>CM060369.1:35014106-40256606 GCA_030545235.1 Helianthus tuberosus | reverse complement strand
CCTTTTGTTAATATGACAAATGCATCTTAAATCTATACAGAATTTGAATCTCTTTCGGTTAATATAAAATAAAAATGCTGTCTTTATATTATAGGAAACAGTTGAAACAAGGATAAGGTCAAGAGAAGGTATGAACGTTCCTCGGGTCATCCTCGTCACCTCTTAACTTGTACCTACCACACGAAAGACCCGTTAAGGGGCTAGAGACCGGGGTCTCTGGACCACCCTCCGACGCTCAACATTAGTAATCTATCTAAGAAGAATGTATAAACGTAGAACATAGATGTATGAGTAAGTATAAGAGAGATAGAGAATGCTTAGGGAGGTTATGGTTGAGATCCATCAGTTAGCTAGCAGCTGTGGTGATTCCAGGTTGCATAGCTCGTGGCTGGAAGCTGCTGGTATGGCCCCTCAGGAGCTAGTGACCTTAGCAGCTCAGAGAGGAAGCAACTCAGAAGGGTGACTTGTGTTCTTGAGAGAGAGAGAGAGAGAATGTGATTCTATAGAGAGAATGCGATTTTAGTGAGAGAGAGAAAGAGAAAGAGAGTTGGTGGCTGGAATGTCCAAGCCAAAGTGAGTTGGATGAAATAGAGAGTAGACCCTCTATTTATAGGCATGTTACCATTAAGCCTAATGGGCTTGGTTGTGATGGGCCGGGTTGGCCCACTAGGCTTGTTCTCCTGTTTAGGCTGTTAAGCTCCCGGCAGGAAGCTCCTAGCATCCTGCTCTTAGCTTCTTGCTTCCCTGCTTTGCTGAGTGGGAGCCTCCGGGCACCCACGTCATCAGCCCCCCAGTCATAAGTGGTCATGACGTAGTTATGGGTACTTGTGACTCATAAGTTATCTAGTCATGGATGAAGCTTCCAATGATAAGTTGTGTAGGCATAAAGCTTAGTGAAAGAAGCTGATGTCTGAAGTTGTTAGCGACCAGCTTTGAAGTTATTGTGAGAAGCAATCATATGTGAAGGTTATCGGGAGAAGCTATCATTTGTGAAGCTTATTGGGAGAAGCTATCATAGGTGAAGCTTATCGGCAGAAGCTATCATATGTGAAGCTTATTGGAAGAAGCTATCAACTATGAATTTTTTTGTCTTGTATGAAGCTTCTATGCTTCTTTTAGGGCTTATTTGCTTCTAAGCTTTTAAGCTTGAGGTGAAGCTCTTGAGCTTGTCGTGAAGCTTTTTAGCTCTTTGGCTTTTTTGATGTTTTAAAGATTCTAAGCTTTTGTCTTTTGGTTTATGCACAGGTTTCTTTAGTTGTCTTAATAAATCTGGTGTGGCAGCTTTCTTGATTTTGTCATGATGGGACAACATAGTAGGGAAGCTACACTCTCTTCGAGGCAGCATGTGAGCTTTGTTTCATAGAAGCGGTGTTTCTAGCTTAGAGGGAATGGTTATATATACTTCTAAAGTTGCCCTTCCTTGTTGAAGGGTGTCTAAACTTTCATGCATAAATGGAATTATCGCGTTAGTGAACTTTACTATAGGCAAGTAGTGGCCTTGAACATAAGTTCTAATAGTTCACTATGTGCCTTGTATGTTGTTGATTCCATAATCCTAACGTTCATGGTAAGCCATATATATGTGGGCGTCTTAGTTGTGTATCCCAATAACCTTTGGAGTTTTGTTGTACCTTTTTCTTTTTGCTAGACAAGAGCTCCCGGATTTTGGTTATAAAGTGAAGCAGGTTACCTTCCCGACTTGTTAAAACAACAAGGATAAGGTCAAGAGAAGGTAGGAACGTTCCTCGGGTCAGCCTCGTCACCTCCTAGCTTGTACCTACAACACGAAAGAACCCGTTAGAAGGGGCCAGAGACCAGGGTCTCTAGACCACCCTCCGACGCTCAACATTAGTAATCTATCTAAGAAGAATGTATAAACATAAAACATAGATGTACGAGTAAGTATAAGAGAGATAAAGAATGCTTAGGGAGGTTATGGTTGAGATCCATCGGTTAGCTAGCAGCTGTGGTGATTCCAGGTTGCATAGCTCGTGACTGGAAACTGCTGGTATGGCCCCTCAGGAGCTAGTGACCTTAGCAGCTCAGAGGGGAAGCAACTCAAAAGGGTAACTTGTGTTCTTGAGAGAGAGAGAGAGAATGTGATTCTAGAGAGAGAATGCGATTTTAGAGAGAGAGAGAGTTGGTGGTTGGAATGTCCAAGCCAATGTGAGTTGGATGAAATAGAGAGTGGACCCTCTATTTATAGGCATGTTACCTTTAACCCTAATGGGCTTGGTTGTGATTGGCCGGGTTGGCCCACTAGGCTTGTTCTCCTGTTTGGGCTGTTAAGCTCCTGGCAGGAAGCTCCTAGCTTCCTGCTCTTAGCTTCTTGCTTCCCTGCTTTGCTGAGTTGGAGCCTCCGGGCACTCACGTCATCAGAAACAGTGGCGAAGCTTGAGATTTCCGACCGAGGGGTTGAAAACGTATGTACCTAAACAATTCTATAAACCGGGGGAGGGGGGTCGAAAACGTATATACCTAAAAAATTCTATACGAAAACTACATGCGGGCACTACTGATAATTGTATAATAGTGTAAACAAAATGAATTACAAGAAGTGTAAAATAAATATTATATAAGCATAAAGTGATCCAAATCAAGATGTCTTTGACCACGTCTTCTTATAGAACCTTTGGCTGCAAGAATAGAATAATCTAGACTATTAGCGGTGGCTCAGGATTTTTTGTCTACCATAAGACAATGTTTTCTTCGGTGCTTAATTGTTCATGGAGAAAAACCAAGTAGGGAAGGAACGATTTAAGGAGTACTTTTTAATGGCCAGGTCTTTAAGGTGGTGTTTGTTATTCTAGAAAAGATCTGTGCAGGCTCTTCTGTCTGCGCCGTGCACACCACGCGTAGACATTGCCATCTGCGGACTGTTTGTTTTTTCCGAAGACGTTTCATTAAAAAACGTCTGCGCGAGCTCTTCTTGGTGCAGATTTGGCCCAGAAACTTTTAAGATCTTCTAAGGTCTACAGAGGGTTAAACACCACCACCATCCACCACTGTCCACTACCACCACCACCACCATCGTCCACGTCCACCACCCACCACTACCACCCACCATCCATGTCCACCACCCACCAAGACCATCCACCACCACCGTCCGTATACCACCACCAGTTTATTTTAGAAATCTATATACGTTTAAAAACAAATAGCCTTCTTCTTGCAGACTGCAGAAGTTTGGTCCACCTCTTCTTCTACAGATGTCTGTAGATGTTGTCCACAGACTTCAGACATTTTACCTCTTAAAAAACAAACTGCACCTAAGTTGCTCATAGTTCTCAGTTTTTATGTGTGTGAGGACTCTAATTTTTCTCTAAAAAAATGAACATTCAAGTTCACTAGCTATATATGCACAATATGGATATAATTGAAAAAGTCATTTTAAAATTAATAATAGCTCAATGATAACTGTTATCACGCAACTCGGTTGCTTAGACCATCTGTAATGGTTAATGGCCCTTAAGGGGCATTTTTCGCCACGTCAGCATCATAACGCCACTTGTAATATTACTTTCCATGTTTTCCTCCTCTTTGGCATTATTCAAGAAACGACCCTTCCTCTTCATGCCCCTATAATGCCAATGGGGATGGTGTGGGGGCATTATCAAACTCTTCACACCTCTATAATGCCCATTACACATAGCCTTAGCAGGAACTGTGAGCCATTAATAGCAACCATGATGGTGCCTATTGAAAGATTAATCTCAACGGTTTTTGGGCTTTTATCTTATGTTTTTTATGTTTATTAGTTAATGGGTCGAATGTTTAAACAATGTTTATTTTCAGTTTAGGCCGTAGGCATATATTCGTATTGTGTCCAAACATTAGAGTCCAATTAGGTTAATATTTGGGAAGTAGCATGTCGATTAAGAGATAACCGCTCATACGGTTATCATGGAACGATATGTATGAATCAACACCATCCAAGACGCGATGTTTCACAAAATTTAAATAGTTCGAGTCTTTGGTTCTTGTAATCACGCACATATTCAATTTATTGATATTCAAGTTACAAGTACTGATTATTCTTTGTTCGGTTAGTTTGTTTGTTATTATTGGTCATTCGTTTAAGATTCAAGTGTGTATTGGTATAGTATGTGCGATGGGTATCGAGACTCATGTCCACACGTTCCGTCTTTGTCTAAATCGCATTCCTGGGAAGATTGTTGTTTTGGTACCAACACCTGTTAGCACTAACGAATAAGCAACAACCCATTGCTCATTAATAGTAACCAAGCTCAATAGCAACCAAGCTCGCTGATAGTACTAACTACCATAAGCAAAAACCTGCCTTGTAACACCCTTCTGATTACTACTTGAATTTAATAAAAATTCATACAATTTTATATAAAAGATGTCCAACTTATAACATAAGTTCCATAGGTAAAGTTCATAAGTAGCAAAACATTAGTAAACTAACGACTAATTCAAACATTCATAAGTTGTTTAGCAAATAGTTTACATTTCCAAAACAATGTCTATTAGAGTTAGATAACGCGGAAGCTTCAAAAGTTGTGTTCGGTCCTTCAAAACTTGATTTACCATCGTCCACGTACTTGCCATACCTAGAAACTAGAAATTTTTAACAAAGATTAGTATTAGAGTTCTTAGAAATATTACATAATCGAAACTACGCTTAAAACGGATTCGATTTAACAAAGATATGCAAAATTCAACATGAAGGTCAAGGCTCTACCGTAACTTACGGTAGTCACCGTAAGTTACGGTAGCTCATGGGAAACTTTGGTTCCACCGTAAAACAGGAAGAATCCACCGTAAAACATGAAGAATCCACCGTAACATTTTGGTCCCTACCGTAAATTACGGTATATACCGTAATTTACGGTGGCTCTGGAATGTTATGTTTTGTTTGATTTGTTTGTTTACTCGAACCGAATTCTCGGATTTCATTCCTACAAACCAACATGGTAAATCCTCGTATTCTAATATGTCGTTTGTCAACAATAACAAAAGACCAATTTTTATTATATTACGAAGCATTTGCCACGCATTAATCGATTATTCGACCCGTTTGGCTCATCTACGGAATCCTCCATTATGATGACTACCAACAAGTTCTAACCAATACTGGTCTTATTAATCAATATAGCAATCATTATCGCTTTAAATTAAGACAACCTTTATTCTACAATTCACTACACATATGCGAATTATCAAGGTTTACCCAATGTAACGAATCAAGTTACATACCTTTAGTGCACGCCCTTCAAACGCAAGTCGCCACCGGCTTGTCCGCTTTAAGCTCCGGTATCTTTTCCTATAGAGTTCAACCAAGACATGTTTAGAACTCTTTTCAATTCATAGTTCGCATATTTTGCCGAAACATCACAATTATTCGGTTTAACTCAAATTTTCAGATTTAAGCCTTCATTGAGGCATTTTTACGAGCACTTTAAGGGCAGAAATTTACACTATATATTATCAAGTTCACGACTTGTCATGTAGCCCTAAATTTTCATCAATCGACTACCATACATGAACTTTGACCTCTAAAATTTTGTAATCACTTCACATATGTCAAATATTACTAGAACAACCACTATAATCCTAGTGTTTATCATAATCTCACGAAACCCATGAATCACCTTCCATGTGTTCATGAAATTTTCAGAATTTTGGCATGATTTCTCATATTGTTGTCTAGGTTTTACTCCTAGACACTATATCCATCCTATTCTACCCAAATAACAAACATGCATCATCAAATTTCAGATTTCCCAAATTCATGAGAATTTCGAGTAGAGAATTTTCATCAGATTTTACATACCTTGTAACCCTCTTGTGATGAGGATCAGTAATCTATGCTTGATTTTTGTTTTGAAACAGATCTTGACCTTCAATTTGTAGGATTTAAGAGAGTCTAGGGTTATGAGGAGGAGCTTGGGTCGCCCCTGTCTCCTGGTCGATTTCCACAGAACACAGACAAGGGTGTTTGTGTTTTATTTATTTTATTTTATTAATATTAGTTTTCATTGTAACACTTTTGGCCCTCCAACTTCCATTCTTTATTTGTTTTAACCCTTGACTACTCTTAAGTCTTTAACTAACTAGGTTAGTGTCATTCCTAGTTAGTTTATCTTACTAATTTATTTGCAAACTAATTGCAATTTAAGAAATTTGTATTTTCGGGATGTTACAAGTCCACCCCCTTTAAAAGGGGTTTCGTCCCCGAAACCCAAGTACGTACCAAATAATGTAGGGTAAAGACATCGCATCTCCTCTTCGGACTCCCACGTAATGTCCAAACCTTTCCGATGCTCCCACTTGATCTTGACTTGCTCGATTTGTTTGTTTCGCAAATGCTTGACCTTTCGATCTAGAATCTCCAATGGTCTTACCGCATAATTCAGGCTATTATCCACCTCGATATCGTCGTAATGGACATAGGCTGTCTCCTCCGCCAGACATTTCCGTAATTGCGACACGTGAAACGTGCCATGTATTACACTCAACTGTTCCGGTAGCTCGAGGCGATAAGCCACTTTTCCAACCCGCTCGATGATTTTAAATGGCCCGATAAACCTCAGGCTTAGTTTCCCTTTTTTTCTGAATCTAATAACGCCCTTCCATGGGGAAACCTTCAACATAACCCTGTCACCTATCTGAAATTCAATCGGTCTTCGTCTTTTATCGGCATATGACTTCTGCCTATCTTGGGCTGCTTTCAAATGAGCTCGTACCACTTCAATCTTCTCATTAGTGGCCTGAATTACATCTGTATGGGCCAATTCGCGTGGTCCCACCTCACCCCAACACACCGGGGTTCTACATTTTTCTACCATATAGCATCTTGTAAGGCGCCATGCCGATACTCGAATGGTAACTATTGTTATATGAAAATTCGGCCAAAGGTAGATAAACATCCCAACTTCCATCGAAGTCGATGATACATGCCCGTAACATATCCTCTAGCGTCTGTATTGTTCTTTCACTATGTCCATCCGTCTGGGGATGGTAGGCGGTGCTAATGAAGAGTTTCGTTCCCATCTGTTCTTGAAAATCTCGCCAAAAGTTTAAAGTAAACCGGGTATCTCTATCCGAAACAATAGATACCGGTACTCCGTGACGTGCCACTATTTCGTTTGTATATACCTCGGATATCTTTTCCGAAGTATATGTTTCACGTATAGGAATAAAATGTGCACTCTTCGTCAATCTATCCACAATCACCCATATGGCGTCAAATCCCCGTATTGTTTTAGGTAGTTTGGTTAATAGGTCCATAGTGATATGTTCCCATTTCCAAACCGGGATCTCCAAAGGTTGTAGTTTTCCATAAGGTTTCTGATGCTCCGCCTTGACTTGTAAGCAAGTCAAGCATTTCTCCACATATTTCACCACATCCCTCTTCATTCCGGGCCACCAATAATTTTGTTTCAGGTCATTATATATCTTGGTCGCACCCGGATGAATAGAATATCGGGATTTATGGGCTTCATCAAGTAATAGCGCCTTCACTCCACAAGTATTTGGAACCCATATTCTTCCGGATCGAGTCTTCAACCCGTTCTTTCCGTCCGACAAATCTTTTAGTTGGCCGATTATTCGTTCCTTCTTCCAGTTTTCCTCTTTTACTGCTTCTACTTGTGCTTCTCGGATACGTTCAAGTATACCCGAGGTCACCACAAGCTGCATCGACCTTACTCGTATTGGGACATAACCCGCTTTTCTGCTCAGAGCATCCGCCACCACATTTGCCTTTCCGGGGTGGTAATGTATTTCGCAGTCGAAATCCTTCACTGTTTCTAACCATCGTCTTTGGCGCATGTTTAACTCCTTCTGGTCGAAGAAGTATTTTAAGCTCTTGTGATCGGTGAATATGGTGCACTTTACCCCATATAAATAGTGCATCCATATTTTTAATGCAAACACCACTGCAGCTAGCTCGAGATCATGAGTGGAATATTTCTTTTCATGTATCTTTAATTGCCTCGAAGCATAAGCTATAACTTTGCCCCGTTGCATCAAAACGCATCTGAGCCCCGATAATGAGGCATCCGAGTAAACCACTAAGTCTTCGACTCCGTCCGGCAATGTTAATACCAGAGCTTGAGTTAGCTTCTCTTTTAGCGTTTAGAACGCCCTTTCTTGTTCAACACCCCAAGTGAACTTCTCCTCCTTCCGGGTTAACTTGGTTAATGGCGACGCAATCTTGGAGAAATCTTGAATGAATCTCCTATAGTATCCCGCAAGCCATAAGAAGCTTCTAATTTCCGAAGGGTTCTTCGGGGGATTCCATTTTGACACGGCCTCGATCTTTGACGGATCAACCAATACTCCATCGGCACTTATGATATGGCCGAGAAATTGCACCTCTCGTAACCAGAAGGCACACTTAGAGAACTTCGCATACAACCTTTCTCGTCTAAGTGTCTCTAACACCTCTTGTAAGTGGTGTGCATGCTCAGCTTCACTTTTCGAATACACTAAAATATCATCGATGAACACGATGACCGATTTATCCAGCATTGGCTTGCAAACCCGGTTCATGAAGTCCATGAAAGCCGCGGGTGCATTTGTTAGCCCAAATGACATTACGAGGAACTCGTAATGTCCGTAGCGGGTGCGGAAAGCCGTCTTCGGCACATCTTCCTCCTTGACCTTTAGTTGGTGATACCCCGATCTAAGGTCAATCTTTGAAAACCAGTTCGCACCTTGTAATTGGTTGAATAGATCATCTATCCTCGGAAGCGGGTATCGGTTCTTTACCGTGAGTTTGTTTAACTCCCGGTAATCGATACACATGCGCATGCTTCCGTCTTTCTTTTTCACGAACAGTACCGGTGCGCCCCAAGGAGACACACTCGGTCTTATGAATCCTTTGTCAAGCAGGTCTTGAATCTGGGACATCAACTCTTGTAATTCCGACGGCGCAAGTCGGTACGGTGCTCTAGCTACGGGTTTTGCGCCCGAAATCAATTCGATTCCGAACTCTATTTCCCGTTCGGGCGGTATCCCCGGTAAATCCTCCGGAAACACATCTTCATAGTCCCGTACTACCAGCACATCTTCAATTTTCGGTGATTCTTTACCAGGCTCATTTGCGTATATCATAAATGCCTTGCATCCTTGCTTCATAAGCTTTTGAGCTTTCATCATTGAGCATATTATAGGGTTACCTCTTTTTTCGCCATAGATAGTAACGTGTTTCCCGCTCGGAGATGTTAGCTTTATCTCTTTACGGAAACACACGACCTTTGCGTGGTGCTGAGATAGCCAATCCATCCCAACGACTACTTGAAATTCCCCCATTGACATCGGAATTAGGTCTATCAGGTATTCTTCATCATCGATGCTTAATTTGCAGCCTCGACAAATATCACAAACTATAAAACTTTTATTGTCCCCTATTTCAACCTCTAAGGGCACAGATAATTTCGTCAATACAAATGAAGGATGTCGAACAAATCCATGTGAAATGAAGGATTTATTCGCACCCGTATCAAACAATACACGTGCTGGAATTGAGTTAATTGTGAATATACCTGAGACCACATCGGGTTCTGTTTTTTGCTTCTGCCGCAGTAAGTTGGAAGGATCTAGCCTTCGCCTTAGGAGCTTCTGCTGGAGATTCTTTAACGTCTCTCTTTCCAACTAAGTCCGGGCATTCGTACTTTTTGTGGCCGGGTTGATAACATTTGTAGCAAACTGAGACTTTACCCGGGCATAGCGACGCCGTGTGCCCTGTCTTACTACATATGGGGCATGGTTTGTCTTGAAACCGACATTCTCCCTTGTGTCCTTTCCCGCACACTTTACAACTTGGCGACCCGCCTTTAGCATCCACCTTCTTTCCCGATTCTCCGGTTCGAGCTTTCTTTGTAGGGCTTGGATTCACATCATGTGCCCTTCTGTCACCCCTTTCAACTTGTTTCTTCAACTCGATTTCTCGTTCCCGAGCAACGTTTATGATCTCGGTAAGGGTCTCATATTTTGAAGGAGTCATAAACTCCCTATACTCGGCGCTCAACATGTTATAGTAGTAGTATATCTTCTGTTCTTCGTTCGTCACCAATTCACTACAAAACTTCATCTTATCCATAAACATTGCCGTGATCTTATCTATGGTCTCGCCCTTGTGCCTAAGTTGCATGAACTCTTCCTTGATTCTATTAATGACCGCTTTGGGACTGTGATGTTTAAGAAACGGCATCTTAAACTCCTCCCATGTCATGGCCCTCGCCGCTTCGGCCCCTATTTCATTCTTTTTATTGTCCCACCAATCTTTGGCTTGACCTCTCAATTGACCCGTTCCGTAAGCAACAAAGTCACTTTCATCACAATGGGTCCTTTCAAATACTCCTTCAACGTCGCTCAACCATCTTTGGCATATTATCGGGTCGACCTCCCCGTTGTAGATTGGCGGTTTACACGCCATAAACTCTTTGTACGAGCATCCCTTACATTCTCCCGATTTATCTTTTATAAGGTTGACACTATCTTCCAACCTTTTGACTCGTTCTTCGACAAGCGACAACACCATGTTTTGAATTTTGTCTATAAATCCGGATAGACTACCTTCAATTGCCTTTCCCACTTCTTCGGCAATTATCTCTTTCATTTGTTCGGTGCTTGTCGGCACCGGATCATTATCGTTTCCTTTTGACATCTTGAAACTGAAATGTTTACATTAAACATTTCATTTACAACATAGCTTTATTTGCTTCGGTTTAGCCAAGTGCGTAACTTGCTTTTACCGTTCACATTTTGTGCACTTTCCGGGTTTGAGTGTGTTAACACACCCTTCCCATGCACATTAATTCGTATCTCATTTCTCACATAAGATAGGATTTACTAAAATAATAAATTAATTCTTACCGGACGATCAATCAAGCTTGAACCGAACACTTTGTTGACAACCTTAAGCTCTGATTACCAACTTGTAACACCCTTCTGATTACTACTTGAATTTAATAAAAATTCATACAATTTTATATAAAAGATGTCCAACTTATAACATAAGTTCCATAGGTAAAGTTCATAAGTAGCAAAAAATTAGTCAACTAACGACTAATTCAAACATTCATAAGTTGTTTAGCAAATAGTTTACATTTCCAAAACAATGTCTATTAGAGTTAGATAACGCGGAAGCTTCAAAAGTTGTGTTCGGTCCTTCAAAACTTGATTTACCATCGTCCACGTACTTGCCATACCTAGAAACTGGAAATTTTTAACAAAGATTAGTATTAGAGTTCTTAGAAATATTACATAATCGAAACTACGCTTAAAACGGATTCGATTTAACAAAGATATGCAAAATTCAACATGAAGGTCAAGGCTCTACCGTAACTTACGGTAGTCACCGTAAGTTACGGTAGCTCATGGGAAACTTTGGTTCCACCGTAAAACAGGAAGAATCCACCGTAACATTTTGGTCCCTATCGTAAATTACGGTATATACCGTAATTTACAGTAGGCTCTGGAATGTTATGTTTTGTTTGATTTGTTTGTTTACTCGAACCAAATTCTCGGATTTCATTCCTACAAACCAACATGTTAAATCCTCGTATTCTAATATGTCGTTTGTCAACAATAACAAAAGACCAATTTTTATTATATTACGAAGCATTTGCCACGCATTAATCGATTATTCGACCCGTTTGGCTCATCTACGGAATCCTCCATTATGATGACTACCAACAAGTTCTAACCAATCCTGGTCTTATTAATCAATATAGCAATCATTATCGTTTTAAATTAAGACAACCTTTATTCTACAATTCACTACACATATGCGAATTATCAAGGTTTACCCAATGTAACGAATCAAGTTACATACCTTTAGTACACGCCCTTCAAACGCAAGTCGCCACCGGCTTGTCCGCTTGGAGCTCCGGTATCTTTTCCTATAGAGTTCAACCAAGACATGTTTAGAACTCTTTTCAATTCATAGTTCGCATATTTTGCCGAAACATCACAATTATTCGGTTTAACTCAAATTTTCAGATTTAAGCCTTCATTGAGGCATTTTTACGAACACTTTAAGGGCAGAAATTTACACTATATATTATCAAGCTCACGACTTGTCATGTAGCCCTAAATTTTCATCAATCGACTACCATACATGAACTTTGACCTCTAAAATTCTGTAATCACTTCACATATGTCAAATATTACTAGAACAACCACTATAATCCTAGTGTTTATCATAATCTCACGAAACCCATGAATCACCTTCCATGTGTTCATGAAATTTTCAGAATTTAGGTATGATTTCTCATATTGTTGTCTAGGTTTTACTCCTAGACACTATATCCATCCTATTCTACCCAAATAACAAACATGCATCATCAAATTTCAGATTTCCCAAATTCATGAGAATTTCGAGTAGACATTTTTCATCAGATTTTACATACCTTGTAACCCTCTTGTGATGAGGATCAGTAATCTATGCTCGATTTTTGTTTTGAAACAGATCTTGACCTTCAATTTGTAGGATTTAAGAGAGTCTAGGGTTTTGAGGAGGAGCTTGGGTCGCCCCTGTCTCCTGGTCGATTTCCACAGAACACAGACAAGGGTGTTTGTGTTTTATTTATTTTATTTTATTAATATTAGGTTTCATTTTAACACTTTTGGCCCTCCAACTTCCATTCTTTATTTTTTTTAACCCTTGACTACTCTTAAGTGTTTAACTAACTAGGTTAGTGTCATTCCTAGTTAGTTTATCTTACTAATTTATTTGAAAACTAATTGCAATTTAAGAAATTTGTATTTTCGGGATGTTACACCTGCCTTTAGCAATAACTGACCAACTTGTCTCATTAGCATGAACCTCCAACACCAACCATCAGTGGCGCCACTAAAACCTTCGGTGCTAATTATGAAATCCTACAGACGAGCCAAACAACCTTAAAAATTACAAAGGCGGCTTGTGATATTTGTAAAGTGTAAAATGCATAAACAAAGTTCCATATATATTATAACCAACACCCATAGTCGCAACACGTGTGCGCTCCTAAGGTTATAGATCCTTTTTCTTATTGGTAAGGAAGTAATATCAAGAATCCAACTATACTACTCAAAGGTTCGTTCACAGGCCTATATGGGATAAGGGCAAACCATACATCGACCATACTAGGTGTCCATTGTTTTTGACATATTTCTTTTCTAATGTGTTAAGTCAAAATTTGCTTTAAACTTTTTTCTCATGTCTAAACCATGTAGAAGAATGAAATGCAAAGAGAGGTATAGAAACCTGAAGGGAGATGAATAAATTCTTTTTAGTTGTTGTTGGGATTGAACCCTATCAGAGGAACAGATAATTAAAGCCAAAACTGGATCAGAGCAGTGGATCCAGAATAAGCAGATGTTTACATACAAGTCTCTCCCCTTGAAAGTGATTTCAACATCTGCTGACCTCCTATCTGCTGATCGTGCAAACTGCTGACCTACAACTGCTGCTCAAGTAAAGACCTGATGAAAGACTAAAGCCCTGCTGATTCAATCTACTGCCTTGAGTCAAGCACTGCTGATCCGGACAAGTACTGCTGGGTTCACAGCAGTGGAAGGTTGCAGCAGCTGATCTATAGTCTGTTTTGCAATGTAATGTAATAGCAGTAGTTAACATAGCAGTGTTTGTATAGATCAGAGGTTAGAGTTTGTTAGGAGGTTAGATGTCACTTTCATGGTGACGTCAGCTAAGATGCTCAGTGGTTTGCAAGTGCCTATAAATAGCTCAGTACTTTGTACTGTTCTATTAGCTCTTTGCATCATCGTCTTCTTCGCACGAACAAACACTGAGCTCGGGCTGAGGGGGAGTTTGCATTCATTCATCAATCATTGTAATCGTTATTGAAATAAATTCAATCTTCCGATTCATTGAGAAAAGATGCTTGATCAAAGTATTACTCTCGTTTGATTGTATGCAAAGTTTGTTTTCATCATAATTCCGCTGCACAACTCATCCATTTCCATTTTAATTCAAACAGAAAATACAATCAAAACCAAACTCAGATCCAACAGTTGTATAAGAACAATCAAAAAATTTTTAAGCAAACATGTACTTAAGTGTTAGCTACACTTCTTAATGTAAATGTGTGAAAAAAAAATATATATGACATAATCACCAAATAAATATAGGATTTATAGTACTTCAGGTGGATGTTAGCAAATCCATGTTACATTCAAAACTTGACTTTCCACAAAGAATTTGTCTTCCATATTCTTCACTATAATGTCGTGTTTCTGAGTCTTTTTCTAAGAAACATGTGAAAAGAAATGGAAAGAAAATGGAAAAAGTTTGTGTTTTTATGATTTTTTTAATGTAAAAAATTGACAATAGAGAAATATAAATTCTGAATAATTTTCCCTTCTAACTTTTCTCTCAAAATGGACGAATTTAAGGAGAAAATAATTAAATACAAACATAAGGTTTTTGTCATTTACCAATTCCATCATTTTCGTTTATTAAAAAGAACAAGAAATTGAAAAACTAAACGATTCATCAGGTTTTGCGTGTTCTCGCGATGTATAGTGTCTTGAATAGATCCTTCCCATACTTAGTATTATATATAGGCAAATTGGATTTAAATAATCTCAACTCACTGTTATTGGCCAATAATAATCCCAACTCATTTAATCACCAATAATAATCCGAACTATTCACTTTTGTCTGTAAAATACTCCCAGTTAAAAAAACACTAACTAGGTAAAAAAATTGCTGATGTGGCTTGCCACGTCACCTGCCACATAAGTTGCCACGTAACCGAAAAATGCCACGTAGACTGCCACATCAGTTGCCACATCATCGAAAAATGCCACGTAGACTGCCACATCAGCTGCCACGTCATCAAAAAATGCCACATCAACTGCCACGTCATATGACACATCAGCTAAAAGGGCCACATCAGCAATTTTTTAACCTTGTTAGTGTTTTTTTAACTGGGAGTATTTTACAAACAAAAGTGAATAGTTCGGATTATTATTGGTGATTAAATGAGTTGGGATTATTATTGGCCAATAACAGTGAGTTGGGATTATTTAAATCCAATTTGCCTTATATATATACATATACAGTTGAGGGTTCAAATGAGAAGAACTTCTTTGTAAGAAGAAAAAAATAGAAATTTCAACCAATAAAAATGCTTTATTTAATATTTATATTTAATGTTATTGTAAGGGTATATTGGTAAACTTACACATCTTTTCCCTTGTATATTATTTTAGTTAGTTTGTATGCGTTTTTGTATGTTTTTGACTCGTACTTAGTTGTATGTGGTTTTTACAGGTTTTTGTGTGCAGATGGAGCAAAAACGAGATAAAACATTAAAGAAATGAGCACACAGGAGAATGTTTGGGCTTAGTGAAGGATTCTCATGGAATGGAAATGGATATCTAAGAATATAAGATGAGAGAGAAAATGAATTACGAAGACGTTGGCGAAAACAGTGAAGAAAAAAGAGTTGAAATGAAGAAGTTATGACGAAAACAGTTTTTCAGAATCTGATGTGTGTCGCGTCACGCAAGAGATGTAACGCTCTGCATTTCTGTACTTTCTATATTTAGAAAGTTGTATGCGCATTTCTATTTTTAGAAACTTGTAATCGTGTCATATTCATGGTTCATTTCCATCTTGTAATCCGAGGCTTTAATCATAATGGAAATTCATTTTATACATTTATGTGTTACCTTTCATATTTGTGTTATATACGCAATCAATCTTTAAATACATGTACGCAAAACCGAGACTTAAAATACACTTTGGATACCTAAAAACAAGTTAAAATACAAGAAAACGACATAAAATAACCTAGTTACAAAGTGAAGGAAGTAAAAGTGAGCAAAACCAAAAGCTTTTCCACATCCTTCATCCTCCAATCACCTTCCACTCTTCTTTAGTAAATCGGATTTCACCATTTTCCATCTCCTTTCTCCTCCAATCACCTTCCACCCTTCTTTAACCAATCATATTTCACCATTTTCCACCTCTTTTCTCCTCCAATCACCTTCAACATTCATTAACTCCCAAACCCTAATCCCCACTTATAAATACAAGTCTCCACCACCTTCTAAACACTTTATTCTCTCAAGTTCTCTAATGGTCTCAAATATCTCAAAGCAAGGCAAAAACATTCAAGTGTTCTAAGTGAGTTTTCACTCACTTTTCTTCACATTTCTTCTTCATTCTTCTTTCAAACTGCTTGGATAACCTATAGGAAGGTTTCCACAAGTTTTTCATGGCAAACTAAGGTGGAACCTCACCACATTTGAGGTCCAAAGTAGTATAAAAATTCTGCTTTGATGTATCTTTTTACTTCATGTATATTTTACTTGAAACTTAGTGCAATCTTGTACCCACCATGCTCCCAACTAGGCTTATAGTTGTGGGTTTGTGTTGTGGTTGATTTCCACCAAGAAATAAGGCTCAAAACCTCTTTAAAATTCTGCCCAAAATGTTCTATGTGTTGAAACCATCCAAGCTTCCAACCTTCAATGTTGGAAGACTTGTGTATGAGTAATGTGTGAATTATGGAAGCCTTGGCTCTCCAAACAAGTTCCACTACCTCACCTGTATGTTTTGGTACAAAAACAACTTCCATAAAGTGACAAGGCTACATCACGTCCTCGAACACTTTCCATGCTCGAGATGTACGCATCTAGTTTGCTCACTTGGTTGTTTTAGTTAGATAGTTAAAAATTAGTCTTACATTCATGACCAACCGAACTCATCAACTCAGTTGATGAGTTTGTGCTTTGGTGAATCATACAATGAGGTTTAATGGATGGAAATCATCCTACCTCAATGCTTGACTTACATGATAATACATGATGGAAGGAATTATAACTTATACTATATAATATATATCTATTAACCGAATTCTTGATATTAACCGGATTATGGTTAGATGTCAAGGACTTAGGTTAAATTATCTTTGTTTCTAGACTCCCCGTTTGCGATTCTAATGGGAAACTTAGGACCCATGAAAACATATGGGAGCTTAGTGTCCAAGCGAGTAACTAGACAAGATATACTTTCGTGCACGTATACTTTCCATATACTTTTCATTCTGAATCCAAACTCTCTACGAACTCCATATACTCATACGCCTTCGTTTTCCCAATGTAGGGTAACTTTGGGGCTCCACCCTCAACAACTCGTCAACTCACGTTACTTTGGAAAGCTTTGCAAACCGTGAGTGTACATGACCCCTTTTTATTTTTGACACTTTTGGGTGCAATACTTATGTCTTGACACAAACAAACTGTCGCAACCCCCGTCCCCTAATTACCCTGGGAACGAGCGGCCGCGGCCAGTCTTGGTGGTATCAGGTTTTTCATTATTTTGGCAGCGGAATTTACATCAGGATCATAGTTAGGAAATATTTTATCAGAGTAAAACCACCATATTTTATATTAATAATAACATGGGTAAAACCCAAGTTTCATTACACATATTTTATTTAAATAAAACATCTCTTTATTTAGGTAACTTTTATAGCCACTTTTCCAAGCCTTCAGTGCTGTCCCAGCTGGCTTCTATTTGGCTTTCACATTTTGTTACCTGAAATGCGTTTAAAAACATTTTGTCAGTGGGAAATACTGGTGAGTGAATCCCAGTTTAATCAAAACAGTTTTTATCATTCGCAGTATTGAGGGCGGTCGCGTAATTATATTTGTTTCCAATTCTTACTTTAATTACCACCCACGGTACTGTCATCTTGACTTATGGTCATGTTACTACTCACAATGTAGTAACAAATTTTGTATACAAAACCCCAAATATACCGACGATAATTGTAGAATTACAAATACTCAATCACTGGTAACATAATGTAAAACATTGAGGTTTTGAAAAAAAATTTTATACAAAAAGGAGATTACTCACATTGCTGTCTTAGGTTTCTTTTAAGGGTTTCCTGGTGATTATCTATAAATTACACAAATACATGTATGTTAGTACAATAATCCAATATTTACATTAGTAATACCCTCCCCGAGACGGCATTCCAACGACTACGTCGGGCAGAACCACGACAGCCGTTACGGAACCCTGGATCAATCGGGCAGCGTATCTAATACGTAACCGGGGTTATGGTACTTACAACGGAGCAGAACTTCGTTAATTAGGGGGGTATTATGCCCGATTATAGTGACTTCCCTATATAATTTCGAGAGAGAAAGTTAAGAATGAGCGATTTGATTGAACTGCCGAAGCCTCCTTTATATAGGGCCAGATTTCAAGTTTTACGCGGCCCGCGTAAGGTGTAGCCAGGGGCTACGCGGCCCGTGAGGGCAGCTAAGGTAGGCCCTAGCCTTGCTGCGTCGACACGTAGCTTCGACACGCGCTTGACACGTGGCAGCTCAGGGTGCGATCCTGGTCTCTGGCTGTCGCGGCCCGCGTAAGGTCAAGGGGTGGCTTACGCGCCCCGCGAGAGACCTATTTTTCTTGTTTTTGTTTAATTTTTATAAAAATAAAGGTATTCGGGCTCGGTTTTTATATACGGGGTATATTTTAGGACATATTGGAATATTTAAATATATGTTAGGGCATCGAAAATATTTTGGAGGGTTGTTATATCCTCCCCACCTTGTTTTAGAACTCATCCTCGAGATCTACGGGAATAAGTACGGGTATTTCTTTTGCATTTCTGATTCAAGCTCCCATGTGTACTCTGGTCCTCTTTTGGAGTCCCATTTCACTTTGACCAGAACTAGTCTCTTGTGCTTGAGATTCTTAACCTTCCTGTCTTCAATCTGTAGAGGTCTTTCTACAAATTTGAGCTTTTCATTTACCTCTATGTCCTTAAGAGGTACTATCAGTGATTCATCAGTTAAGCATTCCTTAAGATTAGATATATGAAATACATCATGTATTCCTGCCATTTCCTCTGGCAGTTGTAGCTGATAGGCTACAGGTCCTATTCTTCTAATAATCTTAAAAGGTCCAACATATCTGGGACTTAGCTTTCCCCTTTTGATGAATCTGACTACTCCTTTCCAATGAGAGACTTTTAATAACACCTTGTCACATACCTGAAATTCTAATGGCTTTCGCCTGTTATCAGCATAACTCTTTTGTCGATCACGTGCTGCTTTCAGTCGTTCCTTGACTTGAATGATCTTGTCGGTTGTTTCTTGCACTATTTCAGGTCCAGACAATTGCTTTTCCCCAATTTCTGCCCAACTGACTGGGTTTCGGCACTTTCGTCCATAAAGTGCTTCAAATGGTGCAGCATTGATACTTGCGTGATAACTATTATTATAAGAAAATTCTATCAATGGTAAATGATCGTCCCAATTACCTCCGAAATCAATTACACAAGCTCTAAGCATGTCCTCCATTGTCTGAATTGTCCTTCGCTTTGTCCGTCCGTTTGAGGATGATAAGCTGTGCTTAGATCTAACTTGGTTCCCATTGCTTTTTGGAAACTTGTCCAAAAATGAGAGGTAAAACGGCTATCTCTGTCAGAAACAATTGATAGAGGAATTCCATGTAAAGAAACTATTTCATTTACATACAATTTAGCTAATTGTTCCATACTGAAAGTTTCCTTCATTGGTAGGAAATGAGCTGACTTGGTTAGCCTGTCTACAATCACCCAGATTGTATCATTACCTTTTCTTGTTTTGTGTATTTTGGTAACAAAATCCATTGTTATCAATTCTCATTTCCATACTGGCATCTCTAATTGCTGCAATAAACCTGAGGGTTTCTGATGTTCAGCTTTGACTTGTGAACATGTTAGACACTTAGAAACATAAGTTGCAATATCCTTTTTCATTCCTATCCACCAAAAATTCTTTCTTAAGTCCTGATACATTTTATCACTTCCAGGATGCATCGTATACTTAGACTTATGGGCTTCTTCTAATATACGGTGGCGTAGGTTTCCTAATTTAGGTATCCACATTCTCTTCTTATGGAATCTCCAAATTCCATCTGTTCCTTGTTCTAATTCCTGAATCATTCCTTTTAATTTTTCAGTATCATCCTTGATTACCGATTCTTGTGCCTTTCTAATCTGCTCATTTAAATCTAATTGTAGATTAAATTTAAGAGAACGTACTCTTATTGGCTTTTCGTGATACTTTCGACTTAAAGCATCAGCCACTACATTGGCTTTTCCTGCATGATACTGGATATTACAATCATAATCACTAAGTAATTCCATCCAGCGTCTTTGCCTCATATTCAATTCCTTTTGCCCGAAGACATACCTTAAACTCTTATGATCGGTGAAAACGGTAAACTTACTACCATATAGGTAATGTCTCCAAATCTTAAGGGCGAAAATTATGGCTCCTAATTCCAAATCATGGGTTGAATAATTTTCTTCATGATTCTTAAGTTGTCTGGATGCATATACTATAACCTTTTGACGTTGCATCAACACACATCCATAACCTAATATAGAAACGTTACAATAAACTACAAAATCTTTAGTTCCTTCTGGTAACGCTAGTATGGGTGCGTGGGTTAATCTTTGCTTAAGAATTCTAAATTCTTCTTCTTGTTTTGGTCCCCATTCAAACTTAATGGATTTACAGGTTAGCTTAGTCAAGGGAATGGCTATTCTAGAAAAATCTCGAATAAACCTTCTATAATAACCGGCCAGTCCTAAGAAACTTGTAACCTCTGTTGGTGACTAAGGGGTTTTCCATTTAGTAATTGCCTCGATCTTGGTGGGATCTACATGAATTCCTTCATGATTGACTAGGTGTCCAAGAAACTGAACTTGTTCTAACCAAAACTCGCACTTCGAAAATTTAGCATAAAGTTTTTCCTTTCTTAATAAACTTAGAAGTGCATGCAAATGCTCGGCGTGTTCCTCTATACTCTTAGAGTAAATGAGAATATCATCTATAAAGACAATTATGAATTTATCCAAATATGACTTACATATTCGGTTCATCATGTCCATAAATGAGGCTGAGGCATTGGTTAAACCAAATGGCATAACAGTAAATTCATAATGGCCATACCTTGTTCTTAAAGCGGTCTTAGGAATGTCCTCTTCCTGTACCTTTAATTGATGATATCCTGATCGTAAATCGATTTTATAGAAAAATCGAGCTCCTTGCAATTGATCGAACAGATCATCGATTCTTGGTAATGGATACCGATTCTTAATCATGACCTTGTTCAATTCACGGTAGTCAATGCACATACGCATCGATCCGTCCTTCTTCTTAACGAATAAGATTGGTGCTCCCCATGGCGATGAACTTGGCTGTATGAATCCTTTCTCCAACAATTCGTCTAATTGTTTCTTCAGTTCCTGCATTTCTGCGGGTGCCAAACGGTAAGGTGCTTTGGTAATCGGTGCTGTTCCTGGTATCAAGTGAATTCTGAATTCAACTTCCCTGTCGGGCGGTAGTCCTGGTAATTCTTCAGGAAATACATCTGAAAACTGAGATACTACTGGAATATCCTTTAGTTCTTTTCCTTTAGTGTTAGTGATTATAGAAATCAAATACACTAATGACCCTTTTCTTATATAACTTGCGGTTTTCATCACATAGATGAATTTTGTGGATCTAGATGGTTTATCTCCTTTAATTGTGATCTTTTCACCTTTTGATGAATTTACTTGGATTGACTTTTGATCACATAAAATACTGGCTTTATTGGTTATTAACCAATCTATTCCTAATACAATATCAAATCCTGCCAGATTCATTGGGTAAAGGTTTGCAATAAACTTATGGTTTAACAATTCTATTCTTGCTCCCTGCAAGATTTCAGAAATCCTAATGGTTTCCTCATTTGTTGTTCCTACTAAACATTCTTGTGGGAATTTAGTTAATGGTTGATTGAGAAGTTTGCAGAACGAAGTATTAATAAAACTTTGGTTCACACCAGAGTCAAATAATACTTTAGCAAAAACATCATTAACTAAAAACATACCGGCTATCACATCCGGAATCATCTTGGCCTCATCTGCAGTCAGGACAAATGCTCTAGCATTTTTGGTATTCTTGTTGTTCATGGCTGGAGCTTGTTTTGGATAGTTTGGCCTGATGTGACATTTTTCTCCACAATTGAAGCATATTCCATTGCTAGGTTTCTTCCTGCAGTCTTCCTCCTTTTGTCCTGGTATCTTGCAGAAATTGTAGTAAACGAAGCATCTTCCTGAATGCTTTTTCTTACAGGCCTTATAGTAAGGTGTAGATGTGGAACCTACATTTTTCCCACGATTGGAATTTCCATAACGAAATTCTTGGGTAAGCTTCTGGGTTAGGTTCCTCCTCTGATCCTCTTCTCGTGTACGGACTAATTCATCAGTCAAGGTATTTGCTAGTTCTACCGCTTCTTCTATGGTTTGAGTCTAGCGGCCTTGACTACATGCCTAATCTCACCAATTAATCCCCAAATGTAACGGGATATTAACACTGGTTCAGGTGATGCAAGGGTCGGCACTATTCTAGCATATTCGAAGAATAATGTAGTGTACCCCTTACTATCCACTCCCGTCATCATAAGGTTTAGGAATTTGTTTGCTATCTATTCTTTTTCATTGGGAGGGCAAAATTTTCTTTCCACCTTATCCTTAAATTCCTCCCATTCCATATTGTAAACCCTGTCACTTCCTCTAGACTGGAGGATAATGTTCCACAATTCTAAGGCTGAATTCTTAAACAGATTAGAAGCAAACATTATATTATCCTCTTCCGCACACTTGCTTATTTTCAAGACTGCCTCGGTCTTTTCTATCCAGCGTAGAGTTGCAATGGCCCCATCATTGCCCGAGAATTCTATTGGTTTACAAGACCAGAATTATTTATAAGAACAACCATAAGGTATGGTTCTTCTTCTTTTGGGAATGGGCACTTGAAGTACGGGTCCATTGTTTACACTGTTTTCAGGTTCAGTTGGTCGCTTACTACTATGTATACTTTTATTATCAGCTTCCATAACATTTTGGATAATAAATGGCATTGCATCTATTATTCCTTGTGCCACTATGTGTTGAATTGCACTGTTATCCACTTGATTTCCATTGTTATTGTTATTCGGATTATCATTATTCAGGTTATCGTCATTCTGGTTTTCTGGGTTATTATCCAGATTCTCCTGATTCACTGGATCAGCCATCTGAATTTTTCAAACATTCACCATGTATTTATGTCACAAAATAGTATTTAATATAACCAATCACATAATACGCATTTTGGTCAAAAGCGTCGATCATTGCGACTTACTCTATTTTTATATAGTATGCATCTATTACAAACTTAGAAATGGAAATTTAAAATTACAATACTACTATGCATCATTAACCACAAGTGGTCTATACTACGATAGATTTATTATTATTCTTATTATTATTACTACCTCCACCATCACCTTCACTGGTATGGATTCATCCAGAAATCCATATGACCCTCGTCGTACTTCCAGACGAGTTGTTCTCCTACCTGCCTCATCCTCTCACTACTTTCTAAAATTTCTTCTCCGAAAGTTCGGAGCTCTTGCACATTTTCTGCACTCATTGGGGGTGCAGGTGCGGGTACTGGATTTGGGAACTGGGGCATGGGTTCTTCCTGAGGATACGGATTCTCTAAGATTTCCCTAATGTATTCATCATTATTTTAGTAGGGATCTAGAGGGTCCAAACCTGGGTAAGCTGCTAGGTTTGGCATGGGTAGGTCTGCTAAGTTGTAGCGTTGCACATAGTCCCTATGATCATCAAACCACGGATCGTAGCCTGGGTCTAAGGGATTGGGTGCTGGTACCCTAGGTATCTCCTCTGGATTAAAATCATGCATTTCAACTTGATTTTCAGGGTTGTTTTCTATTTCCATTGGTTGTAATGGTTGGGGTGCTACTAGTTGTTCAAGGTTTGGGTCGGCAACTGTGGTTGCTAGGATATGAAAATTTGCTAAACCCCTATTAAGCATATCCTGGGTATGGGCATCTGTTTCTCTTTTAACGGCTGCTAGCAATCGCTGTTCTTGCAACTTTTTCATTCTCTTTCTACGCTCATGTGCTCCCTTACTGAACCATCCTGTCTTTTTCTGAGGGAATGGCTCTTCAGATTGAGCCTTAAATACGAATATCCCTTCTTCATCATCAGCAGAATACCCTGAGAGGGCAGGCTGTGAAGAGGTGCCTTCGCTCCTAGGTGAGCTGGACAATTGACGATACGCGTCGGATGGTCCTTGATCACTCATACTGTAAACTAACAAATAGTCAAATAACACATAACAATAAAATACAGATATGCACGTATTTTCGTAATTTATTTCCTAACATATCATACTTTGGTGTCAGCAGAATACTTCTGTGGCTGAATCAGTGGCTTAGCTCTGATACCACCTTCTGTCACAACCCCCGTCCCCTAATTACCCTGGGAACGAGCGGCCGCGGCCAGTCTTGGTGGTATCACGTTTTTCATTATTTTGGCAGCGGAATTTACATCAGGATCGTAGTTAGGAAATATTTTATCAAAGTAAAACCACCATATTTTATATTAATAATAACATGGGTAAAACCCAAGTTTCATTACACATATTTTTATAGGGATGAACCCTATTTTATTTAAATAAAACATCTATTTATTTAGGTAACTTTTATAGCCACTTTTCCAAGCCTTCATTGTTGTCCCCCAGCTGGCTTCTATTTGGCTTTCACATTTTGTTACCTGAAACGCGTTTAAAAACATTTTGTCAGTGGGAAATACTGGTGAGTGAATCCCAGTTTAATCAAAACAGTTTTTATCATTCGCAGTATTGAGGGCGGTCGCACAATTATTTTTGTTTCCAATTCTTACTTTAATTACCACCCACGGTACTGTCGTCTCGACTTATGGTCATGTTACTACTCACAGTGTAGTAACAAATTTTGCATACAAAACCCAAATATACCGACGATAATTGTAGAATTACAAATACTCAATCACTGGTAACATAATGTAAAACATTGAGGTTTTGTAAAAACAGTTTATACAAAAAGGAGATTACTCACATTGCTGTCTTAGGTTTCCTTTAATGGTTTCCTGGTGATTATCTATAAATTACACAAATACAACTGTGTTAGTACAATAAACCCAATATTTACATTAGTAATACCCTCCCCGAGACGGCATTCCAACGACTACGTCGGGCAGAACCACGACAGCCGTTACGGAACCCTGGATCAATCGGGTAGCGGATCTAATACGTAACCGGGGTTATGGTACTTACAACGGAGCAGAACTTCGTTAATTAGGGGGGATTATGCCCGATTATAGTGACTTCCCTATAGAATTTCGAGAGAGAAAGTTAAGAATGAGCGATTTGATTGAACTGCCGAAGCCTCCTTTATATAGGGCCAGATTTCGAGTTTTACGCGGCCCGCGTAAGGTGTAGCCAGGGGCTACGCGGTCCGCGAGGGCAACTCGGGTAGGCCCTAGCCTTGCTGCGTCGACACGTAGCTTCGACACGCGCTTGACACGTGGCAGCTCAGGGTGCGATCCTGGTCTCTAGCTGTCGCGGCCCGCGTAAGGTCAAGGGGTGGCTTACGCGCCCCGCGAGAGACTTATTTTTCTTGTTTTTGTTTAATTTTTATAAAAATAAAGGTATTCGGGCTCAGTTTTTATATACGGGGTATATTTTTGGACATATTGGAATATTTAAATATATGTTAGGGCATCGGAAATATTTTGGAGGGTTGTTATACAAACAATCCAATATACATGCTTAATACGTGATGGTTAGAAACTCATACATGCTAGAATCCTTACTTGCTCTATACTTTGTCATTAACTTCGTACAAGCCTCCCTTAACATGTATAGCGCTATAGGAGTAACACACCGTCCGTATTCTTGAGGCTATGTTAAGTCATACAAAAACGGTCTTGTTGTTGCGACGACAAGATTACACTAGTGGGAATCTTTGGGTTGACAATTATGTGATGCATGCTAGTATTGTTATGATATGTCTTTGTTTACGATTATGCCATGTGGATTCGTATAAACCATTTTTATACTTATGCTATTAATTCAAACTTGTATGCTCGCCAATACTTTATGTGTTGACATGTACTTTAATATGTATTGCGGGATCTTGATGATGTTATGTTGAAAGGAATCTATTAGGACGACTAGAAACGCACTTTAACTTTTAGTACTTGTTTTGTATTTTGATTCCATGTTACAAGTTGTTGTAATTTGTTTCCAAACATAGTACTTTTTCCTTAGTAATGAAATGAAATTTCGATTATTAAATACTTGTCACAAATAGTCGTTATGAAGTCTCTTGTAATCTCGTTTTCGTCTCACTCCAATTTTTCCGCCATCGGCTGGGGTGTGACAAGAGATTCACGTAAACCCTCTCACGCGACGAGAGGGGATACCAGTTCAGCGCGAAAAACTTAATTTTGACCCTATGTAAGTCCCTAATTAACCCTAATACGAAAATAACTAATCCTAGACGAACAAGAGCATACCAGAGACGAATTTTAGAACATATGAAGGCTAAGGTTAAAGATTTAAAGCAACAGATCGAGATTTCTCAGGTGTTCATCATTCGTGTTTCAAGTTTCTTTGTTTACCTTGATTCAAACCATGTGTGTTAAATTCGTTATGACTTGTGATTGTGTTTTAAAGATGATTATAGGCTAAATACTTTGCTACTACCTAGGTTTAGGATGAGTATTTGTTGATACATGGTTTTTCTTTCTATTTATGGTAAAACTTTGATGGATTAATACTTTAGTACATGTCTTGATCATGAAGTCAGATGTATCACATGCTTATTACTGATTCATACTCTTTCTATGTTCTACTTGCGTTTTTTGTGAATGTCTTTCATGTATGAATGCTAGTTAGGTCGGGGAATGTGTGTTAGCGATTAGTTTACGGTTATTTTCCGGAGATTTCCGTAGGAACTGTGATTGAGGTTTTAGAGGTTTTAAGTGTTCTTCCTAGTCCAATAGCTATGAGGTGATGATTAGTTAGGTTTGTCTTCGTCTTTTGACGGTTTAGAGTCTGATTTCCTGTGAGGGGTCTTCCTTCACCGTCTCTTGATTGTTGCATACCAGAATCTGATGAAATGATTATAGATTACCCCTTTACACTTTAGGGTGTATTGAGATTGTCGCGCTGTGAGGTGGACCATCTTTTAGGGTATTTTAGTATTGTCAGATTCGCTGTGCGGCTATCTGATCAACCGGTGTGTTTATCAGCTTTTAGGGTTCTTTTAGTTAACATCTTTGAGAAGGGTTGAGGGTACTCTAGGATTCCTTATTAGCTTAGTATCATAGATCCCGGTCCCATCTAATTACCAATTCCGTTAGAAAACCATGAGTCACGAATAGGTTTCCAAACCTAGGTAGTGCTTTTCCATCATCTAATATAACTTTAGTAAAGTTCGTGTCTTAGTCAGGTTTAGTTAATTTTTTATTAACTGCATTTAAGTTGTTAGAAAACCCCCACATAACATAAAAACAATTAAATTGAGTCAATTTAGATAAGTAATCAAGTCTAGTATACATTTTCAATAGAGTCTCGTGAGTTCGATATTTGGACTTCTTAGGCTGTACTACATTAATCGGTACACTTGTCGGTTGTGTGGTTTAGGTTTAGAGAGTTTTAAATTATAAATTTAAAATTTAGAATGTCTAGGTTAGACTTAATTTAGTTAGTTTTAATTAAACCACTAGAAGCACATCATTTGTTTTGGCGTCAGAGGCTCTCTGCAAATCAGACTCTCTACTCTAAAGAGAAGGGGTCACCTACATCTCACTCTATTCAGACATTTCTGATATTGTTGCTATTGGTGAGAGTTAGTTCGATTGTGTTGTTATAATATTGTTCAAAATTGAAAAATATTATTATATATTTTGTCAAATTTAGAGTTGATTGCATGTGCCCTTTCATTGTCGTTATTGACTAGAATGCACAACCTACACGTAGAGACAAATATTCCAAAAGATTCCAAAAGAAATGGATTTCCCATCAAAGACGTTTTACTCATTTTTATACTGTTTTAGAATATTTGTCACAAAACAAAAAAAAATCAAGAAAAACTGTAATTCCCCTTTCCCCTATATATTAAAAAGGAAACGTTTTGAACAGTAATAACAATATAAGTATATTAAAAAGGCCACTAAATAGAAAAGCAGGGGCACAACTTTCTTGGGGCGGAAGGGTGTGCCCGTTCCTCCGAACTTTTTGATGCGTAGTGTTATGAACAGTACCTTCGTATATAAATTTTTAGGTATATACGTTTTCGTCCCCCGGAATTGGGAAAATCGACCCCTAGCTTCGCCAATGTAGAAAAAGTTATAATAATAAATATAGTTTTTTAATTATTTTTATTATCTTCTTCACTTTTTAAATACGTTTTTCTACATATACCATGCACATTATAAAATTTTATCATACACGATCGAAATTTATCCTACACACCTCGAAATATATCCTACACAACTCGTAATTTATCCTACACAACTAGTAATTTATTCTACACTTTAAATTAAGTTGTTTTTTTTAATTTGGAAAAAAAGTATATATTTTGAAAAGGAGTTACAAATTTAATTTAGTTATTAGTTATTAAAGGTGAAGAATACAAATTAATGATTTATGTAAGTTTACTAATATACTCTTATATTAAAATTAAATGCAAATATTAAATGAAATAAAATGAAGCATTCTTATTTGTTGAAACTTCTTCTTTTTTCTACTTACAAAAAAATTCTTCTCATTTGAACCCTCCACTTTAAGATTATATGACCCATCAAATTTTCTAATAATCAAGGTCAATCTTTTAAAAATCGATTCAAATCAGCCGATTTTCGGTAGAACCGGTTAAACCGCCCGATACACCTAGTTGAATCACCCGATACACCCGGCTAAACCGTTTCTAAGCCAAATCCTATACGATATAAAAACCGGATTTTAAAACATTGATCAAGGTATCACCATTTGTTTTAATTAATCGACACAAATTTTAATTTCATAATTGCTATTAAACATCCGTTTTTTTATTGGGAGGGGGGGGGGGGTTGTTGTTTGTATTTATATTTATACAAGGATTATATGGTAGGGATAGTGTACATTAATTCAAAGTATGAGAAGTGTTTTAAAACATTAGATCTTTGATCTAATGGTTGAGATCAATATGGACCAAATTATAAATTGTGTTTTAATTATTTGGACTGATTTGAAAATTGTAGGGGTAATAGTGTCTTTGTATATGTTTCAAATTAGGTAACTTCTCCTAAATTCTAGTGTTTCACTCCTAAATTCTAGCGATTCAAATTTAAACTTATTCTAAAATTCGGACATTCGAAAAAATCCAGAAAATATGTAACTGCTACAAGAAATATATAACACTATACATTCATCATATAACACTATATAACACCATATAACACCGTGTAACACCATATAACACTATGTAACACTATATAACAATATACATCTTTCATAGACATGCTATCAGAAAAAATATAATACTATAACACTATATAACACCATATAACACTATGTAACACTATACGTCCATCATATAACATTATATAACACCAAAAAACACTATATAACACCATATATCACTATATAACACTATATAAAAATACATAACCCTATACAGTTCTGAACGAGATGACACAAATTCGTAGATTAATTAAGGGTGGCGGTTATGGAAGGTTATCAATTAATTAAATCAATAAGAAAATTACTTGTTTACCCTTTTGAATTAATTTAGATTTAGGACACTTGTCATCACCACAATATTTCTCACACTTTTAGATTAATGTACAGGATCCTCTACCCAATGATTATATTTGAACCTGATTAACCAATGTTTTAAATACCAGTATGAACCGGCCGGTTATACCGGTTAAACCGGATATCGGATACGATTCCGGTACGATAAAGGCCTGTAAAACCCGAATACGGTATGTCTTATGTACCGGCGGTAAATCCGGTTCTACCGGTTCAAACCGTTGTACCAGTTTGCATTATCTTAAGATTTGATTTCTTAATTTAAAAAAAAAATACAATATTAAGGTAATTAACCTAGTGCCTTCTATTCCAATATTTCATCGTTGTTGAAATTGTTACTCACCTCGTACAATGCAATATTGTTTATAACTAATAAAAATATTCTTAAAATGCTTAATATTTTACAATAAAAATAGTTGTTTTTAGATAAAACTATGATAAGTTACATAAATCCTAGTTGAGATTGGATTGTTTTTTTAGATGAAATTGTATTTTATGGAAACTCGGTTCAACCGCCCGATACAATTCGGTTCAACCGGTTGAACCATTTTAGGGCCCAACCTGGTATGACTTAAAAACCGGTTTTTAAAACATTGTGATTAACACCTAGTTAAGCTTGCTTGAATAATTATAAATGATGAGCTCTTAAGTTAAAAAATAAATATAAAAATAACCAGTAGACTAACAATATAGTCAAATTCTGTCTACATGAGACTAAACTAAAAAAAATCACATCCCTATATTACAAAGAAATGTTCTAGAACATGTGACGAAAATTTTTTTGTAAAATCGATTTTGGTGTGTTAAAATTAAGATGTTGACATTAAGATATTATGTTCTGGATGTTTTTATTCGGTAAAAACATATTAGTGTCAGCATAGGATCTCAATAAGCATAGAATATCAATCTTGATGCAAAATCATGATCCATCTGAGCTTAAATGACTTCAGTTGTTGAATTAAAAAATTATAAGTTGGTTAAGTATATTTAAAATAAAATAAAAAGTACAAGAACCAAGTAAGTGGCCCTTATGAGTAACTATCATATAATATTTAACTTTAAAAAGTTAGTGCTCTAAAATTCTAATATGTAAAAATATTATTTAGTAGTCTAAATCCTTATGAGTTGTATTGTACTATTCTACTATAGTCTATATTTACACTAAACATTTTATAAGTAAATAGTGTTTTATATGAATTATAAAATATATATAAAACGTTAAAGAAAAACGATATTTGACTATGTTATCTGTTTTTATTTTATATTGAATATATAAAAATGAAAATGACCCTAAAAGTTCGGTAAAACAAAGATATGGTTATGATGTGAACCTAACTTTTGCATTGATGTTTGGAAGGACTAAAACGGACCCTCATGAACTACCAAATTATTTCTATGAAAAATAATTTTTTTGATAACCAATTATAGTGTTGCTCAACCAATCTATATGAATAATATTTTAAAAAAATACTGTCTCAACTGAATTCAAAATGTAATTTTTTATGGCATCATATTATTTACCAATAGTGAGATATTGATAGTGAAAAACAACTCTTATATCAAGGAGTGGACCTAAGATAAATTTGCTAATATTTTAAACCACTAAACAATGGGTGTCATCTTTCTTCCCATAACTCTTTATATACATGCATATTTGAATGTTCTTACAAGACCATTAAAAACCCCAAGTGATAAAGAAATAATGAAAAAACCTATCAACCCTAGTTTTATGATGTCTCTTGGTATTGATTCCATTAAACGATGTTAACCTTTTTAGAAACCAAATAGCTCTATGAAGCATCTAACTCATCCAAGATAAAAGAACATTATTTTCAATTAGAGCTTCTCGTTACTTTAATCGAATAATCTTGAATCATTTAGCATGCAAGCCCAATCGAGTTCAAAATCACAAATTAGAAACGACTCGTCGAGTCGCTCTAAGTTTGGGCCAATTATGTTAGATCTTTTCTAAACCCGCTATAGTTTAGTCAATTTGGTGTTGTACACACCACACACATCTTTGATTCTAAGGAATAAAAGACCATGAAATGTTCTAGCTTACAATCAATCGTATCATCATGGTATTTGACGACATTATTAATGCTTGACAGTGAGTTTATTTTTAGGTGCACACGTCTAGTTGTCTACTTGTCTATGATTGTATAATCAACTTATATGTTTTGAGTTTAATTTTATAAAATAAAAATGTTATTCACAAGATGTCGCTAGAGTAATAACATTGGACACAAAGAAGAGTTAAAAGAAGAAAAAAGTACCAATTAGTAGACACCAAAGTCAATGACAGTATGATTAAAGATTATTTAAAGAGGGGTTAGAAAACTTTATAATGATGAATAACTAGAGTTGAATAAGGCTTTATTGTCACCTTTTTCTTCTAAACGAAACATAACTGTATACCTTCGAAGAAGGTGTCACATTATTCTTAAATATCTTAGTATGTCCATTTAAGTTTACGTTTTAATGTGCTACTGAATGCTTCATGGAATTAGTCACTCAAATTTATTAAAATCTTACTGACAACATATATAATATTTGGCAAGTCAATACAATATAATATAGAACGCTAATGCACCATGATAAAGAAACAATATCCTTCATTGGAACTTAAGTATCAAGAAAGCCAGCGACATAAGTGACTAGTGTAAATAAGGGCTTACACTGACCTAAGCTAGTGCAGTTTTGAGATTGATGCAAATAGAGAGCATATTTTAGTGTTTTGATTAAACCAGAACATCCACCTCTTATTTATACCAACAAGGGCCGGCTATGATGGTGTACGGGGAGGACCTCCGCACAAGGCACGTAATTTCGAGGGGCACGTGATTTTTTTAAAAAATTCGATATATATATATGTATTTTAAAAAAAAATTGTAAAAACATACAAATTCCAATATAGGCTCATTATCAAATACTTTTTAATGGTTTACAATTTAGCTCACTTCACGTTAGGTTTATTGGCCCAATACTAATATTATTTTAATAAAAATTATAACACACGACGGCAATTTCTTGGACTCTTGGAATCTGAAAGGACGAGACGAACAAACTCATCAGAGTAACGAGCAGTCGAACATCATCACTTCATCAGAACTTCGTTGAATCGTTGGGCCTGGGCTGCTGCGAACAGAAGATTCAGAGAAGCGAACAAGAACAACATCGATCAGAAGATTCAGAACTCAAAAACTACAAGCAAAGGATGTTCATCTTGAAATTTCTATTCAAGAAATAAACAATTTGATCAAGTACTTTAAGGAGTATTATAGAGAAAAAAGTTTTTCAAAAGCGATTGATGAAGCTAGAGAGATTGCAAGCAAATGAAATGGATATTGATCTGATATTTATACAAAAACGTATAATTAAAAGCAACAAAAAAAAAAAGAAAAAGAAAAGAGGAGAGTTCAAGTAGCGAAGAAGTTGCATTTACAGATGAAGAGAATTTCAAAGTAAATTGTTTCTTATATATTGTTGATCAAGTTATAGCTTCTTAGAGAAACGATTTGTCCAATTCAAATGGTATGAGGGGTTATTTGGTTTTTTGTTTCCGCATAAGTTGAGGATATTAAAGATGAAGATCTTAAGTCGTCTTGTTATCGTCTTGAATATGCACTCAAGTTTGAAGGGAGCTCAGATATTGATGCCGAGACACTATATATGGAGCTTAAGTTATTTCATGCATCACTAACCAATAAATTTAGCAACCCTATAGATGTTTTGGAGCATATGAAAGAAGAGGATTATTTTCCAGAAGCATGCACTGCATATAGAATAATGTTAACTATTCCAGTCACTTTGGCATTTGCAGAAAGAAGTTTTTCAAAGTTAAAGTTGTTAAAATCTTACTTACGATCTACAATGTCTCAAGATAAACTTAGTGGGATGGCGACGATAGCTATCGAGAACGAAGTCTTAGATAATATAAATTATGAATAGTTGATCTAACAATTTGCTATGAATAATGCAAGGAGCGCTGCAAGAATCATTGGTTAGCTATTAACTTATTAGTTATTACGTTATGTAACTCATTATAATACTATGATTTTGTCATTATCATAATTGCATAGTTCATCATATACTAAAATTTTTGTCATTTTCGTAATTATATTGTTTATTGTTAAAGCATAAGGACACATTTTTCGAGCTCGAACAGGGTACATGAATTCTTAAAAACGCCACTAATACCAACATACATAGGCTAAAATGGTTTAAAAAAAATAAAAAAATGGGTTGATCGAAAAGGGGTAAAATTTAAACACACCAACCGTTATAACCGGTTATACCCACCTGGGTATTAAAAAGAAACAATTTTATTGTAACCTGTTGCAGGTTCATGTTTAGGTTCAAGGCTAAAATAATATATTGTATGAAAAACCGACGAGTAGGCCCTGTTTTGAACCGGATACTAAGGTGGTGTTTGTTTTTTTTTTTAAAGATCTGCGCAGGCTCTTCTGTCTACGCCACGGAGACCACGCACAGACATTGCCATCTGCAAACTGTTTGTTTTTTCGAAGACGGTTCATTAAAAAAAATGTCTGCACGAGCTCTTCTTGGTGCAGACTTGGTCCAACTACTTCTAAGATCTACTAAGGTTTGCGGTGGGTTAAACACCACCACCCACCACCACCGTCCACCACCACCGCCGTCCAACACCCACAACTGTCCCTCACCACCACCACCGTCCATGTCCACGTCCACCACCGTCCATGTCCACGTCCACCACCAACCACCACCGTCCACCACCACCATGACCACCCACCACCACCGTACGTACACCACCACCAGTTTATTTTAAAAGTCTACATGCGTTAAAAACAAGTAGTCTTCTCCTTACAGACTATAGAGGTTTGGTCCACCTCTTATTCTACAGATGTCTGCAGATTCGGTACGCAGACTGCAGACATTTTACCTCTTAAAAACAAACAACACCTAATAATCAGATTTTTTTTGTAAACCCTAGTTTATGGTGTTTTTTTCAGGTCAAGTTCTATAACTGATTTTTTGTTTTTGGTTACTTTTTTTTTCTACTTGTTTTTTTTTTCTTTTTTAATCGTTAGCTTACAATCTTACATGTTAAAAAAATATACTTTGGTTAGAAACTAAAGGAATGAAAAGAAACAAAGAGTTACACAAAACACCTGGTTTTGAACCCTACTCGACGTATCTGACCTGGAACCGGTTTCGGTTCCTATACGGTATGAAGAACAACTGGTCCGGACCCTTTTGAACCGTTAGTTCCTACCATGTTCCTCATTTTTTTAAAATCGTTTCCTATCCAACTCGAACTGAAAAAACTCGGTTCCTATCATTGCTGCTAGCAGGAACCCATTTTAGTCGTTTGGGATCGTTTTCCAACGGTTAGAATTGGGTTTTTACCCCAAAATCATGTATAAATAGTTGTGGGTTGTATTGGTTGATTACCTAATCCAAAAACGCATAAATGAATTCAAAAAACGCAAAGAAAACTCTCGGTTTGTTTATGTTCCACACTTACAAACTTCTACACTTTTTTTCATTTCTTATACACTCGATGTGGAAAGCAAACCATCATCATCCGTTGGTGTCAGTTCTTCATGTGCCCCGTTCGTTGTTAGAATGTTAGGGTTCTTCTACATAATTGAAGCAAGGATATTTGGTGCAATCGGGATTTGGTGGAGATAAGTGACGGTTCTACCAAGGCGCGTTGCAAGTTTTGTGGCACTTTGTTAAAAAAGTGACTCAAACTTTACTTTGAAAAAACATATTGTAATAAGTTTTGCAAGGCGTTAAAAGAAATTTTAGAAGGCGGACAACCCGAATTGAGTAGTGATGACAACATATTTCGTTACAACTTGGATGCGGTTCGAGATAGATCACATGATTCGAGATATGCTTCAACCTCGTTACTCTCATGTAAGTCGTAACAAACTTAGACATCATTGTTTAATATTGAAGTAAAGCAAAAAAATTATTTAACTATCTTTTTTGAAAATTTAGAAACCCATGTAAACTAAACTAGTGATGTTTGGTCGACTCCACATGGTTTACCAGAATCGTACATTTGTGTCATCGGCCATTGGGTGGATCCCAATTTGTGACAAATGATGAAACGTACGATTCCGTTTGATAGTTTTCTATCTCAACATATTGCAAATAATTTAACTATAGTTATAGATAATAATAATAACATATAATTTAACTAATAAATTATTGTCAATATCATTTGTTAATGCCTTGAACAATATCGTGACGACTAAAAATATTAACTTAAAATATAAACTGATTTGTGGATTCGAATTTTTCCATACTCATTGTGTTGCTCATATTATTAATTTAAAAGTGCAATATGGGCTAGAAAATAAACATGTTAACCATTTATAAAAGCTTTTGGAATCGTGTTACAAGATAAAAAATGATATTTAAACCAAATAGATTTGCCTTTGTGGTATTTCTATAGTCACCAAAGTGTAGTTTGATACACTAGGTTTGAATGTATTGCCAAAGCACGATCTATGGTTGTGACAACTGTGCCTACAGTTATCACTAACTAATCCCGAACAATTTTGTAAGCCATAAAACCTTGTGTTTTATTTCTTGGATTGTGTAATTATCTATGATATTTACAACTAGGGAGTACCGACTCGTAATTCAACTTGTCATATGTTTGAAAGTGTTTTGGCCAAGTTGGCCCTTTAAAATGTTTTTATGATAGTCTTTGTGAAGTATATAAAATGGAACCGTTTCCGCCATCGGCTTGTAATAATATTGAAAATCTCATCCATTTTCTTGATATTTTCAAAACGGCAACAACAAAAATATTCGGGGTTTACTATCCTACAAGTTGTTTAGTTCTTTCGGAATTGTTTTTAATAACGTTAAACTTTACAAAATTTTAAAATAAAAATGCAATGTTTAAATTGATGATAAAACCAATGAAAGAAAAAATTGAAAAACATTTCTTGGAACTATCACCCGTTTTTACTTGTGACGTAGCTTTAAAGTGTTTTTTAAACGTTGCGGCGGTTGAAGCACTTATTGACGAATGTTTGACAATTTGAATATGCAAGAGAGAGACCCAATTTTAAAAGTTAAAACTAAAGAAAAATTCAACAAAAGTTTCAATAAAATGTTTGATTGGTATTTAAATAAATATGGGCCAACAACACAAATAAACATGTCTCAAGAATCGAGCTCAAGTGCTATTCTGAGCTCATTACGGGACCCGACTATGGCTATGTTGAATGTTGTTCATGATGAGACATAAACGTCAAAGGGGTAACACCCCAACAAGTGAACTCGGTAGGTATAGTCATTCCAATTACATAGGGATTATGTCTGCATAAGATTATCCCAACTTTTATATTTTGGCTTGGTGGAAAGGAAAGGAATGGAAGACGAATATCCGATTATATCCACCAACTTTTAGATTTTGGCTTGGGTATCCATTTACACTTCTTGAGGCCTGGTTCGGTTTCTACCCGTTTCCATGGAATACCCGAGTCCAATTATATGCGATTGAGCCTTACCCGGTTTCTACCCGGTTTCAATTATGGCCCAAAACTCATTATGTGAACCCCTAAAGAAAGATAATGAAATGGGCTAAACAAATGGATAGATGTACTTGTGAGTTATGATGGTAACATGGGCCTTCTTTCAGCCTATTTCTACTCTTCTATGATATAACTGGGGCCCACGGATTGAGTCTCATCTAACAGGCTAACACGTAACCGATTGATCTAACAGGCTAACACGTAACCGATTGATTTTGATTAACCATTTGTTAACCGCATAGTTTAATTCAATGGTTAATCTTCGTGTCATAATTTTTTTTAATGGTTATCATAATTTTAATTGATTAAGATAATATCAGTAGTTATTTGATACGAACTTATTTGGATAATGATCATATTTGTGGTAATATATTTTTTATAAAAAAATTCTAATGTTTCATGTTAACAAATGTTGTTTTGGTAACCGTGGTTTGTGACATTTGCCGGACTAACCCTATTTCTTTGCAAATTAAGAACATTGCCTCATTGACCCAAAAGTCAAAACCCTACTTATCGGATCTGACTTGTAAAAGGAAGAGCATTAAATCATCTTTAATAATAATAATACCAAAAACGTTACAAATAGCACCAGAATCTGTACTAGCACTTCTATTTTACGAGTAAAATGTGTATATTAATTTAAAAATGTTGTAGATAAAGTTTCCACCAAAAAAAAAAAAAAAAACCCTTTTGTAAATAACATAATATAAATTATAGATGTTCCAATCATAAGTAAACTTTAATAAGATAAATCATCATAGGCTTCAAACTTAACAAGATGAAACATAAACAAAAAAACAAAAACACACGAAACAAAAACCATATCAAATGTTCAAAACCACCTAATCCCCATATGTAGCTACCTGATCCATCATAGTGGTCACACTATCCTTAGACTCCCTTAGCAACTTAACACTCCGGTTGAGCTTCACCCGCTTTCCGGCCACCACCGGAGACTCCTCCAACATCCGCTCAATCCCGCCACCATGAGGAACCATCATCTCATTCACGATCTCACTTTCCATGTCTTTATTAACTAGATTCTGAATGCTAAAAAGCATATGCAAAGCCATACAATCCACCATCCTTCTCAAGACAATCTTCCAATAAGCTGCCATCCTCATCTTCATATCAAACGCTTGTTTTACCACATCATGATCATAGCTTCTCAGATGCGCGATGTCAACATTAAACCACTCGAACCCAATCACAACCGGTTTAGAATGGTCAGTTACAGCCTCCATGAAAGCTGGTTGATGTTGCATCAGCTTGTTCCATATCACATTATATTCCGGATTACATGTGTAATCAGTTATAGTTTCCATTTCCACCATTTCCATCACTCGTGTGACCGAAACATCTTTCATTTTCGCAATCAAACTGTGACCAGCTCGTCTCATTGAAGCTTGAAGTGGAGGAAAATTATCCGAATGACGCATCAACACACTAAGCACAACCTCTTCTATGTACCGCCACAAGTTTCCAACAAACTCAACTGGCATACCGGATATCCCATTCACCTTCTTGTTAAGAACCGTTAGAAAAGCGGTTCGAGGCAAGAAGTTGGGTAACGCAATCGCTTTTGCTTCCTCCAAAACCCTAATTTCTTCAACAAGAAAGAGCCCCTTTTGTTCGCCTTCAGCGGTCAGCTGCAGCTTGACAGAATAATCATTCAACATTTCTGATAGCCGAGCGGTGCAGTGCATGGATTTAACATCAGGGTACTCTTCAAACTCGCCTCGGATAAAAATCTTCCTCAATGACTCTTTAACCGAACCGTTGATTCTCATGAAAACTGTCATTGCTTCGGCAACAGATGTCATCTTTCGCGGTAACTTGTTAAGTTCACCAACATAACCAGTGAGTTTATCATTGATCTTCTTCACAATGTCAGGAAGACACTTGGATATGATCATTGATTGAATCTCAACCAACTTATCAGCCAAAACTGGTATCCCAACCATTGATTTATCAACCAACCGAAGAAGCGGGTGAGATTGAAACAACTTGGCTTCTTTAACTCGAGCTTCCTCATAGCTTTCTTTACCAACTCTATTCCTCACACAAATGTAACCAAGACCAATGTGCACATCATCAGCAGTCACCTTCTCTAGCAAACCTTCAGGGTTTTTATCCGCTTTTGTAACAACCGCTAGCGTTCTTTGCCCGGTTACATCAACACGTTGTGACATCCGAATGGACTCACAAGTCGAAAAGTCAACTGAAGCAGAAAGGACATTTAAAATGATGCTTTCTTCGGGTGTTATGTACTCGTTGATAATCGCAGCTATCTGCTCATATATGTCCTCTGGTTGACCGTGAACCGGAACTCTAGTGATTCCAGGGAGATCAACCATTGTGAGGTCTGGAACACCTTTCTTTTTCACAACCAAAGTTAGGGGAGTGTGAGATATACCCTTACCCATTCCTGCAATTAGACCAGGAAATTGTAATCGTATTAGATTGTTAATCAAGGTTGTCCTTAGAATTCAAGTGCCATGTACGAGGAAAAAAAGTCCTAACGAATTATATAAACGAAACTTTTTAAAAATATATATAAAAAAATTTAGTGCCCTGGTGAAAAACGGGCCCCGGACAGGAATGCGACCTGTTGTTAATAATGTAGGGTTTCAATGATATGCTTATATACAATATCACAATTCATACCCTATACTATTGTTAAGTATATAACTGGCTGGTCTAATATACCTGCAATCTCATCAGTAGCAGAAATAATATCCTCTTCGATCCGGTTTTCATCGGTAACAACCGTCTTATCATGGTACTCCAGGTGAAGTTGCGGATGTGGGTCTTGGTGGTGCTGAAGCCGCATGATGAGTGGGACGCGGGTGCAAATGCCTTGTGCCCGCGGGAGGCTGATTTGGGCAAGTGATTCAAGGACGCTTGATTTACCAGAAGACTGGTCTCCTACGACGACAATTGTCGGGAGTTGGATGCCTTCTTGCATGACTTTGAGCTGGCGGAGCTTGTCTATGCAGTTGAGTAAGGGGCGGATGCGGTCGTTGTATGTGGATATGAGTGGTGCATTGTGGTGGTCTGGGGCAGCGGCATCAGATTCGCCGACTAGTGATGAGTAGTCGTCGCTGTCGGATGAGCTGTGGCGGCTGTGGGTGGCTCTTTTTGATGCACTGCTCTTGGTGTCTACTAGAGCCATGTTAGAGATTGAGGGTTGGTTTTGTTTAAGAATGGCATGTGGATTGTATATTTATATAGGTTGAAGTAGCAGTTGCAAGTGAAGAGGCTAAGATCAAGAGTCTCTTCATAATGTCGTATAAATGGTATTGAATTATTAGTTAACGTTTACCAGGGTAGTTTTCAGTTATATAGTATGAGAATAGGATCCGAAGAGTTACAAGGGGCATATGAAAGATCACACACCATTTTTTTTGGATGGTTTAGCCTTTGTTACATGATTTCAAGGTTTGGTTTATGAGGTATCAAGCTTTTTCATTCCATTAGGTAATTTAATATTTAAATAAATACAGTTCTGCTCGCAATGCCTAAAGTGATACAGGAGCATCCGGCCCAGTATCTTGACCCGGACTCGAACCCATGGGCGACCCGTGAATGGCGACTTCTTTGGAAGGAATGAAAACTTATCTTTTGTTATTTAAATTTTATGTACTTTCCTGGTTTTGAATTATTTAGTTTCCTCACCTATATAAGGGGATCTAGGGTTTATGATTTAAGGGTGTAAGGGGCACTCCTCTAAGGGGGGAGTGACCTCTCTTACCCACACCCAATCAGCACGCGCCACGTCAACTCCCCCCACACCCTCAATTTGATGGCGGCACTTCTCTCTTAATTACATCTCATCATCTTCTCTCTCTCTCTCAGCATCTTCTCTCTCTCTCCTCTCTTTTTGTGCGGTGAACACCCACCGAGCCACCCTCCCCGCAAACACTCCCCGAGGGGTCGGCGGTGGTGTTCCCGCTCGGGGACTCGCCTCACCGAACCCCTCCCCGCAAAGCGCCCCGTTCACCCTAAGGAGTTTTTGGTTGATTAATATTTGAAGAACAATGTTCTTGATCGAACCTTTTTGGTTCCCTTTCGAGGCTTTGATTAACTATTTGTTCTTGAGCCATTTGATCGCATACGAAACTGCATCATAAAGACCCACTGTGGTAAACCTCAGGCTCAACAAAAAGCATTTTTTGCTTCAAACTAAATTCCAATCCCAAACCCATAACCTTCACTTTGAAAGATTATAACGCTCCCAATACGCTAAAGTTCATTGTCAATTAAATAAGTACTTATCTCATAGGACAAGTAGAGGTGGACAAAACAACCGGGTTTTTTAACCAAAACCGGTTAATAACCCATAATGATTAATTATAACCACCGGTTAGTAACCAGTTATAGAGATTTAGCATGGGAGGTTATTAAAAACGGTTAACCAAAAAAACAAAAAGTTCAAAAAGAAAAACCTGGTTAATTAACCGAAATAACCAGTTATTAACAGAATCAGTTAAAGCAACAATCTTATAAAACAATAACCAGTTAAAGCAAAAAAAAAATAGTTGAAATTAACTGTTTAACCAGTTATGAAAATTAACAGGTTTATGCACCTCAAAGGGTGTAGGGGTGGTCATTACTCATCACTCACTCACAACATCCAATCAAATTCCGTCACGTCATGTCATCGAGCTTTAATCCATCACTAGCGATGGTTTTTAGTGGAAATGTCCATCACTTGTGTATATATATAAAACAACCCATCATCAACGGTAATCTAGAAGGCAACGGTCATCACTTATGAATGGATAACGTGTGAAAAAATTAACGCGTGATAAGTTCCACGCGTGAACTAGACTGGCGATGTTTTCTTTTCCATCCACGCGTGATGGGTGGTGAGCACGGACCGCCCCGGGTCCCCTAATAACAAGCGCACTCACAAATTTAAAAATTTCAACTAAACCCAGCCCAAATATTTGAAGTTTAAACTAGGCCCACATCTTTAAATAACGGATGTCCAATAAACCAAAACTGCAAATGCCAAAAAATATACATATATTCCTTTTTGTAGCAAACATATAACTGGGATGGAATTCGGCTACAAAGTCCATTTTTCCTACAAAGTGTACAAAATCATAAAATATCATAATTTTAGTCATAAAACACACTCAAAACCCACAAATAACAGAGTAAAGTTAACTAAAACACAATATCCAAACCATCACAGTCCATAAAAACTTCAAATACACCATCGTAAAACTAAGAATATAAAACACAACATGATAATCAGCATAAAACACACTAATGTTAGTCATTCGATAATCAAAGCCATATTATCCGAAACACAACACAAAACCCACAAATATGACGTTTTAGTAATCTTCACTTTATTATTTCTGGGTTTTGAACGTATTTTATGCTTTGTAAGTAAAATAAAGCTTGTAGCCAACCCCCCCCCCCCCCCCCCCCATATAGCTTTCATTTTGGGCGTTTGAAAAGTGTTATTAGCTTATGCATATTTGTGAAAAATGAAAAAATCTTGTACACGGCCGGACACTTTAGACAGCTATGAAAATACCACCTCCATTCAACATCGTTAGACATTCACGTACAACAACAGAAATTCAATACACACATACAACATAACTTCAAAGTCACAAAACAAATACTCAAAACAACAACCAACCATTAATCTATCAAGCAACCTTCAAGTGAGGATCCACCTCCACCCTACCAACCCCTTGCTCCGCCACTTTCGCCACCTCAACCTCCCCAACCACCACCCCATCCACCTCCCTCGCCACCTTCTCCTCCTCCTCTTCATTAACATAATTCGGGTCCTTCTCATCCACCGCGGCCGGAGCCGGGTCTAGTTCGTCCTCAACCATCCCGCCCGGCCCGTCCCACGTATACTTCCCTCCCCGCCCCCCTTTCGGCTGCTTCTCGAGCGGTATCCCGTCCCGCGGGTGCCGCTCGAGGCGGTGCAACCCTTTATCCACCAACTTCTTTTCAATATATTTCAAAGTGTCGATGTTGAGAGTATTCACCTCCCCTTTCTCCACTTGTTTCCTGCCTTCTTCGTTGGCACTTACTGCTCGAAACGTCACCTTTTCTTGCTTGTCGTCGATCTGCATGATTGTTTATGTTTATGTTTGTGTTGATGTTATCTTGTTGCTTGCTTACTTGAAACTTGTGATATGTTTCATAGATTTTTATAGTGTTATGAGTAGTGTCCCTGCTAGAATGTTCTGGCACATGTTAGATTTTTGCCACGTCTTTTTCTAAAGGATAATACCGGTAGATTAGATTCTACGTTTCTGAAGAGCTTTCTGGATGTATTCTGTGTTTGAATGTCTACGTGCCCCACATGCTCAGGATTTTCTGTCTGTCGCACCTATTGAAGGCTTGGGGCAACACATGTCGGCTGTGGAATACCGTGCTATCCTTAGATACCGACTGATGATTCCTTTGTTCCCAGTTGACGAGCCATGTCCGGTATGCCGCAAAGCGTGTTTGGATTCTTTCGGCGAGCACGCGATCCACTGTAAAGAGCTACCAGGGTTTAAATATCGGCATGATTGGGTGAGAGATGTGCTATGTGATGTTCTTAATCGGGCCGGGATATCTGCCAAAAAGGAGACTCCAGTAAATTTCCTGACTGACCCCTTAGAGGGGAGGTCCACTTTACGCCCAGCGGACATCCTTGTGTTTGGATGGGAAGGGGGAAACACGCTTGTGTAGATCTAACTGGAGTCTCCCCCTTGTCGGGCTCAAGGACAAGGGCTTTGTCGTAGGACAAGCGGTGCTCAAAGCAGAGGCGAGCAAAGTGGCAATACATGAGAAAGCCTGCCTGGAGAATCAACATGTGTTTGTCCCGTTTGCGTTTGATACCTTTGGGGGTCTCGCTCCTGACGCTGTGCGACTTTTGAATCGGGTTCAAAAAGTCGTTAATAGTAATTCTTCGTCGCTAAAGGTTTCAAACTTTGTATTTAGTAGAATTGGTTTTTCTACTCAAAAGGGGGTGGCGGCGCAACTTGTTGCCCGACTACCTGCCAGTGCTTTGTAATTGCCCTTTTTCGTATATTATATTATAATGACTAAGATTTTAAATTTGTGTAAACTCGATTTGTATTATTTAATACCAATTAAATATCTATATCGATCAGTTAGTTAAAAAATATACTTTCATATTTTTTAATTAATTAAACTTTTAGAAGCTAATAATATAGCACATAACCGTAAACAAAATTTTCTAAAAGAGTAAATCGACTTAAACTCAAAGAATTAAATAACAATTACATAGATAAAATAATGTAAGAGAAAATAATAGTTAGTGAATGAATTTAGAAGTCATAAATCATGAAGAACAATTTCTTTAATCAAATGTTTTTATACAGGGAAAATTACGAAAATATCTTTTGACCAAAGTTGTTTTTAAATTTGTCACCCTCATGCATCTTTGGAGGGACTCATCCGGCTTGGATGCGTCCATACGTAGACCTTTTAAACACTCAATAAAAATTGGACACGTGGCGTTTTGCATGTGGGCCCAGACGCATCCCACTTCTAATTCTAATGCGTCTTTTTCTCTCCCCTCTTTCTCTCTCTCTCTTCTCTTTCTATCTCCCCCCCCCCCCTCTCTTTTCTTTTTCTCTCTCATCTCTCTCTTCTCTTTATCTGTCTTATAGGCTAAATAAGAACAATCAAGTCAATTTCATTATACCCATATAACACATAGCAGCATACATTCTTTTTCAAACCAAAGACAGCAGCAGCCTCGAACAGCAACTGTTAACAGCAACAACAAAAAAACTGTAGCAGTTGTCCTTAAAAAAGAAACACATAAGGGTGATTTAGAAATCTGACCTCAGACTAGAGGGTATGGAGAGCTCCATCCTCAAGAGGATGGGCCGCCACGTCACCGCCACGTAGGAAGGGCTTGAGGGTGATGGACCTAGGGGTGGAGGATGGGCCGCCACGTCATCGCCACGTCACCGCCATGTATGTATGTATGTATAGGTATATGTGAGAGAAGGAAAGAGGAGAGAGGCCCGTCCTCTCCGTCTTGTGGGAGCCGGGGACGACGGAACGGAAGCATGGGGGGCGGTGTGGGGGACCGGCGCCGGGCTTCGCCGGGCCTAAGCCGGCCCCCATACAACTTAGTCTCAGAAGCCCCAAAGAAACAAATTACTTTTTTTTTACATTTTATAATCATTTTTGACCCAACTATTTCAAACTTCAGGTGAGTTTGTGTATGTCATGCGCCTTCTTGTAGTGCACTGGCCATTGGGTATGCCTTATTCTTGTCACCGGTTCTGTAGATCGAATCTATCATTTACTCATTAGTGCCTCAATATCAGTAAGAGAAAGGACTTTGCAATTTCTAGTATACAAATTCTATACTACTGTATAGAATTTGCAGGTTAATTGTCATGATAAATGCCGTTCATAAAAAAAATGGCTATAAATAGAGGGCCGTGGGACGAGATCTAGTGCAGCAGTTCGAACGAATTTCGATTTCTCTCGCTCTCGTTCTCTTATTCTGATGGAAATGTGAGTTGTAACCATGGTGTCTTGTGAGGAAGGTTAACTGCATGGTTGTACCTATGAATTCGAATTCAAGGCTGAGAGAGAGAAAGAGAAGAGAGAGAGGAGAGAGAAAGAGAAGAGAGAGAGGAGAGAGAAAGAGACGCATTAGAAACTTGCCCGACTCATCCCGTGCTCCAAGGACGCATCCCGTGCTTAAAGGACGCATCCCGTGCTTGAAGGCCACATCTCGTGGCCACGTGCCCATTTTTTATTGGGTTTCGCTCTAAGGACGCATCCCGTGCTTGAAGGACGCATCCCGCACATGATGCGCCGCTCCAAGGACGCAGGAGCGTGACAAATTTGAAAACAAGTTTGGTCAACAGACATTTTCGTAATTTTCCCTTTTATATATTTCCAGTTTCTACCTTTAATTTATCTATGTGTACCTTTAAAAATCTTGGGTAAATTATTTTTTGTGTCCATGCGTTTTAGTGGTTTTAACCACTTGAGTCCAAAATCAAAATGTTTAACGCCCTGAGTCCCTATAGCCACTTTTATTAACCATTTGAGTCCAAATTTCTAACACTGTTAGAATTTTTTTAGTTAAGTATTGTTAAATTCTGCACCTTTATCTCTCCCTCTCATCTTTCTTTCTCTCTCTAGACCACCATCAACATCACCACCGTCACCACTGTCACCAACCACCACCTCAACCACAAACCTCCAGCACACTCTCTCTCTCTCGCTATACAAATCTGAATCCGTACTCAAAACCTATCGTAGAGATCTGAAGGAATTCGGATCTGATTCGACGGAGTGTTGAAATCGACGGTGGAGATCATCTCGCAAGGTACGGATGTTGTTCCAGAATGGTGTGGTGGCGGTGAAGTTAGGGATATTGGGGAGGATGACGAAATGCTGTTGATGATGATCATGTGAACCTCGAATGCTGTTGATGATGATCATGTGAACCTCGAAATGTTGTTGATGATGATCATGTGAACCTCTCTCTCTTATATCCCCCTTATCTATTTCTCTCTCTCTAAATTCTAAAACTATAACCTCGAATGCTGTTGATGATGATCATGTGACCTATTGGGAATTAAGAAAAATGATTTGGGGGAAATGGTTTTGTGGGTTAATGAAGTTCATCTGATGACGAATTTGTTGAGCTATTGACCTACTGTAGTAATTTGATATTTATATGTAATGAGATTAGTTAATTAAGTTCAGGTTACTTTTTTTATTTTGATTTATTGACCTACTGTAGGAGTTGAAGGTAATATTATATCCCCATTATTTGTATATGTTCCTAGCTAATGAATCTGAGAAGAAGTGCAGTGAAGCCCTTGAATTAAGTGAAAATAAGAAACAGAAGTTGGAAGAAACTGTAAACAGGGCAAATCAACTTCAAGAATCTTTGACTAGGTAACTGTTACAACTAAATTCATTATAATAAGAACCCTTTTAGGTGAAGAGAGTTGAGACGTTGGTGGGGGTGAGACGGTGGTGGTGGGTGTTTGGAGGTGACGGTAGTGCGATGATGGTGGTAGTGGTGGGGATGATGGTGGGGGTGGAGGTGGGGATGGTGGTTGTGCGGTGGTGTTTAGAGAAGAGACTTGTACTTATGTGCATATAAGACTTGTACTTTGTGTGTAAGTGACCAAATTACCCTCATAGTTAACAGACTTGGTGGATGGAGTTAGAAATTTGGACTCAAATGGTTAATAAAAGTGGTTACAGGGACTCAGGGCGTTAAACATTTTGATTTTGGACTCAAGTGGTTAAAACCACTAAAACACAGGGACTCAAAAAGTAATTTACCCAAAAATCTTTTACGTTTTTCACGTATTGTTGTCATCAAACTTTATTGCCGGGAAAAAAAATTCTTGTAGGAGAGTAGGAAAAGGTAACAACTACAAATCTTTAAGTTTTATGTCCACTTCATTATTTGGTTAAAGAATTTTACTTTGGTACTTTGTAATATGGCATTCCTTAGTCCAAAGAGTTAAAAGAAAATGCTTACAAAACTCTAGAAAAACTCAGAATTTGCCTTGGCGGATTTAGAGTTCGCCATATGATTTATGGTCATTTGTGTTTCTTTTTTAACCAACCCCTATGCCCCACGTCTATGCTACTGGACACATCTCTACACATGATAAGTGCAAGAGGGACAACTACATAACTTATAAAGGTCATTCTTCCATCAGCAACCATCTCTTTTTCTAGCCAACCAACGTGTAGTTAACTTTTCACTAACTGAACCACTACCACCCAAATCTCCATGGACATGCGGGGTAAAAGTCCTTGTTACTATCCTTATTGCGTTTAAGAGGGATGAAACTCTATTTATCAGCCATAAAATTTTAACCACATTAGTGATTTGACTAGGAGCTGTGCAAGATAATAAATAGTTTTGTACTGAGCATGCAAGAAAAAAAATAGTTGAATAAGCTGCTAATCTGGTATAATGTAATCCAAAATATAATAGAAAACATGGCACTTGGTGCTTCAGTAGGGTTTATCCAGAGTCAAACGTTTTTTTTTTTTTTTTTTTTTTTTTGCTGTGAAGAGTTCCTTTCATAACATTGCAAGAACTCATTTCCAAAGAAAAGCCAAATGAAAGATGGTTCCAAAATCCAATAACTCATTTCCAAAGACACATAATAGTTGCACGAATAAACTAAACCTAAAACTATATCGCACGACTAGTATAAAGTAGAAAGAGCCTTTCTAACATGTTAGTGAAGGAGGGTAACCCCTACATCGACATGACCAGATCATAGACCTCTGGATAACACGCCCAAAAATACCTGTTGGGATCGAACCCTACCAGAGGAACAGATAATGTAAAGCCAAAACCAGGTCACAACAGAGGATTCACAATAAGCAGCAGTTTACACTTTGCTCTCCCCTTGACAGTGGTTATCTATCAGCTGATGAACCTTAAGTACTGCTCAAAAGAACAACTGATGATCCAAATGCTGATGTAATCCTAAAGACTAGGGGTGTAAACGAGCCGAGCCGAACCCGAGCTCGACCAGGCTCGAGCTCGGCTCGTTAGGTTTTTATGAAGCTCGAGCTCGAGCTCGGCTCGGTTCGAGCCTACTTCTTTGAGCTCGAGCTCGGCTCGCTAGTAAAATCCAAAGCTCGAGCTCGGCTCGAATCGGCTCGAACTATTTTGAGAACAACCTTAAATGAGCTAAAAGCTCGACTCGAGCTCACTTCAACATCACTTAAACAAGGCAAAGCTCGGCTCGAGCTCGGCTCATCAATGTTATCATCATTATTAATATATTATATATAAAAAAATTAAAATTTTGTATGGGCTCGTTTAGGCTCGCGAGCCTAAACAAGCTTTGTATTTCAGGCTCGAGCTCGGGCTCGATAACAAAACGAGCTCTATTTCAGGCTCGAGCTCGGGCTCGGGCTCGTTAAGGCTCGGCTCGTTCGAGCTTTTAACCGAGCCGATCACGAGTAGCTCTCGAGCCTCTGGGCTTGTTTACACCCCTACTAAAGACTGCTGAAGACAAACTTTGTCACTCTATCTACTGCTGTCTCTTAAGAGCTGCTGAAGACACAAACACTGCTCATTCAAGGACTGATCACCTTTGAAGAAAGCACTGATGTTGTTGTTGAGCATCAGTGCTTAGGCTACAACAGTGGAACGTGAAGCAGTTGTTTTCTCATGTTTTGTATTTTATTTTATTTACAATCAGTTGTTAGGACATCAGTAGTTGGTATAAGGACAGTGTCTACCGGTTGTTAGGTTGTTAGATGTCACTTTCATGGTGACGTCAGCTGAGATACCTCAGTGGTTTGGTTTGCCTATAAATGTAACAGTACCCTGTACTGTTACATTTGATTGACTGAGTGGGTTCTCCTCCTCATGTCTAATCCTTTCATCTTGTGTGTAACCAACCTTGGGGTATCAGGCTGAGGGGGAGTATAGTTTGTAAGCACATCTGTAATCTTTTGCTTTGATTTGTAAATCATTTGACTCTATGAGAAGCAATTGTTTATCAAACTATTATCTCCTTTGATTGTGTTTACAGAGTTTGTTTTCACTTCCGCTGCACCTAACATGTTTTCATACTCATTGATTGTTCATTTTAAACAAACAAACACTATCATGAGAGCCTCCAATCCTAACAATTGGTATCAGAGCACGGACAGTCAAATTCGATCTAACAATCAATTTGACATAACAGTTCGGCTCAAAATTCATTGATACTAAGGTTGGTTGTATTTTGTTGAAAAACAGAGTATCGATTAAATCATGTTCAAAATGGTTATTCAAAATCTCTGTAAATCAACCAAGATGTCATATAACACACAAATTTCACACAACAGGTGATATCATGCAAAAGTCACCCATAGCTTTCAGATCTGTGAACATATGTGTCAAATTATGGGATTGTTTTATATTTTTCAATATTGATTTCAACTGTTGTTTTGATATTTGTGATGTTTTCATTAAATACTAAAGTACAAACCTCAGATTAACAAAACCTATGTTCATAAAAGCATTGTTGTTTTGTTAACACTAATAGAGGGAAATTAAAACTTTAGTTATTTAGATCTTATGTGTTGAAAACAGGTTGAGTTCCTAAAAAGGACAAAATCAACTATCTTCAAATACATTAAGAAAACAAGGGTCAACATAGTCCGCATCATATGTAATGTGAGATTGGATGAAAAACTTGTGAAAACATGATCAAGTCTCTCAAAACATTACTGTAGAATGATTTTGGACTAATATTCACAAAAACTCAGAAGTGTGTTTATCTCAAAACTTTTGAAGTCCAAAGAAAAGAGTATAAACATAAAACACTTATGAGTCAAAGTTTAGGGTAATAATGGTCGTTAAGCAACTATGTGCATTCATCTGTTCAGGAAAAGGTTTTGATTCCAGTAAATGAACTCCAAAAAGGACTAGACAAATGTTTTAAAAAAAAATATATATATATATATATATATATATATATATATATATCCATGTGTCCTCATGTTTGCAATCAACTGACAAAGAAAATGGTACCAAACAGTGGTCAAAATGTTGTCAAAAATTCTACCACTGATGTCAAACCACTGACCATTTTTCATAAAACTTGAGAATGATATGATTATGCTTTCTATTGAAAACATACCAGATCCTTTTTGATACTGTTCTCAGAAAGTCCGTTAATCATTTTTTCTTCAAAGGATTTTCTCAAATAACCAGGATATATTATTCATATTTTTTTTGAAATAATATATTTGGAACTCTTGCTTGTTTTTGTTGGCAATAGGTTCAGCTCCTGTCAGGATGTAATACCTTATTTTTTGGTGGTATCTGTGTCCTCATAAATGGGTCAAAAGGAAATGGTACATATGTCATGATCATGTCATACTCAGGCTTGCTCCTAAATTTCCATCATAAATTGATTGCAAACTGTGCTTGAATTACTAGGGTGCTTATGTTTTAATTGAATATTAAACGAAAATGAGTTGCCTTAGTAAAAAGTTTTCATCATCTGGGGTATTAATCCACTGTCTTTCAAAATTGACATGTGGCAAAACCTTAAATTAAAATCTTCTAAACTGTTGCTGAAACACCTGTCCTTCAGAATTATACCATTTATCCTAACCACTGTTTTGTTCTAACGTCTGATCTCTAAACACTGTCCACTGCTGAAAGTTAACCACTGATCCTTCATTTTCTTGAAAAGCACTGATGCTCAAAATCAGTGTCTTATCCACTGATATGCTATCTACTGATAGTTAAAATAATCCACTGCCCATAATTTTTTACCGTTGTAACCACTGATGCTTGATACGTCAGTGGCTCTGAAAACAACTGTTCTCCATACTTCATCCGTTTCATCAGTGTTTGACACGTGGTCAGTTTTTAGCCCTCAGATCTTAATAACCGCTGCCACATCAGCGATCATTTTTAAATAAAACCCTGCCCTAAACCCCAAACAGGGTTTTTACACTGTCGAATTGAATTCCAAAAATTCTCTTCTCATAGCAGTTTCCAAACCTTCTTCTCAAAAATCTCCAAAATCTTCCTTCGTTATTCTCCGCAAAAATGACAAAATCAAAACCTAAATCACCATCATCTTCCAAAGAGGTCGCTCAAACGACCGAAGAACCCATCGAAATACCATTCAAACAATCTCACAATTATTTGGGTTTACTCACAAAACCCAAAGACAACCACACCTTCGACTCCATCATTGATGCAATAACTGGATCAAAGTACAAAACTTTGTTGACGGTAAATGCTCCCATATATCTGCAAACCCAGAGAGAGTTTTGGAAAAAGGCGACGCTTGAAAAACAAGACGATAAAGTCATTGCCATTAACTCCTCGATACAGGGAAAAGCGATCAAAATCACACCACAATCGATATCAGAAGTCTTCATACTCGATGATCAGAACGGTAAAACCTCTTTTGACAAAAACGAGTTAAAAGCTGATTTTCTGAAAAGGGGTTATGCAGAAGAATCAAAGGTAGATACCCTACAAAAGGGTTATTTTCCATCTGCACCCAGGTTTTTATTTCACACACTCTTGATGTGTGCTTCAAATAAAACAACATCTTTTAACGAAATACCATTGAAAATTCAAATCCTGGGTTACGCTATTTTGAATAATAAGGACTACAACTACTCCCAGGAGATTTTCAATGACATGGTGAAAAATGTTGAAAGTAAAGCATTTTTACTTTTTCCAAGATTTTTGAGTTACTACTTTGAACAAAAATTTGAAAAGGAAAATTTAAATTTGCTAAAACAAGGTGTTCATTGTCAAATAAAAAGCTTAACAAAAGAAACATTTTCAAGGATGATGGCACCAATAAAAACAAAAGCAGGGGTACCTGAGCAGATTTTAGTGGTTACAACTGCTCCTCAGGTATCAGCTGCTGAGCCCACTGCTCCAGGTGATCATAGCAGCACAACCACTGCTTTGAAACCCACACCTGCCACCACTAAAAAGACCAAAAAGAAAACATCCAGAAAACCCACCAATCCCAAAACAAAGGCAACTCTGGAAGATGAGATCCCAGAGGAAATGCCTGTGACAACACAAAAGTCACCACAAACCACTGCTGCTACTTCCTCACAGCAGTTGGAAGAAAGATCTCAACCCATAACCGAAACTCCTCCTGCATCCTCACAAAAGGATCAGGTTGTAAGCACAGGGACACCACAATATGAAGCTCTGAATCCACTCGGATCCATCTTCCTCAGTCCTGATCCCAAGGACATGTCTCTTTCAACCCCCATCCCCTCACCAATAATAATGCCACAATCCATGCTACCTCTGTTGCATGCAGCTGCTATTGCACAGACACAAACCAGTTCCTCTCTATCACCTATCACTGAGAGTATACATCCACAAGTGACTGGGTCTGATGCTTATACCTCTGCTATCCTAGCAACAGTTGAGGACGTTACACTGCAGGAGTTACAAGTAACTCCTGTCAGTAGTTCAAGTGGAGCAGCAACTACAACTGGTGGATCAACAGATCCTCAGTTGGACAGTTGTTTCATAAGTAAGACTCCCTTGAAGGCAATTTCTTCCATAGCAACTTCGGTGACCACTAGTGAGTTAGATCTAACCACTGGTACCATCAAAGGTTTATCGAGTGCTGAAGAGAGAAGTCCCCAGTACCAAGAACAAGGGGCATCAATGGGTGATTTTTGGGATTCTGTTCCTAAGTCACACATTGATATAACCACCACAGGTGGGGATTCAGATGATCCCAGTAAAATGGGTGATGATTCAAGATATCAGGAATTGACGGGCAGAGTGGAAAAACTTGAAGAATCAGTTTCTGAAATAAAGGAGATGGTGCAAGAGATTTTAAAAGCTCAGAAAGCACAATCCTCTGCTGTTCCTGCTCAAGCATCTGCTCCACAACAAGCACCTGCTGCAAATGAGCTTTGGAATATTTTTCAACCAATGCTTGAAGCACAGCAACTTATGGCTGACAAAAAGCATGCTATTCAAGTACAAATGCTGACCAACATGGTTAAATCAAGGTTCAAGGATACTCAAGCAGATATCAAGGCTATTAAGGCCAGTATCCAAATTGCCACTGGCAAGGCTCCTTCAACTTTACTATTCTTTGATGACCCCCTTGCAGATAATGCCAAAAAGGGGGAGATATTGAAGCAAATGAAGAAGAAGGGATTGAACATGGCCTTCATATTGAACCTGAAAAAGAAAAAGAAAAACAGGTCTCAAAACCTGTTAGTCAAACAGCTGATACGGCAGTAGTTACAAAAACTGCTGTCAGTAGCCAAACAGCTGCCATTTCATCAACACACACACCTTCAACACACACCACTCTACCACACACCACTACAACTACTGCTCCACCATCATCATCTACAATCATATCATCATCACTGCCTCCTGTCATAAAACAGAAGACAACAGATGTTACAACATCTGTTGTAATGACAACAGTGATTGAAACACAAGTTGTTTCAACAGCTGTTAGTCAATCACTGCCACAAACCACTGCTATCCAATCTACCACCACTGATCCACCCAAAACATCATCTGCTTCTTCTTCATTAAAAAGGAGAAGAAATCTCATATCAGATGATGATTCACCACCATCACCACCAATATCACCACGTCCATCCCCTGCTCAAAAGCAGAAGACAACTGCTGACATATCAGCAGTTGTAATGACAGCAGATGTTGAGACACCAGTTGTTTCAACAGCTGTTAGTCAGTCATCCACCACTGCTCTCACCTTTCCTACATCACAACCAAAGATCTTCAACAGAATAAGAAAGCCAATCACTGTTGATGAGGGTATACATGATCCTAATGCTGCAAAATATCCACTGGAACTTGAAGCTATCAAAAATGAGATGAGGCAATTCTATACAGAAGAGGATCCTTCAAAAAGAAGATTCTCCGCACTCATAGGCTACATGCCACCAGAGGATATGGATGATTACCTAAAACTCAAGGCAAAGCAGGCCAATGTAAAAGCCAAGGTTGATAGTGAAAAAGAAAAGTTAAGCGAAGATGGCATTGCTAAAAGACTGGAGTTCTATTTCACAAAAGTAAAGCAGATAGAAGGGTTTGCACAAGACCTAAACAAAGAAAAGGCTGATCAAAAGAAAGAGTTAAGAAAACAATATCTAGCCTACATCATGAAAGAGAAATTCTATCCTGCTGAAGAACAACAGTTCAGAGAATGGCCAGTAGTAGCTCTTAAGCGTGAGGCAGAAAGGATTAAAAATATTAAGAATGATCCTACGAAGAAGAAGAATGCTCCTAACTGGAGAAAATATGAAAAGCTCATTGCTGACTTAACTGCTGAATATAAAAGAAAGAAAAGGGAGCTGGTGGATGCGAAAATGGATACTGCTGAAGCCATATCAAAATGGTCAAAACAGCAGACCGATGAAGCCTATGAAAGGCTAAAGAAAAGAAAGATAACTGTTTCAGGCACTTCTAAGAAGCAAGAACAAATGATGAAGCTTGAACAGAAGATGGGAAACCTCGACACACTGTTCCGGTCTACTTTTGTAACAAATCAAGAAGAGGGAGAACAGCTGACTGAAGAAGAGGTAGTAGAAAAGGAAGCAGAGTACTTCAAAGATACCATCACGAAAATGGGTCTAAAAGAAGAAACTTCAACAAAGCTTCAAAGCCTTTTTAAGGCATTAAACAAACCTGCGTCTCCAAACACTGCTAAAGACAAGACAGAAGCTGTAAGACAAGAACTTATTGAACAAGAAACTGCAGAAGATATAGCTGCAGCTGACAAAGTCTTTGAAGAAGCTTTCAAAAGAATGTCTGAAAGTCTGCAGTTGTTTTCAAGGCCATTATCCCTCAACTCATCTTCAAATAAGTCTCTCCCAAGAAACCCACTTGGCTTAAAAATACTAAAGTGGATGTCTGATCAAAAGACTCACGTATTGACCTTGGTCAGAGCCAATGGCGATGTAAAGCACATATCAAGGAAAGAAGCACTAGGCCTTAGTGTTCAAGATTTGCAGGATCTCCTTGGGCTTTCACTGTGTAGGGATGAGGATGACCAGAGTGCAAAGGAATTTGAAGCTGAATTCAAAGAACAAGCTAAGGCACTCTTGATGAGTAATAAAAGTCCTGAATAATGAAAGGTTTTGGCATTATCTGTTCCAGGGGGAGATTGTTGGGATCGAACCCTACCAGAGGAACAGATAATGTAAAGCCAAAACCAGGTCACAACAGAGGATTCACAATAAGCAGCAGTTTACACTTTGCTCTCCCCTTGACAGTGGTTATCTATCAGCTGATGAACCTTAAGTACTGCTCAAAAGAACAACTGATGATCCAAATGCTGATGTAATCCTAAAGACTGCTGAAGACAAACTTTGTCACTCTATCTACTGCTGTCTCTTAAGAGCTGCTGAAGACACAAACACTGCTCATTCAAGGACTGATCACCTTTGAAGAAAGCACTGATGTTGTTGTTGAGCATCAGTGCTTAGGCTACAACAGTGGAACGTGAAGCAGTTGTTTTCTCATGTTTTGTATTTTATTTACAATCAGTTGTTAGGACATCAGTAGTTGGTATAAGGACAGTGTCTACCGGTTGTTAGGTTGTTAGATGTCACTTTCATGGTGACATCAGCTGAGATACCTCAGTGGTTTGGTTTGCCTATAAATGTAACAGTACCCTGTACTGTTACATTTGATTGACTGAGTGGGTTCTCCTCCTCATGTCTAATCCTTTCATCTTATGTGCAACCAACCTTGGGGTATCAGGCTGAGGGGGAGTATAGTTTGTAAGCACATCTGTAATCTTTTGCTTTGATTTGTAAATCATTTGACTCTATGAGAAGCAATTGTTTATCAAACTATTATCTCCTTTGATTGTGTTTACAGAGTTTGTTTTCACTTCCGCTGCACCTAACATGTTTTCATACTCATTGATTGTTCATTTTAAACAAACAAACACTATCATGAGAGCCTCCGATCCTAACAATACCAATACTAGATCAAGCGTATTATTCGTTTAGGCCCATGAGCTCCAGATATCCACATCACCACAACTTGATAAAAGGTGTGCACGACAATGACAGGTGGCCGACATAAATAATGGCTTTCACACCCCGATTTCCTGGTGGGCCCGGATGGGTACACTTGTGACGGTTGGATAACAGTTATCACAATATAATAATATGTAGTGGAAGTATTAGAGTGAAAATATAAGATTCAATAAAGCTTGAATATATAAAAGTATTACAAGCGCTCGATACAAGCCCACAGGTAGGATCTAAATAAACAGAGCTTTAGACATCATAGGCCTTAACCATTAGGAGTTGCAAATTCCTTAGCCTTCATTCTAGCGGACCTGTATTCCCAGCCTATAATAAGGTTCGATACCTGCGGTTTCAATCTTTTGAAAATACGTCAGCCAAAGCTGGTAAATACAATTAACTGACTCTTTGGAAAACAGTTTTTCGAAAAGAGTTTTATACATATAGAAAACCCGTAGGTGATCTTTTAAATATTTCTTGGGATTTATTCTTGTTATCAGATTTACATACTCGATTAACCCATTGGGTTGTCCGGACCCGGTATCATTAACCCACAATCATTTCAATTATCAAGTAAAATGGAATAAACCGGATTCTTACATTTCACGCAATCATTGGTGACTTACTTATGTAATACCCGCTCCAAGTGGCATAATTGCTTTCCCAAGTTTTACGCTAAAATAAGTCAAGAGTATTTACCTTTTTGCTAGCTTCCAATCAATAAGACTATATTTGGAAAAAAGCCGCAAGCCTAAGTATTATTGACCCAAGTCCGATTATCTAGGGGGTACTATAGTCTGGAATAAACAGATTTATTATCTGTTAGAATGTATACGGGCCAAAGGTAGTTCCTTTAGGTATGACCCGATACTTAAGAATAGATTCGCTAGATTAAGTGTATACAAAATAGAATGTGGTTTAACCCAACAAGTACTAGGACTTTTATAATATGGGTAAACAAAGTACATTCTGGATTTTGAGATCAAAACGATAAGGTTAAACCCGTTTCGGTAAACTTATGTAAACTAGTTACGTAAGTCTAACCGTACGCGTGTAAGCGATATCGGGTAACCGGATGAGTCATGAACAAGTTCCATATTCCAATACACTTTAAACAAGTTATAATATCCATAGGATATCAACTTGCATGCCCGTTATGGTTTTAAAATCAAAGTATGCCTCATAAGGGCGTTTTGGTCATTTAGCGACGTATAAAAGGAACTTGCATATAGTCTGATGTTACAACCATAAACATTCTGTGAAAACACTTTATTTATGATATAGTATCAGTAGGATATCAAACATATGTGTGTTTTATGGTTTAAGACCAAACTATGCTCCGTAGGGGCATTTTGGTAATTTCACACATAGTTTTGAAACCTAATTTGGGAATCTAAGTTTATATCAAGTACCTACTATAAAAATATTTAAAATGATTTATAAAATCAGTAGGTAACAAGTCTTGGATGGTAGTTCTGGTTTAAAACCATACTACGCGCCGATACGGCGTTAAAGTCGTTAAATGACGATGTTTACGATGGTTTATGAAATCTGGGGTTATGACCAGGTTTACATGACCAAAATATGTTATTTAATAAGAAATATCAGTAATCAAAAGGTTTTGTATGAAAATTATGCTTTAAAACCATTTTTGGTGCCAAAAGGACATTATCATCATTTTAAGGACATAATACAAGAACTTGTATGTAAACTCAGTTTATAAACTGACTTGATATCCCAAAATATCCAAATTATGATATTACATCAGTAAGCAATGAGTTTAATATGATAATTTACGTTTAAAACCGATCTATGAGCCTAAAGGGCATTTCGTTCACTTTTAAGCGTAATTTACGACATTATACGCAAACTCAGCTTATGATCAGATTTGTAACATTAAAATATGTTAAACATGTTAATATATCAGTACCTAAATCATTTGCAAGCTTATTGGTGTTTAAAACCTTATTTTTGCTTAAAAGGACATAATGGTCAAAGTATGTCATAATAACGGAACATGCGCAAAAACTCATGTTTACTAGTATGATCGTGTAATAAAACCTTAGAGAGTTATGCTACATCATATTACGATCATAACGGAACCTTAAATCAGTAGTATACTAGTCTAATTCGGTTTATAATCGAAAGTCAAAGCACAAGTCAAACTTCACGACTTTCGGTTGCGAACCGACCTTAAAACTGGAATTGACGAGCCGAACATATTTACACATGTTCTAATAATTATTACCAAGTTGTTTATGTGTTTAAACGTATTTTTGAACATCTTTAAACTCAGGTCGTAATTATTTCAAAATCTGACCCGTTGACTTTTTAAAACATTAATATGTTGACTCGTCAATTGACCAAGCAAACGTGATTCTTAGGAGGTGCCCTTTTGAGGGATTAACACCTACCTAATTACGATTACGTAGCCATGTTCGTTGCGAACAATGGCTGAACCAATAAGGTCTAAACCGAAAGTCAAAGCGTTTATCGAAAACACTTGACTTTCGGCTTTAAAAGCCTACTAAATGAACAAGTCACGAAAGGAACACTTACAAGTGGTCCTAGGGACTGAATAGAACTCAAAGGGATGCTACCAATTGCTCAGGAACTTTCACAAGAGGAGATAGAAGAATTTTTAGAAATGGTGCAAGTTGGAAAAGAATGGATGCACCTATTTATAGTGTTTGGAGGATCTTTGGGATGATTACAGATGTTATGGGGCTTCAAAGGATCACTACAAGTGTCCCCTAACGTGTCACAAACAGAAGGGAAGTACATGGTTTCCTTTTGGTGGTTTGTGGCAGCTTGGAGTGGCCACCAAGCAAGAAATTCAAACTGTTGAGGGTATGTCTACCCGCGACGGGATAAGCCTTAGCCCTTCATGGGCCGCTGCGGCCTCAAATAAGTTTCCAAAGTGGCAGTTTTAGTCCTTATGCTCTAAAACTCAATATAACTTTCATAATTTTCACTTTTAACCCCTCAAGACCAATATTAGGCATACCCGAGAGTATAACCGAACATCATAAGGCTCCCGGTTCGTTAAAAGGTCACTCAGAGGTATAAATTAACATGTTGATGCTTTTAACCCTTTAATTAACAAACTTCCAATTAAAATTACAAACGGTATCGTTCGTCCAACAAGTGGCTCGTTTGAGAATATGAACACCGTAAAGGGTCACTCAGAGGCATAGTTTAAGCATGTTGTCACATTTAGTCCCTCCACATCCATAGTTTTCAATTTTGGCAAAAATAGTCCCTCCTAGCCAGCGTTAGGCATCATTAGGATTAGGGACACATGTCAATACATTATTGGACATGATTTTACGAGGTGTTACAATGGCTAACATTGCATACCAATATTAGCCCTTGATAAACACAAAATATCCGATCATACAGTTAAGGGACCACATGTCACCACGAAAGAAAAGTTCAAAGATAACTCACTACAAATACTCTCCCATCGGTTATGAGTAAAGGGTTGGCAATTATCTAGACTCACGCTCTTTCAATTTAGATGTGAAGGACACAGTTTTAACTTTAGAAGTCAACCCTGTCCTTAAAAGTCAAAGTATCTTTCTTTTTGTTTCTTGAACTGTTTTCACAAAATTTTGTTTTCCTTGACCATTCACAGCAGCTGAAAAGAATTGACTTTATTGCAAGTCAGTGGTTAACCATAAAGGATCGGGTCAACCCAGCCAGTGAAAGCGTTTATAGGATTTTCAGAGATATCCAAGTTTTCATGAATCACAAATCAAACACTGCCTTTCTTCTGGTGTTTTCTGCTAGTAAATTTATATTTCATGAGTCCGTAGAACATTTTTTTTATTCGACGTGAATGAATATACCTCTGCAATATAATGGTTACTAGTCTCTCAACAACTGATGGAAATTCAAGTTAATGATTGTCTTCAACTTAATTGGCGAATGTTTACATAAGCACAATGAAAAATGGAACAAAATACTTGCGGTGCGGTCAAATCAATACCTGAAATTCAGTTCCCAAGACAAATGAGCTTGAAATTTGAGTATTTCCATATCAAACTGTAGCACCTGGATGATCAAGCAGTAGTAGTGTTTCCATGTAAGGATACACAAAAAATGAAAACTCCATTCCATCAATCCCAACATCATCCATTTGTTTTGACTTTTGAGCATGGCTCATAAACAATAAGTCTGTAAGTCTGAAGACCATCTTCAAAAATTTTAACTATAGGATCACCACTCTTTCTAAATGCTGTTATATATGCACGTGGCGTATTAACATCAACAGTGAATAGCTTTGTAAACAATTTAGAAACACTATCCTTCATCATCCATACAACATCATTGCCTTCAATGCGTTCAAGCACCACAAGAGACTCCCTTATATTAGACATTAACAAATGTTGAATAGGAAGTAGTTGTGTTAAACTGTCTGGGAGGTTTACTTTGCTAAATTCTTCCGTTGTCATATAAAATGAAATAATCAAATTACAAAAACTAAATCCACCATCCGTATCTTCAGCAAGCCAATAAAGAAGCCCATCTACAACAACAGAATAACATTTTATAGTTGATTTACGAGGAAGGTTGCCATTGACATTGCCATTGCCATTGTCGTTTCTATATGGACTTCTCCAAGCCCCTGTGCTTAACGCAAAAAACTCAAATTGCCAAAGGATGCAACTTACACTTCCTGTATCGTTCCACCTATTAACCTGAGTAATCTTGACAATCTTAGGGTCAGAGGTCTCATGACAAACCCCAAAACCTATAACGCTTTCATATATCCCAATACCCATATTAGGCACAACAATGGCAACCGCTTTTCTAATTGAAATATTCCAAACAACAGCCGTACCAGTCCTGGGGATGGGGTCTCCACTGCCCTCGGGATAACGGGTGTACAAACACAACAAGCCATAAGAGGTGCCAATTGGGATATAATTTCTAAGCATGTTAACCAATTGGGGAACAGTTACGGAAACTTGCTGTTTGGGGAAAGTATTATTGTCATCAAGTGAAACATACTTTTTTTTCAGATTTATATAGAAACCTTACAAGCAGATGTAAGTGTTGGCTGCTATAAGTAGTAATGAATTCAGAGGTATCGATCATTTTGTACTTACCTTTATGAGTGAGAGATGAGTGTATATGTATGTTTTATATTAATAAAATGGTTAAAATCAGTTTCTACTTACCTTTATATTTAAGGGTTAATAGTAAAACTATCCGCGCGTTGTAGGATTTCATTCGTTATTGATTCGGTTAATTATGGTATCAATACGATACTGCCACTTGGTGTAAAGATCGAAAGAGAAAATCTAGACAGAATGAGTATGGGAGAAGTCAATCATGGTTGTTGGTTAGTCGTTTATCACCTAGAGCATCCACAATGTGCAAAACCACCCAACCCAAATAAACCGTTATTTCGGTGTCATATCAGATTTACAAACCTCCATCAAAACCTCTCACTTTTCCCACAATGTATAAATCGCTACAAAATTCACTTCACTATTCACATCATCACACCCTTTTATAATTAGTTATATATATATATATATATAGGATAAAGATAGATAAAAAACCCTCAAATTCTTAGAAAACTCTGAAAACCCAAATGGGAACCCATTTTTACCCCACTTCCCGACATTTTTTTTTTTTAAAAAAATAACACATGTAATATACATGTTTTAGAGTGTCTTGGGCAAAAAAAAAAACAAAAAAGCGCCGAAGGGATTTTTTTAAAAAAAATAAACAAATTTCAGCCATGTCCGGTCGACTAACATGTGTTAGCCAAAAATGACAGAATTTGCTGAAATTTTTTTTTTTTTTTAAAAACATCCCCTCGGCGCTTTTTTGATTTTTTTGGCCCAAAACTATTAAAAACATGTATATTACATGTGTTAATTTTTTCAAAAAAAAAAAAAATGTCGGGAGGTTGGGTTTTCTAAGGTTTTTCATATATATAGGGTTTTCTATATAACCCTCCCCTATATATATATATATCAATATAGTTTTACGTAATTTATATTTATTTTTTTCATTAATAAAATAAATCTAAATTCTAGTAAAGGACTTCAAATAATGTCACATCGCGCTCTCTTATTTAATTTAATAATTATATTATTAATATTAATATATTAGATTAATTATATCTAACTAATATTATTAATATATAATGTTTATTTATTATGGATATTATTAATTTATTGTTATGTATTTATTTATTTATATTTATAATATTAATGATATTGTTATTTATTTATATTTATATGATTATTGATAAGCCGTATAATTTTTTTTAGTATTGTTTACTTTTTATTAGTATTATTATTATTATTATTATTATTATCATTATTATTATTATTAAATAAAAATCTTTAAGGACATATGTCGACACCTTATCCAAGTTCGAATCCTTGAATAGTGGTGTTCTCCCAGATTATTGGCATATATTTGTTGGATTCGAACTTGAGACCCCAGAAGTAAACCACTTTGTGGAAAAACCCTTGACCAGCTGGAAAAACCAGGAGTAAACCACATGTTAGTGGATTTCTCTGCTACTAAATAATAATTTTAAATAATAATTATCCCGTGTTTCTCTCCTATGAAATATTATTATTGAATCATAATTTTTAGCTTATCTCTTATTTGTTTAATATTTTTTTTTAAACTATTTCCTTATTTTTTTCCGCTTATTAATCATCTTTTATTTTTCCCGCTTATCTCTTATGTTTCCATCTTTGATCCAACCTCATGTAATACAAAAGTTTATAACCTTATAATTTCGTGTAATACACAAGTTTCTAACTTTATAATAAATAGAAAAAACAAAGTAAAATGTTATAATAAGTAAATTGTACTATAATAAATAGAAAAAACAAAGTAAAATGTTATAATAAGTAAATTGTACATCAAAGTTCATTTTCTAAAAAACATATCAAGACGACTATATGTGTTACGAGATTACATTGTATTTATTCAACTCGTGTAATACACGTATTTATTCAACCCGTGTAATGCCCGAGTATTTTTTAGAGATTTATTTATTTTTATATTTACTATATAAAATTACATTTATTCAACCCGTGTAAACACAGGGTTCTAACCTAGTAATAAAACATAATGAAGTTAAAATTATAGTAAATTAAACAAATAGAAAATTAACTCTAAAATTTGGAACATTACAGACATACATAACACTTCCTTGAAATTGAGCATCTTGAGCTTGTACATAACCTCCTTGTACATATTGATGAAAATTAAAGTTTTGATTCGGTTGCGCTTGATTGGGGTAGGTTTGGTTTGGGCATGTTTTATTTGTGGCATGTTTTATTTGTGGCATGTTTTATTTGTGGCATCGTTTAACAAATCTTGAAAACGGATATTATTAATCTGATTAGAACTTAAGATATTGTAAAATGGATTGTAGAGAATAGTGAGAGATGGGTTAGTAAGAAATGTGAGATTAGTTGAAATGAGATTGTGTGAATGTGTTTATATATAAAAGTTTAAATAATAAAAAAAAAATTCAAAAAGAATGAGAAGTGGCGGTTAATGGAGGGGCTACTCTAAAGAAGTCCATTGGAGGTCCGGACTACCAGACATGAAACAACCAGAAAAGCTTTACAATATTGTCGGACGAGTGAGCATGTCCATATACCTTGTCAAGTTGGAATCAAATGAGCAAAATACATACATTGTGAGTGCTCTTAAGTTTATTGCGACATCAGTTTTCACTTGCCATCACTTGCTGGAGTGGATTTTAACTTCCCATCATATGTTTGGCTTGATATTTTTAATAATACCATTATATCTATATAGCTAGACTATTCTTGTAATAAACACTTTTTTTATACATTTCACACAAACTGTTTACAAAAAAGTATACTTATGAGTTATGATACAATTCAAAATGTGACACAAAATTGTTTTCTAAAAAATAAATTTACGAGACAATCCAACCCGCTTCTATCCGTGCCAAAAATAGGTTCATCCTTACATGCTTCCCAACCCACCCAATTTGCAACATTTAGGATATTAAGTTCTAAAAAACTAGTTCTTGCACTAGTAACAAATCTTCTTTTGGAAAGCACCAGTAACATAGGTTAACTATAATCAATTTAGTCATGAGATATTTGTGAAATATAAAAGAAAGGCCTTTTCTGGTAACATTCTTTAAATTAGAACAAACTTAGCTTCCCAATAAAAGGAAAAAACATTGATTCAAGCCTTAAAAGTATACCCTCTTAGATGAACAAATACAAAATTTTCATCAGATCTACTCAATAGTTCGTCGAGAACGACACGTAACAAAACTTCAGACTATTTCTAGCCTTTTACCATTTGTTGGATCACGCTTTTCCATTTCGGGTTACTTGTAGAACAGCAAGTTCTATTTGGTAGTGCCGAAAATGTCACCTACGTGCAGAAGTTGTAGTAGTAATACAAGAATATTAACTATAAACAAGTTTCCATCGCTTTGGTTAGATACTAAAATCGTCACGTTTTCTGTAAAAGAATATACTTAAACCGTGTATAAATCCCTAAAACACATACCCAAAACCAAAAATCAAAAAAACACTTGAACCACAATGGCAACAGTTGCAAGTTACATGTTTCTCCTTGTCCTCATTGGTCATTGGCCCTTCGCGTTTGCTAAATCCCGAATGCATGATCCTGCTTCAACTTCACAGCATACTGAAACAGGATCTGAATTCATTAAGGAATTAAACCTGCACCCAAAACTAGATGTTAACATATATAAGCCAAACACGTCTGATTCCGGCAGCATTACAAATTCCAGAATCGTTGAAAAACCGCTAAGACTTCCAGTTCTTGGTGACTCAAGTGCTTCTATTCAAGATCTTGCTCATTTTGCTGGATATGTTCGAATTAATCACACTATAGGCGCAAGGTACTTATAGTTATCACCACAGTATGTAGAGATTGCTAATTAAACAAATCAAATAGTAACTATATTATAACTATGTTTGCAGGATGTTTTACTACTTTTTTCAATCAAGAAACAGCAAGGATGATCCTGTGGTTATATGGTTGACTGGAGGACCGGGTGGTAGCGGTGCAATAGCGCTTTTTAAAGAAAACGGTCCGTTCCATTTGACGAAGAATTTGTCCCTAGTCTGGAATAACTACGGTTGGGATCAGGTATGTTATACTAATTTTGTTTGGAAACGAGTCAGGGTTAATTATATAATGTTATATTTTTATGTGGACGTTTTGAGTTGGATTACTTTTTGACGTAAATTTTGTTCGGAAGACAACTCAGGTCAATTATAATACGTTTTCATGACATATAAATTTGAGTTAGCATACATTTCGACGTAAATTTTTTTCGGAAACGAGTCGGGTAGATTGTAGTCTACATTTTATCACGCTTTGTATGACGCCAACGCATGTGTATATTTTATGTACGTTTTGAGTTTGTCTTAATTTCAACGTAGATTTTGTTTGGAAACAAGTTGTGTCAAATATAATACATTTTCATTCAACAGTATGAATTCAGATTACTCTACGTTTCAACGTAAACTTACTTCGGAAACGAGTGGGGTTGATTGTAGTCTATAATTTATCACACTGTGTGCAGCTAATATCATATGAAGTATGAACATTGAATGAGCATGTAAACCAACTGGGGTGTCCCAGTTGGCCAGTCCCACCTCTACTCTTCACAGAGACCCGGGTTCGAGTCCAGGCAGGGGGTATTCTGCCACCTTCTTCCCAGAGGGAAACGGACTCAGCTCGGGATGAGGTATTCACCGCCAGGCAGCATTGGGACGGTGCTAGCTTGTGGAGTGGGATCACTCCAGCGGCCGGGAGGTCCGTGCAATAACCCCCCCCCCCCCCCCCCCCCCCCCTTGAATGAGCATGTAACAATAATATCTGATTTCCATATGGTATGACAGGTTTCCAACATCATATACATTGACCAACCAATTGGAACTGGTTTCAGTTATAGTACTAGTGAACAAGACATTCGACATGATGAAAAGGGTGTGAGTGATGATCTTTATGACTTCTTGCTGGTATGCAAACTGAGATTACTTAAAATGGGTCAAAATCGCAAACTTAAGAATGTATTTTTGAAACCGTGTGATGAATGACAGGGGTTCTTCGAGCTACACCCTGAATATGTGAAAAACGACCTCTATATAACCGGAGAATCATACGGAGGGCACTACATTCCAGCTTTTGCTGCGCGTATAAACCAGGGGAACATGAACAAAGATGGCGTTCATATAAACTTGAAGGTGGAGTTGCATTTTTGTAACCCTTTTGAAATTTCCAGTTCCCTAACAGTCGGGCTGCAAACAAACCGAACGTTCAGCGAACCGTTCGGCGGGAAGTTCGTTTGTGTTCGTTCGTTTAACAAATGAATGAACACAAACAAGAATTTCCGTTCGTTTAGTTAAATGTACAAACATGAACACTTGAACAGGGGTCGCGTTTATTCATTTATGTTCATGAACGTTCGGTAATGCGTTCGTTTGTGTTCGATAGTTCATTACTGTTTTAAATTTTAATTAATACTTCAAAATTCCGACAAATAAAATTATTATAACCATCAATGAACATTAGTTTGTCTTCTTTTGTGTTCATGAACGTTTGTTACCTAAAATTAACAAACGAACACAACCACAAACACGTTCATTTCCTTAAAGAACAAACGCGAACAAGAAATCTCGTTCAGTAAGTGTTCATTGACAGTTCGTGAACACTTACATTTCCTTAACGAATTGTTCGTGTTCGTTCGGTTTGTTTGCAGCCCTAGCTAACAGAACTGTGATAAATGAATAGGGATTTGCAATTGGCAATGGACTCACTGAACCAGGAATTCAGTTCAAGTCATGTCCTGATTTTGCTCTTCTAAATAATTTAATCAACGGGGAAGATTACGTCAGAATAATTCAGATGGTGCCAGAGTGTGAAAACGCAGCAAAGAAATGTGGTAATATAGTTCTCCGTAACCCATTATTCTAACCCTGAATCTAGATCGAAGCGAGCACGAACATATAATCGAACACTTTTTTTTGTTCATGTTCGTTTATTAAGAAAATGGGCATGTTCGAGTTCATTTAAAGCCTAAATGAACAGTTTAAGAATGTAAATGAACATAATTGAACAAACGCTAAACAACACATATGAACATATTGAAGAAACGTAAATGAACTCAAATGAACATATTTTACTAAACATAAACGGACATAAAGTATTTTTTTATATAAATTAGTGACTAATTACGATAAATTCCATTGGAAAATCCAGTTCTATTACTAGAAAGCCCAATTACCAATTAGTTATATTTATATAAGGAGTTAGAAAGTTTCTTTTATTTTTAGTATTGATATAGATATAACTGCTTATGATATAAATAAACGACCATAAATGAACACAAATGAACGAACATAAACGGACATTCACGAACATAGGTGAACGAACAAAACGCGTGTTCACGAACATAGTTTACGAGCCCCCCACGCTCAAGATTTCCTTACTGTTATCCCGATCGAGGGCTTGGGGCAATGTATGTCGGCAGTAGAATATCGGTCTGTCCTCAAATATCGTTTGATGATACCGTTGTACCCTGAGGATGAACCGTGCCCTGTTTGTCGGAAGGTGTGTCTTGATAGCTTCGGGGAACATGCCCTTCACTGCAAAGAGCTTCCTGGCTTTAAGTACAGACACGATCTGGTTAGAGATGTGTTGTTTGACGTTCTCAAGCGAGCTGGTATCGCTGCTAAAAAAGAGGCTCCGGTTAATTTCCTAACGGACCCGAAGGAGGGGAGGTCTTCCCTTCGACCAGCCGATGTGCTGGTTTTTGGATGGTCCGGGGGTAAGCATGCTTGCATTGATCTCACGGGGGTGTCGCCTCTTGCCGGTTTCAGGGGCAGTGGTTTTGTTTCAGGGCAAGCGCCGCGGAAGGCTGAGGCGGGGAAAATATCCAAGCACGAGCAGGCTTGCATAGATAATCAACATGCCTTCCTTCCTTTCGCGTTCGATACCTTTGGTTGTCTGGCCCCTGTGGCGTCCGGTTTCTTGAAGCGGGTTCAAAAGGCAGCACTTGCGCATGCGACAGTGTCTGTAGGCCATAGTTATGTGTTTAGCCGAGTAGGATTTGCAATTCAAAAGGGGGTGGCGGCGCAGCTTGTTGCCCGTCTACCAACCCATGATTTGTAATTTGCTCTAACATTGTAAAACACCTATTATTATTATTATTAAAATTATATGCAAAAAAAAAAAATTTAATTTAATTAACTGAACAAAAAATTATGTTCATGGTCGTTCGTTTACTAAGTAAACGAACTTCCCGCCAAAAAAGTTCACAAACAGTTCATAATGTTCGGTTCATTTACATGCCTACCCGAATCAAGATACACTCATGTGTTGTTTACATTTTATTTCTAGGGACTAATGGCCATAACAGCTGCCTTGAAGCCCAGCACATATGTAGTCAGATTCATAAAGAGATTTTGAGCATCAGCCATATATGTGTAAGCACTCAAACATCGTACAAGGCTACAATCATAATTCACAATGCTATTCATCTGAAGTCGAAACAATTTTGTGTTATGTGACAGGGTTATGATATTAGGATTAGGAGGCCACAATGTGATAACAACTCCGAAATCGAAGAGTTCTTGAACATGGCATCAGTGAAAAAAGCATTAGGAGTACCAGGGGATATAGATTTTGTGTCGATTAGTAGTGTGGTGTATAATGCACTGATGGAAGACATCATGAGAAACCTTGAAGTTGGCCTTCCGGAGCTTTTGGAAGATGGTTTTAAGATGCTTGTATATGTTGGAGAATATGATTATTTTTGTAACTGGATTGGTAAGACTCTTTCATGCTAAGGGCTCGAGCTCGAGCCGAGCCAGGCTATGGGCGGGCTCGAGCTCGAATTTAAACGAGCCAGCATGGCATGACTTGATTATTTTTTCGAGCTGAAAAGTCGAGCTTGAGCTCAGCTCGTAAAAACTTCAAGCCAGTTCAAGCCCAATCGAGCCGGCTCGTTAATTTTTTTAATAATTTATTTATCAAATAAAACGAAAATAAAAAATTTAAGACACATTTATTAAAAAATATACATATATATACACACACATAAATACGACCTATAGAGTCCAGCCACGAGTCAAGCCATCGAGCTGAGCCACGAGCCAAGTACCTTGGCTCGAGCTCGGCTCGAAAACAAAACGAGCTTTTTTCGAGCGAGCCTCGAGTCGCGAGCTTTTTAAACACCCCTATCACGCTGAACTTAAAAAACAAAATAGAACAATGTTTCTTTCTGAATTGTTTAAAATGGACATGGATTTTAAACATACAGGGAACTATAGATGGGTTAAGGCCATGGAATGGTCCGGTCGAAAAGAATTTGAAGTATCAAGGATTGTCAAATTTGAAGTAGATGGCAACGAAGCGGGAGAGTTAAAGAACCATGGTCCACTCACTTTCCTTATGGTTCGTGTGTGCGTGTGTGTGAATATTAACTCCCCGTCAAATTATTAAAGAAGCTTTCATAGTTTCAAAAATTGACGGTTTGTGTCAACTGTCGAAACAGGTGCATGATGCTGGACATATGGTTCCGATGGATCAACCAGAGGCTTCACTGCAGATGCTAAAGATGTGGATGGATGGAACACTTAACTAAAAGAGACTGTTTTCTATGTGTAATTGACAGATCAACATAAAGCATTATGAATATATGATAAACATATAATCTTATAGAACCTTGTCTATATGTAATTAACCATCATCAAACAATGGCAGCGCAAACGAATAAAAACGAACAGCTAAACCAAAAAAAATCAACAATTAACGGTCAGATGATCTTACTCCATATAGCTCACTTAAACTATCCATCACAGGACGAAAACCGGATCTCAAAGGAACAACCGAAACAACACGCAGATGTTGTGTATTGCCATTCCTAGGGTTCGAAAGTGTCACTCTCAACATCTCTCCCTCCAGAATCCTACTTACAGTCTCACCTATTCCATCAATTAAGACACAATGATAAGAATTTTAATAATATAATTCTGATAGTTTCTCTACAACTACAAACAAACCGAACGTTCAGCAAACATTTCGTGTTTGTGTTCAATTGTTTAATAAATGAACCAACACTAACAAAAAATTTCGTTCGTTTAGTTAACTGGACCAACATGATCAAAGGCAGCGTTAGTTCATTTATGTTCGTGAACATTCGGTAACGTTCCCCAAAATGTGCATATAAACCAATAAATTAATAATTGAAAATTACTACTGACCAGAGAAAGGATGAGTGTTGGTGAAACTGAAGAAATCATGAGCAGAACAACCGAAGAGAACCCTAGCGGCTCGTTCAAACAGGACCACAACGAACACGTTGGTGTCGGTGGCTACAGACATGAGGACTCGAAAGAGGCGTTTAGGTGTAGAACCAGAAGCGGTGCAGTGGTTGCAGCGAGTTAAGGAGTCCGGGAGAGTTCGTTCGCAGAGAGAGCAGACTGTGTAGTGTAAGTCGGTGTGGTCAATGGAGACGACTGTGCATATTGTGGTGGTCGGTTTTTCCGGTTCCATTGGAAGTGAGAGAGTGAGTAATGGGGGTTGATTGATTTGATGTTTTGGAGACGAGGAGGTTTAAGTGAAGATTGTAAAGTTAAGTATTAATATCTGGGAGAAGAGAACATCAAGCGGGGATAGCTCAGTTGGGAGAGCGTCAGACTGAAGATCTGAAGGTCACGTGTTCGATCCACGTTCACCGCAAACATTTTTTAAGTTTCTACAGGTTAGTTTTTATGAAGAGTTAAATGCCATATTAGTCCTTGTAGTTTAGGTCATTTTGCCAGTTTAGTCCAAAGGTTTGAAACGTTACCATTTTAGTTCAAATAGTTTCAAACGTTGTCATTTTAGTCAACTTAGTTAACTCTATCTCTTTATTCTGTTAACTAGAAGGGCGTTTCGGTCATTTTATATGTAATTTTGTTAACTAGAAGAGCAATTCGACCGTATAAAAAATGATCGGATTACCATTCTAGCTAACAGAAAAAATGGACGGAGTTAACCTAGTGGACTAAAATGGCAATGCTTGAAACTATTTGGACTAAAATGGCAACGTTTCAAACATTTGGACTAAACTGGCAAAATAGCCCAAACCACAAGGACTAAAATGACATTTAACTCTTTTTATGAATTTATTACATGCAGTAGCGAAGCTTGACAATGAAGATGGAGGGGTCGAAAACGTATATACCCAAAACTACATATATAACACTACTGACCGAAAAGTTCAGGGCCCCAGCCACTCTTAAGCTGCACCACTGGTTACATGAAAGAGGAATATTTATCACTTAATCGTTAGAAACTTTGATTGTAAATGAATTATTATTATTATTATTATTATTATTATTATTATTATTATTATTATTATTATTATTATTATTATTATTATTATTATTATTATTATTTATCACTTAATCTTTAGAAACTTGGGTTACGTCTTTTTACATATAATTTCACAAGATACTTGAATTTTAAGACCTACTCTCAATAGGACTTCATAATAATATTACTAAACTATTTTAATCAAAATATTAAATGAAGGTGTACGTTATGATTTTTTTTTTTTATTTCCCTGTTTTTAACTCGCCCAAAATCAAACCCTCCTAATTCAACCTAAAAAACCTACATTGTTTTTGAATGACGAATTTCTTGTAAACCATGTCGTTTATGGGACCCGAACCCAAGACCTCTCCCCTCTCTTAGACCTATGTCCTTAAAAGCTTTGTCTTTGACAATGAAAAACCCCATATTTTTTAATTGGCACAAAATAGAAAAAAAAAAAAAATCCACAACATGAAATTGGTTTAGGCTAGTTCAGTTTACAATCGAGTTGCTTCCATAAAGACACCGCAGGATGTTCTCCTGAGTTGGGTGTCAGATAAAAGTTTTGATGTGTGGGAGGATGATGAAACTGGCTAAAATCAACGTGGAGAGGACTTAATAACGGAAGCACAAAAGATTATTTTTTTTATAAAAAAATAACACTCTTTATTCTTTAATCGAAATGATATAATTAGTAAATAATGCCCTCTCTATAAAGAAAATATGAACTTGGATTATCGGTGAAATCTTAGGAAATAGAAATTCACTAATTAAATACAAAATTAAATAATTAAATAAACACGTAATCTTCTATATCTACATTTCCCACGGAGGGCAATAGTACTTGGATACAACTGGTGTAGGAACCGTTCGCGTAAATTAAATAAAATAAACAAATTTAATTACAAGATTACAATTCAGAAATAAGAAAGCAGAAATACAAGTACAATTACAACTGAAAAATCAAAATACAAGAAAGGTGTAGAAGCAGAGTTGGACTGAGGCATGTGTTCAACACGCTTCCCTTAAAACAAATTCCGAGTCTCCCAAGAGTACTCGTTTTGTTTCCCAGGGTACAACAGCCGGAGCAGTAGTACTGCCGGAATTAGCCTACAACCCGAAGACTACCTCGAACAATGTTTGAAGAAGATCCGAAGACTGTTGAGAGAAAATTCAGTTTACTGTTGTGTTGCTGGTTATTTTCTTCTGCTGGGTATGGAGCTGTATTTATATAGCTCCTAAGTCGAAACAGTCAAAAACGAATTAAAGAGAGGTTTAAATTGCATTAAACGTCTTCAATGCAATTTAATACGTTATTTAATTCTCAGTCAAAGCTTATTAACTCGTCAGTTACGAAGCTGGACTGAAACTGCACTGTCATTCAATGCTGAAAGCTTCTGCGCGCGCGCGCGCAAGCCACACTGGTGCGCGCGCGCTCAGGCGTGCACGCCCATGCGCGGTACGTCCTCTTGGCTCACTGCCATGCGCGCGTGCGCCACGTCACCGTGCGCGGTGCGTCCTCTTGGCTCAAGTCCATGCGCGCGTGCGCCACGTCACCTGTGAGCCTATACGAGCGCGCCACACAGTCGCGCCGTATTGGCTCACTCTGGTGCGCCTCCGTGCCATGTGTACTCGCGCGCGCATGCGCATGACTGCCACGTCATGCGCCGCATCACCTACCACTTGGTCCTTGCAACCCTTGTGCTCCACCACGCGCACGTGGTCAAAAATACAAAGGCGGCTCTCAAGCGGCGGTGCGAAGTGCAAAGTGCGCCATCAAAGCGCCTCATCGCCCACGCCACGCGCGCGCGCGCGCGAGCGTGTGCGAGTGCGAGTTAGGGTGCTCCGCACCCTTCGCGAGGACACTAGTGTGTGCTTCCATGAAACAATAAGGATGGAGAGTTCCACCTTAAATACCCATTTAAGTTCCATCTCTCCTTCTATGTGGGACAAGGTGCTACTTTCCCTTTTGTTTCAGCATTCAATGTTTCAAACACCCAACTTTGAGCATCGATATCTCATTCATCTTAGCTCGGTTTTGGACGTGGTTTAGTTCGTTGCGAAGCTCTTCCAACATAGAACACAAACCCACAAATAAATATATAAAACCCGCTCATTTTATTATATTTATTTCTAGTCCAAAATAGGAAAAAATCATTTTCCTATATTTGTGAAAATGTTATTTTCACCTATTTTTCCAACAATCCCCCACATGAAAAATGCTATTTTCATCAAATTTCCAACAATCCCCCACATGTATGGAAATGGATCTTTTCCTTACACTTTTCAACGATAAACTTCGACAGTTGAGTATTGCAAGATAGGTAGGTTGAAGCCTTTGAACCTTCTTTTGTGAAGCGCACTTAGCTTACTCCCAATGATAAGCATATCGTCTACATAAAGACATAATATCACATAACCTTCATTTGTGTCTTTGAAATAAACACATTTGTCGCACTCATTTATTTTGAAACCATTGTCAATCATGACATGATCAAACTTTTGGTGCCATTGTTTTGGTGCTTGCTTCAAGCCATACAAAGACTTGACGAGTTTACATACTTTACCCTCTTGACCTGGGGCGGAGAAACCTTCAGGTTGCTCCATGTAAATCTCTTCTTCTAAATCGCCGTTTAGAAATGCGGTTTTAACATCCATTTGGTGAACTTCCAAATTTCTTAAAGCCGCTATAGCAAGAACCAATCTAATCGAGGTTATGCGCGTCACAGGCGAGTAGGTATCAAAGTAATCTAGACCTTCCTTTTGTCTAAATTCTTTAATCACCAACCTAGCTTTGTACTTATCAATACTTCCATCAGTTTTCATCTTCCTTTTGAATATCCAACGATATCCAAGTGGTTTGCAACCAGGTGGAAGATCTACTAACTCCCAAGTATGATTTTGCAATATAGAATCTATTTCATTTCTTATTGCTTCTTTCCATTGAGGTCCTTCTGAAGAGGAAACCGCTTCGCGATATGTATTGGGCTCGCCCTCAACCATATAGCTAACGAAGTCTGGACCGAAGGATTTTTCAACCCTTGGCCTTTTACTTCGCCTACGATCACTTTCTTCAACCTCAGGTTGTTCATGTGTCTTATCATGAACTACCTCATCAACTCGTCTAGATGAGCTTTCACCTACTTCAAAATTAGGTGTTGATGACGTTGCATGTGTTTGTCTTCTCAAAGGAAACACATTTTCAAAGTAAGACACAACGTTAGGATTCACCTCCATGATAGTGTTTACGTGTACATCAGGATTCTTGGACTCATGTACAAGAAAGCGATGTGCACTACTTTGATGCGCATACCCAATAAATATGCAATCAACAGTTTTGGGTCCTATCCTAAGAGCCTTAGGAGGTGGTACAATCACCTTTGCTAGGCACCCCCACACTTTCAAGTATTTATATGAAGGCGTTTTCTTTTTCAATAACTCATATGGAGTCTCGTCTCTCTTTTTCCATAACCCACCCTTCGCGCCCTTAGAGGATTGCCCATGCTCAACCAAATTTGCGCTAGCCGAAGTTTGCGCCTGGCTGCCTTTTAGGGCAATTCTATTGCCCTCTTCAATCCGAAGACGAACAATAAGGTCCTCTAAAGTCATCTCCTTTCGTTTGTGTTTAAGATAATTCTTAAAATCCACCCAACCAGGAGGTAACTTTTCAATCAACGCTGCCACTTGGAATGTCTCGCTAAGTGTCATGCCTTCCGCAAAGATGTTATGTAGTATAATTTGGAATTCTTGGACTTGATTCATAACACTTTTAGAATCAACCATTTTGAAATCCAAAAAACGGGCTACCACAAATTTCTTTGTGCCAGCATCCTCCGTTTTGTACTTCTTGTCCAAGGCATCCCAAAGGTCTTTGGAAGTCTTGACGTTGTAGTACACATTATACAATGCATCCGACAGGCCGTTTAACACATAGCCACGACATATGAAATCCGAATGCTTCCACGCATCTACCGCGCACTGTCTTTGTGCGTCGGTCTCCCCTTCCACAGGTTGGGGAGCGGTTTCCGACAAGAACCTCGCAAGGTTCATGGTGGTCAGGTAGAAGAACATCTTCTGCTGCCACCTTTTGAAGTGTAGACCCGAGAACTTCTCGGGTCGTTCAGCGTGATTGGCCACTGTGGACGCTCCCACAGTGGTGGCGTTAAGGGGGGTTCCCGTCACAACATTTGTGGTGTTGTTAACGTTGACATTTTCGTTCGACATGCTGAAAAATTAAAAATTAAAATTTTTAGTCAAAAAATTCTGATTTACGCACAAACCAGAAGGAAACTACTAAATTTTAATTTTACCACAAATTTACTGTTTAGGCTTCTAAGTCCAACTTTGAAGACCAAAAATAGAAAATTCTTAATATTTAAAACTTACTGACTGGCTTCTAAGTCCAACTTTGAAGACCAAGGCAGAAAGTTTATTAGCAAATTAGGACAATCTGAATGTAACCAAAATAATTTTCAACCAAAGTCGCTCCTTTGAAGATGAAAACAAAAAAAAATCTGTTTTTAAAACTCAAACTGAGTGAAAACAAAACTAGTTTGAATCACAAACAGAATGGTTTTGATTACACGAACGGTTTTAAAAATTTGTTTTAAGATTGTAGGAACCGTTCGCGTAAATTAAATAAAATAAACAAATTTAATTACAAGATTACAATTCAGAAATAAGAAAGCAGAAATACAAGTACAATTACAACTGAAAAATCAAAATACAAGAAAGGTGTAGAAGCAGAGATGGACTGAGGCACGTGTTCAACACGCTTCCCTTAAAACAAATTCCGAGTCTCCCAAGAGTACTCGTTTTGTTTCCCAGGGTACAACAGCCGGAGCAGTAGTACTGCCGGAATTAGCCTACAACCCGAAGGCTACCTTGAACAATGTTTGAAGAAGATCCGAAGACTGTTGAGAGAAAATTCAGTTTGCTGTTGTGTTGCTGGTTATTTTCTTCTGCTGGGTATGGAGCTGTATTTATACAGCTCCTAAGTCGAAACAGTCAAAAACGAATTAAAGAGAGGTTTAAATTGCATTAAACGTCTTCAATGCAATTTAATACGTTATTTAATTCTCAGTCAAAGCTTATTAACTCGTCAGTTACGAAGCTGGACTGCGCGCGCTCAGGCGTGCACGCCCATGCGCGGTGCGTCCTCTTGGCTCAAGTCCATGCGCGCGTGCGCCACGTCACCTGTGAGCCTATACGAGCGCGCCACACAGTCGCGCCGTATTGACTCACTCTGGTGCGCCTCCGTGCCATGTGTACTCGCGCGCGCATGACTGCCATGTCATGCGCCGCATCACCTACCACTTGGTCCTTGCAACCCTTGTGCTCCACCACGCGCACGTGGTCAAAAATACAAAGGCGGCTCTCAAGCGGCGGTGCGAGCGTGCGAAGTGCGCCATCAAAGCGCCTCATCGCCCACGCCACGCGCGCGCGCGCGCGCGAGCGAGCGTGTGCGAGTGCGAGTTAGGGTGCTCCGCACCCTTCGCGAGGACACTAGTGTGTGTTTCCATGAAACAATAAGGATGGAGAGTTCCACCTTAAATACCCATTTAAGTTCCATCTCTCCTCCTATGTGGGACAAGGTGCTACTTTCCCTTTTGTTTCAGCATTCAATGTTTCAAACACCCAACTTTGAGCATCGATATCTCATTCATCTTAGCTCGGTTTTGGACGTGGTTTAGTTCGTTGCGAAGCTCTTCCAACATAGAACACAAACCCACAAATAAATATATAAAACCCGCTCATTTTATTATATTTATTTCTAGTCCAAAATAGGAAAAAAATCATTTTCCTATATTTGTGAAAAATGTTATTTTCACCTATTTTTCCAACAATCCCCCACATGAAAAATGCTATTTTCATCAAATTTCCAACAATCCCCCACATGTATGGAAATGGATCTTTTCCTTACACTTTTCAACGATAAACTTCGACAGTTGAGTATTGCAAGATAGGTAGGTTGAAGCGTTTGAACCTTCTTTTGTGAAGCGCACTTAGCTTACTAGCGGTGTGTAGACGCGATGTCCTTGAACATACCCCCATTTGTGTAAACGACAATACACTTCACACAATACTCTCCCTGGTTTGGCCAACCCCTCATTGTCGTGTCCTATTATGGTCCTGGAACACTAGCCTGGTTCTGCGAGAGCTCTAGGATTTGCGCACCCCACAAATCCATTTGAAGCGACCCTACTTCTCTCTAACATAGGTGATTCCTCTGAATCATTAAAAGCATCATGGTTATTTGATTTCTCGAAATCGTTAACCTTAATATGCTTAGCCTCACTTCAATGTCACTGATTGGAATGGACTAGGAAGTATATATAACTCCCTTTTATTTAGTTTGAGGTACTCCCCCACAGTGACTCCGTTTTGGTAATATGATTAAGTTGTCCTATTGAACTTAGATCTTGGGATCTCCAGTCAGCTAAGTTAGGTTTCCCTCATATTCCCATTTACCACGGGCTTTAGTCCCATTCCTCTTGACGACGTTTCTACTAACTCTCTGCTTAAGCCTTTTGTAAACGGGTCCGCAATGTTATCCGTTGATCTCACATAATCAATTGTGATAACACCCGTTGAGAGTAGTTGTCGTATCGTGTTATGTCTACGTCGCATATGCCTTGATCTGCCATTGTACATCAAGCTTTGAGCTCTACCAATCGCTGATTGGCTATCACAATGTACACATATGGCTGGCAAAGGCTTTGGCCTTCTTGGAATATCTTCCACGAATTGACGTAGCCATTCCGCCTCCTCGCCTGACTTATCCAAGGCGATAAATTCGGATTCCATTGTGGATCTTGCTATCACCGTTTGCTTAGAAGACTTCCAAGCAATAGCAGATCCTCCAAGTGTAAACACGTAACCACTTGTTGATTTGGAATCTTTATTATCCGAAATCCAGTTTGCATCAGTGTATCCTTCAATCACTGCTGGTTGTCGGGTATAATGCAGTCCATAATCTCTTGTGTATCTTATGTATCTAAGCACCCTCGTGATAGCCTTCCAATGATCCGCGCACGGATTACTGGTGTGTCTACTTAGCCTACTCACCGCGTAAGCCAAGTCGGGTCTAGTACATGTCATTAGATACATTAGACTGCCAATAATTCTTGAATACTCTAACTGAGCAACTCCATCTCCCTTATTCTTCTTAAGATGTTGGGAGGTATCAACTGGAGTTCGAGCTACACTCGTATCTCCCGAGTTGAATTTTTCAAGAATTTTATCCACATAGTGAGATTGACTTAACACAAGACCATGTTGGGTTCTTATGATCATTACTCCAAGAATCACATCAGCTAAACCCATGTCTTTCATGTCAAATCTCGCTTTCAACATGCTTTTAGTAGCTTTGATAATTTTATCATTACTCCCAATGATAAGCATATCGTCTACATAAAGACATAATATCACATAACCTTCATTTGTGTCTTTGAAATAAACACATTTGTCGCACTCATTTATTTTGAAACCATTGTCAATCATGACATGATCAAACTTTTGGTGCCATTGTTTTGGTGCTTGCTTCAAGCCATACAAAGACTTGACGAGTTTACATACTTTACCCTCTTGACCTGGGGCGGAGAAACCTTCAGGTTGCTCCATGTAAATCTCTTCTTCTAAATCGCCGTTTAGAAATGCGGTTTTAACATCCATTTGGTGAACTTCCAAATTTCTTAAAGCCGCTATAGCAAGAACCAATCTAATCGAGGTTATGCGCGTCGCAGGCGAGTAGGTATCAAAGTAATCTAGACCTTCCTTTTGTCTAAATTCTTTAATCACCAACCTAGCTTTGTACTTATCAATACTTCCATCAGTTTTCATCTTCCTTTTGAATATCCAACGATATCCAAGTGGTTTGCAACCAGGTGGAAGATCTACTAACTCCCAAGTATGATTTTGCAATATAGAATCTATTTCATTTCTTATTGCTTCTTTCCATTGAGGTCCTTCTGAAGAGGAAACCGCTTCGCGATATGTATTGGGCTCGCCCTCAACCATATAGCTAACGAAGTCTGGACCGAAGGATTTTTCAACCCTTGGCCTTTTACTTCGCCTACGATCACTTTCTTCAACCTCAGGTTGTTCATGTGTCTTATCATGAACTACCTCATCAACTCGTCTAGATGAGCTTTCACCTACTTCAAAATTAGGTGTTGATGACGTTGCATGTGTTTGTCTTCTCAAAGGAAACACATTTTCAAAGTAAGACACAACGTTAGGATTCACCTCCATGATAGTGTTTACGTGTACATCAGGATTCTTGGACTCATGTACAAGAAAGCGATGTGCACTACTTTGATGCGCATACCCAATAAATATGCAATCAACAGTTTTGGGTCCTATCCTAAGAGCCTTAGGAGGTGGTACAATCACCTTTGCTAGGCACCCCCACACTTTCAAGTATTTATATGAAGGCGTTTTCTTTTTCCATAACTCATATGGAGTCTCGTCTCTCTTTTTCCATAACCCACCCTTCGCGCCCTTAGAGGATTGCCCATGCTCAACCAAATTTGCGCTAGCCGAAGTTTGCGCCTGGCTGCCTTTTAGGGCAATTCTATTGCCCTCTTCAATCCGAAGACGAACAATAAGGTCCTCTAAAGTCATCTCCTTTCGTTTGTGTTTAAGATAATTCTTAAAATCCACCCAACCAGGAGGTAACTTTTCAATCAACGCTGCCACTTGGAATGTCTCGCTAAGTGTCATGCCTTCCGTAAAGATGTTATGTAGTATAATTTGGAATTCTTGGACTTGATTCATAACACTTTTAGAATCAACCATTTTGAAATCCAAAAAACGGGCTACCACAAATTTCTTTGTGCCAGCATCCTCCGTTTTGTACTTCTTGTCCAAGGCATCCCAAAGGTCTTTGGAAGTCTTGACGTTGTAGTACACATTATACAATGCATCCGACAGGCCGTTTAACACATAGCCACGACATATGAAATCCGAATGCTTCCACGCATCTACCGCGCACTGTCTTTGTGCGTCGGTCTCCCCTTCCACAGGTTGGGGAGCGGTTTCCGACAAGAACCTCGCAAGGTTCATGGTGGTCAGGTAGAAGAACATCTTCTGCTGCCACCTTTTGAAGTGTAGACCCGAGAACTTCTCGGGTCGTTCAGCGTGATTGGCCACTGTGGACGCTCCCACAGTGGTGGCGTTAAGGGGGGTTCCCGTCACAACATTTGTGGTGTTGTTAACGTTGACATTTTCGTTCGACATGCTGAAAAATTAAAAATTAAAATTTTTAGTCAAAAAATTCTGATTTACGCACAAACCAGAAGGAAACTACTAAATTTTAATTTTACCACAAATTTACTGTTTAGGCTTCTAAGTCCAACTTTGAAGACCAAAAATAGAAAATTCTTAATATTTAAAACTTACTGACTGGCTTCTAAGTCCAACTTTGAAGACCAAGGCAGAAAGTTTATTAGCAAATTAGGACAATCTGAATGTAACCAAAATAATTTTCAACCAAAGTCGCTCCTTTGAAGATGAAAACCAAAAAAAATCTGTTTTTAAAACTCAAACTGAGTGAAAACAAAACTAGTTTGAATCACAAACAGAATGGTTTTGATTACACGAACGGTTTTAAAAATTTGTTTTAAGATTGTAGGAACCGTTCGCGTAAATTAAATAAAATAAACAAATTTAATTACAAGATTACAATTCAGAAATAAGAAAGCAGAAATACAAGTACAATTACAACTGAAAAATCAAAATACAAGAAAGGTGTAGAAGCAGAGTTGGACTGAGGCACGTGTTCAACACGCTTCCCTTAAAACAAATTCCGAGTCTCCCAAGAGTACTCGTTTTGTTTCCCAGGGTACAACAGCCGGAGCAGTAGTACTGCCGGAATTAGCCTACAACCCGAAGGCTACCTTGAACAATGTTTGAAGAAGATCCGAAGACTGTTGAGAGAAAATTCAGTTTGCTGTTGTGTTGCTGGTTATTTTCTTCTGCTGGGTATGGAGCTGTATTTATACAGCTCCTAAGTCGAAACAGTCAAAAACGAATTAAAGAGAGGTTTAAATTGCATTAAACGTCTTCAATGCAATTTAATACGTTATTTAATTCTCAGTCAAAGCTTATTAACTCGTCAGTTACGAAGCTGGACTGCGCGCGCGCTCAGGCGTGCACGCCCATGCGCGGTGCGTCCTCTTGGCTCACTGCCATGCGCGCGTGCGCCACGTCACCGTGCGCGGTGCGTCCTCTTGGCTCAAGTCCATGCGCGCGTGCGCCACGTCACCTGTGAGCCTATACGAGCGCGCCACACAGTCGCGCCGTATTGGCTCACTCTGGTGCGCCTCCGTGCCATGTGTACTCGCGCGTGCATGACTGCCACGTCATGCGCCGCATCACCTACCACTTGGTCCTTGCAACCCTTGTGCTCCACCACGCGCACGTGGTCAAAAATACAAAGGCGGCTCTCAAGCGGCTCGCGGCGATGCGAGCGGGCGAAGTGCAAAGCGCGCCATCAAAGCGCCACATTGCGCCTCATCGCCCACGCCACGCGCGCGCGCGCGAGCGTGTGCGAGTGCGAGTGCGAGTTAGGGTGCTCCGCACCCTTCGCGAGGACACTAGTGTGTGCTTCCATGAAACAATAAGGATGGAGAGTTCCACCTTAAATACCCATTTAAGTTCCATCTCTCCTCCTATGTGGGACAAGGTGCTACTTTCCCTTTTGTTTCAGCATTCAATGTTTCAAACACCCAACTTTGAGCATCGATATCTCATTCATCTTAGCTCGGTTTTGGACGTGGTTTAGTTCGTTGCGAAGTTCTTCCAACATAGAACACAAACCCACAAATAAATATATAAAACCCGCTCATTTTATTATATTTATTTCTAGTCCAAAATAGGAAAAAATCATTTTCCTATATTTGTGAAAAATGCTATTTTCACCTATTTTTCCAACAATTGGTCTATTTGGGCGGCTACAGTGCTTTCATTTTTTTTTTCATTTTACATCATTCATTATATATAAATAGTGGGAAGGCCCGCGTGTTGCAGCGGGTGTCCTGACTAATATCAGATTCAATTATGTCTATTACGAACCACAACTGATATTCAATACATGAATTTATGTAAGTTTCGTATATTTTCTATTGTGTAACTCAACAACGGCATCAAAGGAAGATAAAAGAATTTGAACTTTTACACATCCATTTTCATCGTAAAATTCTAAATCTCTACTACATCAACTTACATTGAAAGTCAACTGAAGTCTACTAATATAAAGAATGAACAAACAGATTTGACAAGATCCTCAAAACGTTTCAACTCTTTAACACACTCTGAAACTCTCAAATTGATTCGATAAATAAGGTTCAGATCTCAAGCACATTGACATCCATCGAATTGATATTGACCTCAACTACACATAGAATACTTCTGATTAAGCAAAAATAAAGCATAAAAACCCATATATGAAGTAAATATTAGAATATCATTAAACAGAAATATAAAGCAGTTCAACAAAAAAGAATGTCACCCCCAAATGTCAACCAGAACATAAAAATAAGCTACAAAAGTTGAAGATAACCATAATCCAAATTGCAGATACTTTGAAAACATATTGTAGACAAAAAAACATATCACAGCCTCCTTCCTCTTCTCCCACTCTTTCGACGAGTGCTATCTGTTGGAATTGGTGTCACGTCCTCTGTCATCATCAAAACATACAACTTACTTATCAGCTACTCCTTAAACATAGATAAAAGTTCTTCAAAGAGCAAAAATAACAAATACAAAATTCGTATATATAAAAAATAAAGAATATAAGCATACCAATGTGACCAATCTTCATGCCAGAACGGACAAGAGCTCTGAGGGCAAACTATGCACCTGGACCGGGTGTCTTTGTCTTGTTACCTCCAGTTGCCCATAGTTTTATGTGGAGGGCATTGAGAAGCTCCAGTTGTTATAACAGAAATTTGTTAGTTGTAATGTATCAAACAAAAACAAACTGCTATGATTACCATATAGCAAGACAGTAAAAGAAACAAGTAAAAACCTTGCATCTTGTTGAAACATCTTGTGCAGCAAGTATAGCTGCTTATGGAGACGACTCATCTCTATCAGCCTTTACCTTCATTCCACCTAATGAAAAAAATAAAAGGATAGTAGATAAATATTAAGATATAAAAACTATAAACCAAACACTCAATAGCATTTGAATTACAGTAAATATCTTGTGGAAAAAATATTAAAACTACAAACTACTAACCACTTTCGAAAAAAAATCTGTTGAGAAAAAGCATAGACAAATAAACTTAATTCATGTTCTCTTTGCAATGGATCAGAAAAATAATGTGCATGTAATTATATCTCACAGTATGAACAAAATAAAACATTGCTCGCAAAAAAATTGAACATACAACACATGTTCCTAGCGGAATATATATTATATACACATGAGTGTTTTTAGCATTTACTTAAGGGTTTTAACTTCAATATCAGTTACGGCTTTTGGTTTGTATATAGATTAGTGCAAGACTAAACCCTTCAAATACTAATAGTTAATTTCCTCATCAATTCAATAAATGATGGCCTTGATGATCATTACTTATTAGTACCTATAACTTTTTGAATTATTTTTATTTAAAAAGGTGTCAAAATCCCTAAAATGCCCCTAAAGTGTCTTAAATTTTTTTGGACAATGTGCAAGTTTACCCTCTCTAAAATAGTTTGGCTCTCTTGTATATGTTGCTTTAAAATATGTACACAATGTAAAATTACTATAAGGGTAGAAAACCTATTTATAGTCCATATAAATCTATCTGTTATATTTATACATACTATTAAATCATGAAAATCTCAAATGTTGCATGTCTAACATTTAATTTAATCAATTAATTTCTTTAATTATTATAAAAGTTTTATTTAATTGCTTAATTTAATTCAATTAATGGAAGACATAAGTGGGCATAAATTCCTTGGATGAAATGTCTAGATTACCCTTAAAGTGTCTTAAAACTTTGGAGAATGTCTAAGTTTTCCCCCTCTAAAATGGCTTACTTCATTTGTACATCGTGCTACAAGATTTGAACATAGGCAAAATTACGAAAATGATAGAAAACCCAGTTCTCTTAATATAGTATTATAGATATAGAATGAAAGTTAAAACAAAATAAGCAAGTGTCTTGGTGCTAAGTTTAATAAAATTTGAGTTTTTTTTAGCGACAACAATGATATACTATATCAAAGAAGCTAACGGGGAACTAAAATTAGTTTATTAGTTGCCTTTTTTCAGCAATAAATAATTGATTGTTATACACTAATATATAAAAAAGTTATAAATTACAATTTTGGCCCCTGTGGTTATATCACGTTTACCCTTTTAGTTCAAAAAAGAATTTTTAAACATCTGAGCCCCAACGTCTTTGTTCTAACCCTTTTAGCTCCTAACATAAAAGGGTAAAAGTGATATAACCACATAGGCCAAAATCGTATTTTACTAAAAAAGATATCATTTTGACAAATTTTTCAAAATTTTAAAGAATTTTTGCAATACTAATAGTTAAGCAACTTAAAATTAGTTTATTAGCTGCCTTTCTTTCAGTAATAAATAACTGAATATTATACACAAACATATACAAAAAGTTATTATTATTTTGACAAAAATTTTCAAAATTTTAAAGATTAAATGTCAAAAGTTAATATTGTTGGGACTAATTTGTCAAAATCCTTAATGACTAAAAATAAAATAACCCTTATATATACATACTAGGTTATAATCCCGTGTATTACACGGGTTGAATAAATAAATTTTATATACCAAATAATAAAACAATATATATTTAAAAACGTTTTTTATTACACGGGTTGATTAAATATAATTTTATATATTAAATAATAAAAAGTTATATCTATAAGACAATATTGTACGGGTTGAATAAATGTAATTTTATATACCGAATTAAAAAGTTATATCTTTAAAACCACGTGTATTACACGAGTTGAATAAATGTAATATTGTTTACCAAATAATAAAATAATACATCTTTAAAAAACCACATTTATTACAAGGGTTGAATAAATGTAGTTTTATATACCAAATAATAAAAAATTACATCTTTAAAAATATGTGTATTACACGGTTTGAATAAATGTAATTTTTTATACTAAATACTAAAAAAATATATATCCTTAAAAAACTCCGTGTATTGTACGAATTGAATAAATCTAATTTTATACATCAAATAATAAAAAGTTATATCTTAAAAAACCTCATGTATTACATGGGTCGAGTAAATGTAAATTTGTATAGTGAAAATAAAAATATTTAATATATTAACACAAAGTTTGGTTTTCGTGATAAAAATAGATTATTCTGTTGTTGCAAAATTTGTTAACGAAGTCTCAATAAATTTAACTCTTTATTTAAAACTCCGTAAATATATAAATGATAAATAATATTAGTTAATTTTATTTTAAGTTTCTTAAAACATGTTTGATACCAAACTAAACAAAATGTTCAAATATATAGTTAAGATCAAATTAGATAATTAAGTTTGAATTTGAAGTAAATAGATAAATATAAAAGTAATAATTAGTTCAAATAAATAATAGAGAAATTACGATTTTGGCCCCTGTCTTATATCACTTTTATTCTTTTAGCCCAAAAAAGAATTTTTTAAAATTTAAGCCCCCAATGTCTTTTTTTCTAAACTTTTTGGCCCCTAATGTTTTTTTCCTAACTCTTTTGGCCCTTAACATTTAATGGATGAGGTTAGTGTTAGGGGCCAAAAGGGTTAGAAAAGAAGACGTTGAGGACTCAGATGCTAAAAATAACATTTAATGGATGGGGTTAGTGGGTACACCATGATCCAATACGTGGATCGTGGCTACCCTAACGATTTAGGTAACTATAATACATACATATATTTAAGTGTGTGTATATAGAGTAGTTATCCCAATGGCTTTTGTTTAACAAAAGAAAAAGAAATTGATTTTCTATCTTCGTTTTCATTTTTGTTTAGAAAAGCCATGATTTAGTTATAAAAATAGTATTTTTCTTACTTGTGTTTAAATTAAAACATGGTTATATTGTTCGATCATATTTAGTTTTAAACTATAGAATTTATAATTTACTCTAATTAATATTGTAAATGAGAAGAAGATTAAACTAAATAATAAATACTCATAAGATATTAAACTAAATAATATTTAGTGTAAGGGTTATTTATAATTAATTAGAAAAGATTAAATTAAAATAATAATTATCTATAAGAGATGCTCTAATATTATGACAAGTGTCCTCAAAGTGGTTTCTTTTATTATATAGTATAGATTTATTAAGAGAATTCTGTTTTTTGTAATTTTCGTTTGTTAACTTCAAAAAATTGGATGCACGGTTTTTTTTTGTTTTTTGTCAATATTCCAATGTAGACTTTTTCAAAAACGGAGCCGTATTCAAAATTGGTTTTTTTGTCTTAGGTTATATTGAGTGACGTTATCGTTGCGGTACTGTGAAGAACCCAAATATTTATGAGTGAACCTCACTGCTGGTATTTTGTCATTATAAAAAACGGCATCGGTGTTCATTATTATGGTTTTTGACGACCCAAACCAATGATGGCCAAACTCTTGCCGCATTGTAAGGGAAAAATCGGCCACACTTATCGTTTTACTTTTGAACTATTGTTAGTATATGTGACAACCCTCACCAAACCAGGTATCCGTACGAATTAATTAATATTTAATTAATGCTTGATTGCTGTGCTTGCTTACAGTTGTGATTAAACTGCTTCTAGGTTTCTGATACATACATATTCATGCATCATACTTTATTGCTGTCACTCCATTATTTACACAGAACTATAGTGACAAACTTGATGCACAAAAGCACAATGAGCACACTATACGGATAACCCAATAAACATGCTGACATTGCCAGCACTAGACATATATTGTCTCTAGGGCCAGTATGAGCCGGGAATAGTTTACTACACTAGTAGGGAGTGTAGGGATGTGAGGATTGTAAAACTGCGTCACTAGGTGATAGTTATAGTGACCGGATGTGTCTAAAACATGATTTAATTACAAAATTATGCACTTTGTGCAAAAATTCAGCATTTAAGCTAACTAGTAAAGTGCAAAAACATGGGAAAATAATACTAGACACTTTCCAAAGTGTCAGGAATTCATTGTGTCACTAAAACAAATATTAACGACACCTTAAATGCTTATTTAGCACTTTAACGGATCAGTATCCAACCAAACAACCGGACTTTACCCGGAACATAAAAATATTGTCAATGACACTGTTTTCTTTTTTCTGAGCTAGTTAGGGTCCCCGAACACCCGAACACCCGTTATATTACACGACACACTAGTAACTAATTTAATCACCTAACTAAACTAACTATCACATAACCATATCATTGGAAACTAACCATAATACCCCCCCCCCCCATAACCGAACGATTCCCCTAGGGAACACTGATGTATTGCAAAATACATACTTATATCGTGTATAGTTTGTACATTTTATCGTTATGTTTAGTTCAGTTTTTATTTTGAATTGCGTACCATTGATCAAAGTTTCGTTTTCCAGGTCTTAATATGATAAATGGCTGAAAATTGAGTGGAAACGAACTTAATGCTGAAAGTGTATGTCTTGGAATGAAGTGAAAAGTGTTAGAATTATTTTGAGGAGTTTTGGGATGCTAGAGCTGAATTTCGGAGTGAACATTCTGTGAAAAAACACGCACTCGCGTAGCGCGAGCATAAAAGGTGCTCCAGTCGCGCTACGCTACCATGATAAAAGAATTGCCGGAGTTTGACTGTCGCGCGGCCCGCGTTTACTTACCTTAAACATTGAAGCGGGCCGCTAGAGGTTGTAATATGCGCGCAGATCATGTACAGCATCGGGTTTTAGGATTTTTGGAGGATATTATCATATATAATCAGAATTAACAAGTAACAAAACCCTAGTTACGAATTGGGAGACTTTGAGAGCAAGTTTGGAGCATTCTTTTGGAGCTATCAGAGATCTTGAAGGCAAGGAATCATCGGTACGGGTTGAGAGTGAAGAATCGAAGATCAATCGGGTTTTCCACTCCTTTGTTTGTCGATTATTTGTTTGATACTTGTCATGATGAATTCTTTATTCGATTACTTTGATTTGATTTCACAATTTAAGATGCTTGGCTAAACTTTCATAACTACCTAGACAAGATGAATGTTTGATTCAAGTTTGGATTTTTAATGGTTATTATTGTTCGTTATGGATTGATTTCTGAAAGTAACATGTTCTAGAACTTCTGATTTGGTGCTTATGCATACTTGACAATTGTTTTCTTACTGTTTGTTACTTTATATGATCCTTGGTGACGGTCTTTATCACGTAATAGGGTTATATTAGGGTTCTTGATTTAGGTGAGTGTCTATATCACGTTATAGATCATTAATCCTTTAGGGTGAAAACGCGTAAGTAACCTTAGAAGTAATATTTGGTAATTTAATAAAATCAAGTATTCTGCTTAACTTGTCGCTGAGAGGCTCGAGTTAGTTATTAGGTCGCAGTGCAATATATATCTAAGATAGGTTTTGAGAGAAGTCGATCTTATTTCCCTAATTGCATTTGTGTCTAGTAAACCAAGTCAGAACCTAGAATTGCCTTAGATTATCGCGCTGAGAGGTAGATAGTCATATTAGGGCACTTTTGGAATCGTTAGAGGACTGAGAGGAAGTCTAACAGTCGGTAATCATAACAGCCTTGTAGGGTTTCCTAGGTTTCTTCCTGAGAAGGGTCGGGAAGTCTTAGCATTGAAATACCTTAAGGTTTAGTATCTTACGATCCCGGCTCCATACAACTTTAATACCATTAGAAGTCCATTCCTAGTTAAACTGGATTCGAGTCTAGGTAGTCTTTAATCTCATTTGAATACAAACTTTGTTCTTTGTTCGTGTCTTAGTTCTAATTTCTTTAGTTTTAGTAGTTAACATAGATTTCCTTAGTTTTCAGTAACCCCCCCCCCCCTTAAAACAAATAAACAAGTTAGTTGCGTCCGTCATTGTCTTGTCAGAGTCTAGTTTACGTAATACATAGAGTCTTTGGGTTCGATACTCGGACTTGCTAGGTTATACTACATTGATCGGTACACTTGCCGGTTGTGTGGTTTAGGTTAAAGAGTCTTAGTTATAAATTTAAAGCTTTTCGTGTCTAGTCTAGAGAGTGTAATTTAGTTAATATTTTATAGTTCGTTTTGCACACATCAAACACCCACCACAAGTTTTTGATTATTTTAATCAAGTTTGCTTAATATCTTGATAACACATTATATATTGGATAATAGGATTGCATGGATTATAAATTTGCTTATGAGATAAACACCCTCATTCACATCAACACTTAGCAAAAACTACTCTCTCTTTCCTTCTCTCTTGTGATCGGCCGAACCCAACCCCCACCATCTCACCATCTTCAAGTTTTGATCTTGCAATTTCACATACATACAAGTGTGCTAGAGTTCATACAAGGAGGCTCGGTGCTTACGGAATCTCAAGGACCTCTCTACAACGCTTTTATCCACCTAGTTTTCGCTTTGATTTTTCCCTTGCCTTGAGCTAGTTGTAAGTGCTTCTAAACACTTCCTTGTTCATGATTAAAGTGGTTAATAAGAAGTTTAAAGGTTAAAACTCAAGATCATGCGAAAACAAAACTTAAAGTCTTGCTAGAAAGATGAACTTGGTGGTTAAAGAGTAAATAATGGTGTAAAACTTGTGAATCTTGTTTAGTAATGATTATTTTATGTTGTTGGTTGCTAGTAGTGGAACGGATCGTCATCTAACCACGCTAGATCATGTACATGGAACATGAACTAGCAATATGTTAAGTTGGAAAGTTACAAGATGACGAACCCTTTCATACATAAACATGAACTTGTGTAAAGTTGATGTTTCTTGTAAAATAGAGTTTTAAACTAGTAGATCTAAAGATCTACAAGTGGTATTTTCGAAGAACCAAGTGTAAAATGCAAATCATGTTTAAAAGCCGGATCTTTCATGAACTAAAAGCATTTTTGTGAACAAACAAGTGTGTAAACACTTGTGTGATAAAAGGATTTAACAAAGAAATATTTTCGTAATTTTTGGACTATAAGTTGTAAAGTTACATATTCTTTAAAAATAAAGTTTTCAAGAAACTGATTTTATTTTTAAAGATGGAAAGATCTACTAAAAATGTTAGAAAGTTACTACATACTTTTACACCACTTACAAGTTCACGTGTTTGCGATTTATGCTTATTTTGACTAGTTTGACGATTGAACATTGAATATTGATGATTGGAAAATTGTTGATTGAATTTTGAAAAGAAAATGATACGCTAGTAAGCGTGGCCACCTCCAGTTACAGAGGAAACTCTGGCGAAATTTTTCCAGAAAATAACACTTAAAATATTTTGGTGACAAGTGTTTATAAGTATATTTTTGACTTGTTTTCCAAACAAACTTCGCCATGATTTTTATTACAAAATTACCAAGTGTCGGAGGTGGATTTTCGTAAATGAAACTTGTTAAATATATATTGAGAATATATATTTCATAGTAAAACGCTTGTGTGATTTTATGATTATTTTGTGAACTATATATTATTTTTAGAGTAAAAATAATATAACCTGGAAAATATCATGAAGTAACGACTCCAAAATAATACAAACGCCTTCACAAATAAGTATCTAAGTTGCACCGGTATTATTATTACCACCCGAACTTAAATGTAACTTATGTATTTTCGGAGAAATACTCTTAAATGCGTATTTTGATAAAAGTATTATTTTGGAAATCGTATGGAATAAAATATGATATTTTTGGGAAAAAATATGTATATTTTGGAGATAGATTATTTTAGACAAATGAATTAAAATACATCTTATTAAGTGAGACTTAATAATATATTTTTGGAAATTACAAAAACGCACATGTATTAAAACCCCCATCCTTGGGAAGGAAGATAATTATTAAATAATTAAGAAGTGGAAATACGAAATAGTTGCCTAACTATTTCCCAAAAACGTTAAACCTTAAGCCAAGGCACGGCCGTCCGTCTAATAGAAGTTAGTACGTGTAGGTCGTCACGCAGCAGGTTGATTTGGGATTGACTATTTCGAGACGCACTTCAGTGAGTTCATGTCCCCCTCTTCTCTTAACTGTTTTCAGTTTTTATACTTCGGGGGTGAAATACATGTTACTATGATTACGAATACTTTTTACATGGTATGGTTAGCGTAAGGAGGGTTACTACTTAGTTCATGTGAGTGGGTAGGCGGGAACTGGAGGTCATTAATCCTCATTGTAGGACCGAGGGTCTTTAGCGGTAGATCTATCTGGGTGTAGCGAGCCCAGCCCCAGGCCCAACAGAACGGACCTCGGGGTGACTTGGTACCCGACTCAAAAATCTGCTAGGTTTGAGTCTTCCTACTGCACTTCACACATATCAATGGCCTTGCAAACCATTGGTGATCTCTTTATTTCCTTATTTGCTACATACCAGGGATTTTATACTTACAAAGGTTTTACATACTCGTTTTCACATGAACTCGCTCAACTTTATGTTGATTTTTCAACTTACATGTATTTCAGGAAATTAACGGATCTGGCTAAGTATGCAAGGGTATTAAGCTGCGTAGGAGAAGTGATGTCATCCGAGTTTAAGGGTTGTGACTTTTACCTGGACGAGTCACAAGTCCTAAACTGTGTCTATTTCATGTTTTGTGGTTGTGTCTTATGAACAAGATTTTTATTATGTTGTGTTCTAAACTCGTTGCATGTGTCAACTCTAAAACAATGTTGTCGTATTTTACTTTTAAAACTTGAAGTAATGGATGATCATCATGGTTTTACTTTCATATAGCTTTGTTGTGATTAAGCTATGGTATTAAGAAGTCACACCATAATAAACCCACGCTTCCGCAAAAGCCAGGGTGTGACTGCTTGGTATCAGAGCTTTGATCATAGCGAACTAGGATTCCTTCTCGAGTCTAGACTATGATCACTAGGGCTCTCACGAAAACATTTTTACATTGCATACACTACGTCCAGATCTAGAGTGCAAAATATTTTTAAAAGTTATGGCTCAGTCTGAGAGACTGAGGGAGTAGTCTAGTGGGACTAGAGGGTTTAGTCTGGGAGGCTGGGAGGTTAGTCTAGTGGGACTAGAGGATTCAGTGTGGGAGGCTGGGAGGTTAATCTAGTGGGACTAGGAGGTTCAGTCTGAGAGGCTGGGAGGTTAATCTAGTAGGACTAGGAGGTTCAGTCTGAGAGGCTGGGAGGTTAATCTAGTGGGACTAGGAGGTTCAGTCTGAGAGGCTGGGAGGTTAGACTAGTGGAACTAGGAGAATTACTTGATTGCTTATTGGTGACTAACATGTTTATTTGATCATATGATTGATTATTTGTGCATGTGTGTGTTTGTGTTACAGACGACATGCCTTCATCAGGTACTGGAGAGTCGGACACTACATATCCCATGGCCATAGTATCAGACGAAACAGTTTCATCGGAGCATGAGGTGTACACTTCCGATACTACCAGCACAGACGATGACGACTTTCAGCCCTTTGCGCTGTCTGACGTCGTAGCCGAGCCTGCTGATGGCCATCTCGCTGGGGATTTACCACTTGTGGTGATCCCTGCTCCTGTGCCCCTTGCCGCTTATCCCGTTGTTGATATGCCACTTGTTGATGTTTCTGACGACGACGTCGATTTATTTGAGGAGGACCCACTTGAGGATGACCTTGAGGGCGAGGCCCCTATTGCTGCTAATGATATTCTACTTATTGCTGACGCTCCTGCAGAGGAGGCTCATGATCATTCACCTGTCCCAGACTCATTTGAGTCTGTGGCATCCGCATCTTTGCATACACAGGGAGTGCAGCACCACTCACACGACGCCGACCCTGATATGGCGTCATCAGCTGCACCAGTTCCCGCACACAGCTTTGAGTTTGATCACGATATTGAGGATGATCCTGTTTTTCCACCTGGTTTTGATCCAGACCATGACATTGAGTTCATACACTTAGACCAGCCCCTGGAGGATCCTATAGCCCCTGTCGATCCCTTGTTTGCTAATCCAGCTGATTTCGAGATGGAGTTTATTGATCCAGAGCCTGCTGTGGCCCCTGAGCCAGTTGTCGCTCCTGACCTGGCATTAGAGCATGACCCTGTTCATGCCGATGCACCTGTTGTTGCTCCTTTTGTTGACGATATACCTGATGATGATCATCCTGTGGTTGCTCCACTGTTGGAGGATGATCATGCTGTTGATGTTCATATCGATGCTCATGTTGATGTTCCACATTTGTTAGAGGATCCTGTTGTTGCACCACTTCCTGATCCAGTGCCGGTGATGTTCGACCGTGCACCTTTCGCGACCCATATTGATCCACGATACGCGCACACCCGCAATGGGTGGATAGACGATGATGATGATTTCCCACCTTTCGTGGTACCTGTTACACCACCTGTAGCACCCGTTTCAGCCCCTGCTTCAGCTCCCATCGACGCACCTTTGCTTCCCACACATATCACAGATACTCACCGCACAGATCTCCCGATCACTTATCTCCAGGATATTCCTCCACCCCGTCCTGGGGAGGGTTCGTCACGTCATCCGTTTGGTCATACACCTTTCGCGTCAGGAGGAGATCGGTTTGTACCCCAGATTCCTCATCCCACTGTTGTTCCCACTGTTGCACCATTTACTGTACCATCCTTCGTTCCATCTAGTGAGCCGTTATTCTGGACTACGCCCCCCATTATGCCACCATCTGATCCATATCATCCATACCACGTGGGGTATTCTACGGAGGAGATTCTCACATCTTTTATGATACAGCAGGAGGCGCTGGCCCGCCGCGTACAGGAGTTGGAGAGAGCTCAGCGACCACCGTGCCAGTGCCAGACTCCACCTGCAGTATCACACCCTCCACGACCACTTTCACCTGATTCTGCCGCTCGCTTTTGGACTCCTGAGCAGCAGATCGCATACTTGTAGCGTGTTTATCGCGCTATGGAGGAGGACTGGCTTCATATGCGACGTTTACTCTTTTCTCGTTTTTCCCCTCCTCCACCGCCATCAGCGTAGGCCTTTTTGATTCGACGCAGGTAGACTTTTGGTGAGACGACCGCGATTGTGCAGACTACACAGCTTTTGGAGACCGCATTTTTGATGATTGTGACTTTTGATGATTTGTATATTTGTTGCTGTTGTCACTGACTAGATAGTTTGGACTAGGGCGATGTGGCCCTTAGTCGCTGATGATGTACGATACAGTTATGTACTTGTAAACCTTACATTGTGGTCTTGATTTATGACAATGCAATCGCAGTATTCTCATTATATGTTGGGTTGATTATTGATTGTTTATGTTCTATAACATGAGATGTTATGTGGTTGATTTATTTATAACATGAGATGTTATGTGTTGATATTGTTGAATACATACGTACACTTTACTTACTATGACCTGACCAACGTGAACCACCTTTTAGAAGATGCCTCCAAGACGCCAGACGCGTATGCCTGCCAACGAGGCAGAACTTCAAGGAATCATTGCTGCCGCCATAGCGCAGTATGCAGCCTCACAAGGAGGAACCAGCGGGAGCAATTCGAACAATAACGGCAATAACAATCCACCACATGGGTGCACTTACAAACAGTTCCTCGATTGCAAACCCGTTAACTTCGACGGCACCGGAGGTGCTGTTGCTTTTGTAAGGTGGGCCGAGAAAACAGACTCTGTTCTCCGAATGAGCAAGTGCGCTCCAGACCAACAAGTGACTTACATTTCTGGGCTATTTTTGGACGGAGCCCTGTCCTGGTGGAACTTACAAGTGCAAACTCTTGGCGAAGACGCTGCTTACGCGTTGACCTGGGCTGAGCTAAAAGAGTTAATGCAAAAGAAGTGTTGCTCTCGTGCTGAGATACAAAGGTTGGAAACTGAGTTCTGGCATTTAAGGATGGATGGTCCCAAGATCGCTGAGTACGTCCAAAGATTTCATGATTTATCCCACGTTGTGCCGTATATGGTCACACCAGAGTTCAAACGGATCGAGAGATTTATCTGCGGTTTAGCTCCACAGATCATGAGTATGGTCACTACTTCCAAGCCTGGAACAATCACAGAGGCTATCGATATGAGCGTAGCTCTTACTGAGGAAGCCATCCGTCTGAACAAGTTTTCGAATGTTGAGCCAAAGAAGAGAGAGACTCACGTAGAGTCGTCTGGTGAGAATAAGAGGAAATTCTCGAACTTCAAGCAGGGAACTAGCAATGTTGGCAAGAAAGGAGAATCAAGCGCACCGGTCCAAGCTGCAACCGGTGTTGGAAAGAAGGGGAAAGGATATATGGGTACGTATCCCAAGTGTAACACCTGCCAGCGTCATCATTCTGGCCGATGTGGGCCAAGAGTATGTGAAGCTTGTGGAAAAGTTGGCCACCTGAAGGATAACTGCTGGGCTAGTGCAGGCCGGGGAGGCCAAGGAGGTTTTGGTAATCGGAACAATAATCGAGGTGGCAATGGAAATCGTGTATAAGGGAATAATGGATGTAATGTAAATCGAGGGAACAATGTAAATCAAGCTGGGGACGCGAATCGAAATCAAAACAACAATCAAGCGGGGAACGGAGGAGGTAATGGTAAAAAATTGGGTTGTTTTAACTGCGGTGACATTGGGCACTTTAAGAGGGACTGCCCAGGATTGAATCAAGCCTGCGGAAGAGTGTTTAACATTGAGGCGAGGGAAGCGCGCCAGGATCCCAACGTTGTTACTGGTACGTTCCCTATAAACCAACGCTTTGCATCCGTTTTGTTTGATACTGGTGCGGATTATAGTTTCGTGTCATTAGAATTTAAGAATATACTTGGGTTGACGCCTAGTAAGTTAAACGTTCCGTACTCCATCGAATTAGCAAATGGGAAACTAGTTGAGACCAGTGAAGTTGTCCGAGGATGTGTGATTGAACTAGGAGGGCACGAGTTTACGCTAGACTTACTACCTGTCGAGTTGGGAGGCTTTGATGTGGTAGTGGGAATGGAGTGGTTGTCGAGTAACAAGGCTGAGATTGTTTCCCATGAAAAGACCATCCGTATCCCTGTGACGGATGAAGAAACAATCATAGTGCACGGAGAGAAGGATGATACGCCGTTGAAGATTATTAGCTGTCTGAAAGCTAGAAAGTGCTTGAAGAAGGGGTGTGTTGCATTCTTGGCACACATCGTGGATAAGAAAGCTGCTGAGCCGAAGATCGAAGACATTTCAGTCGTCAGAGAATATCCGGAAGTCTTTCCAGAAGACTTGCCAGGATTACCGCCTCAAAGGCAAGTCGAATTCCACATTGACTTGGTTCCAGGTGCCGCGCCTGTAGCCAAGGCACCCTACAGACTTGCGCCTTCAGAGATGCAGGAGTTGTCGACACAACTCCAGGAGCTATTGGACAAAGGATTCATCAGACCAAGCTTCTCACCTTGGGGAGCTCCAGTACTGTTCGTTAAGAAGAAAGACGGTAGTTTCCGTATGTGCATTGATTACCGGGAGTTGAACAAGTTTACTATCAAGAACAGATACCCTTTGCCGAGAATCGATGATCTTTTCGACCAACTGCAAGGCTCAAGCTTTTATTCAAAGATCGATCTTCGATCTGGATACCATCAACTTAGGATACAGGAGGAAAGTATCCCAAAGACGGCTTTTAGAACTCGCTATGGACACTACGAGTTCCTAGTTATGCCGTTTGGGTTGACAAACGCACCTGCAGTTTTTATGGATTTGATGAATAGAGTTTGTAAGCCATAATTGGACAAGTTTGTGATTGTGTTCATAGACGATATCTTGATCTATTCAAAGACGAAGAATGAACACGAACAGCATCTAAGAGCTATTTTGGAGTTGCTGAAAAAGGAAAAGTTGTATGCCAAATTCTCAAAGTGCGAGTTTTGGCTACGCGAAGTCCAGTTTCTTGGACACGTGGTTAATGGAAATGGAATCCATGTTGATCCCACAAAGATCGAGGCAATAAAGAGCTGGGAGACTCCAAAGACGCCGACCGAGATTCGCCAGTTCTTAGGTTTGGCTGGCTACTATCGAAGATTTATTGAGGATTTTTCAAAGATCGCTCAACCATTGACCTTCCTCACACAGAAGGATAAGAAGTTTGATTGGGGAATCAAACAGGAAGAAGCATTCCAGTTACTGAAAGACAAGCATTGCAATGCGCCGATCTTAGCGCTACCAGAAGGAACTGATGATTTCGTGGTATACTGTGACGCCTCGCGTCAAGGATTGGGTTGCGTGTTGATGCAACGCCAGAAAGTTATAGCTTACGCTTCACGCCAATTGAAAGTTCATGAAAAGAACTATACCACTTTAGAGCTAGGCGCAGTGGTATTTGCGCTAAAAATCTGGAGACATTATTTGTATGGTACAAAGTGTACAATCTTTACGGATCATAAGAGCCTGCAGCACATATTCGACCAGAAAGAGTTGAATATGAGGCAAAGACGTCGGGTCAAATTATTAAACGATTATGACTGCGAGATCAAGTATCATCCAGGGAAAGCGAATGTGGTCGCTAATGCCCTGAGTCGAAAAGAGAGGATCAAGCCCATATGGGTTAGGGCTTTGGAAATGATCGTCCAGACGGATCTCTCATTGCGCATTCGTGCCGCGCAGAGAGAAGCTTTGAAAGAAAGGAACCTTGAAAAGGAATATCTCCGTGGGATGGAGAAGCAATTAGTGCCAAACGAGGAAGGAACATTATGCTTCCTGAAAAGGATTTGGGTTCCTCTGTTTGGTGGATTAAGGAAGATTATTTTTGATGAAGCTCACAAGTCTCGGTACTCAATTCATCCCGGTGCGGATAAGATGTACCAAGATCTTAAGGATTATTATTGGTGGCCTAGGATGAAAGGCGATGTTGTTGTTTATGTTAGCAAGTGTTTAACGTGCGCCAAGGTAAAAGCTGAATACCAGAAGCCTTCAGGACTTCTGCAACAACCCGAGATTCCCAAGTGGAAATGGGAACATATTTCAATGGATTTCGTAACGAAGTTACCAAGGACGCCCAGAGGCCATGATATGATTTGGGTGATAGTTGACCGCCTAACAAAGTCCGCACATTTCTTGCCAATCAAGGAGAAGGACAACACGAGTAAACTTGAGGAAATATACATGCGAAAGATTGTTGCACGTCATGGAGTGCCTCTCTCGATCATCTCTGATAGAGATGGGAGATTTGTATCAAGGATTTGGCAATCCTTCCAAGAAGCTTTTGGCTCGCAGTTGAACCTGAGCACTGCATTTCATCCGCAAACTGACGGCCAAAGTGAACGAACTATTCAGACATTGGAGGATATGCTGAGAGCATGTGTAATGGATCTTGGTGGTAGCTGGGATAATCATTTACCATTGGTCGAGTTTTCATACAACAATAGCTACCACACAAGCATTGGAGCCGCGCCATTTGAAGCTCTTTACGGACGCAAGTGTCGATCACCACTATGCTGGGCTGATGCAGGTGATAGGCAGCTTGTTGGCCCCGAAATAGTCTAAGAGACGACATACAAGATTGCGCAGATTCGAAAGCGCATCGAGGCGGCTCGTGACAGGCAGAAAGCCTATGCAGATCCAAAGAGGAAACCTTTGGAATTTCAAGTTGGGGATATGGTTTTATTGAGAGTTTCACCCTGGAAGAGTGTGGCACGCTTCGGAAAGCGTGGGAAGTTGAATCCGCGTTACATTGGCCCTTTCAGAATCCTGCAAAGGATTGGGCTTGTTGCCTACAAGTTGGACCTACCTGCTGAACTAAATGGTGTTCACGATACATTCCGTATCAAATTTGAGAAAGAGTCCAACACAGGAGACAGTAATCATTCCTGCTGACGAAGTTCATATCGACGACACGCTCCACTTTACCGAAGAACCCGTCGAGGTTACGGATTGGAAAGTTAATAAAACTCGCAGGAGCAGTGTCAAACTCGTCAAAGTTCGATGGAATGCAAGACATGGGCCGGAATTCACGTGGGAACGTGAGGATCGTATGAAAGAGAAATACCCCCATCTATTTCCCAAGACCCCTGCAACTAGAAGCAGAGCCTAAAATTTCAGGACGAAATTTCTTTAACGGGGGGAGAATGTGACAACCCTCACCAAACCAGGTATCCGTACGAATTAATTAATATTTAATTAATGCTTGATTGCTGTGCTTGCTTACAGTTGTGATTAAACTGCTTCTAGGTTTCTGATACATACATATTCATGCATCATACTTTATTGCTGTCACTCCATTATTTACACAGAACTATAGTGACAAACTTGATGCATAAAAGCACAGTGAGCACACTATATGGATAATCCAATAAACATGCTGACATTGCCAGCACTAGACAGATATTGTCTCTAGGGCCAGTATGAGCCGGGAATAGTTTACTACACTAGTAGGGAGTGTAGGGAGGTGAGGATTGTAAAACTGCGTCACTAGGTGATAGTTATAGTGACCGGATGTGCCTAAAACATGCTTTAATTACAAAATTCTGCACTTTATGCAAAAATTCAGCATTTAAGCTAACTAGTAAAGTGCAAAAACATGGGAAAATAATACTAGACACTTTCCAAAGTGTAAGGAATTCATTGTGTCACTAAAACAAATATTAACGACACCTTAAATGCTTATTTAGCACTTTAACGGATCAGTATCCAACCAAACAACCGGACTTTACCCGGAACATAAAAATATTGTCAATGACACTGTTTTCTTTTTTCTGAGCTAGTTAGGGTCCCCGAACACCCTAACACCCGTTATATTACACAACACACTAGTAACTAATTTAATCACCTAACTAAACTAACTATCACATAACCATATCATTGGAAACAAACCATAATACCCCCCCCCCCCCCCATAACCGAACGGTTCCCTTAGGGAACACCCACCACAAGTTTTTGATTATTTTAATCAAGTTTGCTTAATATCTTGATAACACATTATATATTGGATAATAGGATTGCATGGATTATAAATTTGCTTATGAGATAAACACCCTCATTCACATCAACACTTAGCAAAAACTACTCTCTCTTTCCTTCTCTCTTGTGATCGGCCGAACCCAACCCCCACCATCTCACCATCTTCAAGTTTTGATCTTGCAATTTCACATACATACAAGTGTGCTAGAGTTCATACAAGGAGGCTCGGTGCTTACGGAATCTCAAGGACCTCTCTACAACGCTTTTATCCACATAGTTTTCGCTTTGATTCTTCCCTAGCCTTGAGCTAGTTGTAAGTGCTTCTAAACACTTCCTTGTTCATGATTAAAGTGGTTAATAAGATGTTTAACGGTTAAAACTCAAGATAATGCGAAAACAAAACTTAAAGTCTTGCTAGAAAGATGAACTTGGTGGTTAAAGAGTAAATAATGGTGTAAAACTTGTGAATCTTGTTTAGTAATGATTATTTTATGTTGTTGGTTGCTAGTAGTGGAACGGATCGTCATCTAACCACGCTAGATCATGTACATGGAACATGAACTAGCAATATGTTAAGTTGGAAAGTTACAAGATGACGAACCCTTTCATACATAAACATGAACTTGTGTAAAGTTGATGTTTCTTGTAAAATAGAGTTTTAAACTAGTAGATCTAAAGATCTACAAGTGGTATTTTCGAAGAACCAAGTGTAAGATGCAAATCACGTTTAAAAGCCGGATCTTTCATGAACTAAAAGCATTTTTGTGAACAAACAAGTGTGTAAACACTTGTGTGATAAAAGGATTTAACAAAGAAATATTTTCGTAATTTTTGGACTATAAGTTGTAAAGTTACATATTCTTTAAAAATAAAGTTTTCCAGAAACTGATTTTATTTTTAAAGATGGAAAGATCTACTAAAAATGTTAGAAAGTTACTACATACTTTTACACCACTTACAAGTTCATGTGTTTGCGATTTATGCTTATTTTGACTAGTTTGACGATTGAACATTGAATATTGATGATTGGAAAATTGTTGATTGAATTTTGAAAAGAAAATGATACGCTAGTAAGCGTGGCCACCTCCAGTTACAGAGGAAACTCTGGCGAAATTTTTCCAGAAAATAACACTTAGAATATTTTGGTGACAAGTGTTTATAAGTATATTTTTGACTTGTTTTCCAAACAAATTCGCCATGGTTTTTATTACAAAATTACCAAGTGTCGGAGGTGGATTTTCGTAAATGAAACTTGTTAAATATATATTGAGAATATATATTTCATAGTAAAACGCTTGTGTGATTTTATGATTATTTTGTGAACTATATATTATTTTTAGAGTAAAAATAATATAACCTGGAAAATATCATGAAGTAACGACTCCAAAATAATACCAACGCCTTCACAAATAAGTATCTAAGTTGCACCGGTATTATTATTACCACCCGAACTTAAATGTAACTTATGTATTTTCGGAGAAATACTCTTAAATGCGTATTTTGATAAAAGTATTATTTTGGAAATCGTATGGAATAAAATATAATATTTTTGGGAAAAAATATGTATATTTTGGAGATAGATTATTTTAGACAAATGAATTAAAATACATCTTATTAAGTGAGACTTAATAATATATTTTTGGAAATTACAAAAACGCACATGTATTAAAACCCCCATCCTTGGGAAGGAAGATAATTATTAAATAATTAAGAAGTGGAAATACGAAATAGTTGCCTAACTATTTCCCAAAAACGTTAAACCTTAAGCCAAGGCATGGCCGTCCGTCTAATAGAAGTTAGTACGTGTAGGTCGTCACGCAGCAGGTTGATTTGGGATTGACTATTTCGAGACGCACTGCACTGAGTTCATGTCCCCCTCTTCTCTTAACTGTTTTCAGTTTTTATACTTCGGGGGTGAAATACATGTTACTATGATTATGAATACTTTTTACATGGTATGGTTAGCGTAAGGAGGGTTACTACTTAGATCATGTGAGTGGGTAGGCGGGAACTGGAGGCCATTAATCCTCATTGTAGGACCGAGGGTCTTTAGCGGTAGATCTATCTGGGTGTAGCGAGCCCAGCCCCAGGCCCAACAGAACGGACCTCGGGGTGACTTGGTTCCCGACGCAAAAATCTGCTAGGTTTTAGTCTTCCTACTGTACTTCACACATATTAATGGCCTTGCAAACCATTGGTGATCTCTTTATTTCCTTATTTGCTACATACCAGGGATTTTATACTTACAAAGGTTTTACATACTCACTTTCACATGAACTCGCTTAACTTTATGTTGATTTTTCAACTTACATGTATTTCAGGAAATTAACGGATCTGGCTAAGTATGCAAGGGTATTAAGCTGCGTAGGAGAAGTGATGTCATCCGAGTTTAAGGGTTGTGACTTTTACCTGGACGAGTCACAAGTCCTAAACTGTGTCTATTTCATGTTTTGTGGTTGTGTCTTATGAACAAGATTTTTATTATGTTGTGTTCTAAACTCGTTGCATGTGTCAACTCTAAAACAATGTTGTCGTATTTTACTTTTAAAACTTGAAGTAATGGATGATCATCATGGTTTTACTTTCATATAGCTTTGTTGTGATTAAGCTATGGTATTAAGAAGTCACACCATAATAAACCCACGCTTCCGCAAAAGCCAGGGTGTGACAGTATATAAGGTGCAAATACAAGTTAAAAATGGCGCGACAACGTGCGCGGGCAAAACACCTAGTTAACTACATTCATGTGTTTTTACAAAGGAAGTGAAATCAATCAAAAGGTTATATTTTTGGAGAAATCGGCAAAATCAAATTTAATGCTCCAAACAAAGAAATTGGGTCCAAGGTGGGTGGGCTGTCAGGATATCCGGTCCGTGATTCCGTTTCGTTTATAATTTACAAGTCGTGTAACGCCAAACGGTTCAAAAGTTATATTCGTTTAATTAGGACATTTTCTAACTCATTTGCTTATATTAGTTGCTCTAATATGAATATGTCAACTCATGATTAACTTCGCATCACTAGGACAATTAGTAGAGTGGAAGAGAGAGGGACGAGACCAACTCGAAACGGTTCAAAAGTTATGTTTGTTTTAACTTCAATTTTTTTCTAGCTCATTTGCTTATATCACATGCTCTAAGATTTCAAATCATGATTAACTTCGCATCAATAGGACAAGTAAAGCGTAAGGGAGAGGGATGGGGGAGTTGACCGAATTCTTGAGGCGGCACGTATGGTCACTCGAGTGCAGAGAGCATGGTATATGCTTGTTTTATCCTCAATCTTAATTACATGTTTGCTCATGATAAGAATATGAAGAAAAGACATACATTAATAATTTACGTCAAATATAACATATTTTTGTACCATTAACACTTACCAAAAACATTTAATTTAGAGTAAATTACGAGTTTTGTCCTTTATGTTTAATCAAATTTCAGGCGTTGTCCTTTTTTCCAAAAGTTGACAGGCGGTGTCCTTTACCTTTCAAAATCTTGCACGTTTTATCTTTTTAGGCCAAACCCAGTTAGAATTTTTGGTTAAATCTGATCATGTGTCTTGCACATGAGGGCATTGTTGTCATTTCATCTCTTCAGAGACTATTGTGTAAAATACTTATGTTTAGGGACTAGTTTGTAATAAATTGAAAAATAAAAAAAAATAATCTCTCTCTGTCTCTCACAAGTACTGAAGTCCCTCTCTCTCTCTCTCTAACATAACCTGCCGGCACACCACCGCCTTAGCCCCACCGTCACCACCCCCAAATCATCAACCACCGACACACCACCGCCATAGCCCCACCTTCACATCCCCCATCTTCTCCACCTTGGGCACCGCCTTCACAATCTTGTCACCTGCTCCTTCCCCCCTTGAACCATAAGGCTCAACCTTATGGTGAAATTGACTTTGATTGGTCATCTCTCTCTGTAAGGACCTGCAAAAATGTCCTAAAACGACTCGTAAGTGAAAACCCGGACCCCTGAAACCCTAACGTGCATGAAAAACCAAGAAAACAAGAATTTTGAATTTCACGCGGGCCGCGTAAAACGTAAGCTTAGGCTTACACGGGCCGCGTCAAAGCAAAGTTGACCGGATAAGCGTTCCAGGCCACGTGTCACACACGTGGCAGACCTACCACTGACACGGAAGCCCTAGTTGTAGACTAGGAGGCCCTCGCGGGCCGCGTAAGATCTTATTAAGGTTTACGCGGGCCGCGTAAAACCTTAAATTTTGCTATAAATTGCCTGTGCATGGCCTGATCGTCTGTGCTCGAGAAAACTTTCAAAATCATACTTATTCTGTTTGAAAATCAAGTTTAAAGTAGGAAAACGTTGCTACGATACAGGGTATTAACTCGATCACTGCTACGATACAATGTCCGATTGATTGAAACTGATCCGATGGATGTTTAAGTGCTGCCCAAATCAGGGCTATACTTTGTCATTTGTCGTGAGGGTTTTGATTTCGTGAGCTTATCGTACATGTTGTATTAAGTTACTGACGTAGTTTCGTGTGCATTGTTGTTTAAATTAGGTTATCAGGCTTATCAGTAGGCTAAACTCTGCCCGTCTAAACTTGCAATGTGAGTCATTCTCTTTTTATTAACTATGTTTTACGATACTCAAATTGTTTTCAAAAGTTATAATTACAGGGATTAAGTCTTGGTTATCTTGAATCACTGGCAAGTGGGGTATTGTGCACATTACTAGTTTCTCACGGTTAGGTTCACCAACCTAACAGTGATAATCATCACTACTTGGGTGAAATGACCCAATAGTGGTATGACCATCGTCACAAGGCTGTGACACGACGCCAGATAAAAATAAGATAGTAGCCATTGTAATCGCTCTTATGCTGTAATTCATAGCTATGAGTCGTTTTATCAAAATTGAGTGACTCGCCAGTATTTCCCCACTGATAATATATTTTTAAACATGTTTCAGGTGACCTACTCTGAATCTAGGAAAAGTGCTACGGAGCACTAATAAAGCTTGAAATGGTGGCTCAGTTAAATAAATGAACATGTTTTGTAAAATAGGGAATTTTCTCGTGAAATTCCTCTATTGTAAATTACGAGGTTTATCCCAAATTGTGAAATAAAATAATCGGGCATTTTCAAGTTTTAAAAGATCCTATTGAACTTCCGCTGTCAACTCAAATAATAAATACCACAGGTTTCTGCCCGCGGCTCCTGGACCGGGTCACACCTCGCTTCGTGTTATCTGTGTTATGTTAGCACTCATGACCTCGAGTAACATCCGTCTCAATTTAACATGTTTATAACCTTAATTACGCATTTTATATGAAAAATGTGACTTTCTAAAAACTTTGTCAAGTCAAAGTTCATACGTGTTTAAAGTAAACAAAATATAGTTCCAAATGTTTACATAGTTCACTTAAAACAAAAACAACATAAGTCATTGCGGAAGCTTCATTTGACATGTGTTCGGTTCACTTGATTGTTGATCGTCTTCCGGATGCTTGCTATTCTCACCTATGATCAAAACCAACTTAAAAGTTAGTTTTGACAGCTTATAAACATGTATAAATAAGTTTCAATATCAAATAATGATAATCAAAAATAAAATTTCCAAAATCATGCCTCCCGCGTGTCGCGGAAGGCAACCTTTAATCTGTCGCGAGTCGCGACACCTGTCGCGTGTCGCGCCCCAATTGAGGGACCCTGTCGCGCGTCGCGAGGGAGACTAATTTCCAGCAGGTCCGTTTTAGGCGATTCTTTTTCCTATGCATTCGAAATTTAATTCTCCGTCTTATGGAGTTAAAACCTGACATTCCACTAGTTCAAAAATTCAGATTTCAAGCTCTCGGCTTGAAATCCCTTTTTAACACTTTTGACCCGTTTCATGATTCCTTAAACCACTTTCACCCATCATTTTGCTACATTAAAGTATCTACTTTTATTTCGTAATCTTAGTACTAATTCCTAAACAACCTCTAAGGGTCGTTTGCCCGGTTTTCCCATCAAGGGCTTTTTGGTCAATTTTAGTCCTTCATTTTACGACGAAGGACTTTCGCTAATATTTGACCAAGAATATCGCTTTTAACAATAATTCTAAATATGCGTACCTGGCTCGAGTCATAGGATTGACCCGTTTAAATATCTTTCACTATTAATTTCTAATTAATACCAACGCGAACCGTATGATATTTCCTGTAATCACAAAACTCAACAAGCGATCATCAATTAATATTGTTAAATGATCTTGCAAATGTCATTTGACCCGTTTAGTCCGAACGACCCTTTTCTGTTATGAGATGATATCTAGTTACCATCTCGCCCTTTTACCCATTCTGGTTTACACCATAACGTAGTGTTTCAAAATTTCTTATTAGTTCATCGTCATATGACTAATTTACCAATTTACCCTTTTTGCCATTGTTTATGATTTCTCACCATTGCACTAGTTCCGACTCATATTATTTGCGTCGGAACATTATAACTATATTACTAACTTTTTCATATTTATTTTCAATACACACAACTGATGTATACTAAAAAGGGTGTAAGCTTTTACTTACCTCGCATCCAAATTACGCTTTCCTTTTCGTACTTGCTCCGTTTGACCCACTTCATTCCCAAGCCTCTATCTAGCTTGTCAAGAGTCAAACTATCATCATAATTCACAAGGTGGTTAGATTAGTCATTATAACCACGACTATTCCACCTTATGTATTTTCTATGTCAAAACTACTATTCGACTCCGTCCATGGTTAGTTTAACTTTTCAAAAGTTAACTACCCTTAATTATATGATATGTGCATATAAGCTAAATCGACTTCATAATTAAAATTTGTATTACCCCACATCACACGTAATTAGTCGAACTAGGAAATTACGCGTTTGATTCATAATTTCAACATATGAATATTGTGGGCATAATTTATAACATCAACAATCAAGTTTCGTATCACTGAAAATAGGCTGTTTTTGGTGACCTGTTTAACCTGTTTATAAGTCTTCAAAAATTGTGATTATTTTATATGGCGTACCTATCGGAGGGTTAGACCTTGTGTTAAAATTTCAAGATCTAACTCTTTACCAAAAATTCGTAAAAATTCATCTACTAAGCTGCAATCAGATTCGTCAGCTTACGGAAAAATTCATTAAAAATTCCTCGTTTATCCGATTGACGAAATTCCAATTGGAGATTTCTTTTAATTACTTAATACTTTCTACAGTAAGAATTTGAGATCATAACTAAATTCCTAAATTGAGTTATGACATTCGTAATGGGCTGCAAATTCTGCCAGAAACGCAGCTTGAACCTTTGATACGGAAAAATTCATAAAACGCTCAATCTTCGTCTAAAAAATGCGATTCCAGTGGGGTTTTAAAGATATTTCCTAGAATTACATTTTAGACTCAAGAAACAAATGTTTTTGTCACGTTTTGTCCACGTTACAGCCAATACAAGTCGGCTGTAAATTCTTATCAGAAGCTGTTTGAATTCAACTTTCAATCGAAACATGTTTATGACATTATAGCACTATTTTTAGCCATCAAAAACCCTAAAAACATCACATTACACGAATTTAGCATCATCACACTTATCACCTTCAATGGTGATCATGAATTCACAAGATTTAGACCTAATTTCATCATATGCTTGTCTAAGGTTTACTCCTAGACACTACAATGTTCCTATTTCATCATATAACGAACATGCAACCATCTAATTCGAATTCTCTAAGTTCATCCAGAAATTTAGATGGAAATTTTCTACAAAATTTACATACCTTATGACCCTTTTTCAGAGGAGATCACCAATCTATGCTCAGATTTTGTTTTGGAACCGATTTGTGCCTTCAATTTGTGAGATTTGTTGAGTTTAGGGTTTGAGGAATCCTGTGTCGCCCCTCTGTGTTTGATCGAACCAGACATACTGGTTTTAATTTTTTTTATTGTTTTAATTATTATTAGTTTCAAACTTAACAACTTTGGTCCCCCATCTATTATTTGGTTCATTATTAACTAGGTCACAACCTAATTATTTTTAACAATATTCCCACTAATTAACTAGGTTAAATGTTCCTAGTTAACTTAGTGGGTTCGGGGAATTTATGATTAAGTTTATTTTAAGTCCCGTTAACTCGGGCCTCTTATAAACTTATTTCCTTAAAAGCTTTTATTCACTTGTATTTAATATTAGGATTATTTATTTAAATCCTAATATTTACCGGGTTACTTTTACCCGTCTTTTAGTATTAACGTGGTTTAATTACCAAACTCGTTTTCGGGGTGTTACAAGTCTACCCCCCTTAAAGAGGTTTCGTCCCCGAAACCTTCTTTATGTAGTTCGTTGATTAAACCAAACGAACTTAGCTTCGTTTTCAAGGCTTTCCTTCTTATCGGTCTATAGTGATCATTTGTATTGACGTGTGCATCTTTCATGTGTATGGCCTCATGGGCTGTAACTTTTATCATGTATTTCTTATCCTTGTTGTCTATTTGACCAAGTTGTCATTTGATCACCCGGTCACTAAGTCTTTCAATATTTTTACTTCACGCTAATCTTATATTGATGAGCGCTTTACATAGTTCCTAATCTTATTTCGACTTTGAATGGTTTTACCGGCTAGACTAATTAGTCGCCTTCATTTCATACCCCGTCACCCGAGTATACCATTTCGCCATCATCGGCCTTAAGTTTTTTTTTTAAGATTTTCTAAACCATCTCTTACCACTTACGTTTTGTTAAAACGTTGCTTTTGACTAAAGACTAAGTTTTTAGTTTACGTTTCCTCTTTGTCTTACCTCTTTCTCTCATTTTTAGGAATGTTACTTCCGAGGATCCATTCCTTTTAGTTATTATTTAATGCGGGGAATTATAACGAATTCCCACGCTAGACCCATATGTCCCGTAGGTTCTTTCACTTAGCTTTGTAGGCTATTTATTTAGATTTTTACCTTTTTACCCCTTTAAGGTGAGACCCCTACAATTCGTTTCTTTCTATTTGTGACCCGAATGTCTTTTTGGTCCCGTAGACTTTAACACTATTTATAATCCCATAGGTTATGATGATCCTGTAGATCATCTTTTATTTGTGTCTTTACTTAACCGTATATATATTTATGGTCTTAAGGTACCCCTTTTTATGTTTAGAATCATTTACTTTTGCTTTTCGGGTTTCATTTGATCTTAACCGTAGTCTAAGGCTTCCTTTGTTTTCTTTCGAAATATATTTCCGACTTTATGACTTCTAACGTCATTTACACGTCAGTTTGTCCTACGCTTACCATTATCCGGTTCTTACCTGTACTTCTTTACAACCCGTTACCCGGGTTCTTTATTTTAATGTTTTTAACATTCTTGTTTCGCTAGTTTGCGTTTTTCCTATCTACATTCCTTTACGACCCATCACATAGGTTCATTAATATTTCACGCTTCTATTATTCGGTTTGCGCCTATTTGTACTACCAATTTCTTATATTGTATTTGTCTCGTTTGACTTATTCGTGTGAGATTTTATCACTTATGAATGTCAGACTTCATTCTTTATTTGACCCGTCCAACTTTGAAATGGTTGAATGTAATTACCAAAATTTATGTTTGCGAAAATTCTTGTCATCTTTTAGTCATGACTCATATTCCGAGTCTTTTGACTTTCTATTTCGCGTTCCCGTCTCTCGGTTTATGCATTCACCCACAATCATACCCGTCCATCGGGTATCTTTACTGTAATCATTATCAAGTAACCATTCTTATATGGTTTTAGACGTCATTTTAATTCATTTGGTTGTCTTAGCGAAATCCATCGCTTTTATTCAATTAAGTCCTTTATTCATTATTTGATTTGTTTGACTTGTCCATATGAATTTCATCACTTATGTCAGTCAAACCTTTATCCCCATGCCTTAGCATTCTCATTAGTTGGTTTATATTTTCATTTACTTCAATCTTTGTCCCTTCTCTCGGGCTCGTCATTTTAACGTAATACGCTTCCGTCATCCGACTTGCGTTTACGTTTACTATCAAACATCTTATTTATTTGATTCATTTGGGTACCATTTAAGTTAGTCCCATTCACCCCATCCTTACTACATCGGACGTAAATGTGTCTGCTACAAAAAGTTCATGGTATCATATGCCACTACTTACTTGGCCAGAGTAAGCGATCAGCACATGATACACATGACCTTTTTATAGCTTTAACATCACACCCTATGCATGTAATGCCTCTATTTATTTCATATCTCTGATTTCCTTTAGTAAAACTTTATTTAATTGCAAAACAACAATCATTAGTTTTACTAGTTTTACATTTGAACATATAAAATATTTTTCTTTTCTATCGAACTATTATATAATCACATTTGTTAATGTGATCGCTACTTTTCTCAATAGCATTATATTGAGATTTTTTTTTCCACTTGGATAATTACCCCCCGTCCAAGTTTTCATATGAACTATTTCGATTATAGTTTTGATATTCATTATCGTGAATAACGCATGTTTCTATTAAACTTCTCTTAGAAACATCATCCTGAATAGATATCCTATTCAGGTTTTATCAGATATATGCAACCGTTATCCCCTACGTGTTTGTTTCATATTACTACTTGTGCAATTAAATTTAAAAGTGTGTACCTGATAATGCTTGCCCTTAATGGGCTTTCCTTGCCTTTGACTTTGTTCGCGATCGTCACGTCATTTAGGTCCTTGATGAGTATGCTCTGTTTGTCATACCTCGGACCGTTCCACCGTCATATCCACAATTCGTTCAACTCTCGTCATCTTCAGATGCGAGTATCCTTCAACTAAATATTTACAAAAGTTAGTAATTTCAACATTAATAAATGCACGTATTGTAATACAAGGCTTTTTACTGCACGTGATTTCGTTAACTATACTAATCATTTTCGTTGGTGTAACGTGTATTGCACGATACCCTATGTGTTGTTCACAACACTTTAATCCTACTAAACTATTAACATACATGTACGTACCGGATTTGCGATCAAGCCTCGAACCGAACACACTTTATTCTTTAACCATGAGCTCTGATTACCAACTTGTAACATCCGTCTCAATTTAACATGTTTATAACCTTAATTACGCATTTTATATGAAAAATGTGACTTTCTAAAAACTTTGTCAAGTCAAAGTTCATACGTGTTTAAAGTAAACAAAATATAGTTCCAAATGTTTACATAGTTCACTTAAAACAAAAACAACATAAGTCATTGCGGAAGCTTCATTTGACATGTGTTCGGTTCACTTGATTGCTTGATCGTCTTTCGGATGCTTGCTATTCTCACCTATGATCAAAACCAACTTAAAAGTTAGTTTTGACAGCTTATAAACATGTATAAATAAGTTCCAATATCAAATAATGATAATCAAAAATAAAATTTCCAAAATCATGCCTCCCACGTGTCGCGGAAGGTAACCTTTAATCTGTCGCGAGTCGCGACACCTGTCGCGTGTCGCGCCCCAATTGAGGGACCCTGTCGCGCGTCGCGAGGGAGACTAATTTCCAGCAGGTCCGTTTTAGGCGATTCTTTTTCCTATGCGTTCGAAATTTAATTCTCCATCTTATGGAGTTAAAACCTGACATTCCACTAGTTCAAAAATTCAGATTTCAAGCACTCGGCTTGAAATCCCGTTTTAACACTTTTGACCCGTTTCATGATTCCTTAAACCACTTTCACCCATCATTTTGCTACATTAAAGTATCTACTTTTATTTCGTAATCTTAGTACTAATTCCTAAACAACCTCTATGGGTCGTTTGCCCGGTTTTCCCATCAAGGGCTTTTTGGTCAATTTTAGTCCTTCATTTTACGACGAAGGACTTTCGCTAATATTTGACCAAGAATATCGCTTTTAACAATAATTCTAAATATGCGTACCTGGCTCGAGTCATAGGATTGACCCGTTTAAATATCTTTCACTATTAATTTCTAATTAATACCAACGCGAACCGTATGATATTTCCTGTAATCACAAAACTCAACAAGCGATCATAAATTAATATTGTCAAATGATCTTGCCAATGTAATTTGACCCGTTTAGTCCGAACGACCCTTTTCTGTTATGAGATGATATCTAGTTACCATCTCGCCCTTTTACCCATTCTGGTTTACACCATAACGTAATGTTTCAAAATTTCTTATTAGTTCATCGTCATATGACTAATTTACCAATTTACCCTTTTTGCCATTGTTTATGATTTCTCACCATTGCACTAGTTCCGACTCATATTATATGCGTTGGAACATTATAACTATATTACTAACGTTTCCTTATTCATTTTCAATACACACAACTGATGTATACTAAAAAGGGTGTAAGCTTTTACTTACCTCGCATCCAAATTACGCTTTCCTTTTCGTACTTGCTCCGTTTGACCCGCTTCATTCCCAAGCCTCCATCTAGCTTGTCAAGAGTCAAACTATCATCATAATTCACAAGATGGTTAGATTAGTCATTATAACCACGACTATTCCACCTTACGTATTTTCTATGTCAAAACTACTATTCGACTCCGTTCATGGTTAGTTTAACTTTTCAAAAGTTAACTACCCTTAATCATATGATATGTGCATATAAGCTAAATCGACTTCATAATTAAAATTTGTATTACCCCACATCACACGTAATTAGTCGAACTAGGAAATTACGCGTTTGATTCATAATTTCAACATATGAATATTGTGGGCATAATTTATAACATCAACAATCAAGTTTCGTATCACTGAAAATAGGCTGTTTTTGGTGACCTGTTTAACCTGTTTACAAGTCTTCAAAAATTATGATTTTTTTATGTGGCGTACCTATCGGAGGGATAGACCTTGTGTTAAAATTTCAAGATCTAACTCTTTACAAAAAATTCGTAAAATTCATCTACTAAGCTGCAATCAGATTCGTCACTTCTGACTGCAGCTTACGGAAAAATTCATTAAAAATTCCTCGTTTCTCCGATTGACGAAATTCCAATTGGCGATTCTTTTAATCACTTAATACTTTCTACAGTAGGAATTTGAGATCATAACTCAATTCCTAAATTGAGTTATGACATTCGTAATGGGCTGCAAATTCTGCCAGAAACGCAGCTTGAACCTTTGATACGGAAAAATTCATAAAACACTCAATCTTTGTCTAAAAAATGCGATTCCAGTGGGGTTTTAAAGATATTTCCTGGAATTACATTTTAGACTCAAGAAACAAACGTTTTTGTCACGTTTTGTCCACGTTACAGCCAATACAAGTCGGCTGTAAATTCTGATCAGAAGCTGTTTGAATTCAACTTTCAATCGAAACATGTTTATGACATTATAGCACTATTTTTAGCCATCAAAAACCCTAAAAACATCACATTACACGAATTTAGCATCATCACACTTATCACCTTCAATGGTGATCATGAATTCACAAGATTTAGACCTAATTTCATCATATGCTTGTCTAGGGTTTACTCCTAGACACTACAATGTTCCTATTTCATCATATAACGAACATGCAACCATCTAATTCGAATTCTCTAAGTTCATCCAGAAATTTAGATGGAAATTTTCTACAAAATTTACATACCTTATGACCCTTTTTCAGAGGAGATCACCAATCTATGCTCAGATTTTGTTTTGGAACCGATTTGTGCCTTCAATTTGTGAGATTTGTTGAGTTTAGGGTTTGAGGAATCCTGTGTCGCCCCTCTGTGTTTGATCGAACCAGACATACTGGTTTTAATTTTTTTTATTGTTTTAATTATTATTAGTTTCAAACTTAACAACTTTGGTCCCCCATCTATTATTTGGTTCATTATTAACTAGGTCATAACCTAATTATTTTTTACAATATTCCCACTAATTAACTAGGTTAAATGTTCCTAGTTAACTTAGTGGGTTCGGGGAATTTATGATTAAGTTTATTTTAAGTCCCGTTAACTCGGGCCTCTTATAAACTTATTTCCTTAAAAGCTTTTATTCACTTGTATTTAATATTAGGATTATTTATTTAAATCCTAATATTTACCGGGTTACTTTTACCCGTCTTTTAGTATTAACGTGGTTTAATTACCAAACCCGTTTTCGGGGTGTTACACCTCGCTTCACAAGACGAAACTAATAGGGCTAAGACATGGTGGTGGTGTAGCCGTATCAGTAGACTTTCGTGGAAAAAGGCCATGTGGACTAATGTTAGTTGAAATTGTGGTGCTGTGAAATCTAATCAAATCGCATGCCTCTATCGCTTGCAACGGATCGACTGTCGCCTATCGCTCGACGGTTGCCGCTAACGCTCGTCGCTATCGCTTTTCGCTTGCCGCTTACCGCTCATCGCTTATCGCCCTCGCTTGTATCGCTGAACTGAGTTCGAGATCGACTTCATCACTCGGTTTACCCAAATCGCTTTTCAAGACTTGGTCCAGCCTTTTTCTCGTTTGGATCGAGTCATCGCAAATCTGTGAATACTATGTCGACACGTATGACACTGCTTCACGGGACGGAAGCCATATGGTTAAAGCATGGTGGATACGTCGCTGGTACTTCCTATATATAAGTGTTTTATCCATATCGTCAAACTTCCGTGGGAAAGTGCCATGCGGGGCCGACCTTAAAAATAAATTTCTGGTATTATTAAAAGACTTTATCTACACAAAATTTTGACTAATCTCTTCTTACAAAAATTTTCTAAAATTTGATCAAAACCTTGGAATAAAACAAGATTATCTTGTAACGTTGGTGTGACAATCGACTCAAGTTACTACCGCGTGACGAGAAAATTTCATAAAACGAGTTTAAATCACTTTAAAATCTTTTAGTAACATAACCAAAACCCTTCTCAGAGCGCTGGTGTGGACATCAATACAGTTAACGCCGCACCATGAGAAGATTTTCATAAACAAGTTTTTCCTAATTAATCGATTTTTCAAAAATTTAAAACGCTTTGGGATCGCATTCTCGTGTGTGTTATCGCTTTTGGTTGTTCGAATCATATTTCTCGTCGCTCTCGCTGGTCTCTGCAAAGCTATCGCATGGTAATTCTCTATCGATCGCTCGCTATTCTCGTCACTTTGATCGCTACTCGCATTCGCATTCGCATCAACTCTCGCAACCCTACTGGTGGATTAATTTCGGGACGAAATTTCCTAAAGCAGGGGAGACTGTAACAACCCGCACTTTCGTGCGTTGTTACCACTCGCTATACTCGTTACGCCTAGCACCAGAGATTCGGATCATAATGTAGCTATATCGCATACATCGCTATTTCACAGTATTTTCGCATATTACGCATACTTTATCGCTATCACATCACGTTGTACTTGCTGACAACCACGAAGATGTCGAGTGAGGACCAATTCTACCCTCCTTGATAGCCGTGATATGTCGAAGTGCAACTCATTACTCAAAACGCACATCGCATCACACACATTAACGTTCACGAGGACGTTGAGTGAGGACCTACTCTACCCTCCTCGATGACCGTGAAGCGTCACAAAGCAACGCATATTCGAAACGAAACCCGGTTATTGTATCGCAACTTTGAAATATGGATATGTATATACGACCCAACGTAGCTAATTATAATAAATATATGGAAATGTGGATGAGAATGTGTAACCAAACTATCGCAACGCTTAACAATCAAAACGGAACGCCAAAACTCAGCTCGCCGGATGCGTTTGAACGAATGGCACTTCGGTCGAATGGCCATCCGATCGGACAGCCATCCGATCGGATAGCCATCCGATCAGACAGCCATCCGATCGGACAACTATTCAATCTGATCCATTGCATTTCTCTCCTAACCTCTTCTTCACCTATAAATAGCCCTTGTCACATCACTTGAACAGTGATGTGACAGCTCCCACTCGATCAGCACGCTCAAATCTTGTACTTCTACGATCTACACACACTTCTTCATCAATTTCACCTTTGAATCTTAACTTTTAACCATGAAATCAACGAATTTGAGGTGTTCTATGATGATGTCATCATGGAGTTCTTATGAGCTTCCAGTTTTGGCATCATTCCACCGAGAACAGCTCAGATCTGAAGGATTTCCACATGATTAAACAACGTTTTCGCATAGATCTACACAAACTCATGGCTAAAAGGATTGAAAGATGTTTTTCTAACTTTCTTTCAACTCTTTTACACTTAATGCACTCAAAACCGATAGAATCGGAGCTTGTTCTGATCTTCTACTCCTTCTTGTTGATGTGTTGGTTCAAGATCTGTATTCTATCAACGAGACAACCGATCTCGGGTTAAATGCGAACCATCGTCTCGAACAGCTGACCGATCAGATTAGGGTGATTCCTGCACGATTGGATCGCCTGGGTGTTGATGGGGTTCTATTGTTTAGCACGATGTCATACCGTCTCGAGAAAACCGCAAACATTCAAAACAATCAAGTGAAAGAACGATCTAAGGCCGTCGGAATGGATTGCCGTCCGATCGGATAACCACCCGGTCGGATTGCCATCCGATCGGACAGCTGTCCGATCGGCTTGCATTTGGTTCCTCACTTAAACTATTAAATTCAACTTTTCAAGTTCTGAACGTCGAACGGATTGCCGTCCGATCGGATTGCCACCCGATCGAACAGCCATCCGACCATGTGATGTTGGGACGAATTCAATAAATAGACGGTTCTAGACGGATTGTCACTCGATCGGATTGCAATCCGATCGAGTGCCAAACTGTTGTGTACTTGCCCTCACTAAAGTGTCCTATGAATCGGATCGTCACCCGATCGACCGACCTGAAGGGTAGAGATACTTTTATGTTTTCAAAATGCTACAACGAAAACTTCAAAGGGCAAACTATCATACGCGAACACCTCATCACCAACCAAGGCGACAATCCAATTGAATGGTCATCCGATCGGATGACCATCCGAACGGACTGCCGCCCGGTCGACTGGCTATCCAGTCGGATTGCCATCCGATCGGATTATCATCCGACACTTGGTTCACCACCACTATTTATCGCACTATTCAAAGCTTACGCTATCAATCTGCAATCAGGCTAATCACGGACGTGCTCTCTTCAATCCAACCAAGTTGTGTTTACTTGCCGAACACTGACTGTGAGCATACTTGAACCCTTTTTACTTTTGCACTTTTGGGTGTAACATACGTTGCTATCAAATCAAATCACATCAAATGCTTAAACTATTTATCACTTGCGAATGACCAATGTGCATAGTTATACGTGATGCTAGTTACATATCTGCTATGACTTATACTCGCGACGTCCCACCATGACTAGTATAGTACTATTGCGCCCGACGGGGTCTAGTTTAGCAATCGGGATCGAAGCTCGAGGACTTAGCTGGTAGTATCAGTTTTGTGAGTATATATGTCGTGTATTACATTTATGTATGTGGAAATTCGCAGCTTTTATCTATTACACTATTACATATCAAACATGTATACTCACCAATACTTTTGTATTGACATTATTTTTACGTATGTTGCAGGTTTAGTCGCAGTCTACATCAAATCAAGCTAGGAAGTCTAGAAACACACCTAAAATCTAGGTTGTCGGATTTGTATTGTTTGAGTGAACATGAAAATTCATGACAGCTTATGTGATTGTACATGTTTATTAGTATACTAAGGATAATGAACGCAATAAATACTGTCGCAATTTAGTTGTTATGGATTCTCTTGAGCAATCTGATTCGCCTAGTGCCGCGCCCCGATAATTCCGCCATTGGTTGGGGTGTGACAGGTTGGTATCAGAGCCATAACTATAGGGAATTAGGCCAGACTTGACCAAGTCCGGGTCAATGTCTTAGTAACTACCTAGTCTATAGTCTAAGTACCAACGGGCCGACTCATGCGAACTTGGTAGGATTGCACGAGCCTAATTGATACTCTCATTCGAACTTGCTAAAAACTACAACTTGGTCTGAACACTGCGTACTACAGCTTCACACGAAGAAGCCTTTCCTAAGGCTGAAATACTACATAGCCTTTCCTAAGGCTGACACAACGCACACGTTTTCGAAATTTCTCGCATAACGAAACCGAGTGATCCAGTCGAGACCAGGTGTGAAAACCAAGAACTCTCGATGAGATCGCTCACTCAGCGCATTTTTCTAGCACGAGAACTTTTCGTCGAGCTAGGAGTGACATCCATAACTCAACGAAAGTCTCCATCTCAAAGTCTAGTGGAACTCCCGAACTTATTCGAAGAGCACAACCACACCTAGGAACGAAGTTATTAAGTCAGGGGTGAAACCCGTAACTTAATAAACCGTTCCACTCTCTATAAAATGGTTTTCAAAAGCTCTCACCAAGGACTCGGCTATAACGATGACTCGAGCCACGCGATGACTAGGAAGACGAATGCCATGAGCTGCATCCCAGTGGAAGCATAAGTCTTCTAGGGCAACGCACGTGCACGAACTTGTTGGGTGTAGTTGGGTCACCTTGGGTAGTCGACGCCTAAACACCCGAGGCACTCTACCTATTTTTCTAGCATACGACTCGTCGATTTTACACCATATGGAATCTATTTACGCTCATGTGTTTACAATTTAAACTTTACGCTTTATCGATTTCTCGATTTATCGATTTTCGCTCCCTGCTTTTTGCAATCGCACAACTCGCACAGCCATCGCAATCTAAAACGAAAACCGAATGTTCGCAACAAAACTAATGTCTAATTACTCGCTCTCGCTCTCTCACTCTCTGCATCGCGTCCTCGCGCATTCTACACCGATATGTATGTGGGTAAGTATAAACTCCAGCTATTTATATGTACAAAACAAATCATTTTGTGAGAACTTAGGAATCTTGCGTCTCCTATGTGGCTCCTATGTGAAATCTAATATATTATACGCTACAAGTTTTGATTGCGCTCAATCGCATCGCAAACTCAAAATCATTATGATCGAATCTCACTCCAAATCTCTCTCTCTGTCTAGATGCCTTCCAACGACCCTACCTCGAGACAAACAGCTAGGAGAAGAGCCAAACGAAGCGCCGAAAAAAGGATTGCCTCGCTTGTGGTCAGGGAAGTGGCCAAGGTCATTCCTCAAATTGTCGCTAAAGTGCACTCTCTCAACAGCTCTCGAACCCCGGAAGACTCTAAGACGGAAGCGCCGCAATCTGCTTTCCTCTACAAACACTTCAAAGCCTGTGATCCGATGGAATTCACGGGTGAAGGAGGTGTGTCCCAACTACTCCAGTGGTTCGACTCTATAGAAGTTACCCTTCGTCAGAGTGGGTGTCCTGATGAGTTTTGTACTACTTGCGCTACCGGAGTATTTCAATCGCGAGCACTCGACTGGTGGACTGCCGAACGTAACAAACGTGGGATCTCCGCAGCTTACGCTCTCTCTTGGGATGAGCTGAAAGAGCTCATGAAGAAAGAGTACTGCCCTCCCCACGAAGTCCAGAAACTAGAAGATGAATTTTGGAAAATCAAGCAAGTCGAGGGTGACAATAATGGCTACACCGCAAGGTTCAAATAGCTTAGCCTAATCTGCCCAAGTCAAGTCAACATATCAGAAAGAGCCTTCACGAATTATATTCGCGGCTTGCCTGAGTGTGTGGGCGATTTTGTTGAAGCTGCAAGACCTGCTACCATCGAAGAAACCTATCGCTTGGCCGCGAAAATCAACGACAAACGAGTCTTGGACGGATTCTTCTCCAAGAATCCTGTCAAACAAGCTCATCAAGCAATCGTCATCAATTCTTCTGATGAATCTTCCAACGAATCGACGAACGATTCTTCTGAAGATTCCTCCGACGATGTCTCCAACGAATCATCAGACGGATCCGCCAACGACACCGCATCATCTCAGGAAGCTCAGCCCAGCCGTAAACGAAAGACCATGAGCCCAGACTCTTCCACAACTATTCTGTCGCAACCAGAACCTCTCCAAGCAGCTCCAGTTCACTTGAAACGCGCCTACAACGGAGCTCATCCCCTGTGTTTCACGTGTACATATCATCACCCGCCAGAAGCTAACTGTCGCTATTGCGCAAATTGCAACTGGTATGGCCATCTTACGCAGCACTGTCGCACGGGACAGCAACCTTGAGGGAATTCATCAACAACCGCAGTCTCCGCAAAAAGTCCTCCACAGCAACGTTATTTTGCTTCTAATGTTGTTGTAATAATATGACTTATCGTCGTCAATTTCTTTTATGTGTGGAAACTTATTTTATCTCTCGACGCATGTGGATTCTATTTCCCCCTTATACTCGCGCACAATCTAATGCTAGCACTATGTACTATATAATGTATTTTACCCTACTATGCGTTCTTGAGATAAGGTACGATAAACGTGCAAGAATCAAATTAATCACGGGTGCACACGGGATTATTTTGGTTAATGCACGGAGATCGTAGTGAGTTTCAATGATGCCTCAACGTTCAGGGTATGGTTAAGCGTGGTGGATACGCTGCTGGTACTTCCTATATATAAGCGTCTTGACCATGTCTGACAAAGTGTGACACCTAGTCACGGAACAGAGGCGTATGGTTGAAACATGATGGTGTTTCGCCATGCTAACCGAAGTTTTGTGAAGAAAGTGCCATGTGGAGTTGGAACGTAGACCTATTGTACTATTGTGGTTATTTTCGACACACTATACTACATCGGAAGGCGTAACAATCTCAATCGCAACTCAAGCGTGTGATCGCAAGACTTTTCGTAAGTCAACACGCTCGCAATCGCATTATCGCTAGAATCTATCTCGCAAATCGCAAATCGTTTATTATGTGTCCGCGTTATCGCTTATTGTGTCCTCGCAATCCCAATCGCTTATTATATGGATCGCTATCACTTATGGTGTGTGTTCGCTTAATCGCATATTTTGTGTGTATTGCTCCATCGATTACCGCTTACTGTGTATCGCTTGCTGTGAGTCGCGTACCATGGATCGCTTGACGAGTACCGCTCATCACTCGCCACTCTTTGCCTTAACGCTTCTCGCACCTATCGCATCGTTTCGAAATTCTTATCGATATCGCTATTCGTGTTATCTGTGTTATGTTAACACTCATGACCTCGCTTCACAAGACGAAACTAATAGGGCTAAGACATGGTGGTCTTGTAGCCGTATCAGTAGACTTTCGTGGAAAAAGGCCATGTGGACTAATGTTAGTTGAAATTGTGGTGTTGTGAAATCTAATCGAATCGCATGCCTCTATCGCTTGCAACGCATCGACTGTCGCCTATCGCTCGACGGTTGCCGCTAACGCTCGTCGCTATCGCTTGCCGCTTACCGCTCATCGCTTATCGCCCTCGCTTGTATCGCTGAACTGAGTTCGAGATCGACTTCATCACTCGGTTTACCCAAATCGCTTTTCAAGACTTGGTCCAGCCTTTTTCTCGTTTGGATCGAGTCATCGCAAATCTATGAATACTATGTCGATACGTATGACACTGCTTCACGGGACGGAAGCCATATGGTTAAAGCATGGTGGATACGCTACTGGTACTTCCTATATATTAGTGTTTTATCCATATTGTCAAACTTCCGTGGGAAAGTGCCATGCGGGGCCGACCTTAAAAATAAATTTCTGGTATTATTAAAAGACTTTATCTACACAAAATTTTAACTAATCTCTTCTTACAAAATTTTTCTAAAATTTGATCAAAACCTTGGAATAAAACAAGATTATCTTGTAACGTTGGTGTGACAATCGACTCAAGTTACTGCCGCGTGACGAGAAAATTTCATAAAACGAGTTTAAATCACATTAAAATCTTTTAGTAACATAACGCGAAAATTTCATAAAACGAGTTTAAATTTCATATTCTAACATAATACGCTTTCGTCATCCGACTTGCGTTTACGTTTACTATCACATATCTTACTTGTTTGATTCATTTGGGTACCTTTTTAATTTGTCCCATTAACCCCGTCCTTACTACATTGGATGTAAATGTGTCCGCTATAAGAAGTTCATGGTATCATATGCCACTACTTACTTGGCCAGAGTAAGCGATTAACACATGACATACATGACCTTTTAGTTTTCTTGGAAATAATATCCTGGATAGGTATTCTATTCAGGTTTTTTTCAAGTTTCTAATTTACATATGCAACAATTATTCTTTACATGTTTGTTGCATATTGCTATTTGTGCGACTATATTTAAAAGTGTGCACCTGGTAATGCTTGCCCCGATGGGCGTTCATTGCCATTATTCCTCTTCGCGATTGTTACGCAATTTGGTCCTAAGTGAGCATGCTCCACTTGTCATACTTCGAACCGTTCTTCTATCCTATCCGTCACTTGTTACACCCTCGCCATCTTCAGATGCGAGTATCCTCTTATTTAAAACATTTACGAAGATTAGTAATGTCAACTTCACTAAACGCCCGTATTATAATACAAGGATTTTCTACTATACGTGTCAACGCGCGTAATTTTGTTAGCTATATCTATCAATTATCGATTTGATTAGTGTAACTTGAATTACACAATAACTCTATGTGTTGTTCACAACACTTTAATCATATAGAACCATTAATATACATGTACTTACCGGATTTGCGATCAAGCCTCGAACCGAACACACTTTATTCTTTAACCATGAGCTCTGATTACCAACTTGTAACACCCTTGCTATTAATTTAAAGGTTCTCGTATAGATTACGAAAACAAACTTGTAACAATGATTACAAATGCGTTTAAATTTTTATATTTCATTAAAACTTTTACAATTTAAAAATTATACAACATAATGTAGTTTAGTCGTCGTTTGGAAGTTACGACGACACACTGTGTGGAAGCTTCTTTTTCATGTGTTCGGTTCTTTCTCGCCGCTTGAACTTCATCCAGGTACTCTTGATATCCACCTATGATCAAAACCAACATAAAAGTTAGTTTTGATAACTTAAATATAAGTCTAAACAAGTTCTAAGCAACGAATAATCAAGAAAAATAATTATTTCAAACTTTGATGTCTCCCGCGTGTCGTGGGAGACCCATCTCAATGTGTCGCGTGTCGCGGCGATCGTCGCGTGTCGCGCCCCAAGCTGAGTCCTTCGTCGCGTGTCACGGGGGAACCCAATTTCCAGCGGGTTTATTACTGAAACCTGCATTTTCTGCCCAGCTATAATTTTCAACAAAAATCAAACTTGAGATTGTCTTAACTTTTTATCTACAAGTCCGTTTTACACGATTCTTTTTCCTACGCGTCCGTAGTTAAATTACGGACCCGTTTATCACCTTGGTTTGCATAAAATTCTGATTTATCCAATGTTGGCTCATAAATCCTTTAGGTGATTATTCGACCCGTTTGGCATTATTATTTCACTACATGCTCTAAAAAGAAAATAGTTAATTCCTATCATTTTACCCATCCCGGGCTTGTCAAACCTTAACGTTTTCGCTCCCATCCTAGAGTTTACGTAGGCGTTTACATTCACGGATTCATTCGTATCTATCTAAGCATTTAACCACAATTTACTTCTTAGTCTATTTTGACCCGTTTAGTGGACTTTTAAGCATCTAAGCATCGAACTCGCTATTTTCTTTTCGCACATCGTCTTCTCTTGCTAAATAACTACTTATCTTCCACCACAACTATTTTTGTGGTGGATTTAACATAAGGAACCCAAAATCCCAAATTTTACCCTTCGGCTAGTCCTTTTTCGCAATTGACTATTTCTAGACATTTGTCCCACAACGTTTTTGCCTATACTTTTTATATGTATCTAAGGGTTTCAAAATCAATAAACAAGTTTCTAAACAACTCTAACGGTCGTTTACCCGGTTCGCCCGTTAAGGGCTTTTTGGTCAATTCTAGTCTCTTATTTTACGACGAAAGACTCTCACCAAATATTGACCAAATTAGCACTTTTAACTACAACATAATTATACGTACCTGGCTCGGATCAATACATTGACCCGTTTTAATACCTTGTCTAGAAAATTTGCTAATTCATAGCAACGCTAATTCATAAGCCACTTTATCCTGTAAGCATAAAACTCGACAAGTGCTTATTAGTCAATATTTGTCAAATGGTATCCACATTACCATTTGACCCGTTTTACTCTTTTTATTCATTAGTCTTACTTATAGTAACCGTACAAAAACCCATTTTTATAATTAGCTTTTCATGGCTACTTTACCGTTCTATCTCTTTTACCATTAAACATGGTTTTTATCATTTATATTAGTTCCGACCCGTATTATTTCGCGTCGGGAACCATATCTTGAATATTATCCTTATTGTATTTGAAACTTATAGGATGAACATTTATTTTACTAAAAGGTGTAAGTTTCACTTACCTTGCATCCGGTTATGTCCTTTTTCCGCGTACTAGATCCGTTTGACCCGCTTCTTTCCCAAGTCTTCATCTAGCTTGTCTAGAATCAAACTATCACGTAAGAGGGTTAGATTAGTCATAATTGTTTACGACTATTCCATCCTATGGGTTTTATGTCGAATTTATCATTCGACCATATCAAAATTATCATTCGATCTAATCATTGGTCGGTTTGTCTTTTTAAAAGTCAATTGACTTATCAAGATATTCAAATGCACATTTAGTTCTTTGAACTCACTTATGCATATTTCATCTGAACTCTTAATGAAATCAAATTTTACACACAACCAAGTAGACCGCGATTTCATTCAGGCATTTCATATCACTGAAAAATGGGCTGTTTTTGGTGACTTGTTTAACCTGTTTACAAGTCTTCAAAAATTATGATTTTTTTATGTGGCGTACCTCTCGGAGGGTTAGGTCTTGTGTTAAAATTTCCTGATCTAACGCTTTAACAAAAATTCATTTACTAAGCTGCAATCAGATTCATCACTTCTGACTGCAGCTTATGGAAAAATTCATTAAAAATTCCTCGTTTATCCGATTGACGAAATTCCAGTTGGCGATTCTTTTAATCGCTTAAAACTATCTACGGTAAAAATTTGAGATCATAACTAAATTTCTAAATTGAGTTATGACATTCGTAATAGGCTGCAAATTCTGCCAGAAAATACAGCTTGAACCTTCGATACGGAAAAATTCATAAAACGCTCAATTTTCGTCTAAAAAATGCGATTCCAGTGGGGTTTTAAAGATATTTCCTGAAATCACATTTTAGACTCAAGAAACACATGTTTTGTCACGTTTTGTCCATGTTACAGCCAATACAAGTCGCCTGTAAATTCTGATCAGGAGCTGTTTGAATTCAGCTTTCAATTAAAGCATGTTCTTGACATCATAACACTTATTCTTAGCAATCAAAAACGCTAACAGCATCACATACACGAATTTAGTCAAAACCCACTTAGCACATGCAAGAGTAATCATCAAATCCCTAGTTTTTAATACTAATTCATCAAGTTTTTCAACTAGGGTTTGTTTCTAAACATGAATTCATCCTAGTTTCACCCAAACATCAATCATTCAAGCGTGAATTTCGATTTTTATAAGTTCATAAAAAATCTCAACTTCATAAGTATCAATAATTCGACATACCTTACGATCCCCACGACCAGGTGATCGTTTCTATGTATTCATGCATCTGATTCGGGCTGGATTTGGCCTTCAATTTGATGCTTTTGTTGAAATTAGGGTTAGACCCTTTTTCTTCTCCCCTGGTCGATCGAACTAGAACACACACTTATGTGTGTGTTTTAATTTTTTTTATAAATGTTTTAACTAATACATTTTCCTATTTACCCATCTTTAGCCCCCCATGTATTGGTTTGTTATTAAGTAGGCCACAACCTACTTATTTCTAGTAACATTCCCTCTAATTAACTAGGTTTATTATTCCTAGTTAACTTAGTGGGTTCGGGAAGTTCCTAACCTGTCTTATTTTAAGTCCCGTTAACTTAGTCCTTTTTACATACTTTGTTTTTATCAAAGTATTGATTTTCTTCTTTTTTTTATTAACATCTAGTTGATTTATTTAAATCCTAATATTTATCGGGTAAATTTTTACCACTAACGGTATTTTACCCGTCATTAATATTAACGTGGTTTGACTACCAAACCCGTTTTTGGGGTGTTACAGTCAGACAGCCATCTGATCGGACAGCCATCCGATCGGACAACCATCCGATCCGATCCATTGCATTTCTCTCCTTTCTTCCTCTTCACCTATATATAGCCCTTGTCACATCACTTGAACAGTGATGTGACAGCTCCCACTCGACCAACACGCTTTGGGGCTATTTCCTCTCGATTTCTCGTGATTCTTGTAAGTTTTCTACCTCAAATCTTGTACTTCTACGATCTACACACATTTCTTCATCAATTTCACCTTTGAATCTTAACTTTTAACCGTGAAATTAACATATTTGAGGTGTTCTATGATGATGTCATCATGTAGTTCTTATGAGCTTCCAGTTTTGGCATCATTCCACCGAGAACAGCTCAGATCTGAAGGATTTCCACATGATTAAACAACGTTTTCGCATAGATCTACACAAACTCATGGCTAAAAGGATTGAAAGATGGTTTTCTAACTTTCTTTCAACTCTTTTACACTCAATGCACTCAAAACCGATAGAATCGGAGCTTGTTCTGATCTTCTACTCCTTCTTGTTGATGTGTTGGTTCAAGATCTGTATTCTATCAACGAGACAACCGATCTCGGGTTAAATGCGAACCATCATCTCGAACAGCTGTCCGATCGGCTTGCACTTGGTTCCTCACTTAAACTTTTAAATTCAACTTTTCAAGTTCTGAACGTCCAACGGATTGCCGTCCGATCGGATTGCCACCCGATCGAACAGCCATCCGACCATGTGATGTTGGGACTAATCCAATACATAGACGGTTCTAGACGGATTGTCACTCGATCGGATTGCAATCCGATCGAGTGCCAAACTGTTGTGAACTTGCCCTCACTAAAGTGTCCTACTAATCGGATCGTCACCCGATCGACCAACCTGAAGGGTAGAGATACTTCTATGTTTTCAAAATGCTACAACGAAAACTTCAAAGGGAAAACTATCATACGCAAACACCTCATCACCAACCAAGGCGACAATCCAATCGAATGGTCATCCGATCGGATGACCATCCGAACGGACTGCCACCCGGTCGACTGGCCATCCGGTCAGATTGCCATCCGATCGGATTATCATCCGACACTTGGTTCACCGCCACTGTTTATCGCACTATTCAACGCTTACGCTATCAATATGCAATCAGGCTAATCGCGGACGCGCTCTCTTCAATCCAACCAAGTTGTGTTTACTTGCCGAACACCGACTGTGAGTATACTTGAACCCTTTTTGCTTTTGGACTTTTGGGTGTAACATACGTTGCTATCAAATCAAATCACATCAAATGCTTAAACTATTTATCACTTGTGAATGACCAATGTGCATAGTTATATGTGATGCTAGTTACATATGTGCTAGGACCTATACTCGCGACGTCCCACCATGACTAGTATAGTACTATTGCGCCCGACGGGGTCTAGTTTAGCAATCGCGATCGAAGCTCGAGGACTTAGCTGGTAGTATCAGTTTTGTGAGTATATATGTCGTGTATTACATTTATGTATGTGGAAATTCGCAGCTTTTATCTATTACACTATTACATATCAAACCTGTATACTAGCCAATACTTTTGTATTGACATGATTTTTACGTATGTTGCAGGTTTAGTCGCAGTCTACATCAAATCAAGCTAGGAAGTCTAGAAACACACCTAAAATCTAGGTTGTCGGATTTGTATTGTTTGAGAGAACATGAAAATTCATGACAGCTTATGTGATTGGACTTGTTTATTAGTATGGGATAATGAACGCAATAAATACTGTCGCAATTTAGTTGTTATGGATTCTCTTGAGCAATCTAATTCGCCTAGTGTCGCGCCCCGATGATTCCGCCATCGGTTTGGGTGTGACACCCAGATCCTATTATCCACCCCTGACCTCTACCAGGAGAGCTAGAAGAATGGTGGACAACTGACTGGCAATTTCAGAATCTCTTGAATAACCCTAACACCTTTTTCCCCCAATTTGACCCTGAACCTGCACTAAACCCACTAATGAGCACAGAAAACCTGGCTGAACTCCGCCACTATGGCGAGGAGCTGGTGGATGCAGGAAATAGAATCCGAGAAGTGGGGGAGAGGATATCATGGAAATACGACGAGAGGGAACGTCGTTTCTGAAGTGCCAGCTGATGAGGATCGTATGTGGTTGTGGGAATGTGTGTTTAATAATAATATAATAACAAAAATATAACCATGTAAAATAATTTAAAATAAAACTTTGTAACATATCTGGTAATGTACGGATGCATATTAAAATATATAAAATATGAAAGTCGCAAAGTCGACAATTTTGGCTATACGTGTTGACATGATTATGTGCGATTATTTTATTATGTGATTATTATTTATTTTGTGTTAATAACTTATATATATTATTAATTACCAGATGGAACACGCTGGTAATGAACCAGTTAACGAAGTTAACCAATCCGAGCAAAACAATGGAGACCAATTTCTTAATAGGCAGGATATAGAAAATATCGTTGCCCAAGGAATAGCTAATGCTATTCCAGCAATCCTTGCTGCTGCCCGAAATCCAGTTGAACCTCCACCGCCTACTCTCAGCAAACGTACTCGTGATGACAACTTCAGTAATAGTGTAAATGGAGGCGGTAACAATAATAATAACGATAATGATGGGATGCAAGCCCCATTTCTTAAGAAAATGAAAACTGCAACGTCTGGTTGCACTATAAAGGAATTTCTTGCCTGTAAACCGGTGGAATTTGCAGATAACTAAGGGACAACTGCAGCACTGCGTTGGTTAGAGAAAACCGAAGTAGTAATTAAAATAAGTAAATGTGCCGAGGAAGACAAGGTCATGTACGCGTCGCATCTTTTTAAAGAAGGGGCGCTAGAATGGTGGAATACGGTACTACAAGCCAAGGGAAGTGATGTGGCCTATGCCATGAATTGGGAAGAATTTAAGAGTCTAGTGGAAAGAAAATTATGTCCCAAATATGAAAAGGAACAAATGACAAATAAGTTCCTCAATCACCGGATGGTAGATGTTGATTGTCGAGGGTATATTTCGACATTCTTCGAGTATGCTAGAGTTGTACCAACCCTGGCTTCGCCAGAACCGGTACTTATTTCTCGCTATATTTGGGGTTTGATCGACGAAATCCGTGATATCGTTAAAGCTGTAAGACCCCGCACGATCGATGATGCAGTAGAATTAGCCAACACCCTGACCGACGGGCTGGTACGCACACGAGAAGAAAATCGGAAGAAGGAAGTGGCCCAAAAGATTACCCAAGGATTTCGTATGGGTAATAGTAGTAATTTCAAGAAAAAGGGAACCGGGCAATCTTCCACTGCTCCATTTTGCAGTACCTGCAAAAGAAAGCATTTTGGAAAATGCAAAGGGTATTGCAATTTCTGCAAAATTCCAGGGCATCAAGAAGAAGACTGCAGAAGAAAGAAATCCACAATTTGCTTCAACTGTGGAGAAGCTGGACATTTTAGGCCAGACTGCCCTAAGCTGATCAAGCCAGCTGATAACAAAGCCAAACCTTCAGAAGGAACTACCAAAAAGAACGCAAGAGCCTTCCAACTGACTACCCAGGAAGCAGAGTTAATCCCTGATGTGATAGCTGGTACGTTCCTAGTTCATGACGTTTACGCAAAAGTATTATTTGACTCTGGTGCAAACCAAAGTTTTATAAATACTTCATTCTGCCAAGCTCTTAACCTACCCTTAACCAACCTTAGACAAATTTTTATGGTAGAAACGGCAGATGGGAATTCTGTTAACATAGATAAAGTCTTGCGAGAAGAAAAGATAGAATTCTTAGGCCATAAAATTTCTGCAAACCTGTTACCTATGAATTTAGCTGGATTCGATGTGGTGTTAGGAATGGATTGGCTAGTAGCCAACCATGCTCGAATCCTCTGTGATAAAAATTCTATAGAAATTCATGCACCCACAGGAGAAATAGTGGTGATTATAGGAGATAAGCCCCGTAAACCACTGAAATTCATTTCAATAATGAAAATGGTCAGTTATTCAAGAAAACAAGAATAGTGTATATGATTTTGCTAATCATTAACACTAAAGGTAAAGAACTTAAAGAAATTCCAGTAGTATCAGAATACCCAGATGTATTCCCAGAAGAACTACCTGGATTACCACCCGATAGGGAAGTAGAATTTAGAATTCATCTAATTCCTGGAACTACACCGATAGCCAAGGCACCTTATCGGTTAGCACCCACCGAAATGTTAGAATTGAATAAGCAGTTAGATGAATTACTAAGCAAAGGATTTATACAACCTAGTTCATCCCCGTAGGGGGCTCCAGTGTTGTTTGTAAATAAGAAAGATGGTTCGATGCGAATGTGTATCGACTATAGGGAATTGAATAAGTTTACAATTAAGAATCGATACCCATTACCTAGGATTGACGATTTTTTTGATCAGCTTCAAGGAGCTAGATATTTTTCTAAGATAGATTTACGCTCCGGATACCATCAATTGAAAGTACAAGAGGAAGACATACCTAAAACTGCTTTCAGAACTAGGTATGGTCACTACGAGTTTACAGTCATGCCATTCGGATTAACAAATGCTCCAGCAGCATTTATGGACATGACAAATAGAATCTGTAAACCATATTTGGATAAATTTGTAATTGTCTTCATCGACGATATACTTATTTATTCTAAAAGTCAGGACGAGCATTGTGAACATTTACGAGCACTCTTAACTTTGTTAAGAAGAGAAAAGCTCTATGCCAAATTCTCGAAGTGTGAATTTTGGCTACAAGAGGTACAATTTTTTGGACACATGGTGAATCACGAAGGCATTCACATAGATCCCTCCAAAATAGAAGCAATCACCCAATGGAAGGTTCCGCAATCAGCTATGGAAGTTAGAAGTTTTCTAGGGTTAGCTGGATACTATAGACGATTTATTAAGGATTTTTCCAAAATAGTTGTGCCATTAACTAAGCTAACTTGTAAAGCAGTGAAGTTTGAATGGGGATCTAGACAAGAAAAGGCTTTTAAGATTTTAAAGCAAAGATTAACAAACGCCCCAATTCTTGCCTTACCAGAAGGGACAGAAGATTTCGAAGTTTACTGTGATGCTTCTAAGCTAGGATTAGGATGTGTGCTAATGCAACATAAAAAGGTAATTGCGTATGCCTCAAGGCAATTGAAAAAGCACGAGGAAAATTATACGACGCATGACTTAGAATTAGGAGCCATAATGTTTGCCCTTAAGATTTGGAGACACTATCTGTATGGCAGTAAGTTTACAGTCTATACAGATCATAAGAGTTTAAGATACATATTCGGGCAAAAAGAATTAAACATGAGGCAAAGAAGATTGATGGAAATTCTAAGTGACTACGACTGTGATATTCAATATCACGAAGGAAAAGCAAACGTAGTTGCAGATGCTTTAAGTCGTAAATATCATGAAAAGCAAAAGCGAGTCCGTGCTCTTAGATTAAATCTACAGTTAGATTTAATGGAACAATTGAAACATATTCAGGAAACAGCAATCAAGGATGATGCTGAAGGAATGAAAGGAAGAATAAAAGACTTGGAGCAAGGGGCTGATGGAATTTGGAGATTCCATAAGAAAAGGATTTGGGTACCTAAGCAAGGAAATTTAAGAGATAAGATTTTAGAAGAAGCCCATAAATCTAGATATACCATGCATCCTGGTAATAATAAGATGTACCAAGATTTAAGGAATAACTTCTGGTGGATAGGAATGAAAAAGGACATAGCCAGATATGTATCTAAGTTCTAACTTGTTCGCAAGTTAAAGCAGAACACCAAAAACCTTCAGGATTACTCCAACAATTAGAAATCCCTGTTTGGAAGTGGGAACTAATAACCATGGATTTCGTTACTAAGTTACCCAAGACTCGAAAAGGTAATGACACGATTTGGGTAATTGTGGATCGATTAACCAAATCAGCTCATTTTCTACCCATGAAAGAAACCTTTATCATGGAAAGGTTGGCAAAGTTGTATGTAGATAAAGTAGTATCCTTACATGGAGTTCCACTCTCCATTGTATCAGATAGGGATAATCGTTTCACTTCCCATTTCTGGACTAGTTTCCAGGAAGCAATGAGAACCCGACTAAATTTAAGTAGTGCATACCATCCTCAAACAGACGGACAGAGTGAAAGAACTATCCAAACCCTGGAGGACATGCTTAGAGCATGTGTTATAGATTTTGGAGGAAACTGGGACAACCATTTACCTTTAATTGAATTCTCCTATAACAATAGTTATCATTCAAGCATCGAAGCTACCCCGTTCGAAGCACTGTATGGACGGAAATGTAGAACTCCAGTTTGTTGGGCAGAAATAGGAGAAAGTCAATTATCAGGTCCTGAAATCGTACAAGAAACCACCGACAAAATAACTTAAATCAAGGAAAGACTAAAGACGGCTCGAGATCGCCAGAAAAGTTATGCAGACAATCGACGCAAGCCACTAGAATTTCAAGTTGGAGACAGGGTACTCTTGAAAGTTTCTCCTTGGAAAGGAGTAGTTTGGTTTGGTAAGAAAGGAAAGCTAAATCCAAGGTACGTAGGACCATTCCCCGTAATTCAACGCATAGGACCAGTTGCTGATCGCTTACAACTACCAGAAGAGTTAGCCGGGGTACATGACGTATTTCATGTATCGAACCTCAAGAAATGTCTATCTGACGAATCACTGGTAGTACCTCTTCAAGATATAGAGGTAAATGAAAAGCTAAAATTTGTTGAGAAACCACTCCAAATAGAAGACAGAAAGGTCAAGTTTCTCAAACACAAAAGATTGGTACTAGTCAAAGTCAAGTGGGATTCAAAAAGAGGACCGGAATACACCTGGGAGCTGGAATCGAAAATGAAACGAAAGTATCCTCACTTATTTCAATAAATATCGAGGACGAGATTTTAAATAAGGAGGGGAGGATGTAAGGACCTGCAAAAATGTCCCAAAACGACTCGTAAGTGAAAACCGGGACCCCTGAAACCCTAATGTGCATGAAAAACCAAGAAAACAAGAATTTTGAGTTTCACGCGGGCCGCGTAAAACGTAAGCTTAGGCTTACGCGGGCGGCGTCAAAGCAAAGTTGACCGGATAAGCGTTCCAGGCCACGTTTCGCACACGTCGCAGACTTACCAGTGACACGGAAGCCCTAGTTGTAGACTAGGTGGCCCTCGCGGGCCGCGTAAGATCTTATTAAGGTTTACGCGGGCCGCGTAAAACCTTAAATTTTGCTATAAATTGCCTGTGCATGGCCTGATCGTCTGTGCTCGAGAAAACTTTCAAAATCACACTTATTCTGTTCGAAAATCAAGTTTAAAGTAGGAAAATGCTGGTACGATACATGGTATTAACTCGATCACTGCTACGATACAATGTCCGATTGATTGAAACTGATCCGATGGATGTTTAAGTGTTGCCCAAATCAGGGCTATACTTTGTCATTCGTCGTGAGGATTTTGATTTCGTGAGCTTATCGTACATGTTGTATTAAGTTACTGACCTAGTTTCGTGTGCATTGTTGTTTAAATTAGGTTATCAGGCTTATCAGTAGGCTATACTCTGCCCGTCTAAACTTGCAATGTGAGTCATTCTCTTTTTATTAACTATGTTTTACAATACTCAAATTGTTTTCAAAAGTTATAATTATAGGGATTAAGTCTTGGTTATCTTGAATCACTGGCAAGTGGGGTATTGTGCACATTACTAATTTCTCACGGTTAGGTTCACCAACCTAACAGTGATAATCATCACTACTTGGGTGAAAGGACTAATAGTGGTATGACCATCGTCACAAGGCTGTGACACGGCGCCAGATAAAAATAAGATAGTAGCCATTGTAATCGCTCTTATGCTGTAATTCATAGCTATGAGTCGTTTTATCAAAATTGAATGACTCGCCAGTATTTCCCCGCTGATAAGATATTTTTAAACATGTTTCAGGTGACCTACTGTGAATCAAGGAAAAGTGCTACGGAGCACTAATAAAGCTTGAAATGGTGGCTCAGTTAAATAAATGAACATGTTTTGTAAAACAGGGAATTTTCTCGTGAAATTCCTCTATTGTAAATTACGGGGTTTATCCCAAATTGTGAAATAAAATAATCGGACATTTTCAAGTTTTAAAAGATCCTATTGAACTTCCGCTGTCAACTCAAATAATAAATACCACGGGTTTCTGCCCGCGGCTCCTGGACCGGGTCACACCGGGACGGGGACCGTGACACTCTCTCCAACCATTCGGGCTTCAGGTAGGCTTCCGTTCACTCGTTTCTCCGGATAGATTACAATAACCGTGTGCAATTAAAGTATCTATGCCAAATTAACCCAACTTAACAACAAATATAACAGCAACGATCCCCTGTTTCAAAACACAGAATTACACTTCTACAATTGGATGTCAAACAGGTAACTTTTGACTTCAAAACTAATACAAATTAAAAGCTTTTCAACACCATTAACGATATCGAAGTCTTCTAATTGAATTTGATAAGTTGCATCTTAAGAAAACACTAGCTTTAAAGACCACAAAAAACACCACTTTAGCATTCTGGATCACACTCTCAAAAGGGCCAATCAATAATAATAATAACAAATCCACAATTCCACACAAAACACAAAGTTCCCCCCAAATTTATAAACTTATAAAACCTACAGTAACAAGATCCAGTGCCAAATCACACAATAACCACTTAAACTACATAACCCTATAAGGCTATAATACAAAATACAAACGTGACATACTTGGTTTAACTGATCAAACAAGATCATATATGAGGTGGGTGCAGTGCTCACAAAGGTTTTTAGTGAGAAACGACAGCCAATTAGACAGAAAATCCGATGCAGTTCGGAGATCGCTAGGGCTATAGCCTTGTAAAAAGGGGTCAATTTCATCCTCCGACGGTTGATTTTTGGTAGCGCTGCCGTTGATCATGGTGGCGGAAGTGGTTACAGTGGTGGGTTTGTAGTGTATTGAAGCGGATGATAGAGAAAGATAGAAGAGAGAGGGAGAAAGAGAGAGAGAGAGAAAGAGAGTGCAGGGTTTTTTTTATTTATACTTTATTCTTTTAATTTTTATATAATGTTTTATTTTTAAGTGTTGTACAAAATGGCCCCCTAATAAAAGTTTTTTACAAAATAACCCCTAGGAAGATGAAATGACAACAATGCCCTCATGTGCAAGGCACATGACTAGATTTAACCAAAAATTCTAACTGGGTTTGGCATAAAGAACAAAACGTGCAAGATTTTGAAAGGTAAAGGACACCGCCTGTCAACTTTTGGAAAAAAATGAGAGCGCCTGCAATTTGATGTAAACATAAATGACAAAACTTGTAATTTACTCTTTAATTTATATTAGTATCACGTAATTAGTGGTAATCCTAAGACCTCGTGTTGTGGGGCGTGATATTTGATTTTTTTTCTCCCATAACGCCTCGAACACCACGACGGGCGGCATTATGGGGGCTTTTTTGGTGGGTGGCGCCATGCATATAGCGGCGCTATGTGGATTTTGTTTTCAAAATTTGACCAATCATATAAAGCTAAGGGTTTTTATAATTAATTAATAAAATTGAAAATTAATAATTAGGTAATGATGGGTAGGGGCTTTATAACTACAGCCTTAAGTGACGTAACGTTCCATAAAGCCTCTGTATAACGTGACACGACACGTGTCTCATAACGCCCACAAAGGGACTTTATGACCACGGATGGTCTAAATAAGTACTATTTTTTGTTTTGAGTTTTAGAACTTAAAGAAAGTTATGGCAATGATTGAATATTATAGCTCCTATGTGTAGGGAGACGAAACAATATTTATTTGTAGATGTGATGACAATTATAGAAAATTCAATGACCATAGACACACAATGTTGAAATTTGATTCAGACCTCCCTGTCTTGACTATCGACACCCTCCTTGCTTGTGCCTTTTAATCTTGATGAATGAAATGACGTGCTCATCACACTAACTCATCATCTTTTGAAACTATTGGTTAATTGGTTTGTCGGCAATAGAATTTCGTTTGGTTTTGATTGGCACTTTCTAATATTAACATGTCATTAAATATAGACAACCTTAGTTGATCACCCAACTTTAGTTCTCAAAAAGAAAATGATGTGGTGATGTTTTCTAATGGACTTAACAACACAAACATGCTACTTCTAACTTATTGTTATTAAGTACTTTAAATTAAAAAAAAAAAAAAACCTTTTTCTTATTTTGTAAAATTTTATTGTAAAGAACTTATATGATGAAAGAATATATGTAAGAAGTTTGAAATCAAGAAAGGATCACAACACAAACAAAATATTTACACCACCCGTAGTGGTGAATTTTTTGGGCGTTTTTTGGTTCCACAACACCCCACAACGCCAAGTTCTCCGCTCCCTTGGGCGTTGTTTTGCAAATTTTGGCATGAAGCGCTTAAATCAACGCCCAACTTCCAATTCTTTGGCCAAACACATGCATTCTTGTTTTCTTGCCCAATCACATGCATTCTTCCTTTTAACATAATGTCCACATTCCCACTACACCCATTTTAGATAAACACCCCATAAAGCTCCATTGCTGACCGGATCGTCACATGACACAAAACGTCCAAGGGTGAGGTTTCTTCCACTACGCATGGTCTTATAGTGATTCATGTGCCTCTTAAGTCTTAACTAACCCATATTACATCTGGTTCTTGGCATCCACTTGTTTTGGTCAAAAATTACCGAAGCAATTAAGTGATCAAATTAGTAAAGTGAGGTAGTGTGCTAGAAAGTGTATTTAAAAATGTTCTTGTTGAGTTAATTAGGAAATCAGTATTCAGGATACGGCTCAGGATATCGAGCTGTATTTATGATCAAACAATGAGCAAAAGTAAAGTAAACGACACGAGATGTACGAGGAAAGCCCTTGATCATTCTAGATCGCCGGCATAAAACCTCGGGAGCTGACAATCGCAGCTGCCTTGTTCTTCTATTGCTTCAAATATCAGGATACAGTGCAGGATGCGGTATGGATCAACTAAGTGTTACAACGAAATTTGAATACAAGTGTGGTGTTTGCAATGAGCTAGAAAGTGAAAGTATGCGATAGTGTAAGTGGAGACTGTGTGACTTAAACTGATCCGCCCACATCTATTTATAGTAAAGATAAAATAACAAACTATCCTAAACTTCCGGGATCCACCGAATATTCCTTCATCGAACGTTGTAGACCTGGTCTTTCGGGCTCAACGTCTCTCCTTCAACAAACCCGTCCGAGTCTTGAGGAGAAGAAGTCCTCTTGACCGTTAGCAAGTCTCAGCTTATAACCTGCACGTGGTTAATTCAATAAACCTCAGGATATCGCCCAAGATGTTAGCAATATCCTCTTCCAGCATCCTGGTCACAAATAAACAAACAAAGGCAGGATATTGGTCAGGATACGTATGTTAAGAAAATGACCCCTAACAATTGTCCCCAAATATATCGGTTGGTATACCAATCCAACGGATATATTTCAAAAACCTTATCCCATAACTCAAGGCATTTAAAACGAAGCGACGGTCAAGATCACATCGTAACTTCCAACGCGTTTTTTACTCAATGGAGATCCACGATGCCCCTATATCTTCTCTTTTCTTGTTTGAAAAGCAGATATCTTCAACAGAACCTTCAGGTAATTCTTCATTTCTGATCTTCTTCCTGTCAATTTACTTCACCTTACTTGCAATGGACGCCGAGACCTTCACCCAGCAGAATCTTCTTAAAAATCCCGAAAAGGAGATCTGCGCTTTTGACAACGCAGACATTGCAGTTTTAAGAGCCTCCGGCGCTTTCCCTGACAGCACAGTCTTTAGACCATTCGATCGGTCAATCCGATCGGATGTTTCTTCCACCGAATGGGTCTGTTTTCCAGCATATCCTTTTTCATTAGGTCTTCGATACCCTTTTCCTGAATTCATGATGCAATTCTTTCGAATTACCGGCATCTCTTTTGCTCAAACCATGCCCATGGTTTGGAGAGTACTAATTGTACTCAACCAAATCAAAAACCTCCATTGCTCCGACCTCTGCATCGAGGATTTACCTATTGCTTATCGCCTCCGATCCCATGGCTCTAGCCGGTTCTTTCTCTTCTCGACCTCCAGCAAACCCCTGATTCTCAAAGCCACCAAAAACGAAGACGGATGGCAACGCAAATTCTTCTTTGTCAAACGAGATTCCATTGCTGAGGGTGCCAACCTTCCGGTGGAGTGGTTAACCACCGGTAGGATCATAAATATCCTCATAGACCATTTGATTGTTATCTTCTATTAATACTCTTCTTTTTTATCTTTATGCAGTGAACTTCAAGGAAGTTGCTCCCCCTACCGCTGAGTCAGAAGAGAGAATCAATACCGTTTACCGGTTACCTGCAATAGACAGGACTTTCACCACACACGTCCCGAGTTCCAGTCAATACTCATCATCCGAGATGTCTGGTAAGAATTTCTTTCAAAATAATTAGTCACAACAGCATAATGATAAGATAAAGAGTAAAACTTTTCCCTTTATGCAGCACCAGCTAAGATCCCTGAAGTCTTTGATCTTGACGAATTGGACAGCTATTCTGACCAGATCCAAGTCAAGAAAGAACCTAGCCCCAAGACCACAGCTACATCCAAACCCAGCAGCTCCAAAGCCATCATCATTCCTAAACCTTCACCGGCTACCAAGCCCCGGAGTTCAAGTTCCCGAAAAAGAAAAGAACCCGATTCCCCTGTCATTTCTGACACCTTTCCTTATGAGAAGCACGGGTTCATTGAAGCCAGCGGGTTTATGACTTCTTTTCTTAACCAGGTTAGTATCCTCATATCATATCCTGCAATTTAGATTATTTTCAAAGATTTAACAATATTAATCCCTGTCCTCTTACCTTTGTAGGGTCTTGAGCGTTTGGTTCATTTATATCAAGAATCCTGCAGGCTTAACAAAACACTTGAATCTAAGCTAAAGGAAGCAGAGATCACAATCTCCGACCAAGGTATGATTGCGGCCGCCAAATCTCGTCATTACGAGGAGAAATACAAAGCTATGACCCAAGAACACCAAGTTGCTCTAAACAAAGCTACTCTTCAAGCCCAGGCCGATCTGGAAGCCGCCCATGTGCAATACGAACGGGATATGGTCAGCTACCGGGAAAGCCTCAAAAGTTCCGTCGTCATTTCTCTCCTCCAAGCCAGGTTGAAGATGGCTCACGAAGCCAAAACATTAGGTTTCGAATGCCCTTCTTGGGATGTTGGTGCTTGGGAGACCAAGCTGAAGAACCTCGGCGGCACCTCTTCCAAATCAACTGTCGAAGAACCTTCCAAAACAGTTGAAAAAGCAACCGATGCTGAGAAGGATGCTGAGGCGGATCTCAAGATGGATGTTGCTGAAACCACTATGGACCAAGAAGGCACTACCCCCTAGAGCTTATTTCCTTTAAATCATTCGAACAATTTTATGTTTTTATGAACAATTTATATTTCTGTATCGAAACAATTTGATAGCCGAAGGTGGATGGGTCCTGGATTTCAGGATGAAACCTTCGGTTATCAACCAGTATTGATTGCTTAAGAATAATTTCATCTTTTTATTTTTCTAAGTGTAAATCTTAGCTTTGCAAAAAATTTCATACTGTTATCTTATAAAATATCCTGATCATTATGCTCAGCGGTATACTGTAAAAACCTTTTATTAGATAGAACTTCCAAACGTTCCTTCAACTTTGTAAAAATTTCTTTAGAAAGTGAAAAACAGTCTATCTTTTTTAAAACCAAGTTTTGATAATATTTAAATGATCAAAGTTCCAAACCAATATTAGTTTCAAACACCCTAATCAAATATCCTGAAAAGGACTTTGAGAATATATCAGGATACTTAAAATAATGTTACTAAAAACTTAGACGACATTTACAAAGGAAAGATCATACCAGAAATAGGGTATAAACCTATTACCAGACTTCAATCCCTTTGCAACTCTCCCAACGAAGGTGTCCCCTGTGCAAGGTACTTAGTGCATTAGTTCCGAGCCTCATTCTTTTAGCTTTTCATCACCATCTTGGCAAGGATGTCCCCTGTGTACAATGTCTTCAAAATCTACTGAATGTCAGTTTCCATTGCATTGGCAATTTTTTACGTCCCAAGGGTAAAACCCAAGGATGTACTGGAGATAAATCCCTTGTATCCTGGGGAAAATCCCAAATTTTCATGCGCTACAGGCGGGAGTGTATAAACTCCAAGACTTAGAAAGGTGAAAACCTTTAAACCTTAGAGAGTATGAAAATACCCTTTCGTGAGAGAGGGTGATCAATCCTCATATACCTTTAGGATTCAGGATATAGCCAACAGTAACGAAATTGTCAGCCACTTTTACATGGACTGGTCCCGCCACCTTGAACTATCCCTGAATAACTTGCGCTCCAGGCGGGGTGTTTAAACCCAATTCGGAAGAAAGGTGAATACCTTTAAACCTATGAAGGGATCAGTATCCCTTAAACGTGAGAGAGGGGGCCAATCCTCTAATCCTTCGAGTTATCCTGAGTACATATCCTGGAGCTATATCCTGAAACATATCTTGCAAAACAATTGTAAACTAAGGTGGGTGTCAGCTTGGCTAACACCCCTCTGATGCTTAAGTCAGTATTGGGTTACAAAGAACAAATTAAACCAAACATACTAAAAAAAGGTAGAATTCATACCATCCTGAGTTAGAAATTAAATTCTAAACTCACTTGAAATAGAGCTTAAGGTGTATAGCATTCCAAGACCTCGGTAGCATATCCCCCTCCATATTCTTGAGTCTGTATGCTCCTTTCCCTGCTTCTGATTCAACTTCATATGGTCCTTCCCATTTTGGAGCTAACTTGCCATCGGCAGGATTAGTAGTATTCTGAAAAGCCTTTCTTAACACCCAATCTCCAATCTTAAATCTTCTGGTCCTAACATTCTTGTTATATGCCCTGGATATTCTCTGTTGATATGCTGCCATCCTTAGCCTTGCCGCATCTCTCTTCTCATCTATAGTGTCTAAATCTTGACTCAAGGCTTCAGGATTCTGCTCAGGATCACTTAAGATAGATCTTGCAGTAGGTATTGTCATTTCCGTTGGAATCATTGCTTCTGCTCCAAACACCAAGGAAAATGGGGTTTGGCCTGTTGCATTTTTTACCGTTGTCCTATCAGCCCATAAAACAAAGGGTAATTCTTCTGCCCATCTTCCTTTTTTGGCTCCAAGCCTTTTCTTTAAGTTATTGACAATTATCTTGTTTGAGGATTCTGCTTGTCCATTTGCTTGAGGATGTACCGGAGTAGACGTAATCATTTTGATTCCCCAACTCTTGCAAAAGTCAGTAGTCCTCTTACTTATGAACTGAGAACCATTGTCACAGATTATCTCGGCTGGTACTCCGAATCTGGTCAGGATATTTCTCTTGATGAATGATACTACTTCTTGGTCTCTAACTTGAACAAATGCTTCTGCTTCAACCCACTTAGAGAAATAATCCGTCATTGCTAGCATAAAGACTTTTCCTCCCGGAGCTTTTGGTAGCTTTCCCACTATATCCATACCCCACTTCATAAATGGCCAAGGGGAAACAATAGGATATAATGGTTCAGCTGGCTGATGCAGTATGTTACTATGTCTTTGACATGCGTCACATCTTCGAACATATTCTGCGGCATCTTTTCTCATTGTTGGCCAATAATATCCTGTCCTTAACACTTTTGAGAATAACGACCTGCTCCCAGCATGGTTACCACAATCCCCTTCATGTATATCCTGAAGTACTTCTTTGGCTTCAGGATCCTCCAAGCATCTCAAATACGGTCCTGCAAGAGATTTCTTGTATAAAATATTATTTATAATAGTGAATCGTGATACCTTCATCCTAAATGCCTTAGGATTTTCATTTCCAGGGATGTGTCCTTCTTTGAGATATCTCATGATTGGAGCCGTCCAGGATTTAGGATCCTCTTCAGGATGTTCTGCTCCAGGATCCTGAATACCAGCTACTTCTTTATCCTGAGGATTCGTTGCAGGATATAAGACATGTAATATTGGTATTTGCGTCCCTTCAGGTATCCTGATCGATGATCCCAAATTTGCTAAGGCATCCGCTTCAGCATTATCCTCCCTTGGTACCTGTTCAAGTATAAAAACATCGAAATATCCTGCTAATTTTTTGAGAATATCGAGATATTCGATTAATTTCTCACCCTTAACTGCATAGGATCCATTAAAATGGTTAGTAATTAACAAAGAGTCAACATATACTTGCAATTTTTTGATACTCATGCTCTTAGCCAATTCTAATCCTGCAATTAAAGCCTCATACTCTGCTTCATTATTAGTAGCAGGAAATTCACACCCAATAGCCTGGGGTAATATGTCCCCCTGTGGCGATTTTAGTAGTATTCCTAATCCTACTCCTCTTACATTAGATGCACCGTCAGTATATAATGTCCAGGATCCTGAGGATTCTCCTAATTGTTGAACTTCTAGGTCTACCTCGTCCTGAATGTCACTACTAAAGTCAGCCACAAAGTCAGCTAAAGCCTGAGATTTTATGGCATTTCTAGGTTCATATACTAAATCATAAGCACTTAACTTTACTGACCACTTAGCCATCCTGCCTGACATCTCTGGTTTCCTAAGCACATTTTTGACAGGATAATTTGTTTTAACATGTATCCTATGTGTCTCGAAATAATGCCTAAGTTTTGTTGATGCCATGACTAATGCTAGTATCAATTTTTCTAAATGAGAATACCTAGTTTCAGCATCTAGCAAACTTTTACTAACATAATAAACAGGATATTGCTGACCTTCATGATCCTTTATAAGAACGGCACTTACAGCATTCCCTGATACAGCAAGGTACAGGGATAGTGGTTCACCATTTTCAGGCTTCATCAATAGAGGTGCGGTTGAGAGATATCGTTTCAAATCCTGCAAGGCTGCTTCATGCTTCTCCCCCCATTCGAATCTTTTATTCTTCTTCAGGATATCATAAAAATCTTTGCACTTCTCTGAGGATCTCGAGATAAACCTGTTTAAAGCTGCTACTCGCCCTGTCAATCTTTGTACGTCCTTCATGTTTGAGGGTGATTTTATATCCAGGATAGCTTTGATCTGCTCTGGGCTCGCTTCTATCCCCCTTTTTGTCACCATATATCCAAGAAACTTTCCTGCCCCCACTCCGAAATGGCATTTAGCAGGATTCAGCTTCATGTTGTATTGATCCAGGATATCAAATGCTCCCTTGATATCCTGGAGGTGATCCTCAGCCTTTTTAGATTTCACCACCATATCATCGATATATACCTCCATGGTGTCCCCCAGTTTGTCTTTGAACATCATGTTTACCAATCTTTGGTATGTTGCACCTGCATTTTTCAAACCAAAAGGCATAGCTGTATAACAATAAATACCTGTTGGTGTCATGAAGGCAGTATCCTCCTGGTCAGAAGGTTCCATTTGGATCTGTTGAAATCCTGAAGATGCGTCCATGAAGGTCAGCATTTCATGCCCGGCAGTGGCATCTACCATTGCATCAATGTGGGGAAGAGGAAATGGGTCTTTAGGACAGGCTTTGTTCAAGTCTGTGTAGTCTACACAAACTCTCCATTTCCCATTTTTCTTTTGTACAACAACTACGTTTGCTAACCATCTTGGAAACTTGACTTCTCTGATCATCCTGGACTTCAACAATCTTTCAACTTCCTCTTGGATAATCACATTCCGCTCAGGAGCGAATTTTCTTCTTTTTTGCTGAACAGGCTTGAATGATTTGTCAATTCCAAGCTTGTGAGTGATAATGTCTTTGGATATGCCTGTCATATCCTCATGCTTCCATGCAAACGTTGACATCCTGCATTTCAAAAAGTTAGTTAACTGCTCTTCAATATCCTGAGGGATATTGGTTCCTACGAGCACCGAGATATCAGGATTATCCTGATCCAGGATAATTTTCTTCACATCCTGCTCCGAATCTTCCATGATATCCTGGGCCCGCATCTTTAATTGCTATGCTGCACTAGGCTTAGTTGAGGATTTCATTGAGGATGAGTAGCATTCTTTCGCTTCCTGCTGATCACTTTCAACCTTGACAACTCCCCAAGGGGTAGGGATCTTGATGCATTGGTGATATGTTGATGGCACAGCCTTCATGTCGTGAATCCATGGTCTTCCCAGTATGATGTTATAGCAGGATAAGGAGTCCATCACACAGAAACGTTGTATCGAGTTGACCCCTTCAACGTATACCGGTAACTTTATCTCCCCTACGGTATTCCTAGCCTCTCCACTGAAACCAACGAGCACAGTGGACTTCGAGGTAATGTCCATCGGAGATACATTCATCCTATTCAATGTTTCCAACTGAATTATATTGACAGAACTACCGTTGTCTACCAGTATCCTGCGTACACAATGGTTAGCCACATATAATGTTATTACTAAAGCATCATGGTGAGGATCCTGAACAGTATCCCTATCATCACTATCGAAAGTGATCACTTTATCAGTTGTGAGGGTAGTCATTCTGACTGGTCTGTCACCCCTCTCACTCTTAGCTTCCTTTGCATGTCTCTTAGCCGCCGAATACGAAGTCCCACAAATGTCGGATCCTCCTGAAATAAAGTTAATTATCTTGGCATCTGCTGGGGGTGATGCTGCTCGTTCAGGATCCTTCTCGGGATCCTGCCCTTTATTCTTCTTTTTTCCCAGCAAGTCCTTCAGATACCCCTTGCTTAACAGGTAACTTATCTCTTTCCTTAAAGCAATGCAATCCTCGGTCATATGTCCGAAGTCTTCGTGGAAGGCACACCATTTGGATTTATCCTTCCAATCAGCTTTCTGCTGGTTCTTTCGAGGCCACCTAGCTTTGTCCCCTAAGCCCTGTATAGCATACATTAATTCAGGTATATTAACAGAAAAGCAGTATTCAGATAAGTCAGGATATTCTTCAAGATCCTCGTCTTCAACAGCATTCACTTTCTTGTTATCATTTCTGCCATATGGCCTGGAGCGATATGGCTTATATAAGGTTTCTGATTTCCTATTAGTTGATTCATAGGTTGAGGTAGAATTCATCCTCTCATGCATCTTATTGTCATCCTCCAAACAGATATATCTCAAAGCCCTGTTACGAGCTTCGTCGAGATTCCTGCAGGGATTCATTACAAGATCCTGATAAAACTGAGAATCCTCTTGTAACCCCATCTTAAAAGCTTGCACAGCTGTTGCAACATCAAGATGTGGGATATCCAAGGATTCTCGACTGAATTTGTTCACATAATCCCTCAAGGATTCCTGAGGCCCTTGAGTTATCCTGTAAAGATCACTGGTTAGTTTCTCAAAACTCCGACTACAAGAAAATTGACTGTTAAATAAATTAACCAAATGAGCAAACGAAGTAATTGAGTGAGGAGGGACGTTTAACAGCCATTTTAAGGCTGATCCTGTCAGGGTAGAACCAAATCCCTTGCACAAGCATGCTTCCTTGAGCTCCGGAGGGATAGGGTTAATCTCCATTCTTTCCCTATACTGGGCAATATACTCTTCAGGATCCGTAGTCCCATCATACAGCTTCATGTTGGGAGTCTGAAATCTTTTTGGGATTTCAGCATCACAGATGGGATATGCAAAGCGGGATATCCTATGGCTGTCTTGGGATACTTCCGGAATTGGCTGGACCACTCCAGGTACACTTGATATCATGTCCTTCAATTTCTGGAGCTCCCTGGTAAATGTTGGCGTCATACCTGCATCCTGCAAAGAGCCATTGTTGTTAGTAGCAAGAATATTATTATTTGACACATTACCGTTCTGAGGATTTTGGCCATATCCTGAAGCATATCCTGAACTTCTCACAGTCGATATCCTGACCGAAGAGGGTATCTCAGGGGTATGATTCTGAGAATGGCTTGGGACGATATTCCCCCTATTATCCTCAGTGTAAACTGCGGAACTGAAGTTCAAAGCCCTGGGCTGTATGGGAGTGACAGTTTCTTCAACAGGTCTGCTCGAGCTAGCTTTTAAGAGTTGTATTTCTCTTAACAGCATTTGGTTAGTCTCCTGTTGCTGCCTCATTTGTTCCTGCACACTTCCAAATAAAGTCAAAATTTCATCATTAGAGGCTAAAACGGGAGCAGATCCCTGGACACTCCGAGTAGGGATAACATCTTGAGACTGTGAAGAAAATGGCATCCTTGGAGGAGGTGGTGGAAGCACCGAACTAGTAGTAGCAGAGGTTGTAGCAGACATAGTGGAGGAGCTCATGTTTGATCTTGAGGCCATTGTAAACAATGTGGCAAAAAGTTTTGAAAATAGAAAACCGATTAATGATTTTACAAAGATTTTTAGTAAAAGTAGCACCACTTGCCCCACGGTGGGCGCCAAATTGTTTTGGTCAAAAATTACCGAAGCAATTAAGTGATAAAATTAGTAAAGTGAGGTAGTGTGCTAGAAAGTGTATTTAAAAATGTGCTTGTTGAGTTAATTAGGAAATCAGTATTCAGGATACGGCTCAGGATATCGAGCTGTATTTATGATCAAACAATGAGCAAAAGTAAAGTAAACGACACGAGATGTACGAGGAAAGCCCTTGATCATTCTAGATCGCCGGCATAAAACCTCGGGAGCTGACAATCGCAGCTGCCTTGTTCTTCTATTGCTTCAAATATTAGGATACAGTGCAGGATGCGGTATGGATCAACTAAGTGTTACAACGAAATTTGAATACAAGTGTGGTGTTTGCAATGAGCTAGAAAGTGAAAGTATGCGATAGTGTAAGTGGAGACTGAGTGACTTAAACTGATCCGCCCACATCTATTTATAGTAAAGATAAAATAACAAACTATCCTAAACTTCCGGGATCCACCGAATATTCCTTCATCGAACGTTGTAGACCTGGTCTTTCGGGCTCAACGTCTCTCCTTCAACAAACTCGTCCGAGTCTTGAGGAGAAGAAGTCCTCTTGACCGTTAGCAAGTCTCAGCTTATAACCTGCACGTGGTTAATTCAATAAACCTCAGGATATCGCCCAAGATGTTAGCAATATCCTCTTCCAGCATCCTGGTCACAAATAAACAAACAAAGGCAGGATATTGGTCAGGATACGTATGTTAAGAAAATGACCCCTAACACCACTGAGAGTTTATCTTTACTTAAAAAAGGTTCATTAATTAAGGTAGTAATCATCTTTATAATTTTCACACAAGTTTGGTAGTCGTCAGCTCTTCATGTACTAACATGGTAGGGACTCACGATCACAACTCATTTGTTTCACTAATATGGTAGCGATCAACGTTGGATGTCTCGTTAATACGGACATATGGTAGTGATCACCACTGAGTCTTCTCACTATTATGATATATAAGATCACATTTACAAATGCAACATAAGTGTTAGAATGTAGATATTACAATGAATTTCACAAACACCATTTATTTTGCAAATATAGAATCTCCTTATTTTTTATATTTTTCAAGGGGTATATGATCATGTTACGTGTTACTTAAACTCCGATATGTTATCATGCATGAGGTTACCTACATAATATACGGTAAATGCTTCTTTCTTTAGTAAGAAAAGTGTAATGGTGAATCTATACATTGGCTTTGACCGTGCAATTAATCGTGGGAAATCTGTTTCTTCGTTCTTTGAATATTATCATTGTTGAACTCTATATCAGCATGCCACAATAGATGCTACGGTTTGATTGATATTGACCGTAGATCTTGATTGTATGGCTCAATCATTTGAGCGCCCTTTCATGTTATTGAACATCTTTTTGTATCAACATATAGAATAACTCTATTTGATATTAGTAATACATGCTCATACGATTGTTTATCCAAATTTTGAATAGTTTAAGTTGGATTATATCAAACAATGATTTTTAAATTGTAAACGATTAATGATTATGAGAAAATAATTTGAAAATTAAAACCGCCACCAAGGCCGGACTTAGCTTTCAACATCGTGACACTGGTAAAAAGAAAAAGAAAGTTCTATGTATTAAATTTCTATACAATTATCAAGTGACACCTATAAGGGTGTACGGGGTGGAAGCAGCAAGGGGTGTGGCAAGCCTCTTTGCCGCAAGGGGAACACCACCTCCACCTTTTTATGCGGCGCGACAAGCTTCTAAATCGGGGACTGTATGCCGCATGCGGGGAAAGGAGAAAGTGAATGTTGGGCATGAACGTTGGGGCAACGGCTATATGACCGTTTTCTTAAAAAAACAATTAAATTCCTTTATAAATACCATTTTAAACATTCTATTTTGTCACCCAATTTACAAACTCTCAAGCATACAATGGATAGACAAAACAAGGGCGATGCCAAAAAAAAGTTTCGAGTTCTGGTTTGAATCCGAGGGGGCGCGGCTCGCAAAGTAGACGAGGCGGATCGAGTGTGTACCAACCTGTCACGGCCCCCGACCCGGTTTGACCCGTTTCAGGAGCCGCGGGACAGAAAATCCCGTGGTATTTATTTAATTAAGTTGACAGCGGAAGTTTTCTTCAGGATCTTTTTAAAACTACAATTTCCTGATTATTTTATTTCACAACTCAGGATAAAACCCCGGTAATTTACAACCATAAGATTTCACGGAGAAATCTTCATTTTACTAAAACATGTTTCTTTATTTCATATTGAGCCACTTCTTCCTTAAGCTTGTAGTGCTTCGCGGCACTTTTCTTGGATTACAACAGATCACCTGAAACATGTTTGAAAAAGGTTTTGTCAGCGAGAAATACTGGTGAATCATTCTTTTTATTTAAAACGACACATTTGTTATAATTTACAGTATTAAGAGCGATTACAATGTTTCTATATCAACCATATACCCACGGTATTTGTCACTCAACCCATTGGCCATCCCGTTGTCCAATGGTGTCTGTGACTATGGTCATATCACCCCTTGGCTAACTCGTTGTCCAATGGTGAAGATTATCAAGTAATGTATACAAAACCCCACATACCGGCTGTAATTTGGTGACTACAAAGACTTAATCCCTGTAATTATAACTTTGAAAATAAACATGCTTTTGAAATAAATTTGATAAAAAGAGAATGACTCACATTGCAGATTTATATGAGCAGAGCTTAGCCTACAGATTAGCCTTTTAACCTAAATTAATAATATGCACACGAACTCGGTTAGTAACTAATACAGCATTTACGATAACTCACGAGATAAAAACCTTCACAACGAATGACAAAGTGTGATACTTAAACATCCATCGTTTTAACGACGAATGACAAAGCATAAACCCTAATGTGGGCAGCACTTAAACATCCATTTGATAGTTTAATCGATCGGACATTGAATCGTAGCAGCGATCGAGTTAATACCCGGTATCGGAGCAGCACCTCGTTAATTATATATGAAATTTCGACTTCAGAGTGATATGAATTCGTTTTTGAAAGTTTTGATCGACACCAGTGGATTGTGCAAGTGACGGGCTATTTATAGGTGAATTTTAGGGCCTTACGCGACCCGCGTAAGCCTTCAGCTTAACCTTACGCGGCTCGCCTAGCCGCCCAGTCTACGAGTAGGCTTGACCAGTCACAAGTAGGTTAGCCAGGTGGTCACTACGTGGATCCGGAACACTTATCCGGTCAACGCATGTTTGACGCGGCCCGCGTAAGACAAGCTTGTCTCTTACACGGCCCGCCTGAAACCTATAAGTTTGGTTTTTCTTGATTTTTTGATGTAGGGTAAGGTTTCAGGGGTCTGTGTTTATACTTACGGGTATTTTTAGGATAATTTTTGAGAGTCCTTACATCCTCCCCACCTTATTTAAAATCTCGTCCTCGAGATTCATTGGAACAAGTGAGGATGCTTTCGCTTCATCTTTGATTCCAGCTCCCAAGTGTATTCAGGTCCTCTCTTTGAATCCCACTTGACCTTGACAAGTACTAACCGTTTATGTTTAAGGAATTTCACCTTTCGGTCTTCTATCTGAAGAGGTTTCTCAACAAATTTTAACTTTTCGTTTACCTCTATATCTTGAAGAGGTACTATCAACGATACATCAGATAGACATTTCTTGAGGTTGGATACATGAAATACATCATGTACTCCAGCTAGTTCTTCTGGTAGTTGTAAGCGATAAGCAACCTGTCCTATACGTTGGATTACTGAAAATGGTCCTACGTATCGTGGACTTAGCTTTCCTTTCTTACCAAATCGAACTATTCCTTTCCAAGGAGAAACTTTTAATAGTACTTTGTCTCCTACTTGAAATTCCAACGGCTTCCGTCTATTGTCTGCATAACTCTTTTGACGATCTCGAGCCGTCTTCAGTCTTTCCTTGATTTGAGTAATTTTGTCTGTCGTCTCTTGCACTATTTCAGGACCTGACAATTGATTTTCTCCTATTTCTGCCCAACAAACTGGAGTTTTGCACTTTCTTCCATACAGTGCTTCGAATGGGGCAGTTTCAATACTTGAATGATAACTATTGTTATAGGAGAATTCAATTAATGGTAAGTGATCGTCCCAATTTCCACCAAAATCTATTACACATGCTCTGAGCATGTCTTCTAGAGTTTGTATCGTCCGTTCACTTTGCCCGTCTGTTTGTGGATGATATGCAGTACTTAGATTTAGTCGAGTTCCCATTGCTTCTTGGAAACTAGTCCAGAAATGGGAAGTGAAACGACTATCCCTATCCAATACAATGGAGAGTGGAACTCCATGTAAGGATACTACTTCATCTACATACAACTTTGCCAACCTTTCCATGCTAAAGGTTTCCTTCATAGGTAGAAAGTGAGCTGATTTGGTTAATCGATCCACAATTACCCAAATCGTATCATTACCTTTTCTGGTTTTGGGTAACTTAGTAACAAAATCCATTGTTATGAGTTCCCATTTCCATACAGGCATTTCCAGTTGTTGCAGTAGACCTGAAGGTTTCTGGTGTTCTGCCTTAACTTGTGAACAAGTAAAACACTTAGAAATATATTGAGCTATATCCTTTTTCATTCCTATCCACCAAAAGTTATTTCTTAAATCTTGGTACATCTTATTGTTTCCAGGGTGCATGGTATACCTAGATTTATGGGCTTCTTCTAAAATCTTATTTCTTAATTCTCCCTGCTTAGGTACACAAATTCTATTTTTGTGGAATCTCCAAATTCTATCAGTTCCTTGTTCTAATTCTTTTATGCGTCCTTTCATTCCTTCAGCATCATCCTTGATTGCTGTTTCTTGAAAATGCTTTAGTTGTTCCATTAAATCTAACTGTAGATTTAACCTGAGAGCACGAACTCGTCGTTGTTTCTCATGGTACTTACGACTTAAGGCATCTGCAACTACATTTGCCTTTCCTTCGTGATATTGAATATCACAGTCGTAGTCACTTAGGATTTCCATCCATCTCCTTTGCCTCATATTTAACTCTTTTTGCCCAAATATATATCTTAAACTTTTATGATCTGTATAGACAGTAAACTTACTTCCGTATAGATAATGTCTCCAGATCTTCAGGGCAAAAATTACGGCTCCTAATTCTAAGTCATGAGTCGTATAGTTTTCTTCGTGCTTTTTCAATTGTCTTGAAGCATACGCAATTACCTTCTTACGTTGCATTAGCACACATCCAAATCCTAGTTTTGAAGCATCACAGTAAACTTCAAAATCTTCAGTTCCTTCTGGCAAAGCTAGGATTGGGGCATTTGTTAATCTTTGCTTTAGAATCCTAAAAGCTTCTTCTTGCTTAGGTCCCCATTCAAACTTAACTGCTTTACAGGTTAGCTTAGTTAATGGTACAGCTATCTTGGAAAAATCCTTAATAAACCGTCTATAATATCCAGCTAAAACTATAAAACTTCTAATTTCTATTGCGGATTGCAGAACCTTCCATTTGGTAATTGCTTCTATCTTAGCAGGATCTACATGAATGCCTTCGTGATTCACCATATGACCTAAAAATTGCACTTCTTGCAACCAAAATTCACACTTCGAGAATTTGGCGTACAAATTTTCTTTTCTTAACAAAGTTAAGAGTGCATGCAAGTGCTGACAATGTTCGTCTTGACTTTTGGAATAAATAAGTATATCGTCGTTGAAGACAATTACAAATTTATCCAAGTACGGTTTACAAATCCTATTCATCATGTCCATGAATGCTGCAGGTGCATTCGTTAATCCGAAGGGTATGACTGTAAACTCGTAATGACCATACCTAGTTCTGAAAGCAGTCTTAGGTATGTCTTCTTCTTGTACCTTCAACTGATGGTATCCGGAGCGTAAGTCAATCTTAGAAAAATATCTAGCTCCTTGAAGTTGATCGAAAAGATCATCAATCCTAGGTAATGGGTATCGATTCTTATTTGTAATCTTATTCAATTCTCTATAATCAATACACATTCTCATTGAACCATCCTTTTTCTTAACAAACAATATTGGTGCTCCCCACGGGGATGAACTAGGTTGTATGAAACCTTTACTTAGTAATTCATCTAATTGCTTTTTCAGTTCTAACATTTCTGTGGGTGCTAACCGATAAGGTGCCTTGGCTATCGGTATAGTTCCGGGAATTAGATGAATTCTAAACTCTACCTCCCTATCAGGTGGTAATCCTGGTAATTCTTCTGGGAATACATCTGGGTATTCTGAGACTACAGGAATCTCCTTAAGTTCTTTACCCTTAGTACTAATGATTACTGAAATCATATATACTATTCCTTGCTTTCGTTCATAACTAGCAACTTTCATTACTGATATGAACTTCATGGGTTTTTGTGGCCTATCTCCTGTAACCATGATTACTTCTCCGGTAGATGCCTGAATTTCTATAGAGTTCTTATCACAAAGGATTCGAGCATGGTTGGCTACTAACCAATCCATTCCTAACACCACATCGAACCCAGCTAATTCCATTGGCAATAGGTTTGCCTGAAATTTATGACCTGAGAGTTCTATATTTTCTTTTTGCAAAACCTTATCTATTTTAATAAAATTCCCGTCTGCTGTTTCGACTGTAAAAATCTGCCTAAGGTTGGTTAAAGGTAAGTGAAGAGCTTGGCAGAATGAAGTATTTATAAAACTTTGGTTTGCACCAGAGTCAAATGATACTTTTGCGTAAATGTTGTGAACTAGGAACGTACCGGCTATCACATCTGGAATGAGTTCTGCCTCCTGAGTGGTTAACTGGAATGCTCTGGCATTTCTTTTGGTAGTCCCGTCAGCCGGTTTGGCTTTATTGTCTGCTGGTTTGGCTAACTTAGGGCATTCTGTCTTGAAATGTCCAGTTTCTCCACAATTGTAACAAATTGTGGATTTCTTTCTGCAGTTTTCTTCCCGATATCCTAAAGCTCTGCAAAAATTGCAGGTTATATTGCATCTTCCAAAATGTTTTCTTTTGCAATTCCTGCAGAAAGGCGGAGTTGAAGATTGCCCTGTTCCTCTTCTCTTGAAGCTACTATTATTACCCACACGAAATCCTTGGGAAATTTTCTGAGCTAATTCTTTCTTCCTGTCTTCTTCTCTGGTGCGTACCAACTCGTCGGTTAAGGTGTTAGCTAATTCCACAACATCGTCAATAGTGCGAGGTCTCGCAGCTTTAACGATGTTACGGATTTCGCTAATCAGTCCCCAAACATAGCGAGAAATGAGTACCGGTTCTAGCGAAGCCAGTGTTGGTACCACTCTAGCATATTCAAAGAATGTCGAAGTATAACCGCGACAATCTACACCCATCATTCGATGATTTAGGAACTTATTTGCCATTTGATCTTTTTCATATTCGGGACAAAATTTTCTTTCTACAAGACTCTTAAATTCTTCCCAATTTATAGCATATGCCATCATCCTTCCCTTGGCTTGTAACACCGTGTTCCACCATTCTAGTGCCCCTTCTTTAAAAAGATTTGACGCGTACATGACCTGATCGTCCTTGGTGCATTTACTTATTGTAATTACTACCTCGGTTTTCTCTAACCAACGCAGTGCTGCAGTTGCTCCTTCATTGCCTGCAAATTCAGTGGGTTTACAAGCAAGAAATTCTTTGTAAGTGCAACCAGGTGTTGCAGCTTTCATTTTCTTAGGGATCGGAGCCTGCCGTAAATCATTGTCATGATTATTACCGCCTCCGTTTACACTATTACTGAAGTTATCTTCTGAAATACGTTTGCTAGGAACAATTTGTTGAGGTTCGATAGGATTTCTAACAGCAGCAACTATTGCTGGAATAGCATTGGCTATTCCTTGAGCAACGATATTTTCTATATCTTGCCTATTTAGAAATTGATCCTCCGGATGTTGCTCAGATTGATTAACCTCATTAACTGGTTCGTTATTAGCGTTTTCCATCTGATAATTAATATATATAATTTATTAGTATCGAATAAATAACAATTATATACAAAACAATCATACAAATTTCACAACACATATAGCCAAAACTATCGATTTCTTGATTCCCATTTTTATATATTATAGTATGCATCAATACACACCATTATCTTACAAAGTTTTATTTGTAGTTATTTTACAAGATTATATTTTTCTATTTATTATACAACCACAGTTTCATAAACCCCACTACCATGCGTCAGTTGGTATTTTAGTAACGACGTTCCCTCTCGTCGTATTTCCAGGAGATCTGTTCTCCTACCTCTCTGATCCTATTTCTTGCATCCACCAGCTCCTCGCCAAAGTGGCGGAGCTCAGCTAAGTTTTCATTACTCATAGGTGGATTTGGTATGGGTTCTGGGTTGATCTGAGGAAGAAAGGACTAAGGACTGTTGAGTAGATTTTGGAACTGCCAATCATTGGTCCACCATTCGTCCATTCCTAAAGGCTGGGTGTGAATTATAGGTTCTGGGATTGCTGGTTCCAAATTCATTAGAAGTTGAGTTTCAATAGGATGAGTAAAAACATTTTTATTGACAGGATTAATAGTATCACAGCTTGCCAATATAAAATCTAGCTCTTCCTGCAATGTCATTTCCTGAGTTTGCTTAGAGCTTTCTCCAATTTCTATCTGGGTTTGTTTAGAACCACCTCCAATCTCCATTTCTATTTGCTTAGAATATTCTTCAAACTGTATTCCCATCTGCCTAGACTCTTCCCCGACTTCAATCCCCTTCCCTTTGTCTAAGGGATTTTCTATTTTGGGAATCTTTCTAGTGGCGGGTATCCTCCTACGCACACGCCTCCATCCCACGAATCTTCTCCTTTTCTTGGGCTTGGGTTTCTCCGGAGGTGGAGCATTGAATTCCATAGGTTCTTCTATGACAGGTATATACCTATTGAAATCTCTGGAAACCTCTATTTTTACCGGATAGAGATTTAAATTCTGAAGGGCGTCAGACAAGTCACTCATGCTGTTTAGTATACATGCAAAATACACACAAATACTAAGTTAAAAATTTTATAACAAAATTTCATAGATAACCTTTAAATATTATTTCATAATGGGTAACTACAAAACAACTAAAAATTAAAACACATTAGGGTTTATTGTAAACTTATTTATTTACTGGATAAGGTTTCTGGATTGTAGGTGATAAAGATACTAAAACTTGAGTCAGATTATTTAAAGATTTGCATTAACTGCTACAGTGGCTAGCATATAAAGATCTGCCCATTTTTTCATCTAACTTGTCTTCCCATGGTGGGTTACTGCCTAATTCTTGGGTTTTCTGACTAACTTTCCCTCCTTTAGATTTCTTTAGTTTCTCTTGACTTTTCCTAATAATCAAACTTCTTTTATTAGGAGAAAGTGGTTCTTCATATTGTGCCTTACGGACAAATATTCCTTCTTCAGGATTTACATAGGGTTTTGAGGATTTTGTTTGGGATGAACTTCCCTTTTCATTGGATGGCCTATCTAATTTAAGATAGATGTTTGAAAGCTTTTGCTTACCCATACTGTACACAAATATTCAAATAAAACACATAATCACAGAATAGAAATTAGTAAAATTAAGTATTTTCTAAATACTTAATTGGCTTAAATCAGTGGCTCTGTTACCACCTTTTTCTGTCACAGCCCCCGACCCGGTTTGACCCGTTTCAGGAGCCGCGGGATAGAAAATCCCGTGGTATTTATTTAATTAAGTTGACAGCGGAAGTTTTCTTCAGGATCTTTTTAAAACTGCAATTTCCCGATTATTTTATTTCACAACTCAGGATAAAACCCCGGTAATTTACAATCATAAGATTTCACGGAGAAATCTTCATTTTACTAAAACATGTTTCTTTATTTCATATTGAGCCACTTCCTTAAGCTTGTAGTGCTTCGCGGCACTTTTCTTGGATTACAACAGATCACCTGAAACATGTTTGAAAAAGGTTTTGTCAGCGGGAAATACTGGTGAATCATTCTTTTTATTTAAAACGACACATTTGTTATAATTTACAGTATTAAGAGCGATTACAATGTTTCTATATCAACCATATACCCACGGTATTTGTCACTCGACCCATTGGCCCTCCCGTTGTCCAATGGTGTCTGTGACTATGGACATATCACCCCTTGGCTAACTCGTTGTCCAATGGTGAAGATTATCAAGTAATGTATACAAAACCCCACATACCGGCTGTAATTTGGTGACTACAAAGACTTAATCCCTGTAATTATAACTTTGAAAATAAACATGCTTTTGAAATAAATTTGATAAAAAGAGAATGACTCACATTGCAGATTTATATGAGCAGAGCTTAGCCTACTGATTAGCCTTTTAACCTAAATTAATAATATGCACACGAACTCTGTTAGTAACTAATACAGCATTTACGATAACTCACGAGATAAAAACCTTCACAACGAATGACAAAGTGCGATACTTAAACATCCATCGTTTTAACGACGAATGACAAAGCATAAACCCTAATGTGGGCAACACTTAAACATCCATTGGATAGTTTAATCGATCGGACATTGAATCGTAGCAGCGATCGAGTTAATACCCGGTATCGGAGCAGCACCTCGTTAATTATATATGAAATTTCGACTTCAGAGTGATATGAATTCGTTTTTGAAAGTTTTGATCGACACCAGTGGATTGTGCAAGTGACGGGCTATTTATAGGTGAATTTTAGGGCCTTACGCGGCCTGCGTAAGCCTTCAGCTTAACCTTACGCGGCCCGCCTAGCCGCCCAGTCTACGAGTAGGCTTGACCAGTCACAAGTAGGTTAGCCAGGTGGTTACTACGTGGATCCGGAACACTTATCCGGTCAACGCATGTTTGACGCGGCCCGCGTAAGACAAGCTTGTCTCTTACGCGGCCCGCCTGAAACCTATAAGTTTGGTTTTTCTTGATTTTTTTATGTAGGGTAAGGTTTCAGGGGTCTGGGTTTATACTTACGGGTATTTTTAGGATAATTTTTGAGAGTCCTTACACAACCCAACTTTCCACTGCAATTTTTTCCATTAACGGGTTTTTACAACACCCAACCCCAACCCAACTATCCACCACAATTTTTTTCATTACCACAAGTTCCTACGATGGTTGCACCGGGTGTGTACGAGTATCCTACAGAAGCCCAAAACGCTTTTGACCCGTTTGCTTAACGGAGTCCACCGACTTAATCTCCAAGAGATAATGTTGAACACATGCTTCCCATATACGATGACAACGAAGATGAAGAATTTGTACACGAGACTCAAAACTTAGATGAAGATGAAGAAGTCGACGAAAAGGAAGATCTTGAAGGTGAAGAAGAAGCCGAACATGAAGGGAATGAAAAAGGGGGTAGGGCGGATCCGCAAAGATGGACGAAGAAACAAGCAGAGGCTTTAACGATGGCATATCTGCATTGTAGTCTTAACAAGAAAAAAAAGGAAATGCCAAAAAATCGGAAGGTTTTTGGAAGAAAGTTCTCGGACACTACAATGCAACCGTTGGAGGAAGCTCACGGACCGTTCATCAAGTCCGTCCGAAATGGAAAGCTATGCAAGCAAAGTCGAACTTATTCAACGGTTTTTGGCATCAAGAGGTATTTTTTTTACGTTTACATACTTTTATTTTTTACCCTAATATATTCTTATTTTTACATTAATATAATTTATATTTTTATTATAGGATCGTTTACGTCCTAGCGGGAGTGACGATGCTCATGTTATGAAACAAGCGTTAAAAGATTACCAAAAACAACATTCGGGTGGCTTTCCTCATATTGATGCATGGGAGGTGGTTAGAAAGCGTGAGAAATGGGTCCCGGTACCATTGGTGGGTGAGGATAGTGGTAGTTCGAGGCAAAAAAGAAAGTCATCGGATTCGGGTAACTACCAAGTGGGTAGTGATATACCCAACATAATTGTAGACCCCTCTCCAACAAAGGAAAAAAAGAAAGAGAAAAAAGATAAAGGACCCGCAACGTCGAGCGAAAGGTCAGTTGGTATGTCCGACAACTTCCAAAAATACAAATTTATGAAACAAGAGTTGGTGGAAATTAAAAAGAAACAAGGGGGAAAATATACCGAGTTGGCGGATAAACATCGAGAGACGTTGAGATCGATTAGATTTGATAAAGATCTAGAGACGTTTAACAGGCCACACGACAATGTTCCACCGGAGATGTTGGAAATCACACTAGCCTGAAAACGCGAGATCGTAAAAAAATATGGATGACCATGTAGTTTCTAAATTTTTATGCTTTTTATTTTTCTAGTAGGTTTAATTTTATGTAATGTTTTTTTTTTTTTTTAATTTAGTTGTTAGTTTATTTCAATGTAATTTTTTTTTTCTAATTTAATGTACTTTTATTTTGTTAAAATTATGTTTTATTTTTTTAATTAGGTAGTTTTAGAAAAAAAAAAATTTAATTTACCCTATAGTATGAGGGGAAACAACCCCTTGTGATTTTTGCACAAAATAACATATTTTCAGGTGATGACATATGGGAAGTTGTTACTTGTCATAGTTTCAGGTGATGACACATGGGAAGTTGTCATAGTTTCTCACGGAGATATTGTTGATTTAATTACCATTAGTGTTTGGCAAAATCGGAATGCGATGATCTTTAAAGACAAAAGCGGTGTCGTCTATAAGCTGATCGAAGATATAAAAGAGGAGTCATACCAATGAATGAGGCAGAGAACAAAGGTGCAAATAACATCTTAGGAGGAGTGAATATTTTTTTCATGGTGTAAATAAGTATCAAAGATGTTTTCCTTTTAAATGTAATTGGTTACGAAACATTGTACAATGGTTGCCGTAGATTCTTGCTATAGGGACAAGGTATTTTCATGGTTGATAATAAAGTTCCGTTTGCTATTAAAAAAATACCATTGTTTATATTTATTGATCCGGAACATTATTATGGGATTTTGGCTAATTTTGGTGAATAAAAAATTTATTGGACATTTGAATTTTGAAATATGACATCGGTAAAAAAGATTGGGTCCGCTGCTAAGGCTATAGGGTGTACTCATGATCCTCATGACCACCATGACCCTCCATGTTAGTGTCATGTAACTCACATCTAATCCACCATCAAAAACCACTACCCTAAGAGTGTGATCATGACCCAAACCACTAGCCCCTTATTTATTTTAATTTATCTTTGTCTAAAGAAAAAGAAAATGATTTGTTGAAAAATGTAAAGGAAGACCATGATTGCCATGGTTTAATCCATGCAAACCATAGTTGATCAATCAAGGGAGTGGTATAGCCTTCCATTCATGTTCCTAGATGACAAATTATGGCCCAATCATAACTCCACACCCTATAGCCTAACTATATAATGCCTATAGAAATATTCCATGCATTTGGAAAGCATAAATCATAAATATTCCATGCATTTGGAAAGTATAAATCATAAACCATGATTAAAATAAATAATAATTATTTATCTATTTACAGACAAGAAAGGAAAAGGTTATCAACAGTAACAAGTTTTTAAAGTATTTCACAAAAGTTACTCAATGTTTCTTTTTTCTTTAAACTTAGTCAACTTTTTTTTTTTTTTTTTAAATTTAAGGGAGACAAATGAAATATACATGAATCTTGATTACTGATTAATAAGTGATTATTTTTCTTCAAATAACTTGCTTGATATAGGAGGTAACAATAAAGAGGAAAAGTTACCTTTTAAGAGGTAGTATATTTTATTTCTTGTTACTTGAGAGTTTGAGTTTGTGTGGTTTTATTTAAACACTTAAGAGAACTTGGTTAGTATTATGAAAAGTTACCTTTTAAGAGGTAGTATATTTTATTTCTTGTTACTTGAAGAAACTATTTAGTATGATTCTAGTCTATGAGGTCATACGTAATGGTTAATGCACCTTAAGGAATATTTTCGGCCACATCAATGTTGTAACGCCCTTTAAAAATATGTGCAATTGTTAACCCCCCTTTAATGCCCTCATTCCATCATTACTTTCCAATTTTGTTATTCTCATTGGGCATTATGCTAGAAATACCTCTTCCTCTTTATGCCTATATAAAGCCGACCGCGGGGGGAGGGGAGGGGGGGGAGGGTATTGGGGACATTATCAAGCCACTTTACGCCCCTATAATTAAACTCCGGGTCTAATTACTTATTTTTTCATGTAATTTTGATTACCAATCAAATACCTAAAATACTAGAACACCCTTAAACAACTCATGATAATTTTGAAACTTAAATAACTTTAAATCATAAGCATATTTTAGTGATCGACATTTGTGATTTGACTAAGTTAATATTTACAGAAAAGCAAAATTGTAGTTCGAAGGACAAGGCATATAGTTTGACAAAGAGTCCGTTTTGTTAAAACTTTGTCAAAGCTATTTAATGAGATTGTTCTCAAGTTTAATTGTACGTGTTTTCATGATTCGTTTCTCAAATAAGAAGAGACCCCTACTGAAGTTAATAATGTCCAGGGAGGATAACGTAATGGAAATAGTAAAGAACTAGGTGGGTTGAATTGGCCGACTTGGATTATCCAAACAATTCTAAACACATAGGCTATATACCTATACAATCATTGGGCTATAGCCTAGTGGTATGACACTCATGGTGACAAACTCACCGAGGGGGTTGATCCTGAGCCACACCCGGTTTTCATCCGGCTGTTACTTCAGCGAGGCAACTCGTGTGGAGGCAGTACGATTTCTGGGGGAACGCCTTAACCAAGTCTGATTAACCCAACGCGGGCCCAGTTAAGACAACGTAAGTCTAGGCAGATCTTGGCTAGGGCCGCCGATTAGGCGGTGTGACAATGGGTCACTCATAAAGAAAGTCACCGTTCAAAAAAAATATACCTATACACCTTTTATATCAAGAAAAAAAAGTTAACAGATAGAATATGAACCAAAAAGGGCTTTGATCTAACGGTATAAAGGTGTGTCAAATAAGGTTTTTTTTTTCTTAAGATGTCGAGAGTTTGCACCTCATGACAAACAATTGTGTGCAAGTGGAATTCTCTCGCGCTTAGCGGCGGGCTTTCGGTCATTGTGGGTTCGGTTCATTACAGTATCAGTATGATACTGACACTCAGCATAGCAATCAACACCGACACGTGTTTACATCGATTGAAAACCAAAAGTAATAAAACCCTACCAGTACCAGTGTTATTCAGTCAATATCGGTTCAGTTTGTTACGATACCACCATACCGATATCGTACAGGAACTCGTGTATAATTAAAGTAGTTTACATCATTGTTTAAAGAGAAAATAAAAACTAAATAGAATATCAAAACCTCTACGGCTGTAATTAATTGCATATCCAAGTTTGACTTGCATTTTTCTTGAACCAAAGGGTTTGAGTCTATGGCAAAACGATGTTTTTTAAAATGTTCAAACATGTCGAGGGTTTGAGTCCTATGACAAACAACAATCTAATACTAATACTAAGGGGTTGTTTGTTTAGTTCTTAATGAGGTTCTTAATGGTTAAGACCTGTTACTGGTCAAGCACTTAATAGTTCAGACTGTTTGTTTCACGAGCAGATGTCTGAATGGTTCAGACATTTGCCTCTGAATGGTTAAGTATTATACCGAGTCTGAATGATTAAGACCTCTAATATGAATTGGTTAGATATTTGCCTCTGAACTGTTAGACATTATACTGGATGTTAATGGTTCAGACCTTTTATCGGTTCAGCATTTACTGGTTCAGTACTTAACCATTTAGAAGTTGCTAAACATCCCCTAATAAAAGAGTATACTTAATACCACATGGCATTCTCATACTAATAAAAGAGTCTACATAATGTCACATGGCATTATTCTCTCATTCAATTTACTAATATTATTATGGGTTAGGATATAATAGGAAATTTATTTGGGTAGGAAGCATAGGAAGTAATCTTGACCATCCATTTATTTAATCAAAGGCTAAGATTAAATGAGTGAAATTGAAGAAAAAAAATGAGGCATGCGGGTTTGTTTAGGGGCATTCTAGTCAATCAAAGACAATAGTTTCTCTCACATCCAATTCCCTCCCCCCCCCCCCATTTTTTAAACGTTAATAACTCTTTCATACGACATTATTTTTTTTATAAAAATTGCACCCAAAAATGAGCGTTTTTTTTATCTTTAAAACGAGTATACTATTGCTATATTTTCGAAAACCCAGTTGCGTAAAACGCAATGGAAAAAACCCAGTGGCGTAAAACGCAATGGAAAAAAAAACCTAAACATTGACATTTTTCTAAAACGCAATAGCCAGAAAACACAAAAGAAAGTGTACTTTCGAAAACGCAATGCACTGAAAACACATAAAAATGTGTTTTACCTAAAACGCAATGCACAAAAAACACAAAAAAATGTCTTATTTCTAAAACGCAATGGACTGAAAACACATAAAAATGTGTTTTACCTAAAACGCAATGCACCAAAAACACAAAGAAATGTCTTATTTATAAAACGCAATGGCCAGAAAACACTTAAAAATGTCTCATTTCTAAAACGCAATGGCCTAAAAAAACAAAAGAAAATGTTCTCTATAAAACTCAATGGACTGAAAACACCTAAAAACGTGTTTTACCTAAAACGCAATGACTAAAAACACTTCAAAAATTTGTTTTTTAAATGTGGGGCCAACGAGTTTAATTAATTTTTTATTGTTTTAATTTTTATTTTCAATAGTAAGAGTATTTTGGTAATTTTATACACACTTAACTGAATAACTTAACATCCATCCAGTGTAGGGACTATCCGAGTAACAAACGATCAAACCACAGGGAGCAAACATGCTATTTTGAAAAGGTGGGGACTAAACGTGAAAAAATGACAAACCACAGGGACTATCCGAGCAATTAACTCTTATTAATTAATACAAAACATTGAAAAATTACTTAACAACTTAATACTAATAAATGTTTTATTGTCTACTTAGATATTGGTCATTTACTTTTGAATTATCTAAAATATATAATTAGTTATTAGTAACAATTCTACTTATAATAAACAATTTCAAATAATGTTAATGTAACAACACATTCTTATTCTTTAAAAGAATTTTTTTACTATATGTTTACAGCATCTATTAAATAAATTATTATTTTATATTATAATAATAATGGTAAAGAATAGGTTAATCCGGTACTTTAAAACCGGTTTACTCCCATGCTTTAAAAACACTTTTAATGTTATTAGACTCGTGTAATACATTGGTTTAAAAATAGAATATCTTCATAATAATTTTGATTCAAGTCTATACTCACCGGATGTCATAAATGGAGTTATATTGATCGAAAGAATAGTTTATGCAATGGAACTCTACTACAGGTCCTATCACTGGGTGATCAGGTAATTGAGGCACTCGTATTATCAGGAAGCAATACTGGCACTCGAATGTTTATCCCTAGATTTCGTCTAATATTGCCAAACAGAAGGATTACGTTTAAATTGAAAAGAAGTCAGTTTCCTCTCGTCTTATGTTTTGCCATGACGATAAATAAAAGTACAAGACAATTTCTATGTAAAGTTGGTTTGTTTTAAAAAGAATCAGTTTTTACACATGACCAAATCTTGCGTCATCTATGATAAAAAAATCCACTTATATAAATTTATAAAGACAACATAAAATTAAATAAGTTATAATTTTATATCCTTAAACCCGTGTAGTACACGAGTCTAATAATCTAGTATATAAAATATAGAGTTAATTTCTCGGATGGTCCCTGTGGTTTCACGTTTTTTCACGTTTAGTCCCCACCTTTTGAAAATAGCATGCATGCTCCCTATGGTTTGTCATTTTGTTACTCGGATAGTCCCCCAAACCGAATGTCCCATACTAAAACCTTTAACCCCCTTTCGAGGCATCAACATGTTTGACTCTACATAGACATAGAAAACATTAATGTTCTGTGTTAGCGGAAACAGTAGATTACTGGTTTGTTTTTTAGGATTTAGGAAACTCACTTTTCAATATGTACTAAGTACTTAAAGTCATTAACACACACACACACACACCTCTTGTTGATCCATAGCTTGTTTTAGTTAACTCCCGGTTTGCTCCCCCAAGTACCCAAAAGAATCTTAGCCAAGCATCACCATCAAGATAGTTTTCACCAAACTTGAAAATTTTATATTAATCATCACAAGATTGATTACACTTAATGATTGTTCTTACTAATCTTAATGATTACAATTATTAGAGAAAGTGGGTAGGAGAAAAGTGTATTGTAGGAGAAGAGGAAATAATTGAGAAAATTTTTGGGGAGGCTCGGACATTTATTCATAGCTGCTGGAGGCAAGACACGGCTCGTGCCTAGCCATTTTAATCAGATCAATCGTTAGGAGCAAGGCACAGGGCGTGTTTCTCAGACACAACTAAATTAAGTCGTGTCCTGAAAATCAAAAATAAAAATAAACTAAATTAAGTCTATTTCTAGAACAGTTTTCATCATGAATACTTTTAATAAAAAGATTGTACTACACAATGATTCAATATGCATGCATGAACTACTATTTGTTTGAGAGTTGATTAACTAGCAAATTACGAAAATACGAGGTTGTAAACAATGGGAGAGAACAATGGTTCCTCCGGATTTCAGATTCAAATTAAATTCGGTTTGTGTTGAATTGTTTACAATTACAAAGACGTAACTGTATAATCTAATTTAGCTGATTGTGATAAAAGAGGACTAAGTACTCTGATTGATTAACAACGAGAGGTTATCACACGATTATCAATTGAATATTACCAAACCCAATCCCTATCTAATATATCCCAATTACTAGAACTCTCGGGAATTGAAAGAATCAAAACTAGGTTTTAAGCAAAATCAATCGTTTACAAATCAACCAAATCAAATCATCCGGTAACAAGCATCGGATGCTTAGATTACCGGATTTAACAACGTTTCAAACACATAACCTAGTTGTAACACCTCGCAAAATCATGTCCAATATGATAAAGACACGTGTCATTAACTTTAAACGTGTAACGAATTGATTACGAGGGACTAAAGTTGACAAACGAAGGAAGTATGTGTGTGGAAGGATGCAAAATATCGTCATTTGAAAATTTTGCCTTTCAACGACCCTACACGATGCTTATACCCTTAAATGAATAAATTATGAAGCATACGAAGCCTTTTGTGGAAGAAAGTGAAAGTTTACAAGACGCGATGGTTAAATGTGTCAACATGTTGAATTAATACATCTGAGTGACCTTTTAATGAACCCGGAGCTTCGTAACGATTAATTATACTCCCAAGAACAAGTGACGAAAATTTCACAAGGTTTCGATGTCGTTGGAGATAAATACGTTAACTTTCGTGATTTAAGGGTTAAAAGCGTTAACAAGGCAAAGCTTGTGTTTTCGGTTATCGTTTAACAAAACCGGACCTAACGATGTTTGGTTATACTCTAAGGATCATAAAAATATAAATTATATGGGTTAAATGTGCTTGGAATGTAAGATATTGCGTTTTAAAAGGTCCAGGGGGTGAAATGGTCAAGTTTGAAACTTGTTGAGCTGGTTACCACCATGGTGGCGTCGCGCCACAGCTAACTCCTTCTGCCGTCGCGTGACGCGACAACGTTATCTGACCAGCAAACATGCTCAGGTGCAGGTTCTGCACTCTTCTTCTCCAATACAGCCATGCACTCACATTAAAACGAAACTATGGACTGTTGCTGGTATTGTAAAACCTCCTAAACACTTGTTTGCCTCAGATTATACCTGGGGACACCTGTATCAATCTTAGAACCATCCAAAACCCTATATAAAGGGGCAGATTTGGAGCTCATAACTGGCACATCAAAAATTCTCATACTCTCAAGCTTTGGAGCTTTCAAACTCATTGTCTGGAGCATCCTACCTTGGAAGGAAGCTCTCTTAGTCTAAATTTTCGTGCTAAGGACTCTTATTAGGAGCCCAGTAAAAGCTACTTGTACTTGCTGATTTGATATACGGCTGAGAATAAAATTACATTTTGGCTCAGGTAAATACTTTTAACTTATTTTCTGATATACGGGCTTGGGATACGGTATTATAATAATACCGCTTGGTAGGGTATGAAATCATTTAATCAGATTGTGATTAATAAATTGCATAACCCGTTTTAATCTGTCTTGTTTGATGCACTGCCTTTGGGGGTTAATGATCGTGTCCTGGATATCCTCGGCTCATTCATTTGAAATGGCCACGGCTTAAGCACGGGGTGTAGGCATACACCTAACAGTTGCGTATGTATAAACGGTATCTCACTCGTGAAGAAACTCCTTGTGGGCCTATACTTGTGGTGTGTCTACTAATCTTATACCGACTCTTCTATTCCGGTCCTGAATGGACGACAAACATATAAATCTGTATACAAGATTATTTTTAAATAATTGTCCCAAGTTATAAACGATTTTATGCCTTGTGCACCCAAATGAATTTTTATAATGCTTTTCAAAAGAGTCAGTTAACTGTATTTACCAGTGTAAACTGACGTATTTTTCAAAAAGACTAAGTGCAGGTACTACGCGTAATGGGCTGGAGACTCATGAGTATTAAATAAAGAGTCTTGCAAGCTTTTAATACTTAAAATCTGTTGAACAATATTTCTTTCTGTTTTAGATCCGCCTGTGGATCCACTTACAACCGTTGTGTAATATTTTATTATACTTTCAATTCGGTTTGTATTATTACTTTAGACTTCCGCTGTGCATTAAACTGTGATTAATTGTCTATGATGATATCAACTACGTCACGATACTCCCCACCGGGCCCACCGATAATACGTGGAAATATCGGGGTGTGATAATAGTTCACTTACAAGAATCCTCCACCCGAAGGAAACCATAGAAAAAATTAGCTGCTCATGTTGGTTGACTGATCTCCGCAGGCTTGAAATACGGTTGAATAAATCATCATCAATCTTATTATTATAATAAAAATAATAATGAAAGATAGTGGGAATTCTCCTTCCCAATGTCGTCCAAACTTTCAATGTGAAAAGCCTCAAGTCAGCCGATGTGATGATGATGTTTTGTCTTTTTTTTAAAGGTAAATTTTATTAACACACCAGCTACCTCAAACCAAGGCAACCCAAACCACTACAAACGTTAAATATTTACAAATTTACACCAGTCATTCCAAGTCATTTCAATACCTTTGTTCCTAGTTTTGAACCATAAAAAACCCAGTTTCTTCACTTCGCCACAAATGTACTTGAACTTTACCTCTTTATTCTTGAATCTCGCTTCGTTCCTCATTCTCCAGATTGACCAACACCCGATTCTAATAAGACCTTTAATAGCTTCCATCTTCATTCCGACAAGACCCACATGCTTGTGAATTTCTAGAAGATCCCTGAAGGTAAACACCACCAAAGGTTGGCACTTGCACCAATTCCCTATCCAAGACCAAAGCATAGAAACAAAATAGCACGTCGTGAACAAATGCTCCACAGTCTCATCTCCTTCGCCGCACAACCCACACACCAAGCTACCGACCTCAATATTACGTTTAAACAAGGCGTCGGCGGTGGCAATCCTATTCATTTCCGCCCGCCATATGAACACATTACATTTATTCGGGATCCACTTCCATCTATCCGGAACGAAAACATTCACCTGGCTTCTGCATTTGTCAAGAATAAACCTGCCCGACTTAACCGTATATTCCTCCTCTTTCTCACCTTCATACCCCAACCAATACCATTTGTCTCGGTCAAGATTTAGATTGACATGCAGCAACATCGAGCACAGAACGACCAGATCGTTAACTTCAACTTCCGAAGCAATTGGCCTTTTCCATCTCCAAATTAAATTGCCACCATCGAGCCGGTTTCCCAACACGTTACTTACCTTACAGTCTTTTACCTCCTCCAACTTGAAAAGATTGGGAAAAACCTCACATAAAGGTTTATTCCCCAGCCAATTAACCGTCCAAAAGGCTGTATTTTCGCCATTACCCACCGAAACTTTGAACCTGTACCTTAGAACAGTATTGTTGCCAACCGGTTTGTTGATCACCTGAACGATGTTAAACCACACACCATCGAGCGACCTTTTAGCCAGTATGAAGTTTCCATTAACTCTATTACAATGCAGGGCTTCAATAACTTTACACCACAACTTACTCTTGTTGGTGAGGAACCTCCAACCCCACTTGGATAAAAGAGCAAAGTTGACATTTTTTAATTTGCTTAAGCCTAACCCGCCATTCTTCACCGGGAGCGTCACCCTATCCCAAGCCACCCAATTTAATTTCTTAATGGAACTGTCACCATTCCAAAGAAAGTTCCTCATCTTCGCTTCTAAATCTTTTATAACTTTCACCGGCGCTCTATACAAGGAAAAATAGTAGTTCGGAAGACATTCAAGAACCGCCTTAATTAACGTAATTCTTCCTCCATTGGACAGCAAACCCGCCTTCCACTTAGCAAACCTCGAGTCAAAAATATCGTACACTGATTTCCAATTTATAATTCTGTTCATGTTAGCCCCGACCATAAGCCCCAGATATTTAAACGAGAAAGTTCCTTCCTGACAACCCACAATATCCGCCATACTAGAAACAGTATTTTGATGAACTCCAATGGCAAAAAGATTGGATTTATTAATGTTTATCTTCAGCCCCGAACAAATGAAGAAAACCCGGAGAATACGCACTATATTCTTAATATTATCAGGCGACCAATTCCCGAGAATAATGGCATCGTCGGTATAAAGCAAATTAGAGACACACGGACCATTCGGGACTTGAATACCAGTAAAAACATTTAAACTTCCGGCTTTATCAATCATGCAGGACAACATTTCCATGACCATAAGGAATAGGAAAGGGGAGATCGGATCACCTTGGCGAAGGCCCTTATGACAATGAAATTCGAAAGTAGGCGATCCGTTGACCAGCACCGATGATCTAGCCGACTCTAAAATGCCTTTAATCCACGAACACCACCTGCCCGGAAACCCCATCTGACACATCGTTGAAATTAAGAAGTTCCATTTTACATTATCATAAGCTTTCTCGAAGTCAATCTTCAGGAAGAAAGCCTTTAACTTATTCTTTTTCCCCCAGTTCATAATCTCGTTTAATAAAAGAGGACCATCTAGGATAAAGTTACCTTTGATGAATGCCAACTGAGACTCCGAGATAACAGAACCGATAACCTTCCTGAGGCGGTTGGCGAGCACTTTTGAGATAACTTTGCTGATAACACCAATGAGATTTATTGGGCGATATCCATTAAGCTCCGTAGGTTCCTTAGATTTTGGAACAAGAGTAATAAAGGAACTACCACAACCAATGCTAATCGAACCATTATCGAAGAATTCGTCCATGATGTCTTTAAAATTCTTTTCGAACAACTCCCAAAAACTCTTAATAAATTTCAAATTGAGGCCGTCTGGCCCGGGGGCCTTATCATCACCACAATCGTTTACCGCTTCCTTAATTTCCGCCAAGGAGAAATAGCTAATTAGAGAGTCCTTTTCCTCCTGATTTAATTTCTTAATGTTATCACACGTGATAGTAGGCCTGTGTTGGTGCCCTTCAGTGAACCGGTTCCTAAAAAACCTCATAACCTCACATTTGATCTTATTCGGCTTCGAAATCCAACTACCATTAATATTTAACCCCGAAATCTGATTATTAGCCCGCCTTATGTTGACATGAGAGTGAAAGAACTTAGTATTCTCGTCGCCATCAAGAGCCCATTTCGTTCTCGACTTTTGCCTCATATCTTCAGACTTATTCAATTCATGGTTCAGAATCACTTTTTTATTCTCCACAAACTCCCATTCCTCCACTTCATTTAGCTCCCGTTCCTCTATAATTTTCTCCAAAACCTCCAACTCTTCTTCTGCCTTAAAAGCGAGATCTTCTTCTTTTTCCACACAAACCGATCTCCACTCCTTTAAAGCATTTCTAATAGCAGCGAATTTTTTCATTAATCTGATGTCGGCACTTTCACTTCCGGCCTCGTGCAGCTCCACAGCTTTCAAAACCGTTTCCTTGAACCCATTTTTTCCAAACCAAGAGTTATAAATTCTAAACGGCTTGGCCCCAAAATTCTTTTTGTTGTTTGTGAGTAACAGCGGGAAATGGTCCGAATGGGAGAAGGATAGACCTCTTAAACAAGCTTCTGGTTAGGAATTGAAGAAATTTGGGCAGACCAGGAACCGGTCAATCTTGCTAAGCTTCCTTCCGTTATCACGAACACAAGTGAATTTTCTACCTCTTAGCTCGTACTCCAACAGATTACAGTCATAAATGAATTCGTTGAAGTTCCTATCACACGTATTCTTGAAACTAGAGTTTTTGCGTTCATCTTGACTTCGCACCGCGTTAAAATCACCAGTAATCACCCACTTCCCATCGACCCCAATCCTGACCTCTCTGATTTTATTCCAAAGATTCAACTTATCCGGAGTTTTTTTTTTTTTTGGGGGGGGGGGGGCACAGACGTTAACAATGTTCAACTTTTCCTGGGATCCTCTAATTACTCCACTGATCAGCAGGAAGTTCCTGTCTTTCACAATACTAGAAGCCTTAAAAATCCCACTGTCCCAAATACAGAGAAGACCCCCAGACAAACGAGACGCGTCCACACTTTCAACACAATAATCTTTATTTCTCCAAATCTTTGAAAAATTAAATTTCGACAGATCCACTTGTTTAGTCTCTTGAATCAACATAAAATCAACCTTATTTTTAAATTTCAAATCCTTAATCCAATTTTCCTTCACAGGACCCCCAATACCTCTAATATTGATAGAAAGAAAATTCATTTACTCACCACATTAATGCCTTCATCCGCCATAATATCCTACACCAATTTATTGTGACCAGCAAGATTAACTCCGACCATATTCCCAATACGAAACGTCTCCTCGAACTCATCTGGGATCACATCGCCGAAATGCCTTCTCTCCTATGTATCGTTCACCAGAATATCCCCTTCCGAGCTAACACTTCCATCGCTCATAGGCTTAGCCTCCGAATTAAGATCAATGCCAATATCGCCTTCGTGTTACCTAACGTCCCTGTTACCAGACTTAGTGCTGATAGAGTGTATCTCAACCTGGGCCGGAAGCACATAGTTCTCAAATGGCCTGTCCATTTCCAGTCTAGAACGCTTATTGGGCCTATTAATACTTGGTGGGCTTGAAATAGGATTGGGCTTCTTATGTTTATCTATTAAAATGTTAAAAGGTTTTTTTTTCACCACCAGTGAAATAACCTCGGGCCCCACCTTATGCTTACCACCTACTGGACCTTGGGAATAGAACATACGGTTTACAGCAGTTGGTCCCCCACCATCATTGCCCTTGGAAACAACTTCCGCCTCATTCTCTCTACGCGTGCATGGGAACACTCCTACACCTTCCTGACTCTTCAACTCTCCATGCACCACCAACGGACTCTGGGACCCTTCATCTTCTCAGACCACCGGCACTGTCCTGGTTACCTCCACCAAGCACTCCGGGACCCAGTCACTTTGTTCCTCCGATATCTAGACCATGTATTTCCTACCTTTCTAGCTGAGAATTGAAGTGTCCTTAATGAGTTCACCAGGCTCCACCAGGACACCTACCCGATTTACCGAAAGATCTCTGACTTCAGGAGACAACTGAGAAGCATAAACAACTTTCCTGTAAGCTTCGGCCAGATCATTGAAAACTTTATTTTCAGCCAAATGCACTGGGACCCCGTCAAACTTTATCCACGCAATTCTCTCATACGGTAAGGATTGACCTTCCCACATGTCTAAGGACGAGAACCAATCCTTCCACACATTGTGGTTGTTGATGAACTCCACCGCTTCATAATCCTCCGGGAAGACAACTAGAACATACAAACCTCCAACATAATACACCTTGGCAGAAGGAAAACTGACGTGAGGTCGAGGTCTCAATCAAATTTAATCCAGTTACAACTAATTAGCTAGTGGTAAGTGGGTATCGAACACAGGGAGTTTGTGGAATATGTGTTATTTGAATATGTATCTAAGTGAACTAAATTTAAACTAATTGCGAGAAAAAAAAATAAATTCAAGAGTTGGGTTGATTGTTTGATTTTAAAAATAAGACTACTATTCTAATTGCAAAATGAGAATTTGGTTTGTAAACAGCAGAGGAACAAATGACCATCCTAAGTCTCCCTTTTAATTTGACATTCATGTTAAAATTCACTAGAAAGAACCACATAAACATGGTTCGTGTGTTGTTACTTGTTGTGATGAAAGGGAACTAAGTACTCGGATTAGAAGAATGCGAGGTTGTTACCCGATGACCAGTTAATCAATACCCAATCCTAATCCCGCCCATGATATCTCGATTGCCAACGACACCAAGAACGTATGGTTTAGACTTAGATTTACATACAATTAACAATTTACGAACAAGCAAACAACACACCATAATAAACAAACAAAAGTTGCAAGTCTATTATTCTAGAAATAAGAATCAAAACATAAATGTCTTAGACAAACCTTCAACCTAGGATGATCACCATAAGTTTAGCCACTCATGACTTGGACAATCATCATCACATACATATCAATGTTCATAGGAATTAAAAACACTAACAAGATGTTTAGAAATTGTTTCAAGCTCTCAAGAACACCAAAAATTCTCCTCTAGACTCCTGGTAACCGAATGGGAATGATTGGACATCAAGAGACATCATAAAAAGTCATTAAAACGGACAGTTACAAGTTTCACACAGCACGACACCGTAACTTACGGCACCCGCCGTAGGCTACGGTGGCAATCAAAAAACTACGGCACCCTTAAACTGGGCTACGGCGGACCAGAAAACACAGTGAGTTCCGTAAACTACGGCAAGAGCCGTAGGCTACGGCGGCGCCAGGTTTTGTTTTCTTGTTTTCTTCATAATTTTCTCGTTTCAACTCCGTTTTCTTCGCCGTTTTCGCCTACGTTCTCATAATTTCGTCCTATAGAGATGATATCTTCTTAATTCTTCAATTCCAAAATTTTATTTTTTTCATTTATTCTCCGTCTTTCAAGCTCTAATCCAGTCGCGTCTATTCGAAGCTTTATTTCCACACTTTTAAGCCCCAAATGTACCTGAAACACAAGCAATCGTAGTTATCTAATTCAAGATAAATACATGGGTAAATGCGGGATTAAATTATACTTTATAACCATTAAGGGTTGTCCTACGGACTACCCGTCACATCCCCACACTTAACCGTTGCTTGCCCCCAAGCAACTCGTCCAAAACAACTAATAACTTCTCAAGCGATCAACATGAATCAAGGAAAAAAATGTCCTCATTTTATTAACTTTTTCTCAAACCCGCTGTCACACCCCAACCGATGGCGGAAACATCGGGGCATGGCACTGAGCGAAACAGATTGTCTAGAAGTTTCCATAACAACTATAATTACCAATTATTTAAAGCATCACGTCCCATACCATGACATAAAAAGTAACATAATTATTACAAACAAGATCTAGTCAAATTGTTCGGTTCCGACAACTCAGATTTCAAATACAGGCAATTCGTTTATTTGTTTCTAGACCTTTCCTAGCCTCGATTTCACAGCAAGCCAAGCATCTAAACATCTTAAGCACCTGCCACATACGTTAAAGTAAAAGTCAATACACATAGTGTAAAGGTGAGCATACAAGTTTGATAGATATAATAGAGTTCAAAATCGTTTACGCATAACCAGCACGTACACAGTGTGAAATGAAACACGTTAGTTATCGACATGAACCTCCCGATACCAATGACTGCGGGTTGACTGCCCAAGGCAGTTCGTAATACACACTCACCACTGTGAGCCATGTAATTAATTGTCCTTAAGAACCCCTGAGTGAACAGGTGCTGAGTCCAAACTATAGTACTATCGTTGCTAAGGCAGGTAGACATCATTCCATGTGTAAACATAACAAACAAGCATTCATTAAGTCACGTATAACATGCAGTAACGGTTAGCGTTAAAGTATTGCGTAGTGCGTTCGATGTGATTTGGTATAAGTAACGTATGTAACAACCAAAAGTGCGTAAAGCAAAGAGGGTTCGAGTATACTCACAACGATGATGGATTGAAGGGAGCGCTTAGAGTGAGATTAGCCTGATCAGAATGATAGCAATAACGATAAGCGACACGTAAAATGGTGTGAAGTGTCAGTGGATCGGACGGTAATCCGATCGGGTGGCCATCCGATCAGGTGGCCGGTCGATCGGGTGATAATCCGTTCGAACGGTCATCCGATCGGATGACCATGCGAGTGGATTGTTACCTCGTTTGGGATGGATGTGTTTGTGTATGATGGCTTGTCTTTTGAAGTTTTCGTTGTAGCACTTTGAAAATAGAGAAGTATCTCAACCTTTCAGGTGGGTCGATCGAACGGCTGTTCGATCGGACAGCAATCCGATTGGCGAGGCTTCTCAGGTTGAGAACAAGTTCACAGCAGGACGGTCACTCGGTCGGATGGATATCCGATCGGGTGGCAATCCGCACGTACTGAACATGTTGAAAATCGTTTAAGTGTTGAAGTCAAACATCACATGGTCGCGTGGTAATCCGATCGAATGGCAATCCGATCGGGTGACAATCCGTTCAATGTTCAAAACCTCAAATGTTGAAATAAGAGTTAAGTGTGGGACCCAAGGTGCAGTCCGCTCGGGTGGCAGTCCGGTCGGGTGGCAATCCGATCGGACGGCAATCCGATCGGACGTCAATCCGTCCTAGTCGACCTGATCGTCTTCTTCCTTGGTTGTTTTGACAGTTTGAAGTTTTCTCGAGACTGTTTGATGACATGCTAAACAACAGAAACCTCGTCAAGACTTAGTGACCCGATCGGACAGGAACCACCCTAGTCCGACCACATAACTGTTCGAGACGGTGTTTCATGTTTAACCCGAAATCAGTGTTCTCATGGATAGAATCCAGATCTTGAACCAACACATCAACAAGAAGGAGTAGAAGATTAATCCCAACTACTATATCAACATACAAGCATCCTATTTAACTTGCGTTTAGCGTTTCGATTCGATTGCGATTTGAGTTGCGATTGCGTCTCGATTAATCACCACATCATAAAACATAAATAACATGCACAAGTAACACATAAAGGGCACACACACACACAAGAATCATAACTAGACGCGTAATTCGAGTTGCGAGTGCGATTGCGATAAGCGATAAAACATGCGATAAACATCGAAAAATAGCGATCAAACATCGGTTATTAACAAATACTCCACATAATACAAGTAACGTAAAAGAATAAAAAGACTATCTACAAGTCAAAGAAGTCAAAACAGGAATTGACCAAGGAGTGACAGATCGCAATTAGCAATCTTGTCTCCCTTTGACTTCAATCTTGACTTTGACTTTGACATTGGAAACACGAGGTGTTACAGCCTCCCCTAGTTGAGGGAATTTCGTCCCGAAATTAGGTCGAACCCGTAACAAACAACTGCGGGTACTTCACCTTCATGTCGCTTTCGAGTTCCCAAGTGAACTCTGCACCTCGTTTGCCTTCCCATCGAACCTTCACAATGGGAATGCGCGAGCGTCTGAGCTGCTTGGTTTGGCGGTCCATGATCTCGACAGGCTTCTCCATGAAGTGTAGTGTTTCGTTTACTTGGAGATCTTCCAGAGGTACAAACAGATCATTTTCAGCCAGGCACTTTCTGAGGTTCGACACATGGAAAGTCGGGTGGACGTTGCTAAGTTCCTCTGGTAGTTCGAGTCTGTAGGCGAATTTTCTGATCCTTGCCGAATCTGACCACATCCTTCCAAGGTGATACCTTTAGGAGTACGTAATCGCCAACGTCAAATTCAAGGGGCTTGCGTCGTTTATCGGCGTAACTTTTTTGACGACTCCGAGCTTTCAGCAGATTGTCTCGAATTTGGAGGACTTTGTCAGTCGTTTCTTGCAATAGCTAAGGACCGGTTAATTGCGAGTGCCCGATCTCGTGCCATATAATAGGCGATCGACATCTTCTTCCACACAATGCCTCAAATGGTGCCATTTGAATGCTGGAATGATAACTATTATTGTATGAGAATTCGACTAAAGGCAAGTATGTGTCCCAATTACCACCGAAATCTATGACACACGAACGGAGCATGTCTTCAAGGGTACGAATCGTTCTCTCAGTCTGATCGTCGGTTTGAGGGTGGAATGCGTTACTTAGATTAAGCGTAGTACCGAGAGCCGTTTGAAACGTTTCCCACAGATGCGAGGTAAACCTAGCATCACGGTCAGAGATGATGTCGCGAGGCGTCGCATGTCAGCAAATGATCTCATCGGTGTAGATTCGGGCTAATCTTTCTACATTGTAGTCTTCTTGTATCGGCAGAAAATGAGCAGATTTGGTCAAACGGTCGACGACAACCCAGATACTGTCGTAACTTGATGGCGTACGTGGAAGTTTCGTTATGAAGTCCATAGCTATACTTTCCCACTTCCACATAGGGATCGGGGGTTGTTCAAGTAAACTAGAGGGTCTTTGGTGTTCAGCCTGGACCTTCGAGCAAGTCAGACACTTTCCAACATAGAGGGCGATATCTCTCTTCATGACCGACCAGCAGTACTTGTAGCGAAGGTCCTGGTACATTTTAACGGCATCGGGATGAATAGAATATCGAGACTTGTGGGCTTCGTCCATCAAAATCTGTCGTAAATCGGTTCGCTTAGGGATCCAAATTTGGTCCAGATAGTGGAATATCTCATTCGACTTAATCATAAGATGGGCTCCATCGTGGTAGATTCTTTCCTTCTTTAAAGTGTGTTCGGTAAAACACGCATGCTGAGCTTCGCGGATGAGGGTTTCGAGGTCATATCGGGTTTGGATATTACGGGTGCTATGTAAATAACTCTGTCTACTGAGAGCGTCGGTAACAACATTTGCTTTGCCTGAGTGATAAAGGATCTCACAGTCGTAATCGTTGAGAAGTTCTACCCATCGGCGTTGACGCATATTAAGTTCTTTCTGGTCGAAGATGTGTTGTAGGCTCCTATGATCGGTGAAGATCATACACTTTGTACCGTAAAGGTAGTGTCACCAAATCTTTAACGCAAAAACAACTGCGCCTAGCTCGAGGTCGTGGGTTGTATAGTTCTTCTCGTGGATCTTGAGCTGACGAGATGCGTAAGCGATAACCTTGTCCCGTTGCATGAGAACACAACCATGACCAAGGTTTGAGGCATCACAACAGACAATAAAGTCGTCGTTTCCGTCGGGTAAAGTGAGGACAGGAGCATTGCAAAGCATGTGCTTGAGGGTTTGGAAAGCAGACTCTTGTTCAGTTCCCCAAACAAAAGGTTTGTCTTTATGCGTGAGAGAGGTAAGCGGCACAGCGATTTTAGAGAACCCTTCGATAAATCGACGATAATAGCCCACTAGTCCGAGAAAAGAACGGACTTCCGACGGGTTCTTCGGCGTAACCCAACTCTTAACTGCTTCAATCTTCGCGGGATCGACGTGAATTCCTTGACTATTGACAACGTGACCGAGGAATTGAACCTCCCCCAGCCAAAATTCGCACTTGGAGAACTTGGCATAGAGTCGATTCCCTTGGAGTAGCTCGAGAACCAAACGTAGATGTTGCGCGTGTTCGGTTTTCGTCTTGGAATAGCTCAGGACATCATCAATGAACACGATAACGAAGCGGTCGAGATAAGGTTTACACACGCGATTCATCAGATCCATAAAAACCGTGGGTGCGTTAGTTAAACCAAAAGGCATAACAACGAATTCATAATGGCCGTATCGCGTTCGGAAAGCGGTTTTGGGTATATCCTCCTCTTGGATTCGTAGCTGGTGATAGCCTGTGCGTAGATCGATCTTCAAGAAACACGTAGCACCTTATAGCTGGTCAAACAAATCATCGATGCGAGGCAGGGGATAGCGATTCTTGATAGTCAACTTATTCAATTCCCGATAATCGATGCACATCCTAAACGACCCATCCTTCTTTTTGACGAAAAGGATTGGTGCGCCCCACGGAGAGGTGCTCGGGTGAATGAAGCCTTTATCAAGCAATTCCTGGAGCTGACTCGAGAGTTCGCGCATTTCGGACGGAGCGAGTCGATAAGGAGCTCTGGCAATAGGGTTTGCTCCAGGAATGAGGTCGATACGAAAGTCGATATCACGACTTGGCGGTAGTCCGGGAAGATCCTCAGGAAAAACGTTAGGAAATTCTCGAACCACTGGAACGTCGTGTACTCCTGGTCTACCTTTCTTTTCCATCTCCGTTACTACAATGTTAGCCAAGAAAGCTCTGTATTCCTTGCGGAGATACTTGCTAGCTAGGACACATGACATGAGTTTCAGACCCTTCGAAGCAGTTTCACCATAAACCCATAATTCATCACCATTCGCAAGTGAGAATCGAATCATCTTATCGAAGCACACAACTTTAGCATAGTTCTCACGAAGAAAGTCCATGCCTACTATGATGTCAAAACTTCCGAGTTGCATTGGAATAAGGTCGATTTGAAAGATGTGATAGTTGTGTTCAAGAGTACAATCATGGAGAACGGAATTGACAGCGACGGTTCTTCCGGTGGCAACTTCGACATCGAACGTCGAGGGGAGATGGGAGCGCTTACGATTAAGGAGCTTCTCGAATTCAAACGACACAAAACAGTTATCAGCTCCAGTATCAAACAAACACGAAGCATATAAACCATTCACGAGAAACGTACCATTAACCACATTGTTGTCAGCCTGGGCTTAGCGCGTATTGATGTTGAAAGTTCTGGCGCGGGCGACTTGTTGCTGTTGCTGCTGAGGCTGTTGCTGTTGCTGAGGCTGCTGCTGCTGGGGCTCTTGTTTCACAACCCTGTTCGGGCACATGTTCGTGAAGTGGTTGGGATCACCACAGGCGAAGCAGACTCTGGCGTTGATCGCGGTTGCCTGAGCCGCTTGTTGGCCTTGAGGAGCTAGAAGTAGAGCGTGATGAGCAGTAGCTTGGGCTGGTGCTTGTCGGGGACCAGTACGGCAGTTGGCGGTAAAGTGGCCGTACATGTTGCAATGTACACAGAATCTGCATGCAATACCCACTGGATGGTGATAAGTACATGTTGGGCAAGCAGGGTGAGGGCCAGTGTGTGCACGCTTTGCGGACGGTGCATAGGTAACTGGTGCTGGAGCTGATCGGTGCTGAGCCGGTACGGCTTGAAGCGGGTCAGCAGTGGTACTGACAGCACAGTTCTTGTTGCTGGAGTTGCTGTTGTTGTTGTTGTTCTTCTTCCTCTTGCGACGAGAGGACTTTGATGATTGAGAAGCGGTGACGATTTCAGCGGATGGTGCGGCGGTGGCTTGGTGCAGGTTCTTGGTAGCTTTATCCCAAAATCCTGCTTTGACTCGCTTGTCGTTGATTTTAGCGGCAAGCAGGTAGGTCTCTTCGATTATTGCTGTCTTTGAAGCATGCACAAAATCTGCAACACAATCCGACAGAGCGCGGATGTACTTCTTGATTGTCATGTCAGCAGTCTTCACTTGATCAGGACAGATAATACTAAGCTGCTTGAAGCGAGCAGTTAAAGCCTGCGTTGTCACCATCCTTCTGCTTCAGATGCCAGAATTCGTCCTCCAATTTTTGGCGCTCATGGGGAGGGCATAACTCTTCTAGCATAACGTTCTTCAACTCATCCCATGACAGACTATAAGCTGCGTTATTTCCGCGTTTGTTCCTCTCGGCCGTCCACCAGTCTAAGGTGCGGGACTGGAAGACGCCGGTAGCATTCAGAGTGTGGAGATTGTCAGGACATCCACTCTGACGCATGGTGACCTCGATTGAATCGAACCATTGAAACAAAGCCGTAGGGCCATCTTCGCCAGTGAATTCTTTCGGTCCGCAAGCTTTGAACTGTTTGAAGCTAAAAGCAGCTTTAGGAGTAGCTTTAGGAGCTTCGGTCCTGGACTCTTCAGACGATTTGCTCACATTCTTGTATAGTTCACTCACGATCTGAGGAACCACCTTTGCTACTTGCTTAGCGATGAGAGCGGCAAGGCGTTTGTCTCTCTGTTCTTGACGAGTAACTCGTGGGTGACGGGGTCCAGATGATGACATTGTCTGCAACAGACATCGCCATAGGGCTCAAACACAACATAATCGAATCTCACCTCACACGTCTAGTACTACTAAAGCTCAAGAATACGATCACGTAAACACATAGGCACTTAATCACAGATTCACATATGCACAGAAGCACATAAGCACGTAAGGCACAAAATCATAGAAGCACATAAGCACAAGAGGCAGTCAGAATACAGAAACCTATCATTCAAAGCCCGCGAGCGTTCGCGAATAGCATAGCGAGTAGTATATCATAAGCGAATAATATAGCAAGCAACATGGCGTAAAGTCGTTCCTCATGTAGTAGCGATTTGTTAGCGGTTTGAGGTAGATGTGCAGTGCGAGTCGTGTGTCGATCAAAGCGAAAAGCGATAAGCGAATAAATCACCAAAATCGTAACACAAAAACAGATAAATCACATAAAGCACATAAAATCCACATAAAAATGACAAAAGCGACTATGATATTTGCCGTTCCAAAATTGAAAACACATAAAATCGGCGATTGCGAGCTTGAAATCGAAAATAGATTGTCTTAGGCTGATAGACATCGACTACCCAAAGTGGTTCGACTATTCACAAGGACTTTCAGTACGCACTTTGACCTTCGGGACTGTGCTCTCACCTTGAATTTGGGCGAATGGCACGCATCCTTCCAGTTTTAGCGTGACTTCAAGTCGTTGGAGTCCGTTGAGGCTTTGGTGAGAGTTTGTAAAACAAAATAGTGATCGGAACAAGTTATCAAGGTTCGGGTTTCACCCCTAACTTAACAGCCTCGTTCCTGTTTTGATAAAATAAAGGAGAAATTATGCGTCAAAGTATGGATTTCACTCCTGATTCGACGCAATTTCTCCTGTTCGTAGATAAAATGCAGGTTGAACAAGCAATTTAGTTGAGAGTTTGCGGTTTTCACACCTAATCTCGACCTAATTGCCCGTTCATTTTTGAAAATTAGAGTGCTGTGATGGGGTAGCTCAGGCGAGAATAGCGAGAAATAGCAAGTAAGCTCGTACATAACCCCTACAGGGTGTGCACAAGTCGGTCTGTTGGTACCTAACTATAGACTAGGTTGTTTTTAAGACATCGACCCAGACTAGGTCGAGTCTTGCCTAATTCCCTATAGTTATGGCTCTGATACCAATCTGTTACACCCCAACCGATGGCGGAAACATCGGGGCGTGGCACTGAGCGAAACAGATTGTCCAGAAGCTTCCATAACAACTATAATTACCAATTATTTAAAGCATCACGTCCCATACCATGACATAAAAAGTAACATAATTATTACAGACAAGATCTAGTCAAATTGTTCTGTTACGACAACTCAGATTTCAAATACAGACAATTCCTTTATTTGTTTCTAGACCTTTCCTAGCCTCGATTTCGCAGCAAGCCAAGCATCTAAACATCTTAAGCACCTGCCACATACGTTAAAGTAAAAGTTAATACACATAGTGTAAAGGTGAGCATACAAGTTTGATAGATATAATAGAGTTTGAAATCGTTTACGCATAACCAGCACGTACACAGTGTGAAATGAAGCACGTTAGTTATCGACATGAACCTATCGATACCAATGACTGCGGGTTGACTGCCCAAGGTAGTTCGTAATACACACTCACCATAGTGAGCCATGTAATTAATTGTCCTTAACAACCCCTGAGTGAACAGGTGCTGAGTCCAAACTATAGTGCTATCGTTGCTAAGGCAGGTAGACAGCATTCCATGTATAAACATAACAAACAAGCATTTATTAAGTCACGTATAACATGCAGTAACGGTTAGCGTTAAAGTATTGCGTAGTGTGTTCGATGTGATTTGGTATAAGTAACGTATGTAACACCCAAAAGTGCGTAAAGCAAAGAGGGTTCGAGTATACTCACAGCGATGATGGATTGAAGGGAGCGCTTAGAGTGAGATTAGCCTGATCAGAATGATAGCAATAACGATAAGCGATGCGTAAAATGGTGTGAAGTGTCAGTGGATCAGACGGTATTCCGATCGGGTGGCAATCCGATCGGGTGGCCGGTCGATCGGGTGACAATCCGTTCTAACGGTCATCCGATCGGATGACCATGTGGTTGATTGTTACCTCATTTGGGATGGATGTGTTTGTGTATGATGGCTTGTCTTTTGAAGTTTTCGTTGTAGCATTTTGATTATAGAGAAGTATCTCTACCTTTCAGGTCGGTCGATCGAACGACTGTTCGATCGGACGGCAATCCGATTGGCGAGGCTTCTCAGGTTGAAAACAAGTTCACAGCAGGACGGTCACTCGGTCGGATGGCAATCCACATGTACTGAACATGTTGAAAATTGTTTAAGTGTTGAAGTCAAACATCACATGGTCGGGTGGTAATCCGATCGAATGGCAATCCGATCGGGTGACAATCTGTTCAATGTTCAAAACCTCAAATGTTGAAATAAGAGTTAAGTGTGGACCCAAGGTGCAGTCCGATCGGGTGGTAGTCTGGTCGGGTGGCAATCCGATCGGACGGCAATCCGATCGGACGTCAATCCGTCCTAGTCGACCTGATCGTCTTCTTCCTTTGTTGTTTTGACAGTTTGAAGTTTTCTTGAGACTGTTTGATGACGTGCTAAACAACAGAAACCTCGTCAAGACTTAGTGACTCGATCGGACAGGAACCACCCTAGTCCAACCACATAACTGTTCGAGACGGTGTTTCATGTTTAACCCGAAATCAGTGTTCTCGTGGATAGAATCCAGATCTTGAACCAACACATCAACAAGAAGGAGTAGAAGATTAGAACAAGCTCCGATTCTATCGGTTTTGAGTGCATTGAGTGTAAAAGAGTTGAAAGAAAGCTCAAAAACCATCTTTCAATCCTTTTCACCATGAATATGTTCATATCTATGAAAGACCTTTGTTTATTCATGTGGAAATCGTTCAGATCTAAGTTGTTCTTGGTGGATTGAAGCCAAAACATGAAGTTCTTATGAACACCATGATGACATCATCCTTGAACACCTCAAATCTAGTGATTTCACGGTTAAAAGTTAAGATTCAAAAGATAGAAATGTGTAGGAGTGCGTGTAGATCAAGAAAGTTCAAGGTTTAGGTGGAAAACTTACAAGAATCGCGAGAAATCTGAAGAAATAGTGGCTGGAGCGAGTGGGGAGGGAGAGAGAGCTGTCAACATCAAGTGATATGACAAAGGAGGGTATTTATAGGGTTTCCACAAATGGAAAGGGGAGTAAGTGGCTGGTCGATCGAGTGGCAGCCCGTCCGGGTGGCAGCTCGATCGAGTGGCACTTCGATCGGGTGGCAGCCCGATCGGGTGGCAGGTTGATCGGCTGACCACTCGATTGGCGTGATTCGCGCAACGAGTTTTGCAGTTTCGATTCGTGTGCCAAGCGTTACAATGTGATAGTTTTACTTATCAAATTACTTTTAATCCCAACTACTATATCAACATACAAGCATCCTATTTAACTTGCGTTTAGCGTTTCGATTCGATTGCGATTTGAGTTGCGATTGTGTCTCGATTAATCACCACATCATAAAACATAAATAACATGCACAAGTAACACATAAAGGGCACACACACACAAGAATCATAACCAGACGCGTAATTCGAGTTGCGATTGCGATAAGCGATAAAGCGATAAAACATGCAATAAACATCGATAAATAGCGATTAAACATCGGTTATTAACAAATACTCCACATAATACAACTAATGTAAAAGCATAAAAATACTATCTACAAGTCAAAGAAGTCAAAACAGGAATTGAGCAAGGAGTAACAGATCGCAATTAGCAATCCTGTCTCCCTTTGACTTCAATCTTGACTTTGACTTTGACTTTCGAAACACGGGGTGTTACACCCGCATAACAAACCCCTAACAATGACTCTCATCTCGGCGACAAATAATAACTAGCAAGGATAAGCTAGAACACACTTAAGGCAAATGGGTAGTTGCACAACAATAAACTTGTTGTTAAATCGGTCCTTCGCCTTAAAAATTTGCTAAAACATGCACATGAATAAAAGGGACTTAAAGGTTGAAACGTGGCTAGGCATATGGGTAGGAAATGGAAATATATATGAAGTAGCTAATGATTCGACCCGGTCTTTTATTACTATCTAAACAAACGTAAACATCTATATACAATACATCCCAACATTTTTTTTTCTTTTCCATTGCTTTTTCTTTTTTTTCTTTTTTTTACTATTACTACTACTACAATCGTTTATTCTCATTCTTTTTGCATTTTCTCTTTTTCTTTTTGTATTTTTTTTCAACATAAACATAACATAACATAACAAACATACTAATACAAAATGCTAACACTACTAGACCGGGTCGAATACATGTGAATTTTTGAGGAAGTAGGCATGGGTTAACAAACGATCGGCTTAAAGCTCAAAATGGCTACTAAAAGTCTAAACCCCCGCCCCTCTCGCTACCATGCTCATATATATAACTTATGAGGTCCAACCCCCCAAATCCCACACTCGCACACACCAAGACTAGGCTACCTAATTGCCCTTATCCTTTTCACATGCATATCAAGCTATGGCCTCAAACCGCATTTAAGCACAAGTTCTAATGCACCCCCACCCATTGCCACTCTCATCAAAGAAAATATTTCTAACAATTCAAATAAGTGGCTCAAACTCTCACCAAGAAAAAAAGTATACGGGGTTGCCGGTGTGTTATGCGGTTTCAATACTTTAAGTTTTCAAATTTAGATAATTTTTCGCTTGATTATAAAAAATTTCAAAAATTCTCCTCCATCCCCACACTTGGGATACATTGACCCCAATGTATGGCTTTAAATGGAAAGATCGCTCCAAACACACCAAACTTCTTTTTATTTTTTTAAATAAAAGCAAACAAACTAACTACCAATATTTCAAAGCTGAAGAACATAACAAGACTAAGGAAAGAGTACATTGACCTGGTGAAGTTTGACATAACAGATGTTGTAGATAATCCGACTTCCTATCACCACCTTCACACAAATATCCGCACATCTTTCCCACACTTGAATGTCGCAATGGCCCTGAAACATAGAAAGATAAAAAAACAGCAAGATCAATATAAAACTCCGGGTTGCCTCCCGAGCAGCGCTAAGTTTCGAGTCTTCAGCCAGACCGTGCCACCCCTATTTATGGTGGCTCAAAGAATCGGTTCCTATCACCACCCTCACTGTATCTTTTCATTGGTTGAAATGCATCCATCAAATGTCCATTCGGTGGATAGTCAACTACATACCTGCTCGAACCCTCATACTTCTTTTCACACCCCGGTGGTTTGTTTGTTTTTATTCTTTGATGCACACTTATCATATGGTCACTAGGCTCTCTACCCTTCTCTTAAATAGATTCATAACTAATCTCCCTAGTATGAACATCGAAGTATAACTTACGGTTCTTTTCGGTCATCGTAATAACCCCGTCTCTACAGTTGATTTGAGCATTTGTTGTATAAAGAAACGGTCGACCTAAAATTACCCTTTGTTGTGATTCCAATTCGGTAGAAACATAATCTAAGACCAGAAAATCCACCGGATAGTCGAATTCTCCCAACCTAATTATGACATTCCTAACCACTCCTCGCGGATGCCTCCAACTCTCATCCGCCAAGCTCACCATGGTGTCTATATCTTCAAGCGGACCAAAATCATACATTTCATACAGATCACCTGGTAACAAACTCATGCTCGCCCCATAGTCCAACAATGCGTGAGGGATTTTTAATTTTCCCACACGGATATGCACGATTGGTGCTCCATGTTCTTTATCATTCTCACTATCAGCGTCCTTCCCTATACCTGTATTTATTTGACACGAAGAGGTTAGAAATTTTTCATTAAATTCGGTACTAGGAACGGTGCTTACCACATTGATATTAACGTTTTTTATGTTCTTGGGATTTGTCACCGTGTCACTCGGTAGCTGGCCTTTTGCTTTCTTCAATATCGCCACTTCACTCGCAAGTTGACCCATTTAAGTGGTCAACGATTGAATAGCTTTGTCACGGATTTCATCTTTTTGCATACGAACCTCATCAAGCTGATTTCTTCGTTGCATCTCCATTTGCATCGCTTTCAACATCTCCATGACCTCATTTCCACCAGAGGAACCTTGACCTGAAAACCCACTTTGTTCATTACCCGGTTGTTGGAATTGCCTTTGAAAACCTTGATTATTAAATTGTTGGCGAGGAACATAATTTCCTTGGTTTCCTTGAAAGTTCGGGTTAAGTTGATTTGACGGGTTCCCATATCTAAAATTCGGGTGGTTTCGTAACCCGAGGTGGTATGTATTTGAATTCATGTTGTAATTTCTACCACCCCCACCATGACCTTCAATAGCATTCACTTCTTCATATTGCCCTCCACCTCCTTGGCAATTTTCGGCCGCATTCCCCAACTCATTACAAAGTGCACAAACATCATAAATTTGACTCGAAGTTTGAATATTACCATCATCTACCGCATGCACTTGAGTTCGGGTAATGGTCGGTCGTGTTCTCCTTGATGATTGGGCCTTCCTTTTTGATGTGACCGCCATTTGTTCCAAGAATTGCCAATTGTTGGTGCATGCGTCTGTCGACTTCGTCTTGTATCGAGTCTTGTATGTACATAGATAGATCAGGGCACGTTGTTCGAGAAAAATGTCAAATTTAGGGTGAGAGGCAATTTCAAACGAAATTATAAGTTGTAATTCCGTTTGAAATGACCATGACATGTTCAAGCGAAATTAGTAATTCCGCTTGAAATGTGATTTCGCTTGAGACAGTTTCAAGCGGAATTACTCGCCTATATATAGTTGATGCCTGATTTCGTTTGAGAGAGTTCTGTAATTCCGGTTTGAGCCACGAAGTGCTGCCGAAGTGTCATCTCGCTGTAATACTTTGTCAAATCAATATATTGACAGTTTAAAGTGTAAATCTAGCTGAATTGATCTCAGTATGACTGTTTCCATCTTTCGTACTGAGCATAAACTCTTCTGAACGACTTGTTCGGGTCCGTAATCGATCCTACAAGTGGTATCAGAGCTCAGGAGGAAGAGTTCTTACCAATTCAGCTGCAATTTCTGATTTCTACACCTTCTTTTTCAAAATTTTCAACTTTTCACGGTTAAAATCGGCTAATTTTCATACATTGTGCTCGCAATTGTGTTTTATCAAATGCTTGAGAAAATTGGACCTTAATTCACTCTAAAACTGATAAAAATTGTTATTTCGCTTCAAAATCAGCTCGAGATGATGATGTCAGCAGCTTTTCATACGGAATTAGTCTGTTAATTCCGCTTGAAACCGGTATTCCGTTTGAAAAATTGGTTGATTTCATTTGAATAGGTAATTCCGCTTGAGTGATTCTGTTTGAACCTGCTATTCCGCTTCAAGTTGTAATTTCGTTTGACATTTCATACGGAATTAGTGATTCCGTTTGAAAGGGTATTAGTTCAAACGAAATTAGATATTCCGTTTGAAAGTGCTGATTTCGCTCCAAAGGTTATTCCGTTTGAAGTAGGGATTTCGCTTGAAGTTGTGTTGAAGTATATTTCCGTTTGAAAGGAATCTCGTTTGAAAGTTAATTCCGTTTGAACAGAACTGTTTTGTAAACTTTGTATATCTGAAACATGGAAGAGGAATTTTATAACGCCTTTGCTACCCCGATTACTGTTACACAGCAGACAATGTTGGAAATTGAAACGGGGACTATGCAAAAACCGCCTAAGCTCATGAATATTGAGGAGTATAAAGGTTGGGAAGGACGGTTTGAAAAATGGGTTCAAGCAAATTATTTGGATGCTTGGGATTGTGTTGAAATGAAATATGTTAGACTGACGAATGACGATGAAGAGGAAATTGCAATTAAAGATATGAGTGCTGATGATAAAAAGAAATACAAAAATGAAAAAAATGATGTTAAGTCTATTACAACAAGCTGTGAAAGAAGATATCTTGGTTTTATTGCAACATAATGGAAGTGCTTATTCGATCTGGAAAGCTTAAAATCAAAGTTTGTTGGAAGTCAAGAGATGGTTAAAAACAAAAAATCACTTTTGAAGAAAGAGTTTGATCTGTTTCATGGTTTAAAAAATAAAAGCACAAAGCAAATTATTGAAAGATATTGTAATTTGTTAATGAACATGAAGAGATTGAGCATCAATAAAGATAATGAGGAATTGATTGAAAAGCTAGCTGATGCATTGCCACACGAGACTTGGGGCACATATCTCATGATGCTAAGGAACAAGAAAGGGTTTAGCAGTCTGACACTGAGCAAGTTCATTGAAAAAATTGCTGCTCAGGAGATGGAACAAAGAAAGATTTCAAGAATGAAAGACTTCAATGGTGAATAAGACATTGGGCTTTATTACAAAGCTGGGTTGAATGATAAAACCATCAACATGTCACCAAAGGTTGAGACTGCTTTCAATGCCAAGAATTCATCTGGAAGTTCATCCAAAGGATCAAACAGCAACACAAGTTTTTCCTCATATCCATCATTTGATCCAAACATTTCAGCAACCAAGAATGGCAAGAAGCTACAATGCAACATTGTATTGAATCTTGAAAATGATCAGGATTATTCTGAAGAAGTTGCGAAAAGTCACATGTCTTTGTTGGGAACTGTGTTGGAGTCCTATGGAAGTTTAGTAGCAGGAAGGATCGGGAATCCAATGTTGACCAAAGAGGATTACGATCAGATTGACGCTGAAGAAATGGAATTGATGGATATTAAGTGGTGTTTGGCAAGTGTGTTGAGGAGAGCCGAAAAGTTTAAACAAATTACGGGAAGAGATGATTTCCATGATGCATGTGTTTCTAATTTAGGTTTTGATAAATCTAAAGTTACTTGTTTTCGTTGCAGGGAGAAAGGACACTTCAAGAGGGAGTGCACTAATCGCGAAGCAAGTGGAGCTCAAAATCCGTTCAACAACAATGATTACTATCGGAAATCGATTTATCATCAAGTTGCTCAACAGCCACATCAACAACAGATGCAAACTGCTCATGGCAGGAAGGAGATTGAAGAATCATCTAAGAGAGCATGTTTGGTGAATCAAGATAATTTCAGCTGGGACAAGTATATTTCAGCCGATAATAATGTGACACCTGTGCCCATCAAACAAAAACCAAATCAATGAAATATTGTGTTTCATACTTGGGATTTGTAAAAATATGTGTATCGATTGCACATATCAATTCTTGTTCGATTTCGGGCTTTAAATCGCTTTCTGGAAGGTTATACGTGATCTGGTGCGTAAATATAACCAGTTTAATGCAACAAACACTCCGGAACAGTGAAATAGGCTTAACATACCTTAAATAACCTTTACATAACTTAGAAATAAGTTTTGGAAGGTTTGGTATGCCGAAATCAAGTTTATTCGCTTACAGGGACTAAATTCGACAAACTGCGAAAGTATGTCGATTCGTACTGTAACGGACATTCCGGAACTTGAACACAAGTTAAACATACCTTAAATATCCTTTACATAGCTTAGAAATAGGCTTTGAGGGGTTCGGGGTGCTTAAATAAACTTTTTGGTCATTCAGGGACTAAAAGCGTCAAAAAGTGCATAAGTTTGCATTTTCGCGCATAACTTACGTTCTGAATACATCCGGACATCCAAAAATTTATGTAATCATTAAAATATTTTATTTTAGTGATTGGCATGATAAAAATCCATTCGTCGCTTAATTTGGATCGCTTTTGCGTTCGTTACGACTTCCGTCGTAATTAACCGAACAACGCAACCGTACGGCCACACGAACCGACATCCGAGATATTTTTGAGCACATTTTAAGTTCCCTACACTTTAACTTCATTTTAAAGCTTTGAAATGGGGTTAACGGGGCTTAAACGTGTCAAAAATGCATCAAATAGCAAGTTTGGATGCACAGGGGCCTGTTCTGCCAAAATATGAAAGTATCAGACCTGCAAGGTCCTTACGGACCATATGGTTCTGGGTCTTATGGCCCGTAAGCAGGTTCCAGACAGCATAAACTTGTTTCCAGCTTGTTCCAGCTGTTGCACACTATTGCACATGGTTTTGATCATTCTATGGGCTAGTTTGGAGGCTCCCATGGTATTCAAATCATTGGGCTTGAGGTGTTCGACCTAGATCGAAGCTCATTCTTCGAGAAACGATCTTAACGGTTGTATGAAAACTAAAAATACCCCTCACCCATTTCACTCATTCCCTCATATTTGATCTGATTCTTGCTCTCTAAGTGGAAGTATATGCTTCCTACCTGAGAGTGAATCGGGTCAAATACTTTCGGGGACCCTCTGTAAGTGTTCCTTCGTTCTTTTCATTCGTTTTAGCATGAAAGTCAAACTTTGTTTGACTTTCTGCATTGACCAGTTTATGGTCAATGCGAAGTTCGTTTGAACTTCCTAATGTGAGCGTAATCACGATGGTTATAGTCCCTAGCGACTATACCTACTGATTACCACGTTATCTAGGCTCAGTGACGAGTCGTAGTTTCGGCCAAAATGCGTATTCACGCGCATTTTGTAACCAAACTACTTTTGGGTATCAAAACCGTTTGTTTTGATACCAAAACCTGTTTTCTAACTTAACTAAACATGTTTTAGCATGTTTAGCTCGTCACTTTTAGATTTGTGCTTGTCTAGGGTCGTAAAGGTAAGCGATCTAATCAATCGCTTATACTTTCGAACCAGACCCGTTTGGTCGATCATTAGGATCCGACCAAACATATTAGGTGACCATAGTTGTATAGGGAATAACCTTCCGAGGTTATACCTTATGGTCGCGACGTTTAGTTAGTTGTATGATAGGTAGTTTATATGCCTTAGGAAAATGACCAAAATGCCCTTTTTACGCCAAAATTCATTTTAAGCCTATGTAACTTAATTTTTGACATCTAAACTGATTTAGAAACAATATTAGACATGTTAAGGCATATTATACTTGTCATAGGACTAGTTAGGCGCTCCAAACGCGTTTTACGCGGACGACGCGTTAAAGTAGCATAAGCTACCTAGACGGGTGGTAATGGGTCAAAAGCACTTAGGCTAGGTTTCATTTTAGTATGTAGGCTTTGTTAAACCATATCATATGAGTTCCAATACTCATTTGGTTTACAAAACCTCATACTATCCAATCTCCCGATTTAGGTCCGGTTATTTATGTAGTTATTTATATAGGGTGCCGTTTGATTCCTGATCCCTCTAGCTTTGCTTGGTTGTTGTTCAAGACTTCTAAGCACCCTCAAGTGAGTACATAGACCCCTCTTTTACTATTTTCCAAACATTTTGGGGTGAAACACATGTGCCTACTTGTTATTTTCATGCTTTCCATGTTTTCATATCGTATACTTGCTATGTTCATTAGTACACTATTAGTACATAAGTTTCATTTTGTTTTGCTATGTATGTTTACTTGGCATGATAGCACATTGATTTACATTACATCTTCTTTTGCTATGTATGTTTACTTGGCATGATAGCACATTGTTTTACATTCATTCTTTTCTGCTTTGTATGTTTACTTAGCATACTTAGTACATTTGTTTTACAATGCATCTCTGTTGCATATGTTCTCGTAACATATGGACACATTGTTTTACATTTCTACCTTGTATGTTTACTTAGAATACTAGGTACATTATTTTCATAAAACATGCTTACAATTGGTATATCATTTGGTTTGTTTAACGGAACTAAATTACATTCATTAACACCGATCATGCCGCTCGGTAGTAGGTAGTGGTACCATAGGACTTGACAACTCCCGTTCCTAAAATCCTAGGTTTGTTTGGATGGATGGAATGACCGAATCCGAAAACATTTTCTTTTGATAACCTTTACTTAGGGTTATCCGTCTGTCTCAAGGCTTGAATGTAGGCGTTTAACATTACCGCATAAATGTTGTATCAGTAAAGCATGCATTATTCTACAAAGCATAACTTTTGATTTATTCAAATACTTTGTTTTGTGCATTTTTGCTTGTGGTTTAAGTAGTCTCATTTTACTTACCATACATGACTTTTGTTTATACATTACATGGTTTATATTGACAATAGACTTGGTTTTCTCATAAACATTTGACAATTGGTTTAAACATTACATTTTGATGGTTTTTACATAAACATTTGACATTTGACTATACATAAACATTTTTACATTGATGGTTTGTTTTGGTAAGTGATTTAAGTAACGAGACGTGTGTAGTATGATACAAGCATGGTGGATACGCCGCTGGTACTTCCTATATATAAGTGCTTGTATTATATTACATGTCGTAGCGTTATTTAAATCATTTCAATTTGGACTTATACATTTTACACAAATGACATATTTTTCACAAGACATTGTTTTACAAAACAACTTATTTTATACAAACTCATTTTACTCGGTTATTCATTTAACCTTACATTAGTCTTTTACATATCAACTACTTTATCATCGCTTTTCATCTGATTTACAAAACAAAACATTTTACAAGGATCATGACTGACTTTTGTTAAACAACTTTTTCTAAACTTATAAGTCATGAATCCTATTTTCACAAAACCTATGTATCTCACAGGCATTTTTATGCTGACGTACCTATTTTCACATGTGTTTCAGGAAATGATGCATAGGATCGATCAAGATACACTAGGAGGACTTGGGCCTTAGTGACATTTAAAAGATGCAAGGCTAGTTAACTTTGTTATGTTTCTTTGTTGTTAAGACATTGTAACTCTTTTAATCAATAAAACAAAACTTCAGTTTCCATGTGTTATGAAACAATAATTCTGTTACAACACTCCCCGACGATTCCGCCACGTTTTGTTGTCTTACGTGGTCGGGGTGTGACAGAAAAGTTGGTATCAGAGCTCATGGTTATAGGGAATTAGGTTATTAGTAATGCTTTGACCTAGTCTATAACCTTCCTAGGACCCTAACGCGAGTTTAACTTGCGTTTAAACATAAAACAATACCGTCACCTATCCTTAGGCGACAACCACAACAAGAACATAAATTTCAAAACCGCTTTGAAAACCAGTCATCTGTTGTAGGATGATTGATTACTAGGTTTTGAACCCTCTAAGTTTTCAAATCTCGTCAAAGTTTGGGTCTTATAATGTGAACACGTGCAAACTGGAAGGGTGAATGCCTGTACCCTGAGTTTTCTGTCGAAGGCTAGAGTGTTCGTACAAATCCGCAGAATCGGACCAGTCACTCTTACCTGGGAACTCTTGGGGTGAGTGTTCACTTATAGGCGAGCATGTCTTCAGTGATACATTAATATGACCCGTTTACTTTGATTTGTCACCGTCTCATTTGATTGCCTTAGGTAACAAACAAATGATCGCAATTTTTATGCATTGCCATTCTGTTTTGTTTATCCGGTAACATTTCACTTGTTTCTTCCTATGCTTTTCATTTCCTTCTAGAATGTCTCTTCCTCTCAGCAACAGTCAAATGTCCGAGCAAACAGCCAAATTTGCCCAGCAAATAGGCGAAGTGATTCTGAAGACCATGGATTTAGGCATTGCCATGTCTCGTCTCAACAATGAAGCCACTCAAGAGCCACCAAAGGAAGCAGAAGTCAAGCCTGCACCAAAATCAAGGAAGCGTAAGGCTTCAAGGAAACCCGTAGCAGTTACACCTAATCAAGCGGGACCTAGACAAGTGGCAAGGCCACCAGCTAGGAAGCCATACATAGGAGCTGCCCCATGGTGCAGACGATGCAACCGTCATCATTCAAACCTCAAACCCTGCTTCAAATGTACCTACTGTGGACGGCGGGGACATTTGGTTAACATATGCCGCTTTGCTATCCAAAACAAAGTTGTTGCAAATCTTGCTGTTACCCAACTCCAAATCAACCCTACTCAAGCTCGTTTTCCGTCTGGTACTTGCTACAACTGTGGCGAGACGAGCCATTTCAGGAACAAATGCCCAAAGATTGTCAATGCAAATCCAACCCTTGGATGAGCATTTGGGCGATTAGAAGAAGCTGCTGCTTTAAATAATTTGTATCTGTTACTTTTGTTTCTTTTGTTGAACTTGGAAACAATGTGTTCAGTTTATGAATAAATTGTTGTTTACAATTCTGATGTACGAGCGTAGTTACATATTGTGTATGGCATTTCCCTATGATGCCTACATCAAGGAACTATGTTCTTTACAAACTACTCTTGTTATTCACCCTTTCAAATGATCGCTCATGATTTCCTCGAAAAATTTTAAGTACTCGTTTCATTCTAGAAGACGAAGTACAAGAAATAAAGCGAAATTATGAGTAATTGTGCTTTTTGCACATCTGTGCCCTTGAATCCTTGGTTAGAAAACTAAGGCATTTTTCATACCCATTACGTTCTGATTTTTTTCAACATGCATAACATAAGTTTTCAAAAACAACCTTCATGATTTCAAAATGTTATTAATACAATATAATTACTTATATCAAATGCATGATTTCAAAAGCATCATTCATGTTTTCAAAAACCTTATACATAATTTCAAAATTTATCTCGCATGGTTTTAAAACATTTTTTTTAAATATACTTACCTAATACACCTACTTTATGATTTCAAAAGTATTATATATAAGGTTTCAAAAACATTAAACACATTTTTTAAAAGAAACCCTAAGCATAGTTTTCAAAATATTTTCCTCATACATTGACTTAACCTTAATTCTGCTTCATATGTCGCCTTGACATATCTAGCATCCCAACTTCATAAGCATTTTTACTTCATGTTTTGACTTAAGCACATCCAGTGCAAGGTTTCAAAACATCTTCAACTTCTAAAAATCCATATGGGATCTTTTATCCTCACATTAGACCCTTGTGGATAATTATCATTCAAATCAGAATCCTTAATTGGATTCCTTGTGTACCTAAATTCGAACATTTCGGTTCCTTATAATCGAAATCGAATTTTCTCTTTAAAAGATCTTTCTATCTTCATAGTTAGATTCTTGATAATATTTAAAGTACCAAATAAAATCCCCGGAATGGATTCCTAGTGTGCTTTAAATACATGTGCTCTGTTAACAAAATAAATTAACAAATTTCTAAATAAACAATTTTGTGGTTATGTGACTATGTGTTTATGCATCTTGTGTTTTCTTTTATGCATTTTGTGTTTTTGTATACTCTGGATATTCGTTATCCAAATCCTCGTAGAATCTTTCATATCTTCACATGAGGGATTCATAGTAGGATATTCAAAAAGGTACTACCTTAAATCCTTATTGGGCTTCTACATGATAGTTAAGACCCTTGGATTATATAGTACTACTCCATAATTAGACCCCTTGAGTGGTCTAGTTAAACAGATTGATCCAAAAATCTGGTTAGGAATATCATGTGATGATATAGCTGAAAGGACTCCTTGGTGGTCTAATTAAAAAGATCATCTGTCGATCTAATAAAAAGGGCCCTATGGTAGTCTAGTCACCCTCATCACAGGTTTGATTTTCTTCCCCTAAACATTGCAAAACAAACTGTGCGGACTGTGCAAGGAATTACGTAATTATGGATGCATACATAATTATGGAATTTAGTGCACGGAAATCACAGCAAGTTCTGTCATGTATCTAGAATTAACCCAATTCATTTCCAACTCTGATGAAGCAACCGTTGAAGATGACTCCGTCTGTTCATTTTCGTTTCTAAAGATTATCCGTTGAGGAAATGAATATCCGTTTGTTTAAATCCTCCATTTCCACTTCTAAAGAAGCAACCGTTGAAAATGACTCCGTCAGTTCATTTTCGTTTCTGAAAAATGTCCGTTGAGGAAATGAATATCCTTTTGTTTATCCGTTCATTTTCCATTTCTGAAGAATATCTTTTGAAAATGACTCCGTCAGTTCATTTTCGTTTCTGAAGAATGTCCGTTGAGGAAAATGACAGGATTATGCCTTGTATATCTTTGATGGGTTATTCTACGCAAATAGATAAACTCCCTAAAGTCCATGCAAGACAATTGTTTGACACAAAGTCACAGACAGACTCCTACGAATAAATTTCGGGATGAAATTTCCTAAAGTAGGGGAGACTGTGACACATGTGCCCATCAAACAAAAACCAAATCAATGAAATATTGTGTTTCATACTTGGGATTTTTAAAAATATGTGTATCGATTGCACATATCAATTCTTGTTCGATTTCGGGCTTTAAATCGCTTTCGGGAAGGTTATACGTGATCTGGTGCGTAAATATAACCAGTTTAATGCAACAAACACTCCGGAACAGTGACATAGGCTTAACATACCTTAAATAACCTTTACATAACTTAGAAATAAGTTTTGGAAGGTTTGGTATGCCGAAATCAAGTTTATTCGCTTACAGGGACTAAATTCGAAAAACTGCGAAAGTATGTCGATTCGTACTGTAACGGACATTCCGGAACTTGACCACAAGTTAAACATACCTTAAATATCCTTTACATAGCTTAGAAATAGGCTTTGAGGGGTTCGGTGTGCTTAAATAAACTCTTTGGTCATTCAGGGACTAAAAGCGTCAAAAAGTGCATAAGTTTGCATTTTCGCGCATAACTTACGTTCTGAATACATCCGGACATCCAAAAATTTATGTAATCATTAAAATATTTTATTTTAGTGACTGGAATGATAAAAATCCATTTGTCGCTTAATTTGGATCGTTTTTGAGCTCGTTACGACTTCCATCGTAATTAACCGAACAACGCAACCGTACGGCCACACGAACCGACATCCGAGATATTTTTGGCCACATTTTAAGTTCCCTACACTTTAACTTCATTTTATAGCTTTGAAATGGGGTTAACGGGGCTTAAACGTGTCAAAAATGCATCAAATTGCAAGTTTGGATGCACAGGGGCCTGTTCTGCCAAAATATGAAAGTATCAGACCTGCAAGGTCCTTACAGACTGTTTGGTTCTGGGTCTTACGGTCCGTAAGCAGGTTCCAGAAAGCATAAACTTGTTTCCAGCTGTTGCACACTATTGCACATGGTTTTGATCATTCTATGGGCTGGTTTGGAGGCTCCCATGGTATTCAAATCAGTGGGCTTGAGGTGTACGACCTAGATCGAAGCTCATTCTTCGAGAAATGATCTTAACGGTTGTATGAAAACTATAAATACCCCTCACCCATTTCATTCGTTCCCTCACATTTGATCTGATTCTTGCTCTCTAAGTGGAAGTATATGCTTCCTACCTGAGAGTGAATCGGGTCAAATACTTGCGGGGACCCTCTGTAAGTGTTCCTTCGTTCTTTTCATTCGTTTTAGCATGAAAGTCAAACTTTGTTTGACTTTCTAAATTGACCAGTTTATGGTCAATGCGAAGTTCGTTTGAACTTCCTAACGTGAGCGTAATCACGATGGTTATAGTCCCTAGCGACTATACCTACTGATTACCACGTTATCTAGGCTCAGTGACGAGTCGTAGTTTCGGCCAAAATACGTATTCACGCGCATTTTGTAACCAAACTACTTTTGGGTATCAAAACCGTTTGTTTTGATACCAAAACCTGTTTTCTAACTTAACTAAACATGTTTTAGCATGTTTAGCTCGTCACTTTTAGATTTGTGCTTGTCTAGGGTCGTAAAGGTAAGCGATCTAATCAATCGCTTATACTTTCGAACCCGACCCGTTTGGTCGATCATTTGGATCCGACCAAACATATTAGGTGACCATAGTTGTATAGGGAATAACCTTCCGAGGTTATACCTTATGGTCACGACGTTTAGTTAGTTGTATGACAGGTAGTTTATATGCCTTAGGAAAATGACCAAAATGCCCTTTTTACGCCAAAATTAATTTTAAGCCTATGTAACTTAATTTTTGACATCTAAACTGATTTAGAAACAATATTAGACATGTTAAGGCATATTATACTTGTTATAGGACTAGTTAGGCGCTCCAAACGCGTTTTACGCGGACGACGCGTTAAAGTAGCATAAGCTACCTAGACGGGTCGCAATGGGTCAAAAACACTTAGGCTAGGTTTCATTTTAGTATGTAGGCTTTGTTAAACCATATCATATGAGTTCCAATACTCATTTGGTTTACAAAACCTCATACTATCCAATCTCCCGATTTAGGTCCGGTTATTTATGTAGTTATTTATATAGGGTGCCGTTTGATTCCTGATCCCTCTAGCTTTGCTTGGTTGTTGTTCAAGACTTCTAAGCACCCTCAAGTGAGTACATAGACCCCTCTTTTACTGTTTTCCAAACATTTTGGGGTGAAACACATGTGCCTACTTGTTATTTTCATGCTTTCCATGTTTTCATATCATATACTTGCTATGTTCATTAGTACACTATTAGTACATAAATTTCATTTTGTTTTGCTATGTATGTTTACTTGGCATGATAGCACATTGATTTACATTACATCTTCTTTTTCTATGTATGTTTACTTGGCATGATAGCACATTGTTTTACATTCATTCTTTTCTGCTTTGTATGTTTACTTAACATACTTAGTACATTTGTTTTACATTGCATCTCTGTTGCATATGTTGTCGTAACATATGGACACATTGTTTTACATTTCTACCTTGTATGTTTACTTAGCATACTAGGTACATTATTTTCATAAAACATGCTTACAATTGGTATATCATTTGGTTTGTTTAACAGAACTAAATTACATTCATTAACACCGATCATGCCGCTCGGTAGTAGGTAGTGGTACCATAGGACTTGACAAATCCCGTTCCTAAAATCCTAGGTTTGTTTGGATGGATGGAATGACCGAATCCGAAAACATTTTCTTTTGATAACCTTTACTTAGGGTTATCCGTCTGTCTCAAGGCTTGAATGTAGGCGTTTAACATTACCGCATAAATGTTGTATCAGTAAAGCATGCATTATTCTACAAAGCATAACTTTTGATTTATTCAAATACTCTGTTTTGTACATTTTTGCTTGTGGTTTAAGTAGTCTCTTTTTACTTACCATACATGACTTTTGTTTATACATTACATGGTTTATATTGACAATAGACTTGGTTTTCTCATAAACATTTGACAATTGGTTTAAACATTACATTTTGATGGTTTTTACGTAAACATTTGACATTTGACTATACATAAACATTTTTACATTGATGGTTTGTTTTGGTAAGTGATTTAAGTAACGAGACGTGTGTAGTATGATACAAGCATGGTGGATAAGCCGCTGGTACTTCCTATATATAAGTGCTTGTATTATATTACATGTCGTAGCGTTATTTAAATCATTTCAATTTGGACTTATACATTTTACACAAATGACATATTTTTCACAAGACATTGTTTTACAAAACAACTTATTTTATACAAACTCATTTTACTCGGTTATTCATTTAACCTTACATTACTCTTTTACATATCAACTACTTTATCATCGCTTTTCATCTGATTTACAAAACAAAACATTTTACAAGGATCATGACTGACTTTTGTTAAACAACTTTTTCTAAACTTATAAGTCATGAATCCTATTTTCACAAAACCTATGTATCTCACAGGCATTTTTATGCTGACGTACCTATTTTCACATGTGTTTTAGGAAATGATGCATAGGATCGATCAAGATACACTTAGGAGGACTTGGGCCTTAGTGACATTTAAAAGATGCAAGACTAGTTAACTTTGTTATGTTTCTTTGTTGTTAAGACATTGTAACTCTTTTAATCAATAAAACAAAACTTCAATTTCCATGTGTTATGAAACAATAATTCTGTTACAACACTCCCCGACGATTCCGCCACGTTTTGTTGTCTTACGTGGTCGGGGTGTGACAAATAAAGCATGCCTAATCAATCAAGATGATGAAAAATTGCCAGAAGGTTTTAGCTGGGCAAATTTCAGTTAGGATGATTATGATCCGAATAAAAATTCAAATCACAAAGCTTTTGTTGCTCGAATTGAATAAGATAGTGATGATGATAATGATTATTATGCAAGAAGAATGGCAGCTCACTTAAAAATGATGGAAGAAAGTGATAGTGAAGATGAAAAAGTTAAAAAGAAAAAGAAAAAGGTCAAAACACCAGTCAGCAGTGATGATGAAGAAGCTCCAGTGATCAAAAGGAAAGTAAAAGAAGTTCCAGTTTTTAAAGTTGATGCAGAAGCTGACGCTAAAAATGTTCCGGTGATTTGTGAAAATTGTGAGATTATAAAGAAGAAAAACAGTGAATTGATTAACAACATGAACAGGCTGAAAGAATCATATGATGTTTTGAACAAAGCCATGAATATGTACAGTGAAACAAGCGACGAACAGGCAACAGCAATGAAGACACTTTAGGGAGCTTTCATGATAAAACAGAAAATTGTGAACAATTATATCGAGAAGTGTGTTGTTCTTGAACAGAAACTGGAGACTCAAAGAATTGAAACTGAGAGAGTTAATCGTTTGTTAAAAAGTTACTCATGTACTTCTTATGTCATTGATAGGATTTATCCAACTGTTGAAGGCATGAAGGCATTTGAGGATGATGAAGTAACTGAAGAACAGAAGGTTTCTGAAGAAAAAACTCTTGAAAAGAAGAAAGAAAAGAAGAAGGATACTAAAGTAAAAACATCCGGTAAGAAACAAGGTGTCAGTTACAACAAGTGTCCACCCCCGCTTGAAAATGGATATTCTCCGAGAAATCCAAATTCAGAAAGAGTCGAAAAGGCAACAAATTTACAGTGGGAGTCGGTGTCTTCAGTTAACCTGCCAGAAAATATTGATGTTACGTTTACATCGTCTGACACTGATCAACAATCTCAATTGATGAAGAAAGTAGTGGATCATGTGTTAGATAACGATGAAACTGAGGAGTCAAAGTCGGAGTCTATGTCAGAGTCAAAGTCTGAGTCCAGCACTCCGAGTCAAACCATCAAACAGGGCAAAAGAATTTATAATAAAGAATTCCTTCTATCAAAATCTAATTTGAATGACGAAACATTCAAAGTTGCATATACATTGAATGATTCCGACAAATTATATTCTGATGAGGAATTTCCAATAAGAGGTGTTAAACCAGAAATGATTAAAAAGGTTTTCAAATTAACAGAAATTAATATTTCTGAAATAAAAGATATAAATCTTTCTAAAAAACCAAGACCTTACACCTCAAGGGATCAACAAAGGATAAATAAGAAAAAAGGTTACAGTTCTGGTTCTGGTTTTCAAAAGAAACCTAACCATAACGGTAATTACAAAAAGAAAGGCATAGGTTTTATTCCATCAGAAAATCATAAAAATAAAAAATATGTTCGAGATTTTAAATCAAAAATGATATTTGTTTCAGGTACATCTTCTGAAGAAGAAAAAAAAAATTATTCAGAAAACAATCGAACAGAGATTTCCTTGCGAAGAAGCAAGAAGAGATGCAGACTGTTGATCAGAAGAAGGAAACTCGAACCTGTTTTAAATATGGAAAAAGTGGTCATATTGCCATGAACTGTTCACAGGCAAAACAAATCAAACAGGGAGTTTCTAAACTGAAAGAGAAAGTGATTGAGTTTGAACCACCAATTGAGAGAACTAAACTTTTTAAAAATTCAAAATTTGAAATTGGTGAATGTTCAAAGAGGTTTTACAAGAGAAGTGCAAATCTTGACAACCAAAAGTGGGTTGTTAAGAAATCTGATGATAGTTCTAGCAATGATTCTGATTCATCAAAATCAGAGGAGCTATGTTCTGGTGATGAATCTGATTCCACAAAATCAGATGAGCCACATGTTGTGGAAAAAGGTGAAAAATCAGTGCTGATAGTGGATGATGTTAACTTTCCACCACTTCGGGCTGAAAATTTTAAAAAGAAAATTGGAAAAATTGAGATTTCAAATCAATTTTTTTCTGAAAAGAAGGAATTTGATGTTGAAAAAGCCTTTAACCTCAAAGTGAAACACATTTTTGGAAAAATGGTTGATGGGAAGGTCAAAGGGGTGAAGGAGCTTTATGAGGAAAAATTGAAAAAACCAGGTAAGGGTGTTTCATCTCAGGTTTGTGACTGGGATGGAACATATTATGATCAGTAAAAACATAGACTTGTCGGAGCTCCCAGGTTGGTAAGAGTGGAGCAGGAATCGGCATCTTTCTTGAGAAATTCACAACTGTGATATTTCGACTTACAAGTGGTAAATCAGGGACATTAAGTTGTACTTGATTTTCTACAAGTGATTTTTGTTGATAAAATCTAAAATTGTTAAATTTTTCAAGTGGTATTTTGAATAACAATGTGATGAACCCCTAACCTACAAAGTGGTTTATGAAATCAACAAAACTAATTTTCCAAAAAAACCATTTGATTAAAACAAACTTAAGTGTTTTGAAATCACAATGGGAAAATGGTTTGTTGTAAGGGGGAGTTCTGATTGTTTATGCCAAGTGGATGGCGATTTGAAGTGATTCGATATCAGTTGTCATTTTATTTGTACAGTTTGTTTTCAAATTTCCTTTAAATGATTTTGAATTTTAGGGGGAGTAAGATTTTTAGAAAATCCAAAAACATTAGAAAATTTGAAAAATACAAAAACATGATAAAATCAAAATGAGTTTTGTTGTCAAAAAGAGGAAATGATAGTACATTAGTAGACTATCACAACATGCTAAAGAATTGGAAAGTCAAATGTGATAAACGGTCTCACTGATGATGTGTCAGTAGGTTTTTGCACATTTAGTAGATTGTAACGAGATATAAACCTAAAATTTCAAACTTGCTTATATCGTGGGGAACATCTCTCGGATATATGGGTAACCCCCGAAATCTTGTTTGAAGGACCCCTCTTTCTGAGATACTAGGTCTTTATGCTTAGTGATATCTGGGGTATTATCCCGGGACTTCTGATTTTGCGGAAGCAATGGCCTAGTCCCCGGAGAATACTTTACGCTTGCTTGAAATATAGCCTGCCCTCAGCATAAAAAATGATGAAACATTGCAAAATGATAAATCATGTGCTGTTGTAAAAAAAGATCCTCTAAAGGGGACCCACCAAAAGTCGAAGCCGTCATCTCTCTACTGAACGGAAGTTCTGACCTGAGCTCTCACGGTCCTCGCAATTTAACCCCTTACAGATATCATCTAGGTATATTCACCTGTAAGACTGAATATTGGGATCTGGATACGGGAGTATATTCTAAGGTGGGACACGCGAATAAGTTTAAGTGCTTAAAACATTAATCTCGTATCTCGAAACAGTTGAACTTTGTATGAAAATTTAAGTGGATCAGTATACTGACAATCAAGTGAATCGTTTAGAACTAAAATGTTTAAAGCTTAACGGTGTTGGTGATTTGTCTTAGAATCTGATATGATCCTCTTACACAAACTCACAAAAATATTGTATGTAAATATTACTTTACTGCATTTCATTTAATTTCAAATATCCAAAAAGATTTTCAGAGTGTTTTAGCATAAATTTTGAAAAATTCAAAAAGATTTTCGACAACTGATGTTGGAGAGCTAATTTTCAAAATTCCAAGTGCTAAACATGATGACAATTGGGTTGGGAGAGTGTGTTCTGAAAAGAGAAATGGTATTTTTTTAAGTGGTTCATCAGAGTTTAATATTGTAAAATCATTCATTGATTTAAAAATTTTATCCTCAAGTGGTTCATTTGAAATTTTAAATGTTAAATCATTTTGAGAATTGATTTTATAAGTGGTAAGCAGAGTATAAATTTGTCAAATTTTATATTTGTGAAATTTATTTTTGGGTAGAGATTTGTGCAGGAAATAGTAGAGCCAGCAACAGATCTTGGGATAAATGGTCAAATGGTCAGGTTTCAATCCAAAGCAGGATGTGAGCCAGGACATGATCTTGAATCTGTGGAAGCCAGACTGCGATCCCAGCTTATCGAAAGGGGGAGTCTAAATGACAAAAAGCCAGATTCTGATTCTGAGATTGCTGATGCTGATGAACTTAAGGAATCAAGAGATTTCTGTTGGTGCTTATAAAGAGAAGAGAGAGAATTGAGGATACTTACAGTGTCAGATACTTTAGTAGATGAAATGACTGATAAAGACTGAAGATGTGAAGACTCGACACTGAAGACTCGTCAACATTCGAGGGGGAGTCTGTTGGTGCATGCGTCTGTCGACTTCGTCTTGTATCGAGTCTTGTATGTACATAGATAGATCAGGGCACGTTGTTCGAGAAAAATGTCAAATTTAGGGTGAGAGGCAATTTCAAACGAAATTACAAGTTGTAATTCCGTTTGAAATGACCATGACATGTTCAAGCGAAATTAGTAATTCCGCTTGAAATGTGATTTCGCTTGAGACAGTTTCAAGCGGAATTACTCGCCTATATATAGTTGATGCCTGATTTTGTTTGAGAGAGTTCTGTAATTCTGGTTTGAGCCACGAAGTGCTGCCGAAGTGTCATCTCGCTGTAATACTTTGTCAAATCAATATATTGACAGTTTAAAGTGTAAATCTAGCTGAATTGATCTCAGTACGACTGTTTCCGTCTTTCGTACTGAGCATAAACTCTCCTGAACGACTCGTTCGGGTCCGTAATCGATCCTACACCAATCATCTTGTTCATAATTAGTACCAAATGTACCATTCGTGATAGACATCAAATCACGAGCATCCTCGGAACATAAACCCTCATGAAAAGCATTTAATAATTCCCAAAGCTCAATGCCATTGTGAGGGCAATTTTTAATCATCATATTAAACCTCTCGAATGCCTCGTGAAACATTTCACCCGACTGTTGTTGGAAACTTCACAAGCTTCTCCTTGCATCATTCGTCTTTTGGGCGGTAAAGAATTCCTCCAAAAAGATTTGTTGCATTTCTGCCCATGTGTAAATAGATGCCGAAGGTAAGGTGTAAAACCATTTTTCGCCTTGTCTTCTAAGGAAAACTGAAAGAGCACCAATTTAATATCATCGGATGAAAACCCTTGACCACCAATAGTGTTACAAATAGAATCATATGCCTCCAAATGAAAGTAGGGTTCTTTCATTGCTAACCCCTTGTACTTAGGTAAACTTTGAAGCGCATTGGTCCTAACCTCAAATGTTCTTCCATCCGGGTGATGAGGAATCACTACCGGAGAAGGGTTATTAGTGATAACGGGTCAGAAATGAGCCTCAATTCCTCGTACAACTTCACGGTGATGTCTTCTTGGTACACCCAAAGGCACTGTTGGACGTGGTGGACCCATTGGTCTTTGAACTTGTGGCCTTGAAGGTCCGAATTGTTGTAGAGGTGGTTGAAACCTTGGCCCCACATGTTGTTGTTGTCGAACTTGCCTTTGAATCGGTGGACCTTGTGGTGGTAATTGTTGAGGTATAACTTGTTGAACCATTTGTTGTTGAGGAATTCTACCAACACCTTGCATCCCTTGATTTTAACCTTGAACATAAGTGTACTCTCCTTGCTCTTCGTCTCCTCCATACATATACCCTTCTTCATCATATCCCCCAAATTCGTCATCATACCCATCTTACCTTGCACCCGAAGTATGTTGGTATTGCACTCCCGGTTGAAATGGAGTAGCATGGATGATAGATGGACCGGTTTGGTATAAATTAGGTGGTGGTATTTGTTGTGATGATGAAGGTTGAACGGATGTTGGGAAAAATGTTGAATAAGCTGGAACAGCGGATGATGTAGTTTGATAGCTGAAAGAGTATTCAGGTTGAGTGTTCTCGGGTAATGTAGTGTTGGTTGGTTTGATTTCAGGTGTGGATATAGGAATGGTAGTATTTGGTGAAGGTTGTGATGAAGATGGTGTAAAGGATGGTGTAGGTTGACCTGTAGTGGGTGGTAATTGTGATTGATCCATGTATCTGATTGATGTAACTGGTGTAGTAGGTGTTGTTGGTGAACCACTGATTTTGTTTTCTCGTAGCAAAATTATGTTTCTTCTCAAAGTCTGTTCAATTTCTGGATCAAATGCCAATGGTGATAGCTTGTGAGAGCTCCTAGTACGCATGCACCTATAAATACCTGCACACTAACACACCCAGAGTAAACCAGAAAAATAACAAACCTAAAAAGATCAAAAATAACACACGTTGCGCACTACTCCCGGCAACGGCGCCAAAATTTGACGTGAGGTCGAGGTCTCAATCAAATTTAATCCAATTACAACTAATTAGCTAGCGGTAAGTGGGTATCGAACACAGGGAGTTTGTGGAATATGTGTTATTTGAATATGTATCTAAGTGAACTAAATTTAAATTAATTGCGAGAAAAAAAAATAAATTCAAGAGTTGGGTTGATTGTTTGATTTTAAAAATAAGACTACTATTCTAATTGCAAAATGAGAATTTGGTTTGTAAACAGTAGAGGAACAAATGACCATCCTAAGTCTCCGGTTTACTTTGACATTCATGTTAAAATTCACTAGAAAGAACCACATAGACATGGTTCGTGTGTTGTTACTTGTTGTGATGAAAGGGAACTAAGTACTCGGATTAGAAGTAGGCGAGGTTGTTACCCGATGACCAATTAATCAATACCCAATCCTAATCCCGCCCATGATATCTCGATTGCCAACGGCACCAAGAACGTATGGTTTAGACTAAGATTAACATACAAATTAACAATTTACGAACAAGCAAACAACACACCATAATAAACAAACAAAAGTTACAAGTCTATTATTCTGGAAATAAGAATCAAAACACAAATGTCTTAGACAAACCTTCAACCTAGGATGATCACCATAAGTTTAGCCACTCATGACTTGGACAATCATCATCACATACATATCAATGTTCATAGGAATTAAAAACACTAACAAGATGTTTAGAAATTGTTTCAAGCTCTTAAGAACACCAAAAATTTGCCTCTAGACTCTTGGTAACTGAATGGGAATGATTGGACTTCAAGAGACATCATAAAAAGTTATTAAAACGGGCAGTTACAAGTTTCACGCAGCACGGCGCCGTAACCTACGACACCCGCCGTAGGCTACGGTGGCAATCAAAGCACTATGGCACCCTTAAACTGGGCTACGTCGGACCAGAAAACATAGTGAGTGCCGTAACCTACGGCCAGAGCCGTAGGCTATGGCGCCGCCAGGTTTTGTTTTCTTGTTTTCTTCATAATTTTCTCGTTTCAACTCCATTTTCTTCGCCGTTTTCGCCTACGTTCTCATAATTTCGTCCTATAGAGATGTTATCTTCTTAATTCTTCAATTCCGAAATTTTATTTTTTTCATTTATTCTCCGTCTTTCAATCTCCAATCCAGTCGCGTCTATTCGAAGCTTTATTTCCACACTTTTAAGCCCCAAATGTACCTGAAACACAAGCAACCGTAGTTATCTAATTCAAGATAAATACATGGGTAAATACGGGATTAAATTATACTTTATAACCATTAGGGGTTGTCTTACGGACTACCCGTCAAAAACCTGAAGAACATAGCAAATCATTCAAGGCTGAAAGCGACTTGATGTCCTTTGTTTTCCCCACCACGGTTTTCTCCTGGAAAGCAAAGAATGCAATGGTCTCTTCATGAACTTCAAAAATTCTTTCAATCTTACCGACCGGCTGCTGGTCACCCGCTCCCGGATGATTAATATTATTAGAGGCCAACATGTCCCTGTAAGAGACCCCTTCCGATCGGAACTTGCTACTACCTCCCCTAACCTCATTGGTTGATTTCTTCTCAAGCGGACGATCGGCCTTCACATGGTTCTTAACGTCAAACTCCCAAAAACTAGTATTTTCATTGGCGAATCTAGCAATGTTAACCTTGAGTTTGCACCCACCCATCTTTGTCCCATCGAGGGACAATTCTAACAGCTTTGCATCCTTGACGTTCTTGAAGCTAATGAACCCGAATCTATTGCCTTTCTTATCAGTCTTCCTTGCAATATACATACCTGATATCTCTCCAGAATCTCTAAAAACCTCCGCCACATCCCAAGGTCTACAACCCGAAGGGAGATTTGTGATGAAGTACTTGGTAATACCCCCTCCACTGTTGCCTTCTTTCTTCCTGGTATCAGTCCCTCTCTTCCTTCTTTTCAAAACGTCGTTCCAGTTCCCCTCATCTTCATTCTCACCCATAGCTTGATGAAACTAAGGCAACCGAACAAAGCGAATGGATTAGGCAAAAACTAATTAGTTTGAAAGGTTAGTTCAAGACTTGCAGCCGAGTACAAGATGAATAAACCTCGCAATCTAATCAGAAAGAGCTTTCATCGTCGAGCCATCTTCGCGATACCTTAGCCTAGGGAGAGAAAAAATAAACTTCCTTACTGACAGCTACGTTTTGTCTTTCCTTTCAAAAGATGATGATGTATGTTGATGTTCTCTTTCTCCTTTGATGTCTGCCGCCAAAACCAAAAGAAAACCCCTCCAATTGTGCGTGAATGTGTGGATGGATGGGAAATAATATTATGATCCCCCAAAAAGAATAAGAATTGATGTGTTCTCCAAATATGGCGGCTGCCCTCCTAGATGATTGATGATGTTATTGTTAGACTTGTGAACAAAAGCCCAAAAAATTCATCCCACTCATATCTCTTTGATGTTTGACTTCATGTTAGCGGCCCAATCCAAAGAATCCAACAATCATATGAGTTGTTCCTATGCTACCAAATTTGTGTGGATGTGTTTGACTTACATTCTAAGGGTTTTAAACCCATTTAAAAAAATTCCCTGCATGTCCACGCACTTCCTTACATACAACGTAACTTATGTTTTTAAACCGTAAGCTACGGTTCATACAATCTGAAAGAAACAGAACCTCGCTACGGTAGGGTACGACTCCAACCCCTAGCCTACGATCTCTTCATGCATGAAACCTTTATCTCACATGCGTACCAACTTTCGATTAATGACATTAAGGCCCATCAACTTCATTGTATCGTGTTTCTTATGCTTCCATGCTAACTTTTCGACCCGAAACCTCTACCGAATGATGTGATTTACTTGATTATGATTCCGTGCTTGTTCGGTTTGTCACTAAGCATTCTAATTTAACCGAATTAAGCGTTTAACCTGTAAAATCACAAACACACAGTGAACATATTCCAAGCATATAATCACGTAAATGGTAATAAATCACACGAAATACGCACATTAACACTAAGGTTTCACACTCTCCATCATATCTCATGTCCCCTAACCCTTTAGTCACTTCTTTGGCTATAAGCTCTGCTTGATTAGCTTTCAATTTTAAGTATTCATCCAGATTCTGAGGTATTCTGAAGCCAAATAAAGATGGGAAGGTTCTTTTAGATGGATCCTCTATCTTATAAAATGATTCCATTTCAGGTTGGACTGCAAGTAGTTCCAGAGGATATTGAGTTGCCAATGGGATGACACATGGCATGTAACCAGTGGGTGGATGATTAAGTGGGTTTGTTTGGGGAGATGATGAGGGTGGAATGATTTGAGTAGGAGCATATGATAAAGGAATTGGTGATGGAATCTCTTTATCTTCTTTAAGCACAATAAATTTTCTTTTGCGTGCATAGGCAAATTTGGGAGGAGGAGGATGAGGAGTTTTTGATGGAGAAGATGGTTTAGGTGAGAAAGATGATTGTGAAGGGAATCTTTGGGGTGTTTGTGGTAGTTGTGTTGGTGTGTCAAAATGAATGGAGGCAGTGGTTTGGCTAACAGCTGTTGAAACCACTGGTGTCTCAACAACTTTTGGTCTAACATCTGCTGATGCTTTTGTTGCATTAACATCTGTTGGCTTTGTGGAAGATGGTGGTGGTGAAGCTATTTTCTGCTTTTTTTTTGTGAAGGTTTGGGTTTGGTTGCAGCAGTGAATGCAGACTTTTTAGGAGCAGTAGATGTTTTGGGAAATGTGGCTATTGGTGGTCTGTTGTTTCTAAAAGATTTTCTTCTATTAGAAGTACCAATATTTTCTCTTTTCATCTTTTTCTCCTGTTCTTTCTTCCAAACATCAGCCTTGCTATCTGCTGTATCTTTTCTCTTCTGCTTTGCCAAAATCTCTTCATCTATTTGAATATTAAGGGTCTCATCAATTCCCTTTTTCTTTCCAACATCAGATTTTTCAGAAAATTTTGCAGAAGTAACTTTGGCAGACCCTGGCTTTTGTTTTTTATGAGCTTTTGGTTTTGCTTTAGGATCAATATCCAGCTTTCTCATTGAGTCTTTCTCCCTTTTTTGGCATCATCTTAATCTTCCTTTTCAAAAACAGGTGCAGGGGAGGTGCCAGTAGGTTTAGAAAGGGATTCTTTGATACCCCTTATCTTTGCCTGAGTATCCTTGTACCTAGTTTCCACCATAACTCTGATCAGTTCCATGTGTGAGTTGTGTTGGAGTTTAGCTAATTATTCCCTTTGAGCTGCAAGTATTGGTTGCACTGTATTCCATAACTCTTGGGTGATTTGCTGGTGACTAGGCTGACTTTTAGAAGCCTCCAACATCTGTTTCATCATGTCTTTCATTTCCCCAATAGTGTTTTCAAAGGAAGACATTCTAGCCATCAATTTTCTGTATCTAAATTCATCAGCTAACTTAATAGGATCATCTGAATACCCACCAGATGTGGTTGTATCTGCCTTAGTGATCGGAGTAGACTCCAAATCATCGGAAGCAGATGCCCCTTTTCTTGGTTCTGGGGACTTCCCACTGGATCAGTGGTTACCTTAGTAACCACAGCAGTGGTTGCCTTCAAGGGAGTCTGAGAGATGAAACTACTGTCCAAATGTAAACCAGTGGATTCAAAATTTGTAGTAGCTACTCCACTTGAAATACCATCAAGAATTTCGTAGAATTCAAGAGGTGTAGCCTCCGCAACTGTTTGTGGGATAGCTATTTGAACAGGTTCAGACATAGCCATTGTTGAAGTTATAGTCTCAGTAATGTGTTGGTGAGAGGGACTACTTTGAGTCTGAATGACAATAGCTTCAAACAGTGGTACAAGGGTTGGTGGAATAAGAGATGAATGGAGTGGTGTGGAAAAAGACATTACCCCGGGAGAAGGGCTTTTAAGCATACTTTCAAATGAAGGTATGGCATCATATTGTGGTGTCCCTGTGATTACAACATATTCCTTTTGTGAGGAATCATGAGGAGTTTGGTTTAACGGTTGAGATCTTTCCACATGTTGTGAGGAAGCAGCAACAGTGGTTTCTAGTGACATTTGTGTTGTCACAGGGTTAACCTCTGGGATCTCATCTTCCAGAGGACCCGTTTTGGTGGGTTTGGTGGGCTTTTTGGATTTTATTTTGGTCTTTTTGGGTTTTGTTGGTGGGTGTTTCATAGCAGTGGTTGTAGTGCTGTGATCACCAAGAGCAGTGGACTCAGCAATAGAGGTTTGAAGAGCAGTTGTGGTCGCATCTAAAAGTTGCTCATCCATCTTTGCTTTTGTTTTGGAAACATTTGACTCTTGGCCATAAGGCGAGTAAAAGTTTCTGATGACAGACTATTCATTTTAAAAGCTGTACCTTGATCAAAAGCATTTTGAGAAATATGCATTTGCAAGTAGTAGCTTAATAGTCTTGGAAACATGAGAAAAACAACATTTTTCCCGTTTTTAATGTTTTTCAAATTTGTAACCAAGTTAGTAAACAGTGCTTGGGAGTAGTCAAAGTCAGTGTTTGTTAAAATTGGATACCCCAAGTACTGAATTTTCAAATGTATTTCATTAAAAGCAGTGGTTTTATTTGAGAGACATGTTAAGAGGGTATGGAACAGGAATTTCATTGGGAGTGGAAAATTTTGTTTAAACATTGCAGCTTTATTCAACTGTCCATCATATCCCCTCTCAATCAACTCTGTTTGAAACTCATTTTTCGGGAAAGAAGTCTTACCTGCCAAGTCGTTTATCCCAAATGTTGTTGATATGGTAGTTGGGGTTGTGGCAGCCAATTCACCTCCGACTTTGGAAGTTATACCGAATGGCTCATTATTTTGTTCTTCAATGTTGGCATTTGCCCAAAAAACGCAGAGTGTTTCTTGGTAAATTGGTGCATCAGAAGTAAGAAGTGTTTTGTATTTGGATGATGACAGGATGTCTATTATTGAGTGAACGTCGGTGTTTTTGTCAATTTTCTCAAAAGTGGGGAGTTAGTTATGAGGGTGTTTGATTATCGGAGCCATGATCGGAGTTTAGGAATTGCGAGAGGTTGAAGAAGAAGTGAAGAAGATGGAAACTGCTTTGGAGAATTTTTGAATTCGATACGGCGAGTAAAAGCTATGTTTGGGGACTAAACATGGTTTTATAAAGGGAAAAAGTGAATGCTGACGTGGTAGCGGTTTTAACCAACTGGGGTAACCCAGTTGGCCACCGACACCCACCTCTTCCCAGAGATACCGGGTTCGAGTCTTGGGAGTGGCATATGTCGCCCAGGGTAAGAAGTCGGTATGGGGAAGTCACCGCGGAGCTAGCTTGGTCGGGTAGCGGCTCCCGAAGTGAGATCACTCCGGCGGTTGGGAGGACCGTGCACTATCCCCCCCCCCCCCCCGACGTGGTAGCGGTTTCAAAGATCGGACGGTTAACATCTGCCCACGTGGCAACCTCTGATGAAAAGTGGATGACAGTTGTTTGGAAACCACCGTTGGGCAAAAACAGTGGTTGGGTACAATGTATATGAAGACAGTGGCTGATTTATGTCTATCAGTGGATAGACATCAGAGGTTGATACCAACAGTAGTTTGGTCAAGAGTGGCCAATCAAAGGAAATGAAAACAGAGGTTATCTTTCAGCAGTGGGTGAATTTTCAACCAATCAGAGGTTTAAAACAATCAGTGGATATGGACAGACTTTTAAGGATTTATGAAAAATTTTCATTTTAAACTATTTTTAAGGATGAATTTTTTATTTTCTGAAAACATTTTAATGCTTTTTATTCAAGGAAAAAAGGTTTTTGCCTTCTAATCCAAGTTAAGCATGCCAATTCTTGAGATCAAACTTTTAAAGGTAGATGTGTCTAATGCTTTTGTTAGCACATCTGCCAGTTGATCTTTAGTTGGAACATGATGCAGAGAAATCAAACCTTTTTTCATAGCAATCCCTCATAAAGTGATGTCTGATGTTAATGTGCGTGGTGGTGGAATGGGATACTGGATTTTTGATAATATTTTCAGCTGCTTGACTATCCAACATGAGAGGAGTCTTTAGAGCAGTTATACCAAAATCCAGTAACTGGTTTTGAAGCCATAACAGTTGGGTTGTACAGCTTGCAGCAGCAAAATATTCAGCTTCAGCAGTGGATGTGGAAACAACTGCTTGCTTTTTTCTTTGCCAAGACACTAAGCAATTGCGTAGGAATTGACACCCTCCTGATGTAAACTTCCTTGTGGTGTTGCATCCAGCAAAGTCACTATCTGAGAAACCTGAACCCTTGATATTCCCATTAGCAGGATACCAGATACCAAGTGTGGGAGCACCTTTTATGTATCTGAATATTCTTTTTACAGCAATGAGAATAGACTTCCTAGGTGCTGACTGGGATCTGGCACAGACACATGTTGCAAACATGATATCTAACCTTGATGCAGTTAGGTACAATAAAGACCAAATCATGCTTCTGTACAATGTTTGATCAACCAAGTCATCTTTTTCATCAGTTGTGACAAGCTTTGTGGTTACCATGGGTGTACTACATGGTTTGCAATCATTCATGTCAAATTTGTTTAAAAGATCTTTTACATATTTGCTTTAATGAATGAAAGTTCCATTTTGCAATTGCTTAACTTGGAGATCAAGAAAGCATTGGAGTTCACCCATGGATCTCATTTCAAACTCTGCTGTCATGAGTCTCCTAAACTCCTCACACATGGAGGTACATGTGTTTCCAAAGATGATGTCATCAACATAAATTTGGACAATCATCAAATCTTTTCCTCTCCATTTTAAAAACAACGTTTTATCAATTTTACCTCGTGTAAAGCCTATGGAGATTAGAAAAGTGGAAAGAGTTCCATACTAGGCCCTTGGTGCTTGTTTCAAGCCATACAAAGCTTTATTGAGCTTGTAGACATGATCAGGATAAAAAGGATCTTCAAAACTAGGAGGTTGGCAAACATATAACTCTACCTGTATTTTTCCATATAGGAAAGCACACTTTATATCCATTTGATACACCTTGATGTTGTGGTTGACAACAAAGGCTAAGAACAGTCTAATGGCTTCAAGTCTTGCTACAGGGGCAAATGTTTCATCATAGTCTATGCCCTCTTCTTGTCTATAACCTTGAACCATAAGCCTGGCTTTGTTCTTGATAACAATGCCCTTTCATCAGTTTTGTTCTTGAAGACCCACTTTGTGCCAATTGGAATTACATCCTTAGGCAGTGGTACAAGTTCCCATACTTGTTGTCTTTGAAACTGTTGGAGCTCTTCTTGCATGGCTTCTACCTAACTATTGTCTTTCAGTGCCTCTTGGTACTTGACTGGTTGGGGGAGAGATCAAAAGCCTGCGAAAAAACAAATGTTTTGGGTTGACTTCTTATGAGAACCCCTTCATTGATGTTGCCAATAACTTGATCAGGTGGATGAGATTTAAGGAAGATTAGATCCCTCGTGTATGGAACAATGGTGTTGAGAGGTGAAGGCTGCAGATGTGAATCATCTGAGCTAACATCTGTTGGCAATTTTGAAGAACCAACATCTGTTTGGAATGGAGGTGGAGGAATAGGAGGAATGGGTGTGGCACAATGTTGATTTTTATCCACTGTTGATGGATTTTTATCAACAGAGGTTAGAGATGATGAAATGGCAGAGGTTTGATCAACAACTATTGATTCAGTAGTGGCAGAGTTTTGACAGTTGTTTTGAACATCTGCTTCTCTGATGGTGGTAGTGACTTTGTATTGTGGAATCACAATATCACATCCATTGTCTTGTGAGAAAGATTGTGAGGTACCTGCAGGGTTAGTCTTGACAGACACATCTTCAAATGTAAATTTATCAATGTAAAACAGTTCAACAGGCTTTGCTGGGATTTTTATTGATGAAAGTTCATTGAACTTTACATTCAAAGTCTCTTCCACACATCTAGTTCTTATGTTAAACACTTTATAGGCCTTGGCAGTGGTTGAGTATCCCAGATAATAACCACAATCCACTTTGGCTGCAAATTTTGAAATTGAATCTTTTAAGTTTAGTATAAAACATAGGCAGCCAAATATTTTGAAATAGGAGATCAGTTGTTTGATTTTGAACAGAGTTTCATAGGCAGTCTTTTGATGCATGGGGTTGATTAAAACTCTGTTCTGCACATAACAAGCAGTGTTTATAGCCTCTACCCAAAAAGTTAAGGGTAAACCTGAGTCTGCAAGCATTGTTCTGGCAGCTTCAATCAAAGTTCTGTTTTTCCTTTCAACCACCCCATTCTGTTCTGGTGTTCTTGGGATGTTGTACTGCCTTACAATCCCTTTTGCCACACATAACTCATCCAACTCCTTGTTTCTAAACTCTGTTCCATTATCACTTCTAAAGACTTTTACTGGCAAGTCAAATTGCTTTTCAACCTTTTTAACAAAGTCTTGCAAGATACCTGCAGTCTCATCCTTAGAGTGTAAAAAGTAAGTCCACATAAACCTAGAAAAATCATCAACAATGGCCAAACAATATCTTTTCTTTTTCAAACTCATGATTTTATTGGGCCAAACAAATCCATGTGCAACATTTGTAAACACCTGGTTGTTTTGGACTCTTCAATGGACTTGTAAGAGCTTTTATGTTGTTTACTTTTTAAACTGGAAACACAATGCTCAGAATAAGTAAAATGTTTTTGTGAGAGACCTCTTACAAGGCCTTGTTTTGCGAGTGTGGTGATAGTCTTAAGATTTGTGTGCCCAAGTCTCCTGTGCCATAACTCTGTCTCTTTGGTAGAGGCAGCTGAGAACAGACAAGCATCAACCATTGGGTTATCTTTTAACATATCAACCACATACACATTGCCACTCCTTTGAGCAACAAGCCGTGTTTTACTCCCGGCTATGATTTCTTCAATCTTTTTAACCACTTCTGGCCCAACAATCTTACAAGTTTCCTTAGTGAAGAATGACCCATAGCCCTTGTCACTCATTTGTGAAACACTAAGGAGGTTAAATTTAAGATTGTTAATAAGATTGACATTTTCAGATTTGAGTTTCCCAGCCTGCACTGTCCCTAACCCCAATACCTTCCCTTTTGAATTGTTACCAAAGGATATATCACCCCTCCATGGTTTTTGAAATCTTTAAGTAGGGCTCTACATCCTGTCATGTGCCTGGAGCATCCACTGTCTACATACCATAAATTATCTAAGCATGCAGAAGCTCCCTGCATATCAAGTAACAGATTAGTTTAGGTGGGTCTCCAAAGCCAAGATGGCTTTGGATGGCGTAAAAAATAGGTCAGCCTCAAGTCCAGGAGCTTGAACAGTGGTTAAATTACGGTTTTGAACAGATTTTTGTAACCACTGTTGTGGACCATCTCCTGTCAGATGATGATAACCATAAGGATGCCTATTCATTTTGGGTTTAGATGGCCTTTTGTAGGCTTCATAACCATGGGGGACCTTTTTGGTTTGATGGTTGACAATGTCCTCTTGGGAACTGGTTTGCAGGGGGTACATCTGTCACTTGAACCTCTTTGGGAGCAGAGGTTTTGTTCAACTATTTTGTAACAGCTGTTTGGACAGGCACAAAAGTCTGTTTGTTTTTGGGTATTGGTTTTTGTGGGCTCTCCAATGTTTTTGATGCATACTCTTTTCTTTTAACCTCAAAAGTTTTGAGATACACACACTCTTTTCTCTCTAGTGTTGGTTTTTCCACAAATTGTGCACTTAGGTGTAGGCTCAATGACATTTGTTTTGTTTATATCATAAGCTTTTAAAAGAAAATAGTCTTTTGTGGTATGATTTCTTTTCTCACAAAAATCATAAAACAGGTTCGTAACCTTTTCTCTTCTCTTCCTCTTTTCAAATTCCTTTTCAACAGAGTTTTTAACCTCTGTTGGGATGTCTTTCAGAGGAATGATTTTGGTCTTGGGTGCTTTGACACCCTCAATTGTGGAAAAATCCATTGGCTTAAAGTTTTCACGGATGTCACATTCATCAGACCAGGTGGGTTTGAATTGATATTTTTCTATCTCTTCAAAGGTTGATGACCCCTCTAGTTTTTCTAAAATGATTTTGTTTCCATTTTTGTCAGTGACTTTTATCTCTTGACCAACCATGTTTGTTGGAATCACTTCAACCAAGCCAAATTTAATTTCAGCAGTGTTTTCAGAAGTTTGGTCATATTTTCTAAAGCCAATGCCAAACTTCTCATTGCTCTTGATCTGCTTTTCCAACATCAGTTCATAACCTTTACAAGACTCCACCCATTTTTCACAAGTGATTTGGGTGGACTCAAGCTCCTTTTGCAACTCTGGTATTTTTCTACCATAGTTTGGAGTTGGTCTTTGGTTATGCTATGTTCATGTTTTAAGCTGTTGATCTCATTTTCTTTGTCAAACAATTTGTTTTTCAACTTTTTAAAAGTTTTCTCAAATTGCACTTCATCTTTTAAGATCTTGTTTCTAAGGTTTTCATTCACCTCTTTTATGTTAGCAAAAGCAATAATGCATTTATCTGAACACAAATCTTTTAAGATCTGAGGTGATATCTTAGTAGCAGCCATCATGGCACAGTCACATTCACCATCACAAACACTAGCATCCCATGGATCAGCAAGAGGTTCCAACAGAGGTTCAGCTTCTTTCTCTTCTAATATCTGTTCACCAATAATATCTGTTGTAACCACTGTTTCAACAACTTTTTCAACCACTTCAGATTTGGACTCCACTTCCTCAGATTCTTGCCCTTCAGGTATTGTCTCTAATGCCATGAAACAAGATTCATCAGGTGAAACATCAGGATTAGCAATTAGAGCAAAGTTTTCATCAGTTAAGTCCTCAGGTAAGCTACTCCAATCAACAAAGCCTTGTGTAAAGAAACTCTGTTGATTGGCCTCTGCTGGAGCAGATGTTTGTGCAGCTTGTTGTGGTGCAGTTTGCACTTGAACTTTAGGTGCAGGGGCTTGAACATACTAAATCTGTGGAACAGTGGTTTGGACATACTGCACAGGAACAGTGTTTACAGGTGTGCAAAATGGGCAGTGTTTTGCACATGAGGAGCAGGGGTATATTGGGAATAGTGCATAGTGCTTTGAGTGTTTTGAGGTCTTGGACTAGGGTGAGTGATAATTGGTCCACTGTTTTGACTCCTACATTCCCTAGCAAAGTGACCTAGCATATTACACTTATAGCACTTGATTTTTTACTTATCCAACCCCACCTTTAAATTTCCATGCAATCATGGAAACCTCCTATGAGTTCTTTTATAAAACTTGCTTATTCTAACCCTCAACAAGGCAAGCTGATGCAAAATCTCCATCTCTTCCAGATCTGTGGGATCAAAATGTTGAAGGTCATTCAGTTCAAAGGATAAGTTATCAGAGATCTGGTTTTCCCCATTAGCTGTGTAAGCATAATTGGGTGAGTAAGGCTCATAGTTGAAGGCTCCACCTGCAGTTATGTCATTATAGTGATCATAACTCTGGTCCTTACTACCACCAGATGACTCTTCCTGACCTAAAAGTGTTGTGTTACCAAAAGTGTAATCATCAGCCGCTTTTCCAGATTCCTGCAACTTCTTTTTCTGGTTAAGCTCTCTTTCATATGTGAGAAGCCTACCATGAAGTTTAGTCAGACTTAAATCCTTGAACCCCATAGAATTTCTAGTCACAAAGGCTATAGTGTACCACTCTTCTGGCAATGATCTAAGGAACCTACTATTTGAAGTAGATTTAGCATATTCAACATTAACCAGTTTTAGCTCACTAATCAGACAACTAAACCTTTCAAACTGCTGGGTCAATGACTCTCCCTTAACATGACAAAACGTTTCATATTTTTGGTTTAACACCTCTCTGTTGTTTTCAATAACCTCTTCCGTCCCACCAAATTGCTCTTTGAGTGCATCCCATAGCTCATTTGCACTGTTACAATGTAACAGGCCAGCATATATATCATTGGGTAGTGCTATGGATACTATACTGAATGCCTTAGCATCTAACTCAATCTTCTAAAAATCCTGCTCAGAGTAATTTTCAGGACTTTTAGGTACTTGGACCTTAGGATCTTCTGCACTTGGCACCATTGGAACATGTGGTCCAAAGATGATAGACTTCCAGCAACCGGTGGTTTGCTGTGCTAACACATGGCCCATCCTACGTTGCCAGATATTGTATTCAGATCTGACAAGCATAGGTGGCTTGTACAATGTGCCAGTGTTGTGAGGGTCTTGTGATTGTGAAGACATTTTGGTTGTTTTGCAAAGTTTTCGATTAATCAACTTTGAATGTGATTAAACTTATACTTTGTTTTTCAACAAATATGAATAACACAGTATCAATGAAATTGAGCTGATCTTTTATGTCAAATTGACTGTTAAATCGAATTTAACTGACCTATGCTCTTATACCAATTGTTAGGATCTGATTTTAATTGTTTGTGTTTGTTTTAAGAAATGTAAGATGAAAGGAGATAAACAGATGAATAATTGCAGCGGAAATGAAGAAAACTTAAACACAAACAATGGAAGAACAGTTTTCATCATGAATACTTTTAATCAAAAGATTGTACTACACAATGATTCAATATGCATGCATGAACTACTATCCCCCCTCAGCCTGAGCTCACAAGTGATTGTTCGTACAAAATGCAAGTGAGTGTGTAAGCTAATAAAACAGTACAGACACTGTCTATTTATAGTACAATCCTAACCACTGTGGCATCTTGGCTGACGTCACCTAGACAATGACATCTAACAACATTAACAAACTCTAAACACTACTTAATACAAAACACTGTTACATTAAACACTGATTACTAAAGTGTTGTTGATGATATCCGCTGATGGGCTCAACCGCTGATGAAGCTTTAGCAGTGCTTTCCACAAAGGTTGATCAGTCCTTTGACTTCCAGCAGATCTTTGACTTCTTTAGTGGCTTGGTCTTCAACAGTCTTTACACTTCATCAGAGCTTTGTACTTAACAGACTTTAGAGACCAGCAGATGTTAGATGACTTTGCCATTGGAGGGAATAGAGTTCAAAACACTGTTTATTAAGGATCAGTTGTTGCAGAGTAGTTTTGGCTTTGTATCATCTGTTCTTCAAGGAAGGATCACATGAGCAAACACTAACTTTCTAAAATTACCTTTACAATCCCTAACTTTTCAATTTTCGTTCCCGGATAGTCCCTGGGTCTGACTTCAGTTCCCCACGTGCTTATCACGTGAGAGTATTTTCGTCCGATTGAAATACCCTTCAAGAATCTCAACACATCTTCCACTTTCAAAACCCAGATGGCAGATCGTTTCTTCCCTCATAACATGCCGGAATTCATCCAAGAACAAGACCCACCGCCACCGGAATCCACCATAACTCCCCTTCTATCCCTCCCCTACAACTCATTCTCTAACCAACTCAAACAAGCAGCTTTCAACCTCAAACAGACAGTATTCCACTTCTTTGTTTTCATGTGTTTTGTTTCCTGTGTGTTGATTGATCTTTATTTATTTATTTATTTATTTATGTTTCTTATTTTGGTTTGATAGATTGTTGTGGAGACATGGGGAAGCAATGGTGAACATTTGAATGATTATACAGTTTACACAGGTGCTTTAGGAACAACTTTCTTGGTGTTCAAAACTTATCAAGTTTCACAAAACAAGAAAGATCTTGATTTGTGTAAAGATATTGTTAAGGCTTGTGATTCTGCCTCTAGTGGCTCCAGGTTACTGTGCTTTCTGTTTTTATGTGTTTTTGGGCTTTTTTAAGGGCTTTTGTTTGCTAGAAAGATTTTTTAATGCAAGATGATGATGATGATGATGATGATGCTTATACAGTTGGTGAATATGACAGTTGAGCATCTATCAGACGAAAATACCCTCACGTGATAAGCACGTAGGGTGAGTTAACAGAGAAAACAAACTGAAGTTAGACCCAAGGACTACCCGGGAACGGAAATTGAAAAGTTAGGGACAGTAGAGGTAATTTTAGAAAGTTAGGGACTAAAGATGAAAAAAGTCCAAACCATAGGGACTACCCGAGCATTTTTCTCTAATTTGAATATGTAAACTCTCATAAAAGATATACTTAATCATTAACATGACAAATAAGTGGTTGATTTGGACTAAATTGGCAAGTTTAAGAACAATTTTGGCGAAGAAAAAGCTAATGTATCAGTCGTTACTGATGATTAACGTAAGACCACTCGGTGTGGGGGCATGGAGAGGGGGGCAAGCCCCTCCACCCCGTCCACCTTTCATGTGGATGTTGCCTTACCCAAAGACCAGATATTGCCCGACGTTGCTCATTTCTTTCACTCTCCTCACTTGACTATTTTAGCCTCTTTTTCTTTCATCACTCACTCTCTTTTGTGCTTTGGAGAGCAAAGCTCTCAACGTCAGGGTTACGCATATGTAGGCTTTGCCTCTTACCTTTGTCCACTACAACATGTTGTCTTATGTTAATAGTTAATCAAAATCATATGAAACTAATGCAACTAATTTAATGAAAATTAGGCAGTGACTAATATTATGCTTCGATAAAGCGTGTGTGTATGTATAAGAGATGATATACAAAAAAAGTAACTAAATTCATATCTATTTTTTCATAATAAGTTAAGAAACTTTGAGAGTTTATCAAATGCTCATAATTTTTTGGGGGGGTTTTAATTGAATTCATAATCATTAGAATTTGGTGTTCTTGGAGAATGTTTATTAGAAGAAAACTTGGGTGGAGAAGGGAGGTTCTGTTAGTAATTACCTAAGTTAAACCACATCACTAATTTATATAAGCAGATACATTTGGGGTTTGTATTATGTTACATAAAAAAGGATATTATTAGTGATATGATTAGTTGAAAAAAAACATTATTATATAACCCTAATCCTATTGACTTATGTTGCCGTTCTATTAAATAAACATTTCTTTACTGACCCCATCAAGACACAAGTCTCTCACTCAATATATAAAGCCAGCTTGCAGACCCACAAAACATGATTGTCTCTTAACACCACACAAAGATTTTCTTCTTGAATAGGCCAGTTTCTAAGTGAGATACATACAACCAGAAGAGAGAGAGAGAGAGAGAGAGATGGGTAGGGCCCCATGTTGTGACAAAGAAAATGTAAAGAGAGGACCATGGTCTCATGAAGAAGATGCAAAACTCAAGGACTTCATTAACAAATATGGTACTGGTGGTAACTGGATTGCTCTCCCTCAAAAAGCTGGTAACTTTTCTTCCATTTCTATGTGTTTCTTGGAACAAAATATTTTTGGGTGATGAATTTGATTTGTTCAGGTCTAAAAAGATGTGGGAAGAGTTGTAGATTGAGATGGCTAAATTATCTGAGGCCCAATATTAAACATGGCGAATTCACTGATGATGAAGATAAGATCATTTGCAGTTTGTATGCTAACATTGGTAGCAGGTATAATATTAGTTTGATTAACTTACCTTTCTTATCATCAAATCTTGGATCTTTGCTTTAGCCAATTTTGACTTCTCTTTTGAAAGCTACCCACCATGTTCAAAACCTAAGAGAGAGAGAATGTAAGAACAGTCACCAATATTTTAGAAAAATATTCTGTAATTTTAAGAGTTACGGATGCATGTATGCCAGTTGAACAGTTAGATTTGATCTGATCTGTCTCCCATATTTAATTCAACTAATTCTTGTTTTCATTGGTGGAAACATATGTTCTTCAGTTTAGTTTTATGATTAGAATCTTTGTGTTATTGATATATATAATATACAATATATATTAGTTAGGATTTACTGTAATTATCTTTACTATGACTATAGTATATATATTTAGAAGATATGATACGGTTTGATTTTATCATTATTCGTTACCGTATTTATTTAGGTTTCTTTTGTAATTATCCGTGTTGTATCCTACAGTTGATTAATAATAAAGGCTTTTATTATTTGTATTTCATTTTATGATTTAAATCTTTGGAATTAATTATCTATGCAGGTGGTCAATAATAGCAGGTCATCTACCAGGAAGGACTGATAATGATATCAAAAACTACTGGAACACCAAGCTCAAGAAGAAGCTTTTGGCTATGTTTCCTTCTTTTCAAAAAAAGCCTTCTTTTTTTCCATCTTTACCCCTCCAATCACCAACACCCTACACATCAAACCTGTTCTTGACCAATAACTCTTCACCTTTTTACACTCACACAACCCCTAACTTCATGAACTTGAGCAACAATATTATCAACTCTCTCCTTACAACCACCACCCTTGTTCAAGATCAAATCAACTTTACACATGATCTCTCATCACCCCAACCACTACCAAATAGTTTGATCACCAACAACACGAACAACAATGATAGTAGCTTCTATTTAGGGTTTCAGGAGGACCATCAGAGCATGTACAACTACCCTACTTCAGATGTAAAAGAAGCCATGCTCATGTTTGGAAATGGTGGTCATGAAGGTTATCATGAGGGGAGTACAACTGGTTCTAGTTCTGAAGGTGGGAGTTGTTTAAGTCAAATGAGCTATGGAAACTGTAGTGAAAATCATGATAAGAAGCAACAATATGATCAGATCAAGCAAGAAGATCAATTTTCTCTTCAGGGTTTTGGAGATCAAAGTCAGAGTTTCATGATTAACCACAACTACATTGATCAGAAACCAAAAGGGTACAATTTGAATAATATTAGTGAAAGCTCATTGCATAGTAAACTTGAGGAAGTGAAGCAACTCATCAGTAATGATGATGAATACATGACAACACATGATCATAAGGAGATATGCTATCATTACTGATTTGTCTGGTACACTTGTAATTAAGGATGAAGATATGGATGAGAGAGTTTGAGGAAGTTTCTTGGGGTTTGTGCTGATTGTAGTGGAAATCAATGTAATATATAAAAAAAAAAACAGACTTATTTGTTTTCTAATTTCTATATTTGTAGTTGTGTGACAGTACATGTACTAGCTATTATTTTTGTGCATTTCTTATTGGGGATATAATAAATAGTACTATTTTGTCAGTAGGTAACACCAGTCCAATGTTGGATTCATAACTCAATTGCCTAAATTAGTAGCTTTGAATCAACTCAACTGAATAGAAATGGGGGTGATTTGAAGACTTTCACCCATAACACACCAGCTACTCAGTAATCAACCTCTTATTGATTTGAATGATTTTTAAGGTTGTATGCTCGTTTGAACTTACTATAGCTAAACGCCCTTTTAACAGGGATGCGCAAGGGCTAAACGCCATATTTACCTGAAATCTAAATGTCCTTTACAAAGTAAACGCCAAATCTAAACACTCGTTTACAAAGAAATCGTCACATCTAAAAGCGTGTATACAAATGATTACACGACTGATGTGACACCCTTTTGAGGGTATTCCTATAGCAGTGCCCCGAAAGATATGACATGTGATACATTGAACATGAATACACAACAAATGATTGTTATTGTTATTCACTTAATTACACATCGCATCCTATTAAATATACTTGACATTATATGTTAATAGAAAGTCTTTTTTACACAGACAAAGGAAAGACGAAACTTACAACTAACCGTCCGTCCGTCCCTGGCGTGGGTTCTGATTTTCTTTTAAGTCTTATTTAAATTTTCTTGTCTTTATGAAATTACACTTTTTTTTAAATCAAAGTAAAAAAAATACATTTCCTCATAGTACATGTTAATGTTTGAATTCAACACTTGAGCCAAGGCTGCGAGACGCGGCCTATTGTCTTGATCGAGCCACAACTTGATCCAAGTCGAAGTCTTTCGTGTGTTGAAGCTTGGAAAGGTACGAGATGCGGCTGGGGGCCAAAACTAGAGTCGGGAAGAAGAACCCACCCAAGTCGCAGCTTGGCGGGTGTGTGAAAGTATGAGCCGCGGCAAGATGCTTTGAGCCGCAACGGGAGGTGTGGGATTGCAGCTCGAGTCGACGCCTAGACACCGACTTGAGTCGAGGCTTGGACGCAGTAACGCGTGAGTCACAGAATTGATATGTATACGAGTCAAAGTTCAAGATAGATTAGGATAGAGTTTATTTATTGTTTAACTTAATGTTTAAGTGTTTGAGTCGGTTTAGACTTACTTGTTTAGCAAGATGGGAATTTGTATACATACCGATGTTGGGGTCTAGGTTTTATGTGTACCCTTGTAATCAATTTTCTTGAAGTTCTTGTTAATAAAAGAGTCGCACAAAGTTATGCCACGACTTGACTTCTGGATATGAGTTTGAGGTTGGGTTTGACGTCTCTGATTCAACAGTTAATGAATCTTAATCTCAAATCTACAACCGGCTAGCAATCTATTCTTTCGTATGCAGTTTAAACAAGCAAATTTTGATAAATGCTAGAGTACAAATTCTTTTTACTTTTTCAAACCGACAATTACAACCATAATTAATAAATCAAACTAACTAACATAAAAAGAGTCGAACGAGATAGAGAAAATCATTTACGGCTTACATAGCTAATACTCTTAACCAGTGTTGTAAGAATCGCTAGGCGCTAGTCGGGCGGTGGGGTACCGCCTAGGGATTAATCGGGATTAATAGGGATTAATCGGAATTAATCGGATTGAAATTTTTATATGTAATTTTTAGTTACATATACACACACACATTTTTATATGTAGTTTTTTAAAGTAGACATTTTTTAACCCCTTATTAACCCATTTTTTAAGTAATTGGAAGGAATTTATATGGTTTGGTCAAAATTTGGCTGGCATCTTGCCAAAATTTGGCTAGAATTGGACCGTCATTGACTGCCTAGCTATTAATCGGCCATTAATCGGTGAACCACCGATTAGTGATTAATCGGCGATTAATCGGAGACTAGTCGGGATTTTTACAACCATGCTCTTAACACAATCTTAGATATACGAAGTTCCTCACAAATAGTCAATAATGGCGCTTTTTAACCTGGTCAAATATCTATCACAGGGACTTTCCTCATCTTTTCATAATGCACATTTTATATGTTCTTCGTCATCTTGTAGAAACTACCATGGAATTTTACATACTAACATCCAACAAATGTGCATAATATTTAAATTACGAGTGCTTAGACTATCCGCATCAGTGAAAGGCTATCCTTTCTACAAACAGCCTAATCAGCATGCCACATCAGCTTTTCACTTATTCTTCCCACAAACACTTTTTACCCACAACAATAACATATATATCCTTCTCACAAACAACCTTATAAAAAAAAAAAAGGACCCACCATTAGGCCATTCTTCACCATTCTTCCCCAAGAATTGTGAAGAATGAACACCCTCCATGTCATCCTCTACAACACCCACTAATCCATCCCTCTCACAAATGCCCTCCACATAGGAATAAACACCCTCCATGTCACCTACAAACATCCTTGATGTGGATAGTCTTATGATAATTTGAGATAAGATATGATTATCTTTTTTTTAACTAAAAGATAGAATATGAAGTGGTGAAATGAGAGACCTTAAATTTTTTTTACATCTCTCGATATGAAGCGTATAGCCCAATACGGTTCCTATAGGGTTTAAACCAGTGTTGCAAAAATCGCGATTACTCGGCGATTAATCGCCGACTAGTCGCTAGTAGGCCTCCTACTGAGTAATTTCTCACTAATCAGTCAAAAAATCGCTAGTCAGTCAAAGCCGCCCTAGTCGGCCCATTTGAAATCCTTACAAAACAGGCCCAAGATTACAACTTTAGCCCATTTTCCTTATCCCTTACCCTAATATGACGAAGAATTTGAGTCGGAGAAAGACGATGAAGTAGACGAGGAGATTGAATACGAGTCGGATGGTGTTGAAATCATTGAACACTACGGGGATGACGATTACATTTGAGCTATTTGTTAATGTTTGAATTTTAAGTACTGAGACTTGTTATGTTATGACTTATATGTAAGTTTAGTTTGTATTTTGAACTACTTTTACCTTTTTAAGTATTATATTTATATGGATGTGTGAGTATATATATACATATTTATAATAATTATAAAATTTACATATAAAGTTCCGATCCGATTAATCCCGAGTAATCCTGAGTAATCCCGAGTAGTCGCTAGTCCCCACCTCACAGGCCGACTAGCGACTAGTGAGTTCTCCAACCTTGGTTTAAACGCATTAAATGCGACACCACACTACTAGAAAAGTGCATAATTTCCTACGGAAATTTCCTACACAATTATTTTTGTCACAGATTCAAACACATTTGTGACAAATTTCCTACGATTTTTTTTTCCAAAATTCTATGTCAAATTTTTGATGCAACAATGACAGAAAATAAAAAAACCCTAATTAATTGATAGTTGCGTCACAGATCTGTTAGAAATAATCTACAAAAGGTTGATTATTAAATCATTTCGTACAAGTTTGTGACAAAATATTTATTCTTTAGTTTAATTAAACATTATGTCGGAACTGCGTCACAAGTTGCGACACATTTCCGACAACTAAGTCATAATACTTAATTTTATTAAAAATAAATACAAGGATATACACTTCTATATTTATATATAATAGTAAAATTAGTATAATAATTAAAAATTATTATATTTCCTACACATTTGTGACAAAATATTTATTTTTTAGCTGATTTAATCGTTCCGTCAGAATTGTGTCATAACTTGTGACACATTTCCGACAAACAGTTTATTTTTTAGTTGATTTAATCGTTCCGTCAGAATTGTGTCACAACCTGTGACGCATTTCCGACAACTAAGTCATATTACTTAATTTTATTAAAAATAAATACAAGGATATACACTTCTATATTTATATATAATAGTAAAATTTGTATGATAATTAAAAATTATTATATTTCTTACACATTTGTGACAAAATATTTATTTTTTAGCTGATTTAATCGTTCCGTCAGAATTGTGTCACAACCTGTGACACATTTCCGACAACCAAGTCATATTTCTTAATTTTATTAAAAATAAATACAAGGATATACACTTCTATATTTATATATAATAGTAAAATTTGTATAATAATTAAAAATTATTATATTTCCTACACATTTGTGACAAAATATTTATTTTTTAGCTGATTTAATCGTTCCGTCAGAATTGTGTCACAACTTGTGACACATTTCCGACAAACAGTTTATTTTTTAGTTGATTTAATCGTTCCGTCAGAATTGTGTTACAACTTGTGACACATTTCCGACAAACAGTTTACATCTAGTTAGTGTATAAAAGGAATTAAGTTTCATATTCTAACAGCTCCTAGTAGGAGGATAAACTGGTTAAGGCGTTGCGGTTCTAAACGATAGGTCAGGAGTTCGATCCTTGCAAAGGGCCGGTTCTTTAAGGAAGAACCCCCTTTTTGACAGATTTTTGAAATATTTACACTTTGGTCCCTGAAGTTTCAGTTTTTACAAAAGTAGTCCCTGTAGTTTCTAAAAATTTTTCTGTCGGAAATTTGTCACGAATAATGCTTTTGTCGGAAATTTGTAACAACTATTTTTATATTTCTGTCGGAAATTTGTCACGAATAATGCTTTTGTCAGAAATTTGTAACAACTATTTTTTTTTGTCAGAAATTTGTCACGAATAATGCTGAATGAAATTTTTTAATTTTTTTTTTGTTGGAAATGTGTAGCTAAAAAATTCCGAAAATATAATAATTAATATTTATCATAAATAATATATTAAAAATAACTATGAATTGTTGTAGGAGATCTGTAGCAGTTTGTGACACGGCGATTTTGTAGGAAATGGGTAGGAAATTGCGTAGGAAATGCGTTGGAAACAGGTTTCCTACGAGGCATTTTCCTACATCATGTATTTGTCACAAATGTGTGGGAAAACCTGTTTTGTAACGCATTTCCTACGAAAACTGGTGTAAGAAATTTCAGATTTTCTAGTAGTGCCAATAGGAACCGTATAAGGCAATACGCTTCCTATTGGTACGATATACCTATTCTCTGACATGCAGGTAGCTCAGAACTGGAAATATCTGAAAAGTGACCCCAATAGGAAGCATATGAGGCAATATGATTCACATAGGTTTGAAAAGGTCTAGGAGTCTTATAGGAAGCATATAGGGCAATACGGTTCCCCTTTCAGTAAATTATATATAGGAAGCGTATAGGGCAATACGGTTCTTCCGGTCCCCTAATCCGTTACCGAACTTATCTCTATATACATATATACCTATCCACAAGAATACATGGACAAAAATACAAGGTATGATTACCGGTGCATAATATATAAATTACCATGGAATTTAACATAATAACATCCAACAAATGTGCATAATATATAAATTATCGGTGCGTATGATAATTTGAGATTAGATATGATTATTTTTTTTTTAACTAAGAGATAGAATATAAAGTACTCAAATGAGAGACCTCAAAAATATATTAAGTTCGTCAAATTGTAACATGTGATACAACCAATTACTTATTTATTAGGTATATAAGTTTTATATTGTTTACCGAACATGAGTAGATGTTGTAGGGTGTGGTTCGACTACAAAATCGATTTTTCCTAAAAAAAATGTACAAAGTTATAAAACATCACAATTTCAATCATAAAACACACTCAAAACCCACCAATAACAGAGTGAATATTACTAAACACTATATTAGAACCCTAACAACCATAACAACTTCAAACACACCATCGTAGATTTATGAATATAAAACACAACATGATAATCAACATAAAACACACTAATGTTAATTATTCGATAATCAAAGTCTTGTCATCCAAAATACAAAACAAAAACCACAAATATTGTGTTTTAATAACCTCCATTGTGTTATTTGTGGGTTATGAGTGTGTTTTATGATTGACATTATAGTGTTTTATAACTTTTTTACACATTGTAAGAAAAATAGACTTTGTATCCTACTGCTACAAATGTGTATAGATTATACTGCTAACATGTTTATAACATTTTCTCTTCTCATTGTCCTGAATGTAGATTACTTCATACATTCACTAACACTAAACCTGATTCAAAAAAAAAAAAAAAACATTAATAAACCTAACCTACACTTTATGTAGCATGCCTTTGTATTCTTCTATGCATAGTTGGACACCATGTTGCGACCCATTTTTAGGTTATTCCTTAATCGATGATTTATAACCTCCGTAGTGAATCGTTTGTTACGATTCGGTTTCCTTGCAACCATAGAAATGATTTTACTATGTAATCTATTATGACTCGGGAAGAAATATGAAAAAAAAAACACAACGAAGACTTCTTCATGAATCATGATGGAATCCACAAGAATCGTTGATGGAGTGTTGGAGTTGTGGCTTTTGGTGAAAATCACGATGGAAAATAATCAAGAACCTAACCTACAATACATAATATATATTCTTGATTTGTAGAAGAGATGGTGAGAGAATCTCCAAATCATATCCCAGTAAATAAGAAATGTAGTTACCAAAAGACTTTTTTTAACCCTTTTATGCTATATTTTGATATTGAAAGTTTTATTTTTTTTATCTAAATGTCACTAGGGTTAAGTTATTCTATAAATACTCCTAATTGTAACAAAGTTTTATAGAGTGACAAGTGTCCGATAACCTAAAACCTAAACCTACTACACCACCACTCAAAACCTAAACACCCACCACCACCAAAAAACCTAAACCCCCACCCCCTCGACAATTTTTTTTTTTTTTTTTTTTGTGGGTGATTGGGGGTGGGGGGTTTAGTATTTTGGTTGGTGGTGAGTGTTTAGAGTTTTTTTTTTTTTGTAGTGAGTTTATTTTTAGAAATCTTTGTACACTTTTTATTTTTAGGAGTCTTTGTATTTGATCCTAATACAATGTAACTAATAATTTAACTAAATTATATTTTTAATCAAATACTTCTCCATGATTCTGATGGACTATTCAAGTTCTTTTAATACATGTGATTTTCGAATTGATATATCCCCTCTATATCATATTTTTTAAATATTAGTTTTTATTCTTACACTACTTCACACCGAAAACATCAAATTACTCACTTGTCTAAGTTTGAACACGATATCTCCTTTCCAAATTTTAATAAGCATATACCTCTATAATTTATATAAGAAAAATTGATTTTTAATAAACCAACATTTGTCCCGTTGGTAAATAATAATCTTACCTACGTAATTGGTATACAATAATCCTACTTGTCAACATGTTGGTACTCAATGAACTTCCGTTAATTTTTTTTAACTGAAGTTATTTTTTAAGTTTTATTTATTACACAAAACGTCTCTGTAGTTGTAATTTACTAGTTTTAACTATTTTATAAAACAAAAAACCTCAAGGGACTATAATTTACTAGTTTTAAAATAGTTAAAACTAGTAAATTACAACTACAGGTACTGTTTGTGTAATAAATAAAACTTAAAAACTAACTTCAGTTAAAAAAAATTAACGGAAGTTCATTGAGTACCAACATGTTGATAGGTAGGATTATTGTATACCAATTACGTAGGTAAGATTATTATTACCAACGGGACAAAGGTTGGTTTATTAAAAACCAATTTTCCTTTATATAAACTATTCATATATATATATATATATAGGGAGGGGCTCATGCGAGAACTCCATTTATTGCGAGAACCGCGAGAACCAATATGAACACAACCTAAAATAGCTAAAAAAACCTAACCCCCACCCCCCCCCCCCCAAGCTAAATGCTAAAAACTAAAACCCCTAAAAAACCTAACCCCCCCCCCCCCCCAAAAAAAAAACCTAAACCCCCCTCCCCCACCCCCCAAAAACCTAAACCCCCCCCCCCCCCCCACCCCCCCAAGCTAAAATGCTAAAAACTAAACCCCCAAAAACCCTAAAAAAATCTAAAAAAAATCTAAAAAAATCAAAAAAAAATCTAAAATTTTTTTTTAATATTTTTTATGCTCAAATCGCTACTTTTAGTGGCCAAAAAAAAAATTTTAAATTTTTTTTTTTTTTTTGCTTCGAAAAGTAACGATTTTTATATAAAAAATATTAAAAAAAAATGTGTGATTTTTAGCTATTTTTAGGCATTTTTTGTTGTGTTCACATTGGTTCTCGCGGTTCTCACAATAAGAGGTGGTTCTCGCATGATCTTCTCCCTATATATATATATATATACTAGGTTAGAACCCCGTGTAATACATGGGTTAAATAAATGTAATTTTATATACCAAATAATAAAAAAAATATCTTTAAAAACCTCATTTATTACACCGGTTTAATAAATTAATTTTATATACCAAATAATAAAACAACATATCTTTAAAAATCTCGTTTATTACATGGGTTGAATAAACGTAATTTTATATATTAAAATAATAAAAAAATTATATCTTTAAGAACCCCGTGTATTGTATGGGTTGAGTAAATTTAATTTTATATTTTAAATAATGAAAAAGGTTACATTTTTAAAAATCGTATGTATTGTATGGGTTGAGCACATATAATTTTATATATCAATCAATAAAAGTTATATCTTGTTATATCTTTATAAACCATGTGTATTATACGGGTTGAATAAATCTAATTTTATATACCACACAATAAAAAAGTTATATTTTTAAAAACATGGTGTATTACACGAGTTGCATAAATGTAATTTTGTGTAGTAAATAATAAAAATATTATATCTTTAAAAACCTCGTTTATTACACGGGTTGAATGAATCTAATAAAAAGTTATATCTTTAAAAAATAATAATGGATATACTCGATATATGATGGATCGGGTGATTGCGGTGATGGTTCTTATAAATGTCACGTAAACCTAGTGAATAGACGGAAAACCCCAAAAATAGGTGCCTCCAATGAATGACACGTGTCACATATTGAATCGATAATCAACGCTACAAATGTGACAAACAACACCACAAAATGGGAGGTGGATATGAAATACAGAGTATAAAGTTAACCGAATAGACTATAAAGAAATTGAATTAAAATAAAGTATATTGTCTAAATTAGAGTAAAGTGAAATAACAAAGTAAAGTATGTATGGTCTAAATATCGAAGAGTAAAATAAGTCGTTTTATATCTAAGACCTATCGTTTCCATTAGACGAATCTCCTCAACCACCTGTTATCAGTGACATGTGTTTTTCATCATATATGTTATATACATATTACATATTCTATGTTATGTTATGTACAAAAAATAACATAAAGGGTGTGGACATGTAGTTACAAAGGTGTGTCTGAGAAATAGGAACACGTGTAGTCAGTTTTTGAGTTTAGATTGGATAGATGCAAAATAACATGTAAAATTATTAAATTAATAATATTATAATTAATTAGAAGAGATTAAAATAAAATAATAATTATCTATAAGAGATGGCCTAATATAATGACAAGTGTCCCTAAAGTGGTTTCTCTTATTATATATATATATATATATATATATATATATATAGCACATATATAAGAAAATTAGATGGTGAGTTGGTGACAGAAAAAACAATGAATTGGATGTGGTGGGAAGAAAGGTTTGAAAACGACAACAATCAACGAGGGGTCTTAATATAATCTCACTGAACCATCACACACCATCTATACTATCTATTAAAGGAGCTTAGATTATGATGTAAAACTGCCTACGTGTCAACCAATTGGATATGCCACATAGTCCCTGGTGATGTCATAATTCGGATAATATATATATATATATATATATATATATATATATATATATATATATATAATTAAAATATAAAAATCTATAAATCTAAAAAATCAGATTATATGGGGAGTAATTTTTTAGGAGGCAATTTCAAAATTCAAACCTTCAAATATACTTAAACCTAAAATCAAATTCAACCCTCCTCTTCTCTTTCTCTCTCTCAAATTCCATCAGATCTATGTGCATCTGCCCCTTTCTCTCGATTCAACTTAAATCAAAGAAGAAAAACATGCCATGGATTGAAGATCTAGGGTCTAAAAAACAACCGACAGATCTTCTTTCATTCGCAAGGAAGGTAATGTTCATTCAGCCAGCAGGTAACCTGCGATTCAGCAACTTCGATTAGCCCCCATTTCTTCTCTATTACATTTGAAATCTAATCTCCATTGCTAATTTCTTCTCTTCATAGAGGGACGTTAATTCTCAGGATCAAAAAATGGTTTCAGTCAAGAAGACGGTAATATAAAATTACACATCTGTATATGCTCGCTTGTGTGTGTGTGTGTGTGTGTGAATTGATTATTGACTCTGGTGATTTGTATTATGTGATCGCAGAAGAAGTCTCATGAGAGCATCAACAATAGGTTGGCTCTTTTCATGAAGATGAAGAGTGCAAAGTATACTCTTGGATACAAGACTGTGCTTTAGTCTCTAAGGAATCAAAAGGTAAGCAAAACTCGTCTCAATTTCCAGTTTAAGTTATAGTTTTGTTACATTGTTTCAATTTTTCTACAGATTTTAAGTTTTGGGTGGTGATATGGTATGATGTTGGTGGGTTTTGAGAGGTTGTATTTTGTGCTATTTGTAAGTTTGATTGATGAGATTTTTTTTTTTTTTTGTTTAAATTGATGTTTAATTTTGTTTAAATTTATTCGAGCCCTAATTTTTAGGGTTTATAAATTGTTCTTGAATAGTTACCAAAGTGTTAAATTGGTGGATATTATATTATTCATTCGTTATGTTTGATTCTATTTGCTTGTTAAAGGGAGAATTTTGAGTGATTTTGATGCCGGATTGTAGAGTTTAAATATTAGGGCTTCATATCGGAGTTGTTAATTGTGGTTTTTTTTTTAAATTTTATAGAATTTAAATACTGGAGTTTCATACCAGAGTTGTTAAATTGAGTTTTTTTATTTGTGTATTATTATTTTTTATGTAGGTTTGGAGCCATTGCCAAACATTTTATAGAGGAAGTATGCGTTATTACGCGATTTGGATAAAAGTTTGCAGGGTATAGTTTATACACAGACTATTGAGTTCAAGTGCATGTATACTGCTTTCTGCAGTTTTAAATAAAATATAATAAAGTTAAGGGGTGTATGTCTGCAGGTATTCAACGATGCAAATCCATCATTATAATAAACAGGTTTTACCGGTAGTGCTGGCACTGCAGTTGTTACAAGTCATAAGGCAGCTCTTTGGACAGATGGGAGATATTACCTCCAGGTGTTTATCTAATTATCTCAGTTTCTTAAGATGCAAATCCATCATTATAATAAACATATGAATTAAAATATTTTTTTTATGTTGTGTACCAGGCTGAGAAGCAGTTGAGCTCTTGCTGGACCCTAATGCGATCTGGTAGCTCGGGTGTCCCTAGCACTGCCGAGTGGCTAAATGATGTTTTAGCTCCTGGTAGCAGAATCGGCATCGATCCCGTGAGTAGTATTTGAATAGTTTTTATCTTGGTTTAAAAAAGCGCGCCTTAAGCGTGCTTAAGCGCAAAGCGCATCTAGGCACAAACCCCATCGCCTTGTGTGACATAAGGCGCACGATGTACAAGAAGCGCAACTGAGGCGCGCTTTTTAGGGTGAAAATCGACCTAAGGCGCAGCTGAGGCGCACGCTTTTTGTACATGGGGTGTTTCTATGCTTCTGAGTGTTGTACAACAGGCTTTTTATGCTGTACATTTATGTTTTTTTTCATTTTAAAACATATATAAACTTATAAAGCTTAATTATAGCTAAACCACTCATGGGATATATAAAATAAATTATATAATCACTTTGCGCTTTGTGTACGAAAAGCTCACCGCTTTTGCGCTTCGCTTTTTAAAAATCGGTTTTAGACCTCATCGCTTTTGTGCGCTTCCCGCTTTTTTAAACCAAGGTTTTTATGGTGTATTTTATATGCGTGTGACCTTTTCTTGTATTTGTGAAGGGAGCAGTTTCTTTTTTCTTCTGATGCTGTGAATGAATTAAAGGAAAGCGTAGCTAAAAGCAATCATGAGTTAGTTTACTTATATGGTGTTAATCTTGTGGACGAAATTTGGAAAGATGCAAGGCCGTTGCCTACAAGCAAATCAATTCGAGTGCATGAACTTAAATATGCCGGTGTAGATGTGTCAATCAAACTAGCTAACCTGAGGTGTGAACTCATTAACCATGGCTCATCTGCAATTGTAATCTCTATGCTTGATGAAGTTGCCTGGCTACTGAACCTGGTAATATTTTTTTAACTTCTCAAGACATCTATCGGTCTATGTGCCCCGCTTCTTCAATGTTATTAACTTATACTAATGCAATTGTATTTGCAGAGAGGAAACGATGTTCCACATTCTCCTGTTATGTATTCGTACTTGATAGTGGAGCTTGATTCAGCAAAACTGTTTGTTGATAGTTCCAAAGTTACCCCTGAAGCGATGGACCACTTGAAGAAAGCTGGCGTAGAGTTACGAGCATATGACTCTATTCTTTCTGAAATTGAAAGGTTAGTGGCTAGAGGGGCCCACCTTTGGTTAGACACATCGTCCATTAATGCTGCTATTTCAAGCACATATGCAACTGCCTGTGATAAATACACAGAAACAAATGGTAGTAAACGCAAAGGGAAATATTCGTCTGGGGCACCGACCGCATTATGTAAAAGCTCTCCCGTGTCCCTTGCTAAAGCAGTTAAAAATCATGTTGAGCTAAAAGGGATGCGTAATTCTCATTTAAGGTAATAAATAAATTGTATATTCTATAATGCAAGATAATTATAATATTGTTAAAGATAAATCACTACTTGATGGTTGTTTTTGGGTATCAGGGATGCAGCTGCTCTTACTGAGTTTTGGTCATGGCTCGAGGAGGAAATGAATAAAAACGTGGTACTTACAGAAGTAGAAGTTGCGGACAAGCTTCTTGAATTCCGTGCAAGTCAAGCTGGATTTGTTGATACTAGCTTCGATACTATAAGTGGTATGTTCTCTACGTAATTTTTTATGCTTTTATTATTCCCTAACAATTTTAGAAATTTTATGAATAAAAAGTTTCGTTATTAAATTGCAGGTTCTGGTGCGAACGGTGCTATTATACATTACAGAGCAGAACCAGATAGCTGTAGTATTGTGGATACGCAGAAGCTCTTCCTACTAGACAGTGGAGCCCAGTATCTTGATGGTACCACTGACATAACTCGGACAGTACATTTTGGTCAACCTTCTGAACGACAAAAAGAATGCTTCACGCTAGGGGTTGACACATATGCCAAGAAGTTAGATGAATCGTTTTTTTGGACTCTAAATGAGGCCCAAACTTTGATTACGAATCACTCTCTGGTGCAAGTATAGGCCAGGTGAGTCGAACTCTAAACTTAAAATTTTTATTGTTTTGTTTGACACCATGGTTTTCGTGTGTTCACCGGTTCTATTGGCGATCCTCTAAATTTTATGTAGCTTATGTATTGTTGGTTTATAATTCTCTCTTTGTTATTTTAGATCATAACTATTGTCATTCACGTTTATAAGATCACAACTGTTGTCAAACAAAACAATTTGGGAAAATGTTAGATTTTATCTATTTTCAATCTAATGTTTGAATATTTTTGTTAAATGTAAAAGTGCCTCTGGCATTCAGAACCGAACTCCAAGAAGCCGGTTGGGTGGTTGGACGATCATCTGTGCATAGTTCTGTTACTGCAACTGACGGCACTATCAAGGTTAATGATCTTTCTTTTCCTTAAACCTTAATCAAACCTAATTTCCATTTGATTGCATCTAAAACCCTTCAGTGTTTGATTTACACTTTAGTTGCTGATAAAACTGGAAGATAATCGACTGGTGGAAACTGTTGGCATACCGGTAACAGATGATAAAGGCTCGGTTCGCCTCACAGCTTGTGTTTCATCACATGTGATCTTTCATTCTTTCTTCTAAAGGATAACTATCCCGCTTTCATTCTTATGGTTCTTTTTAATTTAAAAGATATCTTGATTTGATTACTCAGGTCGGCTGCCCGTTACGTTGCTCATTTTGTGCTACTGGAAAAGGAGGTTTCACTAGAAACCTTAAAGCGCACGAGATTGTGGAGCAGGTTTTGATAACCAACGAAGCGAATGAAATTTTTTTAAGATGATAATAATATATGGTATATGCTTTTTGATTCACTGTTTTGTGTGTAGGTGTTGGCGATAGAGGAGGTATTTAACAATAGGGTTACGAATGTGGTATTCATGGGAATGGGTGAACCGATGTTGAATCTGAAAGAGGTTCTTGCTGCTCATCGATGCTTGAACAAGGTTCGCTTTAAACATTATCACTTGTATAATTTCTCTTTTTTTAATGTATCTTTTCTTGAAAAGAGTTTTTTATACGTCAGGCCATTATCGGACTTTTCTTCTCTCGCTTTGTAACACCCCGAAAACGGGTTTGGTAATCAAACCCCGTTAATACTAAAAGACGGGTAAAATACCATTAGTAGTAAAATTTACCCGGTGAATATTAGGATTTAAATAAATAAGTCTAATATTTATTAAAAGGATGGGAAATACTTTGAGAAAGCAAAGTATATAAAAAGGCCCGAGATTTAACGGGACTTAAAATAAAACGAGTTTTTGAACAAGATGAATAACTAGGAAAATTATAACCTAGTTAACTACAAGTCTAGAAATAACTTGAAATAAGGTTAGAATAACCAAAATTTAATGTTAAACAAAAAGGGAGGGACCAATGTTGTTAAACTTGAAACTATTATTATTAGTTTTAAACAAAAAAATAAAACCAAACACCTCAAATGAGGCTCTGGTCGATCAAGAACAGGAAGAGGGCGACACCCTCATCCCCAAGCCCTAACTTCTACTAAACTCTCAAATTGAAGGCCCAAATCAAGTTGAAATCAAAATCTGAACATAGAATCGTGATCACCTTGTCAAGAGGATCGTGAGGTATGTCGAATTAGGTCATTTTGATTCAACCCAAATTCTTGCATGTGATTGAAATTGAGTGTTGAGCTTAATTATGTGTTGTAAATATGAAATTTGAAAGTGATATAAGGGTTAGGGACAAACCCTAGATGATTTCTTGTCAAAATTCTTGCATAATAATTGTAAGGATCAAAATCACCATAGTGGGTGATTAAGATGTTAGTAGAGCTTGATAAACACTAGGATTTAAAACCCTTGTTCTAGTGTAAACTGAAATTATGAGGAAATCTCTAAATTGTTGATGTTAAAATATGTGTATATAGTCTAATTGAAGTTAATTAGGGTGATAAACTCAAGTCATGAACTTGGTTTAGATTATGTAGAAATCTGACCCGCTAGGTGTTTGATAAAACGCCTAAATGAAGGTTAAAATGTAAAGGTTGGTAAAACGCAGATTTGAATATGTTAAGAAATTATGCGTTAAGACTTATAAAAAGGGTTCTAAACGGATTGTGAATTGAACTCTTTAGGCGAGGAATCCGGATCGTCAAATGGACAAGCCGGTGGAAATACGCGTTTGGAAAGGATGCTTAAAAGGTACGTAACTACGGTTCCGTTACATTATGCTTGATTTCGTATTTTCGTTAGTAGACTTTAAATTAGCATAATACATGAAATTGGCATTTAGTGGAAGTGACGAAGATCACGAGGTAAATAAACGGGTCAAAAGGTGAAATTATCACCCTTTGACAATATCGACTAATGGTTTGTCGAGTTATATGTTTATAGGAATAAATATCAAATGGATACGCACATCGCTATTGCTTAGCGGCTACTAAGTCAAGGTATTGAAACGGGTCAATATATTGATCCGAGCCAGGTATGTATAATGATTCAATTCATCATGTAGAGCTTGAGGTTTTCTAAGAGTTAAACAAGGTCAAATTGGATATTTGGTTATCTTAAAGATAAACCGAATAATTCAAGTTATAATTGTAGTGTTTTAGAAACATAATGGCTTCTAAACAAGGTTATAGTTAAAAGATCGAATTTTTGGGTCAAACAAGTATCTGAAGTCCTTTGTCGTAAAAGAAGGACCAAAATTGACCAAAATGCCCTTGTAGGTTAAATTGAACAAACAACCCTTAAAGGTTGTTTGGAAACAAGATTCATAATTAAATAAATACTTAGAATAAGTGTAGAAGTTGAAAGATGTAATACGTTAGTCAAATAGCTCTATTGGAGTCTTGCCGTAAAATAACAATCCGAAGGGTAAAACTCGGAACATATAGATATACACATTGAAATCCAACACACAAAGAGTTGTAGTTGAAGAATACTCGATAAGAAATGTAGGAATAAGATGCTAGAAATGAATGAAAGCGATTTCAAGATTTAAAGTGCTTAAATACCCTTAACGGGTCAAAATAAGCATACGAGCGAAAACGGGTTTAAATTGTGTAATAAACCTATGATTAGAACCTAATATAGTAGGTAACATTAATTTGAAGAAGTGTATGAGATATAGGAATCAAATAAATACGTTTGTTTGATAAAATGCATAAACGGGTTAAAATTTGGTAAAAAGGTAACGAGTCGAAGGCTTAGAAGTCTCAAAATTTCTTATGTTGGTGTAGGATTTTAACTCCATAAGATGGAGGATTAAATTACGGACGCGTAGGAAAAAGAATCGGGTAAAACGGATCAATAACGAAGAAGTTATGGCCGTTTCCGTGAAATCAGATCGTGCTGGGTATGTACAGCATCAGCTGAAGCATCAGGCTGTGAAAAACAGGGCTAGGCGTGACACTTAGGCCCTTGGCGTCACGTCTAGCCCCCTAACTCCGAAAATTGTTAATTTTTGTCATTTTTAACCCCTGTACTTGTTTGAACTTAATATTTGACTATCAAAACTAACTTTTAAGTTGGTTTTGATCATAGGTGAATGCCAAGAGCGCACGGATGAAGATCAAGCGACGAGAAAGAACCGAACACGATCACAAAACAAGCTTCCGCACTATGTATCGTTATTATGTTAAACGACGAACGTACACATAATATGTTGTATACTTTTTAAATTGTAAAAAGTTTTAATAAACCCGTAATTTCCAATGCATATGTAATCTTAATTACATGACTGTTTTTCGTAAATGATACGTTAAACCTTAATTTATAAGAACGGGTGTTACACGCTTCTTGGCCCAAATCATTAGATTGATAATTCATTGTAATTTTCTGGAACTGTTCTTTTAATTTGCAGTCGGGCTTGTACGGATTCACATGTTTATTTGTACATATGAGAAAATAATTTCAAGATGTTACATATTTGATTAAACCAATATATCAAACTCTCTTTTAGAGTAAATCAAATATAGTAGGTCCGGCCAGCATAATTATGAAATGACTTCCTAAAAAGACACATGTTTTTACATCTATACTATCTATAATACATACTGTCTTTAACATTGTTTTATAAAGATATGTAACTAAACGCAAATAATTTAAATGATATATTATAATATGTTTTTTATTATTTGATTTCGATTGTTATTAAACATACTCGTGTATTCACACGGGTGTACAACTAGTATTTTATATAACGATAAACTTGTTTATTTGCATGCATATTTTTTTAGAAGTTTCAATGCAACTAATTAGATGAGACATTTCTAGAGAAAAAGATAGTTTAAATAATCTACACGCAATAATGATTATTATATTAATTTGGATTCCGGATAGTGAGAAGACAACTGTTCGCGGATACTAACATTTGATAAATTTAAAAGTGTAAATATACTATAAAAATTAATTTTTGTTATAAATCAGATATACAAACCACCCCCATAACCGTTTTGGTAGTTATCATATAGATTCCATTTGACAGTTACTATATATACTCATATGTACATTTGTATCAAGTGGTGAAAGTAGATTCAAGTTTTGAATAATACAATTTCATTGTTTTCTTATCACGTTATCAGCACGAACGGACTCTTCACGGAAAAATTACCGGCGATCTTCAATATCAGGAATTCATTAACACCATTTTGGTTTCAGATAATTTCTGTTCACCACAATCCGGGTATGTCATCATAATCTCCACACTATATTCAAAATGTTTCCATGTTATTAGTATAGCCTTGTGTATCCAAAAATGAATCATAAACTTCGATTTTACATACAGTGGAAATGAAGTTGAAGTTTGAATAGAAACTCCTGTTTATTATAAGAAGAAAAACAAAAATTACGATGGCATGCAAAGAACAATTTTTTTTCGTTCAAATATTTTCAAATTGGACTTCTAATTTGATTCTTTGGATCACAAGACATAGGTTTTCCTTTTGAACTTTAGAACAAATTAGGACTGCCCTGTTATCCAAAAACGAAATCAATCATCACGAAATCGAAAATAACAGTTTTTTTTCTAACAATCCGGCGGTCACTGCCGCCACAAGCAAGCAACCGAACAAAACAGAAAATTCAATCCATAATACATAAATTCTCTTACCCGAATTTTTTTTCTCGGCGATTGTCCTCAACCGCCAACCGTGACCAGTCCGGCGACGCTCCGACTGCTTAACCGTCGCCGGAGATGACGGTTTTTACCGGCGGTTACTCTATTGTTGTTCATCGATTTCGTCGGATAGTCTCTGGCGTTTGAAGGTGCGTGGATCGTCGTCGTCTTCTTTGCCGATCGAGAATCTCGCCGTTTAACCTCAGAAATTGAACAACTTGTTTTTTTTTTGAAATCAAAACGTCTGATGTCGTTGTTTTGAATCAGATAACTTGAATAAAAAATAGGATTTTGTTTTGCTTTTCATGCGAATTGTTCTTCATTCGAAATAACAGGGATTCAAGAAATTAAATTAAAGTATTTGAGGTTTTTAACTTAAATAATATAGTGTTACAAAACCAGCTGTTGTCAAATGGTTTTACAAAACCATTGTCATAAACATGATGTGTTGTCACATGCTTTAATGTAATCCAGAATGAATTATGGAAAAGAGTTTTACTATTATTTAAATTTGTTATTAGAGAGGAGTTTATATATATATATATATATATATATATATATATATATATATATATGGGAAGGATCCACTAAAAAGTTGATTTTGCCTAAGTAGCCTAAGAAGGATTGTGGTGATGACATGTGGCACACCTAATTAGTAGGAAGGAAGGGTATTTTGGTCCTTATAAATAGGAGTGAAAATGACATGTGCCACCACTTTTGTTTTGTTTTTTTGGAATACAACAAAAAAATAGTACAAAAAAATCTAGCACAAAAAATCTTGTACAAAAAATCTAGCACAAAAAATGTAGTACAAAAAAAAATATAGTACAAAAAAATATAGTACAAAAAAATATAGCACGAAAAAAGTCAGCAAAAAAATGTAGTACAAAAAAATCGAGCACAAAAAAATGAGAAAAAAAAAATTTAAGACAAAAAAATACAGCACAAAAAATTTAGCACAAAAATATAGTATAAAAATCCAGCACAAAAAAATGTTATACAACATAGAAATACAACACATTTTGGTGGGTTTTTTTAGTCTTCATATTTTATATAGCAATATGGTACTCAAATTAAAGATAAAAAGACGCTCGATTTTACGGTGAAATTTTTATGAAAAAATAATGTCGTATAAAAAAGTTATGAACGTTTAAAAAATGAGGGTGGAATATGCATGTGACTTGCATGTGGAGAGAGAAAGTCCATAAATATGATTTTCCCAAGATACCCTTGCATTCCTCCTTTCTCCTACCCTTTCATCTTAACCATTGATTTGAAAAATGAATGGTTAAGATTCCTTCTTAGGCTACTTAGGCAAAATCCACTTTTTAGTGGATCCTTCCCCATTATATATATATATATATATATATATATATATAGGGCTTGGCTATACAAGAAACGCCATCTTTTTTAAGAAACCTTGGAAACCCAATGTGAGCCATTGATTGTCTCTCATCACACTTGATCAATGGCTCTCATAATTTTGGTAACAATTAGATTTAAAAGAAATGTAATAATACACATTAGTCAACTGAAAAGGGCATTTTGGGTAGAACATTTCCTTCTCTCTCCACTGGCTAGTCTTATCATCTCTCTTTAATGCAATCATCTTTCTCTCTCTTCATATCCAATTCAAAATCACAATCCCTCTCTCTAAAAATCACAGATCTCATCTTCTCCTCCCCCGAATCAAAACCCTAGCCCCCATGACTTTCCCTTCTCTCTACACAACACTTACAACCTGCAAGCCTAGAGAGAGAGTGAGAGCCGTGAGAGAGAGTACCAGAGAAATCGAAAGAGAAAGAGATGTCCAGAGAAATCGAAAGAGAGATAGAAAACTGGTATGTTTCCAGCCAAGAACACACATACAAGTGTGTGAGAGAGAAGAAGTTTGAAGTATGTTGTTTTAGAGAGAGAATGATGACACACGCACGAGTGTGTGTGTGAGAAGAAGGTTTGAAGATCTTCTTCATGTTCATCGGACGGTTATAGATCCGGTAAGTGTTCTTGAAATATCATTTCACACTTGATTTTTTGTTGAAATGGTTATTAATATGTTTTTGTGTGCTGAAAGTGTTTTAGTAATGGTTGTTAATATGATTTTGTATTTTAAATAAATCAAAAACTTTAGGATGAGATTTTGAACGAGTTTTTTTGTTGGTTTGGTTGCTTGTTAGATGCTTTTGATCTTAATAGTAGCTGTTTTTTTGTTGGTTTGGGTTCCTTGTTTGGGTTTTTGATCTGAACAGTAAATGTTTTTTTGTTTGGTTGCTTGATTCACAGACTCAGACCCATAACATGTGTTAAGCCCCCTGTTAGAATGTTATGTAACGTGTGTTGATTTACAAAAACAAACCCATAAAGGTTTAGGTTGCTTGTTTGGGTTTTTGATCTGAACAGTAAGTGTTTTTTTTTTTGTTAACAATAATTGTTTTTTTTGTTGGGTTGCTTGATTTACAAAGACAGATCCATAACATGTGTTAAGAACCTGTTAGAATGATATATAACGCGTGTTAATCATAATATGTTGATTATGATAACAATTACTCATTTTGTTCATTAGAGGCAATGTTACTTTTTTAGTAAATTGGGATTGCATATTCAACATATTAGTTTGTTGTGATGAGCAGGAGCTTGAGAAAACAGCACTGAAAGAAAGGAAACTAGGATTCTTCTCATGTGGAACTGGTAATCCCATTGATGACTGCTGGACGTGTGCCCCGAACTGCCAAAAGAACCGCATGCGCCTTGCAGACTGTGGTATCGGTTTTGGGCGGAATGCCATTGGAGGCAACGACTTAACGGTTTTACATGGTCACGGATTCTGGAGACGAGTCATTTATAGTAACACATGTACCGGTAATGTGGATAGTATGTAACGTGTAATATGAAACGAGCCATTTTTGGTAACACGTGTATCGGTAATTTTGGAATATATAATATGAAACGGGTCATTTGTTTTGCACAATTTTGGAAGTATAACATGTGTTAAGCCTCTGTTATAATCTTTTTGTAACCTGACATGTATTCATGTTTAAGCTAGTGGTTTACAAAACACCATGATGTGTATATATTGATCTAACATGTGTTACAATTTTTCTGTTTGGAACATGTAATTGCTTAACATGTGTTAAGCCTCTGCTATAATCTTGGTTTAACCCAACATGGTGTCATGTATAAGCTAGTGGTTTCCAAAACAATATTAACTTGTATAATCTTGGTTTAACCCAACATGGTGTCATGTACAAGTAATAAAAGTACAAGTTAGTATGTAACGTGCAATATGAAACGAGCCATTTATGGTAACACATGTACCGGTAATTTTGGAATATGTAATATGAAACGGGTCATTTGTTTTGCACATCTTATAAATGTATAACATGTGTTAAGACTCTGTTATAATCTTTTTGTAACCTGACATGTATTCATGTATAAGCTAGTGGTTTACAAAACACCATGATATGTATATACTGATCTAACATGTGTTACAATTTGTTTTGCACATTTTGGAATGTATAACAATTTCATGCAAAGGACGAGTCAGCAAATTTAGCAGATAAACAGCAAAGACAGACCGTCAACGGAAGATCCATCCCTTCTTAGTCCGCCATGAGACTCACCAACAAGCAAAAAAGGATATTTGTGTTACTATTGGGCTCTATGCATCCATTTTTGTTGTAAACTCACCAACAAAAATGTTTTGTGTTGGAGTCACCCGTTTTTTACGCATGCTAACATGTTAACAAACGTTATATATCATATGTTCCGGATGTTAATGAAAACAAATGTGAAAACAAACGCTGACATAAACGTAACACATGTTAATGAAAACAAATGTGACCTTACATGTACACTAACACATGTTAGTATCTGACCAACTATTGAGGGCAGTCATTTTACCATCGTGCGATCCATTCGGCCTTAGAGAAACAAAAATGATATTTTTTGGATTCAACAACACGTACCAGTAACACATGAACCACCTAAGATTTTATACACACGTACCAGTAACACATGAACCACCAAATATCCCCTGGTTCAGGATGTTTGCTTTTGAACTACTGTTTTATTGTAAACTCACCAACAAAAATGTTTTGTGTTGGCGCCATGGTTCGGGATGTTTGCTTTTGAACTACTGTTTTATTTAAATGTTATAAAAATATACCAATTAAATGACAACCATAGATCTAGTTAATAGAACATAATCAATGGTTGATGTTTGGCTTCATAGAATTTCACAATGGTTTCGAATGTCAATCTAGTCAAATGAAATAAAATACATGGTCTACATTTATCCACATGGTCAAAGAAGTAATCATGTTCTTTTTGTCCTTTGTACATACTTTTTAAATTAACAAAGGTTAACACACGTTATATATCATTCTATCAGGGGCTTAACACATGTTATACATGAACACATGTCAGGTTACATCATGGAGTTCTGTTACAGCATGAACCACTAACACATGTTATAAATGAACGAATAGTTCCTTCCCAAAAAATGTGACCTATTGAATATCTTTTTTTTAACACATGTCCCCGCATTAACGTCACCTACATCCATCCAGCTTGTCGATTGAATATCTTTATTGGTCTGTTTCTGTAAATCAACACACGTTATATATCATTCTAACAGGGGATTAACACATGTTATGGGTCTGTTTCTGTACTATAACGCACAAAAACAGTTACTATTCAGATCAAAAGCCCAAAACAAAGAAACCTAACCAACAAAAAACAGTTACTATTCAGATAAAAAAGCACCAAACAAGGCAACCAAACCAACAAAAAAACAGTTACTGTTCAGATCAAAATCCCCAAACCATCAAACACATTTTTTTAACACAAAAATAACTAATCCATGAATCAAAATCAAACGAGTTTGAAACCAAAACAAGTAATCCATGAATCAAAATCAAAATTTATAAACACCAGAAGAATGAAAACCAAACTAAGATCAATAGTATTGAAATTTATTACCTATAAACGTCATTCTTTTTTTTGAAACAATAATCAATGGTATTGAAAAATAATTAATCTTTTGGCAACATTCTTAATTCTGGAAAAAAATAAAACCAATCGTGAAGAACGAAAATCAAAGTAAATGACAATTAAAAAATGAAAACCAACTTATTATTGACAGGATCTTGATTCTTCGACAGTATCTTGGTTCTTCGATTTCTTTTAAGAAATTAACATGTAAAGTTGAATTTGGGGTGTAAAAAAGAAAAAAAAAACTCGAACCCATAAAAAAAGGATGAAAAACCTTGATCATTCTTGTCCTCGTCAGTAGGGAACTCGTTGTGAATGACGTTCCCGTCAGTGGGGATCTTGAAATGGATGTTTTGAAATGGTGGATCTTGAAACCGAAATGAAGTTCATGGAAATGGATCTTGGGTAGAACTTGAAACAGATATGAAGTTAATGGAAAATGGAGGTTTTGAAAGAGTGGATCTTGAAACACAGAGATGAAGTAAGTTAATGAAAAAATGGAGGTTTTGAATGGTGGATCTTGGGTTTTGAAAGTAAATTTGGATGTGATGGGGTATTAATTATTGTCAAATCAAAAAGGGGAAATATCTAAGATAGAGGTGAAAATACCATAATGCCCTCAAGGATAAAAAGAATATGATATTTACTATGGACACATGGCAAAATCTAGACCATGCATTGAGTTTGCTAAGTTTTCTAAAAAAATGGGGTTTCTTGTAGAGCATTATCCTATATATATATATATATATATATATATATATATATATATATATAATGTAAGGGAAAATACTACTAAATCTAAAAGAATACTTTACATAAATTAACATCTCGTCGCACCGCGTGGGTTATCGTCAGCTCGTATGATTTTTTTTCCCTTTACAATCACATTAAAACAGCCTTATCGTATGATGTTTAGAACATGTAGTTCTAATTAAAGAGAACCTGAAGTTCTCATACCATATACATTTTATACACATGCTCATTTTTTTTAAATGCATGAATCTTTCCTTGTAGATAAAAATGTCGAACTTATCAAAGCTTGAATTCACCGCACTTGACATCTCGGGTAACAATTACCTCCCGTGGACTGTTGATGCTAAAATTCATTTGACAGCAAATAATTTGGGGGAGACAATTATTGATGGTAATCAAAGTACACCTCAAGATAAAGCGAAAGCTATGATATTCCTCCGCCATCATCTTCACGAAGATCTAAAGCGGGAATATCTAACTGTTGAGGACCCCCTTGAACTATGGACAAATATAAAAGAACGTTTTGACCACCAGAAGTTGGTCTTACTCCCCAAAGCCCGCTATGAATGGCTTCATTTACGACTACAGGATTTTAAAACTCTTAGTGAGTATAACTCTGCCTTGTTCCGCATTACCTCTGAACATAAATTATGTGGTGAGAAAATTACCGATGAAGACATGCTTGAAAAAACTTTCTCAACGTTCCATGCCTCAAATATGCTCCTGTCGCAGCAATACAGGGAAGGTCAATTTACTAAGTATTCTGAATTGATATCATGTCTTCTGGTCGCGGAGCAAAACAACAAGCTCCTACTACAAAATCATCAATCGCGACCCGCTGGTGCAAGCCCATTCCCTGAAGCGAATGTGGCCAATTCTCAAAGCGGACGAGGTAGAGGTAGAGGCCGCGGCCCCAGCAGAGGTCGTGGTCGTGGTCGAAGACGGGGTTACACATGGCATCGAGAGTCTCAGAACACAAAAAATAGCGGTGGTGAATCGAGTCGACATAATACGGGGCGACCTTCAAGAGGGAAAAGTAGCGGGAACCAAGGCAATATTTGTTATAGATGTGGGATGTCAAATCATTGGTCCCGCACATGTCGCACCCCTAAACACCTCGTTGAGGCATATCAACGCATGATGAAAGAAAAAGGAAAGAATGTTGAAACAAATCTGATTGAGGATGCACCTCCAGCCACGATACCAGACGTTCATTTAGATGCATGTGATTTCATTGAAAATGTTCGTGATGTTTAAACATATTTAATGTATCTTTTATGATTTACTTTTCACACTGTGACCTTTGTATTTGGTTTGGTTTGAAACTCTTGCAATGTTTCATTTTACTTCTTTGCATTAACTTTTATTTATTTTAATTTCCTGAAGAAATATGTATGCTAGCTCCAGTAGAGCTATTATTGGTGATGAATGTCTGGTAGATAACGGTAGTACTAATACTATTCTCAAAGATATGAGATTTTTCTCTGAATTGTCTCCGGCAGAGACACCGATTGGTACTATATCTGGTGTCAGTAACCTTATCGAAGGCTCCGGCAGAGCACACATAACATTATCTTCAGGTACCCAATTAACTATTGATAATGCATTATATTCTAGTAAATCCAGAAGAAATTTACTTAGCTTTAAAGATATTCGGAGAAACGGTTACCACCTAAAAACAATATCTAAAAATAAGATTGAATATCTTCAAATTACTTCAAACAAAAATGGCAAAGAAACAATTGTTGAACAATTAGAAGCCTTATCCTCTGGGTTATATTGTACTGATATCAACCCTATCGAATCATACATGGTGAGTAACCAAAAGCTGTTAGATAAAGACACATTCAATATATGGCATGACCGTCTAGGTCACCCTGGTAGCATAATGATGAGGCGAATAATCAAAAGTGCAACCGGGCACCCTCTTAAAAACTTAAAAGTTTTGCTACCACAAGACTTATCATGTGCAGCATGCTCTCTGGGCAAACTTATAACTCGGCCCTCACAAACTAAATTGATACATGAAACCCCATCATTTTTAGAAAGAATCCAAGGGGATATTTGTGGGCCTATTCATCCTCCATGTGGACCATTCCGCTATTTCTTGGTCTCAATTGATGCATCCTCAATGTGGTCACATGTGAGTCTTTTAGCTACTCGAAATGTAGCATTTGCCCGACTTCTAGCTCAAATCATACAACTGAGAGCTAATTTCCCGGATAATCAAATTAGAAACATCCGGATGGATAATGCAGGAGAGTTCACATCTCAAGCGTTTAATGACTATTGTATGTCAATCGGGATCAATGTTGAACATTCAGTACCTCATGTTCACACACAAAATGGTTTAGCTGAATCTTTAATTAAACGATTACAAATAATCGCTAGACCACTCTTTATGAGATGTAAACTACCATCTTCTGCATGGGGTCATGCTATTTTGCATGCCGCTGCACTGATTAGATTGAGACCAACTGCTGATCATGAATACTCCCCATTGCAACTGGTCTCCGGACGAGAACCAAGTTTGTCCTACCTTAGAATTTTTGGTTGTGCGGTATACGTACCAATACCGCCACCACAACGTACTACAATGGGACCCCAAAGAAGACTGGGTATCTATATTGGTTTTAACTCCCCGTCCATTATTAAATACTTAGAACCAATGACGGGAGACATGTTTACAGCACGGTATGCTGACTGTCATTTTGATGAAACAATGTTCCCAGTCTTAGGGGGAGATAGGGACAAAGAAAGACTGGTAACACAAGAAATAACGTGGAATGCATCATCGCTATCAAATCTCGACCCCCGAAGTGGTCAATGTGAATATGAAGTCCAAAAGATTATACATTTGCAAAGAATAGCGAATGAATTACCAGATGCATTCACAGACACGAATAGAGTGACAAAGTCACATGTACCAGCATCAAATGAACCTGCTCGAATTGAAGTAATCCCAGAAGCGATTACTATACAACGAAAGCGTGGGAGGCCAATCGGTTCCAAAGACAAAAACCCACGAAAACGAAAAGAGCAAAGTAACGCAGTTGGTGAAAACTCACAAAAGGTTATAAATGAAACCCCGGTAGAGGTAAATGTCCCGGAAAAGACAACTATAATCCAGAGGAAAATGAAGTTTCAGAAGAAACACCGGTACCGAACGAAAATGAGATCTCTATTAATTATGTACAAGATAGTACAATGTGGAACCGGAATAAAACACGTGTTGATGATATATTCGCATATGCTATAGCAACGGATGTAATCAATGAAAATGATTACGTACCTAAAACATTAGAAGAGTGTATGCACAGAAATGATTGGCCAAGATGGCAAGAAGCCATAAATGCCGAATTGAATTCGCTCGAAAAACGACATGTTTTCGGACCTGTAGTCCGAACACCCATAGACGTCAAACCAGTAGGTTATAAATGGGTGTTTGCAATAAAGAGAAATGAAAAGAATGAGATTGTACGATATAAGGCTCGACTTATAGCGCAAGGGTTTTCCCAAATCCCAGGAGTTGATTATGAGGAAACGTATTCCCCTGTAGTGGATGCGATAACCCTTAGGTTCCTAATCGACCTCACAATCTCTGAAGGACTTCATATGAGACTAATGGATGTCGTCACCGCATACTTATACGGGACACTTGAAAATGACATCTACATGAAAATTCCTAAAGGATTAAAATTGCCTGAAGCATTAAAATCAACACCTCGAGATATGTGTTCTATAAAGCTCCAGAGATCTTTATACGGTCTCAAACAATCTGGTCGTATGTGGTACAATCGACTTAGTGAATATCTCGAAAAAGAAGGATACAAGTCTAATGTAATCAGTCCATGTGTCTTTATTAAAAGATCACTCTCAAATTTCACTATAATAGCAGTCTATGTTGATGATATCAACATCATCGGATCTCCTGAAGAGATAGAGAAAGCTGCTCAGTTGTTAAAGAAGGAATTTGAAATGAAAGATCTTGGTATGACAAAATTATGCATCGGACTACAATTTGAGTATCTGTGCAATGGTACATTTGTCCATCAATCAAACTACATCCAGAAGATGTTAGTACGTTTCAACATGGATAAAGCACATCCGTTTAGCGTACCTATGGTTGTCCGACCGCTAGATCCACACAAGGATCCTTATCGCCCTCAACAAAAAGGCGAAGAAGTACTTGGTCCGAAAGTACCGTACTTAAGCGCGATCGGTGCCCTTATGTACCTCGCAAATAACACAAGACCTGACATTGCATTTGCAGTTCATGTACTAGCGAGATACAGTTCGAATCCAACACGTAGACACTGGAATGGTGTAAAACATATATTTCGGTATATTTGTGGGACACAAGACTTAGGTCTTTTCTATCAAAAGGATCAAAAGTCCCAACTTGTTGGGTATGCTGATGCCGGATATCTATCAGATCCTCACAAAGAAAAATCTCAGACAGGTTATGTATTCACATACGGTGGCACATCAATTTCTTGGAAATCGACTAAGCAAACACTTACAGCAACATCATCCAATCATGCTGAACTGATAGCATTATATGATGCTGGTCGAGAATGCGTGTGGTTGAGATCAATGATTAATCATATACAAGAAGCATGCGGATTGGAACAAATCAAGAAGGAACCGACGATTATCTATGAAGACAACGCTGCTTGCATAGCTCAAATAAAAGAAGGCTACATCAAAGGCGACAGAACAAAGCACATCTCACCAAAGTTCTTCTCAACGTATGACCTACAAAAAGAAGGAGAAATTGATATTCGTCAAATCAAGTCAAGTGAAAACCTTGCTGACCTTTTCACAAAATCACTACCTAGAAGCAGTTTTGAGTATTTATCACATAAGATCGGGCTCCGAAGATTGAAAGATGTTAGTTAAATTGAGGGGGAGCTTTATACACGCTGTACTTTTTTCCTTGACTAAGTTTTGTCCCATCGGGTTTTCTTAGTAAGGTTTTTAACGAGGCAGCATAACTGGTCCAGCAGTATCGGTTTATCTTATAGGTCCTGAAGTACCGATTTAACATCATCCTGAAGTATGTTGTTAATAGTGTATAATGAATAATGATAATGTATATCTGAGGGGGAGTGTTATAAATCAGATATACAAACCACCCCCATAACCGTTTTGGCAGTTATCATATAGATGTCCATTTGACAGTTACTATATATACTCATATGTACATTTGTATCAAGTGGTGAAAGTAGATTCAAGTTTTGAATAATACAATTTCATTGTTTTCTTATCAATTTTGTATTTCATAGTATATAAAAATGAATAATGTCATCAAAATATATATTTCAAATTAAATTTTATTTTCAAATAATAAAGTTATAAGAATAAAATAATACTAAACAATTGTTAAAGGAAAATGAATATAAAACTTAAAGGTTTTTCGGGTAAACGGGTATATAGTTTCAGGTAATCGGGTATGGTATTATCTAATCTCATACCCACGAAATATTTTTTTCCATAGCCATACCCGACCCAATACTCGTCGGGTATCGGGTATACCCGTCCCAAATGCTTCGGGTGTCGGGTATACCCGTCAGGCTCGGGTTTTTTGTCATCCCTATAAGAAGTCATACAATATTTATTTTTATGGTTTTCGACTGATGTAAAACACATGTCGATATTCTTTTAGGCGTATCACAACTTTATTTTTCTGAATTTTCTTTTTTGATTACTATAACGAATACCAATACTGTAACGACTAGATATGATACCAAACTTTTTCTTGCCATAAATTAAGTTATATTTTAGCTAAACTTTTCTTACAAGTATCCAAACTTCCAATGCTCCATGATCACTAGATCAAGCCCAGCCCATAAACACAGTTGGCCCAACACTAATATAACTCAAATAAAAAATGAAAAATCTTTCGATCTCATCAAACAAGATGTCAATACAAACAATTCTCCAAGACCTCAAAACACTCAAAAAAATCACCACCCAACCCCACCGTATCCTCGCCGAAACCATCATCTCCGCCACCACCACCCTCCCCACCGTCCTCTCCACTCTCACTCCCCACACAGTCAAACTTATCCTCACAGACCCACATATAAAAACCCCCAAATGCTTATCATTATTCACCATCATCACCCAAAACCCATCACTAATCCCTTTCAACATCCACATTGAACACTACGCAACTGTTATTTGCAGGTTAATCCAGTCAAAAAGATTCCAAGATGCCAAGAATCTTGTAAATTCATTAGCAAATGACCAAAATCTCAGGTACTATGTTCCTGTTCCTGTAGATGTTCCTGTTGATCAATGTTTCAATTCAAGAATTGTTTCAAAGTTGTTTAATTTAATGTTTAAAGTATATTCGGATGTTCGAAAATTCGATGCGGCTTTCCAGACTTTAGAATACATGAGAAATAATGGGATTGTGATTAGTGAAAGTATGTGTTTAGTTTACTTAATTGGGCTTATGAGAAGCGGGCGATTCGGGTTGTGTTTAGCGGTTTTGGATCGAATGATGGATTCGGGTGTGAATGTTTCGGTTTATACTTTGACTGTTGTGGTGGATGGGTTGTGTAAGAATGGGGAGATTAGAAGTGCTATAGAATTGGTCGAAAGGGGTATGCGTAGAGGTGTTGGACCGAATGTGGTTACGCTTAATACGTTGGTTGACGCGTGTTGTAAACGATGGGAGTTTGAAGAGTTGGAGTTGGTGTTGGAGTTGATGGCGAAAGGAGGGGTGGAGCGTAATTCAGATACGTATAAGTTTTTGATCGACGGGTTTTTGAACGGTGGGAAGGTTGCGGACGCAGAGAGGGTGATCGCGGAGATGTGTGATAAGGGTTTGACTGTGGAAATTCATTTGTGGAACGCGGTTGTTGTTAAGTATTGTAAGTTGGGGAAGATGGAGTGTGCGTTTAAAGTTTTCGATAACATGGTTGCGAGAAGCGTTGTACCGAATGCGGAAACGTATCGTGTTTTGGTTAGTGGGATTTGCGGGATTGGGGAGATGGGGGCCGCGAAGGAGTTGGCGGAGAAGTTGCAACGGAAAGGTATTGATTTGGGTTGTGATGTATTCGATGATTTGGTTAACGGGTGTTGTAAAAAGGGCGAGTTTGACGATGCGATTGGATTGCTGAAAGCAATGGAGAAGAAAGGATTGTTTGGTGATGTGCGTTTGTATAACATGGTTATCGCGGGTTTATGTGAATCGAATCGCGCGGAAGAAGCGATTAGACTTTTAAGCTTTGTGGTTAAATGCGGCGCTAACCCTGAATTTTTCGCTAATCTAGTAAACGATCTAAACTAAACAACTTGCTAGACGAATCACGAAACATCACACACAAAGTCACTTAACGTCTCGAGTTAACAAACGTGACAACCGATAAAACCAAAGTTTAAGGATGATCGATCGATAATGTAGTAGTAACCCTCAAAAGAGTCGGGCTCAGTGGCCCGCCTTTGCCGAAACATGAAATGCTATGAGACCGTCTTTTGACTTTAAGGTTTCCAGATGTCACGAGTCGTTTCTCTTTGATGACACTCGAGTTGTCGTGCACCAGGTCTGGGTTTGGCTCGCGTTTAGCTCTTAAGAAACGGTCTAGATTTCGACTGTACGTGTCGCCATGGTGGTTAGTATTCTTCGGGGAAGCAAGATTACGCTTTTCGTCAAATTCGTCATCGGTGAAGTAACCCTTTTCTTGAATATCCTGCATTGCAAGATCATCGTATTCCTCGTCGGATTTTGTCGACTCATCGTCCACCGAACCTTCCATCTGCATTTTAAAAAAAAGTTGGAACATTTAGCGAACAGTTCGTGAATCCTTCGGCGGGAACTTCGTTTGTGTTCGTTCGTTTAATAAATGAACAAACACGAACAAGAAAATTTCGTTCGTTTAGTTAAATGAACGAACATTAACAGAGGCCGCGTTCACTCATTTATGCACATGAACGTGTTCGTTATGTTCGAGAGTTCATTAGTGTTTTCAGTTTTTATATTTTATTTAAATGCTTCAAAATTTCGACAAATAAAATATTTAAAGTATCAGTGTATTATATATACTGTCCATGAACGTTTATTTGTGTTCGTTGTTTTCATTTATGTTCATGAACATTTGTTTGTGTTTTGTTTGTGTTCGTTGCCAAAAATTAACAAACGAACATGAACACGTTCATTTCTTTAACAAACGAACACAAACATAAAATCTCGTTCTGTAAGTGTTAATGAACAGTTCGTGAACACATATTTCCTTAACAAACAAACACAAACAAGGTCTTGTTTATGTTCGTTTGCAGCCCCATAATGTACAGTGGTACCTCTTCATGCATATGCTCTTTGGCGTTATCACTAAGATCCTCATCGCTATCCACCTCAAGATTATCATCTCCCTCTTCATCGCTTTCGTACACCGATTGCTCCTCCTTCAACTGAAACTCGTACGACAAGCAAGAACACGATCAATAAAAGATTGCACATTTTGGTTTACTTTTGATAGTTTTAAAGAAAAACGAAATTTACCTCTTTAGAAGGTCCATCAGAAGCCTTAGGTGAACTACAACACGACGAATGATACCGACTACCATTATCAGTAAGCTCGCCTCGTGGCTCATCGACAACGCTACTAGCCTGGCTAGTGCACCCGAGGTCAGCCGGCCAAGCACTAATTCCAAAGTTACCAAATTGGAGGTTAACCGGTTCGGCTTTTCCAATCTGCAACGGTCCATAATTTGGATTCCCAACAATCGGTTTCCCATCAGCGTCTACAGAATGCACAGGCCACGCTTTTGCAACCGACCCATCATCATTCAAAAGCGCCATTAAATTCCTCGAAGAACCTTGTCGTTGAATCAGTTGAAACATTCCCTTGGAGCTTAACGAATCCGCCACACACTGATTTCTAAACTCTTCATCGACTAGACAAACCGTGTTAGTTGCGGGATCGTAAAGTTGCTCGCCAGTCTCGCGTCTTCTTAAACAGCTGAAAACCGTGGCGTGTATTGCAGCAACGCTTCTATCGACGTTTGTGTTATTTACTTTTGGGACTAGATGTTTGTCTGCTCGGTTGCAAAGGTACTCTTGGATTGTTCGGATGTTTTTTATGTACTTTACGTATTTGTTTTTAGCGGGATCTAATGTCATGTACTTTGCACGAACCGCAAATCTTTCCATGTGTTTGTCCTCGTTCGCAATGTATATCATGAATGGTATGATTGATGGATGTTTCTTCATTAATCCCATCTGCATATTCAAACAAAATTAACAATGACCCAAAATAAAAATAAAAATGTTGAGATATGTTGTTATTATACCACAAAATTTAGGCTCAAGTGAACACCCTCCACGACGACTGATTCTTTTCGTTCTTCCCATGCGGTTATGAGACGATCAAGACTATCGATGACCATTTCGCTTTGTGCCTTAAACCCCTCGACTGCCATTTGCTTAGGGCTAATCAGGTCAACAGTGGTCAAACCCTCGTGGGGTAGTGACGTTGAAGCATCAAAGGAACCATTCTTGAATTTCTTTGCTTTTCGTTTGGCTTTGGCTTCGGAAACAGCTACTAGATCTAGATGCTCGCCTGCGTGGTAAGTGGAAGACCAGAGTAGGGGATTTTGTTTCTCATCGACGAAACTACGCATCATGTGTCTAATGGAATCTGTGGATACAACTGTTGTGATCCCTAATCTGCTAGCCTGCATATTTAAGTTGAAGGATTAAATTCCATCAATGAAGCGGATCGAGATTGGCTCATGGATTTACCAGCAAAGCGGATAATGTTGATTTACCACATCCACTGGTACCGCAAAGCAGCACTGTCACGGATCCCTTTCGTTCTCTGATTCTGAAGAACACAAACAAGGCAAAGAATATCAACTCACCTACAACAATAACAGTCATGCCCAGTAAAATCCCACCCGTAGCAAAGCTGCTACCAGTGAGGCACCGGCTACAAAACCATAAATGGACATTAAAAGTATCTTAGAAACATAGATTGATTCTCATGTAATCTAAACAGTAGAAACAAAAGGTACTAAAAATATAGTATTAATAAGCTACCGCCTACCGATAAGGGGGAAGGGGTGCTCAGACCCCCTACCCTAACTCCCGTCAATCTCCTTGCGCCACATCACTCGGTCCATTCACTACCTTAAACTACCTGATTTAGTGGTACCATTACCCTAAAACATGGACCCCACCATTTTACCCCATTCTCTCTCTCCATACACTCACATTTAGACCATCGGCAAATACATAACCCACCCCTACCCTCCAGGCCTTACCTGCAGGACCGCCAGCGGTGTTTGGCCTGCAGGTAAGGGGTACCCGAGGGCAAGGGTTTGGGCACCCCGCCCCCCTAACTGAAAATGGTGAAAATGTATAACAGTAACAAATAAAGCACCATAGAGACACGAAGACAAGATTAAGGTAACATGCAAAGGCAGCGCTAACGCAAATACATATATGTACCCTCCCCTGAAAGTCCTTAACTTTAATCCTAAATCTCCAAGAATATCAACTCACCTAGACGCGCCCATAAACCGAAAAAAAAAATCAGATAAGGTACCTGCAGGCTAAAACCAAATCATCCCTCTGCTTAGGACCAACATACTTGTATTCAGCCAGAGCATCACAAACAACATCTATGAATCTTCTTCGTTTAACGACAACCGTCGTTCGTCTTTTGTATGATTCAAAAGGTATGCTTCCTCCTTCCTCATCTAACTGATTATTCTCTTTTCCAGTTTTGATTACACCCATTGCAGCTAAAGTTTCCCCTAAGCATTCTGTTCTCATGATCTCAAACACCCTTTGACTAATCTATCAAAACAAACCAATTCATTGCATGAAAACACAAGTATCATTCTACTACAATAAATTTAACAAAACAAAAGATTTGTTAACATTGAGTGAACCTTGAAGGCGTGACGCGGTTTGCAACCCATCAACTGCAAAGTGTTGTGAAGAACATGTCGCGTGTACCTAAACGCGACATGTTGATCATCCTCAACGACTATGTACAACAATTTCACCACCTCCATGTTCGATTTCTTCGAACCCGAAAAATGTTACAAAATGATATTATATCTAAATATGGCAATGCAGATTGTAAAAGATGAGGTGGGATCAAAATATGGATATGAATGAGATGAAAATTAATGGGTATTTGAATTGAAAAACATTGTTATTATTATTATTATGATGAGGAGTTGAAGAAACCTGATTACACGCATCAGGTTCTTTAACACGTACTCTCTCTCTCTCTCTCTCTAGATTTTGTTTATATTTGTCGGAAAGTTATATGATGAATTTGGGGTGAAATGTTCAAACAAGAAATGAGAAACCCTATGAATGATTATGACTTTTGTAATTTGTTAAAACTTTTTTATTATTATTTATAGTCTTTTATTTTGTTAGTGTAAATCAAATTAATTAAGAAAGGGGTTCCTCACCTTGTGGCCCAGTGGTAAAGTTGGGCCGGTGTCTCCTTGGGGGCGCCGGTTCGAATCCCATCTGTGGCAACGGGTGCTGGACGTCCCAATGATAGATCGTATCCTACCGAGGCATGGTGCGGTCTTGAGGGCAACCCGGTTTTCACCCAGCTGTTACCCCAGCGGTTTTACCCGTGTGGGGGCAGTATGGTTTCCGGGCGAAGGTCAGCTTACGAGACGGCCGGGGCCCAATCGAACATCGCGCCGGAGGGCGGAGCTGACGGGGGATTGTCTTCGACAAGAACCCGGTGACACTGAGTCACGTACATAGAAAGTCACCCTTCAAAAAAAAAAAAAAAATTAATTAAGAAAGGGATGGAAAGGAAAAGAGGAGACAAAAAAAAAGTCAAATAAAAAAAATTAGAACGGCAAGATTTTTTTTTTTAACGCTAACTGTTTTCCACGTGTAAACACACTTTTTCGGAGCTATGTCCAAAGGCCGACTACTCGACCACCGCTAGAAAACGTAGCACACCCCTGATGCGCGGGAACCCTGTAGAATAGGTAAACCCTCGCCCCCGTTAATAAAATAAAAGAGACGTTGACTAAACATGGATTTAATTAAATAAAAGAGACGTTGACTAAACATTAATAAAATTGTGTGTTAGGTTAGTTACTTAAGCACTTAATTTTAAAATTTTTTTAACAGGAAACTAACATTCTCTAAAATATTCACCTTGCAGGATTTGAACTCACCATCAACTTACCACCACACACGATATCTTTTGGGAACATTAATCCGAATGAGCACTCATAAATTGCGTTCTGTTTAAAGACCGGACCCTAACCCGGATTATTATCGATTTAATATGTTTATTCCTATAAGCTGATTTAAATTTATTTATGTTTAACTTAACCCTAGTTTTTGAGTTATACTAATTGAAAACACCTAATGTGGAGCTAGCCCATTTGATAGAGGCATATGCCTCTCAGAGGGGATGTCTCATATTCAAACATGAGCAAAGGGGATAATTTAGAATTATTGATGTAAAAAAGTTAAATTAACCGTTAAAAAAAAACTAATTGAGAACTTATTGAGCTTATTATTAGTTGAACTTGTAAATTTCCTAAGGTCAACTGATGTTTGAATTTAATTAGCCTTAACATTAGTCCCGTTGAATGTTTAACTCTTGAATACCTTATACATGATCAAATGGCCCACAATAAATATTCGAAGGTACAAGTCGAATTGAAGGTATTTATGATACTTTAAAGCTATGAAGCATACAAACTCATAAAAGTTTTACAGGTGCACAGAAAAAAAACCAGGACAAAAAAATATTACTTTTGATTTGTGTATGTCGAATTGAAGGTATTTATGATACTTTGAAGATATGAAGCATACAAACTCATAAAAGTTTTAAAGATGACACAAGCCTATAAAGGGGATTCTTGTTAGGGTGGAGGGAGTGGTTGCAAGGAACACTCAATCGGGGAGCGGTTTTATTACGTGTGAAGGTGCCGTCGGCCTTCAATCGTTGAGCGGGGAGAGCTTGTGGCGGTGAGTATACACCGAGTCGAAGAGAAGTGATGGAGGAGAGAGAGGGTTAATGGTGGGCCCTACCCTTTTTCAACCAATCACATTTTTTTTTTAAATTGTTTACCACTCTTTATGTGTTTAACAATTGCTAGTGATTGAGTGCAAAATAGAGAATGAAGTAGGGACTTGACATTGCATGAAATTATTGATTAGAAAATAAGTTAAATAATCATCATTTGGTGACTACTCCCTCCACCCTTAATATATAAAAGAAAAAAAAATTGAAAAGAAATAGACAAAAGTAACCGAACGTAACTCGCATGCAAGGGGGGCCAGGGACGTGTGTTGTCAGCTTGTAATTTGGTCGCAAGAAGTGGCGCAAATGTTGTTGGCGCCAATTTCAAGAAGAAAAAAAAAATTAATGAATGTACTGAGACGTGAGACGTGAAAACACCTGATCCCATTCTGACCTCGATATGTGGAATTGTCTTGCGCCATATGTACTGAGATTGTTCGGGAGACATGGTCCAAGCCCGGTACGAGGATGACTTGTGCCTAGGGGTGCAATGAATTCTTTCCTTTTTTTCGGTATGCCGCTCCGCGAGCTAGGATAAAATGATCAGATGTCCCTTTCGTTTACAACAACCTTAACCGCACAAGCCTGGGCTGGCCTGGCCCCTAGTTTACCTAAACAGTGGGGCCTTCATGCAAAAATTGAAGTTTTGACTTTGACCATATTAAATAAATTAATATTATTATTTTTTTCAACTATCAATAACTTGGACATAAAATAATATCGAATATGCGTTTCGGTTTAAAATTCTGAAATTTCAAAGATTATCGAAAGCACGTAGCTTCACGTGGTTGGTACTTTGAATTTTAGAGGTAGGAGTCATAGGACATGTGGGATCATCATGCTGCACATGCACAAAAGACTATTTATTTTACCATATGAAATAAAAATATAATTAAATGTCTATTTAGTTTTCAAATTTACTAGGAGAGTAATAATATAGGAAAATATGATGCATTGCACGGTATCCTCACTTGGGTTATGTTGGCCGGCTCCTCCTTTGGGAGGTCACCGGTTCGACTCCCACTGTGGTCTTAGATGGGGGGGGGGGGGGGGGTTCCAATGATGGATCGTATCCTACCGAGGCATGGTGCGGTCTTGAGGGCAACCCGGTTTTACCCAGCTGTTACCCCAGCGAGTCTCTCGTGTGGAGGCAGTATGGTTTCCGGGCGGAAGTCAGCTTGCGCGGCGGCCGGGGCCCGATCGAACATCGCGTCCGAGAGTGCGGGGCTGACGGGGGAATGTCTTCGACATGAACCCGTTGACCAATAGGTCCAGTACATAGAAAGTCACCTTCCAAAAAAAATATAGAAAAGTGGGCGTTGATGTATTCGACGGTATAGGTAAATTTGGATTCCTATTGTCTAGTGACACTGACATTGAAATGATTACTTCTCTCATATATATATATATACTAGGTGTACACCCGTGTGAATACACGGGTTTGTTTTAATAACGATCGGAAGCAAATACTAAAAAACATATTATAATATATTATTTAAATTCTTTATGTTTAGTTACATATCTTTATAAAACAATGTTAAAGACAATTTGTTTTAGTGTACATGTTTGATATAGTGTACAATTTGTTTTACATATCTTTATGTTTAGTTACATATCTTTATAAAGCATGACCTAATTTTATGTTGTCTAATAACTTCTTATATATGATGTTAATTTTTTTTTACACATTGTTAGTGTAAAAAGTGCATAGGTGTACACCCCTGTGAATACACGGGTTTGTTCTAATAACGATCGGAATCAAATACTAAAAAACAGATTATAATATATCATTTAAATACTAAAAAACAGATTATAATATATCATAGGTGGACGCGGGTACATCGTAAACATTAAAAGAAGGTTCTCTTGTTTTTAGTTATAATTTACCCCAACCGCGCTTCGTAGGGGATTTTGCAATAATCTGTTTTCATGAAAATAGACTACAGGTGCATACTCTGGAGTAACTTTACATATCATTTTTACCCATTCAATAGTAGATAAATCAAAAATAGGAAAACAATGATAGTAGATAAATAAAATGAAAACTGATCACACACGAACAAATAAATAAGTTCACAAAGTCTAAGCACAAACAAATTAGAAAGAACTCGGCGTGCAACCATGGAGCCATTCTTTGTTCTTGTTGTTGGTCTCATTCACAACCCTAATCAAAGACAAATGTACATTAAAAAAAAATACGTGAGAAATTGAGGAAGTAAAAGTAGAAGGAAAACTGGAACATATTACCTATGCCCCTCCCAATTTATAGAATTTTTGGTAAATAAAATATAGTAGAGTTTATATAACTCAACAATGTATTCAAACTAAAATAAACATAAGCGTCTATTGAGGTTGCGTACTTACCTTTTCTCCCATAAATGGAAGGTTTTATACTCTAAATAACATGATGTCTTCGTTAGGATAGATTTTTATAGAATAAAAGTAGAATGAAAACTGGAACATATTACCTATGCCCCTCTCATCATGTGCTCGAGATAAATAAGAGTAGTGCCTTATAGCTCCATATCAAATACCCTGCATCACAAAAAAAAAACTAAATCAAACGAAATCGCAAATACCAACCTATTTACTAAATCAAACGAAAATGTGGAATAATTTGTTATTCACAAGTACCCTCGCCAGCCCTAGGCCGCTCCCCATACCGAGTAGTCCCAAAATAATAACCCAATTGGCAAAGGCCCAATACCAACCGTAGTTCTTAAAATACTTAATATTCTATATTTACCTATTTCAATAAGTTCAATTTATAATATGACCATTATACCATTACGTTTAACCAATACCACCAACCTCTTACTTGTTTGGTAAATGTAAGCGAACACAATTTGTACAAAAAAATATAAAGATAACCGATTAAACTCACCAATCTATCTACAAAAAAATCCATTCAAGCTATGAACTGTTTTATCGTCCAAACGTTTAAATGCAAGAAGCTCTTCTATCTGCTTCTGAGCACTCGTCCATGTCCCTCAAATACATGGACCATCGACTAATCGCTAGATCTGGCCCAAGAGACTACATTCAAAAAGTTAAACAAAACCCAAAAAAAGTATCAACAACCAAGAAAAAAAAGAGAAAAAAATAAAGATTACTCACTTGAAGATCTGTGCTGAGAACCTGTTTCAAGATACACAGCCCTTAGATCTGAATCGCTTGAAATTCAACTGAAAGGATCTGGGAGATGCAGGTTTGAAATTAGAGCTTGAATTTTGAAAATGAAGTCAGGACTGTATTTGAGAGAGAGAGAGAGACATGTTTATAAGTCTCAAAAAATAATCTGCAAATTCAGCAAATGATATTAAGGTTAGAATATAAAAGCACTGAAAGGATACAATCGGTCGTTTTTGAAAACGATCAATTGCTACGGGTCATAACAGTATAAGAAAATTTGTTTGTTTTGTTTGATGGTATATTTTCTTGACTTAATAACGTGAAAATATGCAACCTGTTGATTCTAGGAGGCCTCTTTAAGTGGTTTCTCTAAGGATATGTCTTGTTATGTCAACTCAAATCACATAAAGTTTTTCTTTTAATCGAAATTGAAACCGAACCGTTGAAAATTAAAACTGACCCAAACCAAACCAAACAGTTGCAGTCGGTTCGGTATGGTTTCACGCTTGGTTTAAAAAAGTGTGAGGCACTCCGAAGCGTTTTGGTTCCAAAAGCTTTAAGCGAAGCTTCAAGCGCGAAGCGAGAACTTCACGTATACGAAGCGCTCAAAATAAAAAAAATATTCATACACATCAATATGACATATTCTACTTGCTAATCAATAAAAAACACAAAAACATGATTAAAACACACACTTAACACATAAAAACATAATTAAAACATAAATTAAAGTCGATTATTGGAGAAAGTATGAAGAATCGACGGAGAAGAGGGAGGAAGCGGCTGAAGATGTTTGCCAACGTTCTTTTTTTAGGGTAAAGAAGTAGCGGGCCTCAATTAAACCCTATTAGAGACTATTGGGCCTAAATTAAAAACCTAAATCTGACCTGATTGGGCTGAAGCGTCGCTTCAAACCAATGGCGCTTCGGGCTTAAAGCGCGCTTCAAAACGCTTCACGTGATTTGTCGCCTCGGAGCAAAAAAAAAGCGACAACCCTATAATATTCCTGAAACAGAAAGTCCGAACTAAAAAAAACCAGGCATTACATAATGCAACTGATTTCACAAAAATACATAATTTTGAATTGTGTGTAACATGTTACAGCAATGCACCAGCATTAGCCTATCTATTGTCAAACTACCTTTTTATAGTCAACAAATTTCATAAGCTACTTGAACTCGTACCTTGCAGAGGGAATGCATTAAAGTTATGTTGTTGTTGTGAGTTTCAAAAGGTCTTCTAACTTGACACCAACTGAAAACCTGCTAATTGTATATCAACAAATATTAAAGTAACAAATATTAAATATACATAAAATGAATTCAATTATTAAAGATTTAGATATGTATTGTAGTTATCTATTAAGAGCCAAAGATGGTTGACTCGCAAAAGTCCGTGATGGAAATTTTGGGATATAAATTTACATATCTTTGGTGGTGAAAGGCGAAACCAATAAATATATTTTATATGTTTTAATCTCGTTATCAATATTGTCTACACCAAGTAACAATTACTTCATAATTTGAAGTAAAGTGTAATTACTTTGATTACCTAAAGTCAAATAAGATGTTTCTCAAGATATATTCTGCACTACATAGCTTTGAGCTATAATTAAACCATAAAATAAATATCATTAACACAATGCTTCAATTGAAATATGTTATAAACAGTTCAGTTAGTTATCAATCTCATGGAAAGAAAGTAAATTATATTCTTGACAACGTAGAAGCCAAACATAGCTACTTTGACTCTCAAAAGTCAAACAAACTTTTTTTTTTTGTTGGTAAAAATCCAAAAATAATAAATATGTTTTAAATCATATCCGTGTCATAACTATTAACAATACCACCAACCTCTTACTTGTTTGGTCATCGAAATCCCATTGCATGTAACCAGATCTTTCTCTTTCCCTATTTGGTTCACCACAATTATGATCTTCAGATGTCTCATTAGCACAATTGTGGTAAATGTAATGAATGAACTGCTCCTATTAAATAATACTCAAATTAAAATAAAGAGGCATGTAAATCAGTTCTAAAATCAGCTGTTGCAGAACCAACTGCATATATCTTATTTGAATCAAAAGACATAAAAAGGTAAAAGTGATTTCACGTATCATCAAATGTACCTCTCGATACTAACAAAGTTCTCACGGAGATGATTTACTGTCTTCTCGGATGAAGCAAGTGCTTTTAGGCCAGCTTGTGCTTGTTCAACTTGTAAACAAAATGCATAAATCTAATTAATCAAATTAATAAATGGCAATAGAACTAAAGTTTATTCTTTTTGCAGCTTGTGCTTGTTCAACAGCTTGTTCAATCACCTGCAAAGATAAAAAACAACAAAACAAACGCAGCCGCTTCATGCTCATCAATGTCCCCTCTTCAATATATCTGCAAACAGTAAATCATTACAGAAACAACTTTGATGAAAAGAAACTCTAATATATTCTCAACTGAATCCAGAATCAACTGAATCCATAATCAACGAAACATAAGTGTGAGAAATTGAGAGAACTTACGCTGAAACCGTGTGCATTTGATAAAGAGAAGAAGAATGTGTTGGATGGAACTTCAAACCGTCTACGCTGAAACCGTGTGCATTTAATTAAGTGATCTTCCCAGTCTTGATTTTTATTATCGTATACGAATTTTTAATCAACATCTCTATAGTCTAAGCTATATTTCAAATGACTTCACTTTTTCACTTAGTATTAACCTACAAAAGATGTAAACTACTTTGAATTGTGAGCACAAACACAAAGTCACTGAATTATGAAACTTCACATGGCAGTCCCTAATACTCGAGTTAAAAAAAATCCAAAAAACCACACTTTGAGTATTTGTATTAACTAAAACCAATTACATTTAATCACTTCAACTTAATTAGACATGTATCATTTTCTTATTAACTAAAAAAAGAAAGGCAAGTTAATTATAATCACCTAACCCATTAGATGTTTAAACTGACCCACTTTCAAAACCTAACATCCCCTCCGTTTATAAAGTTTAATATGTCAACACATCAAACAAATTGAAAGGTTGAGATGGAATTAATCATATCATTTATCCCAAGTTCACCAAAACTGAAACATTGACCAGACCTGCTTGCAGCAATATCGAGCCTTTTTTGTAACAAATGGGTTGAGTCGGGTTATGTTTTAACCTTTACAATCTAATGAATTAGATAAAATACAAAGCATAGTTTTTAGTTGTTAAAACCTCCGAATCATTTTAAAACTTATTAAAAGATTATATTTTCAATGAAACAATTGAAAAGCTCTATCACATTGATACATTAAATGTAAAAAAAAAAGTGTTTCCCCAACTTGCCCATTTTGTTAGCTCTAACATAAACTATTTTGAAATAATATATTTTTGGTGAAAGAAATTAGACTTACACAAATGAACCCATGGCGAATGGTAATATAATCCACTTTACAAACCGAAGTAAAGAATTGCCAAAGAAGCAAATCTGAAATGATTTGTTAGTTATCATTTATCAATCTGATAAAAACAAAAGAAGAAGAAAAATATACATGATTAATACCGGAAGAACTACTTCAACGTTGAGAGAATACAAAACAAAACTTCGACATATCTCAACCCTGTCCAACTAACCCGACCAAACACATCATGCCAGCTCTACTAAAACATCTCACCAAAGAAGCATAGAAAGACATCTTACCTTTCGCTGGCATTTAGAAATTTCTGATGCTTCTTTTGCCCACTCTTGAATATGAAGGTTAGCTGATGCAAAAAAAAAAAACTATGAGTTATTTATATGGTTCCCAGTTTTGTATAGGGTGATGAGTTGAATTGCATAAGGCTGTTAGTTAATTGATTCAAAATGTAGAATAGGTCCATTCGAAATAATTAAAATTTGAGCTGGTGTAATTTAATCTCTTGCGTACTGTAATACATCCTTCGGATATGTATTATAAAATAGTATAAATACTTATCTAAAGATGTGTGGCTGGGAAAAGCTTGTAACATTGGATAAAAGATGGTAAAAGGGATTCTTTTTTAAAGCTTACAACTGCATCTATGCCAGATAAATCAGGCATGAACAGACTAATATGCTCTTCTAATGCTTTAAGCTCTTTCACACCAAAAAAAAAAATATAAGAATCTTGTTATTATCTTCAACCAAACTAACATCTGTGAAGAAATGGACCATGAAAAATTCATGACAAAATCTTATATATCCAAAATGTTAAGTCTTAGGTGTATACATAGTTGTTATTATCTAAAGATACATAAATATATCATGCTAGATAAGGTAAAAATGATATTAAACTTACGGCTTACACATGAGCATGAATAAAGTGTGCAGGGGGATTCATAGCGTTCTGTATTAAAATGATAGAAGCATAAAAAAATTCAGTCATTCTTTCAATGACAGGGGGATCCATAGCGTTCTGTATTCAGATCACAATACATCGAGTTTGATCATGAGCTGGATCAGATAATTAATAGATCCAGTTCCATATCCAACCCACTGAATGAAGTAAAATAGATTTAGAAATATGCTTACCCCACAACAAAATCCTATAGATGCAATACGATTAATAAAGCATTCCTCAAACAACCGATCAGTATGTGTTTAGTATAAAGCCCTAAAAACATATGTGATTCAATAAGATTCTTTTTAACGAACAATGATTAAACTACGAATTGTTATACCTTATTTACCCTCCAACTAAAGTTAATCAAATACAGAGGTGCTCCATATTTATAATTTATATTTAATTCAAATTTTATTTACCTCCAAAAGAATTAAACATTCTACATCTACACTATCAAAGTGACAAACTATTAATTAACATATGGGTCAACCCAAACGTCGATTTGCCCTTTTAATTTCTAGAAAATTCAGTAGCTTAACCCAAAAATCGACTAATCTCCTCAGTCTCAGTCTTATGCTACCTATGTCACTAACAAAGCATAAAACCATACCTTTGTTATGCAATTGTGTCTTTTTTCTTTAAGCAACCAATAAAAGTCAACTTTATTCCTCTTTTTCTACACCTGCATTGTTTTAGTAAAAAACTATATTTGAGCGATAGAGTACAATGCATAAGTTAATTATCTTCTAGCTATTTAATTAAATATTTCAGATCCATGTCTTTTTCAAGTTATGTCCACACCATTCCAAAGTAATCTTAGCATTGACTGTGACCTTAGGTCTAATTCTCTTTTAACATTTTACCCAACATAGAACCAACATGAGCCCACTACACCAAGGGCAAATTAGTCATTTCACTAATGGCATTTCCCCTATATCTAGCAAGTGCAAACAAACAAACAGAAAACAAAGTCTTCAGTTGCCAGAAAGGCAGAAACCCTTCTGGGTTTCAAGAAAAAGCCTCAAGAAATCAATCATCTTGTTTCTTCAAGAATGACTTTCAAGATTCCCATTTTTGTCCCTGACCTCATTTCATAATACCCATTTTGTCCTCTATGCTTACCCACTGTCTCATCACCTCAACTTGACAAAAAGATACCACAATCACATACCTTTAATCTTTAAGAATCTTTATCAACAAAGCCACATTCTTCATTCTGAATATTTTTTTCCTCATGGGTATGTTGATAAATTTTCATGCTTTTTTATCTTTTTCTTGCAAATTATCAGTTAAAGAAGATCAACTGACTATAAAGTTACAATCTTTTTATGCTTTTTTACTTTATTTCATCTGGGTATGTTGTTTCTTGATTGGTTTTAGTGTATAATCTTTCTAAAGATCTGTATGACTGTATCATGTAGCTTATGAAGTATGAACTTGAAGCTTCTTTTCTTTTCTGTGTGCTGCACTTTACTGGGTCTAGTGAAAAAGCACATGCATTTTGGGAAAAAAAAAAACAATAATACATAAATTCAACAATAATAGCAACTTTAACTAAATCTAGCTTGCCTCATGTAGTTTGGATCACACACAGCATGAATTGTCCAGATAAATTTGCCCTAAAAACATTAAAACCCTAAAATTACAATCAAAAGTGCAGTAAATTACAATCAGAGTGAGCAATAATCAAACATTTCGATTAAAAAAAGATGACATTTTTACATAAAATCAGGCAAGAATGAATCGATTTAGTGAAAGAATAAGCGATGAATGAGAGAACGAACCCTAACGACAGCTGGTTCTGTTCTTCCTCAGCCGCATTTTCACCACCGCCTCCTCCTCTTGTTAGCATCACCATCCCCGTCATCTCTCTCTCTCTAAAAACCCCTAAAGTGCAAAACAGAGATTGAAGGGAGTCAGTTTTAGGGAACAGAATCAAAGGCGAGAATGATTTGGGAGGTGGAGCCTAGGGATTTATCGAGAACTTCTATCAGGAACTTGGATTGATGGAGGTTTTCTTGGGGGAGATCTAAAATCAGATTTAAGAGGGAGAGAGAGAACGTAAGAGAAAGAAGGCAGTGGGTTTCAATTTTGAAATCAGAGAGAGAGAGATTATATGAGACCTGATTTTGAAAAGTATTGAAATCATTGTTTGAATTTGAAATTTAAAAGACCCGCTTTTTTTTTTCAACTTACCTTTATTAGAGATTAATCTCTAATATATATATAGATATATTAACATTTTAAATTGTGATTTATGACATCAGCGGAGTCTATGTGGCATCCAATGTGGCATATCTAAGAAGATGACACATAAGCAAAGTGAGGTCAGCTTCTAAGCTCCTTTTATAGATAGTATTTATAGATAGTATAGATGGGAATGCTCAAATGAAAATCACTAGTTATTGTGAAAACTCAAAAACTAATTAAAAAAAGCCAAAAAAACATACCAACTTTTTTTTTGCATACCAATTTTCGCCATTTTTTATATATAAAAAAAATTCAAAAAAATTTTTTTTTTTTGTAATGTACATGTGTAATACTACACATGTGTATGTGTACTACAAACTTTTTTTTAAATTATTTTTATATAAAAAACCTGCGATTTTTATAAAATAATTGAAAAAAAAAATTGGTGTGTTTTTTAGGCTTTTTTTAGTTAGTTTTCGAGTTTTCACAGTAAAAGTAGTTTTCATTTGAACCATATATATATATATATATATAGAACCAGTGTGAACACAAACAGTAATACCTAAAAAAATCTAAAAAACGCTTAAAATTTTTTTTTTTTACTATTTTTTGGAAAAATCGCTATATTTTGTTTATAATTTTTTTTTTCAAAAAAAAAAAAACGAGTAACAGTTATCCATGCACATGTGCATTTGTATCATTTCTTTGACAAATTCCGTATTTCATTACAAATATTAGACAATTGCACTTTCATTTATACTATCACATGTAATATACTACTTTTTACGTTAACAATATTAGAAATGCACATGTGCATCTATATGTATCAACATGAAATAAGGTGTGTAGGTACACTACTTTCTCTTTCATTTATCATTCCATCCATAATACACAAACATGCACATGTGCATTTTTGTCATTTCTTTGACAAATTTCGTAATTCATTACAAATATTAGACAATTGCACTTTCATTTACACTACCATATGTAATACACTACTTTTTACATTACAAATATTAGAAATGCACATGTGCATCTATATGTATCAACATGAAATAAGGTATTTTGGTACACTACTTTGAATACGCTTTCCTTTTCATCTATCATACCATCCATAATACACTACCATTACCTTCTACCATCCATAATACAATACCATTACCTCCTACCATCCATAATACAATACCATTACCAATATTTTCACTTTATTACATGTATATCAACACCATTTATATCATCCAATCAACATATTACATCATAAATTGACAACGATAACCAAACCATCAACCACTAGATATAACTAACCAAAAAACATGTATATGGGCCTACTTCTCCATTCAAAATCACAAACTTTTTGTACCAAAACACGTTATATCATGGTTATACATAATGATGCACATGTGCATTTTGAATATTGGTAATATAAAAAGTAGTGTATTATGAATGGTATTGTAAATTAAAGTACAATTGTCTATTACTGATAACGTATTACGGAATTTGTCGAAGTAATGATACATATGCACATGTGCATGGATAACTGTTACTCGAAAAAAAAAAGTTTTTTTTTGCTAACTAAATATAGCGATTTTTTAAAAAAAAATATTAAAAAAAATTGAGTGCTTTTTGATTTTTTTTTTAGATTTTATTTTGTGTTCTCATTGGTTCTCGCAGTTCTCGCAATAAGGGTGGTTCTCAAATGAACCTTACCCTAGGAGAAGATCATGCGAGAACCACCTCTTATTGCGAGAACCAATGTGAACACACCAAAAATGCCTAAAAATAGCTAAAAATCACACAAAAATTTTTTTTTTGATTTTTTTAATATTTTTTAGGTTAAAATCGCTACTTTTCGAACCCAAAAAAAAAAAAAAATTTTTTTTTTAAAATTTTTTTTTTTTCTAAAAATTTTTTTTTTTTTTTTTTGGTTCGAAAAGTAGCGATTTTAACCTAAAAAATATTAAAAAAATCAAAAAAAATTTTTTGGATTTTTTTTTGATTTTTTTAGATTTTTTTTAGATTTTTTTAGGTTTTTTTGGGGGTTTAGTTTTTAGCATTTTAGCTTGGGGGGGGGGGGGGTGGGGGGGTTTAGGTTTTTGGGGGGTGGGGGAGGGGGGTTTAGGCTTTTTTTTTGGGGGGGGGGGGGTGGGGTTAGGTTTTTTTTAGGTTTTTTTTAGCTTGGGGGGGGGGTGGGGGGTTTAGGTTTTTGGGTGGGGGGGGGGGGGTGGGGGTTAGGTTTTTTTAGGGTTTTTTTTAGGTTTTTTAGCTATTTTAGGTTGTGTTCACATTGGTTCTCATGGTTCTCACAATAAGGGTGGTTCTCGCATGAGCCCCTCCCTATATATATATATATATATATATATATATATATGTATAGTGTAGGTTTAAATTCATGCAAGTATATATCAATTAAGTTGTATTTGATGGTATAAAAATACTGAAAACAGAAGGTAAATTTGGATATCAACATTCATCTAAGGATCTAAATATGTTAGGGAACCATTATAAGTGTATAACTAGTGAATTATTACTGCTGTGGTCATTAGTTAGTTTTCAATAATAGAAACTGAAAAAATGCAAGTTAATGTCACACCTTGGACGGGAGCCGTGAACAGTCAAGTATTACCGGTGGTTATTTTGAAAATATTGCAGCGGAAATTTCATTATATTACTATAGGCTAACCCGTTATCCAATAGAAACACTTGTCAAGTAGAGTATACAAAACCCCACATACCAGAAGTAATTTAAGAATACAAAAACTTAATCCCCTGTAATTATAAGTAATAACTGGAAAACATTTAGGATTTTGAAAACATTTAAGCATCACAATAATGTGAAGAAAAAGAGAATGTGTCACCTTGTAAATCTATAGTTCCGATTTAACGGGCCTCCTGATTCTAAGCCTCTTGATTAACAGTAAGCAAGGTTGGAGAACTCGCTAGTCGGCTTGTGAGGTGAGGACTAGCGACTACTCGGGACTAATCGGATCGGGGCTTTTATTTGTAATTTTTAGTTTTATATATACATATACATATTTTTATAGGTAAATATTTTAAGTAGTTAGGTTTTAATTGTTACTCGACTCATTTTTTTAAGTATACAAGATTAATTGTTGAAATCCACATGGTTTGATTGGAAACCGGCCAGAATTTATAGGTTTTGGCCGGAATTTATAGGTTTTTTGTCGAAATTGCCGATTTTTGGCTGTCCGACTAGCCCCGACTAGGCCCGACTAGCGATTAATGGATTGATTAACAAAATATTACTCAGTTATTGGCCGACTAGGGTTTAGTTTCCGACTAGTCGCCGCCTAGTCGCGATGTTTACAACACTAACAGTAAGTTTATAGTTCCGGGTCTTCTGATAGTTAAGCGTCTACTTTAACAATGAATTTATAGCTTTAAGCCTTCTGATTCTAACCCCTAATTTCACAGAATGTAATCCCTATTAGTGCATAAAACCAACTCAAACTTTAACAATAATCACGAGATCAAAACTATAACGTAATTAAAAAGTATAGCCTTATTCAGGCAGCACTTTGGCATTCGTTGATTGGTTTCGGATCAATCGGACAAGGTATCATTTCAGTGATTAGGATTTAATACACGCGAATACAGAGAAACAGGGTGACGAGATATCAGAGAATCGATTTCAGAAATCGAAAAGGTGTGAATGTTTCTGTCCCAGACCCGGCCTTTATATAGCCCAGGCTGGACTCTCCCACGCGTCGCACTATGAAACATGTTATCTCCCGCGTGGCTCCTTGGAGGTCTGCTTGGCCTAGGCCTGCCACGTTACCTAGGTAGGTTCATGTGTCCTCTGCCGCCTTTTTGTCCAATCGTCTGTTTTTCTCAATTTTCGTGTCGGTTCTTATCGCGTATGCTCATGTCTTGATCTTAAGTGGTTCGGTTTTTAGTTATGAATTTAGTAAGGGTATTTTTGTGCGGGTTGGTTCATCAAACGCCAAGTTTTCTTAACCGCTAAATTTCTGATTTATTCTTATAAGTTTCGTCGCACGCATTTGGGGTTTTGATTGCGAGTTTATTCGGGATATTTTTTAGGGTAGTTACAGTTAAGGCTTGTAATAATAGCCTTAAAGGTTATTCAAACGATCATAATTAATTATAAGTTTACCACCTCTAAATTATTTTATAGTAATATACCACATATTGTGCTCTACTAAAAGTCGGTAAGCTATAACAACATTCACATCTTATTCTCTTTTTATATCTATATAATTTAGCTGAAAACATATTCTTCTTTAAAAATTTATATATTTTAAAAACTCTTGCATCACATTCTCTATCTCTTTCTTTATCCTACTTACAAACACTTGTTTTATTACCTTTTTTTCATACACTTACAAGAAATCATAGGGGCTACTTTTTGATCCTCTAAATAAAGAGACTTACTTTTGTGTTCTTAAAACTGCTCTTTATTATAGAGAATTAGATAAAGTGATATTTTGAATGGTTTCTTTAAATTATTCTCTAAAATTTTGATTTAGAGAGTATATAAACTAAAAAGGGTGGGATGAGAATGCCCTAAGCTATATGCTAGTAATGCTACTCTAAAAACTATATATCCTCCCTTTAATATCATTTTTTCATAACATTATAGCGACCGTGTTGGGTTGTCGAATTGAAAATGATAAAGTTGAACACGTATACATTCTTGTTTTCATTATATAAATAGGAACACTTGAAGATTGTCTATATTCCAAGACGTTAAACGAATGTTTAAAGTTTTGTGTAAAAGGATGTTAAACTATCAAAATGAAGCTAGAGGTTGAGGGTCCAAAACCACCAAAACAATAAAGATCAATTCCAGGGGCTAAAACTGGCATTTGACTATAATAGACCTATACGAGCCATATGGCCATACAATCATATGGCCATGCAGATCATATGGACACATGTCATCACCAGATACAAGTTGTTGAGAACCTGACATGTGTCATGCTGACACATCTTCGAAATTGGCTATAAATAGTTGCTCATAGTTATGCTTTTCTTGCTCAAAATGTGTCGACTAAACAATAGTACATGACAGAACGTTTGAACCCACTTTCAAACTATGTTTTGGTATATCGGGTATATAGTGGGTATACTCGATAAAATGAGGCGTACCATAATAAGTACTTTTGATGTACTAGTATTTTTTTGGTGGTGAGTGAAGGAGGTAATTGAGTGACTGACACAGGGGACCGCCAAGCAGAACTTGAGAGATCAGCTGCGGGAGGTAAAACTCTATAACCTAAGTGTGGTATATTATTCGATATCTTAGAATTATGGTATTAGTATAGTATTTGGGTTATGGATGGGTGAAGGGGTATGGTCCCAAAAACCCTGCGCAAGCGCATAGGACCATACCACAACCTTATTCCAAAGACATCTTGAACAGGACCCTGCGCGGTTGCGCAACCGTCCCAAACAAGACTTGGAAAGAAACAAGGAATATGGTTCCACGAATCTTGCACGAGCACATAAGACCATACCATAGTCTTATTCCAAGAACATCTTTTAACAAAGCCCTGCGCGGCTGCGCAGCGGTTCTATACAAAGATATGGAAGGAAACAGTCTTCGATAAACATGCGCCAGAAGAAGGGAAAGATAAACATTCAACTAACACCCTTGCGCTGGCTCGCGCAAGGGTACAGTTAGACTTGAAGATAAATCACAAAACATCTCCGCGAGCTTTAAATCAAGACTTGGACAAAAGTATCTTTTCTGTTACAACAGAATAGACACGTGGCAAGGACATAAAGGTTTACAGTTGTAGATCTTCTAGAAGGTTGTTTAATGCTCATCGTGCACAGTCATTCGGTTATAACTAAAAGATGACGTGGCATAATCCTAGACGTTCATCTGAGTCACGATGATAACACTAACTTGGAGAAGGATCTTGTCACACCCCAACCGATGGCGGAAACATCGGAGCGCGGCACTGAGCGAAACAGATTGTCTATGAGTTTCCATAACAACTACGATTACCAATTATTTAAGCATCACGTCCCATACCATGACATAATAAGTAGCATAGTTATTACAGACAAGTAGTTCTCAAAGACAAATAAAATACTGTTCCGACAACTTAGATTTAAATTATTTGTTTCTAGACTCCACCCTAGCTCGATTCTAGCAAGTAACAAGCTAAGCATCCTAAACACCTGTCACATACGTTAAAATAGAGGTCAATACACATAGTGTAAAGGTGAGCATACAAGTTTAATAGTAATAATAGAGCTCGAAAATGTTTACGTATAACCAGCATGTAACATGTTTAGTGTGAAGCTAGTAGGCTATCGACAATGAAATATGCACACACATGACTGCGAGTTATAGAATGCGTAACACATATCACCACTGTGACACGTGAAGAAATAACCTTAACAACCCCTGTACACGACAGGTGCGGAGTCCAAAGTAATAGTACTATTGTTGCTAAGGCGTCAGGCAACAATCACTGTGTTAACATAACATACAAGCATTCATCGAGTAACACGTATAACATGCAGTAATGGTCAGCGTATAAGAGTGTTTGCGTTGTGTGTTCGATGTAATTTAGAATAAGTAACGTATGTAACACCCAAAAGTGCTTAAAGCAAAAAGGGATCGAGTATACTCACAGTGATGGAAGTTAATGGATTGAAGGGAATGCTAGAGTGATTAGCCTGAACAGTTAACGACAGCATAAGCGAATGAACAGCGCGTAAAGCGGTGCAAGTGAACCAAGTGACGAATGGTCATCCGATCGGATGGCAATCCGAACAGATGGTCATTCGATCGGATTTCAATCCGTTCAGATGGCCATTCGGTCAGACTGACACTCGTTTGGGATGGATGTGTTTGTGTATGATGGCTTTGAAGTTTTCGTTGTAGCGTTTTGAAAACAGAGAAGTATCTATACCTTTCAGGTCGCTCGGTCGGACGGTCGTTCGAACGGATGGCGATCCGTCGGATAGACATTCTCAGAGAATAAGTTCACAACAGGATTGTCATTCAATCGGATGGTCTCCCAATCGGATGGCAATCCGTTAGAAACTAATGATCTTTGAAAATTGTAAAAAGTTTAAGTGTGGAAGTCCAAGTGCAATCCGATCGGATTGCGGTTCGATCGAATGGCAATCCGATCAGACGGCAATCCGTCCCACAACCTGGTCGTTTTACAGACTTGAAAATTTGTTAAGTTTTGCAGGTTTTGCGATTTGATCGAGACGGTACGACATCGTGCTAAACAACAGGAACCCCATCATGCCCAGGTTATTTGGTCGAACGGGAATCACCCCAATCTGATTCAGTTAACTGTTCATAACGGTTTTTCGTGTTCAACCCAAAGTTGGTTGTCTCGTTGATAGGAATCAGATCTCAACCCGACACGTCACTAGTGAATGAGTAGAAGGCCAGAACAAGCCCTGGTTCTATCGGTTTGAGTGCATTGAGTGTAAAAGAGTTGAAAGAAAGTTAGAAACCATCTTTCAATCCTTCACATCTTGAAAATGTTTAGATCTAGATGAAAATAGTGTTGAATCATGTGGAAATCATGTACATCTGAGTTGTTCTTGGTGGAATAATGCCAAACCTTTAAGTTTATAAGAACCCCATGATGACATCATCCTAGAACACCTCAAATCCGCTGATTTCATGGTTAAAAGTTAAGATTCAAAGGTGAAAATGATGAAGAGGTGCGTGTAGATCATAGAAGTACAAGATTTGAGTTGAAAACTTACAAGAATCGCGAGAAATCGAGAGAAAGAAGGTCTGGAGCGCTGGTTGAACGAGAGAGGGCTGTCACATCACTTTGGTCATGTGACAGGGGGTATTTATAGGGTTTCCAAAAGAGGAAAGTGGCACCCGGAACGGATCGGACTACACTTCGATCGGGTGGCCATCTGATCGGATGGTCATCCGTTCGGATGACCATTCAATCGAATGGTCATTCGATCGAGTGGTCCGGCGCGTTGGATCTTGGCGTTTCGTTTTGCGTGTTGAGCGTTTGCGATGCGTTTCGAGTAAGCGATGCGATAGTATTACCCATTAGTTACACAAATAACCTAACTACTATATCTAACATATAATCACTATAAATAACTTGCGTTTAGCATTTGCGATTATATTACGATGCGATAGAGTTGCGATTGTGATTGCGATTAATCACCTCAACATAAGCATAACATGCACAAATAACATGTAATTAGCACACACACGTAAAAAAATATCCATAACCTATAATTCGGGTTGCGGATGCGATTGCGATGCAGTTAGCGATAAGTCGATTAGCGATAATCATGCGATTAAACCTCGATTGTTATAGATACTCCACATAATACAACTAAAGCAAACAAATAATAGAATACGATTATAAGTCAAGAAGCACAATTCAGCAGTTAAGCAAGGAGTGACAGATCGCATTTAGCAATCTTTTCTTCCTTTGACTTTGACTTTGACTTTGAGTTGTACTTTGACTTTCTAAAAAGCGGGTTGTTACAAATCTACCCAAAACCACTTTCCACGTGGCAACTCCCCAACCGTTGATCAAGATCTATGATCCGTGTGCAAAAGATTAATGGAAGGAGAAATAACCGCCTACAGAAAATGCTTTCTGTTAAATCCTCCGTCACACCATTTTCCTGCCAAAAACCAGCTATTGCAGGTATGATCTCACAAGTTACATTCACTTCACTTTTACTACTTCTTCTTCATCGAGATCACTGTACTTATTCTCATGCCGGAGGGTGGTCACGGAGAGAAACCCCATTCTCCCCGTGGCGAGTCTAACGGCTTTCTGTTTTGCAGTGATCACCGGAGAAGAAACTCGATCAAAACCCCCGAATCAATGAGAGGATTAACCCCTTTTATGCAGAGACTAAGCCCCTGATCTGATTGATTCTGGTCATTTTGATCACTGTTTCTTCATTGGCGCCCACCGATTCCTCAATTTCTATTTTCATCTTCTCGTTTGATTCATCTCTTCTCATTTTCTGTTTCCCATGGCAGAAACTCCATCAACTCAACCACAAGGCCCTTGACCAGAAACAGGGGCAATTTTGCTCATGCTTCCCGTGTCGAGGGGATTGCGGAAGAAGCATCCGATGATAACGATGTTCAGAACAATGTTAATCAGGGAAATGATCCAGTTACACCAGGAGTACAACCTGAAATTCCGATCAGCTCAATTTCACCCCCTGGTGAAACTCTGATCTAATGGTACGTAAAATCTCAAGGTGCAATAAACGCAGTTTACGCACCGCTCTGTGCACAAGCTGCTCAACCCGTAACACAATCATGTAGATCTGCACCTCAGGTGCGAGCCCCCTCTGCACCTCGGGTGTTGCACTACGATGCACCATCGCACAAGTCTGTAGAAGATACGGAAGTCTATTCCAGATCTACCACCAAGTATGAATTCACTCACTCTAAATCCAGGAGACGCGATAACCGTAACGAACAGTATTCTCACAGGCGTCAGTCAGTTCATTCACGTTTGGGCCCGCATTCTTCTTAAAAGCGGGACACCCAAACCGATGAATATGATAGGACATATCATGAAGATGAAAACACAAGCGTTTTTAGTCGATTACAAAGAGATCATGCAAGTTACAAACCAAAAATCCACGCAGTTTACAATCCAGAAGCGGAGTATGATTACACTCTGATTTAACGACCAGTAGAAGCTGCTGAAAATTCGAAGTTCGTCAAAGAAATTGCACTAGCCCCCTGGAGCGGGCAAAACTACCTTCGAATGTTGGGAAATTTAATGGATTATCAGATCCCGATGATCACTTGCGCGTGTTCACTAGCGCAGGATTAGTCAGAGGATGGACACTACCCATGTGGTGCCATTTGTTTGTCCAAACTTTAACAGGCGCAGCACGCCTGTGGTTTGACAACCTACCAGTGGGGAAGTTAACATCCTGGGTAGATCTGAAGGCAACGGACGCCTCTTACTAAGACACCGGCGGAAGTGCTCAGCACGGAAGACTACCAGTTCAAGACACCATCGTCGATGAAAAACAAAAGAGGTCAAGATCCAAACCTCTACTGCGAATACCACAAAGATAATGGCCACACAACAAATAACTGCATCAGTCTCCGCACGGAAATAGAGAAAGAACTTAAGAGTGGGGAACTTACCCATCTAATTCAAAACATGCGTAAAGAAATTAAGCAAATCACGCACGGGGACGAGGGGCCAAGTAACAAAAAAGCTAAACAAGCCTAAGGGTCCACGGTAATTCAGAGCGCATAGTCCCTTCATATTTGATAGGTTCCTCAACTTTTCAACTTATGGCACAAGGACTATTCCGTGCGCAGTAAATTAAGTTCCATTATTTATCCTAAACAACTTTGTAATGCATGGCCTCTACGCCCTATCCGAATCAATACAAAGTTTGCTACATTATCTTTATGTTTATTACAAATGCATGTAATTCCTTTTGGTAAGCGCAAAAACACTATGGTAACCTAATACAAGTCTTATGAACGGTCCGCGGTCACAGGTACCGTGCAAGGTCCAGCCCTACGTTCACACATGAGCTTTATACCATCTTTATTCGCCTTACCTAAACAAAGTAATTGTTCTCATGCAAAACATTGTAATTCAAAACATACCATATATTCTAAAAAGTTACTTGCGCAGCGAGCACATTAACAAAAATTTACATGCACAGCAGTGCATCAACAACGTTATTGGCGCAACAGCGCAACTACAACATTACAAACAGGATCTACATCCCAAACCTATTTCAACTAAAGTGTTCAACAAACTACAAAAATACAAAGAAAACCTACTCTTGGTCTTCATCATCATCCCCTTCATCCGGAAACACCTCCTTCAACTGCGCCACAAAATCATCAACCTGAAGCGCAGCTGTGACCAGGTCCATCACAGGAAGGTACAAGTTGTTATATTCAGTCTAGGCAGCTGCATGGGCAGCTTCAGTATCAACTCCATGAGTGGCAGATCTGCTGGTATCCCAATTAACCCTTAATGCATTATTAACATGCTGGGTACATTCTGTATACCCTTGGGCATATCTATCGTTACGCGCAGTAACCAGCAGATGAGCAACCGTTTGATCCAAATCAATGAAGTTAAGCACAGAATTTGCAACCTGCACAAAATAACAAATAAGAAGACATACAAACATGTCAAAATATTGCAAGGAATTGACAACACTTACACTTATAATCCCACGATGCTTCATCCAGAGCATATCATCCTTTAAAGGTTCAACCAGACTCTCCGTCGTCAATCGAGCAGTCTCAGAATCCTCCAACTTTCCTTCAGCTTCAGCTAGACGGCGGGAAGTCTCAGCTTTCTCAACCTTCTCAAAGGGCATGAGTAGCGCAGGTGTGTACCTCTCTTTACTTGTTCCTGGTCAGATAACAAAGAAGTGAGTTCTTCTATCTCCTTATCTCTAAGGGCATGAGTAGCGCAGGTGTGTACCTCTCTTTGTTAAATCCTTTCCCTATGAGAGCGGGCCTTGTCACAGGCTGCTTCAGCTTCAGCTTTCTCCTTCTTCAACTTCTCAATCTCCGCCTTGAGATTGTTGATGCCATTCCGAAGACCCATTTTTTCATTATTGTCCTTTTCATAGATTTCTCTCCAACGTTTATGCTCTTCTGAAAGAAGAGCGGCTTAAGCTTCCGCTTTCCTTTTCCAACCTGCAGTAGACCATTCCTCGGTTTTCTGCCCACTCTCAAACTTGGCTTAATCAGCCTCTAACTTAGCCCTCAACAGGGCAACCCTTGCTTTCTCTTCATTAGCCTCCTTCTTCGACGCCTCAAAGGCAGCCCACTCCTTGTGCATGCTTCGCCATTCGCGCACAATGTGGTGGGTAGTGGAAGTGGAGCTGGCAGTCTCTTCAAGATAAGCGTGATATGTCTGATCATGGGAGCGCTCCCCTTGAAACTTCACCTCCGCAGGAGGGAAAATACCTTGTAACCAATCACGGCAAACCTGCCAATCAGAAAACGTATCGCCTTGTTTGAGCTTCCACACAGGAGCATGAATATCGGAAGCCCTTTTTTCAGAATAAGATCTATAATAATAATCCCCCAGAGTTTCCTCTAGGTGGATGGGAGAGTGATGTGTGTAAAATGCAACATATAAATTACATCAAACAAGGCATAAAACTAACCCTTTTTAGTACTAATGTTGGAAAAAGTGTGCCTTTGTCTTCCTTTTGTATTTTCAGGATTAAATGAGCATAATTGAACAAAAGGAACAAATATGCCGCAAAATCTAACATAAATACAAGAAAAGGAATAAAAATGGCATGCCCGACCCCTCGGCAGCATCTTCCCAAGCAAAAACAAGCAAACAGAATGCTGAACACGCCCCGTGCCCAAAGGACGTGGGGGCGTGGCCAGTTGTCTGCAGAAAGGACAAAGCTATCGAAGCTTCTATTCCCGACACGGGGGCATGCCCAGCTCAACACGGGGCCGTGGTCAATGCTAAGATTCGCAGAATCCAAGCAAATCTTGATAGTACAGATACGCTTCTGCACACGGGGCCGTGCCCAGCGGACACGGGGGCTTGTGGAGCTAATGCAGACAAATTGCAATTAATGAAGAAAGAGAAAGTGGATGGACACGGGGTCGTGCCCAATGGACATGGGGCCGTGTTCGGGCTTCTGTGTAGGCTATAAATAGAGGTGCCTGGTTCACTTCATAAGCATCCCTTGGCAAACCACCTCTCTCCCACTTCACCCACACTCCACCACCATCACAACACCCACATCCACCACCATCATCCATCATCCACCTAGAGTGTGTGTAGTAGTCTCGGGATCCAAGATTGATAGTAAGAGTTCTTGACAATCAAAGGCCATGTTTGCCTAAGTCTCTTACATCACTTGGTGAAGACAAGCATTTAGTGTAATACTTTTGATTTTTAATCTTTTCGCACTTTTTATTTGGTTTTGTATTAATGACTTTAATAACTAGTTTCTTATGTTGAAGGTGAAACTTCCTTATCATTTGTCCGTGGTGTCTTCACGTTATTTTACTCTCTATATAAAATAAAATATTTACACCATTCATATCTCTACGGTCTATATAGAGATATGTTGGCTACCTGGTCGGGGGTTAAAGGAATGGTTTGGTAAGGTTCTTGCCCTATTCAGTGTATAGATCCTGCAAGGACCTGGGTCAAGCTTACTAAGACCTCCTTCAATACCCACTGGTATTGGATGGCGGGGGCGCGAATGGCTTGATCCCCTCATATGTAAACTACTATTAATACATTAACCCGGCTACTTGGGATTGTATCCCTGCTGACTCAAACCACTTAGCCGAGGGTAACGTCACCTTCAAAAGAGGGGCCTACCACATTACGCATTAATAACTTAATTAATTATCTTCCAATATTCCAACCCTTTAGGATTGTATCCTTGCTGACTCAAACTACTGGGTTGAGGGTAACATCACCTTCAAAAGAGGGGTCTACTACTATAACTAAGATAATCTCTTAAAAAGTGCAAAAGTGCAGAAATCGTCAAAGGTTACACTAAAGGCGAGTCGGATCCAAGTGATTCATCTTTTCTATCTGTTTTTATTTTTATTTTATTTTTATTTTTCAGCATTTTTAGTTTTTATTTTCATATTTAAAACTTTCTCTAAACTTTTGATTTGATTAGACGTTGAGGATAAACTGGTACTAAAAGCTCTTGTGTCCTTGGACGACCTCGGTATCTTACCAAAGCTATAGTACGCTCACGATGGGTGCACTTTCCCATATGTGTGTTTAGTGTTAGTAAAATATCGTGTTTTATAAATTTAAAACTTGACTAAAGTGTTAAAAAGGGCTTAAAATATACATAAAAATATATTGCACTCAGCACGCATCAAGTTTTTGACGCCGTTGCCGGAGACACAAGGATTTAAGGAAGTTAGGAATCAACGGCCTAATCGTTTTTCTTATTTTTCTATTTTTTTAGGATTTTTCTTAATTTTTCAGCTTCTGCAGAGCTCAGCATGGGGCCGTGCCCGCTGAACATGCCCCCGTGCCTAATCTTTGGTACTGGCAATCCTTTTTTAAGTCAGACAGTAGCTGAACACGGGGCCGTGCCCACTGAACACGCCCCCGTGCCCAAGTCTCAGTTACTGAAAACAGAACCGTAAGATCCCGACAGTTGGTAATTTCTGACACAAACATGAGTCATACTGATCATTTTTACTTCCACTCCTCTTATGGTATGTGGTGTCAATTATGTGGCAGACCTCATGAAGATTTAAAATGTTATTTTTAAAACTACAATCCCCACTATATAGACCCATTGTTTTCCTATAGCCTTAAGAGGGGTGAAAGTAAAAACAATCCATATCTCTCTCTCAAATGCTCTCAACCATCTCTTCCAGGTGATATGATTCTCGAAGAATTATTTCAAATGGAAGAATTAATTCGCCAATTGATAAGAGAACTTGAGATAGACATAAACAATTCATCTCAAGACGAGGATCAAGGATAATTATTGAGAACGCATTCGGATACTAACAATATCATTGCTCCCGAAATCACCTCTAACTCTAGCGAGGAATTGAGCGATAGTCGTCCCTGTGTCGATTGTTCCGTGAAGGACTCCCCATCGGTTTCCGTCGAAGCATACCTAGACCCGAGCGATTCGACATATACCTTCTTTAACGAGAGCCCGGATAAGGGAAATAAAGGTTGGTCTTGCCCAACGGTATTCATCTTAGGAATCACCCTTTCCGATAACCTCTTGCGTTTTTGTCTAAAACTAGGGCAACTTAGGTATCTCAGGCACTTCAGTGTTGTTCCGTCCAGTAAGGAACCACCCGATCCGGATAAACTCCTTAAGAATAGACGAAACTTCATAAAAACTTCTAGCCACGGGGCCGTGTCCAGGTCAGCACGCCCCCGTGTCAACCCAAAGATTCCCGTCTGACTTTTGGTCAGAATACGGACAAAAAGTGTCAGTGCACACGGGGTCGTGTTCAGCTGACACGGGGCCGTGTCCAGCGTGCTGTCGTTTTCTATAAATGCAGCAAGATTCCTGCACTCTTGGACCCATTCCAAAGACAAAGATCTGGTGAGATCTTCACATATACCATACTAGGTATATTCTAAAGAAGGTTCTCAACAACCATCTTGTCTTTTCTACTTTTGTCCATTGCCTTCTTCTTCATTTTCTCCTCAAAACCTCCATTAAAACTTTAAATCTCCATGTTTTCAAGTTTTATTGTGACATTTGCTAGGTTTTTATTCAAAGAATCTTGTCAAAAATAAGTTTTACAACACTGTTTTAAGTTATTTCAACTTAAAAATGCTTCAAAAGTCAGGAAAATAATTTAAAGCTACAAGATTCTTTGTTTCAAAAATCTGCAAAGAGGTGGCCACGGGGCCGTGCTCAGCAAGCACGGGGCCGTGGCTGAGGTACTATTTCATTAATTTGAAATTTCTTTCAGATTTTTTTCTTAGAATGTCGAGCAAAAATAGCGGAACATCTTCATCACACTCCAGGAACGACCGACGAGGAAGAAGGCCATCGGTAGAAGACTCTCTCGTCAACTACGTGTATGCTTTAAGAGAGGCCATCGATGAAATGACGGGAGTAGAGGAAGCCTTGGTCGACCGTATAAATCATTTGACGGTGGGACTAGAAGGATGTCTTCGAGAAGTCAACCTTTTGCACCAAAGGTTAAATGTTCTCGCTTCGCCTCCTTTGGTACCAATCATCACACAAAGGGGGTGGAATGTAGTACCGGAAGTCATCATTCCGGCCGAGTGGTATGTCATGCACCCGGAACCACCTCAAGACATATTACATGGGGTCCCGGTTGCCAACGCACCTCCTCCACAACACATTGTGGAAAATGAGCCCGCCCTCTTCCTCCCAAGGGAGATAGAGGAATGGCTCAACGACATCTAAGGAACATCCCTCGGTTACGAGTTCTACAACGCCTTTATATACCAGGAAGCTATTTCTGGGTCTTTGATATTCCTACAATAAGGGCAGAACTCCTTGGAATGATTTTCTGCATTACTTGACCTATCTATCTTAGGAACTTTTAGTTTTCCATTTCTAGTTTATGCTTTTAAATTTCTAGGAACTAATGTATTTCACTCTTTAATGAATGATGGTTTATAAGTACTAAAATGGTGTTTGGATGATGTTGTAATGGATAAAACACACTCAGAATGGTGGAGGTTACTAAGGGAAACTTGAACCCACACCCCATGCACAAAAACAGAGCCTCCCGACGATTTTTCTTCATTACAGCAAGTTCAGCACGGGGCCGTGCTCAGCCCAACACGCCCCTTGCTCAAGGTTCTGCAGAAAATGCCCAGTTCAGGTAACTGGACACGGGGTCATGTTCAATGAACACGCCCCCGTGCCCAGCCTTCTGTTAATTATGATACTGGCAATCTGAACACGGGCCCATGCCCGGATCAACACGGGCCCGTGACCATACGCCCAGTAACATAAAAATTTTGTTTTTAACACCTTTTTACACATTCAATCAACCTAAAAACTTATTTTTGGGACACATTGAGGACAATGTGTAATTTAAGTATGGGGGGATGCTAAAACCTTGAATTTTGCAAGTCCTAATAACAAGCCTTACACAAAACTCTATTGGAACCGCTAATCACCCCAATTTTTTTCAAAAAAATCTTTTCGTTTTTTTTACTTGTCTTGGTTTAATTTGGGAATAAAAAGTTCTAAAAAGGATATATTTTTACAAATTTACAACCGATAGCGTCGTGATAAAAAGAACCAACATAAGAAAATTATGAAAAGGCATGACAAATCTAGTTAAAATTTGATTATATATACTTGATCACATTAAAAAACTCATTCCCACAAAAAGTGAGTTTTGAGCCTTTATTGAGCATAAAAGCATACATCTTTAAATTAAATGCCCATTTTTCATTTCTTGTATGAATAGCCGCTTGGTTTCTTACGACTCTAGAACTTGCCATGATGATACATTCCCGATCCTTACCAACTTAAACCCAAGTAAGTAAATGATGGAGGCATTAGGACTAACCCTTTTTCTTTTCAACACCATTATTTTTCATTTTTTTTATCACCTACCCAAAATCCCCCTAGTTAACCCCTTTGAGCCTAAACCTTTTCGTTTCTAAACCCACAAAACAAACACCCTTTACCCACCAAAACCTTTTTATTTTTAACCCTTTATTTTAGTAAAAAGCCCGGTTCTCATGTGACATCCCTTATTAAAAAAATGAAGTATAGCAATAAACAAACAAGTTCCTCAAAAGAAACTTTGTTTGAAAATGCTTTGTTTGAATAAAAGTCATAAAAAACAAAAAGTTTTACGACGACCGACGCTTTTTACGCTTTTCGCCCTTTTTACTAACCATTAACTCAAAACCACCTACCTTTAACCCAAGCCTAACCCTTCCCCAAGTCCTCTTGATATTTACAAAGGTGTAAAGTTAAAAAGGAGGAGGATTGATTGCTTGGAAAGCATGGTAGAAGTAAGTTCCATGCCGGTCTCGAGTGTTTCACAAAAATACATCTTCGGCCGAGTGTTGAGTGATCACCCGTGAGGTATGTGAACTTGTATATAAATAGAATTTTAAAGAGGCATGTTATGCCCAAATAAGTAATTTCTCTTATGAAATGTTCTAGATAAATCATAACGAATAGGATTGTAAGTAACATAAAAATAAAACCCAATAAAGATCTTGGATTCCCGACACTCAAGACAAGCCCAAAACTTCTCTTCTACCCATTCCATCTGGGAGTGTAAGCCACATTATAAAGAGTTTTGCTTGAGGACAAGCAAAGATTCAAGTGTGGGGGTATTTGATGTGTGTAAAATGCAACATATAAATTACATCAAACAAGACAGAAAACTAACCCTTTTTAGTACTAATGTTGGAAAAAGTGTGCTTTTGTATTCCTTTTGTATTTTCAGGATTAAATGAGCCAAAATTGAACAAAAGGAACAAATATGCAGCAAAATCTAACGTAAATGCAAGAAAAGAAATAAACGTGGCATGCCCGACCCTTCGACAGCATCTTCCCAAGCAAAAACAAGCAAACAGGAGGATGAACACGCCCTGTGCCCAGCGGACAAGGGGGCGTGTGGAGCTAATGCAGACAAATTGCAATTAATGAAGAAAGAGAAAGTTGATGGACACGGGGCTGTGTTCGGGCTTCTGTGCGGGCTATAAATAGAGGTGACTGGTTCACTTCATAAGCATCCCTTGGCAAACCACCTCTCTCCCACTTCACCCACACTCCACCACCATCACAACACCCACATCCACCACCATAATCCATCATCCACCTAGAGTGTGTGTAGTAGTCTTGGGATCCAAGATTGATAGTAAGAGTTCTTGACAATCAAAGGTCATGTTTGCCTAAGTCTCTTGCATCACTTGGTGAAGACAAGCATTTAGTGTAATACTTTTGATTTTTAATTTTTTCGCATTTTTTATTTGGTTTTGTATTAATGACTTTAATAACTAGTTTCTTATGTTGAAGGTGAAACTTCCTTATCATTTGTCCGTGGTGTCTTCGCGTTATTTTACTCTCTATATAAAATAAAAGATTTACACCATTCATATCTCTATGGTCTATATAGAGATATGTTGGCTACCTGGTCGGGGGTTAAGGGAATGGTTTGTTAAGGTTCTTGCCTTGTTCAGTGTATAGATCCTGCAAGGACCTGGGTCAAGCTTACTAGGACCTCCTTCAATACCCACTGGTATTGGATGGCGGGGGTGCGAATGGCTTGATCCCCTCATATGTAAACTACTATTAATACATTAACCCGGCTACTTGGGATTGTATCCCTGCTGACTCAAACCACTTAGCCGACTGTAACGTCACCTTCAAAAAAAGGCCTACCACATTACGCATTAGTAACTTAATTAATTATCTTCCAATATTCTAACCCTTTAGGATTGTAACCTTGCTGACTCAAACTACTGGGTTGAGGGTAACGTCACCTTCAAAAGAGGGCCTACTACTATAACTAAGATAATCTCTTAAAAAATGCAAAAGTGCGGAAATCATCAAATGTTACACTAAAGGCGAGTCGGATCCAAGTGATTCATCTTGTCTATCTGTTTTTATTTTTATTTTATTTTTATTTTTAAGCATTTTTAGTTTTTATTTTCATATTTAAAACTTTCTCTAAACTTTTGATTTGATTAGACGTTGAGGATAAACCGGTACTAAAAGCTCTTGTGTCCTTGGACGACCTCGGTATCTTACCAACGCTATACTACGCTCACGATGGGTGCACTTGCCCATATGTGTGTTTACTGTTAGTAAAATACCGTGTTTTATAAATTTAAAACTTGACTAAAGTGTTAGAAAGGGCTTAAAATATACATAAAAATATATCGCACTCGACAAGCATCAGAGAGTCTTCCTCATCATGGGTAAAAAAGCCTTGATCACCAGCTGGGCTCTTTTCAACATTCACAGGCGCAGAAGTAGCGGCAGAGAAAGGAATAGTTATCACTGGATCCTCCTGAATGGATTTCCTTTTCTTAGGCTCGCGCGCCACAACTTCAGGAGATTTGGACTTGTAACACCAGCATCCACAGCCTTCGTCTCCACAACCTTCTCCGCCTCCGGCGCAACTTCAACATTTTTAACCTCAGCTTCAGCAGTCTTTTCCACCTCCGTCTCCGCAACACTAATACCTTCCAGCTATTCTCTGATAGAGGTGAGAGGTGGTGAAGGCGGGAGATCATCATTAAAAGCAGATGATGACTCCGCGTGAACAAAAGGGATCGGCTTTTCTGCAAAATAAAGTTATGTTAGCATGAAGTATAAGGATACAATAACTAAAAAAGCTACCCACCTGGAGAGAGTTTTGTCACAAAGGCATCCAGATTGCCCCTTTTGCCAATTTTCCTTCTTGGCACCTTCTTGGCAGGCTGCACCGCGGCTTCATCTTCAGCTTGTTTTCTTTTCACCGCTTTAGTCCTCACCAGCGGTTCCGGAATTGAATCCAGATCTATGGGTTCGTCTGGGTTGGAAGCAAGGATACCCGCAGTATCGCAAGGCTCTGGCTTGGGTTTCTTAATAACTACAGGCACAAGACCTTCTAACGTATCAGATACCACTACGTAATTGCTCCAGGGTTTAAGGAAGAGGCGCATACCTTTCTTCTCTTCCCTGACAATCTTTGCCTTTGCAACTGGTGCCTTCGGCATGTCAATCTTCTTTGGCGCAGTAGCAGCAGCCGGTACACGTTTCTTCTTCTCCGGGCCTATGCCTAAGTTAGTCAACTCACCTATTTAAAAAGAAATATTGCAATATTACCCAACGCGCAAAAAACAGCAAAGAGTAATATTGCAATATTGATTAAAAATTTAAGACTTACCCGCACTACCAGAAGGTTGTGCCGCTAGATCCTCATCTCTTGGAAGCGTAACATTCTTTACTATCTGATGACACAAGAGCTCCTCATCAGCACCCTTCGGGATAGTGGCCATCTTTCCTTTTTCCCTTTTATATGCAACAACATACAAATAAACAACTACAAAGACCAAAACAGTGGCAAATTAGCATGATTTACAAGAAAGAAATAAAAAGGGTAAGAAGATCCTATATCTTACTTCTATCATCCTCCATATACACCGGCTTGTCCTCACGATCCATCTTCCAGTGAAGACTCATGTCAGCAGCAACCAGGGCTCTCTCAGGAAGTTCAATGGACGGAATATCCTCCAGATCTTGATACCAAATCTCTGACTCCGGAGTCTTCTTGTTTTCTACCACAATGTCTTCGGCACCCCTAAAGTTCTTCATGGGAATCACCCCAGCTTTAATGAAGAAAAATTTTGGTTTCCACTCGTGAAAGGATTTGGGAGGGTTCAGCAAGATCTTCTTCGCCGATGAACGTTGGGCAAAAGAATAAAACCCTTGTGAACAGTGGAGCTGGTTAAATACCCGGAAACGATTGACTGTTGGATCAATATGTATCGATCGGCAAAGGAATTCGAAATGTCGAATCCGGACCATCCCTATGGGGTGTAACTGAGAAACGTGGAACTTGTAATAACCAAGTATATCAAGGAAAAATTTTGTAGCCGGTAATCGAAAGTTGTCCTCAGAAAAATAATCCCAGAATAACGTAATATAACCGGCCGGAGCCTGTGCCGCCATTTGCCCATCTTCCGGGTAAGTTGCACCCCAACTGTTAGGGAACTCGAAGTTCTGAACTAAACCGTAAAACATTTCTCTTGTCCACTTCAATGGTGGTAAGGCAGCAGACATTTCTTCTAAGGAATCTTCGTGTTGTTCTCCGGTAGACATAAAGGGAAAGACGCAAAGTTGCAGGTTTTCTCTAAAGAAAATTGGAGAAGACAACTAATGAAAAAAGGAAGGTTCTCAAGAGTTTATATAGGGATCTCAATTAATGCCCTCGAGAACCGCAGCCCCTTTTTTCAGAACAAACACGGTTACCAAGGCATCAAGGGCAAGTAGGGAACAAAAAGTAATCTCACGCGCGCGTGTAAACCACGCTTGACGACGCACATTTAATGAACAACTGACAAGTGACAGCCTGTCACCAAAACAGTCACACGTCAACAGTTAGCACAGTACCTTTTACCTGCCATGAGCCAAATTTTTCCAAATTTGAAATCATGAAAACCTCCACTTGAAGAAACAAAGAAAATATCTTCCACAAGAAGATTCTTGCTTCACGCCACACAAACATATTATTTCTCAAAAGCGCACACTTCAGTTATATAGTCCAGTGCTCCACCTACTCGCGTAGAAGCAACACTGGACTGGGGGGACTTGAAGGGGTATGGTCCCAAAAACCCCGGGCAAGCGCCTAGGACCATACCACAGCCTTATTCCAAAGACATCTTGAATAGGACCCTGCGCGGCTGCGCAACCGTCCCAAACAAGGAATATGGTTCCACGAACCTTGCGCGAGCTCGCGCAAGGGTACAGTTAGACTTTTAACAAAGCCCTGCGCGGCTGCGCAATGGTTCTATATAAAGATATGGAAGGAAACAGTCTTCGATAAACATGCGCCAGAAGAAGGGAAAGATAAACATTCAACTAACACCCTAGCGCGGGCTCGCGCAAGGGTACAGTTAGACTTGAAGATAAAATCACAAAACATCTCCGCACGCTTTAAATCAAGTCTTGGAAAAAAGTATCTTTTTTGTTTTAACATATAACAACTCTCCTAAAATTTATTAGAACACCCCTATACGTCCTAAAATACACCTCGTATACCAAAAACGGCCCAAAATACCTTTAATTTTACAAAAATTAAATAAAACCAAGAAATTAGGGGCGCTCGCAGGGCGCGACACCCTTGTCTATATTCGTCGCGGGCCGCGACCAGGTGGACATCAGGCGCAACCCTAGGCCGCCACGTGTCCCACTCGGTGTCAAAGCTATCTCGTGACTGGCCAAGGCTAGGCCCTAGCCAGCTTAGCTTGCGTGGCGCGAAGACATTGTCTTCATCTCTCGCGGGGCGCGAGAAAGTGTCGATCAGGCACTATAAATAGAAGCCATCGGCTTCAGTTGCCAAACCGTTCGAATCTCGATCTTTCTCTCTCAATTCTAAATAGCAATTATAATACTCGGGTATTATACCCACTAAAATAGCGAAGCTCTGCCTTGATGTAAGTATTATAACCCCCGGTTACGTATTAGATATGCTGCCCGATTGATCTGGTGCTTCGTAACGCATGTCAAGACTCTGCCTGACTTAGTCGTTGGAGTTCTGTCTCGGGGAGGGTATAGCTAATGTAAATTTGGGTTATTATACTAACGCGTGTGCATTATTTAAATTAATAGATTATAACCAGGAAGTCACAAGTAAATACCTAAATTAGCAATGTGAGTTATCCTATTTTTGTAAATTCTTTTTGTAAGTTATTTTACAAAACCTCAATTGTTTTTAATTTTAATTTAACAGTGATTGAGTATTTATGATTCTACAATTATCGTTGGTATGTTGGGGTTTTGTATACAAAATTTGTTACTACACTATAAGTAGTAACATTACCACAAGTCAGGGTTAACAGTACCATGGGTGGTAATTAAAGTAGATGTAAACAAATGTAATTGCTGAATTGCCCTCAATGCTGTAAAATGATAAAACTTGTTTTGATTAAACTGGGATTCACTCACCAGTATTTCCCACTGACAAATGTTTTTAAAACGCGTTTCTGGTAACAAAATGTGAAAGCCAAATAGAAGCCAGCTGGAGAGCACTGAAGGCTTGGAGAAATGGCTATAAAAGTTACCTAAATAAAGAAGAAGTTTTATTTCAATAAATTAGGGTTTATCCCTATAAACATGTTATGAATGGAAATTTGGGTTTTACCCATGTGTTTATTATTTATAAAATGAGGTGTTTTACTCTAATAAAATATTTCCTAACTACGGTCCTGATGTAAATTCCGCTGCCAAATTAAATAAACACCGAAACCACCGAATGTGCGAGCTCGCGGCCGCCCGCCTCCCGGGGCAAGGGGTCGGGGGTTGCGACAGGAGGTGGTATCAGAGCTACAGCCATTGATTTCAGCCACAGAAGTGTTCTGCTGACATCAAAATTGCAATTCTGTTAGGAAATAATCTATGTGACTATGTGCATATTTGTATATTATTTTGTGTTATTTGACAATCTGTTAGTTTACAGTATGAGTGATCAAGGACCATCTGATGCCTATCGTCAACTGTCTAATTCTCCTAGAGATGAAGGAACTTCTTCCCAGCCTACTCCCTCGGGGTATTCAGCTGACACAGAAGAGGGGATATTCATCTTTAAAGCGCCATCCGCAGAACCATTCCCTACCAGAAAGAGAGGATGGTTCAGTCGGGGAGCCCATGAGCGTAGAAAAAGAATGAGGAAATTAAAGCAGCAACGGGCTTTAGCAGCAGCAAATAGAGAGATGAACACCCAGACCCAAGACATAATCAATAGGCGATTAGCCAACTTTCACATATTAGCTACCACTGCCGCAGACCCAAACCTAGAACAAATCATTGCACCACAACCACTACCACTATTTCCCACTCAGCCAATGGAAATAGAACCCAACCAAGAAGAACTAGTTCCTATACCAGCCTTTAACTCTGATGAGATACCTAGAGTTCCAGCACCCAATCCCTTAGCATATGATCCGTGGAATTACGACCATAGAGATTATCGAGAACTCTACCCACAAGAGGAACCCATGCCAAACCCATTAGCACCATATCCTAATCTTGACCCTCTAGATCCATATTGGGATGCCGATCAATATGTTCGGGAAATACTAGAAAACCCATACCCATATGGAGAACCTTTACCTATGTATCCTGACCCAGTACCCGCACCACGACCACCCATGAGTGATGAGAACGTTCAGGAACTCCGCCTGTATGGTAAGGAGCTGATAGATGAAGAAAAGAGATAGGAGAGAAGCTCGTTTGGAAGTACGACGAGCGGGAAATGCAGTTTAACCCGTAGTAATAATATATATATATATATATATATATATATATATATATATCAACTAAAATAGATAATCTAATTCCTACTGATGCATAACTAGTAGTATATTTTAAATTCCAGTGATAGTTGTAATAGATGCATATATATAAAATAGAGTAAATGCCGCAATGCTTGACGGTTTTGATCAATGTATTTGTTTGTGTAATTGTTGGCATTACATCTTATTTTGTGATATTGATACCTGATAATTGTTTGTAAATCCAGATGGACAACGAAGAAAATCAGGAAAACAAGAATAATGATAACCAAAAAAATAATAGTGCCATCCAACACATAGTAACCCAAGGAATTAGAGATGCTATGCCATATATCATCCAAACTGTTAAAGAAGCGGAAAATAATAAAAGCAATAGTGGAAGTAAACGACCACCTACTGAACCCAGTCACAGCGTAAACAATGGACCGTTACTTCAATTGTCTATTCCAAAAAGAAGAAGAACCATGTCATATGGTTGTTCTTACAAAGAATTATGGTCTTGCAAACCAATAGAATTCTCTGGCAATGAAGGAGCCATTGCAGCTCTACGCTGGTTAGAAAAGACATAGGCTGTCTTAAAAATAAGCGAGTGCGCAGAGGAAGATAAAATCATGTTTGCTTCCAATCTTTTTAAGAATACAGCCTTAGAATGGTGGAATACTATTCTCTAGTCTAGGGGAAGTGACAGAGTCTATAATATGGAATGGACTGAGTTTAAAAACATGGTTGAAAGGAAATTTTGTCCTCCCAATGAAAAAGAACAAATTGCTAATAAGTTCTTAAACCTTAGAATGAATGGAATAGACTGTAAGGGTTACACTACCGTATTCTTCGAATATGCTAGAATAGTGCCAACCCTAGCCTCACCAGAACCAGTATTAATCTCCCGCTACATATGGGGATTAATCAGTGAGATTAGACATGTAGTCAAGGCAGCTAGACCACAAACCATAGAAGAAGTTGTAGAACTAGCAAATACCTTGACTGATGAATTGGTACGTACGCAAGAAGAGAACCAGAGGAAGAACCTAGTCCAAAAACTTACCCAGGAATTTCGCTACGGTAATTCTAACCATGGGAAGAACATAGGTTCTACTTCGGCACCTTACCGTAGGTCTTGCAAGAAGAAACATTCAGGAAAATGTTCCACCTACTGCAACTTTTGCAAGATACCAGGACACAAGGAAGAAGACTGCAGGAAGAAACCTAGTAATGGAGTGTGCTTCAATTGTGGAGAAAAGGGGCATATCAAACCAAACTGTCCGAAACTAGCTCCAGCCATGAACAACAAGACTACTAAGAATGCTAGAGCTTTTGTTCTGACAGCTGAAGAAGCTAAGATGATTCCGGATGTGATTGCCGGTATGTTTTTAGTTAATGATGTTTTTGCTAAAGTATTATTTGACTCTGGTGCGAAAGAAAGTTTTATTAATACTTCATTTTGCAAAATTCTTAATCAACCATTAACTAAACTTCAACAAGAATGTCTAGTGGAGACAGCAAATGGAGAATTTGTTAGGATCACTGAAATCTTGCAGGGAGCAAGAATAGAAATTCTGAACCATAATTTTATTGCTAACCATTACCCAATAAACCTAGCTGGATTTGATGTTGTATTAGGAATGGATTGGTTAGTAACCAATAAAGCCAATATTTTATGTGATCAAAAGTCAATAAAAGTAAATTCACCAAAAGGTGAAAAGATCACGATTACAAGAGATAAGCCATCTAGATCTACAAAATTCATCTATGTGATGAAAACATCAAGTTATGCAAGAAAAGGATCATTATTATATATGATTTACATAATCATTAATACTAAAGGAAAAGAATTGAAAGATATTCCCGTAGTATCTTAATTCTCAGATGTTTTTCCTGAAGAGCTACCCGGACTACCGCCAGATTGGGAAGTTGAATTTAGAGTTCACCTACTACCAGGGAAAGCACCGATTGCCAAGGCACCTTACCGTTTGGCACCAGCAGAGATGCAGGAATTGAAGAAACAGTTGGACGAACTTCTAGAGAAAGGTTTCATACAACCAAGTTCATCACCTTGGGGAGCACCAATCTTGTTTGTCAAGAAGAAGGACAGATCAATGCGTATGTGCATTGATTACCGTGAATTGAACAAGGTCACGATTAAAAATCGGTATCCATTACCAAGAATCGATGATCTGTTCGATCAACTTCAAGGAGCTCGATTCTTTTCTAAGATCGATTTACGCTCAGGATATCATCAACTGGAAATACAGGAAAAGGACATTCCTAAAACTGCCTTCAGAACAAGGTGTGGCTATTATGAATTTACAGTCATGCCATTTGGTCTAACCAATGTCCCAGCCGCATTTATGGACATGATGAACAGAATATATAAACTATATTTGGATAAATTCATAATTGTCTTTATAGATGATATTCTCATTTACTCTAAGAGTAAAGAAGAACATACAACGCATCTGCATGCACTTCTTACATTATTGAGAAAGGAAAAGCTTTATGCTAAATTCTCAAAATGTGAATTTTGGTTACAAGAAGTACAATTTCTTGGACATCTAGTTACTCATGAAGGAATTCATGTGGATCCCACAAAAACTGAGGCGATTACTAAATGGAAAGTCCCTTAATCACCAAAGGAGATGAGAAGTTTTCTTGGACTGGCAGGTTATTATAGGCGGTTTATCCAAGATTTCTCTAAAATAGCCATTCCATTAACAAAACTGACCTATAAATCAATTAAGTTTGAATGGGGACCAAAACAGGAAGAAGCCTTTAGAATCCTTAAGCAAAGATTAACCAACGCGCACATACTAGCGTTACAAGAAGGAACTGAAGACTTTATAGTTTATTGTGATGCTTCTAAAATAGGTTATGGATGTGTGTTGATGCAACGTCAAAATGTTATAGCCTATGCCTCTAGACATCTTAAGAATCGTGAAGAAAATTATACAACCCATGATTTAGAATTAGGAGCTATAATTTTTGGCCTTAAGATATGGAGACACTGTTTATATGGAAATAAATTTGTAATCTTCACATATCATAAGAGTTTAAGGTATATATTTGGGCAAAAAGAGTTAAATATGAGACAGAGACGCTGGATGGAGATTCTTAGTGATTATGATTGTATTATCCAGTATCATGCAGGAAAAGCTAATGAAAAGCCAAGAAAAGTATGTTCTCTCAAATTAAATCTGCAGATAGATTTAAATTAGCAAATTAGAGAAGTATAAGAATCAGTAATCAAGGACGATACTGAAAAATTAAAAGGAATGATTAAAGAATTAGAACAAGGAACAGATAGAATTTGGAGATTCCATAAGGAAAGAATTTGGATACCTAAACAAGGAAACCTACGCCACTGAATTTTTGAAGAAGCCCATAAGTCTAAGTATACGATACATCCTGGTAGTGATAAGATGTATCAAGACTTAAGAAAGAATTTCTGGTGGATAGGAATGAAAAAGGATATAGCAGCTTATGTTGCTAAGTGTTTAACCTGTTCACAAGTTAAAGCTGAACATCAGAAACCCTCAGGTTTATTGCAACAATTAGAAATGCCTGTATGGAAATGGAAATTGATAACAATGGACTTTGTTACCAAATTACCCAAGACAATAAAATGTAATGATACAATTTGGGTGATTGTAGACAGATTAACCAAGTCTGCTCATTTCTTACCAATGAAGGAAACTTTCAGTATGGAATAATTAGCCAAGTTATATGTAAATGAAATAGTTTCATTACATGGAATTCCTTTATCTATTGTTTCTGATAGAGATAGTCGTTTTACTTCTCATTTTTGGACTAGTTTCCAAAAAGCAATGGGAACCAAGTTAAATCTAAGCACAGCTTATCATCCTCAAACGGATTGAAAAAGCGAAAGGACAATTCAGACAATGGAAGATATGCTTAGAGCTTGTGTAATTGATTTTTGAGGAAATTGGGATGATCATTTACCATTAATAGAATTTTATTACAACAACAGCTATCATACCAGTATCAATGCTGCACCATTTGAAGCACTTTATGGACGAAAGTGCCGAACTCCAGTCTGTTGGGCAGAAATTGGAGAAAAGCAATTGTCTGGACCAGAGATAGTATAAGAAACTACGGACAAGATTATTCAAGTCAAGGAAAGAGTAAAAGCAGCACGCGATTGCCAAAATAGTTATGCTGATAACAGGCGAAAACCGTTGGAATTTCAAGTAGGAGACAAAGTATTATTAAAAGTTTCTCCATGGAAAGGAGTGGTTAGATTCATCAAAAGGGGAAAGCTAAGCCCCAGGTATGTTGGACCCTTTGAGATTATTAGAAGAGTAGGATCTGTAGCTTATCAGCTACAACTGCCAGAGGAAATGGCAGGAATACATGATGTATTTCATGTATGTAATCTCAAAAAGTGTTTAGCAGATGAATCATTAGTGATACCTCTTAAGGACATAGAGGTAAATGAGAAGCTTAAGTTTGTAGATAAACCACTACAAATTGAAGACAGAAAGATCAAGTATCTCAAACACAAGAGATTAGTTCTAGTCAAAGTGAAATGGGATTCCAAGAGAGGACCAGAATACACTTGGGAGCTAGAAGCCGAGATGCAAAGAAAATATCCACACCTGTTCCAGTAGACCTCGAGGACGAGTTCTAAAACAAGGTGGGGAGGATATAACAACTCTCCTAAAATTTATTAGAACACCCCTATACGTCCTAAAATACACCTCGTATACGAAAAACGACCCAAAATACCTTTAATTTTACAAAAACTAAATAAAAACAAGAAATTAGGGGCGCACGCGGGGCGCGACACCCTTGTCTATATTCGTCGAGGGCCGCGACCAGGTGGACATCAGGCGCAACCCTAGGCCGCCACGTGTCCCACTCGGTGTCAAAGCTATCTCGTGACTGGCCAAGGCTAGGCCCTAGCCAGCCTAGCTCGCGTGGCATGAAGACATTGTCTTCATCTCTCGCGGGGCGCGAGGAAGTGTCGATTAGGCACTATAAATAGAAGCCATCGGCATCAATTGCCAAATCATTCAAATCTCGATCTTTCTCTCTCAATTCTAAATAGCAATTATAATACTCGGGTATTATACCCACTAAAATAGCAAAGCTCTGCCTCGATGTAAGTATTATAACCCCCGGTTGCGTATTAGATACGCTGCCCGATTGATTTAGTGCTCCGTAATGCATGTCGAGGCTCTGCCTGACTTAGTCGTTGGAGTTCTGTCTCGGGGAGGGTATAGCTAATGTAAATTTGGGTTATTATACTAACGCGTGTGCATTGTTTAAATTAATAGATTATAACCAGGAAGTCACAAGGAAATACCTAAATTAGCACTGTGAGTTATCCTCTTTTTGTAAATTCTTTTTGTAAGCTGTTTTACGAAACCTCAATTATTTTTAATTGTAATTTAACAGTGATTGAGTATTTGTGATTTTACAATTATCGTCGGTATGTTGGGGTTTTGTATACAAAATTTGTTACTACACTGTGAGTAGTAACATTACCACAAGTCAGGGTTGACAGTACCGTGGGTAATAATTAAAGTAGATGTAAACAAATGTAATTGATGGATTGCCCTCAATGCTGTAAAATGATAAAACTTGTTTTGATTAAACTGGGATTCACTCACCAGTATTTTCCACTGACAAATGTTTTTAAAACGTGTTTCAGGTAACAAAATGTGAAAGCCATATAGAAGCCAGCTGGAGAGCACTAAAGGCTTGTTAAAGTGGCTATAAAAGTTACCTAAATAAAGAAGAAGTTTTATTTCAATAAATTAGGGTTTATCCCTATAAACATGTTATGAATGGAAACTTGGGTTTTACCCATGTGTTTATTATTTATAAAATGAGGTATTGTACTCTGATAAAATATTTCCTAACTACGGTCCTGATGTAAATTTCGCTGCCAAATTAAATAAACACCGATACCACCGAATGTGCGAGCTCGCGGCCGCCCGCCTCCCGGGGCAAGGGGTCGGGGGTTGCGACACAACAGAATAGACACTTGGCAAGGACATAAAGGTTAACAGCTGTAGATCTTCTAAAAGGTTGTTTAATGCTCACCGTGCATACTCATTCGGCTATAACTGAAAGATGACGTGGCATAATCCTAGACGCTCATTTGAGTCACGATGATAACACAAAATTGGAGAAGGATCTACCCAAAACCACTTTCCACGTGGCAACTCCCCAACCGTTGATCAAGATCTACGATCCGTGTGCAAAAGATTAACGGACGGAGAAATAACCGCCTACGGAAAATGCTTTCCGTTAAATCCTCCATCACACCTGTTTCCCGCCAAAAACCGGCTATAAATAAGCTATTGCAGGTTTGATCTCACAAGTTACATTCACTTCACTTTTACTACTTCTTCATCATCGAGATCACTGTACTTATTCTCACGTCGGAGGTTGGTCACGGAGAGAACCCCCATTCTCCCCTGTGGCGAGTCTAACGGCTTTCTGTTTTGCAGTGATCACCGGAGAAGAAACTCGATCAAAACCCCTGAATCAACGAGAGGATTAACCCCTTTTATGCAGATACTAAACCCCTGATCTGATTGATTCCAGTCATTCTGATCACTGTTTCTTCAATGGGTAATGTTAGGGAATGAGGGCATAAGATCATGGTTGTGTATGAACATTGTGCAACTTAAGTGTATGATCGTGTAAGACAATAGATTGTTTGGCACAAGTGTGCAACATTAAATGCACGATCATGCAAGAATTAGATAGGATGTGCACAAACGTGCAAGGTTGAAGACACGATTGTGCCAATCATAGGTAGTTAATCACGAACGTGCATGTTTGTAGTACGAGCGTTTATGTAAAGATAGAATGATAAATTAAAAACCAACAAGTTAAACATTTGATTATATAAACAACACTTACGAAAAAACCAAGAAGTTTTTGTTGTATATTTTTAGGGAACCTTCAGGACAACCTCTTGTTGTAACTAATCTTGTCAATACTCAAAAGTTGGAGGATTTAAATGGTTTATTTTATTTGTATTTTCTTTAGTAGGAAGATTTAGGAAATACTAGTTTTATTTTATTCAGTTTCCTTATAGGAGTAGGTTACTTGTTCTCTAAGGGATTGTTTAGTATAATTAGGGATTATATGTTTAGGGTTTATGTACCTTCAATTTTAATCAAAGATTTTTTTCTTGTTAAATCCATTGTTTGATTAAGTTGTAGAAAACCTGATTTCCAACAGTTGGTATCAGAGCGGTTTATCAATTTGGGAGGTTTGCAGGTGCAAGAGGGTTTGTTGATCAAACAGCAACAACATGTTGTAGTGATCGAGGTTGTGATAAAAAATAATGATATCGTAGCAATCAAGGAGCAGTGATTGCAGACTTGATTAAAGGAGAAAACCCTGGCCTATTGTCATGTTAGATCGAATCAACAGCAGACTTCAAAGGTGGTGAAGTAGCAGGTATGATCAAGGTGGAAGATAAAGGATGTTGTCATGTTTATGGTTGATGGTTCAAGTGTTTGGACAAGTTATGGGTGTGAACCCAAATGAGTCAGAAAACAGGGGTGAGGTGTTGTGTCGACTACAACAAAGGTTTTGATGCAAACCGAACAAAAGTGACCGAGTATTAAGGTGGAAGAACTTTGTGTCTTACTTGGTATTCAAGACCTAGGAGGAACTTGACAACATTAGGGGGTGATTGTTAGAACTAATCTTCTCAATACTCAAAAGTTTGAGGATTTTAATGGTTTATTTTATTTTAGTAGGAATATTTAGGAAATACGAGTTTTATTTTATTTTGGTTTTCGTATAGGAGTAGGTTACTTGTTCTTCAAGGGATTGTTTAGTATAAATAGGGATTATATGTTTAGGGTTTATGTACCTTCAATTTTAATCAAAGAGTTTTTTCTTGTTAAATATCTTCTTTGGTTAAGTTGAAGAGGACCTGATTTCCAACATCTCTAGTATTAAATATTGCAGGGAAACAATAGTCTATGGTTGTCACACCCTGATTTCCCGGTGGGCCCGGACTTGGGGTACGTGACGAGATTGATATCAAACACAAAAATAGCACATCGTAAGTCTTGAGAATTAAAATACTATTACAAATTATAATGTCTGGATATTAAAATTAATTATACAGACGGAAGTATTCAAAAGATCCACAGGCGAATTGAAAATAACAAAATGATGAAATATGTAGACTACTAGGCTTCAAATGCAAGGAGTTGCAAATTCCTCTTAAGCATGTACCGGGCACTTCCAGCCTATTTCGTAACCTTGCAACCTGCACTTAGTCTTTTGAAGATACGTCAGTTTACACTGGTAAATACAAATAAACCGACACATTTTGAAAATATTTCAAAATCATTTTCATGTACACAATGGTACATATATTTTCATAAATAACTTGGGATAAACTATTTCTCATGTTATCAGTTTTACAAGCTTGACAATACATATGGGGCCCAGAAACTATGCCGAGATCATGATTAACCGATACACCACTTTAATACCCTTATTGGGTAAACCCGTATTGGGTTATAAAAATTATTTTAATATAGCATTAGCATTTGTCAGGTGTATGCCTACACCCCGTGCTTGGGTCATGGCCACTTGCAATTAAATGAGCCGAGGATATCCAGGACACGGTCGTATTAACCCCCAATGTTTAACTTCAAGCAATACGAATTAAAACGGATTATTTGGATTCCTGACACATAGGTCATTGATCATATACCCGACCATGCGGTAATAATATACCGTATCCCAAGCCCGTATAGGGAAACAGGTTAAGAGTATTTACCTGGCTTAGTAATATTTCAATTCAAGATATAATAATAAGCACAGCCAATATCACAATTAACTTAGCACGGTTGCAATCTACTGGACACCCTAGTCTGAAATGAATGGTGTAATAACCAATTCGAATGTTAACAGATCTTATTCAAGTCAGACACTTGGACCGGTTAACTTAAAATAATGAAAACGGTACTGTAACACCTTGAGAAAACGTGTCCAATGATGTAAAGACACGTGTCCTAAACCCTAATTAAGTCAAATGTTAACTATGATGGACTATTGGTGCCAAACGATGAAAAGATGTATGTGGAGGGACTAAAAGTGTCAACATGCATAACCTGTGCCTCTGAATGACCTTCTACGGTATCCGTATTTAATAACGAGCCACATGTTGGACATACGAAACCGTTTGTGATTTAAATCATAAGTTTGTGAATCGAATGGTTAAGAGCGTCAACATGTTTCATTATACCTCTGAGTGACCTTTTTATGAAACCCGAAGCTTAACGATGTTCTATTACACTCTCGGGAATATTTATAACTTATCTCGAAGATCAAAATGCCAAATATAAAACTTTAAATGGCTTGGAGGGGCTTATTATGTCAAAAATGAAATTATATAAATGTTTTAAAGGACCAGGGACCAAAACTGACATTTTGTGAAACTTGGTGTGTCCTAGCGCGACACGACAACACCCCCCTGATGCTCTGGCGCGACGCGACGACCTACTTTTCACAGAATTCTCTTGACAACTGCAGGTTTCTTCTTCCTTAGCCACCACACTTACCATCTTTCTTCATAACTCGAAAACCATGGATCTTTGATGGTTTTAAAACCAGTTTAAGACACCTGGGGTGATCTTGGAAGACCCCTAACACATGGTATGTGTTTTGGTCAAAAATTACCGAAGTAATTAAGTGATCAAATTAGTTAAGTGAGGTAGTGTGCTAGAAAGTGTGTTGAAAATATATTTGTTAAGTTATTTGGAAAAACAGTACTCAGGATACGGCTCAGGATATTGAGCTGTATCTATGATCAAACAATGAGCGAAAATAAAGTAAATGACACGAGATGTACGAGGAAAGCCCTTGATCAATCTAGATCGCCGGCATAAAACCTCGGGAGCTGACAATCGCAGCTGCCTTGTTCTTCAATTGCTTCAAAAATCAGGATACAGTGCGGGATGTGGTACGGATCGACTAAGTGTTACAATGAAAATGAAATACAAGTGTGGTGTTTGCAATTAGCTAGAGAGTGAAAGTGTTCGAGAGTGTAAGTGTGAATTGTTGTTCTCTAAGCTGATCCGACCTCATCTATTTATAGTAAAGATAAAATAACTAACTACCCTAAACTTGCGGGATCCACCGAATATTCCTTCTTGGAACGTTGTAGACCTGGTCTTTCGGGCTCAACGTCTCTTTCTCAACAAATTCGTCCGAGTCTTGAGGAGAAGAAGTCCTCTTGACCGTTAGCAAGCCTCAACCCTTAACCTGCACGTGGTTAATTCAATAAGCCTCAGGATATCGCCCAAGATGTTAGCAATATCCTCTTCCAGCATCCTGATCACAAATAAACAAACAAAGGCAGGATATTGGTCAGGATACGTATGTTAAGAAAATGACCCCTAACAATTGTCCCCAAATATATCGGTTGGGATACCAATCCAACGGATATATTTCAAAAATCTTATCTCATAACTTAAGGTAATTAATATGACTAGACTCTTGAAATGACAGCGGTGCAACTTCCAAGGCATTATTTACTTTTTACCCCCCTATATTCATCCTATATTAACCGAGGGACTCCTTGTCTCGGTTATCCTTATCTGCGAGCAAGCATCAGGTATCTTCTTTTCTAATCTCCTTTCTTTAATTTTTCTTAATTTGCTCAATGGCACCACGAACGAAATCCCGCTCAGACCGGTCAGCCTCAACCCTCATAAGTCAAAACTTTATCACCGATCCAGCAAAGGAGATTTGCTGCTTCAATAATGCTGATATTGCTGCTCTCAAAGACTCCGGTGCCTTTCCCACCGGAACGGTCTTTCGCCCCTTTGACAAGGAAGCCCTATCGGATGCATCATCCGACGAGTGGGTTTGTTTTTTCGCTTATCCTTTCTCTCTTGGACTCCGGTATCCATTTCCACCCTTTATCTCCAGCTTTTTCGACCTCACCGGCCTTAGTTATGCCCAAGTTATGCCAATGGTCTGGCGAATCTTGATAGTGTTGGATCAAATCAAATCTCGTCATTCTCCTAACCTACTTGTTGAGGACCTTCCCGTAGCATACCGGTTGAGATCCCATGGCAATCACCGTTATCTTCTGTTCTCCATCAAGAACCCCTTGGTCCTTAAAGCCACCAAGAATGAGGATCGATGGCGACGAAAATTCTTTTTCGTCAAAAGAGACTCCATTGATAAGGGTTTCGATCTACCGGTTAAATGGTTAACCAAGGGTAGGATTTAGGGTTTTAGGAATATCCCCAATCATATCTTCAAACTGTATCCCGGGCTTATATTCTGATGTTTTTATGCAGCGAATTTCAGAGATTTAGTGCCTCCTAGCGCAGAATCCGAATCCAAGATCAATGAAATCTACCGTCTTCCAGCCAGCGAAAGAACTTTTTCCCTGTCTCTCACAGATCCTCATCAAAAATCAAGTTCAGAAATGTCTGGTAAGCACATCTTCATATGTTAATTACTTTTCTAAAATATGATGAGTTTTAAGAATATCTTCCCTTATGTAGCACCAGTCGTCAACCTTGAAGGTTTCGAACTTGATGAGTTAGATTGCTACTCCAGCCTTGAACCCACCAAACAAGAATCCAAGACAAAGCCATCTGCTACACCAAAGCCTACCTCCTCAAAGACTGTTTCAGCCCCCAAAGGTCCTCCGGCATCCAGGACCAGGGCATCCAGCTCTCGGAAGAGAAAGGAGACTGACTCCCCAGCTGTTTCTGAAACATTCTCCCTTGAGAATCATGGGTTTAACGAAGCCACCTCATTCCTCAAACAGGTAGAATTTTCTTTCCGATATCCTGTACAAGTATATTAGTCTTTATCCTGCTTATTTTTCACATTAATACCTGTGTCTTTATCGACAGGGTCTGGATCGCCTCATGCATTTATACGAAGACGCTAGCGGTCTTAACAAGATGTTGCAGATTCAGCTGGAGAAAGCTCAAGCCACCATAGCTGATCAAGGAACCATTGCAGCTGCCAAATCCCAGCATTATGAAGACAAATACAAGGCAATGACTCAGGAACATCAAGCCGCCCTCCACAAAGCTAATGAGGATGCTCAAGCCAAGCTAGACGCCGCTCTTCTCCAATATCAGCAGAATATGAGCTCATACCGGGATAGCCTAAAAGCTTCGGTGGTCGTCTCTCTTCTCCAAGCCAGGATAAGGATGGCTTATGAGGCCATGGATCTGGGTTTTGAATGCCTTTCCTGGAATGTAAAGGCTTGGGAGGAGAAACTACAGGGCCTCGGAGGTCATCCCGTCGCTCATCCTGCAAAACATACTGGTGAAGAGCCTTCTAAGGTGGCAGAGGAGGTTGCCAATGCCGGTGATGGTGCTGAGAAGAATCCCGAGGGTGATGCTGGGGCGAATGCTGGCAAGGAGGTTGCTGTTTAAGAGGGTGCTGCCCCTTAGGCAGCAGAGTGGGCGATGATGGATATACGTGCCAAGGCCGGAGCCCACTTTTTTAATTTCATGGTTGTGGTTGCATAAACAATTTACTCTTCCTGTCTTTGAACAATTTACATTTCCTGCACTAGAACAATGTGATGACCAAAGGTGGATGGGTCCTAGGTTTTAGGATGAAGCCCTTGGTCATCGATTAGTATAACTTGTTTTGAACATAGTAACGGTTGTAGGTGGACGGGTCCTGTTTTGAGACAGATCCTGCAACCGTTACACAAATATGGTAAAAACTAATTGTGCTTTTGGCGGATGGGCCTTAGTTTAAGGTGAAACCAAAAGCACAACTTTTGACTTGTTAATAATATAACTATCTTTTGACTTATTTTCTGTTACCTTGCATTGTTTAGTGTAAGTCTTGGCTTTGTAAAAATTTCATACTGTTATTTTACAAAATATCCTGACCAGTATGCTCAGAAACATACTGCAGAAGCCTTTTATTAAATAGATCTTCCAGATGTTCCTTTAACTTTATAAAAATTTCTTTTAAAAAATAGTTTATCTCTTCAAAACCAAGTTTTGATGATGACCAAAGTTCCAAGCCAATACTAGTTACAAACATCCTAATCAAATATCCTTAAAAGGACTTTGAGGATATATGTCAGGATACTTAACATAATGTTACTAAAAACTTAAATGAGGCTTACAAAGGAAAGATCATACCAGACATAGGATATCAACCTATTACCGAACTTCAATCCCTTTGCAACTCTTCCAATGAAGATGTCCCCAGTGCAAGGTACTTAGTGCATTAGTCGCAAACTTCATTCTTTTAGCTTTACACCACCATCTTGGCAGGGATGTCCCCTGTGTACAATGTCTTCAAGTATCTTAGAAATCTACTTAATGTCAGTTTCCATGGCATAAGCAATTTTTCACGTCCCGAGGGTATAACCCAAGGATGTACTGGAGATAAATCCTTTGTATCCTGGGGAAAATCCCAATTTTTCATGCGCTACAGGCGGGAGTGTATAAACTCCAAGACTTAGAAAGGTGAAAACCTTTAAACCTTAGAGAGTATGAAAATACCCTTTTGTGAGAGAGGGTGATCAATCCTCATATACCGTTAGGATTCAGGATATAGCCAATAGTGACGAAATTGTCAGCCACTTTTACATGGACTGGTCCCGCCACCTTGACCTATCCCTGAATAACTTGCGCTCCAGGCGGGGTGTTTAAACCCAATTCGGAAGAAAGGTGAATACCTTTAAACCTGTGAAGGGATCAGTATCCCTTAAACGTGAGAGGGGGGGCCAATCCTCTAGTCTTTCGAGTTATCCTGAGCACATATCCTGGAGCTATATCCTGAAACATATCTTGCAAAACAATTGTAAACTAAGGTGGGTGTTAGCTTAGCTAACACCCCTCCGATGATTAAGTCAGTATTGGGTTACAAAGAACAAATTAAACCAAACATATTTAAAATAAGTAGAATTCATACCATCCTGAGTTAGAAATTAAATTCTAACTCACTTGAAATAGAGCTTAAGGTGTATAGCATTCCAAGATCTCGGTAGCATATCCCCCTCCATGTTCTTGAGTCTATATGCTCATTTCCCTGCTTCGGACTCAACTTTATATGGTCCTTCCCATTTTGGGGCTAACTTGCCATCGGCAGGATTAGTAGTATTCTGAAAAGCCTTTCTTAACACCCAATCTCCAATCTTAAATCTTCTGGTTCTAATATTCTTGTTATATGCTTTGGATACTCTCTGTTGATATGCTGCCATCCTTAGCCTTGCCGCATCTCTCTTTTCATCTATAGTGTCTAAATCCTGACTCAAGGCTTCGGGATTCTGCTCAGGATCACTTAAGATATATCTTGCAGTAGGTATTGTCATCTCCGTTGGAATCACTGCTTCTGCTCCAAACACCAACGAAAATGAGGTTTGGCCTGTTGCATTCTTTACCGTTGTCCTATCAGCCCATAAAACAAAGGGTAATTCTTCTGCCCATCTTCCTTTTTTGGCTCCAAGTCTTTTCTTTAAGTTATTGACAATTATTTTGTTTGAGGATTCTGCTTGTCCATTTGCTTGAGGATGTACCGGAGTAGACGTAATCATTTTGATTCCCCAACTCTTGCAAAAGTCTGTAGTCCTCTTACTTATGAACTGAGAACCATTGTCGCAAATTATCTCGGCTGGTACTCCGAATCTGGTCAGGATATTTCTCTTGATGAAGGATACTACTTCTTGGTCTCTTACTTGAACGAATGCTTATGCTTCAACCCATTTAGAGAAATAATCCGTCATTGCTAGCATAAAGACTTTTCCTCCCGGAGCTTTTGGTAGCTTTCCCACTATATCCATACCCCACTTCATAAATGGCCAAGGGGAAACAATAGGATATAATGGTTCAGCCGGTTGATGCAGTATGTTACTATGTCTTTGACATGCGTCACATCTTCGAGCATGTTCTGCTGCATCCTTCCTCATTGTTGACCAATAATATCCTGTCCTTAATACTTTTGAGAATAACGATCTGCCCCCAGCATGGTTACCACAATCCCCTTCATGTATATCCTGAAGTACTTCTTTGGCTTCAGGATCCTCCAAGCATCTCAAATACGGTCCTGCAAGAGATTTCTTGTATAAAATATTATTTATAATAGTGAACCGTGATACCTTCATCCTAAATGCCTTAGGATTTTCATTTCCAGGGATGTGTCCTTCTTTGAGATATCTCATGATTGGAGCCGTCCAGGATTTAGGATCCTCCTCAGGATGTTCTGCTCCAGGATTCTGTATACTAGCTACTTCTTTATCCTAAGGATTCATTGCAGGATATAAGACATGTAATATTGGTATTTGCGTCCCTTCAGGTATCCTGATCGATGATCCCAAATTTGCTAGGGCATCCGCTTCAGCATTATCCTCCCTTGGTACCTGTTCAAGTATAAAAACATCGAAATATCCTGCTAATTTTTTGAGAATATCGAGATATTCGATTAATTTCTCACCCTTAACTGCATAGGATCCATTAAAATGGTTAGTAATTAACAAAGAGTCAACATACACTTGCAAATTTTTGATACTCATGCTCTTAGCCAACTCTAATCCTGCAATTAAAGCCTCATACTCTGCTTCATTATTAGTAGCAGGAAATTCACACCTAATAGCCTGGGGTAATATGTCCCCCTGTGGCGATTTTAGTAGTATTCCTAATCCTATTCCTCTTACATTAGATGCACCGTCAGTATATAATGTCCAGGATCCTGAGGATTCTCCTAGCTGTTGAACTTCTAGATCTACCTCATCCTGAATGTCACTACTAAAATCAGCCACAAAGTCAGCTAAAGCCTGAGATTTTATGGCACTTCTAGGTTCATATACTAAATCATAAGCACTCAACTTTACTGACCACTTGGCCATCCTGCCTGACATCTCTGGTTTCCTAAGCACATTTTTGACAGGATAATTTGTTTTAACATGTATCCTATGTGTCTCGAAATAATGCCTAAGTTTCGTTGATGCCATGACTAGAGCTAATATCAATTTTTCTAAATGAGAATACCTAGTTTCAGCATCTAACAAACTTTTACTAACATAATAAACAGGATACTGCTGACCTTCATGGTCTTTTATAAGAACGGCACTTACAGCATTCCCTGACACAGCAAGGTACAGGGATAGTGGTTCACAATTTTCGGGCTTCATCAATAGAGGTGCGGTTGAGAGATACCGTTTCAAATCCTGCAGGGCTGCTTCATGCTTTTCCCCCCATTCGAATCTTTTGTTCTTCTTTAGGATATCATAGAAGTCTTTGCATTTTTCTGAGGATCTTGAGATAAATCTGTTTAGAGCTGCTACCCGGCCTGTTAATCTTTGTACGTCCTTCATATTTGAGGGTGATTTTATGTCTAGGATAGCTTTGATCTGCTCTGGGCTTGCTTCTATCCCCCTTTTTGTCACCATATATCCAAGAAAATTCCCTGCCCCCACTCCGAAATGGCATTTAGCAGGATTTAGCTTCATGTTGTAGTGATCCAGGATATCAAATGCTCCCTTGATATCCTGGAGGTGATCCTCAGACTTTTTAGATTTCACCACCATGTCATCGATATATACCTCCATGGTGTCCCCCAGTTTGTCTTTGAACATCATGTTCACCAATCTTTGGTATGTTGCACCTGCATTTTTCAAACCAAAAGGCATAGCTGTATAACAATAAATACCTGTTGGTGTCATGAAGGCGGTATCTTCCTGGTCAGAAGGCTCCATTTGGATCTGTTGAAATCCTGAGGATGCGTCCATGAAGGTCAGCATTTCATGCCCGGCAGTGGCATCTACCATTGCATCAATATGGGGAAGAGGAAATGGGTCTTTAGGACAAGCTTTGTTCAAGTCTGTGTAGTCTACACAAACTCTCCATTTCCCATTCTTATTCTGCACCACAACCACGTTTGCTAGCCACCTTGGGAACTTAACCTCTCTGATCATTCTTGACTTTAATAATCTTTCAACTTCCTGCTGGATAATCGTGTTCCGCTCAGGAGCAAACTTCCTTCTTTTTTGTTGCACAGGCTTGAATGATTTATCAATTCCAAGCTTGTGAGTGATAATATCTTTGGATATGCCTGTCATATCCTCATGCTTCCATGCAAACGTTGACATCCTGCATTTTAAAAAGTTAATTAACTGCTCTTCAATATCCTGAGGGATATTGGTCCCTACGAGCACCGAAATATCGGGGTTATCCTGGTCCTGGATAACTTTCTTCACATCCTGCTCCGGATCCTCCACAATATCCTGGGCCCGCGTCTTTAATTGCTATGCTGCACTAGGTTTGGCTGAGGATTTCATCGAGGATGAGTAGCACTCTTTCGCCTCCTGCTGATCACTATCAACTTTGACCACTCCCCAAGGGGTAGGTATCTTGATGCATTGGTGATACGTTGATGGCACGGCCTTCATGTCGTGAATCCACGGTCTTCCCAATATGATGTTATAGCAGGATAGAGAATCCATCACACAGAAACGTTGTATCGAATTGACTCCTTCAACGTATACTGGCAACTTTATCTCTCCCACTGTGTTTCTAGCCTCTCCACTGAATCCAACAAGCACGGTAGACTTTGAAGTGATATCCATTGGAGATACATTCATTCTCTTCAGAGTTTCTAGTTGGATTATGTTGACGGAGCTGCCATTATCAACCAATATCCTGCGTACAAAATGGTTAGCCACATATAACGTTATTACCAGAGCATCATGGTGAGGATCCTGGACAGTATCCCTGTCATCTGCATCAAAAGTGATCACTTTGTCAGTCGTGAGGGTAGTCATCCTGACAGGTCTCCCCTTTCGGCCTTAGCTTCCTTTGCATGTCTCTTTGCTGCCGAATACGAGGTCCCACAAATGTCGGATCCTCCCGAAATGAAGTTGATTATCTTGGCATCCGAGGGAGGTGATGCTGCTCGTTCAGGATCCTTGTCAGAATCCTGACCCTTATTCTTCTTTTTTCCTAAGAGATCTTTCAGATATCCCTTGCTTAGAAGATAGCTTATTTCTTTCCTTAAAGCAATGCAATCCTCAGTCATATGTCCGAAATCTTCGTGGAAAGCACACCATTTTGACTTATCTTTCCAGTCAGCCTTTTGTTGATTCTTTCGAGGCCATCTAGCCTTGTCTCCTAGACCCTGCATAGCATACATCAATTCAGGAATATTAACAGAAAAGCAATATTCAGACAACTCAGGATATTCTTCAGGATCCTCATCTTCGACAGCATTCACTCTCTTGTTTTCATTTCTACCATATGGCTTAGGCCGATATGACTTAAATGAGGATTCTGACTTCCTATTAGTTGATTCATAAGTGTTGGATGAGTTCATCCTTTCTTGCATCTTCTTGTCATCTTCCAGACAGATATATCTCAAAGCCCTGTTACGAGCTTCATCGAGATTCCTGCAGGGATTCATTACAAGATCCTGATAAAACTGAGAATCCTTTTGTAATCCCATCTTAAAAGCTTGCACAGCTGTTGCAACATCAAGATGTGGGATATCCAAGGATTCTCGACTAAATTTGTTCACATAATCCCTCAAGGATTCCTGAGGCCCTTGAGTTATCCTGTAAAGATCACTGGTTAGTTTCTCAAAACTCCGACTACAAGAAAATTGACTGTTGAATAAAATAACCAAATGAGCGAATGAAGTAATTGAGTGAGGAGGAACGTTTAACAGCCATTTTAAGGCTGATCCTGTTAGAGTAGAACCAAATCCCTTGCACAAGCATGCTTCCTTGAGCTCCGGAGGGATAGGGTTAATCTCCATTCTTTCCCTATACTGGGCAATATGCTCCTCAGGATCCGTAGTCCCATCATAAAGCTTCATGTTGGGGGTTTGGAATCTCTTTGGGATCTCAGCATCACAGATAGGATACGCGAAACGAGATATCTTGTGGCTGTCTTGAGACACTTCCGGGATCGGTTGGACCACCCCAGGTACACTAGATATCATGTCCTTTAACTTCTGAAGTTCCCTGGTAAGTGCTGATGTCACACCTGTATCCTGCAAAGATCCACCACTGTTAGCAGCATAAGTATTATTATTATTAGACACGTTACCAGTTGGAGGATTCTGCCCATATCCTGAAGCATATCCTGAGCTCCTTATGGTTGACATCCTAACCGAGGAGGGTATTTCAGGAGTATGATTCTGAGGAAGACTGGGCACGATATTCCCCCTATTATCCTCGGTATATACAGCTGAACTAAAGTTCAACGCTCTGGGGTGTAACGGAGTGACATTGTCCTCCGCAGATCTGCTCGAGCCAGCCTTCAGGAGTTGTATTTCCCTCAAAAGCATTTGGTTTGTTTCCTGTTGCTGCCTCATTTATTCCTGCACACTTCCAAATAAGGTTAAAATTTCATCATTAGAAGCTAAAACGGGAGCAGATCCCTGGACACTCCGAGTCGGGATAATATCTTGAGATTGTGTAGAGGCTGGCATCCTTGGAGGAGGTGGTGGAAGCACCGAACCGGTAGTAGCAGAAGTCATAGCAGACACAGTAGAGGAACTCATGTTTGATCTTGAGGCCATTATGGACAATGTGGCAAAAAGTTTTGAAAATAGAAAACCGATTAGCGATTTGACAAAAAGTTTTAGTAAAAAGAGCACCACTTGCCCCACGGTGGGCGCCAAATTGTTTTGGTCAAAAATTACCGAAGTAATTAAGTGATCAAATTAGTTAAGTGAGGTAGTGTGCTAGAAAGTGTGTTGAAAATATATTTGTTAAGTTATTTGGAAAAACAGTACTCAGGATACGGCTCAGGATATTGAGCTGTATCTATGATCAAACAATGAGCGAAAATAAAGTAAATGACACGAGATGTACGAGGAAAGCCCTTGATCAATCTAGATCGCCGGCATAAAACCTCGGGAGCTGACAATCGCAGCTGCCTTGTTCTTCAATTGCTTCAAAAATCAGGATACAGTGCGGGATGTGGTACGGATCGACTAAGTGTTACAATGAAAATGAAATACAAGTGTGGTGTTTGCAATTAGCTAGAGAGTGAAAGTGTTCGAGAGTGTAAGTGTGAATTGTTGTTCTCTAAGCTGATCCGACCTCATCTATTTATAGTAAAGATAAAATAACTAACTACCCTAAACTTGCGGGATCCACCGAATATTCCTTCTTGGAACGTTGTAGACCTGGTCTTTCGGGCTCAACGTCTCTTTCTCAACAAATTCGTCCGAGTCTTGAGGAGAAGAAGTCCTCTTGACCGTTAGCAAGCCTCAACCCTTAACCTGCACGTGGTTAATTCAATAAGCCTCAGGATATCGCCCAAGATGTTAGCAATATCCTCTTCCAGCATCCTGATCACAAATAAACAAACAAAGGCAGGATATTGGTCAGGATACGTATGTTAAGAAAATGACCCCTAACAGTATGATCCTAAGAAGTCATGTTCAACTATAAATAGAGGTCATTTGAGGGCCTTTGTTCCTTGCACTTTCACAAATCTCATCTTTCATTCTCTTCTCACTTGTTCTGAATTTCTAGGAGATTCCTGTTTATAGGAGACTCCCCTTCAGTCAATTTTTCGAGCTAGGACCCTTTGTAAGTGTCCTTAGCCACTGGTTTTCGTTTTATAGGCTTTTAAAAGACGATAGTCAAAGTTTTACGATAAACGCTTTGACTTTCGGCGTAGACCATTATGGTCCAGCCATTGTTCAAGGCAAACATGGCTACGTGATCGTAATTAGGTAGGTGTTAATCCCTCAAAAGGGCACCTCCTAATTATCACGTTTGCTTGGTTAATTGTCGGGTCAAAGTTATTAATTTTAAAAGTCAAACGGGTCAGTTTTTAAAATAATTCATAACTGATAATGTAGGTGTTATAAAATATGTTTTATCACTTTAATAACTTGGTAAATATTATTAGAACATGTGTAAACATGTTCAACCCGACAATTCCATGTTTAGGGTCGGTTCGCAACCGAAAGTCGCGAAGTTTGACTTCTGCTTTGACTTTCAGTTCTAACCCGAATTAGCATAGTTTCATTCTGTTTAAGGTTCTTTTGTGACCATATTATAATGTAGTATAACCCTTTGAGGTTATATTACATGGTCATGTAGTAATCTGAGTTCATATGCTAAGTTCCGTTATTATGCTTAAATGTTGACTAAAATGCCCTTTTATTCAAATATAAGGTTTTAATTATAAATGAGCATGCAAATGAGTTATGTACTGATTAGTAAATATATTTAACATATTTTGACATTAACATTCTGGTCATAAACTGATTTTACATAATTAATCGTAAATCATGTCTTTAAAAGGAAAATGCCCTTTTACATGCAAATTGAGTTTTTAACATAATTTCTTGTCAACACTCACTATGTACTGATATAATATCATATTCAAGATTATTTGGGATCTCAAGTTTGATTACATACTGAGTTTATGCACATGTTCTTGTATAATGTTATTAAATGACAATAATGCCCTTTTAACACATAAATTGGGTTTTAAACGTAATATGCATGTAAAACTTTTCACTTACTGATATTGTTTTGGTCAAAAATTACCGAAGCAATTAAGTGATCAAATTAGTTAAGTGAGGTAGTGTGCTAGAAACGAGTGTCGAAAATATGTTAATCAAATTATTTGCAAAAACAGTTTCAGGATACGGCTAAGGATATAGAGCTGTATCTATGATCAAACAATGAGAAAAAATGTAAAGGGTGACACGAGATGTACGAGGAAAGCCCTTGATCAATCTAGATCGCCGGCACAAAACCTCGGGAGCTGACAATCGCAGCTGCCTTGTTCTTCTATTACTTCGAATATCAGGATACAGTGCAGGATGTGATGCGGATCAACTAGGTGTTACAAGGTAATTCGAGTACAAGTGTTTGTGTGTAGTATTTGCTAGAAGCTAGAGAGAAAAGTGTGCGAAAGAGAGTGTGTGTAAAAAATTGTGTGCCTTAATCTGATCCCCCCATCTATTTATAGTAAAAGAAATTCAACAAACTATCCTATTAAACCGGGATTCGGCGGATATTCCCTACTTGAACGTTGTAGACCTGGTCCTTCGGGTTCAACGTCTCTCATGTAACTGATTTGCCCGAGTCTTAAGGAGAAGAGGTCCATTCGACCGTTAGTGACCCACAGCTTCTAACCTGCACGTGATTATTTAGTTAATACCAGGATACCACACCAGGATGTTACCAATATCCTGATCCGGTATCCTGATCACAAGTAAACAATCAAAAGCAGAATATTAGTCAGGATATATATGCTCAGAAAATGACCCATAACAATTGTCCCCAAATATATCTGTTGGTATACCAATCCAACGGATATATTTCAAAAACCCTATATCGCGAATCAAGGCAATTAAATCGAGATGACGGTCAAGATTACACCATACAACTTCCAACGCGCTTTTAACTCGATGGACATCTACAACGCTCCTATATCTTCTCTCTTCTTGTTTGAAAAGCAGATATCATCAACGGAGTCTCCAGGTAATTCCTTACTTATTATTCATTTCCTGTGAATCTCTTTTCCTTTACTTGCAATGGCTACTAGAACTTTTTCTCAAACCGGCGAATCATCTGAGACCTTTATCCAGCAAAATCTTCTTAAAAATCCCGAGAAGGAGATCTGTGCTTTTGATAACGCGGACATTGCAGCATTGAGAACTTCCGGTGCTTTCCCCGATGGCACGGTCTTCAGACCGTTTGATTGATCAATTCGATCAGACGTTTCTTCCGCTGATTGGGTCTGCTTCCCGGCATACCCTTTCTCGCTAGGTCTCCGGTACCCCTTTCCCGAATTTATGATGCAATTCTTCCAGACTACCGGCATTTACTTTGCCTAAACCATGCCCATGGTCTGGAGGGTATTAATCATACTCAACCAAATTAAAAACCTTCACTGTCCCGACCTTTGCATCGAAGATATGCCAATCGCTTACCGCCTCCGATCCCACGGTTCCAGTCGGTTTCTGCTTTTTTCAACTTCCAGCAAACCCCTTATTCTTAAAGCCACCAAAAACGAAGATGGATGGAAACGCGAGTTCTTCTTCGTCAAACGAGACTCCATTCGTGAGGGTGCTAGTCTTCCGGTGGAGTGGTTAACCACCGGTAGGATCATGAATGTCCCCATGTACTTCTAAACTTTTATCTTGTGCTAACATCTTTTTATTTGATATTTTTCGCAGTGAATTTAAGGAAGTAGCTCCCCCCACCGCAGAATCCGAGAAAAGGATCAAAGCAATTTACCAGTTGCCTGCAAGTGACAGGAGTTTTACCACACATATCCCGAGTTCCAGCCAATATTCATCATCTGAAATGTCTGGTAAGAGTTAGTTTTGAAATGACTAATCAATGTAATAATATAATGAATAGTAATAAGGATATAGGACTTTTCCCTTTATGCAGCACCAGCCAAGATCCCTGAGGTTTTTGACCTTGATGAGCTGGACAGTTATTCTGATCAGGTCCAGATCAAGAAGGAACCTAGTCCCAAGGCCACGGCCTCATCCAAGCCCAGCAGCTCCAAGGCCATCATCATTCCCAAACCTTCGCCAGCTACTAAGCCCCGGAGTTCAAGTTCTCGTAAAAGGAAAAAGCCTGATTCTCCTGTTATCTCTGATACATTCCCCTATGAGAATCACGGGTTCATTGAGGCATGCGGATTCATGACTTCTTTTCTCAACCAGGTTAATATCCTTGAGCCATATCCTGCACCTTATACCGCTTATAAGTATTTAATAAAACCAATACCTGTCCTTTTACTTTGCAGGGTCTCGAACGTCTGGTTCACTTATATCAGGAATCCTGTGGGCTCAACAAGACGCTTGAATCCAAGTTGAAAAAAAGCCGAGGTCACCATCTCTGATCAGGGTATGATTGCAGCCGCCAAATCTCGGCATTACGAGGACAAGTTCAAGGCTATGACCCAAGAACACCAGGCCGCCCTCAGCAAAGCTACTCTCCATGCTCAAAACGATCTTGATGCTGCCCATGCTCAACATGAACAAGATATGATCAGATACCGGGAAAGCCTTAAAAGTTCTGTCATCACTTCCCTTCTCCAGGCCAGGCTAAAGATGGCCCACGAAGCCAAAGCACTGGGCTTCGAATGTCCTTCTTGGGACATCAATGCCTGGGAAACAAAGCTGAAGAGTCTCGGCGGCACTTCTGCTAAACCTGCAGCTGAAGGATCTTCAAAGGCAGTCGAAAAACCAACTGATGCTGAGAGGGAAGCTCAGGTTGATCCCGAGATGGGTGCTGCTGAAAATGCCATGAACGAAGAAGGCGCTGCCTCCTAAAACTTATTTCCCTTAAATTCGAGAGTTATGCTTATGTTTGAACAATTTTACTTCTTGTCCTATGAACAGTTTCTATTTCTGCATTAAAACAACTTGATAGCCGAAGGTGGATGGGTCCTAGATTTTAGGATGAAGCCTTCGGTTACCAACTGGTATTGCTTATTTCAGACAATTTCATCTTTCAGCTGGTTTGCTATTGCCCTCTAATTTCTGTCATGCATTTCTTAGTGTAGATTTTAGCTTTGCAAAATTTGTGCAACTATCTTTTGAAAATATCCTGATCAACGTACTCAGTGATATATTACGAAGACCTTTATAAAATTTCCAAACAATTTTAGACAAAAAATTTAAAGAATAAAATATAGTCTATTTTCTAAAACCTGTTTTGACAACACTTGTTTGATCAAAGTTTTAATTTTCAATCCAAGTATCATTTCCCAAATATTTCAATCAAATATCCCAAAACGTATCCCCGAAAACACATTTTGAAGACATATCTTAAAGATATATCCCTATCAGGATATTTTGAGCCTTAATCAGAGTCAAACAATTCATGTAAGGTTTACAAAGGAAAGATCATACCAGGAATTGAGTGTAACCCTAATATGAAACTCCAACCCCTTTTGCGACTTCTCGTACTAAGATGTCCCCAGTCCGAGACACTTAGCCCATTTTTGATCTTTTGAACTTCACACAATTGCTTTAGAAGGAATGTCCCCAGTGCATGAAGTCTTTAAATACTTTAGAAAATTTTTGAACATTAGTTCCAACTGTTTAGACAATTCTTGTGTTATAGGGGTAAAACCCAAAAATATACTGGAGATAAATCCTTAATATCCTGGGGAAAATACCAAATTTTCTTGCGCTACAGGCGGGAGTGTATAAACTCCAAGACTTAGAAAGGTGAAAACCTTTAAACCTTAGAGAGTATGAAAATACCCTTTCGTAAGAGAGGGTGATCAATCCTCATATACCTTTAGGATTCAGGATATAGCCAACGGTAACGAAATTGTCAGCGACTTTTACATGAACTGGTCCCGCCACCTTGAACTATTCCCGAATAACTTGCGCTCCAGGCGGGGTGTTTAAACCCAATTCGGAAGAAAGGTGAATACCTTTAAACCTGTGAAGGGATCAGGATCCCTTAGACGTGAGAGAGGGGGCCAATCCTCTAATCTTCCGAAGTATCCTGAGTGTATATCCTGGTGCTATATCCCGAAGCATATACTGCAAAACAACCGTAAGCTAAGGTGGGTGTTAGCTTGGCTAACACCCCTCCGATGCCTAAGTCAGTAATGGGTTCAAAACAGTAAATAATATCAAAATTTTAATAAAAGAGAAAAAATCCGTACCATCCTGAGTTAGAATTTAAATTCCATACTCACTTGAAATAGAGTTTTAGATGTATAGCATTCCAGGATCTCGGTAGCATATCTCCCTCCATATTCTTGAGTCGGTATGCTCCTTTTCCTGATTCTGATTCAACCTCATAGGGTCCTTCCCATTTTGGAGCCAACTTTCCATCAGCAGGATTAGTAGTATTCTGAAAAGCCTTTCTCAATACCCAATCTCCAACTTGAAATCTTCTAGTCCTTATATTCTTGTTATATGCTTTAGATATCCTCTGTTGATATGCTGCCATCCTTAGCCTTGCTGCATCTCTTGACTCATCAATAGTATCCAGTTCCTGGCATAGGACTTCAGGATTCTGCTCAGGATCCCAGAGGTTGGATCTCGCTGTAGGTATCGCCATTTCTGTCGGGATCACCACTTCTGCTCCAAACACCAAGGAAAACGGGGTTTGGCCAGTTGCACTCTTCACCGTCGTCCTATCAGCCCACAAAGGGTAATTCTTCTGCCCATTTTCCTTTCTTAGCCCCTAGTCTCTTTTTCAAGTTGTTGACAATTATCTTGTTCAAGGATTATGCTTGCCCATTTGCTTGAGGATGTACCGGAGTTGACATGATCATCTTAATTCCCCAACTTTTGCAAAAATCAGTGGTTCTTTTGCTGATGAACTGAGATCCATTGTCACAAATTATCTCAGCTGGTACTCCAAACCTAGTCAGGATATTCCTTTTTATAAAGGATACCACTTCTTGATCTCTAACTTGAACAAATGCTTCAGCTTCGACCCATTTAGAGAAATAATCGGTCATTGCCAGCATAAAGACTTTTCCTCCTGGAGCTTTTGGTAATTTCCCTACTATATCCATCCCCCATTTCATGAATGGCCAAGGGGAACTTATAGGATAAAGTGGTTCGGTCGGCTGATGTAATATGTTACTGTGTCTTTGACATGCATCACATATTCGAGCATATTCTGCAGCATCTTTCCTCATTGTTGGCCAATAATATCCTGTTCTTAATACTTTTGAGAACAATGACCTGCCCCCAGTATGGTTACCACAATCCCCTTCGTGTATATCCTGAAGCACTTCTTTGGTTTCGGGATCCTCCAAGCACCTCAGATATGGTCCTGCAAGAGATTTATTATACAAAACATTATTTATAATAGTGAATCGTGATACCTTCATTCTAAAGGACTTAGGGTTCTCATCCTTTGGGATATGTCATTCCTTGAGATATCTCATGATTGGAGCCGTCCAGGACTTAGGATCTCGCTCGGGATACTCATCATCAGGATCCTGAATACTTATTACTTCCTTATCCTGAGGATTCGTCACAGGATATAGGATATGTAATATTGGTATTCGGGTTCCTTCCGGTATCCTGACCGATGATCCCAGATTTGCCAAGGCATCAGCTTCAGCATTATCCTCTCTTGGTACATGTTCAAGTGTAAAAATATCGAAATATCCTGCTAATTTTTTGAGAATTTCGAGATACTCGATTAACTTCTCACCCTTAACTGCATAGGTTCCATTTTCTTTACATCCTGCTCTGAAGCCTCCACGATATCCTGGGCCCACATCTTTAATTGCTATGCTGCATTAGGCTTGACTGAGGATTTCATTGAGGATGAATAACATTCCTTCGCCTCCTGCTGATCACTATCAACCTTGACAACCCCCCAAGGGGTAGGGATCTTGATGCACTGATGATAAGTCGATGGCACAGCCTTCATGGCATGGATCCATGGCCTGCCTAGTATGATGTTGTAGCAGGATAGGGAGTCCATCACACAGAAACGTTGTATTGAGTTGACCCCTTCAACATATACTGGTAACTTTATCTCTCCCACTGTGTTCCTGGCCTCTCCACTGAACCCAACAAGCACGGTGAATTTTGAAGTAATATCCATTGGAGATACATTCATTCTTTTCAAAGTTTCTAGTTGGATTATGTTGACGGAACTGCCATTATCCACCAATATCCTGCGTACAAAATGGTTAGCAACATATAACGTTATTACTAGAGCATCATGGTGAGGATCCTGGACAGTATCCATGTCATCACTGTCGAAAATGATCACTTTATCAGTTGTGAGGGTAGTCATCATGGCTGGTTTATCTCCCCTTTCAGTCTTAGCCTCCTTTGCATGTCTCTTGGCCGAAGAATACGAAGTCCCACAAATGTCGGATCCTCCTGAAATAAAGTTAATTATTTTGGCATCTGCTGGGGGTGATGCTGCTCATTCAGGATCCTTCTCAGGATCCTGTCCTTTATTCTTCTTTCTTCCCAGCAGATCCTTCAGATATCCCTTGCTCAATAGGTAGCTTATTTCTTTCCTTAGAGCAATGCAATCCTCAGTTACATGTCTGAAATCTTCATGGAAGGCACACCATTTGTATTTATCCTTCCAAACAGCTTTTTGTTGATTCTTTCGAGGCCACCAAGCTTTATCTCCTAAACCCTGCATAGCATACATTAACTCAGGTATGTTAACAGAAAAGCAATATTAAGATAATTCAGAATATTCTTCAGGATCCTCGTCTTCAACAGCATTCACTTTCCTGTTGTCATTTCTGCCATATGTCTTAGAGCGATATGTTTTATACGAGGATTCTGATTTCCTGTTGGTTGATTCATAGGTTGAGGTAGAGTTCATCCTCTCTTGCATCTTTTTGTCATCTTCCAAGTGAATATATCTCAAGGCCCTGTTACGAGCTTTGTCGAGATTCCTGCAGGGATTCATTACAAGATCCTGATAAAACTGAGAATCTTTTTGTAATCCCATCTTAAAAGCCTGCACAGCTGTAGCAATATCAAGATGTGGGATATCCAAGGATTCCCGACTAAACTTGTTCACATAATCCCTCAAGGATTCCTGGGGTCCTTGAGTTATCCTGTAAAGATCACTGGTTAGTTTCTCAAAACTCTGGCTGCAAGAAAACTGACTATTAAATAAATTAACCAAATGAGCAAACGAAGTAATTGAGTGAGGAGGAACATTTAACAGCCATTTTAAGGCTGATCCAGTCAAAGTAGAACCAAAACCCTTGCAGAGACATGCTTCCTTGAGATCTGGAGGGATAGGGTTGATCTCCATCCTTTCCCTATACTGGGCGATATGCTCTTCAGGATCCGTGGTTCCGTCATAGAGTTTCATGTTGGGGGTTTGAAATCTTTTCGGGATTTCAGCATCACAGATAGGATGCGCAAACCGGGATATCCTGTGACTGTCTTGGGATACTTCTGGAATCGGCTGGACCACTCCAGGCACACTGGATATCATGTCTTTCAGCTTTTGAAGCTCCCTAGTAAATACTGACGACATACCTGCATCCTGCAAAGATCCAACACCATTAGTAGCAAGAGTGTTATTATTATTAGATACATTACCAGTCTGGGGATTATGGCCATATACTGAAGCATATCCTGAGCTTCTCACGGTTGATACTCTTATTGAAGAGGGTATCTCAGGAGTATGATTCTGGGAATGGCTTGGCACAATATTCCCCCGGTTATCTTCAGTATAAACTGCAGAACTGAAGTTCAAAGCCCTGGGTTGCAAGGGAGTAACAGTTTCTTCCGCAGGCCTACTTGGGCCGGATTTCAAGAGTTGTATCTCTCTCATCAGCATCCGATTAGTTTCCTGCTGCTGCCTCATCTGTTCCTGTACACTACCAAACAAATTCAGAATTTCGTCATTAGAAGCCAAAACAGGACCAGATCCCTGGGTACGGGTTGCGGGAATAATATCCCGAGCCACATGACTTTCAGCTCTTTGTGAAGAGGCTTGCATTCTTGGAGGAGGAGGTGGAAGCAGCGAACCAATTGTTGCAGAGGTTGTAGCAGACATGGTGGAAGAGCTCATGTTTGATCTCGAGGCCATTGAAAACAATGTAGCAAAAAGTTTTGACAATAGAAAACCGAGTAATGATTTTACTAAAGTTTTTAGTAAAAATAGCACCACTTGCCCCACGGTGGGCGCCAAATTGTTTTGGTAAAAAATTACCGAAGCAATTAAGTGATCAAATTAGTTAAGTGAGGTAGTGTGCTAGAAACGAGTGTCGAAAATATGTTAATCAAATTATTTGCAAAAACAGTTTCAGGATACGGCTAAGGATATAGAGCTGTATCTATGATCAAACAATGAGCAAAAATGTAAAGGGTGACACGAGATGTACGAGGAAAGCCCTTGATCAATCTAGATCGCCGGCACAAAACCTCGGGAGCTGACAATCGCAGCTGCCTTGTTCTTCTATTACTTCGAATATCAGGATACAGTGCAGGATGTGATGCGGATCAACTAGGTGTTACAAGGTAATTCGAGTACAAGTGTTTGTGTGTAGTGTTTGCTAGAAGCTAGAGAGCAAAGTGTGCGAAAGAGAGTGTGTGTAAAAAATTGCGTGCCTTAATCTGATCCCCCCATCTATTTATAGTAAAAGAAATTCAACAAACTATCCTATTAAACCGGTATTCGGAGGATATTCCCTACTTGAACGTTGTAGACATGGTCCTTTGGGTTCAACGTCTCTCATGTAACTGATTTGCCCGAGTCTTAAGGAGAAGAGGTCCATTCGACCGTTAGTGACCCACAGCTTCTAACCTGCACGTGATTATTTAGTTAATACCAGGATACCACACCAGGATGTTACCAATATCCTAATCCGGTATCCTGATCACAAGTAAACAATCAAAAGCAGAATATTAGTCAGGATATATATGCTCAGAAAATGACCCATAACAGATATGTTATGATAAATAAAATATTTTGACTATTCAAAGCTAGTCATAACATCAGAATTACATAAACATCGAAATTATCGTCATTTAACGACTTTTACGCTATTTAGGTGTATGGTACGGTTTTAAACCATACTTAGCACCCAAGACTTGTTACCTACTAATTTTATAAACCATTTTGAATATTTTTACAGTAGGTATAAGTTATGAGCTCAGAATCCCAAATAAGTCCTTAAAACTATGTGTGAAATGACCAAAATGCCCCTACGGTGCATAGTTTGGCCATAAAGCATAAAACACACATATATTTGATATCCTACTGATATTATATCATAAATTAAATATTTTTACAGAATGTTTATGACCAAAACTTCAGTTTATTTGCAAGCTCCTTTTATAAGTCATTAAATGACCAAAATGCCCTTATGAGGCTTAATTCGATTTTAAAACCTTTATGGGCATACCTGTTGATATCTTACTGATATCATAACATATTTTAAGCATAATAACATATGGAACTTGTATATGACTCTTCCGGTTACCCGTTAATGCTTATACGCATTCGGTTCGACCTATGTGACTAGTTAGCATAAATTAACCGAAACGGGTTTAACCTTATCATTTTAACTTCAAATTCCAGAATGTATTTAGTTTACCCATATTATACAAGTCTTCATACTTGTTGTGTCTAAATTACATTCCATTCCGGTCATCGCTTAATCTAGCGTATCGTACCGTATTTTGTTCTTTAGGCTAGCCGGTCTAAGTCTATGACTTAAATAAGACCCTTTAGCAATCTAATTGGTTAATAATACCATAATCCAGACCAGGAGCCCCGGTAAAAGCTATCTACATGTGTCTAAGTGAATTATACGGCTGAGTTGTTAATTCTTGCACTGAAAATCAAGTTATAACTCAAGTAAATACTTTTAACTTATTTTCCCTTATACGGGCTTGGGATACGGTAAATTATTACCGCTTGGTTGGGTATGGGATTACTTAGTCGGATTGTGGCTAGCCGGTCTAACCTGTTTTAACCTGTTTTGTTTGATAACTTAAACATTGGGGGGTTAACATGACTGTGTCCTGGATATCCTCGGCTCATTTAATTGCAAGTGGCCACGACCTATGCACGGGGTGTAGGCATACACTTGACAGATGCAAATGCTAAAATATATTTATACCCACAAGGTTGGGGATAACTCCTTTGTGGGTTTATAAAAGTGGTGTGTCGTTTAATCATGTCTCGGTTTCTATACTGGGCCACATATGTATTAACAAACATGTAAAACTGTGTACAAGATTAAAATTCTTAAGATATTGCGTGCCTTGTGCACCTAAATCAATTTTTGAAATATTTTCAAATGTCTCAGTTAATTGTATTTACCAGTGTAAACTGACGTATTTTCAAAAGACAAAGTGACAGGTACTAAACGCAATTAGGCTGGGAGCTGCTTGGTGTCAAATAGAGGATCTTGCAAATCCTTAGGATCCCCAAAGTCTAATAAACATCTTTTTGTACATTTATTAGATCCGCCTGTGGATCCTTTAATACCACCGTCTGTATAATTATTATTTTGAACTTTGAACATTCGGTCTGTAATAGTAATTTCATTCTAAGCCTTCCGTTGTGCTATATTTGTGTTTAATTATCTATGATGATATCAACTACGTCACAATACTCCCCACCGAGCCCACCGGGCCCACCAGGTTATGTGGAAATATCGAGGTGTGACAGGTACGGCACGCTAGATTAAGCGGTGACCGGATAGAATGTAGTTTAAACCCTCACAAGTACTAAGACTTGTATAATATGGGCAAACATGATTACATTCTGGAATAAAAAAGAAATGGAAACAATTTGACCCAATTCGGTTAACTTACATAAACTATGTTACATAAGCTAACTGTACGCGCATAGGCGGTATCGGGTGAACGGATGAGCTATAAACAAGTTCATTATGCCAAAACATATTAATTATATGTAAGTACCTGCAAAAAAATATGTCCCAAAACGACCCGTAAGTAGAAACCTGGACCCCTAAAACCCTAATCCTTGTTGAAAATCAAGAAATTCAAAATTTATGGGTCGCTCGCGGGCCGCGTAAGCCTTAAGGTAAGCTTACGCGGGCCGCGACAGCTTTGAAGATCTCCGGATAACCTTCCAGGCCACGTGTCAGACACGTGGCGAGCCTACGCGTGACACGCTAGCCTTAGCCGTAGCTAGGGTGGCCCTCGCGGGCCGCGTAAGACTCTCTTAAGGTTTACGCGGGCCGCGAGAGACTCAAACTCTGGCTAAAAATAGTACGTGCATGGGGCTTTCATCTGTGCTCGAAAAACTTTCTCAAAAACGAAACATTCTGCTCATTTTTGTAGAATTACGTAGGGAAACGCTGCTACGATTACAGGGTAATAACTCTATCACTGCTACGATACAATGTCCGATCGATTGAAACCGATCCGATGAATGTTTAAGTGCTGCCTGAATTCGGGCTATACTTTGTCATTTGTCGTGAGGGTTTTGATTTCGTGAGTTTATCGTAAATGTTGTATTAAGTTACTAACCTAGTTTCGTGTGCATTGTTATTTAACTAGGTTTTGAGGCTAAATCAGTAGGCAAAATTTTGTCCGACTAAACTTGCAATGTGAGTCATTCTCTTTTTACCAACTTGTTTACAAAACCCTAAATGTTTTCCAGTTATACTTTGTAGTGATTAAGTCTTTGCTAATCTTTAATTACTGGCAGTATGTGGGGGTTTTGTGCACATTACTACTAACGATTTATCACTTTAGGTGGGCGAGCCTAATTAGTGATATGTCCATAGTCATAGATTCGGTCGGGTGACAGCTGAACCAGCTAATTATAAGATAGGGGCAAATATAAAAACCCTTAATGATGTAAATTATAACAATGTGTCATTTTATGAAAATTGAATGACTTGCCAGTATTTCCCGCTGATAAAATATTTTTAAACATCTTTCAGGTGACTTACTGTGAAGTAGGAAAAAGTGCCGCGTAGCACACCAGCTTGAAGAATGTGGCTCAGTAAATAAAATAAATAAACATGTTTTTGTAAAACAGGAAATTTCCCCGGGAAATTCCTTTATTGTAGATTATGGGGTTTGTCCCAAATTGTGAAATAAAATAATTGGGCATTTTCAGTTTAAAAGATCCTGTTAAAAATTCCGCTGCCAAAATAAACACCAATACCACGGGTTTCTGTCCCACGGCTTCAGAACCGGGTAAAACCGGGTCGGGGGCCGTGACAGAAAATGGTGGTATCAGAGCCACTGATTTAAGCCAATTAAGTATTTAGAAATACTTAATTTTTCAGATTGCCATTTTGTGATTTTGTGAGAATTTAATTTAATAAATAAAATTTTAACTTAAGTTTGTGTGTGTTTCTTCATGGGTGTTAACAGCATGAATGAACTCTCGGAGGCACTCCGAAACTTTACTATCCGTACCACCGATATGGATACCATCGGGACCTTAACTGGCTATCAGGCTGATACTGAAGAGCCAATAGTATTCCTGGCCCAGCCGCAGGAGAAACCAAAGCCGAAAAAGAGGAGGAGAATCCTGGATTGGAAACGCGGATAAAGGAAGAAGCCAGCTGCCCAGAAGGTGAAAAAGACTGAGGATCCGAAGGAAAAAGGGAAAGGCAAGGAGATCGGGGAAAGTTCCGGGCAAGCCCAGGAAATGCCACCATGGGAGGAGCTTGATCGAAAACTGGTAAATTGTGACCTTATCGGACCTGCCGATGAAACCATGTTCAATTTCCCAGCCCAATCACAACTCCCAATTAATTTGGAACCGGCCATCCCAGACCCTATTGTCAACCCCCAACCTGTTACAGGCCTGCTGGAAGAATGGTGGACAAGCGACTGGCACTTTCAGAATTTCATGAATAACCCCAATGTCTATTTCCCCCAGTTTGACCCTGAACCTGCACCATTCCCACCTATGAGCGTAGAAAACATTGCTGAATTACGCCACTACGGCGAGGAACTGGTGGAGGCAGGAAACCGGATTCGAGACATGGGGGAAAGGATCACGTGGAAGTACGACGAGAAGGAGCATCGTTTCTGAAAGGCCAGCTGACTGTGGCAGAGTGTTTGTTTAATAATAATATAAAAACAATATAATAATAATAAAATAATATTGTATAATAATAATAACTCAAAATAAAACTTTTTGTAAAATAACTGGTTTGTAGTGATGCATACTATTATATAAAAATATGGATGTCGCAGGTCGACAAATTTTGGCTATACGGGTTGACTTAACTGTGTTATGATTGCATTGCTGTGTTTAATTGTTATCAATTTTGTGCCAATAATTTATATATATATTGTTAAATTATCAGATGGAAAACGCAGTAAATGAACCAGTAAATGAAGTTAACCAATCTGAACAAAATAATGAAGACCACTTTATCAACCGACAAGATATAGAAAATATCGTTGCCCGGGGAATAGCCAATGCTATCCCGGTAATCGTCGCCGCTGTCAAGAACCCCGTTAAACCTTCACAAGCCAACCACAGCAAACACACTCGGGATGATAATTTCAGTAATAACGTAAATGGAGGCGGCAATAATGATAATAATGTGATTCAAGCCCCAATACTTAAGAAAATGAAAGTTGCAACACCTGGTTGCACCTATAAAGAATTTCTTGCCTGTAAACCAGTCGAATTTGCAGGCAATGAAGGGGCAACTGCCGCACTGCATTGGTTAGAGAAAACCGAAGTAGTAATTAAAATTAGTAAATGCGCCGAAGAAGACAAGGTTATGTACGCATCCCACCTCTTCAAGGAAGAGGCATTGGAATGGTGGAATACGGTGTTGCAAGCCAAGGGAAGCGACATGGCTTATGCCATGAGTTGGGAAGAATTTAAGCGATTGGTGGAAAGAAAATTTTGTCCCGACTATGAAAAGGAACAAATGACAAATAAGTTTCTGAACCACCGGATGGTGGATGTTGACTGTCGAGGGTATACTACGAAATTCTTCGAGTATGCCAGAATTGTACCAACTCTGGCTTCGCCAGAACCAATACTTATTTCTCGTTATATTTGGGGTTTAATTAGCGAGATCCGTGATATCGTCAAAGCTGTGAGACCCCACACAAATGATGATGCTGTGGAACTGGCCAACTCCTTAACCGACGGACTGGCACGTACAAGAGAAGAAAACAGGAAAAAGAAATTGGCCCAAAAGATTACCCAAGGATTTCGTGTGGGTAATAATAGCAATTTCAAGAGAAAGGGAACTGGCCATCTGTTGGGATTGAACCCTATCAGATAGAGGAACAGATAATTAGAGCCAAAACGGGTTCACAACAGTGGATTCATCATAAGCAGTAGTTTACACCAGGCTTTCCCCTTGAAAGTGTTTATAACATCTGATGTCCTCTATCCACTGTCCGTATAGAACAGCTGCTATCCTTCAAACTGCTGATGAAGCCCTGAAGACTATTAAGGATTAAACACTGCCGGTTCAATCTACTGATGCTATCTAAGTACTGATGTTGATTAAAGAAGTGCCCACTCAAGGACTGATCAACTTTGAGGAAAGCACTGATAGTCAAACATCAGTGCTGATGAAAGGAGAAAGCAGTAGTTTAGTTTGTCACTTGTATTGTATAGAATCAGTGGTTAAGTTAGCAGTGTTTGTATAAGAACAGTGGTTAAAGGTTGTTAGGTTGTTAGATGTCACTTTCATGGTGACGTCAGCTTAGATGCTTCAGTGGTTTGATTTGCCTATAAACGGAACAGTACCCTGTACTGTTCCTTTTGATTAACTGAGTGAGTTTATCTCCTCCAATCCTTTCATCTTGAGCGATCAACCAGTGAGCATCATGCTGAGGGGGAGTTTTAGTATGTAAGCATATCTGTAATCATTTCTGTATTGTAAATCTTTCGACTAATGAGAAACAAGTGTTTACTAAAAACTAATTCCCTTTGATTGTGTTTACAAAGTTTGTTTTCAATTCCGCTGCATTAGATCTCTGTTTAACATTCATTTATTGTCCAAGTATAACAAACAAACACAATCATGAGGGCCTCCGATCTTAACAATTGGTATCAGAGCCTGGACAGTCAAAATTCGATCTAACAATCAATTTGACATAACAGGTCAGCTCAAAATTCATTGATGCTAAGGTTGATCGTATTTAGTTGAAAAACAGAGTAACGAGTGATCACATTCAAAGTTGCTATTCAAAAGCTCTGTAAAACAACCAAGATGTCATAAGACACACAAACTTCACATAACAAGTGATGTCATGCATAAATCACCTATAGTTTTCAGATCTGAAATATGTCTGATAACTATGGTATAACTATTTTATTTACAAAATTGATTTCAATTGTTGTTATGAAGTTTATGCTGTTTCCATCATGTTTGTTGCTAAGGTATGTACCTCAGGTCAACAAAAACCTATGTTCGTAAAAATATTAGTGTTTTTGTTAACATAAAAAGAGGGAAATTAAAACTTTAGTTATTAGATCTTATGTGTTGAAAAACAGGTTGAGAATCCTGTTAAAAAGGACCAAATCAACTTTGTTAAAAATACAATAAGAAAATCAGGTGTTGAAATAGTCCAAATCATGTGTAATGTGAGATTTGATATAAGCATGTACAAATATGGCCAGATCTCTCAAAACATTGCTGCAAAATGATTCTGGAATAAGTATTTCTTCAATAATATATATATATATATATATATATAAACCTCCCAGTGAGTATTTCAGTACTTATGAATGGGAAGGGTAAAAAGGGAAGAAGAAAAATCACAAAAACTCAAAAGTGTGTTTATTTCAAAACTTTTGAAGTCAAAAGAAAAGAGCATAAATGTAAAACACTTAAGAGTCTAAAATTGGGTGAACAATGGTCATCAAGCAACTGTGTGCATTCATTTATTCAGGGAAGTTCAGGTAACAATAGTATCACCAGTGATTAAGCTAACAAGAGGAATAGACAAATTTTTTAAAATCATCACATGGTAACAAAGTCTATAATAGGACTTTCAAAACTTATGTGAACATGTCTCATCATTTTCTTTTTTTTTTTTTTGCAATCAATTAACAAGGAAATCGTCCCAAACAGTGGCTATTACAATGTATTTCAAACCACTGACCATTTTCATAAAACTTGAGAGTGATGTGATTATGAGTTTAATTGGAAAATATACCAGATCCTTTTTGATGTTGTTTTCATAAAAACCTTAATTATTTTTCTTGAAAAGGTTTTTCTCAAATAAAACAGGATATATTATTCTTTATTTTTCCTTAAGAATGATATATTTTGTACTTTTACTTGTTTTTTATAGCAAAAGTTTCAAACACCTGTCAGGATGTAGAACCTTTATTTTTTTTGGTGATATTATCCTTGAAAATAGATCAAAAGGAAATGGTGCAAGTGTCAAGGTCATGTCAAACTCAAGTTTGTTTTAACACAGATCGAAGATTGATTGCTAACAGACCTTAAAATACTTGGATACTCATGTTCTAATTCAAATATTATGACACAAAATGAGTAGCCATAGTAAAAAGGTTTCCATCATCTGGGGTACTAAACCACTGTCAAGAATCTATAAAAGCTTCAAAACTTGTAATAGACATGTGGCAAAACCTTGAATGCAAATTCCTGTAAAAACTGCTGACATATTAAACTTGACAATTTGCATCTAAAATGTATTTTGTTGAGGATAGCATTCTTGCAGATATTTCATAATCACCATCAACAGATGTTGGACATGATATTGTGGTTACACAAGACAAAATCATTCCTTTCATCAGAACAGCAGATGCTCAAAACATTTGTCAAAAGCTTATTCACTGTTGCACTAACAGTTGCTGACATAAAAGCCTTTCAAATCCTTACCATTACCTTACCCCTAACTACTGTTTTGCTCAAACATTTGTTTCCTAAATACTGTCCACTGCTGAAAGTCAACCCCTGTTTCTTTCATTTTTCTTGGTAATCACTGTTGTTCAAAATCAGGGTTTTATCCACTGATAAAGCTATCCACTGATAGTTAAAATCATCCACTGTCTTCACTTTGACCGTTGCAACCACTGATATTTGCTTCATCAGTGGTTCCCCAAACAACTGTCCTCCATTATTCATCTTTTCATCAGAGGTTGGCACGTGGTCAGTTCTTAGCCATCAGATCTTTGCAACCGCTGCCACATCAGCATTCACTTTTTCCCTAAATAAAACCCTGACCAAAACCCCCAAACAGGGTTTTACACTGTCGAATTGAATTCCAAAATTCCTTTCTCAAAGCAGTTTACATCCTTCTGTCTCAAATCACTCTTCGTTCTTCTTCATCAAAATGACAAAATCAAAATCAAAATCATCCTCATCTTCCAAAAAGGTCACTCAAAAGGCCGCTGAACCCATTGAAATCCCATACAAATCCCCTCACAATTACTTGGGTTTACTCACAAAACCCACCACCACCAAAACCTTCGATTCCATCATTGACACCCTTGTAGCTTCAAAGTACAAAACCTTGTTGACTGCTGATGCTCCTAATTACGAACAAACCCAGAGAGAATTTTGGAAAAATTCCACACTTGAGTATCAAGGTGACACAATTATAGCCATTAATTCTTCCATAAAGGGCAAAAAGATTCAAATCACTCCACAATCTATTTCAGAAGTATTTGCACTCGATGATCAGCAAGGTAAAACTTATTTTCCCAAAAACGAGTTAAAAAATGATTTTCTTGAAAGAGGGTATGGTGCAGAAATGAAAAGGGACACCTTAAAAAAAGGCTTCTTCCCTTCTGCACCAAGGTTTTTATTCCATACCCTTTTGATGTGTGTTTCAAATAAAACAACTGCCTTTAATGAAATACCATTAAAGATCCAATACATGGGATTTGCTATTTTACATAATGAAAATTTTAACTATTCCTAGGAGATCTTTGATGATTTGGTAAAAAAATGTTGATAGCAAATCATTTCTACTTTTTCCAAGGTTCTTAAGCTACTATTTTAAACAAAATTTCGGAAAGGAAAATGAAAATTTGCTCATCCAAGGTGAATCTTTTCAAATACATGGTTTAACATCTGAAACATTCACTAGAATGTTAACACCTGCAAAAACACAAGCAGAGGTGCCTGAGCAGACTTTAGCAGCTACAACTACTCCTCAGGTATCTGCTGCTGAGCCCACTGCTCCAGGTGATCATAGTAGCACACCCACTGCTATGAAACCCACACCTGCCATCACCAAAAAGCCTAAAAAGAGATCATCCAAAAAACCCCCCAAACCCACTAAAAAGGCAACTCTGGAAGATGAGATCCCAGAGCCACTGCCAGTGATAACACAAATGTCACCAAAAACCACTGCTGCTACTTCCTCACAGCAGATGGAAGAAAGATCAGGTTGTAAGCACAGGGACCCCACATTATGTTGTAAGCACAGGGACCCCACATTATGAAGCTCTGGATCCATCTTCCTCAGTCCTGATCCCAAGGACATGTCTCTTTCAACACCCATATCTTCACCTCTCTCATTACCACAATCCATACTACCCTTGTTGCATGCATTTGCTATAGCTCAGACACAAACCAGTTCCTCTCAATCACCTGTCACTGAGAGTACACTCCCACAAGTGACTGGGTCTGATGCTTATACCTCTGTTATCCCAGCAACAATTGAGGAGATTACACTGCAGGAGTTATAAGTAATTCCTGTCAGTAGTTCAAGTGGAGCAGCAACTACAAGTGCTGGATCAACAGATCTACATTTGGCCAGTTGTTTCATCAATCAGACTCCCTTGAAGGCAATTCCTTCTATAGCACCTCTGATAACCACTAGTGAGTTTGTTTTGACCACTGGTACCATCAAAAAGTTATCAAGTGTTGAGGGAAGAAGACCCCAGTACCGAGAACAAGGGGCATTAATGGATGATTTTTGGGATTCGTGTCCTAAGTCACACATTGATACAACCACTGCTGGTGGGGAATCAGATGATCCCATTAAGTTGGGTGATGATTTAAAATATCAGGAATTGACGGGTAGAATTGATAAACTTGATACATCTGTTGCTGAAATAAAAGAGATGTTACAACAATTGTTGAAAGCTCAAAAGGTCTCAACTACTGCTGCTCTAGCTCAAGCATTTGCACCACAACCTGCACCTGCTGCAAATGAGCTCTGGAATTTGTTTCAACCACTACTCATCCATCAAAACCAAGTAGCTGATCAGAAACATGAAATACAGGTTCAAAAGATCAGAAATACTATGGAAGCAAGATTTAAAGATACTCAGGCTGATATCAAGGCAATAAAGGCCCATTTTCTAAACACCACTGGCACTGCTCCTCCCACTGTTCTCTTTATTGATAACCCCCTCCAGATAATGCCAAAAAGGGGGAGAAAATCAAGCAGTGGAAGAAGAAGGGAATTGAAGATGGTATCTACATTGAGCCTCAACAAGATAGTATGCTCAAAAACATCCCTTTGCCAGATGGATCCAAAAATATTGATGTTACCACAAATGCTATTGCTGAAGCATTAGCTGAGGTGAAAAGGGGTAGAGGGGCTAAGGATAAAGCCAGGTGGGAATAGGAGAAAAGAGCTTTTAAGGAGCTGAATGCACAGGGTACTTCTGAGCCAAAGGATGATGAAAATCCTAAGGATGAAAAGAAGAAGCCCACTAGACAAGTGAGGCAACCCAAACACACACCATCCAGACCTACAAAGCATGCCTCCAAACCACCTCCCAAAGGCTCCAAGCATCAAACCTCTACCCAAACAGCTGTTGTAACTCCTGTTGTATTAACAACTGTTGGTACATCAGTGGTTTCAGCAGCTGTTAAAACTAAAACCATCACTTCAACTACATCATCACCCACCAAATCACCACCTGCTGAAAAGCAGAAGACATCTACTGACACATCAGTAGTTGTAATGACAACAGAGGTTGAAACACCAGTTGTTTCAACAGCTGTTTGCCAACCATCTACCACTGCCCTCACCATACAACCCATTGTCACATCACAACCAAAACCCCCTTCACCCAAAAAGCTTTACACAAGGAAAAGGAAATTTCAAGAGAATAATGATGATATACCAGCACCTACTCCTTTATCTTCCACACCCTACAAAGTTATCAAGCCACATGTTAGTGCATTATGTCTATTGACTTCGTCTTGTATCAAGTCATGTAATAGGATAGGATAACCAGTGGTGCTAGAAACTGATTTTAGTGTGTTTGGAGCTAATTCCGTTTGAAACAGCCAAAGACAGTTTCAAACGAAATTAACAAGGTTAATTCCGTTTGAAAGTGGCTTTGACCATTTCAAACGGAATCACCACCATTATAAATAGGAGCACTTGGTGTGTCATTTGAAACGGAATTAGGTCTTGTGATTCGGTAACGAAGTGCTGCCGAATTGTCTCAAGGTGCTGTAAGACTATTATATCAATACAAGAGACATTATAATTGAATTGAGCGTCCGTGTCATTGATTCCGCCTTTGATTCGGATAAACAACTCTTCTGATCGACTCATTCGGGTGATACAACGATCCTACACCACAACCATCCATTCCACCAACTCTAGCCAAACCAATAAACCCTGCTAATGTTGTATCCATTGTTGCAAGTTATCCACTGGAATTGGAAGCTGTAAAGGATGAGATGAGACAATTCTATACGGTGGATGATCCTTCAAAAAGAAGATTCCCTTCTCTCATGGGCTTCAGGAACCCAGCAAATATGGATGAGTATCTAAAACTCAAAGCCAGGCAAGCAGATATAAGAGCTAGACTTAAATGTAAAGATCAAGGTGATAAAGCCATTTCTGAGAGAATGGAATTTTTGCTCACTAAGGTCAAACAAATGGAAGATTATGCAAGAGACCTGAGCAAAGATATGTCAAATATGCCACCTGAAGCTAACCTACAAAAGGAAATGAGAAAGGATTATCTTGCATTCATCATGAAAGAAAAGTTTTATCCAGCTAAAGAAGAACAATTCAGTGAATGGCCACTCATTGCACTAAAGCATGAGGTAAACAGAATCGAGAGAATCAAGAATGATCCAAGTAAGAAAAGGACAGCTCCAAATTGGAGCAAATACAAAAAGGCCATTGATGAACTTACCTCAGAATACAAGAGGAAGAAACAAGAGCTGGTGGATGCAAAGGTTGGACCTGCCAAAGCCATAGCAAAATGGACAAGGCAATACACAGATGAGGCTTATGAAAGGTTAAGGAAAAGAAGGATGACAGATCCTAGCTTACCATAGAAGCCTGAATACAAAGAGCCAAAACAGATCAATACTTCCAAACCACTGTTCACATCAGCAGATGTCTCAGTCATTAAGTTAGATCAAAGAAAGAGGCAAGAGCATATTGAAAAAGAAACTGCAGAAGACATAGCTGCAGCAAATGACATCATAAAATTGGCTTTCAAACAAATGTCAGCTGAAAATTCTAAACTAGCAAAAGCTCAGAGTACTGCTCAACAAATTTTCACAAGGCCACAATCTCCCAACTCATCAGTAAATAAACCTCTCCCAGGAAACCCATTGGGTTCAAAAATACTAAAATGGATGTCTGATCAAAAGACCCATGTATTGACACTGATCAGATCCAATGGAGAAGTAAAGCACATATCAAGGGAACAAGCACTGGGCCTGGGTGTTGAAGATCTACAAGATCTCCTTGAGCTTATACTGTGTAGGGATGATGATGATACAAGTTCTATGGATTTTGAACTGCAATTTAAAGAACAAGTTAGGGAACTTCTGATGAGACAATAAAGATCCAGAATAATGAAGGGTTTTGGCATTATTTGTTCCAGGGGGAGATTGTTGGGATTGAACCCTATCAGAGGAACAGATAATTAGAGACAAAACTGGTTCACAATAGTGGATTCATCATAAGCAGTAGTTTACACCAGGCTTTCCCCTTGAAAGTGTTTATAACATCTGATGTCCTCTATCCACTGTCCGTATACAACAGCTGTTGTCCTTCAAACTGCTGATGAAGCCCTGAAGACTGTTAAGGATTAAACACTGCTGGTTCAATCTACTGATGCTATATAAGTACTGCTGTTGATTAAAGAACTGCCCACTCAAGGACTGATCAACTTTGAGGAAAGCACTGATAGTCAAACATCAGTGCTGATGAAAGGAGAAAGCAGTAGTTTAGTTTGTCACTTGTATTGTATAGAATCAGTGGTTAAGTTAGCAGTGTTTGTATAAGAACAGTGGTTAAAGGTTGTTAGGTTGTTAGATGTCACTTTCATGGTGACGCCAGCTTAGATGCTTCAGTGGTTTGATTTGCCTATAAATGGAACAGTACCCTGTACTGTTCCATTTGATTGACTGAGTGAGTTTATCTCCTCCAATCCTTTCATCTTGAGCGATCAACCAGTGAGCATCATTCTGAGGGGGAGTTTTAGTATGTAAGCATATCTGTAATCATTTCTGTATTGTAAATCTTTCGACTAATGAGAAATAAGTGTTTACTAAAACCTAATTCCCTTTGATTGTGTTTACAAAGTTTGTTTTCAATTCTGCTGCATTAGATCTCTGTTTAACATTCATTTATTGTCCAAGTATAACAAACAAACACAATCATGAGGGCCTCCGATCTTAACACCATATTCCACCCCGCCATTTTGCGGGAATTGCAAAAAGAAACATTTTGGAAAATGTAAAGAAAATTGTAATTTCTGCAAAATTCCGGGCCACAGGGAGGATGAATGCAAGAAGAAATCAAAGATCTGCTACAATTGCGGAGAGGCTGGACATTATAGACCAGAATCCCTAAATTGGTCAAACCAGCTGATAACAAAGCCAAACCTACCGAAGGAATTAATAGGAAGAATGCCAGAGCCTTCCAGCTGATTACACAGGAAGCAGATCTGATCCCCGGCGTCATAGCTGGTACGTTTCTTGTACAAGATGTTTACGCAAAAGTATTATTTGACTCTGGTGCAAACCAAAGTTTTTTTTAAATAATTCATTCTGCCAAGCTCTTAGGCAACCTTTAAGCAAACTTAGGCAGATTTATATGGTAGAAACAGCAGATGGTAATTCTGTTAACATAGATAAGGTTCTTCATAAAGGGAAGATAGAACTTTCAGGTCACGAATTTTCTGCAAACCTGCTACCTATGAATTTAGCGGGATTCGATGTCGTGCTAGGAATGGATTGGTTAGTAGCCAACCATGCTCGAATCCTCTGTGATAAGAACTCCATAGAAATTCATACACCCGCAGGGGAAATAATTATGATTACAGGAGATAAGTCACGTAAACCAATGAAGTTCATTTCAGTAATGAAAGTTGCTAGTTATGAACGAAAGCAAGGAATAGTGTATATGATTTCGGTAATCATTAACACTAAAAGTAAGGAACTTAAGGAAATTCCTATAGTATTAGAATACCCGGATGTATTCCCAGAAGAGCTATCAGGATTACCACCAGATAGAGAAGTAGAGTTTAGAATTCATCTAATTCCCGGAACTACACCAATAGCTAACGCACCTTATCGATTAGCACCCACAGAAATGTTAGAATTGAAAAAGCAATTAGATGAATTACTAAGTAAAGGTTTCATACAACCTAGTTCATCCCCTTGGGGAGCACCAATGTTGTTTGTGAAAAAGAAAGATGGATGCGAATGTGTATCGATTATAGGGAGCTGAATAAAGTTACAATTAAGAACCGATACCCATTACCTAGGATCGATGATCTTTTTTATCAACTTCAAGGAGCTAGATAATTCTCTAAGATAGACTTGCGCTCTGGATATCATCAGTTGAAGGTACAGGAAGAACACATACCTAAAACTGCTTTCAGGACTAGGTATGGTCACTACGAGTTTACAGTCATGCCATTTGGATTAACAAATGCTCCTGCAGTATTCATGGACATGATGAATAGAGTCTGTAAACCGTATTTGGATAAATTCGTAATTGTCTTCATCGACAATATACTTATTTATTCCAAAAGTCAGGACGAGCATTGTGAACATCTACATGCACTCTTAACCTTGTTAAGAAAGGAAAAGCTTTATGCCAAATTCTCGAAGAGTGAATTTTGGCTACAGGAAGTGCAATTCTTAGGCCACATGGTGAATCACGAAGGTATTCACGTAGATCCTTCTAAGATAGATGCGATCACAAATTGGAAGATCCCTCAATCAGCTACGGAAGTTAGAAGTTTTCTAGGATTAGCTGGATATTATAGGCGCTTCATTAAAGACTTTTCAAAGATAGCTGTGCCATTAACTAAGCTAACCTGTAAAACAGTTAAGTTTGAATGGGGACCCAAGCAAGAAGAGGCCTTTAGGACTTTAAAGCTAAGATTAACAAACGCCCAAATTCTTGCCTTACCAGAAGGGACAAAAGATTTTGAAGTTTACTGTGACGCTTCTAAGCTAGGGTTAGGATGTGTGCTAATGCAATGCAAAAAGGTAATTGCATATGCCTCAAGGCAATTGAAAACGCACGAGGAAAATTATACGACTCATGACTTAGAGTTAGGAGGAATAATTTTTGCCCTTAAGATTTGGAGACATTATCTGTACGGAAGTAAGTTTACACTCTATACAGATCATAAAAGTTTAAGGTACATATTTGGGCAAAAAGAATTAAACATGAGGCAAAGAAGATGGATGGAAATTCTAAGTGACTACGACTGTGATATTCAATATCACGAAGGAAAGGCAAATGTAGTAGCAGATGCCTTAAGTCGTAAATACCATGAAAAGCAAAGCCGAGTTCGTGCTTTTAGATTAAATCTCCAATTAGATCTAATGGAACAATTGAAAAATGTTCAGGAAATAGCAATCAAGGATGATGCTGAAGGAATGAAAGGAAGGATAAAAGAATTAGAGCAAGGGACTGATGGAATTTGGAGATTCCACAAGAAAAGGATTTGGGTACCTAAGGAAGAAAATTTAAGAGATAAAATTTTAGAGGAAGCCCAAAAATCTAGATATACCATGCACCCTGGTAATAATAAGATGTACCAAGATTTAAGAGGTAATTTCTGGTGGATAGGAATGAAAAAGGACATAGCTAGATATGTATCTAAGTGTCTAACTTGTTCGCAAGTTAAGGCAGAACACCAGAAACCTTCAGGTTTACTCCAACAGTTAGAAATGCCTGTATGGAAATGGGAACTAATAACAATGCACTTTGTTACCAAGTTGCCCAAAACCAGGAAAGGTAACGACGCGATTTGGGTAATTGTGGATCGATTAACCAAATCAGCCCATTATCTGCCAATGAAGGAAACCTTTAGCATGGAAAAATTAGCAAAGTATTATGTAGACGAGGTAGTATCCTTACATGGAGTCCCACTCTCCATAGTATCAGATAGGGATAGTCGTTTCACTTCGCATTTCTGGACAAGTTTCCAAGAAGCAATGGGGACCCGACTAAATTTAAGTACTGCATACCATCCCCAAACAGACGGACAAAGTGAAAGGACGATCCAAACCCTGGAAGACATGCTCGGGGCATGTGTAATAGATTTTGGTGGAAACTGGGATGACCACCTACCCTTAATCAAATTCTCCTATAACAATAGTTATCATGCAAGTATTGAAGTTGCCCTATTCGAAGCACTGTATGGACGAAAGTGCCGAACTCCAGTTTGTTGGGCAGAAATAGGAGAAAGTCAATTATCAGGTCCCAAAATTGTACAGGAAACCACCGACAAAATAGCTCAAATCAAGGAAAGATTGAAAACGGCTCAAGATCGCCAGAAGAGTTATGCAGACAATAGACGCAAGCCGCTAGAATTTCAAGATGAAGACAAAGTACTCTTGAAAGTTTCTCCTTGGAAAGGGGTAGTTCGGTTCGGTAAGAAGGGAAAGCTAAGTCCAAGGTATATAGGACCATTCCCTGTTGTCCAATGCATAGGACCAGTTGCCTATCGCTTACAACTACCAGAAGAACTAGCCGGGGTACATGACGTATTTCTTGTATCTAACCTCAAGAAATGTTTATCTGACGAATCCCTGGTAGTACCTCTTCAAGATATAGAGGTAAATGAAAAGTTGAAATTTGTTGAGAAACCCCTTCAAATAGAAGACAGAAAGGTTAAGTTTCTCAAGCACAAAAGACTGGTACTGGTCAAAGTCAAGTGGGATTCGAAAAGAGGACCTGAGTATACTTGGGAGCTGGAATCGGAAATGAAGCGAAAGTATCCTCACCTGTTCCAGTAAATCTCGAGGACGAGATTTTAAATAAGGTGGGGAGGATGTAAGGACCTGCAAAAAATGTCCCAAAACGACCCGTAAGTAGAAACCTGGACCCCTAAAACCCTAATCCTTGTTGAAAATCAAGAAATTCAAAATTTATGGGTCGCTCGCGGGCCGCGTAAGCCTTAAGGTAAGCTTACGCGGGCCGTGACAGCTTTGAAGATCTCCGGATAACCTTCCAGGCCACGTGTCAGACACATGGCGAGCCTACGCGTGACACGCTAGCCTTAGCCGTAGCTAGGGTGGCCCTCACGGGTCGCGTAAGACTCTCTTAAGGTTTACGAGGGCCGCGAGAGACTCAAAATCTGGCTATAAATAGTACGTGCATGGGGCTTTCACCTGTGCTCGAAAAACTTTCTCAAAAAACGAAACATAGAATTACGTAGGGAAACGCTGCTACGATTACAGGGTAATAACTCGATCACTGCTATGATACAATGTCCGATCGATTGAAACCGATCCGATGAATGTTTAAGTGCTGCCCGAATTCGGGCTATACTTTGTCATTTGTCGCGAGGGTTTTGATTTCGTGAGTTTATCGTAAATGTTGTATTAAGTTACTAACCTAGTTTCGTGTGCATTGTTATTTAACTAGGTTTTGAGGCTAAATCAGTAGGCAAAATTCTGTCCGACTAAACTTGCAATGTGAGTCATTCTCTTTTTACCAACTTGTTTACAAAACCCTAAATGTTTTCCAGTTATACTTTGCAGTGATTAAGTCTTTGCTAATCTTTAATTACTGGCAGTATGTGGGGGTTTTGTGCACATTACTACTAACGATTTATCACTTTAGGTGGGCGAGCCTAATTAGTGATATGTCCACAGTCATAGATTCGGTCGGGTGACAGCTGAACCAGCTAATTATAAGATAGGGGCAAATATAAAAACCCTTAATGCTGTAAATTATAACAATGTGTCATTTTGTGCAAATTGAATGACTCGTCAGTATTTCCGCTGATAATATCTTTTTAAACATCTTTCAGGTGAGTTACTGTGAACTAGGAAAAAGTGCCGCGTAGCGCACCAGCTTGAAGAATGTGGCTCAGTAAATAAAATAAATAAACATGTTTTTGTAAAACAGGGAATTTCCCCAGGAAATTCCTTTATTGTAGATTATGGGGTTTGTCCCAAATTGTGAAATAAAATAATTGGGCATTTTCAGTTTAAAAGATCCTGTTAAAATTTTCGCTGCCAAAATAAACACCAATACCACGGGTTTCTGTCCCGCGGCTTTGGAACCGGGTAAAACCGGGTCGGGGACCGTGACATTATATTACCACATCAGTAGGTTATGCAAATTATATGTTCATCATGGTTTAAAACCCATTTACGCACAAAAGTGCACAATTGTTATTTTTATGGCACAATTCAAGAAATTGCATAAAACCCAACAAACGATTATGACCAAGTAGTATAACCACAGAGGGTTATCCTAAATGTAATTATGGTCATAATGCAACTTAGAATCAGTAGCTAAAGTTGCTAATTCGGGTCAGAATCGAAAGTCAAAGCAGAAGTCAGACTGCTTAACTTTCGGTTGCGAACCGACATGTAAACTGGAAATAATGGGCTGAACATGTTTAGACATGTTCTAATATTAGTTACCAACTGATTTAGTGTCAAAAAGATGTGTCAAAACGTTTACAAGTTCATTTTATAAGTTTTCCGAAAATCCGTCTTTTGACTTTTTATTGAACATAACTTTGACCCGTCATTTGACCAACTTAACGTGATTTCCCGGAGGTGCCATTTTAAGGGATTAACACCTACCTTATTATGATCACGTAGCCATGTCCTATTTGAACAATGGCTGGACCATAATGGTCTTAAACGAAAGCCAAATCAAAAGTCAATTTGCTTGACTTTCCGCTAATTACTTAGCCTAGAAAATGAAATGAACTATGAAGGAATACTTACAAGTATTCCAGGAGAATAAGAACTCAAAGGGAAGCTTCCTTTTAGTCAGGAAACACTCCAGGAGGAGTAGAATAGAGAAGAAGAAGGAAATGAGCAAGTCACAAGGTTGCAAAATGCTTGCCATTTATAGTTGAGGAGATGTTATAAGATCATGCCAGGTGTTAGGGGCTGATCTAAGATGATTACAAGTGCCCCTTGAGGTGTTAAAACCAAAAAAAGGGTGGCACAAACGCGAGATAAGTGGCAGCATAGAAGACTGTCTTGGGCAGCAAGTATTCTGACATCTACTGGTCCCTTACGGACCGTAAGGGATTAAGTCTTGCGGTTCGTAACCGCTTGCCAGAACCAAGAAAAATTATATGCTTACGGTCCGTAAGGGTTCACTCAGAGGCCATAAAATTGGCATGTTGACATAATTGGTCCCTCGACAACATTCTTCCATATTATTTACAACAATAGCCCCTCTCGCCAAACAATGTGGCATAAAATGAGAGTTTACCGGACACGTGTCTTTATTTGATTCGACACTAATTTCCGAGATGTTACAATGGTATTAAATATTGTAGGAAACCTTCGGGATGATCTATGGTATTTCATACTAGGGTACACCATGGACGGTCTTTGGTATTTAATGTTTGTTAAGGAACCCCATGGGCAACCTCTAATATTTAATAAGATGGGTATGTATTAGTGTAAATCAGTGGCAGACCCAGAAAATACTTTCAAGGGTTGCAAACGAGAGATTTAACCAAATTTTCAATGGGTGTGATCGTGATTTTGCCTTACAAAATACACTAATTTTTTTAAGGGGTGCATCCGTCCACCCAGACCTCTACCTAGGTCTGCCCCTGGTGTAAATATAGGTGACTCTTGTTGCAGCCTTGTATATATATTCACTCTAATACATATATGAATAGAGATTTGTTCTAAAATTGTTTGAAAGAATAAAAGTGGCATGGAAAAGCATGTCATATGATAAAGTGGTTTTGGCAAGTTAAAGTTTTATGTTAAATGTGTTTTAATGGTAACGTCAAGGTTATTAGGTTATTAACAGTATTTGCTTGTTACATATGCATGTGTTAAAGTGTTAAAAAAGCTTTCAAACCGTACATGGAACGGGCTTAGATAGTGACCCCTTAACACATCAAAATGTTCCATAACAAGTGATCATTGCAATGATCATGGTTTTTAGCATTACTTATCACGGGAAATTGTAATTACTTAGGGTGAGCGGGGCGTTCGCGGTGACCCCGTGCAGGGACCGATTTCGCCGAGCGGGAACACCCCCGCCATCCAGGCGGGGACCCTAATCGGGGACCAAATCCGGGGGGTAGTCGCCGAAGAAGAAGGAGGGAGGAGGTGGGGCCAGCCGCAATTTCAGCCAATGAAATTTTTTTATTTTTTTATTTTTTTTGAATAAAAAAAGCAATTCCCCTAAGAGGGGAGTGGCGCCATCAAATTGGGGTGTTAGGGGAGTTGACGTGGCACACGAGGATTGGTTATGCGTAAGAGAGGGGACTCCCCTCTTAGGGGAGTGCCCCGGACACCCTTAGACCATGTGTAGTGGTAATGTGTTATAATGCCCCCACCATGGGGCATTATCCGACACGTGGCGTCCTAGTCAGCGATGGGGCATTATAGCAAAAGTGGCGTAGTGGGGCATTATGCCAATAACCCCCATATTATTTTTAATGAAAAAAAAAAACGAAATACATTCAAAAGTGACATTTTCAAAAGTTGTCAGAAGTTCATGTGGGTAACTCAAATTGATTGGTGGGTAGCTCAAAACTTTTGACCATTTTCAAAAGTTTTCAAAAGTTGTCAGAAGTCAATCCATTTACACCCCAAATGCAGCGTTTTAAATATAACGCTAACTACAAATTTTTCAGAAAATAACGCCCCAAAACGCCTAGTGTAGTGGGGGAGGGGGCGTTTGTTTTCAATTTTTTTTTAAAATAACGCCCCACTACGGGTTGTCTTAGACCATGTGTATTGTGGTGAAGAAAGATAATGCCCCATCCTTGGGCATTATCTGTCATGTGGCGGTCTAGTCAGCAATGATGCATTATGAGGCATTTGTTTAAAATGGGTGTAGTGATATAATGCCCAATAATGCCTCATCCAATGATTACCCAATTATTATTATTATTTTTTTTTAATTAAAACTAATGAAGAAATTGATGTAGTGACATGATTGGCCAAAAAAATCTCGACCTGGCGTTTAATTTGAAACGCCCTAACCCAAATTTTGAAGAAAAAAAACGCCCATGGGGCGGTGGAGGGGCATTATGGGGCTTTTTTTTTGGGGGGGGGGGGGGGAACGCCAAAAAAAAACCCACTACGGGTTGTCTTAAATACTTATGTGAAAAGAGATTGCTTTAGAAATTATGATGTTATGTGATATATGCTTAATTATTAAACTTGTAACTTATTAGTTTAAGCTGACTCGTTTTAGCATACATGTTAGGTAAGTTTGTTGCCTCTACGGGTAGGGGTAAGGAATTGATAGAATGAAGGCATCAACATGGCTGTTTCGCAAGCTTGAAGAATCGCATATGATAACTCTGATGTATATAGTTACGTGTTTATGAACCGATGTAATAAACGGTTTTATTTAATATAGACTTCCTTTTTTTTAAGTTGAAATCGTGTATTTTGGTTTTGTTTGAATCCAACTTACTTAGCACGCCCTTGGGGCGCAATCCAGGGTTGGGTGTCACAAGTTATGAAAATGACATCGCCGCTAACCCAAACACACTTTAAATCAGGTAATCCAAACATGTTCCTTGTAATCCATTCATCTAGGCAAGTCAAACGGGGTGATATGTTGTAAATGGGCTAAACAGGTCATAAACAAGTTGACAAATTGTAAACGGGTTAGAGGGCCCATTTGTTTAATTTTGGTACTACTCCAAAAACAACCCATATAATTACATGATTTAAATAGGCCAACTCAAAGACGAGGAATAGATATTAGGAATTGTAAACTCGTGTTTCATGTAAGAAAGACCGAGTAACCTCTATAATTTGATACAAGTTTGGGTTTGTTTGACGTTGACAAATTATTTATTACATAACTTGTAAGCTGCAAAAGAAAGGTTTTCTTTCTAGAAACCAACGACTTCAAAATGGTCGTTATGGGTTATTTTCTTACACCAAAAATGTTTTTGTTTAGTCAAAATTCAAAATATATTTTATTCTTTTACATTGATCGTTTAGTTTTATTGGTTGTTTGTAGGCATATTTTGACCGCATCTTAATGGTTTTTTAAAATATATTATTTTTCATTTGACCATCAACAAAGCTGATACTTTATAACTAAATAATTAAAATCATAAATGGGAAAGCTCCCAATGAATATAAAGAAAGTCCATTTTTTATTAGTTAAAAGAAACCCAATTGTTAAGATTTTATATCTTAGGTTGCACTTATAGAACTACTGTTTACACATTTTTTTTCTCTAAAGATGATAGACGCTTGATGTTTTTTTCTAAATCACTATGAAATTACCAAATTTCGGTTAATGGTAAAAGATCTCTTCCTCTCAAACTCGTATTTCTTACCGGCTTCCATTGTCCTCGCCTAACCGGTTATAAATAGCTTTACACAAAAGTATATATTAACTGGAACAAGAACAAGAACAAGAACAAGGAACAGGTTTATGTATAGCCATAGCAATATACGGAATACAAAAGTTTTCAGCTTTTGAAGGTCTAGACTTTAATAATGCAACTTTATTGTTGCCGCATAACATAATATGTTAGACCATCTATAATGCAGGTTTCTCGCATCTGACATGCGCTCAGAGGGAGGACAAGCAGACTCGGCGAGTTTGTGTTTATCCTCCATTCGGGTAAAACTTAGACAAACTGGTAATTGTATGGCAGGAAAATGGTACAATCGATTATACTTGTAATATGTTGGTGCATTTGGAGAACTAGAAATTATTCAAACTTTTTTAACAAGCCCGTATCCTTTATCGGATCAATTGAAGTGATCAAGACAATGAACATAAAAAAAAATGGAATGGCCTCGTTGGTGTAAATTTAAGATGTGTTGATGTGTGCCAGCGGTTTTAAGTTCTAACAAAATTTATCTGAGGTTCACAAAGAAAACTACATACCTTCATCATTGGCTAGTATTGGTTTAACCATATTTAAAATCTCTAAAAAAAACTGTTTTTGGGTTCTAGTCCTTTCTAAATAAATCATAAATTAGAAATGTTACTAAAAAGCTATTTTTAGGACGATTAAAAATACTGATAAGTTGAAATACTTTAATAAAGCTTGTATACTAATCTAAGAAATTTATGTATTTGTGACCCCATAACCTCATTAAATTTTAAACCATATTAAACGATGACATATCTCAATTTAGTACAAAAAGGGACATATCAGTTCTACACTAAATCACCTCAACATATTTATTCCTTAAAAATTTGCAAAACAAGCTCCAATTAAACCAAATCAAAAGTCTTGTTAATCATACAGTGAGACCTTGGGGTGCCGCAGCCACAGGTGCCTTAGCTTTCGGCTTCTCAACCACAATAGCCTGCGTGGTCAACACCATTCCCGCAACCGAAGCCGAGTTCTGCAACGCACATCTCGTCACCTTCGCGGGATCAATAACTCCAGCCTCCACCAAATTCTCATACTTATCCGCCATTGCATTGTACCCCATCTCCCATTCGCTCGCCTTCACCTTCTCCACAACCAACTCACCCTCAATTCCCGCGTTTTGCGCTATCAACGACGCCGGTGCCACCAACGCCTTTTGAATAATATCCGCACCTATTCGTTCATCCGTGTCATCAAGCTTGTCTTTAATAGCAGGAACTAATGTCGATAAATGGACAAACGCCGCACCACCACCGGGTACTATGCCTTCTTCTATGGCGGCAAATGTTGCGTTTTTCGCATCCTCAATTCGAAGCTTGCGGTCTTCTAATTCAGTTTCGGTTGCGGCACCGACCTTTATAACGGCAACACCGCCTGACAGCTTGGCGATTCGTTCGGCGAGTTTCTCGGAGTCGTAGACAGAATCTGTCTCGGAAAGTTCTTTCTTGATCTGCGCGATTCTAGACTGTATCTCGTCTTTTGATGCAGCGTCGGCGATAATGGTGGTCGAGTCTTTGCTGATTGTGATTTTTCTGGCGGTACCGAGCTGCTCGACAGATGTGTTTTCAACTAGCAGACCCATGTCTTTCGCTTGGTATTCGGCTCCTGTTAGAATTTAAAAAGGTTTAAAATATCGGGATGTGAACAGCTACTCATTATATCTTTGACAATGTGCATTGAAGAATTTAAAAAGGTTTAAAATATCGGGATGTGAACGGCTACTCATTATATCTTTGACAATGTGCATTGATGGAAACAGGCCTGTAAACGAATTGAACGTTCATGAACTGTTCGTGAACTTGTTCTGGCGGAAAGTTCGTTTATTTAATTAAACGAACGAACATGAACACACATGCCCATTTTCTTAACAAACGAACATGAACAAAAACGTGTTTGATTATATGTTCGTGTTAGTTCGATTCATTTACAGGCCTAGATGGAAGCAACGCTAAAGGTACCTGTCATAATAGCAATATCTTGAAGAAGGGCTTTTCTTCTCTCACCGAAACCCGGTGCTTTAATAGCAGCAACGTTAAGGATACCACGCAATTTGTTCACAACGAGAGTAGCCAATGCTTCCCCACTAACATCCTCCGCAATAATCAGCAACGGAGCTCTTAACTGAGTGATCTTTTCCAGTAAAGGAATAATGTCTTTAATAGAAGATATCTTTTGGTCGGTGACGAGCACTCTAGCATTCTCGAACTCGACTAATAATTTCTCGGAGTTGGTGACGAATTGCGGGGAGATATATCCTCTATCAATCTGTAAAAGAAAACGATGATTATAATGATTAACTAAAAAATTAGGACAAAATGATGATTAACATTTAAAAAACCTCCATTCCTTCTTCAACGTCAACGGTTGTCTCGAACGAAGATGATGATTCGATGGATAACACACCGTCCGATCCAACCTTGTCGATAGCATCAGCAATCATGGTTCCAATAATGTTATCATTTCCAGCAGAAATTGCCGCAATGGCTACAAAATATATATATTCCATCAGAAAAACGGAAAACGTACACCGAAACTTGGATTATTACAACAAGAGATAATGTTTACTACCTTTGATATCATCACGACCTTTAACGGGTCTAGCTCTCTTTTCCAGCTCCTCAATCAAAAAAGCAACCGTCTTGTCAATACCTTTTTTAACTGAAACCGGATTCGCACCGGATGTTACACTTAACAGACCAAGTTTAATGATTTCACGAGCAAGAACAGATGCGGTTGTTGTGCCGTCACCGGCTGAGTCATTGGTTTTGCTTGCAACCTGTGCAGTTCAAGTAACCGAAATGACAGCTACATAAAGAATTGTCAATCAACCGGTAAATTATTAAAGTGGTTTTGAAAGAATTAAGCTCGAACCTCTCTGATAAGTGCAGCACCGGCGTTTTGCATGGGATCGGGTAACTCGATTGCTCGGGCAATTGTAACACCATCGTTAACCACCTTGGGGGCACCGTATTCGTCCAACACAACATTCCTCCCTGTATGTAAACGATGGCAAATGCAAAAAGTGATACTATTGATCAGTTATGATAATATAACTAAATAATAGAGTAAAGTCTATATAACAAGATAATTAGAACTTCAGGGACAAAATCACAAATCTATATAATTAAATCAATTGAGTAAATTACTTTTTGAGTCCCTATGTTTTAGTGGTTTTAACCACTTGAATCCAAAATCTAAAAGTTTAACGCTCTGAGTCCCTAACCACTCATTTTATAACGTTTTGAGTCCAATTTTTTAACACTTGTATTTTGCTTTTGGACTCAAGTGGTTAAAACCACTAAAACATAGGGACTCAAAACGTTATAAAATGAGCGGTTAGGGACTCGGAGCGTTAAACATTTTGATTTTGGACTCAAGTGGTTAAAATCACTAAAACACAGAGACTCAAAAAGTAATTTACTCTTAATTAATTATTAATTATTACTAAAAAAGTAGAAAAAGAGAGTGAGGTCTAAAACATGGCCTAATTTTACTAATCTACAAAACACATAGCAGGTTGCAACATGCCACCAACTAATCCAGAATTAGTGCCTAAATACCTAAAGTTTAAGCAAATTCACTAATTATGCCAGCAACTTATCCAGAATTAGTGTCCAAAACAGGTATGGAGCTCACTCAATATGACTGATAATAATACAACACAATGACCTCTATATATAAAAGAGGAGTCGAATGGAAATAACAAACCATCATGTAACTAACTAAACTAATAACTATCTGTGCCTAACTTCATAAGCTGAACGTATACACTAATATTCCCTAATCATGCCAACAACCAATCCAGAATCAGTGCCTAAAAACCTCAAGTTGAACCAAATTTACTAATGTCGAATGGAAATAACAAACCATCATGTAACTAACTAAACTAATAACTATCTGTGCCTAACTTCATAAGCTGAACATATACACTAATATTCCCTAATCATGCCAACAACCAATCCAGAATCAGTGCCTAAAAACCTCAAGTTGAACCAAATTTACTAATCATGCTAGTGCCTAAAAACCTAAAGTTCAAGCAAATTCACTTATCATGCGAACAACTAATCCAAAATTAGTGCTTAAAAACCTAAAGTTTAGGCAAATTCACCAGTCATGCCTATGGTTGTAAAAAACCGCTAGGAGCGAGCAAGTCAGGCTGTGGGGTACCAACTAGCGATTAATCAGAATATATAGGAATTAACCATATTGGAATTTTATATATAATTTTTCAAACTTATACAAATATATACACAACTTTTAAAATTTATATATAATTATTCAAACTTATTAATCCAACTGTATTAATATTAATAAGTAAAAAATTTCAAACACTTCAAAAATTTTGACCGATTTTAAATGCCTTTGACCAATTACCTTTTAGGTCCAACTAGGTGAAATTTAATTGGTAAACTACCAACAGCTGATTAATAGCCGAATAATCCCGATTTTAACAACACTACCGACTACTAATTAATCGCCGAATAATCCCAATTTTAACAACACTGCCGATTACTGTTAATTACCAATTTTTACAACAATTATCATGCCAACAACTAATCCAGAATTAATTACTAAAACCTAAAGTTGAAGCATAAAGTTCAAGCAAATCCACTAATCATACCAACAACTAATCCAGAACTAGTACCTAAAAACCTAAAGTCCAATGAAACTCACTAATCACACCAACAACTAATCCACAATCAAAGTACGTTCACAATAATCAACCACCGTTGAAAACAAAAACAATAACTGATAAGTGATACCTCTAGGACCAAGAGTAAGACCAACAGCATCCGCAAGCTTATCAATACCAGCCTGCATAGCCGCTCTAGAACTCTGGTCAAACGCGATCTCCTTAGCCGCAGCTCGAACCGCAAACCGCCGGTTAGATTGCGATTGCTTCACCGTTTGACCGGTTCGCAACTGGCTAACACCTCCATTACCATTTCTCAAACCTCCCTGCTTGTAACAACATACACAGCGTTAACAATAAGGAAACAACAGGATATTATATTACTCGAACAGATGATGATGATGATGACAGGTTGAAAAAAGTACCTGTTTTGGAGAGTAGATGATGGAAGGTGAAGAGATTGCATTAGCAGAGGCCATTGGAGATGATTCGAGAAGAGTGTTTGTTGATTGTTGTGATCGTGTTGTTGTTGCAGAGAGTGAGGGTTTGGTAGGGTTTAAAGATGGAGTGATGAAGAGGTTCCAGAAGATTCGATGATCCCCAGAAGTGTCTAGACTGGCCAACCTAACAACTGTGATGGATGTTTCACTTTGCTCCCCAATAGTTTGCATTTGTTACAAAAGATCACGCTTTTGACAGACTAATTTCTTTAATCACCTCTCGTCTGTAGGACTTGAACCTAAGATCTTCCCCTTCCCAACCTAGTTGTTTTTAAAGGTTTTGTCTTTCCCATTGACCATCACCCCATTGGTACTTTTGATACAATAGGACCATTAGACGTAAAAATGTTGACCCATGCTCGCTTGTTACGGCGTGTTAATGTGCAAAAATATACCAAAACGTAAAATTAGAAAAGAATAACTAAGTCAACCTACGGCCCGCGCGTTACAATGAGGTAGTTAAACGAGAAAAAATAAGACGTAAAAACGTTGAACCACACATGCATGTTGTAGCGGGTTAATTTGAAAAATTTACACCAAAATGTAAAACGAAAATTTTGTAAATGATAAAAAATATAAGGGACCAAAATTGAAAGGGTTTTTGGGGTTAAAAATAATAAATGTTTGGGTAAATTATTTTTTGAGTCACTGTGTTTTATGGGTTTTAACTAGTTGAGTCCAAAAGCAAAAAGTTTAACGACCTGAGTCTCTATAAGCATTTTCCTTAACCATCTGAGTCCAAATTTCTAACACCATCCATATTTTTTGTTAGTTTTCTATTAAAAGACTAAAATGCCCTAGTATCTTCTTCTTTACCCTTATAAAAACCTAAAAGTTCTACATCTCATCTCCAGACCACCAGACCACCATCTCTATCTCTCTCTAAACATTATCAACTCTCTCTCATCTTTCTTTCTCTCTCTACACCCCTTGCATCCCCACCACCACCGTCACCACCACAGCCACAACCAAAATTATACAAAAGAGGAATTAGCACAACAGCAAAATAATTGAAGATGGGTGATGAACATGACTAGAACAGTATTCAAAGTGGAATTTACTCATAATGGTTTGCTACCAAATTCAAACAAAAAACATCCAGAAAGAAACACATATTTAAGTTTTGACACACCAAACACTCAGATCAAACATTAAACACTAAAAAGTAAAAACCCTAATCTCCTTTCTTACCACAAACTGCAACCTCCAATCAGTATCGATTCACAGAAATCAAAACCCTCCCAATCTCAAAACTTATAAACGCATCAATAGCCGCTGCTACTGTTGCCGTAAAATTGCTCGGCCCCTCTCCTTCCTCCTCCGATCTTTCTCTCTCTAACCCTCTCTCTCTCTCTCTCCTGCGCTTAACTGCCGCCGCACGCCACCACCAGTTGGTGGTGGTTGGCCGTCTAACCGAGGGTAAGAGGGAGGTGTAGGGGGGTTTACATGGGTGCGTGTGGAGTGTAGCTCACCGGAGAAGAAGATGGGCAGCTGGGGTGTGTGGGTGGTTGTCGCCGGTGAACGAGAAGTATAAAGGGTTGTAAGGGTGGCGCTTGTCGGAGAAGATAGCCGGAGCTCCAATCTCCGGTCACCGGTGTGTACTCGAGAGAAAACAGAGAGTGGGTTTGTGTGTGGCTGTAAGTTTGGAGATGAGATGTAGAACTTTTAGGTTTTTATAAGGGTAAAGAAGAAGATACAGGGGCATTTTAGTCTTTTAATAGAAAACTAACAGAAAATATGGATGGTGTTAGAAATTTGGATTCAAATGGTTAAGGAAAATGCTTATAGGGACTCAGGTCGTTAAACTTTTTACTTTTGGACTCAACTAGTTAAAACACATAAAACACAAGAACTCAAAAAGTAATTTACCCTAAATGTTTTGTGACAGATTTATAAAAAATGAAATGTATAAGGTTAAAAGTTAAAAATAAGGGAAAATAGAACAAATGTATATTAACTAAGCACCTTGCACAATAAGTAATGCATAAAGAAGTTGGTAATTTATATTTAAACAGTTTGTGATCGGTTTTTAGTTATATACTTGTATCTACATTTTAATCTAAGTGCTGTTGTTTATATAAAAAAACGTAACATTATGATTGTAACTGATAACATGGTCCTATACTATAGTGTAGCCCACTAGGAATATATGCAATGTAGTCGGTCAATCCTTCATGGACACTAATGTGGAGCAAAAAATGGGTCGTTGCAAATTATGGAGAAAGATAAAGAATTGCGAGACTTCGTCTAGGGGAGGAAAGAGAAAGGGGTATGGTATGTGGGAGAGAGATGGCAAGTCTGTAAACCTCTCAAGTTACAAACGCTCTAAAGCGATAAATTTCAATATTGTTTGGTATTTAGGAATGATAGACAGAGAATTGAATGAAGTATTGTGAGGGAATGAAAAAAATGTGTTATTATGGTCAAGGTAATGGAATCACCCATTACTTTATACATTTAATTCCCTTACATTCATTCCATCCACCCATTTGTTCTTTTTTTTCATTCAATTCCCTCTCTCACGCTTCATCGCCAATACCACCCAATACCCATTGTCACCGTCACCTTCGGTCGTTGTTGTCGCCGTCATCCTCCGCCACCCATCGTCGCCGACCACCGCCGCCGTCACCCTCCGCCACTGACCACCGCTACCACCACCCATCGTCGCTAGCCACCACCACCCACCACCATTGCCGCTACCACCCACCGTCGTTGTCGTTGCTGCCACCCGCAGTCTATGCCACCACCCTCCACTGACACCCCACCACCGACCGCCACTGCCACCCACTGCCACCTTTACCCACCACCGCCACTCATCACCGATTTTATTCCCTCGTCTTTTCTCACCTACCAAACAACACAAGGTAATGATTCATTTCATTCCCACATTGTAACCAAACACGACTATGAAATGATAATGATCCATTCATTCCCTTATCCATTCCATTAACTTATACCAAATAGTCCCTATGCTATAAACTTCGAGAGCTGTTTAAATTGCCTAAAAAATTGGGTTAGAAGCCTTTTATAAATATAACTAGGTTTATACCCGCGCGCGTTGCGGCTCGCTAAGGCAACTCCGATGAAGGTCTGAACGTTTCCAAACTGGTAGGACCTGAATAAAAAGGAAATAAATTCAGTTGAGAATATTCAAAATCCCAAGAATGTTTCTCTCTTGCCATTTTAACCTAGATCAAGCATGGCCAAATCATCAATTCAAGTGCAACCAACCAACGCGTTAATAAAAATATACAAATGTGTATTGTAAAAACATCAAGTACTCGTAAATTTGGACATGTCCATACAATCTCAGCTAGACCCCTTTTAGAAGCAACGCGGCTAGTTGTCATTTGAACAACATTCTTGTCTTGTTTCATTTTCCATCCATCAACTATAACACACTTGTTTATTTATTGAAGCATAAAAGACAAACGAGATCTATTTATAAATGCAAAATAACGAAGAGAATGTATGAGTCTTTCACCACCGTGTAGCGGAGAGGATACTGAAAGGCGTTGAGGGGAAGCAGTAGATAACTCATCCGTATCCTAAAAAAGAGTAAGGAATACAATAAAATTACAACAGTAAACACAATGTATGATTTATCACGTTGGGAAAATACAAAAAGTCAACAATTTAAAGGATGCATACCTCATGTCCACTGGTGAGTAAAGGTATACTGTTATGTGAAACCTCTTTAACTGTTTAGGCCATTAATTCCAGCATTCCTATTTGCATCCGCAACTGAGAAGCATTCATCCAGCTTCCAACAACATGACAAAATAGTTGCAAGCCAGTATCAATAATGTATAAACATATTCTTCGTCTATTATTTGAAGCCAAATAATCAATTATTACTATAAAACTGTTTAATTAAAGTTACTTATCAGATTATAATAATTATTTAATATCACATTAATAACCACTGTCAAAATGCACATCCAACCAAACCCAATAATAGTTTTTTGATCATGATTCACATTTTAAAACCTCTCAGAAGGTCATAAAAATGATAGCGCATCACGATTCCAAGATGATTAGCTAAAGTAAAACCAATAGTATCAAATCAGTGAGCGGAAATAATGATTATGAATGTACCTAGAGCTGTCATACAAATAAAAATGGTCATGGGTCATATGTAGCTGGTTTCTATTAAATGATCAAGTCCTTCATCAACCCAACTTCTTAACAATTAACATAGCGCGCTGATGACGGATCCTTAGTTAATAGATTTTAAAATTAATAATGGCCCTACACAATTTTCTATAATAATTTAAAAATACTCATTCACTCGGTAAATCAAGAGCTTTTAATAGGGTCGGTCAGAAAACCTGGTTGACGACAAACTTTGTTGTGCCTTGTTGAATGTTGTTATTAAACCGCAACCAAAAAATCTTTTGCTCTGGTATGATAGGGGTCTTGGTTTAAAAAAGGCCATGGTGCTCCTAAACAGGGAGAATGACAATAGTATAAAAGCTTCCAAGCCTACAATTTGAACCATGCATGTATTGCAGACAACCATTTAGTCTTTTCAATACAAAAAACTTCCGATAGATAGTTTATTTAGAAGATTGGGGTGATTTTCATTGATCTATATTATACCTGTTTGGATGAAACCTTGTACTCATCCTTCTAACCGCTGTTCACTTTTCTAAAGAATCTATAAATTTATAGGTCTGCACCGCCGCCATAACCATCAAAGCAACCTCTTTCTTTCTCTACTGCTGCTGTTGCATCCTTCTTAAATTCCTTCATTGATAAGCACTGCTTGTTTTGGGGGGAATCCATCATACACTGGCAGAGGTTCAAACGCGAAACACAGTCAAGATTATACCCACATAAAGTTAACCAAAGAATCCACTCCTAACTTTCCACCATCAGTTTAGGGTAGGCCTGGCAAAGTGAGTAGGTTGGGCGGGTTTAGGTCATGGGTTAAGATGGGTTTGGGTTAGGATGGGTTTGGGTCAGGATGGGCATTAGAAAAAAGGTCAGAATAGGTATGGGTCAGAATGGGTTTGGATTAGAATGGTTATGGGTAATAATGGATCCGTGTAAGAATGGGTTTAGATACAAATTAATATGAGTGAGAACGGATCAACTCTAGTCTTAAAAAAGTATGCAGCTGCTTTAAAAAGAATATCAAAAAACGTATATAATAACTTAAATACCTGGAATGATTTTAATTACTAAAGATCTATTTGTTTTTACCACATAACGTATTTAACATTTTAATAATTATTAATAAAAGTTGATAAAACAGCAAATGGTTTCGATTAAGAAGAGAGTAATAAGAGACCCAGTTGTTTCTCTTTCTACCCCATACTTATGAAACATATTCTCCCTCACATATAATAGTGGTCAAGAAACGAAAAAACAAAGGTTGTAGAAGAAGACGACGGGGATCAACGGAGGCATGGATGACGGGGAGGCGGCGACGATCAGAGTATCGGCGGAGACAGCGGTAGAAAGTACTGGCTGAGACGGTGGTCGGAAGTACGGGCGGCGATCGGAAGCCTGTGATGGTGACCTTTAACTTGTTATGGACTTATGGTGTTGAGGGGAAGAAGATCTGGAACAGGTAACTGGCAACGTATCACCGCCCATCTTGACCCGCCTTATTATTTTTGTTTCACCCATTCTGACAGGTGGATGTTCCCATACTTCTCCCGTTTTACCCATTTAAACCCACTACTTGTTTTCTTTCAGCCCATTCTAACCCATTTCCATGTAAAAATTACCCATTTTGACCCAAAATTAACCATGTGGATGACATTTGCCAGGTTTAGTTTAGAGTATGTTTGTAACAAAAACTTATTTCAACAAAATCAAACTATGAAGTACCCAAGTTCATGGTTCAAGTAATAAATAAAAAAATTGGTGTTAGTTTCGGTTTAATTGGGGCTGAAACGAGCCAAACCATCCGTGAAAACCACATAATAGACCTTTTTGTTTGATAACAATTAAAACAGCCAAACTGAGACACTATGTGTGCTAAAAACATGTTAAGTTACCTCTGGTTTCTTCTCAGCTTGTTGCCCCTTCTGGACAACAGATATTATCTTGAATCCAACCCTTCCGATCCACTCCTCTGTACTTCCCTATAAACGACCCTTTCCAACCTGAACCGATTTCCACCAACTCTTACCAACTTTGTCCTAAACCGTTCAAACAAACCCTAATTAGCACAATCTGTTGGTTCAGGCCCCACTCAATTCTCACTCAAACAACACACACACAATTTACGTAAATATGTTTATGAAACTCTCTATATTCAATAAACAAAGGATACAAATAAAAACCTAATGCTACTACCTATTTATAATTAAAGATACAAATAAAGTCACATGCAAAAAACCCACGAACTCCTGTTTTGTAGCAACAACTCCCAACGTACACTTCTCTATGACATCTACCTCCAACAAACTTGGACAACACAAGACTAATTCTAAACCTGTGATTTGTTTGCTGCTGGATTGCCCATTTTCTGACCAGTTCTCAACCCGTAACCCGACTTGGCCCATCAAGATTATCCAACATTCACCCCCATAATCTTGATCCATTTCTTCCTATCTTGCTTGATCAGTTCACATAGATCCGATCCGACTTTCTCTTGCTAGATCACTTGCGTCATACTAAACGAACCACACGAGCTCGATTTCTTGGTCTCCCATTTTATGGTCCCATACCACTGCATTACGGTACTGTTTTGTTACAGATTCAGCCCCAAAATAACCCAGGTTCAGCTCTCGAAACACAATGGCACGCCACTTCCTGGTCACAACTTTACAACCCATCATATGCAGCCTTTCAGCCCGTCAATCTCCGTCCCAAATTTCCACAGCTAGCTTTCTTAATCTGCTCAGAAAAGTTTCACGGACAAAGGCTTAATTTTCTTGAACTCTCATTCCTTTTTAAATGCAGTCACTTCCTCGTGTCTCTTTGCCTTTTGGCACACCAACCAAATCACCAAATTAATTCTTTATCAATTTTATGACACCAACACCTTAAGCCTACTCAATTAGTTGAACCACACAGGTATCCAGTCTTGATTCACACATAAATTATCACTCATAAAGTCGCCTTTTTTACTCGCATCTGCATCTTCTTTTCACAAAGGTTCTCTACTTGAATCGCACGCACCACACAAGTCTTCTCTACTCGAATCTGGCTAAACCACACAGGTTCTGTTCGCCACACACCTCCACACAGACCACTTTACCACTTATCAATTCACACATAATTTTTTTTCTTTTTCGGATCACACAGATCTCTTCAAACATCTCAGATCGATTCACACAGCACCAATAAGGTTTTCGATCTTTTTTATCACAAAGATCAAGTCCTCCTTTCTCACACCTACGACACACAGAGCAGGTACGTTTGATCACATAGATCGTCTTCTTCCTCGTCTTCTCCCGGCTCACTAAGAACCGATCGGTTCACTCAGGACTCTTCTTCATACGGCTTACATAGAACCCTTCTACGATCACTTAGGTCGTCTTGTTCGATGCCTCCGCCTGGCTCACTCAGAACCGTATTCAGTTCACTAAGAACCTCTCCTCTTCATCTTTTTGTCGATGGTAATGACCGCCATAAAACTTGCTGCTCTTCTTTCTTTCTTTGAGCTTCCACAACCGCTTGTGGACTTCACTCATCTACGCTAACACCATCGTTCTATAGTTCTGACTTCTGTCTCGTTCTCTATATCTTCTCACCCCTGAAGTTTAGAGGGTTGCTCCCATCTTCTAGAAACCGACTCTCAAACCGGCTACACTGTCTTCACCCGCTCTGATACCAAATGTTGGTTCATGCCCCACTCAATTCTCACTCAAACAACACACACACAATTTACGTAAATATGTTTATGAAACTCTCTATATTCAATAAACAAAGGATACAAATAAAACCTAATGCTACTACCTATTTATAATTAAAGATACAAATAAAGTCACATGCATAAAACCCACGAACTCCTGTTTTGTAGCAACAACTCCCAACGTACACTTCTCCATGACATCTACCTCCAACAAACTTGGTCAACACAAGACTAATTCTAAACCTGTGATCTGTTTGCTGCTGGATTGCCCATTTTCTGACCAGTTCTCAACCCGTAACCCGACTTGGCCCATCAAGATTATCCAACACAATCCAATTACCACAAAAACAACAAATCAAACACTTAGTTCACAATTCAAACATTAATACCATCTTCAAACAAACAAAAACAGTTCAGTTCTTCTTCTCTCCACTTAGGGTTCGAGAGCGACTGATTAGGTTTTCGTTTTATGTATTATGTAAACTTAACTAATTTACAGCTCATAAAACTCATTTTCGACTACCAATATGCAAAAACCTAATTATGAACCCTAGAAAAGCAAAAAGCATACGAATCATCAACAAAACTACAATCTAACCTGTCAAGGGTTGCCTGAGAGTCACCGATTGATGTGTGCAAAATGCAACATATAAATTACATCAAATGTGGTATAAAACTAACCTTTTTTTAGTACTAATGTTGGAAAAAGTGTGTTTTTGTCTTCCTTTTGTATTTTCAGGATTAAATGAGCTCAAATGAACAAAAGAAGCAAAAAGGCAGCTAAATCTAACATAAATACAATAAAAGGAACAAACGTGGCATGCCGGACCCCCGACAGCATCTTCCCAAGCAAAAACAAGAGAACAGAAGGCTGAACACGCCCCGTGCTTAATGAGCATGGGGGCGTGCCCAAGTGTCTGCAGAAAAGACAAAGTTGTAGAAGCTTCTATCACCCAACACGGGGGCGTGCCCAGCGGACACGGGGCCGTGGTCAACTCTAAGATTCACAGAATCTGGGGAAATCTTGATAGTACAGATACGCTTCTGCACACGGGGTCATGCCCAGCGGACACGGGGGCGTGGTCAACTAATACAGACAAACTGCAATTAATGAAGAAAGAGAAGGAGGTGGACAAGGGGCCGTGCCCAATGGACACGGGTCCGTGCCCGAGCTGCTGTTCAGGCTATAAATAGGGGTGCTTGGCTCATTTGCAAACCATCCCTTGGCATACCACCTCTCTTACACTTCACCCACACTCCACCACCACCACAACACCATCATCCACCACCATCATCCATCATCCATCATCCATCATAGAGTGTGTGACTCGTCTCGGGATCCAAGATTGATCGTAAGAGTTCTTGACAATCAAAGGCCATGTTTGCCTAAGTCTCTTACATCACTTGGTGAAGACAAGTGTCTAGTGTAATACTTTTTATTTTTAATCTTTTCGCACTTTTTATTTGGTTATGTATTAATGACTTTAATAACTAGTTTCTTATGTTGAAGGTGATTCTTCCTTATCGTTTGTCCGTGGTGTCTTTGCATTATTTTTCTGTCTATATAAAATAAAAGATTTTCACCATTCATATCTCCACGGTCTATATGGAGGTATGTTGGCTACCTGGTCGGGGATTAATGGAACGGTTTGGTAAGAGTCTTGCCTTGTTCAGTGTATAGATCCTGCAAGGACCTGGGTCAAATTTAGTAGGACCTCCTTCGATACCCACCGGTATTGGATAGCAGGGGTCCAAACTCTTTGATCCCCTCATATGTAAGCTACTATTAAAACTTTAACCCGGCTACTTAGGACTGTATCCCTGCTGACTTAGACTACTTAGCCGAGGGTAACGTCACCTTCAAAAGAGGGGCCTACCACATTATGCATTAATAACTTAATTAATTATCTTTCAATAATCCGACCCTTTAGGATTGTATCCTTGCTGACTCAAACTACTGGGTTGAGGGTAACGTCACCTTCAAAAGAGGGGCCTACTACAATAACTAAGATAATCTCTTAAAAAGTGCAAAAGTGCAGAAATAATCAAAGGTTACACTACACACGAGTCGGATCCAAGTGATTCATCTTGTCTATCTGTTTTTTATTTTATTTTATTTTTCAGCACTTTAGTTACTTTTATTTTTATTGTTTAAAAACCTTTTTCTAACTTTTGATTTGATTAGACGTTGAGGATAAACCGGTACTAAAATCTCTTGTGTCCTTGGACGACCTCGGTATCTTACCAACACTATAATATGCTCACGATGGGTGCACTTGCCCATATGTGTGTTTAGTGTTAGTAAATATCGTGTTTTATAAATTTAAAACTTGGCTAAAAAGTGTAAAAGGGCTTAAATTATACATTAAAAAACTATACACACTTACGCACATCAAGTTTTTGGTGCCGTTGCCGGGGACACAAGGATTTTAAGAAAGTTAGGAATCAACGGCCTAATCGTTTTTTTCTAATTTTTCTGTTTTTTAGGATTTTCTTAATTTTTCAGCTTCTGCAGAACTCAGCACGGGCCGTGCCCGCTGAACACGCCCCGTGCCCAATCTTTGGAACTAGCAATCCTGTTTTAAGTCAGACAGTAAGCTGAACACGAGGACGTACCCACTCAACACGCCCCGTGCCCAAGTTTCAGTTACTGAAAACAGAACCGTAAGATCCCGACGGTTGGTAATTTCTGACACAAACATGAGAGATACTGATATTTTTTACTTTCGGCACTCTTATGGTACGTGGTGTCAAATATGTGGTGGCCCTCATAAAGATTTAGAATGTTATTTTCTAAATTATAAGCCCCATTATATAGACCCATTGTTTTCCTGTAGTCTTAAGAGGGGCGAAAGTAAAAATAATCCCTATCTCTCCCTCGAATGCTCTCAACTGGACCTTCTAGGAGAAATGCTTCTTGATGAACTATTTCAATTGGAAGATCTAATTCTTAATTGGTTAAAAGAACTTAAGATGGATTTCAATAATTCATCTCAAGACGATACCCAAGAAGAATTGTTGGGATCGCATTCGAATAAAAACAACTTCGTTGTTCCCGATATTACCTCTAACTCTAGCAAAGACTTGGGTGATAGTCGTCCTGTGTCGATTGTGTCGTGAAGGACTCCCCATCGACTTCATTTGGTGCATACATAGACCTGAGCGATTCGGCATACACCTTCATTAACGAGAGCCCGGGAAAGGGTTGGACTTGTCCACCTACAATTAGCATAGGAATCATCCTCACCGACAACCTCTTGCATTCTCGTCTTATACTAGAGCAATTAAGGTATCTTAGGCACTTTGGGGTTGTTCCATCCAGTAAGGAACCACCCGATCCGGATAAGTTCCTTAGAAATAGACGAAACTTCATAAACAGCCTCTAGACACGGGGCCGTGTCCAGGTCAACACGCCCCGTGTCCACCAAAAGATTCCTTTCTGACTTTTTGTCAGAATACGGACAAAATGTGTCAGGACTTCGCCTGCACACAGGGCCGTGTCCAGCCGACACGGGGCCGTGTGCAGCGTGCTGTCGTTTTCTATAAATGCAGCCAAGAATCCTGCACATTTGGACCATTCTAGTGACAGAGATTTGGGGGAATCTTCACTCATACCATCCTAGGTATTTTCTAAAAGAAGGTTCTCAACAACCAGCTTGTCCTTTCCTCTTTTGTCCATTACCTTCTTCTCCATCTCTTTCACCTCAACACCTCTATTAGAGCTTGAGATCAACATGATTCCAAGCTTTATTGTGATGTTTATTAGGTTTTTTGTTCAAGGAATCTTGTTAAAAATAAGTTTTGCACCATTGTTTTAAGTTATTTCTGCTAAAAAATGCTTTAAAAGTTGGAAAATAATTTAAAACCCCGAGATTCCTTGTTCTAAAAATCTGCAGAAATGTGAACACGGGACCGTGCTCACTGAGCACGGGGCCGTGTCCGAGGGTACTGTTTCATTAAAATAAACTCTTTTCCGTTTATTTTCGTAGAATGTCAAGCCAAAACAGTGGAACCTCTTCTGCGCACTCCAGAAACAGTCGAAGGGAAAGAAGGTCTTCAATTGAAGCAACTCTCGTTCGCTACGTGATGACATTACGTGAGGCTCTTGATGAGATGACATCGGTAGAGGAAGTCCTCATAGACCGTATAAATTATCTAACGGTGGGGTTGGAAAACAGTTTTCAAGAAATCAACCTCTTGCACCAGAGGTTGAACATTCTTGTGACACCTCCCATGGAACTAATCCTCCCTCAAGAGGATTGAAACCTAGCACTTGGAGTCAACAATCCCACCGGATGGGATGACATTCCAGCGGAGCCACCTCTTGAAAATCTACAAGAAGTCCCGGTGGAGGTTGCACCCCCTCAAACCAATGCCAATGAGCCCGCTTTTCTTCTCCCAAGGGAGATAGAGGAATGGCTCGCCGACGTATGAGGGACACATGTCCGGAGGAAGAAGTTCTTCGTGCCACACCCAACCGAGAGAATTATCTTTTCGGAAATTTTGCTAATAGAATAAACTTAGGCTAGAACTTCTTGGTTTAGACTTCTTGTGCTTCTTTTGACCTATTTATCTAGAATTTTAACTTAATAGGACTATTATATAATTTTCTCTATTTAATGGAATGACGGTTTTAGTTAAATTGGTGTTTGGATGATGTTGTAATGGGTAAAACACACTCAAGATGGTGAAGGATACCAAGGAGATCTTGCACCAGCGCCCCATGCACAAAAACAGGGCCACCCGATAAATTTTTCTTCATTACAGCAAGTTCAGCACAGGCCGTGCTCACCCAACACGCCCCGTGCCCAGCCGTCTGCAGAAAATGCCCAGTTCAGGTAACTGGACACTGGCCGTGCTAACCCAACACGCCCCCGTGCCCAGGCTTCTGTTACTCATTTTTTGTTACTGGCGATCTGAACACGGGGTCGTGCCCGGACACCACGGGGCCGTGTCTAGACGCCCAGTAACATAAATTTTTGCTTTTTCACACCTTTTTACACATTCATTCAACCTAAAAACTTATTTTGGGGACACATTGAGGACAATGTGTAATTTAAGTGTGGGGGGGATGCTAAAACCTTGAATCATGCAAGTCCTAATTACAAGCCTTACACAAAACTCTATTGGAACCGCAAATCACCCCAAATTTTTTTCAAAAAATGTTCATTTTTTTTACTTGTCTAGGTTTAATTTGCGAGTTTCAAATTCTAAAAAGGTTATATTTTTACAAATTTACAACCGATAGCGTCGTGATAAAAAGAACCAACATAAGAAAATTATGAAACGGCATGACAAGTTTAGTTAAAATTTGATTATATATACTTGATCACATAAAAACCCATTCCCACAAAAAGTGAGTTTTGAGCCTTTATTGAGCATACAAATACATATCTTTAAACTAATTGCTCATTTTTCGTTTCTTGTGTGAATAGCCGCTTGGTTCTTACGACTCTAGAACTTGCCACGACAATACATTCCCGGTCCTTACCAACTTAAGCCCAAGTAAGTAAATGATGGAGGCATTAGGACAAACCCTTTTTATTTCTACACCATTATTTTTCTTTTTTTTACCACCTACCCAAAATCCCCCTAGTTAACCCCTTTGAGCCTAAACCTTTGCATTTCTTAACCCAAAACAAACACCCTTTTACCCACCAAAACCTTTTTCATTTTAGACCCTTTATTTTAGTAATAAAGCTCGGTTTTCTTATGACTTCCTTATTAAAAAAAATTATGATGATGAAGCCAAAAATAAACAAACAAGTTTATCAAAAACAAATTTGTTTGAAGAAATGCTTCATCAAAATAAAAAGTTATGAAAAATAAAAAGTCTCACGAAAACCGTTGCTTTTTACGCATTTCGCCCTTTTCTACTAACCACTAACCCAACCACCTACCTTTAACCCAAGCCTAACCCTTTACCCCAAAAGTCCTCTTGATATTTACAAAGGTATATAGTTAAAAAGGAGGAGGACTGATTGCTTGGCAAGCTTATGGTAGGAGTAAGTTTCATGCCGCTCTCGAGTGTTTCACCAAAATACATTTTCGGCCGAGTGTTGAGTGATCTCCCGTGAGGTATGTGAACTTGTATATAAATGGAATTTTAAAGAGGCATGTTATGCCCTAATAAGTAATTTATCTTATGTAATGTTTAAAATAAATCATGACGAATAGGATTGTAAATAAAATAAAAATAAAACCTAATAAAAATCTTGGAATCCCGACACTCTATGACAAGCCCAAAAACCTTCTCTTCTACCCATTCCGTTTGGGAGTGAAAAGCCACATTATAAAGAGTTTTGCTTGAGGACAAGCAAAGATTCAAGTGTGGGGGTATTTGATGTGTGCAAAATGCAACATATAAATTACATCAAATGTGGTATAAAACTAACCCTTTTTTAGTACTAATGTTGGAAAAAGTGTGTTTTTGTCTTCCTTTTGTATTTTCAGGATTAAATGAGCTCAAATGAACAAAAGAAGCAAAAAGGCAGCTAAATCTAACATAAACACAAGAAAAGGAACAAACGTGGCATGCCCGACCCCCCGACAGCATCTTCCCAAGCAAAAACAAGAGAACAGAAGGGTGAACACGCCCCGTGCTCAATGAGCACGGGGGCGTGCACAAGTGTCTGCAGAAAAGACAAAGTTGTAGAAGCTTCTATCACCCAACACGGGGGCGTGCCCAGCGGACACGGGGTCGTGGTCAACTCTAAGATTCGCAGAATCTGGGGAAATCTTGATAGTACAGATACGTTTCTGCACACGGGGTTGTGCCCAGCGGACACGGGGGCATGGTCAACTAATACAGACAAACTGCAATTAATGAAGAAAGAGAAGGAGGGTGGACACAGGGCCGTGCCCGAGCTGGTGTTCAGGCTATAAATAGGGGTGCTTGGCTCATTTGCAAACCATCCCTTGGCACACCACCTCTCTCACACTTCACCCACACTCCACCACCACCACAACACCATCATCCACCACCATCATCCATCATCCATCATAGAGTGTGTGAGTCGTCTCGAGATCCAAGATTGATCGTAAGAGTTCTTGACAATCAAAGGCCATGTTTGCCTAAGTCTCTTACATCACTTGGTGAAAACAAGTGTCTAGTGTAATACTTTTTATTTTTAATCTTTTCGCACTTTTTATTTGGTTATGTATTAATGACTTTAATAACTAGTTTCTTATGTTGAAGGTGATTCTTCCTTATCGTTTGTCCGTGGTGTCTTGGCATTATTTTACTGTCTATATAAAATAAAAGATTTTCACCATTCATATCTCCACAGTCTATATGGAGGTATGTTGGCTACCTGGTTGGGGGTTAAGGGAACGGTTTGGTAAGAGTCTTGCCTTGTTCAGTGTATAGATCCTGCAAGGACCTGGGTCAAATTTAGTAGGAACTCCTTCGATACCCACCGGTATTGGATGGCGGGGGTCCAAATTCTTTGATCCCCTCATATGTAAGCTACTATTAAAACTTTAACCCGGCTACTTAGGACTGTATCCCTGCTGACTCAGACTACTTAGCCGAGGGTAACGTCACCTTCAAAAGAGGGGCCTACCACATTATGCATTAATAACTTAATTAATTATCTTTCAATAATCCGACCCTTTAGGATTGTATCCTTGCTGACTCAAACTACTGGGTTGAGGGTAACGTCACCTTCAAAAGAGGGGCCTACTACAATAACTAAGATAATCTCTTAAAAAGTGCAAAAGTGCGGAAATAATCAAAGGTTACACTACACACGAGTCGGATCCAAGTGATTCATCTTGTCTATCTGTTTTTTATTTTATTTTATTTTTCAGCACTTTAGTTCGTTTTATTTTTATTGTTTAAAAACCTTTTTCTAACTTTTGATTTGATTAGACGTTGAGGATAAACGGGTACTAAAAGCTCTTGTGTCCTTGGATGACCTCAGTATCTTACCAACACTATACTACGCTTACGATGGGTGCACTTGCCCATATGTGTGTTTAGTGTTAGTAAATATCGTGTTTTATAAATTTAAAACTTGGCTAAAAAGTGTAAAAGGGCTTAAATTATACATTAAAAAACTATACACACTTACGCACATCACCGATCAACATAGATCTGCAACTTGCAAGTCTTGATCGGTTCAACGAAGCTTCGCCAGAAACCTGGGTTTATTCACCTGAAGTTCAACTCGATCCAAGAACGCCTTTGCACCCACCACCGACGGATTCCCCTATTAAACCGTCACTGTATCACTCGTTGTGACTACTGCCGTGATCGGTGACGACCAAACACCGGTCAATCGACTTCAAAAGCGTCCACAGGGAGGTCACCAGTCCAGCCCCTCAATATCTCTCTCCATTGTTAATAAGTCTTAAACAGGTAGAGGGAATGAACACGTAGGATCAAAGATGCTGAGGCAACGACGCGTGGTTAGTGATGCAGGTATGTGGTTGCTTTCCCTATTCATTCCCTTTACCTATTATCAGTTATTAATAATTGTATACCACTGTATTCTCTTAGCATACAGGTTTCATAAGCATTTTACTTGTTGTTGCTTTTTTCACTTGTCAATATAGAATGACAATATTTTATTAAATCTTCTAAAGTTTACATGCTTTTCTAATTTATCAATATGGAATGACAATTTATAATTTACTACTAAAAAATGATGGTTAATGTGCTAAAAAATGTTCTTTATAAGAAAGGTTTGAATGGTTGACACAAAAACGAAAAATAAAACCTAATTAAAGCATACCAAACAAAAATACAAAAAAAAAAACATCCATAAAAAATGGACCAAGACCAACACGTAATCAACAATCTTATTCAACTCGACTCCCTGATCCAACCCCATGGTGATGTACCCCAAACTATCATGACAAAACATGTTTTATCTAGTCGTTATTACCTAGTCCGTAGGGATTCATGTGTGTATGGTTTGGCTCAGGTGTACGTATATGTTTGCAGTCGTTTGAATCCAATTTAGGTTCATTCCAGAGAATGTAGGTAGGGTTTTGGTTTCCAATAAGCCCGATGTTCAGTTGTGGTTCGAAGCTTGTAGGTCTGGCTCTCTGTTGGCATCTCCAAACCTATGTAATTACTTAAGACAATACATAATCAAATTCTTTTAATTTGTCCCCTCGTTCTTTCCACATCCTTCAGAGTTGCTTCAGTGATGTCACATTCAGAACCGGACTTGTTCCTAAACCTTGCTAATGCAAGACAAAAAAAAAAGAAATTAAGTCCAAACAATAGATTTGAGGGTCGCCGATGATGAACCATCGAAAATCTATGCACTTTTGGTAATCTTTTTTTCCATATTAAAGATGAACATATTTAAAGCAATGTTGTTACAACAACCTATACATTAGAGTTCATGATTGTACATTTCCCTAGAGTTGTCAATTTCAGTTTTAGAAAAAGTGTGTTCACATTAGAGTTGACTTAGTGTTTGACTGACCTTATGATGAATTAATATTAACGTTAAACCGTGGCGTATGTTTGGCATGGAGCTTTTAGGAGTTTCTAGCTTTAAGCTTTTAAGAAAAAGCTCTTACTCAATAAAAAGCCTTGTTTGGTTGAAGGAGCTCGAAGCTTTTAGGTTAGGAGCTTGAATTTTTTGGTTGAACGCTCCTACTAGTAGCGTTTAGAAGGAGCTACAAGCTTTTAGGGAAAAATGACTATTTTAACCTCTTAAGATAATGAACTTTTTAATGTACAAGCTTTTTAAATTTTTAGTTATGTCCATTTTGGTCATTTTATACATTTTATTAAAAGCTCCAGCTACTCTGCCAAACATCAAATATATCTAAAAAGCTACAGCAACCAGCTTCCAGCCACCAGCTACTTTTGCCAAACATACCCCTAATATAGCAAGTAATAAAATGAAATTATAGTAAACCTCGTTGAGAAAGACACAATATTGTCAAAAAGTCGTCTTACGTGACGACATCCTCGAGAACATGAGGACTAGCCATCCACCTCGCTTATGATCACGGGAACTAAGAGTCCTACATGGAGTAAAAATGTAATTTGACCACTCATTTAATGGTGAGTTAACAACTAGATAACAGAAAGGACGCAAACTGTTATATTTTGAAACCATAAGGTACATAGGTGGCAAAAAAAAGTTTGGTGGTGGTGGGGAGTGCAAGTTGATCCCACCAACAGACCACATGGACGCAAATTGCACTTTACTCTAAATTATAAGACCGGGAAACATTATCATCAATCACACATGATGGAGATTATATAAAATTCCATTAAACTTGTAGACTACAATAGCATTATCGCCCTTTGGGCGGCAAAGAGAAAATGATAATACCTTGATTTGACCTTTGAACACTCGGAGTAAGGGCATGAAGAAACTAACTAACCCGATTCACTACATAGGATAAATTAGGTTTATTGATGGTCAAATATTGAAGTGCCCCAAACAAAGATCGGTATAGATTTGGATCCGAAAATAGCGGGTCATCAAATGTGAATGATTCGTGTTTAGCTAGTGAGTAGTCGCTGGTTTGGGTCAAATAAGCTTACTCGAGTGAGATGTAAGCTGCATACATGTATTGGGTGATAAATTACCCATTATTAGTGTAAGAAATCTCTAAGCCCAAAAAAAGTTAATATAACCAAGTCCTTAATACCAAACTCACACTCACGATTAAGACGAGATATAAAGGCAACATATAACAACCCTCGAAAATAACCCTAGATGCTCCCAAATACATCCCGTACGTGAGAAACGGACCCGAATAACAATTATATTAATAAAAATCAAATAAAAACAATAAATCTTGTCGCTCGCGGGCCTCGACAAGATGAAGGAAAAGCCTTCGCGGGGCGCGAGGCTCTTGGCTTGGCGGACACACAATGCTGCCACGTGTCCTAACACGTGTCGAGACCACGCGATGAGTCAGCAACCTCAAACCGACCCGGAGGTCCTCATGGGCCGCGACGGCCGTAGCCAACGCTCTGGCGGGGTGCGAGCTGCCCCTGTTCCAGCTATAAAAGGGCCGAGAAGCAGCATTTCAATCTATTCATTTTCTTCAAATTCTCTCTCAATTCTAAAAGGCTAAAGCTATAGCCAAATACCCCCTAATAAGTGAAGCTCTGCCTCGTTGTAAGTATTATAACCCCCGGTTACGTATTAGTTACTCTGCCTGATTGATCTAGTGCTCCGTAACTCATGTCGAGGCTCTGCCTGATTCAGTCGTTGGAGTTCTGTCTCGGGAGAGGGGTATAGCTAATGTAAATTGGGTTATCTTACTAACACATGTGCATTGTTTAATTTAATAGATTATAACCAGGAAGTCGCCAGCAGTAGTGATATCTAAAAATAGCAATGTGAGTCATTCTCTTTTTATAATTAAATTGTTTTTACAAAACCTCTATTGTTTTAAAGTGTAATTTAACAGTGATTGAGTATTTGTAATTCTACAATTACTGTCGGTATGTTGGGATTTTGTATACATTACTTGTTACTAATACTGAGAATAGTAACATGACCACAGGTCAGGATTGATAGTACCGTAGGTGGTAATTTGATAGATGTGAACAAATGTAATTGAGGATGCCCTCAATACTGTAAAGATATAAAATATTGTTTTGATTAAACTGGGATGCACTCAACAGTATTTCTTGCTGATAAAATCTTTTAAACACGTGTTTCAGGTAACTTAGTGTGAAGCCAATAAAAGCCAGCAGGAGAGCACTGAAGGCTTAGAAAAGGGGTTATAAAAGTTACCTAAATTAAAAGGAGAATTGTTTTCAATAATTAGGGTTTATCCCTATAAATATATTACAAATGAAAGTCGGATTTTATCCCACTTATTTATTATAAATGTATTATTAGAAAAACTTGGATTTTATCCCATTTATCTATTTTAAACATTTTGGTGTTTAACTCTGATAAAAATATTTCCTAACTACGGTCCTGATGAAGCTTTCTGCTGCTAAATTAATAAACACCGATACCATCTGACTGGCTCGCGGTTCCCGCTCCCAGGGTGGGGTCGGGGGCTGTGACAGAAGGTGGTATCAGAGCTAAGCCATTTGTTTAAGCCATTTAGGTGTTCTTCTAATACCTAAACCTTAAACATTTATGTTAGAAAATTAATACCTTATATGTTATCCTGTGAACATAAAAATATGTTTATTATGATTTTTATGTCATTTAACGAATTTTGAATTCCCGATATGTGCTACCCTTATCTGTATCTTACAGTTATGATATGTTTAAAATTATATATATATATATATATATATATATATATATATATATATATATAGGTGATATATTAATAATATTATGTCTTATTATATTTTTTGTGATATGTATTATATATAGGGTGTGAGTTGGCTACAAAGTCCATTTTTCCTACAAAGTGTACAAAGTCATAAAACACCACAATTTCAGCCATAAAACACACTCAAAACCCACAAATAACAAAGTGAAGATTACTAAAACGCCATATTTTTGGGTTTTGTGTTGTGTTTTGGATGATAAGGCTTTGATTTTCGAATTACTAACATTGGTGTGTTTTATGTTGATTATCATGTTGTGTTTTATATTCATAGTTCTACGATAGTGTGTTTGAAGTTTTTATGAACTGTTAGGGTTTGAATATTGTGTTTTATTGATCTTCACTCTGTTATTTATGGGTTTTGAGTGTGTTTTATGACTGAAATTGTGGTGTTTTATGACTTTGTACACTTTGTAGGAAAAATGGAATTTGTAGCCGAACCTCACCCATTATATATATATATCATATCCATATATATGTGTGTATGAACATAATGCAATATGAATTTTATCAACTATAATAATATTACGATATTAACATTAATATCCTAATATTAATAAAAAATGACACAATTCATGTATGATACTTCAAAAATATCATAATTAAGATAATATGTGTTATACCTAAATAATTTTATGTCATTTAAATTTTCAGTATGTGTAACCCCTATTTGTATCTTACAATATGTCATGCTATAAATATATAAAAGGGATATATTTATAATATATTAAACTTTGTGATAAATATCATACCCATATATTTATGTGAATAAAATTCAATATAAATTATAATAATATCGTGATATTAACATTAATATCTTAATCAAAGATGTAAAATAACACCCTTTAGGTATGATATTACTAAAATATTATAATACAAAATATTATTTGATGCAAGTAGTATGTTTTATGATTTATGATACAACCCAAAAAAAAATCTTGATTTAAATATATATTTTTGTCAAAGGTTTGACAAAACATAGAATTATATTAATTTTGATAAAATATAATATTTTTGCATACTTAAAACATGTTTATTGTTTAATACAATATTATAACATAATTTTTCATAATGATACTATGAAAATATTATATATTATACATATGTTTTTGTTATATTATATAAGCACATGTATATTTACAGACACATGAAAAGTGAGCGAAAAATATATAAGTATTCTATATTTCATAAATTATATTAACGAAACAAATGATATTTCATACATAAAACAAAAATATATACAAAAAAATTTAGTACTGTATAACTATATAATTTAAAATATATAAGTAACACGTATATATCACAAGGAAATAACTTAAGAATTTTATCATTTAATAGTTTAACCCATTTCTTAAACTATATTTGATTCATATGTATGTCTATTCTGATATAAGAGTAATACTTCCTTACTAAATACATTAAGGATCAAATTTAGAAACGCCAAACTTTGTATTAACTATTATGATTCCTTAAATAAATAAAGATAATAAATTAAGAATCAAGTCCTAAACATTTTACAACCAAAATGATTCAACCCTTCAGTTAAAAATAAAATTGTTCTAAAAGAATATAGAAAATTTATGTTTTGATTAATTTTATTTCTTTTAGCGGGGTTTACCCTTTTTATTCCAAAATGTTATGTTCAATAAATTTAAATAGAAATTTATAGATATGCTATTATTATTATTATAAAAGAACAAATAAAGTTATGGAAATAAAAAGGATAATTAATACCCTCAGTTATAAAATTGGATTGTTATATATATATATATATATATAAATATAAAATTTAGTATTATATATTATACAGGAAATTTGAAAATTTTGTATACGTATGCACATATAGAATTTCTTGCTAATATATACAATATAATAAACAAATATCTTCTGTAGAAAAGAAAATTTTTGGTATGTAACAGAAGAAACAGATCTACCTGTTTACCTAGAAATTTTCCAATTGATTTTTCAAAACCATTTACTGCATGTAACCCAAAAGAAACCTTAAGGATATCTGTACTAGCACCAAATTCAAAAAGAACGATGGTAGAACCAATGACGAGGAATCTCAGGATCTTATATAAACCTTTAATTCTAGCCACAGTCACAACCACAGTTCCCACCAAACATCTCGAATATTTATCCAATTGTAAGACCCTAATCACGATTTGACCCAAAACGACGCAGCGGAAAACGAACCGTAAAATTTCTTTCTTATAACTACTCTAACATACTTGAATACAGTTTAGGTCAACCCTTTTTAACGTAAATATGTCGTTCATCATTTATTTAATGTAACTATGTTAACAAATAATTACAAACAACGTGGCCACTTTCCCGTACAATCCATGAACTTCAACTTGATCCTCGTTCACTTGTCCATCATGAATATCTGACTAACCTGCGGTCACCATATATAACCAACACGTTAGTACATGGTGACATCATATATAATTTAATACATATACCTAAAAGGCTATATCACATTCTAACTACATAAGGTATTCCATTGAAACATCCTCTCAATTTTATTTACTCGAGTCCGACATCAATTCCTCGAGAGTCCGGCGTTCCCATACCTGCACTCCATTTATTTCATTCTCAATAGTAACATGGTTAGGAGTACGTAATCTCAAACATATTGAAAACCCACATCTTCACATATACGTATACCAGTGATCTACAATCATTAGATTACAACACGTATATACACTTTCATATATCTAAGTACATTCATACGTATCCCATTCATATATACGTACATACAAGTTCACACTACTTACACACGCTACAGTTCCATATCTACATACATACAAGTCACATTCACTTATTTGTAAGTTGAGTCTTATCTACAAACATATCAACACAAATCAATGCAATTACAAACAAACATAACCGACTAATTTCCAACAAACATGATGAACATTCCATTAACATGATGAACATTTCAGTAACATGATGAACATTTCAGTAAAATAATGAACATTCCATTAACACGATGAACATTCAGCAACATAATGAACATTCCATTAAAACGATGAACATTCAGTAACATAATGAACATTCCATTAACACGATGAACATTCAGCAACATAATGAACATTCCATTAACACGATGAACATTCAGCAACATAATGAACATTCCATTAACACGATGAAAATTCAGCAACATAATGAACATTCCATTAACACGATGAACATTCAGCAACATAATGAACATTCCATTAACACGATGAACATTCAGAAACATAATGAACATTCCATTAACATGATGAGACTATCATCTTAATTTACATTAAGGATAGACGAAGTTTATATGAACTTGCCTTGGTACTTACCCTTACCTGTAAATTCTTACATGGTTCCCTATATGCAACATAACTTCATTTATAAATAAGAAGTGATTCCGGAAATCACTTACCTTAAGCGTCTGTTTCGTACTTGCTTCCAAGCATCCTTGCCGTTAGCCTTCCACGCTTCCACCCACCTTGACATGATCCTATACTTTCATGTCATTATGGTTACTGCATTATTAGCATACACACACATTCTAAGTTACATTCATTTCACATTCATATTCTATATTGACCTTTACTAGTCAAATACCAACCACACAATGCATAAGATAACAATCACATCCTTTCATTCCACATAATTCTTTATATCGTCACATATAACATTTATTGGTACAACATGTGCCTTGCGATTTCCCTAACATTATATTTGTGGCCAAATGCCTTGCCATGCTATTTATGCATAGTTGACTTTTAGAAAGTCAACTGTCCATTATATGAATTATCAACTTAAGCTCATACATTCTCAACATTAATAGATTATACTACGGACATCATACACATTTCATACTCTCATAGCAATACACATATATCTACATGATCATCTAGTTGTATGCACACAAAACATAATCAATTTCTTCCATACTAGTAACATCATGATTTTACAATTAACAACATAGTCCAAGCTTATTTAATAGACATAGCTTTCCAACCTTACTCCTTACTAATATACATACTTTCTACACACTTAACACCAAATCACATTTGATTTCATCTAACCATAAGTAAATAAACACATAATGTGCATCATATTACCCAAGCATCGAGTACAACTTCTAATGCATACTATTTACCAAATCACATAATTAACCAAAAATCATACATGTATTCCATCGAAAATACATTTCTAATGTTCAATTACCACAAAATACATGACATCCTCATATTATACATTTTCATCCTTTACTTGCATGCGATCTCATTTAGTAATCTCACCTAGACATTTCATCAAACACTTGGTGTGCGTACACCATTTAATGCACAATTTACAACTAATTCATGCATAATCTTCCAAGTTCTTACTTTCAACCACCAACACAACTAAACATCAAACTAACCTCATACCATATTCAACCTAACTTGCAAGAGTTCATCATATTCAACATAATACATCAAGAATTACACAAATATTGAACATGGATGATTCACTCACTTCATCTTCCTCACCACTACAAGTGGGTTTCACCCCCAAACTTCAAATTAATCAAAATCATGCATAACACATGTTCTACATGGCGATTCTAACACATATACATCATTAATTTCATTCAATTTTGTGGATTAAACATAACCCACTTCATACAAGATCACCAAATCACAAATTTCAACTTACCACATGTTCATCTTGTCTAGATGATTAAGAATCTAAGCTCATGCATCCGATTTGGCTCCAATCTCCATCCTAATTTGATCAATTTGGATCATTCTTGAGTTGAAGAATGGTTTCTTCTCTTCTCTCTCTCTGATCGAATACATACACACACACCACACATACTTAGGTGTTTTTTTATAAGACTTCCATTCTTTTTGCCAAGCTTGGCCCCTCATGTTTGTCATTCTTTCTTCTCACCACAAAACTTTAGTTGTTACTACTTATCCTACGTATCCTAACTTGGTTACAAGACTTAGTTATTTTATTTCTTTCCACTACCTAAGGAACATACTGACAGAATAAAACTTCTGGTTTTTGGGATGTTACACCAATCATGGGCCCTGAGAATTTAAACTAAGTTGAGAAAATATAAAGCCATTATTAGTAAAATACCGAGCCCATAATCTAGAATAAAAGCTCGTCTGTAACTACGATAAAAAGGAAATAGCACATAATATATTATATATATACTTTCCTTATATCTTGCTGAAATATATATAGTAAAAGAAGATATAATATGTATATATGGTAGGGATATGGTAAAAAGTGTCTAAAATGTAAGAAGGGTAAGAAGTGTTTTAAACCATTGGATATTTGATCTAATGGTTGAGATCAATAGGGTATAAAATGTAAATTGTGTTTTAATTAGAAGGACCTTATGTAAAAATTGAAGGGCAATAGTGACTTTTCCAACGTTTCAAATATGGTAACCGTTTCAAAACCCCCATCAATCTCCTAAATATCAGCGAATTTATGGTAACCGTCATCAATCTCCAAAAAATCAGCGAATTTCTCGTACAGATTAAATTCTTCGATTTCCTTCACAACAACTTTTATAACACTATAAGAACAATATATTACATGATAAAACACTATAGGAGGATATAACACTATCTGTTTACTGTAAGACACTATACATAAATAAAACACTGTTGATGGGGGATAAAATACTATGAAAAAGAACAATATTGATGGGATAAAACAATATGAAAGGAACAGTATATTACATGATAAAACACTATAGAAAACATTGTTCATGACGTAGTGTTTTATCAATACAAAACATTCCCAGATTTTAAAACACCGTGACTATGATTCAAGTCATGGTGTTTTATCTGGAGACATTGTTCATGGCGTGGTGTTTTAAACATCTATGATTCAAGTCATGGTGTTTTATCAGGAGACATTGTTCATGGCGTGGTGTTTTATCAATACAAAAACATTCCCAGATTTTAAAACACCATGACTATGATTCAAGTCATGGTGTTTTATCTGGAGACATTGTTCATGGTGTGGTGTTTTAAACATCTATGATTCAAGTCATGGTGTTTTATATGGATTCAAGTCACGATCAGAAATGATTCAAGTCACGATCAGAAATGTGGATGACGAAGATGAAAGACGATGACGGTGAATGATTTGTGGAGACGAAAGAAATTGGTGACGGTGGTCAGAGATGCAGGTGTTCAAATCGGAGAAGATGACGTGAATTGTGATGATGATGACGGAAGGTTAACAACATGGTCGGAGAAGATGATCTGAATCGGAGATGGAGATGAAACGATCAATCCCTAAAAATTCTCATCGCCAGTTTTTTTTTTCCAGTTATATTGGAAATCAATTAATTGACAAGAATGTACAATTCCTAATATACCCTTTTGAATTAATTAAGATGAGGGACACTTGTCATTCCCAAATTATTTCTTACACTTCTTACAAAAGATGGACTTTGTACAGGATCCTCTACCTATGTATATATATATATATATATATATATATATATTAACGCATAATACTGATATGTATAATTATAAGTGTGCTAATGTAATATGAGCAACAAAACGTGACTAAACGATTGATTAAGTTCTGTGATATTAATATCTGAAAATGTTTGTAATTCAGATGTCAAAGGAAATAACCTTTAATCAAGAAATTCAGGCTGGTAATGAAAATTCTTTGGATAAAAATACTATAGAAAATATAATAACTCAAGGAATATCGAATGCCATACCTTCGATCATTGAAGCTATTAAAATTTCTATGCCTATAAACGAAAGTCCTACTTTACGTTGTAAGCATACTCATCACTTCAAACCTAGCCCTAGTATCAATGGAGACCATGATATTCGTATCAAAACTCCCTCTTCCAAACGTAAGAAAACCTCAACCTATAGTTACTCTTATAAGGAATTCCGCTCTGACAAATCCTCTAAGAAGAAAGGAATGGAACTGACAATCACGCAACCTACCTGCAACACCGATAACAAAAAGCATTAAAAAAGACGCCATTCTAAGAAGACACACCACTGTAACTTCTGCAAGAAGGCTGGGCATACAGAGGAAGAATGTAGAAGGAAAACTAACATCTGTTTCAACTGCGGAGATCCAGGTCATATCCGTCCCTACTGCCCGAAATTATCCAAGGCACCCGACCACAAGGATATAAACCCAGATGAAGCTAAGGAGAACGCATAAATATTTATGACACCGGAGGCAACATCAACTTTTAAAATAAACACCCTTACGTTTTATCTGTACTAAAGTATTAGTTGACTTTTGATTCCAATAAAAGTTTTATAATAAAAGGTCTTTATTTTCTTTCATAATGCCAACACTCATTTGTCTCATCTCTTGACAAATTCATATGTTGCAGGTGCATTGCTTGTTATGCATGTGAATTCATTTCAAAAGATCATTTATCCATAGATTTGGATTTTATCTCATTATACACATTTTTGACAATCCATATGATTGCAAAAACCTTGACTTTTGATATCAAGTCAACAGATTTCTTGGAAAACTCCTTTCAAAAGTTACTTCCCAGATCTTTATTGAAATCATTTCTTGTCAATACATATGTCTAATTGTTGGAATATGTCCAAGCCAAGCTCAATTGTTTGAACTTGTTCACAATATACATTCAATTTAAGAGCCCATATGATGGATTGAGATCATCATATTCAAGGTAATTTCAACTAACCCTTCATTTGTTTGGATCATAGTAAACTTGTTTAACGTCTTCAACTCCAACAAATCATTTCTTAAATCACGACACCTTGCGGTGGAGATTTCTTTGAAACTTGGACTCGTTTCATTTTCACACATGAGGTACGAATTTATCTATTTATTGATTCATTATCCTAAACCAGTCTTAATACAATTTCGTATTAAGATTAAGATACCTTAAATTCTTATTCCAATATACCCCCAACATTTTTTTTTATCTTTGATCAATCCTACGATATTCCTTTATTCCTTCATTTGAACATCCTATATTTTGAATATCCAAATTCACTTCGTTGAAACTTTTAGTTAATTTCGAGAACGGTGAATTCGTTCGGTCACCGTAATCATTGAATTCTTTCAATCATTACGACACCTTGTGGTGTCTGTATAAAATTGTAAGCATGTGCTAAATGTAAAACCCTAATCATATCAATTCACATGTCATTCGTTTGACTCATTCAAGTAGTCTTGATACAATTATGTATCAGGACAATGATACACTAAATTCTATTGTATTCTTGGTGTATCCCTGCCATTCAAATAAATGTCACTAATTTCTAATTCGGTAGTTGGCAAATCATTTTTCATACTTCTATTTTCAATTGAGATTATTGATTCAAAGTTCTTCTCAATTAACCATCAAAGTAAGTTCTCTTCTGACATTGAATCCTATTATTTCTAAAAGTCATTTACATTCGATTCTCATGTCTCGGTTGAATTGTGAAATTCAGTCACCTCAATGATTGGTTCATTCTGAAACTAAATTGGACAAGTTAATTCTAATTGTTATATGGTATCTTTATGTCTTGATTCTGCTTCAAACATCTTGATATACTGTTTTATTAACTTAAAGACGTGACCTAAATATCGAGGACGAGATTTAAAACAAGGCGGGCCGCGACAAGACGAAGGAGAAGCCTTCACGGGGCGTGAGGCTCTTGGCTTGGCGGGCACACAATGCTGCCACATGTCCTAACACGTGTCGAGACCACGCGATGACTCAGCAACTTCAAACCGATCCGAATGTCCTCGTGGGCCGCGACGGCCGTAGCCATCGCTCTCGCGAGGCGCGATCCGCCCCTGTTCCAGCTATAAAAGGGCCAAGAAGCAACATTTCAATCTATTCATTTTCTCCAAATTCTCTCTCAATTCTAAAAGGCTAAAGCTATAGCCAAATACCCCCTAATAAGCGAAGCTCTGCCTCGTTGTAAATATTATAACCCCCGGTTACGTATTTGTTACTCTGCCCGATTGATCTAGTGCTCCGTAACGCATGTCGAGGCTCTGCCTGACTCAGTCGTTGGAGTTCTGTCTCGGGAGAGGGATATAGCTAATGTAAATTGGGTTATCTTACTAACATGTGTGCGTTGTTTAATTTAATAGATTATAACCAGGAAGTCACCAGCAGTAGTGATATCTAAAAATAGCAATGTGAGTCACTCTCTTTTTATAATTAAATTGTTTTACAAAAAACTCAATTGTTTTAAAGTGTAATTTAACAATGATTGAGTATTTGTAATTCTACATTTACTGTCGGTATGTTGGGGTTTTGTATACATTACTTGCTACTAATACTGAGAATAGTAACATGGCCACAAGTCAGGATTTACAGTACCGTGGGTGGTAATTTGATAGATGTGAACAAATGTAATTGCGGATGCCCTCAATACTGTAAAGGTATAAAATATTGTTTTGATTAAACTGGGATGCACTCACCAGTATTTCCAACTGATAAAATATTTTAAACACGTGTTTTAGGTAACTTGGTGTGAAGCCAATAAAAGCCAGCTGGAGAGCACTGAAGGCTTAGAAAAGTGGCTATAAAAGTTACCTAAATAAAAATGAGAATTGTTTTCAATAATTATGGTTTATCCCTATAAATATATTACAAATGAAAGTCGGATTTTATCCCACTTATTTATTATAAATGTATTATCTGAAAAATTTGGATTTTATCTCATTTATCTATTTTAAACCTTTTGGTGTTTAACTCTGATAAAAATATTTCCTAACTACGGTCCTAATGAAACTTTCCGCTGCCAAATGAATAAACACCGATACCATCTGACTGGCTCGCGGCTCCCGCTCCCAGGGTGGGGTCGGGGGCTGTGACACAACAATAGTAGCTTCATTATTATCGAAGAGAACAAGATCATCCACATAAACATGCAAGTATAAAATACACTAGTATCTGGCAAAAATAAACAAAGAAGTGTCAACACAACTGCAAATAAACCCATTAGCTAGGAGAAAAGTGTTGAGTTGGTGAAACCAAACTCGAGGGGATTGTTTCACACCTTATAAAGCTTTCGATAATTTGCAAACATGCCCGAGAAACTGTGTATCCGTGAACCCTGGAGGTTGTTCCATAAAAGCTTTCTAAGTCAAGTGGTCATTCAAGAAGGCAGTTTTAACATCAAGTTGGTGTAAACTCCATTGATTTAGAACGACAAGGGAACGAATGATGTGAATAATCGAAGCTTTGATAACCGGACTAAAGGTGTGACTTGTGAGAACAGTTTAACCTTAGAATTTGAGTAACACCAAACGTACTTTAAAGCGTCCAACTGACCCGTCCAAGTAGGGTCACAAACGAACTGAATGAACATGAACAAGACTTTGTTCGCGTTCGTTTGTTAAAAAATATATGTGTTCACGAACCGTTCACGAACACTTATCGAACGAGATTTTATGTTCGTGTTCGTTTGTGTTTTTTTGTGTTTGTTTGTTAATTTTAGGCAACCAACAAAAACGAACGTTGACGAACACAAATGCACACAAACTAATGTTGATGAACACAAATGGAAACAAACAAACACACTCAATCATTCATGAACATAATATATAATACGCCGACACTTATTAGATATTTAATTTGTTGGAATTTTGAAGTATTTAAATAAATATAAAAACTAAAACCACTAATGAACTATCGAACACAAACGAACACGTTACTGAACGTTCAAGAACAAAAACGAATGAACGCGACCCCTGTTCATGTTGTTCATTTAACTAGACAAATGAAATTTCTTGTTCGTGTTCGTTTGTTTAATAAACGAACGAACACAAACAAACTTCCCGCCGAAAGGTTCACGAACTGTTCGCCAAACGTTGGCTCCATTTACAGACCTACATCTGAGTAATATTTGATATGATACACACATCAAGACCCAAAACATTAGATGAAGAAGGACGAGGAACAAAAGTCCATGTATTGTTTTATTTTCAGGCTTCCATTTCTTCATACATGGCCGCATCCACCTTGGATTTTTTTGTTGCTGATTTGTAGCCTTTAGGTTTAGTTTCCGTAAGTAAAGCAACATAAAGACAGTGAGTTGAAAGGGAGGCTAGGCCATCAATATGTTTATGCTTGAAATATCGCGTTTTGAACGTGTGATCATAGGATGAATTAAGCCATAAATCTGTTAAGGGACCATATATTGGGACAACCTGATGTTATGGAGGAATGGGAACAAGGTTTGGAACAGTAGGGGTCTGATTGTTAGCATTGACCGGTTGCAGGGTTAGGTCAACGAGCGATTCAGTGACCGGGTCAATGGTTGGTGACGAAACAGGCAGGACCGCTTCCAAAATCGAGACTAGATCCGTTTTATTAGGTTGGCAAGGAGTGCACGGGTCGATGTAGGTGGCATTATGCAAGACATTAGAAGTTTCTCTGAAGATGTTTGCACTTGTGTAGATGCATCATGAATAGAAGAGTCGTCTAGAAATGTAACAACCCGCTTTTTTGGAAAGTCAAAGTACAACTCAAAGTCAAAGTCAAAGGAAGAAAAGATTGCTAATTACGATATGTCACTCCTTGCTTAACTACTGAATTGTGCTTCTTGACCTGTAATCGAATCCTTTTATTTATTTGCTTTAGTTGTATTATGTGGAGTATCTATTAATAATCGAGGTTTAATTGATGTTTAATCGTTAATCGACTTATCGCTAATCGCATCGCTATCGCATTCGCAACTCGAATTATGCATTTTGGATATTGTTTTACGTGTGTATGCTATTATGTGTTACTTGTGCATGTTATAATTATGTTGAGGTGTTTAATCGTAATTGTTAGTGCAGTATGTCTATCGCCTCCGTCATCTCAAGACCGTAGCAGAAATAGATTAAGTTTAGTGCTTATAGTGTTATATTTTAGTAAAAGGCAAGGTGGCATTTGTGTAATTAAGGAGAACTCTCCTTATAAACCTTGGCCTATAAATAGAGAACTTAGGGTTCTCATTTAGAACTTTTAGAGAACTTTTGGAAGACTTTACACATTTGCACTTTGGAGAGCTCTAGTTCTAGAGAGAGAAACTAGAGAGAGAAAGTGCTGTGTACGTGATTCACGGTTCTTGTACGCTATCAAATCTTCAATAGAATCACAGTTAGATTTACTGTTCGTGTGTTCGGTCAAGATCGTTCAAGGATTCCGCACTTCGAACGATCGATTCGCAATCGAAACGGAGACGATTCCGGACCTAACAAGTGGTATCAAAGCAGGGAGTTCGATTGCTCAGATCAAACGCACGATTTCGTTCAAGATTTGATCAGATTCAGAGCCTAAATCATCCAGATTTGTCAAATTTCTCATATTTTCTTGTTCTTCACGTTTTTATCTGATTTTTGTTGATTTGAACAGGTTTTTACGGTCGAAAATGGCTGAATTTTGGATATGTTGAGCGAATCTACCTGATCTACAAGCATACAAAATTTCAGTTCGAAATTCAAAGCCAGTTAGGAGAAATTTGAGATTTTTTTGTTCGAAAAAATGTTAAAAGTTGCTGCTGTTATTATTAATGTTCATACGCACGCATGACTTATCCGTACGGATAAGTCATACGCACGGATAGCATTTTGACTTGTTGACTCTGTCATACGCACGGATAGCATTTTGACCTGTTGACTCTGCCACCCGTACGTACAAGCCATACGTGCGGATAACATCTCCGGATCCCCACCCGTACGTATCACCACCCGTGCGTATAACAATACGTGTCACAACACTTCAACCGATCATGTTTCTTAGTCATCATTGATAATCATTTTCATTCGGTGGGCATGTGAAACGAGGTTTGCATGTGAATATTGACTAATTGAAGTGGTCAACATTAATAACTTCAGCAGAATTGTCGGCCATTTGTGTGTTTCAAGAACATTACATGTCAATAAGTATAGTCTGCCACTTAATCAGATTCACACGTGAAGGATATTGTCAGGTTGCAAGTGATTGTGTCGTTCATTAATTGAGGTCAAAGAAGTCAACTTCACCCGCACGCATCACCTTCATACGCACGGATCCCCACCCGTGCGTACAACATTTCCCGGATCCCCACCCGTGCGTACAACATTTCCCGGATCCCCACCCGTGCGTACAACATCTCACGGATCCCCATCCGCACGGATCTCCATCCGGATAGCAATCTCATCCGAACGGACAACGTTATCACGCGATTATTTGTGTCGACTCACTCGTTCGAGTACCCGCCCGATTTATTTGTTTGATATTGTTTAAACTCATTGTGTTTGTTTGTTTGTGATTCAGGTGATTAAAAGGTGCTGTTAAACGAGAAGATCACATCATGGCTGAAGAATTTATCAATACTTTCTACAATGCGTTTAACTCGGATACAGTGGAAGGTTCAAACGATACACCCAAAGCGATAACGAAAACCATCAAAGACAACATTAACAATGACAACTTTTATGGAACATATTCAAAACCTCCGAAGCTGAATAACATTGAGGATTATGTTTGGTGGAAGGAGAGGTTTGTCAATTGGACGAAGGCATATGCACATGAAAGTTGGTTTTGTTTAAAGTTTGGCTATGAGAATCCAACAAATGACAAAGGAGAAGAAATTTTGATCAAAGATTATTCAGAGGATGATCGAAAGAAATTTTCTTATGAACAGAAGATGATTGCTTTGATTCAACAATCAGTTCGTGATGACATCTTTTCATTATTAGTTCATAATGGGTCATCTAAATCTGTATGGAAAGCTTTAAAGGTTAAAGCTAAGGGGGGTAAACAAATCCAGAAAAACAAAATAGCTTTATTGAAAAAAGAATTTGATTTGTTTGACAATTTAAAGGGAGAGACTGTGAGGCAAATGATTGAGAGGTTTTGCCATTTAAAGATTGAACTTGAAAGATTTAAAATTTCAAAAACAAGAGAAGAGATAATTGATAAAGTGATTGAAGCGTTACCACGAGCCGATCAATGGCAAACGTTTGCTTTTATCTTGAAAAATGATGCTTTATATGATACGATTTCTCTTGATGCATTGTTAGAAAAGATTGAGAGTCATGATCTAGAACTACAAAAGCAAAACAAGATGAGTGGTTCATCTCATCATCAGAATGTTGGTCTATACTACAAAGGCAGTGTACCTTCGGAGATAGTTGGCAATTCACCAAAGACAGCATTCAATGGTGAGAAGATGAAAGAACCACAAACAACTTCATCAAGTTATCATTCTGGATATCATTCATCTTCAAAATCAAGTTCTGATGAAACTGAAGAGGTTTTGTGCAACATTGCTCTCAAACTGAAGAATTCTCCGACGATGAGCATCAATGCAGCTAAACAACAAATGAGCTTCCTTGCATCTGTTCTGGAATCGTATGAAGGTCTAGTTGCAGGCAAGATTGGTAACTCAGAGTTAACCAAAGAAGACTACGACCAGATTGATCCGGAAGAGATGGAACTCATTGACATCCGTTGGTGTTTGGCAAGCTGCATCCGCAGAGCTCAAAGATATATGGAGATTACTGGGAAGCAATCTCTCGGTGGTGCATCCACAAAGCTTGGATTTGATAAATCCAAAGTGACATGTTTCAAATGCAAGCAGAAAGGTCATTTCAAGAGAGAGTGCACAAATTATGCGGTTGGTGGAAATGAACATCCGTTCAATGACGATTATTACCGAAAGGCAATTTACCACCGTAGCAGAGAAGAGCCAAAGATGATCGAAGATAAACCCAGAGAGAAGTCCAGAGCTTGTGCTGTAATCCACGATGATGAAGGTTTTGACTGGAGCACAATTCTACCAGATGAAGATCGTCCTGTAACAGCTCATGGCAGAAAATCTTCAAAAGCCCAGCATCATGTTCTTGTTGCTAAAATTAGTGAAGAAAACAAAGAAGAAAATGTTGTTGCTGAGGTCAAAGAGAAAACTCGAGAAGAGATTTTGAAAGAAAAAACTCCAAGAGAAAGATTCATTGTAGGTTGCAGAATGGAGAAAATGCAGGAAGAATATGAGAATGCTGTTGCGAACAAAAGATGGGATAAACAGCAAGAATGTTTTGTTAACAAACAAGGTGAACCGGTCGTTCCCAGAAGTGACATAGTTCACGATGATGTTCTTCTTGTTATTCCTCGATCCGGCGAATATTACTCAAATGTTGCAAAAGACAAAACATATGTGAAAAGGCTGGATAAAATCATCAGGGATGCTATGACGATAAAACTGAGGAAGAGGAATGAAGAAAGAATGAAGAAAAATGTTGAAGAGATGGTAAACAATCTGAAGAAAGCTGCTGAAGAGGTTAAGGCAGAAGCAGTTAAAGAAGAAGATGTGAAGATTGTTGAAGAAGTGAAAGAAGAAGTGATGGTGAATGTGAAAGTTGTGAAAGAAGCTGTTACTGAAGAACAGCAGGTTGGAGAAGATGTGAAGAAAGCAGAAGAAGAAGTGAAGGTTGAAAGATCAACAGATGATGGTGTTGAAGCTGTTGATGAGAAGCATCAGAAAGAAACTGAAGCAAACACCGAAGTGCCAATCACTGAGGTAAATTCTGATTCTGAAACACAAAATAAAATCGATGAACAGTGCAAGAAATGCATGGAACCATGTAGTGCTTGTACTGAAAAAGATGAAAGGTTCAGAACAAGAGATCTTGAGTTTTCTAAAATCGAAGAAGCTTTTAAAGGAAAATACAAAGAAATGTTTGAAAATGAAAAGGTTTTAAAAGAAAATGATGAAAAACTTTCTCAAAATTGTAAAAATCTAGAAAAAGAAAATGAAGTTTTGAAAGAAAAGGTTTCAAAAATGACAGAAGAATGTGATCAAAAAGAGAATGATTTTCAGGAAATGAAAAAGGAATATGATTCAATAAAATTGGCTTATCACATTACAAAAGAATCATATGAAAAAGTAAAAAGTGAAATGAAACTTGTTCAATCAAGATTGAAATACTGTTCTGAAACAACTAATGAATATAAACGAATGTATGAAATAAAGCAACAAGTTGTTAATTCTTACATTGAGGATGTTGCTAAGCTAAAGCGTCAGATTGCTGATTTAGAACAGGATAATAACAAGTTAAAAAGTTATCACGCGTCGTCATATGTGCTTGAACGTATTTTCAACATAAAACCGGAGGATGGTGAGTCTGAGCAAAACAAGAAAGGCATTGGCTCAGAGTTTCATAAAGTTCCACCACCGAAAAAGTTTGTGTTTTATGATGATGAAAAGGTCGAAAAAGCTTTCAACATGGTGGATCAATTGCCAGATAACATTGACGTAACCTATTCCAAATCTGATGATTCTAGTGATTCAGAGGTGGTAGGTAAGGTCGTTGAAAGTGTGTTGAAAGAAGAGTCGGTTGATACAGGTAAATCTGAATCACAGGATGAAAATGAAGGTAATTTTCATGATGGATATCTGAAAAACACAAAATCTGAGAAAAATTTGAGTGATGATTCAAAAGGATTGGTTTATACCATGATTGGATCGGACAAATTATTCTTAGATGTTGTTTTCCCGATTCAGAATGTGATTTCAGAAAAGGTTGATAAAGTTTTCAAAATGGTTGAGATTGAGAAGTCTGAGATTTCAAAGTTCGTTGGAAAAGGTCACAAAACTTTTTATAACAAACCTGGTTATAAAAAGAAAAACATGAAGGCTGGGTTGGGTTATAAGAAGAAACAAAGTTGGAAAAGAATTGAAACGCCAAATTTTCAGGCAAAAATGAGTTTTGTTCAAGGAGACAGTTTAGCAAAAGAAAAAGAGCTCAAGATGAGACAGTCTAATGATGAGTTCTTTGCTAAAAAGAAAAAGCAACAACCACAGGTCAAAGATGTGTCCATGAGAACATGTTTCAAATGTGATCAAAAAGGACATCTTGCACGCAAGTGTCCTAATCTAAAACCTGTGGATGTTGACAAAAAGAAGATTGATGCTGAGAAACAAAAATCTGAGAATGTGAGACAAAGGTCAACCAGATTTGACTCAAAACAAACTTGGAGGTATAACACAAACAAGTTTGCTTCGAATCAAAACTGGAAATCAAACTTGAACAGATTTGATTCGAGACAGACCTGGAATTCTCACACACCCAGAGTTAGAACAACTCAAAGTTGGAAAACAACTGTTGATATGACAAAACCATAAGAGTTTTGGAAACCAAAAGTTGTTCAAAAACAAAGTGTTCAAAAAGAGTCTCATTTTTACAAAAGAGGTACTCCGAAAGGTCAGACATGGAGTATTAAGAAACAAGTGACTTTGGAAAAAGATGACAAAGTTGATGTAAAAGTTGAAAAGATTCTTGTGAAAGATGACAAAGAGTTTCCAGCATTGAATGAAAATTATTGTATTGAAATGCCTAAGGTCAAACAGACCTGGGCTAAATTGTTCAAGTAATCAAATACTTTAAATGTGCAGGTGCTCAAGAAAACTGAAGACTGTGAGTATGGAAATCGGAGCAGCCTGGCACAAGAAGAAGAGGCTGCTGAACCCTGTGTTGGTTGAAACAGGGAGTTTGTTTGTTTCTGTACATAAATAAACAATATATCAAAAACCCTAAAAATTGAAAATTTTAAAAACCAAAAATATGTTTTATTTTTGTCAAAAATTACAAAAATATGTTGCTTGAATATGCCGAAACCCTCACGGTTGAACAAACATGATTACTTTCACCAGATTGAAAAACGGTTTTCAAACTGTAAAAATCAATGTGTTGTAAATCATGGGGGTACGTTATATTTTCTGCAAATCAGAACATGAAAAGCAGAAAATGGATGGCGAGACAAAGCTATCAGTATTGGTTGTCAAATTTTTTAAAATGATTTTGCATTTTAGGGGGAGTATTATTGTCAGAAAATCCAAAAACATTAGAAAATTTGAAAAAGCCAAAAACATGATAAAATTCAAAAATGAGTTTTGTGTAAAAAGAGGAAATGATAGTACATCAGTAGACAGTTACAGTACGCTAAAGAATTGGAAAGTTTAAATGTGTTAAACGATCTCACCGTGGATGTGTCGGTAGATTTTTATACATTTAGTAAACTTTTTCGGGATATAAACCTAAATTCAAACTTACTTATTTTGTGGGGAACACTACTTGGATATATAGGTAACCCCTGAAATCTCGTTTGAAATGTCTCGTATTCTGATATACTAGGTTTTTATACTCAGTGATATCTGGGGTATTATTCCAGGACTTCTGCTGAACGGTAGTTCTGACCAAGTCCTTGAATAATACTTTCCGCAATGCTTGAAACACAGCATCACCCTCAGCATATATGATAAGACAATAAAATTGCTTAGCAATGCTGTTGTAAAAAAGATCCTCTAAAGGGGACACACCAACAAGTTGAGTCATGATCTCTCTGCTGAACGGTAGTTCTGACCTGAGCTCTCATGATTCTTCATAATTTATTAACCCCTTACAGATATCATTTGTGTTATAATTGCCTGTAAGACTGAATATTGGGATCTGGATACGGGAGTATATTCAAGAGGTGGGACACATGAATGAGTTTAAGTTCTTAATCCACCTAATTCGTATCCTGAATCAGTTGAAGTTTGTGTGAAAATTTAAGTGGATCAGTATATCGACAATCTAAGTGAATTGTTTAATTCTTAATGTGTAACTAAGCTCAACGGTACTTGTGACTTGTCAAAAACTGATATGATCCTCTAACGCGAACTCAAACAAAAATATTGTCTGTAAATATGTTTGTACATATTTCTTTACTGCTTTATATTTCAGAAAATTCAAAAAGATTTTGATTTTGCTTTATTTTCGACAACCGATGTCTGAGAACTAAGTTTCAAAATCTAAGTATGCTGATCGTGTTTCTGAAAATAAACAAGTTCATTAATTTGAAACTTGAATTTTTAATCAAAAATCAAAAACAGTTTGTAATATCTCCAAGGTCATTAGTTTGGACTTGGATGATTAGCTGTGAGGGAGTTGGATTCTTAGATTGTTAAAATTTGTTATAAACAGTTAGTTTTCGATGTTGGATTCTTAATACTGCCAAATCCATGAAGCTTGTTGATAGGGGGAGAAAATCAAGTTTTCCTGGATATATTCATATTATTATATCTTAGTCCCAGGATCTTGATTTAGAAAGTTTGATGGAGCCAGGTTACGATACCTGGAAATCTTAAAATGTTTTACTTATAAATGTATGAGTGTTGCAGATATTGTACCAGACTACGATCCCGACAGCTGAGTCTAAGGGGGAGTCTGAAGACGAGCTCAACACAAGGGGAAGCGTGCATAGGCGCCAGGATACTTTTCCCAGAAGAGCTTGTAACTGGAAAGCCAGGTGTCGATCCCAAAAGCACGGAAGCTTGACGAAAGGGGGAGCCTGAAGAGTCTACCGAAAGGGAGGAGCTGAAGCTGAAGACAGATCCACGGGGATTCTGTTCGAGCTAAAGAGAGAGAAAAAAAAAGAAGCTACGAGTCTGAATGTTTGAGATTGACTGCGGCAATATCCAAGGGGGAGTCTGTTAGTGCAGTATGTCTATCGCCTCCGTCATCTCAAGACCGTAGCAGAAATAGATTAAGTTTAGTGCTTATAGTGTTATATTTTAGTAAAAGGCAAGGTGGCATTTGTGTAATTAAGGAGAACTCTCCTTATAAACCTTGGCCTATAAATAGAGAACTTAGGGTTCTCATTTAGAACTTTTAGAGAACTTTTGGAAGACTTTACACATTTGCACTTTGGAAAGCTCTAGTTCTAGAGAGAGAAACTAGATAGAGAAAGTGCTGTGTACGTGATTCACGGTTCTTGTACGCTATCAAATCTTCAATAGAATCACAGTTAGATTTACTGTTCGTGTGTTCGGTCAAGATCGTTCAAGGATTCCGCACTTCGAACGATCGATTCGCAATCGAAACGGAGACGATTCCGGACCTAACAGTAATTCTATCGCAGCGCAATCTAATCGCAAACGCTAAACGCAAGATTTTTTTTATAGTGATTGTATGTTAGATATAGTAGCTAGGTTATTTGTGTAATTAATGGGTAATACTATCGCATCGCTCACTCGAAACCCAATCGCAACGCTCAACACGCAAAACGAAACGCCGAAACTCAACTCGTCGGACCACTTCAATCGAATGGCCAATCGATCGATGGCTGTCCGATCGGATTGCCGTCCGATGGGATTGCCATCCGATAGGTGAGCTATCCGAAACTTGCACCCACTTTCCCTTTTTGGTAACCTGTAAATACCCCCTGTCACATCTTGTGTTGTGGCAGCTCTCTCTCACTCGACCAGCACGCTCAAGGCCTTCTTTCTCTCAATTTCTCACGATTCTTGTAAGTTTTCAACTCAAACCTTGTACTTCTATGATCTACACGCACTTCTTCATCATTTCCACCTTTGAATCTTAACTTTTAACCATGAAATCAACGAATTTGAGGTGTTTTAGGATGATGTCATCATGGAGTTCTTATGAACTTCAAGATTTTGCTTCATTCCACCAAGAACAACTCAGATCTGAAGGATTTCCAGATGATTTCACAACGATTTCGCATAGATCTAAACATTTTCAAAGTTAAAATGATTGAAAGATGGTTTCTAACTTTCTTTCAACTCTTTTGCACTCAATGCACTCAAAACCGATAGAATCGGAGCTTATTCTGGTCTTCCACACATTTCTTAGTGAAGTGTCGGTTGAGATCTGGTTTCTATCAAAGAGGCAATCGATTTCGGATTGAACATGAATAACCGTTACGAACCAGTAAACTGGTCGGATTAGGGTGATTCCTGTTCGATCGGGCGACCTGGGACTTGACGAGGTTCCGTGTTTAGTACGTTATCATACCGTCTCGAACAAACCGCAAAACTTTTAAAATAATCAAGTCAAAAAGATCAGATTCGTTGGGACGGATTGTCGTCTGATCGGATTGGCATCCGATCGAACTGCAATCCGATCGGATTGCACTTGGTTCCACCCTTAATAGTTTTCAAGTTTTTCAAAAGATCTGAACGTAGAACGGATTGCCATCCGATCGGATTGCTATCCGATCGAACGACCATCTGATCAGTTGACATTAGGAACTTCGACACTTAATCTATTTCATAATTTTCAAAGACCATTAGTTCTAACGGATTGCCATCCGATAGGATTGCTGTAACACCCCGAAAACGGGTTTGGTAATCAAACCACATTAATACTAGATGACGGGTAAAATACCGTTAGCGGTAAAAGTAACCCGGTAAATATTAGGATTTAAATAAATACTCCTAATATTAAATAAAAAGTGAATAAAAGATTTAAGGAGGATAAATACTTTGAGGAAACAAAGTTTGTAGAAGGCCCGAGTTAACGGGACTTAAAACTAAACTTAGTCATAGATTCACAAAACCCACTAATTTAATTAGGAATGTTTAACCTAGTTAAAAAGTGGGGAATATTGTTAGAAATAAGTAGGTTGTGCCCTACTTAATTAACTAACCAAATTAGAGGGGCCAATGTTGTTAAAATCGAAACTTGTATTATTAGATTTAATAAAAAAAAACAAACCAAACACCCCATTTGGGATGTCTGGTTCGATCAGGAGCAAGGAAAAGGGTGACCCCCACTCTTCAAAACCCTAACACTCACAAATTCATCAAATTGAAGGGGCAAATCTACTCCAAGTCGAAATCTGAGATCGGATTAGTGATCCCCATTGCAAGAGGGTTGTAAGGTATGTAAAATTTGATGTTAATTCTCTGTTTGAAATTCTCATGAAATTGGGAAATCTGAAATTTGATGATGCATGTATGAGATGTAGATGAAATAGGAACATTTAAATGCCTAGGAGTAAACCCTAGACAAGTATAGATTGAAATCATGCTTAGCTCAAGTAAATTCAGATTTTGTTGATGCTAAATTGAGGTATAAGATGTTCTTAGGGTTTTGATCGCTAAATAAATAGTGTTATGATGTCAAGAACATGCTTAATTTGAAAGCTGAATTCAAACGGTTCTTGATCAGAATTTACAGCCAACTTGTATTGGCTGTAACCTGGATAAAACGTGGTAAAAACGTGTGTTTCTTGAGCCTAAAATGTAATTCCAGGAAATATCTTTAAAACCCCACTGGAATCGCATTTTTTCGACGAAAATTGAGCGTTTTATGAATTTTTCCGTATCAAAGGTTCAAGCTGCGTTTTCTCGCAGAATCTGCAGCCCATTACGAATGTCATAACTCAATTTATGAATTGAGTTATGATCTCAAATTCTTACTGTAGAAAGTATTAAGTGATTCCAAAAATCGCCAATTGGAATTTCGTCAATCGGATAAACGTGGAATTTTATATGAATTTTTCCGTAAGCTGCAGTCAGAAGTGACGAATCTGATTGCAGCTTAGTAAATGAATTTTTATGAGTTTTTGGTAAAGAGTTAGATCTTGAAATTTTAACACAAGGTCTAACCCTTCGAGTGGTACACCACATAAAAAAATCATAATTTTTGAAGACTTGTAAACAGGTTAAACAGGTCACCAAAAACAGCCTATTTTCAGTGATATGAAACTTGATTGTTGATGTTATAAATTATGCCCACAAAGTTCATATGTTGAAACTATGAATGAAACACGTAATTTCCTAATTTATTTAATTAGGGGTGATACGTGATAATACGGAATCTAATCATAATGTAGATTTTAGTTAATTTCACGTATCATATGATTAGAGGTAGTTAACTAGTAGAAAGTTAAAATTTACTAATGACGAAGTCGAATAATGATTTCGACATAGAAAATACGTAAGGTGGAATAGTCGTATTTGTTAATGACTAATCTAACCACCTTGTGAATGATGATAGTTTGACGCCTAACAAGCTAGGTGGAAGCTTGTGGATGAAGCGGGTCAAACGGAGCGCGTACGGAAAGAAAGGCGTGGCATGGATGCAAGGTAAGTATAGCTTACACTAGTCTTATATGTTAGGATATTCTCTTATCGTATTAGTTATGAATGAGATAAATACATAATTGAGGTATGATGTTCCGGCGTGTAAACGTACGGAACAAAGTAGTCGATCATGACAAGAAACCATGTGGATGGTTAAAAGGAGTTAAATCGGTAAATTGGTCATGCATTGACCATAACTATTGGTTTTGAAAGACACAGTAAAACATAAACCATGATAGGCTAAAAAGTGTTAAGAAATGATTAATAAGTGAAATGACCGCACGATGTAAACCGGAGCGAGTCATGTAGATGAGGTGGTAATAAATATCATCTCGTCAACATAATCGGTCACTTAGACCAAATGGGTCAAAAGGTGAAGATATCACCCTTTGACAATAACGACTAATGATTTTTGTCGAGTTATATTATTTCAGGTGTAAATGTCAAATGGGTATTAGCAACGCTATGAATTAGCGGTTATAAAAGCAAGGTATTAAAAACGGGTCAATATATTGATCTGCGCCAGGTATGTGAAAAAGGGTAACCCTCATTTAGAACATGTGGTTCAAAGAGTGTTAAAAGTAGTCAAAGTGAACATTTGGTTACTTGATAAGCAAACCAAATGTTTTAGGTAAGGAACATTGTATTTGGAAAGCTTAATGACTTTTCAAACAAAATCATAGGTTAAAAGAGGGATTACGGGTCAAAATAAGCATACGAGTGAAAACGGGTTTAAATTGTGTAATAAACCTGTGATTATAACCTAATATGGTAAATAACCTTAATTTGAAGTAGTGTACGTGATATAAAGGTCAAACAAGTATGTTTGTTTGATAAACGTGTAAACGGGTCAAAATTTTGGTAAAAGAGTAATAAGCCGAAGACTTAAAAGTCTTAAATTTTATTAATCCGGATGTTGGATTTTAACTCCATATGATGGAAGATTAAATTACAATCATGTAGGAAGAAACGGTAGATCAAACGGATAAGCGGTTTGAAAGATACGAAAGTTTTCGTGTCGAATAACGGCAAAAATAGAGAAGCTGGATGCAGAGTCCACCGTAATTTACGGTCCCACCGTAAATTACGGTGGAGATGAATTGGTTACAGTGCTAATTGTCTGTTGTACGGTAGAAGAATAGAAACCCAGGGGCCACCGTAATTTACGGTCCCACCGTAAATTACGGTGGAGATTTTTTTTATTTTATTATTTTGTTTTTCATTTGAAAATCAATTGTTACCCGGACATCGTTCGGACATGATTTAAACCCCGTATGACTAAAGCATTTCATTTTTATGAAATGTAGGTACACCTTGGATGCCGGAAGACGATCAAGCTCAGCGAAGAACCGAACACGATAATGATACACGCTTCCGCACTTTGCTACGTTGTAATTTTTAAACAACGAATTCGATCACGTTATGTAGAATAACTTATGATTTATAAAAGTTTTAATAAACCCGTATTTCCAAATGTTTATGTAATCTTAATTACATGATTGTTTTACGTAAAATTTACGTTAAACCTTGAATAATAAGGCCGGGTGTTACAATTGCTATCCGATCGAGTGACCATCCTGCTGTGAACTTGTTCTCACTAAGTGTCCTGCCAATTGGATCGCTATCCGATCGAGCGATCGTTCGATTAATCGACCTGAAGGGTAGAGATACTTCTCTGTTTTCAAAATGCTACAACGAAAACTTCAAAGCCATCATACACAAACACATCTTTCCCAAACGAATATCAATCCGACTGAATGGCCATCCGATCGGATGACCATCCGACACTTAGTATTTTTATCGTTTAACGCACCGATCTTCGCTTATGCTATCGCTAACTGTTCAGGCTAATCACTCTAGTGCTCCCTTCAATCCATTAACTTCCATCGCTGTGAGTATACTCGATCCCTTTTGCTTTACGCACTTTTGGGTGTTACATACGTTACTTATTCTAAATCACATCAATCACACAACGCAAACACTATTTATGCGCTGACCGTTATTGCATGTTACGTGTTACTCGATGAATGCTTGTATGTTATGTTAACACAGTGATTGTTGCCTGACGCCTTAGCAACAATAGTACTATAGTTTGGACTCAGCACGTGTCGTGGACAGGGGTTGTTAAGGTTACCTCTTCACGTGTCACAGAGGTGATATGTGTTGCGCATTCTACAACTCGCAGTCTTGTATGTGCATATTTCGTTGTCGATAACCTACTAGCTTCACATTATACATTATACATGTTACGTGCTGGTTATGCGTAAACGCTTTCGAACTCTACTATTACTATTAAACTTGTATGCTCACCTTTACACTATGTGTATTGACTATATTTTAAAGTATGTGACAGGTGCTTAAATGCTAGGAAATGTTGTGCTTTGGTGAATCAAGCTAGGGGTCTAGTTATGTCTCGCTTAAATCTGAGTCGTCGGAACAGTATTTGTTTTTTAGACAACTATTTGTAATAACTGTTTTATTTGGATATGTTGTGGTATACGACATGACGTTTAATTATCTGGTAATAAATAGTTGTTATGGATACTCATGGACAATCTGTTTCGCTCAGTGCCATGCCCCGATGTTTCCGCCATCGGTTGGGGTGTGACAGATTGGTATCAGAGCCATAACTATAGGGAATTAGGCAAGACTCGACCTAGTCCGGTTCGATGTCTTAGAAACGACCTAGTCTATAGTCTAAGTACCAACAGACCGACTTATGCATACCCGGTATGGGTTTTGTACGAGCTTAGTCGCTATTTCTCGCTCGAACTCGATGTACACTATACTCTTGCGTGAACATCGCATACTACAGTTCCGCACTAGACCAGCCTTTCCTAAGGCTGGATACACACACAAACGGATGATTTGGTTAAGAATAGGTGTGAAAGCCGTGAACTCTCAACCAAATCACTTGTTCGATTCGTTATTTTTACTATAAACAAGAGAAATTGCGTTGAACCAGGAGTGAAATCCATACTTCGACGCAAATCTCCTTATCTATCTCATGATTTTATCGTACAAACAGGGATGTAGTCGTTAAGTCAGTGGTGAAACCCGAACCTCGATGACCCGTTCCGCTCTATACTTTTGGTTTTTGCAACACTCTCACCAAAGTCTCGACGGACTCCAACGACTTGGGTCAGGCTGTAACTGGAAGGATGCGTGTCGATCGCCCAAATTGAGATGAGAGCACAGTCCCGAAGGCAAAAGCGTGCACATAAGGTCCTTGTGAATAGTCGAATCACTTTGGGTAGTCGATGTCTACACACCCAAGACAATCTCTCCTCGATTTTTATACGTTTCGTTTCTGGATTTGCCGCCGCTAACTCTGTGATTTATCGATTTTATGAGAATTTGTGTGTTACATGTTTATTTGTTAGCATTTTGAGATAAACAGTACGGTAGTACAGATGGGTTCGATTTTGCGTTTCTCGCTCCACCCAATCACGCACAACACACAACACGGTTAACAAATCGCATGCTATACTACTCGCTATGCTGCTCGATGTGCACTCGCTAATCACAATCGTTATACTTGATCGCTAGACGCTGCTATGAAAGATAGGTGAATACGTGCAAAATATGTGTTTAGGGGAGCTATGTGCTACTGTGCTTACGCGGAATACGTGCTTATGTGATTCTGTGTTTATGTGCCTACGTGATTTTGTGGATTGATGAGCTCCTGAGCTTTATGATGAAATCGCTAGACTATACTAGAATTAATCGAAATTGTCTTTGAGTCCTATGGCGATGTCTGTTGCAGACAATGTCGTCGTTTGGATCATTCCACTCTCGCTCAGCTCGCCGAAACCATGATGACAAACGAATCGCTGCTCTCGTCTCTAAGCAAATGGCGAAAGTCATCCCCCAAATCGCCAATGAGCTGAATGAGAATGCCAGTAAGTCCTCGGAGGCGTCCAGGACTGATACTCCGAAAACAGCTTTTGGCTTCAAGCAGTTCAAAGCCTGCGGTCCAAAGGAATTTACCGGCGAAGATGGTCCTACGGCCATGTTTCAATGGTTTGATTCAATTGAAGTCACCTTGCGCCAGAGTGACTATCTAGACAACCTTCGCACTGTTAACGCCACCGACATCTTCCAATCCCGCGCTCTTGATTGGTGGACTGCCGAGAGGAACAAACGAGGGAACGATGCAGCTTTCAGATTGACATGGGACGAGTTTAAGAACATCATGATGCTAGAGTTTTGCCCTCCCCATGAACTCCAAAAGCTCGAGGATGAATTCTGGCACATTAAGCAGGATGGCGGAGATAACGCTGGTTTAACTACACGCTTCAAGCAGTTGAGTATTATCTGTCCCGGTCAGGTTACTACCCCCGAGATTACAATCAAGAAGTATATCTGTGCTCTTCCGGATTGCGGTGCAGACTTTGTTCAGGGTGCAAAGATGACAACAATTGAGGAAACCTAATTGCTTGCCACTGAGATCAACGATAAGCGAGTCAGGGCTGGTTATTTCGACAAAGCCTCCAAGAATCTACATCAAGTCACCGCTGCTCCCAGCGCCGAAACCACCGCCACACCGCAATCTTCAAAGCTCTCACGCCGCAAGTGGAAGAACAACAGCAGCTCCAGCAACAAGAACTGTGCAGTCACTGCTGCCCCGCTCCAAACAGTACCTGCCCAACCGCAATCTCAACACCGCCAAGTAGAGGCACCTGTGGTCAATGCACCGCCGGCCAAGCGTGCATACACTGGACCACACCCGCTCTGCCCTACTTGTACTTATCATCACCCGGTTGGTCTCGCATGCCGGTTCTGTGTTCATTGCAACATGTACAGCCACTTCACTGCAAACTGCCGTACAGGTCCATGCCAAGCTCCAGCTCCAGCTCAAGGTCAAGCTCCTGCATCGCAAGCTCTTCTTCCTGCTCCCCAGGGCCAACAAGCAGCTCCTGCACCCGCGGCTCACGCTCGAACTTGCTTTGCATGTGGTGATCCCAACCACTTTGCAAACATGTGCCCTAACAGGGTAGTGAAACAAGAGCCCCAGCAGCAGCCGCAACAACACAAACAACAGCAGCAGCAGCCAGCAGCCCGCGGACGCGCTTTCAACATCAACGCCCGCCAGGCTCAAGCAGACAACAATGTGGTCAATGGTGCGTTCCTTGTGAATGGTATATATGCTTCGTGTTTGTTTGATACTGGAGCAGATAACTGTTTTGTATCGTTTGAATTCCAAAAGCTCCTTAATTGTAAGCGCGCCCATCTCCCCTCGACGTTCGATGTCGAAGTTGAACCGTCGCTGTCAATTATGTTCTACGTGATTGTACGCTTGAACTCAACAATCACGTCTTCCCTATCGACCTTATTCCGATGCAGCTCGGCAGTTTTGACATCATAGTAGGCATGGATTTTCTTCGCGAAAATCGTGCTGAAGTTTTTTACTTCGATAAGATGATTCGTTTCTCGCTCGCTAATGGTGATAAACTTTGTGTGTATTGCGAAACTCCTTCAAAAGGTCTTAAACTCATGTCATGTGTCCAAGCAAGCAAGTATCTCCGCAAGGAATACAGAGCTTTCTTGGCTAACATTGTAGTAGCGGAGAAGGAAAAGAAAGGAAATCCAGAAGTGAAAGACATTCCCGTTGTTTGTGAATTCCCTAACGTATTTCCTGATGATTTACCTAGTTTACCTCCCACTCGTGATATCGACTTCCGAATCGACCTCATTCCTGGAACAAATCCTGTTGCTAAAGCGCCCTATCATCTCGCTCCTTCTGAAATGTGCGAACTCTCGAGTCAGCTCCAGGAACTTCTTGATAAAGGCTTTATTCTCCCTAGCACCTCTCCTTGGGGCCCGCCTGTCCTTTTCGTTAAAAAGAAGGATGGATCGTTCCAAATGTGCATCGACTATAGGGAGTTGAATAAGCTGACAATCAAGAATCGCTATCCCTTGCCTCGAATCGATGATTTGTTTAATCAGTTACAAGGTGCTACCTGTTTCTCGAAGATCGATCTACGCTCAGGCTATCACCAATTACGCATTCAAGAGGAGGATATACCTAAAACCGCTTTTCGAACCCACTATGGTCATTACGAGTCTGTTGTTATGCCTTTTGGTTTGACTAACGCTCCCGCAGTCTTTATGGACCTAATGAATCGCGTGTGCAAACCCTTTCTTGACCGCTTCGTCATCGTGTTCATCGATGATATCCTGATCTATTCTAAATCAAAATCCGAACACTCGCAGCATCTACGTTTGGTTCTTGAGTTACTCCAGGGAAACCTGTCTTTATGCCAAGTTCTCCAAGTGCGAATTCTGGCTTGAGGAGGTTCAATTTCTGGGTCACATCGTCAATAGTCAAGGAATTCATGTTGATCCTGCGAAGATCGAGGCAGTTAAGAGTAGGGTTACCCCCAAGAACCCGTCTGAAGTCTGTTCTTTTCTCGGACTAGCGGGCTATTACCGCCGATTTATCGAAGGTTTCTCTAAAATCGATGTGCCACTTACCTCACTTACGCATAAGGACAAACCTTTTGTTTGGGGAACTAAACAGGATGAAGCCTTTCAAACTCTCAAGGCTATGCTTTTTAATGCTCCCGTGCTCTCACTGCCCGACGGAAACGAAGATTTCGTAGTCTACTGTGATGCCTCAAACCTTGGTCTTGGTTGTGTTCTCATGCAGCGGGACAAGGTTATTGTGTACGCCTCTTGACAGCTCAAGATCCACGAGAAGAATTATATAACCCACGACCTCGAGCTAGGTGCAGTTATTTTTGCGTTAAAGATTTGGCGACACTACCTTTATGGTACCAAGTGTACGATCTTCACCGATCATAGGAGCCTACACCACATCTTTGACCAGAAAGAACTAAATATGCGCCAACGCCGATGGGTTGAACTCCTCAACGATTACGGTTGTGAGATTCATTACCATCCAGGATAAGCAAACGTTGTTGCCGATGCTCTCAGTCGACGAAGCTATTTGCATAGCGTTCGTAATTCTCAAGCCCAGTTTAATCTCGAAGCTCTCATCCGTGACGCTCAACATGCTTGTTTTACTGAACGTACCTTGAAGAAGGAAAGGATTATCAACGATGGCGCTCAACTGGTAAACAAATCGAATGGGATATTCCACTACCTAGATCGAATTTGGATTCCTAAGCGTACGAATTTGCGACAACTTCTGATGGACGAAGCCCATAAATCTCGGTATTCTACTCATCCCGGTGCTGACAAGTTGTACCAGGACATGCGCTACAAGTACTGGTGGCCGGGCATGAAGAAGGATATCGCCCTATATGTTTCAAAATGTCTGACTTATTCCAAAGTCAAGGCTGAGCATCAACGCCCCTCTGGCTTACTCGTACAACTCGAGATCCCGATGTGGAAATGGGAGAGTATAGCTATGGACTTCATAACGAAACTTCCGCGCACGCCGCCAAGCCACGACAGCATCTGGGTTGTCGTTGACCGTTTGACTAAATCAGCTCATTTCCTGCCAATACGAGAAGACTTTAAGGTAGAAAAATTAGCCCGAATCTACACTGATGAGATAATTTGTCGACACGGTACGCCTCGTGAAATCATCTCTGACCACGATGGTCGGTTTACCTCGCATCTTTGGGAAACGTTTCAATCTGCTCTCGATACTACGCGTAATCTAAGTAACGCTTTCAATCCCCAAACCGACGGTCAGACTGAAAGAACGATTCGCACCCTTGAAGACATGCTCCGCTCGTGTGTTATAGATTTCGGTGGTGTAACAATCCTCAAATAAACCGACACCCTTGAATTATTTCCGGTACCCTAATATATTTTAAAATATCCCAATATGTTCCAAAATACACCCCATACGAGAAAACGGACCCTGAATACCCTAAATACTATTAAATTTAATAAAAAATTGAAAGTTTGGCCTTGAGGCGGGCCGCGTAAGCCTAAGCCCAACCTTCACGCGGGCCGCGTGAACTTAAAAGGTGGCTCAGCCCGGTGCGGCCACGTGACCCAACACACGGCAAGCCTACCTGATGATCCGGACAAGCTACACGTTGACCTGGGGTCAACGCGGGCCGCGTAGGCCCTGTGCTTGTGTTACGCGGGCCGCGAGAGGACCAGACTCAGCAACTATATAAGAAGGCCATCGGGTTTCATTCAGAATTCGTTCAAAATCGATTTCTTTCTCTCAAATATGAATATTAGGCAATATAAGCGGGTATTATACCTCCCAAAATAGCGAAGTTCTGCTCCGTTGTAAGTATTATAACCCCTGGATACGTATTAGATACGCTGCCCGATTGATCTAGGGTTCCGTAATGGCTGTCGTGGTTCTGCCCGACGTAGTCATTGGAATGCCGTCTCGGGGGGGGGGGGTATTACTAATGTTAAAATGAGTTATTATACTAACGTGTGTACATTTGTGTAAATTATAAATAATACTCAGGAAACCTTTACGGAAAATCTAAGAAAGCAATGTGAGTAATCTCCTTTTTGTAAACAGTTTTTACAAAACCTTAACTATTTTATAATGCAATTTAGCAGTGATTGAGTCTTTGTAATTCTACGATTACTGCCGGTATGTTGGGGTTTTGTATACAAAATGTGAGTAACGTTACCATTGGACGAAAAGTTAGCCAATGTGTAATATGACCCACCAGTCAGGATTGACAGTACTGAATGAGTAATTGGGTAGATATAAACATTGTAATCGCCCTCAATACTGTTAAGTTTAAATTAAATTAATGTTCCTTGATTAAACTGGGATTCACTCACCAGTATTTCCCACTGACAAATTTTTTTAAAACGCGTTTCAGGTAACACAGTGTGAAAGCCAATTAGAAGCCAGCTGGACAGCACTGAAGGCTTGGAAAAGTGGCTATAAAAGTTACCTGAACAAAGAAGGCATTTTCATTCAAATAAAATGGGATTTATCCCTATAAATCAGCTTGTAATAAAAACTTGGGTTTCATCCCAACATGTTTATTTATATATAAATTGTGGTTTTACTCTGATAAACATTTCCTAACTACGGTCCTGATGAAAATCCCGCTGCCAAAATTAGACAATACATGATACCACCGAAACTTACTCGCGGCCCCCCGTTCCCGGGGATCAGGGATCGGGGGTTGCGACGGGTGGTAATTGGGACGCGCACTTACCTTTGGTCGAATTCTCGTACAATAACAGTTATCATTCTAGCAACCAAATGGCACCATTTGAGGCATTATATGGAAGGAAATGTCGATCTCCTATTGTATGGCACGAGATCGGAGACGCGCAAATTACCGGTCCTGAGCTGTTGCAAGAAACGACTGACAAAATCCTCCAAATTCGAGACAATTTGCTGAAAGCTCGGAGTCGTCAGAAAATTTACGCCGATAGATGCCGCAAGCCCCTTGAATTTGATGTTGGCGATCACGTACTCCTAAAGGTTGCACCTTGGAAGGGGGTGATCAGATTCGGCAAGAAAGGAAAGCTCGCGCCTCGATATGTTGGACCCTTTAAAATTCTGGAAAGGATTGGAAAAGTGGCCTACAGACTCGAACTACCGGAGGGACTTAGTATTGTCCACCCGACTTTCCACGTTTCGAACCTCAGAAAGTGCTTGGCCGACCAAAAACACATGTCCCTCTGGAAGATTTATAAGTGGACGAAACATTACACTTCGTGGAAAAGCTTGTCGAGATAATGGGACGAGAAACCAAGGTGCTCAGACGCTCATGCATTCCCATTGTGAAGGTTCGCTGGGAAGGTAAACACGGCGCCGAGTTTACCTGGGAACTCGAAAGTGACATGAAGGCGAAGTACGTGCAACTGTTTGTTAAACCTACTTCTTAAATTTCGGGATGAAATTTGCTAAAGTAGGGGAGGCTGTAACAACCCTTTTTTTTTGAAAGTCAAAGTACAAGTCAAAGTCAAAAGAAGAAAAGATTGCTAATTAAGATCTGTCACTCCTTGCTTAACTACTGAATTGTGCTTCTTGACCTGTAATCTAATCCTTTTATTTATTTGCTTTAGTTGTATTATATGGAGTATCTATTAATAATCGAGGTTTAATCGATGTTTAATCGTTAATCGACTTATCGCTAATCGCATCGCTATCAAATTCGCAACTCGAATTATGCGTTTTGGATATTTTTTTATGTGTGTATGCTATTATGTGTTACTTGTGCATGTTATGATTATGTTGAGGTGTTTAATCGCAATCGCAATTCTATCGCAGTGCAATCTAATCGCAAACGCTAAACGCAAGAGTTTTTTATAGTGATTGTATGTTAGATATAGTAGCTAGGTTATTTGTGTAATTAATGGGTAATACTATCGCATCGCTCACTCGAAATGCAATCAAAACGCTCAACACGCAAAATGAAACGCCGAAACTCAACTCGTCAGACCACTTCGATCGAATGGCCAATCGATCGAATGGCCAATCGATCGAATGGCCGTCCAATCGGATTGCCATCCGATCGGTGAGCTATCCGACACTTGCACCCACTTTCCCTTTTTGGCAACCTATAAATACCCCCTTTCACATCACTTGTGATGTGACAACTCTCTCTCACTCGACCAGCATGCTCAAGGCCTTCTTTCTCTCGATTTCTCACAATTCTTGTAAGTTTTCAACTCAAACCTTGTACTTCTATGATCTACACGCACTTCTTCATCATTTCCACCTTTGAATCTTAACTTTTAACCGTGAACTCAACGGATTTGAGGTGTTTTAGGATGATGTCATCATGGAGTTCTTATGAACTTCAAGATTTGGCTTCATTCCACCAAGAACAACTCAGATCTGAAGGATTTCCACATGATTTCACAACGATTTCGCATAGATCTAAACATTTTCAAAGTTAAAAGGATTGAAAGATTGTTTCTAACTTTCTTTCAACTCTTTTACACTCAATGCACTCAAAACCGATGGAGTCTGAGCTTATTCTGGTCTTCTACTCATTTCTTAGTGAAGTGTCGGTTGAGATCTGGTTTCTATCAAAGAGGCAATCGATTTCGGATTGAACATGAACAACCGTCACGAACCAGTAAACTGGTCGGATTAGGGTGATTCCTGTTCGATCGGGCGACCTGGGACTTGACGAGGTTCCATTGTTTAGTACGTTATCATACCGTCTCGAACAAACCGCAAAACTTTCAAAATAATCAAGTCAAAATGATCAGATTCGTTGGGACGGATTGCCGTCCGATCGGATTGCCATCCGATCGAACTGCAATCCGATCGGATTGCACTTGGTTCCACCCTTAACAGTTTTCAAGTTTTTCAAAAGATCTGAACGTCGAACGGATTGCCGTCCGATCGGATTGCTATCCGATCGAACGACCATCCGATCAGTTGATATTTGGAACTTCGACACTTAATCCATTTCATAATTTTCAAAGACCATTAGTTCTAACAGATTGCCATCCGATTTGATTGCTATCCGATCGAGTTACCATCCTGCTGTGAACTTGTTCTCACTAAGTGTCCTGCCAATCGGATAACTATCCGATCGAGCGAGCGATCGTTCGATCAATCGACCTGAAGGGTAGAGTTACTTCGTTGTTTTCAAAATGCTACAACGAAAACTTCAAAGCCATCATACACAAACACATCCTTCCCAAACGAATGCCAATCCGACCGAATGGTCATCCGATCGGATGACCATCTGAACGGATTGACATCCGATCGAATGACCATCCGATCGAATTGACACCCAATCGGATTATCACCCGACACTTAGTATTTTTATCCTTTAACGCGCCGATCTTCGCTTATGTTATCGCTAACTGTTCAGGCTAATCACTCTAGAGCTCCCTTCAATCCATTAACTTCCATCGCTGTGAGTGTCACACCCCGATATTTCCACGTTTGACCGGTGGGCCCGGTGGGGGAATATCGTGATGTGGTTGGCAACATAACAGTCAAACAACACAATATTTAAATATACACAGCGGAAGCAAAAGAAAGATATATTTCAACCGAATAAAATATTGTAATATCAAGTATCACAACAGTCGAAAGTTTATCCACAGACGGATCAAAAATAAATAGGAAACAGTAGTTCAACAGACTTTAGGCATCTTAAGCTTGCGAGACTCTTTTGATGCTAAGGAGAAATCCAGCCTATTACGATTAGTACCTGCATTTAATCTTTTTGGGAAAATACGTCAGTTTACACTGGTAAATACATTCAACCGACTCGTTTTGAAAAGTTTAATAAAATTGATTTGAATGCACGTGGCACAAACTTTTTATAACTTGGGATATTTATTTAAATATATAATCTCGTAAAAGAATTACATGTTCCTTATGCGTTCAGTAGCCCGGATCATGCCGGGTTAAAGATCAATAGACACACCACATTAATTATTTGGCACTGACGGGTATACGCCTGCACCTCGTGCTTAGGTCGTGGCCATTTCGTAAAATGATGCCAAGGATATCCGGGACATGGTCATTAACCTCCCAAAGGCTTTAAGCAAACAAAACAATTTAAACGGGCCGATCAAATATCAATTAATCACCATACGGTGGAAGATTTAATGCCCGACCAAGCGGTATTTTATATACCGTACCCCAAGCCCGTATAGGGAAAATAAGTTAAAAGTATTTACTTTGCAAGTATAATTCACAATTAGCAAATGCGGGTAGCTTTTACCGGTTCTCCTATTCTGGAACAAAGGTTTATAATAACCTATTAGAATTCTAACGGTCTTTAGTTAAGCTTAAGCTTAGACCGAATAGTTTTAAGGAATGATACGGTTCGAACGCGTGATTAAGCGAAGACCGGAATAGAATGTGATTTAGACCCGACAAGTTTAAAGACTTGTCTTATATGGGTAATCTAAACACATTCTGGATTTTGAGATAAAACCGATAAGGTTTGACCCGTTTCGGCTAGTTTAAGCAAACTAGTTACATAAACCGAACCGAACGGGCAAGAGGCGTAACTGGTAATCATAAGAGACATATACATGTTTCCTAAGTTAATATGCCTCAAATATGTTGTGACATCAGTAAGATATCTTCTATTATGCCCGAAACGAATTTAAACTTAAACTATGCCCCGTAGGGGTAGTTTGGTCATTTATAAGGTTATAAAAGAGTTCAAGTATTAATCTGAGTTACAGGTCTGATATAATCAGCAAAAATACTTAATTTGATAAGTTATAACAGTAGGGTATTGCATAAATGTGAAATTTATCAATTATAACCAAACTATGCACCATAGGGGCATTTTGGTAATTTCATATAAGCCGAAAAGCTCAAAACTGAAGTCTGAGTTAAACAACTTTTTCTTACTATTAAAATATTATAATTTACCTAAAATATCAGTAGGTATCAACCCTTGTATGTTTAAAATAGTTTTAGTACATACTATGCGTTAAAAACGCTTAAAAAGGCGATTAGAAGCCGTTTCCGGGTTCTATATAGAAAGCTAATATTTTTATTATTCCAAAAGGTTTAAAATAATTTATTTATCATATAAAATCAGTAGCAAAAGGTTTGGGGTCGAAAAGATATGTAAAACTCATTTTATAGCCGGAAAGGGCAAAATTGACAATTACCGAATCAAGCTTATAACCCTAAGTTATGCTCAGCCTAAAATTAATTAAAAATATTCAAAAATCCCAAAATAATATATTACATCAGTGGGTAACAAGTTTGATATCAAAAAGTAGGTTTAAATAGGCTATACGCTAATTACGCCGTTAAATCGCTAAAAACTTTATAATTACGCTAATGAGCATAACTCTCGATCTACACCTCAAACTGATGTCAAACTTTGGGTACAAGTTTATATATCAGTAACTAAGGTTTCTACTCTTTTATATTCTCAAAAATCACATTTTATGGTGAAAAGGGTATAATGGTCAACATATGAGCAATTAACGGAATCATGCATATTAATTGGTTAACTAATGAACCAAGGTGTATAATCACAGAGGGTTATACTAGCATGTAACCTGGTCCAATTAAAGCTCTAAGGCATTTCTAAAACATGCATAAACGGGTCAGAACTGAAAGTCAAAGCAAAAGTCAAACTATGCGACTTTCGGTTCCGAACCGGGTCTCTACTGAAAATTGTCGGGTTGAACATGTTTAGACATGTTCTTACCTTAATTACCAAGTTATATTAATGATCAAACAGGTTGTATGGGTTCTACATTGCTAATTATGCATTAAGTTGAAATTAAGCATCCTGTTGACTTTTTAATAACAAGTTTGACCCGACAAATGACCTAGTTAGAGTGGGAATCAGAGGGTGCCCTTTTAAGGGTTTAATGCCCACATAATTACCAACTTATAACTACTTTCAATTCGACTAATCACTGGACCATTAGTGATTAATCGCTAAGTCAACCGTTAATTACGACGGTTTGACTTTTAAGCTAAAACTAAGCAAAAACTTAACTAAGAAAGGTTAAGCATACTTACTGAAGTCCTATGCACGATTAGGAAAGACTTGGGTCTGCTCTTAAGCTCCAGGAAGCTCCAGAAATGCAGAAATGAGGTGTGAAGAAATGGTTGCAACCTTGTGGCCTTTTATAGTGTTCAAAACCTCATGGATTGTTGACACACAAGTCTAATAAAGGCCTTGGATCATTTCCAGATGTCCCTAAGTGTCTAGGGGTTGTTTAGGGGTCGTGCAAGATGAGGAAAATCGTTTTAAGTCGGTTAAAATGGAGTTGGCAGACAAGAACCCAAAGAATTCGGAGCAGAAGGCCCCTCGCGGCACGCGTAGACCCCCCCCCCCCCCAGGGTCCTCGCGTGGCGCGACGCCCCATCTGATCAAATCTGAATTTCTGATTTTTATGCTTTGGTCCTTGGCTCTTGGAAACTTTGCTTCGACTTTATTCCTTGCACTTTGAACCCTCCAATTTGACTTATAAGGGCTTCAAGCCATTTACCCACTTTGTTTAGTCCTCGGTTAACTTTATTGTTACCCGAAAAGTCATAAACTTCATCGTAGACGCTTTTAACCCCTCGCATACGAATTTGATCATAACTTTCTCATACGATAACGAAACTTTATGAAATTTATATCGTGCATTCTAGTGAGCATAATTTGCCGTTACAAAGCTTCAGGTTTGCTAAAAGGTCACTCAGAGGTATAACTTAAACATGTTGACACATTTAACCCCTGTAGTTTGTAATCTCTCACTTTCATTCACAATTAGCTTCGTATGATCCATGATTCATTCGTCTGATGGTATAAACATCATGTAGGGTTATTGTAAAGTATATTTATTCACTGTTGACATTTTGAACTCGTATAATCACATATTTTCCATGTTTGTCAACTTTAGTCCCTCAAGGACATTCTTTCACACGTTCAAACTTATGACACGTGTCAATACCTTATAGGACGTGAATTTTCGAGGTGTTACATCCTCACCCCCTTAAAAGAAATCTCAACCTCGAGATTTACTGAAACAAATAAGGGTACTTTTCTTTCATTGTGGACTCAACCTCCCACGTGTATTCGGGACCTCTACGGGCATCCCATTTTACCTTTACAATAGGTACATGTTTCCTTCGAAGCTTCTTAACCTGTCGATCCTCGATCGACACAGGTTTTTCGACAAACTTCAAGCTCTCTACTATTTGCACATCTGCATGTGTTATGACCAGTGATTCATCAGCGAAACACTTCTTCAGATTGCAGATGTGGAATACATTGTGAATACCACTGAGCTCTTCCGGTAAGTTTAACTTATAGGCAACTGATCCGACACGTTCGATAACCTCGAAAGGTCCTATGTATCTCGGGCTTAGCTTGCCTTTCTTACCAAATCACATCACTCCCTTCCAGGGTGATACCTTAAGTAACACTTTGTCACCTACCTCGAAGTTAAAAGCTTTACGCTTTAAATCTGTGTAGCTTTTCTGCCTATCCCTGGCAGCTTTCAGGCGGTCACGAATCTGGACAATCTTGTCCGTCGTTTCAAAAACTATTTCCGGACCTGACAGTTGGACATCTCCAACTTCTGCCCAACAAATGGGCGTTCTACACTTTCTACCGTATAAAGCCTCGAAGGGCGCAGCCTTGATGCTGGTATGGTAGCTATTGTTATATGAGAACTCAATCAATGGCAGGTGGTTATCCCAGCTACCACCTAAATCAATCACACATGCACGTAGCATGTCTTCCAATGTTTGGATGGTACGCTCACTCTGTCCGTCAGTCTGAGGGTGGTAAGCCGTACTGAAATTTAAGCGCGTGCCCAAAGCTTGTTGGAAACTCTTCCAAAAATGCGACGTGTATCTAGTATCTCTGTCAGAGATAATAGCCACAGGTACGCCATGTAGGGCTACAATCTTGTCTACGTATAATTGGGCTAACATGTCGGAGCTTTAGGTCTCCTTGATGGGTAAGAAATGTGCTGACTTAGTCAGTCTGTCTACGATCACCCATTTCGTATCATTTCCTTTCCTTGTTTTAGGTAACTTGGTAATAAAATCCATAGTCACCATTTCCCACTTCCAAGTGGGAAGTTCAGGCTGTTGTAGCAAACCTGACGGTTTCTGATGTTCTGCTTTGACTTGTGCGCACGTCAAACATTTAGCTACATAGGCGGCTACAGACTTCTTCAAGCCTACCCACCAATAATTTGCCTTCAGATCCTGGTACATCTTATCAGCTCCAGGATGAACGGAATATTTAGAACTATGGGCTTCCTGGAGGATAACATCTCGAAGTCCCCCATAAATTGGAACCCATATTCGTCCATTCAATCTCAGAATTCCGTCCTTGCCCTGAGATAATTGCTCTTCAGTGACTCCCAGCTTTTCATTAGGATAGTTAGCTTCCAACACAGCTTCCTTCTGTGCAGCTAACAACCTTTCATTCAAACTGTTCTTTATCTCAATGCTCTTGGCATTGATTCGGATGGGTTTCACCCTTTCCTTTCTACTTAAGGCATCAGCAACCACATTTTCCTTGCCTGGATGGTATCGGAATTCACAATCATAATCATTCAACGTCTCCATCCATCGTCGTTGCCTCATGTTTAGATCCTTCTGGTTAAACAGGTGCTGGAGGCTCTTGTGATCAGAATAGATCACAAACTTGATACCATATAAATAGTGCCTCCATAGCTTCAGTGCAAATACAACGGCACCCAACTCCAAGTCATGGGTGGTGTAATTCTTTTCATGCACCTTTAACTGACGTGATGCATAGGCAATAACTTTGCCTTTCTGCATAAGCACACATCCCATCCCGGTGTGTGATGCATCACAATAAACCACAAAATCTTCTATTCCATCTGGCAATGTCAACACAGGCGCATTGCTCAGCTTCTGCTTAAGGATATCAAAGGATTCTTGCTGCTTAGGGCCCTAAACGAACTTTACTTTCTTCCTAGTCAAGGAAGTTAGGGGTGCAGCAATCCTTGAAAATTTTTCAAAGAAGCGTCTATAATATCCTGCCAATCCCAGGAAGCTACGAATCTCTGTAGGTGTCTTTGGCTCTTGCCAGTTCATGACAGCTTCCACCTTAATGGGATCAACTTGGATTCCACGTTCACTAACCACATGTCCAAGAAATTGGACTTCTCGAAGCCAGAATTCACATTTAGAGAATTTGGCGTAGAGCTTCTCCTGCTGAAGTAATGAAAGAATACATCGAAGATGCTTCTCATGATCAGCCTTGTTCTTCGAGTAGATGAGGATGTCGTCTATGAAGACGATGACAAATTTGTCCAAGTAGGGCTTGCAGACGCGGTTCATGAGATCCATGAATGCGGCAGGTGCATTAGTGAGCCCAAAAGGCATCACTAGGAACTTGTAATGACCATAACGAGTCCTAAATGCAGTTTTGTGTACGTCTTCATCTTTAACCTTTAATTGATGATAGCCTGACCTTAAGTCAATCTTAGAGAAGTAACTTGCCCCTTGAAGCTGATCGAACAGATCGTCGATTCTGGGCAAAGGGTACCTATTCTTGATAGTGACCTTGTTAAGCTCACGGTAATTGATGCACAGACGCATCGATCCATCCTTCTTCTTGACAAATAGGATTGGTGCTCCCCAAGGAGACGAACTAGGTCTAATGAAACCTTTGGCTAGCAATTCATCTAGTTGCGTTCTTAATTCCTTCATCTCCGTTGGCGCCAACCTATAAGGTGCCCTAGCAACAGGTGCTGCCCCAGGGATGATGTCAATTCTGAATTCGACTTGTCTATCTGGTGGTAAACCAGGTAGTTCTTCAGGAAAAACATCAGGGTATTCAGAAACGACGGGGATATCTTCCATCTTCGGTTTAGGCTCATCAATAATCACTTGTGCCATGTAGATGACACAACCCTTCTTTAAACACTTGGCCTTGAGCATAGTCACTTGCTCAGGCAGCCCATACTGGGTATCTCCTCGAATGTAAGTGATTCACCAGACGGAGTCTTAATCACCACTTGCTTTTTGTTGCAGACAATTTGGGCCTGGTTATGAGATAACAAGTCCATACCCAAAACTATGTCAAAACCGGCCAAATTAAAGGGAAGTAGGGTCAAAGGAAAATAGTGGTTCTTAATGGATATAACACATCCATCTAAAACAGTTGAGACGGTTTCTAGGGTGCCATCTGCTAACTCCACCTCATACTTCACACTTAAAGTTTTAACAGGTAATTTCAACAATTCACAGAACTTATTATCTACGAAGGACTTATCAGCGCCTGAATCAAAAAGTACTCTTGCATAGACATCATTTACAAGGAAAGTACCTGTAATCACATTGTCGTCTTGAACCGCTTCCTTTGCATCCATCCTGAAGACCCTAGCATTGGTCTTCTTTCCTTCGTCGTCTATCTTTGCATATTTTGGGCAGTTGGTCTTAATGTGCCCCTTTTCATTGCAACGGTAGCACGTTGCGTCTTTTAGCTTCTTGCAATCCAAGGTCTTGTTCTCCTTGGACTTGCATATTCCATATGCAAAAGTTTTTGACTGAGTCTGCGAGTTTGATTCAAACCTGCACTTCCCGAAGTGTTGTTTCTTGCAGACTTTGCACTTGGGCTTATCACCAGACTGATGCCCATCCTTTCTAGACTCAGACCCTTTCTTGTGGTCATTGTTTCCTTGATGCTTCTTGTTTGACCTACGTGAATTGTCATCTTTACGTTTCCTCTTCTCGGTATCTGTGTTCCTCAGCGATCTTTGTCTGACCGCGTCCAGGGTGAGGGACAAAGATATATCAGTGACAGATCTGAAAGTAGTTGGCCAAGAGGCCTTCACGCTTGCCTTTATTTCTGGGGCTAAACCCCCAATGAAACGAGCTATGCGTTTGGGTTCCGGGGTCACCAGATACGGAACCAATCTTGACAAGGTGTTGAAGCTCATGAGGTAAGCTTGACAGTCAAGGTTCTTCATAACCAACGATAGGAAGTCAGACTCAATCTTTTCAACCTCGTGTTGAGGGCAGTAGTTCTCCCTGATGAGGGCAACAAATTGCTCCCATGTCATGTTGTACAATGGGATCTTCCCAGATGCCTGTATCAACGATCTCCACCAGGCTAAGGCCTCGCCTTTAAACGATTGAGATACAAACTTTACTACATCCCTTTCAGCGCATCCGCTGATATCAACCACCGTGTCCATCTCATCCAGCCACGTCATACAGTCAATGGCTCCTTTCTCCCTAGTGAAATCCCGGGGTTTGCAGGAAACAAAGTATTTATAAGAGCAACCCTTGTCACGGGGTCCTTGATTCACAACAATCTTTTGAGATGGATCACTATGATGATTTGAGGAGTGACGATCGTCATCTCCTTTCTTGGGTTCATCCTTCTTGGGAGGTGGCTTGCTGTGAGCCTCAGAGTGAGTTTTAGGCTTCGAATGCGGCGTAGATAGGGTCCTGCTTCGAGTCCCACTATATTCTTCATACTGCCGCTCTAAGGCCTTTGTAACAGCGTCGTCTACTAACGCTTTTAGTTCAGCACCCGTTATATTAATTCGGGCGTTATCATTGTTCTCCCTTGGGTGACTATTAATTTCATCCGAGTCAGCCATTTTAATTTAAACTGTTACATAAGACAATAACAATAGTTTATTTGGGAGTTTATCATAGAATTTTCTTTTATGGCAATTCATTAACCATGGTATACATAAACCATATTTGGTTAATTTGTTAATCATATTTATTTAGGATTTTTATTACAATTTATCCTAATCATAAAACAATAACAGTTTTATTAGTAGCACAAAAGGCCTAGTCACAAGGACATTTTCAAATTATAAGCTATGATTTCAGAGAATCAAGGCTTTAAGGCTTGAACATAGTTCATTACCTTTTTCGGACAGGGAGTCATAGCTACCACTGTCTTTTGGCTCATGTAGAAATGAGCAAGGCCAGTAGGCACCATATTACCAATGTATGGTCAAAATATGATCATCTTAATTGATGATTTAAACCCATGATTCATAGATCATTTAGTTGGGTTAGGAATCTTTTGAAGAATCCATATATAAGAATGACGTGTGTGATTTTAACGAATCACGTCTGCCAGGAGTGTTAACATATTTTTAGATGTTAGCAGGGATCCGAATCTTTTAAACAGGTCTTACCATCTTGGTCAGGTCTTTACAATGACACTCAGGCTAGGTTTCACTCTTAAGATTCTCATTCAATATTTAATAGGCAGATTATTATTAAAAAGGAATGATTTTGATTTATTTATTTCATATATAATATTTATGCATATCATGGTAAAAATGAAATTTATAAATTAAACATTCCATTAATTATTAATAGATTACACATCGCCCTAAACGGGACTTTTTTTTAGACAGAACAACATACCCACGCAGGGGTCAAATCGAAATACTAGTCCACGCAGGGACTTAAACAAACAATACACCCTCGTAGGGGTTAACAGAAAGATAGACCCACGCAGGGGTCAAAACAAACAAACATACCCACACAGGGGTCAATACAGCAAGACAGGCCCACGTAGGGGCTCAACTGATACAAGGAAATTACAACCAATAATTGAAGGATTCAATGGTCCTTCTTGCTCTTCCCTTTTATTAAACTTGTCAGTCCCTGGAAGAAACTTTGTCGCTCCCTGCGATCTCTGTGAAAGTCTCGCTCGACCCGGTCCAATCTTTGAAGAATTTCTTCCCGCTCGGGTGGGGAAAACCGTGGCGGCTGCGATTGTGTCTGAATTATAGGTCTAGCAGGTATCTGGTACCCATGAGTTGGGTACCCTACTCCCCAAGGAGCTCCATACGGTCCTTCCGGGTTAAAGGTGTTGTAATTGGCCGCTACCAAGTATGGGTCGGCTTCAGCGTAATTATAGTTGGTGTGAGCCGGCTGCTCAAACGGGTTATATGTCATTGAACCAGTGTAGGCAGGAATTGGGTTATCAAAACCCATCGGTGGTGGCTGTGGTGCAACTGGGTTTGAAGGTCCACCCATATGCGGTTCTTCCTGTAGTGGCGGATAATGACTGCCACTTGAGTGTCGAGGAGAGCTGAAGTGAAAATCTCCTCCACGCGCGGACATTCACGTGCCTGTCCTCCTACGCCTCGGCGGTTCCGGAGGTGCTTGATTAACTGGTGGTGGTGGAGGCGGTGGCGTGACAGCCACGAAACGTGAATCCCCAGAGGGATCCTACTGCTGATGTTGCTGCTGATGAGGCGACGAATGATGCGAGGGTGTAAAATACCACTCGAACTGGTTAAACCGTGCCTGGTAACTGTCTAGACCACGGTAGGGTGATCCATGAAAAGACGAACCATCTGAGACCTCGATAGGATGGTTCGGAGTTCCGGTTGCGGGCTCGACTGGATCGGTGTCCTCGTCCATGTCCTCTGCATGATCGCCAGAGTAATGATCCTCTGGCCCCAATGGGTTAAAACCCACTGGTTCTTGTATGTAGTTTGCCGGGTTAAACCGGCCCCTAAAAACAGGTGTAGGGTCACCAAAGGAATGGTGCGATAGGGATCGCTGTAGAGGTATGTAAGAAGGTTGAGGGTTATCGGGCTCATTTTCCGAATGTGGCCCATAAGAGTTATGAACGGGAGGCGTCGAACTGTGTGAAACAGATCGTCTAGCAGGCTCAAAAAGGTTCCTCCTGTTCTCCCGAGGATCAGCACTCGCAATGGCAGAAGGAGCTCGCGTGTGCGAAGGCCCTGCTTCGTGATCATTGGGGGCGGTGATTGGCCCCTTGCCTCGTCCTCTTCGTCAGAAAAATCTTGGCGGCATACTTAGTCCTGTCAATATAACATAAGATAACAACAAGAATATCTAAAATAAAAGACAAAGAAAAATGTAAATTGAAACAAATTTGGATTGTTCCTATGTTTTTTGTCTAGACTCGAAAATTTTGGAATGTGCAATTATGTAACTGAGATTAAACACAAAAGGCTAGTGTTTAATTCACTCAGCGTTGGCTCTGATACCAACCTGTCACACCCCGATATTTCCACGTTTGACCGGTGGGCCCGGTGGGGGAATATCGTGACGTGGTTGGCAACATAACAGTCAAACAACACAATATTTAAATATGCACAGCGGAAGCAAAAGAAAGATATATTTCAACCGAATAAAATATTATAATATCAAGTATCACAACAGTCGAAAGTTTATCCACAGACGGATCAAAAATAAATAGGAAACGGTAGTTCAACAGACTTTAGGCATCTTAAGCTTGCGAGACTCTTTTGATGCTAAGGAGAAATCCAGCCTATTACGATTAGTACCTGCATTTAATCTTTTTGGGAAAATACGTCAGTTTACACTGGTAAATACATTCAACCGACTCATTTTGAAAAGTTTAATAAAATTGATTTGAATGCACGTGGCACAAACTTTTTATAACTTGGGATAATTATTTAAATATATAATCTCGTAAAAGAATTACATGTTCCTTATGCGTTCAGTAGCCCGGATCGTGCCGGGTTAAAGATCAATAGACACACCACATTAATTATTTGGCACTGACGGGTATACGCCTACACCCCGCGCTTAGGTCGTGGCCATTTCGTAAAATGATGCCAAGGATATCCGGGACATGGTCATTAACCTCCCAAAGGCTTTAAGCAAACAAAAAAATTTAAACGGGCCGATCAAATATCAATTAACCACCATACGGTGGAAGATTTAATGCCCGACCAAGCGGTATTTTATATACCGTACCCCAAGCCCGTATAGGGAAAATAAGTTAAAAGTATTTACCTTTGCAAGTATAATTCACAATTAGCAAATGCGGGTAGCTTTTACCGGTTCTCCTATTCTGGAACAAAGGTTTATAATAACCTATTAGAATTCTAACGGTCTTTAGTTAAGCTTAAGCTTAGACCGAATAGTTTTAAGGAATGATACGGTTCGAACGCGTGATTAAGCGAAGACCGGAATAGAATGTGATTTAGACCCGACAAGTTTAAATACTTGTCTTATATGGGTAATCTAAACACATTCTGGATTTTGAGATAAAACCGATAAGGTTTGACCCGTTTCGGCTAGTTTATGCAAACTAGTTACATAAACCGAACCGAACGCGCAAGAGGCGTAACGGGTAATCATAAGAGCCATATACAGGTTTCCTAAGTTAATATGCCTCAAATATGTTGTGACATCAGTAAGATATCTTCTATTATGCCCGAAACGAATTTAAACTTAAACTATGCCCCTTAGGGGTAGTTTGGTCATTTATAAGGTTATAAAAGAGTTCAAGTATTAACCTGAGTTACAGGTCTGATATAATCAGCAAAAATACTTAATTTGATAAGTTATAACAGTAGGGTATTGCATAAATGTGATATTTATCAATTATAACCAAACTATGCACCGTAGGGGCATTTTGGTAATTTCACATAAGCCGAAAAGCTCAAAACTGAAGTCTGAGTTAAACAACTTTTGCTTACTGTTAAAATATTATAATTTACCTAAAATATCAGTAGGTATCAACCCTTGTATGTTTAAAATAGTTTTAGTACATACTATGCGTTAAAAACGCTTAAAAAGGCGATTAGAAGGCGTTTCTGGGTTCTATATAGAAAGTTGATATTTTTATTATTCCAGAAGGTTTAAAATAATTTATTTATCATATGAAATCAGTAGCAAAAGGTTTGGAGTCGAAAAGATATGTAAAACTCATTTTATAGCCCGAAAGGGCAAAACTGACAATTACCGAATCAAGCTTATAACCCTAAGTTATGCTCAGCCTAAAATTAATTAAAAATCTTCAAAAATCCCAAAATAATATATTACATCAGTGGGTAACAAGTTTGATATCAAAAGGTAGGTTTAAATAGGCTATACGCTAATTACGCCATTAAATCGCTAAAAACTTTATAATTACGCTAATGAGCATAACTCTCGATCTACACCTCAAACTGATGTCAAACTTTGGGTACAAGTTTATATATCAATAACTAAGGTTTCTACTCTTTTATATTCTCCAAAATCACGTTTTATGGTGAAAAGGGCATAATGGTCAACATATGAGCAATTAACGGAATCATGCATATTAATTGGTTAACTAATGAACCAAGGTGTATAATCACAGAGGGTTATACTAGCATGTAACCTGGTCCAATTAAAGCTCTAAGGCATTTCTAAAACATGCATAAACGGGTCAGAACTGAAAGTCAAAGCAAAAGTCAAACTATGCGACTTTCGGTTCCGAACCGGGTCTCTACTGAAAATTGTCGGGTTGAACATGTTTAGACATGTTCTTACCTTAATTACCAAGTTATATTAATGATCAAACAGGTTGTATGGGTTCTACATTGCTAATTATGCATTAAGTTGAAATTAAGCATCCTGTTGACTTTTTAATAACAAGTTTGACCCGACAAATGACCTACTTAGAGTGGGAATCAGAGGGTGCCCTTTTAAGGGTTTAATGCCCACATAATTACCAACTTATAACTACTTTCAATTCGACTAATCACTGGACCATTAGTGATTAATTGCTAAGTCAACCGTTAATTACGACGGTTTGACTTTTAAGCTAAAACTAAGCAAAAACTTAACTAAGAAAGGTTAAGCATACTTACTGAAGTCCTATGCACGATTAGGAAAGACTTGGGTCTGCTCTTAAGCTCCAGGAAGCTCCAGAAATGCAGAAATGAGGTGTGAAGAAATGGTTGCAACCTTGTGGCCTTTTATAGTGTTCAAAACCTCATGGATTGTTGACACACAAGTCTAACAATGGCCTTGGATCATTTCCAGATGTCCCTAAGTGTCTAGGGGTTGTTTAGGGGTCGTGCAAGATGAGGAAAATCGTTTTAAGTCGGTTAAAATGGAGTTGGCAGACAAGAACCCAAAGAATTCGGAGCAGAAGGCCCTTCGCGGCACGCGTAGACCCCCCCCCCCCCCCAGGGTCCTCGCGTGGCGCGACGCCCCATCTGATCAAATCTGAATTTCTGATTTTTATGCTTTGGTCCTTGGCTCTTGGACACTTTGCTTTGACTTTATTCTTTGTACTTTGAACCCTCCAATTTGACTTATAAGGGCTTCAAGACATTTACCCACTTTGTTTAGTCCTCGGTTAACTTTATTGTTACCCGAAAAGTCATAAACTTCATCGTAGACGCTTTTAACCCCTCGCATACGAATTTGATCATAACTTTCTCATACGATAACGAAACTTTATGAAATTTATATCGTGCATTCTAGTGAGCATAATTTACCGTTACAAAGCTTCGGGTTTGCTAAAAGGTCACTCAGAGGTATAACTTAAACATGTTGACACATTTAACCCCTGTAGTTTGTAATCTCTCACTTTCATTCACAATTAGCTTCGTATGATCCATGATTCATTTGTCTGATGGTATAAACATCATGTAGGGTTATTGTAAAGTATATTTATTCACTGTTGACATTTTGAACTCGTATAATCACATATTTTCCATGTTTGTCAACTTTAGTCCCTCAATGACATTCTTTCACACGTTCAAACTTATGACACGTGTCAATACCTTATAGGACGTGAATTTTTGAGGTGTTACAGTGAGTATACCCGATCCCTTTTGTTTTACGCACTTTTGGGTGTTACATACGCTACTTATTCTAAAACACATCAATCACACAACGCAAACACTATTTATACGCTGACTGTTATTGCATGTTACATGTTACTCGATGAATGCTTGTATGTTATGTTAACACAGTGATTGTTGCCTGACGCCTTAGCAATGATAGTACTATAGTTTGGACTCAGCACCTGTCGTGGACAAGGGTTGTTAAGGTTATCTCTTCGCGTGTCACAGTGGTGATATGTGTTGCGCATTCTACAACTCGCAGTCTTGTCTGTGCATATTTCATTGTCGATAACCTACTAGCTTCACATTATACATGTTACATGCTGGTTATGCGTAAACGCTTTTGAACTCTACTATTACCATTAAACTTGTGTGCTCACCTTTACACTATTTGTATTGACTCTATTTTAACGTATGTGACAGGTGCTTAAATGCTAGGAAATGTTGTGCTTTGGTGAATCAAGCTAGGGGTCTAGTTATGTCACGCTTAAATCTAAGTCGTCGGAACAGTATTTGTTTTTGAGACAATTATTTGTAATAACTGTTTTATTTGGATATGTTGTGGTATGGGACATGACGTTTAATTATCTAGTAATAAATAGTTGATATGGATACTCATGGACAATCTGTTTTGCTCAGTGCCATGCCCCGATGTTTCCGCCATCGGTTGGGGTGTGACAAGAAAAAAGGACAAGTCTATAGATGAATTCACAGAAGATAAAACACCTGAAAAGGGAAAGCATGTCTCATCAAACAGAGCATGGTGTGTCACATAAATACGAGAAGTATTTGGGTCATTACAACTGTCACACCCCCAAAATCCACCCGCGGAGTACCACCGCTTGGAGGCGTGACTGACCAGGATCCAGCCACCAATCATATTGAACATGCGAGTTAAAAGATATAAAAGTTTAACCAATACAATTGGTGTCCAAACAAACACATAGTTAAGTTTCAAGCGGAAGCATAAGTCTTAAATCAAAACATAAGTTTAATTGTTTCATAGTTTAACATGGCACACAGTCGTCCATGTCCCACAACGATCCTCCTCCATGCAAGCTCCAGCTTAAGAACCTAAGGACCTGCAAAGCATGTAGTAACGAGTCAACAACTAGTTGAGTGAGTTCACGGTTGGGTGTTCGTTTTAAGTTGTTTCGAAAACAGTTTTCCTTTAGCTGGCATCCTGCCGTGGGGGTTACCCCATAATTAAAAACGTGACATGTTTATTCCCGGTTACTCTGGCTATCCAGCCGTGGGGGCTACCCCGTGTTAGTTATCTGGCATTTCGGCCGTGGGGGCTACCCCATGTATACACTAGACTCGTTACCATATCGACTGCTGACTGTAGTCATGTTTAAGTGCCCTGAAACTGTCAATGTCTATCATCATTGACGTGCCCCAGATCCATTAGTTCACGCCCGTCCTCTGCGGCACGGTGTGAGGTTTGTCAGACCTAAATAGCGCTATCTAACTAATGACCCGCTCGCCATTGGCCCGGCGATTAAGTCGATATAAAAATGAGGGACTTCGTGATAGAGTTTTGGTCTAGTACGAGATATCTGTCCGTGAGGACGAGGAATTACATTCCTGAACCTTTGCTGTCCTACCCAAGGAGGACGAGGAATCCAGTTCCTTAACCCCAATTCCCGATCCCTGGGAATCCCATGCTTTGTAGAGGGTGTGAACTCCCCTTGGTTTGCTCGGTAGAAAACACAGAAAAGTCAAACAAGCAACGTTGAGGCTACTCACGTCCTATCATAGTTGTATCATACAATCAGGTTCGCATTCAAGTAGTGCACGTATGGGTTACACGTTTAATCATAGCAGATCAACAATGTTCACGTTCAACAGTAACATACAAGGTCTGTACATTGGGCCCAAGAGTCCGGCCCAATCAAATAAGCCCATAATTAAACAAGTCCAACAGTGTACACCCGTATATGACCCCGAGTCGCAACTAGGCGTTTGCGACTCGCAACCGGAGTCGCAACCATGGTTTCGGTCCATGCTGTTTTGGTTACGAGTCGCAACTGGACTCGCAACCGTGGTTTCGAGTCACAAGGTTTGGTGTGCTGATCCGGTGTGGTTTCGAGTCGCAACCGGGTGTTTGCGACTCGCAATCTGTGTCGCAACCGGGAGGTTTCGACTCGTTGTGCTTGGTTTCGAGTCGCAACTGCTGGTTTCGAGTGGACATCTACTGATTCGGAACAGTGTACTATTCTGATTTCAGGTAACAGTTTGTACTAACCAACCAAATTCCTTAAACATGTTTATTTGTCTAGAAATTTCCTAAAATGGATCAAACAAATCAGAATTCAAATATTCAACCATGCTCTTATGATGTTCATCAAGTTCTTCATACATTCATCAAATATTCAAGTAGTTCATATTGCTTATTCAAACTTGTTCATCTTGTTTCCGGGTTTATATCCTTAATCACAACATATAATCATGAACCACAATCAACAAATCACCCTAATAGCAAGCTTTCGGTTCTTCACACAAGAGCACACAATCCGATTTATATGAACATCAACAACTAGTGTTTTAGACTACATTTAAACACAAAACATCATAGGTTCCTTATGCTACATATCCGAAATCAAGTATGCTATCTTATTAACCATTATCATGCATAAACTTAACAAATAACATACTATCACATAATCTCCATCATGCATCATCATCAACATCCGAAATATACAAGAATCATTAACCAACAAGCATCATGAACACTAACCAACAAGCATTCAAACATCAAGCACACATCATTCTTAAATCATGAAAAATACATGTGTTTGCACTAGAATTACTAACCGGTTCAAGTATGGGTTCCAAAGTGTGAGTGAATCTTCCAAACGGGTGTGTGTGCGAGATGATCCGAGAGTTCCTTACGGTTGTTGGTTGGATCCGAGAAGAAGGAGGAGAAATATGATGTTGAAGCTTAGGGTTTAGTGTTTTGTAGAGAGTGTAGAGGAGTATGTGTGGATTGTCCAAGAATGGACTAGTTTGGCTAACATGAGGATTATATACTAGTCCTAGGTAGTGCACCCTAATGGGTTTCGGGTGGGTTACATGAGGTGCGGCCCAACCGGCCCATGTGTGGCGTGATGTTTACTCGAGACCACATGGTCTCGGGTCGAGTCCTTGTTGTTTCGGTACCTATACACATATCGCATATATACAAGCACACACAAATAACACATAATCACATAAAGGTTCATTGTCATTAATCACATAAGTTAACTAGTCACACGTTCAAGCATACAACGAAAGGTTCTAAATTTCGAGTTGTCACATCATCCCCAAGTTGAAAGAAATTTCGTCCCGAAATTTGGTAGGCACTCACTGAGGAAGCTAGTTAAGTTGTATGGTTTTCTCGTTTTCCTGGGGTGTCACATCCACCCCCCGTTGATCTGGAATTTCGTCCCGAAATTCCGTAGCTTCAGCCTCAGTAGTGGGTGTACTGTTTGCGAACAGTTGGGGATACTTTTGTTTCATCTGATCTTCGCGCTCCCAGGTGAACTCTGGGCCGCGACGTGAGTTCCAACGAACTCGTACAAGGGGTATTCTAGTGCTCTTGAGGACCTTAACATCCCGGTCCGTGATCTCGACTGGTTCCTCGACGAATCGTAACTGCTCGTCGATCGTGAGTTCCTTCAAAGGAACTACGTGGGTCTCATCTGACGGACACTTCTTCAGATTCGACACGTGAAAAACGTTGTGAACTGCTCCGAGTTCCGCTGGTAAGTTAAGTCTGTAGGCCACCCTGCCTATTTTCTCAATGACCTCGAAAGGTCCGACCTATCGTGGGTTGAGTTTGCCGCGTTTACCAAAACGAACCACACCCTTCCAGGGTGAAACTTTGAGTAGTACCCGCTCCCCAACCTGGAGCTCAAGTGGTTTCCTGCCCATGTCGGCGTAAACTTTCTGACGTTCACGAGCGGCTGTCATGCGTTTTCGGATCTGAGCGATCTGCTCGGTTGTATCTACCACATATTCTGGACCAGTGATCTGACTATCTCCCACCTCTGCCCAGCAAAGAGGAGACCGGCATTTACGTCCGTACAATGCCTCAAACGGAGCAGCTCCAATGCTGGTGTGGTAGCTGTTATTGTATGAGAATTCCACAAGTGGCAGATGCTTTTCCCAGCGGTTGCCAAAGTCGATTACGCATGCACGAAGCATGTCTTCTAAGGTTTGAATAGTGCGCTCGGACTGCCCGTCCGTCTGAGGATGGTACGCTGTGCTCATGTCTAGTCGTGAGCCGAAGGATTTGTGCATTGCTTGCCACAGCTCTGAAGTAAATCGTGCATCTCGATATGAGATAATGGAGGTGGGCACCCCGTGCCTCGAAACGATTTCCTTGATGTATATTTCTGCAAGAGTGGAGAACTTATCCGTTTCCTTGATAGCCAGGAAGTGTGCAGATTTCGTGAGTCGATCCACGATCACCCAAATAGTATCGTTCCCGCGCTGGGATCTAGGTAGGCCAGTAACAAAATCCATGGAAATTTGCTCCCATTTCCATTGAGGTATCTCTGGTTGTTGGAGCAGGCCTGATGGTTTCTGGTATTCCGACTTGACCCTAGCACAAGTCAAACACTTGCTGACGTAGGTCGCTATGTGGGCCTTCATGCTAGGCCACCAGTACGTAGTCTTGATGTCGTGGTACATTTTATCCGACCCAGGATGTACCGAGTAGCGAGACTTGTGTGCTTCGTCCATCACAAGCTCTCGTAGGTTGGCATAGAGTGGGACCCAAACGCGTCCCGTTACGTAATAAGCACCGTCTTCCTTCTGTTCCAATCGTTGCCTCGATCCGCGTAGGGCTTCAGCCCTGACGTTTTCTGGTTTCAGTGCTTCTATCTGAGCAGCTCGTATCTGGGAGGGAAGACTAGAATGGATCGTGAGTTGTAAAGCTCACACGCGCTTAGGTGCAGTGTCCTTCCGACTGAGGGCGTCAGCCACAACATTGGCTTTGCCCGGGTGATATCTGATTGCGCACTCGTAGTCATTTAGCAACTCGACCCATCGTCGTTGCCGCATATTCAGTTCCTTCTGCTTGAAGATATGCTCGAGGCTCCTGTGGTCGGTGTAGATGGCGCACTTGGTACCATACAGGTAATGCCGCCATAACTTAAGTGCAAAAACGACAGCTCCCAGCTCTAGGTCGTGCGTCGTGTAGTTCTTTTCATGAACCTTGAGTTGGCGTGAGGCGTAGGCTATAACTTTATCTCGTTGCATCAACACGCAACCAAGACCCTGAATTGATGCGTCGCAGTAGACCACAAAGTCGTCTGTGCCTTCCGGCAAGGAAAGGATAGGTGCGCTGCAAAGTCTATCCTTTAGGTGCTGAAATGCCAACTCCTGTGCGTTTCCCCAGCGATAAACAACGCCTTTCTGTGTTAGTGAGGTGAGAGGCTGTGCAATCTTAGAAAAATCCTTGATGAATCTCCGGTAGTATCCCGCCAAACCCAAGAATTGGCGAATTTCCTTTGGTGTACGAGGTGCAGGCCAGTTCTTTATTGAGTCTACCTTGGATGGATCAACGTGGATCCCATCCTTGTTTACCACGTGGCCTAGGAAATGGACTTCTCGAAGCCAGAAGTCGCATTTCGAGAACTTTGCATAAAGCTGTTCTGTTCGAAGGAGTTCCAGAATAAGTCGCAGATGTTGCTCATGTTCTTCCCGGCTTTTAGAGTAGATCAGGATGTCGTCGATGAAGACTATGACGAACTTGTCCAGGTAAGGCTTGCACACTCGGTTCATCAAGTCCATGAAAACCGCAGGTGCGTTTGTCATCCCAAAAGGCATGACCAAAAACTCGTAGTGCCCGTATCGAGTTCTGAAAGCTGTTTTGGAGACGTCCTCTTCCCGGACTCTCAGCTGGTGATAACCCGATCTCAAATCGATCTTCGAATAGTAGCTCGATCCTTGCAGCTGGTCGAACAGGTCGTCGATACGCGGTAAAGGATAACGATTCTTCACCGTCACCTTGTTGAGTTCTCTGTAGTCGATGCACATTCTGAAAGTACCGTCTTTCTTCTTCACAAATAATACTGGGGCCCCCCAGGGCGATGAGCTAGGACGAATAAAACCCTTATCCAGGAGCTCTTGTAGTTGCGTGGAGAGTTCCTTCAACTCTGATGGGGCTAAACGATAAGGTGCACGAGCTATAGGCGCAGCTCCAGGAGCTAATTCAATTTGAAACTCGACTTGGCGATGAGGCGGAAGACCAGGTAATTCCTCAGGAAATACCTCAGGATAATCGCGTACAACTGGAAAATCTTCTATCTTCTTCTCTTTCTCCGTGGTGTCAGTAATAAGAGCCAAAATAGCAGTGTGGCCCTTTCGCAAGTACTTTTGGGCCTTAAGGAGAGAAATGACGTTCTCAACAGCGCTCCTCTTGTCACCATGAATCATGAGAGGTTTACCCTCGGGACCTGGAATACGGACAACCTTCTCGTTGCAAAGAATCTTTGCTCTGTGCTGGGATAACCAATCCATCCCAATGACAACGTCGAAACTACCCAAGACAATAGGAATGAGGTCGATAGAGAAGGTTTGGTCAGCGAGAATGAGTTTACAACCCTTGACTACGTGTGTGGCTTCTAAACTCTTACCATTTGCTAGCTCTACGGTGTGCTTGTTGTTCAAGGGTGTTGGAATACGCTTAAGCATTCGACTAACTTCTAGTGACACGTAGCTAGTATCGGCACCCGAATCAAATAAAACTGAAACATAAAAGTCGTCGAGAAGGAACTTACCCGCCACAACGTTGGGGTCATTCCTTGCTTCACCTTGGCCGATCACAAACATCCGCCCCCTGGCGCCATTGTTGTTGTTGTTCCCATTGTTACCATTCCCCTGATTGTTGTTATTGTTGTTGTTGTTGTTCTGGTTCCTGTTCAGTTGGGGACAGTCTCTCTTGAAGTGGCCCTCAGCTCCACACTGAAAGCACCCTTTGTTATCACCGTGTTGCTGTTGCTGGCGCTGGTTCTGTTGAGCTTGCTGACGATTCTGATTGGCGGGGTATAAGCTCCTGCAATCTTTTGCAGCGTGACCAGGCTTGTTGCACCTATGACAGTTGCCCCTGGTGCATGGTCCGCTGTGGTGCAGGCTGCAGCGATTGCATTTGGGGTGATTTCCTTTGTATCCACCACCAGACGATTGCTGGTTAGGGCTCTTGTAGTCCTCAGTCTTTCTCTGCTGAGACTGGGGCTGAACAGAAGTCGAACCCTTACTTGAAGTTCCATCCCATTTCCGTTTGTTGTCACTAGAGGTACCAGTAGTAGTTGCAGCACCTATGCGTTTTGGTAACTTGTTCTGCTCCACCGCCTGGTCCGTTAGACGGTGAGCCAACTGAACGGTTTGCTGGTAGGTGGCGAGGTTCGCTGAAGTCACATGACTTTGGATTTCTGGCACTAAACCTTGAAGAAACAGTTCGATGCGTTTGATGGGAGGATCCACCATAGTAGGGCACAGAATTGCCAGTTCGTTCGACCTTTTCACATAAGCTTCAATTTCCGACCCCGTCATCTTGAGGTTGAAGAACTCCACTTCCAGTTTGTGAATCTCATCACGACTGCAGTATTCCTCTTTGATCATTTCCTTAAAAGTTTCCCATGGGGTGGCGTTGGCAGCAACCAACCCTAGCATCTGAACTTGAGCGTTCCACCATGTGAGGGCTAAACCCTCGAGAGTACCAGTAGCGTACTTCACCCTGCGCGCCTCAGGGCATTCGCACATTTCGAACACAGATTCTAGCTTCTCAAACCAGTGTAGGAGACCCACTGCTCCTTCAGTGCCGCTAAAAGTAGTTGGTCGGCAGTCCATGAAAGTCTTAAAAGTGCACACGGGTGGTTGAACATGCTGACCTATCGTAGGTGAAAGAAAAGACAGAGTTTAACACAAAGGTTGGTTCACGAGAGTAGGATCCTAAAGATCCTAGAATGAGTTCGGACTGCAGGATATACCTCCTGCGTGTGCAGCTGCAAGTGCTGCGGCAACTCGTTCGTTGATCAGAGCCGTCAACTGGGCTTGTGTCATGTTAACGCGTCCAGACATGATCTTCATATCAAGAAGAACGTGAGTGAGAGGGGTTCGCGAAAGAGCGATGATAGGATAGAGTAAGCACGCACGTGTTCAAGCAACAGTAGTTATATTAACCAAGCATACCATAAGCAATGTACCATGTAACTAACAAGTAGGCAATATATACACAGATCATATTACCTAGAATGTCGAGCCTTGCATGTGGAGTGAAGCATCGTTGTGGACCGTTGAGCACTGTACAGGTTATAGTCTGGTTTTAACAAAAACGTTTTCCCCTTTATTAAAACCAAGTTCTCTATAACCAATGGCTCTGATACCAATCTGTCACACCCCCAAAATCCACCCGCGGAGTACCACCGCTTGGAGGCGTGACTGACCAGGATCCAGCCACCAATCATATTGAACATGCGAGTTAAAAGATATAAAAGTTTAACCAATACAATTGGTGTCCAAACAAACACATAGTTAAGTTTCAAGCGGAAGCATAAGTCTTAAATCAAAACATAAGTTTAATTGTTTCATAGTTTAACATGGCACACAGTCGTCCATGTCCCACAACGATCCTCCTCCATGCAAGCTCCAGCTTAAGAACCTAAGGACCTGCAAAGCATGTAGTAACGAGTCAACAACTAGTTGAGTGAGTTCACGGTTGGGTGTTCGTTTTAAGTTGTTTCGAAAACAGTTTTCCTTTAGCTGGCATCCTGCCGTGGGGGTTACCCCATAATTAAAAACGTGACATGTTTATTCCCGGTTACTCTGGCTATCCAGCCGTGGGGGCTACCCCGTGTTAGTTATCTGGCATTTCGGCCGTGGGGGCTACCCCATGTATACACTAGACTCGTTACCATATCGACTGCTGACTGTAGTCATGTTTAAGTGCCCTGAAACTGTCAATGTCTATCATCATTGACGTGCCCCAGATCCATTAGTTCACGCCCGTCCTCTGCGGCACGGTGTGAGGTTTGTCAGACCTAAATAGCGCTATCTAACTAATGACCCGCTCGCCATTGGCCCGGCGATTAAGTCGATATAAAAATGAGGGACTTCGTGATAGAGTTTTGGTCTAGTACGAGATATCTGTCCGTGAGGACGAGGAATTACATTCCTGAACCTTTGCTGTCCTACCCAAGGAGGACGAGGAATCCAGTTCCTTAACCCCAATTCCCGATCCCTGGGAATCCCATGCTTTGTAGAGGGTGTGAACTCACCTTGGTTTGCTCGGTAGAAAACACAGAAAAGTCAAACAAGCAACGTTGAGGCTACTCACGTCCTATCATAGTTGTATCATACAATCAGGTTCGCATTCAAGTAGTGCACGTATGGGTTACACGTTTAATCATAGCAGATCAACAATGTTCACGTTCAACAGTAACATACAAGGTCTGTACATTGGGCCCAAGAGTCCGGCCCAATCAAATAAGCCCATAATTAAACAAGTCCAACAGTGTGCACCCGTATATGACCCCGAGTCGCAACTAGGCGTTTGCGACTCGCAACCGGAGTCGCAACCATGGTTTCGGTCCATGCTGTTTTGGTTACGAGTCGCAACTGGACTCGCAACCGTGGTTTCGAGTCACAAGGTTTGGTGTGCTGATCCGGTGTGGTTTCGAGTCGCAACCGGGTGTTTGCGACTCGCAATCTGTGTCGCAACCGGGAGGTTTCGACTCGTTGTGCTTGGTTTCGAGTCGCAACTGCTGGTTTCGAGTGGACATCTACTGATTCGGAACAGTGTACTATTCTGATTTCAGGTAACAGTTTGTACTAACCAACCAAATTCCTTAAACATGTTTATTTGTCTAGAAATTTCCTAAAATGGATCAAACAAATCAGAATTCAAATATTCAACCATGCTCTTATGATGTTCATCAAGTTCTTCATACATTCATCAAATATTCAAGTAGTTCATATTGCTTATTCAAACTTGTTCATCTTGTTTCCGGGTTTATATCCTTAATCACAACATATAATCATGAACCACAATCAACAAATCACCCTAATAGCAAGCTTTCGGTTCTTCACACAAGAGCACACAATCCGATTTATATGAACATCAACAACTAGTGTTTTAGACTACATTTAAACACAAAACATCATAGGTTCCTTATGCTACATATCCGAAATCAAGTATGCTATCTTATTAACCATTATCATGCATAAACTTAACAAATAACATACTATCACATAATCTCCATCATGTATCATCATCAACATCCGAAATATACAAGAATCATTAACCAACAAGCATCATGAACACTAACCAACAAGCATTCAAACATCAAGCACACATCATTCTTAAATCATGAAAAATACATGTGTTTGCACTAGAATTACTAACCGGTTCAAGTATGGGTTCCAAAGTGTGAGTGAATCTTCCAAACGGGTGTGTGTGCGAGATGATCCGAGAGTTCCTTACGGTTGTTGGTTGGATCCGAGAAGAAGGAGGAGAAATATGATGTTGAAGCTTAGGGTTTAGTGTTTTGTAGAGAGTGTAGAGGAGTATGTGTGGATTGTCCAAGAATGGACTAGTTTGGCTAACATGAGGATTATATACTAGTCCTAGGTAGTGCACCCTAATGGGTTTCGGGTGGGTTACATGAGGTGCGGCCCAACCGGCCCATGTGTGGCGTGATGTTTACTCGAGACCACATGGTCTCGGGTCGAGTCCTTGTTGTTTCGGTACCTATACACATATCGCATATATACAAGCACACACAAATAACACATAATCACATAAAGGTTCATTGTCATTAATCACATAAGTTAACTAGTCACACGTTCAAGCATACAACGAAAGGTTTTAAATTTCGAGTTGTCACAACAACGATAACCTTTGTATTGTGGATTATACCGAATAAAAACACAGGGAATACTGCGTGGAGAGCTTGTGTGATGCGTAGTCTCTTAGATAAGGAAAAAAACTCGACATCCAAATGTGTGAAAGTTACTATAAACCGGTACCGCAACACCCCCATTCTATTGAGGTGTGTATGACACGATAAACGATGAAATACGTCATTAGCCTCAAGAAGTCACCAAACGGTGTGGTTTACAAATTCTTTGCCACCATCAGTTTATAAAATTTTAATCTTCTTAGAGGATTGCGTTTAATAAAGTTGATGAAAATTGGAAGACGGAAGAAAAATCGCTTTCCTTTGGTCTTCGGTGGATAAAACTAAATGAACCTATAGTCATCCACAAAAATGACATAATAATGATAATCATCAATAACGGATTAAATCTAGTGGCTGCGGAGATCATTTCTCATTTGTCTCAAATGGTAAACGATGTGCCTTTGAAAGCTAACAAGTAGAACAAACATTGGGTTTTGGCAATAATCAAGTAACATCCAGACAACCTGACTTGGTCAACAAGGAAATAATAAGAAAAACCACATGTCCCAATCGATTATGCCACACTTAAAAGAATGCCCAATTACTAAAATTAGAAACTGTAATTAAAGCTTGTGGCCAATTTCTAGGAACATACAACCCTTTTTCACATCTACCTGTGGCAATGACCGTTTTGGTTGTTCTATCTTGAATATAAAAGAAGGGTTGTGAACATAAAACATCCACATAGTTGTTTGTTGTGAGTTTGCTAATTAGTAACATGTTCTTTGTCAGATTTAGAGCAACTAGGATATCGCGTCACTTAACCTAATAAGATACCTGTGAATTTCTAGTATGTGATATAGGAAGATTGTGACCACTACCAAAGGCGACCCTTGCATTATCAAAATAAGGTGTTAGATTGTGCACGCCATTTGCATTTAGCGTCATATGTGCGGTGGTACCCGAATCAACAAACCAAGAGGATGTCGTAAAGTTACCTGGAGAATAAGTGGGATTAGACACATAAGATGATAATGTCTGACAAATTGTAGCATAGTAACCTAGTTCTCTGCATAATTGACAACATGATTGATAGACAACCATGATATGTGAAAGATATTGAAAGGTTGAATTAGTAAAAAAGATTGACAGTTGTGATTGTTAAGGCATAGATTTTTATAATTATGGATCCTATATTATGAGGTATTGTCTGGATCAATTATCCTTAGCGGGTAGTGCAGGGACTCAGAGGATCAAGGATCCTTATTATTATTTATGATTTCTAACAGTTGTTCTCGATGTTTGTTAATATTCATTTGCAGGTTATCAACGAAGTGGACTGAGTCTTAGTTGGAATCTCAGGGATGATTCGTTCAAGATGCTGCACGTGCTATTTCCACAAACGGTCATGGGAGTGAATGTGGTCTTGCATAATTATCGGACTTAGTTGTTAGTGTTATTCAAAATGGGTTGATCAAATGTTATTAGACACAATTCACACTTCGCATACACACACTACGAACCAGAGAACACACACAACACTCTTAGCAATCGGTTGTAAAACACTTAATCAACATCCGAAGTTGTAATCTCTTTTGATTGTGCAATATAGTTGGTAGTGATAGTTTTCACTACACGAGGTTTTTGTGTCGGCCATCTACTAGCGATCAAGGGGTTTTCCTCGTATGAATCGTTGTGTTTGATTATCTTATACATTCGACATTCATTTCATTATCGTTCATCACCTAAGCACTCTACCTCACTTTACAAATTTGGTTATATTATCCTTAATCAGATTTTTGACAAAAACAGTGATGAAATCGAACAAGAAGGAGATCTACCAAGGGGCAGGAAAGAAATCGAAGGGGAAGGAGTAGAGTCGATCGTTATTTTTCAAACCCCAATTCTGTTTAATACCATATAAAAGTGGAAAATCTCTAGACTTTCAAACCCCAATCCTAGTTATTAATACCATATAAAAGTGGAAAATCTCTACACTAATTTGGTGTGACATAATTTTTTATTTACTTTGAGAATACAAAAAGTTACCATAAATAGAAAATACAAAATAAAAATTTTAACAATAACTAAAGAATACAAAAAATTATAACAAATATAAATACTTTAACTTTTAAATTTATTTCTAATATGAAGTAGGTTATATGACTATATTATCTTACATAAAATAAAATGCTTCTCATCACTCATGAGTAATTTAGCGGATAGCTGGTTTGGTTCGGTTCGGTTCGGTTTCCTCACTTAAATAGAACAGATGATCAGTTTACTTTGGTTAAATCGGTTTTGTGAATGCAGGTAACCGAATTATAATAAGCTAATCTAAAACCAAATCATCAGAGTTTTCAATTCGGTTTTATGATTTTTTTTTTTTTTCAGTTATGGATCAGGTAAGTTGCTCATCTATACAAGGATGAGTATGTGAGACTTCACGAGACCTACCAAATTTTCTTCTATCATCCATGGGTAAAAACTAACAAGTGTCACACGATTGTTTGACCACCCACTAAGTAACTAACCTCAATAGCCAATGCTTACGAGTGAAACCTACGCCAAATACCACTTTAATCAAAACAAAATCATACCAAATAAAGATATGGTACTCCACTCTCACGCATCTTAAAAAAAGGCTATATATTGCCTTGGTAGATAATTTATTAAAACTACTTTTTTAATATATAATGGAAGAATTTGTTGATTAATCAGTACGTATTATTAATTTAACAACTAATTAAAGTAATATAGATATCAAACATCAAACATCCAACATGACAAATAAAAAGGTTTTACATCTATGACATTTTATATTGAGTTAATTACTGTTTTCGTCCCTGAGGTTTGTCAAAAATAACGGTTTCAGTCCATTAGTTTAAAAATTACGATTTCAGTCCATTAGTTTCATTTTCGTAACCATTTCAGTCCACTAACTTAACTCCATCCATTTATTTTGTTAACTTTGAGTTAACTAACTAATTCAAGGACGGTTTGCGTCAGTTTTAGAAACACAGGGACTTAAGTGTAAACTCTAAAACATTAAAACAAAAAAAATAGTAAATTCCAAAAAATCAAAAAAATTCAAAAAAACCAAACAAATTCCAAAAAATTCTAAAAAATAATAAAAATTCTAAAAAATCATAAAAAATCCAAAAAATCCGTTTCGGCGCGAACTGTTTCGAACCCGAACCGTTTCGACGCGAACCGTTTCGAGCTGAACCGTCCGTACCGTTTCGACCCGAACCGTTTTGAGCTGAACCGTTTCGACGCGAACCGTTTCGACCCGTACCGTTTCGAGCCGAACCGTTTCGACCCGTACCGTTTCGAAGCCGAACCGTTTCGAGCTGAACCGTTTCGAACCGAACCGTTTCGACCCGTACCGTTTCGAAGCCGAACCGTTTCAAGCCGTACCGTTTCGAACCGAACCGTGCCGTTTCGAACCGAACCCTTTCGAGCTGAACCGTTTCAAACTGAACCGTGCCGTATCGAACCGAACCGTATCGAACCGAACCGTTTCGAGCTGAACCGTTTCGAACCGAACCGTTTCGAGCTGTACCGTTTCGAACCGTACCGTTTCGATGCGAACCGTTTCGAACCGAACCCTTTGGACCCGAACCGTTTCGACCCGAACCGTTTCGACGCGAACCGTTTCGAAGCCGAACCGTTTCGGTTCGATACGGCACGGTTCGATACGACACGGTTCGCGTCGAAACGGTACAGCTCGAAACGGTACGGTTCGAAACGGTTCAGCTCGAAACGGTTCGGTTCAATACGGCACGGTTCGGTTCGAAACGGTTCAGCTCGAAAGGGTTCGGTTCGAAACGGCACGGTTCGGTTCGAAACGGTACGGCTTGAAACGGTTCGGCTTCGAAACGGTACGGGTCGAAACGGTTCGGTTCGAAACGGTTCAGCTCGAAACGGTTCGGCTTCGAAACGGTACGGGTCGAAACGGTTCGGCTCGAAACGGTACGGGTCGAAACGGTTCGGCTCGAAACGGTACGGGTCGAAACGGTACGGACGGTTCAGCTCGAAACGGTTCGGGTCGAAACGGTACGGACGGTTCAGCTCGAAACGGTTCGGGTCGAAACGGTACGGATCGAAATGGTTCGCGTCGAAACGGTTCAGATCGAAACGGTTCGGGTTCGAAACAGTTCGCGCCGAAACGGAGTTTTTGGATTTTTTAGAATTTTTATTATTTTTTAGAATTTTTTGGAATTTTTTTGGTTTTTTGGAATTTTTTTGATTTTTTGGAATTTACTATTTTTTTTGTTTTAATGTTTTAGAGTTTACACTTAAGTCCCTGTGTTTCTAAAACTGACGCAAACCGTCCCTGAATTAGTTAGTTAACAAAATAAATGGATGGAGTTAAGTTAGTGGACTGAAATGGTTACGAAAATGAAACTAATGGACTGAAATCGCAATTTTTAAACTAATGGACTGAAACCGTTATTTTTGACAAACCTCGGGGACGAAAACAGTAATTAACTCTTTTATATTTTATCATAGAAATAAAAACCATCACCATTTTTATATAAAGAATAGTTTCTTTTAAACTAATAAAAATTAATTTAGACTAAAACCTTTTACAAGAGAAGTTACTAAAAAAACACATTTTTCTACTAAATTTTCCGACGCATAAAAAAAGTAATTTGTTATCGCAAATGCATAGGAAACTTGCGACATCATCTATTTTGCCGTAAATTTGTTGGAAACAGTTTCCCACGAGCATTTAACCTACAAAGATGTTTCTGTAAGAAATACATCGAAAACAATATTTTCCTACACATTTCTAACAGAATGCTGCGTGATTAAATATTAATCGAGCATTTTTCTCGTAGTGAGAAAATATACCTTTTTTGAAAAATAAATAAATGAATCTCTATTCAAAATAATGTCAAGGGTCATTATATTGTTATTGTACAAATGATTACAAAACACCAAAATTTGAAGTATAACATGAAGACGCTATCTATCTCTTTCTCGTGATTTTTTTCATCATGAAAGCTCTTTTTCATCCTTATACCTCCAAACCAAACGTCAACATTCACAACCACCGGCCACCGTCACCACCACCCACCAACCACCCTTCCGATCAAAGCAACACCACCAACAACATTGCTTATTTCATCATCAACTTAACCATATTATTTAGTTTCTTCACAAACTTTCACCATATGATCCATTTTCACGTACTTCTAAATCAACACTACCGGTTCAACTTATTTTCTTGACACTTTACTCCGGTCATGTGGACGGGGACCGCCGCCAACACCGCCTCGGCCGCCACCAACACCGCCATTGGTGTAAGTATTGTTATTATTTCATGTTTTATGTCGCGGAACCAAAACTTCCTTATCAGGGTCTGTCATAAGGTTCTCTTCTCTACCAGCTTAACGTGTTTCTTATAAAAATATAAGATTTTACAAATAAAAATTGAACAAATTCCCACAGTAGACCCTCTTGACCCTCCTTTGGTTCGGTAGAGATATTTTTTATCGTTTAAAGATTGTTTTAATGCTTAATACCATGAATCTTTGTTCTCAGAATACCAAGAAACATATTAGCGGACACCAGAAGAAAGAAGAATTAGAAAGAGAGGTATTAATTAAATTATTTTATTAATGATTTATAAGATGGTATTTTATTAAATATTTGACTATAATTAAACGTGTATTTTTGGGAAACTTTATTATGATAATACCAAAAATATCTATAACTTTTTATAGAATTAAATGTCATTTTAGTCCCTGTGTTTGGGCAATTTTGACAGTTTAGTTTAGTCCAAATGTTTCATTTTTCATCTGTTGGTTCAAAAAGGTTTCAACGTTGGCATTTTAGTCCACTGGGTGAACTTCATCCATTTTTTGTTAATGAGAAGGACAATTCGGTTATTTATATGGCCGAATTTCCCTTCTAGTTAACAGAATTACATATAAAATGACTGAATTGTCCTTCCCGTTAATAGAAAAAATGAATGAAATTAACCCAATTGACTAAAATAGCAACGGTGAAATCTTTTTGGACCCACAGGCAAAAAATGAAATCTTTAGACTAAACTGGCAAAATGGCTCACTAAAATCGCATTTAACTCTTTTTTTTATTTAAAAATGAGACATATGATAAAATGTGACACATCATGTTCAGGTGCAGTGACGTAGTTATTCAATCAATATCTCTTTTTATATGTTTTTGTTTTTAGATTTTTGTATGTTGTGTTACAAATATATATAATTTTTCATGCAAATAAAGTTTTAAATTACTATTTTTTAAACAATTTGTTTGTTACACGAAGTAGAGACAATATAATTCATGCAAGTTGTATGAAGTTGTGTTCATCATTAGCCTTTTTTCAAGTACAAAACCATAAAAATAAACTCATGTTACATGTTATGTTAATTTTTCCATAATTTTTCTTATTTTCACTAGATGTAATTAATAATCAAATGCTATGTGTATACATGAAATAGCTTTTTTTCTCTTTAATCAAATCGAGTACTACATATAGCTAAGGTCATGGGCATGATAATCATAAAGGCACCCTAGTATTCAGAGTTGCATGTTATATGTTTTTTTGACATTATCTAGAAACATCATGTCAAAAATCAAGAAAACTTGTTACCATGCATAAGTCATGGTTCACCATCCCCATTCATCTCAACATTTGTATGCTTTGAAGATATAAATCAACGCGATCCAATGAATTTCGAGTAACTTAATTATAACCATTTTCGATTGATCAACGAGTGTTAATAACTTAGGTGTCGACGCTTCAGAAAATGCTAGATCATGAAGAAAAAGTTGGGGAGCTTCTTAAGCGCACATATCAACAACAAGACCATTCTGCTCTTCATATCCCAAAATCCCTTCCTCCTAAGGTGCGGATTTTTCGGTTTACTTTTGATTTTAACTCTGTTAGAATACATATATATGTGTTAGGGACGTTTATTGTAACTATACATTGACCATATTATTTGATTAGTTTTCCTTTATATTTATTTTTATTGTATTTCTATATATAGATGATTAATAATACTCAAACTCGCGTAACTCTTGAAATCAAACAAAATCAAACCATTTGATTTCAATGACAGATGAAGGAGTTATTGACTGAACTAGCCATGGTTGAGAATGAAATAACAAGACTAGAAAGCCAAATCAGTCATCTACAAACTGACTTAGACAAAGAGAAAGAAGTTACAAGAGAATCTAAAATGAAACAAGGGCAATTTCGTCAAATTCCTGATGGATCTTTAGTTCCAACGACACCATTATCGTTACCAAAAAATAGAGGATATGGTGACAAAGTGTCGTTTGAGACCAAGGCGTTGCACTTCATTAGTAAAGCTATAAAGGGTGATTATAATCTTAGAGACTCCAATTTACAAGAGAAATCAAGAACGAAAAATGTTACTTTCTTTGAACAAAAAGAAAATCGTGACAATAGCGGGGAACTCGGGCTTCGTGACCGAACCCCGAGAAGAAGTGGCATTCTAAAACCACCCTCACCTGCAAGAGATACAAGACATGTTATTACTCCTAAGGTATGCATTCTACTATGCTCCTCTATATGCAAATGAATATTGTATTATTGATGAGTATATATACGGTTATTTTTTTCCGTCTACCTTTAGAGAGAGCGCAATGTAGCCGCGTCTTTGGATCCGGCTTCAAGCCAATCTGAAGAAGAGAACATTGCAAAGTGGTCACCAAACAAGCTTTCAGAAAACATCATGAAATGTTTGATCTTCATTTTCACTCGGCTTCTGAGGATGTCAAGAACGCTTGAGCTAGAGAAATCAGGACCAGTTTCTCGATCAGCCACCTTTTCGATGAGCTTTAGGGCTGAACCATGCTTGAACTCAAAGGCTAGCCTGTTGCCTCAAAAGGAGTCTAGGCAACAAGACCCTTATGGGATCTTTAACCAAGAAGATTCCATTCCTAGAGACATTGGTTGCTACAAGAATTTGGTTAAGTTCACATCCAGTTCTTTGGACCCTAAATGCATTTCAAGTTCAACTTACATTCCTTTGCTACAAAAGTTGAGGTACTTTACAAGAGTTTTAGCCACAAGACCCATTACATTGTTCAGTTATACAATGTGTTAATAATGTTGTACTAGCAGGGCTTACTTGAATGGGCTGCAAAAGGTGGATTTGATGTTTTTGACTTCACAACAAAAACTGGCATTCTGGATCAACATGTACAATGCTTGTATCATGCATGTAAGTTCACCTACTTCTCATTTCATCATCTAAATGTTGTTATAAGACATGCAATTTAAGTTTTGAACCGTCTCATAAAAAAATGTTAATGTATAATGGGCCTTTCAATATGTGTTTTTAGGGTTGTGCTAAACGTTTGTCCCCCCCCCCCCCCCCCCCCCCCCCCCCCCCCTCCTTTTACTTATTGCACCCTCCTTTTCAACTTGTCACATCAGTATTATTTCACCATTTTCACATTAAAAGAAAGAAAATAAAAACCTTTTTTATTTGATGTTTTCCGGGAGGGTACAATGAAAATTTAGGGGAGGGATACATTTAGCTAACCCGGTTCTTTCTTTCATTTATTTCAATTTAACTTGTTGAACTTTCAGGGTTTTCTTCAGTATGGAGTTCCTTCTAGTCCCGAGAAGCTACAGACACTAATGAACAAGGTAGTCCTTATTCCGATGCATTCAATAATATATTATTTTTCTCTTTATAAGTATTTCTCTCTCTTTTTTTTGTTTGCGCCTCTGTGATACACAACGGATTGCAATTATACAAAATAGGAAACAATCTACCTCACTAGGTAGTTTTATAGTCCTAAAAACGACTTCAAATTACTTAGACGAATTTGAATTTGAACCAGGCAACCCTAAAGATCGGAGGCAACACGATAACTGCCCAAGCTATAGAACACATTATATTGAGAAAGCGCGAAGCCTCAATCATAGACAAGGTAAGTACGCTTAATCCTTCGTTACAAGCTTCTAGTTCTATATATGTTGAAATCTACATGCAAATTAAAGCTTCCAATCAACAATCCAAAACTTGAGCCCAAGGCCCAGAGTTTATTTTAATTATTGTAGTTTGGGCCCAATTCGACCTGAGAATTTATACATTAACTGTTGTAGATTTTGTAATTTACTTCTAATTAATTTACAGACTTTATCATTTGTTTTATTTTCTAGAAATTTCTAATTTATGTTTTTTTTTCTAAAAACTTTGATAAAAATAAATGTTATTTTTCTAAAATCAACTAATATTAATGACGGATTACCGATGGATAGTTCCTAGGGTAACACTTAAACGAAGTCGTTGGCAATTCGTTAGAACCAAACACCTGGAGCGACTTTACAGAAGTTATCAGTAATACATCGGTAAGGTGGGCCGTGGGTGATCTCTCGATAATTCCGTCAGTAATCTGTCGCAAATGGGATTACCCACTGCCATGTTTCCGACGACTGTTTATCGCTGGTAACTATCATTAATATAACCTTCGGTGCTACTCCCTTTTTTAGTATGAAACAAGTTTCTAATTTTTACCATAACCACAAATCATAAATTAGACATTTTCACAACAAGCCCACAACATATAAAATTAAATTTGTATTTTAACAAATTACATTTTCTTCGATTAGATCTATGGCAAGGCGGAAAGAGATGATAAAGAGGCAATACTTCATAAACTTCATGGACTCGACTCGACAGAACCCAATGTGACATTCGCATTATGTTGTGGCACGCGCTCTTCTCCCGCGGTAAACAAATCTTATTAAAATCTTACATAATACATTATCTTTCTAGCAAATGTAGATTTGTATCCTAACTTGTTTGGAAAAAGATAAGAGTGTACACAGGTGATGGGGTTGTGAATGAGTTGGAAAGAGCAAAGCTAGAGTACCTACAAGCTTCAATTGTTGTAACAAGTGCAAAGAAAATTGGTCTCCCAGAACTTCTGCTTAGAAACATGCATGATTTTGCTCAAGATTTGGAAAGATTGGTGGAATGGTTGTGCCAAGAATTGCCTACTTCTGGTTCCTTAAGGAAATCAATGGTGGAATGTTTTAGAGGAGTCAATAATGCAAAAGTTTCATCCATTGTAGAGAAGATACCATATGAATTTGAGTTCCAATATTTGTTGCCAATGTAGTAGGCATTTGAAAATTCCTATGTATATTTTTTGTGTATATAAGTAATAAATAAAATATAATAAGACCGGATGTATCATCTCATTTTTTGATATATTATTTCAATTTTCAAGAATGTTTTATTTATTTAAATAATTGTTAATTTTCATTCTTAATGTGTTGGTATATGAAAATTTACTTTCGGTGAAAATTGGATTGAAAAGTTAATATATAGATACGGGGGCACGCTATATCCACACTCTTTGATTTCTAACCTCGCACTATTTGTCAGACCGTCGTTTGACATGTAAATGGCCATTTGAGAATTCAACAACCGGTCATTTAGGGTGTGGGAATAGCATACAGGACCTTGTATATCAAGAGTTAAAACTGTGGAAATATTGAATTTTTTTGTTCAATTGCTATTTCGGGGATCTTAAGTCTGTGGGAAAGAAAAATATCCAGTATTTTTCCAATTATCGTTATTGGAAAACCTATTTACCAAAAATATGTTTTATTTACCGCCAACATCCGTTTGTTCCAACATGTATGCTACTGATTTGGTGGAGTTCATACGTCTCGATCACTTGTTTACTATTCGAATGTTTGTATTGAAATTTGAGTTTACTTATGCAACTTGTTTTTCTAAATGTTCATTATGACCAACTTACTTTGTTTATTCCACATGACTCTTAGCGATAATATATTCAGTCGAGTATATCGGCTGAAATATTGGGATTAGTATTATTATTTGATTTGGTATATATTTGTATTTGTATTGTATATCTGTTTCCTTATTTTCAGATGTATCATTCCCTATTTAAAGGGTTCTTGTTTTCAATGGAAGATATACAGAGAATTTTACACCACAGAAACTTTCATGGTATCAGAGCGATTCTGATACCCATCTCTTCCGCAGCCTTTTGTTTTCTTTATTCTCGGATACGTCCGATACGTCATCACGATGACTACTGAAAAAGAGAACATTGAACAGCTTCCAAAGCCCTAGCCCCTACATCCTGCATACTCTGTTACAAATATACAGAGTAAGATCCGAACCCTAGACGGCACCAATGTCACGTATTCTCAATGGATACGGCTGTTTAAATTACATGTCGTCGCATACAAGGTGATGAATCACATCAATGGTACTGCTCCTGCAGCATCAACATATGCTGATCATGAGGCCTGGAAGGAATTAGACGCGCTTGTCCTTCAATGGATATTCAGCACGATTTCCGATGACCTTCTTAAACGAGTTATGGACAGCAACACAGTTACGGCTCATGCTGCATGGTCCAAACTCGAGACAATTTATCTCAGAAACAAGAAGGCACGTGCTGCGTCTTTGGAAACCAAGTTCTGTAATCTGACTTTGTCCGCGTGTTCCTCCGTTGAAGACTACTGTCAGCGGCTGACTGACCTTGCAAACCAACTAGCCGATGTCGATGTCACTATCACTGAGTCCCGTCTTGTTCTTCAACTGGTAAGGGGTTTACCAGCCGAGTATAACACCACGGCTGCCCTTATTAATCAGCAAGGCGTTGATTGGGATCAAGCCGTTAGTATGCTGAACGATGAAGTCCTACGTCTGGAAGCACAGAAAGGAGCTCATTCTACCGTTTTAGCCGCCACCTCTGCGCAAACAATTCCTCAAAACCACCAGCCGGTTCAGCCATCTGACAACACCGCCTCTTCCTCTCGTGGCCGGGGTCCTGGAACCGCCGCGGTGGCAGGGGATGCGGCAGCAGCAACCGCCAGTGATGCGTGTGAAGTGTGTATATAAGTTTAAGTATATTTTAAGCCCTTTTACACTTTCTTTAGCCAAGTTTTAAATTTATAAAACACGATATTTACTAACACTAAACACACATATGGGCAAGTGCACCCATCGTGAGCGTAGTATAGTGTTGGCAAGATACCGAGGTCGTCCAAGGACACAAGAGCTTTTAGTACCGGTTTATCCTCAACGTCTAATCAAATCAAAAGTTTAGAAAAAGGTTTTAAACTAAAAAAATAAAAACTAACTAAAATGTTGAAAAATAAAAATAAAAGAAAAACAGATAGACAAGATGAATCACTTGGCTCCGACTCGTGTTTAGTGTAACCTTTGATTATTTTCGCACTTTTGCACTTTATTAAGAGATTATCTTAGTTATTGTAGTAGGCCCCTCTTTTGGAGGTGACGTTACCCTCAACCCAGTAGTTTGAGTCAGCAAGGATACAATCCTAAATGGTCGGATTATTGAAAGATAATTAATTAAGTTATTAATGCATAATGTGGTAGGCCACTCTTTTGAGGGCGACGTTACCCTCGGCTAAGTAGTCTGAGTCAGCAGGGATACAGTCCTAAGTAGCCGGGTTAAAGTTTTAATAGTAGTTTAACTTATGAGGGGGTCAAAGAGTTTGGACCCCCGCCATCCAATACCGTTAAGTATTGAAGGAGGTCCTACTAAATTTGACCCAGGTCCTTTGCAGGATCTATACACTGAACAATGGCAAGAATCTTACCAAACCGTTCCCTTAACCCCCGATCAGATAGCCAACATACCTCCATATAGACCGTGGAGATATGAATGGTGAAAATCTTTTATTTTATATAGACAGTAAAATAATGCCAAGACACCACGGACAAACGATAAGGAAGAATCACCTTCAACATAAGAAACTAGTTATTAAAGTCATTAATACATAACCAATTAAAAAGTGCGAAAAGATTAAAAATAAAAAGTATTACACTAGACACTTTGTCTTCACCAAGTGATGTAAGAGACTTAGGCAAACATGGCCTTGATTGTCAAGAACTCTTACGATCAATCTTGGATCCCGAGATAACTCACACACTCTATGATGGACAATGGATGATGGTGGTGGATGATAGTGTTGTGGTGGTGGTGGGTGGTGGGAGAAGTGTGAGAGAGGTGGTGTGCCAAGGGATGGTTTGAGCTTGAGCCAAGCACTCCTATTTATAGGCTGAACAGAAGCTCGGGCACGGCCCCGTGTCCACATCCTTCTATTTCTTCATTAATTGCTCTTGTCTTTATTAGTTGACCACGGCCCCGTGTCCGCTGGGCAAGACCCCGTGTGCAGAAGCATATCTGAACTATCAAGATTTGCCTGGATTCTGCGAATCTTATAGTTGACCACGGCCCCGTGTCCGCTGAGCACGGCCCCGTGGTGGGCGATGGAAACTTCTACAACTTTGTCTTTTATGCTGACACTTGGGCACGCCCCCGTGCTCACTGAGCACGGGGCGTGTTCAGCCTTCTGTTTTCTTGTTTTGCTTGGGAAGATGCTGTCGTGGGGTCAGGCATGCCACGTTTGTTCCTTTTCTTGTATTTGTGTTAGATTTAGCTGCCTTTTTGCTTCTTTTGTTAATCTGAGCTCATTTAATCCTGAAAATACAAAAGGAAGACAAAAGCACACTTTTTCCAACATTAGTACTAAAAAGGGTTAGTTTTATGCCACAATTGATGTAATTTATATGTTGCATTTTGCACACATCAGCCAGCCCTATTCCTCCTGGTCCGGACAACAACAACAGCAATCTCAGCAACCCGGGTTTCCTAACTGGGCCTGGTGGACTCCTCCACCATGCCCCTATCCGACCCAGCAGCAGTGGCTGCCCAACAACAGCCCAGTTCAGCAGCCGCAAGCCCACTCTCAGGCCCATTTTTCAGGTTTTCCTCAGCAGCAGTTTAGCGGCTTCAGTCCTTCACCCCAAGGCGTCTAGAATGCCTTGAGTCCAGCGGATCTTAGCGTCGCGTTCAACAATATGCAGATGAATCAGCCCTCTTCTTCTTGGGCTTCGGACCTCATGGATACAGGGGCAGAGTCTCATGTTACTAATGAGCAAGGTAAAGTTCTTATCCCACATTCTACTCCTGTTTGCAGTAAATTATTGGTAGGCAATGGCCATTTTTTGCGAATACACGGATCGGGAACGGGCTTCCATAACCTACCCAACCGAACCTATGTCCTACCCAATGTCCTTTACAGCCCCCAAGTTATTAAAAACCTTATTTCTGTCAGACGTTTTACTCGTGATAATCAAGTTTCTGTTGAATTTGACCCTTTTGGTTTTTCATTGAAGGATCTCAAAACTAGGAAGTTTCTGTCCCGTCAAAACAGCACCGGAGACCTCTACCCTTTCACTCAGCCGCAACTACCTCCTCAAGCTACATTTCTTGCTTCTACCAGTCTTCCCTGGCATGATCGTTTAGGTCACCCGGGGGCTCAAGTTTTAGAACTTTTAAGTCGTAATTTGAATTTTTCATGTAATAAGAGTAAAAACTCACATGTTTGCAATTCTTGTCAACTTTCAAATAGTAAACGATTGCCTTTTCATCCTCTAACACTTTTACTTTTGCACCGTTTGATATAGTCCATTGCGACTTATGGACATCTCATATCACGAGTAAAACAGGATACAAATATTATATGGTTCAAATTGATAATTTTTCACACTTCGTGTGGGTGTATCATCTTAAGTACAAGTCTGACACATTCCCTACCTTTGCCAAATTTCACAATTTAATTGAAACTCAATTTCACCGAAAAAATAAAACTTTTCAATGCGACCTAGGCGGTGAATTTTGTGAAAACACCGGATCGATGACGAACATCAACATTGCACTTGATTCAAGACATGAAGAACAATCAAAAACACCAAAGATAGAAAGATGTAGAAGATGAACCCTTTATTATTCAATCAGTCATCACAGATTACACAAACCAAAGGAGTATACATCATCTACAAGCTGGTTTAGATCACAAAGATCTAAACCCTAGCTTTCTCTCACTAACACATATTCTCTCTTTCTCTAGGATGTGCACACCAGGAGGAACAAGAAGTTAGGAGAGGTGCACAAAGCTTCTTCGTGGATACTTGCCCTAATCCTATACAACACATATATATAGTCTAGGGACTAAAACCCGGACAAAATAATCTACACAAAAACCAAACCCCTGACAAAAGTCTAGACATAAACTTGGACAAATTGTCCAAGGATAAACCTTGGACTAAGTTTCAAGACATGTACAATAAAGACCCTAACAATTGGAAAGCATGCACTTATCACCCAAAGTGCATTAACAAACTCCCCCTTGATCAGTGCACGGTCTTCATGTGGTCTTGAATTCTTCATTATTGTTGACTTTAACTTGGACTTCTGCTTTGGTTGACCAGAACTGATAAGCGACAGTTACCCTGCAGGAACTGCACTTACAGTCTCCCCCTTAACTGTTGCAATCATTTCTGTCTAACACTGATATCTTAGTCACCGGATACTACACTTACAGACTCCCCATTGACTGATGATATCATGGATGCTTTCAACTTTGGCTGAGACTTGATCTTTCCGACAGAGCACAATGATCTTCAACCCTTCTAATCAAAGACTTGCTGACGATCACTTAAATTTCCGCTTTGCGAAACCCGAAGAATCCAACACCAAACGTTGTAGATCCTCCCCCTCAAACTACTCCCAAATCAAGTTAACGCGAACCGACCTACAACCATATGTAAGAGCATCGCTCGATACATTAATCTTCAAACTTAACCACTAGAAGAACGAAACGTCGGATTTCCAATGCCTAACATCAAACACTTCAAATTCCGCAAAGACATGAAGTTTGGTTCGATAAGTTAATAACACACCAAACTCCAAAAATGTACATCCACCATCTTGATCAAAGTCTACAACTGAGTGTCTAAAATCATTTCATCTCGAATCTTCAAGATCCAATCTCGTATCTTCACAAATCCACCAATTACCCGATGACTTTCGTGTCTGATCTCCCCCTCAATGTAAGAACCCCATATTTCGAAAATCCGATCAGTCACCATGCTCTGATACCACTGTGAAAACACCGGATCGATGACTGATCGGATGGTGACTGATCGGATTTTCGAAATATGGGGTTCTTACATTGAGGGGGAGATCAGACACGAAAGTCATCGGGTAATTGGTGGATTTGTGAAGATACGAGATTGGATCTTGAAAATTCGAGATGAAATGATTTTAGACACTCAGTTGTAGACTTTGATCAAGATGGTGGATGTACATTTTTGGAGTTTGGTGTGTTATTAACTTATCAAACCAAACTTCATGTCTTTGCGGAATTTGAAGTGTTTGATGTTAGGCCTTGGAAATCCGACGTTTCGTTCTTCTAGTGGTTAAGTTTGAAGATTAATGTATCGAGCGATGTTCTTACATATGGTTGTAGGTCGGTTCGCGTTAACTTGATTTGGGAGTAGTTTGAGGGGGAGGATCTACAACGTTTGGTGTTGGATTCTTCGGGTTTCTCAAAGCGGAAATTTAAGTGATCGTCAGCAAGTCTTTGATTAGAAGGGTTGAAGATCATTGTGCTCTGTCGGAAAGATCAAGTCTCAGCCAAAGTTGAAAGCATCCATGATATCATCAGTCAAGGGGGAGTCTGTAAGTGTAGTATCCGGTGACTAAGATATCAGTGTTAGACAGAACTGATTGCAACAGTTAAGGGGGAGACTGTAAGTGCAGTTCCTGCAGGGTAACTGTCGCTTATCAGTTCTGGTCAACCAAAGCAGAAGTCCAAGTTAAAGTCAACAATAATGAAGAATTCAAGACCACATGAAGACCATGCACTGATCAAGGGGGAGTTTGTTAATGCACTTTGGGTGATAAGTGCATGCTTTCCAATTGTTAGGGTCTTTATTGTACATGTCTTGAAACTTAGTCCAAGGTTTATCCTTGGACAATTTGTCCAAGTTTATGTCTAGACTTTTGTCAGGGGTTTGGTTTTTGTGTAGATTATTTTGTCCGGGTTTTAGTCCGTCTTGGAGTCCGGGGATTGTCTTGTATATATACCTTTATGTGGAATAGACAAGAGGGCGATTCTGTGTGAAATTCTGTGCACCTTTCTAACCCTAATTATTGTGTGTGTTTTGTCTGGCGGCTACTGTGTGTGACGTCATCCTTCTTCCTCATCAAGAATACTCTGTGTATTCTTGATTTTTCTCACTGATCTTTGCATTCTAGTGTTTCATCTACAGTGGTGGATCATCAGGTGGATTCCGCACACCTGTTGGTTGCATTAGCTGAATGAGATCTTGGATTAGGAGGCCTTACAAATTTAACAATTTAGCTTTTAAAGCCTTCGCAGACCAACACGGACTATTGTTTCGGTTTGCTTGTCCCCAAACCTCCAGCCAAAACGGCCGGGCAGAACGGATGATTCGTCGCCTAAACGACATCATCCGGGCTCTGCTTATACACGCCAATCTTCCTCCATCTTTTTGGGTGGAAGCGTTACACACGGCCGTCTACTTGCACAACATTTTACCCACCAAACGCCTCAATTTTTATACTCCCACCTTTGCCCTCTACCTACGGCATCCCGAGTATGAACATTTACGGGTGTTCGGGTGTGCGTGTTACCCTAACACCTCTGCTACCCAACCTCATAAATTAAATGCCCGCTCCATCCGGTGCATTTTTCTCGGGTATCCACCTGACTTTCATGGGTATCGATGTTTTGACCCAACGACGGGGCGAGTATACATCTCTCGCCACGTGACCTTTGATGAGCATGTTTTTCCTTATACCATTCCTCAAAACGCAACCGCCTATAAATTTCTGGATGACACGGTGCCTCCAGGCTTCACCTTTCACCAGCCTGTCCCTAAGCCTTCCATTACGGCCCAAACCCAGCCACCCATTACGGCCCAAACCCAGCCACCCGTTACGGCACCTTACCCCATCACTTATAGCCGACTCCCCAAACCACCCGTAGCCCAAACTCAGACCTCTCACCACACACCACCCATAGCCGGCCCAAACCAAGCAGCCCAATCCACCCACTCTACCTCCACCGGCCCCACCGTACTCCAGCCCGCCCCCCAACCAACTCCCATCCCATGACCACACGTTCCAAATCTCGGTCCACTACTCAATCGGCTTTTTCAGCCACAACCATCTCACCCATCCCTAATACTTATGCCAAGGCCCTATCTGATCCTAATTGGTTAAATGCTATGCAAGCCGGATTTACTGCTTTACAGGACAATGAAACGTGGGAACTAGTTCCTAGACCTACGGATCGGCCGGTAATTAGATGTATGTGGTTGTTCCGTCACAAGTTTAAAGCGGACGGATCTCTTGAACGTTATAAGGCCATATTGGTTGTTAATGGAAATTCACAAACGGTGGGCATTGACTACGAGGACACCTTCAGTCCGGTTGTCAAACTTGCAACCATTAGGACAGTTCTCTCACTCGCAGTCTCACGGTCATGGCCGATACACCAGTTGGACGTCAAGAATGCATTCTTACATGGGGAACTAAACGAAACTGTTTTCATGCATCAACCTCCCGGTTTCTATGATCGAAGAGCACCGAATTATGTATGTCGACTCAAAAAGTCTCTTTATGGGCTTAAGCAAGAACCAAGGGCCCGGTACACCCGCTTTGCTAACTATATTACTTCTCATGGGTTTCGTAGCAGTGCCTGCGACAACTCGTTATTTATTTATAACCGGGATCCGTCCAACACTGCTTATTTTTTATTATACGTGGATGACATATTCCTCACGGCGTCTAATAACAATCTGTTGCGTGACATTATTGCTACTTTGTCAAGGGAGTTCGCTATGACTGATTTGGGCCGATTGCATCACTTCTTGGGCATTAAAGTCTCCCAGCAGTCCCGTGGTATTTTTCTCTCACAGTCTCAATATGCAAAGGAAATTATTGCTCGGGCTTCAATGTCGGCATGTAAACCATGCACGACTCCCGTAGATCTCTCGGCCAAACTCAGCAGCACTGATGGCCCATTATTCTCGGATCCTACATTATATCGAAGCCTCGCCGGGGCTTTGCAATATCTCACATTTACGAGACCCGACATATCCTATGCCGTTCAGCAAGTCTGCTTGTTTATGCATGAGCCTCGTGATTCACACTTTGCTTTTATGAAGAGGATCATCCGTTATATTCAAGGAACAATTTATTATAGTATACATATCATTAATCCGCTTCTCATTCCTCGGTGGCCTATTCTGATGCTGACTGAGGTGGTTGCCCAGACTCCCGACGCTCCACTTCGGGATATTGTGTGTTCCTCGGTGATAATCTGATCTCCTGATCTTCTAAACGGCAACCCACTGTCTGTCGATCTAGGGCTGAAGCCGAATACCGGGGTGTTGCAAATGCGGTCGCTGAAGCCACATGGATACGCAATTTACTTCTTGAGCTACACACTCCTCTTACACACGCCTCCGTTGTATACTGTGACAACGTCTCAGCAGTGTATCTTTCTAATAATCCAGTTCAGCATCAAAGGACGAAACATATTGAGATTGACATACATTTTGTTCGGGACAAAGTTCGTGTAGGTCACATCTGCGTTCTTCATGTGCCTTCCTCTTTGCAATATGCGGATATTTTTACCAAGGGGCTTCCACGTCAGCTGTTCCAGTCATTTCATTCCAGCTTGAGCGTCTGTCCTCCGCCCGCTCAAACTGAGGGGGTGTCTTAGCGATAATATATTCAGTCGAGTATATCGGCTGAAATATTGGGATTAGTATTATTATTTGATTTGGTGTATATTTGTATTTGTATTGTATATCTGTTTCCTTGTTTTCAGATGTATCATTCCCTGTTTAAAGGGTTCTTGTTTTCAATGGAAGATATACAGAGAATTTTACACCACATAAACTTTCAATGACAACTAGAGATTTAGTGAACGGCTAACTCACCCACCCTCTTAATCATACTCTTAACTCTACATTAAAGTTTACCATTGGACTAGAACACTCATTAGTCATTTGGAGAGAAACACCATTATGTACACATAATCCTAGGCTACAAACCCTTTGGTTTAGTTTACTTATGTATGTTGGTCACTCGTAAGTAACTTGTTAACCGAAATTCATAATAGTGTGGCCTAAACATGGTGTCTATGTAGCATTTTGTTGCTTATGTGACAATAAAAGTAATTTAACACTATAAAATTAATATTAGTACTTTTATATAATTCTTAAACCTTTTGTCAATACAAATAAAAAGAGCAAGATATCAAAAGGATTAACCAACCCAAATATGATCAAAAACCCTAAACCAAAATCGAAAAAAAGGGGCCTATGAAGATTACTGAAATTAGAGAGTTAAGACGTGCCATTTTCCACACTTTTCATGCACATTATCTTGTACTGCAATTTCTAGGTGGTGAGTTGCAAGATGTTATATGTTCTCTTTAATTGCTAAAAAGTTATGTGCCTGTGTAACTTTAGGTGATTTTCTGTTCGCTGAAGAACTCAAGAACAAATGGTAACAACTCCTTCGAAGAAATACGATAGACACAAGAAGTTGTTCGATGGTGGTATTGCATCTACAAACAGTGGCGAAGCTTGACCCGAATGACAGGGGTCGAAAACGTACATACCCAAAAATTTCTATAGAACCTGGGGGGTCGAAAACGTATATACCCAAAAATTTATATACGAAAACTACATATATAACACTACTGAGCGAAAAGTTCGGGGGGTCAAACGCCCCCCTCTTCTATACTTCGCCCTGGTCTACAAACCTTCTTCAATGTACATCAAATATGAAGTCAAAGAAGGAAAAAGTTGTAGGTAAAGGAAGATAGGAACCAAAATTAAAATTCCATGATCGGTTTCGGTTTTAGAATTGACCTATACGTTTTGTTCGGTTATGGGTCGGTTTTATACTTTTACATTTTTATTTGAAAATTTTGAATTTGAAAAAAAGTTGGTTCAAAGCAATAGGGAAATGATCCACTAAAAAGTGGATTTTGCCTAAGGCCATGTGTAGTCATAACCAATGTGGTAGAAATCGGCCTAGGCGGCCGATTAATCGCCGCCTAGGCGCTAGTCGGTAGTCTACTGACTAATTTTAACCTAGTCGGTCCCATTAATCGGTTTTAGTCAAAGTCGGTCAAAGTCGGTCGTAATCGGTGAAAATCGGTCTTAGTCGGAATTAATCGGACTAATCGGTCCACTCTTTTGCAGCCCATTAAACCCATTTTTTGACCACTAATCGGTCCTAGGCGGTCAAAATCGGTCAAAATCGAACCATACTATCTGAAACTTGAAGTATTTATGTGAATTTTGAAGTATTATTTTTATATTATTGGGTATATATATATAATTTTGAAAAAATACATATAAAAATCCCATTCCGATTAATCCCGATTAATCCCTAGGCTGTACCTCACCGCCCGACTAGCGCCTAGCGCCTTCTACAACATTGGTCATAACCCCCCTTTGGGGGCGTTATGCGACACGTGGCGTGCCACGTGTGCGGGTGGGCGTTATGGGGCGTTATGCATTTAAGCCCGTAGTCATAAAGCCCCCGCCTAATCATTACTCAATTATTAATTTCTAATTTTTTATAATTATTTTCTAACTTTGTAAAATTAAAATTCATTCATTAAATTAAAAAAACATTACACTAAAAAAAAACATTACACTTAAAAAAAACAATACAGTAACATAAAAAAAAAACCGGTTCCACTAAAAAAATAAAAAAACAACACTTCAAAGATTATATTTTTTTTCGATCCTTTCCTTTTGGGCCAACGCCATCTTCAAAGCTTTTCCGGTAAGGTGGTCGTGCGGTTTCGAGTAGAACTCAAAGTCGTGAGCCCATTGTCTATCCCGCATAATCTCCGTAACTTCGCGGTTCTCCTCCATACGTTTAGTACCGAGTTCGTGTATGTCATGAAGTCGGTTGTTTATCTCCGAAAATGCGTGACTCATATCCGATCCCATAGATATCGATGACGACTCGGGCTTTTTCGCCCGCCTACTTCTTCCGGGCGGTCTTGGTAGCTCCTCCACCGGCTCGTCATCCGGAATATCCTCGTTCAAGTCGGTGTTACGAGCGTCGGAGGTTGGCGTTTCGGGTTCACCCGACTCATTTGTTTTGGACCTCTTTGACGGCCGTTTATTTCCCGAACGACCACTCGGAGTAGATACGGTGACCCATTTGGGGCTATGGCGAAGGATTTGCCAACACCTCATGTACGGGAAATGGCCATTAGCATTCGTATACTCGACCAATGCCGCTTGCGTAATGTCTTCGTCCTTACTTCCACTTTTCCATCCGGCAAACATGCGTTGGTACACGGTTTGAAAGTTCGTGCATTTCTTGTTTATGTCGGTCCACTTGCCCGATATAGAGTCCTGTGGGCGGTATTCGTCTCCTTTACCCATGAGATCGTAAAAAAGATCTCGTATTCGTTGCCAAAAAACGGTTTTACTTTGATTGTTTGCTAAAAAAAATGTAATGTTAGTCTAAAATTTAAAAAATAAATAAAACAGAAAATAAATAAAAAAACAGAGAAAAAAAAACGTAAAAACAGAAAAAAAAACACAAAAAAAAAACTGAAAAAAAAAAACAGAAAAAAAATAAAAAAACAAAAAAAATAAAGAAACTTTAAAAAACAAAAAAAAAACACAAAAAATAAAGAAACTTAAAAAAATATACCTATAACCGGGTCCTCCGACACATCGATGAAAGCGTGGGTTAACGCATACTCCTCATCGGGCTCCCACGATATCACATTTTTTTTCGCTCGGGTGTCGGTTTCCCCTTTCTTTTTATGTTGCTGTCTTCCTTTTCCTATTTGCGTCTCCGCTACTTCGGGTTGTGTTTCCGGAACAACATCGGTATCGTGTTGTGGGGAGCCGAAAGCTTGAGCCGACCCAAAAGCTTGAGACGACCCCATTCCATCGGTGTTTAGATTCGGGTTCCATCCGTAGAGATTCGGGTCCCATGATAGCGGTTGGTTCAAAAGATTCATGAACCCGAGATTTTGTTGATTGTAGTCGAGAAAACCGGAGCCGAAAGGGTTGGGTCGAGTGGGAACCGGCGACACGGGGCGAGTAGGATTACCACTTTGGTTTGGGTCCGCACTTGATCGGGGAGGAATGAAGCCACGGTTGAATGGATGCATTGTATAAAATATAAGGATTTCTAAAAAAAGTGGAAGAGATAAAGAGTGTTTGAGTGTGTATGGTAAAAAAATAGGAAAGGAGGTATTTATAAAAGAAAGTTTGAAAAAAAATTGATTTTTTTTAAGGAAATGACCGTTTACCAACGGTCAAAAATAACAAATTTCCATTTCATCGCGCCGTTATCAACATCGCGCCGTTCGAAAATTTCCAAACATGGCGCCCTCAGTTTTGGTGTTTCCGGCGCCATACCGGCGCTATGATTGGGCATACCGCCCCACTACACATACCCTAAGTAGACTAAGAAGGATTGCGAGATGACATGTGACACCTCTAATAAGTAGGAATGAAGGGCATTTTGGTCCTTATAAATATGAGTGAAAATTACATATGACACCCCTTTTGTTTTTTAAAAATACAACAAAAAAATCTAGTACAAAAAAATATAGCAAAAAAAATCTAGTATAAAAAAATATAGCACAAAAAAATCTAGTACAAAAAATATAGCACAAAAAATTCAGCAAAAAAATGTAGTATAAAAAAATCCAACACAAAAAATTGAGAAAAAAATTTATGACAAAAAAAGTCAGCACAAAAATATAGTACAAAAATCCAGCACAAAAATGTTATACAACATAGAAATACAACACATTTTAGTGGGTTCTTTTAGTCTTCATATTTTATATAGCAATATGGTACTCAAATTAAAGATAAAAAGACCCTCGATTTGACGGGGAAATTTTTATGAAAAAATAATGCCGTATAAAAAAGTTATGAACGTTTAAAAAATATGGGTGGAATATGCATGTGCCTTGCATGTGGAGAGAGAAAGTTCATAAATAGGATTTTCCCAAGATACCCTTGCACCCCTCCTTTCTCCTACACTACCATTGATTTGAAAAATGAATAGTTAAGATTCTTTCACATCCTACTTAGTCAAAATAAACTTTTTTATTTGATCTTACCCCAAAGCAATAAATTAGGGCTTGAAAGTTGAATATTTTTCCCAAAGAGTGTTACGGAGAATACTATTTATAAAAAAAAAATAGGTGTAGTTGAAAATAATACAAATGTTAGAAAACCAGATATACAAACACATAACCGTTTGGGCAGTTTCCCCCCAAAACTGTTTGGCAGTTCTCATCTACATATGTTTTGGACAGTTATTATATGTACAGGGATATACATTTTGTATCAAGTGTGGAAATGACATTAAAGATTGAATAGAAATTACAGTTTGTTTCTTATCACATTATCAGCAACTTTGCCTCTGCACTGGGATTAACAAGCCATCTGCAACAAATCATCTCAAATAGTTGTTCCATATCCCTGACCAGAGCTTTGGAAACTTTTTTGCAATTTTGATAACCGTCGATCATCACCACCCTGGTACACATAATCCAAATCTCCACATTGTTTTTTTTCATTGCAATATAGTATATGTATTTTCAAAGAATGAATCACAAGTTTCGAATTTACAAGTGCTAGTTATAAAATGGTTCACAAATTGCAACTTAGAAAACGTTTTTTTTCTTTCATCTGCTATACCATCAAAGAAAAGATGCAAATTTTTATCCTATTTTTTTTTTAAAATAAAATCAATTTAGAGATCTCATTCTTTGGATCAATAGAAATAGGATTTTCTTTATGTGAACTTTAGAACACTCCGACGACTGTCCTCAATCGCCAACCGGCATAACAGCGGTCACTGCCGTCAAAAGCAACCGACACAAAACACATCAACAACCCATAACACATACAATATCTTACCCGAAAACCTTCCTCCGGCGATTCAACTCACCGGCAGCGACGACGCGGTTCCTGCAATATCCGGCTGCTTAACCGGAGAGTAGTTATCGGCGACAACCACGAAGGACAGGAACATTGACGCACCGATCTTTACAGACCCGGAGATGAAACCCGTAGATCTTGTATCTGGTGACTGAAAATACCCACTTGCGGGAGGCATCTTTTGCTTTTATTTAACCGTTTTTTTTTTCTTCGGCGCCGCCGGACATTTCATCGAAACACGAAACCCACTACGTTTGGGTGTCCGACAACCGTCATCCGCCGACAAATAACCACCGTCAACCTCCATATATTATCAACAATATAAGAAAAACAAGATTTAAGATAGAAGCAAAGAAGAAAGAATGAGAAAGGTTTTGAACTTTTTGATTAATAAGTTTATTGATAGTGGGTTTTAAAGCCCCATTCTCTAGAATTTTTTTATTCTTATTATAATAATAATAATAATAATAATAATAATAATAATAATAATAATAATAGTAATAGTAATAGTAATCTATATTTTATATAAAAGAAGAAATTCCAGTGACACAAGAAAAGCTGAGGTGGCAGCCGTAAACGCTGTCCAACAATGTTTTTCTTATGTCATTATTGCATCTTAAAGCTTAATATTAAAACACTTTAAAATTCAAAACTCTGGTTCACATTCAAATTTTCAAAAGTATGCCCACATACAAAAGGGCAAAGCTCTGCCCACATACAAATTTCAAAGTTTCTGCTCCATATTCAAAATTCAACATCTGCCGTCACTGTAAAATGCATTCCTTCATCAGAGGTTTCATTAAAATGGAGGGTAATTTGAATTTTAAAACTTATACGGATATGTAATTTTCATTTAATGCCATCAGAGCTTCAATTATTCTCTCATTTGAAATTTAAAACTTCCGATAAAACCCTTTTCATCCCCATTATCTCTCATTTTGCTCCTCCTTTCACAACCCTCCGCCACCGTCGTACTGCTCTGCATCTTTAATGGTAGATTCCATCTCAATCACCTTTCGTTTATCGGTTGTTAACCTCTTATTGTTTCATTATCAAATCGTTCTAAAGTTTGTATGATGATTGAGATTGATTTGTAGGCATCAGAAAGGAAGCAAGCGAATCCAATGAGGGAGATTAAGGTTCAGAAACTGATTCTCAATATCTTCGTCGGTGAAAGTGGCGATCGTCTCTCTCGCTGCAGCTCATTTTTATCTCTGGCCGGTAGGTTCTCAAACTACAATCAGTTATTCAAGCTTTCTATAACAACTCTCCTAAAAATACTTACAACACCTCTATACGTCCTAAAATACACCCCGTATACTAAAAATAGGCCCGAAATACCTTTATTTTAATAAAAAATCAAATAAAATAAGAAATAAGGGGCGCTCGCGGGGCGCGACCCCCATAAGGGAAGTCGTCGCGGGGCGCGACCCCATGACACCAGGTGCGACCCGGTGCTGCCATGTGTCCCAGTCGTGTCAAAGCTAGCCCTTGAGTCAGCCAAGCTAGGGTCTACCCTAGCAGGTCTCGCGGGCCGTGAAGACCCTCACTATAACTCTCGTGGGGCGCGAGAGAGTGGCGGATCAGACCTATAAATAGAGGGCTTCGGCTCTCATTTCAAACCGTTCATTTTCTCGCAATCTCTCTCAATTTCTGAATTAATAGAAGTAATACTAGGGCATAATACCCATTAATTAGCGAAGATCTGCCTCGTTGTAAGTATTATAACTCACGGTTACGTATTAGTTACTCTTCCCAATTGATCTAGTGCTCCGTAACGCATGTCGAGGCTCTGCCTGACTCAGTCGTTGGAGTTTTGTCTCGGGAGGGGGATATAGCTAATGTAAATTAGGTTATTATACTAACACGTGTGCATTGTTTAAATTAATAGATTATAACCAGGAAGTCACCAGGAAATACCTAAAATAGCAACGTGAGTAATTCCTCTTTTTGTAAACTGTTTTTACAAAACCTCAATATTTAAATTACATTACAATTCACAGTGATTGAGTATTTGTAAATCTACAATTATCTTCGGTATGTTGGGGTTTTGTATACATAACTTATTACTACACTGTGAGTAGTAACATTGCCACAAGTCAGGATTGACAGTACCGTGGGTGGTGATTAAAGTAGATGTAAACAAATGTAATTGCTGGATTGCCCTCAATGCTGTAAAATGATAAAACTTGTTTTGATTAAACTGGGATTCACTCACCAGTATTTCCCACTGACAAAAATGTTTTAAAACGCGTTTCAGGTAACAAAATGTGAAAGCCAAATAGAAGGCAGCTGGAGAGCACTGAAGGCTTGGAAAAGTGGCTATAAAAGGGACCTAAATAAAGAAGAAGTTTTATTTCAATAAATTAGGGTTTATCCCTATGAATAGATTGTAATGGAAACTTGGGTTTTTTCCCATGTATTCATTATTATTATAAAAATGTGGTGTTTTACTCTGATAAACTATTTCCTAACTACGGTCCTGATGTAAATTCCGCTGCCAAATAAATAAACACCGATACCACCGAATATGCGAGCTCGCGGCCGCCCGCCTCCCGGGGCAGGGGTCGGGGGTTGTGACAGAAGGTGGTATCATAGCTGCAGCCACTGATTTCAGCCATAGAAGTGTTCTGCTGACATCAAAATTTTATCCATTATGTTAGGAAATAATCTATGTGATAACGTGCATATCTGTATATTATTGTTTTGTGTTATTTAACAATCTGTTAGTTTACCATATGAGTGATCAAGGTTCGTCTGACGCCTATCGTCACCTATCTAGTTCTCCTATAGATGAAGGAACTTCCTCCCAGCCTACTCCTTTGGGGTATTCAGCTGACACAGAAGAGGGGACTTTCATATTTAAGGCGCAATCCGAAGAACCATTCCCTACGAAAAAGAGAGGATGGTTCAGTCGGGGAGCACATGAGCGTAGGAAGCGAATGAGGAAGTTATAGCAACAAAGGGCTTTAGCAGCAGCAAATAGGGAGATGAACGCACAGACCCAAGACATAATCAATAGGCGATTGGCCAACTTTCACATACTAGATACCACTGCGGTAGACCCAAACATAGAACAAATCATTGCACCACAACCACTACCACTATTCCTAACTCAACCCATGGAAATAGAACCTAACCCAGGAAACCAGATTCCCATACCCGCCTTCGACCCAAACGAAATCCCTAGAATCCCAGCACCCAATCCTCTAGCTTATGACCCATGGGAGGATGAACATAGGGATTATCGAGAACTCTACCCACAGGATGAGCCCATACCAAACCCATTAGCACCATACCCCAACCTTGACCCTCTAGATCCATATTGGGATGCCAATCAGTATGTTCGGGAAATACTAGAAAACCCATACCCATATGGAGAACCCGTACCATAGTACCCTGACCCAATACCCGCACCACCACCACCCATGAGTACCGAAAACGTGCAGGAACTCCGCACATTTGGTGAGGAGTTAGTAGATGAAGGAGAGAGGATAAGACAAATAGGGGAAAAGCTGGTTTGGATGTACGACGAGAGAAATATGCAGTACTGGATGAACCCCTAGTAATAATAGTAATATATATATATATATATATATATATATATGTGTGTGTGTGTGTGTGTGTGTGTGTGTGTAGTTTGAAAAAAACCCAACTAAATTAGATGATACAATACCTACTGATGCATAACTAGTATTGTATTTTATATTCCAGTTGCAGCTTGTAATAGATATATATATATATATATATATGAAATAGAGTAAATGTCGCAATGCTCGACGATTTTGACCAATATGTTGTTTGTATAATTGTTGGCATTAAATCTTGTTCTATGATATTAATACCTGGTAAATGTTTATAATCCAGATGGACAACGAAGTGAATCAAGTAAACACGAATAACGATAATAACGGGAACCAAATAGATAACAGTGTCATCCAACATATAGTGGCACAAGGGATTATAGACTTTATGCCATATATTATCAAGACTGTTAAAGAAGCGGAAAATAATAAAAGTAACAGTGGAAGGAAACGACCACCTACTGAACCCAGTCACAGCGTAAACAATGGACCACTACTTCAATTGCCTATTCCAAAAAGAAGAAGAACCATGTCATATGGTTGTTCTTATAAAGAATTCTGGTCTTGCAAACCAATAGAATTCTCTGGAAATGAAGGAGCCATTGCAGTTCTACGTTGGATAGAAAAGACTGAGGCAGTCTTAAAAATAAGCAAATGTGCAGAGGAAGATAAAATCATGTTTGCTTCCAATCTTTTTAAGAATACAGTCTTAGAATGGTGGAATACTATTCTCCAGTCTAGGGGAAGTGATAGAATATATAATATGGAATGGACTGAGTTTAAGAACATGGTCGAAAGAAAATTCTGTCCTCCCAATGAAAAAGAACAAATTGCTAATAAGTTCTTAAACCTTAGAATGACTGGAGTAGACTGTAAGGGTTACACTACCCTATTCTTCGAATATTCTAGAATAGTGTCAATCCTAGCTTCACCAGAACCAGTATTAATCTCCCGTTACATTTGGGGATTAATCAGCGAGATTAGACACGTAGTCAAGGCAGCTAGACCACAAACCATAGAAGAAGCTGTAGAACTATAAAATACCTTGACTGATGAACTAGTACGTACACAAGAAGAAAACCAGAGAAAGAACCTAGCTCAAAGGCTTACCCAGGAATTTCGCTACGGTCATTCCAACCGTGGGAAGAACATAGGTTCTACTTCTGCACCTTACTGTAAGTCTTGCAAGAAAAAGCATTCGGGAAGATGTTCCACATACTGCAACTTCTGCAAGATACTAGGACACAAGGAAGAAGACTGTAGGAAGAAACCCAGTCATGGAATATGCTTCAATTGTGGGGAAAAGGGGCATATCAAACCAAACTGTCCGAAACTAGCTCCAGCCATGAACAACAAGACTACAAAGAATGCTAGAGCATTTGTTCTGACAGCTGAAGAAGCCAAGCTGATTCTGGATGTGATTGTCGGTACGTGTTTAGTTAATGATGTTTTTGCTAAAGTATTATTTGACTCTGGTGTGAACCAAAGTTTTATTAATACTTCATTTTGCAAATTTCTCAATCAACCATTAACTAAATTTCAACAAGAATGTCTAGTAGAGACAGCAAATGGAGAATCCATTAAGATCACTGAAATCTTGCAGGGAGCAAGAATAGAAATTTTAAATCAAAATTTTACTGCTAACCTTTATCCAATGAATCTGGCTGGATTTGATATTGTATTAGGAATGGATTGGTTAGTAACCAATAAAGCCAATATTCTATGTGATCAAAAGTCAATACAAGTAAATTCACCAATGGGTGAAAAGATCACAATTAAAGGAGATAAGCCAACTAGATCTACAAAATTCATCTCTATGATAAAGACAACCAGTTATGCAAGAAAAGGGTCACTAGTGTATATGATTTCCATAATCATTAACACTAAAGGAAAAGAATTGAAAGATATTCTCGTAGTATCTCAATTCTCAGATGTTTTCCCAGAAGAGCTACCTGGATTACCACCAGATAGAGAAGTTGAATTTAGAATTCATCTACTACTAGGGACAACACCGATTGCCAATGCACCTTACCGTTTGGCACCAGCAGAAATGTAAGAACTGAAGAAACAGTTGGATGAACTTCTGGAGAAAGGTTTCATACAGCCAAGTTCATCACCATGGGGAGCACCAATCTTGTTTGTCAAGAAGAATGACGGATCGATGCGTATGTGCATAGATTACCGAGAATTGAATAAGGCCACAGTAAAAAATCGGTACCCATTACCGAGAATCGATGATCTTTTTTATCAATTGCAAGGAGCTCGATTCTTTTCTAAAATCGTTTTACTCTCAGGATATCATCAATTGAAAGTACAGGAAGAGGACATTCCTAAAACCGCTTTCAGAACAAGGTATGGTCATTATGAATTTATAGTCTTGCCATTTGGTTTAACTAATGCCCCAGCTGCATTTATGGACATGATGAACAGGATATGTAAACCATACCTGGATAAATTCATAATTATCTTTATAGATGATATTCTCATTTACTCTAAAAGTAAAGAGGAACATGCAGCGCACCTGCATGCACTCCTTACATAATTGAGAAAGGAAAAGCTTTATGCAAAATTCTCAAAATGTGAATTTTGGTTACAAGAAGTGCAATTCCTTGGACATCTAGTCAATCATGAAGGAATTCATGTGGATCCCACAAAGATCGAGGCGATTACTAAATGGAAAGTCACTGAATCACCAACGGAGGTAAGAAGTTTTCTTGGACTGGCATGTTATTATAGACGGTTTATCCGAGATTTTTTTAGAATAGCCATTCCATTAAAAAAACTGACCTGTAAATCAATTAAGTTTGAATGGGGACCAAAACAGGAAGAAGCCTTTAGAGTTCTTAAGCAAAGATTAACCAACGTACTCATACTAGCGTTACCAAAAGGAACTGAAGACTTTGTAGTTTATTGTGACGCTTCTAAATTAGGTTATGGATGTGTGTTGATGCAACGCCAAAAGGTTATAGTCTATGCCTCTAGACAACTTAAGAATCATGAAGAGAATTATACAACCAATGATCTAGAGTTAGGAGCCATAATTTTTGCCCTTAAAATTTGGAGACACTAACTTTACGGTAGTAAGTTTACCATTTTCACCGATCATAAGAGTTTAAGATATGTTTTCGGGCAAAAAGAGTTTCATATGAAACAGAGACGCTGGATGGAAATTCTTAGTGATTATGATTGTAATATCCAGTATCATGCAGGAAGGGCTAATGTACTAACTGACGCTTTAAGTCGAAAGTATCATGAAAAGCCAAGAAGAGTACGTTCTCTCAAATTAAATCTGAATGTAAATTTACATAAGCAAATTAGAGAAATACAAGAATCAGTAATCAAGGATGATACTGAAAAATTAAAAGGAATGAGTAAGGAATTAGAACAAGGAACAGATGGAATTTGGAGATTCCATAAGAAAAAGAATTTGGATACCCAAACAAGGAAACCTACGCTACCAAATATTAGAAGAAGCCCATAAGTCTAAGTATACGATACATCCTGGTAGTAATAAAATGTATCAAGACTTAAGAAGGAATTTCTAGTGGATATGAATGAAAAAGGATATAGCAGCCTATGTGGCCAAATGTCTAACCTGTTCACAAGTTAAAGCCGAACATATGAAACCCTCAGGTTTATTGCAGCAATTAGAAATGCCAATATGGAAATGAGAATCGATAACAATGGATTTTGTTACCAAATTACCCAAGACACGAAAAGGTAATGATACAATCTGGGTGATTGTAGACAGATTAACCAAGTCTGCTCATTTCTTACCGATAAAAGAAACTTTGTGTATGGAACAATTAGCCAAGTTATATGTAAATGAAATAGTTTCATTACATGGAATTCCTTTATCTATTGTGTCTGATAGAGATAGCCGTTTTACTTCTCATTTTTGGACCAGTTTTCAAAAAGTAATGAGAAACCAAGTTAAATCTAAGCACAGCTTATCATCCTCAAACGGATGGACAAAGCGAAAGGACCATTCAGACGATGGAAGATATGCTTAGAGCTTGTGTAATTGATTTCAGAGGAAATTGGGACGATCATTTACCATTAATAGAATTTTCTTACAATAACAGCTATCATACCAGCATCAATGCTGCACCGTTTGAAGCACTTTATGGACGAAAGTGCCGAACTCCAGTTTGTTGGGCAGAAATTGGAGAAAAGCAATTGCCTGGACCAGAGATAGTACAAGAGACAATAGACAAGATTATTCAAGTCAAGGAAAGATTAAAAGCAGCACGTGATCATCAAAAGAGTTATGTTGATAACAGGCGCAAACCGTTGGAATTTCAAGTAGGAGATAAAGTGTTATTAAAAGTTTCTCCATGAAAAGGAGTGGTTAGATTCATCAAAAGGGGAAAACTAAGCCCCATATATGTTAGACCCTTTGAGATTATTAGAAGAATAGGACCCATAGCTTACCAGCTACAACTGCCAGAGGAAATGGCAGGAATACATGATGTATTTCATGTATGTAATCTCAAAAAGTGCTTGGCAGATGAATCATTAGTGGTACCTCTTAAGGATATAGAGGTAAATGAGAAACTTAAGTTTGTAGAAAAGCCGCTATAGATTGAAGATAGAAAGATCAATAATCTCAAACACAAGAGATTAATTCTAGTCAAAGTAAAATGGGATTCCACGAGAGGACCAGAATACACTTGTGAGCTCGAATCAGAGATACAGAGGAAATATTCACACCTGTTCCAGTAGACCTCGAGGAAGAGTTCTAAAACAAGGTAGGGAAGATATAACAACTCTCCTAAAAATACTTACAACACCTCTATACGTCCTAAAATACACCCCGTATACTAAAAATGGGCCCGAAATACCTTTATTTTAATAAAAATCAAATAAAATAAGAAATAACAGGCACTCGCGGGGCGCGACCCCTTAAGGGAAGCCGTCATGGAGCGCGACCCCATGACACCAGGCGCAACCCGGTGCTGCCACGTGTCCCAATCGTGTCGAAGCTAGCCCTTGAGTCAGCCAAGCTAGGGTCTACCCTAGCAGGTCTCGCAGGCCGCGAAGACCCTCACTATAACTCTCGCGGGGCGCGAGAGAGTGGCGGATCAGACCTATAAATAGAGGGCTTCGGCTCTCATTTCAAACCGTTCATTTTCTCGCAATCTCTCTCAATTTCTGAATTAATAGAAGTAATACTCGGGCATAATATCCATTAATTAGCGAAGCTCTGCCTCGTTGTAAGTATTATAACCCCCGGTTACGTATTAGTTAATCTGCCCGATTGATCTAGTGCTCCGTAACGCATGTTGAGGCTCTGCCTGACTTAGTCGTTGGAATTCTATCTCGGGAGGGGGATATAGCTAATGTAAATTAGGTTATTATACTAACACGTGTGCATTGTTTAAATTAATAGATTATAACCAGAAAGTCACCAGGAAAGACCTAAAATAGCAATGTGAGTAATTCCTCTTTTTGTAAACTGTTTTTACAAAACCTCAATATTTAAATTACAATTCACAGTGATTGAGTATTTGTAAATCTACAATTATCGTCGGTATGTTAGGGTTTTGTATACATAACTTGTTACTACACTGTGAGTAGTAACACTGCCACAAGTCAGGATTGACAGTACCGTGGGTGGTGATTAAAGTAGATGTAAACAAATGTAATTGCTGGATTGCCCTCAATGCTGTAAAATGATAAAACTTGTTTTGATTAAACTGGGATTCACTCACTAGTATTTCCCACTGGCAAAAATGTTTTAAAACGCGTTCCAGGTAACAAAATGTGAAAGCCAAATAGAAGGCAGCTGGAGAACACTGAAAGCTTGGAAAAGTGGCTATAAAAGTTACCTAAATAATAAAGTATTTTTTCAATAAATTAGGGTTTATCCCTATGAATAGATTGTAATGGAAACTTGGGTTTTTCCCATGTATTTATTATTATAAAAATGTGGTGTTTTACTCTGATAAACTATTTCCTAATTACGGTTCTGATGTAAATTCCGCTACCAAATAAATAAACACCGATACCACCAAATGTGCGAGCTCGCGGCCGCCCGCCTCTCGGGGCAGGGGTTGGGGGTTGTGACACTTTCTGTGTGTGTTTGCTCAATTTTTCTATATCGTTATTGATAAAGAGTTTACCAATTGTGTGTGTTAGGCAATGTTAATATTTGCCTGTGTGTTTGTTCAACAACTTATTTTTTATACTTTTGTAGCAACTAGATGAATTAACAATTTATTTTTTTTTATACATTTGTTGATTTCTTTCTTAATTTCTTTTTTTGATTGATCTTGAATTTTCCCTAAATCGAAATAAAAGGGTGTGATCTTTTTATATCGGACGCAAGATCTGCTTAGAGAACTTTAAAAAATCTCTGAATCCGTTAAGCTTTTGGAAGTACTTTTGCTTTGTTTTTTAAGCGTTGTGTTATGCTATTAGAGCTCTAAAGATGTTAGTTTAGGAATCAGTAAAAGTAGTAAGCTTTAACTAATCTTTTTTCTTTTGTGGGCTAATTCAACTGACCTTAATTTCTTGATTTTTACAATTTGGGTTTTTTTTCTCAAAATTTGATTTTGCAATAAGAAATTAAAGATGGATGAATATCATGATGAATTGAGATTTGCGTGCAAGTTGTGTGATAAAAAGTTTCAAGTGGGGAGTCCTTAGGTGGGCATATGAGTTCTCATGTAGTTGTTGTTGTTATTACCAGCTAATTCAGGTGAATCAAATGATAAATTTGAGCCCATGAAAGAACATTATAGTTTGATCATCAATGGAAATGATAATGGGTTTTCAAATTCTTATGGGTTGATAGAGAACCCTAAAAAGAGTAGGAGGGCATTATCATGCAAACAATATGGCAAAGGGTTTCAGTCTTTGAAAGCTTCATATGGTCATACAACTTTCAATTCTTAAAAAAGACAGTGGCTTGAAGGATTATGATGATTCATGGACCAGTGTTAGTGATACTGATACTGATGAAAACGAGTTGCAAGATCCGGTTTGTGTGACAAGATCTAAACTAAAAACGTAAAAGAAGGTAGTAATGGTACTAACATCAATTTTTACTGTTGTTCAATGCATTTTTGAAGAATGCGTGTAGTGAGCAAGGAGCTCGGATGTTTGTCATGGACCGCTCTAGCAATAATAGTGTTGACATGCTTGATCGTCACATTCCTACATTCAACAGGTCCTTTCTCTCATGCTTTGAACAGATCAATAGTGTTTGTTGAAGAGTGATTACCTTTTCATGTAAGTGTACCTGATCTTATTGTAGTATGTACTATTTTGTTGCCAAAAATCATAGTTTTAGTCATGGTTGTAAAATAAGGTCTCGAAGGCCGAGTACTCACTACAAGGTAGGCTGCCAAGGCGTGAGTACTCTTTGCATAGGCCAAACATTCCCCGAGTATTCTCCGCCTAAACCGAGCACTTCTCGAGTACTCTCAAATCCGACTAGGGAGCTCTTAGCGGCTTTTGCAACCATGGTTTTAGTGAAAAGAATAATAACTTAATAAAGTAAAAAAAAAAAAGAGTTAGAAGCTTGAGTATCAGGTTTGCCACATCCATAACTTCTGATCTTGCTTCATGGTTTTGTCTTATTACTTCATGGTCAACCTAATTTGACTATAGTTAATGAATATTGATGATTTAGGATTGTAATTATAGTATTTTTTTTTTAATGAACATTGATTTAGGATATGTGATTATAGTCTTTTTTTAAAATAAACGTTGATTTGGGATATGGATATTGTTAACCGTAAAGGCCTCTTGCAAAAATTAAAATGAGTTATCAATTAACTCTAATTGTTAACTATAACAGATTTTTTTTTTATCTTTGGCCGATGAAACCACAATTTAGGGGTGATTGTAAAAGATTAGCCCGGTGAAGAGAACATTGGAGATGGTTGAGTGGAACAAGGGCAGCCACACCAGTTGGTGATGGTGGTGATCCGGATGGTTTTAGCGTAATAGACTTAGAGAAATGGTTGGACCTCGATAACGAGCCAAATGGACGTATTCAGATTCTATTGACAGGTTCAAACTGGTTCGCAAACCGAACATGTGGGAAGGTATAAACTGTTCACATTGAACTCTTTGAACATGATATATTTAGTCATGATTATATAATTAGAAAATTTAATATATATTTGGTTGAGCTCATTAGTTTTACATACAATATGATTGTTCTCGACAGGTATGAAAATATGATTGCACACCAAAATGGGCATTCAACAAAGCTACACAAATCCTAAATCTTACCACCAAGAATCAATGCAATAGGAGAGTAATGAAAATATTTCTACAGGCGACGAACCTGCTCATCGCCTACTGAACTTTTGAAGAGCGCACCATTTCCAGCGCTACTGAACTCTGTCCAACAAAAGTTCAAAAAAGAAAGAAGTTGCTAATTGCTAATATGAATTTAGGTTCCTTTGTTTAGGTAGGTCATACAAGCTATTTTTTTCTAATTCATTTAGGATTATCAGAAGCTTAATTGAGCTATCTCTTTCAATTATATAGCAAGACTTTTAAAAATGCTTCGATTCGCTTCATAATTGATCAAGTGAGTTTTTTTTACTCTATAGTTAGTACAATTGTCTCCCGTAGTTTTTTTTTATTTTAGTCACTTCAGTTAATATAGTGGATTTGATGAGTCGAACAACCCTCGAGCCATTTTCTAGGATCTGTTCAGAAGAGACAACAATATATTTCTAGAACTTTTGAATGTCTTTTGATTGTGTGTAAATGTGTGTAATAGCTTTTCTTTGTGGGACCAGGTCAGAAGGTGCCGCAATTCGTCATATTGAGCTATACGAAAAAGATTCATCCATGATCAAAATAGATACTCAAGAGGCACTTGCTTTATGGTAAATCATACTGTTTGATCATTTTTTATTATATTTGATTTTGTACAAGCGAGAATGAATATGATGTGTGTGACTACTCTGTTCACACTTTTAATATACTTTACTATGGTTTTTCTGAAGTTGGTGTGTATTTATGTATCTCTTTGTGTGATTCTGTACTCGGCCTCTTTTCCCAGGTGAGAGCGGAGTCGAGGAGCGTGTAGATGTTATATGCACACACTTATTTTTGCTTCAACTGAAAATGTTCAGGTTTGACTTCGTAATATGGCTTCTCGGTAGGGCCGTTCAAATTGCTCGCCGCTCGTCGCTCGCTCGACGCTCGTTCGGAAATTGCTCGGAAAATGCTTGTTCGATTTGACGCTCGGTTGTAAACGAGCCGCTCTGCTCGGTTCGGTTTGAAAACGAGCCAAGCATGAGCAAAGGTCCGCTCAGCTCGGTTCGGCTCAAATTATTATTTTAATTAGTATATATACGTATACACGTACATATATAATAAACATGTACACACACACACATATATATACACAAATATAAATTATACATATATATACACAAACACCTAAATATATACACACATTACACATACATATATACTTAATATAAATTAAATTTAGAGTTTTATATGTACCACTCTATTAGACTTTGGTGCACTATATATAAATTTACAACTATATCTATACGTACTAGCCCAACAATGCCGATAAAAAATTAATATCAAATCTAAAAGCTAAACCATAAACCGATAAACGATAGTCTGCTCATCGCCTCAAAGTTTCATGACGTTACCCTAAGTCAATCGTCTCCTGCCCTCAACGTAATTTTTCGTGCAATATAGTCATCGTCTCATCGGCCACAACATTGTTATTCATAAGAAAAATATTATGTCATGAAATGTACATGTTTTTAAAGACATAAAAACATGAGACCCAACATTGTCAGTATCACTCTCAGCAAATTTAAATTGGGCGACACGGTTGTCCAAATCGCTCGAACTTCGCTCGACGCTCGCTCGGAATTTTTACCGCTCAAAAAATGCTCACTTGATTTGAGGCTCGGTTCTAAATGAGCCACTCCTCTCGGTTCGGTTTGTAAACGAGCCAAGCACGAGCAAAGGTCCGCTCGGTTCGGCTCGGCTCGTGAACAACCCTACTTCCGGGTCCTTGGGCAATTGCTCACACATTATCCGGTCATCGTTGTATTGTATGCTAATGTTATATATTAATTCAAACATGTTATACACGTTGATTAGGAAGCTCATGTTATAATTAATCTGTTAATGACAGATGGCGTAATGGCACTGGAGTGGTCAACTTCTAGCGAGTGGGTTTTAATGACAAGTGGTTGTGATTGATCAATACGTTTTCAGGACATTAGACGACATATATGTTTAGATCTTCCTAGGTAAGTTGTTTTATGATCCGTTTTTCTATAATTTCTGGATCACTCAAATGAAGCTGGTAAATTTTCCGCATTTGTTACTTCTTTTTTTCAACTGACAAATGGACTTTTGTTTTTGTTGTAGATTATGTCAAGAGTTGGTGGTTACGTGGATATTGGAATCAAACGAAAAGACTTACTCAAGGGTTCCAAGATACTAGAAGTTGTTGATATTCAAGAAAAGGTAACAAACATAACGGATCAGTGGCATTGAAGAATAGTAAAGAGATCAGGTTTACAGTTAAAGAGGTAAGGAAGTTATTGTCGGAACAAATTTATCTGAACAATCAAACGAGTCAGTTTTGGTAGAATAACGTAGTCATCCCCAAGTTAAACATGTTCATTTGGGGTGCAAGAGAAGGAAAAATCCCAATAGGTATGGCTTTAATGGATAGGAGTTTGCAAAACTGTGATTTTTGTGTGATGTACCGGAACGCTGAAGAAGACTCGGATCATCTGTTGGTCCGCTGTCAGTTTGCAAGAGAAATTTGGAGAAATTCTTTGGTGGACAAAGCTATCGACAAATGTGCAATGGGATTCGGTGAAAGACGCGATGGAACGTATAAATGGGTTGGGCTTAATAGTGAATCGAAAGAAGGTAATTCATGCCATTTTTTTCTCAAACCATGTGGAATATATGGACCGCACGAAATGAAAAAAAAACATTCAGAGGCAAGGATTTTAGCATGTACAAAATGGTAGAAGAGATAAAGGAAAAGACATTTAAATGGGCATCGAAAAGATCAAAGCTTGGGAGTATGCCATTGAGCAACTAGATGCTTTTTAGTTTGACTATTTAAGTGCCATGTAAAAGTTAAATCATGCTTTGTATGTTTTCCATTTTAGTAACTTGCTAATTGGTATGTTTTGATTGATTAATGAAAATTTCCATTTCTTTTCAAAAAAAAAGTTGTCCATATAATGTGAATGGTTGACCACATGGAAGAAGTCAAAGAAGCAACTGTTTCATGTACTCTGTTGATATTCTCGATTAGGGTTGTATGATCCTTTGGAAGAAGAAGATGAGGTAATTTGTTCTCTTCATGATTCGTTTGTGTATGTACTCTGTTGATATTCTCGATTAGGGTTTTTGCTAATTACTTGCTATTTTTAACCTTTATGCGGATTACGTATTAATTATATTTGTTGTGAACATATGTTAGAAAATAAAATAGTGGTTGATACATCCAACAGATGGATGAAAACAGATGTTTGAAACCACTATTGGGTTAAAACAGTGTTTTTTGGAGGAAAAGTGAAACCACTGTTTTGGGTTAAAACAGTGTTTTGAAACCACTTTTGGGTTAAAACAATGTTTGAAACCACTGTTGGGTCAACAGATGGACGAAAACAAATGTTTGAAACAACTGTTGGATTAAAACAGTGTTTTGTGGAGAAAACAGTGGTTGAAACTACTGTTGGGTAAAAAAGGTGGTTTGAAACCACTGTTGCGTTAAAACAATGTTTTGTGTGGTTTGAAACCACTGTTGCGTTAAAACAATGTTTTGTGGAGAAAACAAATGTTTGAAACCACTGTTGGGTTAAAATGGTGGTTTGACTTTGGTCAAACAGACTTTTGAACCACTAGAAGAGTGGTTTACTCTTTTATTATGTAGGAGGCTGCTGCTATAGAGCTCTATTGAGGTGGAGGCTATCAAATGGTTGTTGGAAGTAGTGGTGGAAAAGGTATTCTTATGATATAACTGTTCAATCTTCATATTTTACATTGTGTTCTTTGATGTTGAATGCAATTTTTGTATGATTAGTTAGGTTTTCCCTATCAAATTTACATTGTATTATTTTTACTATTAGATGGAGTCGACAATACGCGTCGCGAATCTTTGCTGAATAAGAAAGTGCAGTTGACTGGTTGGATCAGTTTGGTGAGATTTACAGCAAAAGATGAGTCTTTCTTTCCTCAAAACACAAGAATGGATTTTAAAGCCGTTAATTTTGTATTGCTGATTGTTGGTTGGATTGGCTAGTTCAGATGATATGAAAAAGTCACCACTTGGTGAACAGATGGGAAAAATCTCCTGGTGGAAGTGAAGTCAAGACGAATGGTTGATATAGCTTAAGTGGAAATGGCAAAAACCATCGGATTAGAAACAGTGATGAGACTTTAAAGGGTCAAGATTCGTCTCTCCAGCTTGGTCCAACCACATGATCATTTCACATCTATCTATCTGGGTATAAAAATAAACGTATCGACTAATTGTACATTCTTTATCCTCGGCTTAGTCCAAACACGAGTTGCATTGTAATAAATTGTATTTTATCATGTGATTATTGTCGACATTGTATTGTTGAGAAACTTTAACTTTTTATTGTTAAGAAATCGTTTCATATTTCTTAACAAAATAGCTTATGTAAGTAATGTATAGTCATTCGTCGTTTAATAAAATTGGGTTTGCAAAACCACCCGTATTGTTGACAACCTTTAATCTTTTAGTGTTATGCATGGTTTTCTAAAAACCACCTGTGTTTACACACGGGTCTTACTACTCGTAATAATAATAAAAAAGCTAGTTATTGGGGATATCGGAGGAACCACGTGGTTGTCAAAAAGTTGCTTGCTTGACAACTGTATTCCATCGAGAGAAAAAGTAAAAATAGGAAACCCAAAATTGATTTTTTTGGTAACTGATCTTTTAAATTTCGAATTTCAAAGTTTGACTACAAAACGTTATTATATTCAACATTCAAGAGTTTAATATAACAACATTCAAAGTTTAGTATATTTTATTATATTCAAATATTTAATTAAATTATCAAAACACAATTTATATTTAGAATACGAAATCATACAAGAGTTTCTAAATTCCTACTCTATTATTAAAACGGCGTAAAGTATTGAGCCTGCAGTTCCACCTATAGAGAACCTGAAGTTCTCCTATAATATATATTTTATATTGTGGCTCGATTTTAAATCCATGATTCTTTCATTTGTAGATAAAATGTCAAACTTATCAAAGCTTGAATTCACCGCACTTAACATCTCGGGTAACAACTACCTCCCGTGGACTCTTGATGCTAAAATTCATTTGACGGCAAATAATTTGGGGGAGACTATTATTGATGGTAATCAAACTCCACCTCAAGATAAAGCGAAAGCTATGATATTCCTCTGCCATCATCTTCACGAAGATCTAAAGCGGGAATATTTAACTGTTGAGGACCCTCTTGAATTGTGGACAAACACCAAATAATGTTTTGACCACCAGAAGTTGGTCTTACTCCCCAAAGCCCGCTATGAATGGCTTCATTTACAACTACAGGATTTCAAGACTGTCAGTGAGTATAATTCCGCCTTATTCCGCATTACCTCTGAACTTAAATTATGTGGTGAGAAAATTACCGATGAAGACATGCTTGAAAAAACTTTCTCAACGTTCCATGCCTCAAATATGCTCCTATCGCAGCAATACAGGGAACGTCAATTTACTAAATATTCTAAATGATATCATGTCTTCTAGTCGTGGTGCAAAACAACAAGCTCCTACTACAAAATCATCAATCGCGACCTGCCGGTGCAAGCCCATTCCCTGAAGCGAATGTGGTCAATTATCAAAGCGGACGAGGTAGAGGTAGAGGCCGTGGCCCTAGCAGAGGTCTATTGGTCGTGGTCTAGGACGAGGATATACATGGCATCGAGCGTCCCAGAACACTAAAAATAGCGGTGGTGAATCGAGTCGACATAATACGGGGAGACCTTCAAAAGGGAAAAGTAGCGGGAACCAAAGCAACATTTGTTATAGATGTGGGATGTCAAATCATTGGTCCCGCACATGTTGCACCCCTAAACACCTTGTTGAGGCATATCAACGCATGATGAAAGAAAAAGGAAAGAATGCTGAAACTAATCTGATTGAGGATGCACCTCCAGCCACGATACCAGACGCTCATTTGGATGCATGTGATTTCATTGAAAACGTTCGTGATGTTTAAACATATTTAATGTACCTTTTATGCTTTACTTTTCACACTGTGACCTTTGTATTTGGTTTGGTTTGAAATTCTTGCAATGTTTAATTTTACTTCTTTGCATTAACTTTTATTTATTTTTATTTCCTGAAGAAATATGTATACTAGCTCCAATAGAGCTATTATTGGTGATGAATGTCTGGTAGATAGCGGTAGTACTAACACTATTCTCAAAGATGTGAAATTTTTCTCTGAGTTGTAATACCAGCAGAGACACCGATTGGTACTATATCTGGTGTCAACAACCTTATCGAAGGCTCCGGCATAGCACACATAACATTATCTTCGGGTACCCAATTAACTATTGATAATGCATTATTTTCTAGTAAATCCAGAAGAAATTTACTTAGCTTTAAAGATATTCGAAAAAAAATGGTTAACACCTAAAAACAATATCTGAAAATAAAATTGAATATCTTCAAATTACTTTAAACAAAAATGGCCAAGAAACCATTGTTGAACAATTAGAAGCCTTATCCTCTAGATTATATTGTACTAATATCAATCCTATCGAATCATACATGGTGAGTAACCAAAAGCTATTAGATAAAGACACATTTAATATATGGCATGACCGTCTAGGTCACCCTGGTAGCATAATGATGAGACGAATAATCAAAAGTGCAACCGGGCACCCTCTTAAAAACTTAAATGTTTTGCTACCACAAGACTTATCATGTGCAGCATGCTCTCTGGGCAAACTTATAACTCATCCCTCACAAACTAAATTGATACATGAAATCCCGTCATTTTTGAAAAGAATCCAAGGGGATATTTGTGGGCCCATTCATCCTCTATGTGGACCATTCCACAATTTCTTGGTCTTAATTGACGAATCCTTAAGGTGGTCACATGTGAGTCTTTTAGCTACTCGAAATGTAGCATTTACCCGACTTCTAGCTCAAATCATACTACTAAGAGCTAATTTCCCGAACAATCAAATTAGAAACATCCGGATGGATAATGCGGGAGAGTTCACATCTCAAGCTTTTAATGACTATTGTATGTCAATCAGGGTCAATGTTGAACATTCAGTACCTCATGTTCACAAACAAAATGGTTTAGCTGAATCTCTAATTAAACAATTACAAATAATCGCTAGACCACTCTTAATAAGATGTAAACTACCATCTTCTGCATGGGGCCATGCTATTTTGCATGCCGCTGCACTGAATAGATTAAGACCAACTGCTGATGACGAATACTCCCCATTGCAACTGGTCTCCGGACAAGAACCAAGTTTGTCCCACCTTAGAATTTTTGGTTGCGCGGTATACGTACCAATACCGCCACCACAACGTACTACAATGGGACCCCAAAGAAGACTGGGTATCTATATTGGTTTTAACTCCCTGTCCATTATTAAATACTTAGAACCAATAACATGAGACATGTTTACAGCACGGTATACTGACTGTCATTTTGATGAGACATTGTTCCCAGTCTTAGGGGTAGATAAGAACAAAGAAAGACTAGCAACACAAGAAATAATGTGGAATGCATCATCGCTATCAAATCTCGACCCCCGAAGTGGTCAATGTGAATATGAAGTCCAAAAGATTATACATTTGCAAAGAATAGCAAATGAATTACCAGATGCATTCACAGACACGAATAGAGTGACAAAGTCACATGTACCAGCATCAAATGCACCTGCTCGAATTGAAGTAATCCCGGAAGCGATTACTATACAAGGAAAACGTGGGAGACCGATCGATTCCAAATATAAGAACCCACAGAAACGAAAAGAGCACAATAACGCAGTTGGTGAAAACTCACAAAAGGTTATAAATGAAACCCTGGTAGAGGTAAATGTCCTAGAAGAGACAACTATGAATCCAGAGGAAAATGAAATTTCAGAAGAAACACTGGTACCGAACGAAAATGAGATCTCTATTAATTATGTACAAGATATTACAATGTGGAACCGGAATAAAACACGTGTTGATGATATATTCGCATATGCTATAGCAACGGATGTAATCAATGAAAATGATTACATACCTAAAACTTTAGAAGAGTGCATGCACAGAAATGATTGACCAAGATGGCAAGAAGCCATAAATGCAGAATTAAATTCGCTCCAAAAGCGACATGTTTTCGGACCTGTAGTCCGAACACCCAAAGACGTCAAACCAGAAGGTTATAAATGGGTGTTTGCAATAAAGAGAAATGAAAAGAATGAGATTGTGAGATATAAGGCTTGACTTGTAGTGCAAGGGTTTTCCCAAATCCCAGGAGTTGATTATGAGGAAACGTATTCCCCTGTAGTGGATGCGATAATCCTTAGATTCCTAATCGGCCTCACAATCTCTGAAGGACTTCATATGAGACTAATGGATGTCGTCACCGCATACTTATACGGGACACTTGAAAATGACATCTACATGAAAATCCCTGAAGGATTAAAGTTACCTGAAGCATTAAAATCAACACCTCGAGACATGTGTTCTATAAAGCTCCAGAGATCTTTATATGGTCTCAAACCATCTGGTCGTATGTGGTACAATCGACATAGTGAATACCTAGATAAAGAAGGATACAAGTCTGATGTAATCAGTCCATGTGTCTTTATAAAAAGATCACTCTCAAATTTCACTATAATAGCAGCCTATGTTGATGATATTAACATCATCGGATCTCTTGAAGAGATAGAGAAAGCTGCTCAGTTGTTAAAGAAGGAATTTGAAATGAAAGATCTTGGTATAACAAAGTTATGCATTGGACTACAATTTGAGTATTTGTGCAATGGCACATTTGTCCATCAATCAAACTACATCCAGAAGATGTTAGTACGTTTCAATATGGATAAAACACATCCGTTTAGTGTACCTATGGTTGTTCGACCGCTAGATCCACACAAGGATCCTTATCGCCCTCAAGAGAAAGTGAAGAAGTACTTGGTCCGGAAGTACCGTACTTAAGCGCGATCGGTGCCCTTATGTATCTCGCAAATAACACAAGACTTGACATTACATTTGCAGTTCATGTACTAGCGAGATACAGTTCGAATCCAACACGTAGACACTGGAATGGTGTAAAATATATATTCCGGTATATTTGCGGGACACAAGACTTAGGTCTTTTCTATCAAAAGGATCAAAAGTCCAAACTTGTTGGGCATACTGATGTCGGATATCTATCAGATCCTCACAAAGCAAAATCTCAGACAGGTTATGTATTCACATACAGTGGCATAGCAATTTCTTGGAAGTCAACAAAGCAAACACTTACAGCAACATCATCAAATCATGCCGAATTAATAGCACTATATGATGCTGGTCGAGAATGCGTGTGGTTGAGATCAATGATTAATCACATACAAGAAGCATGCGGATTAAAACAGATCAAGAAGGAGCCGACAATTATTTATGAAGACAATGCTGCTTGCATAGCTCAGATCAGAGAAGGTTACATCAAGGGTGATCGAACAAAGCACATCTCACCAAAGTTCTTCTCAACATATGACTTGCAGAAAGAAGGGGAAATTGATGTTAGCCAGATCAAGTCAAGTGAAAATTTAGCTGACCTGTTCACAAAATCTTTACCTAGAAGCAGTTTCGAGCAGTTATCACATAAGATTGGGCTTCGTAGGTTAAAAGACGTTAGTTAAATTGAGGGGGATCATTATACACGTTGTACTCTTTTCCTTGACTAAGTTTTGTCCCATTGGGTTTTCTTAGCAAAGTTTCTAACGAGGCAGCATAACTGGTCCTGTAGTATCAGTTTATCACATAGGTCCCGAAGTATCGATTTAACATCATCCTGAAGAATGTTGTTAATAGTTATATAATGAACAGTATGAATATCTGAGGGGGGGTGTTAGAAAACCAGATATACAAACATATGGGTGGGGTTCGGCTACAAAGTCCATTTTTCCTACAAAGTGTACAAAGTCATAAAACACCACAATTTCAGCTATAAAACATAGTCAAAACCCACAAATAATAGAGTGAAGATCACTAAAATACAGTATCCAAACTGTAACAGCCCATAATAGCTTCAAACACACCATCGTAGAACTATGAATATAAAACACAACATGATAATCAACATAAAACACACTAATGTTAGTCATTAGATAATCAAAGCCTTATCATCCAAAACACAACATAAAACCCACAATATAGCATTTTAGTAATCTTCACTTTGTTATTTGTGGGTTTTGAGTGTGTTTTATGGTTGTCATTATGGTGTTTTATGACTTTTTACACTTTTTAGGAAAAATGGACTTTGTAGCCAACTCTCACCCACAAACATATAACCGTTTTGGCAGTTTCCCCCAAAAACTGTTTGGCAGTTATCATCTACATACGTTTTGGACAGTTATTATATGTACAGAGATATACATTTTGTATCATGTGTGGAAATGACATTGAAGATTGAATAGAAATTACAGTTTGTTTCTTATCAACAAAAGAGTTGTTTTATAATTAGTTTTTGAGAAAATAAATACTCAAACCACCCACCCATCTATCGATAGTTCTTCTCCAATTGCCCTAAATGCCCAAATCACCTGTCACCCCTTCGTCGCCTCTGGTTAGATTCTGGCGAAATCAAGGAATTACTATTCAATCCATATATCTATTCTCCATATTGGAGAATCATATGTAGTGTAAAAATAGATGAAAACATTAAACTTTTCCTTAAATTGTATGATTTGAGTGATATAGACATTCCAATGTGAATGCTCTTAGGATTTTGATCTTCAAGCTTAAAATCATATGATTTTATATATTCTATTCCACAAAAACTTATCAGTCATGTATGTGATTCTTATAAAAATAAGATCATGTACTTATGATCTTGATCATGACCATAGAATCTCCAATTGATCTACGAAACTATAAAAATTCACAAACTTTGTTGATAAATTCAAGAAAAAATTAGAGTGATTTCTGCCAAATTTCAATGTAGGGTACTAATAGTTTTTTTGTTGCAGAATCAGATATTAACTTTCTAATTTGTCACAAGAGTTAAGTTCTTTTTGAGTCCCTATGGTTTGTGCAGTTTAACTATTTGAGTCCAAAAACCAAACTTGTCTTGATTTGAGTCCCTGTTGTTTTGTATTTTTAACCATTTGAATCCAAAATGCAAACCTCATCCAAAAACCATTTGGATTCAAATGGTTAAAAATACAAACCACAGGGACTCAAATCAAGAAAAGTTTTTGCATTTTGGATTCAAATGGTCAAAAATACAAACCACAGGGACTCAAATCAAGACAAGTTTGGTTTTTGGACTCAAATAGTTAAACTGCACAAACCACAGGGACTCAAAAAGAACTTAACTCTTGTCACAATGTTGAGTACTAAGGCAAAATATTGTTAACTTTTTTTGTTAAGTCTTAATAAAATGACTAAAATGCCCTTTAATAAATAGAGAGTCTATTTTTAATTAATTATATTTGACTAAAATAATTTAAAGTTTTATTTATATTTATATTTTTCTGTTTTATTTATATTTTTTTATAAAATTAAATGGATTTGAAGTTTATTATTTATACACTTTGAGTTTATATATAATATTATTTAAATTTAAATAATATTATATATAACCTTAAAGTTTATAAATAATAAACTTCAAATCCATTTAGTTTTATAAAAAATATAAATAAAACAGAAAAAATATAAAAATATAAATATATATAAAACCTTAAATTATTTTAGTCAAATATAATTAATTAAGAAATAGACCCTCTATATATTAAAGAGCATTTTAGTTATTTTAGTAAGACTTAACAAAAAATGTTAACAAACCTTAGTACTCAATATTGTGACAATATTTGGTCTTAGTACTCAATATTGTAACAAATTAGAACATTAATACCTGATTTTGCAACAAAAAACTATTAGTACCCGACATTAAAATTTGGCAGAAAGTACAAGAAACAACGGTGTAATTTTTTTCTAAATACAAACAATGAAATAAGTTTTGGACTAAACGTCTAAATGAGTCAATGACCCACCAATATGGGTAATCTTTAGGGACTTTTCGACTTAAATAGTTTAACATCTTATTATCAAAGTCTCTAATAACCTAATTTTTAAATCCCTACTAATTGTATTGTAATATTGTTAACATTTTGTTTATTAAAACTTTCATTGATTATTCATACTATAACATTTTTATATAAATCACAAACACATATGATAAAGATCAGGATGTTTTGTAGAATTTTCTAATTTAATTGATCTTGTGAACTTGGTCTTATAAAAGTCAAAATACCCCATGTAATTTCTTATTCTTTACAACACATTTTTTAATATGATCATCAGAACACCCGTAGTGGCACGTAATTTGGGTGTTTTTTCCTTATCCATGCCCTTTCACGCATACGCACCGCCTCTAGGGCGTTATTTTGCATTTTTTTTGTTGGGCGTGTTGATTAAAACGTCGGATTCAATTTGGATGACCAATAGAATTCTTGTGATGGTTTTTTTTTGTTTAATTCAATTATAATATCTAATGACTGCAAGAGTTCAAGCCCCACTACACTCCTTTTTAACTTCAAGTCTCTTTGCTGACTAGGCGTCATGTGTCGTTTCATACCCAAGGGTGGGACATTTGTTTCACTCACCACTACACATGGTCTCAAAGTTATTTTAAATTGCATTAGCTGGGTGGTATGGTCTCACGCCCCTAGGGGCTTTATCACGCCACGTAAGCGCCACGTAGGCGATACATAAGCGAGGGGCTTTATCCTTAACTTGCACGGTGTGGAATAAAGCCCCTTTTAACTATACTAAAAAAAGAAAAAAAAGATAAATAAAAACAAAATCTGATTGGTTGATGAAGGTGAAACTCATTGCTTTCTTCCTCTCACGTCCGCTATTCCTTTTGCGGAGGCCAAGGATAGCTCCCCCTTGGCGGAGGCGGGGTGGTGTAGGGGCATCATAGGAAGTCAAAATGGGTGAGGTGGCAGGGGACTTGAAATCACACCTTCGATCTTAATGGTATGCGAAGCAAAGACAAACATGAAAAAATTATATAAATTATAAACTTTCTTACACATGCACAAGTTCAATATGTGCGATTAAATGTAGGAATCATTTAGAAATTAAAATGCGATATCGGAATGGTTTGGTTTTAACTTTTAACTCCCTTTGGGCCTTAAACACCAAAAGGCTTGTAGGCTACTGGTATAAACGTGTGAGAACTGAGAAATATGTCACTTCTTGTGATATCAAGGGTTCAACTTTCATAGTGAATATAGATGTAGATTTAGTACTACAATTAAAGTGACTAGCCAATAAAAAAATAGCAAATTTAACGTATCATTAAGGTTATAACAAATTTTGATACATTTTTTTACAATATCGTCTTAAAGTTCATCATATAGCACATCAAACTTATAAAATTTAAATTTAATAATCTATTGCTATAAGGTTTTTTTTTTTTTTTTTTTTTTTTTTGGTAAAAGAGACCCCTTGACAAATTTTATGGCCTTACAAAAATTACAAGATTATAGATAACTTATTAGTTAATTTTGTGATAATCCCCTAAGTATTTATCTAAGTTCTATAAACTCACTTATTATCGGGCCCAATACATAGAACTAAGTCCGGCCCAATATGGATTTTATACTCTACTGCTGTAAGTTTCGATACGTGTTAATGGGGTTGGTTCCGGTACAAACCATATTTATCCTACAAACCGTAAGAACTGATCCTAGCACTTTAAAAAAGTTAAATTAGCACATACTAAAACAATACATACATAAAAGTAGCACTTTTAAATTATATTAGCACATGAAAATTAATCAAGATAATTGATTTTAGCACATATGTGAAATGATATCAGCATTTTTCTTTATCAGCACATTGAAAACAAAACGAATATCCAAATAAAGAATTAATTGCTTGTTAGCATAATTATAAAGAATTCAAGATAATTGATATGATTTAGGTTATCATTTTACCATTTCTCTATAATTGATTGGATGCTACATGTCACTTTCTAAGTGGTTCTTACAGTTTGTATACAAAATGTGGTTTGTATTTGCTTCTACTCCTATAAGCTCCACGTGTTAATAACATTTTCTCTAATACATAACCCATAAGCTATAAACAAAAAATACTTACTCTCAACCATCCCGGACAAAAATGTTATATAATTTTACACTAAAATTACACGAATTCTAAAATAATGTTACACGTCATTGAAGTATTATTTTAGTTTCACTTGTGCTAACTTTAATAAACTTTTATTCAATTATACAATATCTTGCTTAAGGTCTTTAATGTGAATTTGAGGAAATTTGCCTCAAGTGGGCATTTTATCTCAAGGCATCCGGGCACTCAACGGGTAGGACCGTAGGAGTATCCAGGTACCTTAGCCTCATGGTAACACCGTAGCCACCCCCTAGGGTAGATCATGAGGGTTCCGGTCACGGGTTTACCTACTAGCTTAAGGGTAGTGTAAAGGGTTGGGGTATTTAAGGTTGCGTGATTGGTGGGTGGAGTAAAACAGTAAGGTCCGTATATCTAGGGTACTTGTGGGTAGGTGTCACCTGCGTTTTGTGGTTCTAGAACACCTTGAGTGTAGAATTGACATGTCAATGCGGGATTGATCAGAGCTAGGATAGTACACTTGAGTGCTTATTTCTTTCTATAAGGGTGGAGGATATAGGTTCGGGGAGTTGGGTGTTTGAGTGGGAGTCACTGATCGGTGACCACCCCCACTGATTGAGTTGGGTGTTTGACTTGGAGAGAGGCAACAAAAATCGCTGATTGTTCACCGATGAATTGAGAGGAGAGGGGAGAGGAGAGACCAATCAAGTTTTTTTTTTTTTTTTAATTGAGGGGTGTTTGACTATACATAGTGATTGAGTGTAAAATAGGGAGTAGAATGGGGAGTTGACATGACATAATATTATTAGGTAGGATTTCACTCAAACACCCTAGGGTGATTAACTATACCCTCCACCCTAATTTTAATGTTTTGTTGTTGTAATCTATACTATATAATAAAAGAAACCAACTTTAGGACACTTGTCATCATATTAACCCATGTCTTATAGATAATTATTATTTTAGTTTAATCTATTCTAATTAATTATAGATAATCCTCTTACAAAATATTATTTAGTTTAATTATTACTTTTATATTTATCTATTTACTTCAAATTCAAACTTAGTTATCTAATTTGATATTAGAGTAAATTACAAATTTGACCCCTATGGTTATATCGTTTTTATCCTTTTAGCCCAAAAAGGGATTTTTTAACATCTGAGCCCTCAACACCTTTTTTCTAACCCTTTTGGACCCCAACGTCTTTTTTTCTAACTCTTTTGGCCCCTAAAAGTAAATGGATGGGGTTAGTGCTAGGGGCCAAAAGGGGTAGAAAATGATTCATTTTTTTTTTTGCTAAAAGGGTAAAAGTGATATAACAACAGGGGCCAAAATCGTAATTTACTCTTGATATTAACTATATATTTGAACGTTTTGTTTAGTTTGGTATCAAAAAGATTTTACGAAACATAAAATAAAATTAACTAATATTATTTATCATTTCTACATTTACAAGTTTTAAATAAAGGGTTAAATTTATTGAGACTTCATTACATTTTCAAGTTTCAAATAAAGGGTTAAATTTATACTATACTATATAACTTTGTATTAATATATGAAATATTTTTATTTTCATTACTAAAAAAAATTATTATATCAATTTTATTACATAATTTATAAATCAATTTGTCGGAATTGGTACCAATATTTTATCACTCAAATAGACGATGATTTGCTTTCTTGAATAACATATCTTCTTTTCAAGAACCATCTTCACAATCACCATATTCATCGCGTATCGAGTATTATCTATTAGTTATTGAAAGATATGACTTTTTTTTATTATTGGTATATAAAATTAGATTTATTAAACCCGTGTAATACACGTGGTTTTTTAAAGATATACCTTTTTTTATTATTTACTATACAAATTTACATTTATTCGACCCATGTAATACATGAGGTTTTTTAAGATACAACTTTTTATTATTTGATATATAAAATTAGATTTATTTAACCCATACAATATGGTTCTTATAGATAAAACATTTTTATTATTTAATGTATAAAATTATATTTACTCTACACATGTAATAAATGAGGTTTTTAATTTTTTTTTATTTAGTGTATAAAATTACATTTATTAAACCCGTGTAATACACGGGGTTCTAACCTAGTTATTACTAAAAGAAATTAAGAGATTCTATGGTCCGAAATTTCTTTTGAAATTCGGTGAGCATGTCACATGTGACGCCTTTAATACTTGGTGGGCAGTAACATGTAAAGATTTTTTTTTTTGTCTTAAATGTAGCTTTTATAAAAACCGTTAATTAGAATTTCTTTTTTCTTTGTTTTTTTTTTAATTTCAACGGCCAACTAAATCACCGGATAAGCATCATGGGATGCCTTCAATCGAGTAAGTGCATCCCCTCCACCATAACAGTCACTCGGTCAGAGTTGGATGCATACCCGAGCCACCAAGCCACCAGTTCCTGTGAAAACCCGCCCGCCCGAAGGCCCACTGAGGTAGAACCCGGTTTGGCTCGGTTTCGAACTGGCGACCTCAAGAGAGACCTAGTTCTAAACTTCATTGTCACCACCAATGTCCTTCAAAATGATGCTAGTGGTTGTTGAACTTGAGACCTCAAGGAGAGAAAACAAGGGACTAACCACTAGATCAACTTATCGAACACTTTTTTTGTTTGTGTTTATCTTATTTTGACTTTAACTTCAAGCATGATATAATATAATTTATTCATAAAAATATTTTTTAACGATGAAATGTTTCTTTACCCCACTCATTTCTAGGATTACACCAAATTCTACTAATTGATTGGGATAAAGTCATAAAACAAAAATCAAATGTTACAATATTAAAAAATGCTTGGCCTCTAAATTGAAATATAATAATTGAACACAAATTGACACGACATAAAAATGCTTTTACGACGGGGTTAGAGCATGTACAACGCTTCTTGCGTGTACATGGCCCGAAAACTCAAACCTCCCCCACGGGCTCCTTGCATTGTGAGAGTCGGCTTCATCAAAAGCCCAAGTCCGATGGTGTGATCCGTGTTTGAGGACTTGAAGCGGATCAGAAGAGTGGGGCACCTCCCTCACATATAATAAAATATTCATATATATATATATATATATATATATATATATATATATTTTAATGTGGTTTGAAATTTAATAGTGTTGTGAGAAAAATAGAGGTTTTCTTGTGGAGGTTTGAAATTTGATATGATATGATATGCCGAGGTGGCGGTGGTTTGTAGTAGAGGTGATAAAAAATTGGTTACTATGTCCGTAACCAGTTTGTAACCCTAATGTAGAAACTGGTTTAGGTTATTAATTAACCATAGGTTAGAAATCGATTTGGAGATTTAGAACAACAATCAATTACCAATCGTTTTAACCTAAAATAACCAATTATTCCAAAAAAAATATTTTCTAACTTGTTTTGATGGGTTTTTTTTTTAATTTTTGTCTTCATAAAACTTTTTAGCCATCTTAAACATGTTAATTATCTACATAAAAAAATTGCCTATTAATAATCGGTTATAGGTTAGCCAGTTATGCCCCCCTCCCCCCCCCCCCCCCCCCCGCGGGAACCAACCGAAAATTATTATAACTTTCATCGCGAGTTGGAACTTGGAAGTGTATGAAAACCAAATAAACTATTTGATTGGAAGTTTATTTATATTTCATTTAGTTAAATGTATGAAAATGAACAGATATAATTTAGTCATTTGCATTTGTGGACTAAGGTTCTAGTATAAACAGGTTTTAACATAAAAATAAGTCTTAATATGAGAAGTGAAGGAGATAATTTTTTATTTTTTGAAAAAATTTTCCCATCTTATCAGTTACGTATTTTAGTTATAGAATCTAAAAAAATCGTGTATTACACTAGTGGAGTATTTATGAAATTACTCTAGAGTGATTGTAATTACTCTAGAGTACTTCATTACTTCACTAGTGTAAATATACGATTTTTTTTTTTTACATTTTGCAACTAAACATCATGTTATGTTAAGACACAATTATATGTTAGAACTCATTTATATTTAATATTTACACTGTATTTGTGAACTACTTACTCGTGCATGTATATTTGAATTAAAAGAATAATTTTGCTATGAGAAACAATTTCTTTTAATGTTTTATATGTTTCATGTATATTCATTTGTTAATCTCGTTTGTTTATCATTTAAATGAACGAATACGGACAAGAATTTCTACGAGTGGTAGCACATATGTGATTATAATGAACGATCACATACAAGTGTAGAGCATCATATGTTACAAACGTAAAAACAAGAGTAAGCGAACCTGAAGTTTAATAAATATAAAGTAGTATTAAAAACTGTTAAAGAATAAAAATATTTTTGTTATAAAATTATTAATTTATCTTCAATTGTTAATTGTTTTTTAATGATAGTAAACATGCTCTTAACCATAAATATACCATACTACAAAAAATAATATTATTACAATTTAAAGTATTGTTGGATGGATATTGAGTCTTATAAGTTACCTTATATTAAATTTGGATGAATTTTACTATGACAAGAAAACTTTAAAAATAGTAATTTGACCCGAAATTAAGTGCGGTATCACGTAATTTGCTTCTTCTTTACTTGAACATTATTGATAAGATAAGGCCTATGTTGGTTTTGCCGACCAATTTTCCTCTTTTCTTGATTTAGTATATATTTGTTTTTCTTGTTGAAAAAAAAAATCCCTTAATTAGAAACATTGACCAGAGAATTATATTATTTGTTTGAGACGGTAAAGATTGTTTAGACGGTGTGACATTGAGTCATTCAAAAATAAAGTCATCGTTAAAAAAAAAAGAAGATATAAATATTTTTTAACAATTATTAACAATACTTAGCTACTTGGATGTCTATTATTTAAAGATTTTTTTATTATAAGGTATCACAAAAAGTCAGAAGAAAAAACACACACAAAAAGTCGGAAGAAAAAGGGTTATTGGATTTTATCACCCCTAACTATTGGCTATTAGCCGCTGCCACCCCCAACTATCACTTTGACATCCATCACCCCCAACTTGACACTTACTTTGTTCTATCTTCACGTCGTTAACTGATCACTAATTTTTTAGCTTGTTACTATACTTTTGGGGTTTCAAAAGATCTCTAAAAGTTTCCTAAGATCCCTATGACACCCTCAAAAGTATAAAATCAACATCAAAAGTTAGTGATCAGTTAACGACGTGGTGACAGAACACATTAAGTGTTAAGTTGGAGGTGATGGGCGTCAAAGTGATAGTTGAGGGTGACGACGGCCAATAGCCAATAGTTGGGGATGATTAAATTCAATAACCCAAAGAAAAAACACAATTTCTTTTTAATATTGTTGATAATATTTTCTGGTTAAAAACTTTTACAAAAGAACTCACTTGAAGAAAATGAAGTTTAAATACAAAAAAAGGTGTTACGCTGAGGTTGAAAGTGCCTTGATAGATAAATCTACTAGATTTTCGTCGAAACAAACTAGTACAATAGTAAATTCACATGAAATTTCCATACGAATGATATCAATTATTGATGAGTATACAAGTTAAACGAAATATGTGAATATTGTTTTAGGGTTGTTTGTTTACCTCTTAATGAGCCTCTTAATGGTTCAGATCTCTTACTGGTTCAGCACTTAATGGTTCAGGTTGTTTGTTTCACAAGCAGATGTCTGAATGGTTCAGACATTTGCCTCTGAATGGTTAAGATTTATACAGAGTCTGAATGGTTAAGACCTGTAATCTGAATTGGTCAGACATTTTTCTATGAACGGTTAAGCATTATACAGGCTTTTAATGGTTTAGATCTCTTACTGGTTTAACACTTAATAGCTCAGATCTTTTACTGATTCAACACTTAACTATTTAGATGTCAAACAGTCCCTTACTTGTTATAAAAAAAAAACCACCTCTGGCACCTGGTTACAAAAGGATTTGGTCAACAACAAAAGAAACCCATATTACAAAAAGGTCTAATCAACAAGCCAATAATGATTTTCATTGAGATGTTCAACCTAATATATAAAGTCTAACCGTATTTATATATATGCATGTGCTATGTTGCTGACTTTATTATCGCTATGAATGATTTATAAAATTTGGCATATAAATTGTGGTTGGTTGCATAAAACACAATTATGCATCGTAATTGTTTTGGTAAAAAATTAAGCAAGGATAATACAACCAAATCTTTTGTTGTGAAGTGTGATGCTTGAATCTATGAACAATTATTTGAACAACTTGCAAATCAAACAAAGAGGTGACACAAGGATTTATACGAGGAAAAAGTCATTGATCAAGAGTTGATCTCCGGCACAAAAAACATCGGGTGATGGAAACTACCGATCACCAACTAAGATTAAATAGAAAAATGTTACAACTCGGGATAATAACAAGCTTGTTACAAGGATCACAAGTGTTCAATGTGCAAAAAATGTGTGAAATCGCCAAGTAAACTGTCGAGAGCTGTTTCGAGAGTGTGTGTTTGCTAAAATTAGCTAAGTGTTCTAACTCAAGCTTGTTATCCCCTTTTTAAATTTAGAAATAACTAAACTAACTAACTGTCTGCTAATCATGCTAGTTCCCCACGATCTCCATAACATTCACAAGGGCCAAGCACGTGCGGAATATTGAGGGAATATGCTCCACGAATATCGGCAAGACCAAGTCCATGCACATACTCCTGCAAAACAAGCTCACATACAAGGTAGACAACCGTTAGTGTAAGGATAACAATGAGGATCCTGAATCATGGTCCTGCAACACATTCTGAGGATCCTAAATTCAAACAGAATTAAGGATCTGTGATCCTAGCAGTACTTGAGGATCCTTAATCCTTAGGATTGGAAAATCCTCCCCTAACAATTGCCCCCAAAATATAAGGAGTAAAGTGTAAATTAACGAGTTATATTTTCGATCTTATCTGCAACTAACTAACGGATATATAGCCGTTAGGATCGAACTAGCCGCCGCTGATCTTACGTCATTGAAGTGACAATCCTGCAAAATCATCATTATAAATTCAAGTTAGAGATAAGGGTCAAGAAGCATTTAAATTCGTGCGTTACACCCTTTAAATCCTCATTCGAAGATTGATCAGGTACTTTTCTCTCCCTTCTCTCTTCACCTTCTTCAGCTGTTCATACTTTCTTTAACATCACCCATGGCCAAGATGGTTTTAAGATCCTCACCGGCTAAGGATCACCAAAAAGATAGTCCCCTAAAGAGCCAAGGAATCATCAAAGATTCTCCGAAGGAACGTTGCTGCTTTACTGATCCGGAGATAGACCAGATTCGTCATTGCTTTCCGGCAGACTCTGTCTTTAAACCTTTTGACCCTACCGCCTTGAGTGACTTCGTTTCTGCAACTTGGGTTGCTTTTCCGGCCACCCCATTTCTGATAGGATACTCCTATCCTTTCCCTGCTTTTACCCAGTCTTTCTTCTCCCTTACCGGCATATCCTATGTCCAGGCCATGCCAATGATGTGGAGGGTTTTATATACTGTCACACCCCGAATTCCACGTGTCACCGGTGGGCCCGGTGGGGAGTATCGTGACGTGGTTGGCAACATAATAGTCAAACAACACAATATTTAAATGCACAGCGGAAGCAAAAGATAAATATATTACAATCCGAATAAAAAGTAATATCCAAGTATTACAACGGAAAGTAAAGGATCCACAGGCGGATCTTAAAAATATAAACATTGTTCAACAGACTTTAGACGCCTAGAACTTGCAAGATTCCTTATTAATGTCCTGAGCAGCTTCCAGCCTATTACGTACTTGTACCTGTCACTTAGACTTTTGAAAATACGTCAGTTTTCACTGGTAAATACACTCAACTGACTCATTTGAAAAGATTTTAAGAAAATTGATTTAGATGCACCAGGCACAAAATATTTTGTCACTTTGATTAAAATGCACAGAGGCAAAATTAATCTTTTATAACTTGAGGCAATTTTATTTATAATCTTGTATACAGATTTACATGTTCGTTGTACGTTCAGGGCCCGATGTAGAAACCGAGTCAGATTAACAGACACGCCACAAGTATAGGCCCACAAGAGAGTGAGATACCGTTATTACTTAAGCAACTGTCAGGTGTATGCCTACACCCCGTGCTTAAGACGTGGCCATTTTATAATACAATGATGTCAAGGATCTCCGGGACATGGTCATTAACCCCTAAAGGCTTTTATTTCAAACAATACAGATTAAACCGGGTTATCTCAATAATTTAATCACAATCCGATTAAATATTCAATACCCGACCACGCGGTATCATTATACCGTATCCCAAGCCCGTATAGGGAAAATAAGTTAAGAGTATTTACCTGAGCTAGCTCCTGTCTTAATTAGCAAGAATTAATAACTCAGCCGTATTCACTTAAGTAAGCGTAGGTACAATTTACCGGAAGGCTCTAGTCTAGAATGATGGTATAAATAACCAATTAGAATGCTAACGGGTCTTTAGTTTTAAGCCTAAGCTTAGACCGGTTAGTCTTAAGGAAATATACGGTTCCAACGCATGATTAAGCGAAGACCGGAATAGAATGTGTTTTAGACCCGACAAGTTCAGAGACTTGCTTAATATGGGTATATTATACACATTCTGGATTTTGAGATAAAACCGATAAGGTTTGACCCGTTTAGGCTAATTTATGTAAACTAGTTACATAAACCGAACCGAACGCGTATAAGAGTAACGGGTATACATATGAGCCATTTACAGGTTTCCTAAGTTAATATGCTTCATATATGTTGTGACATCAGTAGGATGTCTCTTATTATGCCCGAAATGAATTTAAACACAAACTATGCCCCGTAGGGGTAGTTTGGTCATTTAAAAGGTGATAAAAGAGTTTAAGTGTTTAACTGAGTTACAGGTCTGATGTAATCAGCAAACATACTCAATTTGATAAGTTATAACAGTAGGGTAAAGTATATATGTGAAATTTATCAATTATAACCGAACTATGCACCGTAGGGGCATTTCGGTAATTTCACATAAGCCGAGAAGCTCAAAACTGAAGTATGAGTTTATCAACCTTTGCTTACTGTTAAAATATTATAATTTTCCTAAGATATCAGTAGGTATCAACCCTTGTATGTTTAAAATAGTTCTAGTACATACTTTGCGTTAAAAACGCTTAAAAAGGCGATTAAAAGCCGTTTACGGGTTCTATATACAAAGCTGGTATTTTTATCATTCCAGAAGGCTTAAAATAATTTATTTACCATATGTAATCAGTAGCAAAAGGTTTGGAGTCAATTAGACATGTAAAACTCATTTTATAGCCCGTAAGGGCAAAACCGACAATTACCGGATTAAGCCTACGACTATAAGTTATGCTAAGCCTAAATTCAATTAAAAATCTTCAAAAATACCCAAATAATATATTACATCAGTGGGTAATAAGTTTTATATCAAAAAGTAGGCTTAGCTAGGCTATACGTTAATTACGCCGTTTAATTAACATAAAGCTTTCAATTTACGCTAATGAGCATAACTCTTATTCTATACGTCAAACTGATGTCAAACTTTGCATACAAGTTTGTATATCAGTAATTAAGGTTTCTACACTTTTACATTTCCAAAAATCACGTTTTAAGGTGAAAAGGGCATAATGGTCAACATATGAGCAATTAACGGAATCATGCGTATTAATCGGTTAACTAATGAACCATGGTGTATAATCACAGAGGGTTATACTAGCATGTAACCTGGTCCAAATGAAGCTCTTAGGTACTTCTAAATCATACCAAAACGGGTCAGAACTGAAGTCAAAGCAAAAGTCAAAGCTTTGCGACTTTCGGTTCCGAACCGTGTCTAAATAGTAAATTGTCGGGTTGAACATGTTTAGACATGTTCTTACACTAATTACTAAGTTATATCAATGACGAAACAGATTACACGCCTCTTACATTGCAAATTATGCGTTAATTCAAAGGTTATGTTTCTGTTGACTTTTTCTAGTCAACTTTGACCCGACAAACGGTCTAGTTAGAGTGGGAATCAGAGGGTGCCCTTTTAAGGGTTTATTGCCCACATAATTACCAACTTATAACTACTTTTGATTCGACTAATCACTGGACCATTAGTGATTAATCTTAAAGTCAACCGTTAGTTACGACGGTTTGACTTTTAAGCTAAAACTAAGCTAAAACTTAATTAAGAAAGGATTAGCAAACTTACCAAGGTCCTAAGCACGAAATGTGATCACTTGGGAGAAGGCTTGAGCTCCAGAAATGATCAGAAGTGCAAGAATGAAGGTGTGATCAAAGTGGTAAAGCATGAGGCCTTTTATAGTGATTTAATCACCACAAAAATGTTGACATCTAAGGCTACCACTGACCATAACTCATCAACACATGTCCCTAAATGTCTAGGGGGTGTTTAGGGGTCGCCCATGTTGAGTAAATATCTGTTATAAGTCGGTTAGAGGCTCAAACAGGCTGCTGTGTGATGTTTCTGCAACTGGGCGTCTGACGCGGCCCGCATGAGTTTTAACCAACCTTTACGCGGGCCGCATGGACCTTCTGATCAGATTTTACATTTTCAAGTTTCCACATCTTTGTCCCTTGGCTCCTCGAAAGGTCAACTAAGCTTAATACTTGCAATTTGACCCCTTCTTATTTACCCACAAGGGCTTTAAGACTTGTACCCACTTTGCCAAGTCCCTGGACACTTCCGGTTAACCCGAAGAGTCCTAACTTTCAACGTTATCGCTTTAACCCCTCACGTACGAATTTGATCATAACTTTCTCATACGATTACGAAACTTTATGAAATTTATATCGTGCATTCTAGTGAGCATAATTAACCGTTACAAAGCTTCGGGTTTGTCAAAAGGTCACTCAGAGGTATAACTTAAACATGTTGACACATTTAACCCCTATAGTTTGTAAACTTTTTGCTTCGTATGATCCATGATTTATTCGTTTGATGATATGAACATCATGTAGGGTTATTATGAAGTATATTTATTCACTGTTGACATTTAGAACTCGTATTTTCATATACTTTTCAAGTTTGTCAACTTTAGTCCCTTCAGAACATTCTTTCACACGTTCAAACATATGACACGTGTCAACGCATTATAGGACGTGAATTTTCGAGGTGTTACATATACCCTTGAGAGAATCATTGAGCAGGAGGATATAGAGTTGGGAATGTCAGAATTGGCTGAACTATATAACCTTGTGAGCCATGGTTCACACCGCTTCTTATTCAAACATAAACCCGGCGAAGCACACCCAATCCTCAAGACCACCAAAAATGACACCAATTGGAAGAAGCGTTTTTTCTTCGTTAGTAGGGATTCCATCCCGGATGGGAAGGATCTACCAAGAGAGTGGGCCACCCATGGTAGGATAGAGGATCCTTGTAGAAGGATAATAGGATAACCCTGTTTCTGCTGAGGATCACTAACCCCTTTTTGTATCTTTTGTGCAGCTATCTCTATTTCTCATATCATTCCATCACCTGCAACCAAAGAGAGGATTGCTGCTTTCCGGAATCTTGATCCTGCAGTAAGATCATTTCAAGCAAACACCAAGGATTCTCAAGAAGTATCCTCTGGCTCAGTCACAATGTCAAGTAAGTATCCAAGTCTATATATGATTAAATGTTTAAATGTAAATAAAACAAGAATACTTATATGTTGTTTTGTATTGGTAGGCGCTGGAAAATCTTCGAAGTCAGCCTCCCGCTTTAGTGTCGGTGATCTCAGCACTGTGGCTCCCAGGTCTGGGAAGAAGAAGACTGTCGCTAGCCCAAGTGCTCTAGTCCCCAAGCCTGTCACCTCCAAGGGGGGAAAGACGAGGAAGGCCACTGAAGCTGACAATCTTGAAGGCCTGCCCCTCATCCGCCACCAGTTTCAGGAATACTTTGCTAATGTTAGGATCACTGATCCTGACTGATTATCCTGCCCACTAGAGGATAATGGATCTTGAACCCTACCTTTTCTTTTTGCATAAATTCGCCGAGATCGAGATGCTCTTTGATGCATACGTTGAAGAGGATGAGCAGAAGCATCTGGAGTTCCAAAAGATCTTCCTGGCCAAGGATCAAACCATCTCCTCCCTTGAGAAAGACCTCAATCTGGCGAAGAAGCAGCTGGTTATGGCCCAGATAAACGTTGATCATGAGAAGCATGAGGTGCTGGAGGACGCTAAAGTCTCTGATGCCATCACCATGTACAAGATCAAGCTGCAAATGGCCCAGGAGGCTGAGGATCCTGACTTTGACAGGACCAAGTGGGACCAGGAGGGCTGGAAGGCGAATCTGGCTGAGCTAGATGATGAGGAGGAGGCTACCGAGGTCTTGGCGATTAAGGCAAGTGGCAGCGGGAAGGATCAAGCTGGTGGTGCTGATGCTGGTGGTGATGCAGCCAAGGTGTGAGCTGCAGAAATGGGCGATGATGGATATTTCTAGACGCGACCGGAGCCCATTTTTTAGGATTTGGTAGTGGTTTTTTGGTTATGATGTTTTAAACAATGCTGGGTTGTAATAACTAAACAATAGCTATTAGGGTTGAGGATCATGGATCCTTTGAACAATAGGTAGGATAATAGGTGGTGGAGGGATCCTCTGTTTGGGGGATGAAACCACTTGTTATCCTGCCATCTGTTATTTCCTGCACTTTCAAGACCTGTTAACAAGGGAAACCCTTTGCCAACCCAAGTGGACGGGCTACGTATTGCTGGTAAAAACTTGGGTTGGCAATTTTGACAACCTTTAAGGGTTTAACATCTTGTGAATAAATAAAACATTAATCTTTTGGCTTATCATGTGTTGTCACATTTGTATACACTTTACCTTTAAGTTGCTATTATACACTTTGTTTGAATTTATTAAGTAAATAAGAAAAGTTTAATAAATCATATCAACAAGTTTTAGGATATGATCAAGGATCAAATATCCTACAATCGATAAATTCAAAAAAAGTAGTATAGCTTAAGGATCATAAATCCTGTTGCCAAAGGATAAGGGTCACTTATATAAATAATGAATAAAATTAAAGTAATTAAGGATCATACCTGAGATCCAAGTTAGGATCCTAAACCTTTAACATTTACAATTATGATAACCAAAAGACAAACCTTAGTAGAAGGTAAGGATCAAGGATCCTTAGCTATTTAACTTCAAAAACCTAAAATGGAACATAACTTGGGACTAAGCCAATATAAGAGAAGAGTTAGCAACTGGGGACAAGCCCAATATACTGGGGACAAGCCCAAAAAACTGGGGACAAGCCCAAAGGATCTTGTGTAAACTGGAGTATGGCCCTCACTGGCGACTATCCAAACTTAGTGACATGAAGATGCCAAAACCTTAGCTAACGTGAAAACTTTAGAAACCTTAGGATCGGATGTATGGTACGTCTACCATTATACGTAGGATCCCGGATACAGCCAGTACAATGAAATTGTCAGCCCCTAAAGCGAGTACTGGTCCCATTGCCATGAACTGTACCAGGATCATCGTGCGCTACTGGCGATACTGGGGATAGGCCCAAATAACTGGGGTCAAGCCCAAAAAACTAGGGTCAAGCCCAAATAACTGGGGTCAAGCCCAAACAACTGGGGTCAAGCCCAAATAACTGGAGACTTCTGTGGATACTCAATCCTTCATTAAGGATACATGAACCTTCTGCAAAACTCAGAATCAAGTGAAAGGATGATAAAGGATCCAGGATTCTTCTCCTTGTATATAGGATAATTAAAGAATGAAATAGTTTGAGATTAGATCATTACCAAAATGAGGATCCTCTGTCCTGTAAGGATCCTTCCAGAATATCGATCATGAAAATGGTTGAGGATCCTGGATCATTTCTACATGAAATATTTCTTCAGGTGGACAGCATTCCAAGCTCTTGGTAGCAAATCACCTTCCATTGTTAGCAATCGATATGCCCCCTTTCCTGCTTCAGCTTCAATTAGGTAGGGGCCTTCCCACTTTGGTGCCAACTTTCCATCAGCAGGATTTGTGGTATTCTGAAATGCTTTCCTCAATACCATATCACCAACTTGGAACTTCCTGATCCTGACATTCTTATTGTAGGCTCCAGCCATCCTTTGTTGATAACTAGCCATCCTTATCCTTGCCAAATCCCTGAGTTCATCTATAGTATCCAAGTCTTGAACCAAGTTTTCAGCATTCTCTTCAGGATCACGGATGCTTGTTCTTGCAGTAGGAACCACCATTTCTGTAGGGATCACTGATTCTGCTCCAAATACCAAAGAAAATGGAGTTTGACCAGTGGCATTCTTGGGAGTTGTCCTATCAGCCCATAATACATAAGGTAGTTCTTCTACCCACTTTCCTTTCTTGGATCCAAGCTTCTTCTTCAAATTGTTGATGATGATCTTGTTGGATGATTCTGCCTGACCATTAGCTTGTGGGTGGACTGGTGTTGATGTTATCATCTTAATCCCCCAGCTGTCACAAAAGTTAGTAGTTCTACTCCCAATAAATTAGGATCCATTATCACAAACAATTTCAGAAGGAATACCAAATCTAGTAATAATATTTCTTTTAATAAAGGATATCACTTCCTTTTCTCTGACTTGAGCAAAGGCTTCAGCCTCTATCCACTTGGAGAAGTAATCAGTCATAGCAAGTGTTTTGGTAAAAAATCAAGCAATGATAATGCAACCAAACTTTCTGTTGTGAGGTATGATGCTTGAATTGATGAACAACAATAAGGATCACTATGAAATGTAATGAACAAGTGACACGAAGATTTATACGAGGAAAAAGCCCTTGATCAATGAATGATCTCCGGCATAAAAAACCTCGGGTGATGGAAACTACCAATCACCAACTCAAATTAAACAAGAAATGTAATACAACTTCGGATGATAGCGAGCTAAGTGCAAGGATCACTATAGTGTATTGTGTAAAAAAGTGTGTAATCGCCAAGTGAGTTAACGAGAACTGGTGAGAGCAGTTGTACGAGTGTGTGTGTAGCCAAGAATAGCCAAGTGTTTTCTAACTAGCTCGCTACCCCTTTAAAAATGGAAAATATCTACACTAACTAACATTCCGCAAATGGTGCAAGTCCTCCACGACTCCATAACGTCCACTTTTGGCCAAGCACGTGCGGAATAAACATAGAATATGCTCCAGGAATATCGCCAAGACCAAGTCCAAATTGATACTCCTGCAAAACAATTTCGAATTCAAAGTAGACAACCGTTAGTACAAGGATCCTTATGATGATCCATGATCCTGATCCTGAAATACTTCTGAGGATCACCAATTCAAACAGAAGTAAGGATCACCAAGCCCAACAGCGATTGAGGATCACTGATCATTTAGAAATCCACCCCTAACAATTGCCCCCAAAATATAAGGAGTAATTATGTAAATAAATGAGTTATATTTTGTTCTTATCCGCAATCAACCAACGGATAACTAGCCATTGTAATCGGACTAGCCGTTACGAACATGACGTCACTGAGGTGACTATCCTGCAAAATCATCATTATAAATAGTAGTTAGAGATAGGGATCAATTCGCATTTAAATTCAAGAGAAACTCCCTTTAAATTCACATCCGAAGATCAATCAGGTATCTCTCTTCCTCTTCTTCCTTTACGTTTTCTTTCTCTACTCCTTCTCTCTTCACCTTCTTCATAATCAAGATGATGTTAAGATCCTCCCCTGCTAAGGATCACAAGAAGGACAGTCCTCTTAAGATCCAGGGGATCATCAAAGATCTGGCGAATGAAAGGTGCTGCTTCACTGATCCGCAAATAGACAGAATCCGGCATTGCTTTCCGGCGAACACCTATTTCAAACTGTTTGATCCTACTGTTCTAAGTGATTACGTTTCTGAAACTTGGGTAGCCTTCCCGGTCACACCGTTCACAATAGGATACACATATCCTTTCCCTGAATTCACCCAGTCTTTCTTTTCTCTTACCGGCATCTCCTATATTCAAGCTATGCCAATGATCTGGAGGGTCTTATATACCCTCGAAAGGATTATTGAGCAAGAAGAAATTACTCTAGGAATGTCGGAGTTGGCAGAGATGTATGATCTCACCACATTTGGATCCCACTGATATCTATTCAAGCGTAAACCCGGTGAAGAACATCCCATCTTCAAAGCCACTAAGAATGATACAAACTGGAAACGGCGATTCTTCTTTGTCAGAAGGGATTCTATCCCGGATGGAAAGAATCTGCCAAGGAAGTGGAGCACCCATGGTAGGATATAGGATCCTAAGGAGGATCACCAGATAACCTTGTTTTTGTATAAGGATCACTAACACCCCTTTGTTTCTGTTGTACAACTATCTCTGTTTCACACCTTATACCATCACCTGCCACCAAGGAAAGGCTCGCTGCTTTCAGAAGACTTGATCCTGCAACAAGGTCATTCAAAACAAACACCCAGGATTCACAAGAAGTATCCTCAGGTTCTGTCACTATGTCAAGTAAGTATCCTATATTTTGTATAGTCAAATATTTAAATAAATAGTTGAATAGAAATAGGATAAGGATACTTATCTGTTTTGAATGTGTAGGCGCTGGGAAATCCTCAAAATTTGCCTCCAAGTTCAACATCACTGATCTTGACAATGTCAGATCCTCCAAGAAAAAGTCTGCTGCTAGCCCCTCCGTTGTAATCCCCAAGGCTACCACTTTAAGGGGAAGAGGTGGAAAGAAAAGAAAAACCTCTGAAGCTGACAACCTTCAAGGCTTACCTCTGATCCGCCATCAATTCCTCGAGTACTTTAATGATGTAAGGATCACTGACTTAGCTTAGTTATCCTATCCACTTGAGGATCATATGATCCTAACTTTGCATTATCTTGTTTGCAGAAATTTGCTGAAATTGAGGACTATGTTGAGAATGTTGAAGAGCTAGAGGAGAAACACTCTGACCTCCAAAAAGTAGCAATGCTCAAAGATCTCAAGATCGCTTCCCTTGAAAAGGATCTCAACGATGCCAAAGCTCAAACAGCTGCCATTCTGATCAATTTTGATTATGAGAAGAGCGAGATCACGGAGGATGCTAAGGTCTCCGCTGCCATTGCCATGTACAAGACCAAGCTACAGATGGCTCAAGAAGCTCAGGATCCCGCCTTTGATAGGAGCAGCTGGGACATGGAAGGCTGGAAGGCCAGGCTGGCTGAGTTGGAGGATGAGGATGAGGCTGACGAGGTCCTGGCAATCGAGGCTAGTGGTAGTGGCAAGGATCAGGCGAAGGATACTGGAGCTGGAGGGGATGATGATGCAGCGAAGGTGTAAGCTGCATGAATGGGCGATGAAGGACATTTCTAGACGTAGCCGGAGCCCATTTTTTAAGTTTGGGAGTTTTTTTTGGTTATGATGTTTTCTTGTTGAACAATGATGGGTTGTACTTAAGACAATAGTAATTAGGGCTAAGGATCATGGATCCTTTGAACAATAGGTAGGATTACAAATGGTGGAGGGATCCTCTGTTTGGGGGATGAAGCCATTGTGATCCTGCCGTCTTTTGATTCCTGCACTACCAAGACCCTTAGACAATGGACACCCTTTGCCAACCCATGTGGACGGGCCACGTTTTTCTGGTAGAAGCGTGGGTTGGCAATTTTGACAACCTTTAAGGGTTTAATCTTTTGTGAATAAAATAACTTTAACTTTCTGGCTTATCCTGTGTTGATATCCTTGTTAACATTTTACTTTCCAACTGTCGTGATGTTCATTTTGTTTAAACTTATCAAGTAAAGAAAATTTAAGAAATATCCCCAAAAAGTTTAGGATATGATGAAGGATCACATATCCCATAGCCGATTAGTTTTGAAAAGTTATATAGTTTAAGGATCACAAGTTCAGTTGTCAAAAGATAAGGGTTACTCAAATAAATAATGAATAGAATCAAAATAGTTAAGGATCATACCTGAGAATCCAAGTTAGGATCCTAACCTTTAACAGTTGTAAACAGGATAATCCAAAAGACAAACCTTAGTAAAAGTTAAGGATCAAGGATCCTTGGTCATTTATCTCCAAAATCCTGAAATAAGGTACAACTTGGGACTAAGCCAACATAGGATAAGAGTTAGTAACTGGGGACAAGCCCAACAATTCTGGGGACAAGCCCAATATACTGGGGACAAGCCCAAAGGATAACTGGGGACAAGCCCAAAGGATCGTATGTAAACTGGAGTATGGCCCTCACTGACGACTATCCAAACTTAGTGACATGAAAATGCCAAAACCTTAGCTAACGTGAAAACGTTAGAAACCTTAGGAACGGATGTATGGTACGTCTACCATTATACGTAGGATCCTGAATATAGCCAGCATAATGAAATTGTCAGCCCCTAAAGTGAGTACTGGTCCCATTGCCATGAACTATACCAGGATCATCGTGCGCTACTAGCGAAACTGGGGACAGGCCCAAACTGGGGACTAGCCCAAATAACTGGGGTCAAGCCCAAATAACTGGGGTCAAGCCCAAATAACTGGATACTTCTGTGGATACTCAATCCTTAGTTAAGGATACCTGAACCTTCAAAACTCAGAATCAAGTGAAAGGAGGATAAAGGATGCAGGATCCTTATCCCTATATAAGAGAATAAAAGAATGAAATAGTTTGAGATTAGAAGATTACCAAGATGAGGATCATCGTTCTGTAAGGATCCTTTAAGGATACTGGTCAGGTAAGGATCATGGATCCTTGTCACATAAAGTATTTCTTCAAATAGACAGCATTCCAAGCCCTTGGTAGCAAATCACCTTCCATTGTTAGCAATCGATATGCCCCCTTTCCTGCTTCGGCTTCAATCAAGTAAGGGCCTTCCCACTTTGGTGCTAGCTTTCCATCAGCGGGATTGGTGGTATTCTGAAATGCTTTCCTTAACACCATATCACCAACTTGGAATTTCCTGATCCTGACATTTTTGTTGTAAGCTCCAGCCATCCTTTGTTGATAACTGGCCATCCTTATCCTTGCCAAGTCCCTGATTTCTTCTATGGTATCCAGGTCTTGAACCAAGTTTTCAGCATTTTCTTCAGGATCACGAATGCTTGTTCTTGCAGTTGGAACCACCATCTCTGTAGGGATCACAGATTCTGCCCCAAACACCAAAGAAAATGGAGTTTGGCCAGTAGCATTCTTAGGAGTTGTCCTATCAGCCCAAAGCACATAAGGTAGTTCTTCTGCCCATTTTCCTTTCTTAGATCCAAGCTTCTTCTTCAGATTGTTGATGATGATCTTGTTGGATGATTCTGCCTGACCATTAGCTTGTGGGTGGACTGGTGTTGATGTTATCATCTTAATCCCCCAGCTGTCACAAAAGTTAGTAGTTCTATTCCCAATAAATTGGGATCCATTATCATAAATAATCTCAGAAGGGATACCAAATCTAGTAATAATGTTTCTTTTAATAAAGGATATAACTTCCTTTTCTCTGACTTGAGCAAAGGCTTCAGCCTCTATCCACTTAGAGAATTAATCAGTCATAGCAAGCATGAATACTTTTCCACCAGGTGCCTTAGGAAGCTTTCCAACTATATCCATTCCCCATCTCATGAATGGCCAGGAAGAGGATATATGATGCAAGAGTTCTGCTGGTTGATGAAGGATGTTACTATGCCTCTGACAAGGATCACACTTCTTGGCATACTCCACAGCATCCTTCTTCATAGTGGGCCAATAGTATCCTGTCCTCAGGATGCTTGAGAATAATGCCCTGCCCCCAGTGTGGTTTCCACAATCTCCTTCATGGAAATCCTTTAGGACTTCTTGGATTTCAGGATCCTCGATGCATCTTAGATATGGTCCTGCAAGAGATCGTTTATACAACATATTATTCAATATTGTAAATTGAGATACCTTAGTTTTGAAAGCCCTTGGGTTTTCTCCTGTAGGAATTTCTCCATGTTGTATGTATCTCATGATTGGGAGGATCCATGATCCTGAATGATATTGAGTATCATCACTAGGGATGACTGCAGGATCCTCTCCTATCTCCAGAGCTACATGATCCTCGATAGCAGGGGTCAGGATATGGGTAATAAGGATCCTTGTATCCTCCGGGATCTTCAAGGATGATCCTAGATTAGCTAATGCATCAGCTTCTGCATTCTCTTCCCTTGGTACCTGTGTCAAACTAAAGGATACAAAAGAGAGTGCCAATTTTTTGACTATCTCTAAATATTTGATTAGCTTCTCGCCTTTAACAGCATAGGATCCATTAAAGTGGTTAGTGATTAATAAAGAATCTACATGTACCTCAAGATACCTTATCCTCATATGCTTAGCGATTTGCAAACCAGCTATCAAGGCTTCATATTCAGACTCATTGTTGGTAGTTTGAAATTCACAAGCTATGGAGTGGGGTATTATGTCCCCCTGTGGCGATTTTAGTAGTATTCCAAGCCCTGTTCCGTTTACATTGGAGGATCCATCAGTGAACAGTATCCAAGGATCCTTGGTTTCTTCAAGCTGTTGGACTTCTAGTTCAGCCTCCTTTTGCAAGTCACTACTAAAATCTGCCAAAAAGTCATCTAAGGCTTGGGATTTGATGGCAGTCCTTGGTTCATATCGTATATCATATGCACCCAGCTTTACTGCCCACTTATCCATCCTTCCTGACATTTCAGGTCTCCTGAGAACATTCTTAATTGGAAAATTAGTTTTAACAATAATGACATGAGTCTCAAAATAATGTCTTAATTTAGTAGATGCCATAATTAATGCAAGGATAAGTTTTTCTAAGTGTGAATACCTAGATTCAGCATCAAGTAAACTCTTACTTACATAATAGACAGGATGTTGTGTACCTTGGTGATCCTTAACAAGGACCGCACTTACTGTTTTTGAGGATACTGCTAGGTACAAGGATAATACATCCCCTTTTTCTGGTTTCATCAAGGCAGGGGCTGAGGATAGGTAATCCTTAAGAGCTTTGAGGGCACTTTCATGCTTCTCAGTCCATTCAAATTTCTTGTTCTTCCTCATGATGTCATAGAATTCCTTGCACTTTTCTGAGGATTTAGATATGAATCTGTTCAAGGCCGCGATCCTGCCTGTCAATCTTTGCACATCTTTAGCATTGGCAGGAGATTTGATATTCATAATAGCCTTGATTTGTTCTGGACTTGCTTCAATGCCCCTTTTTGTCACCATATAACCTAAGAATTTACCTGCCTTAACACCAAAATGACACTTGGAAGGATTAAGTTTCATATTAAATTTGTCAAGGATATTGAATGCTTCCTCCAAGTCTCTAAGGTGATCCTCAGCTTTCTTGGACTTGACCACCATGTCATCCATATAGACTTCCATAGTATGTCCAATTTGCTCCTTGAACATCATATTGACTAGCCTTTGATAAGTAGCACCTGCATTCCTTAATCCAAATGGCATAGCAATATAACAGTATATACCAGTTGGGGTCATAAAAGCTGTATCATCTTGATCAGATGGTTCCATCTGAATTTGTTAAAATCCAGATGAAGCATCCATAAAAGTCAACAACTCATGACCCGCGGTAGCATCCACCATGGAGTCAATGTGGGGTAATGGGAAAGGATCCTTGGGACATGCCTTGTTTAAGTCAGTAAAATCGACACATACCCTCCACTTTCCGTTTTTCTTTTGAACAACAACCACATTGGCTAACCATCTTGGATACTTAACCTCTCTTATCATACCTGCCCGAAGTAGTTTGTCTACCTCTTCCTGGATAATAGCATTCCTTTCAGGTGCAAACTTCTTCCTCTTTTGATGAATTGGCTTGAATGACCTGTCAATGCCAAGTTTGTGAGTAATTACATCCTTAGATATACCTGTCATGTCTTCATGTTTCCAGGCAAAGGTGGACTTCCTTCTCTTAAGGAAGGATACTAGCTCCTGTTCAATGTCGCTAAGGATCCCTGATCCTATGAAGATCTTTGATTCAGGATCATCAGGATCCATGAGAATTTCTTTCAAATCCTGCTCTCTTGCCTCCAAGACATCTCTTGAAGGATACTTTAATTGCTATTGCTCCCTTGGTCTTGAGGCTGGCTTCATTGAGGATGTATAACAATTCTTAGCCTCCTGTTGATCACTCTCAATTTTCACCACTCCCCATGGACTTGGAAGCTTTACACACTGATGATAGGTGGATGGGACCACCTTCATGTCATGTATCCATGGCCTGCCAAGGATAACATTACAACATGATAAGCAATCAATAACACAAAACTTCTGATAAGAATGCAATCCTTCGATATAGATTGGGAGTTTGATGTCCCCCAATGTATTCTTAGTTTCTCCACTGAATCCCACAAGCATTGAGGATCTTGGGATAATATCAGACTCCGGGATATTCATCTTCTTGAGGACATCAAGCTGGATGATGTTCACAGAGCTTCCTCCATCTATAAGGATCCTGCGAACAAAGTGGTTAGAAATAAATAATGTAATTACAAGACCATCTTGATGAGGATCCTGGACGTCAAAACGATCATCCTCATCAAAGGTTATGACTTTATCCTGGGTGACAACGGAGGTCCGGACGAGTCTGTCTCCATTATCCATCTTGGTTTCCTTAGCATGTCTTTTTGCTGCTGAAAAGGAGGTGCCACAGATATCTGATCCACCGGATATAAAATTTATGACTTGTGCATCTGCTGGAGGAGCGGGAGCCCTTTCTGGGATCCTTTCAGGATCCTGGATCCTTGACTTCTTTCGACCCAAGAGTTCCTTCAAATGCCCCTTGCTCAACAAGTAATCAATTTCCTTTCTCAGTGCAATACACTCTTCAGTGAGATGCCCGAAATCCTCATGATACGCACACCACTTGGACTTATCCTTTGTAGCAGCTGGTTTATCACTTTTCCTTGGCCACCTAGCTTTCTCACCTAGATTCTGCATTGCAAGGATTAGTTCATTGTTATCAACAGAAAAACAGTATTCAGAAATAGGAGGATAATCCTCATCCTCCTCTTCTTGTTCCACTGAATGCACGTTCTGATTGTCAGACTTATTGTAGAACTTGGATTTGTTGTTCCTGAAGTAGGATCCTTGTTTCTCCTGTTTTGAGGATCCTGCTAATCTATCCTGGATCCTTTTGTCATCCTCTAGGCGGATGAACCTAAGGGCCCTGGTTCTTACTTCATCAAGATTCCTGCAAGGTGTCATTACAAGATCATCATAGAATAATGAATCCCTAAATAATCCCATTTTAAAGGCTTCTACAGCCGTAGCAGTATCCAAGTTAGGAATATCTAAGGATTCTTTACTAAACTTAGTGATGTAATCTCTAAGTGATTCATTTTGACCTTGTGTTACCCTATATAGATCACTAGTTAATCGTTCAAACTTTCTACTACAAGAGAATTGACTATTAAACAAATTAACTAGATTAGCAAATGAAGTAATAGAGTAAGGGGGAAGACTTAGCTGCCATTTAAGAGCAGATCCTGTGAGTGTGGATCCAAATCCCTTGCATAGATATGCTTCTTTTAACCTTTCAAGAATTGGATTGATCTCCATCCTCTCCCTGTATTGAGCTACATGCTCATCTGGATCCGTTGAACCGTCATACAGTTTCATGGATGGTATCTGGAATCTTTTGGGTATCTCAGCATCACATAAGGGTGGTGCAAAACGAGATACTTATGGCTACCATCTGCAATTTCAGGAATGGGTTTAACCACTCCTGGAACACTGGATATCATATCCTTGAGCTTCTGTAACTCCCTGGCCATAGTCTGATTGATACCTGTATCCTGCATTAAGCCATGGTTAGTGTTGTATAAATTATTGAAAGTGTTACCTCCCACGGGATTCGTGTTTGGAATTCCAGATGTGTATCCATATTGACGAGACTCTGGCATGATTGAAGGACCAGAGGGAGCAATGGTCTGCATTGGTATGAAGTCTCCTTGATGAACGTCCGAGCTCTGAGGCTGCATACTTCTCAAGAATCCTTGATCCTGAAGGACGTTGGATCCTTGAAGTTGAGATGATCCTTGAAGTTGAGATGATCCTGGAACCAGAGAAGATCCTGGGACCAGAGAGGATCCTGGAACCAGAGAGGATCCTGGGACAAGGGATGATCCTCGGACCGGGGAGGATCCTTGGACCTGGGAGGATCCTTGGACCTGGGAGGATCCTTGGACCTGAGAGGATCCTTGGACTGCATGCATTCCCATATATCCTCCTGACGTGAAGTATCCCTGATGCTGAGAAGAGGATCCTAATGGTTGAGAAGAGAATCCTTAAGGCTGGAAGTGAGAGCCAAATGCCTGACTCATAGTTGCTGTTCCATAACGCCTTCCATGTAATTCACCCAAGTATTGCACGTCCGGAACTGCTAAGTGTTGGGAAGTTATGACTGGAGTGTCGAAGTTCAGCGACCTTGGCATCAGAGAGGAGTGATCCTCCACTGATTTCTTCTGTTTCTTGATCTCATCGATCTCCCGGAGGATCCTTTCGTTGGTTTTGTCCTGCTCTTGTGCATGATTCCTCATCTGCAAAATCAGAGTGTAAAGATCATTAGTAGTAGGATTAGTTGAAACAGAAGAAGTTGGTGGTTTTTGGAAAATGGGGGTTGGTTTCTTCGCAGCATTCTCAGCATTCTTCTGGGATCCGGAAGGTGGTGGAGGCAAAGGAGGAACGCCTTGGGAAGAACTGAATGAGGGCATCAAACTTGAAGTATTCTTCGTTGAGGAAGCCATCTGCTTGGTTGTAACGAACCGAAATGAGCACGAAAATAGGAATCTTTCTAGGAATGAAGCACCAATTGCCCCACGGTGGGCGCCAAACTGTTTTGGTCAAAAATCAAGCAATGATAATGCAACCAAACTTTCTGTTGTGAGGTATGATGCTTGAATTGATGAATAACAATAAGGATCACTATGAAATGTAATGAACAAGTGACACGAAGATTTATACGAGGAAAAAGCCCTTGATCAATGAATGATCTCCGGCATAAAAAACCTCGGGTGATGGAAACTACCGATCACCAACTCAAATTAAACAAGAAATGTAATACAACTTCGGATGATAGCGAGCTAAGTACAAGGATCACTATAGTGTATTGTGTAAAAAAGTGTGTAATCGCCAAGTGAGTTAACGAGAACTGGTGAGAGCAGTTGTACGAGTGTGTGTGTAGCCAAGAATAGCCTAGTGTTTTCTAACTAGCTCGCTACCCCTTTAAAAATGGAAAATATCTACACTAACTAACATTCCGCAAATGGTGCAAGTCCTCCACGACTCCATAACGTCCACTTTTGGCCAAGCACGTGCGGAATAAACATAGAATATGCTCCAGGAATATCGCCAAGACCAAGTCCAAATTGATACTCCTGCAAAACAATTTCGAATTCAAAGTAGACAACCGTTAGTACAAGGATCCTTATGATGATCCATAATCCTGATCCTGAAATACTTCTGAGGATCACCAATTCAAACAGAAGTAAGGATCACCAAGCCCAACAGCGATTGAGGATCACTGATCATTTAGAAATACACCCCTAACAGCAAGCATGAATACTTTTCCACCAGGTGCCTTAGGAAGTTTACCAACTATATCCATTCCCCATCTCATAAATGGCCAAGAAGAGGATATAGGATGTAAGAGCTCTGCTGGTTGGTGAAGGATATTACTATGTCTTTGACAAGGATCACACTTTCTGGCATAATCCATAGCATCCTTCTTCATAGTAGGCCAATAGTATCCTGTCCTCAGGATCCTTGAGAATAATGCCCTGCCCCCAGTGTGGTTTCCACAATCTCCTTCATGAAAATCCTTTAGGACTTCTTGGATTTCAGGATCCTCAATGCATCTTAGATATGGTCATGCAAGAGATCGTTTATATAACATGTTATTCAATATTGTAAACTGAGATACCTTAATTCTGAAAGCCATGGGGTTTTCTCTTGTAGGAATCTCTCCATGTTGGATATATCTCATGATTGGAAGGATCCATGATCCTGAATGAGATTGTGTATCATCACTAGGGATGAATGCAGAATCCTCTCCTATCTCCATAGCTACATGATCCTCAATAGCGGGGGTTAGGATGTGGATAATAGGGATCCTGATATCCTCTGGAATCTTCAAGGATGATCCTAGATTGGCCAATGCATCAGCTTCAGCATTCTCTTCTCTGGGTACCTGTGTCAAACTAAAGGAAACGAAAGAGAGTGCCAATTCTTTGACTATCTCTAAATATTTGATTAGCTTTTCACCTTTAACAGCATAGGATCCATTAAAGTGATTAGTAATTAACAATGAATCTACATGTACCTCAAGATACCTGATCCTCGTATGCTTGGCAATTTGCAAACCAGCTATCAAGGCTTCATATTCAGCCTCATTGTTAGTAGTTTGAAATTCACAAGCTATGGAGTGGGGTATTATGTCCCCCTGTGGCGATTTTAGTAGTATTCCAAGTCCTGTTCCTTTGACATTAGAGGCTACATCAGTGAAGAGTATCCAAGGATCCTTAGTTTCTTCCAGCTGTTGGACTTCTAACTCAGCTTCCTTTTGTAAGTCACTACTAAAATCTGCCACAAAGTCAGCTAAGGCTTGGGATTTGATGGCAGTCCTTGGTTCATATCTCATATCATAAGCACTAAGCTTCACTGCTCACTTAGCCATCCTTCCTGACATTTCAGGTTTCCTGAGAACATTCTTAATTGGAAAATTAGTCTTGACAATAATGGCATGAGTTTCAAAATAATGTCTTAATTTAGTAGATGCCATAATCAAAGCAAGGATAAGTTTCTCTAAATGTGAATACCTGGATTCAGCATCAAGCAAACTCTTACTTACATAATAGACAGGATGTTGTGTACCTTGGTGATCCTTAACAAGGACTGCACTTACTGCTTTAGAGGATACCGCCAGATATAAGGATAATATATCCCCTTTTTTCTGGTTTCATCAAGGCGGGAGCTGAGGATAGGTAATCCTTAAGGGCTTTGAGAGCATTTTCATACTTTTCAGTCCACTCAAATTTCTTGTTCTTTCTCAAAATGTCATAGAATTCCTTGCACTTTTCTGATGACTTGGATATGAACCTGTTCAAGGCCGCGATCCTCCCTGTTAACCTTTGCACATCCTTGGCATTGGCAGGAGATTTGATATTCACAATAGCCTTAATTTGCTCTGGACTTGCTTCAATGCATCTTTTTGTTACCATGTATCCTAGGAATTTTCCTGCTTTAACACCAAAGTGACACTTGGAAGGATTTAGTTTCATATTAAATTTATCAAGGATATCGAATGCTTCCTCCAAGTCTCTAAGGTGATCCTCAGCTTTCTTGGACTTAACCACCATGTCATCTATATAGACTTCCATAGTGTGTCCAATTTGTTCCTTGACCATCATATTGACTAGTCTTTGATAAGTAGCACCTGCATTCCTTAGTCCAAATGGCATGGCAATATAACAATATATACCGGTTGGGGTCATAAAGGCTGTATCCTCTTGATCAGATGGTTCCATCTGAATCTGTTGAAATCCAGACGAAGCATCCATAAAAGTCAACAACTCATGACCCGCGGTAGCATCCACCATGGAGTCAATGTGGGGTAATGGGAAAGGATCCTTGGGACATGCCTTGTTTAAATCAGTAAAATCGACACATACCCTCCACTTTCCATTTTTCTTTTGAACAACAACCACATTGGCTAACCACCTTGGATACTTAACCTCTCTTATCATACCTGCCCGGAGTAGTTTATCCACTTCTTCCTGGGTAATAGCATTCCTTTCAGGTGCAAACTTCCTCCTTTTTTGATGAATTGGCTTGAATGACCTGTCAATGCCAAGTTTATGAGTAATTATATCTTTAGATACACCTGTCATGTCCTCATGCTTCCAGGAAAAGGTACTTTTTCTCCTTTTAAGGAAGGATACTAGATCCTGTTCAATGTTGCTGAGGATCCCTATTCCTATGAAGATTATGGATTCAGGATCACGTGGATCCATAAGGATTTCTTTCACATCCTGTTCTCTTGCCTCCAAGACATCTCTTGGAGGATGCTTTAATTGCTATTGCTCCCTTGGTCTTGAGGCTGGCTTCATTGATGACGTGTAGAAATTCTTAGCTTCTTGTTGATCACTCTCAATTTTCACCACTCCCCACGGACTAGGAAGCTTTACACATTGATGATAGGTAGATGGGACTGCCTTCATGTCATGTATGCATGGCCTGCCAAGGATAACATTACAACAGGATAAGCAATCTATAACACAAATTTTTTTATAAGAATGGAGTCCTTCAATATGGATGGGGAGTTTGATGTCCCCCAATGTATTCTTGGTTTCTCCGCTGAATCCCACAAGAACTGAGGATCTTGGGACAATGTCTGATTCAGGAATGTTCATTTTCTTGAGGACATCAAGCTGAATGATGTTCACCGAGCTTCCTCCATCGATTAGGATCCTGCAAACAAAATGGTTAGAAATAAACAGAGTAATAACAAGACCATCATGATGAGGATCCTGAACATCAACACGATCATCCTCATCAAAAGTTATAACTTTCTCCTGCGTAATAGTAGAGGTTCGGATGGGTCTATCTCCATTATCCATCTTGGTCTCCTTGGCATGTCTTTTGGCTGCTGAAAAGGAAGTACCACAAATGTCTGATCCACTGGATATGAAGTTTATAACTTGTGCATCTGCTGGAGGAGCAGGAGCTCTTTCTAGGATCCTCTCAGGATCCTGGATCCTTGACTTCTTTCTTCCCAAAATCTCCTTCAAGTGCCCCTTGCTTAACAAATAACCAATCTCTTTTCTCAGTGCAATACACTCTTCAGTGAGATGCCCGAAATCCTCGTGATATGCACACCATTTGGACTTGTCCTTTGTTGCGGCTAGTTTATCACTTTTCCTTGGCCATCTTGCTTTCTCACCTAGATTCTGCATTGCAAGAATTAGTTCATTGTTATTAACAGAAAAACAGTACTCAGAAATTGGAGGATAATTCTCATCATCCTCTTCTTGTTCTACTGCATGCACATTCTGGTTATCAGACTTGTTGTAGGACTTGAACTTGTTATTCTTAAAGTAGGATCCTTGCTTTTCCTGCTTGGAGGATCCTGCCAGTCTTTCTTGGATCCTTTTGTCATCCTCCAACCGGATGAACCTAAGGGCCCTGGTTCTCACTTCATCAAGATTTCTGCAAGGGGTCATGACAAGATCATCATAGAACAATGAATCCCTAAGTAAACCCATTTTAAAGGCTTCCACAGCCGTAGTTATATCCAGATTAGGAATATCTAAGGATTCTTTACTAAACTTAGTAATGTAATCTCTAAGTGATTCATTTTGACCTTGCGTTACCCTATATAGATCACTAGTTAAACGTTCAAATTTTCTGCTACATGAGAATTGGCTATTAAACAGGTTAACTAGATTAGCAAATGAAGTAATAGAGTAAGGGGGAAGACTTAGCAGCCATTTAAGAGCTGATCCTGTGAGTGTGGATCCAAAACCCTTGCATAGACATGCTTCCTTTAACCTCTCAGGAATTGGGTTAATCTCCATCCTTTCTCTGTATTGAGCTACATGCTCCTCTGATTCCGTCAAACCATCATACAGCTTCATAGTTGGTATCTGGAACCTTTTGGGTATCTCAGCATCACAAATAGGTGGTGCAAAACGAGATATCCTATGGCTACCATCTGCGATTTCAGGAATGGGCTTAACCACTCCTGGAATGCTGGATATCATATCCTTTAGCTTCTGTAATTCTCTAGCCATAGCTTGATTAATACCTGTACCCTGCATAAAGCCATGGTTAATATTTTAAGAATTATTCAAAGTGTTACCTCCCGGAGGATTCAGGTTTGGAATCCCAGATGTGAATCCATATTGACGAGGTTCTAGTATGATTGAAGGACTAGAAGTAGCAATGGTCTGCATTGGAATGAAGTCTCCTTGATGAACATCTGAACTTGAGGGTTGCACACTTCTCAAGAATCCTTGATCCTAAAAGATGTTGGATCCTTGAACCTGGAAGGATGATCCTTGAACCTGAGAGGATCCTTGGACCTGAGAGGATCCTTGGACCTGTGAGGATCCTTGGACCTGTGAGGATCCTTGAACCGTGTGTGTTCCCATATATCCTCCTGGGCTGACGAAGGATCCCTGATGCTGGAAAGAGGATCCCGAAGGCTGAAAACAGGATCCTAAAGGCTGAAAGTGAGACCCAAAACCCTAACTCATAGTTGTTGTTCCATAACGTCTTCCCAATGGTCCACTCTGATACTGGATATCCGGAGCCGCAGATTGCTGGGCAGTCATAGCTGGAGTGCCGAAATCCAGTGACCTTGGTATCAGAGGAGAGTGATCCTCCCCTGATTTCTTCTGTTTCTTGATGTCACCAATTTCCCGGAGGATCCTTTCGTTGGTTTTGTCCTGCTCTTGTATGTGATCCCTCATCTGCAGAATCAAAGAAAAAAGATCACTAGTAGTAGGGTTAGAAGAAACAGCAGAAGTTGGTGGTTTTGGAAAAATGGGGCTTGGTCTCTTTGCAGCATTTTCAGCATTCTTCTGAGATCCAGAAGGTGGTGGAGGCAAAGGTGGAATGCCCTGTGAAGAAGTGATTGCCGGCATTGAACTTGACGTGTTCTTTGCTGAAGAAGCCATCTGCTTGGTTGTGATGAACCGAAATGATCACAAAAACAAGAATTTCTTAGGAATGAAGCACCAATTGCCCCACGGTGGGCGCCAAACTGTTTTGGTCAAAAATCAAGCAAGGATAATGCAACCAAATCTTTTGTTGTGAGGTGTGATGCTTGAATCTATGAACAATTATTTAAACAACTTGCAAATCAAACAAAGAGGTGACACAAGGATTTATACGAGGAAAAAGCCATTGATCAACAGTTGATCTCCGGCACAAAAATCTCGGGTGATGGAAACTACCGATCACCAACTAAGATTAAACAGAAAAATGTTACAACTCGGGATAATAACAAGCTTGTTACAAGGATCACAAGTGTGCAATGTGCAAAAAATGTGTGAAATCGCCAAGTAAACTGTCGAGAGTTGTTTCGAGAGTTGTTTCGAGAGTGTGTGTTTGCTAAAATTAGCTAAGTGTTCTAACTCAAGCTTGTTATCCCCTTTTTAAATTTAGAAATAACTAAACTAACTAACTGTCCGCTAATCATGCTAGCTTCCCACGATCTCCATAACGTTAACAAGGGCCAAGCACATGCGGAATATTGAGGGAATATGCTCCACGAATATCGGCAAGACCAAGTCCATGCACATACTCCTGCAAAACGAGCTCACATACAAGGTAGACAACCGTTAGTGTAAGGATAACAATGAGGATCCTGAATCCTGGTCCTGCAACACATTATGAGGATCCTAAATTCAAACAGAATTAAGGATCCGTGATCCTGGAAGTACTTGAGGATCCTTAATCCTTAGGATTGGAAAATCCTCCCCTAACAGTACTATTAATATGTTCGTTGTGGCCAATAACCATTGGTTCGATGTTATGTGAAAACTTGATGGTAGTTATTAGGAAATATGTAGTCATAAAGGTTAGGTGACAACTGTCAACTGGGTAAGAAAGAAGGGTTATGAGGGTTATACAACTTGAGTGTGTAGTGGGATTAAATAACTTGAGTGTGAAATGGGGTTATACTCCTTCAAATAGTGGAGGGTATGGCTATCATGAAAATTTTCGCGGAGGAGGGAAAGATCCAACCTATAGCGCCCCCCGTAGTAATGTTCATCGGCGCTATAGGGCATTATAGGTGGAGGTGGCGCTATACCAAGCCCTACTATGGAGAGACTTAGATGATATAATAATACAAAGAGTTAACTTTGGTTTTGCTCCCTGTGGTTTGATCATTTTTAACGGTTTTGCTTCAATAGTTTAAAAATAGTCATTTTCCTTCCTGATCTTGTGAGTTTGTCACCAGTTTGCTCCCGGGCTCTAACTCAGTTAAAACGTTCAATTAAAAGTAGGGGTATTTCGGTAGTTTACTCCCTGGCTCTAACTCAATTAAAACGTTTAGTTAAAAGTCGCGGTAGTCGTGATTGGCAGGTGGTAGTTGCAGGTGGTGGTGGATGGTTGTGGATGGTGGTAGCCGGTAGAAAAAGTGGTTGGAAAGATGGGGAATCAGAAAGAATTAGTTATATACGTGTAAATAAACAAGTTATAGGTTTATTTAGGTGAAAAGACTTTCAGGCCCTTGCTTTTATCTATAAAATTACCAAAATACTTTTCTAGTTAATGCATTTTTGGATGGAGTTAGAGGCGGGGAGTAAAATGACGATAAGTTAAAAAATCAAGGAGGAAAATGACTATTTTTAAACTATTGGAGCGAAACCGTTAAAATGACCAAATCACTGGAAGTTATTGTTAAATTTTAAGACACACCGATGACCAATGGTTTTAATGGTATCAAAGTGTGAATATATAATTACGTAAAGATTTTCTTTATGTTTGTTAAATTTTTATTAGTTTGGCATACCAAATCTAAGACTTTGAATAGTATTTTTCCATTTATTTGGGTAAATGTTTTTCATATTTGGCAACCATGTTATGTGTAACTGCGTTATCTTAAAACAAAGCAAACAATGCACATAAACACCCTTTTACGATTTTCCTCAAATAGGTAGAAGAAAAACAAAGCTTACAAAGAAATCAACGAGAAATTGCCTATTTACGACGGTTCAATGGTTTAACTTTAAACAATGCCTTGACTTCTTTTGTTCACTTTTTCTTTAATTTTGTCTAGTTTGCTCAAAGTTAAGCAATGCATGATCTATTAGCTCATACTCGACCCCAAGGCCGGCTCAACTATTTTAGTGGCCTAAGACGAAGTAAAAACTCGAGACCTTTTTCCGGAAAAAACACTATTTGAAATGGCTCATGACCGGCAAAATAAACTTAACGGGTTTTTTTTGTATATTAATTTTTTTTGTTTGTATTTATTTGTTATTATTAACTTTATTTCTTTTTCTAATGGTGGCCTACTCCATAATTCATATGCGGCCCTGCAATATCAACGGACAATATCCATCGTACATTCTTCTTATCTTTTAAGTGATTTTACAGGTGATTGCCTTCTTGTGTTTATACACATATGATGTTGTATGCTATTACATATGTTTTACATTATATTGTGTCACTCTCTGATCACTTTCTTGGTATGTTAGTATGTTGTGTGTTGGTATACTCTCTGACTTCTTATTTCTATATTATTTAACTTGGTGCGTTGGTATGTTGTTTGTTTTGGAGACGGGGGTCTCTCTGGAAGCAGCCTCTCTATCCTTAGGGATGGAGGCAAGGTCTGTCTACATCTCACCCTCTACATACCCTATAAGTAGTTTTACTATTTGTGGGATATACTGGGTATGATTGTTGTTGTTGTTTTCTTTAAAAAGCTGGAGGCCTAAAGCCCAAGCCTCAAATACTTGGGCTTGGGCCGGCCCTAGTCAAAATTTTGTTTGGAAGACAAACTACACCTACTCTTTAAATCTACACCACTTATCTCTAATAAAATTTAAACCCTCAATACTTGAGATATGAACGTCAATATAATACTTTGATACCACCCCGCTACAAGCCCTTTGATAAGTTCCAGCAAGTTGTGTTAAAGAATTAATAGGCATCAATAGTTTGATGATATATGAAATCACATATAATAAGGTAATATTAAATCAAGATTTACTCGAAAGAAAAAACAACCCTAAAAAGGTACAATGAGTCCACAAAACAAACCAACCAAAGCAATACACGTGTAAAGCCGGCTAAATTTTAGCCGCCAGCTGAAATGTAGCCCCCGGCTTTAAGCCACTGGCTGAATTTAACCTCAGCTTGTCTCAAAAGGCTAAAATTCAATTGACATTTACACGTGTTTTGTTTTGATTGGTTTGTTTTGTGGACCATATTATACTTTTAAACATTTTTTTGCCTGTTGCAATTAAGGCTTCTTAGCTAGCGAAGCTACTGTAAAGTTTTCTGATTGTTTGACTTTAAATACGACTATTTTTAGTGAGGTAGAATCCAATGCTTGTTATTAAAAAAGGCTTAATCTATTTAGACATCCAATTGTCTCTTTGGATACTCATCAACCCCCTATACGACTTCTATAGACCTATAAAAGTCGTATAGAACCAACCTTAAACAACCAGACTGACACATGTCAGTTCTGGTCTAGTGGCTGGCTATATACAACTTGTACTATAAACTGGTGGCTGGTTGTATAGACCTATACGAGCCGTATACAACTCATATGACCTTTTTGTTTGAAAGTTGCAAAATGGTAGTGTTTAGTGTCACGACCCCGACCACACCCTGGATGGGAGCCATGAACAGTCAAGTGGTCTCGGTGGTTATTTTGAAAATATTGCGGTGGAAAATTTCATCAGGAACGTGAGTTAGGAAAAATATCAGATTTTTGAAACGGATTTTATTTATTAAACAGATGTGAATAAACCCATGTTTTACAAAGGTAGCTTTAGTATGGGATAAACCCGAATACATAAAAAAACGTTTAATTTAATTTATTTGATAAAATAAGCCACTTCTTTAAGCCTTTCGGTGTCGTATCACAACTCTTATTCCAATCTACTGTAATCACCTGAAACGTGTTTTAAAAACATTTGGTCAACATGAAATACTGATGAGTTCATTCAGTTGTTCAACAACACATTTGTTATAATTCACAGTATTAAGAGCGATTACAATGTTTATATCTTAATTATCTGGCCTAGTTGTCACTCGACCGGATCTGTGATTGTGGTCATATCACTATATGGGTCTGTTCACCTAAAAGTGACGCTTGTCAAGAATTGTATACAAAACCCCACGTACTGGCAGTAATTTAAGATTACAAATACTTAATCACTGTAAGTATAACTGAAAAACATTTAGGGTTTTGCAAAACAATTTGATAAAAAGAGAATGACTCACAAACTGTGAGAAAAAGAGAATGACTCACAAAAAGGGTTTACAAAAAGAGAATGTACTCACCTTGTAGGTCTTATAGTCTTGATTTAACAGGCCTCCTGATTCTAAGTCTTCTGATAATTAAGCATCTACTTTTATAGTTTTGAATCTTCTGATGATTAAACATTTTGTTTGATGAAAAGTTTATAATTTTGAGCTTTTGGATGGTTAAACATATAGTTTAACAGATTAGAATACGTATTAGCGTAAAACCATATCAAACCTAACGATAGTCACGAGATCAGAACCTTAACGAAATTCAACGAAGTATAGTCTTATTTAGACAGCACTTTGGCGTTCGTTAGTTGGTTCTCGGGTCGTTCGAACAGAATATCGCATCGGTGATTATTGGTTAGAACACCAACGTATAGAGATAAGAAGAGAAGAAATGAGCAAGGAAGAATGAAATTCTAGTCTCCTATTTATAGGTAAGAAGTATGCTTTTCTAGGAAGCTTCATATATACTTGTTTAGAAAGTTTCATATACATCTTTCCTGGATATTTCCTACTCATATATACCTTCCTTACACCTTCCTTAGATAATTCCTATCCATATACATTTTCCTTACACATTCCTTAGATAATTCCTATCCATATACATTTTCCTTACACCTTCCTTAGATAATTCATATCCATATACACTTTCCTTACATCTTCCTTAGATAAAACATTCCTTATATGTTATCTATCCCATATATACCTTGTTATTTAAACTTAGCTGTTAACTAATTAATTTACTTTAACCGTTTAATTAAGTAACTTTCTTAGCTGATTGATTAATGAACTGACTTAACTGTTTAACTGATTAACTTACTTAGCTGTTAAGTTTCCTTTCCTGTTAAGTTTCCTTAGCTATTAAGTTTTTTTAACCGCTAAGTTTTCTTAACTGCTAAGTTTTACTTAACCATTAAGTTTTCTTAGCCACTAAGTTTTCTTAATCACTAAGTATTCTGGTTTAGCAGCTCCCTGGATATGAGTTCTAATTTCTAGATACAATGAAACTCGTATTAGCGTAATAACCCAATTCAACTTTAACGATAATCACGAGATTGAAACCACAACGAATGACAAAGTATAGCCGAGTACCGGCAACACTTAAACATCCAATGGATTGGTTTTAATCGATCGGATATAGTACCGTGTCAGTGATTAGAGTTATTACCCTGATATGTGAGCAGAGTTTCTGGAGTTCTGACATTAAAATGACAGAACGAGAGAGCGAGAGAAAGAAAAGAAAATTTGAGCAACTGAATTTGTCTCGTGAATACTCCATTTATAGCAGTTCCCGGAGTCCGTCACACCCCGCGACCGCCGAGGTGTTGCCTGTCGTGCCCCGTGAGACCCCCCTATCTAGGGCATAGCTGGTCCGAGTCAACTCGTAGCTTTGACACATGGACGACACGTGTCAACAACGTGTCATAGGCGGTTTATTGGTGCCTCGCGACCCGCGAGGGTTTAATGTATGGCTGTCGCTGCCCGCGACAGTCCTCTGAATCTTTTATTTTTGTTTTTTTCAAGTATAATCTCATCGTACGTGTTCGGGATTATGATTATAGATTGTTGTGGGACCTATTTGAGGGTTGTTACATTTAGTTATTTTTTAATATTAATTTTAAATGTTTTGTATTAAATATTTTTTAGTATCATGTCATATCGTATTGTGTCGTAATTTTGTCCTATTGTTACGTATTGTATAGTATATTTTTTAATAATACTTTTAAAATATTTTATACGTATTGTATTATATCATTACGTGTCGTATCGTATTGTATCATTACGTGTCGTTTCGTATTATACATTATACATAACCAAGCAACTATTTAAAGCATTGTAAATAAACATCACAAATATAAACAAACTGAAACTGCAAATTTAACTAGATAATAAGTCTTTACAAACATAACAAAATCCTAATACATCAAAATGTAAAAATACAAAAAAAAGGCAACAAACAATCCTAACCCTGCGCTTGACCCCTACAGATCCTGACCTTCTGTCGACGGACGCCGATTATCTGGATATAGTCGGTGCGATGGTATCTGTTGGACCTACAAAAGAACATATGCTATTCAAAAGCTAAAACATGATTAAGTGATCAAGAAATAAACAGAAGTTTGAATTAGATTCTCTCCAAAGATAGCGAATCTTGAACACATAAATCAGAGCATCTGTTGAAAACAAGCAAACATGTGATCAAAACCTTGGAACCGTTGTTCAAGAAGAAACAAGGTCTGTTAAAGGCTAAAGTCTGTTGAAGCCAAAGGTCTTATGAAGAAGACCAAACAACTGTCTAGCCAAACAAATGTTTGGATCAAAGCAACTAAGGATAGTCCAAACAGAGGTTTCCCAATGTGACAGTACTTGTTTTATATCAGTGTTTAGCATAGCTAGATTAGATGTTAGATTTGCACATATATTTGCAACATCTGTGAAATCTTTCTGTTAGGAATGTTAGATGTCACTATCAAGGTGATGTTAGCCAATCACAAACAGAGCTTTCGTACTTAGTATAAATAGATCTCACCTGTTAAGGATCTATTTATCACTACACATCACATTTTCTTTTGTACGAACAGTCGCTGTTATAGTGATCAATTTGAGGGGGAGTCTGTAGAATCAATATTTTGTAAAACATTTGAATCATTTGAATTAATGAAAAACAATTGTTGATGATGAATTCTCGTTTGTGATTACTTATTTTTATGGCAATACATAATTGTTTTGAGCTTAATAGTTAGTATTTCATAAATCTTGTAAACTCAGACTTACCAATATCGGACGGGTCTGGCGCGAGCATCCACAACGATATCACTATGGATAACCCGCATCTAAAGGTCCTTATGCAGGCATGGTGGCAGTCTATTTGGTGCTGTAACCGCTGCTCCATCCCATGCAACGTCGCCATGATAGCCGAAGGCAAATCGGTGTAAACATGTTGGGGTTACTAAGGCACCCCGTGTGGCTGCGATGGCGGTGGTGGTGGGAGCTGAACGCCGACTAAAGGGTCGTCCGGAGCACCAGCCTCATCGACGGGCTCGCCCTGTACCACAACAAGAGGTATAATCTCCGGCAACGACTATGAGACAAAAATCCTGTCGTCGCGGCCACGAAAGTAAATACTAATCCTCAGAAAGTCGCACCTAACGCGCATGCCAACCAGCATCCTCTTACATAATCTCGTTGGAAGGATCGCCTCGGAAAAAAGATCGTCGCCATCCGAATGGGGCCTAAATGGCGAGCGATCATGGTGATCCATGCCCCTCCATACAATGACGACCACACCTGCTGGTGATGCGCTGACGCAAACCACTCGGCATGACAGGTGGCCAGAGCGCACGACCATCTGTATAATAAACAGTCTAAATAGAACAGGTTGCCGTGGTTGCACCATTCACAACTTATCTCGCGTGGTGCGATAAATGTAACTATAAGTCTATGCAAATATTGGTACATGGGTCTATAAAAGCGATGGCGTAACCTTTGGTCTTGCCAAAGGTTGACTCTATGATCACTCCCTAGAAACCGACAAGAGTGGATCAGTACGCGATTAGTGTAAAGTGAGGTCACCGTCTCCGGCTCCTGATATAAGCCAGATATCCAAGCAATAAGGCGCAACGACATCTAAAAGGTCTGTGTCGCCAAACGAAACTAACCTCAATTGAAGGGTGGTTCGGGTCATCCAACTCCTCCGACTGATCTGCTGTTTTAGGCTAGATATTGAATAAGGAAATGAACTCAACAATCAACTCGTGAAATGTCGGCTAGAACGCCGGCTTGAACAAATTGAATGAAGAGATGAACTTCAATAAACTTTTAAATTTTTAACAAATTTATCATATCTTTTAATAAATATATAACATTTTAATTAACTTTTTACATTTTTTAATAAATTTATTATACATTTTATAAATTAAATATATTTAATAGCTATATAGCATTTAATAAACTTTTTAAATTTTTAACAAGTTTATTATATATTTTAATAAAATAATTTCTATTTCATAAGTTTTTTTAATTTTTAATATATTACCAAGTTTATATTTAAATAAATATATAACATTTAATAAACTTTATAAAATTTTAACAGATTTATTAAATATTTTAGTACATTAACTATATTTTATTAAACTTTATAATTTATAAAATTAATTTCTTTTTGTTTTGCCTCGTATACGTATCGTATCCCAATCTAATGGATAAAATCTAAAACAACATACATATTCATGATCAGGGGATAAAATAACTAACCTTTACTACGAAAAAAAAACTCGAAACGAGACTGTTGATTCAAGTGGAAATCACACCGTTAGTGTGTTTGTTTAATTTGGGTCGTATGGGGATAACACTGATGCGTATCAGGCTTATAGAAGTATGCTGACTCTCAATTCTATTTGTTGTAGTCTGATGAAAATTAACCATCTCATTGGTCCTTGCGGCTACAAGTTTTGTTTGTGATGGTATTAACCATTGATTATTCACATAATTAAAAACAACTGAAAATATAAAATATAATCAAAATTTGTATATGAAAATGAATGTATGTGTGTATTTTAAGCAAAAGTTACGTTTACGATCCGCTACGACAAGTGCGTTATAAAGGTTGTTGAGGTTAACTTAGTATATTGCCTCTGTCAGAGACTCACACAATGTTGCCCATGTTTGAGTAAAATTCTCCCAATCGTTTTCATTAAAGGATTTCTTGTAGTGTTTAACGATATTCTGTAAAATGTAGAACCTACAAAGATACTAGTAAGCGTTTGGGAAAATTTTCTGACACGTGTTCATAAGGGCATGGTCTATGTCGGTTACAATTACACGCGATTCCATACACTATTCCAACATAGACCTAATCCTCTCCAGTACTCATATGAAGTTTGTTTCCCGTTCTTGCAAAAGAATGGCATGCACGACACAAAATGTCTGGTTTGTTGACGTCATACCCACAACTTGCACAAATGGATGATTGTACACATCGGTTTTGCAGGTCACATCGATCATCAGCACACGCGGGAATGCCTGCCACGGGTTGAATGAGAACAAAGGAACAAAGAAAATATCCGCAACGGTGATTGTGGAGGGATCCTGTTGAGTGTAATAAGTGAAATGTTTCTCGGCAAGCAGATATTCCAGTTTCTGCATGGGAAACGTTTGTGAATTGATCTTTCATGCATTAATCTTCTGGAGAGCGTTGTACACATCCACCCTTCAAGTGCGATGCGTTTTCTCGTAAAACCCTATCAACAAAAAAGGCATCCACATTTTTTGCTACCAGTTTTCCTAAGCGTGGCTATGCTATTATGTTGGTCGTTACGGCTTCAATGAAGCAATATCCTCACGTCCTTATCACCCTGTTATTTCGACCGTCTTGTAACAATGACATAACCGTTATCAAGTCCCCTTTTTTGACCCACGAATGCAACTCATCGTGGGACATAATATCCTAAAGCAATGCCACGTTTAATCTTATATTTATCGAAAAAGACATAAATGAAGAATTGTCTTACCTCGTTCATTTCATACGAAACTTGTGGGTAAGGGGGTTGCTCGTCATCCACTAACTCCTGGGCGTCAGAAGGTTCACTAGAGTATTCGTTTTTTGATATCTGTACAAGGCTTCACACTCGTATTCATAACCCGGATATCCATAATTGTATTCATCGTCAGGGACAAAATACTGAAACATGTTAATGGTTAAAAGGTGATGAATAATCTAACACCTAATTCAAATAAATAAATAAATGCTCACCTCGTTCAAGTCTGCCAATAACGGTTCCTTAGGATAAGAACGAATGTTGGACAGGACCTCCACCGCGTGATCATCATTCACTCTTATCTCGTAAGAATCTAGGATGGCAAATCCCTCCTAAAACAACATTGTGGTAAAGTATTAGGATGGAAAACCCCTCCTGATACGATATTTCTTTCCAGAACAAACGTGCTCGTGTTGTATGATTATTTGAAAAAAAAATAGTTGTTGTCCAACCAAGACATTGCTAACGTACTTTGAAATATTTTGATTGTGAATGAATGTTGAATCGTTTCATTTTAAAAAGCAAAATGAATGCCAAGGCCAATAGTTCACCTACCTCTAACGACTCATATAGCTCTATAGGGTTTTTATGTGACACATATAGTAGAGCTTGTCTGACTTTGAGAAATGTAATTACCCTATATGACTCATATAGGTCTATATGAATCATGTGTATGTGTATGTATGTATATATATATATTTGAATGGTAAATTTTATTCACAACGCCAAACCCCAAAAAAAAGAGGGCGACCACAACTAAAAAACCGCTACAATTACATTACATCAAATTTACACCAACTTTCCCAAGAAATCAATCAATCTTTCGATCTATTCTTGTACCATAAATACCCAAGGGTTTGATATCTTGCATAATCTTGTCCACTCTAACCTCTTTGTTCAAGAACCTTTTGTCATTCTGAGTCTTCCAAAGCATCTAACAAGCAACCATAATTATGTCTTTAGAAACTCCTTTAGCCGTACTCCTAATGCCCATATGCTCATAGAGATTAACCAAATCATGTGCAGAAAACACATAAATGAGCCTTATATAAGATGTCAAAATAAGAATCTAAAGTGTTTCAACTAACACGACTCTTAAAAAAGTGGGTGTACAATATTTTTAAAGAGAATTACAAGTTTTGTCCTTTATCTATATACCATATTTCAGACGGTGTCCTTTGTCTTTAAAATTGACGAGTTTTGTACTTATTGTTTCAAAGTCTTGCTCGGTATGTCATTTTACCCTAACCTAGTTAATTTTTTCAGCTAGATCTATTAATGTGACTTGCACATGAGGGCAAATCTGTTATTTCGCCCACCCTTCTCATTTCCCCCAATTAATACCTTCTCTCTCACATACTCACACACTTCTCACCTTCTCTAAAACACACCTTCTCTCTCTCTAGTCTTTCTCTGTCTAGGAAGAACTCACACCCTCACCATCACATGCAGCCACCATCTACCCAACACCAGCAACACCGTCGGACCACCTTTACACCACTACTAGTTCAAGCCTGCAGTCTAAAATTAATTAAACCCATAGTCTGAGATCGATTAAGCTCTTGTTCATTGATCACCGCCGGGGGAGACTCGCCGCCGTCGCACCTTTAGATTTGTTACCCTCGACCGAAAATATTGATTTTAATGAGCTGGTGATTTTTGACAAACTGGTGGTAGCAGTGGAGTTAAAACCACTGAAGGTCAAGAACACCCATATTGGAGGTGTTGGATTCTTGATTTTCTGGCCATTTGGGAGAAAGTAAACCAAATATACAGTGAAATCAAGGGGCCAAAATGTGGTTGGAATATGAGTAAACTTGTCACATCCCAACCGATGGAGGAAACATCGGGGCGCGGCACTGAGTGAAACAGATTGTCCAAGAGAATCCATAATACTATTAGTGACAATATATTTAATGTTCACGTCCCATACCATAAACATATAAAGCATAAATAGTTATTACAGACATTGTTCTCAAAGACAAATAATTGTTCTGACAAATCATATTTTATTTGTGGGTTTCTAGACCACCTAACTTGATTCATCACAGCAAGCAAAGCATCCTAAACACCTGTCACATACGTTAAAATAAGGTCAATACACGTAGTGTAAAGGTGAGCATACAAGTTTAATAGCATATAATAGCGAAAAGCGATTTACTCATAACCAGCATGTAACACGTAGAAATGTGAAGCAAGTAAGCTATCGACAATGAAATATGCAACCTACATGACTGCGAGTTGTAGAATGCGCAACACATTATCACCACTGTGACCATGTGAAGTAAAACTCTTAAAAACCCATGTCCACGACAAGTGCTGAGTCCAAACTATAGTACTATCGTTGCTAAGGTGTCAGGCAACAATCACTGTGTAAACATAACATACAAGCATTCATCAAGACACGTATAACATGCAAGAGCGGTTAACGTTAAAAGTGTTTGCGTTGTGTGTTTGATGTGATTTGATGTAGGTAACGTATGTAACACCCAAAAGTGCGTTAAGCAAAAAGGGATCGAGTATACTCACAGTCTGTGTTTAGTAAATAAACACAATCTTGGATTGAAGGGAGCGCATTGGGATTAGCTGATCACAGAACGATAGTGTAAGTGTCGAACAGTGCGTGAAATAATGTGTCGAGTGTGATGAGGAAGTGCATTTGTAAAGCATTTGAACTTTTGAAGTTTGCATTGTCGTATAAATAAAGTCATTCTATCGGATGGTCATCCGGACGGATGGTCGTTCAATCGGATGGCTATTCGATTGAAAACTGATACTCTTTGACGTTTTGCAAAATTGTTTAAGTGTTGAGTTTTATAGGTCACCTGGTCGAATAGTCATTCGATCGGATGGTCATCCGATCGAATGCCTATTCGATTGAGCAACTGTTTGGTTTGAAAACTTTGTAAAATCAGTTAAGTTGAAAAGTTTTGCGGTTTAACGAGACGACATGATGACGTGTTAAACAACGGAAACCACCCCAAGTTTAGCTCAGCTGATCGGATGGGAATCACCCCGTTCGATCAGGCTCAACTGTTCAAGATGAAGTTTCATGTTCAACCTGTATGGTTGTCTCTTCGATAGGAATCCGTTCTCAGACCGGTTCTCTACTGGAGAATGGGTAGAGAGCCTGAACGAGTCTAGATCCTAACGGTTTTGAGTAAAAAGTGAAGATTGTTGAAGAAAAGTTTGAATCAGTTGTTAAATGTTTAGATTTAGATGAAATCAGTGTAAAAACATGTAGAAATCCTTTAGATCCGAACCGTTCTTGCTGAGATGAGGTCACACTTCCATGTTCCCAAGGTGACGTCACCCTAGAACAGTCCAAATCAGGTGATTTCACGGTGAAAATGTGAGATTCGATGGAGAAGATGATGAGAAAGTGTGTAATGAAGATGGAAGTAAATGATTTAGAGTGAAAACTTACAAGAATCGCGAGGAATCCAGAGAAAAGAGCTTGAGAGTGCGTGGGTCGGACGGAGCTGTCACATCAATGAACAGTTGATATGACAGGGGGTATTTATAGGTGAAAGTGTGAAAGGCGGTGGAAAGTTAAGTCGGTCTGACGGTCATTCGATCGGATAGCCATCAGATCGGATGGTCATCCGATCGGATGTCCATTCGATCGATCGGTCAGTCGATCAGTTGGCTCGCGCGGGTTAGTTTTCCGAATTTCGTTTCGTGCGTTGCGTTGCGTTTAAGCGAGTTGCGAGTTAGCGATGTGATAGTATTAAACAAAATTTACACAAATAACATAACTCCTAAAAGGCCTAACAATTAAGTCTGCGTTTCGGGTTTGCGATGAGATTGCGTTGCGATTGAGTTGCGATTGCGTTTGCGAATAATATCTCAAAATATATAGTAACCATACACACAAGTAAAACACATAATAACACACATAAACAATTCCGATAGTTGCGATAAGATTGCGATGCGATAGCGATGGGATTGCGTCTAGTAATAGTAGCGCTTAGTAAAACAGCGTTTAGTCGTGATTGTTACTTCACATAATAATAATTCGTTGTCTAAACAACGTTAGTTAACAAATTGTTTATCGAGTCTCGAGTGTACAAGGCAATAATTAATCAAGAAAAGACAGATCTGAATAACAACCTGACTTATACTTTGACTTGTACTTTGACTTTGACTTCGGAAAGTCGGGTTGTTACAGCCTCCCCTACTTTAGGGAATTTCGTCCCGAAATTAAGATGCAGGCGTAACGAATAGTTGTGGATAATTAGCTTTCATATCACTTTCGAGTTCCCAAGTGAACTCGGTGCTGCGTTTTCCTTCCTAGTGAACCTTCACTATAGGAATGCGTGAGCGTCGGAGCTTCTTATTCTCCCGGTCCATGATCTCAACTGGCTTTTCCATGAAGTGTAATGTTTCGTCCACTTGTAGATCCTCAAGAGGAACATGTAAATTCCACTCGGCTAGACACTTTTTAAGGTTCGAGACGTGGAAAGTTGGATGTACGTTCCTGAGTTCCTCCGGTAATTCGAGTCTGTAGGCCACTTTACCAATTCTTTCCAAAATCTTAAAGGGTCCAACGTATCGAGGCGCTAGATTTCCTTTCTTGCCGAATCGGATCACCCCCTTCCAAGGTGAAACCTTTAGGAGTAAGTGATCACCAACGTCAAATTCAAGGGGCTTGTGGCGTTTTTCGGCGTAACTCTTTTGATGACTCCGAGCTTTCAAGAGATTGTCTCGTATCTGGAGGATCTTATCAGTCATTTCTTGCAATAACTCAGGACTGGTAATTTGCGCGTCTCCGATCTCGTGCCATACAATAGGCGATCGACATTTTCTTCCATATAATGCCTCAAATGGTACCGTTTGAATGCTTGAGTGCTAACTGTTGTTGTACGAGAATTCGACTAAAGGTAAATGCACATCCCAATTACGTCCAGAATCTATAATGTACGAACGAAGCATGTCTTCTAAGGTGCGAATCGTGCGTTCAGTCTGACCGTCGGTCTGGGGATGGAAAGCGGTACTTAGATTAAGAGTAGTACCGAGAGCAGATTGAAAAGTTTCCCAAAGGCGTGAGGTAAATCGACCATCGTGGTCAGAGATGATATCACGAGGTGTCCCATGTTGACAAATGATTTCGTCGGTATAGATTCGTGCTAATCGTTCCACCTTAAAGTCTTCTCGTATCGGCAGAAAATGAGCAGATTTCGTAAGACGATCAATGATAACCCAAATGCTATCGTGACCTGATGTCGTGCACGGGATTTTCGTTATGAAATCCATAGCTATACTCTCCTATTTCCACATAGGGATATCGGGTTGTACGAGTAAGCCAAAGGGTCGTTGTTGTTCAGCCTTGACTTTCGAACAAGTCAGGCATTTCGAAACATAAAGAGCGATATCCTTCTTCATTCCAGGACACCTTTACCGAAGACGAAGGTCCTAGTACATCTTGTCGGCACCAGGATGAATGGAATATCGGGATTGTGGGCTTCAGTCAACAATATCTACCGAAGGTTATTGCGACCAGGGATCCAGATGCGATCGAGATAGTAATAGATACCGTTCGATTTGGTGACAAGTTGGGTTTCGACACCACACTTCTTCATTTCCTCATTCAAGGTGTTCTCAATGAAGCAGTCATGCTGAGCGTCACGGATTAGGGCTTCGAGGTCGTGTTGGGCTTGAATATTATGAACGCTATGCAAATAGCTTCGTCGGCTAAGAGCGTCGGCTACGAAATTTGCTTTGCCTGGGTGGTAGCGAATCTCACAGTCATAATCGTTGAGAAGTTCAACCCATCTACGTTGGCGCATATTCAGTTCCTTCTAGTTCAAGATGTGTTGTAGGCTCTTATGGTCGGTGAAGACCATACACTTGGTACCGTAAAGGTAGTGCCGCCAAATCTTTAACGCAAAAATAACTGCACCGAGTTCGAGATTGTGGGTTGTATATTTCTTCTCGTGGATCTTCAGCTGACGAGAGGCGTACGCGATAACCTTGTCCCGTTGCATAAGAACACAACCAAGACCAAGGTTAGAGGCATCGCAGTAGACTACAAAGTCGTCGTTTCCGTCGAGTAAAGCGAGCACGGGAGCGTTGCAAAGCATACACTAGAGGGTTTGAAAGACTTCCTCTTGTTCGGTTCCCCAAACACAAGGCTTGTCTTTATGAGTAAGAGAGGTAAGCGGGACGGAAATTTTAGAGAAATCAGCGATAAATCGACGGTAATAACCCGCCAATCCAAGAAAAGAACGCACCTCAGACGGGGTTTATGGTGTAACACCTGTGCCTTCACGGCCATCAAACAAATACCAAACCAATGAAATATTGTATTTCATACTTGGGATTTGTAAAAATATGTGTATCATTTGCACATATCAATTTCTGTTCAATTTCAAACTCTAAATCGCTTTCTGGAAGGTTATACGCGCACTAATGCGTAAATATAACCAGTTTAATGCAACGAACACTCCGGAATAGTGAAATAGGCTTAACATACCTTAAATAACCTATACATAACTTAGATATAAGTTTTGGAAGGTTTGGTGTGGTGAAATCAAAGTTAAATCGCTTACAGGGACTAAAGTTGACAAACTGCGAAAGTATGCCAATTTGAACTGTAACAGACATTCTGGAACATGACCATAAGTTAAACATACCATAAATATCCTTTATATAGCTTAGAAATAGGCTTTGAGGGGTTCGGTGTGCTAAAATAAACTTTTGTGTCATCCAGGGACTAAAAGTGTCAGAAAGTGCACAAGTTTGCATTTTCGCGCATATCTTACGTTCTGAATACATCCGGACATCCAAAAATTTATGTAAGCATGACTACATTATATTTTAGTGTTCGCCTTAAGAAAAATCCATTCGTCACGTCATTTGGATCGTTTTTCGCGCTTATGCGCATTCCGTCGTAATTAAGCGAACATCGCGTTCGTACGGCCAAACGAACCAACCTCCGGCATATTTTTGAGCATGTTTTGAGTTCCCTATACTTTAACTTCATTTTAGAGCCTTGAAATGAGGTTAACGGGGTTCAAACGCATCGAAAATCGCTTAAACGGGCTGCAGGGACTAAACCTGCCATTTTTGAAACTTTTCTGATCAGGTGAGGTGCTAGCGTAGCGCGAGCACTAAGGCTCTCACCGTCGCGCTACGCGACTGCCTACTCTGGGGCAGAAACATGCAGAAACTCATTTTTCGCATTTTCGGGACCAGATTCGATGTATCGACAGCTGTTTACAGCTGTTATGCACTTCTAAAAACCTTGCCACATGTTGATACCCTATGGTGAGTGGCCATTTACCCACCATAACATCACGACAAGTGTACGCCTTGGATTCGATCACGTACTACGAGAAACGATCCTAACGGTGGTGCATATCCTATAAATACCCATCCACCCTCAACCCCAAAACCCACAAATCTGATTAAGAGAGCTCTAAGTTGGAACCTTCGTTTCATACCTGAGCCATTTTGATCTGGGTTAGCATTCGGGGACCCTTCGTAAGTGTTCCTTCGTTCTTTTATCGCTTTTCGAGCCCGAAAGTCAACTATGTTTGACTTTCGGCATTGACCAGGTTTTGGTCAATAAGAAGTTCGTTTGAACTTCATAACGTGAGCGTAATCACGATGGTCATAGTCCATAGTGACTATACCTACTGATTACCACGTTATCTAGGCTCAGTGACGAGCCGTAGTTTCGGCCAGAATACGTATTCTTGCGTATTTTGTAACCAAACTACCCTTAGGTATCAAAACCGTTTGTTTTGATACCAAACTTGTTTAGTTAAGCATGTTTCAACATGCTTAGCTCGTCACTTTTAGTTTAGTGCTTGTCTAGGGTCGTAGGGTAAGCGATCTAATAAATCGCTTATACCTCGAACCCGACCCAGTTTGGTCGATCATTAGGATCCGACCAAACACTTTAGGTGACCATAGTGTAGGGAATAACCTTCCGAGGTTATACCTTATGGTCACGACGTGTAAGTAGTTGTATGATAGGTAGTTTATATGCCTTAGGTAAATTACCAGAATACCCTTTTCATGTATAATTGGTAATTAAGCATATGTAACCTAAACCTTTGTCACATAACTGATTATTTAACATGTTTAGGCATATAACACTTGTCATAGGACTAGTTAGACGGTCCGAACGCGTTTCACGCGAACGACGCGTTAAAGTAGCATAAGCTACCTAAACGGGTCGTAATGGGTCGTAAGCTATTAGGTTAAGTTTCATTTAGTATGTAGGCTTTGTTAAACCAAATGACACGAGTCTCTACACTCGTTTGGTTTACAAACCCTAATGCTACCCGATCTTCCGATCTAGGTCCGGTTAATTAACATAGTTACCTATATTAGGTGCCGTTTGATATTCGTGATCTCTAGCATTGCTTGGTGGTTATCCTAGGACTTCTGAGCAATCTCAAGTGAGTACATAGACCCCTCTTTTACTGTTTTCCAAACTGTTTTGGGGTGAAACACATGTGCCTACTTGTTACTTTCCTGTTTTCCTGTTTTCACATCATATACCGACTATGTTTGTTAGTACATTATAGTACATGATTTCATTACTTTTCTGCTATGTATGTTGACTGATAACATGCTAAGCACATTGATTTACATGACTTTTCTGCTTTGTATGTTAACTTAGCATACTTAGTACATCATTTTACATTGCATCTCTGTTGCATATGTTCCAGTAACATATGGACACATTGTTTTACAGCTCTACCTTGTATGTTTACTCTAGCATACTAGGTACATTATCTTCATCACATGCTTACATTTTGGTATGACATTTGGTTTGTTTAAACTATACTATACATTCATTAACACCGATCATGCCGCTCGGTAGTAGGTAGTGGTACCATAGGACTTGACAAATCCCGTTCCGGACATCCCAGGGAAAGGGGATGAAAGGAATGACCGAATCCGAATACATATTCTCTTGATAACTCACTTTTACATAGTTATCCGTCTGTCTCAAGGCTTGGATGTATGAATTTTCACAATACCGCATAAATGTTCATATTCAGTATAGCATGCATATATCTTACAAAACATAACTTTGATTTAAACCAAGTTTTACTTCAATACTTTGTTTTGTACATTTTTACTTATGGTTTAAGTAGTCTAAATTTTACTTACCATACATATCATTTTGGTTATACATTACTTGACTACTTTTGGACTATAGACATTTGACATGGATATTTGACATAGACATTTTGACATGATTTACATCTTGACATGAACATTTTACATTGTTTGGTTTGCTTTGGTTTGATTAAGTGATTAAGTAACGATGCGTGTGTAATATGATACAAGCATGGTGGATACGCCGCTGGTACTTCCTATATATAAGTGTTTGTATGGTATTACATGTCGTAACGTTATTTGAATCATTTCAGTTTGAGACATAGAACATTTCATACAAATAACATACTTTTCACAAGACATTGATTTATAAACAACTTATCTTATGCAAACACATTTTACTTGGTTATTCATTTAACCTTACATTTATTTATACTTATCATCTGATCTTATCGTTTTTCAAATGATTTAAAAGACAAAGCAAATAACAAGGTTCATGACTAAACATTTTCTCAAACATAAGTCATGAATCTTATTTTCACAAAACCTATGTATCTCACAGGCATTTTTATGCTGACGTACCTATTTTCACATGTGTTTTTCAGGAACTGTTGCATAAGATGGTCAAGATACACATAGACAGACTTGGGCTTTAGTGACAATAAAAGATGCAAGACTAGTTAATTATGTCGTATTTATTTGTTTATTAAGACATTGTACCACTTTTAAATCAATAAAACGAAACTTCAATTGCCATGGATTTGAAACAATTAATTCTGTTACAACACTCCCCGATATTTCCGCCACGTTTTGTATGTTCTACGTGGTCGGGGTGTGACAGAAAAGATGGTATCAGAGCCAATGGTTATAGGGAATTAGGTTATTAGTAATGCTTTGACCTAGTCTATAACCTTCTTAGGACCCTAACGCGAGTTTACTTGCGTTTAGTCATAAAACAATACCGTCACCTATCCTTAGACGACGACCACAACAAGAACATAAATTTCAAAACCGCTTTGAAAACTAATCATCTGTTCTAGGATGATTGATTACTAGGTTTTGAACCCTCTATTGTAAGGTTTTGAACTCTCTATTATATGGTTTTGAACCCCTTTGAGTTTTCAAAACTTCGTCAAGGTTTTGGGTTTTAAATGATGTGAACACGTGCAAACTGGAAGGGTGAATGCCTGTATTCTGGGTTTTCTGGCTAGGCAAGCACTTCGTATACATCTCATCAGACGCGAGACCAGTTGTGCTTACCTGGGGATTCTTGGGATGAGTGTTCACTTATAGGCGAGCATGTCTTCGCGATACATTATTTTTGACCCATTTACTTTGATCAGTCACCGTCTCATTTGTTTGCCTTAGGTAACAAACAAATGATCGCAATCTTCATGCGTTATCATTCTGTTTTGATTGTCCAATAATCTTTCACCTGTTTCTCCCTATGCCTTTCTTTTTCTTCAAGAATGTCTCTTCATCACAATGACGCCCAGATATCTGAGCAAGCAGCCAAAATTCTCTCAGCGAATAGGCGAAGTAGTCCTGAAGACTGTTGAATTAGCTACTGCCATGTATCATCTCCAGGATGAAGCCACTCAAGAGTCACCAAGACAGGCAGGACCTAGTCAGGCGACAACACCATCAGCTACTAAACCAATCGGGGAATCAAAGACCATGGATGAACGATCCCCTAAGAAGTCAAAGAAGCGAAAGGCTTCTCAGAACTTCGCCATGGTCGCTCACAATGGTAAAGCAGTCCCCAACCAACCAGCTCAACCCCTTGCTAGGTGTGTATGGCTTTTACTATGATACCTACATCAAGGAACTATGTACCTTACAAACTACTCTTGTGATTTCTCTCTCTCAAATGATTGCTCATGATTCCCTCGAAAATTTTAAGTACTCGTTTCACTCTAAGAAACAAAGTACAGAAAAATTAAGTGACATTATGAGTAATCGTGCTATTCGCACATCTGTGCCTTTAAATCCTTGGTTAGATAACTAAGGGTGTTTTCAAATCTCATACCCATTACGTTTTGATTTTTCAACATACACAGTGCCAGTATTTCAAAACAATCTTCATGATCTCAAAACATTTCATATAGTTTGAAAACAATTTTTCTAGATGCATTGTCTATGTTATTTCAAAAACATTGGCCATGTTATCAAAACCAACCTTTCCTAATTTCAAAATATTTCGTATAGTCTGAAGACAATATTAACACAATACATTTTCTGATCAAGTGCATGATTTCGAAAAGCATCATTCATGTCTTTCAAAAACCTTATACATAATTTCAAAATTCATCTCGCATGATTTTAAAACATTTTTGTAAATATATCTACCTAATACACCTACTTTATGATTTCAAAAAAGTATTATATATAAGGTTTCAAAAACGTTAAACACATTTTTCTTAAAAGAACCCCATGCATAGTTTTCAAAAATATTTTCCTCATACATTGACTTAACCTTCAAAATTCTGCTTCATATGTCGCCTTGGCATATCTAGCATCTCAATTTCATAAGCATTTTACTTCATGTTTTGACATAAGCACGTCCAGTGCAAGGTATCAAAACATCTTCAACTTCTAAAATCCATAAGGGATCTTTTTATCTTCACAATTAAGATCCTTGTGGATGATCATCATTCAAATCAGAGTCCTTAATTGGATTCCTTATGTACCTGAATTCGAACATTTCGGTTCCTTATAATCGAAATCGAATTTTTCTTTTAAAGATCTTTCTATCTTTATAGTTAGATTCTTGATAATGTTTAAAGTACCAAATGAAATCCACGAGATGGATTCCTAGTGTGCTTTAAATACATGTACTCTGTTAGCAGAACAAACTTCTAGTTAAACAATTTTGTGGTTATGTGACTATGTGTTAATTCATCTTATGTTTTCTTTTATGCATTTTTGGTGTTTTTATTACTCTGGATATTCTTTATCCAAATCCTCGCAGGATCTTTCATATCTTCATATGAGAGATTCGTAGCAGGATATTCAAAAGGTACTATCTTAAATCCTTAATGGGCTTCTATGTAATAGTTAAGACCCTTGGATTATATAGTACTGCTCCATGATTCATTAGAGACCCTTTAGTGGTCTAATCAAAAAGATTGATCCACAATTTGGTTAAAGAACGACATCTAGTGATGTAGCTGGACAGACTCCTTGATAGTCTATTTAAATCATTTATTGATTTAGTCTAAAGGACTCTATGGCGGTCTAAGTCACGCTCATCACAGGATTGTTCATTTGGTTTTACCCTACACATTATAAAATAAACTGTGTGAACTGTGCAAGGAATTCTCTAATTATGTATGCGCACATAATTATGAAATTTAGTGCACAGAAATCCAGTAAGGTTTATTATGTGAAAGAACCAATAGTGACAACAATAACAAAATGAGAACAATGTAATGGAGGCATGGTGGACGCACCAATGACGCTTCATATACTTGTATATAAGTGTCCCTCTTACATTGCGAACATAAGGTTATTAAGGTTACTAGAAGTTCAAGAACCCTAACCATTGTTATTTGATCTTTTCAACTTCATGTTTTAAACTCTTACAAGTTTCCTCTAAATAAATTTCGGGACGAAATTTCCTAAAGTAGGGGAGACTGTAACACCTGTGCCTTCACGGCCATCAAACAAATACCAAACCAATGAAATATTGTATTTCATACTTGGGATTTGTAAAAATATGTGTATCATTTGCACATATCAATTTCTGTTCAATTTCAAACTCTAAATCGCTTTCTGGAAGGTTATACGCGCACTAATGCGTAAATATAACCAGTTTAATGCAACGAACACTCCGGAATAGTGAAATAGGCTTAACATACCTTAAATAACCTATACATAACTTAGATATAAGTTTTGGAAGGTTTGGTGTGGTGAAATCAAAGTTAAATCGCTTACAGGGACTAAAGTTGACAAACTGCGAAAGTATGCCAATTTGAACTGTAACAGACATTCTGGAACATGACCATAAGTTAAACATACCATAAATATCCTTTATATAGCTTAGAAATAGGCTTTGAGGGGTTCGGTGTGCTAAAATAAACTTTTGTGTCATCCAGGGACTAAAAGTGTCAGAAAGTGCACAAGTTTGCATTTTCGCGCATATCTTACGTTCTGAATACATCCGGACATCCAAAAATTTATGTAAGCATGACTACATTATATTTTAGTGTTCGCCTTAAGAAAAATCCATTCGTCACGTCATTTGGATCGTTTTTCGCGCTTATGCGCATTCCGTCGTAATTAAGCGAACATCGCGTTCGTACGGCCAAACGAACCAACCTCCGGCATATTTTTGAGCATGTTTTGAGTTCCCTATACTTTAACTTCATTTTAGAGCCTTGAAATGAGGTTAACGGGGTTCAAACGCATCGAAAATCGCTTAAACGGGCTGCAGGGACTAAACCTGCCATTTTTGAAACTTTTCTGATCAGGTGAGGTGCTAGCGTAGCGCGAGCACTAAGGCTCTCACCGTCGCGCTACGCGACTGCCTACTCTGGGGCAGAAACATGCAGAAACTCATTTTTCGCATTTTCGGGACCAGATTCGATGTATCGACAGCTGTTTACAGCTGTTATGCACTTCTAAAAACCTTGCCACATGTTGATACCCTATGGTGAGTGGCCATTTACCCACCATAACATCACGACAAGTGTACGCCTTGGATTCGATCACGTACTACGAGAAACGATCCTAACGGTGGTGCATATCCTATAAATACCCATCCACCCTCAACCCCAAAACCCACAAATCTGATTAAGAGAGCTCTAAGTTGGAACCTTCGTTTCATACCTGAGCCATTTTGATCTGGGTTAGCATTCGGGGACCCTTCGTAAGTGTTCCTTCGTTCTTTTATCGCTTTTCGAGCCCGAAAGTCAACTATGTTTGACTTTCGGCATTGACCAGGTTTTGGTCAATAAGAAGTTCGTTTGAACTTCATAACGTGAGCGTAATCACGATGGTCATAGTCCATAGTGACTATACCTACTGATTACCACGTTATCTAGGCTCAGTGACGAGCCGTAGTTTCGGCCAGAATACGTATTCTTGCGTATTTTGTAACCAAACTACCCTTAGGTATCAAAACCGTTTGTTTTGATACCAAACTTGTTTAGTTAAGCATGTTTCAACATGCTTAGCTCGTCACTTTTAGTTTAGTGCTTGTCTAGGGTCGTAGGGTAAGCGATCTAATAAATCGCTTATACCTCGAACCCGACCCAGTTTGGTCGATCATTAGGATCCGACCAAACACTTTAGGTGACCATAGTGTAGGGAATAACCTTCCGAGGTTATACCTTATGGTCACGACGTGTAAGTAGTTGTATGATAGGTAGTTTATATGCCTTAGGTAAATTACCAGAATACCCTTTTCATGTATAATTGGTAATTAAGCATATGTAACCTAAACCTTTGTCACATAACTGATTATTTAACATGTTTAGGCATATAACACTTGTCATAGGACTAGTTAGACGGTCCGAACGCGTTTCACGCGAACGACGCGTTAAAGTAGCATAAGCTACCTAAACGGGTCGTAATGGGTCGTAAGCTATTAGGTTAAGTTTCATTTAGTATGTAGGCTTTGTTAAACCAAATGACACGAGTCTTTACACTCGTTTGGTTTACAAACCCTAATGCTACCCGATCTTCCGATCTAGGTCCGGTTAATTAACATAGTTACCTATATTAGGTGCCGTTTGATATTCGTGATCTCTAGCATTGCTTGGTGGTTATCCTAGGACTTCTGAGCAATCTCAAGTGAGTACATAGACCCCTCTTTTACTGTTTTCCAAACTGTTTTGGGGTGAAACACATGTGCCTACTTGTTACTTTCCTGTTTTCCTGTTTTCACATCATATACCGACTATGTTTGTTAGTACATTATAGTACATGATTTCATTACTTTTCTGCTATGTATGTTGACTGATAACATGCTAAGCACATTGATTTACATGACTTTTCTGCTTTGTATGTTAACTTAGCATACTTAGTACATCATTTTACATTGCATCTCTGTTGCATATGTTCCAGTAACATATGGACACATTGTTTTACAGCTCTACCTTGTATGTTTACTCTAGCATACTAGGTACATTATCTTCATCACATGCTTACATTTTGGTATGACATTTGGTTTGTTTAAACTATACTATACATTCATTAACACCGATCATGCCGCTCGGTAGTAGGTAGTGGTACCATAGGACTTGACAAATCCCGTTCCGGACATCCCAGGGAAAGGGGATGAAAGGAATGACCGAATCCGAATACATATTCTCTTGATAACTCACTTTTACATAGTTATCCGTCTGTCTCAAGGCTTGGATGTATGAATTTTCACAATACCGCATAAATGTTCATATTCAGTATAGCATGCATATATCTTACAAAACATAACTTTGATTTAAACCAAGTTTTACTTCAATACTTTGTTTTGTACATTTTTACTTATGGTTTAAGTAGTCTAAATTTTACTTACCATACATATCATTTTGGTTATACATTACTTGACTACTTTTGGACTATAGACATTTGACATGGATATTTGACATAGACATTTTGACATGATTTACATCTTGACATGAACATTTTACATTGTTTGGTTTGCTTTGGTTTGATTAAGTGATTAAGTAACGATGCGTGTGTAATATGATACAAGCATGGTGGATACGCCGCTGGTACTTCCTATATATAAGTGTTTGTATGGTATTACATGTCGTAACGTTATTTGAATCATTTCAGTTTGAGACATAGAACATTTCATACAAATAACATACTTTTCACAAGACATTGATTTATAAACAACTTATCTTATGCAAACACATTTTACTTGGTTATTCATTTAACCTTACATTTATTTATACTTATCATCTGATCTTATCGTTTTTCAAATGATTTAAAAGACAAAGCAAATAACAAGGTTCATGACTAAACATTTTCTCAAACATAAGTCATGAATCTTATTTTCACAAAACCTATGTATCTCACAGGCATTTTTATGCTGACGTACCTATTTTCACATGTGTTTTTCAGGAACTGTTGCATAAGATGGTCAAGATACACATAGACAGACTTGGGCTTTAGTGACAATAAAAGATGCAAGACTAGTTAATTATGTCGTATTTATTTGTTTATTAAGACATTGTAACACTTTTAAATCAATAAAACGAAACTTCAATTGCCATGGATTTGAAACAATTAATTCTGTTACAACACTCCCCGATATTTCCGCCACGTTTTGTATGTTCTACGTGGTCGGGGTGTGACATATGGTGTAATCCAACTCTTAACTACTTCAATATTCGCGGGGTCAACGTGAATACCTTGACTATTGACGATATGACCGAGGAATTGAAACTCCTCAAGCCAAAATTCACACTTGGAGAACTTGGCGCAGAGGCGATTCCCTTGGAGTAGCTCGAGAACCAAACGAAGATGTTGCGCGTGTTCGGCTTTCGACTTCGAATAGATAAGGATATCATCGATAAACACGATGACGAAGCGGTCGAGATATGGCTTACACACGCGATTCATCAAATCCATGAAAACCGCGGGTGCGTTGGAAAGTCCAAAGGGCATAACGACAAATTAATAATGGCCGTAACGGGTGCGAAAAGCGATTTTAGGGATATCCTCCTCTTGAATTCATAACTGATGATAACCAGAGCATAGATCGATCTTAGAGAAACACATAGCGCCTTGAAATTGTTCAAACAAATCGTCGATTCATGGTAAGGGGTAGCGATTCTTGATAGTAAGCTTATTGAGTTCCCAATAATCGATGCACATTCGGAACGATCCATCCTTCTTTTTAACGAAAAGGACAGGTGTACCCCAAGGAGTTGTGATAGGGCGAATGAAGCCTTTATCAAGTAATTCCTGGAGTTGACTTGAAAGTTCGCGCATTTCAGACAGAGCGAGGCGATAAGGGGCTCTAGCTACAGGGTTAGCTCTAGGAATGAGTTTGATTCGAAAATCAATATCACGACTCGGGGGTAGACCAGGTAAATTGTCATGAAAGACATTAGGAAAATCGTGAACCACAAGTACCTTTTCCATTGATGTCTCTTTCTTTTCCTTCTCCGCTACTACAGTGTGTGCTAAGAAAGCCTTGTATTCCTTTCGGAGATACTTGCTTGCTTGAATGCACGACACGAGTTTGAGTTCCTTCGAAGATACTTTGCCATAGACACAGAGTTGATCACCATTCCCGAGAGAGAAACGAATCATCTTATCGAAGCAAACAACTTCAGCACGATTCTCGCGAAGAAAATCCATGCCTACTATGATATCGAAACTAACAAGTTGCATCAGGATGAGGTCGATCGGGAAGACGTGTATCATGGAGAATAGAACTAACGGTGATGGTTCTTCCGGTGGCAATTTCTATGTTGAACGTCGTTGGGAGGTTAGCGCGTTTACGGTTTAGGAGCTTCTCGAATTCAAACGACACAAAACAGTTATCGGCTCCAGTATCAAATAAACACGAAGCATAAATACCATTGACAAGAAACGTACCATTGACAATGTTGTTGTCAGTTTGAGCCTACCGGGCATTGATGTTGAATTCTCTTCCGCGAGCTGCTTGTTGTTGTGGCTGTTGCTGCTGTTGTTGTTGTGCTGGTTGTTGTTGTGGCTCTAGCTTCACCAGTCGGTTCGGGTAGACGTTTACGAAGTGGTTAGGGTCACCACATGCGAAGCAGGCTCGTGCATGAGCAACGGGAGCAGGAGCTGCTTGGTTACCCTGAGGAGCGGGGAGTGGAGCTGGCAATGCAGGAGGAGCTTGAACTTGAGCTTGCTGATGAGGACCAGTGTGATGGTTCGCGGGGCGCTAGCGGGGCGCGGCCCCTTTAACTGAATCCATCGCGGGCCGCGATCAGGTGGCCACCAGGCAAGCCCCTAGGCCGCCACGTGTCCCACTCCGTGTCAAAGCTAGCCGTTGATTCGACAAGGCTAGGCCCTAGCCAGCCTAGCTCGCGGGCCGCGAAGGCCTTGCCTTCTATTCTCGCGGGGCGCAAGGAAGTCAAGATCAGGCCTATAAATGGAGGGCTTCAGCTCTCATTCCAAATCGTTCATAATCAAAATTTCTCTCTCGAATCTCTAAAAGTTAAATTAATTTCTGGGCATTATACCCACTAAAATAACGAAGCTCTGCCTCGATGTAAGTATCATAACCCCTAGTTATGTATTAGTTACATTGCCTGATTGATCTAGTGCTCCGTAACGCATGTCAAGGCTCTGCCTGACTCAGTCGTTGGAGTTCTGTCTCGGGGAGGGTATATCTGATGTAAATTGGGTTATTATACTAACGCATGTGCATTGTTTAAATTAATAGATTATAACCAGAAAATCACAAGGAAATACCTAAATTAGCGATGTGAGTAATCCTCTTTATGTGAAAACTTTTTGTTAACTGTTTTTACAAAACCTTAATTATTTTTTATTGAAATTTAACAATGATTGAAGTATTTGTAAATCTAAAATTATCGTCGGTATGTTGGGTTTTGTATAAATAACTTATTACTACACTGTGAGTAGTAACATTACCACAAGTCAGGATTGACAGTACCGTGGGTGGTAATTAAAGTAGATGTAAACAAATGTAATTTTGGGTTGCCCTCAATGCTGTAAAATGATAAAACTTTTCTTGATTAAACTGGGATTCACTCGCCAGTATTTCTTGTTGACAAAATGTTTTTAAACGCGTTTCAGGTAACAAAATGTGAAAGCCAATTAGAAGCCAGCTGGAGAGCACTGGAGGCTTGGAAAAGTGGCTATAAAAGTTACCTAAATAAAGAAGAAGTTTTATTTCAATAAATTAGGATTTATCCCTATAAACATGTTGTAATGGAAACTTGGGTTTTTGCCATGTATTTATTATTATAAAAATGTGGTGTTTAACTCTGACAAACTATTTCCTAACTACGGTCCTGATGTAAATCCCGTTGCCAAATTAATAAATACCGATACCACTGAATCTGCGTGCCGCGGCCGCCCGCCTCCCGGGGCGGGGTCGGGGGTTGCGATAAAAGGTGGTATCAGAGCTACAGCCACTGATTTCAGCCACAGAAGTGTTCTGCTGACACCAAAATTTTAATTGTGTTAGGAAATAATCTACATGATTATGTTCATATCTGTATATTATTGTTTTGTGTTATTTGACAATTTGTTAGTTTACAGTATGAGTGATCAAGGTCCATCAGACGCCTATCGTCACTTGTCTAGTTTTCCTAAAGATGAAGGAACTTTCTCCCAGCCTACTCTTTCGGGGTATTCAGCTGACACAGAAGAGGGGATCTTCATATTTAAGGCGCAATCCGAAGAATCATTCCCTACCAAAAAGAGAAGATGGTTCAATCGGGGAGCACATGAGCGTAGGAAAAGAATGAGGAAGTTACAGCACCAAAGGGCTTTAGCAGCAGCAAATAGGGAGATGAATGCCCAGACCCAAGACATAGTCAATAGGCGATTGGCCAACTTTGACATACTAGCTACTACTGTCGCAGACCTAAACTTAGACTAAATCATTGCACCATAGCCACAGCCACTACCCTTGTTCCCAACTCAACCCATGGAAATAGAACCTAACCCAGGAGACCAGATTCCCATACCCGCCTTCAACCCAAACGAAATCCCTAGAGTCCCAGCACCCAATCCTCTAGCTTACGACCCATGGGAGGATGACCATAGGGACTATCGAGAACTCTACCCACATGAGGAACCCCTACCAAACCCTATAGCACCATACCCCAACCTTGACTCTCTAGATCTATATTGGGATGCCGATCAGTATGTTAGGGAAATACTTGAAAACCCATACCCATATGGAGAACCCGTACCACATTACCCTGACCCAATACCCGCACCACCACCACCCATGAGTACCAAAAACGTGCAGGAACTCCGCACATTTGGTGAGGAGTTAGTAGATGAAGGAGAAATAAGGCAAATAGGTGAAAAGCTCGTTTGGAAATATGACGAGTGAAATATGCAATACTGGATGAACCTCTAGTAATAATAGTAATCATAATATATATATATATATATATATATATATATATATATATATGCACGTAGTTTGAAAAAAAAAATCAACTAAAATAGATGAACCAATACCTACGGATGCATAATTAGTATTGCATTTTAAATTCCAGTTGCAGCTTGTAATAGATATAGATATCTATAAAAAAGAGTAAATGTCGCAATGCACGACGGTTTTGATCAATGTGTTTGTTTGTGTGATTGTTCACATTAAATTTTGTTCTGTTATATTAATACCTGGTAAATGTTTATAATCCAGATAGACAACAAAGTGAATCAGGAAAACCCGAATAACGATAATAACGGGAACCAATTAGATAACAGTGCCATCCAACACATAGTGGCACAAGGGATTATAGACGCTATGCCTTATATTATCAAAACGGTTAAGGAAGCGGAAAATAATAAAACTAATAGTGGAATTAAACGACCACCTACTGAACCCAGTCACATTGTAAACAATGGACCATTACTTCAATTGTCTATTCCAAAAAGAAGAAGAACCATGTCATATGGTTGTTCTTACAAAGAATTTTGGTCTTGCAAATCAATAAAATTCTCTGGTAATGAAGGAGCCATTGCAGCTCTATGTTGGATAGAAAAGACTAAGGCAGTCTTAAAAATAAGCAAATGTGCAGAGGAAGATAAAATCATGTTTGCTTCCAATCTTTTTAAGAATGCAGCTTTAGAATGGTGGAACACTATTCTCCAGTCTAGGGGAAGTGACAAAGTTTATAATATGGAATGGAATGAGTTTAAGAATATGGTTGAAAGAAAATTCTGTCCCCCCAATGAAAAAAACAAATAGCTAATAAATTCTTAAACATTAGAATGACTGGAGTTGACTGTAAGGGTTACACTGCCATATTTTTCGAATATGCTAGAATTGTTCCAACCCTAGCCTCACCAGAACCAGTATTAATCTCCCGTTACATTTGGGGATTAATCAGTGAAATTAGACACGTAGTCAAGGCAGCTAGACCACAAACTATAGAAGAAGCAGTAGAACTAGCAAATACCTTGACCGATGAAGTGGTACGTACACAAGAAGAAAACCAGAGGAAGAACCTAGTCCAAAACCTTACCCAGGAATTTCGCTACGGTAATTCCAACCGTGGGAAAAACATAGGTTCTGCTTCTGCACCATACTGTAAATCCTGCAAGAAAAGCATTCAGGAAGATGTTCCACATACTGCAACTTCTGCAAAATACAGGGGGACACAAGGAAGAAGACTATAGGAAGAAACCCAGTAATGGAATATGCTTCAATTGTGGAGAAAAGAGGCATATCAAACCAAACTGTCCGAAACTAGCTCCAGCCAAACTGTTCTGACAGCCGAAGAAGCGAAAATGATTCCGGACGTGATTGCCGGTACGTTTTTAGTTAATGATGTTTTTGCTAAAGTATTATCTGACTCTGGTACGAACCAAAATTTTATTAATACTTCATTTTGCAAACTTCTCAATCAGCCATTAACTAAACTTCAACAAGAATGCCTAGTAGAAACGGAAAATGGAGAATCCATTAAGATCACTGAAATCTTGCAGGGAGCAAGAATAGAAAATTTAAACCATAAATTTGTTGCTAACCTTTACCCAATGAATTTGGCTGGATTTGATATTGTATTAGGAATGGATTGGTTAGTAGCCAATGAAGCCATTATTCTATGTGATCAAAAGTCAATACAAGTAAATTCACCAAAGGGTGAAAAGATCACAATTACAGGAGATAAGCCATCTCGATCCATGAAATTTATCTCTGTAATGAAAACAGCCAGTTATGCAAGAAAAGGATGCCTAGTGTATATGATTTTCGTAATCATTAACACTAAAGGAAAAGAATTAATAGATATTCATATAGTATCTCAATTATCAGATGTTTTCCCAGAAGAATTACCGGGACTACCGCCAGATAGGGAAGTTGAATTCAGAATTCACCTACTACCAGGGACAGCACCAATTGCCAAGGCACCTTACCGTTTGGCACCCGCCGAGATGCAGGCTGCTAAAGAAACAGTTGGATGAACTTCTGGAGAAAGGATTCATACAGCCCAGTTCATCACCATGGGGAGCACCAATCTTGTTTGTCAAGAAGAAAGACGGATCAATGCGTAAGTGCATTGGTTACCGAGATTGAACAAAGTCACGATTAAAAATCGGTACCCATTACCGAGAATCGATGATCTATTTGATCAACTGCAAGGAGCTCGATTCTTTTCTAAGATCGAATTACGCTCAGGATATCATCAATTCAAAGTACAGGAAGAGGACATTCCTAAAACTGCATTCAGAACAAGGTATGGCCATTATAAATTTACCGTCATTCCATTTGGTTTAACCAATGCACCAGCCGCATTTATGGACATGATGAACAGAATATGTAAACCATATCTGGATAAATTCATAATTGTCTTTATAGATGATATTCTCATTTACCCTAAGAGTAAAGAGGAACATGCAGTGCATCTGCATACACTCCTAAATTTGCTGAGAAAAGAAAAGTTTTATGCTAAATTTTCAAAATGTGAATTTTAGTTAGAAGAAGTGCAATTCCTTGAACATCTAGTCAATCATGAAGGAATTCCTTAGGTATCTAGTCAATCATGAAGGAATTCATGTGGATCCCACAAAGATCGAAGCAATTACTAAATGGAAAGTCCCTGAATCACCAACGGAGGTGAGAAGTTTTCTCGGACTGGCAGGTTATTATAGACGGTTTATTCGAGATTTCTCTAGAATAGCCATTCCATTAACAAAACTGACCTGTAAATCTGTTAAGTTTGAATGGGGACCAAAACAGGAAGAAGCCTTTAGAATCCTTAAGCAAAGATTAACCAATGCACCCATATTAGCGTTACCAGAAGGAACTGAAGACTTTATAGTCTATTGTGACGTGTCTAAATTAGGTTATGGATGTGTGTTGACGCAACGTCAAAAGGTTATAGCCTATGCCTCTAGACAACTTAAGAATCATGAAGAGAATTATACAACCCATGATTTAGAATTAGGAGCCATAATTTTTGCCCTTAAAATTTGGAGGCATTATCTTTACAGTAGTACGTTTACCATTTTCACTGATCATAAGAGTTTAAGATATGTTTTCGGGAAAAAAGAATTAAATATGAGATAAAGACGCTGGATGGAAATCCTTAGTGATTATGATTGTAATATCCAGTACCATGCAGGAAAGGCTAATGTAGTAGCTGATGCTTTAAGTAGAAAATATCAGGAAAAGCCAAAAAGAGTACGTTCTCTCAAATTAAATCTGCAGATAGATTTAAATGAACAGATTAGGGGAGTACAAGAATCAGTAATCAAGTACGATACTGAAAAATTGAAAGGAATGATTAAGGAATTAGAAAAAGGAACAGAAGGAATTTGGAGATTCCATAAGAAAAGAATTTGGATACCCAAATAAGGAACCCTACGCCACCGAATATTAGAAGAAGCCCATAAGTCTAAGTATACGATACATCCTGGAAGTGATAAAATGTATCAAGACTTAAGAAAGAATTTCTGGTGGATAGAATGAAAAAGGATATAGCAGCCTATGTTGCCAAGTGTCTAACCTATTCACAAGTTAAAGCTGAACATCAGAAACCCTCAGGCTTGTTACAGCAACTAGAAATGCCATTATGGAAATGGGAATTGATAACAATGGACTTTGTTACCAAACTACCCAAGACCCGAAAAGGTAATGATACAATCTGGGTGATTGTAGACAGGCTAACCAAGTCTGCTCATTTCTTACCAATGAAGGAAACTTTCAGTATGGAATAGTTAGCCAATGTAACACCCTAGTTGCTATTTAACGGTTTTACATGTAAATACCAACAATTAGATGTGTAGTTAAGACTACACATACTATAAAAATATGGATTTATTAAAACTTTTACAAATCATAAGTTATTCGACATAACGTGATCAGATTCGTCGTTTAAAATTTATGACGAGGCAATGTGCGGAAGCACGTATCTTTATCGTGTTCGGTTCTTCGTTGAGCTTGATCGTCTTCCGGCATCCAAAAAGTACCTACATTTCATAAACATGAAATGCTTTAGTCATATGGGGTTTAAAACGTATCTAAACGAGTCCGGGAAACAAAACTGATTAAAATACATTTTTGTACAGGGTCCACCGTAAATTACGGTGGCTGCCGTAATTTACGGTAGCCCCTGTTTTAACATACCCCCACCGTAAGGCAGGAGATAACTGCCATAGCGTTTTCAGTCCCCACCGTAACTTACGGTGCCCACCGTAAGTTACGGTGGCCCCTGTATCAGATTCTTCCATTTTTCCGTTTTTGACACGAAAACTTTCGTATCTTTCAATCCGCTTGTCCGTTTGACCTACCGTTTCTTCCTACGTGTTTGTAATTTGATTCTCCATCCTATGGAGTTAAAATCCGACATCCGGCTTAATAAATTTTGAGACTTTTATGCCTTCGGCTTATTACCTTTTTACAAAATTTTGACCCGTTTACGCATTTATCAAACAAACACATTTGTTTGATCATTATTTCACATGAACCACCTCAATTCAATATTTTCTACCATGTTAGGTTCTAATTGCGGGTTTCTTATATATTTTAACCCGTTTTCGCTCGTATGCTTATTTCGACCCGTTAAGGGCATTTAAGTATATTTTAAACATGATTCGCTTTCATTTATATCTTGCCTTATATTTCCACCTTTCTTACCAAGTAATCTTCCACCACAACTATATTTGTGGTGGATTTAATGTGGAGGTCTATATATTCCGAGTTTTACCCCTCGAATTATCATTTTACGGCAAAGACTCATATAAAGTCTTTCGACCCAAGAATTTACATCTTTCACTACCTATACTCATTCTAAGCATTTATTTAATTATAAGACTCGTTTCCGAACCACCTTTAAGGGTCGTTCCTTCGGATTAGCTTACAAGGGCAGTTTGGTAAATTTTCATCCTTCTTTCACTACAAGGACCTTTAAATACTTGTTTGACTCAAAATCCGACCTTTTAACTATAGTTCTTGTTTGTAAACCCATGTGCTTCTAAAACATTATAATCATAACTCAATTTATTCGGCTTACCTAAAAGATAACCGAATATCTATATTTTAACCTTGTCTAACTCTTATAGAACTCCAAATTCTACATGATGAGTTGTGTTATTATACATACCTGGCTCGGATCAATATATTGACCCGTTTCAATACCTTGCCTTAGTGGCTGCTAAATGATAGCGCTGTAAACATCCATGTGCTATTTATTCCCTAAAATCATACAACTCGACAACCCATTAGGCGATATTATCAAGGGTGATAATTTCACCTTTTGACGTTTAGTCTAAATGACCAATTATATTAGCGAGATGACATTTATTACCACCTCATATATATGACTCGCTCCGATTTACACCGTGCGGTCACTTTACTTATAATTCCATTTCTTAAAACTTTTTGGCCTACTATGGCTTACGTCATAATTGTCTTTTTCGTAACACGACAAAAGGATATTCTAAAATATATGACTAGTGTAAGATATACTTACCTTGCATCCGAATTACGCTTTTCCTTCATACTTGCTTCGTTTGACCCGCTTCCTTTCCAAGCCTCCACCTAGCTTGTCAAGCATCAAACTATCATCATAATTCGTAAGACGGTTAGATTAGTCATCATTAATTATGACTATTCCATCTTACGGGTTTTACATCAAAATTCACCTTTGATTTCATTTTGGTCAGTTTGACTTTTAAAGGTCAAACTGCCTATTAACATAAGTGATTATATTATAAACCTCGACAATTCATTTAAGCACTTTGTCAAGTATCCGCTAGGCATTATTCTTACGCCACCGTTTTAACTACTTTTCAAGTCTAAGTTCTTGCTATTATTAACACCAATTTAACTTAGCTCTTGATTATCAAGTTAATTATTCATTTGTTAAGCAAGAACTAAAGGTTTCTATCTACATGTAAAAACCAGTTTCATCATAGCATTAGACATTTATCCGAACATCTAATATAATCAGCTTCTACAAATTAATTAGTAGACATCATGATTCCAAACACCTATTTATATGAACAAAAACACTAATTTCATCATAATATACAAAAACCCATTTCAAGTCACATATGAGCATTCACTCGAACTTATAAATTGTTCAAGTATTTTGCTCCAACTATCAAATATGATGATTCTAACCACATGCATATCATTATCTTCACTATTTAGTCAAAACCCACTTGGCTCATACTTGGTTAATTGACTAATCACTAGTTTATGGTACAAGTTTGCATCTAGGGTTTGTTTCTAGACAGAGATTCAACCCAATATCACTCATATACACAACATTCATCACAGAATTTCGATTTTTGGTGTCCATCATGAATTCAAAACATCACCAAATTACAAAATTTGACATACCTTGTGATCTCCTAGCTTAGGTGATCACGAATTTGTGTTCATGCATTGATTTGGGGCTAGAATCCATCTTCAATTTGATGCATTTGATCAAGTTAGGGTTTGGCTCCTTGGAGCCCTCCTAGTCGTACGCACACACACACACTCTTAGTGTGTGTGTTGTGTTTTATCGTTTGTTTTAATTAAAACAAGTTTCTCCACTAGGCAACCTTAGTCCCCCATGTTTTATTTTAATCTATGAAGCTATAATTCACTTAATCACCAACTACTAACTAGGTTAATTATTCCTAGTTAACTTTATGGGTTCGGGAAATTATAACTCGTTATATTTTAGGTCCCGTGAACTCGGGCCTTTTTATCCATTTTATTTTCGTGGAATCTCTTATTTGTTTTTAATTAATATTAGGATTATTTATTTAAATCCTAATATTTACCGGGTTACTCTCACTACTAACGGTATTTTACCCGTGTATTAGTATTAACGGGGTTTGATTACCAAACCCGTTTTTGGGGTGTTACAGCCAAGTTATATGTAAATGAAATAGTTTCATTACATGGAATTCCTTTATCTATTGTGTCTGATAGAGATAGCCGTTTTACTTCTCATTTTTGGACTAGTTTCCAAAAAGCAATGGGAACCAAGTTAAATCTAAGCACAGCTTATCATCCTCAAACGGATGGACAAAGCAAAAGGACAATTCAGAAAAATGAAGATATGCTTAGAACTTATGTAATTGATCTCGGAGGAAATTGGGACGATCACCTACCATTAATAGAATTTTCCTATAATAACAGCTATCATACCAGTATCAATGTTGCACCATTCGAAGCACTCTATGGACGAAAGTGCCGAACTCCAGTCTGTTGGGCAGAAATTGGAGAAAAGCAACTGTCTGGACCAGAGATAGTACAAGAAACAACAGACAAGATTATTCAAGTCAAGGAAAGACTAAAAGCAGCACGCGATCTTCAAAAGAGTTATGCTGATAACAGGCGAAAACCATTGGAATTTCAAGTAGGAGATAAGGTATTATTAAAAGTTTCTCCTTGGAAAGGGATAGTTAGATTCGTAAAAAGGGGAAAGCTAAGCCCCAGGTATGTTGGACCCTTTGAAATTATTAGAAGAATAGGACTAGTAGCTTACCAGCTACAACTGCCAGAGGAAATGGCCAAAGTACATGATGTATTTCATGTATGTAATCTCAAGAAATGCTTAGCAGATGAATCATTAATAGTACCTCTTAAGGACATAGAGGTAAATGAGAAACTTAAGTTTGTAGAAAAACCCCTGCAGATTGAAGACAGAAAGATCAAGAATCTCAAACACAAGAGATTAGTTCTAGTTAAAGTAAAATGGGATTCCAAGAGAGGACCAGAATACACTTAGGGGCTTGAATCAGAGATGCAAAAGAAATACCCACACCTGTTCCAGTAGACCTCGAGGACGAGTTCTAAAACAAGGTGGGGAGGATATAACAACTCTCCCGAAATTCTTAAAAACACCTCTATACGTCCTAAAAGACACCTCATATACAAAAAATAGGCCCAAAATACCTTTAATTTAACAAAAATAAAATAAAAACAAGAATTAGGGGCACTAGCGGGGCGCGACCCCCTTGACTGAATTCATCGCGGGCCGCGACCATGTGGCCACCAGGCAAGCCCATAGGCCGCCACATGTCCCACTCCGTGTCAAAGCTTGCCGTTGATTCGACAAGGCTAGGCCCTAGCCAGCCTAGCTCGCGGGCCACGAAGGCCTTGCCTTCTGTTCTCGCGGGGCGCGAGGAAGTCAAGATCAGGTCTATAAATGGAGGGCTTCAGCTCTCATTCCAAATCGTTCAGAATCAAGATTTCTCTCTCGAATCTCTAAAAACTAAATTAATTTCTGGGCTTTATACCCACTAAAATAACGAAGCTCTGCCTCGATGTAAGTATCATAACCCCCGGTTACGGATTAGTTACGCTGCCTGATTGATCTAGTGCTTCGTAACACATGTCAAGGCTCTGCCTGACTCAGTCGATAGAGTTCTGTCTAGGGGAGGGTATATCTAATGTAAATTGGGTTATTATACTAACGCGTGTGCATTGTTTAAATTAATAGATTATAACTAGGAAGTCACAAGGAAATACCTAAATTAGCAATATGAGTAATCCTCTTTTTGTGAAACCTTTTTGTTAACTGTTTTTACAAAACCTCAATTAATTTTTTTTTGAAATTTAACAGTGATTGAGTATTTATAAATCTACAATTATCGTCGGTATGTTGGGGTTTTGTATACATAACTTGTTACTACACTGTGAGTAGTAACATTAACACAAGTCAGGATTGACAGTACCGTGGGTGGTAATTAAAGTAGATGTAAACAAATGTAATTTTGGGTTGCCCTCAATGCTGTAAAATGATAAAACTTTTCTTGATTAAAATGGGATTCACTCGCCAGTATTTCTTGCTGATAAAATGTTTTTAAACGCGTTTCAGGCAACAAAATGTGAAAGCCAATTAGAAGCCAGCTGGAGAGCACTGAAGGCTTGGAAAAGTAGCTATAAAAGTTACCTAAATAAAGAAGAAGTTTTATTTTAATAAATTAGGATTTATCCCTATAAACATGTTGTAATGGAAACTTGGGTTTTTCCCATGTATTTATTATTATAAAAATGTGGTGTTTTACTCTGATAAACTATTTCCTAACCACGGTCCTGATGTACACTGAATCCGCATGCCGCAGCCTCCCGCCTCCCGGGGAAGGGGTCGGGGGTTGCGACAACAGGTGCAGCGACTTGACCATTCTAGTTCTGGGGTTGGGCAAGAATAGCATTGAGAGGAGCGGCGGTTGCAGCACAGTTCTTGTTGTTACCCTTGCGTTTGCTTCCTTGATGTGATGACTTTGAAGCTTGAGGTGAGGCGGTTTCAGTAGCGGGAGTAGCAGTGACTTGGTGGAGATTTTTGCTTAAGGTCTTGAAATAACCAACCAAAACTCGCTTATCATTGTTTTCAGCGGCGAGTTTAAAGGTTTCCTCAATGGTGGTAATCTTGGCTGCTTGAACAAAATCAGCAACACAATCAGGTAGAGCTCGAATGTATTTCTTGATTGTGATGTCGGGAGTTGAGACTTAGCCAAGATAGATGATGCTGAGCTGCTTAAAACGAGCAGTGAGACCAGCATTGTCGCCACCTTCTTGCTTGATATTCCAGAACTCGTTTTCCAGCTTCTGGAGTTCATGCGGGGGACAAAATTATTTCATCATGACTTCCTTCAGTTCCTCCCAGGAGAGTCCATAGGCTGTGTCATTCCCACACCTGTTTCGCTCAGCAGTCCACCAGTCCAGAGCCCTAGACTCAAAAACTCCAGTTGCGTTAATAGTGCAGAGGTTGTCTGGGCATCTGTTTTGACGAAGAGTGACTTCAATCGAGTTAAACCACTGGAACATGGCACTGGGCCCATCTGCACCAGTGAAGTCCTTAGGGCCATAGGCCTTGAATTGCTTAAAGCTGAACGACGATTTAGGCATGTCGCTTTTAGATTCGACAGAGGAGCAGCTCTTCACTTTGTTGATTTCGCTGACAATTTGGGGAATGACCTTAGCCGTTTCCTTGGCGACTAGAGAGGCGATGCGCTTGTCAACGTGGTTGCGGCGAGTAGCGCGGGAAGTTGACGACATTGTCTGTAGCAGACATCGTCACATGGTTTGAGATTCGATTACAACGGGTATAGTTTAGCGTATAACCACCATAAAGCATCAGGAACACGTCTACAGGTAGGCACACAGTCACGTAGGCACATAATCCACACAGGCACATAAACACATAAGCACAGAAGCACGTAAGCACATATTCAACTATATTTTGCACGTATTCACCTACATATTTTGCACGTATTCACCTATCATTCAAATTTTGTGAGGCGGGTTCGAGAGTCAAGCGTGGTGTTGCGTATCACAGCGTATGGATTTCACACTTTCGTAAATGCGATGAGGGATAGCGAGTAGCATAGTGTGCGAGAGTCTGCGATTTGTTAGCATTTTGAGATATAAGTGTTGTGTAAGTTGTGCGCATTTAATAAAAGCGAAGAGCGAAAAGCGTATAAGTCTCCAAAATCAAAACACATAAACGTTTAAAACCACATAAAACTTATAAATTCTCACATAAAAGTGATAAAGCACAAAACTAACGATCGCGGGCTTGAAATAAAAAATAAAGCGTCTGGGGTGATAGACATCGACTACCCAAAGTATTCGACTATTCTCAAGGACTTCGAGTACACGCTTCGGCCTAATAGACTGTGCTCTCTCACCAGCATACGGTGAACGACACTCATCCTTTCGGTTACTACGCGAATCGAGTCGTTGGAATCCATCGAGACTTTGGTGAGAGTTTTGTAAAACCAAAATAGAGAGCGGAATAAGTCATTAAGATGCGGGTGTCACCCCTAACTTAACGACTTTATTCCTGTTGGGATGGTAAACCACGAGAGAGATAGGGAGAATTTTGTCGAGATATGGATTTCACTCCTGACTCAACGCAAATTCTCGTGAGCGAGTAATCTTATCGAGAGTTCTTGGTTTTCACACCTAATCTTGACCAAGTCACTCGATTGTGTCATGCGAGTATTCTTGAAAATCGTGTGTGTTGTACCCGCCTTAGGAAAGGCGTGTAGTAGTGTTCCAGCCTTAGGAAAGGCTGGCTTGCGCGAAGCTGTAGTATGCGGTGTTTGCGCAAGGATGAGTTCAAGAGAGTACCAGAAATAGGCTCGTGCAGAACCCCTACTGGGTTCGCACAAGGCGGTCTGTTGGTACTTAGACTATAGACTAGGTCAATCCTAGGACATCGACCCGGACTAGGTCGAGTCTTTCCTAATTCCCTATAGTTATGGCTCTGATACCAATCTGTCACACCCCAACCGATAGCGGAAACATCTGGGTGCGGCACTGAGTGAAACAGATTGTCCAAGAGAATCCATAACACTATTAGTGACAATATATTTAACGTTCACGTCCCATACCATAAACATATAAAGCATAAATAGTTATTACAGACATTGTTCTCAAAGACAAATAGTCGTTCCGACAACTCAGATTTTATTCGTGGGTTTCTAGACCACCTAACTTGATTCATCACAGCAAGCAAAGCATCCTAAACACCTGTCACATACGTTAAAATAAGGTCAACACACAGAGTGTAAAGGTGAGCATACAAGTTTAATAGCATATAATAGCGAAAAGCAATTTACGCATAACCAGCATGTAACACGTAGAAATGTGAAGCAAGTAAGCTATTGACAATGAAATATGCAACCGAGATGACTGCGAGTTGTAGAATGCGCAACACATTATCACCAGTCTGACCATGTGAAGTAAAACCCTTAACAACCCCTGTCCACGACAGGTGCTGAGTCCAAACTATAGTACTATCGTTGCTAAGGTGTCAGGCAACAATCACTGTGTAAACATAACATACAAGCATTCATCGAGACACGTATAGCATGCAAGAGCGGTTAGCGTTAAAAGTGTTTGCGTTGTGTGTTTGATGTGATTTGATGTAGGTAACGTATGTAACACCCAAAAGTGTGTTAAGCAAAAAGGGATCGAGTATACTCACAGTCTGTGTTTAGTAAATAAACACAATCTTGGATTGAAGGGAGCACATGGGGATTAGCCTGATCACAAAACGACATTGTAAGCGTCGAACAGTGCGTGAAACAACGTGTCGAGTGTGATGAGGGACCGGATGATAAACCGATCGGACGACCGTCCGGACGGATGACCATTCGGTCGGTTGGTCATTCGATTAAGGAAGTGCATTTGTAAAGCGTTTGAACTTTTGAAGTTTTCGTTGTAGTATAAATTAAGTAATTTGATCGGATGGTCATCCGGACAGATGGTCGTTCGATCGGATGGCTATTCGATTGAAAACTGATACTCTTTGAAGTTATTCAAAATTGTTTAAGTGTTGAATTTTATAGGTCACCTGGTCGAATAGTCATTCGATCGGATGGCTATTCAATCGAGCAATTGTTTGGTTTGAAAACTTTGTAAAATCAGTTAAGTTGAAAAGTTTTGCGGTTTAACCGAGACGGCATGATGACGTATTAAACAACGGAAACCACCCCAAGTTTAGCTCAGTCGATCGGATGGGAATCACCCTGTTCGATCAGGCTCAACTGTTCAAGATGAAGTTTCATGTTCAACCCGTGAATCGGTCGTCTCTTCGATAGGAATCCGTTCTCAAACCAGATCCTAACGGTTTTGAGTAAAAAGTGAAGATTGTTGAAGAAAAGTTTAAATCAGTTGTTAAATGTTTAGATTTAGATGAAATCAGTGTAAAAACATGTAGAAATCCTTTAGATCCGAACCGTTCTTGCCGAGATGAGGTCACACTTCCATGTTTATAAGGACCCAAGGTGACGTCACCCTAGAACAGTCCAAATCAGGTGATTTCACGGTGAAAATGTGAGATTCGATGGAGAAGATGATGAGAAAATGTGTAATGAAGATGGAAGTACAAGATTTAGAGTGAAAACTTACAAGAATCGCGAGGAATCGAGAGAAAAGAGCTTGAGAGTGCGTGGGTCGAACAGAGCTGTCACATCAATGAACAGTTGATGTGACAGGGGGTATTTATAGGTGAAAGGGTGAAAGGCGGTGGAAAGTTAAGTCGGTTGGACGTCCGTTCGAATGGCCATCCGATCGGATGGTCATCCGGTCGGATGTCCATTCGATCGGTCGGTCGTTCGATCGGTTTGCTCACGCGGGTTAGTTTTCCGACTTTCGTTCCGTGTGTTGTGCGTTGCGTTGCGTTTAAGCGAGTTACGAGTAAGCGATGCCATAGTATTAAACAATAGTTACACAAATAACATAACTCCTAAAAGGCCTAACAATTAAGTCTGCGTTTCGGGTTTGCAATGAGATTGCGTTGTGATTGAGTTGCGATTGCGTTTTGCGAATAACATCCCAAAACATATAGTAATCATACACACAAGTAAAGCACATAATAACACACATAAACAATTCCGATAGTTGCGATAAGATTGCAATGCGATAGCGATGGGATTGTGTCTAGTAATAGTAGCGTTTAGTAAAACAGCGTTTAGTCGTGATTGTTACTTCATATAATAATAATTCGTAGTCTAAAATAGCGTTAGTTAACATATCATTTATCGAGTCTCGAGAGTACAAGGTAATAATTAAGCAACAAAAGACAGATCTGAATAACAACCTGACTTTTACTATGACTTTGACTTGTACTTTGACTTTTACTTCGGAAAGTCGGGTTGTTACAAAACTGATTTCCTTGCTGACATTTCTTGTAATAATTTGGATTAAATAAATCAAATTTGGATAGATTTATGTTGTTTAGAGAGATAAGTAACTTTGATCATAGATTTATGTTGTTTAGAGAGATAAGTAACTCTGATCAAATGATTAATATCGATAATTACTTTTAATAACACATAAGACCATCCGTCGTGGTGGGTTTTTTGGGCGTTTCCCCCTAAAAAACGCCCCACAACGCCCAACTCCCACCCCCCTGGGCGTTTTTTCAACAAAATTCTGTTTGACGTTGTTTTTTCACGCCCAAGCTCCTTGTGTGTTGACCAATCACCCTTTTTTGATGGTTTTTTGTCCAATAACATTTTTTGATAGTTTTTTTTATTTAATTCTATTAAACCCCTTTTAACATAATGTCCCACATCCCCACTACACCCATTTATGAAAAACGCCCCATAATGCCCCATTGCTGACTGGACTGCCACATGGCGCAAAATACCCCATGGTGGGGGCATTATTCATGTGTACCACTACACATGATCTAACACATCCAGAGAGAGAGAGACTTCTATTTGTGGAGAGAGAAAAATGATATTGAATAATTATAGACAGATTTGCCCTCATGTGCAAGTCACATGACTAGATCTAACTGAAAAAATTAACTAGGTTAGGGTTAAAGGACATAGCGTGCAAAATTTTGAAACACTAAGTACAACACTTGTCAATTTTAAACACAAATGACACTAACTGAAATATGGTATATAGAAAAAGGACAAAACTTATAATTCACTCGTATTTTTATTATAAAAAAGGGTAAATTACACTTTTCGTCCTTTATGTTTATATCGGATTGCAATGGATGACCTTTATCTTTAATAATTACAACCACGATCCTTTATTTGTAAAACCGATTACACCCTAGGACCTTTGGCCCTAACCCAATTAATTTTTATTGTTAAATCAGGTCACATGTATCTCACATGAATTAATAATAATAATAATAATAATAATAATAAAAAATTGGAAGTGGACTATGGATTGCAAGGGAGAATGGATACGGATGACAATTTGTGATTGGCGAGTTTGTGGCATTCGATGAACGAAATCTCTCAGCAATTGTCCCATGTTCAGGGATGCTCTAGTATTGAACTACTTGAAGTGGATTTGATCTACATTGCTTCCAATCTCTTATAGGTATGTTTGCTGTTAATTTAGACTGATTGATAAAGCTGATTTTTACTATAAATGAACAGTGGTACAAGTGTGATGACTTGGATCACTGAAGTCGACGATGAGGTGGTGAGAGCATCACAGATTTACTTGGTGTTTTATGTTTAAAAACCGAACTCCGACCACAAATCCGGTGAGGATGGCGGTTGTCATCTCCGGTCATCTCCCTCAGGCGACTCGTTTGTGTCGATTGCTGGTTGTTGCTGAAATTGTGGATGTTTGTTTGGTGCAAAATAAGGTCCATTGAGTAAGTTTATTAATGGTTTTTGGCTGTTGACCTTCCTGTTTGTACAGTAAAATTCTTTTGTTCAAAATCCAGAGGATCCTGTCACTAGGTACCAAGCTCTTTCCATACTGTGCCCACAGGTTATTTAAGATATCTCTTAAATGGGCTTCTTGTTCATCTTGTTGATGGGGTTGAGATGGAGTAAATGTTTAGTTGGTGCATCATAAAAAAGTAAATATTTAGATATGGGTCGATTAGGGCTTTAATGGTTATGATTTTGTGAGTGAGAAGAGAGAGAAGGTATTCTAACGGTGGTGGTTGCGCAGATGGTGGTGGTGCTCGTGGTTGCTAGAGGTTGGGGTGGGTTGGTGGTGGAGGAGAAGAGGTAGAGAGAGAGAGAGAGTTGCTGAGCTAAGAGGGAGAGAGAGGATGTATCTTTATATATATATATATATATATAGGATTAGGTTCATTTGTGAACAACATCTTCAGAATGAACTGTGTGAACTAATTAGGATCATTGATTTCCTTTTTAGTTGTCAAGGATAACATTGTAAGTATATAATAAATTAGTTTTAAAACTTTATTTTAATCATAGAATTTCAGTTACACTTTTAATTTTGGTAGTTTCCTTGTCGGCAGTCGCAGATGAAGAAGAGGGGTACGGGAGTCCCGTCAGAACGAGGAACGAAGGGATTGGTGTGCGGCGATGATATTCGAAGATAAGGTGAGGGGTGTGTGGGGGGTCGGAGGAACAAGAGCGGCCGTCGGCAGGGCCGCCGCCACCACGTCGGAGTTCAAATCAGAGAGGGAGAGGGTCTGGTGCGGCCGGAGAAGAAGGGGGCGTCGGAGATCGCCGGTCACCGCCGTTGTGCCGGTGGTCTTCATCGGAGCAGGAGAGGGAGAGAGGTGAGGGAGGTCTGGTGATGGTGTCGGATGATAAGAAAGAAGAGGGTGTTAGGGTTTTGTCTAAGTGAAGAAGAAGGATAGGTTAAGTGTTTTAAATGGGTAGAGTTTGTAATTTGGGTTGGGCCTCATTAGTTCGCATACCGTCTTTTAAGCAGCCCAAATACGTTTTCCCCTACCCGTTCTCTTTCCTGAAATTTATGAAATGTCGTAAAGTATGCTTGTAAATACGAAAGCATGTAAACTGTATGTCGGAGTCGTTTTGGTGCGTGCGTTCGTCGTTTGCGGTAAAATCGCGTGATACGCGTCGTTTGTCATTTTTAAGCCGTTTTTCAATCCGGTTTCAACTACGAATATCAGAATTTTATTACGAAGCTAAATTCATCGTAATATTTTGATGTTATCAGTATTTCATCTGGTGTCAGTTTGTTACCGCGTAATTACAAACCGAAAAAGTACCGGTTTGTGTATAAATACGTATAAAAAATCGATTGTATGAAAAGCAAACATGTATAAAAATATGATTTTTTTTAAGATTAATGCCTCGAAATTAGAGTACGAATATGATCTAAATACGAAATTACGAGGCGTTACAGTTAGGGCTGTCTTTTTTAACCGAAACCCGAAACCCAATCCGAAACCGAAGTCAATCGAAACCGAAATAGACAAAACCCGAAGAACCCATAACCGAATAACTGTAAACCCAAACCCGAATATACTTCTATGGATTGGTTAACGGGTTGAATAATGGGTAATCGGTTTACCCGAAAAACCCAAAATAGCTTTAAAACAATTAGCATATTTTTATAGATATAGTCATATCTTCTAAAAGGACTTAATAATCCGTTCCCTATTCCATGATGCAGCCAACCATATATTCTAAAATTTTTACATCACCCTCTTCTAAAAATTTTAAATCACGAAGTCCATCCATATATCTAATTTCTAACAATTATACATAATACATTTTATATCTTCAATATCCTCTATTCTTAGCGACATAGAAGAGTTGTTTTACAAACTCATTTTTATATTGTTCGCTAATAACTAATATTGATATTTACAATTTAAAAGGTTGTACTTTTCTGTTAAACTAATTCATTTTCTAACCCGAAACCCGATCTAGCCTGACCCGTTCTAAACCCAAACCATTTAACCCGAACACCGAAGAACCCGAACCTAGAATGGTTCGGTTATCGGGTTAAATATGTAGCTTTGAAAACCCGAAAAACCCGACCCGAAAAACCCGAAACCCGATTAAAAAACCCGAAGAACACCCCTAGTTACAGTCTCCCCTCCTTTAGAAAATTTCGTCTCGAAATTTATTCAAGAGGAAGACTTTAAAAAGGATCTTGGCTAAAGAATGATTGTCTAAAATCGAGACTTGGAAGTTTGGATACGTGTGGAAAAGTATGAAGTTTTGAGGAACGGAAAGTTAGGTTTGTAAAAAGAGGTTGTTTGACTAAAATGATTTAAGGCATTAGTCATAAATAAAACATACATGTGTGTGTATAGGCAAACGAGTTTAAACAAGTTTGAATAACTCAAAATGCAGAGGTAACTTCAAGATATGATATCCAAGGAGTAAAACATTCGTATAAAACGGTAAGCATTTCGATGAAAAGTGTGGCCGCACTGTAAATTGTAAGAAAATTTTCGTTGGTTTCAAAGAAGAATAATAAACCACTTGTTTGTAATAAATTATTTATTGACGAGGAACGAGAAGATTAGGTATTTTAAGTAAAACGATTTCGGAGGTACGGCCAACTAAGTATGTTTGCACGTAAATAGAGAGTAGAAAGGTAGTATTAACCAAGAAAGTACTTTTAGACTTCGCACGTGTAAACAGATTCGTTCGTAATGAGGTTTGTATGAAGGACAACGGATAACGGGGAATAACGGAGGTCGGAGAGGGAATGATTGACCTAATAAACGAATGCAAGTAAGAGAAGGGTAAGTGTATTGGACGAACGAAAACGTCGCGTTAGAGATGAGGTCTCGTCGTGGATAATCGGATATTGCGCGCTTAGCAATGCATTTGTGAGTTGTTAAAGTTTCTATCAGGTCTAAAAGGTCTGCAAAACACTGAATTTCTCATGGCACATTTTACGAAAGTTTAGTAACATGGTGAAAACACTTATATATAGGAAGTAGCAGCGGCGTATCCACCATGTTTTGACCATGTTACGTCCGTTTCGTTATTCGTGTCATGTTACGTTCCGTGTCTTACCATACACAGTAGTACACTCTATGATTCTCATGCGCCTATCACTATAATCCCATGTGCACCCGCGATTATATTGATCGTCGCATGATCCACTTAGCTTGTACTAGTTGCGTATGAGTTAGGGTATTTGAAAATAAGAATGAGTATGTATACGAATGTAGTATATAAGCATGTTTATGTTTATGTATGTATGGAACCCACGTAAGCGAATCCCTCGGATCCCGCTCACGTACGGGTACGAATGTATGAATCATGAGTATGAAGGAAAGTATGAGCATAAGTATAAGTGTAAGTATAAATACGCATGTGGGTGTAAGTATAAATATAAAACGTATGAGTATGAGTGTAGGTACGAATAATAAAGATTGCGTAAATAGTATAAATTGAAACATTACGAATTTAAGCATGTGAAAACGATCAAAAGGTTGAGTATGTAAAACGAACGGTTTAAGTGAAGTTGTCGTGAGATAGTAACTAAAACATGTACGATGATATGCATGTATAGTTGTTTAAGCGAAACGTTGAGTTTATCGAATCGAATTAGATTGAGTTTGACTAGTAATGTAGATTCTAGTTTGTAAACGTGAAAAGAATATAAGGTCTTATTGGTTATACATGACGTATTTGGTAAGAAATGGAAGTGCTACTTTCGTTTTAAAAGAAGATTTACGTAAGCTGAAGATTGTCGGTCCCCATGAAGTCTTCTTGCTCACGTCTTTAGAAATTTGAATGACGTGTTGAGCGGTGTATAAAAAGTTCGTTGTAAATAATAAGTTTGTATCATTTCAAAGGATCTTGCATTAAGACATGAAATTTGAAATTTTGAGGTTCTTGTGAAAACGTTGATTCTTAAAAGAAGTTTAGCAATGAACTTAGTGTTCGTTGAAAAGAGTTTTTTAATGAAATGATTTGTTGGTTTGAAAAGAGTATGTGGTAAAACGATCTTATAATATCTATAAGATCTTATCAATATATGAGAAAGTTGGTTTGATTTACGACTGAGAATGAAAGTCTTTAGTATGATGTTATAATGTGAGCGCATTTTAGTGATTAGGTTAAATATGAAGTTCATGGGCAAGAGATTCATTGGACCGATTAAGTTGATAGGTAGCATTTCGTAAGGTTTTGAAATTCGGGTAACAAAACATTTTTAAGGTGTGATTAAGAATTTCACGTATGTGATTTATGTGAAAATAGATTATAGGATAAGAAATACGTTTGAATAAACAATGCATTTTGAAATTTATACAAATAGGGATTTCAACGAATGATAAACGACTTGGATATAAAACTTGATCGTGTTGTATGATGAAGTCTCTTTTAAAAGAAAATTTTGGTAACTATCACATAGGTAAGGGAATCACCCCTAACTCGCCGGCGATGTCGTTTTAAGAAAAGAAGGAGTGGAGTTAATCGTTAAGGTAAGGAAATCACTCATATCTCGATGATATGTCTCCATTTTGGTGTTACAAAGAATGTAAACAAAATTGAGTGACGTTTTGAAATCATGCATATGTATAAATGTATGAAAATATTTAGTATGATGTGTGTGTGAGAAAAATGATCCTGAAAATAAATTTGAATTTGAAACGAGAGAATTGTATCATATAGAAACGATGATAGTAAAGCATAGGTTTGATTAAAACTTGGATTGTTCCAAAACGGAACTTTGACTAAACCAAAGTGGTAAAAATTCCTTTGAATTTAAGAAACATGCTTTGGCCTAATAGGTGGAATACTCTCGCCGATATCACGGTTAACGGTATTCACCCTTCCAGTTACTACATGTTCCAAATCAATCGAAAATTCGAGACTTGGCGGGATTTTTGAAAATCAAGGAGCGGAACTAGTCGACAAGGTGCGGGTTTCACCCCTAACTTGACGATTTCGTACCGTAAGTGTGGTTGGTACTCGTCGGGTCAAAAATTTAATTTCGACACTTGGATGAGGGTCCACTAGAATTTGAAAATGGAAATTCTCCATCAAGGTGAGGATCTCACTCCTAGCTTGGTGGCGGATTTCGTGTAATAAGAATAGGTGGATTGAGAGTCTTTCACCAAATTGTGGGTTTCACGCCTATTTTGGTGAAGTCGTCTCGTTTATGAAATACGAGTGTTTTCGAGTTTAGTATGAACGAGTAAAAGACGTATGTTCGAAATAATAATAACAAGTATGAGCACATAAAGCATTTCAAGAAAATAACACGTAAGAGACATTTCAAGAATAGCACGTAAAGATGTGTCATAAAAGTAGCATGTGAAGCAAGTATGGTCGAATTTGGTGCTTAACTATAGACTAGGTCAAAAGCATGGCAATTTTCCTAATTCCCTATAGTTATGGCTCTGATACCAATCTGTCACACCCCAACCGATGGCGGAAACATTAGAGTGAGACGAAATAGATTGCTCGAGACATCATAACACTAATATTTGCGACAAGTATTTAAATAATAAATTTCATTCCATTTCTAAAAAGACAAATACAAGGGTTTGAAACAAATACAACAACATGAATAATAAAATACAATACAATAAGAGTACAAGATTTAAAGTGTGTATCTAAGCATCCTACTAGATTCCATTCATCATCAACATCATCGTTAAACCTGCAACATGTTTTAAAAGCCTAATTCAATACAAAAGTATTGGCGAGTATACAAGTTTTGTGTGGTAGCATATAAGTATAAAAATGATAATGAACAATCCACATGACAAACCATGTTATCAAGATTAACGTATAAACTGGCATGCGATTTACAAGTCAACCCTCTGTTTATGCAAGTATGAATGAATAAACCTAACATGACCGTTCGTTCACGGGTGATGCGTTACTCCTATAGCGCTATACATGTTAAGTGGAGGCTCGTACGAAGCTAATGACAAATTCATCACATAAGAATAACCCAGAAAACACGAATCAAGCATAACAAATAGTAAGCATGTATTGGATTGTTTGTTTATGTATTTGCATAAGAATATGTATACTAAGTGTGTTTTGTATATAAAAACATGTTACACCCAAAAGTGTGAAAACGGTAAAAATGGGTTGAGTATACTCACAATATTGCTAAGTCTTCCGATTATCCATGTGTTGACGAGTGTATGAGATTAGGAGGATGGAACACCGAAGTCACCCTATATGGGCAAACGGAGGTGTATGAGTAATCAGAATTATGACGGAGGATTTGAATTGGAATTAGAGCATATCTTGTTGGTATATATGTATATATACATTTTACATAGTTTATGTAAAAAGTTCTGAATTAAACCCATCAAGAGTATATTAGAAGTTTTGTCAAAAGATAAAAATACATTTATACTTATTGTTATAAAAATTATTTGAATATGATACGATTCATTTGTGGTTTGACTATAAAGTATATGTTTATGTTTTAACGAAAATCGGGCAGAGTTTCCTCTGTTTTTGAACGATCCCGACAACTAACGTGTCGATATATTTTCCAAAACACAACAATAAGCATAACAATATAATCATATAATTCTACGTATGTTTATAAATACAATTTTATTTAAAGTTCGTCCGCGATAAAAATATTAATTAATACAGAACAATAAAATTTACATTTTCGCCACTTTTATTCGAGTCTCGTGTTTAACCCGATGACCCGTCAGTTGATCGGGTTTGACCGGTTGACTGGCTTTAACCACGTCTGACCGAACCGAAGCTCGAACATCAAGCCGTAACCCGAGCTACAATCTGCCCCGACACGCCTCTTGAACCGAACCCGAATCCGTGTGAACCGAACACGAGAATCTGAGCCAAGATCAAACTTTGAGTCGATTTTGAAATAAAACTGAAACTTAACCGAATAATACTCAAAATCTGACTAACCTGAACTGAACCGGGACTGAACCGGCTGACCTGAAATGAAAACAAACCGAAACGATGTCGACCGGAGTTGATTGTCGTCGGCCGGAACTCGAACCGGAAACCAAACTGAACCACCGCCTCTGTCGACGCCGGCTGCCACCGTGCATCGGCTCTGGTTGCCGTCGACACCACCGCCATCCTCAACTTTATCATCAACATCACGATCATTGCGTCTCATCTTCCTCGTCGGCAGTTGCAGATGAAGAAGAGGGGTACGGGAGTCCCGTCGGAACGAGGAACGAAGGGATGGGTGTGCGGCGGTGATATTCGAAGAGAAGGGGAGGGCTGTGTGTGGGGTCGGAAGAACGAGAGTGGCCATCGGCAGGGCCGCCACCGCGTCGGAGTTCAAATCGGAGAGGGAGGGGGTCTGGTGCGGCCGGATAAGAAGGAGGCGTCGGAGATCGCCGGTCACCGCCGTTCTGTCGGTGGTCTTCATCGGAGCAGGATAGGGAGAGAGGTGAGGGAGGTCTGGTGATGGTGTCGACTGATAAGGGGGTGTTTGGCCTAGCTTTTATTTTTTTGGCTTATGCTTTTATTTTAAAGTAGCTTATGCTTATTTTCTTTCATTTGATAAGCTATTTTTAAGTGTTTGGATTAGCTTATATTCTACAAGTTGATAAGCTCTTTGAAACCATGAAATTTTCATGAGCTTGTATTATGGGAAGGGGTATAATATCATTGTGTGTATCATTTAAGGAAAATTGAGTAAAAAACCATCTTCTCCAAATAAGCTTATTCAAATAAGCTAAATAACCATCTTCCCATAAGCTTCTTAGAATTAGCTTATATAAGCTAATAAGCATAAGCTTAAAAAGCTAAACCAAACACCCATTAGTGCTTATTTTATAAAAATAAGCTAAAAAAGCTATAAGCTTAGATAAAAAAGCTAGGCCAAACACCCCCTAAGAAAGAAGAGGGTGTTAGGTTTTGTCTAAGTGAAGAAGAAGGATAGGTTAAGTGTTTTAAATGGGTAGAGTTTGTAATTTGGGTTGGGCCTCATTAGTTCGCTTACCGTCTTTTAAGCAGCCCAAATACATTTTCCCATACCCGTTCTCTTTCCCGAAATTTATGAAAGGTCGTAGAGTATGCATGTAAGACGAAAGCACGTAAACTGTATGTCGGAGTCGTTTTGGGTGCGTACGTTCGTCGTTTGCGGTAAAATCGTGTGAAACGCCTCGTTTGTCATTTTTAAGCCGTTTTTCAATCCGGTTTCAACTACGAATATCAAAATTTGATTACGAAGCTAAATTCATTGTAATATTTCGATGTTATCAGTATTTCGTCCGGTGTCAGTTTGTTACCGCGTAATTACAAACCGAAAAAGTACCGCTTTGCGTATAAACACGTATAAAAAATCGATTGTATGAAAAGCAAACATGTATAAAAATATGATTTTTTTTAGATTAACGCCTTGAAATTAGAATACGAATATGATCTAAATACGAAATTACGAGGCGTTACATTAATGTATATATATGTATATACGTGTTGAGACTGTTTTTTACACATATGTACAATGCCAAACAATCATCTCAGATACTTGCTATACGCATATGTACCATGTTGAACAACCATATCATTAACTTCTTTTTTAGAAGTATATTATGAATGTACATATGTGCACATTACAAATCAGACATGTACACTTAAAGAAGATGATCGGATGGAACAATATTTGTTAATGTACATATATGTACATACGTTTTTAAACTGTGAATACGTATAATACATATATGTACATTCACTTCTACAGTGTTTTTAATCATGTTCTAGATGGAACCATATATATTATATAATGGTTATATTTTTTAAAATTAAAAAATTAGTTAATTGGTGAGAGAGAGAAAATGAAAGAGAATGTAATTAGTTATTTAATTGGAGTGAGAAGTAGTTAACAATTTACATTTATACCCCTTTCATTTATTTTTTACATATAAATAATTAAAAACTGCCATTATTAAAATTTTCAAGATCCGAACAATTAATGACTCAGATTAGTTTACACGGTTCACTCTCAACCTAATGTTCACTTATAAAAATCTACCCTATATATTTATATATATATATATATATATATTATTTTAGAAAGTGGTCTATTTGTTTTATTTATTAAATATTTTAAATAAGTGAGTAAAATTACTAACCTGCCCTTATGTACAAGTCATATGTGATACTTAACTGAAATTTTTAACCAGCTTAGCGTCAAAGGACGTAAGATGTAATGAGTTTTACAAATAATGGATTATGACTCTAATTATTAAAGTTAAAGGTTATTCATTAGAATCTGATACAAACATAATGACAAAAATATAATTTACCCTTATAAAAATGGGTGGACTTTAAAAATAAAAAAAAAAGAATGGAGGGTACAATCGGGTCAACATGAAAACCGGCGTACTCGGGTCCAAAGTAACATTTGATGACATGACATCCGTGATGCTGACCTGCAACGAGAACCCTTCTTTTCGTCAACATCAAGCCGTCCAGGCATTGTTTGCTAGCCTCCATATATATTATTTAATTATTAAAAGTAAAAGATAAGACCGGTGAGTATGGGATTGATAGTCTCTTTGGAGACTACCCGTCACGTAGGCGCCACGTCATCACGGGAGGAGGAGCATCCTCTTGGGGACTGCCCAAGGGTAGGGATGAGCATATGCCACCGAATACCGATCCCATACCGATCCCGTACCGATCCCGATCGGTATCCATTTTTTGGCGTTTTCGGTATCGGTACGGTACGGTATCGGTATTATACCGATACCGACCCTCAAAATACGGTATAATACCGATACCGTACCGATACCTAACCGACATGTTTCGGTATCGGTATCGGTACCTAGTTTGGGTGAAATTCGGGATCGGTATTAGGCGGTATCGGTATCGGTTCGGTATCGGATACCGATATGCTCATCCCTACCCAAGGGTGTGGAGGGGAAGGAATGACAACCCAAGAGAGTTGTACCTTGTGCCATAATACTTGTACCCTGCAAGAGATTGAGAGAGAGAGCAAATATGTGGGGGTCACAAAAATACAACCAGCCAATAATCCGCTCGTCTCCAGCGTCCGGGAGGGGACGGAGGCGACACGACGGGGCGGGAGGGGGCGGTGTGGGACGATCCGGCAGGGGGCGACAGACCGGGGACGAGCCCCATACCCACCGGTCTAATATTACTCTTCAACTTTAGGTTAATAATATATAATACGTCTTTGGAAGATTTGGTTAATTATGAGCTATATAATCAGTTTTGTGAATAATTAGTTTTATATTAAAAACATATTTTATTATAATTTTTTAAGTAAAATATTTATTGTAAAATTGTTTATAACAAGCCAAGATTGCAAGTCAAAAGTAAAATACCTAATCTAATCTATTGAACTTTATCAAATCAAATGGTTGTAAACAACAAACAAAATCATTCAAAAACAAATTCAACTTCCAGATCTTGTTCTCTGCTTCTCCATATTTAAGCAAAATTTCAACATAAATAAACACACTATATAGAAAAATGTCGAATTAATCAGACAATAGTACGAAATATGTACAAACATTGACGGATTACTCGATAGCAATGACGATTTGTAGCGGCGACGGTGCACACCGGTCAACGGCTGAAGAGTAGAGTGCGAACTCGGTGAAATTTCAAGTTTAAGTAAACATCAGTCCGTGGAAGCGGAACAATCTCGCACGATTTTCAATTTGGGAAGGCAAAGAAACGACTGTTGACAGAGAGATTAGAAAGGGTGTTGGGGAGGAAGAGATGATGTGGTGTTTTAGGGAAGAAGAAGAGATGGTGCAGTGTTCGACACGTGCATGAAGCAGAACCACATAATTTTTTATTTTTTTGAAGAAAACGCAAAGCAAAGAGTAGAACCATCATAAGCTAAAAGTTGATGCTTATTTATAGTATTTAATTTCTTTTAAATAACTTAGACGTCTCTAATCTATACATTCTATTTTTTAGACAAAAGGATGTTTGACTATATTTATTGTTACAATTTTAAAGCACAAATATCCATACATTTATACAATTTTTAAACCACAAATATCCGTTATGGCAAATTCTACTTTATTTCAAGTACACCATTTTAAAATAAGATGATTAATGTAAAAGGAAAATACTCATAAATTAAATTAAAATATTTGAGAAGGTTTTATTGTTTTTAGAGTAAAATGTCAAAATAGTCACTGAGTTTAGACCACTTTTACCATTTTAGTAAAAAAATAAAACCTTTTGTATCTGAAAACTAAAAATTCGTGTTTCATGTGTGTTCACAGTTGAAAACTAAATTAAATAAAACGAAAAAGTTAAAGATAAGTCTTTGACATCAATATCAAATCTCAAGAATCCATATGAAGGAACTTCAACTACTTCAAGAGCCGGACAAATTGCCTTGAAGTGTTTATACCATTAAATATGAGACCCGGACTTGTTTTCGAGCAAAACTTACGTTAAAACATAGATCAACTAAAAACATACATAAAATAATAAGTACGAAAACGTATTATATTTCATCTCACTCGTTACCTTTACATCAAAACATAAACCAACTTGGAAACCGAAATGTACTTTAATAAAACACGTAAGAAAATAGTATTTTTTAAGTTAAAAATGGTATTACGCATTGCGGCAGCATTGAAACGTAAAATAACTCGAATTTATACCGTCTAGTGAAAACGTATTACATATGACAAAACGTAAACCAACAGAAAACATACATAAAAATAAGCATCGAAACGTTTTATAAGTGACATGCATACATAAGAATAAACACGTAAAACTTGAAGGGTCAAAATGACATTTTACAAAGTTTTTATAAAGCAAAGGGATGTAAGTGATAATATGCTGAAAGTTAAAGATAGAAAAAGGAAAAAAAAAACATAAAAAAAAATCATTTTAGCATCCTTTGAATCCCCCCATTTGTGGCCTGGTAGTAGGAGACTTGGGTTTTCCAATAGAGACTCAAGTTCAATTCTTACCTTTGTCATATTGGGTAGATATTTGGCAATGATGGTGACAAACCCATCGAGGGGGGTTCGATCCTGAGCCGCATCCTAGTTTTCATCTGGCTGTTACTTCAACGAGTCATCTCGTGTGGAGGCAGTACGGTTTCCGGGGGAACGCCGTAACCAAGTCTGACCAACCCAGCGCGGGCCCGTTTAAGATAACGTAGTCTGGGCAGATCTTGGCTAAGGCCGCCGTTTACGCAGTGTGACATTGGGTCACTCAATAAGAAAGTCACCCTTCAAAAAAAAAATTTAGCATCCTTTGACATTCGCTAAAGTGATTTTGGTTTTGAAAAATGTTATATATGTAATTTCGGTATTAGGATCAAATAAAAACCATATTTCGTATACAAATCATAAGAACCATTTAAAAAGTGTCATGTGACATCCAACAATTATGGAGAAATGGTAAAATAGTAAAATAAATAATATCAATTATATTGAATTCCTATAATTATGCTATCAATCAATTAATTCTTTATTTGGATCTTTCTTTTGTTTTCAATTTGTTGATAAAGAAAAGTGTTGATATCATTCATACATGTGCTAAATCAATTATCTAGATTAATTTTCATGTGATAATATAATTTCAAAGTGCTACTTTTATGTATATATTGTTTTAGTATGTGTTAATTTAACTTTTTTTAAGTGCTATGATCTGTTCTTACGGTAGTTTATATTGTAACCAACTCCTGTAATTTAGTATGTGCCTTTCAAAAGAAATGTAATTTCGTATGTATCAAAAGTTATATAAACATATATAATATATTAACATTATATGCATAAAGTTTATAAAATGTCAAATCCAAGCTACAAAATCCCACCCAATCTTTCTACCTTTATAGATCCATCGATCCTATGTGCCAAATAATTACGACATTGAAAATTTTCCCCTACTAGTTAAGGTAAATGTTAATGCAAGATATTTATATCAATCACTTACATGGGAAAATCCTTGTTTTCCTTAAGTTCATGTACAAAAAATAACAAAACCATCATTAATTTAAATTTCAGAGGAAAAAATCATCATTAAGCCATCCGTAATGGTCAATGCTTCACAAGAGACATTTTTCGCCATATTAGCATAACAAAGTCTCTTCAAATTAATGTGTAATATTAACGTCCCTTAATGCCCTTTCAATAATTAGTTTTTAAATTAGGGGTGTGATAAATACATCCAAACATATGAATTAATATACCAAATTAGTCAAACTTAGTAATGATTAAGTACTTTAATACATTATTTTATTGTAAAGTCAAAAGTAATAATTATGTTTTTTATATTATTTTATTTTATAAGACTTTTGTTACTTTTTCATATTTTTTTTATAATATTATTAGTATTAGTACTAATATCAACATTAATAAATAAATAATCAAGACATTATTATAAACGCGAAAGTGAAAAGATTCATTATAAATAAATAAATAATGAGTCTCTAAAAAAAGTAAACGTGCAAACATTAAAACAATTAATCACCTACATCGACAAAATCAATTTCACGACGATAAAGTTGAGTATATAATTCTAGACGCCACCCATGCATTGTCTCTCATCCAGCCACAGACATACTAATGTTGCTTCATATACATTTTATAAGAGAAATTTTCACTTTTTGTCCTTTATGTTTGTACTGAATTTTGAAACGTGCCCTTTAAAAGTTTTAGTTTCAGTTTATGTCCAAAAAACACATGTTTTGTATCACTTTATGCCCTTTACACCAAACTGAGTTAAATTACTTAGTTAGGTTTATTTAATGCAAGGGTATAATTGTCATTTCAAGTTTTTACTTTACTCATCGCCCCTTTATAACCCCCTTTCTTCATCATCATCCTCAATTAGGTTAGGGTTTCAAATCCCTCTTATCATATACATCTTCTTCCTCAGTTCCATGTTCAAATTCATCATAAAAAACATCCTCTGCCGGCGTCTCCTACCGTCAGTGTTACGACTCGTCAACCGCAGGATTATTATTCGTCCGAAGAGGAGTATCAGGTCCAGCTAGCCCTAGCTTTGAGCGTGTCCAATTCGGACTCCAGAGGTGATTGTTCGGATAGTGATCATGTGGTTGATTGAGGTGATGGTGCTGCTAATAAGTTTTCTCGATAGTATTGGGTGAGTTGAGTGTTGTTAATTGATGCAATCGTTGTTCCGTAGTCGATTAACTCGTTTTGATTGTGATTGTTTAATGATGATGATTATGTTTCTAGGTTAAATACATTTACACAGTGAATTTGAGAGTTTTACATAGGCTAATTTAAAGGATTTAGATAGGTTAATGGAACACATGTGTTACTGAGATGAAACAATTTTGGTTAATAAGGTGTCATTTATCTGATTATTACCTTGACTAGTTTTGTGTAATATTGTCTTACATCATCAATGTATCTGAGTTGAGTAATCAAGTTAGTTGAAATTTGAATGAAGCTAAAGTATTCATTAAAACCGTAGAGTAACACGAGAGCAGTTTTAATTTGATGAATAAATTATCATCGTTGCGTCGTTGAATGTTAGGCAGTAAATTGCTGACATCTATGCTGTTTCTACTCAAAATGTTTAGCACTGTTACTATGTAAAACTGTATGTCTGTATCATTTTTTTCCATAGTGTTTAGAACTTTAGATTGATTATTCTATTCCTATTTTAAACATTTGGTTACATTGGTGTGATGCCACTAACATCCCTTTAGTACACCAATCAGTAATCACTAGTGGTATTATGAGGCTTCGTCGTCTGAACTATTCTATGTCAATGCACATTAAAGAACAATAACTGTTCAGGGGAAAATAACAAATACGACAACAAATAAGAAGCATGTTCACCATGGTTGTATAAAGATGCAGATGATAAGAGGGATTTGAAACCTAACCAAATTGAGGAAGAAGATGAAGAAATGGGGTTATAAAGGGGCGATGAGTAAAGTAAAAACTTGAAATGACAATTATACCCTTGCATTAAATAAACCTAACCGAGTAATTTAACTCAGTTTGGTGTAAAGGACATAAAGTGATACAAAACATGTGTTTTTTGGACATAAACTGAAACTAAAACTTTTAAAGGGCATGTTTCAAAATTTAGTAGAAACATAAAGGACAAAAAGTGAAATTTTGTCCGTTTTATAATTAATAAAGACATTTATGTTTTTTTTTCAAAGCACCATAGCTTTATAAATGTTATTTATTCATTACATAAAAGTTTGCTTGTAACAAAGATTAAGAAAACTCATTACATAAAAGTTTGATTGTATAAAAAATAATTTATGTTCACTTAAAAAATAATATAAAAGTTAAAAACTAATGATTGTAATTAATAATTAAAAAATAAAATAGAAATATTAGGTAATTAATGCTTTGGGTAATTAATGTCAGCCATTTTCTCTCCTGCCCACCCTTCTCTTTCCTACCCGCCATTCTCTCTCCTAAAATGTTGACTTTTAGGTATATTTAACAACACCCTTAAATTATTTCTACTCGTTTGGTGTTATACTAACGCCCAATGAGATGGTGTTAGGGGCGTTATCAAGTCCCTTCACACTCATATAATGCTCATTACGCATGATTTAAAAGCGTAAACTTTTAAATTAATGTAACAATATTATTATAGATAAACTTGAAAAGGGCCCAAATTATCATTTATACTTTATTTAGTTTTGTCATGCTTGGATTGTATTTGGTTAGGTTTGGGGTTTCCTATCACATTATTATTCATGGTGATTGGTGAATTATCACATATCATACCGTAATTAAAGGTTACACATTTTTACAACTAAAAACAAATGTTTTCTTAATCTTAACAAAATTTACGAGTAGAGTCCATCTTCACTTAAGGAAAAGTATATTAGAAGCTTTATAGAAAACGTAATAATATATATTTTTATGAGACACTTGTAATATATTCATAACATGAAATCACCGACAAAATTATCAACTATTAGTTGTGCTAATAAACGAAAAAACAAACTAAAAGTCCAATGTCAATAAGGTTCACTTTAAAATATATGAAAAAATTAACATATTTAACAATTATAGTTTTGGTCTAACCAACTAAAAAATAAAGAAAAAGACTTAATGAGAGATATCTTCGAAAACAAATAATAATGAATAACATTTACCAAAAGGGTGGTTTGAGTTTCCCTTCTATACATTAGAACCAAGGTATATAAGTTTTTTATGTAAAGACTAAAGAGGTTGCTCAATAACAAATCAACAATTACAATATACTAAAAAGTGAGATGCAACACAACAAATAAACTATCACATGATGACTAAAGTGCTAAGCAATGCGAAACGTTCGCAACAACTAATATATACTGAACCGGGCGTCTTATGATGCAAGGTGATAAAAACGCTTAACGTGAGCATGTTGGATTTAGTGATGACACAAATTGAATAGAAATGATGCCTTATGGTATATGATATAACAAAGAACCTCAAAGATGTTGATAGCATCGACGCCTTTACATAAGTAGGTTGTAAAGATTGTTCTTAATGACGCTAATACTTAGTGGTGCTTTTTTTTTGTGATTGTTGAAATTGTTCTAAGTGTCTTTGCTCTTGAATCCAAACAAAATTTGTATCATTTGGTGAGACTTAGATTTTTCAAATACTACAACATAAGAACAAGTATTGATGGTTAGAGATGGTTAGAGATGAACGTTAGACAATGAAGCGTTCTTTATACACTCCTTGCATGTTTGGCGTAGAAACTTTTTATTATAAATTAGGATAAGTGACATATACGTTCTTGGAACTCGTGGATACCTTAAAAGATTAACATCATCTCATCGCTTTCTTCATTGGATTGCCTTTTTACTCGAGCAAAATCTACACAACATGCGAGCAAATTTCGTCACAACAAAGTTATCATTTACGTGAATAATAAAAACGAGCATTCACTACATGTGTTTCATAATTACGTACTCCCTATGAAAGTATAAAAATTCAGTATGATGCCGTTTTTGTCCTTATTAAAACTTCTATACTCCATGCCTTACAGATCTTTTAATTCGAAATAAAGACCGTTTTTAATAGTTTAAGGTACTTTCATAAAACAGATTTCTAACCATAACAAGTCTAAATTCCGATTAAAACCAATAAACTTTACTTTTGCAATTATTCCTCCACCTTTATTTATTTTAACAACATAAATGTAAATAAGATAAATAATTAACTTGTTTATGACAAATTGTGGTTAGGTTTACTCTTCTCATAAACATTATTCCACTTATTCCTTCCTTACATTCATAATTTAGCTATATTCCAATTTAACAATCAACACTTTTTTTTAGTCGTCCACAGTCTTTTTGTACAGTTTTGTAAAGTTTAGTACAGTTGTTTAGTCAAACTTGATATCTTACCAAAATTAATAAAAAATTAAATTAATAAAAAATTAAAAGAAAAAAACACATTAAATTAAATTAAATACATACTAAAAATAAATAAAATAAAATAAAATTTATATGTCATACAAAAGATTTGCCAACCTGACACCCTCTCTCTACTATAATAAACTCAAAGCCACCGTTTCCATATTATTCCAGATTTCAAGTACCCTAAAATTGAACAAAATTTGGGGAAGAAACCAAAATCATATCACAAAAATATCTTCATCCATCATGATTTATCAACAGTTTTGAACGATCGTATCTTCTTCAATAATGTCAACACTATCGATTCCTTTTTTGATCGTAAATTGAAGAATCGTGTTGTTCTATAAATTGAAGATTTGTGTGTTCATCAAGGATTCGAATTATGGCAGGTCAGAGTAAATGGAGGAAGATGAAGCTTGCGTTAGGGCTAAATACGTGTTTATACGTTTCCGAAAGCTCCGATGACGGTGAATCTGTGAAAAGTTCGTCTAGAAGTTGTTCAGATGCTCGTCGGCGTATGCCGATCACTCCGACTCCGTCGTCTTCTGGTCTCCGTGTGTCGAAATACAGCGATAAATCGACGTCGGAGGTAGTTTTGAATACTGTTTGATTGTTGATTGTTGTTGATTGTTAGTTGATGATTGTTAATTTTACTGTTGTGTGTTTGATTGAAAGTTTGAGATTAGGTTTAGATGTGTAGATGAACTGATGAAGGAATTAGTGAGTTACTGTGTGATTAGAACTGAAGGAGAATAGGTTAATTTTATTAATTGCATGTCATGTGTTTGATTGAAATTTTAGATTGAGAGTTTGAGATTGTATGTGATTAGGTTAAGATGTGTAGGTAGATGTGATTTGAGTTAGTTTTATGTGAAGGAAGTACTGGATTACTGTGTGATTAGAACTGGAAGAGAAAGTTGTCGAAATACGGCGTTGAATCGTCGTAGGATGTAGTTTTGAATATTGTTTAATTGTTGATTGTTGATTTTACTGTCACGTGTTTGATTGAAAGTCTGAGATTGTTTGTGCTTAAGTTTAGATGTGTAGTTAGAAATGATTGAGTTAGTTTTATGCGAAGGAATTAGTGAGTTACTGAGTCGTTAGAGCTGAAAGAGAAAGGAGATAAAGTTGTTATTCATAGGAATATAGTTTAATTGTTAGTTTCATTGTCATGGGTTTGAACAAAACTTTGAGATTGTATGTGATTAGGTTTAGATGTGAATTAGTTTTATGTGAAGGAATTAGTGAATTACTGTGTAATTAGAACCGAAAGAGAAAGGAGAGAAAGTTGTTTCATAAGCATATAGTTTTATTGATAATTTCATCGTCATGTGTTTGATTGAAACTAACTTTGCGGTTGTAGCGATTAGGTTTCGATGTGTAGTTAGAAATGATCGAGTGAGTTTTATGCGAAGGAATTAGTGAATTACTGTGTGATACGAACTGAAAAAGAAAGGAGAGAAAGTTGATTTAGAAGGAAAGATTACGTAATCGAATATGTTATTTTTATTGTTTTTTAATGTATTGGAAAGATGCTTAGCTAGTGACTGGTTATGGTGATGATGATAGACATGTACATATACAATACTTATGTGGGGATGGAGATAGTGATGGCTTTTTTGTTGTTATGTAGTTTTCAACTCTTAAGGTTATCTTCTTTTATTCCATCAATTTTTATTGGTTTCTAACATTATTTTTATTTAATCTACATTCTGTTTTCCCGCTAGTAATATTTATGAACAGTTGTACTTCCCCTTGTTGAAGGTAAATGGCTTTGTTTGGTCAACACCTTCACCTTCACACACAAAACCTCTCTCTTTCATTTTCATAGTTGAATTAACACTTTTTGACTTTACTTATGGAGCATTAAAAGCTTATTCTTTTCATACATGTGATTGCTTTTGACTATATGATATATGCTTTTCTTCACATCATTGGCACAGCAGTTGCTTAGTGAAACTTTAACAAGTTTCTAGATTTTTAAACACTAAGAATAACCCCTTTATCACAAGTTGGCCACCCGGAATACATCTTGTCATTACTCTAAACTAAAGTGACTTACAACTTGCATGATCATGATTTTACATGATATTCTTTGACACTATTCACAAATTTGTAGTTAAATATATTTATATTATATGTGTATGGTACTATACACGCGTCATTAGGGCTGCAAACGAACCGAACGAACAAGACCTTGTTCGTGTTTGTTTGTTACGGAAATGAACGTGTTCGTGCTCGTTTGTGTTCGTTTGTTAGTTTTAGGTAACGATTGTTCATGAACACAAATGAAAATAAACGAACACAAGCAAGCGTTCATCAACAGAATATATAATATAGTGATGCTTATTAAATATTTTATATTTGTCGGAATTTTGAAGAATTTAAATAAAATATAAAATTAAAAACACTAATGAACTATCGAACATAAACGAACACATTACTAAAAGTTCATGAACATAAATGAACGAACGCGACCTCTGTTAATGTTCGTTCATTTCACTAAACGAACGAAAGTTTTTGTTCATGTTCATTCATTTATTAAACAAACGAACTTCCCGCCGAACAGTTCACGAACTGTTTGCTGAATGTTCGGTTCGTTTGCAGCCCTATGCGTGATCTTAGAAGCATCAAGTGCATTATTATATATTAATGTATAATGTATACAAATTAGTATACCTAAATCTTCGAATTATTAGTTTTTTAACGAATAGTTTTTATTTGGATTGCAGCCAGTTTGTGCAATTTGCTTGATGCCAATGAAAGCAACCGGCACTGACGCCATCTTCAAAGCAGAATGCACACATTCTTTCCATCACCATTGCATTGCATCAAACGTAAAATACGGAAATCGAGCATGTCCCGTTTGTCGTGCAAAATGGAAAGAAATCCCTTTAACGACTTCCGGTTCTTGTGTGAAAGCAAATACAAATACAGATGATCATACCATGGTTATGTCACCACAACAATTGCATGCTTATCGTAATATTCCTTTACTATTTCAAGCCTTCGAGCCTCCTGTATTTGACGATGATGAACGAGTCAACCAGAAAGCAGAAGACATAGACTCCGGTGATTCGGATTTCAATGAAGGAATAGATATAAAAGCCTATCCTGAAGTTTCCACAGTCGCAAGATCGACATGCTTTGATAATTTCAGCATCTTAATTAATATTAAAGCTCCTGTTGCTAAATCAAATCTAAACGCACGTGCATCGATAGATCTAGTAACCATGCTTGATATAAGCGGTAGCATGACGGGTACGAAGATTGCTTTATTAAAACAAGCTATGGGTTTCGTAGTACAAAATCTCGGCCCGTGGGACCGCCTTTCGGTAATAGCATTTTCTTCTACAGCCTGTCGTCTTTTCCCGTTCCGCCGTATGACCGAAACCGGGAAACGAGAATCTTTACAAATGATTAACTCATTGGTTGCGAATGGCGGGACCAATATAGCTGAGGCTTTAAAAAAGGGAGCGAAAGTGATGACTGACCGGAAATTCAAGAATCCGGTCAGCAGTATGATATTGTTGTCAGACGGGCAAGACTCGGACTCTAACTTCAGCCCACGAAAGCTGAATTTGAATTACCAGAGTCTTTCATCTTCTATTCAAGTAAAAAATGACGAAAACCGCATCCCGATTCACACGTTTGGGTTCGGTACGGATCACGATGCGTGTGCACTGCACGCTATATCTGAACATTCCGGAGGGATGTTTTCGTTTATAGAAGCTGAGAATGTGATACAGGATGCTTTTGCTCAGTGTATTGGCGGGCTTTTGAGCGTTGTGGTTCAAGAATTACGAGTTGAAGTCGAGTGTGTTCATCCCGTGTTACGCCTCGGGTCAATCAAAGCCGGGAGTTACAAAGTGGGTATGGATGAGAACGCGAGATCAGGGTTTATCGAAGTCGGTGATCTATACGCAGAAGAAGAGAGAGATTTTCTTGTCACGATGGATATTCCGGTAGAAAAATCGAGCAACATAATGTCATTGGTGAAATTTAGAGCTATTCATAAGGACCCGATAAAGAAAACGGTGGTTACGGTTGGTGGAAATGAAGATTTGATAATACTGAGGCCTGAAACAAGTTTGAAAAAGCAAACAGTGTCGATCGAAGTTGACCGACAGAGGAACCGGCTTATGGCTGCCGACGCGATATCCGAAGCACGAACGATGGCCGAACGTGGTAACCTAACAGCAGCGGTGTCGGTGCTTGAGGAATGCCGGAAAAAGCTGGCGGATTCCGTTTCAGGTCGTGGCGGTGATCGTTTATGTGTCGGTTTGTTGGCTGAGCTTAGGGAAATGAAGGAGAGAATGGTGAGCCATAGAGTGTATGAGTCGTCGGGCCGGGCTTATGTGTTGTCGGGGTTGAGCTCACACTCGTGGCAGCGGGCAACGGCTAGGGGTGACTCGACAGAGACGACGAGTATAATACAGAGTTACCAAACACAGACAATGGTGAACATGGTTAACCTATCGCAAACAACGAGTTTCATCCGGAGTCCTTCAACATCTATGGTTAGCCCCAACTCCCCCAAGACTGAACCACTCAAAACCAAAAAGTCGTTAAGGTCGATACGCTCTTTTACTTAGGTGATAGGATGAATAACAGTTCTTAAGGTTGTTTGGTTATTTAAATTTGTGTCCTTGTTTTAGCTCTAAAAAATATGGGTATATTTATTCCAATAGAATTGGATTGGATGTAAGGAATAAATGATATGGGGATATTAGAATGCTGAATCTTATGATATTTAAAGTCTAATAATATCTAACAATATTTACACCAAGAGTTGTTGCTTTTATTCCTTGGATTTTTCTATATTATTTATAACAAGATTTATCAGTTAATCAACAAACATTTTACTTTATTTGTTGCACAAATTGATCGCATTTTATGGCGCTATGATAACAATGGTATGTAAACTGCTTTTTAGTATGATTGAGCAGTAGTTTCAGTTACGAGTGGTCAAACCGATTCCCAGTTCGATTAAAAACCGCCTATTTTAAAACGAGCGGTTCAGTTACTAAAACTTAATTTGGTAACACTGCCGCTTCTTGGGTTGACCGGTTCAATCGGTTGGTCCGGTCCTAGTTTAAACACACTGGTAGTGACCCCACTTTTTATGCTACATGTATTATCGAAAATCGGCTTACCCATAGTTTTTGGACGATGAACACTATAAATAATTTATGTGATGAAAATAACTAAAATTTGGTTGAATTGGTAATCATGTTTCCCCGGTTCGAATCCAGTAATCCTCATTTTCTTATATGTTTTACGGCTTGACACAAAAGACGTTTTAGGGACCTCTGCATCTCTAACACAAAGTAGCGAGATACAACTAGTTGGGCAAAGAAATTAATAGTTAACTTATATGGATAATACATTCTTTCCAATATAGTGTGTGTAAGCAATTATTTATGAAGTTTTCTTATGCAAACAAGTTGGATCGAACGCCAAAACGAAAAAACATGTACAATTTCATTTAAAATTGAATAGGTCAAATATAGATGATATTTTTTCTTTAACATCACGAACCAAACTGGTATTATCAAAACATCAGTTATCAGCATTCAATTACTGTTTTATCGACGTTCCGGTATAAATTTCGTTCGAAATTATCATAAGCTATATCAAGTGTTGGTACCGTACCTGTACAATGACAAACCGAACCTATTCCGTCCGAACAACATCAGTACAATACCTATTTTCGTTTTTATGGTTTTCGATCAATGTAAAACACGTGTCGATTGCTATACCGGGTGCCGGTATCGTATGAATATTGATTATTATAATGAACCGAACAGGTGAGAAACGAAAGCCCGCTTATTTAAATACACATAGGTTTCATCTAGATTCAGGCATTAGTATTTATATAAGTTTAAACCTTTTGAAATACTCCTTTTGAGGTTCATGTATATTTGATTAAGTTCTTTGATCTCATCTAGCAATGATCAGTGATTTTTTTCAATGATAAGTGCAAAGCCCGTGCGTTGGATCCCAATCTATGCATAGAAGATGTCGAATCTGATGATGAAAATGGCACAACCCAATTCTTTTCTAAGATTTACAAGTTAAGATTCGACTAGCAGTTCAGCGATGGCCGCCCTCTCTCCCCACCCCCTAAATAATTTCTAAGGATCCCATGGTCATAGGTTGGATGTGTGCTCGTTATCTCGGTTTGTGATGATTAAAGGGTACACATTTTTTAGCTTATTTGGAGATGGAGGTGTTTGTTTTTTCTTCAAACATCTTCAAGGGAGCTGATGTCTGCAGGCGCGCAGACGTTACCCGACTGTTTGTTTTTTTCTAAACAGATTGAACTCAGTTTTTTCATCTTAAAAAATGAGCTATGGACCCCTTTCTTAAAACATATTCACAAAAAACCCTAATATACTCCTCCCTCATATACGCTTAAAACATCAGCCCTCTTCTCCTCGCCGCCGCTCCTCCTCCTCCGACCAGTTTTCCGGCGATCTCCCTCTTCTCCTCGCCATCCGACGACCTTCCTCTTCTCCTCCGACCAGTTTTCCGGCAAACTGCCCTCTTATCCTCGCCGTCCGACGACCTACCTCCTCCTCTGACCAGTTTTCCAGCGACCTCCCTCTTCTCCTCGCCGTCTGACGACCCCCCTCTTCTCCTCCGACCTCCCTCTTCTCCTTGCAAACATTAAAAAACAAACAGTATTGTATTTTCAGCTTGCAAAGCTTCAGACCACATCTTAAGTTGCAGACATGAAAACAGATGAAATGAGCTTGCAGACAATTTATGTCTGTAAAAACAAACAGCACCGATGTCTCAAGTCCTTATCAAAGATTATGCAACTGGATACATCAACTTATGGCAAGTTTCTTTTGTATGTTGGTGGTTTGGACTTTTTTTGGTAATGGTTATTGGTGGTCCAGGATACTTCTTGTTAAGTGGCGGACCAGTTCTGTATGGTTGCATGTTTTTAAAAAGGTTGATTCGGCCCACTTCATTTGGTTTGCTTACACCTGTCATAGCCGGCCCACTGTATTTTGTTATTTAATTTGGATTAGTTTTGGGCACATGACTAAGGGTTGGTTTGGGGTAATAGAATAGATAAGAGAATGGAATGGACGAGTTAATAAAATGGATTATTACCATTCCATGTCTTGTTTGGTACCATATGTGAATGGAATAAATTATTATTGTGTATTGTTTGGTAGAAAAAAAAAGAATAAATAAAATCAGCGGTGAGTGGTGGTGGTGGTGAGTGGCAGCAACATCGGGTGGTTATAGGTGGCGGTGACGGGGGTGGCGGCGGTGGTGGTGGGTGGCGACGGAGGTGGCGGTGGTGGTGGTTGGTGGTGGTGGTGACGTCAACGGTGGTGGTGGGTGGCTGCGGCGACTGGCGTTTGCGGTGGTGGTGGTGGTGGTTGGTGGCGGCGGTGGGTGGCAACAATGGCGGGTGGGTGGCGGAGGCGGTGGTGGCTGTCGGGTTGGCAACGGAGGTGGCGACGGGTTGCGGGTGGCGGCAGTGATGGCGTCGGTGGGTGGCGACAATGGCGGGTGGGTGGCGGAGGCGGTGGTGGCTGTCGGGTTGGCAACGGAGGTGGCGACGGGTTGCGGCAGTGATGGCGTCGGTGGTGGCGAAGGTGGTGGGTTGTGGTGTAGTTGATAAATGGTGCAAGAGAGGATGGAATAAAAAAAAAACATGGGAGTGGATGAAATGATTTTGAGAGAATAGAATGACTTATGGAATTGGGGGGGGGGGGGGGGCGGCGGCGACGAAACAGGACGGGGCTGGGACGAAGTCCAGCCTTACTTTCATTATTATTTTTTTTATCTCTTCTCCACCTATACCACTTTCAAAAATATTAAAAATTTATAAAGGGTAAACAATGTCCATCCAAATTTATTAATTAACAATAACATTTTCTCTAATTCACTCACAATTACTCTATAAATATACGATATACACTCACATAAATAAATGTGAATGCTCGTAGACCATATGTAGTGGTGAGTGAAACAAATGCCTCACACTTAGACATGAAGCGACACATGGCCGCGTAGTCAGCAAAGAACATTATCAGTCTTAAAGTTAAAATGAGTGTACCAAATAATATTTCATTAAAACTACGTTTCTCTATTTTGATTGGCCAATTTCATTTGTACCCGACGTTTTTTAAAACACGCCAAAACAAAAAAACAAAAACCACGTCGGGATGTAGTGGTGTGTGAGCGTGCTTGGGCGTTTTTTTTGGGTGTTCCACGCTTAAACCACCCCACTACGGATGATGTTACTGTGTTGTATTTCTTATATTCGTTAGTAATATTTTTCACGTAACCCAAAAAAGTAAAAAACCACAACCCGTAGCACGAGACTCGTCGTGTCTTTATTCAAAAGGGGGTGGCGGCGCAACTTGTTGCCCGACTACCTGCCATTGCTTTGTAATTGCCCTTTTTCGTGTGGAATGATATTGATCAAACTTTAAATTTCAACCCCTCGTAACTTTTGTTTGCAAGCTATAAGACCGTGGGGTATGATGGGGCGGGGGATTGGGGCATGGGTTGACACGTGAATATCGGGCACTCAATACAAAAACCCAAGTTTCATAGGGGTATGGTGGGCGTGGCTGGGCTGGCGTGACCAAACCACATCATTTTTTTAATATAAAATGGTCCGCTATGCCCTAGCCAACAAGCCAATAAGAGCCGGCCACATAGGATCGCTAGCATGCCCCACGTCTGGCCTTAAACTCCCGCCCAAGGGGCCACGCCCAAACCCATGCCCACCCGGGGTGGTGACTTGGACGTTTCTCTCCAACCCACGCCCAAACCCCCGCCCCATCCCCATAGTCTTATATAATCTTTATGTGAAAAGTTATAATAATAAAAAACTTAACAGCAAAGAATAAAGAAACAGGTGGCTGATCGACAGGCGACGTCGGTAACGTGGACACCTCAGCTCAGCCTTTTCATCATCAATTAATTTAAATTTTCAATTTTGAAACGGGAACATGATAACTATTCTCTTTTCCTTTATAACTTTAAACCAAAATTAATATTAATAATAATAACAACAATAACAATAAAAAAACTTTTTGGCCGCAATAAAAAATCATCACCGAGATTCATACCGATTTCACAGGAACCAGAAAACGGCGTTTTTCTTCACCCAAAACTGTAAGCACCTGCAAACCCTAATTTCTCAATAAATCTCAAATTGCTCATTGTTAACCTCCATCTATGTACATGAATTCGTGTTTGATTGAGTTGATTTCATGTTCTACTTGCACATTTCATGTGATTTGATCGATCTATTTCACACACAGTTAAAGCGACGTCGTTTAGGGTTTGTTATCGATGTTTATTTTGCTTTTTAGTTATGATTTGCGTGTTTGATTCATTTAGCACTGTGTTATGAGGTTTCTGTAAGCTCGGATCACAAATTTGGATCTTAACTGCTTACGTCATGTGGCTATGCTGACGTCATGTGTTTGTGTTTTTGATGTGAGTGTTGTTGATGCAATTGTTAATGCAGATCAAACACTGTTGTTAAGTAGTGAAGTAGTGAGTAACTGTTTTTAGAGTCACTGTTTAGAACTTTAGATCTTTAGGGTTTGGTTAGATTTTGAAAGAGGGGTGATTTTCTAGTTAATGGTGATAATTATGGATTATGTTCAAGGTTATTGATAGATTTTACGGAGAATGAAGCGGTTTGTATATGCGTAGTTGTGGCTATCTACTTGTTGGTGTCATCTATAATGATTATTGGATCAAAAACTTCGTGTTTGGACTGATTATTGCCTACTTTTTAGAGTAAGTTAGGCACCAGAAAAAGAGAATTAGGCTGGCCCAACATACAAAAATGTAACGGGCCCACGTGCATAATATCGAAGTAATTATCTTTCTGAAACCAGAGAAGAATTGAAATGGCAGTCAATCTTTTATGAGAATAGAAAGAGAAGTGATAGTTATTTTTCTTAGATTATAGGATCTAGTGAAGAGTAAAATGTCTAGATCTCATTTTATTGTTAGCTAGTTTGAACCGAATGATTACTTCATTGAGAATAGTATATCTAACCGATATGACAGTTTGTTAAATTAATTTGGATTTACTAAATCCAACAATTTTGTAACTTGTTTATAAAACTAATTATATTGTTTTTCAGGTATTCTAGCCGTGTTCCAAATTTTCTTTTGCCCTGTAGTATTTTGGTGAATGCTCTAACTTCATTAGGAATTTCTCGCATAGTTACCTGGAGATTGACGTTTAACATTTCTCACTTTTAGTACAATGAAAGGCATGTATCGCAGGTCAGTTGATACATTTTTACTAAACATTGGATCGCACTTGTTGATTCATCTTACAAAATGTGACTTTTGTTTGGTTGAGCCATGTTAATTAATGAGTTTCGTTATTTTTGATCTAGTGGTGTTCTCAAGAAGTCGAGTGGTGGTGGAAAACTAATTATAACCACAATTATGGGAATTGTTGTTGGATATTTTATTGGTGTTTCTTTTCCATCCGTTTCTCTTACCAAGGTAACTTCTAAATCTCGGATATACATTTACTACACAAAACCATCTATCTATATTTTATTTTAATATAATATTTTTGTAGGTTGTATTACCTTCAAGCATTTATTCACCATTCGATGTAACAATGCGTGAGGATCGATCTAAAGCCCTAGAACGCAGTTTCCCTGAAAATCTTGGGTCTGGTGATACACCTGCAACACCTAAGGTATGTTTTATAAGAATATTTATCGACTCTATTGCTTGTTGAAAACTAACGTATTTTTATCCATTACGACGTTATTTTGTTTGTGTACCAGATCTATGTTCCAACAAATCCTCGTGGTGCGGAGTCATTGCCTCCGGGAATCGTGGTCGCAGAGACCGACTTATATTTGAGAAGATTATGGGGTGAACCTAGTGAAGTATGTTTTAAAATATATACTTCGCATGTTCAAGATGCAATACATGTATTTCTATAACCTAAGATGCCGTAAAAATGTCGTTTTTTTAGGATTTGAAGAAAAAGCCGAAGTACTTGGTAACTTTCACTGTCGGTTGGGGTCAGAGGAACAATATCGATGCATCGATAAAAAAGGTTCCACCGTATATCCATTCATATAAATTCTGTTACTTGTTCTAGGATACTGAGGTTTGGTCATGACCATTTGCCGTTTTTTTATAGTTTTCTGGGGATTTTCAAATCTTGCTTTTTCACTATGATGGCGTAGTTACAGAGTGGGATCAATACGAGTGGTCAAAGCAGGCAATTCACATCAGCGTTAAGAAACAAACCAAATGGTATGTTTAAAGCTATGAAGTTAATATCGGTTATTGGTCCCCGTGTAAAATATCGGTGTCAAATATCGGTAACGATGTTATCGGCGATATTGACTGATATATCATCGATTTTCCTGATATGAGTACCTTTCTTCTTCTTTCTTCTTAGTTCTATCATTCCTGTTTCTTCTTATTGCTGCTATTAGTGTTTTAAGTCTTAATTGTTAGTGTTAAATGTTAGTGTTTAAGTCTTAATCAGTTTCTACTTGCTACAATTGTTGGTGTTTTGCAAGTTGCAAAAGGTTAATTTGTTAGTGTTAAATTGCTATATATATAAATTCTGCATGATATTACCGATATCCCACCGCGATAACCTATATCTCAAATATTGGTCCTTGACCGATATCCCATTTTTTATCGCATTAACTGCATAGGTTAAAAGTTGTGTTATTGCAAACCTTTTATTTACATGTTTGCCACATTGTTTTTATTGTATCGAACTTTTTAACAGGTGGTACGCAAAGAGGTTTCTGCATCCGGATATTGTAGCAGCATATGATTATATTTTCATTTGGGACGAAGACCTTGGTGTTGAACACTTTAACGCAGACAAGTATTTTCGTCTTCTCTGCTCGTGAAATCTTTGTTATTTCTTGATCGTAGATTGTAAATTTACTATCTTATGGCTTATGCATTGTATTCTAGGTATATCCAGTTGGTTAAGAAACACGGTTTGGAGATTTCTCAGCCTGGTCTTGAACCCAATAACGGACTAACGTGGCAAATGACAAAGAGGAGAGGTGATAAGGAAGTTCACAAGTAGGTTAACTATTAATATTAATAAATATATGTACAATGTTTCTTGAAATAGCTTCTAGTTGTTGGCCATACTTAAGTGCTTTATGTCTTTATTGGTCTATAGGGATACGGAAGAGAAACCGGGATGGTGCAGTGATCCTTATTTGCCTCCATGTGCAGCGTAATCTCTCTCTCTCTCTCTGCATACACACACACACCTTTTATGATTACTATTGAATGTTACTTTAGGGTGATGTGAACATTCACATGTTTATATGTTTGTGTAAAGATGCAAATCAAAGATTGGCATCTTTAGAAGGTAACATGCATGATTTGTCAGTTCTAATGCATAACACTTTGGTTTAATTTTAAACTAGTTTTTTACCCGGCATGCATTGCGGCGTCGTCGTACGCGAAATGATAGCGTCTAGACTACAATCGATCAGACTCGTTTCCTAACCTGATTTTCGTCAAAACGTATAACTCAAATTTATACCGTCGAATCAAAACTTATTACATTTGACCCGATTGTTTCCAAACAAAATTTACGTCAAAACGTAGTCCAACTCAAAACGTACATGAAAAACATTTTATAATTGACCCGAGTACCCGACTCGTTTTCAAACAAAATCTACGTTAAAGCGTAGACGAACTCGAATTTATACCGACACGTCCATAAAAATAAAAACGTAAGAAATTAATTTTAGTGTAAGCTCCAAACTTCAGAAACTTGAGGGGGTCAAAGTGACATTTACAAAGTTAGAGGGATACCCTTGACATTATAGCAAAGTTTGGGGGTAGAATGGGTTAGATGTCAAAAGTTTGAGGGTTAAAGAGAAGTTAGAAAGCATGGGGGCCTTTTTTGTGAAGTTAGAAAGTTGGAGGGTCTTTTTTGTCAAGTTAGAAATTTGCGGGGTGAATTTTGTCAATATAGAAAAGTTGAGGGGTGATTTTTGACCAACCAGAAAGGTGGTCGGCACCCAACCAAGGTTTTAAAAAACGGAAACGAGTTTCGGAGACGTTTTCCCTTGCCTCACGAGGCGTAAGCCTCGAGGTGAACCGAGGCGGAATTAAAGATAAATATAAAAACTATATATCTTATAGATATAATAATACTCTAACTAAATTCATCATCAAAATCATCAAAAACACATAGAAACCCCATGAGGCGCGCCTCAGAATCGTTTTTGGGCGTTTTGCCTTGAGGCGCACGCCTCAACCGTTTTTTAAAACCATGCACCCAACCTTTCAATTTTAAGATTTATGTAATTTTACTGCTTCTATGCAGATTTGTAGAGATTATGGCTCCGGTATTCTCTCGGACAGCTTGGCGGTGTGTGTGGCATATGGTTCAGGTAAAGATATATCTCACGTGTCTAGACGATAATAGTCAAATAAGACGTACACAAAAAAATTTACCACTGGAATCGTTCCATTCACAGTTATTCTTATATCGGCTTTATTATGTTCTTGCAGAATGATCTGGTGCATGGATGGGGTTTGGATTTTGCACTTAGAAGATGCGTTAAGGTCGGTCCGCCAGTCATTCATTTTTATTTTCTTATGAGTAAAATGCCATTTCTGTCCCCGAGGTTTGGCTAGTTTTGCGACTTTCGTCCAACGGTTTGTTTTTTCGCATCTGGATCCAAAAGGTTTGAGCTCTTGCCTTTTGCATCCGGCTTGTTAACTCAATCCATTTTTCTCCATTAAGTCAGGGGTATTTTCATCTTTTTTGTTAACTTAAAGGGCAATTCGGTCTTTTATCACTTTATATACAAGCATTTAGCATAATGTACGAGTATTAAAAAAACCGAATTGCCATTTAAGTTAACAAAAAAGACAAAAATACCCCTGGCTTAACAGAGAAAAATGGATGGAGTTAGCAGGCTGAATGAAAATGGCAAGATTTCAAACTTTTTGGATCCAGATGCGGAAAAACAAACCGTTGAACGAAAGTTGCAAAACTGACCAAATCTCAAGGACGAAAATGGCATTTTACTCTTTCCTTGTCATGTATCTTCTTGTTATTCTAATATCAGCTCTATGTTCTCACAACAGCCTGCACACGAGAAAATCGGCGTTGTTGATTCACAGTGGATCATTCATCAAGTCGTTCCTTCTCTCGGTAGCCAGGTGCATGACGGTTTTGATCGAAATACCGAACAGCTATTTTGACATGATTATTTATTATTATTTTTTAAAAAAAAATTCAGGGTCGGTCTGAGAACGGTGAAGCGCCATGGAAAGGGGTAAGAGATAGATGCAAAAGCGAGTGGGCATTGTTCCAAGATCGACTTGCGAATGCCGATAAAGCTTACTTTAAGCAGATGGGATAGGACCGACGCATGAAGTCATGTACATTGTTTTGTTTGTTTCTTGACCCGTTTTTAGCCCGATTCAGCACGTGAGGTGGTTGGTTGGGTGATAGGGATCCATACTTTGTACTGTAGCATATAGTCCCACTATATGATGAGAGAATATGTCAGCTTTTGTGCATAGTTTATGTTATGATACCATTCAGCAGTCTGAGTGGTTCCTATCCTTTCTGTTTGATGTTTGTATAATCTTAATCACTTTTTGTTGGACCAGAAAATAACATGATTAGAGTTTGATCTTGTTGATTGTTATCTTTCTACATTTCTACATAAGATGTGAGACACAAAATAACAGTAAACAAAGCATGGATTGACCTGACATGACCCGACCCGTTTGGTGTATTGTATAGTCTTATTCTTCTTTCATATTGTTAAGGAAAATGTGTGTTAAGAGGGGCACATCAAAGCCAAAATTAACTTGAATTATTGGTAAGCTATGGTTGTTGAGTCCGACCCAAGCTGTTTGGAGTATCATTCAAGATGCACTCATTCCACCTAACAAATAATGTAACTATTTTAATACAACTCTTGTTTTTGTTTATTTTTCATAATTACCATCATATCAAATAAACTTTTGTTGTATACAAATCATCCAATTGGGGTGTAACAACAACATGGATATAAATTTCTGACACGACACAAACATAACAAGAGATTCATTGATTTTGACTTATCTTAGATAGGTCCAGGTCACCCTAATGGGTTCGTAGGTTCACCCGTGTATTTTATATTTTCTTTTTATAATGTGTTTTATGTCGTAACTTAAAATTGGTGCATTTTATGCCAAATCCAAATTTAATAAAAAATGAACATTATTTTTTTACAAGTTTAAACATAATTACTTTATACACATTGTAAATTTGCAGTTGTTTTGAGTACTAGCTTAGAAAATAACATAAAATTATTTTATAAGTTAAACATGTGTCGTGTTCAGTTTCATAAGGCTCACACTATTTCGTGTTCAAGTCACGTTGAGTTCAACCCGTTAACCCACGAACATGATCCGTGTAAGAAGTTAAAAAAACAATAAGTTTGGTGGTGAAATTTGAAAACTTCAACTTACTTTTAACATAGATAACGGCTACAGTTGAAATAAAAACATATATTGTTTGTTTTGCCTTCAAATCCAAGCAAACAATTGCAATTTTAGGTACCAACCGCAGATGCAGATGGCAGACCACAAATTATATACCCGTTCATTCCATATCCCTTCAACCTCACATTCTCCTTCATTTCAACTACTCAACTGTTTCTTAAATCACTTGTTACATAAGTAATACTTCTTGTTGTCTGTTTGAATGATCATTTGTGTGTTGGTTTTAAGTGTTATAAGTTTGTTCTGTTTACCATTGTTGCAGGTGGTACTAGCTGTTGGATTGCAGACATTTTCGACGTCGGGTAATTGTGCAAACGAAGATGGGAGAATTGACAGGGTTCCAGTTGGGTGTTATTGGTGCATTGTTTTTATCAGTGGCATCATCAGTGTCTATTGTTATATGCAATAAAGCTTTGATGAGCAATCTTGGTTTTCCTTTTGGTAAACTTTTTATATCTCCTTTCTATTTTTACTTGCATGTCATGTAACAATACGTAGAGCGGAAGCACAAAAGATATAGGGGTGGCAATTCTTGACCCGTATAAAAAACGGGTAAAACCGTTAACCAGTTTAAGTATTTAGAAAAAAACTTTTATATTTTTGTTTTTCCGTTTTCCATTTTATATGGTTAGTCATAATAACATTTGTTTTGACACACCATATTATTTACTTGTCACACTCATACTAACCATTAAACACGTTATCGATAACCCTCTTACAACCCAACAACCCGCATATAACTCGTCAACATGTATGATTTGTTTAAAAAAAAGGTTAAACGGGTCGCCTTCGGTTTGACTCGAATCTATGTGTGTGTAGGTTAGGGTTGAAATCTTTGAAACGAATAATAATATTAGCCGGGTTCGGGTTGCACATTTCAAGCCGCCAATCCGCAACCCGCCAACCCGACACGATTAACATCCCTAGTACGGCTCATTTGCGACCTTTACGTCTGTTTCTTATTCCCCCCCCCCCCCCCCCCCCCCCCCCTAATATTTACTCATAGCCAAGTTATGCTAGTTTTGTGCTTGGGCCTTTTCTGTCTTGTTTGTTTTTGTCTAGCTTGATCCAAATAAGAGTATGCTAACTCTTGGATCAGCTGTGTAACAATAATACACATAATTTAACCATATTTACTGATGTAAGGTAGTTTAATTTTCTATGAAGCTACAACATTGACAAGTTGGCATCTGGTGGTAACATATTGCACACTTCATGTGGCACATCGTTTGAATTTCTTCGAAAACAAGAGAATCGATATGAAGACGGTGATCTTGTTCGGTATCCTAAACGGGGTTTCAATTGGTTTTCTTAACTTGAGCCTCGGCTTTAACTCCATTGGCTTTTATCAGGTTTGTCTTTCCTAAACAAGTGTTTGTGCACATATTACACTTTCAAATATAAGATACCTCAAATCTATAACTATATAATAATTCTATTGGTTTGGTTTTTATTTTTCACAGATGACCAAACTTGCCATCATACCTTTTACCGTCCTCTTAGAAACTCTTTTCTTGAAAAAACAGTTCAGGTAAACAAATATGTTCGGGTTAGAGTTTAGGGTTCAGGGTTTTATGCACATTTCTAAATAATGCTTCTGGTCAATGACGAATTGCAGCCAGAAAATAAAGTTATCGCTTTTCGTCCTACTTTTGGGAGTCGGCATAGCGTCAGTGACAGATCTTCAGCTCAATTTTGTTGGCACAATTCTCTCCCTTCTAGCTATTGCCACCACATGTGTTGGTCAAATTGTATGCTCCCCACTCTTTTTAACATTTTTTTTAATTCTAATTATACAAAATGGTAGTAATTTGAAATAATCTCAAGTTATTCTTAACAAAATGTTGAAATTTCAGCTGACAAACACAATTCAAAAGAGACTAAATGTGTCATCAACTCAACTGCTGTATCAATCAGCACCGTTTCAAGCAGCTATTCTGTTCGTCACCGGCCCTTTGGTAGATCAATATCTTACTAAGCAAAATGTTTTTGCTTTCAAATATTCACCTCTTGTTTTGGTATTCCTCTATCGCCTTTCTCTTTTTATATACATATTTTGTTAAACGTTTTCTTCCTTTTGACCCGTTATCCAACCAGTGTTTGAACTTAAACATTTAGATTGGAGGGTCGGAAATATTAGACATAAAAATTACAGTTCTTACGCATAAGAAAACCAAATAGAGATAATATTTTTCAAAGCTAACGGGCTAAACTATACACTTCGAAAGATTTTTTGAAGTACATGTATGCATGTAATATGTTGATGTGATTATAATTGTATATGTTGCAGGGATTCATAATACTATCATGTTTGATTGCGGTTTCCGTGAACTTTAGTACATTTTTGGTGATTGGGAAGACATCACCAGTTACATATCAAGTGTTGGGGCATCTAAAAACATGTCTTGTTCTTGGTTTTGGGTATACTTTGCTACATGACCCTTTCACAGAGAGAAACATCATAGGAATACTTGTTGCCATTCTTGGAATGGGCTTGTATTCTTACTTTTGTACCCATGAAAACAAAAAGAAACAAATGATTGATCTCTCTCCGGGTTCGCAGGTACCATTTTATTCCGTAAACCCTAAATCCTAAACCCTGAACCACAGTTGATTTGATGGAATTTTATTTTAATTGATTGATTTTTTTTTCAGATTAAAGATAAGGATAGTAACACCCCTCTTTTGGGAAATCAAGATAAAGAAAATAATTTTGAAGTGAAGAAAGCAACCAAAGACTCCCTTGTTTAAGCTAAAGTGTCTGTTAGGGATTGTTAAATGTGTTTATTTCCTTTTTAATTCAAATGAGTATAGTCAAATTTTGATTCTTTTAAATAAATCCAAAGTTGTCACATTTGAATTGGTTTAGTCTTTTATTTTGTTGTGGTTTTGTATATTGATGGATTTCCAAGTTTTTCTTCTAAAACATTGTTAGATATTGCGTCAAGAACTAGAAATATTTAAAATTTTACATGTGTTTTATGTCCTAATACTAACAAAATTATAGAGGTGACAAAATACTGAAATAGACAACCTTAACGTGTTTGGCAAAACCTCAAGTAGTGTACCGCTCAAAACATCTTGGCCATGATTTTTTTTGTTCATTTTAAATAATCATTATAATATAAATTTTAATTTGTTATATATGATTAGTAGGTTAGAACCCTGTGTAATACAAGGGTTGATTAAATGTAAATTTGTATACTAAATAATAAAAATTAATATCTTAAAAAAACTCCGTGTATTACGCATCTCACCAATCCCCAATAACGTCATTGAGTAAAAACTGCAATTGTAGACTCGAAGATCTAAAGAAACGATGTTGGTGGCCCTGGTTTAGGGATTTTAGGATGAACAATTGAGTTTGGATTTTTTTGGAAGTGTCTTTTATACAAATGAAAGCCTCATAAAAAGTCTCAAGAACTTAGAATTCTTGATCAAACAATCTCGTGCAAAAGAAGAGACTATTTGTACGAAAGATATAATAATAGAAGTGGTAAAACCTCAAGAGCCAACGAAGGAAGAACCACTCGAAGAAGACTTAACACATGAAGAAAAACCCGAACCAAGCCATTCGGAAGGTAAGTTCTCAAAGGTAAATTTCGAAGAGAAACAAAAAGACCTCCAAGAAATACACATCTTACAACCTTCTTTTGAAAATCATAGTTTAGTTCCATCTCATGCTAAGTTATTAAAAGAGTTGACCACTAGTCCTAACATTAAAGAAATAACAAGTATTAAATTAACTAAAGATCAAAGTTCGCTAATACAAGATGAACAAAATGAATCAAACATAAAACCGGTAACATGTTTTATTCAAAACATCTATATTAGTAACATCTCAATAGACAAAGATCTTTGTGTTAACATAATGTCAAGCTACGTTTTTGAAAGAATAGGTATTGGTAATTTTATTCCAATTAAAATTCCTATCTTTTTGGCTAATCGAAAAAATAAAAATACTAAGGGAGTGGTTGAGGACGTTCTCATTCAAACTAACCAAACGATTGTACCAACCGACTTTGTCATCTTAGATGATGCCCCGCTCGTGTTGGGACAACATTTTCTTAAAACCAATCAATCTTTGATCAAACAAAAAACTCAAGATCTTCCCATTGGGGGCCGACAAACGAACTTTTAATTTAAATCAATCAATGAAGTATCCAATCGGCAATGACGACCCCTTGTTGGAAGATGAAGTTGAACCACCCGATACGGAGGAACCAAATGACCAATTCGTTGAAGAGGAAGTCGCCACCAACCAAAGCGTTTCGTCTATCGACCACGATGACGAACCAAAGACTAAGCCATCTATTGTGTCACACCCCAACCGATGGCGGAATCATCGGGGCATGGCACTGAGCGAAACAGATTGTCCAGAAGTTTCCATAACAACTATCATTACCATTTAATTTAAGTTAACATGTCCCATACCATGTCTCAAATAGTAAACAAATTATTACAGGTAAACATCAAGACAAATATCCTGTTCCGACAACTCAGATTCAAACAAAAATAGTTTATTTATTGGTTTCTAGGGCCCCATTTCCTAGCTTCGATTTCATCACAGCGCAGAGAGCATCCTAGACCTTTCCTAGCCTCAAGTTCACAACATGCTAAGCATGTAAACTTCCTAAGCACCCGTCAAATACGTTAAAATAAAGTCAATACATAAAATGTAAAGGTGAGCATACAAGTTTGATAATAGCATATAGAGTTCGAATTCGTTTACGCATAACCAGCACGTACACATAGTGAAATGAAGCACGTTAGTTATCGACATAGATCCATCGATACCCATGACTGCGGGTTGACTGCCCGAGGCAGTTCGCAATGCATGATTACCACCGTAATCCATGCAAGTAAAAGATCCTTAACAACCCCCGTGTGAACGGGTGCTGAGTCCAAACTATAGTACTATCGTTGCTAAGGCAGGTAGACAACATTCCATGTGTAAACATAACAAACAAGCATTCATGAGCCACGTATAACATGCATTAACGGTTAGCGTTCAAATAGTTTGAGTAGTGTGATAATTGTAGTTTGAATATTCGTAACGTATGTAACACCCAAGAGTGCTAAAAGCGAAAAGGGATCGAGTATACTCACAGTGATTTATGGATTGAAGGGAGCGCTTAGCGAATACGGTTAGCCTGAATAGATTCGGTAGCATAACGATAAGTGAAACGTAAAACAGGAAACAAGTATTGAGGAGTCGGACAGCTGGTCGATCGGACGGCAGTTCAATCGGACGGCTGACCGTTCGGCTGACAGCCCGTACGGTCTGCTGTTCGGTCGGTCGGTAGGCCGATCGGATGGCTGTACGAGTGGATTGTTCCTTCATTTGAGAAGGATGTGTTTGTGTGTGATGGCTTGACCTTTGAAGTTTTCGTTGTAGCATTTTGAAAACATTGAAGTACCTTTGCCTTTCAGGTCGGTCGATCGGACGGCTGTTCGATCGGCTAGCAGCCCGATCGGTTAGGCATTCAATAGAATTTCAAGGTTTAGCCTTTGAATCGGACACGTGTTCGATCGGACAGGTGTTCAATCAAACAGGTGTTCGATCGGTTGGCAAGTCAACAATAGTCAACCACTTTAATGAATTGCAAGGTATTGTTCAGTGGATCGGATGGTTGATCGATCGAGCAGCATAACTGCTGTTCGATCGGACAACAGGGCGTCACCTGATCGGACGGCAGTTCGATCGGGTGGCACTTCTAGTGCATTGAACATGTTGAAAATTGATTAAGTATTGAAGCATAGTATCTCATGATCCGAAGAGTAATCCGATCGAACAGTAGTTCGATCGAACAACAGCTCGTTCAACACCATTCTTCAAAACAAGTTGATTGTGTGGGACCATGTGCTAGCCGATCGGCTGGCCAGTCGATCGGCTGACTATCAGATCGGTTGGCCGTCCGTTCGGACAACAGTCCGATCGGTTAGCATCCTGACCTGATCAGCCTTGCGTCTAACACTTTGGTTGTTCTGTTTGTTTGTCGTTTTATCGAGGTATTTTTGACAGCGAGTAAAACCATAGATGCCTCGTTCTTACTTGGTTTCCCGGGTCGGACAGGAATCACCCAAATCCGGTCGGTGGTCTGTTCGGAACGAAGTTTAACATTTAACCCGGAGTCGGTTAACCTCGTGGATAGAATCCAGATCTTGAGCCGTATAACCACTGAAGTGATTTGTAAACCGGCTCAGGTTCCGTTTCTACTGGTTCGAGTGAAAAGAGTTGAAGAAAGTTGGGAAAATCCATCCTTCAATCCTTTTCACCATGTATATGTTCAGATCTATAAAAGATCCTTATTTGTTTATGTGGAAATCGGCTAGATCCAAGTCATTCTTGGTGGATTGAGGCCAAAACATGAAGTTCTTCAAGAACCCATGATGACATCATCCTAGAACACTTGATTCTTGATGATTTCACGGTTAAAAGTTTAGATTTGAAAGATAGAAAGGTGTAGGGGTGTGTATAGATCAAGAAAGTACAAGATTTAGGACGAAAACTTACCGGAATCGAGAGAAATCTGAGAAAAGGCGAGTTGTGCGTGCTGGTCGAACAGAGGTTTCCAAAAGTGGAAAGAATGACAATGAAAGGGGTATTTATAGGATGACAAAAGAGGAAAGGGCTGGCCGATCGGCTGGCAGCTCGATCGGCTGGGAGCCTGATCGATCGGTTGCACCTTTTGAGTGTTTCGCGCGACGATTTTCGATATTTCGATTATGATTGCGCGCGGCTCGATTCGATAGGGTTTCCTAGTCAAATTACTTTCCGTCTCAACCACTTCGTATCTAGCGTAATCTCTTTTCCACTATCTATCCTGGTTCGATTTGTGATTCGAGTTCGAGTTCGATTGCATTAGAGTTAGATTTCGAGTTCGATTGAGTTCGCTTGATTATCACAACATATCATAAATAAACATGCACAGTTAACACGTAAGGCACACACACACGTATAATGATAAGTAAAAATACGTAGCTCGAGTTGCGAATTGATGTCGGTTCGATTAACTTAGCTTGATTGTTAGTTGATTAACTTTATCGCATTGTTACCTCCTATAGTTCACAGTCGTAGGTCGATTGAAATACGATTAATACTCATCGATTATTGCAATTAACAACACTTACTCCACATAATATAAATAAAATAAAGACATTTCTACAAGTCAAGTTGCGTGAAATCGGCCGCTGACTTTGACCTTGACTTTGACTTTCACTTACGAAAACACGGGGTGTTACAGCCTCCCCTTGTTTAGGGAATTTCGTCCCGAAATTAAGTTGGAAGCTGCTACAACCGCCATGAATCACGTGAGGACTTTCTCTATCTAGACTTTCTCCTGGAACAACTGCGGGTACTTTGCCTTCATGTCGCTTTCGAGTTCCCAAGTGAACTCTGCGCCTCGTTTGCCTTCCCATCGGACCTTCACAATAGGAATGCGTGAGCGCCTGAGCTGCTTGATTTGGCGATCCATGATTTCGACAGGCTTTTCCACGAAGTGTAATGTTTCGTTCACTTGTAGATCGTCTAGAGAGACATGTAAGTCATGGTCGGCGATGCACTTTCGGAGGTTTGACACGTGGAAAGTCGAGTGGACGTTGCTAAGTTCCTCCGGTAGTTCGAGTCTGTAGGCGACTTTTTCGATCCTTTCCAGAATCTTAAAAGGTCCAACATATCGAGGCGCGAGTTTCCCTTTCTTGCCGAATCGGACCACACCCTTCCAAGGTGATACCTTTAGGAGTACGTAGTCACCAACGCCAAATTCACGGGGCTTGCGCTTTTTATCGGCGTAAACTTTCTGTCGATCCCGAGCCTTCACCAGGTTGTCTCGGATTTGGAAAATTTTCTCTGTCGTTTCTTGTAATAGCTCAGGACCGGTTAGTTGCGAATGACCGATCTCGTGCCACACAATAGGCGACCGACATCTTCTTCCGTATAATGCCTCGAAAGGTGCCATCTCGATGCTAGAATGATAGCTGTTATTATACGAGAATTCGACCAATGGCAGGTATTTATCCCAATTACCACCGAAGTCTAAAACACACGATCGGAGCATGTCTTCAAGAGTACGAATCGTTCTTTCAGTCTGACCGTCGGTTTGTGGGTGGAAAGAAGTACTTAGATTAGGCGTTGTACCGAGTGCCGTTTGAAACGTTTCCCACAATTGTGAAGTAAACTGAGCATCACGATCAGAGAGGATGTCACGAGGCGTCCCATGATTACAAATGATCTCGTCGGTGTAGATTCGGGCTAATCGTTCTACCTTGTAGTCTTCTCGTATGGGCAGAAAGTGAGCTGATTTAGTCAAACGGTCGACCACAACCCATATGCTGTCGTGACCTGATGACGTGGGTGGAAGCTTGGTTACGAAATCCATAGCTATACTCTCCCACTTCCACATAGGAATTGGTGGTTGTTCGAGTAAGCCAGAGGGTCTTTGATGTTCAGCCTTGACTCTAGCACAAGTTAGGCATTTCCCGACATAGAGAGCGATATCCCTTTTCATACCCGGCCACCAGTACTTATAACGAAGGTCCTGGTACATCTTGTCAGCACCGGGATAAATAGAGTATCTGGACTTGTGGGCTTCGTCCATCAGAATCTGTCGCAAATCGGTTCGCTTGGGAATCCAAATTCGGTCTAAAAAGTGGAATATCCCGTTTGATTTGCTCACAAGTTGGGCCCCATCGTGGTAGATTCTTTCTTTCTTCAAGGTGCGTTCGTTGAAACACGCGTGTTGAGTGTCGCGGATGAGAGTTTCGAGGTTGTGCTGGGCTTGAACATTACGAGTGCTAAGCAGGTAGCTCTGTCTGCTGAGTGCGTCGGCAACAACATTCTCTTTGCCTAGGTGATAACGAATCTCACATTCGTAATCGTTGAGAAGTTCTACCCATCGGCGTTGACGCATATTAAGTTCCTTCTGATTAAAGATATGTTGTAGGCTCCTATGATCGGTGAAGATCGTACACTTGGTACCATATAGGTAGTATCGCCAAATCTTTAACGCAAAAACGACTGCGCCTAGCTCGAGATCATGGGTTGTATAGTTCTTTTCGTGGATTTTGAGCTGACGAGATGCGTAAGCTATGACCTTGTCCCGTTGCATGAGAACACAGCCGAGACCAAGGTTGGAAGCATCACAGTAGACAATGAAATCATTGTTTCCGTCGGGCAATGTGAGAACAGGAGCATTGCAAAGCATGTGTTTGAGGGTTTGAAAGGCAGACTCTTGTTTGGTTCCCCAGACAAAAGACTGGTCCTTATGCGTAAGAGAGGTAAGCAGCACAATGATCTTCGAGAACCCTTCGATAAATCGTCGATAATAGCCCGCTAGTCCGAGAAAGGAGCGGACTTCAGACGGGTTCTTAGGTGTAACCCAGCTCTTGACAGCTTCAATCTTCGCGGGGTCGACATGGATGCCTTGACTATTAACAATGTGACCCAGAAACTGGACTTCCTCTAACCAAAATTCGCACTTGGAGAACTTGGCATAGAGTTGGTTCCCCTGGAGTAGCTCGAGGACCAAACGTAGATGTTGCGCGTGTTCGGCCTTCGATTTGGAATAGATCAAGACGTCGTCGATAAATACGATGATGAAACGGTCGAGATATGGTTTACACACGCGATTCATCAGATCCATGAAGACTGCTGGTGCGTTGGTTAAACCAAAAGGCATGACAACGAATTCGTAATGGCCGTATCGAGTACGAAACGCGGTTTTGGGTATATCCTCTTCTTGTATACGCAGCTGGTGATATCCTGAACGTAGATCGATCTTCGAAAAACACGTAGCGCCTTGTAGTTGATCAAACAAATCGTCGATGCGAGGTAGGGGATAGCGGTTCTTGATAGTTAACTTATTCAATTCCCGATAGTCGATGCACATCCTGAACGACCCGTCCTTCTTTTTGACGAAGAGGACTGGCGCGCCCCAAGGAGAGGTGCTCGGGCGAATGAAGCCTTTCTCAAGTAATTCCTGGAGTTGGGTTGAGAGTTCACGCATTTCGGACGGCGCGAGTCGATAAGGTGCTTTGGCAATAGGATTGGTTCCAGGAATGAGATCGATACGAAAGTCGATATCATGTCTTGGAGGTAATCCGGGAAGATCCTCTGGAAAAACATTAGGAAATTCTCGAACCACGGGAACGTCTTTCACTTCCTTCTTCTCTTTCTTTTCCTTCTCCGCTACTACAATGTTCGCCAAGAAAGCCCTGTATTCCTTGTGGAGATACTTGCTGGCTTGGATACATGACATAAGCTTGAGCCCCTTTGAAGTAGTATCGCCATATACACACAATAAGTCACCATTCGCGAGCGAAAATCGGATCATCTTGTCGAAGCATACAACTTTAGCATGGTTTTCTCGAAGAAAGTCCATGCTTATTATGACGTCAAAGCTTCCGAGTTGCATCGGAATAAGGTCGATCGAAAAGATGTGATTGTTGAGCTCAAGAGTACAATCACGGAGAACAGAATTGACAGTGACGGTTCTTCCGGTAGCGACTTCCACATCGAATATCGAGGAGAGTTGGGAACGTTTACGACTAAGGAGTTTCTCAAATTCGAGTGACACAAAGCAATTATCGGCTCCGGTATCAAACAAACATGAAGCATAAATACCATTCACAAGGAACGTACCATTGACCACGTTGTTGTTGGCCTGGGCTTGACGCACGTTGAGGTTGAAAGTTCTGGCGCGTGCGGCCTGTTGTTGCTGTTGCTGTTGTTGCCGCTACTGTGGCTGCTGTTGCTGAGGCTCTTGTTTCACAGTCCTGTTCGGGCATATGTTGGCGAAATGGTTCGGGTCGCCACATGCGAAGCAGGCTCTGGCTTTGACTGCGGGTGCCGGAGGAGCTTGTTGACCCTGTGGGGCAGTGAGTAGAGCTTGGTTGGAAGGAGCTTGACGAATACGGCAATTGGTAGTAAAATGGTCGTACACATTGCAATGAGCACAAAAGCGGCATTGAATGGCAGTCGGGTGGTAGTAGGTGTAAGTAGGGCAGAGCGGATGTGGTCCAGTGTATGCACGCTTTGCAGGCGGTGCATTGGCCACAGGCGCCGCTACTTGACGCTGTTGGGCCGGTACAGCTTGAACTGGTGCAGCAGTGATCGCACAGTTCTTGTTGCTGGAGCTGTTCTTTCTCTTGTTCTTCCTCTTGTTGCTCGATGAGGTGGGTTCAGCAGTTGGTGTGGCAGCGGTAGCTTGATGCAGATGCTTCGAAGTCTTATCCCAGACACCAGCCTTAACCCGCTTGTCATTGATCTCAGCGGCTAGCAGATAGGTTTCCTCGATCGTCGTAGTCTTAGCCGCTTGCACGAAATCAGCAACGCATTCGGGCAAAGCTCGGATGTACTTCTTGATCGTCATGTTGGGAGTCTTGACTTGATCGGGACAGATAATGCTGAGCTGTTTGAAACGAGCAGTGAGACCAGCATTGTCACCATCCTTCTGCTGTATGTGCCAAAATTCATCTTCCAGTTTTTGACGTTCGTGAGGAGGGCAGAATTCCTCTAGCATAACTTCCTTGAGCTCGTCCCACGACATACCGTAGGCTGCATCGTTCCCTCGATTGTTCCTCTCGGCCGTCCACCAGTCTAGTGCCCGGGACTGGAAAACGCCGGTAGCATTTAGAGTTCGAAGGTCATCAGGGCAACCACTTTGTCGCAGAGTAACCTCAATGGAATCAAACCAGTGAAATAGTGCAGTAGGACCTCCTTCGCCAGTGAATTCTTTTGGCCCACACGACTTGAATTGCTTGAAACTGAAGGGCCTTGCGGCAGTCTTAGGAGCTTCGGTTCTCGATTCCTCAGATGATTTGCTGGCATTCTCATAAACATCACTCACGGCCTTTGCTACACTTTTCGCGATGATGGAAGCAAGGCGTTTGTCCCTCTTTTCCTGACGAGAGAGTGCATGACGGGATCCAGACGACATGGTCTGCAACAGACATCGTCACAGGACTCATCACATTGTATTCGAATCTCACCTCACACGTCTACTACTTACTAAAGCTCAGTAACACGTACTGTGTAAACACATAGACTTATAACTACGCAAGTTACAGAATCACTTAATCACGTAACCACGTAAAAACGTAGAGCACAAATCACGTAAACACGTAGAGCACAAATCACGTAATCACGTAGAGCAAAGAAACAAGGAAACACATACGCATCTAGTCACTAGAGGCAGCTAGAAAACAGAAACCTAGGTCTGGAGAAAGAAGCTAGAGAGAGAAAGTGGCAAAAGGTGATCAATAAGAATCATGGTAAATTGTACGTCTGGTGTGTTCGGTCACGTACGTTCATGGATTTCGCACGTCGAACGTGTCGTCACGCAATCGTTTGGAGTCAGAATAAGCACAAAATCACAAGATGCAGTGCGAGTCGTGTGTGTCGATCGAAGTGGAAACAAAAATCGAGTAAATCCCAAAGTTTAAACACATAAACAGGAAAGCACATAAATAAGCACATAAAATCGGCGAAACCTCAGAGTCAGCAGTTGCGGACTCAAAATTGGAACATATGAAATTTGAGAAATAGATTGTCTACGGCTAGTAGACTTCGACTAACCAAAGTGGTTCGACTATTCACAGGGATCCGTTGTGCACATTTAACCTTCAGGACTGTGCCTTCGCCTCGATTCTTGGGCACTTGGCACGCATCCCGTTGGTCATATCGTGACTTCAGGTCGTTGGAGTCCGTCGAGACTTTGGTGAGAGTTTTGTATAGAAGCGGAACAAGTCGTCAAGGTTAGGGTTTCACCCCTGGCTTAACAACTTCGTTCCTGTTTTGATAAAGTTGAGGAGATTATTCATCAAAATATGGATTTCACTCCTGATTTGGCATAATTCTTCCTCGTTTGTAGTTTAAAATGCGAGTTGATTAAGCAACTTTAGTCGAGAGTTTGCGGTTTTCACACCTATTCTCGACTTTATTGCCCACTCATAGTTGGAAATTTCGAGTGTGGTGATGGCGTGAAATAAGCGAGAATTAGCGAGAAGTAAGCTCGTACATAGTCCCTACTGGTTATGCACAAGTCGGTCTTGCTGGCTCTTAACTATAATCTAGGTATCTAAGACTGCGACCCGGACTAGGTCGAGTCTTGCCTAATTCCCTATAGTTATGGCTCTGATACCAATCTGTCACACCCCAACCGATGGCGGAATCATCGGGGCATGGCACTGAGCGAAACAGATTGTCCAGAAGTTTCCATAACAACTATCATTACCATTTAATTTAAGTTAACATGTCCCATACCATGTCTCAAATAGTAAACAAATTATTACAGGTAAACATCAAGACAAATATCCTGTTCCGACAACTCAGATTCAAACAAAAATAGTTTATTTATTGGTTTCTAGGACCTCATTTCCTAGCTTCGATTTCATCACAGCGTAGAGAGCATCCTAGACATTTCCTAGCCTCAAGTTCACAGCATGCTAAGCATGTAAACTTCCTAAGCACCTGTCATATACGTTAAAATAAAGTCAATACATAAAATGTAAAGGTGAGCATACAAGTTTGATAATAGCATATAGAGTTCGAATTCGTTTACGCATAACCAGCACGTACACATAGTGAAATGAATCACGTTAGTTATTGACATAGATCCATCGATACCCATGACTGCGGGTTGACTGCCCGAGGCAGTTCGCAATGCATGATTACCACCGTAATCCATGCAAGTAAAAGATCCTTAACAACCCCCGTGTGAATGGGTGCTGAGTCCAAACTATAGTACTATCGTTGCTAAGGTAGGTAGACAGCATTCCATGTGTAAACATAACAAACAAGCATTCATGAGCCACGTATAACATGCATTAACGGTTAGCGTTCAAATAGTTTGAGTAGTGTGATAATTGTAGTTTGAATATTCGTAACGTATGTAACACCCAAGAGTGCTAAAAGCGAAAAGGGATCGAGTATACTCACAGTGATTTATGGATTGAAGGGAGCGCTTAGCGAATACGGTTAGCCTGAATAGATTCGGTAGCATAACGATAAGTGAAACGTAAAACAGGAAACAGGTATTGAGGAGTCGGACAGCTGGTCGATCGGACGGCTGACCGTTCGGCTGACAGCCTGTACGGTCTGCTGTTCGGTCGGTCGGTAGGCCGATCGGATGGCTGTACGAGTGGATTGTTCCTTCATTTGAGAAGGATGTGTTTGTGTGTGATGGCTTGACCTTTGAAGTTTTCGTTGTAGCATTTTGAAAACATTGAAGTACCTTTGCCTTTCAGGTCGGTCGATCGGACGGCTGTTCGATCGGCCAGCAGCCCGATCGGTTAGGCATTCAATAGAATTTCAAGGTTTAGCCTTTGAATCGGACACGTGTTCGATCGGACAGGTGTTCAATCAAACAGGTGTTCGATCGGTTGGCAAGTCAACAATAGTCAACCACTTTAATGAATTGCAAGGTATTGTTCAGTGGATCGGATGGTTGATCGATCGAGCAGCATAACTGCTGTTCGATCGGACAACAGGGCGTCACCTGATCGGACGGCAGTTCCATCGGGTGGCACTTCTAGTGCATTGAACATGTTGAAAATTGATTAAGTATTGAAGCATAGTATCTCCTGATCCGAAGAGTAATCCGATCGAACAGTAGTTCGATCGAACAACAGCTCGTTCAACACCATTCTTCAAAACAAGTTGATTGTGTGGGACCATGTGCTAGCCGATCGGCTGGCCAGTCGATCGGCTGACTATCAGATCGGTTGGCCGTCCGTTCGGACAACAGTCCGATCGGTTAGCATCCTGACCTGATCAGCCTTGCGTCTAACACTTTGGTTGTTCTGTTTGTTTGTCGTTTTATCGAGGTATTTTTGACAGCGAGTAAAACCATAGATGCCTCGTTCTTACTTGGTTTCCCGGGTCGGACAGGAATCACCCAAATCCGGTCGGTGGTCTGTTCGGAACGAAGTTTAACATTTAACCCGGAGTCGGTTAACCTCGTGGATAGAATCCAGATCTTGAGCCGTATAACCACTGAAGTGATTTGTAAACCGGCTCAGGTTCCGTTTCTACTGGTTCGAGTGAAAAGAGTTGAAGAAAGTTGGGAAAATCCATCCTTCAATCCTTTTCACCATGTATATGTTCAGATCTATAAAAGATCCTTATTTGTTTATGTGGAAATCGGCTAGATCCAAGTCATTCTTGGTGGATTGAGGCCAAAACATGAAGTTCTTCAAGAACCCATGATGACATCATCCTAGAACACTTGATTCTTGATGATTTCACGGTTAAAAGTTTAGATTTGAAAGATAGAAAGGTGTAGGAGTGTGTATAGATCAAGAAAGTACAAGATTTAGGACGAAAACTTACCGGAATCGAGAGAAATCTGAGAAAAGGCGAGTTGTGCGTGCTGGTCGAACAGAGGTTTCCAAAAGTGGAAAGAATGACAATGAAAGGGGTATTTATAGGATGACAAAAGAGGAAAGGGCTGGCCGATCGGCTGGCAGCTCGATCGGCTGGGAGCCTGATCGATCGGTTGCACCTTTTGAGTGTTTCGCGCGACGATTTTCGATATTTCGATTATGATTGCGCGCGGCTCGATTCGATAGGGTTTCCTAGTCAAATTACTTTCCGTCTCAACCACTTCGTATCTAGCGTAATCTCTTTTCCACTATCTATCCTGGTTCGATTTGTGATTCGAGTTCGAGTTCGATTGCATTAGAGTTAGATTTCGAGTTCGATTGAGTTCGCTTGATTATCACAACATATCATAAATAAACATGCACAGTTAACACGTAAGGCACACACACACGTATAATGATAAGTAAAAATACGTACACTACAAAAAAAATGTCATTTAGTGGCACACACTTTTAGTGGTATTTAACTTTTGTGCCACTAATATAGATTTTTAGTGGCACTTAATGTATGCCAAATATGCTTAGCAACCATTTTTAGTGTCATTTATATTTGTGCCACTAATTTTATGTTTTAATGGCAATTTACATATGTCACTAAAAAGTTTCCCTCCTTGAAACCCATGAAATATTCTAATTTCCCTCTAATTGTTTTCACCTCTAAATTTCTTTTCCCTCCCTAACTTGATTCTAAGCCCTAACCGTGTCTCCCACTCCCCTCAAATCCCCCACGACTCCACCCCCAAATCTAATGGTTTTCTTCTCATTCTCCTTCTGTCAATCTTGATAATTCCAAATCTTTAAACCACCACCACACCACATATTGAGAAGGCTATTTCATTCTTGTTCAGTAGCCCCTTCATATTCGTTCAACAACCTGTAACGATGTTAGGTTCAAGAGGTAATATTGAAATGAACAACCCTTATATTGTTATATCTTATTTGGTGCCCTAATTTGTAAAGTTTCTTTTGTGTGTAGGATAGAAGCACTTGAAATCATCATCATCATCATCATCATCATCATCATCATCATCAAAAGCGATGTCTCTTGGCACACTAAATCGACCCCTATTCTATCAATGGCTTCTATTATCGAATCTGTTTGGATGGTACAATTATCTTTCTTTTCCGTCTATATATGATGAACAACTATGTTTTTCTTGTTAGTTTTCTCAATATTTGGTCGAATTCATAATTTCTTGTACTGATTTTACCATGTATGGGAACAGTTATTGTTCAATTTGAATTTCATGATTAATAGTTTTTTCATCTAAAAGGAGAGTCTAGTTGAACCGAGCTTGAGCTTAATATGAATTCGACTTAAATCTGACTTAACATTATATGCAAAGTTACGACGCCAGCGGCACTTAATGCACATACACATCTCTTAGTTTATGTAAGGAAGAAAATGTGAAATCTATACACGTAATTATCCTATAATTTGATATTTTGATTCATGATCAACGAGATTTCACTAGGTTTAAAGGGGGTGTGAACCAGCCATTCTAAATAAATAAAATTGTTATGTTAATAATACTTGTTTTTATCATCTTGATCATCACACATAATATTGTATTTTTTTTTATTTTTGTTCTGATTTAATGCCATATCAATTAGAAGTACTTAATTAATTGAGAAGATGATGGTCAAAGTCAAAATATGTGGTTCTTGCACATGAAATAGATCTATATAAAACAATATATGCTTCTGCATTTTTCTCATTTTATATTATGAATTTAAGTGCAATATCTAGGTTGAAGCTTTTATTTTAAAGTTGCTAGACCGGTCAAGGATTGACTTTGTTTTAACTGAAAATGTTAAAGGACTTTGGAAAAAAAGTATGCTTAGCCCAGTTAAAGTATGATATAATCACTTTGTTAAGTATACACAGTTTAAAGTTTTATAAAACAAGGATGCTTTAGACCAAAACTAATTCCATTGGTATTACAATAAACAGAAGTGTTTTATTTACCTTGGAGACGGGGAGTATAGTGTTACCAAGGGTTATGGAATAGTAGATGCCTCTCTGTTGGTTAGTTTTTGTGTTTATCGTTTATTTAGTCGATAGCTTATTTTCACCTACATTCATTCCTCCATGACATTATACTTAACAATTTTGAGCCTTTTACTTATTTCTGGGCTAGTTTGGATCATGGTGGAAATCCACTTCTTGTTTTACAAAAAATGAAAGGATGTAAAAAAGGTTGTAGGAAAACTGGCTCAGATGTGTTTAGAAAACGGAGCACGGGGATTATCTGCCATGGCTGCTTATCTAGACGATTAGTTATGACCTGAACCATGATGCTGACATGTGCATAGAAAGAGGAGTTCTGTAAGTTTTTTTTCGGTATTTCTACTATTGTGTATATTTCTGTTTTGTTGAGTATTTAATCTGATGTGTGTGTTCTCATAGATGGTCATACAATATTTTTGTATTCTACAACATGAAGGTTAAGTGTGTCGTCACTTTTCGTTTTAGTTGTTTAAGGTGATTAGGCAAACACACTTTTATGAAATGTTGTAGATAATTTCAGGTGCTAGTATGTTAGAAATTTATAACTTAGAGATGGCTTCATGGGCGGATTCGTTAATGGGTCAAAACTGGTCAAATTTGACATCGTTTATTTTTTTAGTACAGGTTGAAGGGACCAGCTTGGTTTGACACATGAACACTTGTTCTCTATTTTGTATATATTTTATAAGAAAATGATGCCTTGATACTAACTAGAAAAACATTATTTTTACAACATAATCTATATCTTAAGTAAAAATGTGTTGTTTGACCCAGATGAGATTCTACATCAAAGGACATAACATTGGGACTTCTTTATTAAGAGTGTTGATTCTGGACACCAAATTAAAATAAAATCGTTTGCAAAAGTTATTTCACGCCCTAACATGTTTAATAGACAAAACGTGTTTGGTTGGGTTGTCATTAAATACGTCAGTTTACGGCTGCAAACGCAACCGCAAACGGCAGCGATTTCGCAGCCATTTAATGGCGCATTTTCAGCTGTTTAAAGGGTCGTTTACGGCTGCAAATGGTAGCGAAATCGCTGCCGTTTGCGGCTGCATTTGCAGCCGTTTAAATACCCGTTTACGATGATTTTGCAGCTGCAAACGGCTGCGAAATCGCTGCCGTTTAACGGCGCATTTGCAGCCGTAAACGGGCCTTTAAACGGCTGCAAACGCAGCCGCAAACGGTTACGGCTGCAAATGCGCCGTTAAACGGCTGCGAAATCGCAGCCGTAAACGGGCCTTTAAACGGCTGCAAACGCGCCGTTAAATGGCTGTGAAATTGCTGCCGTTTGCAGCCGTTTAAAGGCCCATTTACGGCTGCAAACGCAACCCCAAACGGCAGTGATTTCGCAGCCAATATAGAGTTTTGATCCTAGCTTGTTATCCGCTGTGCAACCTCGCAATATAATGCAACATTTTGCCTACTGCATTTTATGTCTATTGTTGACTGTTGATAGTTTAGATTATGAAAAGTTAAAACAATATACAGTTATGATCCTAGCTTGTTATTCACTGTACTGATACCCTAGGCTTTACTACTAAACTATTATCACTTCAACTGTAACCTTCCAACGTGATTTCCATTTGCAGAAAAAAATCATTAATATCTCAATAAATGACTTAGATTTTAGACTGTTGTCCATAGGAGCCTGCTATATGTTAAGGATGAGGAATGGCTGGCAAAATTAGCTTGCTTCAATTAGCTGCAGCTGTCATTTATGCAAAAAGTGTTTGGCAGGAACTGTGTAATGTATAGTATGATACAAAAAAGCTTATCCATGAAAATATATTAGACCATCTTCAATGTAAAACGTTAAAAACACTCACAAAGCTCCTAATGCAGTTGTCACATCATGTTTTCACAAATCGTTCAACACCCTTTTTCTCTTCAACCCTACTAATATCCTCACAAATTGTTATACATTATTACTATTTTGCATCATTTTGTTTTTTTAATACCAAATCAATTCATTTATAAAAAATGCTTTAGCTTATTGTTAATTATTATTTTGTCAGTAAAATAATTATATGAAAGAGATAAAACAGAGTACAAAACTATATATATCAGTTCTTTTAGTATTAAAACAATACATTTTTTGTTGTTTTTACCCAATTGTTACATTTAAAATGAAAATTAGAATAAAAAACACTTGCGAAATCGCAGCCGTTTAACGGCGCATTTGCAGTCGTAAACGGGCCTTTAAACGGCTGCAAACGCAGCTGCAAAACGGCAGCGATTTCGCAGCCCTTTAATGGCGTGTTAAAAGTCTAAAGGCAGCGATTTCGCAGCCCTTTAACGGCGCGTTTAACTGCAAACGCAGCCGCAAACGGCAGCGATTTCGTCGCCGCTGTTGATCCTTAACCATTACCGACCAACTTAATACCGGCGACCCTTTAGCGACGACATGTTGTCGCTAAAAGTCTAAAGGCAATAGCGGCGAGGGTGTCATTAGCGGCGACAAAACAGGCAATACCGGTCGATCTATACCGGCGACATGTCAGTGCTTGTAGCGTGACACCTGGCACCGCTAAAGGTGCCCGTTTCTTGTAGTGGTTGCTGTCAGGTTAGGTTTAAATTTTCAAGTGGCTCTCTTATATATTACACGTAATATTGTTGTTTCTTTAAGAATCCCAAATCGGACGATTCACATGCTTCTTTGTTATATATGTTTTGATTATAAATGGAAAGATGGACGGTTTGGGGCAGTTTGGGTAACAAGTCAAAATGAGTTTTGGTTGGAGCGGGTCATTTGGGTGACCCGCCAACACTTTTTGTGCATATTTTTTAAATGTATTAATAAGGATTTAGTGTTTTTTATTAAAAGAAATCAATATATTAAATGACGACACAGTCTTGGTTGGATCTCCTAAAGTCAATAATAGGAGGTTACTTGGATTACAAATTTCGGTCATATGAGGTAATTTATTTGCAATCACAATTTTTCATGAACTACATTATTCAAAAACAAAGCTAATGAATAGTAGCTGTCACATCATAATGAATAGCAAACTTTCCTTATTGGTTGTCTTAACTTCAAATCATCTTTTGTTGACTTTTTTCCCTTATACCCTTTTTAAGTGTGTATATATATCCATTTTCTTCAAAGTTAGTTAGATTATTCATCATGGTGGAGTGGTTTTGTGGTTGTATGTGTTTTAAAGAGACTAAAGTTCAAATCATGGGTTTTTTTTTTTCCATTTTATGCTTACATAACTTCACGTCATCTTCCTTTTTCTCCTCTTTCACACGTTTTTTTGATTGTATTTTTACAATTCTTATTCCTTATTTGTTGGGTTAGTGGATGCTTAGACATCGCAATAGTCGCCATCGCCAGGAGTTACTAACTCGCTTGCTGCCAATGGCTCTGTTGTATGAAAACTCCACTTGTCAACTTAAAAATAAGACACTAAATAGCACAGCTTTAATAACAACCAAGTATTTAGTCGCAATAAATAGTTTTACAATGACTTAGTTTTGTCGCGCAGCAACGCTGCGCGCAGCATTAAAACCTAGTTTGAATTAATATTAGACTTTGCCAATCCAGATTGGAGTACTTATTGAAGATAAAGAGCTGGTGGAATCTTTCATGGGAGGCTATCCATGGAAAGTTGGAAAATTTGCCTCAAGTCTTCGCCTTTCACTTTGGTATGAGCACCATGGACTTCATGATGCATAGGTTTGTTTATTTTGTTACAGCTAAATAAATAAAATGGATGATGGTTTAAATCATATGTTTCTCTTTCACTTTGCCCATAAAAAAATGACTGATCTAGGGTTTTACTCACCTTGGCCTACGCCCCTGTCACTTGTTAGTGAATATGCCCCGGCTGATCATTGACTTGGAAAACATAATCCCAGATGAAATAACCAAAGAAATAGTGTAATTAAATAATAATTCATGTCCTCTTGGAATCAACTGAACATATATTCTATATTAAGCTCTTGTGTGAGAACTAATGTAAATTTATCAATCAATATATTCATAACATAATTGGAACATAATCCTCAAAGATTAAACCTCAAAACTCATATAATTGTTCTATAACAGTTTAACAGAAAGGAGACCGAAAGCATGATGTTATTTAGTTTATCTCACCATATAATATCTGATTTATATAATTATTGCTTAAAGCTTGCAACTTTTTTTTTTGTAGTTGTGTATAATATCTGATACTTATATGGTTGATGATGGCAGATTTGACAGCATGTGAAACATAAAGGAATAGAGATAACCATATTCATGGCTTGCATGGAGCTAAGTCTTTGATAGTAAAATTTCTAACGGAAAGAACTTGTAAACATTTGAAATATGTTTGACACTTATTACACAATTGTTTACTAACATTTAGATTATGTATCTGATTGAACTTATAAATGAAGTTATGGTATTATGATTCCTACGTTCTATAGTTTATTTTTATATTATATTGTAAATTAACTATTGTAAATTGATTTAATGTAATAAGATAAATATATGTAATGGCATTTAATTTAGTGTATATTTAACTAAAAATGGTTTTTATTGACACAATTTGTGCCCTGAAAAAAGTGCCACTAAAAGTATTATGGATATGTAATTAAGTTTAGCTTTACTGGCACAAAATTTGTACCACAAAAACTCTTTTTTTATATTGTGGCAGAAAAAAAGTGCCACTAAAATGCTTTAGTGGCACTGCTTCTAGTGGCACTTTTTTTATGTGCCGCTCATTCTTATATGGGTATTTAGTGGCACTTTTTGGACTTTTAATGGCATTTTTTGTATGCCACTATATGGCAATTTATTTGTAGTGGTAGCTCGAGTTGCGAATTGATGTCGGTTCGATTAACTTAGCTTGATTGTTAGTTGATTAACTTTATCGCATTGTTACCTCCTATAGTTCACAGTCGTAGGTCGATTGAAATACGATTAATACTCATCGATTATTGCAATTAACAACACTTACTCCACATAATATAAATAAAATAAAGACATTTCTACAAGTCAAGTTGCGTGAAATCGGCCGCTGACTTTGACCTTGACTTTGACTTTCACTTACGAAAACACGGGGTGTTACATATTGAAGATCCACCTTCCTTAGAACTCAAAGAACTTCCAAAAGGGTTAGAATACACATTCTTAGCTAATAAAGGTAAACTTTCTGTCATTATTTCTTCGTATCTCACTTCTCATGAAAAAGAAAAATTATTAAATCTACTTAGAAGACATAAAATGGCGATTGCGTGGAAATTAAAGGACATCAAAGGAATAAGTCCTTCCATGTGCACACATAAAATTTTAATGGAAGAAGACTACAAAGCAGTAACCCAACCACAAAGACGCGTAAATCCCAATGTCCAAGAAGTAGTAAAAAAAGAAGTAATAAAACTCTTAGACGCCAGACTCATCTACCCTATCTCCGATAGTCCATGGGTAAGTCCCGTCCAAGTCGTGCTGAAAAAGGTGGAATGACGGTCATGACCAACAAAAAAAAACGAGCTCATACCGACAAGAAACGTCACCGGGTGGAGAGTTTGTATCAACTATAGGAAGCTCAATGAAGCCACAAGAAAAGACCACCTTCCTTTACCCTTTATTTATCAAATTCTAGAGCGCGATTATCCGGTCATAAATTTTATTGCTTTCTTGATGGATTCTCGAGGTACTTCTGAATTCCCATTGCCTAGAGGACCAAGAAAAAACTACTTTCACTTGTCCCTACGGAACCTTTGCATGTCGACGCATGTCATTTGGTCTATGCAATGCACCAGCAACGTTTCAACGATGTCTGGTAACCATTTTTCACGATATGATAGAAAAAACCATGGAAGTTTTCATGGATGATTTCTCTATCTTTGGCATTTCATTTGACCAATGCCTCGATAACCTTGAGCGAATGTTGTCTAGATGTGAAGAGACTAACCTCACCCTTAATTGGGAAAAGTGTCATTTCATGGTCACGGAAGGAATAGTACTCAGTCACAAAATCTCAAACGCAGGAATGGAAGTCGGCAACGCAAAAATCGATACTATTTCCCGACTACCTCCTCCATCATCCGTTCGAGCCATTCAAAGTTTCCTTGGACATGCCGGATTCTATAGGCGATTTATCAAAGACTTTTCTAAAATCTCTCGACCTCTAGCTAAGCTACTCGAAAAAGATGCCCCATTCATCTTTGACGAGAATTGCACGATAGCATTTCTTGCCCTTAAAGATATGCTTGTCAAAGCACCAATCATGATCGTGCTAGACTGGAAGCTACCACTTGAAATAATGTGCGATGCAATAGATTTTGCAGTTGGATCAGTCTTAGGACAAAGAAAATAAAAACATTTTCACCCCATATATTACGCTAGAAAAAACTCTTAACGACGCTCAAGAAAATTACACAACCACTGAAAAAGAATTGCTAGTTGTAGTATTTGCATTTGATAAATTTCGTTCTTATCTTGTGCTCTCTAAAACTATAGTTTATACCAACCACGCTGCCACTCGATGCCTTTTCAAAAAACAAGACACAAAACCATGTCTCATAAGATAGATTTTTCTCCTTTAAGATTTTGACATAGAAATAAAAGATAAAAGAGGAGCAGAAAACACAGCTACTGACCACCTATCTCGTCTTGATGACCCTGCTCTGGAAGGAACTCGAGAAGAACTCATCAATGAGAAATCCCCCACAGAGTCCTTAGAAATGGTAGAATATCGAGAAGAACCTTGGTACGGCGACGTTGCTAACTACTTAGCTAGTGATACTATTGTCAAAGGGTTGACCTTTCATCAGCGAAACAAATTCTTTGCTGATGTAAAACACTATTTTACGGAAGACCCATGTCTTTTCTGAATCTGTGCCGACCAACTCATTCGACGATGTGTCTATGGTCGTGAAGCAAGACAAATTCTTCGTCATTATCACAAAGGACCATGTGGAGGACACCATGGAATATCCAGTACCGCACAAAAGGTGTACGATGCAGGATTTTACTGGGCCACAATACACAAGAATGCTTATGTATTGATCAAAACATGTGATGCATGTCAGCGGGCATGTAACATATCACGAAGAAACGAAATGCCACAAAACAACATTCTTATTTATGAAATCTTTGATGTTTGGGGATTGGATTTTATGGGATCGTTCCCACCTTCGAGAGGAAACAAATACATTTTGGTGGTTGTCGACTACGTTTCTAAATGGGCCGAGGCTGAAGCTCTTCCCACCAATGATGGGAGAGTGGTAGTAAAATTTCTCAAAAGGCTATTCTCACGTTTTGGAACTCTAAAAGCCTTAATTAGTGATAAAGGAACCCATTTTTGCAATCTAAAAATGGAACAAAAAATCTAACACGATATGGGGTTATCATCATCTCTCGACCGCCTATCATCCTCAAACCAAAGGTCAAGCTGAAGTAACTAATCGAGGTTTAAAAACAATCCTAGAAAAATTGTGGGTCAAAATAAAAAAGAATGGGCAGATAAATTGAACACAAAGCATATTGGGCACTAAAAAAACGTAAACATAGACCAAGAAACTTCAGGAAAAGATCGCTTACACTAGTTAAACGAGTTAGACGCACTAAGAATACAAGCATATTCCAACTCTGAAATCTATAAGGAACGCTAAAAAAGAATACATGATAAATATATAAGCGGGCCTAAGGAATTTGGAGAAGGAGATCAAGTACTACTCTTTAACTCAAGGCTACGTCTTTTTTCTGGAAAACTTACGTCTAGATGGTCCGGACCTTTTACCATCACAAAAGTTTACCCCCATGGTGCTATAGATATTAAGCCTTCAAATGGAGAACCATTCAAAATCAATGGACAGAGACTTAAAATCTATGAAGGATCCCTTGAGGATGAAGAAACAGAAATGACCTTGAAAGAAATAGACAATTTTGGAGTTTTGGCCTGTTACTCCAAAACATGTAAATCCTTAGGAAATGGAGGAAGGGCGCTATCTGAAACTAGTTGAGAATTACTTTCTGGAAATTGACAGATCATATTAAAAACTTGTACCTTAAGATTCCAAAAACATCCATGTGATGCATACCATTTTAGTAGAAATTCAAACATAGCTCTAACTTCTGCCTAACAGATAAGACTCAAGTATTTAACACCAAAGATTTCCTAAACCATCACATATATAAATTAATAGTTGATTTTAACATGACACAACAACCTTACAATTACAAAAATTTCTAAATTAAATGTTAAAAGAACTCATACTTTCAAATCTATATGGTGTTAATAATGTTTTTTAGATTCAGATTCGGTCCCTAGAATGTAAGAAAATTTGTTACCGTTAGCAATTTACCTATGCTACATGGAACCAATTAAATAAAAACCCAATAGAAAATCCTATCAAACATTGAATGATATTGAAAAAGGAATAATGGATTTCAATAATCCCAACTATTGACCGTTGGTCGGCAACGGTCCCAACTTTAAAAATTCCCACTAGCAGTCCCATCTTTTCATATATTGGCCTTGAATGCACCCAGACTAACAGAACCCTAACACCGTTAGTCTCCGGTCGCTAGAAAAACGTTTTTGGTCAGAAAAAGGTTCCTAAAGGTCCGATCTATGGTTACAAACAGGTTTGGACGAAAACTTTGAGTTTTCCGGCTAAAAAATTGAGTTTTCTGGCCAAAAAGAAGTTTTTCGGCGAAAAAGGAGTTTTTTTTTCGGCGACCTTAATAATTGGGCCTTTTTACTGAAAAGGTTCCTAATGGTGCGTAATAAGGTTTCAAAGAGATTTGAGACGAAAAGGTTGAGTTTTCCGGCCAAAAACGTTTTTCCGGCGACCGGAGAGTAACACGTTAGGGTTCTGTTAGTCAGGGTCTATTGAAGGCCAATATGTGAAAAGATGGAACCGCCAGTGGAAATTTTTAAAGTTGGGACCGTTTCTAGCCAACGGACAATAGTTGGGATTATTAAAATCCATTATTCCATTAAAAAAACCTAGTTGAAAAAACAAACGTCAACTATGAAAAACCAAGAAAACATCATCAGGGTATAAATTAAAGTTCCTATAAGACAGAAATTCTTGAAGATCTAAAGAACGATAGGATTTCCTAGATGGTTCTACATTGGAAACACTGGAATTGAAAATAAAAACTAGCTTGTTTTGTAGAAATTATGAAGGCCAGAAAGGGGGAAACCATACTGTTTTGAAGTAAGGTCACCATCAACCTTCATGAAACCCTTTAATCTACAAACCACTGCCGTCTTCTGACGCTTCGATTAGTTCAAGTGTTATGTGATGCGTTAACCATAAGAAAACCCGTGTTGTAACCTATATAAGCATTGTGGTTGGATTAGAAAGTAAAGTAAATCGAATTTATACTGCACAAAAGAAACATAATCGAACCTAGGTTGGTTTATTTAGTTGGGTTCCACCTAACCACTATACAACTCTTACCTTTGCATCAAAACTTAGCGGCGTCAAAGCATACGGTAATTCGAATTAATACCATCGAATATAAACATATTAGCGGCTAGTCAAAACGTAGACTAACTCAAATTAATACCATCAAGTCAAAGGGTAATATATACGACTTGACTCATCCTTAGAAACATACAAAACGTAAGCATACAAATGCAGACAAACTCGAATTTTATACAAAAAAAAATACCAAATTTATGTCAAAATGTAGACAAACTCAAATTGTGTACTGAAAATGCAGCGTGATTATGTATAGATTATTGTCAACCCTTTACTTAAAAATGTAGACCAACTCAAATTTAATCAATTAATCAAAATGTATTATATTTGACTCTACTCGTTTCCAAACAAAATTTACGTCGAAACATACATTAATGTACATGAAAACGTATTATAAATGAACACAAAATTAACGTCGAAATGTACATAAAGTAAGCATGGCAACGTATTATATTTGACCCGACTCGTTTTCAAACAATTTTTTTGTCGAAATGTAAAACAACTCGATTTTATACCAACACGTACATAAAGATACGGATGCAACAAATTATTTTTTTAAGTTAACGAACGAACGTATGTAAGAAGAATCAGATTATATACTTTTGAGGGGGTCAAAGTGACATTTTATAATGTTTAAAAAATGTAAAGGGGTTAAAAATGACATTTACTAAACTTAAAGGACTAACATGAGTAACCATGAGATTTAACAAAAGATAAAAGGTAAAAATGAAAATGACAAAAGTTGGAGCCATTTATGAAAATTGCACCGACATTGCATTTTAAGGTTATGTAGAACTATACTCATGGCCTGCTCTGGGGTGGCCGAGGAGGAGCACCAGCCAGGACACGAATTTTTTTTGGGGCACATTTAAAAAAATCCGATATATACATATATATGTGTGTGTTTTGAGTATCGGAAGAGTTTAACTAAACATAGAAGAGTTATACCAAGTGGGTTCTTAAGAAAAAAATTGTGGCCGACGATCGAGGGTAGATGGCAACGATGCTGTAAAAGAAACATGAGGAAGAAGATAATGAGGGTATTTAAGTAAATATTCACCCTATGTCTGCCATCCTATCCTTTTTTTGAATGGTAAGGTTACTTGCTCCTAAATTACACCAAATTATTCTTAATCTACACCTTGTTTGGGATTAAACCCAAGACCTCTCACTAAAAGACAAGAATTTCTACCAAGTGAGCTAGCCTACATTAGCAGCCTATGTAATCTAAAAGCAAATATCTATATTTTAATATTTTTCAAATTGTTTTGTCTTTTGTGTTGACCATGCTCGACTTCTCTATTATATGTAGTGTATAAACTAGATTGTTGTCATAGTCGTGCGTTGCGGCGGCAATGGCTGAGTTGTATATAGCTAACACGTTATATAATGAATTAACCATACGAAAATTCATGTTTCAACGTATCAGATCTAAAGCATTGCGTTTACAAAAGAAATGGAATCGAACCCGAGTTAGTTCATTTATTTAAGGTTTCACCTAACAATTAGACCGTCCTTACCTTTGCATCAAGACTTTGCGGTGTCAAAATGTACAATAACTCGAATTTATACCGTCGAATGAAAACACATTATATTTTGCCTGACTTGTTTCCGAACACAGTTTACGTCAAAACGTACACCAACCGAAAACGTTCGCAAAAATAAGTATGAAAACATATTATATTTGACCAGACTATTTTTTAATATAATACAATTATAAATAACAGATTATTTGTCGCAACCCCCGACCACTTTCCCCGGGACCGGGCGGCCGCGAGCCTCAGAGCGGTGGTATCGGTGTTTATTAATTTGGCAGCGGAATTTTCATCATGATCGTAGTTAGGAAAGAGTTATCAGAGTAAAACATCACATTTTTATAATTAATAAATATATGGGGAAAACCCAAGTTTCCATTACAAACATGTTTTTAGGGATAAACCCTAATTTATTGAAATAAAACTTCTTCTTTATTTAGGTAACTTTTTATAGATACTTTTCATAGCCTTCAGTGCTCTCCAGCTGTCTTCTATTTGGCTTTCATATTTTGTTACCTGAAACGCGTTTTAAAAAGTTTTATCAGCAAGAAATACTGGCGAGTAAATCCCAGTTTAATCAAAACAAGTTTTATCATTTTACAGCAATGAGGGCATCCCGCAATTACTTTTGTTTACATCTATTTTAATTACCACCCACAGTATTGTCAATCCTGACTTGTGGTCATGCTACTACTCACAGTGTAGTAACAAGTTATGTATACAAAACCCCAACATACCGACAGTAATTGTAGAATCACAAATACTCAATCACTGTTAATTATAATTTAAAACAATTGAGGTTTTGTAAAAACAGTTTACAAAAAGAGGAATTACTCGCATTGCTATTTAAGATAATTCCTGGTGACTTCCTGGTTATAATCTATTTAAAATAAACAATGCACATACGTTAGTATAATAACCCAATTTACATTAGCTATACCCTTTCCTCAAACAGACTCCAACGACTGAGTCGGGCAGAGCCTTGACATGCGTTACAGAGCTCTAGATCAATCGGGCATGGTAACTAATACGTAACCGGGGGTTATAATACTTACAACGAGGCAGAGCTTTGCTTTTTAGTGGGTATAATACCCGAGAATTACTTTTACTATTCTAGAGAATTGAGAGAGAGATAGAGAATTTGAACGAGGAACAATTGAACGTTGAACTTCAATTTATAGGGCTGATCAGGGACTTCCTCGCGGCCGGCGAAAGAAACAAGAGGGGCCTTCGCGCCCCGCGAGGCCTTCTAGGGTAGGCCCTAGGGTTGCTGAATCAATGGCTAGCTTCGACACGACTAGGACACGTGGCGGCCTAGGGGCTCGCCTGATGGCCACCTGGTCATTGCCCGCGGCGGCTCTCCTTAAGTGGGTCGCGCCCCGCGCGAGCCCTATGATTTTTCGTTTTATTCGATTTTTAATAAAATAAAGGTATTTTAGGTCCACTATTCGTATATGGGGTGTATTTTAGGACATATAGGACATGTTTAAGGATTTTAGGAGAGTTGTTATATCCTCCCCACCTTGTTTTAGAACTCTCCTCGAGGTCTACTGGAACAGGTGTGGATATTTCCTCTGCATCTCGGATTCAAGATCCCAAGTGTACTCTGGTCCTTTCTTGGAATCCCATTTTACTTTGACCAGAACTAGTCTCTTGTGTTTGAGATTTTTGATCTTTCTGTCTTTAATCTGTAGGGGTCTCTCTATAAACTTAAGTTTCTCATTTACCTCTATGTCCTTAAGAGGTACTATTAATGATTCATCTGCTAAGCACTTTTTGAGATTACATACATGAAATACATCATGTATTCCTGCCATTTCCTCTAGCAGTTGTAGCTGGTAGGCTACTGGTCCTATGATCTCAAAAGGTCCAACATACCTGGGGCTTAGCTTCCCTCTTTTTATGAATCTGACCACTCCTTTCCATGGAGAAAATTTTAATATTAATTTATCTCCTACTTGAAATTACAACGGTTTTCGTCTGTTGTCAGCATAACTCTTTTGACGATCATGTGCTGCTTTTAATCTTTCATTGACTTGAATAATCTTGTCCGTTGTTTCTTGCACTATTTCTGGTCCAGACAGTTGCTTTTCTCCAATTTCTGCCCAACAAACTGGGGTTCAGCACTTTCTTCCATAAGGTACTTCAAATGGAGCAGCATTGATACTGGTATGATAGCTGTTATTGTAGGAAAATTCTATTAATGGTAAATGATCGTCCCAATTTCCTCCGAAATCAATTACACAAGCTCTAAGCATATCTTCCATTGTCTGAATTGTCCTTTCGCTTTGTCCATCCGTTTAAGGATGATAAGCAGTGCTTAGATTTAACTTGGTTCCCATTGCTTTTTGGAAACTAGTTCAAAAATGAGAAGTGAAACGGCTATCTCTATCAGAAACAATAGATAAAGGAATTCCATGTAATGAAACTATTTCATTTACATATAACTTTGCTAATTGTTCCATACTGAACGTTTCCTTCATCGGTAAGAAATGAGCTGACTTGGTTAATCTATCTACAATCACCCAGATTGTATCATTACCTTTTCGTGTCTTGGGTAATTTGGTAACAAAATCCATTGTTATCAATTCCCACTTCCATATCGGCATTTCTAGTTGCTGCAATAATCCTGAGGGTTTCTGATGTTCAGCTTTAACCTGTGAACAGGTTAGACACTTGGCAACATAAGTAACGGAATAAATCCTTACAACCAATAATAAAACTCAAAATTACAAGACCAAAAGTTAAAGAAACATAAATATTTCTAGAAATAAAGAAACCATAACTAGGATGCAAGTCTATGGGGATATAAAGCCTTTAACCAATGCCCAGACGTCAACTACAACGCTGAGTGAGTTGTAGTTCGAAAAGGTAACTATAAATGTTAGTAAGCAATAATCATAACCTACACATTAAGCACATTATCACATCACATAATTTTGCATAACATAACATAACACTTTATTATAAACTCTAACATGCATGACTATACAACATGTAGTTGTACAACCATTGGCAAGCCACACATGAACTGTCCATATTTCATGGTCATGGTGTTAACTTTAGACGCTTGTTTAACTTTAGAGGCATTATGACCATGGTGTTAACTTTAGAGGCAGTTGAGACTCCAACGTTAACTTTAAAGGCAATAAGTCTCCTTTAGCTTTAACTCTAAATATATGCATACTTTAGTTAATATAGCATTTACCTATTTATCATGTTATTTAACTTTATATAACTCTACACGTGCCAGGTTTGCATCTCAAAGAAATGTTAACTTTACATGTCACTTGAAATGATTCCCGATACCTTTTAAGGCTAGGAACCAAAAGTATTACTTTATGTAAACTATGTCTTTCCTTAAAAATCATACTAAACTGTAAAAACACTTTATCAAGTATATACACCGTTGTAAAACACTAAAAAAGTAGGGATCTAGAAACTAACTTGTGATCAAACTTTTTACTTCACCCTTTACTGTAATATCTTGACGCGTAACAACCCGTAGGCAACCTGGTAAATGTTTTATAAGAGAAACGGGCCAACCTTGATTTACACACAGTTCTAACCAACGAGACATAGGTTTTGCTAAAAAAATTGGGCGAAACTAGGTTCATTCTCAAGACATTCTCGCTAGAATACTTCTTTAGAGAAACTAGGTTTCGCTGATACAAGGTTTCTCCCAAAGGGTTTCACTGAATAGATTGTTTCACTTGGAAAGTTGGTTTCACTGACCGATAGGTTTTGGCAGAACAGTTGAGAGAAATCCGGTTGTTAAAAAACCGAAAACACTTCATTTATGGATGGTGTAACTTCTCATACTTGATTTCACATCAAGATCCAGACTTCATAGTTTGAAATGCATCAATAACATTAGTTATAACCATTACAAGCGCATGCACTTGAAAACGTGCAGACTATGCATAAACACACCAAAACATGCAAACTCTAATGTGTTCTTTCCTTTTCGTGAATAACCCCAAACCAAGTTCCAAGTTTTGAAAAATTCGGTGAAACATGTTTGAACCACCTCTTTTGCACCTGGACCTGATATGTAAAATAACCGACTATGTTTCCTTTCGACCATCTCGAATTCGACTTGAAAACAACCTAAAATGAATGTTTTTCTCTCTACAACTCTCTTTCTCTATGTCTTAAAATGGAAATATAAGAACGAGGATGAAGGATGCCACACACTCCATTCTATTTTAGGGTTTTTGGATTACTCATATTCCCTTATGGCTTTTTCATCCTTTTTCTCATAAATTAAGTTGGCCCTTTAATGTAAATAAATCTAAAAGTACCATAAAAACAACATTTCATTTCTTATTGACGCGTTGCCAAACATATATGTTTTCTTTGTAATTGTATACGTTTTTTTTGTTAGTTTATCGGTTGTTTTTAGCGTGTACACATTTGGGGATGTTTTTGCAAGTATTCGTGTGAAAAAGGATCGAAAATCGAGGACAATAACAAACACATAGGAAAAAAGAAGAAAAGAAATCCAAAAAATCAGGGATTGGACCTGTTGGCGTGTCACGAAGGGTTAAGCCCTTGTCCTTCGTGACATGCGAGGAAATGACAAGTGAAATTTTGGGCCGACTGTTTTGTCTTATATGGCAAGTGGAGAACCCATTAAAATCCATCGCGACACGCGAGGGCCATTAATCGTGAAAAAAAACCCTAATTGATGTTTAAATTCGTTTTTGGCCAATCCATTCGTCATACCTCACTTCCAAACAAAAAGTTGAAGGTTTTTTGGTGATTTTGGTAAGGAGAAGCTATTTGGGATCAAAAGATTGAAGCTTGGAGTACAAATCGGTTTGGTCAAACTTGTTCAATTTATGTTTGTGATTCTCGTTTGTTTTTCCAGTTTCTTGGACATGATGTTCATGGTTTTTGAGACTTTGTTCCTGTTTTCAAACATGATTACTGGCTAGATTTCGTTACTATCTAGATTTTGATGAATAATTTTTTAATTTTGAGACTTTTATCAGTTTTATGGATTTTATGTTGGATTAACACTATTGTTGTAGGATCGTTTTAGATCCGAACGAGTCGATCAGAAGAGTTTTACTCAACACGAAAGGCGGAAACAGACGTGTAGAGATCAATTCAGCAAGATATACACTTTAAACTGTTGTATGATTGATTTGATAATGATTTACAGTCTGACAACACTTCGGCAGCACTTCGTTACACTGACTGGAAAGTTACAAATGATTTCGTATGTAGGGTATATATAGGGGATGCTATTTCGTTTGAAGATGGCATGGTTCACTTCAAACGAAATTAAACTAGTTAATTTCGTTTGAAGGTGTTACATGTCATGTTCAAACAAAATTATCTCACATACACATAAATTCTACCCTATTTCTCGTACAATGCGCCCTGATCTAACAATTGTAATGTAAGACTCGATACAAGACGAAGTCGACAGACGCATGCACCAACAGACCCCCCCTCGAATGTTGACGAGTCTTAAGTGTCGAGTCTTCAACGTCTTCAGTCTTTATTAGTCTGAACGTGTAAGCATCTTCAAGCTTTATCTCTTTCTTCCCTTCAGTATCAACAGACTCCCCTCGAACAATCTACTTCTCGGATGTCTTAAGACTCCCCCTATCGATTTACTGGGATCACAGTCTGGCTTGTTAATATCTTAGAGTCCTCAGGTATCGGAATCTGGCTTTGTGCTCTTTCTTTAGGTTCAGGATCGAAACCTGGCTACACCTGCACATTCTTAACCCAAAAATAAATTTCACAAATTTAACATTTGACAAATTTATCTATACAGATTCCCTCTCAAATTAAACCAGAATGATTTATCAATGATAGAAACCTCAGATGACCACTTGTACCGAACAATATTCAAAAACTTTTCTTATTTAAACACAATCTCCCTCTCACTTCATGTTCATCATGTTTAGCACTTGGAATTTTGAAAATCAGCTCTCCAATATCAGTTGTCAAAAATCTTTTTGTATTTTTCAAAAGTTTATGCTAAAACACACTAAAATCTTTTTGGATTTTTGAATGAAATGAAATGCAGTAAAGAAATATTTACAAACAATATTTTTGTGAGTTTGTGTAAGAGGATCATATCAGTTTATGACAAGTCACAAGTACCGTTGAGCTTAGTTACACATTAAGAATTAAACAATTCACTTAGATTTCCAATATATTGATCCACTTAAATTTTCACACAAATTTCAACTGATTCAGGATATGATTTAGGTGTATTAAGAACTTAAACTCATTTATGTGTCCCACCTCTTGAATATACTCCCGTATCCAGATCCCAATATTCAGTCTTACAGGTGAGTATACCACAGCTGATATCTGTAATAGGTTAAATGCGAAACCGTGAGAGCTCAGGTTAGAACTTCCGTTCAGCAGAGAGATGACGGCTCGACTTTTGGTGGGTCCCCTTTAGAGGATCTTTTTTACAACAACAATGATTATCAATTTTATTGTTTCATCATTTTTGCTGAGGGCGGCGCTATATTTCAGGCAAACAGTAAAGTATTCTCCGGGGACTAGGCCATTGCTTCCGCAAAATCAGAAGTCCCGGGATAATACCCCAGATATCACTGAGCATAAAGACCTAGTATCTCAGAAAGAGGGACCTTTCAAACGAGATTTCAGGGGTTACCTATATATCCAAGTAGTGTTCCCCACGAAATAAGCAAGTTTGAATTTAAGTTTATATCCCGAAAAAGCTTACTAAATGTGTAAAAACCTATCGGCATATCATTAGTGAGACCGTTTAACGCTATTTAATCATTACATTTCTTTAGCATACTGTAACTGTCTACTGATGTACTATCATTTCCTCTTTTCTGACAACAAAACTCATTTTTGTATTTTATCATGTTTTTGTCTTTTTCAAATTTTCAAATGTTTTTGGATTTTCTGAAAAAATTACTCCCCCTAAAATGCAAACACATTTAAAGAAATTTGAAAATAAGCTGTACAAGTAAATTGACAACCGGTATCGAATCACTTCAATTCGCCATCCACTTGGCATAAACAATCAGAACTTCCCCTTTCAACAAACTATTTTCTCATTATGATTTCAAAACACTTAAGTTTGTTTTAACCAAAATGATTTTTCCGGAAAATAAGTTTTGTTGAATGATTTTACCACTTGTAGATTTGGGATTCATCACATTGTTTTTTTTTTCAAACATTTTGTAGAAAATCAAGTACAACTTAATGTCCCTGATTTACCACTTGTAAGACGAAATCACTTTCGTGAATTTCTCAAGAAAGATGCCGATTCCTGCTCCACTCTTACCAACCTGGGAGCTCCGGCAAGTCCGGAAGTTTACTTGTGAAAAACAGACATCCAAGCTTCACCAAACTTGGATGTTTCCTCCTCAACTTCACTTGGGTAAAATGTTGCTTTCTTTGTTTCATAGAAATCCTTTACCCCTTTCACCTTACCCTCAACCATTTTTCCAAAAATCTTTTTCACATTTCCATTAAACACTTTCTCAACATCAAATTCTTTCTTTTCATAATAGAACTGATTTGAGATCTCAACCTTTCCAACTTTTGATTTAAAATTTTCAGCCCTCAATGGTGGAAAATTAACATCATCCATTGGAGGTACTGAGTTTTCATCTTTTAACTCAACTTGTGGCTCATCTGACTTTGTAGAATCAGATTCATCACCATTTTTCTTAAAAAAATTCTTAACAACCCACATTTGGTTGTCTTTGGCTTTCTTTTTGTAAAAATGAGTCTTTGAACACTCACCAACTTCAAAGGTTGAATTTTCAAAAACTTTGAATTTTTCAGTTGGTGGTTCATTCTCAACAACTTTTTCTTTAAGTTTTTCAGAAACTCCCTGTTTTTTCTTTGTATCCAACGGACAATTCCATGCAATGTGGCCAGCTTCATTGCATCTAAAACAGGTTCTAGTCTCTTTTCTATGAAAAACTCCAGTTCCTATTCTCTTCTTCTCAGCAAGAAAATCCTGGTTTGACTGTCTCCAGAAAGAGCTTTTTGATTCCTCTTCACAGCTTGTTCCTGAAACAAATTTCATTTTTGATTTAAAATTTCGAACATATTTTTCATTTTTATAATTTTCTGGTGGAATAAAACCAACACCTTTCTTTTTGAAATTATCGTTATGGTTTGGTTTCTTTTGAAAACCAGAACCAGAACCGTAACCTTTTTTCTTGTTTAATCGTTGTTGAACTCTTGAAGTGTACTTTTTAGGTTTTTCATTAAGATTTACATCTTTTATTTCAGAAATATTATTTTCTGTTAGTTTGAAAACCTTTTTGATCTTTTCAAAATTAACACTTCTTATTGGAAATTCCTCATCAGAATATAATTTGTCTGAATCAATCAATGTATACGCCACTTTGATTGCTTCGTCATTCAAATTAGATTTTGATAACATAAATTCTTTATTGTACACCCGTTTAACCGACGACTTTGAACTATTGACCGACGAACTCGGAATTTTAACGGACGAACTTGAACACCCAGACTCGGACTTTGACTCATACTTTAACTCCGACTCCTCATCAGTATCCAACACCTGATCGACCACCTTTTTTATTAACTCGGACTCATGATTAGTGTCAGACGATGTAAAAACGATGTCAATGTTTTCTGGTAATTCATCGGTTATATCGGACTTTAACTTTATATTCACTGCCTTTTCGACTTGCTCCTCGTTCGGTTTTCTAGGCGAATACCCTTCCCAAATCAGAGGCGGACACTTGTTATAACTAACACTCTGTTTTTTACCAGTATCCTTCTTGTCAGTCTTCTTATCATCTTTAAATGCTTCAAAACCTGCAACAGTTGGATAAATTCGATCAATAAGATAATCAGAACTAGAATAACTCTGTAATAAACGTATGATCCTCTCATTCTCAATCTTTTCATTTTCCAACTCCCGCTGCAATTTTGCACATTCCTCAATGTAATGATTTATCGCCTTCTGCTTTGTCATCATCACAACATTCATCATGGTCAACGCATCTTCTCTTTCTGAATTAGTCTTTTGTAGACCAGTGACTGTTCTATTTAGCACATCATACGACTCTTTCACATAATTGAGATTAAACAACAATTGCTCTTTCATCTTTTCTTGCTCGCTCATTCTCTCATCTTTTCCTGCACATTGCTTACAAGGTTCTAAACACTTTGAGCAAGGCTTGATGACTTCTATAATCTTTTCAACTTCGATTACTTTCTCAACCTCAATCACTGTTTCAGCTTCAATCTCCTTCTCAGCTTTAACTTCTTCATTTTGAGCAATCTCTTCTTTTTGATCAACACTTTCACTCTTCATTTTCTTTTGTTCTTTTGCTGCTCGTCTCTCCTTTAGCTTCTCCAAGCGATCTGCAAAATAGAATTGAAAACTTTCAGGAGATAGATGAGTTTTAGCGATATTAATATGTCTTTCTTCCTCATCATCACCACTATCATCAGTTGGTGATTGATCAAAATCTATCGCTTTTTCAGAACTATCATCTGAAGAACCAGTATCAGATAGTGTTTGATCAAAATCTAATGCTCTTTCGGAACTTTCATCTGAAGAACCAGAATCAGTTGATGTTTGATCAACAACAGTTGCTTCTTCTGAACTTTCATCTGATGAAACAGATTCTTCTTCTTGTTTCTTCTCATGAACACCGATTGCTTTCATCCACTCTGTAAACAAATCCGGTTCTTGAACTATCTTCGCAATGAAAGCTTTAAAATTCCCATTCTCATCCGCAAACATATCCCAGCTGAACCCTTCAGGTAATTTTTCATCATCTTGGGTTATTAAACATGCTTTATTGTCAGCTGATATATATTTGTTCCAACTGAAACCTGGAGCCATTTTCTCATCATCTTGATCAATGATACCAGAATAAGCTTTCTTATTTGCATCTTCGATCATTTTCCCATGAGCAGTTTGTGTTTCTTTTTGTTGATATGGTTGATGAGCAACTTGTTGATATATTGCTTTCCGATAGTAGTCATCTTTTCCAAATGGATTCTTTGCTCCACTTGCTTCTTGATTTTTGCATTCTCTTTTGAAATGACATTTCTCCCTGCATCGAAAACAAGTAACTTTAGATTTATCAAAACCCAAAGTAGACACATGTGCATCCAGAAAATCATTTCTCCCTGTGATCATTTTAAACTTTTCTGCTCTCCTCAAGACACTAGCTAGACACCATTAGATGTCCATGAGTTCCATTTCTTCAGCGTCTATCTGATCGTAATCCTCTTTCGTCAGCATAGGATTTCCGATCCTTCCTGCAACCAAACCTTCATAGGATTGTAGCACAGTTGCAAGTAACGCCATGTGATCTTTTGCAATTTCTTCAGAAAAACTTTGACCATCTGGAAGATTCAATGCAATGTTGCACTGTATCACACAACCGTTTCCACTTTTTGAGCTTAGAGAATGAAAGCTTGAAGTTGGACTCTTTGGATTAACACTCGGATATGAAGAGAATCCACTGCTGCTATTAGGACTTTGTTCAACATTTTCTGATGAGTTTCCAGCACTAAAAGCAGTTTGAATTTTCGGACTCTTTTCAACCTCTTGAACATTTCCTTTGTAATACATTTTCACATCTTGTTGATTACTCGGATTATTCATCCTTGCAATCTTTTGCTGTTTAAGATCTTGTCCCTCAATCTTCTCAATGAACTGAGAAATCGTCAAACCATCATATACACCAGTGTTCTTTAAGATCATCAAAAAATGTACCCCACTCTTTCTGAGGTAAAGCATCAGCTAGTTTGTCAACCCATTCCTCTCGATCTTTGGTTATACTTAACAATGACATGGAACGAACTAAGTGGCAATATCTTTCAATCAGTTTCTTTGTATCTTCCCCTGGAAAGCTTGTGAACAGATCAAATTCTTTCTTAAGTAATGATTTTTTACTTTTGATCATATTCTCACTACCCTCAAATTTGATTTTAAGTGCATCCCAAATTGATTTTGAAGTTTTGTCATGTTGAAGCAAAATAAAGATGTCTTTTTTAATAGCTTGCTGAAGTAGACTAATCATCATCTTTTCAGCTCTGTACATGTCTCGTTCTTTATCAGTGAATTCAGAAATTTCTTTCTCAACTTGCAGATCAGTGTGTGGTAGAACATACTTCTTTAAAATACACTCCCAAGATCTCAAGTGATTGGCTTGTACCCAGTTCTCAAACCGATCTTTCCAACCGTAATACTCCTCAATGCTCATTAGCTTCGGGGGTTTTTGTGTAGTTCCAGTTTTGTTTTCTAAATTCATGTTTTGAGCAATGGTAGCTGGAGTAGTCGGGGATGTCGCAAACGCGTTGTAAAATTCTTCACTCATGATTCCGTAAACTTTTCACAATAACAGGAACTTTCAAGCGAAATAAGGTTTCAAAACGAGATCTCTTCCAAGCGAGATAACACCTTCAAGCGAAATAACCTGCAAACCACTTCAAGCAAGATTAAGATTTTTCAAACGGAATTAACCTGTTCAATCAATCTACCTAATTTCGTTTGAAACACCCACTATTTCAAACGAAATTGCTGAACTTGTATAACCTTCAAACGAGATTGCAACTTGAAACAAAATTGCCTAGTTCAAACGAAACCCTCAAACGGAATACAATCCTCAAATGAGATTAATCAGATTCTCAAACGGAATTCCGAATTCAAACAGAATAACCAAGAACTTTCAAACGGAATTAGTCCCCATGTGCAATCTCAAACGAAATCACTAAACAACTTCAAACGAAATCAAGATCAATGTACACTCTCAAACGAAATCAACAAGCAATCTCAAGCAGAATCAGCATGACATCATCATTTCGGTTCAAATTTTATCCAATTGGTCAAGTTTTAATCCGATTTTAGTTCTGAAACTTTCTAGGGTTTGTTAAAACAACATTACGCACATGATATGTGAAAATCAGCCGTTTTTAACCGTGAAAACTTGTTTAATTTTGAAAAGAAGGTGTAGAAGTTAGAAAAAAAATAGCTGAATTTGTATGAACTCTTCCTCCTGAGCTCTGATACCACTTGTAGGATCGTTTTAGACCCGAACGAGTCGATCAGAAGATTTTTACTCAACATGAAAGGCGGAAACAGACGTGTAGAGATCAATTTAGCAAGATATACACTTTAAACTGTTGTATGATTGATTTGATAATGATTTACAGTCTGACAACACTTCGGCAGCACTTCGTTACACTGACCGGAAAGTTACAAATGATTTCGTATGTAGGGTATATATAGGGGATGCTATTTCGTTTGAAGATGGCATGGTTCACTTCAAACGAAATTAAACTAGTTAATTTCGTTTGAAGGTGTTACATGTCATGTTCAAACGAAATTATCTCACATACACATAAATTCTACCCTATTTCTCGTACAATGCACCCTGATCTAACAATTGTAATGTAAGACTCGATACAAGACGAAGTCGACAGACGCATGCACCAACAATTGTAAAGAACCTATTTTTGATTGATCTGATGTATTTGCGTATTTAGAACTTATTTATCTTTGGTTTAAGTTCTGCAAGCCTTTTTGTTGAATGTTTCAGTTATAGTTACATGTTAGGCAGGGCCGCCCCAAAGGCCATTATACTAAAGCAGTGGCTTTGGGCCTCCATTTGGATAGGGCCTCTAATTCAAGATACAAATGTTATAGATAGATAGATAGATAGGATGGATAGGATGGATAGGAAGGATGGATAGGAAGGATGGATAGGATGGATAGATAGATAGATAGATAGATAGATAGGATAAGATAGGATAGATAGGATATATAGATAAGATGGATGGATAGGATTGATAGATAGATAGATAGATAGATATATAGATAGATAGATTGATTGATTGAGTGATAGATAGATTGATAGATAGATAATTAAGAGTGTCTGCTAGTTGGGTGGTAAATGCACGTATGAGATAAAACAGATGATCTAGAGTTCGATCCTTGTTGTACTCCTTTTTTGTTTTTATTCCTTTTAGCTCTAAATTCATAAATGAAAATCCCCATCTTTGATTCCATCAAACAAAAGCCTTAATATTTTTTGTTTATCAAATATTTTGTTAAATGCGAGTGTTGTATATCCAAAATGGGTTACAAAATCTTGAACTTATTGATTTACGGTATGATTTTTAGAGAGCTTGTATGGGCCTCAGATTTTTATTTTGCTTTGGGCCTCCAAAACGGTTGAGCTGACCCTGATGTTAGGTCGTTTAGTGTGTGTTTGTGATTATTATATTGTTTTGCTAGATGTAGTAATCCATAGGAACGTTGATTGAGGGTTTATTGGATCAAAATATTCTACATATCAAGATAACTGACAGGTGATAGATAGTCGGGTAGTCGTTGGTGTTAGGTGTTTAGGTGTAAAAGCTCTGACACAAAGTTTCCCCCGATTCCCTAGTATCTTTGTGACTTTCCTGTCTTATTGCTTGTTCTTAGGTTACTCCTTGAATCTTAGGGTGTATTGAGATAGCGAGATTGATAGGTAATCTTTCTTTTGGGTACATTAGTGTTGTTAGAGAGACTGACAGATAATTCGACCAACTGGTGAGTATCACACATCCTTTAGGGTTTCCTTTTAGCTTACACCCGGAGAATGATTAGGGATCCAATAGGTTGTCTGAGGGTGTTGTATTCTAAGATCCCGGTTCCATCATAGTTTCCATAACCAATAGAAGTCCAAGAATCACAATTAGGATTCCTAACCTAGGTATTACTTTTCCCCATCCTCGAATTCATCTAAGTAATCGATTCAGCATACGGAAGTTTTAGTTCTTCTTAGTTAGCTTCCTTTTGTTTAAATCAAACAATCAAAACCCGCTTTTCAAAAATCAAATCAAATCTTTTAAACCACGTATAGTTTTTAGTCAGGGTCTAGTTAGTTATCGTCTGTGTCTAGTGAGTTCGCTATCTAGGCTTCCATTGGGCTTTACTGCGTTCGATAGATACACTTGCCTGTCTTTGTGGTATGGTTTAGGGTTTTTCAGAGTTTAACTCGAGTATCTAGGTTAGTGTTTAGTTAGTTTTTAGTAAACCATATTTAGCACATCACTTATTAAAAGATTAAATTTTAGGGTGTTACATTAAGACGATAAAGATGAAAGGATAACTTTGTAATTTTGGATATTATGCAAACTAGAAAACAACTCCAACATTATTATCCTCTAGAGTTTGCGGTTGATTCATGGGATTTGGTGTCTTATGATGTGAGTTTGATGTTTGGTTATTATACAAAAGTATATTAATACATGGTAAGTATACTTGTCTCCTCATGTATTAAACTCTTAACTTAGTTACAAAAACATTTTAAAAGTAACCGCAAACCTCTAACATAACATTTTATTAACAATATTTATAGAAGTAACTGCAAACCTCTAAAAGAACATTTTATTAACAATATTTGTAATTAAATAAATCCAAATCTAACTATTCATGAATTGATATAAAGATACTATGACTTCTCTTCTATACATAAGAAAGATACTAAAAAAAAGGCATTTGATTTTTAAAAGAACATTTGAATTTCAAGCAACAAAATTAAGATAAACTTATAAGTCAAAATAAAAAAAGGACAAATATCAATCAGCTTGTTGCAAAACAACGGCCTAATAACAACCAATATATGATGTATGTAAACAAGAATTATAGAAGATCATATAGAGAGAGATAGAAAGAAGAATCGAAGAACTCATTCTTATTGATGTATCATATAAATACAATAGCCAATATTTATAGTGTTTGACATTAATACAAATGCAATAAAGAGATGGGAGTTAAGCATGTGGAAAGTCACAATATTATAATTCATTCAGAACACTCCCCCTTGACTATCCACATGATTATGTAAAATAGTATATTATTCTTTTAATACGCTTGGTGATATATGCTGCCTCGTTAAAAACCTTGCTAGGAAAACTCATTGGGATAAAACCATAGCCTAGGGAAAAAGAGTGCAGCGCGTATTTTCTCTCCCTGATACGTCTGTATCAGGTGTGTTGCTTCATTAAAAACCTTACTAAGAAAACCCAATAGGACAAAACTTAGTTAAGGGAAAAAGAGTGCAACTTGAATAACCCCCCCTCATTATAATATGTATCTTTTAAGTGACAATGTCGATCGTCTGTGAAAGTTGCTCAAAACTTGTGTAGTCAATGAATTGTTGCTTGATCTCCTGATATGCAATTCTCTAAACTAAGCAATGATGTATGATCTTCATGTCAGACTTCTACTTCCTCCTCTCATATATACGTACCACAAGATCAACGACTGTGTTGTGTTACATTCTCTGCATGAACAAGGCTAACCAAACTTGTTTTGATCAGTTAGTAAAATAATTTAACATACCTTAGATGTATCGATGTAGTTATTTTAACCGATTCCAACGTCTCTTTGCTTGACATATGTTATATCACGTCAATAAATTCAAATAAAAGATTTATAATCATGCATGGATAACAAGAAATATTAATGCACCAATTGCAATTAACTATGGTACTTCTTGACCATAATTTTCAATTTATTTAATTAGAGATGATAAGGTTTCTTTTCTATATCATGTAATGAACAAACCTGAACGTACTTTAAGGATGAGCTTTTTCCATAGTAAAATGTCGCAACAGCTTCCGAATGTACTTTGATGGACTGATAAAAATATCACCACACATGTACTCGAACTGCAGGTCGAGCAATAATTATATTGTGTCAAGGTCTTTCAAAAAATTCTCTCTCTAAAAGCTCGACAGTTTCTCTCGATGATGTGTACATCATCACTGTTAACTGTGATTATAGCAAACTTTTAGAAGTGAAATTTTGATAAAGATATGGCTAATTTAATCAAACTTATATCCCTCTTTATCACAATATCTCATGAGGTATAAAACACTCAACCTGACTATTTAAGTCCATACATATTTTGTTAGCTTAATAGATAACGCTATTAAGATATTGATATTACTGCTTCCAGCATTATCAATCCATCATTGACATTTTCCATCTTGACCAATTGTGCATGTACATTCACTCTTTAAGAGTTTTCATATATAAACTTTACCATTTAGCAAATCAAAATCAATTAGAACATCGATAGCATCAAATTCACTTCCAATGCATGTTGTACCATTCTTATACATTAAGATATCATAATCACCAAGTTCTATTTATTGCTTGTGTATGTCTTGGAGCATAGAATTACATCCTACGATGTCTCAAATTACTATAAGCACTCAACTACTTTAGAAAACTCATTAGGAGTTCAAATCATAGTCAACATATTAAATAAGCAAACTTTAATATGTATAGTGTTCTCGAGAAGTTACTTTACATGATTATGATAATATAAATTCATCATGGAGCTTCATGTAAATTTCAGTATCAAATGATAGACAACATACATAAGACGCATAACAATTCTCTCTTTGTATTACCCGACTAATAAGACTTCGAAAGTCACTATATCCACCACAGGAGAATACGTCTCCTCATAATCAATCATGGGCTCTTGCAAAATCTAGTGCCACCAAAATTTTCCATATATGAGTTGATTTGATTCTCACTTGATGACTCACATAAAAGACCCTTTTGTATCAAACATATTTTACAACTTAGTTGTATGGATCACTGGTCTGAAACTTTCCATTTCATTAGAGAATTCAATTCTGCCTTATTTGCGCTTTTCATTTTTGGCCAATCATTTATGTGTTTCCATTAATAGGCAGATCCCAAATCTTGATCCTCATGATTTAATCATTTTAAGCGCTATATTATATACAAAAGTATAACGACGTCGATTTTTATTCGATTTCATATGTATCTTAGACATGATACAACTTATTGAGATCTCTTTATTTTCATGTACCTGAGGTTCTTCTTGAACCATTATGTCTAATGTCTCTGCATGAGATCCTATTACTATAACCTCGACTTGACCCTCTTAATTACTTGCTCCAATTTTCGTGGAATTTTATTATTGGAATCGACTAATCTACCACGCTTCAGGTGTGCAATAGACTCATTACAAATATGTGGTTGTCCTCTTGAGACACAAATATAACTGGAGCACAAGCAGTTGATTATGTGACTTACTCAGTCACTCTATTTAGGTCAGTGAACTTGTCTGGTAATTTATTCTTTAATATTGGTAAATGAATTATACTTTAAACTTCTAGTTCATAGTTTATAGTTTGAGGATCAAGTTGACATGATAATTCATTTCACTTTTCACTTTCCAATTGCTTGTTATCTCCCCCTAATGTTGGGAACATTCATTCACTAAAGTGAAAACCAATTAGCCATAAACAAATTTCTCACTAATGGCTTTAAGTATTCAATCATAGACAATTATTTTTACCCAACATATTCTCAAACTTTTTCGAAGTCCCATCTTTGTGCGGTGTGGTGGATGAGTTTTAATATATGTCGCACAACCAAAATCTTTGATGAGACATCTTTGGTTCCTGAGCAAAAACCAACTGTATGGGGGGGGGGGGGGAGAACCATAATTTATTGGCCTGATCTAAATTGATGGTACTATATATAAAATTACATGTACCTAAATGATTTTTTGCTCCTCTCATGATCATTGGCTTTGTAACCAATAGTAATCTGGATTAATATGCTTGCTATCACATTAGCTAAACCACAATCACACAAGCTTCAGGTTGTGGATTTGATAACCATTTAGATGATGCATCGATTTTAGAATACTAAATGGTATCATGTCGGGATACATATATTCCCTTATTATTTCCAAAATATTTCAGAATCTAAACCATACTTTAGTTGGTATATCATTAACTTCCCTTGAGAGCAAATATTGCATGTGTAAGTACCATGAAGAATCTTCTAGTTCTTTGATATTTTTCACATCATCTAGACTCGGTATGGTCTAACTGGTCATGCCAATCATTAAATGATTATGAACCATAAACTTCGGGTTTGTGATCATCATATATGCTTTTAGTTGCACTCGTGTTTGTTCAATACACAAATAGAAAATACAAGAGAATAACAATTATTATTTCAATCATTCATATTATAACATGTTTTCCATATTTTATTCTCGTATAATCACTCCCTCATATTGCCACTTCTTGTGGTCGATTTCAATATAAACATGGTTGAGGATCATTACAGTTTCCTCATTTACCATGATCATCACCTTTATAACGATCATTTTATAGTCATCGCAATATAAACATGGTTGATCTCATTACATGAGCATCATTCCTCAATTACCATGATCCCGATCTTTGCACTAATTATTATATCATCACATTTATTCAAGGAATAATCATACAACATTCATGGTGGCATCATTACAATTTCCTTAGTTATTACATGATTGTAACCTTTCACTGATCGTTATATCATTACATTACATTCACTTTAGGGAATGGATGGCTCCACACAACTTTTATTCTGGTAATAACCTTGAATATTCTTTAATAATATTGCTACTTTATGAGCATATGATCATATATGTATTACTTGCACTATGTTTTATGTGCACATTGTTTGTATACTAAACATATAAAATACGAGACAACATCGTATTAGCAACTCAAACTTTCAACACTTTATTCTCATATGATCACTCTCTTTATTCGCCTCTTTTAGTGGTATATCTCGTTATTAGCATGACCATCATTACACGTTTTTATAATCTATTTCATTATTAAATCTGATCATCATACCATTTTTTTCAGTTATATCCATGATCACAATAATCAATATGTAGTCACATTCACTTCGAAGAACGAAGGAAAGCCAAAAAATGTTTCATAGCTTTTCATTATATGAAATCATTTCAAACTTTTCATTTGATATTGCTACTTCAAGTGTATATCTCAGGTGTGACCAATGGAAAACTTTATCTTGTTTTTCCTTAAAAACAATCTTCTTTTCTCATTAATATATAATTTGAGAAAAACTTACATGACCGACTCGTAAAAGATTTATTGGTCAACATATGACGACCTTTCAGAGAGTATGACACTTTGAATGTGATACGTGAAGATATTTATAATATTTTATGAGAGTAATGATAAATCACAAATTTTGGTTTTTCATTTGCATAATTTATCCAAAAAATATCTACATACAAACAATATATAGCATATAGATGACATATACTACAAAGTTAAATCAAGTAATACATAATATTATAACATGTTATCAAATAAAACAAGGTTATAATAAAACCTTATGAAATAATAATATGTCATCACATTCAAGCAAAATATATAAATTATGTATTAACCTATCATGGCATAACCAATCACAAACATATCTTATAATAATATTTGTTGCTCTCACATTAAAAAAAATAGAAACATCTATAAAATATATTCAATACGAAATAAAGAAACCTATTACTTACACCAAATAATATGTGATAATATCATGCACAATTATCAACTTCTTAGTTGATTTAGTTGATATTGAAATATTATGCAATTCAGTTAACACATGTTACAAAATAATTTTGGTTCATGAATCAACAATTTAAAAAAATGCACTTTACGTATAATAAAAGCTAATATCGACTTATAATATGTTTATATGGTTTGATCATTCTTATCATTTAAGGCATGTGCTATTGATGTACAAACAAGACAAATAGATTAAGAATAATTTTCTAAAGTTACATATTTTATCTAAGCATATGATAGAAACTAATATATGTATGAGAATACAACTCCATGTTTATATAATAGCAAAGACCTTTAAAATAATATACTGATTTAATTATGTATACAATAAATAAATACGATGCTTAGCTTGATAGCGAGTTTTTATCCCATAATTAAAAGTATAAAATAATTAAGCTTAAGTAAGATAAATTATATCTTGAGAATAAAAAAACTGAGTTATATACCATACACAAATAACTTAATTATATAGACATAAAGCAAGATTTATTAAATAGTATAATAAAATTAAATAATTGAAACATTTCATCGAAACTTTTCATATTAATACTGCAACTAAAAAAACTAAGATAATGAATATTCATTTATATGTTGTGATAAATCCAATTTAATAATACCAATGGTAACTTTTCATCTTCTAATTTAATAATACTAATGGAAATTTTCATTTTCCCAATGAGAAAACTTAAAAGAAATTCGAGTGGGTTTTAAACCGATCAAACAATAAATATTCATGGTTGTAAAGAAACCCACTTCATATCAAACTGATCAAAATAACACAATAATAAAGACAATGCAAAGTGGTATAGATATACATTTAACCTTAATCTAACGCTAGAAACAAATGTGTACCCATGTTTCTAGGTTTTATAGATTATACAAAAATATTATAACTTTATTTATTATTTGTTATTTACTATTATTATTATTATCATTTTTTTTGGAAGAATGAATAACACATAATTATGTTCAAATAATAATTACAAATCTTGATTTAACCCAAAAATTATGAATTACAATATGAGATGAAATTAAACACTTTTTAACGGATTATTTGATTATGATATCTCAACAACAAAAACAAACATAAGATTGGCACCGACCCATTGAAGCAAACCAACGAAAAAACGAACGTGACAAATCAATTGGTCGGTTGACTCATATGAAGCAGTTTCTACATTCTAAAATTTTGTAGCATTTCTTTAAGCTCATTTACTCAGGTTCGGAAACACAACAATATTAGTTATATAAATCTCAATCTATCTAAAATTGTATGAATTATAATATGGATTCTTTGAGAGATTTATGATGATAACAATAACAAGTTAATGACATACCTTATGATAATGTGATCCATCATCAAAAGCAACTCGTGCTGATAACGTGTTGCAAAACAAAGGCCTAATAGCAACCAATATATGATGTATGTAAACAAGAATTATAGAAGATCATATAGAGAGAAAGATAGAAAGAAGAATCGAATAACTCATTATTATTGATGTATCATATAAATACAATAGCCAGTATTTATAGTGCTTGACATTAATACAAATACAATAAAGAGATGGGAGTTAAGCATGTGGAAAGTCACAATATTATAATAATAGTTAAAAAGATTTTAGAACCACAATTTAGTAAAAGGGCAATAAATTTCTTGGTCAGGCATGTTGCTTTTGATTCTTAACTAGATTTATCACCCCGGCGCGATGCGGCCGGGATCCATTTCATATGGATCGTAGTTAATAAAACCCAAGTGTCCACTAATAAAACCCACATCCATTACATTAGTGTTCTATAGTCACATCGCCTCGCCTAGCCTATATATCAAGGATTAACTAAGATCACATGGTATGTGAACACCAAATAAAACAGGTAAAAATCCAGAAGTAGCTACATGCTGCTACAAAGCATACTTGCTAACCCTTAATAAACAACCTGCACAAAGAAAAGTATGAGACGTTAGTTTTCAGTTTACAAAGGTGTTAGTGTAGATCATCATCAAGGTTGATCACTCTCACCTTCTAGATTATTCAACATAATTTTCTACACTCAAATTTACTACATATTGATATGCCCTTTCATTATTAGCCAATTTTCAACATTTGACATGCTTGACCCGTTTAAAAGGCGAGCCTGAGCAATAGAATCATTAATTTCTTTGGTAGTTTGTTTTTCTACATCCTGAAGAAGAGTATTAAAAACAACAGAGAACATTAGATTACATGTAGTAACTACATGAAAAATGATTAAATAAAAAATCGATTATATGATTTGAAGCATACTACCTTTAGTCCATTTCAAGAATCTGAAATAATAATCAACAACAAAATAAAGTTCATCGAGTGATTACTAATTGGATATTAAATGGTTGCTTAAGAAACGCATTTGATGCCTTATATTAACTAAATGTAAAAAATTAAGCAAGAATTCCAAATAAAAAAACAGTTTCTACCAAGAGGATTTTTATAGACACGATAATCATGCAGAAGCTAAGCTGACTGCTTACAATGGTCCAGTCTTCAAAGCATGTTCTTATCTAATTTGCAAGTTTATTTAACAGCAAAAGAATCGGTACCATCAACCTGTACAAGCATATGAATTGTGATCAAACATATAATTAAACACAAGACATAAACAGGGGCACTATCACATAACAATTGGAAACAACAATACTTAATTTGACTTGGTGTTTTTGTATTGACCCGAACACCGACTCTCTATTTGAAGACAATTTAACATATCTATGTTACGGTTCATCTTCCCGAAACACAATATTTCAGTTTCCGTTGACAAATAAAAGGGTCGCAGTGAATAGGATCCGTTTCGGGAACGTAGAATGTAAGAGAAATTCAAATGTGGGGCATCAACTTTCGTTTTTGCTTAGTCAACTTGGTCTCAGAAACTAAAGGTTTGTTTTTTATACCTGTTTCCGAGTCGGCGTTTGAACGACAAGTTTGATTAAGATTTAGGAGGTGTTTGGCTTAGCTTTTTGAAACAACTTATTGGCCTTTTCAAGCCAATAAGTCAAAATAATGTTTGGATGTCCAAACATTATTTTGACTTATTGGCTTCAAAAAGCTAAGCCAAACACCCCCTTAGGACAACAGAGTTGATTTGTGTTGTCGACGAACAAACATGGTCGCCAACCACTTCAACGTCAAACACGGTGGATGTATCATTTAAATACAAGATCAAAGTATCTAGTGCTCCAAACACGGTGGATATGTCATTAAAATACAAGATCAGAGTATCTAGTACTCACTTCAGTAGGCATGGGACATGTAAATATGGGGCGGCTTGTAAATACGATCATCTAATAAATTATAACAGCAACTTGAACCCTGCAAGAGAAGGGTACAATGGGTCAAATGGGCCCGAGTCCCCTGATACAGCAATTCGAGTGATGAAATGGTGCTCTTCGCCAATACCAAGAAACAAAAACAACAAAAGATACGTACCCCGAATAAAAAAACTACACAGCAATAAAAGCGACTAACCACATTCATCCAAAAACCACGTAGCACATTCAGCAACTGCAATAGCCATTAGTCCAGCCAGGCAAAACAACCTGCAAATACAAAATAAACACAACAAATAAACAAATGAGATAGGCACAAATACAAACATAACAATCCAAAAGCCAAAATTAAACATGCATCTCACTATCCCTAACAATCACAAAATACTCTGAATCCACAATCAGTTAAAAAAACTTCAATGCAAATGATCCAACAACATGATTGGAAATCAGAAATAAAAAACCCCAACTTTTTTCAACTTTGGTCCACAACCTGCATCTGTAATACCAATAACACAACACAAAAATAGAATTAAACACAAATCAAACTACCACCTGAGAGAATTTCGAATAACAACGTCAGTTCCACAATCGAGAAAGGAATCCCGCCAAAGAAGACATATATTTTATAGAGTTCTTCTGTGACAAGCTTCCACCAAATTAAACAACTTCCCTTTGTTAAACAAACCTGCGTACTAAAATTACAAATCTTGATTTAACCCAAAAATTATGAATTACAATATGAGATGAAATTAAACACTTTTTAACGGATTATTTGATTATGATATCTCAACAACAAAAACAAACATAAGATTGGCACCGACCCATTGAAGCAAACCAACGAAAAAACGAACGTGACAAATCAATTGGTCGGTTGACTCATATGAAGCAGTTTCTACATTCTAAAATTTTGTAGCATTTCTTTAAGCTCATTTACTCAGGTTCGGAAACACAACAATATTAGTTATATAAATCTCAATCTATCTAAAATTGTATGAATTATAATATGGATTCTTTGAGAGATTTATGATGATAACAATAACAAGTTAATGACATACCTTATGATAATGTGATCCATCATCAAAAGCAACTCGTGCTGATAACGTGTTGCAAAACAAAGGCCTAATAGCAACCAATATATGATGTATGTAAACAAGAATTATAGAAGATCATATAGAGAGAAAGATAGAAAGAAGAATCGAATAACTCATTATTATTGATGTATCATATAAATACAATAGCCAGTATTTATAGTGCTTGACATTAATACAAATACAATAAAGAGATGGGAGTTAAGCATGTGGAAAGTCACAATATTATAATAATAGTTAAAAAGATTTTAGAACCACAATTTAGTAAAAGAGCAATAAATTTCTTGGTCAGGCATGTTGCTTTTGATTCTTAATTTAACGTTGATTTAGCATGAGTGACTATTATATATTTATATGTATCTTATTTTTCTTAAATAATTCAAATGATGGAAACCTGTAATAGAGTGAAAATGTGGACGTGTGTATATATGCCTTTTTTGTAGACAATAAATTGAAAGAATTTATGGGTTTGATAGGAATTAGTTGGTTGTTGATGGTTGCATATTGATTCTTTTTTGTGATATTGTCATTCAATGCAAATTTGCAAGTCATCTCCCATCTTAACTTTTTCTTTTTAACAATAACTTTAGATTTTATAGGATAAGTGGATTACAAGATTCAGTTGCAAAATTTAAATTCCTAACATTTTAGTTGTAGAACACATTACTTAACCACCTTAATCTGACATTAAGAAACCATCACCCATCTTAACTACTTCTAAATTCTAACTACATAACTCAACCCAATAACTTATATACAATTAAAATCCTTCCCAAAATACAAAAGTAGTATATGTTGTTTATTAGACTATGCGTTATGGGGAGGTAAGAAGGGCACAGTTGGTCCATTATGTAGGCGTGGGGACTGCCCCCTTCATCGTGATTGAGGGGTGGAGCTTGGTTTCACAGTGGATGTCACGTGCGTCAGTGGCGGATCTAGAAAAAATCCAGAGGTATCCTAATTTTTTTATAGTACATTCAAACAATGTAATTTTTTTAACGTACTTTCATACAATCAAGTATATAATAACAACTAAAACTAGTAACTAAACCTAACCTAAAATCCAATTTCATCCCTTTTGTGCTAGAACTTGCATTAGAACTCGCGCTTCGCGGCTGGGTGTTAAAAACGACGGAAAAAATAAGCAAATAACACAGTTAAATAATTATATATATAGTTAAAAGTTAGCTTTAACTATAATTGTTAAAAATAATAAAAAATGAAATTTCTTACATGGTGTAATGAAGAGTTAATATAGACCGCAAGCTTTAATTTAAGTGGCATTGTGGCAGGGACGCGGTGAGAGTTCAATCGGTATCACACACTATGACAAAGGATAAATAAAACAAAAAAGGTCGTAACATTAACCAAAATAATATCTAAGTGCGTTCGGTTCATTGTAGTTGTGGTTCGACTCTAAACATTGAAACAAACGATGCAAAAATACGTCCTAATTTAAACAAATCTCAATCGTATATCAGTACCAACCACACAAAAAAATTTACATCGAATATGTCAATAAAAATAATCATGTAATTAATTACGTGTCGAAACACTGCTATTTTAACACTAAAAATAATATAACAATAACAAAATAATATATGGATAATAACATAATATATGTTTAGTTTGTAACGCCCCAAAAATATAATATTTAATAAATATGGCATATACTAGAATTATGTATGAAATAACTTAACTAGATTTGACTAACTAGGATTAGTTAACCTAGTTTGTATATCCACTAGTCTCAAGAATGAAAGAAATAAGTGAACTAAAGTGCAAGGGTTAATCTTGCACATTTTGAATGGAGTTTGGGTTAAGTGGGGAAGACCACAAACATCAGACATAAGTCTGATGTTGATGTCGATGCAAGGCAATGAGACATGAGGGTTTCTCATGGTCATGAATGTTGAAGAATTGAGGTAGAATCCAACCTTAACTCTCTTGCATGAATCAAGATTCTACATCATCTAGCCCTATAAACCACTTGGTAAGTTGAAATTTTTGATTTGGTGACTTTGATATGAAAGTGGGTTATGTTATAATCCGTGAGTTAAGATGAAATTGATCATGTATAAGGGTTAGAATCATCATTTAGAACATAGGCTATGTATGGTTTGTGTTAATTTGATGTTTAGGGGTGAAACCCGTTTGTTATTGTGAGGATGATGACTTGAATCACCACCTATGTCCAATTCTTGTTGAAAGATCGATGTATTATGTGGGTATGATGAATTGTTGTTAGATGAATTGAATAAAATGTGATGATAATATGTTTGATGTTTAGTTTTAAATACTACATGTTGATGAGTGGAAGGATTTGATGAACTATGTATGAATTTAGAAGATTATGCATGAATTAGTTGTACGTTATGCTTAAAAGGTGGTACGCACACCAAGTGTATGATGAAATGCTTAAGTGAAGTTAGGATGCAAAATGTTATGAAAAAGCTTGGTGTATATAGGAATGAAATACGAAAATGATGGTATGATCATGTAAAATTACTAATTTGAATATGGTTGTAAGCACATTTGCATCGAGAGTAGGTAATGTATATGGTGCCTTTTGTATAGCCTACTTTGATATTACGAGTAGATGAGAATAAGTCGAAAGTTCACATGATGAATGGTTGACTTCTGAAAGTCAACTACGCATAAGAAGCATGATATGATTTGTTGTCATAAAAATAGGATTATAGGAAGTCGTAAATTACATGTTATGTCAATAAGTGATATTTGCGATGGCATGACGAATTTCATGAGTTTGAAAGGATATGAATTTAATTATATGTCTTATGCTTGTTGATTGTGACTAAAGAAAGTCAAATGTGAAATATGCGATTGATATGATTGTTAACATGTACCGATGAGTATGCTAATAAGAGCGTGATTTCGACAAAATGGAAGTATAGGAATCACGTCGAGACGGGCTCAAGCACGAGGTGATAACGGGCCAAGAGGAGACAAGGGATCGGATACGAGCACGGATGCATAAGGTAAGTGATTTCCATAATCACTTCTTAGTTGTTTATGTAAAGTTAGGTGCGATTTAATTAAGTATGATAATTGAGGTCAAATAGGAATGAGTTGTATGAAATCGATGAATTTCGCTAAGTAAATCAAATGGGTCAAGATGAGGTTTTATTGCATACCGGAAAGGTTGCATAAGTAACAACTTCGGTATGATAACCGGGTAATGGATAAAATTGTATGTAAGCATGCTAACCGAGAAAGGGTGACGCGGGTTAATGGGCAAGAGGTTCGGTAGTAAATTATGAGTAAATGAATAAACAATTTCATAGATGGAAATTGTACTATTTAATGTTCAATTACGTAATAACGAATGAATTTAACGAATACCGGGTATCGGGTGCGTAAACCCAAGTACGACACTCCGTATAATGTAAAAGTATTATGGTCATAATGGTCATGTAAGTTTTGCGTTAAAAGGAATGAGTTATTTGATAAAAACATGAACGGGTCGGATAAATCGTAAATGAGTAATAAGCCGATAGTGCGTAAGTTAAGAATTTCCTTAATCCGGATATGGGATTTCATGTTCACATGATAGAATGTCAAATTATGTAACACCCGTTAAGTTAATTTAAAGTTTAATGAATCTTTTACGAAAACAATCATGTAATTACAATTACATATACATTGGAAATACGGGTTTACTAAAACTTTTATAAATCATAAGTTATTCTACATCACGTGGTTGAATTCGTTGTTTAAAATTTACAACGTAGCAAAGTGCGGAAGCGTGTATCTATATCGTGTTCGGTTCTTCGTTGAGCTTGATCGTCTTCCGGCATCCCAAAGTGTACCTACATTTCATAAACATGAAATGCTTTAGTCTTACGGGGTTTAAATCATGTCCAAACGAGTACGGAAAACAATTGATGTTCAAAAGAAAACAAGGACTTGAAAATAATCTCCACCGTAACTTACGGTGGCACCGTAAGTTACGGTGGCCCCTGAGTTCATACTCTTCTACCGTACAACAGTAGGTTACCACCGTAACCATATCAGCTCCACCGTAACTTACGGTGGCACCGTAAGTTACGGTGGACCCTGTATGCAGCTTTTCCATTTTGCCGTAATTTGACACGAAATCTTTCGTATCTTTCAAACCGCTTATCCGTTTGACTTACCGTTTCTTCCTGCATGTTTAAAATTTGATTCTACATCATATGGTGTTAAAATCCGATATCCGGCTTGATAAAATTTAAGACTTTTAAGTCCTCGGCTTAATACTCTTTTACCAAAAATTGACCCGTTTGTGATTTTATCAAACATACAAGTTTGTTCGACCCTTATTTCTCACAAACCTATTAAATTCCATAATGTCTAACATATTAGGTTCCGATTATAGAATTATATACCTTCTTTAATCCATTTCACCCATATGCTTATTTTGACCCGTTTGAGGTATTTACGCATTTTAGTCTAGAACTTGTGCTTTTCTTTTGACGCCACAAAAGTCCATGTCTAATTAACTACAAATATTCCACCACAACTATTTTGTGGCGGATTTAACATAATGAATCCCTTTTTCCCAAATTTACCCATTGGTTGATCATTTTACGCAAATGACCGTTTTTGAGCATTTGACCCACGAATATGAATTCCTATGACTTTTATTCATATTTAATGATTCCATAATCTTTATGTAAGTTCCTAATCGACCCCCTTATGGGTCGTTTGCCCGATATACCCTTCAAGGGTGTTTTGGTCAACTTTAGTCCCTCACTATACGACGAAGGACTTTCGCTAAATATTTGACCAAAAATTGTATGTTTAACCAAAAGCTTATTTAAACGTACCTGGCTCGGGTCAAGGTATTGACCCGTTTACATAACTTTTGCTTTAAATCTTTCTAGTTAAAGCAACGCATACTTATGTTATTTCCTGTGATTACAAAACTCAACAAGCGATTGTCAAATGTAATTGTCAAATGGTGCTAACAACACCATTTGACCCATTTAGTCTAATTTGCCATTTATCCATATGAGATGGTACTTAGTTACCATTTCATCCCTTTAAACCTAACCCGGTTTTCCTTTAACTTGTTTTACTTAAAAACCCTTAGTAGCATTCATATGCAATACTTGAAATTAAGTAATTTTGCAAGCAATGTAAAGGGGCGTAAGCTCCACTTACCTCGCATCCGAATATGCTTTTCTTCTCGTGCTTGATTCGTTTGACCGCTTCTTTCCCAAGCCTCCACCTAGCTCGTTAGGCGACAAACTATCATCATTCACAAGGTGGTTAGATTAGTCATTTCAATTCACGACTATTCCACCTCACATATTTTCTATGTCGAAACTACTATTTGACTTTATCATTGGTTAGTTTGACTTTTTAAAAGTCAATTGAGTTACCAACATATTCATATGCACATTTGGTTCATTGAACTCAGTTAGGCATATTTCATCCGAACTCTTAACAAAAATCAAATTTTTACATACTAACTTAGTAAGCCGCGATTTCATTTAGGCATTTCATATCAATGAAAATTGGCTGTTTTTGGTGACTTGTTTAACCTGTTTACAAGTCTTCAAAAATTATGATTTTTTTATGTGGCGTACCTCTCGGAGGGTTAGCCCTTGAGTTAAAATTTCAAGATCTAACTCTTTACCAAAAATTCGTGAAAATTCATTTACTAAGCTGCAATCAGATTCGTCACTTCTGACTGCAGCTTACGGAAAAATTCATTAAAAATTCCTCGTTTATCCGATTGACGAAATTCCAATTGGCGATTCTTTTAATCGCTTAAAAATTTCTACAGTAAGAATTTGAGATCATAACTCAATTCCTAAATTGAGTTATGACATTCGTGATGGGCTGCAATTTCTGTCAGAAAACGCAGCTTGAACCTTTGATACGGAAAAATTCATAAAACGCTCGATTTTCGTCGAAAAAATGCGATTCCAGTGGGGTTTTAAAGATATTTCCTGGAATTACATTCTAGACTCAAGAAACACATTATTTTATCACCTTTTGTCCAGGTTACAGCCAATACAAATCGGCTGTAAATTCTGATCAAGAATCGTTTGAATTCAGCTTTCAATTTAAGCTTGTTCTTGACATCATAACACTATTTTTTGCAATCAAAACCATAAAAACATCTCATACATGAATTTAGTATCAACAAAAACTTGAGCTAAGCATGATTTCAACATATACTTGTCTAGGGCTTACTCCTAGACACTATATTGTTCCTATTCCATGCAATTAACAAACATGCATCATCAATTTTTAGATTTCCCAATTTCATGAGATTTTCAAGTTGAGAGTTTTCATCAAATTTTACATACCTTGTAATCCTCTTGTGATGAGGATCAATAATCTATGCTCGAATTTCGTTTGGGACCAGATTTGCACCTCCAATTGAGAGTTTTAGTGAACTTTTCTAGGGTTTGAGAGTGGGGTGTCGCCCCTGCTCATTCTTGATCGACCAGAACCCCCAAATGGGGTGTTTTGTTTTTGTTTTTAATTAAAATCAATAATATAAGTTTCAATTTTAACAATATTGGCCCCTCTAATTTGGTTAGTTAATTAAGTAGGGCACAACCTACTTATTTCTAACAATATTCCCCACTTATTAACTAGGTTAAACATTCCTAGTTAAATTAGTGGGTTCGGGAAATCTATAACCAAGTTTATTTCAGGTCCCGTTAACTCGGGCCTTCTATCACTTTATTTCTTAAAAGCTTTTTATTCACTTTTTGTTTATTATTAGGATTACTTATTTAAATCCTAATATTTACCGGGTAAATTTTTTTACCACTAACGGTATTTTACCCGTCAGTAATATTAACGTGGTTTGCTTACCAAACCCGTTTTTGGGGTGTTACAAGTCTATCCCCCTTAAAGAGGTTTCGTCCTCGAAACCTTTTCTTACATAATTCATTGAGTTTTAACTCAATGTATTTGAGCCGAGAGTTCTTTTAAACATTATTTGTACTTTTATCCAATTGTTAGTATTACCAGGAAATATGGTAACATCCTTTTGGTTATTATTCGTCTACATACCTCCTACGACATAGTGCAACTCGAAATAACGTAATTCTTGTTATTTCTACTAGTTTAGTTAACTTAGCGATTTCCATCGCTTTTATATATTATCGAACTCTTGGTGAATCTGTTACCTTGACCCGTTTAAAGGTCTTTTGTGAAATAATTTCTTTTGTTTTCAGATTTATTTATTCGGTTCAGTTATACCGAATCCACCGCTTACAAGCAAACCAATTTTTATTGATTTGTATTACTGGCCTTAACCGGTCTTACTAACTAGACTTATTAGTCCCGTCACTCTTCACCGCTCGCTTGGTTATAATGTGATTTTACTTCACATTACATTTCCTAACCATGATCGTGTCACATCGTGTTTAGTTTGTATCAACCTTTCATTTTCGAAAATATCACTTTTCGAATATATCGTCTTGCGCCTATCAGTGTCAAGACTTGTATCTTTCATGCTTACTATTTAAATTCCTATCAGAATTTATGTTTGTAAAAACGTTATTTCTTACTAAAACCGAAGTTTTAGTTTTAGGATCTTCTCTTAACTTTTGTCAATTATCCATACCAGGATATTGACAGTCCATGATTTATTCTTTTACAGTCTTAGTTTTATGCGGGGATTCTCAACCGATTCCCTCGCTTTATCTAATTAACCCGTAGGTTTTTATCACTTAACCTTATGGGCTATTTTGATTAGACTTTCACCTCTTTAGGGCGAAGTCCTTATAACTTCTTTCTAATCATGACCCGTGGGTCGTTTTAGTCCCGTAGATCTTTCATTTGTTTATAACCCTAAAGGTTATGTTGATCCCGTAGATCACTCCTTACTCATGTCATTCTTAAAATACATGTTTGGTGTCAAGGCACCCTGTTTTTGTTCGAAGAATCGTTTGGTTTCAAGCTTAGGTCCCATTAACCTTAATTGTAGTTTCATGGCTATAATTGTTTTCTTTCGGACAATTTTCCGATTTTATGACTTCTCACGTCATTTATGCGTCAGTTCTTCTTATGCTTACTGTTATTTGATTTGCATATATTCTTATTTGGTTATATCCCATTACCGGGCTCATTATTCTCTTGCATTTAACGCTACATTTATCTGGCTAGCGCTCATTTGTGCCATTCGGCGTTATATTGTATTCAACCTGTTTGACCTATTAATGTGAAATCCATCACTTATAAACAATCAACTTTATTCTTTATTCAACCCATTCGACTTTGAATAGTTGAACATATTTACTAACATTTTCTATATACAAGATTTTATAGTCATAACTCGTAATCCAAGTCCTTTGATTTTTCAACCCGCGTTCACGTCTCTTGGTTTACGCATGTGTTTAATTCTTACCCATCAACCGGGTGTTTTACCGAAGTCGTTATTATTGCAACCCTCCCGGTATGCATTAGGCCCTCGCTTCATTTTTATATTCCGAATTTGTCCTTAAGTTTGACGTTTTACAAAAACGACCCGTTAAGGGACATATTTGCATTTTCCGGGTTCGAGTGTAAGTACACCCCCTCCCAATGCATATCCTAATCATTTCACATGTTTTGCATTCTTTGGGTTCGGGTGTAAGTACACCCCCTCCCAATACTTGTCTAAATCATTTTACATGCTTGCGTTTTCTGGGTTCGAGTGTAAGTACACTCCCTCCCAATACTTGTCTAAATCATTTTACATGCTTGCGTTTTCTGGGTTCGAGTGTAAGTACACTCCCTCCCAATACTTGTCTAAATCATTTTACATGCTTCTTTGTCCCTTCACTCGGGCTCATTATCCTAATGTAATACGCTTCCGTCACTCGGTTGTGCGTTTACATTGTTATCAAATATTTTGCTTATCTGCTTCATTTGGGTACTTTTTAATTAGTCCCATTCACCCCGCCCTTACTACATCGGATGTAAACGTGTCCGCCATAAGAAGTTCATGGTATCATATGCCACTACTTACTTGGCCAGAGTAAGCGATTAACACATGACACACATGACCTTTTTATAGTTTTCACATCACGCCCTATGTAAGTAACGCCTCTATTTGTTTCTCTTGGAAACAATATCCCGAATACATTTTCTATTCGGGTTTTTCCAAGTTTTTAGTCAACATATGCAACTTTCAATTTCTACTTATTTGTTGCATATTCCTATTTGTACGATTATTTATAATGTGCACCTGGTAATGTTTGCCCCGACGGGTGTTCCTTGCCATTATCCTTGTTCGCGGTCGTTACACGATTTAGTCCTCGGTGAGCATGCTCTTCTTGTCATACTTCGGACCGTTCCATTATCATATCCACAATTTGTTTGACTCTCGTCGTCTTCAAACGCGAGTGTCCTTCAATTAAAACATTCACAAAAGTTAGTAACGTCAACTTCAATAATCGCCCGTATTATAATACAAGGCTTTTTCTACTATACGCGTCAGCGCGCGTATTTTCTTCAAGTATATCAATCCTTTTAATTGGGGTAACGTGTATCACACGATATCCCTATGTGTTGTTCACAACACTTTAGCATGCTAATCTATTAACATACTTGTACTTACCGGATTTGCGATCAAGCCTCGTGTAACGCCCCAAAAATCTGAATGTTAATAATTGTCGTATGTTCTTATGTGACATGTCATGAAATAAATAACTAGGCTATTTAACCTAGTTAAGGGTATGGTCAAAAGTATTAAATGACGAAGGTAGTGTCAGTTATGTTTTAAAGGTAAACCCGAGGGGCTAAAGTGGAACAAATGAAAGTAAGTTATAAAATAACTTGACACACACAAACACACACATACGTGTGTTCTGGAAAGATCGAGCAGGGGCTCTCAAGAGCCCCAAAACCCTAGTTCTTCAAAAGCTTCAATTTGAAGGATGAATCAAGGCCTAAATCCATAACCGAGCATGGATTAATGATCACCAACACGAGGGGATCATAAGGTATGTCTTAAATCTAAGATTGGTGATCATGGGTGAAGTGGGTTATGTTCTAATCCGTAAGTTAATATGAAATTGATTATGTACGAGGGTTAGAATCCTCGTGTAGAACGTGGGTTATGAAAGGTTTGCGTTAATTAGATGTTTAGAGGTGACACCCGTTAGCTAGGGTGAAGATGATGACTAGAATCACCTCCTATGTTCAAGTCTTGTTGAATGATTGATGTATTATGTGGGTATGATGAATTATTGTTAGATGAACGTATAGGAATATGATGATGTTATGTTTAATGTTCATTTGGAATGATACATGATGATTAGTGGTTGGTTTTGATGGGTTATGTATGAGTTTAGAAGAATTGTGCATGAAATAGTTGTACGTTATGCTTAAAGGGTAGTACTCACATCGAGTGTATGATGAAATGTATATAGTGTCGTCCGTATAGTCGATTATGATGTTACGGGTATATGATGATAAGTCGATAGTTAAGTATGGTTAATAGTTGACTTTTGAAAGTCAACTAAGTATAAGAAACATGATTTGACTCGTTAAGTAAATGTAGGTTGATGGGAAGTCGTATGGTACATGTTATAGCAATCCGTGTTAAATGTAATGACATGATGAGTTACATGAGTTTAACGTATACGGATGTGATTATGTGAAGTTGATTATGTATTTTAATGCTTGTTAGAAATGACTAAGGAAAGTTAAGTGTGAATTATGCGAGTGATATGATTGTTACATGTACAAAGGTGTATGCTAATAAGAGCGTGATTTCGATGAAATGAAAGTATAGGAATCACGTCGAGACGGACTCAAGCATGAGGTGTTAACGGGTCAAGAAGAGGCAAGGAATCGGATACGAGCACGGACGCATAAGGTAAGTGATTTCTGTAATCACTTCGTAGTACAAGTAAGTAATAAAGTGTTGTACTGAATTAAACATGATGTTTGAGGTCAAATATGTGTTTAAGGTCTTTCGTCGTAAATGATGGGTTAAGGTTGACCAAAATGCCCTTGATGGGTATTTTGGGGTAAACGAACTTAAAAGTAGTTTTGAAGCAAGTTATTCGATTAGTGTAATGTTTTGGACAAGTATGGTAGTAGGGGTGATGGTTTGGTTAGTCATAGACCAAATTAATGCGTGAATACCCTTAACGGGTCGAAATGAGCATATGAATGATAATGTATTAAAAGGATGCAAGATATCCAAGAGTTCAGTAATTGATGATAGACGTCATGGATATCATTATGTGTATAAGAGAATATGGTAAAACGAACAAGTTACGTTGACGAATGCATGAACGGGTCAAGGTTGGGAAAAAAGGTAATAAGCCGAAGAGATAAAAGTCTGAGATTTTGTTAATCCGGATGTCGGTTCTTAACTCCAAAAGATGGAGAATTAAATTACGGACGCGTAGGAAAAAGAATCGGGTAAAACGGACCAATAACGAAGAAGTTATGACCGTTTCCGTGAAACGCGGACGTGCTGAAATCTGCAGCACTGCAGCAACAAACATTCTGTTTGTTTGATGGCGTCGCGCTACGCGACGGCCCGTCGCGCTACGCGACGGGGTGGCTGTTTGTCGAAAGTTGCTTGTTAGCTCCGTTTTGTATCGGGAACTCGTTTAAACGCGTTTTAAGTCGCGTATAACTAGTTTAACTCATGTTTTATGACCATTAGGGTAAGCGTATGTGTGAATGTGTAAAGGTGGGATGACATGATCGTGCGTGACGATATAGGTATGTTGGTTCCCCTTGGGATCCCATAGCCCAGGTAAGAATCCCACCTTAGGTTCCATTTATGAACCTTAAAGCGGGATCCCATAGCCCAGGTAAGAATCCCACCTTAGGTTCCATTTATGAACCTTAAAGTGGGATCCCATAGCCCAGGTAAGAATCCCACCTTAGGTTCCATTTATGAACCTTAAAGCGGGATCCCATAGCCCAGGTAAGAATCCCACCTTAGGTTCCATTTATGAACCTTAAAGCGGGATCCCATAGCCCAGGTAAGAATCCCACCTTAGGTTCCATTTATGAACCTTAAAGTGGGATCCCGTACTCCAGGTAAGAATTATTAATTTAATTCTCATTGGCAATCGCCCCTATGTGTATAAGCAAGCATGTATGTATGTATGAGTATATACGGGGATGTAATGATGTAGGAGTAGATAGTATGTATAAGTAGTCAAGGGAGTATGTACGAAGCTATGCACGTATGTAAGTTGTGAGAAGGTATGGAATAAGTATGTATGCATGTATGTAATTATGTATGTATGTTGGTATGCAAGTATGTATGTAGGTTTGTATGTAAGTATGTATGTAGGTATGTATGTAGGCATGTAAGGATGTATGTATGTATGTATGTATGAATGGATGTGTTTAGGTATGCACGAACGTATGTATGTAGGTACACAGGGATGTATGTTGCTATGTGTGACCGTAAGTTTACGTATAGGTTGTATGAAAGTACGTACGCATGTATTCAATGAAATTGAGCACTAACGATAATAATATCGTGCCTGGTGATGAAGTGTAACGCAGGAATGTCAAAGATGTCTCACTACGGATCTTATGATCAGAAGGAAAGACGGGATGTAAAGAGTTAATGAAACGAAAAGTAAACATGAACAAGTCTTGTATGCTTATGATACGTACTAATGTATGAATTTTATGTGGTGAGCGCAGGTAGTACCAGTCATGAGGATAACCAAGGTTTGGAGATCGAGGATCGAGTCACAAGACAGATTGTACGGGAATGCTTAAATATGTAATTTAGTGTTGATAAGGCATGTTCTTATATTCTAAAAATGAATTATTAGAATGTCAAGATGTATGTCATGAAAGAAATTTTCAAACTCGAATTTCCGCTGCGTTGTGTTAAGGTTAAATGAATTAGGGTCTTAAAAGTTGGTATCAGAGCCCTGGTTTGAGGGAATCAAGTACGAGAAGGTAAGTACTTGAACTCAAACTTGTGTGCTCTTGAGATAAGAAATCCGTACAATCTAAGACTCGATCAAGATCCAAAGGTAAAGGTTGATGAAAGTATGCATTTATGTATACGTATAAAGAAACTGACGGTTTTGCATGTGCAAGGTAAGCATAAGTGTTGGAAGAGGATGATTCGTGAATGCAGTCTAGGATGAATACTAAGGCAGGCAAAGAGGTAATAAGACAAGTAGGCAAATGAGCCCAGGTACGTGAATGTAATATGTGGAGGTATGTAATGGAAAAGTTTATTCAGGGAAGGTAAAAAAAAAAATTAAGATGAAAGACAATGATAGTATAGTAATGAAGTATTGGAAGCAATACACGCGCCGAAGCCTAAGTCTACGGACATAAGGTGACAATTACATGAAGGCACGAAACTACTATGTGGATTGTGTACCTGGCCAGTACACGAGAAACGTATGACGTTCGTGAGATCATGATAATTGTTACAGGTATGTCCGGTAGAGTTGGGTAGCAGGCGGGCGTGTGGGTGAAATGGGAAGTAAGACTCTCGGGAAATTGAGAGTACTATGTAAGAATGAAAAACATGCCTGATAAGAATGAAGAATGTTGAACCCGTGATTAAGTACGGATCAACAAGATAAGAATGTAATGTTTGAATCCGCGAGACGGATTCAAGGATGAAAGGCATGAATGAAATGTTTGAATCCGCGAGACGGATTCAAGGATGAAAGGCATGAATGAAATGTTTGAATCCGCGAGACGGATTCAAAGATGAAAGGCATGAATGAAATGTTTGAATCCGTAAGACGGATTCAAGGATGAAAGGTAAGAATGAATGTTTGAATCCGTGAGATGGATTCAAGGAGGAAAGGTATGAATGTCACGGCCCAAGACCCGGTTTGACCCGTTTCAAGAGCCGCGGCAGAAAATACTGCGGTATTTATTTAATTGAGTTTAACAGCGGAAACAGGATCGCTTAAAGCTAAATTTTTTTTTTCTGATTATTTATTTCACAATTCGGGATAAAACCCCGATAATTTACAATATTATGTTTCTAATGTAAAAGCGTGATATTACAAAAGTATTTATTTATTTTATATTGAGCCACTATCTTAAGCTTGAAATGCTTCCCAACACTTTTCCTGATTTACAACAGATCACCTGAAACATGTTTGAAAAAGGTTTTGTCAGCGGGAAATACTGAGTGAATCATTCTATTTAATAAAATGACACAGTTGTTATAATTTACAGTATTAAGAGCGATTACAATGTTTCTGATATCAATCCAACTACCCACGGTACTTGCCACTCGACCCATTGGCCCATTCGTCCAATGGTGTCTGTGACTATGGTCATATCCCCCATTGGCTGCCCCAATGGTGACGATTATCAAGTAATGTATACAAAACCCCACATACCGGCTGTAACTTGGTGATTACAAAGACTTAATCCCCGTAATTATAACTTTAATTAAAACAGGATTTTGTAAATAGATTTGATAAAAAGAGAGAATGACTCACTTTGCAGATTTATACGGGCAGAGCCTAGCCTACTGATTAACCTTTTATCCTAATTTCAATAACAAGCACACAATTTGGAATTAGTAATCAATCCAGCAATTACGATAATTTACGAGATCAAATTATTACAATGAATGTTAAAAATGCAATACTTTGTCCATCGAATTAACGATGATCCATTGAATTAACAATGAACGACAAGGTATAATACTTTACCCATCGAATTAACGAGGATCCGTTGAATTAACAACGAACGATAAAGTATAATACTTTACCTATCGAATTAACGACAATCCGTCAAATTAATGACGAACGATAAAGTATAACCCTAATGTGGGCGGCATTTAAACATTCATTGGATATCTTGATCGTTGGATAAATGAATCGTAGCAGCGATTGTACTAATACCCTGTTCTGCAGCACCCCGCTATACTTAATTAGAGTTTAGTGTGTGTTAATTGTAGTAAATCGAACAGAACTCAGTGCCTGAAGTGAATTCCTTCGTCGAACAAATGCACAGAAGTCAGTCCCAATGCCTGCTATTTATACACGAAAATTGACTAGCTTACGGACCGTAAGCTTGCTGATGTTGCGGTCCGTATGACATCTTACGGACCGTAAGACTCACAGCTTTACGGTCCGTATGGGACACAAAGCTGCTATAGTGTAGCCACGTGTGGGACTAGCTCTGATGACTTGACACTTTCTAAAAATTCAGCTTGGGGAGCACGTAATTCGGATAATCGTCAATAGGGTTTAACCCCCCCCCCCTGAGTTTTAGGGGCCCTAATCCTGATTCTGAAAATTATGAAATTTTTAGGGTTTGCACAGAATCACTTGGGTGTCTCAATTAGGGTTTCCTATTGGTCAAATTACTTTAGTAATTATGACTTTTGATGAGAGTCGTTACATTCTCCCCAACTTAATAAAAATCTCGTCCTCGAGATTTACTGGAATAATTGAGAATACTTTCTCTTCCTTTTGGATTCCAGTTCCCAAGTATATTAGGATCCTGTCTTTGAATCCTACTTTACTTAACACTATTTGTTTACCTTTATATCTTGGAAAGGTAATACCAAAGATTCGTCTGATAGACATTTCTTGAGATTAGATATATAAAATATATCATGTATTTCAACTAACCTTCCTGGTAGTTATAAATTATAAGTAACTAATCCAATACGTTGAATTTACTGGAAATGATCCTACATAATTTGGTCTTAGATTTCCTTTCTTACCAAATCTAACCACTCCTTTCCAAGGAGATACTTTTAATAGTATTTTGTCTCCAACTCGAACTTCAACGACTTTTATCTACTATCTCTTGCCGTTTTCAGCTTTTCCTTTATGATACTGAATATCACAATTGTAGTTTACTTAGGATTTTCATCCATCTCCTTTCGCCTCAAATTCTTTTTGCCCAAAATATATATCTTAAATTCTTATAATCCGTATAGATAGTATCCTTACTTCTATACAGATAATTTATCCAAATCTTAAGGGCAAAATTATGGTTCTAATTCTAACTCATGAGTAGTATAATTCCTTCGTACCTTTTTCAATTGTCTTGATGTATATGCAATTACCTTTTTGCATTGTTTTAAGGAATATCCAAATCCTAGCTTTGAAGTATTACCTTATACTTCAAAATCTTCAATTTCTTCTAGTAAGGCTAGAATTTTGGTTAACTTAGTTAATGGTATAGCTATTTTGAAAATTCCTTAATAAACTGTCTATAATACTTAACCTACAGAATTCCTAATTTCTATTGCGGATTGCAGAATCTTCCATTTGATAATTACTGCTATCTTAGCAGAATTTATGTGAATACCTTCATGATTCACCATATGACCTAAAATTGTACTTCTAGCAGCCAAAATTCATTCTTCGAAAATTTGGCGTAAAGCTTTTCTTTTCTTAACAAAGTTAAGAGTAAATGCCAGTGCTGTCAATGTTCTTTACTACTTTTGTAATAAATAAGTATATCGTCGTTGAAGACAATTACTAATTTATTCAAATATGGTTTACAGATCCTATTTATCATGTCTTTATGAATGCTGTAGGTGCATTCTTTAATTCGAAAGGCATGACTGTAAACTAATAATGACCATTACTAGTTCTGAAAACAGTCTTATATACATCTTCCTCTGATACTTTTAATTAATAATACCCGGAACATAAGTTGATCTTAGAAAAATATCTATCTTCCTGAAAATGAATAGATCATAATTTCTAAGTAATGAGTATTGATTTTATTCAATTTCCTATAATCAATACACATTCTTATTGAACCATACTTTTCTTAATAACCAATATTGTGCTAATCGATAAGGTTCCTTGGCTTATCGGTAAAAATTCTGGAATTTGATAAATCCTAAATTCTATCTTCATATCTGGTGGTAATCCAGATAAATCTTCTGGAAATATATCTGGTTATTCTAAATTTACAGAAATTTCCTTAAATTCTGTATCTTTAGTATTAATGATTACTAAAATCATATATACTATTCCTTGCTTTTGTTCATAATTAGCAATATCCATTACTGATATGAACTTCATAGGCTTATATGGTTTATCTCCTGTAATCACAATTTCTCTTCCGATGGTTGATTGAATTTCTAAGAAATTCTGATCACAGATAATGATCAACATCGAATTCAACTAATTTCACATCTGCCATTTCTAATATAGAAATTTATCTAAATGGTGATTAATGGTAAGTTAAGATTTTGGCAGAGTAAAGTATTTATAAAACTTTGGTTTGCACCAGAGTCAAATAATACTTTTATATAAACGTTGTAAGCTAAGAACATACCGACTATCACATCTGGAATCATCTCGGCTTCATGAGTAGTCAGCTGAAAGGCTCTCTCATTCCTTTTTGCTCCTTCTGCTGGTTTGGCTTGATTGTCAAATGATTTATTCAGTTTTGGACAATCTGGCCTAAGATGTCCAGTTTCTCTACAGTTATAGCAAACTGAAATTTCTTCCTCCTACAATCTTCTTCTTGATGCCCCGGAATTTTGCAAAAATTGCAATATCCTTTGCATCTTCCAAAATGCTTCCTTTTGCAAAATTTGCAAAATTTGCAAAATGGACTAGTAGAAGTTTGCCCATTCCCTCCTTTCTTGAAATGGTTATGATTACCCGAACTGAATTCTTGGGTAATCTTTTGGGCTACTTCCTTCCTTCTATTTTCTTCTCTTGTCCGTACTAGCTCGTCATTTATAGTATTGGCTAATTCCACCGCATCATCAATCGTGCGAGGTTTCGCAGTTTTGACGATATTACGGATCTCAGAAATTAATCCCCAAATATAACGAGAAATAAGTACCGGTTCTGGCGAAGCCAGGGTTGGTACCACTCTAGCATATTCGAAGAATGTCGTAGTATACCCTCGACAATCTATATCTATCATCCGGTGGTTTAGAAACTTATTTGCCATTTGTTCCTTTTCATACTCGGGACAGAATTTTCTTTCTACAAGACTCTTAAATTCTTCCCAGTTCATAGCATACGCCATCCTTCTTCCTTTTGCTTGTAACATCATATTCCACCATTCTAGCGCCACTTCTTTGAAAAGGTTTGATGCATGACTTGATCATCCTGATCACATTTACTTATGGCACTTACTGCCTCGGTTTTCTCTAACCAACGCAGTGTCGCTGTCGCTCCTTCATTGCCTGCAAACTCAGTGGGTTTACAAGCAAGAAATTCTTTGTAAGTGCAACCAGGCGTTGCAACTTTCCTTTTCTTAGGGAGCGGAGCTTGCCGTGGTTCATTATCATGATTAACATGATTATTACCTCCATTTACGCTATTACTGAAATTGTCTTCAGAAATGCGTTTACTAGGAACAACTTGTTGCGGTTCAATTGGATTTTTAACAGCAGCAATGATTGCTGGAATAGCGTTGGCTATCCCTTGAGCAACTATTCCTGGAATAGTGTTGACTATGATATTTTCTATATCTTGCCTAGTCACATATTGGTTCCCCGATTGTTGCTCAGATAGATTACCCTCATTGACAGGTTCATTATTAGCGTTTTCCATCTAATATCTATTTTATAGATACCTAATTAGTATAAAGGAAATAATTCAATGTCACAATTTAGTTGCACATAATCACATAAACGAATATACAAACAAAATTGTAACTTTTCTAATATTTCCTTATATCATGTTTCTATATACACCCGTTTTATTATTTAATTTACACATACTGATTTTACTGTTACTATTATACAACCACTGTTTCATAATCCCCTATCCTTTGTCAGATGATGTTCTAGTAACGACGTTTCTTCTCATCGTATTTCCAGGAGATCTGTCCCAAAGTTTCTTGGATCCTATTCCCAGCATCCATGTTGTCAAAATGATGGAGTTCAGTCCTATTCTTATTACTTATTGGTAATTTTGGTAAAGGTTCTGGATTGTACTTTGGAAAAAGCTTATAGGGATGGTTTTGTAATAGTATTTCATTATCCAACCCTTCGTCTATATTCCAATGATTCGAAGAGTTTGGAATAGATGGTTCTAAGTTCATAAAATTATTTTCATTAACAGGCTCAATAGTATCATCGATTGCTATTATAAAATCTAATTCTTCTTGAGATGGTAATCCCTCCATTTGCCTAGAACTTTCCCCAATTTCCATTTTCTTAGGCTTAGGTTTCTCGAAAGGTAAAGCATTGAATTCTATAGGTTCTTCTATGTCTGGTATATACCTATTGAAATCTCTGAAAACTTTGATTCTTACTGGATAGAGTTTTAAATTCTGAAGGGTTTCCGACAGATCACTCATGCTGTTTAGTAACATACATACAATTACTAAGTCATAACAAAATTTTATAGAACAACTTTTTAAATAATATTTCATACTATCAAACCAACTGAAAATTAAAACATACTAAGTTTTATTTATAATTTATTTATAAATTTTCTTGACTGTCAATAATAAAAATATACTAAACTTTAAATCAGAATATTGAAAGATTCATATTTACTGTTATAGTAGTTGACATAAAAAAAATCTATATACTAAATAAGTATGATGACTTATTTTATATATATATATCAACTAGTCATTATCCTGGTGGATATTGGTTAGTGCTGCCTTGTTTAAGCATAGGTGATCAGTCCATGCCTAACTAAGGCTAGGTTATCCAATATCTGCTTTTGATAATAACCATAGTATTTAAAAATAATCTTAATACTACTACTATTAATATTTTATTATTAATAATAAAATTATTAATAATAATTAACTAAACAATAATTTTAAATAAAAATATACTTCAAACATAAAATATTATTTCTTTACCACAATATAGTAATACTATATTAGGTAATTCCATATATTAATCAAATAAATTTATATATAATATTTTTCGATTAACAATGATAATAGAGCAACAAAATAAAAATCTGCCTATATTAACATTAACAAATAGCCAGTTAATAAAACATATAATCACATAATAGTAATCATGAAAAATTAAGTATTTCTAAATACTTAATTAGCTTAACCCAGTGGCTGTAATCAGGAAAAATTGAGTATCAGCTTAACCCAGTGGCTCTAATCAGGAAAAATTGAGTATTTCTAAATACTTAATTAGCTTAACCCAGTGGCTCTAATCAGGAAAAATTGAGTATTTCTAAATACTTAATTAGCTTAACCCAGTGGCTCTAATCAGGAAAAATTGAGTATTTCTAAATACTTAATTAGCTTAACCCAGTGGCTCTGATACCACCTTTTTCTGTCACGGCCCAAGACCCGGTTTGACCCGTTTCAAGAGCCGCGGCAGAAAATACTGCGGTATTTATTTAATTGAGTTTAACAGCGGAAACAGGATCGCTTAAAGCTAAAATTTTTTTTTTCTGATTATTTATTTCACAATTCGGGATAAAACCCCGATAATTTACAATATTATGTTTCTAATGTAAAAGCGTGATATTACAAAAGTATTTATTTATTTTATATTGAGCCACTATCTTAAGCTTGAAATGCTTCCCAGCACTTTTCCTGATTTACAACAGATCACCTGAAACATGTTTGAAAAAGGTTTTGTCAGCGGGAAATACTGAGTGAATCATTCTATTTAATAAAATGACACAGTTGTTATAATTTACAGTATTAAGAGCGATTACAATGTTTCTGATATCAATCCAACTACCCACGGTACTTGCCACTCGACCCATTGGCCCATTCGTCCAATGGTGTCTGTGACTATGGTCATATCCCCCATTGGCTGCCCCAATGGTGACGATTATCAAGTAATGTATACAAAACCCCACATACCGGCTGTAACTTGGTGATTACAAAGACTTAATCCCCGTAATTATAACTTTAATTAAAACAGGATTTTGTAAATAGATTTGATAAAAAGAGAGAATGACTCACTTTGCAGATTTATACGGGCAGAGCCTAGCCTACTGATTAACCTTTTATCCTAATTTCAATAACAAGCACACAATTTGGAATTAGTAATCAATCCAGCAATTACGATAATTTACGAGATCAAATTATTACAATGAATGTTAAAAATGCAATACTTTGTCCATCGAATTAACGATGATCCATTGAATTAACAATGAACGACAAGGTATAATACTTTACCCATCGAATTAACGAGGATCCGTTGAATTAACAACGAACGATAAAGTATAATACTTTACCTATCGAATTAACGACAATCCGTCAAATTAATGACGAACGATAAAGTATAACCCTAATGTGGGCGGCATTTAAACATTCATTGGATATCTTGATCGTTGGATAAATGAATCGTAGCAGCGATTGTACTAATACCCTGTTCTGCAGCACCCCGCTATACTTAATTAGAGTTTAGTGTGTGTTAATTGTAGTAAATCGAACAGAACTCAGTGCCTGAAGTGAATTCCTTCGTCGAACAAATGCACAGAAGTCAGTCCCAATGCCTGCTATTTATACACGAAAATTGACTAGCTTACGGACCGTAAGCTTGCTGATGTTGCGGTCCGTATGACATCTTACGGACCGTAAGACTCACAGCTTTACGGTCCGTATGGGACACAAAGCTGCTATAGTGTAGCCACGTGTGGGACTAGCTCTGATGACTTGACACTTTCTAAAAATTCAGCTTGGGGAGCACGTAATTCGGATAATCGTCAATAGGGTTTAACCCCCCCCCCCCTGAGTTTTAGGGGCCCTAATCCTGATTCTGAAAATTATGAAATTTTTAGGGTTTGCACAGAATCACTTGGGTGTCTCAATTAGGGTTTCCTATTGGTCAAATTACTTTAGTAATTATGACTTTTGATGAGAGTCGTTACAATGAATGTAATGATTGAATCCGTGAGATGGATTCAAGGAGGGAAGGTATGAATGTAATGTTTGAATCCGCGAGGCGGGTTCAAAGATAAAAGGCATGAATGTAATGTTTGAATCCGTAAGGTGGATTCAATGAATGAAAAAGCATGAATGATGCGTCTGAATCCGTAAGACGGAATAAAAAATATAAGAAGATGAAATTAATCCGCCTAAGAAGATGTCGACAGTTTGACCATGATTGAGTCGAACGGGTCATAGAAACAAGTATAAAGTAAAAAGTGATAGTATAATAAACGAAGTTTTGTATAAGTTACGTGTTAGATGTGTTAGTAATTGACTCTTAGAAGTCGGAATGATGACGGGCTGTGACCCGGACAATAACTTGAGTATGGGCGGAAATGGTAAGCTCAGTAAGAAATATTGAAACGACGTAATAAGGTCTTTGCAAGTAAGCATGAATGGAAGGAAGTACGAGCGTGTACTTCCGTTGGCAAAATGATTAATTGAATGAAAAGATTGCATGTAAGAAATAGAATGTGCGGTAAGTTATAGCAGAATTATTGATGTGATGAAACCAATCGTATTGGGGAAAGGATGTGCATGAGTGGAAACTCATGACACGGATGAATGAAATCTGGCCTATTATGGCTAGTACTCGAGGAAAAGATGAATCGATCTGGGTTGCAGATCGTGGTTTGGGAAATGAAAAAGAGGTTAGTAAGAATATGTAACTCATGATTTGATAGATATGAAATAGTATGACACCTGTACCTGTGTAAATTAAGTAATGCATGAAGTGAAAGCAATAGTAATGTGAAATGAACGAAATGATTTAAAGATAAAATAAAGGTATGCAAGGTGTACGTAACTGTAGAAAATGTAGAATGAGGGTAACGTTAGAATTAAGTACGTAGGAGTGATTATGCAATAAGAGTTTTGTTGTAATAACAAAACAAAAGTTAAATGTTATACAGAGTATGTAGAGAATGTAAATTTTTAAGGGGTGAAGTGGAGATATTAGATCCATTAAGAAAGGATCATATCAAAGGACGGAAGAGTATGTGTATTGACCAGTTATTGACAGGTCAAGTAAATGAAAATGATATAAGAAAGAATGATCAGGAAAGTATGGGCTAGTAGTCGTATGGATGGACTAGAAGAAATGATAATGTGTGTTTGATGAAAGTGAGAAAGGTTTCGGGGACGAAACCTTGTTTAAGGGTGGTAGACTTGTAACGCCCCAAAAATCTGAATGTTAATAATTGTCGTATGTTCTTATGTGACATGTCATGAAATAAATAACTAGGCTATTTAACCTAGTTAAGGGTATGGTCAAAAGTATTAAATGACGAAGGTAGTGTCAGTTATGTTTTAAAGGTAAACCCGAGGGGCTAAAGTGGAACAAATGAAAGTAAGTTATAAAATAACTTGACACACACAAACACATACATACGTGTGTTCTGGAAAGATCGAGCAGGGGCTCTCAAGAGCCCCAAAACCCTAGTTCTTCAAAAGCTTCAATTTGAAGGATGAATCAAGGCCTAAATCCATAACCGAGCATGGATTAATGATCACCAACACGAGGGGATCATAAGGTATGTCTTAAATCTAAGATTGGTGATCATGGGTGAAGTGGGTTATGTTCTAATCCGTAAGTTAATATGAAATTGATTATGTACGAGGGTTAGAATCCTCGTGTAGAACGTGGGTTATGAAAGGTTTGCGTTAATTAGATGTTTAGAGGTGACACCCGTTAGCTAGGGTGAAGATGATGACTAGAATCACCTCCTATGTTCAAGTCTTGTTGAATGATTGATGTATTATGTGGGTATGATGAATTATTGTTAGATGAAAGTATAGGAATATGATGATGTTATGTTTAATGTTCATTTGGAATGATACATGATGATTAGTGGTTGGTTTTGATGGGTTATGTATGAGTTTAGAAGAATTGTGCATGAAATAGTTGTACGTTATGCTTAAAGGGTAGTACTCACATCGAGTGTATGATGAAATGTATATAGTGTCGTCCGTATAGTCGATTATGATGTTACGGGTATATGATGATAAGTCGATAGTTAAGTATGGTTAATAGTTGACTTTTGAAAGTCAACTAAGTATAAGAAACATGATTTGACTCGTTAAGTAAATGTAGGTTGATGGGAAGTCGTATGGTACATGTTATAGCAATCCGTGTTAAATGTAATGACATGATGAGTTACATGAGTTTAACGTATACGGATGTGATTATGTGAAGTTGATTATGTATTTTAATGCTTGTTAGAAATGACTAAGGAAAGTTAAGTGTGAATTATGCGAGTGATATGATTGTTACATGTACAAAGGTGTATGCTAATAAGAGCGTGATTTCGATGAAATGAAAGTATAGGAATCACGTCGAGACGGACTCAAGCATGAGGTGTTAACGGGTCAAGAAGAGGCAAGGAATCGGATACGAGCACGGACGCATAAGGTAAGTGATTTCTGTAATCACTTCGTAGTACAAGTAAGTAATAAAGTGTTGTACTGAATTAAACATGATGTTTGAGGTCAAATATGTGTTTAAGGTCTTTCGTCGTAAATGATGGGTTAAGGTTGACCAAAATGCCCTTGATGGGTATTTTGGGGTAAACGAACTTAAAAGTAGTTTTGAAGCAAGTTATTCGATTAGTGTAATGTTTTGGACAAGTATGGTAGTAGGGGTGATGGTTTGGTTAGTCATAGACCAAATTAATGCGTGAATACCCTTAACGGGTCGAAATGAGCATATGAATGATAATGTATTAAAAGGATGCAAGATATCCAAGAGTTCAGTAATTGATGATAGACGTCATGGATATCATTATGTGTATAAGAGAATATGGTAAAACGAACAAGTTACGTTGACGAATGCATGAACGGGTCAAGGTTGGGAAAAAAGGTAATAAGCCGAAGAGATAAAAGTCTGAGATTTTGTTAATCCGGATGTCGGTTCTTAACTCCAAAAGATGGAGAATTAAATTACGGACGCGTAGGAAAAAGAATCGGGTAAAACGGACCAATAACGAAGAAGTTATGACCGTTTCCGTGAAACGCGGACGTGCTGAAATCTGCAGCACTGCAGCAACAAACATTCTGTTTGTTTGATGGCGTCGCGCTACGCGACGGCCCGTCGCGCTACGCGACGGGGTGGCTGTTTGTCGAAAGTTGCTTGTTAGCTCCGTTTTGTATCGGGAACTCGTTTAAACGCGTTTTAAGTCGCGTATAACTAGTTTAACTCATGTTTTATGACCATTAGGGTAAGCGTATGTGTGAATGTGTAAAGGTGGGATGACATGATCGTGCGTGACGATATAGGTATGTTGGTTCCCCTTGGGATCCCATAGCCCAGGTAAGAATCCCACCTTAGGTTCCATTTATGAACCTTAAAGCGGGATCCCATAGCCCAGGTAAGAATCCCACCTTAGGTTCCATTTATGAACCTTAAAGTGGGATCCCATAGCCCAGGTAAGAATCCCACCTTAGGTTCCATTTATGAACCTTAAAGCGGGATCCCATAGCCCAGGTAAGAATCCCACCTTAGGTTCCATTTATGAACCTTAAAGCGGGATCCCATAGCCCAGGTAAGAATCCCACCTTAGGTTCCATTTATGAACCTTAAAGTGGGATCCCGTACTCCAGGTAAGAATTATTAATTTAATTCTCATTGGCAATCGCCCCTATGTGTATAAGCAAGCATGTATGTATGTATGAGTATATACGGGGATGTAATGATGTAGGAGTAGATAGTATGTATAAGTAGTCAAGGGAGTATGTACGAAGGTATGCACGTATGTAAGTTGTGAGAAGGTATGGAATAAGTATGTATGCATGTATGTAATTATGTATGTATGTTGGTATGCAAGTATGTATGTAGGTTTGTATGTAAGTATGTATGTAGGTATGTATGTAGGCATGTAAGGATGTATGTATGTATGTATGTATGAATGGATGTGTTTAGGTATGCACGAACGTATGTATGTAGGTACACAGGGATGTATGTTGCTATGTGTGACCGTAAGTTTACGTATAGGTTGTATGAAAGTACGTACGCATGTATTCAATGAAATTGAGCACTAACGATAATAATATCGTGCCTGGTGATGAAGTGTAACGCAGGAATGTCAAAGATGTCTCACTACGGATCTTATGATCAGAAGGAAAGATGGGATGTAAAGAGTTAATGAAACGAAAAGTAAACATGAACAAGTCTTGTATGCTTATGATACGTACTAATGTATGAATTTTATGTGGTGAGCGCAGGTAGTACCAGTCATGAGGATAACCAAGGTTTGGAGATCGAGGATCGAGTCACAAGACAGATTGTACGGGAATGCTTAAATATGTAATTTAGTGTTGATAAGGCATGTTCTTATATTCTAAAAATGAATTATTAGAATGTCGTCATGAAAGAAATTTTCAAACTCGAATTTCCGCTGCGTTGTGTTAAGGTTAAATGAATTAGGGTCTTAAACCTCGAACCGAACACTTTACCCTTTAACCTTGGGCTCTGATTACCAACTTGTAACACCCGTTAAGTTAATTTAAAGTTTAATGAATCTTTTACGAAAACAATCATGTAATTACAATTACATATACATTGGAAATACGGGTTTACTAAAACTTTTACAAATCATAAGTTATTCTACATCACGTGGTTGAATTCGTTGTTTAAAATTTACAACGTAGCAAAGTGCGGAAGCGTGTATCTATATCGTGTTCGGTTCTTCGTTGAGCTTGATCGTCTTCCGGCATCCCAAAGTGTACCTACATTTCATAAACATGAAATGCTTTAGTCTTACGGGGTTTAAATCATGTCCAAACGAGTACGGAAAACAATTGATGTTCAAAAGAAAACAAGGACTTGAAAATAATCTCCACCGTAACTTACGGTGGCACCGTAAGTTACGGTGGCCCCTGAGTTCATACTCTTCTACCGTACAATAGTAGGTTACCACCGTAACCATATCAGCTCCACCGTAACTTACGGTGGCACCGTAAGTTACGGTGGACCCTGTATGCAGCTTTTCCATTTTGCCGTAATTTGACACGAAATCTTTCGTATCTTTCAAACCGCTTATCCGTTTGACTTACCGTTTCTTCCTGCATGTTTAAAATTTGATTCTACATCATATGGTGTTAAAATCCGATATCCGGCTTGATAAAATTTAAGACTTTTAAGTCCTCGGCTTAATACTCTTTTACCAAAATTTGACCCGTTTGTGATTTTATCAAACATACAAGTTTGTTCGACCCTTATTTCTCACAAACCTATTAAATTCCATAATGTCTAACATATTAGGTTCCGATTATAGAATTATATACCTTCTTTAATCCATTTCACCCATATGCTTATTTTGACCCGTTTGAGGTATTTACGCATTTTAGTCTAGAACTTGTGCTTTTCTTTTGACGCCACAAAAGTCCATGTCTAATTAACTACAAATATTCCACCACAACTATTTTGTGGCGGATTTAACATAATGAATCCCTTTTTCCCAAATTTACCCATTGGTTGATCATTTTACGCAAATGACCGTTTTTGAGCATTTGACCCACGAATATGAATTCCTATGACTTTTATTCATATTTAATGATTCCATAATCTTTATGTAAGTTCCTAATCGACCCCCTTATGGGTCGTTTGCCCGATATACCCTTCAAGGGTGTTTTGGTCAACTTTAGTCCCTCACTATACGACGAAGGACTTTCGCTAAATATTTGACCAAAAATTGTATGTTTAACCAAAAGCTTATTTAAACGTACCTGGCTCGGGTCAAGGTATTGACCCGTTTACATAACTTTTGCTTTAAATCTTTCTAGTTAAAGCAACGCATACTTATGTTATTTCCTGTGATTACAAAACTCAACAAGCGATTGTCAAATGTAATTGTCAAATGGTGCTAACAACACCATTTGACCCATTTAGTCTAATTTGCCATTTATCCATATGAGATGGTACTTAGTTACCATTTCATCCCTTTAAACCTAACCCGGTTTTCCTTTAACTTGTTTTACTTAAAAACCCTTAGTAGCATTCATATGCAATACTTGAAATTAAGTAATTTTGCAAGCAATGTAAAAGGGCGTAAGCTCCACTTACCTCGCATCCGAATATGCTTTTCTTCTCGTGCTTGATTCGTTTGACCGCTTCTTTCCCAAGCCTCCACCTAGCTCGTTAGGCGACAAACTATCATCATTCACAAGGTGGTTAGATTAGTCATTTCAATTCACGACTATTCCACCTCACGTATTTTCTATGTCGAAACTACTATTTGACTTTATCATTGGTTAGTTTGACTTTTTAAAAGTCAATTGACTTACCAACATATTCATATGCACATTTGGTTCATTGAACTCACTTAGGCATATTTCATCCGAACTCTTAACAAAAATCAAATTTTTACATACTAACTTAGTAAGCCGCGATTTCATTTAGGCATTTCATATCAATGAAAATTGGCTGTTTTTGGTGACTTGTTTAACCTGTTTATAAGTCTTCAAAAATTATGATTTTTTTATGTGGCGTACCTCTCGGAGGGTTAGCCCTTGAGTTAAAATTTCAAGATCTAACTCTTTACCAAAAATTCGTGAAAATTCATTTACTAAGCTGCAATCAGATTCGTCACTTCTGACTGCAGCTTACGGAAAAATTCATTAAAAATTCCTCGTTTATCCGATTGACGAAATTCCAATTGGCGATTCTTTTAATCGCTTAAAACTTTCTACAGTAAGAATTTGAGATCATAACTCAATTCCTAAATTGAGTTATGACATTCGTGATGGTCTGCAATTTCTGTCAGAAAACGCAGCTTGAACCTTTGATACGGAAAAAATCATAAAACGCTCGATTTTCGTCGAAAAAATGCGATTCCAGTGGGGTTTTAAAGATATTTCATGGAATTACATTCTAGACTCAAGAAACACATTATTTTATCACCTTTTGTCCAGGTTACAGCCAATACAAATCGGCTGTAAATTCTGATCAAGAATCGTTTGAATTCAGCTTTCAATTTAAGCTTGTTCTTGACATCATAACACTATTTTTTGCAATCAAAACCATAAAAACATCTCATACATGAATTTAGTATCAACAAAAACTTGAGCTAATCATGATTTCAACATATACTTGTCTAGGGCTTACTCCTAGACACTATATTGTTCCTATTCCATGCAATTAACAAACATGCATCATCAATTTTTAGATTTCCCAATTTCATGAGATTTTCAAGTTGAGAGTTTTCATCAAATTTTACATACCTTGTAATCCTCTTGTGATGATGATCAATAATCTATGCTCGAATTTCGTTTTGGACCAGATTTGCACCTCCAATTGAGAGTTTTAGTGAACTTTTCTAGGGTTTGAGAGTGGGGTGTCGCCCCTGCTCATTCTTGATCGACCAGAACCCCCAAATGGGGTGTTTTGTTTTTGTTTTTAATTAAAATCAATAATATAAGTTTCAATTTTAACAATATTGGCCCCTCTAATTTGGTTAGTTAATTAAGTAGGGCACAACCTACTTATTTCTAACAATATTCCCCACTTATTAACTAGGTTAAACATTCCTAGTTAAATTAGTGGGTTTGGGAAATCTATAACCAAGTTTATTTCAGGTCCCGTTAACTCGGGCCTTCTATCACTTTATTTCTTAAAAGCTTTTTATTCACTTTTTGTTTATTATTAGGATTAATTATTTAAATCCTAATATTTACCGGGTAAATTTTTTTACCACTAACGGTATTTTACCCGTCAGTAATATTAACGTGGTTTGCTTACCAAACCCGTTTTTGGGGTGTTACAAATTACGAGCATGTAGGAAGAAACGGGAGGTTAAACGGGTAAACGGTTCAAAAGTTATGCGCGTTTTAGTGTGTACGGACGACGAAACGGAGCTGCAGAAAAATGCAATATCTAGAGGGCGTCGCCGACGGGCTCTGGAAAGTCAGTTTTTGGCTGACGGGTTATTTGGCTGTCTACAGAAGTTTTGGGCTACGGGCACTTGCAAGGGCCGTCGCCGACGGCCTCCCCATGTTAAAAAACCTGAAATTTATTATCTAAGTTAATTTGGGTATAGTAGGCTTCGGTTTGTTATCCGTGGACCACGACGGGCCTCCCAAACATGATTTTGATCGTTCTTTTGACGTTATGGGCTATAAATCTAAGTCTAACTACCATGTAATTAATGTATGGATATATAAGAGGTATATAAGATCTTGAACGTGTACGTAAGAGTGTATGTAAGTATGTAGACGTGTATTTAAGTATATATGAAGGCACGTATGAGTGTATGCAAGTAAGTAGAGACGTAGTAATGTATGTAAGTATGTAGACGTGTATTTATGTATATGTGAAGATACGTATGTGTATATGTACGTATGTAGAGACGTAGTGATGTATGTGCATATGTAGATGTGTATATGGTATATATGAAGGTATGTACGTATGTAGATGTGTATGTATGCATGTAAGAATGTATGTATGCATGATTTAGATACGTCGAGTAATACGTTATTAATAGTGTGCCTTGAGAATGAAAAGTAATGCATGTACATTATTGAAGCCTCACCAGGATATGGATACACAGTTGAAATGCTTAAAGTTAGAAAGATAACGAAATGGAAAGTGTACGAGATTGAATCTTGTTTATGTATTGTGTACTAATGTTATGAATGTATGTGGTGAGTGCAGGTTGTACGAATCACGGGCGGTTATCACGAGGAATAGAGATCGAAGACCGAGTCACCAGATAGATTGTACGGGAATAATTGAGTATGTACTTTAGCAAACAGGACTTATACCTTTTTTTTTTTGTAAAAGATACATATTCATTAAAACGAACTTTCAAGTAAGTCAAGACGTTTGTAATGAAAGAAATTTTATGGCACGACTTTCCGCTGCGACTTCTTGTCAAATACGTATTAGGGCCTTACAAGTTGGTATTAGAGCCCTAATTTGAGCGAAATCAAGTATGAGGAGGCAAATACTTGAACTCAAACCTGTGCGCTCTTGTGACCAGGAACCCGTACAATCCAAGGCTCGATCAAGATCTAAAGGTGGAAGCGAATGTAAGTGTGTACTTAAGTATGTATTTGAAAACTAACGGTATGTTATGTGTAAGGTAAGGATAATTGCTTGGGAGAGGATGATTCGTAAATGCGGTCTAGGACCGGCACCAAGGCATGTAATAAGACCATTGCCCAGGTACGTAAATTTAACATGTGAGTGCATGTAATGGTAAAGCCTATTAAGTGAATGAAAATTTTAAATGAAGGATAGTAATGGAATAGTAATGAGGATTTTGGAATGTTAAACATGCCGAAACTTAATTCTTCGGACATAAGGCGATGATTACATGAAGGCACGAAACTAGTATGTAGATTGTGTACCTGGACAGTACGCAAGAAATATATGACGTTCGTGAGACCGTGATAATTGTTGCAGGTATGTCCGAAAGGATTGAGTATTAGGTGGACGTGTGGGTGAGAATTATAAGACTCTTAAGAAAATTTAAGCAACTCATATAAATGGAACGAATGAACGATGTGTTTGAATCCGCGAGACGGATTCAAACATAGAAGTAATGGTATGTATGAATGATATGTTTGAACCCGCGAGACGGATTCAAACATAGAAGTAATGGTATGTACGAATGATATGTTTGAACCCGCGAGACGGATTCAAACATAGAAGTAATGGTATGTACGAATGATATGTTTGAATCCGCTAGACGGATTCGAAGCATAGAAGGAATAAGAAAGTATGAATGATATGTTTGAATCCGCGAGACGGATTCAAAACATGGAAAGGAATGGAAGGTGGAATGAAAAGCTCGAATTCGTAAGTAAATGCGGACCGAAGAGGTAAAAATTCTTAAGGCAAATATTAACCAAGTTATGTTTTTCTTATGAGAGCTTATAGCTCGGCTAGGAAGGGATGTGACAGAACTGGGTAATTGGTAAGTATAGGTCAGAATGTATTTACGATTGGAATTTTGAAAGGGTCAAACAAAGTAAATTGATAGATAATTTAGCAAGTAATAGCAAGATAGCATGAGGTAGTTGACTTGTCAAGTAGATAAAACTGATAAAAGCTAATGCAGTAGCAAGAAACTTTAGGCGAAAGAAATAAGCTCTAAAATAAGTTATGTGCTAGATATATCATTAATTGGCTCTTGGGAGTCGGGATGAACGATGTCTACGACTTAGACAAATGATTTAAGTAGGGGCGGAAACGGGTAAAAATCTTGTAAATTAATAATAAAATGAGGAAATGAAGTCTTTGCAAGTACGCAAGAATGGAAAGGAAAAATTATGAACGTATGCTCTAATACGTCTATGATAAGTAACAAGTACTGGGTTGACTTTAAAGAGTCAAACTGCAAAAGTTGACAAATAAGTTAGAGATCTGAGAAAGAATGGTTATGTATTGACCCGTCATGAGTGGGTCAACCAACGGAAGAGACATGTTAGGTAATGGTCATGTATTGACCTGTTTAAACAGGTTGAACGTACTAATGTTTTGAAAAAGAAATCGAGAAAGAATTAATATATAAATAAGGAGATGCAATAAACATTGTTGAAAGAACGCATTTAAGTGGAAGCTTAACAAAGGAACAAATACAATCAACCCAGGTATCGCATGACTCACACTGAATTGGGTCGACTCGGGTCGCAGGCAGTTGGATTATGCAATGGAAACGAGGTTAGTAAAACGTTTAGCTTGTGATTATAAGTAAGAATTGGTATATCGAATGTTTATGGTATGCGTATAATGATACGTCGACCTTTCTATGAACGTGAAATGTAAGTAGAAGGGATGTTAGTAACGGGATGTTAGGGTTTGCTTGTGGTGAACAGGATGAAATAATGTATACGATGTAATAATAGAATGAAATAAATCATAAGAAGTGAAAATGACACTAATAAGAGCTCTGGATAAGTTTCCGACCTTTCATGTGTTTGTGAAGGTAAAGTTTGCTTAATTTAAGTAAGTAGGGACAATGCGTACAACTACATTTAATTATGAGTAAAATTTTAGCCAAGATCTTGAATGTATTCATATTGTATTATTCACTCTGAATGGGTAAAAAGAAAAGGTAAGAGTAAGAATGAGCAAGGTTTCGGGGACGAAACCTCTTTTAAGGAGGGTAGACTTGTAATGCCCCAAAAATATAATATTTAATAAATATGGCATATACTAGAATTATGTATGAAATAACTTAACTAGATTTGACTAACTAGGATTAGTTAACCTAGTTTGTATATCTACTAGTCTCAAGAATTAAAGAAATAAGTTAACTAAAGTGCAAGGGTTAATCTTGCACATTTTGAATGGAGTTTGGGTTAAGTGGGGAAGACCACAAACATCAGACATAAGTATGATGTTGGTGTCGATGCAAGGCAAGGAGACATGAGGGTTTCTCATGGTGATGAATGTTGAAGAATTGAGGTAGAATCCAACCTTAACTCTCCTGCATGAATCAAGATTCTACATCATCTAGCCCTATAAACCACTTGGTAAGTTGAAATTTTTGATTTGGTGACTTTGATATGAAAGTGGGTTATGTTCTAATCCGTGAGTTAAGATGAAATTGATCATGTATAAGGGTTAGAATCATCATTTAGAACATAGGCTATGTATGGTTTGTGTTAATTTGATGTTTAGGGGTGAAAACCGTTTGTTATTGTGAGGATGATGACTTGAATCACCACCTATGTCCAATTCTTGTTGAAAGATCGATGTATTATGTGGGTATGATGAATTGTTGTTAGATGAATTGAATAAAATGTGATAATAATATGTTTGATGTTTAGTTTTAAATACTACATGTTGATGAGTGGAAGGATTTGATGAACTATGTATGAATTTAGAAGATTATGCATGAATTAGTTGTACGTTATGCTTAAAAGGTGGTACGCACACCAAGTGTATGATGAAATGCTTAAGTGAAGTTAGGATGCAAAATGTTATGAAAAAGCTTGGTGTATATATGAATGAAATACGAAAATGATGGTATGATCATGTTAAATTACTAATTTGAATATGGTTGTAAGCACATTTGCATCGAGAGTAGGTAATGTATATGGTGCCTTTTGTATAGCCTACTTTGATATTACGAGTAGATGAGAATAAGTCGAAAGTTCACATGATGAATGGTTGACTTCTGAAAGTCAACTACGCATAAGAAGCATGATATGATTTGTTGTCATAAAAATAGGATTATAGGAAGTCGTAAGTTACATGTTATGTCAATACGTGATATTTGCGATGGCATGACGAATTTCATGAGTTTGAAAGGATATGAATTTGATTATATGTCTTATGCTTGTTGATTGTGACTAAAGAAAGTCAAATGTGAAATATGCGATTGATATGATTGTTAACATGTACCAATGAGTATGCTAATAAGAGCGTGATTTCGACAAAATGGAAGTATAGGAATCACGTCGAGACGGGCTCAAGCACAAGGTGTTAACGGGCCAAGAGGAGACAAGGGATCGGATACGAGCACGGACGCATAAGGTAAGTGATTTTCGTAATCACTTCTTAGTTGTTTATGTAAAGTTAGGTGCGATTTAATTAAGTATGATAATTGAGGTCAAATAGGAATGAGTTGTATGAAATCGATGAATTTCGCTAAGTAAATCAAATGGGTCAAGATGAGGTTTTATTGCATACCGGAAAGGTTGCATAAGTAACAACTTCGGTATGATAACCGGGTAATGGATAAAATTGTATGTAAGCATGCTAACCGAGAAATGGTGACGCGGGTTAATGGGCAAGAGGTTCGGTAGTAAATTATGAGTAAATGAATAAACAATTCTATAGATGGAAATTGTACTATTTAATGTTCAATTACGTAATAACGAATGAATTTAACGAATACCGGGTATCGGGTGCGTAAACCCAAGTACGACACTCCGGATAATGTAAAAGTATTATGGTCATAATGTTCATGTAAGTTTTGAGTTAAAAGGAATGAGTTATTTGATAAAAACATGAACGGGTTGGATAAATCGTAAATGAGTAATAAGCCGATAGTGCATAAGTTAAGAATTTCCTTAATCCAGATATGGCATTTCAAGTTCACATGATAGAATGTCAAATTACGAGCATGTAGGAAGAAACGGGAGGTTAAACGGGTAAACGGTTCAAAAGTTATGCGCGTTTTAGTGCGTACGGACGACGAAACGGAGCTGCAGAAAAATGCAATATCTAGAGGGCGTCGCCGACGGCCTTAGGGGCGTCGCCGACGGGCTCTGGAAAGTCAGTTTTTGGCTGACGGGTTATTTGGCTGTCTACGAAAGTTTTGGGCTACGGGCATTTGCAAGGGCCGTCGCCGACGGCCTCCCCATGTTCAAAAACCTGAAATTTGTTATCTAAGTTAATTTGGGTATAGTAGGCTTCGGTTTGTTATCCGTGGACCACGACGGGCCTCCCAAACATGATTTTGATCGTTCCTTTGACGTTATGGGCTATAAATCTAAGTCTAAGTACCATGTAATTAATGTATGGATATATAAGAGGTATATAAGATCTTGAACGTGTACGTAAGAGTGTATGTATGTATGTAGACGTGTATTTAAGTATATATGAAGGCACGTATGAGTGTATGCAAGTAAGTAGAGACGTAGTAATGTATGTAAGTATGTAGACGTGTATTTATGTATATGTGAAGATATGTATGTGTATATGTACGTATGTAGAGACGTAGTGATATATGTGCATATGTAGATGTGTATATGGTATATATGAAGGTACGTATGAGTGTATACATGTATGTAGAGATATAGGAAGGTATGTACGTATGTAGATGTGTATGTATGCATGTAAGAATGTATGTATGCATGATTTAGATACGTCGAATAATACGTTATTAATAGTGTGCCTTGAGAATGAAAAGTAATGCAGGTACATTATTGAAGCCTCACCAGGATATGGATACACAGATGAAATGCTTAAAGTTAGAAAGATAACGAAATGGGAAGTGTACGAGATTGAATCTTGTTTATGTATTGTGTACTAATGTTATGAATGTATGTGGTGAGTGAATGTTGTACGAATCACGGGCGGTTATCACGAGGAATAGAGATCGAAGACCGAGTCACCAGATAGATTGTACGGGAATAATTGAGTATGTACTTTAGCAAACAGGACTTATACTTTTTTTTTTTTTTTTTTGTAAAAGATACATATTCATTAAAACGAACTTTCAAGTAAGTCAAGACGTTTGTAATGAAAGAAATTTTATGGCACGACTTTCCGCTGCGACTTTTTGTCAAATACGTATTAGGGCCTTACATAGTTAAACAATAACGAAATAATATATATGTAATAAAATCATAAAAAAGATTGACCAATCAAGAATTTTACTGTTCACAGTTTGTAATGATAGTATACCTTTACAAGGGGATATAACATTAACCTAATAATTATTTGTTGGTTACTGTATTCAATGGTAATTTCATTTTTTTTTATTTATCTCTACCTTTTTGGTGTTATTATTTTATTGATATTTATCAAATTTAGTGAAGCTTTAATGTTTAATTAGAGTTCTACTAAACTTTATTTTAAAAATACATCTTGATAAAAAAAGGAATTTCTAAGATATTTATATTAAAAAATAGAATAAACGATATTAAATAATATATGTTAACAAAATAAAATTAAACCTGTAGATAATATATAGTAGAGTAATCAACGAATATTTAAATGGTTTATTACTTTGTAAGATAAGATCACACAATGCGGAGAGGCTTGAAATTTGGACATTATTCGACATGTGGAGGCCACGTTAGCGTGCGACAGAAAAGTGACATGGTGGAAAAAAGAAGGCGTGGGAAGGGGCGTGAAAAAGTGGCGTTATCCGACACGTGGCACACACTTTTATTATTAATTTATATTTAAAAATTATATAAAATCTATTAAATTGAAATAAAAACCAATTAATACTAATTAATCATATAACATAAAAATTAAAGACATTACATATCATTAAAAAATTAAAGTCACGCCCGTACACGCTATGAAACTCGACGAGAGCGACTTGGATAATGTCGACTTCGTTTAGCTCACTATCGTCGTTGTCCACATGGTTGAGAATCCCTTCAAATGTCATACAATCAATATGAATCATCTGAAAACGTGAATAACGTGCATCCTTGGATCAGATGGCCTCACCTCTACGCGTACAAAATTCTTGATAAACTCATTCCCAAAACAAAGACGTGCGTAACGGAGGCACTTGGTTGTTCGCCACTGCGATCCACGATTCGCATAATGTGATGTCCTCTTCTATGATCCATGGAATAACCGACATTGTAATAAGATGAAAGTTGAGATTTTTGTGAGAGAATGTTGAGAGTTATATAAAAAGTTGAGATTTTTGAGAAAGTGTAATGGTGTATTTATATATAAAAAGATTGAAAATTTTTTGAAAAATTGTTTTTACTAGTCGTTGGGTAAAACGGCTACTTCCATGGCCCAATGAAAAGATGGCACATATGTCCACTTATTAACTCAACGCCGGTGAGATTCTCTAAGCCCATAACTCAACGTCGGGTACGGTGTGGTGTTTACAACATAGAAAAGAATAAACGCCGCTGATTCACGCCCACACTATGTGGCCTAACACAAAAATTCATTATAAAATAAACACATTAAGAAAAAATTAATACACTATAAAATATATAAAGTTGCTTTGACTATAGCAATATGGTGGCAACTTTCGTTTGATGTACTATCCTTTTAAATTTTCTACAAAATAGATATAATTAAGTAAAGCAGTATGATCATCTTCTTCATTTACTTCTTCTGAAAAACATAAAACAAAAAAAAAAAAGACAAAAAAAAAACCTAACATTACCTATCCATCTTCTAATCTTTTATCTTTCACTTTTACTGTTCTTTTGGTTCCATGGATATGCTCAGGGGGTATCCTAATAATAAGGGGTACCAATACACAAATGGAGAGCCAATGATCTCTAGATCAAGTGGTGGAGGGTTTGCATTTCTTTTGAGAGATGCAGGTTCGACTCCCACTTGGTGCAGAGTAGTGAGGAACGGGTGGGCAATGATAGGAGACCCAGGGAAACCTGGGTTGGATCCTTGAGCCAAACGGGTTTTACCGATAATTTCACTGTCGTGCCTACGGGCGGGTGGGTTACCGGGTTTTCCCCGGAATTGTTGGTGGACTCGGGTTACTCTCGGAGTACTCCGTTTGTCCAGTGGGTACCCGAAGAGTGCTCGGGTTTGAGTTTGTTGGCCGTTAAAAAAAAAAAAATACACAAATGGAGAAGAAGAAAAATGTACTTCAAAAAGGTCCCGGGCTTGAAATTTGATGTTCCAATTTCCTTTTGGCTATTAATTATTATACCATCCAACCATTTAGCTTCGCCTTATCATTAAAAATTAGCTCACCTTTCGCATTACCGTCACATGCCTTAGAGCACCCGTAGTGGGGCGTTTTTTTAAAAAAAATTCAAAAAAAAAAAAAAACGCCGGAAAACGCCCCGGACTCCATTACACCCGGCGTTTCCGGGCGTTTTTTTGTTCAAATTTGTTGTTGGCGTTTTTTTTTAAAACGCTCATTTTGTTTTGTGAAATGGTTGACCCATGTGACCATGTGTTTGACCAGCCAATCACCATTTGTTTCTTTTTTTTTTTTAATAATTGAAAGGGGCGTTATTGGAATAATGCCCCACTACGCCACTTTTGCTATAATGCCCAACGCTGACTAGGATGCCACGTGTCGGATAATGCCCCATGGTGGGGGCATTATTTTTGTTCACCACTACGGGTGGTCTTAGTAAAAAGTGAAATGTGAAATTACTCATGTTCACGTGACGGTGACATGACAACACTTTTATCACCTTTCAATACACCATAACACAATCTTAACTAATGAAGTTGCATGCATAGAAAATCTTAAGTTTTTAATTGATTTATTAACAAGTCTATCAGAGCCTTATATCAACCAAAGAATTTAAGAAAAGAAGAGGAAAAATATAAACATTCAAGGATACACATTAAAAAAATAAATTGATATATTAGTTGTAAGTTCTTATATACAAACTATATTTTTATAAAACTAAGTTTGTAAAAAGAGAGTCAGTCTCATCCAAAGGACTAATTTTTAAACGAAAAATCAACCGAAAAAAGTGGGTTTGGACAATTGGTCAAGTGATCATCTAACTTGGAATAAAACAACGATTTGAAAAAACAAGTGAGTTTGGACAATTGGTCAAGTGTCATCTAACTTGGAATAAAACAAAGTGTCTTTTCCTTGTAACGCTCATTTGAGCTTGAGATACTTTTTCATCTTTATAGTCATACTACATCTGATTTGGTTAGCATTTAAAGTATGTGATAAAGAGAAAAATCAGATTTTGACTTGTTATAACGAAAAAAATGTTGTTCTAGGGCGGTTGATGCATAGCTCGACCATAAACATTGATTGCAGAGGTAAAGATTTTTCAAATCTCTCTCTTGAGTCTATTTAACGAACTATTGAATTCAACTAGTACTTTTCTTGTAAAAACAGAACACAAAAAACTCTCACTACATATTTAAGTAATTATACACAATCAGCTAATCTCAAGAAGATATAGCCAAAGAATATCAAGTGAGAGCCTAACTGAGTTATCATTACTATACTTTGATAAACATTTGCAATCACTTCCATAAGAGCACCCGTACTGAGGCGTTTTTTTTAAAAAAAATTCAAAAAAAACGCCGGAAAACGCCCCGGACTCCATTACACCCGGCGTTTCCGGGCGTTTTTTTTGTTCAAATTTGTTGTTGGCGTTTTTTTTTAAAACACTCATTTTGTTTTGTGGAATGGTTGACCCATGTGACCATGTGTTTGACCAGCCAATCACCATTTGTTTTTTTTTTTTTTAATAATTGAAAGGGGCGTTATTGGAATAATGCCCCACTACGCCACTTTTGCTATAATGCCCAACGCTGACTAGGATGTCACGTGTCGGATAATGCCCCATGGTGGGGGCATTATTTTTGTTCACCACTACGGGTGGTCTAAAGGTGAGAAGTTAGTTGGTATTTATTTCACATTGTAACAAGGAAAAAGATTAGCAATCTCTACCATATTAAAGAACGTAAATGTTATATCTACCATCTTTGATAGATAGAAGATTATTGTGAAAGGTCATCACTATGTGTCTTAGGGGGTAGGGGTGGTCATCACTCATCACTCACTCACAACTTCCAATCAAGTTCCGCCATGTCATCAAGCCATTTTCCATCACTAGTGATGGATTTTAGTGGAAATGTTCATCACTCACCACACACTCATCTCCATTTAAAAATAACTCACCACTCAAACATGAATAACGTGTGATATATATAACGCGTGATAAGATTCACGCGTGATACTTATGAGTGGCACTGGTGTTTTGTTTTCCATCATTCGTTAAAAATGTTCATCACGTGCTAAAAGTCTTCCACCCCGGGTGGCCTTAGTGAGAAGTGAAAAGATTATTATTACGTTACTAATGAGATTTTTTCTTAGTAATGAGAAGATTGTACATCCTCTATTCTCTTAAAGAGAAGATTGTTGTGTAAGGTGATCATCACCCATCTAAGTGCAAAATAAAGAGGTGATAAGTAGCTTACTAGTGAAAAGTAAAGGGGCCAAGACATAGAAGTAAGATGGATTTGTTAATCTTACTCAAACCATTGTATCCTTTTTGTTTGTAGTAATCATACTTTTATATCTTGTTTATCCCACTACTGCACTACATATCATATATTGAAAAGAGAAGCCAAAACCTAACTACAAATTTTTACAAATATCAAATTTTTCATAAAATAGAAAAAAAATATTCACGTATCTGAATTCATACAACTAATTCATACATTCATATCGCCTTAATGGTAAAAGGATACTTAAAATCTATATGTATATCTCCATCTATATCTATATTATCTATATTTATATATTTATATCTTTCTATGCTATATAATTGAAGAGTGAGTTGGAAAGGTTTTCCCAAGGAGGCCAGGGAAAGGTATCAAATTTGAATCCCACTGGAGACATATTAGTGGGACATAGAACAAGGACACTAAGTATATCTGGTAACCAACCCAGCCATAGACCCAATATCGAATGTTGTTTATATATATATACTAGATTTTAACTCATGCCGCGCGTTTCGGCGGCAACGTCACGTTGGTGACTTCGTTACACGTGCTACGATGATGACATTAATGTGTGATGCTCAGGTATGACATGACGCATTTTTTTACTTTGTTACACACATTACGTGTTAATGACATTAAAGTGGTTAGGCAGATATAAAAAGAGTATAATGTCTCGTACGTTGCATTGTATAGTTCTATATAATCTTATAAGGAAATGTAGGTGAACATGAGTTCTCTTTGTTTTCAATCAAACTATTATGGAACCGCGTGCGCTGTGGCACGTTAAACCGTCAAAAATATTAAAATTAGGTTGACGAAAATCTAAATATTATATTCAAAACCTATACGTAAATCCATCTCGCACATCAGCGAGCGTCACATAAATGTAAGAAAGGTTGATAAAACATAACTCTATTTTTGCCCTAACTTGATACCAAACTTAGATGCCAAAATCAAATACACACAAGTATCGGTATGATTTGCATAAATATTTGTGTTTGAATGGTAAATGTTACATTACTCCTCTGTTATCACATCCTCACCTGAACGTCACCGCCAATCACCACCACTATCAGAATCGTTGGGTCGCATACATACTTTTCTTGACTGTAGGTTTTCGACATCCGGCACGTCAAACCGCGGCGGAGCTAGAGCGTCTCCAGAAGTCCTCCTTCACACCATTCGCCTCCTTCCTCTCCGTTTTGATGTATAAAGAGTTCACAGTAGCAGCGATGGTGTACGATGGTAGATCGTGGTTGCACGAACGCGATTCAAATCGGCACCGGCAAACAGATCGTGAAGATCCAGCAACGATGGTGGTGTAGCAACGACATTAGGTCCCATACCAAATCTTAACACCACCCTTGCCGCTCGTCATAGCAACCTGAATCTTGCTCCAGACTCCCTTCGTCGGGCAGCAGTCGAAGAAGGTATAGTGCGCAACTCCTTTTATTAAGATCTGAGACTCTTAACGGATTTCTCTCCAATTAAGAAGTGACGGAGGTCTTTCGAGATTAACTGAAGTCCGTCACACTACCCTTTTAGCTGCCATCCACCATCGCCCTCACCCACCGGCATTAAAATAACCACCGTCCACCACCACCTTCGCCGCCTCTTCCCGGTTTTCTCTCTCTTCCAATCAGACGACAACGGATGGCGCGCCGCTTTCAAAGCCGGCGATTTTAAATGTACGACGACAAACTAAAGGACCTAGGGCTAGGGGAATTATGTAATTTTGCTGTTTGAAAAGGGGTGACATTGATACTTTCATGTGCACTGTTGCACCGACATTCTTCTTTAAGAATACATATATATATATATATATATATATATATATATATATATATATATATATATTCTTTAAGAAAACTAGTTTAAATGAGAAAACAAAAAAACTAACCAAAAAAGCCTAAAAAAACCTAAAAACATACCAATTTTTTTTTTTTTTACAATTTTTAATAAAAAAATCGCTAGTTTTTATGCCTAGAAAAAAAATTTCAAAAAAAAAAAAAAAAAAAATTTTTTTTTGATTGTACTGCACATGTGCACTAATACATAAAGCTTAAACCACTTAACCCACCCCCACCGACACCCCCCAAAAACCTAAACCCCCCACCCCCACCCCCCAAAAACCTAAATTCACCCTCCCACCAAAAGCCTAACCCCCCCACCCCCCAAAAACCTAAACCCCTCCACCCTCCCGAAAACCTAAAACTAAACCCTAAACATAAACACGAAAAAAAACTAAACCCGAAAAAAATCAATCAATTTTAAGAAATTTTGCTCAGTTTTCGAACATAAACTTCATTTTCAGATCTGGAACGATTTTGTCGTCGAAATTGAACAATAATCATATCATTGTGTTCGGATTTCAGTATAGATCATTCCTTGAAAGTATCAGATTGTAATTCGGACTAAAAATCAGTTAAAACTGTGGTCCGCTTTTACGGTCATCGCTGTGCTTGTTGTTTATCACGTGGTTCGCTTATCCGGACATCTGCTGGTCCGCTTGAACGAACAAATCTGGTCCGCTCGAACGAACAAATCTGGTCCGCTCGAACGAACAAATCTGGTCCGCTCGAACGAACAAGTCTGGTCCGCTCGAACGAACAAGTCTGGTCCGCTCGAACAGACATTGTCTGGTTCGCTCATTAGTACACTTTCTGGTTCGCTTATCTGAACCTGTTTGATTCGCTTATCTGTCACTTGCACAGATTGATTCATCTTTTGTCCGTATCTTGTGAATTGTTTTTGTTCAGGTTCATTCATTAAGTGTTCTCACGACATCAACATTGAAACAAATCTGCGAATCTTTGACACGAGTCTTAGATTGATTCATCAAACACAACTGTTACATATTCAGTTTGTTTGAACTGATAGTTTATTTGTTTGATTGCAGGTGATTCAAGGCGATTTTGTTTGAGCAGGATAATTTCATTTGAAAGTGATTGACATTGTGAAAATTGTTATCTAAATATGGATAGTGATGATGTATATGGTTGTTCTTTTGAAGATGATATTTTTAACAATAATTCAATGGATATTATTGATATTCTTGCCGGAAAACAAAAATCTAGAAAATCATTTTCAATAAACAAGGATTCAAAAATTGTTGATTCAAAAATTGTTGTGGATAAAATAGAAAAGAGTTTTGAAGTTAGTTCTGAAAAAGATGAAAAAATTTCAGAAGTTATTTCAGAAAAAGTTCCAGTTTTTGATCATTCATACTCATCTGATGAAGCGTGTGATGATGATAGCAAAGAACTTGAGAAACTTGAGTTTTATAAACAGTTATTTTCATCTGAAATGGTTAATGATTCTTTTGCAGCACAAATTGATGAGCTCAAGAATAAACTTGCTGCGAAAAAGATAAATCAAAAGGCAGCAGATGTTGAAGAAATTGAAGAAATTAAGAAAGAAGCTGTTACGGAAAAACAACAGGTTTTTGAGGAAGTAATTTCAAAGAAAGAAGAATCTGAAAAGTCTGTATCTGAGAAATCTGAATCAGTGATTAAGAAAAAAAATTGCAGAAGACACACTAGTCTTTGAGGTTGTTCAGAAAGAGAAGAAACAGGTTGAAGATATTCAGACTTTGAAAGCTGAAAAGAAAGTTGATGATGAACATATTTTGGAGTTGAGATTGAACTGTGAAAAGCTGAAAACTGAAAATGTCAAACTGTTGAATGATGTGGACAGTTTGACATTGGAAAACAAAATTTTGAAAGAAAATGAAAAAGATTTTGAAAGTAAAAGAAAATCCTCAGAAAATGAATATTTTTGGATAAAATTGGAAAACAAAAATCTAAAAGAAAATGAAACAAGATTTCAAGAACAGTTAAAAGGTTTAGAAAATGAAAAATCTGTTCTTGAAAATCTTAAAATTGAAAATGAAAATTCTATCAAGTTATATCTTGAATAAATCTCTCAGCTTGAAAAAGAAGCTGAGAATTCAAGAAACAAGATTGATGAACTTGAAAAGAAATTGAAAGGTTTTGTGACTGCATCAGATAGTTTGAATTTTCCCTGTCCAAAACCGATTAATTCTGTTCCAATAAGTGACAATGTCACAAATTTTGACAAAGTCAAAATTGAAGATTGTGAAGAAATATCTGATGACGAAAAAGAAAAGAAAAGAAAAATATTTTTAGATTTACAAGAAAAATTTAAAAATACTGTTTTGCAGTCTACTGAAATATCCTGTTAAGAAGATTGTAGAACAGAAACAAAAAGATAAAAATTTGAAAAATCCTAAAATTGAAAATAAAAGCTCATCAGTTAAGTCATCCAATCATTTTGAAAAACTACAAAAATCTGAAAATAAAAACTCACAAAATGTTGGTAATAAGTGGTGCAGGTTTGACCACAGTGCTCAAAAGCCAAATCCAGCATTGAAGAGGAGAAATGACTATAACCAAGCCAAACAATGTTATGATTTGAAGGTTTGGACTGATAGAAGTGGATGGTACGATAACAGAGTGTGCTACACCTGTGGTGTGAGAGGACACATTGCTGTTAACTGCCAGAATTGGAATTATGAGACAAGAAGATGCTATAATTGTCAAATTAGAGGACATATTGCCAGAGATTGCCCGAGGAGATCGATGGGAAGATTGAGGGTTGAATCTCAAAGAATGGCAAAGAAGCCAGTCAACGTCAAGCCCTATGAACAGAAGGTTCTAAAACCTAAAGTTCAGGATCAAACAATTCAAGAAAAGAAAGTTAAACTTTCACAGGGGCAGAAAGACAGACTGCGAAAGAAAAGGAAGAAGGCGAGAGAGTATCTCGAGAAAATTTTGTCTTCGGGTTCACCGGACAGATTGAATAAAAGTTTTGATGAATCAATTCACTCGACTGCAAAGCCAAGTAAATTGAATTCTTCAGTTGCAAATCTGAGGACAAAAGAGAAAAAGGAGAAAAAGAAAATGGTCGGCGATGAATCTGATGTGTCAAAGTCAGACAAGCCACCATCAGGCAATGAATCTGACAAGTTAAAGTCAGACAAGCCATGTGCAGGCAATGATTTTGGTTCATCAAAGCCAGAGGAGCCTAGTGTTGAGGTAAAATCTAAGAATTCAGGTTTAACAATGGATGATGCAAATTTTCCATCATTGTTGAACAAGAATTCAAAATCACCCAAGGCTGGTCAGGCTTGGGTAAATCTTTTCAAATAGAAAAACTTGACTTGCCGGAGCTTCCAGGTTGGTAAGCGTGAAGCAGGTATCGGCATCATTCTTGAGAAATTCACAGGATGGTAACTGTGATATTTCGATTTACAAGTGGTAAATCAGGGACATTAAGTTGTACTTGATTTTCTACTAGTGTTTGTTATTGACAAGGATCTTAATTGTTAATTTTTTAAAATGGTTGAAATAGAACAATGTGATGAAACCCCGAGTTTGTGAAAAGACAAACAAAACTAATTTTCCGGAAAAACCATTTGATTAAAACAAACTTAAGTGTTTTGAAATCTAAATGGGAAAATAGTTTGTTGTCAGGGGGAGTTCTGATTGTTTATGCCGAGTGAATGGCGGATTGAAGCAATTTGATATCAGTTTGTCACGTTTCTTGTATAGTTTGTTTTCAAATTTTCCAGAAAATCAAAATTGAAACATATTTTGATTTTAGGAGGAGAAAAATTTAAAAAAAAAAATTAGAAAATTTGAAAATTTCAAAAACATTGTAAAATCAAAATTGAGTTTTGTTGTGAAAAAAGAGGAAATGATAGTAAATCAGTGAACTATCACAGCATGCTAAAGATATGAAATGTCAAAATGTGATAAATGGTCTCACTGATGATGTGTCGATAGGTTTTCATACATTTAGTAGATTTATTCGGGATATAAACCTAAATTCAAACTTGTGAATTCGTGGGGAACACTACTTGGATATATAGGTAACCCCTGAAATCTCGTTTGAAAGGTCTCTTAATCTGATATACTAGGTCTTTATACTCAATGATGTCTGGGGTATTATTCCGGGACTTCTGCTGAACGGTGGTTCTGACCTAGTCCCTGGCTAATACTTGCTGCAATGCTTGAAACACAGCATTAAACCCTCAGCATGCTGAAACAATAAAATTGATAAATGCTGCTGTTGTAAGCAAAAAGATCCTCTAAAGGGGACACACCGAAAAGTCGAAGCTGATATCTCTCTGCGTATACGGAAGTATCGACCTGAGATCCCTCGGCTCTCGCATACCTAAATTATATACAGATATCATTGTAGTATACTCACCTGTAAGACTGATTATTGGGATTCTGGATACGGGAGTATATTCAAGAGGTGGGACACATGAATGAGCTAAGTTCTTAATTCATCTAAATCGTATCCTGAGTAAATTGAAATTTGTGTGAGAATTTAAGATGGATCAGTATATCGACAATCAAGGTGAATCGTTTAGAACTTAAAATGGTTAAAGCTTAACGGTGCTAGTGATTTGTTTCAGAAACTGATATGATCCTCTTACACAAACTCACAAAAATATTGTTTGTATATATTTCTTTACTGCATTTCAGTCAAGATAAAAAATTCAAAAAGATTTTCGACAACTGATGTTGAAGGACTGATATTCAAAATTCCAAGTGCTAAACATGATGAATTGGATTGGGAGAATATATTGAAAACTTTGAATGTCATATACAAATGTTTTGAAAGATTGTGTGTTTTAGTTAATCAAGGTCATTCATTTGAACTTGATGTAACTAGTATGTTTGTTGAATTAATGATGTCTACCAGTAAGTTTATTAAATTCAATTGTTATAAATTTGTGAAACTTATGTTGAGGTAGAGGATGTGCAGGGTAACAGGTTTTGAATTTCATTATTCCCATGGAAGCTAATTGTCAAAGCTTGAACCGGATATCTCAAGATCCCAGCATATCGAGAGGGGGAGTCTGTGAAAGGGGGAGTCTGGATCAACAGTTATTGGGAAGTTGAAGTTAGAGCAAGGTGATGCTGAAACCTGTGAAGAATGCTTGTGAGAATAGACAGAGTTAAGAAAAAGACTAAGACTGAAGACTACGGATCTGAAGATGCTAAAAGACTACGTCAACATCCAAGGGGGAGTCTGTTGATGCATGGAATGTCTGTTGACTGCGTCTACAAAAAGTCTGAAGTCAAGATTGGTCAACAGGGGGTCAAAGTGTAAATATTGTGTGAAATAGGGTCTGGTTCGCTTACGTGTCATTGTCTTAAGTCTGGACCGCTCATATGTCTTAGTCTGGTTCGCTTATTAGTCAAGTGTTCTGGACCGCTTATACGGCATGTCGTATGAGTGGACCAGAATCTCTATAAATAGGTGAGTGGTTCATTAGTTCAGAATAGATGTATGTGTGTGCTTGTGGAACGAAACTCCGTCAAAATATCATCAGAAAGCAATAAAAAGATAGGAATTGAAAGAACAAGCTGTTGTAACTTCATATATGTTGATTCCGCCTTCATACATGAAGATGAGCTACTCGGATTGACTTTTCGGGTCACGTAAATGGTCCAACACATATATATATATAGGAGAAGGATCCGTTAGGAACCACCCTTTATTGCGAGAACCAGTGTGAACACAAACACTAATACCTAAAAAAATATAAAAAACACCCAAATTTTTTTAACCATTTTTTTTGTGAAAATCGCTATATTTTGTTTACAATAAAAAAATAAAAAAATTTTCAAAAAAAAAAAAATTCGAGTCATAGTTATCCATGCACATGTGCATTTGTATCATTTCTTTGACAAATTCCGTAATTTATTACAAATATTAGACAATTGCACTTTCATTTACAGTACCACGTGTAATACACTACTTTTTACGTTAACAATATTAGAAATGCACATGTGCTTCTATATGTATCAACATGAAATAAGGTGTGTTGGTACACTACTTTCTCTTTCATCTATCATTCTATCCATAATACACAAACATGTACATGTGCATTTTTGTCATTTCTTTGACAAATTCCGTAATTCATTACAACTATTAGACAATTGCACTTTCATTTACACTACCATGTGTAATATAATACTTTTTAAATTACCAATATTAGAAATGCACATGTGCATCTTTATGTATCAACATGAAATAAGGTGTTTTGGTACACTACTTTGAATACACTTTCCTTTCATCTATCATACCATCCATAATACACTACCATTACCTCCTACCATCCATAATACAATACCATTACCTCCTACCACCCATAATACAATACCATTACCAATATTTTCACTTTATTACATGTATGTAAACACCATTTATACCATCCAATCAACATATTACATCATAAATTGACAACTATAACTAAACCATCAACCACTAGATATAACTAACCAAAAAACATGTATATGGGCTTACTTCTCCATTCAAATCACAAACTTTTTGTACAAAACACATTATATCATGGTTATACATAATGATGCACATGTGCATTTTGAATATTGGTAATGTAAGAAGTAGTGTATTACGAATGGTATTGTAAATTAAAGTACAATTGTCTATTCCTGATAACGTATTACCGAATTTGGCGAAGTAATAATACATATGCACATGTGCATGGATAACTGTTACTCGAAAAAAATTTTGTTTTTTATGGTAACGAAATATAGCGATTTTTTAAGAAAAATATTAAAAAAAAATTTTGAGTGCTTTTTTGATTTTTTTTAGATTTTATTTTGTGTTCACATTGGTTCTCGCAATAAGGGTGGTTCTCGCATGAACCTTACCCTATATATATATATATATAAATATGTATATTGTCAAATATACATATATGTATATACATGTTTAAAATTGAAAAAAATGTTATTTAGGGTTTAGCATTAGTATTTAGAGTTTAGCATTAGGGTTTATCATTATGGTTTAGGATTTAGCATTAGTATTTAGGGTTTATCTTTAGGGTTTAGCAATAGTATTTAGGGTTTAGCTTTAGCTTTAGGGTTTGCATTAAGGTTTAGCTTTAGCTTTAGGGTTTGCATTAAGGTTTAGCATTAAGGGTTTAGCTTTAGGGTTTTGCTTTAGCTTTAGGGTTTAGCATTAGGGTTTAGCTTTAGGGTTTAGGGTTTAGCATTAAGGTTTAGCTTTAGAGTTTAGGGTTTAAGGTTTAGGGTTTATAACACTTATTTTTTAATTTTAAACATGTATATACATATATGTATAATTTACAATATACATATATGTATAGTTAAAAGATTAACAATATACACATGTGTATAAATCCAAAAAAAAAAATTTAAAAATTATTAAAACCTTAAGGAAAAAGCTCTGATTTTTCCACAAAAAAATGCATTTTTTGCATTTTTTTTGTATTTTTTGCTTAGGGAAAATGTGTGGTCCAAATTGCTTCTCAAGTTTCTCAAATAGGGTGGACTTCTTTTAAGATCCCTACCCTATCTATCTATACTTTCTATAAAAGGAGAAATCCCAATGAGATAAGAAAAGTTGATGTGCCAGCCAGAGAGGCTGTCCAACAATGCTTTTTTTATGTCATCAACGTTGAGGTGGCAGCCATAGAGGAGCCAAAGTGACATCATAAAGTTTAATACTAAAAAACTTTAAAATTCAAAACTATGGCCCACATTCATCAAAACTCTGCCTTCCATTGATGATTCAAACCTCTGCATTCGATTCATGCTTCAAACATCTGGCCAGATTCAAATTTCAAAATTCTGGCGCCAGATTTAAAATTCAAACCATATATGTATATAAAGTTCTTTTTAATTTCAAATTCTCATAACAAACATAAACTATAACTCTCTCTCTCTCTCTCTACGGTTTCAATTTCCCCTCTTTCTTTGTTTCTCATCGGAGCTTGAGAATTCCATCAGCAAACTGCGAAGAAGGAGATGACGAATCTCCTAGGTCAACAAACAGCTTACGGTTGTTTAAAAATAAAGTTCTTTTTAATTTCAAATTCTCATAACAAACATAAACTCTAACTCTCTCTCTCTCTCTGGAATGAATGTTATAGAATGGATCTCAACTTCATTGATGAAAAGGTAATGTATGTTTGTGTTTAAAAATAGAGTTTTCTACGGTAGTTTAAAAATAGATAAATTTTGATTTTTTATTTTATCACAACTGTAGGTTTGTATGCTAATTGTTCTTCAGGTAGATCTTGCTGGATTTGTTATTTGGTTTGGAAGTCTTGAGTTCGTTGGGCGAAGTTCAAAATCTAATCAAGGTTATAAAATGGATCTCAACTTTATTGATGAAGAGGTAATGTCTGTTTGTGTTTAAAAATAGATGTATATGTGTGTATTTTTGATTCTATGCTTTGTAGGTTTGTAATGTAAATGTAATCAAGGTTATAGAACGGATATCAACTTCATTGATGAAAAGGTAATGTTTGTTTGTGTTTAAAAATAGAGTTTTCTACGGTAGTTTAAAAATAGATATTTTTTTTATTTTTTCTTTTTATCACAAACTGTAGGTTTATATGCTAAATGTTCTTCAGGTAGATCTTGCTGGATTTGTTATTTGGTGTGGAAGTCTTGAGTTCGTTGGGCGAAGTTCAAAATGTAATCAAGGTTATAAAATGGATCTCAACTTTATTGATGAAGAGGTAATGTCTGTTTGTGTTTAAAAATAGATGTATATGTATGTATTCTTGATTCTATGCTTTGTAGGTTTGTAATATAAATGTAAACAAGGTTATAAAATGGATCTCAACTTTATTGATGAAGAGGTAATGTCTGTTTGTGTTTAAAAATAGATGTATATGTGTGTATTCTTGATTCTATGCTTTGTAGGTTTGTAATATAAATGTTCCTGAGTTTTATACCTTCGTTTATTGAGTATGTACATTCTTTGATTTTTTATTTTTATCACAAACTGTATGTTTGTATGCCATAAAATACAAAAGAAATTTAAATGTTCTTCAGGTCGATCTTGCTGGATTTGTTATTTGGTACGAAAGTCTTGAGTTCATTGGCCGAGCTTCAAAACAAACTAACTGTATGAAAGGCGAGATTCAAGCCTTGGAGTAAGTGGTGGCTTACATGTTCAGTGATTAATTTAAATTATTTAAAGAGGAATCAAGTTAATGCTAAAAATGAGATAAGGGCTGTTGGTATTTAAAGGGGAATCAGGGTAATGCTAAAAAATGACAGCTCTTGGGTATGTGATGGCTGCAAATCATAACTATAGTCTTTATTTCTGCTGATATAATAACATGTCGAATGAATATTCATTAGTTGTTTTGTGATCTGTTGCAAGGAAGTTGGTGATGCTACGGAAGACTTTTCAGCAGCCTTCGGTTGAAAGGGATTCTGGATTAAGTCTGAATGGAAAGTAAAAACTACTTATTTTGAAGAAGAAAATTGTGGTTTTTAGTTATGTGTGTTTTAACCTATTGTGTTTGAAAGTTTGGTATGTTATGGCTACAATTTGAATCATCTAAACTGATGGATTTTGTATGTAATTGCTACAATTTGAATATTATTGTTATTATATTATTGTTAATGTTCATTTTTTGGACAAGTAGTAGGGTTATATATTATTTTTAGAGACTGAGTACTACTTTAATGAATTGGTTAGTAGGAAAAGTGTTAGAATATGTTGAGCAGTCTTCGCTTCAACAGACCTTATCATCTATTGATCATGGTCTGTTAAAGCTCTGTTGTTAAACATTCTCTGTTGAACTGCATTATCTGTTAGTCCATAGCAGAGGTTCTCTTTGGCAGACCTTTGCTTGAACCGTCTCGATGTTTATCAGTAGATGTTCATCATGATCCGTGTGTAAACAGATGTTTGAAATCCTCTGTTGAACTGCATCATCTGTTAAGGCACAACATATGTTAGCAATCTATACTGTGGAATGATCAGCATAGGTTGTGTTTGGCAGAGCTTTGTTTCAACAGTTTTTTTGTTTATCAGCAGAGGACCTTTGGTTCAAAAGACTTTGCTTCAACAGATGTTGTCTTGAAGAGAGCTTTGGGTTTGGCAGACTTTAGCGAAATAGATGTCGAGTGTGTCCTTTTAGTTTCAGATGTTTAAAGACTGTATCATCTGTTAAGTAACAACAGGTGTTAGCTTCATGATGCTTTTGTATTCATATTCAGCAGTAGAGGCTGTGTTTATCAGCAGAGGTTGTTTGCTACAACAGTCTTTGTGTTTATCAGCAGAGGTTGTTTGGAACAACATACTTTGCTTGAACAGATTTTCTGTTTCACAGAGCTTTTGGTTTGGCAGACTTTATCTAAACAGATGTTGAGTGCACCCCTTTTGTAGATGTTAAAAGACTGTTATTTGTAATTAGAGGTTAATTCAAGTGAAGTTATGACAATGATCACCCGTAAATTTGTTGAAGCCTTTTAAGTGTCGATGACTGCCCATAAATTTACAGAGTATAATTCGAGTTGTAATGTATCATCAAGAGCCAATTAAAATATATATGGAGAATGTACAACAAAAGTTTAAGTTAATATAAATAACAAGATAAGCATACATGATTATAATTTAAATATTCGTAAATCGTAAATTTTCAAAATATAGAAGTTTGATACATCACCATCCCATAATTTATCTCAAATGAGATAATACCAACAACCACAACTATCTGTAGATACCATTGAGCTTCGTGAACTTCTTGGTCCATTGACAAGCCGCGTATCTAAATCCCTTGCCATGCTTCTCCCGTCGAAAGTCAATTACAGTGTCAACTCCATTCAGATTTTCAACTGTCATCTTCAATGATCTATAAATCCTTGATAAAGATGCTCCTTTCACATTCAGACGCTTAAAAATAAATATAAAATACCAATAATTAATAAGAAATAAATAATGTATTTAAGGAAAGTAACAAAAAAAAAAAAACTTAATTGTAACAAACATTTAACATCCAAAGAATGAGGCATAATATATTAACAGAATAAACTTACAAAATGTTTGATGCAGTACCATACGAATTGTAAGGGGTATACATCAGGATCAACTTCATAATCTGAGACAGCGGCATCAAAATCTGCGTCGTCGCCATCATCAGATGATTCATCCAATACAACATAATCACTATCAGAATCTGCATCATTGGATTCTTCAACATCCGCTGGTGATCTAAATCCTCGGTAATTGGAGCAACTTCTAAATTGGGTGAGGAAGTATCGTCCTTCGGACTGTCATTGGCTTTGGGTGCAACAATCTCACATAAATTCAAATCAAAGACAATAAGCAGAAAGATGTAATCTACTACGTATCTTAAAACAAATACAATTCCTGTTTGCATACCCATGTAGTATACAACCTTTTCCCATCCATCGGTTATAAAGTAACAATTCCGAAGAGGATCACGTTGAAGTACTACATCATAAGAGTCCCATTGATTCACATAGATCTTAAATGTCTCTTTAAGTTTACCACTCCAATACTGATGTTAACTAAGTCCTTGGGTATTAGCTGAACAAAAAGATATAAAATTATGAAATCAACAAAGGTACAGTAAAATTAACAACTATATCACTAATTACTATAGTAACATTTAAGTATTGGATTAAAATACCAAAACTTACCAACACGTCCTTACAAACATCAGTAAAACTTCCACTGTGTTTTGAGAATCGGTAATCCGATCTCATACTGTTTACACACTCTATAATGCCAACATTACCAGGAACTTCATTGAGTAAATGATTGTTTGCAAAGTTTTGTGGTATTATCTGTTGAGTTCAAGTATTTAAGTATTGGCAAGTGTTATATGTGAATTAATTGTTAACAATAAAACTGTAGAAAATGGTTTTAATGTAATAATCTTACCAAGATTTTGGAATTAAGAGTGTCCAAAAATTTATAAAAAGACATCTTCTAAGATATGATGTTTCTGGTTAAAAATCAAAGAAACAATGAGACAATGTATTTTATCAGATACTTCATTATTTATAAAGACTGTGATAACAAATATGAACCAACAAAGTTTAATATATCTATGTCATTCAGATAACGCATTTAATATTTATCGATTTATTTAGAGCATATCAATAAATAAAGATTCCTCTAAAAACTGTAGAATCGAGTAGCAAGGAAATAACTTTTTTTTCTGCAAGCCATAAATAAAAGATTTGTCATTTAATCATATTATTTAATATCAAGTAAGAAAAACAACAAAATATACCTTATCGATTGCTTTCAAGAAACCAAATGTAGCACCATATCAAAGAAATCTTCAAATCGGAAACATTATAAAAAATAAAAAAGCTTGTAAAATTAAATTGATACATCATCTAAAACATGCAATACATGAGAACAGTCTTCATAACAGTTGTTAATCATCTGCATATGAAACTAATGTGTATACAAGTTTTAATAAATATTATTATACCTTGATCGAAGTTGTTGATGATGTCAAAAGTAAGAAGTATTCAAGTGGAGTGATTGAATATTGAAATGGACATCGGTGATTAAAACTTGAAGCACTTTTTATGAGATCAGACAAGCAATTTTGTAAAGGGATGTGGAGAGTCGTTAAAAAGGTAAAATATGTTTCTATCTGCCTCTATGTAAAAAGGTAAACCGCCATTGGAATAATAAATTACATTTTACCGCCATTGAGATAAGGAAGTTACATTTTACCCCCTAATACAACTGCCATTTTCAAATAATTCAAACCATTTTCAAAATACTTTGAAAGTCTTTTTCTTCAGTGCTCAACAATCTTCTTCATTCAGGTATTTGAAATTATGGATACAGATAATCGAATTTCAAGTAAGTATGAACTGTTCCTTCAACCAAGTCAAAGTCAAGTCTGTGCTGAAGCAAGGAAAAAAGGAAGCGTGTTTTGCAACAAAAGCGAAACAACAGTGGTTTTCATCGTACATCAACATCTGATTCTGTTAAAAGGATTCCATTATTAAACACTCCAAGTGGTATGCCTTATAGGTTTGCAAATAAAATTTTACAAGAAATATATATTTATATGTTATGTTTTCGGAATCCTTACTCATGTTTCGTATTTTACAAGTTTCAACCACCAATGTTGAAAGAAGAAATGTGTATCATCTTCCTGGTTATGTTACTCCAAATATTAGTAGTATTTTTTTTTCACTCATCTACAAAAGTAAAATGTATACTTACTGCAGATATTTTTTGGCAATTTCAAATAATTTTCACAATACTTTCAAAGTTCTTTTCTCGAGTGGTCAATAATCTTCTTCATTTAGGTATTTTAAATTATGGATACAGATAACACAATTTTAAGTAAGTATGAAGTGCTCCTTCAAGCAAGTCAACGTCAAAACTGTGCTGAAGAAAGAGAAAAAAAGGAAGTATGTTCTTCAACAAAAGAGAAACAACGGAGGTTGTCATCTTACATCAACATCTGATTCTGTTGAAAGGATTCCATTTTTAAATACTTCAAGTGGTATGTGTTATAGTTTTGCAAACAAAATTTAAAAGAAATATGTATGTATATGTTATGTTTTTGGAATCCTTACATATGTTCTATTTTACAAGTTTCAACCACAAATGTTGTAAGAAGGATTGTGTATCATCTTCCTGTTTATGTTGCTCCAAATATAAGTAGTAATTTGTGTCACTCATCTACAAAAGTAAAAGGTATACTTACTGCATATATTTTTTGGTAATTTCAAATAATTTTCACAATACTTTCAAAGTTCTTTTCTCGAGTGGTCAACAATCTTCTTCATTCAGGTATTTTAAATTATGGATACATATAACACAATTTCAAGTAAGTATGAAGTGCTCCTTCAAGCAAGTCAACATCAAAGCTGTGCTGGAGAAAGAGAAAAAAAGAGGTATGTTCTTCAACAAAAGAGAAATAACAGAGGTTGTCATCCTACGTCAACATCTGATTCTGTTGAAAGGATTCCATTTTCAAATACTTCAAGTGGTATGTGTTTTAGTTTTGCAAACAAAATTTAAAACAAATATGTATATATTATGTTTTTGGAATCCTTACATATGTTCTATTTAACAAGTTTCAACAACCAATGTCGAAAGAAGGAATGTGTATTACCTTCCTACTTATGCTACCCCAGATATTAGTAGTAATGTGTGTCACTCATTAATTATGAATTGTAGTTTTGTTCATTTATTTTATATACTTTTCTCTTATAAGATTCATCAACAAAAATCTTATCAAGGAATGTACATCACACTCCTTTTGGAAGTACTAAGCAAACATCCTATTTTGTTGAGAGGACTCCATTATCAGATATTACAAATTGTATGTTTTAAATTTTTGGAAACAAAATATCTGTTTAATCTTAGGTTTTATGAAAGACCCTAATTCGTATTTGACCAAAAGTCGCAGCGGAAATTCGTACCATAAAATTTCTTTCGTTATAAACGTTTTGATTTACTAGAAGTTCATTTCTAAAATGATTCTTTCACATAAATTCATCAATAGACTCATTTACTAAATAAAAACATAACTTATGTTTATTATATTACATACACCAATGTTCCCGTACAATCTATCCTACGACCCGGTCTTCGATCTCTACTCCTCGTGATGATTCTCCGTGATTCGTTCTACCTGCACTCACCACATACATTCGCAACATTAGCACGCATTATAAACATGAACAAGATTTTTCCTCGTTTTACGTTTCATTCCTTTAATCTCTTTACATTTAAGCATTCCATCTGAGTATATGATCCCTGGTGAGATTTCCTTAATGTACCTGGGTTACACTTTATTCGCAAGGCACACTATTAATAACGTCAATACTGTATCGTATTGAAAACTTGCAAAAATCCATGCATACCTTACTGCATCCGTGCACACTCACATATTTACATACGTACATACCTTCACACATGGCTACATACTTGCATACGCTCATATATACCTACTTGCATAAATACATACATACATACGTACCTACATACGTACATACGTTCATACATGTCTACATACGTGCATACGCCCATATGTTCCTAATTGCATAAATACATATATACATATATACCTACCTTTCCTAAAACATGAAATGAATTAATCATACTTAGTATATAAGCGTTTAAAAACGGTCTAAATGGGTTCGCATTGTATATACAAATAAAATATAATTTTTTCATAATTCTGGAGCCCGTCGCGTCACGCGACGACCCCTTGCCTTTGCCGTTGCGTCGCGCGACCCCCCAATATGAACAGAATGTTTGCAGCTGTTGCTGCATATTCCCAACATAACTCAATTTTACGGAAACGAGCATACCTCTCTCGTTTTTGATCCGTTTTACACGATTCTTTTTCCTACATGATCGTAATTTAATTCTCCATCACATGGAGTTAAAATCCGATATCCAGATTAACAAAATTTTAGACTTTTAAGCTTTCGAGTTATTACCTTTTTACAAAGTTTTGACCCGTTCATGCATTTATCAAAATAATCTGTTTATTTGACCTCAGTTTCTCATGAACCTTATAATTTCAACGTTGTCTATTATAAAAGATTAAATTCTCGGATGTCTTGCATCCTCTTAACCCATTTTCGCTCAAAAGCTTATTTTGACCCGTTATGGGTATTTGCGCATCAAATGGTCTATGACTTACAAAAAAAATACTCTTCACTTTCATACTTGACCAAAATATTACACTAATCGAATAGCTTGTTTACAAACGACTTTTAAGGTCGTTTGCCCGATGTACCTATCAAGGGCGTTTTTGTCAACTTTGTTCCATCCTTTATAACAAAGGACTTCATTGCATATTTAACCAATCCTACTACTTAACTACAACTCTAATCTCACATACCTTGCTCGGATCAAAGCTATGACCCGTTTTAATACTTCACCCACCAAATTACTAGATGATAGCAACGCAATCCTTTCGCTATTCATTCAGTAAATTCGTAATGCTTGACAAACAATTCATTAGTCGATATTACCAAATGGTGATATCTTCACCATTTGACCCATTAAATCTAATTGTCCATTTTATCCTTGTGGGATTTTGATTAGTCATTATTCCCTCCATGTAACTTATCCCTTCATTAACACGTAAAGCAAAATTACCATATTACCCTTGTTAACCATAAAACTTAGTCTCTTATCATGACTACATGTTCCGACCCGTATCAAAACTTTTCGGAACAACATACTTCACATATTCGCTTACCATGTTCGTAACTTATTCAACGAGTAGATATTCTATAAAAAAGGGGTAAGCTTTACTTACTTTACATCCGAGTACGCTTCCCGTGCGCATAAGTTCCATTTGACCCGCTTCTTTCCCAATCTTCCACGCCGCTTATCAAGCATCAAACTATCATATATCATTCTCAAGATAGTTAGCTTATTCATCATTCATCACGACCCTTTCATCACACGGATCTTATATTGAAATCATCATTCGACTTCATAACATGCTAATCTATCAAATCTTATCCGATTTCTCCCAACATTCTGTAAGACCCATCTTAAAATAACTGAATTTTATAATATTTAACACGCATTTATTACAAAATGCGAGCTTACAAAAACTTTGTTGGGTTTACAATCATACATGATCGAAATATTTGAGTTATCATTCTAACTAGTTTAAAAATTCAGATGCAATTCTTAATGTTTACATATTTATTTAAAACAAAATAGATCAATGCGGAAGCTTGTTCAGTGTGTTCGGTTCTTGAAAGTCGCTTGATCTTCATCCAGAGTCCCGCGTGCTTTTACCTAATGCCAAAACCACGTTAAATGTGAGTTTTGACCGTATTAGAATAGATATAAACAAGTTCTAATGACAAACAATGAAAATGGAAACAAAATACTGAAATTTGGGGCTGTCGCCCCGCGACAGCTTAGTCCCCTTCCTACGCGGCCCGCGACAGCCGTCGCGGCACGCGACGGTGATTCCATATTGGCGTTGCGTAGCGCGACGCCCACTTTTTCACAGAATGTTCGTTTCTTTTGTGCTGCACCTGCCCAGCTACGAAAATTGACATATAACATCTTAAAACTTGCATAACTTTTGCTACACAAGTCCGTTTTACGAAATTCTTTTTCCTACGCGTTCGTAATTTAATCCTCCATCATATGGAGTTAAAGTTAACATCTGAATTCATAAAATAATGGGCTTCGAGCCCTTGACTTTAAAATTCATTTTTTAATGACTTTTGACCCGTTCAAGTTTTTAAAGCTCAAAGCTTGTTTCTAATTGACCATTAAGCATACATCAACATGTTTATCTCAAAATATTTAGTTCGGGTCTGTAATCTTTTATGAATTACGTGGCTAGTACTCATTCTATGCGCATAATTCTTTTGACCCGTTTCGAAGATTTAAACCTTTTAAGTTTAAATCTTTCCCCTTCGTTATGCACAATCCACTTGATATTTACCTATAACTTACATGATTGTAAAACATGTTCTTAAACGGCTCATAAGGATCGTTTACCCGGTTCAGGGTTCATGGGTATTTTGGTCAACTTCAGTCCCTCATTATACGACGAAGGGTTTTCACTAATATTTGACCATCTTATTACTTCTAGCTATAATTCAAAATATGCGTACCTGGCTCGGGTCAACATATTGACCCGTTTAAATATCTTTTGCTTTTAAATTTTCTAGATAAAAGCATTACAAACCGTATGTCCTTCCCTGAAATCACAACACTTAACAAGCGGTCATCAATTAGTATTATTGTCAAATGGTATTAACTTACCATTTGACCCGTTTAGCCGAAAGTGACCATTTATCAACATAAGGTGATATTTTTAAATACCATCCCGCCCCTTAAACCTATTCCGGTTTACACCGTGAGTTCTTATTACTTAAATGGCATTACTTGAATTATTTGACCCGTTAAGATTTACACCAAATGGTTATCTTTTCAAACCTTTTATCTATCCGTCAACTCATGTGCGGATTTTTATTCAATCACTTTTACCCATTACGGTTCACCCTATAACGTGATGTTCAAAATTCCATATTGGTTAGTCTTCACCCGACTAGTCTACCGTTTTTACCCCTTTTTACCATAGTTTATGGTTTCTTACCATATTTCCTTATTCCGGCTTACATTGTATCATGCCGGAATATAGTATTTTCAAATACTTGTCATAATTCAAAAATCAATACTCACAAGTAAATGTATCATAATACCAAGGGGGTGTAAGCTTAACTTACCTTGAATTCCGATTATGCTTTTCCACGCGTATTAGTTCCGTTTGACCCGCTTCTACCCAAGCTTCCACCTAGCTTTTCGAGCGTCAATCTACCTTTTATCATTCGCAAGGTGATTAGATTAGTCATTATTATCAAGACTATCTCACCTTACGGACTTTATATCAAAATCACCAAATTGATTTCATTATTGGTCAGTTTGACTTTTAAAAGTCAAACGGCCTATAACACGAGCAATTACACAATCAAGTTCAACAATTCATTTAAGCAATAATATCCTATAGGCATTATTCTTGCACTACCGTTTTAACTAGTTTTCTCATCAAATTCATTATACTTCTAATTTCTTTAACTAGTTCAAACGATTATCGTGACTAGTTTCTTTATTCATTTTTGCAAGAACCAAGGGTTCCCTTTTATAACGAGACCCGTTCCATCATACTATTTGGCATTCATCCGAATACCTATCATAATCAAGTTTCATAACTAGTTGTTTAGCCAAGCTTTAACATTAATTAGGCAAGTTCATATCACTGAAAATAGGCTGTTTTTGGTGACCTGTTTACAAGTCTTCAAAAATTATGATTTTTTATGTGATATACCTCTCGGAGGGTTAGACCTTGTGTTAAAATTTCAAGATCTAACTCTTTACCAAAAATTCGTAAATATTCATTTACTAAGCTGCAATCAGATTCGTCACTTCTGACTGCAGCTTACGAAAAAATTCATTTAAAATTCCTATTTTATCCGATTGACGAAATTCCAATTGGAGGTTTTTGAAATTACCTGAAGTTACCTACAGTAAAAATTTGAGATCATAAATCAATTCTTAAATTGAGTTATGACATTCGTAATAGGCTGCAAATTCTGCCAGAAAACGCAGCCTGAACCTTTGATACCGAAAAATTAATAAAACATTCAATTTTCGTCGAAAAAATGCGATTCCAGTGGGGTTTTAAGGATATTTCCTGGAATTACATTTTAGACTCAAGAAACACATGTTTTTGTCACGTTTTGTCCATGTTACAGCCAATACAAGTCGGCTGTAAATTCTGATCAGAAGCTGTTTGAATTCAGCTTTCAATTAGAACATGTTTATGACATTATAACACTATTTTTAGCAATCAAAAACCCTAAAAGCATCACATGCACGAATTTAGCATCAACAAATTTGAATTTACTTCATGGAACTCAAATTACACGAGAATAACTGTCAAAATCCTAGTGTTTATCAAGTTTCTACAAACCCATTAATCACCTACAATGGTGATTATAAACCCCACAAGTATCATGCAAGATTTTAACAAGAAATCATCTAGGGTTTATCCTAAGACATCATAGCATTTCGAATTTTATCTATACAACACATAATCAAGCTAAATATCGTTTTTTTTTCACAATTAACCTAAAATTCAAGATGAATCAAAACATCAAGATTTTGCATACCTTATGATCCCCTCAACAAGGTGATCACTAATTCGTGCTTGAAAATTGATTTAGACCAGATTAGAGCCTTCAATTGATCAATTTAGTGAGAGCTAGGGTTTGTGAGGAGCTCATGTTCGCTCCCTGCGTTTTTTTGATCGACCAAACACACCTAAGTGTGTGTTTGGTGGAGTTTATTTTTGTTTTAATCTTTCAAGTTTCCCCACTTTACAACTTAGGTCCCTCAATTATTGTTTTATTTATAATTTAGGAGTTTCCATCCATTTATTTGATATCACAAGACCCGTAACCAACTGGGTTATCTAATCCTGGTTAGTTTATTCTCTTTTTATTTAAAATTAGGTTTAATTGTTTGAATCATAAAATTTACCGGGTTAATTTTTACCACGAATGGTAATTTACCCGTTCATAAATATTAACGTGGTTTGATTACCAAACCTATTTTCGGGGTGTTACACATTCACACACATATATGATTTCAAACATTATTAACATAAGCAACTCATCATTTTCATCATGTTATACAAAACCCACTTCATCACTACTTTGCTAATCACTTACAAATGATCTAATCTTAATTACCTCATAATTTCATCATACATTTGGTGTGTATACTACCTCCTAAGCATAGTGTACAACTAATTCATGCATATTCTTCTAACCTCATACATAATTCATCAAATTCCTCCTTCTAATCAACATGAATCATTCATACATAAACATCAAACATACTAGTATCACATTTCTTTCAATTCCTATAACAAGAATCTATCATACATATCAAAATACATCAATATTAAGCAAGAATTGGACATGGGTGATCATTCAAGTCGTCATCATCACCATAACCAACGGGTTTCACCTATAAACATCAAATTAACCCAAACCATGCATAATCCATGTTCCAAATGATGATTCTAACACATACTCATACTAAATTTCATACAAATTCGTGATTTACAACATAACCCACTTCGTGCATAATCACCAATCTAACTTTTAAGACATACCTTGCGATCCCCTTGTGAAGGTGATCATTAATCCATGCTCGGTTATGAATTTAAGCTTCATTTAACCTTTCAATTTGATGATTTCTTGATTAGGGTTCTTTGACGTGCTGTCGTAGGTACACGCAAATTTAATCCTAATAACAACTATAGATAGTGGTAATAGGGTATCGAACTCAGGGAGTATGCGGAAAGTGTGTTGATTTTATAGCTTTGCGATTAAACTACAATTAACCTAATTTGCAGAAAATAAAGATCAATAATTTGGATTGTTGTTTTAGAAAACTAAATTAATAACTAATTGCAAATCAAATGTTGGTTGTAAAACAGATTAGGAGAGAACAATGACCATCTTAGGATTCAGTTTCTTTAAACAATTGTGTGAAATTCCAACTAGAAAGAGTTACATAGACATAACTCGTGCATAAATAATCGAAGTGATAAAAGGGAACAAAGTACTCGGATTTATAAACGCGAGGTTGTTTCCCGATGATCAATTAATCAATAACCAACCCTAACCCTTCCCGTGATATCTCGATTGCCAACGGCACCAAGAACGTACGATTGAGACTAGGAATTGCACTATCAATTAACAAACTACAAACAATTATGCATACACCATGATAATCAAGCAACACAAGTTATCATTCTAGAAATTCAGAAATAAACACACAAAAGTTCAAGAGAAACCTGCACCTAAGATGATCACCGAAAGTTTTAGCCACACATAGCTTGGTGAATCATCATAGCAATCAATTCAATGTTCATACAAATCGAAAACACAAACCGAATGTTAGAAATTGTCTAGAACCAAACAAGGACAGCCAAATTCGCCCCTAGTGTCCCCAATAATCGACCAATGATGAGAATACTTGAAAAGACATCATAAAACTGATTTTAATGAGGCAGTTACAAAGTTTCCGCAGACTCCATCGTAACTTATGGTGGCCTTCAAATTGTTACGGCAGCAGCTTCCTGAGTTACGGTGGGATTCAGGTGTAAGTCAGGTCCACCGTAATTTACGGTGGTACCGTAAATTACGGTGACAACCTGAATTTTGTGTTTTGTTCCTTTGTTCCTTCCACGCACGACCCGATAAACTCCAAACCGTCCAAAGCTGCGTTTTATCCACTTTAAACTTCCGAACCACACCTGAAACATAAGCAACCGTAGTCATCTAATTCAAGATAATTACGCGATTAAGTGAAGGATTAATTCGTCTTTTAACATGATTAAGGGTTGTCCTATGGACCACCCGTCACATCCCCACACTTAACCGTTGCTTGTCTCAAGCAACTCATCAAATCAATATCTTAACAAGTGATCAATGTAAGCCAAGCAAAAACAAGCAATCCTTTTACTAACCCCTTTTTAACACCCAACTAATGCACCCCTCACTATGTCTCTCCTCTCGGTTACAAGTAAGCACTAGCAATATGAGCTAGACACACCAAAGGCAAACGGGCGGTTGCACAACTATAGGCTTGTACCTAAATCGATCCTTCTCCTAAAATGTGTCAAACATGAATGCAAATCAAAGGGACTTTCAAGGTTGTAACGTGGCTAAGTGTATAGGTAGGAAATGAAATATATATGAAGTAGCGAAAACTTAACCCGGTCTTTTTATTACACAATAAAACAAACTAACAACTACCAAAGTAAACTACAATATACAAGATAACTAAACATCATTTCTTTTTTCATTTTCCATTACTTTTTCTCTTTTTTTTTCTTTCTCTTTTGATATATATATATATATATATATATATATATATATATATATTCAACTCAAAGCAAACAAACATACAATGAAACATCAAACATATCTACTTCAAACTACTAAAACTACTACTACTATTACTAACACTATAAGACCGGGTCAAATTTGGGTAAGTTTTTAAGTAAGTAGCTAGGGGTAACAAATGATAGGCTTTTAGGCACAAAATTGGGTAACTAAATGTCCAAACCCCCGCCCCTCTCGCAACCATGCTCATATATATAACTTATGAGGTCCAACCCCCCAAATCCCACACTCACACACACTAAAAACGAGGCTACCTAGATGCCCTTATCCTTTTCGCATTCATGTCCAACTAAGGCCTCGAACCGCATTCAAGCACAAGTTCTAATGCACCCCCACCCGTAGCCACTCTCATCAAAGATAAGCATTATTTATGTACAAGTGTGGCTACGACTCTCACCAAGAATGAAAGGGTATCAAGGGTTGCCGGTGCATCAATTTAGGGTTAATCTAGGATGTTCAAATTCTCACAATGTTTTGCTTGACTCAATTTTTTTTTTTCAAAATCTTCAAAAAATTCCCCCCATCCCCACACTTGGGATACATTGACCCCAATGTATGGTTTTAGAAGGCTTTGATCACTAAGATTCATTCAACATCAACAAAAAGCTTCTTCACTCAAACCACAAATTTCTTTTTGTACTTTTCATTTTATATTTTTTTTTATGTTTTTCTTCTTTTAAAACATAACACCACCAACAAGCACCAACCCAACATAACATATCAAAACACCACCCAACCATAAACAAACAAACTAACAAATATGCACAAAAATATACAAAGGGGGAACACAACCTGACTAATAATAGCGCGGTCCCGGAGGTCCAAAAATGGAAGACATCATGCCGTTCCATTCACCGAACGCAAATGAGCCGCTACTACTTCCTCCTTGTTGTTGTTGAGCTCCCTCTTGTTGCCGTGGGTCAATCCATTGTGAATGGTGAAGCGGCGGGGTCGGATACGAAATACTACCATCATAAGGTGGTAGTGACGCATAATCCACACGTTGTGGATCCACAACCACCGGCCGCCCGGCGTGCCAGTCCGCATGCAATCTCCTTTTTTGATCATCATGATAACGATTATTCATTTCCACTTCACGGGAATACGCATGTGTACGATTACATGGCTCTTGACGATCAAGTGTTTGTTTCAAGGACCGCTCTATACTTGCACTATTCCTCGTGTTTTGATCATACAACGTCCGCTCCGACCCCGACCACGACTCAAAAATAGGTGCCGGGGGACGTTGATTCTCAATCACTTCTTGCATTGTGCCTTCATAAGCCCAACCCGGCACATAAGATTGCTGCGTATAATCGTAAAACATGCCACCATAACCTCTACCATAACCCCCTTGACCTACATTTTCACCACCATGCGGCTCGTCCACATAATCCTCGTCACCACTTGGAACTGCTTCTTCATCACTTTCCGGCTCGTCCGGCTCACCCGGCAACAAATCTCGTGCACCCAACTTTAGTGCTCTCCACCTTTGCCCTTTCGACTTTAGCTTATGATAACGCTCCGATTGTGTATATGACCAACCAATCCCCAACTTATCTAACGTAAAAGGCTGATGCCTTTTTGTTGCTCCTCGATCTTCAGATGTTATTGCCTTTTGTTGTTTCATCAACCCCGTGATTATTCGACAATACGGGACGATATCTCTTCCATACTTATTCCGGCAAATCCATAAGTGGTTCATGATCAGATAGCGTATCAGAAAACGCGGAGACCCATGCATTAGCGAATGGAGGACAGGTACCTCCGGGAACCTCACCTGCTCCTTGTCCCCCCTTCGTGGAATAACATTGAGAACACAGATTGCTAGCAACAATTTAGCTTCTATTTTTAAGTTCTTCCGGTATAGAATACCACTGTATTTACCGGGTAAAAACAGTGCTGCCAACATATCATTCCATCGAGCATGTTTCTCCGGTTTAACCAGGAGGTCATCAAGAGTCGGTATCATGTAATCACGGGCTGGAAGACTATCATATTTCCCAAGCTTCTTCAACGTGTCAAAAGACATCTCCACTGGAATTCCATTCACAATACCCGTTAGCTTCATGTGTGATGGCCTGTCATATTGATTAACCTTAAGAGTTGCCATCCACTCTTGGATTTCGGTTATAAACAAGTTGCTCTTATCTTTGTCAAAACAACTAAATGTCGTAGGTACACGCAAATTTAATCCCAATAACAACTATAGATAGTGGTAATAGGGTATCGAACTCAGGGAGTATGTGGAAAGTGTGTTGATTTTATAGCTTTGCGATTAAACTACAATTAACCTAATTTGCAGAAAATAAAGATCAATAATTTGGATTGTTGTTTTAGAAAACTAAATTAATAACTAATTGCAAATCAAATGTTGGTTGTAAAACAGATTAGGAGAGAACAATGACCATCTTAGGATTCAGTTTCTTTAAACAATTGTGTGAAATTCCAACTAGAAAGAGTTACATAGACATAACTCGTGCATAAATAATCGAAGTGATAAAAGGGAACAAAGTACTCGGATTTATAAACGCGAGGTTGTTTCCCGATGATCAATTAATCAATAACCAACCCTAACCCTTCCCGTGATATCTCGATTGCCAACGGCACCAAGAACGTACGATTGAGACTAGGAATTGAACTATCAATTAACAAGCTACAAACAATTATGCATACACCATGATAATCAAGCAACACAAGTTATCATTCTAGAAATTCAGAAATAAACACACAAAAGTTCAAGAGAAACCTGCACCTAAGATGATCACCGAAAGTTTTAGCCACACACAGCTTGGTGAATCATCATAGCAATCAATTCAATGTTCATACAAATAAAAAACACAAACCGAATGTTAGAAATTGTCTAGAACCAAACAAGCACAGCCAAATTCGCCCCTAGTGTCCCCAATAACCGACCAATGATGAGAATACTTGAAAAGACATCATAAAACTGATTTTAATGAGGCAGTTACAAAGTTTCCGCAGACTCCACCGTAACTTACGGTTCCACCGTAAGTTACGGTGGCCTTCAAATTGTTACGGCAACAGCTTCCTGAGTTACGATGGGATTCAGGTGTAAGTCAGGTCCATCGTAATTTACGGTGGTACCGTAAATTACGGTGACAACCTGAATTTTGTGTTTTGTTCCTTTGTTCCTTCCACGCACGACCCGATAAACTCCAAACCATCCAAAGCTGCGTTTTATCCACTTTAAACTTCCGAACCGCACATGAAACATAAGCAACCGTAGTCATCTAATTCAAGATAATTACGCGATTAAGTGAAGGATTAATTCGTCTTTTAACATGATTAAGGGTTGTCCTATGGACCACCCGTCATTCTTGAGCTCTCATGGAGCTCCTGGCTCCTTCCAGAACACACGTACGTGTGTGTGTTTGTGTGTGTATTTCATAAATAAATTCAACTTTCCTTTTACCCCACTTTAGCCCCTCAAGTTTTCCATTAAATTATACTTGGCACAACTTTCATCCTTTAATTGTTTCTACTATATTCTTAACTAGGTTAAATAGCCTAGTTAATTATTTCTTGATGTACCATATTAGAATTTTTTCCGAATATAAACATTCGGGTTTTGGGGTGTTACAAGTCTACCCCCCTTAAATGAGGGTTCGTCCCCGAAACCTTTCTCATTTCCATTTAACACTAATTATCTTTTCTTCCCGGCCCATTAACACGACCACGAGCCTATCTAATGACGACCTTCTATCTTCAAGAACCCGTCCCTGAGTTCTTATTAGTGTCGCTTTTCTCTAGCTGACGCTAGTTTCTAACGCACTTCATAGCTAGCGGTTTATTCATCATTCCAATACTCGTATATCACGCACTATATAACTTTTTGTTTGCTTGAAACAATTCCAACATCCCATTAATAACATTCCTTTTTGTTTATTTCAACATTCATATTACTTTCATCGACCATACGGTCTAAATTCTTAATTTATACATACACATCTATGTTTAATTTCAACAGGTACATCATAATATTAAGTAACTATCCATTCTCGATTCATAACTATTCATATAATTGACTTCCTTCTAACAAGTCCATAGTTTTCATACTTTACTTTTACATAACATTCTCATTTCCTTGGCCCGTTTGTAGTGGGTCAATATACATACTTCTTCACACTTATTATCGTACCTATATTCGTATGATCCGTTATAACGGATCTAATACCTTCATCCCACCTCTTAGGTTATATTCTATTCACATGTCATATTACATTCAATTATTGTTTTGTTGTCACAATGAAACTACTATTTCTTTATCACACATACATGCTTAACTCCCAAGTTAACATCATTCTACATTTCTATAGTTATTTGTACAATGCATACCTTTACGTCACCTTCAAATCTTCTCATTCATTTTACACTACTATTACACTCATTTCATGCATCACTTAATTTGCATGAGCAAGCGTGTCATGCAAGTTCATTAGACGAGAGTGTAACCAATACCCGAAATTTTCGCTCCAGACTTTTAAGATTTACTTATTAATGACATAGTTTTCTTCTTATGTCAAATGTTAAAATCAAACATTCCATACCGTACCATACCTATTTCATTATTCATTTTGTAGGTCGTTTTCCGTTTACTTGTCACGGCCCCCGTCCCGGTGTTACCCGGTCCAGGAACCGCGGGACAGAAACCCGTGGTATTTATTATTTGAGTTGACAGCGGAAGTTTAGCAGGATCTTTTTTTTTAACTTTAAAATGCCCAATTATTTTATTTTATAATTTGGGACAAACCTCGTAATTTACAATAGAGGAATTTCACAAGGAAATTCCCTGTTTTACAAAACATGTTTATTTATTTCACTGAGCCACCACTTCAAGCTTTATTAGTGCTCCGTAGCACTTTTCCTTGATTCACAGTAGGTCACCTGAAACATGTTTTAAAAATATTTTATCAGCGGGGAAATACTGGCGAATCATTCAAGTTGCACAAAACGACACATTGTTATAATCTACAGTATTAAGGGTGATTACAATGTTTTCATCAATCAATTACCCCGAATCGGTATTTGTCACTTGACAGTATTAGTGACTATGGTCAGATCACCCATTGGCTAACCCGTTGTCCAATGGTGACGGGTATCAAGTAATGTATACAAAACCTCACATACCGGCAGTAATTAAAGATTACAAAGACTTAATCCCTGTAATTATAACCTTGAAAATAAATAGGGTTTTGGAAACAATTTGGTAAAAAGAGAATGACTCACCTTGCAAGTTTAAACGGGCAGAGTTTAGCCTACTGATAAGCCTTGTAACCTAGTTTAAATAACAATACACACGAAACTAGGTAAGTAACTTAATACAACATTTACGATAAGCTCACGAGATTAAAACCCTCACGACGAATGACAAAGTATAGCCCTGATTTGGGCAACACTTAAACATCCATCGGATTGGTTTCAATCGATGGGACATTGTATCGTAGCAGTGATCGAGTTAATACCCTGTATTCGTAGCAGCGTTTCCCTAAGTAAAATCACGAATTTGAGCAGTATACTTTGTATTTTGAAAAGTTTTTCGAGTGCAGATGAACTGCTCATGTCCAACTCATTTATAGCTAATTTTTGGGGTTTACGCGGCCCGCGTAAACTCTTACAAGAACTTAGGCGGCACGCGAGGGCCACCTAGTCTACGACTAGGGCTAGCGTGTCACACCTAGGTCTGCCACGTGTGCGACACATGGCCTGGAATGCTTATCCGGTCAACCTTTCTTTGACGCGGCCCGCGTAACCTTACCTTAAGGTTTACGTGGCCCGCGTGGAAACCAAAAATCTGATTTTCTTGATTTTTCATGCACATTAGGGTTTCAGGGGTCCGGGTTTTCACTTACGGGTCGTTTAGGGACATTTTTGCAGATCCTTACATCCTCCCCACCTTATTTAAAATCTCGTACTTGAGATTTACTGGAATAAGTGAGGATATTTTCGCTTCATCTCCGATTCCAGCTCCTAGGTGTATTCAGGTCCTCTTTTTGAATCCCACTTGACTTTGACAAGTACCAGTCTTTTATGTTTGAGAAACTTGACTTTTCTGTCTTCTATCTGCAGTGGTTTCTCCACAAATTTTAATTTCTCATTTACCTCTATATCTTGAAGAGGTACTACCAGGGATTCGTCAGATAGACATTTCTTGAGGTTAGATACAATAAACACATCATGTACCCCAGCTAACTCTTCTGGTAGTTACAAGCGATAGGCAACTGGTCCTATGCGTTGGATTACTGGGAATGGTCCTACGTACCTTGGACTTAGTTTTCCTTTCTTACCGAACCGAACTACTCCTTTCCAAGGAGAAACTTTCAAGAGAACCTTGTCTCCAACTTGAAATTCCAACGGCTTGCGTCTATTGTCTGCATAACTCTTCTGGCGATCTCGAGCCGTTTTCAGTCTTTCCTTGATTTGAGTAATCTTATCGGTGGTTTCTTGTACGATTTCAGGACCTGATAATTGACTTTCTCCTATTTCTGCCCAACAAACTAGGGTTCTACACTTTCGTCCATACAGTGCTTCGAATGGGGCAGCTTCAATGCTTGAATGATAACTATTGTTATAGGAGAATTCAATTAAAGGTAAATGGTTGTCCCAGTTTCCACCAAAATCTATTACACATGCTCTAAGCATGTCCTCCAGGGTTTGGATAGTTCTTTCACTCTGTCCATCTGTTTGGGGATGGTAAGCAGTACTTAAATTTAGTCGGGTTCCCATTGCTTCCTGGAAACGTGTCCAGAAATAGGAAGTGAAACGACTATCTCTATCCGATACAATGGAGAGTGGGACTCCATGTAAGGATACTACCTCATCTACATATAATTTGGCTAACCTTTCCATGCTAAAGGTTTCCTTCATGGGTAGAAAATGAGCTGATTTGGTCAATCGATCCACAATTACCCAAATCGCGTCATTACCTTTCTTGGTTCTGGGCAACTTAGTAACAAAGTCCATGGTTATAAGTTCCCATTTCCATACAGGCATTTCTAATTGTTGGAGTAATCCTGAAGGTTTCTGGTGTTCTGCCTTTACTTGTGAACACGTTAGACATTTAGAAACATATCTAGCTATGTCCTTTTTCATTCCTATCCACCAGAAGTTATTTCTTAAATCTTGGTACATCTTATTATTACCAGGATGCACGGTATATCTAGATTTATGGGCTTCCTCTAAAATCTTATTTCTTAATTCTCCTTGCTTAGGTACCCAAATCCTTTTCTTATGGAATCTCCAAATTCCATCACTTCCTTGTTCTAATTCCTTTATTCTTCCTTTCATTCCTTCAGCATCATCCTTGATTGCTATCTTCTGAACATTTCTCAATTGTTCCATTAAATCTACTTGAAGATTTAATCTAAGAGCACGAACTTGCTTTTGCTTTTCATGATACTTACGACTTAAAGCATGTGCAGCTACATTTGCCTTTCCTTCGTGATATTGAATATCACAGTCGTAGTCACTTAGAATTTCCATCCATCTTCTTTGTCTCATGTTTAATTCTTTTTGCCCAAATACTTATCTTAAACTCTTATGATCTGTATAGACTGTAAACTTACTTCCATACAGATAGTGCCTCCAAATCTTAAGGGCAAAAATTATTGCTCCTAATTCTAAGTCGTGAGTCATATAATTCTCTTCATGCTTCTTCAATTGTCTTGATGCATACGCAATTACCTTCTTGCGTTGCATCAGCACACATCCTAATCCTAACTTAGAGGTATCACAATAAACTTCGAAATCTTCTGTCCCTTCTGGTAGGGCAAGAATTGGGGCGTTTGTTAATCTTTGCTTTAAAATCTTAAAAGCCTCTTCTTGTTTAGATCCCCATTCAAACTTCACTGCCTTACAGGTTAGCTTAGTTAAGGGCACAACTATCTTAGAAAAATCATTAATAAACCGTCTATAGTATCCGGCTAACCCTAGAAAACTTCTAATTTCCATTGCGGATTGCGGGACCTTCCATTTGGTGATTGCTTCTATTTTAGAGGGATCTACGTGAATACCTTTGCGATTCACCATGTGTCCTAAAAATTGTACCTCCTGTAGCCAAAATTCACACTTCGAGAATTTGGCATAAAGCTTTTCTCTTCTTAATAAAGTTAAGAGTGCATGCAAATGCTCACAATGCTCATCCTGACTTCTGGAGTAAATAAGTATATCGTCGATGAAGACAATTACGAATTTATCCAGTACGGTTTACAGATCCTATTCATCATCTCTATAAAAGCTGCCAGAGCGTTTGTTAGTCCAAAAGGCATAACTATAAACTCGTAGTGACCATACCTAGTTCTCAAAACAGTTTTAGGTATGTCTTCTTCTTGTACTTTCAACTGATGGTATCCGGAGCGTAAATCTATCTTAGAGAAATATCTAGCTCATTGAAGCTGATCAAAAAGATCATCAATCCTAGGTAATGGGTATCGATTCTTAATTGTAACCTTATTCAATTCCCTGTAATCGATACACATTCGCATCGAACCATCTTTCTTTTTCACAAACAACACTGGAGATCCCCATGGGGATGAACTAGGTTGTATAAATCCTTTACTAAGCAATTCATCTAACTGTTTTTTCAATTCTAGCATTTCGGTGGGTGCTAACCGATAAGGTGCCTTAGCTATCGGTGTAGTTCCAGGAATTAGATGAATTCTAAATTCTACTTCCCTATCGGGTGGTAATCCAGGTAGTTCTTCTGGGAATACATCTGAGTATTCTGATACTACTGGAATTTCTTTAAGTTCCTTACCCTTAGTGTTAATGATTACCGAAATCATATACACAATTTCTTGTTTTCTTGAATAACTGACCATTTTCATTACTGAAATGAATTTCAATGGCTTATGTGGCTTATCTCCGGTAATCACCACTATTTCTCCTGTGGGTGTATGAATTTCTATTGAATTCTTATCATAAAGAGTTCGAGCATGGTTGGCTACTAGCCAATCCATTCCTAACACAACATCGAATCCAGCTAAATTCATAGGTAACAGGTTTGCAGAAAATTCATGGCCTAAGAGTTCTATCTTTCCTTTTTGCAAAACCTTATCTAATTTAACAGAATTCCCATCTGCCGTTTCTACCATAAAAATTTGTCTAAGGTTGGTTAAGGGTAGGTTAAGAGCTTGGCAAAATGAAGTATTTATAAAACTCTGGTTTGCACCAGAGTCAAATAATACTTTTGCATATACGTCATGAACTAGGAACGTACCAGCTATCACATCAGGGATTAGCTCTGCTTCTTGGGTAGTCAGCTGAAAGGCTCTGACGTTCTTTTTGGTAGTTCCTTCTGCAGGTTTGGCTTTGTTGTCTGCTGGTTTAACCAATTTAGGGTAGTCTGGTCTAAAATGTCCAGCTTCTCCACAGTTTATAGCAGATCTTTTTTTTCTTTCTGCAATCTTCTTCACGATGTCCTATAGCTTTGCAGAAGTTGCAGGTTTCATTACATTTTCCAAAATGCTTCTTTTTACAGTTCCTACAGAACGGCGGAGTGGAAGATGATCCAGTTCCCTTTCTCTTGAAGTTGCTATTATTACCCATACGAAATCCTTGGGTAATTTTCTGAGCCAATTCCTTCTTTCTGTTTTCTTCTCGCATACGCACCAGTCCGTCAGTCAAAGTGTTGGCTAATTCCACCGCATCATCGATCATGCGGAGTCTCGCAGCTTTGACAATATCACGGATCTTGCTAATTAAACCCCAAATGTAGCGAGAAATAAGTACCGGTTCTGGCGAAGCCAGAGTAGGCACAATTCGAGCATATTCGAAGAACTTCAAAGTATACCCTCGACAATCAACATCCACCATTCGGTGGCTCAGGAATTTGTTTGCCATTTGTTCTTTTTCATATTCAGGGCATAATTTTCTTTCTACCAGACGCTTAAATTCTTCCCAACTCATGGCATAGGCCATGTCACTTCCCTTAGCTTGTAATACCGTATTCCACCATTCTAATGCTTCTTTCTTGAAAAGGTGAGAAGCATACATGACTTTATCCTCTTCAGCAGATTTACTTATTTTAATTACTGCCTCGGTTTTCTCCAACCAACGTAGTGTGGCAGTTGCCCCTTCATTGCCTGCGAATTCGATTGGTTTACAGGCAAGAAATTCCTTGTAAGTGCAACCAGGCATTGCAACTTTCATTCTTTTAAGAAATGGGGCTTGTATCACATCATCGTTATTATTATTGTTGCCGCCTCCATTTACACTATTACTGAAATTTTCATCACGAGTACGTTTGCTGGGAATAGGTGGTGGAGGTTCAACTGGATTTCGGGCAGCAGCAAGGATTGCTGGAATAGCATTTGCTATTCCCTGGGCAACGATGTTTTCTATATCTTGCCTATTCAGAAATTGATCTTCATGGTTTTGATCGGATTGGTTAACTTCTTTAACTGGTTCATTACTAGCGTGTTCCATCTGGTAATTTATATATATATGTTATTAACACAAAATAAATAACAATCACACAATAAAGTAATCGCACAAAATCATGTCAACTCATATAGCCAAAATTGTCGACTTTGCGACTTCCATATTTTTATATATTTTAGTATGCATTCGTACACACCAAATATTTTACAAAAGTTTTATTTTAGGTTATTTTACATGATTATATTTTTATTATTATGATTATTATTATTTTATTATTATTAAACATGTAGCCACAACCACAAACGATCCCTCTCAGCCGGCACTTCAGAAACGACGTTCCCTCTCGTCGTATTTCCATGATATCGTCTCCCCCACTTCTCGGATTCTATTTCCTGTGTCCACCAGCTCCTCGCCATAGTGGCGGAGTGCAGCCAACTTCTCGGTGCTCATTGGTGGGTGTAGTGGAGGCTCAGGGTCAAATTGGGGGAAAAAGGTATTAGGGTTATTCAAGAGATTCTGAAATTGCCAGTCAGTTGTCCACCATTCTTACAGTTCTCCTGGTAGAGGTTGGGGGTGGATAATAGGATCTGGGATAGCAGGTTCCAGATTAACTGGAAGTTGTGCTTCCGCTGGGTAATAAAAGAGGTTTTCATCGGTAGGTCCGATGAGGTCACTATTTGCCAGTTGGCGGTCCAACTCCTCCCAGGGTGGCATTTCTTGGGCTTGTCCTGAACTTTCTCAAATTTCTATTCCTTTTCCTTTATCCTTAGGATTCTCAGTTTTTACAACTTTCTGTGTCGCTGGTTTCTTCCTACACACACGCCTCCAGCCTACGAGTCTTCTCCTCTTTTTCAGCTTCGGTTTCTCCTGAGGCTGGGCTTGGAATACCATTGGCTCTTCAGTATCAGCCTGGTAGCCAGTGAAGGTACCGGTGGTATCCATATCTGTACTATGGATAGTAAAGTTACTGAGTACCTCCGACAGTTCATTCATGCTGTTAGCACACATGAATATACACACAAACTTAAGTTAAAAGTAAATTTTCACAAAATCACAGAATGGCAATCAGAAAAAATTAAGTAGTAAATACTTAATTGGCTTAAATCAGTGGCTCTGATACCACCTTTTTCTGTCAAGGCCCCCGTCCCGGTGTTACCCGGTCCAGGAGCCGCGGGACAGAAACCCGTGGTATTTATTATTTGAGTTGATAACGGAAGTTCAGCAGGATCTTTTTTTTTAAACTTGAAAATGCCCAATTATTTTATTTCATAATTTGGGACAAACCCTGTAATTTACAATAGAGGAATTTCACAAGGAAATTCCCTATTTTACAAAACATGTTTATTTATTTCACTGAGCCACCACTTCAAGCTTTATTAGTGCTCCGTAGCACTTTTCCTTGATTCACAGTAGGTCACCTGAAACATGTTTTAAAAATATTTTATCAGCAGGGAAATACTGGCGAGTCATTCAAGTTGCACAAAACGACACATTGTTATAATCTACAGTATTAAGGGTGATTACAATGTTTTTATCAATCAATTACCCCAAATCGGTATTTTTCACTTGACAGTATCAGTGACTATGGTCAGATCACCCATTGGCTAACCCGTTGTCCAATGGTGACGGGTATCAAGTAATGTATACAAAACCCCACATACCGGCAGTAATTGAAGATTACAAAGACTTAATCCCTGTAATTATAACCTTGAAAATAAATAGGGTTTTGGAAACAATTTGGTGAAAAGAGAATGACTCACCTTGCAAGTTTAAACGGGCAGAGTTTAGCCTACTGATAAGCCTTGTAACCTAGTTTAAATAACAATGCACACGAAATTAGGTAAGTAACTTAATACAACATTTACGATAAGCTCACGAGATTAAAACCCTCACGACGAATGACAAAGTATAGCCCTGATTTGGGCAGCACTTAAACATCCATCGGATTGGTTTCAATCAATGGGACATTGTATCGTAGCAGTAATCGAGTTAATACCCTGTATTCGTAGCAGCGTTTCCCTAAGTAAAATCATGAATTTGAGCAGTATACTTCGTCTTTTGAAAAGTTTTTCGAGTGCAGATGAACTGCTCATGTCCAACTCATTTATAGCTAATTTTTGGGTTTTACGCGACCCACGTAAACCCTTACACGAACTTACGCGGCCCACGATGGCCACCTAGTCTACGACTAGGGCTAGCGTGTCACACCTAGGTCTGCCACGTGTGCGACACGTGGCCTGGAATGCTTATCCGGTCAACCTTGCTTTGACGCGGCCCGAGTAACCTTACCTTAAGGTTTACGCGGCCCGCCTGGAAACCAAAAATCTGATTTTCTTGATTTTTTATGCACATTAGGGTTTCAGGGGTCCGGGTTTTCACTTACGGGTCGTTTAGGAACATTTTTGCAGATCCTTACATTACTAATTCATACTTATCTGGCATGAGTTAAAACATTTTACTTACTTTGATTTCATTTCCTACTTCAGCGATCCATAAACCAGATCGATCCGCTCCTTCATGAGTACTAACCGTACCCGGCCAGCTTTCATTCATCCTTGTAGCGAGCTTCCACTCGTGCACATTCATTCACTAATTCGATTGGTTTCATCACATTGAGAGTTCTACCATTTATATCTACAAATTCGGCTGTTAGCATATTTCATTCAAACATTCATTATACTAGGTGATTACTAACCTATAATTCTTTTCCAATTTCCTACGTACATGCTATAACACATTCCACACTTCATTCCTTACATGCAATTCTTTTATCCTGGTTACTTATTTCGTCAACCTTTGCAGTTTGACTTTTCAAGGTCAAACTGATATTTCTTACTTATCGTAGATGTATTGAGGTACACATTCGTACTTCTTTCTATTCATGCTTACTTTCAAGGACATTCATTACGTCATTTCGGTATTCTTAACAAAACTTACCCTTCTCGTTCATACTTAAATTATTATCCGGGTCGTATCCCGTCATTCATTATGTCTCCTAAGAGTCGATTTCTAACACGTCTAACACATAACATGTCCATAACTTCCTTCTTTCGTCAAAACTTAGGTTTGTGTGCCAAACATTATGCTCACCTATAAGTATAAAACTTAACAGATCAAAACATTAAATATATCGGGCTTAAATGGCGATTACCATTTGACCCGCATGACTCATTCGTCTCTTTAACCATTCTTGCATACAAACATATTTGTATATATATATACATATTTATTCACACATATATATAAGCTTAAGACATAACTTGGGTAATATTCGCTTTTTAAAGAATATTTACTTGCTTAGTCTGTAATTACTTACACATTTGAATCTTTTCATTCTTATCATTCATTATGTTTCGAACCCATCGCGCGGTTTCTAACATACCATTCATACTTTTATTCCTTCTTGGTTTTGAATCCGTCTCGCGGATTCTAACATATCATTCATGCGTTCATTCATTTCATGCTTCGAATCCGTCTCGCGGATTCTAACATATCATTCATACTTTCATTCCTTTCATGCTTCGAGTCCGTCTCGCGGATTCTAACATATCATTCATACTTTCATTCCTGAAAGTCTTACATTTCTCTTCACCCTCACGTCCACCTACTACCTAATTCTACCGGACATACCTGTAACAATTATCACAGTCTCACGAACGTCATATGTTTCTTGTGTACTGGCCAGGTACACAGTCCACATACTAGTTTCGTGTCTTCGTGTAATCGCCACCTTATGTTCGAAGAATTAAGTTTTGGCACGTGTAACATTTTCAAAACTTCATTACCATTCCTTTATTATATTCCATTTAAAATTTTTCTTTCACTTGCTAAATTATACCATTACATGTGCCCACATGTTAAATTTACATACCTGAGGTCAATTTGTCTTATCGCATGCCTTGATGCCGGTCCTAGACCGCATTCACGGATCATCCTTTCCCAGCAATTATTCTTACCTTACACATACATACTGTTAGTTTTCTTCAAATACATACTTAAACACATACTTACCTTTACTCCTATCCTTAGATCTTGATCGAGTCTCGGATTGTACGGGTTCCTTATTACAAGAGCACACAGGTTTGAGTTCAAGTATTTAACTTCTCGCACTTGATTCACTCAAACCAGGGCTCTGATACCAACTTGAAAGACCCTAAGTCGTATTTGACCAAAAGTCGTAGCGGAAATTCGTACCATAAAATTTCTTTCGTTGTAAACGTTTTGACTTACTAGAAGTTCATTTGCAAAATAATTCTTTCACATAAATTCATCAATCGACTCATTTACTAAATAAAAACATAACTTATGTTTATTATATTACACACACCAATGTTCTCGTACAATCTATCCTATGACCCGATCTTCGATCTCTACTCCTCGTGATGATCCTCCGTGATTCGTTCTACCTGCACTCACCACATACATTCACAACATTAGCACACATTATAAACATGAACAAGATTCATCCTCGTTTTACGTTTCATTCCTTTAATCTCTTTACATTTAAGCATTCCATCTGAGTATATGATCCCTGGTGAGATTTCCTTAATGTACCTGCGTTACACTTTATTCGCAAGGCACACTATTAATAACGCCAATACTGTATCGTATTGAAAACTTGCAAAAATCCATGCATACCTGACACTCACATATTTACATACGTACATACCTTCACACATGACTACATACTTGCATACACTCATATATACCTACTTGCATAAATACATACATACATACGTACCTACATACGTACATACGTTCATACATGTCTACATACGTGCATACGCCCATATGTTCCTAATTGCATAAATACATACATACATATATACCTACCTTTCCTAAAACATGAAATGAATTAATCATACTTAGTATATAAGCGTTTAAAAATGGTCTAAACGGGTTCGCATTGCATATACAAATAAAATATATTTTTTTTTCATAATTCTTGAGCCTGTCGCGTCGCACGACGGCCCCTTGCCTTCGCCGTCGCGTCGCGCGACCCCAATATGAACAGAATGTTTGCAGCTGTTGCTGCATATTCCCAGCATAACTCAATTTTACGGTAACGAGCATAAGTCTCTCGTTTTTTATCCGTTTTACACTATTCTTTTTCCTACATGATCGTAATTTAATTCACCATCACATGGAGTTAACATCTGACATCCGGATTAACAAAATTTTAGACTTTTAAGCTTTCAACTTATTACCTTTTTACAAAGTTTTGACCCGTTCATGCATTTATCAAAATAATTTGTTTATTTGACCTCAGTTTCTCATGAACCTTATAATTTCAACGTTGTCTATCATAAAAGATTAAATTCTCGGATGTCTTGCATCCTCTTAAACCATTTTCTCACAAAAGCTTATTTTGACCCGTTATGGGTATTTGCACATTAAATGGTCTATGACTTACAAAAAAAAAAACATACTCTTCACTTTCATACTTGACCAAAACATTACACTAATCAAATAGCTTGTTTCCAAACGACTTTTAAGGTCGTTTTCCCGATGTACCTATCAAGGGAGTTTTTGTCAACTTTGTTCCATCCTTTATAACAAAGGACTTCATTGCATATTTAACCAATCCTACTACTTAACTACAACTCTAATCGTACATACCTTGCTCGGATCAAAGCTATGACCCGTTTTAATACTTCACCCACCAAATTACTAGATGATAGCAACGCAATCCTTTCGCTATTCATTCTGTAAATTCATAATGCTTGACAAACAATTCATTAGTCGATCTTACCAAATGGTGATATCTTCACCATTTGACCCATTAAATCTAATTGTCCATTTTATCCTTGTGGGATTTTGATTAGTCATTATTCCCTCCATCTAACTTATCCCTTCATTAACACGTAAACCAAAATTACCATATTACCCTTTTTACCGTTTTTAACCATAAAACTTAGTCTATTATCACGACTACACGTTCCGACCCGTATCAAAACTTGTCGGAACATCATACTTCACATATTCGCTTACCATGTTCGTAACTTATTCAACGAGTAGATATTCTATAAAAAAGGGGTAAGCTTTACTTACATTACATCCGAGCACGCTTCCTGTGCGCATAAGTTCCATTTGACCCGCTTCTTTCCCAAGCTTCCACGCCGCTTATCAAGCATCAAACTATCATATATCATTCTCAAGATAGTTAGCTTATTCATCATTCATCACGACCCTTTCATCACACGGATCTTATATTGAAATCATCATTCGACCTCATAACATGCTAATCTATCAAATCTTATCCGATTTCTTCCAACATTCACACACATATATGATTTCAAACATTATTAACATAAGCAACTCATCATTTTCATCATGTTATATAAAACCCACTTCATCACTACTTTGCTAATCACTTACAAATGATCTAATCTTAATTACCTCATAATTTCATCATACATTTGGTGTGTATACTACCTCCTAAGCATAGTGTACAACTAATTCATGCATATTTTTCTAACCTCATACATAATTAATCAAATTCCTCCTTCTAATCAACATGAATCATTCATACCTAAACATCAAACATACTAGTATCACATTTCTTTCAATTCCTCTAACAAGAATCTATCATACATATCAAAATACATCAATATTAAGCAAGAATTGGACATGGGTGATCATTCAAGTCGTCATCATCACCATAACCAACGGGTTTCACCTATACACATCAATTTAACCTAAACGATGCATAATCCATGTTCCAAATGATGATTCTAACACATACTCATACTAAATTTCATACAAATTCGTGATTTACAACATAACCCAATTCGTGCATAATCACAAATCTAACTTTTAAGACATACCTTGCGATCCCCTTGTGAAGGTGATCATTAATCCATGCTCGGTTATGAATTTAAGCTTCATTTAACCTTTCAATTTGATGATTTCTTGATTAGGGTTCTTGAGCTCTCATGGAGCTCCTGGCTCCTTCCAGAACACACGTACGTATGTGTGTTTGTGTGTGTATTTCATATATAAATTCAACTTTCCTTTTACCCCACTTTAGCCCCTCAAGTTTGCCACTAAATTATACTTGGCACAACTTCCATCCTTTAATTGTTTCTACTATATTCTTAACTAGGTTAAATAGCCTAGTTATTTGTTTCTTGATGTACCATATTAGAACATTTTCCGAATATAAACATTCGGGTTTTGGGGTGTTACATTTTACGAATTGTTATATATGTCTTATTTTACAAGTTCAATATAGGTGGAATATCTAAAATTGAATTATCAATGAGTGATGAGATGTTAGCAAATTCTGTGGTTAAGAAGATTCATGGAATTTCTAAAGGTATAATGTGTCAACCCCCGACCCCTGCCTCGGGAGGCGGACGGCCTACTCAGAGATGGTGGTATCGGTGTTTATCATTATTTGGCAGCGGAAATTTCATTAGAACTGTAGTTAGGATATATTTTATCAGAGTAAAACAGCACATTTTTTTAATAATAAATATATTTGGACAAAACCCAAGTTTTCGTTACAAACAGTTTTATAGGGATAAACCCTATTTTATTGAAATAAAACATCTTCTTTATTTAGGTAACTTTTATAGCCACTTTTCCAAGCCTTCAGTGCTGTCCAACTGGCTTCTAATTGGCTTTCACATTTTGTTACCTGAAACGCGTTTAAAAACATTTTGTCAGTGGGAAATACTGGTGAGTGAATCCCAATTTAATCAAGAAGAGTTTTATCATTTCACAGTATTGAGAGTGATTACAATGTTTATTTCTACACAATTACTCATTCAGTACTGTCAATCCTGACTGGTGGGTCATATTACACATTGGCTATCTCGTTGTCCAATGGTAACGTGTTCCACATTTTGTATACAAAACCCCAACATACCGACAGTAATTGAAGAATTAAAAAGACTCAATCACTGCTAATCACATTGTAAAATAATTAAGGTTTTGTAAAAACAGTTTACAAAAAGGAGATTACCCACATTGCAACTTTAGGGTTTTCCTTTGTGATTTCCTGGTTATTATCTATTAATTAAACAATGCAAACACGTTAGTATAATAACCCAAATTTTACATTAGGTATACCCTCCCCGAGATAGAACTCCAACGACTATGTCGGGCAGAACCTCGACAGCCGTTACGGAGCACTAGATCAATCGGGCAGCATATCTAATACATAACCGGGGGTTATGATACTTACAACGAGACAGAACTTCGTTATTTAGGGGGTATTATGCTCGATATAATTCTTATACTTCAGAATTTGAGAGAGAAAAACGAGATGTGAACAATTTGCAACTGAAACTGATCGACCCTATCTATAGTGCTAATCAGGCACTTTGTCGCGCCCCGCGTAATCCGAAGGCAAAGCCTTCACGGCCCACGGCGTAGGGGTTGTAGGGCCTAGCTTTGTCTGGTCATTGGGTAGGTTCAACACGAGTGAGGACACGTGGCAGCCCTTGGGCTCGCCTGATGGACTTTCTGTCGCGGCCCGCGAGCGCCCCTCAAAAATTGTTTTTATTTTATTTTTGTAAAACTAAAGGTATATAGAGTCAAATCTCGTATACGGGGTGTATTTTAGGACATTTAGGGATATATTAGGAGTGTCAAAATTATTTTAGGAGGGTTGTTATATCCTCCCCACCTTGTTTTAGAACTCGTCCTCGAGGTCTACTGGAATAGGTGTGGGTATTTCCTCTGCATTTCTGATTCAAGCTCCCATATGTATTCTGATCCTCTCTTGGAATCCCATTTTACTTTGACTAGAACTAATCTCTTGTGTTTGAGATTCTTGACTTTCCTATCTTCGATTTGTAGAGGCTTTTCTATAAATTTAAGTTTTTCGTTTACCGCTATATCCTTAAGAGGTACTACATCGGCTAAACACTTTTTGAGATTGCATACATGAAATACGTTATGTATTCATGTCATTTCCTCTGGCAGTTGTAGCTGGTAAGCTACTGGTCCTATTCTTCTGATGATCTCAAAGGGTCCAACATACCTGGGGCTTAACTTTCCCCTTTTAATGAATCTTACCACTCCTTTCCAAGGAGAGACCCTTAATAACACCTTATCTCCTACCTGAAATTCCAATGGCTTTCGCCTGTGATCAGCATAGCTCTTCTGTCAATCGCGTGCTGCTTTAAGTCTTTCATTGACTTGAATAATCTTGTCTGTTGTTTCTTGTACTATTTCAGGTCCAGACAGTTGCCTTTCTCTAATTTCTGCCCAACAGACTGGAGTTCGGCACTTTCGTCTATAAAGTGCTTCGAATGGTGCAGCATTAATACTAGTATGATAGCTGTTATTGTAAGAAAATTCTATTAATGGTAGATGATCATCCCAACTTCCCCCGAAATCAATTACACAAGCTCTAAGCATATCTTCCATTGTCTGAATTATCCTTTCGCTTTGTCCATCCGTTTGAGGATGATAAGTTGTGCTTAGATTTAACTTGGTTCCCATTGCTTTTTGAAAACTAGTCCAAAAATGTGAGGTAAAACGGCTATCTCTATCAGAAACAATAGATAAAGGAATTTCATGTAATGAAACTATTTCATTTACGTATAACTTGGCTAACTGTTCCACACTGAAAGTTTCCTTCATTGGTAAGAAATGAGCTGACTTGGTTAGCCTGTCTACAATCACCCAGATTGTATCATTTCCTTTTCTTGTCTTGGGTAATTTGGTAACAAAATCCATTGTTATCAATTCCCATTTCAACACCGGCATTTCTAACTGTTGCAATAAACCTGAGGGTTTCTGATGTTCAGCTTTGACTTGTGAACAGGTTAGACACTTGGCAACATAAGCTGCTATATCCTTTTTCATTCCTATCCACCAAAAATTCTTTCTTAAGTCTTGATACATTTTATCACTTCCAGTGTGTATCGTATACTTAGACTTCTGGGCTTCTTCTAATATTCGGTGGCGTATGTTTCCTCGTTTAGGTATCCAAATTCTTTCCTTATGGAATCTCCAAATTCCATATGTTCCTTGTTCTAATTCCTTAATCATTCCTTTCAATTTCTCAGTATCATCCTTGATTACTGATTCCTGTGCTTCTCTAATCTGTTCATTTAAATCTTTCTGCAGATTTGATTTAAGAGAACGTATTATTTTTGGCTTTTCAAGATACTTTCGAATTAAAGCATCAGCTACTACATTATCCTTTCCTGCATGATACTTGATATTACAATCATAATCACTAAGAATTTCCATCCAACGTCTCTGTCTCATATTTAACTCCTTTTGACCGAAAACATTTCTTAAACTTTTATGATCGGTGAAAATGGTAAACTTACTACCATAAAGGTAATGTCTCCAAATTTTAAGGGAAAAAATTATGGCTCCTAATTCTAGATCATGTGTTGTATAATTCTCTTCATGATTCTTAAGTTGTCTAGAGGCATAGGCTATAACCTTTTGACGTTGCATTAACACACATCCATAACCTAATTTAGATGCGTCACAATAAACTTCAAAGTCTTCTCTTCCTTCTTGTAATGCTAGTATAGGTGCGTTGGTTAATCTTTGCTTAAGAATTCTAAAGGCTTCTTCTTGTTTTGGTCCCCATTCAAACTTAACAGATTTACTGGTTAGCTTAGTTAAGGGAATGGTTATTCTAGAAAAATCTCGAATAAATCGTCTCTAATAACCAGCCATTCCTAGAAAACTTCTAACATCTGTTGGTGACTCAGGGGTTTTCCATTTAGTAATTACTTCAATCTTTGTGGGATCCTGTCACGGCCCCCGACCCGGTTTGACCCGTTTCAGGAGCCGCGTCAGAAAATACTGCGGTATTGATTTAATTGAGTTTAACAGCGGAAACAGGATCGCTTAAAGCTAAAAAAAATTTTTTTCCGATTATTTTATTTCACAATTCGGGATAAAACCCCGATAATTTACGATACTATGTTTTTACTATAAAAACGTGATATTACAAAAGCATTTATTTATTTTATATTGAGCCACTATCTTAAGCTTGAAATGCTCCCCAGCACTTTTCCTGAATTACAACAGATCACCTGAAACATGTTTGAAAAAGGTTTTGTCAGCGGGAAATACTGAGTGAATCATTCTATTTACTAAAATGACACATTTGTTATAATTTACAGTATTAAGGAAGATTACAATGTTTCTGATATCAAACCAATTACCCACAGTACTTTGTCACTCGACCCATTGGCCCATTCGTCCAATGGTGTCTGTGACTATGGTCATATCACCCCTTGGCTGCCCCAATGGTGAAGATTATCAAGTAATGTATACAAAACCCCACATACCGGCTGTAATATGGTGATTACATAAACTTAATCTCTGTAATTATAACTTTGAAATAAATAGGGTTTTGGTAAAGTAATTTGATAAAAAGAGAATGACTCACATTGCTGATTTAATATGATCAGAGTCTAATCTTATGATTTAGCCTTGTTAACCTAATGTAAATAACAATGCACACAAAACTGGGTTAGTAATCAATCCAGCAATTACGATAATTTATGAGATCAAATTATCACAATGAATGATAAAATGCAATACTTTGTCCATCGAATTAACGATGATCCGTTGAATTAACAACGAACGACAAGGTATAATACTTTATCCATCGAATTAACGATGATCCGTTGAATTAACAACGAACGATAAAGTATAATACTTTATCTATCGAATTAACGACAATCCGTCAAATTAATGACGAACGATAAAGTATAACCCTAATGTGGGCGGCATTTAAACATGCATTGGATATCTTGATCGTCGGATAATTGAATCGTAACAGCGATTGTGCTAATACCCTGTTTTGTAGCAGAATTTCGATACCCGGGGGTATAATTTCGGAATAACAGTTCGAACTCAGTGTATTTGTGAGAATTTGGTCGACGTAAAATGTTCAGAAAACGACTGCCAATGTCTGCTATTTATAGGTGAATTTTTTCTAGCTTACGGACCGTAAGCTTGTCAACGTTGCGGTCCGTATGACTGCTTACGGACCGTAAGGTTGATAGTGTTGCGGTCCGTATGGAATTAAAATAGGCTATAGGGTAGCCACGACTGAAACTAGCTTTGCTGAGTTGAAATTTTCGAAATTCAGTAACTTGACAACAAATTAAGTGGATAATCGTCCACTAGGGTTTACCCCCTTTGAGTTTTAGGGGCCCTAATCCTGATTCTGAAAATTATGAAAATTTCAGGGTTTGTTCAGAATCACTTGGGTCTCTCAATTAGGGTTTCCTTTTGGACTAATTAATATATTAAATAGTACTTTTGATGAGAGTTGTTACATTCTACCCACCTTAAGAAAATCTCGTCCTCGAGATTTACTGGAATAAGTGTGGATACTTTTTCTTCATTTCTGACTCCAGTTCCCAAGTGTATTCAGCTCCTCTCTTGGAATCCCACTTTACTTTGACCAACACTAGTCGTTTGTGTTTGAGAAACTTGATCTTTCGATCCTCAATTTGAAGAGGTTTCTCAATAAATTTCAACTTTTCGTTTACCTCTATATCTCGAAGAGGTACTACCAAAGATTCATCTGATAAGCATTTCTTGAGATTGGATACATGAAATACATTATGTACTCCAGATAATTCTTCTGGTAATTGTAAACGATAAGCTACTGGTCCTATACGTTGGATTACTGGAAATGGTCCTACGTACCTTGGACTTAGTTTTCCTTTCTTTCCAAATCTGACTACTCCTTTCCAAGGAGAAACTTTCAACAGTACTCTGTCTCCAACTTGGAATTCAAGTGGCTTGCATCTATTGTCTGCATAACTCTTCTGGCGATCTCTAGCCGTCTTTAATCTTTCCTTGATTTGAGTAATCTTATCAGTTGTTTCTTGCACTATTTCAGGTCCTGATAACTGACTTTCTCCTATTTCTGCCCAGCAAACTGGGGTTCTGCACTTTCTTCCATACAGTGCCTCGAATGGAGCGGTTTCAATGCTTGAATGATAACTATTGTTATAGGAGAATTCAATTAATGGTAAGTGATCATCCCAACTTCCACCAAAATCTATTACACATGCTCGGAGCATGTCTTCTAGAGTTTGGATCGTCCTTTCACTTTGTCCGTCTGTTTGTGGATGATATGCAGTGCTTAGGTTTAGTCGAGTTCCCATAGCTTGCTGAAAACTTTTCCAGAAATGGGAAGTAAAACGACTATCTCTATCCGAAACAATGGAGAGTGGAACTCCATGTAAGGATACTATTTCATCTACATACAATTTAGCCAGTCTTTCCATGCTAAAGGTTTCTTTCATAGGTAGAAAGTGAGCAGATTTGGTTAATCGATCCACAATTACCCAAATCGCATCATTACCTTTTCTGGTTTTAGGTAACTTAGTAACAAAATCCATTGTTATAAGTTCCCATTTCCACACTGGCATCTCTAACTGTTGTAGTAATCCTGAAGGTTTCTGATGTTCTGCCTTAACTTGTGAACAAGTAAGACATTTAGAAACATAACTGGCTATGTCCCTTTTCATTCCTATCCACCAGAAATTCTTCCTTAAATCTTGGTACATCTTATTGTTTCCTGGGTGCATAGTGTACCTGGATTTATGAGCTTCTTCTAAAATCTTAGATCTTAAGTCTCCCTGCTTAGGTACCCAAATTCTATTTTTATGGAATCTCCAAATTCCATCTGCTCCTTGCTTTAATTCCTTGATTCGTCCTTTCATCCCTTCAGCATCATCCTTGATTGCTGTAGTTTGAACATTCTTCAATTGTTCCATTAAATCTATTTGTAGATTTAATCTGAGAGCACGAACCCTTCGTTGTTTTTCATAATACTTACGACTTAAGGCATCTGCAACTACATTCGCCTTTCCTTCATGATACTGAATATCACAGTCGTAGTCACTTAAGATTTCCATCCATCTCCTTTGTCTCATATTTAACTCTTTTTGCCCAAATATATATTTTAAACTTTTATGGTCAGTGTAGACAGTAAATTTACTTCCGTAAAGATAGTGTCTCCAAATCTTAAGGGCAAAAATTACGGCTCTTAATTCTAAATCATGAGTCGTATAATTCTCTTCGTGCTTTTTCAACTGCCTTGATGCATACGCAATTACCTTCTTGCGTTGCATAAGCACACATCCATATCCTAATTTTGAAGCATCACAATATACTTCAAAATCTTCAGTTCCTTCTGGTAAGGCTAAGATTGGTGCATGGGTTAGTTTCTGTTTCAGAGTCCTAAAAGCTTCTTCCTGTTTAGATCCCCATTCAAACTTAGTGGCTTTACAGGTTAGCTTAGTTAATGGTACGGCTATCTTGGAAAAATCCTTAATAAACCGTCTATAATACCCAGCTAAACCTATAAAACTTCTAATTTCCATTGCTGTTTGTGGAACCTTCCATTTAGTAATTGCCTCGATCTTAGCAGGATCTACATGAATACCTTCATGATTCACCATGTGTCCTAAAAATTGCACTTCCTTTAGCCAAAATTCGCACTTCGAGAATTTGGCGTACAGTTTTTCTTTTCTTAACAAAGTTAAGAGTGCATGAAGATGTTCACAATGCTCGGTCTGACTTTTGGAATAAATAAGTATATCGTCTATGAAAACAATTACAAATTTATCCAAATACGGTTTACAGATCCTATTCATCATGTCCATGAATGCTGCAGGTGCATTCGTTAACCCGAAGGGCATGACCGTAAACTCGTAATGACCATACCTAGTTCTGAAAGCAGTTTTAGGTATGTCTTCTTCTTGTACCTTCAATTGATGATATCCAGAGCGTAAATCTATCTTAGAAAAATATCTAGCTCCCTGAAGTTGATCAAAAAGATCATCAATCCTAGGTAATGGATATCGATTCTTAATTGTAACCTTATTCAATTCCCTATAATCGATACACATTCTCATTGAACCATCCTTTTTCTTTACGAACAACACTGGCGCTCCCCAAGGGGATGAGCTAGGTTGTATGAATCCTTTACTTAGTAATTCATCTAATTGCTTTTTCAATTCTAACATTTCTGTGGGTGCTAACCGATAAGGTGCCTTGGCTATCGGTGTAGTTCCTGGAATTAAATGAATTCTAAATTCTACTTCCCTATCTGGAGGTAATCCTGGTAAATCTTCTGGAAATATATCAGAGTATTCCGATACTACTGGTATTTCCTTCAGATCTTTTCTCTTAGTGCTAATGATTACTGAAATCATATACACTATTCCTTGTTTTCGTTCATAATTAGCAATTTTCATTACTGATATGAATTTCATGGGTTTCCGGGGTTTATCTCCTGTAATCTTAATCATTTCTCCGGAAGGTGATTGAATTTCAATGGAATTCTGATCACAAAGGATTCTAGCATGGTTGGCTACTAACCAATCCATTCCTAATACAACATCAAATTCAGCTAAATTCATTGGCAATAGTCTTGCAGAGAATTTGTGTCCTAAAAGTTCTATGTTTCCTTCTTGCAACACTTTATCTATTTTAACTGAATTTCCGTCCGCGGTTTCAACAGTAAAAATCTGCCTAGTATTGGTTAAAGGTAAACTAAGAGCTTGACAGAATAAAGTATTTATAAAACTTTGGTTTGCACCAGAGTCAAATAATACTTTTGCATAGACGTTGTGAACTAGAAACGTACCCGCTATCACATCCGGAATAAGTTCGGCTTCTTGAGTGGTAAGCTGAAATGCCCTGGCCTTCTTCTTAGTAGTTCCTTCAGTCGTCTTAGGTTTGTTATCTACTGGTTTGACCAATTTAGGACATTCTGTTTTATAATGCCCCGCTTCACCACAATTAAAACAGATCACTGTTTTCTTTTTACAGTTCTCTTCACGATGTCCTACAGCTTTGCAAAAATTGCAAGTAATATCGCATCTTCCAAAATGCTTCTTTTTGCATTTCTTGCAAAATGACGGACCTGGAGATTGCCCTGTTCCTTTTCTCTTGAAGCTGTTATTATTACCCACACGAAATCCTTGGGTAATTTTCTGAGCTAGTGCCTTCTTCCTATCTTCATCTCTTGTGCGTACCAATTCATCGGTCAGAGTGTTGGCTAATTCTACCGCATCATCAATAGTGCGTGGTCTCGCAGCTTTAACAATATTGCGGATTTCGCTAATTAGCCCCCAAATATAGCGAGAAATAAGTACCGGTTCTGGCGAAGCCAATGTTGGTACTACTCTTGCATATTCGAAGAATGTCGAGGTATAACCACGACAATCAACACTCATCATCCGATGATTTAGAAACTTATTCGCCATCTGTTCTTTCTCATACTCGGGACAGAATTTTCTTTCCACCAAACCTTTAAATTCTTCCCAAGTCATAGCATAAGCTATTGCTCTTCCTTTTGATTGTAACACAGTATTCCACCACTCGAGTGCTCCTTCTTTGAACAGATTGGATGAATACATGACTTGATCATCTTTACCACATTTACTTATTGCAATAACTGCTTCGGTTTTCTCTAACCAACGCAGTGATGCAGTTGCTCCTTCATTGCCTGCAAATTCAGTGGGTTTACAAGCAAGGAATTCTTTGAAAGTGCAACCAGGCGTTGCAGTTTTCATTTTCTTGGTTAATGGAGCTTGATGTGGTTCCTTATTATGATTATCATGCTTATTGCCTCCATTTACACTATTACTGAAGTTATCTTCAGTAATCTGTTTGCTCGGAACAAGTTGTTGCGGTTCGGGTGGATTCTTTATAGCAGCGACGAATGCTGGAATAGCATTGGCTATCCCTTGAGCAACAATGTTTTCGATATCTTGCCGAGTCATATATTGATCTCTTGAATGTTGTTCAGAATGATTAACTTCATTAATAGGTTCATCATTACTGTTTGCCATCTGATAATGTATATATATAAATTTTATTAGTAACTGATAAATAATAATTATATATAAACAATCAGAAAATTGTATAATACAAATATAGTCAAAATAATCGATCTTTCGATTTTATTTATATATATATCTATTATGCATCATTACTCACAGATATCATACAGAGTTTTATTGATTATTTACAGACTAACTTTATTAGTACTATTATACAACTACCATTTTATCTCTTGTCACTTGTTGTTAAAAACGCATTTCCCTTTCGTCGTATTTCCAAGCAATCTGTCCACCTATCTCCCTCATTCTATTCCCCATATCAAACAACTCTTCACCAAAGTGACGGAGTTCAGACATGTTTTCAGTACTCATGGGTGGATTAGGTAATGGTTCTGGATCGAATTGTGGAAGAAAAGTGTAAGGATCGTTGACAATATTTTGAAATTGCCAATCGTTCGTCCACCATTCGTCCATTCCTATGGGTTGGGAATGAACTATTGGATCTGGAATTGCTGCTGGTTCCCAATTCATAGGGAATTGGTTTTCAATAGGATAGGTAAAAAGATTTGTCTGGACAGGCTGAATCGTCTCACAGTTTTCCAACAGAAAATCTATCTCATCTTGAAAAGTTCTTTCCTGGGTTGGATTGGAACTCTCTCCGATTTCTCTCTGAGCTGGTATAGACCCTTGCCCAACTTCCATTATTACTTCTTTAGTAATTTCCTCCAATTGTATTTCTACCTCCTTACCCTTCTTTTTATCTCCAGTTTCCATTTCTTGTGGTTTGGAATTCTCTCCGGTTATGACTTCTTTTCCCTTTTTCAAAGGATTACTTATTTTGGGCAGTTTCTTAGCTGGCTTTTTCTTACGGATTTTCCTCCATCCTACATAAGTTCTTTTCTTCTGTTTAGGCTTGCTCAAAGGTGGAACCTTGAATTCTACTGGTTGTTCAATATCGGGATAGTAGCTAATATATTCTTTGGAAGCTTCGACAGTTACAGGATAAAGATTAAGATTCTGGAAATCTTCGGTTATCTCACTCATGCTGATGTAGCATATATGCAAAATGCATAAAATACTAAGTTAAAATTTACAAATAAACTTTGTAATTTTATTTCATACTGTGTACTAGTTGATTACAAAGATAACTAATAAACATACTCATGTTTCAAATTTTATTTATCACACAAGGTTTCTAGATTTATGAGAGTAGGGTGCTAATCTTTAAAGATTTATATTTTCTGCTACGGTGGCTAGCATATATAAATTAGCCCATTTCTTATCTAGTTTATCTTCCCAAGGTGATTTATCAATTAATTCCTGAGTTTCCCGTTTAATCCTCTTTTCTCGGATTTTCTCTTTACTTTTCTTAATAATCATTTCCCTCCTTCGAGGAGAAAGTGATTCCTCATATTGTGCCTTTCGCACGAATATTCCTTCTTTAGGAATTTCAGACTGACTTGTGGATTTGGTTTGGGATGAACTTCCTTTTTCATTAGATGATTTCTCTAATTTAAGATAGATGCTTGACAGCTTTTTCTTACCCATACTGTAACTAACAAATAATCAAATAGTCAGTTAATAATACACATAATAGTAATCATGAAAAATTTAAGTATTTCCAAATACTTAATCAATTTAACCCAGTGACTGTAATCAGGAAGAATGGAGCATTTCTAAATACTTACTCAGCTTAACCCAGTGGCTCTGATACCACCTTTTTCTGTCACGGCCCCCGACCCGGTTTGACCCGTTTCAGGAGCCGCGTCAGAAAATACTGCGGTATTGATTTAATTGAGTTTAACAGCGGAAACAGGATCGCTTAAAGCTAAAAATTTTTTTTTTCCGATTATTTTATTTCACAATTCGGGATAAAACCCCGATAATTTACGATACTATGTTTTTACTATAAAAACGTGATATTACAAAAGCATTTATTTATTTTATATTGAGCCACTATCTTAAGCTTGAAATGCTCCCCAGCACTTTTCCTGAATTACAACAGATCACCTGAAACATGTTTGAAAAAGGTTTTGTCAGCGGGAAATACTGAGTGAATCATTCTATTTACTAAAATGACACATTTGTTATAATTTACAGTATTAAGGAAGATTACAATGTTTCTGATATCAAACCAATTACCCACAGTACTTTGTCACTCGACCCATTGGCCCATTCGTCCAATGGTGTCTGTGACTATGGTCATATCACCCCTTGGCTGCCCCAATGGTGAAGATTATCAAGTAATGTATACAAAACCCCACATACCGGCTGTAATATGGTGATTACATAAACTTAATCTCTGTAATTATAACTTTGAAATAAATAGGGTTTTGGTAAAGTAATTTGATAAAAAGAGAATGACTCACATTGCTGATTTAATATGATCAGAGTCTAATCTTATGATTTAGCCTTGTTAACCTAATGTAAATAACAATGCACACAAAACTGGGTTAGTAATCAATCCAGCAATTACGATAATTTATGAGATCAAATTATCACAATGAATGATAAAATGCAATACTTTGTCCATCGAATTAACGATGATCCGTTGAATTAACAACGAACGACAAGGTATAATACTTTATCCATCGAATTAACGATGATCCGTTGAATTAACAACGAACGATAAAGTATAATACTTTATCTATCGAATTAACGACAATCCGTCAAATTAATGACGAACGATAAAGTATAACCCTAATGTGGGCGGCATTTAAACATGCATTGGATATCTTGATCGTCGGATAATTGAATCGTAACAGCGATTGTGCTAATACCCTGTTTTGTAGCAGAATTTCGATACCCGGGGGTATAATTTCGGAATAACAGTTCGAACTCAGTGTATTTGTGAGAATTTGGTCGACGTAAAATGTTCAGAAAACGACTGCCAATGTCTGCTATTTATAGGTGAATTTTTTCTAGCTTACGGACCGTAAGCTTGTCAACGTTGCGGTCCGTATGACTGCTTACGGACCGTAAGGTTGATAGTGTTGCGGTCCGTATAGAATTAAAATAGGCTATAGGGTAGCCACGACTGAAACTAGCTTTGCTGAGTTGAAATTTTCGAAATTCAGTAACTTGACAACAAATTAAGTGGATAATCGTCCACTAGGGTTTACCCCCTTTGAGTTTTAGGGGCCCTAATCCTGATTCTGAAAATTATGAAAATTTCAGGGTTTGTTCAGAATCACTTGGGTCTCTCAATTAGGGTTTCCTTTTGGACTAATTAATATATTAAATAGTACTTTTGATGAGAGTTGTTACAGATCCATATGAATTCCTTCATGATTAACTAAATGTCCAAGAAACTGTACTTCTTCTAACCAAAATTCACACTTTGAAAACTTAGCATGAAGCTTTTATTTTCTCAATAAGGTAAGGAGTGCATGCAGATGCGTTGCATGTTCATCTTTACTCTTAGAGTAAATGAGAATATCATCTATAAAGATAATTATGAATTTATCCAAATATGGCTTACATATTCGGTTCATCATGTCCATAAATGCGGCTGGTGCATTGGTTAAACCAAATGGCATGACAGTAAACTGATAATGGCCATATCTTGTTCTGAAAGCGGTCTTGGGAATATCCTCTTCTTGTACCTTTAATTGATGATATCCTGAGTGTAAATCGATTTTAGAAAAGAATCGAGCTCCTTGTAATTGATTAAACAAATCATCGATTCTCGGTAATGGGTACAGATTTTTAATCGTGACTTTATTTAATTCACGGTAATCAATGCACATTCGCATTGACCCGTCTTTCTTCTTGACAAATAATATTGGTGCTCCCCATGGCGATGAGCTAGGCTGTATGAATCCTTTCTCCAACAGTTCGTCTAGCTGCTTCTTTAATTCTTGCATCTCTGCGGGTGCTAAACGGTAAGGTGCTTTGGCAATCGGTGATGTTCCTGGTAACAGATGAATTCTGAATTCGACTTCTCTGTCCGGTGGTAGTCCTGGTAATTCTTTTGGGAATACGTCTGGGAATTGAGACACTACGGGGATATCTTTCAATTCCTTTCCTTTAGTGTTAATGATTATGGAAATCATATACACCAATGATCCTTTTCTTGCACAGCTTACTATTTTCATCACAGAGATGAATTTCGTAGATGTAAACGGCTTATCTCCTTTAGTTGTGATATTCTCACCCTTTGGTGAATTTACTTGGATTGACTTTTGATCACATAAAATACTGGCTTTATTGGCTACAAACCAATCCATTCCTAATACAACATCAAATCCTGCCAGATTCATTGGGTAAATATTTGCAATAAACTTTTGATTTAAAAATTCTATTCTTGCTCCCTGCAAGATTTCAGTAATCTTAATGGATTCTCCATTTGCAGTTTCTACTAGACGTTCTTGTTGAAGTTTAGTTAATGGTTGATTGAGAAGTTTGCAAAATGAAGTATTAATAAAACTTTGGTTCGCACCAGAGTCAAATAATACTTTGGAAAAAACATCATTAACTAAAAACGTACCGGCAATCACGTCTAGAATCATTTGGCTTCGACTGCAGTCAGAACAAATGCTCTAGCATTTTTAGTAGTCTTGTTGTTCACGGCTGGAGCTAGTTTCGGACAGTTTGGCTTAATATGTTCTCCACAATTGTAGCATATCCTATTGTTAGGTTTCTTCCTGCAGTCTTCTTCCTTGTGTCTAGATATTTTGCAGAAATTACAGTATATAGAGCATCATCCAGAATGCTTCCTTTTGCAATACTTGCAATAAGGTACAGAAGTAGAACCTACATTTTTCCCACGATTGGAATTTCCATAGCGGAATTCTTGGGTATGCTTTTGAGCTAGGTTCTTCCTTTGGTTTTCTTCTTGTGTTCATACCAGTTCATCAGTCAAGGTATTTGCTAGCTCTACAACTTCTTCTATGGTTTGTGGTCTAGCTGCCTTGACTACATGTCTAATTTCACTGATTAATCCCCAGATGTAACGGGAGATTAATACTGGTTCTGGTGATGCTAGGGTTGGCACTATTCTAGCATATTCAAAGAATGTAGTAGTGTAACCCTTGCTGTCTACTCTAGTCATTCTAAGGTTTAAGAATTTATTAGCTATTTCTTCCTTTTCATTAGGAGGACAGAATTTCCTTTCAACCATATTCTTAAACTCATTCCATTCCATATTATAGGTTCTATCACTACCCCTAGATTGGAGGATAGTGTTCCACCATTCTAAAGCTGAGTTCTTAAACAGATTAGAAGCAAACATTATCTTATCCTCTTCCGCGCACTTGCTGATTTTTAAGACTGCCTCAGTTTTTTTCAATCCAGCGTAGGGCTGCTATGGCTCCCTCATTTCCAGAGAATTCTATTGGTTTGCAGGACCAGAATTCTTTGTAAAAAACCATAAGATATAGTTCTTCTTCTTTTTGGAATTGGCAATTGAAGTAAGGGTCCATTGTTTACGCTGCGTTCGGGTTCGGTAGGTGGTCGTGTATTTCCACCATTACTTTTATTATTTTCCGCTTCCTTAACCGTTTTGATAATATATGGCATTGCGTCTATAATCCCTTGTGCCACTATGTGTTGGATGGCACTGTTATCTACTTGATTTCCGTTATTATCGTTATTTGGATTTTCTTGATTCACTTCGTTGTCCATCTGAATTATAAACATTTACCAAGTATTAATATCACAAGACAATATCTAATGCAAACAATCATACAACAAGCATATGGATCAAAATCGTCGAACATTGCGACCTTTACTCGATTATATATATATATATATATATATATATATGCGTCTAGTACAAACCGTGACTGAAATCTGAAATACAATACTAATATGCATCCGTAGTTATTATCTATTTTAGGGGATATATATATTATTACTATTAATGATACGAGTTCATCCAAAACTGCATGTTACGCTCGTCATATTTCCAAATGAGCCTTTCACCTATCTGTCTCATTCTCTCACATTCTTCTAATATCTCCTCACCAAAGGTTCGGAGTTCTTGCAAATTCTCAGTACTCATATGTGGGGCTGGGGCTGGTATTGGGTCAGGAAATTGGGGCATCGGTTCTTCATGTGGGTACGGGTTCTCTAGGATTTCCCTGATATACTATTATCCCAATATGGATCCAGAGGGTCCAGGTTGGGATATGGTGCTACTGGGTTTTGCATGGGTTCCTCTATTGGGTAATGTTGTTGGTAATCCCTGTGGTCGTCAAACCATGGGTCTTAGTCTGGGGGATGGGGTGCTGGGACTCTAGGAATTTCAGCTGGGTTAAAATCAGGCACTGGTATTTGGTCTACTGGGTTTAGCTCAATTTCCATAGGTTGTATGGGAAATAGTGGTAACGGCTGGGGTGCTATGAGTTGTTCCAAATTCGGGTCTGCAGCTGTGGTGGCTAGGATATGAAAATTTGCTAATCTCCTATTGAGTATATCCTGAGTTTGAGCATTCATTTCTCTATTGGCCGCTGCTAAGGCCCGCTGTTGCTGTAACTTTATCATTCTTTTTCTATGCTCATGAGCTCCTTTGCTGAACCATCCTCTCTTCTTGGGAGGGAATGGCTCTTCAGATTGCGCTTTGAATACGAAAATCCCTTCTTTGGTGACAGCCGAATACCCCGAGGGGGTAGGCTGGGAAGAAGTTCCTTCATCCCTAGGAGAGCTGGACAACTGACGGTAAGCGTCCGAAGGTCCTTGGTCACTCATACTGTAAACTAACAAATTCTCAAATAACACAAAACATAATATACGCACATAGCCGAAGGCAAAGCCTTCGCGGCCTACGACGTAGGGGTTGTAGGGCCTAGCTTTGTTTGGTCATTGGGTAGGTTCAACACGAGTGAGGACACGTGGCAGCCCAGGGGCTCGCCTGATGGACTTTCTGTCGCGGCCCGCGTAAGCCGAAGACTATGTCTTCGCGGCCCGCGAGCGCCCCTCAGAAATTGTTTTTATTTTATTTTTGTAAAATTAAAGGTAGATAGAGTCAAATCTCGTATATGGTGTGTATTTTAGGACATTTAGGGACAGTCTAAATATATTAGGAGTGTTGAAATTATTTTAGGAGGGTTGTTATATATAAGATACGAATGTAAATTCCTGTTAAGTTTTCAATATGTAGATAACTTATGTTGACTTATAAATTTGCTAAGTTTGTAGATTATATTGATCATGGAGATCCCATCTTTGTGTGTTCTGAATGTGATGTAATGTTGTGGGAAGATGAAATGCTTAGGGGAAATAAAAAACGTAAGAAAACATCCTATTCTCTTTGTTGTTCAAATGGAGATGTTGAGCTACCACCACCGCCTACACCTCCTCCATTACTATGTCATTTACATAAAAGTCATACCTCACAGTCTCACAATTTCATGAATAATATTCGAGCATATAACATGATGTTTTCCTTCACATCTCTTGGTGGGAAGGTTGACAAAAGTTATCAGAGAGGCAAAGGTCCTTATGTATTTAGACTACGAGGTCAAAATTATCATCGAATGGGTAGTCTACTTCCGGACGATGGGGAAGAACCCAAATTCTCACAGCTTTACATATATGATTCACAACCCGAAGTGGTAAATCGTCAAAAAGCAGTAAGGTAATTTCTTTATGATAATTGTGGCATTTATGAATATATATTTTGCTTCTCAGTATATTTACATTCATTATCATTTGAAATGAATGTAAATTTTAACATTTTATATTTCTGGCTGTTCTCAGATAGAATCCAAAACTACAAGAAACAACCAGCTTGATAGTACAACCATCAAAGTTCTTAAAGATATGTTGGATTCTTGCAATCCTCTTGTCCAGTCCTTCAGAATGGTAAGAGATTGTTTTCAAGAAAATGAGTGGCAAGATGTAAGCTTGAAGCTTATTGGAACAAGAGATAAGGATGGAAGACTTCACAATTTGCCAACAACATCAGAAATTGATGCGTTAATAATTGGTGATTTTGATGGAGCATTTGATAAACGGGACATTGTTGTTAGAAAGAAGTCTGGTGGTCTTCAAAGAATTATTGAGCTTCATCCCTCTTACCTTGATTTGCAATATCCACTTATTTTCCCATGCAGAAGATGGTTATAGAGTTGGTATTAAACATAGAGCGATTGCGGTTGATAATGAGGTACTTAGAACCAACCTTATAATTAGAGAATTCTTTTGTTATAAAATTCAAGATAGACAGAATCAGTTTTCATTGTTACTTAATGTGAAAAAACTATTTCAGCAGTTTTTGGTTGATGGATACACAATGATAGAATCTGACAGCTTGAATTATATAAGGTCACAACAACCTAAACTTAGAACGCAAATGTGACACCTGTGCCTCTGCGACCATCAAAAAAAATACCAAATCAATGAAATATTGTGTTTCATACTTGGGATTTGTATAAATATGTGTATCATGTGCACATATCAATTCTTGTTCGATTTCGAGCTTTAAATCGCTTTCTGGAAGGTTATACGCGAACTGATGCGTAAATATAACTAGTTTAATGCAATAAACACTCCGAAACAGTGACATAGGCTTAACATACCTTAAATAACCTTTACATAACTTAGAAGTAAGTTTTGGAGGGTTTGGTATGCCGATATCAAGGTTATTCGATCACATGGACTAATTTTGACAAACTGCGAAAGTATGCCGATTTGTACTGTGATGAACATTCCAGAACTTGATCATAAGTTAAACATGCCCTGAATATCCTTTACATAGCTTAGAAATAGGCTTTGAGGTGTTTGGTGCGCAAAAATAAACTTTCTTGATCAATAGGGACTAAAAGCGTCAAAAAGTGTATAAGTTTGCATTTTCGGGCATATCTTACGTTCTGAATATATCCGGGCATCCAAAAATTTATGTAATCATTAAAATATTTTATTTTAGTGATTGGCATGATAAAATCCCATTCGTCGCGTAATTTGGATCGTTTTTCGCCTCCGTTCGTGTTTCGTCGTAATTAACCGAACAACGCAACCGTACGACCAAACGAACGGACATCCGAGATTTTTTTGAGCATATTTCATGTTCCCTAAACTTTAACTTCATCTTAGAGCCTTGAAATGGGGTTAACGGGGTTTAAACGCATCGAAAATGGCTCAAAAGTGTTGCAGGGACCAAACCTGTCAATTATTGAAACTTTTTGGGAGCTGTCACATGGTGGCGCTGCGCTACCACTATGTGGCTTTGCCATGGCGCGATGCCACGGCCTCATCTGGGAAGAATATCATGTTCAGCAACAGCAGGTCCATTTTCAGCATGTAACTTGAAGTTTAGGGTCTATTTTGTAACATTTGCAATACCGTTTGATGGTTTTGGGACACCCCTAGTATTCCAAAACCTTGTGCCCACATGTACGGTCCAGATTGAAGCACAATTATCGAGGAACGATCCTAACAGTTTTGGAAATCCTATATAAACCCACCTCCATTCATTCTTGTTCCTCACATTGATCTCAAAATCATTCTCTAAGTTGAATCATTCCATGTGAAGCTTCATACCTGAGAATTTTTTAGTTCAAACCGACCCTTTGTAAGTTTCTTTCATTCTTTTATGTGTTTCCAAGCACGAAGTTTGACTTTCTGCTTTGACCAGTTTATGGTCAACAAGAAGTTCGTTTAACTTCGCAACGTGAGCGTAATCACGATGGTCATAGTACTTTGTGACTATACCTACTGATTACCACGTTAATTAGGTGTAGTGTCGAGTCATAGTTTCGGTCAAAATGCGTATTTATGCGTATTTTGCAGCCAAACTATTTTTGGGCATCAAGACCCTTTGTTTTGATATCAAACTTTTTTTCAAACGTCGTTAAACATGTTTTAACATGTTTAACTCATCACTTTAGGTTTAGTGCTTATATAGGGTCGTAAGATAAGCGGTCTAAACAACCGCTTAGACTTTCGAACCTGACCCGTTTGGTCAATCATTAGGATTCGACCAAGCATATATTGTGACCATAGTTGTATAGGGAATAACCTTCCGAGGTTATACCTTATGGTGACTTCATTTAGTTAGTTGTATGATAGGTAGTTTATATGCCTTAGGTAAATGACCAAAATGCCCTTTTCATGCCTAATTGATATTTAAGCATATGTAACTTAAACTTTTGTCACTTAACTGATTATGCAACATATTTAAACATGTTTAGGCATATAATATTTGTCATAGGACTAGTTAGGCGTTCTGAACGCGTTTTACGCGAACGACGCGTTAAAGTAGGGTATGCTACCTAAACGGGTCGTAATGGGTCATAAGCACTTAGGCTATGTATCGTTTTAGCATGTAGGCTTTGTTAAACCACATCCTATGAGTTTCAACACTCACTTGGTTTACGAAATCTCATCCTAACCGATCTTCCGATTTAGGTCCGGTTATTAATGTTGTTACCTATATTAGGTGCCGTTTGATTTCCATGATCCCTCCAGCTTTGCTTGGTTGTTGTTCAAGACTTCTAAGCATCCTCAAGTGAGTACATAGTCCCCTCTTTTACTGTTTTCAAATGTTTTGGGGTGAAACACATGTGCCTACTTGTTACTTTCATGCTTTTCATGTTTTATATCATATGTTTGTTATGTTCATTAGTACACATATAGTACATGATTTCATTATGTTTTGCTATGTATGCTCACTTAGCATGCTAGCACAACGATTTTTATATATTACATTTTGTTGCATATGTTCATCCAGCATATGGACACATTGTTTTACATTTTGAACTATTTGATTCGTTGGAATTGTTTGATTTATGTGAACCGTTTGAAACTGATTAATTATGTGAACCATTTGAAACTGATTGATTGATGTGAACCGTCTGAAACTGTTTGAACCGTTGGGTTAGGGAAGTGATTAGGTAATGGGGCGGGTGTAATGTGTTAAAAACATGGTGGATACGCCGCTGGTACTTCTATATATAAGTGCTTTTAACACATTATATATCGTTGCGTTATCTAGATCACTTAGGCAAGGTTATCAAAACAAGGTTATATTACAAGGTTTTCCTAACAATATAAACCATTCGAGTTTTATTTCAGAAATAATTTACGATCTGGGTTTACTTAAACAAATGTTTTGGAGTTAAGATTCATGGCATCGAGGTTTTATAAATTATAACAAATTTGTTTTGTCTTGGTTATTTCAATTTACAATACAAACATTTTACAAAACCTAGTTTTCTAATATCACTTAATAAAGTTGTTCAAGTTATTTCAAAATTTAAACGAGCCATGAACTTGACACTCACATAAAACCTATGTACTCGCCGACATTTTTATGCTGACGTATTTTCACATGTGTTTCAGGTACCATAGTTGGTGATGATTGATGATGATATTGATGCATGCTCACATAGGAATCAACGAGGCCTTAGTGACTTAATAACAATGAAAGTCTATTTGTTCATGTTTTGTTTCTAATTTCAAGACAATGTAATAAATTTAATTCAATAAAACAGAACTTCAATCCATGTGTTATGAAACAGTGATTCTGTTACGACACTCCCCGACGTTTCTGCCGCGATTTGTTGTTTTACGCGGTCGGGGTGTGACAGAAAAGTTGGTATCAGAGCTCACGGTTATAGTGAATTAGGTTATTAGTAATGCTTTGACCTAGACTATAACCTTCCTAGGACCCTAACGCGAGTTTACTTGCGTTTATTCATAAAACAATACCGTCGCCTATCTTTAGATGACAACCACAACAGGAAAACAAATTTTGAATCCGCTTTGAATACTAATCATCTGTTCTAGGATTATTTATTATAAGGTTTTGAACCTTCAAAGTTTTCAAAATCTCGTCAAGGTTTGGGTCTTATTAATGTGAACGCGTGCAATCTGGAAGGGTAGATGCTTGTATCATGAGTTTTTTTGTCTAAGGCTAGAGTGTTCGTACAAATCCACATAATCAGACCAGTCACTCTTACTTGGGAACTCTTGGGGTGAGTGTCCACTTATAGGCTAAAGCATGTCTTCGCGATACATTATGAGGACCTATTTACTTTGATTCAGCTTTTGTGTGTCGTTTGTTTGCTTCGTGGTTCGAACAAATGACCATCACCCATGCCTTTTGGTCAGTAATTGTAACATCCTATTCTTACCCAATGATATTTCACTTGTTTTAAATCATGCTTCCTCCTTTAGAATGCCTCCACGACGCGACAATCAGATACCTAATGAAGAACTGGCAGTTATCATTACGCAGCAAATGGCTGCAGCAATTCCAAACATCGTTGCTCAATGTAACCAAGCCTTTAACAATAATAATGCTCCCTGTAACTTCAAGACATTTAACTCTGCCAAGCCATCAATATTTTCTGGGTCTCAAGAAGCGACTGCACTTCTGCAATGGTTCGAGAGTTTAGAGAGCACCTTCATACATGTACAGTGACCAAATGAGCGAAAGGTAGAATTCGCATCTAGTGTTTTTGAGAAAAGAGCTTTAACATGGTGGAATGGTGTGATGAGGGATAGGGGTGCCGAGGTAGCACTGGCTCAAACCTGGGAAGAGCTTCGAGCTCTAATGATGACGGAATTTTGTCCTCGTCATGAGATTAGGGCATTGGAAAGGGAATTTAACGATCTTAAGCAACATAGCGGTGAGCATCGAGCCTACACGGACCGTTATGAGGAATTGAGTCTGTTTTGCCCGAACATGGTTATGCCTTTGGATAAGGCAATCGAAAAGTACATTGATGGCATCCCTGACTCAGTACAAGACATTGTTACTGGTAGCAACCCTACTACCGTTAGACAGGCCATTGTGCTATCCGCTACCTTGAGTGAATCCCAGATCAGGAAAGGTAAACTTTTCCGAAAGGGTGACAAGAAACCGACCGATGAACCAAAGCCAAAGGATGAGCAGACTGAGTCCTCCAAGAAGTCAAAGAAGCGAAAGGCTTCTCAGAACTTCACCGTGGTTGCCCACAATGATCAAGCTGTCCCCAACCAACCAGCTCAACCCCCTGCTAGGAAGCCATACAACGGAATTGCACCCTTGTGCAACCAATGTAGCCTTCATCATCATGCTAGTGTGAAGTGCCGCAAATGCCAAAATTGTGGACTTATAGGTCATACAGCAAGAGGTTGCCCGGCTGCAGCTGCACCAAATCAAGCCGGCAACAATCCTGCTCAAGCTCGTTTTCCACCAGGTTCTTGCTTCAACTGTGGCGAGATGGGCCATTTCTGAAGAAATTGCCCAAAGCTTGCTAATGCAAATCCAGCGTAGGGATGAGCATTTGACCAACTGGAAGACAATGCTGTTTAGAAATAATCAAACCTTATGTATTATTTTCTTTTGTTGTCAAGGTCTATGAAACAGTTGTTGTTGTTGTTTATAAATTACTCATTTATTTACATCGCAGTGTACAAATGTGGTTGCATGTATAAACAACAAATCCCCTACAATACCGACAATCAAGGAACCGTGTTCCTTGTAGAACAGACTTCCTCAAAATTCTTCCATTTTATGATCTCTTGCGTTTTCCACGAAAATCCTAAGTACCCGTTTCTTCCAAGGAAACGGAGCACAAGGCGCAAGTTACAACTCTGGACGAATACCCAAAGTACCACTATAAATCCTCAATAGGGTACCTAAGGGTATTTCCGTAAGTCCTTAATTATTGTGTACCTTAATTCGAATGTTATGATTCCTTGTCATCAAAAATCGAATTTTTGGAAGACCATCATATCTTTTCAGATAGATTCTTGAGGACGTTGAAGTCCATCGACTGGGTTCCTGGTATACCTTGAATACCCATGTTCAAATCAATATCAAGTTAATAACAATTAATAACAAACTGATAACAAATTAATAACAAGAAAACAATTATGTGCTTATGTGTTTATGTGTTGACCCAATCAAAGTTGTCTCAAGATTGTTCAAATTCTATCCCTTTCACATTATAAAACAAACTGTGCGAACTGTGCAAGAAATTACGTAATTATGGATGCATACATAATTATGGAATTTAGTGCACAGAAACCACAGCATGTTTTATCATGTGTCTAGAGATTATTCTATTCATTTCCATTTCTGATGAAGCAACCGTTGAAAATGAATCCGTCTGTTCATTTTCGTTTCTGAAGAATGTCCGTTGAGGGAAATGAATATCCTTTTGATTATTCTATTCATTTCCATTTCTGATGAAGCAACCGTTGAAAATGACTCTATCCGTTCATTTTCGTTTCTGAAGAATGTCCGTTGAGGGAAATGAATATCCTTTTGATTATTCTATTCATTTCCATTTCTGAGGAATACCCGTTGAGGAAAATGACTCTGTCCGTTCATTTTCGTTTCTGAAGAATGTCCGTTGAGGGAAATGAATATCCTTTTGATTATTCCTCCATTTCCATTTCTGAAGAACCCGTTGAGGAAAATGACTCCGTTCGTTCATTTTCGCTTTTGAAGAATATCCGTTAAGGGAAATGACAGGATTATGCCTTGCATATCCTTGATGGTTATTTAACACAAAGTCACAGACAGACTCCTACGAATAAATTTCGGGACGAAATTTCCAAAAGTAGGGGAGACTGTGACACCTGTTCCTCTGCGACCATCAAACAAATACCAAATCAATGAAATATTGTGTTTCATACTTGCGATTTGTATAAATATGTGTATCATGTGCACATATCAATTCTTGTTCGATTTCGAGCTTTAAGTCGCTTACTGGAAGGTTATACGCGAACTGATGCATAAATATAACCAGTTTAATGCAACAAACACTCTGGAATAGTGACATAGGCTTAACATACCTTAAATAACCTTTACATAACTTAGAAATAAGTTTTGGAGCGTTTGGTATGCCGAAATCAAGTTTATTCGATCACAGTGACTAATTTCGACAAACTGTGAAAGTATGCCGATTTGTACTGTGACGAACATTCCGGAACTTGATCATAAGTTAAAAATGCCCTAAATATCCTTTACATAGCTTATAAATAGGCTTTGAGGTGTTTGGTGCGCAAAAATAAACTTTCTTGATCAATAGGGACTAAAAGCGTTAAAAAGTGTACAAGTTTGCATTTTCGCGCATATCTTACGTTCTGAATATATCCGGGCATCCAAAAATTTATGTAATCATTAAAATATTTTATTTTAGTGATTGGCATGATAAAATCCCATTCGTCGCGTAATTTGGATCGTTTTTCGTGTCCATTCGTGTTTCGTCGTAATTAACCGAACAACGCAACCGTACGACTAAATGAACCGAAATCCGAGATGTTTTTGAGCATATTTCATGTTCCCTAAACTTTAACTTCATCTTATAGCCTTGAAATGGGGTTAACGGGGTTTAAACACATCAAAAATGGCTCAAAAGTGTTGCAGGGATCAAACCTGTCAATTATTGAAACTTTCTGGGTGCTGGCATATGGTGGCGATGCGCCACCACTATGTGGCTTTTCTGTGGCATGACGCCACGACCTCATCTAGGCAGAATATCATGTTCAGCAACAGCAGGTCCATTTTCAGCATGTAACTTGAAGTTTAGGGTCTATTTTGTAACATTTGCAATACCGTTTGATGGTTTTGGGACACCCCTAGTATTCCAAAACCTTGTGCCCACATGTACGGTCTAGATTGAAGCACAATTATCGAGGAACGATCCTAACGGTTTTGGAAATCCTATATAAACCCACCTCCATTCATTCTTCTTCCTCACATTGATCTCAAAATCATTCTCTAAGTTGAAGCATTCCATGTGAAGCTTCATACCTGAGAATTTTTGAGTTCAAACCTTCCTTGCTTGGACCCTTTGTAAGTTTCTTTCGTTCTTTTATGCGTTTCCAAGCAGGAAAGTCAAACAGTGTTTGACTTTCTGCTTTGACCAGTTTATGGTCAACACGAAGTTCGTTTAACTTCGCAACGTGAGCGTAATCACGATGGTTATAGTCCTTTGTGACTATACCTACTGATTACCATGTTAATTAGGTGTAGTGACGAGTCATAGTTTCGGTCAAAATGCGTATTTATGTGTATTTTGCAACCAAACTATTTTTGGGTATCAAGACCCTTTGTTTTGATATCAAACTTGTTTTCAAACCTCGTTAAATATGTTTTAACATGTTTAACTCGTCACTTTAGGTTTAGTGCTTATATAGGGTCGTAAGATAAGCAGTCTAAACAACCGCTTAGACTTTCGAACCCGACCCGTTTGGTCAATCATTAGGATTCGACCAAGCATATATTGTGACCATAGTTGTATAGGGAATAACCTTCTGAGGTTATACCTTATGGTCACTTCGTTTAGTTAGTTGTATGATAGGTATTTATATGCCTTAGGTAAATGACCAAAATGCCCTTTTCATGCCTAATTGATATTTAAGCATACGTAACTTAAAATTTTGTCACTTTACTGATTATGCAACATATTTAAACATGTTTAGGCATATAATACTTGTCATAGGACTAGTTAGGCGTTCTGAACGTGTTTTACACGAACGACGCGTTAAAGTAGCGTAAGCTGCCTAAACGGGTCGTAATGGGTCGTAAGCACTTAGGCTAGGTATCGTTTTAGTATGTAGGCTTTGTTAAACCATATCCTATGAGTTCCAACACTCACTTGGTTTACGAAACCTCATCCTAATCGATCTTTCGATTTAGGTCCGGTTATTAATGTAGTTACCTATATTAGGTGCCGTTTGATTTCCGTGATCCCATTAGCTTTGCTTGGTTGTTGTTCAAGACTTCTAAGCATCCTCAAGTGAGTACATAGTCCCCTCTTTTACTGTTTTCAAATGTTTTGGGGTGAAACACATGTGCCTACTTGTTACTTTCATGCTTTTCATGTTTTATATCATATGCTTGTTATGTTCATTAGTACACATATAGTACATGATTTCATTATGTTTTGCTATGTATGCTCACTTAGCATGCTAGCACATCAATTTTTATATATTACATTTTGTTGCATATGTTCATCCAGCATATGGACACATTGTTTTACATTTTGAACTATTTGAACCGTTGGAATTGTTTGATTTATGTGAACCGTTTGAAACTGATTGATTATGTGAACCATTTGAAACTGATTGATTATGTGAACCGTTTGAAACTGATTGATTGATGTGAACCGTCTGAAACTGTTTGAACCGTTGGGTTAGGGAAGTGATTAGGTAACGGGGCGGGTGTAATGTGTTAAAAGCATGGTGGATACGCCGCTGGTACTTCCTATATATAAGTGCTTTTAACACATTATATATCATTGCGTTATCTAGATCACTTGGGTAAGGTTATCAAAACAAGGTTATGTTACAAGGTTTTCCAACAATATAAACCATTCGAGTTTTATTTCAGAAACAATTTACAATCTGGGTTTACTTAAACAAATGTTTTGGAGTTAAGATTCATGGCATCAAGGTTTTATAAATTATAACAAATCTGTTTTGTCTTGGTTATTTCAATTTACAATACAAACATTTTACAAAACCTGGTTTTCTAATATCACATAATAAAGTTGTTTAAGTTATTTCAAAACCTATGTACTCGCCGACATTTTTATGCTGACGTATTTTCACATGTGTTTCAGGTACCATAGTTGGTGATGATTGGTGATGATATTGATGCATACTCACATAGGAATCAAAGAGGCCTTAGTGACTTAATAACAATGAAAGTCTATTTGTTCATGTTTTGTTTCTAATTTCAAGACAATGTAATAAATTTAATTCAATAAAACAGAACTTCAATCCATGTGTTATGAAACAATGATTCTGTTACGACACTCCCCGACGTTTCCGCCGCGATTTGTTGTTTTACGCGGTCGGGGTGTGACAGAAAAGTTGGTATCAGAGCTCATGGTTATAGTGAATTAGGTTATTAGTTATGCTTTGACCTAGACTATAACCTTCCTAGGAGCCTAACACGAGTTTACTTGCGTTTAGTCATAAAACAATACCGTCGCCTATCTTTAGGTGACAACCACAACAGGAACACAAATTTCGAATCCGCTTTGAAGACTAATCATCTGTTCTAGGATGATTTATTATAAGGTTTTGAACCTTCAAAGTTTTCAAAATCTCATCAAGGTTTGGGTCTTATTAATGTGAACACGTGCAATCTGGAAGGGTTGATGCCTGTATCCTGAGTTTTTTTGTCTAAGGCTAGAGTGTTCTTACAAATCCACATAATCGGACCAGTCACTCTTACCTGGGAACTCTTGGGGTGAGTGTCCACTTATAGGCTAAAGCATGTCTTCGCGATACATTATGAGGACCTATTTACTTTGATTCAGCTTTTGTGTGTCGTTTGTTTGCTTCGTGGTTCGAACAAATGACCATCACCCATGCCTTTTGGTCGGTAATTGTAACATCCTATTTTTACCCAATGCCATTTCACTTGTTTTAACTCATGCTTCCTCTTTTAGAATGCCTTCACAACGTGACAATCAGATACCTAATAAAGAACTGGCAGCTATCATTACGCAGCAAATGGCTGCTGCAATTCCAAACATCGTTGCTCAATGTAACCAAGCCCTTAACAACAATAATGCTCCCTGTAACTTCAAGACATTCAAATCTACCAAGCCATAAAAATTTTCTGGGTCTCAAGGAGCGACTGCACTTCTGCAATGGTTCGAGAGTTTAGAGAGCACCTTCAGACATGTTCAGTGTCCAAACGAGCGAAAGGTAGAATTCGCATCTAGTGTTTTTCAGAAACGAGCTTTAACATGGTGGAATGGTGTGATGAGGTGCCGCAACCCCCGATCCCTGATTCCCGGGGACAGGCGGCCACGAGCTAGTTTCGGTGGTATCTCGTATTGTCTAATTTGGCAGCGGAAATTTTCTTCAGGACCGTAGTTAGGAAATATTGGATCAGAGTAAAATACCACATTTTCATAACATTAAACAATTGGGTTAAAACCCAAGTTCGTAGTACACATGTTTTCATAGGAATAAATCCTATTTTATTAATAAAAACATCTATTTTATTTTTGGTAACTTTATTGCCACTTTTCTAAGCCTTCAGTACTGTTCAGCTGGCTTCTATTTGGCTTTCACAGTTTGTTACCTGAAACGCGTTTTAAAAACATTTGTCAGTGGGAAATATTGGTGAGTGAATCACAGTTTAATCAAGTTTAAATAAAATCCCATTGTACAGTATTGATGGCGATCCCGCAATTATATTTGTTTCCAAGACATCACAATTAACATCCATGGTACTGTCGAACCCGACTTGTGGAAATGTTACTCCTTGACCAGGTGGTAACAAATTTTGTATACAAAACCCCAACATACTCATGATAATTGTATCCTTACAAATATTCAATCACTGTTTAATATATAATTAATTAAATGAGGTTTTGTAAAAACAGTTAACAAAAAGCGGATCAACTCACATTGCTGTCTTAGATTTTCCGTAAGGGTTTCCTGGTGACAATCTATAATTTACACAAATGCACACGCGTTAGTATAATAACCCATTTTAACATTAGCAATGCCCTCCCCGAGACGGCATTCCAACGACTACGTCGGGCAGAACCACGACAGCCGTTACGGAACCCTAAATCAATCGTGCAGCGTATCTAATACGTATCCAGGGGTTATAATACTTACAACGGAGCAAAACTTCGCTATTTAGGGGGGTATAATACCCGTATAATAAGCCTACTATTCAGATTTTGAGATTGAGAAAGAAACTTTGAACGAATTCGAATGAAATCCGATGGCCTGCTTATATAGTTGCTGAGTCTGGTTCTCTCGCGGCCCGCGTAACACAAGGGCAGGGCCTACGCGGCCCGCGTTGACTCCAGGTCAACGTGTAGCCCATCCGGATCAGCAACTAGGCTCGACATGTGTTGGGCCACGTGGTTGCACCAGGCTGTGCCACCTTTTGAGCCTCTCGCGGCCCGCGTAAGGGTTATGGGGTACCTTACGCGGCCCGCCTCAACTTAATATTTTCAGTTTTTAATTATTTTTAATACTATTTAATGTATTTGAGGCCCGTTTTCGCGTATGGGGTGTATTTTGGGACATAATGGGATATTTTAAAATATTTTGGGGTGTCGGAAAATATTCGAGGGTGTCGGTTTATTTTGGATTGTTACATCCTCCCCACCTTGTTTTAGAGCTCGTCCTCAAGATCTACTGGAACAAGTGTGGATATTTCCTTTGCATTTCAGATTCAAGTTCCCATGTGTACTCAGGTCCTCTTTTGGAGTCCCACTTCACTTTGACCAGAACTAATCTCTTATGTTTAAGATTCTTGACTTTCCTGTCTTCAATCTGTAGAGGCCTTTCTACAAACTTAAGTTGTTCATTTACCTCTATATCCTTAAGAGGTACTATTAGCGATTCATCAGCTAAGCATTTCTTGAGATTAGATACATGAAACACATCATGTATTCCTGCCATTTCCTCTGGCAGTTGTAGCTGATAGGCTACAGGTCCTATTCTTCTAATATTCTCAAAAGGTCCAACATACCTAGGACTTACCTTTCCTCTTTTGATGAATCTTACTACTCCTTTCCAAGGAGAGACCTTCAATAATACTTTGTCTCCTACTTGAAATTCCAATGGTTTGCGTTGGTTATTGGCATAGCTCTTTTGTCGATCACGTGCTGCTTTCAGTCATTCCTTGACTTGAATGATCTTGTCGGTTGTTTCTTGCAATATCTCAGGTCCAGATAGTTGCTTCTCCCCAATTTCTGCCCAACAGACTGGGGTTCGGCACTTTCGTCCATAAAGTGCTTCGAATGGTGCAGCACTGATACTTGTGTGATAACTATTATTATAAGAAAATTCTATTAAAGGTAAGTGATCGTCCCAATTACCTCCGAAATCAATTACACAAGCTCTAAGCATCTCCTCCATTGTCTGAATTGTCCTTTCGCTTTGTCCATCCGTTTGAGGATGATAAGCTGTGCTCAGATTTAACTTGGTTCCCATGGCTTTTTGGAAACTTGACCAAAAATGAGAGGTAAATCGACTATCCCTATCAGAAACAATTGATAAAGGAATTCCATGCAATGAAACAATTTCATTTACATATAATTTAGCTAGCTGTTCCATACTCAAAGTTTCTTTCATTGGTAGGAAGTGAGCTGACTTGGTTAGCCTATCTACAATCACCCAGATTGTATCATTACATTTCCTTGTTTTGGGTAATTTAGTAACAAAATCCATTGTTATTAATTCCCATTTCCACACTGGCATTTCTAACTGTTGCAATAGGCCTGAGGGTTTCTGGTGTTCAGCTTTAACTTGTGAACAGGTTAAACATTTAGAAACATAGGCTGCTATATCCTTCTTCATTCCTATCCACCAGAAATTTTTCCTTAAATCCTGGTACATTTTATCACTTCCTGGATGCATCGTATATTTAGATTTATGGGCTTCTTCTAATATATGATGACGTAGGTTTCCTAATTTAGGTATCCAAATTCTCTTTTTATGGAATCTCCACATTCCATCTGTTCCTTGTTCTAATTCTTTTAGCATACCTTTTAATTTTTCAGTATGATCCTTGATTACTGATTCTTGTGCTTTTCTGATTTGATCATTTAAATCTACTTGTAGATTTAATTTATGAGAACGTACCCTTTTTGGTTTTTCATGATACTTTCGACTTAAAGCATCTGCCACTACATTTGCCTTTCCTTCATGATACTGGATATCACAATCATAGTCACTAAGCATCTCCATCCAGCGATCTTTGTCTCATATTCAACTCCTTTTGCCCGAAAACATACCTTAAACTCTTATGATCAGTGAATATGGTAAACTTACTACCATAAAGGTAATGTCTCCAAATCTTAAGGGCAAAAATTATAGCTCCTAATTCCAAGTCATGGGTTGAATAATTTTATTCATGATTCTTAAGTTGCCTAGATGCATAAGTTATAACCTTTTGGCGTTGCATCAGTACACATCCATAACCTAATTTAGAAGTGTCACAATAGATTACAAAATCTTCAATTCCTTCTGGTAACGCTAGTATGGGTGCATGGGTTAATCTTTGCTTAAGAATTCTAAAAGCTTCTTCCTGTTTTGGTCCCCATTCAAACTTAATGGATTTACAGGTTAACTTAGTTAAAGGAATGGCTATTCTAGAAAAATCTCGAATAAATCTCCTATAATAACAGGCCAATCCTAAGAAACTTCTAACCTCAGTTGGTGACTCAGGGGTTTTCCATTTAGTAATTGCCTCGATTTTTGTTGGATCCACATGAATTCCTTCATGGTTCACTAAGTGTCCAAGAAATTGTACCTGTTCTAGCCAAAACTCGCACTTTGAAAATTTAGCATAAAGCTTTTCCTTTCTTAATAGACTTAAAAGTGCATGCAAATGCTTTGCATGTTCCTCTTTACTCTTAGAGTAAATTAGAATATCATCTATAAAAACAATTATGAATTTATCCAAATATGGCTTACATATTCGGTTCATCATGTCCATAAATGCGGCTGGGGCATTGGTTAAACCAAATGGCATGACAGTAAATTCATAATGACCATACCTTGTTCTGAATGCGGTTTTAGGAATATCCTATTCCTGTACCTTTAATTGATGATATCCTGATCTTAAATCAATTTTAGAGAAAAATCGAGCTCCTTGCAGTTGATCGAATAGATCATCGATTCTCGGTAATGGGTACCGGTTCTTGATCGTGACCTTGTTCAATTCACGGTAATAAATGCACATACGCATTGATCCGTCCTTCTTTGTAACAAATAAAATCGGTGCTCCCCAAGGTGATGAGCTTGGCTGTATGAATCCTTTTTCTAACAATTCATCTAATTGTTTCTTCAGTTCCTGCATTTCTGCGGGTGCCAATCGGTAAGGTGATTTAGCAATTGGTGTTGTTCCTGTTAATAGATGGATTCTGAATTCAACTTCTCTGTCTGGCGGTAGTCCTGGTAATTCTTCTGGAATTACATCTGAAAACTGTGACACTACTGGAATGTCTTTTAGTTCTTTTCCTTTGGTGTTAGTGATTATGGAAATCAAATACACTATAGATCCTTTTCTTATATAGCTTGCAGTTTTCATCACAGAGATGAATTTCGTGGATCTAGAGGGCTTATCTCCTTTAATTGTGATCTTTTTACCTTTTGGTGAATCTACTTGAATTGACTTTTGATCACATAAAATAATGGCTTTATTGGTTATTAACCAATCCATTCCTAATATAACATCAAATCCCGTCAGATTCATAGGATAAAGGTTTGCCATAAACTTTTGATTTAAAATTTCTATTCTTGCTCCCTGCAAGATTTCAGAAATCCTAACAGTTTCTCCATTAGCTGTCTCTACGAGACATTCTTGTGGTAGTTTAGTTAATGACTGATTTAGAAGTTTGCAAAACAAAGTATTAATAAAACTTTGGTTTGCACCAGAGTCAAATAATACTTTAGCAAATACATTATTAACTAAAAACATACCAGCTATCACGTCTGGAATCATCTTGGCTTCATCTGCAGTCAGAACAAATGCTCTGGCATTTTTAGTGTTCTTGTTGTTCGCAGCTGGAGCCAATTTTGGGCAGTTTAGCCTGATATGACCTTCTTCTCCACAGTTGAAGCACAGTCCATTACTGGATTTCCTCCTGCAATCTTCTTCCTTGTGTCCCGGCATCTTGCAGAAATTGCAAAGAGTGGAGCATTTTCCCAAATGCTTTTTCTTGCAGACCTTGCAGAATGGTGTAGAGGTAGAACCCATATTCCTACGGTTGTAATTCCTAGAACGGAGTTCTTGAGTAAGCCTTTGGGTTAGGTTTCTCATATGTTCTTCTTCTCTAGTACGGATTAATTCATCTGTCAAGGTATTCGCTAGTTCTACAGCTTCTTCTATAGTTTGAGGTCTAGCTGCCTTGACTACATGTCTAATCTCTCCGATTAATCCCCAAATGTAACGGGAGATTAATACTGGTTCAGGTGATGCAAGGGTTGGTACTATTCTAGCATATTCAAAGAATGTGGTAGTATAACCCTTACTATCTACCCCGGTCATTCTTAAGTTTAGGAATTTATTTGCTATCTATTCCTTTTCATTAGGAGGGCAGAATTTCCTTTCTACCATATTCTTAAATTCCACCCATTCCATGTTGTATACCCTATCACTTCCTCTTGATTGGAGGATAGTGTTCCACCATTCTAAGGCTGAATTCTTAACTAAATTAGAAGCAAACATTATTTTGTCTTCTTCAGCACACTTGCTTATTTTTAAAACAGCCTCAGTTTTCTCTATCCAGCGTAGGGCTGCAATGGGTCCTTCATTGCCCGAGAATTCTATTGGTTTACAGGACCAGAATTCTTTATCAGAACAACCATAAGGCATGGTTCTTCTTCTTTTGGGAATGGGCACTTGAAGTACTGGTCCATTGTTCACGCTGTGTTCTGGTTCGATTGGTCGCTTACTGCTATGCTTACTTTTATTATTCGCTTCTTGAATCGTTTGAATAATAAATGGCATTGCATCTATGATTCCTTGTGCCACTATATGTTGAACGACACTATTATCCATTTGGTTTCCATTGTTATTGATGCTCGGATTCTCATTAACCACATTATTGTTACTCTGGTTATCGTTATTCAGATTTCCTTGATTTCCTTCGTCGGCCATCTGAATTTTAAACATTTACCCCGTATTAATATCACAAAATAATATTTAATATAGTCAATCACATGACACGCATTTTTGCCAAAAGCGCCGATCATTGCGACTTTACTCTATTCATCTATATACTAGGCATCTATTACACACCAGAACTGAAATAAAAATTACAATACCAATAGAAAGAAAATTACACTAATAGTAGTAGGCATCCATACACACATATTTTATTATTTTATTATTATTATTATTACTATTACCGTCTCCATTCTCACATTCATGGATATGGATTCATCTAAAAATCCATATTGCGCTCGTCATACTTCCAGACGAGTCGCTCACCCACGTTCTGCATGGGTGTGTCTTCATGTATCGGGGGTGCAGGTTCTAGGGCTGGGTTCCAAACCTAGGTAAGCTCCTACGTTCTGCATGGGTGTGTCTTCATGTATCGGGTAACGTTGCACATAGAGCCTAACTTCATCCCACCAGGGATCGTAATTTGGGTCTAAGGGATTTGGTGCTGGTACCCTATGTATTTCTTCCGGATTGAAGTCATGCACCTCTACTTGGTTTTCAGGGTTTTCTATATCCATCGGTTGGTCAGAGATTGGCAGTTGTGGTTGGGGTGCTATTATTTGCTCCAGATTAGTTTCAGCTGTAGTGGTTGCTGGAATGTGGATGTTGGCTATACCCCTATTTATCATATCCTGGGCATAGGCATCTGTCTCTCTCTTGGCTGCTGCTAGTACTCTCTGGTCTTGTAACTTTTTCATACGCTTCCTACGCTCGTGTGCCCCTCTACTGAACCATCCCCTCTTTTTATGAGGAAATGGCTCTTCTGACTAAGCCTTAAACACAAAGATTCCTTCTTCCATATCAGCAGAGTACCCTGAGAGGGCAGGCTGAGAAGAGGAGGTGCCTTCGCTTCTAGGCGAACCAGACAATTGACGATACTCGTCAGATGGTCCTTAGTCACTCATACTGTAAACTAACAGAAAGTCAAATAACACATAACAATAAATACAGTTATGCACGTATTTCGGTAATTTATTTCCTAACACTTTAAATTTTGATGTCAGCTGAACACCTCTGTGGCTGAATCAGTGGCTTAGCTCTGATACCACCTTCTGTCGCAACCCTCGATCCCTGATTCCCGGGGACGGGCGGCCGCGAGCCAGTTTCGGTGGTATCTCGTATTGTCTAATTTGGCAGCATAAATTTTCTTCAGGACCGTAGTTAGGAAATATTGGATCAGAGTAAAATACCACATTTTCATAACATTAAACAATTGGGTTAAAACCCAAGTTAGTAGTACACACGTTTTGATAGGAATAAATCCTATTTTATTAATAAAAACATCTATTTTATTTTTGGTAACTTTATTGCCACTTTTCCAAGCCTTCAGTGCTGTCCAACTGGCTTCTATTTGGCTTTCACAGTTTGTTACCTGAAACGCATTTTAAAAACATTTGTTAGTGGGAAATACTGGTGAGTGAATCCCAGTTTAATCAAGTTTAAATAAAATCCCATTGTACAGTATTGAGGGTGATCCCGCAATTATATTTGTTTCCAAGACATCACAATTAACATCCATGGTACTGTCGAACCCGACTTGTGGAAATGTTACTCCTTGACCAGGTGGTAATAAATTTTGTATACAAAACCCCAACATACTCATGATAATTGTATTCTTACAAATACTCAATCACTGTTTAATATATAATTAATTAAATGAGGTTTTGTAAAAACAGTTAACAAAAAGCGGATCAACTCACATTACTGTATTAGATTTTCCGTAAGGGTTTCCTAGTGACAATCTATAATTTACACAAATGCACACGCGTTAGTATAATAACCCATTTTAACATTAGCAATACCCTCCCCGAGACGGCATTCCAACGACTACGTCGGGCAGAACCACGACAGCCGTTACGGAACCCTAAATCAATCGGGCAGCGAATCTAATACGTATCCAGGGGTTATAATACTTACAACGGAGCAGAACTTTGCTATTTAGGGGGGTACAATACCCGTATAATAAGCCTACTATTCAGATTTTGAGATTGAGAAAGAAACTTTGAACGAATTCGAATGAAATCCGATGGCCTGCTTATATAGTTGCTGAGTCTGGTTCTCTCGCGGCCCGCGTAACACAAGGGCAGGGCCTACGTGGCCCGCGTTGACTCCGGGTCAACGTGTAGCCCGTCCGGATCAGCAACTAGGCTCGACATGTGTTGGGCCACGTGGCCGCACCGGGCTGTGCCACCTTTTGAGCCTCGCGCGGCCCGCGTAAGGGTTATGGGGTACCTTACGCGGCCCGCCTCAACTTAATATTTTCAGTTTTTAATTATTTTTAATACGATTTAATGTATTTGAGGCCCGTTTTCGCGTATGGGGTGTATTTTGGGACATAATGGGATATTTTAAAATATTTTGGGGTGTCGGAAAATATTCGAGGGTGTCGGTTTATTTAGGATTGTTACATGAGGGATAGGGGTGCCGAGGAACCTGGGAAGAGCTTCAAGCTCTAATGATGAGGGAATTCTGTCCTCGTCATGAGATTAGGGCATTGGAAAGGGAATTCGACGATCTTAAGCAAGATAGCGGTAAGCCTCGAGCCTACACGGACCGTTATGAGGAGTTGAGTCTGTTATGCCCGAACATGGTTACGCCTTTGGATAAGGCAATCGAAAAGTACATTGATGGCCTCCCTGACTCAGTACAAGACATTGTTACTGGTAGCATCCCTACTACCGTTAGACAGGCCATTGAGCTATCCGCTACCTTGAGTGAATCCCAGATCAGGAAAGGTAAACTTTTCCAAAAGGGTGACAAGAAACCGACCGATGAACCAAAGCCAAAGGATGAGCAGACTGAGTCCTCCAACAAGTCAAAGAAGCGAAAGGCTTCTCAGAACTTCGTCGTGGTTGCCCACAATGATCAAGCTGTCCCCAACCAACCAGCTCAACCCCATGCTAGGAAGCCATACAACGGAACTGCACCCTTGTGCAACCAATGTAGCCTTCATCATCATGCTAGTGTGAAGTGCCGCAAATACCAAAATTGTGGACTTATAGGTCATACAGCAAGAGTTTGCCCAGCTGCAGCTGCACCAAATCAAGCTGGCAACAATCCTGCTCAAGCTCGTTTTCCACCAGGTTCTTGCTTCAACTGTGGCGAGATGGGCCATTTCCGAAGAAATTGCCCAAAGCTTGCTAATGCAAATCCAGCGTAGGGATGAGCATTTGACCAACTGGAAGACAACGCTGTTTAGAAATAATCAAACCTTATGTATTATTTTCTTTTGTTGTCAAGGTCTATGAAACAGTTGTTGTTGTTGTTTATAAATAAATCATTTATTTACATCGCAGTGCACAAATGTGGTTGCATGTATAAACAACAAATCCCCTACAATACCGACAATCAAGGAACCGTGTTCCTTGTAGAACAGACTACCCCGAAAATTCTTCCATTTTATAATCTCTTGCGTTTTCCACGAAAATCCTAAGTACCTGTTTCTTCCAAGGAAACGGAGTACAAGGCGCAAGTTACAACTCTGGACGAATACCCAAAGTACCACTATAAATCCTCAATAGGGTACCTAAGGGTATTTTCGTAAGTCCTTAATTGTTGTGTACCTTAATTCGAATGTTATGATTCCTTGTGATAAAAAATTGAATTTTTGGAAGATCATCCTATCTTTTCAGATAGATTCTTGAGGACGTTGAAGTCCATCGACTGGGTTCCTGGTATACCTTGAATACCCATGTTCAAATCAATATCAAGTTAATAACAATTAATAATAAACTGATAACAAATTAATAACCAAGAAAACAATTATGTGCTTATGTGTTTATGTGTTGACCCAATCAAAGTTGTCTCAAGCTTGTTCAAATTCTATCCCTTTCACATTATAAAACAAACTGTGCGAACTGTGCAAGAAATTACATAATTATGGATGCATACATAATTATGGAATTTAGTGCACAGAAACCACAACAAGTTTTATCATGTGTCTAGAGATTATTCTATTCATTTCCATTTCTGATGAAGCAACCGTTGAAAATGAATTCGTCCGTTCATTTTCGTTTCTGAAGAATGTCCGTTGAGGGAAATGAATATCCTTTTGATTATTCTATTCATTTCCATTTCTGGTGAAGCAACCGTTGAAAATGACTCCGTCCGTTCATTTTCGTTTCTGAAGAATGTCCGTTGAGGGAAATGAATATCCTTTTGATTATTCTATTCATTTCCATTTATGAGGAATACCCGTTGAGGAAAATGACTCCGTCCGTTCATTTTCGTTTCTGAAGAATATCCGTTGAGGGAAATGAATATCCTTTTGATTATTCCTCTATTTCCATTTCTAAAGAACCCGTTGAGGAAAACGACTCAGTTCGTTCATTTTCGCTTCTAAAGAATATCCTTTGAGGGAAATGACAGGATTATGCCTTGCATATCTTTGACGGTTATTTAACACAAAGTCACAGACAGACTCCTACGAATAAATTTCGGGACGAAATTTCCTAAAGTAGGGGAGACTGTGACACCTGTGCCTCTGCGACCATCAAACAAATACCAAATCAATGAAATATTGTGTTTCATACTTGGGATTTGTCTAAATATGTGTATCATGTGCACATATCAATTCTTGTTCGATTTCGAGCTTTAAATCGCTTTCTGGAAGGTTATACGCGAACTGATGCGTAAATATAACTAGTTTAATGCAATAAACACTCTGAAACAGTGACATAGGCTTAACATACCTTAAATAACCTTTACATAACTTAGAAGTAAGTTTTGGAGGGTTTGGTATGCCGAAATCAAGGTTATTCGATCACATGGACTAATTTTGACAAACTGCGAAAGTATGCCGATTTGTACTGTGATGAACATTCCAGAACTTGATCATAAGTTAAACATGCCCTGAATATCCTTTACATAGCTTAGAAATAGGCTTTGAGGTGTTTGGTGCGCAAAAATAAACTTTCTTGATCAATAGGGACTAAAAGCGTCAAAAAGTGTATAAGTTTGCATTTTCGGGCATATCTTACGTTCTGAATATATCCGGGCATCCAAAAATTTATGTAATCATTAAAATAGTTTATTTTAGTGATTGGCATGATAAAATCCCATTCGTCGCGTAATTTGGATCGTTTTTCGCCTCCGTTCGTGTTTCGTCGTAATTAACCGAACAACGCAACCGTACGACCAAACAAACCGACATCCAAGATGTTTTTGAGCATATTTCATGTTCCCTAAACTTTAACTTCATCTTAGAGCCTTGAAATGGGGTTAACGAGGTTTAAACGCATCGAAAATGGCTCAAAAGTGTTGCAGGGACCAAACCTGTCAATTATTGAAACTTTCTGGGAGCTGGCACATGGTGGCGATGCGCCACCACTATGTGGCTTTTCCGTGGCATGACGCCACAGCTTCATCTGGGCAGAATATCATGTTCAGCAACAGCAGGTCCATTTTCAGCATGTAACTTGAAGTTTAGGGTCTATTTGTTAACATTTGCAATACCGTTTGATGGTTTTGGGACACCCCTAGTATTCCAAAACCTTGTGCCCACATGTACGGTCCAGATTGAAGCACAACGGTTTTGGAAATCCTATATAAACCCACCTCCATTCATTCTTCTTCCTCACATTGATCTCAAAATCATTCTCTATGTTGAAGCATTCCATGTGAAGCTTCGTACCTGAGAATTTTTTAGTTCAAACCTTCCTTGCTTGGACCCTTTGTAAGTTTCTTTCGTTCTTTTATGCGTTTCCAAGCAGGAAAGTCAAACAGTGTTTGACTTTCTGCTTTGACCAGTTTATGGTCAACACGAAGTTCGTTTAACTTCGCAACGTGAGCGTAATCACGATGGTTATAGTCCTTTGTGACTATACCTACTGATTACCATGTTAATTAGGTGTAGTGACGAGTCATAGTTTCGGTCAAAATATGTATTTATACGTATTTTGCAACCAAACTATTTTTGGGTATCAAGACCCTTTGTTTTGATATCAAACTTGTTTTCAAACCTCATTAAACATGTTTTAACATGTTTAACTCGTCACTTTAGGTTTAGTGCTTATGTAGGGTCGTAAGATAAGCGGTCTAAACAACCGCTTAGACTTTCGAACCCGACCCGTTTGGTCAATCATTAGGATTCGACCAAGCATATATTGTGACCATAGTTGTATAGGGAATAACCTTCCGAGGTTATACCTTATGGTCACTTCGTTTAGTTAGTTGTATGATAGGTAGTTTATATGCCTTAGGTAAATGACCAAAATGCCCTTTTCATGCCTAATTGATATTTAAGCATACGTAACTTAAACTTTTGTCACTTAACTAATTATGCAACATATTTAAACATGTTTAGGCATATAATACTTGTCATAGGACTAGTTAGGCGTTCTGAATGCGTTTTAGGCGTTCTGAAGCGTGGACTCCCACATGCTCACATATGTTTGTTCTTTGGTGTCGAAAGCAAATTTCCAACTGCATCTGATATTGATCGTGTTATTAGTGTTGAGATACCAGATAAAGAAAGAGATCTTGAATTATATGAGCTTGTCAAGCAATTTATGATTCATGGACCATGTGGTACAGACAACCCATTTTGTCCATGTATGGTTTAGCAAAAATGTTCTAAAAGGTTTCCCAAAAAGTATGTAGATGAGACTTGTGTTGATTCTGAAGGATATCCTGTCTATCGTCGTCGTCAAACAAGTAATACAGTAGTAAAGAATGGTGTGGCACTTGATAATGGATTTGTAGCTCCTTACAATGTTCTCCTGCTCAGAAAGTATCAGTGCCACGTTAACGTTGAATGGTGCAACCAGTCAGGTTCTATCAAATATTTGTTTAAATATATTAATAAGGGGACTGATAGAGTCACGGCTTCTGTTTTTCAAGCCAATAGCACCAACAATGATGCGGAACAAAATGTAGCTGTAGATGAGATAAAAGCATACCTTGATTGTAGATATATCTCTGCTTGTGAAGCTGCTTGGAGAATATTCATGTATGATATACATTATAGATATCCAGCTGTTGAAGTATTACCTTTTCATTGTAAATATGGTCAGAGTATTGTGTATAACGATCATGATAATTTGTGTGATATTGTTACTGATCCAACTGTGAAAATGACAATGTTCACAGAGTGGATGAATTGTAACAAAGTCGATAAATTTTCCAGGACATTGAGGTATGTTCAGTTTCCGGGATATTATGTAAGGAAACCTAAAAATCGCAAATGGAATCGAAGAAAGCATCCGTATGGATCAATTGGGAGGATACATTATGTCCCACCGTCACTTGGTGATTGTTATTGCCTAAGGATTTTACTGAATCATATTAATGGACCAACCTGTTTTGAAGATATAAAAACAGTTGATGGGCAGGTTTTTGAAACAATTAAAGATGCATGTTTTGCACGGGGGCTGTTGGTTGATGCTAAGGAATATGTTAATGCTATCAAAGAAGCTAGCACATGGTCAACCAGAGATTTCTTGAGGACTTTTTTTTTGTAATGTTGTTGCTGTCAAATTTGATATCTCGTCCTGGTGTTTTTTGGTCGGAAACGAAGTCCCTGTTATGTGAAGACATTCTATATCAGCAACGAAAGATAACTGGTATTGCAGGTAATGTGATTATTTTATTAAAGTTATATACAACTACATTAAAATTATGCAACAGTTCTGTTATTGGGAAAAAACTAATACTTTTTTCAACATTTGTTTTAGATTTGGATCTTCAACAAGAAGAACTTGAAAATATCTGTCTATCTAAAATTGAAAAGTTACTACTTACCAATGGAAGTACAGTGAGAAATTTTGATGATATGCCAAGTGTTCTGGACAATTATGTTTCATCGTCGAAAAATCGATTGATAATGAAAGAACTATCGTATGACAGACTAGCTCTTCAAAGGGAACATGATGGTTATGTAAAGTGTTTAACTGCCGAACAGGAAAGGATATATAAAATTGTTATGGAAGCTATTGAAAAAGGTGATGGAGGTGTGTTGTTTGTATATGGTTATGGTGGAACTGGAAAAACGTTTCTTTGGAAGACATTCTCAGTTGCATTACGATCAAAAGGTGAAATTGTATTGAATGTTGCATCCAGTGGAATTGCTTCACTTTTGCTGGATGGTGGTAGAACTGCTCATTCAAGGTTTGTAATTCCAATCAACATTAATGAGAATTCAATATGTTCGATAGAGCCTAATACTGAGTTAGGTGATTTAATTAAAAGAGCAACTTTGATTATTTGGGATGAAGCACCTATGACTCACAAGCATTGTTTCGAGGCTCTTGCTAGAACAATGAGAGATATATCACGTTCCAGTCAACCGAACGTGGAATCCAAGCCTTTTGGGGGAAAGGTCATTCTATTTGGTGGTGATTTTAGATAAATTCTTCCGGTCATCCCTAAGGGTACCAGAACAATGATAGTCAATGCTTCTTTGAATTCTTCTTATATATGGCGATACTGTCAAGTACTAAAGCTAACTGAGAATATGAGATTAAGAGTTGGTTGTCAAGAAGCAGATTTGAAAGAAATAAAGGAATTTGGAGAATAGATTTTAAAGCTTGGTGATGGTCTGCTTGGTGAAGAAAATGATGGTGAGATAGATATTGAAATACCAGATGATTTACTTATTCATGACCAAGTCAATTCTATTTCTTCTCTCATTTCATTTTTTTTTTTGAACAGAAAACTTCATTAAAAAACAAGGGCAAGCCCTCAAAACAAGGACCGCCACAAAAACCACCTACAACATATACAACGGATTACTAGCCCATTTTTTCCACTCTATACTACCAAATTTAGATATATATTTAAGCCATAAAAAGGACCAGGATTTAATCAACGCCACAGCCTCTACCACCTTCGGATTAGCACTTTGGAAAATCTTCTCATTTCTTAAATTCCATAAAACCCAGCAGGATATATAAACTATCCCTTTGACAATCTTTTTAGCCCATTTACCTCCCTGCATTTGATCTTGAATCCCCATTAAATCTTTATAGTCAAGAGCTATAATCGGACCAAAACCACACCATTGCTCCACAGCCATCCACATACCACACGTGAAAAAACAACCTGTGAACAAATGCATAACACTTTCCCCTCCTGTGCCACACATCGAACACGAGACATCTTGAATATTAATTCTTCTTCTCATGAGCGCCTCTTTAGTCGGAAGACGGTCCAATTCTGCTCGCCAAATAAACAGGTTCACCTTATTCGGAAGCCATGATTCCCATTGCATTAACTGATCACCCCTGGCTTCGGAATCCTCTCTAATCCAAGCTTTCACCGACGCAACTGTCATGCTATCATTACCATCTACTCCCCATAACCAACGGTCTGACTCGCCTGATAACTTACATTCGTTAAGCAAGAAGTCGACATCCTGCATCTCCGACAGTTCTACAACCGATGTAAGACGTTGTCTCCAGTCCGGTACGAACCGCCATTCACCATCGATAAACAGAATTCTGTCCGCCACTGAGCAAAGTTTATTTCGATCCAGTCTGTACAGATTCGGCCATCTATCCTTTAACACCGACATTCCGACCCACCGGTCAGTCTAAAATTTCACCGCCTCCCCATTCCCCACCTTGGCCGATAACAAGCTGAAAAAATTCTTTCCATTAACCACCCGACCCTCCACTTCCTTAACCAACGCATTCCAACACCCTTTAAACCTTCGATTAGACGGTAATAATGTCCACCGCCCCCTTCCCCCATGGACCACCTCCACCACTTTACGCCATAAACTCTTTGGTTGAATTTTAAATCTCCACGCCCATTTGGATAAGAGCGCATAGTTAACATCCCTTAACTTCGTTATACCCAACCCCCCCATTTTTCTTAGCCTTTGTCACTGTATTCCAAGCAACCCAATACATTTTCTTTCCATCATTTGAACCAGCCCACAAAAATTTTCTCATCAACCTTTCTACTTGGTCTAAAACCTTAATAGGAGCTTTAAATAACGACAAATAGTATACCGGTAAGCTAGCGAGAACAGATTTAACCAAGATTAATCTACCTCCCATCGATAAAGTTTTAGCCTTCCAAGAAGCCAACCGCCTTTTGATCGTGTCCATCACAGATTCCCAATGGCAACTTTTAGTCATATTCGCCCCCACTTTAACCCCCAGGTAATCAAAAGGAAAATCACCAGTCCTACAACCCAGCATATTAGCCATCTCCTCCACCACATCTTTGTCCACCCCAATACCAAATAAAAATGATTTGTTAATATTAATTTTTAACCCTGAACATATATGAAACACCCTTAGTAAAGTCGCCATTTTCTCTATGTTCTCCCTGGACCATTCCCCCATTAAAATCGCGTCATCTGCATATAGTAAATGCGAAATATCAAGACTCCCATGAATGTACCTAAGATCTTTAAGCTCACCCAAATTACAAGCCTTCCTGATTAAGCACGAAAAGGCCTCCATAACAATAAAAAAAAGAAACGGAGATAACGGGTCCCCCTGTCTAACCCCCTTTCATTTCATTTACATATCCGGACATGAATAAGTTTTTTATGGGATTTAACGTATTTCCAACAAAGAGCGATTCTTGCTCCAACTAATGAAGTAGTAGATTCAATAAATAAAGAGTTGTTAGAGAGTCTGCCTGGTGAAGAAAAGGTTTATTTTAGTTCAGATAGTTTATGCCAATCCGAGGAAGAATCAGAGCTTAATATGGCATTGTTTCCTCCGGATGTGTTAAACAATCTTCGTTTGTCTGGTTTACCTAACCATAAATTAGTACTGAAACTTGGTGCTCCAGTGATGTTACTCAGAAACATTGATCAGGCCAATGGATTGTGTAACGGTACACGTTTACAAGTCACGAAGCTCGGAAAAGTTATGATTGAAGCAAAAATTATCACAGGGACTAATATAGGTCATCATACTTTGATTTCAAGACTGAAGATGACACCTTCTAATAAAAGAATACCAGTGAAGATTTCTCGAAGAGAATTCCCACTTTCACTGTGTTTTGCTATGACAATAAATAAAAGTCAAGGACAATCATTGGAGCGTGTTGGTTTGTATCTTCCACGTCCAGTGTTTAGTCATGGCCAGCTCTATGTTGTTGTATCCAGGGTAAAAAGTAGGAAGGGGTTGAAAGTTTTGATTTGTGATAAAGAGAAACGAGTCTGTACAACCACTACTAATGTGGTTTACAAAGAAGTTTTACAAAATCTATGATGATACTAAACATCTGTCAACCTGGAAACGTCTGTTGGGTATAATAGAGGAACTGTTGTTAGGAAATGTTTGTTGGAAAGAAATACAACTTTTTGAAAGCATCTGATACTTGCTCTGCAATAAGCCTATCCTGAGAACACATGCTGCGAAAAATGTTTATATCTGGCGTTGTAGCAACAAGCTTCCATGTCTCATTTTTAATGAGAGTACTAAATTCTTTGTTAATAACATTATTCTCTTAACATCTGTTTACTAACCTTTGTAATTTCTGTTGAATGACCTTTTTAACATGAGTTGACTAACATTAACGTACTTCACGAAATATATAACATGCGTAATTATTTTTTTGACCAAAATAACGTGCGTGATTTTGGATCCCATGCGTGATTATGTGGTCACATGCGTGATTATGTGGTCCCATGCGTGATTATATGTTCCATGCGTGATTATACCCCTGATCCAACGGTTACCATTGTCTCCTACGTGAAGTATGATAAGCCGTGAAGTATGTTAACCTTTCTATATATATATATATATATATATATATATATATATAGGTAGATGATCCTGTAAAAAAGACCTAAAGTGTGAGAAGGGTAAGAAAGAATCTCAGCCATTAGATCTTTTGATCTAATGGTTGAGATCAATAGGGACCAAGTTGTAAAATATTTTCATTAATTTGGACTGATTTGAAATATATAGGGGCAATATAGTCTTTTAAACCCACTAGAAATTAGGTAATGCACATGTAACTTCCCCCCGTCTTTTTTAAACGTCAATAACTTTTTATACGTAACTTTTTTTATAAAAAAAATTACACCATAATAACGAGCGTTTTTTTATCTTTAATATGAGTACCATATTGCTATACTTATATAGAGAAAAAAATATCTTTCGATCAGATGTTTAGTCAATGAATGGTGTTATATACTTGCTGAATGGTTTATATACTTACTGAATGGTGTTATATACTTGCTGAATGGTGTTATATACTTACTGAATGGTGTTATATACTTGCTGAATGCTGAATGGTGTTATATACTTGCTGAATGGTGTTATATACTTGCTGAATGTTGAATGGTGTTATATACTTCCTATAATTAAGGTGGCGGTTAAGGGAAGTTTTTAATTAATTGAATTAATGATAAAATTACTACTTTACCCTTTTCAATTAATTTAGATTTAATGGCTGAGATTCTTTCTTACCTTTCTCACACTTTTGGTCTTTTTTACAATAACCTTACCCTATATATATATATATATAGAAACGGGTTCGGGAGAAAACGCTCAAAAGTGTGAGAACGGTGAGAACGCATCCTAGCCCAACACGTGTCACGCCGCTTAGAGAAGGGTGGAGGGGCTTTTTTGTCTTTTCATATTTCTTTTTTTAAACGCGTGTCACTTCATCTTTCCATTTTTTTGGCGTTTAATAAATACGTGGCGATTTTATTGTTTTTAGATCAGGATCATAGTAAGTATTTTGGCATTTTAAGTATTGTTTTGGCGTTTTTATTGGTTTTTAGATCAGGATGCATGCCTTTATTGTTTCTTGATTTTATTATATCAAGTGTTTTGTCATGTAGGATACAGGCCTATAATGTGACAGGCAATTTTGGTGTTTTGAAAAGATAAATAAATTTCAATTTTCCATGTATTGGCTTTTAATATAAATAAATGTTTGACAATAATACTTTGTTTCTTTGAATTTTCATCTGTCAAATAGTGTTAATTTTTCCAGTAATACTTTGTTTGCGTTTTTTGGCGTTTTATATAGCAACATCGTTCTTTGCTAGCATCCGTTCTCATAGTTTTTCACACTATCAGGCGTTTTGGTGTTTGTAGTTTTTGACATTTTATACTCAATTTTTTTTTAAATTAGTAGAGAATTAGATAATAAACAACAGAGAATTAGATAACAAACAATAGAAAATGAAAAAATAAATAAAAATCGTAAACTAATTTCTCATCCAAATCTTCATTGTCATCGGCCTCTTCTACTTTAACTTTTTTTGGCGTTTTGAACATGTTTTTGAATACCTTATGTAGATCCTTATTTTCCTACATAACGCCCGTCTTTAGAAGATGCTTATTTTTTGTGGCATCCTTTATGGTGGGTGGATATATATTTGTTTGATGACATGTTGAAGACCAACGCCTGCTCTAATATATTGATCCCTTCATGTCATCAATATATCCATCAAGAACAAAGTGACATGATGTCATATCAGTGTTACCAGCCTCTTTTCTTGAATATTTGTCCATCTCATTCAGCAAAAGATTATAGAGATACCCAACTCAGAGAAGAATCCATTCAGTGAAACTTCATTCAGATCAATACTCAATGTAGAAGAATCGAGGTTCTGCATCTGTGGCTTTCTTAACTATTTTTTTTTTTTGCGTTTTTAAAGTGAATGGTTTCTAGGAAATATGACGTTTGTTTTTTGTTTGTGTGATCAGCTGATTGTGCAGAGGCGTCTCTCTTATAGGATGTTTTTGGCGCGTAGTTTAGGCGGGATTTTATTTTATAATAAATGATATTAATAAAGTAGTCGTCTTTTCAGTTTCTCTGTATTTTACTGTTTTTTTGTTCAGCTTTTTATGAGTTTTTAGGGTCATAGACTTTCCATCTCTCAAGTTTGGCGTTTTTGAATAGCTTAAAGTAGTTTTTGGCGTTTTTTTTTTTTCATTTTTAGCTTTTATTAATTAATACTTCTCCAAACTGCTTTCATTATAGTTTGGGAGTTTTTGACGTTTTTACTGCATTTATGGCGTTTCACATGCATTATGACTGTTTGACGTTTTATTAATATACTGTATTTTTTTATTCTAAGTTGAAAAATACATAACAAACAACAGAAAAAGAAAATTAAAAAAATAAAAATAGAAACAATTCATCTTCCAAATCTTCACTGTTATCAGTCTCTTTCTTCTTTGAATCATGTTCGCTGGTGGTTTGGCTTAGCCATGCTTGTGTTTTTGTGGCCGTTTGGCAAGACGAAATGACATGAGTTTTTTTTTATTTTTTTTTTGAATATGTATCTTCAAACAACTCATCAGTGTCGTTCGTCTTTTCATGCCATTATAATATTCATAAAGAACAAAACACAGAAAATGACATAAGTCTCACACCAGTATGTTTTTGTTTATGATTTGTCCATCTCATGCAGCAAAATGTTATTTGAGTCACACCACCTCAGGGAAGAATGCATTTTCCGAAACTTTGGCGTAGAACAATATTTGAATATACAAGAAACGATATTTGGCATTTTTGACATTTTACTGAGGAAATAGTGTATCTGAAAGAACCGTCAATTTTTTTTGGAATCTTTTGATGTTCGAGTGTTTTGGCGTTTTCTAAGATGAATGGTATATAGTAGAAAATATGACGTTTTTTGAGTAGTTGTGTTTGATGTTTTGGGGATTTTGGCGTTATGAGATGAATGGTATATAGTAGAAAATATGGCGTTTCAGGTTCTGGGGGGTGTGTTTTTATGTCTGGGATGTTTTTGTTTATATAGGAATAGGGATGTGTTTTAGTCCGTAATGGGGTTTTATTCATCAGTATGGCGTTTTGGTATAGAAGTGTAAAGACATTTTTACCCTTAATGAGGCGCGTCCACGTAATAAAACTGATGTTATTTACTAAAACGCCACCGCGCCAATCTAGTCCATAGATTGTTTTGATCGGACGATCCATAAGCGTTCTCACCGTTCTCACACTTTCTACCGTTTTCTCTAAATCCCGACCCTATATATATATAATAAAATCAAACCTCCCACAAAAGAAAGAGGTGAGGGTTGGCTCTAGTCAAAATCATGGTTGCCCTCACGCAACTTAATTTCGGGAAATTATATTTACCTTTTTTATTGCAAAAGTGATAATATACACACACATATTGACTAATAGCTAAAGGGTATGAAACCATCAGAATGCAATGTGTGACGCGAGCGAGCGTATATACTTCTGCAATAATTACGTACAAATATACCTACGCAACCATATATACCTAATTGTGCGTAATATTACACAACATGTATAAAATTTCGTAGATTATACAAATAATTACGCAACTTATATAATAATTTCGCAACTTATGTTAATAGTTACCCAATTACACATCTATATTTATAATTACGCAAACGCATAACAATATATGGACTTCTTTTTTGAGTCATTTGTTCTTCCGACACTAATTTATGGTTGTAGCATATGTAAGTAAAATTGTAAATGTGAATATGTGAGAGCATGAGTTTCAAATAATTAATATAGAATAAACATGAGATATTCGAATTATCGAGACGAAGCTTGAATCAAGTCTATGAGCATATTGCTTTGCTAAACATTATATCTATGCAAATTGCAATGAATGCATTAACTAGAAGGCATGCTCGTTTAGGTAAACTTGATCTAACGGGTTGATTAAGATTCGACTTGAATGAGCTAGAATGATCTAACAAAGACTTGATTTAATAAGCCTTTTTTTTTTTATAATGCTCAAACTTAATAAAACACGAATATAATAAACATTATAGCCCAGGGGAGATAGATATAATCGGGTGGTTTCGCTGGTGACACCAAGATACTCCAATGGTACGTCACTGATTCAACTTTGCCGTAAAAATAATAATTTAGACACAAAGCACACAAAAATACCTTTTTATTAAAAAAACTCGAAAACAAAAGCAACCTCTTACCTAAACGTTATAATTTCTTTAACCTTATCGAATGGGTAACATGTAACAACTCATCCATCATTAAGTGCGTCGATATACTTCACTCTCATTCATTCATGTAGTTGAACTACTTATCACATGGTTCAAATAAATTCTTAAAATTTATTTTGTTGATATGATAAAATGCAATATTTATGAAAAATAGTCATTTCTAGGGGTAAAAGATATGTCTAATACTATATATAAATTACCGAGACTCATAGTAAAATCAAAGAAATTAACAAGAGATAGAAAATAACTAAGTAATATAAATAAAAATACATAATCGTTTAATATAAATAAAAATATATAATCGTTTCTACACTGTCGTTAATACATCCAACCACTTGCAGGCTACTCTCTGATTGTTTGGTTTGCAGATCACATGAATGCTGCTACTCGTCAAACATACGGAATGTCTATCAAATAAACAACTCTATCTCAACATAAATGAAAGTGGTTACAAGTGATTTTCATTGAGTTATCTTAAACGTTAAATTGTACATTTGAACTTTTTTGTATATTTTTTATGAAATGAGTAAATAATATGAGGATTAAATTTTAACTTTTGTATTAAGGTTATCAAAACTGTTTTATAAACTGTGAATGCATTATGCATGTCCGACCAATTTCCAACAAAAAGCTTGGTCGGAAACATGTCAGTATTTTAGTACGTTTTATCTTAAAATATTGTTATATAATTTATAAATTTTCATCATTAAATATTAATTTTTTTCTTAATTCAATCCGTATAGTGTAGTTATAAATGAAAGTGGATACACGAATTTCCTAACCCAGTTACAAAATATATAAAACCATCTTATTTACCATTGAATACACTATTTGTTGAATTATCACTAATATAGTGTATTTGCTAATGACTACGTACACAATTTATAGATCAAATCATTATAATATCATATTTTACCAAAGAATAAATGTTTACTAAGACTATACAGAGTGAGGATTTGAAAAGGAGGTGAAGCGTCATATGACAGCCACATCGTAACTGTCAAAAAGTGGTGTGGTGCAAAAAAAGGGCAGAGTAAGATGGGGCGTGAAAAGGTGGCTTGGTGTGACACGTGACACACATTTTTTATTATTATTTTATACTTAGAAGTTATAAAAAATCTATTAAATTAAAAAAACATCACACTAATAAAATATAAGATAGAGAATAGAAATTACATAATTCATCTTAAACATTAAACCTAAACATAATGAAATATTACATAATTAAATCTTATTATTTGTCACGCCAAAACGTATTTAAAGTCACACGGGACGTATGTTTGTAGTCGACGAGAGCCACTTGAATCACATCGTCTTCCGTGAACTCACCATCGTCGTTTTCCACAGCATTGAAAACCATCTCAAATCTTGAACTTTTCAAATGAATAGTCCCGAAACGTGAAGAAAGTGCATTGACGGTCCGAGTCCCCCCCCCCCCCCTCTACGAATACAAAATTGTTGGAAAATTCGTGCCCAAAACGGAGCCGAGGGTTCACGAGGCGCATTGTCGGTAAGGGTTGTGAGCAAAGACGTAGTCAACGCAATGTCCTCATCTTCGGTCCATGAAATCATTGCCAAAGTTTTTGAAGAAAGAAATGATATGATAGTTGAGAGGGAGTTTTGTGTGGTAAAAAATGGTAGAATGACTTGGATTAAATAGGATGAGTTAAACAGGAGGGGGGACGGCTATAAGCCACCACCAACCAACCTTGCCACGTCGCCTCACCAATATTCACCACGCTGGTGAAAATATACCGCCTCCATCACCACGCCATACGTGGGCCAGTGTGCCCAGCGTGGAAATGCTTCTACGTCATAATCTAACGCCCACTTCGTATGTTCTAAATATATCGACGTTTCATTTAGCGACCCACAATAAAGTATACGTACGTAGACACACACATGCTTATACATATACATACACACACGGTTCGTGTATACCAATTAATCCGACAAAAAAGTACAACATGAATCACGAACATAACATTACAACTTTTAAAAACCCAAATATATTCTTGTTAAATTTGAAATGCTTAGAAACTAAAAAAAAAGTTGGATTTTATTTTTATGAGCTGTTGTACTTTAAACTCAAGATATCTAATAATGCACCCAGACTATGGATATTAATCTTTTTGTATTATTTGGTATATAATGTTAGATTAAATATTATTTATTTAGTATTTAATCTTGTAGCCTATATAATCATTTATATTATATTAGATCAAAATATATTAATAACCTATTATAATTAGTTGGTAATTGTTGATGGACCATATTACCCTTATTAACTAATTGGGTTTCCTCTTGGGTGTATAAATAAGGGGCTTATTAGAGAGTTAAAGGGTTAGACAGTTACACACTTTACACAATCACAACTCTCATTAACATCATAATTTCGAACTCTCTCCCTCAACCGAACCTAACCCTACTTTCGGTTATCATCACCATCATTACTTTACACCCTAAGGAGGAACCGAATCAACTTGACAAGCATGTCGAACACTATGGCTGGTTCTCTGACTGGATTCTCCACTGCTTTGAATACTATTACAGGTATGTGTTTCATGTTTTCCTTTTAGTTTAAACAGAACTGATCAACATGTGGTATCAGAGCATATGTTGATAAATCAGTTCTGTTTTTCGTATCCATTATTCTCGGATCAAAATCTGGAAAACGGAAGTTTTAAAGCCTTTAAAATCAAAACTGTTTTCGGGTTTCATTGTGGCCGAAATCCCTGTTTTCGGAAACTGTTATTTGCATAATTGACTCGGAATCATAAAGGTTAAACTTATTGTCACGAAATCCATTACAAAACCATTAAAATCAGGTTTCGGATTTCCAGATTATGTTCTTATTTTTCTTAGGGTTCATCAACTGTTCTAAATAAAAACTCGAAAATTTCATTATTTTGGAATCTAATATGGATTGATGGGTGTTTTTAATGTTTTTGATCTTAATTTTATCTATTAGAAATTTCGAAAACTGTTAATAGATTTCAGTTATTAATTTCGAAATATTGTGATAAGTTTAGATCAAAATAAAATAGGAAACATTATCCCAAAAATCCCTTAAATTTCGAGTTTCTGTTATCACAAAACAGCTATTAACAGTGGGATCGAGACTAAGGTTGCGACTCGCAACCATAACCATCACAACTCGAGACTGAGATTGCGACTCGCAACCATAACCATCACAACTCGAGACTGAGATTGCGACTCGCAACCATAACCATCACAACTCGAGACTAAGATTGCGACTCGCAACCACACTCGTCACAACTCGAGACTAAGATTGCGACTCGCAACCACACTCTTCACAACTCGAGACTAAGATTGCGACTCGCAACCACACTCATCACAACTCGAGACTGAGATTGCGACTCGCAACCATAATCATCACAACTCGAAACTAAGATTGCGACTCGAGACCTCATTATTTTTTTTTATGCTGTTTAATGTGACCTAAAAAAAAAAAAAATTTCGGGGCTCCCGCCCCGAACCCCGGGCGGGGGCGCGCTGCCCCCCGCAACCCCCAGCGAACTCACCGCGGAGTTCGATCCGCGCTAACAGGTGGTTTGCTATTAAATACTTGGTTTTGTTTACACTTACTTACTTAATTAATCAGAATCAGATAATTTTTGCAAAACCAAAATAGCTTAACTTGAATGAGCTTCTGATGTGTTAATTCTGGCCAAAGGTGATTTAATACATCTATTTATTGTTCAAGTATTATAAAAAGCTATGTTAAGTATGCATTACAAACCTGAAATGTCTTAATTCTGGCCAAAGCTGATTTAATTCATTTATGTTTAGCATGACTTGACAAGTGCATAACTAAAGTGATTGTCTCATCTCTGGCCAAAGCTGATTTGTCACAATTACTTTGCACACATATTTAAATGATTACACTTCTGGCCAAAGCTGATTTGTCTTCGTTTAAATAGAATTTTACTAAGTCTATTATTTTGATGTTAGTAATAGACATTATCACAGCTTCATAATTATAATGGTCATTACTTATGCCTGCCTTAGTATAACATGCCCTTAGATCACATTAAGACTTCTTTCTTAGTATCATAACTTGCTCATCTTATTTCCACTATCAGCACCCAATCAAGGAATTCCACCTTTGACTGGTGATAACTATGCTGCATGGAAGGATGCCCTCATGCTTACACTTGGAGTGCTGGACTTTGATTATGCTCTAAGAGAGGATAAGCCAGCGGACCTTACTCCACAGAGTACTGCTCCTCAGCAGTTACTTCATGATAAGTGGACTAGAAGTAACCGCATGTCTCTCATGTTCATGAAGCAGTCCATTCATCACTCTATCAGAGGAGCTATTCCTGATTCTGAAGATGCTAAAACCTACCTTGCTTCTGTGGAGGATCAATTCAAGGGAACATCAAAAGCACACGCTAGCACTCTTATCCTCAAGCTGGTGACGACTAAGTATGATGGGAGGAGCGGCATTCGCGAACACATCATGATGATGCATGACATGGCCAATAAGCTGAAGGGCCTAGAGATGGAGATCAGTGATGGTTTTCTTGTTCACTTCATCATCACTTCGCTTCCTTCGTCCTATGAAGCATTCAAGATCAATTACAACACTCAGAAGGACAAATGGACGATGAGTGAGCTGATTGCTATGTGCGTGCAGGAGGAAGAGCGTATGAAGATGGATCGCCATACTGATGTTGCTAACTTCACCACCTCCAGCTCAAAGAAGAGGAAGAACACTTATCCAAGAAAGGATGCTTCTAAGGTTCACAAGCCAAATCCAAATCCTAATACAAGTGCACCTTCCAGCTCTAAGAACTCCTTAGGCAAACCCTATTGCAAGTTCTGTAAGAAAACAGGACATAAGCAAAAGGAATGCCCTGACTTCAAGGAGTGGCTGGCTAAGAAAGGTAACGATTTTTTCATGATACTTGAGTCCTTTAATTTAAATGTTCCTGCTAATTCTTGGTGGTTTGATTCTGGTTCTATGGTTCATGTTACTAATTCACTACAGGGATTCCTTACAATCCAGAAGCTGGGAAGAAACCAAAGAACACTTAAAGTTGGGGATGATCGGGAATTAGAAGTGAAGGCCATAGGAACATTACAATTATTTTTGAAAACTGGTTTATGTATTAAACTTTATGATACCTTATATGTTCCTGAGGTAACTCGGAACCTTGTATCAGGACCAAAGTTAGACATGGACGGTTTTGTCGTTTCTCATGGTCATCGCAAACTTTCTATTCTCTATGATTCCGTTGTTTATGGTACTGGCATTCTGGATGGTGGTCTCTATAGATTAGAACTAGATGATAATTTTTCTAAATCTTTGTTGTCATATAATATTAATGAATCACTCACAAAGATAGAAAAGAAACAAATTCGAGACTTAGAGACTTCATCTATGTTGTGGCATCAACGTTTAGGCCACATCTCAAGAGAACGATTAAATCGTCTCGTAAAGGATGAAGTCTTACCTCCTCTCGATTTCACCGATTTTGGAACATGTGTCAAATGTCTCAAAGGCAAAATGACATTAGCAAATAAGAAAGGAGCCACTAGGAGCTCTAATTTATTAGAACTCATTCACACTGACATTAGTGGTCCTTATCAAATTGCTGGTATAACAGGACATACTTCATTTATCACTTTCATTGATGATTATTCTCGTTACATGTACTTGTATCTTATAAAGGAAAAATCTGAATCTCTAACAACTTTTAAAGATTATAAAGCTGAAGTTGAAAAGCAATTAGATCGTCAGATTAAAGTTGTGAGATCAGATAGAGGCGGTGAATATTATGGAAGACATACTGATGTGGGTCAAGCTCCTGGTCCATTTTATGAGTTTTGTAAGGGCCAGGGGATTGTGAACCAATACACCATGCCTGGTACACCTCAGCAGAATGGTGTAGCTGAAAGAAGAAATCGTACCCTTATGAACATGGTGCGCAGTATGTTAGCCAACACTAATTTACCATTATTCCTCTGGACTGAAGCGTTACAAGCAGCTGTTCATATACTCAATAGAGTTCCTTCTAAGTCTGTCCCTAAAACTCCTTATGAACTTTGGACAGGAAGGAAACCGAGTCTTAAATATATGAAAGTATGGGGCTGCATTGCTGAAGCAAAACTTTACAATCCTTTCCTAAGGAAACTTGACCCTAAAACAGTTACCTGCTTCTTTATTGGGTATCCTGATCACTCGAAGGGTTATCGTTTCTATTGTCCTTCCCATGTCACCCGTATTGTTGAAACCAAGCGTGCTGCGTTCCTGGAGGATTTCAAGGTCAGTGGGAGCAGTACCAACCCTTACGAAGAATTGCAAGAAGTACAAGACGCGGGGGGGAGAGACTCGTCGCTTACCATTACTCCGTTTACTCCTCTTGTACCCCATGCAACTGCACCTGAAGTCACTGCACAAAATCCATCTCCACAATCAGAACCCATTATACCTCATAATGAAGGCACATCAAACGCTCAAAACCAAGACAACGCTTAACCCAATAATCAACTCAGGAGGTCATCTAGGCAAAGAAGGCCTACTAATTGGGATGATTATGTTACCTACCTGACTGAAATGGATGCTGGAAAGCTCAATGATCCTATCTCTTATAACGAAGCCATTAGCAGTGATCAGTCTTCTGAATGGAACAAAGCAATGATTGATGAGCTTGAATCCATGAAGAAAAATGTCGTTTGGGATTTAGTCGAATTACCCAATGGTGCCAAACCTGTAGGTTGTAAATGGGTGTTCAAAACAAAACTGGATCCGAATGGGAACGTTGAACGCTACAAAGCGAGATTGGTTGCAAAGGGCTACACTCAAAAAGAGGGAATTGATTATCAAGAGACGTTTTCACCTGTCTCTCGTAAAGATTCATTAAGGATCGTCATGGCCCTAGTAGCTCATTTTGATTTAGAGCTGCATCAGATGGACGTCAAAACTGCTTTCCTTAACGGAGACTTAGACGAAGATGTTTACATGAAACAACCTGAAGGCTTTAAACCTGAAGGTCAGGAGCATCTAGTCTGTAAGTTGAAGAAATCCATTTATGGGTTAAAACAAGCATCACGTCAATGGTACCTCAAGTTTGATGAAGACATGAAGAGGCAAGGTTTTATGAAGAATCAAGTGGATCAATGCACCTACCTCAAGATGAGTGGGAGTAACTTTACTATACTTGTCCTTTACGTAGATGATATTCTATTGGCAAGTAACAGTTTAGACATGTTGCATGAGTCGAAGCGTTTACTTTCGCATAACTTCGACATGAAGGATCTCGGAGATGCTTCTTACGTCATTGGCATCGAAATTCACCGAGATAGACACAAAGGGATCTTAGGATTGTCTCAAAAGACTTACATAGATCGTGTCCTTACACGTTACAACATGCAACAGTGCAAACCCTCAGTCGCTCCAGTAGTTAAGGGAGATGTTTTCGGTTCATTCCAGTGTCCGACAACAGAGGTTGAAAAGGAGCAAATGAGCCAGATACCTTACGCGTCAGTAGTCGGGAGCCTGATGTATGCTCAAGTCTGTACTCGCCCAGATATCGCTTACATTGCTGGAATGCTAGGTCGTTATCAGACTAATCCTGGCCTAGATCACTGGAAAGCAGCTAAGAAGGTCCTCAGATATCTGCAAGGGACGAAAGACTATAAATTGACTTATAGAAGAAGTGATCATTTAGAAGTGGTAGGTTATTCTGATTCTGACTTTGCAAAATGCAAAGATGACAAGAAATCCACTTCGGGCTACATCTTTATGTTAGCAGGCGGACCTATCTCATGGAAGAGTCATAAACAACAGTTAACTACAACTTCCACAATGATGGCAGAGTACATTGCTGTTTACAACGCAACCTGTCATGGAATGTTGCTTAGAAATCTGATCACTGGACTCAAAATCGTTAATTCCATTTCTAGACCATTGAAGCTTTACTGTGATAATTCAGCTGCCGTTAGTTTCTCGAACAATAACAGTTCGACTGGAGCTGGTTTATATCTTGATACGAAGTACTTGTTCGTACGTGAACGAGTTGAGGAAAATAATCTTTGTATTGAGTATATTAGTACTAAAGATATGCTAGCGGATCCGATGACTAAAGGTCTCCCACCTAAAGTTTTCGAAGAACATGTATCGAATAAGGGACTTATTAAAGACCTTGTTTAATGGCATATTGTACTAGCTTATGTTTTAATTAATAAAATTTCCTCAGTTTGATTTTGTATGTCTCTAACATATGTTCTGCCGGTGTAATGACATATAGACAAATATAAATACAAATCAGACGCTAAAGGGCTGCGTATTTTGATCGTAACTGTTAGGTTTTAAATTGAGGCTATAGTATGACTAATGGGGGTCCTGAGTCGAATGATGATTCAACGGCTGTATTTCTCTGCTATAGTTCTTGGTTTAAGGCTAAAATGAGTGTTAACTCCTGGCCAGGCTTACCTAATACTCATGATAAATGATTACTTGGCTAAGTGGGAGAATGTTAGATTAAATATTATTTATTTAGTATTTAATCTTGTAGCCTATATAATCATTTATATTATATTAGATCAAAATATATTAATAACCTATTATAATTAGTTGGTAATTGTTGATGGACCATATTACCCTTATTAACTAATTGGGTTTCCTCTTGGGTGTATAAATAAGGGGCTTATTAGAGAGTTAAAGGGTTAGACAGTTACACACTTTACACAATCACAACTCTCATTAACATCATAATTTCGAACTCTCTCCCTCAACCGAACCTAACCCTACTTTCGGTTATCATCACCATCATTACTTTACACCCTAAGGAGGAACCGAATCAACTTGACAAGCATGTCGAACACTATGGCTGGTTCTCTGACTGGATTCTCCACTGCTTTGAATACTATTACAGGTATGTGTTTCATGTTTTCCTTTTAGTTTAAACAGAACTGATCAACATATAAAATTTATTCAACCTTTTTAAAAACATAACTTTTTTATTATTTAATATATAAAAATTACATTTATTCAATTCGTGTAATAAACGAAGTTTCTAAAGATATATTGTTTTATTTTTTTAGAATATAAAATTACATTAATCAACCCGTGTAATATAATATACTCAACTAAATCATTTTAGACGTTCAACCAACCAATTAATAAATAAGATTTAAAACTATAAACCAAATACAAGAAACTTAACTTGTTTACGTTTATTTTAATATAATTAAATTAATACTATACAATTATCGATAGACACCGAAAACTGACTTTACATGCAATGATAAATACTATTCAACAGACTGTAACGTGTAGCGGTATAAACGGGCCCATACCCCCTTGGACCGGTTTCGATCACAAATTCTCTGACCCTTGGTCCCGGTTCGATCATGCAACTGGTGATATATAGCAGCATAAATTTTGGTTTCTGAATTAGCCAGTTTTCAGCAGCCACAAGTGTCAGAGAAGTGTCGCTAAATGGATGATGAAGGAGTCATATTAATGGAAGGTTGGCTTTATCTCATTCGGTCTAACACTATTGGCTTCAAATACTCACGAAAGCTTTATTATGTTCTTCAAAATTCTCGTTTCAAGAGCTTTAGATCTATCTCACATTCATACAACAAGGTTTGTTTGTTTGTTGTTTGATAACCATATAATCTTTATCATAATTAAAAGATATGATTTATTAGTAGTAAATAATACCTGACGAGGTTTTCATTAGCATTTAGACTTAGAGGGTGTTTGGGATTACGTTTTGAAGTGATTATTTGATTATTGCGTTTGTAAAACATAAATAATCTAAAAAAGTGTTTTGATGAAAAATGATTATATGCCTTCAAAACGCAGTTTTGGAGAAGCATGTGCCTACATGCTTTTTCAAAACACGCAAAATTTATTTTGAAAACGCAACACCGAACACCCCTTTATATGCTCCTCTCCCCATGTGTTCTATATATGAGGATGTTTTTTGAATAAATTTTATCATTTTGTTTAAGATTGATTTGTTGTTTGATGTTATATCATGAGAGCAACTTATGAATCCTTCTCCAGGATTTGCTGTAATATTTCGTGTGTTTTGATTTTTTTTTCAAGAAATATCATCCTTCATGTTGTGTTGAATGCTACTCATTATTATAGAACTAACCATTAAAAAGTAGCCTAGCCCGAGTAAGCTTGGCTCGTTGACTTGCTCGTTAGGCTCGTAAACATTAAAATCCAAATTTTAATATGTAAATTATGAACTTTTTAATTTGTTCACAAATTCTACATTATGTTTATTCGAAAAATATTATTGCTTAATTCTATATATTCAATATGTTAAGAATATAAAAATTATTTAAAAATAAAAATAAACAAGCCAGCTCGAGCTTTTTATGAGCCGAGCTCAAGCTTAATATTTCTAACTCGTTAAGATAATCGAGCCGAGCCAGAGACCGCCAAATTGGTCGCTAAGGTATCTTGTGACTGATTTGCGACCGAACTTTTTAGTCGCAAAAAACATATTTTAGCAACAAAATAACTGTTTAACGACCCCCTTTGGCATTAAGATGGAAAATTCTGCTAGAAGAGGTCTTTAACACATACAAAAACTTGTAGTTAAGGTTCAAAATCATAGTCATTGTTTAGTATTAAATTTCATTTGTGGGTGTTGTATAGGAAGAAAAGATGTGGACATTTTAATATTTTATATTGTTTTATGTCTCTAATAAGAAGGTTGTAGATATGTGTCAAACGTTGTTGTTGTTTGTGGACCGACATATTAAGTTTTTTTACAAAGGGTTGGTTCACTAGATCTGCATTCCTTTAGGCATCATCTCGATCATCAATTATTCATGAATTTTAAATAAGTTTTTTAAGATATAATAAAGGGGTAACTTCATAGAAATGTAACCAAATTTGACATTTGTTTCAATCAAGTTACTGAAACTTTTTTTGTCACTCTAAAGTCACCAAAGTTTCATTTATTGTTCTAATTCTATGCAATTATCAGGTTACCAATGATTATGTGTCAGGTTTTCTTAATTTTTAAACCTTAAATATGATGTGGAAAATATAGATAATGACATGGAATTTTCAATAAAAATTCACATTTTTATTCTAAAATTTTAAAAATAATTATGTTTAAGTTTGCAAAATATATATTTTTTAATCTTTCAAATCAAAATGGAATTCCGAACTACAGCAGTGTTTTTAAGATGGTTTCAAGATGGTGCAGTGGTTCAAAAAGTCACACTTTTTTTTTAGTTTTTAAAACATAAAAAAAAGAAATTGTAGTGATTCCAATGATATTGCATAGAAGATAAAGACAACCAGAACCTAAACCAGAATTTAAGAAGCCATAGTTATCACATCGAAGTAAATCAAATCCACTAAATTAAAACTAAATTTTCTTTCCAAAAGCTCCATGAATCCTCAATGAGAATCAAAACTCATCCATTAGAAATCGGAAATGGAAATCCGAACAGGGGAAGCTGAATGTTCGAAAGTTCAAAGATCATCGAAGTCTTGCTCAGGTTTGAAGGTTCGAAGATCATCGAAGTCTTGCATTGGTTGAAGGTGATGTTTCATTCACACACAATTCCATTGATAAAATGTTGAAGGTTCCAAGGTTGCTGGGTTTTTTTGAAGGTTTAAAATATGTTTTGATTTTAAAAAAAAAATCCACCTACCCTTAGTAACATCTATATAGCAGGAAAAAAAATAAAAGAAAAAAAACAATGGTAACGTGGTGACCTGATAATTACAATAAATTAAAGTTTAGCTACTTTAGAGAGACAAAAAAAGTTTGGATGATTTAATTAGAACAGTTGAGAAATTTGGTTAAATTTCTATGACATTTTCCCTATAATAAAATAATTTTAGTTTTTTTTTTAAGTTTGTTTTTGGCACATAGCAGAAAAATAATAAGAATTCTAAAAAAATAGTATATTATTTTTAATTAATAAAACATTAAAGGGTCCTTTTATAGGGAATTTTAAATTGATGAAATTAAAAACAAAAATAAACATGTAAATTAAGACAATGAGTGATCTGGGTGTCTTAGATCAAAAGGGAAAAAGTTATGTTTAAAGCTGGGGAAAAGCCTTTACTGCTGAACTCGGAGCCTTAAATAATGGAATTTGGGCATGACAATTAGCTGAACCGCCCATGGAATTTGCCACATGATAGAGCTCGTCAAAACCTTTTCTTCCACTGCTTATGGGCCCTGTAATTTCACCCGTAGCAGTTATATTCTTTTTATGTTTGGCATTTCCTGTCGTGTTTCAATTTGTCTAGTTGCTCCAAGTTTTCAATGGATCAACTCGAACCCCACTAATCAAATGCAGATATGCATTGTTTTGATGATGCATGTTTTTGGTCTTTATGAGTAGATTTTGATTTTTTTTAAAAGAAAAAAAACGAAAAGAAACAAATTTCATGTTTAACTCTTCAGTTCTATGCCACATTTTATTAAAAACCAATAGGAATTTGGTTCATCGTTCTAGGATCCTATTCGAAGCGCAGTTGTGGACTCCAACATTCGTGTAACGGACAATGGGAGGAAATGCATACGAGGAAAGGTATTGAACAATTTATGTATAGTATCATTATTAGATAACTCTATTCGTGTTCAAATGCTTGATGGTATTTTTCATATTAATTGTTACTCATTACAAACAACATTATGATGTTTAATTCAGGTCTTCTTTGTTTTCACACTCAGTGATGCCTCAAACCATGATTCCCATGTAAAGGTACATTCTTTCCTTTTGGTAAATCAAAGTAAACTTAATTATAAAAAAGTATACATATGTTGATTATTGTTACATCCCATATCACATAGTTAGGGGCAAGCAATCCAGAAGAAGCTGCAAAATGGATTAAATCGTTTCGAGAATTGTCTCATAAGGTGCAAATTGCTTAACATTTAGAAACCAACAACTAAATTTTATTGTTGGTCATGACTCAAATGCTTTAATAAATGTAGGTGAACCGGAATACTGGAAACCTTTTGGAGTATCCTAGGTATGTGTAAAACAATATTATCTTTGGAATTTTAACTGACAACAAAGTTGTAATAATAATTGTTTTCAAATATAAATCTTATCAAAGTAGATTTAGGAACTAAAAGTGGTAAATCCTTTATTCTTAATATGAATGGCTTGATGTTCAGGTCAAACTATTCTAGTAAAGTGTATGATAAGAACGACGTTGATGGCATCCTCTCTTTAGCCTCAATCATGGATCCCAGAACTGCTGCCATGTGTGAACCATCATATTGGACAATCCTCAGTTGTCGCAATGGTAAACATTAAGCTAATGATATGTTTCCTCAATAAGATCAAACGTAGATGCTTAAAAAAGTTTTTTTGGTTGCTTCAGGTCTCAGGCTATTTAAACAAGCAAGATATGAAGAAGGTCATAATAAGGTTAGTAGTTAGTACCATGCTTACATCCTATTATCTTACACCCCTTTTTTCTCGAAAACACCTTGTACTTTAATTTATATCGTGTTGTAGAGAGATGGGCATCCTGCATTAGCAGCTGTTAGTGTGATAGAAGAAACTCCAGAGGCAGTTTTCCATACACTCATGTCTCTTGGTTCTTCAAGATCACAGTAACGATAAATATATTTTCCGTTTTTTGTATGCCTGGAATATTGATTATATTCATATATGATCATAATAATGTATCATCATGTTATATTGCAGGTGGGACTTCTGTTTCGTGAAGGGTAGTGTGATAGAAAACATAGATAATCACACTGATATTATTCACAAGCAACTAGATGGTGATTGGTTGCCTTGGTATAAATGACTTATAACAATATATGTGCTTACTTGGCTATGTATGAGTCCATATATAAAATCCCTATTTTTATTTCCCTAATTTTTAGGTCTATGAAACGACGAGATTTATTATTGCAACGATATTGGAGGAGGGACGACAACGGGACTTACGGTGCACAAATTTGTTGTTTATATGTTATGGCTTTCGGATAATGTCTGCTCAAGTTCTAGTCACTCAATAAAAATAAAAAATGATTGTGATTATTTATGCCATTGCAGTTATTCTTTATCAATCTGTATTTCACAAGAAGTGCCCACATCAAAAAGGCTTTATTCGCGCATTCCTTAAATGTAAGTGTGATATATATTATGAATATAGAAACACTATTTTTCTTAAACTGATTTATACTTTTACAGGTGGTGGGTATGTGATATCACCTGGGGATCAATATAAACAATCAGTTGTAAGACACATGCTTGCTATTGACTGGAAATCCTGGAAACATAATCTTCGTAAATCTTATGAGCGACGCCTCACGATCCACATGCTTGAAACACTTGCTGGTTGCTCCTCAACATGAGTGCATTTTTTTTTCATTTAATTGTTCTTTCTTATTTTGGTACATTGAATCACTGTATATGCATATATTTGTAGCTTTGAGAGAACATTTCAAAACAAACTTCGCTGATTACTTATCACCTACATTCTCGTTACAAGAACCGAAGAAAGACAATATGTTGCATAAGACGGAAGATGTATCAGATGGCAGAATAGGTGATGAGTCAGATGAGTTTTTTTATTTCGAAGAACCACTGTTTGATGATGAATTAGAAGGTAGCAGGGCTGCGGATAATAAGTCTAGAATTTATTCTATGGTAGGTACTAGATATTTCTTTAAAATTAACATACAAATTTATCAAAGCATAATACATGATACATGCAATCAGTCATATTCTTTTTGCTTTTATGTATATTTTCAGGATGCATATGCTGTAGCAGAAAAGGAGCATGATTTCGTGTGTGAATTCACGTTTGATACGAAATCTATTTGCACTGCAGCGCAGAAAAAAGGTTGCCCAGATTCAGAGACAGTTGTGTGGGAGGAATGTGTATCGCACAACTACACAATCTCTCTCCCAGAAGATCAAACCGGTGAGCTGCCCCACAGTTGGTCAACACCAGATGCTTCTTTATTTCAAATTCGAGGGGAAACCTTTTTGGAAGACCATAAGAAGGTTAACTTCTGTTGCATTCATTAAATTGTTGGTTATTATGTGTACATTGTTGTATAATAATGTTAATATTGGTCCTCCAGATTACAGCAGAAAATACATTGCTGCAAACTGCTGCAGTTGACTGGCTAAAATCTGACAAACGAGAAGATCATCTTGCTAGTAGACCAGGGAACATTGTTCAGGTTGGTCTAAAAAATTTATGTTTCTTGGCTTGAAATTAATAAAATTCACCGTATTTAATCATTCTGCAGAAATACGCAGCCGATGGTCGCCCAGAATTTTTCATTGTTGTTAACTTCCAGGTAGTCAAAATGGTTTTTATGAACTGTTTAACACAACAAGAGTAGTTCTAACTCGAGTTCATTAATATTTTGTACGAATTGTGATTAATCAGGTCCCAGGTTCAACAAATTATAATCTTGCTTTTTATTATACAATGCGTACACATATCAAAGATGTACCCTTGCTTGAGAGATTTATAGAAGGAGATGATGCATTTAGGAACTCAAGATTTAAGATCATCCCCCGAGTAGCTAAGGTGAGTACACGCTATTTTATCAATATATGATCAGATGGAGTAGACAAATATTAAATTTGTGTTCTTATAAGCACAAAATTCCTTTTTAGGGACCATGGATTCTCAGACAGGCTATTCGCAGACCGACTCTAATCGGTCATATGCTTAAAATCAACTACATCCGTGGGGAAAACTACTTGGAGGTGAATTACCAAACCATGGAGTTATGGTTTTGACCCATCTGGTCTAAGTTATAGTCTACTAACTCTTGGATCAGAACCTTATCAATTTTATTATCCTTAAATCTAACCATTTGAAATATGTTATAGGTGGACATCGATGTTGGTTCATCAGCATGTGCTAGGGGGTTGGCCGGCAAGACTTTCAGTTGCTTCAATAACTTAATAATTGATACCGCGTTTGTTATACAGGCATCTAAACTTAAAACCAAATCTATGAAAAGTTTGGTACCTGATTTTGATGGTAGTTTTTTAAGTAAGGATTTATAAAACTTGTGCAGGCAAATACACGAGACGAGCTTCCTGAGCATTTACTTGGAGCATGTCGTTTAAGTCATCTTGATGTATCTAAAGCTGTTTGGGCAAACCAATGACGTAAACCATGCAAGTTCTTTAAATTTCAACCCAAAGGGTGTGCTATATTGTAGGTCCATACTCTATACCGAAAGATGATTGTGACATTCTACACTTAGTTAAAAAAAAGTAATTGAAATATGTATAAGGCTATAAAAAGTTTATATGGTTTGAGCCTTGCAACAAATGCGTGAGACTATAGATGGTGGTATAGATGGTTGGGATTTTGTAACTTCAGTTGTTTTGAATTCATAAAAGTTTCAAATTATATGTCATCCAATGGTATATGAAGGTTAACCTGTCTAGAGTCATTGATTAAGAAAAACAAAAAAGATGACAATTAACCTAGCTACAAGTTACAAAATATCATCATTTTTAATCATAAACCTTTATATGAAGGTTAACCTGTCTAGAGCCATTGATTAAGAAAAAAAAAAGATGACAATTAACCTAGCTACAAGTTACAAAATATGATCATTTTTAATCATAAACCTTTGACCATATGAAAAACATAACAAAGTTGGTTTCTTTAATGTTTTATTTTAGTAAAGCCCCTTAGATGTTCTTTTGATTAAAAGAGTCATTAAAGTTTCAATATTATTCTATTGTTGCCAGAATCGGTATTGATATTCATTTTTATAATTTTCAATCGATATAAATTACGTATCAGTATCCTTTTGGGCACCAACTTTTACGGTTGCTATACTGAGTGTCAGTATCGTACTAATATTGTAATGAACTGATACCAACTGAATGCCCATGGCAATGTGCGTCGAATCCCACTAATTTATAACAAAAATGTAATTTTATATCATTTTTTATTTTGTCAAATAAAACTTTAATTTTCAAGTTTAATAAATTTTCATTTCATCACAACAAATGCCAAATAAATTTTCAAACTTAAATCAAATGGAAACCACCAATAGGGTGATGGTGTATTGATAAAGAGACAACCTTTAAACACTTATTATTGGATTCAACTCATCTAAGACTGTGCGGTGTGGAGGATGGCCTAGGGTCGGATCGGTGCGGCGCCGGGCCTGCAAACCGCCCCTAGGCCCGTACCCGTCCTCTCCGTTCTCTTTGCGACGCCCAAGCCGGGCCAAATTTCAAAGAAAATGCCATTGTAACTGTCACACCCCAACCGATGGTGGAAACATCGGGATGAGACGAAATAGATTGCAAGAGACGTCATAACACTATGTGACAATATAATTAAAATTCAAATTTCATAAATGGACTAAATGTCAAACAAGATTTCAAGGAAATACAACATAGTTCAATAAAAAAATATAACATCAAAAGATAAACTAAATTTAGGTGTGTATCTAAGTCCACCTAATCTTTGTTCTTCATCGCATCACAATCAAAACTATCAACCTACAACATGTATTAAAATATATCAACAAAAAGTTGGCGAGCATACAAGTTTGTTTACATAACATAATATAGACTAAAAGTTTCTCATATCCACATGAATCATAATATGCGAGTTACTAGTATGCCTAGATTGTGTAACAATATGTTCAAACCCAAGTTTCCAACGCGTTTAATTTTGCCTATCCCATAGTATCGCGGGAAGTTAACATGTTTAACTTAACAATACCCCAAGTATCGTGGGCGGTGCGTTAATCCTATAGCGCTATAATTGTTAAGGTAGGCTAGCAAAGTTAATGAGCATATATCAACACAAATAGTTTACATGGCATACGAGATTAACAAGCATCACACATAGTTTCATGTTTCAACAATGGATAGAGTTCGTTTAAAGATAGTTTCAAAGTGAAGTGTAGTTTGTATAATATACATGTTACACCCAAAGTGATTAAAAGGAAAAAGGGATCGAGTATGCTCACGATTTTTGCAAGCTTTCCTACTTGAATCCCGCGAGTGGTGTTGGTTGTTTAGTTTGGAGCACCTTGTCCTTCTACACAAAGGAACATAGATGTATGAGTTGGGGAATAACAGAAGATTATAGATTCGGAATTTAAATAACATGAACATAGCCATATGAAAATAATCATCCATCGCATATGGTGTTTAGATGATATACCTACTAATTTGACAATGTCCACTTGTTCATCATCAAAGGTTTGGTTTTTTTGAATATTACATAAGTATTATATAGAGTATAATATATCATACAAGTCAAGCATGAGGTAGAAGATCAAAGTCTTCATTTAGACACCTCTAAGTATCATAGAATTCATACAAGAGGTAGGAAGAACAAAGCTTCCATTTAGGCACCTCTATTGTTCACCACTACACTTGTTGTTATGAACAACAAGGAGGGTCATGAACTTACAAGAATATTGAAATATAACAACTAATCTATGAGAAAACATCAAGAAGTGAGTGGATTTTTATGAAAGATAGCCCAAGCTAGTCTAACAATCACACATTCTTCAAGCTTCAAGCTTGAACATTTCTTGTGGGTAAAACCCTAACTAAAACAGAATGTTTGTGAGGTTTTATCCTCTGATTTAATATTTCTCAGCCTTGTTTTTAAGCCCAACTAATCATTCGATTGATTATGAGCATTAGGACATAGGTTTGAGATGAGATTAACTCAAGTTTACTAAGTTTAGCAAAGTTTTAGATGAAAACAGAAAAATCAGTCAACTTTGGAGCCTTTTTGGTGAAGTTCCAGGGCCTGGTTCTCCATGAAAAACCAATGGAAACGTAGCTAAGGTCAAACCAAAGAAGTAGGAAAAAGAATGAGGTAAAACGGATAAGAAACGAGTGAGATATGCTCACTTTTGTGAAGTAGGATGAATCTGCTCGAACACCGATTTGCAGCTGCATTTTTTAGAGTTTTAGAGTGATTTGGATGAGTTTGCAAAATGATTAGAGCTTGGGAATGGCTTGGTATTTATAGGAGAAGGTTAGGGTAGGTTGTAGTTGGGTATTAAATGTTAAAACTTAAGTTTAAAATCAAAAAAACATAAAAATGCGCTTAAAAACAAGCTGATAACGAATCTGATAGGTTTTGTGCGCTAGTGGGCTTGGCGGGCCGCGAGACATGGGTTGGGCCTGGTCGCGGGCCGCCTGGCTCGATTTGGGGGAGTGTTTAAGTGATTAATGAGGCGGGTTTAGCTTGATGTCAAGGCCAGCTCGGCTGGTTAATGCGTGGGTGTGTGGGACGAGTGACCTAGGTTCGAGTCCCACGGTCAGCGTTCTTTTTATTCTTTTTTTTTTTATTAAACTTTCAAATATTACACAATCAGTCCCTACAAGTTCTACACTTTCAAAAATTGCATAACTCACCCCTGAATTATTAAATAACCAAGTTATATTAAAAGATAACTAACATCTTAGTTTAAACTAACTAAGTTAGTTTACTAACTTTAATATCTAACGAGATTAACTAGTTTATTAATAAAAATAAACTTTTAAATAACAAAATTAATTAATTTAATTAATATAATTAGTTTAAATAATTTGAATAATGACCATATTTGTAACGAATAAAAATATTTAAACGTTTATTCGTTTCACAAAGCTTTCGAGTTTCGAGATTTAGGAGTCGAATCTCATCATTTTAATAGTTTCTACTAGTTTAACGAGTATCAAGTGTCGATAAATATAGAATCAAGAATCCTTGAATAATATTTCGTTCAAACGAGAAACCGATTAATAGTTGCACATAATATGAATACACAAAATAGTTTCGTTTTCATTATGATCGATAGTCTCGAATTACAAGCGGAACGAAAGTAGATTACAAAGAGGGTACAAGTGTCTAAATATGGAAAGTACAACACGCCTTGCTAAAATAAGAAAGTTTGAAAATGCGGAGCGTTACAGTAACGGCTAGTTTACTAAAAGAATATTATTTAATTTCTTTATAAATAATCACAATTTACCCTCACTTTTCAAACCAATCTAACCCAATCTCTCTCTTTTTTATAAAATTCTTCATCTTTTATAAAAATTTAGCCATGGATCCATACAATCAAAACAACCCAAACCCAAACCCGGACCCAAATGTTTTCTCGGTACCCGACTACTATCTGACGATAGACCCGAGTTGGTTGGCATCACAATTCTCTTTTTTCGGGTTTCCAACAAAGCTCCAACGCTTTCGCTCAAATGAACCAAATGCAATCGATACAACAAATGTTAATGCGAAACCCGTTTAACTCACAATTTCAATCGCAACCACAATCTTCACCGCCTCCGCTAGAATCGTCTCAACCCGTACAAGATGAAGTTGAAGAATATGTACCGGAGACGCAAACACAAACCTACAAACACAAAAAAAGGGAAACAAGCGGCGCGTCTAGCCGGTGATCAACCTTCGAACCCCAAGGCGTAACCAAGGTAAAAAACCGAGGAAGGGGCGTTAGCTAAGGCATGGATTAGTACGTCAAAATGCCCAATTGTTGGTATGTAAAAATATAAAATTTTAAACTGTTTTAATATATAAACTTTAAACGTTTTAATATATAAATTTTAGAGTAAATTACACAGGTTGTCCTTTATTTATATACTAAATTGCACTCTTTGTCCTTAATCTTAAAAAATAACGCAAAATGTCCTTTATTTTGTAAATTTTGCACTCTCTTTGTCCTTTAAGCTAACTCATGTTAACTTTTCGGTTAAATTTAAGTTAAAAAGACTATTTTGCCCAAATGACATAATCTGATTTTTATTTATAAAGGACATAACCTAAAATTTTCTTAAATTCTTTTATTTTCTTTTCTTTTTATTTTATTAAATTTATCACTTTATCAATTAGTTTTTTTAAATTGTAATTCATTAATTAACATTTTCTATAAATTATATGTTTTTTTTAATTTATTTATGTTTGTTTGATTAAATTATTTACCTTTTTAATTTAAAAATAAAATAAAATTTTATACTATGTTTTACATAAACCATTGGTGTTATCAAGTTATTTTTATCACTTTCATAATTATTATATGTTATACGAACGAAATTTACACCAAAATATGGAGAAAAATAAGCATGTCGGTCGCGTTAGGACATGTCGGTTTAAATTAGGATTTTCTGTAAAATTATGAAATTTTGTAATGTCATATTTAAAGCAACTAGTTATTTTAGACGTGTTATAATATGTCCGGCATACGCTCGTCTCAAAATTCAGCATTGTGACATGTATATTTTATCTATTTTTAAACCTACCTGTCGTAATGCGCGACCAACGTACTTAATTTCTCCATATTTGTTGTAAATTTCGTTCAAATAACATATAATAATTGTAAAAGTGATAGAAATAATTCGATTACACCAACGGTTTATGTAAAAACATAATATAAAATTACATAACTTGTAAAATAAAATAAAGAGTAAATTTCACTTTTTGTCCTTTATGTATTATCTGAATTTTGAAACGTGCCCTTTAAAAGTTTTAATTTCATTTTATGTCCAAAAAAACACATGTTTTATATCACTTTAAGTCCTTTACACCAAACTGAGTTAAATTACTCAGTTAGGTTTATTTAAGGCAAAGGTATTATTGGTATTTCACCTAAATTATTTTGTTTTTAAAAATAAATCAAAACAATTAAAGGTGGGACCCACTTTACAAAGTTTCAAGGCTTCATCTTTCCCACACCCCCATGTTTTCCGGTCATCTTCTCTAGCGGGCTCTTCAGTTCCGGCAACAAATTTTTCAGTTTTGTTTGTTTATTAGTAAAATCATATGTGTTATGGTCGCGGGCTCTTCATTTCTGGCAAAAAATAACTTACCCCTATCACATCCCGTTCTTCTCAGGTAACTCTTTAAAGCCGGCCACGATCATCACATTTTTCCAGCCACATTTCTCTGTGAAACAACCTGTTATCCATATCTGTGAGCACATTTATCACATTAAGTGTTAGGTTAAGAACCGATTGGTTGAGTGATTCTGAACATTGGTTTCAAGTGCTGGAAAGATGATGGGTAAGATCACTTGTCGGTTGTGACCGATTAGATTGAAGATTGGTCGTTGTTCCATAAAAGCAGTGCCCTTTCTGCCACCTGAAACCGTAAAGATTAGTCAACATTTCTACCAATCATTGCTCCATAAAACCGATTGGTTCCCGTGATTCTGCACATTGGTTTCAAGTTTGAGTCGGTTTTGGGCGACCTTAGACAACCACCACCATAACCCCACATGCACCAGTATCCTTATATGATTTTACTAATAAAGAAACAAAACTGAAAAATTTGTTGCCAGAAATGAAAGCCCGCCGGAGAAGATGACAAGAAAACATGGAGGTGTGGGAAAGATGGAGCCTTGAAACTTTGTAAAATGGGTCCCACCTTTAACTGTTTTGATTTATTTTTAAAAACAAAATAACTAAGGTGATATACCAATAACATCCTTGCCTTAAATAAACCTAACTGAGTAATTTAACTCAGTTTGATGTAAAGGACGTAAAGTGATATAAAACATGTGTTTTTTGGACATAAAATGAAATTAAAACTTTTAAAGGGCACGTTTCAAAATTTAGATAATACATAAATGAAAAAAATGAAATTTACTCTAAAATAAAAAATTAAATAATTTAATCAAATAAATGAAAATAAATAAATTATAATAAAATATATATTTTGTTAGGATTTGAGTTTACTTGTTTGTGTTTGTTCTAAAGATGGTTTATGAAAGAAGATAATAAGATGAACAATTGCAGCGGAAATGAAGAAAACTTTATAACACAAACAAGGGAAGAAATGCTTTCATCATGAATACTTTATGTCGAAAGATTGTATTACACAATGCTTCGCGTATGCAAGAATTAGAACTCCCCCTCAGCCTGAGATCACAGTGATTGTTCGTACAAAATGCAAGTGATGAAAGTGATGAAAGTGATCTAATAGAACAGTACATGCACTATCTATTTATAGTACAATCCTAACCACTGTGGCATCTTTGCTGACATCACCAAGACAGTGACATCTAACAATACTAACAGACTCAAAACACTGCTAATACTAAACACTGTTACATTAACAAAACACTGTTTACTAGACTCTATTGATGCTATCCTATGATGAGCTCAACCGCTGATGAAGCTTTAGCAGTGCTTTACTCAAAGGGTGATCAGACCTTTGACTTCCAGCAGATCTTTGACTTCCACAGTGGTTTAGTCTTCAACAGTCTTTATAATCCAGCAGTGCTTAGTGTTGAACAGACCTTTCAAGCAACAGTTGTTAGGTTTCTTTGCCATTGAAGGAAGTAGTAATTCAAAGCACTGTTATTAAGGACCAGTTGTTGTAGAAACTGTTTTGGCTTTGTATCATCTGTTCTCAAGGTAGGTTTCACATGAGCCAACATATTTTATAAAAATGTATTAATTGGCGAATTAAGAAAATTTTAAAGTAATCGATAAAACAATAGTGATAAATTTATTAAAATAAAAAGAAAGAAAACAATAAAAAATAAAAGAAAAGAACTTAAGTAAATTAGAGGTTATATTTTTTTTATAAATAAACTTCAGATTATGCCCTTTGGGCAAATTAGTAATTTTATCTTAAAGTTAACTGAAAGTTAACATTAGTTAGCTTAAAGGACAAAGAGCGTACAAAATTTATAAAATAAAGGATATTTTGCGTGATTTTTAAAAACAAAGGACAAAAAATGCAATTTGGTATATAAATAAAGGACAATTTGTGTAATTTACTCTAAATTTTATTACATTTTAAAAAGAGTTAACTTCCGTTTTACTCCATGTGGTTTGATCATTTTAACGGTTTTGCCCCAATTGTTTAAAAAGCGTCATTTTCCTCCTGATGTTTCGATTTTGTTGCCAGTTTACTCCACGACTCTAACTATATCCAAAATGATTGTTAACTAGAAGGGTATTTTCGTCTTTTTATAGACAAGGAGTAATTAGGCAATTTAGTTAATTAGAGAACCATATATGTAAATTATTTAATTAATATTAACCTAACCCTTTCTTTTTTTTTCACTATTTTCAAAACAAGACATCTCTATTTACTCATTGTCTTTTCCTCCACCAACATGCCACCATCTCCAGCAACATTGGCATCACAGAGAACAATAATTTCTTTAGCTTTCCTGATGATACCAAAATTTCTTTTGGAGTTTGTGACTTGTGTGTTGCTTGTGTTATCTATCCACCCAATCTCAATACTTCCTCTTCCCATTATCTCTTTTAAGCTGTTTTCAGATAACAGTGGAGGGATTTAGTGAATCTTCATAGAAAAGTTAAGAGTTAAATGCTTGGTTGGTCCCTGTGGTTTGCAAAAATTGCAGACTTGGTCCTAGTGGGTTACTGATTACACGCGTGATACCAAAACTTGTCAAAAATGAACTCGCTTGGTCCTAAGACCTAACATCAGTTAAATATCTATGTTAAAACACCCCATGTGCTTGGCACATGAGGGTAATTTGGTCCTTTCAGTCCAGCCCATTATACGAAGAGTTAAATACCTGGTTGGTCCCACCCCACCCCATTCTTCTTCCCCAAACCACCACCACCATCTCATCTCCTCCACCTAAAACTCACCACCACTGAACTCCCACTCACCTAAGGATGAGCATTTGGTATCAAATACCGATCCCGATCCCGTCCCGTACCGATCCCAAAAATACTGTACCGAATTTTTTCGGTACCGAAAATGGTATCCACTTTTTGGCATTTTTTGTATCGGTATTTTTAGGATCGGTACCGATTTGGTACGGTACCGGTAAAATACCGAATTTTACCTTCAAATACCGCTACCGTACTGATACCATACCGATACCGTACCGTACCGTATCGTATCGTATCGGTATCGGTACCCAATTTTGGCGAAACTCGGGATCGAGATTTTTGGGATCGGGACAGGATCAGGATTTGCTCATCCTACACTCACCTTCTTCCTTCTCTTTTCCTCCGTCTATCAACCTAATATCTACTCAGACATTTCACCAAACACCTAATCTACAACTATCCAAACAAAAATAACCCAACAAAATCAATCCAATACACACTCAGACATTTCATCAAACACCTCATCTTCAACCCTTCAAACCCAACCATCCCTTTTCCATCCCCACATACATAACTCTCAAATCCCACCAAGACCACCCCAACACACACCAACCAACAAAAAACAGTAACAAATTACCAAGAAAATCCACAGGAACTCTACCATTAGAAAACCGTCTAGTGGGTCTATGAGTATCGAAATCATGACCATAAGGAAGGTGATTAGCACGAGCAAGCGTCCCAAGAAAGTTATTGGTCCCACAATCAATCGAAGAGTCACCTTTAACGTATAAAGCGAGTACTAGAACCAGGGGCAGAGGAGGCAAAACAGAGGCATTTCTTGATCGGGTGTAAAGATCTTCGGAGAAGTGGATAACGGCTACTGGCTTGACACTTGAGAACATGGTGTGTGAGAAGATCAAGAGGGTTATTATTTGAATGCAGGGGTGTTGGGATTGAACCCTACCAGAGGAACTGATAATTAAAGCCAAAACTGGATCAGAGCAGTGGATCCAGAATAAGCAGATGTTATGTATACAAGTCTCTCCCCTTGAAAGTGGTTTCAACATCTGCTGACCTCCTATCTACTGATCGTACAAACTGCTGACCTACAAACTGCTGATCTGGTAAAAGACTGATAGAAGACTAAAGCTCTGCTGTTCAATCTACTGCCTTGAGTCAAGCTCTGCTGATCCGGACAAGTACTGCTGGGTTCACATCAGTGGAAGGATGCAGCAACAGTTTAGAAGTCTTTTTGTAATGAAATGTAATAACAGTAGTTAGCATAGCAGAGGTTGTATAGATCAGAGGTTAGAGTTTGTTAGGAGGTTAGATGTCACTTTCATGGTGACGTCATCTAAGATGCTTCAGTGGTTTGCTCGTGCCTATAAATAGAACAGTGCTCTATACTGTTCTATCAGCTCTTTGCAAAATCTTCTTCCTGCACGAACAAACACTGTGAGCTCAGGCTGAGGGGGAGTTTGTATTCAGACATTGCACTGTAATCATTATTGAAATAAATTCAATCTTTCGGTTCTTTGTGGAAAATGTTTGATTAAAGCAATTCTCTCGTTTGATTATGTGCAAAGTTTGTTTCCATCTTAATTCCGCTGCACAACTCATCCATCTTCATCTTAATTCAAACGTAAAATCACAATCAAAACCAAACTCAGATCCTAACAATTGGTATCAGAGCTTGGACAGTAAAATTTGATTTAACAATCATTTTGACGTAAATAGTTCAGCTCATAAAAGTTGATACTGATAGTTTGTTCGTTTGTGTTGAAAAACAGAGTAAGGTTTAATCACCATCAAAGTTGATTAATCAGTGCCTGTAAAACAACCAGGATGACGTCACAATCACAAGATGATAAGAATAACATTGGCTCGCTTTTTAAACCACCCATACTTAAACGTAATAAATACAACATCTGGGAGAGAAGGATGGGTCATATCCTTGCTCAACAGAACACCGGATGTTGAAGGTCTGTTGTCTTTGGTCCCCATGTTCCTATGGTGCCAAGTGCTGAGGATGCAAAGAAGTTCGTTCCTAAACCAACTGAAAACTATACTGAAACTGATTTTCAAAAGTTCGAACTCGATGCCAAAGCATTTAGCATCATAGCATCTGCATTACCCAATGAGATCTATGCTGGACTGTTACATTGTAACAATGCCAAAGAGCTATGGGATGCACTGAAGGAACAGTTTGGGGGAACAGAAGAAGTCATTGAAAACAATAGGGAAATTCTGAATCAGCAGTATGAAACATTTTGTCACATCAAGGGTGAATCACTGACTCAGCAATTTGAGCGATTCAGTTGTCTCATTAGTGAACTAAGGCTTGTTAAAGTAACATTCCCAAATTCAACACAAAATAGCAGGTTCCTTAGGTCACTACCAGAAAAATGGGATACCATAGCTTTTGTCACTAGAAACTCTGCTGAGTTCAAAGATCTGACCCTGACCCAACTTCATGGTAGACTCCTGACTTATGAAAGGGAGTTGAACCAGAAAAAGAAGTTGCAAGAGTCTGGCAAAGTTGCTGATGATTATTCATTCGGTAGCACAGCTCTTTTTGGCCAGGAAGAATCTGGTAGCAGTGGTAAGGATCAGGGTTATGATCACTTCATTGATATAACTGGTGGTGGAAATTTTAACAACCCTGATCCTCACTCTGCAAATTATGCTTTTACTGTAAATTGTGAAAACCAGATGTCAGATAATTTGTGCTTTGAACTCAATGATTTGTAACACTTTGATCCCACTGACTTAGAAAAGATGGACATTTTGCATCAATTGGCTTTGCTTAGTGTAAGAACAAGCAAATTCTACAAAAGAACAGGGATTCCCAGGGTTACATGGGAATTTAAGGGTGGGGTTGCATAAATCAAAAATCAAGTGTTACAAGTGCAATAGGCTGGGTCATTTTGCTAGGGAATGCAGGAGTCAAACTACTGGTCCTATAATCACTCATCCCAGCTCAAACCCTAGACCACAAAATCAAAGCACTGTTCACTATACCCAATATACCCCTGCAGCCCATGTTAACACTGCTCACTATGCTGCAACCCCTGTGCCTGTGCATTATGTCCAAACCACTGTTCCACAAATTCAGTATGTTCAAACCCCTGTCCCTCAGGCACAAGTGCAACCTGTTGCACCTCAAACAGCTGCTCCAGCAGTGGTACAACCAGATCAGCAAAGCTTCTTCACTCAAGGCTTTGTTGACTGGAGCAGCATGCCTGATGAGCTTGGTGATGAAAATTTTGCACTCTATGCTTTTAATGAACCTTCTAATGATGAATTTTGTTTAGTAGCATTAGAGTCAATACCAGAGGGGGTAGAAACTGAAGGTGAACAGCGAAGTGATGAAACAGTGGATAAAGAAGCTGAAGCAGTGGTTACTGTAGTTGCTGGTGAACTACTGCTGGGAGAAAATTCAGAAACCCTGATTGAACCACTGTCTGACCCCTGGTCCGAAGATGACAAAGAAGAAAAGGAAGAGAAGAAAGCAGGTGAGAAAGAAGATAGAGCTGATGAAGAAGGTGATTTTAAATGTGATTGTGCCATGATGGCTGCTGCTAAGGTAACACCTCAAGTTCTTGAAAAACTGTGTGCAGACCAATGCATTATTGCATTTGCTAACATCAAAGAGGTAAATGAAAACCTTAGGGATAAAGTCTTGTCTGATGAAGTCAAATTTGAAAGGTCATTAAAAGAACTTAGAAACAAATTGGCTGAAAAAGAAAAAGAGATCAGCAGTCTCAAAGAAGAGCAAAGCATAACCAAAACTCAACTCCAAACTATGGTAGAAAAATACCAAGTTTGCAAAAAGGAGTTAGAGTCCACCCAAATCACATGTGAAAAATGGGTGGAATCCTGCAAAGGATATGAGGTGATGCTTGAAAAACAGATTAAAAGCAATGTGAAATTTGGTGTTGGTTATAGAAAATATGATGATGAAAGCACTGCTTTTGAAAAATCTGTTCAAACCACTGATGTAACCACTGAGTTCATCCCCACAAACAAAAATGGCCAAGAAGTGAAAATCACTGATAAACCTGGTAACAAAATCACACTTGACAGACCAGTGGGATCCTCTACTTTTGAGGAGCTTGAGAAATACCAGTTTAAACCCACATGGTCTGATGAGTGTGACATTCTTGAAAATTTCAAGCCCATGGACTTTACAACCACTGATGGTGTCAAAGCTCCAAAAGCAAAAGTCATTCATCTTAAGGACATCCCAACAGAGGTTAAAAATTCTGTTGCAAAGGAGTCTGAAAAGAGAAAGAAGAGAGAAAAGATCAATAACCTGTTTTATGAATTTTGTGAAAAGAGAAACCATCTAACAAAAGACTGTTTTCATCTAAAAGCATATGATCTAAACAAAACAAGTGACATTGTTCCTGCTGAAAGCTGCACCATCTGTGGTAGAACAAACCACAAAACTCAAGCATGTGTGTATCTCAAAAACTTTGATGTGAAAAAGAATGAATACACTGCTAAAACATCCTTGAGTCCATCAACATCATCTGTCAAATTCACCAAGAACCAACCACTGTTTGTGCCAGTTCAAACAGCTGTCACAAAATAGCTGAACCAAACATCTGTCAAAAGAGATGTTCAGGTTACTGATGCACCCCTGCCAACCAGTTCAGAAAAGGCAAGGAACAATCATCTTACCAAAGGATTCCACACGTTTATGAGACCTACAAAAGGCCCTCTAAACCCAGAGTGAACAGGCATCCTTTTGGGTACCAACAGGTGATTGGTCAAAACCCACAACAGTGGTTAGAGAGAAACAGTCCTAAAACTGTCCAAACCCCTGACCTAACCACTGTCCATCAATCTGCACCCCATCCCAGACACTGTTGAGACCCCATCCAAAGCCTTATTGGCTTTAGAAACCCTAATGAACTAATCCTTTTACTTCATGTGCAGGGAGCTTCTACATGCTTAGATAGCCTTTGGTATGTAGATAGTGGAGGCTCCAGGCACATAACAGGATATAAAGCCCTACTCAAAGACTTCAAAATTCATGGAAGGGGTGATATATCCTTTGGGAATAATAGTAAAGGGAAAGTTCTGGGATCTGGTACAGTGCAGTCTGGAAATGTAAAATTTGAAAATGTCAATCTGATAGACAATCTGAAATATAACCTCCTGAGTGTTTCACAAATGAGTGATAAGGGGTATGGGTCATTCTTCACAAAGGAGTGTTGTAAGATTGTTGGACCAGAAATGGTTGAAAAGATTGAAGCAATAATAAAAAATGGAAAAACAAAACTTGTTGCTCAAAGAAGTGGCAATGTTTTTGTTGTTGATATGTCAAAAGAGTGTCCCAGAGCTGATGCCTGTCTGTTCTCAGCTGCCTCTAACAAAGAGACATTCAAAAAATCTCAAGACAATCACTGAAATTTCAAAAAATGGCCTTGTAAGAGGTTTACCTCAAAAATTGTTTTCATGTCCTGAGCATTGTGTTTCCTGTTTAAAAGGAAAACAGCATAAAAGCTCCTTTAAGTCCATTGAAGAGTCCAAAACAACCCAGTGTTTGCAAATGCCGCACATGGATCTGTTTGGCCCAGTTCAAGTCATGAATCTCAAGAAAAAGAGATATTGTCTGGTTATTATTGATGACTTCTCTAGGTTTACATGGAGTTTCTTCTTACACTCAAAAGATGAGACTGCCAGCATTTTGCAAGACTTTGTGACACAGGTTGAAAAGCAATTTGACCTTCCAGTGAAAATCTTCAGGAGTGACAATGGCACAGAATTCAAAAATAAGGAGTTGGATGTCTTCTGTGTGAAGAAAGGGATTGTAAGGCAGTACAGCATCCCTAGAACACCAGAGCAAAATGGGGTAGTTGAAAGAAAGAACAGAACTTTGATTGAGGCTGCCAGAACCATGCTTGCTGATTCAGGTTTGCCATTAACTTTTTGGGCAGAGGCAGTAAACACTGCTTTTTATGTCCAAAACAAAGTTTTAATAAACCACAGGCACAAAAAGACTGCCTATGAAATTCTGTATAAAATCAAACCACTGATCTCATACTTCAAGGTATTTGGTTGCCCATGCTTTATTTTGAACTTAAAAGATTCCATCTCAAAATTTGCACCCAAAGTAGATTGTGGTTATCATCTGGGATACTCAACCACTGCCAAGGCCTACAAAGTGTTTAATACACAGACCAAAGTAGTGGAGGAGACCTTAAATGTAAAGTTTAATGAACTTTCATCAATGAAAATCCCAGCAAATCCTGCAGATTTGTTTGATCTTAATAAATTCTCTTTTGAAAATACTGCTGTCAAGACTAACAGTGTAGGTCCATCAGAGGATTCATCATCAGACTATGGGTATGAGATCATCATTCCTCAACAAAAGTCTGCCACAATGGGAAAAGCATCAGTTGTACAAAACAACTGTCAAAGCTCAACCACTGCTACCTCAACAGTTGTTGACCAAAGTAGCCCATCCACCACTGCTTCCACATCATCAAACACTGCGGACAAAAGTCCCCAAACAGTGGATAAAAGTCAGCATGTGTCCACACCATTACCTCCTATTCCACCACCTTTTGAAGCCACTGCTGGATCATCAAAGTCACCAGCAGTGGTTAGCTCAGATGATACACATTTGCAGCCTTCACCAACAAATGCCATCATACCATACCAAGGAGATTTAATCTTCTTGAGATCTCATCCACCTGATCAAATCATTGGCAACATCAATGAAGGGGTGCTCACAAGAAGCCAAACCCAAAACATTTGTCTTTTTGCTGGTTTTCTATCTCTCCATCAGCCAGTCAAGTACCAAGAGGCACTGAAAGACAACAGCTGGGTAGAAGCCATGCAAGAAGAGCTCCAACAGTTTAAAAGACAACAAGTATGGGAGCTTGTACCACTGCCAAAAGATGTAAGTCCCATTGGCACAAAGTGGGTCTTCAAAAACAAAACTGATGAAAGGGGCATTGTTGTCAGGAATAAAGCCATGCTTGTGGTTCAAGGTTACAGACAGGAAGAGGGGATTGATTATGATGAAACATTCGCCACTGTAGCAAGATTGGAAGCTATAAGACTGTTCCTGGCCTTTGCTGTCAACCACAACATGAAGGTGTTCCAAATGGATATCAAAAGTGCTTTCCTCTATGGTACAATTCAAGAAGAGGTGTATGTCTGTCAACCTCCATGTTTTGAGGGTCCATTTTATCCAGATCATGTCTACAGGCTAAACAAAGCCTTGTATGGCCTTAAACAAGCACCTAGGGCCTGGTATGAAACTCTTTCTACCTTTCTACTCTCAAATGGTTTCAAAAGAGGTACCATTGATAAAACACTGTTTCTAAAATGGAGAGGAAAGGATTTAATGATTGTCCAAATTTATGTGGATGACATTATTTTTGGAAGCACATGTAATAAAATGTGTGAAGAATTTAGGGGACTCATGACAGCTGAGTTTGAAATGAGTGCAATGGGTGAGCTGCAATGCTTTCTTGGTCTCCAAGTTCAGCAAATGCAAAATGGAACCTTCATTCATCAAAGCAAATATGCTAAAGAACTTTTAAATAAATTTGATATGAATGATTGTAAACCATGCAGCACACCCATGGCAACAAATAAGCTTGTCATGTCTGATGAAAAGGATGAGCTGATTGACCAAACACTTTATAAAAGCATGATTGGGTCTTTACTGTATCTAACTGCATCTAGACCAGACATCATGTTTGCAACATGTGTCTGTGCAAGAAGTCAATCAGCTCGCAGAAAATCAAACCTCATTGCTGTAAAAAGGATCTTCAGATACATAAAAGGTGCTCCCACACTTGGTATCTGGTATCCGGCTAATGGGAATATCAAGCTTTCAGGCTTTTCAGACAGTGACTTTGCTGGATGTAACACCACAAGGAAGTCCACTTCAGGAGGGTGCCAGTTTCTAGGCGATTACTTGGTCTCTTGGCAAAGCAAAAAGCAAGCAGATGTTTCAACATCCACTGCTGAAGCTGAATACATTGCTGCTGCAAGCTGTACAGCCCAACTCCTGTGGCTTCAAAATCAGTTGCTGGATTTTGGTATCACTGCCTTGAAGACACCACTCATGTTGGATAGCCAAGCAGCAGAAAATATCATCAAAAATCCAGTTTCCCATTCAACCACCAAACACATCGACATCAGACATCACTTTGTGAGGGATTGCTATGAAAAAGGTTTGATTTATCTTCATCATTTTCCAACTAAAGACCAGCTGGCAGATGTGCTCACAAAAGCATTATATACATCTACCTTTGAAAGCTTGGTCTCTAGGATTGGCATGCTAAACATGGAATAACAAGCAAAATCTTGTTCTTCTATGAATAAAAGCATTAAAATGTTTTCAGAAAATCAAAAATCCATCCTTAAATATAGCTAAAAATGAAGTTTTCGTTAAAATCCTTAAAAGTCTGCCATAACCACTGACTGTTCAAAAGTCTGCTCTACTTCAAAGTCTGTCCACTGCTGAAAGTCAACCCCTGTTCTCTCATTTCTTTGATAAACACTGTTGTTCAAAAGCAGTATCTTACCCACTGATATGCTATCCACTGATAGTGAAAATCATCCACTGCTTCCATTTGTTACCGTTGTAACCACTGTCTTCATCAGTAACTTTCATAAAAGTACTGTCCTTCATTTCATCAGGGGTTGGCATGTGGGCAGTACATAGTGGTCAGACCTTTTATAACCGCTGCCACGTCAGCATTCACTTTTTTCCCTATAAAACCCCCATTCAAAACCCAAAACAGGGTTTTACTGTCGAATTGAATTCTTAAAAATTCTCTTCTCAAAGCAGTTTTTCTTCAAATCCCTTCACGACCTTCTTCGATCATCATCTCCAAAATGACAAAATCGAAGTCATCTGCAACACCCACTTCCAAATCATCATCAAAAGAAGCCTCTCAAAAGGCAAAACCCACTGAAATTCCACACAAAACGTCTCACAACCTTCTGGGTCTTCTCACAAAACCCGGCACCACTAATATCTTCGACTCCATCATTGATATCATGTCTGCATCAAAGTACAAAACTTTGTTAACAGCAGATGCACCAATTTACTTGGCAGCCCAAAGAGAGTTTTGGAAGAATTTGAAAAACAAAGTGAAACAATAACAACCATTAACTCTTCTCTAAAGAGTAAAGCTGTCAAGATTACACCACAATCCATCTCGGAGGTCTTTCAACTCGACGATCAGAAAGGTATAATTTATTTCCCTAAAAACGAGTTAAAAATTGACTTCATTGAAAGAGGGTATGCAGATACAATGATGAAGAAGGATACCTTACAAAAAGGTTTCTTCCCTTCTGCAACAAGGTTTTTATTCCATACCCTTCTAATGTGTGTTTCAAACAAAACCACTGCTTTTGATGAAATACCATTAAAAATTCAAAACCTGGGATTTGCTATTCTTCAAGGTGAAAATTTCAATTATTCTCGGGAAATTTTTAATGATTTGGTTAAAAATGTTGAAACAAAGGCATTCTTACTTTTTCCAAGATTTCTAAGTTATTATTTTGAAAAGAAACTGGGCAAGAATGATCCTTCTGCAATAAAACAAGGTGAATCTCTTCAAATGCACAGCTTAACTGCTGAAACTATTACAAGAATGTCAACACCTTGCAAAACACAAGCAGAGGTGCCTGAGCATAATTTAGCAGCTACCACTGCTCCTCAGGTATCTGCTGCTGAGCCCACTGTTCAAGGTGATCAAAGTAGCAAAACATCTGCTTTGAAACCCACACCTACAATCACCAAAAAGCCAACAAAAAGAAAAACTCAAAAACCCCCCAAAACCCATCAAAAAGGCAACTCTGGAGGATGAGATACCAGAGCAACTGCCAGTGACAACACAAAAGTCACAAGAAACCACTACTACTACTTCCTCACAGCAGTTGGTACAAATATCTCAACCCATAACCGAAACTCCTCATGTTTCTTCTCAAAAAGAACAGGTTGTACACATAGGGACTCCACAATATGATGCTATAGAATCACTCGCTTCCATCATCCACAGCCCAATGCCCGGGGCAAATTCTCTTCTAACACCAAACCTCACATCCACAATTCCTCCACCAACTAGACTTTTGTTGGAAGCAATTGATTTGAACCAGGCACAAACCAGTCCTTCTCAATCACCTATCAATGAGAATATGCCTCAATAAATGACTGGGTCTGATGTATCAATCTTTGCTAACCCACCAACACAACCTGAGGAGGTTACACCCCTTGAGTTACAAGTAACTCTTGGTGGTAATCCAAGTGAAGCAGCCACTACGAGTGTTGAACCCACTGGTTTACATTTGGACAGTGGTTACATCAATAAGACTTCCTTGGAGGCAATTCCTTCCATAGCACCTCTGACATCCACCAGTGGATTTGTTTTGACCACTGGCAACATCAAAAGGTTGTCAACTGTTGAAGGAAGAAGACCCCAGTACCAAGAAAAAGGGGCATCAGTGCTTAATGTTTGGAGTACACTCCCTACCTCAACCACTGATAAAATCACTGCTAGTGGGAAATTAGATGATCCCATTAAATTGGGTGATGATTTAAAATATCTGGAATTGACGGAACGAGTTGACAAACTGGATACAGCTGTTGCAGATATCAAAGACATGCTACAACAGTTGTTGAAAGTACAAAAGATACAATCCACTGTTGTTCCACCTCAAGCACCTGCTCCATCACAAGCACCTGCTACAAATGAGCTCTGGAATCTATTTCAACCTTTTCTCCAACATAAAAAACAAATGGCTGATCAGCAACATGAAATACATGTACAAAAGCTGAGAAACATCATGGAGTCTAGGTTCAAGAACACACAAGCAGACATCAAGGCTCTCAAGGCCCATTTATTGAAAACCACTGGTACTGCTCCTCCAACTGTTCTCTTCATTGATCAATTACCCCCAGATAATGCCAAAAAGGGGGAGAAAATTAAAGAATGGAAGAAAAAGGGAGTAGATGATGGTCTCTACATAGAACCAGAAATGGAGAATATGACCAAGCAGATACCTTTGCCAGATGGTAGTAAAAAGGTTGATGTTACCCAAAATGTACTTGATGAAGCTATAGCGAGTGTAAAAAGGGACAGAGCGGCAAAGGATATGTCAAGGTGGAATAAGGAGAAAAGAGCTTACATGGAGCTGAATGCGCAGGGTTATTCTGGGCTAAAGGATATTCAAAATCCTGAGCTAAAAAGAAATCCCACTAGAAAAGTGAGGAAACCCAAGTCCACACCATCCAGACTCACAAAGCATACTCAAAAACCACCATCCAAAAGCCCCCAACATCAAACCTCCATCCAAAAAGCTGTTGCAACTCCTGCTGTATCAACTACTGCTGGTACTTCAGAGGTTTCAACATCTGTCATCACTTCAACACACACCACTTCAACACACACCACAACCACCGCCTTATCACCACCAAAAACAACCTCACCACCATCTCCTCCTGCCAAAAAGCAGAAGACAACAGATGTTACAACATCTGTTGTAATGACAACAGTGGTTGAAACACCAGTTGTTTCAACAGCTGTTAGTCAAACACAAATCACTACCACTCAAATCACCACCACTGATCCACCCAAAACATCATCTGCCTCTCCTAAAATAAAAAGGAGAAGGATCTTCATACCAGATGATGATTCACCATCACCACCACCAACATCTTCAAAATCTCTATCACTTGTTATAATACCCAAACCTGTCCCTCTCTCATCAGCTCAAATTCAAAAGCCCTTAACTCCTGCAGGTGTTCAATTCCCTCTTGAACTTATAGCAGTCAGAGAAGAAATCAAATCCTTCTACTATGAGGATGACCCTGCTAAAAGGAAATTGCCATCTGTTGAAGGATATCCCAGGCCTAACAATATTGAAGAATATTTGAAAATCAAGGCTAAGCAAGCAGAGGATATCTCAAAAAGAAATACACATGGGAAATCTAATAGAGAAATTCAGCAGAATTATCAATACTTGCTCACACAAGTCAGATCTTTAGATCAGTTTGCAAAAAATGTTTGTCAGCAAATCTCAGAGAGAGCAGATGAAACTCTGAGAAAAGACTACATTGAAAGCATCATGGCAACCAAGAAGTACAAAGGAGAAAAACACATGTACAAAGAGTGGACCATTCCTGAGCTTGAAAAAGAAGCAGCCAGGATTCAAGATATGATCAAGAATAAAGTCAAACACACTCCTCCAGATTAGGCAAAATTCAAAAAGAATGTACCTGATAAACAGGTAGAGCTGAGAAGAATGAAAGAGGAATTGGTTGCTGCTGATTATGGGTCCAAAAATCAAGTGATGAGATGGAAAGAAGATAAAGTCAGGGCTACTTACAAAAGCTTGGAGAAATTAAGAAAGACAGATCCTACTGCTCCACAAAAGCCTGACTATCCTGAAGCTGAGGTTTCAAAAAGACCATCAAAGCTGCAAATCAGGAGAGCCACTGCTCCAGCTGATGCAGCCATCTTTAAAAGAAGGCCACAAAAATGGTTGGATACTGAAACAGTGGCAGAACTAATGGCAGGAGATGAGCTTGTAAAAGAAGGTATTAAAGAAATGATAGCTGATACTCTTGGCCTGAATCAACCTGCAAACACTACTCAAACAGTCATGAATAGGCCTACATCTCCAAACACCTCATCCAATAAAAATCTCCCAAGAAACCCACCAGGCTCAAAAGTACTATAGTGGGAAACTGACAAACAGACCCATGTACTGACTATGTTCAGGTCTGGTGGAGAAGTGAAGAAAATATCAAGGGAACAAGCACTTGGCCTAAGTCTTGAAGATATGCAGGATCTCCTTGATCTTCTACTTGGTAGGGATGAAGATGACACAGATAACCTAGACTTTGAGTTACAACTTAAAGGTCAAATAAGGGAACTGTTGATGAGGCAATAAAGTTCCACAATAATGAAGGGTTTTGGCATTATTTGTTCCAGGGGGAGATTGTTGGGATTGAACCCTACCAGAGGAACAGATAATTAAAGCCAAAACTAGATCAGAGCAGTGGATCCAGAATAAGCAGATGTTATGTATACAAGTAACTCCCCTTGAAAGTGGTTTCAACATCTGCTGACCTCCTATCTACTGATCGTACAAACTGCTGACCTACAAACTGTTGATCTAGTAAAAGACTGATAGAAGACTAAAGCTCTGCTGTTCAATCTACTGCCTTGAGTCAAGCTCTACTGATCCGGACAAGTACTGCTGGGTTCACATCAGTGGAAGGATGCAGCAGCAGTTTAGAAGTCTTTTTGTAATGACATGTAATAACAGTAGTTAGCATAGCAGAGGTTGTATAGATCAGAGGTTAGAGTTTGTTAGGAGGTTAGATGTCACTTTCATGGTGACGTCAGCTAAGATGCTTCAGTGGTTTGCTCGTGCCTATAAATAGAACAGTGCTCTGTACTGTTCTATCAGCTCTTTGCAAAATCTTCTTCCTGCACGAACAAACACTGTGAGCTCAGGCTGAGGGGGAGTTTGTATTCAGACATTGCATTGTAATCGTTATTGAAATAAATTCAATCTTTCGGTTCTTTGTGGAAAATGTTTGATTAATGCAATTCTCTCGTTTGATTGTGTGCAAAGTTTGTTTCCATCTTAATTCCGCTGCACAACTCATCCATCTTCATCTTAATTCAAACGTAAAAACACAATCAAAACCAAACTCAGATCCTAACAAGGGGAAATAGAATGAGAATGAAGTAGACTCCATTGATGAGTTTGAAGTTGTGATTGAGAATTGGCGGGAGACAGAGGTGGTGGGTATTAAGTGGAGGAGATGAAATGGTCGTGGTGGTTTGCGGAAGAAGAAGGGGGTGGGTGGGACCAACCAGGTATTTAACTCTTTTTATAATGGGCTGGACTGAAAGGACCAAATTACCGTCATGTGCAAAGCACATGGGGTGCTTTAACAGAGATATTTAACTGATGTTAGGGATGGGGACCAAGCGAGTTCATTTTTGACATGTTTTGCTACCACGCGTGTAATTAGTAAACCACTAGGACCAAGTCTGCAATTTTTGCAAACCATAGGGACCAACCAAGCATTTAACTCAAAAGTTAATCAATAGAATTTCTAGAGAGAGTGAGAGAGATTTCTAATAATGACTAGAAAACAAGAGATTTTCCTCAAAAGAAAGTGAACAAACGTGTGTGGCGGCAAAGAAGGTGAACCGACCCGCGACAGTTGAAGTCATGACAAAGAAGGTGAACCAGTTTTCAGATCTGGTTGTTTTGGGGGAAAATGCCCTGTTCAGGAAGTGGTGATGTGGTGGTGGCTAGTTGTAGAGATGGTAGAGAGAGAGGTTGTGGTGAATGAGAGGGAGATAGGTTTTATTTATTTTTAATATCAATATAAAACAAAAAGACAGATTTTAGAAACTAATAGTAAATTACCAAAAATACCTTTATTTTATCCTTAAAATTACGAAAATACCCTTTTAGTTAACAATATAGATAGAGTTAGAGTCGTGGAGCAAGCTGGTGATAAAATCGAAACATCAAGGAGGAAAATGCCACTTTTAAACTATTGGGGAAAACCGTTAAAAGAGTAAACTGCCATTTTGGTCCTGAGGTTTGGTTGTTTTTGCCACTTTAGTCCAAAACTCAAACATTTTAAATCTGGGTCCCTGTGGTTTCACTTTTATTGCCACTTTGGTCCAAAAATTAAATCAACTGATATTTGGCTAATAAAATCCTGATATTTTGTCCTTTTCCTCAGGGGCAAAACAGTCAATATAATTTTATTATAACACATTATTAATTAAATTAATGAAATCAGCTGATATTTGGCCATTTTGCCCTTAGGAAAATGACAAAATAACAGGATTTTATTAGTCAAATATTAGCTTATTTCATTTTTGGACCAAAATGGCAACAAAAGTGAAACCACGGGGACCCAGATTTAAAAGGTTTGAATTTTGGACTAAAGTGGCAAAAGTGACCAAACCTCAGGGACCAAAATGGCAGTTTACTCTATATACCGTTAAAATGACCAAACCACAAGGAGTAAAATAGAAGTTAAACTCTTTTAAAAATATAGGAAACAACCAAACCGACGATGGTTTTTGGAAGGAAATACTAGCAAAATTCCTTTCGATTATGGAACAAGGTCCGTATCAAGATCTCGATTCCGGCGCTTCAAAGTGGCGAAAGATGCATCCGGTCGTCAACCATTTTTGTGGGTATTATAATAATTTATATATTAATCATCCAAGTGGGTGGAGTTGTAATGCCCTGCTTTTTCATACTTTCCATAATTAGAAATCGTTGCTTGTATTTCTATTTTTGGAAGTCATGTATTCTTGTAATCGTATTTCCATGGTAATCATTGTAAAATTCGAGACTTGAATAATGAAATTCGTATTTTCTTTACATTCATGTTATACACATTTTATACTTGTTCATACACTTGGATTAATCAAACATGTGGTACTTTACTCATACTTCGTGCAAAATACGCCAAACTTGCAAACACATAATTATATGTTCAACTTACACGAATACGACTCTTATTCTTGACAAATATACATGTTTATACTTGTGTTATGTTGGTTTTATAAAATAATTACTTAACATACCTTAAAATATGTTCTTTGTACTTAAAACACCCCAATTATACATTAAAACATCAATATATGAAAGATCAAGGGGTAAAAGTGTCAAAAATCAACAAAAACACAATCTAACCTTTGCTCGCTGCTCGCGAAGACAGCACTTGGGCGAGTCGCACCCCACGACGGACTCAGATCCGCTGAAATCCACAGCTGGTTATGGGATTGGCTGTTGTGGTGTGTTTTGTTGAGTTGTTTTTGTGTTTTCTACATTATATAAGCACCAACCAACCACCCTAACACTTCCCTATAAAAGCCAACCCATTTCCACACTTCATCCACTTTACAAACTCACAAATTCACTCTCAATTCACTCTCAAATCTGCTAGAAATCAGAAGCAAGATCAGATTCATCACAAGTTGCTTAAGTGAGCATAACTTCTTCATTTCTCATCATTTTTCATTGATTCTTCTTTCTAATCACTTGGAACAAGCCTAGGTATGTTTCCATAGGTTTTCCATGGAAAACTAAGGCCTGGAACATCACCAAAACAGGCTCCAAAGTGATATAAACTTTCTATTTTAATTTAAACTTTGTTAAACTTGCTTGAACTTGAGTTTCTCATACACATTCCTATGTCCTTATGCTCATAATCAAATCTATGGTTAGTTGCGCTTAAAAACAAGGTTGTGACATGTAAAATCAGAGGTTTAAACCTCATAAACATTCTGTTTGGTTAGGGTTTTAACCCACAAGTGATGAACAAGTCTAAGACTTGAAGATTGTGTGATTACAAGGTTAGCTTGGGCTATCATACTTGAAGATCCACACATCACTTGATGTTTTCTTAGATTAGCTGTAGTTATTTCATTTCTTATTGTATGTTCATGACCCTCCTTGTTGTCTATGATAACAAGTGTAGTGGTGAACACCAAAGAGGTACCTAAATGGAAGACTTGTCCTTCCTACCTCATGCATGACTTATGTGAAATACAAAGAGGTTCCTAAATGGAGGATTTATCCTCCTACCTCATGCTTAACTTATATGAAAATATGATATACTATATTACTTATATAATATTCAAGTAACCAAACTTTTGATGATGAACTATGGTCATTTGTCAAGATAGTAGGTTACATCATCTAAGACTTTAATAACTTGTTATGATTCTAATGGGTAATTTAATCCATGAAAACATTCTAAACCTTTTGGGTTCATAATGTCAAAACAAGTATTATAAAACTAGGTGGTTATTTTCCTCATATGTTTACTTTCATGTATTTTAAACTCCGAATCTTTAATCTTCCGTTAACTCCCCAAACTCACACACCTATGTTTCTTCATGTCGAAGGACTCGGTGTTCCACTCTAATCAACCAACAACTCTCGTGGGATTACCAAGTGGAAAGCTTGCAAAACCGTGAGTATACTCGATCCCATTTTTTCCTTTTTACACTTTGAGTGCAACATGTATGTTATACAAACCACGCAACACTTAAACTATTTTAATCTCTATCCATTAACATGAAACTATATGATGCTTGTTCGACTTGTATGCTATGTAAACTCTTTGTGTCGATATATGCTCATTAACTTTGCTAGCCTACCTTAACAATTATAGCGCTATTGGATTAACGCACCGCCCACGAGTCTTGGGGTATTGTTAAGTTAAACATGTTAACCTCCCGTTATTCTTTGGGATACGCAAAATTAACGCGTTGTATACTTGGGTTTGAACATATGGTACACCATTTCAGCATATTAGTAAACTTGCATATTGGTTAATCATGTTGGATATGAGACTTTAAACTTTTATTCTATATTATGCTATGTATGAAAACTTGTATACTCGCCAACTTTTTGTTGATATATTTTAATACATGTTGCAGGTTGATAGACGAGATGATCTTATGAAGAAACAAGATTTAGGTGGACTTAGAAACACGCCTAGATTAATTTTGTTATTTTGATGTTATGATATGAAACAATGTTATTTGTATTTGAATCTTTGTATGACAATTTAGTATTGTAATGAAATTTGAATTTAATTTATATCGTCACATAGTGTTATGAAGTTTTGAGCAATTTGTTCGTCTCATCCCGATGTTTCCGCCATCGGTTGGGGTGTGACAGATTGGTATCAGAGCCATAACTATAGGGAATTAGGAAAAGTAGGAATGCTTTGGCCTAGTCTATAGTTTTAGGAACTTGATTCTTATTTGTCGTTTAAAATTTCATGCATTCAACCTTTTTTGCTTCTTATCTCTATTTCGTTGGTCTTTTAAACTTACATGCCTTTCCTAAGGCTAACACAATACATTTTTGAAGAACTTGAAAACACTCGTAATATAAACGAGACGAGTTTGCCAAAATAGGTGTGAAACCCACAATTTGGTAAACGACTCTCATTCCACTTAATTCTTTTTTTGCACGAAATTCACCATTAAGTTAGGAGTGAAATCCACATCTTAATGGTAATTTTCATTTCAAACTCTAGTGGACCCTCGTTAAAGTGTCAAAATTTGATGTTGACCCTACGAGTACCAACCACATTAGGGTACGAAATTGTCAAGTTAGGAGTGAAACCCGCATCTTGTCAATTAAGTCCCATTCCGTGATTTTCAATCTCGCCAAAGTCCCGACTGTTTCAATCGATTAGAGACGTGTAGTAACTGGAAGGGTAAGATACCGTTAATCGCTTCTTGACGATAGTATCTTACCTATAGGCCAAAGCACGTTTCTCTAATTCGAAAGGACTTCGACCCACTTTGGAATAGTCGACGTTTCTCTACCCTAAACAATCCAATGTTTTATGAGCCTCTCTTTTATGTTATCTCAATTTATATGTGATTTTTATACTTGCTACCTCGTTCATTTCGAAACCGTTACACAATTCGCAAGTTTCTCGCAACCAAAGACAATAATAATCTCTCGTGAACAAACTAACTTTACGATGCTTTCATTATTTACGTTATGCTATGTGGAAATTCATGATTATGCTATGTGAAACGATTTGAACATTTCTATGCTATGAGGAACAATTTGAACATTTTATACTATGTGAAACTATATGCTATGTGATGCATTCATGAACACGATTTTTCTTAAACAAACATTATGATCAAGTCTCACTTATTCGTTCTTTTGAATCTTAGATGTCTGGCTAACTCTCCAACTCGTCTAAGAAGTCTAAGACCAGCTCCCAAAAGAAGATGATGGCATTCATGGCCAATCAGATCGCTCGTATCATCCCAAAGATCGTCACTGAAATCCAAGCTTCTACTACTCCAAACTCCGTCGTCAACTCTAAGGTTGATGTGCGCAAGCCCGTGTCCTTCAATTTCAAGAACTTTTCGTCTTGCGACCCCAAGCCATTCACTGGCAACGATGGGGTGACTGCTATGCTAGAATGGATTGACAGCATAGAGGTCACGTTCATCAATAGTGGGTGTCCTGAAGAGCTCAAGACGCGTAGTGCCACTGGGGTATTCCAAGCCCGAACCTTGGAATGGTGGACAAACGAAAGGAACATTCGTTCAAACGAAGAGGCTTATGCTTTACCTTGGGAAGAAGTTTAGACACTTATGATGGAAGAATTTTGCCCTCCTCATGAGCAACAAAAGCTGGAAGAAGAATTTTGGGCTCTAAAACAAGTTGGCGACGACAACGTAGCCTATACCACCCGCTTTAAATAGCTTAGTTTCATTGTTCCCCACCTTTTTCTGACCACCGACCGCCTGATTCGCAAGTACATCAATGGTTTACCTCTCGCAATGCGGGATACCATCGAGGCTGCCAAACTCGATAATATTGAAGCCGTTTATCGCCTTGTAGCTTCCCTAAACAACAATCGCATTCGTGATAAGCAAGCTGCAAACCCCGTTCCTTCTAAACCAGCCAATCAAAACACCCAACAATCGAATAGCAACAAGGGGAAGAAGCGAAAGCATCAGAACCCTGGTTGCAACATGATTGTACCAGCTGTTAACCCGAACCCTGCTATGCCTGCAAACGATTGAAAGCCATACACTGGGATTCATCCCAAGTGTACCACTTGCAACTATCGTCATTGTACCACTTGTAACCGTTTTGGCCATAACACTGCTTATTGTCGTAATAACCATGCACCGCAAGCCCAACAAGCTCAACCCGCTCCTCAAAACGCCAAACCAGCTAGAGCCTATTACAAATGTGGTGATACAACTCATCTTCGTCCTCAATGTCCTCAACTGAACCATGAACAACAACAACCTCCTCAAGGACGAGCTTTCAATTTCAACGTAAATCAGGTGCGCGGCGACAATGAATTCGTTAATGCTACGTTTCTTGTTAATAATCTTTATGCTTCGATACTGTTTGATACTGGTGCGGACAAAAGCTTTGTGTCTCTTGAATTTGAATCATTGTTAAATTGTACACGCTCTAAACTGCCTAAGTCATTTTCTGTCGAAGTTGTTAATGGAAAATCCATCTTAGGAGATTCTGTTCTTCTCGATTGTCTTCTTACTCTTAATGAGCACGTCTTCACTATCGACCTTATACCCATGCAACTGGGTAGTTTTGACATCATAGTAGGCATGGACTGGCTTCGAAAGAACCATGCTGAAATCGCTTGCCACGAGAAGTACGTTCGTTTGCCTCTCCCATCTGGTGACGTTTTACACGTTTATGGAGACCAACCTTCAAAAGGAATGAAATTAATGTCCTGCACACAAGCGAAGAGATATTTACGCAAACAGTACTTTGCCTTTTTAGCCTACGTTGTGATAGAAGAGGGCAAGGGAAATAACGTAAGTGATGTTCCAGTGGTGCGTGACTTCCCTGACGTCTTTCCTGAAGATCTACCTGGTCCTCCTCCACCTCGATCTGTTGACTTTCTTATTGACCTCGTACCTGGATCGACTCCTGTAGCCAAAGCTCCTTATTGTCTTGCACCCTCTGAGATGCAAGAGTTATCTACGCAGCTTCAAGAACTGCTCGTTAAGGGCTTCATTCGTCCAAGTACCTCACCTTGGGGTGATCCTGTGCTTTTCATCAAGAAGAAGGATGGCTCGTTTCGCATGTGCATTGACTATCGTGAGCTTAACAAACTCACCGTTAAGAATCGTTACCCTCTTCCGTGCATCGATGATCTCTTTGACCAACTTCAAGGTGCTACTTGCTTCTCCAAGATCGATCTTCGATCTGGTTATCACCAACTTCGTGTTCTCGAAGAGGACATTCCCAAAACTGCATTTCGCACTCGCTATGGACACTACGAGTTCGTGGTTATGTCTTTTGTCTTGACCAACGCACCCGCTGTGTTCATGGATCTAATGAATCGCGTTTGTAAGCCTTATTTGGATCGTTTCGTAATTGTCTTCATTGATGATATTCTCATTTATTCTAAATCTCAAGCCGATCATGAATGTCATTTACGCCTCATACTCGAGCTCTTACGTGTCGAATGCTTATATGCGAAGTTTTCTAAGTGCGAATTCTAGATCAAAGAAGTCCAATTCCTTTGACACGTTGTTAGTGAAAAAGGAATCCATGTAGACCCTTCTAAAATCGAAGCAGTGAAGAATTGGACTACGCCTAAAACTCCTTCTAAAATTTGTTCTTTCTTAGGATTGGCAGGTTATTACCGCCGATTCATCTCGAACGTTTCAAAGATCGTTGTTCCTCTCACTTCATTGACTCAAAAAGAGAAACCTCTTGCTTGGGGTCCTGAGCAAGAGGAATCTTTTCAAACTCTCAAAGCTTGCTTTATAACGCTCCTATTCTTGCTCTTCCCGATGGGAATGATGATTTTGTGGTATATTGTGATGCCTCAAACTGTGGTCTTGGTTGTGTTCTCATGCAACGAGACAAGGTCATCGCTTATGCCTCTCGTCAACTCAAAATACACGAGAAAAACTATACTACCCACGACCTCAAACTTGGCGCAATTGTTTTTGCGTTAAATATTTGGTGACACTACCTATATGGTACGAAGTGTATGGTTTTCACTAACCATAAGAGCCTACAACATATCTTTAACCAAAAAAAAGCTTAAGATGCGTCAGCGATGTTGGGTGGAATTGCTTAACGATTATGACTGCGAGATTCGCTATCATCCTAGTAAAGCGAATGTCGTGGTCGATGCGCTTAGTCGTAAGACTCATGTTAGTAGCATTCGTTGCTTTCACATCTCAAGCGATCTTCACACTCGCATTCGTGAAGCACAATATTCATCCGCCAGCGAAGGAACCTTGTTCGTAGAAATACGTGGTGCTACTAAAGACCAACTTGTGACCAAATCAGATGGACTTCAATACTACCTCGATCGCATCTGGGTGCCAAATCACGACAATCTTCGTGAGCACATTTTGAACGAGGCACGCAAATCCAAGTACTCGATTCATCCTGGTGTTGACAAGATGTACCATGATCTTCGTACATCCTATTGGTGGAGGAGGACCAGGTATGTTTGTGTAAAGACAATTCAGGGAACAGTGTTGATTTGTAAAAGTGAAATCCGGCGGACGACGTTTGTCATCCGATTGGATGGCCATCCGATCGGATGACCATACGATCGGGTCATCATCCGTCCTGGTGACACTTCTCCACTCCCTCGTTGCCTATAAATAGCTTGCTAGTGTTAGATCATGAGAGACTTTTGCTGAACCTGTAGCGAAGCTCTGCCAGTCTGAACTTCCACCGGATCCTCTGTATTTTCACCATTTTCTAATAGAATTCAGATGCGTTAAACGTTGAACTTGTCGTTGTTGATTCTGTGACATTGTCAAGGGATTCCGCACCTTGATTCTGATCGATCTAGCCATGTTCTACTTGAACAGATCCTGAGATAAACGGCCTAACAAGTGGTATCAGAGCCACAGGAGGTTGAATCGGAGACGACAACAGTAAATTCACCGGATTTTCAGCATTTTTCTGTCAAATTTCACCGGAAATTTTGACAAATTTCTCATCTTCTATCTCATTTCTTGCGGTTCTTACATTTTCACATCTTAAAACGAGAAAAACTCAAAATTAAGCAAGATTTCACGGATAAAATTGAGTAAAATTCATATCATTAGAATCGGAATTTGACATAGATCAATCCTACAAAATTTCATTGAAAAATTCGAACTAAAACTGAATCAAATCAATCAAAAACCATGTCGAGTTCTTCGTACTTGCTGACGTCATCCACCCAATCGGATCTCCATCTGATCAGATTGGCTTAGTGTGTTCTTGATTTTGTTTGCTAATATCATCATCTCACTCGATCGGATCACCATCCGATCAGGTGAAGTGTTGAAGTGTTGAAGGTTAAAGGTTTACAGGAGCTTGTGTCACTCAATCGAACGACCACCCGATCGGATCACTATCCGATCGGATAGCCATCCGACACCTGTGCTCATCCGACACTTGTTATCCGACGATTGTACTTGGCTGTGACCCGATCGGATCACCACTCGACCGGATCACCATCCGATCTGTCACACCCCGACCACGTAGGACAACCAAACATGGTGGAAATGTCGGGGAGTGTTGTAACAGAATTAATGTTTCATAACCATGGATACCAAAAAGTGTTTCATTTTATTAAACCTTGAATAATTACATTGTCTGGAAATCTAAATACACAATTTAAACATAGTCTATCATTGTTATTGAGTCACTAAGGCCTTGTCCAGTCCTATATGAGCATGCATCCTATCAATCGATATCTTTCAACAATACCTGAAACATATGTGAAAACGAGGTCAGCAAAGAAATGCTGGCGAGTACATAGGTTTTGTGAAAATAAGATTCATGACTTCTGTTTAAGAAAAATGTTTAGTCATGAACCTTGTAAATTTGCTTTGTCTTTGTAAATCATTTGAAAAATAATAAGTTCAGGTGATATGTATAAATAAGAGAATAATGCATGATTAAACGAATAACCATGTAAAATGAGTTTGTATAAGATAAGTTGTTTGTAAATAAATGTCTTGTGAAAAGTATGTTACTTGTATAAAATGTTCTATGTCTCAAACTGAAATGATTCAAGTAACGCTACAATATGTAATACCATACAAACACTTATATATAGGAAGTACCAGCGGCGTATCCACCATGCTTGTATCATATTACACACACACCGTTACTCAAATCACTTACCCAAACAAACCACCAATGTAAGATGTCCATGTTTAAACAAATTGTCAAATGTATTGAATAATATAACAAAATGTTTAAGTTAAGATGTAAATCATGTCATGTATAATCAATGTCAAAAGTGTTTGTGTCAAATGTAAACCATGTAATGTGTAACCAAAATGATATGTATGGCTAGTGAAATGCATCAACTAAACCATAGGTGAAACGCACAAAACAAAGTATTGAAGTAAAACTTGGTTTAAATCAATACTATGTTTCGTGGAAATGCATGATCAAATGTAAATCATGTCCAAATGTTTACCCAATCGTTAACCCATTTTGTTTTTATCGTTCAAATCGTTCTTGTTTTAATTGTGAAACTACTTAATGGTCGATTCTCTAATAACATTCAAACCTTCTTGACGCGTTCATCGTTCCAACTCGCTCTCGCTCTCGTTCTTAACAAACCCTTACCAAAGAGTAAGTTAATAAATACAGATTCAGTCATTACCCAAAATATCCACACATAACCATGGGTATAGAGAATAACGGGATTTGTCAGATCCTATGGTACCATAACCTAATACTGGTCGGCTTGATCATTGCTAATGAATGTCATTGGTTATGTAACTACAACCAACAAGTTTGTTCACTTTATTGAAATCGTTCTTGAAACTATTGTAATTGTTTTTGAAACCATTGTTATCGTTCTTGAAACTATTGTTATCGTTCTTGATACTACATTGTAATTGTTTTTGAAACCATTGTAATCGTTCTTGAAATCATTGTTATCGTTCTTGAAATCATTGTTAAAACATTTAGCACATATGAGTCACCCCAAAACAGTTGAAAACAGTAAAAGAGGGGAATAATGTACTCGCCTGAGAATGCTTAGAGGTCTTGAACAACAACCAAACAAAGCTTGAGGGAGCACGGAATCAGTCGGCAATCTAAAACTATATAAATAAACCGGACTTAAATCGGGAGATCGGATAGGATGAGGCTTGGTAAACCAAATGAGTATTGGAACTCATATGATATGGTTTAACAAGGCCTACATACTACATTGAGACTAACCTAAGTGTTTTCGACCCATCGCGACCCATTAAGGTAACATATGCTACTTTAACGCGTCGTGCGTGTGAAACGCGTTCGGACCGTCTAACTAGTCCTATGACAAGTGTTATATGCCTAAACATGTTACATAATCAGTTATGTGACAAAAGTTTAGGTTACATATGCTTAATTACCAATTATACATGAAAAGGGTATTCTGGTAATTTACCTAAGGCATATAAACTACCTATCATACAACTACTCAAACGATGTGACCATAGGGTATAACCTCGGAAGGTTATTCCCTACCTACTATGGTCACCTAATGTGTTTGGTCGGATCCTAATGATCGACCAAATGGGTCGGGTTCGAGGTATAAGCGATTTATTAGATCGCTTACCCTACGACCCTAGACAACGTGGTAATCAGTAGGCATAGTCCCAAGGGACTATAACCAACGTGATTACACTCACGTTGCGAAGTTCAAACGAACTTCGCATTGACCATAACTGGTCAATGTAGAAAGTCAAACAAAGTTTGACTTTCAGACTCGAAAGACTCGAAAAGCCATAAAAGAACGAAAGAATACTTACGAAGGGTCCCCGAATGCTAACTTCGATTCAAGAATCTCAGGTATGAAACAATAGTTTCAACTTAGAGTTTCTCAAATCAAAGTTCTTGTGATTTTGAAGCATGGGGGGTGGGGTATTTATAGTAAAAGGTCCACCGTTAAGATCGTTTCATGGAAAACGTGCCTTAATCCCACCCGTACAAGTGTCGAGACCTTATGGTGACTAAATTTGGGTTCTTATCAGCTGACTAGACAAGTGTGAGTGTGTGGTTGAGGATTAAACAGCTGCAATCTGATGTTAAATACACTTAATCTGGTCTGGTTAGGCAGTCGCGTAGCGCTACTGCCAAGGCATTAGGCAGTCGCGCTACGCTAGCACCCCCCTGTTTCAGAAATGTTTCAAAAGTGGCAGAAATGGTCCCTACACGTGTTTAAGGCCTTTTTCGATGCGTTTGAACCCCTTTAACCTCATTTCAAGGCTCTAAAATGAAGTTAAAGTATAGGGAACTCAAAACATGCTCAAAAATATGCCGGATGATGGTTCGTTTGGTCGTACGATCGCGATGTTCGCTTAATTACGACGGAATGCGCATAAGCACGAAAAACGATCCAAATGACGCGACGAATGGATTTTTCTTATGGCGAACACTAAAATATAATATAGTCATGCTTACATAAATTTTTGGATATCCAGATGTATTCAGAACGTAAGTTATGCGCGAAAATGCAAACTTGTGCACTTTTTGGCACTTTTAGTCCCTGAATGACCCAAAAGTTTATTTTAGCACACCGAACCCCTCAAAGCCTATTTCTAAGCTATGTAAAGGATATTTAAGGTGTGTTTAACTTATGGTCATGTTCCGGAATGTTCGTTACAGTTTAAATTGACATACTTTCGCAGTTTGTCAAGTTTAGTCCCTGTAAGCGAATTAACTTGTTTTTGCCATACCAAAGCCTTCAAAACTTATTTCTAAGTTATGTAAAGGTTATTTAAGGTATGTTAAGCCTATGTCACTATTCCGGAGTGTTTGTTGCATTAAACTGGTTATATTTACGCATCAGTGCGCGTATAACCTTCCAGAAAGTAATTTAGAGTTTGGAATTGAACAAGAATTGATATGTGCAAAAGATACACATATTTATATAAGTCTAAAGTATGAAATACAATATTTCATTGGTTTGGAATTTGTTTGATGGCCGTGGAGGCACAGGTGTTAAAACTGAATCAAATCAATCAAAAACCATGTCGAGTTCTTCGTACTTGCTGACGTCATCCACCCAATCGGATCTCCATCTGATCAGATTGGCTTAGTGTGTTCTTGATTTTGTTTGCTAATATCATCATCTCACTCGATCGGATCACCATCCGATCAGGTGAAGTGTTGAAGTGTTGAAGGTTAAAGGTTTACAGGAGCTTGTGTCACTCAATCGAACGACCACCCGATCGGATCACTATCCGATCGGATAGCCGTCCGACACCTGTGCGCATCCGACACTTGTTATCCGACGATTGTACTTGGCTGTGACCCGATCGGATCACCACTCGACCGGATCACTATCCGATCTGTCACACCCCGACCACGTAGGACAACCAAACGTGGCGGAAACGTCGAGGAGTGTTGTAACAGAATTAATGTTTCATAACCATGGATACCAAAAAGTGTTTCATTTTATTAAACCTTGAATAATTACATTGTCTGGAAATCTAAATACACAATTTAAACATAGTCTATCATTGTTATTGAGTCACTAAGGCCTTGTCCAGTCCTATATGAGCATGCATCCTATCAATCGATATCTTTCAACAATACCTGAAACATATGTGAAAACGAGGTCAGCAAAGAAATGCTGGCGAGTACATAGGTTTTGTGAAAATAAGATTCATGACTTCTGTTTAAGAAAAATGTTTAGTCATGAACCTTGTAAATTTGCTTTGTCTTTGTAAATCATTTGAAAAATAATAAGTTCAGGTGATATGTATAAATAAGAGAATAATGCATGATTAAACAAATAACCATGTAAAATGAGTTTGTATAAGATAAGTTGTTTGTAAATAAATGTCTTGTGAAAAGTATGTTACTTGTATAAAATGTTCTATGTCTCAAACTGAAATGATTCAAGTAACGCTACAATATGTAATACCATACAAACACTTATATATAGGAAGTACCAGCGGCGTATCCACCATGCATGTATCATATTACACACACACCGTTACTCAAATCACTTACCCAAACAAACCACCAATGTAAGATGTCCATGTTTAAACAAATTGTCAAATGTATTGAATAATATAACAAAATGTTTAAGTTAAGATGTAAATCATGTCATGTATAATCAATGTCAAAAGTGTTTGTGTCAAATGTAAACCATGTAATGTGTAACCAAAATGATATGTATGGCTAGTGAAATGCATCAACTAAACCATAGGTGAAACGCACAAAACAAAGTATTGAAGTAAAACTTGGTTTAAATCAATACTATGTTTCGTGGAAATGCATGATCAAATGTAAATCATGTCCAAATGTTTACCCAATCGTTAACCCATTTTGTTTTTATCGTTCAAATCGTTCTTGTTTTAATTGTGAAACTACTTAATGGTCGATTCTCTAATAACATTCAAACCTTCTTGACGCGTTCATCGTTCCAACTCGCTCTCGCTCTCGTTCTTAACAAACCCTTACCAAAGAGTAAGTTAATAAATACAGATTCAGTCATTACCCAAAATATCCACACATAACCATGGGTATAGAGAATAACGGGATTTGTCAGATCCTATGGTACCATAACCTAATACTGGTCGGCTTGATCATTGCTAATGAATGTCATTGGTTATGTAACTACAACCAACAAGTTTGTTCACTTTATTGAAATCGTTCTTGAAACTATTGTAATTGTTTTTGAAACCATTGTTATCGTTCTTGAAACTATTGTTATCGTTCTTGATACTACATTGTAATTGTTTTTGAAACCATTGTAATCGTTCTTGAAATCATTGTTATCGTTCTTGAAATCATTGTTAAAACATTTAGCACATATGAGTCACCCCAAAACAGTTGAAAACAGTAAAAGAGGGGAATAATGTACTCGCCTGAGAATGCTTAGAGGTCTTGAACAACAACCAAACAAAGCTTGAGGGAGCACGGAATCAGTCGGCAATCTAAAACTATATAAATAAACCGGACTTAAATCGGGAGATCGGATAGGATGAGGCTTGGTAAACCAAATGAGTATTGGAACTCATATGATATGGTTTAACAAGGCCTACATACTACATTGAGACTAACCTAAGTGTTTTCGACCCATCGCGACCCATTAAGGTAACATATGCTACTTTAACGCGTCGTGCGTGTGAAACGCGTTCGGACCGTCTAACTAGTCCTATGACAAGTGTTATATGCCTAAACATGTTACATAATCAGTTATGTGACAAAAGTTTAGGTTACATATGCTTAATTACCAATTATACATGAAAAGGGTATTCTGGTAATTTACCTAAGGCATATAAACTACCTATCATACAACTACTCAAACGATGTGACCATAGGGTATAACCTCGGAAGGTTATTCCCTACCTACTATGGTCACCTAATGTGTTTGGTCGGATCCTAATGATCGACCAAATGGGTCGGGTTCGAGGTATAAGCGATTTATTAGATCGCTTACCCTACGACCCTAGACAACGTGGTAATCAGTAGGCATAGTCCCAAGGGACTATAACCAACGTGATTACACTCACGTTGCGAAGTTCAAACGAACTTCGCATTGACCATAACTGGTCAATGTAGAAAGTCAAACAAAGTTTGACTTTCAGACTCGAAAGACTCGAAAAGCAATAAAAGAACGAAAGAATACTTACGAAGGGTCCCCGAATGCTAACTTCGATTCAAGAATCTCAGGTATGAAACAATAGTTTCAACTTAGAGTTTCTCAAATCAAAGTTCTTGTGATTTTGAAGCATGGGGGTGGGGTATTTATAGTAAAAGGTCCACCGTTAAGATCGTTTCATGGAAAACGTGCCTTAATCCCACCCGTACAAGTGTCGAGACCTTATGGTGACTAAATTTGGGTTCTTATCAGCTGACTAGACAAGTGTGAGTGTGTGGTTGAGGATTAAACAGCTGCAATCTGATGTTAAATACACTTAATCTGGTCTGGTTAGGCAGTCGCGTAGCGCTACTGCCAAGGCATTAGGCAGTCGCGCTACGCTAGCACCCCCCTGTTTCAGAAATGTTTCAAAAGTATCAGAAATGGTCCCTGCACGTGTTTAAGGCCTTTTTCGATGCGTTTGAACCCCGTTAACCTCATTTCAAGGCTCTAAAATGAAGTTAAAGTATAGGGAACTCAAAAAATGCTCAAAAATATGCCGGATGATGGTTCGTTTGGTCGTACGATCGCGATGTTCGCTTAATTACGACGGAATGCGCATAAGCACGAAAAACGATCCAAATGACGCGACGAATGGATTTTTCTTATGGCGAACACTAAAATATAATATAGTCATGCTTACATAAATTTTTGGATGTCCAGATGTATTCAGAACGTAAGTTATGCGCGAAAATGCAAACTTGTGCACTTTTTGGCACTTTTAGTCCCTGAATGACCCAAAAGTTTATTTTAGCACACCGAACCCCTCAAAGCCTATTTCTAAGCTATGTAAAGGATATTTAAGGTGTTTTTAACTTATGGTCATGTTCCGGAATGTTCGTTACAGTTTAAATTGACATACTTTCGCAGTTTGTCAAGTTTAGTCCCTGTAAGCGAATTAACTTGTTTTTGCCATACCAAAGCCTTCAAAACTTATTTCTAAGTTATGTAAAGGTTATTTAAGGTATGTTAAGCCTATGTCACTATTCCGGAGTGTTTGTTGCATTAAACTGGTTATATTTACGCATCAGTGCGCATATAACCTTCAAGAAAGTAATTTAGAGTTTGGAATTTAACAAGAATTGATATGTGCAAAAGATACACATATTTATATAAGTCCAAAGTATGAAATACAATATTTTCATTGGTTTGGAATTTGTTTGATGGCCGTGGAGGCACAGGTGTTAAAACTGAATCAAATCAATCAAAAACCATGTCGAGTTCTTCGTACTTGCTGACGTCATCCACCCAATCGGATCTCCATCTGATCAGATTGGCTTTGTGTGTTCTTGATTTTGTTTGCTAATATCATCATCTCACTCGATCGGATCACCATCCGATCAGGTGAAGTGTTGAAGTGTTGAAGGTTAAAGGTTTACAGGAGCTTGTGTCACTCAATCGAACGACCACCCGATCGGATCACTATCCGATCGGATAGCCGTCCGACACCTGTGCTCATCCGACACTTGTTATCCGACGATTGTACTTGGCTGTGACCCGATCGGATCACCACTCGACCGGATCACCATCCGATCCAAGTGCATCAGTTTGAAATTTTTGAAAATTGTGAAAATTTTTCTAAGTGTTTGAACTTTTTCAGGTACTTAAAGATGGGAGACGATTTCCTGAACCCGTTCAGCGATGTTTTTGCATACCATACCAGAGAAACATCAACAGATACTTCCAATACTAATCAAAATCCAAAGAAGGCGATTGCTGATTCGCTCAGTGTAGACAACGCCTATGGTACCTACAACAAGCGACCGAAGTTTATGGCAATAGAAGACTACAACAGATGGTCAGGTAGATTTGAGGATTGGTTGAAAGCGTTTGCTTATCAGAGCTGGAAGTGTATGAAGAATGGCTACGACATAGGAAGGAAAGATTATGAAAACCTAAATGATACTGAACAAGAGACATTTGTTGCAGAACAAAAATGTATACCTTTGTTGCATCAATCTGTCAGAGATGACATAATTTCATTGATTAGTTATGAAAACTCAAAAGATTTGTGGGCCAAGTTAGAGAAAAAGTGTATCAGAGGGGCAGAGATAGTGAAGAACAAGAAACGTCTACTGAAGAAAGAGTTTGACGTGTTCACGTGCATGAAGAATGAGAATGTGCTAAAGATGGTTGAGCGGTTCTGTCACTTGAAAATAGAACTTGCTAGACATGGTATCACTGTGACTGAAGAAGAGATGGTCGAGAAACTGTTTGAATCTTTACCTGAAGAAAAGGATTGGCAATATTATGGGTTGGTTCTAAAAAACACCATGAAGATGTCTGATATGACTGTTGACTGGTTAATAGAAAGGTTTGAGAGTCATGAGTTAGAAATCAGGAAGATGAATAAAGTCAACAACACCACGTACCAACAAAACGTCGATCTTTACTACAGGGGTAGTATGATTCCTAAGACCTCTTCACCGAAAACCGTATTTTCAGCTGAGAGCTCGAACACAGTTACTCAAGAAAGACAAAGCAGTAGTTCAGCACCCAGCAGTGGTTATCATGGAGGTTCTTCTTCATCCGCTCCAAGCCAGCAACAACAAACTGTTCCCAAAAATGTTTTTCAGTGTAACATTGCAGTGAACCTGAACAGTGCCCAAAACTTCAATGAAGAAACTGCAAAATAACAAATGGTGTTTATTGCTTCAATCCTGGAATCATATGAAAGCTTGGTCGCTGGGAAAATCAGGAATACGAATCTGACAAAAGAAGATTATGATCAGATTGATCCCGAACAGATGGAATTAATCGACATACGATGGTGTATGGCTAGCGTAGTCAGGAGAGCACAAAGGTTTATGGAGATAACAGGAAGAGATTCCATTGGTGGGCCTTCGACGAAGTTGGGTTTTGATAAATCAAAAGTGACATGCTTTAATTGTAAACAAAAAGGGCACATCAAGAGGGAATGCAGAAACTCAGCAACGGTTGAAACGGCTAACCCTTTTCATGACGACTACTATAAGAAAGCCATTTATCACCGAAATCAAGAATTGTCGCCAAGAATGAAACAAATCGAAGAGAATCCAAAGGAGAAATCGAGAGCCTTAGCCGTGATTCAAGATGACGAAGGTTTCGATTGGAGCGAGTTTTTGCCAGAAGATGATGTTGTTGGTTTTGCTTTCATGGCAAAAACTGAACCATATAAGGACACCCGAACTGAAGAGCAGAAGTACACTTATCGGAAGTTGGTAGCTCAAACTATGAAAGAAAGAAACTATCAAGCTTGGAAAGAAGCTAAGAAGGCAAACAGATGGGATCCTGATCGTGAGTGCTATTTGGATCCGAAAGGCAAGATTATTGCGGAACCATCATCACTCATACTCGAAACTCTCATAGAATCCATAAAGCAAGAGGATGAACAAAGAGAGAGAGATGCAGCAAAGAAAGCTGAAGAGGAAGAGCTAAAGTCAAGGAAAGTCGACAATGGGATAATCGACACAACAAAAGAAATGACTGTAGAGAACCTAACAAAGATGGCAGATAAAGTGCTTATGGCAAAGGAACTATAGGTAGATTCCAAATCTGCGTCTGAATCAACAAGCAAGGTCAGTAAAAGTGGTTCAAACAATGAATCAGGTAAGACTGATGGTGCTAAAATTGAAAGTGACTGCAAAAATTGCATGAAAGAATGCAAAGTTTGTAGTACACATGCGTATCTCACAATGAGAAAAACCCAAGAACTAGTTGAAAAGGTTGAAACAACTGAAAAAGGTTTTTTAGATCGAGATAAACTTCTCAGAGCTTCAAATGAGAGAATAAAATAATTAACAGAAAAGATCGAAAAAGATAAAACTGATGTTGAGCGATTTAAGAAAGAAAATGAGAAGTTAATTCATGAAAACAGACAAATTTCTGAAAATTATGAGAAGTTGAAAAGAACTGTGAAAGATTCTGATGAGCGAAATGGTAAAACTTATAAAGAAAATCTTCAATTGTCTGGAGTTCTTCAGACAAAAGAGAGACAAATCAACCAGAAATTGGATGAGATCGCAAGTCTTAAGCTTCAGTTCTAGGAAGCTAAGATTGAAAATGAAAGAATCAATTTGAAATTGAACAGTTACAGCTCCGCTAGCTTTGTTCTTCAACACATAGTTCCCAAACTAATTGGGAAGAACAAAGCTGGTGAAGATATCTACTTGGATGGAACAGGGGTGGGTTATCATCAAGTTCCACCGCCTGTGTTAAACAATTTTTCAAAAAAACAATTGGATAAAATTTCTGAAACAAATGAAAAATCGGATGTTGAGAAGTTGCCAGAAACAATTGATGTCACATTCACTTCATCATCTGATGAAGATAGTGTTCAGTCTGAAGTCGTAAAGAATGTGGTTGAAAATTTTTTAAAATCAGATAGTGATTCGATTGAAGATGAAGAGTGTTTTCTGAATAACTACATTCCAAAATCAAAATCCCAAAACAACTCAAATGACGAACCTACTCTTGTGATGTACAAGATGTCTAGTTCTGATAAGTTGTATTCGGATCTTAAATTTCCACTTTAGAATGTGAATGTTGACAAGTTGAAACAAGTTTTCAAATTAGTCGAAAATGATGTTTCTGAAATTGAGGGTTTAAAGAGTTCCAAATGAGCTTTGAACTTTCAAAAAGATAAATCTTATTATAAGAAACATGTTGTACCACCACGTTTTAACAATAACAACCAAAACAGGTGGTCGGGAGGTTATCAGGGTGGTAAGAACAATCAAAGAAGAAACTTTCAAAACAAAAGGTTTGTCGAAAAGAAAGTATTTGTAAAGAGCTCAAGTTCACTTTTCGATCAAGAATCGGAAATCTTTTTGAAAACAAATGAAGAATTATTTGAGAAAAAGGCCTCACAGCCTCAGACTGAAGGCAAAAGTCGGGATGCTGACACCCGAACATGCTTCAAATGCAATGAAGTTGGACACATTGCACGAAAGTGCACCAACTCAAAGCCTAAGTCTGTGGTTGTTGAGAATCCAAGAAAGAAGAACGATGTAAAAGGAAAAGCTCCACTGTTTGTTGAGAAAAAGATTTTGAAAAATGAAAACATCAAAGTCAAAACTGAAACTGTAAAACAGCCGGTAAAGAAAACTGATAAATTTTACAAACAGGTTGCTTCTCCACAACAAGCTTGGAAGCCAAAAACTGAGGCTAAGACATCGAATGTTCCAAAACCAAAGGTTTCTGTTGCTGAAAAACAATAATCTTTAACCAAACCGGTTAAGATGAATGTACCTTTGGATTATTACCAGAAGTTGGATAAACAAACTTCAACCCCACCAGGGAAACCAACCATCTGGTCAACCACAAAAAGATGAATTTTTCTTATACAAAGAGGTTGAGGTTGGGACTGAAGAGAGCTTGAAAATGAATGACAAAAATTTCCCACCATTGCACACCACGACTACTCACCTTAATGTCAAGCTACCCAAGTCGAAGGAGGCTTGGGTTGCTTCAAAATCTAAATGAATGTTTGTGAAATGTGCAGGAGCTTCCGAGATCTATCTCACGGTGGATTATAGATAGTGGAGCTTCTCAGCACATGACAGGGAGAAAGACAATGTTATATGATGTTAGAGGGTTCAACGGTGGATACATCGGTTTCGCAGGAAATCAAGGAGGACGTATTATTGGTGAATGAACATTATAAAATGGTGTTATCACATTTGAAAGAGTCAATTACATAGCAGAGTTAGAGAATAATCTTCTTAGAATTTCTCAAATTTGTGACCTAATGTATTCGACACATTTCACTGATAAAGAATGTCTGATCCTGAAGTCGGGGTTTGTCATCCCCGAGGAGTGGATCATCATGAGAGCAGCACGAGTTAATGATCTGTACGTGTTGGATATGAGCATCGCTATGACTATCACGGGTCAAACTCATTGCTTCATGTCAAAAGCCACTGAAAAGGAGTCTGTATTGGGGCACCGGAAGATGGGCCACATTCACCTATGCAAGATGAACTACCTGGTGCATAATTATTTAGTAAATGGTGTTCACTTGAAGAGTTTTCATCTTGAGGGGGAGTGAATCAGTTGTATAAAAGGGAAACAACGGAAGAAATCCCATCCTGGCAAAAAGATGAACCCTATCTCGAAGCCACTATAGAGACTTCACATGGATCTTTTCGGTCCTGTGAATGTCAAGAGCATTACAGGTGATCTCTATTGCCTTGTAGTCACTGATGACTATTCGAGATTCTCGTGGGTGACGTTCCTGAAGTCAAAAGACGAAACATTTGAGAGTTTGCTGAAGTTATTCAGGAAGATTGAGAATTTGTACCGAACTCGAATTCGAAGACTAAGAAGTGACAACGGTACGGAATTTAAGAACAACAGAATGGAGGAATTATGTGATTGACGAGGTATATTGCAAGAGTTCAGCGCACCATATACTCCGCAACAAAATGGAGTAGCAGAAAGAAAGAACAGAACGCTGATCGAAACGGCAAGAACGATGCTAGCTGATTCCAAGTTGCCGATTAATTTCTGGGCAGAAGCAGTATCAGCCGCTTGCTATACACTCAACAGGGTACTTACTGTGAAGAAGCACAACAAAACATGTTTCGAGTTGATCAACAATCGCAAGCCTAATCTCGAGTATTTAGAGCCGTTCGAGTCTCCCTGCACTGTTCTGGATCCTGATGGTAAATTTGGTTCAAAGAGTATTGAAGGTATTTTTGTGGGATATGCAAGTCCACTCAAACGCGTCTTTATTCCAAGTCTTAAAAAGATCATCGAAGCACAACATGTTGAATGTCAAGGCTACACAATGCCTCCACAGAAGCCCGCAGACTCATGGCAATTCAACTACGATACCTTATGGGATTCATTCGAGTTAGAAGAAGAGCCAGAGTTCCTTGATGAATTATATATTTTACGAGGATATGAATAATCTCAGGGAAGATTTCCAGCAAGTTCTTCTAAACGTCAACAACAAACTTCCAATAATGATGAAGTTGGTCCCAGTCATGCTGGAGAGAATGATGAAGCTCAGCAAACTCCGACTACTTCGGAACACGAGTCTGCTCCTAAAAATCAGACGGCTGTCAACAATGATAATTCAGAAACTGATGATATTCCTACTTTTGACCGTGGTGATTCAGAGTCTGAGGGGGAGCTAATCCAATCTTCAGATCAGACAATTCTTGACAATGAACAAGTTGCGGAGCTGAACGTTACAAATTTGGAGGGCGAGGTGGATGTTCCTGGCGAAGTTATGCCGAGGACTCTTTCATACCATCCAGAGGAGTTGATAATCGGAGAGCTGCAATCAGGCGTTCGCACCAGAAGCCAAATTGACCATGGCATTACTTGCTTTTATACTAAAATTGCTCCTATACAAACTGAATTTTCACTCAGTTGTTTCATTTCGCAGATAGAGCCGAGAACTTACTAGGAAGCACTGACTGAAGATTCATGGGTCAATGTAATGCAGGAGTAGCTGAGTCAGTTTGTAAAGCTTGGGGTATGGAAGCTTGTGGATTTGCCTGACGAACACCGAAAGATAAATACAAAATGGGTGTTCAAGTGTAAAAGGGATGACCGAGGAGTTATTGTCCGTAACAAAGCTCAACTCGTGGTCCAGGGTTTTAGTCAACAAGAGGGGATAGACTTCATTGAGGTTTACGCTCCGGTTGCTCGACTTGAAGCTATCAGAATTTTCCTAGCTTTTGCTTCATGGAAAGGATTCAAAGTGTACCAGTTAGATGTCAAATCGGCATTTTTATATGGAAAGGTGAAAGAGGAAGTATATTTCGGTCAGCCACCGGGCTTTACTAACCCAATCCACAAAGAAAAGGTCTACTTGCTAGACAAAGCATTGTATGGTTTGCATCATGCCCCGAGAGCCTGGTACGAGACGCTCTCTCAAAATTTGCTTGCCAACAGCTTTATCCGAGGCAAAGTGGATGCTACCCTTTTCACAAAAGAAGTCGATGGGCACTTACTGATCGTACAAATTTATGTTGATGATATAATTTTTGGGTCAACAAACGAAGAACTCTGCAAAGATTTTGAAAAAGTGATGAAGCAGAAGTTCGAAATGTCGTCAATGGGTGAGATGAAGTTCTTCCTAGGGCTGCAAGTCGACCAAATGCCTGAAGGAACCTTCATTCATCAAACGAAGTATGTTTACGACCTTCTGGAGAAATTCGGGATGTCTCAGACAGCTCCAATTTCCACCCCATTAGCAACCAATCATGGTATCAACCCTGATCTCACAGGAGAGAAGGTGGACGAGACACTATACCACTCAATGATAGGTTCGCTAATGTACTTGACAGCATCCAGACCCGATATCATGTACCCAACATGCATCGTGGCCCAATTTCAGTCAAGTCCTAGAGCTTCACATATGGCTATAGTCAAGAGGATACTACGCTACCTGAAAGGAACTCCAACATTGGGGTTGTGGTATCCAAAAGATGGCGACTTCACGCTCGAAGGATACTCTGATTCTGACTTCGGTTGCTGCAAAATCAATGCTAAATCAACAACTGAAGGTTGCCAATTTTTCGGACCCCGATTGGTCACGTGGCAAATGTAAGAAGTAAACCTCAGTTGCTTTATCAACATGTGAAGCCGAGTACGTATCTGCCAGCAGCTGCTGCTCTCAGATCCTGTGGATTCAGCAACAGATGCACGACTACGGTTTGCAATTTCTTACTTCACCTATTTTTGTTGATAATGAGGCAGCAATAAACATAACGAAAAAATCTGGTACATCACGCTAAAACCAAACATATAGAAATTCGTCATCACTTCATACGCGATTGTTATGAAAAGAAGCTGATACGAATTGACAAAATCCACACCGACGAACAAAAGGCAGATTTACATACCAAAGCTTTCGATAAAGCAAGTTTTCAATATCTTTTAAAATTAAATGGTATGAAATTGTTGTCGGATGCGGAGGAGTTACTTGGCGTTGATGAAAGTACCACTGCAGATGATGTTGAGAAGCCAACTGCACTGGTTTGTCATATTTTTAGTTGTTTTTGGTATTTAGGGGGAGATAGATATATTTTCAGAAAATACAAAAACAATAAAAAATGCAAAAATCCAAAAACATGAGATATTTTCAAAATCCAAAAACAATAGAAAACCCAAAAGAGTTTGTGTAAAAAGAGGAAATGATAGTACATCAGCTAGACAATTACAGTATGCTAAAGATATGTAATGTTTGAAGGTGTTAAGCAATCTCGCTGATGATATGCCGATAGGTTTTTACACATTTAGTAGATTTGTTCGGGATATAAACCTAAAATCATTTCTTGCTTATTACGTGGGGTATATCTCTCGGATATATAGGTAACCCCTGAAATCTTGTTTGAAAGATTTTCTATTTCTGACATACTAGGTCTATGTGCGTGATGATATCTGAGGTATTATACATGGACTTCTGATTTTGCGGAAGCAATAGCCTAGTCCTCGTATAATACTCTGCACTGCTTTAATCTTTAAAGCCTACCCTCAGCATAAAAAATGATGAAACATTGCAAAATGCTAATCATGTGTTGTTGAAGAAAAGATCCCCAAACGGGACACACCAAAAGTCAAGCCATCATCTCTCTGTCTGAACGGAAGTTCTAACCTGAGCTCTCATGGCCTCGCATTACCCGTTACAGATATCATTATTGTACGTTCACCTGTAAGACTGAATATAAAGATCTGGATACGAGAGTATATTCTGAGTGGGACATGCGTATGAGTTAATTCCTTAAAACACTAATTCGTATCCTGAATAAGTTGAAATTTGTGTGAAAATGTAAAAGGATCAGTATATCGGAAATCTAAGTGAATTGTTTAATACTTAGTGTGTAATCAAGCTCAACGGTACTTGTAACTTGTCAAACAGCTGATATGATCCTATGACACACTCACCAAAAATTTGTTTGTAAATAGTTACGTTTACTGCATTTCTTTTCATAGTTAGTATAAAACCCAAAAAGATTTAATAGTGTTTCAGTATTAAACTTTCTTAAAATCCCAAAAAGATTTTACATTTGTGCTTTAGTTTCTCGACAAACCAAGGTAGAAAGCTGATCTTCAGACTCGCAGTCATGAAGCAGAGCAGGAAGTTTTTGAACTGGACGACAGGGTAGAGAGCTAATCTTGGAAAAGGTTTGAATAAATTCAAAGTCAAAGCAAGTTCATTAAGTTGACACTTGTACAATTTTCATAAAAAAATGTGTTTGAAAAGTTGAACAAAAATGTCAGTTTGTTTCGTTTCGGGTCAACCAAGGTCATTAATTTGGACTTGGTAGGCAAATTAAGTGCCTAGGGTCATTAACTTGGACCTAGATACTTAAGTGTATTTCTAAAACTAACCAAATCTGATAAAACGGCAAAAAGTCAAAAGGTCAAAACACTAAAAGTTAATGAGAGGTGTTTGGATCGGATGATAATCCGATCGGATGGCAATCTGATCGGATGGCCATCCGATACTTGGCCACTCCTATAAATACAAGTCAATGTGCTCAGTCAAAACTTTACTCGTTCGAGCGACCACCCGATACTCTCTCAAACACTCTCATTTTCTTGATCTGGTTTTCACATTCTTGCTTACCACATCACATTGGATTGTTGGCACGCTCAACCTTCACAATGAGAAAGGTAAATTTACTGAGTTTCATTGTTAAATTTGATGTTTTGATGATGTTTTTGAGTGTCGGCGATTGTTCGGATCAAATATCTTAGATCTAGGCTTTGTTAGGATGTTTTGATAGAATCCAAGCATAGGGTTTTGTTCACTGGCCTTAGATTTATAGGTTTACCGTCTCAATTTGTACAAAAAACTTGTTAGACTTTAATGATTTGAAGTTTAAGGGTGTCGGCATTCGAACCTGTATTTGTCAAATTAAATCCAAATGGTTAAGAATTAGAAAAATTTGAACATAGGGTTTTAATCATCGGCAAAAACTCTACGTAGATCTGTGTTCAATTTTGAGAAATACTTAGAAAAATTTGATGTTCAAAGCTAGTTCAAAACTGTTCTTCATGTCATTTGGCTCGAGTGGCAGTCCGGTCGGATGACAATCCGATCGGATGACCATCCGATCCAATACATGTTAATTGTTAATTATTTCTCTAAGTGTTTGCCTAGATATTTGTGCCTTATCTTGTCAATGATCAAGTGGCAATCCGATCGGATGGCCATCCGATCCATATCACTTGTTCACTAGTTTGACTTGTCAAAAAGGTTGACTTATTTGTCACATGGATCGAGTGACAATCCGATCGGATGGTCATTCGAGTCACATACACATATCTTGACTTATTATTCTTTAATGTTGATGGTTCACCCGATTGGATGGCAATCCGATCGGATCACCATCCGATCCTCAATACTATACATAGTGAGAGCTCCAGTGTTAGAAAATTTTTTGAGATTTTAAAAATTTTCATCACTTGTTATTTTATCTTGAACTACGTGCAAATGCTAAACGTTTGCAGGCAAGAGCATCAGATTGGGATAAGTCACATAACATCTATTGTCTGCTAGAAGCACATTACACAGATACAACTCCGTTTAAAGACATGGCAAAATTTTTAAGAGAGAGAAAGATTCATAAGGCGTTAACTGATAGAACCATAGTATATGAATCACATGTTAGAAGTTTTTGGAGTTCGGTAAGATATGAGGAGAAAGAAAAAATGATTTATTTTGCAGTTAGAAAGAAGGACGAGAATAATCAGGATGTGGATTTGGAAATTAAGTTTAATGTTGGTGATTTAAGGAGAGTATTGGATTTAGGAGACTCTGATTTTGATCCTATCATTATTCCATAACGATTGTGCAAGGGTATGTGGTGCAGAATGGGGTTTACAGGTCATCTGAATGGAAAGTATCTTAAGACGATGTTCAGTCCACCATATAAGTTCCTAATTCATTGTGTGGTTCATGCGTTGTCACATCGAAAGGGAGCCTATGACGAAACATCAGATTACATCATGAACATTATCACTTTCTTGATGCTGAACAGGCCATACAATATATCACAAGTGTTATTTGATCATTTGGTGGATAACATTAAGGGTGATAAGTACATCATGTACCCCATGTTTATCCAGATGATGATAGATGATCAATTTAAGGATATTCCAAAGGATTCTGCTGATATATTAGGTGTACAAAACATGACACCTGATACTATAAGCAGATTATCTAAAGGTAGTGAAGCAAGGGCAAAGAGAATGATATGCAAAATTGATAATCCAGCATACGTTGCTCCTGAAAACGATGCATGGAGACATGAAAATAGCAATTCTGATGATGAGACTGATAGATTGAGGGAGATGAATGAGAAGAAGCTCAAATATTGGTTTGTGAAGGATGGGACAAGAAAGAGAACTCCAAAGACATCCCCAGCTGTATCTATTCCAAAAGTGTCAACACCAAAGATAGTTGTTAAGGGTATAGTTGAAAGGGGGAGTAATTAGAAAAGAAAGAACTTTAAAAGTTATATTATTCTAATGATCGTTTAATGTTTGTTTTTGCAGGGCCTTCAAAGCAATCCACTCCAAGTCTTGTGGATGAACTAGTGTTAGATCCAACAAGCATACCACAAGAAGGTGTTGAATTGGCTAAAGTTACGTTTGAGCAATACATAAAGCATACTAAAGATGCAGCTGCAAAGATTTAAAGCTCAAAAAGTGTTCAACCTGAAAGTGTTAAAGAAAAGCAAACTGAAGGTGTTGTTCATGATGAATCAGATGATGCTGACGATGAATCTTCTGATACACAGCCAGAGATTGATGCGTCAAAGATTGGTCATGGAAAGGTTCAGTTGAAGAAGAAACCACAGAAAAAGAAGAAAGGAGCAGATGAAGATGATTCTACTTACACTCCAACTTCCAAAGAGAAAAAGAAATTAAGGATAAAGCGTAAAGCTTTTCAAACAGGCGTTATTCCAACAAACGTTAGAGCAAGAAAAGGAAGTGCTACTATGTCTGAAAGTCAAAGTGGTAAAAGTGAACAACATGTTACAACTTCAAAGGATCTTGAAACTGTTGAAGTTCCTAAAGTTCCAGAAGTTCAAAAGAAAGTTGGTGATGATGTTGAAGTTGAAATTATCGATGAAAGAGTTGCTACACCACCACCACCACCAGAAAGTCAACATATTCCAGAAAGTGGTGAATCTTCACAGCCAAAGAAAACTACACTTCCAGATATGTTTGAAGGATTTCCTACTATTCACGGTGAACTTAAAGACGACATACTTCCTGACGAAGAGTTTGATATGTTTCATGATGCTTCAGTAAAAGATTTGAAAAAGAAAATGAGTCTTCTGGAGAAAGAGAAAGAAAAGGCTGAAGCTGAACGTGACGAGTTGAAGAAACAACTTGAAGAGTTGTTAAAAACAAATGAAGAAAAAAAGACTGTCATGATCAATCAAGCAAAGAAGATAAAGAAAATGGAAGGAGATGTTGATGATAATGCTCAGCTCTTTGAACAACTTTCCATGGAGATTATTGATCTACATTTGAAGATGCAAAAATTGAATGAGATAAATCAGATGTTGAATCAATTGCTAAGTGAACTTCATGAAGCATCCTCGAATGAAATGAAAGCGATGAAGCTAGAGATGGAAGCTCTTAGGGCTGACAAAACCGTGAAGGATGAACAACTCAATATGTTATATACAGTGATGGAAAGTCATCTTGGTATTAATGTTCAAGCTATTTATAACAACCTGGAGATCCAAAGAGTTGAAGAAAGAAGAATTGCCAGGGAAAGAGAGTTGGCTCAAGAAGCAACTCAGAGAAGAAAAGGGTTGGTTGTAGATACAGAAGAGGTTCTTGGTTCGTTAAGTCAAGCTGACGTAGAAATGGTAGATGTTGAAGATGATCAAGTTCAAAACTTCGTACTTGTTGGTGAATCTTCTCCTCTATCTTACAATTATGAAGATATCATTCGTCTTGTGCAAGTAGAACAAAGGAAACGAAAGGCGAAAGAACCGGAGGTGTTGTTATTAAGATGGAAAGAAGAGGAAGAGGAAGAGAAAGAAGATGAAGAATTAGAAGAAGATCTTGAGGCAATTGAGAACTCTGATCCTTCATGGGATGCTTTGATAGACAAAGATGATGATAAAGATCAAGGATCTTCGGGATTATTGATTGTGAATCCATCTGTTCAACAAAAGATAGAAGATTTTCTGAACGACGAGATCAACGAGCAGGAAGAGGATCAACATCAAGAGTCTTCTTCTTCTTCAGGAAAGAAACATGCAGACCAGGTATTCCTCACACAACCTACTGTTATATATTTGAATGGTCGAGTTGAGGGGGAGATAGAGGTGCCTAGGTCTAGAGCTGAAATGTTAGAAGAATTGGGCTTAGTCGATGGAAAATTCAAGTTTGATATAGAAGATGAAATTCCTTCGTCACCAAAAAAGGAATATGAGTTCAAATATGCTCATGAGGCTGATAAGTACAATAATGTTATAGTTGAAGAAGGATCAGACTCATCTGATGAAGAAACAGTCTTTCATTATTCTGGAATCGATGAAACATTTCCAACTCTTGCGGAAATGTTCAAGGAGCAGAATGAAGATGAGTTGCGAAGGAAAGTAGTTGAGAAGATAACAACTGAAGGTATACCTCAAATCATTCCACGAGAAAATCTAGTTGAAGAACAAAAGAAATGGTTCAAGGTGATGCCGAAAGCAAAAGAATTCTGGAAGATATTGGAAGTCAAAGTGGAGAGACTTGGAGATAGATGAATTCTTGAAGAAGTATAAGCGCAGTCAGAAATTCAAAGAAATAGCTGATAAAGCTGCAAGGCTTGGAAGATATAAGTTTATGAGACCGCCTCCAATAGATCAGACACCAATCAAGAAAGAAGAGAACAAGATCCCGAGCTGGGATAGAAAGCGCGATGGTGATCCTGAATACACAAAGTGGTGGAATGAAACTGGAAGGCCTCTTAGGCGAAAGATGTTGGAAGAGAGAGAGGATAAGAGATGTCAGAAAGCGAAGGAGCGAAGGCGCAGCAGGAAGGAATAAAGACTATGCAGGAAGGAACTACAGCTACATCCAAGGGGGAGTCTATTAGTGCATATGTTTGTAGCTTCCGTCTGCATCGAGTCTTGTATATTTTGTGCTGTGTATGTAATTTTGTACATGTATGTTTATGTATGTTTGTGTAAAGACAATTCAGGGAACGGTGTTGATTTGTAAAAGTGAAATCCGACGGACGACGTTTGTCATCCGATCGGATGGCCATCTGATCGGATGACCATCCGATCGGGTCATCATCTGTCCGGGTGACACTTCTCCACTCCCTGGTTGTCTATAAATAGCTTGCTAGTGTTAGATCATGAGAGACTTTTGCTGAACTTGTAGCGAAGCTCTGCCAGTCTGAACGTCTACCGGATCCTCTGTATTTTCACCATTTTCGAATAGAATTCAGAGGCGTTAAACTTTGAACTTGTCATTGTTGATTCTGTGACATTGTCAAGGGATTCTACACCTTGATTCTAATCGATCCAGCCACATTCTACTTAAACAGATCCTGAGATAAACGGCCTAACAAACAACCTGAAATCTCCGTTTGGAAATGGGATAGCATCGCTATGGACTTCATAACCAAACTTCCCCACACGTCTTCTGGTCATTTCCTTCCTATTCCTGAAGATTTCAAAGTTGAGAAACTTGCTCGACTCTACACTGACGAAATCATATGTCGTCATGGTATTCCTCTTGACATCATTTCTGACCGTGATGGTCGTTTCACTTCACGTCTTTGGCAAACTTTCCAGTCCGCTATGGGTTCTCATTTAAATCTCAGTACGACCTTTCATCCTCAAACGGATGGACAGACTGAATGTACTATCCAAACCCTAGAGGACATGCACCGTTCTTGTGTCATCGACTTTGGTGGCAGTTGGGATGTGCATTTACCATTGATCGAGTTCTCGTACAACAATAGTTACCACTCCAGTATTCAAATGGCTCCTTTCGAGGCATTGTATGGTCGCAAGTGCCGATCTCCTATTAGCTGGCATGAGATTGGTGACAAACAATTTACTGGCCCTGAGCTCATACAAGAAACAACGGATAAGATTCTTCAAATCCGTGACAATCTACTCAAGGCTAGAAGTCGATAAAAGAGCTACGCTGACAAAAGACGCAAACCCTTGGAGTTTAACGTTGATGATCATGTACTACTCAAGGTATCTCCTTAGAAAGGAGTAGTTCATTTTGGTAAAAAGGAAAAACTTGCCCCTCACTATGTTGGTCCTTTCAAGATACTCGAGAGGATTGGCAAGGTGGGTTATTGACTCGATTTACCTCAAGAACTCAACAACGTTCATCCAATGTTTCATGTCTCGAACCTCAAAAAGTGTCTAGCTGAAGGAGGACTTCAAGTTCCTCTCGAAGATCTCCAAATCAACGACACTTTGCATTTTGTGGAGAAACCCGTCGAAATCATGGACCGAGGTGTCAAGAAACTGAGGCGCAGTCAAATTCCTATCGTTAAGGTTCGATGGGAAGGAAAACGTAGCGCTGAATTTACTTGGGAACTCGAGAGTGATATGAAGACCAAGTATCCACAACTTTTCATTACTTCTTCCTAAAATTCGGGATGAAATTTCCTAAAGGAGGGGAGACTGTAACACCCTGCTTTTTCATACTTTCCATAATTAGAAACCGTTGCTTGTATTTCCATTTTTGTAAGTCTTGTATTCTTGTAATTGTCTTTCCGTGGTAATCATTGTAAAATCCGAGACTTGAATCATAATGAAAATCGTATTTTCTTTACCTTCATGTTATACACATTTTATACTTGTTTATACACATGGTTTAATCAAACATGTGGTACTTTACTCATACTTCGTGAAAAATACGTCAAACTTGCAAACACATAATTATATGTTCAACTTAAGCGAATACGACTCTTATTCTCGACAAATATACATGTTTATACTTGTGTTATGTTGGTTTTATAAAATAATTACTTAACATACCTTAAAATATGTTCTTTGTACTTAAAACACCCTAATTATACATTAAAACATCAATATATGAAAGATCAAGGGGTGAAAGTGTCAAAAATCAACAAAAACACAACCTGACCTTTGCTCGCGGCCCGTGAAGACAACACCTGGCGAGTCGCGCCCCGCGACGGACTCAGATCCGCTGAAATCCACAGCTGGTTACGGGATTGGCTGTTGTGGTGTGTTTTGTTGAGTTATTTTTGTGTTTTCTACATTATATAAGCACCAACCAACCACCCTAACACTTCCCTATAAATGCCAACCCATTTCCACACTTCATCCACTTTACAAACTCACAAATTCACTCTCAATTCACTCTCAAATCTGCTGGAAATCAGAAGCAAGATCAGATTCATCACAAGTTGCTTAAGTGAGCATAACTTCTTCATTTCTCATATTTTTTTATTGATTCTTCTTTCTAATCACTTGGAACAAGCCTAGGTATGTTTCCACAGGTTTTCCATGGAAAACCAAGGCCTGGAACATCACCAAACAGGCTCCAAAGTGATATAAACTTTATGTTTTAATTTAAACTTTGTTAAACTTGCTTGAACTTGAGTTTCTCATTCACATTCCTATGTCCTTATGCTCATAATCAAATCTATAGTTAGTTGGGCTTAAAAACAAGGTTGTGACATGTAAAATCAGAGGTTTAAACCTCATAAACATTCTGTTTGGTTAGGGTTTTAACCCACAAGTGATGAACAAGTCTAAGACTTGAAGATTGTGTGATTACAAGGTTAGCTTGGGCTATCCTACTTGAAGATCCACACATCACTTGATGTTTTCTTAGATTAGTTGTAGTTATTTCCTTTCTTATTGTACCTTAATGGAAGACTTGTCCTTCCTACCTCGTGCATGACTTATGTGAAATACAAAGAGGTTCCTAAATGGAGGATTTATCCTCCTACCTCATGCTTGACTTATATGACAATATGATATACTATATAACTTATATAATATTCAAGTAACCAAACTTTGGATGATGAACTAGTGGTCATTTGTCAAGATAGTAGGTTACATCATCTAAGACTTTAATAACTTGTTATGATTCTAATGGGTAATTTAACCCATGAAAACATTCTAACCCTTTTGGGTTCATCATGTCAAAACAAGTATTATAAAACTAGGTGGTTATTTTCCTCATATGTTTACTTTCATGTATTTTAAACTCCGAATCTTTAATCTTACGTTAACTCCCCAAACTCACACACCTATGTTTCTTCGTGTAGAAGGACACGGTGTTCCACTCTAATCAACCAACAACTCTCGCCGGATTACCAAGTTGTCGCAACCCCCGACCCCTTGCCCCAGGAGGCGGGCGGCATCGAGCTTCGCATATTCGGTGGTATCGGTGTTTATCAATTTTTGCAGCGGAAGTTTTCATCAGGACCGTAGTTAGGAAATATTGTTATCAGAGTTAAACACCAAAATGTTTAAAATAGATAAATGAGATAGAACCCAAGTTTTTCTGATAATACATTTATAATAACCAGTGGGACAAAATCTAACTTTTCATTTGTAATATATTTATAGGGATCAACCCTAATTATTGAAAACAGGTCTCCTTTTTAATTAGGTAACTTTTATAGCCACTTTTCTAAGCCTTCAGTGCTCTCCAGCTGGCTTTTATTGGCTTCACACTAAGTTACCTGAAACACGTGTTTAAAACATTTTATCAGCAAGAAATACTGGTGAGTGAATCCCAGTTTAATCAAAACAAGTTTTATCATTTTACAGTATTTGAGGGCGATCACGCAATTACATTTGTTTCCAATTCTTACTTTAATTACCACCCACGGTACTGTCAACCCGACTTGTGGTCATGTTACTACTCACAGTGTAGTAACAAATTTTGTATACAAAACCCCAACATACCGACGATAATTGTAGAATTACAAATACTCAATCACTGTTAATCATAATGTAAAACAATTGAGGTTTTGTGAAAACTGTTTATGAAAAGCATTTACAAAAAAGAGGATAAACTCACATTGCAAATTTAGGTATTTCTTTGTGACTTCCTGGTTATAATCTATTAATTTAAACAATGCACATGCGTTAGTATAATAACCCAACTTTACATTAGTTATAGCCTCCCCGAGACAGAACTCCAACGACTACGTCGGGTAGAGCCTCGACAGGCGTTACGGAGCACTAGATCAATCGGGCAGCGTATCTAATATGTAACCGGGGGTTATAATACTTACAACGAGGCAGAGCTTCGCTAATTATGGGGTATAATACCCGATTATTTTAGCTTATATATGTTGACAGAGATTCAGAGAAATGAACGATTTCAAATGGAGCCTGAACCTCCTATTTATAGGTCTGATCGTAGGCGAGTCGCGGCCCGCGACGTCATTTCCTTCAGTTCTCGCGGCTCGCGAGAGACTAGAATAGGCCGTAGGGTGGGTGAGTCATCGGGTGTAGTCCCGACACATGGCGGCTCTGGTGTGCGGTAAGTAATGGGGCCTCGCGCCCCACGAAGGTCTTAGTGATCTCGCTCGCGGCCCGCGAGCGACTTGTAGATTTGTTTTTATTTGATTTTTGTTAATATGAAGGTTATACGGGTTCATTTTTCACATACGGGGTACATTTAGGAACGTTTAGGGTGTCCGAAATATTTTAAGGAGGATTGTTATATCCTCCCCACCTTGTTTTAAATCTCGTCCTTGAGATTTGGGTTATGATATTTCCTCGGAGTTAGATTAAGTCTTGTAGTTAGTAAAGACAGTGTCAAAGTGTCTTTAGAAGCATTTAATGGATGGTAGTTCCAAATCCTAGTCTGTTGGGCAAATATTTAGAGAAAAGCAACTTATCTGGACTCGAGATAGTGCAAGAAACGATAGACAAGATGAATACGAGATTATCAAAAGAGTTATGTAGATAACAGATGGAAACCTTTCAAGTGGGAGATAAGGTTTTGTTAAAAGTTTCTATTATGGAAAGAATAGTCAGCTTCGTTAAATTCTAGGTATGTTGGATTATTTATTAAAAGAATAGGACCCGTAGCTTAGCAGCTACCACTGCCAGAGGAATTAACATGAATGATGTATGTATAAAAGTGCTTAGCAGGTGAATTGTTAATGAGATCTTTCTAAGGACATAGAAGAAGATGAGAAACATAAATGTTTCGATTAGTTCCAGGAATTGATGTTAACTGCACGAGATGAAATGATACAATCATCAAGGTGACTAAGTTTCACAAAATCAGAAGAGAGATTTGATGGACATAAAGTTCGGAATGCAACGACAAACAGGATTTGATGTCAGCAGAGAACTTACTTTGATTGTCAAATTGAGGAAGACTAGGAGTCAATAATCTCGATTAAAAATAGAAGTATGAAAAATGATTTGTCAATTATCACAACAGAAATCAGTGACATTGATTTAAATGACAGAGATACACTGGACAATACGATGGAATTTAGTGTATCATTGTCTTAATACATAATTGTATCAAGACTACTTGAATAATGAGTCAAACGAATGACGTATGGATTGATATGATCAGGGTTTATTATTAGCACAGGCTACAATTTATACAGACACCACAAGGTGTTGTAATGATTGAAGGAATTCAATGATTACGGTGACCGAACGAAGTCACCGTTCTCAAAATTGACTGAAAGTTTCAATGAAGTGAATCTGGATATTCAAAAGATAGGACGTTCGAATGAAAGAATAAATGAATATTGTAGGTTTAACTCAAAGATGAAAGAAATGTTGGAGGTACATTGGAATAAGAATTTAGGTACTTTTATCTTAACACAAAATTGTATTAAGACTGGTTTAGGATAATGAATCAATAAATAGATAAATTCGTACCTCATGAAATGAGTCCAAGTTTCAAAGAAATTGCCACCACAAGGTGTCGTGTTTTAACAAATGATACATCAAAATTGAAGACTTTAAACAAGTTCACTATGATTCAACCATTGAGATTACCTCGAATATGATGATCTCAATTCATCATATGGGATTTTGAATTGAATGTATATTGTGAACAAGTTCAAACAATTGAGCTTGGTTTGGACATATTCCAACAATGGATATACGTATTGACAAGAAATGGTTTCAATGAAAAATCTAGTAAGTAACTTTTAAAAGAAAATGTGTTTTCCAAGAAATCTGTTGACTTTATATCAAAAGTCAGCATTGTGTAATCATATAGATTATCAGAATGAGTATAACGCAATATTTTATTCGAACTTGCGAATAATTGATCTTTTGGAAGTAACATTATATGCATAACAAGCAATATACTAGCAACATATGAATTTGTTAAAAGATGAGACAAATGAGTGTTGGCTTTATGATAGAGATATAAAGACCTTTATTATAAAACTTCGATCGGAATCAAAAGTTAGCTAACTTAAGTACAGTCGAAACATAAGGGTGCTTATTTCACGATTGTCTCCGGTGTTTGTAAATATTTATGCGTTTTCCTTAGCTTCATCTGGGTTTCTATCCTCGTTGTCGGGTGCCTTAAATAGTTTCGGGCAGTAGAGACGGATGTGGCATGGGTTTCCGCATTTATAACATACATTAGTTTTCCTTCTCCTTCTACATTCTTCCTCTGTATGCCCAGCCTTCTTGCAGAAGTTACAACAGAGTGTCTTCTTAGAATGGCGTTTTCTTGAATGCTTTTTGTTATTATCGCAGGTAGGTCGCGTGATTGCTGATTCCATTCCCTTGTTCTTACATAATTTGTTGGAGAGGAATTCCTTATAAGAGTAACTATAGGTTGTGGTTTTCTTTTGTTTGGAGGATGGATTTTTGATACGAATGTCATGACTTCCATTGATACTAGGGTTAGATTTGAAGTGATGGGTATGCTTACAGTGTATAGTAGGATTCTCGTTTATAGGCACATAAATTTTAATAGCTTCAATGATTGAAGGTATGGCATTCGATATTACTTGAGCTATTATATTTTCTATAGTATTTTTATCCAAAGAGTTTTCATTACTAGCCTGAATTTTCTGATCACATGTTATTTCCTTTGACATCTGAATTATAAACATGTTCAGATATAATTGTCACAGAACCAAGCAATTATATAGGCATCCTATATTGCTCATATTATGTTTAGCACAATTATAGTCATATTTATCAGTATCGTACGTTGATATATATATATATATAGGAACAGGATCAGGAGAGAACGCCTCAAAGTGTGAGAACGGTGAGAACAATTCTCAGCCACAAGATCTTAGTGGTTTGTGGCTGAGATTGATGCGGTGGCATTTTTGTAAATAATAGGGGCTTTGGAACTACCAGGAGGGGTAAAATAGGAAGATCCAAACAAAGGTGCACATGCTAATCACATGCCATTTTCCCCCATCATATTTAAACGACAATAACTTTTTTATACATGATTATTTTTCGAAAAAAATTACACCAACTCAGCGTTTTTTTTATCTTTCCAACGAGTATACTATTGATATACTTTTCGAAAAAAAATTAACTGGGTTTTATGGCGTTTTTCTGAACTGTGTGTTTTATGGTGTTTTAGACTAGGAATTTTCATGGCGTTTTTCTGAACTAGGTGTTTTTATAGCGTTTTAACTAGGTATTTTCATGGCGTTTTTCTGAACTGAGTGTTTTATGGCGTTTTCAACTGAGTTTTTTCATGGCGTTTTTCTGAACTGGGTGTTTTATGGCGTTTTTACACTAGTACAAATTATGATTTTTCTGAGCTCAAAAATATTAATTTAGGCGGTTAGACACATAAACCGCCCAAAAATCAGCACAAATAAACTTACAGCACATTTTTTGAGCTATATGGCTAAAAAATGGTTTTTTTTGAGCTGTTGTAAATTATAGCTCAAAAAATAGCTTTTTTTGTGTATTTTCATGGCGTTTTGAGCTATATGGCTCAAAAAATGTTTCTTTTTTTTTTTTTGAGCTGTTGTAAATTATAGCTCAAAAAATAGCTTTTTTGTGCGTATTTTCATGGCGTTTTGAGCTATATAGCTCAAAAAATGGTTTTCTTGAGCTGTTGTAAATTATAGCTCAAAAAATAGCTTTCTTTTAACAATAGTTTTTTTGAGTGTTTTATGGCGTTTTAACTGGGTATTTTCATGGCGTTTTTCTGAATTGAGTGTTTTTATGGCGTTTTATTTGAACACCTAGTTAATGTGAGTGGGTTTTTTGACAATATTACCCCTTAGTGTAATTTAACATTAATGCCACATGTCACCACCAAAATCGTTCTCACACTTTTCACCGTTCTCTCTAAATCCTGACCCTATATATATATATATATATATATATATCTACAAACATACATATTATATTTTAACAATTTCTTTTACTATATTTTATCAGAATATAAGGAAAGTTATATTATATGTCGTTTCTTTCTTTGTTGTAACAGCTTTTCTCTATATTACCCTAATTTAAATATATTCCCAAAGCTTATGGCTGGATAGGTTTTCAAAAGTAAAGGTAAGGGTTTTTTATGAAATTCTGATATTTTTCGTTATTGACCTACTATCGTTTTTTTTCAAGAAGTGGTGCTATTAAAGATATTCTTTTGAATAGATCTTGAATAAACATGTAGATTTGTTTCTTCTGTTATATAAAAGCTTGTTTTTCTACAGAAGATATTTGATTATTATATTGTATATATTATCGAGAAATTTGTGTCTGGTATATACATATGTATAAAGTTTTAAAATTTCCTGTAATATATACATATACTATCAATTTATAAGAATCCAATTACATAACTGTTTATTCACATACTTTTGTTTATTCCTTCATATTGACGAAATAAACTTTTTTATTAAATTTATTAAACATAATATTTTTGGAAAAAAAAAGGTAATTTATTAGAAGGAATAAATTTAATAAAGATATAAATTTTCTGGATTCTTTTAGAACAATTTAGCCTTTAACCGACCGGTTGACTCATTTTTGGTTATAACGTATTTAGGACTTGATTCTAATTCTCAATCTATTATATTTATTTATTAAAGAATTATAATAGATAATACAAAGTCTCACGTTTTTAAAATCGATCCTTAATATATGAAGTAATGGGGTATTATTCTCGTATCAAAATATATATACGTATGACTCTAATTATCATTTAAGAAATAAATTAAGCTTATCAAATGATAAAAATTGTTTCCTCTTAAGATATACGTACATATATTTTAAACCATATAGTTATACCGTACTTAAATGTTTTTGTACATATTTTTACTTTTTGAATGAAATATCATTTATAATATAGATACGAGTTATATATAAAATATACATACTCTGACTTACATATAATTTAAGGAATAAGTTTAAGCTATTTCCTGTTGATATATAGGTGCTATGTATAAAAAAATCATTTAATTACACAATACCAATTTTGTTGTACGTATTCCTATTTCATAGATATAGTTTTTATATAAAATATTTTATATCTTCCATTGTATATGTATATGTGCTTAAATTTTAGAATCGTCAAACTATGAATTATGAACTGTAATAATTCTTGTTCATTATAAATTAAATTAAGAATTATGTTTTATAAAACTCTTTTAACACAACTTTATTCAAGAGCCAAAAATTCTATTTTGTTATTGAAAATATTTTACTCTTCCAAAGTTATTATTATTATTAGTTTTAATTTAAAACAGAATTTAATAATATTTTGGTTTAGTGTATCATATTAATAATAATGATAATAAATAATAACAGTATATATTAAAAACTTTTCTTAGAGAGCGTTTGTGTATTAAAAAATTCTCGAGCATTTTAATTATCATCAATATTGACCATAATTTCTGAATATTACATAACTTATCAAATTTTAATGAAAAATTTACATATTTAATAATACAAAAAGAAATACTAAAGAATTATAAAGTGATTTACAAATTATTTTAATTATCGTAACTAAATAATGCTGAAACATTATATTTTAACAAATTAGTATAATTAAATGTTTTATCAAAACCTTGACAAATACATATTTTTAAATCGAGTAAAACTTTTGGATTATATTATAAATCATAAAATATCATGCTTGCCTTGAATAATATTTTATATTATGATATTTTAGTGATACCATACTTACGGGTGTTATCTTATATCCTTGATTAAGATATTTATATCAATATCCTAATATTATTAAAATTTTATATTGAATTGTATTCACTTAAATATATGGGCATGCTATATTACAAAATTTAATATTAATATATTTATGAATATATCTCTTTTATATAACATACTGTAAGATACAAATATGGGTTACACATCCTGGGAATTTAAACGACATAAAATCATTTTAAGTATACTACATATTATTTTAATATTTATATTATGATATTTTTCGAAGTATCATACCCAAATTGTGTTATCTTATATTAATATTAAGATATAATGTTAATATCGTAATATTAGCATAATGTTGTAAAATTCATACTAGATTATCTTCATACACATATATGATATATATATATATATATATATATATATATATATATATATAGGGAGAAGATCATGCGAGAACCACCTCTTATTGCAGGAACCGCGAGAACCAATGTGAACACAACCAAAAATGCCTAAAAATAGCTAAAAATCACAAAAAAAAAAATTAATATTTTTTATATAAAAATCGCTACTTTTCGAAGCCCAAAAAAAATGAAAAAAAAAAATTTTTTTTTACCACTAAAAGTAGCGATTTGAGCATAAAAATATTAAAAAAAAAATTTTGATTTTTTTTAGGTTTTTTGGGGGTTTAGTTTTTAGCATTTTAGCTTGGGGGGGGGGGGGGGTTAGGTTTTTTTTTTGGGGGGGGGGGGGGTGGGGGGTTTAGGTTTTTGGGGGGTGGGGGTTAGCTTTTTTTAGCTATTTTAGGTTGTGTTCACATTGGTTCTCGCGGTTCTCGCAATAAGGGTGGTTCTCGCATGAACTCCTCCCTATATATATATAATATTATAAAATTTAATAAGACACAATATTATTAATATATTAATTATATATAAGTAATATTAAGCATATCATAACTGTAAGATACAAATATGGGTAACACATATTGGGAATTCAAAATTCGTTAAATGATATAAAAATCATAATAAACACGTTAAGATTTCATGTTCACAGGATAACACATAAGATATTAATTTCCTAACGCAAATGTTTACGGTTTAGGTATTAGAAGTGTAAGTCCCAAAACTACCAATCGGATATCAAAAACACTAATCAAAGAGCGGAATACTGAGAAAAGTGTAGAAGAACAAGAACAATCAATCGATTAAATAACCAAAGTGCACACGGTTTCTAAGAACTGTCTGGTACACCAACAAGAATTCGAAATCTCTAGAAGAACAATAAACTGAACAGCCAACCTTCTAATGACCTAGGTTCACCCTATTTATAGTTACATAGGGTGACCTAGTTACAGACTAGGCCAGTCCCACATGCACAAATAATTAACTAAATAAGCCCAAATCACCAAATAGCCCACATGGCTTATTCTAATATTATCTAACCCACTACAAGGCTAAGCCCAATAGCCTATAATTGTGTTTGATAAAGATAAGCGTAAACCTACCCAATTATAGGGCCTTACAATATCCCCCTAGGTTTATGTTGTCTTTATCAAACTGTTGTCTACATCATGTCTTTGTGGGAAGATACTTCATTTTGTAATCTTCAAACTTGGGCCTTTTGTTCTTCTTAATCACGATCAGCTTTGCTTGAAAAACTTGTTGAAAAGAATGCAAGCGGAGGATTCTCAGCAACTTTTTTCTTTGTCAATGTCTTCGATTTCAAGCAGGTTCACAGGTACTTCTTCAAATGTACTATCATTGTCAGATGATAATTCGTATCTGGTTCTTCTGACTCGGGCACATCTTGTTGTTGTGATGCTTCATGTTTTGTCAGCAGTCAACAGCATCTCAATCTTCAACAACCCCTGTTTCTTGATTTAAATCAATTTCTGCACATGCTCATAAATTCATAAGCAAAACATTTCTAAACAACAAAGGGAAATATCACATGAACACTCTGTACATCCAAGTATTTGTACTCAGATCTCGCAATTCAAATTTCTTTCAAATTATGATGATTAATCAAATCTTCAAGAACAGTTAAATTTTTTAGTAAAACAAATAAGCACTCTATTTTTGGATTTTTGATTTTATAAAGACTAACAATATAAACTAAAACACAAAAAAACTAATATATAATTACAAATTGCAATGGGATCAAATCACAGTGTTTCAGGCTAGACTACACTTATCAACACTAATTTACTTTGGATGATCCAAGCGATTGCTAGTATGTTTGTCCACTTAAACTTATCTCCCTAGGCCTTTTTCAAATGACGGTCTGCAACTGATTTATCATGTTTTTTCAATTTAACTTATATGAACACTCAATTCAGTCACAATCAAATCCTGGAATTTTTAATTAAAACACGCTATCATACATGCAGTTTCCCTACCACATATTTCACAAGCCCGTTCTAGGATTTTGAAACCTTGACTGGGACTGGATTGAGAACAGAACATAATAGATCATTTGCAGAGATGGATATAATATACAGATCAAATGAGTTTTCTCAGTTTGATATAGGTTTTTCGGGTTTCTTTTGGGCACTAGGGGGCCTCTTTCGGGTGTATTTGATCTATAGCGCGACAACGTACAGCTAGGTCTTTGCTCACGCAAAACAGAAACTGACGTTGCCTAGCACCTCCAGGTCTTTGCTCACGCAAAACAAAGGAGATACACGAGTTGGACAGAGAAGATTTCAGAACTAGAACGAAATTATGTGTATCGGGACGTCACACACGCATTCAAATAACCATGTCCTAATTCCAAGTGACGTTCTTTCCTGAGATCATAGAATAATATTAGTGTTCTGCACAGAACCAGTCAAAGAATCCAGCCATCAGGATAAAGCCTACCAACATATCGCTCTAGAGTCAGACCGTTTCAATATTGGTCTTACATGAGTCAGCCTTAATCCACATAGTGAAATTATTTCATTTCCCATGTATGCAAAGAACTATTTTTGATTTTTCTGTATTTCGAATGTTTTTGTATTTTCTCATTTTCTCTATTTACAGATATCATTAGATATCCCCCTCAATTTGTGCGTAAATCTTACGCGCAAATTTACCTAACAACGAAAATGTATGTACAAAGAGAAATACAAAAGAAAATGGAAATATTTTTGTTGTTTTTGCCTAACCGTTCCATCATTAAACTAATCAATATCAAAATTAAAACATGAAATTCAAATTTTGTACCTTTTCGCTGATCTTGTCTTACCTCCTTTATCTCCTTCAAACGAAACAAATCAATTGTAAATAAATATACATTTTGCAACAGTGAAATGTTACCCGTTATGTCTCTGGAACAACCGCTATCAACATCCAAGGATTGTCAACAGCTCCTCCTTGGTTGTCCCTGAAAAGTAAGGAGATTAGTAAGACATTGGTACCCATGCCATCGTGGTCCTGGGTATTCCTGAAGCATCAACATACGACACTTCTCGAAAGCACATGCCCCCTTTTGATTCAAGGATTGGTGATGTTGCTGCATGATGTTTTACCTTCCAAACTTGTTTTGGCTTCTCTAATTTCTTAGGTGCCTTGGGCAAAACAGTCTGCTTTTCAACCTTTGTGTTTTTCAAAATTTGTTTTGGTTTCAAAGCTTGTTTTTGTTTAGCTTTTGCAGCATTCCAATCCCCATCAGATGGTTTAACCTGGGGATGCTTCTTCATCATTGCCTTAGGTTTTTCAACCTTCATTGGCTTAGAATAAGATCTATCCCTAGATGTAACCTTCTGATGTTGTGCATAGTATGGCACATAGGGACGATGTGTGCAACTTCTTGCAATGTGACCGGGTATGCCGCAGTTGTAGCATGTTTGCTTTTTCACGTAAGGAGCATATCCCGATCCATTCCATCCAACTGATGCTGAGTATAAGTTATAAAGCTTGTTGGATGATTTGTTTGCAGACTTTTCAAACTTTGTGCTCTGCTTCCTATGTCCCTGTTTGCAACAGTTAGCACATTCACTGGATTTAGCATTTTGTGTTCTAACTGTTGCCTTTGGAGGCACATATTTGTTTGAAGGGCCTCCCAAAGCTGGCTCAGAAATAGCCTTTCTCACATATGGAGGAGCATCAACAGACAAATTTGATGTTTTTGAACAAACATCGTCAACCTTTTGGCAAACAGTATCATCCTCCTCAACCCAATCCTCTATTATTACCTCATCTGCACATGAAGTAGAAGTATCAGTAACATTCACACAATTCAAATCAGGGACTGGCCTTGTTGTTTCAATCTCAGACGCTGTGGGCTCAGTCACTGTTTCACTGCTTGATTCAGCTGAACCACCTGAGTTACATTCCTTTTGTAGTGGCTCTGCTGAATCCTCTGCTGCTGAGTCAGCTGCTCCAGAAGATTCACAGTTAGATTCACAAGATTCAACTGATTCCAATTTCTCAGAATCAGTTGTTTCAGGTGATTCACATTTGGAATCAGATGGAGCAACTTGATCAGTTGGTGTATTTATCAATTCTTCATTTTTCTCAAAACTCAATGTCTCTGTTTGCTTAGAGACATCATTTGATTTTACAAAGACAGGTGCAGATGCTGGTTCAGTTGTCTTTGTTTCATTTCTTTTAGGTTTTGAGATTTTAACTTTTGTTGATTTTACCGGCTCAACGTTGATTTCATTGGGTTTTCCATACTCTATTTTAGGCAGATTATCTATCTCCTCCTCGGTCATAGGAAGAGAGGTGTAATTGTGATTGTATGGTGGAGGTATACATACGAATCCCAATCCCTTATTCCTCACTTCCTTCTTACTATATTTTAACTGTTGATTAATCATATTTTCAACTTTTTCACTTGATACATCAAACTTTTTAAAATTAAACTCTGTGTTTTCAAAAGTAGATTTTAGATTATCAAGTTCAACAGTTAATTTTTCAGATAATTCTTTGAAGTGGAGATATCTATAATTTGCCTCACTCAGATCGCTATGCAACTTACGGATATCAAGTTTCTGTGCCTCCACCATATCCTTGTATCCGTTTAATTTTTTTTTAATTTCATAATTATTGGATCTGGTATATTGAAGTTGTATAACGAGCGAGTCTGCCTGCTCTTTGAACCCTTTAACCTTTTCCCTACATTTAGGAGTACAGCAGATATCGTCTACACATACCTCAGTAGGAATGGGAGTGAAGTAGTGAATTTGAATACCTGTACAACAACCTGATTCTGAATTTTGTGATGAATCAGCAGAAGTGAAGGAGCAAACTGCAGCAGGCAATGGAGCAGTGGGAGCTGGAGTGGGTGAGAAGACTACATCAGATGTGTTGCATGGAGCCTTCTGCTTGTCAGCATTGTCATATGATTTGATGAGTGAGATCAGCTCATTCGGCTTCATATTAAGATATTTGGTTGTCAAGATGATCTGATTCACATTCCAAAACCAACTACTATTGGGCTGATCTGGAATCTTTTTCATAATATCTAGAAGCCTTTTGTTGCTCATATGACTTGGCACCATAATTTCAGCCTTCTTCATATCAGTGAGCAGTTCAGCAAATCTGTCAGTCAATGCTTCTACAGCTTCACCAGGAAAGTATCTAAAACGTTCGAGATGTCGCTTAATCACATCATCCCGAGAAGACATTTCAAAGTTGCTATACTCTTATCCCCCGTAAAAGTGATCCCCCGAAGATGTGATTCCCCAAAGATGTGATCCCCTGAATATGTGATCCCCCAAAATGTGTGTTTTTTAACTATTTCCTCAACACAAGCTCAAAGCGAGAACCCGTCTACTCGCTAACTCAAACCCTTTGCACGAACCAGCTTTCTGTACCGCGCCTCCAAACCTGACAAAACTTGTCAAACAATAACAAGCCCCTCTTTTTTATTTTTATTTTAATAAACCTTTTTGTTTAATATATATATATATATATATATATATATATATATATATATATATATATATATAATTTGTTTAAGAATAATATTATAATAAACTATTATTATTATTATTACTAAATTTAAATAAAAACTATTATTATTAGTAATATGTTTATCGAACCAATGATCTCTAGATCAAGTGGTGGAGGGCTTGCATTTCTTTTGAGAGATGCAGGTTCGACTTCGACTTTGTGCAGAGTGAGGTACTGGTGGGCAATGATAGGAGACCCAGGGAAATTTGGGTGGGATCCTTGAGCCAAACGGGTTTTACCGGTAATTTCACCGTCGTGCCTACGGGCGGGTGGGTTACCGGGTTTTCCCCGGAATTAGTGGTGGACTCGGGTTACTCTTGGAGTACTCCGTTTGTCTAGTGGATGCCCCGAGAGTGCTCGGGATTGAGTTTGTTGGCCTTTAAAAAAAAGTAATATTTTTATCGAATCATTAACACGTAATGATTACCCAATAACTATCTTATTATTATTAAATATTAAATATTATAACTACTTATTAATAACAAAACAAAAGAAACCAACAGTTACTTCTTCTTCGTTTAAATCGTTCGACCAAAACTCTAAAATTAAAATTTCAGCCAACATCCGTCTTCTTCGTTTGAACAACTAACCAAAATCCTAGTTTACCCTCAACCATCGGTATTTGTAACAGAATAATAATCAGAGAAGACGATCGCAATGACGGAGGTAATGAAGACTGCCGGAGATGATGATAATGATGACGATGGAGGTGGCAGTGTCCGACAGTAAGCGATGAAGGAGGACGATGATGAACACGAAAGGTGATGGTACGGTGGGAATAGACGATGACCGGAGACAAAAAGGTGGTGCAGATCGTCGGAATGATGGTGTTGCAGGAGGTGTTGTGAAGGTGGTGACCGTGGAGGAGTGACGTGAACAATGACCAGAGATGTTTTTGGCGGAGGTGGTGATAATGCGGTGGTTGACGGAGGTGTTACGGTGTGGCACGTCAGAGAAGAAGATGCGACGGAGGAGGACGGAGAGTGGTGAAGGTGAAAACCGATGATGATGATGAACTTACAAACCAACAGTGAAATCGATGACCAGAGATGGTGACAGTGAAGGATGATGATAATCGAAATAATTGATGAAAACGGTGGTGATTGCAGGTAAGAGATGTCGATGATGATGACGATACGGTGAAGCGATGAAGATGACGATATTTGCGGAGGAGGTTATGAATGATATCGGAGGTGAACAATGGTGAACGATTGAGTCACGGTGGTCGTCGGAGAGTTCAAAGGTTGATGAAGAAGATGACTGATGATGATGGCAGTGGTGGTTCGTTGATGAAGATGATGAATACTGTTTGTTGATGATGGCCACAAGATGATTGAGTCGCACAAGAATTAGTTCAGTCGCACAAGAACCGTTGGATCGCACAATAGTTGAATGCACAAGAAGTAGTCGCACAATTTTTTATTAGTCGCACAAGTTGACTTCCTATGTGAAGACTCAAAACCACTTGGTCCGGCCTGGTTAGAGTATATCTTCAGATGACCTAGCAATAACCTGCAAGATCACAAGGAAACAAGCACACCGTTAGCCTCGTCACAGGGAGGGGGGCCTCTCTGTGACCAAGCTCGGGCGTGAGAATAAGTATCTGTGAGGAGAGAATAGGTCAGGGAGAGAGAGAGGAGAGTTTAGAGAGAGAAATTAGCGATTACCCTTTGAAGGGAGTCTTGGTGGGGTATTTATAGTCTTTGGGTATGCTGACATGGCGAGTTAGTTAGGGTCGGACCAGTCACTGTCAGGGCGGTTATAGCTGTGGGTCCCAGTTAGTTAAAGCGTATCAACATGTTCCGTTGTTCCGTCTACAGCATGAGGTGCGATCCGACCTTTAGGTGCTATAGTTCGGTTCTATGTTTGCTGATGATTCGGTTCGACCAAGGACGTATCCTCATCAAGTCCCCCTAGTTCGTAGTGTTTCCTAGGTAAAAGCTTCGAACTATAACGGCATAATTTTTGGCGGGCTGGCACCCTGATTTGTCGTTTGCTGGGTTTTTAAAATTTTAAATTTTGGGCGGTGACTTTTGCTGGGTAACTGACAGTCGTTTTATCTTACCCTCTGACGTGACGTTTGATATGCGTCAGTTATTGTGACGTGTCGCTCTTTGATTGGTTACTTTTGAGGCGGTGTATTATCCCTATAAAAGGGGAGTAAAAAGTAACTTTTGTTTTCACTTTTCTACTTCATCTTCTTCTTCATTTCCTTTGAGGCGAAACGACTCATCAAGCAGGTTAGTACCTTCCTTATACAATGGCGAATAAAAGCAACTTGTCCGGTTGCTTTAATATTTTGAATAGAAATGGCTTGGCATGGTACGTCGATAAATATGCAATTCCTGCCTCTTTACACCCCGTTCTCCCTGGAAAGGATAAGCCTATTTATCCTTTTCCCCCGGGGAAGATAGGGATTTATACTCGTTTGTTCGATTACTGTAACTATCGTATCCCTCTGACGAATTTTTTGATCGACGTTCTGCTATTTCACGAGGTTCATCTTTCTCAAATGAACCCCTTCGGCCTTGCCAAGGTGTGTCACTTTGAGTTGTCCTGTCGTGGTTTGGGCTCCGACCCGGATTTGGATGTGTTCCGGGCTTTTTACAAGTTGAATCGGTCCGGTAGTTGGTAAACTTTCGAAGTCAGGAATAAGAATTCTTGTTGTTACTCGTGGATTACCACCAGTATAAAAGATTGGAAGGATCGTTTCTTTTGGGTCTACGACCGATGCATTCCGGCCGAGATGACATGGAGATTGAAAAGGTCGCGCCTCCCACCCCCTCTTCCTGAAGACTTTGAATACAACAGAGATCTGTATGCGACTCTGATCAAGGAGGCAGGGCGCGTACAAAAGTTTCCGGAACACATTCTTGTCATGGGACGGATCAGCAAGATGTGGACCGAACCGGAGTGGTATCCCACCCTTAGGTGGAACGGAAAGGGTTAGTCGTGCTTTTAATCTTGATACGGTGTTCCTTGAGTTTGTGTTTGATTACTTTACTCGTTTGTACACTTTATATCATGCCGGACTATGGATATTATTTTTTGTTTGCTTTTTGTGCAGCTATGGGTTTAAAAGAAGCTTTAAGGCTGAAGTCCTTCGATTCCAAGGAGCTTGATCTCCGGGCCACCAGGACGCCGAAGGGTGATCCTCCGTATCTGAGCGTCGTGCAGGAGAACCTTTATCCGATCGGGAACCAGTAGCTCCAGCTGACCAGGGGGTTCGGCTGGTCAGGGAGGCTCAGGTTCAGCTCCTGCGGTGCAAGTGTTGAACATTTCTTCGGTTCAGGCAGCGGTGGTGGCTGGTAGTGATAAAGGCAAAAAGACCAGCTCGAGCGGAACGAAAGGATCCGGTTCAAAGTTTGTTATTGAAGACGAGGGGGTACATGTTTCTATCGAAGACGAAGGGGTACATGCTGAAGGGGGAGAATAGGGTGATGATGGTGATGATGAGGAGCGTCCCGAAGTTAGCTTGAAAAGAAGACGGACTACTTCCTCGAAGTCCGATCCGAAACCCAAGCAGGTGAAGAAAAAGAAAATGGACTTCAAGACCATCACATTGGATGATGAGGATGATCAGGTTACCGATTTTTCTACTGCAGGAGGCCTGTTAGCAAATTTGGACGCCCATCTTCATGGTGGTCGTACCCCAAGGGATCGTCCGGTCAATATCCCAATGAGTCCATTATCTTTTGGAGGGGGGCTACTAAAGTCATTGAGGATATACACATGCCCGACCCTCTATCTTTCAAGAAGATTGACCCATCTCCTTCCGGTAAGCCTACAACGGGGGGTTGCTTCCAACGTTTCAAGGCCAAGTCCACAACCATTTGATGGTGGGGATAGTGCCTCTTCCTCCCCTTTATGGTATGAAACTGAAGCCGTTTTCTTATGCCGGGAGTTAGGTTCGGGCGATGCTACGGATTTGGAGCCTCCCCGTGCTTTGGAGAAGTATGTGCCTGAGTGGTCACTGACGAACAAGGATAGGATTGTGGATGCTCTGTCAGCAAAGATGGCATTATTTCATTTGGGGACTCCGGCCGAGCATGCGCACTATCGGAAGATGAGCGGTCCGGAGCTTGGGAATGCCCTAATGCTGAATCAAGCTCAGCCGAATTCCCTGGTGGTGGAGACTTACAAGCGTTGGATCGAGTCGGAATCAAACTGTCTCAAGCTTGAGCGTGAAGTTGTTAACTTGAAAAATGAAGACAATGTTCGGTCGAAAACAAAGCAGGAGCTATCTTCTCTCCGATCTCAAATTGACCGTTTGAAAGAACAGGTCTTGGAAGCGAAAGAAGTTAATAAATCTTCCCAGGCTTCGGCTGCGGCTGCTTATGAAGCTCGAGACAAAGCCCTTCAAGACTTGGAAGCTTTCCAGTTGAAATTTGGTGATCTGGAGAAGAAGTTATCCGGTGCGGAGAAGAGGCACACGGTTGAGCTGAAAGAAATGCAAACATCTTATGACCAGCTTCTGGCCGATCATCACCGCCTGATAAATGGTGCGTTCGTAATTTACTTTTCAATGCTTACTTTTCTTGCTAATTAAATCTTATCTTTCTTCAGATAAGGACGAACTTGAAAGAGCTCGCGACAAGGCGATCGAGTCGCACAAGGCTACGATTGACGAGGCGAAGGGCATGCTGACCCGTTGTGATGGTGAAATGGTCGAATTATATGCCCAGGTGTCGGAGCTCATGCTCACTAAACAATGGTTTCTAACGGACGGGGTTACCTGGGTAGTCAAATTGGTTCATCAAAGCCCTGTGCTGGAGAAGGTCGTTGCGGACCTGGTCAACAGTGTAAACGTAGTTGGGGTGAATGAAGGAATCAAACAAGGCTTCAAAGCCGCTTTGGACTCAGTCCGCTCGGCCGAGGAAGTTCCCGGATATGACGAAGGAGCAAAGGATGCATTGGATGCCGCAATAAAGGCCTTTGATAATTTTCATATCTCCGTTCTTGGAAAGGTTACGGATTTAGTAGATAAACCTTTGTCCGTTATTAAACAGATGAGTGAACTCCCTATCGTGAAAGAAGACTATGAAGTTTGATTTGATGTTTACTTCTTTAACCGTACAGTATTTCGTTTTTTGTTGTGGCATGTATCGAACAATTTAATTTTCTTGCTCGTATTTTTGACGAACCATGTTTTACTTATCTTTATACGAAGCCATGTATTTTTTAGTTAAACATGTTCATGTCCGGCTTTTCAGCTTTTGAGTTTGCGTCCAAACTTTTCGCTGTTCAGCCGGGTTACCGCTCGGTCATCTAAGCGGCCGAATGTAGGTGAGAAGTTTTTTTTTTTGTAAACTTCTCGTGCTTGACAGGTTTTTTGTAGTTGGACCGCATTAGGTACGGACCTTTTGCTTAATAGATTTTACTACTTTTGGAACTATTTAAGCCTTCTCGATCGGCGCGAGGCATGGGTCAAGGCCTGTTTGTGCACATTTTGATATTGTTCGAACTTATATATATACATATGTATGCTATGTTTTATATTTGTAAAAACATAGATCGCTTTATTTGTCAACTTTTCTTAAACATAGTTCTGGGGCATTACCCTCTCGGTTTACAAGGAAAAATGGAAATACTTTCGGGGCACTACCCTCCCGATTTTTACATGGAAATTGGAAATAAAGAGTAAAAAATAGCGATCTTTCTTGGCCGTAGCAGGCTTGTTCACATAAAACACTTTTTCAAATGGACCCCGTTCCATGTCCTGGGTACGGGGGTTCCATCGATTTTTTCCAACACATACGAGCCTTTTTCGCTGGCCTCTTTTACTCGGTATGGTCCTTCCCACTTCGGGGTTAGCTTTCCTGGGGTTTCGACGCGGCTCGCATCATTGCTTCGGAACACAAAGTCTCCAACCTTGAATTTGTAAAGCTTGGCACGGGCGTTATAGTACTTCTCGATCTTCTTTTTGTATCGGGCTTCTTTAATCGCCGTGATGTTCCGTCGTTCTTCTAGCAGATCAAGATTGGATCGGAGCTCACGCTCGTTTTCCTCCCAATTTTTGCACCTTTGGTTTGGGAGTCCGATCTCTGCGGGGATCACGGCCTCAGTGCCATATGTAAGACTGAACGGCGTTTCTCCATTACTAGTCTTGTGCAACGTTCGGTGAGCCCATAGAACGTTCGGTAATTCATCCGCCCATCCCTTGCCTTCGTAACCAAGTCTTCTCTTTATCCCATCAACGATTCGTCGGTTTATCTGTTCGACCTGCCCATTCCCCTGGGGGTGGGCAACCGAGGAAAAGACTTGGTTGATCTTCAGGTTTTCACACCAACGCTTGAATTGGTTTTCCGCGAATTGCTTTGCATTGTCGCTTATAATGTAAAGTGGAAGACCAAAACGGCCTACGATTTGTTCCTAAAAGAATCTTGTTACGTTGTAGCCGGAGATGATTGTGAATGGCCGGGCTTCCACCCACTTGGTGAAATAATCCACCACGACTAGCAAGTACTGGGCACTTCCGCTCGATCGTGGAAAAGGACCGACTATATCGACGCCCCACTTTTGGAAAGGCCATGCGGCGGTTACCAGGATCATCTCATTTTTTGCCCGGAGACTCACTGGTGCGTGCTTTTGGCATTCATCACATTGCTGGAGTTCCTTAACAGCACTCTCATGCATCCCGGGCCAATAATATCCTACATTTTTCACCTTCGTTACGATCATTTTTGGCCCGGCGTGAATTCCGCAAATGCCGTAATGTATTTCTCTGATGATATAGCTGGCCAGCTCCGGATCAAGACATTTTAGCAGAGGTCCGAGAAAAGTCTTTCGATACAGACCTCCTTCCTGCATCTGATACTGGAGCGGGTTGATTTGGATCTTTCTTGCTTCTGCTTTATCAACTGGCAAGACATCGTGCACCAGGTAGTTGATTATGGGTGTCATCCATGTTTGCATCGGAGCTTCTACTTGCATAACGTCAGGAGTGGCAATTGAAGGCGTGGTTAACACTTCCACCCTTACCTCCTTAGCCAGGTGACTGAATGATACGGATGCCAGCTTGCTCAGCGCGTCGGCCTTTTTGTTTTTGCTATGGCGGACGTGTTCAACTTTACATGACTCGAATGATGCCATAATTTGTTTTACTTGTTCGAGATATTCGATCATGTTGGCTTCCCTTGGTTCATATTCTCCGTTCACCTGATTCGCTACGAGCAATGAATCTACATGGGCTACAACATTTCTTGCTCCGACTTTCAGTGCCAGACGTAGACCGGCTAATAGGGCCTCGTATTCAGCTTCGTTATTAGAACTCTTAAATTCTAGTCGGAGCGCATACGTCATATCTGTTCCATCTGGATCGGTGAGAATTAAACCTGCTCCCGATCCTTCGGCGCTCGAAGCCCCGTCTGTATACAAAGACCAAGGTTTGTTTGGAGCTTTCTCCGTCTCTTCCATTTCTTTATCCTCCGGCATTTCTACCAGGAAATCAGCTATCACCTGCCCTTTTAACGGGCCTTTGGTTCTGAAGGTGATATTGAATGCGCCCAGCTCGATTGCCCATTTTGCCATGCGACCTGAAACTTCGGGTCGTCGGAGAACATGCTGAATTCTTTGATCCGTTCGTACCTCAATCGGGTGGGCTTGAAAGTATCGGCGGAGTCTTCTTGAAGCATGGACTAATGCCAGAGCTAATTTTTCCAAGTTTGAGTACCTTGTTTCATAATCTTTTAGTGTTCGGCTCACGTAGTAGATGGGGATTTGTGCTCCGGTTCTGTGAGCAACTAGTACTACGCTGATAGCACCAGATGATGCAGCCAGGTAGACCGTTAGTATCTCGTCTTTTTCAGGTACGGTGAGAGTTGGTAAAGTACCGAGATAAATTTTAAGTTCTTCGAAAGCTCGTGCAGCTTCTTCCGTCCATTTAAAATCCGATCTGAAGCTTTTTCGGAGCACGTCCATGAATGGGAGTGACTTGTCTGCTGCTTTTGACAAGAACCGATGGAGGGCAGCCACTCGTCCATTTAAGGATTGGATCTCTTTTACCGAAGTTGGAGTTTTCATTGTAAGAACAGCATCGATCTTGTCTGGGTTGGCTCGTAGGCCTTTCGACCCGACCATGACTCCCAAGAACTTTCCTTCTTCTACCCCAAACGTACACTTTTTGGGGTTTAACTTCATGTTGATGCTTCGGAGTCGGGTGAATGTCTCGAGTATGTCTTTTAGCATGGCGGCTTCATCGTGACTCTTGATTACGATATCATCAACATATACCTCTACATTTCGCTCGATCTGGTCTTTAAAAGCTTTGCTCATTAAACGCTGATACGTAGCACCGGCGTTTTTCAGCCCAAAAGGCATCTTGGTGAAGCAGTAAACTCCTTCGTTGGTGACAAAGGCTGTCTTGTCCTCATCTTCGATCGCCATTTGTATCTGGTGGTACCCTTTGTATGCGTCTAAGAAACACTTCAAATTGAACGTGGCGACGGAGTCAATCTTCTTATCAATCTCTGGTAATGGAAAAAATCTTTTGGGCACGCATCATTTAGATCGGTGAAGTCAATACACATTCTCCATGAGTTGTCCTTTTTCCGTACCATAACTGGGTTCGACACCCACGTTTGGTACCGAACTTCTCGAATAATTCCGGCATCTAGGAGGCTTTTTACGTCTTTTGCAATAGCCTTGGCTCGATCCGGTGCCATATGCCTTTTTCTCTGTGCTATTGGTTTGATTGACTCTTTTACGTTCAGGTGGTGCTGCGCCACAGACCTGGGGACCCCTTGCATATCGGAGTGCTTCCATGCGAAAACATCAATCGAGTTACTTAATAGTTCCCATAGAAGCTTCTTCGTTCGTTTTGGGAGTTGGGCACCGATAGCCACTTGCTCTGTAGGCACTTCGGACTTTTTGGAGCTCGTTTCTGCTGCGTGTCTTACCTCAGCTACGAATGAATTTGACTCTAAAAGGATAGTGGCGACCCTTGCTTCGGTGGGGAATTTAATGGCACCGTGTATCGTCGAGCTAATTGCTCCGAGAGCTCGTAACCCGGGTCGTCCGAGTATTATGTTGTGCGGCGAATGAGTACCAAAAACCAGAAAGGTTAGTTGAACAGTTCTTCTCTTGTCACCATCCTTGAATGTGGTCGGAACGGTAATCTGTCCTATCGGACGAACCACTTCTCCCGAGAAACTTATTAGAGGGGTGGATACCTCAATCAACCTCTTCTTCGTTTGGGGGTTTAGCTGCTAGAAACACTGTAAATACATTATCTCAAAGGCGCTTCCTCCGTCTACCTAGATTCTCCGGACCAAGTGTCCTGCGACTACGGCCGATATCGTAATTGGTCCGTCTCGAGCATCTTCTGGATCAATCGGAGGAAAGTATGTTGGTTGGTGCATCCAAGCTGCCATATGCTGGCTTGACCGTTTTACCCCTCTTGGCTCGGTAGACCGAATCATGTTGATTCCGGCCTCGGTGTTTGGATTATCAATCGCTGTTGCAGATTTCTTCCCATCTTTTACTTCTTTCACAAGATGAGAGAGTTTTCCAGATCGTACAGCCTTTTCGATCTCTTGTTTTAAAGCCCAACATTCATCAATTGTATGCCCCTTGTCTCGGTGATATTCACAATACTTCTTGGAGTGCTTATCCGAAGTAGGCCGTTGCTTCGACGGTGTTGGAAACCGGGTGGTTTCCGTACTAAGGATTTCACTTGGTGATTTTGTTAGCTCGGAGAAGGTGTTAAAATGCACGTTTCCTGTTCGGAAACTGCTTCGATCGGATTTCTGATACGGGCCCCGACTTCTGTTCCAGTTGTTGCTTCTATCTTTTGGTGGTGACGCGTTCCGTCTCCACGATGTGGTTCGAGCCTTGGCATTTCTTGCCGCAGTTTCGCTTGGTTGACCGCAGGCACTCTTTCCCCGAACGAAGGCTCGAGCTCGTTCCGTAAGTATCTCCATGGTTTTTGGGAGATCTTCGTGGAGCTTTTCCATAAGCTGATTGTCCCGAACTCCGTGACAAAATCCAGAAACTCGGAGCTGGTCAACCGCTCCGCTTATCTGCATGCTTTCTCGATTGAAGCGATCGATAAAATCTTCTACGGATTCTCCGTCGCGGCGCTTTATATGGTGAACCTCGGTAATGTCTTTCTTGCAGTGTCGTTGCTGGCAGAAGTTTTGCAAAAATATACGCCGGAAATCTTCATAGTGATCAATCAATCCTTCTGGCAACCCATCGAACCAAACTCTTGCCGATCCGGTGAGAGTTTGAGCGAACATGTGACACCAAGCCGGCATGGGCCATTGTTCGACCTTAGCTGCTCCGGTGAATGCGAACATGTGGTCGTCCGGATCGGACGTTCCATCATAGAATTTCAATGTGGGGGCATCTTTAACTTGGCTGGGAGTGGGGCATTAACAATCCGTAACGTGAACTTCGACTGAGAGGTCATAGACGTGGGATGATACGACATGATAAGCTCCTGATCCTGAGGGTTTAGACCCATAGATCCCTGGCGAAACAGGTCGTTGAGACCGTTATTCATCGGAGCACTCGTAAACGAGGAAAATTGTGCAACACATGTTATGGGAGTGGAGATTATAGGACTTACCATAGATCCAGATGTGAAGGCACCAACGGAAACAGGATTAGCCCCTGGATAAACACTGCTGAACAAGTTCGTGCGGAGGCTCTGCAACATTTCTTCTCGCTGCTGCTGCTGTTGTAGCTGCCGTAGTAAATCAGCGTTCCGCAGGAGGAAAGCGTTGTCGAAAGTAGGCAATGGTGTAGCGACTGTAGCGGTAACCGAAAGCGTGGTGACAGAACTCGCGATTACAGAAATTGCAGCTGGAGGTGCCGACGCTGATCCTATCGAAGCCGCTACGGCGACAACTGTTGTTGAGGCAGCCGTGGATGCAGCGTTTCCTTCCCATATGTCGTTGTAAGACGGGAAAGTGTTTGTTGGAGCAGCTGTTGTGGATTCCATGACTTGGAATAAGCAGAATTAGCAAAGCGAATTAAGTGAATTCGAGGGGATGGCGCCACTGAAGACTCAAAACTAGTTGGTCCTGCCTAGTTAGAGTATATCTTCAGATGACCTAGCAATAACCTGAAAGATCACAAGGAAACAAGCACACCGTTAGCCTTGTCACAGGGAGGGGGGCTCTCTGTGACCAAGCTCGGGCGTGAGAATAAGTGTCTGTGAGGAGAGAATAGGTCAGGGAGAGAGAGAGGAGAGTTTAGAGAGAGAAATTAGCGATTACCCTTTGCGGGGAGTCTTGGTGGGGTATTTATAGTCTTTGGGTATGCTGACATGGCGAGTTAGTTAGGGTCGGACCAGTCACTGTCAGGGCGGTTATAGCTGTGGGTCCCAGTTAGTTAAAGCGTATCAACGTGTTCCGTTGTTCCGTCTACAGCATGAGGTGCGATCCGACCTTTAGGTGCTATAGTTCGGTTCTATGTTTGCTGATGATTCGGTCCGACCAAGGACGTATCCTCATCAATAGCAAAGATGATGTGTGCTGATGATGATGACATATGAAGTTATGATACAATCGCACAATTCAATGTTGATGAAACGCACAATTTAAAGTAATGCACAAGACAGCCACACACTTCAACTTTTGTCGGTTGCACCCTTAGGCTATGAGGTGTGGATGGAGCCCCCTTGGGCTTTATCATGCCAAGTAGGATCCATGTCATCGCCATGTCAGCAAGGGGGCTTTATCATTCCCCCCTTTAATTTGGATGGTGTGGATGGAGCCCCGTGTAATGATTAAGTAATTATTTATTTAAATATTTATTTTTTTTAAATTAAATGGTAATTTTAAAAACTACAAAATTAAAAATAAAAACATAATTTCATTAAAAAAACACTACAAAGTCATAAAAAAAACATAACATACTAGAAAAAAAAAGACAACATACTTAAAAAAAACTGCATATATTTGGCCCGAATTTGTGCCTTACGTGCCTCCAAAATGACTCGGTCCTCCTCTGGTAGATGTGACAGATCCCTTGCGAGAAAGTCCATGTCTCTCGCAATTTGTTTCTCCATTCTCATTTCATGGTCTTTTTCCCTAATGGAGATTATTTGCTTGAGATCTGCCTGTAACTCTCTAATCTTTGATGGGCCATCTGATTTAGTAGACTTTCCACGTGCCTTGGCTTTACTTTTATCCCTACCAGTTGGACGAGGCAGCTCTTTTGGTTCTCCAAACTCGTTAGCATCCTCGTTTAGATTAATTACTGTACGAGCATCGGACCCAGAAGGTTCGGTGGTGGATGTCGATTTGGACCGTTTGGATCTAAGGCGGGTTGGGTCGAACAGTAGCACAAGGTGCCACTTTGGAGATTTGCGAAGAAGCTCCCATGTGGTTACCAACGTAAACATATGCCCATGGTTCATTCTATACTCGGTGTGGGCTTCAGTCAAGATATCGACGTCGCTCGCACCACTTCTCCTTCGAGTGTTATTGACGAGGTTATTGTATATGCTGTTGAAGTTGCTAACCTTCATCCTCAAAGCCCCCCACTTTCCCGAAAAAGAGTCGGGGTTCGTACACGCCACGACCCATTGCGGCGAAAAACTTATCGCGTATACGACCCCAAAATACCTTTATGTCTTGGTCGTCTCCTAAAAAAATATTATTTACAAAAGCATAAAAAATATTATTTACACAAGCATAAAAAAATATTATTTACAAAAGCATAAAAAATATTATTTGCACAAGCATAAAAAATATTATTTACAAAAGCATAAAAAAATATTTACCAACAATCTCGTCCTCCGACACGTCGAGCCAAGCTTTTGCTAACTCGAACTCTTCCTTAGGCGACCAAAATTCTACCTTCTTAGTGGCACGTTTTTCGGTCTCATCCTTATTTTTATGGCTTCTTTTTTTTATAGAAGAGGATTCGACTTCGGTTTCGGGAACGAATTCGGTTTCGCTTGTGTCTTGGGCGGGTGAGTTTGGTGGTGGCATGTTTGGTGGAAAAAAAGGGGGTTGAGAATAATACCCAAAATATGAGGCATCGGTTGAGTGGTGGGATGAGGAGAAGTTGGTGGCATTGGATAATATTCAACCTCCCCCGTACGCGGGTCTCGGCGATAGCGGTCCTCTTGCTCGTTGTTTTGCAAATTTTGCCAAAACGGATTGGTCAGATCCCATGGGTTGTTTGGGTTGTTGGGAAGTTTTAAAAAATATGAAGAGAGTTGTATAAAAATTGAGGTAGAAAGTGAGAGGAATGATTTAAAAAGTGAGGTAAAAAGTGGGTATTTATAGTGTGAATTTATAAATAAAATAAAAAGTAAATTTTTTTTAAATTTCTGACCGTTTTAACGGTCCAAAAGTTAAATGCTTCTCGGCCCTTGTGCGTTGCCGCTCGTTACCATCTTGGCGATGGTTGTATAGCGCCCCGGCATGGCGCCGGGGGTGTGGACTATGGCGGGGGTGGGGCGCTATAGACCGCCAGCTGGGTTGGGTGGCGCCCCCACACCCTCCAGCCTTATAAATAATTCCCACACTAAATTTTAAACCAATCAAAATTCAAATCCCGAAAAATAAGGAACAGATTTCGAAATTTAATTTTGAAAGATTTTTCCACCAATAACTTTCCTAAATAATAGCAAACACTTTGACCGTTTCCCCAAAACGGATCAAACACGGAAATTAAAATTGTTCTTCGTATCTTCAAGTGTGTTCTTCGTGTTCTTCGAATCTTCAAACAATATCCGATTAAAACCGAGCCTTCGCAAGACTACTTAGGCTCTAATACCAATTGTAAGTCCCAAAACTACCAATCGGATATCAAAAACACTAATCAAAGCGCGGAATACTGAGAAAAGTGTAGAAGAACAAGAACAATCAATCGATTAAATAACCAAAGTGCACACGGTTTCTAAGAACCGTCTGGTACACCAACAAGAATTCAAAATCTTTAGAAGAACAATAAACTGAACAGCCAACCTTCTAATGACCTAGGTTCACCCTATTTATAGTTACAGACTGGGCCAGTCCCACTTGCACAAATAATTAACTAAATAAGCCCAAATCACTAAATAGCCCACATGGCTTATTCTAATATTATCTAACCAACTACAAGGCTAAGCCCAATAGCCTATAATTGTGTTTGATAATGATAAGCGTAAACCGACCCAATTATAGGGCCTTACAAGAAGAACACCTAAAGGGCTTAAATCAGTGGCATAGCTCTGATACCACCTTCTGTCGCAACCCCCCGGCCCCTTGCCCCAGGTGGCGGGCGGCCGCGAGCTTCGCACATTCGGTGGTATCGGTGTTTATCAATTTTTGGCAGCGGAAATTTTCATCAGGACCGTAGTTAGGAAATATTGTTATCAGAGTTAAACACCAAAATGTTTAAAATAGATAAATGGGATAGAACCCAAGTTTTTCTGATAATACAATTATAATAACAAGTGGGACAAAATCCAACTTTTCATTTGTAATATATTTATAGGGATCAACCCTAATTATTGAAAACAATTTTCCTTTTTAATTAGGTAACTTTTATAGCCACTTTTCTAAGCCTTCAGTGCTCTCCAGCTGGCTTTTATTGGCTTCACACTAAGTTACCCGAAACACGTGTTTAAAACATTTTATCAGCAAGAAATACTGGTGAGTGAATCCTAGTTTAATCAAAACAGGTTTTATCATTTTACAGTATTTGAGGGCGATCGCACAATTACATTTGTATTCAATTCTTACTTTAATTACCATCCACGGTATTGTTAAACCGACTTGTGGTCATGTTACTACTCACAGTGTAGTAACAAATTTTGTATACAAAACCCTAACATACTGACGATAATTGTAGAATTACAAATACTCAATCACTGTTAATCATAATGTAAAACAATTGAGGTTTTGTAAAAACAGTTGATGAAAAGCATTTACAAAAAGAGGATAAACTCAATTGCTAATTTAGGTATTTCTTTGTGACTTCCTGGTTATAATCTATTAATTTAAACAATGCACACGCGTTAGTATAATAACCCAAATTTACATTAGTTATACCCTCCCCGAAACAGAACTCCAACGACTACGTCGGGTATAGCCTCGACAGGCATTACGGAGCACTAGATCAATCGGGCAGCGTATCTAATACGTAACCGGGGGTTATAATACTTACAACGAGGCAGAACTTCGCTAATTAGGGGGTATAATACCTGAGCATTTTAGCTTATATATGTTGAGAGAGATTCAGATAAATGAACGATTTCAAATGGAGCCTGCACCTCCTATTTATAGGTCTGATCGTAGGCGAGTCGCGGCCCGCGACGTCATTTCCTTCAGTTCTCGTGGCCCGCGAGAGACTAGAATAGGCCGTAGGGTGGGTGAGTCATCGGGTGTAGTCTCGACACGTGTCCCGACACGTGGCGGCTAAGGTGTGCAGTAAGTAATGGGGCCTCGCGCCCCGCGAAGGTCTTAGTGATCTCGCTCGCGGCCCGCGAGCGACTTGTAGATTTGTTTTGATTTGATATTTTTTAATATGAAGGTTATACGGGTTCGTTTTTCACATACGGGGTGTATTTAGGAGCGTTTAGGGTGTTCGAAATATTTTAAGGAGGGTTGTTATATAACTGGAAAGCTTGCAAAACCGTGAGTATACTCGATCCCATTTTTCCTTTTTACACTTTGGGTGCAACATGTATGTTATACAAATTACGCAACACTTAAACTATTTTAATCTCTATACATGCTTAACATGAAACTATATGATGCTTGTTAGACTTGTATGCTATGTAAACTCTTTGTATCGATATATGCTCATTAACTTTGCTAGCCTAACTTAACAATTATAGCGCTATAGGATTAACGCACCGCCCACGAGTCTTTGGGTATTGTTAAGTTAAACATGTTAACCTCCCGTTATTCTTTGGGATAGGCAAAATTAACACGTTGTATACTTGGGTTTGAACATATGGTACACCGTTTCAGCATATTAGTAAACTTGCATATTGGTTAATCATGTTGGATATGAGACTTTAAACTTTTTATTCTATATTATGCTATGTATGAAAACTTGTATAGTCGCCAACTTTTTGTTGATATATTTTAATACATGTTGCAGGTTGATAGACGAGATGATCTTATGAAGAAACGAGATTTAGGTGGACTTAGAAACACACCTAGATTAATTTTGTTATTTTGATGTTATGATATGAAACAATGTTATTTGTATTTGAATCTTTGTATGACAATTTAGTATTGCAATGAAATTTGAATTTAATTTATATCTTCACATAGTGTTATGAAGTTTCCACTAAACCGAGAGCTGAAAGGGTGAGGGTCGTCGGTACACCGAGGTTACCCTACAATGGGTAAACGAAGGTATGAGTGTTCTGATGTGATAAAGGGTTCGGATCAGACTTTAAATATAAAAAAAGTATAAATTAATTCAAGTTACTGTACCCTTCGTGCGAATGGCATTATCCATTTGTGCGAATGGTCCAGTTGTTTGAGAATTCGCACGTAAAATTTAATTGTAAACGGTTTTAACGTTAAACAGTAATAGTAATAGTAATAGTAATTGTCATAGAAAGTGAAAACAGTAAATAAAATACCCAAACAGTCAAATAAGAACAACCCAGGCGTGTCATACCCAACATGGCAAATGTTGGAGGCGAGGCGGGGTTCGCTTACTTTGTTTCTAGCAAACTATTTTGCGTTCATTCGTATGGTACAGAAATAAGGTGGTGGAACTAGGTTGGAAAGCCAAGGCTCCCGCAGTACACACTTCTGTTACAACTCAGATTCATCTAAATTGAGGATGGTGAATCTGGAATGACTTCAACATTTGAAGTACTGATAAACTTGAATCGAACAGAAAAGAAATTAAAAACGAAAACACGTAACACAGTCCCTTCGTGCGAAGGGATGTAAATCCATCAAAATAATTGTTTGCTTCCTTCGAAACATGTCATTTCCTTGATGAAAATTAACCCTAACGCAAACCCACAACTATGAATTGAGTTGTGAGCCTGGTGGGTACCAGATTCCATCAAGTTTCGTAATAAAACAGAATTTAAAGTGCAAGAATAAGATTAAAATCAAGGTTTTAAATCTTTGTTTGTACCTCCAAAGTGTTGAGGTTTCACCATCAGTTTGCCAAGGCAAACTTGTGAAAACCATCTAAGAGATATATCAAACAAGATGATTTGGAAGAAAAGTTAAAGAAATGAAATAAAATGCAATAAAAGTAAAGTAAATGAAAGAAAATGATTATTGAATGCTTCTGCTCGCAAATGAGAGTTTCAGAGCGTCTGAGCGGGCCTGGGCGAATGGGAAAGTGAAATGAATGGGGTTAGGCACGTATTTATAGGCTGAAATGTGGCTTGGAGTGAATGGGATCTTCGCGCGAGTGTCTTGGAGTGAGTGAGTTCTTGGAGCGATTGGCCCTTCGCACGAAGAGGAAAGTCCCTTTCGTGCGAAGAGGCTTGTCCATCCTCTCGAATGTCTAAGTTTGGTTAAGTTCGTATTTTAGCCGGTTTTCGATGTAACAAGTGTAATTGTGTAATGTACAAGTATAAAGCATGTATAATGGTGTTTTAAACATAGATTTTGAGTATGAACATGTAAACAAGTCTAAAATGTGTAAGATAATTGTGAATAAAACATTTGAATTTCATTATGATCAATAGTCTCGAATTACAAAGTTGAAAAGGAATATGGTATAATACAAATACAAGTTTCCAAAAATATAATTATAACAATACTTTCCAAATAAGGAAAGTACGGAAATGCGAAGCGTTACACCCTAACCTGTTAGTGCAGTATGTCTATCGCCTCCGTCAATCAAAACCGTAGCAGAAATAGAAGAGATCTAAACTTTGTGTTACATGATGTAGTTAAAAGGGCAAGGTGGCAATCTTGTAAATAAGGGGAAATCCCTTATAACCTTGTGCCTATATGTAGGATCGTATTTGACGACCGAATGAGTCAATTTGAATGTGTTTACACTATTTAGATGGCGGAAACATCTAAACAGCTTAGAATCAGACAGAAAAGAGTAGAAAACAGAATAGATTCACTTTTAACTCTTGTTCTCTGTTATATATTGACTTGACAAACTGGCAGCACTTCGTTACAACTTCTCGGAATTTATACCAAATGAGAACACAACATGCCTATTTATAGGCAACTAGATTTCGCTTCAACATGTCTCAAGCGAAATCTTATCACTTGATTTCGCTTGAGGCTTACATCTCATACCCTGAAGCGAAACCCTTACAACACTAAATTAAACTTACATTTAGACCCCTACACTTTACAAACTTGACATATTTAGACCCTAGACTTATGATATAGGCTATAGACATCATGTATCAACAAACTCCCCCTTGGATAAAGCCGGAGTCTTCAGTCTAGGTCTTCACATAGACTTGAACTTTTCTTCTCTAGGCTTAGGTTTTCTCAACAACATCTTCCTAAACTTTTCATTATCATCAGCTCTTTTCTTTTCTTCAGCAGCTTGCCTTTGAGCAAATGTCTCCCGAAGATATCTATCTTTTTCTTCTTGAGCTTTACGTTCCTTTTCAGCTTTCTTTTTGACTTTCTTCTCCAAAGCCCACCAAGATGACTTCCATTTAGTTCCAGAATTGATATTCTTTTGAAAACACACATTCACAACTCTCTGAAACTGCATCGCCTGATCTTTATCTTTTGGCGAATGATGAATCTTGTTGATGAACAAGCATTCTATATCTTTTGCCGAGCAATTAACAAGCCACATTGGATCAAAAACACGAATTTCTCTAAGTTTACCTCCTGCTTGATACGTGATCACTGCTTCAGTAGACAGACAACTATATACCCAATGTATAAATCCTTTATAGAATTCTTGTTCCATTGGAGGTACTGGTATAATCTTCATTGTCTTTGGCTTCTTGATATGAAGAATCCTTTCTACAGCACCAGTATCAGGATTAACTCTTGGAATAATCTTTGGACGATGAGGCTTCCAGAATCTGAATCCCTTAAATGATTGAAATCTGATAAACCCCCACATTTTAATGTCATTCTTCCTTACAGGATATTCCAAAGCTTTGACCTGTGATAACTCCTCAACATCCCACCATGGGAGTGACATAAGATCAAACAACTTTTTAAAATACTGAACACCACATTCTCTTCTGACTGCATACGCATTCACGTGTGGTAGAAAGCCCCAACTAATAATATCTCCCAAAGAAATACTTCGATCTCGTTGATAAAACTTCAATGGTCTTTTGAACTTTCTGTCATGATCAACCTTGAACCATTTCTTTTTCTCTTCTTTATCCAGATCTTTCTTTGTACCATCAGGATTAAAGTTTTTAATAACTTCAGCAACTTTTCTCCTCAACTCATCACGATTCTCTTCAGAGAAAAATTCCATCAGTGTAGGCAACTGAGAAGTATCTTCATGAACACTTTCATCATCTTCCCAGTCTTCAACTTCTACTCGATCATACAGATCAGCATCTTCAACATATCGATATTCATAATCATCATAGTGATCAGCATCAAACTCATTCAGCTCTCTTTCTAAATCAGAATTCATTTCTTCCTCAAAATCAAACTTGAACTCTGGATGATCTCTTCGAGTCATTTCTTTTATGATTTCCAGCGAATAACTATGAAAATGCTCTCCTTCTTCCCGATATGTATCCAGTCTAAGAATCAATTTTTCAGCTTGATCAACATTTTGATTATCACCACGCTCCCCCTCACTTGTTGCACTATTATGTTCGACATTTGCATCATCTTGTAATAAATCATCAATTGCTTCTTCAGTTGTTTTCTCAAAAATTTTCAGACCAGAAGCACCTTGATCTTGATCATCATCTCCATCATCATCATCACTACTACTTGCAGAAATCACATCATCTTCTGCATCTTCTTCTTCATCTTCATCATCATCCTCTTCATCATCCTCTTCATTCTCTCCAATAAGAAGATCATCAATTTCAACATCAGCATCAAAAATACCAGAAACTGATGAAAGAGGACGAACATTCAGAATGATATCTTCAGAAACATCAACTGGAATAATAGCTTTTTCTTCAATTTCAGGACCCTTTCCCTTATCCTTCATTTGCTTATCAATTTCAGCCTGTTTCTTAGCTTTCTCTTCATCACGAACAATTTCATTGTATTTCAACTCTAGAGATGTTCCCATCAACTTTTCCAACACTTTCTTCATCATTTTGCTTTCATGTTCATTTCGTACTTTCATTTCCTCCAACTCTTGATTTTTCAACTCATAGTACTTGAGATGTTCATCCCTATTCTTCTTTTCTTCCAGCAATTCTGCAATCTGAACTTTCATAATATCCATCTCTGCTTCATTAGATTCCAATTTCTTCAGCAAAGACTTGTTTTCAGCTTCAGTTGCCTTTAATCTCAAATCACGAATTTTCTCACGATTCTCCAACTTTTTACACTCAGCTACTAACTTTTTGTTTTCATCAGCTACAACATCAATTCTCTTTTCAACATGTATGATTTGTTCATCTGTTGCAAAGGTAATATTTCCAATATCATCAAGAGAAACATTCTCAGGAATTCCAGGAAAAGTTTTATAACTAGAAGAACCAGGTGTGGTTTGAAGGATAGGTTGTGAAGAAGGTGGTGTTTGGATATTAACTTGTGGAGTAGAAATAGGTTCATGTGGTGGTGAGATATGTGGTGGTGAAGTTTGATGTGGTGGTGAATGAGGTGGAATAGGTTCAGATGGTGGTATAGATTGACTGGTTCCTTCAGATGTTTTCTTCTTCAAGACAATTTTTGGAATCTTAATTGTTGGACTAACAACTCGACTCTTCTTCTGAACCACTTTCTTTCGAGCTCCTCTCTTCTTTTTACCACTATCAGGAGTTTGAGATTCAGATACATGTTCCGGTGAAGGTTCATAAACAGCATCATCTTTCTCTTGTCTCTTTCTCTTTTTTAACAACTTTTCTTGTTCAGTTGCTTCTTTAATTCTTCTTTGACGTGCAACTTCATCAATGATTTCATCAGAAGAACTAGAAGAACTTGCATCAACATCTTCAATCACTACATTGTCAGCAGCTTTACTTTGTTCAGGAACAGATTCAGAAAGTCCTTTCAAAAACTCTGTAGATCTTGGAGAAAAATGAATATCTCCTTCAACATTTGTTTCAATTTCAGTATCAGCTTCAATGTTGATTTCAGCTTCAGTTTCAACATTAGCTTCTGCTACAGCTTCAACTGCTACTTCATCTTCAGGTTCATCAACCAATAGCGTTTTAGCAACCTTCTTACGACGCTTCTTTGGTTGTGAAGACGAACCTTCTTCAATTTGCACTTTTGGAGTTGTTTTCTTACTCCTCTTCTTTTGTTCTTTTACAAACCACACACTTCTTGAAGGTTTAAACTTTTTCAACTTCTCCAACTCATCAGCATAACCAGTTTCAGTTCTTTCATCTTCATTCCTCCAGTGTTCATGATTAACTGGATCAGGATCTTGATAATCTGGATTGCTTATAAAACCAAAAAATGTAACTTCCTTCTCAGGTTCAGGATGATTTGTATGATATCTTGCTAATTGAGCAATAGAATCATTATTCATGTGAGCTAGAACCAACAAATCATTTTCCATATCTCGAACAATTCCTGGATAAGCATGATCGATCATCATTTGAATAAATCTTGGATATATCCAGCTTCTCCTTTTTGATGTCACCTCTTCCACAAGATAATGAAATACAATATGAGAGAAATTGTACTTCTTGTTTAAAACAAGAGCAACTACCATGTTCATGTGATAATCACGCATAGCATCGTAACTACCCTTTTGATGACTTAGAGCAATCAACACTGAATGAATAAAGAATTTGAACGTCTTTGTAAACTTTGATTTCAAAACATTAGCAGCATTCACATCTCCAATGTATCCCATTCTAAGCAAACATCCTTTCACCATCCTTTCAGGAAATGCTATTGATGAATTTTCAGTATCAGGAAAATCTAGAATCTCACGAACATATGCCTCCGTTATCAAAATTTGTTTCTTTTCATCAGCAACCTTAACAAGCGAAGTAATTACTTTGTTTTTCTCATCATACACAGCATGCTTCCAAAAACGTTTGATGTGTGACTCATACACCATTCTTCTATCTGTTAAAGCTTTTTGAATTGGCAATCTTCTCATGAATTCCAGAATGCTAGAGAAATCAGATAATTTTGAACTCCTTGTCACATCAAGATCACAACAAGAATTGTGAAGAGCTTTAAACAGAATATTCGAAGGCTGCACATCAAATACCACAAAAATTCAAACATATTAGACAATTTTTATAAAATTTCAAATTTACTCATCATTTCAAGCGATATCCAAGATTTCGCTTAAAACTCATCTGAGCAAATAAGATCTGTTCAAGCGTAATAGATATTTGAACATTTCGCTTGAACAGAAATGTTAGATAACCAATCCCCTGAAGCGACACTAACATGTCCCTTGAAGCGACACTAACATGTCCCTTGAAGCGACACTGTTCAAACAAAAAAATTTCAAACATATGATCAAATTGATCACACAGTCCTGTTCTACTTTCAATTCCGAGTATCCTGATATCAATTTCATTCATTTTAACCCACACATCTGTTCTAGATCTAAGATTAAAAATCTGTTCATCCGTCAAATTTCTTAAACACACAGATCTGAATCAATCAAACAACACACTATCATCTACACATGATTCCGACTACACACATATGTTTTGATTTGATTTTATTCAGTTAAAAACCCTAAAACTATGTGTTCTAACCCTAATCGTCGCCGACTCATCAAAAATCAACGAAAAACGGTACAAATCTCAGAAAATACTCACATTCACCATGATTATAATTGAGTTTGCCAACTAAAATCACAAGATCTTGGTGAAATTTTAGCAGAGTAACGGTAGAAAACAAAGATTTAGAAGTGTTCGCTTGAAGTCTCTCTGTCAGACCTTGAAGCGAAATGTTTGAAAATAATGACTGAAGCGAAGCAATGTTGTCCTCTTATACTTCTGACGATTTCGCTTCAGGCATACTTACAACATCTTGAAGCGAATTCGTTAACATGAAGGTTTCGCTTGAGGCTTACTTAAAAACCTTGAAGCGAAAACATAACATGAAGGTATCGCTTGAAACAGATTTAAGCGCAATTTTTCTTGAAGCGAAAACCTTAAAAAACTTGTTTTACCTTTTTGAATTTTTCAGATTTTAATGTCACACCCAGTTAACCAAGTCCAAGTTAATGACCTTGGTCAACTGATTAGTCTTACCAAGTCCAACTCAATGACCTTGGCTAACCAAACTATGAAGATACCAGATTTCTAAAAAAAATTAAGTTCAAATTAATGATCTTTTGAATCATTTTGATATTTCAATCTCTTTTTAATCAACAAACACTTGTACCAAACATTGTACTGCATCACAAGCTTACCCAATCCTCATCAATCTCAGACATGATCTGCACAAGACTTTGAACATTCGATTCCCAATGTCAGTTGTCGAAAATAAAATGAGAAACTAAAATCTTTTTGGATTTTAAAATGAATAAGCTGAAACTATGTACACACAATCTTTTTGTGAGCGTGTTAAGGGATCATATCAGCTGCCGACGAAATACAAGTACCGTTAAGCTGTTATTTCATTTTAAGCATTAAACAATTCACGTAGATTGCCGATATACTGATCCTCTTAAATTCTCACAAAACTTTCAATCTGCTCGGGATACAGAATTAGTATTTTAAGACTTAAACATCTACATGTGTCCCACCTCAGTATATACTCCCGTATCCAGACCCCAGTATTCAATCTTACAGGTGAATATACCTAGATGATATCTGTCAGGGAATAAATTATAGTACGAGGGCCGTGAGAGCTCAGGTCGATCTTTCGATACGCAGAGAGATGACGGCTTCGACTTTTGGTGGGTCCCCTTTGGGGATCTTCTTTACAACAGCACATGATTAACAATTTTGCAATGTGTTATCATTTTTTATGCTGAGGGGAGGCTTATATTTCAAAGCAGCGTAAAGTATTCTCCGGGGACTAGGTCAGAAATTCCTTTCAGCAGAAGTCCCGGGATAATACCCCAGATATCACTAAGCATAAAGACCTAGTATTTCAGAATATGGGACCCTTCAAACAGGATTTCAGGGGTTACCTATATATCCTGGAGGTGTTCCCCACGTAAATGCAAGTAAATTTTATGTTTATATCCCAAACTAATCTACTGATTTTGTAAGAACCTATCGACACATCTTTAGCGAGACTGCTTAATTACATTTTATACATTCCAATTCTTTAGCGTACTGCACCTGTCTAGCTGATGTACTATCATTTCCCTTTTATACACAAACTCATTTTTACTTTTTCAAATGTTTTTGGTTTTTATAGATTTTATCATGTTTTTGTATTTTTCTGCAAACTTTCTCCCCCTAAAAGAAAAACATATTTTTGTGTTTTTGTTTTTATCGAAAAGCAGAAAATAAACTGTACAAACAAAATTTGACAACATGACAAAAGTTCACGTCAGATCGCCGTCCAATTCGGCATCACATTCAACAACCCTCCCAGATTGCAGATTTTTCATTCTATTCAATTTTAAAAGATAATAAAACTCTTTTTGTCAAATGGTTTGGTATAGAAATCCGCTTTCTGTTCATTGGTGTGCACATATTCAATCCGTATTAATTTTTTCTCGTTACAATCACGAATAAAATGGTGACGGATTTCAATGTGTTTTGTTTTTTAATGGTAAACCGGATTTTTAGTAATATTAATGGCTGCTTCATTGTCCACGAAAATTGGAGTATCTAAGAATTGCAAACCAAAGTCACGCATTTGCTGTTGGATCCAAAGGATCTGCGAACAACAGCTGGAAGCTGAAACGTATTCAGCTTCACAAGTAGAAAGCGCTACAGTGGTTTGTTTCTTACACTGCCAGGTAACGAGTCGAGTTCCTAAGAACTGACACCCGGCAGTGGTGGACTTTGCGTTCTGTTTGCAGCTTCCGAAATCTGAATCAGCGAAACCGGATAAAGTAAAGTCACCTAATCTAGGATACCACAAACCGACGTTTGGGCAGCCTTTCAAATACCGGAGTATACGTTTCACGACTGTCAGGTGTGACTGCTTCGGATTCGACTGATATCTGGCACATAAGCATGTCGGATACATGATGTCCGGACGGGAGGCTGTGAGATACATCAAGGAACCAATGATTGATCGGTACAATGTTTCATCCATCTTCACTCCATTCTCATCTGGACAAATCCCATGATTCTGTGCAAGGGGAGTGGATGCTGGACTGCAATCTGCCATATCAAACTTGTCTAGCACATCCTTCACATACTTTGACTGATGAATGAAGATTCCGTCAGGCATCTGTTCTACCTGCAACCCGAGGAAAAACTTCATTTCGCCCATTGAGCTCATCTCAAACTTTTTCTTCATCACTAGTTCAAACTCTTTGCACATATCGTCGTTAGTGGATCCAAAAATGATATCGTCCACGTAAATCAGGCTCTCGGGGCCTGGTGAAGTCCGTATAACGCCTTGTCCAGTAGAAACACCTTGTTTTTGTGCTGTGGGTCTGTAAAACCTGGCGGTTGCCCCACATACACTTCCTCTTTGATAGTTCCATAGAGAAAAGCAGATTTCACGTCAAGTTGATATACTTTAAAGTTCTTCCAAGATGCAAAAGCCAGAAAAATTCGAATTGCCTCTAGCCTTGCAACTGGTGCGTAGACTTCATCATAATCAATTCCTTCTTATTGACTGAATCCTTGAACGACCAGTCTTGCTTTGTTTCTCACCACGACTCCTCTATCATCTCTTTTACATTTAAAAACCCACTTTGTTTTAATCAACTTTTGATTCTCAGGCAAATCTACAAGTCTCCAGACGCCCAGCTTCTCGAATTGTTGTAACTCTTCCTGCATTGCATTAACCCAGCTCTCCTCGGTCAATGCTTCCCTGTACGTCTTGGGCTCTATCTGCGAAATAAAACATTTCAATGAGACTTCTTTTTGCATATCAGCAATAGATGAATAGAAACATGTAAGAGCTTGATCTATTTGATGTCGAGTTTTGACACCACTTTGCAAGTCGCCAATAATTTGTTCTGAAGGATGGTAAGATAGGGTCCGTGGCATCACAGAATCAGGCACTACAACTTCCGATTCCAGATTTGAAATGTCAAGATCCACGATTTGATCAACAATCTCTTCTGTTGTCTCATTTGGTTCCTCGTCAAAGGTAGGAGCGGGTTCCTCCTCTGAGTCGTCAGAAACGTCAAATGACGGAGTTGATTCCTCTGGTTCCTCTGGTGGTATATGAACGGTTCCACTTGGTCCGGCTTCTTCATCATGAGTACCCACGTTGGGTGTAGGAACATCTAGCGGACTAGATTCCGGCTCTGACAAATGACTTTGTTGATACAAGTACATGAGAGCAAGTTCCTCCTCACTCGGCTCGGACGGCATATGAAACGATTCCCAGAGTTTATCGTAGTCAAATAGGAATCTTTGTCCGGGAAGTTGAGGTGACGGAGTATGTTTCTGACAATCCACATGAAGGACCTGAATCACCTTGCTCAGACATGGTACGAACACCCTTTTTAGTGGGCTGGCGTATCCTACAAAGAAACCTTCATTTGATTTTGCCCCAAACTTTCCGTCTTCATCAATAAACGTACACGGTGATCCGAAAGGTTCCAAGAACTCAAGATTCGGCTTGTAACGATGCAGCAACTCAAAACATGTCTTTCCATACTTCTTGACAGTAAGAACTCTGTTCAGTGTATAACACGCTGCAGATACGGCTTCACTCCAAAAGAAAATAGGTAACTTGGAATCTGCTAACATTGTACGCGCTGTCTCGATTAGAGTTCTATTCTTTCTTTCAGCTACGCCGTTTTGCTGTGGAGTATACGGTGCACTGAATTCATGAAGAATTCCCTTTTCATTGCAAAACTCGTACATTCTGTTGTTTTTAAATTCAGTTCCATTGTCGCTTCTAATTCTCCGGATAGGCAGTTTGTATACAGTTTCCATCTTCTTGAAAAGTATCATCAAAGATTCAAATGTTTGATCTTTCCGTTCTAAGCACACAACCCAAGAGAATCTTGAAAAATCATCTGTAACCACCAAGCAATACAAATCCCGGCTGATGCTCTTAACATTGACAGGCCCGAAGAGATCCATGTGCAATCTCTCAAGAGGTAACCTGATCGAGTTCATGACCTTCAAAGGATGTGACTTCCGAACCTGCTTACCTTTCTTGCATGCAATACAGTCATCATTTAAATGAAAATTTTTAAAGTTCACACCTTCAACTAAATCATTATGAACCAAAAAATTCATTTTTCGAACATGAATGTGGCCCATCTTACGATGCCACATGATTGAATCTTTTTCTGTTGCTTTGTTTTTAGATACAAAACACTGTTTCTGATGAGACGTTGGCGTTGCTGTACTCATATCAAGATAATAAAGATCATACTCCCGTGGAGCACGTAACAACACCATCTCATCAGGGATTTTAAACCCTGGTTTCAAAACCACACATTCAGTTTTTGTAAAATGTACGCTGAAATCTTTATCACAAATCTGTGAAATACTGAGTAGATTGTTTGTCAACTCTACTATGTAGTTTACTTTGTCAAAGGATATCACACCATTTGTCAAAATTCCTTGACCAACAATTCTTCCACCTTGACTCCCAGCAAACCCTACATGACCTCCATTGATGGATTTTACATCATAGAGTAAAGCAAGCGTCCCAGTCATGTGCCTTGACGCACCACTATCCATTATCCATTTTGATAGAATTGACTTGGGCAGCCCCTGCAAACATCATAACAAATTTATTCAAACAATGAACTCCATGACTTTTTGACTTCTGAAACACTTCCAAACACTACATCACACTTTTCATCAATCTTAGGAAAGTCAAATGTGACGTTTGAAACAACAGATTCCACTTTTGATTTTAACACATTTTCTTTGATAGGAGGAAACTCTGCAAGAAACTTATCAAGCTCAGATTCAAATTCTTGTTTATCATTAGCACCCACTTTTGATGCATAAAATTCCTTTGTTCCTTTGACTTTTCTGTCAACCATTTTTCCAAAAATATTTTGAATAGTAGGATTAAAAGCTTTTGAATCAAACTTTAACTCGTTCTCCATTTTCTTTACCTCAACTGATTGTGATTTGATTTCAACAACTTTTGTTTCATTTTTCAAAATGTTTTCCATCTTTTTCTCCTCAACCGATGGTTTTGATTTTACAACCCAAAATTGATTTTCAAAAGTTTTCGTTTTTGGATAAATCTTTGAAGTCTTTTGAGACTTTGAAGATTCGCCAATCTCAAATGTCGATTTCGGCTTATCTTCTGACTTCAAAGATTCATCTCTTTTCAAAATGCGGATCGGAGAAACCATCGGCTTTTTGCCCTTTGTGTTAACTGGTGACTTAGGTTGATATTTTTTAACAAATGGTTTAATGACAGGTTTTTCACAAACTTTCTTGCATTGTTTTGCCATATGTCCGATTTCATTGCAGCGATAGCAAACTCTTTTATCATATTCGACAAAAGTTGATTTGAAGGACTCTTCTTTCAGTTTCTTTGCTGCATTGAAATCGTCAACTGCTTTTTGACTAAAAATGTATTCCTTTTCTTCATCAACACTTGGACCAGCAACAAAAACATCATTCATTTTATCTTTTGGCTTGACACCCTTCTTAGCCAACTTTTTCTCAAAACCAATTCCTTTGTTTTTAAAGTTGTTACCATTTTTCTTGTTACCATTACCTTCCCATTCCTTTTTCCCAAAGTTGTTGACACGTGTTGTAAAAAATGACTTTTTAGATTTTGAAAAGAATTCTTTGTTATTAACCTCATCAATGTTCATTTCAACCAACCTAAAAACTTTCTCAACATTCTCAATTTTCACATTCTGAAGAGGATACTCAAAATCGAAATAAAGTTTGTCTGTTCCAATCATAGTATATACTACCATAATCGAATCATCATTCGCACTCTTTTCCGATTTCGGTATAAACCGTTCCAAGAAATTACTCTCATCTTCAGAATCTGTAACACCTTTCTCAGATTGTGACTTCTCAGAGTTATCAATCTCTTCATCTAACACCTGATCAACAACAGTTTTGATAACCTGTGATTCGTTGTCGGTGTCGGATGCAGAGAATGTAACATCAATGCTTTCAGGCAAATCATCCTCAATTGATCTCAATTTGAGATTCAAAGCAGCTTCCACCCCATCTGGATATTTCTGTGTGTAATGATTCCACATTGGGGGTGGAACACTGTTAAAGACTGGTGTTTCATCAGGTTGTTTTGGGACAATTTGTTCAATCACATATGAAGATGCTATATAACTCATCAACTTCTTATCAATTCTTTCATTTTCAATTTTTGTTAACTCCAATTCCCTTTTTAATGAAGCAATAGTGTCCAAATGAAAATTGATTTCTATTTGTTTATCCAAAACAGTTGATTTTAATAATTTCGTTGCTTTATCATTTTCAAGACTTTCATCTTGAATCATTTTGATAGATTTAGCCAATTTGTCATATGCTTCTTTTACTTCGCTCAGATCAAATTTTAGCATGTCTACATGATGTTTCATTTCCTGATACTTAGTGTCTTTTTCAAGACACTCCATGCAAGGTTGTAAACACTTCTGGCATGGTGTTTCAGGAATTGAAACAACTTCTTCAACAACCTGTTCATGACAAACAATTTTCACATCTTGTTTACCGACATTCTCAGACTCTGACTCAGACAGTTTGACTGATTCGTTTCCCTGAACTCCAGATTCCTCTCGTTTGACAGACTCACTACTGACAAACTTAGACTCCTCAGATTCTGAGTCTACCTCTCTCAGTTTCGCCATGAGAGCTTTGTCAGCAATTTCTTTCAAAGTATCTTTGTTCATTTCCTTTGTTACATCGATCATTTCTTCAACAAATTCTTTCTTTTCATCATATCTTGGACACAATCCAGTCCTTGGTTCTTCAAAGAAATCTGCAAAAGATTCAAAAATTTTAGGAGGCATGATAGATTTCAAAGAACTAGTTAATACCTCCTGCTCAGATTGAGAGTAATGAACTTCAGCAGCTATTTCTTCAAAATTGTCCATATTTTCAACAGAAACCTCTTCAACAACTGCAGAACCATTTTCAGTAACTGTTTCTGGTTCAGTCACCATTTCGGAAATTTCAACGACTTCAGCCATCATTGCCTGTTCATCACTACTGGGAATATATTTATCCCAGCTGAACCCTGCAGCTACCTTCTCATCATCTTGATTCACAATCATCGCCTTTTCTGGTTTATTCTCAATTTGTGGTCTTTGAACAGTAGACTGTTGATTTGATCGATGATAGATTGCTTGCTTGTAGTAGTCGTTGGTGAACGGGTTTTGATGATTGTTTACTTCACGATTTGGACATTCTCTCTTAAAATGACCACGTTCTTTACACTTGAAGCACGTAACTTTTGATTTGTCGAACCCTAACTTCTGATCAGGACCTGAGAGACTGTTTCTGCCTGTGATCTCCATAAACCGTTGTGCTCTTCTAACCAAACTTGCCATGCCCCATTTTATATCAATCAGTTCAAGTTCCTCCGGGTCAATCTGGTCGTAATTCTCTTTGGTCATATCAGGATTACCAATCCTACCCGCCACTAAGCCTTCATAAGCCTCTAGAACGGAAGCAAGTACTGCAATGTGTTGTCTCGCGGCAGTTTCAGTAATTTCATTTCCATTCTTAATATTCACCGCGATGTTGCACTGCACCCCAGAAACATAAGCCTGATTATTTGAACTTGTAGAGCTTTGAGGTGAAGACTGCTCTTGAACTTTGAAATTTGGATCATAGTTCACAAATGGTGAAGGCTTATTTGATGGTGGAGTGTTTGTAGAACCACTCAAATTTGTATCAGCACTAAAACCCGTCTGTATCTTTGGACTTTGATTTGTTGCTCCAGGAATACTTCCTTTGTAATACAGAGATATGTCTTGCTGCACATTTGCTGAATTCATTTGTTTAATCTTTGTTAGTTCCAATTCATGTGCCTCAATTTTCTCAATGAAACCACTCAAATTCATACTAGCAAAATTTGTATTATTCTTTAACACCATCAGATATGTTCCCCATTCATCATAAGGTAATGCGTCTGCTAATTTGTCGATCCACTCTTCGTTTGTCTTGGTTATCTTCAATCTTCCCATTTCCAAAACCAAATGGCAGTATCGTTCAATCAATTGCTTCGTGGTTTCTCCTTTCATTCCCGTAAAAATGTCAAACTGCTTGTTTATCAATGCCTTTTTGCTTTTCATCATCTCTCCACTTCCTTCAAACTTTAACAACAATTTATCCCAAAGGGATTTTGAATTGTCTTCGTGATGTAACAGTACCAAGATGTCCTCCTTAATTGCTTGTTGAAGGATGCTCATCATTTTCTTTTCAGCTTTAAAGTCAGCTTGTTCCGTTTGAGACAAACTTCCAATCACTTTCGGATGACCCATAGCATTAACAGGAGGTACATATTTATCATCAATCTTTAACCAACTTTCAAAATGATTAGCTTGAACCCACGTTTTAAATCTTCCTGCCCAACTCGAATATTCGTCGATGTTCATGAGTTTAGGAGGCTTTTGCATTGTTCCCAATTCGTTCTCCATGTTGACGTTTTGTATAACACTACTCGAAGTTTGTCCTGCTACCATACCACTGCCCGAGAAGAAATTATAAAACTCTTGGTTTTCCATTTTTAGAAATTTACCGAGTAATTTTAAAATTTTCACACACACACTTTTCACAAAATCAGACTATCGAACAAATTCACGAACACTATGGACTATCAGTAATCTCAAGCAAAATCACTTAAACTTCAAGCGAAATCACAGAGGATTTCAAGCGAAATCCACAAAACAAACACAGTATGTTTTCGCTTCAAACAGCAAGATCTCAAGCGAAATCTATTGTTTCGCTTCAAACCAAAATTTTCAGCTAACCACAGACTCCTCAAGCGAAATATACGATTTCGCTTCAAGCAATCAGAAAATTTCAAGCGAAATCCACGTTTTCGCTTCAAAATACCAACAACCAATCTGCTCGCTCAAGCGAAATCTGGTTTTCAAGTCATTTTTGTCAATTTTAGTCCGAGTTTTAATCTGAATTACTCAAGGCTTTGTTAAAACACACTTTTACACACACTGTAAAAGTCTTAGTCCATTTTGTCCGTGTTTTCGTCCAGAAATCAATTTGTGTGAGTAAAAAACCAACTGATTCAAGTGAACACACTCATAACTGGCTCTGATACCAATTGTAGGATCGTATTTGACGACCGAATGAGTCAATTTGAATGTGTTTACACTATTTAGATGGCGGAAACATCTAAACAGCTTAGAATCAGACAGAAAAGAGTAGAAAACAGAATAGATTCACTTTTAACTCTTGTTCTCTGTTATATATTGACTTGACAAACTGGCAGCACTTCGTTACAACTTCTCGGAATTTATACCAAATGAGAACACAACATGCCTATTTATAGGCAACTAGATTTCGCTTCAACATGTCTCAAGCGAAATCTTATCACTTGATTTCGCTTGAGGCTTACATCTCATACCCTGAAGCGAAACCCTTACAACACTAAATTAAACTTACATTTAGACCCCTACACTTTACAAACTTGACATATTTAGACCCTAGACTTATGACATAGGCTTTAGACATCATGTATCAACACTATAAATAGGAGCTTTAGGCTTTAGTTTTAGAACTTTTGCTCATTTGACATTTTGGAGAGCTAAGCTTAGAGAGAGAAAGCCTTCATAGGTGATTCACGGTGATTGTACTCGTCATATCTTTCAATAGAATCACGTTAAATTGTACGTTCTTGTGTTCGGTCACGTTCGTGTACGGATTCCGCATGTCAAACGTTCAGTTCGCAATCGTTTCGGAGTCTAAAACCGATCCTTACAAGTGGTATCAGAGCAGGAGCTCGATTGCACTGATCATTCACATAGATTCGTATAGGATTTCATCGAATTCAGATCCAAATTGCATCAGATTTGATCTATTTCTTCATCTTCTACATTTCTTTCACGTTTTACACTGAATTTTGCAAAATTGAACAGGTTTTTACGGTCCAAATAAGCTGATTTCTTGATATGTTGTGCGAAAACACCTGATCTATAACCCTACAAAGTTTCAAATCTTAATTCAAAGCCGTTGGGAGAAATCTAAGAGTTTTGATTCGAAAAATGTATCAGTTCGTGTGACATCAGCTCCATTTCACACGTATTGGTCTTTTGGAGGTCCATTTCGCACGTATTGACCTCCATTTCGTTTGAAGGAAGTCCATTTCGTTTGAAGGAAGTCCATTTCGTTTGAAGGAAGTCCATTTCGTTTGAAAACTTGCCATTTCGCACCAAATGACTTCAATTCGCATGAAATAGGCTCCAGGTCGTATGAAACAGACTTCCATTTCGCTTGAAATTGACGCAGGTCGCACCAAAAGGTCCAATTCGTTTGAAGTTGACTCCCAGTTCGCATGAAATGAACCATCTCGCTTGAAATTGACTTCCAATTCGCATCAAAAGTCCATTTCGTGTGAATCATACCTCCAGTTCGCTTGGTTTGGGTTAATTCTCTTGAAAGTTGGTTTCAGTTCGTACAGATTGGAGTTCAAAGTGTTCAAAGGTTCTTCAGGTCGTTTGAAAGTCCATCAGTTCGCACGTAATAGGGTCAGGTCATTTGAATTTGATCCGGGTCATAACAGTTCGCACGGTTTGACAACTTGAACCTCAGTTCGCACAGAATATTCACCAGTTTGAGTACCAGTTTGATCAATTGTTTGATAAGTGTTTAAATTGATTGTGTTTGTGTGTTCAATTTGCAGGTGATTCAAGATATACAAAGTGTGAATTTCAAGAAATTGTTTGAAGATGTCAAGCAGCGGTGAAGAATTTTACAACACGTTTTACAATGCTTTTACTTCAGAATCATCCGAAAGAAGATCTGAAACAAGAGATTATTCAAAAGAGATTTCAGATAATTTGAAATACGACAATTTATACGGAAACCAACAGAAACCACCGAAATTAATGAATGTTGAAGATTATAACTGGTGGAAAAATCGATTTGAGGGTTGGGTAAAAGCTTTTGCACCTGAAAGTTGGTTAAAATTAAAACAAGGATATAAAGAACCAACAAAAGAAGGAGGAGAGTTATTAACCGAAGAAGAGTTCACAGAAAAAGATTTAAAAAATGTTGTAGCTGAATACAGAATGATAACATTGTTACATCAGTCAGTGAGAGAAGACATTATTTCACTACTTGAACATGAGAAAACATCAAAGGGTTTATGGGAAGCTTTAGAAAGAAAATGTACTGGTGGTGAGCTGATTATTAAAAACAAGCGTTCGTTATTGAAAAAAGAATTTGATTTGTTTGCTTGTATGAAAGGTGAAACTGTTCTACATATGATTGAAAGATTTTGTCATCTTAAATTTGAATTGGAAAGAGTTGGTGTGTCAAAAGATAATGAAGAGATTATTGATAGGTTGATAGAAGTTGTTCCGAATGAAGACGATTGGTTACACTATGTCATGATTCTCAAAAACAGCAATGATATGAGCAAGGTGACTCTAGAGTGGCTGATTGAGAAACTTGAGGGGCATGATCTAGAAATCAGGAAACAAAACAAAATAGGAAGCCAGCTGTATAAACAAAATGTCGACTTATACTACAGAGGAAACATGTTTGATCAAAATTTAAAAACGGGATATAGTGCTGGAAGCTCAAGGGATTCACCTCAGCAAAGTTCTACAAGAGATTCGGGTTATCATTCAATTGGTTCAAATTCATCAAATCCGAACATAGTCCATTGTAATATCGCTATAGATCTGAAAAACTCTCAAAGTCTGAATGCAGAAGTTGCCAAGCAACAAATGGTGTTCTTAGCATCTGTCCTGGAATTGTACGAAAGTCTGATCGCGGGAAAAGTTGGAAACCTGAAAATGACAAAGGAAGATTATGATCAGATCGATCCAGAGGAGATGGAGTTAATGGATATTAAGTGGTGCATGGCTAGCACAATGAGGAGAGCACAACGCTTCATGGAGATCACTGGAAGATCGTCTTTGGGATCTGCTGATTCAAAATTGGGGTTTGATAGGGCAAAAGTTACATGTTTCAAATGCAAACAGAAAGGACACTTCAAAAGAGAGTGTACAAACAGGGAAACTGACGAACACACGAATCCATTCAGAGATGATTATTATAAGAAAGCAATTTATCATCACACCAGTGGATCATCAAATGTGAGTCAGAAACAGATCGATGAAGGGTCGTCAAAGGAAAGATCTAGGGCGATGGCGGTTATTCAAGACGATGAGGGTTATGACTGGAGTCAAATTCTTCCTGAAGAAGATTATGTTGGATCCGCATTTGTAGCCGATGCGGCTTATGAAAATTGGTGGAGAAGAGATAGTGCGAGATATGAGATTAGAAAGCTGAAAGAACCATTCAAAGAAGCTCGGAGAGCCAATAGATGGAATGTTGAACTGGAATGTTACATGGATCCATAGGGTAATCCAGTGGTTGATCCGGATAAGGTGGAGTTTGATGCAGTAACAAATCTTTTCCAGATCAGGACACTTATAATACAAGAAGGTTATCTGAAAAAGGTTATGAGGCTGATCTGTTGAACAAAATAAAAGAAATTTTTGAAGCAAGTCTGCCAAAGGTGGTAGAAATGAAGAAGAGGAAAGAAGAAGAGTTGGAAAGACTGGTAGAAGAGGTGAAGATTATGGCAAAGAATGATGTTGAAGAAGAACGGAAGATGGAAGAAGAAGATAAGAAAGAAGAAGTCCAGAAAGTTGAAACAGAAGAATCATCGGTGCTGAAAGAAACTGAGGTAAATGAATCTTCTGATTTATCAAATGCTGAAATTGTTGATAAAAATGAAAACAAGTGCAGGAATTGCATAGAAATGTGCAAAGCCTGTACCGAAAAAGATGAAATGATAAAAACAAAAGATATTGAAACAAATAAACTTGAAAATGTTTTCAAAATAAAATGTAAAGAAATGATTGAAAAAGAAGAAATGTTGAAACAAAAGGTTGAAAAGCTGACACAGAAATGTCATGATTTTGAAAAAGAAAATGAGATTTTGAGATAAATGTGTACAACAAAATGTGTTGAAAAAGAAAATATGTTTCAAGATTTTCAAAAAGAGTACGATAATTTGAAGTGGTCAAATCAGAGAGTACAAGAAGCTTATGATACTTTGAAGAGACAAGTCAAATGTTTTGACGAAAGATTGTCTGAAACTTTAACAACCAAAGAATTGTATGAGAGAAAGTTTAAAGAAAAGCAACTTGAATTAAACAAGTGTGTTGATGAAGTTGCTAATCTTAAACAAGTTCTGGTTGAAAAAGAAAAGATTGTTACAAAACTTCAAAGTTATCATAACTCTTCGTACATTCTTGAATGCATTTTCAACATCACACCAGATGACAAAGATACTGACAAGAATAAAAAAGGTATTGGTTCAGAATATCATCAGGTACCTCCACGATTGAGAAATAAATATACTTTTTATGATGAGGAAAAGGTGGCAAAAGGTCTGAATATCGTTGACCAATTACCTGAAAGTATCGATGTGACTTACGCCAAATCTGATGAAGCTAATGATTCAGAGGTGGTAAGTAAGGTTGTTGAAAGCGTTTTGAAAGATGAGTCAACCAAAGGTAAGTCTGTATCACAGGATGAAAATGAGGGAAATTTTCATGATGGTTATCTTAAACAGTCAAAATCTGAGAAAGTTGTGAATGATGATTCAAAAGGATTGGTTTATACCATGATTGGATCGGACAAATTATTCTTAGATATTGTATTCCTGATTCAAAATGTGATTTCAGAAAAAATTGACAAAGTGTTTAAACTGGTTGAGATTGAGAAATCAGAAATTTCAAAATTTGTTGGGAAGAGCAAGAAAACTTTTTATAACAAACCCGGTTACAAAAAGAAGAATATGAAAGCACGGTTGGGTTATAAAAAGAAACAGAATCAAAATAAAAGGTTTGAAAAGCAAAATTTTCAAAAGAAAATGAATTTCGTTCACAGGAAAAGTTCGGAAGAAGAGAAAGAACTCAAATTTAGATGACAGTCTAATGAAGAGTTCTATGCTCGGAAAAAGCAACAACGATGTTTCGAGGAAAACTTGTTTAAATGTGATAAAATTGGACATCTTGCACGAAAGTGTCCAAACCCAAAGTCTGTTGATGTTGAAACAAAAAATCTGAGGTTGAGAAACAAAAATCAACCAGATTTGATTCAAGACAAAGTTGGAAGTATAACACAAACAAGTTTGCTTCGAATCAAACTTGGAAACCAAAACAGACCAGGTCTGATTCAAGACAAACCCAGAATTCTCACACACCCAGATTCAGAACAACACAAAGTTGGCAAACATCGGTTGATATGACAAAACCAAATCAATTTTGGAAACCAAAAGTTGTTCAAAGTCAAAATAATCAAATCGAGTCACGATTTTACAAAAGAAGTGCTTCAAAAGAACAGAACTGGGTGGTTAAAAAACAAGTGACTTCTGTGAATGAAGAAAAAGTTAAAGTCAAAGATGAAAAAGTTTTTGTACGAGATGACAAAGATTTTCCATCATTGAATGAATATTGTGTTGAAATGCCTAAGGTCAAACAGACCTGGGCTAAATTGTTCAAGTAATTAAGTTTTTGTGAATGTGCAGGTGTAGGTGCTCATGAAGTTTGATTGTCAAGGAAGATAATTGATGAGCAGCCTGGCACAGGAAGAGAAGGCTGCTGAACCCTAGTTTGGTTAAACAGGGAATTTATCGATTTTTGTACATAAATAAACCATATTTCAAAAACCCTAAAAATTGAAAATTTAAAAAAACCAAAAATATGTTTTTATTTTGTAAAAAATTTGAAAAATCAAAAATATGTTTGTTTTTAGATTTTTTTTTCAAAAATTTCAAAAATATGATTGATTGAATACGCCGAAACCCTCACGGCTGAACAAACATGATTAATTTCACAAGATTGAAAAACGGTTTTCAAACTGTAAAAATCAATGTGTTGTAAATCATGGGGGTACATTATATTTTCTGCAAAACAGTGCCAACCTCCATCATTTCTGATCGTGACTCACGTTTTACATCTGAATTATGGCAAGCTATGCACAAGTCCTTTGGCTCTCGATTAGACATGAGCACGGCATATCATCCACAGACGGATGGGCAATCTGAACGTACCATTCAAACCCTTGAAGGCATGCTTAGGGCATGTGTGATTGATTTTGGTAACAGCTGGGAGCGACATCTACCTCTAGTAGAATTTTCGTATAATAACAGCTACCACACCAGTATCCAGGCCGCTCCATTTGAGGCATTGTACGGACGTAACACCTCTTTGTTGGGCAGAAGTTGGTGACAGCCAAATCACACGCCCATAACTTGTAGTAGATACAACTAAGAAGATTGCTCATATACGACAACGAATGGCAGCAGCTCGTGACCGTCAGAAAAGCTATGCTGATAAGCGAAGGAAACCACTCGAGTTCCAGGTTAGGGATCGAGTGCTACTTAAAGTCTCACGTTGGAAAGGTGTAGTTCGTTTTGGTAAACGAGGCAAACTCAATCCGCGTTATGTCGGACCATTCGAAATCGTTGAGAAAATTGGCAAAGTCACTTACAAGTTGAATTTACCTGAAGAACTCAGCGGAGTTCACAACGTATTCCACGTGTCGAATCTGAAGAAGTGTCTGTCAGATGAGACCCTCATAGTTCCCTTAAAGGAGCTCACAATCGACGACTAGTTGCGATTCGTCGAGTACCATTTGAAATCACAGACCAAGACGTTAAGATTCTCAAGCGTACCAGAATACCTCTTGTTCGAGTTCGTTGGAACTCCCGTCGTGGCCCAGAGTATACCTGGGAACGAGAAGACCAAATGAAACTCAAGTATCCCCAGTTGTTTAAGAAAAGTGCAACCACTACTGAGGCTGAAGCTACTGCAGAATTTCGGGACGAAATTCCAAACCAACGGGGGGATGATGTGACACCCCAGAAAAAAAAACCAGTAAACCACGCAACTTAACTAGCTTCCTCAGTAACCACGTGCTAAATTTCAGGACGAAATTTTCTTAACAGGGGGAGAATGTGACAACTCTCATGATTACATGTATCCGTACGATTTATTAATGTTAATTAAAGTGCTTGATGACTGTGCTGAATTACTTAACTGCTTTCTGAGTACTGCGTCATACTTACATGTGTTTGTTAACATACCAGTCTTGTACAGAAAATTGACAAAATGGTCCTGTATGCTTTCCTAAGGGTTGAGAATTAAAAGTATTACGAAAAGTTACATAAAAGACACTATATGGAATAACTTGACACTTTAACGGAACAGTATCTAACCGAACAACCGGACATTATGTGACAACTGGCACCAAACCGGTAATTTTCGTACACTTTAATTATTATTTAATGACTGCAATTATATGCTTAGATGTCAACATTGTCTGATTACATACTAAGCAAGTAAATTCATGCACATTGTATACTACAAAATATTGCTTTATGCATAAACGAGAGCGTTGCGTCAGAAATACTAGTAAACTCACCGGTAAGAGACATTGTGTCAACAATTCTGCAGAAAGCAGTCAGACAATAAAATTGGAGCCTAGGTGTAGGTCCAACGACAAGAATACATTAAAACCCAAGAGTACGTACAAGGGTTTAATATATAGACATTTCGGAAGCAAATTTAAGCACTAAAAAGCACCCGAAACGCACTTTAAGTGCAGAATTTTAGTAAATTCAGCTCAAATCAGCTTTTAAGCATAAAAATACCATGCAGAAATTTAGTTTTATCATCCAGAATACTTCCCTAAGTGTCGGGAGTTAAAAGGGTTACAAAAGCATACTTAAAGGACACTAAACGGTGCAAATTAGCACTCTAACGAACTGGTATCCAACCAAACAACCGGACAGTACCCGAAACATCAAATTTTTACTAGAAACATTGTTTTAGTATTTCAAAGCTAGTTATGGTCACAGAACATCATATTACGTCTCATAAATATTAAATACATAAAAATACCCAACTAGTGCCATTAAGACCTAACTAGATCATGCAACTTACAATTGGAATGTTTCACTTAACCCCTCCCCTATGTTGGACGGTTAAGAGACATGGGGGCCACACCATGATTTTATTTGATTAGTTTAATGGATCTTGTTTCCCCATGATAAGCATAAGATCCAATGGTAATTGTGAAGTTAGCATATTATAAGTATACCCATAAGAACATAACTTCATCTTCATCAACATCACCTACACACCATCTCCCCTTCCTCCTTCCCTTCAAGCTACGGCCCAAGCACCCCCTCCCCACACATCCATTTTCAATCCACACTCATCCATTCTAAGGTGTATTAAGGTGTAAGAAGGTCACTAACGAAGCTCGGTGCAGGAGGATCTTGAAGGACCTTCTTCATTTGTTTTTATCCACCACTTTTACACTCTTGAACTTCCCTAACCTTGTGCTAGTAGTAAGTGCTTCAAATCTTCATCTTGTTCTTATTTTTGGTGGTTAATAGTTGATTTAATGGTAAAATATTAAGAAACACTAAAGAACTTAAACAAGTCTTGAACATAAAGGATGAAGAATGGATAAAAGAATAAAGAAGTGTTAAATGATGTTGAAATCATGTTGATCTTGTATTGTTATGCTTAATACATGTTGTTGTTAGTAGAAGCAAGATGGTTCATCACCTAGACTTGCTAGATCATGTTTAAGAACATGAACTAGCAAGGTGTAAAGGTTAAAGATATGAAGGATGATGAAACCATCCATACATGAACCTTGAACTTGAATAAATATAAGTTTTCTTGGAAAAATGAGCTATAAACTTGTAGATCTAAAGATCTATGAGTGGGTCTTCGGAAGAACCTAGTGAAAAATACTAGCTTTGTTAAAAACTTGGATATTACAGGAAACAAATACATTTTTGATAAGTAAACAAGTGTAGGAACACTTGTGTAGGAAGAAAATTTAATAAAGAAATACACTTGTAAATCATGACTAGAAGTTGTAAAACTTGAAACCCTTTAAAAATAAAGCTTTTAAGAAACAAATCACATTTTTAAAGGTAACAAGACCTACTAAATATGTTAGTAATTTACTACATATTTTTACAAACATTCAAGTTCACAAGTTTATGGTTCATGTTTATTTTATGTCAAGATTGATGATTAGAAATATACGTTGTTGATGATTGTTGTTGAAATTGATGGATGATAATTTTAAAAGAAAATAAACACATGTTTTGAAAACATAGGAAACCTCCATTTTTAGGGGAAACTCTGTCAAAATTTCTATAAATTTTGACACTTAGAAAAATATATAAGTTTTTGAGAAACTTATCCCCTAAAAATGTATCTAAAAATATTACCAAGGTTTCCCTAATTTTTGGTGATAAGAAATGATGATTTCTTCAAGATTAAAATTTATATTAAGTATGTATATTTTTGAGAAAAATATATATATTATTTGATCACCAAACTTTGTGCTAAGTGTATGTAGTATGTGTTATACGTGCTAGTGTATTAGGACTTGAAAATACACTAAATACTCTTGAGAAGTAAAAACATAAAGATACACATACAACATACAAGATACATAATTCGGGTGCAAAGTGCAAAACACAAGATACTTATATTAATTTTTGAGAAAACGATATAAGTAAGATACTTGGTTAAAAATATAAAACATTTTTAACACAACAATACGAATACAAAAGATAGTGACTTGTGCGTTACAAGTCTAGTGACTAACGATAATAAAACACGTTTAGGTCACGACGCTTTATAAGCAAAATCCGGTGAAGTTTACGACGCAAGGAACGCAAAGTTGTGAGTTCATGCTCCCCCTTTTCTTTAACTGTTTTCAGTTTTATAACTTCGGGGGTGAAATACATGATCCTGAATGTTTACAGGAAAGTTCGTGTCCCCACTTTTAATCTTTTACATACTTTTAAACTTGGGGCGAACACATAAAAATTGATACTTGATATAATAAACGAGAATTGATACATGATATAATAAACGAGAATTGATACTGGATATAATAAACGAGAATTGATACTTGACATGATGAATACATAAACAAGAAGCACTCTTGGTGATCACTAGTACCAAGTATGATGCGTTTTGAGGAATGATACGAGAAATCGTGTCACGAATAGGGTACCATAAGCACCATTAATCGTGTACATACTTAGACTGCAGAACAAAAGGGTAGATCTAACGGGTGACCGAGCAGCCACACTCTCGGTGAACACTAGTACCGAGTAGTGCTTTTGTGTCTCAGTCGTGAATCGACAACTAGAAAAATGCCTATGGTTTGGTGACTTCCTATGTCGTGTCACATGTTAATGGCCTTGCAACCCATTAACTATACAAGAATACTCTATTTGTACGAAGTCCGTACACAAGAATACTTTATTTGGTTCATACCACAAGAATACTTTATTTTCACAAGACATTTATCATGTTTTCATACAATGTATACGAACGTGTTCAATATAAAAACTGCATGAATTCACACCAACATTATGTTGACGTTTTTCCAAAACTCACATGTATTTCAGGTAACTAAGTGGATGTGCGCGCGGTCTTACTCATGCTCGTGGATGTCGTTTATGTTTGTCTTAAATAAGTTGTAAACTTTCAGACAATGTGTCGTTTCGTGATGTAAATTCTTAGCCATGTTTCCCGTTATGTAATAGTAATGACATTTGAAATTATTTTTATGAGCATGTAGTATGTTTACCTTTCGTATGCAATGAGAATCTTTCATGATCACACCTCGTGCTTCCGCCGCAGAAAGGGGTGTGACACATTACCCGGGACACCAAAATTTTTCCAAAGACATTGTTTAATTATTTCTTGGCTAGTCATGATCCCCAAACACCATAACACCCACTAGAAACCTACTAACTAATACATGTAACTTAATACTTGGAAATTAACTAGTATTTACCCACTATCATCAAAATGTTACATCTAACCCCCCCCCCCCCCCATGCCCGATTTCGGTCACAAGAGGACCCACAAAAATCCCCACCATACTTCCAAGATTTAAGTTCATATTTTATTGGATTGATTACTTGATGGAGTGAACAAAATATGTAGTAGGAGGATTATAAGTATGGCACCTCAAGATCATCTTATCATTTCATATCTTCACAAAATCAACACCCTCACTCCCTCATCTCTCCCTCTCCCTCTCGGCTCAACATAACCGCCACCACCATCACCTTAACTCAACCATCTTCATCCATTTTCAAGCTTGTTCAAGCACTAGAAGGTGATATATGGAGTTTGGAGCTTGAAGGTCTTGGAGAATCCCTACCATTTGCTTTCATCCACCATTTTCTTCATCTTTTGCACTAGAGTTCTTCCCTAGCCTTTGAGCTAGTTGTAAGTCCTTGTTTAACCATTGTTTACTTCCATTTTGAGTAGTTAATAGTTGAAGTATGATGAATATCAAGAAGACTAAGAACATGAACTAAAAGATTTAAACATAAAGCTTTACATAAAGTCTACATGAGGATGAAATGTTGTTAGAAGGATGTTGTTATGAATATGTTGTTAATTTCTTATTAATTCTTGGTTATGTGATGTTAATCACCATATGGAGCTTGTTAAATGATGTTAGAAATAAGATTAGAAGGTGATTAGGGGATTATATGAGATAATCACCTTCTAGTTTAAACATGAACTTGAAAGAAAATGATTTTCTTAAAATATAATTAAACAAGTAGGTTGATGATCATGTAGATCCGAGTTTTACAAAAGACTTATCCAAATAAACCAAGTTCGGGAATCGATTTTTGGAAAATCATGATTTTTACATACACTTACACCATTTTTGGAACTAAAATAAGTGAGAAAACATTTTATTTACAAGAAGGGTTCAAAAGGTTAATTTTTGTAAAAATTGTTTATAAGTTGTAAACATTAAACTCTTTTAAGAAAATGATTTTTAAAGAAGTGAATACACTTTGGAAGGTAACTAAGTCAACTAAACGTTTTACCAAGTTACTACGCGTTTTTGAGATATATCAAGTTCATGATTTATATGAAACGCATATAGTTTTTGCTCTCGGTGATGTAAAGTTGTTTAAAGGATAATTGTCGATAATTATCGTGATTATCTTGAAAAGAAAATGATATGCTTATTAGCATGGACGCCTCCATTTACAAAGGAAACTCTGGCGAAATTTTCTAAAAACACCAACACATAGATAATATTTTCCAACAAGTGTTACAAGCTTATATTTTAACTATGATCTTCCGCAAAAGCCAGTGTGTGACATTTGAATTATGTGGTGTGTGATAGAAGTAATGAGTAGATAAACTGTAATGAGTAGATAAACCGTACGGGTCATGGTTTGGGAAAGAAGGAATTAGTTAATCATATTTTCAACTATGGGGTAACCCCCACGGTAAGTAAGCCAACTAAACGAAAACCATGTTTTGAAACAACTTAAAACTAACACCCAACTGTGAACTCACTCAACTTTGTTGTTGACTCCTTGTTACATGCCTTGCAGGTCGTTAGGCATCTATGGAGCTTGCACAGGGAGGCGTGGTCGTTGTGGGACATGGACTGTCGAGTCCCATGTTAAACATTTAAACTTAAGAACTTATTACTTATGTTTTGGGTTTTACCTTTAATGCTTCCGCTGTTTAATTTGAACTTGGTTAACTAGCTTTTGGTCACCAATGGTATTGTGGTTGGTTTTATTTACTTAATTACGTTGTTCAATATGATTGGTGGCTCGATCCTGGTCATGTCACGCCTCCAAGCGGTGATACTCCGCCGGGTGGATTTTGGGGGTGTGACAGATATGTATCAGAGCCATTGGTTATAATGAACTTGATTTTAAAAAGGGAAAAAGCTTTTTGATAAAAACCAGACTATAACCTGTTTAGTGCTCAACGATCCACAACGACGCTTCGCTCCACGTGTAAGACTCGACGCAATAGGTGGTATGAATTATGTTTATATTGTCGGTTAGATAGTTCACAGAGTGCATTAGTTAACGTGATAACTGCTATTTGAACCTTGTGTGCTTACTCTCTTCTGTCGTCCCATACTTACGCACTTTCGCGACACTTTTCTCACTTACGTTACTTCGTTGTGAAGACCTTGAACGGACGCGGAGGACGTGGTGGTATCAACCTGACTCAAGCCCAGTTGACGGCTTTGATCAACGAACGAGTGGCTGAGGCAATCGCAGCTGTCCCTGCAGGAGGTATAACCTGCCATATCAACCCATCTTAGGACGTTTAGATCCTACCTTCGCGAACCAAGTCTCGTGTTTAATCTTGTCTTTTCGTTCTCGCGCGACAGGTCAGCATGCTCAACCTCCCGTATGTACGTTCAAAACGTTCATGGATTGCCGACCTAGTACCTTCAGCGGCACAGAAGGAGCTGTAGGTCTTCTTCACTGGTTCGAGAAGACTGAGTCTGTTTTTGAGATGTGTGAATGCCCTGAAGATCGTAGGGTGAAATATGCTACTGGAACACTCGAAGGTGTTGCGTTAACCTGGTGGAAAGCACAGGTTCAACTGCTAGGGCTGGCGGTTGCTAATGCCACCCCATGGAATGACTTCAAAGATTTGATCAAGGAAGAGTACTGTAGTCGTGACGACATCCATAAGCTAGAGGTGGAATTTTTCAATCTGAAAATGACGGGGTCTGAAATTGAGGCGTATACGAAGAGGTTAAACGAGCTGGCCATCTTGTGTCCTACTATGGTAGATCCTCCTATCAAGCGTATCGAGCTGTACCTTAAGGGTTTAGTGCCAGAAATTCAGAGCCACGTGACCTCAGCTAATCTTGGCACCATTCAGCAAATCATCTGTTTGGCTAATCGTCTCACTGATCAGGCAGTTGAGCAGAACAAGTTTCCCAAGCTTATTAGCGCTACTACTACTTCTGATGCTCCCAGTGATAACAAGCGTAAGTGGGATGGAGCCTCCAGCAAGGGTTCGACTTCAGCTCAGTCTCAGTCTCAGCAGCGAAGGACTGACGACTACAAGAGCCCTGGTCAGCAATCCTCGGGTAGTCAGGGGCAGGGTGGATACAAGGGAAACCACCCCAAGTGCAACCGATGCAACAAACATCATAGTGGGCAGTGTAACAAGGGTCGTTGTCTGAGGTATAACAAGTTTGGTCATGAAGCAAAGGATTGCAGGAGCTCACTTCCTGCGAATCAGAATCGTCAACAGCAGCCACAAGCTCCACAGAATCAGCAGCAGCAACAGCAGGGTAACAAGGGATGCTATCAGTGTGGTGCTGAAGGTCACTTCAAGAGAAACTGTCCCCAGTTGAACCAGAAACAGAACAACAACACCAATCAGGGGAACGGAAACAATAATGGGGGAAACAATGATGGCAATGGAGCCAGGGGACGTGTTTCCGTGCTGGGTCAGGGTGATGCAAGGAACGATCCCAACGTGGTGATGGGTAAGTTTCTTCTGGATGATTTATTTGTTACTGTTTTATTCGATTCGGATGCCGATGCTAGTTATGTGTCCTTAAAAGTTAGTCAAATGCTTAAGCGCACTCAAAGACTTTTGAACACCAAACACACGGTAGAGCTAGCAAACGGTAAAAGTCTCGAGGCCACACACATAGTTAAGGGTTGTAACCTCGTCTTAGCTGGTCAGACCTTCTCTATCGATCTTATTCCTATCGTTCTGGGTAGTTTCGACATTGTTATTGGGATGGATTGGTTATCTCATCAGCAAGCGGAAATTCTTTGCAACGAGAAGATTGTCCGCATCCCTCGTTCTGGTGAAGAACCCCTCGTGATTCATGGCAACAAGAGTGGTGCTGTCGTAGGCATTATCTTTTTCCTTAAGGCCCAGAAGTGTTTGCGAAAGGGCCACACTGCCATTCTAGCACTTGTTACTGACGCATCAATGGAAGAGAAGAGAATTGAAAACATTCCTATTATGCACGATTTTCCTGAGGTATTTCCTGAGGAATTACCTGGTCTTCCGCCTCATCGACAAGTCGAGTTTCAAATCGAGCTAGCTCCTGGAGCAGCACCAATAGCTCGTGCACCCTATCGACTAGCTCCGTCAGAACTTGAAGAACTGTCCACGCAATTACAAGAACTCTTGGAAAAGGGTTTCATACGTCCTAGCTCTTCGCCCTGGGGAGCTCCAGTCTTGTTTGTGAAGAAGAAAGACGGTACTTTCAGAATGTGTATTGACTATCGCGAACTTAACAAGGTGAGCGTGAAGAATCGTTATCCTCTTCCACGTATTGACGACTTGTTCGACCAGTTGCAAGGGTCGAGCTATTACTCTAAGATTAATTTGAGATCAGGTAACCATCAACTGAGAGTCCGAGATGAGGATATCTCTAAAACGGCATTCAGGACTCGTTATGGGCATTACGAGTTTCTGGTTATGCCTTTCGGATTGACGAATGCACCTGCGGTTTTCATGGACCTCATGAACCGAGTGTGCAAACCCTACCTGGAGAAGTTCTTTATCGTTTTCATTGATGACATCCTGATCTATTCTAAGAGTCAGGAGGAACACGAACATCATCTACGACTTATCTTGGAACTTCTTCGAGCAGAGCAGCTGTATGCTAAGTTTTCGAAATGTGACTTCTGGCTTCGCGAAGTTCACTTTCTAGGCCACGTGGTAAACAAGGATGGGATTCATGTTGATCCATCCAAGGTTGATTCGATCAAGAACTGGCCTGCACCCCGTACACCAACAGAAATCCGCCAATTCTTGGGTTTGGCAGGGTATTACAGAAGGTTTATCAAGGATTCCTCCAAGATTACGCAACCTCTCACTTCACTGACTCAGAAGGGTGTCACCTATCGTTGAGGTGATGCACAGGAATCTGCCTTCCAGTACTTAAAAGATAGACTTTGTAGCGCCTATCCTCTCATTGCCTGAAGGCACAGATGATTTTGTGGTTTATTGCGACGCTTCCATCCAAGGACTTGGTTGCGTGTTGATGTAACGTGACAAGGTCATTGCCTACGCATTGCGCTAACTTAAAGTTCACGAAAGGAACTACACTACGCACGACCTGGAATTGGGAGCAGTTGTTTTCGCACTTAAGATATGGAGACATTACCTGTACGGTACCAAGTGCACCATTTACACCGATCACAGGAGTCTCGAGCATATCTTCAAGCAAAAGGAGTTAAACATGCGACAACGCCAATGGGTCGAGCTCTTGAATGATTATGAATGCGCTATCAAATACCACCCGGGAAAAGCCAATGTTGTGGCTGACGCCCTCAGTCGAAAGGATACTACACCTAAACGTGTGCGAGCGTTACAACTTACCATCCAATCTAGTCTTCCTACTCAGAGACGAGATGCTCAGGTTGAAGCATTGAAAGCAGAAAACATCAGGGCGGAGTCCCTACGAGGATCAAGAAAACGGATAGAACAAAAGGAAGACGGCGCCTACTATGTAAATGGGCGCATCTGGTTCCACTCTATGGTAATCTACGTGAGCTTGTGATGGATGAGGCACACAAGTCTCGTTATTCAGTACATCCTGGTTTGGATAAGATGTACCACGATCTCAATACTACGTATTGGTGGCCTAGTATGAAAGCCAACATAGCAACCTACGTCAGTAAATGTTTGACTTGTGTGAGAGTCAAGATTGAATATCAGAAACCATCAGGCCTACTCCAACAACCAGAGATCCCGACATGGAAATGGGAGCAAATTTCCATGGATTTCGTTACTGGCCTGCCTAGAACTCAACGCGGAAATGACACTATTTGGGTGATAGTGGATCGATTGACCAAGTCTGCACATTTTCTGGCTATCGAGGAAACGGATAAGTTTTCTACTCTAGCAGACGTCTACCTAAAGGAAGTAGTATCAAGGCACGGAGTGCCAACCTCCATCATTTCTGATCGTGACTCACATTTTACATCTGAATTGTGGCAAGCTATGCACAAGTCCTTTGGCTCTCGATTAGACATGAGCATGGCATATCATCCACAGATGGATGGGCAATCTGAACGTACCATTCAAACCCTTGAAGGCATGCTTAGGGCATGTGTGATTGATTTTGGTAACAGCTGGAAGCGACATCTACCTCTAGTAGAATTTTCGTATAATAACAGCTACCACACCATTTGAGGCATTGTACGGACGTAAATGCCGATCACCTCTTTGTTGGGCAGAAGTTGGTGACAGCCAAATCATAGGCCCAGAACTTGTAGTAGATACAACTGAAAAGATTGCTCAGATACGACAACGAATGGCGGCAGCTCGTGACCGTCAGAAAAGCTATGCTGATAAGCGAAGGAAACCACTCGAGTTCCAGGTTAGGGATCGAGTGCTACTTAAAGTCTCACCTTGGAAAGGTGTAGTTCGTTTTGGCAAACGAGGCAAACTCAATCCGCGTTATGTCGGACCGTTCGAAATCGTTGAGAAAATTGGCAAAGTCGCTTACAAGTTGAATCTACCTGAAGAACTCAACGGAGTTCACAACGTATTCCACGTGTCGAATCTGAAGAAGTGTCTGTCAGATGAGACCCTCATAGTTCCCTTAAAGGAGCTCACAATCGACGACCAGTTGCGATTCGTCGAGGAACCAGTTGAAATCACAGACCGAGACGTTAAGATTCTCAAGCGTACCAGAATACCTCTTGTTCGAGTTCGTTGGAACTCCCGTCGTGGCCCAGAGTATACCTGGGAACGAGAAGACCAAATGAAACTCAAGTATCCCCAGTTGTTTAAGAAAAGTGCAACCACTACTGAGGCTGAAGCTACTGCAGAATTTCGAGACGAAATTCCAAACCAACGGGGGGATGATGTGACACCCCAGAAAAAAAACCAGCAAACCACGCAACTTAACTAGCTTCCTCAGTAACCACGTGCTAAATTTCGGGACGAAATTTTCTTAACAGGGGGAGAATGTGACAACCCTCATGATTACATGTATCCGTACGATTTATTAATGTTAATTAAAGTGCTTGATGACTGTGCTGAATTACTTAACTGCTTTCTGAGTACTGCGTCATACTTACATGCGCTTGTTAACATACCAGTCTTGTACAGAAAATTGACAAAAAGGTCCCGTATGCTTTCCTAAGGGTTGAGAATTAAAAGTATTACGAAAAGTTACAAAAAAGACACTATATGGAATAACTTGACACTTTAACGGAACAGAATCTAACCGAACAACCGGACATTACCCGGGACACCAAAATTTTGCCACAGACATTGTTTAATTATTTCTTGGCTAGTCATGATCCCCGAACACCATAACACCCACTAGAAACCTACTAACTAATACATGTAACTTAATACTTGGAAATTAACTAGTATTTACCCACTATCATCAAAATGTTACATCTAACCCCCCCCCCATGCCCGATTTCGGTCACAAGAGGACCCACAAAAATCCCCACCATACTTCCAAGATTTAAGTTCATATTTTATTGGATTGATTACTTGATGGAGTGAACAAAATATGTAGTAGGAGGATTATAAGTATGGCACCTCAAGATCATCTTATCATTTCATATCTTCACAAAATCAACACCCTCACTCCCTCATCTCTCCCTCTCGGCTCAACATAACCGCCACCACCATCACCTTAACTCAACCATCTTCATCCATTTTCAAGCTTGTTCAAGTACTAGAAGGTGATATATGGAGTTTGGAGCTTGAAGGTCTTGGAGAATCCCTACCATTTGCTTTCATCCACCATTTTCTTCATCTTTTGCACTAGAGTTCTTCCATAGCCTTTAAGCTAGTTGTAAGTCCTTGTTTAACCTTTGTTTACTTCCATTTTGAGTAGTTAAAAGTTGAAGTATGATGAATATAAAGAACACTAAGAACATGAACTAAAAGATTTAAACATAAAGCTTTACATAAAGTATACATGAGGATGAAATGTTGTTAGAAGGATGTTGTTATGAATATGTTGTTAATTTCTTATTAATTCTTGGTTATGTGATGTTAATCACCATATGGAGCTTGTTAAATGATGTTAGAAATAAGATTAGAAGATGATTAGGGGATTATATGAGATAATCACCTTCTAGTTTAAACATGAACTTGAAAGAAAATGATTTTCTTAAAATATAATTAAACAAGTAGGTTGATGATCATGTAGATCCGAGTTTTACAAAAGACTTATCCAAATAAACCAAGTTCGGGAATTGGTTTTTGGAAAATCATGATTTTTACATACACTTACTGTAACATTTCTATTTTTATCATATAAGAATTATAGTTTTGGTTAAATTTATTAACCACTAGTAACTACTAACTAGTTTATTTTTAATATAAATATTCAACCCAAATAGTTTTAAACACTATTTTATATAGTTGGTTGAAATATTATATTAAATTGGCCTGTATATGGGTGACCTTTCTAATAAAATAAAAGTATATAAAAATTTATATTATTAGACAGGTAGTCTATGGGTAAGTTGACTATTAGAAATATGAAGTTCCTAGACGGGCCTAGGAACCGTATAATAATTAAATTATAAAAATACATTGTATTAGAACCTACTCTGTTTTTAATGAAACTTGGTTCAAAATGTAGATATAAATATTCTCATTCTAATGACATATTTATTATTTTCTAAAACGTTATATTTTACAAGTTATACGCGCCAAATAAGTGAAACAGTTAAATTAATTATAATATATATAAAATAATCATATTTGAAACTTTGAAACTTATGTACGTAATTAAAAAGAAATAAAATAAATAAAACTTAATTTCCAATTGATTGTTAGTGTATACGTATGATAATATCAAAAGAATCAAAAATCAAAATAAATAAAATCATTAAAATTCAATATTTACATGGTGTACGTGTAAAGAACATATGATACGTGTCTACATTTCTAAAGATCAGATGCCTTCATGCGTGAACAATAAGCTATGTAATTTTAGTATAAAAAGAACCACCTTCAAAACATCCTAAATTGTTCAGCCTCTTTCTTTCTTTCGATCTCTCCATAATTCCATTTTCTTTAGTTATTCACCTATAAAAATAATAAGGCTCTGCCCCGTTTTAAGTGTTTTAACTCCCGATCACCGCTACCCGGTCCGATTGATCTGAGCCCCATAACACATGTCAAGGCCCTGCCCGACTAAGTTCGTTGGGGTTCTGTCTAAAAAGAAACCCTAATTGAGACACCCAAGTAATTCTGCATAAACCCTAAAACTTTCAGAACAATCAGAATCAGGATCAGGGCCCCTAAAACTCAGGGGGGGTATTCCCTACTTGACGATTATCCTCATAACTCGTTGTCAAAATAGAATTTCTTCGATCCGTCGACTCAGCTAACCTACAAACACACGTGGCAACCATATGATGAGATGTTGCCCTTCGCGTCACGCGAAGCCCCCAGGGTGACCCCTCGCGTCACGCGAGGGGGTCAAAATTCATGTATAAATAGAGGGGATTGGGACTTGAATTTGGTAGTATTTGGATGATATCTCAGTGTATGAATCGAATTTTATCGGATATCTCAGCTCGAATTCTGCTACGATACCGGGTATTAACTCGATCGCTGCTACGATTCAATTTCCGATCGATTGAAACTATCCGACCGGATGTTTAAGTGCTATCCTTTGTCATTAGTCGTGAGTCCGACAGGATGTTTGAGTACCACCCAAACTCGGGGAATACTCTGTCATTCGTTGTGAATCCGATGGATATTTAAGTGATTGCACTTTGTCATTCGTTGTGAGGGTTTTAATCTCGTGAGTTGTCGTAATTGTTGTATTAAGCTACCTACCTAGTTCGTGTGCACTAGGTTACAAGGCTAAATCAATAGGCTAAGCTCTGCCTGTATAAATCTGCAATATATCAAGGCTTATCTGTAGACTAAACTTTGGCCGTATGAATCTGCATGCTTATAAAGTGAGTCATTCTCTTTTTATTAAAGTGTTTTATAAATTCTTAAATATTTTCAAAGTTATAATTACAGTGATTAAGTTTATGTAGTCACCAAATTACAGCCGGTATGTGGGGTGTTGTGCACATTACTGATGTTTTTATCACTTTAGGTGGGCGAACCTAATTAGTGATATACGTCACGATTGGGGCAGCCAATGGGGGATATGACCACAGTCACCGAAACGAGTCGAGTGACAAATACTGTGGGTAGTTGGTTGATATCTGAAACATTGTAATCTCTCTTAATACTGTAAATTATAACAAACGTGTCATTTTAATAAATAGAATGATTCACCAGTATTTCCTGCTGACAAAACCTTTTTAAAACGTGTTTCAGGTAATTACAGTAGATTGGAGTAAGAGATGGATACGGCACTGAAAGGCTTCAAGAAGTGGCTTATTTTATTAATTAAATCAAATTAAGAAATATTGTTTTATGTAATTGGGTTTATCCCTTATTAAAGCTACCTTTGTAAAACATGGGTTTATCCCATCTATTTAATAAATAAAATCCGGTGTTTTCTAAACTCTGATATTTTTCCTAACTCACGGTCCTGATGAAATTTTCGCTGCAATATTTTTCAAATTAAATCACCGGTACCACTGGGCTGTTCGCGGCTCCCGATTCCGTCCAGGGTGGGTCGGGGGTCGTGACAGAAGGTGGTATCAGAGCCACTGCTTTAAGCCAATAGGTGTTGTGATAATAATACCTAAGTTTATATAAAAGAGTTAGGAGATTGCTATTAACTGGTAGCACACATGATAGCATTTAGACTTGAACTTAAGAAAAGATGCCTTAGTATAAGCTTCGAGATAAGCTAAAATACTTGTATAAAAAGTATGATGGATTTTGGTATGCCATAAGAATGACGATTAGAACATTGCAGGCAATAGCACTTAATTTCTATTAATTCTTGCTTATTGATATTACTTGGTCTAGAATAAGATATGTTACGGGAATACAAATTTCCTTGATTCTGGATAAAAGCCTTAATAAAAGAGGCACTTTTAAAATCTTGAAAAGATACTATTTATGGGAAATAGAAATTTTCTCCGACAAGACTGGGTATGGTGTAGCAGACTCTCCAGCTTGTCCGGATATACTGAGGTTACCTCTCCGGCGAGAACCGGATAAGACGGGGTATATAATATGTCAAACAAGTGACAAGATTTCCCTAAATAGTATCATGACCTGATATCTGACTTGTTTTTGGAAATATGAATCTGTTAAATACATTTGACCTTATGAAAGGTATGTATATTATAGCATGTGAAATATATGATTATATAGATATGTATATCTATAAGGAATTCCAAAAGTCAATTAAGAATAAAGCACAAGCATATGTGTCTAGATTTCTTTATCAGGAATCTCTTTTCCGATATCAAACATTATTTCGTTTGACCATCTACCTCGTAACTCGTGCAAAGAGAACCCTTTAAGTTGGAACAAGATTTCACAACCATCGGTGCACAGTCTAATCAGAGTTATAATTATTATCACTGCAAAAGGAGTCACATACCTTTACAATTCCCTATTTCATTTTCTTCACATTCCCTAGTAATGTCACTTAACAACAGTTATCACACTAAATTCCAGATAAAAGTTCTTATACTTCTTTCGTTCAAATTCTGACTTCCGCATATAAAGAGTCGACTTTCGTGTTTCTACTTCCTCTAATGGTCATCATACCATGAGGATTTCTTTCATAGTAGTGAATATTGATCTATTTCATTTCTTGGTAAATACACACGTTACACATGCACTGTTTATTATGCATGTGGTTCGTTTGATTTATGAAGACCACTGGAGGGCTTCATTCCGATTTGTTATTTTATTCAAATATCATTCCGCTTTTGCACTGTGAACCGCATTATTGCACAACGATGACTCTTAAGTGGTATGCAGAAAAATGTTGGATCTGGACTTAAGTGGTATGCAGAAAAATGTTTTCGTGAGAGCCCTAGTGATCATAGTCTAGACTCGAGAAGGAATCCTAGTTCGCTATGATCAGAGCTCTGATACCAAGCTGTCACACCCTGGCTTTGCGGAAGCGTGGTTATTTTGGTGTGACTTCTTAATACCATAGCTTAACCATAACAAAGCTATATGAAATAAAACCATGCAAGATCATCCATTCGATTAAGTTTTAAAAACCAAATACAATAACATTGTCTTGACGGAAACACCTCCTAACGACATAAACATTGTTTAACAACATAACATAAGCATAGTTTAAGGGCTGTGACTTGTCCAGGAAAGAGCCACATTCCCTAAACCCGGATGACCTCGTAACTAGTGCAGCGGGAAAACGTGCCATACCGCGCCAGATCTGTTAATTTCCTGAAATACATGTAAGTTGAAAAATCAACAATAATGTTGAGCGAGTTCATGTGTAAGTGAGTAAGTAAAACCTTTGTAAAAATGTCTGTTCGTATGAAAATTCCTGGTATGTAGCAATAAGGAAAAAGAGATCACCATTGGGTTGCAAAGCCAATGATATGTGTGAAGTGCAAGTAGGAAGACTCAAACCTAGCGTATTTGGCGATGGGTACAAAGTCACCACCTGGTCCATTATGCGGGCTCAGGGGTTGGGCTCGCTACACCCAGATAGATCTACCGCTTACGTCCCTTGGTTCCTACAATGAGGATTAATGGTCTCCAGTTCACGCCTACCCACTCACATGATCTAAGTAGTAAACCTCCTTACGCTAACCATACCATGTATAAAGTACTTGTAATCAAAGTAACATGTATTTCACCCCCGCAGTTAAGAAAACTGAAAACAGTTAGAGAAAAGGGGGACATGAACTCACAGTGGTGCGTCTCTACCAAGTATGCCTCCAAATCAAGCAGCTGTGTGACGACCTACACGTACTAATTCTATTAGACGGACGGCCGTGCCTTAGCTTTATGGTTTAAGTTCTTGGGAAATAGTTAGACAACTATTTCGTGTTCATATTCTGTATATACTTGGTAGTTATTTTCCTTCCCAAGGATGGGGGATTGAATACATGTGTGTAACATTCGAAATACGTTATTAAGTCTCACTTAATATACATTTTATTTCTAACTCCCAAAATATAAATATTCTTCTCAAAAATATTATATTTTCTATTACATAGTTTTCCAAAATAATACCTTGTCAAAAATACGCGTTAAGTCATATTTTCCCAAAATGCGTAAGTTACGTTTTAATGATCGAGTGGTAATAATAATTACCGGTGTAACTTGTGTATTTATCGTAGAGGCGTTCGTATTATTTTGGGTTCGTTAACATTCGATAGTATTATTTTTACCCTAAAAATAATACTAGTATTTTCACAAAATAATCATAAACACATATCAAGTGACTTTATGAAAAATATATACTAAATATATATTTACCAAGTTTTATTTTGTGAAATCCCACCTCCGATATTTTGTAAATAAAGTCGCGGCGAAGTCTATATTTTGGAAACAAGTCAAAATGTATTTCTAACACTTTTAGTGAAAATAATTCTAAGTGTTAGGTTTTTAGAAATATTTCGCCAGAGTTTCCTCTGTAACTGGAGGTGGCCACGCTTTCAAGCGTATCATTTTCTTTTGTAAATCAAATCAACAATTTCCTTCCATTCAATCAAAACAATAATCAACGCATCAACTAGTCAATATTTATGTACATCGTAAAGATTGCATGAACTTGTAGTTTTTCCAAAAATATGAAGTAAATCCCATTACTTTTAGTGGATCTTTATATAAATCAATCCGGTTTCGTAAAAGTCTTGTTTTTAAAGAAATTCCATCTTTACAACTTTTTGTCAACTTTTACAAAAATAATTATTTTGTCGAAACTTCGTATTACACAAGCGTTTACACACTTGTGTGTTCTAAAAACCATTCGTGTTAGTGTAAGATCCGTCTTTAGAAAACATGATTTCTTTGACACGTGGTCCTTTGAAAATACCACTTGTAGATACGTAGATCTACTAGTTTTAAACACTATTTCGCAAGTAAAATCGTCTTTACACAAGTTCATGATTTGTGTGTGGTAGTGTTTCATCTTCTAACCCTTTTTATATTTAAACAACTCTATGTCATGATCCATGAACATGACTAATCCGGGTTAGATGATGACCCGAGCTACCACGACATAGATCGGCACTAAATAATCATAACAAAACAATTTTTATAAGTTTTACACCAATATTCACCTATTAACCACCAAGCTCATTATTTTAGTAAACTTTAGTAGACTTTTTAATTTTTTTTTTTTTTGTTCTTACATGTTTATGGTTTTCAACCGACAAGTTTCTTATTAACCATTTTAGAATAGATCAAAAAGGCGTTTAGAGTCACTTACTACTAGCTCGGGGCTAGGGAAGAAACTAGTCGAAAAATAGGTGGTTAATAGCGTTGAGGTGAGGTCCTTGACGATCCGTGAACACCGGGCTTCCTTATGCGTGACCCCTCTCCTTTGTGTGTAAAAAAAATGCAAAATGGAAGTTTGAAAATGGTGGGGTGATGCTAGTGGCTCTCGGCCGATCTTCAACAGAAGGAGAGATGAGTGGAATTTCTTTTCTTTTTTTTTTGTTTGTGATGTTTGAAGTAAATGAAAGTTTATCCATTAATCCTTAATATAAATCATCACCCACTAAACCCAAAGGATATTATGTCAAGTAGATATTTGACAATCTTAATATATTAATCATCCAAGGACAATGTGTGTCTCCCAATTGGTGACCGAACTCTTGAGGGAAAAGGGGGGGTTTGGGTTGGTTTCTAACTAGTCGATTAGTATCTAGTTTGTTAATTAGATAATTAAATTAATTATTAGAGTGTTATATAATATAACGGGTGTTAGGGTATTCGGGGACCCTAACTGGCTCAGAAAAAAAAAAAACAGTGTCAATGACAATATTTTTATGTCCCGGGTTAAGTCCGGTTGTTCGATTGGATAGTAATCCGTTAAAGCGCTTAACAAAGCTTTAAAGTGTCGTTACAATTATTTTTAGTGACACAACTTATTCCTCAAAGTGTCAGGAATATTTCCTCATGTTTTGGCACTTTATTAGTTAGCTAAAAGTTGTATTGTTCATGTAAAGTGCTGAGTTTTGTACTTAGAGTACGTTTTAGGCACATCTAGTCATTGTAACTTATTCCTAGAGACGCAGTTCTACAACCCTTGTATCCCTACACTCACCACTAGTGTAGCAACTATCTCAGGCTCATACAGGCCTTAGAGGCAGTGTCTGCCTGATGCTGGCTTTATCAGCATGTTCAATAGGTTATCCGTTTATAGTGCTACTGTGCTTTTTGTGCATCATGTTTGTCACTAAGGTGCTGTAAGCAAAACATGGAGTGACAGCAAATAAAGTATGATGCAAGTAAGTGCATGTATCAGTATGCAAGTAGCAGTTTATTCACAAGTTCAAGCAAGCACAGTAATTAAGCAGTAATTAATTATTAATTAAGTCGTACGGATACCTGGTTTAGTGAGGGTTGTCACATTCTCCCCCCGTTAAATAAATTTCGTCCCGAAATTTAAGTTCTGCTACTAGTTGCATTTTTTTTTTTTTAGGAAATAAGTGGGGGTATTTCTCTTTCATCCGGTCCTCGCGCTCCCAGGTGTATTCAGGACCGTGTCTGGCATTCCAACGAACTTTGACGAGCTTGACACTGCTCCGGCGGGTCTTGTTTACTTTCCAATCCGTGACCTCAACTGGTTCTTCAACGAAATGGAGCGTGTCGTCAACATGAATCTCGTCGATGGAAATGGCAATGTTATCTTGAGTTGGACTTTTCTTCAGGTTGGATACATGAAATGTATCGTGAACACCATTCAGTTCGGCAGGTAAGTCCAGCTTGTATGCTACTAGTCATATTCTTTCCAAAATTCTGAAAGGACCAATGTAGCGCGGATTTAACTTCCCACGCTTTCCGAAGCGTGCCACACCCTTCCAGGGTGAAACTTTCAATAAAACCATTTCTCCCACTTGAAATTCCACATGTTTCCGGTTTGGATCTGCATAGGCTTTCTGTCTATGGCGAGCGGCTTTGATGCGTTTTAGAATCTGCGCAATCTTGTCTGTCGTCTCTTGGACGATTTCGGGACCAGCAAGCTGCCTATCACCTGCGTCAGCCTAGCATAGGGGTGATCGGCACTTGCGTCCGTAAAGGGCTTCAAATGGCGCGACACCAATACTGGTGTGGTAGCTGTTGTTGTATGAAAATTCGACCAAAGGCAAATGCTTATCCCAGCTACCGCCCAAATCCATAACACACGCTCTCAGCATGTCTTCCAAAGTCTGTATCGTTCGCTCGCTTTGACCGTCAGTTTGCGGATGAAACGCAGTGCTCAGATTCAATTGTGAGCCAAAAGCTTCTTGGAAGGATTGCCATATCCTTGACACAAACCTTCCGTCTCTATCAGAGATGATCGAGAGAGGCACTCCATGTCGTGCGACAATCTCTCGCATGTAAATTTCAGCCAATTTGCCAGTGTTATCCTTCTCTTTGATTGGCAGAAAGTGAGCGGACTTTGTTAAGCGGTCAACTATCACCCAGATAGCGTCATGACCTCTTGGCGTTCTTGGCAACTTTGTAATAAAGTCCATTGAGATTTGTTCCCATTTCCACTTGGGAATCTCAGGTTGTTGCAGAAGTCCTGAAGGCTTCTGGTATTCCGCTTTCACCTTAGCACACGTTAAACATTTGCTCACATAAACAGCAACATCGCCTTTCATCCTAGGCCACCAATAATAATCCTTGAGATCCTGGTACATCTTATCCGATCCAGGGTGGATAGAGTACCGCGACTTGTGAGCTTCATCGAAAATAACTTTCCTTAAATCACCAAACCAAGGAACCCAAATCCTTTTCTCAAAACATAATGTTCCTTCCTCGTTTGGTACCAGTAGCTTCTCCATCCCACGGAGATATTCCTCTTCAAGGTTTCCTTCCTTGAGAGCTTCCTTCTGCGCGGCACGTATGCGCAAGGAAAGATCGGTTCGGATAATCATTTCTAAAGCCCTAACCCTTATGGGCTTGATCATCTCCTTTCGACTTAGGGCATCGGCGACCACATTCGCCTTCCCTGGATGATACTTTATCTCGCAATCGTAATCGTTCAGCAACTCAACCCAACGTCTTTGCCTCATATTCAGCTCCTTCTGGTTGAATATGTGTGGTAGGCTTTTGTGATCTGTAAAAATGGTACACTTCGTACCATAAAGGTAGTGTCTCCAGATTTTTAATGCAAATACCACTGCGCCAAGTTCCAAATCATGTGTGGTATAGTTCTTTTCGTGCACTTTCAATTGACGTGATGCGTAAGCAATTACCTTTTGGCGTTGCATCAACACACAACCCAATCCTTGACGCGAAGCGTCGCAGTATACCACAAAATTATCTGTACCTTCCGGTAGTGCTAAGGTTGGCGCATTGCAGAGCTTATCCTTCAATATCTGGAACGCTTCTTCCTGTTTGATTCCCCAATCAAACTTCTTATCTTTCTGCGTGAGGAGCGTCAACGGTTGAGCGATTTTTGAAAAATCCTCAATGAATCTTCGATAGTAGCCAGCCAAACCCAAGAATTGTCGAATCTCGGTTGGCGTCTTTGGCGTTTCCCAATTCTTAATCGCTTCGATCTTGGTGGGATCCACGTGGGTTCCATCTCCGTTCACCACGTGTCCAAGAAATTGTATTTCACGTAGCCAAAACTCGCACTTAGAGAACTTGGCATACAACTGTTCCTTCTTCAGCAGCTCCAAAATAGCTCTTATATGCTGTTCGTGCTCAGCCTTTGTCCTTGAATAAATCAAGATGTCGTCGATAAACACAATCACGAACTTGTCCAAGTACGGCTTGCAAACTCTATTCATCAAGTCCATAAAGACTGCGGGTGCGTTTGTCAAACCAAACGGTATAACAAGGAACTCGTAGTGTCCATAACGAGTTCTGAAGGCTGTCTTCGGGATACTTTCCTCTTGTATCCTTAACTGATGGTATCCAGATCGCAAGTCGATCTTTGGGTAAAAGCTTTGAACCTTGCAGTTGATCGAATAAGTCATCGATCCTTGGCAGGGGATACCTATTCTTGATAGTCAACTTGTTCAACTCCCGGTAGTCGATGCACATATGAAAACTACCGTCTTTCTTCTTAACAAGCAGGACCGGAGCTCCCCAAGGTGAGAAGCTTGGTCTGATGAATCCTTTGTCTAGCAACTCTTGAAGTTGTGTTGACAATTCCTGCCTCTCAGGTGGTTCAGGTCTATAAAGTGACCTAGCTACAGGCGCGGCGCCTAGAATCAAATTGAAGCCAAAATTCGACTTGTCGTCCAGGAGATTACGCCGGCAAGTCTTCGAGGAAGACTTCAGGGTATACTCCGATCACGGGGGTATCGTTAAGTTTTAGTTCTTCGGCTCCCTTGTCCCCGATATGAGCCAGGAAACAACACATCCTTCCCACAACAACTTTCAAGCCCTAAGTAATTTGTGATCGGCGGTGGCGTATCTTGCTTCGTGAGTCACAATTATTCCTTCATTCGACATCGAGGTGCGGATAACAACCTCCGCTCGATCGCTTGCCAACTAATACATCCTATTACCACGTTGAAGCTTCCAAACTCAATTGGCAATAGATCTAGCGTAAACTTACGCTCTTCGGGTCCTATCGTGCCGATTCCAGTTACTGCGTTGGCTTCCACTAGCTTCCCCTAAGCTAGTTCTAATGGGTACTGGAATAACTACTCACTCGCTATGTAAACCAATTATGTCCTTGAACACTAGAATTGCGAATCGTAAAATTTGCAACAGTAGTTGGCAATACAGATGCATAATATTGAGTAATATGGGACGTACCGCTATCCATGCTTGGATCTCTGGCGTGCCTCCCTAGCTCCGATGGGGAGCTTTCATCCTTGCGCCTGATTGTTTTTCGGGCAATATCTTCTGAAATGCTTTTTGCTTCCACAGTTTAAACATCCTCGAGCACGCTTCTGTTTATCACTCATTCTGCCTCGACAATTATCATTGTCGTTGTCCCCTTCGTGATTCTCACTACCGTCTTGGCCCCCATTACTATGTTCAGTATTTTGCCAACAAGTTTCCTTGACATGTCCCACCTTGCCACAGTTACCACAGTTTCCATATTTGCATCGCCCGACATGATAACGTAAACAATTGTCGCACTTAGGTAGGATACCCTTGTAATCTTTTCCCTTTTTGGCCTTCTTCTTGTTACTTACCCGAGTAACCATCTTGAAATTTGCGAGCTTCCTCTTGTTATCCCCAGATGCCTTTATAGCAGTCTCCTTTTTCTCCTCCGCAGTGGAAAATTCTCCTCGTCTAACTGCTTCTTCCGTGAGTGCTATGCTTATGTTGATAGCCTCGGTGATCGTTGAGGGTTTTGATGTTGTTACCAGGCTTAGAATCTAAGGTGCCAATCCCCTTATGAACTGTTCGATTCTCTTAAACTCTGGTGTCCCCAGGAGTAAGGCAACTTGTGATAATTCGTTAAATCTCTGCACATACTCTGCTATCTTCGGTCCTTTCATTTTCAAGTTCCACAGTTCTGTCTCCAATCTCTGGACTTCTGCCCTCGAGCAATATCTTTCACGCATCAGATTTTTCAGTTCGTCCCACGTCATAGCATGCGCAGCGGTCTCGCCCATCGTCCGAATTTGATGGTTCCACCATGACAGAGCCTCATCCATCAATAGTCCAGTTATATACTTGACTTGATGTTCGTGGTCACATTGGCTCAATCGTAAGACAGAATCTGTCTTTTCAACCCAGCGCACGAAGGCTAAGGCACCTCCGGTGCCGTCGAACTCTCGAGGTTTGTGGTCTAAGAACTGCTTGTAGGTGCAGCCGTTGGAGGGGTTATTTCCTGAGGCACCTTTGCTGCAATCGGAGCGATGGGCCTCGTGCTGTGCTATAGCTGTGGCAATTATCTTTTGAAGTTCTGCCTCCGAGGTGGGTATGCGCATCTTGCGTCTTGTTGGCATCTTCTAAAAGATGTTTCACGTAGGTTAGGTCATAGCGAGTAAAGTGTACGTATGTATTCAACAATATCACATAACATTTCCTGCTATGAATAAATCAACCACATAACATCTCATGTCATAGAACATAAACAGTGGATCAATCATCACAAGTGACGAGAATACTGCGATTGCATTGCCATAAATCGAGACCACAATATAAGGTTTGCAAGTACACAACTGTATCATACAACACCAATGACTTAGTAGGGGACGACCCTAGACAAGTCGTGAGATCGCTGGACGTATTCATGAATCTTTGGTTCGTCCATCCTCAAATTCCAGAATTTCACCTCAAGCTTCTGGATTCCAGCCTTAGAACAGTATTTCTTCTTCATCATTTCCTTGAGCTCGTCCCAGCTCAGTGCGTAAGCAGCATCTGTACCATGGGTCTGAACCTGGAGGTTCCACCATGAGAGTGTGTCATCTAGAATTAACCCCGAGACATAGGTAACCCTCTCTTTAAGGCGAACAGTTACTCATTCTTAGAATGGGGTCAGTCTTTTCGGACCAACGAACAAATGCAACGTCGCCTCCCGTTCCGTCAAAGTTCAAAGGCTTGCAGTTCAGGAACTGCTTATAGGTGCAGTCAGTTGGAGGGTTATTTCCAGTAGTGCCATTGCTGTGCTTAAAGCGGAGGGCTTTACGTCGTGCAGTCGCCTGTGAGACGCGCTCTTGCAGCTCGGCTTCTGTCCTTGGCAACGTACTGGTGTTTGTGTCACGTCTGGGTGACATTCTCTTCTGTCGAAGTGGTATGAAGCGGGCTAGACAACATTTCAGTTGTCTATGAGATACATATAGCAACATAAGCCATCATGTAATCACCCAATTTCACACGCAAATATACTCAATGTATGAGTGGGGAAAAAAATTTCTGAGCCTTCACATAGGCTTCCCAATTTGGCTTGTTGCTTGTAATAGAATGAACTCGAGGCTACATCGCCTCGCCTTGGTCATTCGTGTTTTAGATATTCCCTGCTACATTGGTTTTCATTAGCTTGACCCGCAGAGTCCACCAGGATTTCTGTGCACTACAAGTCGTTATAACGTGGTCCCCCGTAATAATAAATTGTCTTGCACAGTTACCCCAAATTTTCTCTCGTCCAAGCAGATGATCAATCAAGGAGCAACAGCGGGTGCATCGGCATGAACAGGGTCATGCTCCAATGCGGGGTCAGGAGCAACGCCTGGCTCAGGGGCCACGGCTGGCTCCGGATCAAAACTCCATCTCAAGATCAGCTGGATCAACAAACACAGGGGGTTACAGGATCCCCCAAGGGCTGGTCTAAGTGTATGAACTCAAGGTCATGGTCTGGATCAAAACCAGGTGGAAGAACAAGATCACCCTCAATACTGTGATCAAACTCAAAGCTGGGTGCGGGAACCGGTGCAACTGATGATGCCGTATCAGGGTCGGCGTCGTGTGAATGGTGCTGCACTCCCTGTATATGCGAAAATGCGGATGTCAGAAACTCAAATGAGTCTGGGACAGGGGAATGGGCATGAGTTTCCCCTGCAGGAGCGTCCGCATGCAGTAGGCTAATACCAGCAGCAATAGGGCCCTGCCCTCGAATGGGTCCTCCCCTAGTAGATCGTTATCGTCGTCAGAGGCCACGTCAGGGGGGGCATATCAACAACAGGATAAGCGGCAAGGGGGCAAATTCCCAACAACATGGCCATCAGTAGGCTCTGCTACGACTTCAGGCAGCGCAAAAGGGCTGAAAGTCGTCATTGTCTGTGCCGGTAGTATCGGAAATGTACACCTCGTGCTTCGATGAAACTATGTCGTCTGATACTATGGCCATGGGATTCGTAGTGCCCATCTTTCTAGTACATGATGAAAGCATGACGTTTGTAACACAAACACATATACGTATAATAATCAATCATATAATCATATAAACATGTTAGTCAATCAAATAATTCTCCTAGTCCCACTAGCCTCCCAGTCTCTAAGACTGCTCTATCATCTACCTCGACCTCTTAGATCGAGCCTCGGCCTCTAAGACCGAGCCTCAGCCTCCAAGACTGAGCCCACTCTTCCTAGTCTTACTATCCATCTACCTCGATTTCTTAGATCGAGCCTCGGTCTCTAAGACCGAGCCTCAGCCTCCAAGACTGAGCCTACTCTTCCTAGTCCAACTAGCCAACTACCTCGATCTCTCAGACCGAGCCTCGGCCTCCAAGACCGAGCCTCAGCCTTTCCGGACTGAGCCTAAAAATAATGAATAAAATGTGCTCAACATTTGTTTGTAAAAAGTGTTGGATCTGGACTTAAGTGGTATGCAGAAAAATATTTTCGTGAGAGCCCTAGTGATCATAGTCTAGACTCGAGAAGGAATCCTAGTTCGCTATGATCAGAGCTCTGATACCAAGCTGTCACACCCTGGCTTTGCGGAAGCGTGGTTATTTTGGTGTGACTTCTTAATACCATAGCTTAACCATAACAAAGCTATATGAAATAAAACCATGCAAGATCATCCATTCGATTAAGTTTTAAAAACCAAATACAATAACATTGTCTTGACGGAAACACCTCCTAACGACATAAACATTGTTTAACAACATAACATAAGCATAGTTTAAGGGCTGTGACTTGTCCAGGAAAGAGCCACATTCCCTAAACCCGGATGACCTCGTAACTAGTGCAGCGGGAAAACGTGCCATACCGCGCCAGATCTGTTAATTTCCTGAAATACATGTAAGTTGAAAAATCAACAATAATGTTGAGCGAGTTCATGTGTAAGTGAGTAAGTAAAACCTTTGTAAAAATGTCTGTTCGTATGAAAATTCCTGGTATGTAGCAATAAGGAAAAAGAGATCACCATTGGGTTGCAAAGCCAATGATATGTGTGAAGTGCAAGTAGGAAGACTCAAACCTAGCGTATTTGGCGATGGGTACAAAGTCACCACCTGGTCCATTATGCGGGCTCAGGGGTTGGGCTCGCTACACCCAGATAGATCTACCGCTTACGTCCCTTGGTTCCTACAATGAGGATTAATGGTCTCCAGTTCACGCCTACCCACTCACATGATCTAAGTAGTAAACCTCCTTACGCTAACCATACCATGTATAAAGTACTTGTAATCAAAGTAACATGTATTTCACCCCCGCAGTTAAGAAAACTGAAAACAGTTAGAGAAAAGGGGGACATGAACTCACAGTGGTGCGTCTCTACTAAGTATGCCTCCAAATCAAGCAGCTGTGTGACGACCTACACGTACTAATTCTATTAGACGGACGGCCGTGCCTTAGCTTTATGGTTTAAGTTCTTGGGAAATAGTTAGACAACTATTTCGTGTTCATATTCTGTATATACTTGGTAGTTATTTTCCTTCCCAAGGATGGGGGATTGAATACATGTGTGTAACATTCGAAATACGTTATTAAGTCTCACTTAATATACATTTTATTTCTAACTCCCAAAATATAAATATTCTTCTCAAAAATATTATATTTTCTATTACATAGTTTTCCAAAATAATACCTTGTCAAAAATACGCGTTAAGTCATATTTTCCCAAAATGCGTAAGTTACGTTTTAATGATCGAGTGGTAATAATAATTACCGGTGTAACTTGTGTATTTATCGTAGAGGCGTTCGTATTATTTTGGGTTCGTTAACATTCGATAGTATTATTTTTACCCTAAAAATAATACTAGTATTTTCCCAAAATAATCATAAACACATATCAAGTGACTTTATGAAAAATATATACTAAATATATATTTACCAAGTTTTATTTTGTGAAATCCCACCTCCGATATTTTGTAAATAAAGTCGCGGCGAAGTCTATATTTTGGAAACAAGTCAAAATGTATTTCTAACACTTTTAGTGAAAATAATTCTAAGTGTTAGGTTTTTAGAAATATTTCGCCAGAGTTTCCTCTGTAACTGGAGGTGGCCACGCTTTCAAGCGTATCATTTTCTTTTGTAAATCAAATCAACAATTTCCTTCCATTCAATCAAAACAATAATCAACGCATCAACTAGTCAATATTTATGTACATCGTAAAGATTGCATGAACTTGTAGTTTTTCCAAAAATATGAAGTAAATCCCATTACTTTTAGTGGATCTTTATATAAATCAATCCGGTTTCGTAAAAGTCTTGTTTTTAAAGAAATTCCATCTTTACAACTTTTTGTCAACTTTTACAAAAATAATTATTTTGTCGAAACTTCGTATTACACAAGCGTTTACACACTTGTGTGTTCTAAAAACCATTCGTGTTAGTGTAAGATCCGTCTTTAGAAAACATGATTTCTTTGACACGTGGTCCTTTGAAAATACCACTTGTAGATACGTAGATCTACTAGTTTTAAACACTATTTCGCAAGTAAAATCGTCTTTACACAAGTTCATGATTTGTGTGTGGTAGTGTTTCATCTTCTAACCCTTTTTATATTTAAACAACTCTATGTCATGATCCATGAACATGACTAATCCGGGTTAGATGATGACCCGAGCTACCACGACATAGATCGGCACTAAATAATCATAACAAAACAATTTTTATAAGTTTTACACCAATATTCACCTATTAACCACCTAACTCATTATTTTAGTAAACTTTAGTAGACTTTTTAATTTTTTTTTTTTTTTGTTCTTACATGTTTATGGTTTTCAACCGACAAGTTTCTTATTAACCATTTTAGAATAGATCAAAAAGGCGTTTAGAGTCACTTACTACTAGCTCGGGGCTAGGGAAGAAACTAGTCGAAAAACAGGTGGTTAATAGCGTTGAGGTGAGGTCCTTGACGATCCGTGAACACCGGGCTTCCTTATGCATGACCCATCTCCTTTGTGTGTAAATAAAATGCAAAATGGAAGTTTGAAAATGGTGGGGTGATGCTAGTGGCTCTCGGCCGATCTTCAACAGAAGGAGAGATGAGTGGAATTTCTTTTCTTTTTTTTTTGTTTGTGATGTTTGAAGTAAATGAAAGTTTATCCATTAATCCTTAATATAAATCATCACCCACTAAACCCAAAGGATATTATGTCAAGTAGATATTTGACAATCTTAATATATTAATCATCCAAGGACAATGTGTGTCTCCCAATTGGTGACCGAACTCTTGAGGGAAAAGGGGGGGTTTTGGTTGGTTTCTAACTAGTCGATTAGTATCTAGTTTGTTAATTAGATAATTAAATTAATTATTAGAGTGTTATATAATATAACGGGTGTTAGGGTATTCGGGGACCCTAACTGGCTCAGAAAAAAAAAAAAAACAGTGTCAATGACAATATTTTTATGTCCCGGGTTAAGTCCGGTTGTTCGATTGGATAGTAATCCGTTAAAGCGCTTAACAAAGCTTTAAAGTGTCGTTACAATTATTTTTAGTGACACAACTTATTCCTCAAAGTGTCAGGAATATTTCCTCATGTTTTGGCACTTTATTAGTTAGCTAAAAGCTGTATTGTTCATGTAAAGTGCTGAGTTTTGTACTTAGAGTACGTTTTAGGCACATCCAGTCATTGTAACTTATTCCTAGAGACGCAGTTCTACAACCCTTGTATCCCTACACTCACCACTAGTGTAGCAACTATCTCAGGCTCATACAGGCCTTAGAGGCAGTGTCTGCCTGATGCTGGCTTTATCAGCATGTTCAATAGGTTATCCGTTTATAGTGCTACTGTGCTTTTTGTGCATCATGTTTGTCACTAAGGTGCTGTAAGCAAAACATGGAGTGACAGCAAATAAAGTATGATGCAAGTAAGTGCATGTATCAGTATGCAAGTAGCAGTTTATTCACAAGTTCAAGCAAGCACAGTAATTAAGCAGTAATTAATTATTAATTAAGTCGTACGGATACCTGGTTTAGTGAGGGTTGTCACAGATATCGAGTCAATTAATTTCTTAAATTCTTGTCAAACCATTGAGGTGAAGAATTTATATTTTATATATATGTATAAAATTTTGTTGAGATATATTCTCATTTAAGTTTATGTTTAAGTTATTTATTATTAATAATTTTATTATTAGTAATAATATATTAATAGTAGTAGTGTTAGTATCATTCTTAGGTACTAAGGTTATTGTCAGGGGCAGGTATTGGATAGCCTAGCCTTAGTTAGGCATGGACTGATCACATATGCTTAAACAAGGCAGCACTAACCAATATCCAACCATGATAATGACTAGTTAATATATATAAATTAAGTCATCATACTTATTTAGTAAATTTTAAATAAAAATATTTTACTTTGTACTGTAAGGAGAAGACATATTTTCATAAAACAATACAAGAATTAGAGGGACGAATAAAATTATATAAATAATTGTCTATTACATGTTTTGTGGTAACTATGTACCATAACACTCTGGCAAGAAAATGACCATATAAAAATAATATGGTAGTCATCAACTACGTTGGGTTAGGAGAACATTGTAATATATAAGAATAATCCTCGTTTTCACTTATTTACAACATTTGTAAATACATTTACAATATTATATGGTTTCAAAATAAAAATAAGTAATCACATAGAATCGAACCATTAAGTGTTATATATTTACAAAATATTTTACAAATACTTTTGTACAATAAATATTTTTACTCCTTTATTTACAACTTTCATTTAACGTTATAAATAATAGTGATTTCTTTTACAAAATAATAATACTAAATTATTTTGTAATGTAATAACTTCATTACGGTGTTTTGTAATATATATTACATAGTAAATATAAGTTATTTTACATAGTATAGTAAAATACTAAAATAATATTTATTTAAAAGTGGTAACCATTTACATATAGTAAAAATGTGTAACAAATAATATATATTACATAGTATTTATATTTGATATGTAAGATACGGTTCAGACATGGACACAAATAATATATATTACATTTGCTTTACAAATATAATATAATGGTTGGTCATGCCAAAACAATTTGTTCTTATTATATTTCGATCTCTAGAACATAGTATGGAAAAATATGGTCACTAATAGTATACTATCACATTGTTTCACAATTAAAACAACTTGGAACTCTAAACAATGATACACTAACTCTATTGTCTTTTGATGTATTTTTGCAATTCACTCATCTCAACACTTTGATTTTCTAATATCATAAATAATTGACAAATCATTTTTCATGCTTTTATTTCATTTGGAACCTGTCAATTCTAAATCTTCCTCAGTTGCCAATCAAAGTAAGTTTTCTTTTGACAAAGAATTTTATTAATTCTAAAAGTCCTTCACATTCATTTAAAAAAAAAATCTATTGATCATATATCTTTTGACTTGAACCTAGTCACCTTGAAACATTTTATCATTTCATCTCATTCGTTTGTCATCGATTTCTTGAACTAATTCAGTTAAACCATTGAATCCTACTTATTATACAACTAGTATTCACAAAATTTGATATTTTTTGTGTCATCTACCTTAATATTGTTTTTATTGACTAAATATGACATAAGTCTAAAAGAAATATCGTAACCCAAATCTCGAGGACGAGATTTAAAACAAGGTGGTGAGAATGTAACATTTCTATTTTTATCATATAAGAATTATAGGTTTGGTTAAATTTATTAACCACTAGTAACTACTAACTAGTTTATTTTTAATATAAATATTCAACCCAAATAGTTTTAAACACTATTTTATATAGTTGGTTGAAATATTATATTAAATTGGCCTGTATATGGGTGACCTTTCTAATAAAATAAAAGTATATAAAAATTTATATTATTAGACAGGTAGTCTATGGGTAAGTTGACTATTAGAAATATGAAGTTCCTAGACGGGCCTAGGAACCGTATAATAATTAAATTATAAAAATACATTGTATTTGAACCTACTCTGTTTTTAATGAAACTTGGTTCAAAATGTAGATATAAATATTCTCATTCTAATGACATATTTATTATTTTCTAAAACGTTATATTTTACAAGTTATACGCGCCAAATAAGTGAAACAGTTAAATTAATTATAATATATATAAAATAATCATATTTGAAACTTTGAAACTTATGTACGTAATTAAAAAGAAATAAAATAAATAAAACTTAATTTCCAATTGATTGTTAGTGTATACGTATGATAATATCAAAAGAATCAAAAATCAAAATAAATAAAATCATTAAAATTCAATATTTACATGGTGTACGTGTAAAGAACATATGATACGTGTCTACATTTCTAAAGATCAGATGCCTTCATGCGTGAACAATAAGCTATGTAATTTTAGTATAAAAAGAACCACCTTCAAAACATCCTAAATTGTTCAGCCTCTTTCTTTCTTTCGATCTCTCCATAATTCCATTTTCTTTAGTTATTCACCTATAAAAATAATAAGGCTCTGCCCCGTTTTAAGTGTTTTAACTCCCGATCACCGCTACCCGGTCCGATTGATCTGAGCCCCATAACACATGTCAAGGCCCTGCCTGACTAAGTTCGTTGGGGTTTTGTCTCGTGACATAGGGACAAGGTTGAATTAGGGGTACTATACTTAACACGAGTGCATTATATATTTTTTTATATAGTCCAGGAGTTATACCCAAAATTATACCAGGAGATTTTCTACTTGAACCCTAAAGTTACAAAGTGGGTCCATTCTCTTTTCTCACTATTTTATTCCCTTTTTCTTTATGATATAATTATATTCAAAAATGTCTCAAACCATAACAACTCTCACCAAAACTATTATATTTTTATTTTCATTATTATTATTTATATTTTGTCTAAAAAGAAACCCTAATTGAGACACCAAAGTAATTCTGCATAAACCCTAAAACTTTCAGAACAATCAGAATCAGGATCAGGATCAGGTCCCCTAAAACTCAGGGGGGTATTCCCTACTTGACGATTATCCTCATAACTCGTTGTCAAAATAGAATTTCTTCGATCCGTCGACTCAGCTAACCTACAAACACACGTGGCAACCATATGATGAGATGTTGCCCTTCGCGTCACGCGAAGCCCCCAGGGTGACCCCTCGCGTCACGCGAGGGGGTCAAAATTCATGTATAAATAGAGGGGATTGGGACTTGAATTCTGGCACTTGAACGACGATAAAATTCGATTCATACACTGAGATATCGTCCAAATACTACCAAACACACACTCGCTCGAATTCTGCTACGATACCGGGCATTAACTCGATCGTTGCTACGATTCAATGTCCGATCGATTGAAACTATCCGACCGGATGTTTAAGTGCTATCCTTTGTTATTAGTCGTGATTCTGACATGATGTTTGAGTACCACCCGAACTCGGGGAATACTCTGTCATTCGTTGTGAATCCGATGGATGTTTAAGTGATTGCACTTTGTCATTCGTTGTGAGGGTTTTAATCTCGTGAGTTATCGTAATTGTTGTATTAAGTTAACTACCTAGTTCGTGTGCACTAGGTTACAAGGCTAAATCAATAGGCTAAGCTCTGCCTGTATAAATCTGCAATATATCAAGGCTTATCTGTAGACTAAACTTTGGCCGTATGAATCTGCATGCTTATAAAGTGAGTCATTCTCTTTTTATCAAAGTGTTTTATAAATTCTTAAATATTTTCAAAGTTATAATTACAGTGATTAAGTTTATATAGTCACCAAATTACAGCCGGTATGTGGGGTATTGTGCACATTACTGATGTTTTTATCACTTTAGGTGGGCGAACCTAATTAGTGATATACGTCACCATTGGGGCAGCCAATGGGGGATATGACCACAGTCACCGAAACGAGTCGAGTGACAAATAATGTGGGTAGTTGGTTGATATCTGAAACATTGTAATCTCTCTTAATACTGTAAATTATAACAAACGTGTCATTTTAATAAATAGAATGATTCACCAGTATTTCCTGCTGACAAAACCTTTTTAAAACGCGTTTCAGGTAATTACAGTAGATTGGAGTAAGAGATGGATACGGCACTGAAAGGCTTCAAGAAGTGGCTTATTTTATTAATTAAATCAAATTAAGAAATATTGTTTTATGTAATTGGGTTTATCCCTTATTAAAGCTACCTTTGTAAAACATGGGTTTATCCCATCTATTTAATAAATAAAATCCGGTGTTTTCTAAACTCTGATATTTTTCCTAACTCACGGTCCTGATGAAATTTCCGCTGCAATATTTTTCAAATTAAATCACCGGTACCACTGGGCTGTTCGCGACTCCCGATTCCGTCCAGGGTGGGTCGGGGGTCATGACACTTACACCATTTTTGGAACTAAAATAAGTGTGAAAACGTTTTATTTACAAGAAGGGTTCAAAAGGTTAATTTTTGTAAAAATTGTTTATAAGTTGTAAACATTAAACTCTTTTAAGAAAATGATTTTTAAAGAAGTGAATACACTTTGGAAGGTAACTAAGTCCACTAAACGTTTTACCAAGTTACTACGTGTTTTTGAGATATATCAAGTTCATGATTTATATGAAACGCATATAGTTTTTGCTCTCGGTGATGTAAAGTTGTTTAAAGGATATTTGTCGATAATTATCGTGATTATTTTGAAAAGAAAATGATATGGTTATTAGCATGGACGCCTCCATTTACAAAGGAAACTCTGGCGAAATTTTCTAAAAACTCCAACACATAGAAAATATTTTCCAACAAGTGTTACAAGCGTATATTTTAACTATGATCTTCCGCAAAAGCCAGTGTGTGACATTTGAATTATGTGGTATGTGAAATGAAGTAATGAGTAGATAAACCGTACGTAGGATACGTGTTATGCATGCACGAGAAACTGATTGTTATATGTACCTTATTAGGACGTGCTTGATTCCTGTTTATTAGAGTAACTATTCTAACCGAGCAAACCATGGTGAGTTCACACACTTTTAAGGCATGGGATTCCCGGTGGTTGGGAATGGGTTAATGAATTAAAACGGAACCTACATATCCTCCTTGGGTAGGATATGTACCGCCATCCTCCATAGGTAGGATGCCAATATAAATCCTGCGTATTCTCCTTGGGTAGAATACGTACGTTCGTCCTCCTTGGGTAGGACAACAACCTTAAAACTTACTAGACAAAACTCTATCATGAAGTCCCTCATTTAAATGGTTTTGCATTTTAGGGGGAGTAAGAAAATGTCAGAAAATACAAAAACATTAGAAAAATTTGAAAAAGCCAAAAACATGATAAAATTCAAAATGAGTTTTGTTATGAAAAAGAGGATATGATAGTACATCAGTAGACAATCACAGTACGCTAAAGAATTGGAAAGTTAAAATGTGATAAACGGTCTCACTGATGATGTGCCAGTAGGTTTTTGCACACTTAGTAGATTGTTTTCGAGATATAAACCTAAATATCAAATACTTACTTATCTTGTGGGGAACATCTCTCGGATGTATGGGTAACCCCCGAAATCTTGTTTGAAGGGCTTTCTATTTCTGACATACTAGGTCTTTGTGCGTGATGATATCTAGGGTATTATACCGGGACTTCTGATTTTGCGGGAGCAATAGCCTAGTCCTCGTATAATACTTTACACAGCTTTAATCATAAAGCCCACCCTCAGCATAAAAAATGATGAAACATTGAAAATGCTAATCATGTGTTGTTGAAGAAAAGATCCCCAAACGGGACACACTTAAAGTCGAGCCATCATCTCTCTGATTTTGCGGAAGCAATAGCCTGAGCTCTCATGGCCTCGCATTACCCCTTACAGATATCATTAGTGTACATTCACCTGTAAGACTGAATATAGGAGTCTGGATACGGGAGTATATTCTGAGGTGGAACACGCGAATAAGTTTAAGTCCTTAAAACACTAAATCCGTATCTCGAATCGATTGAACTTTGTGTGAAAATTTAAGTGGATCAGTATACTGACAATCTAAGTGAATCGTTTAAAACTTAAAGTGATCAAAAGCTCAACGGTACTAGTGAATTTTCATAAACTGATATGATCCTCTGACACAAACTCAAACAAAAATATTTTCTGTAAATATGTTTGTAAATATTTCTTTACTGCTTTATGTTTCAGAAAAATACAAAAAGATTTTGATTCATCTTTATTTTCGACAACCGATGACCGAGAGCTGAGTTTCAAAATCTAAGTATGCTGAACGTGTTTCTGAAAATAAAACTAGTTCATTAAGTTGAAACTTGAAGTTTTTAAACTCAAAAATCAAAAATAGTTTGTAATATCTCCAAGGTCATTAAGTTGGACTTGGATGATAATCTGTGAGGGAGTTGGTTGTTTAATCTGTTAGAATCTGTTATATAGAGATAGTTTTCGTTTTGGTTGCTTAAATCGTCAAATCTTTGAAGTTTGTTAATAGGGGAAGTTGATATATTTTTAAAAGTGCCAGGTTACGGTTCCTGGACAACTGAAAATGCTTTCACTGTAAAAATATTTTAGCATATGTTGAAAGAGCCAGGTCATCAATCCTGGATGTTCATAATACTTTTACTCATAAATGTTTGAGATATTGCAGATGTTGTACCAGATTACGATCCCGATAGCCGAGTCTAAGAGGGAGTCTGAAGACAAGCTCAACGCAAGGGAGAGCGTGCATTCAAGAAGCCATGTAACTATCATGGAGGAGCTTGTATCCGGAAAGCCAGGTGTCGATCCCAAAAGCACGGAAGCTTGATGAAAGGGGGAGCCTGAAGAAAAAGAGTTTGAGCGAGAGGAGGAGTAACTGAAGTCGAAGACAGATCCACGGGGATTCTATTCGAGAAAGAGGGAGTTTGTGGTTGCTGATGATATCAAACCTTCAAGAAGACAAAGAGAGAGAGAGAAAAGACAAGACGCTACGAGATTGACTGCGGCAATATCCAAGGGGGAGTCTGTTAGTGCAGTATGTCTATCGCCTCCGTCAATCAAAACCGTAGCAGAAATAGAAGAGATCTAGACTTTGTGTTACATGATGTAGTTAAAAGGGGAAGGTGGAAATCTTGTAAATAAGGGGAAATCCCTTATAACCTTGTGCCTAGAAATAGGAGCTTTAGGCTTTAGTTTTAGAACTTTTGCTCATTTAACATTTTGGAGAGCTAAGCTTAGAGAGAGAAAGTCTAGAGAGAGAAAGTCTTCATAGGTGATTCACGGTGATTGTACTCGTCATATCTTTCAATAGAATCACGTTAAATTGTACGTTCTTGTGTTCGGTCACGTTCGTGTACGGATTCCACACGTCACACGTTCGGTTCGCAATCGTTTCAGAGTCTAAAATCGGTCCTTACATAACCATCCACGGTCTACAACCACCACTTGTACCTTGAAACCTTAGCACCGCTGGGTGGCGAACCACCACCTATAACCATCTTTCGATTTGACATCATCGAGATAGACAAACACTCGATTTCTCTGGTTTCTCCATCAGTGGCGGACCCAGGAATTTTTTCCTGGGGGTGCGGAATATTTCCAAAGATTTTAGGCCCCTAGCTATATAAAAATATAGGTTAATAGCGGGTCGGTCGGATCATGTAAGACAAAAGAACATCAAACTAAAATTTATAAATCCGCAAAAACACGTCCTTACAAATTACAAACGTATTCAAAATTGTGCCCTACAATTTCTTTTTTTAAATATATCTAAAATATCATCTAAAGATACTAAACACGCCAGTGCCGTTCCTACGTTTTCGGTGGCCCTAATCGAACTACGAAGTGGTGGCCCTTTTGTAAAATTATCATTTTCAATATATTTAGTAACAAAACCCTACTCCTTTATCCGGGCTTGGGACCGACAATTATAAACTAAAAAGTTTATAATTCGCATAGTTAAAAAAATTTTGAAAGTCATATGTTTTCTATAATTATAGTATATCTTTAAATAAAATCTACTTTTCTAACTTTAACCGAAGCAAATTGTTTGATGAAATTATCGTAATTAGCCCTAATTCAACCAATTAGCCCTAATTCAACAACTTAAAATCAGCCCTAATTCAACAATTTAAAATAATCAAATAAGCCCTAAAGGCCTAAATAGCAAACTGAAATCAACAAATTAGCCCTAATTCAACAACTTAAAATCAGCAAATTAGCCCTAATTCAACAACTTAAAATCAGCAAATAATGAAATAAGCATAATCCCTAAACAAGACATTCAAATTGGCAAATATACCCTAGTTCCCTATTCAACAAATGAGGATGTGAATGTCTAACCTGAGTGAGAGCCACAAGATTAAATCGCCAACCATAAAATCGCAAAACTAAACGGCACTACAGAGAAGGTCTGTGATATATCGCCGCTTTGGCTTCTGCACCCACCGCTGCACGTGCTTTCAAACGTCTCTTAGTGCCATTGGGTTATTAGGTTTATGTAATGTTAACCGATAAGAGATTTGGGCTTGATCTATTAGAATTGGGTTATTAGGTTTATGTAATGTTTACAAATAAGAGATTTGGGCCTGATCAATTAGAAAATTGGTGGCCCTTCAAATTGAAAAATTGGTGGCCCTAGGCTTGGGCCTAGGTTCATATACCCATTGGGCCGGCTCTGAAACACGCCATAAGTTCATTACATTCTTACTTATTGTTCCTAACACATATAATTTGCTCCATAAGTTCATAAAACAACACTAAACACTTAAACAAAATAAACGATCATGTTCAACCATAGCCTATAACTTTCAATTTTATTTTTAAACATTCAAGCCCTAATATTAAATGTTGATTACTTGTAACTAATCATTTAAACAAACAAAGCTATAAATAAAACAACAAAATCATTTAACTACAAGTCTAGAACAACAAAAAAATCAAAAAGATATAAAAAGATTAAACCCTTACACATCTATATTTTCTCCTAATCATCACATAAAACAAAATAAATAAATAAATAAATAAACCATTCTAGTTCTATATTGGAATTCTGACATAATATGGGTCGGTCCAACCGGAATTTTGGTTTTTCCGGTAAAAAAAGCCACCAGGTCGTGAGCAGTGGCGTCAAGTCGCTGAGAATTTTTTTGGGGCCGGGATTTGGAAATGGAATGGGTGGATGGGTTTGGGTTATTTTATTTAGTTCAAATTTCTTTAGGTTGGGTTTGAGCTTGTGTTAATAAAAATTGATTACAGATTGGGCTTTGATTGGATTAAATAATTAAGTGAATACGTGGTTAATAATTATTATTTTTTTCTAAGTGGGGCGGTTGAAAATTTTCAAGGGGTGCGGGTGAAAAATTCCAAGGGGTGCGGTCAAGATTTCCGACGAAAAATAACACTAAAAAATATTTTTTCATGGGGTGCGCCTGCCCACCCTCGGCTTAGGGTGGGTACGCCCCTGTTCTCCATGTGGAGATGGTGTTGCGATTGTGGTGGTTTTAGGATTTTTAGGTCGTGTAAGGTGGATGGTGTGGTGGCAGGTTGGTAGGTGGTAGTGGCAGGTTGTGGTGGTGGTGGCTGATGGTGGAGGTTAAAAGATATGATGGTGTTGTTAGGTGGAAGTTAAAGAGAGATAGTGTATATGTGTGTGTTCTAGGGAGAGATATATTATCTTTTAAATTTATAACTTTTAATGTTTATTAATTTGAGTAAATAGGGTAAAATGACCATAATACCCTCATATGGGGTCTATGTGGTTAGATTTAACGTTAAAAACAAAAGAGGTTAGGGCCAAAGGACATCTGCAACGTTTTGCAAACATAAGGTACGTTTTTTGTAATTATTAAAGACAAACGACATAATTTGCAATCTAATGTCAACATACGACCACTTTTATAATTTACTCATGAGATAAAGTTTATTATCATTAGGTCATGGGTTCAATTATCGTGTATGATTCAAATTTGCCGTTAAACAATAAAAAAAAGTCTCATTGGTCCATCGGTAATCGGAATTAATGCCGGCCACTTCACCGTATTTCTTACTGTTTTTAGCCTAGCTTCAACCCAGACAAACACCCTCTAACTAATCTCTCCGCCGTTGCCCTGCCGTATCGCTGCCGTTATCTTGAATTTTCTCCAGTGGAATCTCAGGATTCGAAGGTGTTTTGTGCACTAGATCCTTCACTTTATAAATTAGGTAATCACCAATACACTCTATTTGCAATGAAAAACCAAACCCACAAAAACCCTAATTTTAGGGTCCTTTTTTTTGCAAGATGCTAATTATTTGGCTTTCACACTGAAAATACCCTTTGTTTCAAGATTGAATATTTTTTGCAAAATGCTAATTATTTTTTACATTTGTTTTCAGTATTTTGTTGGATTGAAGTTGACTATTAGGAGTTTAGTGGATGGATAATGCATTGAGATTGGTTCTGCTGCTGGTGCTTCTTGCCAAAGGTATATATTAGTTATACAAAAGTTGTATAGTTAGTGATTTTTTGCTGATTATGTTATGATACACCAGGACCACTTGGTTCTTCCAGTAAAATGAAATATTTCCTGCCCACTTTGCACATTCTAATCTCAAAAGGGTAAACTTTATTGTAACACTTTTGGATTGTGATGATGTTATGCTAAGTATGTTGGTAGTAAGTTTAGCATTATGTATGTATAGTCTTATGTTATGTAAATAAGGGTAAAGATCCGGTACAAAATATCTGTAGGAAACTGGGTCAAACGAACTCTGATTGAGCTCATTTCAGCGGCGTTGGAACCGGTTCGTTGAAACCTAACCAGAAACCCTAACCCCTTAACCCTAAAGCTAAACCCCAAACCCTAATTCTAACCATGGTTTTAAAAAACGGTTGAGGTGTGCGCCTCGAGGCGAAACACCCAAAAAACGATTTTGAGGCGCGCCTCAGGGGGTTTCTATTGTACGTGCGCCTCAGAGGGGCTGAGGCGCTAAAAAGGCTGCGCCTTAGGGGTTTTTGATATTTGTTTTTGATGTTTTTGACTTTTTGTGTCAATTTCTAGCAATTTATGTCTTTTTATGTGTGTTTTTAATGATTTTGATGATGAATTTAGTTAGTATTATTATTTTTATAAGATATATAATTTTATATTTATTTTTTAATTCCGCTGCGAGGCTTACGCCTCGTGAGGCGAAGGGAAAACGTCTCGAAACTTGTTTCCGTTTTTTTAAACCTTGATTCTAACCCCTAAAGCTCCCTAAAATCTAAATTATAAACCCTAAAAGCTAAAACCTAAGCTAAACCCTAAAGTAAACCCTTAATACTAATGCTAAACCCTAAAACTAACCCTTAAAGCTAAAATCTAAAGCTAAACCCTAAAAGTTAAACTCTAAACCCTAAAAGCTAAACCCTATATATATTTGAATAGGATTGGACGAGACGGTTCCAACGCCGTTGAAATGAGGTCTATGAGTCTATCGGAGTTCGTTTGACCCGGTTTCCTATGCTTCCTAGGTTAAGATTGTTTTGTAATTGATCCTACCCCATTTACATAATGTTGTGACATATTAACTATATTAATTATCACTGCTTTTATATCATATCGATTCATATCACAGTTATGCCACATATGAAACAGCATGACAGTTACTTTCAATCGAATCATAAAGTTTCCCTCTTTTGTTCCCTCCAAACTCGCATACCATACTAACTACTAAGATTAAGAACAAGATTACTTACTGCAAATCTGCCCTCATTCAAAGTAAGAGCTCTGAAGTAATTACAAGTTATCTTCTTTCCAAATGTATCGATTCGAAAAACCATCCCATTGTAAAATAAAAAAACTAGATTAATGTTTTCTGTTTTTAGTTTTTACCACACTAGGTAAGAATTGTTTCTTGCATAAAACATTCTACTGAATATCCCTTTCGATAAGATGGAAATGGTATAATTTTACCACACTAGGGCTTACTAGAAATAAATGTATCGATATGATGGAAACAGTGTAGTTTTATTAAATATGTGTCGGTATACATGTAATTGTCCTGGTAGTTACTATTGTTTCATTGGCTTTCAGTTTATCCATCCTCGAATGCACATGATTTCGAACATTGCGCGACTACCGTCAAGCAATGGGCGTCTTCTTCTCTTCACTCCGATAGCAAGGATGGACACATTCTAAAGGATTTGTTGTTTTTCCTTCACGTACCAAGAACAGGAGGCCGAACGTATTTCTATTGGTAAATTTTTCACCTTTTGTGTACCTGCCTTATATGGTTCTTTTTTATATATTCTACATCATGTGTACAGCTTTTTGAAGAAACTCTACTCTGGCTCTCTAGAATGCCCGCGTTCTTATGATAAACTACATTTTGATCCTCGGTATGCTTTGTAATGAACTAATGATTAAAACTTTATAGTTGTTTCTTTGTTCTTCGTGTTTCTAAATATTATGGCTACATGTTTTTGTGTAGTAAACGGAATTGTAGGTTATTGGCTACACATGATGACTATAGTATAATGTCCAAACTACCCAGAGAGAAAACGTCGGTGGTGACCTTGCTTAGGAGCCCCATTGAGCGTGTTTTTAGCGCTTACGAGTTTTCAATAGAAGTAGCCGCTAGGTTCTTAGTGCATCCTAACATGACATCAGCGGCAAAAACATCCGCACGTTTGCGTTTAAAAAAAGGTGTTATGAGCACACTCGAGATTTGGCCATGGAAGTACTTAGTTCCTTGGATGATGGAGGATTTATTTTCTCGGGTATGTTTGTTTCAACGCATACCATTGTAATAATATTTTAGTGACTGTTAATGATTTACTAAATATTAATTAATCCATTTATTATATCGTTATGAACAGAGAGATGCTAGAAAAATAAACGGTCCACCTTATACTTACGGGAACGACTCATATAATATGAAGGAAATCGTTATGCCATTACATGAATTTATTAATCACCCTGTAGCTCTCGACATCATTCACAACGGTGCCACTTTCCAGGTATAAGTTTTAGTAACCGGTCAAATTTGGTCACACTTCGCTTCGACATAAAGATGCCAACTTTATTACATTTTCTTAAAGAGTAAAATGTCATTTTCGTGAGGTTTGGTCAATTTTGCGACTTTTGTCCAAAGGTTTGTTTCCGCATCTGGATCCAAAAGTTTTGAAATCTTGCCACTTTCATCCGGCTCGTTAACTGCATCCATTTTTCTCCGTTGAGTCAGGGGTAATTCCGGCGTTTTTGTTAACTTAAAGGGGCAATTCAGTCTTTTTCACGGGTATTCAGTCTTTTTACATAAAGTAAAAAAGACCGAATTGCTCTTTAAGTTAACAAAAACAACAGAAATACCCCTGACTTAACGGAGAAACATGGATGGAGTTAATGAGCCGGACGAAAATGGCAAGATTTCAAACCTTTTGGATCCAGATGCGGAAAAACAAACCTCAGCGACGAAAATGGCACTTTACTCTTTTCTTAATCTTTACATGTTGGTTATAGCTAAATGCTGTTGCTAATAGGTTGCAGGTTTGACTAACAATTCTAATAAATGGGACGCGCATGACGTTCGCCACTGCGTAATGACACATCAGACTCTTGGAAAATACGTGCTTGAAGTTGCAAAGGTAATGATTAAACGGCTAAGGGCCCTGGCCCGTAGTTTAAGGCTTTAAGCGTTGATCGTTTTGACTTTTTTTTTTTTTTTTTTTTACCTTTTAATGCAGAAAAGGTTGGATGACATGTTATACATTGGACTTACCGAAGAACACAAAGAATCTGCTGCAATGTTTGCAAACTTAGTTGGTTCACAAGTCATTTCACAGTTAAGTGCATCGAATCCGGTCACTGAAGCAGTAAGTAAAACGGGTAAATTTCAGAAAACCGCAACAGTTGAATGTTTATCTTCAAAATCCATTCTAAAGTTACCTGAATTTGCTTGCTTAACAGGGTAACAACACTTTAACTGCTGAAGCACAAAGTGAAAATGTATGCACACCCTTATTCTTTTTACATTTTTCAATACCTAATGTAAAGAGTAAAATGCCATTTTCGTCCCTGAGGTTTAGCCAGTTATGCGACTTTCGTCTAAAGGTTTGTTTTTCCGCATCTGGATCCAAAAGGTTTAAAATCTTGCCACTTTCATCCGGCTTGTTAACTTCATCCATTTTTCTCCGTTAAGTAAGGGGTATTTCCGTCTTTTTTGTTAACTTGAAGGGAAATTCGGTTTTTTCACTTTATGTACAAGCATTTAGCATAATGTACAAGTATTCAAAAGACTGAATTACCCTTTAAGTTAACAAAAAAGACGAAAATACCCCTGACCAAACCTAGAAAAATGGATGGAGTTAACAAGCCGGATGAAAATGGCAAGATTTCAAACCTTTGGACGAAAGTCGCAAAACTGGCCAAACCTCAAGCACGAAAATGGCATTTTACTCTAATGTAAATTGTGTTGACTAAGAAGCTTTTATCTCCATTAGATGACTGTCGAAAAACTCATGGAAACTTACGGAACTTGTGTTTCTAAGTTAAGATCGTCTCAGTCAAAACGGCGTATTAACTCTTTCAAGAGAATATCTCCGGCAAACTTTACAAAAGAGGTACACTTCTTCGACATGTGTTTTCATCGACTTAAAAGTTATTTAGTTTCCTTCTTGTATATGATTTGTAAATCGACGTAAAACTTATGTTGTATCTTGTTCATTTTAGGCACGGCTTCATGTTTCTGAAGCGATTCTAAAGAAAATCACTTCGCTGAACGCTCTAGATGTTGAACTGTATAAACATGCTCAGAAAATTTTTGCAAGACAGCATCAAGTTATGGAGCTAAAGTTGCTTGATTCTGACAGGCCTGTAAGTTCCCTTTTCTCTTAATCACCTGGTTGCTCTCAAAATAATTCATTTGGGCCGGGCAGGTTGGTTAATGGGCCAAGTTTAGTTTGGGCCAAAAAAGTTTACTTTTTGGTACATCCCAAAAAAAAGTGTATCCAAAAACTCGTGTCAGATTTGATTACAAAACTATATTTTATTAATATAATCTAATATTTTAAATAAATAATTTAGGAAGTTATGTGCTTTAAAATTGTAGTTTTGGCAACTTTTGATATGATCGACTGCTTCCTTTTAAGCCTTTTTTTGTATATTTTACACTTTTTGACCCGTTTGAGATAAAATATAACATATATAAGTAAATGGGTCGCAATTACCTGCGTATAAAATGACTTTTACCGAATTTGACCCCAAGCTGAGTTATCTTTTTGCATTTCTAAGTAGGGATGTGCATTTGGTACCATGTTACAATCATTTTCGGTACCTGTACCCATTTTCTTGTTTTTCGGGACCGGTACCGATATTTTGGTTGATTTACCGGTAAATAGCTAAATATCGTAACTGATTATTTTCGGTACCGGTACCCATTATTGCTGTTTTTCGGTACCGGTCCGCTATCATGCTCATCCCTATTTCTAAGTGCATAGTCTTAGTTTCTTGATTAAATACTACATAGCAATAGTGCTATTGTGATTTGTACCTTGTGGGTCAAAGTTGTACCAAGTTTTGTATTTGATGATTTGTGTTGACCGGTCAAATTTGCATTATTTTCAGGGGAGGTGGCAGAGTAAAAGCTACATTAGTTTTACATGGGAAATCCTTTACTTGATCTTGTTCATATCTTTACTCTTCTTCATTTACCTTTATGTAAATGCAAAAAGAAGAATATCAAAACTTAAAATATAATTATGATCAAATCATAAGTTATAGTGATACAGAGCTAGGAGTTCTTAGAAGTTAGGAAACAGATGTATCAAGAGATCCTTGACGCTAACGTCGATTGAGCTGACCTGGACTTTTGTTAAAAGAATATGTGCTTGCTTATAAAACCATGTTTCATTATCATACATTCTTTTAACATGTGTTCTTGGATTGTCCCATCAAATGGTTTGTTTGTTTCTTGATGGATGATATTGTTGGTACCGACAGGCAACATACGAACGATGTTATAGCTTATGATACAGTCAAACCTTCAAGTCTCTCTGGTTATGTATTTGTTTGGATTGATGTTGTTTTATAGCTTACTCGTCGGTTCTAATCGACGAACGATATTATGATCTTATAATGAGTGATTGATCAATAAAAAATGAAAAAAAAAAAAACGATACCAACAAAAATCAAAAAACAATCTCAGACGGTTTGATATTATTCTCTTTGTTTTTGATAGAATAATATCTAAAACAAAAATATACTCTCAATCATCTATCTGATCTTTTTTACTTTGGTTTTCTTTCATACATTCTTCTTTCTTTTGAATTTGTTTTTGTGATTTTGATTTTGCTTATCTACTTCATTTTCTAGAGCTAAAACGTCAAAACCAGATGGAAAAATGGATTTTTATTCTCTAGCTAAAAAAGAAGAAAAAGAAAGTGGCGAATTGTTTAGGCGCTTTTTTTATATATTTTGTTTTTGGTAATTACGAGAATCTGTTATTGAAAAATTCAAGAGGCGTTGTTAATACTCTACTAATCAATGGAACCAGGTAAGTCACATTTGTGTTGGGCACATGGCCTTCAAAAATGTAAATGATAGGAAACAAGTGAAAACACCCTTCGATTATAAAAATAAAATTGAATGAACATGAGTGGATGCATGTTTGTTCTCGTTCATCTTACTTTAATCGAACATGAACACAAACGTATAATTGAATGGATTTTTTTTTTTTTGTTCATGTTCTTTTGTTAGGAAAATGGACGTGCCCGCGGTCATTCATGATTGTTCGTTAAAAAGCTAAACGAACACTTCATGAACGTAAACTAATACAAACAAATATAAATGAACATAATTAAACAAAGAATAACGAATTAATGAACACAAACGGATGTACACATGCACACACGTACACGTATAATATACAAATAATTTTTGAAATTTGGTATTAATAATTAAACGAACATAAACATCATCATCATCATCATACTCAGTAAATCCCACCAATAATAAAGCTATGGTAGGGTCTGAGGATGGTAAGATGTAGACAACCTTACCTCTACCCCGTAGGAATAGAGAAGTTGTTTCCAGTGAGACCCCCGGCTTGATAGTACTTTTGCATCAAGCCTTGGACATAAGGCACATAACACTCAACAAACAATCGGGACAAAAGGCCTATTAGTGCATGTACCCTTTTGTCTTTCGGCTGTCAACGCCACATCATGATGCATGATTAACCGTTTGTTGCTTATACGTTACTCTCACGAAATTAGCAAAACAACGCTAAAATTAGTGCAATTTCACTCCCCCCCCTCCCCCCCCACACACACACAAGAGACTCACACATATATACATTATATGTGCACACCGCAAACGGGGCGGTTAAACAAACAAAGATAATCTCAATAGGTTTTAAAACATACAAAGATCAAACACCAAACATGTCTAGTTGAGAGACCATTATTATGACATAACAAATATCCATCCTACAAGAAGCTTATTCGTAAAGAATATGGAAAATGATTAATAGGAATAATAGTGGGAAACAATGTGGGGTGTCGGTGAATGACAAACAACTGCGGGACCCGATCCATGAAGTGGGGGCGTTGCATGTGACACTGGACCCCCTTTTCTTTTTCTGTTGTAACGTAACAACAACAATAATAATCATAATAATAAATCGCTTCACATTTACTACTCTCTATGTTCTTCTTCCCTTTTATCTCCTACACCACCCCCCACCACATGGTCCCATGCACCATCACCCCCTATTTACTCCATTTCTGATTTCTCCTCTTTCCCCCAAGTTGTCAATGGAGTCGCAGGTCAGTTGTTGTTTTGCCGCCATTTTTGTGTTATGGGTTCGGTTAGATTAAGGTTTTGGTTGTATCGATTTGTGTGCAACATGTCTTCCTTCAGTTTGTTGTGTTAATTAACGTGTGGGTTTGGTTTTATTTTATGTTGTTGTTCTTCGTATCGTCGGCGAATGGTGGTTGGTTAAAGGTTTGTGGTTTTTAGGGTAACTTTGATGTGGTGTTACGACGTCGTTTTGGTTGCCTTTAGAAGAAAGTTGGAAATATTCGGTTACTAGCACATGTATAGGGGTTTAATGTATTTCCTTTTTTTTAGTAAATTGTTAAAATGGGTTTGTTATTTTTATCATTTTAGTTTAAAACTTAAACATTTAGAATCTGGGTGTTTTAGTTTCAATTTTGTTCGCCATTTTCATCTAAAGCAAAATTTGGTCAATTTTTTAGTTAAAATCCAGTTTTTTTGTCTTTTTCCTCCCCTTAACGAAGGGCAAAATGGTTGGATTTTTTTTAATTTGTTATAATAAAACGTTAAAATACTATTTTGCCCTCCATTAGAAGGGAGGAAAAAAACTAGATGTTAACTTCAAAATCTGACCAGATTTTGATTTTGGATGAAAATGACAACAAAATTGAAACCACTCAGACTCATATTCAAAATGTTTAAGTTTTAGACTAAAGTGACAAAAGTAACCAAACCTCTGGGACCATTTTGGCAGCTTACTCTTCCTTTTTTATATATGTTAATCTTGTTGTGTTACTACATTTTTTCATTAATCACATGTATAGATAGATGGATGGATGTATATTTACACATTACTCATCCTTTTTTTACTTACTTATTTATTTTTTTTACTTTTTCTGTTTGTATTCAGGATTCCTTGAGCTGTAAAAGAAATTTTATGAAAATTAAATTTAAATAAAAATTTATCTTTTAGTTGATTTTAAAATTTTAAACCCTCACGTTTGATTGTCAAATGGGTCAATATGTAACGGTAAAATTAATTTAAATAATATTACTCTTCCCCATAATTTAAAAAATATTATAACGGCATTTTTAATATTATTAAACACCAATTGGTTTACATGGAGGTGGGAAGGTTTTCCACAGGTCTCAGGTTCGATCCCCATCGGGGACAATCAACTTGCCCGGCTCGAAAGGGCTTTGACTTGGGGTTTCCTGCTCGGGGAGGTCACGGGTTCGAGTCCCGTAAAACGCATATTTATGCGGGCTGCCATCGTGGGGCTGGAGGGATCGAACTCGCGCGGGTGCGTTAATCTCTAAGGTGTTGCTCCGTTTGACTGGCCAAAAAAAAAAAAATAGTTTTTAAAAAAAATTGTTAATTTTGAATTTGTAAATGACAAGGTTGACTTTCTAAAATAAAAAGAAAAATCTTTGATGGAATAGTTAGTTATTACTTATTTTTGTCCCAGGACATATTAAACTTATGAAAAGGGTGCAAGATTTATCAAAGTCCAAATCTTTGTGATTATCTCATATGGGTTATTTGGTATTTGAAGCAATAATCCTTTTTTTTTTTTAACTTTTCTTGACAGTTTGCTGTATACTTGTATTGGTAGTGACTGAAATTTATTTTCCAGGATAAGAGAATGTGCAAGACTGAATCTGGCATTTCTGCTGTGACGATCGTCGATTATAACAATAATAATAATAATAATAATGATCATCGCGTGTACGATGAGGATTGTTTCGGTGACATTTTGAATATGTTTGATTTACCAATGGAGAGTTTGGATGGGGATGGTCTTGCTGAAGATTGGGCAGCTAAACTTGGGCCTATACCTTCTGAGGTTTTCAGAGAGCTTGTGCCACCGACTCCCCAAACTAGTGTCGGTAGTAACTTCGGTTACTCCATGGCTTCGCCCTTCGAGTATCCTCTGCTTGTAAGTATCTTCGCATATGTCATGTTGAAAACCGCTTAATGCATTTGTCTCTATGGCTTTGAATGTGAAACATAAGACAGTTATGTAACAAGTGCATTATGCAGTTCTCGCAGTTCTCAGTATATTATTTTATTGGTTCTGAAACAAACGAGCATTGTATCAAGGCCTGTAAACGAACTGAATGAACACAAACGCGGGCATGTTCGTGTTCGTTCTTTTAACTGAACACGAACATATAATCGAACACATTTTTATGTTCATGTTCGTTCATTAAGAAAATGAGCATGTTCGTGTTTGTTTATGTTCGTTCGTTTAAAACCTAAACGAACAGTTCACGAATGTAAACGAACATAAACAAACAAACTTACACAAACATTATTTAATAAACATAACGAACATAAATGAACTAAATGAGCAAAACATAAACGGACATAAAGTATTTTTTTTATATAAATTAGTGATTCATTACGATAAGTTCAATTCAAAACCCATTTTTTTCTTATTAGAAAGCCCAATTACTAATTAGCTATTTTTATATGAGTAATTAGAAATCCCGTTTAATGTTTATATTTATATAACTATAATTAATTATGTGAAAAACTTAAACGAACGTAAATAAATGAACGAACAAAGCGTGTGTTCATGTTCGTTCGTTTATTTAAATAAATGAACATAAGCGAACTTCCTACCGAACAGTTCACGAACAATTCATGAACCTTCAGTTCACTTAGAGGCCTACGTATTGTATTATATCCATGGTTTTCAAGACCGGATCGGACATCGAACCGGACGCCTTACTGGTTCACTGGTCGGACCGGTTCGACCAGTCGGACCGGATTTACTAAAACAGTGATTATATCAACTAAGTCCATGTTTTTCTAGTCCCTATATATGTTGAATCTTTTTACCTCAATCTATTGGCATTCTCATATTGATTATCCTATTTTGTAGAACAACAAAACTTCTCAACAACAATATCACTTAAAACAACAGCCAGCTTTTGATGAAGACAGAAAGCTTTATCCTTCACAAGCATCCTTTCATGCACCGAGCCCGAATTCAGTCCTCGAAAGTCGAACCTCCAGCTCAAACACCAAAGGCGTCTCATTCGGAATCGAAATCTCAATCCCCGTAAGAACTCGTAGCAAACGTTTAAGACCAACCGCTAATCCGTGGTTAACGTCCCCAATCATAGTACTTCCAAACAGAGACAAAAAGAGGAAGAAACCATCTAAAAATCCTGTCATCATGGAAACAAAAAGATCTCTTGAAAAAACAGAACTTGTGGGGATCAAGAAATGTGCACATTGTGAAATAACCAAAACCCCACAATGGAGGGAGGGCCCAATGGGCCCTAAAACACTTTGCAATGCTTGTGGGGTCCGGTACCGGTCCGGAAGACTCTACCCCGAGTACCGCCCGGCTGCTAGTCCGACGTTTGTACCCGCTTTGCACTCGAATTCTCACCGGAAGGTGATAGAGATGAGGCAAAAGGCTGTTAAGTAATCTTGTTTGAAAATTTTGAGTCATGGTGGTGATGATATTATTGTTTGTGTACAAAGATGAATGGAAACAAGGGCCCATTTGGGGGGTGATTAGTATTAGGGGTTAAAATTTAAATCTAGTATATGTATGGAGGTGAAGTAGGTTACAGTTTTGAGTATGTAGGAGTAGTTCCATTTGACTATTTTAACATTTATGTTACTTTATCTTTGTAGGTTTTTATGAATGATCATAATCTCTTCATGATCAAGATCTTGATTTTTGTGGTGGCTCTTTTGTTGAATGTTTTGTGAAACATTTTGTCTAGTGTGATGTCATGTAACGCCACGAGGGTTGTTCCTGACCATCCATCCTTCGGGTCAACATGGGTCGTCCTGGTCAACAAAAGTCTCGTTTTACCCCATGATTACGGTGACCAATTAAGCGGATAATTGAACCGACACCATTACATGGTCTAATCAATTAGCCACTTGGAAAGTAGTTACCGAGCCACATGATGGGGAGCGGTAACCTCGCAAAATAAGATCATACAATCCAACAATGAAAGAAGTTCAACTGAATTTCTGATGGGTCAATTCAACAATGATAACTAAATGGTCCCCATGCATGTGTATTGTACCTTAGATATAATATCTGTACCATGGTAGATGTATAACAGGTCAATTTATTCCTAGTACTTCAGGGTGACATAGATGGATACTTGAGTGTTCATGTGTGGATCTGTTTTATTTCCAGACCGGAAGAGACCCAACGCTAGGATAATAAATGTTTACCAACTTGTACTTTTTTGAGTAAATAAGAATATTGTAAGTTATGGATTTGGTGGTTTCTGATCTCGAAAGTTAGTAAGAAACAACATATTATTGCGATGAGGTAAGGTATTGCCGTGACTGGGACATAAGTCCCTTTAAAGATGGGCGGCTTAACCATTTTGGGGCCCCGAAGGCCGAAGCGAAATAAAAATATGGGCTCCTTTTCCAAAATGGGTCCCTTCAATGAGTCGGGTCATAGAAAAAAAAATATTATAACAAAATAAAAGATAAATAAAATTCAAGAAAGTACCTTAAACATATGAATTGTGCATACATTACATTTTATATGGTAAGGATGCTATTCCATCACTAGAGAATTTCTAACACTTGATCCAAGATCTAATACCAAAAGACAACATTTGATACACACAATTCGACCTAACCAACATCCAAATGTGTGATTATATATATAAATGAAGGAACGAAAATTAGAAAAATAATCAAGATGAATTTGATATCTGCATTTTTCTATAACATATGTAGCTTCTAAATTAGGTTTCAAATTTACAATTGAAAATTGCTTGTTTGGAAGTTGGAACTCTCTATTCTATCTTGCTTCCAAATTTTGGATTTGTTGGGCCAACTTTGCATAACATGTAAACAGATATTGGATTATTTTGGGCCTCAGGGCTAATGGATTATTTTGGGCCTCAGGCCTGTCAAATTTGCATAGAAGAAAACATGCAAAAATATAGGTAAGTGTAGTTGATAGGGTTTGAACAATATCTATAGACTCAGTGTGGATTAGTTACCAGTTGCCACTACAATACAATGACATTTTGTAAAAAGACTCATAATATATAAATTATACAGATATTTCATTAATTAAATAAACTAGTGTTTTTAGATATCGCGCGTTGCGCGAATGTTAATTCGAAACATAGGGATGTAGAGATGGCCGATAAGACAAGAATCTCTTATTTCCAGCAACAAAAGTGTGGCGGCTCCATATCTTGTGCCCTAATAATGAGGTGAACACCTCTTTATATAGGAGACATGGGCCTCCCCTAACCTCAATGGGTCAGGCCCAGTTAGGGGTTATCTCTACAAGCCCACAACCTAGTGTAGTGTAAGCTACAACACGCTAGGCTTCGTGGGTTAGTACGCAATAATAATAAATATTATAATAAAAGGCGATAAATAACAGATATTCCGGTCGTTCGGGTTGGGTCAAATACCATACCCCATCGCCGTATATTCTATCACTTGACAAACAAATGGGTTAAAACTTCACAAGAAAATGGATAGCGTTAAACGTGTAGATAAAGTTGAAACAACTAAGACGTTTGGAGCCTTGGAGGTAAAACGATGTTTTTTATCTTCTGCTATGCATAATCCACAACAGACGATCATGGGCTTCTCTCTGCTAGCCTTATTTTCCACGTATGCGCTCCTACCTTCCAAGTCAATGTACGTGAAAATACAAACCACTCATTGTCACGCTCGTATTATGGGTCTAATAAGTGGCGGACCCAAGATTTTTTTCCACTAGAGTCTCTTTTTCGGGTCGGTCGCCTTTCGGGTCGGGTCGGGAGACGGTTCGACAACATAATTTTAATAATATGGACTTTTTAAGTTGAATTATATATTTTTATCAACTCGAATCAGAACTCAAATCGACTTTGAAATTCAGTTAAATTGTTAATTCGAATTAAGTTTAAATAATATAAAATTCAAATAAACTGAATCGATTAACTCAAGTAACTTGATATTGGATTGTTTTAATACATTTAAACAAACTTATAAATTTTAGTATTACCTTTTATTTTCCATACTAGTTCAAATTATTCAATTTTTTTATAGTATTCTATTGGTCCGGAGACCCCGATCCACATGGTCCGTCCCTGGGTCTAATGACTATTGTTTGTGGACCTTTCTCACTAGACTTCTTAGACTAGACGGTATGGGGGACGGCCAAGGGCCGTCGAGCCCCGGCGCCGCCCCGGAACACCGCCCCCTATGGGCCGGCCCGTCTTCACCAGCGGATCCCAGACGATCTTGTCGTCCCTCTCCAACACACACACCTATACATACATACATATATATACATAAAGGGGCTCATCCTCCATCCCCTAGGTCCATCCCCTTTAGGCTCATTCTCACACCCGCTTACGTAGCGGTCTACGTAACGGTCCATGAATTACCCTCGCCATACCTTCCAGTCAAGACCAGCTGTCACAAGCCAAACCCGATGGCCCTCACTTCACGTGCCTTTGGCAATATAAATTGTTCAATCAATGTCATCATCCACGTGGCACAATAACCGAACTAACACGTGTATTGATCCTTATCTAATAAACAGGACTCCTTTGTTCCATGTGCCAGAGAACCCAACCCGGCCACACAAGTCGCAACCTATAACCATAAGACTAGTGGGTATGGGGCCGGCTGAGGCCCGGCTAGGACCGGCGCCGGTTCCCCACACCGCCTCCCTGGGCTCGGCTCGGCAAGACCGACTCCCCACAGTCGGATGAGACGGGCCACCTTTTGAATGATATAGCCGTTACAATGGCTAGATTATAATTAAAAAAAATTCCTTTTTAAATTCAAATAAAACCCTCTATCTTATTCATTTTTATACAATTTTCACCCATTCTTCTCCCATTCTCATCCATTTTTATAAAAACACTCTCTATTTTTTATACCATTTTCTCTAATCATGCATCAATTCAACCCAAACAACCCCAACCCGAACAATCCCAACCCGAACCAACCTAATTTTTTTCGAGTCCCGCTTACACTCCGACTATGGATCCTTCATGGGGGGCTGCGCAATTTACGTTTTCGGGTTTCCAACAAACACCCAACGCCTTCTCACAAATGTCCCAAGTTCAACAAATGCAACAATACCAAGCACTCCAACAAATCATGCAACGCAACTCGTTTGAACAACTCCAATCGCAACCGCCAACTTTCCAACCGCAACCCCCGGTTCAAGTTGACGATGATGATGAAGAAGTCGTCCCCGGTTCAAGTTGACGATTAATTTTTATGAAGTTTTTATTAAGTTAACAAAAAAAAACTTAGAAAATTATAAAATAATTAGGTGGGGTAGGCTCATCCTCCACCCCCTTCAAAAAGCAAGGAGACCCATCCTCCATGGGATGGTGATGTGGCACCTAAGTGGCGGCACATACTCATGGGGATGAGCCTCCCCATACACTCTAGTCTAAAATCCCTATTTTACCCCCTTTCAGTTAGCTAGCTAGTATGACACGTGTCATGGTTCACGTCAATCTAATTTGGATAAGACTGGAAAACAAAAGAAATATCTAACTTTCAAGACTTTATAAAACCACATAAACACGATCACTTTATTATTATTATTCTTCAACAATTGTGTAACAATCTTAGAAGATTTTAAATAATACAAGTGATTGTAATGGAGGCAACAAATAGCTATAGCTACTTTACTAGGCCGAATTACTCTCATGTTGTAATGAACGGCTTCATCGAATCTGATTCGTCGTTTGAGCTCGACGAATCAGACGTTTGGAACGTGTCCGTGTCGCCAGAGTTGCGTAAAACAAGTTCACGGATCACGAAGAATTCGTCGGTGATGGCGGTGAAGCGAGGAACACCAGTGAGTGTTCCGGGCTGGTGTAAGATAGTAAAAGAGGATTACATGGAGAATAGGAGGAGATATGGTGATAATAATTCGGTTGAAGATCGGATTCCGCCGCATGAATTTCTGGCGAGGAAGAGAGTGGCGTCGTTTTCGGTTCACGAAGGGATCGGAAGAACTTTGAAAGGAAGAGATTTGAGTAGAGTTAGAAATGCAATTTGGGAGAAAACTGGGTTTGAAGATTGATACTTGGTTCGTTAAGGAAGAGATGTTTGCATATTTTTTGTACAAGTTTTTTTGATCGAGATATATGTGATGTTATGTGTTCATTGATTATCAACCTAGTATGTTGTCCAACTATAGTTTAACGAGACGTGATTTATGAATAATGTAATGAATAAAGGTAAGGTTATCAAGTGTTAACGTGAGTTGTGGTATAAGGTTATAGGGTTTGGTCATGACCAAAACCATTATCCCCTTAAGTTTTAATTAATTTATCTTTGTCTAAAGAAAAAAAAAATGATTTTTTTGAAAAATAGAAAGGAGGACCATGGTTGTCATGGTTTAATCTATGCAAACCATGGTGAACCATGCAATGGGGTGATGTAGTATTCTATTCATGTTCCTACGTGGCGAATCATGTCCCAACCATGACCCTCACACCCAGTGACCACTGAAGCTAAGAAAGGCAATGCCCTTTCAGCTGACCGCGAGAGAAGCAGTCAAAGACACAAATGTCATTATGGGTACGTTTCTCGTAAATTATATATTTGGGAGAGTCTTATTTGATTCCGGAGCTGATAAGAGCTTCGTTGACTATAAATTTAGCAAACTTCTTAACCTGCCCTTAAGAACATTAGATATTACTCATGAGGTCGAAATGGCCCATAGTAGCATAGAAATAGCTTCCACGATTCTTGCTGGATGCGCTATATCGATCAAGAACCAATCTATTCCTGTTAACCTTTTACCTATGAACCTTGTGGGATTCGATATAGTCTTAGGCATGGACTGGTTAGCCCTTAACTAGGCCCGTATTGCCTGCGATAAGAAACTTATCGAAATTAAATCCCCATCCGGTGACATACTCACCATTCGTGGAGATAAACACTATGGGCTGCCCGAGCAAGCATCCTTGCTTAAGGCATCCAAGTGTTTGAAAAGAGGATGTATCATCTGTCACACCCTGGCTTTGCGGAAGCGTGGTAAATTGTGGTGTGACTTCTTAATACCATAGCTTAATCATACCAAAGCCATATGAGTTAAAAACATGCAAGATCATCCATTAACTTTTGAAAATCAAACACAATACCATTGTTTTAACATACCCTGACAAACATAATCTTGTTCAACAAACTTTACAAACTGAAACATAACATAGACATGGTTTAAGGATTGTGTCTTGTCCAGGAAAGAGACACATCCCCTAAACCCCGGATGACCTTGGAAACAAATGCAGCGGAAAACATGCCATACCGTGCCAGATCTCGTTAATTTCCTGAAATACATGTAAGTTGAAAAATCAACAATAATGTTGAGCGAGTTCATGTGCAAGTGAGTAAGTAAAACACTTGTAAGTATAAAAGTTTCCTGGTATGTAGCAGTGTAAGGAAAAGAGATCACCAATGGTTTGCAAGGCCATTAGCATGTTGTGAAATGCAAGTAGGAAGACACAACCCTAGCCGATTTTTGCATTGGGCAACCAAGTCACTCCAGGTCCGTTCTGTTGGTCCTCAGAGAGGTCCGTTCTGTTGGGCCTAGAGCTGGGCTCGCTACACCCAGATAGATCTACCGCTTAAGTCCCTCGGTGTTCTAACTACCCATTCACATGATCTAAGTAGTAAACCTCCTTACGTTATCATACCGTGTGTAATAGTACTTGTAAACAAAGTAACATGTATTTCACCCCCGCAGTTAAGAAAACTGAAAACAGTTAGAGAAAAGGGGGACATGAACTCACAGTCGGTGCGTCTCTACCAAGTGTCTCCAAATCTGAAAGCTGTGCGACGACCTACAAGTGCTAATTCTATTAGACGGACGGCCGTGCCTTAGCTTTATAGTTTAAGTTTTTGGGAAATAGTTAGGCAACTATTTCGTGTGTTTGTTCTGTATATACTTGGTAGTTAAACTCCTTCCCAAGGATGGGAGATACAATACATGTGCGTAAGTTACGTTTTAATAATCGAGTGGTAATATAATTACCGGTGTAACTTATATATTCATGGTGAAAGCGTTCGCAAAGTTTTGGGATCATTAACGCTTGTAAATATTATTTTTACTCTAAAATAATATTTATGTATTTTCACAAAATAATCATAAACAGTGTTGTGACAAAACATATTTATCACGTTAACTTAGTGAAAATCCCACCTCCGAAAATTTAGTAAATAAAGTCATGGCGAAATTTATGTTTCGAAACATGTCAAAAATAGTTCTAACACTTGTTGTGTAAATAATTCTAAGTGTTAGGTTTTTAGAAAAATTTCGCCAGAGTTTCCTCTGTAACTGGAGGTGGCCACGCTTTCAAGCGTATCATTTTCTTTTAACAAATCAATTCAACAACTTCTTTATTCAATCAAACAATTTCCGACACATCAAACTAGTCGACAAGTATGTAAATTGTATAATCGCATGAACTTGTAGTTTTTCCGAATCTATAGTGTAAATCCCCTTTATATTTGTAGATCTTTATATAAAGTAACTTTGATCTCGTAAAAACCTTGTGTTTAGAGAAATCCGTCTTTACAACTCCTAGTTATCTTTTACAAAAATGGTTGCTTGTCGGGTCTTTTTATTTCACAAGTGTTTATACACTTGTGGTTTATAAAAAGAAACATGTTTGTTTGTGTAAGATCCATTCTTTAGAAAACATGATTTCTTTAATGTGTGGTTTTTTTTTAAAAATACCACTTGCAGATACGTAGATCCGCTAGTTCTAAACACCATTGTACAAGTTAAATCACTTTTACACAAATAAAATGTCTTTACACAAGTCCATGTCTCGTGTGTGGTAGAGTTTCACATTTTAACCCTTGTTTCAACTAAAAACGAGCTTATGTGAAGATCCATGATCTTACAAAGTCGGGTTAAACGATGATCCGAGCTACCACATCATAGATCGGGTCTCAAAAATCACATATTCCAAATACTACAACTTTTACACATGTTACAAGCTATTAACCACCATCTTTATAGTTTTTACTAGACTTTAATGCTTCAAAATGTATGTTTACGATATTTAACCGACAAAATTCCTTTTAACCACTTTAGACAAGTGTAAAAACGAGTTTTAAGTGTTATACCTCTAGCTCGGGGCTAGGGAAGAATCTTGACGAAAAAGAGGTGGATAAAAGCTAACGGAAGTGGTCCTTCGCGCTCCGAGTGCACCAAAGCTCCTAATACGTAACCTTTAACACTTGAATGATGGTGGAATTGCAAGATCAAGAACCGAAAGTATGATGGTGGGGTGTGGGGTGTTCGGCCGAAGGTTAGAGAGCAAGAGGGAGAGTTGAGTAAGTTGGTGTTTATGGAAAGTGATTGTTCATGTGTGTAATCACTAGATTTTATAGGCAAACTCATGTGCTATTATCCAATGGAAGATGTGTCTTTAGGATATTAAGCATAATACAATTAAATAATCCATCTTAGTACTTTGTGTCTCCCCATGGTTAGGCCGATTGCAATGGGGGGGGGGGGGGGTCTCTAGTTCGATTGTAACTAAGTAATTAGGATGGAGTTTAGGTTAAATAGGTTAGTTAAGTATTAAACTCCGTTAGTAATATATAGCGTGTTATGACGGGTGTTAGGGTAATCAGGGACCCTAACTGGCTCAGAAAAATATAATTAGTGAAAATAGTAATATTTTCATGTTCCGGGTAAAGTCCGGTTGTTCGGTTGGATAGTAATCCGTTAAAGCGTTACAAAAGCTTTAAAGTGTCGTTATTGTTATTTTTAGTGACACATTTTGTTTCCACACTTTAGAAAGTGTCTAGTAGTATTTTCCCCATGATTTGGCACTTTACTAGTCAGCTAGAAGCTGGATTATTTATTAAAGTGCTGTGTTTTGTACTTAAAGTATGTTTTTGGCACATCCAATCAGTGTATCTTATTCCTAGAGACGCAGTTCCACAACCCTTATAACCCTACACTCACTACCAGTGTAGTCAGATATTTGAGGCTCTTAACAGGCCTTAGAGGCAGTGTTTGCCTGATGCTGGCTTTATCAGCATGTTCAATAGGTTATCCGTGTATTGTGCTACTGTGCTTTTTGTGCATCATGTTTGTCACTAAGGTTCAGCATATAAATATTGTAGTGACGGTAAGCAAGTATGATGCAAGTAAGTTCATGTATCAGTATTCAAGTAGCAGTTCATCAGCTAGTTCAAACAAGCACAGTAATTAAGCAGTAAATAATCATTAATTAAGTTGTACGGATACCTGGTTTAGTGCGGGTTGTCACATTCTCCCCCCGTTAAATAAATTTCGTCCCGAAATTTAAGTTCTGCTTGTAGATGCAGAGTTCTTAGGAAATAAGTGGGGGTAGTTCTCTTTCATCCGGTCCTCACGTTCCCAGGTGAATTCAGGACCATGTCTGGCATTCCAACGAACTTTGACGAGTTTGACACTGCTCCGGCGGGTCTTGTTAACTTTCCAATCCGTGACCTCGACAGGTTCTTCAACGAAGTGGAGCGTGTCGTCAATATGAATCTCGTCGATGGGAATGGCAACGTCAACTTGAGTTGGACTTTTCTTTAGGTTGGATATATGAAATGTATCGTGAACACCATTCGGTTCAGCAGGTAGGTCCAACTTGTAGGCTACTGTTCCTATCTTGTCCAAAATTCTGAAAGGACCAATGTAGCGTGGATTTAACTTCCCACGCTTTCCAAAGCGTGCCACCCCTTTCCAGGGTGAAACTTTCAATAACACCATTTCTCCAACTTGGAAATCCACATGTTTCCGGTCTGGATCCGCATAGGCCTTTTGTCTGTGGCGAGCTGCTTCGATGCGTTTAAGAATTTGCGCAATCTTGTCTGTCGTCTCTTGGACGATCTCGTGACCAGCAAGTTGCCTATCACCTGCGTCAGCCCAACATAGTGGTGATCGGCACTTGCGTCCGTAGAGGGCTTCAAATGGCGCGACACCAATACTGGTGTGGTAGCTGTTGTTGTATGAAAATTCGACGTCCCAGCTACCGCCCAAATCCATAACACATGCCCTCAGCATGTCTTCCAAAGTTTGTATCGTTCGCTCGCTTTGGCCGTCAGTTTGTGGGTGAAACGCAGTGCTCAGATTCAATTGTGAGCCAAAGGCTTCTTGGAAAGATTGCCATATTCTTGACACAAACCTTCCGTCTCTATCAGAGATGATCGAGAGAGGTACTCCATGACGTGCTACGATCTCTCTCATGTAAATTTCAGCCAATTTGCTCGTGCTATCTTTCTCTTTGATTGGCAGAAAGTGTGCGGACTTTGTTAGGCGGTCAACTATCACCCAAATCATATCATGGCCTCTTGGCGTTCTTGGGAATTTTGTAATAAAGTCCATGGAGATTTGTTCCCATTTCCACTTGGGAATCTCAGGTTGTTGCAGTAGCCCTGAAGGCTTCTGGTATTCCGCTTTAACTTTAGCGCATGTTAAACATTTGCTCACATAAACAGCAATGTCGCCTTTCATCCTAGGCCACCAGTAATAATCCTTGAGATCTTGGTACATCTTATCCGATCCAGGGTGGATGGAGTACCGTGACTTGTGAGCTTCATCAAAGATAACCTTCCTTAAATCACCAAACAGAGGAACCCAAATCCTTTCCTCAAAACATAACGTTCCTTCCTCATTTGGTACCAAAAGCTTTTCCATCCCGCGAAGATATTCTTCTTCACGGTTTCCTTCCTTAAGAGCTTCTTTCTGTGCAGCACGAATGCGCAAGGAAAGATCGGTTCGAATAATCATCCCTAGAGCCTTAACCCTTATGGGCTTGATTCTCTCTTTACGACTTAGGGCATCGGCGACTACATTCGCCTTCCCTGGGTGATACTTTATCTCGCAGTCGTAGTCGTTTAGCAACTCAACCCATCGTCTTTGCCTCATATTTAACTCTTTCTGGTTAAATATATGCTGTAGGCTTTTGTGATCTGTGAAGATTGTGCACTTCGTACCATATAGGTAGTGTCTCCAGATCTTTAAGGCAAAAACCACTGCGCCAAGCTCTAGATCATGCGTGGTATAGTTCTTTACGTGCATCTTCAGTTGACGCGATGCGTAAGCGATACCCTTTTGGCGTTGCATCAACACGCAACCCAATCCTTGGCGCGATGCATCGCAGTATACCACAAAATCATTAGTACCTTCTGGTAGAGCTAAGATAGGCGCGTTGCAGAGCTTATCCTTCAATATCTGGAAAGCTTCATTCCGTTTGATCCCCCAATCAAACTTCTTATCTTTCTGCGTGAGGAGCGTCAATGGTTGAGCGATCTTCGAAAAATTCTCAATGAATCTTCGATAGTAGCCAGCCAAACCCAAGAATTGTCGAATCTCGGTTGGCGTCTTTGGCGTTTCCCAATCCTTGATCGCTTCGATCTTTGTGGGATCAACATGGATTCCATTTCCATTAACCACATGTCCAAGAAATTGGACTTCTCGTAGCCAAAACTCGCACTTGGAGAATTTGGCATACAACTGTTCCTTCTTTAGCAGCTCCAAAATAGCTCTTAGACGCTGTTCGTGTTTAGCCTTCGTCTTTGAATAAATTAATATGTCATCGATGAATACAATCACGAACTTATTCAAATACGGCTTGCAAACTCTATTCATTAGATCCATGAATACTGCAGGTGCGTTTGTCAAACCAAACGGCATAACAAGGAACTCGTAGTGTCCATAACGAGTTCTGAAGGCTGTCTTTGGGATACTTTCCTCTTGTATCCTTAACTGATGGTATCCAGATCGAAGATCGATCTTAGAGTAAAAGCTAGAGCCTTGCAGTTGATCAAACAGATCGTCGATTCTTGGCAGAGGGTACCTATTCTTGATCGTTAGCTTGTTCAATTCTCGGTAGTTGATGTTTATTTGAAAATCATCATCCTCCTTTTTGATGGGTAACAATGGGATTACCCCAAAAAAGGAATTTTTGGTCTGTTATCTTCCTTCTCCATCCGTTGCCAACACTTTTCTGTCAATCCTTGCACCCCCGAAAATGTAAGTCGCTATGATGCATCGACTACGGGTGCAGTGCCTAGAATTGAATCGTCGTGAAACTCTACTTGCCTCTGGGGTGGCAGTCCAGGCAAGTCTTCTGGGAAGTCTTCTGGATATTCCCTTACGACAGGGATGTCATCGATTCTTGGTTCAGCAGCCTCCTTATCCACGATGTGTGCCAGGAAGGCAACACATCCCTTCTGCAAACACTTTCGCGCTTTCGGGCAGCGGAAAATTTTTAGCGGCGTGTCACGCTTCTCTCCGTGAACCACAACTGTTTTTCCATCTTCGGTTGGGATACGAGCCATCTTTTCGTGACATACTATCTTAGCCTTGTTACCTGAAACCAATCCATTCCTATCATCACGACGAAACTTCTCAACTGGACTGGTAGTAGATCCAGAGCAAACTCACGCTCTCCTAATTTGATCACACAGCCTCTGATAACTTCATTGGCTTCTACTAACTTTCCACTAACCAATTTGATTGAGTAGGGGATATCTAACTTACTAGCGGTTAAACCAAGTATATTCTTAAATTCTAATGACACGAAGCCATAATCGGTACCAGCATCAAACAAAATAGGTGCAAAAGTTTTGGTTGTTAGAGAACGTACCAGAAACCACACCTGGATCCTGGCATGCCTCACAAGCTCCGATGTTGGATTTTCTCTCACGGTCTTGTTTCAACTTCAGGCATTCCCTCTTAAAATGTCCAACTTCCCTACAATGGAAGCATCCTATCATTCGGCCATTTCCTTTCCCATTTCCACCTAGAGCGTTGTTACTGTTTTCTTCTTGTATGGGACTCTTCATCCCACAACCTTCCTTGTTGTGTCCTTTCCTCCCGTACCAAGGCTTCTGACATCCACAATCACGGTGATACTTGCACTCAGCACATCTTGGTTTGGTTTCTAAGTAAATCTTATCATTGGCCTGTTTGTTGTTAGGGCAATCTTTCTTGAAATGCCCTTTGTTCCCGCAGTCAAAGCAACCTCGAATAGATCTTTGTTCATCATTATTCGTTCGGGTATCTTCGGTAAGCTTCCTTTTGTTCTTTCCAGACGACTCTACCTGAGTTTCCTTGTCAGGGTTTGCAAGTTTTTCTAGTCTAATCGCTTCCGTATCGAGTGCCAAACCCATCTTACTTGCAACAATGGTTGTTGGTGGCGTAGATGCTGTCATCAAGCTCAAGACTTGAGGCGCCAGTTCCCAAATGAATTGTTCCAATTTCTTCAGTTCTGGTTTTACCAGGTACGGAACAATTCGTGACAGATCATGAAGTCGTTGTACGTACTCCAACACCTTCGGACCTTCCATCATTAGGCTCCGAAATTCATCTTCCCACTTCTGGGTTTCCGTTTGGGGGCAATACTTCTTATGCATCATTCCTTTCAACTCATCCCAAGTTAACGCGTATGCTGTAGTTAGGCCCATTATTCGAACCTGAAGATTCCACCATAATCGAGCTCCATCTTGAAACAACTCAGAAACGTATGGGACTTGTTGTTCTGGCGTACAGCCACTCATTCGAAAGATGGATTCCATACTTTCAATCCATTTTACAAAAGTTATGGCACCCCCAGTGCCGTCGAACTTCGGAGGCTTGTAGTTGAGGAAGTGCCAGTAGGAACAACCGTTATTTTCTGAGGTGCCTCTGCTGGGTTCGGAGCGTAGGGCCTCGTGCTGTGCTATAGCTGCAGCAATTATCTCTTGAAGTTCTGCCTCAGAGGTGGGCATGCGCATTTCGCGTCTTGGCGGCATCTCCTAACAGATGTTTCGCGTAGGTTAGGTCATAGTAAGTGAAGCGTACGTATGCATTCAATAATACCAACACATAACATCTCATGCTATCAACAAATCAATCACATAACATCTTATGTTATAGGACATAAACAATAGATTGAATCATCACAAGTGATGAGAATACTGCGGTTGTATTGCCACAATTCGAGATCACAATGCAAAGCTTACAAGTACACCACTATATCATACGACATCAATGACTTAGTAGGGGACGACCCTAGACAAGTCGTGCGATCGCTGGACATGTTCAGGAGTCTCTGGTTTGTCCATTCTCAAATTCCAGGACTCCACGTCAAGCTTCTGGACTTCAGTCCTAAAACAACATTTCCTCTCAATCGTTTCCTTGAGCTCGTCCCAGCTCAGTGTATAAGCAGCGTCTGTGCCAAGGGTCTGAACCTGGAGGTTCCATTAAGAGAGTGTGCCATCTAGAAATATCCCCGAGATGTAGGTAACACTCTGTTGGGGCGATCTGTTACTCACTCTTAGAATGGAGTCGGTCTTTTCGGACCAACGGACAAATGCAACGGTGCCTCCTGTTTTATCAAAGTTCAAAGGCTTGCAGTTCAGGAACTGTTTATAGGTGCAGCCAGTTGGATGGTTATTTCCAGTAATGCCATCGTTGTACTTAGAGCGGAGGGCTTCATGTCGTGCATTTATCGGTGAGATGCGTTCTTGCAGCTCGGCTTCTGTCCTTGGCAACGTACTGGTGTTTGTGTCATGTCTAGGTGACATTCCCTTTTGTCGAAGTGGTGTGAAACGGGTTAGACCATGTTTCAATTGTCTATGAGGTATATAGCAACATAAGCCATCGTGTAACCACCCGGTTTCATACGCAAATATACTCAATGTATGAGTGGGGAAATAAATTTCTGAGCCTTCACATAGGCTTGTCAATTTGGCTTGTTGCTTGTAATAGAATGAACTCGAGGCTACATCGCCTAGGTCATTCGTGTTTAAGTTATGTCCTGCTGCATTGGTTATCATTAGCTTGACCTGCAGAGTCCACCAGGATTCCTGTGCACTACAAATCGTTATTACGTGGGCCCCCGTAATAATAAATTGTCTTGCACAGTTACCCCAAATTTTCTCTCATCCAAGCAGATGATCAATCAAGGAGCAACAGTAGGTGCATTGGCATGAACAGGGTCATGCTCCAATGCGGGGTCAGGAGCAACGCCTGGCTCAAGGGCCACGGCTAGCTCCGAATCAAAAACTCCATCTCAAAATCAGCTGGACCAACAATTACAGGGGTTACAGGATCCTCCGAGGGCTGGTCTAGGTGCATGAACTCAATGTCATGGTCTGGATCAAAACCAGGTGGAAAAGCAGGATCAACCTCAATATCGTGATCAAATTCAAAGCTGTGGGCGGGATCCGGTGCAGCTGATGATGCCATATCAGGGTCGGCGTTGTGCGAGTGGTGCTGCATTCCCTGTATGTGCGAAGATGCGGATGTCAGAAACTCAAATGAGTCTGGGATAGGGGAATGGGCATGAGTTTCCCCTGCAGAAGCGTCCGCACGCAGTAGTCTAATACCAGCAGCAATAGGGCCCTGCCCTCGAATGGGTCCTCCTCCAGTAGATCGTTATCGTCGTCAGAGGCCACGTCGGGAGGGCATATCATCAACAGAATAAGCGGCAAGGGGGCAAATTCCCCAACAAGATGGCCATCAGTAGACTCTGCTACGACTTCAGGCGGCGCAAAAGGGCTGAAAGTCGTCATTGTCTGTGCCGGTAGTATCGAAAATGTACACCTCGTGCTTCGATAAAACTATGTCGTCTGATACTATGGCCATGGGATTCGTAGTGTCCATCTTTCTAGTACTTGATGAAAGCATAACGTTTGTAACACAAACACATATACGTATAATAATCAGTCATATAATCAGTTAATCACATAGTCACCAAGCATTTAAATCATTCTCCTAGTCTTACTAGCCAATCTCTCCCAGTCTCAAAGACTGCTATATCCTCCACCTTGACCTCTTAGATCGAGCCTATAATAAACCAACGTGCTCAACTACTTCGGTCACCTCGATCCTCCAGACCGATCCTCAGCCCTCCAGGCTGAGCCTATAATTGACAAAATGTGCTCAACATTTGTTTGTAAAAGTTTTGGATCTGGACTTAAGTGGTATGCAGTAAAATGTTTTCGTGAGAGCCCTAGTGATCATAGTCTAGACTCGAGAAAGAATCCTAGTTCGCTATGATCAGAGCTCTGATACCAAGCTGTCACACCCTGGCTTTGCGGAAGCGTGGTAAATTGTGGTGTGACTTCTTAATACCATAGCTTAATCATACCAAAGCTATATGAGTTAAAAACATGCAAGATCATCCATTAACTTTTGAAAATCAAACACAATACCATTGTTTTAACATACCCTGACAAACATAATCTTGTTCAACAAACTTTACAAACTGAAACATAACATAGACATGGTTTAAGGATTGTGTCTTGTCCAGGAAAGAGACACATCCCCTAAACCCCGGATGACCTTGGAAACAAATGCAGCGGAAAACATGCCATACCGTGCCAGATCTCGTTAATTTCCTGAAATACATGGAAGTTGAAAAATCAACAATAATGTTGAGCGAGTTCATGTGCAAGTGAGTAAGTAAAACACTTGTAAGTATAAAAGTTTCCTGGTATGTAGCAGTGTAAGGAAAAGAGATCACCAATGGTTTGCAAGGCCATTAGCATGTTGTGAAATGCAAGTAGGAAGACACAACCCTAGCCGATTTTTGCATTGGGCAACCAAGTCACTCCAGGTCCGTTCTGTTGGTCCTCAGAGAGGTCCGTTCTGTTGGGCCTAGAGCTGGGCTCGCTACACCCAGATAGATCTACCGCTTAAGTCCCTCGGTGTTCTAACTACCCATTCACATGATCTAAGTAGTAAACCTCCTTACGTTATCATACCGTGTGTAATAGTACTTGTAAACAAAGTAACATGTATTTCACCCCCGCAGTTAAGAAAACTGAAAACAGTTAGAGAAAAGGGGGACATGAACTCACAGTCGGTGCGTCTCTACCAAGTGTCTCCAAATCTGAAAGCTGTGCGACGACCTACAAGTGCTAATTCTATTAGACGGACGGCCGTGCCTTAGCTTTATAGTTTAAGTTTTTGGGAAATAGTTAGGCAACTATTTCGTGTGTTTGTTCTGTATATACTTGGTAGTTAAACTCCTTCCCAAGGATGGGAGATACAATACATGTGCGTAAGTTACGTTTTAATAATCGAGTGGTAATATAATTACCGGTGTAACTTATATATTCATGGTGAAAGCGTTCGCAAAGTTTTGGGATCATTAACGCTTGTAAATATTATTTTTACTCTAAAATAATATTTATGTATTTTCACAAAATAATCATAAACAGTGTTGTGACAAAACATATTTATCACGTTAACTTAGTGAAAATCCCACCTCCGAAAATTTAGTAAATAAAGTCATGGCGAAATTTATGTTTCGAAACATGTCAAAAATAGTTCTAACACTTGTTGTGTAAATAATTCTAAGTGTTAGGTTTTTAGAAAAATTTCGCCAGAGTTTCCTCTGTAACTGGAGGTGGCCACGCTTTCAAGCGTATCATTTTCTTTTAACAAATCAATTCAACAACTTCTTTATTCAATCAAACAATTTCCGACACATCAAACTAGTCGACAAGTATGTAAATTGTATAATCGCATGAACTTGTAGTTTTTCCGAATCTATAGTGTAAATCCCCTTTATATTTGTAGATCTTTATATAAAGTAACTTTGATCTCGTAAAAACCTTGTGTTTAGAGAAATCCGTCTTTACAACTCCTAGTTATCTTTTACAAAAATGGTTGCTTGTCGGGTCTTTTTATTTCACAAGTGTTTATACACTTGTGGTTTATAAAAAGAAACATGTTTGTTTGTGTAAGATCCATTCTTTAGAAAACATGATTTCTTTAATGTGTGGTTTTTTTTTTAAAATACCACTTGCAGATACGTAGATCCGCTAGTTCTAAACACCATTGTACAAGTTAAATCACTTTTACACAAATAAAATGTCTTTACACAAGTCCATGTCTCGTGTGTGGTAGAGTTTCACCTTTTAACCCTTGTTTCAACTAAAAACGAGCTTATGTGAAGATCCATGATCTTACAAAGTCGGGTTAAACGATGATCCGAGCTACCACATCATAGATCGGGTCTCAAAAATCACATATTCCAAATACTACAACTTTTACACATGTTACAAGCTATTAACCACCATCTTTATAGTTTTTACTAGACTTTAATGCTTCAAAATGTATGTTTACGATATTTAACCGACAAAATTCCTTTTAACCACTTTAGACAAGTGTAAAAACGAGTTTTAAGTGTTATACCTCTAGCTCGGGGCTAGGGAAGAATCTTGACGAAAAAGAGGTGGATAAAAGCTAACGGAAGTGGTCCTTCGCGCTCCGAGTGCACCAAAGCTCCTAATACGTAACCTTTAACACTTGAATGATGGTGGAATTGCAAGATCAAGAACCGAAAGTATGATGGTGGGGTGTGGGGTGTTCGGCCGAAGGTTAGAGAGCAAGAGGGAGAGTTGAGTAAGTTGGTGTTTATGGAAAGTGATTGTTCATGTGTGTAATCACTAGATTTTATAGGCAAACTCATGTGCTATTATCCAATGGAAGATGTGTCTTTAGGATATTAAGCATAATACAATTAAATAATCCATCTTAGTACTTTGTGTCTCCCCATGGTTAGGCCGATTGCAATGGGGGGGGGGTCTCTAGTTCGATTGTAACTAAGTAATTAGGATGGAGTTTAGGTTAAATAGGTTAGTTAAGTATTAAACTCCGTTAGTAATATATAGCGTGTTATGACGGGTGTTAGGGTAATCAGGGACCCTAACTGGCTCAGAAAAATATAATTAGTGAAAATAGTAATATTTTCATGTTCCGGGTAAAGTCCGGTTGTTCGGTTGGATAGTAATCCGTTAAAGCGTTACAAAAGCTTTAAAGTGTCGTTATTGTTATTTTTAGTGACACATTTTGTTTCCACACTTTAGAAAGTGTCTAGTAGTATTTTCCCCATGATTTGGCACTTTACTAGTCAGCTAGAAGCTGGATTATTTATTAAAGTGCTGTGTTTTGTACTTAAAGTATGTTTTTGGCACATCCAATCAGTGTATCTTATTCCTAGAGACGCAGTTCCACAACCCTTATAACCCTACACTCACTACCAGTGTAGTCAGATATTTGAGGCTCTTAACAGGCCTTAGAGGCAGTGTTTGCCTGATGCTGGCTTTATCAGCATGTTCAATAGGTTATCCGTGTATTGTGCTACTGTGCTTTTTGTGCATCATGTTTGTCACTAAGGTTCAGCATATAAATATTGTAGTGACGGTAAGCAAGTATGATGCAAGTAAGTTCATGTATCAGTATTCAAGTAGCAGTTCATCAGCTAGTTCAAACAAGCACAGTAATTAAGCAGTAAATAATCATTAATTAAGTTGTACGGATACCTGGTTTAGTGCGGGTTGTCACATCATCTACATGGCGCAAGTGACTGTTGATGAACCAAAGCCGAAGGTTGAAGATATTCCAATCATCTCGGAATACGCTGATGTTTTTCCCGAAGACTTACCCGGTCTGCCTCGGATAGCCAAGTCGAGTTCAGAATCGACATTTTGCCTGGATCGGCTCATAAAGCCAAAGCTCCATACCGTTTGGCACCCACTGAGATGAAGGAGCTTAAGGCACAACTTGAAGAGCTTCTAGAGAAAGGCTTTATTCAGCCGAGTTCCTCGCCCTGGGGAGCTCATATTCTTTTTGTCAAAAAGAAAGACGGATCAATGCGAATGTGCATTGATTACCGCGAATTAAATAAGATAATGATTAAGTATCGCTATCTTTTGCCAATGATCGATGATCTGTTTGATTAATTACAAGAAGCTAGTTACTTCTCAAAGATTGAATGTGTAAGGGGTGTGTTTAATTGTGAAAACGAATATAACACAATGCGAAAAACTCAAAAACAGATAAAACACAACGTCAAGAAAATAACGAATGTGTTTTATGTTCGAAATGTGTGAGGAGTGTATTTAATTGTGAAAATTGATATAACACAGTGTGAAGAACCCAGAAAGAAACTGATAAAAAACACCGTCAAGAAATAATGGAACGTAAATATGAATTAGAAATCATTGTGATATAAAAGATAACTGTCGATTTTGAAATCAAAGAATATATGTCGTTTCCTTAAAAATGTCGTTAATTTATTTAGGATATTAAATCTTCCATAACTAAAATAATTATTCAAATACCATTATGCCCTTTTGTATAAAATAACTAAATGCCACATGTTACAAGGAGATTGCTTCCTACATATTGTAGGAAAAATAGGCTATCTAGCCAACTCCTACTCCCCACTCTGTCTCTCTCTCGTACTGTAAGACCCTATTCACGGATTGACCCAAAACGACGCAGCGGAAAATGAACCGTAAAATTTCTTTCTTTTAACTACTCTAACATACTTAAATACCGTTTAGGTCAACCCTTCTAACATAAATACATCATTCATCATTTATTTAATGTAACTATGTTAACAAATGATTACAAACAACGTGACCGCTTTCCCGTATAATCCATGATCTTCAACTTGATCCTCGTTCACATGTCCATCATGAATATCTGATTAACCTGCGGTCACCATATATAACCAACACGTTAGTACATGGTAACATCATATATAATTCTATATCTTACATTTTCAAAGAGCATTAACAGTAACTGTTTATTTTTTATTGATGGTTTGAAAAGATGGAGCCAATTAAAGGGTGCCACTTCTATTCTAATAACTTTTTTATTTTATTTAAATTTTGCATGGCATAAATCATTAATAAAATATAAGGTAGATCAAATGGCTAGGTTATTTTCTTTGATAATGAGATTACCGGAGTTTGATCCCAATGGCTATCATTTTTTGTGCGTATTTTTTTAATGGTTTGACCCTTTCTTCTATATATGAATGGTTTTTCTTTCAAAATTATTTTATTATAATTATAATATTAAATTTATATTAATTCTCTATTTCTTTACTTTTCACTACTTATATTTAGTAAGTTTGTATTTATATAATTTAGCAATTATTATTAATATTAATTACTTTATTTTCTCTTTTACTTATTAAACCCTTTAAACTATAAATAATATTAGTTTTTAACTCATCTAATTTAATTTTCTTTCGATAGCTTGCGTTTGTGAACTTTAAAAAATACATAATGCGGTTGTGTTTAGTTCGGTATAAATTTTGTTGACAACAGAGTTGTATTAAATATTGATTATTTTTCTCGGGTGTGTCAATACTTTGACAAACTATATCCATTCTGACCAAACAACACCTGTCACACCCTGGCTTTGCGGAAGCGTGGGTTTATTTGGTGTGACTTCTTAATACCATAGCTTAATCACAACAAAGCTATATGAAAGTAAAACCATGATGATCATCCATTACTTCAAGTTTTAAAAGTAAAATACGACAACATTGTTATAGAGTTGACACATGCAACGAGTTTACAACACAACATAATAAAAATCTTGTTCATAAGACACAACCACAAAACATGAAATAGACACAGTTTAGGACTTGTGACTCGTCCAGGCAAAAGTCACAACCCTTAAACTCGGATGACATCACTTCTCCTACGCAGCTTAATACCCTTGCATACTTAGCCGGATCCGTTAATTCCCTGAAATACATGTAAGTTGAAAAAAATCAACAAAAATGTTGAGCGAGTTCATGTATAGTGAGTATGTAAAACCTTTGTAATATGAAAATCCCTGGTATGTAGCAAATAAGGAAATAAAGAGATCACCAATGGTTTGCAAGGCCATTGATATGTGTGAAGTGCAGTAGGAAGACTCAAACCTAGCAGATTTTTGCGTCGGGTACCAAGTCACCCCGAGGTCCGTTCTGTTGGGCCTGGGGCTGGGCTCGCTACACCCAGATAGATCTACCGCTAAAGACCCTCAGTCCTACAATGAGGATTAATGGCCTCCAGTTCCCGCCTACCCACTCACATGATCTAAGTTGTAACCCTCCTTACGCTAACCATGCCATGTAAAAAGTATTCGTAATCATAGTAACATGTATTTCACCCCCGAAGTATAAAACCTGAAAACAGTTAAGAGAAAGGGGGGACATGAACTCACAGAAGTGCGTCTCGAAATAGTAAATCCCCAAATCAACCTGCTGCGTGACGACCTACACGTACTAACTTCTATTAGACGAACGGCCGTGCCTTGGCTTAAGGTTTAACGTTTTTGGGAAATAGTTAGGCAACTATTTCGTATTTACACTTCGTAATTGTCTCTAGTTATATTCCTTCCCAAGGATGGGGTTTTTAATACATGTGCGTTTTTGTAATTCCAAAAATATATTATTAAGTCTCACTTAATAAAATATATTTTTTTTTATTCATTTGTCAGCAATATTCTATATCCAAATATACATATTTTTCTCAAAAATATTATATTTTATACCTTACAATTTCCAAAATAACACTTTGTAACACCCTAAATTTTACCCTTGATTTTTTTTTTTTACAAAATATAGTTTAAGTACATGTCATTCATTAACGGAGTTCATAAGTAACAAAGACCTTAGTCAACTAATGACTAAGTTAAAACGTTTCAAAATTGTTTAAACATGTTTACAACCCATGAACAAAGTTTATATAAGTTTAAGAACATAGCGGAAGCTTCAAAAGTCGTGTTCGGTTCTTCGACGTTGCTTGATCACCATCCGTAAGGTCCATCTAGTCACCTAGGGTCAAAACCATTAAAAATATTAGTTTTGACTTAGACACATAAGACTTAAACATATCATCCAACATCAAATAAAAATTAAAAGAAATTATAAGATTTCAGGTTTCACCGTAAATTACGGTGATACCGTAATTTACGGTGAGTTCTGGAAGTTCTTGGTCCACCGTAAACCAGGAGGAAATCACCGTAAAACACATGACCTCTACCGTAAATTACGGTATTACCGTAATTTACGGTAGTTCCTGGAAATCTATGTTTTTGTTTGGTTTGTTCATCTTACTCAAACCAATTTCACGGATTTCGCTTTTCTAAGAATCCATTACATCAAAATTCTCATATTTCCAACATATTATACCTAAACCAATATCAAAGAGCAATTCACCATACTCCAAAACATTAACCATGCTCTACACGTTTATTCGACCCGTTGGCTCGTCTAGAGAATCCTCCCATGTGACGACTACCAACGAGTTCCAACCGAGTTTGACCAATATTTTAATATAGCGACATCTCTACTTAATTCAAACCATTCTTGTTCTAAAATTTGAATACATATTATACAATCATCAAAATCTACTAAATGTAACGGGTCAAGTTACATACCTTAACGCACGCCCTTCAACCGTGAGTCACCACCGGCTTGTCCACTCGACGTTCCGGTATCTTGTCCTATAGAGTTCAATTCAAGACATGTTTAGAACTCTCTTCAAATCATAATTCGCATAATACACCAAAAATCATGATTATGCGTTTAAAACTCGAAATTTCAGTTTTTAAGCCTTCATAGAGGCATTTCAACAAACACTTCATAAGCAGATTTTTACATGATTAAACATCACATCTTTAGTTTATCATTTAACCCTATTTTCATATAAATCAACCAATTTACATGAATGTTAGCTTCTAATTGCTGAAATCACTTCCAGATTGCTAAATTACACTAGATTAACAATCTACTTTCTAGTGTTCATCCAAATACACATGACCCACTAATCACCTACCATGGTGATTATGGATTCACCCAAAATTTCTTATGATTTCAACTTCTATTGATCTAGGGTTTGTCCTTAGACACTATAGTTGTTCCTCAATCATCATAACATACACATGCAACCCTAATTCCAGATTTTTCCCAATTCATGAAAATTTCAAGTTGAGAGTTTTCCTTAAATTTTACATACCTTGTAAATGAGGATCACGATTCTATGCTTGGATTTTCGTTTGGACCAGATTTGCTCCTTCAATTTGTGGATTTTAGTAGAATTCTAGGTTTGGTTGAAGGTGGGTGTCGCCCCCTGATGTTCTGGTCGACCAGGGCTTCAAAGTGGGGTGTTAAGTTTATGTTTTATTTGTTTATTAGAATTAAAGTTTCAATTTTTAACAACTTAAACCCCTCCACTTTGATCAACATTGATTTTAGTTACTTTTAACCCTACTTTAGGTTATTTCTAGACTTATAACTAATTAGGTTAAAATTCCTAGTTAGTAAATTCTCGTTTATTTAAACCTTACAAATTCCAATTTAAGGTTTTATATTTTCGAGGTGTTACAAGTCCACCCCCCTTAAAAAGGGTTTCGTCCTCGAAACCGTAGTACGTACCAAATAAAGTAGGGTGAAGACGTCTCATCTCCTCTTCGGACTCCCACGTAGTGTCCGAACCTTTCCTATGCTCCCATTTGACTTTGACTTGATCAATTTGTTTATTTCGTAAATGTTTGACCTTTCGGTCCAAAATCTCCACCGGTCTCACCGCATAATTCAGACTATTATCCACTTCGATATCATCGTAATGGATATAGGCCGTTTCGTCTGCTAAGCACTTTCTTAATTGTGACACGTGAAACGTACCATGTATCCCACTCAGTTCCTCCGGTAACTCAAGGCGGTAAGCTACTTTACCGACCTTTCCGATAATTTTAAATGGTCCAATAAACCTCGGGCTTAGCTTCCCCCTTTTTCTGAATCTAATAACGCCCTTCCAAGGGGAAACCTTTAGCATGACCATGTCGCCAACCTGGAATTCGATTGGCCTTTTCCTTTTATCTGCGTACGCCTTTTGTCTGTCTTGAGCTGCTTTCAAGTGTGCCCGAACTATATCGATCTTTTCATTCGTGGCTCGTACTATATCTTGGTGGGCGAGTTCACGTGGTCCCACTTCACCCCAACATACCGGGGTTCGACACTTCCTACCGTAAAGCATTTCGTATGGTGCCATCTTAATACTAGATTGGTAACTGTTGTTATACGAAAACTCGACTAACGGTAGGTGAACATCCCAACTGCCTCCAAAGTCGATTATACACGCCCGTAGCATGTCCCCCAATGTTTGTATCGTTCTTTCACTTTGTCCATCCGTTTGAGGATGGTACGCAGTGCTAATAAACAATTTGGTTCCCATTTGCTCTTGGAAATCTCGCCAGAAATTTGAAGTAAACCGGGTATCCCTATCGGACACGATGGACACCGGCACTCCATGACGTGCTATGATTTCATTGGTATAAACTTCTGACATCTTTTCTGACGTATAAGTCTCACGAATCGGAATGAAGTGAGCACTTTTCGTCAATCTATCCACCACTACCCATATGGCATCAAAACCACGATTCGTCTTAGGCAACTTGGTTAACAGGTCCATTGTAATATGTTCCCATTTCCAAACCGGAATTTCTAACGGTTGAAGTTTGCCGTATGGTTTCTGGTGCTCCGCCTTGACTTGTAAACATGTCAAGCATTTTTCCACATATTTCGCCACGTCTCTCTTCATTCCGGGCCACCAATAATTTTGTTTCAAATCATTGTACATCTTGGTTGCACCCGGATGAATCGAATAACGGGATTTATGAGCTTCGTTAAGTAGAAGCGCCTTTACTCCACAAGTATGTGGGACCCATATCCTTCCGGATCGAGTCTTCAACCCGTGGTTCCCATCCGACAAATCTCTCAATTGGCCGATTATTCTTTCTTTCTTCCAATTTTCTTCTTTTACTGCTTCTAACTGCGCCTCTCGAATACGTTCAAGTATACCCGAGGTCACCACGAGTTGCATCGACCTCACTCGTATTGGGACATAATCCGCTTTTCTGCTTAGAGCGTCCGCTACCACGTTTGCTTTTCCGGGGTGATAATGTATCTCACAATCGTAGTCCTTCACCGTTTCCAACCATCGCCTTTGTCGCATATTTAACTCCTTCTGATCAAAGAAGTATTTCAAGCTCTTGTGGTCGGTGAATATGGTGCACTTTACCCCATACAAATAATGCCTCCATATTTTTAACGCAAATACTACCGCTGCCAACTCGAGATCGTGCGTGGGGTATTTCTTCTCGTGTATCTTCAATTGTCTCGAGGCATAGGCTATTACCTTGCCCCGTTGCATCAACACGCAACCGAGCCCCGATAATGAAGCATCCGAATAAACCACCATGTCTTCAACTCCGTCTGGCAATGTCAGTACCGGAGCTTGAGTTAGCTTTTCTTTTAGCGTTTGAAACGCTTTTTCTTGATCAATTCCCCAAATAAACTTTGCTTTCTTTTGGGTTAGCTTGGTTAGCGGTGACGCAATTTTGGAGAAATCTTGAATGAATCTCCTATAATATCCCGCAAGCCCCAAAAAGCTTCTAATTTCTGAAGGGTTCTTCGGGGGATTCCATTTTGACACTGCCTCTATCTTTGACGGATCCACCAACACTCCGTCGGCATTTATGACATGGCCTAAAAATTGAACCTCTCGTAACCAAAAGGCACATTTAGAGAATTTTGCATATAACTTCTCTCGCCTAAGTGTCTCTAACACTTCTTGTAAGTGATGTGCGTGTTCAGCTTCACTTTTCGAATATACCAATATATCATCGATAAACACGATGACCGACTTATCCAGCATTGGCTTGCAAACCCGGTTCATGAGGTCCATGAAAGCCGCGGGTGCGTTTGTTAGCCCAAATGACATCACGAGGAATTCGTAATGTCCGTATCTCGTGCGGAAAGCCGTCTTCGGCACATCTTCTTCTTTGACCTTTAGTTGGTGGTACCCCGATCTAAGGTCAATTTTGGAAAACCAGTTCGCACCTTGTAGTTGGTCGAATAAATCATCTATCCTCGGGAGCGGGTATCGGTTCTTTACCGTGAGTTTGTTTAACTCCCGGTAATCAATACACATGCGCATGCTCCCGTCTTTCTTCCTCACGAACAATACCGGTGCGCCCCAAGGAGACACACTCGGCCTTATGAATCCCTTGTCAAGCAGGTCTTGGATTTGGGACATCAACTCTTGTAGTTCCGACGGTGCAAGTCGGTATGGGGCTTTTGCTACGGGTTTCGCGCCCGGAATTAATTCGATCCCGAACTCTACTTCCCGTTCAGGCGGTATCCCCGGTAAATCTTCCGGAAAAACATCTTCATAATCTCGTACTACCGGTACATCTCCAATCTTTCGTGATTCTTTCTCGGGCTCATTAGCATATATTATGAATGCCTTGCATCCTCGCTTCATTAGCTTGTGAGCTTTCAACATTGAGCATACTATGGGGTTGCCTCCTTTTTCGCCATAAATGGTGACGTGTTTCCCGCTCGGAGATGTTAGTTTTATCTCTTTACGGAAGCACACGACCTTTGCATGGTGTCGAGATAGCCAATCCATCCCAACGACTACTTGAAATTCTCCCATCGACATAGGGATTAGATTTATCAAATATTCTTCATCGTCGATGCTCAGTTTACAATTTTCACATACATCACAAACAATAAAGCTTTTGTTATTACCTATCTCTACTTCTAAAGGCACAGGTAATTTTGTTAGAATAAATGAAGGATGTCGAATAAGTCCATATGAAACAAAGGATTTATTCGCACCTGTATCAAATAACACGTGTGCAGGAATTGAATTTACAGCAAATATACCTGAGACCACGTCAGGTTCAACCTTTGCTTCTGCGGCAGTTAGTTGAAAAGATCTTGCCTTTGCTTTCGGGGCTTCACCTTTTGATTCTTGCCCATTCTTCTTTTCAACCAATTCCGGGCATTCCGACTTCTTGTGACCCGTTCGATAACAGTTGTAACAAACCGTCACTTTCTCCGGACATGATATAGCCATATGTCCCGTTTTCTTGCATATGGGACAAGGCTTATCCTTGTAACGACATTCGCCTTTATGACCTTTCCCGCAGATTCTACAACTTGGCGACCCGCCTTTCGTATCAGATTTCTTTGCGCTTTCGTTTGTTCGTGCCTTCTTAGTAGGGCTTGGATTCACATCTTGTGCCCTTCGTTCACCCCGTTCTATGCTCTTTTTCAGTTCGATCTCTCTTTCCCGAGCAGCATTGACAATCTCGGTAAGAGTCTCGTATTTTGAAGGGGTTATGAACTCTCTATACTCCGCACTTAGCATGTTATGGTAGTAATAGACCTTTTGTTCTTCGTTTGTCACCAAATCATCACAGAACTTTATCTTGTCCATAAACATCCCCGTGATCTTGTCTATGGATTCACCCTTGTGTCTGAGTTGCATGAACTCTTCCTTGATTCTATTTATGACCGCTTTGGGACTATGGTGTTTAAGAAACGGCGTCTTAAACTCCTCCCATGTCATGGCCTTAGCCGCTTCACTTCCAATCTCCTTCTTTTTGTTATCCCACCAGTCTTTCGCTTGACCTCTTAATTGACCCGTACCATAAGCTACGTAGTCATTTTCATCACAATGAGTTCTCTCGAATACTCCTTCAATATCACTTAGCCATCGTTGGCACACAATTGGATCAACCTCCCCATTATATATTGGGGGTTTACAGGCCATGAATTCCTTGTATGAACAAGGCTTTCGTCCACCATGTTTTTCCTTTGCTGAATTGGAATCATCTTCCAATTTCTTGATTCTCTCTTCTACTATTGATAAAACCGTGTTTTGAATTTTATCAATAAAGCCCGACAAGCTGTTTTCGATCGCCTTTCCAACCTCTTCGGCAATCACTTCCTTCATTTGCTCGGTGACTCTTGGCACCGCATTATCATTACCTCCATCAGCCATCTCTATTTCTGAAATGTTTACATAGTTTGTTAAACATTCCATTTATAACACATGCTTTACTTGTTTTGATTTAATCAAGTTCATAACTTGATTTAATCATTCTTGTTTCAATTCAATCAAGTTCGTAACTTGATTTAATCATTCTTGTTTCAATTTGATCAAGTTCGTAACTTGACTTAATCATTCTTGTTTCAATTCAATCAAGTCCGTGACTTGATTTAATAATTCTTGTTTCATGCATTTCTTGTTTTTGAGTGAGCTTACACACTCTTTTCATGCATATTTGTTCATTTCTCATTTTCTACGTAGTACATAATTTATTAACAAAATAAGTTAGTTCTTACCGGACGATCGATCAAGCTTGAACCGAACACTTATTGACAACCTTGAGCTCTGATTACCAACTTGTAACACCCTAAATTTTACCCTTGATTTTTTTTTTTTTTTTACAAAATATAGTTTAAGTACATGTCATTCATTAACGGAGTTCATAAGTAACAAAGACCTTAGTCAACTAATGACTAAGTTAAAACGTTTCAAAATTGTTTAAACATGTTTACAACCCATGAACAAAGTTTATATAAGTTTAAGAACATAGCGGAAGCTTCAAAAGTCGTGTTCGGTTCTTCGACGTTGCTTGATCACCATCCGTAAGGTCCATCTAGTCACCTAGGGTCAAAACCATTAAAAATATTAGTTTTGACTTAGACACATAAGACTTAAACATATCATCCAACATCAAATAAAAATTAAAAGAAATTATAAGATTTCAGGTTTCACCGTAAATTACGGTGATACCGTAATTTACGGTGAGTTCTGGAAGTTCTTGGTCCACCGTAAACCAGGAGGAAATCACCGTAAAACACATGACCTCTACCGTAAATTACGGTATTACCGTAATTTACGGTAGTTCCTGGAAATCTATGTTTTTGTTTGGTTTGTTCATCTTACTCAAACCAATTTCACGGATTTCGCTTTTCTAAGAATCCATTACATCAAAATTCTCATATTTCCAACATATTATACCTAAACCAATATCAAAGAGCAATTCACCATACTCCAAAACATTAACCATGCTCTACACGTTTATTCGACCCGTTGGCTCGTCTAGAGAATCCTCCCATGTGACGACTACCAACGAGTTCCAACCGAGTTTGACCAATATTTTAATATAGCGACATCTCTACTTAATTCAAACCATGCTTGTTCTAAAATTTGAATACATATTATACAATCATCAAAATCTACTAAATGTAACGGGTCAAGTTACATACCTTAACGCACGCCCTTCAACCGTGAGTCACCACCGGCTTGTCCACTCGACGTTCCGGTATCTTGTCCTATAGAGTTCAATTCAAGACATGTTTAGAACTCTCTTCAAATCATAATTCGCATAATACACCAAAAATCATGATTATGCGTTTAAAACTCGAAATTTCAGTTTTTAAGCCTTCATAGAGGCATTTCAACAAACACTTCATAAGCAGATTTTTACATGATTAAACATCACATCTTTAGTTTATCATTTAACCCTATTTTCATATAAATCAACCAATTTACATGAATGTTAGCTTCTAATTGCTGAAATCACTTCCAGATTGCTAAATTACACTAGATTAACAATCTACTTTCTAGTGTTCATCCAAATACACATGACCCACTAATCACCTACCATGGTGATTATGGATTCACCCAAAATTTCTTATGATTTCAACTTCTATTGATCTAGGGTTTGTCCTTAGACACTATAGTTGTTCCTCAATCATCATAACATACACATGCAACCCTAATTCCAGATTTTTCCCAATTCATGAAAATTTCAAGTTGAGAGTTTTCCTTAAATTTTACATACCTTGTAAATGAGGATCACGATTCTATGCTTGGATTTTCGTTTGGACCAGATTTGCTCCTTCAATTTGTGGATTTTAGTAGAATTCTAGGTTTGGTTGAAGGTGGGTGTCGCCCCCTGATGTTCTGGTCGACCAGGGCTTCAAAGTGGGGTGTTAAGTTTATGTTTTATTTGTTTATTAGAATTAAAGTTTCAATTTTTAACAACTTAAACCCCTCCACTTTGATCAACATTGATTTTAGTTACTTTTAACCCTACTTTAGGTTATTTCTAGACTTATAACTAATTAGGTTAAAATTCCTAGTTAGTAAATTCTCGTTTATTTAAACCTTACAAATTCCAATTTAAGGTTTTATATTTTCGAGGTGTTACACACTTTTATCAAAATACGCATTTAAGAGTATTTTTCCAAAATACATAAGTTACATTTACAGTTCGGGTGGTAATAATAATACCGGTGTAACTTAGACATTTATTTGTGAAAGCGTTGGTATTATTTTGGAGTCGTTACTTCATGATATTTTCCAGGTTATATTATTTTTACTCTAAAAATAATATATAGTTCACAAAATAATCATAAAATCACACAAGCGTTTTACTATGAAATATATATTCTCAATATATATTTAACCAGTTTTATTTACGAAAATCCACCTCCGAATACTTGGTTATTTTATAATAAAAAATCATGGCGAATTTTATTTGGAAAAACAAGTTAAAAATGTATTCATAACACTTGTCACAAAATATTTTCCAAGTGTTATATTTCTGGAAAAATTTCGCCAGAGTTTCCTCTGTAACTGGAGGTGGCCACGCTTGCAAGCGTATCATTTTCTTTTCAAAATTCAATCAACAATTTTCCCATCATCAATATTCAATGTTCAATCGTCAAACTAGTCAAAATAAGCATAAATCGCAAACACATGAACTTGTAAGTTGTGTAAAAGTATGTAGTAACTTTCTAACATTTTTAGTAGATCTTTCTATCTTTAAAAAGGAATCGGTTTCCTGAAAAACTTTATTTTTAAAGAAGATGTAACCTCACAACTTCTAGTCAAAAATTACGGAAATATTTCTTTGTTAAACCCTTTTGTTACACAAGTGTTTACACACTTGTTTGTTCACAAAAACACCTTTAGTTTATGAAAGATCCGGCTTGAAAATAAGACTTGTATATTTTACTTGGTTCTTCGAAAATACCACTTGTAGATCTTTAGATCTACTAGTTTAAAACTCTATTTTACAAGAAACATCAACTTTACACAAGTTCATGTTTATGTATGGAAGGGTTCGTCATCTTGTATCTTCTACAATTAACATATTGCTAGTTCATGTTCCATGAACATGATCTAGCGTGGTTAGATGATGATCCGTTCCACTACTAGCAACCAACAACATAAAATAACCATAACTAAACAAGATTCACATGTTTTACACCATTATTTTCTCTTTAACCAACTAGTTTATCATTCTTGTGAGACTTTAAGTTTTGTTTTCGCATGTTCTTGAGTTTTAACCGTTAAACTTCTTATTAACCACTTTAAACATGAACAAGGAAGTGTTTAGAAGCACTTACTACTAGCTCAAGGCTAGGGAAGAATCAAAGCGAAAACTAGGTGGATAAAAGCAACGTAGTGAGGTCCTTGAGATTCCGTAAGCACCGAGCCTCCTTGTGTGTGACCTTTCACCTTTGTGTGTATGTGAAATAGCTAGAACAAACTTGAATGATGGTGAGATGGTGGGTGTTGGGTTCGGCCGAGAGTCTCCAAGGGAGGGAGAGAAGGCGAAATTTTTGAAGTGTGGTTTGTGAATGAAGATGATGGACCCTTGTTTATATTTGTAGACCAATTCTCCCATTGTCCATCATATTTTATGTTCTCTAGATACTTGGCAAGAACAATAAAATAATCAATTAAATGAAGGTGTGTCCCCACATGGGGAAACCGATCGGATCAATGGGGGGGGGGGGGGTTATGGTTTGATTTGAACCATGTAGTTAGGTGTTAGTTATGCTTAGTTAGATCTCTAAATTAGTTATTAGTGTGTTATGTAATATAACGGGTGTTAGGGTGTTCGGGGACCCTAACTAGCTCAGAAAAGGAAAAAACAATGTCATTGACAATATTTTTATGTTCCGGGTAAAGTCCGGTTGTTCGGTTGGATATTGATCCGTTAAAGTGTCAAGTAAAGATTTAAAGTGCCTTTAATATTATTTTTAGTGACACAATGAATTCCCGACACTTTGGAAAGTGTCTAGTATTATTTTCCCATGTTTTTGCACTTTACTAGTTAACTTAAATGCTGAATTTTTGCATAAAGTGCAGAATTTTGTAATTAAAGCATGTTTTAGGCACATCCGGTCACTATGACTATCACCTAGTGACGTAGTTTTACAATCCTTACCTCCCTACTGGTGTAGTAATCTATTCCCGGCTCATACTGGCCTCAGAGACAATATTTGTCTAGTGCTGGCAATGTCAGCATGTTTACTGGGTTATCCGTTTATTGTGCTAACTGTGCTTTTGTGCATCAAGTTTGTCACTATAGTTCTGTGTAAATAATGGAGTGACAGCAATAAAGTATGATGCATGTATGTGTATGTATCAGAATTCAAGTAGCAGTTTAATCACAACTGTAAGCAAGCACATCAATCAAGCATTAATTAAATATTAATTAATTCGTATGAATACCTGGTTTGGTGAGGGTTGTCACAACATCGGTACGTATTATCAAAACCAATATTCGTTTTTAAGATTTTGATCGATATAAAACATGTGTTGATCTTCTTTTGGGAATATTAGGACTTTATGATTTTGATTTTCTCTTTCGGTTACTATAGCGGGTGTTGTTATCATAACGTGCTGAAACGATACCGACTGAATTCCCTGCTACGGAGCGCGGGTATTCCCACTAGTTTAATACATATACTTAAAAGGCTATATCACATTCTAACTACGTAAGGTATTCCATTGAAACATCCTCTCAATTTTATCTACTCGAGTCCGACATCAATTCCTCGAGAGTCCGGCGTTCCCATACCTGCACTCCATTTATTTCATTCTCAATAGTAACATGGTTAGGAGTACGTAATCTCAAGCATATTGAAAACCCACATCTTCACATATACGTATACCAGTGATCTACAATCATTAGATTACAACACGTGTATACACTTTCATAAATCTAAGTACATTCATACGTATCCCCTTCATATGTACGTACATATAAGTTCACACTACTTACACACGCTACAGATCCATATCTACATACATACATACATACAAGTCACATTCACTTATTTGTAAGTTGAGTCTTATCTACAATCATATCAACACAAATCAATGCAATTACAAACAAACATAACCGACTAACTTCCAATAAACATGGTGAACATTCCATTAACACGATGAACATTCAGCAACATAATGAACATTCCATTAACACGATAGACATTCAGCAACATAATGAACATTCCATTAACACGATGGACATTCAGCAACATAATGAACATTCCATTAACACGATGAACATTCAACAACATAATGTACATTCTATTAACACGATGGTCAGCAACATAATGAACATTCCATTAACACGATGGACATTCAGCAACATAATGAACATTCTATTAACACGGTGGACATTCAGCAACATAATGAACATTCCATTAACACGATGAACATTCAATAACATAATGAACATTCCATTAACACGATGAACATTCAGCAACATAATGAACATTCCATTAACACGATGAACATTCAGCAACATAATGAACATTCCATTAACACGATGAGACTATCATCTTAATTTACATTAAGGATAGACGAAGTTCATATGAACTTACCTTGGTACTTACCCTTACCCGTAAATTCTTACATGGTTCCCTATATACAACATACCAAACTTCATTTATAAATAAGAAGTGATTCCGGAAATCACTTACCTTAAGTGTCTGTATTCGCATCCGTTTCCTCGCCTCCTTTTGACCCGTTAGCCTTCCATGCTTCCATCCATCTTGACATGATCCCTATACTTTCATGTCATCGCATTCACATTCTTGTTAGCATACATGATTGTACATATTAACGATCATATCAAATTCATGTTTCACATTTGACTTTCATTAGTCAATTCCAACAAGCATAAGGCATATTTCCACAAGTCAATCTTTTCAAACTCATATAATTCATCACGTCATCACATATAACACATATGGATATAACACGCATCATATGACTTTCTATAATATTACAATTGTGACAAAAAGTCTAACATTGCTACTTATGCACATTTGACTTTCAGAAAGTCAACGATTTATCATATGAACTTTCGACTTAACCTCATACATCTATGTCATTATAGTAGACTATACTAATGACACTATATACATTTCATACTCACGATGCAATAAGCATACAACCACATGATCATCTAGTTATATGCACACACCAAACGTATTCAATTCCGTTCATTCTAGTAACATAATTCTACAACTAACACCATGACCTATGCTTAACAACCCAACATCATTCTAACTTCATCATGTTCTAATGATCTCATATGCTTCACATTTAGGTGGTGTTTGTTTTTTTCTAGAAGCACTTCAGAACCTCTTATGTCTACGCCACGCAGACCACGCGCAGACATAAGGGTCTGCAGCTTGTTTGTTTTCTCGCAGACCTTTCATTAAAAAAGGTCTGCGAGTCCTCTGCTTCAAACAGACATGAACCCATGTCTTCTAAGGTCTGCACAACCTCTTCTCCCTCTTCTCCCTCCACTCCAGCAAACACCACCACATCCTCTGCCACCACCTCCACTCCGCCACCACCTCCCACCCTCACCTGCCGCCACCTCCACTCTGCCACCACCTCCCACCCTCACCTGCCGCCACCTCCACTCTGCCACCACCTCCACTCCGACACCACACCCTCATCTGAACAAAAAAAAAATCCCCAAATCTCTTAACAAATGAAAAAATCCCCAAATCATTAAACATAATAAACACATAAACCCTAACCTGAAGATTCGATTTCGAAAACCGTCGATTCTGAAACTCAGGACCGGAATAAGAGTCACCGGAGAACAAACCGTGAGAAGGTGACGGTGGTGGTTGTGGTTGTGGTGTAGTGGTGACGGTGGTGGCGGCGGTGGTAGATGAAGGCAAATAAAACCCCCAAATCGAAACCCTCCTTCCCGTTCATCTCCTCCCTTGATCTCTCTCCCTCGATCCTTCCGGTGACGGTGGTGGTGGTGGTTGCGACGGGGGTGGGTGGTTGTGGTGGTGGTGGTGGTTGCGACGGGTGGTGGGTGTTCGGTGGTGGTGGTGGTTGCGACAGTTGTGGTGGTGGTGGTAGATGAGGTGGTGGCGGTGGTTGTGGTGGTGGTGGTAGATGAAAGCAGAGAGAGATGAGGTGTTGTGTGTGTTTGTGTGTGAGAAGAGAAGAGAAGAGAAGAGAAGAGAAGGGTTATATGTAAAATAAATACTCTTCTGCTTGCAGACTGCAGACCTTTGGTCCACCTCTTCTCCTGCAGATGCCTGCAGATGTGGTCCGCAGACTGCAGACCTTTTCCTGCAGAAAAAACAAACAGCACCTTAGAGTACTTTTACTTATCAATTTTGATTAAACAATTATTCAAACATGCAGTAAACATCATACCACTCCAACATAGAGTACAATATTCTAATGCATACTTTTACCAAATAACATGGCCAACCAAATCCTACATGAATTCCATCTAAAAATAGATTTCTCATGTTTATTTATCATCAAATACATCATATCCCCATATTATACGATTTCATCCATTACTTGCATACCATTTCATCTATTAATCTCACCTAGGCATTTCATCAAACACTTGGTGTACATGCCACAATTTATGCATAATGTACAAGTGTTTCATGCTTTACTTCCTACTTCATGCTTTCATTCATCAACTAACACAAAAACATCAACAAATTCATATCACATTCAATCTACCTAACAAGAACGCATTACATACAACATAGCATAACAAGATTTGAACAAGGATTGGACATGGGTGACACACCCATGTCGCCATCTTCACCACTAGAAGTGGGTTTCACCTCCAAACATCAAATTACCCCAAACCGCGCATAATCCATGTCCTATATGATGATTCTAACACATACTCATACTCGGTTTCATAAAATTTCGCGATTTCTAACATAACCCACTTCGTGCATAATCACCAATCTAAATTTTAAGACATACCTTATGATCCCCTTGTAAAGGTGATCATTAATCCATGTTCGGTTGTGAATTTAAGCCTTGATTCACCCTTCAATTTGATGGTTATAGTTGAGTTAGGGTTTTGGCTCTTTGGAGCTCCTGAACGTTCAAGTACACAAACGAAGTGTGTGTTTATGTGTGGTGATATTTCATTTTAATAACCCAACTTCCATCTTGTTCCATTTAGCCCCTCGTGTTTGTCACTTAACATAATTTGTACTACTTTCGTCATTTAATACTTTTAACCACACACTTAACTAGGTTAAATAGCCTAGTTATTTATTTCATGCTAAGTCATATAGGAACATACGACAAATATAAACATTCGGGTTTTGGGGTGTTACACGTACTACTTGAATGAACTTCGTTATCTTGAGGTATTTTCCTGCTCCATGGATCTATTATCTCTCTTTGTCTTGCTGGGTGATAGCCTTCAATCATCTTCTTATCCCGCCAAGAATATGAAGTATAGATTTGTCCTTCACATGTCGACGTTGCTGACTAAATTGTTTCATGAATTTTTTCACTAACTTTTCGAAACTATGAATCTCTTCCGATGGTACTTTCATACCATAACAAATGTATCCCTACCAGGGTTTGCACAAGCATGTGACACCTTACTGACATTGTCCTTCTTTCCTACCTCGCCTCCTACATAGTAAAGTTGGCTTATGATGGACACGTATGTTTCATACATCCAATATCATATAATAATGCATAGAAGCAACTAAACTAATATTTGGGATAAATCATCTTTATTATATATTTCACTTGTTGTAACCCTGTATAAAATAAAACCGTTTAGATTCATTTATTACAAACTAGGTTATTCCCCGGGTAGGAAAATTTAAATTACAATCAAAAGCAACAATAATATACGGGTTCAATAGTCATCAACACACCCTTAAATCTTTTTTATAAATATGTGTGTTGAGAAATGATATATTTTTTATTTTTTGAAAAAAAAATACATTTAAACATAAAGCTTGAAATAAAAGAAACGTTCCGTTACTTATGTAGATATTAAATTACATTAAACTGAAAAATGTAGCTCCCAATCATGAATTTCTCAACTGATTCGTGTACATATAAAAATTATTCTAAGGTTCTTAATACACGATATTTTTCTAAGCAAAATAAAGAAACCTTGGATGTGGATCACCCTTGATAAATTTGCAACTGGGTCAAACCGCTGATATATAAGCCATGAGATACATGTATTTTCCATTCCGCCTCTTTCATAAACATGGCAACATTTTAGTGAAAAACAGGTTATAGTTCAGCTCATTCACATATAAATGGGTTATGTTTTATCTTTTATCTTAAGCGGGTCAAATAAAAAATATAGCAACGTCGAAATCAAATTATTATATTTTATAATAATTTTCAACACTTTCTTTGTATACTTGTAAAAAAATAGACAAACAAAAAGTGTTTAGCTGGGGAAGAACATTTCACACATGTTTAGCTGCATAGATTATATGATTAGCTCTTTAAAGCAAGTTGACCGTAAAATAAAATCTGAGCATAATTATTTAAACCCCTTGTTAAAAAAGTTTTTAATTTATAGTTCACATTTGATCAACTGATCAAAGCAGGTTCAACATAATTTATAGTTCTAGTAAGTAACATGTTATTTAGTAGCCATTAATTAGACTAATCTTCAAACACAAAAGGTGATCCAAAACAAATCAACCTGTGTTGACCCGTATGGAAAAAAATGTTTTAACCCACTCATTTTCTCACCTTTACTGTGAAATGTTTAGGCAGAAAAATACTCAAACAATACCTTTATTGTTAATAAATATATGATTCAATTGTCTGGAAGATTTTTTTTTTAAGATATAGTACATTTTGTAGTTTAGCTCAACAATTTACAAACGATCAATGAGTCATTTTTACCTCAACAACGGAGGAACTCGCTGTAGAAAGAAAAATGTTTTGCCTCACCAAGTCTTTATCGCTTGGCAAAATCTTGGATTGTTCATCTACAATAGCACACAACATTGCAGAGTAAGTCAAACATTTAAGTGTTAGTTTTAATATCTAAAATAGTAACTGAGCTACATATATTAAAATTAGTTATTCTTCAAAACATATGCACCTGGATCAAGAGGTGACCAATTTTCTGCAAGTAACTGAGCTACATATATTAAAATTAGTTATTCTTCAAAACATATGCACCTGGATCAAGAGGTGACCAATTTTCTGGAATGAAGTAATACTTGCAGCCTACCTAACAGCAATATCACAATTTTCAACTGGACACCTTCAATTCATCAACCAAAAACATCAATTCATAACAAAAACCGTTAACAAAATCAAACTGCGTGCGTGCGTGTGAGAGAGAAAGAGATAGAAAAGCTCCATGTATGGGCATAAGAAGCCGAATATTAGATTTACTAAAATGAAAAGCTCCATGTATGGAATCATCTCAACCTATTATGGTCTCTTCGTTTATTTCAGTAAACGAAGAGACGGTATGAGAATGTCAAATATATACACAAATGCCTTTCTACAAAATTTCAAATAGGAAAACAATGTTATTATTTTGGAATCATCTCAACCTATTATGGTCTCTTCGTTTATTTCAGTAAAAAAAGGTTGTTAAAAAAGTGCTAATTAAAGTTCTTTTATAAAAACAATAAAATACAATACTTCTAGTGTTTTAAAATAGTCAATATGATATTATAAAATTATAAATTTTCAAAACATAATTATGAAATTGCACCTTTTGTTCTCTGTTAAGCTCTGAAGTAGTATCAAAATAATAATTTTGTACAAAGTGATATCTTATCATTTATGTTAGATAAAAAAAAGTTAAAAACCAAGAAAACAAATTATAAAATTCTCATATCTATAGAAAAATAAAAACTCATCTGAGGAGGTAGACCAAGCTCCAAAGAGTGGGCCCATGACAAAACCGCCACCTAAACCAAGTAAACCGCCAACCAAACCAGCTTGAACACCACAAGAACAATATGAAACCAACTGTAGTATGCTAAGTTGGTTGCTGGCTAAATCTCCCATGTAAAAAAAAACTTCAAAAAAGGAATAAACCCTAACATGTTCTATAATACTCAATAGCCTTCACATCTGATTATTTTGTCTATACATCTGATCAACCATACCTAGTATAGAAGAAATAAGCCCTAACATGTTCTATAATACTCAACAACCTATAGAAAGATATGTGAGTTGGGGTCAGAATATCAAGTGCGCAGATTTAAAGTTTCTTTGAGCCAAATGAGAAATCAACACCAATATGCCTACATAATAACATGAGGCGATGCGGAATAGTTGGCCACAATATCCTCCACGGGTCACGTTGGACATGGAAATTAAGAGACAAATGGTGAATCTAAAAGCCATCGACAATAAACGGCTTCCAGTAATCAAGTGCGCAGATTTAAAGCTTTTATCTGCAGCAACCTACAAGTGGCGAAAATTCTTTAGGTACCGGTTTGGTTAAATGAAAAAGAAAACCCAAATGTATTGATTATATACCATAGACGATTGAGCTACATATTTCACTTCTTCTCAACATCCCTTTCCAGTTCCCTCCTTAACTACAAAGACAAATCATCATTCACGTCGTCATCTTCCCATTGCTGAGTTACATCCTTCTTCCTTCACATCCCATTCTACAAGTTTTATGACCATCAAATTATCATTCATAATCATCACCAACGTACATGTGATTGATAACACAGACAAGTTTGATATATATTAATAACATATGACCACCATTTATATCCACATAGCCACATAAAACTAATTTATACTTACAGAGCCACATAAAACCAACGTTCTGACAACATGAACAAAGAAAATAAAGGCTTAAAAAATACCAAGATATTGTTTCCACCCCTTAATGGATCCTTAAAAATAGCTTTGGGACTGTTTAATTCATCAACTTCACAAAGTAACTAATAAATTAAAAAAGAAATAAAATTAACGTTAACTAAAAAAAATATAAATCAAAGAAACAAAATACATACTAAAGTACTATCCTCTCCTGGGGCTTGACCGATGCTTGATCCATTATAATTCCATTTTGGCAACTTCTTGGAGTTACTCTCTAGTTTTGTAAGAGTCTATAAAAGAATTAAAAAATATCAGTTAAATAGGAAAAACACAAAATCTTTAACAATCGTTTAAAGAAAAATGAAAATCATTTTTTATAAACCAGATCTGAAAGATAAAGACTTTTACCAGATGTTTGACCAAAAAGAACACACACAAATAACAAAGATCTGGATCCTATGAACAACAACAACAACATAGAAAAATCAAACAAAAGTATAAATGACAGACAACGTGAGATTCAAGGCAATTACATAAAATTCAAAATTTCCATACGTCTTCTAAATTAAAGAAACAACGATTGTTTGGATGGACTTCTAAATAATTGTTCATAGAAACAATAATTATTGCTAAGATGAACAACTTATATGAATTCCCAAATCGAAACATTACTAACCTGGTCACTTTTTGGAGACGACGAAGATGATTCGTATATCATAAGCAAGCTTTGCTTATCTAATGGTTGAATCGAAAGGATTGTAGAGGATTCAAGAAAAAAGAACAAAAAGACGAATTCTAAGAAGCATTAATAATAAACTCATATCAAATTGATAAACAAATATGAACAAAAATCCCCTCAATTGAAGAAAATACGTAGGCGGCGCTAGGGTTTTGAGAGGGAAGACAGTTAGACAGAGATAAAAGAGTTCTGTGGGCGTTATTGAATGAAAAGAGCTAGGAAGTTTAGAATTTTAGAAACAATATATACCCGGGTCAAAATCCGGATCCCGTGTCTGCCCATATCAAAAAAAAGGACCCGAATTTTTTCCCTCCAAAACCCATTCTAAGAAGCTCTAATAGCTTGACACATCAGCAAAAATTAACACATTTATTATATATAATAGATTATCTTATTTTCATAACCAACTAATTATAGCACGTCAATAAAGAGTAACACACGACTATTATTTCACATATTATACTTCACATTGATCAAATAAGCACATAATAGGGGTGAGCATACAACCGAATTAACCGAACCGTAACCGAAATAACCGAAAAAACCGAACCGAAATAACCGATAACCGAAATAACCGAAGGGTTGGTTATTTATATTTTTAATAACCAATTTTTGCGGTTCGGTTATGGTTATTCTTATTTTCATAACCGCAAATAACCGAACCGAACCGAATATTTTAAACATAGCCAAATCCGTAGCACCATAAGTCTTTAAGTTTGTATTTAAATGCTTAACCATGGCCTAATCAATATATATCTTTCGTGAAGTATTGTTTTAACTTTTAACCATGACCCAACTTTGATGAAGATTGCACTACAACTTTCTATGTTTTGATTAAAAACTGTCGAATTTAAAAACCACTTTGTGTTCGTATGTATGTTTCCACATAACACGTGTTACTTTTGTTTTGGAATTATTATGCATATGGTAGTGAAATATAATTGATTAACCGTATATTTATTATTTGCGCATTAATTTTGCTCGATCCACACATTTAAAGTCCAACATTAGAAACAATGAAAATAACTGACCTATAACCGAACCGAAACCGCATTAACCGAAACCGAACGGTTATGATTTTTTGATAACCGCAATGTGCGGTTATGGTTTCGGTTATAGGTAATAACCGAACCGAACCGCACCATGCTCACCCCTAGCACATAATAAGATTTAGGGGCTGTTTGTTTACCTCTTAATGGTTCAGACATCTTACTAGTACAACACTTAATGGTTCAGACTGTTTGTTTCACAAACAAATGTCAGAATGGTTCAGACATTTGCCTCTGAATGGTTGAGAATTATACAGAGTCTGAATGATTAAGACCTCTAATATGAATTGGTCAGACATTTGTCTCTGAACGGTTAAACATTATACTGGCTTTTAATGGTTCAGACCTCTTACTGGTTCATAGGAGTGTTAAAAAAACTCGTGGCTCGCAGCTCGCTCGAAACTCGCTGGAAAAAAGCTCGAAGAAAGCTCGGCTCGAAATTGACTCGGTTGTAAACGAGCCAGCTCGGCTCGGCTCGGTTTGTAAATGAGCCGAGCTCGAGCTTGGCCTAGCTCGGCTCGTGAGCTCGTGAGCTGGCTCGACAATGTTTACATCCTTCATTTTTGTTGTCCCACATCGCTTAGAAAACAAAAACTAAGGGAGTATCTCCCCTTTAAAAGAAGGTAAAGACAATTTACAAAGTGAATTAACTATTTATACTTGCATATTTAGCCATATGGTTAAATTAAATGGCAATTGTGGCCCTTAGTCTATGAAGAAATTCATTTTAAGGGCTTTTTAAGTAGTAAATTTTACGGTTCTTTGTTAGTTCGAGCTAGATCGAGCCGAGCCGAGCTAGCTCGAATTCTAATCGAGTCGAGCTCGAGCCTCAAATCTCAGCTCGATTTGAAATTCGAGCTCGAGCCGAGCCAGCTCGAATCGAGTTCGAGCCGAGCTCGAGCTGGGTCTAGCTCGGCTCGACTCGGCTCGTTTACAGCCCTACTGGTTCAGCACTTAATAATTCAGACCTCTTACTGGTTCAGTACTTAACCATTCAGAAGTTGCCAAACAGCCCCTTAAACTAGACACACGTGTGAAGTACACACGTTTTTTTTTTCAAACCTTACCCACCTTATAAAAAGGTGAACATCATACCACTATACCATTATACCATTAGAACAACTGTAAAACAGTGAAACTAGACACGTGACCATCAATGTCAATATTTTCTAATTAACTTATATATCTTTAATATTTTCTCATTGACTTAAATATTTTTCAATAATGACACAATATATTTAAAAACTAGAAAAATACTAGTCTCTACATGGGCCATTTTGACGACTTATACCCTCTTACATGTCCTCAAGCCATACATTTCCCAAAGCCCATAGAGGCCCATTAACCCAAAACCCACCTCATCAAAACCCTAACAATCCACTCACTTCCACCTGCAAACCCTAACATCTCTCCTCACCAACAACAATGCCGCCAAAGTTCGACCCATCCCAAGTCGTCGACGTCTACGTTCGAGTCACCGGCGGCGAGGTCGGCGCCGCGAGTTCACTCGCCCCAAAAATCGGCCCACTCGGTCTCTCCCCAAAGAAAATCGGAGAAGACATAGCAAAAGAAACAGCAAAAGACTGGAAAGGCCTACGTGTCACCGTCAAACTCACCGTCCAGAACCGTCAAGCGAAAGTCTCGGTGGTGCCGTCAGCGGCTGCGTTGGTGATCAAGGCGTTGAAGGAGCCGGAACGGGACCGGAAGAAGGTGAAGAACATTAAGCATAGTGGGAACATATCGCTTGATGATGTTATTGAGATAGCGAAGATTATGCGTGCGAGGTCTATGGCTAAGGAGTTGCAGGGGACTGTGAAGGAGATTTTGGGTACCTGTGTTTCGGTTGGGTGTACGGTTGATGGGAAAGACCCGAAAGATTTGCAGCAGGAGATTGCGGATGGTGATGTTGAGATTCCTCAAGATTAGATTGATTCATGATCAACAAGGTGTTTTGGTAGGAGGGTTATGGTTTCAGTTGTTTGTTATTTGTTTTGTTTTGTGACTCTTGCTTTGGTTATGTGGTTTTGTTATATCATCAACAGGATTTTATATGTTTGGTGTTCTAGTAGTTTTGAACTTTAATAGTTTGTGATTGATTCTTCTTCTTCATTGCTTTACAACTGTTGTTAAGATTCTATAGGATTTGTTAGTGCTTGTTAAGATCAAGAACATTGGTAGGTTAGGGTTTTGACCCTTCATGTTTGAGTTATAAAAGCAGATAGGCTTTCTTCAAAACCTACCCAATGGCTGAGCTGTATGTACTCATTCGGGTGGTTCTAGGCAGTTTTGGCCGGGTCGGGCTCTTGTTGTGGGCTGGTCGTCGCCTATTTAAATTATATACATGGTTTTAAAAGGCACGAAACGCACAAAAGTGACGAGGTCTAAAACCGAGGCGGAAAGCGCAAAAACAGCGGCATTTTCGTATTGGTGGTGCAAGGCAATTTTATAATTTTTATATATAATCTATAGGTTTCTAGGGTCATTTACAAACCTTTTAGACACAAATAAGTTTTATGTGTTTTAATACAGAAAATACATATATGATGTACAACAATCTGCTGCACAAAAATGTGGCATATACATGAGGCGTGCGCCTTAGAGTGGTTTTTTCACCAAAAAAGCGTGCCTCAGTTGCGCTTTATGTACAATGTGCGTCTCAATATTTTCAATGATATGAAAAACCCATCCTTGTTGTGCAAAGACCCAAGGTCCGCTTCTAGTGATGCCTCAAAGCTGAATGAACTCTGTAACACTCGAACCCTAGTTATCTAAATAGTTAAAGACTCAAGGCGCACAGGGTCAACGGTCGCCTAGACGCAAGGCAAAAACAAATGGATGCCCAAGACAAGCTAGACATAATGATAAAAAATAAAACAATTATATAACATGCATTAAAACTTAATAATTTAACAGTCTTGTACAAATATTATAAAAGAAAATTATTATTATTATTATTATTATCTATATATTATTTATTTATATATTAAAAAGCAAACATAATGAATAGTGTCAGACCCATTAAAAGGTTGTCACGTGGCGGTTGGCCCACTAAAAAGTTGCCATGTGGCATCCGTTTTTTTATTTTTAATTTTTCTGTATCTTATATAATTAAAAAAAGTAAATTCGTAACTTTGTTTAATTTTTTCATACATTTCTTTGTAAAGTTTGTTGAGAGTAAAATTACATTCATAATAGGGTTATTGAATTTTATCACCCCCAACTATCGACCATTGGCCGCTGCCACCCCCGACTAACACTTTATAATGAATAGTGTCAGACCCATTAAAAGGTTGTCACGTGGCGGTTGGCCCACTAAAAAGTTGCCATGTGGCATCCATTTTTTTATTTTTAATTTTTCTGTATCTTATATAATTAAAAAAAGTAAAGTCGTAACTTTGTTTAATTTTTTCATACATTTCGTTGTAAAGTTTGTTGAGAGCAAAATTACATTTACAATAGGGTTATTGAATTTTATCACCCCCAACTATCGACCATTGGCCGCTGCCACCCCCGACTAACACTTTGACGCTCGGCACCTCAACTTGACTTTCAGTCTGTGCTGGCACCACTCTGTTAACTTTGCACTATCTTGGTTAGTTTTTTTTTTGCTGACGTGTTTTTGATGAGGTGTCATGACGAGGTGGCCAGTTATATATATAACAATATGTGTATGTACATGTACAGGCAATAAATCATCCCCAAATTCAATATATAAAATCAAACCACCACCACCACCACATCAATATACAAAATCAAATAATCATCATCTTCATCGGTTCCTCATCCTCATCACCGGTGATGCAGGATTCCGACGATCTCTCCGACGACCTCCAAAGCCTCAGCTTCAACTCCGCCTCCACCACTACCACCACCACCACCACCGACATCAACCTCCTCATCCGAAACCAACTGGACCACCACCACCAAACCTCACCTTTGAATATAATCTTAATGAAACATGGGTCCCTTAGTCTCTTCAACTCGTGGTCTTGAATCAAGGGTCGGCGAATTCCTCCGTCGCTTGCGGCGGTGGGATTGTGAGAAGACTTTCCGGTCGCCGGAGACTTGTTTTTCTTCCGGCGAAGTGGGGTTTCCGGTGGCGGCATTGTAAGCTTTGAGATTTGATTAGAAAGATGAAAATAGGTCATAAATTGACATAATGATTGTGGGTTAAGTGCAAATTAAGATAAAGATTAGAGATTTAGTTACCCTTTAGGTTTTGAAGAACAGAGGTGAGATCGAAATTTTTGTTTCGATTCGATTTGCTGTTGAGGTGGTGAAGTAGGGTGGTTGTGGCAATGCCGGTGGTGGCAAGAGGATGTGGTGTTTGCAGGAGGTGCAGGTGGTGATGGTTGTGGGAGTGTCTGTGTTCATCGATTATGTTTAGATTAGGGTTATGAGAAAATGCAACCCAGATGAGGGATGAGGAAATTAGGGTTTTTACGGGACTTTCTGTGTTATAAAGAAGGATAAGAGGGATATGACACATCATCTCCACGTAATCATCTCCAACTCAGCAAACCTGTGCCACGTCGGACAAAAAACAAACCCAGTTAGTGCAGATTTAACTGGGTGGTGCCATTGCAAACAAAAAGTCAAGTTGGGGGTGACGGGTGTCAAAGTGTTAGTTGCGAGTGGCAACGGCCAAATGCCGATAGTTGGGGGTGATAAAATCCAATAACCGTTCAAAATAGAGTGTACATTTTGTTTGTTTATATATGGTATATGAGTGCATGCCAGTATCGTGATGGTACCCTGACGAACCGAACCGATTCCTACCAAACAATTGTTTTGAATCGATGTAGATCACATTTTGATATTCTTTTGGTCATATCACAAATTTTTTTTTCCTTTTTCAGTTGCTATAAGGGCAGGCGGGGTGGTTCACTAGTGATAGAATCTATCACTCACAAGCACCAATCAAGTTCCGCCATGTCATCAACCATTTTTTCATCACTCACAACCTTTTTTAGGCGGGGTGGTCATCACTCACCACCACACCCAACAATTTTCCCCCAACCAAAAATTACACTCACAAAACAAAAGAATAACACGTTGAAAAAATAACGAAAATCGAATCACGTGATGATATAACGCGTTATAGGAATAGGTGGGGGTGGGAAAATGAAAACTTCACGCGTTATATATTTTCCGTTATAAAAATAACGGGAGTGCCCCGCCTGGCCTAACGAGCGTCGGTACTGTAACATAACGAGATGAAGCGATACCACTTAAATTCCTATCGCGTAGCATGGGGAATCTACAGGCGCAACGCGCCGGTTTTCATACCACTAGTTATTATAATTTTTCAATGTAGTTAGAAAAATAATATTGTGTGAGGTTCACTGTGAACGCTAAAAAAGTGGAGAACACTCTTAAAAATTCAACGCAACATGTTAAAAAATTATTTTTTAAATTTTTTGGCATTTTTCCTTATAAATACATGTAGAATCATTTTTAATAAAAAAAAAATCAAAAACTAAAAATATAAAAAAAATATTTAAAAACAGTTAAAATAAAAATGTCTTATAAAATTAACTTAATATGTTGAAAATCAAGATTTAAAAAAAAAAATTAGCGCTTTTCCTTATAAAAATGAATAGAAACTATTCCAATAAAATTCATTTTTTTTGTTAAAGAAAATATTTAAGCCTTTTTAAGTGTTTTTTAAACATTTTTTTTAATATTTTTTAGTTTTTGATTTTTTATTAAAAATGCTTCTATGTGTATTTATAAGGAAAAGCACCGAGAAAAATTAAAAAAAAATGAATTTTTAACATGTTAAGTTTAATTTTTAAGAGTATTCCCCGGTTCCCTAGTTTTTTGTGTTCCCCAATAAACCTTCCCCTATATATATTTCTAAAAACTTATACAAGAATATCGTAAAAATTTTGAAGATACTGGGACTTTTCTATTTTTTTTAAAGCATTTTTTTATTTAAAACAAAATTACTTGCACAACCCCATCCACAAGTAGGGGTAAACTTGTCGGGATGTTTCTCAAATGCTACTAAATACTGGCGTGCTAAAAGCTTGAATCGATGCGAAGTCAAGGTTTCTTAACAAACAAGTGTGAGCCTGGTCTTCACTTAAGCTCGAGTAGGCTCTAGGGCCCAAACGAGTCGCATTTGTTATATAGTTTTTTATTTAATATATCAAATATAAATTTACATGAAAGTTATTATTATATATAAATTGATCATAAAAATAACTTAGCAATATATATTAGTTTATAGATATTATTTAGCAATATATATTAGTGTATAGATATCATTTAGTAAATAAATAAATGAATCGATCTAGAGCCATAGTCACAGAGCTCGAACTCAAGCTTTTGTAAGTTAAACGAGTCGAACTTAGATTGGCTCGAACTTGGCTCATTTTACACCCCTCACGAATAATCGTCGCGTAACATCAATGAATGTTAGGGTTCCCTATCATGACAAAAACAACCGCATACCTTATGCGCTTTGGACTACATAACTAGATACCACACGTCCAAATACTTGATTTAATCTCTTGAGCCATAGATATCACACCTTATATCCTCGGTAATACTCAAACTCTTGACATTGTATAACCCTCAATTCAAACAATCGAACCCTTGTTCAAATCTATCAGGATGGTTGAACTTAAGTAGTTTTGTTAGTTACAAATAAACCATGTGTGTATAGTTCGTAAGTAGATGGATTTGATTGTAAATATGGCAATTATTTTATAACCACACTCTTAATTGACATGTGGCTTTCATTGGATCGTTCATTAAGCCACATGATGACGTAATGTTTAAAATCAAGAACCATTCATAGGAAAAATCGAACACCACATTCAACACCTTGTTTTTCTCAAGATCGTTCATAAAGCCATGGTTGATAATCAAAATCATTTTGTATAAATGCTCAATCCCTTCGTTCGTCATTTTTCAAACCTGTTATCGATAATTTCTTTTTAACGTCAAAAGTGAGGTTTAAACTTTTCTCTCTTTTCAACGGAAAGAGATTGTACAATGCCAATCGATCTGATGACGTTGAATGATATGAGGGCAGTGCGGGTGAAGTCGTCTTTTACAGAGGCTGCACCGTTGCTCGTCGTCCCTCCAATGAAACCGTCTTCTCCACCTAGGTTGGCAACTATTAGGGAAGAAAGAGGTGAAGGTTTTGAAGAACCAACGTGAAACATAAATCATATGCCGCTATATATGTTTATGTAGATTCACAGCGATTGATTCACTATAGTCAATCCTGATCATGTTTATTGTGATTTCATTTTATTTTGGTTTTTCTCCTGTCAATAATTGTAAATACATTTGTATTATCAAACTGTATTATAATATATTTATATTATAATAATAATAAAATGTATCATATTGATAATAAATAACTCTTTTTCCCTTTTTGGCACATGTTTATTTTTTTAGTGAAATAGATGTACAAGTGGTGGTGGAGAGGAAGTGGGCGGTTTTATCCATTTGCAAACATCCAAAGTTTTAGGTGGCTCCACAAATCAACATCGATTATTTAAAGAAATAGAAATTGTATTTTATGTTAATAACTACTTTTTTCTGTAAAAAGTACCAAATTATATTCAAATAACTATTTTATATATGTGTTTTATAACATCTCATGTAACTTGTAAGGCGATTTAAGTATAATAACCAATATACCATATGTAATTGCTTTAATCTATATGTTAGTTTTTAAATATAGCTAGTTTTGTGAACAACTATTTAAGTATAAGTAGGTCTTTTTTTATATTTATATACAACATAATATTTATTTTAAACTTTTTGATTTTTTTTTTTTTTGAAATATAAGCTTTCAATGCTTCTATCTTAGCCATCCTTATCATCACTTACTAATGTAAGGATAAATCCAACAAAAACATCCAAGGATGAATCCAATCAACAATAGCGACGTTTGTGGGTATCAAATGGCTAGCACCTTGTTCGACCATTTAGCACTTGTTGTTCGTAGGGGTTATTGAACACGTGGGTAACTGTGGCCAACACCTTGTTCGGTCATTCAACACCCGTTTTTAACCAATGTTACACTTTTAACACCCATTATGTCTTCTCTCATACACATTATGTCCTCTTTTCTCCATATCATCACACCCTTTCTCCTTCGTACCATCGCCTCTCTCTTTAAAAATCGGCCAAAGTTAAAAGGCTTCGTTCATTTGAAGCCTTGAAATAATTTTATATAAAGAATATTACTCTTGTTATGTAACACATTTTCTAGCGTTTTCTAATATAAGCTTTTTAAAGCATTACCTTTTCTTTTATATGAAATTATTTTTTAATTTTTATTCTAAGTAAATCCTATAATAAAAAATTTTACATTCAGTTTTATCGTCTACCTTTTTACAATTGATGAATTACCGTGTCATCAAATCTTTTTACAATTAGTATTCACTTTATCGTTTTTTAATTAAAATTAATTCTGTAAAGTCAATTTCTGTGAACACAAATCCTCATAAGAATGATTAATAATATTCTCTTTCTTATGCAAAATGTCTAAATAGTTTATACAATAATAATCGAATTCTGTTTAGTATTAAGTATTAACACGTTTGGAAAAAAAAAATCGTTTTGTATATTAATATTGAAAATTATTAAATTTGGTAAATTGCTTTTATGAGTTGGCTTGAGTTGCCATGACTTGTCAAATAATTACATTTGTGAATAAATAATAAGTTATTAAGTAGAGAACTAATAAACCATATAATATATTCCATTATTATTTATTGATTCAGAAAAAGAGAGGCTACGAGTAGAGTAAATGATTAAATAATATAACTTGATATAAAAGATGAGACTTGATATATACATATATATAATGAAAGTAATATTAATATTTAGTAATAAAGATTTAAAAATTATAAAAATGATATTTTGAGATTAGATATTACTGAAATAATGTATAAGAATATATTAAATAGTTATTATTTCTTAATAATGAAAGTTTATAAAATCTTATGTTCTATTTTATTAATGATGAAAGTTTATAAAATCTTATGTTCTATTATTACTGTGTTTTCTAATCAACTTTTTTTAAATTAAAAAAAAATACATAGAGGCAAAATAAAAGAAGCAAATAATAATAATAATAATAATAATAATAATAATAATAATAATAATAAATAAATAAATAAATAATCTTAAGCTTAAGAGTAAAATGCAATTTGCGTCCTTCGGGTTTTCGAACGGAGTTAACTTGAGTCCCCATAGTGAGGTTTTGGATGATTGAGTTCCTCACTTATGAATAGCGTTATGATTTGCGTCCCTAAACCCAGCTCTGTTAGCTAAGTTAACTGAAAATACCATTTTGTCGCAATTCCTTAATTTGAAACCTCTTATTTTATCCCTTGTTATTATTAATTTAAAAAATGTACATTAATTTAAAAGTCATACACCACTCACTGGAATCATCATCGATATCATCGTCATCCCCGTCAACAACATCAGTCGCTACTTGTCGGAAGCCCTGAATCCTTGGAATTGGTGTGTGTCGGGTGTATTATGTTTTTCTTTTTATTTTAAGCCCTTTTTTACACGTTAGTCAAGTTTTAAATTTATAAAACACGATATTATACTAACACTAAACACACACATGGGCAAGTGCACCCATCGTGAGCGTAGTATAGCGTTGGTAAGATACCGAGGTCGTCCAAGGACACAAGAGCTTTTAGTACCGGTTTATCCCCAACGTCTAATCAAATCAAAAGTTTTAGAAAATGTTTCAAATATGAAAATAAAAACTAAAAATGCTGAAAAAAAAACAGATAGACAAAATGAATCACTTGGACCCGACTCGCCTTTACTGTAACCTTTGATGATTTTCGCACTTTTTAAGAGATTATCTTAGTTATAGTAGTAGACCCCTCTTTTGAATGTGACGTTACCCTCAACCCAGTAGTTTGAGTTAGCAAGGATACAATCCTAAGACCGTGGGGTATGGTGGGGCGGGGGTTTGGGGCATGGTTTGACACGTGGATTAGGGGGCACTCAATACACAAACCCAAGTTGTAGGGGGTATGGTGGGTGTGGCTGGGCTGGCGTGGCCAAGCCACATCAACTTTTATATATATATATATATATATATATATATATAGGGGATGGATCATGAGAAAACTAGTTTAAATGAGAAAACAAAAAAACTAACCAAAAAAGCCTAAAAAAAACCTAAAAACATACCAAAATTTTTTTTTTTTTTTTACAATTTTTAATAAAAAAATCGCTAGTTTTTATGCCTAGAAAAAATTTTTCAAAAAAAAAAAAAAAAAAAATTTTTTTTTTTTTTTTGTTGTTGTTGTACTGCACATGTGCACTAATACATAAAGCTTAAACCACTTAACCCACCCCCCCACCGACACCCCCCAAAAACCTAAACCCCCCACCCCCACCCCCCAAAAACCTAAATTCACCCTCCCACCAAAAGCCTAACCCCCCCACCCCCCAAAAACCTAAACCCCCCCACCCTCCCAAAAATCTAAAACTAAACCCTAAACATAAACCCGAAAAAAACCTAAACCCCCCCACCCCCACCCCCCAAAAACCTAAACCCCCCTCCCCCCCACACCCAAAAACCTAATCCTAATCCTAAACCTCCAAAAAAACTAACCCTAAAAGCTAAACTAGACTCAAAAAGCTAATTTTAAGCATGTAATGCAATTGTAAATCCGAAAAAAACCTAAACCCCCCCACCCCCCAAAAACCTAAACCCCCTCCCCCCCACACCCAAAAACCTAATCCTAATCCTAAACCTCCAAAAAAACTAACCCTAAAAGCTAAACTAGACTCAAAAAGCTAATTTTAAGCATGTAATGCAATTGTAGTACATGTTATATTGCACATGTGCACTACTATAATAATAGTATTGAAAACAAGACGACACCATAAATCTTTTTTTATGTCATAAAAAATATGCTCGAATATACTTGAATGAAAGATACAAAAATTTGTGATCTTATGGTGCCATTTTTGTTTTAAAATGATAACGTATGGAGAAATGGGAAATGTTTGAAAAGTTATCTATTTTTTTTTCCAATTTTACCCCTCCTTCATTAAAAGTCCCCCCCTCCTTCATTAAAAGGCTCCCCCCTCCTTTTTATTGCTTTTTTGGCTAGTTTTTTGGTTTTCTCATTTATATCTAGTTTTCTCATGATCCTCTCCCTATATATATATATATATATATATATATATATATATATATATATATATATATATATATATATATATAGGGTGAGGTTCCAGCGTGAACAACCTCCCAAGAGTGAACAGCGTGAACAGATCTTGACCGTTGATTAATATGATCTTGATTGTAATTAATAGGTTAGATTTTAATGTTTTATTAAAAGCAAAAGGGTAATAGTGTAATTATCTTAAAATAGTCATTTAAATAAAAATTGAATATTATCTCCATAATTATAGATAGTTGCACGTATCCCGGAAGTTTCTATTTTATTGTTTGTGAAATCTTTTAATATCCATTTAAAACAAAATCAATATCGTATTCCCCTTTCTCTAAATTCAATCAGCGACCAGCAGAGTAAACCCTTGAACGTCGACGAAACTTTTTAATCGCCGGTGAAACAGAGCATTGTCTTCAACAATCAAAGGTACACAATGAAACTGTTAATCTTTATATGTTTCTTAAAGTTTTTGCATGTTCCGTTTTTCTTATTAATTAACTAAGAACACCAATCGGAATTAGGGGGTGAATGTTGTGTTATTGAAGTTGTTTAGTTACAAATTTTATGAACAATGGTATTATTTTTAGTACGAGTTATTCGATTATGAGTAATTTCATGTTGAAGCAGTTAAGTGGAATTAGGGCTTGAATGTTGAGATGTTGTTCTTGTGTTATCTGTTTGTAGATAATATATAATATATCAGTACACCTGTGTATGTTTGCAAAAGCGGATGATGTTGTTTAAAGGTTGATGTACACCGGTGTACATAATGGTAATTAGATGATATATGGTATGGTTGTTTATTATGTTGGATAAAAAGTTTTCTTAATCACAAATAAGGTCGTGTGGCATGTTTTTAGTGATTTTTTGCAAGTCTTTTTGTTGAGTTATCCAGTAGTATGGTTCCGAAGTACACATGTTTACTGGTTTATATAAATTTTGTGTTTAAGTGTTGATGTACACAGGTGTACATAGTGGTAATCAGATGATATAGGGTATGTTTGTTTATTATGTTGGATATAAAGTATACTGGTGTACACATGTGTATGTATATTATAAGATTAATTGGGAAGGGATATGTTATGCCTATTATGTGATATTTGTCTAGTTGCGCGAGCGACACCGAGTACGTTTACTTTTAATCCGGAATTTTTGTTAATTTTTTCATATCTTATGTTTCAGTTTAATATCTTTTCGTATGTTAGGGTCGCAAAACCAAAGAAAAAAAAAAGGGAAAGAAAATGCGGTGGAAACGGAACTGAATGAGGTTGCGAGGACGAATGCGTAAGGATCATTTTTGTTTTCGTAAAATTCTAGTATGATTCAATGAAGACATGTGTATACCTGGTATATTCGACCAATTGGGGTTTTAGTCAATTTATATTGAAGAACATCTCTGGTGGTCCGACGTACACATGTGTACGATAAGGTTATGTACAGTATACACTTGTGTACTTAATGGAAAGAAATGCGATAACGGTGATTGACAACATGGACGCAAGGGAAAGCCCCATTCACCTGATCAACGACGAAAACTTCTTCAAAAAGACTACGCCTTACAAAGTGGTTTGTATCATTTAAATACATAAATTTGGTCAGTTATTAGTGAACGCATTGTGACTGGTTATTACATGATGTTTTGTTTTCAGAAAGACATTTTTTGTAAGTATTTGAAGATGGTGAATCATCCTAAAAGTGCGGAAATTTAGATTGCGGACGTGGTAAGGTTGGAGTTTGAATGGAAGACAGTCAACAACACCGTGGATTGCGGAGTATTTGTCATGAGGCATATAAAGACATGGTTCGGGGTAACAGCCGATAAGTGGGATAGTGGATTCCCACTTGTGCATAAGGAGAAGAAGGCGTGCTTGACACGTTTAAGGAAAAAGTACGCAATAAAGCTAGTTAAATCAGAGGCCAACAAGCACCGTAGTCGCGTATTAGCTGAAGCAGCCCGATATGAGAAGGCGAACGGATTTGGTTGTGTTTAGTACGTCTATGTTGGTTGACAATAGTTAACGTTTTTTGGTTTGAATTTTTTCGTATTTTGTTCTATTTTGAAACAGTGGAATTAAAGTTGAATGGGTATTAGTATGGTTTTTATGTATTTCAAACTACTACACAGTTTGTTTGTGTCCGTAATGCAGGTGTTGTGTATTTGATTGAATTAAACGTTTTCACATTATATTAAATGATCATTGTTATCACTTAGTAAAGTAGGTACACATGTGTATTTAGGATGTAGACATCCAAGTAACGTGATGAACGGCGGGACGTGATGAATTCTAGAATTGATAACTGGTACAAACGAAAATTGTGGTTCGAATATGAATAAGATATGTATGTTTGTTAAATAGATTATGAAAGATAATGTTGATAAATATAAAATATGTTAAGATTTGATTAATAAATTAAAAATAAGTTATGATATTGAAATAATCAAAATTATCGACAAATGCTAAAGAGATTTTGAAACTGAAATATTCCTTTATTGTTAAGATTTTGAAATTAATATCAAAATAATTTAAATTGAATATATATATATAAAGTTACAATCTTACCCTTCCTCTATGTATATGAAATCAATGGTTCAGATCAGTTCACGTGGTTCACGCTAGGAAATTTGTTCACGTTTGAACCTAACCCTATATATATATATATATATATATATATATATATATATATATATATAGGACAATGCTAGACAGAAAACCCACATTTAGGTAGAAAACTCTGGAAACCCAAATCTCCCGGCCTTTTTACCCCACTTCCCGACATTTTTTTTTTGAAAAAAATAACACATGTAATATACATGTTTTAGAGTGTCTTGGGCCAAAAAAAACAAAAAAGCGCCGAAGGGATTTTTTTAAAAAAAATAAACAAATTTCAGCCATGTCCGGTCGCCTAACATGTGTTAGCCAAAAATGACAGAATTTGCTGAAAATTTTTTTTTTTAAAAAGATCCCTTAGGCGCTTTTTTGATTTTTTTGGCCCAAAACTCTTAAAAACATGTATATTACATGTGTTAATTTTTTCAAAAAAAAAAAAATGTCGGGAGGTTGGGTTTTCTAAGGTTTTTCATATAGATAGGGTTTTCTACCTAGCCTTGCCCTATATATATATATATATATATATATATATATATATATATAACCATTAAAAACTACATAACATACATAATAATTATCAAAATAAAAAACAATCATTCTTCGTCGTCTTCGTCGGTTTCGAACCCAGGAATCGTTGAAACATGATCCACCAAATCAGATCGAAGGTTGTGATGTATATCCCTTGACTTGATCGAAAATTCATTTGACGCTTTATCTTCGTCTGTAACTGTTACGTTACCTGGTTGTGGGTCATCGTCATCATAGTAGGTAACGACCGCTCTACCTTCATCATCCAAAATCATGTTGTGAAGAATGATACATGCGCACATCACGTTTTCAATCTGATCCTTGTCCCATAGTCGACAAGGCATTGCCAATATTCGCCACCTTTTCTTCAAAACACCGAATGCTCGCTCGACGTCTTTACGTGCAGCCATTTGGACCCTGTTAAACTTTAATCTCTTTGGATCTATGGTACCGTGTCTTGTGAACGATTTTACGAAAACCCCCCACTCTGGGTAAATCCCATCAACTAGGTAGTACCTATACACGTACCCAACCCCGTTTACAAAGAAAGTTCCTTTGGGTCCTATACCATTTACCCGATCATTGAAAAGGGGCGAGTGGTTTATGATGGTAATATCATTATGTGAACCTGACATACCGAAGAACGCATGCCATATCCAAAGATCTTGGGACGCAACCGCTTCAAGCATGATGGCTGGCATCCCGTGAAATCCACTCGTGTGAGCGCCTTGACATGCGGTAGGACAAAGTTCCCAATGCCATTTCATACAATCTAAACTACCTAGCATCCCGGGTAGCCCATGATAATCTGCGTGATGTTCCAATATTTATTGCATGTCACTGAACGAGGGCTTTCTCAAATATCTTTTCCTATAAAGTTCTAAAATACACGAACAAAAGTTGTGAAGACTTTCACCAGCTACACGTGCAGACATTTTTAAATAGTCATTCATAATGTCCGAACTGTTGCCGTACGCTAACTGTCTAAGTGCGCCCGTGACCTTTTGCCACGTTCTAAATCCTAATTGCCGGGTTACATCCGGTTTTTATTGGAAATAAACATACTTCTCCTCAAGATCTCTAGATATCATTAAAAATAAGTTTCTACTCATACGAAAACAACGCCTAAACATTTTTTCATCATACTTAGGTTCCGCTGAGAAGTAATCGCTTACCAACAAATTGTTAGCGGTGTGCCGTTCACGAGCGATGTACCTCCTCCGTTTAGGTTGCGGAGTCTCTTCCTCATCGTCTTCCACGATAGCTTTCACCACCGTCGCGATCGTTTGTAGAAATATTTCCGCACCATAGTCAAATGATGATGACGATTCACTTGAACTTGAAGAACTCATGGCAAGATTGTGTTTTATGTGTTTGATATTGTGTGAGAAAAATGTTAAATATGGTAAGGTATTTATAAAGGAAAAAAAGTTTAAAAAAAAAATGCCCCAACGGCTAGCCTAACGACTAGTTTGGTTTGGCCATTGAGAGCCCACCATGTCAGATTCATAGACCCGCCCCATGCCCGACTTTAAACTCCCGCCCCTTTGGCCATGGCCAAACCCAAGCCCACCCGGGGTGGTGGCTTGGGCGTTTTCAGCCAACCCACGCCCCAACCTCCGCCCCATACCCCATAGTCTAAAGGGTTGGAATATTGGAAGATAATTAATTAAGTTATTAATGCGTAATGTGGTAGGCCCCTCTTTTGAAGGTGACGTTACCCTCGGCTAAGTGGTTTGAGTCAGCAGGGATACAATCCCAAGTAGCCGGGTTAATGTATTAATAATAGTTTACATATGAGGGGATCAAGCCATTCGCACCCCGCCATCTAATACCAGTGGGTATTGAAGGAGGTCCTAGTAAGCTTGACCCAGGTCCTTGCAGGATCTATACACTGAACAAGGCAAGAACCTTACCAAACCATTCCCTTAACCCCCGACCAGGTAGCCAACATACATCTATATAGACCGTAGAGATATGAATGGTGTAAATCTTTTATTTTATATAGACAATAAAATAATGCCAAGGCACCACGGACAAATGATAAGGAAGTTTCACCTTCAACATAAGAAACTAGTTATTAAAGTCATTAATACACAACCAAATAAAAAGTGCGAAAAGATTAAAAATCAAAAGTATTACACTAAATGCTTGTCTTCACCAAGTGATGTAAGAGACTTAGGCAAACATGGCCTTTGATTGTCAAGAACTCTTACTATCAATCTTGGATCCCGAGACTACTACACACACTGTAGGTGGATGATGGATGATGGTGGTGGATGTGGGTGTTGTGATGGTGGTGGAGTGTGGGTGAAGTGGGAGAGAGGTGGTTTGCCAAGTGATGCCTTTGAAGTGAGCCAAACACCCCTATTTATAGCCTGCACATCCTCTTTCTCTTTCTTCATTAATTGCAATTGTCTTCATTAGGCTCTATACGCCCCCGTGTTCACTGGGCACGGCCGCGTGTGTAGAAGCGAATCTGTACTATCAAGATTTGCAAGATTTTGCGAATATTAGCGTTGACCATGACCCGTGTTGAGCTGGGCATGCCCCCATGCTAGGAATAGAAACTTCTATGGCTTTGTCTTTTCTGCAGACACCTGACCACGCCCCCGTGTCCGCTGGGCACGGGGCCGTGGTCAGCCTTCTGTTCCTTTGTTTTTGGTTGGGAAGATGCTGTCGAGGGGTCGGGCATGCCACGTTTATTCCTTTTCTTTGTATTTATGTTAGATTTGGCTGCATATTTGTTCCTTTTGTTCAATTAAGCTCATTTGGTCCTGAAAATACAAAAGGAAGACAAAAGCATACTTTTTCCAACATTAGTACTAAAAACGGGTTAGTTTTATGCCTCATTTGATGTAATTTATATGTTGCATTTTACACATATCAAATACCCCCACACTTGAATATTTGCTTGTCCTCAAGCAAAACTCTTTATAATGTGGCTTACACGCCCAAATGGAATAGGTAGAAGAGAAGTTTTGGGCTTGTCTTGAGTGTCGGGAATCCAAGATCTTTATTGGGTTTTATTTTTATGTTATCTACAATCCTATTCGTTATTATTTAATTAGAATGTTTCATAAGAGAAATTACTTATTTGGGCATAACATGCCTCTTTAAAATTCCATTTATATACAAGTTCACATACCTCACGGGTGATCACTCAACACTCGGCCGAATATGTATTTTTGTGAAACACTCGAGACTGACATGGAACTTACTTCTACCATATGCTTGCCAAGCAATCAATCCTCCTCCTTTTTAACTTTAACCTTTGTAAATATCAAGAGGACTTGGGGAAGGGTTAGGCTTGGGTTAAAGGTAGGTGGTTTTGGGTTAGTGGTTAGTAAAAAGGGCTAAAAGCATAAAAATTGCCGGTCATCGTAAAACTTTTTATTTTTGTGACTTTTATTTGAACAAAGCACTTTCAAACAAAGTTTCTTTGATGAACTTGTTTGTTTATTGCTAGACTTTATATATATATAATGTTTCTACCCTTTGCAGGGGAAGGAGACACCCTACAGTTACAACACATAATAAACCTAGAAGACGAAGAAGGCAATAATTTGGAAGATTGTTCAAGTCCACAGTCGATAGACAGCACACACAGAGATTTCTAGAAGATGATGTAAGCAATGACGACACAAGACAGAAGACAAAAATCATGACGTAAGCAATGACGTTTTAAAGCTCAAATTATTTCACAGACAGTGGTCGACAGTGGGCAACATTTTTCAACACCTAACTTTGGCATCTAGCTTTATTTTTAGTTAGTGGGCTTTCTTTTTAGTCTAGGCTTTTGAATTTTATATTATTTAGTATATGCCGTTTATGCTTTAGTTTTGCCTATATATATGGCAATTGTAAATCTTTGTAAGTACGAACAACCATTAGAAGCAATAATATTTTTACTTCATATGGCACACTAAACTCTCTCCACATCTCTTTAGTTCCAATCCCTTAACATCCCAGATTTTCTCCAGTTCTTCATATTATATTCCAACCTACATAAAAAAAAAACTCTTTCTGCAACCTTCTACTCCGCTGTGCATACTCTCATCATCATCCGCTGTGTACATCTCTTTCAAGGTTTAATTCTTTCAAGGTAATTTTAATATTTTTTAATATTTTAATTTTAATATTTTTTAATATTTTTAATTTTTTAAAATTTGAACAAGAAGAAACAATGGATTATACACTATTAGATTATGAAGAAGAATCAATAGATTGTCTTAAAGTAGAAGAAACAAATAAAACAATAGAACAAATTATAGATCGAAAATTTACAGAAATAAATATACAAGAAGAAGTAGATGATATGATTATGGAATGTATAACATAATTAGGATTAGATTATGAAGAAAGTTATAATAAATTACAAGAATATTATAATTTACCATTAGTAGAAGGAATTATGAAAAGAGAGGTAATGTTATCAGATTTTTATAAACAAGAACAAAGCTTTATGTTTAATACATCAAATCCCTTAAAAAGACCAAAAATAGAATGGGGAGAATGATATAGTGGTACACACGAAAGTCATGGTAGAGAACCATGGACACAACCAACAGTTAATTATCAACAAGAATCTAATGTTATAGGAAAAGGAAGAAGAATGCCTATATGACAAATATACAGTGGAAATATGTTATTGTTAGAGCAACAAAAACCACAGTTATGGATAGATGAAGTTTTAACATGGGAACAAAATGTAGTAAGATTATGGGAAACAAATAAAAAAGATAGTATGGATATGTTTTCGTATTTAGAAACTACATTAGGACCAATAGCATTAGGAATATGGCAAAGTAAGAAAACACAAAATCCAGAAGAAATAAATAATCTTAAAGCATTAGGAGATAATCCTTATAATTTTACATCACAAATTAGAACACTTATATTAGGAGTAGATCCAGCAAAAAATAATTCTTTAATACAAGATACAGCTATTAGAAATTTAGAACAATTAAGTATAGCAGACATGAAATACATAAATGAATTTACACTAGATTTTACAAGATTATTATCACAAACAGGAAAGGCTATGGATGATAATTTATGTGATAAATATTTTATAAAATTACCAGGAGATTTAGGAAAATCTATACATGAAGCATGGAAAACAAATTATGGTACACAACAGAATTTAGGAATAGGACCAAGAATAACTTATACATTTGGTATATTAGAAGAAAAATGTAAAGAAGTAGCATTACAAGAACAATTAAAAAGAAATGCTTATGCATTTTGTAAAACAGCAATCTATACACCACAAGCATATGGAGTTTATGATAAAAAGAAAAAGATACGAAAAAGCACAACATATGATAGAAATTATAGAAAACATTATAATACAAACAAATATGTTAAAAACCCACAATCACGAAAATGTAGATGTTACACTTGTGGAGAAACAACACATTTAGCTAATAATTGTCTAAATAAAAGAAAAAATATGGAAAGAGCTAATTTAATAGAACAATTACAAGATTATGAAATAGAAGCTCTAAAAACAGATGTTGAATCTGATAATGAATCAATATATAGTATTTATAGTGAAGAAGAAAACTCAACAGCAAAAGTAACATACACCTATATGAATACAGAGGAAATTTGTGAACATGATTGGAAACAAAATAAAGGAAATAATCACATAAGATGTTGTCATTGTGGATATTATCCTAGTATAGAAAAGAGATCACAATGTAATAAATGTTTTAAAGAAATTTGTTTTAAATGTCTTAAAGAAATTTATGATAAAGATATAGCTACAACATCAAAAGTAAAAACAAATTATGAAAATAATGAAAATGAAAGGATAAATAAATTGGAATTAACAATAGAATTACATAGTTTAAAAATAAAAAATTTAGAAAATAAAATAGAAGAACTTGAAAGATTGAGTCAAATAGAAGAAATAGGTAAAATGGCTTTACAAAAACCAGATGATCAAACTTACATACAAACACAAGGATCAACAAACATGATAAATATACAATGTCGTTTTTGGTTAGATAATAATAAATACCTAGATTTAACAGCATTAGTAGATACAGGAGCTACAAAAAGCTTAATTTCACATAGTTTGGCACCTATAGAATATCATAAAAAACTATCATATGAACTAAGTACAAGAACAATAGAAGATAGATTAATATATATTACACACTGTTTAGAACCAGTAGGAATACAGTTCTTAGATTTTGCAAACAATTATAGTATAAAATATGAAATGCCACAAATAAATATTAATCCACCAGAGATAAAATCAAAAGATTTTGTAATAGGATTAAATTTTATATTAGGATTAAATGGTGCAGTTACAATTACAAGAAATTTTATAACATTAAGTAAACAATTATATACAATACCAACCCTTAGATATTTGAATACAACACAAATTGTTCAAAAAAGAGGGGATAAAGGGAATTTAGATTTCTTAAAAACACAGAATAGAAAACAGTTTATAGAAAATGAATCATTAAAACTTTTAATAGATTTTTTAAGTCATGAAATAGAGAAAGGACAAGATATTACAAAAAGTGTAAATCATCCTATGATATTACATTTAGAAAAAATAGGATACATTGGAGAAGATATAACAAAATCAAATGTAAAATATATTTGTAAATTTAAATTAAAAAATCCTGAGATAGTAATCAGAACAGCTAATATAGAATATAGCCCATTAGACAAAGAAGAGTTTAAAAAACAAATCTCTGAAATGGTAAATCAAGGATTAATTAGAAAGTCAGAAAGTCCTCATAGATCTACAGCTTTCTTAGTAAGAAATCACAGTAAGATAAAAAGAGGGAAAGCTAGGATAGTTTATAATTATAAAAGATTAAATGATAATACAATAGATGATGGATATAATATTCCTAACAAAGACAGTTTGTTAAATCTTATACAAGATAAAAAAGTATTTTCAAAATTTGATTTAAAATCAGGATATAATCAGTTAAAATTAGAAGAAAGTTTTAAACCATGGACAACTTTTACATATTCAGAAGGGCAATATGAATGGAATGTCCTTAGTTTTGGACTAAAAAATGCACCTTCGATTTTTCAAAGATTTATGGACAGTATATTTTTAAAATTTAATTTTTGCTTAGTATACATTGATGATATTTTAGTTGCAAGTAATACAGTGCAGGAACATGAGAAACACCTACAACAGGTTTTTGAAGAAATAAAGAAAAATGGTATAGTAGTTTCAAAAAGAAAGATGGAACTTTTCAAAAGAAAAATTTCTTTTTTAGGATTAGAAATTGGAAATGGAAAAATAGAATTACAACCACATATTTCTACAAAAATTTTAAATTTTCCTGAAAATTTTGAAAATTTAAAACAAATACAAGCCTTTTTAGGTCTAGTAAATTATGCTAGAAAATTCATACCAAACTTGTCAAAATTGGTTGGACCATTATATGGTAAAACTACTAAAAACGGTCAAAGGTATTTTAACCAAGAAGATATTAAACTAGTTAAAGAAATTAAAAAAGCAGTTAAAAATATTAAACCATTAAAATTACCATTAGTTACAGATTATATAATTATTGAAACAGATGGATGCAAAGAAGGATGGGGAGCAGTCCTTCTATGTAAACCAAACAAATACAGTCTCAAGGAAGAAGAGAAAATTTGCGCTTATTCAAGTGGTAATTTTCAAAACAAAACAAATTGGACTACAATTGATTTTGAAATACAGGCATTAATTTATTCATTAGAAAAGTTTAAGATTTTTCTTAATAAAGAATTTACAGTAAGAACTGACTGTGAAGCAATAGTTAAGTTTGTAAAAAATGATCAAAGTAAAAAGGTAAATAGAACTAGATGGGTTAATTTACAAAATACTATACAAGGAAATGGATATTTTATAAATTTTGAACATATTAAAGGAAAAAATAATGGGATAGCTGATATGTTATCTCGAAATATAAACAAATGGTTTGTTTTAGATGGACAGGAAAAACGATAAAGAGAAGTTAAAGCTTATACATCCAAAACAAAAGCAACAGGAGAATTCTTCATCAGAAGAAGAAAAAATTCAACAAGCGTATTTACAGTCAATAGAAAAGATATACAGTTCTCCTCACAGATCATTACCACAGATAATGACAAGACAGTTTTATACACAACAGCAATCAAAGGCAGCTGGCAAACGGCCGTTGTATACAAACTTCTCACCCAAGCCGGTGATTGAATTTGGAACATATACTCTACAGATATGCAATGAAGCTGAAAAGAAGTTTCGTCCTATTATGGAAATGAAACTAACAGATAAACAGCAATGTTTATTAGACAATTTATGGCATATTCAAACCATGCCACAAGCTTCATCATTTAAAGTACAGATTTTAAATGCTTTAAGCATTTACTTTCAGGAACAAAGTTCAAAAACTCCTGAAAGACAGTTTAAACAAAGACCAAATTACACACATTATGTTATATTTAGAGGTACAAAAACTGAAATTTTTAACAAATGGGAGACAATTGTAAAACATATAACTTGTGTAGGAGGAGCATATTGGAAATGTTACACAAGCTTTGCTGAGGCTCTTAAAGCAGCAAGAGAAGATTTTGGTTTACAAAGTTTTTACATAGAACCAGAAGAGGTTAAAAGCTTTTCTGACATGGCAAAAACAAACCCTGAGCATTATATAAAAGCTCAACAAGAAATCATTTCTGTATTAAAAACACAGCTTGAAGAAAAAACAAAAAATGCACAAGATTTTTTGTTTTAACAAGCTATTTTCAATTCTTAAGTTTTTTGCCTAAGAGAGTTTCCCAAAAACACCGGCTTAACATGCCATAAAAGGGACTTGTCTTAGTCTTTTAGATTTTAAGAAAGCCTTTGCTCTGATACCAATATATCAGAGAGGGTGGTAAAAATTAAAAATATTAAAAAATATTAAAATTACCTTGAAAGAGATGTACACAGCGGATGATGATGAGAGTATGCACAGCGGAGTAGAAGGTTGCAGAAAGAGTTTTTTTTTTATGTAGGTTGGAATATAATATGAAGAACTGGAGAAAATCTGGGATGTTAAGGGATTGGAACTAAAGAGATGTGGAGAGAGTTTAGTGTGCCATATGAAGTAAAAATATTATTGCTTCTAATGGTTGTTCGTACTTACAAAGATTTACAATTGCCATATATATAGGCAAAACTAAAGCATAAACGGCATATACTAAATAATATAAAATTCAAAAGCCTAGACTAAAAAGAAAGCCCACTAACTAAAAATAAAGCTAGATGCCAAAGTTAGGTGTTGAAAAATGTTGCCCACTGTCGACCACTGTCTGTGAAATAATTTGAGCTTTAAAACGTCATTGCTTACGTCATGATTTTTGTCTTCTGTCTTGTGTCGTCATTGCTTACATCATCTTCTAGAAATCTCTGTGTGTGCTGTCTATCGACTGTGGACTTGAACAATCTTCCAAAATTATTGCCTTCTTCGTCTTCTAGGTTGATTATGTGCTGTAACTGTAGGGTGTCTCCTTCCCCTGCAAAGGGTAGAAGCATTCTCCAAACTGGTTTTGTGTAGACTTGTATGTAATGTCCTTCACCTACCAAGTGATAATTCCTCCATGGATAATAATCAGGAAGTTCTGGGGTTTCCTGATATTTTTTGATAAACTGTGTAAAATTATCTGGAATGTTTTCATCTGAATGACTTAACCAAGGTAGAGTTGAAAACTCTATATCAGTTTTTGTCATTGATGTCTGTAGATGATATTGATGACATATGTTACTTTTATGTTCAATGAAAATCCTTTTTCTTGCTGGTCTGTATGTGTATGCATCTGTATAAGGGAATGAGGAAATTATTTTACAACCAATGATCGAAGTAATTGATCTGATTGCCATATTTCCTGCAATTAGAATGACCTTTTCTCCAAGCTGGTTTAGAAGATCTTCTGCCTTTCTGTCTAACTTTATTTCCAAATAATCAATCATACCATGATGATAAAATTGAATTATTTGCTCATTTGTCAACTTTGTAGGATGGTGTATTTGAAGCAATAGAAGACCAGTTCCGTCTCCTTTTTCATCCATTCTTTCTACCATTTTGAATCCTTGCTGTTCACTGTCAAATTTGAATGCTATGTCTACCAACTGTTGCTGTAAATTTTACAGAATTAAAGGAAACTCTGCACAAACTTTCTGTGACACAAGATTCTCAAATTCTGGGAATCTTTCTGTAACTGGTTTTAGGCATTGCTGCCAAGGTGTATCAAGAATCCTAGTCCTGAAACACTCAAAAGTCCTGTGTACATCTGTTTTGTCTTTATTTTCTTTTTTCTCAAGCCTCTGTAATAACTGTGTATTTTTTGCTTCTAATAAACCCATTTTTTGTTTTAACAAGCTATTTTCAATTTGATTCTAGTTAAAAAACTGGAATTTTTAACAAATGGGAGACAGTTGTAAAACATATAACTTGTGTAGGAGGAGCATATTGGAAAGGTTACACAAGCTTTGCTGAGGCTCTTAAAGCAGCAAGAGAAGATTTTGGTTTACAAAGTTTTTACATAGAACCAGAAGAGGTTAAAAGCTTTTCTGACATGGCAAAAACAAACCCTGAGCATTACATAAAAGCTCAACAAGAAATCATTTCTGTATTAAAAACACAACTTGAAGAAAAAACAAAAAATGCACAAGATTTTTTGTTTTAACAAGCTATTTTCAATTCTTAAGTTTTTTGCCTAAGAGAGTTTCCCAAAAACACTGGCTTAACATGCCATAAAAGGGACCTGTCTTAGTCTTTTAGATTTTAAGAAAGCCTTTGCTCTGATACCAATATACCAGAGAGGGTGGTAAAAATTAAAAATATTAAAAAATATTAAAATTACCTTGAAAGAGATGTACACAGCGGATGATGATGAGAGTATGCACAACGGAGTAGAAGGTTGCAAAAAGAGTTTTTTTTTTTTTTTTTTTTTTTATGTAGGTTGGAATATAATATGAAGAACTGGAGAAAATCTGGGATGTTAAGGGATTGGAACTAAAGAGATGTGGAGAGAGTTTAGTGTGCCATATGAAGTAAAAATATTATTGCTTCTAATGGTTGTTCGTACTTACAAAGATTTACAATTGCCATATATATAGGCAAAACTAAAGCATAAACGACATATACTAAATAATATAAAATTCAAAAGCCTAGACTAAAAAGAAAGCCCACTAACTAAAAATAAAGCTAGATGCCAAAGTTAGGTGTTGAAAAATGTTGCCCACTGTCGACCACTGTCTGTGAAATAATTTGAGCTTTAAAACGTCATTGCTTACGTCATGATTTTTGTCTTCTGTCTTGTGTCGTCATTGCTTACATCATCTTCTAGAAATCTCTGTGTGTGCTGTCTATCGACTGTGGACTTGAACAATCTTCCAAAATTATTGCCTTCTTCGTCTTCTAGGTTGATTATGTGCTGTAACTGTAGGGTGTCTCCTTCCCCTGCAAAGGATAGAAGCATTCTCCAAACTGGTTTTGTGTAGACTTGTATGTAATGTCCTTCACCTACCAAGTGATAATTCCTCCATGGATAATAATCAGGAAGTTCTGGGGTTTCCTGATATTTTTTGATAAACTGTGTAAAATTATCTGGAATGTTTTCATCTGAATGACTTAACCAAGGTAGAGTTGAAAACTCTATATCAGTTTTTGTCATTGATGTCTGTAGATGATATTGATGACATATGTTACTTTTATGTTCAATGAAAATCCTTTTTCTTGCTGGTCTGTATGTGTATGCATCTGTGTAAGGGAATGAGAAAATTATTTTACAACCAATGATCGAAGTAATTGATCTGATTGCCATATTTCCTGCAATTAGAATGACCTTTTCTCCAAGCTGGTTGAGAAGATCTTCTGCCTTTCTGTCTAACTTTATTTCCAAATAATTAATCATACCATGATGATAAAATTGAATTATTAGCTCATTTGTCAACTTTGTAGGATGGTGTATTTGAAGCAATAGAAGACCAGTTCCGTCTCCTTTTTCATCCGTTCTTTCTACCACTTTGAATCCTTGCTGTTCACTGTCAAATTTGAATGCCATGTCTACCAACTGTTGCTGTAAATTTTACAGAATTAAAAGAAACTCTGCACAAACTTTCTGTGACACAAGATTCTCAAATTCTGGGAATCTTTCTGTAACTGGTTTTAGGCATTGCTGCCAAGGTGTATCAAGAATCCTAGTCCTGAAACACTCAAAAGTCCTGTGTACATCTGTTTTGTCTTTATTTTTTTTTTCTCAAGCCTCTGTAATAACTGTGTATTTTTTTGCTTCTAATAAACCCATTTTTTGTTTTAACAAGCTATTTTCAATTCTTAAGTAACCTTTCAAGGAATGTCACAAGAAAACCGAGCTTTTTACTAAAACAAAAGGGTTTAAAAGAAAAAGGTTTTGGTGGGTAAAGGGTGTTTGTTTTGTGGGTTTAGAAATGAAAAGGTTTAGGCTCAAAGGGGTTAACTAGGGGGATTTTGGGTAGGTTAAAAGAAAAAGAAAAAGAAAAATAATGGTGTTGAAAAGAAAAAAGGGTTAGTCCTAATGCCTCCATCATTTACTTACTTGGGTTTAAGTTGGTAAGGACCAAGAATGTATTGTTGTGGCAAGTTCTAGAGTCGTAAGAAACCAAGTGGCTATTCACACAAGAAACGAAAAATGAGCAGTTAGTTTAAAGATGTATGGTTGTATGCTCAATAAAGGCTCAAAACTCACTTTTTGTGGGAATGAGTTTTTAATGTGATCAAGTGTATATAATCAAATTTTAACTAGATTTTTCATGCCGTTTCATAATTATCTTATGTTAGTTCCTTTTTTTATCACGACGCTATCGGTTGTAAATTTGTAAAAATATAACCTTTTTAGAACTTGTTGTTCCCAAATTTAACGAAGACAAGTAAAAAAAATGAGAAATTTTTGAAAAAAATTTGGGGTGATTAGCGGTTCCAATAGAGTTTTGTGTAAGGCTTGTTATTAAGACTTGAAAAATTTCAAGGTTTTAGCATCCCCCACACTTAAATTACACATTGTGCTCAATGTGTCCCAAAAATAGGTATTTAGGTTGATTGGATGTGTAAGGTGTTAAAAACAAGGTTTTGGTGTTACTGGGCAGCTGGACACGACCCCGTGCTGGGTGAGCACGACCCCGTGGTCAGACTGCCAGTAACAAAAACTTACAGAAGTTGGGCACGGGGGCGTGTCTGGTGAACACAACCCCGTGTCAGGCAGGTTTTAAACAAACAGCAGCAACAGGGTGGTGGACACGGGGGCGTGTTGGCTGGGCACGGCCCCGTGTTGACAATCCGCAATCTGCAAAAACAGGTTTTGGCTTTCGGTTCTGGTTTCCAGGCTTATGTAGCACTAATACTTAGTGCTTCCAAGCCTTGTAGGTACCTGTTTTACTTAAAAATACCACACCAAACAAAATAACCAACATCCTACCTTACCATAAGTTCAACATCCACAACATAAAATAAAAAGAAAAATGCAAGAAATTAAAAGTGTTAACGGAAAAGTAAATTGTTCAACAATGGCACGCAGGCCATGAAATTGTTTGTAAGATAAGGGGTTAACCTATTAAGACCTCCAACCGTGTTACATCACTTACCACTGCCTTCAACTCAATCCATATCGTCGTCCTCTTCATCCCCTCCTTGGCCCGCCATGTATTCCCGGATATTGCCGATGTCATCTTGAATTTCGGAGATGTTCCTCACTATAACTCTGACTCGGGTGTACGTGTTGCTTGCCGTATTGTAGGTGTTTCGGGTGCACAAAAGGTTTTCCTGCAACAAATCATGTAAACTTTGAAAAATTAGGAAAGCCACCTCCTTGAGAGGAGGATTGGCCCGGATCACCATGGTGCTGATACTGGTACTGTGGAGGAGGACGGATTTGTGGAGCGTGAAGGACAAGAGCTTCTTGAGGGTTCCACACATGCCCTTGAACCGTTTGAAATCTGATTGTTCCGTCACCCACTTCATTTATAATCCCCATCGAGCGGCATATGCCCCGACCACGGGCCCCTATGGAAGGACCTTGGCATCTCTTGTACGAAATGCTTGAAGAGGCGGTAAACCCATCCTCCGAAGAAGATAGGGGTCGGGGGATTGGCTAGTTGGTTCAGGTGCATGTTGCGTAGGAGCAGGTATGGAACATCAAGGGCTACACGGTTGTAAATGCAGTGAAGGACCAAAAGATCTCGCAAGCTTACAACACCAGTACTGTCATGTCGTTGGCAGAGGGAGTTGCTAAGGACCCTATGGATGTAGCGGTATAGAGGGTCCCGCAACAGTGTGCTCTTGGTCTGGCTTGGGTTGTAGTGTCTTTCCCCAATCTGAGCCCATGTTGCTTGACGTTGGTCCGGTGGGAGTTCACGGAGACCACCCGTGTTCTCCTCATCTCCCGCATCCTCTTCAGCATATAACCCAATGATTGCCCCAAATTGTGCAATCGAATTGCAAGCATATTCCCAGCACAACGAAATTCCACTCCCTCACTATCGAACGACTCAGCTCTTGACTTGAACGCCAATGTACTGTAGAACTCCATGTTGTATTCATGGACTAAGTGGAGTCGAGTACAAAGGGCTGCTCTGAGTGGAACAATAACTAGGTTGTTGAAGCGATTGAGTTTTCCTACTGCTTCTAAGGTTTCAAGGCAGACTTGTCGTGGGTTTTCTTCGGGCCTTATCTTGAGGATTTCAAACCGAGCTTGAGCAACCCACTCATTCTGGCTGAATCTTGTGTACTTTTTGGCCATCTGAAAGAAAACACCAAACAATTAGCACAAACAGTAAATTTTTTTGAAGAAAACTGAAAACAGCAAGCTGAACACGGCCCCGTGTCCATTGGACACACCCCATGTTCGCCGAAAAACTGCTGGACACGCCCCCGTGTCGGCTGAGCACGACCCCGTGCTCAGGTGTCTGTTTCCCAAAATTTTGATTTTTCGTCCCGGTTTCGAAAACTTGAAAATTTTGGTCCAGTAGGGGCGGTTTTCCCCGAAAATGAAACCCCAACTGCCGTTTTTCCCAAAACAAACCGTTTACCCCTGCAATTTTATTTTTTTCGATTAAAAAACAAGGGTTTGAGGTTTTTGTGTGAAGTTGGGCAAATCTTCAAACAATTCAAGTTGATTTACTTCCTATAACATGTAACTAAACTACTACTAACAGATCTAAGCAAAAATTTGGGGTTTGATTCGGTTCAAGTTGAAGAACCCAAGATTTTCCCCAAATTTTTGATATTAAACTACATCCAAGTGATTAATCTAACTAATTATGATGATAGAATCATACCTTGACATTGTTGGAAGTCGAAAAAACGTAGAAATCTGCAGAAATTTCAGGTGGAACTAGAGAGTTATCGGGGAAACGGGGCGTGTGTAAGTGAAGAAATGAAGGAAAAAGTGGTTTTATCCCGTCAGTTGTGCGAACACGGCCCCGTGGGCGGGCAATTTTGAAAAATATTATATTATATTTTTTATTTTTTTAGTGCACGTGTGAGTGACCCGTTTCCCAAAACTTGGTTTTAGAAATCTTACCGATTTAGAAGCCTTTCCGATGTTTGTCACTTACAAGATATGATGTCGATGCTCAAACCTTCATTTATTCGTCGGCCGCTTGTAGCGAGATTTCCTCCTCTTCATCCTCAATAAATCCTTGATAAAGCTTTAGCCGTTGACTTTGAATGGAATTCCATTCCAATATTTAATTTCAATTGAACCGTGTGGAAAAATATGGTTGATAGAAAAAGGTCCCGTCCACCTAGACTTTAATTTACCAGGAAATAATTGAAGTCGTGAATTAAGTAATAGAACTTGATCTCCTACCCGAAATTCATTTGGTTAATGTGTTTATCATGCAAATTTTTCATATAAATTCCGGAGTTAGAGTATGCGTGATTTCTTAATTCGTCTAATTCATTTAATTGACAAAATCGATTTTTACCGGCAATTTCTACGTCTAAGTTTACGTTTTTAATTGCCCAATAGGCTTTGTGTGCAATTTCTACTGGCAAATGACAACTTTTTCCATAGACAAGCTTATATGGGGTGGTACCTATTGTTGTTTTATAAGCAGTTCGAAAAGCCCATAAAGCATCGTCTAATTTATCAGCCCATTCCTTTTTATTTAACCCTATGGTTTTTTCAAGTATTCTTTTTAAATCTCGATTAGTCACTTTGACTTGTCCGTTTGTTTGAGGGTGATATGCCGTTGAGACCCGGTGATAGACCCCATACCTTATTAAGATTTCTTCAAGTTGATGATTACAAAAAATGGGTACCTCTATCACTTATTAATGCTTTTGGAGTTCCAAAACGAGAGAATAATCGTTTCAGGAATCTTACTACAACTCTTCCATCATTTCTTGGAAGGGCTTCGGTCTCGGCCCATTTAGACAAGTAATCTACTGCCACAAGTATATATTTGTTTCCTTTTGACGGTGGGAAAGGTCCCATAAAGTCGAGTCCCCACACATAAAATATTTCACAAACAAGGATGCCATTTTGTGGCATTTCATTTTTGGAAGAAATATTACCTGATCGTTGGCATGCATCACATATTTTGATAAGACTTTGGGCGTCTTTGTAAATGGTTGGCCAATAGAATCTTGAATCAAATACCTTTCGCGCGGTACTTGCGGTACCATGATGTCCTCCGTATGGACCTTTATGACAATGGCGGAGAATTCTTCTTGCTTCACTACCATGTACGCATCGGCGGATGAGCTGGTCGGCACACATTGTGAAAAGATAAGGATCTTCCCAAAAGTAATGCTTTACATCGGCAAAGAATTTTTTTTCTTTGATGATGTGGCCAACCTTTCGCGACTATTCCGCTAGCTAAGTAGTTAGCATAGTCGGCGTACCATGGTTCTTCTCGGTATTCCACAATTTCTAGGGACTCCGTTGGGAAATTTTCATTGATTAGCTCGTCCCTAGTTGCCTCTAAAGCTGGATCTTCCAAGCGGGAGAGATGATCTGTAGCGGTGTTTTCTGCTCATCTTTTGTCTTTTATTTCAATTTCAAATTCTTTGAGGAGTAGAATCCATCTAGTTAAACGCGGTTTAGCATCCTGTTTCTTTAAGAGATAACGAATGGCTGCATGGTCTATATAAACTATCGTTTTAGAAAGAACAAGATAAGAACGAAATTTATCAAAAGCAAATACTACAGCTAGTAATTCTTTTTCTGTTGTTGTGTAATTTTCTTGTGTATCATTAAGTGTTTTACTAGCGTAATATATTGGGTGAAAATGCTTATCTTTTCTTTGTCCCAAGATGGCTCCAACTGCAAAGTCACTTGCATCACACATGATTTCGAAAGGTAATTTCCAGTTAGGCGCTATCATGATAGGTGCATTGAGTAACATTTCTTTTAGTGTGGGAAATGCTTGGTTGCAATCCTTGTCAAAGATGAAAGGAGCATCTTTTTCAAGTAATTTTGTTAGAGGTCTTGAGATTTTTGAAAAGTCTTTGATAAATTGCCTATAGAATACGGCATGTCCTAGGAAACTTCTGATAGCTCGAACGGAGGATAGGGGTGGTAATCGAGAAATAGTGTCTCTTTTTGCTCGATCAACCTCCATTCCTTCGCTTGAGATTTTGTGACCGAGTACTATTCCCTCCGTTACCATGAAATGGCATTTTCTCAATTAAGGGCGAGGTTAGTTTCCCCACATCGGGATAGCATTCGTTCAAGGTTATCGAGGCATTGGTCATATGAATCTCCAAAGATAGAAAAGTCATCCATGAAGACTTCCATAGACTTTTCTATCATATCATGGAAAATGGCCACCATGAAATGTTGAAATGTTGCGGGGGCATTACATAGACCAAAGGGCATGCGCGATAAGCAAAAGTTCCGTAGGGACATGTGAATGCTGTCTTTTCTTGGTCTTCGGGTGCTATCGGTATTTGAAAGTAACCTTGTTGCCTCATTTAATCAACGATAATCTATACAAACTCTCCATCCTGTGATGGTTCTCGTTGGTATTAATTCATTTTTCTCATTAGTGACCACCGTCATGCCTCCTTTTTTGGAACTACTTGAACGGGACTTACCCAAGGACTATCGGAAATTGGGTAAATGAGTCCGACGTCAAGTAACTCGATGACTTCATTTTTAACCACTTCTTGGACATTTGGATTTACTCGACGTTGTGGTTGTATTACCGATTTATAGTCATCATTCATTAAAATTTTGTGCGTGCACATGGAAGGGCTTATTCCTTTAATATCTATAAGTTTCCAAGCAATCGCATATTTGTGTTTTTTCAAAAGTGAGATTAGTTTATCTTTTTCTACACTAGTTAATTTAGACGAAATAATTACAGGTAACTTACCATCTTTGTCGAGAAAAGCATATTTCAAACCTTTTGGAAGTTCTTTGAGCTCAAGTGGTGGGTCTTTGGGAGACTCCTTATTTGGTTGCTCATTTTTATCAAGAACCAAAAAGGTTTGTTCTATGGCGACCTCTTCTTCAACAAAGTGGTCGATTTCTTCTCTTGTATCGGGTGGCTCATCTTCATCTTCAATTAGGGGGTCATCATTGCCGAATGGATATTTCATTGAACGCTCAAGATCGACACTTCTTTTGAATGCCCCTAATTGAATAGGTAGATTGTTTTTCTTCCGATTTTTCAAAGCTTCGTGGGTCTTTACAAAAAGGTTGTCCCAACACTAGCGGAGCGTCATCAAGGATGACGAAGTCGGTTGGGATTACTATTTGATTTGTTTGGACTAACACATCTTCAACTATCCCTATTGATTTTATTGTTTTCTGATTAGATAGAAAAATGGGTATTTGAAGTGGAGAAAAATCACTAATACTTAATTTTTCGAAAATGTAGTTTGGCATTATATTAACACAAAGATCTTTATCAATTGTAATATTACTAATAAAGGAGTTTTGAAAGAAACATGGAACCGGTGTAATGTTAATTTCAAATGGGTCATCTTTTATTAGCGTAGTTTGATCATTGATTAACTTAATGCTTACCATTTCGTCAATTTTAGTGTTAGTGTTTAACTCTTTTTAAAAACTTAGCATGAGTGGGTACTAAACAATGGTTTTCGAAAGAAGGTGACAAGAGATTAATTTATTGAAAATTAGACTCTTCTTGAATTTTAACGTTATCGGACTCACCTTTTTCATTTTTAACTCATGTGTCGGTTTTTCACTTACTTGTTCTTCCATTTTTACCTCTTCAGCTATCTCTTCTTTATTACAAGTTAATTCTTCCCTTATGCGAGATTCCCCTTCCCTTGCGCGGGTTTCTTTTATATAGCGCTCGATAGTTTTAAGGTGTTCTATTATCTTTTCGGCTACGGGTGAGATAGTTGGTGGTTCGTCAAAGTGAGGGAATAAGTATCCTCAAAGATCGAATTCGGAAGTTCGATCCTTGGTTCCTCATAATACTCATATGAGGTAGATGGTTCACACCGTTGTTCCTCATTGTAAGTATATGATGGATAAGGGTCGTAACTTGGTTCTTCATAATACTCATATGAGGTGGGTTGTTCACGCCATGGTTCCTCATATTAAGCATATGAAGATTGAGGCTCATATCTTGGTTCCTCAAAGTATGATTATGAAGGCTCATACTTTGATTCATCAAAATATGAGTATGAGGGAGAAGGTTCATACCTTTGCTCTTCATAGGGTGTGTATGAAGTTGATGGCTCCTACCTGGGCTCCTCATAGTAGGTGTACGAAGTGGATGGTTCAAAGAGATCACAGTATTGCACCGAATGAGGGTTGCCACAAATAGTACAATACTCTTCCCAATAATCATCCTCCTCATAGTGGTAGTTGTAACCTCCTGAGTATTGATCCATAAGAATCACTCAGCAGATCACAACAGAGTCTCGGTACCAGAAAACAAAAATAAAAACGGAAACAGAAACAGAGGCTGGACACGGCCCCGTGTTCAGTGAGCACGGCCCCGTGTTCAGGTTCTGTATCTGGGTGTTTGAAAAATGTAACTGGTTTTGTGCATCACGGGGGCGTATTCAGCGAACACGACCCCATGTTCAGACTCTGTATCTGGGTGTTTTGAAAAAAATATGCAGCACGGCCCCGTATTCAGTGAACACGGCCCCGTGTTCAGGCTACTGTAATGCAAAAACTAACTAAAAATGTAAAAATGCGTGTGGTTTTAAAAAAAAGGTTTTTGAAAAACTGATTAGGCCGTCGATTTTAAGCTTTCTTAAAATCCTTGTGTCCCCGGCAACGGTGCCAAAAACTTGGTGTGTGTCGGGTGTATTATGTTTTTCTTTATATTTTAAGCCCTTTTTTATTACACGTTAGTCAAGTTTTAAATTTATAAAACACGATATTCTACTAACACTAAACACACACATAGGCAAGTGCACCCATCGTGAGCGTAGTATAGCGTTGGTAAGATACCGAGATCGTCCAAGGACACAAGAGCTTTTAGTACCGGTTTATCCTCAACGTCTAATTAAATCAAAAGTTTTAGAAAAGGTTTTAAACATAAATAAAAACTAAAAATGCTGAAAAATAAACATAAAATAAAAAAACAGATAGACAAGATTAATCACTTGGATCCGACTCGCCCTTAGTGTAACCTTTGATGATTTCCGCACTTTTGCACTTTTTAAGAGATTATCTTAGTTATAGTAGTAGGCCCTTCTTTTGAAGGTGACGTTACCCTCAACTCAGTAGTTTGAGTCAGCAAGGATACAATCCTAAAGGGTTGGAATATTGGAAGATAATTAATTAAGTTATTAGTGCGTAATGTGGTAGGGCCCTCTTTTGAAGGTGACGTTACCCTCGGCTAAGTGGTTTGAGTCAGTAGGGATATAATCCCAAGTAGTCGGGTTAATGTATTAATAGTAGTTTACATATGAGGGGATCAAGTCATTCGCACCCCCGTCATCCAATACCAGTGGGTATTGAAGGAGGTCCTAGTAAGCTTGACCCAGGTCCTTGCAGGCTCTATACACTGAACAAGGCAAGAACCTTACCAAACCATTCCCTTAACCCCCGACCAGGTAGCCAACATACCTCTATATAGACCGTAGAGATATGAATGGTGTAAATCTTTTATTTTATATAGACAGTAAAATAATGCCAAGACACCATAGACAAATGATAAGGAAGTTTCACCTTCAACATAAGAAACTAGTTATTAAAGTCATCAATACAAAACCAAATAAAAAGTGCGAAAAGATTAAAAATCAAAAGTATTACACTAAATGCTTGTCTTCACCAAGAGATGTAAGAGACTTAGGCAAACATGGCCTTTGATTGTCAAGAACTCTTACTATCAATCTTGGATCCCGAGACTACTACACACACTCTAGGTGGATGATGGATGATGGTGGTGGATGTGGGTGTTGTGATGGTGGTGGAGTGTGAGTGAAGTGGGAGAGAGGTGGTTTGCCAAGGGATGCATTTGAAGTGAGCTAAGCACCCCTATTTATAGCCTGCACAGAAGCCCGGACACGGCCCCGTGTCCATCCTCTTTCTCTTTCTTCATTAATTGCAATTGTCTTCATTAGGCTCCACACGCCCTCGTGTTCACTGGGCACGGCCCCGTGTGCAGAAGCGAATCTGTACTATCAAGATTTGCAAGATTTTGCGAATCTTAGCATTGACCACGGCCCGTGTTGAGCTGGGCACGCCCCCATGCTGGGAATAGAAGCTTCTATGGCTTTGTCTTTTCTGCAGGCACCTGACCACGCCCCCGTGTCCACTGGGCATGGGGCCGTGGTCAGCCTTCTGCTCCTTTGTTTTTGCTTGGGAAGATGCTGTCGAGGGGTTGGGCATGCCACGTTTATTCCTTTTCTTTGTATTTATGTTAGATTTGGCTGCATATTTGTTCCTTTTGTTCAATTAAGCTCATTTGGTCCTGAAAATACAAAAGGAAGACAAAAGCATACTTTTTTCCAACATTAGTACTAAAAAAGGGTTAGTTTTATGCCTCATTTGATGTAATATATATGTTGCATTTTACACATATCAGAATTTACAACTTTCACACCCCAATCAATGGCGGAATATGTCGGGGTATGATATGTGATTGTTCATAACTCATTACACTATTTAAAAGTGACATTTTTAATCATGTCAATTTAATTATTCAAATACAAGAAAACACGTTTTCTCATAACATAACATAAAGTAAAGTTTTATTTATTGAATTTAAGTCTCATGCATCCTCAGTGTCTCATCATGCTTCATAACATCTTAAACTGCATCACCTGTATCATGTACAAAATAACGAGTCAATGAACAAGTTGGTGAGTAAACATAGGGTTTGATACATATAGTAAGAGTAAAGTAGCGAATCAATAGTCAATGATATAATTTAGCACCTATGTATAAACAATGCAATGATCAAAACCTTAGTTGACTAGGATTAGAATTTAATCAGTTACGCAAATGCCATCACATGTCAAATTTGGGTGGGTGTCAATCCAATAACGCTATTATCTACTTCCTTAGGCATAGTTCGTTAATGATCAAAGCGAGAATCCATTGATAGAATAAACCCACAAATGAATAAGTTTAACATACACAACTAACACATAGACATATAACGAATTCGCATGATTTGAATAAAACGAATTTAAGATTTAATACGTATACATGATACATCCCAAAACAATAAAATAAAAATGGGATTATAAATACTCACATGTTGCGAAGATAGCAATTTATAACTTAGCATAAGTTGTAGCGTTTTGGAAATAAATTTCAAAAATTATCATAACCCATATTATATGAAGAAGTATAAATGAAATGGATAAAACGGACACGATGGAATGTAGATTTCTAGGTTCATACGATTTAGGGGATTTTTAGTTTAAGTGATAAAAATGATTTAAGTGTCGAAAGATATATATAATTAAAAATCAACAATTCGTATTTAATATATTAGCAAAATAAGTATACTTGAACGATTTTGGCTAAAAAGATATAATATATATCTTACTCTAAAATAAATATTTAATATATCCAAGATCGACCAAAAGTAGTGTACTATACTGTAACACCCCAAAAACGGGTTTGGTAATCAAACCACGTTAATACTAATGACTTGGTAAAATACCGTTAGTGGTAAAATTTAACCCGGTGAATATTAGGATAAGAAATAAATAATCCTAATATTAACTAAAAAGTGAATAAAAGTTTCTAATGGAGTGAAATTTATAAGAGGCCGAGTAACGAGATTTAAAATAAACTTAGTCATAGATTTCCCGAACCCACTAATTTAACTAGGAATGTTTAACCTAGTTAATAGGTGGGGAATATTGTTAGAAATAAGTAGGTTGTGCCCTACTTAATTAACTAACCAAACATGAGGGACCAAAATGGGGTAACTTGAAAATAGTTTTATTAAACTAATAAAATAACACAACACACACACACAAGAGTGTGTGGTGCGTGTCTGGATCGAGCTCAGGGGGGTCCCATGGAGCCAAAAACCCTAATTCACATATAATCATCAAATTGAAGGATCAAATGAAGCTCAAATTCACAACCGAACGTGAATTAATGATCACCCGAACAAGAGGATCATAAGGTATGTAAAATCTTGAGGTTTGGTGAAGTTGTAAGAATTTGATAATCATCCTAATCGCGAATTAGGCATGGATCAGAGAAGCTATGGCTAGATTAGTGATGTATACTTGCTTAGGAACGAAACCCTAAGTGAAAATCATACATAACATGCTATGGATTGATGGGTTTGGTGAATTAACACACTTAGATAAGTGGGTTTTGATGTTATGATGAAATAGATGATATAGATATGCTTAGAATCATCATGCATGTTAAGTAATCAGGAAATACTTAAACAATTTGCAAGTTTGAGTATTTGATCATAAGTGATAGTGGTGAATTTTGATGTTAATCTTGGTAAAAATAACTAATTATGAATTAGTTGTAAATGTGTAAAAATGTATGCACATTAGGTGTTTGTTGAAATGCCTAAATGAAAACTAAAGTGTTGAAATCCAACTGAAACGCGTAATTGGCAAGCTTGACTAATTACATGGGATATGGGATAAAACGGGTTTTAATCATAATGTTTATTTGCCTTAATCGTGCATATTATATGATTAAAGGTAGTTGACTTTATAAAGTCGAACTAACCTATGATGAAGTCAAATAGAAGTTTCGACATAAAGTCCGTAAGATGAAATAGTCATAATAGTGATGACTAATCTAACCATCTTACGAATTATGATGTTAGTTTGACTCTTGACAAGCTAGACGGAGGCTTGGGGAAAGAAGCGGGTCAAATGGATCGTATACGCGGAAAAGAGCATAATCCGGATACAAGGTAAGTAAAGCTTACACTCTAGTTATTTGATGCCTATTGGTTTGATAGGTCGTGAATAGTAAGTCTTGTTTTAAATTATGATGTTCCGACACGGCAAGTGCGGTCCGGAACAAAAGACAATGGTCATAAATCATGTTTAATAGATAAAAAGGAGCTAATGCGGTTAATTAGTCAGGAAATGACTAAAAGATAATGAGTTTTTAAATGGTTACCTTATAAGGTAAACCATTGCAAATAATAAGGGTAAAATGGTACTTTGGTCATTTGTTGACAATAACCGTTAAATTGGGGAAAAGACACATTATAGCTTGGGTTATAATGGGTCAAAGAAATCAATAGATGATTTACAAGTAGAACGACTATACGGTGTAAACCGAAGTTAGTCATATAGATAAGATGGTAATAAATACCATCTCATAGAGTTTCATGGTCCTTTAGACCAAACGGGTCAAAAGGTGAAATTATCACCCTTTGACAATATCGACTAATAGTTTGTTGAGCTATGTGATCATAGAAATAAATATCGGATGGATATCTACATCGCTATCGCTTAGCGGCTACTAAGGCAAGGTATCAAAACGAATCAATATATTGATTCGAGCCAGGTATGTATAATTGGTCAAATCATCATTAGAACTTGAAGTTCAATGAGGGCTAAACAAGTTAAAATGGACATTGGGTTATCTTTTAAGTAAACCGAATGATTTAAGTTATTGTCATTGTGTTTTAAAAGCATAATGACTATTTAAACAAGATCCTAGACTAAAAAGTGGAATTTTGGTCAATTACGACATGAAAAGTCCTTTGTTGTAAAGAAAGGGTTTAAGATGACCAAAACGCCCTCGTAAGCAAAATCGAGTAAATGAACCTTAAGAGTCGTTTAAAAACAAGTTATATGATCAAGCAAATACTTTGAATAGGTATAGAGAATGAAAAGGGTAAATCTTGGGTCAAAAGACTCAATATGGGTCTTTGCCGTAAAATGATAGTCCGAGGGATAAAACTTGGAATATATATATCTCTATATTAAATCCACCACAAATATAGTTGTGGTGGAAGACTACTTGGTAAGAAATGTGGAAATATAAAGTTAGATACAAATGAAAGCGATTTTAGACTCGAAAGTGCTTAAATACCCTTAACGGGTCAAAATAAGCATACGAGCGAAAATGGGTTTAAATTATGTAATAAACCTATGAATAGAACCTAATTTAGCGGGTAACATTAATTTGAAGAAGTGTATGAGATATAGGAATCAAATGAATACGTTTGTTTGATAAAACGCATAAACGGGTTAAAATTTGGTAAAAGGGTAACGAGTCGAAGGCTTAGAAGTCTCAAAATTTCTTATGTTGGATGTAGGATTTTAACTCCATAAGATGGAGGATTAAATTACGGACGCGTAGGAAAAAGAATCGGGTAAAACGGATCAATAACGAAGAAGTTATGGCCGTTTCCGTGAAATCGGGTTGAGCTGGGAATGTACAGCAACAGCTGAAGGCACATTCTGTGAAAACAAGGGCCTAGCGTGACGCGACGCCCCTTAGCGTCACGCGACGCCCCTAACTCCGAAAATTCTTAAAAATTTGTCATTTTAACCCCTGTACTTGTTTGAACTTCATATTTGACTATCAAAACTAACTTTTAAGTTGGTTTTGATCATAGGTGATCGCCAAGAGTGCCCGGATGAAGATCAAGCGATGAGCAAGAACCGAACACGATCACGAAATAAGCTTCCGCACTAAGTATCGTTATTATGTTTAACGACGAACGTACACATGATATGTTGTAACCTTTTAAATTGTAAAAGTTTTAATAAACCCGTAATTTCCAATGCATATGTAATCGTAATTACATGTTTATTTTCGTTAATTATACGAAAACCAGTAAAATAATAACTAGGGTGTTACATATACTTATCTACATATAGGGTGAGAGTTAGCTACAAAGTCTATTTTTCCTACAAAGTTTAGAAAGTGTTCTAAGGGTGACATGTGGCATCTAGGGAGTTTGTACTAAAAGGCATAAAGGTAATTGACTAATTACTTAACTTTTGGAAGATATATCTATTAAACAACAAAATGCTATTTTTATGAAAACCATATTGTAGGTCCTGAAATGGATCTTGAACACAAGGACTTCTTGTTTCTAATGGTGCAACTGTAGCAACCGCTGTCCCCTATCTGTCCCGGGAACGGGCGGCCGCGAGCCCAATTTTGGTGGTATCATTTGTTTATCATTTTGGCAGCGGAAATTTTATCAGGACCGTAGTTAGGAAATGTTTATCAGAGTAAATACTACACTTTTATAATATTAAACATATTAGGATAAAACCCAAGTTTTCATTATAAACATTTTCATCGGAAAAATCCCCATTTTATTGAATAAAACATCTTCTTTTATTTAGGTAACTTTTATAGCCACTTTTTCCAAGCCTTCAGTGTTGTCCAGCTAGCTTCTAGTTGGCTTTCACATTTTGTTACCTGAAATGCGTTTAAAAATATTTTGTCAGTGGGAAATATTGGTGAGTGAATCCCAGTTTAATCAAGAAGAGTTTTATCCTTAAACATTATTGAGAGCGACTACAATGTTTATGTCTACACAATTACTTATTCAGTACTGTCAATCCTGACTTGTGGGTCATATTATACATTGGCTAACTCTTTGTCCAATGGTAACGTATTCCACATTTTGTATACAAAACCCCAACATACCGGCAGTAATTGAAGAACTACAAAGACTCAATCACTGCTTTATTGCATTGTAAAACATTTCAGGTTTTGTAAAAGCAATTTACAAAAAGGAGATTACTCACATTGCTGTCTTAGGTTTTCTGTAAGGGTTTCCTGGTGATTATCTATAATTTACATAAATGCACACGTGTTAGTATAATAACCCAATATTTACATTAGTAATACCCTCCCCGAGACGGCATTCCAACGACTACGTCGGGCAGAACCTCGACAGCCGTTACGGAACCCTGGATCAATCGGGCAGCGTATCTAATACGTAACCGGGGTTATAATACTTACATCGGGGCAGAACTTCGTTAATTAGGGGGGTATTATACCCGAGAATTACTTATACTATTTAGAAATTCGTGAGAGAGAAAGAGACTAAACGATCGGAAACTGAAGCCGATGCCCTCAGTTTATAGGGCTGCATTTGGGGTCCCTCGCGCGCCGCGTAAGATGAGGCCAAGGCTTACGCGGCCCGTGTAGTAGGGGTGTAGCTGCTAGGGTTGCTGATTCGTCGGTATAGGTTCAACACGATGATGACACGTGGCACGCTAGGGTTTCGTCTGAGTTTGGAGCTGTCGCGCCCCCGTAAGATCCTTAACGGGTCTACGCGGCCCGCGAGCGACATAAAAACTTCATTTTTATTTTATTTTTAATGATATATCGTATTTTGGGCTCGGTTTTCACCTACGGGGTATATTTTAGGACATATAGGGATATTTTAAAATATATTAGGGTGTCGAAAAATATTTAGGAGGGTTGTTATATCTTCCCCACCTTGTTTTAGAGCTCGTCCTCGAGATCTACTGGAACAGGTGTGGATATTTCCTTTGTATTTCTGATTCAAGCTCCCATGTGTATTCTGGTCCTCTTTTGGAGTCCCATTTCACTTTCACCAGAACTAATCTCTTGTGCTTGAGGTTCTTAACTTTCCTTCCTTCAATCTGTAGAGGTCTTTCTACAAATTTTAACTACATTTACCTCTATATCCTTAAGAGGCACTACTAGCGATTCATCAGCTAAACACTTCTTGAGATTAGATACATGAAATACATCATGTATTCCTGCTATTTCTTCTGGCAGTTGTAGCTGATAGGCTACAGGTCCTATTCTTCTAATAATCTCAAAAGGTCCAACATACCTGGGGCTTAGCTTTCCCCTTTTGATGAATCTTACCACTCCTTTCCAAGGAGAGACTTTCAATAACACTTTATCTCCTACTTGAAATTCCAATGGCTTTCGTCTGTTATCAGCATAACTCTTTTGTCGATCACGTGCTGCTTTCAGTCGTTCCTTGACTTGAATAATCTTGTCTGTTGTTTCTTGTACTATCTCAGGTCCAGATAGTTGCTTTTCTCAAATTTCTGCCCAACAGACTGGCGTTCGGCACTTTCGTCCATAAAGTGCTTCGAATGGTGCTGCATTGATACTTGTATGATAACTGTTATTATAAGAAAATTCTATCAATGGTAAATGATCGTCCCAATTACCTCCGAAATCAATTACACAAGCTCTAAGCATATCCTCCATTGTCTGAATTGTCCTTTCGCTTTGTCCGTCTATTTGAGGATGATAAGCGGTGCTTAGATTCAACTTGGTTCCCATGGCTTTTTGGAAACTTGTCCAAAAATGAGAGGTAAAATGACTATCTCTGTCAGAAAAAATTGATAGAGGAATTCCATGTAATGAAACTATTTCATTTACATATAATTTAGCTAGTTGTTCCATACTGAAAGTTTCTTTCATTGGTAGGAAATGAGCTGATTTGGTTAGCCTGTCTACAATCACCCAGATTGTATCATTACGTTTTCTTGTTTTGGGTAATTTGGTAACAAAATCCATTGTTATCAATTCCGATTTCCAAACAGGCATTTCTAACTGTTGCAATAAACCTGAGGGTTTCTGATGTTCAGATTTAACTTGTGAACATGTTAAACACTTTACAACATATGCTGCTATATCCTTTTTCATTCCTATCCACCAGAAATTTTTACTTGTGTCCTGATACATCTTATCACTTCCAGGATGCATCGTATACTTAGACTTATGGGCTTCTTCTAATATATGGTGACGTAGGTTTCCTAATTTAGGTATCCACATTCTTTTCTTATGGAATCTCCAAATTCCATCTATTCCTTGTTCTAATTCCTTAATCATTCCTTTTAACTTTTCAGTATCATCCTTGATTACTGATTCTTATGCCTTTCTAATCTGTTCATTTAAATCTACTTGCAGATTTAACTTAAGAGAACGTACTCTTTTTGGCTGCTCATGATACTTTCGACTTAAAGCATCAGCTACTACATTTGCCTTTCCTGCATGATACTAGACATTACAATCAAAATCATTAAGTATCTCCATCCAGCGTCTTTGTCTCATATTCAATTCCTTTTGCCCAAAAAACATACCTTAAACTCTTATGGTCGGTGAAAATGGTAAACTTACTACCGTATAAGTAATGTCTCCAAATTTTAAGGGCAAAAATTATAGCTCCTAATTCTAGATCATGGGTTGAATAATTATCTTCATGTTTCTTAAGTTGTCTCGAGGCGTAAGCTATAACCTTTTGACGTTGCATTAATACACATCCATAACCTAACTTAGAAGTGTTACAATAGATTACAAAATCTTCAGTTCCTTCTGGTAACGCTAGTATGGGTGCGTGGGTCAATCTTTGCTTAAGAATTCTAAAGGCTTCTTCTTGTTTTGGTCCCCATTCAAACTTAACGGATTTACAGGTTAACTTAGTTAAGGGAATGGCTATTCTAGAAAAATCTCGAATAAACCTTCTATAATAATAGGCCAATCCTAAGAAACTTCTAACCTCGGTTGGTGACTTAGGGGTTTTCCATTTGGTAATTGCCTCGATCTTGGTGGGATCTACATGAATTCCTTCATGATTGACTAGATGTCCGAGAAATTATACTTGTTCTAACCAAAACTCACATTTCGAAAACTTAGCATAAAGGTTTTCTTTTCTCAATAAACTTAGAAGTGTGTGCAGATGAGCTGCATGTTCCTCTTTGCTTTTGGAATAAATAAGAATATCATCTATAAAGACAATTATGAATTTATCCAAATATGGCTTACATATTCGGTTCATCATGTCCATAAATGCAGCTGGGGCATTGGTTAAACCAAATGGCATGACAGTAAATTCATAATGGCCATACCTTGTTCTGAAAGCGGTCTTAGGAATGTCCTCTTCCTGTACCTTTAATTGATGATATCCTGACCTTAAATCGATTTTAGAGAAAAATCGTGCTCCTTGCAATTGATCGAACAGATCATCGATTCTTGGTAATGGATACCGATTCTTAATCGTGACTTTGTTCAATTCACGGTAGTCAATGCACATACGCATTGATCCGTCCTTCTTTTTAACGAATAAAATCGGTGTTCCCCATGGCGATGAACTTGGCTGTATGAATCCCTTCTCCAACAATTCATCTAATTGTTTCTTCAGTTCCTGCATTTCTGCGGGTGCCAAACGGTAAGGTGCTTTGGCAATTGGTGCGGTTCCCGGTATCAAATGGATTCTGAATTCCATTTCTCTATCTGGAGGTTGCCCTGGTAATTCTTCTGGAAATACATCTGAAAACTGGGATACTACTGGAATATCCTTTAATTCTTTTCCTTTAGTGTTAGTAATTATGGATATCAAATACACTAATGATCATTTTCTTATATAACTTGCGGTTTTCATCACAGAGATGAATTTTGTGGATGTAAAGGTTTTATTTCCTTTAATTGTGATCTTTTCACCCCTTGGTGAATTTACTTGAATTGACTTTTGATCACATAAAATACTGGCTTTATTGGCTATTAACCAATCCATTCCTAATACAACATCAAATCCTGCCAGATTCATTGGGTAAAGGTTTGCAATAAATTTCTGATTTAAAATTTCTATTCTTGCTCCCTGCAAGATTTCAGAAATCTTAATGGTTTCCCCATTTGCTGTCTCTACTAGACATTCTTGTGGGAGTTTAGTTAATGATTGATTAAGAAGTTTGCAAAATGAAGTATTAATAAAACTTTGTTTCGCACCAGCGTCAAATAATACTTTAGCAAAAACATCATTAACTAAAAACGTACCGGCGATCACATCCGGGATCATCTTTGCTTCTTCTGCAGTCAGAACAAATGCTCTAGCATTTTTAGTATTTTTGGTGTTCGTGGCTGGAGCTAGTTTTGGACAGTTAGGCTTGATATGACCTTGTTCTCCACAGTTGAAGCATATCCTGTTGTTAGGCTTCTTCCTGCAATCTTCCTCCTTGTGTCCCAACAATTTTACAGAAATTACAGTATGCGGAACATCTTCCTGAATGCTTCCTTTTGCAATACCTGCAGTAGGGTGCAGATATAGAGCCTATATTTTTCCCACGGTTAGAATTCCCAGAACGGAATTCCTGGGTAAGCTTCTGGGTTAGGTTTCTCCTTTGATCCTCTTCTCGTGTACGGACTAATTCATCTATCAAGGTGTTTGCTAGTTCTACTGCTTCTTCTATGGTTTGAGGTCTAGCTGCCTTGACTACATGCCTAATCTCCCCTAATCTCCCCAATTAATCCCCAGTTGCAACGCTGATGCGTGTGAAGTGTATATATATGTTTAAGTATATTTTAAGCCCCTTTACACCTTTTTAGCCAAGTTTTAAATTTATAAAACACGATATTTACTAACACTAAACACACATATGGGCAAGTGCACCCATCGTGAGCGTAGTATAGTGTTGGTAAGATACCGAGGTCGTCCAAGGACACAAGAGCTTTTAGTACCGGTTTATCCTCAACGTCTAATCAAATCAAACAGTTTAGAAAAATGTTTTAAACTAAGAAAAATAAAAACTAACTAAAATGTTGAAAATAAAAATAAAAATAGATAGACAAGATGAATCACTTGGTTCCGACTCGTGTATAGTGTAACCTTTGATTATTTCCGCACTTTTGCACTTATTTAAGAGATTATCTTAGTTATTGTAGTAGGCCCTCTTTTGAAGGTGACGTTACCCTCAACCCAGTAGTTTGAGTCAGCAAGGATACAATTCTAAAGGGTCGGATTATTGAAAGATAATTAATTAAGTTATTAATGCAAATTATGGTAGGCCCCTCTTTTGAAGGTCACGTTACCCTCGGCTAAGTAGTCTGAGTCAGCAGGGATACAGTCCTAAGTATCCGGGTTATAGTATTAATAGTAGTTTAACTTATGAGGGGATCAAAGAGTTTGGACCCCCGCCATCCAATACCGTTAAGTATTGAAGGAGGTCCTACTAAATTTGACCCAGGTCCCTTGCAGGATCTCTAAACGCTGAACAACGGCAAGACTCTTACCAAACCGTTCCCTTAACCCCCGACCAGGTAGCCAACATACATCCATATAGACCGTGGAGATATGAATGGTGAAAATCTTTTATTTTATATAGACAGTAAAATAATGCCAAGACACCACGGACAAACGATAAGGAAGAATCACATTCAACATAAGAAACTAGTTATTAAAGTCATTAATACATAACCAATTAAAAAGTGCGAAAAGATTAAAAATAAAAAGTATTACACTAGACACTTGTCTTCACCAAGTGATGTAAGAGACTTAGGCAAACATGGCCTTGATTGTCAAGAACTCTTACGATCAATCTTGGATCCCGAGACGACTCACACACTCTACGATGGACAATGGATGATGGTGGTGGATTATGGTGGATGATGGTGTTATGGTGGTGGTGGGTGGTGGGTGAAGTGTGAGAGAGGTGGTGTGCCAAGGAATGGTTTGAGCTTCAGCCAAGCACTCCTATTTATAGGCTGAACAGAAGCTCGGGCACGGCCCCGTGTCCAGTGGGCACGGCTCCGTGTCCACATCCTTCTCTATCTTCATTTATTGCAGCTTGTCTTATTAGTTGACCACGCCCCCGTGTCCGCTGAGCACGACCCCGTGTGCAGAAGCATATCTGTACTAGGAAGATTTGCCTGGATTATGCGAATCTTATAGTTGACCACGGCCCCGTGCCCGCTGAGCACGGCCCCGTGGTGGGCAATAGAAGCTTCTACCACTTTGTCTTTTCTGCTGACACTTGGGCACGCCCCCGTGCTGGCTGAGCACGGGGCGTGTTCAGTCTTCTGTCTTCTTGTTTTGCTTGGGAAGATGCTGTCGTGGGGTCGGGCATGTCACGTTTGTTCCTTTTCTTGTATTTATGTTAGATTTTGCTGTCTTTTTGCTTCTTTTGTTAATTTGAGCTCATTTAATCCTGAAAATATAAAAGGAAGACAAATGCACACTTTTTTCCAACATTAGTACTAAAAAAGGGTTAGTTTTATGCCACAAATGATGTAATTTATATGTTGCATTTTGCACACATCAAACGCCTGGTTGCACTTACAAGGAATTTCTTGCCGGTAAACCAATCGAATTTGCAGGCAATGAAGGGACAACTGCTGCACTGCGTTGGTTAGAGAAAACCGAAGCAGTAATAAAAATAAGTAAATGCGTCGAGGAAGACAAGGTCATGTACGCGTCGCATCTTTTTAAAGAAGGAGCGTTAGAATGGTGGAACACCGTACTACAAGCCAAGGGAAGTGATGTGGCGTATGCCATGAACTGGGAAGAATTTAAGAGTTTAGTGGAAAGAAAATTTTGTCCCGAATATGAAAAGGAACAAATGACAAATAAGTTCCTGAACCACCGGATGGTGGATGTAGACTGTCGAGGTTATACTTCGACCTTCTTCGAGTATGCAAGAGTTGTACCAACCCTGGCTTCGCCAGAATCGGTACTTATTTCTCGCTATATTTGGGGTTTGATTGGCGAAATTCGTGATATCGTTAAAGCTGCGAGACCCCGTACGATTGACGATGAAGTAGAATTAGCCAATACCCTGACAGACGGGCTGGTACGCACGCGAGAAGAAAATGGGAAGAAGGAAGTGGCCCAAAAGATTACCCAAAGATTCCGTGTGGGTAATAGTAGTACCTTCAAGAAAAAGGGAATCGGGCAATCTTCCACTGTTCCCTTTTGCAGTACCTGTAAAAGAAAGCATTTTGGAAGATGCAAAGGGTATTGCAATTTCTGCAAAATTCCAGGGTATCAAGAAGAAGATTGCAGGAGGAAGAAATCAAAAATCTGCTTCAACTGTGGAGAAGCTGGACATTTTAGACCAGACTGCCCCAAATTGGTCAAACCAGCTGACAACAAAGCCAAACCTGCAGAAGGAACTACCAAAAAGAACGCAAGAGCCTTCCAACTGACTACCCAGGAAGCAGAGCTAATCCTTGATGTGATAGCTGGTACGTTCCTAGTTCACGACGTTTATGCAAAAGTATTATTTGACTCTGGTGCAAACCAAAGTTTTATAAATACTTCATTCTGCCAAGCTCTTAACCTACCCTTAACCAACCTTAGACAAATTTTTACGGTAGAAACGGCATATGGGAATTCTGTTAACATAAATAAGGTTTTGCAAGAAGGAAATATAGAACTCTTAGGCCATAAATTTTCTGCAAACCTGTTACCTATGAATTTAGCTGGATTCGATATTGTATTAGGAATGGATTGGTTAGTAGCCAACCATGCTCGAATCCTATGTGATAAGAATTCCATAAAAATTCGTGCACCCACAGGAGAAGTAATTATGATTACAGGGGATAAGCCGCGTAAACCAATGAAGTTCATTTCAGTAATGAAAATTGCTAGTTATGCATGAAAACAAGGAATAGTGTATATGATTTCGGTAATCATTAACACTAAGGGTAAGGAACTTAAGGAAATCCCTATAGTATCAGAATACTCGGATGTATTCCCAGAAGAACTACCAGGATTACCACTAGATAGGGAAGTAGAATTTAGAATTCATCTAATTCCTGGAACTACGCCGATAGCCAAGGCACCTTATCGGTTAGCACCTACCGAAATGTTAGAATTGAAAAAGTAGTTAGATGAATTATTAAGCAAAGGATTCATACAACCTAGTTCATCCGCGTGGGGAGCACCAGTGTTGTTTGTGAAAAAGAAGGATGGATCCATGCGAATGTGTATTGATTATAGAGAACTAAATAAGGTTACAATTAAGAATCGATACCCATTACCTAGAATTGATGATCTTTTCGATCAACTTCAGGGAGCTAGATATTTTTCTAAGATAGATTTACGCTCCGGATACCATTAGTTGAAGGTACAAGAAGAAGACATACCTAAAACTACTTTCAGAACTAGGTATGGTCATTACGAGTTTACAGTCATGCCCTTTGGACTAACAAATGCTCCAGCAGCATTTATGGACATGATGAATAGGATCTGTAAACCGTACTTAGAAAAAGTTGTAATTGTCTTTATCGACTATATACTCATTTATTCGAAAAGTCAAGACGAGCATTGTGAGCACCTACGAGCACTCTTAACTTTGTTAAGAAAAGAGAAGCTTTACGCCAAATTCTCGAAGTGTGAATTTTGGCTACAGGAGGTACAATTTTTAGGACACATGGTGAATCACGAAGGTATTCACGTAGATCCCTCCAAAATAGAAGCAATCACCAAATGGAAGGTCCCGTAATCAGCTATGGAAGTTAGAAGTTTTCTAGGATTAGCCGGATACTATAGACGGTTTATTAAGGATTTTTCCAAAATAGCTGTGCCATTAACTAAGCTAACCTGTAAATCAGTTAAGTTTGAATGGGGACCTAGGCAAGAAGAAGCCTTTAGAATTTTAAAACAAAGATTAACAAACGCCCCAATTCTTGCCTTACCAGACGGAACAAAAGTTTTTGAAGTTTATTGTGATGCTTCTAAGCTAGGATTGGGATGTGTGCTAATGCAACGCAAAAAGGTAATTGCGTATGCCTCAAGGCAATTGAAAAAGCACGAGGAAAATTATACGATTCATGACTTAGAATTAGGAGCCATAATTTTTGCCCTTAAGATTTGGAGACATTATCTGTACGGAAGTAAGTTTACTGTCTATACAGATCATAAGAGTTTAAGATATATATTTGGGCAAAAAGAATTGAACATGAGGCAAAGAAGATGGATGGAAATTCTAAGTGACTATGACTGTGATATTCAATATCACGAAGGAAAAGCAAACGTAGTTGCAGATGCCTTAAGTCGTAAGTATCATGAAAAGCAAAAGCGAGTTCGTGCTCTTAGATTAAATCTACAGTTAGATTTAATGGAACAACTGAAAAACATTCAAGAAACAACAATCAAGGATGATGCTGAAGGAATGAAAGGAAGGATAAAAGACTTGGAACAAGGGGCTGATGAAATTTAGAGATTCCACAAGAGAATGATTTGGGTACCTAAGCAAGGAGAGTTAAGAAATAAGATTCTAGAAGAAGCTCATAAATCTAGGTATACCATGCATCCTAGAAACAATAAGATGTACCAAGATTTAAGAAATAACTTCGGGTGGATAGGAATGAAAAAGGACATAGCTAGATATGTATCTAAGTGTCTAACTTGTTCACAAGTTAAGGCAGAACACCAGAAACCTTCAGGGTTACTCCAACAATTAGAAATGCCTGTTTGGAAATAGGAACTAATAACCATGGATTTTGTTACTAAGTTGCCCAAAACCAGAAAAGGTAACGACGCAATTTGGGTAACTGTGGATCGATTAACCAAATCAGCTCATTTTCTACCCATGAAAGAAACCTTTAGCATGGAAAGATTAGCAAAACTTTACGTAGATGAGGTAGTATCCTTACATGGAATCCCACCCTCTATTGTATCTGATAGAAATAGTCGTTTCACCTCACATTTCTGGACCAGTTTCCAGGAAGCAATGGGAACCCGACTAAATTTAAGTACTGCATACCATCCCCAAACAGACGGACAAAATGAAAGGACGATCCAAATCTATAACACATGCTTAGAGCATGTGTTATAGATTTTGGTGGAAACTGGGATGACCACCTATCTTTAATTGAATTCTCCTATAACAATAGTTACCATTCCAGTATCGAAGCTGCCCCGTTCGAAGCACTGTATGGATGAAAGTGTAGAACTCCAGTTTGCTGGGCAGAAATAGGAGAAAGTCAATTATCAGGTCCTGAAATAGTGCAAGAAACCATCGACAAGATCACTCAAATCAAGGAAAGACTGAAAACAGCTCGAGATCGCCAGAAGAGTTATGCAGACAATCGACGCAAGCTGCTAGAATTTCAAGTTGGAGACAAGGTACTCTTGAAAGTTTCTCCTTGGAAAGGAGTAGTTCGTTTTGGTAAGAAGGGAAAACTAAGCCCAAGGTACGTAGGACCATTCCCAGTAATCCAGTGAATAGGACCAGTTGCTTATCGCTTACAACTACCAGAAGAACTGGCTGGAGTACATGACGTGTTTCATGTATCTAACCTCAAGAAGTGTTTGTCCGACGAATCCCTGGTAGTACCTCTCCAAGATATAGAGGTAAATGAAAAGTTAAAATTTGTAGAGAGACCACTTCAGATAGAAGACAGAAATGTCAAGTTTCTCAACCACAAACGACTAGTGCTGCTCAAAGTCAAGTGGGATTCAAAGAGAGGACCGAAGTACACTTGGGAACTAGAATCAGAGATGAAGCGAAAATATCCCTACTTGTCCCAGTAAATCTCGAGGACGAGATTTTAATAAGGTGGGGAGGATGTAACAACTCTCGTGCCAAAATTATTATTTCTTAATTTATTATGTCCAATAGGAAACCCTAATTAAGACCCCCAAGTAATATTTCATAACCCCTAAAATTTTCAGAACAGTTGGAACTAGGATCAGGGCCCCTAAAACTCAGGGGGGGGGGGGTATTCCCTAATTGATATTACCCTCACAGTTTGTTGTAGAATGCGAATTTCGTCGAAATTTTGACTCACCCAGGCTAAGTGGACACGAGGCTACCCTACCCTATAAGTGCACCCGTCGACCCACGCGACAGCCTGTCGCGCCACGCGACAGGGACACTTTTTCAGTTTATATTCCAGGGGTTGGCACTTGCATGGCTACGTTGGTTTGACGTTCAAATTCGTTTTGTACACTGAGTTATTCATTTTTTCGTTCAAAAAAACACACTAGCACGAAGCTCTACTACGACAACAGGGTAATAACTCGATCACTGCAACGATACAATGTCCGATCGATTGAAACCGATCCGATGGATGTTTAAGTGCTGCCCGAACTCGGGCTATACTTTGTCATTCGTCGTGAGGGTTTTGATTTCGTGAGCTTATTGTAAATGTTGTATTAAGTTACTGACCTAGTTTCGTGTGCATTGTTATTTAAACTAGGTTACACGGGTAAATCGGTAGGCTAAACTCTGCTCGTTTAAACTTGCAATGTGAGTCATTCTCTTTTTATCAAACAATGTTTTACAATACTCAAATTATTTTCAAAAAGTTATAATTACAGGGATTAAGTCATGGTTATCTTGAATCACTGGCTGGTGGGGTATTGTGCACATTACTAATTTCTCACGGTTAGGTAAACAAACCTAACAGTGATAATCATCACTACTTGGTTGAAAGGACCCAATATTGGTATGACCATCGTCACCAGGGTGTGACACGGCGCCAGATAAAAATAAGATAGTAGCCATTGTAATCGCTCTTATGCTGTAATTTATAACTATGTGTCGTTTTATTGAAATTGAGTGACTCGCCAGTATTTCCCCGCTGATATAATATTTTTAAACGTGTTTCAGGTGACCTACTGTGAATCAAGGAAAAGTGCTACGGAGCACTAATAAAGCTTGAAATGGTGGCTCAGTAAAATAAATAAACATGTTTTGTAAAACAGGGAATTTCCTCGTAAAATTCCTCTCTTGTAAATTACGGGGTTTGTCCCAAATTATGAAATAAAATAATTGGACATTTTCAAGTTTTAAAAGATCCTGTTAAACTTCCGTTGTCAACTCAAATAATAAATACCACGGGTTTTCTGTCACGCGGCTCCTGGATCGGGTCACACCGGGACGGGGGCCCTGACAGTTAAGGGAATGGTTTGGTAAGGTTCTTGCCTTGTTCAGTGTATAGATCCTGCAAGGACCTGGGTCAAGTTTAGTAGGACCTCCTTTAATACCCACTGGTATTGGATGGCGGGGGTTCGAATTCCTTGATCCCCTCATATGTAAACTACTATTAATATATTAACCCGACTACTTGGGATTGTATCCCTGCTGACTCAAACCACTTAGCCGAGGGTAACGTCACCTTCAAAAGAGGGGCCTAGCACATTACGCATTAATAACTTAATTAATTATCTTCCAATAATCCAACCCTTTAGGATTGTATCATTGCTGACTCAAACTACTAGGTTGAGGGTAACGTCACCTTCAAAAGAGGGGCCTACTACTATAACTAAGATAATATCTTAAAAAGTGCAAAAGTGCGGAATACATCAAAGGTTACACTAAAGGCGAGTCGGATCCAAGTGATTCATCTTGTCTATCTGTTTTATTTTTGTTTTTATTTTCAGCATTTTTAGCTAGTTTTATTTTCATGTTTAAAAAAACCCTTTTTCTAAATTTTGATTTGATTAGACGTTGAGGATAAACCGGTACTAAAAGCTCTTGTGTCCTTGGACGACCTCGGTATCTTACAACACTATACTACGCTCACGATGGGTGCACTTGCCCATATGTGTGTTTAGTGTTAGTAAATATCGTGTTTTATAAATTTAAAACTTGACTAAAGTGTTAAAAAGGGCTTAAAATATACTTAAATATATATCACACTCGACACGCATTATGAACCTTTTCTGGTTTTGAGCTCTTTTGTTTTGAACCTTTTAGTTTTGGGCTCTTTTGCCCTTTCTCTTTTCAGATTTAGCATGATTTGCTTTTGTTGATTGTTCTGAACTGGCAATTTTAGATTCCCAAATTGTTTTATAATTTCAGCTTTTAGGATAGGAGCGCACTGAGTTACTACAACTGTTGGGCCCGACTTTCCCAAAAAAACTTACTCATTAAATCTTCAAACACTTTATCAATCAGTGATTTATTGATGTTTCTAATGGGAAAAACTTTCTTTTAGTAAACTATGTCAGAACTAGTCAATTTGTAAAGCAAGTTCACACTTTCAGAATTTTGAATAGGAGCCTCAATATATTTGACTTGAGCAGTCCTATAAGGTTCAACTTAAGAATCACAAAGAATGTGATTCTGAAGAAGTATGTTTGCCTCTTTGGTCACACTGGTGGACTTCTCAGGTTCATCCTCATCTAATTCATCATCTAAGCTATCAACATCCTCAATAATGGGAGAAACCTGAATGTTCTTAGATGTTGAATCCCTGACCCCTGCGATTGACTTTGACTAGAAGATGCACACTTTGTGAAACCTAGACTAGCTGTAAATTCAGTAGGATCTAGAGGAACGATAGGCTCAAAATATGGCGTATCCTCGTCATCAAGCAACTTGGTGTAGTTATGTATCATCGGTGGAGGACTAGCTTGATACCCAATGCATTTAACGTCTCCTTTCTTTTCATTTTGCTATCAATGATGTGATCTAAGACGTGTCTCAAGTTGGAATAGTTTTCCAACTACTACTTGATCGTCTCATAATCACATTGTGCAAGGGCGAACTCTAGAGGAACGGTAGGCTCAAAATATGGCATATCCTCATCATTAAGCAACTTGGTGTAGTTATGTATCATCGGTGGGGGGACTAGCTTGATACCCAATGCATTTAACGTCTCCTTTCTTTTCATTTTGCTATCAATGATGTGATCTAAGACGTGTCTCAAGTTGGAATAGTTTTCCAACTACTGCTTGATCGTCTCATAATTACATTGTGCAAGGGCGAACTCTTTCTTCGTTTGGTCAATGATATTAATGTAATTATTAATACCAGTTTGCTTGTTTTAAACAATTTCTTAAGTTCAAAAGCATCTTTTCTTAAGGTTTTGATTGTAGATTTAAAATCTTTTTCATTTTTCTTTAAAGCCATGTTAGCCTCTTAACAATTCAAAATCGTTAGTTACATAAACACGAAGAACACATACTTTTATCATAATTCACTCGATTTTCTTGTTTCTTTCAATTGAACATTATGGAGAAAAAATGGCGATGTGCAATGTAATGGTTAATTGTGTTTTACCAGTTACATGTTCATTCACAATGTGTTATAGCTTTCGTTTTAGCATGTAAACGAATCCCGCATGAACAATTTTCTTGACGATGTGTTTTACAAGTTACAATCCTTCATAAACAATTTCTTGACGATGTGTTTTACCAGTTGCAGGTTAATTCACAATGCGTTATAGCAGTTTATGTTTTAGGAAGGAGATGTATTTGTAATTATTGACATTATGTTTTATTAGGTATTGGTTTCATCACAATGTGTATACCAGTTATGATTTATGAATGACATGTCTTTTATATTTCTTGACGTTGTGTTTTATAATTTTTGGGGTTCATCACGATGTGTTATATTGTATAACACACCATACGTAACACACATCATAATTGGTCACATTTGAACACACTAATGGTACATCTACTATTAAACATATATTTTTTTCCATTTAAAACAACAATTTAGATCCACTATATTAAAATACATACTCAGTTTCCTAAACAACCAGAAAAAACCGAATGAAAACAAACCAATATAACATAAAACACACTAGTTTCGGAGGAGTGAATGTGTAGAGAGAGGCGGGGATGTTTATGGTATGGCAATTTGTTTCCTTATTTAAGTGACACATTTACCCTCAATGGTCAAGATTACTTCCTACACTCTATAAAAAAGCACACTTTGTAAAGGAACCTCATATATATATATATATATATATATAGGGATTGGTTAACGTATAATTGTGCTTAATGTACGATGCGTACGAGATTCACTTATAATATGCGGATTTAGGTCATGCAGGTTTGTTGATAACATGCGGTTTTCCAACCCCATAACATGCGACTTAGTTTTCACATTCAAAATTAACAACATGCGATTTCCAAAAACCATAACATGCGAATTAAGAAAATCATATCATGCGACAACATGCGGTATTTCGTTTTGAAGGTTTATAACGTGCGACATCCTCATCGCGTACGTATCGTACGTTAAGGGATATTGTATAATTCACTTTCTCTCTCTCTCCCCCTCTCTCTCTCTCTCTATATATATATATAGGTTGTCCAAGAATACATGAAAATATCAATTTAGTCCAAACTTATGTCTAATGATATAGAATACATATATAATAAGTCTAAAATGGGTTTGGTTATAAGTATAATTAATGCAAAATACTACATTTTTAGATACTAAATATGATAGTGTATAAATTGTGATTAAAATGCTTATTTAAGTAAATAAATATTTCTAAGTAATATGTAGAGCTAAATATGGTGTCAAAATATATGATAAGGTTTGTATTATCTAATAGTCTATAATTTGTCTAAAGACATAAGTATGTATATAGACAAAATTGCAGAAAACAACCTTTATGTATACCCCAAACTGCACTTTATACCTTTCACTATGAAATCCGCCAAAACCAACCTTTACGTTCATGTTTTGTTACACATCACAACCTTTACACCAAACCTAGTAAAAAAAGTCAGTTAAGTTGCCCCATGTGTGATGCATGTGAGGGCATATATGTCTTTTCCTTTGAATAATATATTTAAATAAATAATTAAATCAGATTTTAAAAAACTAATATATATATATATACCCCTTATCTTTTTCTCTTGGCTCTCTCTATTCAACATCAGTGCTGATCCAATGATTTTAAGCTTTGCAGGTGAAGATCCAATTAGGAGTAAAGGTGTTGACTTTTTTGTTGGGTCAAAGTAAATTTGACCAAAAAGTTGGATTTATGATTAAACTTGCAGGTGGGTGGATCAAGATTTGTGTTTGAGGCAACATCCATTAAGAAAATAGAGCTGCTTGTATTGACCACATTGGCTTAAACACCTGTAAAAACAATACCTACATGAAGAACTTGGAAGCAGATCCATGAAAGATTCATCCTTTTTCATCGGCTTTTTTCTTCAACCCAAAACCAACTATTTGTATCCAAATTACTTCAAACCAAACAAATTTATTCAAGATTCTTGAAACCCCCAAACTTACATCACCTGAATTAACAAGATTCTTGATGGCCATTGCACGATGTTCGCCGTTAATCACAACCTCACCATTAACCACAACCGTACTCCTCCGTTCACCACCATCTGTGAAACCCTAGCTCAAGCCTCACCGGCATTCAACTATGGTGGTGGATTCTGATTCTCCAGGGGTGACTGTGGTGGTGGAATCCGACGACGATCCTGACGGAAGTTTGATCGGTGCGAAAGCAGTATTGTTCCGGGGTTAATGCAGGTTAGCATTGATGGGACCAAACGCGCTAAAGCGAGCGCCAAATCGTTGCTTCGGCTTTTGAGGGATTGTTCGAGCGATTTCAGAAGTGAAAGATTGAAGAATGTGGTTTTGGAACAGGTAATGGGTGAGATTGATAGAGGTGAAATAAGGGGAATTGAAGTTGGAATGGTGGAGGAGATGGTGTCGTTTGTTTGTTGATGTCAAGGTTCATGTAAGTTTGATTGTTGTTTGTTGAAGTTTTTGATCTTATCTTTAATTTGTTTGTGGAAATTTTATGGAATTAGATGAGGTTGGGAGTGATAATGTTTTGCTAAAGTTTCACTGATTCAAGATCTGCAGATGGGTGTGGTGATGTAGAAGTTTATCACAAAAAGATATATTAAATGGGAAAAGACCATAATACCCTCACATGCAAAGCATGTGAGGCCATTTAACTGAGTTTTTGGACGACGTTAGTGTTAAAGGTTATACTCGTAGCAAAACATGAACGTAAAGGTTGGTTTTGGCGGATTTCATAGTGAAAGGTATAAAGTGCAGTTTGGGGTATACATAAAGGTTGTTTTCTGCAATTTAGTCATGTATATATTGTCCAATTTGTCCAAAAATTACTTATGTTTAAATGTATTAATTTCATTATTTTAACCAAACAACTTAAAGTCTAATACTAACGTTATTAAGTCTATGGTTAACAATAAGGTGTCTAGATCTTCTAACATCTAAAGGCACACATATAAATTAGCAAAATATATTTTAGAATTATATATATTTATTGCATTAAATATATGATTTAATATAGTAAAGCCTACAATTAAATTAGTAAAGTTATAATAAAAAGTTCTTTAACAATATTTTAAGAATTTAATAATATTACTAATCTAGATAATTATGAATATTTAGCATAAAATATACTTCCAAAATATAAAGATAAACATCTAGATTATATCAAATAAATCCTAGAAAAATATGTAAACAAGATTAACATCATAGCTATTGAATTTGCATCATAAAATAGGTCTAAAATCATCCTGAAATAGGTTAATTAGATTAATTTATGAAAAATATAAAAATTCTCAAAATGCTAAGAACCCTAGAATCATGCAATTCTAAACGAACTACAACTGCCTTCTATCAACAGAAATTGATAGAGGGCTTTGTAGAGGATGAAAAAAATGAAGTGAAATGGACTTAAAGATTACCTCAAAAGATTGGAACCCTAGATTTTTTATCTTCAAAATTGCAGAGGGATTGAGTGATCGGGATGGGGCTTTTCATGTTGAGAGCTTAGGAAATGGATAGTGAATAGTATTTGGGTTTCAATTTCTAATACACTTGCAAATTCATTTCAAGTTTGAATAAGAATTGATGGGTTTTGATTACCATCGTATAGAGGATGACCATGGTGTAATTGATGCATGGAATAAATTTAGAATCAAGTCTAGATACATAGGTAACATTTAGAGACTGAAAACAAGTCATAAAAACGAGGTTTGAATGGGATTAAAGGCTATAAGAATGACCAGATCACGTAACTCTTTGAGTTTGATAAGAGCTTTCTCATGCGTCACTCGAGGATCAGACGAATCCTCTACGTGACGCGAGGCCTGAGGGACATCCAAAAATCCTCTACGAAGAATTAAGTTGACTCTCCTAAAACCTCAGGGTCATAAGTTACACTTTACTCTTACCTTAATTATAACATATCACTTTATTTTTTAACGTTACTTTTAAGATAATTAAACGTCCCTTAATTCTTGATTTAGACATAATTATTTAATACCAAATCCGGAAATTTCCAGTTGTTTTTTTTTTCCAAACATGCATGCCCATGTTGAATTATAATACAAAACATTCTCCAAACATAATAAAAAAAAACACTAATAAACTCTAATCTCCCTCACCACCTCCGTTAAATACCAATCTTTTCACTCCCACGCACTTCACCCCTCTCCTCTCTGTCTCCAACAACAATAAGCTGTTCAATCACCGGTTGCAATGCCAAATGACGTTGTAGTGGCAGAGCACCACGGGCGCAAAGACTACCATGACCCGCCTCCTTCACCATTGATCGTTGCCGAAGAGTTGACGCAATGGTCCTTCTACAGAGCGCTCATTGCTGAATTTGTTGCTACTGTTTTGTTTCTGTACGTTGGGGTTTCGACGGTTATCGGGTACAAGAGCACGACTGACCCCAACTTGGATGCTGATCAGTGTGGTGGCGTTGGTATCCTTGGGATTGCATGGGCATTTGGTGGCATGATTTTTGTCCTTGTTTACTGCACTGCTGGTATCTCTGGTTAGTATACTTACACATATGTTGCTAGTTCTTCTTCTTCTTCTTCTTATTATTGCTCTTAATTTGCAAGATTTTAAGGTTGGAATATAATTTCAAGGTTGGAATATAATATATATGCTACCAAAAATAAGATAAAAAATTAATAACTAACAGTTTGATTTGGCAATGCTACCAAAAATAAGATAAAAAAATTAAAAACTAACAGTTTGATTTGGCAAGAATATAATTCAAAACATAACTATTGCTACTTAATGGCAAGACTATATTATTCCAGCTTCTTGCTGGCCCCTTTGTTCTATTTTATGATTATAATAACATAGTTGTGGTTCAAAAAAAAAAAAAACTATATTATTCAGTCCACAAATTACTGCTTTAAGACTTTTTTATATTTGTATGAAAAGTGACGGATCTAGAAAATCCTTATAGTGACAAAGTTTAAAAAAAAGGTAACGAAATCGAAAAATGGTCAATTTTTTTTTCAAAATTTACACTACCGCCGGAGCATTAAGGGGAAGCGGGGGCTGGCCCTTATTTAAAAGCTATATCCGCCCCTGTGTATGCATGTTTGTAGAATAGTTTTTTTTAACACCAAAACACTCGTCTCTATATTCCTTATTTCGTGAGATTTGAACCTTAACCATTTTGGTTAGGGTGTAAGAAGTGGTTAAACACTTTGGAGTGGTAAACTAAAAAACCGACCAATCAGAGCACGCCATGTCAATCAGGCAAAAGTGTTTAAACTTTGCTGAAAATTGTTGGCAATGGTTTAAACACTTGGTGAAGTGGTAAACTATTTTTTTTTAAAAAAGGAAAAATGTGTGATTGGTTGAGATAGGAATGGACCCCACCCACAATACCCTCTCTCTCTCAATCATCTTCTTCCCCGAATCGGTATGCCATCCCCGCCCCTTTAACTTTGCCGATCGGTAAAGGGGTCGGCGGCGGTGTTCCCGCTCGGCAAACCGAGTTTGCCGCCCCCTTTACCGCCCACTCCGGACACCCTTAGGATAAACACCTGACATTTGTGCAATAGTTATAAAAATAATAAATTAAGGCTATATACATTAAATTAAAAAGGGGTAAAAACGACCGAAATTTATGATAGAAACTGTGATAAAGATAGCAACTAAATTATTGACCGAAAGGAAATTAAATGATGTAGCTATCAAATGTAGTTTGTTACAAAATCTTTATTTTTATTAAAAAAAAATGAAAAAGAGTTAAATTGAAATAAATTTCGATAATAAAATCCCTGTTTGACGTATACTTTTCTTTTAGATGATTTTCTTATCGTGAATCAAAGAAACAAATAAACTTAAACTAGAGTAGTAAATATTTATGAATAATAAATATTAAGTTAAATTTATGTAGCATTACTCTAAAGAAACCAAAATTCATTTGGTTACTTGACTTAGAAACAATTTAAAGGGTTGTTGTTAACATGCACTTGCAGGAGGACACATTAACCCAGCTGTGACATTCGGGCTATTCTTGGCTAGGAAGGTGTCACTAGTTAGGGCTATCTTGTACATGGTTGCACAATGTTTAGGTGCAATATGTGGTGCGGGTTTGGTCAAGGCTTTCCAGAGTTCATACTACAATAGGTATGGTGGTGGAACCAATACGTTGTCCGACGGCTATAGCAAAGGTACCGGACTAGGTGCTGAAATCATCGGTACTTTTGTCCTTGTCTACACCGTCTTCTCGGCTACTGATCCTAAGAGAAATGCCCGAGACTCTCATGTTCCTGTAAGCATGTCATATCTATCTCTTTTTGCTTTCCTTGTCGTTTGTTCGTGCATGCGTGGTTATGTAATTGATTACGGATTACCCCAGGATTTTTTTTATAAATCTCATCATATTCATAAAACAGCTGTACAAAGCTTAGAGACCATTAGGTTCTAGATTCGATTTACATAAAGGGGTGTTCCTAAATTTATTGAGTTTCCTCCTGAATTGGTGTATAGACATTATCGTCTAGTGAAGATGGATATGATCAGGTGGTTCTGCTGGTGGCACGATGATACTCCAGTGGTCCGTCAGTGATCCAAAATTTGTAGTTAAAAAAAATGAATTATACTAGTAGTTGTATACTTCAAATTTAATCTTAATTGAACTTTACTCTTATCTATTTGGTTAAGGTAATACTCCACATGGACAAAGAAATCATTGAAGGTATTTATGCAAGGAATAAAATGTGTTTAGATATTGGTTAGGTTAATACTCCACATGGACAAAGAAATATTACAAAATCTTTTAGAAAAAACTAGCCCACCTGCTTTTTTATATAATATGTAGCAGTTGAGAAATGACTAATTACTGTTATCTTTACATGATTTATTAATATTTTTAAGCAGTTGAGAAATTATGGCTAATTAGTGTTATCTTTACACGATTTATTAATATTTATAGCTAACACTTTTCAATTTTTCTTTTATATAATGGAAAATAAACATTAATAACATGTTTAAACTTGTAAAACAATGAAGGTGTTGGCACCATTGCCAATAGGTTTTGCAGTCTTCTTGGTGCACTTGGCAACCATTCATATCACTGGCAGCGGAATCAACCCAGCGAGAAGTTTTGGCGCTGCGGTGATTTACAACGACGACAAGGCCTGGGATGATCATGTATGCATTTGTTTATATTACCCGCCATCATGAAAAACATTATCTATCATTTTTAACGGCTAACACACACCCTCTAATTCATACGAGTGTTAAATATTTGCAGTGGCTTTATTGGGTCGGACCGTTTCTAGGTGCAGCTGCAGCGGCGTTCTACCACCAGTTTGTACTCAGAGCAGGGGCCGTTAAAGCACTTGCTTCTTTCAGAAGCAATGCATGACTGTAAGACGATGATTTTATATATCCATGCAAAAAGAATAAAACTGTACGGACGACACAATTGATCGAGCATGTTGATTTGTAGTTCAATTATTTTTGAGTGATGTAATTTCATTTTAATTTTTTCTTTTTTCCTTTTCATTGTGAATCTAAAGTGTTTTGTAAGTGGTATTTTTTTCTTTTCTTTTGAAAGTGTTTTCCACAATTCAGTTTTTACGAGTTAATGGTTCGACTTGGGACCGACCTTGTTAAACCAAGCCGTCGTTTAACCATTATTATTTATACATGTATGTTTATTTTTGAAATAAATAGGTATCTGTTGTGAAAATAGCCTAATAGCAAATAATAAAGGAAGAAGAAAATAGTTATATAAAGAAAAAAAAGAACTAATATTTTATGTTAGAAAACTGCTACTTAAAGAACTGCAAAATAATTAGAAACGGAAATAAAGAAACAGTTAACGAGTGAACCGGGCTTGTGTTTGACACAATTCCCTTAAACAGATTCGTCGTCTGTTCCCAGGGTACGCCGGTTCGAAGCAGCACCGCGCACTGCCGGACTTGAGCACTTGCCTGAAAAGAAACCGGAATGTTGCAGAGACTGAGTGAGAAGAAAGAGAAGTTGTGTTTTCGGTGTGTCTCAACTGATCAGCCTAGCCTTCATTTTATAGTGCTAGAATATATAACCGAAACCGAAATCCTGCTCTTGATTGCAGCGAATTAAAGACCAAATAATGGTCATTAGTATATCGGTTACGAACCTGATAATCATGACCAAAATTGTTAGTATTTAAAACCGAAATAATGATCATTCATTTATTTCAGTTTCAAAAACAAAACAGAACACTAGTCAAGAGTCTCGAGTGCAAAAACCGCTCCACGCGGACCCGGGTTTTCGGAACTGCATTCGTGTTCGCAGGAAGTGCGGGCACACACGAGTTCAATTGATTCCGGTTCCATTTTTTGCACCCCCCTGCGCGTGCGCGGGTAGGACTTGTGATAAAACATGTCATAAGACTACAATTGCTTGGTCAAGCTTTTACCTTATAAATAGCCTTTTCTTTTGTTCCCACACCAATGTGGGACAAGGTGGTTTTACCATTGAGACTTTCCATTCACACCAAACTTCCAACAATCCCCCACATGAATGGAGGTCAATCTCAGAAACAACATTATTCCAATTTGATTTCAGCAGTTGAGTTTTGCATACGATAGGTAGGTGTTACCCTTTGAACCTTCGCTCATGAAATGCACTCGATGTCTTTGAACTCGTCTACCGTTTGTGTAGACGACAATGCACTTCACACAAGACTCTCACTGACAAAGTCAAGTCCTCATAGTTATGTTCGTTATGGTCATGAACATGAGCCTGGTTTTGCGAGAGCCATTAGGTAGTGTGCCCCAACAACACCCTTCGAAGCGACCCCACTTCTCTCTCACATAGGTGATTCACTATGTATGGTTACCTTAGTCGAATCATTAAAAGCCATAGGCTTAGCCTCACACTTGTCACTTTTAGGAATGGACTAGGAAGTTTACTAAGCTTTGCAATAAACTCCCTTATATATATACGTAGGGTTGTCCCCCACAGTGACCTTACTAATTCATACAATTAGGTTTTCTTATTGAACTCAGCTCTTGGGATCTCCATTCTACTGAGTTAGGTTTCCATCATATGAACTTATATTTTCAAGGGCTTCAGTCCCATTCCCATGGACGACTTCTGTACTAACTCTCTACTTAGGCCTTTTGTTAGCGGATCCGCAATATTATCCTTTAACCTCACGTAGTCAACAGTGATAATTCCTGTAGAAATTAGTTGTCGTATCGTATTATGTCTACGTCTGATATGTCTGTTCCTACCGTTATACATTGTGCTACGAGCTCTGCCAAGTGCCGATTGGCTATCACAATGTATACAAATGGCCGATGCCGGCTTAGGCCATCTTGGTATATCCTCAACAAATTAACGTAGCCATTCTGCCTCTTCAACTGCTTTATCTAAAGCGATGAACTCTGATTCCATCGTGGATCTAGCGATAACCGTTTGTTTTGACGATTTCCATGATATAGCAGCACCTCCAAGTGTGAATACATACCCACTTGTTGCTCTGGAATCATTCGTGTCAGATATCCAATTTGCATCGCAGTGTCCTTCTATAACTGCTGGATATCTGTTGTAATGCAACCCGTATTCCCGGGTGTATCTTAAGTAGCGAAGCAACCGAGTGATACAGTTCCAATGCATTGAACTTGGGTTGCTCGTGTATCTTCTTAGCTTGCTTACAGCATATGCTATGTCTGGTCTAGTACAACTCATAAGATACATCAAGCTACCAATAATTCTTGAGTATTCCAATTGGTTTACAGGTTCACCTCTATTCTTGGCTAGATGTTGACTCGTGTCAAGTGGAGTTCTAGCTTCATTAGAGTCATTTGCATTGAACTTCTCAAGAATTTTGTCCACATAATGGGATTGACTTAAAACAAGTCCACTTTGGGTTCTCGTGATTTTGACCCCCAAAATCACATCCGCAAGACCCATGTCTTTCATGTCAAACCTTGCTTTTAGCATGCTCTTTGTAGATTTTATGATTTTGTCATCACTTCCAGCAATGAGCATGTCATCTACATATAGACACAAAATGACATATCCATCAGATGTGTCTTTCACATACACACACTTGTCACATTCATTGATTTTGAACCCAGCATCAAGCATGACATGATTAAACTTTTGGTGCCATTGTTTTGGAGCTTGTTTCAATCCATACAAGGATTTACAAGTTTACACACTTTCTTTTCTTGCCCAATAGCTCTGAAGCCTTCGGGTTGTTCCATGTAGATTTCTTTCTCTAGATTTCCATTCAAGAAAGCTGTTTTCACATCCATTTGGTGAATTTCCAAATCTCTAATGGCGGCAATGGCAAGCACCATCCTGATGGATGTTATTCGCGTAACTGGCGAATATGTATCAACGTAATCTAAACCTTCTCGTTGTTTATATCCTTTGATCACCAACCTTGCTTTGTACTTATCGATGGTCCCATCTGGTTTCATCTTCTTCTTGAAGATCCATCGATATCCTAGTGGTTTACATCCTTGAGGAAGATCCACTAGTTCCCAAGTATGGTTTTGTAAGATAGAGTCTATCTCACTTTTGATTGCCTCTATCCACTGAGGTCCTTCTGAGGAATGCACCGCTTGTTGGTACGTTTGAGGTTCATCTTCTACCATATAGGTAAGAAACTCAGGGCCAAAGGATTTTTCAGTCCTTTGCAGTTTACTTTTCCTGATTTCAACTTCCTCAGTATTAGATTGTTCTCGAGGTTCATCGTTTTCAACTTCACCCTCGGGAACAATTTCCTCAACCGGTCTAGAAGAACTCGATTCACTTTTATCTAAGCATGGGAACATATGTTCAAACCATGATGCATCCTTAGATTCCATTATGGTGCCTTTGCATAATCCAGGATTCTTAGAATCATGCACAAGAAAACAATAAGGACCATAAGGACGGGTGTATCCTATAAATACACAATCCACCGTTTTGGTCCTATTAGTAGGCGCTTAGGTGGTGTGACCACCACCTTAGCTAAACACCCCCACACTTTCAAGGATTTATATGGTGGTTTCTTTCCGGTCCATAATTCGTAAGGCGTTACATCCTTTTTCTTATTGGGTATCATGTTCAACACATAATTTTCTGATAAGATTGCTTCCCCCCACATGTTTTGGTTTACACCAGAACTTATCATCATGGCATTCATCATTTCTTTCAAACTACGATTTTTCCGTTCCGCTATGCCATTTGATTGAGGGGAGTAAAGAGCCGTGAGTTCGTGGATGATTCCACTTTTTGCACATACGTCAATAAAAGGTGAAACATATTCACCTCCTCAGTCGCTCCTTACGATTTTGATTTTCCAATTTAGTTGATTCTCAACTTCGGCTTTGAACAAGATAAACTTGTCAATAGCCTCGTCCTTACTTTTAAGTAAGTACACATAGCAATACCTAGTACTATCATCAATGAACGTGATGAAGTACTTATTCCCACCACGAGTAGGAATTGCCTTTAGATCACACACATCAGTGTGGATCATCTTGATGGGTTCGGTGATTCGTTCCACCTTTTTGAATGACGATTTCGTTTGTTTTGCTTCTACGCAAGTTTCACATTTATTAATTGAGTCGATATCGAATGTTGGTATGCAATCAAGTTTGATTAAACGACGAATGGAATTATAATTTACGTGACCTAGTCTACCATGCCAAAGATTAGAAGACTCAATCAAGTAAGTAGAACTAGTAGCGTTTTCTTTCATTGCATAAACGACAATTACATTTAGTTTAAACATTCCATTGAGGGCATAGCCCTTACCAACATACACACCATTTTTGGTCAACACGACCTTGTCCGACTCAATCACCATTTTGAACCCAAATTTGTTCAACTGCCACCCCGACACAAGGTTCTTACGAATTTCTAGAACATACAACATGTTTGACAAGGTGAGTTCCTTTCCAGAAGTCATTTTTAGAACCACGTTCCCCTCACCTTTAATTTCGGTCGTGGCGGAGTTTCCCATAAAAACCTTTCCGCCATTAGTCACCTCTTTGAAGGTGTTGAAAAGGCTCTTGTCAAAACACACATGACGGGTAGCCCCCGTATCAACCCACCAATCCTTGTTATTTTGCCCGACCAAATTAACTTCAGTCACCAAAATCGAGAGATCCGTGACCATGGCAACCAGGTTGTCGACTTCATCAACCATGTTCACTTGTCGAGCATTGTCCTTCTTGGGAAGCTTGCATTCACTGGCCTTGTGGCCTTGCTTTTGACAATTATAACAAGTTCCTTGGAACTTCTTTTTCCCAATTCCTCCCTTAGGACCAAGGTTGGAGCGTTTCCCATGACATTTCTTTCCACCATTTCCACTGTTTTTTCCCTTTGAAGATTGGCCTTCACTGTTTCAGGACCATCAACCTTTTTTAGGGCCACTTTGTTGTTTTCTTCAATCCGAAGACGAACAACAAGATCTTCAATGGTCATCTCCTTTCACTTATGCTTGAGATAGTTCTTGAAATCAACCCAACTTGGTGGCAGTTTTTCGATCATTGCAACAACTTGGAATGTTTCGCTGTGCATTATTCCTTCCGCATGAATATCATGAAGGATAACCTGCAATTCTTGGACTTGGCTCATGACCGTTTTAGAGTCTATCATTTTAAAGTCCAAGAACTTAGCCACCACGAATTTCTTAGTGCCCGCATCTTCTGTTTTGTATTTGCGATCCAAAGACTCCCACAATTCTTTAGCAGTCTTTGCTTTGTAATACACATTATACAATGTGTCCACCAAACCATTCTAAATAAAGTTGCGGCACAGGAAATCCGAATGATTCCAAGCATGCATCGCGCTCACAGATTGAGCATCCACAGCCCCTTCATCAACATGGGGTTTGGGTTAAGTCAAGAACCTTGCCAAGTTCAGCGTGGTCAGATAAAAGAACATCTTTTGCTGCCACTGTTTGAAATTCAGACCACTGAATTTCTCTGGTTTCTCAGCATGCGACATTGCATTAGGGAGTGGTTTCACCAGACCGGTAGTGACAGCAACAGCGGAAGTCATGACCGCAGAAACGGCACTGGTCATGACAGCAGAAACAGCACTGGTCATGACAGCAGAAACAACAGTAGTCATCGGCTGGGATGCCATTCTGAAAAGAAAATTGCAGAAACAATTAGTAAAAGAAATCTGTTTAAGTTTGTTAGAAAACTGCTACTGAAAGAACTGCAAAATAGTTAGAAACAGTTAACGAGTGAACCGGGCTTGTGTTTGACACAATTCCCTTAAACAGATTCGTCGTCTGTTCCCAGGGTAAGCCGGTTCGAAGTAGCACCGCGCACTGCCGGACTTGAGCACTTGCCTGAAAAGAAACCGGAATGTTGCAGAGACTGAGAGAGAAGAAAGAGAAGTTGTGTTTTCGGTGTGTCTCAACTGATCATCCTAGCCTTCATTTTATAGTGCTAGAATCATAAGCGAAACCGAAATCCTGCTCTTGATTGCAGCGAATTAAAGACCAAATAATGGTCATTAGTATATCGGTTACGAAACTGATAATCATGACCAAAACTGTTAGTATTTAAAACCGAAATAATGATCATTCATTTAAAACCGAAATAATGATCATTCATTTATTTCAGTTTCAAAAACAAAACAGAACACTAGTCAAGAGTCTCGAGTGCAAAAACCGCTCCACGCAGACCCGGGTTTTCGGAACTGCATTCGTGTTCGCAGGACGTGCGGGCACACGCGAGTTCAATTGATTCCGGTTCCATTTTTTGCACCCCCCTGCGCATGCGCGGGTAGGACTTGTGGTAAAACATGTCTTAAGACTACAATTGCTTGGTCAAGCTTTTACCTTATAAATAGCCTTTTCTTTTGTTCCCACACCAATGTGGGAAAATGTGGTTTTACCATTGAGACTTTCCATTCAAACCAAACTTCCAACATTTTATTGATTAGATATGTTATACAATGAGATACAATATCCTATATGTAGGAGAGAGAAATTTGGTGAACAAGATAATCTTTACATGGAGTTGATAATCATAACATATATTTATAATACTCCCCCTTGGTTATTAGGGATGGAAATGGGTCAGGTTTGAGACGAGTTTAGGTAATCCCAAACCCAAACCCGATTAGATAAACATATCCTAAACCCGTCCCAAAACCCGTTGGGTTTCTATCGGGTATCGGGTATACCCACGGGTTTCGGGTAAACCCATTAATCTAAAAAATTACCCATTGGGTATACATGACCCAAACCTCTCGAGTAACTACTAAAGCATTATCATTATGAAAATATATCAATTAATGGCAAAGTAATAAAAAAATACCTTAATGTAAACAAAAAAAATTCAAACTCTTATTAAAAAGAATATGGGACTAAACGGGTATATTGAGTTTTGGGGTAATGGGTGACTTTTGAGTTTCCATAATTATAAAAAAAATATGTATATTTATATATATAAAAAAATATAGACAGAATATGGGGTAAACAGGTATATTTTTCGGGTAAATGGGTATACTTTATCGGGTAATCGTGTCGGGTTAACAGGTATATCATCAAATCCCAAACCCGTCCTAAACCCGCGAAAAAAAATAAAACTAATCCGATTACTAGACCCAAACCCGATTACTAGACCCAAACCCGTCCCAAATGATGCGGGTTTCGGGTTTACCCATCGGGTTCAGGTTCGATTGCCATCCCTATTGGTTATCAACTTAATATGCTTGAAGATATTGCCTCGTTAAAAACCTTGCTAGAAAATTTTAGTGGGATAAAACCATAGCTAAGGGACATTAGACATGATGATTCCAGAAGAACCTCTGGTACCTGGAATTAAAGAGATCTCGTTAATTTATCATGTCTAAATATACATGGAACTGAATTGATATCGACGTCGTTATACTTTTATATATAAAATAGCGCTTGAAATGATAAAATGATGAGGATCAAAATTTAAGATCTGTCTAATAGAAATGATTGGCCAAAAGAGAAAAGACGCAAATAAGGCAGAGTTGAATTCTTTAATGAAATAGAAAGTTTTCGGACCAAAAATCCATACAACTGAAGTTGTGAAATAACATTTATTAACTTATCAAGATATAATTAATTAAAAGTATATATTTTTTATAAATAGTTTTCATCGAATTTGAACCAAAACAAATATCCACATCAAGTTGTATGATGTCATTAACATATTATCAAGTAAGTTATTTTTGTAATAACAAATGTACTCAAATTCTCAATGTAAAGTTAATTTGCAAGTATATCTTTTACTACCAAAATGTTTCATACGTCTTATATATTGTAGCAAAATAACCAATAATGATTATGTTTTAGGATATATGATAGAAATAAATACACATTCCAACTTATACAAGATAACGATAAATCAACTAATAATTTTTAAATCGTAGCATAATCCATATGAAAAAGGGTTGGCATTTGATTCAGATAATTTTAAATTCAAAATAAAATTAAGCATACCCTATCGAATTATCACACAAAAATATCATAGAGTTATAATCTTAAACCTCATCAAAATCACAAGGCAAAATTGTTTTAATCCGATAATTTGTTGAATTGGTTCCTAAGCTTATCTTTCCACGAGAAAATCCTAAAACGTCGAAAATCACCCAAGCACAATTTATGGTTTCTATGCCACCGCTAATATTTCATAATTTTCTAGCTATCAAACTGGATTAATTAATATAGAACATTTAAAGGTCCTGAAAAGTATATATACATTAAAATAATAATGTTTATGTATTACCGTCAACTAGGCTAAAAGTGAGGCAATATATTCGATGGTTATTTTAGATATTGAGTCAAAAAAAAAAAGATTTTTTTCCCCAGATATTCATATGTATATGTGTTGAAAATAAGTCTTTTGTTTTTCCAATAGAATGATTTTTAAAACCAATAATCACTTTGTTGATTTTGGTTTCCAAATTAAACGCACATGTTCGTATGGAAATAAAGTGATTTGTTTATACTTTTTACATCGACACCTGTGGGGTTGATATATAGCATCCAATCAAAGATGTCGAGAACCAAAACAATAGTCAGTCGTTTTCGGTAACATGTCACGGTTATCAGAAATATTTACTAAGAAACCAATTTCTAATCTAGATAACTGTTATATAGGTTTAGTTTGTACCTGGAACTCGCCAAGGCGGTCGGATGAATTATATTCGTGTATATGGACGAGAAATTGATTTGTAGCAGAACTTCATGCAATATTCAAACTTTTTCAACTCCAAAATCGCCGCTTCATGTGGCTGAAGTTCACAAGAAACCATGGAAGGGGATTGGGGTTTTGATGTAAGCATTTTCATGCTGATAACGAGTTGTGAAACTAGCCTAATAGCAAATAATAAAGGAAGAAGAAAAGAGTTATATAAAGAAAACAAAGAACTAATATTCTATTGATTAGATATGTTATACAATGAGATACAATATCCTATATATAGGAGAGGGAAACTTGGTGAACAAGATAATCTATATATGGAGCTGTTAACCATAACAACATATATTTATAACAGAATTGTATTATAATCAATAACCATCTTTATTGTTTTTAGAAAAAGAACCAGTTCAAATCATTAAACCATCACCAAACCAGCCTACCGCTGCATTCGGTTTGTCGCTTCCAGAAACTTTACATAGCTGTTCAACCTAAACTACATTAAAACCAAGCAAAGCAGTGAAACCCTTACTCAAAGGTATGGAGCATAATTGACAATGTTTACCTAGGGGTGTTGTCAGGTTGAGTAATTGGGTTCCTCAGGTTTTGAACAGAAGTAATCATGTAACCAAATATCGTAGGTTCGGTAATAAGGTGTTTTCGGGTCGGCATTAGTCAGTATTCGGGTTTTGGTAATAAGGTGTTTTCGGGTCAGCGTTAACCACTAGTCGGGTTTCAAGAGATAAACTGTATCAATGACATCCTAGCTGTTAAAATAATACATTATATCATTCATATGTTATTTATAAGACTTGTGTACATTTTATATTTCATATTTTATGTTTTGTACTTCAAGTGTGTAGGTCTGATGAGTTGGGGGGCTTTTGTGTAAAAGGAAAAGTATCCAGAGGGTTCAGATGGAAGGTTTTTGATAATCAAAGGGTGTTATTGGAAGTTTGGTAACAGTTGGTATATAAACCAGCTAGGGTTTCGAGAACATTCATCACCCCTTATTTGTTCTTGTTAGTTTCTCTATCTCATTTGTTAGAGTTGTTAGATTCTTGCTAGATTGTTGTTAGATCATGTGTGGTTTTGAGATTTCTATTGTTATCTTGGTATTGATCAATTGATAATATGTATCAGTTGATCTGGATTGTTGTATTGAGATACAGATATTACATTTTGTAAGATCTAGGGTTTGGGGGTGTTTTATTGGTTTGGGAAAATAAATAAGATTTTGGTCACTTGTTTTGTTGCTACAAGCTGTGTTTCATATTTGTTCAATAGATTTTTACATGCTATCAAATCTTTAAATCTCTTGATCTGTTGTTTTCGCTGTTGGGTAATTAGGGTTTTGGTGCTTCGGATTGTTTGATTAGGGTTTCTCTTGTCACACCCCAACCGATGGTGGAAACATCGGAGTGAGACGGAAACGAGATTGCAAGAGACTTCATAACACTATTTGTGACAATAATTAAATAATGGATTTCATTTCATTTCTAAAAGTCAATTACAAAGGTTAAAATCAAATACAACAACTTGACATACAATATGTTCGATACAAGAATACAACAAACAAGTACAATTTGATTCAACATAATAAAACTTAAGACGTCTAAGTGTGTATCTAAGCATCATCACTACTTCAATTTTAAAGCTTCGTCATCCTCAACCTGTAACATGTTTAAAATAAAGTTCAATGAAAAAGCAAAGACGAGTTACAAGTTTGATACATACATAGCATAAAAATGAGTTTAAACAATTCCACACGGCAAGCTATTGATACAAGATAAACAATAAAATCGGCATGTGTTTAACTAGTCAAACCAATGATGAAACGCAATAAGCTCATGACATAACCCAAAGTCTACAGGCGGTGTGTTAATCATATAGCGCTATATATGTCAAGGACAGGCTCGTACGAAGTTAATGATAAGTACAACACAAAATGTATAACCCCATGTAACACTGTCTCAAATTAGTACGATTATAATATTAAATACGCATTTTATGTGAAAATGCGACCTTTTAAAACTTTGTCAAATTAACGTTCATACATAATTAAAGTACTCAAATTATAGTAACAAGCGTTTACAAATTTCATTTTTAAACTAGAATAAAATAAGTCAATTGCGGAAGCTTCAAAGACATGTGTTCGATTCTTCATATTCGCTTGATCTTCATCCGGGAATCATAGATGTTCACCTATGATCAAAACCAACATAAAAGTTAGTTTTGATAGCTTATAAACATGTATAAACAAGTTCCATAAACAAACAAACAAAATAAAAATAGAATTTCAGAATTTTGCCTCTCGCGCCACGTGAGAGGCTCCTTCTTTTCCTTCACGTGCCGCGACAGCACCCGCGTGTCGCGCCCGGGGCACGGTTCTCCTTCGCGTGCCGCGGGGGAGATCGTTTTCCAGCAGGTCCGAATCTAGGACCTGCATTTCTGCGTTCTATGTTTATTTATCAAAAATCAAACTTTCAAAGGCCATAACTTTTTATCTAGAAGTCCGTTTTACGTGATTCTTTTTCCTACGCGTTCGAAATTTAATTCTCCATCTTATGGAGTTAAAACCTGATATTCAACTACTTCAAAAATTCAGATTTCAAGCTCTCGACTTGAAATTCCTTTTTAACACTTTTGACCCGTTTCATGATTCATTAAACCACTTTTGTTTAAATCATTGTAAATTTTTGAGATATTCATTATCTCAAAACCATTAACTCGTGAGATCAAAACTTTCATACATTATGCAACTAAAGGTTGAGTTATGCGCAAAACTTCATTTTGACCCGTTGGAGGGATTTACCATTAACTTTAAATTTCACTCTCTCCTTTCACCCATCATTTTACTACATTAAGGTATCTACCTATATTTCGTAATCTTAATGCAAATTCCTAAACAACCCATACTGGTCGTTCGCCCAATTCACTCATTAAGGGCTTTTTGGTCAATTTTAGTCCTTCATTTTACGACAAAGGACTTTCGCTAATATTTGACCAAAATATCGCTTTTAACAATAATTCTAAATATGCGTACCTGGCTTGAGTCATAGGATTGACCCGTTTAAATATCTTTCACTATTAATTTCTAATTAATACCAACGCGAACCGTATGATATTTCCTGTAATCACAAAACTCAACAAGCGATCATCAATTAATATTGTCAAATGATTTTACCTATGTCATTTGACCCGTTTAGTCCGAACGACCACTTTCCATTATGAGATGATATCTAGTTACCATCTCGCCCTTTTACCCATTCCGGTTTACACCATGACGTAATGTTTCAAAATTTCTTATTAGTTCATTGTCACATGACTAATTTACCAATTTACCCTTTTTGCCATTGTTTATGATTTCTCACAATTGCACTTCTTTCGACTCATATTATTTGCGTCGGAACATTATAATTCTCTTACTAACTTTTCCATATTCATTTTCAATACACACAATTGATGTATACTATAAAAGGGTGTAAGCTTTTACTTACCTTGCATCCAAAAATACGCTTTTCCTTCACACTTGATTCGTTTGACCCGCTTCCTTTCCAAGCCTCCACCTAGCTTGTTAAGCATCAAACTACCATCATAATTCGTAAGACAGTTAAATTAGTCATCATTAATTATGACTATTCCATCTTACGGATTTACATCAAAATTTACCATTTGATTTCATTTTGGTCAGTTTGACTTTTAAAGGTCAAACTGCCTATTAGCATAAGTGATTATACTATGAAACTCGTCAATTCATTTAAGCACTTTATTAAGTATCCGATAGGCATTATTCTTACGCCACCGTTTTAACCACTTTTCAAATCTAAGTTCATGCTATTATTAACACCAATTTAACTTAGCTCTTGATTATCAAAGCCAATTATTCATTTGTTAAGCATGAACTAAAGGTTTCCCTCTACTTGTAAAACCCGTTTCATCATAGCATTAGAAATTCATCCGAACATCTAATATAATCAAGTTCTACATATTAATTAGAAGACATCATGATTCCAAACACCTATTTACATGAACAAAATCACCAATTTCGTTATAACATACAAAACCCATTTCAAGTTATGTATGAGCATTCACTCGAACTTATAAATTGTTCAAATATTCTGCTCCAACTATCAAATATGATGATTCTAAGCACATGCGTATCATCATCTTTACTTATTTAGTCAAAACCCACTTAGTTCATACTTGATTATTTGACTAATCACTAAATTATGGCACACTTCTACAAGTTTGCAACTAGGGTTTGTTCCTAGACATAGATTCAACCCAATATCACTCATATATACAACATTCATCACATAATATTCGATTTTGGGTGTTCATCATAAACTCAAGATATCTCCGAATTACAAAATTTGGCATACCTTGCGATCTCCTAGCTTAGGTGATCACGAATTTAGTTAAAGCCCCAATTTCTTCGCTCGATTTCCTTTGATTTTGATCAAGTTTGTGAGTTTTAGGGTTCATGTGCAAGAACCCTTCTCCTGGCTCTGGTAAATGTCGACCAACACACACACTTGTGTGTTTTTTGGTTTTTGATATTGTTTTTAATTAAAGTTTCTTTCTAATTGCCTACTTTTAATCCCTCCAATATTCATGGTTTATAAAAAGGCTTACTAGTTATGCTTCTTTATTGTTTCTAAACAAATAACTAACTATGTTAATTACTCCTAGTTAACTTAGTGAGTTCCGGGAGTTATAACTCGTTTATTTTAAGTCCCGTTAACTCAGGCCTCTTATAAACTTTGTTTTCTCAAAAGCTTTCGTTCACCTTTCATTTAATATTAGGTTTATTTATTTAGATCCTAATATTCACCGAGTTAAATTTTACCACTGCTGGTATTTTACCTGTTTATTTTCGGTTAATTTAATATAATTAACAGCCCGTTTTTGGGGTGTTACAAGTCTACCCCCTTAAAGAGGTTTCGTCCCCGAAACCTTTCTTATGTGTTTCTTTAGGTTTAACCCCCATGGACTTAGTCTCGGTAATTACTTGAGCATTGCTCGAATTTAATAATCTTACCATAAGAGTATGGTAATGTCTTTTTGGTTCCGAAGCGTATGCGCTTTTCCCGTGTAAGGCCCCGTGAGCCGTTACTTTTATCTTATGTCTCTTATCTCTATTAATTACTTATCTTGGCGGTTAGACTTATTAGTCACCTTTTACCTTATACCCCTTCGCTCAGGTATATCCATTTTGTCTTCTCGAGGCTTACAAACTTTTATTATTTCTATTTCATAGTTCACGCTATAACGTGGTTAAATTTCATATTACTTTTCTTGACCGTGATCGCATCACATCATGTTTAAGTTTATATAAACCTTTCATCATCGAGAATCTTCTTTTCGAATGTATCGTTTTACACCTATCGGTGTTAAAACCTAAATCCTTTAATATTAACCATTTTCTAATTTCTCTAATAATACCCATATTTGTTAAAACGTTGTTTCTCACTAAAACTGAATTTTAGTTTAACGTTTTTTTTTCACCTTGTCTTACATTTTTTTTATATCTAGGAATTTTACGTCCGAGGATTTATTCCTTTTCGTTATTATTTAATGCGTGGAATTATAATTAGTTCCCACGCTTAACCCAAATGACCAGTAGGTTCTTTCACTTAGCCTCGTAGGCTATTTATTTATATTTTAACCTTTTTACCTTTTTAAAGCGAGACCCCAACAGTTCGTTTCTTTCTATTTACGACCCAAAGGTCTTTTTGGTCCCGTAGACCTTAACATTACTTATAATCCATTAGGTTATGATGATCTCGTAGATCCTCTTTTATTTGAGTCTTTATTCGAATGTGTATATATATGGCGTCATGTCACCTCTTTTTATGCTTAGAGTTATTTATCTTCGCTTTTGAAATTCATTTTACCTTGCCCATAATCCAAGTCTACATTCTTTTCCTTTCGAATTATCCTTCCGACTTTATGACTTCTTTCGTCATCTACACGTCGGTTTGTTCTACGCTTTCCGTTACCCGGTTCATACCTATACTTCTTTACGACCCATTATCCGGGTTCTTTTATCTTAATGTTTTAGCATTCTAATTTCACTAGTTTGCGATTTTCCTTTCTATATTCCTTTACGACCCATCAGATAGGTTCATTAATATTTTGCGCCCCAGTTTATTCGGTTTGCTTGTTTCTTTCGTCATCTACACGTCGGTTTGTTCTTTATTTATCTTGTTTGGCTTGTTCGCATGACACTTCATCACTTATGAATGTCAAACTTCATTTATATTCAACCCGTTCATCCTATAGTTATCAAGTTTTCTGTTTGCGTGATTTGTCGTTCTTTAGTCATAACACACAATCCGAGTCTTTTGACTTTCTATTTCGCGTTCCCGTCTCTTGGTTTACGTATACCTTCAAAATCCTACCCATCTATCGGGTATTTTACCGAAGTCATTATTAACGCAACCGTCCCGGTATGTATTAAGACTTCGTTTTAATTTATTTGGTCGTCTTAGCGAAATCCATCGCTTGTAGGTCCCCTTGATGTATGGATCTTTCACAGAATTGTCAATCTAATCAAGAGTGCGGAATCCTCTTGATCAGAATATAGCAGAATGAGTAGAAACAGAAATCACTTTCAAACTGGGTTTCTATTGATTATCAATCTCACAAGAATTACAATCAATCAAACCCTAACCAACAACAATTTCGTCCAAGCCTAAAGTCTCTCACGAAATTGCTCTCACAAACTGTTTTGGCTGATCAACCTAAACCATAAAACCTAACCTTGTTTATATAACACAAGGTTGCTATTTGGGCTAAGGTTTCCTACATGGGCAAAGCCCATTTCGTCCACTCTTGTCCCAACTGGGTTTTGTTTAGCCCAAACTCTATTATCTCACTAATACAAAGCTAAACCCGCTAACTGTTTATCGTTTATCTAATTACAAGATATCCAAAGACCAAATCTAAGCTGTTATCACAAACATGCACCAACAAACTCCCCCTTGACAATAGCTTCATAAAATAACTTTGTCTTCAGTCTTCTTGCAATCTTCATGTAGTCTTGCACTGTCTTTGGTCTTTGGATAGCTTCAGCTTCAACAGCTTCTGTCAGCAACAGACTCCCCCTAAGCTGATGCATCCAATCACCAAATCTTCAAAAACTTTAGCGTTTGAGTAAACTCCAGTTCAGCATATGTATAGCAATCTTCAAACTCTTCACTTTGTTTGCAATGTAGAAAGGAGGTTCTACCATGCATCCAATCAAACTCTCATCTCTTCACAGCAACTCATCACTTTAACTTCTCAGCAACATACAACTTCAATCTGTATACTATAAAACAAACATCTCGAGAAACCATAAAACTTTTTAATCACACACTCTATAACCCGCATGATTTAAAATTTTGAACTCACTTTCCAACACCGTCTCCCCCTGTCAGTAACAATTCCTCCAAGAATAACAGTTTTCCGTACGTTAAGAATTTTAAACAGAAAAAGACACTATTTTTGTATTTTTATATTTTTCTGAAAGCAAATAAATACGAAAAGCAATAAACACTCTATTTTTGTGAGAATCACTGGTAAGAAGATCATATCAACAAAATCAAACTGTTTCACACAATTAGATAATTCTTTATTTAATTTTTCGTGAAAAGCAGTCCATGACGATTACCAGTATGTTTGTCCACCTAAACAAAATGCATGAACATTTCAAGTTCCATTACCGTATGATACGTTAAGGTAATTTTAATACTGATATACTAGTGTGTCCCACTTCAGGATATACCCCCGCGATCAAGGTATGCACAAAGATTCATCGTAGTAGGTGAGTATACTGAATTCATCCATTTTATTTTTCAACGTTTAGATAATTGGTGAACAGGTCAGTACTTCCGTACAGCAGAGAGACCAAAATATCTAACGAGGGCTATGACAAATACCATTTTTGGTACGATTTATGCATTTTGCACATTTGAATAACTCTCTTTGAGAGCTTCTTCATTTTTGGGGTTTTGGCATTTTTAGCTCTTTTAAGATATCCTGGGTGTGTCTAGGTCAGCATATATCTGGATGCAGCAGAAGGACACCCCTGATATCCCCAGATGAAATAACAGTATAAAGACCCAAAACTTCAGATTTTGGCAATCTATCAACGCAAGATTTAAGGTCATTAAACCATACACCGCTGATGTGTTCCCCACTCATATTCAGTTGTATTTAGGTTTATATCACATTGGTAAGTTGATTATTTCATGCTATTTGCCTACTGGTACATCATATGATGAAGCTGCTATCACACTTAAGCAATTTAATTTCATTTTCAGTGTGACAGACTAACTTGCTGATGTACTATCATTTCTCCTTTTTCACACAGTGATAACTCATTTTTAATTTTTCTATTTTTTTATGTTTTTGATTTTTCAATGTTTTTGTATTTTTTATTTTTAAGAAAAATAGTAAACTATTTACAAAATTCTTATGAAAAACCAGTTATTCAGGATTCCTCATCCCGTTGAGTTCGACTAAATGTTCAAAGCGAGCCCTGTCAAAAACTTTAGTATAAAGATCTGCCAGGTTATCTAGTGTGTCAACTCAGCACTTTGAATTTCATTTTAAATCAATCATTATAAATATATCAACAATCTCACATCCCCCGTCATGTGCCTAGAGCAGCCATTATCAACATAAGTTGATAATCCTCCTTAGCAGCTCCTGCACACACCAACTAAGAAATTAGTTAGATTGGGGGACCCAAGCCTTAATGGTCTTGGGTCGTCCAAATTCACCAACCACTGGAACATCCATCCAATATCCATTACTCCTAACTGGAGTCTTGGATCTCAGACCTGTTGATGGAAATGAGTTTTGATTTCCATAAGGTCTATGGTCCTGAGGGTTCCTATATGTGTTTGGACTATTTGACCTTTGAAAATTTTGATTTTGATATCTTGAATTTTGATTCCAAGAAGCTTGATTATCATAATTTCTAAAGCCATTGTTATAAAAAGTTCGACCACCATCATTTTGGTATCGATTTTGATATTGACCTTGACTTCTGAAATTATTAGCATTATAATTGTTCATTCTTGGTGAACTGCTTCTAGGTCTCTCATATCTGCCTGGTGGAGATCTAGGCTGAAATCTTGGTTGATTTCTTTGAAAACGTGGAACTTGTGGAGTTCCTTTTTCAGCCTTATCTACACCAACAGCAACATTCTCTGGTTGCTTAGGAGCAGATTTCTTTGGAGAATTTGAATCTTTCTCCTCACTATCACCTTTCTTCTCTGGTAATATCCCTCTCTGTTTTTCACTAATTTGTGCTTCACTCTTTTTGTTAGGACAGCAGCTAGCTACATGTCCCTTGGTGTGACACTTGAAGCACGATCTCCTTTTCAAAGACTTCTTAGCTGGAGTCTCTGAGGTAGATCCCTTATCAGATGGTGATGATCCCTTGGATGAACCTTGTTTAGTTTGCTTGGATTCAGATTTTTCTTTGTTTTTATTTTTAGCAAACTCTACATTTGATTCATTTTCAATAACAGTTGTTTCATTTTTCATATCACTACCTTGAACAAAATTAATCTTTTTAACAAAAGCTTGATTTTTATTCTTAGGAGGTGATTTTTTTCTTTTGAAAAGGTTCCCTGTTATTGTTCTTCTTAGCATCATCACTCTCAGATCCATCACCTTGACTTGATGTGGATGGAAAACTACTTGGTGCAGATGCCATAAAGTCTGCTAGCTCATCTTCACTAGGCAGGAATGAATAGTCATGACTAAGAGGAAGTGGAACTTCATTAAAGCCCTGGAAGCCCACACTGTTCTTGTCATTACTCTTCTTTAACCCACCCATCATGTGTTTCATTACAAAAGACGAATCTCTGAATTGACTCAATTTCTTTTCAAGTTCAACAATTTTGAGTTGTGCATCTGACAACTCTTTGCATTTTTCAGAAATCTCTTTTGTTTTCTCAGCCATCATGTCATGAGCTAAGTCTATGACTTGAAGTTTTTCATTTAGTTTGCAAGTTAAAGCTTCAATTTCAGCTTCATAACCTTTTATCTTCTTCAAGTATGACGATTCATTTCTTTTAGCAAAAAAGTTTGATTCTTTAATGTTAGACATCTCGCTTATCAAACTTTGGTTTTGTGTTGACAACCTGTCAACCTCACCCTGTAGTTCACGACATCTCAAACATATAGAATTAGATTGTACCTCTTTCTCATGAACTTCTGTATTTTCATCAGCAACAACCTGTTTAGCTTCACTTTCTTTCTCTACTTCAGCATCCACTTTTGCTTCAGCATTTTTCACTTCAGATTCAGCATCACTCACAGTAGTTTCAGCCTCATCAACTGGCACTATCTCTGCCATGAATGCCTGAGTGGCACTCTCATTCCCCTGATATCGCTTTTGTAATGCATCCCACATATCCTTTGAATTAGTGTACTTTGTGAAGGTATGCTTGATGCTATCAGGTAAGGACATCTTTATCGCAGCCACGGCTCTCTTTTCAGCCTCATACATCTTTTTATCATCCTCTTTCATGTTCACATAGTCTGTTCTACGTGGTCTGCCCTCATAATCGTGTGTTGGGTTTATGTACCCATCTTCAATACAGATCCACATGCGTGCATCCTGAGATTTAATGAATGATTGGAAGCTAGCCTTCCATGTAAGATAATTCTCCACCTTCATCATCTTAGGTGCATTCAAATTCGTCATGTTCGACATTTTAACGCAACAGACTGGTAAAACCGTACAAAATATATCCGAAAACAGTGGTTACCAAATTACACCTTTAGAATTGTCTCGAAAAGACAAATCCAATGATATATAATGTCAAAAACCGTATTCGGGATTTTCCAGGGTCTTTTTTTTACCCTAAAAATCCAAGGAATTCAACGGTCCAAACGGTTCTGTCTAACGGGCTACGGATCAATTTCTATTTGCAATCCCCTTGATGTATGGATCTTTCACAGAATTGTCAATCTAATCAAGAGTGCGGAATCCTCTTGATCAGAATATAGCAGAATGAGTAGAAACAGAAATCACTTTCAAACTGGGTTTCTATTGATTATCAATCTCACAAGAATTACAATCAATCAAACCCTAACCAACAACAATTTCTTCCAAGCCTAAAGTCTCTCACGAAATTGCTCTCACAAACTGTTTTGGCTGATCAACCTAAACCCTAAAACCTAACCTTGTTTATATAACACAAGGTTGCTATTTGGGCTAAGGTTTCCTACATGGGCAAAGCCCATTTCGTCCACTCTTGTCCCAACTGGGTTTTGTTTAGCCCAAACTCTATTATCTCACTAATACAAAGCTAAACCCGCTAACTGTTTATCGTTTATCTAATTACAAGATATCCAAAGACCAAATCTAAGTTGTTGTCACAAACATGCACCAACAAAGCTTTTATCCAATCAAGTCCTTTATTCTTTATTTAATTCGTTTGACTTGTCTGTGTGAATTTCATCACTTGTGACAGTCAAACTTTTATCCCTATACCTTAGCATTCCTATTAGTCAGTCTGTGTTTTTCATTTACTTTGTTCTTTGTCCCCTCTCTCGTGCTCGTTATTCTAACGTAATACGCTTCCGTCATCCGACTTGCGTTTACGTTCATTATCAAACATTTTGCTTATTTTATTCTTTTGGGTACCCTTTTTAAATTTTCCTATTCACCCCGTCCTTATTACATCAGACGTAAATGGGTCCATCATAAGAAGTTCATGGTATCATGTGTTCACTACTTACTTGGCCAGAGTAAGCGGTCAACACATGACACGCATGACCTTTTCATAATTTTCACATCACGCCCTATGTAAGTAACGTCTCTGTTTATTTCTATATCTCTGATTTTATTTAGTAAGATTTTATTTAATTGCTAATCAACAATCATCAGGTTTACTAGTTTTACACTTGAATATATAAATTATTTTCTCTTCTATCAAACTATTATATAATCACATTTGTTAATGTGAACATTACTATTCTCAATAGTATCCGTATTGAGAATATACACTTGGATAGTTACTTCCGTCCAAGTTTCCACATAGACTAGCTTCGTAATTGTTTTATTATTCATCACCGTGAATAACAATTATTTCTACTTAATTGCTCTTGGAAACTTCATCCTGAATAGATGTCTTATTCAGGTTTTCTAAGTTTTATTCTACGTATGCAATAGTCATTCTCTACGTGTTTGTTACATAATGCTATTGTGCGATTAAATTTAAAACGTGCACCTGCTAATGCTTGCCCTAATGGGCTTTCCTTGCCATTAACCTTGATCGAGGTCGTTACGCGATTTAGGTCCTTAGTGAGCATGCTCGGCTTGTCATACTTTAGACCATTCTTTTTTCAAATCCACAATTTGTTACATTCCCGCTATCTTCAAATGCGAGTGTCCTTTTGATGTGGGTAAAATGCAACATATAAATTACATCAAATGAGGCATAAAACTAACCCTTTTTAGTACTAATGTTGGAAAAAGAGTGCTTTTGTCTTCCTTTTGTATTTTCAGGATTAAATGAGTGTAAATGACAAGTAAACAGAAGGCTGACCAGAAGGCTGACCACGGCCCCGTGCCTAGCGGACACGGGGGCGTGTTCAGGTGTCTGCAGAAAGGACAAAGCTATAGAAACTTCTATTTCCCAACATGGGGGCGTGCCCAGCTCAACACGGTTGTGGTCAACGCTAAGATTCGCAGAATCCAAGTGTTTTGGTCAAAAATTACTGAAGCAATTAAGTGATCAAATTAGTTAAGTGAGGTAGTGTGCTAAAAAGTGTGTTGGAAATATGCTGGTTAAGTTGTTTAGAAAAACAGTTTTCAGGATACGGCTCAGGATATTGATCTGTATCAACGATCAAACTATGAGCAAAAAAGTAAAGGGGTGACACGAGATATACGAGGAAAGCCCTTGATCAATCTAGATCGCCGGCACAAAACCTCGGGAGCTGACAATCGCAGCTGCCTTGTTCTTCTTATTGCTTTAAACATCAGGATACAGTGCAGGATATTGATCAGATCGCTAAGTGTTACAATGCTTTTTGTGAAATTGAAAGTTGCGAGAGAATAAGTGTGAGAGAGTAGTGAGTGTAGTTGTGATGTCCTATTCGATCTGATTCATCCACCTATTTATAGCTAGTAAACGAAAACAAAGTCTCCTATAAGTATGGGATGCCTTCGAATATTCTTTAGTAGCCGTTGAAGACCAAGTAAAGCTTCAACGTCTCTTTCTGAACAACTTAGAGCGAGTCTTCAGGAGAAGAGGTCCTCATTAACGTTGCAAGCTTAAACTCATATTCCTGCACACAACCCGTTAGTAATCCTCAGGATACCATTCAGGATGTTACCAATATCCTGAATCAGCATCCCGGACATGAACATATATCATTCAAGCAAGATATAATTTAAGATATTCCCCAGGATATGGGCTCAGAATTTCACCCATAACAATTGTCTCCAAAAAATGTTACCGTTTAGTATCCTGGCACTAACGGTTATATTTTTTTCGAATAACGAGGCAATTAAGAGATTATACTCATGATGTGACCGTTTGTAACCGCGCAACCTATATTTACTCATTGCTCCCCTATATCTTCTCATGCTCATCCCATTTAATCTTTACCGAAGAGTTAAAGGTAAATATTTTTCTCTCTCTATTCCATCTTCTTCTCTCATTCTGTTCAATATGACAAGGCAAACAAGATCAAGCTCCGGTGACTCCACTCCCACATTCATCCAGCAGAATCTTCTCCAAGATCCGGAGAAGGAAATATGCACCTTCGACAGTGCCCACTTGTCGGCTCTTAAATCCTCCGGTATCTTCCCGGAGGGGACGATATTCCGGTCGTTTGACCGGGAAATCCAGTCGGACATGGTTTCCGACGAGTGGTTGTGCTTTAGTGCCTTTCCCTTCACCTTAGGATTACGATTTCCCTTTCCAGACTTCATCACTGATTTCTTTAATGTAACCAAAATCTGCTTCAGCCAGACAATGCCGATGCTCTGGCGAGTCTTGTCTGTTCTTGATCAGATCAAGAAAAATCATATCCCTGACCTTTCTGTTCATGACCTCCCCCTAGCATATCGACTTAGGTGCCATGGTTCCTGTAGATTTTTGTTCTATTCTACCTCCAGCGATCCATTGATACTTTGTGCCACCAGGAACGAGGAGAAATGGCAATCCAAGTTCTTCTTTGTAAAAAGAGACTCCATCCCTGGTGGAACGGAATATCCGGTGAAATGGTTGAGAAAGGGTAGGATTTAGGGTTAAGGATGATCCTGTCTTGTATCCTGCTTTATATCTTGAGCTAATCAATTTCTTTTTGTTGTCTTGTACACAGCTTATTTTAGGAAGCTTGCACCTCCCCTAGCTGATTCACAGAAGAGAATTGACGCTATCAGACTCCTCCCAGAGGCTGAAAGAAGTTTTAATCCATCTCCACCATCTCCAAGCCCTCTTTCCAGTGCAAACATGTCTGGTAATGATCCTGCACAATATCCTCCATACATGTTTTTAGTTGATATATTTAGGAAAGCATTTTACTCCCTGTATGCAGACTCCAGCAAAGTTCCGATCCTCCTTAATCTTGACGAGCTCGACAGTTACCCCACTCCAGTCATGGTCAAGAAAGAGACTCCTGCTGCCACCAGCTCTATACCGCTCCCGGCTCCCAAGGCCAACCCGAGGACTCGTGCTTCCACCGCAAAAAAGAGGAAAGGTCCCGAAGTTAGTGCCCCAGGCTCGGAAGGGTTCTCCTACGAAGAACTCAGCTTCTCTGACTCCTTGGAGCCGATGACATCCTTCCTCAATAAGGTATTATCCTGGTACTATATCCTGCATACATATCCTGATAGGATATCCTGACAGAATATCCTGGTTAATATATTTTGACTTATACCTGAATTTTGACGTACAGGGCCTCCAGCATCTGCTCCACCTTTACACCGATGCTTACAGCACGAACGCGTTTCAAGAGGCCAGGATCAAGCAGCTCGAGACCACTGTTGCCGACCAAGGGGCCATAGCCGAGGTGAAGACTCGTCACTACGAGGATAAGCTGAAGAAGGTCACCCAGGATGCTGAGATCAAACTGGCTACCATCCAAATGGAGCATGAACAGGCCATGGTCTCTTTCCGGGAAGGGATCAAAGCCTCTGCCATCGTTTCTCTGCTACAAGCTCACATTAAAATGGCTTATGAGGCCAAGGAGACAGGCCTTGAATGCCCATCCTGGCCGGTTGAATCCTGGGTGGCGAAGCTGAAGGAGCTTGGAGGCAAGGCTGTGCCCCTACCTGCTGAAATTGGCGAATCCTCTAAGTCAGCAGAGGTGGTGGACAAGGCTGGAGATAAGAAGGATGCAGGGATGGATGCTGGCGAGGATACTGCTCAGGATGCTGAGGCTGAGAAGACGGAGAAGGCTGGAGAAGATGCCGCTGTGTAAGGGCATTCAGGTGGGCGATGATGGATGTTGATGCCTAGGCCGGAGCCCATTTTTTTTAAATTTGATCGTTGGTTTGTAACCCCAAGACAATTTACTTTTCCTGCATTTTAACTTTCCTGCATTTGAACAATATGATGGCCAAAGGTGGAGGGATCCTGAGTTTCAGGACGAAGCCCTTGGTCATCACTGTTAGTACGCTTTGCTTTTGAACAATATAACAGTTGGAGGTGGATGGGTCTCGGTTTGAGACAAAACCTTCAACTGTTAGGTAAATATGGTATGTGACTAATTGTGCTTTTGGTGGATGGACCTTGGTTTGAGGTGAAACCAAAAGCATAACTTTTGATATGTTAATAATATAACTTTCTTTTGGCTTTATTTCTGTTGTCACTATCTTAGTGCATAAATTTTACTTACGAAAATAGTTTAATTTAGACAATTTTGGGAACACATTGCAAGAATATCCTAAGAGATATCCTACTTAGGATATTGCCTCATAATTTATAAAACTCAAGTTATCCAAATAAAAAGGAGAGACCATACCAAATATTCCCAAAGAGTCAATTTCAATCCTCAATAACAGGGGTGTCCCCAGTGCACGCTTATAAGTTTGAATCCATCCTTTAAATTGTATAAAGTATGTCTCCTGCGTTCAACATAGGAATGTAAATATAGTCGTACTTTAGCTTCACTGAATAAATCATGAATATCCTGGGATAAACCCTCGATATCCTGGGATGAACCCTTAATATCCTGGGGATAGACCCTGATATCCTGGGGATAAACCCTTAATATGCTGGGGATAAACCCTAATTTTCATGCGCTACAGGCGAGAGTGTATAAACTCCAAGTCTTAGAAAGGCGAAAACCTTTAAACCTTAGAGGGTATGAAAATACCCTTTCGTGAGAGAGGGTGATCAATCCTCATATACCTTTAGGATCCAGGATATAGCCAATAGTAACGAAATTGTCAGCCACTTTTACATGAACTGGTCATGTTACCTTGAACTATCCCCAGATGACTTGCGCTCCAGGCGGGGTGTTCAAACCCAATTCGAGAGAAAGGTGAATACCTTTAAACCTTTGAAGGGATCAGGATCCCTTAACCGTGAAAGAGGGGGCCAATCCTCTAATCCTTCGAGATATCCTGAGCGTGTATCCTAGAGTTGTATCCTGATGCATATTCTGCAAAACAACCATAACTAAGGTGGGTGTTAGCTTGGCTAACACCCCTCCGATGCCTAAGTCAGTATTGGGTTCAAGATAATAAACGAATTCAAATATATTTAAGAGAGATAGAATACATACCATTCTGAGATAGAAATTAAATTCTATTCTTACTTGAAATAGAGCTTTAAGTGTATAGCATTCCAGGATCTTGGTAGCATATCCCCCTCCATACTCCTGAGTCGGTATGCTCCTTTTCCTGATTCTGATTCAACCTCTTATGGTCCTTCCCATTTTGGAGCCAGCTTTCCATCGGCAGGATTAGAGGTATTTTGAAAAGCCTTTCTTAACACCCAATCTCCAACTTGGAACCTCCTAGTCCTTATATTCTGGTTATATGCTCTGGATATCCTTTGTTGTTATGCTGCCATCCTCAGCCTTGCTGCATCTCTCGTTTTGTCTACAGTGTCCAAATCTTGGCACAAAGCTTCAGGATTCTGCTCAGGATCCCGGAGGATAGATCTTGCCGTAGGTATCACCATTTCTGTTGGGATCACTGCTTCTGCTCCAAATACTAGGGAAAATGGGGTTTGGCCCGTTGCATTTTTTACCGTTGTTCTATCAGCCCACAAAACAAAGGGTAGTTCTTCTGCCCATCTTTCTTTCTTGGCTCCTAGTCTTTTCTTCAAGTTGTTGACAATTATCTTGTTTGAGGATTCAGCTTGTCCATTTGCTTGAGGATGTACCAGGGTAGATGTGATCATTTTGATTCCCCAACTTTTGCAAAAGTCAGTAGTCCTCTTGCTTATAAACTGGGATCCATTGTCACAAATGATTTCAGCTGGTACTCCAAACCTGGTCAGGATATTCCTCTTTATGAAGGACACTACTTCTTGGTCTCTGACTTGAACAAATGCTTCAGCTTCAACCCACTTAGAGAAGTAATCAGTCATTGCCAGCATAAAGACTTTTCCTCCTGGAGCTTTTGGTAATTTCCCTACTATGTCCATCCCCCATTTCATGAATGGCCAAGGGGAAGCTATAGGATATAGTGGTTCAGCTGGTTGATGTAGTATGTTACTGTGCCTTTGACATGCATCACACCTCCGAGCATATTCTGTAGCATCTCTCCTCATCGTCGGCCAATAGTATCATGTTCTCAATACTTTTGAGAATAACGACCTGCCCCTAGTATGGTTACCACAATCCCCTTCATGTATATCCTGAAGCACTTCTTTAGTTTCGGGATCTTCCAAGCACCTTAGACATGGTCCTGCAAGAGATTTCTTATACAAAACATTATTTATAATGGTGAATCGTGATACCTTCATCCTAAATGTCTTAGCATTTTCATCTCTGGGGATGTGTCCTTCCTTGAGATATCTTATGATTGGAGCTGTCCAGGATTTAGGATCCTCCTCAGGATACTCAGCTCCAGGATCCTGAATACTTACTACTTCTTTATCTTGAAGATTCATTGCAGGATACAAGATATGCAATATTGGTATTTGGGTCCCTTCTGGTATCCTGACCGATGATCCCAGATTTGCTAAGGCATCTGCTTCAGCATTATCTTCCCTTGGTACCTGTTCAAGTGTAAAAACATCAAAATATCCTGCTAATTTTTTGAGAATATCGAGGTATTCGATTAACTTCTCACCTTTAACTGCATAGGATCCATTAAAATGATTAGTGATTAACAAGGAGTCAACATATGTTGCAACCCCCGATCCCTTATCTGTCCCGAGAACGGGCGGACTCGAACTCAGTAGTGGTGGTATCAGTTATTTAAATCTTGCAGCGTAAATTACATCAGGACCGTAGTTAGGAAATGTTATCAGAGTAAAACCACCATAATTGATATTAATAAATACATGGGCAAAACCCAAGTTTCTTATTACAATACATTTATAGGGACAAACCCTATTTTATTGAATTTAAAACATCGTTTATTTGGTAACTTTTATAGCCACATTTTTTCCAAGCCTTTAGTGCTCTCCAGCTGGCTTTTTGCTAATTGGCTATCATATTGTGTTACCTGTAACGTGTTTTAAAAACATTTGTCAGTCGGAAATACTGGTGAGTGAATCCCAGTTTAATCAAGAAACATTTTATTAATTAAAACAGTATTGAGAGCGATCACATTTATTATTTCTACACAATTACTCATTCAGTACTTGCCACTCGACCGGATCTATGGCTATGGTCAAATTACCCATTGGCTAACTCATTGTCCAATGGTAATGTACTGTCGTTCCCGACTTACTACTACTCGTAGTAATAAATTTTGTATACAAAACCCCATAATATCGGCAGTAATTGAAGAACTACAAAGACTCAATCACCGCTTAATCATATTGTAAAATAATTAAGGTTTTGTAAAATATTCCAAAAAGGTTAACAAAAAGAGGATAAACTCACATTGCTATCTTAGACTTCGCGTAAGGGTTTCCTGGATATAATCTATAATTTATACAAATGTACATTGGTTAGTATCATAACCCTTTGAAAATATTAATGATACCCTCCCCGAGACGGCATTCCAACAACTACGTCGGGCAGAACCACGACAGTTGTTACGAAACACTAAATCAATCGGACAGCGTAATTATTACAAAACTGGGGTTATAATACTTACAACGGAGCAAAACCTCGCTAATTAGGGGGATATAATACCCGACTATAATGCCTCTAATTCAGAAAGTGAGATTGAGAATGAAATTGTGAGCGAACTGAAATGAGATCCGAGGCCTCCTTTATATAGTTGCTGATATTGACTCTCAGGCGGCCCGCGTAAGGTAAGGCGGAGCCTTACGCGGCCCGCGTTAACACCCAGTCAACATGTAGTTTAGCTGGGTCAGCTTGTAGACCCGCCACGATGTCGACACGTGTCGGCCTAGGATGTCTCCGCGTTTGATGATCTCTAGCGGCCCGTGTAAGAGTTAAGGTGAGCTTACGCGGCCCGCCTTAACTAAAGGAATCAACGATATCAGGTTTAAACCCTGATACCGCCCGCGTGAGCTTGAGGTGAGGTCCTACGCGGCCCGCCTCAACTTACTGTTTTTTTTTACCCTAAAAATCCAAGGAATTCAACGGTCCAAACGGTTCTGTCTAACGGGCTACGGATCAATTTCTATTTGCAAAACACTGAAATTTTATCGACGCTTGCCAACCAAGATTCCACCACTTTAAATTTGCTGGTTTTTAAATTTTCTGTTAATTTCGCTGGTAAATCAGTTAAATTTGCTGGTCAATTTCGCTGCAAATTCGCTGGTCTATTTCGCTATTACGACGACCAGTAAATTCTCCGAAAACCGTAATAATTTCGCAGTGGAAAGTTATTCGGTTACCAAAGTTGCCTTTGGATTTAAAGTTCGCCGAGTCAAATAATTTCGCTGGTCACCGAGATGTCAAGTTGCAAATTCGCTGATCAGTCTGTGAATTTGTTAAAATCGCCCAGTAACTTTGGAAACTTAATCTGTTCAAAATTCTGAAGATTCTCCAACACGAATCTGCAAAATCAGAAAACCTAATCAGATTAAAATTTTCGAAAATTATGAAGAACAGATGGAAAACCACGAAGAACACGAAGAACAGTCTTCGAATCTTCAAGAAATTCAGCCAAAAAATCTTCCAGAATCAACAAAATCTTTCCAGAAATCCTGTAAAACAACAAACAAACAAACAAACCAGAAGATCAAAACAGCCAACAAATTCGAAAATTTTATCAAACCAACAAAAAATTTTCACAACCCTAATTTTATCAGATTTCAAAAAAAAAATCGAAATCTCCCTGTTTCTCCAAGAACAATTCTGAACCGAGCCTTCAAGAGCCTAATTCTGAACAATTCTGAACCAATTGTAGGTCCCCTTGATGTGTATGGATCTTCACAGAATTGTCAATCTAATCAAGAGTGAGGAATCCTCTTGATCAGAATATAGCAGAATGAGTAGAAATAGAAATCAGCAATTCACTTTCAAACCGGATCTTTATTGATTAACTATCAAACTGATTACAATCAATCAAGATCCCTAACCAACACTCAAATTCGTCCAAACCTAAAGTTCTCACGAATTCTCACTCTAAATCTGTTTTGGCTGATTAACCTAAACCCTAAAGCCTAACCTTGTTTATATAACACAAGGTTGCTACCTGGGCCAAGGTTAAACATCATGGACTGCGAATTGGACAAGCCCAATTCGCCCCCATCACCCTAATTGGGTTTGGTTAGCCCAAACATTAGAACTAACTATTACAAAGCTAAACCCGCTAACTGTTCATCGTTTAACTAATTACAAGATATCCAAAGACCAAATCTAAGCTGTTGTCACAAACATGCACCAACAAACTCCCCCTTGACAATAGCTTCATAAAATAACTTTGTCTTCAGTCATCTTGCAATCTTCAAGTAATCTTGCACTGTCTTTGGTCTTTGGATAGCTTCAGCTTCAATAGCTTCTGTATTTTCATCAGCAACAACCTGTTCAGCTTCACTTTCTTTCTCTACTTCAGCATCCACTTTTGCTTCAGCATTTTTCACTTCAGATTCAGCATCACTCACAGTAGTTTCAGCCTCATCAACTAGCACTATCTCTGCCATGAATGCCTGAGTGGCACTCTCATTCCCCTGATATCGCTTTTGTAATGCATCCCGCTTATCCTTTGAATTAGTGTACTTTGTGAAGGTATGCTTGATGCTATCAGGTAAGGACATCTTTATCGCAGCCAAGGCTCTCTTTTCAGCCTCATACATCTTTTTATCATCCTCTTTCATGTTCACATAGTCTGTTCTACGTGGTCTGCCCTCATAATCGTGTGTTGGGTTTATGTACCCATCTTCAATACAGATCCACATGCGTGCATCCTGAGATTTAATGAATGATTGGAAGCTGGCCTTCCACGTAAGATAATTCTCCACCTTCATCATCTTAGGTGCATTCAAATTCGTCATGTTCGACATTTTAACGCAACAGACTGGTAAAACCGTACAAAATATATCCGAAAACAATGGTTACCAAATTACACCTTTAGAATCGTCTCGAAAAGACAAATCCAATGATATATAATGTCAAAAACCGTATTCGGGATTTTCCAGAGTTTTTTTTTTTACCCTAAAAATCCAAGGAATTCAACGGTCCAAACGGTTCTGTCTAACGGGCTACGGATCAATTTCTATTTGCAATCCCCTTGATGTATGGATCTTTCACAGAATTGTCAATCTAATCAAGAGTGCGGAATCCTCTTGATCAGAATATAGCAGAATGAGTAGAAACAGAAATCACTTTCAAACTGGGTTTTTATTGATTATCAATCTCACAAGAATTACAATCAATCAAACCCTAACCAACAACAATTTCGTCCAAGCCTAAAGTCTCTCACGAAATTGCTCTCACAAACTGTTTTGGCTGATCAACCTAAACCCTAAAACCTAACCTTGTTTATATAACACAAGGTTGCTATTTGGGCTAAGGTTTCCTACATGGGCAAAGCCCATTTCGTCCACTCTTGTCCCAACTGGGTTTTGTTTAGCCCAAACTCTATTATCTCACTAATACAAAGCTAAACCCGCTAACTGTTTATCATTTATCTAATTACAAGATATCCAAAGACCAAATCTAAGCTGTTGTCACAAACATGCACCAACAAAGCTTTTATCCAATCAAGTCATTTATTCTTTATTTAATTCGTTTGACTTGTCCGTGTGAATTTCATCACTTGTGACAGTCAAACTTTTATCCCTATGCCTTAGCATTCCTATTAGTCAGTCTGTGTTTTTCATTTACTTTGTTCTTTGTCCCCTCTCTCGTGCTCGTTATTCTAACGTAATACGCTTCCGTCATCCGACTTGCGTTTACGTTCATTATCAAACATTTTGCTTATTTTATTCTTTTGGGTACCCTTTTTAAATTGTCCTATTCACCCCGTCCTTATTACATCAGACGTAAATGTGTCCATCATAAGAAGTTCATGGTATCATGTGTTCACTACTTACTTGGCCAGAGTAAGCGGTCAACACATGACACGCATGACCTTTTCATAAATTTTCACATCACGCCCTATGTAAGTAACGTCTCTGTTTATTTCTATATCTCTGATTTTATTTAGTAAGATTTTATTTAATTGCTAATCAACAATCATCAGGTTTACTAGTTTTACACTTGAATATATAAATTATTTTCTCTTCTATCAAACTATTATATAATCACATTTGTTAATGTGAATATTACTATTCTCAATAGTATCCGTATTGAGAATATACACTTGGATAGTTACTTCCGTCCAAGTTTCCACATAGACTAGCTTCGTAATTGTTTTATTATTCATCACCGTGAATAACAATTATTTCTACTTAATTGCTCTTGGAAACTTCATCCTGAATAGATGTCTTATTCAGGTTTTCTAAGTTTTATTCTACGTATGCAATAGTCATTCTCTACGTGTTTGTTACATAATGCTATTGTGCGATTAAATTTAAAACGTGCACCTGCTAATGCTTGCCCTAATGGGCTTTCCTTGCCATTAACCTTATTCGAGGTCGTTACGCGATTTAGGTCCTTAGTGAGCATGCTCGGCTTGTCATACTTTAGACCATTCTTTTTTCAAATCCACAATTTGTTACATTCCCGCTATCTTCAAATGCGAGTGTCCTTTTGATGTGGGTAAAATGCAACATATAAATTACATCAAATGAGGCATAAAACTAACCCTTTTTAATACTAATGTTGGAAAAAGTGTGCTTTTGTCTTCCTTTTGTATTTTCAGGATTAAATGAGCGTAAATGAACAAAAGAAGCAAATATGCAGCAAAATCTAACATAATTACAAGAAAAGGAATATACGTGGCATGCCCGACCCCTCGACAGCATCTTCCCAAGCAAAGACAAGTTAACAGAAGGCTGACCACGGCCCCGTGCCTAGCGGACACGGGGGCGTGTTCAGGTGTCTGCAGAAAGGACAAAGCTATAGAAACTTCTATTTCCCAACACGGTGGCGTGCCCAGCTCAACACGGTTGTGGCCAACGCTAAGATTCGCAGAATCCAAGTGTTTTGGTCTAAAATTACTGAAGCAATTAAGTGATCAAATTAGTTAAGTGAGGTAGTGTGCTAAAAAGTGTGTTGGAAATATGCTGGTTAAGTTGTTTAGAAAAACAGTTTTCAGGATACGGCTCAGGATATTGATCTGTATCAACGATCAAACTATGAGCAAAAAAGTAAAGGGGTGACACGAGATATACGAGGAAAGCCCTTGATCAATCTAGATCGCCGGCACAAAACCTCGGGAGCTGACAATCGCAGCTGCCTTATTCTTCTTATTGCTTTAAACGTCAGGATACAGTGCAGGATATTGATCAGATCGCTAAGTGTTACAATGCTTTTTGTGAAATTGAAAGTTGCGAGAGAATAAGTGTGAGAGAGTAGTGAGTGTAGTTGTGATGTCCTATTCGATCTGATTCATCCACCTATTTATAGCTAGTAAACGAAAACAAAGTCTCCTATAAGTATGGGATGCCTTCGAATATTCTTTAGTAGCCGTTGAAGACCAAGTAAAGCTTCAACGTCTCTTTCTGAACAACTTAGAGCGAGTCTTCAGGAGAAGAGGTCCTCATTAACGTTGCAAGCTTAAACTCATATTCCTGCACACAACCCGTTAGTAATCCTCAGGATACCATTCAGGATGTTACCAATATCCTGAATCAGCATCCCGGGCATGAACATATATCATTCAAGCAAGATATAATTTAAGATATTCCCCAGGATATGGGCTCAGAATTTCACCCATAACAATTGTCTCCAAAAAATCTTACCGTTTAGTATCCTGGCACTAACGGTTATATTTTTTTCGAATAACGAGGCAATTAAGAGATTAGACTCATGATGTGACCGTTTGTAACCGCGCAGCCTATATTTACTCATTGCTCCCCTATATCTTCTCATGCTCATCCCATTTAATCTTTACCGAAGAGTTAAAGGTAAATATTTCTCTCTCTCTATTCCATCTTCTTCTCTCATTCTGTTCAATATTCCGGCGACAATATGACAAGGCAAACAAGATCAAGCTTCGGTGACTCCACTCCCACAATCATCCAGCAGAATCTTCTCCAAGATCCGGAGAAGGAAATATGCACCTTCGACAGTGCCCACTTGTCGGCTCTCAAATCCTCCGGTATCTTCCCGGAGGTGACGATATTCCGGTCGTTTGACCGGGAAATCCAGTCGGACATGGTTTCCGATGAGTGGTTGTGCTTTAGTGCCTTTCCCTTCACCTTAGGATTACGGTTTCCCTTTCCAGACTTCATCACTGATTTCTTTAATGTAACCAAAATCTGCTTCAGCAAGACAATGTCGATGCTCTGGCGAGTCTTGTCTGTTCTTGATCAGATCAAGAAAAATCATATCCCTGACCTTTCTGTTCATGACCTCCCCCTAGCATATCGACTTAGGTGCCATGGTTCCTGTAGATTTTTGTTCTATTCTACCTCCAGCGATCCATTGATACTTCGTGCCACCAGGAACGAGGAGAAATGGCAATCCAAGTTCTTCTTTGTAAAAAGAGACTCCATCCCTGGTGGAACGGAATATCCGGTGAAATGGTTGAGAAAGGGTAGGATTTAGGGTTAAGGATGATCCTGTCTTGTATCCTGCTTTATATCTTGAGCTAATCAATTTCTTTTTGTTGTCTTGTACACAGCTTATTTTAGGAAGCTTGCACCTCCCCTAGCTGATTCACAGAAGAGAATTGACGCTATCAGACTCCTCCCAGAGGCTGAAAGAAGTTTTAATCCGTCTCCACCATCTCCAAGCCCTCTTTCCAGTGCAAACATGTCTGGTAATGATCCTGCACAATATCCTCCATACATGTTTTTAGTTGATATATTTAGGAAAGAATTTTACTCCCTGTATGCAGACTCCAGCAAAGTTCCGATCCTCCTTAATCTTGACGAGCTCGACAGTTACCCCACTCCAGTCATGGTCAAGAAAGAGACTCCTGCTACCACCAGCTCTAAACCGCTCCCGGCTCCCAAGGCCAACCCGAGGACTCGTGCTTCCACCGCAAAAAAGAGGAAAGGTCCCGAAGTTAGTGCCCCAGGCTCGGAAGGGTTCTCCTACGAAGAACTCAGCTTCTCTGACTCCTTGGAGCCGATGACATCCTTCCTCAATAAGGTATTATCCTGGTACTATATCCTGCATACATATCCTGATAGGATATCCTGACAGAATATCCTGGTTAATATATTTTGACTTATACCTGAATTTTGACGTACAGGGCCTCCAGCATCTGCTCCACATTTACACCGATGCTTGCAGCACGAACGCGTTTCAAGAGGCCAGGATCAAGCAGCTCGAGACCACTGTTGCCGACCAAGGGGCCATAGCCGAGGTGAAGACTCGTCACTACAAGGATAAGCTGAAGAAGGTCACCCAGGATGCTGAGATCAAACTGGCTACCATCCAAATGGAGCATGAACAGGCCATGGTCTCTTTCCGGGAAGGGATCAAAGCCTCTGCCATCGCTTCTCTGCTACAAGCTCGCATTAAAATGGCTTATGAGGCCAAGGAGACAGGCCTTGAATGCCCATCCTGGCCGGTTGAATCCTGGGTGGCGAAGCTGAAGGAGCTTGGAGGCAAGGCTGTGCCCCTTCCGGCTGAAATTAGCGAATCCTCTAAGTCAGCAGAGGTGGTGGACAAGGCTGGAGATAAGAAGGATGCTGGGATGGATGCTGGCGAGGATACTGCTCAGGATTCTGAGGCTGAGAAGACGGAGAAGGCTGGAGAAGATGCCGCTGTGTAAGGGCATTCAGGTGGGCGATGATGGATGTTGATGCCTAAGCCGGAGCCCATTTTTTTTTAAATTTGATCGTTGGTTTGTAACCCCAAGACAATTTACTTTTCCTGCATTTTAACTTTCCTGCATTTGAACAATATGATGGCCAAAGGTGGAGGGATCCTGAGTTTCAGGACGAAGCCCTTGGTCATCACTGTTAGTACGCTTTGCTTTTGAACAATATAACAGTTGGAGGTGGATGGGTCTCGGTTTGAGACAAAACCTTCAACTGTTAGGTAAATATGGTATGTGACTAATTGTGCTTTTGGTGGATGGACCTTGGTTTGAGGTGAAACCAAAAGCATAACTTTTGATATGTTAATAATATAACTTTCTTTTGGCTTTATTTCTGTTGTCACTATCTTAGTTCATAAATTTTACTTACGAAAATAGTTTAATTTAGACAATTTTGGGAACACATTGCAAGAATATCCTAAGAGATATCCTACTTAGTGTTTTGGTCAAAAATCAAGCAATGACAATGTAACCAAACTTTCTGTTGTGAGGTATGATGCTTGAATTGATGAACAATAATAAGGATCACTATGAAGTGTAATGAACAAATGACACGAAGATTTATACGGGGAAAAAGCCCTTGATCAAGAGTTGATCTCCGGCACAAAAAACCCCGGGTGATGGAAACTACCGATCACCAACTCAAATTAAACAAACAATCTGTTACAACTTCGGATGATAGCGAGCTAAGTACAAGGATCACTATAGTGTATCGTGTAGAAATGTGTGAAAAATGCTAAGTGTTTTGTCGAGAGCTGATGAGAGCGGTTGTATGAGTGTGTGTGCGTAGCCAAAAATAGCTAAGTGTCTCTAATATAGCTCGCTACCCCTTTACAAATAGAAAATATCAAGCCTAACTAACATTCCGCAAATTGTGCAAGTCTTCCACGACTCCACAACATCCATTTCTGGCCAAGCACGTGCGGAATAGACTAAGAATATTCTCCAGGAATGTCGCCAAGACTAAGTCCAAGTTGATATTCCTGCAAAACATTTACGAATTCAAAGTAGACAATCATTAGTACTGGGATCCTTATAGTGATCCATGATCCTGATCCTGATAATGCTTACTAATATGCTTTTGTTTCTTTTTGTACAGCTATCACATTTTCGCATATCATTCCTTCAGCTGCCACCAAGGGGAGACTTGCTGCCTTTAGAAAGCTTGATCCTGAAACAAGATCATTCAAGACAATCACCCAAGATTCACAAGAGGTATCCTCAGGCTCTGTCACCATGTCAAGTAAGTATCCTGTTCTTTATATATTCAAATGTTTAAATAAATAATTATATATGACTAGAATTAGGACACTTATCTGTTTTGGGTGTGTAGGCGCTGGAAAATCATCAAGATCTGCTTCCAAATTTAGTGTCACTGAGCTTGACACCGTCCGATCCTCCAAGAAGAAGCTTCCTGCCAGCCCAACTGCTTCGATCCCCAAGGCACCCGCTAAAGGAAGGGGTGGCAAGAAAAGAAAAGCCTCCGAAGCTGAGGATCTGCAAGGTCTGCCCCTGATCCGCCACCAGTTCCTTGAATACTTCAATGAGGTAAGGACCTTATCCCTGCTTTAGGTATCCAGCTTATTTGAGGATCACTTGTTCCTAAACTGTTCTTTATCTTCTTTGCAGAAATTTGCTGAGATTGAAGACTATGTTGGGCATGTCGAGGAGCAGGACAAGAAGATTGCTGACCTCCAACAAGTCGCATTGCTTAAGGATCTCAAGATTGCTGACCTCCAAAAGGATCTCAAAGATGCCAAAGCTCAGACAGCCACAATCCTGATTAATTTTGATTATGAGAGGAGCGAAATCACAGAGGATGCCAAGGTCTCTGCTGCCATAGCCATGTACAAGACCAAGCTACAAATGGCTCAAGAAGCTCAGGATCCTGCCTTTGACAGGAGCAACTGGGATGTAGAAGGCTGGAAGGCAAGGCTGGCTGAACTGGATGACGAGGAGGAGGCTGAGGAGGTTCTGGCGATTGAGGCTAGTGGTAGTGGCAAGGATCATGGTGGTGAAGCTAGTGGAGCTGGAGATGGTGATGCAGCGAAGGTGTAGGCTGCAACAATGGGCGATGATGGACATTTCTAGCCGGAGCCCATTTTTTTAGTTTGGTTATGGTTTTTTTTTGTTTTGATGATGTTTTGGTAAACAATGGTTGGTCTGTTTTTGAACAATAGTAACTAGGGTTGAGGATCATGGATGATCCTTTGAACAATAGGTAGGATTACAAATGGTGGAGGGATCCTCTGTTTGGGGGATGAAGCCATTGTGATCCTACCGTCTTTAATTTCCTGCACTTTTTAGACCTACAAACAATGGACACCCTTTGCCAACCCATGTGGACGGGCCACGTTTTGCTGGTAGAAACGTGGGTTGGCAATTTTGACAACCTTAAAAGGGTTTAAGCTTTTGTGAATAAAATGACTTTAACTTTTTGGCTATATCCTGTGTTGATATCCTTATTGTTATTTTATTTTTCAATCTATTGTGATGTTCATGTCGTTTAAACTTATCAAGTAAGGAAAAATTTAAAAAATATCACTTAAGAGTTAAGGATATGATCAAGGATCACAAAAAATAATTTAAGGATCACCATTTCAGTTGTCAAAGGATAAGTGTCACTTAAGTACATAATGAATAAAATCAAAACAGTTCAGGATCATACCTGAGAACCCAAGTTAGGATCCTATTCTTCAACACTTAAAATTAGGATAACCCAAGATACAAACCTTAGTTGAAAGTAAGGGTCAAGAATCTTTGGCCATTTATCTTCACAAACCTGAAATAAGATATTACTTGGAACTGAGCCATCATAAGATGATTATTAGTGACTGGGGACAAGCCCAACAATTCTGGGGACAAGCCCAATATACTGGGGACAAGCCCAAAGGATAACTGGGGACAAGCCCAAAGGATCGTATGTAAACTGGAGTATGGCCCATACTGGCGACTATCCAAGCTTAGTGACATGAAAATGCCAAAACCTTAGCTAACGTGAAAACGTTAGAAACCTTAGGAACGGATGTATGGTACGTCTACCATTATACGTAGGATCCTGAATATAGCCAGTACAACGAAATTGTCAGCCCCTAAAGCGGGTACTGGTCCCATTGCCATGAACTATACCAGGATCATCGTGCGCTACTGGCGAAACTGGGGACAGGCCCAGACTGGGGACTAGCCCAAAGGATCGTATGTAAACTGGATACTTCTGTGGATACTCAAAGCTTAGTTAAAGATACCTGAACCTTCAAAACTCATAAATCAAGTAAAAGGAGGATAAAGGACGCAGGATCCTTATCCCTGTAAGAATAAAAAGAATGAAATAGTTTAAGATTGGAATGTTACCAGAAAGAGGATCATCTATCAGCGGGGATCCTTCAAGGATACTTGTCTGGTAAGGATCATGGATCATGATCACATGAAATATTTCTTCAAATGGACAGCATTCCAAGCTCTAGGTAGCAAATCACCCTCCATTGTTAGCAATCGATATGCCCCCTTTCATGCTTCAGCTTCAATCAAATAGGGTCCTTCCCACTTTGGTGCTAGCTTTCCATCAGCAGGATTGATGGTGTTTTGAAATGCTTTCCTTAATACCATATCCCCAATTTGGAATTTCCTGAGCCTGACATTTTTGTTGTAAGCTCCAGCCATCCTTTGTTGATAATTGGCCATCCTTATCCTTGCTAAATCCCTGATTTCTTCTATAGTATCCAAGTCTTGAATCAAGTTTTCAGCATTTTCTTATGGATCACGAACGCTTGTTCTTGCAGTTGGAACCACCATCTCTGTAGGGATCACTGACTCTGCCCCAAATACCAAAGAAAATGGAGTTTGGCCTGTAGCATTCTTGGGAGTTGTTCTATCAGCCCACAGCACATAAGGTAGTTCTTCTGCCCATTTTCCTTTCTTGGATCCAAGCTTCTTCTTCAAATTGTTGATGATGATCTTGTTGGATGATTCTGTCTGACCATTAGCTTGTGGATGGACTGGTGTTGATGTTATCATCTTAATTCCCCAACTATCACAAAAGTTAGTGGTTCTATTCCCAATAAATTGGGATCCATTATCACAAATAATTTCAGAAGGGATGCCAAATCTAGTAATAATATTCATTTTAATAAAGGATATAACTTCCTTTTCTCTGACTTGAGCAAAGGCTTCAGCCTCTATCCACTTAGAGAAGTAATCAGTCATAGCAAGCATGAATACTTTTCCACTTGGTGCCTTAGGAAGCTTTCCAACTATATCCATTCCCCATCTCATGAATGGCCAAGAAGAAGATATAGGATGCAAGAGCTCTGCTGGTTGGTGAAGGATATTACTATGCCTCTGACAAGGATCACACTTCTTGGCATACTCCACAGCGTCCTTCTTCATAGTGGGCCAATAGTATCCTGTTCTCAGGATCCTTGAGAATAATGCCCTGCCCCCAGTATGGTTTCCACAATCTCCTTCATGGAAATCCTTTAGGACTTCTTGAATTTCAGGATGCTCAATGCATCTCAAATATGGTCCTGCAAGAGATCGTTTATACAACATATTGTTTAATATTGTAAATTGAGATACCTTAATTTTAAAGGCCCTTGGGTTTTCTCCTGTAGGAATTTCTCCATGTTGTATGTATCTCATGATTGGGAGTATCCATGACCCTGAATGAGATTGGGTATCATTACTAGGGATGATTGCAGAGTCCTCTCCTATCTCCGTAGCTACATGATCCTTGATAGCAGGGGTCAGGATATGGATAATAGGGATCTCAATATCCTCAGGAATCTTCAAAGATGATCCTAGATTGGCTAAGGCATCAGCTTCTGCATTCTCTTCCCTAGGTACCTGTGTCAAACTAAAGGATACAAAAGAGAGTGCCAATTCTTTGACTATCTCCAAATATTTGATTAGCTTTTCACCTTTAACAGCATAGGATCCATTAAAGTGATTAGTGATCAATAAAGAATCTACATGTACCTCAAGATACCTGATACTCATATGCTTTGCAATTTGCAAACCAGCTATCAAGGCTTCATATTCAGCCTCATTGTTGGTAGTTTGAAATTCACAAGCTATGGAGTGGGGTATTATGTCCCCCTGTGGCGATTTTAGTAGTATTCCAAGCCCTGTTCCATTCACATTGGAGGATCCATCAGTAAACAGTATCCAAGGATCCTTGGTTTCTTCAAGCTGTTGGACTTCTAGTTCAGCTTCCTTTTGCAAATCACTACTGAAATCTGCCACAAAGTCAGCTAATGCTTGGGATTTAATGGCTGTCCTAGGCTCATATCTTATATCATATTCACTCAACTTCACTGCCCACTTAGCCATCCTTCCTGACATTTCAGGTTTCCTGAGAACATTCTTAATTGGGAAATTAGTTTTAACAATAATGGCATGAGTCTCAAAATAATGTCTTAATTTGGTAGATGCCATAATTAATGCAAGGATAAGTTATTCTAAATGTGAATACCTGGATTCAGCATCAAGTAAGCTCTTACTTACATAATAAACAGGATGTTGTGTACCTTGGTGATCCTTAACAAGGACCGCACTTACTGCTTTTGAGGATACCGCCAAATATAAGGATAACACATCTCCCTTTTCTGGTTTCATTAAGGTTGGGGCTGAGGATAGGTAATCTTTAAGAGCTTTAAGGGCACTTTCATGCTTCTCAGTCCATTCAAATTTCTTGTTTTTCCTCAGGATGTCATAGAACTCCTTGCACTTTTCTGAGGATTTGGATATGAATCTGTTCAAGGCTGCGATCCTGCCAGTCAACCTTTGCACATCCTTAGCATTGGCAGGAGATTTGATATTCACGATAGCCTTAATTTGCTCTGGACTTGCTTCAATGCCCCTCTTTGTTACCATATATCCTAAGAATTTACCTGCCTTTACACCAAAATGACACTTAGAAGGATTTAGTTTCATATTAAATTTATCAAGGATATTGAATGCTTCCTCCAAGTCTTTAAGGTGATCCTCAGCTCTTTTGGACTTAACCACCATGTCATCAATATAGACTTCCATAGTGTATCCAATTTGTTCCTTGAACATCATATTGACAAGCCTTTGGTAAGTAGCACCTGCATTCCTTAATCCAAATGGCATAGCAATATAACAGTATATACCAGTTGGGGTCATAAAGGCTGTATCCTCTTGATCGGATGGTTCCATCTGAATTTGTTGAAATCCAGATGAAGCATCCATAAAAGTTAACAACTCATGACCCGCGGTAGCATCCACCATGGAGTCAATGTGGGGTAATGGGAAAGGATCCTTGGGACATGCCTTGTTTAAATCTGTAAAATCGACACATACCCTCCACTTTCCATTTTTCTTTTGAACAACAACCACATTGGCTAACCATCTTGGATACTTAACCTCTCTAATCATACCTGCTCGAAGTAGCTTATCTACTTCTTCCTGGATAATAGCATTTCTTTCAGGTGCAAACTTCCTCCTCTTTTGATGAATTGGCTTGAATGACCTGTCAATGCCAAGTTTGTGAGTAATTACATCCTTAGATATACCTGTCATGTCCTCATGTTTCCAGGAAAAGGTGGTCTTCCTTCTTTTGAGAAAGGATACTAGCTCTTGTTCGATATCGCTAAGGATCCCTGACCCTATGAAGATCTTGGATTCAGAATCATCAGGATCCATGAGGATTTCTTTCAAATCCTGTTCTCTTGCCTCCAAGACGTCTCTTGAAGGATACTTTAATTGCTATTGCTCCCTTGGTCTTGAGGCTGGTTTCATTGATGAGGTATAGCAATTCTTAGCCTCCTGTTGATCACTCTCAATTTTCACCACTCCCCATGGACTTGGAAGCTTTACACACTGATGATAGGTGGATGGAACTGCATTCATATCATGTATCCATGGCCTGCCAAGGATAACGTTACAACACGATAAGCAATCAATAACACAAAACTTTTGATAAGAATGCAATCCTTCAATATAGATTGGGAGTTTGATGTCCCCCAATGTATTCTTTGTTTCTGCACTGAATCCCACAAGTACTGAGGATCTTGGGATAATATCGGACTCTGGGATATTCATTTTCTTGAGAACATCCAGCTGAATGATGTTCACAGAGCTTCCTCCATCTATAAGGATCCTGCGAACAAAGTGGTTAGAAATAAACAATGTAATTACGAGACCGTCATGGTGAGGATCCTGGATGTCAACACGATCATCCTCATCAAAAGTAATGACTTTATCCTGGGTGACAACGGAGGTCCTGACGGGTCTGTCTCCGTTATCCATCTTGGTTTCCTTAGCGTGTCTTTTTGCTGCTGAGAAGGATGTACCACAGATGTCTGATCCACCGGATATGAAATTTATGACTTGTGCATCTGCCGGAGGAGCAGGAGCCCTTTCCGGGATCCTTTTAGGATCCTGGGTTGTTGACTTCTTTCGTCCCAAGAGTTCCTTTAAATGCCCCTTGCTCAACAAATAACCAATTTCCTTTCTAAGTGCAATACATTCTTCAGTGAGATGCCCAAAATCCTCATGATATGCACACCACTTGGATTTATCCTTTGTAGCAGCTGGTTTATCACTTTTCCTTGGCCATCTAGCTTTCTCACCTAGATTCTGCATTGCAAGGATTAGTTCATTGTTATCAACAGAGAAACAATATTCAGAAATAGGAGGATAATTCTCATCATCCTCTTCTTGTTCCACTGCGTGCACATTCTGGTTATCAGATCTGTTATAGGACTTGGATTTATTGTTCCTGAAGTAGGATCCTTGCTTATCCTGTTTTGAGGATCCTGTCAATCTGTCCTGGATCCTTTTGTCATCCTCTAGGCGGATGAACCGAAGGGCCCTAGTTCTTACTTCATCAAGATTCCTGCAAGGTGTCATAACAAGATCATCATAGAACAATGAATCCCTAAGCAATCCCATTTTAAAGGCTTCCACAGCCATAGCTATATCCAAATTGGGAATATCTAAGGATTCTTTACTAAACTTAGTGATATAATCTCTAAGTGATTCATTTTGGCCTTGTGTTACCCTATATAGATCACTAGTTAATCGTTCAAACTTTCTGCTATAAGAGAATTGACTATTGAACAAGTTAACTAAATTAGCAAATGAAGTAATAGAGTAAGGGGGAAGACTTAGCAGCCATTTAAGAGCAGATCCTGTAAGTGTGGACCCAAATCCCTTGCATAGACATGCTTCTTTCAACCTTTCCGGAATTGGATTGATCTCCATCCTCTCCCTGTATTGAGCTACATGCTCTTCTGGATCCGTTGAACCATCATATAGCTTCATTGATGGTATCTGGAATCTTTTAGGTATCTCAGCATCACACAAAGGTGGTGCAAAACGAGATATCCTATGGCTACCATCCGCAATCTCAGGAATGGGTTTAACCACTCCTGGTACACTGGATATCATATCCTTAAGCTTCTGCAGTTCCCTAGCCATGGCCTGATTGATACATGTATCCTGCATAAAGCCATGGTTAGTGTTATATAAATTATTAAAAGTGTTACCTCCCACAGCATTCGAGTTTGGAATTGCGGATGTGAATCCATCTTGTCGAGACTCTGGCATGATTGAAGGACCAGAGGAGGCAATGGTCTGCATTGGTATGAAGTCTCCTTGATGGACGTCTGAGTTCTGAAGTTGCATATTTCTCGAGGATCCTTGATTTTGAAGGGGGTTGGATCCTTGGAATTGCGATGATCCTTGAACCTGAAAGGATTCTGGGACCAGGGAGGATCCTTGAACAAGGGAAAATCCTGGGACCAGAGAGGACCCTTGGACTTGTTAGGATCCTTGGACCTGGGAGGATCCTGGGACCTGGGAGGATCCTTGTACCTGGGAGGATCCTTGTACCGCATGCATTCCCATATATCCTCCTGACGTGAAGTATCCCTGATGCTGAGAAGAGGATCCTAATGGTTGAGAAGAGGATCCCTGAGGCTGGAAGCAAGAGCCAAATGCCTGACTCATTGTTGTTGTCCCATAACGCCTTCCTGATACTTCACCCAAGTATTGCACGTCCGGAACTGCTGAGTATTGTGAGGTTATGACCGGAGTGTCGAAGTTCAGCGATCTTGGCATCAGAGGGGAGTGATCCTCCACTGATTTCTTCTGTTTCTTGATTTCATCGATCTCCCGGAGGATCCTTTCGTTGGTCTTATCCTGCTCTTGTGCATGATTCCTCATCTGCAAAATCAAGGCATAGAGATCATTAGTAGTAGGATTAGTTGAAACAGAAGAAGTAGGTGGTTTTTGGAAAATAGGAGTTGGTTTCTTCGCAGCATTCTCAGCATTCTTCTGGGATCCAGAAGGTGGTGGAGGCAAAGGAGGAACGCCTTGTGAGGAACTGAATGTGGGCATCAAGCTTGAAGTATTCTTCACTGAGGAAGCCATCTGTTTGGTTGTAGCGAACCGAAATAACCACGAAAACACGAATCTTTCTAAGAATGAAGCACCAATTGCCCCACGGTGGGCGCCAAACTGTTTTGGTCAAAAATCAAGCAATGACAATGTAACCAAACTTTCTGTTGTGAGGTATGATGCTTGAATTGATGAACAATAATAAGGATCACTATGAAGTGTAATGAACAATGACAATCTTTGGTAACTTTTATAGCCACATTTTTTTCCAAGCCTTCAGTGCTCTCCAACTGGCTTTTTGCTAATTGGCTGTCACATTGTGTTACCTGTAACGTGTTTTAAAAACATTTGTCAGTCGGAAATACTGGTGAGTGAATCCCAGTTTAATCAAGAAACAATTTATTAATTAAAACAGTATTGAGAGCGATCACATTTATTATTTCTACACAATTACTCATTCAGTACTTGCCACTCGACCGGATCTATGGCTATGGTCAAATTACCCATTGGCTAACTCATTGTCCAATGGTAATGTACTGTCGTTCCCGACTTACTACTACTCGTAGTAATAAATTTTGTATACAAAACCCCATAATATCGGCAGTAATTGAAGAACTACAAAGACTCAATCACCGCTTAATCACATTGTAAAATAATTAAGGTTTTGTAAAATATTCCAAAAAGGTTAACAAAAAAAGGATAAACTCACATTGCTATCTTAGACTTCGCGTAAGGGTTTCCTGGATATAATCTATAATTTATACAAATGTACATTGGTTAGTATCATAACCCTTTGAAAATATTAATGATACCCTCCCCGAGACGGCATTCCAACAACTACGTCGGGCAGAACCACGACAGTTGTTACGAAACACTAAATCAATCGGGCAGCGTAACTATTACAAAACTGGGGTTATAATACTTACAACGGAGCAAAACCTCGCTAATTAGGGGGATATAATACCCGACTATAATGCCTCTAATTCAGAAAGTGAGATTGAGAATGAAATTGTGAGCGAACTGAAATGAGATCCGAGGCCTCCTTTATATAGTTGCTGATATTGACTCTCAGGCGGCCCGCGTAAGGTAAGGCGAAGCCTTACGCGGCCCGCGTCAACACCCGGTCAACATGTAGTTTAGCTGGGTCAGCTTGTAGACCCGCCACGATGTCGACACGTGTCGGCCTAGGATGTCTCCGCGTTTGATGATCTCTAGCGGTCCGTGTAAGAGTTAAGGTGAGCTTACGCGGCCCGCCTTAACTAAAGGAATCAACGATATCAGGTTTAAACCCTGATACCGCCCGCCTGAGCTTGAGGTGAGGTCCTACGCAGCCCGCCTCAACTTACTGTTTTTAGATTTTTATTTATTTTAAATGTTATAACATACTTCGGGCTCGGTTTTCACATACGGAGTGTAATATAAGACATAAGGGAGTATTTTAAAATATAATAGGGTGTTAGACATATTATGAGGGTGTTGGTTTTACCGAGGGTTGTTACATTCTCCCCACCTTGTTTTAGAGCTCGTCCTCGAGATCTACTGAAATAAGTGCGGATATTTCCTTTGCATTTCAGATTCAAGTTCCCATGTATACTCAGGTCCTCTTTTGGAGTCCCATTTTACTTTGACCAGAACTAATCTCTTATGCTTGAGATTCTTGACTTTCCTGTCTTCAATTTGTAGAGGCTTTTCTACAAACTTGAGTTGTTCATTTACCTCTATATCCTTAAGAGGTACTATTTGTGATTTATCAGCTAAACACTTTTTGAGATTAGATACATGAAACACATCATGTATCCCTGCCATTTCCTCTGGCAGTTGTAACTGATAGGCTACATGTCCTATTCTTCTAATAATCTTAAAAGGTCCAACATACATGGGACTTAGCTTTCCCTGTTTGATGAATCTTACTACTCCTTTCCAAGGAGAGACTTTTAATAATACTTTATCTCCTACTTGAAATTCCAATGGCTTGCGTCGGTTATCAGCATAGCTCTTCTGTCGATCACGTGCTGTTTTCAGTCGTTCCTTGACTGGAATAATCTTGTCGGTTGTTTCTTGTACTATCTCAGGTCCAAATAGTTGCTTTTCCCCAATTTCTGCCCAACAAACTGGGGTTCGGCACTTTCGTCCATAAAGTGCTTCGAATGGTACAGCATTGATACTTGTGTGATAACTATTATTATAAGAAAATTCTATTAAAGGTAAGTGATCGTCCCAATTACCTCCAAAATCAATTACACAAGCTCTAAGCATGTCCTCCATTGTCAGAATAGTTCTTTCGCTTTGTCCGCCTGTTTGAGGATGATAAGCTGTACTCAGTTTTAATTTAGTTTCCATTGCCTTTTGGAAACTTGACCAAAAATGAGAGGTAAATCGGCTATCCCTGTCAGAAACAATTGATAAAGGAATGCCATGTAAAGAAACAATTTCATTTACTTATAATTTAGCTAATTCTTCCATACTGAAATTTTCTTTCATTGGTAAGAAATGAGCTGACTTGGTTAGTCTATCTACAATCACCCAGATTGTATCATTTCCTTTCTTTGTTTTGGTTAATTTAGTAACAAAATCCATTGTTATTAATTCCCATTTCCATACTTGCATTTCTAATTGTACCTGTTCTAACCAAAATTCGCACTTAGAAAATTTAGCATAAAGCTTTTCCTTTCTTAATAGACTTAAAAGTGCGTGCAAACGTTTTGCATGATCTTCTTTATTCTTAGAATAAATTAGAATATCATCTATAAAGACAATTATGAATTTATCGAAATATGGCTTACATATTCGGTTCATCATGTCCATAAATGCAGCTGGGGCATTGGTTAGACCAAATGGCATGACAGTAAATTCATAATGACCATACCTTGTTCTAAATGCGGTTTTAGGAATGTCCTCTTCCGGTACCTTTAATTGATGATATCCTGACCTTAAATCAATTTTAGAGAAAAATCGAGCTCCTTGCAGTTGATCAAACAGATCATCGATTCTCGGTAATGGGTACCGATTCTTAATCGTGACCTTGTTTAATTCACGGTAGTCAATGCACATACGCATTGATCCGTCCTTCTTTTTAACAAACAGTATCGGCGCTCCCCATGGCGACGAACTTGGCTGTATAAATCCTTTCTCCAACAATTCGTCTAATTGTTTCTTCAATTCTTGCATTTCTGCAGGTGCCAAACTGTAAGGTGTTTTGGCAATCGGTGCTGTTCCAGCTATGACATCTGGAATCATCTTAGCTTCATCTGCAGTCAGAATAAATACTCTAGCATTTTTAGTATTCTTGTTGTCTGGAGCTGGAGCTAATTTTGGACAATTTAGCTTGATATGGCCTTGTTCTCCGCAATTGTAACACACCCGGCTGTTAGCTTTCTTCCTGCAGTTTTCTTCCTTGTGTCCCGATATTTCGCAAAAGTTACAATATATGGAGCATCTACCTGAATGCTTTCTTTTGCAATACCTGCAGTAGGGTGCAGAGGTAGAACCTATATTTCTTCCACGGATAGAATTTCCAGAACGAAATTCTTGAGTCAACTTCTGGGTTAGGTTCCTCCTTTGATCCTCTTCTCTAGTACGAACTAATTCATCAGTCAAGGTATTGGCTAGTTCTACAGCTTCTTCTATGGTTTGAGGTCTAGCAGCCTTGACTACGTGTCTAATCTCTCCAATTAATCCCCAGATATAACGGGAGATTAATACTGGTTCTGGTGAAGCAAGAGTTGGCACTATTCTGGCATATTCAAAGAATATTTTAGTGTATCCCTTACTATCCACACCAGTCATTGATGCGTGTGAAGTGTCGTATATTTTAGGTATATATTTTAAGCCCTTTTTAACACTTACTTTAGTCAAGTTTTAAATTTATAAAACACGATATTTCACTAACACTAAACACACATATGGGCAAGTGCACCCATCGTTGAGTGTAGTATAGCGTTGGTAAGATACCGAGGTCGTCCAAGGACACAAGAGCTTTTAGTACCGGTTTATCCTCAACGTCTAACCAAAATAAAAGTTTAGAAAAATGTTTTAAAATGAGAAAAGTAAAAACTAACTAAAATGCTGAAAATAAAAATAAAATAAAAACAGATAGACAAGATGAATCACTTGGTTCCGACTCGTATCTAGTATAACCTTTGATTATTTCCGCACTTTTGCACATAATTAAGAGATTATCTTAGTTATTGTAGTAGGCCCCTCTTTTGAAGGTGACGTTACCCTCACCCCAGTAGTTTGAGTCAGCAGGGATACAATCCTAAAGGGGTGGATTATTGGAAGATAATGAATTAAGTTATTAATGCAGTATTGTGGTAGGCCCCGCTTTTGGCGGTGACGTTACCCTCGACTAAGTAGTCTGAGTCAGCAGGGATACAGTCCTAAATAGCCGGGTTATAGTATTAATAGTAGTTGACTTATGAGGGGATCAAAGAGTTTGGACCCCCGCCATCCAATACCGTGAAGTATTGAAGGAGGTCCTACTAAATTTGACCCAGGTCCATTGCAGGACCTCTAAACGCTGAACAATGGCAAGACCTTTACCAAACCGTTCCCTTAACCCCCTACCAGGTAGCCAACATACCTCCATATAGACCGTGGAGATATGAATGGTGAAAATCCTTTATTTTATATAGACAGTAAAATAATGCCAAGACACCACGGACAAACGATAAGGAAAGATCACCTTCAACATAAGTAACTAGTTATTAAAGTCATTAATACAAAACCAAATAAAAAGTGCAAAAGATTAGAAATAAAAAGTATTATACTAGACACTTTGTCTTCACCAAGTGATGTAAGAGACTTAGGCAAACATGGCCTTGATTGTCAAGAACTCTTACGATCAATCTTGGATCCCGAGACGACTCACACACTCTATGATGGACAATGGATGATGGTGGTGGATGATGGTGTTGTGATGGTGGTGGGTGGTGGATGAAGTGTGAGAGAGGTGGTGTGCCAAGGGATGAGTTGCAATGAAACCAAGCACTCCTATTTATAGGCTGAACAGAAGCCTGGGCACGGCCCCGTGTCCGCTGGGCACGGCCCCGTGCCTGTCTGACACTCTCTCTCTTCATTAATTGTAATTCGCAATTACAATTAATGCGCCTGCAGTACTTTCGGCACGCCCCCCGTGTCCGCTGAGCACGGCCCGTGGTGGGCAATAGAAGCTTCTATAGGTTTGTCTTTTCTGCTGCTTCTTGGGCACGGCCCCGTGCTGGCTGAGCACGGGGCGTGTTCAGCCTTCTGTTTTCTCTATTTTGCTTTGGAAGGTGCCGTTGAGGGTTCGGGCAATCCACTAATGTTCCTTTTCTTGTATTTATGTTGGATTTAGCTGTCTTTTTGCTTCTTTTGCGTTTTTGAGCTCATTTAGTCCTGAAAATACGAAAGGAAGACAAAAACACTCTTTTTCCAATATTAGTACTAAAAAAGGGTTAGTTTTATGCCTCATTTGATGTAATTTATATGTTGCATTTTACACACATCAGTCATCCTAAGGTTTATGAATTTGTTTGCTATCTGTTCTTTTTCATTGGGTGGGCAGAATTTTCTTTCTACCTTGTTCTTAAATTCTTCCCATTCCATATTATAAGTTCTATCACTTCCTCTTGATTGGAGAATAGTATTCCACCATTCTAGTGTTGCATTCTTAAACAGATTAGAAGCAAACAATATCTTATCTTCTTCAGCACACTTACTTATCCTTAAGACTGCCTCAGTCTTCTCTATCCAGCGTAAGGTTGCAATGGCCCCTTCGTTGCCCGAGAATTCCATTGGTTTACAAGACCAGAATTCTTTATAAGAACAACCGTAAGACACGGTTCTTCTTCTTTTGGGAATAGGCATTTGAAGTACTGGTCCATTATTCACGCTGTGTTCCGGTTCAATTGGTCGCTAACTACAATGTTTACTTTTATTATTCGCTTCTTGAACCGTTTGAAGAATAAATGGCATTGCATCTATAATTCCCTGTGCCACTATGTGTTGGATAGCACTGTTATCTACTTGATTTCCATTGTTATTGATGCTTGGATTCTCATTAGCCACGTTAATGTTACTTTGGTTATCGTTATCCAGATTTCCTTGATTTCCTTCGTCGGCCATCTAAATTTTAAACATTTACCCCGTTATTAATATCACAAGATAATAAGTAATATAGTTAATTACATGATACGCAATTTAACCAAAAGCGTCGATCATTGCGACTTATACTCTATTTCCATATACTATGCGTCAATTACACACTAGTACTGAAATAAAATTACAATATCAACATAATAGAATCACACTAATACTAATATGCATCCGTACACACATATTTTATTTTATTTTATTTTATTTTATTATTATTATTATTACTACAATTTCCTTCATTCTCACATTCACGGATATGGATTTATCCAAAAATCCATATTGCGCTCATCGTATTTCCATACGAGACGCTCTCCCACCTGACGCATTCTCTCACTGCTTTCTAAAATTTCCTCCCCGAAAGTCCTAAGTTCTTGAACGTTTTCTGCACTCATTGGGGGTGCAGGTTCTCGGACTGGGTTTGGAATCTGGGGTGCAGGTTCCTGATATGGGGGTGAAAGTTCCTGAAATTGGTAAGGATCCTCTAAGATCTCCCTAATATAATCATCTTGGTAATAGGGATCTAAAGGGTCCATACCTGGGTAGGCTTCTATGTTCTGTATGGGGTTGTCTTCATGAATTGGGTAACGTTGCACAAAGTCCCTATTGTCGTCCCACCAGGGGTCGTAATTTGGATCTAGGGGGTTGGTGCAGGTACCCTAGGGATTTCTTCTGGGTTAAAGTCATACATCTCCACTTGGTTGTCAGGATTTTCTATCTCCATGGGTTGTTCTGGGTTTTGTGGTTGTGGGGCTACTAATTGTTCCAGACTCGGGTCAGTAGCAGTTGTAGCTAGGATATGGAAATTGGCTAGGCTTCTATTAAGCATATCCTGTGTATGGGCATCTGTCTCTCGCTTAGCAGCTGCTAGAACTCTTTCCTGTTGCAACTTTCGCATTCTCTTCCTACGAGCAAAAGCTTCCTTACTGAACCATCCTCTCCTTTTGTGAGGGAATGGCTCTTCCGACTGAGCTCTAAAGGCAAATATTCCTTCTTCCTGATCAGCAGTATACCCAGAGAGGGCAGGCTGTGATGAAGTACCTTCACTCCTAGGTGAATCAGACAACTGACGACTCATGTTTGAGGGTCCTTGATCACTCATACTATAAACTAACAGATAGTCAAATAACACATAACAATAATTACAGTTATGCACGTATTTCCATAATTTATTTCCTAACACAAAATTTAAATTTTGAGTGTCAGCAGAACACTTCTTTGGCTCAAACCAGTGGCTAGGCTCTGATACCACCTTCTGTCGCAACCCCCGATCCCTTATATGTCTCGGGAACGGGCGGACGCGAACTCAGTAATGGCGGTATCAGTTATTTAAATCTTGCAGCGGAAATTACATCAGGACCGTAGTTAGGAAATGTTATCAGAGTAAAACCACCATAATTGATATTAATAAATACATGGGCAAAACCCAAGTTTCTTATTACAATACATTTATAGGGACAAACCCTATTTTATTGAATTTAAAACATCGTTTATTAGGTAACTTTTATAGCCACATTTTTCCCAAGCCTTCAGTGCTCTCCAGCTGGCTTTTTGCTAATTGGCTGTCACATTGTGTTACCTGTAACGTGTTTTAAAAACATTTATCAGTCGGAAATACTGGTGAGTGAATCCCAGTTTAATCAAGAAACATTTTATTAATTAAAACAGTATTGAGAGCGATCACATTTATTATTTCTACACAATTACTCATTCAGTACTTGCCACTCGACCGGATCTATGGCTATGGTCAAATTACCCATTGGCTAACTCGTTGTCCAATGGTAATGTACTGTCGTTCCCGACTTACTACTACTCGTAGTAATAAATTTTGTATACAAAACCCCATAATACCGGCAGTAATTGAAGAACTACAAAGACTCAATCACCGCTTAATCACATTGTAAAATAATTAAGGTTTTGTAAAATATTCCAAAAAGGTTAACAAAAAGAGGATAAACTCACATTGCTATCTTAGACTTCGCGTAAGGGTTTCCTGGATATAATCTATAATTTATACAAATGTACATTGGTTAGTATCATAACCCTTTGAAAATATTAATGATACCCTCCCCGAGACGGCATTCCAACAACTACGTCGGGCAGAACCACGACAGTTGTTACGAAACCCTAAATCAATCGGGCAGCGTAACTATTACGAAACTGGGGTTATAATACTTACAACGGAGCAAAACCTCGCTAATTAGGGGGATATAATACCCGACTATAATGCCTCTAATTCAGAAAGTGAGATTGAGAATGAAATTATGAGCGAACTGAAATGAGATCCGAGGCCTCCTTTATATAGTTGCTGATATTGCCTCTCAGGCGGCCCGCATAAGGTAAGGCGAAGCCTTACGCGGCCCGCGTCAACACCCGGTCAACATGTAGTTTAGCTGGGTCAGCTTGTAGACCCGCCACGATGTCGACACGTGTCGGCCTAGGATGTCTCCGCGTTTGATGATCTCTAGCGGCCCGTGTAAGAGTTAAGGTGAGCTTATGCGGCCCGCCTTAACTAAAGGAATCAGCGATATCAGGTTTAAACCCTGATACCGCCCGCGTGAGCTTGAGGTAAGGTCCTACGCGGCCCGCCTCAACTTACTGTTTTCATATTTTTATTTATTTTAAATGTTATAACATACTTCGGGCTCGGTTTTCACATACGGAGTGTAATATAATACATAAGGGAGTATTTTAAAATATTATAGGGTGTTAGACATATTATGAGGGTGTTGGTTTTACCGAGGGTTGTTACAACATATACTTGCAAATTCTTGATATTCATATTTTTAGCCAGTTCTAATCCTGCAATTAGAGCCTCATACTCTGCTTCGTTATTAGTAGCAGGGAATTCACACCTAATAGCCTGGGGTAATATCTCCCCCTGTGGCGATTTTAGTAGTATCCCCAATCCTACTCCTCTAACATTGGATGCTCCATCTGTGTACAATGTCCAGGATCCTGAGGATTCTCCTAATTGTTGGACTTCTAGGTCTACCTCATCCTGAATGTCACTACTGAAATCAGCCACAAAGTCAGCTAGAGCCTTCGATTTTATGGCATTTCTAGGTTCATACACTAAGTCGTAAGCACTTAACTTCACTGACCACTTGGCCATTCTACCTGACATCTCGGGTTTCCTAAGCACATTTTTGACAGGATAATTGGTTTTAACATGAATTCTATGTGTCTCAAAGTAATGTCTAAGCTTCGTCGATGCCATAACTAGTGCTAGTATCAACTTTTCTAAATGAGAATATCTAGTTTCAGCATCTAACAAACTTTTACTAACATAATAGACAGGATATTACTGACCTTCGTGATCCTTTATAAGGACGGCACTTACAGCATTCCCCGATACTGCGAGGTATAGGGACAGTGGTTCACCATTCTCAGGCTTCATCAATAGAGGTGCAGTTCAAAGATACTGCTTTAAATCCTGCAGGGCTGCTTCATGCTTCTCTCCCCATTCGAACTTCTTGTTTTTCTTCAGGATATCATAAAATTCCTTGCATTTCTCGGAGGATCTTGAGATAAATCTGTTCAATGCTGCAACTCGCCCTGTTAACCGTTGAACATCCTTCATATTTGAAGGTGATTTGATATCCAAGATGGCTTTAATCTGCTCCGGGCTTGCCTCTATTCCTCTTTTGGTCACCATATATCCTAGAAACTTTCCTGCCCCCACTCTGAAATGGCACTTAGCAGGATTTAGTTTCTTGTTGTACTGATCCAGGATATCAAATGCTCCCTTAATATCCCGGAGGTGATCCTCAGCCTTTTTAGATTTTACCACCATATCGTCAATGTATACATCCATGGTGTCCCCCAGCTTGTCTTTGAACATCATTTTTACCAATCTCTGGTATGTTGCACCTGCGTTTTTCAAACCGAAAGGCATAGCGGTATAACAATAAATACCTGTTGGTGTCATGAAGGCAGTATCCTCCTGGTCTGAAGGCTCCATTTGAATCTGCTGAAATCCTGAGGACGCATCCATGAAGGTTAACATCTCATGCCCGGCAGTAGCATCCACCATTGCATCAATATGAGGAAGAGGAAATGGGTCTTTGGGACAAGCCTTATTCAAGTCTGTGTAATCTACACAGACTCTCCATTTCCCATTTTTCTTCTGTACCACGACTACATTTGCCAGCCATCTTGGAAACTTGACTTCTCTGATCATTTTGGACTTCAACAATCTTTCAACTTCCTCTTGGATAATTGTATTTCGTTCAGGAGCAAACTTCCTTCTCTTTTGCTGAACAGGCTTGAACGACCTGTAAATTCCAAGCTTGTGAGTGATAATGTCTTTGGATATACCTGTCATATCCTCATGCTTCCATGCAAATGTTGACATCCTGCACTTCAAAAAGTTAGTTAACTGTTCTTCAATATCCTGAGGGATATTGGTTCCTACGAGCACCGAGATATCAGGATTATCCTGATCCATGATAACTTTCTTCATATCCTGCTCTGAAGCCTCCACGATATCCTGGGCCAGCATATTTAATTGCTATGCTGTATTAGGCTTGGTTGAGGATTTCATTGAGGATGAGTAACATTCTTTCGCCTCCTGCTGATCACTATCAACCTTGACAACCCCCCAAGGGGTAGGGATCTTGATGCATTGAAGATAAGTTGATGGCACAGCCTTCATATAATGGATCCATGGCCTGCCCAGTATGATGTTATAGTAGGATAGGGAGTCCATCACACAGAAACGTTGTATCGAGTTGACCCCTTCGACATATACTGGTAACTTTATCTCTCCTACTGTGTTCCTAGCCTCTCCACTGAACCCAACAAGAACGGTGGATTTCAAAGTCATATCCATTGGAGATACATTCATTCTTTTCAAAGTCTCTAGTTGGATTATGTTGACGGAGCTTCCATTATCCACCAATATCCTGCGTACAAAATGGTTAGCCACATATAATGTTATTACGAGAGCATCATGGTGAGGATCCTGGACAGTATCCATGTCATCACTGTCAAATGTGATCACTTTATCAGTTGTGAGGGTAGTCATCCTGGCTGGTTTATCTCCCCTTTCGGCCTTAGCTTCATTTGCATGTCTCTTGGCCACAGAATACGAAGTCCCACAAATGTCGGATCCTCCTGAAATAAAGTTGATTATCTTGGCATCCGCAGGAGGTGATGCTGCTCGTTCAGGATCCTTCTCAGTATCCTGACCCTTATTCTTCTTTCTTCCTAGGAGATCCTTCAGATATCCCTTGCTTAAAAGATAACTTATTTCTTTTCTTAGAGCAATGCAATCCTCAGTTACATGTCCGAAATCTTCATGGAAGGCACACCATTTGGACTTATCCTTCCAATCAGCTTTTTGTTGATTCTTTCGAGGCCACCTAGCTTTGTCTCCTAAACCCTGCATAGCATACATTAATTCAGGTATGTTAACAGAAAAGCAATATTCAGATAATTCATGATATTCTTCAGGATCCTCGTCTTCAACAGCATTCACTTTCTTGTTGTCATTTCTGGCATACGGCTTAGAGCGATATGGTTTAAATGAGGATTCTGACTTCCTATTGGTTGACTCATAAGTGGTGGACGAGTTCATCCTCTCTTACATCTTCTTGTCATCCTCCAGTCAAATATATCTTAGTGCCCTGTTTCGAGCTTCATCCAAGTTCCTGCATGGGTTCATTACAAGATCTTGGTAAAATTGAGAGTCTTTTTGCAGCCCCATCTTGAAAGCTTGCACAGCTGTTGCAACATCAAGATGTGGAATGTCTAAGGATTCTTGGCTAAACTTGTTCACATAATCTCTTAAGGACTCCTGAGGTCCTTGAGTTTTCCTGTAGAGATCACTTGTTAGTTTTTCAAAACTTCGACTACAAGAAAATTGACTATTAAATAAATTGACTAGGTGAGCAAATGATGTAATCGAATGAGGAGGAACATTCAAGAACCATTTCAAGGCCGATCCTGTTAAGGTAGAACCAAAACCCTTGCACAGGCATGCTTCCTTGAGCTCCGGGGGGATAGGGTTAATCTCCATCCTTTCCCTATACTGGGCAATATGCTCTTCAGGATCCGTAGTCCCATCATAGAGCTTCATGTTGGGGGTTTGAAATCTCTTTGGGATCTCAGCATCACAGATAGGATATGCAAAGCGAGATATCCTGTGGCTGTCTTGGGACACCTCCGGAATTGGCTGGACCACTCCAGGTACACTGGATATCATGTCCTTCAATTTCTGAAGCTCCCTAGTAAATGTTGTCGTCACACCTGCATCCTGCAAAGATCCATTATTGTTAGTAGCAAGAATATTATTGTTTGATACGTTACCAGTCTGAGGATTCTGGTCATATCCTGAAGCATATCCTGAGCTCCTCACAGTTGACATCCTAACCGAGGAGGGTATCTCAGGAGTATGATTCTGAGGATGGCTAGGCACAATATTTCCCCTGTTATCCTCAGTATATACGGCCGAGCTGAAGTTCAAGGCTCTGGGCAGTAAAGGAGTGACATTATCCTCAGCGGGTCTGCTTGAGCTAGATTTCAAGAGTTGTATTTCTCTCATTAGCATTTGGTTGGTTTCTTGCTGTTGCCTCATCTGTTCCTGTACACTACCAAACAAGGTTAGAATTTCGTCATTAGAAGCTAGAACAGGACCAGATCCCTGAATGTTCCGAGTAGGAATAATATCCTGAGGTTGTGAAGAAGCCTGCATCCTTGGAGGAGGTGGTGGAAGCGTTGAACCAACGGTAGCAGAGGTTGTAGCTGACACGGTAGAGGAGCTCATGTTTGATCTTGAGGCCATTGCAAATAGTGTGGCAAAAAGTTTTGAGAATATAAATCCAAGTAATGATTTCGCAAAAGTTTTTAGTAATGATAGCACCACTTGCCCCACGGTGGGCGCCAAATTGTTTTGGTCAAAAATTACCGAAGCAATTAAGTGATCAAATTAGTTAAGTGAGGTAGTGTGCTAAAAAGTGTGTTGGAAATATGCTGGTTAAGTTGTTTAGAAAAACAGTTTTCAGGATACGGCTCAGGATATTGAGTTGTATCAACGATCAAACTATGAGCAAAAAAGTAAAGGGGTGACACGAGATATACGAGGAAAGCCCTTGATCAATCTAGATCGCCGGCACAAAACCTCGGGAGCTGACAATCGCAGCTGCCTTGTTCTTCTTATTGCTTTAAACGTCAGGATACAGTGCAGGATATTGATCAGATCGCTAAGTGTTACAATGCTTTTTTGTGAAATTGAAAGTTGCGAGAGAATAAGTGTGAGAGAGTAGTGAGTGTAGTTGTGATGTCCTATTCGATCTGATTCATCCACCTATTTATAGCTAGTAAACGAACAAAGTCTCCTATAAGTATGGGATGCCTTCGAATATTCTTTAGTAGCCGTTGAAGACCAAGTAAAGCGGGTTCAACGTCTCTTTCTGAACAACTTAGAGCGAGTCTTCAGGAGAAGAGGTCCTCATTAACGTTGCAAGCTTAAACTCAGATTCCTGCACATAACCCGCTAGTAATCCTCAGGATACCATTCAGGAAGTTACCAATATCCTGAATCAGCATCCCGGGCATGAACATATATCATTCAAGCAAGATATAATTTAAGATATTCCCCAGGATATGGGCTCAGAATTTCACCCATAACACCAAACAAATCTTGATAGTACAGATACGCTTCTGCACACGGGGCCGTGCCCAGCGGACACGGGGGCGTGTGAAGCTAATGCAGACAAATTTCAATTAATGAAGAAAGAGAAAGTGGATGGACACGGGCCCGTGTCCGGGCTTCTGTGCAGGATATAAATAGGGGTGCTTGGTTCACTTCAAAGGCATCTCTTGGCAAACCGCCTCTCTCCCAGCACCGTGTTCAGTTTCTGCAGAGCTCAGCACAGGGCCGTGCCTGGTCGGACACGGGCCGTGCCCACCATCGTTACTGGCAGTTTTTTTTTCCGAGTTACAGAGAGTTGAGCACGGGCCGTGTCGGTGCAGCACGGGGCCGTGTTAAAGTCTCCAGTAACAGGGATCCGGAAAACAATCACTGTAACTCCGACCACGGGTCGTGTTCATCTGAGCAGGGGGCCGTGGTGAAACTTCTGACCAACATTCTTTTTGTTTTTATTGCAGGACTTGGAACCCAGGCGCCGCACCTAAACTTTCTACGCAGTGTATGAGCTCCAGTTCCAGTAGAGACATAAAAGAACCTCTAGACAAACCCGAACGCTTTCTAAGAAAAAGACTTAAAGCTAAAAACCAAGAGAAAGTTTCGGGGGACCCACTTCCAATGGCGGATCAACCTACCCTCATGGATTACCTACGACCCACTGTAGGTAATCTTGGCGCCGCTATCAATGCGCCTAATGTCGATGCCAACAACTTCGAACTTCGGCCGCATTTGATCCAAATGCTCCAAAACTCCGCAACTTTCCACGGGCTCGCGGACGAAGATCCTCATTTACATATTACCAACTTTTTGGAAATATGTGATACTTTTCGGATCAACTGAGCATCAAATGACGCCATCCGCCTCCGAATGTTTCCATTTTCACTAAAAGACCGAGCTAAGGCTTGGCTTAATACCCTCCCAGTTGGTTCGGTAAACACCTGGGATGAACTACCCTAAAAGTTTTTATATAAGTATTTCCCTCCTGCTAAAACGACTAAATTAATGACTGAAATTAATGCATACTCACAAGAGGACGGGGAATCCTTATATGAAACTTGGGAAAGGTTCAAGGAGCTACTAAGAAAGTGTCCTCATCTAGGTCTTGCGGTATGGCAACAAGTATCCACTTTCTATAATGGGTTGCTGCCACACACAAGACAAACACTTGACTCTAGCTCCGGGGGACTTTTAGGTAATCGTCGCCCAAATGAAATTTATAAGCAAATTGAGGAAATTGCTCAAACCAATTTTCAGTGGCACACTCCCCGAGGCACAAAATCTATTGCCCCGGGGGCCCATAAGGTTGACGAAAGCACCTCTTTGCAAGCCCAAATCGAGGCCCTTTCTTCAAAAATCAAAAAGTTAGAAATGGCAAAAACGGCCTTGGTTATGGCTTGTGAAGGGTGTGGTGGACCACATGAAAATTGGGGTTGTATGAAAGAAATGGATAATCAAACAAAAATGGTAAACTACATTGATAATAGACCTAGGCCGTCAGGTCCGCCAACAGGTACCTACAACCAAGGATGGCGTAACCACCCTAACCTTGGTTGGAGAGAACCCGACAATAGTAGTAACCAACAAAATCAAAACCAACGAACAAACTTTCAACAACCAAGAAACGAGTCACAAAATTTCTCTCAACAACAACAAGGGGGACGAGAGAGGCTTGAAGATACTATATCTCGCCTCATCTCCGACACCGAAAAGAAAAACTCGGATCGATTTCAACAAGTGGAATCAAACTTTAGAAATCAACAAGCTAGTATTCAAAACATTGAAAAAAAAACTAAATCAACTAGCTCAAAATTTCTCTGAGAGACCACAAGGCGTATTACCCAGCAATACCGAAAGCAACCCGAAGGCGCAATTACATCTCATCACATTGAGAAACCGTACCGTAGGTCCCGAGGAGGCTCCGCTACCTCCAACTGAAAAGAGCCAGTCTAACCAAACCGCAACTTCGCCGACGCCCCAACAAGAGACGGCTCTGCCACCAAATCAAGATCCTACCAAGAATCCCCCGGTACCATACCCCGGTCGGTTACTTCGCCAAAAGACCAATGAGCAATTCATAAAATTCATAAATTTACTAAAACAATTGCATGTTAATATTCCATTTGTCGAAGTCCTAACTCAAATGCCTAAATATTCAGAATTTATGAGGGACTTCCTCACTCACAAAAGGAAAATCGAATCATTGCAATTAGTAAATTTAAGCGAAGAGTGCTCCGCGTTGCTACTCAACAAACTCCCACAAAAGAAGATCGATCCCGGAAGCTTCACCCCAAAAAGTAGTAAACGAAAAAAAAAGGGTTCAAGTATACTCACAAAATTTCTAATTCTTCCGATTATCCAAGTGTTGACGAGTGAATGAGTTTAGGAGGTCGAATATATACGGATTGGAGTTCAAGGTAAGTTTAAAGTCAGAATTCGGAATTTAAAAGTATATGGAAAGTAAATATTTATGAGAAAATAACCATCTAGCACATAATACTCATTTTTGACACTATGAAACCCATAAGGGTTTGAATGTTTTCATGGGTTAAAGTACCCATTAGAATCGTAACGAGAACTAAGTTCTTAGATGGTGTAACTTAGTATTTTGACAAATAACCATTAGATTATCATCAAAGGTTTGGTTACTATAGGTTTTATATATTCTATATAGTATATAACATAAGTCTTAGTCCATCAAGTATAACAATATTATCATGGAAGTCATGCATAGAGGTAAGAAGATAAATCTTCCATTTTAAGACCTCTTTTGTATTCACCAATGCACAACTTGTCACAAGACAACAAGGATGGTCATGAATGTACAATAAGGAATTGAAATAAACTAACTAACTAAGAAGAAAACATCAAGTGATGTGTGGATTTGTAAGTAGGATAGCCTAAGCTATCCAAATAATCACACATATTCAAGTTCAAGACTTGTTCATCACTTGTGGGTTAAAAACCTTTTAAAACAGAAAGTTTTGAGGCTTAAAACCTCTGGATTTGTATGTTACAACCTTGTTATTAAGCACACATAATCATAGTCTTGATTAGTGGCATAAGGACAGAGGAATGTATAAAGAAAATATAAGTTCATGTATGTTTAATAAATTTTCCTTCCAAAACAGAAAGTTGGACCTCATTTTGGTGATGTTTCACCTTGGTTTTCCATGGAAAACCTTGTGAGAACAATTCTAGAGGTGTTCCACACTTTGTAGAGGAAGAAGAAGTGAAAAAGATGGAAGAAAAGTGAAGAAAAGTGCTCATTTAGCACTTAGAATAATATGTCCAAAACTTGCATTTTCAGCTGAGATTAGAGTGTTTTGAGAGTGTAAATGAGTTGGAAAAATGAAAATGGGTGTTGGGAGGCTTGGTTTTATAGCTGAGTGAGGTTAGGTGAGTGTTTAATGAGGTTTAGAAGCCCATTGGTGGAGAATGGAGGTGGAGGTTGGAGCCATAAATACAAGATTCAATATTTATATTTTAGGGTGGAGGTTGGAGCCAAAAATGCAGATTCAAAACGTGGGTTTCAGGGTAGGTTTGGCTTTTTGTCACAAATGTTCCCTCAAGTTTGATAAGTATGCAATTAGGGCCCTAAAGTTAGGTTTTAGGGTGTTTTCGAGTGCTTTTCGCGTAGTTTCAAGCGTGTAACAAGCATACAAGTATCATAAACTTAATAGTGATGTCAAGTATCTCCATGTATGTGAAATTATGTAAAACATGTATTGATAATGCCGGTTGTAACACATAGTTGTCGGTTATCGCACAAAATGCAAGTATAGGCGATTTACGATCTATAACACATAATTGCAAGTATAATTAATATGTTGAAGGTGGTTACAAGTATAATATGATGTATTATGATGTATAATAAGTATTGAATCATTAATTGTTGGTTAATCACAAGTATTGCACGTAAACACGTTGAAAGTCGGTTATTTTCACGTATCGTCACATAATTTCGAATTAGGGTTCGTTGCATGCGATTATAAGTATAAATTGAACATAACAAGTATAAATGGAACATAATTGATATAAATATGACTTTCATTATGATCAGTGTCTCGGATTACAAGGTTTCAAAACGAAATACGATTACAAGGAATACAAGTTTCCAAAAATAGAATTACAAGACAACTTTCTAATTAAGGAAAGTTACGAAAAAGCGGAGCATTACATCTCTCAGGGGCGAAGGTTAGAAAGAGGGGGGGCGCCCGACCCCCCAAAATTTTCTCTATGTAATGTTATGTATGTAGCTTTTGTATAGAAATTTTTGGGTATACACGTTTTCGACCCCCCGTTCGGAAATCTCAAGCTTCGCCTATGGTTTCTCTGCTTGGAAACTTGGGCGATTTTTGGTTGATGTTTAGATCTAGACTTTAAATCTATTTGTTGGTTGGATTCTAATCAAGAATAAACCTAAGTGAAGGTTTATTTCTTGATCTTTTTTTGTGCACCCGCTATAAGTCTTCAAATCTTTCTTGGCTGCTTGGAATACACTGTAAGTTGTTCTTGTACTCAGTCTTCTTTAATTTTTGTATCATACGAATTATATGTTTTAGGCACTTTGTTGACGGACTGTTGCATTTCTTCTGTGTTTTTTTGTGATTGGCGTGGAAAGTTTTTGAGATGAATAAGGACGTAATCTCATAAAATGAGGCGGCCCAAGCCATAGTTGTAAGAAAGGTTTTATCGGGTTATAATGCATTAGTAAAATCACAAGTTGTAGGAAAAGTGTTATTGGTAAAAAAAATGGGATGGTAAAAATTTATGGTTGTCAAAAGGTTTTGTCAGGTAGGTGGGCCGACTAGTTGGTATTTAAGTGTGATAAAGGATGAAAGAAAATTTCAAAATATCTTTTGCTAAGTCGAGCTTGCGAGGATGTTTGTTTAAATAGATTAAATGTTTAGGTCAAATTACATTAGATAAGATTTAGACGAAACGTTAAGTGAGTAGTTGGGAATAATTTGGCATAGGGATGCGTAATTATAGGGTGTGAATTTCTGATTTGATAGTTGTAGCCGCCACGGCTAATGATTTTGAGGACGAGATTTTGTTATTTTCAACCGTGTATTAAGTGTTTCAAGGTGTACTTGGGTATAACCAAGGAAAAGGCTTGTGATGCACCATAGTTTGTTTGATAGATGGTAGTATTTAATAAGGTCCGAATAACACCGAATTTCACATGGCATGTTTTACAGAATTTTGTTAACATGGTTATAACACTTATGTATAGGAAGTACCATCGGCATATCTACCATGTTCTAACCATGTCACCTCCCTTCCATTACTCGATGTCATGTTACGTTCCGTGTTACGACACACAATAGAACTTACTATGATTTTCATGTGCCTACCATTATAATTCCGTGTGCACCCCCGATTATCCTGGTCATTGCATGATCCGCACAGATTGTACTAGTAGTGTACGAGTCAAGGATAAATTATAGTATTACAAGTGAGGGTATACGAATGAGAGTTAGGATAACGTGCTTTAAGTAGGTAAGCAGAATGCATGGTGATTGTTTTACAAGTGGGGGTATACGCATGATAACGTATGGAAGAACAAAACATATGTAAACGTGATTGTATTTTAGGTATGCAAGAGTCCCAACGTAGGCAAAAATTCTTGGGTTATGCCCACATATAGATTCTAGTATAAGTGAAGAAACAAGCTCAAAACTCACTGTTTTGAACTTAGATGAATCTGTCCAAAGTTGAGAAATGTATAGATTTGAGAGTGTTGAGAGAGTATTTAGAGTGTGGAAAGTGTTTAGGAGGTGGTAAGGGATTGTATTTGTAGTTGGGATTAGGGTTTGAGTGTTAAATGAGGTGGTTGGAGGTTGAAAGGAGGGAAAATGAGTCAAAATTCGCGAGTTTGAAAACATTCTGCCAGACCTAGTGCTTTTGCACCGCCGTGTGGATCAGGTGCATGGTCGTGCAGATCACGGAACGCAGGGTGGTGCACATCAGGTACGCGGTCATGCGGATCGCAGTATGCATGGTCATGCGTGTAAGGACCTGCAAAATTGTCCATAAACAACCCGTAAGTGAAAACCCGGACCCCTTAAACCCTAATGCACATTAAAAACCAAGAAAACATGAAATCTGGTCTTCACACGGGCCGCGTAAAGCATAAGCTTAGTTGACGCGGGCCGCGTTAACTTAAAAATCATCCGGATAAGCGTCCTGGCCACGTGGCAACCCTACTCGTGACACCCCAACCCTACACGTAGACTAGGAGTCCACGCGGGCCGCGTAAAGGTCTTGAGTGGGTTTACGCGGGCCGCGTAAAACCCAAAATCTGGCTATAAATTGAGCAGGGCATGGGATTTCATCTGTGCACGAAAATTTTGATAAAAAAACGAAGCATACTGCCTAAATTCGAAGTTTTGAGTAGGAAAACACTGCTACGAGTACAGGGTAATAACTCGATCACTGCTACGATATAATGTCCGATCGATTGAAACCAATCCGATGGATGTTTAAGTGCTGCTTATAATTGGGCTATGCCTTTGTCATTCGTCGTGAAGGTTTTGATTTCGTGAGCTTATCGTAAATGTTGTATTAAGTTACTGACCTAGTTTCGTATGCATTGCTGTTTAAATTAGGTTATCAGGCTAATCAGTAGGCTAAACTCTGCCCGTCTAAACTTGCAATGTGAGTCATTCTCTTTTTATCAATAATGTTTTACAATACTCCAATTATTTTCAAAGTTATAATTACAGGGATTAAGTCTTGGTTATCTTGAATCACTGGCTAGTGGGGTATTGTGCACATTACTAATTTCTCACGGTTAGGTTCATCAACCTAACAGTGATAATCATCACTACTTGGGTGAAAGGACCCAATAGTGGTATGACCATCGTCACCAGGGTGTGACACGGCGCCAGATAAAAATAAGATAATAGCCATTGTAATCGTTCTTATGCTGTAATTTATAACTAATGTGTCGTTTTGTTTAACCTGAATGACTCTCCAGTATTTCCCCGCTGATAAAATATTTTTAAAACATGTTTCAGGCGACCTACTGTGAATCAAGGAAACGTGCTACGGAGCACTAACAAGCTTGAAGTGGTGGCTCAGTTAAATAAATAAACATGTTTTGTAAAACAGGGAATTTCCTCGTGAAATTCCTCTATTGTAAATTACGGGTTTTGTCCCAAATTATGAAATAAAATAATTGGGCAGTTTCAAGTTTTAAAAAGATCCTGTTAAACTTCCGCTGTCAACTCAATTAATAAATACCACGGGTTTCTGTCCCGCGGCTCCTGGACCGGGTAAAACCGGGACGGGGGCCGTGACAATGCGCATCAGTTGCATCGTCGTGCGCCACCTGCAGAATTTACAGTTTGACCCTTAGAGTTTGACAATTCCATTAGTTTATGCTAGAAACTCATAATTAAGCATGCTTTGAGTATTTTAAGGGGTATGCGAGTATGTGTAATGTATAAACATGTATAAATAATATTCTAAAGATAAAGTAGAGTCGGTGTATGTCTCGGTTTTGTATATAACGTGTATTTCGTGATAGATTACGTATCATGTAAGTATGATTTAAACAATGTTAGTTAGTATAATATACGATTTATATTATGATCAAGTCTTGAATTACAAGATATTGAAGATAGAATACGAATTAAAATAAAATTGAAAAAGGAAGAAAAATACAGAACGTTACATTCATGGTCTAAAGGGCCATGATTGTCGGGTAAAAAAAAAAGAGAAGAAGAAGAGGAAAATGATTTTTATAACCATAAAATGGGTGTGTTAGCACCAAACACACTTAAAGAATGACACGGGTAAAGGTAAATGACTACGGGACCAATGTGACCTTCGGGTCATGAATAAAAAAAGAATACCTAAAGAAATAGCCGACGAGGTAAAGTTAAAAGGGGCATGTTAGTCAATTGGGTTAAGGTGCGGGAATCGGTTACGATTCCATGCGTAAAATGAAATTGGTAAAGAGAAAACAATTGGTTGCCAATTCCTTGATGCGAGTAATTGAAACAAGTTAAAAAAGAAAATGTTAAACTAAAACTTGGTATTAGTCAATAACAACAATTTTAACGAACGTAAAGAATAAGCGATAAATTGGAAAATAGTTTTGGCACTAATAGGTGCATGACGCTGTTTTAAAAAGGAAATCTTCGAAATTGAAATGTTGATATAAACTTAAGCATGACATGAGGCGATCACAGTAAAAAAAATGTGGGTATACCCGAATAAATGTGGTATAAAGTGACCGGCGATTGATGAGTCTAACCGGTAAGACTGGTTAAGGTCAAATAGTGTCTAGAACTTAATTAGTATGCTTATCTTAATAGGATTAGCGTGGAATAAATATGTTGACAGATTCATATGATCGAGTGGCCGAAGAGTGACTCGCTATAATTGATGGTAAAGAAAAAAAGTACAAGATGAAAGTAAACAGCCCATGAGGCCTTACACTTGAAAGGTGCATGCGGCGAGTCCTATGACAATCCTTGACCGATGGGATGAACGCCTTGAAAACAAGGATATCGATCAAGAAACATGGCAAAAAAAGGAAAGCAGAAAGGGGTCGGGCATCACATAAGAGTCCGAAAGGCACTACCCTACATTATTGGTAAGATTATAGAGCGGTTAAAGTTGAATGATGCTCGGTGGATAACCGAAACTAAATTCTTGTGTTTGACCCAAAGAACTACTTAGAAGGGGTTTCGGGGACGAAACCTCCTTAAGGGGGTTAGATTTGTAACATCCCAAAAACGGATTTGGTAACTAAACCAAATTAACCGGGGATAAACGGGTAAAATACCATTAGTGGTAAAAGTTAAACCAATAAACAATAGGATTTAAATAAATTAATCTATTGTTAAATAAAAGAGTGAATGAGTGCTTTTAGAAAATAAAGTTTATAAAAGGCTTGGCTACCGAGACTTAAACTGAACCGGGTCGGTCATACTCTATGATGACCCATAACCTAATTTTATTAAGTAATACAATTTGCTGGTAAACCAATGAATTTTGAAAATACGTACCTATGGTGCAAACCATAACGGGTCAAATGAGTAAGATGGTAAGTATGCACTTTCTTTTGGCAATAAACATTACGTGGTTAGTCGAATCGCCAAAAGGATAAGCTATGAACGGGTCAAATGGTGATGTTATCACCATTTGAATATGACATTTGATTCTTTGTTTGTTAAATATTATCGTTACAGGTAAGCATAATGTAAGGGCATGCATTGCCAAGAATTAGAAAGTGAGAATTGTAAAGTATCGATAACGAGTCAATGTTTTGACCCACGCCAGGTATATGTAATGTGTCATACTCTTGGTGAGGGCTTATGGTCCGACTAGAGTTGGTTGAGTCAAGGGTGGACACTATACCACCTCAAGTGAGGTATATCTAGTATTTGGGTAAAATGGCCTTTAGAGCCGAGGACATGTTTATGACACGAAATTTCGACCAGATGGGTTTTAAACCACTAAATCATTGGTAACTTTTATGTCCTTAAGGTCGTAATAAGTCTAAATGGAATAACGAGCTAAATGTGGCCGCTAGTTTTCATTTAAAATTATAAAAAAGTTTTCCGGTTGGAAAAAGAGCTAAAATTGACTAAAACACCATTGGATAATGTTTTGGGCAAACTACCTAAGGTAGATCTAAAAATGAGTTCTTTGATAGAATTGATCATCCCGATAATATAAGAAAATAGGAGGCATGAACTCGAATGCATAATACCCCCAAACAGGTCGTTAAGTAATAAACTCAAACCGAATAGTAAGAGAGAAAAACTCAAGGAATATGGGATCGTGTAGTGGGTTATAGTTTAAAAAGTGTATAGGAATAATCCTCTAAAGAACTAAAAGTAAAATGGACCGAATTGGATGTGAATTGGATTATAGAGAAATAAACCTCTGAAGAATAAAATTTGTTTTTCTTTGTTGTTTTAATCGTGTTTGGCCGTTTAACTTAAAGACTAATTTTTTAGTGTTTATGTTAGGCTTTTACAAAGACGGGAACAGGACGGACGACCAAGCATGCGAAAAAACGAACACTATTAATCCGCTATCTCTTTAGAGACGTTCACAGGAAGGTTGAAGCATGATCATGAACGACAAAGTTTTTTATTTTAAAACTTTAATATATCTAAACTGTAAATTAAGTGTATTAATCCATTGTGTCAGTCCGTCTGGGTTATCAGTTAACCGAGGCATGTTAGTTATTCCTTTAAAAAAAATCTGGGACCAAATCGTCCAAATATGTAAGATATTAGGTAATAATGGGATAAAGTGTTCAGTACGCAGTTGTTATTTTAAGTTTAAAAAATGCGTTTGATTTATCTAAAAAATAAAACATTCATACAGATGTTAGTATAGTAATAAAGACATAATAATTTATGAATGTTGTAAGATCAACAAAGTACAACATAAATAAATAATTCGTAGGTTATCAACTAAAACGGTTTATGAGTATATATAACATATGACACAGTTGGCTAAAAATAAAAAAATTATAATTGGATAATTGCTTAAATAATAAACAAATCTGTTTGAAAGAGAGGTGGTATTACCACATGACATTATTTGGAATTGTTTATTATAAGTTTACATATATATATATATATATATATATATATATATAGGGGTCCGCTAAAATGAGAACCACCTCGAGTTGTAAGAACCGTGAGAACTACACCGTACGGGGCGAGGTGGACCAAATTTTTTTTCACAAACGTAGATGCGTGTATTATAAACACATTTGTAAAAACAATTCAAAAAAAAAAGTTTTTGAGCACCACAAGTGTGTGTTTACGGGTACCGTAAATTTTCCGGTAGGATTTACGGTACCCGTAAACACAAACTTGTGGTGCTCAAAACTACACACACGACATTTTTTTTTTAATTTTTTTTTTTTACAAATGTGTTTATAATACACGCATCTACGTTTATGAAAAAAATTTGGTCCACCTCGCCCCGTACGGTGTAGTTCTCACGGTTCTTATAACTCGAGGTGGTTCTCATTTTAGCGGTCCCCTATATATATATATATATATATACAAGGTGAGGATCATTTCAGAACCCTAAATATTTACAGAACTTGCAAAACTCCTAATAAACAATCTTTTTATTTATATATTTTTATATTTAGGATAATTTTATCATTTATTATATGTAGTTTTATCATTACATACATCATAAGAGTAATTTTATTATTTTTATATGAATTTTTCTAATTACATATATGTAAACTAGTATTTTTACGTATATGTAATAAATTATTACACTTATATATAATTTGACTATTATACATATGTAAACTACTCTTAACATGTATGTAATCATAAAAATACATATAATAAGTTATAAAAGTGCCCTAAATATAAAAAATATATTTATAAAATAATTGTTTATTAGAAGTTCTGTAATTATTTAGAGTTCTTAAATGAACCCAACCCTATATATATACAAACACACATAATATAATATAATATATCTGTTAGAATAATTGTAGAACTAATTATTATATTAGAGACCTGTGTATTATACAGATTGAATAAATATTTTTTTAATATTAATAATTTTAAAATAACATGTTATATAGTTCTCAAAATCTATAATTCATTAGAAGTTGACACATAACATCGAATATTTAATGTGAGGAAGAGACGAAATGTATAAATAAAATGATTATTTCTTGAGAGTTCTAAAAGTTTTGTAAATATTTTAAAAAGTAATAATATCATTGGTTTTAAAATTATAGATAATTTATATTTTTTATCATAAATTAGAATTAGATATTAATTAATTAATAATATCATTAATGAATTGAAGGAGAAAATATTATGTGACATTATTTGAAGTCTTTTAGACCTTGCGTAGTGGGGCGCGAAATGCCCCCATAGCGCCGAGATGGCGCCGGCCACACCAACACGGAGGGCGCTATGCCCAAAAAAAAATTAAAGGCGCTATATTTATCGCGGCGCTATTCGATGGAACCTTATGACTTTTGACCGTTTGACAACGGTCATGTTTAAAAAAAAAAAAAAAATCAATTTTTTTTTATTTTCACACTATAAATACATTCCAACTCTACCATTTTTTTTACAAATCAATACATTCCAACTCTCATTCTCTCTATATTTTTTAAAAAGTGTTGAATCTACTCTCACCTTATTCAAAAAAATGGGTTCCCCGTCGGAAGACTCGTTCACCGATATTTACCGAAGATTTTTTTCGCCCGAAGAAGACGCGGAGGAGGAAGAAGCGGTTACGAGTGTGTGTAGTTTTATGATACAAGCACTTGAGCACGTTCGGCCTACTCCCCCTCCACGACCCATCTTGCGGCGCACCTATATCTTGCGAGATCGTGAAGCCGCAAACGAGCGTTTGATGAGAGACTATTTTGATGCGATACCGGTTCACGGACCCAATGTTTTTAGACGGCGTTTTCGTATGAGCCAAAGGTTATTTTTGCGCATTTCTAATGATTTGGAAAATACGTATGATTTCTTTAAGCAAAGAATGGACGCGCGAGGATATTTAGGCTTCACCTCAATTCAAAAGGTCACATCCGCGTTACGCATATTAGCATACGGAAACACGTACGACATCAACGACGAGTACTTGAAGATGGCGGAGAAAACAACCCGAGATTGCGTGGAACATTTTTGCTATGGTATTTTTTATTGACTTTTATTTATTTATTTACTTACTTTTATATATTGATTTTTAGTAGCTTACTAGTAAAACTTTTATATATTAAATTATATTTTAGGTATATGCCAGTTATATGGAAAACGTTATTTGAGAAATCCCACTTGGAACGACCTTCAACAAATATATGAGGTGCATCTAGAAAAGCATGGAATACCCGGCATGATTGGTAGCTTGGATTGTCGTCAATGGCGTTGGTATAATTGTCCAACCGCATGGCGAGGTCAACATACACGGGGTGATCAAAAAGGGCCAACTTTGGTATTACAAGCTGTTGCGTCATACGACCTTTGGGTTTGGTCGGCCTTCTTTGGTGTAGCCGGGTGTTTTAACGATATTAATACGTTAGAGGCTTCACCATTAATAGAGGGCTACATTTCTGGAACTATACCAAAGGCCGGTTTTCATGCAAACGGGAACGACTACGAGCATGGCTACTACTTGGCCGATGGTATCTACCCGGAGTATTCGATTATTGTTAAAACGTTTTCTGAAACGTTCGATGAAAAAAGAAAGTATTTTAAAAAATTACAAGAGTCTTCGAGAAAGGATATCGAGAGGTGTTTTGGGGTTCTACAGCAACGATGGCATTTTCTCAGAAATCCTTGTCGCATGTGGCATAAGGATAGAATACGAATGACCATGTATGCTTGCATCATTTTGCATAATATGATCATTGAGGATGATGGAAAAGCGATATGCCAAAACTACATTCCGGAAGATTTAGTCGAAGGAACCCAAGCAACAATGGAAGAGAGACTCGCAAATGCTCAACTATTGCGATCTAGGGACATACATAACACGTTGAAGGCAGATTTGGTTGAGCATGCTTGGGCGATTCGGCCAATTGGATACAACAATGAAGACGAAGAAGATTCCGAGGAAGAAGAGGTTGAGGAATTCGAAGACGGGAACTTTGAAGACGTAGGTTTGGATGCTGGAGAAAACGAAGAGGAAGAAGGAGACAACGAAGACGAAGAAGATTAATCTTTGAAGTGTTGTTTTTTTTATTTTTTTGGTCCAACTTTTTTTTTTTTGGAACCGTTTTTTTTTTTTTTTTTAGGTTACTGTATTTTTTTTTTTATGTGTAATGTTTTTTTTTTTATTGTAGTGTAATGTTTTTTAATTTAATGAAATGAATTTTAATTTTATAAAGTTAGAAAATAATTATAAAAAATTAGAAATTAATAATTGAGTAATGATTAGACGGGGGCTTTATGACTACGGACTTAAAATGCATAACGCCCCATAACGCCCCACGCTGACGTGGCGCGCCACGTGTCGCATAACGCCCACAAAGGGGTGTTATGACTACACATGGCCTTATTAGAATTAGATTAGTCTTCTTATGTCACATATTTTCTAGCTTTTTCTAATATAGGTTGTTTGATACATTACCTTTTCTTTTATATGAAATTATTTTTGAATTTTTATTCAAGTAAATCTTATAACAAAATTTTTACAATCAATTTTATCATCTACCGTTTCACAATTGATGAATTACTGTGTCGGCATTTTTTTATAATAGTATTCACTTTATCATTATGTTTATTAAAACTAATTTTAAAAAAGTCAATTTCCGTGAAAACAATCATCACAAGAATGATTAATAATATTCTCTATTGTTGTGTTCTTATGCATGCAAAATCCCTGGATAGTGTATACAATAGTAATCGAATGAAGCTTAATATTATCAGGTTTGGAATAGGGCTGTAAACGAACCGAACGAACACGAACAAGGCCTTGTTCGTGTTCGTTCGTTAAGGAAATAAATGTGTTCACGAACGGTTCATGAACACTTACCGAACGAGATATCGTGTTCGTGTTCGTTCATTAAGGAAATGAGCGTGTTCGCGAACGGTTCACGAACACAAACGAACACAAATAAATTTGGCGAACGCGACGAAGGATAAAGATAGATGGCCCAGAGAGTAGCACTCGAACTTGAATCCCTTATTGTGGAACGGGGTTCGATCGTATTCGCCGGTGTAAATAATGAGAAATGGAAATAGTGCATAAACAAGGTGAAAGAGGGTTTCCTAGTTTAATTGTTAGGATAATAAAATAAATAAAATTTAATAATATAAAAAGCACACATAAAATATATGTAAGCATAAAGATCTTCAATTAAAGCACAAACATACGAACACAAAAGAACGCAAATCAACGAATGTTCATGAACACGTTCACGAACACCTTACCGAACGTTCACGAACACAATCGAACGAACGAGACCTTTGTTCATGTTCGTTCATTTAACTAATCGAACGAAATTTTTTGTTCATGTTCGTTCGTTTATTAAACAAACGAACATAAACGAACCTCCCGCCGAACGGTTCACGAACTGTTCGCTGAACGTTCGGTTCGTTTACGGCCCTAGTTTGGAAAAAAAATCGTTTTGAATATATTGAAAAACAAAATTAATATGGGAATTTGCTTTTATGAGTTGGCTTGAGTTGCCATGACTTGTCAAATAATTACATTTGTAAATAAAAAATAAGTTTTTTTTTAAATATAGAACTAATAAACCTTATTATATATCCCGTTAACACTGACTTAGAAAAAGAGAGATTAAGAGTAGAGTACATGATTTAGTAATATAATAATTTGATATAAAAATATAAATAATTATACGCTTCTCTGTTTATTCTTATAGGTTAAAAAATCATGCAATTCTACGAGTTGAATAAAAAAATATTAAATATTTAATAAATAAAATTTGAAATTTATAAAACAGTATTTTGAAATAAGATATAACTAAAATTTAGTGTAATGAAATATTAAATAGCTAGTAATGAAGCTTTAGGAAGTATTGTTATTTATATTTTTATAATTAACTATTTTGTATTAAAAAATAGAATAACTAGAAGAAATGAAAAACCGAATCTATGACGGACCCATAATTTTTTTCACAAAGGTTGGAAATTTCAAGGATCATTTGTCTATCGTTGTATTTAAGCTTTTTGCGGTCCGGGTTAAGTTGCGTCATGCAACCAGTTACTTATTTATTAGGTATGTGTATGTTAAACGTCGCTTAATCATTGACAGTGGCGGATCTAGAAGATCCGCATAGGGGTAACGTTTCAAAAAAACGGGTAACGAAATCGAAAAAATGTCAAATTTTTCCAAAATTTACACTACCGTCGGAGCGTCACCGGAGCGTTAAGGGGCAACGGAGGTTACCCATTCTATCACTCTAGGTCCGCCCCTGATCATTGATTTAAATATAACTAGTTGGTTTTCCCCCGCGCTATGCGGCGGTAACTCAGTTAGTATCAGTTTGGTTGAGTTCGTTTCGGTACCGATACTCGCTATATAGTAATTGAAAGAGAAAACTAAAGAAATAAAGTCGTGATATTGTCACATCTTTTACATCAATCAAAAACCTTAAAAACGAATACCGGTTTTTGATATTGTCGATATCGCCATATCGGTACCGATTTTATTTGGTCGAAATCGATTAGATTCGTTACATATCGAGACTCATATAGTTTACAGCGTTATTTGATCGAAATTGATTAGATTCGTCACATATCGAGACACATATAGTTCACAATAAAAAATAATTTTTTTAATACTGTTATCGGCACTCGTATAATATACAATACAAAAAATACGTTGTTTTGAATAAAAATATGTAAATACTATACATCATCGATTCCGGTTCTATTTGGTATGATAACGGCACGATATCCATTTTCATGAAAATTTATATCATAATGTTTAAAAAGTCTAGTTACAGAGTTAGATTAAAAAAAACCAACATGAGCAAGTAACAAAAAAATAAACTAAATGATAAATAATCTTTTATTAAAAAACTTATAAAGAATGTTTAAAAACTTGAAAACACTATTCATCGCGAATTATATAATAGTTCTAAATTTTGTGTCTTTTAGAGAAAAAATTGCCATTTATTAAGTCAAAGAAAACTAAAATTAATATTAAAAAAAATGGATGTTCAAAATCAAAGTTTGGTTGTATCTTTTGATAAGTGGGTGGTATTAATGTGATTTTATGGTGTTAGAAAATTCCATGGATATCGAAGGTGGGTCCCAAAACAAAAGATGGGATCCATACTCTTCCTCTCGATAATCATAATAAACTAGTGAAATCCTCGGCGCTTCACGGCGGAAATTCAGTCGGTATCAGTTCAGATCATTATGGTAACAACACTCACTATAATAATCGAAAGAGAAAACATTACATCGATCGAATGCAATAAAAACGAATATTGATATTGGTACCATTGTTGTTCAGTTGACGATATCAGGTTTGTTTGCATTCTATGTTTATTTTATTTCAACATTCTGATATTTATTTTTTGAAAATGGATAGTGTGCAAGCTATCGTACCAAACCAAATCGAAACCGATTGAACAACATCTATATGGATACCAATATTTATTTTTATTGTTCTTTCTTTGGATAAACTGATACCGTATCGCTACCATACCATATCGAGCTGAAACAAACAACATCAATATTGGTATGCATTCATTTTTATGGTTTTTTGTTTGATAACGGATACTTGATCGCATCTTAAAAGTCGAATGAGAAAAGAAACGTTTTAAAATCAATTAAAGTGCTAAAACCACAAAATAATAAAAAGTTAGAAAAAAACAATATTAAAAAAAAAACTTAAACTGCTACTGTTCATAGTCACTTTCTATTAATATGTATAACTAGTGATATTTCCTCACGCTTCACGACAAGGATTAAGTCGGTATTAATTTGGTTCGTTACAGTACCTGCACTCGATATAGTAATTGAAAGAGCAAGCATTACATCGATCAAAAACAAAAAAAACACATATATGTTGTTCAGTTGATATATGTTCGGTTCGCTTGCATTTTATGTTTATTTTATTTCAACATTATGATATTTTTTTGATAACGGATATTCTTCCGCTATCGTACCGAGCCTAATCGAAACCAATTGAACAACGTTTGTATCGGTACCAATATTTTTTTTATTTTTAGTTTTTTTTTCTTTCAATAAACTGATACTATATCGCTACCATATTGTACTGAACATCATCGGTACCGGTATACATCCCGTTTTATTGTTTCCTGTTTGATAACAGGTACTTTGATCATATCTTAAAAGTTATATGAGAGAACAAAATATACTTAAATCAACTAAAGTAATAAACCAATAAATTAATAAACCTTAGAAAAAACAATATTGAAAAAAATCAAAAACAATTGTTCCCCTCTTTTTATTTCAACATTACGATGTATATTTTTTAAACGGATATTGTGTCGCTATCATACCATATTCAATCAAAACCGATTGAATAACATCTGTATCCGTATCAATATTTTTTATTTTTTTTTTGCTTTTGATTAATTAATATCGTATCTCTACCATACCGTACTGAACAACATCAGTACCAGTATACATTCATTTTTATAATTTCTTGTTTGATAACTGGTACTTTGATCGTATCTTAAAAGTTATATAAAAATATATGTTTAAATCAATTAAACTAATAAAACAATATAATAATAAAAACCTAGAAAAAAACAAATACTAAAAAAAGGCAAAAAAAACATTGTTCATTGCCTGTTTGTATTAATACGTATAATATGTATAATAATGTTTAAATCAATTAAACTAATAAAATAATATAATAAAAAAAACCTAGAAAAAAACAAATACTAAAAAAAGACAAAAAAAAAACACTATTCATGAACTGTTTGTATTAGAGCATTCACATCCAATCCATTAAATTATACATACATTCCACTAAAAACAACTCCTATATCAATATATTTCCACTAAAAACAAATATTTTTTCTCTCTCCTTTCAATTAAATAATATTATCATTACATTTTTCTCTCACTTCCACTCACAACCACTTTCAAAATATATTAAAAAATTATAACGGGTGAACAGTGTCCCCCCAAATATACAGATGAACAGTAACAATTTCTCTCTCCTCTACTCACAACCACTTTTTATACCCTTTATAATATAAAAACCCCTCCTCACATAATTTGATGGTTAGGATGTGAATGCTCTTAATATGTATAATTTGTTAATCTCAAATCCGGAAATTTCCAGTTTTTTTTTCCAAACGTGCATAATCATTGAATTAAAATACAAAATATTCTCCAAACATAATAAAAAAAAACATACATCTTACTACACGATAAACTCTTATCTGTTTTCTCCTTCACCACCTCCATTAAATACCAATCTTTTCACCACCACACACTCCACCCCTCTTCTCTCCGTCCCAAACTAAGCTATTCAATCGCCGGCCGGTTGCAATGACAAAAGACGTCGAAGTGGCGGAGCACCACAGCGGCAAAGACTACCATGACCCGCCTCCAGCACCATTGATAGACGCCAAAGAGTTAACCAAATGGTCGTTCTACAGAGCTCTCATTGCTGAATTTGTTGCCACACTTCTGTTTTTGTATGTAACCGTGTTGACGGTTATCGGATACAAGAGCACGACTGACCCCAAGTTGGATGCTGATCAGTGTGGTGGTGTTGGTATCCTTGGGATTGCATGGGCATTTGGTGGCATGATTTTTATCCTTGTTTACTGCACTGCTGGTATCTCTGGTTAGTATACTTGCACTTATATTGCTGGTTGTTATTATTATTATTATTGCTCTTACTTTGCATGTTTTTATGGTTGGAATGTTGGATATATATGCTACCAAAAGTAAGATAAAAAATTGAAAACTAATGGTTTGATTTGTCAAGAATATTCAAAACATAATTAGTGTTTTTAATGGCAAACACATACCTAAAATTTATCTATTGCTCGTTTTGTGAGACTTGTACCTGTATCACTTTGGTAAAAAAAACACCTATGCCAATTGCCACTAGGCCAAAAGGCCACCGGACATTTGCTTAATAACTAAAAATAATTAATAAATTAAGTGAATATTTAAATTAAAAAACGAGAAATTTATGATAAAAACCGTGGTAAAAGTAGCAACTAGATTAGCGACCGAAAGGAAATGATGTGGCTATCAAAAATAATTTTGTTGCAAAATCTTTATTTTTAGATATAATGAAATAAAATAAAAGAATTAAGTTGAAATAAAATTTGATCATAAAATCCCTGTTTGACGTAAAAAGATAATTACAATTATACTTTAATTATAGGGTAATTCTTTATTGTGATGCATGGAAACAAATAAATTTAAACTAGAACAGTAAATTTTAAACTGAAAATATAAAATGTAAATTAATGTAACAAAACACTAAAATAGATGAAAATTTATTTAGTTTGTTGAGTTGGAAATAAAGGGTTGTGGCTAACATGCACTTGCAGGAGGACACATTAACCCAGCTGTGACATTCGGGCTATTCTTCGCTAGGAAGGTGTCACTGATTAGGGCTATCTTGTACATGGTTGCACAATGTTTGGGTGCGATATGCGGTGTGGGTTTGGTCAAGGCTTTCCAGAGTTCATACTACGATAGGTATGGCGGTGGAGCCAATACTTTGGCCGACGGCTACAGCAAAGGTACAGGACTAGGTGCTGAAATCATCGGCACCTTTGTTCTTGTCTACACCGTCTTCTCGGCTACTGATCCTAAGAGAAATGCCCGAGACTCTCATGTTCCTGTAAGCATGTCATATCTGTGTCTTTTTGCTTTTCTTGTCATTTGTTCGTGCATTTGTGGTTATGTAACTGATTACACCACTATTTTTTTTTATTTCATAATATCCATCAAAGTACAAATTAATTTTAGTGTTCTAATAATTGTATACTTAAAATTTAATCTTAATTGAACGTTATCCATGAATTTTATTGTTGAGACATGAACAAAGGAATATTACAAAATTTAAAGAAAAAAAACTGGTCCACCTGTTTTTTGTATAATATGTACCACTTGAGAATTGACTATTTAATGTTATCTTTACACGATTTATTTAACATTTTTAGCTAACACTTTTCAAATTTTCTTTTATATAATAGAAATTAAAGAAATACTAATAGTATGATTAAATATATGTGTAAATGAAGGTGTTGGCACCACTGCCAATAGGGTTTGCAGTCTTCATGGTGCACTTGGCAACCATTCCGATCACCGGTACCGGAATCAACCCAGCCAGAAGCTTTGGCGCTGCCGTGATTTACAACGACGATAAGGCCTGGGATGATCATGTATGCATTTGTTTGTATTACCGGCCATTATGAAAAACATTATCTATCGTTTTTTAACAGCTAACAACGACCCTCTAATTCATATGAAAATCAAATATTTTGCAGTGGCTTTTCTGGGTCGGACCGTTTTTGGGCGCAGCTGCAGCGGCTTTCTACCACCAGTTTGTACTCAGAGCATGGGCCGCTAAAGCACTTGGTTCTTTCAGAAGCAACGCATGAACAATGCATAATTGTAAGACGATGTATTAATATATCCATGTAAAAGAATAAGATTCGTATGGACGACACAATTGATCGACGTTAAAATGGACGTGGAATTGTTGATTTTTAGTTAAATTTCCATTTGAGTAATGTAATTTCATTTTTTCAATTTTTCTTTTCATTGTGAATCTAAAGTGTTTTGTAAGCAGTCTTTTTTCTTACTTTTTATAAAAAAAAAAATAAAAAAAAGTGTCTTCCACTATTCATTTTTGACGATTTAATGGTTCTTCTATTTAAAACTTGGAACATATCCATGTAAACCAAACCGCTCGTTTAACCAATTATTATTTGTATACAATTATTTTATTTTTAGGATAAACTAACATATGTATCATAATCAATAACCATCTTTATTATTTTAAAGTTTTTAATACAAATTAATAATTTTCCTTTTAGAGTTGTAATACAAATTAATGATTTTCTTTTTAAAAGAATCAGTTCAAACCATTAAACCGCCAAACCACTGTAAATAGCTGTTCAACTTGAATTACATTAAAACCACAATTCAGAAACAAAGGGAAAAGATGAAAACACATATAGTTCTAAATCAAAACCAAGCAAAGCAAACCGACAAGTCATGAAAATAGCGGTTCAACTTGAATTACAACTTTCATTCAAACCTCTTCACAACTTTCATTCAAAAAATCTAACTCAAATATTTTACAGTTCTGGGCGCAACAAAGCCAAATCGCATCTCAACCAATCGTGACAACTACAAAGAAAACGCCAAAAAAGGAACTTAATGCTCCAAACTAAAACGTCTCAAAAAGTCAATTTCTTAACAGTCTTCACGGTTGGTATTGCAAACTTCATGTCCGCTTTGTTCCAAATTTATGTTAGATAAAATAAAATAAGCACTACAATTAACAAGAACAAGCGTCACAAAAATCATCAATAAGATTACCTTTATGGCTTTATTAGCATCTTGGATTTTATCCCAAACTTCTTCAATGATGAGTTTGTTGCTTAAAGTTGGAAGAACTCGAAGCTAGTCTTAGGTGGTGATTAAACACTCAACAACCTTATAAATCAAAGGATCCAAGACCCTCCTACTTATGCTAAAAACTTATTCGGAATCTAACGTTGACACATGGATGGCGAACAAGTCTCCAACCATAAAGGATATAATTGGAAATCCCAAACAAATAATGTCCAATCATTCTATAACATTCAAGATCTTCGAACCTCTTCACAACTTTCATTCAAAAAAATTCTAACTCACCAGCAGATTGAACTATATGTGTTCTCATCTTTTCCCTTTGTTTCTGAATTGTGGTTTTGATGCCATATATCTCGGGTTTTGTCATTTACCTAATGCCGATGATGTTGAAGACTCGGTAGTGTTAGAACTTGGGAATGAATGAATTTTAATTTACAAATAGTATATCCAAATACTTTACTTTGTTCCTGGGGTTTAGAATCAAAACAAAGTACACCAATAAGTTCATTTTCTGTATGCTGTCAATATACTTATCAAACTTTGTCTTCATTTCAATCTGACAAAGACTACAAATGGAATAAACTTATTCTATGGACGAGTTTAATGTCACATAAGGTGTCCAGAGACCCTCAAAGTAGCATCATTAAACGGTTTCAGAATTACATAAATCACTAAACATTTTGCCAATCGATGTGTGTAGGTACCTCAAAACCCGCAGTTTTAGGTCGGATCTAAAGTCAGATTCTTCAAGTCATATCTCACAAATGTTTTCTCATTAGCTTGTGCAACTTCCAACATAAGGTAAGTGGAGTTCCATATAGTTGATACAACTGAAATTGTAAAAACATTTCCAATTCCTGTTCTAGCAAACATTTCTAAAGTGCTTTCCCAATTTCTACACCACGATAATTCTCTCTGAAACAAAAGGTCAAAGACTTTTTTTCCGCAATTTCCACTTGTTATCTACGAAGTGGTCGGGGAGCCATTTAATTGGCTTGTTAACTAGAAGTCCAGGTGTCGGTTGTAAAACAAATCCTGCCTTTTTCTTTGTAATAAAATCACCCACTTTTGTTTTTTCTTCTCGAAACAAAGGGTAGAACCACAATTACAGAAGACATATACCATTTGTTTCAAGAAGAAAAAACAAAAGTTGGTGATTTTCATTACAAAGAATATTGGTAGGATTTGTTTGACAACTGACACTTGGACTTCTAGTCAACAAGCCAATTACGTGTCTCACCGCCAACTTTGTAGATAACAGCCGGAAATTGAGAAAAAAAGGTATTTTACACTTTTGTCCCCAAGAGTCATCATGATGCAGACATTGAGAACACGGCTGAGAAATATTTATTACAGCTTAGATGGGAAGTTGAAAATGTTTTTAAAATTTTGGTTGACAATGCGAGTTCTAATCTCGGAAGCACGGAAACGCCATTGAGGTGCCGTCTCCCGTCCCGGGGACTGCTAGGGGACGGAAACGGCACGGGGACTGCCGGGAAACGTCCCCGGCATGTTGGGTACGGCCTGGAAACGTGCTGCAGATGGGGACGGGGTTTGGGGACGTGCAGGAAACGTTTCCGTCAAGTTTCCGTTTATTTTTTTTTTTTTGGTTTAAAAAAAAAAAAATTAATCCTATTCTAAAATAGTGCCCCCTCCTATTCAGTTATACCAAGCAACGATCACGTTTAAAACCCTACACTCCCTCTGCGAATTGCCGATCCTCTTCTTCTTCTCTTTTCCTATTCAAACTCCAAAATTATGGCTTCTAATGAAGAAACACAAGGATCATCATCATCATCTATAGATGAACCTCCATTGTGGGATTATGTGGAAAAACTAGAAAAGCAAGGTTCGGGAGGAACTTGGAAATTCAAGTGCAAAGTTTGTGGTGAAAATCGACAAGGATCGTATTCAAGAGTTAGATGCTTTTGACTCGATGGAAGATGTAGAATTTTTGGAGTTTGCTGATCTTTCATTAGATGAACCGGAACTTGAAAGCGATTTGCTTGTTAACGTTTGATTAGATTAGGAAGATATGGGATTTTTGAACTTTACATCAATATATAACTATTTTGGGGTTTTGTGTTACATTATCTTTAATATATATTTATTTTTTATATGTTTTTATTCTCGTACCCGTCCCGTCCCCGCTTCTTGAATTTTTTTGTTTTGCCGTTTCCCGTTCCCGTACCCGTCTCCGTACCCCGTTCCCGTACCCGTCCCAGTGCATCATAGGTGTCAATTTTCCATGTAAAAGACACATTTGCTAGAATTTTGGAATACCGTTTACAAAATATCATTGCCGTATCATTAGAACCTATGATGCACTGGGACGGGTACGGGAACGGGGTACGGGGACGGATACGGGAAACGGCAAAACTAAAAAATTCAAGAAGCGGGGACGGGACGGGTACGGGAATAAAAACATATAAAAAATAAATATATATTAAAGATAATGCAACACAAAACCCCAAAATAGTTGTACATTGATGTAAAGTTCAAAAATCCCATATCTTCCTAATCTAATCAAACGTTAACAAGCAAATCGCTTTCAAGTTCCGGTTCATCTAATGAAAGATCAACAAACTCCAAAAATCCTACATCTTCCATCGAGTCAAAAGCATCCAACTCTTGAATACGATCCTTGTCGATTTTCACCACAAACTTTGCACTTGAATTTCCAAGTTCCTCCCGAACCTTGCTTTTCTAGTTTTTCCACATAATCCCACAATGGAGGTTCATCTATAGATGATGATGATCCTTGTGTTTCTTCATTAGAAGCGCCATAATTTTGGAGTTTGAATAGGAAAAGAGAAGAAGAAGAGGATCGGCAATTCGCAGAGGGATTGTAGGGTTTTAAACATGATCGTCGCTTGGTATAACTGAATAGGAGGGGGCGCTATTTTAGAATAGGATTAAAAAATCTTTTTTTTTAAACCAAAAAAAATAAACGGAAACTTGATGGAAACGTTTCCTGCACGTCCCCAAACCCCGTCCCCTTCTGCAACACATTTCCAGGCCGTACCCAACATGCCGGGGACGTTTCCCGGCCGTCCCCGTGCCGTTTCCGTCCCCTAGCAGTCCCCGGGACGGGAGACGACACCTCAATGGCGTTTCCGTGCTTCCGAGATTGACACACATTAAATGCATTGCACACACTTTAAATTTAGTTAGTCCAAGATGAAATTAAAAGAGTTGATGAGGCGGCAGTAAAAAATCAGTGGGTAGTAAGGTGGATTAGGCTTAGGCAATTACCTTCAAGGCTTTGACAAGTTCAACTGCTTTGTTAGGATTATTAATGTCGATACAACGAAAAAAGTCGAACACTAATTAGAGAATTATGTCATTTCTCTTAAACTATTTTATGATATTATTTTGAAGGTCTCCAAGAAACTTTATGTGACATCAAACTCATGCATAGAAGATATATGTTTCATTCGTAGCGTATTGGATGACACTATTATTGGAAGTCCTAGTCTTTTGTCATATTGCAATGGCAATGAAGACAAAGTTTGATAAGTATTATGGCAACATCCACAAAATGAACTTTTTGTTATGCTTTGCTTTAATTCTAGACCCAAGGAACAAGATAAAGTATTTGGATATACTATTTGCCGATTGTTATGGAAAAGGGTGACGGGGGAGAAATTGAAATTCATTACGAAATACAATGAGTATATTAGAATTCATTTCCCAAGTTCTAGTAATACCAAGTCTTCAACTTCATCAGTATTAGGTAATGTCAAAACTAGAAGATATATGGCATCAACACCACAACTTAGAAACAAACTAAGAATAAAGATGAGAACAGTTGGACTTAACTCTGTTGGTGAGTTAGACAAATTTTTGAATGAAAGTTGTGAAGAGGATTAAGAGATCTTTGGTATTTTAGAATGCAATGCTTGAAGTTAATAACTGAGATTCCCGATTCTATCCTTAATTGATAGAGACGTATTCGTCATTCGAGTGTCAACGGTAGCTTCTGAATCAGTTTTTAGCACAAGTGGGAGGGTTTTGGATTCGTTGAGTTCTTTGACTCTTGTGATTGTTGAGAGGTTAATGTGCACCGGTTTCGCGGTAGATCAACTTCAAGCAACAAACTCATCAGTAAAGAAGATTGTGACAAAATCCAAGAAATTGATTTAGGTCTTTATATTATTAATCATTTTTGTAATGATTGTATATGTTAGATCTTACCATTGTAATGCGTATTTTATTCGACTTTCTTTTTAAATAGAAAACGGAGGAGCAAACATGACGTTTGTAATGCCAACCATGAAGAGCAAAGACTGTTAAGAAATCTATTTTAGTGTCTTTTTTATTGATATGTTATGTTTGGATTTTGGAACATTAAGTTTCTATTTGATTACTCCTATTCAAAACCCGATTACCCAACTTGAACGACACCCCTATGGGTGGGTCTAAAAAAGCAAGCATGGATTTCAACTACCTAGTACCTAATGCTACTAGTGATACTAGTCCCTCACGGGCTATAAAGATTGATTGTTTACTCCCCAAAGTCAGAACCTATAATGATTGCTTGTTTACTTCCTAAAGTCGGAAACCTATAACGATCGATCTTGTAATGACTAATTAACAATATATTCAGATTGAAATCTGAATGAAAGAGATACAAGATGGTAAAATATAAGTCAATGAAAATATGAGATATTGATAAACTTGCTATGGCAATGCAGACAAGTTCAAGAAATTTTCAAGATACATAATAGCATGCAATTGCGAGTATATGATTAAAAATTAGGTAGTAACACATCACCATAAAGTGGTTGGGAAACACAAGTATCGCGTCTCTACCAGCGCCGCGAGCTGAGAGCCTGAATAGCGGGTCCAAAAATCTGATCCACCGATTTGTTCCAATAGTGTGCAAACTCGATTTTCTTTCTTGAGATAGGCTCTTTCACCTGTGTTCAATATAAAAACTTAAGCATAAACCAATGAAGATACAACCACAAAAGAGGTTAATTAGTGAAGAGTTAACACCAACGCGAGCGATTAAAACTATTAATGTGAAAGGAGATACTTAATTGAGATAGTTTGTATAAGATACAATGTTAAACTATACATGAACAGACAGAAAAGAACCTTAACCCTAACGCGCCTAACCCTGATATTCTTTAACAAAAACTATCAGCAGCACCATCATCTACAACATTCTACTGCCTATTTCCTGCTGCTGCAACTGTTTCCTACGGGCTACGGTTATTTTGTTATACTAGCATAGTTGTTAATAGCGGCTATAGCGCGCTATGTTATGTAGCCATGCAACGTAGCGTCACTATATGGGTCATAGCGACAAATAGCGATGATAGCGATTGTTTTTTTTATGTAAATAGCAATTAGATATAGCTATAAAATAGTTGGATTTATAGGTTTTTGTTAAATATACATGTAAAATGGCATATATACAAGGGTATTTTTGATGTAATACACATATAAAAATTTTCAAAATTCTTTTTCTAGTGTAATCGCTATTTATAAAATAGCCGTTGCTATTTGTCGCTATTCGCTACGTAGCCTATAGGTGCCTTGTCGCTATTTGTCGCTATTCGCTATCAACAACTAGTTAATATCCCGATATATCAACCGATATATCAGTGATATATCAACCGATATATCAGTGATATATCAGACAAAAGGGTACATGCACTAATCGGTCTTTGTCCCGATTGCCGAGTGTTATGTGCCTTATGTCCAAGGCTTGATGCAAAACTACTATCGAGCCGGGGGTCTCACTGGAAGCAGCCTCTCTATTCCTACGGGGTAGAGGTAAGGCTGTCTACATCTTACCCTCCTCAGACCCTACCTTTGCTTTGCTATTGGTGGGATTTACTAAGTATGATGATGATGATGATATCGGTTATCGGTCCCTTGCCGAGATAGCGGTACAAAATATTGGTTAGAATATCGGTACCGATAATATCAGCGATATTGTCCGATATTTGACCGATACTTGATCGATAAATCACCGATTTTCCCGATATCAGTACCATTCTTCTTATTTCTACCGTTCATTTTTCTTCTTATTGCTATTAGTGTTTTAAGTCTTAATTGTTAGTTGTTACGGTTAAATGTTAGTGTTTTAAGTCTTAGTCAGTTCTTACTTGTTACAATTGTTAGTGTTAAATTGCTATATATATAAATTTAGCATGATATTAAAATTACCGATATCCCACCGAGATAACCGAAATCTCAAATATCGGTCCTTGACCGATATCCGATATTTTACCGCATTAACTACTTAGACTAGAATTAGTTAAATTAGTTATGAGTGGTTACTTAGTTAACTAGAAGCACCAACTCTGTGTGTGTAATAGGTATTCATTCAACATTGTTCAACAAAAACTCTCAAATTTCTTCCAAAATAACATTGATACATTGCTATGCACGTTTAAAAACATCATTCTTACCGTCCAAAATACAAATAAAAAAAACTAGAAGCATTAAAGCAAAATCATCAAAACTGAAACCCTAGGGGCTAGGGCAAAAGAAGTCATTCATAAGCATACAAATCACTATAATCAACATAATTAACATCTCGTCTACAACAATACCTAGATTGCATCATAATCAAATCAAACAATCACAAATCGGTATATAAATTTCACAACATACTAGGCACAATCGCGATTCAGAACACAGAAAAGAAGAAATCGAGATATGGAAAGATACCTGTGGTTTAGGAGGTTGAATTTGTGCGATCGTGTTGTAGATATCTCTCCGTTGCTCGAACACAACAACGCCGGAGAATACGCTCCCTAGGGCAGCGCCAAGGAGACGCTCCTGCAATAACCGCCGTTAGTTTCTGCGTCTGCGTACGGATATAGATGAATTTGTATGATTGGTTACCTGAGCAAGGATGCTGATCATAGCTGCTGTCTGTGATGCGGAATTGAAACAGATAAATAGGTTTAGATTATTAGATTTTCATAGAAGAAAGAAAAGCTTTAGCGGACGGACCCCTCGTACCTTTTATGGGCTCGTTCTAGGGTTGAGCAAGTTTAGGTCCGGATCGAAAATAACTAAGAACTGAACCAAAAATATACCTAACCCGATCCAAACCCAAGTACCTAGGTATTTAGATCGGTTTCAATTTTTCATATAAAATAGGGTCGGGTCGGTTCTCGGTTCTTTTCATGGTGAAACCCGACTTGGACCTATGGACAGGAACCGACCCTACATTTAGGGTAGTGAACCGGTTCTATATTTTATGTTTGATCGGTTCTCGGGTAGGGTCGGGTTTTTCCTTTTGCTCACCCCTAGCTCGTTCAACTTATAAAAACCTCAAGCGGCTCAATTCAAGTTTATATTTATGTCTTATCATGTTAACATGTTGTAAACAAGCTTGTGTTCATGCTTAGAGAAAAATGACACAATAAGTTATTATGTCGTGTTTGTGTCTGACATCTTACATCATTGGGGGTGTTTGGGATTCCTTCTAAAAAATGTCTTATTAACTTATCTCTACTATAATAAAGCAAAACTTATCATTGCCACGTGTCACCTCCACAAGCCCCCCTTTCCTTTCATCTGATGTGTCATTTTGTGAGAATTTTCTTTTATTTTTATAAATCCTAAAGTCAAATCTCCATATCACGTGTTTGGGCGGCCAGATATTGGATTCAAATTTGAATTCCCGCTCCACAGCACAGCCCCGTTTCATAACCTGCTCCAAAAAGTTAATACGGAACCATATAAACACTTCATCTTCTATTCCATCATTCAATGATTTTTTGTTTGGATCTTGAAGTTTAGGTAAGTTTTCTCCCTGTTGGTGAACTAAATGATGAGACTCAGCAAACCCTAGAGATCTCATCGTCGCTGTTCGAAATGAAGAGATTCACCAGGTTAGGAATCCTACTTTCATATGTGTTCTTATTTTGTCATGTTGTTTATTAACACAAACTGACTTTACCACTAGATTACTCCCAGCCCGTGAATAATCTTCTGACTATCTTGACTGAAATGCGATTCATATTTCAGATTTGGGCATGTATACTCGATTTTGTGATTCGTATTTTATTTGCTTTTTCTCTGATCCGCAATCAAGGTTAGTAGGCGTTCTGAGTTCCTATGTTTTATATCTATACGTTGGTTGTATGTACATTTATTGGGTTTCATATTCTTTACTTTGTTTAAAATTGAATGGTTTGAAGACGCATGCCCAGTGTTTGATGAAATGCTTCAATAAAACTGACTTTTATTACCCATGTTTTTTTTTACAATATAAGTGGATGTTTAGTTGTTCAGTACTTGAAACTATTTATTTTTTTTTCAATTATGGTCAATGACTGAATGTTTAGCTGTTCAGTACTTTGTTCCCCAGGTGATGATTTAGGGTTTATTCGTGTATTTGGTTACTTACTGTGTGTATATATATGTGTGTGAGTGTGAGTGTGAGTGTAAATGTTGAGGCGTTTATTATTGACTGTTGTACGGGCATTATCATATAATCGTTGTTCTTAGAGATGGTCGACTTAGAATGTGTGTTGAATCTTTCACCCCATGGATTCAATTTGAATCATTACCTGACCTGATTCAGAGGGTCTTTTGCTACCTCCTATTGCTTCAGTTTTAGAGAAAAGTGATGAGATAAGATCCAATACATCACTTCTATTAAAAAAATGATCATAGTTAAGAATTTGTATGTTTTCTTTTGTGTCAATGTGACATTGTCTGTCAATGTTGGTGTGGGGTGGGGGGAAACTCGGTTTTGATATGTGTAAAATAAAAAGTTTGATGTTGTTGAATTTTTTTTCTTGGTGTGGTTACAATTACACTTCACTAGACTTAACGTGGAATCAAAAGATCTTTGTTAACTATGCGTTAGTTATAGAGAAAAGGTCATGAGATAAAATTCAGCATGAGTGCATGACATATTTAGAGAAAACTGGTCACGGTGTGTATTGTAGAAAGAAAGAAATATTGTTATAGATTTTAACTTTATGGGTAAAATTTACTTAAACCAATGATCCATGGCTGTTTCAGACACTTCAAGCGTCTTTAGATGCTAACTTGGAAAACCTTATGGCCTCGACTAATCAGACTTAGATGAGTTTTGCATCTAGAGAGCATTCACAAAGTAAGCCATTTGCTGCTACATATGTAATCTCAAGTATTTCTGATGTATGTGATGGCCCCTCCAGCACCGATTAAAGGTACAGATAAAAGATACAAGTTATATCTACCAATTAGATTACTTACCGAACTTTACTCTACGTTAGAGGTGGCAAATGGGCGGGTTACAGGTGGGGGTAAAAATAGATAATTTGAATTTAAGTCAAAACATGTCGTGTAAATACCGCAAACAGTTTTTGTATTTTACCTTATTTTCCAATATGATTGAAAATCTATAGTCCTTTAATGATAATCTAATACTTAAAATAAAATACACTTAAGAGGTTTTATGCATTGTGAATCTACTTTGCGTGACTTTTCACCCATTGAATATGTATTCATTTTCCCTACTTTTATTAAGTTTCCACATTTGACCCATGCGAGGCAAACCATAATCAACCTTCGCTTTACTTTAGTCTAGATTTGGTTAATTTTTGACGACTAATGATTCTGTATCTTATTTGCTCAGTTTAAAAACATATGGAGATGCAAGATAAACAATAGAGGCATTTTATCATGAAGCTACGACAGAGGAAGGGTTTGTATCGATTGTTTATTGACAATGGTGGTGAAATCGCAGGTAGCTGCTATTGAATATTGATGTCTGTTTGGTGTGATTTCTAACGGAAGACTTTACATTGCAAATGCTGGTGATTCACGTGTTGTTTTGGGGCTAGCCGTTAAGGCTGCTAGGGAGGTTATTGCAATCCAATTTTTGACTAAACATAGTGCATACATAGAGTCTGTTAGAGAAGAACTTCATAGTTTGCACCTCTATGACCATCAGATTGTAGTTTTAAACACAATGAGTGGCATGTGAAGTGCCTCAATCAGGCACACTCTCGCTTTCGTTCGTCTTATTATGGCTATCTTTAGAAAACATTTTATTCTTCGATTAGCTTTTTTATTTGATGGCCATTGGGATTAACAAACCTGTATCCTTGGAATAATCTATATGATTATATAGAATGATTAATGTGGTTTTATTAATTAAAATATACTTTGGCTGACTTTAAACCTTTTGACCCATTTGACTACACCCCATTAGGGACATGTGGTTTGGATGATGACCTCTATCCGCATCAATAACCGAAACGGTTAATGGCGATTTGGTGGCGGACATCAGAGTTTGGTGATGGTAGTCATGACTCCGACGGTTATTTGGGTTTAAGGTTAGCGTGTTCATTTTGCAGCTGTTTTCAGATTATTTATAACTTAAATTTTGATCCTCATATTAGCTTTATAATTTATTTATTTGTATCCGTTTTGTCAGTTTACTTAGTTCAAAGGCTTAGTGTCAACTACCTTGAATTTGTATCTGTACCGTCAGTTTATATGAATTGGAGTTAGTTATTGCTGCATGAATATGTATATGCACCCTCTAACGAATATGTATATGCACCCTCTAACGATGAAAGCAGAATGCTGAGAATGCTTCTTAATAATTGAAGCATAAGCATGGGTAAATATGGCCTTCCTAATTCAGTGGGTGATGTTCCAAATCTAGGATCATCTATGCCTGTTCTACCTCGCGGTGATCCAGATATGTTACTCAAGGTGCCTTTTTATATTAACATTGTCTTTTTTATTCTTTTTAAGGGTGTAATAAGACGACCGACTATTAATTTTTTTATATGGATTATTATATGTAGTTTTTTATTCATATTTATCGTATCAATAATTTATGAAAGTAAATAAATGAACAAAAAGGGTTGATGGGTTAAGCCCAACCATATTTACATGACCTACACCAGTTTTGACTTGCTGGTCTTTTGTCAAGAACATGTATGGCTCAAGCATATTTGTTTACTGTTTATATTGCTAAAAAGTGTGATATTAATATACTATTTTGCGTTCAGACGATTAAATCGTTCTTACTTGAATATTAATAAAAAAATATGCACGGATAAATAGTTTATTGGTTGACACCATAACCTTTCACACCACATATTAGCGGAAAGGCAGACATGACAAGTGGGTGAAATGGGTAACCCAACCCGTTGAAACTACATGTTATGACCCGAACTCATTTGACCCCGCCCCTTTTGCTGCATACAAGCAAGTATATTGAATGTTGCAGGTTCAAATCATGTTTGTACTACTACTTTGTCCTAGGATTAGTTAGATATATTTATACATGTTACAACAACAGTTTCATGTCCCTGTTTTGAGTTTTTAAGATAAAATTAGTGTATTAGTAATTTTATGTGAGCAAAAATATGTTGAAGAACTTTTGACTACTCTTTTGGATAGCGGGTCACGTAGGTTGGCAAATGGGTCACTGGGTAAAAATGGTAATGCAATTTATAAAAGCCAACCATATTTCTCATTCACACATGTTTAAAGTTGTCGCTGTTTATATGCTGTTATTTCTATTGTTTCTACTATTGATTGTTCGTCCAAAATATTAAAGAACATGTCCTTATTATGTAGGTAATAGCCAGTTGAAAGAATTACTATAGCAACGTGACAATCAAACATGTGCTGATTCTAACTATTCATGTAGTTAACACTTTTATTGTGCTGAAGAGTTATCAGGTTAAATCATACAAAAAAAATACTTTTATAGATATAGATTTTTTTAACACAACCCATAACCCGTGAAGCTCACGGGTATATAACCTAGTATAAGTTATAAGGGAGAAGTTACAAATACTAACTTCTCAAAAACAACTTCTCACCACACAAAACCATCTTAAATAAGCTAACTCAAACACTATAAAAACAACTTATTAACTTTTATAAGTAAATAAGTTATAAATTGCTCCAAAATGATCTATAACCCAAACACCCCCATTGTATCATGTCTGACATGATATGCTAGCCCTAGCGATTTATATTTAAATCTGATAGATAAATTGTCAATACAAGAAAAAACTAATATATGTTATGAATTATTGTAAGCAGACAAAATTATCTCACATTCCAAATAGTAGTTTTATTGTATATATATGTATGCATATGGATCGATCATTTGGTGTAGTAAAAAAAAGAAAATTCTTTGCAAACATTTTGCATTTTATTGAGCAAAATATCTAGCCAACTTTCATACAACATGTTGAGGAGAAGTGTTCATCTAAAGTAGGTGTGAGGGATGTGAATGAGTCTTTTTTTGTTTGATCAGTTGTACACAAGAGTAGTTCTATATTTCACAGTGGTTTTATAACACGTTATCAGCACGAACGCTCAAAGTAAGTTTTTCATATGTATATTTATATCTATATATATAATATGAGTTCTATTATGAATTAAAATCAGTGCAGGAGACCTCATACTATCGATATATAATAACTATGGGACTACTAACAATCTAAATCAGTGCAGATGACCTCATACTATGGATATATAATAACTTTGGGACTACTAACAATCTAAATTTCTTTTATGCACCTAACATTTACATTCATGTTATCTAACATTTATTTATGCACCTAACATTTATATTTATGTTATCTAACATATATTTATAAAATCTAATGTTTAATAACGTTTATTTATTTATTATTGTGCATACTAATTATATATATATATATATATCCGTAAAAATGGCTATGCATATTTTACTATAAAATTACCAATTATTAATATCATCACTGTTGTTATCAGAACCATTTAGCAGTGATAATCAGCACGTTACCCATGATACCTACCGAATCTAATATTAGTTTAAACATTTTGTTTGTTACCGAAATTTTCAAACCTAAAACAGTAAAACTATTCTCAAGGTATATCATGGAAGCCTTAACCAAGCGTATTGTGTAAGCTTAATTTGTATCTATATAATATAAGTAACCCACCACTCATGTAAATCCTCAAACCAACTGAACTTCTGATATAGTTCGACACATACCCAAAACAACTCATACTCAAATTCTATTTTGAACTCAAACAAAGCCCAATATTACTATCATGAGTCTTCGGTTTTCTACTCATGCACATGCTGAATCTTCAAACGCAGCAGAAATTCGTGCCCAGATCGAAGTCCATAAATTTCTTCAGTTTGGGGATGTACGCACCCATACGAAATGTCTAACCCTCAGGAGGCTTAATGTTAATACTATCAATAGTATCGACTGGAACATAACGGGAATACGAGACAAAGATGATCGACTGACGAGGTTACTACCAATTGGTTCACCATGGCGTCGTTTTTTTGACATCTTAGAACCTTCATACGATGAACTTGTATATGAGTTCTGGTCTACTTTTCATTTCACACGAAATAAAAACCTATCTGAGCCCTCTATCGATTTTAGACTCGGTAGAGAAACTTTTAAATTGTCATTATCTGAGTTCGCAGTACATTTAGGTATTTATACAGAAGAAGATGTTAGATCACCTATATTTATAAACGCATTAACCGAATATCCTGATCGCATACAAGATTATTGGTCTACACTAACACCAGCAGTGTGGAGTAAAAATAATAATTCAAGATCATTTAGAGATCCTCTTTATCAATATATGCACAGTTATTTAGAAACCAAATATTTATCATCTTTAGGTGTGCGATATATATACTATATATACTGAAATTGTTACAACACAACGCACAAAGATGAGATTTAATGACATGTTGGGAATAAATAATATATAGCCATAAATGGGAGATTTCTTATGGGCTTCATTTGTTGATTATAAATCCCAACATGAGGGGGAGATAGAAAACAACTAAAAGTGAAATAAATTTTGATACACTTCATTGTATTATCTGTATCCTCGAGTAAAATATCTAAAAGATATATTAAGAAGGAAATTCATCCAAAAAATTTTGAATCGCTCCAGTTAAAATTAATGTCCAAGAAGGACAAAGACATATTGAAAATCTTATATACCAGATGCTAATGTTTTAGCTCAAGTTGATATTACAGACAAGCAAAGGGATAATAATAATATGGCTATTGAATCTCGTTTGAAACATGGGAGGCCAGTCGGTTCAAAGGATAAAACATCCTCGAAAAAGAAAAGGCCCTGAAAGGGAAATTGACCATAAAAAAATGGTAATTCAAATATCGAAACCTTCCCTCAGGAAGGAGTGAATGATAAAACCTTCCCTCAGGAAGGAGTGAATGATAATACCTTCCCTCAGGAAGAAGTAAATGATTCCAACAAAGAATTGTCGATCAATTATGGTCATACACATATATTATGGAATCAAGATGAAATAGAAAGTTTGAAGCATAATAGACCATTTGATTTTTCAAACATTAAATTTCTTGAAAAATAGGAAGTTATTGTACATATGCTTATATTTAACCAAAAACAAAAATTTCATAAACTAGGCACCTAGCTCGGTTGACTAGGTGCGCGAAAGGGTGTGGCCTAGACCCGGGTTCGATCCCGGGGACGGCCGGTTTCACCATTTTTATTACCATACAAATTTAGAAAATTTTCCATTAACACGATGCAAGACAAATTATATTTTCCCTTTTTCATATTCTCCTATGAAAAAAAAAGGATAAATAAAGATGACCAAGTCAAGGTAATTATCAATGGACATCTTGAAGAAATACCGGACATAATGGTTCTAATAGAACCTAGATACTCGAAAATAAAGAGATCTCAAAAATTTATATCATGTCTAGAAATATATCAAATCGAATATATGATAGAATTGTGTATATTATATAACGCTTGAAGTGATGAAAATAACGAGGATAAAAGAAAATATGCCTATATATATATATATACAGAAATGATTGACCAATATGGAAAGGCATTGAAATATCTAATTAAAATGAAAAGTTATAAGGACCGATAGTCCATACAACTAATTTTGTGAAATATGCTAAATGGGTCTTCTAATGCGAAACCATGATACGAAATTTTTTTTGATGGCTCAAATGTTTTTCGCAAAGACCCATAATTGATCATATACAATAAGAAAATAATGTAATAAGGTGAAACAAAATTTTTGATACACTTGAGGTATGTAAGGTATAATTTATATTTTTACTAACCCATAACAAGTTTGGTTAGTTTTGTAAATGCAGGTAATGTAACAAAACACAGTTGTGGATCTTATGATATTTGTTTCCAAAAAGGAACCAGAAGTCTCATATGAAGATCATATAACACTGATCGGCAAAAGATTGCCTACCTAAGGATCAAGCGAAAAATTGTTGTCTATAAAGCTTTGATCAACTTTCAAGAAAGATAGAGACAAGTCACATAAATGATACATATTAAAATGAGTGGGAGTACTATACAAGTTGCACTCTTTTTCCCTTCACTAAGTTTTATCCCATTGGGTTTTTCTTAGTAAGGTTTTTAATGAGGCAACATACATGATCCAGAAATATCAGGAGAAGACTATACACTGCACTCTTTTTCCCTTAGCTACGTTTTTGTCCCACTGGGTTTTTCCTAGCAAGGTTTTTAACGAGGCAGTATTCCATAGTTAAACCCCAAAGTTGAAAATTGTCATCCAACTTGGAACGTATGGATTATTGATCAAGTGAATGGTGATAATATGTCTGAGGGGAAGTGTTATGAATTATTGTAAGCAGACAAAATTATCTCACATTCCAAATAGTAGTTTTATTGTATATATATGTATGCATATGGATCGATCATTTGGTGCAGTAAAAAAAAGAAAATTCTTTGCAAACATTTTGCATTTTATTGAGCAAAATATCTAGCCAACTTTCATACAACATGTTGAGGAGAAGTGTTCATCTAAAGTAGGGGTGAGGGATGTGAATGAGACTTTTTTTTTGTTTGATCAGTTGTACACAAGAGAGTAGTTCTATAACAATATATTAATTCTTTTATGAAGTAAACTAGGATTTTTCTGTCCGCGCTTCGCGGCGGGTTAATAAGCCTTTAAGACTATGAGGTGTGAGGCGTGTGTTTCATAAACCATTTGCACTTTACTCCAAATATGATGAATTATTTCTTACAATTTAATAATGGTTTTGAAAAATGTAATACACCTCTTTCCAAGATGGTTTCATAAACCATGTGCACCGATGTACTGCCAAAGGTTTTGAAAAATGTAATACCTCTTTTCAAGATGGTTTCATCAACCATGTTGCACGATGTACTGCCAAAATTTTATCAAAAGAAAAAAATCAACCACCATTTTAATCAACCACCATTTTACTTTACTGTAACTTTCTCGAATATCTTTGGGATAACCTCTTCTACATCGATTTTTGCACGTTTATTACACATCTGTTCGTCATCTTTTCCTCGTCAGGTTAACTAACGACCGTTCTTCATCACCAAATTCAAACACGTTGGACCATATATTATACAACAATTTATCTATATGATCGGGTCGTTTTTTTAAGGTCGGTTTTTAGAAATAATCTCCTTTTATTTTTTTTAAAGCAAAACCAATTTTCAACAATTCAAAACGGGTTTCAAACCCGAGGAAGAAGAGGCGCCCACATCTTCTCCGGTTATGATACCGCCGATGAGCAAACCTTGTTCTTTTTGTCTACAATCCAGCACGCAGGTGAAGTTAGCATACATTGACTCGGACTTTTCCATCACAGCCATATAAAAAACAAAGCCGGTCCACAAATTCAAGGAAATCCAGTGTTAAAAGTTTACAAACAGTACACATATGTTGGGACTTGGGAGCATGAAACCATCTAAAAAAATTACAGCAAAACGAAGCAAAAACCCACTCCGAAACGAAACAGACCTTTCTATGGCTCAGAGTTCTCAATAATAATGGCTGCAAGGTGGGTTGCAGGTCAAAACCTACCCTCCATCATCCTTGCTACGCCAACTCATCACAACAAAAAAAAATCAGAAATCATCATAGCCAAAAAAAATCAAAACTCACCACAGGCAAGCAACGTAACCCTAACGTATCCACAACCTATCATCCACTGTCATCGCCGCCCAAAAACAAAGGCCAAGACACGAAAGACGGCATAAACCATCGCCGATGGCCGACGTACAGAACGAAAGTAGGGAGGCGACGACATATTTGTGCTCATTGGCACCACCAGGTTCCGGTCGACCATAGGAGGGCCTGTTAAGGGAGAGATCAGCAAAGAAACCCTCAAAAACCCCCCACCAAGGCAAGTATAAATATGGGACTTGAACCAGCGAGGAGTGGGCGAAAATAAAACTTTGAAAAGTTAGGTGGCTAAAGTTAAGAAGTAGACACGTCACTGGCGCAAACATGTGATGTGAATCTATACTATATAATAAAAGAAACCATTATGAGGACACTTGTCATGATATTAGGCCAAGTTTTATAGATAAGTATTATTTTAATTTAATTTTTTCTAATTAATTATAGATAATCCTTCTACTAAATATTATTTAGTTTAATTTTTTATGGATAATTATTATTTAGTTTAATCTCCTTCTCATTTATAATTATTTAGTTTAATTTTTATGGATAATTATTATTTCGTTTAATCTCCTTCTCATTGATAATATTATTTATCTAACTAATAGAGTAAATACGATTTTGATCCCTGTGGTTATATCACTTTTACTTTTTTAGCCCAAAAAGAATTTTCAACATCTGAACCACCAACGTCTTTTTTTCTAATCTTTTTGGCCCCTAACGTCTTTTTTCTAACCCTTTTGGCCCCTAACATTTAATGGACGAGGTTAGTGTTAGAGGTCAAAAGGGTTAGAAAAAAAGACGTCGTGGGCTCAGATGTTAAAAAAAAATTCTTTTTTTGGCTAAAAGGGTAAAAGTGATATAACCACAGGGGCCAAAATCGTAATTTACTCTAACTAATATTATTTATCATTTATACATTTACGGAGTTTTAAATAATGGGTTAAATTTATTGAGACTTCGTTAACAAATTTTGCTACAACAAAACAATCTATTTATATCAATCTAAATGTTTATCTATACTATACTATATAATAAAACATTAATGTGTGACACATGTCGTTCATTGTAGGTATTTATTTTATGATTTTCTCGCCTTACTTCCAAACTTATCTTATATTAATTAAATGAATAATGAGCTAATATTAAATTTTATCCTACTTTAAATTTCGAATACCATTCTTCTATTTTTCTAATAAAATATTATCCGAAATTGTAAATTGTTAATTTAAAACATTTTAAATAAAACAAATTTATTTGGTATATAAAATTACAGTAATTCAACCCGTATAATATGGTTCTTATATATATAACTTTTTATTATTTAATATATAAAATTATATTTATTCAATCCGTGCAATAAAGGATGTTTTTAAAGATATAATATTTTATTATTTAGTATATAAATTTATTTACTCAACCCGTGTAATACACGGGGTTATAATCTAGTTGATATATATAATAATATCATTGTAAGAAACCCTCAACCCCTTGAGATCTAGGGCATGTTTGGCTTAGCTTATTTTCAACTTTTGAAAAGTCCTTTTCCTCCAAAATAAGTCAGAATTTCTAACTTCTGGCAAATTCCCCTCACAAACAAAGAAAACCCAAACACTTTCAAAAGTCCTTTTCCCTCAAAATAAGTCATAAGTCAGAAAAATAAGGAACCCCAAACACCCCCTAACCTCACTTTTAGACAGTGTCTCCACTTCACTTCAACTCAAGTCAACAATGGCGAATCGCTTAACCCTCATCATCCTCTGTCTTTCCACACTCCTCATCCTCTCTCACTTCACCCCACTTTCTCTCTCTAAACAAACCTCCCCCGATGACGACGACGACGAAGACCTCAGCTTCCTCGAAGAACCAGAACTTTCACCTTCACCCACCTCAACCCACGATCCAGATCTCCCAGATTTCGACGAATTCGCCGGAGACGAAGACGACGACTTCGAAAACTACAACTACGACGAAGAAGAAGACGACGACTTTGAACTCCCTTCAGATTTCAAATACGAAGAAGATGTATCCAACACGATTGATGACACTGACGTTGTGGTTTTAACTGAGGGTAACTTTAGTGATGTCATTGAGAGTAACCGGTTTGTGATGGTGGAGTTTTATGCTCCATGGTGTGGGCATTGTCAGGCTTTGGCTCCTGAGTACGCTGCTGCTGCTACTGAGTTGAAAAGTGAGGCGGTTGTGCTTGCGAAAGTTGATGCGCAAGAAGAGAGTGAACTTGCTGAGAGTTATGAGGTCCAGGGGTTTCCTACGGTTTTGTTTTTTGTTGATGGGGTTCATAAGGCGTATCTTGGTCAACGAACAAAGTTAGTATCTCTTGTTTTATCTTTTATCTCAATGTGTGTTTGATTAGTCTATTTTGTTGGCATCAGAGTGTGTAAAATATCGGTCAGAACATCGGTACTGATAATATTGGCGATATTGACTGATATTCGACCGATATTGGACCCATATTTGACCAATATATCACCAATTTTCCCGATATCAGTACCTTTCTTCTTATTTCTACCATTCGTCTTTCTTCTTATTGCTGCTATTAGTGTTTTAAGTCTTAATTGTTAGTTGTTACTTTAAACGTTAGTGTTTTAAGTCTTAGTAAGTTCCTAGTTACTACAATTGTTAGTGTTTTGCAAGTTGCAAAAGGTTGATTTGTTGATAGTAGGAGAGTATACTGAATTCATCATCATCATCATCATACTCAGTAAATCCCACCAATAGCACAACTACGGTAGGGTCTGAGGAGGGTAAGATGTAGACAGCCTTACCTCTACCCCGTAGGAATAGAGAGGCTGCTTCCAGTGAGACCCCCGGCTCGATAGTAGTTTTGCATCAAGCCTTGGACATAAGGCACATAACACTCAGCAATTAAGACAAAGGCCGATTAGTGCATATACTCCTTTGTCTTTCGGCTATCAACGCCACCACATGATGCATGATTAACCATCCCCCTCTTTTAACGTTATTTTCACGAAATTAGTAAAATAACGTTAAAATTAGTGCACTTTCACTTTTGTACCCCGAGCGCCCGCACATATATACATTATATGTGCATACCGCAAGCGGGGCGTAAGGAGAGTATACTGAATTGTTAGTGTTAAATTGCTATATATATACATATATATACATATAAATTGTTCACGTTTGAACCTAATCCTATATATATATATATATAGCATGATATTAAAATTACCGATATCCCACCACGATAACCGATATCTCAAATATCGGTCCTTGACTGATATCTGATATTTTACTGTGAAGAGGTATGGTCCCAATTCCTTGCCCACATGGCAAGGACCACACCACTTTTCCATCCTATGTGGCGCTGACATCGACAAGATCATCCAGAAGCTTCTGGAAAACATCATGGTGGCACCAAAGATGCTCCATCCGACAAAAGGACAACACGTGTCACCAGTTATCAAGCGCCAGGTAGGCCTGCAACGAATCAAGGAGCAGTCCGACAGCACCAGTACGACGTCTCCAAAATAGGCAAATGCGAGCGCGCCACGTGTACTGATGCGGGTGACAATCAAGAAGCTGAACCCATTCCGGAATGGGTTTCAATGGGATCCCGGTTGAAGATTATCTGAAGATTTAATAATATTTAATCCCTTAATTATCGAGTCTTTTATTAATTATCGTATCTTTTATTTTATTTAGTTTATTCATGTCTATCTTTAAGGTTGTTAGGGTCCAATAAATAGTGGTCTTGGTTCAATGTTTACGATCAGTTTTTGGTTGATTAATATTAAAAGAACAATGTTCTTGAACCTTTGTGGTTCTTTTTATCGTCATTGATTACTAATCGTTCTTGAGCCATTTGATTGCGTGAGAAACTGCATCAGGTGGTATCAGAGCTTTGGTTGTTCAAATGGCTCGTTGTGGAAGTAAGTATTCGCGTAATCGTAGAACCGCCAATAGAGGCAACGGTGAAGATGCTTCGGATTTACTCAATCGTGAGGTTGAGCATAACCGACAACTCGCATGGCTTACCCCTGGATTGGGATCGGTTGTGCGGGTTGGACAACTACAACCCCTAATCCCTGGATTGGGATTAGTATTACCGTCTACGTGGAAGGAAACGGAACCGGAAGAACTTGTCCGGGACGAGTTATCCGGGGATGAGGAGCATCTTGCCAACGGCGACACTATCTTTGATTCTCCTCCCGTGTATGATGAATACAAGGACGGGGAATGGTATTCTTGGATGACCGGGTGTGCGATCGGAACCTTGGAAGTCCGTCAGATAAGCGATGTCAAATTCAGGAAAATTGATGAGTTTCATCACCATCTTGAATATCCAACCTTTTGTAGCCGATCAAAACAATTTGAATCTGATGAAGGTACTGCTTTTGATTCCTTTTTGAACCGCCATCATATTCATTTACGTTTCTTCGGGAGGTGTGATCTCGGTGATTATATGGTCCGGCTAAGGTCTAATGTTATTAGAATTACACAAACTTTGGGATCACCTTTGGATTTAAAAATTAAAAATAAAAATAATATCGGTGTTGCAATGAATACCGGGGGTGATGCGGTGGTGGGTGCTGGTGTCGATGGATTGGGTGGAGGTACGAACGTGGTGTTGGAAGTTCCAATAGTATTGTCGAAAATTATGGGGAGATTGACTGGCAGCTTGCGAAACTTGGGCTCTCACGAGACTTTAAAATTTCAAAATAAAGAACAAATTCAAGTTACCAAAGATAAGGATATAAACAAGATTAGAGATTGCATGGTTGTTCTGCACAAGGAAGGAGATAAAGTTATTATTGTGGATGGGTATGATTTAAATGAAAATTATGAACCCCTTCATAGTGGACATACACGTGGATTTCAAGATGATGGCTACACATATATAGGGCAGCTTTATGACAAAGTTACCAATAAATTTAATTCCAATGGTGATGGCAACTTATTGTCGCATCTCAATATTTCAACAGGTGGTACGAGTCTTGGATCGAGGGAGGCGACTTGTAAACTTAAGCTATTTAGGCGGGTCATCATGATAATAATATATGATAGTCGGGTTGATGTTCCTTTTGATCCGGGTGGCTTTGGTTTGAGAACAAAACTCGAGGACGAGTTTTTTTTCGAAGAGGAGGAGTATGATGCAGGAGCATGCATATCTTTTATTATATCTTATATTTATTTAAAATTCAAATTTCCTAATTTATCTTTTTATTTCCTAGTCTATAAATTAGGGTCTGGAGCTTGTTGTTAGTAAGTTTTTTGATTGAGTTTTAATTAAAAAGAACTGTGTTCTTTGAACCTTTGGTTCGTGTATCAGTCTTTGATTAGTCAATTGTTTTTGAGCCATTTGAGTGCACGTGAAACTGCATCAGGTGGTATCAGAGCTTTGGTTTTCAAATGGCTCGACGTGATAGCGATTATTCTCGTGTCCGTAGAATCGCCGACCGAGGCAACGGTAGAGATGGTCTCGATTCACGTGCTCGTGGAGAAGATCGACGCCCTGTTCGTAGAACCGCCGACCGAGGCAACGACGGAGTTGATTCCGACCCACGGGATCTTAAGATCATGCGACTCCAACGACGAGTCCGAGATCTCGAGTTACAACATGAGATCATGCAACTCAAAAAACGAATCCATGATCTTGAGGCATCACCCGTATGGGAGGAAACGGAACCGGAAGAACCCGTCGGGGGCGAGTTAACCGGGGATGAGGAGCATCCTACCCATGGCGGATTTATCTACCACTCACCTCCTTGTTTTGATGATTACGAGGACGAAGAGGTGAGCCAAGAAGATTATTTATGGGTTACAAAGGCCTTGAACGGAGAAGACGGCAAAGAAAAAGACGTGGCTGATAATAAATCTGGTAAGTCTTTTCCTCACGTGATGTTTAACAGATCTATTCTGGGTCAAAATATGGATGCCAAAACTGCAAACAAAGAATACGATGAAGATGTTATATGCGACATCTATGCATATAATTCATTCGAGGAGACTCGTTTCCTTGCGTGGGGGTTGGGAAATCAATGGGATGGCCAATGTGTTGTGAACAGAGAAACTTCTTTAGGGTCGTCAACCGAGCAACTAGCGCCTATTGAATCAAAAGCAATAGAAAGCAGTAGTATTGCGATGGCTCTCGGTGGCGGTGTAGGAGCTGATGTTGGCGTTGGATCGGCTGGAGATGGTGAACCAGTCATAGAAACTCCTATCATAGTGCCGACAATCTTGGATGATTTGAATTCAAAAATTCAAAATGGGGAGAAGATTATGGATGTTAAAAACTTGGGTAAAGATGCCGATAATTATGATAATAATTCGAAACTTCCAAATGAAATGGCAGGTCAAAATAATAAGTCTGCACGTGGACATCAAGGTTGTATTTTGAATAATGCAAGTGGTTATGATAATTTAATTTGTGGTCAAGAAATTAATTCACATGATGGATTAATTGATTCTGGTGCATATTTGTTTCGTTTAAATCAAATAACAAATTTAACTGAAGTTAAAAATGGAGGTAGTTGGCATGGATTATCCAACATGGTGATTGGGGTGTCGTTTAAGCCCAATGGCGGTAAATTCTCGGGAGATCACAAGCAAATTAAAAAGGGTAGTTGGGCTTTTTGTGTGGAGACTTTAAGAATGGAACTGAAGCAACTTAACATCCCTTTCGATCCAGGTGGTTTTGATTCGGAGACAAAACTCGAGGACGAGTTTTTTTCTAAGAGGGGGAGAATGATGCGGGTGACAATCAAGAAGCTGAACCCATTCCGGAATGGGTTTCAATGGGATCCCGGTTGAAGATTATCTGAAGATTTAATAATATTTAATTCCTTAATTATCGAGTCTTTTATTAATTATCGTATCTTTTATTTTATTTAGTTTATTCATGTCTATCTTTAAGGTTGTTAGGGTCCAATAAATAGTGGTCTTGGTTCAATGTTTACGATCAGTTTTTGGTTGATTAATATTAAAAGAACAATGTTCTTGAACCTTTGTGGTTCTTTTTATCGTCATTGATTACTAATCGTTCTTGAGCCATTTGATTGCGTGAGAAACTGCATCATGTACCACTACACTGACCACGACAGAGGAGACCAAAGGGATATTCCCTTTGGTCGGACAGCTGGCGCGCAACCACATCTGGCTTTGCTGCTCCTCCCTCCTCCATCCTCCGGCTATAAATAGGACCCTTCATCATCCAGGTCGAATCATCTTGCTCTCTATACTCCCACACTCCACACACACTGTTTATTCTCCCTGAGAACAGTACTTATTCTCACGCCGGAGCCTGGATAAGAGGGAAACCCCCATATTCCCCTCTTAACGAGACTAACGGTGTTACTGTTTTGCAGGACCCAAGCCGTTCCGACGAGTAAGAAACGAGATTGAACCCACAGAAGAAATAACCCCACAGATTTACCCTGGTGTTAACCTGTGTTTCATCATACTGTATTAACTACTTAGGTTTGATATAGTGTATGATTGTTTAATTAGTCAGTTTTGTTGGCATGAGAGTGTGTGTGTTTATCAAACTGGAGATGATAATGTGAAGTTGATTAATAAAAGTTACCAGAAAATTTAACTGCCGGTGAAGTGTGTAAATTATATGGTTGTAAAAGTCGCTTAGCGACGGTCGGTGGGGTACCGGTACCGACGGTCGGTCCGCCGACTACGGAATGTAAAATAAGGATGTTATACAGATCTTTCAATGTAATTTGAGAAAGTTATAAGTGACATCATCAAATTCGAGTCACTTTTCTTGAATTTCATCTGGAATCGTATCAACAAATACACTCTACTTTGGTGCTAATTTTGTTTCTTGTTTTCTCTTCAAGTTAACTAATTCACCATTTTTTATAATTTGATTATAATTTACACACTTATTTTTTAGTAGTTAAATATTCTAGTAGTTTTTATTAATGAATTTAAGTTATTTTAGATATCAACATAACTATGCTCTTAATTGGCAATCTTACTTAACGGACCGAATAATGATTTTGTGTTTAGGAATTATAGGAATAGCGGAATCAATGAATTTGATTTGCTTTTTTGGTGTTTTATAGAGACGCTATAGTAACTTGGATCAAGAAAAAGACTGGACCTGGGGTGTACAACATAACGACTGTAGAAGATGCGGAGAAAATTCTTACATCCGAGGACAGAGTTGTTTTGGCCTTCCTCGACTCTTTGGTGGTATTACTTATCCGATAACAACCTTAATACCTTGTGCTATTGATAGTCTTCCTAGAAATACTACACAAATGATATGAAACTGTTACACTTCTAGATATTTTTCTTTATTTCGAGTTGTTTTGTTTTCAGGGTACGGAAAGTGAGGAACTTGTTGCAGCTTCAAGGCTTGACGATGATGTCAACTTTTACCAAACAGTAGATCCTAACGTGGCCAAGCTTTTCCACATAAATCCTGATGTCAAACGTCCCGCTTTGGTCTTGCTAAAAAAGGAAGCGGAGAAAGTGACACATCATGGTCGGTTTCTTCACTTTATTCTGCACTTACTGCCTCTGTTTTTTCCATCGTTTAATTTGTTCTATTCCAATATTTCATGCAGATGGTCTTTTCGAAAAGGAATCAATTAAGGAGTTCGTTTTCGCAAACAAACTTCCCCTGGTGACAACTTTTTCAAGAGAAAGTGGAACTCTAATTTTTGAAAGCCCAATAAAGAAACAGGTATATACGATATATCCGTATATGTATAGATCAGCATAATTTGCTACATGAAATTTTTTGAAAGCTCACCATATTGTCATAAACTGTACTTTCGGTTGTTAGGTTTTGTTATTTGCAACTTCAAAGGGTTCAACTAAGGTTAAACAAACATTCGAGGATGCTGCAAAGTTATTTAAGGGGAAGGTAATTGGAATTAGCAATTTTATAATATAAAAATATTTAAGCTCAAGAGATTCAACAATTTCACGTTATTTTATTTCCGGGCAGCTTATCTTTGTATTTGTTGAACTGGACAATGAAGATGTCGGAAAGCCTGTTGCGGATTATTTTGGCATCACAGGAGACGCTCCACAAGTAACGGCTATTTTAACTTTTACTTATTGCCGGTTATATAATTTATTCTTTTTTACTTTTCGCAAGATAAAGTACATTTAATAATAGTATTTACTGCATGTCTGCATGTCTTAACTAGGTTCTTGCATATACCGGAAATGATGATGGTAAGAAGTTTGTATTTGACCAAGATTTGACCCTTGAAAACCTCAAGGTTTTCGGAGAAGACTTTTTAAACGACAAGCTTAAACCTGTGTATAAGTCAGATCCTATTCCCGATCAGGTAATTTGTTTGGGCCCTTTTTAGTTTTTGTCTTTTTTTTCTTCAAAGAGTTAAATTTTGATCCGACAATCGTTAATGATGCAGAATGATGGTGATGTTAAAATAGTAGTCGGGAATAACTTCGATGATATCGTTTTGGATGAATCAAAAGATGTTCTTCTAGAGGTATTTCTAAAAAAAATAAGAGTAAAATGCCATTTTCGTCCCTAAGGTTTGGTCGATATTGCGGTTTTTGTCAAAAGGTTTGTATTTCCGCATTTGGATCCAAAAGGTTTGAAATCTTGCCATTTTTATCCAGCTCGTTAACTCCATCCATTTTTCCTCGTTAAGTCAGGGGCATTTTCGTCCTTTGTTAACTTAATATGCAATTCGGTCTTTTTCACTTTATGTAAATTATGCTAAATGCTTGTACATAAAGTGTAAAAAGACCGAATTGCCCTTTAAGTTAACAAAAAAGACGAAAATACCCCTGACTTCAAAGGGAGAAAAATGGATGGAGTTAACAAGGCGGATGAAAATGGCAAAGATTTTAAACCTTTTGGATCCAAATGCGAAAAAACAAACCTTTGGACGAAAGTTGCAAAACTGACTAAACCTAAGGGACGAAAATTGCATTTTACTCAATGATTAATAATAATAATGTTTTGCATCAATTGATTGTGGTGGGTGTTTTCAGAACTAACTCTTGGTTAAACTTGTGAATCTTTTTTTTTACAGATTTATGCACCATGGTGTGGCCATTGCCAAGCTCTAGAACCGACATACAACAAGCTTGCTATGCATTTACGTGATATTGACTCTTTGGTAATAGCAAAGATGGACGGAAGTACAAATGAACATCCCTGGGCAAAGGTATAGTGGCATTATAAAGTCTTGGATAATTATTAGTTAGTAATTTGGTATCGGAATTTTCGCTCAAACTTAAATTTTTGCGTCCTACAGGCTGACGGGTACCCCACAATTCTTTTCTACCCAGCGGGAAACAAAAGCTCGGATCCTGTAAGTGACATTCGCTGAGATAAATTATGCTTGGGCTATTACATACAAACCGTTTTTAATACTATCCGATTTATGATAATGAAAACATTTAGACTTACAAAATACAAGCTGAAATGAGTAAAATGTCATTTTCGTCTTTGAGGTTTGGACAGTTTGCCACTTCCGTCCAAAGGTTTGTTTTTCGGCATCTGGATCCAAAATGTTTGAAATCTTGTCATTTTCATCCCGCTCATTAACTCCATCCATATTTCTCCGTTAAGTTAGGGGTAGGGTGTTCTTGTCTTTTTTATTTAGGAAGGGTATTTTGAATACTTGTACATTATGCTAAATCCTTGTACATAAAGTGAAAAAGACTGAATTGCCCTTTAAGTTGACTAAAAAGACGAAAATACCCCTGACTTCAAAAGGAGATAAATGGATGGAGTTAACAAGCCGGATGAAAATGACAAGATTTTAAACCTTTTGGATCCAGATACGAAAAAACAAACGTTCGGACGAAAGTTGCACAACTGACAAAAATGGCATTTTACTCGGATGGAATTATAAATTGTAGTTAATATAAAAGAAGAAAATGCATATCTCCGGAAAGCGAAGCGCAAATACTACACACACACGTGTGTATCTATTGCTTTAATTTTGAGTTTATGCGGTTCTCGTAGTCTTCTACTTAGGCTATAGGGTGTGGTCATGATCCTCATGACCACCATGACCCTCCATGTTAATGCCATGTAACTCACCTTTAATCCACCATCCAAAACCACTACCCTAAGGGTGTGGTCATAACCCAAACCACTAGCCCCTTAATTATTTTAATTTATCTTTGTCTAAAGAAAAAGGAAACGATTTGTTGAAAAATGGAAAGGAGGACCATGGTTCCCATGGTTTAATCCATGCAAACCATGGTGTATCAATCAAGGGGGTGGTGTAGCCTTCCATTCATGTTCCTAGGTGGCAAATCATATCCCAACCATGACCCCCACACCCTATAGCCTTATAATCGGTTATGTATTAAACATTTAAACGGACTCTACATAGATTATTACAAGGGGTTTCCATATATGAGTATTAGATGTGATTAACTTTGTTTGGTATGGCAGATATCTGTGGATGTTGATCGAACTGTAGTGGCGTTCTACAAGTTTCTCAAGAAACATGCTTCTATCCCCTTTAAGCTTCAGAAACCTACTTATACTGATGCCAAAGAAAGCGACACTAAAATCGATCAGAAAGATGAATTATGACCATAGTCTATGTTTGTAGCTTATATGTAGACGTTGCAACATGATTTTTAATACATGAAATGGAAGTCGAAGACAGAATACACAATAATTATTGTAGTGTATAAGTAGACGTTTCTTGATACCACTTACGAGCTATATTATTGCACGTGTTTCTCTAACGAGTAACCCTTCAGGTCTTAACATTTTTTCATCTCACCTAGTGTGACGTTTTTTTTTTCTTCATTAAAAACGTCTTTATTCCTTGGTGGGAACGCACAACTTCTATAAAACGCGCCTGAAATGCATCATGGTGGTAAGGAGATATCTTCTTAGGCAAGGCAACGAGGAGAGGCGAGAGTGCCTTTTAGGATTTTTTTTATTGTGTGTTTGCGCATATTGTTACTAGTGTACTAGGCTACTTTCTTCTGTTTTTATAGCAAATTTAATTTTACTGGAATAACTGAGCCAACATAATTAAAGACCATATGATTTTAAAAGCTCACGTCCGCATGTCGCTAAAAACCTAGAAATTTAAGCTATAAGATGATCATAAGGATTCCAGCACTATTCTGGAAGGGTACATTTAACTTCCCACTTGTTTACAACAAGTGCTTCTTGCATACTTGATGCGTGCACCGTTTATCTCTGCTCTTAAGAAGCCTATCGCCTTGTGTTTTTTAAACACGCTAAAAATGATACAACTAAAGGTGGTAACGGACAGTAAACTGCCACTTGTTGCTTTGAGCTTCCAAATAAATTCTGGGGTTATGCGAGGGGTGGTAAAATGGGCAGGTCAAACATGTAAAGGGTAGAAACAGACAAGTCAAAACGACCATATGGTGTTAGCCAGGGGCGGTAAAATGTTCGGTCAAACATTTTCCATTACAGTATGTAAATCTTTCACTTGATGTTTTCCTCGTACATTACTAATAATAATAATAATAATAACAAAATAATATTACCTTAAATAATATTGTGCGCCTACGTTTGGTAACATTACAACAATACTTTCCGGTTCTTTATGTAATCCACGCAACATATACTCCTATTAGTCTATTACTCTTCAGCAGGAGGATCGACCCAGCGTCCATGATCTTTGATTAGTTGGATCAATGCATTGGTTGCACCCTCCATTGCAATTCCTCGTTGTACCACCGTCTGAAAACAATATAACCACATCAATCTATAAGAATTGTATTCGTAGAAAGTTACAATGATTGGAATTTTACTGGGTACGTTTGTTTATTCCAACTCTCAACCGATTCAAACTATTTCACTCGTTTAGGAAAAAATGAAGTTGCGTACCTTCCCAACGTAAAGATCAATCTTTCCAGGAGCACCACCGACGTATCCGAAATCTGCATCGGCCATCTCTCCCGGTCCGTTGACTATGCATCCCATGATTGCAATCTGTCATAAAAGTATGGACAAAATACATGTGACATTTATTTTGCTATAGAGATGAATAAAGTTGGTACTCAAATGTTTTAAGTCAGCATGTAGGAAAGGGTTTGATAATTACCGAAACACCAGGCAGATGTGATGTTTTTTCTCTAATTTCCGCACTTATCACTTGAAGATCAAACAGAGTTCTACCACAAGATGGGCATGAGACGTATTCCTGTATTTATTTTTTTAACAAATAAGCAACAAATATATAAATTTATATGTATATGTAGGGTTAGGGCAAAATGAAAACTCCTATGAGTTGTGAGAACTTAGAGAACTCAGCCAAAACGAAGGTTTTTTCAATTTTTTTTACCGAAAATCCTCTGAAATATCAACTTTTCCAAAAAAAAAAAAGTTTTTTGTTGATTTACACTACCGTAAAAAACCCTTACAATGGGTGTAAATGCTTATGTCAGCAGCTTTTTACAGCAGCGTAAAAAGGCTGACCCCGCTCAGATTTTTTTTACAGCTGTGTTTGTAACATTTTCATCTACGTGTGTGCAAAAAATGGTGGCAAAATTCGCACGGAAAGTCGGAGTTCTCCAAGTTCAGTCCATCAACTAAAAGTGCACCAGCATTTGCACCCGCGTTAATAACTAAATCATCCCTGCCAGCATACAAAACAGCGTTAAAACTTAAAATTAACAAACACTTATAAAAAGGTAAGAAAAAAATGCGTGTAATTATTTATAAATATATCGACATGGGTCAGTAAATTACCTAGGAATTCCCTTTGGGAACTGTATGTGGTGAAGAACTGGGAAGTTCAATGAATTTTCAGAGAGATACTCGAATAGCCTGTCAAACAAAGACGTCACAGTTTTATATATTTTTTAAACAAAAATAGATATTTTTTATCAAGTAAAATGCCACTTTCGTCCCTGAGGTTTGGCCAGTTTTGCGGCTTTTGTCCAAAGGTTTGTTTTTCCGCATCTAGATCCAAAAGGTTTGAAATCTTGCCATTTTCATCCGGCTCGTTAACTCCATCCATTTTTCTCCGTTAAGTCAGGGATATTTCCGTCTTTTTTGCTAACTTAAAGGGCAATTCGGTCACTTTATGCAAAAAAAAACAAATATCCCTGAAAAAGACCGATCTGCCCGTTAAGTTGACCAAAAAGATGAAAATACCCTTGACTTAATGGAGAAAAAACGGATGGAGTTAACGAGCCGGATGAAAATGGCAAAGATTTCAAACCTTTTGGATCCAGATGCGGAAAAACAAACCTTAGGGACGAAAATGACATTTAGCTCTTTTTTATTAGTGAAAGTTGATACCTCCTTGCAGTATGCACTCTGCCAGTTTTTTCATCTGAATACGGCAGATCATGAAGAATCATTGTAGCATCAATGCTTTTTAAAACTTCTAGCTCCTCATAGGACTCATCACCACGTACCGACACCACCAAACGTGTGCCTGAGGAAATATCATTTAAATATTTTATATGTCATTTGTAAACAAGAACTGCTCCATACGAATTGAGTGGTGAAAAACTGAAATTGAGAAATTTACCTTCTGGTAAAAGCTTATGAGCTCCAGTTGATAACTCATTCAGATTTACCAAGACTATCGCGTTTGGCAAAGGCTTTGACAATTGTTCTGATAAAGGAGTTATAACTCCCATACTTACATCAATCAACCTTTTAAGAGCTAGCCGCTGATAACAGATAAAAAAACTGGATTAGTATGGAAATAATATACTTTCCATAATCACATTTGACATATTAATCGTTTTTTAAAGAAGATATAAAAAGCAGGGCTGCAAACGAACCAAACGTTCAACGAACAGTTCGTGAACCGGAGGGAAGTTTGTTTGTGCTCGTTCGTTTATTAAACAAACGAAAACGAACTCGCGTTCGTTCATTTATGTTCGTGAACGTTCGGTGACGTGTTCGTTTATGTTTGATTGTGTTCGATAGTTCATTAGTGTTTTTAGTTTTTATATTTTATTTAAATACTTCAAAATTCCGACAAATAAAATATTTAATAAGTGTCGGTGTATTATATAATCTGTTCATGAACGCTTGTTTGTGTTCGTTTGTTTTAATTTGTGTTCATCAACACTAGTTTTCATGAACAGTTTGTAAGCACATATATTTCTTAACAAACGATTCGTTCAGTTCATTTGCAACCCTAATAAAAAGATTTGAACAAAAAGTATTTCGGGTTTAACGACCCGTATGAAACATATTCTATCTAGAGAAATTTGATAGAAAGATTTCTTACAGCATCTTTATCATCTACAGGTGGAAGCTCTCTCAATAAGATAGAATCTACGGTTGCAAGATCCTGAATAAAAAACCATATTTTATGAGCTAACAAACACATATGTCAGGGAACGTTGACGGATTTATTACTCAACGTAACAAAGGATGAACTGACCTTAAATGGCATACCAAGCACAAGTTTTGCAGCTAATGATCGGTAAAAGAGCTCAGGTGTCTGGACATAAATAAAATATATAAAAAATGCAAGAATTAATACAGGACATGCAAGGTAATATAAAGACTAATGAAGTAAGAAGGTAATTAACCTTCAGTTGATCCAGTGAAACAGACATGAGAACAGAGCCGTCACGGTGTAGTACGCCTCTGTAATCCACCTCTTCACCCTGCCACAAAAGAAAAGGTCATATATAATATTATGATTAAAACATATTAACAATTTGTAAAAGAGTTAGAAAGCAACCTCCTTTTGCACAGGCAAATCGCCGGTTCTTCTTTGAAAATCGAAATAACGTCTATGTTTCTCTTCAAATGGTGCCTAGAAAAGGAAGTGTAATAAGAATTATAGTAATATAAGGCTTGAAATACCTATTAACTAATTTTTTTTACCCGTCGTACGCGACGTGATAAATTATAGACCACGGTCAACCCGACTCGTTTCCGAACTAAATTTACGTTGAAACGTAGAGTAATCCGAATTCATACCGTTGAATGAAAATGTATTATATTTTTGTTTCCAAATAAAATTTACGTCGAAATATAGACCAACTCAAAACGTACATAAAATAAACACGTGCGGTGGCGTCGTATGCGGCGTGATAAAGTATAGAATACAATCGACCCGACTCGTTTTCGAATTAAATTTACACCGAAACATATAGTAACTCAGATTTATACCGTCAAACGAAAACGTATTATATTTGACCTAATTTGTTTCCAAACAAAATTTACGTCAAAAAGTATATAAAAATAAAACATTTTATAATTAACCCAACTAATTTCCAAACAAAAATCACATTAAAGCGTAGACAAACTCGAATTCATATAGACACGTAAATAGAAATAAAAACGTAAGAAATTAGTTTTAGGGTAAACTCAAAACTTTAGAAACTTAAAGGATTGTTTTTGACATACCAAAGTAGAAGGGTTGTCAAAGTGTAGAATGGGTCATTCTTTTTAAGATATTATACAATTTGGTAAAACTCATGCAAAAACTTACCACCCCTTGTTGAATTTGCGATGCTTTCATACCAAGATTAGCCAATTTCCTACACGGGTCTATTTCTTCCTCCGGAGGTTCGGTAAGGGAAACCCTAATCGTATCACCAAGACCATCCTGTATATCATACAAATTCAAGCTTATTAAGTTATGATTATATGAACAATGTATATGGTATTATGCCATTATGGTTTTATAAAGCTCTTTCTTTTTTGTAAAAAATAAGTAGCATGAAGAATATATGACCTGAAGAAGTGTCCCGATACCAATTGCAGATTTCATTCGTCCGTCTTCACCCTCACCAGCTTCCGTAACTCCCAAATGCAACGGATAGTCCCAACCCTGAACGTACATTTCCGCTACAAGAAGACGGTATGCTTGAACCATGATCACTGGGTTGCTTGCTTTCATTGAAAATACAAAATTATGGAAGTCTAGTTTTCGACAAATTCTTGCAAACTCAAATGCCGATTCAACCTGAAAAAACAATTTTGTATCGCATAAGTGATTGTTAAACGTTAAGGGTAAATCAAGAGAAACTTAATGCATATTATGCATGCTTACCATGCCTCTAGGAGAATCACCGTAGTAGCTCATGATACGATCCGAAAGACTCCCGTGATTTGTTCCTATGCGCATTGCCCTTCCGTATTTCTTGCATTTTTCAACCAACGGGACAAAAACCTGGTGTAACAAAGAATACATTGCAATGAGTTAATTAACTTTTTAAGTTTTAATTGTAGGCCTGTAAATAAACTAAACGTTCATGAACTTGTTCGGCGGGAAGTTCGGTTATGTTCGTTTATTTAATAAATGAACGAACATGAACACATGTTTTGTTTGTTCATTTATGTTCGTGAACGTCCGTTTATTTACATTTGTTTATGTTTGTTCGTTTATGTTAGTTTCAATTTAAATACATAGGGAGTTATATTTATATAAATACTAAACATAAAAGGAACTTTCTACTATTTATATAAATATAACTAATTGGTAATTGGGCTTTCTAGTAATAAAAATGGGTTTCCAATGGAATTTATCGTAATTAATCACTAATTTATATAAAAAATTACTTTATGCTTGCTTATGTTTAGCCAACTATGTTCATCTGTGTTCATTTATGTTCGTTCATTTGTGTTGTTTATTGTTCGTTAAACTATGTTCGTTTAAGTTGGTTTGTTTATGTTCATTTACGTTCGTGAACTGTTCGTTTAGGTTTTAAACGAACGAACACGAACAAGAACATGAACATGACCATTTTCTTAATAAACGAACATGAACGTGACCGTTTTCTTAACAAACGAACATGAACAAAAAATTGTGTACAATCATATGTTAGTGTTCGTTCGGTTCATTTACAAGCATAATTTATTGGGAGTGTTAACAATAGAAAGTTGATCAACTGCTTGACCTTCTCGATATGCTCTAGTTCCTTTTGATAATCGTCATCTGTATACTCCAACGTCTCAAACTGGGCCCGTCGATCAGCTGCAAAGAACAAAGTCAAAAGATTGAACAATTTGAAAGAAAGGTTACGAAAGAAACAAGATGTTAAGTTTGTACCAAAATTTCCAGGGTTGACACGAATTTTATCGAAACATTCAGCAACCCGTAGTGCAACTGAAGGAGCAAAATGAATGTCTGCCACTAGAGGTATGTTATAACTGCAAATGTATATGATGGATGAGATAACCATGGAAAACATAAAGATTTAAGAAAGTCAAAAAGTAAACCTACTTTTTTTGAACAAGGGTGTTCTTGATTTCAAAACATGCATCTGCCTCTCGTTTCCCTTGCACTGTTATTCTAACGAGATCAGCTCCTCTATCAGCTATTTGCATGACCTGTCAAACAGACGATTAACCAACTCAGCAGCCATTACATTGGCAAACCATACTATGATGAATTTGAAAGGATATAAATTTTGTATCTATCGAATGATTTGCTAAAAACAAGTGGTGTCTCCCATCAACATTATATTTCTTATAAGATGAACTAGTTTTTTATCCGCCGCGCGTTGCGGTGGCGCCATACACGGCGTGATAAATTATAGACTACAATCAGCCCCACTTGCTTCCGAACTAAATTTATGTTGAAACGTAGAGTAATCCGAATTCATACCGTTGAATGAAAATGTATTATATTTGACCCGACTTGTTTCCAAATTAAATTTACATCAAAACGTACATAAAGTAAACATGGGTGTTGGCGTCGTACGGGGAGTGATAAAGTATAGACTACAATCGACCCGACTCATTTCCGAACTACATTTACGTCGAAATATATAGCAACTCAAATTTATACCGTCGAATGAAAACGTATTATATTTCACCCGATTTGTTTCCAAACAAAATTTACGTCAACGTAGTCCAACTCAAAACGTATGTAAAAATAAAACCTTATATAATTGACCCAGACTCATTTCCAAACAAAAATTACATGAAAGCGTAAACGAACTTGAATTTATATCGCCACGTAAAAAAAAACGTAAGAAATTAGTTTTAGGGTAAACTCGAAGCTTAAGAAACTTGAAGGGGTCAAAGTGACAATTACAAAGTTATAGAGGTTAGTTTTGGCATTGTCACAAAGTTTACCGACCTTTCTTTTTAAGGTATTATAAGCCACCGACCTTTCTTTTTATGGTATTATAAATATATTCCCATCAACATTAGAAAAAACAACAAAAAACAAGAACCTGTTCCACAGTTGCAGCCACATCCTTAGTATCAGTTGTGGTCATTGTTTGAATTCTTATTGGGTGATCACTACCAAGAGCTACATCTCCAACCATTACTGTGCGGGTTTTCCTCCTGACGGTTTTATGTGTGGATTCACAATACTTCTGTACAGGAACTGCCGGAAACAAAGAAATAAGCATTAAAATGTTATTTTCATTCTGATGCAAGCACAAAATGCATATTTATTGCTATAACGTGGGTACGTATTCTTAGTAAATCAACATTCATATGATCAGCTAGAAATTATTATGATTGTTGCAGTTTTGAAAGTAAATGTAATATAAAGGTTATAACTGCAAGCATAAGAGTGAACGGTAAAGCACGTACCCAACAAAGGACTCCCTTCAGAAGCAGGCTGGAGCTCTGTAATATTTGAAGAAGGATTTGCATTTTTTATCACGAAAACCTTAGTTCTGTTAAACTTAACCCTCTTCAGATCTGAAACTTTAACAAAATCTGAGGTTTTTGCAAGCCCTAAACCGTTGCCTCTGCCCTTTAAAGTCATAAAGGAAGCTGGAACAGCTCCGGTTGCCATTGTTGCAAATAAAATCCCACAATCTCTACAATCATGAATAGTAAACCGAGATCAGTGTATTAGATATTGAATGCATACTATTACCATCTCCACCACATAGATGAAGTCAAAGAAATACAGCTCATATGCACTATTCCCTTTCTACACACCATAAATGACCCTTGACTTCTAACTTCTAAGATCAAACAGAAAAGTTTATACTTTTGAACTGACTGGAATTTTAACTATTTTGGGAAAAAATAAGATATCTGCATATGGAATTACCATGCACAAAATCCATACCAATTTTGATGTTCAAAACTGACAAATATGAATCAGAAGTCACAACATATCTATAATACAGCCGACAGATGAGCTAGTCAACTTACATGGAACAAATTCTTCACAACATCAAATAGAGGATCTAACTGATAATCAAGTCAATAACAAAATAATTTAGATTTCAACTTAGTACACTTCACCCAACTTATATAAAACTCATCAATCTCCATATAGTTATTCAACTATATTCCACACAAAATCAAAAACACCTCACACAATTAACCAAATTTAACATTTCGCAAGACGTCATTTTTCGTAAATCGTTAATTCTTCACCAGACCTAACTAAACACTACATAAATCACTAAATTAGCAAGTTTAAGATCAGAATAAAAAACAGATTACAGCGAGATCATCAATACACACCTTCTGCTCGAGTATCAGTATTGAAATTCGAAAAAATCAATCTACAGATAACTATTTGCCTATATTCCACACAAAATCAAAAAACACCTTACACGCTAAGTACAGCAACACTGACCTAAATCGCTAAATTCAATCAGCAATCAGCAACACGGCTAAGTACATAAATCGCTAAATTCTTCACTAAATTAACAACTTTAAGATCAGAATCAAAAACAAATTACATCGAGACCATCAATATACACCTTCTATTCAAATATCAGTAGCGAAATTCAAAATTCATCAATCTCGATATAATCACTACATAAATCGCTAAATTCTTCACTATTTTAACAAGTTTAAGATCAAAAATCAAAAACAAAATACATCGAGATCATCGATACACACCTTATGTTCAAATATCAGTACCAAAATTCAAAATTCAACAATCTCAAGATAATCACTACATAAATCGCTAAATTCTTCACTTAATTAACGATCAGAATCAAAAACAAATTACATCGAGATCATCAATACACACCTTCTGCTCAAATATCAGTAGCGAAATTCAAAATTCAACAATCTCGAGATAATTATTCGACTGACTATATTTCAATAATACCTCACACGATTAACCGATTTTTAACATTTCGAAAGACTTAATTCATCGTCAACATTAATTCTTCAACAGAACTAATTACCTAACGAATCATTCAATCCAGTACCTAAATCGTCAAAATCATTCACCAAATAAACAAGTTTAAGATCAGAATAAAAAACAAAACACATCGTAATCATCAATACGCACCTTCTGCTCGAATATCAGTAACGAAATCGAAAATTCATCAATATCGAGATAATTATTCGACTATTTTGACATTTTAAAAGACGTAATTCATCATCAATCATTAATTTTCACCTGACCTAACTACCTAACGAATCATTGAATCTGCTCACTACATAATCGCTAAATGATACACTAAATCAACAAGTTTTAGAGCGAAACTGAAAACAAAATTACATGGAGATTATTGATACGCACCTTCTGGTGGAATTTGAGTAGCGAAATTGAAGAAGCAGAAGCAGGTGATTGTGGAAATTGGTGAAGAATGAGTAGGGCGTTTATAACAACAAACACATGCAAGTGAAGATGAAACAAGTCAATAGAGGACAGCAACGCCGTTACCCATACTTGACTGCCACTTTGTTCAATCGTCGCCATACACAATTCAGGGACTAAAGTTGTCATTATTTGGTTTTTAGTTTTTTCTCATGCCCCTTTATTTCATCTGATTTACACTTGGGTTTCTGTTTTTTTGTTTTATTTACGCTTTTCACCGGTGTAATAATCGTTAGTCGTTAGTCGGGCGGTGGGGTGGAGACTAGTGATTACTGGGGATTAATCATTAATCAGGATTGTTAATTGAAATTAACTGTTACGCGCCGTTTGCGGCGTGCATATATAATGTATATATGTGTGGGCCATCGGGGGTAAATGTGAAATTGTACTAATTTTAATGTTATTTTACTAATTTGAGAAAATAACATTAAAAACGGAGGACGGTTGATCATGCATCATGTAATGGTGTCGATAGCTGAAAGACAAGGGGTATGCACTAATCGATCTTTTTGCCGAGAGTTATGTACTTATGTGTCTTATGTCCAAGGCTTGATGTAAAACTACTATGGAGCTGGGGATCTTACTGGAAGCAGTCTCTCTATTTCCATAGGGTAAATGTATGGTTGTCTACATCTTACCCTTCACAAACCATACCTTAACTTTGCTATTGGTGAGTATGATGATAATGATAATGAGTCAGGATTAATCGGCAATTAATCGACGCCTAATCGGTATTTTTATAACCATACTTTTGACTAGATCAGATTTGAATGTTATAAACGCCATAAGAGGCATTGTTGTGATAAAACTTAGCATCAAATGTTACTAGTGTGAAACATTTCGCTGGTAAAAAAGAAATGTTACTTACCAATGACAAGACTAATGATTTTTTTTTTTCATGAGCAACAATTTGAGGGTTTAACAAAACTTTGAAGGGGTTGTAATTACTAATACTTTTAAAAGACAAAGTCGGTAGAAACTCCACCGTCTTTGCCTCCCCCTCTTCCATATTTTCATGATGTTGCAATTTTAGCCTCTTGACTTTGGTACCTTCAAAGTTTTATAAAATGACAAATTTAGTCACTAAAGTACTACTCCATTTTACAAATAGTTTGCTTTTGACACCCCAAATTTATGGTAGTTTCCTTATTAGTCCCAACTTATAGTTTTCTTCTTACCCCAAAACTTTATCAAATTTTATCTTTACCATTTCTTAACCCTTAACTTTAGGAAATGCAATTTTTAACCACTTAACTTTTTATGAACTTTGTAAATGCTACTTTGACCCTCGAGAGTTTTTGGCTTGACGATATAAATTCGAGTTAGTCGGGTCGCGTATAATACATTATGATTGTACGATATAAATTCGATTTACGTTACGTTTTGATCCAATCACAATGCAGCTATAGGATACATTGAGTTCAATCGGATGCGTCAAAACGTGTGTTTTCATATGGTTAACACATCACATAACGCTTGAACTAATCCATTCGATATTTACGAAGTACCCGCCGAAATGCGCGCGGATATTATTACTAGTTTTTTACTTATAATAATTTCTTTTTTCTAGAAGGGCAGCTGCAATTCATATTCACCCCTAGCTTTGTGAGTATGTCCGCCTTTGACTGTTACAATTCTTTTTACACCGTAAAAGATTATTATTTGTTTCTTGTAACTTACATTTTTTAAGGTTTATGTTAAAAAAGAACCGGTCGGTTGTTAGAGATGTTACGGATGTTAGCGTATTTATTAAAAAAAAAAAGAGTGAGAACTTTAAACACTCATATAATCAGTTATCTTGTATTTGTATCTTTAATCAAAAAGAAACTTATTATAATATTATCTTAAGCATTTTGTTTTTATATTATATTTTGTTTTTATACTATACTAGGTTATAACCTCGTGTATTACACGGGTTGAGTAACTAAATTTATATTAATAATAAAACATTATATATTTAAAAATTTCCTTTATTGAACGGGTTGAATAAATATAATTTTATATATTAAATAATTAAAAGTTATATATATAAGAACCATATTGTACGGGTTGAATTAATGTAGTTTTATATACCAAATAAAAAAAATTATATATTTAAAACCACATGTACTACATGGGTTGAATAAATGTAATATTGTTTACCAAATAATAAAATAATACATCTTTAAAAACCTCATTTATTACACGAGTTAAATAAATGTAATTTTATATACCAAATAATAAAAAAGTTAGTAAATGTAATTTTGTATAGTGAAAATAAAAATATTTAATATATTAATACAAAGTTTGGTTTTCGTGATAAATAATTTGTTTTATTTAAAATGTTTTAAATTAACAATTTACAATTTTGGATAATATTTTATTAGAAAAATAGAAGAATGGTATTCGAAATTTAAAGTAGGATAAAATTTAATATTAGCTCATTATTCATTCATTTATTTAATTAATATAAGATAAGTTTGGAAGTGAGGCGAGAAAATCATAAAATAAATATCTACAATGAACGACATGTGTCACACATTAATGTTTTATTATATAGTATAGTATAGATAATAATTTAGATTGATATAAATAGATTATTTTGTTGTAGCAAAATTTGTTAATGAAGTCTTAATAAATTTAACCCATTATTTAAAACTCCGTAAATGTATAAATGATAAATAATTTTAGTTAGAGTAAATTACGATTTTGGCCCATGTGGTTATATCACTTTTACCCTTTTAGCCCAAAAAAGAATTTTTTAACATCTGAGCCCCCAACGTCTTTTTTTCTAACCCTTTTGGCCCCTAACACTAACCCCATCCATTAAATGTAAGGGGCCAAAAGGGTTAGAAAAAAGACGTTAGGGGCAAAAAAGATTAGAAAAAAAGACGTTGGGGGCTCAGATGTTAAAAATTCTTTTTGGGCTAAAAGAGTAAAAGTGATATAACCACAGGGGTCAAAATCGTAATTTACTCTATTAGTTAAATAAATCTATACTATACAATAAAAGAAACCATTTTCGAGACATTTGTCATCATATTAGGCTATGTCTTATAGATAATTATTATTTTAGTTTAATCTCTTCTAATTAATTATAGATAATCCTTCTACTAAATATTATTTAGTTTAATTAATACTTTTATATTTATCTATTTACTTCAAATTCAAACTTAGTTATCTAATTTGATATTAGAGTAAATAACGATTTTGGCCCATGTGGTTATATCACTTTTACCCTTTTAGCTTAAAAATGAATTTTTTAACATCTGAGCCCTCAACGTCTTTTTTTCAAACCCTTTTGGCCCCTAAAAGTAAATAGATGGGGTTAATGTTAGGGGCCAAAAGTGTTAGAAAAAAAAACGTTGGGGACTCAGATGTTAAAAAATTCATTTTTTGGCTAAAAGGGTAAAGTGATATAACCACAGGGGCCAAAATCGTAATTTACTCTTGATATTAACTATCGCGTATCGAGTACTATCCATTAGTATATTGAAAGATATGACTTTTTTATTATTGGTATATAAAATTAGATTTATTAACCCGTGTAATACACATGGTTTTTAAAGATATATCTTTTTTATTATTTACTATACAAAATTACATTTATTCGACCCGTGTAATACATGAGGTTTTTTAACATATAACTTTTTATTATTTGATATATAATATTAGATTTATTCAATTCGTACAATACACGGAGTTTTTAAGGATATATATTTTTTATTATTTAGTATAGAAATTTACATTTATTCAACCCGTGTAATACACATATTTTTAAAGATAATTTTTTTTTATTATTTGGTATATAAAATTACATTTATTCAACCCGTGTAATAAATGATGTTTTTTTAAAGATGTAGTATTTTATTATTTGGTATACAATATTACATTTATTCAACCCGTGTAATACACGTGGTATATAAAATTATATTTATTCAACCCGTACAACATGGTTCTTATAGATATAACTTTTTATTATTTAATATATAAAATTATATTTATTCAACCCGTACAATAAAGGAGGCTTTTAATAAAGGAAGTTTTTAAAGATATATTGTTTTATTATTTAGTATATAAAATTCATTTATTCGACCTGTGTAATACACGGGGTTATAACCTAGTAATATTATAAATGAGAAGGAGATTAAACTAAATAATAATTATCCATAAAAAATTAAACGAAACAATATTTAGTAGGAAGATTATCTATAATTAATTAGAAAAGATTAAACTAAAATAATACTTATCTATAAAACATGGCCTAATATGATGACAAGTGTCCCCAAAATGGTTTCTTTTATTATATAGTATAGATATGTTTTTTTTATTATTATTCAATATTCGATAGTATAGAGAGAGGTGGATTTGTAACTGATGGTTTGATAAATTCAATGCCATTCTCATTGATATCGATCCCTATAAATACAAGAGGTTCTCCGCTATTTTAGGTAGGAGATAACCTTAAAAACAATACAAATTTATCTCTAAATATACCATATATAAATCTAATCTAAATTTACAAAATTGATCTAATCTATTACAACCCCGCAGTCGAAGCGAGAGGAGGCCGAATGCTTAGACTGGACCGAAAATCATCAAATAAGACCCGCGGAAGACCTTTCGTAAATATGTCAGCTATTTGGTAGCGAGACGGGATATGAAGTATTCGCACATCACCACGTTGAACCAAGTCACGAACAAAAAGAATATCCAACTCAATATGTTTGGTACGTTGATGTTGTACCGGGTTCCCAGATAAATAAACGGCACTGATATTGTCACAATAAACCACACTGGCCTTCCGAAGTGGGCGACGTAATTCCAATAATAAATTCCGAATCCAACACAATTCGGCGACCACATTAGCAACACCCCGGTATTCTGCTTCCGCACTAGATCGGGATACCATGATGGTTTGATAAATTCGATGCCATTCTCATTGATATCGATCCCTATAAATACAAGAGGCTCTCCACTATTTTAGGTAGGAGATAACCTTAAAAACAATACATATTTATCTCTAAATATACGAGATATAAATATAATCTAAATTTACAAATTGATCTAATCTATTAGTAACACATAACCAATTTTAAGCGAAAAAACATAGGTAGTGTTTGGTATGTAGGAATGAGAGAGGGAATGGAAAAAAATGTGTTTGGTTAGTCAAGGAAATGGAATCACCCATTACATATGGCATTCCATTCCCTCAAATTCATTCTATCCACACCCTTTTTCTTTTCCATTCCATTCCCTCCCCCACATTCATCACCAACACCTCCACCACTAGCCACCCACAAATGCCACCACCACCCACTGCCGCCACCTTACGCCGTCGACCACCGGCGTTACCATCGCCGCCACCCGTCGTGCCACCACCGACCACCGCCACCCTCCGCCACCGAACACCGGCACCACCCGTCGTCGTAACCACCCCCTCCGCAACCGAACATCGGCACCAACGCCACCATCAACCACCAAACACCACCAACCACCAACCACCGCCAGCGTAACCCACCACCGTTGCCACCGAACACCGACGCCACCACCACTAACACCGCCCATCCGCCCCACAACATTGGCACCACTTCCAACCATTGCTACCCTCCGCCACCAAACACTAACATCACTTCCGCCACAACCTACCACCACCGCTGCCACCAACCACCGTCGCCACACACCTCCGCCATCGACTACCGCCACCCATCGCCAATTTTATTCCTTCTTCTTTTCCTGCCTACCAAACACTACAAGGTAATGATTCATTTCATTCCCACATGGTAACCAAACAAGACCATGGAATGGAATGATCCATTTCATTACCTCGTCCATTCCATTCTCTCGTCCATTCCATTACCCCATACCAAACAGACCCATAGAGAGGTGGATTTGTAACACATAACCAATTTTAAGCGAAAAACTGTATAAGTATTATACTTACATCTTCAAATTTGATTCTTAAGATTAAATAAATATTTAATAATCTATTTTTGTAACACCCCAAAAATGGGTTTGGTAATTTAAACCCGGTTAATATAAAGGAGCGGGTAAAAATACCTTTAGGGGTAAAATTGAACCCGTAAATGAATATTAACTAGGTATGACTAACCTAGTTGAATATTAGTATCGTGGGTATTAAACGAAGGGTTGTGGCCTTGTTTAATTAAAACGAAACATGAGGGACCAAAGTGGGACAACTTGAAAGATGTATAATTAAATGAAAACACACACACACACACACACACACACACACACACACCTCGTGTGTGTGTTCTGGATCGTTCAAGAAAAGGCTCCAAGGAGCCAAACCCTACATCATCAAATTCATCAAATTGAAGGATGAATTGGGGCTCAAATTCAGGAAGGAACACGAATTAACGATCACCCAAGCTAGGGGATCATAAGGTATGTCGAATGTTGATGTTTAATAAAGTTGAGAAATCTTGATGATCATCATTAGTGGTGATTTATGTATGAATCATGGAGGTTATGGCCAAATTGGTGATGTATGCTCGTTTAGGAACAAACCCTATGTGAAGAATCTTAGTGAATTGTTATAATTTAGGGGTTTGGATGAATTAACATAATTAGCTAAGTGGGTTATGTTCAATCTATGAAATGGTATGAAGTGGATCATGAATATGTGTAGTATGTGATGTGTACTCGTATATAGACTAAGTATGGTATGGAAATTGTATGATGTTTACTTGTGTTGATGAATGAAATGGATAATTAGGAAGAAGAGCATGAAATACTTGTACACTATGCTTAGAAAGTAGTACGCACACCAAGTGTTTGATGAAATGTCTAAATGACAATAAAATGTGAAACTGTACGCAAGTAATGGGTAGGCATGTATGAAATGTGAGATATGAATTTGATATGATCATTCATATGCACAATCATATGTGCTAACATGAATGTAAATGTAATGACATGAAAGTATAGGAATCATGTCAAGATGGATGGGAGCGTGGAAGGCTAACGGGCTAAGAAGACTCAAGTAAGCGAATGCAAATACGGATGCTTAAGGTAAGTGAATCCCGGACTTACACTTTAGATGTAAAATGTATTGTAGTATAATGATTATTGTGAATCATATTATGCACAAAGATGAATTAAGTATTTATACGTATGGGTAAGATGTAAGTTGTAAATGAAGGGAGTATGAATGGTAAGGTATCTATGCATGAAATGGAAGTGAGTTGGATGCACAAATGAATGAGATTTGTTTATATGTATACTTGAAATTACACATATGAGATAAGTCTAATGATATTAATCGTTTTCGGTTAAGAATGAAATGGACATGCAGGTATACTAATAATGGAGTATGAAGGTTAAGTATGGAAGTCGGATGAGAGTGTCCGAATGGATGGACGAATGGATTTATATAAGCAAGGGATAAAAGATGTTGATGCATGATTATGCATGTTTTTAAAGTATATGTATTATGTCACCGGTTGCTAACGAAGTAATTGGTTATGGTGACTGCAGGTTGTACAGGTTTATGAATGCTTGCTCAAGCTGTGTACGTGGAAGAAGATCGAGTCAAGACATGGATTGTACGTGGGTGTGTATGTGGTCACTTAATTCGATATACGTATGCTAGTTTTTAATTAATTTATGAAAGGGGGCTAATGTATTTAAGAGAAAGAAAGAATAACTTATAAAGAAATTTTTAGTATGTGTTTTCCGCTGCGTTAAATTTGGTTAAGACGTGTTAGGGCGTTACAATTTTCAGATACAAGAATTTACATCGAGATATATGGTAAACGGGTGACAAGCTGAGCCGCTACCTCTTTTTGAATAGCAAAACTAAGTCTTTTAAAAACTACGTCCATAAATCTCAGGGTCATAACATTACTATGCATGACCCTTTGAACTCGACTAAGTAGGTGCACAGCCTCTGACGTCAGGAAACCAAAAGTATCAAAAGCAAATAGGATAAGCACGTGCTGGTTGTCATGTCGCGTTTTCTCCTGTTTGGTCACTTTGCCCTAAGCAGCCTTTAAAGCAATCTGACCCACCGTGAAAGCACTACCCCCATGCCCACAAGCGGGGAAACCCCTGTTAGATCCACACATGCATGTTTTCCCCCTACCCATCCAAAGACCAAAATGTCGGCTGGTCCAAGGGTAGATCTCCCTTTCAATGGGTCAATTAAGAAATTAACATGTGCCTCTTTCTTAGAAGAAATACCAATATGCCTGAATATGTCAAAAAGGATATCCTTAACCAAATCATGTCGGTACTTAAACCCCGGGAGTTTTCTACAATGAATTGCATGCTCCCCAAAAGAATCCAAACACGTTGTATGACTAACAGGGCATGTCTTATCAACTGGAAATAAAAAAAATCATGAGGTGATACTTAAGGATAGTACGGTACTCCATCGGCGACATATGCTATCCTAACCCGTCTATAGGTATAGCAATAAGAAATTTTTTGGGCATGTGGTGCTCGTAGACACTCAAAAACGGCTTTTTGTCTAGCGTTCAAGTTAAACTGTACTTCAATGTCGTGGAAAATTTTACTAAAAAGAGCACTCGCCAATACATGTTGGACTTTAGGGGGCGATGTTCTTATTAGTGAAATCGCTAAAGTCAGAGCTTGGAATCGTATCACGAAGACAAGCCTTTACAAATATAGTCAGAATTCATACCCTATATGCCACTATCTCTTAAGATGTGGTCCTGTAGCACCCAATACTTGGCCCTCGAGGCCACAAAAGTATAGGATGAAGCCTCTACAACAAAATACAGATCCAAACCCTCCAAACCTAATAGGCTTGGAAGCAAGTCGTCACTGGAAGTCTCCAAAGAAAGGACCTCCACAAACCACCAATTCCTCAATCGCCTCACGGAAACCTTTGTCAAAGAACAACGTTGCATCTTCCATGTGTACAGGTTGGCATGTTCTCAAGCCAAAGGAAAGTTTGACAATGCCCATACAGGATCGAAGCAAGTGTAGTTCACTCTACGGGTCTCCTAGTTTGGGTAGAAGACGCATCAAATCTACAGCATTAGCAGCTCTTTTCTTTGGCAACCCACTAATAAAGCTTAGTCTTTACTAACCCCCCCCCCCCCCCCCCCCCCTCAAGAAGCTTCACCCCCCACTAATGGCAAGCCGATGTCCGTAAGAATAACCCCTTATGAAACTTGCTACCATCACAAGAAGACCAAAATAGCTCAGTTTTCTTAATATTTAGTTCAAGACCCAATGTTGGACCCGCCACCTTAATGATGCCCAATACTTTAGCCACCACTTTTGAATCTCGAATGACAGTCCATCGTCAAAATACCAAACATGAAGAAGAAGCTTGCATTTGTTTATAATCTGATGCACAAGGAGGTGTAAAACAAGAACGAAAAGATGTGTTTCAACCATATATTTTTTGTTATCACCAAGTACATATGTCTTCTATACACTAAATACAAATGTTTAATGCTCTACCTACTATTGTTTCTTTAACTCCAGTTCTGCACGTGCCCCTCAGCAAGAAATGTAATGTAGAAATTTTACTTACAAAGATACTTAATTTGTTGTATTTTATAGTAATCAAATAAAGTAGTATTTAGAGTTAAATGTTATTTTAGTCCCTGTAGTTTGAGTTATTTTGTCAGTTTAGTACAAATGTTTGAAATGTTGCCATTTTAGTCTAAATAGTTTCAAGTGTTGCTATTTTTGTCCATTGGGTTAACTTCGTCCATTTTTTATGTTAGCTAGAAGGGTAATTCGATCATTTTATATGGTCGAATTGCCCTTCTAGTTAACAGAATTACATTTAAAATGATCTAAATGTCCTTCTAGTTAACAAAATAAAGGGATGAAGTTAACCCAGTGGACTAAAATGACAATGTTTAAAACTATTTGAACTAAAATGACAACGTTTCAAACCTTTGGACTAAACTGTCAAAATTCCCCAAATAAGAGGAAGTAAAATGATTTTTAACTCTAGTATTTATTACTTAAAACATTGTTTGTGAGAGACTGGTGTAGTTAGTCTATAATACAAGGGGTCATATGTAATATCTATTGGTCGTTCACGCGCCTGAGGTGAGTGTAGTTTTTCTTTGCCTAACACGTTTGACATGAGGAGGCTTTTGTAAAATAAATGTGCAAGTGCAGTGTTCAACTGCTGATTAATTTTGTTTGAACAAATAATCAAATAAATTAATATCAGTCAACAATGGTTCGCGTATATAGGATAATAAAAAATAACTATAATACATGATTCGTAAAGGGTGTCACTTTTGGTTGCCTACACTTTTGAATAAGAGATTTTAAAATATTGCTTCGTATATGAAAGTATCCTTTAAACAAAAACTTATAAACGGATATAATTAAAATTTGCTTTTTATTAACAGGAAAAATGTAAACCATTATATAAGAACACACGGTGTGGTAGGCGTGGAGGTCTTCATCATATCGGCACACCGCCCCGTGTCATGGCATGGTGGTGGCGTGATGATGGGGGCAACAAGTTTCTCACCGGCGTGGAGGTTTGGGCTGGCAACGTGGTGGCTTGTTGTGGGTGGATGGATTTGAGATGTTTGGTGATTGGTTGTTTGTTTGTTTTTTCTTAACAAAAAAAGGTGGGTCCCAAAAAACGCCCCCTCCCAACCCGTGCTTTTTTTTTTACCACGCCCCCTTGCTCACGTGGCTGTCACGTGGCGCTTCATGCCCTCCACACCGTCAAGGGCGCACCTTTTAAGGGCCAGGGGGTGCACCCGCCCTCGCCAATGTTTCAGTTAGTAGTGTAATTTTTCTAATTTTTCGTCCGTAATTTTCAAATTATATAGGTCCGCCCCACCAATTATTTTGCCTAAAAATTCACTGCCCCTACCAAGTTTATTGTCCAAAAAATACATATTTTCGTATTGAGTTAAAAAAAAAGTGAAGAACGAGACTATTAGTAATTTTTTATAATTGTTTTTAAACTTGAACTGGGTTTAAACAAAGTTCAAAACTGGTTTTTATATAAATGAAACTTGAGGGTTCATTTTTGTTTTAAACAAAAAAAGGAATAATACGTGAGGATAGAGGTGCCCCATTTGTGTTGTTCGACTTCAATAGAAGAAATAAAAAGTTTTGTGTTCTCAGGGTTCTTGAATCCTTCAAATCTTTAATCCTTTATACATAATTTCGCATCATTATAAGTATTTTGTCCTTTTGTTTGCCAAACAATATTTAATTCTTTTTATGTGTAAGAACGGGTCCTTTGAATTAATGAAGATTATTTAGTTTTATTTGGAGTTATTATTGTTTGACCCGACCCGAATCAAATAGCCAACCATAACATATAACCCGAAACATAGCAATAAGAAATTTCTTTTTGGGTCTCATTACTTTCTGCCCTCGCGGAACTTTTGGTCAAACTCCGCCACTGCACACCGTGTAGTCTAAGCTCTAAAAACACTGAGGTAGCTTAAAATTAGGATAAATTTATTTGTGATAAATTACTTACTGGGATTCAAAAGAAGACAATCGAACGAAAATTTTAAGTCTCCAAATTGGACATATGGAAAATCTAAGCTGGAGTGTAAATTAATAGAAAGAATGTAATTACTCATCCAAAATTTACAAGAAAAAAAAGGAGAAAAAGTTAATAAAAAATGATTTAGCTTAAAATAAAGATAATTGTATTTGTGTGGAAAAACTTAATGGGATTCAAAAGAAGACAGTCAAATGAAAATTTAAGTCTCCAATTTGAATACTTTTTGAATGGGTCCAAATTGGATGTATAGAGAATTTAAGGTGAAGTGAGTGTTAGATAAAGATGTGAAGTTATAGTTATAAATAATATATGTACCTGACTTAATCGTATAGTGACGATTCAAGAGTGGCTCAACGGTGAAGGAAAAGTGTGCGCGCAAAGTGCTTACACTTTTCGACACCTCATTAGTCAGGAATTGGGGCTATCACTTGACGAGTCAAAGGTAGACTTAACAAATGAACCTAGATCATACGCGAGACGATGGGTTGGTCATTGTGGATTCAAGGATGTCACGTAGGAGCATATATAGAATCTGTCCTGACAATCTGCATTTCTGTGTCGCAACACCATAAGTCATCAGGTGACGACGCAACATGTCACACAATATTCTTCTTTAAATAGATCGTCTTATCTCTGGATCAATTGTGAGTTTTTATGATGTATTTTGCTTGTCACGTAAATCAGTAAAACACCGACGTACTTAATAAGAAAACGTTACCAAATCTGGATTCCACCAAGTTCAACCACGTTTCTCGCACTTCAACTCACACGCAACGAAACAAGTGCAAACAGTATGAAAAGAGATTCACATAGACCCGGGTCTAACTGGTCTGATTCACTTGTTTATCAAAAATAAAAACAACGCATCCTTTTCATTCTGCTAAATCATTAAAAAAAATAGGGATGGATAGAACTCATATTCACCTAGACATCTAAGAAAAATCCATGAGGTATATTGTCAAACCATATAAGAAATATACCAGAAATTGTACCCAATTTCAAGTTTCAACGATTCATCATGAGATGTAATCTATCTTGTTGCTCTTGTAAAAGTTTAGCAGATGACTTTGCATTCAGGTAAAGACTGCTCACTTCCTCCAGGTCCGCCTGTATACACGTATTTGCACAAAATGAACACGCGGTTATTATATTATATGCAGAAATACAAGAATTAGTACCTTGCAAATACCCTCACGGCCATTCATTTTTGCCACAACACTGCCAGGCGATAGTAATTGTACTGCATGCCTGCGGAAGCCAAGCTTCTTTTAGTAAAATTTGGGAATTTTATGGATGTAACAATAAACAAAGAATCCATATTCCATAACACGAGAAAAAGTCAAACCTTAAGGACGCTTGTTGACCGATCTCACCAAGGTAAGCCAAACTTTCTTCATCTATAGATATTTCCTCCACTTGTGCTCTGATAGCCAATATCTGACCATGACATCAAGCAATAAAATTATCTTTCTTTATTAGAAACGGTACGATAAATATAAGTAAATAAATAACGTAATACCGATTAGTTTGAAATATTTCTTTGTACATGAATCATCTCAGCAGGACTGTATGTTTCTGTTCGTATAATCACTAGCCTGTCTAAAAGATCCACGGGTATGCCATGAGGACTTGACATATCAGTTCCTCTGCAAATCAAGTTTCGTATCACTAAAGATCATAATTGTTAATGGCGAATAACGACAAATAGAGATAAGGTACCCATATGCTACATAGAGAATAGCGATAAATAGCGGGCACTATTTTTATAAATAGCGATACACTAGAATTTTTTTTAATTTATATGTATATTATATCAACATACCCTGGTTTATACGCTATAATACATGTATATTAACAAAATCCTAAAATCTAGCTATTTTTAATCGCTATTTATATTTGAAAAAAACTGAAATCCCGCTATTTATCGGCTTATCGCTACATTCCGTGTAGCGACCTTCGACCTAAATACACTACGCTATTCACTATAGCAACCATAGCAACCGCTATTGACAACTATGGTACAGATAAAAAAAGATCAATTTTTTTTAAGTTTGAAACATAAAATCTTCAAAGAGAATCTCAGTACTGAAAAATAAATCATCTGTCTCATGATAACTTCAATGTTTGACCAGATGGAGGTGTTTGACTATTTCTCTACAAGTCAAATACCATAAGTATCTATCATTGATTAAATAAATTAGAACTTTTAAAAAATAGAAAACGTTACCTCACAGTACATATCCCTCTATTGGTGGCAAAGATTACAATTGGAGATAATGAGCTTTCTAAAGCACGGTTTAGGTACGAAAAACACTCCATATCCAGCATATGTACCTGCAAAACAAGTTAGATTAGTAAAATAACTAATTAATTATAATAACCCATGTTAAAAAAAAAGATATAAAAAGGAATACCTCGTCGATAAATAAGACACCGGGGACAAGCTCTGCTACCCCTTCATCAACATAACGATTAACAACCTGCAATTAGCACTCATCTCATAAGTTTTAAACAAGAAATTAAAAGGTCAAGTTTAAAAACAAGTAGGATTATTAATCACCTTATTGATTTCTTGTCTCAGTTTGTCGGTAATTTCGGTTTTTCTAGGCTTCATCATTTGACCCATTAGTGACAGTATATCTTGTCCTCCTTGAGGCCGTGCATTTGCTGCATCAAGATCATGAAGTGTAACATCCTGACAACAATCACCCATCAATAAAAAGATTTTATATAAAACCTTTAAAAAGATTTTGAAAAACGAACCTGAACTATCTCCTTCTTCTTGTGAACCTCTCCTTTAGGAAGTGGAACATATTCTTCAGCCTCGAGATCAAACTCTGTTGCAAATGCATCACTCCTACCTACTCTTTTAACAGCACCACTATTTGCTTCTATATATATGACATCACCAACAGCTACCTGCCGACACAATTACGAGCATTAATAAGAAGATTATGTTTAAATGAATGAAATCCAACATAAGTAAAAAGTTGCATACCTTCTCCTTAACCAAAGCATCATATATAGTTGGATCCAGCTTCAACTGCTTTGTTCCTTTAACAGTTTTTAATCCAATAATAACATGACTTATAGCTTTACCATATCCACCCGTCACACTTTCAGTTTCCTCCGGAGATAGTTCAGTCACCTAAAACCATTTGTTCCAGAAATTTTCAAATTACATCTAAACATAAATCAAATTTACTAAAAAAGGTTGAATATTAATTCTTACTTCTCCTTCATAAACCTCCTTATTTTCCTTGATACGTAAGCCAATGGCCCTCCTGAAATTCTCCATCAAAACCTCGGTTTTCTTTACTTCCGATGAGTAGACTTCTGATCCAACCATGGGACAAAATGGGACCTGCATATAATTATTTATAAGAATTATACTTTATCCCTCACATATATAATGATTGTGATTTCGGATGCTAGGCCAATAGGGTGTGTATGTTGTATAATATGACATACCTTAGTGCCAAGTTCTTGAGAGATACCAAGGGCAAGGGCGGTTTTACCCGTACCCGGAGGTCCAGCAAGTAGAAGTGCCCTTCCAGCCATCTTTTTCTGGCGGATCATATCGACTACAAGACCACCAGCCTCTCTTGACGCCACCTGTCCCACAAATCCAGCAGCTAACGGTATTGCTTTTCCAGTAGCCTACACAAAATTATAGGTACCCGTTTCATTATATGTCCAGCATGAAGTAAAGGCTGACATTATTGGAACACCAGTTACCCACTATCCAGACACCACTGACGTGTCACACACTCATACGGGCCATATCATGTCATACGGGTCATATAGGTTGTATGCAGGTCCGTATGAGGTAAAGTTCGCCAAATTTATGTGGCTCGTATGAAGTGTTTGATTGTGACATTAATTACTGATGTTTATACTTTATAACGCCCGTATGTCCGTTTTCGCCCTGTATGTGTATTGCATCACTGGTGTGAAACACCAACACACTATCCAAACACCACTGACGTGTCATACACTCATATGGGCCGTATCATGTCATACGGGTCTTATCGTAAGCGGCCCGTATGAGGTGATAAGTAAATTCAAATCCATAACATTATAAAGATAAAACAAAATGATGTGGAAAAACAAAGAGAAGGCAATTCAACAAATATGCAAGTTGGTCAATAATTGTAAGCTTACAGAAAGAAAGAACAAGCAGGAGCATAACAAATGATAAACCCTAAATAATGGAATAAAAATAGGGGTAAAAAAGGGTGGAATGAAGAAAACCTCAAGACCAAGGCCTTTGATGTGAGTGTGAGTAGCAATCCTCTGTTTTTTAGTAGTGGATTGAACTTCTTCTATCTTCATCTTCTTCTTTGATGTTGAAAATGTAGGTTTTTTTCAGTGGAGAAGTAGAAAATTGCAGGCGACGGAGTTCGGGCCGAATACCGCCGGGTCACGATTAGGGTTTGCCTGAAAACAATTATGATCCGGCTGCTAACCAGCTGTCTAAAAAAAACTTGGAGTTTGTTTCGATTTAGGGCATGTTTGGCTAAGGGGCTGTTTGTTTACCTTTTAATGAGGCTCTTAATAGTTCAGACCTTTTATTGGTTTAGCACTTAATGGTTCAGACTGTTTGTTTCACGAGCAGATGTCTGAATGGTTCAGACATTTGCCTCTGAATGGTTAAGATTTATACAGAGTCTGAATGGTTAAGACATCTAATCTGAATTGGTCATACATTTGCCTCTGAACGGTTAAGCATTATACAGGCTCTTAATGGTTCAGACCTCTTACTGGTTCAGCACTTAATGGTTCAGATCTCTTACTGGTTCAGGACTTAATCACTCAGATGTTGCCAAACAGCCCCTAAGCTTTTCAAAACAACTTATTGACTTATTGGCTTTTTGGAAAAGTCAGTATGGAGTGACTTATTGACTTATTGTCTTTTCCCCCTCACATACACCCTCATTGCCAAACATCATTTTGAAGCTTATGACTTTTCAAAAAGCCAATAAGTCAATAAGTTGTTTCAAAAAGCTTAGCCAAACATGCCCTTAATTCGAAAAAAGCTCGCTTGATAATGTTCGTTTTAAAACTGAGCCAAGCGAGCCTAGCTTCATAACAACCCGAACTGGCTCGGTTTGGCTAGAAGTGTTTTACCTTTAATATATTTATTTTTATATCTATATCTATCTATACTATATTATAAAGCATTTACTTAAGGACTTCTTAAAAATTAAGAGGTACAGAAAGAAATGCTTAGTATACAACATACATCTGTACTATATTATAAAGCATTTTCTCAAGTACTTCTTAAAGGTATATAACATACAAATGCATATATTAATTACATTTTGGGGGTGAATTTGTCTTTCTAACCCCATCATGAATTTATTACCGAGGAAGCTAATCCATACCCAATTTATACAAAGGAAGTCAAAAGGTTTATGATCATTGAAGAAAATTAAAAAATAGTTTTTCTTTTATTATTAAAGGGGTATATGAACTAGAACAAAAAAACATATAAATATGTAACTGCATACGAGTCGAACCAACCTTATAAAATACCCTTTCCTTTCTTTTGTTTTGTAACCGACGTAACCATATTAGTATAACCAAATCAAAATGGAATATAAGTTATTAAATAAAATTTCCTAACATATACAAACAACATGGCAGGGAATAGTATCTCCCTGCCATTGGTTAAAATTGCCGGCCACCCCTCTCCTATTGGACCAACAAACCTATTATTTTATACATGTTTTAAAATTATGTTTTTGCACTGGAATAGTGTTGCTTTGCCATTGGTTCAAATGGGGGGGGGGGGGGGGGGGGGGCGAGCAATACCCATTAGACCAACCGGTTGATTATTTAATATCCACTTTAAAATTACGTCTTTGTCCACAGTTAAAAAAACACGGTTTTGCCTCAACTTCAAAATACATTTACCCTTTTGCCCCGAGTTAAAAAATACGATTTCGCCCTTGGTAAAAAAAATTACCCTTTTACCCTCAGCCAAAATTACGTTTCCGCCCCAGTTCAAAATAAAATTTTGTTTCCCCCCCCCCGGCTCAAAAGTACGATTTTACAGCGGTTTATTATTTTATACCTACTTTAAAATTACGTTTTTGCCCACAGTTTAAAATTACGTCTTTGCCTCCAGTTCAAAATAAAATTATGCTTTTGCCCCCAACTAAAATTTACGAATTTCCCCTCGGTTCAAAATTACGATATCACCCTCAATTCAAAATTACGTTTTTGCCCCCAGTGCAAAATAAAAATATGGTTTTCCCGATCTAAAAATTAGGATTTTACCCTCGAGAAAAAAAATTGATTTTTCCCCAAAGTAAAAATAAAAATATGACTTTGCCCTAGCTAAAAATCGTGTCAAAGAGCTGCTTATCACTCTTTTTACTTTTTCTTTCTAGCAAAACTATAGTACTGTTTTTTAATTGGTTGAGAATTATTCGGCCATCGCCCCGCAACGCGGGCGGGGCATCGCCTAGTTTATATACAAGAGAATGAAAATGAAATATAAGTATATTAAATAGAATTTATATAAATGAAATATTCACGTGGTTTAATTGGAAGTAAAAATTGTTTAAAACCACGTAGATTTTGAAGAAAATATTTATTATTATACGTAATGGAGGGTTTCAAATAAGCAATTAGTGTGTGTATAGTGTAATCAATTAATTAAATCCCATGACTCACTTCATTTTTTTCATACGTTATATTTTTGAAGGCAACCATGGGTTATACATCAATGCACATTTAATAATAATTTAATTAAAACCCATAACTCATTTCATTTTCTTCTACATTATATTTTTTTGAAGGCAACCATGGGTTACAAATCAATGCACATTTAATAATAATATAATAATAATAATAATAATAATAATAATAATAATAATAATAACAATAATAATCAAAACACACATCAATTCTCATGGGTTACCTTTTCATCTTTGGATGCTTTATAAATTGTCCCAGAAAGTGAACTCGCTTTAAGCAAGAGTGTGCGAGCACCATATTTTTATCAATCTTATGGTTTGGTGTTGATAAGAGTTTTAGAAAGCTGCACACAACATGCTTTATCAATCTTATGGTTATATGCAAGCCCTCACCACACGAGTCTTCATTGATGGCTGTGGATGTCTTGCAGCAAATATGCTGCTTGTTATACATAGTGGGTGTGATGAATCATGATCCATCATTGAAGCAACAATCTGGGGAGCTTTTGAAGTTGTGTAGCTTAAATAATTCAGATTCATTTTTTAATCCAAATGCAAGCTTACAAGAACTTATCCAGTGATGAATTGAGGTGATAGCACTTTTATGATCCCATTCAAGACTTGGGCACAAGCAAAGATGATTACTTTACAGAAGTTTTTTAATCCATTTAGTTACATATTTGTGTTTTTAATTTCATATCATGTTTAAGTCTATAATTTTGCTTTGCTCATAATTAAGTTTTTGTCTATATTGGTCAGAGTGATTGATTGTTGAGAAGACAGAAGTAGTGTCATTTGTTTGAAGAACTGACCAAAGAATCAAACTCCACAAATAATGCATTTTAAAATAGATTTATATGATCTTACTATTTAGTTCATTGTCGAACTATTAAAAATGGGAAATTAAAAGTTTTGATGATAAACCATGGGTGTCAATGAGTTAGAGGATTTCAGGTTGACGAGAATATGTTATGTCTATTTAAAAACAAATTTTTTTTTACACAAATGCATGGTTCATTTTAAGATGATTTTCTTGGGTTTTGAAAAAAATATGTTATGTCTATTTTTTACAGTTTTTCTTGTGCCGGAAACAGTTATGGGATGTTGGAAATGTAAAGACCTAAGAATTTCAGACGCAAATTAATTTTAGACCAATTTTAGTGTGTGTGTGTATGAGGCCCCATGTTGAAAAATAAAATTTGCATGTGATGTATATTATAAATATCAATTTATAGGGGGAGTTGGCTACAAAGCCTACTTTTCCTACAAAGTGTAGGAAGTAATCTTGGCCATTGGATGAGTTTGTTTAATGGTTGAGATCATCTTGATGGCATTTTGGTAATTTGTGTGAGTTTAAAATAGGTTGACTTAAATGATTGGGGGTGAATGTGTCATTGAATTTGTTTTAAATATAGAAATAACAATCATATCATGTAACCTCCCCTTATTACTCGTGATTTTCCCTTTCTTTACCCTCTCTCATCGGATACACCAGATCTAACCAAATCAAGTGCAAATTATGGAGTTTTGTTTTGGGGTTTTTATGTAGGAACAAGAAAGTAGAAACAATACAACCACAAAATCACACGACAGAGAGCCAAACAGGACGATCAAAACGGAAAATCGAAGAGTAAGGTTTGTTTTTTGTCGTATTTCAACTATAGGGTTTACGTAATTGTTGTTTTTAGCGAATATAGTTGATTTTGGATGTATGGCGTGTCTTACGAGTTGTATTTTTATTACAAAAGTGATGTTTTTTTTATCATCTTATGGATCTAGGGTTTAATGTGTTGTAGCTTGCTTTTGGTTAAATCATGCGTTTGAAGTATTCAGTGGGTTGTATTGAAGACGAAGACACGGGGTTGTGCTGAAGACGAAGACATTGATTGGTGTGGTTGTTATTATTATTATTATTTTTTTCTTCAGGACTTTATATTCAAAGTAGTGTGTTTTATAGTTGTAGGGGCAAACTAAGTATGTGTTTTAATATAATGGATCTAAATTGCTTGTTTGAAATGGATACAAATATGTTTGATAATAGATGTACTATGAATGTGTTCAAAGGTGACCAATTATGATGGGTTTTACATCTGGTGTGTTATATACACTATAACACATAGTGAAGAACCCAATACTTAAAAAACACAATTTCAAGAAAATAAAAATGTCATTCGTGAATCATAAACTGGTATAATACATCGTGATGAAACCAATAACTGATAAAACACAACATCATTAATTACAAAGACCTGTCCTTCATAAAACATTGTTTTATCTGTTATAACACATTGTGAATAAACTGTGACTAATAAAACACAACGCGAAGAAAATTATTCATAAATGATCAACAATAAAACACAACGTGAAGAAATTGTTCATGAATACATCTTCGTAATTTAAAGTAACTGTCGATTTTGAATTGATATGAGATATCTTGTTTCCTTAAAAATCTCATTTTTTGTTTATGGTATAAATCTTCCATAAATAGGATAATTAATCAAATACCTTTATGTCCTTTAGTAAAAAAACACTATATGCCACATGTCACAATGAGATCGCTTCCTACACTTTGTAGGAAAAACACACTTTGTAGAGGAACCTCACCCTCAATTTATAATCATATTTATACGAGAATGACTAATTTTTCTAATCTTTAAATTAAAAATTAAATAAAAACCACATATGAAACAAATTTTCAGTTACGAGATATATATTTTATTTTAGAGCCAAACAGAAGTATGGAATTAAACGGTAACAAAAAAAATATATTATTGTATGCCAAAATTTAATATTATTTAAACAATGGGATTTAATATTTGAATCGAATCCGTTGTAATTTAAAGATATTAAAGAACCTCATATCATTTTAAAATATTAACTATCTACATCCCCTAATCGACAAGTAAAATTTTAACCAACACAATTTATGAATTAACAAAAATACATATAATTGTTTGCTATACTAACCAATAATTTAAGGTCCAATAAGGCACAAATTTACTAATATTAATCTAAAATTTTCACTTCATCCCTTAGATTATAAGTACTTCACAATATGTGCACTAAGGTTTGAATTAATTTTGATAAAGCCCTAAACGTTAATAATCAAATTAATCTAATTAGTATAATTATTTTATCATTTATTTGATTTATAATTTGGTTTTCTTTAAATTATTAGAACATTCACATTGGAGCCTCTATTCTATATAATAAAGAGAAAATAATAAAAACATAATTACATTGGAATCTCAATAATAGGGAAAATATATAGAAAGTAAAGTACACCTCTATATTTAGAGGTTTATATTTAACCCTCTATGTTTATATTATGAGTGTGTAGAAAAGGGAAAAATAATAAAATAATTGTTTGTGAGTAAGAAATAAATACAGAAATAGAGTTTGATGTGAGATGTTTTTAAAAAAATTAACAAAAGATAGAGAAAGTTGTGTTTTTATATAGAAGGAGATGAAGGCTCCAGTCCAATGTGAATGCTCTTATAAAGTACTAATGAGTGGGCTCCCTATTTACCTCCGCTCTGCTATGGTCCATGTTAATATTTACCTACTATCTTGTTAATATATAGTAGCATGCCTTAAATTAATAATAATGGGTTCTTCTTCTTAAATACTTCAACTCAAGTTAACAATTTCATCTCAAGTTAAATTTTTGTTATTAATCGAAAATCGATTAGACCTAATGTTCATAATCGATTAAGCAAACCGAAATAATTAAAACCCATCGGATTTTTAAATATCATAATCAAAAGTTTTGGTTATGGTTGTGTTTGTGGCTTAAAACTAAACTGAACAACAGCTTGTGCACACCCTTAAAATCATCAACCGAAGTGTTGTGATTCCCGTTGCAACGTGCGGCCACCCCACTAGTACATATAATATAATTATACTATCAAAAAATTGGTTATTATTTGTGGGTATTTAGGTGTATCGTTGGATGTTTATGGAATATTTAGGAGTTGATTAGGATGTTGATATATTTATATTGTATTTCATTGAAATTTGAAACTTACTATGTATTTGATTGAACTTGATTTTGGCTTGATGAATTAATCACCCATGTGGCGCTACTATCCTGTGTGCACTACCTTTCCCCTTACAGAGATGTATGAATGATTTATATATACATGTATGAGTGACGTTTAAAACATAATAAATTTTAAGTAGGGAATTGTAAAATCGTATAAACACGTGCACATAGTGTTTAGATGATAATATATAAGAAGGTTAAGTAACTTTATAGTTCAGTTTTTTTCTCATATACAATATACAAGTAACTATGTTTTTTTTAAGTAGAATTCATTAGAAACTACCAACCCACGAAACGGGGAGGCAACACAAAACACTAGATAATTACAAAATTACACCACTAGGTCCACAACACGGACCTCACTTTCATTCTACTACTAAACCAAAGAAACCCAACCGACTTAATTTCGCTGATAATGTCTTCCACCCGCACTTGATTGTTTGAGAATTTAACACCATTCCTAGCACGCCAAATACTCCAACAACCAATTATGAAAATCCCGTAAAATAACTCTTTAGCCAGTCCTTTAAGCCCAACATGTTCATGGAGCTCCAGAATCTCTTTGAGAGTGTGAGCCGCAAAGGGAGCCACTACACACCAACTCGAAATGTGATACCAAACCCTACTCACACCATACACGATGTAAAAAGATGATTACTCGTCTCGTTGCTCGAACCGCATAAAGGGCATGACAAGTCGTCAATCTCGATACTCTATCTCTGAGCGTCGTTCTTGTAGGGATTTCCCCATTTCAGCTCTCTGTGCGAAGACATTGCATTTCATAGGAACCTATTTGCACCACTTCATCACGTAGTTTCCACTGTGGCCCACACCTTTGTTCAAGGATGTTCTCATAGCTCCGACCAAATATTCTTTCGAATATGCTCCACTCCAGTTCTGATATCTCTAGAAGCTTCCTGGCCCGACCCTCCAATTCCAGTTTGTCTTGATCGACGACACTTTTGAAAAAATTACGCAAAGAGGTACTGTCAATGATCATTTTGGCAAAGGTTTTCACAATGTTACCCCAAACTCCGCTTAAGCTTCTTTTGACCGGAAGAAAATCTCAATTATTCCAATTCTCGTGGAGCGCCTTTACCCACAGAAAATTACAAATGATCCGACTCCAAGTCTTTGATTACTTTGGCCGGAGCCTTATAAAGGGAAAAGAAATAATTAGGAAGACTTTCAAGAACGAACTTAATCAACGTGGTGCGTCCTCAATCGACAAAAGATTAGCTTTCTACAAGGAGAGTATAGCTTCGAAGATATCATACACTGGTTTCCAATTAGTAATCATGTTCATGTTGGCACCCATCATTAATCCTATGTAGGCATGGTGTTTTAAATTTTAGGTATGGTGTCTTATATTCTTTTGATATGGTATAACATAGAAAACATCAAACACAACAATTTATAACATAATCATTTGTATTCTAGGCATTTAATTTTAAACACACTGATTAATTTCTTTGCATGATGTTTAGATTTCATGCCTAGAATACATTTAATTGTGTTTTAAATTCTTACCTTTGGTGTTTTTCTATATATAATACTATGCCAAAAGAATATAAAACATCAAACCGAAAATTTAAAACACCATGCCTACATAGACTTCTTATACTTTTTACGAAACATGCCCTTTTTACAGGAACCCTTACCTATACACACACACACATTGTTGTATACTAGAGGAAACTCGCGCGATGGGGCGGAGTGGTCATTTTCACTATAATAATTAAATTTAAGTAAGATTAACAAAATGAAAGAAAATAACATGAAGGTGTTGGTTAGCCACTACATTGTAGAGAATGAGGTGATCGGTCTTTAGGCTAGAATGATGGGGAACTAAATCTCGAACTTTCACTTTATAACAAATATATTGTATCACCTTAATATATCGCGTTTTAGTATCTCGGGTATTCAATTTCAAGCTTTTACTTTATAACCCAACATATCGTATCGTTTTAATATCTAGCGTCTTAATATTGTGTAGAAATTATCTTCTTATACTAAATAGTTGTATTTTAATAATAACGGGCAATAAGACATGCGCGCGATGCGGCGCGGGTACATCGCAAACATCGAATAGATTAGTCCAAAACTTATGTGATGCATTAATAATATGAAAACACGTGTTTCGACGTATGCTATTGAACTCAATGCAACCTATATAAGCATTGCGATTGGATCAAAACATAAAGAAATCAAATTCATACCGTACAATTATAACGTATTATATGTGGCCCGAGTCACACATAGAAAATGTAATGATTATAACGAAAATGCTGACAGGTATAATCAAAAGAGATTAATTAGAGCTTTAAAAAAGGAAAAAAAACACAATTTAACTTCACTTGGATCAAAACAAAATTTACAAAACATTCATAAAAATCACAAAAACATATTATATTTAACCTGACTCATTTCCCAAAAAGTTTACGTCAATACTGTAACAACCCGACTTTGAAAGTCAAAGTACAAGTCAACGTCAAAATCAAAGGAAGAAAAGATTGCTAATTGTGATCTGTCACTCCTTGCTTAATTATTGATTGTACTTCTCGACTTGTAATCGATACTCTAATTTAAGTTACTTTAGTTGTATTATGTAGAGTACATGTTAATAAATCACAGATTAATCGTTAATCGACTCATCGCTAATCGCATCGATATCGCATCGTAACTCGAATTATAGGGTATGGATATTGTTTTACGTGTGTGTGCTATTATGTGTTACTTGTGCATGTTATGTTTATGTTGAAGTGATTAATCGCAAACACAATCGCAACTCTATCACAACGCAATCTCATTGCAAACTCGAGATTTAAGAATTATGGTTATGTTATTTAGTAGTTAGGTTATTTTTGTAATTAATCGCATCGCTTATAACAACCCCCAAGATATTTTTTCGACACTCCTAATATATTTAAAGTATCCCTATATGTCTAAAAATACACCCCGTATATGAAAACGAGCCCTAAATACCTTATATAATTAAAAATAAAATAAAAACAAGATCTTTACCTCGCTCGCGGGCCGCGAACGAGTAGGTGGTAACCTACGCGGGCCGCGACAGCTTGGAGTCAGGGCGAGCCCCTGAGCTGCCACGTGTCACCATTCATGTCGAGCCTAGTGGCGAGTCAGCCAAGCTAGGGCCTACCCTAGATGGCCTCGCGGGTCGCGAAGGCCCTGGAGGATGTCTACGTGGGGCGCGAGGGGAGTCGAAGAGGCACTATAAATTGAGGCATTCAACTTCAGTTTCAAACCGTTCAATCTCTCGTTCTCTCTCTCGAAATTCTACATAACAATTATAATTTTCGGGCATAATACCCCCCTAAATAATGAAGTTCTGCCTCGTTGTAAGTATCATAATCCCGGTTACGTATTAGATACGCTGCCTGATTGATCCAGGGTTCCGTAACGGCTGTCGTGGTTCTGCCCGACGTAGTCGTTGGAATGCCGTCTCAGGGAGGGTATTGCTAATGTAAATATTGGGTTATTATACTAACGCGTGTGTATTTGTGTAATTTATAGATAATCACCAGGAAATCCTTAAAGAAAACCTAAGACCGCAATGTGAGTAATCTCCTTTTTGTAAACTTTTTTTTACAAAATCTTAAATATTTTACAATGTAATTAAGCAGTGATTGAGTCTTTGTAATTCTTCAGTTACTGCCGGTATGTTGGGGTTTTGTATACAAAATGTGGAACACGTTACCATTGGACAAAGAGTTAGCCAATGGATAATATGACCCATCAGTCAGGATTGACAGTACTGAATGAGTAATTGTGTAGATGTAAACATTGTAATCGCTCTCAATACTGTTAAAAGATAAAACTCTTCTTGATTAACTGGGATTCACTCTCCAATATTTCCCACTGACAAAATGTTTTTAAACGCGTTTCAGGTAACAAAATGTGAAAGCCAACTAGAAGCCAGCTGGATAGCACTGAAGGCTTGGAGAAAGTGGCTATAAAAGTTATCTAAATAAAGAAGATGTTTTATTTCAATAAAATAGGATTTACTCCTATAAATCAGTTTGTAATGAAAACTTGGGTTTTATCCCAATACACTTAATATTATAAAAGTATGGTGTTTTACACTGATAAAATATTTCCTAACTACGGTCCTGACGTAATTTCCGCTGCCAAATTGATAAACACCGATACCACCGAAACTGATTCTCGCGGCCGCCTGTTCCCGGGACAGATAGGGGGCGGGGGTTGCGACAGAAGGTGGTATCAGAGCTAAGCCACTGATTCAGCCACAGAAGTGTTCTGCTCACACCAAGATATTATTCAAAGTGTTAGGAAATAAATTATGAAAATACACGCATATCTGTATTTTATTGTGGTGTGTTATTTGACTATTTGTTAGTTTACATTATGAGCGACCAAGGACCTTCCAACGCCTACCGTCAGTTGTCCAGCTCACCTAGGAGCGAAGGCACCTCTTCACAACCTGCCCTCTCAGGGTATTCAGCTAACAATGAAGATGGGATATTCGTGTTTTGGGCTCAGTCTGAAGAGCCATTCCCCCCTAAAAAGAGAGGATGGTTCAGTAGGGGAACATATGAACGTATGAAGAGAATGAAAAAATTGCAAAATCAACGAGCTTTAGCAGCCGCTAAAAGAGAAACAAATGCTCGCAAACAGGATATGCTCAATAGGAGTTTAGCAAATTTCTATATCCTAGCAACCACAGCTGCAGACCCTAACCTTGAGCAACTCATAGCACCCCAGCCCTTACCACTATTTCCCGCACAGCCAATGGAAATCGAGAACAACCCAGAAAATCAAATCCCAATACCTGAATTCAACCCAACTGAGATACCTAGGATACCAGCACCCAATCCCTTAGACCCAGACTACGACCCGTGGTTAGATGACCATAGGGATTACCAGCAACGCTACCCAATACCAGAAGACACACCTATGCCAAATCTAGCAGCTTACCCAGGTTTAGACCCTCTAGACCCCTACTATGATAGCGATCAGTACATTAGGGAAATTTTAGAGAATCCATACCCATACCAGGAACCAATGCCCCAGTTTCCAAACCCAGTCCCAGCACCTGCACCCCCAATGAGTGCAGAAAATGTGCAAGAACTCCGAACCTTCTGAGAATAAATTTTAGAAAGTAGCGAGAGGATGAGGCAGGTCGGAAAACGACTCGTCTGGAAGTATGACGAGCGTAATATGGAGTTCTGGATGAACCCATATCAGTGAAGGTGGTAGTAATAATAACAATAATACAATAATATATCATATGTGTGTATGTTTGAAAAAAAAATATAGATAATAGCTATAGATGCCTACTAGTATTGTAATTTTAAATTTTCAGTTTCAGTTTGTATTAGATGCATACTATATATAAGAAATAGTAAGTCGCAATGATCGACGATTTTGATCAATATGCGTGTCATATGATTGGTTATGTTAAATATTATCTTGTGATATTAATACGTGGTAAAAGTTTAAAATTCAGATGGACGAAGAAGTGAATCAAGAAAACCCGAATAATAACCCGGAAAACCAGAATAACGATAATCAGAATAACAATAACAATGGAAACCAAGTGGATAACAGTGCCATCCAACACATAGTGGCACAAGGAATAATAGATGCGATGCCATATATTATTCAAACAGTTAGGGAAGCTGATAATAAAAGCAACCGTGATAGTAAACGACCCACTGAACCAGAAAACAACGTGAACAATGGACCCATACTTCAAGTGCCCATTCCCAAAAGAAGAAGAACCATATCTTATGGTTGTTCTTATAAAGAATTCTGGTCTTGTAAACCAATTAAATTTTCGGGCAATGAAGGGGCCGTTGCAGCTCTACGCTGGATAGAAAAGACTGAGGCTGTTCTAAAAATAAGCAAGTGTGCGGAAGAGGATAAGATAATGTTTGATTCCAATCTGTTTAACAACTCAGCACTAGAATGGTGGAACACTATCCTCCAGTCTAGGGGAAGTGACAGAATTTACAATATGGAATGGGAGGAATTTAAGAATATGGTAGAAAGGAAATTCTGCCCTCCTAATGAAAAGGAACAGATAGCAAATAAATTCCTAAACCTTAGGATGACTGGAGTGGATAGTAAGGGATACAATACGTTATTCTTTGAATATGCTAGAATAGTACCAACCCTTGCATCACCAGAACCTGTATTAATCTCCCGTTATATCTGGGGATTAATTAGTGAGATTAGGCATGTAGTCAAGGCGGCTAGACCTCAAACTATAGAAGAAGCTGTAGAACTAGCAAATACCTTGACATATGAGTTAGTGCGTACACGGGAGGAGGACCAGAGGAGAAACCTAGCTCAAAGGCTTACCCAAGAGTTTCGCTCTAGAAATTCCAACCGTGGGAAAAATGTAGGTTCTACCTCTGCACCCTACTGCAAGGCCTGCAAGAAGAAACATTTGGGAAAATGCTGCACCTACTGCAATTTCTGCAAGATACCAGGACACAAGAAGGAAGATTGTAGGAGGAAACCTAACAATGGAATGTGCTTCAACTGTGGAGATAAAGGTCACATCAAGCCAAATTGTTCGAAGCTAGCTCCAGCCGCAAACAATATGTCACACCCCCAAAATCCACATGCAGAGTATCACCGCTTGGAGGTGTGACTGACCAGGATCAAGCTGTCACACCCCCAAAATACACATGCGGAGTATCACCGCTTGGAGGCGTGACTGACCAGGATCAAACCACTAATCATATTGAACAAGCAAGTAATTTAGTTGTAAAAGTCCAACCAACACGATTAGTGTCCAAAACAAACATAGTTAAGTTATGAGCGGAAGCATAATGTTCAAAACCAAATCAAAAGTTTAATTATCCAAATGTTTAACATGGCACTCAGCTGTCCATGTCCCACAACGACTCTTCCTTGTGCAAGCTCCAGCTAAGTACCTATAGACCTGCAAAGCATGTAGTAACGAGTCAACAACTAGTTGAGTGAGTTCACGTTTGGTTGTCCAGTTTATAGTTATTCCGAAAACACAGTTTGTTCTTTACCAGCTATCCAGCCGTGGGGGTTACCCCATAGTTCGAAAATCGTTTATTAGTTACCCGTTCTTACGTTGGCTATTCCAGCCCGGCTCTATGGCCGTGGGGGCTACCCCATGTTTAATTCACCAGACTCGTTACCATATCGACTACTAACGTTCGTCATGTTTAAGTGCCCTAACGTCTGTGTCTATCATCACTGACGTGCCATAGTCCATTAGTCCACGCCCGTCCTCTGCGGCACGGTGTGAGGTTTGTTAAACCTAATAGCGCTATTTAACTAATGACCCGTTCGCCATTGGCCTCGGCGATTAAGTCGATACAAAAGGAGGGACTTCGTTGATAGAGTTCTAGTCTGGTATAGTTAAATACGTCTCAACAGGACGAGGAATCTATGTTCCTGATTACGTCTCAACAGGACGAGGAATCTATGTTCCTGATTACGTCTCAACAGGACGAGGAATCCCTATTCCTTAACCCATTCCCAACCCCTGGGAATCCCATGCTTTGTAACGAAGTGTGAACTCACCTTGGTTTGCTCGGCAGATTACACAGAAAGGTCATGTCAAAATGCTAGTGGTCAACCACGTCCTAACATGGTTACCAATACAAGTCAGGTTTCGGTTTTCAAGTAGTGCGTACAAGCATCACATAGATAGCACATAGGAAGCACATACGGATCATGGCAACATACATCAACACGTTCAATAATTAATAGTGTAATCAAGATTGGGCTCGCACAAGCTTCGCTACCTTGTGCGAGTCATCCGTTGGATTCCATTTCTACCCGGCCCAAAGTCAAGAAGCCCAAACCACACTATAATCATAACCACGGCTCAACAATTAAAAACAGATAACCATCTTGTGCGGCCCAATCACAACAAACAACAAACAATCTTGTGCGACTCAAAGGTCCTTGTGCGACTGGGGACTGCTTGTGCGATCAGGTCCTCTTGTGCGAATGGACCTCTTGTGCGACCAAGAGGTCTTGTGCGATTAAGTAACTTGTGTGATTGGTTAACTAATTCCCGTAATTCATGCAATCAGTTATGTTGTTTCCATTATCCGATTTAATCAACAATTAATCAGTTACTCTACCATTGACAAATACCATAATTACAATGTATCAATCAACACAAGAATCAACAGTTTCCAACTTGCATATGGATCGATCGAACTAAGGTTTCCCACATCTAATTCTTATGAACCCTAATCGAAAACAAAGCATGAACAATAATTTATCGATTCGTATGAACAAACAGCTGATTACATTATCATACAGGACATGATAGTCGATTAACATCTATACGGTTTTAGATCATTATCATACAATCCGATTCACAATAATTATCATTCTATAAACATCATTGCACATCATACAATCCTGACCATTATATCAAATCATTAACAATTAAATCTCGATATACATAATCATCACGACATTTATCATAAATCAGCTTATGGATCTCAACTATAATACTATGGTTTACATCATCAATACAATTATCAAAATAATAAATCATGGCCGACAACTGTTAACACTTCATGATGTGATTGGACCGATTTATATAGTGTTTATATAGTAGACCATTCCATTATTATAACATATAACAATCACATGCAATTACCACACTATGGCCGACAATTATGAGAGATTCTTATCATAAAAATCAATTCCAACATATGCTCATAATCATTACCACTAACAATTAATATTTATGATGTCAATTAGTACTTTTCACATATTTCAACAACTTGTCAGTATATCACATTCATATGTTTCAAATTTAACCGTTCAATCACATCAAGTAAATAATGGCACAGGTGGTTCATGCATACCACCGATTTATTCCTCATCATAAGCCCTACTTATTTTGCTTATGTTACACATATACATCTAGGCTTCATTATCACATGTTCACATAGAATCAGCATTTAACAAATTAAACAATAAGAGATAGCACTAACCGAAAGATAGAAGGTGTTTGCTTGATCGGTGCAAGAATTCCGAATGAAGGGATGGCTGCCGTCTTTGGGAGAGAATTAGGGTTTGATGTGTGTTATCTACTTTGTAGTTTATGAGGATTTTATCAAATCCTTGTGTTGTTATGCAAATGAGAGAATGGGCCGAACCCATTCGTGGGCTATCCCTGTGATTCGAATTCCAAGAGTGTGGGCCAAGTGGAGTACCGCAATTGGATTTATTGTGTACGGCCCAAGGGTGTTGTGCGATTGAACTTAGGTTGTGCGACTAAGGGTTGTTAATATACATGCATTCACACAATAATCACATAATGAAAACATTCCATTAAATCACAAAATCACATAATGTTCATACCAATTACATCGAGCACAACGATGGGTTCTGAAATACGAGTTGTCACATTATCCCCAAGTTGAAAGAAATTTCGTCCCGAAATTTAGCACGTACTCACTGAGGAAGCTAGTTAAGTTGCATGGTTTTTTTTTTTCCTGGTTTTCCTGGGGTGTCACATCCTCCCCCCGTTGATCTGGAATTTCGTCCCGAAATTCCGTAGCTTCAGCCTCAGTAGTAGTTGTACCGGTTGCGAACAGTTGGGGATACTTTTGTTTCATCTGATCTTCGCGTTCCCAGGTGAACTCCGGGTCGCGACGTGAGTTCCAACGAACTCGAACGAGAGGTATTCTAGTACGCTTGAGGACCTTAACATCCCGGTCCGTGATTTCAACAGGTTCCTCGACGAATCGTAACTGCTCATCGATCGTGAGCTCCTTCAAAGGAACTACGTGGGTCTCATCTGACAGACACTTCTTCAGATTTGACACATGGAAAACGTCGTGAACTGCACTGAGTTCTGCTGGTAAGTTCAGTCTGTAGGCCACCTTGCCTATTTTCTCAATGACTTCGAAAGGTCCAACGTATCGTGGGTTAAGTTTGCCCCGTTTGCCAAAACGAACCACACCCTTCTAGGGTGAAACCTTGAGTAGTACACGCTCCCCAACCTGGAGCTCTAGTGGTTTTCTGCCCTTATCGGCGTAGACTTTCTGACGGTCACGAGCCGCCGCCATTCGTTGTCGTATCTGAGCAATTTTCTCGGTTGTGTCAACCACATGTTCTGGACCAGTAATCTGACTATCCCCCACCTCTGCCCAACAAAGAGGTGACCGGCATTTACGCCCGTACAATGCCTCAAACGGAGCAGCTTTAAAGCTGGTGTGGTAGCTATTATTGTATGAGAATTCCACAAGTGGCAGATGCTTTTCCCAGCCGTTGCCAAAGTCAATTACGCATGCCCTAAGCATGTCTTCGAGGGTCTGGATGGTACGTTCCGACTGCCCATCCGTTTGCGGGTGATAAGCTGTGCTCATATCTAAACGTGAGCCAAAGGACTTGTGCATTGCTTGCCACAGTTCTGATGTAAAACGTGCATCTCGATCCGAGATGATAGAGGTGGGCACTCCGTGCCTCGAGACACTTCCTTAAGATATACGTCTGCTAGTGTGGAGAACTTATCCGTTTCCTTGATATCCAAGAAGTGAGCAGACTTTGTGAGTCGATCCATGATCACCCAAATAGTATCGTTACCACGTTGAGATCTAGGCAGGCCAGTAACAAAATCCATGGAAATTTGCTCCCATTTCCATTGTGGTATCTCTGGTTGTTGGAGGGGGCCTGAAGGTTTCTGGTATTCCGCCTTGACTCTCGCACAAGTCAAGCACTTGCTAACGTAAGTTGCTATGTGGGCCTTCATGCTAGGCCACCAATACGTAGTTTTGATATCGTGGTACATCTTATCCGAACCAGGGTGTACCGAGTAGCGAGACTTGTGTGCCTCATCCATCGCAAGCTCTTGTAGGTCGCCATAAAGTGGGACCCAGATGCGTCCTGTAACGTAGTAAGCACCGTCTTCCTTCTGTTCTAAGCGTTGCCTTGAGCCGCGTAGGGCTTCAGCCCTGACGTTTTCTGGTTTCAATGCTTCTACCTGAGCATCTCGTATCTGGGAAGGAAGACTAGACTATATAGTGAGTTGTAAAGCTAGTACGCGCTTAGGCGCTGTGTCCTTTCGACTGAGGGCGTCAGCCACAACATTGGCTTTGCCTGGGTGATACCTAATCGAGCATTCGTAGTCATTCAGTAGTTCGACCCATCGTCGCTGTCGCATATTGAGTTCCTTCTGTTTGAAGATATGCTCGAGGCTCCTGTGGTCAGTGTAGATGGCGCACTTGGTACCATGCAGGTATTGTCTCCATATCTTAAGTACCAAAACAACAGCTCCCAGCTCTATATCGTGTGTAGTGTAGTTCCTTTCATGAACTTTAAGTTGGCGTGAGGCGTAGGCTATAACTTTATCCCGTTGCATCAATATACAACCAAGACCCTGAACTGATGCGTCGCAGTAAACCACAAAGTTGTCTGTGCCCTCTGGCAATGAAAGAATAGGTGCACTGCAAAGTCTATCCTTTAGGTGCTGAAATGCTAGTTCCTGTGCATTTCCCATCGATAAACAACGCCTTTCTGCGTTAGTGAGGTGAGAGGTTGTGCAATCTTAGAAAAATCCTTAATGAACCTCCTGTAGTAACCTGCCAAACCCAAGAATTGGCGAATTTCCGTTGGTGTGCGAGGTGCAGGCCAGCTCTTGATCGAGTCTACCTTGGATGGATCAACGTGAATCCCATCCTTGTTCACCACATGACCTAAGAAATGGACTTCACGAAGCCAGAAGTCGCATTTTGAAAACTTAGCGTACAGCTGTTCTGTTCGAAGGAGTTCCAAAATGAGTCGTATATGCTGTTCGTGTCCTTCCTGACTCTTCGAATAGATGAGAATGTCATCGATGAATACGATAACGAACTTGTCTAGGTACGGCTTGCACACTCGATTCATCAAGTCCATGAAGACCGCTGGTGCGTTTGTCATCCCAAAAGGCATGACCAGAAACTCATAGTGTCCATAACGGGTTCTAAAGGCTGTTTTAGAGACGTCCTCTTCCCGGACTCTCAGCTGGTGATATCCCGATCTCAAATCGATCTTTGAATAGTAGCTCGACCCTTGTAACTGGTCGAATAGGTCGTCAATGCGTGGAAGAGGGTAGCGATTCTTCACAGTCACCTTGTTCAGTTCACGGTAGTCGATGCACATTCTAAACGTACCGTCTTTCTTCTTCACAAATAGCACTGGAGCTCCCCAGGGAGAAGAGCTAGGACGAATAAAGCCCTTATCCAAGAGTTCTTGTAGTTGTGTAGAAAGTTCTTTCAACTCTGATGGAGCTAGGCGATAAGGTGCATGAGCTATAGGTGCCGTTCCATGGGCTAGCTCGATCTGAAATTCGACCTGGCGATGATGCGGAAGACCAGGTAGTTCCTCATGAAATACTTCAGGGAAGTCACATACGATTGGAAAATCTTCTATCTTCTTCTCTTTCTTCGAGGTGTCAGTTACGAGAGCCAGAAAAGCAGTGTGGCCCTTACGCAAACACTTTTGGGCCTTAAGGGAAGAGATGATGCTCACAACAGCACCACTCTTGTCGCCACGAATCATGAGAGGTTCATCACCTGGGCGAGGAATACGGGCAATCTTTTCGTTACAAAGAATCTCTGTTCGATGTTGAGGTAGCCAATTCATACCAATAACGATGTCGAAACCATCACAACGTTGGGGTCATTCCTAATATCACCCTGTCTAATCACGAACACTCGACCCCTGGCACCATTGCCGTCATTATTACCCCCGTTGTTGTCCCATTGTTGTTCCCGTTTCCTTGGTTGTGGTTCTGATTCTGATTCTGGTTCAGCCGTGGGTAGCGTCTCATGAAATGATCTCCAGCACCACACTGATAACATCCCTTGTTATCCTGCTGTTGCTGCTGATCTTGTGGAGCTTGTGGCTGCTGTTATCGGTTCTGGTTTGCAGGACGTGAGCTTTTACAATCTTTGGCTCCATGACTAAGCTTGTTGCATCTCTAACGACGATCCTTGTTGCACTGCCCGCTGTGGTGCAAATTACATCGATTGCACTTAGGGTGGTTTCCCCTGTATCCACCCTGACTTCAATTACCAAAAGACTGCTGACTGGGGCTCCTGTACTCGACTAAGATTGAACCGAAGTGAAACCCTTGCTTAAATTTCCATTCCACTTGCGTTTGTTGTCACTGGGAGCATCCGAAGTAGTTGTAGCAGCATTAATACGCTTCGGCAGTTTGTTCTGTCCTATCGCCTGATCTGAGAGACATTGAGCAAGACGAGTAATATCCTGGATAGTAGCAAGGTTAGCAGAAGTCACATGACTTTGAATCGTTTCGTGTAAGCTTCTATCTCTGACCCCGTCATCATCAGATTAAAGAACTCCATATCTAGTTTGTGGATGTCATCACGACTACAGTATTCGCGTTTGATCAGTTCCTCAAAATCATTCCATGGGGTGGCATTAGCAGCCGCCAGTCCCAGCATCTGAACTCGCGCGTTCCGCCGAGTTAGTGTAGTGCCTTCGAGAGTACCAGTGGCGTAATTCACCCTATGAGCCTCAGGGCATTCACACGTCTCTAAGACAAACTCGAGTTTTTCAAACCAATGGAGGAGTCCAACAGCTCCTTTAGTGCCACTGAAAGTACTAGGACAACAGTCCATGAACGTCTTAAATGTGCATACAGGCGGCTGAGCGTTCTGACCTTGTTACGCGAGGACGAGAGAGACAGGGTTAAGCGCGAGAGTTGAGTCATGAGAGTAGGATCTAACATCCTAGGATAGGTTCGTAACAGCAGGTTATACCTCCTGTCTGAGCGGCCGCGAGTGCTGCCGTAACTTGTTTGTTGATAAGAGCCGTCAGCTGGCTTGAGTTAGGTTCACACGTTCCCTCATGATCTCACATCGAAGGAAACACAAATAGGAAAGGTGTCGCAAATGTGTGTAAGTGTGGAGTGACAGTAGGGAGCAAGCACAAATGTGTTTTCAAACTATAGTTGCTACGTTTATCTAAGCATACCATGAGCAAAGTTCTATGCAATCTAGCAAGTAGGCAATAAAACACAAACCATATCACCTAGAATGTCGAGCCTTGCACGTGGAGTGAAGCGTCGTTGTGGATCGTAGAGCACTGTACAGGTTATAGTCTGGTTTTAACAAAAACATTTTCCTTTATTAAAACCAAGTTCTCTATAACCAATGGCTCTGATACCAATCTGTCACACCCCCAAAATACACATGCGGAGTATCACCGCTTGGAGGCGTGACTGACCAGGATCAAACCACTAATCATATTGAACAAGCAAGTAATTTAGTTGTAAAAGTCCAACCAACACGATTAGTGTCCAAAACAAACATAGTTAAGTTATGAGCGGAAGCATAATGTTCAAAACCAAATCAAAAGTTTAATTATCCAAATGTTTAACATGGCACTCAGCTGTCCATGTCCCACAACGACTCTTCCTTGTGCAAGCTCCAGCTAAGTACCTATAGACCTGCAAAGCATGTAGTAACGAGTCAACAACTAGTTGAGTGAGTTCACGTTTGGTTGTCCAGTTTATAGTTATTCCGAAAACACAGTTTGTTCTTTACCAGCTATCCAGCCGTGGGGGTTACCCCATAGTTCGAAAATCGTTTATTAGTTACCCGTTCTTACGTTGGCTATTCCAGCCCGGCTCTATGGCCGTGGGGGCTACCCCATGTTTAATTCACCAGACTCGTTACCATATCGACTACTAACGTTCGTCATGTTTAAGTGCCCTAACGTCTGTGTCTATCATCACTGACGTGCCATAGTCCATTAGTCCACGCCCGTCCTCTGCGGCACGGTGTGAGGTTTGTTAAACCTAATAGCGCTATTTAACTAATGACCCGTTCGCCATTGGCCTCGGCGATTAAGTCGATACAAAAGGAGGGACTTCGTTGATAGAGTTCTAGTCTGGTATAGTTAAATACGTCTCAACAGGACGAGGAATCTATGTTCCTGATTATGTCTCAACAGGACGAGGAATCTATGTTCCTGATTACGTCTCAACAGGACGAGGAATCCCTATTCCTTAACCCATTCCCAACCCCTGGGAATCCCATGCTTTGTAACGAAGTGTGAACTCACCTTGGTTTGCTCGGCAGATTACACAGAAAGGTCATGTCAAAATGCTAGTGGTCAACCACGTCCTAACATGGTTACCAATACAAGTCAGGTTTCGGTTTTCAAGTAGTGCGTACAAGCATCACATAGATAGCACATAGGAAGCACATACGGATCATGGCAACATACATCAACACGTTCAATAATTAATAGTGTAATCAAGATTGGGCTCGCACAAGCTTCGCTACCTTGTGCGAGTCATCCGTTGGATTCCATTTCTACCCGGCCCAAAGTCAAGAAGCCCAAACCACACTATAATCATAACCACGGCTCAACAATTAAAAACAGATAACCATCTTGTGCGGCCCAATCACAACAAACAACAAACAATCTTGTGCGACTCAAAGGTCCTTGTGCGACTGGGGACTGCTTGTGCGATCAGGTCCTCTTGTGCGAATGGACCTCTTGTGCGACCAAGAGGTCTTGTGCGATTAAGTAACTTGTGTGATTGGTTAACTAATTCCCGTAATTCATGCAATCAGTTATGTTGTTTCCATTATCCGATTTAATCAACAATTAATCAGTTACTCTACCATTGACAAATACCATAATTACAATGTATCAATCAACACAAGAATCAACAGTTTCCAACTTGCATATGGATCGATCGAACTAAGGTTTCCCACATCTAATTCTTATGAACCCTAATCGAAAACAAAGCATGAACAATAATTTATCGATTCGTATGAACAAACAGCTGATTACATTATCATACAGGACATGATAGTCGATTAACATCTATACGGTTTTAGATCATTATCATACAATCCGATTCACAATAATTATCATTCTATAAACATCATTGCACATCATACAATCCTGACCATTATATCAAATCATTAACAATTAAATCTCGATATACATAATCATCACGACATTTATCATAAATCAGCTTATGGATCTCAACTATAATACTATGGTTTACATCATCAATACAATTATCAAAATAATAAATCATGGCCGACAACTGTTAACACTTCATGATGTGATTGGACCGATTTATATAGTGTTTATATAGTAGACCATTCCATTATTATAACATATAACAATCACATGCAATTACCACACTATGGCCGACAATTATGAGAGATTCTTATCATAAAAATCAATTCCAACATATGCTCATAATCATTACCACTAACAATTAATATTTATGATGTCAATTAGTACTTTTCACATATTTCAACAACTTGTCAGTATATCACATTCATATGTTTCAAATTTAACCGTTCAATCACATCAAGTAAATAATGGCACAGGTGGTTCATGCATACCACCGATTTATTCCTCATCATAAGCCCTACTTATTTTGCTTATGTTACACATATACATCTAGGCTTCATTATCACATGTTCACATAGAATCAGCATTTAACAAATTAAACAATAAGAGATAGCACTAACCGAAAGATAGAAGGTGTTTGCTTGATCGGTGCAAGAATTCCGAATGAAGGGATGGCTGCCGTCTTTGGGAGAGAATTAGGGTTTGATGTGTGTTATCTACTTTGTAGTTTATGAGGATTTTATCAAATCCTTGTGTTGTTATGCAAATGAGAGAATGGGCCGAACCCATTCGTGGGCTATCCCTGTGATTCGAATTCCAAGAGTGTGGGCCAAGTGGAGTACCGCAATTGGATTTATTGTGTACGGCCCAAGGGTGTTGTGCGATTGAACTTAGGTTGTGCGACTAAGGGTTGTTAATATACATGCATTCACACAATAATCACATAATGAAAACATTCCATTAAATCACAAAATCACATAATGTTCATACCAATTACATCGAGCACAACGATGGGTTCTGAAATACGAGTTGTCACACAAGCCACCAATCATATTGAACAAGCATGTAAGTAAATATAAAACCCAACACAATATAATTGGTGTCCAAATCAAAACATAGTTTAAGTTGCAAGCGGAAGCATAATGTTTAAAATCAAAGCATAGGTTTAAATGTTTCAAATGTTAACATGGCACACAACTGTCCATGTCCCACAACGACCGCGCCTCCCCGTGTAAGCTGCAAAAGCATCTAACGACCTGCAAGGCATGTAACAACGAATCAACAACAAAGTTGAGCGAGTTCACAGTTGGTTGTTTAGTTTAGTGTTTGTTTCGAAAACCATGAGTTGTTTCGTAAACCACAAGTTAACCAATATCCTTGTTTCCCAAACCGTATCCAAAACCAGTGGGGGCTTCCCCATGTAAACCACTAGACCGTTACCATATCGACAACTGACGAACAATAAGTTGTGCCCTACGTCAATGTCTATCATCATTGACTAAGTGCCCAGATCCATTAGTACACGCTCGTCCTACCGGCACGGTGTGAGGCTTGTCAACCCTAATAGCGCTATTAACTATTTACCCGCTCGCCATTGGCCCGGTGATTAAGTCGATATAAAAATGAGGGACTTCATGATAGAGTTTTGTCTAGTAATTTAATGTTGTCGTCCTTCCTATGGAGGAGCGGAGGTACATAATCTACCCAAGGAGATTACACATGTTCAAGGTTGTCGTCCTTCCTATGGAGGAGCGGAGGTACATATTCTACCCAAGGAGAATATGCAGGTTCTCTTTAATCTCTTTACCCATTCCCTAACCACCGGGAATCCCATGCCTTGTAGAAAGTGTGAACTCACCTTGGTTTGCTCGGCAGATAAGCAAAAATGGTCGCTTGAGCTATGTGTGGTCAACCACGTCTTAACATGGTTACCATACAAGTCAGGTCTAGGTTCAAGTAGTGCACGTATGTTCACACAGAGATAGCAAGTTACGAACACATAGTATACACGACATACACGTAGAGCAATATCAGACAAATTCATGAAAAAGACCAATAAGAATAGCCGGCCCAACCTATTGTGCGATCAGCACCACTTGTGCGATCCATAATGGGTTGTGCGATCACCATAACCGGCCCAAACAATAACACACGTTGATCTTGTGCGGTCCGGATGACTTGTGCGATCCGGACGACTTGTGCGATCCAATTAAGTTGTATGACTGGGTTGGGCCATCCGGCCCAACAACATAAATTAAATCCAAACACTGTGTAAGGCCCAAGACTTGTGCGATCGGCACTGCCTTGTGAGATCCACAAGTCTTGTGCAATTGTACACTGTGCTTTATGTGACAGTACCTAGCTTGTGCGATTCCCTTGTGCGACCGGTCTTGTGCGATCAGATCAGATTCTATGTGATCTGACCTTGTGCGGTTAGTTATATGTGGCCATAATTTATGGATTCAGTTACACATTCCATGATTACACGATTTTGACAATAAATTCTAAATTAATTAACATGAACCTATCCATGATCAAATCATCAATTTACCTATGATCAGATTCAAATCAAACGCCTATCAATTAATTTACTTAGAACCCTAACCTAAATCATGAACAACCACTATCACATAAATCAAATCGGATCAATCAGAATGTTCATTACATCAAATTTTCATCACCATTAGATCATTCATTCATGCCGTATATACATGTTCTCAAACACATCCAATATGCAAACCGATTACTACCAATTCTACATCGTCGGCCGATATCAATCATGTTTCAATATTAGATCTAACTTGTTAATTATCACAAGGTGTTTATCAAAATCCCTCTATCATACCGTCCTACTTATTAACATCAAACAAATCGAGATCAAACACTTAACCATATTATCATTCAATCAAGTTATAACAGTAATCAATGTCAAGCAATAATAATCATATACTAACCGAATGCAAGGTAGGAATCACAAAGACTTCAAGAGGATCAGGATAGCCGTCGGCTTCAAAGATGAAAGGCTATGGCCGTCGCTCAAGAGGAAGGAGAAGAGGGAGAGCTAGGGTTTGGTGTATGATCTAGTTTTGCAAGTTATGAGGGGTATACTCTTTCCCTATGGTGTTATGCGCAACAAGGGAGTGGGCCGAACCCCTCACGGGCTGCCCTTGGGATTCGAATGCAAGTGTGGGCCGAGAGAGATGTGATGGAGAAGAGGTGCATGGCCCAACTTGGGCTTGTGCGATTGGGTTGTGTTGTACGACCAGGTTTGCATATTCACATTTTAATGTAACAAAACATAAACACATAACATAACATTCAATTAAAACCAACATATCAACTTGTCATATAGAGTTCACACACATTACATTAAACACAAGACAAGTTCTGAAATACGAGTTGTCACACAATAAGACTACTAAAAGTGATAGAGCATTTGTTCTGCCTGCAGAAGAAGCCAAGATGATTCCGGATGTGATAGCCGGTACGTTTTTAGTTAATGATGTTTTTGCCAAAGTATTATTTGACTCTGGTGTGAACCAAAGTTTTATTAATACTTCATTTTGCAAACTTCTTAATCAACCATTAACTAAACTCCCACAAGAATGTCTAGTAGAGACAACAAATGGGGAAACCGTTAGGATTTCTGAAATCTTGTAGGGAGCAAGAATAGAGTTTTTAAATCAAAAGTTTATTGCAAATCTTTATCCAATGAATCTGGTAGGATTTGATGTTGTACTAGGAATGGATTGGTTAATAGCCAATAAAGCCAGTATTTTATGTGATCAAAACTTAATTCAAGTGAATTCACCAAAAGGTGAAAAGATCACAATTAAAGGAGATAAGCCCTCTAGATCCACAAAATTCATCTCTGTGATGAAAACAACAAGTTATATAAGAGAAGGATCTTTAGTGTATTTGATTTCCATAATCACTAACACTAAAGGAAAAGAATTAAAAGATATTCCAGTAGTATCTCAGTTTCCAGATGTGTTTCCAGAAGAATTACCAGGACTACCTCCAGACAGGAAAGTTGAAGTCAGAATCCATCTGCTACCAGGGACAGCACCAATTGCCAAGGCGCTGTATCATTTGGCACCCGCAGAAATGCAAGAATTAAAGAAACAGTTAGACGAACTATTGGAAAATGGATTTATACAGCCAAGTTCATCACCATGGGGAGCGCCGATCTTATTCGTTAAGAAGAAAGACAGATCAATGCGTATGTGCATTGACTACCGTGAATTGAACAAGGTCACGATTAAAAATCAGTATCTATTACCGAGAATCGATGATCTGTTTGATCAGTTGCAAGGAGCTCGATTTTTCTCTAAAATCGATTTACGGTCAGGATATCATCAATTAAAGGTATAGGAAGAGGACATTCCTAAGACCGCTTTTAGAACAAGGTATGGCCATTATGAATTTACTGTCATGTCATTTGGTTTAACCAATGCTCCAGCTGCATTCATGGACATGATGAACCGAATATGTAAGCCATATTTGGAAAAATTCATAATTGTCTTTAGAGATGATATTCTCATTTACTCTAAGAGTAAAGAGGAACATGCAAGACATCTGCACGCACTCCTAAGTTTATTAAGAAAAGAAAAGCTTTATGCTAAGTTTTCAAAGTGCGAGTTTTGGTTAGAACATGTACAGTTTCTTGGACATTTAGTCAATCATGAAGGAATTCATGTGGATCCCACCAAGATCGAGGCAATTACCAAATGGAAAACCCGTGAATCACCAACCGAGGTTAGAAGTTTCTTAGGATTAGCCGGTTATTATAGAAGATTTATTCGAGATTTTTCTAGAATAGCCATTCTTTTAACTAAGCTAACTTGTAAATCCATTAAGTTTGAATGGGGACCAAAACAGGAAGAAGCCTTTAGAATTCTTAAGCAAAGACTAACCAACGCACCCATACTAGCGTTACCAGAAGGAACTGAAGATTTCGTAATCTATTGTGTCGTTTCTAAGTTAGGTTATGGATGTGTGTTAATGCAATGTCAAAAGGCAACTTAAGAATCATGAAGAGAATTATTCAACCCATGATTTGGAATTAGGAGCCATAATTTTTGCCCTTAAAATTTGGAGACATTACCTTTACGGTAGTAAGTTTACCATTTTTACAGATCATAAGAGTTTAAGGTATGTTTTTGGGCAAAAGGAGTTGAATATGAGGCAAAGACACTGGATGGAAATTCTTAGTGATTATGATTGTAATATCCAGTATCATTCAGGAAAGGCTAATGTAGTAGCCGATGCTTTAAGTCGAAAGTATCACGAAAAGCCAAAAAGAGTACGTTCTCTTAAATTAAATCTACAGATAGATTTAAATGAACAAATTAGAAAAGCACAAGAATCAGTAATCAAGGATGATACTGAAAAGCTGAAAGGAATGATTAAAGAATTAGAACAAGGAACAGATGGAATTTGGAGACTCCATAAGAAAAGAACGTGGATACCTAAATCAGGAAACCTACACCACCGTATATTAGAAGAAGCCCATAAGTCTAAGTATACGATGCATCTTGGAAGTGATAAGATGTATCAACATTTAAGAAAGAATTTTTGGTGGATATGAATGAAAAAGGATATAGCAGCTTATGTTTCTAAGTGTCTAACCTGTTCACAAGTTAAAACTGAACATCAGAAACCCTCAGGTTTATTGCAGCAGTTAGAAATGCCAGTCTGGAAATGAGAATTGATAACAATGAATTTTGTTACCAAATTACCCAAAACAAGGAAAGGTAATGATACAATCTGGGTGATTGTAGATAGGTAAACTAAGTCAGCTCATTTCCTACTAATGAAGGAAACTTTCAGTATGGAACAATTAGCTAAGTTGTATGTAAATGAAATAGTTTCATTACATGGAATTCCTTTATCAATTGTTTCTGATAGAGATAGCCGTTTTACCTCTTATTTTTAGACTAGTTTCCAAAAATCAATGGGAACCAAGTTGAATCTAAGTACAGCTTATCATCCTCAAAAGGACGGACAAAGCGAAAGGACAATTCAGACGATGGAAGATATGCTTAGCTTACGTAATTGATTTCAGAGGTAATTGGGACGATCACTTACCATTAATAGAATTTTCTTACAATAATAGTTATCATACAAGTATAAATGCTGCACCATTCGAAGCACTCTATGGACGAAAGTGCCAAACCCCAGTTTGTTGGGCCGAGATTGGAGAAAAGCAACTATCTGGACCTGAGATAGTGCAAGAAACGACTGAAAAAATCATTTAAGTCAAGGAACGACTGAAAGCAGCACGTGATCGACAGAAGAGCTACGCTGATAATAGACGAAAATGTAACACCCTTAATATTATTTAATGGTTTTCGTATAATTTACGAAAATAAACATGTGATTATGAGCACATATATATTAAAAAATTGGGGTTTATTAAAAATTTTACAATTTACAGTTTAGAACAACATAGCGTAATTGAATTCGTCGTTTAAAAGCTACGACAACGCGACTTGCGGAAGCTTCTTTTTCACGTGTTCGGTTCCTTTTCGTCGCTTGATCTTCATCCTAGTACTCTTGATATTCACCTATGATCAAAACCAACATAAAAGTTAGTTTTGATAACTAAAATATAAGTTTAAACAAGTTCTACGCGTCAAACGATAATTAAAAATAATTTTCCAGCTTTTATGTCTCTCGCGTGTCGCGAGAGACTCTGACAAACTTGTCGCGTGGCGCGCCCCACACATTGTGACTCATCGCGTGGCGTGGGGGAAGCCAATTTCCGGCGGGTTTTTTGCTGAAACCTGCATTTGCCCAGCTATAAGTTTAATCGAAATTCAACTTTAAAATGTCATAACTTTTGTTCTACTTATCCGATTCGCGTAATTCTTTTTCCTACGCGACTGTAATTTAATTCTCCATTTCATGGAGTTAAAATTCAGCATTCAAACTAATAAAAATCCAAATTTCTAAGCATTCAGCTTATTATTCAAAATCAACATTTTGACCCGTTTGTATTTAAAACTACCAACTTGTTTCTAACTAAACAAAATACGTGTTCCAATGTATTTAACACAAAATATTTAGCTTGGGTTCATAATTGCTATACTTTGCGAGACTAGTACGCAAGCTATGTGCATAAACAGTTTTGACCCGTTTAAGGAATTTAAGCAATTTAGTCTAAAACTTGCTCTTTTCTTTTTGACACTACAATATTTCCATATCTATTACTTATATTAAAACAAAACAATTTTGGCCACTTGGCATTTGCTTAAACCTCTTTTTGCCACCTGTCAACTTAATATTCCACACAATTCTTCTTTGGGCGGCAATATACATCGATCACTTCCCATGTTTCTCTTTGATTGTACCGCCTTTGGCTTTTATTGGCTTTTATTGTACAGCCGTTTCAAAACCAATGCTCCATCCTCCAATCCATCACCATCTTCAATTGAATACTAGCAATCAAAATCGATGAAGGAGGATTGGTATCAAGAACCCTAGATCTATTAATAATTATGTATTCCTCTGTTTCTTCATCGATTTTTTTCCTTATTTTGATATATGTAATGCGTAATCCTACTCATTGATGTCCTGAACGATTAGGGTTTTACTTTCTCTCTTGAGTCGGTTACTTTCAAGGTTCTGGTTAGTTGTGGATGATGGAGGCGGCGATGGTGATTAAGGTTCTTTCCCTTTTTTCTTTCATCCTCTTCACATTTACAAACCCTAATACACATATACTACTTTACTACTTCTGTGGCACATATGAACCCTCACCGGGTATGTTTTCTTCATTGTATTATGACGTATTCTGATAATCCTTTGAATCTTCTGCTTTAATCAATGTTTAATATGTTAATCGTTGACATATGTAGTTGATGATTTAATCCTACTTTAGTTTTCTTAGTGTGTAGATTCCTTTCATTTTATTTACTTTAATCGATGATTTAAATGCTTATTTAACCTTACTTGAATGGCCGATCATCATTTTTTTCCATTTTATTTGCTGTAGTTGATGACATTAAAGGCTTATTTTTTTACATTTTTTTTATGTAATTGTAGTGACATGCCTAACAATAATATGGTCCAACTGCAAATGGAGAACGCATAAAGAAGAAAACCACCTTACGTGATGATGTTTTGAAAGGATTAGTGGAGTGGCTTTGTATTCAGGTGTGTTTTGTAATTGAATGTAGAAACTCTTTTATGTTGTAACTTATTCCTCAGGTTGAAAGATTGAACATCTTTTGTGTATATAGATATTTTGTTTCATGTTGAGTTGAGCAATTAATTAATTTATTTTTCACTAAACAGATGCAAAGCGTCTTATCGGTAGAAGGTTTAGTGATGCGAACCGCTGCTGCTATCGCTTATGGTATTGATAAGAAGGCGACCAGTGTTGGTGAGAAGAACGTGTTGATCTTTGATCTTGGTGGTGGTACTTTTGATGTGTCTCTTTTGACGATTGAATAGGGTATCTTTGAGGTCAAATCTACCGATGGTGACACTCATCTTGGTGGAAAGGACTTTGATAACAGAATGGTTAACCATTTTGTTCAAGAGTTCAAGAGAAAGAAAAAGAAGGATATTACTGGAAACCCAAGGGCATTGAGAAGGTTGAGAACTTCATGCGAGATAGCAAAGAGAACTTTATCGTCCACAGCTCAAACCACCATTGAAACCGACTCTTTGTATGAGGGTGTTGACTTTTACTCCACCATTACCCGTGCTAGATTTGAAGAGCTGAACATGAACCTGTTCAGAAAGTGTATGGAGCTGGTTGAGAAGTGTTTAAGAGATGCCAAGATGGACATTATGTGATGAATTATTTAAACCATCGCGTAGCGATAAACCCTAACTTTTGTAAGACTTATTACCTTAATTTTGACCAATGTTTCTCATATGTGTGCAGCTGATGTTGTTGCAGGCTCAGCAGCATGGCTTGGCAGAGGCCTCTCGTGTGTTTGCGTTCTGGGCCGTGAAGGCTATTCACGCCCCTCCTTTGGTTTGACTCCTGCTCAGGTAAGATTGTATACATTATGGCCCGATTTTGTACAAATGAGTTATGGCTTACGATGTTATTTATTGGCATCATTTGATTTGACTCCTGCTCAAGTATGATTGTATGGCTCAGATGTCTACATTATTTTTAATCGAAACCAATCACACGTGTAAACTCACCCTGCTCGATGCTATATTCAAGGTTGATTCTTCGACCGCTGTGAGATCGTAACCCCCCCGCCCCCCTAATATTCAAGATTTTTGCTAAAATGTAATGTTTGACCTTTGAACTATCAAATGCATAGTTGAAGAAAGAAGACATTCTATCAAGGTTTCTGCAAAACAACTTAGTGCCACTTGGCACAAACTTAAGCCAGAGTTACGTACCCTCGCTGGAGAAATCCCGAAGCCGTCGGAGGAACCGAGCTCGCCGGAAAAAAGCATCGAGTGTTCCTGTCATTGTATCGGTATATCCTTTACCTTAAATCCTTTTATTTTTTTCCCCACATATGAAACACGACAGATCCATTCGAAAAGTTCTTAAGCTGCTACTTTTATCAACATCTTTTCCATGTATACCTTTGTATGCCACTTCCTTATTATTCAACTAAAATGGTTGATTTTACTATTTTAATCTTACACCAGGAAGTGTGAGCAAAATAGTTACAAAGAAAAAAAAATATATAATAATCTTTAATATGAAGATGTTGACCAATTTCAATATTAATTTCGTAATGTATAATTCATAAAACAGATATAAGGAAAAGTTTCTTTTTTATTTATTTATTGTTGTTAATTTGTATTATTCTTTTGTTATCTACACACGACTTAATCACTTATTAACAATTTACTCTATTCTTTTCTTTTACTCAAGCATAGCGCTAGAATGAATGTTTAGATTTGCATGTTTGATTTGATTTCAAGATGTAATATTGGTGTTTGTTTGTTCTAGCATCTTGCTAGATTAAATAATAAGATGTCCTTAAAAAATAGGCATTAAGCATATTTTCTATGTGGTGACCCATGTTTTGGTGATTAAATTCAAATATTTTTATTCTTTATAAATTATGATACATGACTTTGATCTGATGCAGTGTGACTACAAGTGTTTCTGGAATAACTGGATGCCTAACAAAGTGTGTATTATCGCTTGAGGGCAGAGTTAGATAGGCTCCCAACTAAGGCAGCTCTGGGTGCCAGAAACACCCAAGTTGGATCTAATTCATGCGCTTTATGCAGTGACTTCGCAGTATCCCCGGAACATATTTTGTTTTGTTTCAAGTCGCTCAGGTGGTTTGGCAAGTGCCTTTGAGTTGGTGCAAGGTTCCCCCAATTTTCGATTTTCACATTAGAGATCTCTTGGAGTTATACAAATTTGTTTTCGCCTCATGGAAAAAGAAAAGGTTTTCTGCGCGATTATTCTTATTACATTTTGGTGTTTAGAGAAGGCGAGCAGTCAAAAAGTTTTTGAGTAGATGCCGGTTTCAATAGAAAAGGTCATAGAAGATGCAAAAGTTATAGCTTTCCTCTTGGTAAAAAAAGATAGAGCAGGGATTGGAAATTTGTCTTGGGAAAATTGGAGTGCTTTTGACTTCCATTGTATGGGTAGTTTTTTTTGTTTTTCTTTCGTTTGTAGTGTGTGTGTGGGGTGTTGAGGATGTCCAGATAGTGTTGTTAGATGTTGGTTGTTGGTGCTTTTTTGTACTTGTGGCTTGGCTTCTTGATGGTTGTTTGTTTTCTTTTATAATAAAAGTTTTCGTTGGCGTTTCAAAAACACACTATTTTCTTAGTTGGTCAATTATTATGCATTCTGTTTGTATTTACTTTCAAACAAAGCTAAAAGCTAAAACTTTTGGGTATTAAATTTACGTTATAAAATTTGATGAAAAACTTTAATCCAATTAAGGCTGAATAGTTTTTTTTAACCAAATTTAACATTGAAGTCAAATAGTTACCTAATTATTAAAGTTTATTGTTAGTAAATTATTACCTAATATATTACATTTATTAACAGTCATTTTACCATTTATAACTTTATTATAAAGACCTTCGTTTCCCACATATATATTAATATTACCAATAATAACAAATCTTTAATTAGCTTCCTAAATTAAATGTATAAAAATTTTCTCAGTTTTTTCCTTAATTTACAATCACGAAATTAGCAATTCAATTATTTCCATGATAAAAATTAATAAAGATTTTGCTTAAGTATTTAAAGATACTCTATTTTTCAACGATCAAGTATTATCTTTGCATTCTTTAACTTACATTAGAAAATTTTAATTTCCATTAGTAATATCTACTTCAATATAGCATGTGGATATCAAATAACTGAATAAACGATGCTTACATTATTTTTGCATTAGTACCGTAAATTATTCAAAATTAATACCATAATTTGTTGATTTATGTATGTTGGATTTGATTCCATAAAAGAGAAATGGAAACAAGAAATAAAACTTTTTCGAATGAACCGTATGTTTTGAAAATCAATTATAAATTTGCTGAATCAAAGTTGTTGATGGAAATAATTGGTTTATGTAGCTTCATAGAATAAGGTTTGACAATGCATTACTCTTATTAGTTATTAGTATTATATAAGTTTTTACTTAATTTGTTAATATGTTTGGTTTCATATACATTATTTATACGAGGTTTAGAGTTATGGATGGTATGATATGATTCAAGTCGAAGATATTTCTTTAGGTGATGATTGTTTTTCAATTGGTCAACAACAAATGCGAGGTTATTGGTTACGAAGCTCCAAAAAAAGAAGGCGTGATGACGCCACCAAGTAAAGCACAAAACTTTTGCGCGGAGATTTAACATGTTTGGACCTTTTGTTGTTTAGTATCAAACTATGTAAACATTGAATCCACAAACCAAATATGTGACGCACAATATCTAAATAACATTATCTTTAATCATAGATAGTGATTAACAAGTTTACAAATAAACTTTGAGTTTTTATATAAATAGTATTTTAAAGTTTTTAGATGGTATGATATAATTCAAGTCAAACAAATTTGGTTAGGTGATGATTGTTTTTTCAATTCGTCAACAACGAATGTGATGTTATTGGTTACGAAGCTCAAAAAGCAGAAGTATTAGAGTAATAGGCTACCTATTGATATCTCAAACTACATAAACGTAATTTCGTTTATTATTTGTCTTTTCGTTTTATTTATAGCAATAACAAACATATCATTTTTCAACACCGCGAAATTCGCGGGTTCATATGGGGGGTGGGGGGTTAGGTTTTTTTTTAGGTTTTTGGGGGGTGGGGTGGGGTGGGGGGGTTAGGTTTTTTTGGTGAGGTATAGTTTTTTTTTTTTACATGTATGTTCCATCCTTTTTTAAATTTTGACACAAATTATCCCTTTCTCTTTTCAACATGAATGTTCTCTTCTTTTTAAGGCTCTTACATAAATGGCTCATTTTATTAACCACCGATCATATGAACCCTCAATTTTTAAAAATGCAGTTTTGAACCATAGACTATTACTCCATTCTAAACCGCGTCAACTTTTACCACCATTCACAATGACAATTAGCAAGAGTCCGGGCCAACCGCTATCGAGAGTTGGTCTGTACTTGAAACAACCAGTTTTCACCCACGGTCAGCTGTATGTTGCTTTATCCAGAGTAAAAACCAGAAAAGGAGTTAAACTTTTGATATTGGATAACGACGGCAAACCAACTTATAAAACGACAAATGTAGTTTATAAAGAAGTATTTAGTGATTTGTGATTTTGATGTATTCATTTATCTATAATTGTTGTTTTTTAATGATTTTTGTTAACGTAATACAAAACATGTATACTCATACACACACTTAAATATTACCCGAAACTTCTACATAAAGAAACAGTACGTTGACTTATAATTCGCTATCCATTATCTTCCATAAACACAGTATTAAACAAATTTGCATCATCATGTATCACGAGATATTAAATTATTTGTCTCATTGTATTTTATTAATTTTTTATTACTTGAACGGTCATTTAATTCAAACGATTAGTTCAATAAATTAAAGTTACTCATTTGTGTTTTAGTCCACCCGCGAACCTCGCGGGTTCTTAAACTAGTCTAAATAACTATATATAATCCACCACAACTATTTTGTGGTGGATTTAACATAACGAACCCCTTTTCCTTAATTCTACCCTTTAACTAGTCATTTTACGCAAATGACCATTTTTAGGCATTTGAACTACGGAGTTTATGCCTACAACTCTTACATGTATCTAAGGGTTACATAATTACAATGCAAATTTCTAAACGGCCTCTACGGGTCGTTTGCTCGTTTTACCCATTAAGAGCTTTTCGGTCAATTCTAGTCTCTTATTTTACGACGAAAGACTCTCACAATCATTTGACCAAAATAGCACTTTTAGCTACAACATAATAATACGTACCTGGCCCGGTCGACATATAGACCCGTTTCATTTTTATACCATGCTTTTATTAGCCGCTAATCCAAAGCAACGCAATTATTCAATTTTTTTTTGTTCAATCCTGACTAAATCCCTAAATTGAGTTATGACATTCGTAATGGGCTGCAAATTCTGCCAGAAAACGCAGCTTGAACCTTTGATACGGAAAAATTCATAAAACGCTTAATTTTTGTCAAAAAATGCGATTTCAGTGGGGTTTTAAAGATATTTCCTGGAATTACATTTTAGACTCAAGAAACACATGTTTTTGTTGGTTTAGTTCAGGTTACAGGCAATACAAGTCGGCTGTAAATTCTGATTAGGAGCTGTTTGAATTCAGCTTTCAATTTAAGCATGCTCTTGACATCATAACACTAATTTTTAGCAATCAAAACCCTAAAAACATAACATACATGAATTTAGCATCGACAAATCTGAATTTACTTCATATTTCTACTTCGGGTTTGTTCCTAAGCAATCACACTTCATTAATTCGGCCATAGCCTCTACGATTCATACATAGATCGCATCATGCAAAGTTAACTAATTTTCACAACTTCATGAATGTCAAAAATTCGGCATACCTTACGATCCCCTTGACATGGTGATCGTTTATATATATTCCAATCTGAATTTGGCATTCGTTTGATCCTCCAATTGAAGATATTGTTGAGCTAGGGTTTATAACCCTTTTTCTCCTGGCTCTGGTCGATTGCAGGAACACACACGTATGTGTGTGTTTTTGTTTAATTAATTTGTTTTAATTAAAACTTCATTCCATTTGCTAATGTTTAGTCCCTCAACTTTTGTAGAGTTATACAAGTATTATCAATCTAGTTTCATTGGCATTTTGACAACGTTTAACTAACTAGGTTGATATTCCTAGTTACCTTAATGGGTTCGGGGAGTTAAAATCCTGTTTTATTTTAAGTCCTGTTAACTCGGGACTCTTATAAACTTTATTTCCTCTAAAGCTTTTATTCCCCTTTTAATTTAATATTAGGTTTAGTTATTTAAATCCTAATATTTACCTGGTTAATTTCACCACTAACGGTATTTTACCCGTTCATTATTATTAACGTTGTTTGATTGTCAAACCCGTTTTCGGGGTGTTACAAGTCTACCCCCCTTAAAGAGATTTCGTCCCCGAAACCTTATTTACGTAGTTCATTGGTTTAATCAAACGAACCTAGTTTCGTTTTCAAGGCTCCCGTTTCTTTTGGTCAAAATTTTTCATTTATACTAACGCGTACGTCTTTCATGTGTAAAGCCTCGTGGGCCGTTACTTTCAGCTCGTATCCGTTATCTTTACTAATTATCTATTTTGGCGGTTAGACTTGTCAGTCCCCGTCACTTCATACCCCGTCACCCGGGTATTCTATTTTGTCATCTCCGGCCTTATGTATGTTTAAGATTTCCTAATTCACCTCATACCACTTATGTTTTGTTAAAACGTTGCTTTTAACTAAAATAAATAAATTCTTAGTTTACGTTTCCTCTTTGCCTTACATCTTCCTCTCGTTTCTAGGAATGTTACTTCTGAGGATCTAATCCTTTCTGTTATTATTTAATGCGGGGAGTTATAACAAATTCCCACACTTAACCCATATGACCCGTATGTTCCTTCACTTAGCCTCGTAGGCTATTTATTTAGGTTTTCACCTTTTACCTTTTTAAGGTGAGACCCCGACAATTCGTTTCTTTTTATTTGCGACCTAAAGGTCTTTTTGGTCCCGTAGACCTTATCACCACGTTTAATCCCGTAGGTTATGATAATCCCATAGATTATCTTTTATTCATGACGTTCTAAAAATATACTTTCGGTGTCAACACACCCTTTTTAAGTTTAGAATTCGTTCTTTTTTTTTATTTTTGAATTCTATTGACCTTGACCGTAGTCTACGGCTACACCCGTTACCATTTTAAACTACCCTTCTGACTCTATGACTTCTTACGTCATTTACGCGTCGGTTTGTTTTCCACTTGTTGTTATCTGGTTTATTCCTATATTTATTTACAACCCATTACCCGGGTTCTTTTGTCTTAATATTTCGCACTTTTATTTATTCGATTTGCGCTTACTTACTTTAGCAAGCGTCACCCATTATTAAATTTGTTTGACTTGTTTGTGTGAGAATTCGTCACTTATGACAGTCAAAATTTTATCCTTATGCCTTAGCATTCCTATTGGTTGGTCTGTATTTTCTTTTACTTTGATCCTTGTCCCTTCTCTCGGGCTCTTCATTCTAACGTAATACGCTTCCGTCATCCGACTTGCGTCAACGTTTATTATCAAACATCTTTCTTATTTGATTTATTTGGGTACCTTTTAAGTTAGTCCCATTCACCCTGCCCTTACTACATCGGACGTAAATGTGTCCGCTACAAGAAGCTCATGGTATCATATGCCACTACTTACTTGGCCAGAGTAAGCAATCAGCACATGATACATATGACCTTTTTATAGCTTTCACATCACACCCTATGTAAGTAATGCCTCTATTTATTTCATATCTCTGATTTCATTTAGTAAAACCTTATTTAATTACAAAACAATAATCATTAGTTTTACTAGTTTTACATTTGAACATATAAAATGTTTTTCTTTTCTATCGACTATTATATAATCACATTTGTTAATGTGATCGCTGCTTTTCACAATAGCATTATATTGAGAGTTTTCCACTTGGATAATTACCCCCCGTCCAAGTTTTCATAGGAACTATTCCTATTATTTCTTTGTTATTCCTCATCGTGAATAGCACATGTTCTATTAAACTTCTCTTGGAAACATCATCCTGAATAGATATTCTATTCAGGTTTTATTAGATATATGCAACCGTCTGTCCCTACGTGTTTGTTGCATATTACTACTTATGCGATTAAATTTAAAAGCGTGCACCTGCTAATGCTTGCCCTTACGGGCTTCTCTTGCCGTTAACTTTGTTCGCGATCGTCGCGCGATTTAGGTCCTTAATGAGAATGCTCTGCTCGTCATACCTTGGACCGTTCCACCATCATATCCACAATTCGCTCAACTATCGTCATCTTCATATGCGAGTGTCCTTCAACTAAACATTTACAAAAGTTAGTAATTCCGACATAAATAAACGGCTGTATTGTAATACAAGGCCTTTTTTACTCTACGTGTCAACGCACGTGATCTCGTTAACTATATCTATCATTTTCATTGGGGTAACGTGTATTACACGATAACCCTATGTGTTGTTCACAACACTTTAATCATACTAAACCATTAACATACTTGTACTTACCGGATTTGCGATCAAGCCTCGAACCGAACACTTTACCCTTCAACCATGAGCTCTGATTACCAACTTGTAACACCCTTAATATTATTTAATGGTTTTCGTATAATTTACGAAAATAAACATGTGATTATGAGCACATATATATTACAAAATTGGGGTTTTTTAAAAATTTTACAATTTACAGTTTAGAACAACATAGCGTAATTGAATTCGTCGTTTAAAAGCTACGACGACGCGACTTGCGGAAGCTTCTTTTTCACGTGTTCGGTTCCTTTTCGTCGCTTGATCTTCATCCGAGTACTCTTGATATTCACCTATGATCAAAACCAGCATAAAAGTTAGTTTTGATAACTAAAATATAAGTTTAAACAAGTTCTACGCGTCAAACGATAATTAAAAATAATTTTTCCAGCTTTTATGTCTCTCGCGTGTCGCGAGAGACTCTGACAAACTTGTCGCGTGGCGCGCCCCACACATTGTGACTCGTCGCGTGGCGTGGCGTGGGGGAAACCAATTTCCAGCGGGTTTGTTGCTGAAACCTGCATTTGCTCAGCTATAAGTTTAATCGAAATTCAACTTTAAAATGTCATAACTTTTGTTCTACTTATCCGATTCGCGTGATTCTTTTTCCTACGCGACTGTAATTTAATTCTCCATTTCATGGAGTTAAAATTCAGCATTCAAACTAATAAAAATCCAAATTTCTAAGCATTCAGCTTATTATTCAAAATCAACATTTTGACCCGTTTGTATTTAAAACTACCAACTTGTTTCTAACTAAACAAAATATGTGTTCCAATGTATTTAACACAACATATTTAGCTTGGGTTGGTAATTGCTATACTTTGCGAGACTAGTACGCAAGCTATGTGCATAAACTGTTTTGACCCGTTTAAGGAATTTAAGCAATTTAGTCTAAAACTTGCTCTTTTCTTTTTGACACTACAATATTTCCATATCTAAATAACTATATATAATCCACCACAACTATTTTGTGGTGGATTTAACATAACGAACCCCTTTTCCTTAATTCTACCCTTTAACTAGTCATTTTACGCAAATGACCATTTTTAGGCATTTGAACTACGGAGTTTATGCCTACAACTCTTACATGTATCTAAAGGTTACATAATTACAATGCAAATTTCTAAACGGCCTCTAGGGGTTGTTTGCTCGTTTTACCCATTAAGAGCTTTTCGGTCAATTCTAGTCTCTTATTTTACGACGAAAGACTCTCACAATCATTTGACCAAAATAGCACTTTTAGCTACAACATAATAATACGTACCTGGCCCGGTCGACAGACCCGTTTCATTTTTATACCTTGCTTTTATTAGCCGCTAATCCAAAGCAACGCTCAACACACGAAACGAAACCTCGAAACGCAACTCGCCGGAGATATTTGACCGAATGACCATTCGATCGAATGGTCATCCGTCCGGATGGTCATCCGTCCGGATGACCATCCGATCTGATGGCCATCCGATCGGACTGTCCTCCAATCCGTCCCCTGCACCGCCTTTCCTCTTTTGGCATCTATAAATAGCACCTGTCACATCACTTGAACAGTAATGTGACAGCTCTGGTGCGACCCTTCAACTTCTCAGCCTATTTTCTCTCGATTCCTCGCGATTCTTGTAAGTTTTCAACCCAAATCTTGTACGTCCATCATCTACACACAGTTCTTCATATTTTGCACCATCAAATCTTTACTTTTAACCATGAAATCGGCTGATTTGAGGTGTTCTAGGATGATGTCATCATGGGGTTCTTATGAACTTCAAGATTTGACCTCATTCCACCAAGAACAACTCAGATCTAAGGGATTTCAACATGTTTAAACACTGATTTCACATAAATCTAAACATTTTCAATATTACAAGGATTGAAGGATGTTTTCATTACTTTCTTTCAACTCTTTTACCCTCATGCACTCAAAACCGATAGAATCGGAGCTTATTCAGGCCTTCCACTCATTCTCTAGTGATGTGTCAGTCTAAGATCTGATTCCTATCAACGAGATAACCGACTTAGTGGGTTGAACATGAACAACTGTCAAGGACAGTTAACTGGTCAGAATGGTGTGATTCCCATCCGATCGGATAACTTGGACTTGAGGGAATTCCCGTTGTTTAACACCTTGTCATACCGTCTCGGTCAAACCGCAAACTTTCAAACTTAACAAATTTCAAAACAAGCAAGCCACCAAGCGGGCTGCCATCCAATCGGATTGCCATCCGATCGAACGACAATCCGATCGGATGACTCATCGTCTCAAACACTTGAACTTTTTACAAACTTTCAATACATGTCAGTTTCCAGCGAACGGCCATCCGATCGAATGACCATCCTGCTGTGAACTTGTTCTCTAAGAAATATCTCACTTGGAACGGATCGTCATCCGGGCGAACGGCCATCCGACCGGACGTCGATCGAACGACCTGAAAGGTAGAGATACTTCTCGGATTTTAAAATACTACAATGAAAACTTCAAAGCCATCATACACAAACACATCCATCCCAAACGAATGGCAAACCGACCGAATGGCCATCCGACCGGATGACCATCCTCCCAGATTGCCATTCGTTCGGATGACCTTTCGTCACTCAGCTCACTCGACACCGTTTAACGCACTTTTCTCCGCTTATGCTAGCGTCCTGTAATCAGGCTAATCTCTCAGCGTTCCCTTCAATCCAAGACGGTGTTTATTTATTAAGCACTTTTGTGAGTATACTCGATCCCTTTTTGCTTTAAGCACTTTTGGGTGTTACATACGTTACTTATACTAAATCACATTGATCACACAACGCAAACAGTTTTATACGCTAACCGTTACTGCATGTTATACGTGTTACTCGATGAATGCTTGTATGTTATATTTACACAGTGATTGTTGCCTGACACCTTAGCAACGATAGTACTATAGTTTGGACTCAGCACCTGTCGTGGACAGGGGTTGTTAAGGGCTTTTCTTCACATGTCACAGTGGTGATATGTGTTGCGCATTCTACAACTCGCAGTCACGTATGTGCTTATTTCATTGTCGATAACCTACTTGCTTCACTTTAAACATGTTACATGCTGGTTATGCGTAAACTCGCTTTCATTACTATTATACTATCAAACTTGTATGCTCACCTTTACACTATGTGTATTGAGTTATACTTTAACGTATGTGACAGGTGTTTAGGATGCTTGTGCTTTGCTTGCTTTTGTGGGAATCAAGACTAGGAGAGTCTAGAAACAAATCTAATAAAAATCTGAGTTGTCTGAACATTTTATCTGTCTTTGAGAAAACAATGTCTGTAATAACTGTTTTTATTTGATATATTATGGTATGGGACATAATGCTAAATATCCGGTAATTTTAGTTGTTATGGATTTCTCTTGGACAATCTGTTTCGCTCAGTGTCGCGCCCCGATGTTTCCGCCATCGGTTGGGGTGTGACAAAAACATACACCAACTCGAATTTATACCGAAATGTACATAAAAAGTATGTACGTAAAATTAGTTTTTTTTAACGAAAACGTATTATATTTAATGATACTCGTTTCCATAAATAGTTTACGTCGAAACGTAGAGCAAATCGAATTTATATCGACACGTACATAAAAATATGCACATAAAAATTAGTTTTTCTTAAGTAAAGGATATATAGCTGTAAACTCGAAACAAATTATTAGTAAAAAATTTAATAGGTTAAATATGTTCGTAAAATCATGCCAAGTAGCACTAATGCCACAGCACTGTCAGCTACCACCAACATCAGAAGAGCTCGTAAGAATAAAATTAAAAAAAAGTAAAAAATAACACCGAACGAAAAACAGATGTAAAATCATTGAACTACCCACGCCCATTGCAGCGTGTTAATACGAAAAAATTAGACATAAATGTAAAACGTAGAAAAGAATAACTAAGTCGATCAAGGACCCATGTGTTGTGATGAACTTGTCAAACGAAGAAAAACAGACGTGTTGCGGCTGCTTGTCAAATGGAAAAAACAGACGAAAAAACGTTGAACCCTACAAGCATGTTGTGGCGTGTTGACTCGAAAAATTTATAACGAAACTTAAAACGAAAAACCTGCTAAACATTAAAAGTATGGGGACCAAAGTTGAAAAAAAGGTGTTGGGGCTTAAATTACAAAAGATGAAAAACTTTTTGTTAAAAGTAAAAAAGTCAAAGGGGTTAAAATGAAAAAGATTAAAATCTTTGGGTTAAAAGTGAAAAATGATTTTTTTTGAAAAACTCCCAAAACCTGTGTTACAACAACATAAAGCATAAATTTGTTGCTAATTTATAGTTCGGAAATAATAACAACAATAATAATAATATAGGCTAGGAGTTGGCTACAAACTCTAAATTTACTAAAAAGTGTAAAAAGTCATAAAACACCAAAATGTAAACCATAAAACACACCCACAACTCACAAATAACAAAATGAAGATTACTAAAACATCATATATGTAGGTTGTGTTGTGTGTGTTGCATGATAAGGCTCTGATTATCGAATGACAAACATTATTGTGTTTTGTGTTGATTAGCATGTTGTGTTTTATATTCATAGTTCTACCATTGTGTGTTTGAAGTTTTTATGGACTATTATGGTTTGAATATGGCGTTTTAGCAATCTTCAATTTGTTATTTGTGGGTATTAGGTGTGTTTTACGACTGAAATTATAGTGTTTTATGACTCTTTACACTTTTTATGAAATTTAGACTTTGTAGCCGAACCTCACCCATACTAATAATAATAGCCCAAATTCATCGAATATCATCCACTAAATTGATAGTTGAATTCACGTCTTATGTAAAATATGTCTTGGCTATGAATTTATAATTTTGTCCATCTAAAATGCATTATATAGTAGTATATAGATTATTGATGCACATTTTTCCAATATTAGACACGCAATTGTAAACAATAGTATATGTATGTCCAATAAAGGGTTATTGGATTTTATCGCTCTCAACTATCACTTTGACTCTCCCCACTCCCAACTTAACACTTTGTGTGTTATATCACTTCGGTTGAGTGGTTTTTGGCTCCCCATTTGTCTTTTAGGAGCACATTCACCTGTAGTAATTAGTAATTCACAAAGTGTTAGCCTGGTATCACCATTAAAAGAAGTCAAACACGAAAAAGTGAGAAAATAAGATGAAGGTGTTGGTTATTAAGAGGTTAACGAGCCACTACATTGAAGAAAATGAGGTGATCGGTCTTTAGGTTAGAATGATGGGGAACTAAATTTCAAACTTTATTTTGTAACAAATATATTGTATCGCCTTAATATATCACGTTTTAGTATCTCGTGTATTTAATTTCAAGCTTCTACTTTATAACCCAATATATCGTATCGTTTTAATATATAGCGTCTTAATATCGTGTAGAAATTACCTTCTTATCCTAAAGAGTTGTATTTTAATAATAATAATAGCCTAACTTCATCTAATATCGTCCACTAAATTGGTAGTTAAATTCATGTCTTATCTAAAAATTTTCTTAACATGGCTATGAATTTATAATTTTGTCCATCTAAAATGCATTATATAATAGTATATAGATTATTGATGCACTAATATTAGACACGTAATTGTAAACAATAGTATATGTCCAATAAAATGTTACTGGATTTTATCACTCCCAACTATCGGGTATTGGCCGTTGTCACTTCCAACTATCACTTTGACTCCCACCACTCCCAATTTAACACTTTGTATGTTGTGTCACTCGCAGGTGAACATTTCTTAGTGTTTGACTTATGTTAGTGGTGATACTAGGTTAACACTTTGTGAATTACTAATGACTGCAGGTGAATCTGCTCCTAAAGACAAATGGGGAGCCAAAAACCACTCAACCGAAGTGACAAGACACAAAAAGTGTTAAGTTGGGAGTGATGGGAGTCAAAGTGATAGCTGGGAGTGGCAGCGACCAATACCATCCAATAACCCTCCAAAAAATACGTAACCATGCAATTACGTAATAGTACATAGTCCAGTAGTGTTACGTAATTACACACTATTACATAATCACGTAACGTTATGCATGTTTTAGAGTAAAATGCATATTACATAATTACGAACATATTGGTATATAATTCCGTAACATTATACAATAATATGTAATCACATAGCTTGTAAAATAAAGAAAAAATAAAAAGAAAAAAATGATAGGAATAACCTACTCAAATTAAAGAGAATAAAATGTTACTTTTTATAGTGTAAGATTTGTTTTAAATATTAACATATGAAAAAGTTATGGATGTTTAAAATTCGTAAGAGAAGTAAGTTTAAAAGTTAACAATAGTGGTTTTTTTTTCTTTTTTATCATGTCCCCACTTGTTTTTTCGACTATACGAAGTGGGGGGGCTTAAAAATATGACGTTATGCGACATGTGTACGACACGTCAACACTCATCAGAAAACTGTCGTGGTACAAAAATGGGAGGGGTGGGACAGGGCGTGAAAGGATGACGCTATTCGACACGTGGCACCCATTTTTATTATTAACTTATTATTCAAAATTATATAAAATCTATTTAATTTAAAAAAACATTAATACTAATTAAACAAATAACATTAATAATAAAAACATTATATAACTAAAAATAACGAAACTAAAAAAACACAAGAAATAAACTAAAAAAGATTACATAATTAAACTATAATGTTATACCTAAACATAATTAAATAAAAGATTTAATTATCTCTCACACCGAAACGTGTTTGAAGTCACAGTTGTAGGCATGCCTATAGTTGATGAGGGCGACTTGTATGATGTCGTATTCCGCAAGGTCACCACCCTCATTTTCGACCGCATTGTGCACCGTATCAGATCTTTCACTATCCGTTTGTCCTAAAACGAGAAGAACGTACATCCACGGTTCGGGTGGTGTTACCCTATGAATGAAAACTTGTTGGAAAATACTCCCCCAAAACGGACCACTCGAGCGATTACGAGGTGTGTAGTGGGTTAGCGCTTCGACTCACGATTCACACAATGCGATGTCTTCTTTTTCGGTCCACGGAATCATTGCCATTTTCTTAGAAATTTTTGAAGTGGAATTGTAAAGAAAGTTGAGAGGAAAATAGATGAGTTGGTGAGAGAGTTTGTAAAACAAAATGAAAGAAAATGGGTTTTTTTATACAGGAGGTGTAATTTATTTTTAAAAAGTAAAAAAATAATAATTTAAAACTTTACCGTTGGCACACAACGGATACAACCCATGCCCACTCAAAACGTGCCACGTCACCCCACATAACACCTCTACGCTGGCGAAAAACTTACCGCCTCAAACCCCATGCCGCCCTCGCCGTTGGCGGGCAGGTGTGCATGGCGTGAAGAGGCAACCACGCTGGATTTCCGCGCCCACACAGTATGATCTTAATGTGATTTAATTATTGGAAAACATCTTAATCTCAACCATTTAATTCTTTGATCAACCATTAAATTCTTAATCTCATACAATAGTGGTGTAATTGGTTTTGAACGAAGAATATCGTTTCTTTCTCACAACTTTATGCGAAGGCATGATTTTTCTATACAAATAACTTTGGTCAATTTTTCTAAGATGAATAATCGCGTATAAAAAGAAGAATGTTGTAAAATATTTGGTTTGATAAACTTATCACAAATTTCAGTACTCATATAAGGCTATGGGGTGTGGGATAAAGGCCCTTGGGCGTTTATCACACCACGTCAGCGTCACGTCAGATTCACCTCAGCCAGAGGGCTTTATCACGCCTTCGCTTAACTTGGAGTGTGTGGGATAAAGCCCCTTCAATGCCTATAGCGTCCCCTTATCTTGACCCCTTCCCTTAACAATTCTCGATCAACTCCGTTAACACAGTGGCGAGACTCCCTTGGCGCCCAGACTTAATTCCGGTGGTGTGGGGTGGTGGTGCCCCTCAGGCGCCATAGATGTTGAGGTGGCAAGGGTGGGCCGGTGACGCCTCCACACCCTCCGGCCTAAGTAAGTTACCAATGACTACCAGTTGTCACTAATTACCAAATGACTCAAGCCATCAGTTGATGCGTAGTGTGCCCCAATCCTGTAAAAAAATTGCTCTCAATCAAACAAATCTCCCCCCAATCCCACAACACATCAATCTTATTTTGTGACTACTCATTAATCATACAAAACTACTATGTTAGAGCCTTACGGCCACCACATTACAAATTAATAATTACCACTACCCCCTTCATAGGAAACAAATATATATATTGTCACCAACTGTAGTACGGTACATGAAAAAGCTCACGGGACTAGTGTCCAACTGATCATTTGTCAATGTCACATTTATAATCCCGAAAAACATATATATTCTTGTTGTGCCATAGCCTCCTTCTAATTATTGATTTCCACTGAATCCTATGCTCGAATCACTCATCGGACAAGTGAACTTTATTATCTCTTGTTGCATCCCTTCAACTCCAAGAAAATCTCTAGTCAAATTCCCCTCGCACGGGTCGACGCGGCCCCTCTTTTGCTCCAAACCCGCCATCATTGCCATCGTCATTCCATCTCCATTCATCATTCCACTAAACCCGCCGCCGGAGTTTGTGCTTCTAGTGGGCCCCATTTCGGACGCCTTTTGTAAAACTCCGGTGGCGGATATATGCTGTGGAAGAGGTGGACAACCACCATAATTGTTGTACAATGGATTTGGTTGAAAGTACTCCACTTTGTTGTTGCTATCTTCTTCCTCTTTTAAGAAAAACCCTAGTGGCAGTTCTGTAATATTTTCAGTTGGTTCCTGGCTTCTACTCAGCCACTGCATCGTTTCATAGGATAATATCCCACCATTGTTGTTGTTGGAGCTTGATGACCCTAATAATGATGAGATTATCGTCGAGTTTTCGATGGGATTATTGTCGTTGTGGTGCAGCCATGTTGGTAGCATTGGTTTCATTCCAGGATTCATATTCCTACCATTGTTGTTCATCATTGTCACCAAATCGTTTTGGTAATTCAGATTCGTGGCGGTCGGATTATGAACCATTGCGAATGATGCCATTCTTGAATTTTCTTGCGCTATAGGATCGCAAAATGCTCTATGCGTTATGAAGCTGTCTTTCCTGTTATATAATATATTAGTTAGAATTTATTGTAATATACCGTTACAAAGAATAAAGAATTATGACATTGTTTGATTAGTCTCGTGTATATTAATCATTTAATTATGATCTGTATTATCTTACATGGTATCAGAGCCTTTAAAATTTAATGTTTCAATAAAACATTATTCGGAAATTAGAACTTGAAATCTATACCTCGAAAAGATTGTTCCACAATCACACTTGTATTCTCGCGTGCCACAAATCTTGCTATGCGCCTTCCAATCCGATTGAACCGCATACTTCTTCGAACACCTTTCACATTTCCACTTCTTTTCACCATGTTTCCGGCTGAAATGCTTCTTAACTCCGGTGAGATCTCCTAGAGCTCGCGAAGGGTCATGATGAACACAACTTTTTTCTGGACATATGTAAACCTTCTTCCTAACAACTTCGTCTTTGTTTCTTTGCTTTAGCTTCCATGGCAGGTTGTGTCCTCTTCTATGAAGCTGCAAGTTCTGATCTCTTTGAAATCCCTTGCTACATATCTCACACACGAATCGGTTCGTCGCCATTAGAGACTTTGGAGATAAAGCTATTATTTCCGCATCCGGATCTACAAAACACAGTTAAACAAAACTCTAATAATTCAACATGAAACTACCAAACAAACAAACAAACAAACAAACGTACTTGGTAATATATCACTCATACAGTATGACAGGTGAGATGAAGACAAACCTTACCTCTATCGATAGAGAAGCTGTTTCCAACAAGACCCGACTCAAAACGAATTTAATACGATATAACTAAACTCGTGAGATTGATTTAATTACCTGGATTTCCAGCTAGATTACGTTTTCGTTTAGCTGGATTCGAAGAAGTAGGGTTAGGGTTTGTGATGGTGTCATGGATGAGAGGTGCGAGAGAAGGAGGAGGAGAAGAAGAGAATCCATCACCACATATCATTTTTGATAACAAGATCAACAAAAGCTAAAAATAAGTGAGTGAATGAATGATGATGATGATGTATGAACATGTGATTCATCCATCCAAGTGTTCTTCAAAGATGACAGAATACCAACAAACAAAACAAGCTGTTTAGTTCATGGATTGTGTAGATAGATCATAGCTAGATCACTTCAGTTAGATTCAGATGGAGATTATGTTTTGCTTTGAATCTTGTTAAGAAAGAAGTAAGAACACAGTTGATGAGTATCCAGTTGAGAATATTATTCACACAGTAGAACACACACAGAAGGGGAGAGAGAGAGAGAGAGAATTTTATGGGATGTTACACGGGTTGTATGTAAAGTCGGTCAGGCAAGAGACTCAAGTGGACCACAATAGATACCTTTCTCCGTGAGTAACTTTTGACTTTTACTTCAACTCTTTCATTTACATTTCCTTTTTTTTTCATTGTAAAAAAATGATTTGGCTAAGCATAACCCTTTCTAGTAAACGTATCGATTGCCATGTAAGATGAAATTTTCTTTTTAATGGTAAAAGAACTACGTATATATTAATATATATTATGGTTATTTGGCGTACAAAATCTCTCTAACATAAAAATGGTTCGGGACGTTTGGCCGGGCAAATTCATCAACGTTGTAGTTACGCATAAATTAGTATAAGTACTTATTAGAAAAACATATATATGTAAATAATTACGTAACATATATGGTGAAGTCGCAAATTATATAAGTAATTACGCAAAGTAAATGACGCAACTTGTGCTTAGGGGTAGGGGCGTCCATCACTCACCACACACTCATCACTCACAACATCCAATCAAGTTCCGCCACGTCATCGAGCTTTATTCCATCACTAGTGGTGAATTTTATTGGAAATGCCCATCACACACCACATAAACATCTACCATTGAAAAACATGCAACTCACCACCACAAACATCACAACGCGTTAAAAACTTCACACGTTATATGTTCCACGCGTTATCAAAGGGAGTGGCGGCGGTGTACGTGATAGTTCCACGCGTGGTGGAGAGGCTAACACGGGGCGCCCCGTCCCCCCCTTATAATTTTACGACTAGCACATACATAATTACGAACTTTATATCCACAACACATTGAGGTTTTTATTAAATAATAATCGATTTTTGTTACAAATTATAGTAACACCTCTACCATTTCATTCGTGAGCGTTAACCATGTGATGTGTGAGAATCATCAATGAGCCACTCAGATTCCTTTTATTTTTTGTTTTTTTAACCTTTAGCTGAACTATACCATGGATGTTAAAGTGTGAGTTAGTAACATTTTAACTAGCATGATGATTTATTAAACACCAACTAGCCTAACAATTAATTATAACTAAGTGATGGATATAACTAATCATTGAGATAATGACATACATATAATCAACTAATTATAAGCTCATGTGTAGTAGCTACCCCCATAACTTCCTTTAGCCCAACATAACCCCCATAAAGCTTTATAACATATGTGTGTAGTAGATGGAGCCTCTCTTCAATTTATATGTGTGTGTGAGAAACCAAAACAATAACTCCGCTATCACCAACACCCCTTTCATAGATGGAGCTCCATAACGTCTAGGGGGCGGTGTTCTGGATGCTATAGGGCTTTGTAGCCCAAGATTGCGTTGGTATGTAAAAGTTTTTTTTAATGATTCTTATTTAAACTAGAAAAAAAAATCCACATAAAAACTTTAATATTAACTAAAAATTCTAAAGTTGAAATCGACATAAACGTGGTGGGGTTTGTTTTTGATTTGAACGTGAGTATTTAATTGTCATTTTTCTCTATCTCCAAGTCCGTGATTTGCACTGGATTAGATCGAGTGTAAGGTGTGGGCTCACTGGATCGCCTGTGTTTCATCATCATGAAATGTCACTCCACAGTCCACACACGTATCTAAGTATAAATATTCATTACACAGTCCTTTTCAAAATAACATTTTTAAACATTAATTATTTTCAAAGTGAAATCTTCATGTACTAATTGACTAATAATACCAATAAGGTAGTGGGCTATTGGCAAAGGCAAAAGGCTTTAAACACTTTGGGAGGGGAAGGTCTTGGGTTCAAGTCCCATAGAAAACATGGAATAAGAAATTTGCGTTCAAAAAAAATGATTAATAATGGGTCTACATATTTACACACCTTATTGCCTATTTTCACACCCTCCAAGACGCCTCGTATAGAGCTATACGAGGCGTATAGGGTTGCTTTTCCGACCAGCTCTGCACCACAGCACAATGTCAATCAGTCACATTAGACGGGGAGTCTAGGTCTGTACAAGGGACTGATACGGGACACTAAGACGCTTCGTATAGGCCTATACGAGGCGTCTTTAGTGACTGATTTGACTATACGTTTGACAAGTGACTTAAAGCTATACGGGTAGTATAGAGCTATACGAGGCGTCTATGTCTCACATAAAGTGCCAGATTCAACTCATTCTTTGTCATTCATTCTGCTTCTTCTTGTTCGTTTTTTTCATTCAATTCATTCATTTTGCTTCTTCGAAAGAATTGACATTTGTGTTCTTATCATCCCGAAGTGTTGAAATGTCATCATACTGGGACGGCAACTATGTCTTCGGGCAGTATTCTAGCGACAACTGGGTGGCCAAAAGCGTTCTGGTAACAGTTATTAACTTAAATATTTTAATTAGTTATTGTTTTAGTTTATTATTTACTAATGATGATACGGTTGTTTATTTTGGATGAGTCTGGCGTTCCCGATTCTAATGAGCAAGAGGAGGTTGTGTCTAGTATACAAGGAGAACAAAACAAACCGTTTCTAGATTTGAACAAGCATCCCCCTGTTGATAAAACAGCCACTGTAGATGACTCATACCATGCTTGTCAACCAAGTTATCCGACGCAACAAGGGTATCCGGATTATAGATACGGGTGTGAATACGGAGGAGACGGTGGATACGGAGGAGACGGTGGATACGGAGGTTATGGTGGATATGGTAGATATGGTGGTGAGACACCTCCCATTCAGGACAGTTCGTACTTAAAAAAGTAGGTATTATTATTATTATTTATTATTTATTTATTTATTTATTTATTAAAATTATTTATTATTATTGTCGATGTTACAGGTTTTCAACTCTTTAGATGAACTAAAGAATCGGATACAAGAAATAGCAAACGCGGATGGTTTCGTTATTGTCACCCGTCGATCAAAGAAAACCGGGGGAAGAATCGGGAGGGTATGGCTTGAATGTGATCGTGGTGGTGAGCACCAGACTACAGCAACACTTAGAAAAGCCGGAAGCAAAAAAACCGGTTGCCCGTTTAACCTGCTGGCTGTGCGAAACCACCCGTATGAAATCTGGGAGATTAAAGACGGAAAAATTGAACATAACCACGGACTTTGTGAGGACCTGTCGGCCCACGCGTTTGTGCGAAGGTTCACTCCAAGCGAAATGAAACTGATCGAGTAGCTGACAGCTCAAAACATGGAGTCGTGCAAAATATTTCTAACGATAAGGAAGCAGGACCCCGACAGGTTTCATGTTCAGAAAGACGTTCAAAACGTTGTGGCGAAGATTAGAGCCGAACAAAGACAAGGATTGACTCCCATGCAGTCACTAGAAAACATACTGATAAACAACGACTTTATTTACGAGACACGGGAGGAACCCGGAACAGAGATCGTAACAGAGATCTTCTTTCTTCATCGGGACTCGAGATGCATGTGGCATGCATTCCCCCACGTCATGCTGATCGATGCGACGTACAAGACAAACATATACAATATGCCCTTTATCCAAATTGTTGGTATGACGCCTACCAACAAAACGTTTATTATCGCGCATGCCGCTGTTAGTAAAGAACGGGGTGATAACTTTGTGTGGGTGCTTCAGAGGGTCAAGTCAATGTTGGATGAATGCATGGAGCCACGTGTGATTTTAACCGATAGAGACCTAGCCCTTATGGGCGCGTGTGCTAAAGTATTTCCAGACGCCTCCAGGCTTCTTTGCAGGTGGCACATACAACAGAATGTTATGAAGAATTGCAAGGGTGCCTTCACAGACGAAGACTGGAAGAAATTTTTGTCATTCTGGGGGACATTGATTGAGTCTCCATCCATACTCATCTACGAGTACCACTTGCGCAACATGCGAAAGCGACTTGTGGAGTGCAAACGTTCTAGTAAGTTTTTCTAATAACATACGACTCACCTATGCAAATTTTATTAAATTATTTTTACTTTTTAGGAGTCTTCAAATACGTGTACGATAACTGGCTAAAAGACTATAAGGAGATGTTCGTCTTTGCGTGGACTGATAAGAGGCGCAACTTTGGTAATCGTACCACAAACAGAGTTGAGAGCCAACACGCCAACTTAAAGAGATACGTACTAGATGGGAGCTCGCTAGACCGTGTAGTTGGTTGTGTCCATGATATAGTTGAGACACAGTTCGGTGAAATAAGGAAGACTTTTCGAGATAGCATCGAAAAAAGAATGACCCACCACAAACACCCGTTGTTTCAACACCTACTTGGAAAAGTATCCCATACAGCCCTTGACTTGTTGAGGGGGGAGGCAATTAGGAAGCTAGATGTCTTGGAGCGTTTTCATTCATCATGTGGTTGCCAAATGTGGCACAGCTGTGGGTTACCCTGTGCTTGTAGGATAGAAAAGTACATGCTTGAAGGTAATAATTGTTAAACGTACAACACTTGTGTGATATATTTCCGTTAATCCTGTGACTTAAACAATGTTGTTTTTAACCGTGCAGAGCGTCCGATTCAACTCGAAGACATAGACGTCTTCTGGCGGAAACTTAACTTCCAAAGTTGTAAATTGATAGACGATGACGTGGACGTGGTCGAAGAGCTAAATATTGTTAGACAACAATTAGAGTCGCACCCCCAACTCAGCAAAAAAGCCTGATGTCAAAGATTAAAGCGGTGTTGACTCCAAAGAAATCTACCAAGAAACCACCGGTTGTCCAACAAAATACTCGTGGCCGACCAACAACAAAGCATGTACAACAAAGGTTGGACGAGGCCTCTCGTATAGATGAAGAATTGAGGAGAAGCTCATTCGGTGATGCAAACACGTGCTTTGAAGGTTCCCGACAAAGTAAGTACGATAAACCTCGCCACAGCTCGTACGTTCCGTCACAGGCCTCTCAGCAGTCGGTTATAAGGTCCCAAAAACCCAAAGCGAGCCTAAGCCGTTCAAAGAGTTCTAAGAAGAAAGAGACACGAGATGCTCACGGTTTTCCTTTAATCATTGGGGACGAGTACGTGGGAATCATCGAACAGTTTAAGTATGACATTCCGCTAGTGTTCCATCCGTACGTCTCGTGCATACGAGATGTGATGCCGGACGGTCATTGTGGGTTTCGGTCTGTGGCTGTGGGCTTAGGTATGGATCAGAGTTCATGGGGGCTCATTCGAAGGGACCTTGTCCAAGAAATGGATCAGAATGAATCGATCTGGTTCCCAATATTTGAAGCATGGGGTAAAGGTTATTTTTACACGCATCGTCAGGGCCTAATTTGGGATTCAGTGTCCGGTTGTGGGGGGGATCACTGGATGGACTTCCCCTTTGCAGGACTTCTTATTGCACAAACGTACGGTATCGGGGTGCACCTGTTAACGACAACCATGGGTACGAATTCAACTTTCTTCCCGATACTAAGTCCTCCGGCTAATCAACAACCATTGTTCATAACGCTTACACATGTAAACGAGAACCACTTCATACATGTTAAGCTGGAAGGGGATTATCCAATGCCACCAGCACACGGGCTATGGTTGACCCACCGAACACCCCATACGGAACAATGGGAAGATATGTACTTGCCACGTCTAGAATGGTATACATCGATAATGAATCCTCCGCCAAGATCAAACCCCAGTCTTAATTACATCGACAGTGATACGGAAGAATGATTTTTGTAATTAATAGTATTTTTTTTATTAATTCCTATAATTTTCTACAATTTCTATAAATTTTTTTATAATTTGTATCATTTTTCTATGATTAGAATTGATTAAAACAGGTTAATAACATTTAAAAAAAATTACAAATATACGACTCGTATAGAGCTAGACGTGTCGTATAGGGTTGACCAAAAGACCAATTAGCCCCTGGTATGCCCCCAATCTAGGCTTATTTCAGGGGCTAAAATGTCATTCTACCATCCCCAGACGCCTCATATAGATCTATACGAGGCGTCTATTTGAGCAGGTTTTTGAAAATTTGAATTTTGAATATTTGAAAATCAAAATTTGAATTTTTTGAATAAGGACGATTCGTATAGATCTATACGCGGCGTCAATAGTGTCGGCAACAATTCTTTTTTTTTTTTAAATTTGAATTTTGAAAATATTTTATGTTAATTACTAATATACCCCTGAAAATCCCCAGTATAGGCCTTTAACAGGGGCAAAATGGTAATTAACCATTCCAGAAATATCTTTTTGGATTGGTTAATTACCATTTTTCCCCTGAATAATGCCTACACTGGGGGCTTAACAGGGGCAAAATGGTCATTTAATAAAAAGGCAAGACGACACGTATAGATCTATACGAGGCGTCTATGCCTCGTATAAGGCTGGGGGGGGCCTAGACGAGGCTGGTTATAACCCCAAACAAAAAAACCAAAAACACATACGGAGAATACACCTCTATACGCCTCGGATTCGTATTTCGACCGTACTTTCGAAGATTTGAAGCATCACTGGTACGTATTTCATCCCGTAGTTTAGTATTTTTGCCTCGTTTTTGCCTTTAGACCGTAGGTTTGCTCTGAAATTTGGTTTTTGTTGGGTTTGGGGGTTTGAACATGAGGTTGAAGATGAACCAGGAAGAACAGGACGCTGAGTATAGCCCTATACGAGGGCTATACGATCGACTGGATCGCATTGGAGCGCATGCACATTGGATGCACATTGGATCGCATGCATCGATCGACGGGATGCGATGGACCAGCTTGCTGAGACGGCTAGAGTGCGTCGGTTTATACCTCTCGATTCGCCGTGGCATCGTCTTTTTGATTTGGCGCACACGCCGACCTACAGGGAGCTGCTGGTCGAGTTCCTTTCGTCATTCACATTTCACCCTCCTGGGGTCCCAGTGCCGCTTCCGTACCCAGATGCTCCCCCTCCGCCTGAGATTTCTTTCAGGCTCGCTGGCGTTTTGCGTACGATGACGCTAGCAGACTTTGCGGTGCGTTTTGGTTTATACATGCAGGGGAAGATCGAGACTGAGGTTTACACAGCGGGGCTAGTGGTGGTTGACAAACCCACTCTTCTAGGGTTTTGGCAGGTGATTGCGGGGGCAAATCATTGGGAGCACGATAAGTCGAAGGGGAGGGTGTCGTTTGTTATGGACCCACTGTACAGGTACGTACGTTTATTACGGCAATTATTGTGATTATGTGCATTGTTTATTAATCTCTGTTTCTGTATTTCGCTAACACTATCTGCAGGTATCTGCACCATTTGCTCGCTACTTCTATTTCAGCGCGCGGCTACAGCCGTGAGTGGTGTACGACCACAGATCTTTTTTTCCTTTATTGTTTGTTGTATAGGAGGCCGTGCGCGCTAGCACACGGTCTAGCCCAGTACTACGAATCCGCCCATCACCGGCAGGAGCGCGGATTTTTGTATGGCGGGGCGTACGTGACCGTCATTGCCCGTTCATTTGGCCTCGTACTGCACGAGGACCCACATCTACAGACGCCGCCAGTCATGCCGACGCGGATGGGCATGCAGTCGCTGTGGGGGATGAGGGTAATCAGGAGGTTCCCCTTTGGCCCGCGGTTTAAAAACCGCGACGGGTGCATATGGACAGAGGAGCCCCTACCAGAGCACTTCGATCCTGTTTATCCTCCTGCAGATCCTGCTGATGCCGTGCCCGTGGAGGAGCCTCCGTAGGATGTAGGCGGTGCAGCGGTGCCACAACCACCGCCACCTGCCAGGGCGCCTCAGTTTCCACGTCACGCTATTCCAGGTCATGCCCCAGGAGCTACATCCGGATGTACGAGCCGAGCTTGACAGGCTCAACGATTTGGTAGGTTGGCTGGTACGGTGCGAGCAGGATAGACGAGAGAGAGAGAGGGATGGCCCCCGATACCGCTTCCACCGGCTCGAGCACCACATCAGCAGCAGCAGCCGCAGCAGCCACATCCAGATTCGGATTCGGATTTGGATGCATAGACCTGTTGTTGTTTTTATTTTTATTATGGATGTACAAACTTATCTTATATATTTTTGTTATGGATGTACAAAGTTATCTTATATATGTCATATTTATGTTTGTTTTCAGTTATTCGGTTACCTAATGATTGTTGTCTTAAATTGAGATAATACGGAAACAAAATATGTTTTGAATATAATACGGAAACAATATATCCCCTGAATATAATACGGAAACAATATTTGAACGAGATAAAATTTTAATCGGAAGAATAATATTTAAAAAAGTAAAATGTTAAAAACATTATAATATTTAATCGATATAATATATTTAAAGAGCCGATTTATAAAATAGTTGATTTTTAAAAAACAAAACTTTTTTTAAAACCAAAAAAATTTTCAACCTCAAAACACATCTTCAAAAACTATCAAAAAAACCATACCAAAACCCACCAAAACAGCCCTCATTTCAGCCAAAAAAAACCCAAGACTAGACGCCTCGTATAGGTCTGTACCCTTCGTATAGGGTTCCTTAAACTTTGTGTCTGACACCCTCTGAGACCCCCTTGAATTCAGTGCTTAGACGCCTCGTATAGGCCTATACGAGGCGTCTAGGGCACAAAAAGTGTGGAAATAGGCGCAGAGAGTGCCCAAATATCTCCAGCCTTAATAATAAGTTAACTTGATTTTAGTGCAATCTATGTTGGTGATATTAGTGTCATTTAGGTATTTTATATAATTGGACTTGATTGCCAAATCAGAAATCATATTTCAAGATTAAAACAAGTTGGAAAGTTTAGAGTGCACATTTATCTTATGATTTTATACTCTCACAACAACAGAGGTCCGATAGCAGCGCCCCTAACAACGAGGTAAACTAGTGGGAGCTCGACTATGCTCTTGTAATACTTAGGGGTGCAAACGAATGGGAGCTCGACTATGCTCAAGCTTCACTACAAGAAATAAGGGTAATAGCGGCGACCTTATTAGCGGCGACAGCCAATATGTCGCCGCTATTGGTCCAAGCCGCAATCCGGTGTCATGTGTTCAGCCATAGCCACACGATTGTTTATATCATCCAACGGTTGTAGATCGTTTGTATCAATAGCGGCGATGGTGCACATTAATAGCGGCGAGATAATGTCGCCGCTATTGGTCGACGTAATAAGATCAGATCTGCGCGTTATTTTCTTTCCCTCCACCTACTTTCCCCCAATTTTTTTGCCGCTCAACTCGGTTTCTTTCCAAAATCCGGCTAATCTCTTCTTGTCTTCTTTAATTCGGTTAGTTTTAAGTTGAATATTTTGTTTATTTTGTTATGTAGGTTGTTTATTTCTTGGTTCTTGGTGAATGTAGGTTCTCCACCGGCACCGAATCGTCTCCACGGCCACCACCGGCACCACCTTGTCTCCACGGCCACCACCGGCACCACCTCTTCTGCTCGTTAAAAATAAGGTTAGTTTATGTTTAAATTAACTTTTAAATCTGTTTTAAGTTTATACGTATTTTTTTTTTTGTTTTTTTTTAAATCTGCTCGTGCATAAACTGTTAGAACCCTAGTTTAGTGTTTGTAATGGCAAAAGTTGCGAGTTTGTGACACGGTTATCGGTTAAATATGTGAAACTGTTGAAACCCTAGTTTTAGTGAGTTAAATTAGTGTATATAATAATGGGTTAAATTCATAGGGGTTAGATCTTAAAAGCATTCAAAATCATGTTGATATCTGATTTTTCAAAGAAATTATTGCCAAAATCATGTATAGGGGTTAAGGTACATAAACTGTTAAAACCATAGTTTGGTGCTTTTAATGGAAATTTTTTTAGTTTGTAACAGGATTATCAGTTGAAGCAGTAAATTAGTACATATTTTGTTTTTGTTTTTTTTAGTAAACAAGTTAAGGTTTGAAGTTAAAACTACAAGTGTTAAACTATTATCTTAGCAAAACTTAAGTACAAAGGCCTTTGTGTAGTTAAATGGAACTTGTTTTTAGAAAATATGTAAAAAAAAGAGTGTCGCCGCTATTGGTCAACTTTCTTGTAGTGTATATATTTATCAACTTGATATTCGATGGAAGAAATATCTTCTAACATATTAACAAGCTTTTTAAGAAAACAAAGTATATACGTAAAGTAATAGGTACTTTTTTTGGCAAATAAAATTACGTATAAATTTATAACAAAAAAAAGTAAAAAATAAGTCCAGTCAGCTCTGCATACCATACATTATCGATGACATAATTATGCGTATTTCTTAGCCGTATGGGTAATTAACTTCACTTAATATCTTTTTTATCCTTATTGAACAAGCTTTTACATGTCACAATATATGTATTTTGTCATCATTCCATTAAATTACTACTATTTATATTCTTGTTTTCTATAAGCAACACTTTTAGTTGTGTGATGAGTAATACGTCAAATAGCCTCTTCCCATTGACCGGCATGATATTTGCTCTATTCTTTTCGAAAATTCATTCCTAAACCATAATGAGCTTAGAAATACCCGCCTGAAATTGATTTAGAAATTAATTTCGGGTTGTCCCAGTGTAATTTGGGACTGCTTTTTGAATACTTTATCTCATTTAGGATGTGAATGTGTATTACATGATTGTTTGTTTAAGAAGGATTCGGTTATCATTTTCTCTTTGCTCCTCGGGTATATATATTCTTACATATATACTTGGGAGCTAAGAGGAAATGCTGCCGAATTTTTCTTAAACAAACAACCATGTAATACACATTCATATATGAGATAAAGTGTTCAAAAAGTGGGTTTAGCAGCCTACCCTTGTCCTGCAAACCCTAAATTAAATTATCTTTCAGTTGCATAATGCCTATCGATAAAAGCTGGATTGATTCCCCACTTCAATCAGCTCACTACCAGCAAGGACTCAGGTCTTTTATCGCGATGCGTGAAAGAGTGCTCCCCAACCATAATGAAGTTAGATGTCCGTGTTCCAAATGTAAATGTTCCGGCTTAACAACCATCACAAAAATGAAACTCCATTTGGGGCGTACGGTTTTTTGGAAAGATTACATAAGGTGGGACTATCACGGCGAAAAATCTCAGCCTGCAGTTGTAGAAGTAGATAATGTTGTGCCACAAGAGGGTATGGAAAACGTTATTGAAGACATTAGGGGGAGCGTATGGAAGAAGATACAGACCGTAACCTGGAGATGTCGGGTGGAGAATCTAACGGTGTTGATGACGATTTTGAAGACATAATAAAGGATGTTGAATCTGAATTATATCCTGGTTGTACTAAGTTTTCTTCCCTTGACTTCTTAGCAAAGCTTATGAATCTAAAGGAGACGTCCTATTGGACTAATACTTCATTTGATGGTTTACTAAAGTTGTTGCAAGAATCAATGCCAATAGGCAACAAGATTCCCTCTACGCATTATGTAGTTAAGAAGAAATTTAAAAAGATTGGTTTGGATTATGAGATGATAGACGCGTGCGTAAATGATTGTGCTCTCTTCTGGAAAGAACACGAGTCGTTGCAAAATTGTCCCGTTTGTAATGAGAGTCGTTGGGTCGATAAAGACACAAAAGGCACGAAGGTAGCGAGCAAGGTGTTACGATACTTTCCTTTGACGCCTAGACTTCGGCGTTTGTATTGTTCAAGGCACACGGCAAAAGATATGATATGGCATAGTACTGGACGTTCAGAAGATGGGACCATGAGGCATCCAGTTGATGGATCTTCATGGCAAGACTTTGATAGGAAGTACCCAAACTTCGCGATGGAGCCACGAAATGTTCGCTTGGGGCTTGCAGCTGACGGTTTTAATCCGTTTAACGGTAACGGACCCTCGACTCATAGCACATGGCCGGTTATACTCACCACATACAATTTACCTCCATGGCTATGCATGCGGGAGTCCACATTCATGTTGACCTTGTTGATTCCTGGCCCTAAATCACCTGGGAAAGACATGGATATTTACCTTAGACCGTTAGTGGATGAGCTTAAACATTTGTGGCACTCAGGTGTACGTACTAAAGACGCAACAACAAACGAATTCTTCACAATGAAGGCGGCGTTGTTATGGACCATAAACGACTTTCCAGCCCGTAGTAGTCTATCAGGTTGGAGCGGGCAGGGCTACATGGCATGCCCGACTTGCAACGAAGACACTCCTTCAATTCGTGTAGCTGGTAAATGTGTGTATGTTGGTCATCGCCGGTTCTTAGATGCCAACCATCCATGGAGAACAAGTCTCGACTTTAACGGGAGACCCGAGACACGAGGCCCTCCGAGACAGTTTAGTCCTGCTGACATAGAAGCTCAACACGGTCGTCTACCTCATCGTCTACCAGGAAAGCATCCATCTTTTGGAGGTGGGAGGATAAACCGAGCAGATTTTGAGCTAAACTGGACCAAACGAAGCATATTTTTCGAACTTGAGTATTGGTCTTCTTTGCAGCTGAAGCACAACTTAGATGTAATGCATATCGAGAAAAATGTGTGCGACAGCTTGCTTGGTACTCTCTTAATGAATGAGAAGACCAAAGACACACCAAACGCACGAAATGACTTGCAAAAACTAAATATCCGGCCGACACAGTGGTTGAAACAATCGGGTAGCAAGTTCTTAAGTCCCCACCCAAAGTACTCATTCAAGTCCGATGATCGAAAGCTTTTCTGTGAATTTATAAAAAATGTTAAACTACCAGATGGGTTTGGATCTAATATCAGCAAGAGGGTGACAGATAACAATTCTAACATTACTGGGTTGAAATCTCATGACTGTCATATTCTCATGCAACGTTTGATACCGATTGGGGTTAGAGGGCTTTTGACAAAAGATACATCTACACCAATGGTAGACCTTTGTATGTTTTTTAAGCAACTTTGTTCCAGAACACTATTGGTTGAAGATATGAGGAAAGCAAAGGATGACATTCTTACCATCCTATGCAAGTTAGAGATGATCTATCCTCCGGCATTTTTTGACATTATGGTTCATTTACTTGTGCATTTACCTGATGAAGCGATTGCGGGAGGTCCAGTAGCTTTCAGATGGATGTATCCATTTGAAAGGTACATGAAAAAACTAAAAAAGTATGTCAGAAACCCGACAAGGCCGGAAGGTTGTATAGCTGAAAGTTATGTGCTTGAAGAAGCTCTAACATTTTGTTCAATGTATCTTCAAGATGTTCAGACTAAGTTCAATCGCCCAGATAGAAACGAGGATGTCGTTGTTAAAAAATGTAAGTTTTGGGTATTTGAGTCTAAATGTCGTCCGGCAAGCGCAACGAAGAGCAAATATCTTTCAACCATTGAAAAAAGCAAGTTGGAATGGTTTGTTCTCGAAAACTGCGCAGAAGTCAGGGAGTACATGAAGTGAGTGTTCCTATCTTTACTTTTCGCAATATGTTAATGTTAATTACTATTTTCTCTTCCTTACTTGCTTATATATGTCATTAATGTAGTGAGTTCATATCTACACATCCCCAAGATGATCTTAAAACGAAATTTCCGGGGTGGTTTCTTAATAAGGTATAAAACATATATAACATGCATTACTCTACATTGGTTATGTAATACATATATAACAAGCATTCTTACTCTATATTTGTTAGGTCCATTCGATGAAAACACAAAATTCTCCAGAATTCCACCCAGAGTTGTATGCCCTTTCAATTGGTGCGAAAATAAATGCTGAAACTTACGCTGGTTGCATAGTCAACGGTGTTAGGTTTATGACACTAGAACGTGATGCAAAACGCGCAACGCAAAACTCTGGGGTAGAAGTGGTCGGAGAGAACGGTGTGAAATTTTATGGCCAATTAGAAGAAATTATTGAGTTGAATTATATAAATGGTTATTCAACTGTCCTATTTCGGTGCAAGTGGTTTGATACTCGAAGGGGTGTAAAGTATGACAATAATATCACCAGTATAAGCACTGAACGTGAATGGGACAAAGATGATCAACTCATATTTGCTTCGTAAGCCAAACAAGTGTTCTTCATCCAAGAACCGTCTCGAAACAAAAAAAATAAACTTAGATGGGTAGTCGAGAACATTAATCATCGAAAAATTTGGGATCGGCCATTAAATGATAACCGCGTCGAGCCGGTTAAAAATGCTGATGACGACTTAGAAGATATTGACGTTGTCCACAACAACTCTTCATCTGACTGTCCACTTGTCATCGACCTCACCCAATACTTTCAAATTGGGTCTTCTCATGTTACTTCAGGTGAGCCTGCAACTGAAGTTGGTTCCCCAACGACTACCGTCGATGAAGTGTTGGAGGTCGAGACTGATGTTGATGAGGACGATCCCGATTATGACATCGAGTCTGATTAAGAGAAAACTTATTGTAATTTATATTAGTTAGTATTTGAAAAACACTTGTTGAAATATTTATCTGCATATTAGTTAAACTTGTTGTACTTTCTACTAATTTCTATTTGATACACTTGTTTTAACATTTGTAACTTTTTAGGAAATATGTTTTCTTTGTGGTTTGTATTTGTTTACCTGATGGCGGATGTGATGCCCCGAGGACATAGGGGAGACGGAGCTGGGGATCCACCAAATCCGGATCCTTTTCGGAGAGGGACGCATGAGATTGACGGTAAGTTATCAATTATTATTTTAGTACTTTTATTACATTTATTATAAATGTTGTCAATGTTGTCACTAATTATATTTAATTCTATTTTAATTGCAGCGGTTCCCCCAAGGAAAGTTAGGGGGAAAGCCAAAAATCAAAAGCTTCGCAGGATGGTCAAAGCGGGGGGGCGCGTCTCTCTTACATTCGATAGGGATGTAACGTATACCCCTGTTGGTGTACCGAGCGACTTATTTTCACGCGAGGCGGGTTTGTACATGTGGCGGACCATCCCTTTTGATAGAATGGGTTGGGGGAAAGTTCCGACTCCTTATAAGGAGGCCGTGATGAACCACCTAAAGGTAAATAAGTTAGGCCATTTATTGGTGTTAAACGGCTGCATACGGGTGCAAAAACGCAGCCGTTTGCAGCCGTTTAAAGGCGCGTTTACGCCTACAAACACGGCAGCAAACGGGTGTAAAAACGCAGCCGTTTGCTGATGCGTTTGCAGCCGTAAACGCGCCGTTAAACGGCTGCAAACACAGCAACAAACGGCTGTGTTTTTGCACCCGTTTGCTGCTGCGTTTGCAGCCGTAAACGGGTGCAATAACGCAGCCGTTTGTAGCCGTAAACGTGACGTTAAACGGCTGCATACGGGTGCAAAAACGCAGCCGTTTGCAGCCGTTTAAAGGCGCGTTTATGCCTACAAACGCAGCAGCAAACAGGTGTAAAAACGCAGCCGTTTGCTGATGCGTTTGCAGCCGTAAACGCGCCGTTAAACGGCTGCAAACACAGCAACAAACGGCTGTGTTTTTGCACCCGTTTGCTGCTGCGTTTGCAGCCGTAAACGGGTGCAATAACGCAGCCGTTTGTAGCCGTAAACGTGACGTTAAACGGCTGCATACGGGTGCAAAAACGCAGCCGTTTAAAGGCGCGTTTACGCCTACAAACGCAGCAGCAAACGGGTGTAAAAACGCAGCCGTTTGCTGATGCGTTTGCAGCCGTAAACGCGCCGTTAAACGGCTGCAAACACAGCAACAAACGGCTGTGTTTTTGCACCCGTTTGCTGTTGCGTTTGCAGCCGTAAACGGGTGCAATAACGCAGCCGTTTGTAGCCGTAAACGTGACGTTAAACGGCTGCATACGGGTGCAAAAACGCAGCCGTTTGCAGCCGTTTAAAGGCGCGTTTACGCCTACAAACGCAGCAGCAAACGGGTGTAAAAACGCAGCCGTTTGCTGATGCGTTTGCAGCCGTAAACGCGCCGTTAAACGGCTGCAAACACAGCAACAAACGACTGTGTTTTTGCACCCGTTTGCTGCTGCGTTTGCAGCCGTAAACGGGTGCAATAACGCAGCCGTTTGTAGCCGTAAACGTGACGTTAAACGGCTGCAAACGCAGCAACAAACGGGTATAAAAACGCCACCGGCTGCTGCGGCGTTTGCAGCCGTAAACGCTAGGTTAATGTTTTAACGTTTTTATATAATGTTTTAACAATTGTATTTAATTCCTAGAAGAATTTCAATTTCGATGAAGTTGAACAGGATTTGGAGGCGCGCGACTTAAAAGGCGGCATTAGACAAGTGCTTATGAAGCGGTACTCCGACCGCAAGAACTACGCTAAGAAAGAATTTCGTGATAATGGAGGTTATGCCGATGTCGAAAGTGCAAGGGCACACCACCCCGAGGATATGCCTTATGAAAACTGGTTGAGAACCATTGATCACTTCTTGGACCCCAAATATATTGCAAGAAGTGAGGCAAACACAAGAGTCCGCCAACTTCAACAATTCCCAAACCGTGGGGGTACATCATCATACAGTAGCACCGCCTACAAACATGTAATGTTTTATATGTGTGTGTTTGTATGTTTATGTTTATTTAACGTCTCATCTAAGTTTTAATGTTAAACAGGGTTTGAAACGTCTTGATACGTACCGCAAAACTCACACCGATAAAGATGGGAATTTTGTTGACCCGGTAGCCGAGCAGAATTATGTAAGTATCTATCTAAATATATATATATATATATATATATATATATTTATTTATATTTATATGAGTAAATTACAACCGGTGTCCTTTACGTTTGTACCCTTTTAACTAAAGATATTACAGAGTCGAAGCTGTAAAAAATGGGTTTGAATTGCTGTTAAAAGGGGGGGTTTATATAGGCTGTTAAAAATAGGTTTACTTGTTGTTACAAAATAGGTTTAATTGCTGTTATATAGGCTGCAAATGCTACCTAAAAGCTGTAAACAAAGGGGGGTTTATATAGGCTGTTAAAAATAGGTTTAATTGCTGTAAAAAAAGGGGGGTTTGAATTGCTGTTAAATGCAGTTAAAAATGGGTCAATTTGTTGTCAAAATTAAACTAGTTTAGCACTAAAGGACATAGGGTGTTAAAAACTAATAACATAAAGGACGGAGCCTGTAACATCTTTAGTTAAAGGACACCGGTTGTAATATGGTAGAAACGTAAAGGACACCAGTTGTAATTTACTCTATTTGTATTTATATTTAATCATCTTCGTAAAATACAGCTTAATCTAGAACGCGAGATTATGGGCGGAGAAAGCAGCGGTTCTAACCAGCCGAATGAGGCTGCCGTGTTTCAGAACGTTTTGGGTGATCGACGAGGATGGTTCCGGGGGCTTGGGCCTAAACCTTCGAATAAGCCATCGAACACTTGTAGTGCGCAACCTCAAACCGCACAACCCTTTTCGGAGGTAAACTATACAATTTGACTTCAAAAATATAGTAAACCAACTATATGTTTTTGCTAATAATATTGGGTTTGATATGTGTTAATGTAGGAATACGTTTCGACTTTGTTCCAAAGTCCGGCATTTGTAAACCAACTTGAATCCTTTCTTGCGGCGAGGGGAAAGCAAGTCACACCCGACGATGAGTATGACGATGAGTATGACGATGACGACCTAACTTGAATCCTTGCGGCTATTTTGTACGGATATTTTAGAATGTTATTTTTCGGATTTTTTAGGATGTTTATTGTACGGAAATGTTTTATGCGATTTTAGTATGTAAAGCATTATGTTTGTTTAGTCTGTTTGTGTTGCGTAAAACTTGGAAATTGGCAGGTTTGTTCATAACGGAAAACACTGCAAATACAGCAAAAAATTAAAAAAAAAAATTCACTTTTAGCGGCGACATATGTCGCCGCTATTGATCGAAAACTATTAGTGAAGACATTTTTAGCGAAGACATATGTCGCCGCTAAAAGTCCTAATCATTAGCGGCGACACCTACCAATAGCGACGACATATAGACCTTTAGCGTCCAAGATTTAGCGGCGACTCAATAGCGGCGATTTGTCGCCGCTATTAGCTTTAGCGGCGACAAAATGGACTATTAGCGGCGACTTTTGTCGCCGCTATTGGCCGACTTTCTTGTAGTGCTTGTTTAACTTAAAGCTTGAGCTCGAGATCGGCTCGGTTCGAGCTTAGTTTTTAAAGCTCGGGCTCGACTCATAGGAAGTTTTTAAGCATGAGCTCGAACCATTTTTTTTTTGTAAAATAGCTTATGTTAATTATAATTATTATCTTATATACATTTATATATATATATATATATATATATTTAATATATTAATTATAAATTGTATAAATAATGGACTCGTTTATTAAGCAAGCTTATTTTTAAGCTCGGGTTCGGGCTCGAGCTCATCTAAACTCTGCTTATTAAAAGCTTTTTTTTCGAGCTCACCTTGAGTAGCTCGGCTCGTTTCCACCCCGTGTATAATACCCCACTTAATTATGTAATACAATCACAATCACAATTACCAAACGTTCATTTTGTCTTGGCTCGATTTTGGTTTTAGTGGAGGTATGCACGTTTTAAGGTTAATGTTGGCACAACAACATGGTGGTGGTACGGCTGCAATGCCAAAGAGTGCCTGGAGAGCTCGAAGTTTGACTAGTATAGCTTGGAAGGTGGAGTCACAAGTGTACATGGCTGAGTCAGCATGAACCGACTATCGAATTGGTTTAGATAGATGAACACAAGAACATGAGATGGTCTAGAGCAATCTCTTAATGTTCATTAAGCACATCCATAATTCTAATTATAGAATTATAACAAGGAATTAACGAAGGAAAACTAACCATAACATAATGTAAACCATTACTCTAATTCTACCAAACACTGAGCTTACAAAGATAGTCCCCTAGATAATGGTTATTTGCACATAGGGATGTTAAACACATCAAGTCCGCGGGTTGGCTGGTCCAACCTGACACAAACGTGACCTGAACCCGAAATCATGTCAAACGTACGAACCCAAACATGACACGAATATTCGCGAGTTGAAACAAACACAACGCATTTAACTCGGATTAAAAAAAACACAAAAGTAAATAAAAATACATTTTAAGTAAAAAAAAATCTTACGTCGATTTCTCTTATAAATTTTAACTTTTTGGTATAAGATATCCAACTAATTTAATTAATGACATTAAACACATTTATTTGAAATTGAATTTGTCTCAAGATTTAATTAGGTTCATTAATGATACTAGACGCTGGAGTTCAACTCATTTATTATTATTATTATTATTATTATTATTATTATTATTATTATTATTATTATTATTATTATTATTATTTACAACATAAAATATACCCGAGGTGAAAAACTTATTATTGGGTACAACATAAAATATACCCGAGGGGAAAAACGATTCTACGAATTGCAGATACAATTAAATTGGAAAATATTAAAAAAATGAAAGAAAACACTGTCAACAACATAAAAATTATAATATACCAGAGGTGAAAAACGATTCTACGAAATTGCAGTTACAATTAAATTAGAAAATATTAAAAAAAAAAAAGACTGTCAATGACTCGGTGTAATTATGACAAGAAACAACCTTCCTTTTACCACCATTCCCAAATTTAAGACAAAATCTTTGACAACCCTAATTTTCGAGATCCTCCCTAAAATAACAACGTCTTTATTACATACTCTTCTTCGTCTCTATATAAATCTCACACCCATTAACAACCCTAATCACCCATACATCACCATAATACAATATGAACACCATACCCACCACCATGATCACCACCACGATCAAGAAGAGAAAAACATCACAAGGCCGTAAAAAGATCGAGATCAAGAAAATCGAACCACAAAACAACCGTCTCGTCACTTTCTCCAAACGAAGAGCCGGTCTTTTCAAGAAAGCCAGCGAACTCTGCATCTTGACCGGCGCCCAAATCGCCATTCTCGTCAACTCCCCCGGTGGCCACCTTTTCTCATTCGGTCATCCCTCCGCTGACGTCATCATCGACCGTTATCTCAACAACCCTAGTAGTAGTAATAACAGTAATGGTGATGTGTTAGAAGGATCAAACTCTTACAAGCTGCCACCTGTGATGGAGTTTAACCAACACTACATGGAGGTATCAAAGGAACTAGAGGCGGAGAAGCGTCGAAAAGAGGCGATACAAGAATCGAAAGCGATGAACAGCGGCTGTGGATTAATGTGGTACGAGGAAGAGGTTGATGGAATGGCGGCGGATGAGTTGCAGCAGTATCTTTCGTCGTTGGTTGAGTTGAAGAGGAAGGTGTTGGTTAGGGCTGATGAACTTATGATGATCAAGAAGACTCCGTTGTTTTTGGGTCCGAATGTGACCGAGGATGTCGGTGGTTCAGGGTTTGCAAACGAGGTTGTTCATAGTACGATGGTTCCTGGTAGTGTTGTGGCTCCGACAGGTTTTGATTTTGGTTATGGTTATGGATCATATGATTATAATAGGGAGTCAATGCAGCATTATTGATTAGTTGCAGTTATGTTTTTTAGTTTATTAGTTGATTAAGATTAAGATTAAGATAAAGATTAAGATAGGGTTAATCAATGATCAGTGATACGTTACTAGTCATTTTGGTTTTATTTTTTTTTTTCTTTTGGACAAATGTTGCACTAGTGTTTATACATCGGTATTGTTTGATTGGTATCTGTTTTAATGTCCATATTCTATATTGAACGCATTTTTTTTTTGTTTGGACGGACAAACTAGTTATAACGTTCTAACTAACTAGCTAACTAACTAGCCTTATAGTTCTAATATAGGGTATTCATAAAGCACCAAATTTACGGAATCGTTTAAACCAAAGAAATTAAGCCGTGGTTCGAGGGTCGGTTTTAACGATTTGAAGTTTGGAATCTATCATGTAAACTAAACCGGTTGTTTAATTAGCTTTTATTATGTTAAGAATAAAAAAATGTGTTATAAATATATATATTATTATTACTCATAACAATCTAAATCCTTCTTTTGATTAATACAAAAGTATGATTAAGTTTATTTTGTCTAAATAGCCAAACAAACTTTGAAAACGGGCTTGTTCGGCCAATCCAACTAACTAGACCGATTCGGTTTGTATTTTTTTAAACCGTAATTGTCGGTTCGGTTCAAAATCTTTGTTAAAGGCGTCTGAATCGGACCGTAAACACTATAATCCTGATATATATAACATATAATAATTGTAAGTAAGTTAATAGGGAAATAGGCAAGCTAGCACCCAAAATAGAAAACAAACATGTCCTTAGATCTCTTTATCTTTTTTTCCTTGACACGTACAATATATGACAACACAACTCATAATCCTTGTTAATGATTTCAAGTTTCTGTCGTTACTATTTTGGCTTATTGACCATAATTGATAATTCGTATGTGCATCTACATGCTTTGGAAGTTAAATGTTTTTAATCTTTAAGCTGCAAAAAAATTATGATATAAGTAAATAGCACATCTGCCGTACCAAAGAAAAATATATAGCACATCTAACATAGTACTATCATTACTTATAGGTACTTAACATATATGATTTACTATAAAAATTAACCAAGTTATTCGTACCAAAACTTAGCTCACACACTCGAAATATTTCGAGCTCACAAGAATCAACTAAAGTCAGCTTTTAATATGCCATGTTTGAAAAAAAAAAAAAAAAAGACTTTGACTTTCTACGTGTTAGATAATTTGATAAAGGGGGTCTTCCACTGCAAAGGAGTGGTTGTTCCCATCTTGGTGAAGGCTTGGCCCGGGGTTTTACCTGGGTTTAAGTCTGAGGAGGGCGCAATTTTACCTATTTTACAAGGTTTCTGTGCATCAGGGATGTGCTACGTTTTCTAGCGGTGGTCGAGTAGTCGGCCTTTGAACATAGCTCCGAAAGGGTAGGTTTACACGTCAAAAGCAGTTAGCCGTTAAAAAAAAAGATAATTTGATAAAGGAGTGATAATAATTAATAATCAGTGATTGACTTTGATGAAATCTTAAATCATGTTTGACATTATTTCTACCCTATTAAATATTGTCCAATGTGGGCGGGCGGACCCCTTGAAAAAAAAAAGTTTTAGCGCTAAATTCCCGTTAAAATTCTGACATCACCCTTTGAAAATTTTCGTTCGCACCCCTTAGAAATTTTCGACCGCCTCTTAGGAAAAAAAATCTTATGAATTTATAAGAAAAAAAAAAGTTATGTAAACACTGATTTTTTTTTTTAAATCCAACCTAAAAAACTTTCCATTTAACTAATTAACTTTCACTTAACTCAATTAACTTTCTCTTACCATGTAGCCCAATAAACACTCCATAACTAAAGCCCAACCCAGTCTAATAATCTAATTTGAACTAAAATATAATAACCCAACCCACTGCTCTTTCCCCTTCGAGTTAACTTCCGTTTTGCTCCCTGTGGTTTTATCGTTTTAATGGACCACCACCCCATTTGTGGTACTTGAACTCATGACATCCTCCTCCTAAATCCAAAGTGTTTAAAAACATTGTCTTTGCCAATGGACCATCACCCCATTGGTTCATTTAAAAGATGTCTAATTGCTTAACCTTAATGGCCCATGGCTTTATAGCTTAATGGCATCTTGGGGCGGGATAAGGCTTTGGGACCAATAAGTCTTGGGTTTGATTCCCACAAAGGAGTTTTTCCCATATTTATTGGATTTCCTCCTGAATTGGTGTATAGGCATTATGCTTAGTGGGGATGGATACGATCAGATTGTTTCACCACTAACATAATTATACTCCAGTGATCCAACTTTTCCGTTAAAAAAAATTGCTAAACCTTACTGAGTTAATGATATACACATGATGTTGCGGCTATGTACTATCACTATGGAGTTTAGCCTTCTATTGCCATTGAAATGGCTAGCCCAACCACTATCGCTATATCAAGCTTGAAGTCATCACATGATGAATAAAACATAAGCCCAAATGCCCAATATCAAAACGCTCGAACTCTTGGGCCATGAACTTGTTGAATAAATGAAACAGTTTTGGAGGATGTATTTTTAACGATTATTTACTAATTAAATATGTGTATATATAAAGATTTATTTACCAATGGGGTGGTGGTCCATTAGTAAAGACAAAGTCTTTATACATAGGGCTGTAAACGAACCGAACGTTCAGCGAATAGTTCGTAAACCGTTCGGCGGGAAGTTCGTTTATGTTCTTTCAATTAGCTACAAAAAAGTTCGTTCAATTAGCTTAGCGAACGAACACGAACATAGGTCTCGTTCGTTCGTCTGCGTTCGTGAACATTCGGTAATATGTTTGGTTACGTTCGTTCGTGTTCATGTTCATGTTCGTTTTATTATATTAAAATAATAATAAATAATAAACATTTTATCTAAACATATTGAAAACTTAAAACCCTATTTTTTCGAAGTTAGCTAAAATTTGGACATTATAAAACATTTTTAGAGATAATTATGTATAAGTTAGTTAAACCTGGTTCATAGTTTGGTGGTGTAGTAGACTTCTTATGTTTTGATTTATCATTCGATCGTTGTATTTAATTACTTATATCCAATGTTAAAAAATAACAATGTTTTTATTTTTTAATTTTCAAGTTAAATGATCGTTTGCGTTCGTTTTTATTTGCTTGCGTTCGTTTGTGTTCGAGACTAGTGTTCATGAACAACTAAATTTCTTTAATGAACGAACACGAACATAAACTTATGTTCGGTATGCGTTCGCGCACAGTTCACAAACATGTTAATTCCCTTAACGAGCGAACATTAACATGACCTTGTTCGTGTTCGTTCGGTTCTACTTCTTTTATGTGGATTTCACTTATATCGTTTCAGTTCTCTTAAGTGTAAGTTTTAGTATTATTTAGGTTTATAAAAATGGGAAAAGATCAAATAGGAAGTTTATTTTGGCTAGGAAGTCTAGGAAGCAATAGGATTAGGACATGTGGCAACATTTAAAATAAAGAAAAAGGGTATTTTAGTCAATCCAACCCTTTTCTTCTTCTTTTTCAAAACCTAGTAACTTCAAAACCCACCATTTTCAAAACCCACCATCTTCAACCATTTATTCACTTTCTATCTCAATAATCACTACATTATATTGCGATTTTCATCACCAATCAATGATTCAAACACCCGATCAACGTGTTCTTCAGCTTTTTTGAAGAAAACCCAGTTTAATTTCATACAAAATCTCGTTTTTTCTGGTGATTTTGAAGATAATCACTCGATCCGTTCGATTCGAGCGCTGATAAGTGTTTCAATCATTCAAAAATCGTCAATTGTTGAAGAAATCACTTCGATCCATGTAAGAAATTCTTTAATTTCATTTTTACGATATGGGTTTTTGATTTAGTCATTGCGTTTTACGATCTTTGCGGGGGTCCGGGGGCAGCGCCCCTGGTAGCGGGGTCCCAGCGGCGGCAGCCCCTGGCGGGGTCCAAGGGGCAGAGCCCCTGGCTGGGGTTGAGTTACCATTGCGTTTTAGAAAAACACATTCTTGAAGTGTTTTTGGTGCATTGCGTTTTAGGTAAAACACTTTTTTAGGTGTTTTCAGTCCATTGCGTTTTACAGAGAACACTTTCTTTTGTTTTTTAGGCAATTGCGTTTTAGAATGAGTCATTTTTAAGTGTTTTCTGGCCATTGCGTTTTACAAATAAGACATTTCTTTGTGTTTTTTGTGCATTGCGTTTTAGGTAAAACACTTTTTTATGTGTTTTCAGTCCATTGCGTTTTAGAAAACAGACATTTTAGGTGTTTTCTGGCCATTGCGTTTTACAAATAAGACATTTCTTTGTGTTTTTTGTGCATTGCGTTTTAGGTAAAACACATTTTTATGTGTTTTTAGTCCATTACGTTTTAGAAAGTACATTTTCTTTTGAGTTTTTAGGCTATTGCGTTTTACAAATAAGTCATTTATTTGTGTTTTTGGTGCATTGCGTTTTAGAAAAATGTCATTTTTTAGGTTTTTTTTCATTGCGTTTTACGTAACTGGGGGTTTTTCTATTGCGTTTTACGCAACTGGGTTTTAAATTTTTTTTTTTAAATATAGCAATAGTATACTCGTTTTAAAGGTAAAAAAAACGCTAGTTTTTTGGTGTAATTTTTATAAAAAAAATGATGTCGTATGAAAGAGTTATTAACGTTTAAAAAATGGGGGGGAATTAGAGGAGAGCGAAACTATTGGCTTGGATTGACTAGAATGCCCCTAAACAAACTCACGCACCTCTTTTCTTCTTTTCAATTTCCCTGATTTAATCTTAGCCCTTGATTAACTAAATGGATGGTCAAGATCACTTCCTAGCATTACTAGCCAAATTAACTTCCTATTGTATCTCCACCCTATAAAAATTTGTTAGTTTGAAAAGACTAAAAGTCAAACCGGTTTGAAAAAAAGATAAAATGATAGTTAGACCGTTAGAGAGTAAAACAGAAGAATAATAAAAGGTTACGCGACACGTTAGAAAAAGAGAATAAAAAACGTATACATGGAGCGTATATAAATCATTAATCAACCACCCCTACGCTCCTCCTACCAGTTGCCGCTCATTTCAATTTTCAAAATCTTCAAAATTATCTTTTCGGTCAGAAATTCAAAATTCGGCCACTTCTCTCCAGCAAAAAAAAAAATGGATGCCCATCCTACTACTCTTCCTGGTATCATCTTCTTGATCAATTCTAATCTCTTCTTTCAATCCCATTTTATAAATCATTTTTAAAATTCCCAATTTCATTGCACAGGAAAAAAAACCCAGCCGGTTAAATCGAAGTACAAATCGATCGCCGAACCACCGAAACACAAACCCAAAGAAGTTCCAGTTCAGACGTAATTACTAACAACTCGTGTTTCTAACCATCTACATTAGGGGCGGAACCAGAGGGGGTCAAGAGGGACTGTTGACCCTTGATCACCGGAATTTGTTGAATTTTTATATATAAAATATGAGCTTATTCTGAAAAAAAAAACCCGATAAATTTAGTTTTTTTTTTTTTTTTGTGTGTGTGTGTGCTGCGATCAGCTTTCAAGACTAACCTCAGACTAAACAAATATGTTTGTGTGATTTCAGGAACCGAAGAACCTTCGGCACAATTCGAAACCATAATGTGGTTAATATCCCCGAAACAACACTTCCCCAAAAGCCGAAACCAAAACCGAAACTGTTGAATCAGATCATACCTCAAGCGCAACCAAAAACCACTCAAAACGAGAGCAACGAAAAACCAAAGTTGGGGAACAAGAAGAAAACAGTTTGTTTACCCGAAAAAACCGAGGGGTCTGTGAAGAAAAAATCTCCTGCTAAGGAAATAGATGGGGTTAAAACTCCTGTGAGACCGCCATTTTCGGTTAAACCGGTTAAGATTCCGGGAACACCGTATCTTAGTGCTGAAAAGTGTAGCGATTGCCGGTTTGATCGGTTGGAAACGGCGTCGTATTGGGTGGGTCAGATCAAATCGGCAGAGTCCGTTGGCAAACATTTTGTTGCTGCTGCTTTTTTTCGGCTTGCTAATGAATGCAACGCAGAGGTTTCTTTTTTTATTTTTTCATTTTCGGTTTGAAAATTAGAAACTCATAACTAACTTTTTTTCTTCATATTTTTATTTTTATTGGGTAATTTGTTTAATGAATGTTATTTTTTTTATTATTATTTTTTTCAGCCCGCGAGAAATCTTCAACTCGAGCTGAAAAGGTATCTTGCTCGTCATGACGACTTATCTACTATGACCGAGTGGGAAGATGTGACTCGGATATATGGAAAGTTAAAGAAAGAGCAAGGGACTAGAAACGATGAAGAGAAAACGAGTTGTTTTTGTGAAAAGACGCTCACGCAAAGTGGTTCTGAGCTTGGTGAATCTGAGGTTGTTCAAGAACAAAGAATCGAGAACGAGGATGGGTCGGGTGAAATAAACAAATGAACACGAAACTTGGATTTAAGTAACAAATAGAGTGTTTGCAAGGTTGCTAAAAGATTATATTGTGTGTTATTAGATTTGTTGCATTGCTAGTTTGGTTTTTTTTTTTTTGGTAATATTTGTTGGTTTGTTGTGTGGCTCTTGGTTTGTATTGTAAAGTTGTATTTTTACATTTTTGGTTGGTTAGATGGTGTTTGATATTTCAAATGACAAGAAATTACAAATTAAGAATATAAAGAATAAATGATACAAATGTAATTTAAGCAATTCATTTAATAAGTGTATTATTTATTTTTGTTATTCAAATTAATGAACTCTAATCATTTAATGAACATATCTTATAAAATAGTTGTGCATCTTACACAATAAAAACAATCCTTCACATGATCTTACATTTACAACGTTTCATACACCATTAAAACAATATTTTGGAATAGGATACATAATGTGTAGAACTCAAACACTTTTAAATAATTTTGCAACTCATAATAAAATATGTGTAGGACACAAAATTTTTAAATAATTTTATCACTTCTAATAAAATTTGTGTATGTACCAACACATTAATGGTGGTGAAGGAGGAATTTATGGTTGCATTAGGCTATAGGGTGTGGTCGTGACCCTCCACATAGACACCATGTCATTTATCTTTAATCCACCATTCAAAACCACTACCCTAAGGGTGTGGTCATGACCCAAACCACTATCCCCTTTATTTTTTTAATTTATTTTTGTCTTAAAATTATCAAATGGGAGGGTCGTGGTAATCGTGGTTTAATCCATGGGAACCACCATCAATCAAGGAGGGGGATGGTTTACCATTTAATTAATGGTCCTATGTGGAAATAATGTTCCAATCCATGACCCCCACACCCCATAGCCTTAATAAGACTTGAGTAACTCTTTAAAATATTTATTAATATTCTATATTAAAATGTCTATATTACCTTAGTAATTAAAGCATTAATTAAAAGTGAACAAAAATAATATCTTAATTCACAACCATTGATCAAAAAATATAGGGTCTAGATTAATTTATTTTTTCTTCTTTTAAGAAGATTTTTCTCAAATGAACCTCCCCCTGATATGTATTTCGTTTTATTAATAACCCTAAAGTTATTTTCTAATCCAGGGCCGGCTCAACTGTTTTAGTGGCCCAAAGCGAAATGAATACTTGAGGCCCTTATCCATCTTTAAAGAAGGAATTTAACCAGTGTCAAGTTTAGATGATTAATAGAAGACTTGCATAACAATAACTGAAAACTAGTAGTTGTTCTCTTGAAAAATAAAATCCAAATCAAAATATACTAATGTCAGTGAAAAAAAAGAAAGATGTTACATGTTTTGATCATTGACCTCATTTGGGTTGATGAAATATGTTATTCAAAAAGCTTTTGCTGCACAAGTAAAAAAAATCATGAAAATAATTGATTTTGATCATTGACTTTACCCAACAATTTTAATAAATCAAAATAATAGAACACAGCTAATTCATTGATGATTTTAACGGCCAACTAAACCCAACAATTTGAACAAATATAAACAATATATATAGATAGATTGGCAAGAAATACTTAACAGCCAGTGATTTGAGGTTTGTCCAATTTAGAAAATAGGTAAAAAAAACCGTAAAAAAATATAAGAATCCGCTGTTGTTGCTTGGATTCGAACTTTGCTCTTCATGAATACTAGATGGATTTCTTACCACTAAGCTACTTAGCTACAGCAACACTACTTATGTTAGCAATAAGATTACATATTAATATACAAGTTAAATTTATATATAATTTTTTTTCCAATTGGGCCCTAAATTTTTGGAGTCCTAAAGCCTTTGCTTAACTTAAATGGCTATTGGGCCGGCCCTGTTCTAATCTTGTGATAACAATCATGTTAAAGATTACACGGTGTGGAGGGGTGTGAAGCGTCACGTAAGCAGGGGGCGTGGTAAAAAAAAACGAGGTCTAAGGGGCTTGAAAGTGGTGTTTAAAAAAAGTTAAACACCAACCAATCAAAATCCACCCCCACAACAACATTCAATCAAGAGCCACCACGTCATCGATCACCAAGCCTCCATGCCGAGGAAGATATCGCTGCTCGGGCCGGTGTGGTTGAGCCTCCATGCTACCACACCGTGTGGTCTAAGTTAACGTATTGAAGTTAAAGAACCTAAACATGACTTGTATAACCCGGTTTGTCCAAAAGAGCCAAATGGGTTGATAAATTGTGAATAGGTTAAACTAGTCATGAATCAAATTATGAGTTATACTTAAGCTCAGGTTAACAGGTTGAGTTTATTGTTTTATACATTATACTCTTTTCTTTTTCATGTAGCTATAAAACTGGTAACATTATTTAAGTTTAGTACAACAAATACAATTCTAAAATGATATATTTATCAAACGAGTTAGACACATCAACCCTTTCTAGCTTATTTATTAATAAAATAAAAAAATATAAATATGTATTTAGTTATTTTCACATCGAGTGTGTATGGAACTATGGACTCTATGTCAGAAAATTTCAATGTTCGAATTTAAAGACAAAACATGTTCATGAATCATGAGACACCGACATGTCCCATAAATAATAGGGCCACTTCACTATTTAAACATCAGGCCCAAGATAAATTGTCTGAAGTAAAACGGGCCCACTGCTATGATAATTTAAATCATGTCGGCCCAATAGATAGAGCTTATTATGTCATTTTAGCAGGCACCATGCAATCAATCAACAAAAAAATGAAAAGAAATAATGTATTATAACTTACAAAAAAAAAAAAAAAAAAAAAAAAAAACAACATTTGGATAACTTGTTTTACACAAACAATCATATAATGTAACATTTCTTTTTCTTAAAAGTCTAAGGGGTTGTTTGGCAACTTCTGAATTATTTAGTGCTGAACCAGTAAGAGGTCTAAACCATTAAAAGCTAGTATAATGCTTAACCGTTAAGAGGCAATTGTCTGACCAATTCAGATAAGAGGTCTTAACCATTCAGACTCAGTATAATGCTTAATCATTCAGAGGCAAATGTCTTAACCATTCAGACATCTGCTCGCAAAACAAACAGTCTAAACCATTAAATGTTGAACCAATATGAGGTCCGAACCATCAAGAGCCTCATTAAGAGCTAAACAAACAACCCCTAAGCGTATCTACATCTACGATCTTAAATATCTTAAATATACATACGAAATAACCCTTCACAAAAACTAAAACTAAAACAAAACATTTACGAGAAATGATATATTATTATACACAATGCTTAAAAGTGTTAATAAAACTCTTATCATATATTTAGCGATAACTGGTCATATAAGTGGTTCGTGTTGCCAATATGTTTACTCAACAAGTCAAGTGACTTATACTAAGATAACTTTCTTAAACCCCACTTATTAATTATTGAAGTTATGCGTCATTTGTAGCATTCTTTTTTTTATGATTGAAGAAGAAAATACTAGTTAGAGACTTTAACAACGGTATGAACTTCTATAAAACTGTCATTTGATCAATCTTTGGACTTAAATCGTCAGTCACCACGGGAAATACTTTACGAAACAGAAAGTCGTCAGCCTTCTCACCAAGAAGAGCGGCCTCCCTATGGTCATCCTCCTACAAAAGAGAAAGTTGCAATAAGTATAAGTACAACTAACACTAACTGTGAATGAATGAATGCATTACCTTATGATGGAGTAGTTATATTGGCGAAATTAATGTTTGTGTCACTATCAAAGGATGGTGGGCCTAGAAAAAGCATAGCCATCATGATAGTGATACATTCATACTTATTGGTTAAAGTGAGATCATTTCTTTTGTTTTGTCGTCCGTTCCTTCCACGTAGGCATAACCCTATATTGGTCACCACTTGACCCGCACCCTCTAGGTTGGTCTTGGTACCGTGAGTTGTAGAGTGAATTCACGACTTACCTTTTCAATGTTATTTTTCAAAACTCTACAACATTACAACATTAGCCATCTTCGTTTAAATAATAAGATCCCTAGGTGACCTGTCGACTTCAACTCACCATTTTGCAAATATATGTGTGTAAATGTAAAGATGGTGGTGGTTAACAAAAGTAATGGATAAGAGTACCAAAAGGTGTTTTTATTGAAATAACAAACATAATAGTAGTATTTCAGAGTTTCAGGGAAAAAATAAATTTATCTGTAGATAACTATTTACACTTTATTAAAGTAACTATAAACTATTATAAAATAAGGCTCTAAATAATTGTTTTAAACTTTCAATAACCTTTAATTAATTTATCAAAACTTTTAAAGCCGTTAATAAACTGATTAATTTCTGTAAAATTCAAAGTTGCAACTTGCAACTTAATTAAAAAAAAAAAAAAAAAAGACTATTTTGCAACATGCGTGTGAGGGGATCGTACGACACTACTACCTGCCTACCAGTCTGGATCCTACACATAAGAGGGAAGTTAGGTGCACGCGTTTCACTCGGCCCACTACTATAAAATGGGCCATGTTTGTTCAATGTGTTTCTTCCGGCCCATAGAGCCACATAAGCATCTCTAGTAGTGGTGCACAAATCGGGTTTTTTTTAAAACCGGTTTCGGGTATGGAACCGGGTTCGGGTAGGATCGGGTTTTACAAAATCGGGTTTTTTTTAAAACCGGGTCGGGTCCGGGTCCGGGTTTTCTACCAAAAATGTATACCCTATATACCCGGGTTCGGGTCGGGTTTTATAAAACCCGGGGTATTATAATACCCTATTTCCGGGTTCGGGTCCGGTTCGGGTATTCATCGGGTAGGGTTCGGGTATGCATCGGGTTGGGAAAAAACCCGCACCGGGTATTAAAAAAACTCAACCGGGTATTAATGCTTCTTTATATGTTTTAATGGATGGTGTCTATTGAAATTTTAATCACATTTCTAAATTTAAATTCGATAGTGCTAGATCGAAGGAACAGTCCCGATTTGAATCCTTTTGGATTACATAAACAACAATATATTTTATTTGCTATGTTATGTTTTAACCAAGTTCCATCATTTTTTTTATTTTTTTTGTATTAGACAAACACCAATCGATCTTTCCAGCAAATAGAGGGGAATAATGACAAAATACTTCAAATATCATTAGAAACCTAATAATTAAACAAGATTACATCAAAGTGCATACATAATTTTGTTAAATCATAAGAACTAGAAGTCTTAATGCTTGAAAACATAGATAAAAAACATAGATAAAAAAACATAGCTATATAACCGGGTATAAAAAAACCCAGTTCCAGCTATTTATAAAACTCGGTTCCAGGTATTTATAAAAACCGGTTCCGGGTATTTATAAAAACCGGGTTTCGGGTATAAACCAGGTATAAAAAAAACCCGGTTCCGGGTTCGGGTTTTAGATCAAATATGAATACCCGGTCCCTACCCTATGGGTAGGTTCGGGTTCGGGTATAGAAAACCCGGTTTTTATAATACCCGGTTCCGGGTTTTTTTTCCGGGTCCGGGTTCGGGTTCGGGTTTTTTGTGCACCACTAATCTCTAAGGTGGCAATGGGTCAGGTTTAGGTAATCCCAACCCAAACCCGTTAGATAAATTTATCCTAAACCCGTCCTAAAACCTATTGGGTTTATATCAACTAAATACTCGTCCAACATCGGGTAAATACACAGCTTTTGGGTAACCTATTAATTAAAAAAAATACACTACTAGTCAATTACATTTAGTATTACCACTATAAAAATACGTTAAATAGCTAGATTTTGGATCTTGTACAAGACAAATAATTCATACGAAGGGTAGGGGAAAAGCACAGCCATTGATCTCCTAAGATAAATTTTTCTAAATTATGCATTGACATTTTCGTAAATCTTAGGTTCAAACAATTGAAAAAAAAAACAAAGAAAGATTATTCTGGTCCTTTCTTACTTGAGCTTCTTCCCTTCTTGATTTTCAAACGACTATAACTTTTTCATACGATTACATTTAGTTTTATAGCCAGGCTAACCGCAACCCTATAAAACTTTTCCTTAAATTTAGCTGGGAACATCTTGTCACACAATACTCTAGTGGCTGCTCTCCACCTACACCTTCCAACCTAGACGTGATGTGCTACGTTACTATCTATCCCTCATCTCTAAAACATACGATCCTTAATACTTGAAGTTAGTTGCATGTGGAATTACTTGACCCTCAATTGGGTGTCGTGTTAATCTGCTAAGTGGAACCATCAGATTTCATTTTTCCATTTCCTAAATAAAAGCTGAATTATATATTTATAAACAACTAGGTTATATACCCGTTAGCTTCACGGGTTATGGGTTTTGTTAAAAAAAATCTATATCTATAAATGTATTTTTTTTGTATGACTTATAACCTGATATCTCTTCATGCTAAGACCCATGTAACCCCGTGTAAAAACATGGGTGGTTTTTAGAAAATTTACATACCACATTTTATTAAACGAAGAATGGATACACATTTTTTAAGGTTTATTAAAAATGTATTATAAAGAAAGGGAACATCTTTTAAATAACAAACATGTTTAATCGTTTTAAAACAATAAACCGAAACCTAAACACAATCGTTTTAAATAACAAATAAACCAACAGATTCCTCTTTTAGAAAAATATCTTCCACATTTTAAAAACATATTTGATGACTAAATCTTATAAAGATGCAGGCGAGTAACAAAGAAACTAAAAACAGAAAAAAGAAAGATTAATTCTTTCAACAAACTTAGAGGGAAAACACACATTAACTTTTTTGGTCAGACAAAATGAACTATTCAACACCACTACCAGACCAATTCTTAGCAAGTCGCTAAGAACCAATCCCAAACCATAATATCCAAGAAGACTATAGAAGGCTTATAAATTTAACTGATACAAAGAATTCACCCATTCCATTGCCCTCCAAATTTATAGCATTCATCGAATCAACTTTCAACCATGCATGACACACTTTTGACCCATTCACTTCTGAGTGAAACCATTCGGGTTATTGTTATCCAAAGAGGTTGAAAGAAATTAGTAAAAAACCAACCACGGATCACAGGTTGCCTACATGACTGGATTGTATAAGCCATGGGCCATTTGGATCATAGTAATTCTCTAAGTTGAACCACCTTAACTGAACCATCACCACCACATAAAAAAAAAACAATTTGAAATAACCTAAATATCTATCACAGTGTTTCAATCTTTAATTTAAAATTCAAGTGTAAACCTCATGTTATTATCTACTAAACAAAAAATTAAACTAAAAGGGTAAAAATGGTATACCCTAACCACTCCAAATCCTCTTGAGCGGTTGAATGAAGGTTGTCTATCATGCATTTTTGGCCAGTGATACCGATTTTGCCCTTTTATCATCCCAAACCTTTACATCCCCATCTTTACTTCCAGTTAAGGAAAAATGGTATTTGGAATACCCAAAGTTCTGGTAACACTCCCTACAAATGCTTCGGTAAGTTATTAACCTACTCAAAACACATTTCAATTAGAAAACCAACAATGTTTATAATTATCGTATTCACCTTCACATGGGTAATGTCATTTACCACCTTGTTCACAATAGAATTTGGACTAATGTTGTGAGCATCTGGGTCGGGTTTTGGGGCAGCTAACCCGCTAGTTACACCATCATCGTCTTCATCAGAAAGCTGCAACAACCTACTTATGTATGGGGAAAAAGACCCTAAGCTTCCACCCTGCATCAAATTGCCAAATTTAAATACAATAAAATAAAAAACAAATACATAAATATAACCGGTAAAATTTTCAAAATAGCGCGAATCATACCTGATGCAAATTTTATGCACAGACACTATTCCTTTTAAAATCAAATTTTATGCACAGACACACCCAGGTAAATTAAAAATTCTTATTAAAATCAGCTTATTTGACTCGCAAATAATCAGATAAACAATCGAAGGTTAGACCTTCTCGTGTAGATATTCGAGCCCTCTTGCTGCACCGTATGCGATTCTAACTCTCTGAGTCCAGCTCAGCACCGGGCCCGGTTCTGCCCCTTGTTCGCCCTTTCTCCCTATAACCGAAAATCACACCAAATTTATCTTAGGTTCTGAGAGCACGAGTACAAGATTATAAAGAATATGAAAATTATGTACCGTGTAATTTAATGAAAAGCTTGAGATTCGAGTCTGCTGGTTTTGCATTGTAAAGCGGCTGCAAAGCCTTCACGACAATTGTCATATTTGGCCTGAAATCCGCTTCATATTGAACACATAATGCTGAAACTGCTGCCATCTGTGTATGAGCACAAACAATAACACTTCAGAGATGAAACATAACCCTAATAAAATCGTAAAAATAGAAGAAAATAGAATGGACCTTTGCAACTGCTTTTGGGGGGTAGTCATTGTTTAACTTTGGATCGACGCATTGCTTTACTTTGTCCTCACTTAATTTTGGTGTTGTCTGTAGCAATCGAAGGTTGGACCTTCTTGTGTAGATATTCGAGCCCTCTTGCTGCACCGTATGAGATTCTACCTCTCAGAGTCCAGCTCAGCACCAAGCCCGGTTCTCCCCCTTGTACGCCCTTTCTCCCTGCGCTCGCTGCATGCTAAATATTAAAATCCATATTAGTCTCTTTAGTAAAGCGGATTACCAGTTTTACAAGTGTGAATACTGTCTAAATGACTTTCAACCCGTTCAACCCATCTGACCCATCACCTTTCTAGTTAAATGCTCATGCTTAATTTACCAGACATATATAAATAACCAAAACCGACTCAATTTAAGAAAACGGTTCAAAATCACATCACCACTGACAAAACAATGATAATAGCAAGAACGACAGTAAAACACTTCTAAAAATTGAACATTCAACATGTAATTAGGACAACAATCTTCCACGGTCCAGTTAGAAGCTTTTCGAGAATAATAAACAGCAGAATCAGTTAGAAGCTTCTTTCTTTCAGCTTATTTTTTTCAACGTAGATTCCCCCTGTTAGAAAACATAGTCAACGGTTTATTTTTTCATCAATACTATATTATGAATTATGAAGCATTTAATATAGTAATTTAAAGAGTAATTAACTTCTAACACCCAACTCCTTCAGCTTCGGCTCCTGCTAGGACTCCTATCATACGAAATGCAGCAGAACAACAGCCTTCTTTTGGGATCAAGATTTACCAAAAACCCCTTATTCCAAAAACCCACCAAATAATCAAGCCAACTTCAAAACTCTGATCACTAATTCCCCCTAAAACCCTACCAAATTAGAAATCAAAACTTTAGGATCAAGATTTACCAAAAAAAAAACCCCTAATTCCAAAAACCCACCAAATAATCAATTCAAATTCAAACTCCAATCACTAATTCCCCCTAAAACCCTACCAAATCATATTAAAATTCAAAACTTGAGGATCAAGATTTGCCAAAAAAAAAAACCCCTTAATTCCAAAAACCCACAAAAAAACAATCCAAATTCAAACTCTAATCACTGATTTCACCTAAAACCTTACGACTGTATAACATCCACTATACGATACGAAAAAAATAATGAATTTGAAAAAAACATAATTGAAAAGTTGAAGAATGCGAAAAAAACTGAAACATGACTTTCCTCTGTGATATAAAAACTACTTTCAAACCAAGATTAAATTGAAACCGATTTCAATGGACGATTTCAGTCTACTCACAAGCATTAAGTTGACATTCATGAATAAGCGATTAATGATCCAGTTAAAATTAAATGGTTGGTAATAGATTAAAACTTCAAGAGACAGAATAAAAAATACACTACAAATCCACACAAAATAGAAAGTCCCCTAAATCAGCAAAGATCAGTGTAAAGAAGAGTAAACATACCTATGAGAGTTCACTCGAATCCGATTCCTTTAAGGTTTCTGACAGGAAACCGGGTTAAAATTGTAGATTAAAACCAACCAACATCGGTGTAAGTGTATAACCAAAAAGCTAATCACTTGTCTTACCTATAACCAAAAAGATCAGAAATTAAAAGATAAAGACACAAACCACATGATCACAATCCACAAGTTGTTGTTCACTGAGACTAACCAACTCCCCTGTTTGAAGAAAGTGAGATCCTTCCAAATCTCCCGTTGTACTAAACGACCAGCACGATCCACATGAACCCTTGAACAACATCCCACACATTAATTAATCAATCATAATATCTAAAACAAATCAACCAAAATACAAATACAAATACAAATTCTTAAATAACATAAAATTGATCAATAAACATACCTGATGATTTTTAACAGGAGTAACATCGCCATGATCATGCCAATCAAACTCTTCAGGAAGATCACCAGTCGGAAGAATCGGGGCCTTATTCGCATCAGCTGGAAACGACAAACCACTCTTCAACCCTAGATACCTCTCATAAAACTCCAACGACGCCAAATCAGAAACCCACCAAATAATCAATTCAAATTCAAACTCTGATCACTAATTCCCCCTAAAACCCTACCGAATCATATTAAAAGTCAAAACTTGAGGATTAAGATTTGCCGAAAAAACCCTTAATTCCAAAAAACCCACCAAAAAAACAATCCAAATTCAAACTCTAATCACTGATTTCACCTAAACCTTACCAAATTATATTAAAAATCCAAACTTGAGGATCAAGATTTGTCAAGAACCCTTAATTCCAAAAACCCACCAACAATTTCTCAAAATAAACCTAAATTCACAAAAAATATATAAAAAATTAAAAAGATATCTGGTAAAAAGACTCACCTTTATAACTACATTTTCTGAGCAGAGCAGTAATAATCTGGCAAGTTGAATCATCACCTTCAACCAACAAAACCCTGAGAACCATTTTGGGCAAAAACTTTTCCCACCTCACAAAGTTATTAGTGGTGGTGGCGAAGACTTCTAGGGTTCCATTACTCTACCAAAAAGGAAAACGACGATTAAAGGAAAAGAAAATGTAATCAAAATCAATGAAAACATCAAAGACAACAAAAAACTTACCCTTGAAGAACACTCAAAAACCTACCCTTGAAACTCCTATCAAAAACCCAGTTCATAACTGCGCCTTCATCATTCTTTCGATTATGACAAAACCAATACCTCTCAGCCTCTTGTTCATTTGATTGTAGGTTTACGTGTTGGCCGTCAAGTACAGACTTAACAGCCATTGATCTCCCAAGATCAATGGTTTGAAATTAGGCAATGGCATTTTTTGTAAATCTTAGGTTCAAACAATTGAAAAAAAAAAAAACAAGTAGAGAAAGAGTATTCTGGTCCTTTCTCACTTGAGCTTCTTCCCTCCTTGATTTTCAAACGACTATAACTTTTTCATACGATTACATTTAGTTTTATAGCCGGGCTAACCGCAACCCTATAAAACTTTTCCTTAAATTTAGCTGGGAACATCTTGTCACACAATACCCTAGTGGCTGCTCTCCACCTACACCATCCAACCTGGACGCGATGTGCTACGTTACTATCTATCCCCCATCTCTATAAACATACGATCCTTAATACTTGAAGTTAGTTGCATGTGGAATCACTTGACCCTCAATTGGGTGTCGTGTTAATCTGCTAAGTGGAACCATCAGATTCCATTTTTCCATTTCCTAAATAAAAACTTAATTATATATTTATAAACAATAAAGCACAATTTCATAAACTGCAATTAAAAAAACCATAAGAAAAATCTTCATACACTAAAATATAAATTAAAATTAGTAAAAATTTAACACATAAAAAACAAGAAATCACAAAGCCAATTCCACTTCTTGACTTTGTCGCGTTTATGTTAAAAGGACTATTTCCAACATCAATCTGGTTACATTGTCATACGGTTTTGTAATGTGGATAGTAAAACGATTGTGGTGGAATTGGTTCATTTTGGCTCTAACTCAAACCACCTTTCGATTTAAGCTTTTATTTTATGTTAAATTCATTTAAGGAGAAGATATATGAGTAGAAGAATAGAAAATAGTTTTGGGTGTAAAAACATGGATAAAAATGGTGTAATTTATATGTTGTTATAACAAAAATATTATATTAAATAATAGTCAATTACAACATTCATATAAATGTAGGTAACGGTCATCTTTTCGGCTTTAACCTCGAGTTCACTAGCTGGAATTCTCAACCCGAATCTCTTCTGCCATTTGTGACGGTGATCCCATCCAACCCGATGAACCCAAACAAAGCCCCCCTTCACTGTTAACTCTTATTTATATATTTGTTTACTATGGTGGATGACTGATTTTTCATCATCAAAAGACATTAATACATTAATATCTAAAATTAATATCATATTACTAGGACACTAATGAACAATTTGGTTAAATGCTTTTAAAAACAGAAAATAATATAATAAATATATAATAACGAATAAAAAATAACTAACATTATCCTCTTACTCATCTATAATAACAACTTTAAAACAACTTCTATATCTATCTATCTATACTTTCTATAAAAGGAGAAATCCCAATGACATAAGAAAAGCTGATGTGGCAGGCAGAGAGGTTGTCCAACAATGCTTTTCTTATGTCATTACTGCATCATAAAGCCTAATATATAAAATCATTTTAAAATCTATCTAAAAGTCTGCCTCATCCCAAAACCTCTGCCCATATCTTTTCTTTAAAGCAAGCAGAGGTTGAAAGTATATCCTTTGGCAAACGTATAACTTAGCAGATGTTTTGAAATTGCCGGTAATTTCAAATTCAAAATTCCTGGGGATATGTAATTTGCAATTAATGCATGTCACTCACTCACTTCTGTCAATCTTCTTCTTATATAAAGGTTTCTTTTCTTATTTCACTCTTCATATTTACACTCTCGTGTTCTCTGCTTTTGTATTTTAAATCCACACTTCCAATGTATCTCTCCCTCAAATCCCTTCTTCTCAATACTCGACATTTGTTCATAAAGGATAAGAGAAAACGGAAGCTCTCTTTTCAGAACAAATTTTGGGGATATGTGGTTTGCCTTGATGATGGTAATGTCGTCTATATAATTATGTTCGTTTTGATTTTTGATTTTTCGTAATTGTTTTTTATCTGAGTTATAACTAAATGATGATTGTGAATAATTTGAGCAGATGATGATGGTGATTGTTCTACAGTTGTTTCCAGCATCATTGTTCCAACATCGTTGAAAGTATGTTTTTTTTTTGAAATTTTGAACTGATCTACTCTAATTCTCGCTTTATATTTCAGTCTAATCACAGTTGTTTGAAATTCATACAATCATCTGCGGGTTATTTTAGGTTTATGTATTTTAAACTGTTGATATATTCCAGCTCTGTTTTCTTCGAGCGACCAGTGGTAGAAGTATTTGTGAATACACTGAATGGTTTTAGAATATGTTAATATGGATATTGATGGTATTAAATTAAACACAAAGAAAGATTATTAAGTGTACATTTAAAATAATTTTTGCTGATTATTAAATGATGATTATGAATGACTTGGGCAGATGATGATGATGTAGAACCCACAGTGGTTCCTACTAAACGCAAGAAAGGATATGCTTCTGCTGTAAGATGAGATTTTATTTAATAAGATATATAAGTAGATTCAGTTTGTTCTTTCCTGCCTTTTTTGTATTAAAAGAAGCATAAAGTTTGGAATTTTGATGTTTAGAATGTATACACTTCTGCAGGCTCCGATGATTTAAAGCAGCTCTTTATCAAGCAAGTTGAGAGTTAAGTATATGAGGATAGGGCTACTCTTCAAGAGCTGAAGAAGTGTTTTGATGGACTGCATCTTGGTCTGCTCACGAGAGACCAGGTTTCCAGAAACCTGATGGTGATGCCTTCAATACTTCCGTGGAGTTCATGGCGATTGTCAAAGATAAACATTGAGAGGTTCAGTACTCGATGGAGTTGAAGCTAAAAGCACTTAGTTTTTGTTGTTAGATTCCTAAATTTCTTGGTGTTGTTATTAGATTTTAAAGTTTTGTTGTTCAGTACTCGATGTAATTGTTGATATTTTAATCCTCATAATTAAATTTTAATCCTATTAATGTTTGTGGAGTGTTATGGGTGAAATTCTGAGCCCATATCCTGGATAGTATCTTGAATTATATCTTGATTGTATGATAAATATTCATACTCAGGATGCTGACTCAGGATATTGGTAACAACCTGATGTGGTATCCTGAGGGTCACTAACGAATTACGTGCAGGAGTACAAGTTCACAACGGTTATGAAGACCTTTTCTCCTGAAGACTCTGTCCAAGTTGTTCGAAGAAGAACGTTGAAGCCGCATTACTTGGTCTTCAACGTTCATGTGGGAATATTCGTTGGCATCCCCCTATTTTAGGAGATTTAGTTTCCATTTTGTAGATATAAATGTATGGATAAACCAGATCAAATAGGACATCACATTCACTACTCTCGAACTCTCGTACTCTCTCTCTCGCAATTCACACACTTTCTGAAAAACATTGTAACACTTAGCAACGATCTGGTCAATATCCTGCACTGTATCATGATATTTGAAGCAATAAGAAGAACAAGGCAGCTGCGATTGTCAGCTCCCAAGGTTTTGTGCCGGCGATCTAGATTGATCAAGGGCTTTCCTCGTACATCTCGTGTCACCCTTTACTTTTTAGCTCATTGTTTGGTTGTTGATATAGCTCGATATCCTGAGCTATATCCTGAAAACTATTTTTGCAAACACTAAATTCAGATTATTTTCAACACACATTGTTAGCACACTACCTCACTTAACTAATTTGATCACTAAATTGCTTAGGTAATTTTTAACCAAAACAATTTAGCGTCCACCGTGGGGCAAGTGGTGCTATTTCTACTGAAAGCTTTCTTAAAATCACAACTTGGTTTCCTATTTTCGAAACTTTTTTGCACACTATTTTTAATGGCCTCAAAATCAAACATGAGCTCTTCTACCGTGTTTGCTACAACCTACGCTACAACTGGTTCGGTGCTTCCACCACCTCCGAGGACACAAGCATCTTCACAGCCCCAGGCTCCTCCAAGAAGGAACGAAACTCATGTGGCTCGGGATATTATCCCCACTCAGAATGTTCAAGGATCTGCTGCCTCAAGGAAAACTCCCATTTTGGCTTCTAATGATGAAATTCTAACTTTGTTTGGTAGTATACAGGATCAAATGAAGCCACAGCAGGAAACAAATCAAATGCTGATAAGAGAAATACAGCTCTTGAAGTCCAGCTCGAGTAGGCCTGCTGAGGATATTGTCACTCCCCTGCAGCCAAGAGCATTGAACTTCAGTTCAGCAGTATACACCGAGGATAACAGGGGCCATATTGTGCCTAGTCATTCCCATAATCATACTCCTGAGATACCCTCTTCGGTTAGGGTGTCAACTGTGAGAAGTTCAGGATATGCTTCAGGATATGGTCAGAATCCTCAAACTGGTAACGTGTCTAATAACACTAATACTCTTGTTACTAATGGTCTTGGATCTTTGCAGGATGCAGGTATGACATAAGCATTCTCTAGGGAGCTTCAGAAATTGAAGGACATTATATCCAGTGTACCTGGGGTGGTCCAGCCAATCCTAGAAGTGTCCTAGGATAGTCACAGGATATCCCGGTTTGCATATCCTATTTGTGATGCTGAAATCCAAAAAAGATTTCAAACCCCCAACATGAAGCTCTATGACGGAACTACGGATCCTGAAGAGCATATTGCTCAGTATAGGGAGAGGATGGAGATTAACCCTATTCCGCCGGATCTTAAGGAAGCATGCCTCTGCAAGGGTTTTGGCTCTACTCTAACAGGATCAGCCTTAAAATGGTTCTTAAACGTTCCACCTCATTCAATTACATCATTTGCTCACTTAGTCAATTAATTTAATAGTCAATTTTCTTGCAGTCGAAGTTTTGAAAAACTAACCAGTGATCTCTACAGGATAACTCAAGGACCTCAGGAATCCTTAAGGGATTACATGAACAAGTTTAGCAGGGAATCTTTGGATATCCCGCATCTTGATGTTGCAACAGCTGTGCAGGCTTTCAAGATGGGATTGCAAAAAGATTCTCAATTTTATCAGGATCTTGTGATGAATCCTTGCAGGAACCTGGATGAAGCTCGGAATAGGGCTTTGAGATATATTCGACTGGAGGATGACAAAAAGATGCAAAAGAGGATGAATTCATCCTCAACCTACGAATCAACCAACAGGAAGTCAGAATCCTCATATAAACCATATTGCTCCAAGCCATATGGCAGGAATGACAACAAAAAAAGTGAATGCTGTTGAAGACGAGGATCCTGAGGATTATCCTGAATTATCAGAATATTGTTTTTCTGTTAATATACCTGAACTAATGTATGCTATGCAGGGTCTGGGAGATAAAGCAAGGTGGCCTAGGAAAAACCAACAAAAAGCTGATTGGAAGGATAAATCCAAGTGGTGTGCCTTCTATGAGGATTTTGGACATATTACGGAAGATTGCATTGCCCTGAGGAAAGAAATAAGCTATCTGCTGAGCAAAGGATATCTGAAGGATCTTTTGGGAAGAAAGAAGAATAAGGGTCAGGATACTGAGAAGGATCCTGAACGAGCATCATCACCTCCAGCCGACGCCAAGATAATTAACTTTATTTAAGGAGGATCCGACATTTGTGGAACTTCTTAATCTGCGGAAAAAAGACATGCAAAGGAGGCTAAGGCACAAAGAGGAGATAAGCCGACCAGGATGACAACCCTCACAACCGATAACGTTTGATAGTGATGACAGGGATACTGTCCAGGATCCTCATCATGGTGGTTTGGTAATAACTTTATATATTGCTAATCACTTTGTACGCAGGATACTGGTGGATAATGGAAGCTCCGTCAACATTATTCAACTAGAAACATTGAAGAGGATGAATGTATCCCTGATGGATATCACTTCAAAATCCACTGTACTTGTTGGGTTCAGTGGAGAGGCCAAGAATACCGTGGGAGAAATAAAGCTACCAGTATATGTTGAAGGAGTCAACACAATGCAACGCTTCTGTGTTATGGACACCTTATCCTGCTACAATATTATATTGGGTAGGCCATAGATCCATGATATGAAAGTTGTGTCATCGACCTACCATCAGTTTATCAAGATCTCTACCCCTTGGGGGGTTGTCAAGGTGGAAAGTGATTAACAGGAGGCAAAGGAATGTTATTCTTCCTCAATGAAATCCTCAACAAAGCACAAGACAGGATAGCAATTAAAGAGGCGAGCCTACAATATCGCGGAGGCTTCAGAGCCGGATGTTAAGAAAATTATCCTGGACCAGGATAATCCGGATATCTCGGTGCTCGTAGGAACCAATATCCCTCAAGATATTGAGGATCAGTTAACTAACTTTTTAAAATGCAGTATGTCAACATTTGCATGGAAGCATGAGGATATGACAAGCATTTCTAAAGATATTATCACTCACAAGCTTGGTATTGACAGGTCTTTCAAGCCTGTTCAGCAAAAGAGAAGGAAGTTTGCTCCTGAACGAAATACAATTATTCAAGAGGAAGTTGAAAGATTATTGAAGTCCAAGATGATCAGGGAAGCCAAATTTCCAAAGTGGCTAGCAAATGTGGTCGTGGTCCAAAAGAAGAATGGGAAATGGAGAGTTTGTGTAGATTACACAGACTTGAACAAAGCATGTCCTAAAGACCTATTCCCTCTACCTCATATAGACTCGATGGTGGATGCAACTGCTGGTCATGAGATGTTAACATTCATGGATGCATCATCGGGATTCCAGCAGATCCAAATGGAACCTTCAGACCAGGAGGATACTGCTTTCATGATACCAACATGTATTTATTGTTATACTGCTACGCCTTTTGGTTTGGAAAATGCAGGTGCAACGTACAAAAGATTGGTGAACATGATGTTTAAAGATAAACTGGGGGACACCATGGAGGTGTACATTGATGATATGGTAGTAAAATCCAAGAAGGCTAAGGATCATCTCCAGGATATTGAAGGAGCATTTGATATCCTGGATCAGTATAACATGAAGTTGAATCCTGCCAAATGCCATTTTGGAGTGGGGGTAGGAAAGTTCTTAGGATATATGGTAACTAAAAGGGGTATAGAAGCAAGCCCAGAACAGATCAAAGCCATCTTCCAACATGAAAGATGTACAAAGATTGACGGGACGAGTAGCAGCATTAAACAGATTCATATTAAGATCCTCGGAAAAATGCAAGGAATTCTACGATATCCTGAAGAAGAATAAGAAATTCAAATGGGGAGAGAAGCATGAAGCAGCCTTGCAGGAATTAAAGCAGTATCTTTCAACTGCACCTCTATTGATGAAGCCCGAGGGTGGTGAACCATTATCCCTGTATCTTGCAGTATCAGGGAATGCAGTAAGTGTTGTTCTGGTAAAGGATCACGAAGGTCAGCAGTATCCTGTCTATTATGTTAGCAAAAGTTTATTAGATGCTGAAAATAGATATTCTGTTAGTTCATTACGTCTATTGACTTCGTCTTGTATCATGTAATAGTATAAGATAGGTTAGAATAACCAGTGCACGAGGTTCGAGAGTCGAAACTTTGTGTTTAAGCAAGTGATTTCGCTTATATGGCATGTCCATATAAGTGGAATCACTTCTACTATAAATAGGGCACTTGTTGTTCATTTGGTAACGGTTCTGAAAGTTGTAACGAAGTGCTGCCAGATTGCTTTTAGGTTGTAAACGTTGTTAAATCAATCAAAGAAGCATTATAATTAGTTTGAGCGTCTGTATCTTTGATTCCGCCTCTGATACAGAGAAAAGACTCTTCTGATTGACTCGTTCGGGTCCAACAACGATCCTACAAGTGGTATCAGAGCTTAGGAGGAAGAGTTTAGCTCAATTGCATCAGATTTCTGTCTTCTACACCTTCTTTTTCGATCTGAACAAGTTTCCACGGTTAAAATCGGCCAAATTTTTCACAGAATGTGTATTAGTGGATATTAATAAAGCCTTGAAAGTTACAGGACAAAATTCGGACTAAAAATGGACCAAATCATCTTCCGAAGTGATTTCGCTTATTTGGACAATGTGTGATTTCACTTATTAGTCAATCTAATTTCGCTCCAATGGACAAGAAAATGTGTGATTTCGCTTATTTGTCAATCTAATTTCGCTTTTGTGGACATCAGAGACTCCTGATTTCGCTTTTGTGTCAACATAAGATCATGATTTCGCTTTTATGTCAAGTCTGATTCCACTCATTCGTACATTGTGATTCCACTCATTCGTACATTGTGATTCCACTCATTTGTACATTGTGATTCCACTTATTCGTACATTGTGATTCCACTCATTTGTACATTGTGATTCCACTTATTCGTACACTGATAGTTCCACTTATTCGGACAATTGCTATTTCTCTCATAGTGTCATATTTCGATCGATAGTGAACTTTTTCGAGTCAAGATTATTTCACGACAATCGAGTGTCAGTGTATTTCAGATTACTTGATATTGTTTAAACTGATTGAGTTTGTTTGTTTGCTTTCAGGTAATTGAAGATGTCAAGTAACGGTGAAGAATTTTACAACACATTTTACAAAGCGTTCACTTCCGAATTGTCAGATAGAAGTTCTGAGATGAAAGAATATTCAAGAGAGATTTCGGAGAATTTGAAGTTTGAGAACATGTATGGAAGTCAACTGAAGCCACCAAAGCTAATGAAAGTGGAAGATTATCACTGGTGGAAAAACAGATTTGAGGGTTGGGTAAAAGCTTTCGCTACTGAAAGCTGGTTAAAACTGACAGATGGATACAATAAACCAGTAAAAGAGGGAGGAGAGTTAATAGATCCAAAAGATTTTACAGAAAAAGATATAAAAAATGTTGTGGCTGAATATAGAATGATAACATTGATCAAACAGTCAGTAAGAGAGGATATTATTTCATTGCTCGAACAAGAAAAGACTTCAAAGAGTTTGTTGGAAGCGTTAGAGAGAAAATGTGTAGGTAGTAATGAAATTGTTAAAAACAAAAAGAAATTGTTGCGTAAAGAGTTTGATTTATTCAGTTGTATGAAAAATGAATCTATTTGTAAAATGATTGAGAGATTCGGACATCTGAAAATGGAGCTGACCAGACACAAAATCTTACCTTCTGAAGAGGAGCTGGTAGATAAATTGTTTGATTCATTGCCAAATGATCAAGAGTGGCAATACTTCGCTCTAATGTTGAAAAACACAATCAAGCCTGAAGATTTGAAAGTGGATTTGCTGATTGAAAGACTTGAAAGCCATGAGTTGGAGATAAAGAGATCTAAAGTCAACAATCCAGCTTATCAGCAAAATGTGGAGCTTTACTACAGAGGAAATGCACCACAGGCTGGATCTCCAAAAACAACATTTTCTGCAGAAAGTTCAAACTCAGTGAACAATGAAAGTCTTCACAGTGGTTTTCACAGTGGATCTTCTTCAAACACTTCAAGTCAATCTGCTTCCAAGAATTTGTTTCAGTGTAATATCGCGGTGGATCTGAAGAATGGGCAGAATTTCAGCGAAGAGTCGGCAAAACAACAGATGGTTTTCTTGGCATCTGTACTTGAATCGTATGAAAGCCTACTTGCAGGGAAGATTGGCAATACCAACTTGACAAAAGAAGATTATGATCAATTAGACCCCGAGGAGATGGAATTGATGGATATAAGATGGTGCATAGCCAGTACGGTTCGTCGAGCACAGCGGTTCATGGAGATCACGGGGAGAAAGTCAATTGGTGGACCATCTACAAAACTGGGATTTGATAAATCCAAGGTGACATGCTTCAAATGTAAACAAAGAGGTCATTTTAAGCGCGAGTGCAGAAATGCGTATGCTGATGATGATTCTGCAAACCCGTTCAACGAAGATTATTACAAGAAAGCAATTTATCATCAGAATAAGTCTGAACCACCAAGATTAAAGCAACCAGAAGAAAGATCAAGGGCTCTTGCAGTTATATATGATGATGAAGGTTACGACTGGAGTCAATTTTGCCCGGAAGAAGATGCAGTTGGATATGCATTTGTTGCAAATGATGATCATGATACTTGGTGGAGAAGAGACAGTGCAAGATGGGAGATTGGCAAATTGTATGAACCATTTAAGGAAGCACAAAGAGCCAAGAGATGGAATGAAGAATTAGAGTGTTACATGGATCCACAGGGTAATCCAGTAGTTGATCCATCAAAAGTGGATTTTGATGCTGTAACCAATGTGTTTCCAAGTGAGGGTACTTTCAATACAAGAAGGCTTTCTGATAAAAGCTATTTGCCAAATTTGATGATCAAGTTAAAAGAAGTTTTTGAAGCAAGTTTACCGAAGGTGGTAGAACTGAAGAAAAGAAAAGAAGAAGAATTGAAGAAGACGATTGAAGAAGTGAAGACTGTTGCAAAGCTTGCTGGAGAGGAACAGAGAGCTGAAGAAACGCAGAAGAATGAAGAAGCGCAGAAGAATGAAGAAGCTCAGAAAGAAGAAAAGGAGGAAGATCAGAAAACTGAGTCAGAAGAACCGGTGCTGAAAGAAACTGAGGTTAGAAAATCTTCTGATTTGTCGAATGTTGAAATCTTTGATAACAAAGAAAACAAGTGCAGGAATTGCATAGAAATGTGCAAAGCCTGTCCTGAAAAAGATGATATAATCAAAACAAAAGATATTGAAACAAGCAAACTTGAAAATGTTCTCAAAATGAAATGTAAAGAAATGATTGAAAAAGAAGAAATTTTGAAACTAAAAGTTGAAAAATTGACACAGAAATGTCAAGGTCTTGAAAAGGATAATGATGTTTATAGACAAATGTGTTCAGCAAAATGTGTCGATTGTGTTGAAAAAGAATCTAAATTTCAAGATTTACAAAAACATTATGATTCTTTAAAGTGGTCGAGTCAGAGAGTACAAGAAGCTTATGATACTTTGAAGAGCCAAGTCAAAAGTTTTGATCAAAGATTGTCAGAAACTTTAGTCACTAAAGAAATGTATGAAAGAAAGTTTAAAGAAAAACAAATTGAATTGAACAAGTGTGTTGATGAAATTGCTAATCTTAAACAAGTCTTGGCTGAAAAAGAAAAAATTGTTACAAAACTTCAAAGTTATCATAACTCTTCGTACATTCTTGAACGCATTTTCAACATCACACCAGATGACAAAGATACTGAAAATTGCAAAAAGGGTATTGGTTCAGAGTTTCATCAGGTACCACCACCATTGAGAAACAATTATACTTTTTATGATGAGGAAAAGGTGGCAAAGGGTTTGAACATAGCTGACCAGTTACCTGAAAATATCGATGTGACTTACTCCAAATCTGATGATGCTAATGATTCAGAGGTGGTAAGTAAGGTTGTCGAAAGCGTTTTGAAAGATGAGTCTACAAAAGGTAAGTCTGAATCACAGGATGAAGATGAAGGAAATCTTTATGATGGTTATCTGAAAAACACAAAATCCGAGAAAATTTTGAATGATGATTCAAAAGGATTGGTTTATACCATGATTGGATCGGACAAATTATTCTTAGATGTTGTATTCCCGATTCAGAATGTGATTTCAGAAAAGGTTGATATAGTTTTTAAAATGGTTGAGATTGAGAAGTCTGAGATTCCAAAGTTTGCTGGTAAAGGTCATAAATCTTTTTATAGCAAACCTGGTTTTAAGAAGAAAAACATGAAGGCTGGTTTGGGTTATAAAAGGAAACGAAATTGGAATAAAAGTAAAGAACCAAATTTGCAACAAAAGATGAGTTTTGTTCAAGGGAAAAGCTTGAAAGAAGAGGAAAAACTCAAATTTGGACAACAGTCTAATGAGGAGTTTGATGCTATGAAAAAGAAACAACAACAGGCCAAGGATGTTTCAAAGAAAGTGTGTTTTAAATGTGATCAAATTGGACATGTTGCACGAAAGTGTCCAAATCCAAAGCCTGTTGATGTTGAAAAACAGAAATCTGAGGATGTGAAAGATAGGTCAACCAGATTTGATTCGAAACAAACTTGGAGGTACAATACAAACAAGTTTGCTTCAAATCAAAATTGGAAATCAAACCCGAACAGGTTCGATTCAAGACAGACCTGGAATTCTCACACACCTAGATTTAGAACAACACAGAGTTGGAAAACGTTTGTTGATATGACAAAACCTCAAGAGTTTTGGAAACCTAAAATTGTTGTTCAAAAACAAGGTGTTCAAAAAGAGACAAATTTTTACAAAAGAGGTACTCCGGAAGGTCAAATGTGGAGTGTTAAGAAACAAGTGACGTTGGAAAAAGATGAGAAAGTTGAAGTCAATGCTGAAAAAGTTTTAAATGACAAAGAGTTTCCGAAATTAAATGAACATTATTGTGTTGAAATGCCTAAGGTCCAACAGACCTGGGCTAAATTGTTCAAATAATTGATAAAGTTTGAATGTGCAGGTGCTCAATGAAGCTGAAGATTGTGAGAATGGTAGTTGGAGCAGCCTGGCACAGGAAGAGGTTGCAGGACCCTGGTTTGGTTGAACAGGGAGTTTAGTTTGATTGTTTTCTGTATATAAATAAACAATATTACCAAAACCCTAAAAACTTGAAAAAAATTAAAAACCAAAAATATGTTGTTTTTAATATTGTTTTGAATAAATGTTGATTGAATACGTCGAAACCCTCACGGCTGAACAAACATGATTACTTTCATCTGATTGAAAAACGGTTTTCAAACTGTTAAGATCAATGGGTTGTAAATCATGGGGGTACGTTATATTTTCTGCTTAAAGTGTTATATTTTCTGCAAATCAGAGCATGTGAAGCAGAAAATGGATGGCGAGACAAAGCTATCAATGTTGGTTGTCAAATTTTCTTTAAATGGTTTTGCATTTTAGGGGGAGAAAAATTGTTGTTAGAAAATACAAAAACATTTGAAAATTTGAAAAAGTCAAAAACATGATAAAATTCAAAAATTGAGTTTTTGTGTAAAAAGAGGAAATGATAGTATATCAGTAGACAGTTACAGTATGCTAAATAATTGTAATGATTAAAAAGCGTTAAACAGTCTCACTGATGATGTGTCGGTAGATTTTTATACATTTAGTAAACTTTTTCGGGATATAAACCTAAATTCAAACACTTGCTTATTTCGTGGGGAACACTACTTGGATATATAGGTAACCCCTGAAATCTCGTTTGAAAGGTCTCATAATCTGATATACTAGGTTTTTATACTCAATGATGTCTGGGGTATTATTCCGGGACTTCTGCTGAATGGAAGTTCTGACCTAGTCCTCGAATAATACTTTCCGCAAATGCTTGAAACACAGCATCACCCTCAGCATATATGATAAGACAATAAAATTGCTTAGCAATGCTGTTGTAAAAAAGATCCTCTAAAGGGGACACACCCAAGTTGAGTCATGATCTCTCTGCTGAACGGTAGTTCTGACCTGAGCTCTCATGATTCTTCATAATTTATTAACCCCTTACAGATATCATTTGTGTTATAATTACCTGTAAGACTGAATATTGGGATCTGGATACGGGAGTATATTCAAGAGGTGGGACACATGAATGGGTTTAAGTTCTTAAAATACCTAATTCGTATCCTGAATCAGTTGAAATTTGTATGAAAATTTAAGTGGACAAGTATATCGACAATCTAAGTGAATTGTTTAATTCTTGATGTGAAAATTAAGCTCAACGGTACTTGTGACTTGTCAAAAACTGATATGATCCTCTGATGCATACTCAAACAAAAATATTGTATGTAAATATGTTTGTACATATTTCTTTACTGCTTTACTTTTTCAGAAAATACAAAAAGATTTTGATTTCTGCTTTATTTTCGACAACTGATGTCTGAGTGCTGAGTTTCAAAATCTAAGTAAGCTGATCGTGTTTCTGAAAATAAAACAAGTTCATTAATTTGAAACTTGAAGTTTTAAAAACAAAAATCAAAAACATTTTGTGATATCTCCAAGGTCATTAAGTTGGACTTGGATGATTAACTGTGGGGGATTTGGATGCTTATATTGTTATAGAGCTAGTTTCCGATACGATTCGATGAAACTGCCAAATTCATGGGAAGTAATTTTGAGGAGATTGAATTGTCAGATTACGATATCTGGAAGATTAAAATGTTGTTACTTATAGTTGTATGAGTGATTACAGGAAAAGTCCAGATTAAGATCCCGAGAGCAGAGTCTTAGGGGGAGTCTGAAGACAAGCTGAAAGTTAGGAGCTTGTAGCTGGAAAGCTAGGTGTCGATCCCTAAAAGCACGGAAGCTTGATGAAAGGGGGAGCCTGCTGATGATAAAGCTGTTGATGATAGAACCAGTGATGAGATCCTGGTGTAAGAGTCAAAGTGTGAAGCTGATCAAGAGAGTGATGGATGCTTACAATGTTACAATCTGAGTGAGGATGCAGAATGATCAAGACTGAAGAAGGTGTCATAACAGAGAATAGTCACTGAAGACTTCGTCAATATCCGAGGGGGAGTCTGTTAGTGCATTACGTCTATTGACTTCGTCTTGTATCATGTAATAGTATAAGATAGGTTAGAATAACCAGTGCACGAGGTTCGAGAGTCGAAACTTAGTGTTTAAGCAAGTGATTTCGTTTATATGAACATTGTCCATAAAAGCGAAATCATAAGCTTCTGATTTCGCTTATATGGCATGTCCATATAAGTGGAATCACTTCTACTATAAATAGGGCACTTGTTGTTCATTTGGTAACGGTTCTGAAAGTTGTAACGAAGTGCTGCCAGATTGCTTTTAGGTTGTAAACGTTGTTAAATCAATCAAAGAAGCATTATAATTAGTTTGAGCGTCTGTATCTTTGATTCCGCCTCTGATACAGAGAAAAGACTCTTCTGATTGACTCGTTCGGGTCCAACAACGATCCTACATATTCTCATTTAGAAAAGTTGATATTAGCCTTAGTTATGGCGTCAACTAAGCTTAGACACTATTTTGAGACACATAGGATTCATGTTAAAACTAATTATCCTGTTAAAAATGTGCTTAGGAAACCTGAAATGTCAGGTAGGATGGCTAAGTGGTCGGTAAAATTAAGTGCCTATTATCTAGTATATGAACCTAGAAATGCTATAAAGTCTCAGGCTCTTGCAGACTTTGTGGCTGATTTCAGTAGTGATATTCCAAATGAAGTAGACCTAGAAGTCCAACCACTAGGAGAAACCTCAGAATCCTGGACATTATATACTGATGGTGCATCTAATGTGAGAGGTGCAGGATTGGGTATACTACTAAAATTGCCACAGGGGGACACATTACCCCAGGCTATTAGATGTGAATTTCCTGCCACTAATAATGAAGCAGAATATGAAGCTTTGATTGCAGGATTAGAGTTGGCCAAGAATATGAATTTTAAAAGTTTGCAAGTATATGTTGATTCCTTATTAATTACTAACCATTTCAATGGATCCTATGCAGTCAAAGGTGAAAGATTAATCGAATATCTTGAAATTGTCAAAAAATTAGCAGGATATTTCGAAGTTTTTACACTTGAACAGGTACCAAGAGAGGATAATGCTGAAGCAGATGCTTTGGCAAACATGGGATCTACAGTTAGGATACCGGAAGGAACTCAAATACCGATACTACATATCCTGTATCCTGCGATGGAACACTACAAGCCTCAGGATAAGGAACTGTCGAGTATCCAGGATCCTGACGATGAGTATCCTGAAAAGAATCCTGAGTCGTGGACAGCTCTGATCATAAAATACCTTAAAGAAGGAGACATTCCTAAAGAGGAGAACCCTAAGGCTTTCAGGATGAAGGTATCTCGTTTTACTATTATAGATAATATTTTATATAAGAAGTCTCTTGCAGGACCATACTTGAGATGCTTGGAGGATCCTGCGACCAAGAAGGTACTTCAGGATATCCATGAAGGAGACTGTGGTAACCATACTGGGGGCAGATCACTACTCTCGAAGGTGCTGAGAACAGGATACTATTGGCCGACAATGAGAAAAGATTCAGCAGAATATGCTCGAAGATGTGATGCATGTCAAAGGCACAACAACATACTACATCAACATGCTGAGCCATTATATCCTATTGCTTCCCCATGGCCATTCATGAAATGGGGAATGTACATAGTGGGGAAGTTGCCCAAGGCTCCAGGAGGAAAAGTTTTTATGCTAGCAATGACAGACTATTTTTCCAAATGGGTTGAAGCTGAGGCATTTGTTCAAGTCAGAGACCAAGAAGTAGTATCATTCATAAAAAGGAATATCCTGACCAGGTTTGGGATACAGGCTGAGATAATATGTGACAATGGTTCTCAGTTCATTAGCAAGAGAACCACCGTTTTTTGCAAAAGTTGGGGAATCAAGATGATTACATCCACACCGGTACATCCTTAAGCAAATGGGCAGGCAGAATCCTCGAATAAGATAATTGTCAACAATTTGAAGAAGAGACTAGGGGCTAAGAAAGAAAGATGGGCAGAAGAATTACCCTTTTGTCTTGTGGGCTGATAGAACAACAATAAAGAGTGCAACTGGGCAAACCCCATTTTCTTTGGTGTTTGAGGCAGAAGCAGCGATCCCGACAGAAATGGTGATACCTACAGCAAGATCAGGCCTCCGGGATCCTGAGGTGAATCCTAAAACTTTGTGCCAAGAATTAGATACTGTGGATGAAACAAGAGATGCGGAAAAGCTAAGGATGGCAGCATATCAACAGAGGATATCCAGAGCATATAACAAGAACCTAAGGACTAGAAGGTTTCAAGTTGGAGATTGGGTGCTAAGGAAGGCTTTTCAAAATACTACTAATCTTGCTGATGGGAAGCTTGCCCCAAAATGGGAAGGACCTTATGAAGTTGAATCAGAATCTGGAAAAGGAGCATACCGACTCAAGAACATGGAAAGAGATATTCTACCAAGATCCTGGAATGCCATACACCTCAAGCTTTATTTCAAGTGAGTTTAGAATTTGATTTCTAACTCATGATGGTATGACTTCTATCTCTTTTAAATATGTTTGAATTTTTTTATTCTTTTGAACCCAATACTAACTTAAGCATCGGAGGGGTGTTAGCCAAGCTAACACCCACCTTAGTTTAAGGTGTTTTGTAGGATATAGCTCCAGGATATACACTCAGGATAATTCGAAAGATTAGAGGATTGGCCCCCTCTCTCACGTTTAAGGGATCCTTATCCCTTCAAAGGTTTAAAGGTATTCACCTTTCTCTCGAGTTGGGTTTAAAAACCCTCCTGGAGCGCAAGTTATCCAGGAATAGTTCAAGATAGCGGGACCAGTTCATGTAAAAGTGGCTGACAATTTCGTTATTATTGGCTATATCTTTGATCCTTAAGGTATATGGGGATTGATCACCCTCTCTCACGAAAGGGTATTTTCATACTCTCTAAGGTTTAAAGGTTTTCACCTCTCTAAGTTTTGGAGTTTATACACTCCCGACTATAGCGCATGAAAATCAGGGTTTATCCCCAGGATATTGAGGGTTTATCCCCAGGATATTGAGGGTTTATCCCCGGAATATTAAGGGTTTATCCCCAGGATATTGAAGGTTTATCCCCAGAATATTAAGGGTTTATCCTTAGGATATTAAGGGTTTATACCCAGGATATTAAGGGTTTATCCCCAGGGTGTTCAGGGTTTAAACCCAGAAAAACCAAAGTCTAAGGACAGGTTTCAAACAGAATACGGCTATGTTGGCATTGAGAAGTTCCTAAGTATTCAGATATGCTGAACACAGGGGACATACACCTTAATACAGTTCAAAGGATGGACTCAAATTTCTAAATGTGCATTGGGGACATCTATGGGATGGAAGATTGGAATCAACTCTCTAAGAGTCTTTGGTATGATCTCTTCTTTTTTATCTTTTGCAATCTCATCTAAGTAACTTAAGTTTTTAGTTATGTATTTTTGAGTTTAATAACAGTATCCTGATCAGGATATCTTCCAAAATACTTTTCAGGATATTTATCCAAAATGTTTCCCCAGGATATCTAAAATAATGAAGGGAAAATATTTTCAAAATAGAATGCATGCAATGTAATAAAAATACAACAACGAGGATAAGGCCGAAAGGTTGATTAGTTTATTATTCACATGCAAAATGTTGCACTATTGGTTTCATCTCAAAACGAGAGCCATCCAGCAACAGTGCAATTAGTCCTAAGCCATATTTACATAAACAGTTGAAGGCTTCGTCCTGAAAACACAGGATCCCTCCACCTTCAGCTGTTGATTGTTCAAAAGCATGCAGGAAATGTAAATTGTTCAAGTGCAGGAGAAGTAAAATGCAGGAAAAGTAAATTGTTTTGGGATTACAGACCAACATTCAAATTTAAAAAAGTGGGCTATGGCCTAGGCATCAATATCCATCATCGCCCACTTAAATGCCCTCACACAGCGGCATCACCACCAGCCTTCTCCGTTTTCTCAGCTTCAGCATCCTGAGCAGCATTCTCCCCAGCATCCTTTCCAGCGTCCTTCTTCTCTCCATCCTTGTCCACCACCTCTGCTGCCTTAGAAGTCTCTCCAGCCCTGGCTTTGGTAGGATATGGCACAGGATTGCCTCCGAGCTCCTTAAGCTTTGCCACCCAGGAGTCAACCGGCCAGGATGGGCACTCAAGACCTGTCTCCTTGGCCTCGTAAGCCATCTTGATCTGAGCCTGCAGCAGGGAGACAACGGCGGAATTTTTTATCCACTCCCGGAAGGAGATCATAGCCTGTTCGTGCTCAACATGAACGGCTGCTAGCTTGACTTCAGCATCCTGAGTAACCTTCTTCAGCTTGTCCTCATAATGCCGGGTTTGGGCTGCAGCGATGGTGCCTTGGTCAGCTATGGTGGTCTCAAGTTGTTTGATCTTGGCCTCATAAAGCTGGGCTGTACCGTAGGTATCGGTGTAAAGATGGAGCAGATGCTGGAGACCCTGCAAGTCAAAATTCAGGTTCGTATTAAAATTTACTAACCAGGATATTCCATCAGGATATACACGCATGATGTAGAACCAGGATATTACCTTATTAAGGAAGGAGGTCATGGGCTCTAAGGAATCAGTAAAGCTGAGTTCTTCATAAGAGAACCCTTCAGAGCCTGGAGTGCTGACTTCGGAACCCTTTCTCTTCTTGGCGGTGGAAGCGCGAGTTCTTGGGTTAGGCTTAGGAGTCGGGATCGGTTTGGAGCTGGTGGTGGCAGGAGTTTCCTTTTTGACGTTGACAGGAGTGGGATAACTGTCAAGCTCATCAAGGTCCAGGAGGATTGGAACTTTGCTGGCATCTGCATACAGGGAGCAACTTTAAAAGCCTTTCTATAACAATATCAAATAAAAATATCTATGAAGGATATTCAGCAATATTCTTACCAGACATGTTTGAGCTGGAGTGTTGACTTGAAGATGCGGGGTACATATTGAAACTTCTTTCAACTTCTGGAAGAAGTCTGATGCTCTCGATTCTCTTCTGTGAGTCGGCAAGAGGAGGTGCAAGCTTCCTGTGATCAGTTGTATACAAGATAATAAAGAAATTAGTTCAGGATACAAGACAGGATCATCCTAAAACCCTGAGTCCTGGCCTTTCTCAACCACTTCACCGGATATTCCGCTCCGCCAGGGATCGAATCTCTTTTCACAAAGAAAAACTTGGATTTCTATTCCTCCTCGTTCCTGGTGGCACGGAGTATCAATGGATCACCGGAGGTAGAGTAAAACAAGAATCAGCAAGAACCGTGGCATCTTAGCTGGTATGCTAAAGGAAGGTCATGAACAGAAATATCAGGGATATGGGTATTCTTGATTCGATCAAGAACAAGCAACACCCGCCAAAGCATTGGCATTGTTTGACTAAAGCTGATTTTTGTAATTTTGAAAAACTCGGTGATGAAATCAGGGAAAGGAAATCGAAGCCCTAAAGTGAATGGAAAAGCGTTGAAACACAGCCATTCATCAGAAACCATGTTTGATCGCATTTCCCGGTCAAACGACCGGAATACAGTCCCTTCCGGGAAGATGCCGGAGGTTTTAAGGGCCGACAGATGAGCACCGTCAAAGGAACATATTTCCTTCTCCGGATCTTGGAGGATATTCTGGTGGATAAAAGTAGGAGTAGAATCGCCGGAGCTAGATCTTGTTTGCCTTGCCATTTTTACCGGAGAATGAGAAAAAGAAAAAGGATGAAGATGAGAGAGAGGATTTTACCTTTTTCTTCTCGGTGAAGACTAAATGAAGATGAGGATGAGAAGTTATAGGAAAGTAATGAGTAAATATAGGCTGAGCGGTTGCAACTTGTCACATCAAAGTCCTATCTCATAATTACCTTGGAATACGTAAAAATGTAACCGTTAGGACCCAGGATCCTCAACGGTAACATTTTTGGGGACAATTGTTATGGGTGAAATTCTGAGCCCATATCCTGGATAGTATCTTGAATTATATCTTGATTGTATGATAAATATTCATACTCAGGATGCTGACTCAGGATATTGGTAACATCCTGATGTGGTATCTTGTGGGTCACTAACGAATTACGTGCAGGAGTACAAGTTCACAACGGCTATGAAGACCTTTTCTCCTGAAGACTTGGTCCAAGTTGTTCGAAGAAGAACGTTGAAGCCGCATTACTTGGTTTTCAATGTTCATATGGGAATATTCGTTGGCATCCCCCTATTTTAGGAGATTTAGTTTCCATTTTGTAGATATAAATATACGGATAAACCAGATCAAATAGGACATCACATTCACTACTCTCGAACTCTCATACTCTCTCTCGCAATTCACACACTTTCTAAAAAAACATTGTAACACTTAGCAACGATCTGGCTAATATCTTCACTGTATCCTGATATTTGAAGCAATAAGAAGAACAAGGCAACTGCGATTGTCAGCTCCTGAGGTTTTGTGCCGGCGATCTAGATTGATCAAGGGCTTTCCTCGTACATCTCGTGTCACCCTTTACTTTTTAGCTCATTGTTTGGTTGTTGATATAGCTCGATATCCTGAGCTATATCCTAAAAACTGTTTTTGCAAACACTAAATTCAGATTATTTTCAACACACATTGTTAGCACACTACCTCACTTAACTAATTTGATCACTAAATTGCTTAGGTAATTTTTGACCAAAACATGGAGCATTTTATTTTTACTAATTTTAAGGTTCATAAGTATTATTATGTAATTTTTAATATCATCTAATTATTGTAGATCGATATTGATGCAGTCCATCAAATTGTCTCTGAGTTTGATTTAGATTATGTTGATGTTGAATTGTGCTTGAACAATTTTTTGAAGAATTACAAAGAATCAATTTCTGTTACTGTATAGATCTGTCAAAGTTAAAGTTTGCCAAAAGAGAACATCTGCTCAAAATCATCATCTGTTGATCTAACGACTGTTTGACTTGCTACTGTTGTCAACATCTGTTGTTGCCTAACAGTGCTTCTCAACATCCGTGTGCGCTGAAGTGGTAGAAGTATGTGTTTAGTATGTAGAGTACTGTTGGTCTTTAAATGAAGAGTTCTTTTTTATTGTTTTTTTATGTCATAGTTTTGAAATTTTATTATTTTTTTATGATTTGGTAAGTCAACAGTTTTTTGAAGAATTTCCTCCTCTCAATTGCAAATACTCAGCATCTGTTACTTTAAATCTCTATCAAAGGTAAAGTCTGCCCAAAGAGAACATCTGTTTAGTAGTGATCCTCTACTAATCTAACGGTTGTTTGACTTGCTACTGTTACCAACATCTGTTGTTGCCTAACAGAAGTTCTCAACATCCGTGTCAGCTAAAGTTGTAGAAGCATGTGTTTACTATGTAGAGTATTGTTGGTCTTTAAATGAAGAGTACTGTTGGCAACATCTGTTGTTGCCTAACAGAGGTTCGCAACATCTTTGTCTGCTAGAGTTGTAGAAGCATGTGTTTACTATGTAGAGTATTGTTGGTCTTTAAATGAAGAGATTTCTTTTAATATTTTTTATGCCAGAGGTTTGAAATTTTATTATTTTTTTATTATTTGGTAAGTCAACAGTTTTTTGAAGATTTTCATCTCAATTACAAATACACAACATCTGCTCCTCTAAATGTCTGTCAGAGGTAAACTCTGCCCAAAGAGAACATCCATTTCAAGTGATCCTCTGTTGATTAAGACATAGTCAGAAGAAAGTTTGAAGAAGCTAAGGTCTGCTATGGGTCAACAGATCTTAAAGAACAGCAGATGATAGACATTAGATCCTGCTCAACAGAGGTTTTAAAAGACAATTGAGAGGAAATTTTGAAATGCGGATAATGGTAAATAATCCCGATGTGGCATAAGAAAATCTGATGTGGCAGCCGTAGAGCCTGTGCAACAATGCTTTTCTTATGTCATTACTGCATCATAAAGCCTAATATATATAAAATTATTTTAAAATCTATCTAAAAGTCTGCCTCATCTCAAAACCTCTGCCCATATATATCCTTTAAAGCCAGCAGAGGTTGAAAGTTCTTCCTTTGGCAAATGTATAACTTAGCAGATGTTTTGAAATTGCCTGTAATTTCAAATTCAAAATGCCTGGGGATATGTAATTTGTAATTAATGCATGTCACTCACTCAATTCTGTCTTATGGTAAAGGCGTCTTATGGTAAACATGGAGTTTAAGTGTAATTATGATAACCTGTTTTTTAAGGTTTAAAATTTGTCCTTTGGATTTCTTGATATATAATTTTATACTTTTCCCATGGAAACGCACTTTTGAAATGTTTTGCATTAAAAGCTTAACCATCGTCGCATCATATTCTTTACACACTAAGTTAGTCTGACGATTTATTTAGTCATACAGCCTTCATTGGGTATATAAAATACATTGGGAAACTGCTTTCATCATTACCGCTTTCATCCATCTACTCAATCATCTTCAAAGTTTTTGGTTTATCAGTATCTTTACAATTTCTTTGGCTTTCAAACACGCATTTGTTCACTGCGAAATGGAAAACACTGGGTTTCAAATGATTGTTGACGAAATTTTCACGAGGCTCCCTGCTGAAGATATTGGTCGTTTGAAATGTCTTTCCAAAAAATTTTATAGGGAAATCTCAAGTCATGCATTTGAGATGATCCATGCTCTCTGAAGTGGAGATTCACTACAAAAGAAACTACTCTCCTTTAAAGACACGTCAATTGTCGTTGACAGCATAGTAGCTGGTAATTTGGATGTTGGTACAAGCAAAACCTTAAGTTTTTCTAACAATGTCCACCCTACCTTCTTACGTATTCTATCGTTATTTAATGGATTGCTGTTAGTTTGCAATGAAGGGATTTACTGTGAGCTGATCCTTTGGAATCCAACTACCAGGCACTATAAGTTTTTGTCTGACGACTACTTCAATTATATTCATGATCGAAACTCTGATACATGTAGAATTTATTTTGATCAATCCAATGATCTGAAACTTATGTGATGCATTAATAATATGAAAACACGTGTTTCGACGTATGCTATTGAACTCAATGCAACCTATATAAGCATTGCGATTGGATCAAAACATAAAGAAATCAAATTCATACCGTACAATTATAACGTATTATATGTGGCCCGAGTCACACATAGAAAATGTAATGATTATAACGAAAATGCTGACAGGTATAATCAAAAGAGATTAATTAGAGCTTTAAAAAAGGAAAAAAAACACAATTTAACTTCACTTGGATCAAAACAAAATTTACAAAACATTCATAAAAATCACAAAAACATATTATATTTAACCTGACTCATTTCCCAAAAAGTTTACGTCAATACTGTAACAACCCGACTTTGAAAGTCAAAGTACAAGTCAACGTCAAAATCAAAGGAAGAAAAGATTGCTAATTGTGATCTGTCACTCCTTGCTTAATTATTGATTGTACTTCTCGACTTGTAATCGATACTCTAATTTAAGTTACTTTAGTTGTATTATGTAGAGTACATGTTAATAAATCACAGATTAATCGTTAATCGACTCATCGCTAATCGCATCGATATCGCATCGTAACTCGAATTATAGGGTATGGATATTGTTTTACGTGTGTGTGCTATTATGTGTTACTTGTGCATGTTATGTTTATGTTGAAGTGATTAATCGCAAACACAATCGCAACTCTATCACAACGCAATCTCATTGCAAACTCGAGATTTAAGAATTATGGTTATGTTATTTAGTAGTTAGGTTATTTTTGTAATTAATCGCATCGCTTATAACAACCCCCAAGATATTTTTTCGACACTCCTAATATATTTAAAGTATCCCTATATGTCTAAAAATACACCCCGTATATGAAAACGAGCCCTAAATACCTTATATAATTAAAAATAAAATAAAAACAAGATCTTTACCTCGCTCGCGGGCCGCGAACGAGTAGGTGGTAACCTACGCGGGCCGCGACAGCTTGGAGTCAGGGCGAGCCCCTGAGCTGCCACGTGTCACCATTCATGTCGAGCCTAGTGGCGAGTCAGCCAAGCTAGGGCCTACCCTAGATGGCCTCGCGGGTCGCGAAGGCCCTGGAGGATGTCTACGTGGGGCGCGAGGGGAGTCGAAGAGGCACTATAAATTGAGGCATTCAACTTCAGTTTCAAACCGTTCAATCTCTCGTTCTCTCTCTCGAAATTCTACATAACAATTATAATTTTCGGGCATAATACCCCCCTAAATAATGAAGTTCTGCCTCGTTGTAAGTATCATAATCCCGGTTACGTATTAGATACGCTGCCTGATTGATCCAGGGTTCCGTAACGGCTGTCGTGGTTCTGCCCGACGTAGTCGTTGGAATGCCGTCTCAGGGAGGGTATTGCTAATGTAAATATTGGGTTATTATACTAACGCGTGTGTATTTGTGTAATTTATAGATAATCACCAGGAAATCCTTAAAGAAAACCTAAGACCGCAATGTGAGTAATCTCCTTTTTGTAAACTTTTTTTTACAAAATCTTAAATATTTTACAATGTAATTAAGCAGTGATTGAGTCTTTGTAATTCTTCAGTTACTGCCGGTATGTTGGGGTTTTGTATACAAAATGTGGAACACGTTACCATTGGACAAAGAGTTAGCCAATGGATAATATGACCCATCAGTCAGGATTGACAGTACTGAATGAGTAATTGTGTAGATGTAAACATTGTAATCGCTCTCAATACTGTTAAAAGATAAAACTCTTCTTGATTAACTGGGATTCACTCTCCAATATTTCCCACTGACAAAATGTTTTTAAACGCGTTTCAGGTAACAAAATGTGAAAGCCAACTAGAAGCCAGCTGGATAGCACTGAAGGCTTGGAGAAAGTGGCTATAAAAGTTATCTAAATAAAGAAGATGTTTTATTTCAATAAAATAGGATTTACTCCTATAAATCAGTTTGTAATGAAAACTTGGGTTTTATCCCAATACACTTAATATTATAAAAGTATGGTGTTTTACACTGATAAAATATTTCCTAACTACGGTCCTGACGTAATTTCCGCTGCCAAATTGATAAACACCGATACCACCGAAACTGATTCTCGCGGCCGCCTGTTCCCGGGACAGATAGGGGGCGGGGGTTGCGACAGAAGGTGGTATCAGAGCTAAGCCACTGATTCAGCCACAGAAGTGTTCTGCTCACACCAAGATATTATTCAAAGTGTTAGGAAATAAATTATGAAAATACACGCATATCTGTATTTTATTGTGGTGTGTTATTTGACTATTTGTTAGTTTACATTATGAGCGACCAAGGACCTTCCAACGCCTACCGTCAGTTGTCCAGCTCACCTAGGAGCGAAGGCACCTCTTCACAACCTGCCCTCTCAGGGTATTCAGCTAACAATGAAGATGGGATATTCGTGTTTTGGGCTCAGTCTGAAGAGCCATTCCCCCCTAAAAAGAGAGGATGGTTCAGTAGGGGAACATATGAACGTATGAAGAGAATGAAAAAATTGCAAAATCAACGAGCTTTAGCAGCCGCTAAAAGAGAAACAAATGCTCGCAAACAGGATATGCTCAATAGGAGTTTAGCAAATTTCTATATCCTAGCAACCACAGCTGCAGACCCTAACCTTGAGCAACTCATAGCACCCCAGCCCTTACCACTATTTCCCGCACAGCCAATGGAAATCGAGAACAACCCAGAAAATCAAATCCCAATACCTGAATTCAACCCAACTGAGATACCTAGGATACCAGCACCCAATCCCTTAGACCCAGACTACGACCCGTGGTTAGATGACCATAGGGATTACCAGCAACGCTACCCAATACCAGAAGACACACCTATGCCAAATCTAGCAGCTTACCCAGGTTTAGACCCTCTAGACCCCTACTATGATAGCGATCAGTACATTAGGGAAATTTTAGAGAATCCATACCCATACCAGGAACCAATGCCCCAGTTTCCAAACCCAGTCCCAGCACCTGCACCCCCAATGAGTGCAGAAAATGTGCAAGAACTCCGAACCTTCTGAGAATAAATTTTAGAAAGTAGCGAGAGGATGAGGCAGGTCGGAAAACGACTCGTCTGGAAGTATGACGAGCGTAATATGGAGTTCTGGATGAACCCATATCAGTGAAGGTGGTAGTAATAATAACAATAATACAATAATATATCATATGTGTGTATGTTTGAAAAAAAATATAGATAATAGCTATAGATGCCTACTAGTATTGTAATTTTAAATTTTCAGTTTCAGTTTGTATTAGATGCATACTATATATAAGAAATAGTAAGTCGCAATGATCGACGATTTTGATCAATATGCGTGTCATATGATTGGTTATGTTAAATATTATCTTGTGATATTAATACGTGGTAAAAGTTTAAAATTCAGATGGACGAAGAAGTGAATCAAGAAAACCCGAATAATAACCCGGAAAACCAGAATAACGATAATCAGAATAACAATAACAATGGAAACCAAGTGGATAACAGTGCCATCCAACACATAGTGGCACAAGGAATAATAGATGCGATGCCATATATTATTCAAACAGTTAGGGAAGCTGATAATAAAAGCAACCGTGATAGTAAACGACCCACTGAACCAGAAAACAACGTGAACAATGGACCCATACTTCAAGTGCCCATTCCCAAAAGAAGAAGAACCATATCTTATGGTTGTTCTTATAAAGAATTCTGGTCTTGTAAACCAATTAAATTTTCGGGCAATGAAGGGGCCGTTGCAGCTCTACGCTGGATAGAAAAGACTGAGGCTGTTCTAAAAATAAGCAAGTGTGCGGAAGAGGATAAGATAATGTTTGATTCCAATCTGTTTAACAACTCAGCACTAGAATGGTGGAACACTATCCTCCAGTCTAGGGGAAGTGACAGAATTTACAATATGGAATGGGAGGAATTTAAGAATATGGTAGAAAGGAAATTCTGCCCTCCTAATGAAAAGGAACAGATAGCAAATAAATTCCTAAACCTTAGGATGACTGGAGTGGATAGTAAGGGATACAATACGTTATTCTTTGAATATGCTAGAATAGTACCAACCCTTGCATCACCAGAACCTGTATTAATCTCCCGTTATATCTGGGGATTAATTAGTGAGATTAGGCATGTAGTCAAGGCGGCTAGACCTCAAACTATAGAAGAAGCTGTAGAACTAGCAAATACCTTGACATATGAGTTAGTGCGTACACGGGAGGAGGACCAGAGGAGAAACCTAGCTCAAAGGCTTACCCAAGAGTTTCGCTCTAGAAATTCCAACCGTGGGAAAAATGTAGGTTCTACCTCTGCACCCTACTGCAAGGCCTGCAAGAAGAAACATTTGGGAAAATGCTGCACCTACTGCAATTTCTGCAAGATACCAGGACACAAGAAGGAAGATTGTAGGAGGAAACCTAACAATGGAATGTGCTTCAACTGTGGAGATAAAGGTCACATCAAGCCAAATTGTTCGAAGCTAGCTCCAGCCGCAAACAATATGTCACACCCCCAAAATCCACATGCAGAGTATCACCGCTTGGAGGTGTGACTGACCAGGATCAAGCTGTCACACCCCCAAAATACACATGCGGAGTATCACCGCTTGGAGGCGTGACTGACCAGGATCAAACCACTAATCATATTGAACAAGCAAGTAATTTAGTTGTAAAAGTCCAACCAACACGATTAGTGTCCAAAACAAACATAGTTAAGTTATGAGCGGAAGCATAATGTTCAAAACCAAATCAAAAGTTTAATTATCCAAATGTTTAACATGGCACTCAGCTGTCCATGTCCCACAACGACTCTTCCTTGTGCAAGCTCCAGCTAAGTACCTATAGACCTGCAAAGCATGTAGTAACGAGTCAACAACTAGTTGAGTGAGTTCACGTTTGGTTGTCCAGTTTATAGTTATTCCGAAAACACAGTTTGTTCTTTACCAGCTATCCAGCCGTGGGGGTTACCCCATAGTTCGAAAATCGTTTATTAGTTACCCGTTCTTACGTTGGCTATTCCAGCCCGGCTCTATGGCCGTGGGGGCTACCCCATGTTTAATTCACCAGACTCGTTACCATATCGACTACTAACGTTCGTCATGTTTAAGTGCCCTAACGTCTGTGTCTATCATCACTGACGTGCCATAGTCCATTAGTCCACGCCCGTCCTCTGCGGCACGGTGTGAGGTTTGTTAAACCTAATAGCGCTATTTAACTAATGACCCGTTCGCCATTGGCCTCGGCGATTAAGTCGATACAAAAGGAGGGACTTCGTTGATAGAGTTCTAGTCTGGTATAGTTAAATACGTCTCAACAGGACGAGGAATCTATGTTCCTGATTACGTCTCAACAGGACGAGGAATCTATGTTCCTGATTACGTCTCAACAGGACGAGGAATCCCTATTCCTTAACCCATTCCCAACCCCTGGGAATCCCATGCTTTGTAACGAAGTGTGAACTCACCTTGGTTTGCTCGGCAGATTACACAGAAAGGTCATGTCAAAATGCTAGTGGTCAACCACGTCCTAACATGGTTACCAATACAAGTCAGGTTTCGGTTTTCAAGTAGTGCGTACAAGCATCACATAGATAGCACATAGGAAGCACATACGGATCATGGCAACATACATCAACACGTTCAATAATTAATAGTGTAATCAAGATTGGGCTCGCACAAGCTTCGCTACCTTGTGCGAGTCATCCGTTGGATTCCATTTCTACCCGGCCCAAAGTCAAGAAGCCCAAACCACACTATAATCATAACCACGGCTCAACAATTAAAAACAGATAACCATCTTGTGCGGCCCAATCACAACAAACAACAAACAATCTTGTGCGACTCAAAGGTCCTTGTGCGACTGGGGACTGCTTGTGCGATCAGGTCCTCTTGTGCGAATGGACCTCTTGTGCGACCAAGAGGTCTTGTGCGATTAAGTAACTTGTGTGATTGGTTAACTAATTCCCGTAATTCATGCAATCAGTTATGTTGTTTCCATTATCCGATTTAATCAACAATTAATCAGTTACTCTACCATTGACAAATACCATAATTACAATGTATCAATCAACACAAGAATCAACAGTTTCCAACTTGCATATGGATCGATCGAACTAAGGTTTCCCACATCTAATTCTTATGAACCCTAATCGAAAACAAAGCATGAACAATAATTTATCGATTCGTATGAACAAACAGCTGATTACATTATCATACAGGACATGATAGTCGATTAACATCTATACGGTTTTAGATCATTATCATACAATCCGATTCACAATAATTATCATTCTATAAACATCATTGCACATCATACAATCCTGACCATTATATCAAATCATTAACAATTAAATCTCGATATACATAATCATCACGACATTTATCATAAATCAGCTTATGGATCTCAACTATAATACTATGGTTTACATCATCAATACAATTATCAAAATAATAAATCATGGCCGACAACTGTTAACACTTCATGATGTGATTGGACCGATTTATATAGTGTTTATATAGTAGACCATTCCATTATTATAACATATAACAATCACATGCAATTACCACACTATGGCCGACAATTATGAGAGATTCTTATCATAAAAATCAATTCCAACATATGCTCATAATCATTACCACTAACAATTAATATTTATGATGTCAATTAGTACTTTTCACATATTTCAACAACTTGTCAGTATATCACATTCATATGTTTCAAATTTAACCGTTCAATCACATCAAGTAAATAATGGCACAGGTGGTTCATGCATACCACCGATTTATTCCTCATCATAAGCCCTACTTATTTTGCTTATGTTACACATATACATCTAGGCTTCATTATCACATGTTCACATAGAATCAGCATTTAACAAATTAAACAATAAGAGATAGCACTAACCGAAAGATAGAAGGTGTTTGCTTGATCGGTGCAAGAATTCCGAATGAAGGGATGGCTGCCGTCTTTGGGAGAGAATTAGGGTTTGATGTGTGTTATCTACTTTGTAGTTTATGAGGATTTTATCAAATCCTTGTGTTGTTATGCAAATGAGAGAATGGGCCGAACCCATTCGTGGGCTATCCCTGTGATTCGAATTCCAAGAGTGTGGGCCAAGTGGAGTACCGCAATTGGATTTATTGTGTACGGCCCAAGGGTGTTGTGCGATTGAACTTAGGTTGTGCGACTAAGGGTTGTTAATATACATGCATTCACACAATAATCACATAATGAAAACATTCCATTAAATCACAAAATCACATAATGTTCATACCAATTACATCGAGCACAACGATGGGTTCTGAAATACGAGTTGTCACATTATCCCCAAGTTGAAAGAAATTTCGTCCCGAAATTTAGCACGTACTCACTGAGGAAGCTAGTTAAGTTGCATGGTTTTTTTTTTTCCTGGTTTTCCTGGGGTGTCACATCCTCCCCCCGTTGATCTGGAATTTCGTCCCGAAATTCCGTAGCTTCAGCCTCAGTAGTAGTTGTACCGGTTGCGAACAGTTGGGGATACTTTTGTTTCATCTGATCTTCGCGTTCCCAGGTGAACTCCGGGTCGCGACGTGAGTTCCAACGAACTCGAACGAGAGGTATTCTAGTACGCTTGAGGACCTTAACATCCCGGTCCGTGATTTCAACAGGTTCCTCGACGAATCGTAACTGCTCATCGATCGTGAGCTCCTTCAAAGGAACTACGTGGGTCTCATCTGACAGACACTTCTTCAGATTTGACACATGGAAAACGTCGTGAACTGCACTGAGTTCTGCTGGTAAGTTCAGTCTGTAGGCCACCTTGCCTATTTTCTCAATGACTTCGAAAGGTCCAACGTATCGTGGGTTAAGTTTGCCCCGTTTGCCAAAACGAACCACACCCTTCTAGGGTGAAACCTTGAGTAGTACACGCTCCCCAACCTGGAGCTCTAGTGGTTTTCTGCCCTTATCGGCGTAGACTTTCTGACGGTCACGAGCCGCCGCCATTCGTTGTCGTATCTGAGCAATTTTCTCGGTTGTGTCAACCACATGTTCTGGACCAGTAATCTGACTATCCCCCACCTCTGCCCAACAAAGAGGTGACCGGCATTTACGCCCGTACAATGCCTCAAACGGAGCAGCTTTAAAGCTGGTGTGGTAGCTATTATTGTATGAGAATTCCACAAGTGGCAGATGCTTTTCCCAGCCGTTGCCAAAGTCAATTACGCATGCCCTAAGCATGTCTTCGAGGGTCTGGATGGTACGTTCCGACTGCCCATCCGTTTGCGGGTGATAAGCTGTGCTCATATCTAAACGTGAGCCAAAGGACTTGTGCATTGCTTGCCACAGTTCTGATGTAAAACGTGCATCTCGATCCGAGATGATAGAGGTGGGCACTCCGTGCCTCGAGACACTTCCTTAAGATATACGTCTGCTAGTGTGGAGAACTTATCCGTTTCCTTGATATCCAAGAAGTGAGCAGACTTTGTGAGTCGATCCATGATCACCCAAATAGTATCGTTACCACGTTGAGATCTAGGCAGGCCAGTAACAAAATCCATGGAAATTTGCTCCCATTTCCATTGTGGTATCTCTGGTTGTTGGAGGGGGCCTGAAGGTTTCTGGTATTCCGCCTTGACTCTCGCACAAGTCAAGCACTTGCTAACGTAAGTTGCTATGTGGGCCTTCATGCTAGGCCACCAATACGTAGTTTTGATATCGTGGTACATCTTATCCGAACCAGGGTGTACCGAGTAGCGAGACTTGTGTGCCTCATCCATCGCAAGCTCTTGTAGGTCGCCATAAAGTGGGACCCAGATGCGTCCTGTAACGTAGTAAGCACCGTCTTCCTTCTGTTCTAAGCGTTGCCTTGAGCCGCGTAGGGCTTCAGCCCTGACGTTTTCTGGTTTCAATGCTTCTACCTGAGCATCTCGTATCTGGGAAGGAAGACTAGACTATATAGTGAGTTGTAAAGCTAGTACGCGCTTAGGCGCTGTGTCCTTTCGACTGAGGGCGTCAGCCACAACATTGGCTTTGCCTGGGTGATACCTAATCGAGCATTCGTAGTCATTCAGTAGTTCGACCCATCGTCGCTGTCGCATATTGAGTTCCTTCTGTTTGAAGATATGCTCGAGGCTCCTGTGGTCAGTGTAGATGGCGCACTTGGTACCATGCAGGTATTGTCTCCATATCTTAAGTACCAAAACAACAGCTCCCAGCTCTATATCGTGTGTAGTGTAGTTCCTTTCATGAACTTTAAGTTGGCGTGAGGCGTAGGCTATAACTTTATCCCGTTGCATCAATATACAACCAAGACCCTGAACTGATGCGTCGCAGTAAACCACAAAGTTGTCTGTGCCCTCTGGCAATGAAAGAATAGGTGCACTGCAAAGTCTATCCTTTAGGTGCTGAAATGCTAGTTCCTGTGCATTTCCCATCGATAAACAACGCCTTTCTGCGTTAGTGAGGTGAGAGGTTGTGCAATCTTAGAAAAATCCTTAATGAACCTCCTGTAGTAACCTGCCAAACCCAAGAATTGGCGAATTTCCGTTGGTGTGCGAGGTGCAGGCCAGCTCTTGATCGAGTCTACCTTGGATGGATCAACGTGAATCCCATCCTTGTTCACCACATGACCTAAGAAATGGACTTCACGAAGCCAGAAGTCGCATTTTGAAAACTTAGCGTACAGCTGTTCTGTTCGAAGGAGTTCCAAAATGAGTCGTATATGCTGTTCGTGTCCTTCCTGACTCTTCGAATAGATGAGAATGTCATCGATGAATACGATAACGAACTTGTCTAGGTACGGCTTGCACACTCGATTCATCAAGTCCATGAAGACCGCTGGTGCGTTTGTCATCCCAAAAGGCATGACCAGAAACTCATAGTGTCCATAACGGGTTCTAAAGGCTGTTTTAGAGACGTCCTCTTCCCGGACTCTCAGCTGGTGATATCCCGATCTCAAATCGATCTTTGAATAGTAGCTCGACCCTTGTAACTGGTCGAATAGGTCGTCAATGCGTGGAAGAGGGTAGCGATTCTTCACAGTCACCTTGTTCAGTTCACGGTAGTCGATGCACATTCTAAACGTACCGTCTTTCTTCTTCACAAATAGCACTGGAGCTCCCCAGGGAGAAGAGCTAGGACGAATAAAGCCCTTATCCAAGAGTTCTTGTAGTTGTGTAGAAAGTTCTTTCAACTCTGATGGAGCTAGGCGATAAGGTGCATGAGCTATAGGTGCCGTTCCATGGGCTAGCTCGATCTGAAATTCGACCTGGCGATGATGCGGAAGACCAGGTAGTTCCTCATGAAATACTTCAGGGAAGTCACATACGATTGGAAAATCTTCTATCTTCTTCTCTTTCTTCGAGGTGTCAGTTACGAGAGCCAGAAAAGCAGTGTGGCCCTTACGCAAACACTTTTGGGCCTTAAGGGAAGAGATGATGCTCACAACAGCACCACTCTTGTCGCCACGAATCATGAGAGGTTCATCACCTGGGCGAGGAATACGGGCAATCTTTTCGTTACAAAGAATCTCTGTTCGATGTTGAGGTAGCCAATTCATACCAATAACGATGTCGAAACCATCACAACGTTGGGGTCATTCCTAATATCACCCTGTCTAATCACGAACACTCGACCCCTGGCACCATTGCCGTCATTATTACCCCCGTTGTTGTCCCATTGTTGTTCCCGTTTCCTTGGTTGTGGTTCTGATTCTGATTCTGGTTCAGCCGTGGGTAGCGTCTCATGAAATGATCTCCAGCACCACACTGATAACATCCCTTGTTATCCTGCTGTTGCTGCTGATCTTGTGGAGCTTGTGGCTGCTGTTATCGGTTCTGGTTTGCAGGACGTGAGCTTTTACAATCTTTGGCTCCATGACTAAGCTTGTTGCATCTCTAACGACGATCCTTGTTGCACTGCCCGCTGTGGTGCAAATTACATCGATTGCACTTAGGGTGGTTTCCCCTGTATCCACCCTGACTTCAATTACCAAAAGACTGCTGACTGGGGCTCCTGTACTCGACTAAGATTGAACCGAAGTGAAACCCTTGCTTAAATTTCCATTCCACTTGCGTTTGTTGTCACTGGGAGCATCCGAAGTAGTTGTAGCAGCATTAATACGCTTCGGCAGTTTGTTCTGTCCTATCGCCTGATCTGAGAGACATTGAGCAAGACGAGTAATATCCTGGATAGTAGCAAGGTTAGCAGAAGTCACATGACTTTGAATCGTTTCGTGTAAGCTTCTATCTCTGACCCCGTCATCATCAGATTAAAGAACTCCATATCTAGTTTGTGGATGTCATCACGACTACAGTATTCGCGTTTGATCAGTTCCTCAAAATCATTCCATGGGGTGGCATTAGCAGCCGCCAGTCCCAGCATCTGAACTCGCGCGTTCCGCCGAGTTAGTGTAGTGCCTTCGAGAGTACCAGTGGCGTAATTCACCCTATGAGCCTCAGGGCATTCACACGTCTCTAAGACAAACTCGAGTTTTTCAAACCAATGGAGGAGTCCAACAGCTCCTTTAGTGCCACTGAAAGTACTAGGACAACAGTCCATGAACGTCTTAAATGTGCATACAGGCGGCTGAGCGTTCTGACCTTGTTACGCGAGGACGAGAGAGACAGGGTTAAGCGCGAGAGTTGAGTCATGAGAGTAGGATCTAACATCCTAGGATAGGTTCGTAACAGCAGGTTATACCTCCTGTCTGAGCGGCCGCGAGTGCTGCCGTAACTTGTTTGTTGATAAGAGCCGTCAGCTGGCTTGAGTTAGGTTCACACGTTCCCTCATGATCTCACATCGAAGGAAACACAAATAGGAAAGGTGTCGCAAATGTGTGTAAGTGTGGAGTGACAGTAGGGAGCAAGCACAAATGTGTTTTCAAACTATAGTTGCTACGTTTATCTAAGCATACCATGAGCAAAGTTCTATGCAATCTAGCAAGTAGGCAATAAAACACAAACCATATCACCTAGAATGTCGAGCCTTGCACGTGGAGTGAAGCGTCGTTGTGGATCGTAGAGCACTGTACAGGTTATAGTCTGGTTTTAACAAAAACATTTTCCTTTATTAAAACCAAGTTCTCTATAACCAATGGCTCTGATACCAATCTGTCACACCCCCAAAATACACATGCGGAGTATCACCGCTTGGAGGCGTGACTGACCAGGATCAAACCACTAATCATATTGAACAAGCAAGTAATTTAGTTGTAAAAGTCCAACCAACACGATTAGTGTCCAAAACAAACATAGTTAAGTTATGAGCGGAAGCATAATGTTCAAAACCAAATCAAAAGTTTAATTATCCAAATGTTTAACATGGCACTCAGCTGTCCATGTCCCACAACGACTCTTCCTTGTGCAAGCTCCAGCTAAGTACCTATAGACCTGCAAAGCATGTAGTAACGAGTCAACAACTAGTTGAGTGAGTTCACGTTTGGTTGTCCAGTTTATAGTTATTCCGAAAACACAGTTTGTTCTTTACCAGCTATCCAGCCGTGGGGGTTACCCCATAGTTCGAAAATCGTTTATTAGTTACCCGTTCTTACGTTGGCTATTCCAGCCCGGCTCTATGGCCGTGGGGGCTACCCCATGTTTAATTCACCAGACTCGTTACCATATCGACTACTAACGTTCGTCATGTTTAAGTGCCCTAACGTCTGTGTCTATCATCACTGACGTGCCATAGTCCATTAGTCCACGCCCGTCCTCTGCGGCACGGTGTGAGGTTTGTTAAACCTAATAGCGCTATTTAACTAATGACCCGTTCGCCATTGGCCTCGGCGATTAAGTCGATACAAAAGGAGGGACTTCGTTGATAGAGTTCTAGTCTGGTATAGTTAAATACGTCTCAACAGGACGAGGAATCTATGTTCCTGATTACGTCTCAACAGGACGAGGAATCTATGTTCCTGATTACGTCTCAACAGGACGAGGAATCCCTATTCCTTAACCCATTCCCAACCCCTGGGAATCCCATGCTTTGTAACGAAGTGTGAACTCACCTTGGTTTGCTCGGCAGATTACACAGAAAGGTCATGTCAAAATGCTAGTGGTCAACCACGTCCTAACATGGTTACCAATACAAGTCAGGTTTCGGTTTTCAAGTAGTGCGTACAAGCATCACATAGATAGCACATAGGAAGCACATACGGATCATGGCAACATACATCAACACGTTCAATAATTAATAGTGTAATCAAGATTGGGCTCGCACAAGCTTCGCTACCTTGTGCGAGTCATCCGTTGGATTCCATTTCTACCCGGCCCAAAGTCAAGAAGCCCAAACCACACTATAATCATAACCACGGCTCAACAATTAAAAACAGATAACCATCTTGTGCGGCCCAATCACAACAAACAACAAACAATCTTGTGCGACTCAAAGGTCCTTGTGCGACTGGGGACTGCTTGTGCGATCAGGTCCTCTTGTGCGAATGGACCTCTTGTGCGACCAAGAGGTCTTGTGCGATTAAGTAACTTGTGTGATTGGTTAACTAATTCCCGTAATTCATGCAATCAGTTATGTTGTTTCCATTATCCGATTTAATCAACAATTAATCAGTTACTCTACCATTGACAAATACCATAATTACAATGTATCAATCAACACAAGAATCAACAGTTTCCAACTTGCATATGGATCGATCGAACTAAGGTTTCCCACATCTAATTCTTATGAACCCTAATCGAAAACAAAGCATGAACAATAATTTATCGATTCGTATGAACAAACAGCTGATTACATTATCATACAGGACATGATAGTCGATTAACATCTATACGGTTTTAGATCATTATCATACAATCCGATTCACAATAATTATCATTCTATAAACATCATTGCACATCATACAATCCTGACCATTATATCAAATCATTAACAATTAAATCTCGATATACATAATCATCACGACATTTATCATAAATCAGCTTATGGATCTCAACTATAATACTATGGTTTACATCATCAATACAATTATCAAAATAATAAATCATGGCCGACAACTGTTAACACTTCATGATGTGATTGGACCGATTTATATAGTGTTTATATAGTAGACCATTCCATTATTATAACATATAACAATCACATGCAATTACCACACTATGGCCGACAATTATGAGAGATTCTTATCATAAAAATCAATTCCAACATATGCTCATAATCATTACCACTAACAATTAATATTTATGATGTCAATTAGTACTTTTCACATATTTCAACAACTTGTCAGTATATCACATTCATATGTTTCAAATTTAACCGTTCAATCACATCAAGTAAATAATGGCACAGGTGGTTCATGCATACCACCGATTTATTCCTCATCATAAGCCCTACTTATTTTGCTTATGTTACACATATACATCTAGGCTTCATTATCACATGTTCACATAGAATCAGCATTTAACAAATTAAACAATAAGAGATAGCACTAACCGAAAGATAGAAGGTGTTTGCTTGATCGGTGCAAGAATTCCGAATGAAGGGATGGCTGCCGTCTTTGGGAGAGAATTAGGGTTTGATGTGTGTTATCTACTTTGTAGTTTATGAGGATTTTATCAAATCCTTGTGTTGTTATGCAAATGAGAGAATGGGCCGAACCCATTCGTGGGCTATCCCTGTGATTCGAATTCCAAGAGTGTGGGCCAAGTGGAGTACCGCAATTGGATTTATTGTGTACGGCCCAAGGGTGTTGTGCGATTGAACTTAGGTTGTGCGACTAAGGGTTGTTAATATACATGCATTCACACAATAATCACATAATGAAAACATTCCATTAAATCACAAAATCACATAATGTTCATACCAATTACATCGAGCACAACGATGGGTTCTGAAATACGAGTTGTCACACAAGCCACCAATCATATTGAACAAGCATGTAAGTAAATATAAAACCCAACACAATATAATTGGTGTCCAAATCAAAACATAGTTTAAGTTGCAAGCGGAAGCATAATGTTTAAAATCAAAGCATAGGTTTAAATGTTTCAAATGTTAACATGGCACACAACTGTCCATGTCCCACAACGACCGCGCCTCCCCGTGTAAGCTGCAAAAGCATCTAACGACCTGCAAGGCATGTAACAACGAATCAACAACAAAGTTGAGCGAGTTCACAGTTGGTTGTTTAGTTTAGTGTTTGTTTCGAAAACCATGAGTTGTTTCGTAAACCACAAGTTAACCAATATCCTTGTTTCCCAAACCGTATCCAAAACCAGTGGGGGCTTCCCCATGTAAACCACTAGACCGTTACCATATCGACAACTGACGAACAATAAGTTGTGCCCTACGTCAATGTCTATCATCATTGACTAAGTGCCCAAATCCATTAGTACACGCTCGTCCTACCGGCACGGTGTGAGGCTTGTCAACCCTAATAGCGCTATTAACTATTTACCCGCTCGCCATTGGCCCGGTGATTAAGTCGATATAAAAATGAGGGACTTCATGATAGAGTTTTGTCTAGTAATTTAATGTTGTCGTCCTTCCTATGGAGGAGCGGAGGTACATAATCTACCCAAGGAGATTACACATGTTCAAGGTTGTCGTCCTTCCTATGGAGGAGCGGAGGTACATATTCTACCCAAGGAGAATATGCAGGTTCTCTTTAATCTCTTTACCCATTCCCTAACCACCGGGAATCCCATGCCTTGTAGAAAGTGTGAACTCACCTTGGTTTGCTCGGCAGATAAGCAAAAATGGTCGCTTGAGCTATGTGTGGTCAACCACGTCTTAACATGGTTACCATACAAGTCAGGTCTAGGTTCAAGTAGTGCACGTATGTTCACACAGAGATAGCAAGTTACGAACACATAGTATACACGACATACACGTAGAGCAATATCAGACAAATTCATGAAAAAGACCAATAAGAATAGCCGGCCCAACCTATTGTGCGATCAGCACCACTTGTGCGATCCATAATGGGTTGTGCGATCACCATAACCGGCCCAAACAATAACACACGTTGATCTTGTGCGGTCCGGATGACTTGTGCGATCCGGACGACTTGTGCGATCCAATTAAGTTGTATGACTGGGTTGGGCCATCCGGCCCAACAACATAAATTAAATCCAAACACTGTGTAAGGCCCAAGACTTGTGCGATCGGCACTGCCTTGTGAGATCCACAAGTCTTGTGCAATTGTACACTGTGCTTTATGTGACAGTACCTAGCTTGTGCGATTCCCTTGTGCGACCGGTCTTGTGCGATCAGATCAGATTCTATGTGATCTGACCTTGTGCGGTTAGTTATATGTGGCCATAATTTATGGATTCAGTTACACATTCCATGATTACACGATTTTGACAATAAATTCTAAATTAATTAACATGAACCTATCCATGATCAAATCATCAATTTACCTATGATCAGATTCAAATCAAACGCCTATCAATTAATTTACTTAGAACCCTAACCTAAATCATGAACAACCACTATCACATAAATCAAATCGGATCAATCAGAATGTTCATTACATCAAATTTTCATCACCATTAGATCATTCATTCATGCCGTATATACATGTTCTCAAACACATCCAATATGCAAACCGATTACTACCAATTCTACATCGTCGGCCGATATCAATCATGTTTCAATATTAGATCTAACTTGTTAATTATCACAAGGTGTTTATCAAAATCCCTCTATCATACCGTCCTACTTATTAACATCAAACAAATCGAGATCAAACACTTAACCATATTATCATTCAATCAAGTTATAACAGTAATCAATGTCAAGCAATAATAATCATATACTAACCGAATGCAAGGTAGGAATCACAAAGACTTCAAGAGGATCAGGATAGCCGTCGGCTTCAAAGATGAAAGGCTATGGCCGTCGCTCAAGAGGAAGGAGAAGAGGGAGAGCTAGGGTTTGGTGTATGATCTAGTTTTGCAAGTTATGAGGGGTATACTCTTTCCCTATGGTGTTATGCGCAACAAGGGAGTGGGCCGAACCCCTCACGGGCTGCCCTTGGGATTCGAATGCAAGTGTGGGCCGAGAGAGATGTGATGGAGAAGAGGTGCATGGCCCAACTTGGGCTTGTGCGATTGGGTTGTGTTGTACGACCAGGTTTGCATATTCACATTTTAATGTAACAAAACATAAACACATAACATAACATTCAATTAAAACCAACATATCAACTTGTCATATAGAGTTCACACACATTACATTAAACACAAGACAAGTTCTGAAATACGAGTTGTCACACAATAAGACTACTAAAAGTGATAGAGCATTTGTTCTGCCTGCAGAAGAAGCCAAGATGATTCCAGATGTGATAGCCGGTACGTTTTTAGTTAATGATGTTTTTGCCAAAGTATTATTTGACTCTGGTGTGAACCAAAGTTTTATTAATACTTCATTTTGCAAACTTCTTAATCAACCATTAACTAAACTCCCACAAGAATGTCTAGTAGAGACAACAAATGGGGAAACCGTTAGGATTTCTGAAATCTTGTAGGGAGCAAGAATAGAGTTTTTAAATCAAAAGTTTATTGCAAATCTTTATCCAATGAATCTGGTAGGATTTGATGTTGTACTAGGAATGGATTGGTTAATAGCCAATAAAGCCAGTATTTTATGTGATCAAAACTTAATTCAAGTGAATTCACCAAAAGGTGAAAAGATCACAATTAAAGGAGATAAGCCCTCTAGATCCACAAAATTCATCTCTGTGATGAAAACAACAAGTTATATAAGAGAAGGATCTTTAGTGTATTTGATTTCCATAATCACTAACACTAAAGGAAAAGAATTAAAAGATATTCCAGTAGTATCTCAGTTTCCAGATGTGTTTCCAGAAGAATTACCAGGACTACCTCCAGACAGGAAAGTTGAAGTCAGAATCCATCTGCTACCAGGGACAGCACCAATTGCCAAGGCGCTGTATCATTTGGCACCCGCAGAAATGCAAGAATTAAAGAAACAGTTAGACGAACTATTGGAAAATGGATTTATACAGCCAAGTTCATCACCATGGGGAGCGCCGATCTTATTCGTTAAGAAGAAAGACAGATCAATGCGTATGTGCATTGACTACCGTGAATTGAACAAGGTCACGATTAAAAATCAGTATCTATTACCGAGAATCGATGATCTGTTTGATCAGTTGCAAGGAGCTCGATTTTTCTCTAAAATCGATTTACGGTCAGGATATCATCAATTAAAGGTATAGGAAGAGGACATTCCTAAGACCGCTTTTAGAACAAGGTATGGCCATTATGAATTTACTGTCATGTCATTTGGTTTAACCAATGCTCCAGCTGCATTCATGGACATGATGAACCGAATATGTAAGCCATATTTGGAAAAATTCATAATTGTCTTTAGAGATGATATTCTCATTTACTCTAAGAGTAAAGAGGAACATGCAAGACATCTGCACGCACTCCTAAGTTTATTAAGAAAAGAAAAGCTTTATGCTAAGTTTTCAAAGTGCGAGTTTTGGTTAGAACATGTACAGTTTCTTGGACATTTAGTCAATCATGAAGGAATTCATGTGGATCCCACCAAGATCGAGGCAATTACCAAATGGAAAACCCGTGAATCACCAACCGAGGTTAGAAGTTTCTTAGGATTAGCCGGTTATTATAGAAGATTTATTCGAGATTTTTCTAGAATAGCCATTCTTTTAACTAAGCTAACTTGTAAATCCATTAAGTTTGAATGGGGACCAAAACAGGAAGAAGCCTTTAGAATTCTTAAGCAAAGACTAACCAACGCACCCATACTAGCGTTACCAGAAGGAACTGAAGATTTCGTAATCTATTGTGTCGTTTCTAAGTTAGGTTATGGATGTGTGTTAATGCAATGTCAAAAGGCAACTTAAGAATCATGAAGAGAATTATTCAACCCATGATTTGGAATTAGGAGCCATAATTTTTGCCCTTAAAATTTGGAGACATTACCTTTACGGTAGTAAGTTTACCATTTTTACAGATCATAAGAGTTTAAGGTATGTTTTTGGGCAAAAGGAGTTGAATATGAGGCAAAGACACTGGATGGAAATTCTTAGTGATTATGATTGTAATATCCAGTATCATTCAGGAAAGGCTAATGTAGTAGCCGATGCTTTAAGTCGAAAGTATCACGAAAAGCCAAAAAGAGTACGTTCTCTTAAATTAAATCTACAGATAGATTTAAATGAACAAATTAGAAAAGCACAAGAATCAGTAATCAAGGATGATACTGAAAAGCTGAAAGGAATGATTAAAGAATTAGAACAAGGAACAGATGGAATTTGGAGACTCCATAAGAAAAGAACGTGGATACCTAAATCAGGAAACCTACACCACCGTATATTAGAAGAAGCCCATAAGTCTAAGTATACGATGCATCTTGGAAGTGATAAGATGTATCAACATTTAAGAAAGAATTTTTGGTGGATATGAATGAAAAAGGATATAGCAGCTTATGTTTCTAAGTGTCTAACCTGTTCACAAGTTAAAACTGAACATCAGAAACCCTCAGGTTTATTGCAGCAGTTAGAAATGCCAGTCTGGAAATGAGAATTGATAACAATGAATTTTGTTACCAAATTACCCAAAACAAGGAAAGGTAATGATACAATCTGGGTGATTGTAGATAGGTAAACTAAGTCAGCTCATTTCCTACTAATGAAGGAAACTTTCAGTATGGAACAATTAGCTAAGTTGTATGTAAATGAAATAGTTTCATTACATGGAATTCCTTTATCAATTGTTTCTGATAGAGATAGCCGTTTTACCTCTTATTTTTAGACTAGTTTCCAAAAATCAATGGGAACCAAGTTGAATCTAAGTACAGCTTATCATCCTCAAAAGGACGGACAAAGCGAAAGGACAATTCAGACGATGGAAGATATGCTTAGCTTACGTAATTGATTTCAGAGGTAATTGGGACGATCACTTACCATTAATAGAATTTTCTTACAATAATAGTTATCATACAAGTATAAATGCTGCACCATTCGAAGCACTCTATGGACGAAAGTGCCAAACCCCAGTTTGTTGGGCCGAGATTGGAGAAAAGCAACTATCTGGACCTGAGATAGTGCAAGAAACGACTGAAAAAATCATTTAAGTCAAGGAACGACTGAAAGCAGCACGTGATCGACAGAAGAGCTACGCTGATAATAGACGAAAATGTAACACCCTTAATATTATTTAATGGTTTTCGTATAATTTACGAAAATAAACATGTGATTATGAGCACATATATATTAAAAAATTGGGGTTTATTAAAAATTTTACAATTTACAGTTTAGAACAACATAGCGTAATTGAATTCGTCGTTTAAAAGCTACGACAACGCGACTTGCGGAAGCTTCTTTTTCACGTGTTCGGTTCCTTTTCGTCGCTTGATCTTCATCCTAGTACTCTTGATATTCACCTATGATCAAAACCAACATAAAAGTTAGTTTTGATAACTAAAATATAAGTTTAAACAAGTTCTACGCGTCAAACGATAATTAAAAATAATTTTCCAGCTTTTATGTCTCTCGCGTGTCGCGAGAGACTCTGACAAACTTGTCGCGTGGCGCGCCCCACACATTGTGACTCATCGCGTGGCGTGGGGGAAGCCAATTTCCGGCGGGTTTTTTGCTGAAACCTGCATTTGCCCAGCTATAAGTTTAATCGAAATTCAACTTTAAAATGTCATAACTTTTGTTCTACTTATCCGATTCGCGTAATTCTTTTTCCTACGCGACTGTAATTTAATTCTCCATTTCATGGAGTTAAAATTCAGCATTCAAACTAATAAAAATCCAAATTTCTAAGCATTCAGCTTATTATTCAAAATCAACATTTTGACCCGTTTGTATTTAAAACTACCAACTTGTTTCTAACTAAACAAAATACGTGTTCCAATGTATTTAACACAAAATATTTAGCTTGGGTTCATAATTGCTATACTTTGCGAGACTAGTACGCAAGCTATGTGCATAAACAGTTTTGACCCGTTTAAGGAATTTAAGCAATTTAGTCTAAAACTTGCTCTTTTCTTTTTGACACTACAATATTTCCATATCTATTACTTATATTAAAACAAAACAATTTTGGCCACTTGGCATTTGCTTAAACCTCTTTTTGCCACCTGTCAACTTAATATTCCACACAATTCTTCTTTGGGCGGCAATATACATCGATCACTTCCCATGTTTCTCTTTGATTGTACCGCCTTTGGCTTTTATTGGCTTTTATTGTACAGCCGTTTCAAAACCAATGCTCCATCCTCCAATCCATCACCATCTTCAATTGAATACTAGCAATCAAAATCGATGAAGGAGGATTGGTATCAAGAACCCTAGATCTATTAATAATTATGTATTCCTCTGTTTCTTCATCGATTTTTTTCCTTATTTTGATATATGTAATGCGTAATCCTACTCATTGATGTCCTGAACGATTAGGGTTTTACTTTCTCTCTTGAGTCGGTTACTTTCAAGGTTCTGGTTAGTTGTGGATGATGGAGGCGGCGATGGTGATTAAGGTTCTTTCCCTTTTTTCTTTCATCCTCTTCACATTTACAAACCCTAATACACATATACTACTTTACTACTTCTGTGGCACATATGAACCCTCACCGGGTATGTTTTCTTCATTGTATTATGACGTATTCTGATAATCCTTTGAATCTTCTGCTTTAATCAATGTTTAATATGTTAATCGTTGACATATGTAGTTGATGATTTAATCCTACTTTAGTTTTCTTAGTGTGTAGATTCCTTTCATTTTATTTACTTTAATCGATGATTTAAATGCTTATTTAACCTTACTTGAATGGCCGATCATCATTTTTTTCCATTTTATTTGCTGTAGTTGATGACATTAAAGGCTTATTTTTTTACATTTTTTTTATGTAATTGTAGTGACATGCCTAACAATAATATGGTCCAACTGCAAATGGAGAACGCATAAAGAAGAAAACCACCTTACGTGATGATGTTTTGAAAGGATTAGTGGAGTGGCTTTGTATTCAGGTGTGTTTTGTAATTGAATGTAGAAACTCTTTTATGTTGTAACTTATTCCTCAGGTTGAAAGATTGAACATCTTTTGTGTATATAGATATTTTGTTTCATGTTGAGTTGAGCAATTAATTAATTTATTTTTCACTAAACAGATGCAAAGCGTCTTATCGGTAGAAGGTTTAGTGATGCGAACCGCTGCTGCTATCGCTTATGGTATTGATAAGAAGGCGACCAGTGTTGGTGAGAAGAACGTGTTGATCTTTGATCTTGGTGGTGGTACTTTTGATGTGTCTCTTTTGACGATTGAATAGGGTATCTTTGAGGTCAAATCTACCGATGGTGACACTCATCTTGGTGGAAAGGACTTTGATAACAGAATGGTTAACCATTTTGTTCAAGAGTTCAAGAGAAAGAAAAAGAAGGATATTACTGGAAACCCAAGGGCATTGAGAAGGTTGAGAACTTCATGCGAGATAGCAAAGAGAACTTTATCGTCCACAGCTCAAACCACCATTGAAACCGACTCTTTGTATGAGGGTGTTGACTTTTACTCCACCATTACCCGTGCTAGATTTGAAGAGCTGAACATGAACCTGTTCAGAAAGTGTATGGAGCTGGTTGAGAAGTGTTTAAGAGATGCCAAGATGGACATTATGTGATGAATTATTTAAACCATCGCGTAGCGATAAACCCTAACTTTTGTAAGACTTATTACCTTAATTTTGACCAATGTTTCTCATATGTGTGCAGCTGATGTTGTTGCAGGCTCAGCAGCATGGCTTGGCAGAGGCCTCTCGTGTGTTTGCGTTCTGGGCCGTGAAGGCTATTCACGCCCCTCCTTTGGTTTGACTCCTGCTCAGGTAAGATTGTATACATTATGGCCCGATTTTGTACAAATGAGTTATGGCTTACGATGTTATTTATTGGCATCATTTGATTTGACTCCTGCTCAAGTATGATTGTATGGCTCAGATGTCTACATTATTTTTAATCGAAACCAATCACACGTGTAAACTCACCCTGCTCGATGCTATATTCAAGGTTGATTCTTCGACCGCTGTGAGATCGTAACCCCCCCGCCCCCCTAATATTCAAGATTTTTGCTAAAATGTAATGTTTGACCTTTGAACTATCAAATGCATAGTTGAAGAAAGAAGACATTCTATCAAGGTTTCTGCAAAACAACTTAGTGCCACTTGGCACAAACTTAAGCCAGAGTTACGTACCCTCGCTGGAGAAATCCCGAAGCCGTCGGAGGAACCGAGCTCGCCGGAAAAAAGCATCGAGTGTTCCTGTCATTGTATCGGTATATCCTTTACCTTAAATCCTTTTATTTTTTTCCCCACATATGAAACACGACAGATCCATTCGAAAAGTTCTTAAGCTGCTACTTTTATCAACATCTTTTCCATGTATACCTTTGTATGCCACTTCCTTATTATTCAACTAAAATGGTTGATTTTACTATTTTAATCTTACACCAGGAAGTGTGAGCAAAATAGTTACAAAGAAAAAAAAATATATAATAATCTTTAATATGAAGATGTTGACCAATTTCAATATTAATTTCGTAATGTATAATTCATAAAACAGATATAAGGAAAAGTTTCTTTTTTATTTATTTATTGTTGTTAATTTGTATTATTCTTTTGTTATCTACACACGACTTAATCACTTATTAACAATTTACTCTATTCTTTTCTTTTACTCAAGCATAGCGCTAGAATGAATGTTTAGATTTGCATGTTTGATTTGATTTCAAGATGTAATATTGGTGTTTGTTTGTTCTAGCATCTTGCTAGATTAAATAATAAGATGTCCTTAAAAAATAGGCATTAAGCATATTTTCTATGTGGTGACCCATGTTTTGGTGATTAAATTCAAATATTTTTATTCTTTATAAATTATGATACATGACTTTGATCTGATGCAGTGTGACTACAAGTGTTTCTGGAATAACTGGATGCCTAACAAAGTGTGTATTATCGCTTGAGGGCAGAGTTAGATAGGCTCCCAACTAAGGCAGCTCTGGGTGCCAGAAACACCCAAGTTGGATCTAATTCATGCGCTTTATGCAGTGACTTCGCAGTATCCCCGGAACATATTTTGTTTTGTTTCAAGTCGCTCAGGTGGTTTGGCAAGTGCCTTTGAGTTGGTGCAAGGTTCCCCCAATTTTCGATTTTCACATTAGAGATCTCTTGGAGTTATACAAATTTGTTTTCGCCTCATGGAAAAAGAAAAGGTTTTCTGCGCGATTATTCTTATTACATTTTGGTGTTTAGAGAAGGCGAGCAGTCAAAAAGTTTTTGAGTAGATGCCGGTTTCAATAGAAAAGGTCATAGAAGATGCAAAAGTTATAGCTTTCCTCTTGGTAAAAAAAGATAGAGCAGGGATTGGAAATTTGTCTTGGGAAAATTGGAGTGCTTTTGACTTCCATTGTATGGGTAGTTTTTTTTGTTTTTCTTTCGTTTGTAGTGTGTGTGTGGGGTGTTGAGGATGTCCAGATAGTGTTGTTAGATGTTGGTTGTTGGTGCTTTTTTGTACTTGTGGCTTGGCTTCTTGATGGTTGTTTGTTTTCTTTTATAATAAAAGTTTTCGTTGGCGTTTCAAAAACACACTATTTTCTTAGTTGGTCAATTATTATGCATTCTGTTTGTATTTACTTTCAAACAAAGCTAAAAGCTAAAACTTTTGGGTATTAAATTTACGTTATAAAATTTGATGAAAAACTTTAATCCAATTAAGGCTGAATAGTTTTTTTTAACCAAATTTAACATTGAAGTCAAATAGTTACCTAATTATTAAAGTTTATTGTTAGTAAATTATTACCTAATATATTACATTTATTAACAGTCATTTTACCATTTATAACTTTATTATAAAGACCTTCGTTTCCCACATATATATTAATATTACCAATAATAACAAATCTTTAATTAGCTTCCTAAATTAAATGTATAAAAATTTTCTCAGTTTTTTCCTTAATTTACAATCACGAAATTAGCAATTCAATTATTTCCATGATAAAAATTAATAAAGATTTTGCTTAAGTATTTAAAGATACTCTATTTTTCAACGATCAAGTATTATCTTTGCATTCTTTAACTTACATTAGAAAATTTTAATTTCCATTAGTAATATCTACTTCAATATAGCATGTGGATATCAAATAACTGAATAAACGATGCTTACATTATTTTTGCATTAGTACCGTAAATTATTCAAAATTAATACCATAATTTGTTGATTTATGTATGTTGGATTTGATTCCATAAAAGAGAAATGGAAACAAGAAATAAAACTTTTTCGAATGAACCGTATGTTTTGAAAATCAATTATAAATTTGCTGAATCAAAGTTGTTGATGGAAATAATTGGTTTATGTAGCTTCATAGAATAAGGTTTGACAATGCATTACTCTTATTAGTTATTAGTATTATATAAGTTTTTACTTAATTTGTTAATATGTTTGGTTTCATATACATTATTTATACGAGGTTTAGAGTTATGGATGGTATGATATGATTCAAGTCGAAGATATTTCTTTAGGTGATGATTGTTTTTCAATTGGTCAACAACAAATGCGAGGTTATTGGTTACGAAGCTCCAAAAAAAGAAGGCGTGATGACGCCACCAAGTAAAGCACAAAACTTTTGCGCGGAGATTTAACATGTTTGGACCTTTTGTTGTTTAGTATCAAACTATGTAAACATTGAATCCACAAACCAAATATGTGACGCACAATATCTAAATAACATTATCTTTAATCATAGATAGTGATTAACAAGTTTACAAATAAACTTTGAGTTTTTATATAAATAGTATTTTAAAGTTTTTAGATGGTATGATATAATTCAAGTCAAACAAATTTGGTTAGGTGATGATTGTTTTTTCAATTCGTCAACAACGAATGTGATGTTATTGGTTACGAAGCTCAAAAAGCAGAAGTATTAGAGTAATAGGCTACCTATTGATATCTCAAACTACATAAACGTAATTTCGTTTATTATTTGTCTTTTCGTTTTATTTATAGCAATAACAAACATATCATTTTTCAACACCGCGAAATTCGCGGGTTCATATGGGGGGTGGGGGGTTAGGTTTTTTTTTAGGTTTTTGGGGGGTGGGGTGGGGTGGGGGGGTTAGGTTTTTTTGGTGAGGTATAGTTTTTTTTTTTTACATGTATGTTCCATCCTTTTTTAAATTTTGACACAAATTATCCCTTTCTCTTTTCAACATGAATGTTCTCTTCTTTTTAAGGCTCTTACATAAATGGCTCATTTTATTAACCACCGATCATATGAACCCTCAATTTTTAAAAATGCAGTTTTGAACCATAGACTATTACTCCATTCTAAACCGCGTCAACTTTTACCACCATTCACAATGACAATTAGCAAGAGTCCGGGCCAACCGCTATCGAGAGTTGGTCTGTACTTGAAACAACCAGTTTTCACCCACGGTCAGCTGTATGTTGCTTTATCCAGAGTAAAAACCAGAAAAGGAGTTAAACTTTTGATATTGGATAACGACGGCAAACCAACTTATAAAACGACAAATGTAGTTTATAAAGAAGTATTTAGTGATTTGTGATTTTGATGTATTCATTTATCTATAATTGTTGTTTTTTAATGATTTTTGTTAACGTAATACAAAACATGTATACTCATACACACACTTAAATATTACCCGAAACTTCTACATAAAGAAACAGTACGTTGACTTATAATTCGCTATCCATTATCTTCCATAAACACAGTATTAAACAAATTTGCATCATCATGTATCACGAGATATTAAATTATTTGTCTCATTGTATTTTATTAATTTTTTATTACTTGAACGGTCATTTAATTCAAACGATTAGTTCAATAAATTAAAGTTACTCATTTGTGTTTTAGTCCACCCGCGAACCTCGCGGGTTCTTAAACTAGTCTAAATAACTATATATAATCCACCACAACTATTTTGTGGTGGATTTAACATAACGAACCCCTTTTCCTTAATTCTACCCTTTAACTAGTCATTTTACGCAAATGACCATTTTTAGGCATTTGAACTACGGAGTTTATGCCTACAACTCTTACATGTATCTAAGGGTTACATAATTACAATGCAAATTTCTAAACGGCCTCTACGGGTCGTTTGCTCGTTTTACCCATTAAGAGCTTTTCGGTCAATTCTAGTCTCTTATTTTACGACGAAAGACTCTCACAATCATTTGACCAAAATAGCACTTTTAGCTACAACATAATAATACGTACCTGGCCCGGTCGACATATAGACCCGTTTCATTTTTATACCATGCTTTTATTAGCCGCTAATCCAAAGCAACGCAATTATTCAATTTTTTTTTGTTCAATCCTGACTAAATCCCTAAATTGAGTTATGACATTCGTAATGGGCTGCAAATTCTGCCAGAAAACGCAGCTTGAACCTTTGATACGGAAAAATTCATAAAACGCTTAATTTTTGTCAAAAAATGCGATTCCAGTGGGGTTTTAAAGATATTTCCTGGAATTACATTTTAGACTCAAGAAACACATGTTTTTGTTGGTTTAGTTCAGGTTACAGGCAATACAAGTCGGCTGTAAATTCTGATTAGGAGCTGTTTGAATTCAGCTTTCAATTTAAGCATGCTCTTGACATCATAACACTAATTTTTAGCAATCAAAACCCTAAAAACATAACATACATGAATTTAGCATCGACAAATCTGAATTTACTTCATATTTCTACTTCGGGTTTGTTCCTAAGCAATCACACTTCATTAATTCGGCCATAGCCTCTACGATTCATACATAGATCGCATCATGCAAAGTTAACTAATTTTCACAACTTCATGAATGTCAAAAATTCGGCATACCTTACGATCCCCTTGACATGGTGATCGTTTATATATATTCCAATCTGAATTTGGCATTCGTTTGATCCTCCAATTGAAGATATTGTTGAGCTAGGGTTTATAACCCTTTTTCTCCTGGCTCTGGTCGATTGCAGGAACACACACGTATGTGTGTGTTTTTGTTTAATTAATTTGTTTTAATTAAAACTTCATTCCATTTGCTAATGTTTAGTCCCTCAACTTTTGTAGAGTTATACAAGTATTATCAATCTAGTTTCATTGGCATTTTGACAACGTTTAACTAACTAGGTTGATATTCCTAGTTACCTTAATGGGTTCGGGGAGTTAAAATCCTGTTTTATTTTAAGTCCTGTTAACTCGGGACTCTTATAAACTTTATTTCCTCTAAAGCTTTTATTCCCCTTTTAATTTAATATTAGGTTTAGTTATTTAAATCCTAATATTTACCTGGTTAATTTCACCACTAACGGTATTTTACCCGTTCATTATTATTAACGTTGTTTGATTGTCAAACCCGTTTTCGGGGTGTTACAAGTCTACCCCCCTTAAAGAGATTTCGTCCCCGAAACCTTATTTACGTAGTTCATTGGTTTAATCAAACGAACCTAGTTTCGTTTTCAAGGCTCCCGTTTCTTTTGGTCAAAATTTTTCATTTATACTAACGCGTACGTCTTTCATGTGTAAAGCCTCGTGGGCCGTTACTTTCAGCTCGTATCCGTTATCTTTACTAATTATCTATTTTGGCGGTTAGACTTGTCAGTCCCCGTCACTTCATACCCCGTCACCCGGGTATTCTATTTTGTCATCTCCGGCCTTATGTATGTTTAAGATTTCCTAATTCACCTCATACCACTTATGTTTTGTTAAAACGTTGCTTTTAACTAAAATAAATAAATTCTTAGTTTACGTTTCCTCTTTGCCTTACATCTTCCTCTCGTTTCTAGGAATGTTACTTCTGAGGATCTAATCCTTTCTGTTATTATTTAATGCGGGGAGTTATAACAAATTCCCACACTTAACCCATATGACCCGTATGTTCCTTCACTTAGCCTCGTAGGCTATTTATTTAGGTTTTCACCTTTTACCTTTTTAAGGTGAGACCCCGACAATTCGTTTCTTTTTATTTGCGACCTAAAGGTCTTTTTGGTCCCGTAGACCTTATCACCACGTTTAATCCCGTAGGTTATGATAATCCCATAGATTATCTTTTATTCATGACGTTCTAAAAATATACTTTCGGTGTCAACACACCCTTTTTAAGTTTAGAATTCGTTCTTTTTTTTTATTTTTGAATTCTATTGACCTTGACCGTAGTCTACGGCTACACCCGTTACCATTTTAAACTACCCTTCTGACTCTATGACTTCTTACGTCATTTACGCGTCGGTTTGTTTTCCACTTGTTGTTATCTGGTTTATTCCTATATTTATTTACAACCCATTACCCGGGTTCTTTTGTCTTAATATTTCGCACTTTTATTTATTCGATTTGCGCTTACTTACTTTAGCAAGCGTCACCCATTATTAAATTTGTTTGACTTGTTTGTGTGAGAATTCGTCACTTATGACAGTCAAAATTTTATCCTTATGCCTTAGCATTCCTATTGGTTGGTCTGTATTTTCTTTTACTTTGATCCTTGTCCCTTCTCTCGGGCTCTTCATTCTAACGTAATACGCTTCCGTCATCCGACTTGCGTCAACGTTTATTATCAAACATCTTTCTTATTTGATTTATTTGGGTACCTTTTAAGTTAGTCCCATTCACCCTGCCCTTACTACATCGGACGTAAATGTGTCCGCTACAAGAAGCTCATGGTATCATATGCCACTACTTACTTGGCCAGAGTAAGCAATCAGCACATGATACATATGACCTTTTTATAGCTTTCACATCACACCCTATGTAAGTAATGCCTCTATTTATTTCATATCTCTGATTTCATTTAGTAAAACCTTATTTAATTACAAAACAATAATCATTAGTTTTACTAGTTTTACATTTGAACATATAAAATGTTTTTCTTTTCTATCGACTATTATATAATCACATTTGTTAATGTGATCGCTGCTTTTCACAATAGCATTATATTGAGAGTTTTCCACTTGGATAATTACCCCCCGTCCAAGTTTTCATAGGAACTATTCCTATTATTTCTTTGTTATTCCTCATCGTGAATAGCACATGTTCTATTAAACTTCTCTTGGAAACATCATCCTGAATAGATATTCTATTCAGGTTTTATTAGATATATGCAACCGTCTGTCCCTACGTGTTTGTTGCATATTACTACTTATGCGATTAAATTTAAAAGCGTGCACCTGCTAATGCTTGCCCTTACGGGCTTCTCTTGCCGTTAACTTTGTTCGCGATCGTCGCGCGATTTAGGTCCTTAATGAGAATGCTCTGCTCGTCATACCTTGGACCGTTCCACCATCATATCCACAATTCGCTCAACTATCGTCATCTTCATATGCGAGTGTCCTTCAACTAAACATTTACAAAAGTTAGTAATTCCGACATAAATAAACGGCTGTATTGTAATACAAGGCCTTTTTTACTCTACGTGTCAACGCACGTGATCTCGTTAACTATATCTATCATTTTCATTGGGGTAACGTGTATTACACGATAACCCTATGTGTTGTTCACAACACTTTAATCATACTAAACCATTAACATACTTGTACTTACCGGATTTGCGATCAAGCCTCGAACCGAACACTTTACCCTTCAACCATGAGCTCTGATTACCAACTTGTAACACCCTTAATATTATTTAATGGTTTTCGTATAATTTACGAAAATAAACATGTGATTATGAGCACATATATATTACAAAATTGGGGTTTTTTAAAAATTTTACAATTTACAGTTTAGAACAACATAGCGTAATTGAATTCGTCGTTTAAAAGCTACGACGACGCGACTTGCGGAAGCTTCTTTTTCACGTGTTCGGTTCCTTTTCGTCGCTTGATCTTCATCCGAGTACTCTTGATATTCACCTATGATCAAAACCAGCATAAAAGTTAGTTTTGATAACTAAAATATAAGTTTAAACAAGTTCTACGCGTCAAACGATAATTAAAAATAATTTTTCCAGCTTTTATGTCTCTCGCGTGTCGCGAGAGACTCTGACAAACTTGTCGCGTGGCGCGCCCCACACATTGTGACTCGTCGCGTGGCGTGGCGTGGGGGAAACCAATTTCCAGCGGGTTTGTTGCTGAAACCTGCATTTGCTCAGCTATAAGTTTAATCGAAATTCAACTTTAAAATGTCATAACTTTTGTTCTACTTATCCGATTCGCGTGATTCTTTTTCCTACGCGACTGTAATTTAATTCTCCATTTCATGGAGTTAAAATTCAGCATTCAAACTAATAAAAATCCAAATTTCTAAGCATTCAGCTTATTATTCAAAATCAACATTTTGACCCGTTTGTATTTAAAACTACCAACTTGTTTCTAACTAAACAAAATATGTGTTCCAATGTATTTAACACAACATATTTAGCTTGGGTTGGTAATTGCTATACTTTGCGAGACTAGTACGCAAGCTATGTGCATAAACTGTTTTGACCCGTTTAAGGAATTTAAGCAATTTAGTCTAAAACTTGCTCTTTTCTTTTTGACACTACAATATTTCCATATCTAAATAACTATATATAATCCACCACAACTATTTTGTGGTGGATTTAACATAACGAACCCCTTTTCCTTAATTCTACCCTTTAACTAGTCATTTTACGCAAATGACCATTTTTAGGCATTTGAACTACGGAGTTTATGCCTACAACTCTTACATGTATCTAAAGGTTACATAATTACAATGCAAATTTCTAAACGGCCTCTAGGGGTTGTTTGCTCGTTTTACCCATTAAGAGCTTTTCGGTCAATTCTAGTCTCTTATTTTACGACGAAAGACTCTCACAATCATTTGACCAAAATAGCACTTTTAGCTACAACATAATAATACGTACCTGGCCCGGTCGACAGACCCGTTTCATTTTTATACCTTGCTTTTATTAGCCGCTAATCCAAAGCAACGCTCAACACACGAAACGAAACCTCGAAACGCAACTCGCCGGAGATATTTGACCGAATGACCATTCGATCGAATGGTCATCCGTCCGGATGGTCATCCGTCCGGATGACCATCCGATCTGATGGCCATCCGATCGGACTGTCCTCCAATCCGTCCCCTGCACCGCCTTTCCTCTTTTGGCATCTATAAATAGCACCTGTCACATCACTTGAACAGTAATGTGACAGCTCTGGTGCGACCCTTCAACTTCTCAGCCTATTTTCTCTCGATTCCTCGCGATTCTTGTAAGTTTTCAACCCAAATCTTGTACGTCCATCATCTACACACAGTTCTTCATATTTTGCACCATCAAATCTTTACTTTTAACCATGAAATCGGCTGATTTGAGGTGTTCTAGGATGATGTCATCATGGGGTTCTTATGAACTTCAAGATTTGACCTCATTCCACCAAGAACAACTCAGATCTAAGGGATTTCAACATGTTTAAACACTGATTTCACATAAATCTAAACATTTTCAATATTACAAGGATTGAAGGATGTTTTCATTACTTTCTTTCAACTCTTTTACCCTCATGCACTCAAAACCGATAGAATCGGAGCTTATTCAGGCCTTCCACTCATTCTCTAGTGATGTGTCAGTCTAAGATCTGATTCCTATCAACGAGATAACCGACTTAGTGGGTTGAACATGAACAACTGTCAAGGACAGTTAACTGGTCAGAATGGTGTGATTCCCATCCGATCGGATAACTTGGACTTGAGGGAATTCCCGTTGTTTAACACCTTGTCATACCGTCTCGGTCAAACCGCAAACTTTCAAACTTAACAAATTTCAAAACAAGCAAGCCACCAAGCGGGCTGCCATCCAATCGGATTGCCATCCGATCGAACGACAATCCGATCGGATGACTCATCGTCTCAAACACTTGAACTTTTTACAAACTTTCAATACATGTCAGTTTCCAGCGAACGGCCATCCGATCGAATGACCATCCTGCTGTGAACTTGTTCTCTAAGAAATATCTCACTTGGAACGGATCGTCATCCGGGCGAACGGCCATCCGACCGGACGTCGATCGAACGACCTGAAAGGTAGAGATACTTCTCGGATTTTAAAATACTACAATGAAAACTTCAAAGCCATCATACACAAACACATCCATCCCAAACGAATGGCAAACCGACCGAATGGCCATCCGACCGGATGACCATCCTCCCAGATTGCCATTCGTTCGGATGACCTTTCGTCACTCAGCTCACTCGACACCGTTTAACGCACTTTTCTCCGCTTATGCTAGCGTCCTGTAATCAGGCTAATCTCTCAGCGTTCCCTTCAATCCAAGACGGTGTTTATTTATTAAGCACTTTTGTGAGTATACTCGATCCCTTTTTGCTTTAAGCACTTTTGGGTGTTACATACGTTACTTATACTAAATCACATTGATCACACAACGCAAACAGTTTTATACGCTAACCGTTACTGCATGTTATACGTGTTACTCGATGAATGCTTGTATGTTATATTTACACAGTGATTGTTGCCTGACACCTTAGCAACGATAGTACTATAGTTTGGACTCAGCACCTGTCGTGGACAGGGGTTGTTAAGGGCTTTTCTTCACATGTCACAGTGGTGATATGTGTTGCGCATTCTACAACTCGCAGTCACGTATGTGCTTATTTCATTGTCGATAACCTACTTGCTTCACTTTAAACATGTTACATGCTGGTTATGCGTAAACTCGCTTTCATTACTATTATACTATCAAACTTGTATGCTCACCTTTACACTATGTGTATTGAGTTATACTTTAACGTATGTGACAGGTGTTTAGGATGCTTGTGCTTTGCTTGCTTTTGTGGGAATCAAGACTAGGAGAGTCTAGAAACAAATCTAATAAAAATCTGAGTTGTCTGAACATTTTATCTGTCTTTGAGAAAACAATGTCTGTAATAACTGTTTTTATTTGATATATTATGGTATGGGACATAATGCTAAATATCCGGTAATTTTAGTTGTTATGGATTTCTCTTGGACAATCTGTTTCGCTCAGTGTCGCGCCCCGATGTTTCCGCCATCGGTTGGGGTGTGACAAAAACATACACCAACTCGAATTTATACCGAAATGTACATAAAAAGTATGTACGTAAAATTAGTTTTTTTTAACGAAAACGTATTATATTTAATGATACTCGTTTCCATAAATAGTTTACGTCGAAACGTAGAGCAAATCGAATTTATATCGACACGTACATAAAAATATGCACATAAAAATTAGTTTTTCTTAAGTAAAGGATATATAGCTGTAAACTCGAAACAAATTATTAGTAAAAAATTTAATAGGTTAAATATGTTCGTAAAATCATGCCAAGTAGCACTAATGCCACAGCACTGTCAGCTACCACCAACATCAGAAGAGCTCGTAAGAATAAAATTAAAAAAAAGTAAAAAATAACACCGAACGAAAAACAGATGTAAAATCATTGAACTACCCACGCCCATTGCAGCGTGTTAATACGAAAAAATTAGACATAAATGTAAAACGTAGAAAAGAATAACTAAGTCGATCAAGGACCCATGTGTTGTGATGAACTTGTCAAACGAAGAAAAACAGACGTGTTGCGGCTGCTTGTCAAATGGAAAAAACAGACGAAAAAACGTTGAACCCTACAAGCATGTTGTGGCGTGTTGACTCGAAAAATTTATAACGAAACTTAAAACGAAAAACCTGCTAAACATTAAAAGTATGGGGACCAAAGTTGAAAAAAAGGTGTTGGGGCTTAAATTACAAAAGATGAAAAACTTTTTGTTAAAAGTAAAAAAGTCAAAGGGGTTAAAATGAAAAAGATTAAAATCTTTGGGTTAAAAGTGAAAAATGATTTTTTTTGAAAAACTCCCAAAACCTGTGTTACAACAACATAAAGCATAAATTTGTTGCTAATTTATAGTTCGGAAATAATAACAACAATAATAATAATATAGGCTAGGAGTTGGCTACAAACTCTAAATTTACTAAAAAGTGTAAAAAGTCATAAAACACCAAAATGTAAACCATAAAACACACCCACAACTCACAAATAACAAAATGAAGATTACTAAAACATCATATATGTAGGTTGTGTTGTGTGTGTTGCATGATAAGGCTCTGATTATCGAATGACAAACATTATTGTGTTTTGTGTTGATTAGCATGTTGTGTTTTATATTCATAGTTCTACCATTGTGTGTTTGAAGTTTTTATGGACTATTATGGTTTGAATATGGCGTTTTAGCAATCTTCAATTTGTTATTTGTGGGTATTAGGTGTGTTTTACGACTGAAATTATAGTGTTTTATGACTCTTTACACTTTTTATGAAATTTAGACTTTGTAGCCGAACCTCACCCATACTAATAATAATAGCCCAAATTCATCGAATATCATCCACTAAATTGATAGTTGAATTCACGTCTTATGTAAAATATGTCTTGGCTATGAATTTATAATTTTGTCCATCTAAAATGCATTATATAGTAGTATATAGATTATTGATGCACATTTTTCCAATATTAGACACGCAATTGTAAACAATAGTATATGTATGTCCAATAAAGGGTTATTGGATTTTATCGCTCTCAACTATCACTTTGACTCTCCCCACTCCCAACTTAACACTTTGTGTGTTATATCACTTCGGTTGAGTGGTTTTTGGCTCCCCATTTGTCTTTTAGGAGCACATTCACCTGTAGTAATTAGTAATTCACAAAGTGTTAGCCTGGTATCACCATTAAAAGAAGTCAAACACGAAAAAGTGAGAAAATAAGATGAAGGTGTTGGTTATTAAGAGGTTAACGAGCCACTACATTGAAGAAAATGAGGTGATCGGTCTTTAGGTTAGAATGATGGGGAACTAAATTTCAAACTTTATTTTGTAACAAATATATTGTATCGCCTTAATATATCACGTTTTAGTATCTCGTGTATTTAATTTCAAGCTTCTACTTTATAACCCAATATATCGTATCGTTTTAATATATAGCGTCTTAATATCGTGTAGAAATTACCTTCTTATCCTAAAGAGTTGTATTTTAATAATAATAATAGCCTAACTTCATCTAATATCGTCCACTAAATTGGTAGTTAAATTCATGTCTTATCTAAAAATTTTCTTAACATGGCTATGAATTTATAATTTTGTCCATCTAAAATGCATTATATAATAGTATATAGATTATTGATGCACTAATATTAGACACGTAATTGTAAACAATAGTATATGTCCAATAAAATGTTACTGGATTTTATCACTCCCAACTATCGGGTATTGGCCGTTGTCACTTCCAACTATCACTTTGACTCCCACCACTCCCAATTTAACACTTTGTATGTTGTGTCACTCGCAGGTGAACATTTCTTAGTGTTTGACTTATGTTAGTGGTGATACTAGGTTAACACTTTGTGAATTACTAATGACTGCAGGTGAATCTGCTCCTAAAGACAAATGGGGAGCCAAAAACCACTCAACCGAAGTGACAAGACACAAAAAGTGTTAAGTTGGGAGTGATGGGAGTCAAAGTGATAGCTGGGAGTGGCAGCGACCAATACCATCCAATAACCCTCCAAAAAATACGTAACCATGCAATTACGTAATAGTACATAGTCCAGTAGTGTTACGTAATTACACACTATTACATAATCACGTAACGTTATGCATGTTTTAGAGTAAAATGCATATTACATAATTACGAACATATTGGTATATAATTCCGTAACATTATACAATAATATGTAATCACATAGCTTGTAAAATAAAGAAAAAATAAAAAGAAAAAAATGATAGGAATAACCTACTCAAATTAAAGAGAATAAAATGTTACTTTTTATAGTGTAAGATTTGTTTTAAATATTAACATATGAAAAAGTTATGGATGTTTAAAATTCGTAAGAGAAGTAAGTTTAAAAGTTAACAATAGTGGTTTTTTTTTCTTTTTTATCATGTCCCCACTTGTTTTTTCGACTATACGAAGTGGGGGGGCTTAAAAATATGACGTTATGCGACATGTGTACGACACGTCAACACTCATCAGAAAACTGTCGTGGTACAAAAATGGGAGGGGTGGGACAGGGCGTGAAAGGATGACGCTATTCGACACGTGGCACCCATTTTTATTATTAACTTATTATTCAAAATTATATAAAATCTATTTAATTTAAAAAAACATTAATACTAATTAAACAAATAACATTAATAATAAAAACATTATATAACTAAAAATAACGAAACTAAAAAAACACAAGAAATAAACTAAAAAAGATTACATAATTAAACTATAATGTTATACCTAAACATAATTAAATAAAAGATTTAATTATCTCTCACACCGAAACGTGTTTGAAGTCACAGTTGTAGGCATGCCTATAGTTGATGAGGGCGACTTGTATGATGTCGTATTCCGCAAGGTCACCACCCTCATTTTCGACCGCATTGTGCACCGTATCAGATCTTTCACTATCCGTTTGTCCTAAAACGAGAAGAACGTACATCCACGGTTCGGGTGGTGTTACCCTATGAATGAAAACTTGTTGGAAAATACTCCCCCAAAACGGACCACTCGAGCGATTACGAGGTGTGTAGTGGGTTAGCGCTTCGACTCACGATTCACACAATGCGATGTCTTCTTTTTCGGTCCACGGAATCATTGCCATTTTCTTAGAAATTTTTGAAGTGGAATTGTAAAGAAAGTTGAGAGGAAAATAGATGAGTTGGTGAGAGAGTTTGTAAAACAAAATGAAAGAAAATGGGTTTTTTTATACAGGAGGTGTAATTTATTTTTAAAAAGTAAAAAAATAATAATTTAAAACTTTACCGTTGGCACACAACGGATACAACCCATGCCCACTCAAAACGTGCCACGTCACCCCACATAACACCTCTACGCTGGCGAAAAACTTACCGCCTCAAACCCCATGCCGCCCTCGCCGTTGGCGGGCAGGTGTGCATGGCGTGAAGAGGCAACCACGCTGGATTTCCGCGCCCACACAGTATGATCTTAATGTGATTTAATTATTGGAAAACATCTTAATCTCAACCATTTAATTCTTTGATCAACCATTAAATTCTTAATCTCATACAATAGTGGTGTAATTGGTTTTGAACGAAGAATATCGTTTCTTTCTCACAACTTTATGCGAAGGCATGATTTTTCTATACAAATAACTTTGGTCAATTTTTCTAAGATGAATAATCGCGTATAAAAAGAAGAATGTTGTAAAATATTTGGTTTGATAAACTTATCACAAATTTCAGTACTCATATAAGGCTATGGGGTGTGGGATAAAGGCCCTTGGGCGTTTATCACACCACGTCAGCGTCACGTCAGATTCACCTCAGCCAGAGGGCTTTATCACGCCTTCGCTTAACTTGGAGTGTGTGGGATAAAGCCCCTTCAATGCCTATAGCGTCCCCTTATCTTGACCCCTTCCCTTAACAATTCTCGATCAACTCCGTTAACACAGTGGCGAGACTCCCTTGGCGCCCAGACTTAATTCCGGTGGTGTGGGGTGGTGGTGCCCCTCAGGCGCCATAGATGTTGAGGTGGCAAGGGTGGGCCGGTGACGCCTCCACACCCTCCGGCCTAAGTAAGTTACCAATGACTACCAGTTGTCACTAATTACCAAATGACTCAAGCCATCAGTTGATGCGTAGTGTGCCCCAATCCTGTAAAAAAATTGCTCTCAATCAAACAAATCTCCCCCCAATCCCACAACACATCAATCTTATTTTGTGACTACTCATTAATCATACAAAACTACTATGTTAGAGCCTTACGGCCACCACATTACAAATTAATAATTACCACTACCCCCTTCATAGGAAACAAATATATATATTGTCACCAACTGTAGTACGGTACATGAAAAAGCTCACGGGACTAGTGTCCAACTGATCATTTGTCAATGTCACATTTATAATCCCGAAAAACATATATATTCTTGTTGTGCCATAGCCTCCTTCTAATTATTGATTTCCACTGAATCCTATGCTCGAATCACTCATCGGACAAGTGAACTTTATTATCTCTTGTTGCATCCCTTCAACTCCAAGAAAATCTCTAGTCAAATTCCCCTCGCACGGGTCGACGCGGCCCCTCTTTTGCTCCAAACCCGCCATCATTGCCATCGTCATTCCATCTCCATTCATCATTCCACTAAACCCGCCGCCGGAGTTTGTGCTTCTAGTGGGCCCCATTTCGGACGCCTTTTGTAAAACTCCGGTGGCGGATATATGCTGTGGAAGAGGTGGACAACCACCATAATTGTTGTACAATGGATTTGGTTGAAAGTACTCCACTTTGTTGTTGCTATCTTCTTCCTCTTTTAAGAAAAACCCTAGTGGCAGTTCTGTAATATTTTCAGTTGGTTCCTGGCTTCTACTCAGCCACTGCATCGTTTCATAGGATAATATCCCACCATTGTTGTTGTTGGAGCTTGATGACCCTAATAATGATGAGATTATCGTCGAGTTTTCGATGGGATTATTGTCGTTGTGGTGCAGCCATGTTGGTAGCATTGGTTTCATTCCAGGATTCATATTCCTACCATTGTTGTTCATCATTGTCACCAAATCGTTTTGGTAATTCAGATTCGTGGCGGTCGGATTATGAACCATTGCGAATGATGCCATTCTTGAATTTTCTTGCGCTATAGGATCGCAAAATGCTCTATGCGTTATGAAGCTGTCTTTCCTGTTATATAATATATTAGTTAGAATTTATTGTAATATACCGTTACAAAGAATAAAGAATTATGACATTGTTTGATTAGTCTCGTGTATATTAATCATTTAATTATGATCTGTATTATCTTACATGGTATCAGAGCCTTTAAAATTTAATGTTTCAATAAAACATTATTCGGAAATTAGAACTTGAAATCTATACCTCGAAAAGATTGTTCCACAATCACACTTGTATTCTCGCGTGCCACAAATCTTGCTATGCGCCTTCCAATCCGATTGAACCGCATACTTCTTCGAACACCTTTCACATTTCCACTTCTTTTCACCATGTTTCCGGCTGAAATGCTTCTTAACTCCGGTGAGATCTCCTAGAGCTCGCGAAGGGTCATGATGAACACAACTTTTTTCTGGACATATGTAAACCTTCTTCCTAACAACTTCGTCTTTGTTTCTTTGCTTTAGCTTCCATGGCAGGTTGTGTCCTCTTCTATGAAGCTGCAAGTTCTGATCTCTTTGAAATCCCTTGCTACATATCTCACACACGAATCGGTTCGTCGCCATTAGAGACTTTGGAGATAAAGCTATTATTTCCGCATCCGGATCTACAAAACACAGTTAAACAAAACTCTAATAATTCAACATGAAACTACCAAACAAACAAACAAACAAACAAACGTACTTGGTAATATATCACTCATACAGTATGACAGGTGAGATGAAGACAAACCTTACCTCTATCGATAGAGAAGCTGTTTCCAACAAGACCCGACTCAAAACGAATTTAATACGATATAACTAAACTCGTGAGATTGATTTAATTACCTGGATTTCCAGCTAGATTACGTTTTCGTTTAGCTGGATTCGAAGAAGTAGGGTTAGGGTTTGTGATGGTGTCATGGATGAGAGGTGCGAGAGAAGGAGGAGGAGAAGAAGAGAATCCATCACCACATATCATTTTTGATAACAAGATCAACAAAAGCTAAAAATAAGTGAGTGAATGAATGATGATGATGATGTATGAACATGTGATTCATCCATCCAAGTGTTCTTCAAAGATGACAGAATACCAACAAACAAAACAAGCTGTTTAGTTCATGGATTGTGTAGATAGATCATAGCTAGATCACTTCAGTTAGATTCAGATGGAGATTATGTTTTGCTTTGAATCTTGTTAAGAAAGAAGTAAGAACACAGTTGATGAGTATCCAGTTGAGAATATTATTCACACAGTAGAACACACACAGAAGGGGAGAGAGAGAGAGAGAGAATTTTATGGGATGTTACACGGGTTGTATGTAAAGTCGGTCAGGCAAGAGACTCAAGTGGACCACAATAGATACCTTTCTCCGTGAGTAACTTTTGACTTTTACTTCAACTCTTTCATTTACATTTCCTTTTTTTTTCATTGTAAAAAAATGATTTGGCTAAGCATAACCCTTTCTAGTAAACGTATCGATTGCCATGTAAGATGAAATTTTCTTTTTAATGGTAAAAGAACTACGTATATATTAATATATATTATGGTTATTTGGCGTACAAAATCTCTCTAACATAAAAATGGTTCGGGACGTTTGGCCGGGCAAATTCATCAACGTTGTAGTTACGCATAAATTAGTATAAGTACTTATTAGAAAAACATATATATGTAAATAATTACGTAACATATATGGTGAAGTCGCAAATTATATAAGTAATTACGCAAAGTAAATGACGCAACTTGTGCTTAGGGGTAGGGGCGTCCATCACTCACCACACACTCATCACTCACAACATCCAATCAAGTTCCGCCACGTCATCGAGCTTTATTCCATCACTAGTGGTGAATTTTATTGGAAATGCCCATCACACACCACATAAACATCTACCATTGAAAAACATGCAACTCACCACCACAAACATCACAACGCGTTAAAAACTTCACACGTTATATGTTCCACGCGTTATCAAAGGGAGTGGCGGCGGTGTACGTGATAGTTCCACGCGTGGTGGAGAGGCTAACACGGGGCGCCCCGTCCCCCCCTTATAATTTTACGACTAGCACATACATAATTACGAACTTTATATCCACAACACATTGAGGTTTTTATTAAATAATAATCGATTTTTGTTACAAATTATAGTAACACCTCTACCATTTCATTCGTGAGCGTTAACCATGTGATGTGTGAGAATCATCAATGAGCCACTCAGATTCCTTTTATTTTTTGTTTTTTTAACCTTTAGCTGAACTATACCATGGATGTTAAAGTGTGAGTTAGTAACATTTTAACTAGCATGATGATTTATTAAACACCAACTAGCCTAACAATTAATTATAACTAAGTGATGGATATAACTAATCATTGAGATAATGACATACATATAATCAACTAATTATAAGCTCATGTGTAGTAGCTACCCCCATAACTTCCTTTAGCCCAACATAACCCCCATAAAGCTTTATAACATATGTGTGTAGTAGATGGAGCCTCTCTTCAATTTATATGTGTGTGTGAGAAACCAAAACAATAACTCCGCTATCACCAACACCCCTTTCATAGATGGAGCTCCATAACGTCTAGGGGGCGGTGTTCTGGATGCTATAGGGCTTTGTAGCCCAAGATTGCGTTGGTATGTAAAAGTTTTTTTTAATGATTCTTATTTAAACTAGAAAAAAAAATCCACATAAAAACTTTAATATTAACTAAAAATTCTAAAGTTGAAATCGACATAAACGTGGTGGGGTTTGTTTTTGATTTGAACGTGAGTATTTAATTGTCATTTTTCTCTATCTCCAAGTCCGTGATTTGCACTGGATTAGATCGAGTGTAAGGTGTGGGCTCACTGGATCGCCTGTGTTTCATCATCATGAAATGTCACTCCACAGTCCACACACGTATCTAAGTATAAATATTCATTACACAGTCCTTTTCAAAATAACATTTTTAAACATTAATTATTTTCAAAGTGAAATCTTCATGTACTAATTGACTAATAATACCAATAAGGTAGTGGGCTATTGGCAAAGGCAAAAGGCTTTAAACACTTTGGGAGGGGAAGGTCTTGGGTTCAAGTCCCATAGAAAACATGGAATAAGAAATTTGCGTTCAAAAAAAATGATTAATAATGGGTCTACATATTTACACACCTTATTGCCTATTTTCACACCCTCCAAGACGCCTCGTATAGAGCTATACGAGGCGTATAGGGTTGCTTTTCCGACCAGCTCTGCACCACAGCACAATGTCAATCAGTCACATTAGACGGGGAGTCTAGGTCTGTACAAGGGACTGATACGGGACACTAAGACGCTTCGTATAGGCCTATACGAGGCGTCTTTAGTGACTGATTTGACTATACGTTTGACAAGTGACTTAAAGCTATACGGGTAGTATAGAGCTATACGAGGCGTCTATGTCTCACATAAAGTGCCAGATTCAACTCATTCTTTGTCATTCATTCTGCTTCTTCTTGTTCGTTTTTTTCATTCAATTCATTCATTTTGCTTCTTCGAAAGAATTGACATTTGTGTTCTTATCATCCCGAAGTGTTGAAATGTCATCATACTGGGACGGCAACTATGTCTTCGGGCAGTATTCTAGCGACAACTGGGTGGCCAAAAGCGTTCTGGTAACAGTTATTAACTTAAATATTTTAATTAGTTATTGTTTTAGTTTATTATTTACTAATGATGATACGGTTGTTTATTTTGGATGAGTCTGGCGTTCCCGATTCTAATGAGCAAGAGGAGGTTGTGTCTAGTATACAAGGAGAACAAAACAAACCGTTTCTAGATTTGAACAAGCATCCCCCTGTTGATAAAACAGCCACTGTAGATGACTCATACCATGCTTGTCAACCAAGTTATCCGACGCAACAAGGGTATCCGGATTATAGATACGGGTGTGAATACGGAGGAGACGGTGGATACGGAGGAGACGGTGGATACGGAGGTTATGGTGGATATGGTAGATATGGTGGTGAGACACCTCCCATTCAGGACAGTTCGTACTTAAAAAAGTAGGTATTATTATTATTATTTATTATTTATTTATTTATTTATTTATTAAAATTATTTATTATTATTGTCGATGTTACAGGTTTTCAACTCTTTAGATGAACTAAAGAATCGGATACAAGAAATAGCAAACGCGGATGGTTTCGTTATTGTCACCCGTCGATCAAAGAAAACCGGGGGAAGAATCGGGAGGGTATGGCTTGAATGTGATCGTGGTGGTGAGCACCAGACTACAGCAACACTTAGAAAAGCCGGAAGCAAAAAAACCGGTTGCCCGTTTAACCTGCTGGCTGTGCGAAACCACCCGTATGAAATCTGGGAGATTAAAGACGGAAAAATTGAACATAACCACGGACTTTGTGAGGACCTGTCGGCCCACGCGTTTGTGCGAAGGTTCACTCCAAGCGAAATGAAACTGATCGAGTAGCTGACAGCTCAAAACATGGAGTCGTGCAAAATATTTCTAACGATAAGGAAGCAGGACCCCGACAGGTTTCATGTTCAGAAAGACGTTCAAAACGTTGTGGCGAAGATTAGAGCCGAACAAAGACAAGGATTGACTCCCATGCAGTCACTAGAAAACATACTGATAAACAACGACTTTATTTACGAGACACGGGAGGAACCCGGAACAGAGATCGTAACAGAGATCTTCTTTCTTCATCGGGACTCGAGATGCATGTGGCATGCATTCCCCCACGTCATGCTGATCGATGCGACGTACAAGACAAACATATACAATATGCCCTTTATCCAAATTGTTGGTATGACGCCTACCAACAAAACGTTTATTATCGCGCATGCCGCTGTTAGTAAAGAACGGGGTGATAACTTTGTGTGGGTGCTTCAGAGGGTCAAGTCAATGTTGGATGAATGCATGGAGCCACGTGTGATTTTAACCGATAGAGACCTAGCCCTTATGGGCGCGTGTGCTAAAGTATTTCCAGACGCCTCCAGGCTTCTTTGCAGGTGGCACATACAACAGAATGTTATGAAGAATTGCAAGGGTGCCTTCACAGACGAAGACTGGAAGAAATTTTTGTCATTCTGGGGGACATTGATTGAGTCTCCATCCATACTCATCTACGAGTACCACTTGCGCAACATGCGAAAGCGACTTGTGGAGTGCAAACGTTCTAGTAAGTTTTTCTAATAACATACGACTCACCTATGCAAATTTTATTAAATTATTTTTACTTTTTAGGAGTCTTCAAATACGTGTACGATAACTGGCTAAAAGACTATAAGGAGATGTTCGTCTTTGCGTGGACTGATAAGAGGCGCAACTTTGGTAATCGTACCACAAACAGAGTTGAGAGCCAACACGCCAACTTAAAGAGATACGTACTAGATGGGAGCTCGCTAGACCGTGTAGTTGGTTGTGTCCATGATATAGTTGAGACACAGTTCGGTGAAATAAGGAAGACTTTTCGAGATAGCATCGAAAAAAGAATGACCCACCACAAACACCCGTTGTTTCAACACCTACTTGGAAAAGTATCCCATACAGCCCTTGACTTGTTGAGGGGGGAGGCAATTAGGAAGCTAGATGTCTTGGAGCGTTTTCATTCATCATGTGGTTGCCAAATGTGGCACAGCTGTGGGTTACCCTGTGCTTGTAGGATAGAAAAGTACATGCTTGAAGGTAATAATTGTTAAACGTACAACACTTGTGTGATATATTTCCGTTAATCCTGTGACTTAAACAATGTTGTTTTTAACCGTGCAGAGCGTCCGATTCAACTCGAAGACATAGACGTCTTCTGGCGGAAACTTAACTTCCAAAGTTGTAAATTGATAGACGATGACGTGGACGTGGTCGAAGAGCTAAATATTGTTAGACAACAATTAGAGTCGCACCCCCAACTCAGCAAAAAAGCCTGATGTCAAAGATTAAAGCGGTGTTGACTCCAAAGAAATCTACCAAGAAACCACCGGTTGTCCAACAAAATACTCGTGGCCGACCAACAACAAAGCATGTACAACAAAGGTTGGACGAGGCCTCTCGTATAGATGAAGAATTGAGGAGAAGCTCATTCGGTGATGCAAACACGTGCTTTGAAGGTTCCCGACAAAGTAAGTACGATAAACCTCGCCACAGCTCGTACGTTCCGTCACAGGCCTCTCAGCAGTCGGTTATAAGGTCCCAAAAACCCAAAGCGAGCCTAAGCCGTTCAAAGAGTTCTAAGAAGAAAGAGACACGAGATGCTCACGGTTTTCCTTTAATCATTGGGGACGAGTACGTGGGAATCATCGAACAGTTTAAGTATGACATTCCGCTAGTGTTCCATCCGTACGTCTCGTGCATACGAGATGTGATGCCGGACGGTCATTGTGGGTTTCGGTCTGTGGCTGTGGGCTTAGGTATGGATCAGAGTTCATGGGGGCTCATTCGAAGGGACCTTGTCCAAGAAATGGATCAGAATGAATCGATCTGGTTCCCAATATTTGAAGCATGGGGTAAAGGTTATTTTTACACGCATCGTCAGGGCCTAATTTGGGATTCAGTGTCCGGTTGTGGGGGGGATCACTGGATGGACTTCCCCTTTGCAGGACTTCTTATTGCACAAACGTACGGTATCGGGGTGCACCTGTTAACGACAACCATGGGTACGAATTCAACTTTCTTCCCGATACTAAGTCCTCCGGCTAATCAACAACCATTGTTCATAACGCTTACACATGTAAACGAGAACCACTTCATACATGTTAAGCTGGAAGGGGATTATCCAATGCCACCAGCACACGGGCTATGGTTGACCCACCGAACACCCCATACGGAACAATGGGAAGATATGTACTTGCCACGTCTAGAATGGTATACATCGATAATGAATCCTCCGCCAAGATCAAACCCCAGTCTTAATTACATCGACAGTGATACGGAAGAATGATTTTTGTAATTAATAGTATTTTTTTTATTAATTCCTATAATTTTCTACAATTTCTATAAATTTTTTTATAATTTGTATCATTTTTCTATGATTAGAATTGATTAAAACAGGTTAATAACATTTAAAAAAAATTACAAATATACGACTCGTATAGAGCTAGACGTGTCGTATAGGGTTGACCAAAAGACCAATTAGCCCCTGGTATGCCCCCAATCTAGGCTTATTTCAGGGGCTAAAATGTCATTCTACCATCCCCAGACGCCTCATATAGATCTATACGAGGCGTCTATTTGAGCAGGTTTTTGAAAATTTGAATTTTGAATATTTGAAAATCAAAATTTGAATTTTTTGAATAAGGACGATTCGTATAGATCTATACGCGGCGTCAATAGTGTCGGCAACAATTCTTTTTTTTTTTTAAATTTGAATTTTGAAAATATTTTATGTTAATTACTAATATACCCCTGAAAATCCCCAGTATAGGCCTTTAACAGGGGCAAAATGGTAATTAACCATTCCAGAAATATCTTTTTGGATTGGTTAATTACCATTTTTCCCCTGAATAATGCCTACACTGGGGGCTTAACAGGGGCAAAATGGTCATTTAATAAAAAGGCAAGACGACACGTATAGATCTATACGAGGCGTCTATGCCTCGTATAAGGCTGGGGGGGGCCTAGACGAGGCTGGTTATAACCCCAAACAAAAAAACCAAAAACACATACGGAGAATACACCTCTATACGCCTCGGATTCGTATTTCGACCGTACTTTCGAAGATTTGAAGCATCACTGGTACGTATTTCATCCCGTAGTTTAGTATTTTTGCCTCGTTTTTGCCTTTAGACCGTAGGTTTGCTCTGAAATTTGGTTTTTGTTGGGTTTGGGGGTTTGAACATGAGGTTGAAGATGAACCAGGAAGAACAGGACGCTGAGTATAGCCCTATACGAGGGCTATACGATCGACTGGATCGCATTGGAGCGCATGCACATTGGATGCACATTGGATCGCATGCATCGATCGACGGGATGCGATGGACCAGCTTGCTGAGACGGCTAGAGTGCGTCGGTTTATACCTCTCGATTCGCCGTGGCATCGTCTTTTTGATTTGGCGCACACGCCGACCTACAGGGAGCTGCTGGTCGAGTTCCTTTCGTCATTCACATTTCACCCTCCTGGGGTCCCAGTGCCGCTTCCGTACCCAGATGCTCCCCCTCCGCCTGAGATTTCTTTCAGGCTCGCTGGCGTTTTGCGTACGATGACGCTAGCAGACTTTGCGGTGCGTTTTGGTTTATACATGCAGGGGAAGATCGAGACTGAGGTTTACACAGCGGGGCTAGTGGTGGTTGACAAACCCACTCTTCTAGGGTTTTGGCAGGTGATTGCGGGGGCAAATCATTGGGAGCACGATAAGTCGAAGGGGAGGGTGTCGTTTGTTATGGACCCACTGTACAGGTACGTACGTTTATTACGGCAATTATTGTGATTATGTGCATTGTTTATTAATCTCTGTTTCTGTATTTCGCTAACACTATCTGCAGGTATCTGCACCATTTGCTCGCTACTTCTATTTCAGCGCGCGGCTACAGCCGTGAGTGGTGTACGACCACAGATCTTTTTTTCCTTTATTGTTTGTTGTATAGGAGGCCGTGCGCGCTAGCACACGGTCTAGCCCAGTACTACGAATCCGCCCATCACCGGCAGGAGCGCGGATTTTTGTATGGCGGGGCGTACGTGACCGTCATTGCCCGTTCATTTGGCCTCGTACTGCACGAGGACCCACATCTACAGACGCCGCCAGTCATGCCGACGCGGATGGGCATGCAGTCGCTGTGGGGGATGAGGGTAATCAGGAGGTTCCCCTTTGGCCCGCGGTTTAAAAACCGCGACGGGTGCATATGGACAGAGGAGCCCCTACCAGAGCACTTCGATCCTGTTTATCCTCCTGCAGATCCTGCTGATGCCGTGCCCGTGGAGGAGCCTCCGTAGGATGTAGGCGGTGCAGCGGTGCCACAACCACCGCCACCTGCCAGGGCGCCTCAGTTTCCACGTCACGCTATTCCAGGTCATGCCCCAGGAGCTACATCCGGATGTACGAGCCGAGCTTGACAGGCTCAACGATTTGGTAGGTTGGCTGGTACGGTGCGAGCAGGATAGACGAGAGAGAGAGAGGGATGGCCCCCGATACCGCTTCCACCGGCTCGAGCACCACATCAGCAGCAGCAGCCGCAGCAGCCACATCCAGATTCGGATTCGGATTTGGATGCATAGACCTGTTGTTGTTTTTATTTTTATTATGGATGTACAAACTTATCTTATATATTTTTGTTATGGATGTACAAAGTTATCTTATATATGTCATATTTATGTTTGTTTTCAGTTATTCGGTTACCTAATGATTGTTGTCTTAAATTGAGATAATACGGAAACAAAATATGTTTTGAATATAATACGGAAACAATATATCCCCTGAATATAATACGGAAACAATATTTGAACGAGATAAAATTTTAATCGGAAGAATAATATTTAAAAAAGTAAAATGTTAAAAACATTATAATATTTAATCGATATAATATATTTAAAGAGCCGATTTATAAAATAGTTGATTTTTAAAAAACAAAACTTTTTTTAAAACCAAAAAAATTTTCAACCTCAAAACACATCTTCAAAAACTATCAAAAAAACCATACCAAAACCCACCAAAACAGCCCTCATTTCAGCCAAAAAAAACCCAAGACTAGACGCCTCGTATAGGTCTGTACCCTTCGTATAGGGTTCCTTAAACTTTGTGTCTGACACCCTCTGAGACCCCCTTGAATTCAGTGCTTAGACGCCTCGTATAGGCCTATACGAGGCGTCTAGGGCACAAAAAGTGTGGAAATAGGCGCAGAGAGTGCCCAAATATCTCCAGCCTTAATAATAAGTTAACTTGATTTTAGTGCAATCTATGTTGGTGATATTAGTGTCATTTAGGTATTTTATATAATTGGACTTGATTGCCAAATCAGAAATCATATTTCAAGATTAAAACAAGTTGGAAAGTTTAGAGTGCACATTTATCTTATGATTTTATACTCTCACAACAACAGAGGTCCGATAGCAGCGCCCCTAACAACGAGGTAAACTAGTGGGAGCTCGACTATGCTCTTGTAATACTTAGGGGTGCAAACGAATGGGAGCTCGACTATGCTCAAGCTTCACTACAAGAAATAAGGGTAATAGCGGCGACCTTATTAGCGGCGACAGCCAATATGTCGCCGCTATTGGTCCAAGCCGCAATCCGGTGTCATGTGTTCAGCCATAGCCACACGATTGTTTATATCATCCAACGGTTGTAGATCGTTTGTATCAATAGCGGCGATGGTGCACATTAATAGCGGCGAGATAATGTCGCCGCTATTGGTCGACGTAATAAGATCAGATCTGCGCGTTATTTTCTTTCCCTCCACCTACTTTCCCCCAATTTTTTTGCCGCTCAACTCGGTTTCTTTCCAAAATCCGGCTAATCTCTTCTTGTCTTCTTTAATTCGGTTAGTTTTAAGTTGAATATTTTGTTTATTTTGTTATGTAGGTTGTTTATTTCTTGGTTCTTGGTGAATGTAGGTTCTCCACCGGCACCGAATCGTCTCCACGGCCACCACCGGCACCACCTTGTCTCCACGGCCACCACCGGCACCACCTCTTCTGCTCGTTAAAAATAAGGTTAGTTTATGTTTAAATTAACTTTTAAATCTGTTTTAAGTTTATACGTATTTTTTTTTTTGTTTTTTTTTAAATCTGCTCGTGCATAAACTGTTAGAACCCTAGTTTAGTGTTTGTAATGGCAAAAGTTGCGAGTTTGTGACACGGTTATCGGTTAAATATGTGAAACTGTTGAAACCCTAGTTTTAGTGAGTTAAATTAGTGTATATAATAATGGGTTAAATTCATAGGGGTTAGATCTTAAAAGCATTCAAAATCATGTTGATATCTGATTTTTCAAAGAAATTATTGCCAAAATCATGTATAGGGGTTAAGGTACATAAACTGTTAAAACCATAGTTTGGTGCTTTTAATGGAAATTTTTTTAGTTTGTAACAGGATTATCAGTTGAAGCAGTAAATTAGTACATATTTTGTTTTTGTTTTTTTTAGTAAACAAGTTAAGGTTTGAAGTTAAAACTACAAGTGTTAAACTATTATCTTAGCAAAACTTAAGTACAAAGGCCTTTGTGTAGTTAAATGGAACTTGTTTTTAGAAAATATGTAAAAAAAAGAGTGTCGCCGCTATTGGTCAACTTTCTTGTAGTGTATATATTTATCAACTTGATATTCGATGGAAGAAATATCTTCTAACATATTAACAAGCTTTTTAAGAAAACAAAGTATATACGTAAAGTAATAGGTACTTTTTTTGGCAAATAAAATTACGTATAAATTTATAACAAAAAAAAGTAAAAAATAAGTCCAGTCAGCTCTGCATACCATACATTATCGATGACATAATTATGCGTATTTCTTAGCCGTATGGGTAATTAACTTCACTTAATATCTTTTTTATCCTTATTGAACAAGCTTTTACATGTCACAATATATGTATTTTGTCATCATTCCATTAAATTACTACTATTTATATTCTTGTTTTCTATAAGCAACACTTTTAGTTGTGTGATGAGTAATACGTCAAATAGCCTCTTCCCATTGACCGGCATGATATTTGCTCTATTCTTTTCGAAAATTCATTCCTAAACCATAATGAGCTTAGAAATACCCGCCTGAAATTGATTTAGAAATTAATTTCGGGTTGTCCCAGTGTAATTTGGGACTGCTTTTTGAATACTTTATCTCATTTAGGATGTGAATGTGTATTACATGATTGTTTGTTTAAGAAGGATTCGGTTATCATTTTCTCTTTGCTCCTCGGGTATATATATTCTTACATATATACTTGGGAGCTAAGAGGAAATGCTGCCGAATTTTTCTTAAACAAACAACCATGTAATACACATTCATATATGAGATAAAGTGTTCAAAAAGTGGGTTTAGCAGCCTACCCTTGTCCTGCAAACCCTAAATTAAATTATCTTTCAGTTGCATAATGCCTATCGATAAAAGCTGGATTGATTCCCCACTTCAATCAGCTCACTACCAGCAAGGACTCAGGTCTTTTATCGCGATGCGTGAAAGAGTGCTCCCCAACCATAATGAAGTTAGATGTCCGTGTTCCAAATGTAAATGTTCCGGCTTAACAACCATCACAAAAATGAAACTCCATTTGGGGCGTACGGTTTTTTGGAAAGATTACATAAGGTGGGACTATCACGGCGAAAAATCTCAGCCTGCAGTTGTAGAAGTAGATAATGTTGTGCCACAAGAGGGTATGGAAAACGTTATTGAAGACATTAGGGGGAGCGTATGGAAGAAGATACAGACCGTAACCTGGAGATGTCGGGTGGAGAATCTAACGGTGTTGATGACGATTTTGAAGACATAATAAAGGATGTTGAATCTGAATTATATCCTGGTTGTACTAAGTTTTCTTCCCTTGACTTCTTAGCAAAGCTTATGAATCTAAAGGAGACGTCCTATTGGACTAATACTTCATTTGATGGTTTACTAAAGTTGTTGCAAGAATCAATGCCAATAGGCAACAAGATTCCCTCTACGCATTATGTAGTTAAGAAGAAATTTAAAAAGATTGGTTTGGATTATGAGATGATAGACGCGTGCGTAAATGATTGTGCTCTCTTCTGGAAAGAACACGAGTCGTTGCAAAATTGTCCCGTTTGTAATGAGAGTCGTTGGGTCGATAAAGACACAAAAGGCACGAAGGTAGCGAGCAAGGTGTTACGATACTTTCCTTTGACGCCTAGACTTCGGCGTTTGTATTGTTCAAGGCACACGGCAAAAGATATGATATGGCATAGTACTGGACGTTCAGAAGATGGGACCATGAGGCATCCAGTTGATGGATCTTCATGGCAAGACTTTGATAGGAAGTACCCAAACTTCGCGATGGAGCCACGAAATGTTCGCTTGGGGCTTGCAGCTGACGGTTTTAATCCGTTTAACGGTAACGGACCCTCGACTCATAGCACATGGCCGGTTATACTCACCACATACAATTTACCTCCATGGCTATGCATGCGGGAGTCCACATTCATGTTGACCTTGTTGATTCCTGGCCCTAAATCACCTGGGAAAGACATGGATATTTACCTTAGACCGTTAGTGGATGAGCTTAAACATTTGTGGCACTCAGGTGTACGTACTAAAGACGCAACAACAAACGAATTCTTCACAATGAAGGCGGCGTTGTTATGGACCATAAACGACTTTCCAGCCCGTAGTAGTCTATCAGGTTGGAGCGGGCAGGGCTACATGGCATGCCCGACTTGCAACGAAGACACTCCTTCAATTCGTGTAGCTGGTAAATGTGTGTATGTTGGTCATCGCCGGTTCTTAGATGCCAACCATCCATGGAGAACAAGTCTCGACTTTAACGGGAGACCCGAGACACGAGGCCCTCCGAGACAGTTTAGTCCTGCTGACATAGAAGCTCAACACGGTCGTCTACCTCATCGTCTACCAGGAAAGCATCCATCTTTTGGAGGTGGGAGGATAAACCGAGCAGATTTTGAGCTAAACTGGACCAAACGAAGCATATTTTTCGAACTTGAGTATTGGTCTTCTTTGCAGCTGAAGCACAACTTAGATGTAATGCATATCGAGAAAAATGTGTGCGACAGCTTGCTTGGTACTCTCTTAATGAATGAGAAGACCAAAGACACACCAAACGCACGAAATGACTTGCAAAAACTAAATATCCGGCCGACACAGTGGTTGAAACAATCGGGTAGCAAGTTCTTAAGTCCCCACCCAAAGTACTCATTCAAGTCCGATGATCGAAAGCTTTTCTGTGAATTTATAAAAAATGTTAAACTACCAGATGGGTTTGGATCTAATATCAGCAAGAGGGTGACAGATAACAATTCTAACATTACTGGGTTGAAATCTCATGACTGTCATATTCTCATGCAACGTTTGATACCGATTGGGGTTAGAGGGCTTTTGACAAAAGATACATCTACACCAATGGTAGACCTTTGTATGTTTTTTAAGCAACTTTGTTCCAGAACACTATTGGTTGAAGATATGAGGAAAGCAAAGGATGACATTCTTACCATCCTATGCAAGTTAGAGATGATCTATCCTCCGGCATTTTTTGACATTATGGTTCATTTACTTGTGCATTTACCTGATGAAGCGATTGCGGGAGGTCCAGTAGCTTTCAGATGGATGTATCCATTTGAAAGGTACATGAAAAAACTAAAAAAGTATGTCAGAAACCCGACAAGGCCGGAAGGTTGTATAGCTGAAAGTTATGTGCTTGAAGAAGCTCTAACATTTTGTTCAATGTATCTTCAAGATGTTCAGACTAAGTTCAATCGCCCAGATAGAAACGAGGATGTCGTTGTTAAAAAATGTAAGTTTTGGGTATTTGAGTCTAAATGTCGTCCGGCAAGCGCAACGAAGAGCAAATATCTTTCAACCATTGAAAAAAGCAAGTTGGAATGGTTTGTTCTCGAAAACTGCGCAGAAGTCAGGGAGTACATGAAGTGAGTGTTCCTATCTTTACTTTTCGCAATATGTTAATGTTAATTACTATTTTCTCTTCCTTACTTGCTTATATATGTCATTAATGTAGTGAGTTCATATCTACACATCCCCAAGATGATCTTAAAACGAAATTTCCGGGGTGGTTTCTTAATAAGGTATAAAACATATATAACATGCATTACTCTACATTGGTTATGTAATACATATATAACAAGCATTCTTACTCTATATTTGTTAGGTCCATTCGATGAAAACACAAAATTCTCCAGAATTCCACCCAGAGTTGTATGCCCTTTCAATTGGTGCGAAAATAAATGCTGAAACTTACGCTGGTTGCATAGTCAACGGTGTTAGGTTTATGACACTAGAACGTGATGCAAAACGCGCAACGCAAAACTCTGGGGTAGAAGTGGTCGGAGAGAACGGTGTGAAATTTTATGGCCAATTAGAAGAAATTATTGAGTTGAATTATATAAATGGTTATTCAACTGTCCTATTTCGGTGCAAGTGGTTTGATACTCGAAGGGGTGTAAAGTATGACAATAATATCACCAGTATAAGCACTGAACGTGAATGGGACAAAGATGATCAACTCATATTTGCTTCGTAAGCCAAACAAGTGTTCTTCATCCAAGAACCGTCTCGAAACAAAAAAAATAAACTTAGATGGGTAGTCGAGAACATTAATCATCGAAAAATTTGGGATCGGCCATTAAATGATAACCGCGTCGAGCCGGTTAAAAATGCTGATGACGACTTAGAAGATATTGACGTTGTCCACAACAACTCTTCATCTGACTGTCCACTTGTCATCGACCTCACCCAATACTTTCAAATTGGGTCTTCTCATGTTACTTCAGGTGAGCCTGCAACTGAAGTTGGTTCCCCAACGACTACCGTCGATGAAGTGTTGGAGGTCGAGACTGATGTTGATGAGGACGATCCCGATTATGACATCGAGTCTGATTAAGAGAAAACTTATTGTAATTTATATTAGTTAGTATTTGAAAAACACTTGTTGAAATATTTATCTGCATATTAGTTAAACTTGTTGTACTTTCTACTAATTTCTATTTGATACACTTGTTTTAACATTTGTAACTTTTTAGGAAATATGTTTTCTTTGTGGTTTGTATTTGTTTACCTGATGGCGGATGTGATGCCCCGAGGACATAGGGGAGACGGAGCTGGGGATCCACCAAATCCGGATCCTTTTCGGAGAGGGACGCATGAGATTGACGGTAAGTTATCAATTATTATTTTAGTACTTTTATTACATTTATTATAAATGTTGTCAATGTTGTCACTAATTATATTTAATTCTATTTTAATTGCAGCGGTTCCCCCAAGGAAAGTTAGGGGGAAAGCCAAAAATCAAAAGCTTCGCAGGATGGTCAAAGCGGGGGGGCGCGTCTCTCTTACATTCGATAGGGATGTAACGTATACCCCTGTTGGTGTACCGAGCGACTTATTTTCACGCGAGGCGGGTTTGTACATGTGGCGGACCATCCCTTTTGATAGAATGGGTTGGGGGAAAGTTCCGACTCCTTATAAGGAGGCCGTGATGAACCACCTAAAGGTAAATAAGTTAGGCCATTTATTGGTGTTAAACGGCTGCATACGGGTGCAAAAACGCAGCCGTTTGCAGCCGTTTAAAGGCGCGTTTACGCCTACAAACACGGCAGCAAACGGGTGTAAAAACGCAGCCGTTTGCTGATGCGTTTGCAGCCGTAAACGCGCCGTTAAACGGCTGCAAACACAGCAACAAACGGCTGTGTTTTTGCACCCGTTTGCTGCTGCGTTTGCAGCCGTAAACGGGTGCAATAACGCAGCCGTTTGTAGCCGTAAACGTGACGTTAAACGGCTGCATACGGGTGCAAAAACGCAGCCGTTTGCAGCCGTTTAAAGGCGCGTTTATGCCTACAAACGCAGCAGCAAACAGGTGTAAAAACGCAGCCGTTTGCTGATGCGTTTGCAGCCGTAAACGCGCCGTTAAACGGCTGCAAACACAGCAACAAACGGCTGTGTTTTTGCACCCGTTTGCTGCTGCGTTTGCAGCCGTAAACGGGTGCAATAACGCAGCCGTTTGTAGCCGTAAACGTGACGTTAAACGGCTGCATACGGGTGCAAAAACGCAGCCGTTTAAAGGCGCGTTTACGCCTACAAACGCAGCAGCAAACGGGTGTAAAAACGCAGCCGTTTGCTGATGCGTTTGCAGCCGTAAACGCGCCGTTAAACGGCTGCAAACACAGCAACAAACGGCTGTGTTTTTGCACCCGTTTGCTGTTGCGTTTGCAGCCGTAAACGGGTGCAATAACGCAGCCGTTTGTAGCCGTAAACGTGACGTTAAACGGCTGCATACGGGTGCAAAAACGCAGCCGTTTGCAGCCGTTTAAAGGCGCGTTTACGCCTACAAACGCAGCAGCAAACGGGTGTAAAAACGCAGCCGTTTGCTGATGCGTTTGCAGCCGTAAACGCGCCGTTAAACGGCTGCAAACACAGCAACAAACGACTGTGTTTTTGCACCCGTTTGCTGCTGCGTTTGCAGCCGTAAACGGGTGCAATAACGCAGCCGTTTGTAGCCGTAAACGTGACGTTAAACGGCTGCAAACGCAGCAACAAACGGGTATAAAAACGCCACCGGCTGCTGCGGCGTTTGCAGCCGTAAACGCTAGGTTAATGTTTTAACGTTTTTATATAATGTTTTAACAATTGTATTTAATTCCTAGAAGAATTTCAATTTCGATGAAGTTGAACAGGATTTGGAGGCGCGCGACTTAAAAGGCGGCATTAGACAAGTGCTTATGAAGCGGTACTCCGACCGCAAGAACTACGCTAAGAAAGAATTTCGTGATAATGGAGGTTATGCCGATGTCGAAAGTGCAAGGGCACACCACCCCGAGGATATGCCTTATGAAAACTGGTTGAGAACCATTGATCACTTCTTGGACCCCAAATATATTGCAAGAAGTGAGGCAAACACAAGAGTCCGCCAACTTCAACAATTCCCAAACCGTGGGGGTACATCATCATACAGTAGCACCGCCTACAAACATGTAATGTTTTATATGTGTGTGTTTGTATGTTTATGTTTATTTAACGTCTCATCTAAGTTTTAATGTTAAACAGGGTTTGAAACGTCTTGATACGTACCGCAAAACTCACACCGATAAAGATGGGAATTTTGTTGACCCGGTAGCCGAGCAGAATTATGTAAGTATCTATCTAAATATATATATATATATATATATATATATATTTATTTATATTTATATGAGTAAATTACAACCGGTGTCCTTTACGTTTGTACCCTTTTAACTAAAGATATTACAGAGTCGAAGCTGTAAAAAATGGGTTTGAATTGCTGTTAAAAGGGGGGGTTTATATAGGCTGTTAAAAATAGGTTTACTTGTTGTTACAAAATAGGTTTAATTGCTGTTATATAGGCTGCAAATGCTACCTAAAAGCTGTAAACAAAGGGGGGTTTATATAGGCTGTTAAAAATAGGTTTAATTGCTGTAAAAAAAGGGGGGTTTGAATTGCTGTTAAATGCAGTTAAAAATGGGTCAATTTGTTGTCAAAATTAAACTAGTTTAGCACTAAAGGACATAGGGTGTTAAAAACTAATAACATAAAGGACGGAGCCTGTAACATCTTTAGTTAAAGGACACCGGTTGTAATATGGTAGAAACGTAAAGGACACCAGTTGTAATTTACTCTATTTGTATTTATATTTAATCATCTTCGTAAAATACAGCTTAATCTAGAACGCGAGATTATGGGCGGAGAAAGCAGCGGTTCTAACCAGCCGAATGAGGCTGCCGTGTTTCAGAACGTTTTGGGTGATCGACGAGGATGGTTCCGGGGGCTTGGGCCTAAACCTTCGAATAAGCCATCGAACACTTGTAGTGCGCAACCTCAAACCGCACAACCCTTTTCGGAGGTAAACTATACAATTTGACTTCAAAAATATAGTAAACCAACTATATGTTTTTGCTAATAATATTGGGTTTGATATGTGTTAATGTAGGAATACGTTTCGACTTTGTTCCAAAGTCCGGCATTTGTAAACCAACTTGAATCCTTTCTTGCGGCGAGGGGAAAGCAAGTCACACCCGACGATGAGTATGACGATGAGTATGACGATGACGACCTAACTTGAATCCTTGCGGCTATTTTGTACGGATATTTTAGAATGTTATTTTTCGGATTTTTTAGGATGTTTATTGTACGGAAATGTTTTATGCGATTTTAGTATGTAAAGCATTATGTTTGTTTAGTCTGTTTGTGTTGCGTAAAACTTGGAAATTGGCAGGTTTGTTCATAACGGAAAACACTGCAAATACAGCAAAAAATTAAAAAAAAAATTTCACTTTTAGCGGCGACATATGTCGCCGCTATTGATCGAAAACTATTAGTGAAGACATTTTTAGCGAAGACATATGTCGCCGCTAAAAGTCCTAATCATTAGCGGCGACACCTACCAATAGCGACGACATATAGACCTTTAGCGTCCAAGATTTAGCGGCGACTCAATAGCGGCGATTTGTCGCCGCTATTAGCTTTAGCGGCGACAAAATGGACTATTAGCGGCGACTTTTGTCGCCGCTATTGGCCGACTTTCTTGTAGTGCTTGTTTAACTTAAAGCTTGAGCTCGAGATCGGCTCGGTTCGAGCTTAGTTTTTAAAGCTCGGGCTCGACTCATAGGAAGTTTTTAAGCATGAGCTCGAACCATTTTTTTTTTGTAAAATAGCTTATGTTAATTATAATTATTATCTTATATACATTTATATATATATATATATATATATATTTAATATATTAATTATAAATTGTATAAATAATGGACTCGTTTATTAAGCAAGCTTATTTTTAAGCTCGGGTTCGGGCTCGAGCTCATCTAAACTCTGCTTATTAAAAGCTTTTTTTTCGAGCTCACCTTGAGTAGCTCGGCTCGTTTCCACCCCGTGTATAATACCCCACTTAATTATGTAATACAATCACAATCACAATTACCAAACGTTCATTTTGTCTTGGCTCGATTTTGGTTTTAGTGGAGGTATGCACGTTTTAAGGTTAATGTTGGCACAACAACATGGTGGTGGTACGGCTGCAATGCCAAAGAGTGCCTGGAGAGCTCGAAGTTTGACTAGTATAGCTTGGAAGGTGGAGTCACAAGTGTACATGGCTGAGTCAGCATGAACCGACTATCGAATTGGTTTAGATAGATGAACACAAGAACATGAGATGGTCTAGAGCAATCTCTTAATGTTCATTAAGCACATCCATAATTCTAATTATAGAATTATAACAAGGAATTAACGAAGGAAAACTAACCATAACATAATGTAAACCATTACTCTAATTCTACCAAACACTGAGCTTACAAAGATAGTCCCCTAGATAATGGTTATTTGCACATAGGGATGTTAAACACATCAAGTCCGCGGGTTGGCTGGTCCAACCTGACACAAACGTGACCTGAACCCGAAATCATGTCAAACGTACGAACCCAAACATGACACGAATATTCGCGAGTTGAAACAAACACAACGCATTTAACTCGGATTAAAAAAAACACAAAAGTAAATAAAAATACATTTTAAGTAAAAAAAAATCTTACGTCGATTTCTCTTATAAATTTTAACTTTTTGGTATAAGATATCCAACTAATTTAATTAATGACATTAAACACATTTATTTGAAATTGAATTTGTCTCAAGATTTAATTAGGTTCATTAATGATACTAGACGCTGGAGTTCAACTCATTTATTATTATTATTATTATTATTATTATTATTATTATTATTATTTACAACATAAAATATACCCGAGGTGAAAAACTTATTATTGGGTACAACATAAAATATACCCGAGGGGAAAAACGATTCTACGAATTGCAGATACAATTAAATTGGAAAATATTAAAAAAATGAAAGAAAACACTGTCAACAACATAAAAATTATAATATACCAGAGGTGAAAAACGATTCTACGAAATTGCAGTTACAATTAAATTAGAAAATATTAAAAAAAAAAAAGACTGTCAATGACTCGGTGTAATTATGACAAGAAACAACCTTCCTTTTACCACCATTCCCAAATTTAAGACAAAATCTTTGACAACCCTAATTTTCGAGATCCTCCCTAAAATAACAACGTCTTTATTACATACTCTTCTTCGTCTCTATATAAATCTCACACCCATTAACAACCCTAATCACCCATACATCACCATAATACAATATGAACACCATACCCACCACCATGATCACCACCACGATCAAGAAGAGAAAAACATCACAAGGCCGTAAAAAGATCGAGATCAAGAAAATCGAACCACAAAACAACCGTCTCGTCACTTTCTCCAAACGAAGAGCCGGTCTTTTCAAGAAAGCCAGCGAACTCTGCATCTTGACCGGCGCCCAAATCGCCATTCTCGTCAACTCCCCCGGTGGCCACCTTTTCTCATTCGGTCATCCCTCCGCTGACGTCATCATCGACCGTTATCTCAACAACCCTAGTAGTAGTAATAACAGTAATGGTGATGTGTTAGAAGGATCAAACTCTTACAAGCTGCCACCTGTGATGGAGTTTAACCAACACTACATGGAGGTATCAAAGGAACTAGAGGCGGAGAAGCGTCGAAAAGAGGCGATACAAGAATCGAAAGCGATGAACAGCGGCTGTGGATTAATGTGGTACGAGGAAGAGGTTGATGGAATGGCGGCGGATGAGTTGCAGCAGTATCTTTCGTCGTTGGTTGAGTTGAAGAGGAAGGTGTTGGTTAGGGCTGATGAACTTATGATGATCAAGAAGACTCCGTTGTTTTTGGGTCCGAATGTGACCGAGGATGTCGGTGGTTCAGGGTTTGCAAACGAGGTTGTTCATAGTACGATGGTTCCTGGTAGTGTTGTGGCTCCGACAGGTTTTGATTTTGGTTATGGTTATGGATCATATGATTATAATAGGGAGTCAATGCAGCATTATTGATTAGTTGCAGTTATGTTTTTTAGTTTATTAGTTGATTAAGATTAAGATTAAGATAAAGATTAAGATAGGGTTAATCAATGATCAGTGATACGTTACTAGTCATTTTGGTTTTATTTTTTTTTTTCTTTTGGACAAATGTTGCACTAGTGTTTATACATCGGTATTGTTTGATTGGTATCTGTTTTAATGTCCATATTCTATATTGAACGCATTTTTTTTTTGTTTGGACGGACAAACTAGTTATAACGTTCTAACTAACTAGCTAACTAACTAGCCTTATAGTTCTAATATAGGGTATTCATAAAGCACCAAATTTACGGAATCGTTTAAACCAAAGAAATTAAGCCGTGGTTCGAGGGTCGGTTTTAACGATTTGAAGTTTGGAATCTATCATGTAAACTAAACCGGTTGTTTAATTAGCTTTTATTATGTTAAGAATAAAAAAATGTGTTATAAATATATATATTATTATTACTCATAACAATCTAAATCCTTCTTTTGATTAATACAAAAGTATGATTAAGTTTATTTTGTCTAAATAGCCAAACAAACTTTGAAAACGGGCTTGTTCGGCCAATCCAACTAACTAGACCGATTCGGTTTGTATTTTTTTAAACCGTAATTGTCGGTTCGGTTCAAAATCTTTGTTAAAGGCGTCTGAATCGGACCGTAAACACTATAATCCTGATATATATAACATATAATAATTGTAAGTAAGTTAATAGGGAAATAGGCAAGCTAGCACCCAAAATAGAAAACAAACATGTCCTTAGATCTCTTTATCTTTTTTTCCTTGACACGTACAATATATGACAACACAACTCATAATCCTTGTTAATGATTTCAAGTTTCTGTCGTTACTATTTTGGCTTATTGACCATAATTGATAATTCGTATGTGCATCTACATGCTTTGGAAGTTAAATGTTTTTAATCTTTAAGCTGCAAAAAAATTATGATATAAGTAAATAGCACATCTGCCGTACCAAAGAAAAATATATAGCACATCTAACATAGTACTATCATTACTTATAGGTACTTAACATATATGATTTACTATAAAAATTAACCAAGTTATTCGTACCAAAACTTAGCTCACACACTCGAAATATTTCGAGCTCACAAGAATCAACTAAAGTCAGCTTTTAATATGCCATGTTTGAAAAAAAAAAAAAAAAAGACTTTGACTTTCTACGTGTTAGATAATTTGATAAAGGGGGTCTTCCACTGCAAAGGAGTGGTTGTTCCCATCTTGGTGAAGGCTTGGCCCGGGGTTTTACCTGGGTTTAAGTCTGAGGAGGGCGCAATTTTACCTATTTTACAAGGTTTCTGTGCATCAGGGATGTGCTACGTTTTCTAGCGGTGGTCGAGTAGTCGGCCTTTGAACATAGCTCCGAAAGGGTAGGTTTACACGTCAAAAGCAGTTAGCCGTTAAAAAAAAAGATAATTTGATAAAGGAGTGATAATAATTAATAATCAGTGATTGACTTTGATGAAATCTTAAATCATGTTTGACATTATTTCTACCCTATTAAATATTGTCCAATGTGGGCGGGCGGACCCCTTGAAAAAAAAAAGTTTTAGCGCTAAATTCCCGTTAAAATTCTGACATCACCCTTTGAAAATTTTCGTTCGCACCCCTTAGAAATTTTCGACCGCCTCTTAGGAAAAAAAATCTTATGAATTTATAAGAAAAAAAAAAGTTATGTAAACACTGATTTTTTTTTTTAAATCCAACCTAAAAAACTTTCCATTTAACTAATTAACTTTCACTTAACTCAATTAACTTTCTCTTACCATGTAGCCCAATAAACACTCCATAACTAAAGCCCAACCCAGTCTAATAATCTAATTTGAACTAAAATATAATAACCCAACCCACTGCTCTTTCCCCTTCGAGTTAACTTCCGTTTTGCTCCCTGTGGTTTTATCGTTTTAATGGACCACCACCCCATTTGTGGTACTTGAACTCATGACATCCTCCTCCTAAATCCAAAGTGTTTAAAAACATTGTCTTTGCCAATGGACCATCACCCCATTGGTTCATTTAAAAGATGTCTAATTGCTTAACCTTAATGGCCCATGGCTTTATAGCTTAATGGCATCTTGGGGCGGGATAAGGCTTTGGGACCAATAAGTCTTGGGTTTGATTCCCACAAAGGAGTTTTTCCCATATTTATTGGATTTCCTCCTGAATTGGTGTATAGGCATTATGCTTAGTGGGGATGGATACGATCAGATTGTTTCACCACTAACATAATTATACTCCAGTGATCCAACTTTTCCGTTAAAAAAAATTGCTAAACCTTACTGAGTTAATGATATACACATGATGTTGCGGCTATGTACTATCACTATGGAGTTTAGCCTTCTATTGCCATTGAAATGGCTAGCCCAACCACTATCGCTATATCAAGCTTGAAGTCATCACATGATGAATAAAACATAAGCCCAAATGCCCAATATCAAAACGCTCGAACTCTTGGGCCATGAACTTGTTGAATAAATGAAACAGTTTTGGAGGATGTATTTTTAACGATTATTTACTAATTAAATATGTGTATATATAAAGATTTATTTACCAATGGGGTGGTGGTCCATTAGTAAAGACAAAGTCTTTATACATAGGGCTGTAAACGAACCGAACGTTCAGCGAATAGTTCGTAAACCGTTCGGCGGGAAGTTCGTTTATGTTCTTTCAATTAGCTACAAAAAAGTTCGTTCAATTAGCTTAGCGAACGAACACGAACATAGGTCTCGTTCGTTCGTCTGCGTTCGTGAACATTCGGTAATATGTTTGGTTACGTTCGTTCGTGTTCATGTTCATGTTCGTTTTATTATATTAAAATAATAATAAATAATAAACATTTTATCTAAACATATTGAAAACTTAAAACCCTATTTTTTCGAAGTTAGCTAAAATTTGGACATTATAAAACATTTTTAGAGATAATTATGTATAAGTTAGTTAAACCTGGTTCATAGTTTGGTGGTGTAGTAGACTTCTTATGTTTTGATTTATCATTCGATCGTTGTATTTAATTACTTATATCCAATGTTAAAAAATAACAATGTTTTTATTTTTTAATTTTCAAGTTAAATGATCGTTTGCGTTCGTTTTTATTTGCTTGCGTTCGTTTGTGTTCGAGACTAGTGTTCATGAACAACTAAATTTCTTTAATGAACGAACACGAACATAAACTTATGTTCGGTATGCGTTCGCGCACAGTTCACAAACATGTTAATTCCCTTAACGAGCGAACATTAACATGACCTTGTTCGTGTTCGTTCGGTTCTACTTCTTTTATGTGGATTTCACTTATATCGTTTCAGTTCTCTTAAGTGTAAGTTTTAGTATTATTTAGGTTTATAAAAATGGGAAAAGATCAAATAGGAAGTTTATTTTGGCTAGGAAGTCTAGGAAGCAATAGGATTAGGACATGTGGCAACATTTAAAATAAAGAAAAAGGGTATTTTAGTCAATCCAACCCTTTTCTTCTTCTTTTTCAAAACCTAGTAACTTCAAAACCCACCATTTTCAAAACCCACCATCTTCAACCATTTATTCACTTTCTATCTCAATAATCACTACATTATATTGCGATTTTCATCACCAATCAATGATTCAAACACCCGATCAACGTGTTCTTCAGCTTTTTTGAAGAAAACCCAGTTTAATTTCATACAAAATCTCGTTTTTTCTGGTGATTTTGAAGATAATCACTCGATCCGTTCGATTCGAGCGCTGATAAGTGTTTCAATCATTCAAAAATCGTCAATTGTTGAAGAAATCACTTCGATCCATGTAAGAAATTCTTTAATTTCATTTTTACGATATGGGTTTTTGATTTAGTCATTGCGTTTTACGATCTTTGCGGGGGTCCGGGGGCAGCGCCCCTGGTAGCGGGGTCCCAGCGGCGGCAGCCCCTGGCGGGGTCCAAGGGGCAGAGCCCCTGGCTGGGGTTGAGTTACCATTGCGTTTTAGAAAAACACATTCTTGAAGTGTTTTTGGTGCATTGCGTTTTAGGTAAAACACTTTTTTAGGTGTTTTCAGTCCATTGCGTTTTACAGAGAACACTTTCTTTTGTTTTTTAGGCAATTGCGTTTTAGAATGAGTCATTTTTAAGTGTTTTCTGGCCATTGCGTTTTACAAATAAGACATTTCTTTGTGTTTTTTGTGCATTGCGTTTTAGGTAAAACACTTTTTTATGTGTTTTCAGTCCATTGCGTTTTAGAAAACAGACATTTTAGGTGTTTTCTGGCCATTGCGTTTTACAAATAAGACATTTCTTTGTGTTTTTTGTGCATTGCGTTTTAGGTAAAACACATTTTTATGTGTTTTTAGTCCATTACGTTTTAGAAAGTACATTTTCTTTTGAGTTTTTAGGCTATTGCGTTTTACAAATAAGTCATTTATTTGTGTTTTTGGTGCATTGCGTTTTAGAAAAATGTCATTTTTTAGGTTTTTTTTCATTGCGTTTTACGTAACTGGGGGTTTTTCTATTGCGTTTTACGCAACTGGGTTTTAAATTTTTTTTTTTTAAATATAGCAATAGTATACTCGTTTTAAAGGTAAAAAAAACGCTAGTTTTTTGGTGTAATTTTTATAAAAAAAATGATGTCGTATGAAAGAGTTATTAACGTTTAAAAAATGGGGGGGAATTAGAGGAGAGCGAAACTATTGGCTTGGATTGACTAGAATGCCCCTAAACAAACTCACGCACCTCTTTTCTTCTTTTCAATTTCCCTGATTTAATCTTAGCCCTTGATTAACTAAATGGATGGTCAAGATCACTTCCTAGCATTACTAGCCAAATTAACTTCCTATTGTATCTCCACCCTATAAAAATTTGTTAGTTTGAAAAGACTAAAAGTCAAACCGGTTTGAAAAAAAGATAAAATGATAGTTAGACCGTTAGAGAGTAAAACAGAAGAATAATAAAAGGTTACGCGACACGTTAGAAAAAGAGAATAAAAAACGTATACATGGAGCGTATATAAATCATTAATCAACCACCCCTACGCTCCTCCTACCAGTTGCCGCTCATTTCAATTTTCAAAATCTTCAAAATTATCTTTTCGGTCAGAAATTCAAAATTCGGCCACTTCTCTCCAGCAAAAAAAAAAATGGATGCCCATCCTACTACTCTTCCTGGTATCATCTTCTTGATCAATTCTAATCTCTTCTTTCAATCCCATTTTATAAATCATTTTTAAAATTCCCAATTTCATTGCACAGGAAAAAAAACCCAGCCGGTTAAATCGAAGTACAAATCGATCGCCGAACCACCGAAACACAAACCCAAAGAAGTTCCAGTTCAGACGTAATTACTAACAACTCGTGTTTCTAACCATCTACATTAGGGGCGGAACCAGAGGGGGTCAAGAGGGACTGTTGACCCTTGATCACCGGAATTTGTTGAATTTTTATATATAAAATATGAGCTTATTCTGAAAAAAAAAACCCGATAAATTTAGTTTTTTTTTTTTTTTTGTGTGTGTGTGTGCTGCGATCAGCTTTCAAGACTAACCTCAGACTAAACAAATATGTTTGTGTGATTTCAGGAACCGAAGAACCTTCGGCACAATTCGAAACCATAATGTGGTTAATATCCCCGAAACAACACTTCCCCAAAAGCCGAAACCAAAACCGAAACTGTTGAATCAGATCATACCTCAAGCGCAACCAAAAACCACTCAAAACGAGAGCAACGAAAAACCAAAGTTGGGGAACAAGAAGAAAACAGTTTGTTTACCCGAAAAAACCGAGGGGTCTGTGAAGAAAAAATCTCCTGCTAAGGAAATAGATGGGGTTAAAACTCCTGTGAGACCGCCATTTTCGGTTAAACCGGTTAAGATTCCGGGAACACCGTATCTTAGTGCTGAAAAGTGTAGCGATTGCCGGTTTGATCGGTTGGAAACGGCGTCGTATTGGGTGGGTCAGATCAAATCGGCAGAGTCCGTTGGCAAACATTTTGTTGCTGCTGCTTTTTTTCGGCTTGCTAATGAATGCAACGCAGAGGTTTCTTTTTTTATTTTTTCATTTTCGGTTTGAAAATTAGAAACTCATAACTAACTTTTTTTCTTCATATTTTTATTTTTATTGGGTAATTTGTTTAATGAATGTTATTTTTTTTATTATTATTTTTTTCAGCCCGCGAGAAATCTTCAACTCGAGCTGAAAAGGTATCTTGCTCGTCATGACGACTTATCTACTATGACCGAGTGGGAAGATGTGACTCGGATATATGGAAAGTTAAAGAAAGAGCAAGGGACTAGAAACGATGAAGAGAAAACGAGTTGTTTTTGTGAAAAGACGCTCACGCAAAGTGGTTCTGAGCTTGGTGAATCTGAGGTTGTTCAAGAACAAAGAATCGAGAACGAGGATGGGTCGGGTGAAATAAACAAATGAACACGAAACTTGGATTTAAGTAACAAATAGAGTGTTTGCAAGGTTGCTAAAAGATTATATTGTGTGTTATTAGATTTGTTGCATTGCTAGTTTGGTTTTTTTTTTTTTGGTAATATTTGTTGGTTTGTTGTGTGGCTCTTGGTTTGTATTGTAAAGTTGTATTTTTACATTTTTGGTTGGTTAGATGGTGTTTGATATTTCAAATGACAAGAAATTACAAATTAAGAATATAAAGAATAAATGATACAAATGTAATTTAAGCAATTCATTTAATAAGTGTATTATTTATTTTTGTTATTCAAATTAATGAACTCTAATCATTTAATGAACATATCTTATAAAATAGTTGTGCATCTTACACAATAAAAACAATCCTTCACATGATCTTACATTTACAACGTTTCATACACCATTAAAACAATATTTTGGAATAGGATACATAATGTGTAGAACTCAAACACTTTTAAATAATTTTGCAACTCATAATAAAATATGTGTAGGACACAAAATTTTTAAATAATTTTATCACTTCTAATAAAATTTGTGTATGTACCAACACATTAATGGTGGTGAAGGAGGAATTTATGGTTGCATTAGGCTATAGGGTGTGGTCGTGACCCTCCACATAGACACCATGTCATTTATCTTTAATCCACCATTCAAAACCACTACCCTAAGGGTGTGGTCATGACCCAAACCACTATCCCCTTTATTTTTTTAATTTATTTTTGTCTTAAAATTATCAAATGGGAGGGTCGTGGTAATCGTGGTTTAATCCATGGGAACCACCATCAATCAAGGAGGGGGATGGTTTACCATTTAATTAATGGTCCTATGTGGAAATAATGTTCCAATCCATGACCCCCACACCCCATAGCCTTAATAAGACTTGAGTAACTCTTTAAAATATTTATTAATATTCTATATTAAAATGTCTATATTACCTTAGTAATTAAAGCATTAATTAAAAGTGAACAAAAATAATATCTTAATTCACAACCATTGATCAAAAAATATAGGGTCTAGATTAATTTATTTTTTCTTCTTTTAAGAAGATTTTTCTCAAATGAACCTCCCCCTGATATGTATTTCGTTTTATTAATAACCCTAAAGTTATTTTCTAATCCAGGGCCGGCTCAACTGTTTTAGTGGCCCAAAGCGAAATGAATACTTGAGGCCCTTATCCATCTTTAAAGAAGGAATTTAACCAGTGTCAAGTTTAGATGATTAATAGAAGACTTGCATAACAATAACTGAAAACTAGTAGTTGTTCTCTTGAAAAATAAAATCCAAATCAAAATATACTAATGTCAGTGAAAAAAAAGAAAGATGTTACATGTTTTGATCATTGACCTCATTTGGGTTGATGAAATATGTTATTCAAAAAGCTTTTGCTGCACAAGTAAAAAAAATCATGAAAATAATTGATTTTGATCATTGACTTTACCCAACAATTTTAATAAATCAAAATAATAGAACACAGCTAATTCATTGATGATTTTAACGGCCAACTAAACCCAACAATTTGAACAAATATAAACAATATATATAGATAGATTGGCAAGAAATACTTAACAGCCAGTGATTTGAGGTTTGTCCAATTTAGAAAATAGGTAAAAAAAACCGTAAAAAAATATAAGAATCCGCTGTTGTTGCTTGGATTCGAACTTTGCTCTTCATGAATACTAGATGGATTTCTTACCACTAAGCTACTTAGCTACAGCAACACTACTTATGTTAGCAATAAGATTACATATTAATATACAAGTTAAATTTATATATAATTTTTTTTCCAATTGGGCCCTAAATTTTTGGAGTCCTAAAGCCTTTGCTTAACTTAAATGGCTATTGGGCCGGCCCTGTTCTAATCTTGTGATAACAATCATGTTAAAGATTACACGGTGTGGAGGGGTGTGAAGCGTCACGTAAGCAGGGGGCGTGGTAAAAAAAAACGAGGTCTAAGGGGCTTGAAAGTGGTGTTTAAAAAAAGTTAAACACCAACCAATCAAAATCCACCCCCACAACAACATTCAATCAAGAGCCACCACGTCATCGATCACCAAGCCTCCATGCCGAGGAAGATATCGCTGCTCGGGCCGGTGTGGTTGAGCCTCCATGCTACCACACCGTGTGGTCTAAGTTAACGTATTGAAGTTAAAGAACCTAAACATGACTTGTATAACCCGGTTTGTCCAAAAGAGCCAAATGGGTTGATAAATTGTGAATAGGTTAAACTAGTCATGAATCAAATTATGAGTTATACTTAAGCTCAGGTTAACAGGTTGAGTTTATTGTTTTATACATTATACTCTTTTCTTTTTCATGTAGCTATAAAACTGGTAACATTATTTAAGTTTAGTACAACAAATACAATTCTAAAATGATATATTTATCAAACGAGTTAGACACATCAACCCTTTCTAGCTTATTTATTAATAAAATAAAAAAATATAAATATGTATTTAGTTATTTTCACATCGAGTGTGTATGGAACTATGGACTCTATGTCAGAAAATTTCAATGTTCGAATTTAAAGACAAAACATGTTCATGAATCATGAGACACCGACATGTCCCATAAATAATAGGGCCACTTCACTATTTAAACATCAGGCCCAAGATAAATTGTCTGAAGTAAAACGGGCCCACTGCTATGATAATTTAAATCATGTCGGCCCAATAGATAGAGCTTATTATGTCATTTTAGCAGGCACCATGCAATCAATCAACAAAAAAATGAAAAGAAATAATGTATTATAACTTACAAAAAAAAAAAAAAAAAAAAAAAAAACAACATTTGGATAACTTGTTTTACACAAACAATCATATAATGTAACATTTCTTTTTCTTAAAAGTCTAAGGGGTTGTTTGGCAACTTCTGAATTATTTAGTGCTGAACCAGTAAGAGGTCTAAACCATTAAAAGCTAGTATAATGCTTAACCGTTAAGAGGCAATTGTCTGACCAATTCAGATAAGAGGTCTTAACCATTCAGACTCAGTATAATGCTTAATCATTCAGAGGCAAATGTCTTAACCATTCAGACATCTGCTCGCAAAACAAACAGTCTAAACCATTAAATGTTGAACCAATATGAGGTCCGAACCATCAAGAGCCTCATTAAGAGCTAAACAAACAACCCCTAAGCGTATCTACATCTACGATCTTAAATATCTTAAATATACATACGAAATAACCCTTCACAAAAACTAAAACTAAAACAAAACATTTACGAGAAATGATATATTATTATACACAATGCTTAAAAGTGTTAATAAAACTCTTATCATATATTTAGCGATAACTGGTCATATAAGTGGTTCGTGTTGCCAATATGTTTACTCAACAAGTCAAGTGACTTATACTAAGATAACTTTCTTAAACCCCACTTATTAATTATTGAAGTTATGCGTCATTTGTAGCATTCTTTTTTTTATGATTGAAGAAGAAAATACTAGTTAGAGACTTTAACAACGGTATGAACTTCTATAAAACTGTCATTTGATCAATCTTTGGACTTAAATCGTCAGTCACCACGGGAAATACTTTACGAAACAGAAAGTCGTCAGCCTTCTCACCAAGAAGAGCGGCCTCCCTATGGTCATCCTCCTACAAAAGAGAAAGTTGCAATAAGTATAAGTACAACTAACACTAACTGTGAATGAATGAATGCATTACCTTATGATGGAGTAGTTATATTGGCGAAATTAATGTTTGTGTCACTATCAAAGGATGGTGGGCCTAGAAAAAGCATAGCCATCATGATAGTGATACATTCATACTTATTGGTTAAAGTGAGATCATTTCTTTTGTTTTGTCGTCCGTTCCTTCCACGTAGGCATAACCCTATATTGGTCACCACTTGACCCGCACCCTCTAGGTTGGTCTTGGTACCGTGAGTTGTAGAGTGAATTCACGACTTACCTTTTCAATGTTATTTTTCAAAACTCTACAACATTACAACATTAGCCATCTTCGTTTAAATAATAAGATCCCTAGGTGACCTGTCGACTTCAACTCACCATTTTGCAAATATATGTGTGTAAATGTAAAGATGGTGGTGGTTAACAAAAGTAATGGATAAGAGTACCAAAAGGTGTTTTTATTGAAATAACAAACATAATAGTAGTATTTCAGAGTTTCAGGGAAAAAATAAATTTATCTGTAGATAACTATTTACACTTTATTAAAGTAACTATAAACTATTATAAAATAAGGCTCTAAATAATTGTTTTAAACTTTCAATAACCTTTAATTAATTTATCAAAACTTTTAAAGCCGTTAATAAACTGATTAATTTCTGTAAAATTCAAAGTTGCAACTTGCAACTTAATTAAAAAAAAAAAAAAAAAAGACTATTTTGCAACATGCGTGTGAGGGGATCGTACGACACTACTACCTGCCTACCAGTCTGGATCCTACACATAAGAGGGAAGTTAGGTGCACGCGTTTCACTCGGCCCACTACTATAAAATGGGCCATGTTTGTTCAATGTGTTTCTTCCGGCCCATAGAGCCACATAAGCATCTCTAGTAGTGGTGCACAAATCGGGTTTTTTTTAAAACCGGTTTCGGGTATGGAACCGGGTTCGGGTAGGATCGGGTTTTACAAAATCGGGTTTTTTTTAAAACCGGGTCGGGTCCGGGTCCGGGTTTTCTACCAAAAATGTATACCCTATATACCCGGGTTCGGGTCGGGTTTTATAAAACCCGGGGTATTATAATACCCTATTTCCGGGTTCGGGTCCGGTTCGGGTATTCATCGGGTAGGGTTCGGGTATGCATCGGGTTGGGAAAAAACCCGCACCGGGTATTAAAAAAACTCAACCGGGTATTAATGCTTCTTTATATGTTTTAATGGATGGTGTCTATTGAAATTTTAATCACATTTCTAAATTTAAATTCGATAGTGCTAGATCGAAGGAACAGTCCCGATTTGAATCCTTTTGGATTACATAAACAACAATATATTTTATTTGCTATGTTATGTTTTAACCAAGTTCCATCATTTTTTTTATTTTTTTTGTATTAGACAAACACCAATCGATCTTTCCAGCAAATAGAGGGGAATAATGACAAAATACTTCAAATATCATTAGAAACCTAATAATTAAACAAGATTACATCAAAGTGCATACATAATTTTGTTAAATCATAAGAACTAGAAGTCTTAATGCTTGAAAACATAGATAAAAAACATAGATAAAAAAACATAGCTATATAACCGGGTATAAAAAAACCCAGTTCCAGCTATTTATAAAACTCGGTTCCAGGTATTTATAAAAACCGGTTCCGGGTATTTATAAAAACCGGGTTTCGGGTATAAACCAGGTATAAAAAAAACCCGGTTCCGGGTTCGGGTTTTAGATCAAATATGAATACCCGGTCCCTACCCTATGGGTAGGTTCGGGTTCGGGTATAGAAAACCCGGTTTTTATAATACCCGGTTCCGGGTTTTTTTTCCGGGTCCGGGTTCGGGTTCGGGTTTTTTGTGCACCACTAATCTCTAAGGTGGCAATGGGTCAGGTTTAGGTAATCCCAACCCAAACCCGTTAGATAAATTTATCCTAAACCCGTCCTAAAACCTATTGGGTTTATATCAACTAAATACTCGTCCAACATCGGGTAAATACACAGCTTTTGGGTAACCTATTAATTAAAAAAAATACACTACTAGTCAATTACATTTAGTATTACCACTATAAAAATACGTTAAATAGCTAGATTTTGGATCTTGTACAAGACAAATAATTCATACGAAGGGTAGGGGAAAAGCACAGCCATTGATCTCCTAAGATAAATTTTTCTAAATTATGCATTGACATTTTCGTAAATCTTAGGTTCAAACAATTGAAAAAAAAAACAAAGAAAGATTATTCTGGTCCTTTCTTACTTGAGCTTCTTCCCTTCTTGATTTTCAAACGACTATAACTTTTTCATACGATTACATTTAGTTTTATAGCCAGGCTAACCGCAACCCTATAAAACTTTTCCTTAAATTTAGTTGGGAACATCTTGTCACACAATACTCTAGTGGCTGCTCTCCACCTACACCTTCCAACCTAGACGTGATGTGCTACGTTACTATCTATCCCTCATCTCTAAAACATACGATCCTTAATACTTGAAGTTAGTTGCATGTGGAATTACTTGACCCTCAATTGGGTGTCGTGTTAATCTGCTAAGTGGAACCATCAGATTTCATTTTTCCATTTCCTAAATAAAAGCTGAATTATATATTTATAAACAACTAGGTTATATACCCGTTAGCTTCACGGGTTATGGGTTTTGTTAAAAAAAATCTATATCTATAAATGTATTTTTTTTGTATGACTTATAACCTGATATCTCTTCATGCTAAGACCCATGTAACCCCGTGTAAAAACATGGGTGGTTTTTAGAAAATTTACATACCACATTTTATTAAACGAAGAATGGATACACATTTTTTAAGGTTTATTAAAAATGTATTATAAAGAAAGGGAACATCTTTTAAATAACAAACATGTTTAATCGTTTTAAAACAATAAACCGAAACCTAAACACAATCGTTTTAAATAACAAATAAACCAACAGATTCCTCTTTTAGAAAAATATCTTCCACATTTTAAAAACATATTTGATGACTAAATCTTATAAAGATGCAGGCGAGTAACAAAGAAACTAAAAACAGAAAAAAGAAAGATTAATTCTTTCAACAAACTTAGAGGGAAAACACACATTAACTTTTTTGGTCAGACAAAATGAACTATTCAACACCACTACCAGACCAATTCTTAGCAAGTCGCTAAGAACCAATCCCAAACCATAATATCCAAGAAGACTATAGAAGGCTTATAAATTTAACTGATACAAAGAATTCACCCATTCCATTGCCCTCCAAATTTATAGCATTCATCGAATCAACTTTCAACCATGCATGACACACTTTTGACCCATTCACTTCTGAGTGAAACCATTCGGGTTATTGTTATCCAAAGAGGTTGAAAGAAATTAGTAAAAAACCAACCACGGATCACAGGTTGCCTACATGACTGGATTGTATAAGCCATGGGCCATTTGGATCATAGTAATTCTCTAAGTTGAACCACCTTAACTGAACCATCACCACCACATAAAAAAAAAACAATTTGAAATAACCTAAATATCTATCACAGTGTTTCAATCTTTAATTTAAAATTCAAGTGTAAACCTCATGTTATTATCTACTAAACAAAAAATTAAACTAAAAGGGTAAAAATGGTATACCCTAACCACTCCAAATCCTCTTGAGCGGTTGAATGAAGGTTGTCTATCATGCATTTTTGGCCAGTGATACCGATTTTGCCCTTTTATCATCCCAAACCTTTACATCCCCATCTTTACTTCCAGTTAAGGAAAAATGGTATTTGGAATACCCAAAGTTCTGGTAACACTCCCTACAAATGCTTCGGTAAGTTATTAACCTACTCAAAACACATTTCAATTAGAAAACCAACAATGTTTATAATTATCGTATTCACCTTCACATGGGTAATGTCATTTACCACCTTGTTCACAATAGAATTTGGACTAATGTTGTGAGCATCTGGGTCGGGTTTTGGGGCAGCTAACCCGCTAGTTACACCATCATCGTCTTCATCAGAAAGCTGCAACAACCTACTTATGTATGGGGAAAAAGACCCTAAGCTTCCACCCTGCATCAAATTGCCAAATTTAAATACAATAAAATAAAAAACAAATACATAAATATAACCGGTAAAATTTTCAAAATAGCGCGAATCATACCTGATGCAAATTTTATGCACAGACACTATTCCTTTTAAAATCAAATTTTATGCACAGACACACCCAGGTAAATTAAAAATTCTTATTAAAATCAGCTTATTTGACTCGCAAATAATCAGATAAACAATCGAAGGTTAGACCTTCTCGTGTAGATATTCGAGCCCTCTTGCTGCACCGTATGCGATTCTAACTCTCTGAGTCCAGCTCAGCACCGGGCCCGGTTCTGCCCCTTGTTCGCCCTTTCTCCCTATAACCGAAAATCACACCAAATTTATCTTAGGTTCTGAGAGCACGAGTACAAGATTATAAAGAATATGAAAATTATGTACCGTGTAATTTAATGAAAAGCTTGAGATTCGAGTCTGCTGGTTTTGCATTGTAAAGCGGCTGCAAAGCCTTCACGACAATTGTCATATTTGGCCTGAAATCCGCTTCATATTGAACACATAATGCTGAAACTGCTGCCATCTGTGTATGAGCACAAACAATAACACTTCAGAGATGAAACATAACCCTAATAAAATCGTAAAAATAGAAGAAAATAGAATGGACCTTTGCAACTGCTTTTGGGGGGTAGTCATTGTTTAACTTTGGATCGACGCATTGCTTTACTTTGTCCTCACTTAATTTTGGTGTTGTCTGTAGCAATCGAAGGTTGGACCTTCTTGTGTAGATATTCGAGCCCTCTTGCTGCACCGTATGAGATTCTACCTCTCAGAGTCCAGCTCAGCACCAAGCCCGGTTCTCCCCCTTGTACGCCCTTTCTCCCTGCGCTCGCTGCATGCTAAATATTAAAATCCATATTAGTCTCTTTAGTAAAGCGGATTACCAGTTTTACAAGTGTGAATACTGTCTAAATGACTTTCAACCCGTTCAACCCATCTGACCCATCACCTTTCTAGTTAAATGCTCATGCTTAATTTACCAGACATATATAAATAACCAAAACCGACTCAATTTAAGAAAACGGTTCAAAATCACATCACCACTGACAAAACAATGATAATAGCAAGAACGACAGTAAAACACTTCTAAAAATTGAACATTCAACATGTAATTAGGACAACAATCTTCCACGGTCCAGTTAGAAGCTTTTCGAGAATAATAAACAGCAGAATCAGTTAGAAGCTTCTTTCTTTCAGCTTATTTTTTTCAACGTAGATTCCCCCTGTTAGAAAACATAGTCAACGGTTTATTTTTTCATCAATACTATATTATGAATTATGAAGCATTTAATATAGTAATTTAAAGAGTAATTAACTTCTAACACCCAACTCCTTCAGCTTCGGCTCCTGCTAGGACTCCTATCATACGAAATGCAGCAGAACAACAGCCTTCTTTTGGGATCAAGATTTACCAAAAACCCCTTATTCCAAAAACCCACCAAATAATCAAGCCAACTTCAAAACTCTGATCACTAATTCCCCCTAAAACCCTACCAAATTAGAAATCAAAACTTTAGGATCAAGATTTACCAAAAAAAAAAACCCCTAATTCCAAAAACCCACCAAATAATCAATTCAAATTCAAACTCCAATCACTAATTCCCCCTAAAACCCTACCAAATCATATTAAAATTCAAAACTTGAGGATCAAGATTTGCCAAAAAAAAAAACCCCTTAATTCCAAAAACCCACAAAAAAACAATCCAAATTCAAACTCTAATCACTGATTTCACCTAAAACCTTACGACTGTATAACATCCACTATACGATACGAAAAAAATAATGAATTTGAAAAAAACATAATTGAAAAGTTGAAGAATGCGAAAAAAACTGAAACATGACTTTCCTCTGTGATATAAAAACTACTTTCAAACCAAGATTAAATTGAAACCGATTTCAATGGACGATTTCAGTCTACTCACAAGCATTAAGTTGACATTCATGAATAAGCGATTAATGATCCAGTTAAAATTAAATGGTTGGTAATAGATTAAAACTTCAAGAGACAGAATAAAAAATACACTACAAATCCACACAAAATAGAAAGTCCCCTAAATCAGCAAAGATCAGTGTAAAGAAGAGTAAACATACCTATGAGAGTTCACTCGAATCCGATTCCTTTAAGGTTTCTGACAGGAAACCGGGTTAAAATTGTAGATTAAAACCAACCAACATCGGTGTAAGTGTATAACCAAAAAGCTAATCACTTGTCTTACCTATAACCAAAAAGATCAGAAATTAAAAGATAAAGACACAAACCACATGATCACAATCCACAAGTTGTTGTTCACTGAGACTAACCAACTCCCCTGTTTGAAGAAAGTGAGATCCTTCCAAATCTCCCGTTGTACTAAACGACCAGCACGATCCACATGAACCCTTGAACAACATCCCACACATTAATTAATCAATCATAATATCTAAAACAAATCAACCAAAATACAAATACAAATACAAATTCTTAAATAACATAAAATTGATCAATAAACATACCTGATGATTTTTAACAGGAGTAACATCGCCATGATCATGCCAATCAAACTCTTCAGGAAGATCACCAGTCGGAAGAATCGGGGCCTTATTCGCATCAGCTGGAAACGACAAACCACTCTTCAACCCTAGATACCTCTCATAAAACTCCAACGACGCCAAATCAGAAACCCACCAAATAATCAATTCAAATTCAAACTCTGATCACTAATTCCCCCTAAAACCCTACCGAATCATATTAAAAGTCAAAACTTGAGGATCAAGATTTGCCGAAAAAACCCTTAATTCCAAAAAACCCACCAAAAAAACAATCCAAATTCAAACTCTAATCACTGATTTCACCTAAACCTTACCAAATTATATTAAAAATCCAAACTTGAGGATCAAGATTTGTCAAGAACCCTTAATTCCAAAAACCCACCAACAATTTCTCAAAATAAACCTAAATTCACAAAAAATATATAAAAAATTAAAAAGATATCTGGTAAAAAGACTCACCTTTATAACTACATTTTCTGAGCAGAGCAGTAATAATCTGGCAAGTTGAATCATCACCTTCAACCAACAAAACCCTGAGAACCATTTTGGGCAAAAACTTTTCCCACCTCACAAAGTTATTAGTGGTGGTGGCGAAGACTTCTAGGGTTCCATTACTCTACCAAAAAGGAAAACGACGATTAAAGGAAAAGAAAATGTAATCAAAATCAATGAAAACATCAAAGACAACAAAAAACTTACCCTTGAAGAACACTCAAAAACCTACCCTTGAAACTCCTATCAAAAACCCAGTTCATAACTGCGCCTTCATCATTCTTTCGATTATGACAAAACCAATACCTCTCAGCCTCTTGTTCATTTGATTGTAGGTTTACGTGTTGGCCGTCAAGTACAGACTTAACAGCCATTGATCTCCCAAGATCAATGGTTTGAAATTAGGCAATGGCATTTTTTGTAAATCTTAGGTTCAAACAATTGAAAAAAAAAAAAACAAGTAGAGAAAGAGTATTCTGGTCCTTTCTCACTTGAGCTTCTTCCCTCCTTGATTTTCAAACGACTATAACTTTTTCATACGATTACATTTAGTTTTATAGCCGGGCTAACCGCAACCCTATAAAACTTTTCCTTAAATTTAGCTGGGAACATCTTGTCACACAATACCCTAGTGGCTGCTCTCCACCTACACCATCCAACCTGGACGCGATGTGCTACGTTACTATCTATCCCCCATCTCTATAAACATACGATCCTTAATACTTGAAGTTAGTTGCATGTGGAATCACTTGACCCTCAATTGGGTGTCGTGTTAATCTGCTAAGTGGAACCATCAGATTCCATTTTTCCATTTCCTAAATAAAAACTTAATTATATATTTATAAACAATAAAGCACAATTTCATAAACTGCAATTAAAAAAACCATAAGAAAAATCTTCATACACTAAAATATAAATTAAAATTAGTAAAAATTTAACACATAAAAAACAAGAAATCACAAAGCCAATTCCACTTCTTGACTTTGTCGCGTTTATGTTAAAAGGACTATTTCCAACATCAATCTGGTTACATTGTCATACGGTTTTGTAATGTGGATAGTAAAACGATTGTGGTGGAATTGGTTCATTTTGGCTCTAACTCAAACCACCTTTCGATTTAAGCTTTTATTTTATGTTAAATTCATTTAAGGAGAAGATATATGAGTAGAAGAATAGAAAATAGTTTTGGGTGTAAAAACATGGATAAAAATGGTGTAATTTATATGTTGTTATAACAAAAATATTATATTAAATAATAGTCAATTACAACATTCATATAAATGTAGGTAACGGTCATCTTTTCGGCTTTAACCTCGAGTTCACTAGCTGGAATTCTCAACCCGAATCTCTTCTGCCATTTGTGACGGTGATCCCATCCAACCCGATGAACCCAAACAAAGCCCCCCTTCACTGTTAACTCTTATTTATATATTTGTTTACTATGGTGGATGACTGATTTTTCATCATCAAAAGACATTAATACATTAATATCTAAAATTAATATCATATTACTAGGACACTAATGAACAATTTGGTTAAATGCTTTTAAAAACAGAAAATAATATAATAAATATATAATAACGAATAAAAAATAACTAACATTATCCTCTTACTCATCTATAATAACAACTTTAAAACAACTTCTATATCTATCTATCTATACTTTCTATAAAAGGAGAAATCCCAATGACATAAGAAAAGCTGATGTGGCAGGCAGAGAGGTTGTCCAACAATGCTTTTCTTATGTCATTACTGCATCATAAAGCCTAATATATAAAATCATTTTAAAATCTATCTAAAAGTCTGCCTCATCCCAAAACCTCTGCCCATATCTTTTCTTTAAAGCAAGCAGAGGTTGAAAGTATATCCTTTGGCAAACGTATAACTTAGCAGATGTTTTGAAATTGCCGGTAATTTCAAATTCAAAATTCCTGGGGATATGTAATTTGCAATTAATGCATGTCACTCACTCACTTCTGTCAATCTTCTTCTTATATAAAGGTTTCTTTTCTTATTTCACTCTTCATATTTACACTCTCGTGTTCTCTGCTTTTGTATTTTAAATCCACACTTCCAATGTATCTCTCCCTCAAATCCCTTCTTCTCAATACTCGACATTTGTTCATAAAGGATAAGAGAAAACGGAAGCTCTCTTTTCAGAACAAATTTTGGGGATATGTGGTTTGCCTTGATGATGGTAATGTCGTCTATATAATTATGTTCGTTTTGATTTTTGATTTTTCGTAATTGTTTTTTATCTGAGTTATAACTAAATGATGATTGTGAATAATTTGAGCAGATGATGATGGTGATTGTTCTACAGTTGTTTCCAGCATCATTGTTCCAACATCGTTGAAAGTATGTTTTTTTTTTGAAATTTTGAACTGATCTACTCTAATTCTCGCTTTATATTTCAGTCTAATCACAGTTGTTTGAAATTCATACAATCATCTGCGGGTTATTTTAGGTTTATGTATTTTAAACTGTTGATATATTCCAGCTCTGTTTTCTTCGAGCGACCAGTGGTAGAAGTATTTGTGAATACACTGAATGGTTTTAGAATATGTTAATATGGATATTGATGGTATTAAATTAAACACAAAGAAAGATTATTAAGTGTACATTTAAAATAATTTTTGCTGATTATTAAATGATGATTATGAATGACTTGGGCAGATGATGATGATGTAGAACCCACAGTGGTTCCTACTAAACGCAAGAAAGGATATGCTTCTGCTGTAAGATGAGATTTTATTTAATAAGATATATAAGTAGATTCAGTTTGTTCTTTCCTGCCTTTTTTGTATTAAAAGAAGCATAAAGTTTGGAATTTTGATGTTTAGAATGTATACACTTCTGCAGGCTCCGATGATTTAAAGCAGCTCTTTATCAAGCAAGTTGAGAGTTAAGTATATGAGGATAGGGCTACTCTTCAAGAGCTGAAGAAGTGTTTTGATGGACTGCATCTTGGTCTGCTCACGAGAGACCAGGTTTCCAGAAACCTGATGGTGATGCCTTCAATACTTCCGTGGAGTTCATGGCGATTGTCAAAGATAAACATTGAGAGGTTCAGTACTCGATGGAGTTGAAGCTAAAAGCACTTAGTTTTTGTTGTTAGATTCCTAAATTTCTTGGTGTTGTTATTAGATTTTAAAGTTTTGTTGTTCAGTACTCGATGTAATTGTTGATATTTTAATCCTCATAATTAAATTTTAATCCTATTAATGTTTGTGGAGTGTTATGGGTGAAATTCTGAGCCCATATCCTGGATAGTATCTTGAATTATATCTTGATTGTATGATAAATATTCATACTCAGGATGCTGACTCAGGATATTGGTAACAACCTGATGTGGTATCCTGAGGGTCACTAACGAATTACGTGCAGGAGTACAAGTTCACAACGGTTATGAAGACCTTTTCTCCTGAAGACTCTGTCCAAGTTGTTCGAAGAAGAACGTTGAAGCCGCATTACTTGGTCTTCAACGTTCATGTGGGAATATTCGTTGGCATCCCCCTATTTTAGGAGATTTAGTTTCCATTTTGTAGATATAAATGTATGGATAAACCAGATCAAATAGGACATCACATTCACTACTCTCGAACTCTCGTACTCTCTCTCTCGCAATTCACACACTTTCTGAAAAACATTGTAACACTTAGCAACGATCTGGTCAATATCCTGCACTGTATCATGATATTTGAAGCAATAAGAAGAACAAGGCAGCTGCGATTGTCAGCTCCCAAGGTTTTGTGCCGGCGATCTAGATTGATCAAGGGCTTTCCTCGTACATCTCGTGTCACCCTTTACTTTTTAGCTCATTGTTTGGTTGTTGATATAGCTCGATATCCTGAGCTATATCCTGAAAACTATTTTTGCAAACACTAAATTCAGATTATTTTCAACACACATTGTTAGCACACTACCTCACTTAACTAATTTGATCACTAAATTGCTTAGGTAATTTTTAACCAAAACAATTTAGCGTCCACCGTGGGGCAAGTGGTGCTATTTCTACTGAAAGCTTTCTTAAAATCACAACTTGGTTTCCTATTTTCGAAACTTTTTTGCACACTATTTTTAATGGCCTCAAAATCAAACATGAGCTCTTCTACCGTGTTTGCTACAACCTACGCTACAACTGGTTCGGTGCTTCCACCACCTCCGAGGACACAAGCATCTTCACAGCCCCAGGCTCCTCCAAGAAGGAACGAAACTCATGTGGCTCGGGATATTATCCCCACTCAGAATGTTCAAGGATCTGCTGCCTCAAGGAAAACTCCCATTTTGGCTTCTAATGATGAAATTCTAACTTTGTTTGGTAGTATACAGGATCAAATGAAGCCACAGCAGGAAACAAATCAAATGCTGATAAGAGAAATACAGCTCTTGAAGTCCAGCTCGAGTAGGCCTGCTGAGGATATTGTCACTCCCCTGCAGCCAAGAGCATTGAACTTCAGTTCAGCAGTATACACCGAGGATAACAGGGGCCATATTGTGCCTAGTCATTCCCATAATCATACTCCTGAGATACCCTCTTCGGTTAGGGTGTCAACTGTGAGAAGTTCAGGATATGCTTCAGGATATGGTCAGAATCCTCAAACTGGTAACGTGTCTAATAACACTAATACTCTTGTTACTAATGGTCTTGGATCTTTGCAGGATGCAGGTATGACATAAGCATTCTCTAGGGAGCTTCAGAAATTGAAGGACATTATATCCAGTGTACCTGGGGTGGTCCAGCCAATCCTAGAAGTGTCCTAGGATAGTCACAGGATATCCCGGTTTGCATATCCTATTTGTGATGCTGAAATCCAAAAAAGATTTCAAACCCCCAACATGAAGCTCTATGACGGAACTACGGATCCTGAAGAGCATATTGCTCAGTATAGGGAGAGGATGGAGATTAACCCTATTCCACCGGATCTTAAGGAAGCATGCCTCTGCAAGGGTTTTGGCTCTACTCTAACAGGATCAGCCTTAAAATGGTTCTTAAACGTTCCACCTCATTCAATTACATCATTTGCTCACTTAGTCAATTAATTTAATAGTCAATTTTCTTGCAGTCGAAGTTTTGAAAAACTAACCAGTGATCTCTACAGGATAACTCAAGGACCTCAGGAATCCTTAAGGGATTACATGAACAAGTTTAGCAGGGAATCTTTGGATATCCCGCATCTTGATGTTGCAACAGCTGTGCAGGCTTTCAAGATGGGATTGCAAAAAGATTCTCAATTTTATCAGGATCTTGTGATGAATCCTTGCAGGAACCTGGATGAAGCTCGGAATAGGGCTTTGAGATATATTCGACTGGAGGATGACAAAAAGATGCAAAAGAGGATGAATTCATCCTCAACCTACGAATCAACCAACAGGAAGTCAGAATCCTCATACAAACCATATTGCTCCAAGCCATATGGCAGGAATGACAACAAAAAAAGTGAATGCTGTTGAAGACGAGGATCCTGAGGATTATCCTGAATTATCAGAATATTGTTTTTCTGTTAATATACCTGAACTAATGTATGCTATGCAGGGTCTGGGAGATAAAGCAAGGTGGCCTAGGAAAAACCAACAAAAAGCTGATTGGAAGGATAAATCCAAGTGGTGTGCCTTCTATGAGGATTTTGGACATATTACGGAAGATTGCATTGCCCTGAGGAAAGAAATAAGCTATCTGCTGAGCAAAGGATATCTGAAGGATCTTTTGGGAAGAAAGAAGAATAAGGGTCAGGATACTGAGAAGGATCCTGAACGAGCATCATCACCTCCAGCCGACGCCAAGATAATTAACTTTATTTAAGGAGGATCCGACATTTGTGGAACTTCTTAATCTGCGGAAAAAAGACATGCAAAGGAGGCTAAGGCACAAAGAGGAGATAAGCCGACCAGGATGACAACCCTCACAACCGATAACGTTTGATAGTGATGACAGGGATACTGTCCAGGATCCTCATCATGGTGGTTTGGTAATAACTTTATATATTGCTAATCACTTTGTACGCAGGATACTGGTGGATAATGGAAGCTCCGTCAACATTATTCAACTAGAAACATTGAAGAGGATGAATGTATCCCTGATGGATATCACTTCAAAATCCACTGTACTTGTTGGGTTCAGTGGAGAGGCCAAGAATACCGTGGGAGAAATAAAGCTACCAGTATATGTTGAAGGAGTCAACACAATGCAACGCTTCTGTGTTATGGACACCTTATCCTGCTACAATATTATATTGGGTAGGCCATAGATCCATGATATGAAAGTTGTGTCATCGACCTACCATCAGTTTATCAAGATCTCTACCCCTTGGGGGGTTGTCAAGGTGGAAAGTGATTAACAGGAGGCAAAGGAATGTTATTCTTCCTCAATGAAATCCTCAACAAAGCACAAGACAGGATAGCAATTAAAGAGGCGAGCCTACAATATCGCGGAGGCTTCAGAGCCGGATGTTAAGAAAATTATCCTGGACCAGGATAATCCGGATATCTCGGTGCTCGTAGGAACCAATATCCCTCAAGATATTGAGGATCAGTTAACTAACTTTTTAAAATGCAGTATGTCAACATTTGCATGGAAGCATGAGGATATGACAAGCATTTCTAAAGATATTATCACTCACAAGCTTGGTATTGACAGGTCTTTCAAGCCTGTTCAGCAAAAGAGAAGGAAGTTTGCTCCTGAACGAAATACAATTATTCAAGAGGAAGTTGAAAGATTATTGAAGTCCAAGATGATCAGGGAAGCCAAATTTCCAAAGTGGCTAGCAAATGTGGTCGTGGTCCAAAAGAAGAATGGGAAATGGAGAGTTTGTGTAGATTACACAGACTTGAACAAAGCATGTCCTAAAGACCTATTCCCTCTACCTCATATAGACTCGATGGTGGATGCAACTGCTGGTCATGAGATGTTAACATTCATGGATGCATCATCAGGATTCCAGCAGATCCAAATGGAACCTTCAGACCAGGAGGATACTGCTTTCATGATACCAACATGTATTTATTGTTATACTGCTACGCCTTTTGGTTTGGAAAATGCAGGTGCAACGTACAAAAGATTGGTGAACATGATGTTTAAAGATAAACTGGGGGACACCATGGAGGTGTACATTGATGATATGGTAGTAAAATCCAAGAAGGCTAAGGATCATCTCCAGGATATTGAAGGAGCATTTGATATCCTGGATCAGTATAACATGAAGTTGAATCCTGCCAAATGCCATTTTGGAGTGGGGGTAGGAAAGTTCTTAGGATATATGGTAACTAAAAGGGGTATAGAAGCAAGCCCAGAACAGATCAAAGCCATCTTCCAACATGAAAGATGTACAAAGATTGACGGGACGAGTAGCAGCATTAAACAGATTCATATCAAGATCCTCGGAAAAATGCAAGGAATTCTACGATATCCTGAAGAAGAATAAGAAATTCAAATGGGGAGAGAAGCATGAAGCAGCCTTGCAGGAATTAAAGCAGTATCTTTCAACTGCACCTCTATTGATGAAGCCCGAGGGTGGTGAACCATTATCCCTGTATCTTGCAGTATCAGGGAATGCAGTAAGTGTTGTTCTGGTAAAGGATCACGAAGGTCAGCAGTATCCTGTCTATTATGTTAGCAAAAGTTTATTAGATGCTGAAAATAGATATTCTGTTAGTTCATTACGTCTATTGACTTCGTCTTGTATCATGTAATAGTATAAGATAGGTTAGAATAACCAGTGCACGAGGTTCGAGAGTCGAAACTTTGTGTTTAAGCAAGTGATTTCGCTTATATGGCATGTCCATATAAGTGGAATCACTTCTACTATAAATAGGGCACTTGTTGTTCATTTGGTAACGGTTCTGAAAGTTGTAACGAAGTGCTGCCAGATTGCTTTTAGGTTGTAAACGTTGTTAAATCAATCAAAGAAGCATTATAATTAGTTTGAGCGTCTGTATCTTTGATTCCGCCTCTGATACAGAGAAAAGACTCTTCTGATTGACTCGTTCGGGTCCAACAACGATCCTACAAGTGGTATCAGAGCTTAGGAGGAAGAGTTTAGCTCAATTGCATCAGATTTCTGTCTTCTACACCTTCTTTTTCGATCTGAACAAGTTTCCACGGTTAAAATCGGCCAAATTTTTCACAGAATGTGTATTAGTGGATATTAATAAAGCCTTGAAAGTTACAGGACAAAATTCGGACTAAAAATGGACCAAATCATCTTCCGAAGTGATTTCGCTTATTTGGACAATGTGTGATTTCACTTATTAGTCAATCTAATTTCGCTCCAATGGACAAGAAAATGTGTGATTTCGCTTATTTGTCAATCTAATTTCGCTTTTGTGGACATCAGAGACTCCTGATTTCGCTTTTGTGTCAACATAAGATCATGATTTCGCTTTTATGTCAAGTCTGATTCCACTCATTCGTACATTGTGATTCCACTCATTCGTACATTGTGATTCCACTCATTTGTACATTGTGATTCCACTTATTCGTACATTGTGATTCCACTCATTTGTACATTGTGATTCCACTTATTCGTACACTGATAGTTCCACTTATTCGGACAATTGCTATTTCTCTCATAGTGTCATATTTCGATCGATAGTGAACTTTTTCGAGTCAAGATTATTTCACGACAATCGAGTGTCAGTGTATTTCAGATTACTTGATATTGTTTAAACTGATTGAGTTTGTTTGTTTGCTTTCAGGTAATTGAAGATGTCAAGTAACGGTGAAGAATTTTACAACACATTTTACAAAGCGTTCACTTCCGAATTGTCAGATAGAAGTTCTGAGATGAAAGAATATTCAAGAGAGATTTCGGAGAATTTGAAGTTTGAGAACATGTATGGAAGTCAACTGAAGCCACCAAAGCTAATGAAAGTGGAAGATTATCACTGGTGGAAAAACAGATTTGAGGGTTGGGTAAAAGCTTTCGCTACTGAAAGCTGGTTAAAACTGACAGATGGATACAATAAACCAGTAAAAGAGGGAGGAGAGTTAATAGATCCAAAAGATTTTACAGAAAAAGATATAAAAAATGTTGTGGCTGAATATAGAATGATAACATTGATCAAACAGTCAGTAAGAGAGGATATTATTTCATTGCTCGAACAAGAAAAGACTTCAAAGAGTTTGTTGGAAGCGTTAGAGAGAAAATGTGTAGGTAGTAATGAAATTGTTAAAAACAAAAAGAAATTGTTGCGTAAAGAGTTTGATTTATTCAGTTGTATGAAAAATGAATCTATTTGTAAAATGATTGAGAGATTCGGACATCTGAAAATGGAGCTGACCAGACACAAAATCTTACCTTCTGAAGAGGAGCTGGTAGATAAATTGTTTGATTCATTGCCAAATGATCAAGAGTGGCAATACTTCGCTCTAATGTTGAAAAACACAATCAAGCCTGAAGATTTGAAAGTGGATTTGCTGATTGAAAGACTTGAAAGCCATGAGTTGGAGATAAAGAGATCTAAAGTCAACAATCCAGCTTATCAGCAAAATGTGGAGCTTTACTACAGAGGAAATGCACCACAGGCTGGATCTCCAAAAACAACATTTTCTGCAGAAAGTTCAAACTCAGTGAACAATGAAAGTCTTCACAGTGGTTTTCACAGTGGATCTTCTTCAAACACTTCAAGTCAATCTGCTTCCAAGAATTTGTTTCAGTGTAATATCGCGGTGGATCTGAAGAATGGGCAGAATTTCAGCGAAGAGTCGGCAAAACAACAGATGGTTTTCTTGGCATCTGTACTTGAATCGTATGAAAGCCTACTTGCAGGGAAGATTGGCAATACCAACTTGACAAAAGAAGATTATGATCAATTAGACCCCGAGGAGATGGAATTGATGGATATAAGATGGTGCATAGCCAGTACGGTTCGTCGAGCACAGCGGTTCATGGAGATCACGGGGAGAAAGTCAATTGGTGGACCATCTACAAAACTGGGATTTGATAAATCCAAGGTGACATGCTTCAAATGTAAACAAAGAGGTCATTTTAAGCGCGAGTGCAGAAATGCGTATGCTGATGATGATTCTGCAAACCCGTTCAACGAAGATTATTACAAGAAAGCAATTTATCATCAGAATAAGTCTGAACCACCAAGATTAAAGCAACCAGAAGAAAGATCAAGGGCTCTTGCAGTTATATATGATGATGAAGGTTACGACTGGAGTCAATTTTGCCCGGAAGAAGATGCAGTTGGATATGCATTTGTTGCAAATGATGATCATGATACTTGGTGGAGAAGAGACAGTGCAAGATGGGAGATTGGCAAATTGTATGAACCATTTAAGGAAGCACAAAGAGCCAAGAGATGGAATGAAGAATTAGAGTGTTACATGGATCCACAGGGTAATCCAGTAGTTGATCCATCAAAAGTGGATTTTGATGCTGTAACCAATGTGTTTCCAAGTGAGGGTACTTTCAATACAAGAAGGCTTTCTGATAAAAGCTATTTGCCAAATTTGATGATCAAGTTAAAAGAAGTTTTTGAAGCAAGTTTACCGAAGGTGGTAGAACTGAAGAAAAGAAAAGAAGAAGAATTGAAGAAGACGATTGAAGAAGTGAAGACTGTTGCAAAGCTTGCTGGAGAGGAACAGAGAGCTGAAGAAACGCAGAAGAATGAAGAAGCGCAGAAGAATGAAGAAGCTCAGAAAGAAGAAAAGGAGGAAGATCAGAAAACTGAGTCAGAAGAACCGGTGCTGAAAGAAACTGAGGTTAGAAAATCTTCTGATTTGTCGAATGTTGAAATCTTTGATAACAAAGAAAACAAGTGCAGGAATTGCATAGAAATGTGCAAAGCCTGTACTGAAAAAGATGATATAATCAAAACAAAAGATATTGAAACAAGCAAACTTGAAAATGTTCTCAAAATGAAATGTAAAGAAATGATTGAAAAAGAAGAAATTTTGAAACTAAAAGTTGAAAAATTGACACAGAAATGTCAAGGTCTTGAAAAGGATAATGATGTTTATAGACAAATGTGTTCAGCAAAATGTGTCGATTGTGTTGAAAAAGAATCTAAATTTCAAGATTTACAAAAACATTATGATTCTTTAAAGTGGTCGAGTCAGAGAGTACAAGAAGCTTATGATACTTTGAAGAGCCAAGTCAAAAGTTTTGATCAAAGATTGTCAGAAACTTTAGTCACTAAAGAAATGTATGAAAGAAAGTTTAAAGAAAAACAAATTGAATTGAACAAGTGTGTTGATGAAATTGCTAATCTTAAACAAGTCTTGGCTGAAAAAGAAAAAATTGTTACAAAACTTCAAAGTTATCATAACTCTTCGTACATTCTTGAACGCATTTTCAACATCACACCAGATGACAAAGATACTGAAAATTGCAAAAAGGGTATTGGTTCAGAGTTTCATCAGGTACCACCACCATTGAGAAACAATTATACTTTTTATGATGAGGAAAAGGTGGCAAAGGGTTTGAACATAGCTGACCAGTTACCTGAAAATATCGATGTGACTTACTCCAAATCTGATGATGCTAATGATTCAGAGGTGGTAAGTAAGGTTGTCGAAAGCGTTTTGAAAGATGAGTCTACAAAAGGTAAGTCTGAATCACAGGATGAAGATGAAGGAAATCTTTATGATGGTTATCTGAAAAACACAAAATCCGAGAAAATTTTGAATGATGATTCAAAAGGATTGGTTTATACCATGATTGGATCGGACAAATTATTCTTAGATGTTGTATTCCCGATTCAGAATGTGATTTCAGAAAAGGTTGATATAGTTTTTAAAATGGTTGAGATTGAGAAGTCTGAGATTCCAAAGTTTGCTAGTAAAGGTCATAAATCTTTTTATAGCAAACCTGGTTTTAAGAAGAAAAACATGAAGGCTGGTTTGGGTTATAAAAGGAAACGAAATTGGAATAAAAGTAAAGAACCAAATTTGCAACAAAAGATGAGTTTTGTTCAAGGGAAAAGCTTGAAAGAAGAGGAAAAACTCAAATTTGGACAACAGTCTAATGAGGAGTTTGATGCTATGAAAAAGAAACAACAACAGGCCAAGGATGTTTCAAAGAAAGTGTGTTTTAAATGTGATCAAATTGGACATGTTGCACGAAAGTGTCCAAATCCAAAGCCTGTTGATGTTGAAAAACAGAAATCTGAGGATGTGAAAGATAGGTCAACCAGATTTGATTCGAAACAAACTTGGAGGTACAATACAAACAAGTTTGCTTCAAATCAAAATTGGAAATCAAACCCGAACAGGTTCGATTCAAGACAGACCTGGAATTCTCACACACCTAGATTTAGAACAACACAGAGTTGGAAAACGTTTGTTGATATGACAAAACCTCAAGAGTTTTGGAAACCTAAAATTGTTGTTCAAAAACAAGGTGTTCAAAAAGAGACAAATTTTTACAAAAGAGGTACTCCGGAAGGTCAAATGTGGAGTGTTAAGAAACAAGTGACGTTGGAAAAAGATGAGAAAGTTGAAGTCAATGCTGAAAAAGTTTTAAATGACAAAGAGTTTCCGAAATTAAATGAACATTATTGTGTTGAAATGCCTAAGGTCCAACAGACCTGGGCTAAATTGTTCAAATAATTGATAAAGTTTGAATGTGCAGGTGCTCAATGAAGCTGAAGATTGTGAGAATGGTAGTTGGAGCAGCCTGGCACAGGAAGAGGTTGCAGGACCCTGGTTTGGTTGAACAGGGAGTTTAGTTTGATTGTTTTCTGTATATAAATAAACAATATTACCAAAACCCTAAAAACTTGAAAAAAATTAAAAACCAAAAATATGTTGTTTTTAATATTGTTTTGAATAAATGTTGATTGAATACGTCGAAACCCTCACGGCTGAACAAACATGATTACTTTCATCTGATTGAAAAACGGTTTTCAAACTGTTAAGATCAATGGGTTGTAAATCATGGGGGTACGTTATATTTTCTGCTTAAAGTGTTATATTTTCTGCAAATCAGAGCATGTGAAGCAGAAAATGGATGGCGAGACAAAGCTATCAATGTTGGTTGTCAAATTTTCTTTAAATGGTTTTGCATTTTAGGGGGAGAAAAATTGTTGTTAGAAAATACAAAAACATTTGAAAATTTGAAAAAGTCAAAAACATGATAAAATTCAAAAATTGAGTTTTTGTGTAAAAAGAGGAAATGATAGTATATCAGTAGACAGTTACAGTATGCTAAATAATTGTAATGATTAAAAAGCGTTAAACAGTCTCACTGATGATGTGTCGGTAGATTTTTATACATTTAGTAAACTTTTTCGGGATATAAACCTAAATTCAAACACTTGCTTATTTCGTGGGGAACACTACTTGGATATATAGGTAACCCCTGAAATCTCGTTTGAAAGGTCTCATAATCTGATATACTAGGTTTTTATACTCAATGATGTCTGGGGTATTATTCCGGGACTTCTGCTGAATGGAAGTTCTGACCTAGTCCTCGAATAATACTTTCCGCAAATGCTTGAAACACAGCATCACCCTCAGCATATATGATAAGACAATAAAATTGCTTAGCAATGCTGTTGTAAAAAAGATCCTCTAAAGGGGACACACCCAAGTTGAGTCATGATCTCTCTGCTGAACGGTAGTTCTGACCTGAGCTCTCATGATTCTTCATAATTTATTAACCCCTTACAGATATCATTTGTGTTATAATTACCTGTAAGACTGAATATTGGGATCTGGATACGGGAGTATATTCAAGAGGTGGGACACATGAATGGGTTTAAGTTCTTAAAATACCTAATTCGTATCCTGAATCAGTTGAAATTTGTATGAAAATTTAAGTGGACAAGTATATCGACAATCTAAGTGAATTGTTTAATTCTTGATGTGAAAATTAAGCTCAACGGTACTTGTGACTTGTCAAAAACTGATATGATCCTCTGATGCATACTCAAACAAAAATATTGTATGTAAATATGTTTGTACATATTTCTTTACTGCTTTACTTTTTCAGAAAATACAAAAAGATTTTGATTTCTGCTTTATTTTCGACAACTGATGTCTGAGTGCTGAGTTTCAAAATCTAAGTAAGCTGATCGTGTTTCTGAAAATAAAACAAGTTCATTAATTTGAAACTTGAAGTTTTAAAAACAAAAATCAAAAACATTTTGTGATATCTCCAAGGTCATTAAGTTGGACTTGGATGATTAACTGTGGGGGATTTGGATGCTTATATTGTTATAGAGCTAGTTTCCGATACGATTCGATGAAACTGCCAAATTCATGGGAAGTAATTTTGAGGAGATTGAATTGTCAGATTACGATATCTGGAAGATTAAAATGTTGTTACTTATAGTTGTATGAGTGATTACAGGAAAAGTCCAGATTAAGATCCCGAGAGCAGAGTCTTAGGGGGAGTCTGAAGACAAGCTGAAAGTTAGGAGCTTGTAGCTGGAAAGCTAGGTGTCGATCCCTAAAAGCACGGAAGCTTGATGAAAGGGGGAGCCTGCTGATGATAAAGCTGTTGATGATAGAACCAGTGATGAGATCCTGGTGTAAGAGTCAAAGTGTGAAGCTGATCAAGAGAGTGATGGATGCTTACAATGTTACAATCTGAGTGAGGATGCAGAATGATCAAGACTGAAGAAGGTGTCATAACAGAGAATAGTCACTGAAGACTTCGTCAATATCCGAGGGGGAGTCTGTTAGTGCATTACGTCTATTGACTTCGTCTTGTATCATGTAATAGTATAAGATAGGTTAGAATAACCAGTGCACGAGGTTCGAGAGTCGAAACTTAGTGTTTAAGCAAGTGATTTCGTTTATATGAACATTGTCCATAAAAGCGAAATCATAAGCTTCTGATTTCGCTTATATGGCATGTCCATATAAGTGGAATCACTTCTACTATAAATAGGGCACTTGTTGTTCATTTGGTAACGGTTCTGAAAGTTGTAACGAAGTGCTGCCAGATTGCTTTTAGGTTGTAAACGTTGTTAAATCAATCAAAGAAGCATTATAATTAGTTTGAGCGTCTGTATCTTTGATTCCGCCTCTGATACAGAGAAAAGACTCTTCTGATTGACTCGTTCGGGTCCAACAACGATCCTACATATTCTCATTTAGAAAAGTTGATATTAGCCTTAGTTATGGCGTCAACTAAGCTTAGACACTATTTTGAGACACATAGGATTCATGTTAAAACTAATTATCCTGTTAAAAATGTGCTTAGGAAACCTGAAATGTCAGGTAGGATGGCTAAGTGGTCGGTAAAATTAAGTGCCTATTATCTAGTATATGAACCTAGAAATGCTATAAAGTCTCAGGCTCTTGCAGACTTTGTGGCTGATTTCAGTAGTGATATTCCAAATGAAGTAGACCTAGAAGTCCAACCACTAGGAGAAACCTCAGAATCCTGGACATTATATACTGATGGTGCATCTAATGTGAGAGGTGCAGGATTGGGTATACTACTAAAATTGCCACAGGGGGACACATTACCCCAGGCTATTAGATGTGAATTTCCTGCCACTAATAATGAAGCAGAATATGAAGCTTTGATTGCAGGATTAGAGTTGGCCAAGAATATGAATTTTAAAAGTTTGCAAGTATATGTTGATTCCTTATTAATTACTAACCATTTCAATGGATCCTATGCAGTCAAAGGTGAAAGATTAATCGAATATCTTGAAATTGTCAAAAAATTAGCAGGATATTTCGAAGTTTTTACACTTGAACAGGTACCAAGAGAGGATAATGCTGAAGCAGATGCTTTGGCAAACATGGGATCTACAGTTAGGATACCGGAAGGAACTCAAATACCGATACTACATATCCTGTATCCTGCGATGGAACACTACAAGCCTCAGGATAAGGAACTGTCGAGTATCCAGGATCCTGACGATGAGTATCCTGAAAAGAATCCTGAGTCGTGGACAGCTCTGATCATAAAATACCTTAAAGAAGGAGACATTCCTAAAGAGGAGAACCCTAAGGCTTTCAGGATGAAGGTATCTCGTTTTACTATTATAGATAATATTTTATATAAGAAGTCTCTTGCAGGACCATACTTGAGATGCTTGGAGGATCCTGCGACCAAGAAGGTACTTCAGGATATCCATGAAGGAGACTGTGGTAACCATACTGGGGGCAGATCACTACTCTCGAAGGTGCTGAGAACAGGATACTATTGGCCGACAATGAGAAAAGATTCAGCAGAATATGCTCGAAGATGTGATGCATGTCAAAGGCACAACAACATACTACATCAACATGCTGAGCCATTATATCCTATTGCTTCCCCATGGCCATTCATGAAATGGGGAATGTACATAGTGGGGAAGTTGCCCAAGGCTCCAGGAGGAAAAGTTTTTATGCTAGCAATGACAGACTATTTTTCCAAATGGGTTGAAGCTGAGGCATTTGTTCAAGTCAGAGACCAAGAAGTAGTATCATTCATAAAAAGGAATATCCTGACCAGGTTTGGGATACAGGCTGAGATAATATGTGACAATGGTTCTCAGTTCATTAGCAAGAGAACCACCGTTTTTTGCAAAAGTTGGGGAATCAAGATGATTACATCCACACCGGTACATCCTTAAGCAAATGGGCAGGCAGAATCCTCGAATAAGATAATTGTCAACAATTTGAAGAAGAGACTAGGGGCTAAGAAAGAAAGATGGGCAGAAGAATTACCCTTTTGTCTTGTGGGCTGATAGAACAACAATAAAGAGTGCAACTGGGCAAACCCCATTTTCTTTGGTGTTTGAGGCAGAAGCAGCGATCCCGACAGAAATGGTGATACCTACAGCAAGATCAGGCCTCCGGGATCCTGAGGTGAATCCTAAAACTTTGTGCCAAGAATTAGATACTGTGGATGAAACAAGAGATGCGGAAAAGCTAAGGATGGCAGCATATCAACAGAGGATATCCAGAGCATATAACAAGAACCTAAGGACTAGAAGGTTTCAAGTTGGAGATTGGGTGCTAAGGAAGGCTTTTCAAAATACTACTAATCTTGCTGATGGGAAGCTTGCCCCAAAATGGGAAGGACCTTATGAAGTTGAATCAGAATCTGGAAAAGGAGCATACCGACTCAAGAACATGGAAAGAGATATTCTACCAAGATCCTGGAATGCCATACACCTCAAGCTTTATTTCAAGTGAGTTTAGAATTTGATTTCTAACTCATGATGGTATGACTTCTATCTCTTTTAAATATGTTTGAATTTTTTTATTCTTTTGAACCCAATACTAACTTAAGCATCGGAGGGGTGTTAGCCAAGCTAACACCCACCTTAGTTTAAGGTGTTTTGTAGGATATAGCTCCAGGATATACACTCAGGATAATTCGAAAGATTAGAGGATTGGCCCCCTCTCTCACGTTTAAGGGATCCTTATCCCTTCAAAGGTTTAAAGGTATTCACCTTTCTCTCGAGTTGGGTTTAAAAACCCTCCTGGAGCGCAAGTTATCCAGGAATAGTTCAAGATAGCGGGACCAGTTCATGTAAAAGTGGCTGACAATTTCGTTATTATTGGCTATATCTTTGATCCTTAAGGTATATGGGGATTGATCACCCTCTCTCACGAAAGGGTATTTTCATACTCTCTAAGGTTTAAAGGTTTTCACCTCTCTAAGTTTTGGAGTTTATACACTCCCGACTATAGCGCATGAAAATCAGGGTTTATCCCCAGGATATTGAGGGTTTATCCCCAGGATATTGAGGGTTTATCCCCGGAATATTAAGGGTTTATCCCCAGGATATTGAAGGTTTATCCCCAGAATATTAAGGGTTTATCCTTAGGATATTAAGGGTTTATACCCAGGATATTAAGGGTTTATCCCCAGGGTGTTCAGGGTTTAAACCCAGAAAAACCAAAGTCTAAGGACAGGTTTCAAACAGAATACGGCTATGTTGGCATTGAGAAGTTCCTAAGTATTCAGATATGCTGAACACAGGGGACATACACCTTAATACAGTTCAAAGGATGGACTCAAATTTCTAAATGTGCACTGGGGACATCTATGGGATGGAAGATTGGAATCAACTCTCTAAGAGTCTTTGGTATGATCTCTTCTTTTTTATCTTTTGCAATCTCATCTAAGTAACTTAAGTTTTTAGTTATGTATTTTTGAGTTTAATAACAGTATCCTGATCAGGATATCTTCCAAAATACTTTTCAGGATATTTATCCAAAATGTTTCCCCAGGATATCTAAAATAATGAAGGGAAAATATTTTCAAAATAGAATGCATGCAATGTAATAAAAATACAACAACGAGGATAAGGCCGAAAGGTTGATTAGTTTATTATTCACATGCAAAATGTTGCACTATTGGTTTCATCTCAAAACGAGAGCCATCCAGCAACAGTGCAATTAGTCCTAAGCCATATTTACATAAACAGTTGAAGGCTTCGTCCTGAAAACACAGGATCCCTCCACCTTCAGCTGTTGATTGTTCAAAAGCATGCAGGAAATGTAAATTGTTCAAGTGCAGGAGAAGTAAAATGCAGGAAAAGTAAATTGTTTTGGGATTACAGACCAACATTCAAATTTAAAAAAGTGGGCTATGGCCTAGGCATCAATATCCATCATCGCCCACTTAAATGCCCTCACACAGCGGCATCACCACCAGCCTTCTCCGTTTTCTCAGCTTCAGCATCCTGAGCAGCATTCTCCCCAGCATCCTTTCCAGCGTCCTTCTTCTCTCCATCCTTGTCCACCACCTCTGCTGCCTTAGAAGTCTCTCCAGCCCTGGCTTTGGTAGGATATGGCACAGGATTGCCTCCGAGCTCCTTAAGCTTTGCCACCCAGGAGTCAACCGGCCAGGATGGGCACTCAAGACCTGTCTCCTTGGCCTCGTAAGCCATCTTGATCTGAGCCTGCAGCAGGGAGACAACGGCGGAATTTTTTATCCACTCCCGGAAGGAGATCATAGCCTGTTCGTGCTCAACATGAACGGCTGCTAGCTTGACTTCAGCATCCTGAGTAACCTTCTTCAGCTTGTCCTCATAATGCCGGGTTTGGGCTGCAGCGATGGTGCCTTGGTCAGCTATGGTGGTCTCAAGTTGTTTGATCTTGGCCTCATAAAGCTGGGCTGTACCGTAGGTATCGGTGTAAAGATGGAGCAGATGCTGGAGACCCTGCAAGTCAAAATTCAGGTTCGTATTAAAATTTACTAACCAGGATATTCCATCAGGATATACACGCATGATGTAGAACCAGGATATTACCTTATTAAGGAAGGAGGTCATGGGCTCTAAGGAATCAGTAAAGCTGAGTTCTTCATAAGAGAACCCTTCAGAGCCTGGAGTGCTGACTTCGGAACCCTTTCTCTTCTTGGCGGTGGAAGCGCGAGTTCTTGGGTTAGGCTTAGGAGTCGGGATCGGTTTGGAGCTGGTGGTGGCAGGAGTTTCCTTTTTGACGTTGACAGGAGTGGGATAACTGTCAAGCTCATCAAGGTCCAGGAGGATTGGAACTTTGCTGGCATCTGCATACAGGGAGCAACTTTAAAAGCCTTTCTATAACAATATCAAATAAAAATATCTATGAAGGATATTCAGCAATATTCTTACCAGACATGTTTGAGCTGGAGTGTTGACTTGAAGATGCGGGGTACATATTGAAACTTCTTTCAACTTCTGGAAGAAGTCTGATGCTCTCGATTCTCTTCTGTGAGTCGGCAAGAGGAGGTGCAAGCTTCCTGTGATCAGTTGTATACAAGATAATAAAGAAATTAGTTCAGGATACAAGACAGGATCATCCTAAAACCCTGAGTCCTGGCCTTTCTCAACCACTTCACCGGATATTCCGCTCCGCCAGGGATCGAATCTCTTTTCACAAAGAAAAACTTGGATTTCTATTCCTCCTCGTTCCTGGTGGCACGGAGTATCAATGGATCACCGGAGGTAGAGTAAAACAAGAATCAGCAAGAACCGTGGCATCTTAGCTGGTATGCTAAAGGAAGGTCATGAACAGAAATATCAGGGATATGGGTATTCTTGATTCGATCAAGAACAAGCAACACCCGCCAAAGCATTGGCATTGTTTGACTAAAGCTGATTTTTGTAATTTTGAAAAACTCGGTGATGAAATCAGGGAAAGGAAATCGAAGCCCTAAAGTGAATGGAAAAGCGTTGAAACACAGCCATTCATCAGAAACCATGTTTGATCGCATTTCCCGGTCAAACGACCGGAATACAGTCCCTTCCGGGAAGATGCCGGAGGTTTTAAGGGCCGACAGATGAGCACCGTCAAAGGAACATATTTCCTTCTCCGGATCTTGGAGGATATTCTGGTGGATAAAAGTAGGAGTAGAATCGCCGGAGCTAGATCTTGTTTGCCTTGCCATTTTTACCGGAGAATGAGAAAAAGAAAAAGGATGAAGATGAGAGAGAGGATTTTACCTTTTTCTTCTCGGTGAAGACTAAATGAAGATGAGGATGAGAAGTTATAGGAAAGTAATGAGTAAATATAGGCTGAGCGGTTGCAACTTGTCACATCAAAGTCCTATCTCATAATTACCTTGGAATACGTAAAAATGTAACCGTTAGGACCCAGGATCCTCAACGGTAACATTTTTGGGGACAATTGTTATGGGTGAAATTCTGAGCCCATATCCTGGATAGTATCTTGAATTATATCTTGATTGTATGATAAATATTCATACTCAGGATGCTGACTCAGGATATTGGTAACATCCTGATGTGGTATCTTGTGGGTCACTAACGAATTACGTGCAGGAGTACAAGTTCACAACGGCTATGAAGACCTTTTCTCCTGAAGACTTGGTCCAAGTTGTTCGAAGAAGAACGTTGAAGCCGCATTACTTGGTTTTCAATGTTCATATGGGAATATTCGTTGGCATCCCCCTATTTTAGGAGATTTAGTTTCCATTTTGTAGATATAAATATACGGATAAACCAGATCAAATAGGACATCACATTCACTACTCTCGAACTCTCATACTCTCTCTCGCAATTCACACACTTTCTAAAAAAACATTGTAACACTTAGCAACGATCTGGCTAATATCTTCACTGTATCCTGATATTTGAAGCAATAAGAAGAACAAGGCAACTGCGATTGTCAGCTCCTGAGGTTTTGTGCCGGCGATCTAGATTGATCAAGGGCTTTCCTCGTACATCTCGTGTCACCCTTTACTTTTTAGCTCATTGTTTGGTTGTTGATATAGCTCGATATCCTGAGCTATATCCTAAAAACTGTTTTTGCAAACACTAAATTCAGATTATTTTCAACACACATTGTTAGCACACTACCTCACTTAACTAATTTGATCACTAAATTGCTTAGGTAATTTTTGACCAAAACATGGAGCATTTTATTTTTACTAATTTTAAGGTTCATAAGTATTATTATGTAATTTTTAATATCATCTAATTATTGTAGATCGATATTGATGCAGTCCATCAAATTGTCTCTGAGTTTGATTTAGATTATGTTGATGTTGAATTGTGCTTGAACAATTTTTTGAAGAATTACAAAGAATCAATTTCTGTTACTGTATAGATCTGTCAAAGTTAAAGTTTGCCAAAAGAGAACATCTGCTCAAAATCATCATCTGTTGATCTAACGACTGTTTGACTTGCTACTGTTGTCAACATCTGTTGTTGCCTAACAGTGCTTCTCAACATCCGTGTGCGCTGAAGTGGTAGAAGTATGTGTTTAGTATGTAGAGTACTGTTGGTCTTTAAATGAAGAGTTCTTTTTTATTGTTTTTTTATGTCATAGTTTTGAAATTTTATTATTTTTTTATGATTTGGTAAGTCAACAGTTTTTTGAAGAATTTCCTCCTCTCAATTGCAAATACTCAGCATCTGTTACTTTAAATCTCTATCAAAGGTAAAGTCTGCCCAAAGAGAACATCTGTTTAGTAGTGATCCTCTACTAATCTAACGGTTGTTTGACTTGCTACTGTTACCAACATCTGTTGTTGCCTAACAGAAGTTCTCAACATCCGTGTCAGCTAAAGTTGTAGAAGCATGTGTTTACTATGTAGAGTATTGTTGGTCTTTAAATGAAGAGTACTGTTGGCAACATCTGTTGTTGCCTAACAGAGGTTCGCAACATCTTTGTCTGCTAGAGTTGTAGAAGCATGTGTTTACTATGTAGAGTATTGTTGGTCTTTAAATGAAGAGATTTCTTTTAATATTTTTTATGCCAGAGGTTTGAAATTTTATTATTTTTTTATTATTTGGTAAGTCAACAGTTTTTTGAAGATTTTCATCTCAATTACAAATACACAACATCTGCTCCTCTAAATGTCTGTCAGAGGTAAACTCTGCCCAAAGAGAACATCCATTTCAAGTGATCCTCTGTTGATTAAGACATAGTCAGAAGAAAGTTTGAAGAAGCTAAGGTCTGCTATGGGTCAACAGATCTTAAAGAACAGCAGATGATAGACATTAGATCCTGCTCAACAGAGGTTTTAAAAGACAATTGAGAGGAAATTTTGAAATGCGGATAATGGTAAATAATCCCGATGTGGCATAAGAAAATCTGATGTGGCAGCCGTAGAGCCTGTGCAACAATGCTTTTCTTATGTCATTACTGCATCATAAAGCCTAATATATATAAAATTATTTTAAAATCTATCTAAAAGTCTGCCTCATCTCAAAACCTCTGCCCATATATATCCTTTAAAGCCAGCAGAGGTTGAAAGTTCTTCCTTTGGCAAATGTATAACTTAGCAGATGTTTTGAAATTGCCTGTAATTTCAAATTCAAAATGCCTGGGGATATGTAATTTGTAATTAATGCATGTCACTCACTCAATTCTGTCTTATGGTAAAGGCGTCTTATGGTAAACATGGAGTTTAAGTGTAATTATGATAACCTGTTTTTTAAGGTTTAAAATTTGTCCTTTGGATTTCTTGATATATAATTTTATACTTTTCCCATGGAAACGCACTTTTGAAATGTTTTGCATTAAAAGCTTAACCATCGTCGCATCATATTCTTTACACACTAAGTTAGTCTGACGATTTATTTAGTCATACAGCCTTCATTGGGTATATAAAATACATTGGGAAACTGCTTTCATCATTACCGCTTTCATCCATCTACTCAATCATCTTCAAAGTTTTTGGTTTATCAGTATCTTTACAATTTCTTTGGCTTTCAAACACGCATTTGTTCACTGCGAAATGGAAAACACTGGGTTTCAAATGATTGTTGACGAAATTTTCACGAGGCTCCCTGCTGAAGATATTGGTCGTTTGAAATGTCTTTCCAAAAAATTTTATAGGGAAATCTCAAGTCATGCATTTGAGATGATCCATGCTCTCTGAAGTGGAGATTCACTACAAAAGAAACTACTCTCCTTTAAAGACACGTCAATTGTCGTTGACAGCATAGTAGCTGGTAATTTGGATGTTGGTACAAGCAAAACCTTAAGTTTTTCTAACAATGTCCACCCTACCTTCTTACGTATTCTATCGTTATTTAATGGATTGCTGTTAGTTTGCAATGAAGGGATTTACTGTGAGCTGATCCTTTGGAATCCAACTACCAGGCACTATAAGTTTTTGTCTGACGACTACTTCAATTATATTCATGATCGAAACTCTGATACATGTAGAATTTATTTTGATCAATCCAATGATCTGAAAGTGCTTCACATCAGCTGTTACCCTAATGTGGCTACTGCTCGTGTTTACTCACGACGTCGTGAGTCATGGAGAACAATAAATTTTGGTAGCGTAAATAATTATGGTTCACGCAGTTATTCATGGTCTCCAAGAATTTATACTGATAAAACCATATATTTCATGGTTTCAAATTATTGGTATCCACTAGGTGAGAGGAACATAGTTGCTTTCGATGTTCTTTCTGAGACTTTCAGAATGCTTCATTTTCCCGAGAGTATCATAGTCAATCCTTGCCAAGGGCATTTTTTGACCATCGCTAAGAGGCTGCATTTGATTGTTATTGGAAAGTCTGCTGAGCTAACTGCTGATTTGCTCAGATATGAAGAAGAAGGCTGGATCAAGGTGTTTGCTTTCACTAATCCTCGTGTAGTTGATTATGTAGATAGGCGCCAAAGGACTAATGTAATTGAAAACAACAAGTGGCTGATAACAAGCATTTGGGGGGATATGGTTGAAGTTGATCTGAGCAATGAAGTTTTGAAATACCTCCAACATGTTGACAACTACAATGGTCCGAAATGAACTTTATTTATTGAGACTACTGTTTCGCCCATTGATTAGAAATTATTATGCTGTATTTTACTGAATGTTGTTTGCTATTTTGAACTCTGTTTATTATATAGTTACCTCTGTTTGACACTTGTAATTTTTATATAATTAGTTGTGTTAAAATTATTAAATATGTTTGTTATTTAAATTAAAAATAATTAAATGAATATTTAGGTTTGAGAGTTTAAAAGCTTGTAATATTGGCAAAGGTCTATTTAAATGATGAAAGCTCTGTTGTTGTGAACAGATATTTGAAAATAAAACAGTGGTTGATACATGTCACGGCCCCAGCCCCGGTTTTACCCGGTCTAGGAGCCGCGGGACAGGAACCCGTGGTAATTATTAATTGAGTCGACAGCGGAAGATTTAACAGGATCTTTTTAAAACTTGAAATGCCCGATTATTTTATTTCATAATTCGGGATAAACCCCCGTAATTTACAATAGAGGAATTTCACAAGGAAATTCCCTGATTTACAAAACATGTTTATTTTAACTGAGCCACTACTTCAAGCTTTGTTAGTGCTCCGTTAGCACTGTTCCTTGGTTCACAGTAGTTACCTGAAACATGTTTTAAAAATATTTTGTCAGCGGGGAAATACTGGTGAATCATTCATTTTGCACAAAATGACACATGGTTATAAATTACAGCATAAGAGCGATTACAATGGCTTTTATCTTATTTTTATCTGGCGCCGTGTCACCTCCTGGTGACGATGGTCATACCACTATTGGGTCCTTCCCCAAGTAGTGATGATTATCACTGTTAGGATTTATTAGCCTAACTGTGAGAAATTAGTAATGTGCACAATACCCCACTAGCCAGTGATTCAAGATAATCACGACTTAATCCCTGTAATTATAACTTTTGAAAATAAATGGAGTATTGTAAAATACTTTTGATAAAAGAGAATGACTCACATTGCAGATTTAAACGGGCAGAGTTTAGCCTACTGATAAGCCTGATAACCTAATTTAAATAACAATGCACACGAAATAGGTCAGTAACTAATACAGCATTTATGATAACTCACGAGATTAAAAACCCTCACAACGAATGACAAAGCGCAATACTTAAACATCCAACGAATTCACGACGAATGACAAAGTATAGCCCTAATTTGGGCAGCACTTAAACATCCATTGGATAGTTTCAATCGATCGGACATTGAATCGTAGCAGCGATCGAGTTAATACCTTGTATCGTAGCAGCACCTCACTATATTGAAATTCGAATTTAAGCAATGAGAATTCGTTTTTGAGAAATGTTTTCGACACCAGAGGACTGCTCATGATCCAAGCTATTTATAGCTGAAAATTGGGTCTCTCGCGGCCCGCGTAAGCCGTAGGCCAAACCTTACGCGGCCCGCGTAGCCACCTAGTCTACGTGTAGGTTTGCTGGGTCACGCGTAGGGTTGCCAGGTGGATGCCATGTGGACCGGAACGCTTATCCGGTCAAACACAGGTTGACGCGGCCCGCGTAAGCTTCCCTTATGGCTTATGCGGCCCGCCTGAAACCCAAAAATCTTGATTTCTTGATTTTTCATGCACAGTAGGGTTTCAGGGGTCCGGGTTTTCACTTACGGGTAGTTTTAGGACATTTTTGAAGGTCCTTACAATACATCTGTTGACTTTGGTCAACAGATGGATGAAAACAGATGTTTGAAACCACTGTTGGTTTAAAGTAGAGTGTTGTGGAGAAAACTGTGGTTGAAACCGTTGTTGGGTTAAAACGGTGGTTTAAAACCACTGTTGGATCTGAGTCTGGTTTTGATTGTATTTTACGTTTGAAATTAAGATGGAAATGAATGAGTTGTGCAGCGGAATTAAGATGGAAACAAACTTTGCATACAATCAAACGAGAGTATTGCTTTGATCAAACATTTTTCACAATGAACCGAAAGATTGAATTTATTTCAATTACGATTACAATTGCAATGATTGAATACAAACTCCCCCTCAGCCAAAGCTCAGTGTTTGTTCGTACAGAGAAGACGATGTTGCAAAGAGCTACTAGAACCGTACATAGCACTGTTCTATTTATAGGCACTAGCAAACCACTGAGCATCTTAGCTGACGTAACCATGAAAGTGACATCTAACCTCCTAACAAACTCTAACCCCTGATCTATACAAACACTGCTATACAAACTACTGCTTATTACATTACATTACATTACATTACATAAAGACAGAATAAACAACTGCTGCATCCCTCCACTGCTGTGAACCCAGCAGTACTTGTCCGGATCAGCAGTGCTTGAACCAAGGCAGTAGATTGAACAGCAGAGCTTTAGTCTTTCATCAGGTCTTTACTTGAACAGCAGTTGTGGGTCAGGAGTTTGCACGATCAGCAGATAGGAGGTCAGCAGATGTTGAAATCACTTTCAAGGGGAGAGACTTGTATGTAACATCTGCTTATTCTGGATCCACTGCTCTGATCCAGTTTTGGCTTTAATTATCTGTTCCTCTGGTAGGGTTCAATCCCAACAATCTCCCCCTGGAACAGATAATGCCAAAACTCTTCATTATTGTGGAATCTTTATTGCCTCATCAACAGTTCCCTTATTTGCCCTTTAAGTTGTAGTTCAAAGGTTAAGGCATCTGTATCATCATCATCCCTACTAAGTGGAAGATCAAGGAGATCCTGCAAATCTTCAAGACTTAGGCCAAGTGCTTGTTCCCTTGATATTTTCTTCACTTCTCCATCAGACCTGAACATAGTCAGTACATGGGTCTGTTTGTCAGTTTCCCACTTTAGTACTTTTGAGCCTGATGGGTTTCTTGGGAGATTTTTATTTGATGAGGAGTTTGGAGATGCTGGCCTATTCATGACTGGCTGAGCAGTACTTGCAGATTGTTCCAATTCAAGATCTTCTTTCATCATTAATCTAATGCCCTCTTTTACAACAGCATTTCCAACTTTTAGATCTTGAACTGTTTCAGCACCTGACTGGTTTTGACTCCTTCTTTTGTAGATGGCAGCACCAGATGGAGCAGTGGTTCTTTTGATTTGCAGCTTTGGTGGTCTTTTTGAGACCTCTGCTTTGGAGTAGTCAGGCTTTTTAGGAACTGTTGGATCTTTCTTTCTAAGTTCCTCTAACTTTTTGTAGGTAGCCCTGACCCTATCTTCTCCCCACTTTGTCACTGAATTCTTTGACCCATAATCAGCTGCTATCAGCTCCTCTTTCATTCTCTTCAACTCTAATGTCTTATCAGCTTCAAACTGTTTGAACTTTTCAGGAGGAGTCTGCTTGACCTTATTTTTGATCATTTCTTGAATCCTGGCTGCCTCTTTTTCAAGCTCAGGAATGGTCCAGTTTTTGTACATGTGTTTCTCCCCCTTGTATTTCTTGTAGGTCATGATGTTCTCAATGTAGTCTTTTCTTAAGGACTTATCTGCCCTTTCTGAGATTTGCTGACATACATTTTTGGCAAATTGCTCCATAGCTCTGACCTGTGTGAGTAGAAACTGATAGTTTTGCTGAAATTCTCTATCAGATTTCCCTTGCTTATTTTTGATTGAGATATCCTCTGCTTGCTTGGCCTTGATCTTCAAATATTCTTCAATGTTGTTAGGCCTGGGATATCCTTCAACTGATGGTAAACTCCTTTTAGCTGGGTCATCCTCATAGTAAAAAGATTTAATTTCTTCCCTGACTGCAATGAGTTCCAGAGGAAATGAGACACCAGCAGGAGGTAATGGCTTTAGAATTTGAGCTGAAGAGAGAGGCATGGGTTTTGGAATTTTGACAAGTGACAGAGATTTTGAAGATGTAGTTGGTGGAGATGTGTCATCATCTTTTAGAATTAGCCTTCTCCTTTTTGTTTGAGGAGGGACTGATGATGCTTTGGGTGGAACAGTGGTGGTAATTTGAGTGGCAGTGGTTTGTGGTTGACTAACAGCTGTTGAAACAACTGGTGTTTCAACCACTGTTGTCATTACAGCAGATGTTGTAACATCTGTTGTCTTCTGCTTTTTGGCAGGAGGTGATGGTGGTGAGGTTGTTTTTGGAGGTGATTGTGGTGGTGGTGGTAAGGCAGTGGTTGTGGTGTGTGTTGAAGTGATAACAGATGTTGAAACCTCTGAAGTACCAGCAGTAGTTGATACAGCAGGAGTTACAACAGCTGTTTGGGTGGAGGTTTGATGCTGATGGCTTTTGGATGGTGGCTTTGGAATATGCTTTGGAATTCTGGATGGGATGGACTTAGGTTTCCTTTTTGGCTTAGGATTTTTAGTATCCTTAGACTCAGAACAACCCTGCACATACAGCTCCATGAAAGCTCTTTTCTCCTCATTCCACCTTGAAATATCCTTTGCCACTCTATCTCTTTTTACACTTGCTACTCCTTCATCAAGTGCTTCTTGGGTAGCATCAACCTTTTTACTACCATCTGGCACAGGAATTTTTCTGGTCATAGCATCCCTTTCTGGTTCAATGTAAAGACCATCATCTATTCCCTTCTTCTTCCACTCCTGAATTTTCTCCCCCTTTTTGCCATTATCTGGGGGAAGTTGATCAATGAAAAGTACTGTTGGAGGAGAAGTGCCAGTGGTTTCCAATAAATGGGCCTTGATTGCCTTAATATCTGCTTGAGTGTTCTTGTACCTAGACTCCATTATGTTTCTCAGCTTTTTGACATGTAGTTCATGTTGCTGATCAGCCATTTCTTTTTGTTGTTGGAGAAAAGGTTGGAAGAGGTTCCAGAGCTCATTTGTAGCAGATGCTTGTGGTGGAGCAGGTGCTTGAGGTGGAACAACAGTAGATTGCATCTTTTGTACTGTCAACAACTGTTGCAACATTTCTTTGATATCTGCAACTGAAGTATCCAGATTATCAACACGTTCCGTCAATTCCAAATATTTTAAACCATCACCCAATTTAATGGGATCGTCTGATTTCCCACTAGCAGTGGTTTTATCAGTGGTTGAGGTAGGGAGTGTACTCCAAACATTAACCACTGATGCCCCTTTTTCTTGGTACTGGGGTCTTCTTCCTTCAACACTTGACAACCTTTTGATGTTGCCAGTGGTAAAAATAAATCCACTGGTGGTTGGCAGAGGTGCTATGTAAGGAATTGCCTCCAAGGAAGTCTTATTGATGTAACCACTGTCCAAATGTAAACCAGTGGGTTCAACATTTGTAGTGGCTGCTTCACTTGGAATACCACCAAGAGTTACTTGTAACTCAAGGGGTGTAACCTCCTCAGGTTGTGTTGGTGGGTTAGCAAGGATTGATACATCAGACCTAGTCATTTGTTGAGGTATATTCTCAGTAATAGATGAGTGAGAAGGACTGGTTAGTGCCTGGTTCAAATCTATTGCATCCAACAGAAGTTTAGTTGGTGGGGGAATTGTGGATGTGATGTTTGGTGTAGAAAGAGGATTTGCCCCGGGAATTGAGCTGTGGATGATGGAAACAAGTGAATCCAGAGCATCATGATGTGGAGTCCCTATGTGTACAACCTGTTCTTTTTTAGAAGAAGCAGGAGGAGTTTCGGTTATGGGTTGAGATATTTGGACCAACTGCTGTGAGGAAGAAGCAGCAGTGGTTTCTTGTGACTTTTGTGTTGTCACAGGCATTTGCTCTGGTATCTCATCCTCCAGAGTTGCCTTTTTGATTGGTTTGGGGGGTTTTTTTATTTTTCTTTTTATGTGGCTTTTTGGTGATTTTAGGTGTGGGTTTCAAAGCAGTTGTGCTGCTACTTTGATCACCTTGAGGAGTGGGCTCAGCAGCAGATACCTGAGGAGCAGTGGTAGCTGCTAAATTCTGCTCAGGCACCTCTGCTTGTATTTTGCAAGGTGTTAACATTCTTTTAAAAGTTTCAGCAGTTAAGCTGTGCATTTGAAAATATTCACCTTGGTTTATTGCAGCAATATCATCCTTACTGAATTTCTTTTCAAAATAATAACTTAAAAACCTTGGAAACAGTAAGAATGATTTTGTTTCAACATTGTTAACCAAATCATTAAAGATTTCCCGAGAAAAATTAAAATTTTCTTCTTGAAGAATAACATATCCCAGATTTTGAATCTTTAATGGTATTTCATTAAAAGAAGTGGTTTTGTTTGAAACACACATTAGGAGGGTATGGAATAAAAACCTTGTTGCAGAAGGAAAGAAACCTTTTTGTAAGGTAGCTTTCTTCATCATTGTGTCTGCATACCCTCTCTCAATGAAGTCAATTTTTAACTCGTTTTTAGGGAAAGAAGTTTTACCTTGCTGATCCTCGAGTTTAAAGACTTCTGATATAGATTGTCGCGTGATTTGAACAACTTTACCCTTTAAAAAGGAGTTAATGGCTACCACAGTTTCACCTTGTTTGTCAAGGGTTGCGTTTTTCCAAAACTCTCGTTGGGTTGCTAAGTAAATTGGTGCATCGGCTGTTAACAAAGTTTTGTACTTTGATTTAGCAATTTTGGCGATGATGGAGTCGAAAGCATCTGTGGTGCCGGGTTTTGTGAGAAGACCCAGAAGATTGTGAGATGGTTTGTGTGGGATTTCAGTGGTATTGACCTTTTGAGAGGCCGCTTTCGACGATGATTTGGAGGTGGGTTTTGCAGATGGCTTCGATTTTGTCATTTTGGAGATGATGATCGAAGAGATTTGTGAAGGAATTTGAAGAAAAACTATTTTTGAGAAGAGAATTTTTGAGAATTCAATTCGACAGTAAAACCCTGTTTTGGTGTGAAGTGGAGGTTTTATAGAGGAAAAAGTGAAGGCTGACGTGGCAGCGGTTACAAAAGTACTGACCACTATGTACTGCCCACATGCCAAACTCTGAAGAAATGAAGGACAGTACTTTTATGAAAGTTACTGATGAAGGCAGTGGTTACAACGGTATAATGAAAGCAGTGGATGATTTTCACTATCAGTGGATAGCATATCAGTGGATAAGACACTGCTTTTGAACAACAGAGTTTATCAAGGAAATAAGTGGACAGAGGATGGCTTTCAGCAGTGGACAGACTTTGAAGTAGAGCAGACTTTTGAACAATCAGTGGTTATGGCAGACTTTTAAGGATTTTAATGAAAATTTCATTTTTAGCTATTTTTAAGGATGGATTTTTGATTTTCTGAAAACATTTTAATGCTTTTATTCACAGAAAAACAAGATTTTGCTTGTTATTCCATGTTTAGCATGCCAATTCTAGAGACCAAGCTTTCAAAGGTGGCAGTATCCAATGCTTTTGTGAGCACATCTGCCAGCTGGTCTTTAGTTGGAACATGATGTAGAGAAATCAAACCTTTTTCATAGCAATCCCTCACAAAGTGATGTCTGATGTCGATGTGTTTGGTGGTTGAATGGGAAACTGGATTTTTGATGATATTTTCTGCTGCCTGGCTATCCAACATGAGTGGTGTCTTTAAGGCAGTGATACCAAAATCCAGCAGCTGATTTTGAAGCCACAGGAGTTGGGCTGTACAGCTTGCAACAGCAATGTATTCATCTTCAGCAGTGGATGTAGAAACAGCTGCTTGCTTTTTGCTTTGCCATGAAACTTAGCAATCACCTAGAAACTGGCACCCTCCTAATGTGGACTTCCTTGTGATGTTACATCCAGCAAAGTCACTGTCTAAAAATCTTGAAAGCTTGATATTCCCATTAGCTGGATACCAGATACCAAGTGTGGGAGCACTTTTTATGTATCTGAATATCCTTTTTACAGCAATAAGGTTGGATTTTCTAGGGGCTGATTGACTTCTTGCACAAACACATGTTGCAAACATGATGTCTGGCCTAGATGCAGTTAGGTACAATAAAGACCCAATCATGCTTCTATATAGAGTTTGGTCAATCAGCTCATCCTTTTCATCAGACATGACAAGCTTATTTGTTGCCATGGGTGTGCTGCATGGTTTACAATCATTCATATCAAATTTGTTTAAAAGTTCTTTTGCATATTTGCTTTGATGAATGAAAGTACCATTTTGTATTTGCTGAACTTGGAGACCAAGAAAGCATTGCAGCTCACCCATTGCACTCATTTCAAACTCAGCTGTCATGAGTTCCCTAAACTCTTCACACATTTTGTTGCATGTGCTTCCAAAAATAATGTCATCCACATAAATTTGGACAATCATTAAATCCTTTCCTCTCCATTTAAGAAACAGTGTTTTATCAATGGTACCTCTTTTGAAACCATTTGAGAGTAGAAAGGTGGAAAGAGTTTCATACCAGGCCCTTGGTGCTTGTTTCAGGCCATACAGGGCTTTGTTCAGCCTGTAGACATGATCTGGATAAAATGGATCCTCAAAACCTGGAGGTTGACAGACATACACCTCTTCTTGAATTGTACCATAGAGGAAAGCACTTTTGATATCCATTTGAAACACCTTCATGTTGTGGTTGACAGCAAAGGCCAGGAACAGTCTAATGGCTTCCAATCTTGCAACAGGGGCGAATGTTTCATCATAATCAATCCCCTCTTCCTGTCTGTAACCTTGAACCACAAGCCTGGCTTTATTTTTGACAACAATACCCCTTTCATCAGTTTTGTTCTTGAAGACCCACTTTGTGCCAATGGGACTAACCTCTTCTGGCAGTGGTACAAGCTCCCATACTTGTTGTCTTTTAAACTGTTGGAGCTCCTCTTGCATGGCTTCTACCCAGCTGTTGTCTTTCAGTGCCTCTTGGTACTTGACTGGCTGATGGAGTGATAGAAAGCCAGCAAAAAGACAAATGTTTTGGGTTTGGCTTCTTGTGAGCACCCCTTTATTGATGTTGCCAATGATTTGATCAGGTGGATGAGATCTCAAGTAGATTAAATCTCCTTGGTATGGAATGATGACATTTGTTGGTGAAGGCTGCAAATGTGTATCATCTAAGCTAACCACTGCTGGGGACTTTGATGATCCAGCAGTGGCTTCAAAAGGTGGTGGAATGGGAGGTAATGAAGTGGACACATGCTGACTTTTATCCACTGTTTGGGGACTTTTGTCAGCAGTGTTTGAGGATGTGGAAGCAATGGTTGTTGGGCTACTTTGGTCAACAACTGTTGAGGTAGCAGTGGTTGAGCTTTGACAGCTGTTTTGAACATCTGATGCTCTTCCCATTCTGACAGACTTTTGAGGGATGATGATTTCATACCCATAGTCTGGTGTTGAATCCTCTGATGGACCTGCACTGTTAGTCTTGACAACAGTACTTTCAAAAGTGAATTTATCAAGATCAAACAGATCTGCAGGATTTGCTGGGATTTTCATTAATGAAAGTTCATTGAACTTTACATTCAAAGTCTCCTCCGCTGCCTTGGTCCGTGTATTAAACACTTTGTAGGCCTTGGCAGTAGTTGAGTATCCCAGATGATAACCACAATCAATTTTGGCTGCAAATTTTGAAATGGAATCTTTTAAGTTCAAAATAAAGCATGGGCAGCCAAATACCTTGAAGTATGAGATCAGTGGTTTGATTTTATACAGAATTTCATAAGCAGTCTTTTTGTGCCTGGGGTTTATTAAAACTCTGTTTTGGACATAGCAAGCAGAGTTTACTGCCTCTGCCCAAAAAGTTAATGGCAAACCTGGATCAGCAAGCATGGTTCTGGCAGCCTCAATTAAAGTTCTGTTCTTTCTTTCAACTACCCCATTTTGCTCTGGTGTTCTAGGGATGATGTACTGCCTTATAATCCCTTTCTTCACACAGAAGGCATCCAACTCCTTATTTTTAAATTATGTGTCATTGTCACTCCTGAAGCTTTTCACTGGAAGGTCAAATTGCTTTTCAACCTGTGTCAGAAAGGTGCTGTTTGTTTTTGCAGACATAAACTGTCTGCAAGCTGATTTCATCTGTTTTCATGTCTGCAACTGAAGATGTGGTCTGAAGCTCTTCAAGCTGAAAATATAAGACTGTTTGTTTTTATAAATTGATACTGTCTGTATAAACTACATGAACTTTGTTTTATTTTCCAAATCAAAACATCCTAAACCAATTACCTCAACTACACATTCCAATTGTTTTATGGCCGGTACTGACTTTATAATCAGCATGAATAAACACATAAAATTATCTTAAGTTTCACAGTAATAGCCAGTAACCAAAATAACTACACCATCAGTGCTCCAGCAAACATCTAACTTATGAAATTAGAAACGTTACTTTACATGGTTAAGCATATAATCTAATCATTTCTAAACACTACACACACAGCATATTCAAATTAAAAGATTATAATAAAGATATATCACCAAAACACTAATGATCATATAATTGGCAGGTAAATCATGATTGCCACAAAATGCTTGTAATTTGAAAAGACAACCAATTAAACAAGATAAACAGCAACATGGATTTGAAGTGAGAAAAACTAGGGTTTAGAATAGAAATGATACCGATTGGAACAAAAGGATTTCTGACTTGCTTTTTCTTAGGAAACAGGCTTTCAAGCTCGGGATTGGCTTCCATATTTGGAGGTACCGAAACTCCGTTCGTCGGAGATGTGTCAGCTACCGTAAGGAGAGGGAGCGGTGGTGGGTGAAGGGGCGGAAGGAGAGGGAGCGGTGGTGGGTGAAGGGGCGGTGGTGGTGGCAGACGGAGGCGACGGCCGGCAAAGAGGTCTTCATGGTTTTGTGTGGAACTGAGAAGAAGAAGAGGATGCTGGAGACATTGGTGAAGATGTATGAAGCAAAGGTTCATAGCTTTTATTTTAAGATGATATAAGCCATTTTCAGATCTGTTTAAAAAAAAAAAAAAACAGTCTTCAAGAGAAATGTCTGCGCGCCTGCAGACAATGGTTCCCTTGAAGATGTTTGAAGAAAAAACAAACACCCCCAAAGTCTTGCAAAATGCCTGCAGTCTCATCTTTTGAGTGTAAAAAGAAAGTCCATGTAAACCTAGAAAAGTCATCAACAATAACCAAACAATATCTCTTCTTTTTGAGACTCATGACTTGAACTGGGCCAAACAAATCCATGTGCAGCATTTGCAAACACTGGGTTGTTTTGGACTCTTCAATGGACTTATAAGAACTTTTATGCTGTTTTCCTTTTAAACAGGAAATGCAATGTTCAGGACATGAGAACAATTTTTGTGGTAGGCCTCTTACCAAACCATTTTTTGAAATTTCAGTGATTGTCTTAAGATTTGTGTGCCCCAGTCTCCTGTGCCAAAGTTCTGTCTCTTTGTTAGAGGCAGCTGAGAACAGACAGGCATCAGCTCTAGGACACTCTTTAGACATATCAACAACATAAACATTGCCACTTCTTTGAGCAACAAGTTTTGTTTGACCAGTGTTTATTATTGCTTCAATCTATTTGACCATTTCTGGTCCAACAATCCTACAACACTCCTTTGTGAAGAATGACCCATAACCCTTGTCACTCATTTGTGAAACACTCAGGAGGTTGAATTTCAGATTGTCTATCAGATTGACATTTTCAAATTTTACATTGCCAGATTGTACTGTACCAGACCCCAGAACTTTCCCTTTACTGTTATTCCCAAAGGATATATCACCCCCTCCATGAATTTTGAAATCTTTGAGTAGGGCTTTACATCCAGTCATGTGCCTGGAGCCTCCACTATCAACATACCAAAGGCTATCTAAGCAGGCAGAAGCTCCCTGCACATGAAGTAAAAGGATTAGTTCATTAGGGTTTCCAAAGCCAACAAGGCTTTGGATGGGGTCTCAACAGTGTCTGGGATGGATGCACATTGATGGACAGTGGTTAGGTCAAGGGTTTGGACAATTTTAGTACTGTTTCTTGCTAACCACTATTGGGGGTCTTGACCAATCACCTGTTGGTACCCAAAAGGATGCCTGTTCACTTTAGGTTTAGAGGGCCTTTTGTAGGTCTCATAAACGTGTGGAATCCTTTGGTAAGACTGTTTCTCCTTACCTCTTCTGAATTGATTTGCAGGGGGTGCATCAGTAACCTGAACATCTCTTTTGACAGATGTTTGGTTCAGCTGTTTTGTGACAGCTGTTTGAACTGGCACAAACAGTGGTTGTTTTTTGGTGAATTTGACAGATGATGTTGATGGACTCAAGGATGTTTTAGCAATGTACTCATTCTTTTTCACATCAAAGTTTTTGAGATACACACATGCTTGAGTTTTGTGGTTTGTTTTACCACAGACAATGCAGCTTTCAGCAGGAACAATAACACTTGTTTTGTTTAAATCATATGCTTTAAATGGAAACAGTCTTTTGTTAGATGATTCCTTTTCTCACAGAATTCACAAAACAGGTTATTGATCTTTTCTTTCTTCTTTCTCTTTTCGGACTCCTTTGCAACAGAGGTTTTAACCTCTGTTGGGATGTCCTTGAGAGGAATGACTTTAGCTTTTGGAGCTTTAACACCATCAGTTGATGTAAAGTCCATGGGCTTGAAATTTTCAAGAATATCACACTCATCAGACCATTTTGGTTTAAACTGATAATTTTCAAGCTCCTCAAAAGTAGAGGATCCCATTGGTCTGTCAAGTGTGATTTTGTTACCAAGTTTATCAGTGATTTTCACTTCTTGGCCATTCTTGTTTGTGGGGATGAACTCAGTGGTTACATCAGTGGTTTGAACAGATTTTTCAAAAGCAGTGTTTTCATCATCATGTTTTCTATAACCAACACCAAATTTTACATTGCTTTTAATCTGTTTTTCAAGCATAACCTCATACCCTTTGCATGATTCCACCCATTTTTCACAGGTGATCTGGGTGGACTCCAACTCCTTTTTGCAAACTTGGTATTTTTCTACCATAGTTTGGAGTTGAGTTTTGGTTATGCTTTGCTCTTCTTTAAGACTTCTGATCTCTTTCTCTTTTTCAGTCAATTTGTTTTTAAGTTCTTTTATAGAACTTTCAAATTTGACTTCATCTGTTAAGATTTTATTCCTAAGGTTTTCATTTACCTCTTTGATGTTAGCAAAAGCAATAATGCAATTGTCAGAACACAGTTTTTCAAGAACTTGAGGAGATACCTTGGCAGCAGCCATCATTGCACAATCACATTGATGATTTTCTTCATCATCAGCTCTTACTTCCTTCTCACCTGCTCTCTTTTCTTCCTCTTCTTCTTTGTCCTCTTTGGACCATGGGTCTGTCAGTGGTTCAATCAGGGTTTCTGAATTTTCTCCCAGCAGCAATTCACCAGTAACTGCATTAACAACTGCTTCAGTCACCTCATCCACTGTTTCATCACTTAGCTGTTCAACTTCAGTTTCAATCCCCTCTGGTATTGACTCTAATGCCATCAAACAAAATTCATCATTAGAAGGTTCATTAGAAGCATAGAGTGCAAAATTTTCATCACCAGGCTCATCAGGCATGCTGCTCTAGTCAACAAAGCCTTGAGTGAAAAAGCTTTGCTGATCTGGTTGTACCACTGCTGGAGCAGCTGTTTGAGGTGCAAAAGGTTGCACTTGTGCCTGGGGGACAGGGGTTTGAACATATTGAATCTGTGGAACAGTGGTTTGGACATAGTGCACAGGCACAGGGGCAGCAGCATAATGAGCAGTGTTAACATGAGTTGCAGGGGTATATTGGGTATAGTGCACAGTGTTTTGATTTTGAGGTCTAGGGTTTGAGTTAGGATGAGTAATTATAGGACCAGTAGTTTGACTCATGCATTCCCTAACGAAATGACCTAGCCTATTGCACTTGTAACACTTGATTTTCGATTTATCCAACCCAACCCTTAGATTCCCATGTAAACCTGGGAATTTTCGCCCTGTTCTTTTGTAGAATTTGCTAGTTCTAACACTGAGCAAAGCCAATTGGTGCAGAATGTCCATCTCTTCTAAGTCAGTGGGATCAAAATGTTGTAAATCATTGAGTTCAAAGCATAAATTATCTGATATATGGTTTTCATTAGCTGTAAATGCATAGTTTGCAGAGTGAGGATCAGGGTTGGTAAAGTTTCCACCAGCTGTTATATCAATGAAATGATCATAACCCTGTTCCTTACCACTGCTACCAGATTCTTCCTGACCCAGAAGAGCTGTGCTACCGAATGAGTAATCATCAGTAGCTTTTCCAGACTCTTGCAACTTCTTTTTCTGGTTCAACTCCCTTTCATAGGTCAGGAGTCTACCATGAAGTTGGGTCAGGGTCAGATCCTTGAACTCAACAGAGTTTCTAGTCACAAATGCAATTGTGTCCCATTTATCAGGTAGCGATCTAAGAAACCTGCTATTTTGTGTTGATTTTGGAAATTCAACCTTAACAAGCCTTAGCTCACTGATGAGACAACTAAAACGTTCAAACTGTTGGGTCAATGTTTCACCCTTAATGTGACAGAAGGTTTCATACTGTTGATTCAGAATTTCCCTATTGTTTTCAATAACTTCTTCGGTTCCCCCAAACTGTTCCTTCAATGCATCCCATAGCTCTTTGGCACTGTTACAATGTAACAGTCCAGCATAGATCTCATTTGGTAATGCAGATGCTATGATGCTAAATGCTTTGGCATCGAGTTCGAACTTTTGAAAATCAGTTTCAGTATAGTTTTCATAAGGTTTTGGTACAAACTTCTTTGGATCCTCAGCACTTGGCACCATAGGAACATGGGGACCAAAAACAACAGACCTCCAACATCCAGTGTTCTGTTGAGCAAGGATGTGTCCCATCCTTCTCTCCCAGATGTTGTATTCATTACGTTTAAGCATGGGTGGTTTAATAAGCGAGCCAACATTATTCTTATCATCTTGTGATTGTGACGTCATCCTGGTTGTTTTTCAGAAACTGATTAATCAACTTTAATGGTGATTAAACCTTGCTCTGTTTTTCAACAAAAACGAACAAACTATCGATATCAACGATTTTGAGCTGAACTATTTATGTCAAAATGATTGTTAAATCAAATTTGACTGTCCAAGCTCTGATAACAATTGTTGGATCTGAGTTTGGTTTTGATTGTATTTTACGTTTGAAATTAAGATGGAAATGAATGAGTTGTGCAGCGGAATTAAGATGGAAACAAACTTTGCATACAATCAAACGAGAGTATTGCTTTGATCAAACATTTTTCACAATGAACCGAAAGATTGAATTTATTTCAATTATGATTACAATTGCAATGATTGAATACAAACTCCCCCTTAGCCAGAGCTAAGTGTTTGTTCGTGCAGAGAAGACGAAGTTGCAAAGAGCTAATAGAACAGTACAGAGCACTGTTCTATTTATAGGCACTAGCAAACCACTGAGTATCTTAGCTGACGTCACCATGAAAGTGACATCTAACCTCCTAACAAACTCTAACCCCTGATCTATACAAACACTGCTATACTAACTACTGCTTATTACATTACATTACATAAAGACAGAATAAACGACTGCTGCATCCCTCCACTGCTGTGAACCCAGCAGTACTTGTCCGGATCAGCAGTGCTTGAACCAAGGCAGTAGATTGAACAGCAGAGCTTTAGTCTTTCATCAGGTCTTTACTTGAACAGCAGTTGTGGGTCAGCAGTTTGCACGATCAGCAGATAGGAGGTCAGCAGATGTTGAAATCACTTTCAAGGGGAGAGACTTGTATGTAACATCTGCTTATTCTGGATCCACTGCTCTCTTCCAGTTTTGGCTTTAATTATCTGTTCCTCTGGTAGGGTTCAATCCCAACAACCACTGTTGGGTTAAAATAGTGTTTTGTGGAGGTTGAAGGGGATTGAAACGACTGTTGAGTTAAAATATTGTTTTTTGGAGAAGGAACATGCTTGAATGCAAATGTTATTTCGTTTACAAAAGATTAATAAGTTGTATACTTTTGTATTTTTCATACTCTAAACTTTAAGTATTTAAGATTGAAGTTGAAGTTGGGGGGATATGGTTGAAGTTGATCTGAGCAATGAAGTTTTGAAATACCTTCAACATGTTGACAACTACAATGGTCCGAAAGGAGCTTTATTTATCGAGACTACTGTTTTGCCCATTGATTAGAAATTATTATGCTGTATTTTCCTGAATGTTGTTTGCTATTTTGAACTTTGTTTATTATATAGTTACCTCTGTTTGACACTTTCATATTTTATATAATTAGTTGTGTTAAAATTATTAACCATGTTTGTTATTTAAATTAATTAAATGAATATTCAGGTTTGAGAGTTTACAATCTTGTAATATTGGCAAAGCTCTGTTTAAATGATGAAAGCTCTGTTGTTGTGGACAGATATTTGAAAATAAAACAATGGTTGATACATCTGTTGACTTTGGTCAACAAATGGATGAAAACAGATGTTTGAAACCATTGGGTTAAAGCAGAGTGTTATGGAGAAAACTGTTGTTGAAACGCTGTTGGGTTAAAATGGTGGTTTAAAACCACTGTTGGGTTAAAATAGTGTTTTATTGTGGACAGATGTTTGAAAATAAAACAGTGGTTGATACATCTGTTGACTTTGGTCAACAGATGGATGAAAACAGATGTTTGAAACTACTGTTGGGTTAAAGCAGAGTGTGTAGAGAAAACTGTTGTTGAAACCGCTTTTGGGTTAAAACAGTGGTTTAAAACCACTGTTGGGTTAAAATAGCGTTTTGTGGAGGTTGAAGGGGATTGAAACGACTGTTGATTTAAATATTGTTTTTTAGAGAAGGAACATGCTCGAATGCAAATTTTATTTCGTTTACAAAAGATTAATAAATTGTATATTTTTGTATTTTTATACTCTAAACTTTAAGTATTTACCGACTTACTTATCTATTTATAATTCTATAAATATAACCATATTCATCATTTATATTTGTTATGCATGGTTTTTTAAGAAACCACCCGTGTTTGTACACAAGTCTTACCGCTAGTACTATATAATAAAAGAAACCTATGAAAAGACACTTGTCATTATTCTAGACCATCCTTAATTGTAGATAATTATTATTTAATTTAAATTATTTAATATGAATTAAATTAATATAAATCTTATCAACCCTAAATCATTGGCATAAACTTAATTTCAAATAGTAAAGTCTTATCTAAACTAAAACTACAAATCGTAAAGTATTGTCTAAACTAAAAAACATTGTTTTAGTTAACAGTAGATAAACATGCATATAATGTTATTATTGTTAACTATGAGAAATTATATTAAACAACTTATTAATCAAACCAGAAATTTAAAATAGTATTAACCTAATTTAAAAAATGATAAAAAATCCATTTTGATTTAAAAAGATTTTTTTTAACAATAGATAAACTCGTGTAATACACAGGGTTTTTTAAAGATATAACATTTTTTATTATTTGCTATATAAAATTAAATTTATTCAACCCCTATAATACACGGAGTTTTTTTAATATAACTTTTTTATTATTTAGCATATAAAATTACATTTCTTCCACCCGTGAATACACATGGCTTTTTTAAAATATAACTTTTTTATTGTTTGGTATATAAAATTACATTTTTTCAACCCGTACAATACACGAGGTTCTTAAAGATATATTTATTTATTATTTTATGTATAAAATTATATTTACTCAACACGTGTAATGCATAAGGTTTACAGAAATATATTATTTTTTATTTAGTATATAAAATTATATTTATTAAACTCGTGTAATACACCAGATTCTAACATAGTTTTTATTAATGACAACTCTTGTTTATATATTTATGTACTATGGTGGGTGACTGATTTTTCATCATCAAAAGACAAATACATTAATATCTAAAATTAATATCATATTATTTATTACTAACACACTAACGAACAACTCGGTTAAATGCTTTTAAAATAGAAAAATAAAAATAATAAAAATATAATCTAACTCGTAATAAAAGACTCCAAATAATGCCATATGGCATTCTCTCCTTCAAACTCATATAAATTTTATTTATATTAGTTTAATAAATTTCTTTTAATATTAATATTAATTAACAACCAATATATAGATATCATTTATTTTTATCCTTGTCTTTATCTAAAATTAATAAATAACTTCAATTTTGCAATTTAGACCTTTTTTTTTACTTTTATCCCAAAGTTTTTCATCTTTTGCAACTTAATCCCAACTCTTTTTTATTTTCAATTTTGGTTCACCATACTTTTCATCTTTCCCAAGTTTTTTGTTTCGTTCAAAATTTTGTGAGTTAACGCATCGCAACGTGCGTGTGGGGTTCAACATTTTTTCTTATATTTTTTTCCCGTTTGACTGGCCCGTCGCGTCACATCTATTTTTCTGTGTTTGACAAGTTCGTCCAGCACGCGGGTCCTGGATGGACTTAGTTATTTTTTTCTATGTTTTACGTTTCGGTTTAATTTCTCAGCAACGAGCATGCGTGATTCAAAGATTTTACGTCTGCTTTTCGCTCGGCGTTATTTTTTCCTGTTTTTATTTATTTTGTTTTTACGAGCTTTCCGGTGTTGGTGGTCGCTGACAGTGGTATAGTATTGCTACTACTTAACACAATTTTATGACAAACGCTGCAACGCCAGAGCTTAATACTAGTAACGAATAAAAAATAACTTACATTATCCTCTTACTCATCATCTATAGACTATAGTAACAACTTTGAAACAACACTTTTTTAATGACAACGATTACGTACTACTACATTATACCAAATTAATCTTATAACGTACTTCTTGTTTGGTATTGAACCCAGTATCTCTCACTAAAAGACAAGAGCCTTTGTCAGTGGCGGACCCAAAAAAATTTGCTGGGGTGCGGATGAGGTGTTCAACCATATTTTCAAGGGGCGCGGTCGGGTTTTTTTTGCCTAAAATATACACTAATTTTTTTTTTCAAGGGGTCCGGCCGCCCACCCTAGCCAAAGGCTAGGTCCGCCCATGGCCTCTGTCAAGTAAGTTAGCCCCAAATTGACTTAAAACTACAATTATATTACTTAATTTGATTATACAGATCGTGTCTTATAATATACAAGGTTGGTAATTCAGCTGCATAGATATATTTGTTTTCAAACTATTATAAATGTGAGCAACATAAATTAGGTTGTATTAAGCTATTGCAATCATTATCTATTGGATTATCTATTTATCTATCTTTTGAGGTCTAGTTCAAGGCGGAAAACACGACATACCGGCTCGAAGGCTTAAATTATTAACTACCATATTATACCTTTAGAGCAATCGACAATATGGTGTCTGACATTATGTACGTGATGCATGACCCAATTATGAAAGATTTTTTTAGTTATAAAGTATATTATTTTATTGAACCCATAAATATTTTGTATTGTTTTTCACATGTATATTATTTTATTGAACCCATAAATATTTTGTATTGTTTTTCACATACCTCATGTAATAAAATATTATATATTATGGAGCGAGTATTGTTGATCATTTCCAATACAGGTAAACTATTGTTAAATGGCGAATCAAGGGATTTTTGTATGGGGTGCTAAATATTTTTAAAGATTTTAGGGGTCTAGGTATATAAAAAAATCAGTTCATATTAGGTGGGATCGGGTCGGGTAATGTAAAACAAAAGAACATCAAACTAAAATTTATATAATCATCAAAAACATGTCAAACGTCATTATAAACATGTTTAAAATTGTGCCCTACGGGTTTTCATTTTTTGAAATCTATGCAAAACATAATATAGAGTTACTTTCCTAATGGTTTCTCTTGAGAAATCTCGTCAAAACTTCCATACTCATGGTTTCTATCACATATAAATTGATCCATAAGTTTATAAAAAAAAACTAAACACTATTTTTTTTTTGAAAGGTGAACTTCTTTTAAGGTTATTCACATCCCCAAATCGGGGACCCTAACCAAGATCTGCCCAGACTTACGTTGTCTTAACCGGGCCCGCGCTGGGTAGTCAGACTTGGCTACGGCTTTCGCCCAGAAACCGTGCCGCCTCCACACGAGTGACCTCGCTGGAGTAACGGTCGGATGAAAACCGGGGCTGGCTCAGGCTCGAACTTGCGCAACTAGTGGCTAACAAGTTCTTACCATCATTGCCTGGTCCTGCCCCTTTCGCCACAAGCAAGAGTCGAACCGGCGCCTCATGAAGAGGACACCGGCCTAACTACCAACTGGGCTATGGGACAGGATACTAAACACTTAAATAAAATAAACAATCATGTTCAACCTTAGTCCATAATTTTTAAGCCCTAGTAAAGTCTAGAACAAAAAAAAGAAAATCAAAACAACAAAATCATGTTACTAAAGTCTAGAACAACAAAAAAATGCATTAAAGCACATAAAATTTCAAACCCTTTTAACACATCTATAACTCTATTTTTCCTAAAATACCACATAAAACAACATAAAAAACATAAAAAAACGAAGGTTCCTTGTTAAATTTTGGATTCCGGGTGGTGGGGTGGCTGAAATCAAGCTTTTCTGGTAAAGAATACAACCACTGCTGCCGTGGCTGTTAACTTCTTTCGTGCATCGGTCGTTGCGCCATTGGAAGAGGGAGGGCGGGTGAAAGAATTAGAAGGAGCGGTTGGGTTGGGTTATTTTATCTAACTTCAAATTTAATTGGGTTGGGTTACAATGGAATGTTTATTGGGCTAATGGTTAAATTGTTAAGTGAAAGTTATTGGGTTAAAGTGTTAAGTAAAGTGGTTAAAAAATAATTATATAAACTAGGTTATATTTTAATAAAAATCAGTGTTTACAATTCATAAGATTTTTCTCAAAGGGTGACGATTGAAACTTTCCAAGGGGTGCGGTTGAAACTTTCCAAGGTGTGCGGTCGGAATTTTACACGAATTTAACCCTAATTTTTATTTTCAAGGGGTGTGGCCGCCCACCCACACCAGTGGGTAGGTCCGCCCCTGTTATTGTTCCATTTTGAAAATTGCACCTTAGAAACTTGGTGTTAAATGCAAAGAAATAAAATAGAGTTAAAATGCCAAAATGTTCTCTGATTTTAGGTCACTTTTACCACTTCAGTTCAAAAATGAAACTTTTTTTATTTGCGTCCCTGCGGTTTCATTTTTGTTGTCATTTTCATCCAATTGACAAACTGGGTTAGAATTTTTTGTTAACTTCTTCCCCTTTTTTTTGTCGTTTACCTCATTTAGTTAAAATATATTATGGCATATAATGACGATATGCCCTTCATCTATATGAGGAAGCCGAAAAAAAAGGGAGTACTTAACAGAAAATTCTAACTTAGTTGCCAATTGGATGAAAATGCAACAAAAATGAAACCTTCAGGACCCATCTACAAAAGATTTCATTTTTAGATTGAATTGGTAAAAGTACCCTAAACTTAAAGAACATTTTGGCATTTACTCAATAAAATAAGTATAACTTTTATCTATCCATGATACGATCTAGTTATAACTTTCTCAACCATACCGTAAAATCTAAAAAAAAAAAAACAAACAAATAATTGTACATTATGCATTTTTATTAAAATAATAAAATAAAAAGTTAATGCTTGATTTGAAAATAAGTAACAAAAGTTTCTGAATGCCCTTTCTTGAATAGTATATGAAATATAAAGTAAAAATGTACAATATTACCAAATATGTTATTTCCTTTTTTAAAACAATTATATTACGAACGATAATTTAAGATTACATGAAATACAAATAGTAAAACTTTAGAAAAAGTTTGACCAAACATTGGAAAAAAAGCATTGATGTAACATATGCTAAGGTTGTGGTTGTAGTCATGTGATATAACTTTGTCCTGCAACAAAAGGGTGGGGAGTAAGGCCTACCATAAGCATGTAAAATAAAGTGGCCTTCCTTATTTCACCAAACACAAATATTCGTATAGGAGGTAATAAAAATAACGGTAAATATACTACTTTGAAAGTTTTTACCATTTTCTATGATAGTATATATGTTGACAATAAAATGCTTACTTGAAAATGGGTTACTTTTTATTAATAAAACGATATAAATAATAATAACGATATTATCACGATTTGTGTAGAAAACAACTAGTACAATTCCATATGCAAAACAAACAATAAGTAATACAAAAGTTTCAACCTTATATGAACAAGACGATTCAAGTATTTGTCTTATATGGGAAGTTCGACAATGTTCTTGACTACAAAATGAACAAATTGATTGTTCATGGTTGTAGCTGAAAGTTCGTGTTAAATATGAGTCTCTTAAAACAAATTTTGTGTATCTTTTTGGACGGATGTGTCTTTCTCTCATGGTACAACAACTGAAGTAGTGTGTACTTTCAAAGAGGATCAGGCACCCCAAGTTACACCGAATTAAGATGTTTTCAATTTATGTGGGAAAAGAAACACGCAAAGTAGGTGATGGTTGAAGAATTGGAGAGTGCTCAACCCTAAATTCAACGAAACTTGTTCCCAACGTGATCCATCTCTCCTTTTATCTCTTTTTTCACTTCTTTTGTTCTCTTCTTGAAAACTGAATCACATAGCTCCTTTTTTACGGGATATCTGATTTCAATAACCCAATTTTTTACCGGTTGGCCGATAACACTCTTAACTTTCGATTTGTACCATAACATTCGCAACTTTCAACTTATTTTCCTCTGATACTTCTTAACTAACTAAACCCTAACCCAGTTAGCTGATGTTGGATGCCACGTCATAAAAAACGCCACGTCAGTTGCCACGTCATCAATAATGCAATGTTAGCTGCCACATCAGCTGCCATGTCATCAAAAAGCCACATCAGCTGCCACGCCATATGCCATGTCAGCAAAAAAGGGCCACATCAGCAAAAACTAAGTGGGTTAGGGTTTAGTTAGTTAGGGAGTGCTAAAGGAAAATAAGTTGAAAGTTAGAAGTGCTGACAAATCAAAAGTTGGGAGTGTTATCGGTCAACTAGTGAAAGTTGGGTTATTTAAATCCAATATTCAATTTTTCAAACTAAAACTCTAAATTTAATTCACTTGTAACAATTTTATGAGTCAAATAAAACATACACTAGGCTATCACCCGGGAACATCCCGGGTTAGAAAATTTTAGTTTTCAATAATAAAAGTACATAAACAACATTTTGAAACTCGTTATATCTTCTTTCCCTTTCCACAATAATTTATTTGTTCCGTTTCCTCATTTTTGTTGGAATTTAAGTTATTTTTGTTGGGATTTAAGTTATTTTAGTTTTTATCATCCAGTTTACGCTTGTTTATTTTATATTCAGAAAACTGTAGACAACTTTTATCACCCGTGGTATTAACATCATTTTTAACATTTGCAATAGGAGTTACATTTTTTTGTCGTTTTCGCATTTTTTTTTATCATATAACAATTATGTCTAACTCTAAAATAAATACAAACATAATGTTTCGACCCGCTAATCAGCCCGACCCACCGCTACTCAGCCCGACCCATTCTAAGACCTCATTATACTTGAGACAATGAGATTCTTGAGTCTACATGGTAACCTCACTTCAGCCCATTTGAGTGGAGTTGACTTCTAAACAAAGTCAACCTCGACTTCTTGACCAGGTCAACAATGACATTTTAACCTAACAGTACACTGCTATAATAATTCATATCCCAAATCTCTTACAGCTAAACAACACTATAAAAAATAATATTTCATGAATCAAAAATTATCTCAAGCCCTTATATATACATTATATGTAGCTGACTTTCCAATCGGATACCTAAAATAACACTTCTTACATTAAACATTCAACAACTACCACACACATCTTAATCATACCATGTTTCTTTTCATTGATCTTCAAATACTTGACTTAAAAAATAAAAATAAAACTCCACTCACAAACCTAAAACAGGGAACACTTAGTAATAAGGAATAAATGTTGTTAATTTTCAGCAGCTTCCAGGCTAAAACCAGAGACTTCGTTGTCATTGGAGAAACAAAGTTGCGGCTTGCTTCCACAATTAATTTTCTTTACTTCTTGACTCAAGAAAATCAAAATTCCGTACACCATTCTTGATTCTACATAACTCTCAACACAAATTGGTCGCTTTGGTTATGCTTTTAGCGGGTCAAACATGTCAAATCAAATAAATTGGTTTATAAGAAAGAAAATGAAAAAATCGGCCATAACGTATATAACAAATGCATAGAAATCATCAAACAACTACTGAAATAAATAATTACCAAAAGTATTCTTGCATATTTGGCGAATATATATCTTGATGAGTACAATAAAATCCTGCAAAAAAAAAAAACAAAACAAAAACTGGACTTGATAACGCAACCCCCACACCGGGTGGAACTCTTTTATCAACATGAACCTGACATAAATTATCATAGGCGAATAATAGAGGTAACAATTTCGACCCATGAACTTATGAAGGGGCCAATCCAGATTGACTTATCTTTACGGGTCAAACCGGTAAATGAGTAGCTTAAAAGGAGATGGGTGAAAAGTCAACCATAGTATATTTTTAACGTATAAAACATGCTAGATATTTAAACCAAAGACTTATAATATTTATTAGATGTATATTTCGTGCGCTAATATTTGGCGCAACTAATTAACTACTAAAAAGAGCATTTTTCGGGTAATTTACTCTTTTTCCAAACTAAAAACATTCAGGAAGTCTGCTCGTTTTAAATTGCCCTTTTGACCCATCATCAATATAAATAACCCGAATTGGCCCGTATTAGTATTAGTATGAAAGTGGTGAAAAAGTTATAATAAACAAATAAATACATGTCTTCCTCTAGAACATGAGTTTGTGCCAACTTTACAAGTGTGACTCAAGGTTGATGCTCTTCCAACATAAACCTCACATGCATAAGTAAACAACTAAACACACATTACTGACTAAACTGTGGTCAAAATTGTCAGTTCTAGTTGAAATAAACATAATAGGATTAACCCATCATCATAATCAGGTAAAAATTGTCAATTCTAGTTGAAATAAATAAAGAATGACCTTAGTTTCCCAGTGTATGTATTGCTACCACGAAAAAATCCATCAGCAGTTAAGGATTAAACTCTGCTCTTGTGGCCTTTCTGGCCTTCATTGATGCCAACAATAACTTACTTACACCCCCATCAACTGTTGTAATCGCAATAATGCATTTAATATTTAGTTGCAGTTAAAATTTTTAACTAAAGAAATCATCAAATCACATAACTTTATTTTTGATTTGACACCAATATGTAGAAAAGTAGCTTTCTTTCACCTGGGCTCAAGTGAAGATATAGCCAAAACGTTGAGGTAGCTCCATTCCACCCTTCTAAAGCATTAAATTTGTTCATTTCTTGTTCCAAGCTAAAAGAAAGAAATGTAAATTTTCAATATGCTAGCAATGAATAACAAAAAAAAATTGAATCAAGAATTCAAGATCAACTACCTGCTTTAACGACATTGGGAATGCGATCAATCCGCATTGCTCGGTAGATTTTGAACATCCTTAGGGTTCCTTTGGGTCTCACAACATCCCTGCTATGGCAGAATCTATGTTTCATTATAGAAAAGGGCACATACATTTTGGTCTTGCTGACAAGAAAAGCTCATGATACAACACAAGCACAAATAATTTTCAACCAACCTACTAAGATTAACAATGAGAACGAATTGCCATTGTGAGACATATGGTTGTATATTTAAGAGTATATTTAGAGGGTGTATGAGTTAGATGTTCTACAGAAATAAAAAAGGAAAACAATCACGTAAATATAATGGATCGATTTCGATCTCACTGGATTTGTCATAGTTTGTGATGAGCTCCATGACCCAAGTCACATTAGCATGAACAACAGTAGCTCCTGGGAGATTATCGTTCAATACCGCACCCAAATCCTGTCATTTAGCAATGTATTAAAGCGCGAGTTTATTAGGCAAACACAACACGCTCGTTCTCATTCAGTTGATTAATTGCCCTCTGATAAGGAATGCATCTTATTTGACTAACGTTTCCTATGATGAATTTTTGTGCACCAACTGATAAAGTCTGGTATAATCATTAGCTAATGATCGAGTTATATATTCGGATACGATTGCATTTTTTTAAAGAGTAAATTACAAAAATCGTCCTTTATGTATGTCACTTATTGCAAACTGTGTACTTTGTCTTCAATAATTACAGAAAACGTACTCGATACTTGCAAACCCTTGCAAGTTATGTCCTTTAGCTCTAACTCAGTTAATTTTTGTGGTTAAATCTGACCAAATGGACCCTACATGAGGGTATTTTTGTGGTTAAATCTGACTAAATGGACCTCACATGAGAGTAAAATGACCAAAATACCTTCATGTGAGGTCCATTTGGTCAGATTTAACCACAAAAAATTAACTGAGTTAGGGTTAAAGGATATAACTTGCAAGGGTTTGCAAACATTGAGTATGTTTTCTGTAATTATTGAAGATAAAGGACACAGTTTGCAGTTAGTGACATACATAAAGGACGATTTTTGTAATTTACTCTTTTTTTAATGACCAACTAAATCGCCGGATAAGCATCTTGGGATGCCCTCAATCGAGCAAATGCATCCCCTCCTCCATAACAGTCAGAGTTGGATGCATACCCGAGCCACCAGTTCCGAGGAAAACCGGCCCGCCCGAAGGCCCACTGCGGTAAAACCCAGTTCAGCTCAGTTTCGAACTGGCGACCTCTAGAGAGGCCTAGTTCTAAACTTCATTGCCACCAGAAATGACATTTGTTTTGTAACGATAATAACCCATTAAATATATTTTTTTAAAAAAAAACCATGCAGGTCAAATCAACCCGAAATTTGACTCAACTAAATCTGACCCCGTTTCAACCCATCCAACGCCCCATAATTCTTCCTCTAGATAAATTTAGATAAATATGTGAAATATTAAATATTTCAAACCTGGTCCAAATTATACAAATGGAGTGTCATTACATCAACAATGTCTGAACCCGAAACCTTAAGAAGCTTTGAAAGCCATTCTTTATCAAAGAACCCAACAATGCTACAATCAACGGTTTTGGCTTGACGTTGTGGTATAAATTGTCGATTATACCCTGAGTTCAACTAAGTCACTCCCATATTGCTCAGCATGGACCATAGTACCAATGCTCCTGCCACTCACCGTGTTACCTACAACCAATGTACGCAAGATTGCATAAGAATACACATATATTACGACAACCATACACGGTACAAAAAAATCTTGCTTTATTTGTATATAAAATCCATATTCCCATGAATGTAGCTGATACCCCTTGGAATTGGTATATTCTACAAAATCATGGGCATTGCTGGAATACCATTATACTTCCCAAACTCCCTTTTAAATCGGTGTCTTCCCTGGACTGCGTTTAACCCGAAGGTGACAAATGAAAAACAAAAAAAAAAAAGAACTTTTGTTTTAATAATACAAAATAAAAATATAATGGAATTTAGTCTCACCTTCTCTTTGCAAAAAAAAAAAAAAAAAAAGTAATTCAGTTCATCCCTCCTATCCATACTAAGACAGCTATTAGAGAATCCAAACAATACCTTCATGGAGTGGTTGTACACTATCTTTGCCTACTGGCCTGCAATTTCAAAATATGCAAACTGATAATGCTTTGTGAAGCAAAGCTTATGTCCTCCTCAGATCATCTTCATCATCACTACTCCGTTGTCGTGCTTCCTGTCTTTGCGCCTATGTCGAGTCCTCGCCTACGCCCTTCACTGTGAAATAGAACATGACAGAATGTAGAAACTACTACTTTAACTGTGGTACCTAAAATTTATACTACAACTAGTGAAAGTTAGGTTATTTAAATCCAATATTCAATTTTTCAAACTAAAACTCTAAATTTAATTCACTTGTAACAATTTTATGAGTCAAATAAAACATACATTTGGTTGATGGCATGTTAACGTCAAATTAAATAAAACTATGAGGTATAATGAAAATCTCCATAATGATTTATGAAAAGAAATTTAAGAGTCAACAACAAAACAACCATTTTATGAAAAAGATAAAATTTATACTACAATCATCAAAGTTTCCCAGTATTCATTTTAGTCACTCAATTTTCAGCATTATTATCTCATTTAGCTTAGCTCTGCTTTGGGCGTTATTCAAGTTCTAACATACAAGAACACAATCACGAAAATAATTATCTATATAAATCATATATAAATACAATTATTTAAGTCCAAAGTTAGTTAAAAATCATTTTCACTAAACAATGACAAAGTTCTCATAGAAGTCAATGTTCATATAAAATTGAAAGCTTTGTATTAATAGAGGTAACTTCGTAGAATAATAACCAAGTTTTAAAAGTGTTCTAATTAAATTACTCAAGTTTCAAAAGTGTTTCAGTCAGGTCACTCAACATTCATTTTTCATTAAAATTAAGGGTTTTTTCATCTATTTCATAGGTAACCGTGGTGATGTGAATTTCTGTTTCTTTTTTCCCTTTTATTTGACGCTAACGTCGAGTGATGACGTGGATTGTAACTTGTTTTTTTTATTTTTTAATGTAATTAAAGTGTTTTTATTTTTATAAATATAATTTCATATATTAAAATAATCCGACCCCAGCATCTTATGCTCCATTTTTTTCTTGACACATGGAAAAAAAGACATGGCTCGATTTGAATGTTAACTTATCTAACTGGGACAAAAACGATACGAATAATCTAAGTAGAACACTTTTAAAACTTCGTTACTATTTTGTGACATTTTCCTAATAATTGCTTCTTTTGTATACGGAATTGTTCTAATAATATTTCCTGCACAAATAGCGAGAGTATATCTATTTTCTATTATGTTTATTATATTATATTGTTTTGTATCTAATACTAATAAAATAGTCTACTTAATGCCACATGACATTTTTCTCTCCTTCAATTCACTAATATTATTATTAATTAATTAATACAAAACAATGAAAAATTCCTTAACAACTTATTACTAATAAATGTTTTATTGTTTACTTAGGGTGAAAGGGGTGCTCCCCTCATGAGAGGGATAAACTCTCCACCCACCTAATCACATATTGTCATGTCAATTCTCCTCTCTAAGGCCCCACTTACACTAAAACATAAGGGTGGTCATCTCTTTTGAGGAGGGGTAAACTATTTTTTTAAATATAAAAATATAAAAAAATTGTGATTGGTTGAAAAGAGTGCCCTCCACCATTATTCAACTCTCTATCTCCTTCCCTCTTCTTCCCCTGTGCGGTAAACACTCACCGAAATTCCATTCCCCCACTCACCTAAAGTTGATGGCAGCGGTGTTCCCCTTAGGTGAACTCACTCCCCGTATGCACCCCTCTCCTCCTTAGATATTGATCATTTACTTTTGAATTATCTAAAATATATAATTAGTTATTAGTAACAATTCTACTTATAATAAACAATTCCAAATAATGTCAATGTGATTACACTTTCTTATTCTTTAAAAGGATTTCTTTTACTGTATGTTTAAAACATCTATTAAATAAATTATTATCTTATATTATAATAATAAAAATGGTAGTGCATAGGTTAATCCGATACTTGAAAATCAATTTACTTCCATGCTTTAAAAACACTTTTAATGTTATTAGACTCGTGCAATATACAGGTTTAAGGGTAGAAGAACTTCATAATAATTTTGATGCAAGTCTATACTCACCGGATGTCCTAAATGGAGTTATATTGATCGAAATAATAGTTTATGTAATGGAACTCTACTACAGGTCCTATCACTGGGTGATCAGGTTATTAAGACACTCATATTATCCGGAAGTAATACTGGCACTCGAATCTTTATCCCTAGATTTCGTTTAATACCGCCAAGCAGAATGATTACGTTTAAATTGAAAAGAAGACAATTTTCTCTCGCCCTATGTTTTGCCATGACGATAAATAAAAGTACAAGACAATTTCTATGTAAAGTTGGTTTGTTTCTAAAATAATCGTTTTTTACGCATGACCAACTCTTGCGTCATCTATGTTAAAAAAATTCACTTATATAAATTTATGAAGATAACATAAAATTAAATAAGTTATAATTTTATTTCCTTAAACCCGTGTACGTGTCTAATAATTTAGTTATTAATAAAAAGTGAACCATTTATCGACAATAAGTGTATGGATCTGGATCGACATTCTGGCAATACAGATATTCCATTATATTCTTACACATAAAAAAGGTATAACAAACCATGAAGACCAAAACTGTACAAACATCATGGGGTATAGAACCAGGCAGGCAAACACCATAAGGTTCATCCCAACTTGTTTAAATGGTGAGACAATAGCAAGACCTAAACGAACATAATACAAAATATGTACAACATTCACAAAGAACATTAAATAATTTACGAAATCACACAAATGTAGTTAGCATGGGACGTGAAGGCCTCAAATCTCATTGTCACGGTTCATAGAGGTATAACACCATTAGTGATTTTCTTATGTTTTAATGAGTTGTGACTTAATGACAATTGTAGTGTATACTTCATGTCTTAGATAAGACACTCAAATATTGTGTTAGTCATTTTCGCATACGATATGCGATGAAAACGGGTACTACTTGATAATGATTCACGTTTGAAAGTAGATATGTGTTATGGTTCTTGATTAATTCACCAAAGAAAATAGATAGAAGCCAGAATGAATAATAGACAGATAATTGAATCAAAGTTTTTCTCATACTCAATAATAAATCCTATGGCTCTTATATAGCCTCTTCTAAACAACGGAAACAATTAAATCTAAACTAATTCCTAACTAACTGGAGAATTAGGTTTATCGTATACGTGAGTATTCTTCGATACGTAGGGGCATCGAGCTACAGCTTTGATCTGTACAACACACAGATCCATCGCGATTAACTTTCAATTGTTGTAGATGAAATTACATGTGAAATTGAAGTGTTTTGGGGGTTAATTGGAGGAAAGAAGAGGATTTTGAGAGTGAGTGATCATTGTTTGGGATGATAATGGAGGAATTTAATGGAGATGGGTGCTAGGGTTTTGAGGTTTGAAGATGTGCAGGTGTTTTGAAAGAGAGAGGTGTTTGAAGAGGTTGGTCTAGATCTATGCGAGGAAGAGCTCTGGAAGAGTTTTTTTAGTGAAATCTCTTCCAAAAAACAAACACGTTGCAAACCCAAAGGTCTGCGCGACGCAGACATAAGAGATCAGGAAGTACTTCTTGCCAAAAACAAACACCCCCTCAATAATAGAACTACCTCGACCTACCATCACATTTCACATCTTCACGATATATATTCTTAGGTATAAAATATAAAATTATGTACTATCTATGTGAAACACTTTTTTTCACATTTCACATCCAATACAAGTATTAGTTTGTAATAGTCATTAATTCCATAATTTGTGTCGAAAGTAAATCAGTAAATCCTGAAGGATGAAAAGGCTGAAACAAAATAAAAAAGGAAAAAGGTTGTACCGGAGATGCCAATGCCTACAGCCGGAACGGAAGGCGGTGAAAGCCAATAAATAAAATGAAAGTTGACATAATTAAGTTGCCATTTAATCAAGTCTGACGAAGTGACTTTAGTCATGCAAATTGCAATTACTAAACTCTCATAAAAGCTTCCACACTTTTACTCTTTCGCTTTAAATCAAATTTCTGTTGCAAATAAATGGTTGCAAAGTATAAAGATCAAAAACAATTTTAGCGTTATAGGGATGGCAATCAAACTCGAACCCGATGGGTAAATCCAAAACCGGACACATTTGGGACGGGTTTGGGGTTGGTTAATCGGGTTTGGGAATATTTTTTTATTTTTTCACGGGTTTGGTATTTAGTGATATACCCATTTACCTGATAAAGTGTACTCGTTTACCCGATATAATTTCTTTTCTATTATTAAATATGTATATATATATATATGTGTGTGTGTGTGTGTGTATGATACATGCATTTTTTACACATATAGGTATTCTATTCCATATACATTGTAGTTATTTGATATATATTTTTATAGTAACAATAACCGGTTAGTAGTTACCCGGTGGGTTTTGGGTTGAGTATACCCAACGGGTAAGCTATTTAAATTAACGGGTTTACGTGAAACCCGTGGGTATACTCGATACCCGATGAGTATTTACCAAAAATAATAAATAAATAAAATTTTCATCCTTCACTTCTCATGTTAAGAGCTATTTGTATCTTAAGACTTATTTGTGTTTAGGGATGAGAATGGGTCGGGTTTAGGTAATCCCAACCCCAAACCCGGTTAGATAAGCTTGTCTCAAACCCGTCCCAAAACTCGTCGGGTTTCTAGCGGGTAAATACTCATCGGGTATCGAGTATACCCGCGGGTTTCACGTAAACCCGTTAATTTAAATAGCTTACCCGTTGGGTATTGCAAATAAATGGTTGCAAAGTATAAAGATCAAAAACAATTTTAGCGTTATAGGGATGGCAATCAAACTCGAACCCGATGGGTAAATCCAAAACCGAACACATTTGGGACGGGTTTGGGGTTGGTTAATCGGGTTTGGGAATATTTTTTTATTTTTTCACGGGTTTGGTATTTAGTGATATACCCATTTACCTGATAAAGTGTACTCGTTTACCCGATATAATTTCTTTTCTATTATTAAATATGTATATATATATATATATATATATATATGTGTGTGTGTGTGTGTATGATACATGCATTTTTTACACTTATAGGTATTCTATTCCGTATACATTGTAGTTATTTGATATATATTTTTATAGTAACAATAACCGGTTAGTAGTTACCCGATAGATACCCGGTGGGTTTTGGGTTGAGTATACCCAACGAGTAAGCTATTTAAATTAACGGGTTTACGTGAAACCCGCGGGTATACTCGATACCCGATGAGTATTTACCCGCTAGAAACCCGACGAGTTTGAGACAAGCTTATCTAATCGGGTTTGGGGTTGGGATTACCTAAACCCGACCCATTCTCATCCCTAAACACAAATAAGTCTTAAGATACAAATAGCTCTTAACATGAGAAGTGAAGGATGAAAATTTTATTTATTTATTATTTTTTTCTATCTACGCATGATGTTAAGTTGCAAAATGTAAGAAGAAATTCTTGTATTTAGAGTAATTATGTGTAATTACCCAGGGTAATTATAATTACCCTAAGGTAATTATACTAGTGTAAATACACATTTTTTTCTTTAGATTTTAAGATTAAAATACGTGCTTAACAAAATAGGAAAAACATAAAAAAATAAAATAAAAAAAATTCCTCATTCACTTCTTACTTTAAGCCTATTTGTATGTTAAGAATAATTTGTATCGAAACCTAACCCTATAAATATAAAAACATACTTATGTTTCATATTTTTCAACATTATGATACAAATATAAACGGAGTTGTATTAAAAGTAAGTATTTTTTACTAAACTTAATCGATACCGGCCAAACAATATTGGTTCGTTATGATAGTCCTTTTTATGGTTCTAGTTTCTATCAACATCATCATCAAATGTTTACTGAAAACGTAGTTTTATTATAATTATAGTATTTTTTACGGAACTCTACCAATACCGGCCAAACAAATCAAACCAGCTATGTAGCCGAGATTACAATTCGACCACTAGTAGGCTCCAAACCCGGAAAACCTTGTAGTTGGTAATTCATAGCACACAAAATTCTTAAACTAAAAATTTCATAAAACAACGCAAAATATATAACCACCCTAATTCAAACAACATAAAACAAATAATCAATTTCAACGGTCCAGTCATAACTACATAGGTAGGTTAACTTCAAGACCATGCCATGGATCCTATCACCTCCATATACCTGATTAAAGTCACATACATGCTAAAACGTCAACTTAACTTTGCTGAGCGAGTTCTAATAATTGGTTCAAAAAAAAGAGAAACCTTAAAACATTAATAATCCAGTCATTCATTTCATAAGTCATAACCCATTACCATTTACCCGACAATCGATTCAGGCTTTACAGCCCGTGCCTTTCTTAAGCATAGATCTTTACCATTCCCGCCTGTAACAAGTGTAGACTTTAACGTCCTTACCTGCAACACTTGCAGGTAGGGCTGTAAACGAACCGAACGTTCAACGAACAGTTCGTGAACCGTTCGGCGGGAAGTTCGTTTATGTTCGTTCGTTTAATAAACGAACGAACACGAACAAGGAATTTCGTTCGATTAGTTAAATGAACGAACACGAACAAAGGTCTCGTTCGTTCAATTGTGTTCGTGAACGTTCGGTAAGGTGTTCGTGAACATTCGTTCGTTTATGTTCGCATGTTTGTGTTTTAATGAAAGATTTTTGTACTTTCATATATTTTATCTATATTTTTTATATTATTAAACTTATATTTATTTTATTGCCCTAAGAATTAAACTTGGAAAACCCTGTTTCACCTTGTTTATACACCTTCCCTTTCATTTCTTATTATTTACATCAATGAATATGATCGACCTCCATTCCACAATAAAGAATTCAAGTTCTAGTGCTACTCTCTGGGCCATCCACCTTTATCCTTTGTCGCATTCGTCAAATTTATTTGTGTTCGTGAACCGTTCGTGAACACGCTCATTTCCTTAATGAACGAACACGAACATAAAATCTCGTTCGGTAACTGGTCATGAACCGTTCGTGAACACATTTATTTCCTTAACGAACGAACACGAACAAGAGCTTGTTCGTATTCGTTCGGTTCGTTTACAGCCCTACTTGCAGGACTATACAACCCCTACATGTAATCGATGCAAGACTTTTCATTCCCTTTTACCCTTTTCAGTCCTTTATACATATCATTAGTTCCATAATCGTCCCCTTACATTCGTGTTACATTCAAAATCGTTACCATTCACATTTCAAGAAAAAAAATCATTGTTTAACCATCTGTTCATCTCGTAACATTAAACATTACCAGGCATATTTAGAAAAAGATCATCCTTGTTTACAAATGTTTCATTTAAATCGCATTAACAAATTACTATCTCGTGTCATGAATAGTTTTATAGGCACAAACATTTCAAACAGCTCGTCAAATCATTCATACCCAATGGTGTTGGTGAGTTAGATAAAGGTGTAGGATAGTAGAAGGTCATGGGTTCAATCCCCATAGTGTGCAAGTTTAGCCATTAAAAAAAAATATAATGCCTATCATTAATTCAGAATAATTTCAATTAAAACATATAAAATGGTTTTCCCTTAAATAATATTTTTTATGAGATTAGTACATTGTTAATATTATTTAACCGAAAATTTCATCAAATGATTATCTTACTAGTTTACTGCTCGAAATGATTTTAAGAGCAGGATGAGAGGTAATTATTTTTTTCATCCACATGTCTTCCTGAAAATAACTATTACGATCCATTAGTTTAAAAATTTCAAAACAGTACTTGTGGTTTCATTTTTGTTTTAATTAGACTCACCTCTGTTAGTCTCATCCATTATTTTGTTAGTTTTATGTGAAATTACCATAATGCCCATATTATTTAAGTTAAAAAATAATAAATAAATTGTATAATCCTCTACCAGATTTCCTTTTTACTCTCTCTACCCCTTTTTCTCGCTTTATTTACCGCCGCACCTCACCCCTGTAACCACCACTCAAAACACCCATCTTCACTATCACAATCAACAAACAAACAAAATACCCTATTTTAGGTTAAAGTTAGGAGATTAGTCGGTTTGATGGAGGTGAACAGTGGGGATTGCCTATGTGGGTGACTATGTTGGGGTCGGGTTTGTGGAGGTGGTCCAGTGGTGGTTGCAGTTCGGAGGTGTGGTGATTGTGATTACACGTGGGGTTCGTGCTCAATGTTGGTGCGGGTGTAACGCTCCGCATTTTCTGTACTTTGCATATTTAGAAAGTTGTATTCACATTTTTATTTTTAGAAACTTGTATTCTTACTTCATTTCAATCCTTGTAATATCGAGACTTTGATCATAATGGAAACCGTATATTTATATCAACATTGTTTAATCATACATGCATAATATGTAATCAGTCGCGAAATACATGTTTTAATTTAAAACCGAGACATACATCGAGATTATATTTTCTCGAAATCACATTCATACATGTATCATACTTATAATGTACATGCATACACCTTTATAGCATAAAATAACCAACAATACAAGTGCAAGGACTAAAAATGAAAATTTTCATCTCCCCAACCACTTTCTTTAATGTCCTAACCTTCAACCAACTCTTTTAATACCCCAAACCCACTTTTTAACCTCTAACCAGCTCATTTAATACCCCTCCTAACTCCCAACCTCCTTCATTTAACTCCAAACCACCTTCATTTAAACCCCAACCACTAACCCTCTTATAAATACAAACTCTAACACCTTCCAAACACTTGCACCACCTCCACATTACTTCCAAACTCTCTCAAATCTCCAAGATTTTCAATTTTGGGCAAAAAGTTCAAGAACCAAAATTTGTAACTTCGGTGTTCCAACAACTCAAGACTCGTCAAACTCACTAAGTGGAAATTTCTTCGCAAACATTAAGTATACTCGACACCCTTTTTCGTTTACACTTTTGGGTGCAACATGTTTACATTATACAAACTTACACAAACACACATTCTTTATGCAATTACACAACAATCCAAATCTTGCATGCTAATATGTTATACTTGATTCATTATTCTGGGGTTGTTCGTTTTGTGATAAACTTGTCATTAACTACATACGAGCCTACCCTTAACATGTATAGCGCTATAGGAGTAACGCACCGCCCGTGTTCGTGAGGTCATGTTAAGTCATTCATTCATACGTGCGTTAAACCTTGGATTGACTTGTTTGTTCGCATGCCAGTTTATACGTTAATCTTAATAACTAAGTTTGCTATGTGGATTGTTCAAACTTTTATACTTATATGCTAATACTCCAAAACTTGTATACTCACCAAAACTTTTGTATTGAACTATACTTTAAAACATGTTGTAGGATGATGGATGATGATGATGCTCAGAATCTAGTAGGATGCCTAGAAACGCACACTAAATTCAAATACTTGTTGTACTTTATTTGTTTCAACCTTGTTGTATTTCTATTTCAAATAATGTAATTGATGTTAGCAATGAAATGAAATTTGTTATTAAATAGTTGTCACAATTTAGCGTTATGAAGTCTCGAGCAATATCGTTTTCGTCTCAATCTGATGTTTCCACCATCGGTTGGGGTGTGACAGCGGGGATGGTGCTTTGGTTTGCTGATTTGGGGGGGGGGGGGGGCAGAGGTTGTGGGTGATGGAGATGGTTATTGACAGTGCGCTTTTGGTCAGAGTTATTGGTGAGGGTTACGGTGGTAGGAGTGATTTCCGGTGGTAAGTGTTGCTTATTGGTTTGGTTTTGGTGTGTGGCGGTTACAGTGGTGATGTGCGGCAGTAGTGGGTGTTTCGATGGTGACTGGTAGTGGAGAATGGTGGTTGTAGCATGTGGGTAGTGGGTGGAGGGTAGGTTTGGTTTGTAGAGAGAGGGGTGATTGTTTCAGGTGGTGTAATGAAGGTTGTTGCAACAATGGTAGTTTGATGGCGGAAATGGTAACGGGGGTAGCTGTTGGTGAAGCCGGTGGCTGATGGTGGTTGTTGTTGATGGTGCTTGATGGGAGCATGTATAGCATAGATGAGAAGAGGTAGACTGAGAAATGAATCAGGCAAGTGGGTATTTTAGTTATTTCACCAAAAAATTTACGGTAAATTGGATGAGGTTAACGAAAGTGGGTCAAATAAAAACGAAATCACTGTAATAGTTATTTTTAGCAAACCACATAGACGGAAAAATAATTAAATCTGTAAGTAATTTAAAATAAAATATAATACTACTTTATTCTTTTTGTGTGAATATAAAGTCTAGGACAAAAATGTGTGGTATTAAGTGTAACCCAATTGTACATGAGATTTTAAAAAGAAAAAAAAACATGAAATATGGTACAATCACCTAGCCTTATATGCTATTCTGACTAACTAACTGTAATAACCATAAATTTAAAATCATTATTCTAGAAATAAAAGAATAATAATAATTTAGAATAAACTAAATATTTATCTTATGATCCATCCTTCTGTATATCAACCAAAACTATAATTATTATTTATAAATTACCCAATAGGAAACCCTAATTAAGACACCCAAGTAATTCTGTACAAACCCTAGAATTTTCAGAATTTTCAGAATCAGGATTAGGGCCCCTAAAACTCAGGGGGGGTATTCCCTACTTGACGATTATCCCAATAACTTGCTGTCGAAGTTGAAATTTTAAAATCTATCGACTCAGCTAGGCTAGTCCCACACGTGGCAACCCTATGCATAAAATAAGTTACTACGCGGGCCGCGTAAGGATAGGTTAAATGTTCACGCGGGCCGCGACAAGGTCAAATTTCACCTATAAATAGCAGCGATTGGGACTTGATTCTGGGCACAAAAACGACGAAGAAACTCAAAATACGCGCTGAGATATCGTCCAATTACTCTCAAAACCCACACGAAACACTAATTAGTATAGCGGGGTGCTGCAGAACAGGGTAATAACTCAATCGCTGATACGATTCAATGTCCGATTGATTGAAATCAATCCAATGGATGTTTAAGTGCTGCTCAAATTTGGGTTATACTTTGTCATTAGTCGTGATTCCGATGGATGTTTAAGTAATTTCACTTTGTCATTAGTTGTGATTCCGATGGATGTTTAAGTGTTTACACTTTGTCATTCGTTGTGAATCCGATGGATGTTTAAGTGATTTCACTTTGTCATTAATTGTGAATCCGATGGATGTTTAAGTATCGCACTTTGTCATTCGTTGTGAGGATTTTAATCTCGTGAGTTATCGTAAATGCTGTATTAAGTTACTAACCTAGTTTGTGTGCATATTATTTAAATTAGGTTAAAAGACTAATCAATAGTCTAAATTCTGCCCGTATAAATCTGAAATATTATCACAAGGTAGCATCACTTTGGAATTATTAAGGTACGGATCCCTACCCCACTCCTTATTGCTTCATATTCAAATTGTTATAAACCATTAAATTCGTAAACTCCTCACGTCTTTGATTATCGATTCATTTGACAGTCCGTTGAATTCCTATTCTAATCATAACTTTGATTTAGTTTTCATGTCATGCGATAGTATTATGTTGTTGTACTCATTATCGCATGTTCCAATATATGTTACGTCTTGTTATGAAAATAAGTTTTATAAGTTATGTGAATAAGTTCATTTGTACTCTGATACCCTGAGTATCGCTTCTCGTGGAGTGTCCCACGAGCATGTTGTTGCGGCATCGACATCATGTGCTCCACCCGTGACGGAGAGATCAGTTCACGGCGTCTCTTAAGTACAAGTGTGGTACATAAGGCTATTAGGAGGCGTATGGATCGATCCTAGGATTTAAGTTAAGGAGGTGGATAACGGGTATGCCAACTCGCCATCTCATGTGATAATTATACAGGAGTAGCTACCTGTGTATTGTCACGTTTTAAGTTGCTCATGGGTACATCCGTAAGATATGATTATGAAATTATGTTCTTGCATCGTATCATTTTCGCAATAAGTTCCATTCGGATAACATTTCTATAAAGCGTTATTTGTTATTTGAGCCTATTATTCCGTACTGAGCATTCGGCTCATGCCGTAAACTTTTTGTATATACAGGTCCACAGGTTACTTTCGGCGGGGAAAAGAGAGAAGAATAAAGCCTAGGAATAAATCTGAAGATGTTAGTTAATGAAGTTGAATGTCTCCGCTTGTATAATTAACCTTAAGTTTAGTTGTTATGTGGTTGTATCCTTGTCAAATAAATAAATGGAATTATGACTTTTGTTTATGATACTACTGTTATTGTGACACGTCAGCCCTTCCGGGTTGGGGTGTTACAGCTATGGTATCAGAGCAAAGGCTCTTTCCTGTAGAAAACTTGAAGATAGTAATTAAAACCTGTGAGGAATGGGTAGATATCTATGATAGAATTCAACTTGATCTCTTATTTGGTTTAACTCCTATGTATATTCTTATAGATTCCTCCTCGTCGTCCGCTACGTAAGAATACTCGTACTAACCATGAACGTAACAACACTTCTTCGAATGAGACTCCAGTTGATCCAAACATCATTAATGCTATCAACCAGGCTGTTGCCGGGTTGCTTCCAAACCTTGTTGCTCAAACAGCTGGGGCCGTTATTCAACAAACTCGTCATCCAGAACGTAATAACACGAATCCAAGCTCTGGTGAAGAAATTCGTGAGAATACCACGAACCATACTACCTATAGTATAGACATATGGATCGCTAAATTCCAAAAACAAAGGCCGAAATCCTTTAGTCATGCTACTAATCCAGTCGAAGCAAGAAACTGGATAGCTCATGTTGAAAAGATCTTCGGAGTTCTTGGAGTTCCGGAGCAATACAAAGTTAGATTGGCTACCTACAAACTTGAAGATGACGCACAAACTTGGTGGGAAGGATATAAACAAGTCAAAGGAGGGGATGATTTTGACGCTAATCTTTCATGGGTCGACTTTCGTACCATCTTTTACGACAAGTATTTTTCTACCGCTGATAAAGAAGCTTATATCAGGGAGTATGCAGTGATTCGACAGGGGAGTGATGAACCAGCCTCTGAGTTCATTACTCGATTTTCAAAGTTGGCTAGTATTGTAGGAGACGTTGCAGGATCAGCAGAAGCCCAGGCAGAAAAATGCAAGTGGGCAGTCAATGATCGAATTCGGAAATCGATCATGTACATAAAATTTAAGGATATCACCGAAGTTGCTGATGCAATCAAAACTTTTGAGTTCGAGAGGAAAGAATTTTTATCTCGAACTGAGGATAATAAGAAGAGAGATAGGGAAGGACAATTTAAGCAGGCAATCGGCCAATCATACACTACGCCACAACATCAAGACCGTAAAGTGCAAGGAAATCAAAACTTTGAAAAATCACTCTGAACGCGAAGCAACATGGGGATCTGAAGAATCAATTCGCTCTCTATACCCTAATCTATTCTCGCAATAGAATTTTAGTCAAGATAACGGTGAACCTTGCTCTTTGATCTATGTTCATTTTTATGATCATTCATGCTTTGCCTTATGTGAATATATCTTAGTTATGATTAAGCATATCTATGTAGGAGATATCAGTACCAATAGTCACTCTATTATCTGTAAGTCTCCATTGACTTTTCGTACGGTAAGATATTTTATTAAAATGCGTTATAGGAGGACCATTAGGGCACATATATAAGGTAATTGACAATTATGGCCATGAACGTAATTATGAATTTCAGATACACATGTGTGTTTAGGAGATTCTTGTTATATAAGTTAGTAACTCTGCTATGAAAGTTCCGTTTCCGTTACTTATGCGATAGGTTATATTCTGATTTGAAAAATTTCGAGGACGAAATTTCTTTTAAGGGGGTAATAGTTGTAATAACCATAAATTTAAAATCATTATTCTAGAAATAAAAGAATAATAATAATTTAGAATAAACTAAATATTTATCTTATGATCCATCCTTCTGTATATCAACCAAAACTATTATTATTATTTATAAATTACCCAATAGGAAACCCTAATTAAGACACCCAAGTAATTCTGTACAAACCCTAGAATTTTCAGAATCAGGATTAGGGCCCCTAAAACTCAGGGGGGGTATTCCCTACTTGACGATTATCCCAATAACTTGCTGTCGAAGTTGAAATTTTAAAATCTGTCGACTCAGCTAGGCTAGTCCCACACGTGGAAACCCTATGCATAAAATAAGTTACTACGCGGGCCGCGTAAGGATAGGTTAAATGTTCACGCGGGCCGCGACAAGGTCAAATTTCACCTATAAATAACAGCGATTGGGACTTGATTCTGGGCACAAAAACGACGAAGAAACTCAAAATACGCGCTGAGATATCGTCCAATTACTCTCAAAACCCACACGAAACACTAATTAGTATAGCGGGGTGCTGCAGAACAGGGTAATAACTCAATCGCTGATACGATTCAATGTCCGATTGATTGAAATCAATCCAATGGATGTTTAAGTGCTGCTCAAATTTGGGTTATACTTTGTCATTAGTCGTGATTCCGATGGATGTTTAAGTAATTTCACTTTGTCATTAGTTGTGATTCCGATGGATGTTTAAGTGTTTACACTTTGTCATTCGTTGTGAATCCGATGGATGTTTAAGTGATTTCACTTTGTCATTAATTGTGAATCCGATGGATGTTTAAGTATCGCACTTTGTCATTCGTTGTGAGGATTTTAATCTCGTGAGTTATCGTAAATGCTGTATTAAGTTACTAACCTAGTTTGTGTGCATATTATTTAAATTAGGTTAAAAGACTAATCAATAGTCTAAATTCTGCCCGTATAAATCTGAAATATTATCACAAGGTAGCATCACTTTGGAATTATTAAGGTACGGATCCCTACCCCACTCCTTATTGCTTCATATTCAAATTGTTATAAACCATTAAATTCGTAAACTCCTCACGTCTTTGATTATCGATTCATTTGACAGTCCGTTGAATTCCTATTCTAATCATAACTTTGATTTAGTTTTCATGTCATGCGATAGTATTATGTTGTTGTACTCATTATCGCATGTTCCAATATATGTTACGTCTTGTTATGAAAATAAGTTTTATAAGTTATGTGAATAAGTTCATTTGTACTCTGATACCCTGAGTATCGCTTCTCGTGGAGTGTCCCACGAGCATGTTGTTGCGGCATCGACATCATGTGCTCCACCCGTGACGGAGAGATCAGTTCACGGCGTCTCTTAAGTACAAGTGTGGTACATAAGGCTATTAGGAGGCGTATGGATCGATCCTAGGATTTAAGTTAAGGAGGTGGATAACGGGTATGCCAACTCGCCATCTCATGTGATAATTATACAGGAGTAGCTACCTGTGTATTGTCACGTTTTAAGTTGCTCATGGGTACATCCGTAAGATATGATTATGAAATTATGTTCTTGCATCGTATCATTTTCGCAATAAGTTCCATTCGGATAACATTTCTATAAAGCGTTATTTGTTATTTGAGCCTATTATTCCGTACTGAGCATTCGGCTCATGCCGTAAACTTTTTGTATATACAGGTCCACAGGTTACTTTCGGCGGGGAAAAGAGAGAAGAATAAAGCCTAGGAATAAATCTGAAGATGTTAGTTAATGAAGTTGAATGTCTCCGCTTGTATAATTAACCTTAAGTTTAGTTGTTATGTGGTTGTATCCTTGTCAAATAAATAAATGGAATTATGACTTTTGTTTATGATACTACTGTTATTGTGACACGTCAGCCCTTCCGGGTTGGGGTGTTACACTAACTAACTGATTCAAATAAACTCAATCAGTCCGGTTATGTAGCCGACATTATGACTCAACCAATCCTGAACTCAATCAGACCGGTTGGCGTTTTCAGTACACTCGTACTATTGTAAATTAATGAAGAATATAATCTGTTTTATCGACAACAACCTCTATCATAAATCTACACCGTTGTCCATCACGAGACTCGAACTCTTTACATCTTAGTGAGCATTTTACCCACCATGACCCCAACAAACAAAGCCCATTTGGTATAATATGCAGGTATGCATTTTAACAAGTAAATGGTAGTTCACACACTATCATATGTTATAAACCTTATTTTACATTTTATAAACATCGACATGTAAAGATAACATTATTATCGATATTATTATTGTTTCCCAAGACAAAATCAATTTGCCCATGTCCAATTTAAGGTGGTGTCCAATTGACGGTCCTACATTTGACCCCATTTGGTCAAAATTGATGAGTTGAACGTGAGATGTGCTCTTTTGCCCTCCTGAAAATTCCCATTGCCTGCAATAAAAATGGAACTCTTGAATTTAATTAAAAATTTCTAAATCCAAGCATATCATATCCTTAATAATAATTTATATATTATGGATTAACATTTAGGGTTTGATTACCACTAAAGTTTTACGTTTTCGTTTATTGTTGAGTTTAATTTAATACGTATCTTGATTAAAGTTAACTACTTTTTGTAAAATAAGTATAATGATCCATAAAAATAAATTTATTAATTATAAATCACATTATTAAAGGATTTTTATAATCTATACATATCGAAAAACTATGAGCACACTAATATACTCCTAACCAATGATGCCGAATAATTTTATTTTATTTTTTATTTTTTTTTGTTAGGGATACCACTTAAGAGATTAAAAAAAAGTTAATGCAAGTTGTGTTTGTACTTTTTTTTTGAAATGGTGAATTTTATGTATAGGTTATCACACTCTTCAAATCGTAGAGTCTCATATTTTCCCACTCCGACCAGACTATTTTATCTTAACCGGGCTCACGCTGACTTCAGACGCAAGACTAAACCGACTTATGTTATTAATGTCTTAAAAGGAGTTTATTTAAGACCAATTATAACAAACATAAATAAATTAATATCTTAGATTTAAAAAAAAAAACAAATGACTCAGATTTAAATTGTTCATATATGAAACGAACTAGTTTTCACATGTAACGTACTTTTAGTATACTTTCGAGAATACACACTATGTGGTAACTAAAACGTAAGAACTATTTCTATAATAAATATACAATCAGGGTTGTTATTAAAATAAATCCAATTTCAAGTAAAAAACTAGTTTTCACATTTAACGTGTTTGTGTGATTTTCATAGTCTCTCATTTAAAAATTGATTATTTATTTTCATAGTCTCTCATTTAATAAATTAATATCCACGCCTTTGAATTGCTGCTATCGACTTTTAATAGAAAACTAGTAATAAGATTCGCGCGCGTTGCGACGTGGGTCTTTGCAAATATCGAACAAATTAGTTCAAGCGTTATGTGATGTGTTAACCATATGAAAATGCGCGTTTTGACGTATCTGATTGAACACAATGTATCCTATAGTTGTTGCATTGCGATTGGATCACAACGTAACGTAAATCGAATTTGTAACGTACAATCATAACGTATTATATGCGACTGACTAACTCAAATTTATGTCGTCAAGCCAAAAACTCTCGAGGGGGGTCAAAATGACATTTACAAAGTTCATAAAAAGTTAAGTGGTTAAAAGTTACATTTCTTAAACTTAAGGGCTAAGAAAGAGTAAAGATAAAATTTAATAAAATGTTGAGGTAAGAAGAATACTATAACAAAGTTTGGGCTGAGAAGGAAACTAACACAAAGTTGGGGTGTCAAAAGCAAACTATTTGTAAAATGCAGTAATAGTTTAGAGACTAAATTTATTTTATGAAACTTTGAAGGAACCAAAGTCAAGTGGCTAAAATTGTAACATTATAAAAGTATGGTGGGAGGGGGAGGCAAAGTCGGTGGGGTCTCCACCGGCTTTGTCTTTTAAAAGTATTAGTAATATTATTATATATCAATACAAAAAGTAACTTCGGGTGTGTGTCTTATGTTTAACAATCACGTTTACCAATTCACGTCGGTTAAAAACAAATACACATGGAACGTGATGCTTCAGTGTGATATACCATTAGAGACGTGATGCTTCAGTGCACTTCCTTTAAATCTAAAAAGGAAACGATGTGAATTCTTGAATATGATTGGGCCACCTAGCAGTTTCGTAACTTTTCACTGGAGGCACCTGTTTGATTTTAAAGTTTCGTCCACGTGGCACTTTTGTATTGGTCCACGTCAATTTGTTTTGGAACCTTTCCAATACACCGTTTACGTAGAAATTCGCCGGTCGCGTTCCTCGATCATAACCACCAACAACCGTCCACCGTCACACCTACAAATACGCATCCTTCACACCCACAAATCTTTTTCCTTTTTTTCTCCGACGTACTTAATCAGATCGGTTCAAGATCATATTGTTTTCCTTTCCAATTGCAACTGCGGTTTCAAAGTCCATAAGATTCAGATCAAACCCATTTGAAAAACTCCAAACACATCATCAACAAAGAAAGATGAAGCCTTTTCTCCCTTATGTCCAAAACAACCCAGAAAACAATTCAAAATCTTGCCATTTTCACTATGAATTAATCAAAACATTGTACAGGAGATCAAACTCACCGTTAATACAATTTCTTCAACAGACTAAAAATGCAACCTGATGATTATTTGATTAGAAAAAATATGATTTGAAAAAAAAAAAAAAAACTATCAGTCATTAAATAAACAAACAAAAATATAACCCATTTCAAAATCTTTCAATAAAAGCATAAAAAATGTGGTATCTCCGACGTAAATGGTGGATCTGAACGGGTGGCGCTACCGAACGGAACCAATGGAGAGTCCCGTGATCCTCCGGCAACCAGATTGCGGGTAGGTTTCGTATTAGTGGTTACCGAACAAGGATTTGCAATTTATGGACGGTCCGCCGTGCGTCTCCGTAGTGCCGGACTTAAAGATTGGTCGGCCTTGCATCGCCGTCCGCCAATTTGAAGGTTGGGCGGACATGCATCGCCGTCGTGCCAAACTTGAAGGTTGTCCGGAGGTCCGCCGATTTGGATGGCTGGATCCTCCCTCGATCTCTAATCTCACCCTCTCTCACAGTCTGTGTAATGTGTGTGAAATTAAAGTAAACCAGTTACTGTTTTCATTTGATGGTTTTCAATAAAACCACTTAATGGTTTAAAAAAAAAAATATTTATTTAAATATTTTTTTTGAAAGGAATATTTATTTAAATAATATTTATTAGTTTTTTTTACCAAGTGAAGCAATTATTAGTTTGTTTATTGTAAATCTTAAAAACTTTTTAAAAGCTCTACTCAGATATGTTAATACATCATTTTATTTCCCCATATAAATACCTTATGTTAAGAAATAATATTTCTTTAGTTTTTTTTACCGCAATTCATGAATAGATAGATTTATGTGAATTTGAGAAAAATTTGCATGCAAACATTAGCATTAGCGTTACATAATATTGTATCTTTATTATGTTTCTATGTTGAATAGTAAGAACCTATGTTGTCAAAAGTGCAAAAAGCGCGCGCCTAGGCGCCCGGGCGCCGCGAGGCGCACCAATAGCGCCTGGTGGCAGCCTAGGCGCAAAAATGGTTTTTTTTTTTAAAAAGCGACCTGAGGCGCAAAAAAGGCACACTAAATGGCCTGAGGCGCAGCAGAAAAAAAAAAACTGAACTGAGCACGCGGGCCCGGGCTTTTCGGAGCTGCATTCGTGTCCGCAGGTGCAGGCACGCATGAGTTCAACCAAATTCCAGCTCAGAAACTCATTTTTGATTGGTCTTGAAATTTGGTACTAAATCTTTGGTACAGAATACCCAGAAATTAGTATATCCCTCAGTGCAAACCCTCCATATGATCTTCATAAGTTTTCATTTTCTTTCTAATTCAATTTACTTGAATGATATCACCTACCTTTGCCAAGTATCCCCACCACCGTCTAGATCGGTTAATTGAGAAAGCCGGGTAAACGCATGTTCTTAATTTTTTATAGGGTTTGTAAGTTAAACCAACGATATACCTAAATTTTGGTAAAGAAAAATGATGTCTTTTTTTTCTTTACTCTTTTGCAACCTACAAAACTAAATGTTTCCATTCATGGAAAACCTTTTGATTTGTTTGTTGAATACTAGAATATGTTCACCATAAAAATCCTAACATCTTTTGCTTAGATGTTAGGATTTGGGTTAAAATACTGATATCTTTTGCTTATAATAATTCATTATCTCATTTGATGTGTTTTGAGTTTTAATGTAATTCGCTAAAAGATTCATAATTAGCATCCTGCCGCAACACATGTGATTCAGTTTCCACGAGGTACTGATTTCCTTCCATGAATCTTTTGTTTAATTTGTTGTCTGAATGTTAGTTGTACACCATGTTGATACCTAAACATGTGAATTTGATGCACTCAATATTTTACTGTCCAAATTTTAATAGTACTAAGTTTTGTTACATACATATTATTATTGAGTTGATTCCTTTGGTGTAGTATTGTAGACTGAGGATAAAGTAAAAGAAAAGAATATTTTGCATAAACTTTAACAATTTCGCATCTAACATTGTAATACTAAAGACATTCATAATCAACATCCCGCTGCAACGCGCGGGTTAGCGTTAACTTGTTATATACATACACATTAAATACTTGTAATAACTTTAAAGATATATACATACACATTAAATACATAGTATGTTACTGTTAGTATATACAAAAGAAATATGGACCATTTACTTTAAAGGTGCTTTCAAAGAGACAGGGAACACGTGCTTTGGTTTTGAAGGGACGACTTGACATTGGTCACTTGATCGTATGAAAATGACACTTCTTAATTCAATTACATTCATAACACTAATATATTAATTGTTATTAAAATAATATTCACTGATTTGCTGTTAAGAAAAAAATACATATATATTTTCATAAACGGTTATATTCAACTACAACAACAACAACCATACCCAGTATAATCCCACATATGGCGAAGCTATTGATAGGGTCTGGGGAGGGTAGGATGTAGGCACGCCTTACCTCTATCCCAGGGGATAGAGAGGCTGCTTCCAGTGAGACCCCCGGCTCCAAAAACCATAACCAAGACATAAGCTTTTAAAAAACATATATAAGCCTGCCACTACTACAAAAGATAGAAATAAAAATAATAATAAACGAATAAATAAGTAAGTGCTTGTTAGTAAAACTACGACACCGAGAAAAGGTGAAAACCTATATATATATATATAAAACTATATCACACCTCATAGAAATTGAAAAAAAAAAACTCATAAGATAGGAGCCCAAGCTAAAAAACCAGGCCAAACTCCTAAAAATCTTTAACCTTAATCCTACGTCTCCACGAAGATCTGTCCTCGACCATGTCCTCAAAGAGGTGCAAATCTAGCAAATCTTGTCTAATCCGCTCATCCCACGTCATTTTCGGTCTGCCTCTACTCCTCCTTCCATCTACCGCGAGTGTTTCAACTATTCTAACCGGGTCTGTCGTCTGCCTCCTCCTGACATGCCCAAACCATCTCAGTCTCCCCTCCCTTATCTTGTCTGAAATACTAGCAACTCCTAATCTTTCCCTAAAAACCTCATTTCTTATCTTGTCCAACCTAGTGTGCCCACACATCCATCTTAGCATCCTCATCTCTGCTACCTCTAGCTTTCGTGCATGAATTTTCTTGATGGCCCAACAATCTGTTCCGTATAACATAGAGGGTCTAATTGCAACACTATAAAATTTCCCTTTTAATTTAACAGGGAACCTCTTGTCGCACAACACCCCTGTGGCTGCTCTCCACCTACACCATCCAGCCTGGATACGGTGAGCTACGTCACTGTCAATCTCTCCATTGCTCTGAACAAACGATCCTAGATACTTGAACTTAGTTGCCTGTGGAACCACCTGGCCCTCAATGGTGATCTGGGTGTCGTGCTCATCGCCTGCTCCACTAAAATCACAGTAAAGGTATTCAGTCTTAGAGCGACTTATCCTCAAACCTTTGCATTCTAAGGCTACCCGCCATTCTTCTAACCTCGCATTCAGGCTCTGTTTACTTTCTTCAATCAACACAATATCGTCTGCAAAAAGCAAGCACCAAGGAACTGACTCCTGAATCGACTTTGACAACTCATCTAGGACAATCGCAAATAGAAAAGGGCTCAACGCTGACCCTTAGTGGAGTCCTACTTCCACAGGAAAGAAATCAGTATCCCCTACCGGAGCACGAACACTAGTGTTAGTCTTAACATACATATCCTTAATTAAGTCTATATACTTACTAGGTACCCCTCTATCCTCTAAACTGTCCCATATCAATCTACGTGGCACACTGTCATACGCCTTTTCTAAATCAATGAACACCATATGTAGATTACGATTTTTCTCTCTATATTTTTCCATCAATCTCCTTAAAATGTGTATCGCTTCTGTAGTTGACCGCCCTGGCATGAAACCAAATTGGTTTACCGTAACCTGAGTTTCTCTTCTAAGTCTAGTCTCAATCACCCTCTCCCATAACTTCATAGTATGGCTTAACAACTTAATCCCTCTATAACTACCACAACATTGGGCGTCTCCTTTGTTCTTATATAAAGGCACTACAATACTACTCCTCCACTGGTCTGGCATTCTTCCAGATCTGAAAATGAGATTGAACAAACGGTTATATTCAACTAAAAATTTATAAAGTTAGAATTCTAGTACAAGGTAGTTATGAATGTTAAGTTTAGTTATGTAATGCGACCCTTATCCAATCAACCAAACGATTATAGGGTAGCGATGTTGCTTGTTGTCTGTTTATCTTCTATTTCAATGTAACAAAAAAGAAATTTATAGGTTTAATTTTTGTTAGTGGGAAGTCAGTGTATGTTGATTAATAAAAAAAATAATGTAACATGGATTCTTGGTAAATTTTGTTTTTGCATATCGATTGTTGTTTTAAGGCCCGGTGTTATGGGCTCACGTTCAAAACCATATCAGCGTCATCGGGAGCTAAACACTGCTTCTAGGGGGCGTGACAAAGCCCACTCTTAATGTATTCATGGGCATTGGATGCTTTGTGACCGTTGGAGATTGCAAATTTCGATGGGAAAGTAACCACTGGCTACGTAAATATTTTTTTAATCTAAGATCTATATTTTAAAGAAACATTAACTTTTTTCGTCCACACAATTCACCATCTTCATCTTCTACATCCAATCTTTCATATTCACACACTTTTTAACCAATCCTTAACTCTTCAACCATGCATCATTGGGACCCATACACCTCAGTATTCCAAACCCTTCAATCGAACGACCCAAACAACACGTTCTACTGAAACCAAATGTTGAACCAAGATCCACAAAACAGTCCGAACAACCCATTCAATACTATCTTCTTCAATCAAGACTATGTGGATCTTGAGAAGAAATGCTTAAATGAGTCATCTCTCTCTTGATATAGATCCCTTGTGCTTACGACACTATCATTTTGTGAGTATATGTGAGGAGTTTAGATAGGTGGAGGTGTTTGCAACTGTTGTGAGGAAGTAACAACAGATATTTGCTGCAGCAAGCTCCTCGGGCACCTCAACTTCTAGAGTCACCTTTTTTGGTGTTTTCTTTTTGGTTTTGGGTTTGCGGATTGATGTGCTTCTTTGGAAATAGCTGGTGTGTGTTCCACAGTACTGGGTTGGATACTGTCATCAGGAGCAGTGGGCTCTGCAACAGAGGTTATAACATCTGTTGCTGGATTTTCTAAAACATTTTCTTCACTCACATTTTCATGACTCTTGGTCATCATGTGAGTCAAAGTTTTGTTTGAAAGACTTTTAGTTTGTAGGCCCTCTCCTCTGGTAAAAATATTTTGTGCCAATACCCTTTTAAAAGACAACTAATGAATCTTGGGTAAAAGAGAAAAGCTTTAGGCTTGCCATCTTTCTTGACTTTGGCATTTGCAACAATGTCAAGAAACAGAGCATTGGAAAGCTTATAATTTGAATTTATCAAGATGGCATATCCCAAATACTGCGTTTTTAAAGAAATTTCGTTATATGCAATGGTTTTAGGTGATAAACAAATGAATAGGGTATGGAAGAAAAATTTCACGGCAGGTGAAAAATTAGGTTTAAAAATTGATGCCCCTGCGTCCATCATACCCTCTCTCGATGAACTCATGATGAAGATCAGTTTTTTGGAAAGTTTCACTACCTATCTCATCGTTTAGGCTGAATGTAATGGAAATCAACTCTAGTGTGATCTGAACCGCAACACCATTTACGGTTGAAATATGGTAGAGGGCTTTTTGTCATGAAGCAAAAAATCTGACTTTGCCCAAAACTCTTCAATATTTTCTAAATGGATGGGTGCATCAACGATAAGGATATTATGATATTTAGATGAAGTGATGATGTCAATAATCGAGTGAAACTCTGTATTTGCATAAGTTTTCACAAGATATGGAAGATAATTGTGTGGTGGTTTCAAAGAAAGAGCCATCGTGAAGTTAGGTTAACTCTTTGAAAATCTTTTAAACAAATAATCTTTAGAGCGTAAAGAGAGAATCTTTTAGAAAATCGTTGAAACGATGATCTTTTTTATTGTGGAGAGAGAACTTTATTTTTGTAAAATCAGTGTTTATCGCACAAGTGAGGATAACCTCTGTTTGGTGAGGTTTTTATAGGGTTTTTCAATAGAGTAGATGACGTGGCCAAACGGTTACCTTTTTGGTGACGTGGCAGGTTTTTATTTGTTAACTCAAAGCTCTGTTTAACAAAACCCTTTGATAAAGAAAGAAAAGGTCTCTTTTTCAAAATATCTGTTTGAAACTTCTGTTGTGCTCAACAGACGTTTGAAAGAACAAATCAGTGGTTTTGAACATCTGTTTGACTGTGTCACACCTTGACTTTTGCATAAGCGTGTTACGTGTGACTTGCTTAATATCATTGCATTCAACCATAACAAACAACTATATGATAGAAACCACGATGTTCATCCATTAAAGAGTTTTCAAAATATTACAACCAACATTGTTTATCATTAAACCAAGACTTCAAGTTTAAAATACATAATAACCAGAGTTTGAAGTTCCATAACGGACTTTAACAAAATACACTAATAAACTAGGCTTTGAACCATGTATCCTATCAAATATAAAATACACGATTCAAACCCTTCACACTAGATGACATCGTTTATTGAAGACACAACTTGAAATCCTCCAACACCCGCCAGATCCATAATCAATTCCCTGAAATACATATAGTTTGAAAACATCAACAAAAGTTGAGCGAGTTCATGTGTTTTGTATGTGAGCTCGTAATAAACTTGCAATCATTGTAAGTATGTGTTTGTAAACCCGGTATGAAAGCGTCTATGAACAGATCAATTAATGATTTGCAAGGTCATTAATATGTGTGCAACGGCGTAGGAAGACTCAAACCTAGCAGATTTTGTACCGGGCTTCCGGCTGGAAGACATAGTCACCACCTTCGGCCACTTTCGGCCCAGGGGTGGGGCTCGCAACACCCAAATAGATCTATCACTCATGTCCCTCGGTCCTTATACGAGGATTAATGGTCTTAAGTGTGCGCCTACCCATTCACATGATCTAACAGTTCATTCCTTAGCTAACCATACCATTTATAAACATTTGTAAACATTTTGTAACATGCATTTCACCCCCGAAGTTATAAAACTGAAAACAGTTAAAAGAAAAGGGGGACATGAACTCACAGTCTTGAGTATCGTAACTCGGTATAACTCAAAGCTTCTTCTCGGTCGCTCGACTACCTACACACGTGCTATGGTTTATTAGACGGATCGGTCGTGCCTTGACTTTTAGTCTTAATTAGTATCTTTGAGTTACATTTCTTGATGTTATTATTATTCCAAAGTATATAATTATTTGTTAAAATTATAATATTTTAACTTAAATTATATTTATTAATTATTGGAATATTTGTTAAAATAATATTTTTTAACTTATTTGTTTTGTAATCCTTCAAAGAATATTTTTCCCCAAAGATGGGTATGCTTATACATGTATTCTTAACTTGTGTATTTTGACAAGTATTGGTGGCGTATTCTGGTGTATATTTATACGTACGAGAATACGTATTTTTATAGTATTTATTAAGTATTCTTATCCTTAATTTTTGTATTTATACTTCCGGAATATTATTTTTAATAAAAGTCACCAATATATATTCTTAAAATATATATATTTTAAGAAATCATTTATACAAAATTATCTATACTTCTTCCTTGGCAAAAATAATTATATTTTCATATAAACCTCAAAAATAATATATTTTCAAATAAATCCATTTTTTTACCCCAAAATAATGTATACTAAATTTATTTAAGAATATATATATTTTCTCCAAAAATAATATATTTTCTAATTGTTCAAGAAAACATATATATTTTTCTTTACCCAAAAATAATATATTTTCTTCTTGACAAAAATATGATATATTTTTGTAATAATTATAAAAATTATATTTTTCGTTTCCTTGGTTTCCAAAATACCGTTTAATTTATTTGTCAAAATATACATTTGAATTTAATTCCGGAATATTTTTGGTGGTTCACATTCCTTGTTCGGTTTGTCCAATTTTTTGTGTGTAAATTATATATTTATTTCCTTGGAAATTCTTGGTAATATTTTGTATTATAATTTTTGGTATTTTGGTGAGTTATATTATTTCAAGTCCTAAAATAATATAACTAATACACATAATATACAATTAATCACACAAATGGTGACATCTAAATATATATTTTCCTAAATACATATTTAGTCACTTTTATTATACAAAAACCAACCTCCAATATTTGTATTTCTTGTAACAAAAATTATGGCAAATTTTATATGAAAAATCATGGTTAAAATACATGTGTAAACACTTGTTTAAAAATATTTTTCTAAGTGTTTAAATTCTAGAAAAAATTTGCTATAGTTTCCCCTTAAAAATGGAAGTTTTCATGCTTTCAAAGCATATCATTTTCTTTTAAAATCATCACAATTCAACAACAAATCAAACAACACTTACCATAAGCCAAAATCATGACATTTACACTACTTCATGAACTTGAAATTTTTGTAAAAACTTGTAGTAACTTATCATGTTAATTAGTATACTTAGTTACCTTTTAAAGTGTGGTTATTTGTTCATAAACATCATTCTTGAAGATTTTATACTTTCACAACTTACAAATTGATTTTCTAAAAATATTTCTTCTTGAATTTTTCTTGTTAACAACATATTTCTACACTTGATTAATCACTAAAAATGTGTTTAGTTTCTTTAAAACTCATGTTTATGTAAATCTTGTAAGTAAACTTAGTTTCTTGAGAAAACTAGTTTTGAAATCATCCATGTAATAGACTAATAACATGTATTCATAATCATCTTCCACAAAATCATCTTTGTTTTCAAGTTCATGATGAACATAAAGGATGATCATCTTGACTTTTCACAAGATCATCCTCTCATCTTGCTAGATCATGTGTTTAATCACAATCTAGCAAGTTTCTTATGATGTTTAACATCATAAACACAAATATTCAACAATCAAGAAGCATACATACACTTAAACAACATAGATTATTATGATTTTGAGCTTTATGTTAGAGATTATGTTCTTGATTCCTTATGTTCTTCACATTTAGTTACTTACATACACTTTTAACCAATAAAAAAAGAAGTAAAATGAGGTTAGGAGGGTCTTACTACTAGCACAAGGCTAGGGAAGAGATTCAAGATGAAGATGATGATAATCTTGGTGGTTAAAAGCACTTTAGAGAGGTCCTTCACCTTCCAATGGCTCCAAGCTCCTTAATCAAGCTTCTCACACCTTTGTATCCCTAGAGAATGGATGAACAAGAGATGAAAGTGATGGTGGTGGTGGTGCTTGTTCTCGGCCGTGAGTGGGGGAGAGGAGAGGAGAGAGTTAAGTGTTGGTGAGTTTGTGAAATGAAGTTGTGTTGAACTTGTGGTTACTTAAATAAACTCCCAACATGTTCTTATCCCATGTATAAAATGTCTCTAAAAGTTAAACAAGATCAAATAAACAAAACAAAGAAAATCAAGGGTGGGCCACCCTTGTGGTGATTGTAAATATGAGGGGGGGGGGGTATGGTTATGTTGTAATGGATAGTTAAGATAATTAGTTGAAATCTAGGTATTTAGTTTGTGTATTTAGTTGTTATGTCATTTTATGGTGTGTTATGATGTCCGGGGACCATTACTAGCATTGAAATGATAAAACAATGCCTCTAGTGAAAATTTGGTGTTTCGGGTAGTATCCGGTTGTTCGGTTGGTTACCGGTTCGTTAAGGTGCTAAACTATGCAGTTTAGTGTGCTTTATGTTACCTTTTGTGACAGTTTTGATTCCCGACACCTAGGAATGTATTCTGGACCATTAAACCATAATTTTGCATAATATTAAGTTGTTTAAAAGCTGAATTTTGCTGAATTCTGTAGTTTATGTGAGTTTTAGGCACTTTCCAGCACTTAAACTATCACTAGGAAGGCGGTTTTATGATCCTTACTTTCATACACACTATACTAGTGTAACTCTTGGTTTCTGGCTCATTCTGTGCTCTAACAATGTGTCTGTCTGAGTGCTAAACTCCCGTCAGTACTTCTGATTTGTCTGATAACTGTGCTAACTTTGTTTCGTGCATAATTACTGTTTAATTATTGTACGGATACATGGAAATTTGACAATTGTCACAGATTGTTAGTCAACAGATGGATGGAAACCCATATTTGAAGCCTCTGTTGGGTTAAACAAAGTTTTGAAGTGGAAAACAGTGGTAGATTATGAAGAAACAGTGGATCTGTTTGACTTTTGATCGGATGTGTCGCGCTCCGGTCAAAGATAATATTTATAATACCCAAATTACCTCAAACAATAGTTAGCAGTAGTAAGGGGTCGAACCACGAAGAGTTTGTGGTTTGTGGATGGATTCGATTGATTTTAAACGGTTGTCACAATTTATGAAGCTTACTATATTTTTTATGAATTTTGTTTGTTTAGAAAATGGGTCGGAATGAACCGACAATTTGGTTTTTGATTATTAACTAACAAGAACTTTAAGCAAATGCACGAAAATGCAATGGATGGTTTAAAACAATCTAAGTAAACAAGGTTCATACCCGGTTCGGTAATTGCAATCCTAGGGTTCTTAAACGTTTTAGGTTGGATTCAACTGAATATGTTATTAACGGATTTCTATCACGAAGTTTAGGTGCCAATTGCTATCAACGCGTATAACGGACCGCAATGCACTTCGTGACTTTGGACATGTAAAACCTTTTGAATGATAAAGCATAAATACACAAACTTATTTCGCAAAGTTAAATTTCATATCTCATTCGACAATTCACAAATATAGTTCAAATGCAAGACAAATATCAAACAATTCAAATACAAATCAATTTGTCACAAAATCAAACTAATAACATTGTTCAAACCTTAGACTTACAATCACCTACACCGGGGTGAAACCTTCGAGAGTTAGCCGCTCATGGTGAACGGAACACGATCAACAACAGATGAGAACTTGAGCTTGAACATCTTGAAGCTTTGGAAATGATGGAAATGGTGGTTAGGGTTGGTGATGATAAACGGTTGAATGAATGATGGAATAATGGATGATTAGGGTTTGTAGGATGATGTTGATTGATCGAATCGAATGGTTAATGGATGAATTGGTATGATTGGGGATGGATTGGTTGAAGGTTTAGGCTCCAAGAACTTGTTCAAAACTCAAAAACTTGTGTAACTCCTGTTTCTTAGGTCAAAGATCCCATATAACTCATCCAAAACCGCTTAATAACAAATTTTGCGATTGATGGAACCAGGGGAGTCGCCGAGGCCCCACTGGGCGTCGGCGATGGTGCTCCGAAATGAGGATTTTGTCCGACGGCTTTTCTTGCTGTTTACGCGCATTTTCAGGCGACGGTGATATCCATGGGGAGTCGCCGACGGCCCAAATGGGCGTCGGCGACGGTGCCTACAAATCCAACTCTCTGTTTTTCGCGTATCTTGCTCCTGGTTGACCCGTTTTGCGTCCGGTGGTACGTTTTTCGTCCTGGTGGTCCGTAAAGTTCCTGAAAAGCTCCTTAAACTCCATTAGACCTGCAAAACACAACTCTAATCAAAAGTAGCCTAAACGAAACTAAAAATCATGTAACAACATCACTTTAAACATTTACGAACACCGGCTTTCAACCGCGTATCAACTTTTGGAGTCAAATAGTGGTTTTGAAAAACTAGTGGTTCTTTTTCCTTAACGGTGGTTGCCTAATGTTAAACATACATTTGAACTACAGTAGCAGATTTTACACTCCTTTGAACAGAGTTTTTGTTTTTGTTGATTTTATCAATCTTTTTCTTTATAATAACACAATTTTTTTATTTTTCAAAATAACATTTTAATGTTTTATTTAGAAAACTGAAAAAAAAAAATTCATTCTCTATTTAACATCCCAATTCTGGAGATCAATGTTTCAAAAGTATGTGTCCAATGCTTTTGTGAACACCTCTGCTAATTGATCTTTAGTGGGAACATGATGAAGTAAAATCAATCCCTTTTCGTAACAATCTCTTACATAGTGATGATAAATGTTAATGTGCTTTGTTTTCTAAAGTGACACTGGGTTCTTGATAATGTTTTCAGCTGCTTGACTGTCCAAAATTAATGGTGTCTTTAGAGCTGTTATACCAAAATCAAGCAATTGATTCTGAAGCCACAAGAGTTTTGCAGTTCAACTTGCATTAACTATGTATTCTGCCTCTGTTGTAGAATTAGAGACTGTTGTTTGCTTTTTGCTCTTCCATGAGACCAATGCATTTCCTAGGAATTGGCAGCCTCCTGATGTTGACTTCTTTGTTTTGTGGCAACCAACAAAATCACTATTTGAGAAACCTGAAAGCTCAATATTTCCATTAGCTGGATACCAGATACCAAGTGTGGGAGCACCTTTGAGGTATCTGAATATCCTTTTTATAGCTACTAAGTTTGACTTTCTAGGGGACACTTGATATCTTACACAAACACAAGTTGCAAACATAATATCAGGCCTTGATGCAGTTAAGTACATCAATGACCCAATCATACATCTGAAAAACGTCTGATCTATCAAGTCATCTTTATCATTAGATATGAATGGTTTTGATGTACTCATGGGTGTAGCACATGGTTTACAATCATTCATGTCAAACATTTTCAAAAGAGTTTTGACATATTTGTTTTTGATGAATGAAAGTTCCATTTTCAAGTTGTTGAACTTGGAGACCAATAAAACATTGCAACTCCCCCATGGCACTCATTTCAAATTAAGCTGTCATCAATTTTCTGAAATCATCGCATAGTTTAACACATGTGGATCCAAAAATGATATCATCCACATACATCTGTACAATTAATAGATCATTTCCTTCACATAGATCTTGGTGCTTGTTTCAGGCCATACAATGCTTTCTTTAGCTTGTAGACATAATCAGGATGGAATGAGTCTTCAAATCCAGGTGGTTGACACACATAGACCTCTTCTTGGATTTTTTTTCATAGAGAAAAGCACTCTTTATATCCATCTGATACACCTTCATGTTGTAGTTGACAACAAAGGCCAAGAAGGCAAGAAGAGTCTTATGGCTTCCAACCTTGCTACAAGAGCAAAGGTTTCATCATAGTCAATTCCTTCATCTTGTTTATACCCTTGAACCAGAAGCCTGGCTTTTTTTTTTTTTTTTATAACAATGCCTCTTTCATCAGTTTTTTTTAAGACCCATTTTGTACCAATTGGCAGGTGTCCTCAGGTAATGGTACAAGCTCCCAAACTTGTTGTCTTTTAAACCGTAGAAGCTATTCTTGCATGTCTTCTACCCAACTATTGTCTTTTAATGCCTATTGGTATTTGACAAGTTGGATTAAAGATAGAAAGCCTACAAATAGGCAGACATTTGAGGTTTAGCTTCTTGTGAGCACTTGTGCATTGATGTCTCCTATAACTTGTTCTAATGGATGAGATCTATCAAAAATAGTGTTACCAATGTACGGAATGATGGAATTTTGTGGTGAGGGGAATAATTGAGTATTTTTTTAATGACACCTCTGTTGTCATTGTAAAATGGTAAACAGTGGTTTGAAATGGTGGTGGTGGGATTGGCCCAAATGATGAGCTATTTGATGAAGTGGGTAGATTTGTGTTTTGACCACATGCAGCATCAGAGGTTTGAGGTTGACTTTGGTCAACAATGGTTCCAGTTATCGTGGACTAACTGTTGTTTTGTGTAGATGAACTTTGTGGATCAGAGAAGACTTTATATTGAGATGGCATCTCAATGTAAACTCTGTAATCCCATTCCACTGCTTTTGATTTACATGTATCAACCACAAACTTAGTAGTTACTTCTTCAAAATTGAATTTATCAAGATCAAAAAGTTATGCAGGATTTTTAGGGATTTTCAAGGATGATAATTCATTGAATTTTACATTCAAGGTTTCTTCTATAGTCATGGTCCTTGTGTTAAACACTTTGTAGGCCTTGGCTATAGAATAATATCCAACAAATATCCACAATCCACTTTAGCTGCAAACTTTGAAATTGAATCTTTGAGATTCAAGATAAAATGTGGGCAGCCAAAGATTTTGAAAAATGAAACTAATGGTTTTATTTTGAACAAAATTTCATAGGCAGTCTTTTGATGCCTAGGATTTATTAAAATCCCTGTTTTGAACCTAACATGCAGTATTCACAGCCTCTGCCCAAAAGGACAATGGAAGACCAGAATCTGCAAGCAAAGTTCTTGCATCCTCAATAAGGGTTCTGTTTTTTCTTTGAACAACCCTATTTTGTTTAGGTGTTCTGGGAATACTAAATTATCTTAGTATCCATTTAGATATGCAGAATTCATCAACCTCTTAGTTTCTGAATTCTATCCCATTGTCACTTCTGATGGACTTTACAGGAAGATCATATTGTTTTTCTATTTTAAGATAAATTCTTTTAAAATGCAGTCTCATCTTTTGAGTGAAGGAAGAATGTCCATGTAAACCTATAAAAATCATAAGCTATTACCAAGCAATAACACTTTTTCCTCAAGCTCATGGTTTTTAGTGGGCCAAACAAATCCATATGCAATAATTGTAAACATTTGGTTGTTTTGGACTCTTTAACAGGCTTGTGCGATACCTTGTGTTGTTTTCCTTTTAGACAATATACACAATGTTCATCACATTTGAATTGTTTGGTTGGTAAACCTTTGACAAGTTTTTCCTTTGTCATAGTGTTAATTGTTTTTAAATTAATATGTCCCAACCTTCTATGTCGTAACTCCGTTTCTTTTGTAGAGGCAATAGAGAATAGGCAAACATTGATAAAAAAATTATAAATATAATATATATATATATATATATATATATATATGTATAAAACCAACTAAAATAGATAGACTAAAATAGATATCGATGCATAACTACTAGTGTGTTTAATTTTCAGTTGTAATAGGTAACTGATGCATATATATAAATATATAAAAAGAGTAAAGTCGCAATGTTCGACGTTTTTGGTCAATCTATTTGTGTGATTGTTTGTATTGAATCTTATTATGTGATAACTAATGCCTGATAAACGTTTCCAATTCAGATGGACAACGAAGTAAATCAAGAAAACCAGAATAATGATAATCACGGAAACCAAGTAAATAATAGTGCCATCGAACATATAGTTGCACAAGGAATTATAGATGCTATGCCATATATTATCAAGACTGTTAAAGAAGCAGAAAATACTAAATCTGTAACTGGAAGTAAACGCCAACCCACGGAACCAAGTCACAGTGTGAACGAAAATCACAGACCACTGATCCAAGCTCCAATTTCAAAAAGAAGAAGAACCCTCTCATATAGTTGTTCTTATAAAGAATTCTTGGCCTGCAAACCAATAGAATTCTCAGGCAATGAAGGAGCCATTGCAGCCTTACGTTGGATAGAAAAGACAGAAGCAGTCATAAAAATAAGTAAATGTGCAGATGAAGATAAGATTATGTTTGCTTCTAATCTTTTAAAAAAGTAGCCTTAGAATGGTGGAACACTATTCTCCAGTCTAGAGGAAGTGACAGAGTTTATAATATGGAATGGACTGACTTTAAGGATATAGTTGAAAGAAAATTTTGTCCTCCTCGTGAAAAGGAACAAATCGCCAATAAGTTCCTGAATCTTAAAATGACTGGAATAGACTGCAAAGGTTACACTACCATATTCTTTGAATATGCTAGGATAGTGCCAACCTTAGCTTCACCTGAGCCAGTATTAATCTCCTGTTATGTTTGGGGATTAATTAGTGAGATCAGACACGTAGTCAAGGCAGCTAGGCCACAAACCATGGAAGAAGCAGTAGAACTGGCCAACACACTGACTGATGAATTGGTACGCACACAAGAAGAAAACCAGAGAAAGAACCTAGCTCAAAGGCTTACCCAAGAATTTCACTACGATAATTCCAACCGTGGGAAAGGTACATGTTCTTCCTCTGCACCCAATTGCAAATATTGCAAAAGGAAGCACTCAGGAAGGTGCTCCATATACTGCAACTTTTGCAAAATATCTGGACATAAGGAAGAAGACTGTAAGAGGAAACCTAGCAATAAGCTATGCTTCAATTGTGGAGAAGCTGGTCACATCAAACCGAACTGTCCAAAACTAGCTCTAGCAACAACCAGCAAAGCTAAGGCAACTGAAGGACCCAAGAAGAATGCAGAGCATTCGTTCTGACATTGTTGGTGCAGTTGTCTGTCGACTTCATCTTAGTTCGAGTCTTAGACTAGAATATTGATAGAGCCCGAAGACCGATAAAGACTGAAGAATGAGAAGACTCGATACTTCAGACTCGTCAACATCCGAGGGGGAGTCTGTTGGTGCATCCGTCTGTCGACTTCGTCTTGTATCGAGTCTTATACTAGAATTGTTAGATCAGGGCACGTTGTACGAGGTAAATAGGAGGTTTTGGTGGTATTTGAGCTAATTCCGCTTGAAAGTGTCACGGTCACTTTCAAGCGAAATCACAACTCTATAAATACCTCCCAAGCGAAATTAGTTGTAACCTTCTTGTTTTCGACGGCGAAGCTCTGTCGAAGTGTCTCTGTGCTGTAAATTGTTATTGGTTCAAAAAACAAGATAGTTAATAGTGATTCTAGTGTTATACAAGCTAAACAAAGACATAATCAATGAATTCCACCTCTGATTCTATCTGAGCACTCTTCTGATCGACTCGTTAGGTCGTTTCACGATCCTACAGACATCTGAATAACCCAAGATGATTCCGGATGTGATAGCCAGTACGCTTTTAGTTAATGATATATTTGCCAAAGTATTATTTGACTCTGGTGCAAACTAAAGTTTTATCAATACTTATTTCTACAAATTTCTCAACCAATCATTAACTAAACTTCAACAAGATTTTCTTGTAGAGACGGCAAATGGAGATTCCATTAAGATAAGTGAAGTCTTGTAGGGAGCAAGAATAGAAATTCTAAACTATAATTTCTCTGCTAACCTTTACCCAATGAATCTGGCTGGATTTGATATTGTATTAAGAATGGATTGGTTGGTAGCCAATCATGCCATTATTTTATGTGATCAAAATTTAGTACAAGTAAGTACACCAAGTGGTGAAAAGATCACAATTAAAGGAGATAAGCCAACCAGGTCAACAAAATTCATCTTTGTGATGAAAGCTGCAAGCTATGCAAGGAAAGGAGCAATAGTGTATATGATTTCCATAATCATTAACACTAGAGGTAAAGAATTAAAAGATATTCCTGTAATATCTAAATTCCCAGACGTTTTCCAGAAGAGTTACCTGGATTATAGCCAGATAGAGAGGTTGAATTTAAGATTCACCTAATACCAGGAACGACACCGATCGCCAAAGCACCTTACCGACTAGCACCGACGGAAATGAAGGAACTGAAGAAACAGCTGGACGAACTACTTAACAAAGGCTTTATACAACCTAGTTCATCCCCATGGGGAGCGCCGGTTTTGTTTGTCAAGAAGAAAGACGGATCGATGCGTATGTGCATTGATTACCGGGAATTGAACAAGGTTACGATTATAAATCGGTACCCATTACTGAGAATCGATGATCTGTTCAATCAATTTCAAGGAGTTCGATTTTTCTCTAAAATCGACTTACGTTCAGGATATCATCAACTGAAAGTACAGAAAGAGGATATTCCTAAGACTGCTTTCAGAACAAGGTACGGTCATTATGAATTTACCATCATGCCATTTGGTTTAACCAATGCCCCAGCCGCATTTATGGACATGATGAATAGGATATGTAAGCCACACTTGGATAAATTCATAATTGTCTTTATAGATGATATTCTAATTTACTCTTAGAGTAAAGAGGAACATGCAGAGCATCTGCATACACTTCTAACATCATTGGGAAAAGAGAAGCTTATGCTGAATTCTCAAAATGCGAATTCTGGTTACAAGAAGTGTAATTCCTTGGACATCTGGTTAATCATGAAGGAATTTATGTGGATCCCAAAAAATTGAGGCGATTACCAAATGGAAATTCCCTGAATCGCCAACGGAAGTAAGGAGTTTTCTTGGACTGGCAGGTTATTATAGACGATTTATTCAAGATTTCTCTAGAATAGCCATTCCATTAACCAAACTGACCTGCAAATCAGTTAAGTTTGAATGGGGACCAAAACAGGAAGAAACCTTTAGGATTCTTAAGCAAAGGCTAACCAACGCACCCATACTCGCATTACCAGAAGGAACTGAAGACTTTATAGTCTAATGTGATGCGTCTAAGTTAGGATATGGATGTGTGTTGATGCAACGTCAAAAGGTTATAGCTTACGCCTCTAGACAACTTAAAAAACATGAAGAGAATTACACAACCCATGATCTAGAGTTAGGAGCCATAGTTTTTACCCTTAAGATTTGGAGACAGGAAGAAGCCTTTAGGATTCTTAAGCAAAGGCTAACCAACGCACCCATACTCGCATTACTAGAAGGAACTGAAGACTTTATAGTCTAATGTGATGCGTCTAAGTTAGGATATGGATGTGTGTTGATGCAACGTCAAAAGGTTATAGCTTACGCCTCTAGACAACTTAAGAAACATGAAGAGAATTACACAACCCATGATCTAGAGTTAGGAGCCATAGTTTTTGCCCTTAAGATTTGGAGACACTATCTTTACGAAAGTAAGTTTGTTGTCTTCACAGATCATAAGAGTTTGAGGTATGTTTTTGGGAAAAAGGAATTGAATATGAGACAGAGATACTGGATGGAAATTCTTAGTGATTATAATTGTGATATCTAGTATCATGCAGGAAAAAAGCTAATGTAGTAGCTGATGCTTTAAGTTGAAAGTATCATGAAAAGCCAAAACGAGTACGCTCTCTCAGATTAAATCTGCAGATAATTTTAAATGAACAAATTAGAGAGGTACAGGAAACAGCAATCAAGGACGATACATCTCGGTAGTGATAAGATGTATCTAGATCTAAGAAAGAATTTCTGGTGGATCAGAATGAAAAAGGATATAGCAAACTATGTTGTTAAATGTCTAACCTGTTAACAAGTTAAAACTGAACATTAGAAACCCTTGGGATTTTTACAGCAATTAGAAATGCCAATATGGAAGTGAGAATTGATAACAATGGACTTTGTTACCAAATTACCCAAAACACAAAAAGGTAATGATACAATCTGGGTGATTGTTGAAAGATTAACCAAATCTGCTCATTTCTTACCAATGAAGGAAACTTTCAGTATGGAACAGTTAGCCAAATTATATGTAAATGAAATAGTTTCATTACATGGAATTCCTTTATCTATTGTATCTGATAGAGATAGCCGTTTTACATCTCATTTTTGGACAAGTTTCCAAAAAGCAATGGGAACCAGATTAAATCTAAGCACAGCTTATCATCCTCAAACGGATGAACAAAGCGAAAGGACAATACAAACGATGGAAGATATGCTTAGAGCATGTGTAATTGATTTCGGAGGAAATTGGGACGATCATTTACCATCGATAGAATTTTTATACAATAACATCTATCATACTAGCATTAATGCTGCACCATTTGAAGCACTGTATGGATGAAAGTGCCGAACTCCAGTCTGCTGGGCAGAGATTGGAGAAAAACAATTATCTGGACCAGAGATAGTACAAGAAACAACGGACAAGATAATTCAAGTCAAGGAAAGACTAAAAGCAGCACGATATCGTCAAAGGAGTTATGCAGATAACAGACGAAAACCATTGGAATTTCAAGTTGGAGATAAGGTATTGTTAAAAGTTTCTTCATGGAAAGGAGTAGTCAGATTCGTTAAAAGAGGAAAGCTAAGCCCTAGGTATGTTGGACCTTTTGAGATTATCAAAAAAATAGGACTAGTAGATTATCAGCTACAACTGCTAGAGGAAATGGCAGGAATACATGATGTATTTCATGTATGTAACCTCAAAAAGTTCTTAGCAAACGAATCATTAGTGATACCTCTTAAGGATATAGAAGTAAATGAGAAACTTAAGTTTGTAGAGAAGCCACTACAGATTGAAGATAGAAAGATTAAGAATCTCAAACACAAGAGATTAGTTCTGGTCAAAGTGAAATGGGATTCCAAGAGAGGACCAAAATACACTTGGGAGCTCGATTAAAAAATGCAACGAAAATATCCACACCTGTTCTAGTAGATCTCGAGTACGAGATTTAAATCAAGGTGGGGAGGATATAACAACCCTCCTAAAACCTCTTAACACAACCCTAAACGTTCCTATTATACCCCGTATACGAGAAACGACCCTAAAATACCTTTATATTTATAAAAATCAAATAAAAACAATAAATACCCTCCCTCGCGGGACGCGACCCCCTTGGGTGTGCGAATCGCGGGCGGCGACAAGGTGACACCAGGCGACACCCTAGTTCGCCACGTGTCTAGTTACGTGTGGAAGCTAGCAGGTTGAGTCGACAAGGCTAGAGCCTAGTCTACTAGCCTCGCAGGCCGCGAAGGGGAGATGGGTGGGCGTCGCGGGGAGCGAGCCGCCTCTCGTCAGCCCTATAAAAGGAGGCTTCGTCCTCATTTCTCAAACGTTCAAAATTCTATTCTCTCTCAAACTTCTTAATAGGCGAAACTCTGGGGAATAATACCCCTAAAAAGCGAAGCTTTGCCTCATTGTAAGTATTATAACCCCCGATCACGTATTTGTTACCCTACCCTACCCGATTGATCTAGGGCTCCGTAAGTATTATAACCCCCGATCACGTATTTGTTACGCCTGTCTTAGTTCGTTGGAGTTCTGTCTCGTGTTGTATGGCTAATGTGATTTGGGTTATCTTACTAACACGTGTGCATTGTTTAACTTTTAATAGATAATAACCAGGAGAAACACTAGGAAGCTATAGTATTATCTAAGTCAACAATGTGAGTACATCTTACTTTTTGTCACCTTTTTGAATCAGTTAAAATGTTTTACCAAAACCTCAAATGTTTTAAATTATACTTAACAATGATTGAGTCTATGTATTCTACAATTACTGCCGGTATGTTGGGGTTTTGTATACATTACTTTAATCCGTTACTATTGGATAAAGAGTTAGCCAATGAGTAACATGACCCACAAGTCAGGTTTTGAAAGTACTGAATAAGTAGTTGTGTAGATATAAACATTGTAATCGCTCTCAATACTGTGAAGTTATTAAACTATTTTGATTAAACAGGGATGCACTCGCCAGTATTTCTTGCTGATAAAACCTTTTAAAACGCATTTCAGATAACTTAATGTGAAGCTAATAGAAGCCAGCTGGAGAGCACTAAAGGCTTAAGGATGTGGCTATAAAAGTTACCTAAATAAAAAGGAGATTTTGAATTCAATAAATTAGGGTTTATCCCTACCAATGTATTGTAACGAAAACTTGGGTTTTATCCTTTTATTTATTATAAAAAGGTTAGTGTTTTAAACTATGACAAATATTTCCTAACTACGGTCCTGATGTCTCATTTCCACTGCCAAATTAATAAACAACGATACCACCCGCTCTTTGAGTACCTGCGACCGCCCACTCCCGGGGCCGGGGTCGGGGGCTACGACATAAGGGTAGGTAGAAATTTACAGGAAGGCCCTAGTTTGGAATGATGGTATAAATAACCAATTAGAATGCTAACGGGTCCTATTCAAGTCATAGACTTAGACCGGTTAACTTAAAATATCGAAAATGGTACGATACGATTGATTAAGCGATGACCGGAATAGAATGTAGTTTAAACCCAACAAGTACTAAGACTTGTATAATATGGGTAAACATTTTACATTATGGAATTTGAAGTAAAAATGATAAGGTTTGACCCGTTTCGGTAAACTTACGTAAACTAGTTACATAAGCTCAACCGTACGCATATAAGCGATATCGGGTAACCGGATGAGTCATGAACAAGTTCTATATGCCAATATACTTTAAATAAGTTTTAACATCAGTAGGTTAGCAACTTATATGCCCATTAAGGTTTAAAAATCAAAATATGCCTCAAAAGGGCGTTTTAGTCATTATGCGACGTATTATAAGAACTTACGTATAAACTTCTGTTATGAACATGATCATTCTGTAAAAAAACTTTATTTATGATATAATATCAGTAGGTAATCAAACATATGTGAATTTTATGATTTAAGACCAAACTATGCACCGTAGGGGCATTTTGGTCATTATGTACATAGTGTGAGAACTTATTTGAAAATCTGAGTTATGATCATGTACCTACTGTAAAAACATTTTAAATAAGTTATAATATCAGTAGGTATCAAGTTTTGATCGATGGTTATGGTTTAAAACCATACTATGCACCAAAAGGGCATTTCGATCATTAAATAATGACATTTGCCATCTTTAATCAAAACTCTGTTTATGAACAGATTTGATATCCCAAAATATGTTAATTATGATATTATATCATTAGATAAAATATTTGATATGAAAATTATGTTTAAAACCGAACTAGGTGCCGAAAGGGCACTTTGGTCAATATAAAACATAATTTACTATCTTATATGAAAACTCAGCTTATGATCAGTTTTATAACATCAAAATACGTTAATTATATTAGCATATCAGTAGGTAAGTCATTTGCAAGTTCTTTGTTGATTAAAACCTTATTAATTGCAAAAAGGGCATTTTGGTCAAAGTATGGCATAATATCGAAACTTGTACAAAAACTCAGAATATGATTATGATCATGTAATATACCTCAGAGGGTTATGCTATTAAAATACGTTCATAATGCAACCTTAATTCAGTAGTTAACTAAGCTAAATCAGGTAAGAATCGAAAGTCAAAGCAGAAGTCGAATTTCTCGACTTTCGGTTGCGAACCGACCTTTTCTGTCTTGGCGCTTTCTTTATTAGTAAGATCCGAGGGATAAGCTAGGTTGGAATTGACGAGCCGAACATGTTCATACATGTTCCAACGATTATTACTAACTTGTTTAAGTGTCAAAACATATTGTATAACATCTATATAATCAGTTTATAATATTTTCGAAAACTGACCCGTTTGACTTTTTATACAATATAATTTTGACCCGTCAATTGACCTAGTAAATGTGATTTTCAAGAGGTGCCCTTTTGAGGGATTAAGACCTATCTAATTATGATCATGTAGCCATGTTCGAATCGAACAATGGCTGGACCATAAAGGTCTAAACCGAAAATCAAAGCAATTATCGAAATTGCTTGACTTTTGGCTTGAATAGCCTATAAAACGAAAATGCACATGAAAGGAGCACTTATAAGTGATCCTTGGACGAAAATGAATGGAAGCTCCTAAGGACCAGGAACCTCCAGAGGAAGAAGATAGATGTGATTTAAGAAGGTGCAAGTTCATTTGTGAGAAAATGGCACCAATTTATAGTTGTGGAGGAGTTTTGAGATGATCACAAGTGTTAAGGGGGTGCTAGAGATCATCACACATGTCTCTTAACGTGTCACAAGCAGCCATGCAGCCCCTGGTTTCAAAGAAATGGTTTCTTTGGCGTTTTGCTTAGAGCCCAAACCAATTCTGGTCGCTGGCGCACGTATACGGACCGTAAAGCCTAAGGATTGTGGTCCGTAAAGGTCTTCGGCCAAAAATCCTTTTTATAACTTGACACTTGTCTCTTAACGTGTCACAAGCAGCCATGCAGCCCCTGGTTTCGAAAAATGGATTCTTTGGCGTTTTGCTTGGAGTCCAAACCAATTCTGGTCACTAGCGCACGTATACGAACCGTAAAGCCTAAGGCTTGCGGTCCGTAAATGTCTTCAGCCAAAAATCATTTTTATAACTTGACACTTTTGGTACCTCAACCTTCATACTTTTATATATTAGCATAATTAGTCCCTTTTGGCCAATATTTGGCACACATGAGAGTATGACCGCATAGCATCAAACTTGCGGTTCGTAAAGGGTCACTCAGAGGCATAGTTTTAGCATGTTGACACCTTTAGTCCATCCTCCTTCAAACTTTCAACATTTGGCAAAATTAGTCCCTCCCAGCCAACATTAGGCATAAGTTGGGAATAGGGACACGTGTCAGTATATTATTGGACACGAATTTATGAGGTGTTACAATTAGAGAGAGTTTAGAAGTGATTAGAAGGTGTTGAAAGTGTTTAGGAGGTGTGGCAGTGTTGTATTTATAACGGGGTGAAGTGGTTGGAAGGAAAGTGGTTAAATTCGGAGCTTTTGCGACCTGCTGTCTGCCAGACCCCCTTGCGGACCACAAGGAGAGTTTGATACGGTCGGCAAGAACCAGAAGTTTCAAAAAATTTAGGTTTGGTCCCTGTACTTGCCTTGTGTGTTATTTATGCCATAAACTCAATGTTTTACATGTTTTGGACAATCTAAGGTGTATGTAAGTATGTATAATGTATAAAAACGTATGAATATCATCTCGAGAAATATAATCTTGGTATATGTCTTGGTTTTTAATTAAAAAGCGTATTTGTGAATGTTCATGTATCATGCAAGTATGATTAAACAAAAATAATTCAAAATGTGATTCCCATTATGATCAAGTCTCGAATTACAAAGGATTGAAATGAAAATACGAATTACAATGAAATAGAAAAAAGAATGAAAAATACAGAACGTTACAGTCCCAAGATTATAACAGGTAATATAATGTGACAATTCAGACTATAAAATACCCAGACATTAAATAGGCATATCTTGAGTTAGGAAATGAGTTATAGAAGCCATGAAATATAAAACTGGGTGTCTTGATAATTCGGACGTGAAAAAGTTAGGTAATAGACTGTTACCAAATCATAACGGTCTGTTACAGGCCAAGTTCGGCGACTGAGCGTTGCTAAAGCATAATGGTTGGTTATGTTGGAAAACTCTCGAAAGTGCCTGAATTGACATGTGTTATATGACTAACCTCTGCCAAGGTGGTGACTGAGTCTTATCACACCATGACGGTCTGTTAAAGACAAAAACTAGGCTATAAATGGGCCTTAAGGATTTCATTTGTGCTAAATTTGTCTGGGCCTTCAATACCCTTTTTTTGGTGTTGTAAGTTAGTTATTATTGGTACGCGTACATGGAGACTCTACACCAACTGACATAGATAGTTAAACATGTATGGTTTTGTGATGTCTAAGAATTCATACATCTTTTAACATCAAATTTATCCCCGTTCATGCGAAAACTCTTTGTATTTTCATTGATTTTGGTACTTATTTGAGTTGTTTGTGAAAATACAGGTCTGGGATTCAGCCCGGTGGTAAAACAAAGACTTTTGGAGCAAAATGGAGCAAAAACGGATGATTCCAGCAACCTTCCCGATATGGCACGGTCATGCCATCCCCTGCACGGTCGTGCCCGGTCATCCGAGTACCAGCGCCATCATGCCAAACGCCAGCACTATCCAAAATGAACAAGATTTCTAATTGGCACGGTCATGCCATCCCTTAGCACGGTCGTGCCCGGTCATTCAAGTACCAGCACCATCATGCCAAACGCCAGCACTAGCCAAAATGGACCAGATTTCTGATTGGCATGGTCATTCGACCCCTTGGCATGGTCGTGCCCGACCAAATCAACCCAGGGACAACCAATTCACGAGATTTGCATCGAAGATTATCGGTGAAAATTGACCTGGCACGGTCATGCCAAAACCTGGCACGACCATGCTCGCCTCAGGAACTTTTGGGCGGGATTTTTCCAAAAAATGGTAGCAAACAAGAATGATAGAAGAAAAACGAAACTAACAAAGACCAAGTACGACCATGCCAAAGTCTGGAATGGTCATGCCAATTGACCAGTACTATAAATTTGAGTTTCGGCTCATTTTTTAGGTGTGTTGGGTCTTAGAGGTGATTTCTCTCTCAAAATTCTGCATTTAGGGAGCTTGGGGGAGCCAAAGAGGAGTCCAACACCACTCAAGATTCAATCATTCAACCTATAATCTTTGCTTTTTGGTGGTATTTCATAATGTTGTCATGAGCCTTATGGGCTATACATTTGTGTTGCTTAAACTTGCTTGAAGCTTATGAATATATGATAATATGGAAGGAGATGTGATGATTGTTCTTGTTTATCTTCAAAATGATATTTAGTCTTGTTCTTGGAGTTCATGTGCATGTTTAAAGTTGTTGTTCATGAGTGTTTAATCATAAGTATATGCATGATGTGTTGGAAAGCCCATGTAAATTATGGTTATTGAATCTTGTTAACTTGCTAGTTTGATTCATAGCATGAAACTAGGAATGGTAATTGCGAACATGAATTGGATGATGCTTTGAACATGTGTATGAATTCTTGCATTTCGATTTGGAAAGATCATAAGAATGTTTATATGAATTCTATGGTATGTGATTGTGTCAGCATGATGATTTAGGCCAAGATTATTATCTAGCATGACCATGCTTGTGGTTTATATAAAAAACATGATGAAGATATTATTTACTTAAAATCAAATTAGGGTGATTAGTATGTTGTTCATAGTGGTTTTCACTAATTTGTAGATTTAGGAGTTTTGACAAACAAGTAGCTCATGATGAAAGATTAACATTAACTTAACAAATGAACTTAAAAAAATAATTCTTAGGTGATTAGAGAGTTATTTCATTTTAATTTTCCTAAGGATTATAAAACTAGGAAACCTTGATTGGGACTTAGTTAAATTAGAGTTTTTATCATCACTAATTCTTCCCTTTAGTTGTCACATGTTTATTAGTGGATACTTAGTTTAGGCAACCTTTCTTAGACATTGTTATTAATATAATATTTAGTAATTTATTATTTGCATGATAAATTAGAAAAACCAAACCCGCTAATTGAAAAATCTTTAAAGTAACAAAAGTTTAGTATTGAGACACCGTGTCCACGGATTGATATCTGGTTCTTACCAATAAAGTACTATATTAGCATCTGATAGGTACACTTACCCATTGTGTGTGTGTAGTTTAGTTCTTGGGTGAAAATCATTTAAAACTAAATTTGTGTGAAGGAAAATTCATTTAAAAAATATATATAATTCACGCACATCAACTTTTTGGCACATTGTCGGGGACGCGACGTGTCTCGAGAACGGTTGGAGTTACTTATTTAGCCATTTGTGAAAATTGTATAAAGTTTTTGTCTACTTGTGTTATTTGTCTTTTATGTGATTAATTGAAAAAAGAAAAAAAAAAAGGATTGTTTGTTAGTTTTGTTTTTAGTTTTTGTATATATATATAGTTGCATTGTTTCCCTTCTTTTTCCTTACAGGTTTGCTCGTGGCGATGGTGTTGTGGGTATTAGCCCACTGTCTCGCCACTTTCATGTTTATCTTATAGTCTTTTGGTTTTGAGGGGTGTGCCAATTTGCACCGTCCGTACACCCCTCCGTCGAACGAATATATATTTAGTTTTAATTTTTAGTTTTGGGATTAAAATAAATAAAAGCTAAGGGTTGAATCGGGTTGGGTAATTACCTTTGAGTTTTGATGTCGTTTGCTAGTTTGTACAAATAAAATAAATAAAAATGTAAAAAATAACACCGAATAAAAAATAGACGTTAAATCGTTGAATCACGCACACCTGTTGCGGCATGTTAATGCGAAGAAATTAGACATAAACATAAAACGTAGAAAAGAATAACTAAGGGGTAAAAATATAAAAGATAAAAACCTTTAGGTTAAAAATGAAAAATGCAAAAACTTTTTTTGAAAAACTCACAATGCATAAATTACAGCACAAAGCAACAATTGGTTGCTAATTTATAGGTTGGAAATATTATCTCTCTTTATTCCACTTACAATCACTATATAGAAATGCATATGAACAGTGAATAGCGAATCTTTATATTTGGAAATTCATGATAACATCCTTTTTTTCTTTATTACACGATTGCCCTTTTGTTGTAGTAATTGGCCATAGCTTGTTTGTATCGCGCTTCACTAATAGCTGATGCTCGTGCCGTTCTTCCAAAAGGTCTAGGTTTTCCCAGAGGCGCTGATCACTATCATCTTGTGTGGTCAGGCGCCTTAATGATGTGAGTCCAACCTCTGTTGGAATCATTGCTTCTTTGCCATACGTTAGGCTAAATGGAATCTCTTTGCTACTTGATTTTGGCGTTGTTCGATGAACCCATAAGACTGTCGGTAACTCATCCACCCAACATCCACCTTCCCGATCGAGGCGTTTTTTGATTCCATACAACAAAATCCTATTAGCCCTCTCTACCTGGCCGTTGACCTAGGGATGGGCCACCGAGGTGAAAATTTGTTGTATGTCAAGGTCTTTGCACCATTCCTGGATCGTCTTATCAGCGAACTGAGTTCCATCGTCACTGCCCAAGTATAGTGGCAAATCGAAATGGCAAACTATATGTTCCCACAAAAACTTATTGACATTATCCGCCCCGATTTTTGTCAGGGGTTTAGTTTCAATCCATTTAGTAAAATAATCAATTGCAACAATGAGGAATTTTGTCACACCCTGGCTTTGCGGAAGCGTGGTTAATTTGGTGTGACTTCTTAATACCATAGCTTAATCATAACAAAGCTATATGAAATAAAAACATGCAAGATCATCCATTAAGTTTTGAAAACCAAATACAGTACCATTGTTTTAACGGGAACATACCCTAACAACCATAACCTTGTTCAACAGACATTACAAACTTAAAACATAACATAAACATGGTTTAAGGATTGTGTCTTGTCCAGGAAAGAGACACATCCCCTAAACCCCAGATGACCTCGGAAACTAGTGCAGCGGAAAACATGCCATACCGTGCCAGATCTCGTTAATTTCCTGAAATACATGTAAGTTGAAAAATCAACAATAATGTTGAGCGAGTTCATGTGTAAGTGAGTAAGTAAACCTTTGTGAGTATAAAAATAGTCGTGGTATGTAGCCAATAAGGGGACTTGTGATCACCAATGGTTTGCAAGGCCACTGATATATGTGAAGTGCAAATAGGGAGACTCAAACCTAGCAGATTTCGCCACGGCATTAGTATGTGGACAAAGTCACCCCAAGGTCCGTTTCTAGTTTGGCCTGGGGCTGGGCTCGCTACACCCAGATAGATCTACCGCTCCTGTCCCTCGGTCCCGACATGAGGACTAATGGCCTCATATTGCTCCTACCCACTCACATGATCTGAGTAATAAACCTCCTTACGCTAACCATACCGTGTATAAAGTATTCGTAATCATAGTAACATGTATTTCACCCCCGCAGTTAAGAAAACTGAAAACAGTTAGAGAAAAGGGGGACATGAACTCACAGTGAAGCGTCTCTACCAAGTATCTCCAAATCAGAAAGCTGTGCGACGACCTACAAGTGCTAATTCTATTAGACGGACGGCCGTGCCTTAGCTTTATAGTTTAAGTTTTTGAGAAATAGTTAGACAACTATTCCGTGTTTGCATTTTGTATATACTTGGTAGTTAATCTCCTTCCCAAGGATGGGGGATTCAATACATGTGCGTTCCAATTATATTTCCGTAAGTTCGTAAGTTACGTTTTAACAATCGAGTGGTAATATAATTACCGATGTAACTTATATATTTATGGTGAAAGCGTTCGTATTATTTTGGATTCGTTAACGTTCGTAAATATTATTTTTACTCTAAAAATAATATTTTGTATTTTCACAAAGTAAACATAAACAGCGTGTGAAAATATATATTTACCACGTTAAGTTTTGTGAAAATCCCACCTCCGAATATTTAGTAAATAAAGTCATGGCGAAATTTATATTGCGAAAACATGTCAAAATGATTCTAACACTTGTAGTGTAAGTAGTTCTAAGTGTTAGGTTTTTAGAAAAATTTCGCCAGAGTTTCCTCTGTAACTGGAGGTGGCCACGCTTTCAAGCGTATCATTTTCTTTAACAAATCAATTCAACCAATGTTCTCAACATTATCAAACAACTCTTCAACATTTTAACTAGTCAAAGATAGACATAATCGCAAAAATATACGAACTTGTGGTTTGTCTAAAAATACGTAGTAAATCTCTTTACTTTTAATGGATCCTTTGTGTAAATAATCCGATTTTGTAAAAACCTCGTTTTTAGAGAAATCCATCTTTACAACTTCTAGTAACATTTGACAAAACTAGTTCTTTGTCGGATCTTTTCATTTCACAAGTGTTTCCACACTTGTGGTTTATAAAAATCATGCTTGTTAGTGTAAGGTCCATCTTTTAAAATACATGATTTTCTTGCTTCGTGGTTCTTTGAAAATACCGGTTGTAGATACGTAGATCTACTAGTTTTAAACACTATTGTACAAGTCAAAACACTTTTACACAAGTTCGTGTTTCATGTGTGGTAGAGTTTCACCTTTTAACCCTCGTATCATTCAAAACAAGCTTATGTTAAGATTCATGATCTTACCAAACCGGGTTAAATGATGATCCGAGCTACCACATTGTAGATCGGGCCTAAATAACCATACATTTCAAATACTACAACATTTACACAACATATATGCTATTAACCACCATTTTTAGTGTTTTAAGTAAACTTTTGTTCATCATTTAGCATTTTAACGAGATTTATCCGATAAAAATCCTTTTAACCACTTTAGTATAGTTCAGAAACGAGTTTTAAGCATTATACCTCTAGCTCAAGGCTAGGGAAGGATCTTGACGAAAATGGCGTGGATAAAAGCTAGAGAAGGAGGTCCTTCGCGTTCCGTTTGCTCCAAGACTCCTAATACGAGACCCTTGATGCTTGAATGATTGAAATGGCTTGCTTGAAATCGAAAATGGATGTGTGGTTATAGGGGGGGTTCGGCCGAGACTTACATAGAGAGAAAGAGAGGGTATTTTGAGTGGTGAGAGATGATGAATGTCATGGAGTGTTTAGTCTTGATCTTATAGACAATAAGTATGATCATTATCCAATCGTTCTTGTGTTTACTAGATATTAGGCAAATAACATTAAAATAATCAACATGGTACAAGGTGTGTCCCCCTCATGGGGACGGTTTGTAATGGGGGGGGGGGGTACTAGTTCGATTCCAACCATTAGTTAAGTACTTAGTTAGGTTAAGTTAGTTAGTTAAGTGCTTAACCCGGTTAGTTATGTGTAGTGCTTAACAGTGTGTGTTAGGGTGTTCAGGGACCCTAACTGGCTCAGAAAAAGATGAATAATGAAAATAACAATATTTTCATGTTTCGGGTATAGTCCGGTTGTTCGGTTGGATAGTAATCCGTTAATGCGCTTAATAAAGCTTTAAAGTGTCGTTATTGTTATTTTTAGTGACACAGCTTATTCCTGACACTTTGGAAAGTGTCTAGTGTTATTTTTCTCATGTTTTGGCACTTTATTAGTTAGCTAGAAGCTGAAATATTATGTAAAGTGCTGAGTTTTGTACTTTGAGTACGTTTTAGGCACATCCAGTCACTGTGACTTATCCCTAGAGACGCAGTTCCACAACCCTTGTATCCCTACACTCACTACTAGTGTAGCAAAATATCTCAGGCTCTTATAGGCCTTGGAGGCAGTGTTTGCCTGATGCTGGCTTTATCAGCATGTTCAATAGGTTATCCGTGTATTGTGCTACTGTGCTCCTTGTGCATCACGTTTGTCACTAAGGTGCCGTATGTAAATAATGTAGTGACGATAAGTAAAGTATGATGCAAGCAAGTACATGTATCAGATATCAAGTAGCAGTTCAACAGCTAGTTCAAACAAGCACAGTAATTAAGCAGTAATTAATCATTAATTAAGTCGTACGGATACCTGGTTTAGTGCGGGTTGTCACATTCTCCCCCCGTTAGATAAATTTCGTCCCGAAATTTAAGTTCTGCTTGTAGAAGCAGGGTTCTTAGGAAAAAGGTGGGGGTATTTCTCTTTCAACCGGTCCTCACGTTCCCAGGTGTATTCAGGACCATGTCTGGCATTCCAACGAACTTTGACGAGTTTGACACTGCTCCGGCGGGTCTTGTTCACTTTCCAATCCGTGACCTCAACAGGTTCTTCAACGAAGTGGAGCGTGTCGTCAACATGAATCTCGTCGATGGGAATGGCAACGTCAACTTGAGTTGGACTTTTCTTCAGGTTGGATACATGAAATGTATCGTGAACACCATTCAGTTCAGCAGGTAGGTCCAACTTGTATGCTACTAGTCCTATTCTTTCCAGAATTCTGAAAGGACCAATGTAGCGTGGATTTAACTTCCCACGCTTTCCAAAGCGTGCCACCCCCTTCCAGGGTGAAACTTTCAATAACACCATTTCTCCAACTTGGAAATCCACATGTTTCCGGTTTGGATCCGCATAGGCCTTTTGTCTGTGGCGAGCTGCTTCGATGCGTTTAAGAATTTGCGCAATCTTGTCTGTCGTCTCTTGGACGATTTCGGGACCAGCAAGCTGCCTATCACCTGCGTCAGCCCAACATAGAGGTGATCGGCACTTGCGTCCGTAAAGGGCTTCAAATGGCGCGACACCAATACTGGTGTGGTAGCTGTTGTTGTATGAAAATTCGACCAAAGGTAAATGTTTATCCCAGCTACCGCCCAAATCCATAACACACGCTCTCAGCATGTCTTCCAAAGTCTGTATCGTTCGCTCGCTCTGGCCGTCAGTTTGCGGATGAAACGCAGTGCTCAGATTCAATTGTGAGCCAAAGGCTTCTTGAAAGGATTGCCATATCCTTGACACAAACCTTCCGTCTCTATCAGAGATGATCGAGAGAGGCACTCCATGGCGTGCAACGATTTCTCTCATGTAAATTTCAGCCAATTTGCTAGTGTTATCCTTCTCCCTGATGGGTAAGAAGTGTGCTGACTTTGTTAAACGATCCACTATCACCCAGATAGTGTCATGGCCTCTTGGCGTTCTTGGCAATTTCGTAATAAAGTCCATGGAGATTTGTTCCCATTTCCACTTGGGAATCTCAGGTTGTTGCAGAAGTCCTGAAGGCTTCTGGTATTCGGCTTTAACTTTAGCGCATGTTAAACATTTGCTCACATAAACAGCAACGTCGCCTTTCATCCTAGGCCACCAATAGTAATCTTTGAGATCCTGGTACATCTTATCCGCTCCAGGATGGATAGAGTACCGTGATTTGTGAGCTTCATCAAAAATAACTTTCCTTAAACCACCAAACAGAGGAACCCAAATCCTTTTCTCGAAGCATAACGTTCCTTCCTCGTTTGGTACCAGTAGCTTCTCCATTCCACGGAGATATTCTTCTTCAAGGTTTCCCTCCTTGAGAGCTTCCTTCTGCGCGGCACGAATGCGCAAGGAAAGATCGGTTCGGATAATCATCTCTAGAGCTCTAACCCTTATGGGCTTGATCCTCTCTTTACGACTTAGGGCATCGGCGACCACATTCGCCTTCCCTGGATGATACTTTATCTCGCATTCGTAGTCGTTCAGCAATTCAACCCATCGTCTTTGCCTCATATTCAACTCCTTCTGGTTGAATATATGCTGTAGGCTCTTGTGATCTGTAAAGATTGTACACTTCGTACCATAAAGGTAGTGCCTCCAGATCTTTAATGCAAAAACCACTGCGCCGAGCTCCAAATCGTGTGTGGTATAGTTCTTTTCGTGCACTTTCAGTTGACGCGATGCGTAAGCAATAACCTTTTGGCGTTGCATCAACACGCAACCCAATCCTTGGCGCGATGCGTCGCAGTATACCACAAAATCATCTGTACCTTCTGGTAGAGCTAAGATTGGCGCGTTACAAAGCTTATCCTTCAGTATCTGGAACGCTTCATCCTGTTTGATTCCCCAATCAAACTTCTTATCCTTCTGTGTGAGGAGCATCAATGGTTGAGCGATCTTTGAAAAATTCTCAATGAATCTTCGATAATAGCCAGCCAAACCCAAGAATTGCCGGATCTCGGTTGGCGTCTTTGGCGTTTCCCAATCCTTGATCGCTTCGATCTTTGTTGGATCCACGTGGATTCCATCTCCATTTACCACGTGCCCAAGGAATTGCACCTCTCGTAGCCAAAATTCGCACTTGGAGAATTTGGCATACAGCTGTTCCTTCTTCAGTAGCTCTAGAATGGCTCTAAGATGCTGCTCGTGTTCAGCCTTCGTCTTTGAATAAATTAAAATGTCATCGATGAATACAATCACGAACTTGTCCAAGTACGGCTTGCAGACTCTATTCATCAAATCCATAAAGACTGCCGGTGCATTTGTCAAACCAAACGGCATAACAAGGAACTCGTAGTGTCCATAACGAGTTCGGAAGGCTGTCTTTGGGATACTCTCTTCTTGTATCCTTAACTGATGGTATCCAGATCGAAGATCGATCTTTGAATAAAAGCTTGAGCCTTGCAGTTGATCAAACAGATCATCAATTCTTGGCAGAGGGTATCTATTCTTGATCGTCAGCTTGTTCAGCTCCCGGTAGTCGATGCACATTTGAAAAATACCGTCCTTCTTTTTGACAAACAGGACCGGAGCTCCCCAAGGCGAGAAGCTTGGTCGGATAAAACCCTTGTCTAACAACTCTTGAAGTTGTGTCGACAGTTCCTGCATCTCAGACGGAGCAAGTCTGTAAGGTGCCTTAGCCACAGGCGCGGCGCCTGGAACTAAGTCGATGTGAAACTCTACTTGCCTCAGAGGCGGCAGTCCAGGTAAGTCTTCTGGGAAGACTTCTGGATACTCCCTTACGACAGGGATGTCTTCGATTCTTGGCTCAGCAGCCTTCTTATCCACAATGTGTGCCAGAAAAGCAACACATCCTTTCTGCAAACACTTTCTTGCTTTCAAGCAGCTGATAATCCTTAGCGGCGTGTCACGCTTCTCTCCGTGAACCACAATTGTGTCACCATCATCGGTTGGGATACGAACAACTTTCTCGTGACATACTATCTCAGCCTTGTTGCCTGATAACCAATCCATTCCTACTACCACGTCGAAGCTTCCCAACTGGACTGGTAGTAGATCTAAAGCAAACTCACGTTCTCCCAATTCAATCACACAACCTCTGATAACTTCGTTGGCTTCTACTAACTTTCCATTGGCCAATTTGATCGAGTAGGGAATATCTAACTTATTAGCGGCTAACCCAAGCATATTCTTAAATTCTAACGACACGAAGCTATAATCGGCACCAGTATCAAATAAAACGGATGCATAGCGTTGATTTACAGGGAACGTAGCAGTAACGACATTGGGGTCCTGGCGCGCTTCCCTTGCTTCGAGTTGGAACACTCTTCCACGGGCTTGGTTTAACTCTGGGCAGTTCTTCTTAAAATGCCCGATATCACCGCAGTTATAGCATCCAAGTCTTTGCCCGTTTCCACCAGCTTGATCATTCCTCTGATTACGATTCACAGCGCCCGCTTGGTTAGCATCGTTGCCTCGATTTCCATCTCCTCCATTGTTCCCCTGTGGGCGATTTCCAATACCACCACGGTTATTATTTCTGTTCCCAAATCCTCCCTGGCCTCCCCGGCCAGCACTAGCCCAACAAGAATCTTTCGAGTGGCCCGGCTTTCCACATGCTTCACATACTTTCACATTACAATGGCCAGTATGGTGGCGTTGACAGGTATTACACTTGGGCTGGGTGCCCTGGTATCCTTTTCCTTTCTTTCCATTACCAGCTGATCCTCCTTTCTTAACCGCCACACTGGCGCCCTGCTTGAAGTTTGAGAATTTCCGTTTGTTACCTCCTGATGACTCGACGTGAGTCTCTTTATTCTTATGTTCAACATCATCAAACTTGTTCAGGCGAATGGCCTCCTCTGTGAGAGCCACGCTCAAATCAATCGCCTCAGTAATGGTCGCAGGCTTGGATGAGGTTACCATGCTTATGATTTGAGGAGCTAGTCCCCAAATGAAGCGTTCAATTCTCTTGAACTCAGGAGTGACCATGTAGGGTACCACATGCGATAAGTCATGGAACCTTTGAACGTATTCTGCTATCTTTGGACCGTCCATTTTCAAGTGCCAGAACTCGGTCTCCAATCGCTGGATTTCTGCGCGGGAACAGTACTTTTTGCGCATAAGTTCTTTTAGTTCGGTCCAGGTCAGCGCGTAGGCAGCAGCTTCGCCTAGTGTCTGTACTTGCAGATTCCACCAAGAGAGGGCTCCATCTAGAAACAGCCCTGAGATATAGGTGACTTGCTGATCCAGCGCGCACTTGCTCATGCGTAGAACAGAGTCGGTTTTCTCAGCCCAACGTACAAAGGCGACAGCACCTCCAGTGCCATCAAAGTTGACCGGTTTGCAGTCTAGAAACTGCTTGAAAGTGCATCCGTGAGGTGGATTGTTATTGCCTTGGTTAATACTTCCGCTCGTTCCGGGCTGGGATGCTGCATACTGAGCTATGGCAGCAGCAATAATCTGCTGGAGTTCTGCCTCATTAGTAGGCATGTGTGTCTCACGTCTTGGCGGCATCTTCTAAAAGATGGTTTAAGTTGGTCAGGTCATAATAAGTAGAGTGTACGTAAGTATACAACAATATCAACACATAACATCTCATGTTATCAATCACATAACATCTCATGTTGTAAATAAATCACCCATATTGATAACCTCTGCAATGGTTGAGGGCTTCGAGGTAGTAACCATACCCCTGATCTGGGGTGCAAGTGTCCAAATGAATCGTTCAATCCTTTTGAACCTCCGGTTTGACTAAGTAGGGGGGGGGGGGGCGACCCTAGATAAGTCGTGCGATCGCTGGACAAGTTCAGGAATTTCTGGTTCATCCATTTTCAAATTCCTGAACTCCTCCTCAAGCTTCTAAATTCCAGTCCTAAAACAACATTTCTTCTCAATCGTTTCCTTGAGCTCGTCCCAGCTCAGTGCATAAGCAGCGTCTGTGCCAAGGGTCTGAACCTGGAGGTTCCATTAAGAGAGTGTGCCATCTAGAAATATCCCCGAGATATAGGTAACACTCTGTTGAGGCGAACAGTTACTCATTCTTAGAATGGAGTCGGTCTTTTCGGACCAACGAACAAATGCAACGGTGCCTCCTGTTCCGTCAAAGTTCAAAGGCTTGCAGTTCAGGAACTGTTTATAGGTGCAGCCAGTTGGAGGGTTATTTCCAGTAATACCATCGTTGTACTTAGAGCGGAGGGCTTCTTGTCGTGCATTTATCTGTGAGATGCGTTCTTGCAGCTCGGCTTCTGTCCTTGGCAACGTACTGGTGTTTGTGTCACGTCTGGGTGACATTCCCTCTTGTCGAAGTGGTGTGAAGCGGGTTAGACAACGTTTCAATTGTCTATGAGGTGTATATAGCAACATAAGCCATCATGTAATCACCAATTTCACACGCAAATATACTCACTGTATGAGTGGGGAAGTAAATTTCTGAGCCTTCACATAGGCTTGCCAATTTGGCTTGTTGCTCGTAATAGAATGAACTCGAGGCTACATCGCCTTGGTCATTCGTGTTTAAGTTATTTCCTGCTGCATTGGTTATCATTAGCTTGACCCGCAGAGTCCACCAGGATTCCTGTGCACTACAAATCGTTATTACGTGGGCCCCCGTAATAATAAATTGTCTTGCACAGTTACCCCAAATTTTCTCTCGTCCAAGCAGATGATCAATCAAGGAGCAGCAGTAGGTGCATTGGCATGAACAGGGTCATGCTCCAATGCGGGGTCAGGAGCAACGCCTGGCTCAGGGGCCACGGCCGGCTCCGGATCAAAAACTCCATCTCAAGATCAGCTGGATCAACAACCACAGGGGGTTAGAGGATCCTCCAAGGGCTGGTCTAAGTGTATGAACTCAAGGTCATGGTCTGGATCAAAACCAGGTGGAAAAGCAGGATCAACCTCAATATCGTGATCAAACTCAAAGCTGTGGGCGGGATCCGGTGCAGCTGATGATGCCATATTAGGGTCGGCGTCGTGTGAGTGGTGCTGCATTCCCTGTATGTGCGAAGATGCGGATGTCAGAAACTCAAATGATTCTGGGATAGGGGAATGGACATGAGTTTCCCCTACAGGAGCGTCTGCATGCAGTAGTCTAATACCAGCAGCAATAGGGCCCTGCCCTCGAATGGGTCCTCCTCCAGTAGATCGTTATCGTCGTCAGAGGCCACGTCGGGTGGGGGGGCATATCAACAACAGGATAAGCGGCAAGGGGGCAAATTCCCAACAAGATGGCCATCAGTAGGCTCTGCTACGACTTCAGGCAGCGCACAAGGGCTGAAAGTCGTCATTGTCTGTGCCGGTAGTATCGGAAATGTACACCTCTTGCTTCAATGAAACTATGTCATCTGGTACTATGGCCATGGGATTCGTAGTGTCCATCTTTCTAGTACTTGATGAAAGCATGACGTTTGTAACACAAACACATATACGTATAATAATCAATCATATAATCAGTTAATCACATAGTCACCAAGTAAGCATTCAAATCATTCTCCTAGTCTCACTAGCCAATTTCTCCCAGTCTTTAAGACTGCTCTATCCTCCACCTCGACCTCTTTAGATCGAGCCTCGGTCTCCAACACCGAGCCTCAGTCTTCATGACTGAGCCTACTCTTCCTAGCCAACTACCTTGGTCACCTAGACCAAGCCTCGATCCTCCAGACCGAGCCTCAGCCCTCCAGGCTGAGCCTTTTCTTCCTAGCCTTGCTAGCCCACTACCTCGGTCACCTAGACCGAGCCTCGATCCTCCAGACCGAGCCTCAGCCCTCCAGGCTGAGCCTATAATAAATCAACGTACTCAACTACCTCGGTCACCTAGACCGAGCCTCGATCCTCCAGATCGAGCCTCAGCCCTCCAAGCTGAGCCTATAAATAATAAAATGTGCTCAACATTTGTTTGTAAAAAGTTTTGGATCTGGACTTAAGTGGTATGCAGAAAAATGTTTTCGTGAGAGCCCTAGTGATCATAGTCTAGACTCGAGAAAGAATCCTAGTTCGCTATGATCAGAGCTCTGATACCAAGCTGTCACACCCTGGCTTTGCGGAAGCGTGGTTAATTTGGTGTGACTTCTTAATACCATAGCTTAATCATAACAAAGCTATATGAAATAAAAACATGCAAGATCATCCATTAAGTTTTGAAAACCAAATACAGTACCATTGTTTTAACGGGAACATACCCTAACAACCATAACCTTGTTCAACAGACATTACAAACTTAAAACATAACATAAACATGGTTTAAGGATTGTGTCTTGTCCAGGAAAGAGACACATCCCCTAAACCCCGGATGACCTCGGAAACTAGTGCAGCGGAAAACATGCCATACCGTGCCAGATCTCGTTAATTTCCTGAAATACATGTAAGTTGAAAAATCAACAATAATGTTGAGCGAGTTCATGTGTAAGTGAGTAAGTAACCTTTGTGAGTATAAAAATAGTCGTGGTATGTAGCCAATAAGGGGACTTGTGATCACCAATGGTTTGCAAGGCCACTGATATATGTGAAGTGCAAATAGGGAGACTCAAACCTAGCAGATTTCGCCACGGCATTAGTATGTGGACAAAGTCACCCCAAGGTCCGTTTCTAGTTTGGCCTGGGGCTGGGCTCGCTACACCCAGATAGATCTACCGCTCCTGTCCCTCGGTCCCGACATGAGGACTAATGGCCTCATATTGCTCCTACCCACTCACATGATCTGAGTAATAAACCTCCTTACGCTAACCATACCGTGTATAAAGTATTCGTAATCATAGTAACATGTATTTCACCCCCGCAGTTAAGAAAACTGAAAACAGTTAGAGAAAAGGGGGACATGAACTCACAGTGAAGCGTCTCTACCAAGTATCTCCAAATCAGAAAGCTGTGCGACGACCTACAAGTGCTAATTCTATTAGACGGACGGCCGTGCCTTAGCTTTATAGTTTAAGTTTTTGAGAAATAGTTAGACAACTATTCCGTGTTTGCATTTTGTATATACTTGGTAGTTAATCTCCTTCCCAAGGATGGGGGATTCAATACATGTGCGTTCCAATTATATTTCCGTAAGTTCGTAAGTTACGTTTTAACAATCGAGTGGTAATATAATTACCGATGTAACTTATATATTTATGGTGAAAGCGTTCGTATTATTTTGGATTCGTTAACGTTCGTAAATATTATTTTTACTCTAAAAATAATATTTTGTATTTTCACAAAGTAAACATAAACAGCGTGTGAAAATATATATTTACCACGTTAAGTTTTGTGAAAATCCCACCTCCGAATATTTAGTAAATAAAGTCATGGCGAAATTTATATTGCGAAAACATGTCAAAATGATTCTAACACTTGTAGTGTAAGTAGTTCTAAGTGTTAGGTTTTTAGAAAAATTTCGCCAGAGTTTCCTCTGTAACTGGAGGTGGCCACGCTTTCAAGCGTATCATTTTCTTTAACAAATCAATTCAACCAATGTTCTCAACATTATCAAACAACTCTTCAACATTTTAACTAGTCAAAGATAGACATAATCGCAAAAATATACGAACTTGTGGTTTGTCTAAAAATACGTAGTAAATCTCTTTACTTTTAATGGATCCTTTGTGTAAATAATCCGATTTTGTAAAAACCTCGTTTTTAGAGAAATCCATCTTTACAACTTCTAGTAACATTTGACAAAACTAGTTCTTTGTCGGATCTTTTCATTTCACAAGTGTTTCCACACTTGTGGTTTATAAAAATCATGCTTGTTAGTGTAAGGTCCATCTTTTAAAATACATGATTTTCTTGCTACGTGGTTCTTTGAAAATACCGGTTGTAGATACGTAGATCTACTAGTTTCAAACACTATTGTACAAGTTAAAACACTTTTACACAAGTTCGTGTTTCATGTGTGGTAGAGTTTCACCTTTTAACCCTCGTATCATTCAAAACAAGCTTATGTTAAGATTCATGATCTTACCAAACCGGGTTAAATGATGATCCGAGCTACCACATCGTAGATCGGGCCTAAATAACCATACATTTCAAATACTACAACATTTACACAACATATATGCTATTAACCACCATTTTTAGTGTTTTAAGTAAACTTTTGTTCATCATTTAGCATTTTAACGAGATTTATCCGATAAAAATCCTTTTAACCACTTTAGTATAGTTCAGAAACGAGTTTTAAGCATTATACCTCTAGCTCAAGGCTAGGGAAGGATCTTGACGAAAATGGCGTGGATAAAAGCTAGAGAAGGAGGTCCTTCGCGTTCCGTTTGCTCCAAGACTCCTAATACGAGACCCTTGATGCTTGAATGATTGAAATGGCTTGCTTGAAATCGAAAATGGATGTGTGGTTATAGGGGGGGTTCGGCCGAGACTTACATAGAGAGAAAGAGAGGGTATTTTGAGTGGTGAGAGATGATGAATGTCATGGAGTGTTTAGTCTTGATCTTATAGACAATAAGTATGATCATTATCCAATCGTTCTTGTGTTTACTAGATATTAGGCAAATAACATTAAAATAATCAACATGGTACAAGGTGTGTCCCCCTCATGGGGACGGTTTGTAATGGGGGGGGGGGGTACTAGTTCGATTCCAACCATTAGTTAAGTACTTAGTTAGGTTAAGTTAGTTAGTTAAGTGCTTAACCCGGTTAGTTATGTGTAGTACCATACTGTTCTTGGCGCGCAAGGTTTGCGGTGCATAGCGTTGGCAGCTCATGTATTTACGTAGTTCCTTCACTGCATCTTCATGCATCCCAGGCCAATAGTATCCAGCATTCGTTATCTTAGCCACCATAGAATGGGGCTTGGCGTGGATACCGCAGATTCCTTCATGTATTTCTTTAATCAGGTATTCCGCTTCTGTGGGAGAGACACGGCGCAAAAGCGGGCCTAGGTATGACCATCGGTACAACGTTCCTCCCTGTAATTCGTATTGCAAGGCCTTGGCCTGTATCTTCCTTGATGCACCTTTGGATGCTGGCAATTCCCCATTTGTTAGGTATTTAGTAAGGGGTGTCATCCAACATTCCTCTATGGTACTCATGGCTTACACTTCCCCCTCCGCCATGGATGGGGTGTGCATCGTCTCTATTCTTACCTCGTGCTCCATCCATGATCTTGCTAACTTAGTAAGCGCGTCAGCAATCTAGTTTTTACCTCTGTGAACATATATCCAGCTTATGCTATTAAACAGAGCGATAAGGCTTTTTTGCTTTAGCCAGCTATTTGGCCATCGCTTCGTCACGAGCTTCTTAGGTTTCATTTATTTGGTTATTTACCAACAACGAATCCACGTATGCATCGACCCGGGTGGCTCCCATAGCATGCACCATTCGTAACCCCGCCAACAGTACTTCATACTCTGACTCATTGTTCGAAAACTCGAACTCAAACTTTAAAGCGTACATCATCTTAACCCCTTCTGGGCTGATTAGCATGAGACTGGCCCCTGTCCCTTTGCTACTGGAAGAACCATCTATCTATGTACAGCTTGCAAGTTTCATTGGCGGTGCTTGTTTCCAGGGTCTCTGAGTTTGTTCCCTGAATATGCTCTCCCTCTGGGATTTCGTCAATGAAATCTACCACCACCTAACCTTTGATTGATGTTCTTTTACGGTATTCGATGTCTAGTGCTCCTAACTCGATGGCCCATTTCGTGAGCTGGCCTGAAATTTCAGGTCTGTTTAAAACATGTTGTAACGAGTAATTCGTCAGAACTTAAACTTTATGCCCTTGGAAATATCTCCGAAGTCGCCGAGAGGCGTGGACCAGTGCTAACACCAATTTTTCCAACATGGGATACCAGTTTTTCAGATCCGCTAGTACTCTGCTGATGTAATAAATCGGTGTTTGTACCCCCCGTGTTCCACCATGAGAACCTCACTGACCGCGTAATGGCTCGCGGATAAGTACATCTTCAGTATCTCGTTTAGTTTCAGAGCTGTTAAGGTTGGCAACTGTGCCAAGAAACGCTTCATTTCTTGTAATGCCTCTTTCGCTTCTGTCGTCCACCGAAAATTGTTCTTATTCAAACAATCTTCCAATGTTTTATGAAAGGTAGAGATCGTTCGGCATGTTTGGCCAAGAACCTGTTAATTGTTACCAACCTACCGTTTAACGTCTGGGTTTCTTTGAATGTGCGCGACGAAGGCATGTTGTTGATGGCCATAACTTTTTTAGGATTTGCTTTAAAACCATCGCGCATAATGAAGACTCCCAAGAATTTGCATTACTTGACCCCAAACGAGCACTTTTTAGGGTTTAACTTAATGTTGTATTCTCTTAGCGTTCGGAATGTTTCCTCGATGTCTCGTAACATGATTTGTTCTTCCCTGCTTTTGATTACCAGATCGTCTACATATACTTTAAGTTTCACCCAATTTGATTGGCGAATGCCTTATCCATCAACCTCTGGTAGGTTGCCCCCGCGTTGCACAATCCGAAGGGCATTTTTGTATAACAAAAAATCTCGATGTCTATATGGAAAGCCATTTTTTTCTTCATTCTCTTCCGCCATCTGGATCTGATGGTATCCCTTGTAGGCGTCGAGCACACACTTGAAACGAAAAGTAACTAGTGAGTCGACTTGGAAGTCGATTTCAGGAAGCGGATACACATCCTTGGGGAATGCTTTATTCAGGTCTTTGTAATCCACGCATATCCTCCATGTTCCGTCAGTTTTCTTTTCCATGATCGGGTTTGCCACCCAAGTGTGGTAATTTTTCTCCCGCAAGATCCCCGTCGTAGTTAACTTCTGTACTTCCTTTACTACTGTCTCTTTCCTATCTGGAGCCATACTTCACTTTCTCTGGGCTATTGGCTTAATTCCGGGTAGTGTGGACAACCGATGCTCTGCTCTGTCGCGGGATATGCCCATCATGTCACCATGCTCAAAGGAGAAAACATCCATGTTATTACGAAGCAATGTTTTGAGACTTTCTTTTACTTCTGGAGAAAGGGCGTCGCCAATCGTGACCATCTGTCTGGATGCTCAGTGCTCAATACTCATCACTCAGGTCCGATTGCCCTTGTTGGTCCATGTCGGCATCTCTTCGCCTTCATAATTTCGCCTATATGATCATAGTGTACTGGTGCCACCCCTCTTGGGGTTGGGAATTTTATGAATTCTCGCACCGTGGAGACGATTGCATCCATTTTGCCCAGTGCATAGCGCCCAATGATGACATTGTAATGGGATTCAGCCCTGACTACTAGGAATGGGATAACTAGTCCTTTCACACGGAGCCTTGCTGAAAGTTATTGGGGAAGTGATTTGCCCAATCGGGACGACCTTTTCCCCCCGTAAAGCCCCTGATGGGGGTGTGGACTAGCTTGAGGAGGGCTCGATCTTCCCTTTGCATCCAATTATAACAGTGTTCGTAGATAATATCTTCCGAGCTCCCTGTATCTACCAGGATTCTCCTCATGATATAATCACCGACCACTATAGTGATTATAAGGGGATCAGCACTAAGATGGGTATCCTACTGTCAAGAGCCCAACTGCATGTCCATCAACATCCATGGTTCAAGGATTTTAATCCCTCGCTTGGTTCCTCGCACGTCTTCCACGTATACCATGTTCATGTCACACTACTTTCTTCCTGCCTTACCGTCCTCATCTTTCATCGGTAAAGGGCCTTGCTTAAAGTCTTTGATCAGATGAGCCAACTTCACTGACTTGACATAATACTCGATCTGCTTCTTTAGCTGGTAACAATCGTTGGTGTCATGCCCGCCTGCGCCCTTCGTGATATTATAGTATTTGGAAGAGTCCTTTCCGGGCGAATCTTTTAAACGCATGGGCGGGTTAAGCTTGAGATTTTCCGAGGCGAGAATTTCTGCGGGCGTTTTAATCAATGCAGGAAAGTCCGACTTTGTTCCACTCGAAGGGTATTCATTATTTCAAGAAAGTGCTTCAGGGTCTATCGTATCTCCCCTGGGATTCAGTGTGACTTCCCCTTGAAAATCTTCTGCTCTAACTCTTGATCTTACCCCCATGACGAAATCTGTTTCATCTGGCCCCCTGTATGATTCTTTTTTCTTATTTGCCGCGTGACTGGCTATGATTGGCTTTTCTTGGCGTACATAGACCTTAGCGTTTTTCATGATTTCTTCTATAGTATCTGAGACCTCGTTCCTGTTATGTAACTTCCTGAGAAGTTCATCATCATTCACGCCATGTAAAAAGGCACCACACGCCAAATCTTGGGTTAGGCTAGGAGTGGCTATGCTTTCTTTGTTGAATCTCGTCAGGAAATTTTCTATAGTCTCGTTGCCCCATCGGCGTATATGCAATACTTCATTCCGATACTTGGTATGCCTCCACTGCTGACTGAACTGTTGTAAAAACTTCGTTTCTAGTTCGTTAAAACTATCAATTCCTCCGACATGGAGGCTATCCCACCATACGCGAGCGGCGTCTATAAGAGTTTGAACAAACATTTTGCACCAAAGAGGCATTGGCCACAATGCCATTTCCCCCGCACTTCTAAACATATTAATGTGGTCATCCGAGTCACTAGTCCCGTCATATTTTCCGACGGTAGGTGGCATCTTTCGTTTATCTTTTATGGGAGCGTCTACTATACGCCTGGAGAACTTTGATATAAAAGTGACCTCGGCCGGCTTATATGGTCTGGTCAACTCATCCTCTTCTGGGTCTACTTGGATTACTATAGGCGGACCCTGAGTAGCTGGAGGGGTTACTGTCTAGGTTACGGATGATGGTCCGGTTTGACCTTAGTTGAGTTGTTGTCTGGCATTGGCGATGTCTCCGCCAGGTGCCGACGTTGTAGTCGCTTGGCTGGACAAGAAATATGGACCAGGACTCCCTTGCCAAAACGGGGATTGTGAATAGAACCCCATTGCGCCACCTGACTTCCTTCATATGGGTTTCCGAGACCATACATCTGGGGATGCGCATAACCGTATGACGACACATAATAATAGTGTCGCAGCCCCCGACCCCTACCCCGGGAGCAGGAGTCGCGAACCAGTTAAGTGGTATCGGTGTTTGTTAATTTGGCAGCGGAAATGAGACATCAGGATCGTAGTTAGGAAATAATTTCAGAATTTCAAAACACAAAACTTTTATACTCCCTCCGTCCCACTAAAAGTGTCCTATTTTGAATTTTCAAAGTCTTTATTTGTAAACTTTGACCTTAAATAATTTTGTTTGTGTTAGATAATACTTGATGAAAGTTATATGATTTGAGTGTGTTTTACAAGTGTTTTTATCGGGTTAATTTTCATCAAGTTTTATATAACACAAAAATATATAATTAAAGTCAAAGTTTATAAATAAAGACTTTGAAAATTCAAAATAAGACACATTTAATGGGATGGAGGTAGTAATAAATGAATGGAATACAAACCCATGTTTCATTTATAATACATTTGTAGGGATAAAACCCTATTTGCTGAAAACATAAACTTTTATTTAGGTAACTTTTATAGCCACTTCTTTAAGCCTTCAGTGCTCCATAGCTGGCTTCTTATAGCTTCACATTAAGTTACCTAAAACGCGTTTTAAAAACATTTTATCAGCAAGAAATACTTGCGAGTGCATCCCAGTTTAATCAAAACAAGCTTTTATAACTTTACAGTATTGAGAGCGATTACAATTGTCACACCCCAACCAATGGCGGAATCATCGGGGCGCGACACTGAGCGAAACAGATTATCCATGAGTATCCATAACAACTATTAATTACCGAATACTTAAAACGTCATGTCCCGTACCATAACATATTCAAATAAAACAGTTATTACAAATAATTGTCTCACAAACAAGTACTGATCCGACAACTCAGATTTCAACAAAGACAATTTGTTTCTAGACTCTTTCCTAGCCTCGATTTCACAGCAAGCCAAGCATTTTAACATCTTAAGCACTTGCCCCATACGTTAAAGTAAAAGTCAATACATATAGTGTAAAGGTGAGCATACAAGTTTAATAGATATAATATAGTTCGAAATTGTTTACGCATAACCAGCACGTACAACATGTGAAATGAAGCACGTAAGTTATCGACATGATCCTATCAATACCAATGATTGCGGGTTGACTGCGCAAGACAGTTCGTAACACATATTCACCACTGTGAATCATGTGATTAATAGTCCTTAACAACCCCTGAGTGAACAGGTGCTGAGTCCAAACTATAGTACTATCTTTGCTAAGGCAGGTAGACAGCAATCTATGTGTAAACATGATCCTATTAAAGTATTGCGTAGTGTGTTCGATGTGATTTAGAATAAGAAACGTATGTAACACCCAAAAGTGCATAAAGCAAAAAGGGTTCGAGTATACTCACAGCGATAGAGTTAATGGATTGAAGGGAGCGCTAGAGCGGAATTAGCCTGAACAGTTAGCGATCGCATAAGCGAAAGTCGGCACGTAAAAAGATGCAAGTGTACCAAGGATCGGATGGCAGTCCGATCGGATGGCCAGTCGATCGGGTGGCAATCCGTTCGGATGGTCATCCGATCGGATGGCCATTCGATTGGATTGTCACCTCGTTTGGTGAGGATGTGTTTATGTATGATGATTTGCCTTTTGAAGTTTTCGTTGTAGCATTTTGAAAATAGAGAAGTATCTCTACCCTTCAGGTCGGTCGATCGAACGGTCGTCCGATCGGACGGTAATCTGATTGGCGAGTCTTCTTAGTTAAGAACAAGTTCGCAGCAGGACGGTCACTCGATCGGAAGGCTATCCGATCGGGTGGCAATCCGTATGTATTGAACATTTTGAAAATTGTTTAAGTCCCAAACATCACATGGTCAGATGGTCGCTTGATAGGGTGGCAACCCGATCGGACGGTAATCCGTTCGACGTTCAGTTCTTCAAAAGTTTTAAGTGTGGGACCAAGGTGCAAGCCGATCAGATGGTTGTCCGATCGGATGGCAATCCGATCGGGTGGCAATCCGATCGAACGGCAATCCGTTCCGATGGCCTGATCGTCTTGACACTTGGTTGTTTTTGGTAGTTTGTAGTTTTGATCGAGACGATGTGGTTCGTGCTAAGCAACAGAACCTTGTCAAGCCCCAAGTGATCCGATCGGACAGGAATCACCCTAGTCTGGTCAGTCAGTGGTTCAAGCCGGTGGTTCATGCTTAACCCAAAAACCGGTTGTCTCTTCGATAGAACCCAGATCTAGGACCAACACTTCAGTAAGAATGAGTAGAAGATCAGAACTAGTTCTCATTCTATCGGTTTTGAGTGCATTGAGTGTAAAAGAGTTGAAAGAAAGTTAGAAAAACCATCTTTCAATCCTTTTCACCATGAATATGTTCAGATCTATGCAAGATCTTTGTTTATTCATGTGGAAATCATCCAGATATAAGTTATTCTTGGTGGATTAAAGCCAAAACATGAAGTTCTTAAGAACCCCATGATGACATCATCCTAGAACACCTCAAATCTGGTGATTTTACGGCTAGAAGTTAAGATTCGAAAGATAAAATGGTGTAGGAGTGCGTGTAGATCAAGAAAGTACAAGATTTAGGTTGGAAACTTACAAGAATTGAGAGAAATCGAGAGAAATAGAACTTGAGTGCGGCTGGGTCGAGTAGAGAGCTGTCACATCAAGTGATGTGACATGTTGGGGTATTTATAGGGTTTCCTAAAAATGAAAGTGAGGAAAAAGGCTGGTCGATCGGATGGCAACCCGATCGGATGGCTACTCGGTCGGTTGGCCACTCGATCCGTGAGTTCGGCGTGATGAGTTTTGTCGTTTTGATTCGCGTGTTGAGCGTTGCGAGGCGATTTGAGCGAGCGATGCGATAGTATTTTCCATTAGATTACTTTTAATCCCAACTACTAACATACAATCACTATAATTAACTTGCGTTTAGCGTTTTTGATTCGATTGCGATGCGATAGAATTGCGATTGCGATTAACACCTCAACATAAACATAACATGCACAGGTAACACATAAGGGCACACACACGTAAAACATTATCCAGAACACATAATTCATTGCGATAGCGATAAGCGATAAATCGATTAAACATGCGATAAATAGCGATTAAATCTCGATTATAAACACGTACTCCACATAATACAACTAATGCGATAAAATAAATATATTAACTACAAGTCAAAGAAATCAAAACAGGAGTTGAGCAAGGAGTGACAGATCGCAATTAGCAATCTTGTCTTCCTTTGACTTCAATCTTGACTTTGACTTTGACTTTTGAAACACGGGGTGTTACAACAATGTTTATATCTACCAATATACTCATTCAGTATTTGCCATGTTGGCAGTTCCATGACTGTGGTCATATTACTATTGGCTAACTCTTTGTCCAATAGTAATGCTTTACTAGTAGTGTATACAAAACCCCACATACCGGCAACAATTGTAGAATACAAAGACTCAATCATTGTAAGTATAACTGAAAATATTTGAGATTTTGGTAAAACAGGTTGGTAGGAAAAGAGAATGACTCACTTTGTAGACTTAGGTGTTTCTACAGTTTCCTGTTGGTGTTCCTGATTATTTTATATTAAAACAGACAATGCACACGTGTTTGTAAGATAAACCCAAATCACATTAGCCATACAACACGAGACAGAACTCCAACGAACTTAGTCAGACAGAGCCTCGACATGCTTTACAGAGCCCTAGATCAATCGGGTAGGGTAACAAATTAGTGATCAGGGGTTAAAATTCATACAACAAGGCAGAGCTTCGTGTTGTAGGGGTATAATATCGAGCTGTTTTTAGCTATAATAGGGACTGAGAGAGAAAAGAAAATTGAACGACTGAAACTGAGGCGGAAAGCCTCAATTTATAGGCTGAAATCGGAGGCCCTCGCGCCCCGCGACCCGCTGGGGTCTTTCTTTCGCGGCCCGCGAGTCATATCTAGCTACGGCTAGGGGTGGCAGATCACCAAGTAGGCTTGACACGGGATGGGACACATCTCAAAATTGTGTATCCGGCAAGCAAAGGGATCTCGCGCCCCGCGAGGCATACGACCAAGCTGGTCGCGGCCCGCAAGCGAGTTAAAATGTTTATTTTATTTGATTTTTATAAAAATTAAGGTTATATGGGTCTAGTTCTCGTATACGGGGTGTATTTAGAGCGTTTTATGAGGGTTGTTATATCCTCCCCACCTTGTTTTAAATCTCGTTCTTAAGATTCATTGGAATAGGTATGGATACTTCCGTTGCATTTCTGACTCGAGTTCCCAAGTGTATTCTGGTCCTCTCTTTGAATCCCATTTTATTTTGACCAGAACTAATCTCTTGTGTTTGAGATTCTTGATCTTTCTATCTTCAATCTGAAGTGGTTTCTCTACAAACTTAAGCTTCTCATTTACCTCTATGTCTTGAAGAGGTACCACTAATGATTCGTCTGCTAAGCACTTCTTGAGGTTACATACATGAAATACATCATGTATTCCTGCCATTTCCTCTGGCAATTGTAGCAAACTGGTCCTATTTTTTTGATAATCTCAAAAGGTCCAACATACCTTGGGCTTAGCTTTCCTCTTTTAATGAATCTGACCACTCCTTTCCATGGAGAAACTTTTAACAATACCTTGTCTCCAACTTGAAATTCCAATGGTTTTCGTCTGTTATCTGCATAACTCTTTTGACGATCTCATGCTGCTTTTAGTCTTTCCTTGACTTGAATAATTTTGTCCGTTGTTTCTTGTACTATATCTGGTCCAGATAGTTGCTTTTCTCTAATCTCTGCCCAACATACTGGAGTTCAGCATTTTCGTCTATAAAGGGCTTCAAACGGTGCAGTGTTGATGCTGGTATGATAGCTGTTATTATAGGAAAATTCTATTAATGGAAAGTGATCGTCCCAATTTCCTTCAAAGTCAATTACACATGCTCTAAGCATATCTTCCATTGTCTGAATTGTCCTTTCGCTTTGTTCGTCCGTTTGAGGATGATAAGTTGTGCTTAGGTTCAACCTGGTTCCCATTGCTTTTTGGAAACTTGTCCAAAAATGAGATGTAAAACGGCTATCTCTATCAGACACAATAGATAAAGGAATTCCATGTAATGAAACTATTTCATTTACACATAACTTGGCTAACTGTTCCATACTAAAAGTTTTCTTCATAGGTAGGAAATGAGCAGATTTGGTTAATTTGTCGACAATCAACCAGATTGCATCATTACCTTTTCGTGTCTTGGGTAATTTGGTAACAAAATCCATTGTTATCAATTCCCATTTCCAGATTGGCATCTCTAATTGCTGCAATAATCCTGAAGGTTTCTAATGTTCTGCTTTAACCTGTGAACAAGTTAGACATTTAGCAACATAGTTTGCTAAACCCTTTTTCATTCCTATCCACCATAAATTCTTTCTTAAATCTTGATACATCTTATCACTACCGGAATGTATTGTATATTTAGACTTATGGGCTTCTTCTAAAATTTGGTTTCACAGGTTTCCTTGATTAGGTATCCAGATCCTTTTCTTATGGAATCTCCAAATTCCACTTGCTCCTTGTTCTAATTCCTTAATCATTCCTTTTAAACCTTCAGCATCGTCCTTGATTGTTGTTTCCTATATCTTTCTAATTTTCTCATTTAAATCTATCTGCAGATTTAGTCTGAGAGAGCGTACTCGTTTTGGCTTTTCATGATACTTTCGACTTAAAGCATCAGCCTCTACATTAGCTTTTCCTGCATGATACTGGATATCACAATAATAATCACTAAAAATTTTCATCTAATGTCTCTCTCTCATATTTAATTCCTTTTGCCCAAAAAACATATCTTAAGCTCTTATGATCTGTAAATACAATGAACTTACTACCGTAAAGATAGTGTTTCCAAATCTTAAAGGCAAAAATTATGGATCCTAACTCTAGATCGTGGGTTGCATAATTCTCTTCATTTTCTTAAGTTGTCTAGAGGCATAAGCTATAACCTTATGACGTTGCATCATCACACATCCGTGTCCTAACTTTGACGCGTCACAATAGACTATAAAGTCTTCAGTTCCTTCAGGTAACGTGAGTATCGGTGTATTGGTTAACGTTTGCTTTAAAATCCTAAATGCTTCCTCTTGTTTTGGTCCCCGTTCAAACTTAACTGATTTGCAAGTCAGCTTGGTTAATGGAATGGCTATTCTAGAGAAATCTTGAATAAAATGTCTATAGTATCCTGCCAGTCCAAGAAAACTTCTTACTTCCGTTGGTGACTCAGGGACTTTCCATTTGGTAATTGCCTCGATCTTTGTGGGATCCACATGAATTCCTTCATGATTGACCAGATATCCAAGGAATTGTACTTCTTGCAACCAGAATTTGCAGTTTGAGAATTTAGCGTAAAGCTTTTCTTCTCTCAACAATGTCAGAAGTATATGCAAATGCTCCGCATGATCTTCCTTACTCTTGGAGTAAATTAGAATATCATCTCTAAAGACAATTATGAATTTAATAAGGTATGGTTTACATATCATGTTCATCATGTCCATAAATACGGCTGGGGCATTGGTTAAACCAAATGGCATGACTGTAAATTCATAATGACCGTACCTTGTTCTGAAAGCAGCTTTAGGAATGTCCTCTTCCTGTACTTTCAATTGATGATATCTTGAGCGTAAGTCGATCTTAGAAAAGAATCAAGCTCCTTGAAGTTGATCGAACAGATAATCGATTCTCGGTAGTGGGTACCGATTTTTAATCATAACCTTGTTCAATTCCCGGTAATCAATGCACATACGCATCGATCCATCCTTCTTCTTGACAAATAACACCGGTGCTCCCCATGGCGATGAACTAGGCTGTATAAAACCTTTTTCAAGTAGTTCGTCCAACTGTTTCTTCAGTTCCTGTATCTCCATTGGTGCTAGTCGGTATGGTGCTTTGGCAATTGGTGTCGTCCCTGGTATTAGGTGAATTCTGAATTCAACTTCTCGATCTGGCGGTAATCCAGGTAACTCTTTTGGAAAGACATCTGAGAATTTAGATACTACGGGAATATCTTTTAATTTTTTTCCTTTAGTCTTAATGATTATGGAAATCATATACACCATTCCTCCTTTCCTAGCATAACTTGCAGCTTTTATCACAGAGATAAATTTTGTTGACCTAGTTGGCTTGTCTCCTTTAATTGTGATCTTTTCACCGTACTTACTTGCACAGACTTTTGATCACATATAATACTGGCATGATTGGCCACCAACCAATCCATTCCTAATACGACATCGAATCCAGCTAGATTCATTGGAAAGAGATTAGCAGTAAAATTATGGTTTAGAATTTCTATCCTTGCTCCCTGCAGGATTTTGATGCGTGTGAAGTGTTATATATATTAGGTGTATATTTTAAGCCCCTTTAACACTTATTTTAGCCAAGTTTTAAATTTATAAAACACGATATTTTACTAACACTAAACACACATATGGGCAAGTGCACCCATCGTGAGCGTAGTATAGCATTGGTAAGATACCGAGGTCGTCCAAGGACACAAGAGCTTTTAATACCGGTTTATCCTCAACGTCTAATCAAAATAAAAAGTTTAGAAAAATGTTTTAAACTAAGAAAAATAAAAACTAACTAAAATGCTGAAAATAAAAATAAAAATAAAAACATATAGACAAGATGAATCACTTGGTTCCGACTCGTATCTAGTGTAACCTTTGATTATTTCCGCACTTTTGCACATAATTAAGAGATTATCTTAGTTATTGTAGTAGGCCCCTCTTTTGAAGGTGACGTTACCCTCACCCCAGTAGTTTGAGTCAGCAAGGATACAATCCTAAAAGGGTGGATTATTGGAAGATAATGAATTAAGTTATTAATGCAATATTATGGTAGGCCCCTCTTTTGGAGGTGACGTTACCCTCAACTAAGTAGTCTGAGTCAGCAGGGATACAGTCCTAAATAGCCGGATTATAGTATTAATAGTAGTTAACTTATGAGGGGATCAAAGAGTTTGGACCCCCGCCATCCAATACCGTGAAGTATTGAAGGAGGTCCTACTAAATTTGACCCAGGTCCATTGCAGGACCTCTAAACGCTGAACAATGGCAAGACCTTTACCAAACCGTTCCCTTAACCCCCGACCAGGTAGCCAACATACCTCCATATAGACCGTGGAGATATGAATGGTGAAAATCTTTTATTTTATATAGACAGTAAAATAATTTCAAGACACCACACCACGGACAAACGATAAAGAAAGATCACCTTCAACATAAGCAACTAGTTATTAAAGTCATTAATACGAAACCAAATAAAAAGTGCAAAAGATTAGAAATAAAAAGTATTACACTAGACACTTTGTCTTCACCAAGTTATGTAAGAGACTTAGGCAAACATGGCCTTGATTGTCAAGAACTCTTACGATCAATCTTGGATCCCGAGACGACTCACACACTCTACGACGGACAATGGATGATGGTGGTGGATGATGGTGTTATGGTGGTGGTGGGTGGTGGGTGAAGTGTGAGAGAGGTGGTGTGCCAAGGGATGGTTTGAGCTTGAGCCAAGCACTTCTATTTATAGGCTGAACAGAAGCTCGGGCACGGCCCCGTGTCCACATCCTCTCTTTCTTCATTAAATACAGCTTTGTCTTATTAGTTGACCACGCCCCCGTGTCCGCTGAGCACGACCCCGTGTGCAGAAGAATCTTTGTACTATGAAGATTTGCCTGGATTGTGCGAATCTTACAGTTGACCACGGCCCCGTGTCCGCTGAGCACGGCCCCGTGGTGGGCAATAGAAGCTTCTACCACTTTGTCTTTTCTGCTGACACTTGGGCACGCCCCCGTGCTGGCTGAGCACGGGGCGTGTTCAGGCCTCTGATCTCTTGTTTTGCTTGGGAAGATGCTGTAGTGGGGTCGGGCATGCTATGTCTTGTTCCTTTTCTTGTATTTATGTTAGATTTTGATGTCTTTTTGCTTCTTTTGTTAATTTGAGCTCATTTAATCCTGAAAATACAAAAGGAAGACAAAAGCACACTTTTTCCAACATTAGTACTAAAAAAGGGTTAGTTTTATGCCTCATTTGATGAAATTTATATGTTAATATTTGAACAAATCAAATACCCCCACACTTGAATCTTTGCTTGTCCTCAAGCAAAACTCTTTAATATGTGGCTATTTACACTCCCAAATGGAATGGGTAGAAAAGAAGGTTTTGGGCTTGTCATAGAGTGTCGGGATTTCCAAGATTCTTTATTTAATTTTATTTTTATTTATTTACAATCCTATTCGTCATGATTTATTTAAAACTTTTCATAAGATAAATTACTTATTAGGGCATAACATGCCTTAGTAAAATTCTATTTATATACAAGTTCACATACCTCACGGGGATCACTCAACACTCGGCCGAAAATGTATTTTTGTAGATCACTCGAGAGCGGCATGGAACTTACTCCTACCATAGGCTTGCCAACCAATCAATCCTCCTCCTTTTTAACTTATATGCCTTTGTAAATATCAAGAGGACTTTGTGGGTTAAGGGTTAGGCTAGGGTTAAAGGTAGGTGGTTGGGTTGGAGGTTAGTGGTTAGTAGAAAAAGGGTGAAAAGCGTAACAAGTGTCGGTTTTCGTATGACTTTCTATTTTTGTAACTTTTATTTTGATGAAGCTTATTTATTCAAACAAAGTTATTTTTGATGAACTTGTTTGTTTATTTTCTTTTGCTTCATCATCAACACAATTTTTTTTTTTTTTTGAAAAGTCATATGAAGAACCGAACTTGTTACTAAAACAAAGGGGTAAAAATGAAAAAGGTTTTGGTGGGTAAAAAGGGTGTTTGGTTTGGGTTATGAAATGAAAAGGTTTAGGCTCAAAGGGGCTAACTAGGGGGATTTTGGGTAGGTGGTAAAAAAAGAAAAATAATGGTGTAGAAATAAAAAGGGTTAGTCCTAATGCCTCCATCATTTACTTACTCGGGTTTAAGTTGGTAAGGACCGGGAATGTATCGTCATGGCAAGTTCTAGAGTCGTAAGAACCAAGCGGCTATTCACACAAGAAACGAAAAATGAGCAATTAGTTCTAATGATATGTAATTGTATGCTCAATAAAGGCTCAAAACTCACTTTTGTGGGAATGGGTTTTTATGTGATCAAGTATATATAATTAAATTCTAACTAAGCTTGTCATGCCTTTTCATAATTTTCTTATGTTGGTTCTTTTTATCACGACGCTATCGGTTGTAAATTCGTAAAAATATAACCTTTTTAAGAACTTGAATTTCCCGAGTTAAACCTAGACAAGTAAAAAAAATGAAAATTTTTTAAAAAAATTTGGGGTGATTAGCGGTTCCAATAGAGTTTTGTGTAAGGCTTGTATTTAGGACTTGCAAGATTCAAGGTTTTAGCATCCCCCCACACTTTAAATTACACATTGTCCTCAATGTGTCCCAAAAATAAGTTTTTAGGTTGATTGAATGTAAAAAGGTGTGAAAAACAAGAATTTTGTGTTACTGGTCATCTGGGCACGACCCCGTGTTGGGTGGACACGACCCCGTGCTCAGGTGCCAGTAACAAAAACTTACAGAAGGCGAACACGGGGGCGTGTCGGCTGAACACGACCCCGTGTCTATCAAGGTCTGCAGAATGAATACAAACAACTGGTTCAGGGGTGTGGGCACGGGGGCGTGTCCGCTGGACACGGCCCCGTGTGGGCAGTCTACAAAGTTGAAAAACAGGTTTCTTTCATCTGTTTTCCTGTCCCGGCTTTAGTAGTACTAATGTTTAGTACTCTAAGCCTCGTTTGTACCTGTTTAATCAATGAACACTCCACCAAAACATAGCAAACATCCTACTTTTACCAAAGTTAACATCCATGTCAAAGTTAAAAGAAAAATAAATGCAGAAAATAAAAGAAGTTAGGAAAAGTAAATTGTTCAACACTTTGGCACGCATGCCATTAATTGTTCAAAAGTGGAAAAGGGTTAACCTGTGAAATCATCAACCAACCGCTTGCTCCTCTGCTCCTCTCGCCTACTCCATAGCATCGTCATCATCATCATCGTCATCATCCCCTCCATGGCGTGCAATGTGGTCTCGAATATATCCAACGTCGTCTTGGATCTCGGATAGGTTTATTTCGATAGCTCCGACCCGGTGGTAGGTGTTGCTCGCCATGTTGTAAGTGTTCCTGGTGCACATAAGGTTTTCCTGCAACAAATCATGCAAACTTTGGAAATTAGGAAAACCGCCTCCGGAGGAGGATGATTGGCCCGGATCACCGTGGGGTTGGTATTGGTATTGATGATGTTGCAGAGCTTGGAGGACAAGCGCTTCTTGCGGGTTCCATGCATGACCTTGCATCCTTTGAAAGGTTACCGTCCCGTCTTCCGCCTCATAAATCAGGTTCATTGAGCGGCATATGTGTATATCCACCGTACCCGACCATGGGCTCCTCTCAAATGACCTAGGTATATGGGTGAAGTGCTTGAAGAGACGGTACACCCATCCCCCAAAGAAAATAGGAGTCGGTGCACTAGCAAGGCGGTTGTGATGCATGTTTCGAAGCATGAGGAACGGAACATCGAGCGGCCTGCGGTTGTGGGTGCAGTGGAGGACAACCAAATCTCTTAAACCAACGACGCCACTACTTTCATGCCTTTGGCTAAGAGAGTAGCCGAGGAGCCTATGAATGTATCTGTATAGCGGATCCCTCAACTTCGTACTCTTAGTGCTGCTCGGATTGTAGTACCCCTCTCCAATCTGAGCCCACATGGCTTGGCGTTCGTTCTCACCTACCTCTCTCATCCCTCCAGTATTTTCTTCGTTTCCCGCATCCTCTTCCGCATACAACCCGATAATCGCTCCAAACTGAGCCATAGAGATCGAATATTTCGTTCCGCCACACCGGAATGCTACCCCGTCATTGTCGAACGGGTCGCACCTCGAGTTGAATGTGAAGGTGCTATAGAACTCCAAAGTGCATTCGTGTACGGAACGGAGTCGAGTTGTTAGTGCGACTCTGAGTGGTCCCGTGACAATGTTGTTGAAACGGTCAATTTGATTCACCATGGTTAGCAAGTCCGTGCAAGCTTGCCTTGGGTATTCCTCCGGCCTTGTTTGAAGAATCTCGTATCAAGCTCTTGCATCGAGCTCATTGGCGTTAAATCTTGTGAACTTCCTGGCCATCTGCAAGAATACACCAAAAGTTAGCACGAAACAGAAATATTTTCGGACAAAACTGTCAACAGTGGGCTGGACACGACCCCGTGTTCAGCGGACACGGCCCCGTGTCCAGGCGTCTGTTACTCAAAAATTTCATTTTTCGACCCGGTTTCGAAAACTTGAAAATTTTTGGTCCAATAGGTGCGGTTTCCCCCGAAAATGAAACCCTAAGCACCGTTTTTCCCAAAATATCCCGTTTACCCTATCAATTTTATCTTTTTCGGTTCAAGAACAAGGGTTTGGGGTTTTTGTGAGAAATAGGGTGAATCTATGAACAATACAAGTGTATTTACTTCCCTTAACACTAATCTAACTAAATGCAAACATATCTAAACAAAAATTTGAGGTTCGATCCGGATGAACTTCAAGAACCCTAGATTTTCCCCAAATTTTTGGTGTTTTAACTACATGCAAGTAACTAATCTAACTACTAAAAGTGATAGAATCATACCTTGATGTTGTTAGAGCGATAGGAGACATCGAAAATCTGCGAAAAATCGCCTGAAACCAGAGCTTTTTCGGGGAAACGGGGAGTGTGGAATGAAGTAACTGTTTTGAAAAGGGGGATTTATCCCAACTGCCGCGCGGACACGGCCCCGTGTCCAGCGGACATGGCCTCGTGCCGAGCACAGTTTTGAAATATTTTTTTTTTTAGTGCTCGTGTGAGTGCCTTTGTTTCCCATAAGCTTTGGTTAGATAACTTACCGCTTTATTTGTTGTCTCAATCATTCGTAACTTACCAGGCATGATGTTTTATTCCTCCACTGTTTGAAGCGAAATCTCTTCTTCTTCATCCTTAATGAATCCTTGATAGAGTTTCAGCCGTTGGCCATTGACTTTAAATGGAGGCCCATTTCAAGATTTAATTTCAACTGCACCGTGTGGGAAAATATGGGTGATGGAAAAAGGTCCTGACCACCTAGACTTTAATTTACCAGGAAACAATCGAAGTCGTGAATTAAACAAAAGAACTAGATCTCCTACCCGAAATTCATTAGGTTTAATATGTTTATCGTGCAAATTTTTCATTCTTTCCTTATAAATTTCGGAGTTTGAGTATGCATAATTCCTAAGTTCGTCTAATTCATTTAATTGACAAAATCGATTTTTACCGGCAAATTCTAAATCTAAGTTTACATTTTTAATTGCCCAGTAGGCTTTGTGTGCAATTTCTACTGGCAAATGACAACTTTTCCCATAGACTAGCTTATATGGGGTTGTGCCTATTGTTGTTTTATAAGCAGTTCGAAAAGCCCATAAAGCATCATCTAATTTATCTGCCCATTCCTTTTTATTTAATCCTACGGTTTTTTCAAGTATTCGTTTTAAACCTCTATTAGTCACCTCGGCTTGTCCGTTTGTTGGAGGGTGATATGCTGTTGAGACCCGGTGATAGACCCCATATCTTGTTAAAAAAATTTCAAGTTGATGGTTGCAAAAATGGGTACCTCTATCACTTATTAAGGCTTTAGGTGTGCCAAAACGAGAGAATAGTTTTTTCAGAAATCTTACCACGACTCTTCCATCATTTGTTGGAAGTGCCTCAGCCTCGGCCCATTTAGACAAGTAGTCTACTGCCACAAGTATATATTTGTTTCCTTTCGATGGTGGGAAAGGTCCCATAAAGTCGAGTCCCCACACATCAAAAATTTCACAAACAAGAATGCCATTTTGTGGCATTTCGTTTTTGGAAGAAATATTACCTGTTCTTTGGCAAGCATCACATGTCTTGACAAGACTTTGGGCGTCTTTGTAAATGGTTGGCCAATAAAATCCTGAATCAAATACCTTTCGTGCGGTACTAGCGGCACCATGATGCCCTCCGTATGGACCTTCATGACAATGGCGGAGAATTCTTCGTGCTTCATTACCATGTACGCATCGTCGGACGAGTTGGTCGGCACACATTTTGAAAAGATATGGATCTTCCCAAAAATAGTGTTTCACATTGGCAAAGAATTTTTTCCTTTGATAATGTGACCATCCTCTTGTGACTATACCGCTAGCTAGGTAGTTAGCATAGTCGGCGTACCATGGTTCTTCCTTATATTCCACCATTTCCAGGGACTCTGTTGGAAATTTTTCGTTGATTTGCTCGTCCCTGGTCGCCTCCAAAGCTGGGTCTTCTAAGCGCGAAAGATGATCTGCTGCAGTGTTTTCCGCTCCTCTTTTGTCTCTGATTTCAATGTCGAATTCTTGGAGGAGTAGAATCCACCTAATCAAACGTGGTTTTGCGTCCTGCTTCTTGAAGAGATATCGAATGGCTGCATGATATGTATAGACTATAGTTTTAGAAAGAACAAGATAAGAACGAAATTTATCAAAAGCAAATACCACAGCTAGTAATTCTTTTTCAGTTGTTGTGTAATTTTCTTATGCATCATTAAGTGTTTTACTAGCATAATAAATTGGGTGGAAATGCTTTTCTTTTCTTTGTCCCAAGACAGCTCCAACTGCAAAGTCACTAGCATCACACATGATTTCGAAAGGAAATTTCCAATCAGGCGCTATCATGATAGGTGCATTGACTAACATTTCCTTTAGGGTTAGAAATGCTTGATTGCAATCCTTGTCAAAGATGAAAGGGGCATCTTTTTCAAGTAATTTTGTTAGAGATCTTGAGATTCTTGAGAAGTCTTTGATAAACCGTCTATAGAATCCGGCATGCCCTAGGAAACTTCTGATAGCTCTTACGGAGGATGGAGGTGGTAATCTAGAAATGGTATCTATTTTGGCTCGATCCACCTCCATTCCTTCGCTTGAGATCTTGTGACCGAGTACTATTCCCTCCGTTACCATGAAATGGCATTTTTCCCAATTAAGGGCGAGGTTAGTTTCCTCACATCGGGATAGTATTCGTTCAAGATTATCGAGGCATTGGTCGTATGAATCCCCAAAGATAGAAAAGTCGTCCATGAAGACTTCCATTGTCTTTTCTATCATATCATGGAAGATAGCTACCATGCAACGTTGGAATGTTGCTGGGGCATTACATAGACCAAACGACATGCGTCGATAAGCAAAAGTTCCATAGGGACATGTGAAAGTTGTCTTTTCTTGGTCTTCGGGTGCTATCGGGATTTGAAAGTAACCTGAAAAACCATCCAAGAAACAATAAAATTTATGACCGGATAATCTTTCTAACATTTGATCAATGAAGGGCAAAGGAAAGTGGTATTTTCTTGTTGCTTCATTTAATCGTCTATAATCTATACATACTCTCCATCCTGTGACGGTTCTTGTTGGTATTAATTCATTCTTTTCGTTAGTTATTACCGTCATACCTCCTTTCTTTGGAACTACTTGGACGGGACTCACCCAAGGACTATCGGAGATAGGATAGATAAGTCCGGCGTCAAGTAGTTTGATGACCTCGTTTTTAACCACTTCTTGAACATTTGGGTTCACTCGACGTTGTGGTTGTATGACCGATTTGTAGTCATCATTCATCAGAATTTTGTGTGTGCACATAGAAGGACTACTTCCTTTTATGTCTACAAGTTTCCAAGCTATTGCATTTTTATGTTTTTTCAAAAGCCTAATTAATTTTTCTTTTTCTACGCTATCTAATTTAGATGAAATAATTACAGGTAAATTACCCTCTTTGTCTAGAAAAGCATATTCCAAACCTTTTGGAAGTTCTTTGAGCTCAAGTGGTGGGTCTTTAGGAGACTCCTTATTTGGTTGCTCATTTCGATCAAGAACTTTAAAAGTTTGTTCTATGGCGACCTCTTCTTCAACAAAGTGGTCAATCTCTTCACTTGTATCGGGTGCTTCATCTTCATCTTCAATTAGGGGGTCATTATTGCCGAATGGATATTTCATTGATCGTTCGAGATCGACACTTCTTTTAAATGCCCCTAATTGAAGAGGTAGATTGTTGAACTTCCGGTTCTTCAAAGCTTCGTGAGTTTTTACAAATAGTCGCCCCAACACTAGAGGAGCGTCATCGAGGATGACAAAGTCGGTCGGGATTACCATTTGATTTGTTTGAACCAAAACATCCTCAACTATACCGATTGATTTTATTACTTTCCGATTGGATAGAAAAATGGGTATTTGAAGTGGAGAAAAATCACTAATACTTAATTTTTCGAAAATGTAGTTAGGCCTTATGTTAACACAAAGATCTTTATCGATTGTGACATTACTAATAAACGAATTTTGAAAGAAACATGGAACCGGTGTAATGTTAATTTCAAATGGGTCTTCTTTTATTAGCGAAGTTTGATCATTAGTTAACTTAACACTTACCGTTTCGTCAATTTTAGTGTTAATGTTTAACTCTTTTAAAAACTTAGCATGAGTGGGTACTAAACAATGATTTTCAAAAGAAGGTGACAAGAGATTAATTTCTTCAAAATTAGACTCTTCTTGTATTTTAACTGTTGGATCTGAGTTTGGTTTTGATTGTATTTTACGTTTGAGATTAAGATGGAAATGAAAGAGTTGTGCAGCGGAATTAATATGAAAACAAACTTTGCATACAATCAAACGAGAGTATTGCTTTGATCAAGACATTTTCAACAAGGAACCGAATGATTGAATTAACTTTCAACAACAATTACAAGTAATGCTTGAATACAAACTCCCCCTCAGCCAGAGCTCAGCGTTTGTTCGTGCAAAGAAGACGATATTGCAAGAGCTAATAGAACAGTACAAAGTACTGAACTATTTATAGGCACTAGCAAACCGCTGAGCATCTTAACTGACGTCACCATGAAAGTGACATCTAACCTCCTAACAAACTCTAACCTCTGATCTATACAAACCCTGATGTACTAACTACTGCTATTACAATTCGTTACATAAAAGACACTTAAACAGCTGTTGCATCCATCCACTGCTGTGAACCCAGCAGTGCTTGTCCGGATCAGCAGTACTAGACTCAAGGCAGTAGATTGAATCAGCAGAGCTTTGGTCTTCCATCAGTCTTTGACATTTGGCAGTAGATGCAAGGCAGCAGTTGTAGGTCAGCACTTAGTAAGATCAGCAGATAGGAGGTCAGCAGATATGAAACCACTTTCAAGGGGAGAGATTTGTATGTAAACATCTGCTTATTCTGGATCCACTGCTCTGATCCAGTTTTGGCTTTAATTATCTGTTCCTCTGATAGGGTTCAATCCCAACAATCTCCCCCTGGAACAGATAATGCCAAAACTCTTCATTATTGTGGAAATCTTTATTGCCTCATCAACAGTTCCCTTATCTGGCCTTTAAATTGTAGTTCAAAGTGTAGGGCATCTGTGTCTTCATCATCCCTGCCAAGTGGAAGATCAAGGAGATCCTGCAAATATTCAAGTCTTAGGCCAAGAGCTTGTTCCCTTGATATTTTCTCCACTTCTCCACCAGACCTGAGCAAAGTCAATACGCAGGTCTGTTTGTCAGTTTCCCACTTTTGTATTTTTGAGCCTGGTGGGTTTCTTGGGAGATGTTTATTTGCAGAAGTATTTGGTGAGGCTGGCCTATTCATAACTGACTGAGCAGCACTTGCAGATTGTTCCAATTCAAGATCTTCTTTTATCATTACTTTCGTGCCTGCTTTTACAATAGCATCTCCAGCTAATAGATCTTGAATTGTTTCAATACTCAACTGGTTTTTGCTCCTTCTTTTGTAGATGGCAGCACCAGCTGGAGCAGTGGTTCTTTTAGCTTGCAGCTTTGGTGGTCTTTTTGAGACCTCTGCTTTGGAATAGTCTGGCTTTTGTGGAACTCTTGGATCTTTCTTTCTAAGTTCCTCTAAGCTTTTATAGGTTGCCCTGACTCTATCTTCTCCCCACTTTGACACTGAATTCTTTGACCCATAATCAGCTGCAATCAGCTCCTCTTTCATTCTCCTCAACTCTAACATCTTCTCAGCTTCAAATTGTTTAAACTTTTCAGGAGGAGTCTGCTTGACCTTATTTTTAATCATGCCTTGAATCCTGGCTGCTTCTTTTTCAAGCTCAGGAATGGTCCAGTTTTTGTACATGTGTTTCTCCCCCTTGTATTTCTTGTAGGTCATAATGTTCTCAATGTAGTCTTTTCTCAAGGACTCATCTGCCCTTTCTGAAATTTGCTGACATACATTTTTAGCAAATCGCTCCATAGCATTGACCTGTGAGAGTAAAAGCTGATAGTTTTGTTGAAATTCTCTATCAGATTTCCCTTTTCTGTTTTTTATTGCAATATCCTCTGCTTGTTTGGCCTTGAGTTTCAAGTATTCTTCAATATTGTTAGGCCTGGGATATCCTGCAATTGATGGCAAACTCCTTTTAGCTGGGTCATCCTCATAATAAAAGGATTTTATTTCTTCCCTAACTGCAATGAGTTCTAGAGGAAATGAGACACCAACAGGAGGTAGTGGTTTTAAAATTTGAGCTGAAGAGAGAGGTATGGGTTTTGGAATAGTGTCAAGTGATAGGGATTTTGAAGATGTTGGTGGTGGTGAAAGTGAATAATCATCTGATATATAAATCCTTCTCCTTTTTGTTTTAGAAGAAGCAGATGATGTTTTGGGTGGATCAGTGGTGGTAGATTTTATGGCAGTGGTTTGTGATTGACTAACAGCTGTTGAAACAACTGGTGTTTCAACCACTGTTGTCATTACAACAGATGTTATAACATCTGTTGTCTTCTGCTTTTTGTCAGCAGGTGAAAATGGTGGTGAAATTATTTTTGATGGTGACAGTGGTGGTAAAATAGTGGTTGTGGTGTGTGTTGAGGTGGTGTGTGTTGAAGTGGTGTGTGTTGAAGTGGTGTGTGTTGAAGAGAGAACAGATGTTGAAACCACTAAGGTATCAGCAGTAGTTGATACAGCAGGAGTTACAACAGCTGTTTGGGTGGAGGTTTGATGCTGATGACTTTTGGATGGTGGTTTTGGAATATGCTTTGGAATTCTGGATGAGGTGGACTTAGGCTTCCTTTTTGTCTTAGGATTTTTAGTATCCTTTGAACCAGAACAACCCTGCTCATACAGCTCCATGAAAGCTCTTTTCTCCTCATTCCACCTTGAAATATCCTTTGCCATTCTATCTCTTTTTACACTTGCTACTCCTTCATCAAGTGCTTCTTGAGTAGCATCAATCTTTTTACTACCATCTGGCACAGGAATTTTTCTGGTCATAGCATCCCTTTCAGGTTCAATGTAGAGACCATCATCTACTCCTTTCTTCTTCCACTCCTGAATTTTCTCCCCCTTTTTGGCATTATCGTCTAGGAGTTGATCAATGAAAAGTACTGTTGGAGGAGCAGTGCCAGTGGTGTGCAGGATCTGAGTTTTGAGAACCTTTAGATCAGCCTGAGTGTTCTTAAACCTTGACTCCATTGCATTTCTCAGCTGTTGGACATGTTTTTCATGTTGCTGATCTGCTAATTCTGCTTGTTGATGGAGAAAAGGTTGAAACAAATTCCAGAGCTCATTTGTAGCAGGTGCCCTTTGTGGAGCAGGTGCTTGAGATGGAACAGCAGTTGATTGTACCTTTTGTACTTGTAACACCTGTTGTAGCATATCTTTGAGTTCTGCAACAGAGTTATCAAGCTTTTCAATACGATCCGTCAATTTCTGGTACTTTAAACCATCACCCAAGTTAATAGGATCATTTGATTTCCCACTAACAGTGGTTTTATCAGTAGTTGATGTAGGGAGTATACTCCAAACATTAACCACTGATGGCCCTTTTTCTTGGTACTGGGGTCTTCTTCCTTCAACACTTGACAACCTTTTGATGTTGCCAGTAGGATAAATAAATCCACTGGTGGTTGGCAGAGGTGCTATAAAAGGAATTGCCTCCAAGGAAGTCTTATTGATGTAACCACTGTCCAACTGTAAACCAATGGGTTCAATAGTTGTAGTGGCTGCTTCACTTGGACTACCACCAAGAGTTACTTGTAACTCAAGGGGTCTAACCTCCTCAGGTTGTGTTGGTGGGTTAGCAAAGATTGATACATCAGACCCAGTCAGTTGTTGAGGTATATTCTCATTGATAGGTGATTGAGAAGGACTGGTTAATGCCTGGTTCAAATCAATTGCATCCAACAGCAGTTTAGTTGGTGGGGGAATTGTGGATGTGAAGGGTGGTGTAGAAAGTGGATTTGCCCCGGGTATTGAGCTGTGGATGATAGAAACGAGTGTTTCCAGAGCATCATGATGTGGAGACCCTATTTGTACAACCTGTTCTTTTTGTGAAGAAGCAGGAGGAGTTTCGGTTATGGGTTGAGATATTTGTACCAACTGTTGTGAGGAAGTAGCAGCAGTGGTTTCTTGTGACATTTGTGTTGTCACAGGCAGGGGCTCTGGTATCTCATCCTCCAGAGTTGCCTTTTTGATGGGTTTTGGGGGTTTTTGAGTTTTTCTTTTTGGATTTTTGGAGTTTTTAGGTGTGGGTTTCAAAGCAGTTGTGCTGCTGCTTTGATCACCTTGAGCAGTGGGCTCAGCAGCAGATACCTGAGGAGCAGTTGTAACTGCTAAAATCTGCTCAGGCACCTCTGCTTGTGTTTTGCAAGGTGCTAGCATTCTTGAAAAAGTTTCAGTTGTTAAACTGTTTATTTGAGTAGAATCACCTTGGTTTATTACAGCTAAATCATCCTTACTGGATTTCTTTGCAAAATAGTAACTTAAAAACCTTGGAAACAGTAAGAATGATTTTGTTTCAACATTATTAACCAAATCTTTAAAAATTTCCCTAGAATAGTTAAAATTTTCTCCTTGAAGAATTGCATATCCCAGATTTTGAATCTTTAAAGGGATTTCATTGAAAGAAGTGGTTTTGTTTGAAACACATAGTAGGAGGGTATGAAATAAAAATCTGGTTGCAGAAGGAAAATACCCTTTTTGTAAGGTAAGTTTCTTCATCATTGTGGCTTCATACCCTCTCTCAATGAAGTCAGTTTGAAACTTGTTTTTAGTGAAAGAAATTTTACCTTCCTGATCACCGAGTTGAAAGACCTCTTAAATGGATTGTGGCGTGATTTGGACAGCTTTACCCTTTATAGAAGAGTTTATGGTGGTTGCAGTGTCTCCTTGTTTTTCAAGGGTTGCATTCTTCCAGAACTCTCTTTGGGTCGCCAAATAGATTGGTGCATCGGCAGTGAACAAAGTTTTGTACTTTGATTTTGCCATGATGTCAATGATGGAATCGAAAACTTTGGTAGTTCCTGGTTTTGTGAGAAGACCCAGGAGATTGTGAGATGGTTTATGTGGGATTTCAGTGGAGATTGCCTTTTGAGAGGCTGTTTTCGATGAGGATTTGGATGAGGGTTTTGAAGATGACTTCGATTTTGTCATTTTGAAGATGAATGATCGAAGAAATTTGTGAAAGATGAGATGAAAAACTGCTTTGAGAAGAGAATTTTTAAGAATTCAATTCGACAGTAAAACCCTGTTTTGGTGTTGAGTGGGGGATTTTATAGGGAAGGAAGTGAATGCTGACGTGGCAGCCGTTACAAAAGGTCTGACCAATATGTACTGCCCACGTGACAACCCCTGGTGAAAGTGAAGGACAGTACTTTTATGAAAGTGACTGATGAAGGCAGTGGTAGTAGAGCAGTGGATGATTTTCACTATCAGTGGATAGTATATCAGTGGATAAGACACTGCTTTTGAACAACAGAGTTTATCAAAGGAATGAGAGAACAGGGGTTGACTTTCAGCAGTGGACAGACTTTTGAAGTAGAGCAGACTTTTGAACAATCAGTGGTTAATGGCAGAATTTTAAGGATTTTAATGAAAAATTTCATTTTTAGCTATTTTTAAGGATGGAGTTTTGATTTTCTGAAAACATTTTGTTGCTTTTATTCATAGAAAAACAAGATGTTGCTTGTTATTCCATGTTCAGCATCCCAATCCTAGAGACCAAGCTTTCAAAAGTGGCTGTATCAAGTGCTTTTGTGAGCACATCTGCCAGCTGGTCTTTAGTTGGGACATGATGCAGAGAAATCAAACCTTTTTCATAGCAATCCCTCACAAAGTGATGTCTGATGTCGATGTGTTTGGTGGTTGAATGGGAAACTGGATTTTTGATGATATTTTCTGCTGCCTGGCTGTCCAACATTAGTGGAGTCTTTAAGGCAGTGATACCAAAATCCAGCAACTGATTTTGAAGCCACAGGAGTTGGGCTGTACAGCTTGCAGCAGCAATGTATTCAGCTTCAGCAGTGGATGTTGAAACAGCTGCTTGCTTTTTGCTTTGCCAGGAAACTAAGCAATCACCTAGAAACTGGCACCCTCCTGATGTGGACTTCCTTGTAGTGTTACATCCAGCAAAGTCACTGTCTGAGAAACCTGAAAGCTTGATGTTCCCATTAGCTGGATACCAGATACCAAGTGTGGGAGCACCTTTTATGTATCTGAAGATCCTTTTTACAGCAATGAGATTTGATTTTCTGGGAGCTGATTGACTTCTTGCACAGACACATGTTGCAAACATGATGTCTGGTCTAGATGCAGTTAGGTACAATAAAGACCCAACCATGCTTCTATAAAGTGTTTGGTCAATCAGCTCATCTTTTTCATCAGACATGACCAACTTATTTGTTGCCATGGGTGTGCTGCATGGTTTATAATCATTCATATCAAATTTGGTTAAAAGTTCTTTAGCATATTTGCTTTGATGAATGAAAGTTCCATTTTGCATTTGCTGTACTTGGAGACCAAGAAAGCATTGCAGCTCACCCATTGCACTCATTTCAAACTCAGCTGTCATGAGTTCTCTAAACTCTTCACACATTGAGTTACATGTGCTTCCAAAAATAATGTCATCCACATAAATCTGGACAATCATTAAATCCTTCCCTCTCCATTTTAAAAACAGTGTTTTATCAATGGTACCTCTTTTGAAACCATTTGAGAGTAGGAAGTTGGAAAGAGTTTCATACCAGGCCCTTGGTGCTTGTTTCAGGCCATACAAGGCTTTGTTTAGCCTGTAGACATGATCTGGATAAAATCGATCCTCAAAACCTGGAGGTTGACAAACATACACCTCTTCTTGAATTGTACCATAGAGGAAAGCACTTTTGATATCCATTTGAAACACCTTCATATTGTGGTTGACAGCAAAGGCCAGGAACAGTCTAATGGCTTCCAATCTTGCAACAGGGGCAAATGTTTCATCATAATCAATCCCCTCTTCCTGTCTGTAACCTTGAACCACAAGCCTGGCTTTATTCTTGACAACAATACCCCTTTCATCAGTTTTGTTCTTGAAGACCCACTTTGTGCCAATGGGACTAACCTCTTCTGGCAGTGGTACAAGCTCCCATACTTGTTGTCTTTTAAACTGTTGGAGCTCCTCTTGCATGGCTTCTACCCAGCTGTTGTCTTTCAGTGCCTCTTGGTACTTGACTGGCTGATGGAGTGATAGAAAACCAGCAAAAAGACAAATGTTTTGGGTTTGGCTTCTTGTGAGCACCCCTTCATTTATGTTGCCAATGATTTGATCAGGTGGATGAGATCTCAAGAAGATTAAATCTCCATGGTATGGTATGATGGCATTGGTTGGTGAAGGCTGCAAATGTGTGTCATCTGAGCTAACCACTGCTGGGGACTTTGATGATCCAGCAGTGGCTTCAAAAGGTGGTGGAATAGGAGGTAATGAAGTGGACAACTGCTGACTTTTATTCACTGTTTGAGGACTTTTGTCAGCAGTGTTTGAAGATGTGGAAGCAGTGGTGGATGGGCTACTTTGGTCAACAACTGTTGAGGTAGCAGTGGTTGAGCTTTGACAACTGTTTTGAACAGCTGGTGCTTTTCCTTTTGTGGCAGACCTTTGAGGGATGATGATTTCATACCCATAGTCTGGTGTTGTATCCTCTGATGGACCTGCACTGTTAGTCTGGACAACAGTATTTTCAAAAGTAAAATTTTCAAGATCAAACAGATCAGCAGGATTTGCTGGGATTTTCATTGATGAAAGTTCATTGAACTTTACATTCAAAGTCTCCTCCACTGCCTTGGTCCGTGTATTGAACACTTTGTAGGCCTTGGCAGTGGTTGAGTATCCCAAATGATAACCACAATCAATTTTGGCTGCAAATTTTGAAATGGAATCTTTTAAGTTCAAAATAAAGCATGGGCAGCCAAACACCTTGAAGTATGAGATCAGTGGTTTAATTTTATACAGAATTTCATAGGCAGTCTTTTTGTGCCTGGGGTTTATTAAAACTCTGTTCTGAATATAGCAAGCAGTGTTTACTGCCTCTGCCCAGAAAGTTAATGGCAAACCTGAATCTGCAAGCATGGTTCTGGCAGCCTCAATCAAAGTTCTGTTCTTTCTTTCTACGACCCCATTTTGCTCTGGTGTTCTAGGGATGTTGTACTGCCTTACAATCCCTTTCTTCACACGGAAGGCATCCAACTCCCTATTTTTGAATTCTGTGCCATTGTCACTCCTGAAGCTTTTCACTGGAAGGTCAAATTGCTTTTCAACCTGTGTTACAAAGTCTTGCAAAATGTCTGCAGTCTCATCTTTTGAGTGTAAAAAGAAAGTCCATGTAAACCTAGAAAAGTCATCAACAATAACCAAACAATATCTTTTCTTTTTGAGGCTCATGACTTGAACTGGGCCAAACAAATCCATGTGTAGCATTTGCAAACACTGGTTATTTTGGACTCTTCAATGGACTTGTAAGAACTTTTATGTTGTTTTCCTTTTAAACAGGAAATGCAATGTTCAGGACATGAAAACAATTTTTGTGGTAGGCCTCTCACCAAACCATTTTTTGAAATTTTTGTGATTGTCTTAAGATTTGTGTTCCCCAGCCTTCTGTGCCAAAGTTCTGTCTCTTTGTTAGAGGCAGCTGAGAACAGACAGGCATCAGCTTGGGACACTCTTTTGACACGTCAACAACATAAACATTGCCACTTCTTTGAGCAACAAGTTTAGTTTGACCAGTTTTGATTATTGCTTCAATCTTTTTGACCATTTCTGGTCCAACAATCCTACAACAGTCTTTTGTGAAGAATGACCCAAATCCCTTGTCACTCATTTGGGACACACTCAGAAGGTTGAATTTTAGATTGTCTATTAGATTGACATTTTCAAATTTTACATTTCCAGATTGCACTGTACCAGACCCCAGAACTTTCCCTTTACTATTATTCCCAAAGGATATATCACCCCCTCCATGGATTTTAAAGTCTTTGAGGAGGGCTTTACATCCTGTCATGTGCCTGGAGCCTCCACTATCTACATACCAAAGACTATCAAAGCATGCAGAAGCTCCCTGCACATGAAGTAAAAGGATTAGTTCATTAAGGTCTCCAAAGCCAACAAGGCTTTGGATGGGGTCTCAACAGTGTCTGGGATGGATGCAGAATGATGGACAGTGGTTAGGTCAGGGGTTTGGACTGTTTTAGGACAGTGTTTTTCTAACCACTGTTGTGGGTCCTGACCAATCACCTGCTGGTAACCAAAAGGATGCCTGTTCACTCTGGGTTTAGAGGGCCTTTTGTAGGCCTCATAAACGTGTGGAATCCTTTGGTAAGACTGTTTTTCCTTGCCTTTTCTGAATTGATTAGCAGGGGGTGCATCAGTAACCTGAACATCTCTTTTGACAGATGTTTGGTTCAGCTGTTTTGTGACAACTGTTTGAACTGGCACAAACAGTGGTTGTTTCTTGGTGAACTTGACAGATGATGATGATGATGATGGACTCAAGGATGTTTTAGCCATGTACTCATTCTTTTTCACATCAAAGTTTTTGAGATACACACATGCTTGAGTTTTGTGGTTTGTTTTACCACAAACAATGCAACTTTCTGCTGAAACAATGACACTTGTTCTGTTTAAATCATAAGCTTTCAAGTGGAAACAGTCTTTTGTTAGATGATTCCTTTTCTCACAGAATTCACAAAACAAGTTATCAATTTTTTCTTTCTTCTTTCTCTTTTCAGACTCCTTTGCAACAGAGGTTTTAACCACTGCTGGAATGTCCTTGAGAGGTATGACTTTAGCTTTTGGAGCTTTAACACCATCAGTTGATGTAAAGTCCATTGGCTTGAAATTTTCAAGAATATCACACTTGTCAGACCAAGTAGGTTTAAACTGATATTTTTCAAGTTCTTCAAAAGTAGAGGAACTCCTTGTTCTGCCAAGTGTGATTTTGTTACCAAGTTTGTCAGTGATTTTCACTTCTTGGCCATTCTTGTTTGTGGGGATGAACTCAGTGGTTACATCAATTTTTTCAACAGTGTTTTGAACAGATTTTTCACAAGTAATGCATTCATCATCATATTTTCTATACCCAACCCCAAATTTCACATTACTTTCAATCTGTTTAGCAAGCATCACCTCATATCCTCTGCAGGATTCCACCCATCTTTCACAAGTAATCTGGGTGGATTCCAACTCCTTTTTGCAAACTTGGTATTTTTCTACCATAGTTTGAAGTTGGGTTTTGGTTATGCTTTGCTCTTCTTTTAGACAGCTGATCTCTTTTTCCTTTTCAGTCAATTTGTTTTTAAGTTCTTTTAAAGACTTTTCAAATTTAACCTCATCAGTCAAGATTTTATCCCGAAGGTTTTCATTCACCTCTTTGATGTTAGCAAAAGCAATTATGCAATTGTTAGAACACAGTTTTTCAAGAACTTGAGGAGATACCTTGGCAACTGCCATCATTGCACAATCACATTGATGATCTTCTTCATCATCAGCTTTCACCTTCTTTTCACCAGCCTTTTCTTCTTTCTCTTCTTCTTTGTCCTCTTCGGACCATGGATCTGTCATTGGTTCAATCAGGGTACCTGAACTTTCTCCCAACAGTAGTTCACCAGCCACTGCAGTAACCACTGCTTCAGTCACCTTATCCACTGTTTCAATACTCAGCGGTTCCTCCTCAGTTTCAACCCCCTCCTGTATTGACTCTAATGCCATCAAACAAAATTCATTATGAGAAGAATCATTAGAAGCATAGAGTGCAAAATTTTCATCACTAAGGTCTTCAGGCATACTGCTCCAGTCAACAAACCCTTGAGTGAAAAAACTTTGTTGATCTGGTTGTACTGCTGCTGGAGCAGTGGTTTGAGGTGCAGGTTGCACTTGTGCCTGGGGAACAGGGGTTTGAACATATTGGATCTGTGGAACAGTAGTTTGGACATAGTGCACTGGCATAGGGGCAGCAGCATAGTGAGCAGTGTTCACTTGAGCTGCTGGGGCGTACTGGGCATAGTGCACAGTGCTTTGGTTTTGAGGTCTAGGATTTGAGCTAGGATGAGTAATTATGGGACCAGTAGTTTGACTCCTACATTCCCTAGCGAAATGTCCCAACCTATTACACTTGTAGCACTTGATTTTCGATTTATCCAACCTAACCCTTACATTCCCATGCAAACCTGGGAATTTTCGCCCTGTTCTTTTGTAAAATTTGCTAGTTCTAACACTTAGCAAAGCCAGTTAGTGCAGGATGTCCATTTCCTCTAATTCAGTGGGATCGAAATGTTGTAAATCATTGAGTTCAAAGCTCAGATTATCTGACATCTGGTTTTCGTTTGCAGTGAATGCATAACTTGCAGAGTGAGGATCAGGGTTGTTAAAATTTGCACCAGCAGTTATGTCAATGAAGTGATCATAACCCTGATCCTTACCACTGCTCCCAAATTCTTCTTGACCCAGAAGAGCAGTATTACCGAAAGTGTAATCATCAGTAACTTTTCCTGACTCTTGTAACCTCCTTTTCTGGTTCAACTCCCTTTCGTAGGTCAGGAGTCGACCGTGGAGTTGGGTCAAGGTCAGATCCTTGAACTCAGGTGAGTTTCGGGTGACAAAAGCTATGGTGTCCCATTTTTCTGGCAGAGACCTGAGGAACCTGCTATTTTGAGTTGAGTTTGTAAAAGTGGTGTTAACAAGCCTCAGTTCACTGATGAGACAACTGAAACGCTCAAATTGTTGCGTTAGTGATTCACCTTTAACGTAACAAAATGTTTCATACTGTTGGTTCAGGATTTCCCTATTGTTTTCTATGACTTCTTCGGTTCCCCCAAACTGTTCCTTAAGTGCGTCCCATAACTCTTTGGCACTGTTACAATGTAACAGTCAAGCATATATCTCATTGGGCAGCGCTGATGCTATGATGCTAAACGCTTTAGCATCTAGTTCGATCTTTTGAAAGTCGGTTTCGGTATAATTTTCAACTGGTTTTGGAATGAACTTTTTAGCATCTTCAGCGCTTGGCACTGAAGGAACATGGGGACCATAAATGACAGACCTCCAACAACCTGTGCTTTGTTGAGCAAGGATGTGACCCATCCTCCTCTGCCAGATGTTGTACTCATTTCTTTTTAGCATAGGTGGTTTAAAAAGCGAGCCGATGTTGTTTTTATCATCCTGAGATTGTGACGTCATTCTTGTTGTTTTACAGACACTGAGAAATCAACTTTAATGGTGATTAATCCTTGCTCTGTTTTTCAACGGACGAACAAACGATCAGTATCAACTGTTATGAGCCGAACTATTTACGTCAAAATGATTGTTAGATCAAGTTTGACTGTCCAGGCTCTGATACCAATTGTTGGATCTGAGTTTGGTTTTGATTGTATTTTACGTTTGAGATTAAGATGGAAATGAAAGAGTTGTGCAGCGGAATTAATATGAAAACAAACTTTGCATACAATCAAACGAGTGTATTGCTTTGATCAAGACATTTTCAACAAGGAACCGAATGATTGAATTAACTTTCAACAACGATTACAAGTAATGCTTGAATACAAACTCCCCCTCAGCCAGAGCTCAGCGTTTGTTCGTGCAAAGAAGACGATATTGCAAGAGCTAATAGAACAGTACAAAGTACTGAACTATTTATAGGCACTAGCAAACCGCTGAGCATCTTAACTGACGTCACCATGAAAGTGACATCTAACCTCCTAACAAACTCTAACCTCTGATCTATACAAACGCTGATGTACTAACTACTGCTATTACAATTCATTACATAAAAGACACTTAAACAGCTGCTGCATCCTTCCACTGCTGTGAACCCAGCAGTGCTTGTCCGGATCAGCAGTACTAGACTCAAGGCAGTAGATTGAATCAGCAGAGCTTTGGTCTTCCATCAGTCTTTGACATTTGGCAGTAGATGCAAGGCAGCAGTTGTAGGTCAGCACTTAGTAAGATCAGCAGATAGGAGGTCAGCAGATATGAAACCAGTTTCAAGGGGAGATACCGAGGTCGTCCAAGGACACAAGAGCTTTTAATACCGGTTTATCCTCAACGTCTAATCAAAATAAAAAGTTTAGAAAAATGTTTTAAACTAAGAAAAATAAAAACTAACTAAAATGCTGAAAATAAAAATAAAAATAAAAACAGATAGACAAGATGAATCACTTGGTTCCGACTCGTATCTAGTGTAACCTTTGATTATTTCCGCACTTTTGCACATAATTAAGAGATTATCTTAGTTATTGTAGTAGGCCCCTCTTTTGAAGGTGACGTTACCCTCACCCCAGTAGTTTGAGTCAGCAAGGATACAATCCTAAAAGGGTGGATTATTGGAAGATAATGAATTAAGTTATTAATGCAATATTATGGTAGGCCCCTCTTTTGGAGGTGACGTTACCCTCGACTAAGTAGTCTGAGTCAGCAGGGATACAGTCCTAAATAGCCGGGTTATAGTATTAATAGTAGTTAACTTATGAGGGGATCAAAGAGTTTGGACCCCCGCCATCCAATACCGTGAAGTATTGAAGGAGGTCCTACTAAATTTGACCCAGGTCCATTGCAGGACCTCTAAACGCTGAACAATGGCAAGACCTTCACCAAACCGTTCCCTTAACCCCCGACCAGGTAGCCAACATACCTCCATATAGACCGTGGAGATATGAATGGTGAAAATCTTTTATTTTATATAGACAGTAAAATAATTTCAAGACACCACGGACAAACGATAAAGAAAGATCACCTTCAACATAAGCAACTAGTTATTAAAGTCATTAATACGAAACCAAATAAAAAGTGCAAAAGATTAGAAATAAAAAGTATTACACTAGACACTTTATCTTCACCAAGTGATGTAAGAGACTTAGTCAAACATGGCCTTGATTATCAAGAACTCTTACGATCAATCTTGGATCCCGAGACGACTCACACACTCTACGATGGACAATGGATGATGGTGGTGGATGATGGTGTTATGGTGGTGGTGGGTGGTGGGTGAAGTGTGAGAGAGGTGGTGTGCCAAGGGATGGTTTGAGCTTGAGCCAAGCACTTCTATTTATAGGCTGAACAGAAGCTCGGGCACGGCCCCGTGTCCACATCCTCTCTTTCTTCATTAAATGCAGCTTTGTCTTATTAGTTGACCACGCCCCCGTGTCCGCTGAGCACGACCCCGTGTGCAGAAGAATCTTTGTACTATGAAGATTTGCCTGGATTGTGCGAATCTTATAGTTGACCACGGCCCCGTGTCCGCTGAGCACGGCCCCGTGGTGGGCAATAGAAGCTTCTACCACTTTGTCTTTTCTGCTGACACTTGGGCACGCCCCCGTGCTGGCTGAGCACGGGGCGTGTTCAGGCCTCTGATCTCTTGTTTTGCTTGGGAAGATGTTGTAGTGGGGTCGGGCATGCCATGTCTTGTTCATTTTCTTGTATTTATGTTAGATTTTGATGTCTTTTTGCTTCTTTTGTTAATTTGAGCTCATTTAATCCTGAAAATACAAAAGGAAGACAAAAGCACATTTTTTTCAACATTAGTACTAAAAAAGGGTTAGTTTTATGCCTCATTTGATGAAATTTATATGTTAATATTTGAACACATCAATTTCGCTTATCTTGATAGAACCTCCATTTGCCGTCTCCACCAAACAGTCTTGTTAAAGTTTAGTTAATGGTTGATTGAGAAGTTTGTAGAAAGAAGTATTGCTAAAACTTTGGTTTGCACCAGAGTCAAATAATACTTTGGCATAAATATCATTAACAAAAACGTACCGGCAATCACATCTGACGTGAGGTCGAAGTCTCAATCAAATTTAATCCAAATACAACTAATTAGCTAGCGGTAAGTGGGTATCGAACACAGGGAGTTTGTGGAATGTATGTTATCTAAGTGTATATCTAACTTGAATATACTAATCTAATTGCAAATAAAATAAAATTCAAGAGTTGATTTGATTGGATTGGTTTTAAAACTAAATTAACTAGTTAAATTGCAAGAGAAAAGTTTTGGTTGTAAACAAATTAGAGACAAATGACCATCCTAGATTTCCAGTTTCAATTGACATTCATGTTAACATTCCACTAGAAAGAACTACATAGACATAGCTCATGTGTGATTACTCGCAGTGATGAAAGGGAACTAAGTACTCAGATTCCTAGAACGTGAGGTTGTTACCCGATGATCAATCAACCCTTACCCGAGCCTAACTATACCCATGATATCTAGATTGCCAACGGCACCAAGAACGTATGGTTTCTAATTAGTTCAATGCAAGAATCAACAAGTTACTAACAAGCAATTACACACCATAACAAACACACCATTAAGATAGAGATTGTTATTCTAGAAATTAGGAACACAACATGAAATGTCTCAAACAAACCTTCAATCTAGGATGATCACAAAGTGTTTAGCCACTCATGGCTCGAATCAACATCATAACACAAGTATTATCGTTCATAAAGATCAAAGACAACAAAACTAATGATTAAGATAGTGTTCTACAAGCTCTAGTCTCCAAAAGTTGCTCCAATTCGTGTCCCAAGACAAGTTGTAACCGAAAACATATGATGAGCCACCATAAAAACCCATGAAATGACAATTTAATGCATAAGTTATGATTTTGGATCAGTCGGCGCCGTAAGCTACGCCAGATGGCCGTAGCTTACGGCAAGCAGTGGGTCAACAGGTCAGGTCAGTTCCGTAAGCTACGCCAGAGGGCCGTAGCTTACGGCGGCCAGCATTTCTTTACGGTAGCTCTCTTCTGATCTACGGCAGGGGTTTCTTGAAAGAGATGGGACCGTAACCTACGGCCAGATGCCGTAGGTTACGGCGCTGAGCTTTGTTTCTTTTCTATTTCTTCACCAAATCTTCACTTCTTTCACTCTTTGACTCCACCAACTTCTAGCAACCAATCATGCCTTCTCAAAACCCGCATTTTGAGCACTTTAGCACCTGCATCATCAAACATAGAGTGGTTACCAAGTTCAAGCAATTAACCGAATAAAGCACGGAATGTGCATTGTATTAAACCTTTTAAGGGTTGTCCTACGGACCACCCGTCACATCCCCACACTTACCCGTTGCTTGTCCCAAGCAACCTATTCAAAAACTATTTTCACACATACGCGATCGACATAAACCAAGCAAAAACATGTTGTCCTTTTACCAACCCTTCTTAACACCCAAACAACACACCCCTCGCTATATCTCTCTTCTCGGCAACAAGTAAGCACTAGCATTTGTAAGCTAGACACACAAAGGCAAACGGGTGATTGCACAACTATAGGCCTGTACCTAAATCGGTCCTCCTCCTACAAGTGCCAAACATATCAAAGGGGCTTTTAAGGTTGTAACGAGGCTAGGCGCATGGGTAGGAAATGGAATATATATGAAGTAGCGAAAACTTAACCCGGTCTTTTATTACACAATGAAACAAACTAACAAATACCAAACTTAAACTACTATATACAAGACAACTAAGCATCATTTTTTTTCTTTTTCATTGTTTTTTTTTTCTTTTTTTTTTTTTAGACTAGTAAACATTCCACATAACATCAAACAAGATTACATACTACTAGACATGGTTGTAAAAGTCGCTAGGCGCTCCCTAGTCGGTCGACCGGGGAGTTGAGAGTACTCGGCCTAGGCGGAGAGTACACGGAGAGTACTCGGAGATGCCAAATTATAAAGAAATTAGCTTTCGGAAATTAAATATATGTCAAATAACATAAATTTACTAATATTTCTAACAAAATACTGAAATTGATATTCATTCTTTAATATGATAGACATAGAAATTATGTTTTATTTTATTTTACGTAAAACTCGGCCCGAGTTGACCTACTAGATCCAATTTTGGCCAATGTTGACCGCATTTGATCGATTCCGAGTAATTAGTCGGAGTTGAAGAAAGTCGCCTCGGCAGCCTACCTTGTAGCGACTACTCGGGGAATACTCGGCCTTGGAGACCTTGTTTTACAACCATGCTACTAGACAACCACTAACACTATAAGACCGGGTCAAGTCGGGTAAATTTTTAGGTAACTAGCTAAGGGGTAACAAACGATAGGCTTTTAGGCACAAAATTGGGCAACTAAATGTCCAAACCCCCGCCCCTCTCGCAACCATGCTCATATATATAATTAATGAGGTCCAACCCCCCAAATCCCACACTCGCACTCGCACTCAACAAGACAAGGCTACCTAATTACCCTTATCATTTTTACATTCACATTCAATCAAGGACTCAAACTGTATTAAGGCACAAGTTCTAATGCACCCCCACCCCTTGCCACTCTCATCAAAGACAAGTATTATTTATTTACATGTGTGGCTTTAACTCTCACCAAGAACAAAAAGGTATTAAGGGTTGCCGGTGCATCATTTGGGGTTAGTCCAAGGTGTTCAAATTCTCACAATGTTTTGCTTGATTTAAAAATTTTCAAAAACTTCAAAATTTCCCCCATCCCCACACTTGGGATACATTGACCCCAATGTATGGTTTTAAGAGGATTTGATCGCTTAAACTCTTAAACACCAACTAAAAGCTTATACACTCAAACCACAAATTTCTTTTTGGTATTTTTCATTTTATATTTTTTTTAATATTTTTCTTATATTCTTAAAAACATCAACACCACCAACTAGCACAACCCAACACAAAACATCAAACTAATACACCCCCAAACCTCCCAACCATAAACAAAAGCAAACAACTAACTACCAATATTTCAAAGCTAAAGAACACAACAAGACTAAGGAAAGAGTACATTGACCTGGTGAAGTTGGCCACAACAGATGTTGTAGATAATCCGACTTCCTATCACCACTTTCACCCAAATATCCGTACATCTTCCCCACACTTGAATGTTGCCATGGCCCTGAAACATAGAAAGATAAAAACAGCAAGATCAATATAAAACCCCGGGTTGCCTCCCGAGCAGCGCTAAGTTTCAAGTCTTCAGCCAGACCAAGCCACCCCCATTTATGGTGGCTCAAAGAATCGGTTCCTGCCACTTCCATCACTACATCATGCCATTGTGTAGAATGCATCCGTCTCGTTTCGACTCGGTGGGTAATCAAATACACTCTTGCTTGAACCCATATGCTTTTCTTCACAGTTCGGTGGGTGATATCTACTCATTCTTTGAAACACATTTTTCATACAATCACTAGACTCACCACCCTTCCCCTCAATGGACTCATAACTAATCACTCTAGTTGGAACATCAAAGGACAACTTACGCTTCTTTTCGGTCATGGTAATAATCCCGTCTCTACAATTAATTTGAGCATTTGCTGTGTATAGAAACGGTCTACCTAAAATTACCCTTTGTTGTGCTGCCATTTTGGTAAAAGCATAGTCTAGAACTAGAAAATCCACTAGGTATTCAAACTCTCCCAACTGAATCTTAACATTCCTAACCATTCCCCGTGGACGCCTCCAACTTTCATCCGCCAAGCTCACCATGGTGTCTATATCTTCAAGCGGACCAAAGTCGTACATATCGTATAGATCGCCTGGTAGCACACTCATACTCGCCCCATAATCCAATAATGCATGGGGAATTTTTAATTTTCCCACTCGGATCGGCACAAGTGGTGCTCCATGCTCTTTGTCCGTTTCAAACTTGGCATCCCTTCCTATACCTGCTCTCACTTGACAAGAAGACGTTAAAAATGTTTCATTGAATTCACTATTAGGAACGGTGCTTACCACATTGATATTAACACTTTTAATGTTTTTGGGATTTATCATCGTGTCACTTGGTAGCTGGCCTTTTGCTTTCTTCAATATCGCCTATTCACTTGCAAGTTGACCCATTTGGCGAAGTTCTTCCAAATTTTCTTGGTTCATGGGTGGTAGTGGTGCTGGCACTGGTTCAGGGTAACGTGGTATGGGTTCTCCGTAAGGGTATGGGTTATCCAATATATCCTGAATCGACATGTTGTCATACCACCACGGGTCTAAAGGGTTCATTGTTGTATACTGCTCTATAGGGTTTGGTGCGGGAATTCTAGGGATCTCATTGGGGTCAAATGCAGGGATTGGGAATTGGCCCTCCTGATTCTGTTCTATTTCCATGGGTTGGTTAGGGAATAAGGGTAGAACTTGTGATTCAGCTATTTGGTTAAGATTAGGTTCTGCTGCTGTGTTTGCTAACATGTGGAAATCAGCTAATTGCCTGTCTAACTCCTCTTCCCATAAGGGTCTCGTTTCCTGGTTTTGGGTATTTCTTTCTCTATTTGCTATTGCTCACTGTTGTTAGAGTTTTTTCATTCTTTTCCTCCTTTCATGAGCTCCTCTACTAAACCAACCTCTCTTTTTAGGGGGACATGTTCCTCGGATTGGGCTTAAAAAATAAAGATTCCTTCCTCAGAATCAGCGGTGTATCCTGGGGTTGGCTGGGATGATGTTCCTTCATTCTTTGGAGAATGAGGTAATTGACAGTAAGCATCAGAGGTACCTTGCTCACTCATACTGTAAACTAGAAAATTGTCAAATAAAACAAAATAATAATATACATATTTACACAGAATCACATAAGTTATTTCCTAACAGAATTAGTTAAAATTTAGGTATTAGGAGAACACCTAAATGGCTTAAACTAGTGGCTTTGGCTCTGATACCACCTTCTGTCGCAGCCCTCGACCCCTACCCCGGGAGCGGGAGCCGCGAACCAGTTAAGTGGTATCAGTGTTTGTTAATTTGGCAGCGGAAATGAGACATTATGATCGTAGTTAGGAAATAATTTCAAAGTTTCAAAACACCAAACTTTTATAATAAATGAATGGGATAAAAACCCATGTTTCATTCATAATACATTTGTAGGGATAAAACCCTAGTTGCTAAAAACATAAACTTTTATTTAGGTAACTTTTATAGCCACTTCTTTAAGCCTTCAGTGCTCCATAGCTGGCTTCTTATAGCTTCACATTAAGTTACCTGAAACGCGTTTTAAAAACATTTTATCAGCAAGAAATACTAGCGCGCATCCCAGTTTAATCAAAACAAGTTTTTATAACTTTACAGTATTGAGACCGATTACAATGTTTATATCTACCAATATACTCATTCAGTATTTATCATGTTGGCAGTTCCATGACTTTTGGTCATATTACTATTGACTAACTCTTTGTCCAATAGTAACGCTTTACTAGTAGTGTATACAAAACCCACATACCGGCAGCAATTGTAGAATACAAAGACTCAATCAGTGTAAGTATAACTGAAAATATTTGAGGTTTTGGTAAAACAGTTTGGTAGGAAAAGGTGTTTCTACAGTTTCCTGTTGGTGTTCCTGGTTATTTTCTATTAAAAACAGACAATGCACACGTGTTAGTAAGATAACCCAAATCACATTAGCCATACAACACGAGACAGAACTCCAACGAACTTAGTCAGGCAGAGCCTCGACATGCGTTACAGAGCCCTAGATCAATCGGGTAGGGTAACGAATTAGTGAACGGGGGTTAAAATACTTACAACGAGGCAGAGCTTCGTGTTTTAGGGGGTATAATATCGAGCTGCTTTTAGCTATAATAGGGACTAAGAAAGAAAAGAAAATTGAACGACTGAAACTAAGGCTGAAAGCCTCAATTTATAGGCTGAAATCGGAGGCCCTCGCGCCCCGCGACCCGCTGGGGTCTTTCTTTCGCTACGGCTAGGTGTGGCAGATCACCAAGTAGGCTTGACATGGGATGGGACACGTGTCAAAATTGTGTATCCGGCAAGCAAAGGGGTCCCGCGCCCCGTAAGGCATACAGCCAAGCTGGTCATGGCCCGCGAGCGAGTTAAAATGTTAATTTTAATTGATTTTTATAAAAATTAAGGTTATATGGGTCTAGTTCTCGTATACGAGGTGTATTTAGAGCGTTTTATGATGGTTGTTATAAATAGGGTGGAATGTAAGTCTGGTTTCCGGGAGTGATTGGGGTATTTAACACAGCTCTCGGCATTATCACCGGCTGATGGGGCGGCGTGGATATTGCTGTGGTTAGCGCTGCTGAGTACAACGGTGGGAACTGAAAGTTATCCGTCAGTGAGAAGTATCGGGCAGTCGTTCCAACAGCGGTCGTGTAAACGGGCTGGGATGATTGGTAGTAATAACCTCCTGGGCCTGAAGCTGGCGTAAACGCCGGTGAACTGGTGCTTAGAGACACCCCTTCCGTCGAAACGAGCGGGGTGGTCGTCGTTGTTGTTGACATGGCGAGAGGTTGTGCCGACCCCGTGCTTACGGAGGAAGGTCCTGTACCAGAGATTCTTGTGCTAAAACGCCCCCTCTCATACCCTAGAGGCATCTCAGCCTCGAACTCCACTGCTAGAGACCTAGTTATTGCCGGAACAGAAACCGCCGCTGCAATATTCATTGACGTTGCACTTCCTTCGTCGGTGGAAGTCAAAACGGTGCTAGCCATTGTAGTACTTGCGTTCGAAACATTCATCGTGGTAATGGATTCTTAGAAGAGTTAACTTTTGTTTTGCTCCCCGTGGTTTGATCATTTTAACGATTTTGCTCCAATAGTTTAAAAATGGCCATTTTCCTCCCTGGTCTTTCGAGTTTATCGACAGTTTGCTCCCCGGCTCTAACTCAGGTAAAGGTTTTTTTAGGTGAAAAGACTTATATGCCCTTGCTTTTATCTATAAAATTACCAAAATACCCTTCTAGTTAATAGATTTTTTGGATGGAGTTAGAGGCAGGGAGCAAAATGATGATAAGTTAGAAAGATCAAGGAGGAAAACGACCATTTTAAAACTATTGGGGCAAAACTGTTAAAATGACCAAACCACAGGGAGCAAAATGGAAGTTAACTCTTCTTAGTATCTCAGGTCCCACGGATGGCGCCAATGTAGAAACGTCACCTGAGATACGTCCCTTGACTGGTTGATCCGACTGAGAATGGTCCGACCTTTGATCTACAAAACAGGACACTGTTAGGACTCGTTACAGGAATGAGGTTATTCCTGTAACCACCATCCGGCGTGAGAATAAGATTTATGTGGGAGTAAAAGTGTTTGTGATGAGAGAATTGTGTGTTAACCTTTACGATGGCATCTTCTATTTATACTTATGGGTGAATTAGGGTTTCCCCTTAAATTGGGAAGTCGGTTAGCGGCATCTCCTATCTTTTCAGAGGTTGTCCTGTCCTTATATTTGCATGGGAATATCTTTCGTATCTTTGTTATTTATTACATGTTTAATGATGGTTATCCGACCCGGAATGACCGGCCGGGGTCATTCCCCCACAATTTTTATCATTAACTATGTTTTTCTCTAATTATAAGGATGAAGATGAAAACAAAGATGCCAATGTTATTGCCCTCATAAGGCCACATGGTGTAGCTTAGCGCCACCCCACCATGTCAGCCATTTTAGCGCCCTGGTGCGCCATCAACCACACCACCATCGTTAACAAGGGGGTGCTATGGCATCCCCGCCAGCGTGCTAACGAGTGTTAAAGGGAAAAGCTGGTGGGACCCATATGATATCAACCAATCAAATCTTTTCTCTTTGTTTATTTGTATTTTGTTTAATATTGGGCTTTAAAGGGTCTTTAAACCAATGAATGCAAGTTAAATGGAGAGACTTTAAAGCCTCCTATGTGACATGACACTGATTTAATGTGATAAAGCCCCTAGAGGCTTTATACCACACCCTTCAACCTAAACGAAATTAGAGGGGATTCTTGAGTGATCTGTTAAGTAACCTTGGGTTCAACATTATTTTCTATTAATAGAAACACTAAATTCTTCTTGTAATTTATATTTTTTGTAAATAAAAAAAATATTGTTACATGCATGAAAAGCTGTGTTATACGTATTGTCGTGACACCCTTCATTGCAACAAATCTTTAAGAATATCATCGAAAAGTATAACAAATCCGAAATTACAAAAGTAACCCCACCAACAAGTCTAGTAGTGATAAATAGAACGAGGGCAATATTGTCATTGGGAGAAAGAGAGGATAAGGCAGCAAAAGGATGAGAAAAAGTCGGTGTAACGTAAAAGGTGGGGGTTGATGGCATTTTGGTAAATAGGTATGAAAATGGAGGGCTTTGTGTGTCGGGCAAAACTAGGCTCTCTTGTCTTTATGTATCCAAAGAATGTGTGTTGTGGGGTTAATGGCCAGCGCCAAAGCCGCAGGCCTTCCTTGCTTATACTTTTACCACATTCAGTGTAGCCGCGTGTACTACAACTCCTTGTGTGTACTTTTTTTCTTACAATGTTTAAGTTTAAATATTCATACACCTAATCCACATGCTATGGTTTAGTGGTAGGAGACTTAAGTTCGATCATCGTTTATGTCACTTTTGAAATATTTGAATTAGGTTTTGTGTGAAACTGTTAGTTCGAATCCTGAGCCCACCCGGGTTTTCGTCTCACTCTTTGTTACGTCGAGAGTTCTCGGATTTTGGATTTTTAAAACCATTCGGTTTCGGTTTTTTGATTTCGGTTTTTACGTCGGTTCGGTTATTTCGGTTCTTGGAAAAAAAAAATGTAAGATTCAAAAAATAAAAAGTATAAATTAAATTATAAGAATCTTTCTTCTATATTTAAATTTAAGTTATTATAGTTAACCTCTTTATTTAATATTACTTACATAAACATAACCTTCTAATCTATTTTTATATTTCTCTAAAGTTTTTAACCTAACCTTCTAATCTATTTTTATATTTCTCTAAATTTTTTATTAACACATTTTCTTTATAATAATTTGAAGATTATTCAATTTTTATATTAAATTTTGTTATTTCTTGTAAGTAATAAATAAATTATTTCAATTACAAATAAACATGTAATGTTTTTTTATTATAAATACTTAACATTCAAAAATAAAATTAATAATTTCTACTAGCATTGGGTTAAACACTTAAACAACTTAAACTTAAATATAAAAATATAAGGATCCTAACTTATCGGTTCATTTCGGTTTTTCCGTTTATTGAAAATGGTTATCCGAAAACCGTACAGAAATTTTCGGTTATTAAAAATTTGAAAACCGAACCGTCGGTTTTTGTTTCGGTTCCGTATTGTCGGTTATTTCGGTTACGGTTCGTTTATTTCGGTTTTTTGCTCACCCCTACTTGTGGTGGCATAATGACTGTCAGGTGATGGCCGACGGTATGGTTTCCTGGGGGATCGCCAAAGCCACTCTGAAGCCAGCGTAAGCCCGGTTAAGATAACATAGTCTGGTTGGAGTGGGGCAACGGGGCTATCCAGTTTGGGGAGTATGGTGAACAAACACAAAAAAAGTTACCATTCCAAAAAAAAAGATATTCACACACCTAAGTGTTTATTCACATCCCTCATATGGATCTATACGTGACGTATAACTTTTTTCAATTTCCAATAGAATGTCTGATTATGTTATATCATGTCCTATATGTATCGTCTAGACCTATGCACAACATAGGAAAAAAAAAAAAAACCATTCTACCCCTGATTTAGAGGCCATACGAAATGGTTTGTAAATTAGTTACATATGTAGTGTTTACTAAAACTGAAATGGGTTGGACGGTCCATCAACATTGGTTAAATTGCCCAATTTTCTACGTGTGGCGATTTAACTGGTGAATAAGTTTACTAGTTAGATCGGGTCTATAATTTGAAAAAAAATTTATCACAAATTATAAAATGTTTGTCAACTAATATAGTAAGATGTTGGTGATATAAATATAGGGGAAAGTTCTTGTACAAATAATCTTAACATACTAAACATACAAATTGAAGGAAAACTCAAAAAGAAAAGGTGGCATTTTTGTAATTATCAATAAGTATAAAAGTTACTCTACAAATATACCTAAAAAACCTAAAAAAAACTAACCCCCCCCCCCCCCACCCAAAAAAAAAAAACCTAAACACCCCCCCCCCCCCCCCATCCAAGCTAAAATGTTAAAAACTAAACCCCTAAAAAACCTTAAAAAATATAAAAAAAAACACACAAAAAAATTTTTTTAGTATTTTTTATAAAAAAATCGCTACTTTTAGTAGCAGCAAAAAAAAATTTTTGTAACAAAATGTAGCGATTTTTTTATAAAAAATATTTAAAAATAAATAAAAAATTTGTGTTTTTTAGGTATTTTTGGTTGAGTTCACATTTGTATAGTAACTTTGATAGTTGGTGGTAATTACAAAAATGTCATCTTGTCTTTTTGAGTTTTCCTTCAATTTGTATGTTTAGTATGTTAAGATTATTTGTATTTGATCTGTTGCCTATAAATATAAGATCATGTGTAGTGGTAATGCCCTTACTCTTGGGCGTTTTGCGTCATGTGGCAGCCCAGTCAGCAATGGGCCGTTATGAGGCGTTTTCTAAAATGGGTGTAGTGGGGATGTGGGAGAGATGTAATAAAATTAAATAAAAAAACCATCAAAAACTCTTATTGAACAAACAAAAGGAGATGAAGGATGATTGGCCAAACCTAATCAACCAAGGCGTGGAATAAAGTACGCTCCAAATGAATTTTGCCAAAACAACGCCCACATGTGACTTGTGGGGCGTGTTCCAGCGTTTTGTTCCAAAAAAACGCCCATAAATCATCGACTACGGATGATCTAAGAACTTAAGTTGACTTTCCTCCAAAATATCTCTTCCACATTTTTTTAAATATACATCTTCTATACTTTTAAATACAAACAACACATCAATCCAATTTTTAATAGTATCTTAACAAAAAAAAACTTTAAAACTTAATATATGAAAAAAAAAAAAAAAGTTAAAGGATTAAACTGAATTTTCAGTAAAGTCATAATCTTTTTTCTCTTGGTATATTTTTAAAACAGGCTATAGAATAATAAAAAGGGAACTCGCGTGAAACATGAGTGATGAGACTAAACTAAAGAGAGAGATGTAAAAAGGATGGACTGGTGGATGGGAAGCACTGAGTCGTATTATAACTACTAATTACTAAATGCCCCACCACCACTCGCTGCCAAAACCCTTCACGCCCCACATTTACATTGACAACTCTTTCCCCTTAAATCTTCACTTAAACCTACTTGGTACTTGCATTCATTTTTTTCCATTTTTAACACTTATTTTATAATAACAATGTATATATTTCAGTAATTAATACTTACTAGTTAGAGTTAATTACTGTTTTCGTCCCTGAGGTTTGTCAAAAATAACGGTTTCAGTCCATTAGTTTAAAAATTGTCATTTCAGTCCAATAGTTTCATTTTCGTAACCATTTCAGTCCACTAACTTAACTCCATCCATTTATTTTGTTAACTTTGAGTTAACTAACTAATTCAGGGACGGTTTAAGTCAGTTTTAGAAACACAGGGACTTAAGTGTAAACTCTAAAACATTAAAAAAAAAAATAGTAAATTCCAAAAAATAAAAAAAAAATCCAAAAAACCAAACAAATTCCAAAAAATTCTAAAAAATAATAAAAATTCTAAAAATTCTAAAAAATTCTAAAAAATCCAAAAAGTCCGTTTCGGCGCGAACTGTTTCGAACCCGAACCGCTTCGACGCGAACCGTTTCGACCCGTACCGTTTCGACCCGAACTGTTTCGAGCTGAACCGTCCGTACCGTTTCGAGCTGAACCGTTTCGACGCGAACCGTTTCGACCCGTACCGTTTCGAGCCGAACCGTTTCGACCCGTATCGTTTCGAAGCCGAACCGTTTCGAGCTGAACCGTTTCGAACCGAACCGTTTCGACCCGTACCGTTTTGAAGCCGAACCGTTTCAAGCCGTACCGTTTCGAACCGAACCGTGCCGTTTCGAACCGAACCCTTTCGAGCTTAACCGTTTCGAACCGAACCGTGCCGTATCGAACCGAACCGTTTCGAGCTGAACCGTTTCGAACCGAACCGTTTCGAGCTGTACCGTTTCGAACCGTACCGTTTCGATGCGAACCGTTTCGAACCGAACCCTTTGGACCCGAACCGTTTCGACCCAAACCGTTTCGACGCGAACCGTTTCGAAGCCGAACCGGTACGGTTCGATACGGCACGGTTCTCGTCAAAACGGTACAGCTCGAAACGGCACGGTTCGGTTCGAAACGGTTCAGCTCGAAAGGGTTCGGTTCGAAACGGCACGGTTCGGTTCGAAACGGCACGGTTCGGTTCGAAACGGCACGGTTCGGTTCGAAACGGTACGGCTTGAAACGGTACGGCTTCGAAACGGTACGGGTCGAAACGGTTCGGTTCGAAACGGTTCGGTTCGAAACGGTTCAGCTCGAAACGGTTCGGCTTCGAAACGGTACGGGTCGAAACGGTTTGGGTCGAAACGGTACGGGTCGAAACGGTTTGCGTCCAAACGGTTCAGCTCGAAACGGTTCGCGTCCAAACGGTTCAGCTCGAAATGGTTCGGGTCGAAACAGTTCGCGCCGAAACGGATTTTTTGGATTTTTTAGAATTTTTTAGAATTTTTATGATTTTTTAGAATTTTTATTATTTTTTAGAATTTTTTGGAATTTGTTTGGTTTTTTGGAATTTTTTTGATTTTTTGGAATTTACTATTTTTTTTGTTTTAATGTTTTAGAGTTTACACTTAAGTCCCTGTGTTTCTAAAACTGACGCAAACCGTCCTTGAATTAGTTAGTTAACTCAAAGTTAACAAAATAAATGGATGGAGTTAAGTTAGTGGACTGAAATGGTTACGAAAATGAAACTAATGGACTGAAATGGCAATTTTTAAACTAATGGACTGAAACCGTTATTTTTTACAAACCTCAGGGACGAAAACAGTAATTAACTCTACTAGTTATAAAAACCGTCACTGCGTTGCGACGAACTTATTTTGTTATTTAGTCTGTGTTTATGTGTTTGAAATCACTACGAGCGCGTTGCACACGGAATCGCTGACAAAAAAAAAATGTAGAAAAAAACACTAAAAAATAACCGAAAGAAAATCAATTAAAAAAGTTGTATGGTAATGATGTTCGGTAGAAACCCGTAGTCAGAGATGAGCAAATAGTAACGGGTACCGGTACCGAATTTCTTGAACAGAAAGATCCTAAGTACCAGTTCGGTACTGACGTTTGGCGTTCCTGGTACCGGTTCGCTACCGGTTTTTATGTTCATATACCGATACCGTAACCGGTATTTTCTGTACCAATACCGATTCGGTATCAGTTGGCACCGAGCTCATCACTACCCCTGAAACTAAAAAAAGCAGGGCTTGTACGGTACCTGTGATCAGGGATGAGCAAATGGTACTGGGTAGCAGTACCAAATTTCTCGAACTAAAAGATTATCAAACTCAATCCGGTACCGACTTTGGCGTTTTATGTACCACGCTGGTGCTGATTTTTACCTTTATGTACCGATAACGAATCGGTATTTTCGATACAAATACCAGTTAACACCAAGCTTATCAAACTTAAAAACTAAAGAAAATAACACTTATTATAACTATAATATTAAAATAATAAAAATGTAAATATTTTATTATATTATAACATAATGTACTGTTCATTTCGTTTACTTATCAATATATAGGAGAATTATATAAGACTGTTCTCTTTTATGTCTTTAAAAGATAATAATTAATTCTTATACTTATTATAAGAGTGTTCTCTTCGTGTTTTTAAATATCTTTTTGTTTAAAATTGATTTCGCCAAGGCTTATGATAATGTCAATGTCACACCCCGACTTTCCACGTGTCACCGGTGGGCCCGGTGGGGGAGTATCGTGACGTGGTTGGCAACATAATAGTCAAACAACACAATTATATAAATGCACAGCGGAAGCAAAAGATAATATATTACAATCCGATTATAAAGTAATATCCAGTATTACAACGGAAGGTAAAGGATCCACAGGCGGATCTTTAAACATATCATTTGTTCAACAGACTTTAGACACCTAGAACTTGCAAGATTCCTTATTAGCGCCCTGAGCTTCCAGCCAATTACGTTCAGTACCTGTCACTTAACCCTTTTGGAAAATACGTCAGTTTTCACTGGTAAATACACTCAACCGACTCATTTGAAAAGAGTTTAAGAAAATTGATTTAGATGCACCAGGCACAAAACCTTTTGACACTTGATTAAAATGCTCAGAGGCAAAATTAACCTTTTATAACTTGGGAAAATTATTTGTATATAATCTTGTATACAGTTTTACTTACTTGTCGTCCGTTAGGGCCGGTTTGTAGGGCCGGACTAGATTAACAGACACGCCACAGGTATAGTGCCCACGGGCTATCATCCCCTAAGTGGATTACCAGTTCCGGTATAACCCACAGGGATGATACCTCGGAGTGGATTACCAGTTTTTACATAATGCAGCTGCCAGGTGTATGCCTACACCCCGTGCTTAGGTCGTGGCCATTTCGTAAAATGATGCCAAGGATATCCGGGACATGGTCATTAACCCCCAAGGGCCATACATCAAATAATACAGAATAAAACGAGTTATGTAATACATTAATCACAATCCGATTTAAATGTCTACATACCCGACCAAGCGGTACTTTTATAGTACCGTATCCCAAGCCCGTATAGGGAAAATAAGTTAAGAGTATTTACCTGAGCTAGCTCCTGTCTTAAATAGCAAGAATCTAATAACTCAGCCGTAGTCACTTAAGTAAGAGTAGGTACAATTTACCGGAAAGCTCTAGTCTGGAATGATGGTATAAATAATTAATTAGAATGCTAACGGGTCTTTAATTAAGCCTAAGCTTAGACCGATTAGTCTTATAGATATGGTTCGTACGCACGATTAAGCGAAGACCGGAATAGAATGTGATTCTGACCCGACAAGTTTGAAGACTTGTTTAATATGGGTTCATTATTGACATTCTAGATTTTGAGATAAAACCGATAAGGTTTGACCCGTTTCGGCTAACTTATATAAACTAGTTATATAAACCGATCCGAACGCGAATAACGCGTAACGGGTAACCGAATAGGTCACGAACAGGTTTCCTAAGTTAATATGCCTTAAATATGTTGTGATATCAGTAGGATACCTTCCATTATGCCCAAAACGAGTTTAATCTCAATTTAAGCCCCGTAGGGGTATTTTGGTCATTTACCTAAGGCATATATACTACCTGTCATACAACTACTCGAACGATGTGACCATAAGGTCACTTAATGTGTTTGGTCGGATCCTAATGATCGACCAAACGGGTCGGGTTCGAAAATATAAGCGATTGTTTAGATCGCTTACCTTCACGACCCTATATAAGCACTAAACTAAAAGTGACGAGCTAAGCATGTTAAAACATGCTTAACTAAGTTAGAAAACAAGTTTGGTATCAAAACAAACGGTTTTGATACCCATAAGTAGTTTGGTTACAAAATACGCAAGAATACGTATTCTGGCCGAAACTACGGCTCGTCACTGAGCCTAGATAACGTGGTAATCAGTAGGTATAGTCACTAGGGACTATAACCATCGTGATCACGCTCACGTTATGAAGTTCAAACGAACTTCACATCGACCATAAACTGGTCAATGCAGAAAGTCAAACAAAGTTTGACTTTCGGACTCGAAAAGCGATAAAAGAACGAAAGAATACTTACGAAGGGTCCCCGCTAGTAAATCTTGATCGAATAGCTCAGGTATGAAGCGAAGGCCTCAACTTAGAGCATTTGGATCAGATTTGGTGGGTTTTGAATGGAAGGGGGGTTGGGTATTTATAGTAAACGGTCCACCGTTAGGATCGTTTCTTGGAGAAGAGGGCACGATCAAGGCCGTACACTTGTCGGGAAGTTGTGGTGCCTAAATTGCCACTAACCATAAGGTATCAACACTTGGCAAGGGATTAGGAAGTGGTTAACAGCTGAAAACAGGCTGTTACATACTCTGCATCTGGTCTGTCATAGGCTAGCGCACCGCTACGCTAAAAGTGTAGCGCACCGCTAGGCTTAAGTTTGGCAGATTTTCACTTTTGGTCCCTGTCATGCATTCAGCCCATTTTCGACACGTTTAAGGCCCGTTAACCCCATTTCAAAGCTCTAAAATGAAGTTAAAGTATAGGGAACTTAAAATGTGTTCAAAAATATCTCGGATGTCGGTTCGTTTGGCCGTACGAACGCGATGTTCGCTTAATTACGACGGAATGCGCATAAGCGCGAAAAACGAATCAAATGACGCGACGAATGGATTTTTCTTAAGGCGAACACTAAAATATAATGTAGTCATGCTTACATAAATTTTTGGATGTCCGGATGTATTCAGAACGTATGTTATGCGCGAAAATGCAAACTTATGCACTTTTTGACGCTTTTAGTCCCTGATCCTTCTACACTTGATCTTAACATGACTTCTTGCACTTTGAGCCCTCTAACTTGACTTTTAAGGACCTTAAGACATAACCAAACTTTGTTAAGTCCTTGGGTAACTTTATGGTTACCTGAAAAGTCATAATTTCCAATGTTTACGCTTTAACCCCTCGCACACGAATTTGATCACAACTTTCTCATACGTTAACGAAACTTTATGAAATTTATATCGTGCATTCTAGTGAGCATAATTTACATTTACAAAGCTTCGTGTTTGTCAAAAGGTCACTCAGAGGTATATCTTTAACATGTTGACACATTTAACCCCTGTAGTTTGTAATCTCTCACTTTTAGCTTCGTATGATCCATGATTCATTCGTTTGAAGGTATGAACATTGTGCAGGGTAAATGTTCATTATATTTATTGACAGTTGACACTTAGAATCCGTATAAACACATACTTTCCGTGTTTGTCAACTCTAGTCCTTTTATAACATTCATTCACACGTTCAAACTTTATGACACGTGTCAACACATTATAGGACGTGAATTTTCGAGGTGTTACATCCTCACCCCCTTAAAATAAATCTCGGCCCGAGATTTACCGAAATAAAGGAAGTATTCTCTGCCTAATAATGGCAACTTACAGATGATTAGGAATTTGTATGATCTTATTTGTTGTTTCCTGGGCAACGTTCAGATCCTTATAATTGGACTTACCAATCTATTGTCCTAACAATAACGTTTAACATGCCATTTATACAAGGTCTCCAAGGAGCCACCTTGATACTTATATGGCAGTTATTATAGAAAGCTTATCTTAAGGTGAGATGATTATTCCAACCATTGCTCAAAATTAATCTTACGGAATAGCTAATCTTTACAGTTAGTCGAACAATTCGACGATTTTGGGCAGCTGATGGCGATTCTTAATCGTCGCCTAATTAGGGTTGCGGTGAACAATGCCTTAGCAAAATGAACCGTCTTTCTTATCTAGTAGATATCAAACTCTGAGCATATCGAGTTAAGCTATATGAATCTCCTATCTAAAAATTTACTTAATCAGGTTTTCGGTTATTCCATAATCAATATGGAATTCTTACAACACTCTAACCCAAAGTGGGATGTTAATCTTAACTCCACCTGCCTCTAGGGAGGTAAACAGGGTAAACTTAGGAGAAGATGATCTAAGTACAAGGAGGTTGCAGAGATTTTTATATCTCAGGCTCCAGTTCACTCATCGCTGCTCGTGTCGAATAAGTGACACATTTATGTTACTAGTCCACGAATTCCTTAATCGGGAATATTTACTTGGACAATTATATTATGGATATTTTCTTTGAATGCTACTAGTCGACATTAGTACAATATGACCATTGGGATATCTCAGGAGTTCCATGCATTAAACCTCCATGCTGATCAGACATGGAAATAATCTATGGGACACACTAGGATACGCCAATCCTCATATGACACTTTTATCAAACATAGTTTGGCATTCGCAGGCGATAGAAAACAATGAAGAAGATAATTAAAATAACATATGTTGTCGCACTCTATGCAAAGAAAGAGTGCTCTTAGATTTCGGAAGAATTCCTTGCCGATCTATAAGAATTGGTTACTATGGTTTCCTTGGTAGTTATACCTTGTGGATGAAAAAAATTGCTAAGTTTATGGTTCATGAAGATTTATTATTGCCTGTATTAAAAACAGGACACTTAGTAGAAATTATCATTGATAAATGATAAGGAAGTTTATTGTACAAGTGCTTATATCTAATAAATAAGGGAAGTTTCACAAACTAGGCACCTAGCTCAGTTGGCTAGGCGCGCGAAAGGGTGCGGCCGGCCTAGACCCGGGTTCGATTCCGGGGACGGTCAGTTCCACCATTTTTTTTTTGTTTAATATTAATTAATCGTACGGACACGTGTAATTACGAGGGTTGTCTCATAAGGAGTCTTGATAATTAATTGCTTCTTATCACTCACAATGTGGACTTGATTTTAAGGCAACCAATCGATTTTTATCACTATATTGAGTCCTTAAGTATGCAACCAAAAGTTTGCTATAAGGATATTAGAAAAGTGATTTCCAATAGATATTAATATCAACATAGGATTTGTTGGAGCATTTTTGACGTAACATCGTCACTTTCTACCGGGCATTAAATGACCGGAGTCTTAATCAGGTGGAGACAACAGTTCTCAACCTTTATCATTCATAATATATTTATATGTGCCAATATCAAATAAGTTTCTGCATAACTGTTTGATAAGGAAAGGTACATATTATACTATTATTATTCTGCATCATCTCTTGGGCGTTCCTCCTGAAAACTCATGCGTTTGCTTTCTTGGCCTTTTCAGGCTACTTCGCGTACTTAGGGCAGTTGGTCTTTATGTGCCCTTTCTCGTTGCAGTTGTAGCATGTAGCATCTTTAATCTTCCTGCAATCAACAGTCTTGTGCTCCCTAGACTTGCATATCCCACACGGTAGAGGCTGAGACTCAAATCTGCATTTCCCAAGATGGTATTTCCTACAGGTTTCGCACCTGGTCTTTTCCCTGGTCTGCTGTCTGACATTTAAATCCTTCCCAGACTTAGTTGCTCCCTCCTTATTACAAATTCCGCAAGGCTTAGCTTTCGTATTTAAGGTGCCTTTTCCTTTAATCGCCGTCTTTGGGCAGCGGTTCTTTATGTGCCCCTTTTCGCCACAGCCATGGCAGGTCGCATCTTCCATCTTCTTGCAATCCAAGGTCTTGTGCCCCTTGGTTTTGCAAATTCCACATAATTTAGCACGTGGGTCGATTGTGCATTTTCCAGAATGTTGTTTCCTGCAGTTGTTGCATTCGGGTTTTGCCTCCTTTGGCTTGGACTGGTTATAGCTTGAACCGGTCTTACCCTTCTTGTAACCTCTATTTGGGGTATCATCGCACTTTCGCTTAAGATCCTCCAACACACGGTCCGCAGCGTTGCTTACGGCTATTTCGATCATAGCCTGTAACCCGGTGCTTATTAATTTCAGTCTTGCATCATCTTCCTGATTAACTGGATGATTGCGAGCTTCAGAGGGGTCAGCCATGGTGAAGCTTTGAGGGCTACAAACCAAGTAGCAATAATGGGTTTAAGTATATGACGAATTGTCCAATTTTGATAAATTAATAACCATGATTCCCATTGATCGCTTTTGCTAAAAAGGGGTTTGGAAAAATTTCCTAATATAAAGATGACAAGTGTGATTTTATCGCATCACTGTTGCCAGGAGTGTTAACATATTTACAATGTTACAAGGATTTGAATCCTTTGAATAGGTTCTACCATCTTGGCCTTGTCTGGAATGACATATAGGCTAGGTCGTACCTTTAGGATTCTTTTTAATAATTAACGCAGAACAATCCTAATTGAACTGTTAACAAGGATCTGAATCTAATTATGGAACTACCATCTTGGCCCTGTCTTAATGTGACACATGGCTAGGTTTTGTCCTTTTTTAAATTTTGCCATTTTATTATAATGGTAGATCTTATAATATAGGAATGATACTTTAAATATAATCGTTCCTTTAAAATATAATAAGTATATGGTTGCCCTAAACGGGACTTCTATAGCAATTGACTTGAAGAATACTTTCCATATTCTATGCATAGGCAAGTCAGAAAAATAACAAAGGAATCAAATAAGGACAAAATAAAACGAATTTTAGAATTTGTCCTATGTTCTTGTCTAGACTCAAGAATGTGCAATTGTGTAACTGAGATTAAACACAAAAGACTAGTGTTTAATTCACTCAGTGTTGGCTCTGATACCAACCTGTCACACCCCGACTTTCCACGTGTCACCGGTGGGCCCGGTGGGGGAGTATCGTGACGTGGTTGGCAACATAATAGTCAAACAACACAATTATATAAATGCACAGCGGAAGCAAAAGATAATATATTACAATCCGATTATAAAGTAATATCCAGTATTACAACGGAAGGTAAAGGATCCACAGGCGGATCTTTAAACATATCATTTGTTCAACAGACTTTAGACACCTAGAACTTGCAAGATTCCTTATTAGCGCCCTGAGCTTCCAGCCAATTACGTTCAGTACCTGTCACTTAACCCTTTTGGAAAATACGTCAGTTTTCACTGGTAAATACACTCAACCGACTCATTTGAAAAGAGTTTAAGAAAATTGATTTAGATGCACCAGGCACAAAACCTTTTGACACTTGATTAAAATGCTCAGAGGCAAAATTAACCTTTTATAACTTGGGAAAATTATTTGTATATAATCTTGTATACAGTTTTACTTACTTGTCGTCCGTTAGGGCCGGTTTGTAGGGCCGGACTAGATTAACAGACACGCCACAGGTATAGTGCCCACGGGCTATCATCCCCTAAGTGGATTACCAGTTCCGGTATAACCCACAGGGATGATACCTCGGAGTGGATTACCAGTTTTTACATAATGCAGCTGCCAGGTGTATGCCTACACCCCGTGCTTAGGTCGTGGCCATTTCGTAAAATGATGCCAAGGATATCCGGGACATGGTCATTAACCCCCAAGGGCCATACATCAAATAATACAGAATAAAACGAGTTATGTAATACATTAATCACAATCCGATTTAAATGTCTACATACCCGACCAAGCGGTACTTTTATAGTACCGTATCCCAAGCCCGTATAGGGAAAATAAGTTAAGAGTATTTACCTGAGCTAGCTCCTGTCTTAAATAGCAAGAATCTAATAACTCAGCCGTAGTCACTTAAGTAAGAGTAGGTACAATTTACCGGAAAGCTCTAGTCTGGAATGATGGTATAAATAATTAATTAGAATGCTAACGGGTCTTTAATTAAGCCTAAGCTTAGACCGATTAGTCTTATAGATATGGTTCGTACGCACGATTAAGCGAAGACCGGAATAGAATGTGATTCTGACCCGACAAGTTTGAAGACTTGTTTAATATGGGTTCATTATTGACATTCTAGATTTTGAGATAAAACCGATAAGGTTTGACCCGTTTCGGCTAACTTATATAAACTAGTTATATAAACCGATCCGAACGCGAATAACGCGTAACGGGTAACCGAATAGGTCACGAACAGGTTTCCTAAGTTAATATGCCTTAAATATGTTGTGATATCAGTAGGATACCTTCCATTATGCCCAAAACGAGTTTAATCTCAATTTAAGCCCCGTAGGGGTATTTTGGTCATTTACCTAAGGCATATATACTACCTGTCATACAACTACTCGAACGATGTGACCATAAGGTCACTTAATGTGTTTGGTCGGATCCTAATGATCGACCAAACGGGTCGGGTTCGAAAGTATAAGCGATTGTTTAGATCGCTTACCTTCACGACCCTATATAAGCACTAAACTAAAAGTGACGAGCTAAGCATGTTAAAACATGCTTAACTAAGTTAGAAAACAAGTTTGGTATCAAAACAAACGGTTTTGATACCCATAAGTAGTTTGGTTACAAAATACGCAAGAATACGTATTCTGGCCGAAACTACGGCTCGTCACTGAGCCTAGATAACGTGGTAATCAGTAGGTATAGTCACTAGGGACTATAACCATCGTGATCACGCTCACGTTATGAAGTTCAAACGAACTTCACATCGACCATAAACTGGTCAATGCAGAAAGTCAAACAAAGTTTGACTTTCGGACTCGAAAAGCGATAAAAGAACGAAAGAATACTTACGAAGGGTCCCCGCTAGTAAATCTTGATCGAATAGCTCAGGTATGAAGCGAAGGCCTCAACTTAGAGCATTTGGATCAGATTTGGTGGGTTTTGAATGGAAGGGGGGTTGGGTATTTATAGTAAACGGTCCACCGTTAGGATCGTTTCTTGGAGAAGAGGGCACGATCAAGGCCGTACACTTGTCGGGAAGTTGTGGTGCCTAAATTGCCACTAACCATAAGGTATCAACACTTGGCAAGGGATTAGGAAGTGGTTAACAGCTGAAAACAGGCTGTTACATACTCTGCATCTGGTCTGTCATAGGCTAGCGCACCGCTACGCTAAAAGTGTAGCGCACCGCTAGGCTTAAGTTTGGCAGATTTTCACTTTTGGTCCCTGTCATGCATTCCGCCCATTTTCGACACGTTTAAGGCCCGTTAACCCCATTTCAAAGCTCTAAAATGAAGTTAAAGTATAGGGAACTTAAAATGTGTTCAAAAATATCTCGGATGTCGGTTCGTTTGGCCGTACGAACGCGATGTTCGCTTAATTACGACGGAATGCGCATAAGCGCGAAAAACGAATCAAATGACGCGACGAATGGATTTTTCTTAAGGCGAACACTAAAATATAATGTAGTCATGCTTACATAAATTTTTGGATGTCCGGATGTATTCAGAACGTATGTTATGCGCGAAAATGCAAACTTATGCACTTTTTGACGCTTTTAGTCCCTGATCCTTCTACACTTGATCTTAACATGACTTCTTGCACTTTGAGCCCTCTAACTTGACTTTTAAGGACCTTAAGACATAACCAAACTTTGTTAAGTCCTTGGGTAACTTTATGGTTACCTGAAAAGTCATAATTTCCAATGTTTACGCTTTAACCCCTCGCACACGAATTTGATCACAACTTTCTCATACGATAACGAAACTTTATGAAATTTATATCGTGCATTCTAGTGAGCATAATTTACATTTACAAAGCTTCGTGTTTGTCAAAAGGTCACTCAGAGGTATATCTTTAACATGTTGACACATTTAACCCCTGTAGTTTGTAATCTCTCACTTTTAGCTTCGTATGATCCATGATTCATTCGTTTGAAGGTATAAACATTGTGCAGGGTAAATGTTCATTATATTTATTGACAGTTGACACTTAGAATCCGTATAAACACATACTTTCCGTGTTTGTCAACTCTAGTCCTTTTATAACATTCATTAACACGTTCAAACTTTATGACACGTGTCAACACATTATAGGACGTGAATTTTCGAGGTGTTACAGTCAATTGGAATTTCGTGTCTTCGATTATGAATCAAATGGGTTTCCCACCTAGATGGTGTCTTTGGATTCATGGCATTCTATCTTTAGCTCGCTCCTCGGTGCTCATTAACAGATCGCCTACGTTTGAGTTCCCCTGCCATAAAGGTATGAGACAAGGGGACCCTATCTCCCCTTTTATTTTTTTTAATTGTCATGGAGGCGTTGTCGAGTATGATAAGGAAAGCTAGTCGGGTGGGAGCCTTGAGGGGCATTAATCTCCCGAATGATGGGTCGGTGCTAACCCATCTCCTTTACGCGGACGATTGTGTGATTATGGGATAGTGGGCTAGGAATAACATAACTAATGTGGCACTTTTGCTGAGGTGTTTCATATCTGCTCCGGGTTAAAAATTAATTTGAAGAAGTCTAGCCTATTTGGGGTGGGTGTGGAAGATCCTGTTGTTGAAGAACTGGCTTCGATGATGAATTGCTCTGTAGGCATAATTCCTTTTATTCATTTGGGTGTCCCAGTTGGTGCTAAAATGTGTAGGGTGGCTAGTTGGAAGTCTATTTTTGATATCTTTGAAGCTCGGCTTACGTTGTGGAAAGTTTCGTTGGTGTCTATAGGTGGTCGTGTCACCCTCGTCAAATCGGTCCTTGAAAGCTTACCCAACTATTTCCTGTCGCTCTTCAAAGCCCCGGTGACTGTAAAGAAAGGTTTGGAATCGATTATTAAAAAAATTTTATGGGGAGGAGGGAGTTCGGAGAGTAAATTGTATTGGGTAGCTTGGAATTGAGTCAAGACTCCGGTTAGCAAGGGTGGTATCGGGCTCTCTCGTCTGAAGGATACCAACATGGCCCTTTTAAGTAAGTGGATTTGGAGATTTCGCAATGAAGGAAGCGCATTGTGGAAAGAGGTGATTAGCTCTATTCACGGGGGCACGAGGAACTGGTCACCTGTTCCGATAAATAAGTATATTGGAGGTGTTTGGAAAGACATTGTGTAGGAAATCGAAAAAACAAAAGTAGGAGAAGTTCCCCTGATTAACAATATCAAAGGTTTGGCCGGAAATGGTCTTTCGATCAGATTCTGGCTCGACCCGTGGGTTTGTAATCAGCCGTTTAAAGACTGGTTCCCCGCTTTATTTCGATTGGAAACTCAGAAGTAGTGCTTGGTGGCAGACCGGTTTGATGAATCGATACAAGATTTCTCAGTAAAATGGGGGTGGAGTCGAACCCTGGTGTCACACCCGATATTTCCACGAATTACCGGTGGGCCCGGTGGGGAGTATCGTGACGTAGTTGATATCATCATAATCAAATAATCACAGTTCAGTGCACAGCCGAAGTCTAAAGTAATAATAATACAAACCGATTCGAAAGTATAATAAAATATTACACAACGGTAGTGTATGGATCCACAGGCGGATCTTAAAACCGAAATATAAACATTGTTCAACAGACTTTAGACGTTTAGAACTTGCAAGATTCCTTATTAACGCCCCGAGCTCCCAGCCAATTTACGTACAGTACCTGTCACTTAATCTTTTTGGAAAATACGTCAGTTTACACTGGTAAATACAGTTAACTGACTCTTTTGAAAATATTTAAGAAAATTGATTTAAATGCACAAGGCACAAATATTCTTTTATAACTTGGGAAAATTATATTAATAATAATCTTGTATCAGATTTACATGTTTGTCCAACATTTAGGGCCGGTATAAAAGCCGAACAAGATTAATAGACAAACCACAAATATAAACTCACAAGAAGTTTCCTCACAAATGAGTATATCTTTTACATACGCAACAGGCAGGTGTATGCCTACACCCCGTGCTTAAGTTGTGGCCATTTACGCTTTTTAAATGAGCCAAGGATATCCAGGACACGGTCATTAACCCCCAATGTTATTTGTTATCAAGCAATACTGATTAAAACGGGATTATGCAATTTAATCATCTCCGATTAAAAGGTTTCTACACCCGACCAAGCGGTATTTTTTTTATAATACCGTATCTCAAGCCCGTATAACGGAAAATAAGTTAAAAGTATTTACCTGAGCTAAAATAAAATTTTATTCCCGGCCGTATATTCAATCAGCAAGTACAAGTACTTCTACCGGGGCTCTCAATCGGGAACGAAGGTTTTATTAACCTATTGGATTCCTAACGGGTCTTATTTAAGTTGTAACTTAGACCGGTTAGTTTTAAGGAAAGATTTACGGTTCAAAACGCAAGATTAAGTGAAGACCGGATTAGAATGTGTTTTAGACCCAACAAGTAGGAAGACTTGTATAAATTGGGTAAACTAAATACATTCTGGATTTTGAGGTATGAATGACAAGGTTTGACCCGTTTCGGTCAATTTATGCAAACTAGTTACATAAACCGTACTGAACGCGTATATGCATAACGGGAAACCAAATGAGTCATGTAAAAGTTCCACAAGTTAATATGATTTAAATATGTTGCGATATCAGTAGGATATCTTCCATTATGCCGAAAACGAATTTAAAACCAATTTAAGCCCCGTAGGGGTATTTTGGTCATTTTAGAGTTTATGAATAAGGTTAAATAGAAATATGAAGTTCTAAACTTAAACTTACTGTTAAAGTATAAAAAATTGTTCATAACATCAGTAGGTAACAAGTCTTAGGTGCCAAATATGGTTTTAAACCATACTATGCGCCTAAATCGCATAAAAGTCGGTATTTGACGGTATTCGGGTTGATTAGAAAATCTGAGATTTTGATCAGCCTATACTGTTTAAAATAACTTATTTAATGTATAAAATCATTAGAAAAAGGTTTGATATGTAAAGGATGTGTAAAACTCATTTTATTAGCGAAAAGGACATAACCGTCAATTACCAAGTCAATGCAAGAACCCTATGTTATGATCAGTTTAAAATTCAAAAAAAAAATTCTAAAAATCCCTAAATATTATATCTTAACAGTGGGTATAAAGTTTGGTGCCAAAAATTGGGTTTAAATGGGATTTAGGTCGAAAATGCCATTTAATTAATAAAAAGCCTTCATTTTACGATATCGAGCATAACTCTCATTTCAGACCATAAACTGATGTCAAATTTTTAGGGCATACTTAAATATCAGTAATAAAGGTTTTTGTCCTCTCACATTTTCAAAAATCTCGTTTTAATATCAAAAGGGCATAATGGTCAACTTTTAAGCATTTAATGGAAACATGCAATGAACTAGGATTTCTAAGGAAGCATGTTGTATAACCTCAGAGCGTTATACTAACACATAATGTGGTTCTAAAGGAATCCTAAGGCATAACTAAACTAAGCTAAATCGGGTCAGAACTGAAAGTCAAAGCAAAAGTCGACTTTTGTGACTTTCGGTTGCGAACCGAGCCTAAACTCAGAATTGCCGGGTTGAACATGCCTAGACATGTTCAATTAATATTTACCAAGTTATTAAAGTTACAAAATTGATTTTATTTCCTTTACATCATTAGTTATGAATTTTATTTAAAAACCGACTCGTTTGACCTTTATTTTAATTACTTTGACCCGACAATTAACTAAGCAAACGTGGTAATTAGGAGGTGACCTTTTGAGGGTTTAATACCTACCTAATTACGATCACGTAGCCATGTTCATTGCGAACAATGGCTTGACCGTTTAAAAGTCAAAGCGTTTATCGCAACGCTTGACTTTTCGGCTTTCTAAGCAAAATAAAAATAACTTGCCATAAGAGGGCACTTATAAGGGGTCCAAGCAAGGATGAATTTGATCTAGAATACTCAGGTATGAAGCATAAGGCTTCAACTTAGAGCAATTCAGATCAAGTGTGAGAAATGAGAGCAAATCAAGTGGGTATTTATAGGATTTTAAGAAACGTTAGGATCGTTTCTCGTAACCCGTGCTTTGATCAAGACCCTACATGTGTTACCCACTGAATTTCAATACTATGGGTGCCTAAAACAAGCCCATAGAATGAAGAAAACCATGTTCAAAACCATAAACCAGCAGCTGATTTGAAAGAAACTAATTTTGGCTGATCTGATGGGCTCTCGCGCCCCGCATAGGCTGGGCCTACTTCTTACGCGGCCCGTGACCGCCTGGGAACTCAGCAACAGTTTTAAATATTGCAACTTTGGTCCCTGCATGTGTTTAAGGCCCTTTTTGACTCGTTTAAGGCCCGTTAAGCCATTTTCAAGGCTCTACAATGATGCCTAAACATAGGGAACATAAAACAAGCTCAAAAATATGCTTGATGTTGGTTCGTTTGGTCGTACGGTTGCGTTGTTCGGTCAATTACGACGAAACACGAACGGACGCGAAAAACGATCCAAATTACGCGACGAATGGAATTTTATCATGCCAATTACTAAAATAAAATATTTTAATGATTACATAAATTTTTGGATGTCCGGATATATTCAGAACGTAAGATATGCGCGAAAATGCAAACTTATGCACTTTTTGACGCTTTTAGCCCCTATTGATCAAATAAGTTTATTTTTGAGCACCAAACACCTCTAAGCCTATTTCTAAGCTATGTAAAGGATATTTAGGGCATGTTTAACTTATGATCGTATTTCGGAAGGTTCGATAATATTCGATTCGGTATACTTTTGCAGTTTGACGCAAATAGTCCCTCCGATCGAATAAACTTGATTTCAACACACCAAACCCTCCAAAACTTATTCCTAAGTTATGTAAAGGTTATTTAAGGTATGTTAAGCCCATGAAACTGTTCCGGAGTGTTTGTCGCGTGTATAATTAAACATCATGATGCTTCGGGTTTGCTAAAAGGTCACTAAGAGGTGAGAATTAACATGTTGATGCTTTTAACCCTTCGTTGTGCAAACTTTCAAACTATTACGCAAAAGGCTACTCTCGATCAACAAGTGGCTCATTTGTGAATATGAATACCGTAATAGGTTATTCAGAGACTTATTTTTAGCATGATAACACTTCCAGTCTTTCCATAATCAAAGTTTTTGATCTTTCGCAAAATTGGTCCTTCATAGTCAACGTTTGACTTTATTAGGGTTTTGTACACGTGTCAACACATCATTGGACATGATTTTTATGAGGTGTTACATCCTCACCCCCTTAAAAGAAATCTCAACCTCGAGATTTGCTCAAAAGATGGAAGTACTTTCTGTCTTATAATTGACTTAATCTTCCACAACATATCTGGGGCCTCTCCAGGCACCCAAGATGACCTTTATAATAGGTACATGTATCCCTTTGGAGCTTCTAATCTTGTCGATCCTCAATTGATGCTGATTTCATCACAAACTATAAGTTTTTATTAATCCACACATCATTATGTGACAATGCTCTTAACCTATTGTCTAGCCAAATCTTTAAATCACAAGTGTGGAACATATTGCGAGTTCCACCAAGCTCCTTAAATAGGTTTTAGCTTATAAGCTACTGTTCTTGACGTGTTCGATTTTCTCGAATGGTAATATTTATTCAGTGTTTAATTTGCCTGCTACATCAAAATGTAGTAGTCCTTTCTAGGGTGAAACTTTATGTTGAATCTTATCCCTTGTTAAGAACTTAAGAGGTTTGCGATTCTCATCAATCATTGATCTTCTGTTGATTATTGGAAATTTTCAGACGATTACAGATTCGTATGATCTCATTCGTTGTTTCCAAGGTAATTTCAGGTCCTGCTAATTCGGACTTACCAAACTTCTGTCTAACAATAGATGTTTAACATCCCATCTATACTAGGTCTCCAAAGGAGCAGCCTTGATACTTATATAACAACTATTATAGAAAAGCTTATTTAAGGTGAGATGGTTATTCTAACTACTGCTTAAACCAATCTTAAAGATTTGCTATCCTCATGGTTAGTTGAACAAGTCGACAATCCTGGGTAGCTAATAGGGATTCTTAATTGTTGCCTAAATAGGGTTGAGGTAATCAATGCATAAGCATAATGAACCTCTTTCTTAATTAATAATATCGGAGCTCTCAGAATTTACGAATTAGGCTTTATGAACCCTTATCTTAAAACTCATTTAATTAGGGTTTCGATTCTTCCATAATTGATGGTACTGATCGACACGGAGATTTCACAATACTGCAGCCCAAAGCGGGATGTTAATCTTAACTCTACTTGTCTTCGGAGGTAAACAGGGTACTTCTTTGGAGAAGATAATCAAGACGCAAGGAGATTACAGAGATTTTCCAAATCTCAAGCCCCGATTCTACTATCTTTGCATGTGTCAGATAAATGACACATTTCTTTACGAATCCATGGATACCTTAATCAGTGACACTTACATGGACATTTCCATTCTGGATATCTTCTTTGAATACCATTAGCTGACTTTAGTACAACATGACCATTGGGATATCTCAGTGGTTCCATACATTAAACCTCCATACTGATCAGGCATGGAAGCAATCTATAACAACTCTCAAATAAAACCGACACCCTCATAATATTCCCGACACCCTAATATATTTTAAAATATCCCAATATGTTCAAAAATACACCCCATACGTGAAAATGGGCCTTAAATACATTAAATAGTATTAAAAATAATTAAAAACTGAAAATTTAAGTTGAGGCGGGCCGCGTAACCCCACCCCAACCTTCATACGGGCCGCGACAACTTAAAGGTCCAGCGAACCCCTGTGTTGACACGTGTCGTAACGCTTGTTGAACCTAGGTGATGACCCGGATCACCTACGCTTTGACCTGGAGTCAACGCGGGCCGCGTAGGCCCTGTCCTTGTTTTACGCGGGCCGCGAGAAAGTCAAGATCTGGCACTATATAAGAATGGCATCGGCTTTCAGTTCCGATCGCTCAAATCTTTCTTTCTTACTTAATTTCTGAATAGTAGAGATAATACACGGGTATTATACCCCCTAAATAGTGAAGTTCTGCTCCGTTGTAAGTATTATAACCCCTGGACACGTATTAGATACGCTGCCCGATTGATCTAGGGTTCCGTAATGGCTGTCGTGGTTCTGCCCGACGTAGTCGTTGGAATGCCGTCTCAGGGAGGGTATTACTAATGTTAAAATGGGTTATTATACTAACGCGTGTCATTTGTGTAAATTATAGATAATTCTCAGGAAACCCTTACGGAAAAATCTAAGACAGCAATGTGAGTTGATCCACTTTTTGTAAACCTTTTGTTAACTGTTTTACAAAACCTTAATTACTTTTCCATGCGAATAACAGTTATTGAGTATTTGTAAGAATACAATTATCATGAGTATGTTGGGGTTTTGTATACAAAATTTGTTACCACCTGGTCAAGGAGTAACATTTCCACAAGTCGTGTTCGACAGTACCATGGATGTTAATTGTGATGTCTTGGAAACAAATATAATTGTGGGATCGCCCTCAATACTGTACACTGGGTTTTTACTTAAACTTGATTAAACTGGGATTCACTCACCAGTATTTCCCACTGACAAATGTTTTTAAAACACGTTTCAGGTAACAAACTGTGAAAGCCAAATAGAAGCCAGCTGGACAGCACTGAAGGCTTGGAAAAGTGGCAATAAAGTTACCTAAAATAAAATAGATGTTTTATTAATAAAATAGGATTTATTCCTATGAAAATGTGTGTACTATGAACTTGGGTTCTAACCCATTTGTTTAATGTTATGAAAATGTGGTATTTTACTCTGATCAATGTTTCCTAACTACGGTCCTGATGAAAATTTCCGCTGCCAAATTAGACAATACGAGATACCATCGAAACTGGCTCGCGGCCGCCCATTCCCGGGGATGTGGGATCGGGGGTTGCGACAGAAGGTGGTATCAGAGCTAAGCCATTGATTCAGCCACAGAGGTGTTCTGCTTACATCAAAATGTAAAGTGTTAGGAAATAAATTACGGAAATACGTGCATAACTATTTTTTATTGCTATGTGTTATTTGACTATCTGTTAGTTTACAGTATGAGCGACCAAGGACCATCTGACGCGTACCGTCAATTGTCTGGTTCGCCTAAAAGCGACGGCACCTCCTCTTCTTAGCCTGCCCTCTCATGGTACTCTGCTGATACGGAAGAAGGAATCTTTGTGTTTAAGGCTCAGTCAGAAGAGCCATTTCCTCAGAAAAAGAGGGGATGGTTCAGTAGAGGGGCACACGAGCGTAGGAAGCGTATGAAAAAGTTACAAGATCAGAGGGTACTAGCCGCAACCAAGAGAGAGACAGATGCCTATGCCTAGGATATGATAAATAGGGGTATAGCCAATATTTACATCCTAGCAACCACTGCAGCTGACCCTAATTTGGAGCAAATAATAGCACCCCAACCACAGCCACCAATCCCTGACCAACCCATGGAGATAGAAAACCCTGAAAACCAAGTAGAGATGCATGACTTCAATCTGGAAGAAATACCTAGGGTACCAGCACCAAACCCCCTAGATCCAAATTACGACCCCTGGTGGGACGACGTTAGGGACTATGTGCAACGCTACCCGATACATGAAGACACACCCATGCAGAACGTAGGAGCCTATTAGGGAGATTTTAGAAGATCCTTACCGATTCCAGGCACCTACACCCCCACACCAGGAACCCGCACCCCAGATTCCTAACCCAGTCCTAGAACCTGCACCCCCAATGAGTGCAGAAAACGTACAAGAACTTAGGACATTTGGTGAGGAAATTTTAGAGAGCAGTGAAAGAATGAGACAGGTGGGAGAGCGACTCGTCTAGAAGTACGGCGAGCGCAATATGGATTTTTGGATGAATCCATATCCGTGAATGTGACGGGGAGACGGTAAAAAAAAAAAATAATAATAATAAAATAAAATATGTGTGTACGGATGCCTACTACTATTAGTGTGATTCTATTTCAGTTGGTATTGTAATTTTATTTCAATATTGGTATGTAATAGATGCCTAGTATATAGATGAATAGAGTAAAGTCGCAATGATCGACGCTTTTGGCAAAAATGCGTGTCATGTGATTAACTATATTAGCTATTATTTTGTGATATTAATACGGGGTAAATGTTTAAAATTCAGATGGCCGATGAAGGAAATCAAGGAAATCTGAATAACGATAACCAGAGTAACATTAACCTGGTTAATGAGAATCCAAGCATCAATAACAATGGAAACCAAATGGATAATAGTGTCGTTCAACATATAGTGGCACAAGGAATCATAGATGCAATGTCATTTATTATTCAAATGATTCAAGAAACGAATAATAAAACTAAGCATAGCAGTAAGCGACCAATTGAACCAGAAAACAGCGTGAACAATGGCCCTGTACTTCAAGCACCCATTCCCAAAAGAAGAAGAACCATGCCTTATGGTTGTTCTTACAAAGAATTCTGGTCCTGCAAACCAATAGAATTCTCGGGCAATGAAGGACCCATTGCAGCTCTACGCTGGATAGAGAAAACTGAGGCTGTTTTAAAAATAAGCAAGTGTGCTGAAGAAGACAAAATAATGTTTGCTTCTAATCTGTTTAAGAACTCAGCCTTAGAATGGTGGAACACTATCCTCCAGTCAAGAGGAAGTGATAGGGTATACAACATGGAATGGGAAGAATTAAAAAATATGGTAGAAAGGAAATTATGTCCTCCTAATGAAAAGGAACAGATAGCAAATAAGTTCTTAAACTTAAGAATGACCGGGGTAGATAGTAAGGGTTATACTACCACATTCTTTGAATATGCTAGAATAGTACCAACCCTTGCATCACCTGAACCAGTATTAATCTCCCGTTACATATGGGGATTAATTGGAGAAATTAGACATGTAGTCAAGGCAGCTAGACCACAAACTATAGAAGAAGCTGTAGAACTAGCAAATACCTTGACATATGAATTAATCCGTGCTAGGGAAGAAGACCAGAGGAAAAACCTAACCCAAAGGCTTACTCAAGAATTCCGTTCTGGGAATTACAACCGTAGGAATATGGGTTCAACCTCTGCACCATTCTGCAAGGTCTGCAAGAAAAAGCATTCGGGAAAATGCTCTACTCTTTACAATTTCTGCAAGATGCCAGGACACAAGGAAGAAGATTGCAGGAGAAAATCCAGTAATGGATTATGCTACAATTATGGAGAAAAAGGTCACATTAAGACAAACTGTCCGAAATTGGCTCCAGCTGTGAACAACAGGAACACTAAAAATGCTAGAGCATTTGTTCTGACTACAGATGAAGCCAAGATGATTCCAGACGTGATGGCTGGTACGTTTTTAGTTAATGATGTTTTTGCTAAGGTATTATTTGACTCTGGTGCAAACCAAAGTTTCATTAATACTTCATTTTGCAAACTTCTAAATCAGTCATTAACTAAACTACCACAAGAATGCCTAGTAGAGACAGCTAACGGAGAAACTGTTAGGATTTCTGAAATCTTGCAAAGAGCAAGAATATAAATTTTAAATCAAAGGTTTATGGCAAACCTTTATCCCATGAATCTGGCTGGATTTGATATTCTTTTAGGAATGGATTGGTTAATAGCCAATAAAGATAGTATTTTATGTGATCAAAAGTCAATTCAAGTAAATTCACCAAAAGGTGAAAATATCACAATTAAAGGAGATAAATCTTCTAGATCCACAAAATTCATCTCTGTGATGAAAACAGCAAGTTATATAAGAAAAGGTTCTATAGTGTATTTGATTTCTATAATCACTAACACTAGAGGAAAAGAAGTAAAAGACATTCCAGTAGTATCTCAGTTTTCAGATGTATTTCCAGAAGAATTACCAGGACTACCGCCGGACAGAGAAGTTGAATTCAGAATCCATCTACTACCATGAACAACACCAATTGCCAAAGCACCCTACCGATTGGCACCCGCAGAAATGCAGGAACTAAAGAAACAATTAGATGAATTGTTGGAAAAAGGATTCATACAGCCAAGTTCGTCACCATGGGGAGTGCCGATATTGTTCGTTAAAAAGAAGGACGGATCAATGCGTATGTGCATTGACTACCGTGAATTAAACAAGGTCACGATCAAGAACCGGTACCCATTACCAAGGATCGATGATCTGTTTGATCAATTGCAAGGAGCTCGATTTTTCTCTAAAATCGATTTAAGGTCAGGATATCATCAATTAAAGGTACAGGAAGAGGACATTCCTAAGACCGCATTCAGAACAAGGTATGTCCATTATGAATTTACTGTTATGCCATTTGGTTTAACCAATGCCCCAGCCGCATTTATGGACATGATGAACCGAATATGTAAGCCATATTTGGATAAATTCATAATCGTCTTCATAGATGATATTCTCATTTATTCTAAAAATAAGGAAGATCATGCAAAGCATTTGCACGCACTTCTAAGTCTTTTAAGAAAGGAAAAGCTTTATGCTAAATTTTCAAAGTGCGAGTTTTGGCTAGAACAGGTACAATTTCTTGGACACTTAGTGAACCATGAAGGAATTCATGTGGATCCAACAAAGATCGAGGCGATTATCAAATGGAAAACCCCTGAGTCACCAACCGAGGTTAGAAGTTTCTTAGGATTGGCCGGTTATTATAGGAGATTTATTCAAGATTTTTCTAGAATAGCCATTCCTTTAACTAAGTTAACCTGTAAATCCATTAAGTTTGAATGGGGACCAAAACAAGAAGAAGCATTTAGAATTCTTAAACATAAATTAACCCATACACCCGTATTAGCATTACCAGAAGGAACTGAAGACTTTGTAGTCTATTGTGACGCTTCTAAATTAGGTTATGGATGTGTATTGATGCAACGCCAAAAGGTTATAGCTTATGCCTCTAGACAACTTAAGAATCATGAAGAGAATTATTCAACCCATGATCAAGAACTAGGAGCTATAATTTTTGCCCTTAAGATTTGGAGACATTATCTGTATGGTAGTAAGTTTACCATATTTACTGATCATAAGAGTTTAAGGTATGTTTTCGGGCAGAAGGAATTGAATATGAGACAAAGATGCTAGATGGAGATGCTTAGTGATTATGATTGTGATATCCAGTATCATGAAGGAAAGGCAAATGTAGTGGCAGATGCTTTAAGTCGAAAGTATCATGAAAAGCCAAAAAGGGTACGTTCTCTTAAATTAAATCTGCAAGTAGATTTAAATGAACAAATCAGAAAAGCACAAGAATCAGTAATCAAGGATGATAATGAAAAATTAAAAGGTATGCTAAAAGGATTAAAACAAGGAACAGATGGAATTTGGAGATTCCATATAAAGAGAATGTGGATACCTAAATTAGGAAACCTACGTCATCATATATTAGAAGAAGCCCATAAGTCTAAATATACGATGCATCCAGGAAGTGATAAAATGTACCAGGATTTAAGGAAAAATTTCTGGTGGATAGGAATAAAGAAGGACATAGCAGCCTATGTTTCTAAATGTTTAACCTGTTCCCAAGTTAAAGCTGAACACCAGAAACCCTCAGGTTTGTTACAACAATTAGAAATGCCAGTGTGGAAATGAGAATTGATAACAATGGATTTTGCTACTAAATTACCCAAAACAAAGAAAGGTAATGATACAATCTGGGTGATTGTAGACAGGCTAACCAAGTCAGCTCATTTCCTACCAATGAAAAAAACTTTCAGTATGGAACAGTTAGCTAAATTGTATGTAAATGAAATCGTTTCTTTACATGGAATACCTTTATCAATTGTTTCTGATAGGGATAGTCGATTTACCTCTTATTTTTTGTCAAGTTTCCAAAAATCCATGGGAACCAAGTTAAATCTGAGCACAACTTATCATCCTCAAACGGATGGACAAAGTGAAAGAACAATTCAGACAATGGAGGACATGCTTAGAGCTTGTGTAATTGATTTCGGAGGTAATTGGGACAATATCTTACCTTTAATAGAATTTTCTTATAATAATAGTTATCACACAAGTATCAATGCTACACCATTCGAAGCACTTTATGGACGAAAGTGGCGAATCCCAGTCTGTTGGGCAGAAATTGGGGAAAAGCAACTATCTAGACCTGAGATAGTGCAAGAAACAACTGACAAGATTATTCAAGTCAAAGAACGACTGAAAGCAGCACGTGATCGACAGAAGAGCTATGCCGATAACCGACGCAGACCATTGGAATTTCAAGTAGGAGACAAAGTATTGTTGAAGGTCTCTCCTTGAAAAGGAGTAGTAAGATTCATCAAAAGAGGAAAACTAAGTCCCAGGTATATTGGACCTTTTGAGATTATTAGAAGAATAGGACTTGTAGCCTATCAGCTACAACTGCCAGAGGAAATGGCAGGAATACATGATGTATTTCATGTATCTAATCTCAAGAAGTGCTTAGCTGATGAATCGCTAATGGTACCTCTTAAGGTGTAACTCCCCGAAAATTTACGTCCTATAATGTGTTGACACGTGTCATAGGTTTGAACGTGTGAAATAATGCTCTTGAAGGACTAAAGTTGACAAACAGTGAAAGTATGTAATTATAAGGGTTCAAAGTGTCATCAATGAATAAATATACTTTGCAATAACCCTACATGATGTTTATAACCTCAAACGAATAGATCATGGATCATACGAAGCGAATTGTGAAAGAAAGTGAGAGATTACGAACTACAGGGGTTAATTGTGTCAACATGTTAAATATATACCTCTGAGTGACCTTTTGACAAACCCGAAGCTTTGTAACGATTAATTATGCTCACTAGAATGTACCATAAAAATTTCACCAAGTTTCGTTACCGTATGAGAAAGTTGTGATAAAATTCGTGTGCGGGGGTTAGAATCGTCAACATTGAAATTTAGGGCTTTTCGGGTAATCACAAAGTTACCCGAGGACTTGACAAAGTGGGTATAAGTATTAAAGCCCCTATTTATAAAATACAAGGCCTTAAAATGCAAGAAACATGATGAAAACGACCTTTCGGGGGACTAGGGACCAAAGTGCAAACAAGAAAACATGTTTAACCTGATCAGAAGGGGGATGCGGCCCGCTTTGGATTTATTAAAACTTAATGCGGGCCGCCTGAGACTATCAGATGCAGAAAAACATCACAGGTGGCTGTTCCAGCCTCCTAACCGACTTAAATGGCAAGTTTTCGATCCTATGGGCTGCCTAAAGTGGTTTATAGCTTGTAGAGGGCACATGTAATGATCTTGGGTCATTGCTAGACTTGTATGGCACCAATCCATGATGATTAAAGTTCATACATAACCCACATGCTGCAACATTCAAGCATACTTCATTTCTGATCATTTTCTGGAACTCCCAAGCTGTTACAAGACTTCCAAATCATCCATTAGACACATGTAAGTACTCTTGACCTTTCTAAATTGAGTATTGATTCGATTATAGCCTAGAAATCAAACCGGCGTAACTACGGTTTGACTTCGCGATAAATCACAAACGGTCCAGAGGTTTGTCGAATCGAAAGTTGTTATAAGTTGGTATTTATATGGGTAATAAACCCCTAAAAGGGCACTCACTAATTCGAATCCTAACTAGGTCGTTTATCGAGTCAATGGTTGTCCGAAAAAGTCAACAGAAACCTTAATCACATATTTAATGATACGGAAGGCGTGTAACCTGTTTTATCAGTAATATAACTTGAGAATAAGTATAATAACTTGTCTACACTTGTTTGATTCGACAACTTTCTATCTAGAACCAATTCGGAGCCGAAAGACGCAAAAGTTTGACTTTTGTGTTGACCTCAGTTCTGACCCGATTCTTATAGGTTTAGACATGCCTTAAAGTTCCATTAGGACCTAGTTACATGTGTGTATAACCCTCTGCGTTTATACCACTTAAATCCCTAATCGTCCGATGTTTTCGTTAATCGCCTAAATATTGACCGTAATGCCCTTATGACCATAAAACGAGATTTTTGGAAATGTGAAAGTGCCATAATCTTAGTTACTGATTATTAAACATGTCTGGAAATTTTCACGTCAATCGGAGGTCCAGATTAGGACTTATGCTTAATGACGTAATTATAGCGATTCTTAATAAATAAATGACGTCATTAGCGTAAAGCCTATCTATACCCAATTTTTGACACCAAACCTTTTACCAACTGATGTAATATAATATTTTGGGATTTTTGAAGATTTTTAATTATTTTTAAACTGATCATAAGCTTGGATTAGCGCCTTAATTCGGTTAATACCGAATTTACCCTTTTCGGCCATAAAATGAGTTTTACAAATCCTTTTAACGCCAATCCAATTGCTACTGATTTTAAATATTAAATAGAGTGTTTTGAGCCTGTTTAATTGATCAGAAAACTCAGAATCGTATTTTAAACCGTACGTCGCTTAAAACGGCTTTATACGCGTATTATACGCATAGTTTGGGTTTAAAACTATTTTGACATATAAGACTTATAACCAAATGTTATAACCTGTTAAAATAAGCCATTATACTGATGTAATCAGACCCGGTTTACAGAAACCTAATTAATTCCTTTTATAATCTTTAAAATGACCAAAATACCCCTACGGGGCTTATAGAGAGATTAAACTCGTTTTGGGCATCATGGGTGATATCCTACTGATATCACAACTTATTTAAGGCGTGTTAACTTAGGAAACCTGTTTAGGACTCTTACGGATACCCGTTACGCTTTATGCGCGTTCGGTTCGGTTTATGTAACTAGTTTACAAAAACTAGCCGAAACGGGTCAAACCTTATCGGTTTTATCTCAAAATCCAGAGTGTGCATGAAATACCCATATTAAACAAGTCTTCAAACTTGTCGGGTCTAAATCACATTCTATCCGGTCTTCGCTTAATCGTGCGTACGAACCGTATCTTTAAAACTAACCGGTCTAAGCGTAAGCTTAACTAAAGACCCGTTAGGATTCTAATAGATTATTATTAACCTTCGTTCCAGATTAGGAGAACCAGTAAAAGATACTTGCACTCGCTGATTTTGAACTATACTTACTCAGGTAAATACTTTTAACTTATTTCCCTATACGGGCTTGGGTACGGTATATAAAATACCGCTTGGTCGGGCGTTGAATATTTAATCTTATTATGGTTAAATGATTGAGATGTCTCCGTTTAATTTGTTTTGTTGCTTAAAGCCTTTGGGGGGTTAATGACCGTGTCCCGGATATCCCTGGCATCATTTTTCGAAATGGCCACGACCTTAGCGCTCAGGTGTAGGCGTACACCTGTCAGTGTCTCATAAATAAAGTGGTGTGTTTATTGATCTTTAACCCGGCTCGATCCGGGCTACTGAACGCATAAGAAACATGTAAATCCTGTACAAGTTTATATATTTAAATAAGTATCCCAAGTTATAAAATATTATTTGTGCCTTGTGCCTTAAATGCATTTTCTTAAACTCTTTTCAAAATGAGTCGGTTGATTGTATTTACCAGTGTAAACTGACGTATTTTTCTTAAAAAGGTTAAGTGCAGGTACTACGCGAAATAGGCTGGCTTGTCTCCTAGCATCCACATTAAGTCTCGCCAGCTTGGATGTCATAAACTGTTGAACATTTGTTCCCTTTTATTTTGATCTACCTGTGGATTTATATTCGACTATTTGTGATACTTAATATTACAATATCGTTTGGTTGAATTAAATCTATACTTTGCTTCCGCTGTGCATTTAAATATTGTGTTGTTTGACTATTATGTTGCCAACCACGTCACGATACTCCCCTACCGGGCCCACCGGTGACACGTGGAAATTCGGGGTGTGACATAAGGATATAGAGGTAAATGAACAACTCAAGTTTGTAGAAAGGCCTCTACAAATTGAAGACAGGAAAGTCAAGAATCTCAAACATAAGAGATTAGTTCTGGTCAAAGTGAAGTGGGACTCCAAAAGAGGACCTGAGTATACATGGGAACTTAAATCAGAAATGCAAAGGAAATAACCACACTTGTTCCAGTAGATCTCGAGGACGAGCTCTAAAACAAGGTGGGGAGGATATAACAACTCTCAAATAAAACCGACACCCTCATAATATTTCCGACACCCTAATATATTTTAAAATATCCCAATATGTTCAAAAATACACCCCATACATGAAAACGGGCCTTAAATACATTAAATAGTATTAAAAATAATTAAAAACTGAAAATTTAAGTTGAGGCAGGCTGCGTAACCCCACCCCAACCTTCATACGGGCCGCGAAAACTTAAAGGTCCAGTGAACCCCTGTGTTGACACGTGTCGTAACGCGTGTTGAACCTAGGTGATGACCCGGATCACCTACGCTTTGACCTGGAGTCAACGCGGGCCGCGTAGGCCATGTCCTTGTTTTACGCGGGCCGTGACAAAGTCAAGATCAGGCACTATATAAGAATGGCATCGGCTTTCAGTTTCGATCGCTCAAATCTTTCTTTCTTACTTAATTTCTGAATAGTAGAGATAATACACGGGTATTATACCCCCTAAATAGTGAAGTTCTGCTCCATTGTAAGTATTCTAACCCCTGGATACGTATTAGATACGCTGCCCGATTGATCTAGGGTTCTGTAATGGCTGTCGTGGTTCGGCCCGACGTAGTCGTTGGAATGCCGTCTCGGGGAGGGTATTACTAATGTTAAAATGAGTTATTATACTAACGCGTGTACATTTGTGTAAATTATATATAATTCTCAGGAAACCCTTACGGAAAAATCTAAGACAGCAATGTGAGTTGATCCACTTTTTGTAAACCTTTTGTTAACTGTTTTACAAAACCTTAATTACTTTTCCATGCGAATAACAATTATTGAGTATTTGTAAGAATACAATTATCATGAGTATGTTGGGGGTTTTGTATACAAAATTTGTTACCACCTGGTCAAGGAGTAACATTTCCACAAGTCGGTTTCGACAGTACCATGGATGTTAATTGTGATGTCTTGGAAACAAATATAATTGCAGGATCGCCCTCAATACTGTAAACTGGGTTTTTACTTAAACTTGATTAAACTGGGATTCACTCACCAGTATTTCCCACTGACAAATGTTTTTAAAACGCGTTTCAAGTAACAAACTGTGAAAGCCAAATAGAAGCCAGCTGGACAGCACTGAAGGCTTGGAAAAGTGGCCTTAAAGTTACCTAAACTAAAATAGATGTTTTATTAATAAAATAGGATTTATTCCTATGAAAATGTGTGTACTATGAACTTGGGTTTTAACCCATTTGTTTAATGTTATGAAAATGTGGTATTTTACTCTGATCAATGTTTCCTAACTACGGTCCTGATGAAAATTTCCGCTGCCAAATTAGACAATACGAGATACCACCGAAACTGGCTCGCGGCCGCCCATTCCCGGGGATGTGTGATCGGGAGTTGTGACACAATCTATGGAACATATTAAGATACACCAATCCTCATATGGCGCTTTTATCATACAGTCTGGTATTCGCAGTTTATAGAAATCAATGAGATAACAAACTAACATATACTGACGTACTCCATCTAGAGAGAGAGTACTCTAGAATTTTATGAACGAAGATTTCTGACAGGAACAGAAGAAATGGTTCCTATGATTTTGTAACACTCCACTTGTTTTTATAAGAATTTAACATAAACTAAGCATTTTAAAAACCAAAAGCTTTAATTTACATGTCAAACATAGGAAAATTTTCATCGAATTAACAGTTTGGATGACTATTACTAGTTTAACAACCCCAAAACAAGTATTTAAGTGTTAACAACATAAACATTGTTTTAAATATATTTAACTAATCGCAGAAGCTTCAAAAGTTCGTGTTCGGTTCTTGTAATCGTGCTTGATCGCCATCCAGATTAAGTCCATCTTCACCTATGGTCAAAACCATGTAAAAAGTTAGTTTTGACACCTTAAAATCGAATATAAACAAACTCTATGGTTAAACAATGAAAAACAACAAAAATTCTGGAAATTGAGGCTGTCGAGACAGAGATGGGATCAGCCGTCGCAGCCCGCCACCGCTGTCGCGTCATGCGACGGTGAGGTTATTTTGCCGTGGCGTAGCGCGAGGCCGTGTTTTTGACAGTAGAGTCGTTAGCTGCAGCTGTATATCAGCCCAGCATCACTATTTTCCATTTACAAACTTTAAACTAACATAACTTTTGACTCGAGCGTCCGATTTAGCCGATTCTTTTTCCTATGCGTCCGTAATAAAATTACCGACACATCCATGATATGCATTGTATCAAAGATAGAATATACGATCTGTAAATCTACAATTTTCATAATGTAATATTTTGACCCATATAGGTTTTTGCGTTAACTTACATATTAAAAAGTTTTAAGACTACTAGGCGTATTTACCCCAACACACGAGGTTTACAATCACTTATGTTTCATTACCAATTCCCTGGTTTCACGCTCTTGTGATCGTCTTACATCAAATGACATTCAAAACACTATTTTACTACTATTAACCAATTATTCGACCCGTTTGGCTCATTTACGAAAATCCTACATTTCTAATGACTACCAAATGCTTTCTAGTTTATTTACGACTCATTAAATCAAATAGTGAACAATGTCACTTCAACTAATATCAACATTTATATTAGAACACGATTATGAACAATTAACATATCTAATTTACATATTGTAACATAACAAGTTACATACCTTCAAAGCACGCCCTTCAAACGCAAGTCGCCACCGGCTTGTCCACTTGACGCTCCGGTATCTTTTCCTATAGAGTTCAATCACAACCCATTTAGAACTCTTTTCTTAACATGTAACGCATAACTTGCCGAAATTTACAAATACGTGTTTTAATCCAATTTTCCAGTTTTAAGCCTTCTTTAAGGCATTTTCACAAACACTTTAAAGGCAGAATTATATACACTTTATTATCATGTTCATGGCTTGTTATTTAGCCGATTTTAACATCAATTAACATGTTTATATCAATTTTCGCATCTACAACATCTGAATTTACTTACTAAAATTCAAATTACACTAGAACAACTATCACTTTCTAGTGTTTAACATGTTCATACAAAAACCCACTTATCACCTTCAATGGTGATCATGGATTTACAAGAATTAGGCCCTATTTCATCATATACTTGTCTAGGGTTTATCCCTGGACACTATATTGTTCCTATATCATATACATAACAAACATGCATCAACAATTTCTGAATTCTCTAAGTTAATCAGAATTTCAAGTAGTGATTTTCTATCAAATTTCACATACCTTATGATCTCCTTGCAATGGGGATCACCAATCTAAGCTCGGATTTCGTTTTGGAATTGATCTTGACCTTCAATTTTAGAGTTTTATGAGAGTTTAGGGTTTTGAAGATGAGCTTGTGTCGCCCCCTCTCTGTTGATCGACCAGACACACACAATTGTGTGTGTTTGGTAATTAAATTTTGTTTTTAATAATTCTAGTTTCAGCTTTTAGCACCTTTGGTCCCTCTACTTTCATTAGTTTATATTTTTAGTGTTTTAACTCACTTATAAGTCACTATAAGACTTTTAATTAACTAAGTTATTTTTAATCCTAGTTAGTTCACTTGTTTATTTACCGACATTATATTTAAAATAATTGATTTAAAATTTTCAGGGTGTTACAGATTTTCGTCTGTAAGTTTTACCTTACACTTAATATCTGGGGTTCTTATGGAAGATTTTAAAAGTTTGCTATGCTTATAATTTATGAAGGATTTATGGGTATCTTATTCAAAACAGAACTCTTAGTATTTATATTACTGATAATTGATAAGGAATGTACCTGATGTCATTATTGATGTGAACTGCCTCAGGCATTTATCGGGAGAGTTTAAGCGCTTTCATTCTTAGGCTTTCTATCCTTAGCCGCACCTCCCTTGACAGATTTAGGGCATGTAGTCTTGACATGGCCTTTCTCGTTACAGCCGAGGCAGACTGCATCCTTTATGTCCTTACATTCACGGGTTTTATGACCAGTTCCTTTACAGATGCCACACGGTCTTGGCTTTCGATCCATTCGACACTGCCCCCAGTGTCTTTTATAGCAGGTCTTGCATATAGGTTTCTTATTGGACTCTTGCTTACACTTTTTCTTAGAAATCTGGGAGTTATCTTTCTCCCTTTTCCTTTTTGGTTCATTCTTTTCATTCGAGGTATGAATAAGATCCTTCTCGTGAGTAAAGAAATGTGGTTTTAATTGGGATTTGGAGCAAGTGGCATTAGGCTCTTTGAACTTTTTCACGACCTTTCTCATAGCTTTTCCAACAGCTGCGTCAATCATAGCTTGAAGAACATCACTGTTAATTTTGAGGTTCACAATTGTAGCATCATCAGTATGAGTCGCATCATCAATGACGTGATTGACGATTGCCTTATCCGAGTTTGTCATACTCGAGACTTGGTCCCTAACACCAAATGAAACAATTACTTAGTTGCACTATATCAGCTATTCATCACCCTGATGACTTATCATATACTACCCATGGAATCATTAAATCACACAAGCTAATATGGTGCGAACATTCCCAATGAACGTTATTTAAATGTATATCAATTATATTTAGCATAGGTCACAAAAGGACCATCAATGGCATTTAAGGTATGGACCTAGTCCATCACCTTTTTGACAGGGGATTAAAATGTCACATCTGTCTTTATCATATTGATGATTTTGGATAGCTTGAAAGCTCACCGTAAGGACATTGGAAAAGAGTGATTCCTAATGGATATATAGCATCCATCTAAAATTGTAGAAGCAATCTCTAAGGTTTCATAGGCCAATTCTACCTCATGTTTTATGTCTAGAGTTCTAACAGGTAGATTCAATAGCTCACAACATTTATTGCCCACAATAGACTTATCTGCGCCAGAATCAAACAAAATTCCTAGCATAAACCTTATTGATAAGAAGGGTACCTTCTATATCGTCATCATTCTGCACTATCTCCTGGGCATTCATCTGGAAGACCCGCGCGTTTGTTTTCTTGGCCTCTTCAGGCTTCCTTGCAAGCTTTGGGCAGTTGGTTTTGATGTGCCCTTCCTCGTTACAGTTGTAACAAGTCATATTCTTCAACTCCTTGCATTCTAATGTCTTGTGACCCTTGGTCTTGCAAATCCCACAAAGTTTAGCATGTGGGTCAATCGTACATTTTCCAGAATGACGCTTTCTGCAGTTACTGCATTTGGGTCTGCTATTAAACTGACTCGAGTTTTTCTTGAACTCGGAATCCTTCCTGTGTTCAGAATTTCCCTTCTTCTTCTTGTTAGATCGATGAGAGTTTTCCTCTTCTTCTTTCCTTTTTTCCTCGCCGGAAGTCTTAACAGACTTATTCCTGATTGCATCTAAAGTGAGAGACAAGGATAAGTCCACCACGGACCTATATGTGGTAGGCCTAGATGCCTTAACATTTCCCTTAATTTCTGGTGCTAGGCCTCAAACAAAACGCGCTACGCGTTTAGGTTCAGGGGTGACTAATTAGGGAACTAGGCGGGACATAGTGTTGAAACTTGTCACATATGCCTGACAATCTAAATTCTTCATGACTAGAGTCAAGAAGTCTGTTTCTATCCTTTCTACCTCATGCTGAGGACAGAAGTTTTCCTTGATCAGCGCAACAAATTGATCCCAAGACAAGTTATAAAGTAGGATCTTCCCCGTGGCTTGGATCGATGATCTCCACCATGCCAACGCTTCTCCTTTGAATGATTGTGAAACAAACTTCACAATATCCTGCTCTGCACAACCACTGATGTCTACTACTGTGTCCATCTCATCCAGCCATGTCATACAATAGATGGCTCCTTTTTCTCCTGTAAAGTCCCTTGGTTTGCAAGAGACAAAATATTTATAAGAGCAGGTGTTAACACGTGGCTCCTGATTGAGCACAATTTGTCTGGATGGAACACTTCTCTGATTTGAAGAATGATGAGAACCATTCTTATAAGACGTATGTGTCTTAGAAGGTGGTTTTGTGTGAGGCACGGTTTGGGTCCCACTGCGAGTACCACTTGATTCTTTGAACTGTCTGTCAATGGCTCGAGTGACAGCATTATCTATCATTGTCTGTAAATCAGCAGTCGTTACATTCATCCTTGTATTGTCATTCCTCATAATGGAATGACTGTTAACCTCCTCTGATTCAGGCATGCTGAAGCTTGTCTTCTATAAAACAATTGTCAATAATTTTGTTTAGAAGTCTATTTTGGAATCGTTATCTTCGATGATTCATTAACCATGGTATAAATAGACCATATTTGGTTAATTGGATAATCAGGTTTATTTTAAACTTTTCATTATAATTATCCAGTTATAAACTATTAAGGATATTGAAATGGCACAAAAGGCCTTGTCACGAGGACAGTTTTGAATTTATAAGCCATGATCTTATAGGATCGAGGCATTAAGGTTTGAACATAGTTCATTACCTTTCTTGACAGAGAGTCAAAGACTACAACTGTCTTTTATCTTTTGGGGACATTAGATATAGCCCGTAGGCACTTCATCACTAATGGATGTTATGATATGATCATTTTATTTGATGATTTAAGCCATGATTTCTAAATCACTAGGCTAGATAAGAAATTGGAAGAATCCAATATAAGGATGACTATTGTGATTTTCTCGAACCACATTTATCAAGAGTGTTAACACGTTCTTAGGTGTTTTACAAGGATCTATTATCTTAAAAAGGCTTTACCATTTTAGCTATGTCGAAGATGACAAATAGGCTAGGTTATACCTTTAAGATTTTATTTGAAATATAATGGCAGAGCAATCATAAATTGAAATGACGTTCTGATTTATGACATAATACATGTGTATATGTTTAATACCAAAATAAATTTAAAAAAAAAAAACTTTTCATAGAAAGTCCTAAAGAATCACAATACTTGCCCTAAACGGGTCTTACACAGAGAGATTCGCCCACGGGGGGGGGGGGGGGGGCTTAGAAGATATATATGTCCTTATAGGGACTACTATATAAATGAAATATAACAAAAGAAGTTTCTTCTTTATTTTATTATCTGAAAGTTTGGGATTCCAAGACTTGGAGGTAAGAAATATAGGTCCTTTGGGTCCATAGGTATCATCTTTGGAGTGGGGGCCTCAGGAACAGTTGGTATGGACTCCTCCGACGTTGGCTTCTCATTTGAAGTTTCAAAAGTCTTAGGTACAAAATCTGAAATATGGTTAACGGTTTCAACTGGTTTGATTTTTGGGAATGGGTTCAAAAAGTTCTTTCTCCATACTGGTCGTACGCTTATCCGAGTTGTGGTACGAAGCTTTACATTCTTAAACTTCGGATTTGGAGAGTTTCCACCAATGGCAGCTTTGCTCGGCGACACGTTCCTGTAATCCACAAATATCAAAAACAATGTATACATATAATATGGATGAGATCATTCCTAGTTCATGTCTAGACTCGGAAGTCAAGGAATGTGCTACTGTGTCATTGAGATTAAACACAAAAGGCTAATGTTTAATTCACTCAATGTTGGCTCTGATACCAACCTGTCACACCCCGATATTTCCACGTATTACCGGTGGGCCCAGTGGGGAGTATCGTGACGTAGTTGATATCATCATAGTCAAATAATCACAGTTCAATGCACAGCGGAAGTCTAAAGTAATAATAATACAAACCGATTCGAAAGTATAATAAAATATTACACAACGGTTGTGTATGGATCCACAGGCGGATCTTAAAACCGAAATATAAACATTGTTCAACAGACTTTAGACGTTTAGAACTTGCAAGATTCCTTATTAACGCCCCGAGCTCCCAGCCAATTTACGTACAGTACCTGTCACTTAATCTTTTTGGAAAATACGTCAGTTTACACTTGTAAATACAATTAACTGACTCTTTTGAAAATATTTAAGAAAATTGATTTAAATGCACAAGGCACAAATATTCTTTTATAACTTGGGACAATTATATTAATAATAATCTTGTATCAGATTTACATGTTTGTCCAACATTTAGGGCCGGTATAAAAGCTGAACAAGATTAATCGACACACCACAAATATAAACTCACAAGAAGTTTCCTCACGAATGAGTATATCTTTTACATACGCAACAGGCAGGTGTATGCCTACACCCCGTGCTTAAGTTGTGGCCATTTACGCTTTTTAAATGAGCCAAGGATATCCAGGACACGGTCATTAACCCCCAATGTTATTTGTTATCAAGAAATACTGATTAAAACGGGATTATGCAATTTAATCATCTCCGATTAAAAGGTTTCTACACCCGACCAAGCGGTATTTTTTTTATAATACCGTATCCCAAGCCCGTATAACGGAAAATAAGTTAAAAGTATTTACCTGAGCTAAAATAAAATTTTATTCCCAGCCGTATATTCAATCAGCAAGTACAAGTACTTCTACCGGGGCTCTCAATCTGCAACGAAGGTTTTATTAACCTATTAGATTCCTATCGGGTCTTATTTAAGTTGTAACTTAGACCGGTTAGTTTTAAGGAAAGGTTTACGGTTCAAAATGCAAGATTAAGCGAAGACCGGATTAGAATGTGTTTTAGACCCAACAAGTAGGAAGACTTGTATAAATTGGGTAAACTAAATACATTATGGATTTGGAGGTATGAATGACAAGGTTTGACCTGTTTCGGTCAATTTATGCAAACTAGTTACATAAACCGTACCGAACGCGTATATGCATAACGGGTAACCAAATGAGTCATGTACAAGTTCCACAAGTTAAAATGCTTTAAATATGTTGTGATATCAGTAGGATATCTTCCATTATTCCCAAAACGAATTTAAAACCAATTTAAGCCCTGTAGGGGTATTTTGGTCATTTTAGAGTTTATGAAAGAGGTTAAATAGAAATCTGAAGTTCTAAACTTAAACTTACTGTTAAATTATAAAAATTACAAGTTTTGTCCTTTATGTATGTCCCAAATTGCAGGCGCTGTCCATTGTCTTTAAAATTGATGAGTTTTGTCCTTAATGTTTGCAAATCTTGCACGTTATATCCTTTATGGCAAACCCAGTTAATTTTTTTTTTGTTAAATCTAGCCATGTGCAAGGCACATGAGGGTACTATTGTCATTTCATATCTTTAGGGTCTATCGTGTAAAACTGATTATGTTTAGGGGCTAGATTGTAAAAAAAATAAAAAGATTTATAAATACAAAATAATCTGCCATTTCTCTCTCTCATGTTCTCTGCCTTCTCTCTCTAAATTCTTACTCTCTTTCTTCTCTCCCCCTCTCTCACCTGCCGCCACCTCCCACCACCACCACCGTCTACCAGACTACCACCACCGTCTCATCGATATTACACCCATACATGACAGTATCTTGATTACTCAGATGAGTGTCTGGGTTAGCCGATTTATCAGGGGTTTGATTTTCACCCAAACCATCATTCCCACGGTAATTTAGAGGAGAATTGGCAACATTACCTGTGTTCATCGCTGCCTCTGTAGCCATAGAGACACCATTCCCTGCTGTGGCGATGAATAACCCCTCTTGAACCTTGTTCTCATCTAAGATTCTTCTACACCAAGACCCTAGAGCCTCAACGAAATTTGAGCTAGCTTTTTGGTGAGCCGATTGGAGCGAAACAGGGGGAGCCTTGCCCGCATCTTGTGCACTTGGATCCAGAGAAAAATCCACAAGATTCAGGTTAACCACAACCCTATTGTCAATTTGAGAGGGTCATTGAGGAACGCCCACTCCTCTATTACCTCCGGTGGACAGGGATGTGTGCGATTGAAGACCGGGAGCAAGATTACAAACTGGGGGCGCATGAAGGAGTGGGGATACTGGATAAGAATCCCTGCAGCGGCTCCTCCTGGTGTGACAGTGGTGGTCCGAAAGTGCACAAGGAGTGGCGATTGAAGACCTGATTTTAGTTAGTTTGATTATTTTGTGAGTGAGATGTTAATGGTGTTAGAGATATAAAATCTGAAAAGAAATGAGAAATCTGTTGATGGTGATGTTGGATCTGGTGGCTCCTCCTAGTGTGACAGTGGTGGTTCGACAGTGGTTGTGCGACGGTGGTGTCGGGGTGGGAGTGGGTGATGGCAGATGGTGGGGGGAGGTGGAGGTGACTGGTGAGGGTGGGTGTTTTAGAGAGAGAGTAGAGAGAGAGGTTTATATATAAAAATTTTTATTTTCTAAAACCTTTTTTAATTAAGGGGAAAGACAAGTGGGAGGTGAAATGACATTTCTACCCTCATGTGCCATGCACATGCCTTCATTTAACCAAAAAATCTAACTGGGTTTGGCCTAAAGGACATAACGTGCAAGATTTGCAAACATTAAGGACAAAACTCATCAATTTTAAAGACAAAAGACAGCGCCTGCAATTTTGGGCATACATAAAGGACAAAACTTGTAATTTACTCAAAATTTATTCATAACATCAGTAGGTAACAAGTCTTAGGTGCCAAATATGGTTTTAAACCATACTATGCGCTTAAATCGCATAAAAGTCGGTATTTGACGGTATTCGGGTTGATTAAGAAAATCTGAGATTTTTATCAGCCTCTACTGTTTAAAATAACTTATTTAATGTATAAAATCAGTATAAAAAGGTTTGATATATAAAGGATGTGTAAAACTCATTTTATTAGCGAAAATGGCATAACCGTCAATTATCGAGTCAATGCAAGAACCCTATGTTATGATCAGTTTAAAATTCAACAAAAATATCCAAAAATCCCTAAATATTATATCTTAACAGTGGGTATAAAGTTTGGTGCCAAAAATTGGGTTTAAATGGGATTTAGGTCGAAAATGCCATTTAATTAATAAAAAACCTTCATTTTACGATATCGAGCATAACTCTCATTTCAGACCATAAACTGATGTCAAATTTTTAGGGATACTTAAATATTAGTAATAAAGGTTTTTGTCCTCTCACATTTTCAAAAATCTCGTTTTAATATCAAAAGGGCATAATGGTCAACTTTTAAGCATTTAATGGAAACATGCAATGAACTAGGATTTCTAAGGAACCATGTTGTATAACCTCAGAGCGTTATACTAACACATAAAGTGGTTTTAAAGGAACCCTAAGGAATAACTAAACTAAGCTAAATTGGGTCAGAACTGAAAGTCAAAGCAAAAGTCGACTTTTGTGACTTTCGGTTGCGAACCGAGCCTAAACTCAGAATTGTCGGGTTGAACATGCCTAGAAATGTTCAATTAATATTTACCAAGTTATTAAAGTGACAAAACTGATTTTATTGCCTTTACATCATTAGTTATGAATTTTATTTAAAAACCGACTCGTTTGACCTTTATTTTAATTACTCTGACCCGACAATTAACTAAGCAAACGTGGTAATTAGGAGGTGCCCTTTTGAGGGTTTAATACCTACCTAATTACGATCACGTAGCCATGTTCATTGCGAACAATGGCTTGACCGTTTAAAAGTAAAAGCGTTTATCGCAACGCTTGACTTTTCGGCTTTCTAAGCTAAATAAAAATAACTAGCCATAAGAGGGCACTTACAAGGGGTCCAAGCAAGGATGAATTTGATCTAGAATACTCAGGTATGAAGCATAAGGCTTCAACTTAGAGCAATTCAGATCAAGTGTGAGAAATGAGAGCAAATCAAGTGGGTATTTGTAGGATTTCAAGAACCGTTAGGATCGTTTCTCGTAACTCGTGCTTTGATCAAGACCCTACTTGTGTTACCCACTGAATTTCAATACTATGGGTGCCTAAAACAAGCCCATAGAATGAAGAAAACCATGTTCAAAACCATAAACCAGCAGCTGATTTGAAAAAAAACTGATTTTGGCTGATCTGATGGGTTCTCGCGCCCCGCGTAGGCTGGGCCTACTTCTTACGCAGCCCGCGACCGGCTGGAAACTCAGCAACAGTTTTAAATATTGCAACTTTGGTCCCTGCATGTGTTTAAGGCCCTTTTTGACTCGTTTAAAGCCCGTTAAGCCATTTTCAAGGCTCTACAATGATGCCTAAACATAGGGAACATAAAACATGCTCAAAAATATGCCGGATGTCGGTTCGTTTGGTCGTACGGTTGCGTTGTTCGGTCAATTACGACGAAACACGAACGGACACGAAAAACAATCCAAATTACGCGACGAATGGAATTTTATCTTGCCAATTACTAAAATAAAATATTTTAATGATTACATAAATTTTTGATGTCTGGATATATTCCGAACGTAAGATATGCGCGAAAATGCAAACTTATGCACTTTTTTGATGCTTTTAGCCCCTATTTATCAAATAAGTTTATTTTTGCGCACCAAACACCTCTAAGCCTATTTCTAAGCTATGTAAAGGATATTTAGGGCATGTTTAACTTATGATCATATTCCAGAAGGTTCGATACTATTCGATTCGGTATACTTTTGCAGTTTGACGCAAATAGTCCCTGCGATCGAATAAACTTGATTTCAACACACCAAACCCTCCAAAACTTATTCCTAAGTTATGTAAAGGTTATTTAAGGTATGTTAAGCCCATGACACTGTTCCGGAGTGTTTGTCGCCTGTATAATTAAACATCACGATGCTTCGGGTTTGCTAAAAGGTCACTCAGATGTGACAATTAACATGTTGACGCTTTTAACCCTTCGTCGTGCAAACTTTCAAACTATTACGCAAACGGCTACTCTCGATCAACAAGTGGCTCATTTGTGAATATGAATACCGTAAGAGGTTATTCAGAGACTTATTTTTAGCATAATAACACTTCCAGTCCTTCCATAATCAAAGTTTTTGATCTTTCGCAAAATTAGTCCTTCATAGTCAACGTTTGACTTTATTAGGGTTTTGTACATGTGTCAACACATCATTAGACGTGATTTTTACGAGGTGTTACACCTGGATTCTCAGGTAGAGCTGAATGAGTGGAATGGATTGATCCAAATTTTGGATCAGGTTGTGCTTTCAGCTTCGAGTGACAGGTGGGAATGGATTGGGGGCGATAACAAAGATTTTTCCGTAGGAGCTGTGAAGTGCTTTCTCAGAAGTAGTGAAGATTTCAGCAACTGCTTTGTTTTCGAGTGGTCGAAATGGACCCCGAAGAAGGTGAATATCTTTGTGTGGCGTGCTCAAATGGGTCGGATTTCTACGTTGGACGCCCTTAGCAAGAGTAATTGTTTTAATGGGGATGAGACATGTGTCCTGTGCAACGATGGAAGTGAGACTGTGGAGCACCTGTTCTGTTCTTGTGCTGTGGCAGCTGCGGTTTGGTTCCAATTAAGCCGCTGGTGTCGCATCAGCCCGATATACGCCTTCTCGTTGAATGATCTTCTGGAGGTGCACGAGTTCGCAGGCCTTGCTAATAAAGCCAAAGAGATCCTTAAAGGTGTTATTATGGTGGGCTGCTGGTGCATTTGGAGAGCGAGGAACGAAAGAAGATTCTCTAACAGTCAAAGATCGGTCGCTAATATAGTTATGGATGTCAAATCTTTAGGCTATTTATGGTACAGTAATAGGTCCAAAAAGAGGGATATCTCCTGGGATAATTGGATTTCATTCTCTGTTATGTAAGGTTTTGTTTCTTTGTTTGCTGCCCTTGTTGTTGAGGGTGGTATGTTTGTGAATAATAGTTACCTTTCAAAAAAAAATGTGTCATACGTAGAATCCTTTATTTTGATGATCAATAACGTTGGATGGTTGTCATGTCATGTTTTATGATGACTTGATTTATTTGGAGGTTTAAATTCACTTAAACCTACTTAGTACTTGCATCCATTTTTTTTCATTTGTAACACTTATTTTATAATAACAATGTATATATTTCAAGATAGTAATTAATACTTATTATACAAAACTGTTCTCGTTTATGTCTTTAAAAGATAGTAATTAATTCTTATCTATCTATTATACTAAATGAATTCTCTTAGGCCACAAGGTTTATTCTTAGCCAATCATTTTGATGATGTGGACATCCTCTTAATCAAGAGAATTCACCAATGGGCGCCAAACTCTTTTCCTCTTTTCTCCTTTATCTCACTCTCTCACACGCGGCTTCTCAAACACGCTTTTCATTCATATCTTTCAAAAACCCTAATTATCATATAGGTGATTCTCTGGCGATTTCATACATCTTCGATTGTCTCAAACACAAAAGCTCTCATCCAGGTATCTTTATCATCTTCAACTTGCTTTCGATTGTCTCAAACACAAAAGCTCTCATCTAGGTATCTTTATCATCTTCAACTTGCTTTCAGATCTTGAAGATCCATCCTATTCCTTTGATAAATGGACGCTGGATATGTACATAGATGCAAAATTTAAAGACAGAGAAAGGGTTCGACAAATTAGAGATTAGTGTAGAAAGATACCGATGAGTTTCCGGCGGACCACCGGCGGCCTATCCGATGAAAGGGCAGGTAAGGTCACACCTCCTAATGTCTCAGATTTCTCTTAAAATTGATAAACCCTAAATCGATACCCATGTCATAGAAGTTAAGCCCTAAATCTATAGTTATTTCCTTTAATTTTGTCTCAGAGACCATTTTCTAATTTGTGCTTTTATAAAATTCCTTAAACTCTTAAACCTTAATTTTCTTTTGTTTCACTGATGTGAACCCCTCTTTGCTTGAATTTCAATGGCCAGATTTAGTTTTAACTTTGTAGTCATATTCAATTGAAATGGTGATGATTAAATTAGTTATTTCATGTATTTGCTTGAATTGAAGGGGCCATGTTGAATTGAAATACTGCTGATTAAATTAGTGATTTAATGTTTTTTGCTTAACTTAAAGAGGCCAGATTTCATGTTTTTTTGCTTAACTTAATGATGATTAATTCTGGATTTGACTGATAACAACGATATCAAACAGCCCGGTGGATGTGAAGCAAGGTGTGAATAAAAATGGGAATACTGTTCTGTACTTGGTGTTCGAGTATATGGAAACCGATTTGAAGAAATTCACCCGCTCATATCGCCAAACTGGTGAAAACATTCCACCCAAAGTCATCAAGGTGTACATATTATCAACAATATTTTTATTCTCTCTGCAATGAACATATACTAATAACTGTTTCCGGTGTTTGATGCAGAGCTTGATGTACCAGCTTTGTGAAGGTGTTGCTTTCTGTCATTCTCATGGTGTATTGCACAGGGATGTTACATGGAACCGGTTTCGGAGGATCAAACATGGAACCAGAATGTAAACCACAATCAAACTGCAAACACGTAAACATGTATATATTTGGTTCACTGTTCACTCGATCATATTGATTCTGAAATGCATACATGTTGCATAGATAGGAGGAAAAACAATTACACAAGCCAATTTATGCTCAAATCATATCTCTTATGGAAGAACTGGTGAATTGTACGCCTAGCAACTTTATTACTATTGCCACTTCACATCTTGGTTCAAGAGGTCAAAGACATGTAATCTAAAATTCCGTATAGATAAAACCTCAATAGGGTGGCATAGTGGTAAGCGATTCAGTTTCTTTTCAAACTTTGGAAAGTGTTGTTCAAACTTCTGAGTAAATTTACTTGTTAAACCGCGTGTACACGCGCGCTCTAACCTAGCATTTATATAAGTTTGAGATGCCGACATTTGTATTTGTGAATTAGCTTTTGGCATACATGTTAAGTAAAAAAATTATTGTTTTTTTGCAGCCAACAGTTTTAGGAGAGATTCAGTCGAGATTCAGTCGCCACTCGGGGTTGCTTCAGTAGAATTTATCGATCCACGAGAACCTGTAGCGGTTACTATATATATTATAGGGCCGTATCACCATGCATTATTAGAATATATCCTTCGTTTGTGTATTTGGTCTAGAAGTTTCAATAATTGCCAGTTTTCATTCTAGAGTTGCTCGGCATCTCACATCCTTGCATTTCAAATTTGTCATGATAAATGCATATTATGATATTAATCATGTGTTATATAGTTAACTTATAAGCCACATTTGCAGGTTGTTCCCATCCTAAGGGTTGGTCTTGCTCTTGCAGAGCATGCATCGTCCATCTTGCCAGCAACCAACACATACCACCTAGGTAATTAATAATGTTAATGTCAACATGTCATATGTTAATATCCATGTGTAATTTATTACTACACTTTTTTGCATAAAGTTAACATCTACTGCCTATTGTTTATACCGGTTTTTTATTTTTACTTTAAATGAAGGTGTTAGCAGAGACAAGCAGACTCTTCAACCAACGGTATATTTGAACAAGTAAGAAGTTCCAACTAGAGTTGTTACTTATTTCTAAACACATCACATTTAATTTGCGCCAGTTCCGTCCTCAACATTTTTGATACGTGCCACTTCAGTCCAAAAAGATAACACCCGTTAAAAACGTTGAGGACGGAACTGGCGCAAATTTTTTTTGGACTGAATTGGCATTTTCCACCAAACCACAGGGATGAAAATGGCGGTTAACTCTTAAAACAATATCATTGAGACTTTCAAAATGAGTATGGTCTTAACTGTTACATATATACTTACAACTGTTATTAATAACTTAGTTAATTAGTTTTAACTATGCAGGTTACCTGAAAAGCTTTCCGAAGGAACTCGAGTGTTCGTTGTAGATCCTATGTTAGCAACAGGTAAGCTTGCTTTTAGTTTGTTTCCGTGTATATATTGAGCCTTCCATTTATGTTGATCCAACATGCGTTTTGGGTCAGTAGTATTACTCATCTATTCAAGTAACGATTCTGACTTATTCTGCTTGTATATGCTCGAATAGCCGAAAAGAACTTCAGCTCATTTAGGTTGAACGGGTACACTTTGAACAGCCTAAATGTCTTCTTATCCATCATCCAACTTTAAATTTGTTTGACCCATTATCTTTTTATATATATTTTATATAAAGTTTCAATGGTCGCAAAAACATTGTCGAAAACTTACTGAATTTCACAATAGTTGTTAAAATTACTCTTTTTGTTCTATTCCAGCTGTATGATAATCAAATTAAAGACAGTTATTCTAAATTTGAGAAGATAAACACCGAAATGTTAGCGGTTTTCATAGACAGTGTGGAATGAATCTTGAACTTTAAGGGGGCTATTGGTTTGTAACTTGGAATCACTATGCGCATGGGTTTACGTATAATAGCATGATAATGGGAATAGGTTTTAACGACTTGTGATTTTTCCGTATTCATTTTTTTTCAGTTCATTGTAATTTAATAGTTACATAAGTAATTGTAATTTAATAGTTACATAAGTAATGGAATGTTTTTATCATTTCAAATTATATGTCAAACACTATTAAATATTATATTATTTACTTTGAGTAACCTTTTTTTTTCTTCTTGGTAAGGTTTGCCAAACATGGGTCTTAGCATGAAAAGATATCAGGTTATAAATCATACAAAAAAAAATATTTTTATAGATATAGATTTTTTAACACAACCCATAACCCGTGAAGCTCACATGTATAAAGACGTAATTATATTGCATGAATTACTTGATAAGTTAGTTGGGCAACCCCCTTTATGCATCAATTATTGATAAACAAAGTCAAGATTGAATTTACATAACTATCAGTTTCAGGAGAGATTCAGTAGCCACTCGGGGTTGCTTCAGTAGAATTTATCGATCCACGAGAACCTGTAGCGAGTAGCATATATATTATAGGGCCGTATCACCATGCATTATTAGAATATATCCTTCGTTTGTGTATTTGGTCTAGAAGCTTCAATAAACGCCAATTTTCATTCTAGAGTTGTTCGGCATCTCACATCCTTGCATTTCAAATTTTGTCATGATAAATGCATATTATGATATTAATCATGTGTTATATAGTTAACTTATAAGCCACATTTGCAGGTTGTTCCCATCCTAAGGGCTGGTCTTGCTCTTGCAGAGCATGCATCGTCCATCTTGCCAGCAACCAACACATACCACCTAGGTAATTAATAATGTTAATGTCAACATGTCATATGTTAATGTCCATGTGTAATTTATTACTACACTTTTTTGCATAAAGTTAACATCTACTGCCTATTGTTTATACAGGTTTTTTATTTTTACTTTAAATGAAGGTGTTAGCAGAGACGAGGAGACTCTTCAACCAATGGTTTATTTGAACAAGTAAGAAGTTCCAACTAGAGTTGTTACTTATTTCTAAACACATCCCATTTAATTTGCGCCAGTTCCGTCCTCAACATTTTTTATACGTGCCACTTCAGTCCAAAAAGATAAAGCCCGTTAAAACAATATCATTGAGACTTTCAAAATGAGTATGGTCTTAACTCTTACATATATACTTACAACTGTTATTAATAACTTAGTTAATTAGTTTTAACTATGCAGGTTACTTGAAAAGTTTTCCGAAGGAACTCGAGTGTTCGTTGTAGATCCTATGTTAGCAACAGGTAAGCTTGCTTTTAGTTTGTTTCCGTGTATATATTGAGCCTTCGATTTATGTTGATCCAACATGCGTTTTGGGTCAGTAGTATTACTCATCTATTCAAGTAACGATTCTGACTTATGCTGTTCGTATATGCTCGAATAGCCGAAAAGAACTTCAGCTCATTTAGGTTGAACGGGTACACTTTGAACAGCCTAAATGTCTTCTTATCCATCATCCAACTTTAAATTTGTTTGACCCATTATCTTTTTATATATATTTTATATAAAGTTTCAATGGTCGCAAAAACATTGTCGAAAACTTACTGAATTTCACAATAGTTGTTAAAATTACTCTTTTTGTTCTATTCCAGCTGTATGATAATCAAATTAAAGACAGTTATTCTGAATTTGAGAAGATAAACACCGAAATGTTAGCGGTTTTCATGGACAGTGTGGAATGAATCTTGAACTTTAAAGGGGCTATTGGTTTGTATCTTGGAATCACTATGCGCATGGGTTTACGTATAATAGAATGATAATGGGAATAGGTTTTAACGACTTCTGATTTTTCCGTATTCATTTTTTTTCAGTTCATTGTGATTTAATAGTTACATAAGTAATTGTAATGTAATAGTTACATAAGTAATGGAATGTTTTTACCATTTCAAATTATATGTCAAACACTATTAAATATTATATTATTTACTTTGAGTAACCTTTTTTTTTCTTCTTGGTAAGGTTTGCCAAACATGGGTCTTAGCATGAAAAGATATCAGGTTATAAATCATACAAAAAAAATATTTTTATAGATATAGATTTTTTAAAACAACCCATAACCCGTGAAGCTCACAGGTATAAAGACGTAATTCGATTGCATGAATTACTTGATAAGTTAGTTGGGCAACCCCTTTATGCATCAATTATTGATAAACAAAGTCAAGATTGAATTTACATAACTATCAGTTTCAGGAGAGATTCAGTCGCCACTCGGGGTTGCTTCAGTAGAATTTATCGATCCACGAGAACCTGTAGCGAGTAGCATATATATTATAGGGCCGTATCACCATGCATTATTAGAATATATCCTTCGTTTGTGTATTTGGTCTAGAAGCTTCAATAAACGCCAATTTTCATTCTAGAGTTGTTCGGCATCTCACATCCTTGCATTTCAAATTTTGTCATGATAAATGCATATTATGATATTAATCATGTGTTATATAGTTAACTTATAAGCCACATTTGCAGGTTGTTCCCATCCTAAGGGCTGGTCTTGCTCTTGCAGAGCATGCATCGTCCATCTTGCCAGCAACCAACACATACCACCTAGGTAACTAATAATGTTAATGTCAACATGTCATATGTTAATGTCCATGTGTAATTTATTACTACACTTTTTTTGCATAAAGTTAACATCTACTGCCTATTGTTTATACCGGTTTTTTATTTTTACTTTAAATGAAGGTGTTAGCAGAGACGAGGAGACTCTTCAACCAACGGTATATTTGAACAAGTAAGAAGTTCCAACTAGAGTTGTTACTTATTTCTAAACACATCCCATTTAATTTGCGCCAGTTCCGTCCTCAGCATTTTTTATACGTGCCACTTCAGTCCAAAAAGATAACGCCCGTTAAAAACGGTTAGGACGGAACTGGCGCAAATTTTTTTTGGACTGAGTTGGCATTTTCCACCAAACCATAGAGACGAAAATGGCGGTTAACTCTTAAAACAATATCATTGAGACTTTCAAAATGAGTATGGTCTTAACTCTTACATATATACTTACAACTGTTATTAATAACTTAGTTAATTAGTTTTAATTATGCAGGTTACATGAAAAGTTTTCTGAAGGAACTCGAGTGTTCGTTGTAGATCCTATGTTAGCAACAGGTAAGCTTGCTTTTAGTTTGTTTCCGTGTATATATTGAGCCTTCCATTTATGTTGATCCAACATGCCTTTTGGGTCAGTATTATTACTCATCTATTCAAGTAATGATTCTGACTTATTCTGTTCGTATATGCTCGAATAGTCGAAAAGAACTTCAGCACATTTAGGTTGAACGGGTACACTTTGAACGTTGTGTTGTAATTCGGGTCGTGATCAAACCATGTGTACATGTTTGGTCTACTTTGTACACATATTGTATATAACACATGTACAGTGGGGTTATGGGTTCCGAGCCACGGTGGTTGTGGTCTATAGACACTGATTTGTGGCAAATTGGCTTGGTCATGTAATGGGTCATAAAAAGAAACAAACCCGATGAGCCGAAGCCATAACGTCCAAGTCACATTTCATGTTCATTTATTTTAATTAAGTGTAATTTTATATATACTTTAGTACTAATACCGAAACAAATCTTTCATTAAAAGATTTATGAAAACACCGTTAAATAATATTTTTTTAGGTCACCCGTGTAACATACGGGGTCTTAAGCTAGTACTTTTATTATAAGAGTGTTCTCTTCTTTGTTTTTAAATGTGTCACAAGTACAACCCTTCATTTTAATGATCAATGACGTTGGATGGTTGTCATGTCATGTTTTATGATGACTTGATTTATTTGGAGGTCTAAAACCAAATAGAAGCTTGAGGATTTTTTGTAATTTTTTTTTCAAGAAACATAATAATTTCATATTGTTTTGAACTTGTATTCGTACTTCGATTTACTAGTCTAATTCTTTAAATCATTTGTTGAGTTGAACTTTTAAAGATCCCAATTTCATCAGCATTTTTTTATATCATATAATTTGGGCAAACCACAGTAGGAGAAAAATATACAAATAGAATTGGATTCACTTCAGACTATCAAATGATAACTCGTTATTATCCATAGTGATTCACCTCAGGCTGTATGGTATGGTATAGTCCCCCTGTCAAATCAGCTGTTTTAGCGCCACATGCCCCCTTTCCTATGCACCAATGGGGCCGCCATGGGTGGCTCGTTGGCACAGTGACAAGTGCCAACAACTCTTTTGTGGGTCTATTTCAAAACATAGCCTTTAAACAACGACTCTAAATTAAAAAGAAAAAAAAACTTTTAAACTTTAAATTTTAACACTATATATATCCTACAATTTTTAACAAATCCATACCATTTCTAACCTCTTTTTCTCTACATTTTTATACAAACTATCCAATTCACTTAGTGTTTCCCATTTCCCTACAACCAAAACGCGTGAGACTCCAACAATCTATTTTAGGGTAATTTAGCAAACAACGAGCAAAAAGAACGATATCGAAGAGTCATGCGAACGGATGAGATTGGGTACTATCCTATGCCCCACCACCACTCGCTGCCAAAACCCTTCACGCCCCACATTTACATTGACACTCTTTCCCCTAAAATCTTCACTTAAACCTACTTAGTACTTACATCCATTTTTTTCCATTTTTAACACTTATTTTATAATAACAATGTATATATTTCAAGATAGTAATTAATACTTATTATATAAGACTGTCTACTTTTATGTCTTTAAAAGATAATAGTTAATTCTTATACTTATTATAAGACTGTTCTCTTCTTTGGTTTTAAATGTGTCATAAGTACAACCCTTTATTTTAATGATCAATAAGTTGGATGGTTGTCATGTCATGATGATGACTCGATGTTTTAAATGTGAATTAACCATCACTAGTGCTCTAGTGATGTCCACGGGTATTTAAGTTCCACCTATGGTGGGTCCGGTGAGTTTTCCCCTCAATGTCTCAAGTTCGAGTCTTGGTGATAGGGGTTTCTCATTGAGGGGTTTAAATTGGGGATCTATTGTGCGAGGGGGCTCTCTAGCGTGGACCCGGCTAAGACAACGTATGCCAGACCTCCCGACATTCGCGAATAATTCACACCTTTCAAAAAAAAAAATATGACTCGGTTTATTTGGAGGCCTAAAACCAAATAAAAACTAAGGATTTTTTGTAATTTTTTTTCAAGAAACATCATAATTTCATATTGTTTTGAACTTGTAATCGAACTTCGATTCACTGGTCTAGTTCTTTAAATCATTTGTTTAGTTGAACTTTTAAAGATCCCAATTTCATTAGCAATTTTTTTTTATATCGAACAAACCACAATACGAGAAAAATATACAGATAGAAGTGGATTCACCTCAGGCTATCAAATGATAACTCGTTGTTATCCATTGTAGTTCACCTCAGGTTGTACGGTGTGGTATGGCGCCCCTGCCAAATGAGCAGTTTTAGCGCCCCATGCCCCATTTCCTATGCACCAATGGGGACGCCATGGGTGGCGAGCGCTAACGGCTCTTTGTGGGTCCATTTCAAAACATAGCCGTTAAACAACGGCTCTAAATTAAAAAGAAAAAAAAAAACTTTTAACTTTTAACACTGTATCTAAATTTTTAAAAAAAAAAACCTTTAAACTTTAAATTTGAACACTATATACATCCTACAATTTTTAACAAATCCATACCATTTCTAACCTCTTTTCTCTACATTTTTATACAAACTATCCAATTCATTCAATGTTACCCAACAACCAAAACGCGTAGGATCCCAACAGTTTATTTTGGGGTAATTTAGCAAACAACGAGCAAAAAGAATGGTATCCTGCGAACGGGTGACATTGGGTATTATCCGATTCCACCGACCACTCCAACCTCCCCTCATCCGACAATGCCACCACCACATCCTGCTTTTTTTTGATACTATACCACACCAAATCAACCACCATCAATTTTTCCACAAACCCAAAACATATCCCAAACCGAAAACGTACCCGAAACCCAACCCACTTCCTCAAAAGGTGGACGCGCAAGAAGACACTGTAAGAAGAGCGAGAAGGTCGAACGTGCTCCTAAAACGATCAAGAGGTGGACGCCTACCGAAGAACTAGCATTGGCATGAGCATGGCTCGACGTGTCAGAGGATCCAATTATCTGTAATTTATTTCTCTATTATCTTTTTATAACTATGTATTTACTTTCATTTTGTTGCTTGTAATTTAAAATTTTTTTTTCAAATTATAGCCAGCGACCAAGATATAGTCGTCTTTTAGAGGCGTATACGTGAGAAGTTTTTCAACACAAAGGCTCATAGTGAATATCGAACGCCCGATTCGTTTTCGGGCAAGTGGGCCGCAATGCGCACGAAGATTAACAATTTCAACAACATATACAATAGCCACGCCAACAATCACACAAGAAGAAGCGGTTCAAACGACGTGGACATCATGACCGCCACCCACAACGAATATAGATTGTATCATGGGCATCCGTTTACGATGATACCTTCCTCAGAGATTCTTCGCAAATCTCCAAAGTGGCATCTTGTACTGCCGTTTAACCCAACGGCCCATAGGTCAAAACGGTCCAAATCAACAACGACTAGCGAACCATCCGAGTCTGATGCTCATACTACTATTAACCTAAATGAAGATGTCGCAGCCCCCGACCCCTGCCCTGGGAGCGGGCGGCCGCGAGACACGGAGCGGGTGGTATCGGTTTTATTAATTTGGCAGCGGAAATGAGACATCAGGACTGAAGTTAGAAAATATTTATCAGAGTTTAAAACACCAATCTTTTAAAATAAATAAATGGGATAAAACCCAAGTTTTCATTACAATACATTTGTAGGGATAACCCTAATTTATTGAAAATAAAATCTCCTTTTTATTTAGATAACTTTTATAGCCACAACTTTAAGCCTTCAGTGCTCTCCAGCTGGCTTCTATTAGCTTCACATTAAGTTACCTGAAACACGTTTTAAAAAGGTTTTATCAGCAAGAAATATTGGCGAGTGCATCCCAGTTTAATCAAAACAGTTTTATAACGTTGCAGTATTGAGAGCGATTACAATGTTTATATCTACCCAATTACTCATTCAGTACTGTCAATCCTGACTTGTGGTCATATTACTCATTGGCTAACTCTTTGTCCAATAGTAACGAATTACAAGTAATGTATACAAAACCCCAACATACCAGCAGTAATTGTAGAATACATAGACTCGATCACTGTTCAGTATAATTTAAAACATTTGAGGTTTTGGTAAAACATTTTGAATGATTCATAAAAAGGTGGCAAAAAATAAGTTGTACTCACAAAAAGGTGACAAAAAAGTAAGATGTACTCACATTGCTGAATTAAATAATACTATAGCTTTCTGATGGTTTTCTTGGTTATTATCTATTAAAATTAAACAATGCGCACGTGTTAGTAAGATAACCCAAATCACATTAGCCGTACAACACGAGACAGAACTCCAACGAACTAAGTCAGGCAGAGCCTTGACATGTGTTACGGAGCCCTAGATCAATCGGGTAGGGTAACAAATACGTGATCGGGGGTTATAATACTTACAACGAGGCAGAGCTTCACTTTTTAGGGGGTATAATGCCCGAGTATTATGTCTACTATATGTCAGAGAGAAAGAAAGAATTTGAGCGACGATGAACGGAGGCCTTCGGCCCCTTTTATAGGTCTGATCGAGGTCGGCTCGCGCCCCGCGACCCATTCGGGTTTGCCCTTCGCGGCCCGCGAGGGACCTAGGGTAGGTCCTAGCCTGGTCGAGTTACCTATGTAGCTTCAACACGCGTTAGGACACGTGGCTCAAGCGGGTTTCGCCTGGTGTCACCCCGTCGCGCCCCGCGACAGTCCTGGGAGACCGGGTCGCGGCCCACGAGAAGCTTAAATATTTGTTTTTATTTGGTTTTTGTAAATATTAACGTTATTTAGGGTCGTTAATATATATTCGGGGTATATTAGGAACATTTAGGGTGTTTTAAGGGTTTTAGGAGGGTTGTTTTATCCTCCCCACCTTAATTTAAATCTCGTCCTTGAGATCTACTGGAACAGGTGTGGATATTTCCTTTGCATCTCTGACTCGAGCTCCCAAGTGTATTCTGGTCCTCTCTTAGAATCCCATTTCACTTTGACTAGAACTAATCTCTTGTGTTCGAGATTCTTGATCTTTCTATCTTCAATCTGAATGGGTTTCTCTACAAACTTAAGTTTCTCATTTACCTCTATGTCTTTAAGAGGTATCACTAAAGATTCATCTGCTAAGCACTTCTTGAGATTACATACATGAAATACATCATGTATTCCTGCCATTTCCTCTGGCAGTTGTAGCTGGTAAGCTACTGGTCCTATTCTTCTAATAATCTCAAAAGGTCCAACATACCTGGGGCTTAGCTTTCCTCTTTTAACGAATCTAACCACTCTTTTCCATGGAGGAACTTTTAATAATACCTTGTCTCCTACTTGAAATTCCAAAGGTTTTTCGTCTGTTGTCCGCATAACTCTTTTGGCGATCTTGTGTTGCTTTTAGTCTTTCCTTGACTAGAATTATCTTGTCCATTGTTTCTTGCACTATCTCTGGTCCAGATAGTTGCTTTTCTCCAATCTCTGCCCAACAGACTGGAGTTCGGCACTTTCGTCCATAAAGTGCTTCAAATGGTGCAGCACTAATGCTGGTATGAGAGTTGTTATTGTAGGAAAATTCTATTAATGGTAAATGATCATCCCAGTTTCCTCCGAAATCAAGTACACAGGCTCTAAGCATATCTTCCATCGTTTGTATTGTCCTTTCGCTTTGTCCGTCCGTTTGCGAATGGTAAGTTGTGCTTAGATTCAACCTGGTTCCCATTACTTTTTCGAAACTTGTCCAAAAATGAGATGTAAAATGGTTATCTCTATCAGATACAACAGATAAAGGAATTCCATGTAATGAAACTATTTCATTTACATATAACTTGGCTAACTGTTCCATACTGAAAGTTTCCTTCATTTGTAAGAAATGAACAGATTTGGTTAATCTGTCAACAATCACCCAGATTGTATCATTACCTTTTCGTGTCTTGGGTAACTTGGTAACAAAGTCCATTGTTATCAATTCCCATTTCCATATTGGCATTTCTAATTGATGTAATAATCCTGAGGGATTCTGATGTTCAGCTTTAACATGTGAATAGATTAGACATTTAGCAACATAGTTTGTTATATCCTTTTTCATTCCTACTTGTCGCAACCCCCGTCCCCTAATTACCCGGGAACGGGCGGTCGCGGCCAGTTTCAGTGGTATTGGTGTTTATCAATTTTGGCAGCGGAAATTTACATCAGGACCGTAGTTAGGAAATATTTTATTAGAGTAAAATACCACGCTTTTATAATAATAAATACATGGGAAAATCCCAAGTTTCCAGTACACACATTTTTGTAGGAATAAACCCTATTTTATTTAAATAAAACATCTCTTTATGTAGGTAACTTTTATAGCCACTTTTCCAAGCCTTCAGTGTTCTCCAGTTGGCTTTTATTTGGCTTTCACATTTTGTTACCTAAAACGTGTTTAAAAACATTTTGTCAGTGTGAAATACTGTTGAGTGAATCCCAGTTTAATCAAGATAAGTAAAACCGTCTACAATGTTGAGGGTGGTCGTGTAATTACATTTGTTTCCATCTACCTTAACTACCACCCACGGTACGGTCAATCAATGACTGGTGGTCATGTTACTACTCACAGTGTAGTAACAAATTTTGTATACAAAACCCCAACATACCGACGATAATTGTAGAATACAAATACTCAATCACTGTTTAATATAATGTAAAACATTTGAGGTTTTGTAAAAACAGTTTGCAAAAAGAAGGATTACTCACATTGCTGTCTTAGGGTTTTCCTTTAGGATTTCCTGGTGATTATCTATTAATTACACAAATGCACACGCGTTAGTATAATAACCCAATACTTACATTAGTAATACCCTCCCCGAGACGGCATTCCAACGACTACGTCGAGCAGAACCACGACAGCCGTTACGGAACCCTAGATCAATCGGGTAGCGTATCTAATACGTAACCGGGGTTATAATACTTACAACGAGGCAGAACTTCGTTATTTAGGGGGGTATTATACCCGAAAATTATGTATGATATGCATAAATTCGAGAGAGAAAGTTTGTGTAAGCGATCGGAATGAAAGGCCGATGCTCCCAATTTATAGGGTTGATTTTGTCTTCGTCGCGCCCCGCGTAAGAGAAGGAGAGGGCCTACGCGGCCCGCGAGCTAGGGTGGGTAGGCCCTAGCTTGTCCGGGTCATCACACTAGGCTTGACACGATTGTGCCACGTGTCGGCACCGGGCGTCTCCTGGTGGCCTATCTGTCGCGCCCCGCGTAGCCTGAAGGCAAGGCCTTCGCGACCCGCGACAGACTCGTTTTCATTATGTTTATTTTATTTTTAATTATATATGGTATTTTGGGCTCGATTTTCGTATATGGGGTGTATTTTAGGGCCTTTAGGGATTTTCTAAACATATTAGGGGTGTCAAAATTATTTTGGAGGGTTGTTATCCTACCCACCAGAAATTCTTTCTTAAATCTTGATACATCTTATCACTACCTGGATGTATCGTATACTTAGACTTATGGGCTTCTTCTAAAGTTCTGTGGCATAGGTTTCCTTGTCTAGGTATCCAGATCCTTTTCTTATGGAATCTACAAATTCCATCTCTCTCTCGTTCCAATTCTTTAATCATTCCTTTTAAACCTTCAGCGTCGTCCTTGATTGTTGTTTCCTGTATCTCTCTAATTTGCTCATTTAAATCTATATGCAGATTTAATCTTAGAGAGCGTACTCGTTTTGGCTTTTCATCATACTTTCTACTTAAAGCATCAGCTACTACATTAGTTTTCCCTGCATGATACTGGATATCACAATCATAATCACTAAGAATTTACATCCAGCGTCTCTGTCTCATATTTAATTCCTTTTGCTCAAAAACAAACCTTAAACTCTTATGATCTATGAAGACAATAAACTTACTACCATAAAGATAGTGTCTCCAAATCTTAAGGGCAAAAACTATGGCTCCTAATTCTAGATCATGGGTCGTATAATTCTCTTCATGTTTCTTAAGTTGTCTAGAGGCATAAGCTATAACCTTTTGACGTTGCATTAACACACAACCATATCCTAGCTTAGACACGTCACAATAAACTATAAAGTCTTCAGTTCCTTCTAGTAACGTGAGTATGGGTGCGTTGGTTAACCTTTGCTTAAGAATCCTAAAGGCTTCTTCCTATTTTGGTCCCCATTCAAACTTAACTGATTTGTGGGTCAGTTTGGTTAATGGAATGGCTATTCTAGATAAATCTTTAATAAATCATCTATAATATTATAACAACCCTCCAACAATATTTCCGACACCCCTAATATGTTTAGAGTGCCCTTATATGTCTTAAATTACACCCCGTATACGAAAACCGAGCCCAAAATACCTTATACAATTAAAAATAAAATAAAAATCAAGTTTATGGGTCGCTCGCGGGCCGCAAAGACCTTCTCTTAGTCTTACACGGGCCGCGACAGCTAGGAGATCAGACGACACCCTGAGGTGCCACGTGCCACCACTTGTCGAGCCTATATTCGTGACCAAGCAACCCTATGACCCTACACCCCTACGTCGCGGGCCGCGAAGGCTAAGCCTTCGGCTTACGCGGGCCGCGAGGAACTTGAAATCAGCTCCTATAAATTGGGAGCTTCGGCAGTCATTTTCCGCCACTCAATTTCGAAATCTCTCTCTCAATTCTGAATAGTAGGCATTATAATCGGGTATTATACCCCCTAAATAACGAAAATGTGAAAGCCAGATAGAAGGATAAAAACTCTTATTGATTAAACTGGGATTAAACTGTTAACGAAAATTGTGTAGAAATAAACATTGTAATCGCTCTCAATACTGTTAAAGGATAAAAACTCTTATTGATTAAACTGGGATTCACTCACCAGTATTTCCCACTGACAAAATGTTTTAAACGCGTTTCAGGTAACAAAGTGTGAAAGCCAGATAGAAGCCAGCTGGACAGCACTGAAGGCTTGGAAAAGTGGCTATAAAAGTTACCTGAATAAATAGATGTTTTTATTAAATAAAATAGGGTTTATCCCTATAAAAATGTGTGTACTGAAAACTTGGGAGTTTCCCACGTGTTTAATATTATGAAAGTGTGGTATTTTACTCTGATAATATATTTCCTAACTACGGTCCTGATGTAATTTCCGCTGCCAAAATGATAAACACCGATACCACTAAATCTGCTCTCGCGGCCGCCCAATCCCGGGACAGATATGGGACGAGGGTTGCGACAAATATCCTGCCAGTTCAAGAAAACTTCTTACTTCCGTTGGTGATTCAGGGACTTTCCATTTAGTAATCGCCTCGATCTTTGTGGGATCCACATGAATTCCTTCATGATTAACCAGATGTCCAAGGAATTGCACTTCCTGTAACCAGAATTCGCATTTTGAGAATTTAGCATAAAGCTTCTCTTTTCTCAATAATGTCAGAAGTGTATGCAGATGTTCTGCATGTTCCTCTTTATTCTTAGAGTAAATTAGAATATCATCTATGAAGACAATTATAAATTTATCCAAGTATCGTTTACATATCCTGTTCATCATGTCCGTAAATGCGGCTAGGGCATTGGTTAAACCAAATGGCATAACTGTAAATTCATAATGATCGTACCTTGTGCTGAAAGCAGTTTTAGGAATGTCCTCTCCCTTTACTTTCAATTGATGATATCCTGAACGTAAATCAATCTTAGAAAAGAATCGAGCTCCTTGAAGTTGATCGAACAGATCATCGATTCTCGGTAGTGGGCACCAATTTTTAATCGTAACCTTGTTCAATTCCCGGTAATCAATGCACATACGCATCGATTCGTCCTTCTTTTTGACAAACAGGACCAGTGCTCCCCATGGAGATGAACTAGGTTGTATAAAACCTTTTTCGCGCAGTTCGTCCAACTGTTTCTTCAGCTCCTGCATCTCCGTCGGTGCTAATTGGTAAGGTGCCTTGGCAATCGGTGTCGTTCCTGGTATTAGGTGAATCCTAAATTCAACCTCTCTATTCGGCGGTAATTCGGGTAATTCTTCTAGAAAGACATCTGAGAATTTAGATACTACAGGAATAACTTTTAATTCTTTTTCTTTAGTGTTAATGATTATGGAAATCATATACACTATTCCTCCTTTCCTTGCACAACTTGCTGCTTTCATCACAGAGATAAATTTTGTAGACCTAGTTGGCTTATCTCCTTTAATTGTGATCTTTTCACCTTTTGGTGCACTTACTTATACAAACTTTTGATCACATAAAATACTGGCATGATTGGCTACCAACCAATCCACTCCTAATACAACATCGAATCCGGCTAGATTCATTGGGTAAAGGTTAGCAGAAAAATAATGGTTTAGAATTTCTATTCTTGCTCCCTGCAAGATTTCATTTATGTTAATGGATTCTCTATTTGTTGTCTCCACCAGACAGTCTTGTTGAAGTTTAGTTAGTGGTTGGTCGAGAAGTTTGTAGAAAGAAGTATTGATAAAGCTTTGGTTTGCACCAGAGTCAAATAATATTTTGGCAAATATATCGTTAACTAAAAACGTACTAGCAATCACATCCGGAATCATCTTGGCTTCTTCAGCTGTTAGAATGAATGCTCTGGCATTCTTATTGGGTCTTTTACTTACCTTAGTTTTGTTGGTTGTTGTTAGAGCTAGTTTCGGATAGTTCGGTTTGATGTGACCAGCTTCTCTACAATTGAAGCATAACCTATTACTAGGTTTTCTCCTACAGTCTTCTTCTTTATGTCCAGACATTTTGCAAAAGTTACCGTATATCGAGCACCTTCCTGAGTGCTTTCTTTTGCAATACTTGCAGTGGGGTGCAGAGGAAGAACCTGTACCTTTCCCACGGTTGGAATTACCGTAGAGAAATTCTTGGGTAAGCGTTTGAGCTAGGTTCTTTCTCTGGTTTTCCTCTTGTGTACGTACCAATTCATCAGTCAGGGTGTTGACTAGTTCTACTGCTTCTTCTATGGTTTGTGGCCTAGCTGCCTTGACTATGTGTCCAATCGCTACTTTTAGTATCCAAAAAGTAATTAATTCTTATATTTTTATTATAAGACTGTTCTCTTCTTTGTTTTTAAATGTGTCATAAGTACAATCTTTAATGATCAATAACGTTGGATGGTTGTCATGTCATGTTTTATGATGACTTGATTTATTTGGAGGTCTAAAACCGAATAAAAACTTGTGGATTTTTTGTAATTTTTTTTTCAAGAAACATAATAATTTCATATTGTTTTGAACTTGTAATCGTACTTCGATTCAATGTTTTAAAAATCAGTTTTTAAGTCATACCGGGTTGGGCTCTGAAATGGTTCAATCGGTTGAACCGGGTTGTACCGAGTGGTTGAACCGGGTTACTAATTAACCATATAATTCCGAAAAATACAAATTCATCTCGAAAAACACTCCAATCCATGTAGGATTTATGTAACTGGTCATAGTTTTATCTAAAAACAACTATTTTATTGTACAATATTAAGCATTTTAAAAATAGTTTTATTATTTATAAACAATATTGCATTGTACGAGGTAGCTAGCAGTTTCACCAACAATGAAATATTAGAATAGAAGTCACTATGTTAATTACCGGAAATATGGAAGGTCATAGTACCTTAATATCAAAATTTTAAATAAAATAAAATAATCAAATCTTAAGATAATGCAAACCGGTTCAACGGGTTGAACGGGTTCTACCAAATTTACCGTCGATACATAAAACATACCGTATTCGGGTTTTACCGGCTTTTATCATACCAGACTCGTGTCTGATATCCGATTTAACCGGTATAACCGGCCGGTTCATACCGGTATTTAAAACATTGCTTCGATTCACTAGTCTAGTTCTTTAAATCATTTGTTGAGTTGAACTTTTAAAGATCCCAATATCATCAGCATTTTTTATATCATATAATTTGGGCAAACCACAATACGAGAAAAATATACAGATAGAATTGGATTCACCTCAGGCTATCAAATGATAACTCGTTATTATCCATATACAGATAGAATTGGATTCACCTCAGGCTATCAAATGATAACTCGTTATTATCCATAGTAGTTCACCTCAGGCTGTACGGTGTGGTATGGTGCCCCTGCCAAATCAGGTATTTTAGCGCCCCACGTATAACAACCCTAAAGAAAACTGACACCCTCATAAATTTTCCGACACCCTAATATATTTTTAAATACCCCTATATGTCTTAAAATACACCCCGTATGTGAAAACCGAGCCCAAAATACGTTATGCCATTAAAAATAATTAAAAAACAAAGAAATTGGGTTTCAGGCGGGCTGCGTAAGCCTTCGCTTAACCCTTACGCGGGCCGCGACAAAGTGAAAGCTGGCTAAACCTTGGGCCGCCACGTGGCCAAACACCCGTCGACCCTATATGCTGACCCAGATCAGCTATGCCGTTGACTCCCTTTGACGCGGGCCGCGTAGCCCGTTGTCTTACCTTACGCGGGACGCGTAAAAAGCCAAATCAGGCCCTATAAGTAGCATGCATTGGCCTTCAGTCAGAAATCGTTCACGAATACTTTCTCTCTCGAATTTATTAAGGAATAGGCATAATCTCGGGTATAATACCCCCCTAAATAACGAAGTTCTGCTCAGTTGTAAGTATCATAACCCCTGGATACGTATTAGATACTCTGCCCGATTGATCTAGGGTTCTGTAACGGCTGTCGTGGTTCTGCCCGACGTAGTCGTTGGAATGCCGTCTCGGGGAGGGTATTACTAATGTTAAAATGGTTTATTATACTAACACGTGTGCATTTTTGTAATTTATAGATAATTCCCAGGGAACTCTTACTAAAAACCTAAGACAGCAATGTGAGTAATCTCCTTTTTGTAAACTGATTTTACAAAACCTTAAATATTTTACAATGCAATTTAGCAGTGATTGAGTCTTTGTAATTCTACGATTACTGCCGGTATGTTGGGGTTTTGTATACAAAATGTGAGACACGTTACCATTGGACGAAGAATTAGCCAATGTGTAATATGACCCACCAGTCAGGATTGATAGTACTGAATGAGTAATTGGGTAGATATAAACATTGTAATCGCTCTCAATACTATTTAAATTAAATTAATGTTTCTTGATTAAACTGGGATTCACTCACCAGTATTTCCCACTGACTAATGTTTTTAAAACGCGTTTCAGGTAACACAATGTGAAAGCCAATTAGAAGCCAGCTGGATAGCACTGAAGGCTTGGAAAAGTGGCTATAAAAGTTACCTAAATAAAGAAGGCGTTTTAACTCAAATGGGATTTATCCCTATAAAACAGTTTGTAATGAAAATTTGGGTTTTATCCCAATGTGTTTATTTCTATAAAATATGGTGTTTTACTCTGATAAAATATTTCATAACTATGATCCTGATGTAAATTTCGCTGCCAAATTAATAAACACTGATACCACCGACACTGAGTTCGCGGCCGCCCGTTCCCGGGACAGATAGGGGGCGGGGGTTGCGACATAAGGTCGTATCAGAGCTAAGCCACTGATTCAGCCACAGAAGCGTTCTGCTGACATCAAAATTTAAATTGTTAGGAAATAAATTACGGGAATACGTGCATAATTGTATTTCTTGTTATGTGTTATTTGACTATTTGTTAGTTTACAGTATGAGCGACCAAGGACCATCTGACGCGTACCGTCAATTGTCTGGTTCGCCTAAAAGCGAAGGTGCCTCTTCTCAGCCTGCCCTCTCAGGGTACTCTGCTGATACGGAAGAAGGAATATTCGTGTTTAAAGCTCAGTCCGAGGAGCCATTCCCTCCGAAAAGAGAGGATGGTTCAGTCGAGGGGCACATGAGCGTAGGAAATGTATGAAAAAGTTACAAGACCAGAGAGCACTAGCAGCAGCTAAAAGAGAAACCGATGCCTATGCCCAGGATATGATTAGTAGGGGTATAGCCAACATCCACATCCTAGCAACCACTGCAGCTGACCCTAACCTGGAACAAATGATAGCACCCCAACCACAACCACCAATTCCTGACCAACTGATGGAGATAGAAAACCCTGAAAATCAAGTAGAAATGCATGATTTCAACCCGGAGGAAAAACCTAGGGTACCAGCACCAAATCCATTAGACCCAAATTACGACCCATGGTGGGATGACAATAGGGACTATGTGCAACGTTACCCGATACACGAAGACATGCCCATGCCAAACTTAGGAGCCTACCCAGATTTGGACCCTCTAGATCCCTATTATGATAATGATGTATTCATTAGAGAGATTCTAGAAAATCCTTACCCATACCAGGCCCCTATACCTCCATACCAGGAACCCGCACCCCAGATTCCGAACCCAGTCCTAGAACCTGCACCCCCAATGAGTGCAAACAATGTACAAGAACTTAGGACATTTGGTGAGGAAATTTTAGAAAGTAGTGAAAGAATGCGACAGGTAGGAGAGCGACTCGTCTGGAAATACGACGAGCGCAATATGGATTTCTGGATGAATCCATATCCATGAATGTGATGGTGGAAATGGTAGTAATAATAATATTTATAATAATATAATATAATATGTGTGTATGTGTATGAAAAAAAAACTACGGATGCCTATTACTAGTAGCGTAACTTTAAATTTCAGTCGGTATTGTAATTTTAATTTCAGTACTGGTGTAATAGATGCATATTATATGAATAGAGTAAAGTCGCAATGATCGACGCTTTTGACCAAAGTGCGTGTCATGTGTTTGACTATATTAAATATTATTTTGTGAAATTAATACGTGGTAACTGTTTATAAATTCAGATGGCCGACGAAGGAAATCAAGAAAATCTGAATAACGATAACCAGAGTAACATTAACTTGGTTAATGAGAATCCGAACAACAACAATAACAATGGAAACCAAATGGATAATAGTGCCATCCAACACATAGTGGCACAAGGAATTATAGATGCAATGCCATATATTCTTCAAACTGTTAAGGATGCGGAAAATAAAAGTAAGCATAGTAGTAAGCAACCAACTGAACCAGAACACAGTGTGAACAATGGACCTGTACTTCAAGTGCCCATTCCCAAAAGAAGAAGAACCATGTCTTATGGTTGTTCTTATAAAGAATTCTGGTCCTGCAAACCAATAGAATTCTCGGGCAATGAAGGACCCATTGCAACTCTGCGCTGGATAGAAAAGACTGAAGCTGTTCTGAAAATAAGCAAGTGTGCTGAAGAAGACAAAATAATGTTTGCTTCTAATTAATTTAAAAACTCAGCCTTAGAATGGTGGAACACTATCCTCCAGTCAAGAGGAAGTGATAGGGTATACAACATGGAATTGGAGGAATTTAAGAATATGGTAGAAAGGAAATTCTGCCCTCCCAATGAAAATGAACAGATAGCAAATAAGTTTCTAAACCTTAGGATGACCGGGGTAGATAGTAAGGGTTATACTACCACATTCTTTGAATATGCTAGAATAGTACCAACCCTTGCATCACCTGAACCAGTATTAATCTCCCGTTATATCTGGGGGATTAATTGGAGAAATTAGACATGTAGTCAAGGCAGCTAAACCTCAAACTATAGAAGAAGCTGTAGAACTAGCAAACACCTTGACAGATGAATTAATCCGTACTAGAGAAGAAGATCAGAGAAGAAACCTAGCTCAAAGACTTACCCAGGAATTCCGATCTGGAAATTCTAACCGTGGGAAAAATGTAGGTTCCATATCTGCACCTTATTGCAAGTATTGCAAAAGGAAGCATTCTGGAAGATGCTCCATATATTGCAATTTCTGCAAAATATCAGGACACAAGGAAGAAGACTGCAGGAGGAAAGCCAACAACAGGATATGCTACAATTGTGGGGAACAAGGTCATATCAAGCCAAACTGTCCAAAATTAGCTCCAGCTACAAACAACAAGAACACTAAAAATGCTAGAGCATTTGTTCTGACAGCAGATGAAGCCAAAATGATTCCAGATGTCATAGCCGGTACGTTTTTAGTTAATGATGTTTTTGCTAAAGTATTATTTGACTCTGGTGCAAACCAAAGTTTTATTAATACTTCATTTTGCAAACTTCTAAATCAGTCATTAACTAAACTACCACAAGAATGTCTAGTAGAGACAGCAAATGGAGAAACGATTAGGATTTCTGAAATCTTGCGTGGAGCAAGAATATAATTTTTAAATCAAAAGTTTATTGCAAACATTTACCCAATGAATCTGGTAGGATTTGATGTCGTTTTAGGAATGGATTGGTTAATAGCCAATAAAGCCAGTATTTTATGTGATCAAAAGTCAATCCAAGTAAATTCACCAAAAGGTGAAAAGATCATAATTAAAGGAGATAAACCATCTAGATCCACGAAATTCATCTCTATGATGAAAACTGCAAGCTATATAAGAAAAGGGTCTATAGTGTATTTGATTTCTATAATCACTAACACTAAAGGAAAAGAACTAAAAGACATTCCAGTAGTGTCTCAGTTTTCAGATGTATTTCCAAAAGAATTACCAGGACTACCGCCAGACAGAGAAGTCGAATTCAGAATTCACCTATTACCAGGAACAGCACCAATTGCCAAAGTACCTTACCGTTTGGCACCCACAGAAATGCAGGAATTAAAGAAACAATTAGACGAATTGTTGGAGAAAGGATTCATACAGCCAAGCTCATTGCCATGGGGAGCACCAATTTTATTCGTTAAAAAGAAGGACGGATCAATGCGTATGTCCATTGACTACCGTGAATTGAACAAAGTCACAATTAAGAATCGGTACCCATTACCGAGAATCGATGATCTGTTTGATCAATTGCAAGGAGCTCGATTTTTCTCTAAAATCGATTTAAGGTTAGGATATCATCAATTAAAGCTACAGGAAGAGGACATTCCTAAGACCGCCTTCAGAACGAGGTATGGTCATTATGAATTTACTGTCATGCCATTTGGTTTAACCAATGCCCCAGCCACATTTATGGACATGATGAACCAAATATGTAAGTCATATTTGGATAAATTCATAATTATTTTTATTGATGATATTCTCATTTATTCTAAAAGTAAGGAAGATCATGCAAAGCATTTGCACGCTCTTTTAAGTCTATTAAGAAAGAAAAAACTTTATGCTAAATTTTCAAAATGCGAGTTTTGATTAGAACAGGTACAGTTTCTTGGACACTTAGTCAATCATGAAGGAATTCAGGTGGATCCCACCAAGATCGAGGCAATAACCAAGTGGAAAACCCCTGAGTCACCAACCGAGGTTAGAAGTTTCTTAGGATTGGCTGGTTATTATAGAAGGTTCATTCGAGATTTCTCTAGAATAGCCATTCCTTTAACTAAGTTAACCTGTAAATCCATTAAGTTTGAATGGGGACCAAAACAAGAAGAAGCATTTATAATTCTTAAGCAAAAACTAACCCATACACCCATACTAGCATTACCAGAAGTAACTGAAGACTTTGTAGTCTATTGTGACGCTTCCAAACTAGGTTATGGATGTGTATTAATGCAACGCCAAAAGGTTATAGCTTATGCATCTAGGCAACTTAAGAATCTTGAAGAGAATTATTCAACCCATGATCTAGAATTAAGAGCCATAATTTTTGCCCTTAAGATTTGGAGACATTACCTTTATGATAGTAAGTTTACCATATTCACTGATCATAAAAGTTTAAGGTATGTTTTCGGGCAAAAAGAGTTAAATATGAGACAAAGACGCTGGATGGAAATGCTTAGTGATTATGATTGTGATATCCAGTATCATGCAGGAAAGGCAAATGTAGTTGCTGATGCTTTAAGTCGAAAGTATCATGAAAAAGCAAAAAGGGTACGTTTTCTTAAATTAAATCTACAAGTAGATTTAAATGAGAAAATTAGAAAAGCACAAGAATCAGTAATCAAGGATGATACTGAAAAACTAAAAGGTATGATTAACGAATTAGAACAAGGAACAGATGGAATTTGGAGATTCCATAAAAAAAGAATGTGGATACCTAAATTAGGGAACCTGCGTCATCATATATTAGAAGAAGCCCATAAGTCTAAATATACAATGCATTCTGGAAGTGATAAGATGTATCAAGATTTAAGAAAGAATTTTTGGTGGATAGGAATGAAAAAGGACATAGCAGCCTATGTTTATAAATGTTTAACCTGTTCACAAGTTAAAGCTAAACACCAAAAATCTTCAGGTTTGTTACAGTAGCTAGAAATGCCAGTGTGGAAATGGGAATTGATAATAATGAATTTTGTTACCAAATTACCCAAAACAAGGAAAGGTAGTTATACAATCTGGGTGATTGTAGATAGACTAACCAAGTCAGCTCATTTCCTACCAATGAAAGAAACTTTCAATATGGAACAGCTAGCTAAATTGTATGTAAATAAAATAGTTTCACTACATGGAATTCCTTTATCAATTGTTTCCGATAGGGATAGCCGTTTTACCTCTCATTTTTGGTCAACTTTCCAAAAAGCAATGGGAACCAAGTTAAATCTAAGCACAACTTACCATCCTCAAATAGACGGATAAAGCGGAAGGACAATTCAGACAATGGAAGATATGCTTAGAGCTTGTGTAATTGATTTCGGAGGTAATTGGGACGATCACTTACCTTTAATAACAGTTATCACACAAGTATCAACGCTGCACCATTCGAAGCACTTTATGGACGAAAGTGCCGAACCCCAGTCTGTTAGGCAGAAATTGGGGAAAAACAACTATCTGGACCTGAGATAGTGCAAGAAACAACCGACAAGATTATTCAAGTCAAGGAACGACTGAAAGCAGCACGTGATCGACAGAAGAGCTATGCTGATAACCGACGCAAACCATTGGAATTTCAAGTAAGAGATAAGGTATTGTTAAAAGTCTCTCCTTAGAAAGGAGTAGTAAGATTTATTAAACGAGGAAAGCTAAGTCCCAGGTATATTGGACCTTTTGAGATTATTAGAAGAATAGGACGTGTAGCCTATCAGCTACAACTGCCAGAGGAAATGGCGGGAATACATGATGTATTTCATGTATCTAATCTCAAGAAATGTCTAGCCAATGAATCACTTGTAATACCTCTAAAGGATATAGAGGTAAATGAACAACTCAAGTTTGTAGAAAGGCCTCTACAGATTGAAGACAGGAAAGTCAAGAATCTCAAGCACAAGAGATTAATTCTGGTCAAAGTGAAATGGGACTCTAAAAGAGGACCAGAATACACATGGGAGCTTTAATCAGAAATGCAAAGGAAATATCCACACCTATTCCAGTAGACCTCGAGGACGAGCTCTAAAACAAGGTGGGGAGAATATAACAACCCTAAAGAAAACCGACACCCTCGTAAATTTTCCGACACCCTAATATATTTTTAAATACCCCTATATGTCTTAAAATACACCCCGTATGTGAAAACCGAGCCCAAAATACGTTATGCCATTAAAAATAATTAAAAAAACAAAGAAATTGGGTTTCAGGCTGGCCGCGTAAGCCTTCGCTTAACCCTTACGCGGGCCGCGACAAAGTGAAAGCTGGCTAAACCTTGGGCCGCCACGTGGCCCAACACCCGTCGACCCTATATGCTGACCCGGATCAGCTATGCCGTTGACTCCCTTTGACGCGGGCCGCGTAGCCCGTTTTCTTACCTTACGCGGGTCGCGTAAAAAGCCAAATCAGGCCCTATAAGTAGCATGCATTGGCCTTCAGTCAGAAATCGTTCACGAATACTTTCTCTCTCGAATTTCTTAAGGAATAGGCATAATCTCGGGTATAATACCCCCCTAAATAACGAAGTTCTGCTCCGTTGTAAGTATCATAACCCCTGGATACGTATTAGATACTCTGCCCGATTGATCTAGGGTTCCGTAACGGCTGTTGTGGTTCTGCCCGACGTAGTCGTTGGAATGCCGTCTCGGGGAGGGTATTACTAATATTAAAATGGGTTATTATACTAACATGTGTGCATTTTTGTAATTTATAGATAATTCCCAGGGAACCCTTACTAAAAACCTAAGACAGCAATGTGAGTAATCTCCTTTTTGTAAACTGATTTTACAAAACCTTAAATATTTTACAATGCAATTTAGCAATGATTGAGTCTTTGTAATTCTACGATTACTGCCAGTATGTTGGGGTTTTGTATACAAAATGTGAGACACGTTACCATTGGACGAAGAGTTAGCCAATGTGTAATATGACCCACCAGTCAGGATTGACAGTACTGAATGAGTAATTGGGTTGATATAAACATTATAATCGCTCTCAATACTGTTTAAATTAAATTAGTGTTTCTTGATTAAACTGGGATTCACTCACCAGTATTTCCCACTGACAAATGTTTTTAAAATGCGTTTAAGGTAACACAATGTGAAAGCCAATTAGAAGCCAGCTGGATAGCACTGAAGGCTTGGAAAAGTGGCTATAAAAGTTACCTAAATAAAGAAGGCGTTTTAATTCAATAAAATAAGATTTATCCCTATAAAACAGTTTGTAATGAAAATTTGGGTTTTATCCCAATGTGTTTATTTCTATGAAATGTTGTGTTTTACTCTGATAAAATATTTCCTAACTACGATCCTGATGTAAATTCCGCTGCCAAATTAATAAACACCGATACCACCGACACTGAGTTCGCGGCCGCCCATTCCCAGGACAGATAGGGGGCGGGGGTTGCGACACCACGCCCCCTTTCCTATGCACCAATGGGGCCGCCATGGGTGGCTCGTTGGCACAGCGGCGAGCGCTAACAACTCTTTTGTGGGTCCATTTCAAAAGATAGCTGTTAAACAACGACTCTAAATTAAAAAGAAAAAAAAACTTTTAAACTTTAAATTTTAACACTATGTATATATCCTACAATTTTTAACAAATCCATACCATTTCTAACCACTTTTTCTCTACATTTTTATACAAACTATCCAATTCACTCAATGTTTCCCAACAACCAAAACGCGTAGATTTTGGGGTAATTTAGCAAACAACGAGCAAAAAGAACGGTACCGAAGAGACCTGTGAACGGGTGAGATCAGGTATTATCCGATGCCACCAACCACTCCAACCTCCCCTCATCCGACAACGCCACCACCACATCCTGGTTTTTTTATACCATACCACACCAAATTAACCACCATCATTTTTTCCACAAACCTAAAAATATCCCAAACCCAAAACATACCGAAACCCAACCCACTTCCTCAAGAGGTGGAAGCGTAAGAAGGCACCGTAAGAAGAGCGATAATGTCGAACGTGCTCCTAAAACGATCGAGAGGTGAACGCCTACCGAAGAACTAGCATTGGCATGAGCATGGCTCAACGTGTCGAAGGATCCAATTATCTGTAATTTATTTCTCCATTATCTTTTTATAACTATGTATTTATTTTTATTTTGGTGCTTGTAATTTCTTTTTTTTTCAAATTAGAGCCACCGACCAAGATATAGTCGTCTTTTAGAGGCGTATACGTGAGAAGTTTTTCAACACAATGGCTCATGGTGAATAACGAACGCCCGATTCGTTTTCGAGCAAGTGGACCACAATGTGCACCAAGATTAGCAACTTCAACAACATATACAATAGTCACGCCAACAATCACACAAGAAGAAGCGGTTCAAAGGACGTGGACATCATGACCGCCGCCCACAACGAATATAGATTGTATCATGGGCATCCGTTTACGATGATACCTTCCTCGGAGTTTCTTCACAAATCTCCAAAGTGGCATCTTGTACTAGCGTTTAACCCAACAGCCCATAGGTCAAAACGGTCCAAATCAACAACGATTAGCGAACCGTCCGAGAGTCTGATGCTCGTACTACTATTATCATAAACGAAGAGTTGGATGAATTGAATTTTGAGGAACCCAAGAGTTGTCACAACCAAAGGGTAGGGATAGAAGCAAGGCAGCAACACGAGCACGAGAGACCTCCTCGTCAACGCTATCGGATGGCCCATCAAGGTTGGATGAGTTCGACGGTAGACTTAGTTGGTTTCTCTCGATCAAGCAAAATGAACATGAATTGAAAACGAAGATACGAATCGAGAAAGATCTGAAGTTTGTCGAGAAAGACTTTTCCCACCTACCAGAGGATGTCCAAGTCATTTTATATGCTCGTAAGGCAAAAATCCGAGCAAAAAATATGTAGTTTTTTAGTAGGTTTTTATTTTTATTTTTAAGTTGGTTGTTTTTTAAATAATTTTGTAGTTTTTATTTTTAAGTAGTTTGTAATCTTTTGTTTATTTTATTGAAATTATGTTTTTTTTAATTTGTTTTAATAAAAATCGTATATAAATTTAAAAAATACAAAAAAAATAAAAATAAATAATTAGGTAATCATGATAGGGGTTTTAAACCATTGCATGTAAGTTAAAGGATGAGCTCTAAAGCTCCATATGTGACGTGGAACCTACGTGGTGCTCATGTGGCGTGACAAAACCACTAAGGGCTTTATACCACACCGTGTAGCCTAAGACTTATTTTATAATAACAATGTATATATTTAAAGATAGTAATTAATTCTTACTTATTATATAGGACTATTCTCTTCTTTGTCTTTAAAAGATAGTAATTAATCCTTACTTAGTAATTAATCCTTACTTATTATAAGACTATTCTCTTGATAGTACTTAATTCTTATTATAAGAATATTCACTTCTTTGTCTTTAAACATGTCATAAGTACGATCCTTTATTTTAATGATCAATAGCGTTGGACGGTTGTCATGTCATGTATAACTAGTGGACAAAACTCGCGGATTGCAGTTGGGGTGTTAAAACTTGCAAGGCTAGATTTCGACGGTTTGTACATTATAATTAACCATGTGAAAAATTTCTCGGGTTTGGCGACTTATACATAAGTATTCACCTCATGAAAGAAAATTCAATCTAAAACGTTGTTAAAATAAACACGTCACAACGGCAAATATGAAGGATTATAAGAAGAAAAAAAACGTAAAAAACAAAACCTGTGTAAGGCTCACTCCGGTGACTTGTACATTAGTATTCAACCAGTAAGAAAATTTCAAGTCGAAACAGTCGGTATCCAATGTAGATATCGATGTCGGTTCCTTACGATACTAGCACAGTTTGACGCTCACTATATTTACGATACCAAAAAAGAACTCTACTTAAAATGCAACCTAGTTTTCAAAAAAAAAAAATATTGGAACGTCAAGAAAAAAAAATAAAACATGCAAATTCAGTTTATTTAAAAAAGGTAGCGAACAAAATTTTTAGTGAAAATCAAATCACACAAAAATCGTAGGTGTTAAACACATACATTACTTAATAAGAGATGAAATTAAAACTTAAAGAAAACATATTTACATGTCACAACATGAATGGAGCTAGCTACTATTTACAATCCATTCAGTTATTAAAACTTAAAAATCATTGTTGCATATCACAACCTAAATATTGCAATATGTTACAACTTAAATAGAGCAAACTATTATTCATAATTCATCCAAATTAATGCTATAAGGGAATGATTCATTAAAAAATGGATTTTGTTTAAGTAGTATAATAATGATTGTCATTATAACATGTGACACTCCTTATAAGTACGAAAAGATATTTTGGTACTAAAACATATGGGTCTTTATAAGTAGGAGTGTGAAGATGACATGTGACATCCCTTTTCTTTTTTAAAAATACAACAAAAAAACTTAGTATAAAAAAATCTACCACAAAAAATCTAGTACAAAAAAATATAACACGGAAAAATCCAGCACAAAAAAAATCTAATGCAAAAAATCCAGCACAAAAAAATTAGGAAAAAAATTAAGACAAAAATATTTAGTACAAAAAAAAATATAGAACAAAAATGTAGTATAAAAATCCAGCAAAAAAATGCTATACAACACATTGTTTTGGGTTGTTTTCGTTGTCATATTTTATTTAGCAATATGGTACTGAAATTAAAGATAAAATGACACTAGATTTTACGGTGAAATTTTTATGAAAAAATAATGTCGTATAAAAAAGTTATTAACGTTTAAGAAATGAGAACGAAATATGTATGTGTCTTGCGTGTGGAGAGAGAGTCAATAAATAGCTTTTTCCAAATATACCTTACACTCCTCTTTTTTCATATATTTTCATCTTAACCATAAATTTGAAAAATGAAAGGTGTAAAAAGTCATAAAACTCCATGATCTCAACCATAAAACACACAAAAACCCCACAAATAACATAATAAAGATTGCTAAAATATCATATATGTGGGTTTTGTGTTGTGTTTTAGATGATAAGGCTCTGATTATTGAATGACAAACATTGTTGTGTTTTATGATGATTAGCATATTGTGTTTTTTTTATTTATAGTTCTACGATAGTGTGTTTGAAGTTTTTATGGATTATTAGGGTTCATATATATAGTGTTTTAGTAATCTTCACTCTGTTATTTTTGGGTTTTAGGTGTGTTTTATGACTGAAATTATAGTTTTTATGACTTTTTATACTTTTCAGGATATATATAGGAGAAGGATCCGTTAGGAACCACCATTTATTGCGAGAACCGCGAGAACCAGTGTGAACACAACAAAAAATACCTAAAAAAATCTAAAAAAACACATAATTTTTTAAATATTTTTTTTTATAAAAATCGCTAATTTTCATTAATAAAAAATTAAAAAAATCTTTAATTTTTTTTTCTTTTTGGATACTAAAAGTAGCGATTTTTAAAAAAATATATATAAAAAAATTGTGTGTTTTTTGGGGGTTTAGCTTTATGGTTTAGTTTTTAGCATTTAATTTGGAGGGGGGGGGGGTTGTTAGGTTTTTTAGGTTTTTGGTGGTGTAGTAGGTTTATTTTGTTGTGTTCTCATTGGTTCTCGCGGTTCTCGCAATAAAGGTGGTTCTCGCATGAACCCTACCTTTTACATATATGTATATAGGATTAGGTTCAAGAGTGAACACTAGTGTATTTTGCGATCTAGTGAACTAATCCTGGCCATACACGTGCGTAAATCAATGGCCAGGACTTGATGATGAAATACACTAGTATATTTGATGATGAAATCCTAGCCATACACATGTGTGAATCAATTGCCAGGATTGGTTCACTTAGTTCGTAAATACACTAGTGTAAACATAAAGGACAAAACTTGTAATTTACTCTTTATTTTATAATAACAATATATATATATATATAGAGAGAGGAAGGTTAATGTACATTACGGCTTAACGTACATCACGTACGACAGGTAATTACGCACGTTCATTTTAAAATCACGCACGTTATAACTCAAAAATCCAAAATCACGCATGTTGAAACACAATAATCACGCATATTGAAAACATTAATCACGTATGTTATAGAACAAATCACGCACGTTGTCATACGTGAAGTACGTTAAGCCGTAATGTACGATATACTTTTCCTATATATATATATATATATATATATATATATATATATATAGGGGAATGTTCAAATGAAAACCATTAGTTATTGTGAAAACTCGAAAACTAATTAAAAAAGCCAAAAAAACATACCAAAATTTATTTATTTTATTTTTTTGGCATACCAATTTTCGCAACTTTATGTATATAAAAAAATTCAAAAAAAAATTTTGTAGTGCAAATGTGTAATATTACACATGTGTACTACAATTTTTTTTTTTGAAAAAAAGTTTTTTTATATACAAAAACCTGCGATTTTTATAAAAAAAATTAAAAAAATTTTGTGTGTTTTTTAGCCTTTTTTAGTTAGTTTTCGAGTTTTTATATATATATAGATTAAAGATCTTGTACATTAATTCAAAAGTGTGAGAAGTGTGAGAAATATTGTGGAGATTGACATGTGTCCTCAATCTAAATTAATTCAAAAGGATAAACAGGTAATTTTCTCATTGATTTAATTAATTGATAACCTTCCATAATCGCCACCCTTTATTTTAGGAATACGAATTAATCTACGAATTTGTATTTTTTTATCGTTCATCAATTATAACTTTCTGAAGATCGCAAAATAAAGGTTTTATAGAGTGTTATATAGTGATGGATGCAGAATGAATGTTTTATACAGTGTTATAGTGTTATATTTTTTGGTAGCAGAATTAAGGTTTTATACAGTGTTATAGTGTTATATATTGTTATACAGTGTTATGGTGTTATATAGTGTTATATTTTCTGGTAGCAGTCTATGGTGATGTATAGTGTTATATAGTGTTACATAGCATTATATGGTGTTATATGATGTTTATATGATGTTATATATTGTTATATATTTCTGTTAGCAGTTACATGTTTCCGGATTTTTAGAATGTCCGGATTTTTAGTGTTAGTTTAAAAATAGATCGTTGGAATTTAGGAGAGGTTACCTTATTGGAAACATATAAAAAGACACTATTACCCCTACAATTTTCATATAAGCCAAAATAATTAAAACATAATTTACAATTTGGTTCCTATTGATTTTAACCATTAGATCAAAGATCTAATAGTTTAAAACATTTCTTACAATTTAGGGTTTTTTTACACTATTTAATGGGAATTAATTCTTACTTATATATGAACTATTTTTTTTCTTTGTCTTTGATATATGTTGTAGGTACGGTACTTTATTTTATTTTAACGATCAATAAAATTGGACTATTGTAATGTATAAGGGTGACTCAATTCGGAGGCCTAAACCCAAATTAAATTTTGAGGTTTTTTTTTTGGGTAAATTACTTTTTGAGTCCCTGTGTTTTATGGATTTTAACTAGTTGAGTCCAAAATCAAAAAATCTGAGTCCCTATAAGCATTTTCTTTAACCATTTGAGTCCAAATTTCTAACATTGTTAGAATTTTTTGGTTAAGTATTGTTAAATGACCAAAATACCCTTGGACTCAAATGGTTAGAAATCTGGCTAAGTATTCTTTCTCTCTCTTGACCACAATCAACACCACCACCATCACCACCACAGCCACAACCACCTCCGTCTCCAGTCACCACCTCAACCACCACCTCCGCACAGCCACCATCCCCACCACTCAAAACAATAACCAAAAATATTCTTAAACCTGCAAATTTCTTAAACTCTACTCTTCTTTTTCGTCTATTACTTGTCAAGTTTCCAATCAGTTGTCAATGAACAATAACAGCAAACTAATAACATCGATCATCTTTCCTCAAATTCAAAAACTTCAATGTCGATAAACACAAGTATTCGTTTCAACTCAAACCTGTTTCTCGTTCCAGATTCAATCACAAACAAAAACAATAAAACTCAGATTCCTTCTTCGTTACAACAACAACAATAACACCTGTAACTTCGATAAATCTAATCAACACAGAACAATCCTACAACTTCAAATTCAGATCAAAGTTAACTTTTGAAGAACATTATCAAGTTTCAGCCTTTCTTATCTATGAGTTTTGATCAAGTTTCAGTAGTTAGAACAAACTGAAATCAATGAAAACTGTTCGAAATTCATCAAAACTTTATCCGAAAATCATCAAATTTGTCTGAAACTTATGTAAAATGACACGAATTTTTAGAAAATTTAACCAAATCAGTCACGGATTTGATGTAAACAGTTCAGATGGCATAAACGACACACCGAAAAGATCCAAAACTCTTGAACGAGAGAGAATCTGATTCTCAAGATCTTGAAGAACTGAAGAACTTGCACAACTGAACTCCTTGAACGACAGGATGCATTGGTGGGGAGGATTGTTCATATTATCATCATCATCATCATCATCATCATCATCATCAGTCAGGGCTTTACAAACCCTAAGCCTGCTGATTTGTAGTTAACAATTTGGGGAAAATAAAAAATTAGGGTTTCTTTGAAATTTTGTTGGATAGGTGGAGTGGGAGAGGCGACGGAGACATGGTGGTCTTGTATGCAGGCGGTGGTTGACAGTGGTGGTGGTCTCGTATGCAGGCGGTGGTTGACAGTGGTGGTTGACGGTCTGAGTTTGTGCGATGGTGGGGATGGTCGCGCGATGGTGAGGATGATGGTGGTGTGGTGGTGCTGATAATGGTGCGGTAGAGATGATGGTGGTGCAGTGGTGGTTCGGTGGTGGGGGTGGTGCGGCGATGGTGGTAGAGAGAGATTAGAGTGTGTGAGAGTGGTTGCAGAGTTTCTGCATATATATAATTTATTTTTATATAGATATATTATATATTAAAAATTTATGCATTAAAGACTTGTTCCTTATACTCTTGTGCATATAAGACTTGTACTTTGTGTGTAAATGACCAAATTGCCATTGTAGTTAACAGACTTGATGGATGAAGTTAGAAATTTGGACTCAAATAGTTAAAGAAAATGCTTATAGGGACTCGGGTCGTTAAACTTTTTGATTTTGGACTCAACTAGTTAAAATCCATAAAACACAGGGACTCAAAAAGTAATTTACCCTTTTTTTATTTTGTTTTTCAAGAAACATAATAGTTTCAGATTGTTTTGAACTCATAATCATACTTCGTTCACTATTCTTGTTCTCTATTTCATTTGTTGATTTAAACTTTAAAGATCCCAGTTTCATCAACATTTTTTCTATATCATACATTCATACAAATGAACAAACCAAAATACAAGAAAGATACATATATAGAATTGGATTCACCTTTAACTGTCAAAAGATAATTCCTTGTTATATATTGCTTGTCACCTTGAAGCTAACACACATGGAAAAACATGGTGAAGATGGAACATGTGGATCTGCCTTTTTTACTCTAGGCATAGAAATCATTTGATTGACATTAGAGCTGTAAACAAGCCGAGTCGAGCTGAGCCAGACCCAGCTCGAGCTCGGCTCGAACTTAATTCGAGCTGGCTCGACTTGAGCTAGAATTTTAAATCGAGCTAGAATTTGAGACAAGCTTGACTCGATTAAAATTCGAGCTAGCTTGGCTCGGCTCGAACTAACAAATAACCGCAAATTTACTAATTAAAAATTAAAAATCCCTCAAAGATGAAACTCTTCAGAGATTAAGGGCTATAATTGCAATGTAATAAAACCAAATGACTAAATATGCAAGTATAAATAATTAGTTCACTCTATACATTGTCTTTGCCTTCTTTTATAGAGGAAATACCTCTTAGTTTTTGTCTTTTGAGCGATGTGGGACAAAAGAAATGAAGGATGTGAAAGTTAGCTTTTTGTAAACCCTATCACGCGATGTGGGACAAGTTGTGTCTATACTTATATGTATATACCCTGAACCTTATCGAGCCGTCTCACAAGCCGAGCCAGGCCTAGCTCGAGCTCGGCTCGTTTACTAACCGAGCCAAACCAGCTCGTTTATAACTGACCCAGTTTGGAGCCGAGCTTTTTCTCAAACGAGCTGTGAGCCACGAGTTTTTTGAACACCCCTAAATTTCACATATCACACACTTGAATAAGTAGAACAAGTACTAATTGCATACGAAAATCTTTTAAAAAGCTAGAACCCTTGTAAATATGGAGCCCTAGAGTAATCACATTTTTATTTTGTAGGATAGCCGCCCAATATGAAGGTAAACATGTCTGTTTATGACACACGGGTTTAATTACAAAGGTTAAACCATCATCCTTATCTTAATCTTGGTACTTTTTATAGCTAAGTAAAATGTTTCGGTTTCTATTCAATCATTTAAACATGAAATAAAGATACTTCCTTATCAAAGAAAGTTGTTTTTGGAGTGCACACTACTTTGTAGACAAAAGAAATAGACAATGTGTGTTGATATGAGGGAGAGTGCATGTATACGTGGATTCAATACTTGTGTCTTGTCTCAAATCAATATTTTTTTTAGTAGAACTTATGATTGCAAAGAAATTACTAGCAAAACAAAAAATATATTTATTCAAAAAATATCTTTATTACATATAGTATATCATTTTTTTACTACTAGTAAAGATATGTATACAACAAGTATCTAATAATTACCATATTATAATTATAAACTAGTTGATGCCCCGCCCGCGTTGCGGGGCGATGGCCGAATAATTCTCAACCAATTAAAAAAACAGTATTATAGTTTTGTTAGAAAGGTAAACTAAAACGTTGACAAGATCGTAATTTTTAGCGGGGGGTAAAATCGTAATTTTTAGCTAGGGGAAAACCATATTTTTATTTTGAACTGGGGGAAAAACGTAATTTTGAATTAAGGGTGAAAGCGTAATTTTGAACCGAGGGAAAAATCGTAATTTTTACATGCTACAATTCATTCATTACAGAAAAGACAAAAAATAAAGCAAAATAAGTTGTGTTGTATATAAACTTCATTCAAACGAAATATACTTACTGTGTGTATGAAAAGTAATATAAACGGTGCAATTACTTGCATTGCTACGTTGCTACGGGATTTGATGAGCTCGGTACGAACCGGTATGGAAAATACCGTTACCGAAATCCCCAAAAGTGGGTACCGGTACCGAATATAACTGTTACGGTACGGACCGGTACCGGTACTGGTACGACACCGGCATTTGAGGGTAAAAACAAATGAATACCGGTGTCGAACCGGTACCGAAAATATACCCGGTTTGGTAAATTCGATACCGTTACAGGTACCCGATACCAGCTCATTCATTAGTGATGTTACTATATGCTAAATTCAATTTTTATTACTATATTCATTTGTTTACTGTTCATTTAGTTCTTTTTTTAATATATTGGACAATGGACAATGGACAATTATAAATTAGGAAGATGATGATGCTTTATGGAATGTACTTTATGCCTAGAGAGTTTTTTTAAAAAAGAATTCTATTTTTTCACTTTTAACCCAATGATTTACATTTTTGCATTTTAAGCTTTTTGTTTTTTTTTTTTTACTTTTGACACAAAACTTTTCATCTTTTCTAATTTAACCCCAACACATTTTTATTTTCAATTTTGATCCACGTATTTCTCATCTTTTTCAATTTTTTTTTGTTTTACGTTTCGTTCTAATTTTGCGAGTAAACTCGTCGTAACGTACGTGTGGGTTTAAAAGCTTTTTTTAATATTTTTTTCTCATTTGACAAGACCGTCATAACACGCTTATTTTCCCTGTTTGACAGGTTCGTCGTAACGTGCGTGGTCTTAGATCGACTTAGTTACTTTTTTCTATTTTTACATTTCAGTCTAATTTCTTCGCATTAACATGTCGCAACTGGCATACGTGATTCAACGATTTCACGTATGCTTTTCGTTCGGTGTTATTTTTTCCTTTTTATTTATTTTGTTTTTATGAGCGTTTCCGGTGTAGTTGTGTAGCATTAGAGCTACTTGGCACGGTCTATACACCCGCCGCAACGCAAGGACCCTTAATACTAGTTTAAATCAATTTACATGTAAACATTATAATCTTTTAATCCTTCAAAGGGTTACTTAAAAATCATAATTAAAGTGTACTAAACATGAATAAGTATGTTTATTCATGAGACACAAATTTGACACAAAACTAAGCATATTTTCGTTTAACAATTTTAAGAGCATTTACAATGGATTCTCCATATTTATATTGACACAAAACTAAGCAGATTTTCCTTTAACCATTTTAATAGCATTCACAATGGATCCTACATATTTATATGAGTGTAACCTCTATATTTGTGAGAGTGGTTATAAATTGTTGTGAGTGGAGGATAGAGAATAAAATGAGAAAAAATTACTGTTTATCAGTAAATTTGGAGGAGATACTGTTTACCTCTATAATTTTTTAGTATTATTTAAAAATGGTTGTGAGTGAAGGAGAGAGAAAAGTAATGATAAAAATATAAAAAATATTATTTAATTGAAAATGAAAGATAAAATGTAGTGTTTTTTTAGTGGTAAGATGGAGTAAGAGATTTGATTGTGAATAGTTTTTAGGCCATCCGTAGTCATAAAGCCCCTTGTGGGGCGTTATGCGACACGTGTCGTGCCATGTCACACGGGGGCTTTATGGAGCGTTATATCACTCGAGCCCGTAGTCATAAAGCCCCTACCCATCATTACCTAATTATTAATTTTCAATTTTATTAATTAATTATAAAAACCCTTAAAGCCTTTTGATTGGTCAAACCCTTAAATCTTTCTCACATCACGCCGCGAAGAGGATAGCGCCGCCCCCCATTTTCACCCCCATAGCGTCGCCCGTCGCGGTGTGCGGGGCGCTATGGGGCGCTATAGCCCAAAAAAAGCCTCTGTTCGCGCCCCACTACAGGCAGTCTTAAGCATGTTGTGTTTGAGTTATGTTAAACTAAACAGGTCAGCCCAGACACACAAACATAATTAAAATTTAAAAACTATAAAAGCTGCTAACCTTTTAGATATATAAGTTAGAATTTATATTTTGTTAGAGATAAATATAGTGATCGTGTTCGACTTACTTAATAGATAACCCTAGAAAAAACCTTACAACATGAATGAATATTAAATAAGACTAAGGATACTCGGTGTCGGAGAAGGGTAGTCCTCAAAAGATGTTCCGTCACGTATGATAGATGTGGGGATATATATATATATATATATATATATATATATATATATATATATATATATATGTGCGAACGGTGAGAACGATTTTGGAGTTGACATGTGGCATTAATGCTAAGTTACACTAAAGGGTAATATTGTCAAAAAAAACCCACACACATGAACTGGGTGTTCAAATAAAACGTCATAAAACACCAAATTCAGAAAAAACGCCATGAAAATATCCAGTTAAAACGCCATAAAACATTCAGTTCAGAAAAACGCCATGAAAAACTCAGTTTAAAACGCCATAAAACACTCAGTTCAGAAAAACGCCATGAATATACCTAGTTAAAACGCCATAAAAACACATAGTTCAGAAAAACGCCATAAAAATAACTAGTCTAAAACGCCATAAAACACCCAGGTCAGAAAAACGCCATAAAAATAATTAGTCTAAAACGCCATAAAACATCCAGTTCAGAAAAACGCCATAAAACCCATTTCGTTCTTTTTTCGAAAAGTATATCAATAGTATACTCGTTGGAAAGATAAAAAAACGCTGAGTTTTATGGTGTAATTTTTTTAGAAAAATAATCATGTATAAAAAAGTTATTGGCGTTTAAATATGACGGGGGAAATGACATGTGATTAGCATGTACACCCTTGTTTGGATCTTCCAATTTTACCCCTCCTGTTAGTTATAAGGTTACCATTATTTACAAAAATGCCACCGCATCATCTTTGCCACAAATCACAAAGATCCTATGGCTAAAAATCGTTCTCACTGTTCTCACAATTCAAATCGTTCTATATATATATATATATAGCAACATGATCATTACAGAACACTAATTATTGTGAGAACAAAAAGAACAACTCTAAATCATTAAATTTTGGGATTCAAGGTTCATATTTTTTTAAATTTTATGTTTCTTACATTCATATGTGCATTATATATAAAAAAATACTCTTTAGGTTTTTAGGATTGTAAAAATGGATGATTCATTTGGTTTTGCGTGTTCTCGCAATATTTAGTGTTCTGCATAGAACTCTCTTATATATATAGGAGAAGGATCTGTTAGGAACAACTCTTTATTGCGAGAACCAATGTGAACACAACCAAAAATACCTAAAAAAAAATCTAAAAAAACACATAATTTTTAAATATTTTTTTTTATTAAAATCACTACTTTTCGTTAATAAAAAAAAAATAATTTTTTTTTGGATAATAAAAGTAGTGATTTTAATAAAAAAACATTAATTTTTTTTGTGTGTTTTTTAGATTTTTTAAAGATTTTTTAGGTTTTTTTGGGGGTTTAGTTTTTAGCATTTAGCTTGGGTGTGTGTGAGTGGGGGCTGGGGGGAGAGGTTAGGTTTTTTTAGATTTTTGGTGATGTAGTGGGTTTATTTTATTATGTTCACATTGGTTTTCGCAATAAATGTGGTTCTCGCATGAACCCTACCCTATATATATATATGTATATGTATATGTTGTATGTATATGTGTGTGTGAGAAGAAGGAGCCCAACATCAACGTCTCCTCCCTGCCGCTGAAGACGTCGCCACCCCAAGGAAATAGTGTTAGGGGACGTCGCCAGACCAGGCCGGGCCTGGACAACCCCACACCAAATGGCCTGAGGTACACAAACATTTTTAAAATGGTTAACAAGAGTACATGGTAATAAATAATTGTAAATTTCATAGATTTTGTTAGAATGGAAAACAAGTGTATAAAAAAGACATAAACCCACATTGGCTTTTTCTGTGCTTCCTATGCATTTGTCCATGTCTACCTTCTTCCCCTGTTCCCCCTCCCTCTTTTAACTCTCTAAACAACAACAACAACATAATGGGTTAGCAATCATACTCTCAAATTTCCACCCAATTTTTCTTCTTTCAAATATTATTTTTATAAATTATAATCTTTATTTTTTCTTGTTGGGTATCATCAAAAATCATGTCTTTTCAGTCTTCATGGTGTTCTTGATTTTTTCACCATGATTTGACTTCATTCCCTCAAATTTTCTTCCACCCTTTATTAACAAGATCAAGAATCAAGATTCAAGAACCACCACTTGATTGTTCTTATCTTGAAATATATAGATACAAAAAAATATAGATACAAACTACAAACCCTCTTCTTTTAGGTGATGGAGATTGATCTGAATCATGCAGTTAGTGGTCAGAATGCAGAATCTTGTAACAATGAAGGGGATTCATCACTTTCAACATCCTCAAACTCCTCGAATTCTTCCTTAAAGTCCCCAAATTCTTCATCAATTTACATGGAACTTTGGCATGCTTGTGCTGGTCCTCTTACAACTCTTCCAAATAAAGGAAATGGTGTTGTGTACTTCCCTCAAGGTCATTTGGAACAAATTGTTTCTCACTCATCTACTCACTTTGCACCCATTGATGTTCCTTCTTTTGGGCTACCCCCTCAGATCTTTTGCAAGATTGTTGATGTTCAATTGCTTGTAAGTTGTTATTTTTTCTGTATTGGGTATTGTTTTGTTCAATCAAGTTTACTTTTTGTTGAATCTTTTTGTGTTTTAACCCAATTCTTGAAACAGGCTAACAAGGAGAATGATGAGGTCTACACAAAGCTCACTCTTTTCCCTCAACCAGAGGTAAAATTGGGTACTTTTTTTCTTTTTTTTTTTTTTTAAATTTTGAGTTGAATTCAAGATTACCCTTGTGATAATCTTGTTTCCTTTTATGATTCTGCTAATTAGGGTGTGTTTTTAATTTTTGTTGTCAAGAAATCTTGTGGGGTATTGTAAAAATATAAGCTTTTTTGATCTTTATTAATTTAATTTTATGTAAACTCAGGAACTTTTTTTTTTTTTTTTTTGAGTTGAATTCAAGATTTCCCTTTTTATAATCTTGTTTCCTTATATGATTCTGCTAATTAGGGTGTGTTTTGAATTTTTCTTATCAAGCAATCTTGTGGGAAGTTGTAAAAATATAAGCTTTTTTTTTTTTTTAATCTTTATTAATTTAATTTTAACTTTGTCTTTTGGGATGTTGTAAAAATTTAAGCTTTTTTGATCTTTATCAAATTAATTTAATTTTAACTTTGCAATTATAGGGAAATTTACAGGAAAAGGAAGAAGAGGGGGGTGGGGTTACACCCACAAGATCAACACCTCAAATGTTCTGCAAAACACTCACTGCTTCTGATACATCCACTCATGGCGGATTCTCGGTCCCTCGAAGAGCCGCTGAAGATTGTTTCCCACCTCTGGTTTGATTTTTTAGCTACTTATAGTGTTTTTAAATGTATTTTCTTGTGTAGACGTGACCAAATTTGTGCAATTTTTTATATAACTGCATTGTGTATACCGGTTTAATTTTAGGATTATAAGCAGCAGAGGCCGAGTCAAGAACTAATTGCGAAGGATCTTCACGGAGTAGTATGGAAATTTAGGCATATTTATAGAGGTGAATTTGGTTGTTAAGTAATTTGAATTAGGGGGTTAAAGTTTGATTGAACTAAAAGTTGATGCTTTGATTTGGGGACCGTATCATGTGTTTACAGGTCAGCCGAGGCGACATCTGCTTACAACAGGTTGGAGCATCTTTGTTAGCCAAAAGAATCTTGTTTCCGGTGATGCAGTTCTCTTTTTGAGGTATCTTTTTGTAGCGCGTTACATGTTTGTTTTTAGGTTGGAATAAAGATAATGTAGGCGCGGAACGTTCGGTTGTGAATGTAATGAGAGTTTCATTTTGAGCATACTATTTATGCAAATGTGATGAAAATAACTTTTATTTTCATTTATTAAATAATATTTAAATTGTTCATAAAAATTTCATTTTTGGTCATACTATCTATGCAAATGTGATGACAAATATGATGAGAATAACTTTTTTTTTTCCACTTTTCAAATCATTTCTATATTGTTCATGTCCTTTTTGGTCATACTATCTATGCAAATGTGATGACAAATAGCTGAGAGTAACTTCTATTTCAGTTTTCAAATCATTTCTACATTGTACAAATAGATGAGAATAAATTTTATTTCCATTTTAATTCATTTCTACATTGTTCATAAAAAAACATTTTTGGTCATACTATCTATGCAAATGTGATGACAAATATGATGAGAATAACCTTTCTTTGATTTTTCAAATCATTTCTACATTTTTCATATAAATTTCATTTTTGGTCATGCTATCTATGCAAATCGTACATGATGAAAATAACTTTTGTTCCATTTTTAAAATCATTTCTACATTGTTCAAAAGAAAAATCAGTTTGGTCATATTATTTATTATTTTTTTTCTTAAAACAAATCAGGGGAGAAGGAGGAGAATTGAGGTTAGGAACCCGAAGAGCCACTCGACCAAGAAACATTCTTCCGGATACAATCATGGGCAACTTGAAGTCCTATGCCGATACACTTGCATCTGTCGCTAATGCGGTTTCTACCAATGGCTCCTTCGATGTTTTCTACAGCCCAAGGTAATAAATGTGGAATACAAACTTTATATTACCGTTTATTAATTTATTTCCACAAATAACACATGCGATGTAGGTCTAGCCGAGCGGATTTTGTAGTCCCGTACGCAAAGTACAAGAAAGCAATAAGTAACATGATATCTGTGGGTGCAAGATTCAAAATGAAATTTTGTATGGATGAGTCTCCGGAAAGAAGGTATGATATACCGATGGTTTGTTTATTTGTTTGTGGTTGATACTTGATAATATTTGGGGTTATAGTTTTATTATGTTTTTACGCAGGTTTAGTGGAGTTGTGACCGGTGTAGGTGATATGGATCCTTACAAATGGGCTAACTCAAAATGGAGATGCTTAATGGTACATGCCATAACTTTTGAACTTTATTTAAAGAAACAATTATGTGTTTTGTTGTTAAAACAAACAATTATGGGCACAAAGACACTTGAAGATCTCTAATGTACAACTCCATAACCATACGGAGTTCTCATACTAGAGATGCTTGATGTGCCTTTTGAAAGCTTGGTCTTAAAATGCGCGTGCATCACATGATGCAAGGTGTCATATTTTACCTATTTTGTTGTAAATAAAATAAAATCTGTTACTTACAATAGTTTGTTTTACTATATAAACCGGAGAGGAAAGCAAGTTGTCATTGTGAAAGTCGTCTTTAGCCCATAATTTTTTCTTGGTTATTCCATTAATACAGAATGTAACAAGTGATTCTATTTTATTTAATATAGAATGGATAAACGTTATAGATGTAGAAAGATATGTACAAAGATTTTGAACTTTTAGAAGTATTTTGATTGATGTTTATATTTACAGGTGAGGTGGGATGAAGATATCGGAAACGATCATCAAGAACATATATCTCCATGGGAAATCGATCTTTCTAACGGGTCTTTCCCGTTGTTGAACATTCAATCTTCCCCACGCTTCAAGAAACTACGTGCGGGTCTGCATGCAACTCCTTCCGGACACCCTACAGCCGGTATGGATTTATTTAACTTTTGCACCAATGAATTAAGTTAATTTCTTTAAAGGGTAAAGTACACGGATGGTCCCTATGGTTTACCAAGATTTTGGATTTGGTCCCCAACTTTTTAAAAATATACGGATGGTGCCCGTGGTTTGCACTTTGTAACGCATTTAGTCCCCAGCTAACAAATCTAAAGGTTTCAGCAGGTCCAAGTCACGGACTAAATGCATTACAAAGTAGATTTTGGATTTGGTCCCCAACTTTTTAAAAATATACGGATGGTGCCCGTGGTTTGAACTTTGTAACGCATTTAGTCCCCAGCTAACAAATCTAAAGGTTTCAGCAGATCCAAGTTACGGACTAAATGCATTACAAAGTACAAACCAATGGACCATCCATGTACTTTTAAGCAAAGATGGGGACTAAATGCGTTATATATGCAAACTATAGGGACCATTCGTGTACTTTTGGAAAGCTAGGGACCAAATCCAAAATTTTGGTAAACCACAGAGACCATCCGCGTACTTTACTCTTCTTTAAACATTATTTCAATTATTTCACTCGTTTTGCAGCACGTGGTGGATACGTAGACTTTGAGGAGTCGATAAGATCCTCTAAGGTCTTGCAAGGTCAAGAAAATGTAGGTCCCGTATCACCTCTCTTTGGACGTGATAAGATGAACAACTCGTTAACCTTCGGGGCACAACCCCTGATGCACGCGGGTTTTCCCCAAAACGGGATGACGATGATGGGACGGAATACGAATTTCGTCGAACTTATGAGAAGTACTCATCATCAACCGCTCTCAACCACCCCTTACTCAGGCTTTCTGGGATCTGATAATACTAGATTCCCGCAGGTCTTGCAAGGTCAAGAAATTTGCTCATTGAGATCGTTGACTGGTAAACCCGATGTCGGTTCTTGGGCCCCACCAAGACCCGATCTCGGTACCAGCCATTGCAATATTCTCAACATGTACCGAACCCCCGAGAACCCTGGTTTCTATCCACTTGGTTCTACAGGTGGTCGGAACTTCGGTTTTCCACATCCCGATGTTTATGAAGCGAGACTAAGGCCAAGTCCGGGGCCCGACCTGAGCCCGGGCCCGGGTGCGGCTCGGGGCATGTCTACGAACTTCACCCGGTATCCCGTCGTTCCACCTTCTGTTGGAAGTGGATCGGTTGAGAAAACCGTTGTTGAACCTAATTCAAGCAGTGAGAAAGATGATGGTGCTTCGGATAGCATTGGGAGTAGCTGTAAACTCTTTGGTTTTCACTTGAATGAAGCGCCTCAATCGTTAGATGCTAAAGGTTCAAACAAGAGGAGTTGTACCAAGGTAATAAATTAGTGATGCATATATATAGTGGGGTGTTTTCATTTCATACTCAATATTATGTTGAGAACAGCGAGAACCGCATAAACACGTTTACATGGTGCTTTAATGAAAAGGGTAAAATGGGAAAAATGAATTATATCTCTCTTTCTGCTCTTTTCTTTGATTTTATTTCATCTTTCTTCAATATTTGAAAAAAAAAGATATAACAATGTGCATACGCTTGTACATGTAGTGTATATGCACATGTGCATTTAGACAAAATGCTACTAATACTATTTAAATAAATCTCGATTTATATAATAAATAGTACAAGGGCTAGAGTGGTTCTTGCAGTTTACAACATATTATTGGTTCAGAAGCACGCACACACAGACACACATAACACATACATATACACATACATATATGCGTATATTATATAGTGTTTGGATCAAATACAAACAAGTTTTAGTGTGCGAACTGTACAAAGTGAGGGAAAAATCCACACGGTGCCATTTTTGTAATTATTTTAAATAGAGAAATTACGCTACAACAAAATTGTACTAGAGTAACAATAATTACGTTATAGTTTACAAGTAGAGGAATTTATTAATCTAGTACAATTTGTTGTAGGGTAATTATTTTTACACTACATCAAAATTGTATTACACTACCGTGTAATTCTATTACTCTACAACTTTGTTGTAGTGTAAATATATGTTGTATAGTGTAATTATTATAATTACAAAAATGCCACCGCATCCTTTGTTTCTTCACTTCGTCAATTCTCACGCTAAGTGTGATTTGTACCCGGACCCCACTCTTATATATATGAATAAAAGAGTATTAGAAACTTGAATTTGGTTTTGAACTATATATAGGTACACAAACAAGGAAATAAAGTTGGAAGGGCCATTGATCTCTCAAAAATGTCGAGTTACCGTGAGTTGTTCATGGAGCTAGAAGTGTTGTTTAACATGGAAGGCGCTTTTAACACTCCAAATGGCGTATGGCGACTATTGTATACTGACGAAGAGAACGACATGATGGTTGTCGGGGATGATCCATGGGAGTAAGTATAGTACCATATTCTTAAACATTAATTCTTATAGTATTCTAGAACCAAAGTTTGGTTAAACTTGTTTATAAAATGTTGCATGCAGTGAGTTTGCAAGAATGGCTACAAAAATACACATATACACTGCTGAAGAAGTCGAGAAGCTGATGAGCAGTGGGGTGATTAGCGACAACACAAGCTGCTTGGAGGAACCACCGGCTACCGTTGATACGGCTAAATCCTCGTCGGTCGGTTGATTAATCATCGTATCTATCGAACTGTTTTATGGTTGTTTTGTAGTGTGTACTATGTTGTTTGTATCGAACGGAACCTTTGTGTTTTCAAAACAAGTTTTATGTGCTTGCCAAACTTGGATGCAACAATATGTAAGCAAATAAGCAAGTTATGCAACAGGTATGTTTTAGCTTTTAAATGTTAGGCTTAACCATTTTTATTTTCATAATTAATTACTTGCACTTACACTGTTAGCTTGTCAACCGGTTTAACCCATTTATAACAACTCGTCAACCTGTTTAATACGTTACAACTTCATGACTTTTATCAAAATTCAAAATCTGAGAAGTCAGAGGTTTACTGGTTGACTTTCAATATTCAACGATGGCTAGGGGCATCCTAGAGTTTGATTTTGAAATAATGTGTAAATTCGAATAACTCTTATGGTTTACTTCTATGTAGCATGGAAACGGGTAAGAGACTGGGGTACGAGGACAATATGGGTATGGGGTACGGCGAAGGTACGGCAAAAAAAATATATAAAAAAATGTATATTTTTTATGTATAAATTTAAGGACCAAATGTAAACTAGTGTAAATAATGGGGGTTAAATGTTAACCTGTACAAACTAATTTTACAAGTTTTAGGAATAAATGAAAACTGGTGAAAGATAGAGGGACTAAATGTCAAAATACATAAAGTTATATAACCCTAAAGCCTAAAACATGCTGAAACGTCTCCGAAACGTCATACGACCATCCCCACTTTCCCGGAAACGTTTGGGGAACGTTCCCATGGCGTCCCATGGCGTTTCCGTCCCTAAAACGTCCACAGGACAGGTACTCGATGATACTTGGCGTCCCCGTGCTTCATAGATTTACTTTTAATTCATATGGGTCTTGGTACTTCCATTTGAGCAAACAATGTTTTTGTAGTTTAGTCTAAAAGTATATTATTGTTGTAAAAGAAGTATACGGGGAGAACCTCAAATCTATTTTGATAGTTGACAACAATAATGTATCTATATTTATAACTAGTTTAAGTTATTGTGTGTTACACGAGTTGTATAAAGAAAATACTTTTTACAAATCTATTTATAATTGTCATGTTTTGAGTGATGGGCTTGATGAAAGTTCACCAAGGATACTTTTTGTTGATAAAGAAAACGCGGAATAATCGTCATGTGGGATCGTTGCTTCCAAGTCTAGGAGTTGACCCGTCCGAATATAACAGATTTACTTGCTCAATTTGCAATATTAGATCAATTTTTATAACTTTGAATGATGTTTTAAGGGGCAACAACCTTCAAAAGCTTGCTCAAGTACATTCTCCATTCTCTTGGCCAATAGTATTTGAAAATGTCGATAATTTCTCAATACCGTTATTTTTACTTCAGTAGTCAAACCGTACCCATATTGAGTTTATAACAGACACATTGACTTTTCAAGACATCATAATGCTATGTTTTGACCCAAGAAGTCAAACTGTTGACATATTGAATCTTTAATAACGTGTCGGTTTTTTTCCCAAGCATCACTACACTATAATTGACCTCATATGTCAAGTTATCCTTATATCAAGCGTGCAATAGCGTAATTGAAGTGATTTAAATCGTCAAACTGTAGCTATATAATTATTTGTTTGACCCAAGTCAATAAGAAGATTAAAGTACAGATTGAAGAAAAACAAAATATATATGGATAGTATCTACCTCCAGACTCCTCCAGGCACCGAAAGAAGAAGAAGAAGAAGAAGAAGAAGAAGAAGAAGAAGAAGAAGAAGAAGAAGAAGATGATTCATTCTTTAATCAAAGTATGAACAGATACATTGTTAACTAATAAGCACATTTCTTTAATAATTGATTAGTATACGAAGATAAAACTATACACAATTATAACAATAGAAACAAATAATAAGAATATAGGAAGTAACTAACCTGCTTCTATGATTGACTTACATTCAAATCGAGCCAATTATAAGCAGCATACATGTTCTTGATAACTTGTAGATGATGTGTTTGTTTGACATATAACAATAAAATGGAGTATGAAAACGTAGAGGGTTTAAATAAGTTATATTAGAGGGGGGAAAAATTCCTTTAGTGTAACAAATATTTCAATTTTAAAGTCACCTCAATTATCATAGTTACTAGATATATATATATATATATATATATATATATATATATATATATATAGGCTAAAGATAAAAAGAAAACCACTTTTATTGAGAAAACCCGGGAAACTTAAAGCTCCCGACTTTTTTTTTTGAAAAATTACCACACGTAATATACATGTTTTTAAGAGTTTTGGGAAAAAAATAGAAAAAGAGCCGAGTAGATATTTTTAAAAAAATAAACAAGTTTCGGTGTAACATATGTTACATTCGCTGAACATATGTTACACAAAAACTTGTTTATTTTTTTTAAATATCTACTCGGCGCTTTTTCGATTTTTTTTTACCAAAACTCTTAAAAACATGTATATTACGTGTGGTAATTTTTTTCAAAAAAAAAAGTTGGGAGCTTTGAGTTTCTCGGGTTTTCTCAATAAAAGTGGTTTTCTATATATCCTTACCCTATATATATATATATAGGACAATGCTAGACAGAAAACCCACATTTAGGTAGAAAACTCTGGAAACCCAAATCTCCCGGCCTTTTTACCCCACCTCCCGACATTTTTTTTTTTGAAAAAAATAACACATGTAATATACATGTTTTAGAGTGTCTTGGGCAAAAAAAAAACAAAAAAGCGCCGAAGAGATTTTTTTTAAAAAAATAAACAAATTTCAGCCATGTCCGGTCGCCTAACATGTGTTAGCCAAAAATGACAGAAATTGCTGAAAATATTTTTTTTTTAAAAGATCCCTTCGACGCTTTTTTGATTTTTTTGGCCCAAAACTCTTAAAAACATGTATATTACATGTGTTAATTTTTTCAAAAAAAAAATGTCGGGAGGTTGGGTTTTCTAAGGTTTTTCATATAGATAGGGTTTTCTACCTAGCCTTGCCCTATATGTATATATATATATATAATATAAGTAGAAAACCCTTATAATTTAGAAAACTTGGGAAACTCTAACCTCCCGAACTTTAAAAAAAAATTACACATGTTATATACATGGTTTTAAGGGTTTTGGGCAAAAAAAAATCAAAAAAGCTCCGAGTAGATATTTAAAAAAAAAATAAACAAGTTTTGGTGTAACACATGTTACAAATATGTCAGATGAATGTAACATGTGTTACACCAAAACTTGTTTATTTTTTTTTTTAAATATCTACTAGGCGCTTTTTTGATTTTTTTTGCCCAAAACCCTTAAAAACATGTATATAACATGTATAATTTAAAAAAAAAACATCGGGAGCTTTGAGTTTCCCGGGTTTTCTAAATTAAAGTGGGTTTTCTATACATCCTTCACCTATATATATATATACTTTTTTAAATTTCTGGTATGTTATAAATCAATACTAATCAAATTTCGAATAATTGTGATAGTTGATTTTATCAAATTCGGAATTAGATATTTGATATTGATGAAAAAAATTTATGTCTGGATTGATTATTTAATCATTTTTTGAAACTTTATTTTATTCACATTCGAAATTAACTATTTAGTTGCATTCTCCATTATGATTTTGAAATTAATAATTTTATAATTATAATTAATAAATACACAATAAACAAAGAATAATTAATTTGTAATGCATTGGGAACAAAATTAATTAATATTAATACATATTATAAAGTATAAAAATTCTATAACCTATAATTCTATAATTGGTATTTAAATAATCAATATATACTATATAATAAAAGAAACAATTTTTGGGACACTTGTCATCATACTAGGGCATCTCTTATAGATAATTGTTATTTTAGTTTAATCTTTTCTAATTAATTATAGATAACTCTCCAATTAAATATTATTCAGTTTAATATCTTATGGATAATTATTATTTAGTTTAATATCTTATGGATAAATATTATTTAGTTTAATCTTCTTCTCATTTATAATATTATTTAGAAAAAAAATACGATTTTGGCCCCTATAGTTATATCACTTTTACCCTTTTAGCTCAAAAAGAATTTTTTAACATCTGAGCCCCCAACGTCTTCTTTTCTAACCTTTTTGGCCCCTAACACTAACCCCATCCATTAAATGTTAGGGGCCAAAAGGGTTAAAAAAAGACGTTAGAGGCCAAAAAGGTTAGAAAAAAGACATTGGGGGCTTAGATGTTAAAAAATTCTTTAGAGAAAATTACAATTTTGGCCCCTGTAGTTATATCACTTTTACCCTTTTAGCCCAAAAAAGAATTTTTTAACATCTGAGCCCCCAACGTCTTCTTTTCTAACCCTTTTGTCCCCTAACACTAACCCCATTCATTAAATATTAGGGGCCAAAAGGGTTAAAAAAACGTTAGGGGCCAAAAAGGTTAGAAAAAAAGACGTTGGGGGCTTAGATGTTAAAAAGTTTTTTTTTGGGCAAAAAGGGTAAAAGTGATATAACCAAGGGGCCAAAATCGTAATTTTATTATTTGATGTATAAAATTAGATTTATTCAATTCGTACAATACACGAGGTTTTTTAAGGATATATATTTTTTATTATTTAGTACAGAAAATTACATTAATTCAAACCGTGTAATACACATATTTTTAAAGATGTAATTTTTTATTATTTGGTATATAAAATTACATTTATTCAATCCGTGTAATAAATGTGGTTTTTTAAAGATGTATTATTTTATTATTTGGTAAACGATATTACATTTATTCAACTCGTGTAATACACGTGGTTTTAAAGATATAACTTTTTTTATTTTGTATATAAAATTACATTTATTCAACCTGTACAATATTGTTCTTATATATATAACTTTTTATTATTTAATATATAAAATTATATTTATTCAACTTGTGCAATAAAGAAGGTTTTTAAAGATATATTGTTTTATTATTTAGTATATAAAATTTATTTATTCAACCCGTGTAATACACGGGGTTATAACCTAGTATGAGATTGAAGAAACACTAGATAATTGACCGGAATCGAATTATCTAGGGGGTTTGAATCCGCATAAAAAAGGTGGGATTTCTCTCGTTCGATCTGATGGAACAGTTTATCTTCTCCGGTAAACTCTGCAAAACAAAACACCGTTAGCCTCGTCAAGGGGAGAAGAGTGGTTCTCTCCTTGACCCGACTTCGGCGTGAGAATAAGTATGTGTTTATGAAGAAGAAAAAGTATTGAAGAAGTGTGTGTAACTTGAATTTCATACCTGGTTTGTTCTCATATTTATAGCCGAGAGTCTTTGGGCGGGAAAACCCGTTGATGAAATGTTAACAGAAAATGCTAACCCCGTAAGCGGTTACGTGTCCTTCCGTTAAGCTTCTCGATCCGACGTGAATGCACACGGATCGTGGTTTAGATCTATGGCTGGGGATTTGCCACGTGGGAAGTGATTAAGTGGAGGTTTCTTTCCAATTACATGCTATCACCGTGACTCTAAGGGACGTTGGGAAGATGACACGTGGCCCAGACGGTTTCTGGGTGGTGCACGATCGAGTCTTCTAGAAGATTACTGCTGTAATCTGGTGTGACTTTTTACCATGTGGTATCAATTAAGTAAATAATATCCAAGTCTGGATATTATTAAGCGAAAGTGCTTAGGATTTTCATCCTTTATGAAATCGCAAGGGTTTATGATTTCCTTTTGGCGCGCGAGTGTTGTTTCCTATTTGCTTTAAGCCTTTCTTCTATAAACCAGTGCGCGGCAGCGCAAGGTAAAAAAAGGGCTTGAAAGACGAGGTTGTGGTGTGATCCGAAGTACTTATTACAAGGTTTTTGGGACCTTACCCCTTCAAGTCCCCCAGTCTAGTGTTGCTCTTATGCAAGTAAGTGGGGCACTGGACTTATGAGAGGGAAATGCTTTTTGGCGCGAAAATAGGGAGTCTTCTAGGAGAAGATTTTACTTGTAAAGATTTTGAAAATCTTTGACTTTAGATGGGACTGGTGCAGTAAAGACTGAGTGACAGGCTGTCACTGTCAGTTGTCTCTTACTGTCCGTGTTTTGCACGCGCGCGTGTACTCACGGTTGTGTTGATTCTTACTCGCTCTGCTGCTTGGGTAACTGTGATATCCGGAAAAGGTGCTATGGCGGTTACCGATGCTATTTATTGCGGTGAGTATATAAGTTTGTTTGAGTTGCCCCTTTTCTGTTTACTCATTGCTTTGTTGAAAAACTTTTCTCCTTCCTTTCTTCATTAATCGTTTGAAAAAAGTTTATCATTTCTTCCTCTTATGTCAACCGGAGAACACCAAGAAGACCTATCTGAAGAAATGTCTACTGAACTTCCACCATTAAAATGGCCTAGAACGACCTTTGATGGTTTGGTTCGGAACCTGATGTTTCCGGAGAACTGGGGTGCTCTGTACCCTGAGGAGGGGCAGACAGCAGCGGATGCTCCGGCTGGGTATATCACCCTTTTTTGGGATTTTTTATGTGAAGGCAACTTTCGTTTGCCTGTAACCAGATTTTTCCTTGAAATCCTTGAATATTACAAGTTACATATTTCCCAATTGCACCATATTGGCATGGTTAGGGTTCGACATTTCGAGTTTGTGTGCCGAACGATGCATATCGAGCCGACCGTCCCTCGATTTAGGGTTTTTTTTACCAAATGCATTGTATTCAAGGGTTTTATTCTTTTGTTCAGAGAGCATCTGCAAAGAAGATTTTGCAACATCCTCCAAAGTCCTTCCATGACTGGAAGCAAAAAAAATTTCTTTATCAAAGCCGGAGTGATTCCGGTGAGGATGGTTTTAAGGGGAAAAGAAGATGTTCCTGTCGAAACAGTTCAGACCCCTGTTGATGAGAACTGGTATCAAGATCTGAAGGATGTTCCCAATATCGCTTTTCCGGAGAAAGCTCTTGTCGGAGCCGGCATGAGCTTGAATTGGAAAATGGACCGTGATGAAAAGCCGGTGTATACGGAAGATGGGCATGGTAAGATTGGGGTTTTTCCCTCTTCTCTTTTTTTTTTTTTTTGAACTTGCCTTTCTTCCCTTGTAGTTGTTTCGCTGTATGTTGTCGCGTTCAAGAGAGAGGGTGGAAAGATGGGTACCATTAAGAAGAAGCCTGATGAAGAGCTTTGGTACCATCGTATTGTGAAGAATTTTGTTCTTCCGCGAGATGCGGATCTGTCTGTTCAGCCTGTTGTTGGTGCTGGTAAGTTATGCGCATATTGGTTTACTGTTCACTTTTCGCGCTTTTGAGTAAAATGTTTTTTACGCGTCCGTAGGTGAGTTGTCAAACTTGGGCATAGGGCCTGAGAAGAAGAGGCGCGCGGCGACTTCTACTTCTACGCCTAAGAAGCATGAAGCTGATAAAGCTCAATCTTTGAAGACAAAAAATGTTGGAGGAGAGAAGAAAGGTATGCGTCGTTCCTCTGACTCCTGGTGTGATTATGTGGTGGTTTCTGACTCTCTGGAGGGTCTTACGCCTGCAGTTACTGTTAGGAGGCCAAAACCAGAACCGAGAGATACTGCTGATATCCCTCCATCCAACCCAAATGATCCTATTGACTTGGAATCTAGCCCTGAACACTTGGTGCACAGGAAGGCCGGTAAAAGGAAACAAGCTGATACTGACGCTGAGGGTCAGCCCTCCAAGAAGATCCAAAGGAAGAAAATTACCAGGAAGGGCAATCTGGATGCTTTTATTTCGGAATCTGCTCCTAGTAAGTGTTGTCTTTACTTCTTTTCCTTATGCGCATTAAATCTTTACAGGCTTTGCTGTTTTTATTTCAGAGGTTCCTGTCTCTCCTATGTCCACAGATCCGCCGCCTGTGGTTAATGAAGAACTCCCACCTTCCCCTCCGCGTGCTTCTGTCGTTGATCAGTTGAAGACTACGGAGGTTCCTGAAGGTGGTGTGGAGAAAACTATTGAGGCTAATAAGCCTGTTGATGTTACTGCAGAGGTTGAAAAGGTTGTTGATCCAGGGATTAGGGATGGTGCTGGTAATCCACGAACCCCTGAAACTGTTGCTCAAGACCTGGGGAAAGAACAAACTGCTGAAAAAACTCCTACTTCAACTTCTTCTCCTAAACCTTCTGATGCTATGCCTGAGCGCGTTGAGAAGGTTTCTGCTGAGGAGCAAAGCTCATTTGCTGGTGTTGATAAAAATTCTCCAATCCGCCCAGAGGAAACCCTGGGGGATTACTATTACAGGACTTACTCAGAGAAAGATGCTTCTGAGCTTCATGCCCCTGTTTGGAATTTGAAGAAAGGTGACACTTTCTCGGATTGGCATGTGTGTCGAGATTGGCTACAGGGAATATTTCCGCCTGGGGAGATCAAGTTTCAAGAAAGCCGGTCTTATGAACAAACTTATCAAGCTTACCTTGAGGAGACTGCTTCTCATGCTTCTACCACTCATCGCATAGTGCGTGAGTGGTATAGTATGCATAAGGATTGGGAAGCTTTTAGGGTTTCCCAGAAGAAGTTTGCTAGCGATGAAAGGCGTTTAGCTCAGCTAAAAGCTAAATTGGAAGCTGATCAAGCCAAGTTTGAGGCCGATCGTAAAACCGAGGAGTGGTCTGTTGCAGGTTGGAAGAGGAAAGCGGAAGCTGACGTTGCCCTCCTTTCCGAAGAACGCAAAAACTGGAAGAGAATTTGCGAAAAAGATAATGCTGAGAAGGTAAATCTTCGTAATGTCATCAATAATCTCAAGGCTGAGATTGAAAAACTGAAGAGACAGGATGCGGAGGTAGAAAGGTTGAAAAAGGAGAAGGCTGATTCATAAGCTGCTCTGGAAGAAACGCGTTCTCATAGGGAGCGCAGTGAGCAACGAGAGGTACAAGCTTGCGCCACTCTTGCTCTTAGAGATAAAGAGTTAGAAGAACTTACTGCTTTGCTTTCTGGCCAGGAACAACTTAAAAAGGACCTGGAGCTTGCGCACTCTGAAAAGGCTGAAACTTCCCGTCGTTTGACTGAAACCGAAGAAAAATTGGAAAATTCTGAAATGGCGCGAGCCACAGCGGAAAGCGAGCTTGAACCTTTAAAGAGTGATATGGCGTGGCTGAAAGATCGTGGAATTGCTTGTGTAAGTTGCTTGCTTTTTTTTTGTTGTGGGTTTGTTAATGCGCCTTCTTGTTTATTTACCCTTTCCTATCTTCATAGATTGCTGAATCAGTGTTAAATTCTGAAGAGTTGGATAAAACTGTTGCGCGTTTAGTTGTTGCTGCGCGAAGAGACGGGTACGCCCAAGGATATGCTGAATGTTCTCATCATGTAAATAGCGCTTTGAAGGTTGATTGGGATATCAGCAAATCTGCAACTTATGGCGTGGATACTGGTGTTGCGCTTGCTGCTTTAAAGGCAGAATTTAACAACTTGCAACTTCCGGTTATGGATCTGATAAATGTTGCGCTGCAATCTGATGATCACGTAGCACAATTAAAGGAAATCTTTCCGGATGAGGGTGAAGATTTGGTGTAGTTTGAAAATGTATTGAACAATTCTCTTGTAATATTTGGGATGTATATCCCTTCTTTTGTTGGCGCGCTGCCGCACGAGTAACTAAAACACTGCCATGTTTTATAGTTTTTAAGCCGTATTTGTACGCTGAGAATAGTATGTTACATGTTTTTCGTTTTACAATATTTTGCATGGATACAATTTACTTTTATTGAGTAAGGCGAATGAAGTTGGTATAGAGCTCATGTGTGAACTTATGGTCGTTTGTGACGTAATCACTGACCGTTCATGAGGCTTGTTCTGAAATTACCATAATGTTTTTGCGCTTACTAAAAGAAATTGCATGCACTTTGTAAAAAAAAAACACAAGAATAATAGAAACTTTGTTGTTTATTCCTGGATAGGGCACAAAGGCCATTACAAAGTTTTCTAATAAATATATGAGACTTAACTTACTCTATTCTCCTGCTTTGTTTTAATAGACCATGTTTTCCTGCGCGGAGACCATAGAGTTTTTCGTTAGTTCTTCGCCCTTTTGCTCGGGCCTTCGTCGCCTCGAGTTATCTGCTTTATCTCTTTGCGCACATTTTGCAGCAAATGTGTGAGTTCGCCGCTTTTGAGGGCTTTCTCAATTTCGGTGCGCAAAGAAATGCAGTTGTTGGTGGTATGCCCATTGTCTTTGTGATATTCACAATATTGGGCTGGATCTTGTCCGCGCTTGTTTTTCATGGGGATTGGTGGCTTGAACTGATAATCTTCAGTGCTCAAAACTTCCGCAGGGGTTTTAGTTAGGGGAGTCCATTGCCTCTCCCTATTCTCCTGTTTGGTCTCCCTCTGCGCGGTAACTTTGTTGATCGTTGCTCGAGCATCTTCAGACGAATGATTTGTCGAGCCAGAATCACGCCATGACTTCTTAAACTTTCTCCCGCCAGTGGAGCCTAAGTCCGTGGGTCTATTATGTGGTGGCGGCGGCCTATTTGTAGTAAGGTTCTTTTCAGTTTGAGCATAAACTTTTGCTGTTGCCATTAATTTCTCCCAACTCGTTGGGAGTCCTTCCGTTCCAGATAAGACCTTGACCATATCATCGCATCTGACCGCGTATTTGAATTGTGCGCGGATCAGTTGCTCATGGACTCCCCCGATCTCCAGTACTTCCTTATTATATCGGGTGATAAAGTCCTCCAGACTTTCGTCGTCATGACGACAAATATTCATGACATCTGATATGTCTCGAATGGATCGTCGTTGTTGACTGAAATGCGTCAGAAACTTCTTGCGTGGATCCTTCCATGATGTGATGCTCCCGATGGGTAAGTTATCGAACCAGATTCTTGCCGCGCCAGTAAGTGTCTGCACGAAGAGATGGCACCATAATGGTAGAGTCCAGCCACCTACTAGCCCTGCGCTTGTAAAAACCCTCAAGTGGTCATCAGGGTCTGTCAGCCCATTGAATTTACCCACGTTGGATGGTAGTTTAGCTTTCTCAAGCGGAGCCAAAGCTATTTCCATGATGAACTTTGAATTTTCCGCTGCTTCCGCAGGGCGGTAAATCAAATTATAGTTGTGTTCAGCCTCAGGGTTATAAACCGCACGAGGTCTGCATTTGTTGTAATTGGGCTGCAATCGGTTAAACACGCTAGTATTTTCACTCACACGGTAAGTTGCATCAGATTCATCGGTGTGGGTGTTTCGTTGAGGACCCAACCTAGTGTGAACTGATTGTCTTCGGTGAGGGTGTGATTCTCGTTGATGGCTCCCAGATTGGGTATACTCATATCTTGATGGGGATCTGGAATATACCTCTGTATCTTCAATGTGAGATGGGCTCTCTCGTTGAGAAGCATGGGCACGAGACCCTGGCCTCCTTGATTGAGTTAAGGGAGCAGTCTGTGCACACAGTTGTGTGTATACTGCATTTAGAGCCCCTTGAGATCTGACATACCAGGAGATTGGAGTTTCTCCTGGGGGCAGAATTGAGTGAACATGGTTTTCTGGTAGCACCCCTGGAGTGACAGGATCATTTACTCGATTGGATTGAACCTCATTGTCATCTGAGGCATCCTCTGGAATTCCTTCAACCTGAAAATTGTTTACGACGTTCGGCCGAGGACCGGTTTGTCGATGAGATGACGTTTCTTCCATATGCAAATGGAATCAACAAGGCAGATAAAAAACGAGAGAAAATTGAATGAAACAGAGAAAATCGGTGGGCGCCAATGAAGAAACACTAGATAATTGACCGGAATCGAATTATCTAGGGGGTTTGAATCTGCATAAAAAGGTGGGTTTTCTCTCGTTCGATCTGATGGAACAGTTTATCTTCTCCGGTAAACTCTGCAAAACAAAACACCGTTAGCCTCATCAAGGGGAGAAGATGGGTTCTCTCCTTGACCCGACTCCGGCGTGAGAATAAGTATGTGTTTATGAAGAAGAAAAAGTATTGAAGAAGTGTGTGTAACTTGAATTTCATACCTGGTTTGTTATCATATTTATAGCCGAGAGTCTTTGGGCGGGAAAACCCGTTGATGAAATGTTAACGGAAAATGCTAACCCCGTAAGCGGTTACGTTTCCTTCCGTTAAGCTTCTCGATCCGACGTGAATGCACACGGACCGTGGTTTAGATCTATGGCTGGGGATTTGCCACGTGGGAAGTGATTAAGTGGAGGTTTCTTTCCAATTACATGCTATCACCGTGACTCTAAGGGACGTTGGGAAGATGGCACGTGGCCCAGACGGTTGTAACCGTCTGGGTGGTGCACGATCGAGTCTTCTAGAAGATTACTGCTGTAATCTGGTGTGACTTTTTACCATGTGGTATCAATTAAGTAAATAATATCCAAGTCTGGATATTATTAAGCGGAAGTGCTTAGGATTTTCATCCTTTATGAAAGCGCAATGGTTTATGATTTCCTTTTGGCGCGCGAGTGTTGTTTGCTATTTGCTTTAAGCCTTTCTTCTATAAACCAGTGCGCGGCCGCGCAAGGTAAAAAAAGGGCTTGAAAGACGAGGTTGTGGTGTGATCCGAAGTACTTATTACAAGGTTTTTGGGACCTTACCCCTTCAGAGATATATATAAACAAGTATTCATAATTATATTTTTAGTTATTAGTCATGTAGACTTAAACAGTATAGATATTATAGAAATGAAATATATTCTTGGGTAAATTACACTTTTCGTCCTTTATGTTTGTACCAGATTGCAACGGATAGCCTTTAACTTCAATAATTACAGTCACAGTCCTTTATTTGCAAAACCCGTTACACTATACGTCCTTTATTACTAACCAGATTAAAATTTTCAGTTAACTTTATTCACTTAAGGGTATTTTGGTCAATTCATGTTTTTATCTAAATGTTTAATAAATAAAACCAAAAGAATTGCATATACACTTCATCTTCCTCAATTCCTAACCCTAACGCCCTCACTACCATATCTTGCCACCACCACCTTATCCTGCCGCCGCCACCACCACCACCTCATCTGCCGCCACCACTCCGGCCACACCCACCACCCCTAAACCTTTGTAGATCTGTAACCCAGTTGTTTCCTGCATTGCTTTTCGTAATCAGCTTCAACTTCTGTGTATTTAATTAAAGAAACAAAAATAGAAACTTGCAAATCTGACAACACAACCCCTCTTCCCCAATTACCAAATTTTGAAAACCTTGTAAACTAGTTCAAGTACTAGTATGAACCAAAAAGTAACTAATAAAAGAAAGATGGATCTTTAACCATACTTCAGCAAACAGAAAAGGGAAATAAGAACACAAACCGATGAATCGATAGTGTCGGTTAAGAAAGATGGATCTTTAACCACCAGCTTCGCACAGTCAACCCACAAGCTTCGCAACAACCACCTTCACCCTCTATCTATTTTTCTCTAAAACCGACTTCTCTGTCCCACCGGAGTCAACCCATCTAAACCCACCACCACCACCAAACCCGGTTCACCCTCTCCTTTAGCAGCTAAATCCCACCGGAAACCGACTACTCGGTCCCACCGGAGCAACAACCCATCAACGAGTAACAGATGTCGATTGAACATCAGATTTACCTTCAAACTAAAGAATAATGACTCAATCTCGATTTAACATCAGATTTCTTTATAGTTTACCTTCAAAATCCGTCGACACCCCTTTATCAGATTTCTCGATTGAACTCGCAGTGGTGAGGGTTTGGTTGTGATTGAGAGAGATAGATAGAAAGAGAGGAGGGGGTAGAGAGAGAGAGAGAGAGTGGTGGTGGTGAGTGTTAGAGAGAGAGAGGGGGAAAGAACTGAAGGATAGGGAGTAGGTTTTAATCTATTTTTTTATTGCATTAGAACGTGAAAAGACAATATTACCCTCATATACAGGGCACATATCATATTTAACTAAAAGTTTTAACCAAGTTAGGATCAAAGGACGTAAAGTGTAATATTTTTAACAAAAAAAGGACTGTGACTGTAATTATTGAAGTTAAAGGCTATCCGTTACAATCTGGTACAAACATAAAGGACGAAAAATGTAATTTACCATATATTCTTTTATTGACAAAGGTTTGAAATAGACGCTGAAGCTACATCATCCTTTCGTAAGTATTCAAATAAATACGTATTAGACAATGTTTAGTAAGATAAACGAATAATCCATGTATTATAGAATATAGATATCAAAGTTGAAAAATGTCAAGAAAAATGTAAATAAACACTGACAAATAATAAATTCATGTCTTTATATTAAAAAATGAAAAATGTCAAACAATGCTGTCAATCAAACAAAAGAAATAACTAAAATTATTATTGAAAATAAAACAACCAACAATTATTCCAAAGGGAAAACTCCAAAATTCGAATGTACGCCGCGACCAGTGGCGGGCCCAGGATTTTTTTTCCAATGGGGTCTATTTTTTCAGTGTTCAAAATTTTCATAACAAAACGTTAAAATTTTTGGGTCGGTCCTCGTTCGGGTCAGAGCGAAGTTTGAATTAGATTAAAAAAAACAGAAAAAACGAGCTATACAAGGATTGAACTCATGACCTCTTGTTGGTAAAGAGGGGGTTTACCAGTACATCAGCTTTCCTTTTCTTTCTACGGTGTCCACTTAATTGTATTTATGGAATCCTTATAAAATTTAATATACCGGATCTACTAATTTTTTAAAAAATATTGGGGTCCGGGGACCCCGACCCGCTCTATGTGGGTCCGCCCCTGGCTGCGACTAATTCTAGATAGTGGGAATATAAATCTTTTCATTTTTATTCTGCACATCTTCCTTGGTCTTTAAGTTCTTCTCAGTTGTATTATCAGAGATACTTGACACTATGTTAACAACATAAACATGATGCAGTTTACGCTTACTTGTTTTGTCTTGAGAAAGTTGTAGGGTAGTTGCTATATAATATATGTTTTTATTGAAAATTGTTTTGATATTAAATAAATATTATGATATGTAATTGAAACTGATTGACATAAATTATATCAAATTGTTTTGAATTTAATGACAAAAGAAATAAATAATTATATGTTTTGCTAACCTTCAAATGTTCATTTAATTAATACAACTTTGATCATAGCTACCAACATGAAGTAAAAAAGAAAAGGGTTATTGGATTTTAATAATCCGAAGTTTCACCCGTTGGCCACTAATAATCCCAACTTCAAAAATTCCCAGTAACAATCCCAACTTGTAAGATTTTGGCCCCCAATGATCCTTTGCTAACTGGGTTATAACTCAGTTAGTTTTTTTGCTGACGTGGCTGATGACGTGGACACAACTTTGTTATTTGTTGACTTGGCTGCTTATGTGGCACCATCACCACCTCCACTGCCACCACCATCTCATCCAGCCACCACCATCACCTCCGACCACCTCCACCTACCACCATCATCACCTCCACTTCCTCCATCACCACTTCCATCTTCACCAACATCGTCGTCATCTCCACCCACCACCACTGCCATTTTCGCCACCACCTACCATCGCCATCTCAGATTCATCCCCACCTTCGTCACCTGACCGACAACCACCCCCGGATCGGCGGTTCTCAAACTTGACCTAACCGTCACCGATGAAGGATCCAGAACTGCGAGAATAGGGTTAATTACATTGTTGTTGTTGGAGCAGAGGTCGATATGGTGGAGCATATTTCAATGTGGTGGAGCGGAAATAGGGTTAATTCCATTGTTGTTGTTGCTGAGGTTCTGATTTCATTGGAGATTGAAGGATTGTGGACTGGATGGTAGGTGGTGGTCGGAGGGGATTGAAGATGGTGGTTGTGCGGTGGGGGCTGGGTGGTCGGAGGGGGTTGAAGATGGTGGTTGTGCGGTGGAAGTTGGGTGGTTGTGGTGGTAGTGAGGTAGTAGAGTGGTGGTGGTGGTGAAGATGGTGATTGTCTGTGTATGTATATATATAATTAAAAAAAATATTTTTTTCATATCAATATCCACGTCATCATCCACATAATGAATCGGCTTATTTTTTTACACATCAGCGCCCACGTCAACATCCACGTCATGACAAACTAACCCAGTTAGCAAAGGATCATTGGGGGCCAAAATCGTACAAGTTGGGATTGTTACAGAGAATTTTTGAAGTTGGGATTATTAGTGGCCAACGGGTGAAACTTCGGATTATTAAAATCCAATAACCCAAAAGAAAACATTATTTCAAAGTAAAATAAAGCAATAACAACAATAAAAACGTTATTCGTCAACATGTATCAGGAATTGATAAAATTACACATATTTTGAAGATGAAAATTAACCAACTTTTGTTCTTTCGTTAACAACTTTTGTTAATATGTCTGCTAATGGGTCATCTGAGCGAACAAACGGGAGATCTATAATCTTTGTTTCAAGTTTTCCTTTGATAAAGTGCTTATCAACTTCTACGTGCTTCGTTCATGAAGATCTACTCCTTGCAGTATGGAGGATCGTACGATTGTAAAGCCAAAATATTCTAATCTGATCGTGAATAAATCAAGTCATGAAGATCTTCTGTTAGTGTTCAAGATTCACTATCTTTGGAAGGAGTAGATCTTCGTGACTTGATTTATTCATGATCAGATTAGAATATTTTGGCTTTACAATCATATGTTCTTTTACAGGTTTAACAGTAACCCTTAATAAAAATAAACAAATAAACAAAATTAAACTCTTAAACACCCCATAACCCTACAAGAATCTCCAGCGACTCGTCACAACCTCTACTCAACGATATTCTGGTAGACGGCATAATGGCGGATTTTGACCAAAATTTCAAGGGTAACGTTCAAAATATTTTTTGCTGTATTTTCATACAATGTAAACACAATTTTTTTCTCTTGCATATAGGGCTATAAACGGACCGAACGAACACGAACAAGGCTTTGTTCATGTTTGTTCATTAAGGAATGAACGGTTCACAGATGTTACCGAACGTGATTTCTTGTTTGTGTTCGTTCATTAAGGAAATGAAAATGTTTATAAACTACGCATGAACACTTAACCGAACGTAATAGAACACAAACAAATGTTCATGAACATAAATAAAAGTACGAAGAAACCACCAAATTATATAAGTATCTAACATAACTATCCGAACATAGTTTGTCAAGCTTTAACATGAACTGAAATTGAAATGGTCAAATGAGTGATGTTTGGTGGGGCTTATAGTATAACTATGGTTTCAAATTATTAAAATCTAAAACCAATAAAAAGAAAGTATAACATAAAAAAACCTTTAAATGAACGAATACAAATTTCATAAACGAGCGAACATCAATTAATACATTACCGAATGTTCACGAATATAAAGGAACGAACGCAACCTTTGTTTATGTTCGTATGTTTAACTTATCGAACAAAACTTTTTGTTCGTGTTTATTCATTTATCAAACGAACGAACATAAATGAACTTCTCGCCGAACAATTGCACATAAACTCTAAAATTATAGAGTTAACTCCGTTTTTGCTCCCTGTGGTTTGATCATTTTAACGTTTTTGCCCCAATAGTTTAAAAATTGCCTTTTTCCTCTAATGTTTTCGTTTTATTATCATTATGCTCCCCGCCTTTAACTCAGTTAAAAATTTCAATCAAAGGTATAGGTATTTCGGTAACTTCACTGATAAAAATAAGAGCATTTTAGTCTTTTCATATATATAATATATCTCTATATGTTTTTGAAAAAAAATCACTCTTTCTATCTTACCCCTCTCTACCAACACCATACCACCACCTGCCACCAAAAACAACACACACCGCTGATCGGAGTGTTGCACTCCGGTCAAAGATAATATTTATAGTCCCGAATTACCCTTAACAATGCGTTAGTGGTAGTAAGGGGTCGAACCACGAAGAGTTTGTGGTTTGCATATGGATGTGATTGATTTTATATGTTGTCACTTTAATTATGAAGCTTGCTATTAATTCGATTGATTTGTTTGTTTGAAAGTGTGTCGGAATGAACCGGCAAATTTGTTTTGAATTATTTAACTACGAAAAGCTTAGACGATTGCACGAAAACTTTAATTAACGATTTAAGACAATATATGAAAACAAGGTTCACAGTCGATTCGGTAATTGAAGTCCTAATGTTTCTAAACGTTTTAGATTCAACTTAATTGCAAATATAATTAACGAATTTAGTGTTGCGAGGCTTAGGTGCCAATAGCTATCAACGTTACAAAGAACGGACAAAGATGCACTTCGTTACCAAGAACATGTAAATTCTAACCTAGACAAGGCATGCTTGCACATAAACATTTCCTAAAGTCAAATTTAATCTTCATTCGACAATTTACGAATACAATACAAATGCAAGACAATTATCATAAGTTTCAAAATCAAATCACAACTTGTCAAAAATCGAATCTAAGATACAATGTTTAAACCCTAGGAACTTACAAAAACCTACACCAGGGTGAAACCTACAAGATTTAGCCGCTCATGGTATGATGAACGCGATCAACGGATGCTTGGAACTCGAACTTTGACATCTTGAAGCTTCGAATATGGTGGAGGTGATGATTAGGGTTTGGTAGGAAGAGTTATGGAGAATGTATTGGTGGAATGATGGAGATTAGGGTTAGGAAGTGATGCTTGGTGATGAACTCGGATGATGACGGGATGATTGGATGGATTGGGGATGAAGGTTGGTGGTATCTAGGCTCCAAGAACTCAATTCCAACTCAAAACAAAGTGTAACTCCCGAAAATGGTCAAAAGTTGTGTTATAACCCGTCCCCAATTGATTAAAAAAAACTCAAAACTCACGATTGCAAAAGCAGGGGGCGTCGCCCACGGCCCCCTTGGGCGTCGACGACGGTGTGCAGATATTGAGGTTTTCTCCGACGGCTTGTTTGGTTGTCTACGATCAATTTCTGCCGACAGATTATCCATAGGGCGTCGCCGACGGCTCATATGGGCGTCGGCGACGATGCTTGCAACTTTGGATTTCTGTTTTCACCGTTTCTTGCTCTCGGTTGACCCGTTTTCCATCCCGATGCTTCGTTTAGCTCCCGAATAGCTCCTTAAAATCCGTTAGACCTCCAAAACACAACTCCAATCAAAGTAGGCTATTCGAAACTAAAAGTCACGTAGAAACATCAACTTAAACATAAACGAACACCGGTTTTCGACCACGCATCAACCGCCACACTAACAAAATGGAACAATCCCAAATCTAAACCATATCGCAACTCAACAACATTATCCTTAAACCCTCTCTCCCAAACCAGATCTAGATCCACAAACTCGATTTGAAACCGCAACATCTTCAAGTGGCGACGGCAAAGAGATCTACAAACTCGATTTGAAACCATTAACTCGATCCAGATCCACAAAATCCACACTAGATCAAGAAAATCGATCTACAAACGAGATTCGAAACCATAAACTCAATTGTGATTTGAACCCCTAGACAAGATTTGACCGGGAATCACCACAAACCTTGGCCGATTACAAGATCTTCAAGCAACGGTGGCGGTAGTTATGTACGATGACCTTGGCGGTGGTTAACTCCTACGACAGTCATGGTGGTGAGGTCTGGCGGTAGAAAGGGGGTGGTGATGACGTGCTGGTGGTGGTCTGTTAGCAGTAGGGGATGGGTGGTGATGACATGCTGGCGATGGTGGTGGTTTGTTAGCAAAAAGGGGAGGGGAGGTGATGATGTACTGCTGGTGGTGGTCTGTTACCTAAAGTGGATGGAAGGTTCTTGGTGAAAGGTGTTTGTAGATGTCTAATGATGTATATTAATAAATAATTATATATATATATATATATATATATCAATACAAGACAAAAAAATTAAGGAATAAATAAAATGAAATACTTGTATATAAAGTTACCGAAATACCCTACAATTAATTGAAAGTTTTAACTAAGTTAAAGGCCGGGAACAAAATGACGACAAAATAGAAACATCAGGGAGGAAAATGACACTTTTTAAACTATTGGGGTAAAAACGTTAAAATGGTCAAACCAAAGGGAGTAAAAACGAAGTTAACTCAAAATTATAAGTGAACAATATAAAATCTGGGCTTAAGTTTTAACCAACCATGTGGGCTTTTGTATCTAAGTTATGTGGCTATTGAGTTTTAATTATAGTGTTACTTTAACCGTTTATTATTGGGCTTTTAATCATAAATTTGCGATTGAGCTTTTATAAAAGCCTAATTTTTTAAGGGTATTCTAAAATAATCTCAGAGTTGACGTAATATTTTTTTTCAAGGGTAACAGAATACAAAATTCATAAAAAAATATAATAAAATTCTATTAGGTCATAAAAGTTGAAGGGTAGCGTGTGCTACGCCTGCTACCATACTATGTCCGCCCCTAGGACAGCCATCCATCACCAATGACGTAGTAGGAATTTTTTTCAATAGTAGATTCTTTTTGATAAATTATCACTATTTTTTTTCCTTCCATTTTAACAATTTCCAAACGAACGGGTTTTGGGTACCCACAAAACAGGCTGGATCAACCCCTGACCTCGCCTGAAATCCACTGGCCTGAACCCTACTCTCCAGGACCAGGTTGCATGAAACCCACGGAGATATTAACGTCTGAGCAGTAATTTTTTTTGTTTTTTTTTCTTTTGTAAAATCGAAAACCATGTTTTGGTAATGGTATATTTAATTTGATCTCGGTCCTTTTCACGTGGATTTGTGTTAAAGTTTGAGAACCATGACTTTTACTTTCACATGACTATTATTTAATTTTTTTTTGTTTTCTATAATAACTTAAAGTATGTAGGGTAAAGTTTATGTACACAGAGCCTTATTGTACAACGTACAAAATGCATCAAAAAAAAAAAAAAAAAAAACGCGGTGACATTTTCGTAATTATTTGCTTGTAGGGTAATTATGGAAATTACTCTATAAATGATCTTAAAGGGTAATTTTGATCATTTAGGGTAATTTTGTAAAATGATCTTGTAGGGTACTTTAAGATCAAAATTACCCTACAACATCATTTGTAGGGTAATTTTGATAATTATTCTATGAGTAAATAATTACGAAAATACCACCGCGTTTTTTTATCTTTTCATCATATTCGTACGTTTTGTATGATAAGGGTATTTGTATTTGATCTTTTGTCCAAGTATATAATATTTGAATATAATATAAACTCAAATACGTCGTTACAATCCGTTTATTTTTATCCATATTTCAAAAAAAAAAAATCAAATCCAATTTTATAAATCTCTATATGCACTCACTTCAAGTTTGAAAAGAAAATTTTAATTTTAATTCAAACTTATTGATTAATTATTCTTTTGAACGACAAATTTCTTTTATTTCTACTGTCTATGTGACTGGAACTCAAATCTTTCCCTTCTTCAGGTGTTTAAATGTTTTGTCTTTGGCAATGTACTACCACCTATTGATTCGTATTGGTTAATTATAATCCATACTAACAGATTCATTGATGACAATTTTAACTTTCAATTTCGTTATCAAAAGTACTCTCACATATAATTACCTATACTTGCTCTTGACAACTAAGATAAAGATTGTCATTAATATTCGAGTCACACGTATGGCTTATGCATTTTGTATTTCTTGTTTAAAAATTACGTATTTAGTTCCCAACCTCTTTGACATAATCAAGAATAAAAGTGGTAATCTAAAACCAAAAAACAAAATCCATAGAACTGTGAGGTATGGTTATGTTTCCCCCCATCATCCACATCACATCCACCTCATCACCTCCCTCTTTCTCTTTCTCTCCCCATTCCCCCATCAAAGGGGTACGCTTCCCCTATCGGCTTCCCTGATGCGGGAGGGTGCCACCTGAGATACTCCCCTCCCACACCCCAACGTCTAATTTGTATCAAACCATGTGACTATACGTATAATCTACTCTATAATTAGAGTTAATTGCCCGGATGGTCCTTGTGGTTTCACTTTTTTTTCACGTTTAGTCCCCATCTTTGGAAATAGCATGTATGCTCCCTATAGTTTGCTCAGTTGTTACTCGGGTAGTCCCCTGACTAGATGGTGGTTAATTTTTCCAGTTAAGTTGATGAGAAATGACTATATTACCCTCCCCACCAACCCACTCCCTTCCCCATCCATTTTCTTCTCCACCTCCGATCAAAAATCCAAAGCTACAGCTGAGGTTGTCGAACTAGGGGTTGATGGTGGTGGTTGTCACAAGCTTTGGATTTCATTATATAAAACTGCAACTATGTACCCTTAATCTCATTTCGTTTCATTCCATTCCTTCTTCCTCACTGTAACTAGACCTAAGCAATTTCAGTACACCAATCAACAATGTCTACTGTTGCGATGACGTGTAACCGATTGAGTTCGTTTCTGAAAGACAAAGGCAGTCTAAGAGATATCAGAATCAATGCAACTTTTGATGTCAACGGTATACATCTCAGTTAATATCTTCATATTATATATATATATGGAACCCATTAAGTCTAACTGCTTTTTGAGTTAATCTTGACCATTCAAACTCTCTAACCTTTAATCCTGATCGTTTAAACTCACATTTTTTCTTCTAGAAGGAGCAGTTTGCAGAGGTTATACAATGCAGTTGTTTATGGTTCTGGTCATACCAAATTTTGGGTGGACAACTGCTTTACACCCCACGTCCCTCCCCTTAATTTCGCAAAAAAAAAAAACTGCACCCCCCTGTTATAAACTCCCCACCATCACCACCGCTCTCCCTAATTGCCATCCACTTCCCCGTCGTCATCATCAACGTCGAGTTCCGAGTAGGTGGCAAGAGTTGCTTTGGTTCATAACAGGTTGATGGACGACAAACCTATTTGTTTTATCATTTTCCTAATGCAATTGCTACTATAAGAAGATGAAATCGAGATGGAAGACAAACCTAAAGAGGAACAGGTAACCGAGATGGATTGAAATCAGCCGGGGACAACATGTAAGAGGGTCCTGTTTATATTCTCCGACCTCTCTCTCTCTGTTCTTCTGACTAAAATTTTAAATTATTTGTTTTACTGAAATTGGATTCATGTGTTTTGTTGAATGAGTCCTATTCAGTGGGAAGAAAATTGAAATATATGAAACAAAAAACGACCATGAAGAACCAACAAGCTTCAAGAAACATTATATCTAAAAGATCCACACTTTTCTTGTGTATCTGTATTTTTGTGCTGGATTACTCTTCACCAAAAGGTACATACACGGTCTTAGTACTTTATATTACAAGTTTGATTCTTTTGTTTTTAGATATTAAAGAGATGCATGCCAACTGTTTGATTTTATTCCTCTGAGAAAAAAATGCAGGGAAATTGAGCGATTTTTGCAGTTCTCTATACAGTTTTGCAGGTGCCATATTTGGTCTATGATTTTGAAGATTCAGTTTTGTTTGTGGTTTATGATTTTGCATGTTCAGAAGAAGCTTTAGCGGGTTTTTTTTAATCAAACTCACGGTTACCACAAAACTTCATCTAGGTTTGTTTCTATTTTATCTTCATCCGAAGTTTTAGCGGTATTATTTTATTTAGGATTTAGAGTTTATGTTGAGTGATTTGTAGCGACCAACACCTGTTCGATGTTAGCGTCAAAATTGCCATTCACGGGTACACCGCTGCTGGTGGCGCGAGTTCTGGTTGGTGGGTTGTCAACAAAGTGGAGCATATTGAGGAATGATTGTTCAACCATCAGAGGGTATGCAATTTCATTTAAGAAGTTGTTTATCATAGATCTTGAATGGTCATCAAAGGTATTCATAGTCTTGTAGCATATGTGGAATTTAAAAAAAATTAAGTAGGCTTAGATTCTAATCTTGTAGCATTTAGCAAGAAATCCCTTATTAAAAGTTTTTGATTTCTTTTATTGTAGTTCATGCTTTGTAGTGTTCAAAGAAGGGTTAATTGATCAGTCATCACAGGTTCTTTTTTTGTGGTTCATGCTTACATATGAAATGGAAGCAATTCTGGGTTTTAGTTCCGCTTGCGAAGTAACACTACGTTTCTGGCTGTTCAATAAAAGGCATTGCTCAAGAACTATTTCTGCTCTCAATCTTCCGGTAAACTGTATGTTTCTTTTCGACACTCATTTGAAGTTATTCCCTGTCAATTTGGTAAGAACCACATCCCAAAATCATTCAAAGGTTGATTTGTAGTAGAAGAGAGTCATAATCTTTTTTGTGAAGGGTTTTTGTTGTTGATCAGGGTGGTTCTTTGTGTAAAAGAATGTGAAGTGTCATCTCAAATATATAATAAGACTCTTTTTGGTAAGTCTTTAGCCTTAATTTAGATTAAATAAATTTGTATACTTTCTGTATCATCTCTCTTTTATGCCCTCCAGGTGTTGTTGGTGTTTGCCGAAATACCTGATTGAGTGTTAATCACATAATGGTCTCCACATTTTAATAAAGACAATGTCATGTAGATACTTTTTTGCCTAGAACAATAAAGCTTGTACAAGTTGCAACTGCTAGAGGTAATCAGGTTGCTATTAAGATGCTTTTTCCTTTATCATCTCAAGTGGAAACTAAAGGAATGCATATTCATTAATCCATAATTCTTTCTTGATGTCATGAGCCGACAATAATCCAGCTAAAATCATTTATATGTTTCCCATTCGCAGATAGTGCTAGATCGACTTTCTCTTGTGGAGCTTAATGTATGATGGAGATCACTTCTTGATGTCGGTAGTAGGGTCGCCCGGATCGTAACCCGCTTATGACCCGGTAATAATAGGCATACATTTGTATGGTGATGCTATTACCACATTAAAGTACCAATCCACCATAGGGTAAAAAGCTAGTGTCTATTTTTCTTGGTGGCTTTATATTGAAAATATGGCTATATTTATCTATCTAATTTATGACTTGAAAATTAGTTTTTAGTTCATAACAGATGGTAAGTTTTGACTTCGAAGTTCTTGTGTAACTAAGTTAATTAACAATAATTTCTGCAATACTATTACTTTATTTTCTCCTCACATGGTTATAGATTAAGAAACTTTTTAAATAGCAAACCAGACTAAAAGCCTTGTGTTTGAATTATGCAGATTTCTAAAAAGCATTCATTTGGTAAACTATCATGGTACTTACAAAAGTTGTGCTATCCTCTTCGTTCAGGTGCTTAAAGTTGTACCATGGCCCATTGTCTCTTCATTCTTATTTTATTTGAAACCATTTCTTATGATTTTATTTTTCATTTTGTTAACATTAACCAGCCAAGTGAATATCAAAAAAAAAAAAAAAGTTTCCTTTCACCATCGTTTTTTTCTTTTTTGTCCTTTCACCAAAAAAAAGTTTCCTTTCAACAATTTTCTTTACCGAACCGGCTGCAAAGAATTTTTGTTGAGAAATGTGCTCTTATTTCTTAAGGTATGTTACACTAAGAAATGTGTTCTAAATTAAAAAGCCTCACGGTGGCAGTCCAGGGGCATAAATTTAGTCTGGGAGCAGATGGGGATGGAATTAGAGGGATCCAGTGAGTTTTCGGTTAAAAGCATTCGGGACAAAGCTTAGTGCCTCGCTTTCATAGACTTTGCCTTCAAGTTAGAGTGCAATAACTGGGCATTATGGTTGATTTTCTGATTTGGAGGATCGTTCAAGACAAACTCCCAACAACTACGGCTCTAGCAAGGAGGAACATCTTTGTGCTTAATACTCGGTGCAAGATGTGCGAAGATGAGGACGAATCGGCCTTGCATCTGTTTGTTTCATGTCGCATAGCGGTACTGGTGTGGGAGTTTATCTCACAATGGTGCAAGTTAAGCCCAATATATGTTTTGGAACTAAAGGATTCGACCAATATTAACAACCGAAACAAAGGTTCGAGGAAGTGGAGGAAGTCACTATCTATGGTGACCCTGAAAGTGATTTTGGTTATCTGGAGGAGTCGCAACGAGTCGGTCTTCAATGGCAAGCAAATCATTGTAACAAGGATAAAGTAAGACAATAAAGCATTTGGATATTTGTGGTTGAAGAATTGGGCGAGAGCTGGTAACCCAACTTGGGAGAATTAGTGTAACTTTATCTTACCATGGGGATATGAGACTAGGAGTATATGAATCTTTTGTGTATAGTTAGTGTAATAAATGTTTAACAGTTCGTTAACCAACAGTATATGGATAAAATTTCGTTGGTCTTTCAAAAAAAATATTACGTTAAGTATCGGGTCAACGGACGGGTATAAAACTATGTTTTTTTAGTTCAACGAAATCACCACTATTTGGTCTTTCCCCAAACAGTGGGCTTATGGTTTTAATATGTAATAAATACTATGGTTATATCATAAACTTGTGTATTTATTATGATATATTTTTTATTTTATTATACCATTAATATGCCCGTCCACCGGACGGGTATAGAACTAATTTCAGACGAAAACCAGGTTCAAGCGTAGGTGTTGGAGCCCTAATTTCAAACCGAAAACATCGCTTGGGTTTTGGTTGATGAGCAGATAAAGCTACGCGCTTTCGAATGGGCGGTGGTTATGTCGCCGACATCGATTTGGGGGAAAGCGGTGATGGTCAATGTTGGTAGGTGACGCAGGTTTGGGGAAGAGCGACGGTGATCTGTGGTAGTGAGCGGTGTGGATGCCCTAAAAATGGATACTGGTGGAGTGGATGACACGTGTGGGGCATTGTTACGCTGTTAGCGTAACCCGTCCACCGGACGGGTATTAAACTAGTTCACATGATTTCCAGCCGATTTTGTATCCAATTCACTGAGGATGTCCATTGATCTGTAAAATTTTCACTGATTTTGTTACAGGAAAATCAGAATCATCTTTGCCTGCGATGGAGACGAACAAGATGACTGTTGATTTGTTAAGCAACATAGAAAGTCTGGTCCAGATGTCTGTCGGAGAAAACAGAAAAATCTATAAATCATCTTCCTCAATACGTTATCGTAGATTCATTCTGTAAGCCAGATGATTCATCAAACAAAGCTATTTCGAGTGAAGTGGTTGAACCGAAGGAAGCTAAGACGACACAAATGACTATTATATACAGAGGACAAGTATTGGTGTTTTATTGTATATCTGCTGATAAAGCCAGAGATATTATGTTAGCAGCTGGATTTTTAATGGGAGGTGGAGAAGAAAATGGATGGAGAAGAGAGTGGGTAGGTGGGGAGGGTAATATAGTCATTTCTCATCAATTTAACTGGAAAAATAAACCACAATCTTGTCAAGGGACTACCCGAGTAACAATCAAGCAAACTACAAGAAGCATACATGCTATTTCCAAAAAATAAGAACTAAACATAAAAAAAGTTGAAACCATATGGACCATCCGGTCAATTAACTCTTAAATACAATTTCTAATGGGTGCTACTTTCTACACCCCTTCTAATTACTTTTTTCACCCCCTCCTCTCACATACTTATAGGTGGGGCCTGCGTGGGATCGACAGTTTTCCTCTCACAAGTGGGGTGTGTATAGAATCAGCCTTTCTAATAACGAATCCAAATCCAAATCCAAATAAAAGTTTGGTGAGAGATGTTCCCACGACACTATCTCATGCCCATTGTCCACATCTGAAGTGTAAACTTATCCCCATGAGTGTATACACATGGCAATCAAATCCAGAGCCGCCCATACATACCCCAAACCCCACTTAAAATTGATCAATCATTTGAGTTGTATACTTAACAAACTGTCTATTCGTTTCTCTTTCAAACTCTTCAACCTGTAACTTGTTCGATTCAAGATGATGATGATGTTATCGAGATCAAAATCAGTAGCGGATGCATTGTCGAAAACTATTCGACATCCTGGCGCTTTCTTTTCAACTTCTATGTTGTTTGATGATACCCAGATTCAGGTTCCGGAATTATGTTTCTGATTTGATTCATGTTTTTTTGATCTTGTCGGTAGCTGTAGCTTGGAATGTTTTATGGATTTAATTCTGGAGTGTTTATAATTATTATTTAATTCAGGGGCTCAGAAAAAAAAAAGTGAGTTAGTTTCTAATTGGGTGTATGTTAGTTAAAATGAAGGTTCCGTATACAATACTCTTGACCTAAAAACAATGAGAAGTAAAGTGCCGTACTGATATGCAACAACACTGTACTGTACATATCAGCACTTTGCTTCCTACGTTAAGATTTATTTGTATTTGAAGCTGCAATCATCCAATTATTGGAGAGCAAAGGGATTCTAGAGTTTTTTAGTAGTTGTTACAGTAATGTTTATTTTTTTGCATAAATTTTGACTGGTATTATAACTTGATTACTGTTGGAAAATCAGGCCACAAAAACAGGAGATGAACGTCTCGCTCGAATCCTTTTATTGCACAAATTACAATAGCCATAACTGTCTATTTATACTAACTTACTAATCTCATACTATTCCTAACCCAACTCAAACTCGGTTTAAAAAATGAAATAAACCAAATAGATATACCACCTATCTAATAATATCAATAAACATAACGAAATGAACCATAATTATATAAATCAATCAACCATCTTTATCTCGAACCCATTTGAATTTCAAACTCTTCCTTTTTCCTTTAGAATTATCGGCTCGCAATTACTTAGTATGGTATTGGATGCTGATTCAATTTTAGGCAAATTTGTAGAATCTGTTACATAGGAGACTAGTGATGGAACAAAGTAGAAGTGTTTAAGTCTATTCTGATTTCATATAAAACGCCCAGCTTGCGGTATGTGCATATATGTATATATGTGTGGGAGCTCAGGGGGCAAAAGTGAAAGTGCACTAATTTTAACGTTATTTTACTAATTTCGTGAAAATAACATTAAAAGAGGGGGATGGTTAATCATGCATCATGTAGTGGCGTTGATAGCCGAAAGACAAGGGAGTACATGCGCTAATCGGCCTTTGTCTTAATTGCTGAGTGTTATGTGCCTTATGTCCAAGGCTTGATGCAAAACTACTATCGAGCCGGGGGTGTCACTGGAAGCAGCCTCTCTATTCCTATGAGGTAGAGGTACGGCTGTCTACATCTTACCCTCCTCAGACCCTATGTTAGCTTTGCTATTGGTGGGATTTACTGAGTATGATGATGATGATTTCATATAAAAGATTCAAAGTATAGAAAATTGTAATACACGATTGTTATGAGTGTTACTTACCTTTTCATGAGTGTTTTGAGTATTTGGAGCCAGGAAAGATTTGGTTGTTTTCTGACAGTTTTTTTTTTTGCAATGATGACAGTTTAAAGAGAGTGTTGCACAATTTGCACAAGAGCATATCGCTCCTCATGCATCAAAAATAGATGCAATGAATAATTTCCCAAAGGTTTGAACTTTCAAGACATTCATTATCAGTTTTTTTATATATGTTACACATATATACCAATTTCCAAAAACTGATTCTTATATCTTGTTTATGGATAAATCCAGGAGGTTAACTTATGGAAATTAATGGGAGACTTTAATCTTCATGGAATCACCGCACCAGGTACTCTTAATTCCTTGTTAATTTGCTAATAAGTGTTTTGGGCCACATTCATATCGTTAAAACCGTCACTCTGTTCTTGTTCAATATGATACTTAAATATATGCTACATGGATATAATATGTATGTTTTCAAGTTGACTCACGAGTTGAAAGAGTAAATATATTATACTTGTTTCGTAGAGGAATACGGAGGGCTAGGGCTTGGTTACGTATATCACTGCTTAGCTATGGAGGAAATTAGCCGTGCATCAGGATCAGTTGGTTTATCTTTTGGCGCACATTCTAACCTCTGCATTAATCAGTTGGTAATTGCTAATTAAAACTAATTAGTTTTGAATAGTTTCTGCTTCACATGTTTAACAAGTTTAGTATAATGATTAACGTGTTGGTTGATTTTGCAGGTGAGAAACGGAACCGCAGCCCAGAAGGAAAAATATTTGCCTAAGGTTTTATCTATTTATTTTATTTTTTAATTGTTATTTCTGTATGTTTTTGGGTAAATTACTTTTTGAGTCCCTGTGTTATATGTGTTTTAACTAGTTGAGTCCAAAAGCAAAAAGTTTAACGACCTGAGTCCCTATAAGCAATTTCTTTAACCATTTGAGTCCAAATTTCTAACTCCATCCATCAAGTCTGTTAACTACAAGGGCAATTTAGTCATTTACACACAAAGTACAACTCTAATATGCATAAGAGTATAATGAACAAGTCTTTAATGCACAGGAGTAAAATATTATATATTATTCTGCACATTCTCTCTCTCTCTGGAGATCCAACCACCACCACCACCCTCCATCACCGCACCACCACCATCCCCGCCACCGCACCACCACCATTCCCACCACTGAACCATCGCTAACAGACATCGCTGAATGAGATTTCGAAAAGCAGAGAAGACGGTACGCCTGATTGCTGCCAAAAACGATAGAATATATAAGAATTACCTACCTCAACGCCTCACAAACTGGTCTACACAAGCAGATATATAAATTACACGCTCTTCTACCGTTAACATCTTGCTGGAAATAGGGGCATAAATCTGAAAATAACGCAATAAAATAAGCGTGACAATAAACAAAACACAGTTCTACCCACTCTAATATCAAACAAAGATCCAACACTCAAAATCTCAACACCATTCTAGTAACATTTTAACATTAACCTGAGCCACAAGACATAGGTGTTCTCCACATGAATCACAGCTAAGAAGATCCGGTCTAATAGCAGACTTAGAACAAGGAAAGTCCTGCAGAATAATACCCAGTTCGAACCGTACCATTACCAGCCTAACCCAACACCTGAAATGGATCCGACCCGGCAAGAGAATCAACTTTGTATCCAAAACCCCTAAAACATAAACACTAATTTACATCGGTGGATGACTAAATGTAAATGGCAGCAATCAGGCGTACCGTCTTCTCCACTTTATCCAATTCTCCATCGCTGAATGGTGGTGACGGTGGAGATACAACGGTGGTGGGTGTTGTGGTGGTGATGGTGTAGTGGTGATACACTGCACACACACCCATTTCAGTTCACACCCATCCCTCCTCTCTCTCTTTCTCATCTAGACCACCATTAACACCACCGCACCATCAGTGCACCACCGCCATCCCCACCGCATCTCCACAGAGTTAGGGTTCGCCACATCTGGAATTGCTGTGTTGATGCTCAAATTAGAGAGGGGGCTTCTTTCTTTCTCTGCTCTCGATTGCTTGTGGATACCCTAACTGCTGGGAATCGTAGCTCCAGAGGAGTATTTCGCAGCCGGAGATGGAGCTTGGACATGAGGGTTTTGATGGTGATGATGGTGTCGAAGGTGGGGCTTTGATGGTGAAGATCGGTGGTGGGTGTTGTGGTGGTGACGGTGTAGTGGTGGTGGTGACGGTGGTATTGATGGTGTGGCGACGGTGGTGTTGCTGGTGGAGGTGTGGTGGTGGGTTGGAGGTGGTTTTGGTAGAGAGAGAGAGAAAGTTCTGGAGGTAATGGTGAAGATGAAGATTGTTTATGATCTGGACATATATATATATATATATATATATATATATATATATATATATTTAATAATAAAATGGTTTTTTTTAATATAAAAGGGTGTTTTGGTCATTTTAAAAAAAGTTAACTGAGATTATCTAACTGAGGTTGAAATTTGGACTCAAATGGTTAAAGAAAATGCTTATAGGGACTCAGGTCGTTAAACTTTTTGATTTTGGACTCAACTAGTTAAAACCCATAAAACACAGGGACTCAAAAAGTAATTTACCCTATGTTTTTTCATGGCTTCAGTCTAATTTCGTTTCTTCATATAGCTAATCAGTGGGGAACATGTGGGAGCCCTTGCAATGAGTGAACCTAATGGTATTTTCCATTAAGTAGTTTTGGTTAGGGCTGCAAACGAACCTAACGAAAACGAACAAGACCTTATTCGTGTTTGTTTGTTAAGGAAATATATGTGTTCACAAACGCTTCTTACCAAACGAGATTGTTAAGGAAATAAACGTGTTCGTGTTCGTTTGTTAATTTTAGGTAACGAACGCAAACGAACGTTCATGAACACAAACAGACACAAACTAATGGCCATGAAAACAAATGAAAACAAACGAACACAAACAAACGTTCATGAACATAATATATAACACATTGATGCTTATTAAATATTTTGTCCGTTGGAATTTTGAAGTATATAAATAAATAAAAAAATTAAAAACACTAATGAACTATCGATCATAAACGTACACGTTACCGAACGTTCACGAACATAAATGAACAAACGCAGCCTTTGTTTATGTTCGTTCATTTATTCAACGGATGAACATAAACGAACTTCCCGCCGAGCGGTTCATGAACTGTTCGCTAAATGTTCAGTTCTTTTGCAGCCCTAGTTTTGGCCCTTTTTGGATTGTGTTGAGTCTTTGCAGAGACCATTGACGCTTTATTTTGAATCGAATTTTTGTTTTTCGTATCATCAGCTGGCTCAGATGTTGTTGGCATGAAATGCAAAGCTGATCGTGTTGATGGCGGTTATGTTCTTAACGGGAACAAGATGTGGTGCACCAACGGTCCCATTGCTCAAACACTGGTATTGTCGTAAAATGCCATTTTTGTCTCAGAGATTTGGTCAATTTTGCGACTTTCGTCCAAAGGTTTGTTTTTTGCATCTGGATCCAAAAGGTTCGAAATCTTGTCATTTTCATCCGGCTCGTCAACTCCATCCATTTTTCTCCGTTAATTCAGGGGTATTTCCGTCTTTTTTGTTAACTTAAAGGGCAATTCGGTCTAACGGATTCAGTCAGGGGTATTTTAAATGCTTGTGCATAAAGTGAAAAAGACAGAATTGCCTTTGAAGTTAAAAAAATACGAAAATACCTCTGACTTAACGATAAAAATGGATGGAGTTAACGAGCCGGATAAAAATGGCAAGATGCAGAAAAATAACCTTTAGACGAAAGTCGCAAAACTGGCCAAAACTCAGGGACGAAAATGGCATTTTGCTCTAAATTTATTGTTGCAAAAGAGTTTCCAGGTGTCATCCCTTTGTTGACATATTATTTTCTTTGTTAAAACCAGGTGGTTTACGCTAAAACAGATATTGCTTCTCGTTCAAAAGGGATAACCGCGTTTATTATTGAGAAAGGGATGCCCGGGTACGTCTGTTCATCTTGATGCCTATAACGGAAAAAAAGTATAAGAATAAGTTTTGTATGTTTGCAAAATAATAAATTCAATATTTGTCGTCGTGTCTGCAAATGCAGGTTCAGTACTGCCCAAAAATTGGACAAACTTGGAATGCGAGGAAGTGACACGTATGGTCGCATTAAAGTTTATTAAACGATCCTAATCTCTCTTTAATACAAAATACCGTCTGATTATCTAACTGTTACAAATTTCAGATGCGAGCTTGTTTTTGAAAATTGCTTTGTTCCTAATGAGAATGTTCTTGGTGAAGAGGGAAAAGGTACCATCATTATAATATAATTCATTTGTTTATTAAATTTGGATGATGAGTTATATTTATAAGATACGCATTTCAGGAGTTTATGTGATGATGTCGGGTTTAGATATAGAAAGGCTTGTACTGTCGGCTGGACCAGTTGGCATCATGCAAGCATGTCTTGATGTTGTTCTTCCTTACCTCCGCCAACGAGAACAATTTGGTCGCCCCATTGGGGAGTTTCAACTTATGGAGGTTATTAACATGTGAATTATGAATACAGATTATAACAATATTATTTCAATAATTAAAAATAGACTTGTATTTTCTGTGAAACAGGGAAAAATTGCGGACATGTATACGTCTTTACAGTCTTCAAGGTAAACGATGACTCCATGACCCGTGAGCACACACCTGTGTTTACTAATAATTAATCAACATTTTTTTACAGATCATACATGTATTCTGTTGCAAGACAATGTGACAATGGAATACTTATTCCAAAGGTGTGTTTATGTTCTAGTTTATCAACGCGTCATGTGCCTTATGGTTTGTACGTTGTGCATTGACGATTGTACTCATTTGGGTACAGGATTGTGCTGGAGTTATACTCTTTTCTGCTGAAAGAGCCACCCAAGTTGCTGTGCAGGTCAAAACCGATTTTTTTAATAAAAGAATCATAATTTCATTTTTGTATCTTTTTGTTTGTATATATATTTTAATTAATTATATAATCTTTTTTTTTTCAGGCGATTCAATGCCTAGGTGGCAATGGGTATGTAAACGAGTACCCGACTGGGCGGTTGCTACGCGATGCTAAGTTATACGAGATTGGTGCTGGAACAAGTGAGATCAGAAGAATGATTATTGGCCGTGAACTCTTTAACGAGAAATAAGAAAATCGGTTTTCTAGATAACCCTTTTAATTGACATGCATACCTCAAGAATGTAGCCAGTCAAAATGTGTAATGAGAAATGGGAAAATATCAGAATGAATTACAACGGAGGGAAATTTTTAATGTATACAGAAAAACTAATAAAACAAACTAAATAAATAATACACAATTAACACTCGTCTTCAAGTTGGAGCATAGATATTATTGGCCGAATTATTGATGTACACTACTTATGTTAGGACTCTGAGGTGAAAAGCTCTAGTTTCGTCACTTAATTGTAATTACCAAATTACCATTTCTTAGGCAATAATATTATATAATAATTTACATCGAGATAGTTGGTAAACGGACAACAAGCTGCGCCGCTACCCCTTTTTGAATAGCAAAACTAAGCCTTATAAAAACTACGTCCATAGATCTCGGGGTCATGACATTACTATGCATGACCCTTTGAACTTGACTAAGTAAGTCCACAGTCTTTGGCGCCAGAAAATCAAATGGCTAGGGGCCTCACTTGGTGTGTTATACGTGTTGGGTTTTTCCGTCTTTAAAAAATCTTTAACGACGGAGGCTAGTTTTGACATGTTACTTTTTTTTTTTGTAAACTTTAGAAAACAAAAGCTGTCAAGGATCCATACGGAGTCACTTGAAACTAATAAAACGAACCATACGATGTTAGAAAAATCTCTGAAGGAAAGTGGTAGATCGTTGATGTAGATAAGCAAAGGACCCAAATGTTTCCTTCTCCAAGAGTTTAACACCAAACAACCTTAGCTCCAAGTGATGTTAGTCAAAACCAACAATACAATGTTAAGAACAACATGAAAAACTCTCTTTTGTTGTTGGATCTATGCGAGTAGTGGCGGATCTAGAAAAGAGTTGAGGGATAGCACGGGCGAGGTTTTACCAATTATTCCACTGTCGTGCTTTTAGGCGGGTGGAGGTCGGGTTTCCGTGCATCTGGGAGAGCCAAGTGGTTGGCGGCGGTCGATAGTCGACCTTGGCCGCAGCGCCCGGTGTCACGGTGGTTGGCATGTCGTTCCTTGCCGTTAAAAAAAAAAAAAATCTTAAAAACCCTGGAAAGTGTCATTTTCTGACAAAAGTGTATTTTTCTTGACGAAATCAATACAAATAAAATATGATGTCCATACTGATATGTCCCTATCCAGAATCTATCAAAACTCGTCTACATATGGCATTCAAATCCATAGCTGCCAACTGTTGAAAAAAAAAACTCCATTAAATGTAGTATTTAATGGCTCCTAGTCCTTCTTGATGAAGATAACTTGTAACTTTGATTCAGGTTGTGTTCAATCAAGATGATGATGATGGGGAGGTTAGCGAGATCAACATCAGTAGCAGATGCATTATCTAAAACTATTCAACATCATCGTAGCGCCTTCTTTTCAACTTCTATGCTGTTTGATGATACTCAGATTCAGGTTCCATAACACATATATATGTACTATGTTTCTGTTTTTTTTTTTTTTTTTTTTTTTTCATGTTTGTTTGATCTCGTGCGTTCAGTAGCTCTATTGTACTGTTTTTGATCATCGGCGTGGAGATTTGAGTCTTGGGTTTTAAGGGCTGTAAACGAGCCAAACCAGGTTTGGCTCGAGAAGGAGCTCGAAGTTAAACGAGCCGGCTCGGCTCGTTTATTTTGTTGAGCTGAAAAGTTGAGATCAACATCTGCTCGTAAAAAGCTCATGCCGGCTCGTTAATTATTATTATTATTTTTTTATATTTTCTACATGTGTTGATAATGTAAAAGAAAAAATATATATAATTTTTTAACATACCGGTAGTATTTTTATTTTTGTTTTTTTAATATTTTTTTAAGAGTTAATTACATAGTTAGTCCCTGTGGTTTGCACAAAATAACATACTTAGGTACTAATAGTTTAAAATCACCTTCTAGGGTATTAACTTTTCATTTTGTAACGTTTGGAGGTATTAACTTCTAGGGTATTAACATAGTTAGTCCTTGTGGTTTGCACAAAATAACATACTTAGGTACTAATAAAATGTGATTTTAAACCTACAAATAACATTAATACCTACAAACGTTACAAAATGAAAAGTTAATACCCTAGAATGTGATTTTAAACTATTAGTACCTAAGTATGTTATTTTGTACAAACCACAGGGACTAACTATTTTAAAGATCGAGAAGCAGGTTTAAAATCTTTTTATACTAATAAATGAAAATCTTTTTTTTGGACACGTGTCACTTCCTGGTACATTCTTACCTTATTTTCCTATTTATCTTCCATATTAATTTTAAACAAAAAATTAGATAAGAATAATTTTTTTTTTCTATAAATAATTTTAAACAAAAATTTAGATAAGGATAAACATTTGTTTTTATTATGATCATATAATAATAATAATAATAATTTTAAACAAAAAATAAGATAAGAATACATATTTGTTTTTCTATAAATAATTTTAAACAAAATTTTTGATAAAGATAAACGTTTGTTTTTATTATGAATAGATTCAAAGTTTATTTTTAAAAGATAAATGTTGATAATTATATGTGTTAACATATGACATTATATTTTATTCAACACGTGCAATATACGAGTTTTTTTAAAGATCTATTTTTTATTATATAAAATTAATGCAAAATAAAACCAAAAACAAAGTAAATTGTTATAATAAGTAAATCTAACTTATAATAAAAGACTCCACAAAATGCCACATGGCATTCTCTCCTTCAACCTCATAAATTTTATTTATAATTATTTAATAAATTTCTTTTAATATTAATATTAATAACTAATATATAGATATAATTTAGAATAAACTGCCATTTTGGTCCCTGTGGTTTGACCAGTTTTGCCACTTTAGTCCAAATCTCAAACTTATTACATCTGGGTCCCTGTGGTTTGGTTTTTGTTGCCATTTTAGTCCAAAATCCAAAACCCCTATTTTTTGACTGTTAAAAGCTGTCTATTTTGTCCTTTAGTGCAGGGGCATTTTGGTCATTTTTTATTTTATTCTTTTAATAAATTAAAACAAAATTAATTATATATTATATATATACATATACAGACATTCAGCTCCCTCCCTCTTCTCTAAAACCTGCACACACACCACCGCATCATCGACACCACCACCACCACCACCACCCCCACCACCGCACCACCCCCACCACCGCATCATCGACAACTTCAGCTCCCTCTCTCTTCTCTAAAACCTGCACACACATGTAATTAAGCAACACAATCTGCAAAATCAATCAGCTGTTAACAATAATCAAACCTGCAATAATCAGCTGCAAAATCTTCGAACCTCCTTCATCAGCATCAACAAAACCTGCAATAATCAAACCTGCAATAATCAACAAAACCTGCAATAATCAACAAAACCTCCTTCATCAGCACCACCGCTACCCCCACCTACTACCACCACATCCCCTCCCTTCCCTAAATCAAAAGCCACCGCCTCCACCATCACCTAAACCTGCAACACCATCTGATTTTTGAACATACATACCCAATACCTAAATTGCGAAATCAGACACAGATCTCACATCCACAAACCCTAAAAACCAAATCCCTCAAAAACCCATTAAAATTGGTTCAAGAAAGCTTACATACCCAATACCTAAATTGTAAAATCAGAACCGATGATGGTGGTTCAACCACCACGCCACCCCCACAGCACCGCCGACGGTGGTTCAACCCTCGTCGGTTCTTGCCGTCGCTGGACTTGAAGGAGAGTGATTGAGAGGTTCTTGCCGTCGCCGCCGCGCTGGTCGGAGTTCGAGATGGAGAGATCGAGAGGTTGGGGAGAGGTTGGGGGTGGATGTTTGTCTGTATGTGTGTGAATGTCTGTATATGTATATATATAATATATAATTAATTTTGTTTTAATTTATTAAAAGAATAAAATAAAAAATGACCAAAATGCCCCTGCACTAAAGGACAAAATAGACAGCTTTTAACAGTCAAAAAATAGGGTTTTTGGATTTTGGACTAAAATGGCAACAAAAACCAAACCACAGGGACCCAAATGTAATAAGTTTGAGATTTGGACTAAAGTGGCAAAACTGGCCAAACCACAGAGACCAAAATGGCAGTTTACTCTATAATTTATTTTTATCTTTATCTTTATCTAAGATGAATAAATAACTTTAATTTTGCAAATTAGACCCTTTGTTCTTTACTTTTAACCCAAAGGTTTTCATCTTTTGCAATTTAGTCCCAACTTTTTTTTTATTTTCAATTTTGGTCCACCATACTTATCATCTTTCCCAAGTTTTTCGTTTCGTTCTAAATTTTGTGAGTTAATGCACCGCAACGTGCGTGCGTGTGGGGTTCAACAATTTTTTCATATATTTTTTCCCATTTGACTGGCCCGTCGCAACACATCTACTTTTCTCTGTTTAACAAGTTCGACCAACGCGCGAGTCCTGAATTGACTTAGTTATTTTTTTTATGTTTTACGTTTCGGTTTAATTTATCTGCAACGAGCGTTTGTGCTTCAGCTTTTCGCTCGGCGTTATTTTTTTGTTTTTATTTAATTTGTTTTTATGAGTTTTTCCGGTGTTGGTGGTCGCTGACAGTGGTATAGCATTGGTACTACTTGACACAATTTTACAACAACCGCTGCAACGCAGGGGCTTAATACTAGTCATCATAATCTTTCTATACTAATAAACGAAAATCTTTTATGGACACATGTCATTTTCTTGTGCTTTCTCATCTTATTTTCCTATTTATCTCTTATATTAAACACTAATATCTCTTATATTAAATAATAATAATAATAATAATAATAATAATAATAATAATTTTAGACATAAATATTGTATTATTTGAATACTATTGAACCGATATGTGATGACAAATTTGAAAATAAGAAATTTAAACTGAAATAATTATGCAGACAAATGATTAATTAACCTAATATATAAAAAGTAATAAATAAAAAAAATCTAAAGTGATCGAATGAAATAAATAAATCTTCCTATACAATGAATTTTTTTTCTGAACACGTGTTACTTTCTGGCGCTTTGTCATCTTATTTTTCTATTTATCTCTTATATTAAATAATAATAATAATAATTTTAAATAAAAATAGATAAGAATAAATATTTATTTTTCTATAAATAATTTTAAACAAATATTTAGATAAGAATAAACGTTTGCTTTTTTTATATAAATATAAAGTTATATCCCGAGTATTTTTTTTAACGACCAACAGAATCAATCCTGCGTATTCTTGGGGCACCCACTAGACCAAACGAAGTAATTCAAGAGTAACCCGAGTCCACAATATACTTTGGAGTTCGGTTATTTATGAATCAAAGATTCCCATTTGAAACTGAAATGTTACAATAAGTGAATAATACACCAAAATTCATTTTAAAAAAGATAAATCTTGACGATTGTAAGTGTTAACATATGATATTATATTTTACTCAAGACGTGCGATACACGAGTTTTTTTTAAGATATATTTTTTTTATTATTTATTATATAAAATTACATTTATACAGCTCGTGTAATACACGGGGTTCAAACCTAGTAATACAGTTCATTTTTAAAAGATAAACTTGACGACTTTATGTGTTAACATATGATATTATATTTTATTCAATACATCAAAGTCTTTTTTTATTATTTATTATATAAACTTACATTTATGCAACCCGTGTAATACACGGGGTTCTAACCTAGTACTATATATATTATTTTTGTTTTTTTTCAATAATTTTATATGTAGTTGGTGTTATTATTATTATTATTATTATTATTATTATTATTATATCAAAATTTGGGGTTAAATTTAAACGAGCCAGGGCTGGCTCGTTTACAAAACGAATCGCTCCGCTCATTTACAACCCTAGTGTTGAATAAGAGTAACATGAATTAGTTTTCTAATTGAGGCTTAAAAAAGCACAAAATCACTTGTTGGCTTTTGGCGGTTTCTAATGAATATTATAGTAATGGTTAATTAAACAACTAGTTAGTTTGCAAAGTTACTGACTGTTAAAACTTGATCACTTGGTATGGTACTGAATGCTGATATAGATCACCAAGATAGGACATATTTGTGGAATCTGTTACACAGGACATTAATGATGGTACAAAGTTGACCAGTTAGAGTGTTTAAAATCTATTATGATTTTATTTCAGAATCAGGGCCGTCCCTGATATTTCGGAACAAGTAAAAATTGGCCTTCATAACTTATAAAAGTAGATACAAAAATCATCAGTACGGCGATAATTGTTATAACAATAAACAAAACAATATTCCCGTAGCAAATGGACTTATCAAAAATAGTTAAATGAATGGTGACATTTTTGTAAGCAAAGTAGTTGATTAGCTCTTCATCATTCATACTCTCTAATACATCATTAATTAGGTTATTATTATAAATGTTTCAAAATGGCTAAAGAGATATTGGGTGTTTAGATGAAATGATTAGTTGATTAATTTGCTAATGGTAGATGGTAACGGTAATGGTTATTTAACTTATTGGGTCCCCTCTAGAACATGAAGTTATTATCAACTATCGTTTTTATATATGTGAATCAACCTACGACACCTAAACTAGAAGAAAAATTTAGGCCCTATGTGGTCGCCCACCCTGCACACCTCTAAGACGCCCCTGCTCAAGATATAGAATAGCCGCATACGTAACCATTAGTTTCCCCGTTAAGCACAGTTTGCTTAACTGGTGTTTCTAATGTTCAAAGTGTTTGTAATGTATATTACTGCACATACATTTTTTGAGTATATGGAAAGATTTGGCTGTTTTTCACTTTTTTGACAAATTATTGCAATGATGTCAGTTCAAAGAGAGTGTTGCACAGTTTGCACAAGAGCATATCGCTCCGCATGCATCAAATATAGACGCGATGAATAATTTCCCAAAGGTTCCAACTCCCAGTTTATCCATATCAGTTTTTATACCGTAATACCAATTTCGAAAAACAGATTTGTATGACTTGTTTATCAACGGTCCAGGAGGTTAACTTATGGAAATTAATGGGAGACTTTAATCTTCATGGAATCACTGCTCCAGGTAGAGCCGCTGCCTCTATTGTTAATTTCTTTATACTTTGCCGAGTGTTTTGGGGCAAATCCATATGGTTAAAAACTGTCACTATGTTCTAGTTCTAAAAGATACTTAATTACATGCTACATGGATCTCTAAACCATAAGCTTGATTTAATTAAGCAAAAGTAACATGGTATGTTTGTTTTTTCAAAGTATACTTGTTTTGTAGAGGAATATGGAGGGCTAGGACTCGGTTACTTATATCACTGCATAGCTATGGAGGAGATTAGCCGTGCATCAGGATCAGTCGGTTTATCCTTTGGTGCACATTCTAACCTTTGCATTAATCAGTTGGTAATAGCTAATCAAAACTATGTGCTTTCAAGTATCTGCTGCTTAAAATGTTTTAACAAGTTTAATATAACGAGTTTGTTAATGTTGCAGGTGAGAAATGGATCTGCTGCCCAGAAGGAAAAATATTTGCCTAAGGTTTTATTTTAATCATTTTTTATTTTATTTATGCATGTTATTTCATGGCTTCAGTCTATTTTTCCTTTTTTTTTTCTCGTATTAGCTAATCCGTGGGGAGCATGTGGGAGCTCTTGCTATGAGTGAACCAAATGGTATTTTTGATTTAATAGTTTTGAGTTATGTTGAGTCTGGTCCGAATGTCCACTATGATTGAGGCTTTATTTTGAATCGTTTTTTGTTTTTCATATCATCAGCTGGCTCAGATGTTGTTGGCATGAAATGCAAAGCTGATCGTGTTGATGGCGGTTATGTTCTTAATGGGAACAAGATGTGGTGCACCAATGGTCCCGTTGCGCAAACCCTGGTAACTAAATAACTTATTGATATATTCATCATTCATCATATTATGTTTATTATTGCAAAAGAGTTTCCAAGTGACATCTTTGTTGACATTATTTTCTTGGTTAAAACTAGGTGGTTTACGCTAAAACAGATATTGCTTCTCACTCGAAAGGAATAACAGCGTTTATTATTGAGAAAGGGATGCCCGGGTACATCTATATTCATCTTGATGACTACAATGGAAAAAGTACTTAAATATGTTTTGTATGTTTGCAAGATCATTAAATCTATATTTGTGTCTGTGTATGTAATGCAGGTTCAGTACTGCCCAAAAATTGGACAAACTTGGAATGCGAGGAAGTGACACGTATGTTCATAGTATCTTTAACTAAATAATCCTAATCTTTATTTTATAAAAATACCATTTGATAATCTAATTATTACAAATCTCAGATGCGAGCTTGTTTTTGAGAATTGCTTCGTTCCTAACGAGAATGTTCTTGGTGAAGAGGGAAAAGGTACCATCATTATAAAGATAATTCTATATAGGGGGAGGTTCATTTGAGAAGAAAATTAAATTGAGAAGAAAAAGAACAAAGGGTACAATTGTAAAACATTAAATAGTTTTTCTCTCATCTCATTTATTATTATTTTTGACTAATTAATTAGTCATAAAGACTATCATCCTACACACTAAATAGTTTTTGTTAAGAACTTTCTCACTATAAAAGTATTTTATTAACAACAACAATATACATATAATAATATATTAAATTTTGTAGTAAAAGAAAAATAGCATTGACATGGGAATTAAAATTCGCTCAGATGAGTGACGAAGCACATTATCAAAAATAAAATAAAGCAGATTTTTTTATGAAGGTTATTAATAATAGATCTTGATATAAAGGTGGTAGGCCAAATACGTGTTAGAATTAGCTTAGTGAGCAAGGATTTCAGCAACAACCTGAAACTCTGCTTTGGTTGAACTTCAAGAGATTGGATTTGAACCAGGGTAAATGACATAACCAGTAGGACTTCTATTATCTTTATCACTGGTCCAGTCGGCGTCTGTAAAGGCATGTAGATGAATGGGAGAACTGTGGCGGAGTAGTTTGCCAATGATGTATGGTACCTTGTATGTCAAAAAAACATGCATCCATAACCAGAAACTTTATATTTCTCTCTACAACTTCGATACAAAGAACAAGAACTGTACTGAAGAGATACACGAAAAATAACTTCTCAACTCACACGCAGACCATCAACACGACACTCTGATCTATACTACGAATGATGATCTTAACACAAGATCACTAGAACAGCAAGACCTAGCAAACCCTAAGAGAGAAGAAAAAGAAACCACTGATCAACTGATCTGATGTCAACACAGGCGTTCTTTTAACATCCCCACTTGATGTCTGCGAGTGTCCACAAGAGGCCCACTTCCAAGCCCAGACAGCAACTGATGTCCAACCTTTAGCCCATGTTGAGTATCTAGTGTTGGATACAGGTCCCAATATACACACTTAAACTCAAATAAAGGGGTACAATAAATAAACTACTACTAAATCCCTATTTATAATAAATAAACACAATAAAAGATGCAACGCCATTCTCCATATAATTCGGTCAACACGTTCCCATAATTCACTTCCTTGAAGCTCGGTCAAACAAAGACTAAATCCTCCACAAACCAAAATAACCATGTGATTAATATTGTTCTAACTGATCTGAATCCAGCTCCAATCTTTTTACCCGTGACCCGTAAACGAATAACCATTTGAACTGTGACCCGATAACGTGCCGACTCGTGACCCGTAAACAAACCCGATTAATCCAATCTTTTGCGGTAACCGCCGGTCTAGGTTACCTCGGTCTCGGTCATGTTGTTCATACCACTCGTTCACATTAGACCGAGCCGTGAGCCGAAGACCGAAAAGGGTTCACGCTAAAAAGAGAAAGGGAAGACGGGCCTGCGTGGTTCGTGTAGCAAGACCGATATAGATCAAGATTAAGGGGGTGAATGTTGGTTTTAATCTTGATTTATTATTTTAGTTGGTATTATTAGTTAGTTTTGTTTGGGTTTTATTAATCAGTATTTAGTTTGTTTTGTTTAGAAAATAAACAAGGGTAGAAAGTCAAGTAGGTTGACCGGGTTTTGTGGAGGAAAAGAACGTTGGAGAGTGGAGCCTACATTTAGGAGCATGTGGGTCTAATTAATAGGGTAAATTTGTTTATGTAGGCTATTTATAGCTATGGTTTTGTTGAATAGAAATGCAGCTTTTTCCCTTTACAAAAGTCACGTAAACTTTCATTTTCTTCATAACTAATTTCTTTATAGCAAGATCATTGTAAAGGTTCTTTTATTGAGTTTGAGTGGGTGTCGAGAGGGGCCTGAAACCAACATCTAGCCCATATTACGCGTGAACCCATCAGCTAAGTTGAAGGATGTGTCGGGCCTTGTCCTGGGCCAGACGTAAACCCTGTAAAGCCCAATAACAACTCCAGACTCCTAGCTTAAACAAGCCCACTCTGTTCCGGATCTCATTATGCTCGGGCCCAACATACAAAAAAACACAAAATATTAGAAGCGACAATATTAAAGTTCAACATATGTTTGATATTGAATTTGGAAATATACATATATTTCAACGTCCCCCTCAATTCAATAAGCAAACAGTTGTACATGCCCCAAAGACTTATTGAGCAATGAAAGACTTTAGCTCTGAAAATTCAACTATTCATATCATCTCAACTAAAAACAGTTTAGAGTCTGTAACAAGACTTCAAAAAAGTTATGAGTATGATCATTTCAAAAAATTTTAACATTTTTTCAATGCATAGGCCCACAGTAGTTAAACTTTGTTTGACAAACAAAACCCTCCTTTTTTTAAACATAGAATATCAATACAACTGATTTTAATTCTAACTTTTAAGAAAATATTGAGTAGTTTACTCTCTAATAATAAACTCAAAGTCCTAGCACAACATTTATGAAAACCATTTTGTGAAACATTGTGCTATAAAAAACTAATTGAATAGTTAACTTTAATTCCGCATCTAAACAGATTATAAAAACAAGAACTTCATGTAACAACAGAAGGTAAAGACAACATGAATAACTTATTATGAGTAACAGAGATGATGCGAAACTATACCAGATTTATAGATACAATCAAACAACAAATCACAATATTCGAAAACACATAACATGCAACAATTCTCCATAACAATTCTGAATCATGTCTAAAGACTATGATACGATTCATCAACAATACAAAAATGTATGTGATAAACAACAAAAAAACATATTCTGATTGAACAAGGATTCACATGATTTAATATTCTAACAAATCATGAACACAACGATCTGTCTACAAAGACAACTTCAGATCTAACAAATTGACTATACAATACACCCTAGATCTACGATGTGTCTCACAACAAACAATGAATCACACAATTCAACAAACAAGTCTGCATATAACATGAAGCACACACTTCTATACCAGACCACAATGATAGCCTACACAAACTCTGGCAAAATACAAAATCACATGATTTCATAACCAGAAAATTATCTTACACAAGAGAAAAAAATACAAGACTATCATCACAAACATTCAATCATGTAAAGAAAAAGTCTATATAAAACTAGATCAACAACATGAAGAATTGATAGAAACCAACACTACGATCTAATGGGACTAGACTCAACAACACAACGAATCTACAAACGACCTTAGACCAGTGAGAAAAGAAAAACAAACATCACCTAGACCAGTGAACTAACATCACTACGATCGGCGATGACGTCTCAAAGAGACAAATAAGATCACCAACATGATAATCCTATACAAACCGCACTACAGTCGGACTCAAAACATGAAGAATCCTAGACCAGTGAGATAAGACAATTATCGAAGAACATATCTTCAAGAGAAATATCCCAATCAACTAAATTGAAGGATGAATTATCACACATAAACTAATAGTAATGCAGAAAAATCAGAAGAAACATACAACCGAGAATCACCCACATCTTTCAAGACATAACGGACATGAAGAACAACGTTTGAGAGAATTTTACTAAGCATATGACGATATATTTGAAATTAATCCTTGGTGTTAGTAATGTCACACCCCAACCGATGGCGGAATCATCGGGGCGCGACACTGAGCGAAACAGATTGTTCAAAGAAATTCCATAACGACTAAATTACCAAATAGTTTAAATATTATGTCCCATACCATAATCCATAAGATAATCTAGTTATTACAGACAGAGGTATTCTTTAAACAAGTAACCATGTTCCGACTATAGTTATTAAAGGCGCTAGGCGCACTCAAGGCGCATAGGCCTCACCTGGGGCCTAGGGGCAAGGCGCAAAAAAAAACGAGGGCCTGAGAAAATAAAAGCGCACAATGAAAAAAATTAAAATATATTATGTACTAGAAAAATAATCATATTCTACAAAAAAAAAAAAAAAATCTATTATATAACATTTAATATCATCTATTTGGTACCAAAAGTTCTAAAATATTAATGTATTGGTGTAGAAAAGTAGTTTTCGTTAGATAACAATAGAAATTTGTCTGGAATCTTGCCCGAATTTAGAGAATTTGACCGGAAACTCTTAAGGATTCTAGGAATCGCGTCGGAATCTACGCCGGAATCATCACTTGGAGAATTAAAGCGCAATTGCCTCGCCTCGCCTGAAAAATGGGCCTAGGCACAAGAGGCGATGGCTTTTAACAACTATGGTTCCGACAACTCAGATATTCAAAATAAAATAAAATGTCTTTGTTTCTAGACTCTTTCCTAGCCTCGATTTCACAGCAAGCCAAGCATCATAACATCTTAAGCACCTGCCACATACGTTAAAGTAAAAGTCAATACACATAGTGTAAAAGTGAGCATACAAGTTTGATAATAGCATATAGAGTTCGAAATTGATTACGCATAACCAGCACGTACACAGTGTGAAATGAAGCATGTAAGTTATCGACATGATCCTATCAATACCAATGACTGCGGGTTGACTGCGCAAGGCAGTTCGTAACACACACTCACCACTGTGAGCCATGTAATTAATAGTCCTTAACAACCCCTGAGTGAACAGTTGCTGAGTCCAAACAAATAGTACTATCGTTGCTAAGGCAGGTAGACAGCAATCCATGTGTAAACATAACAAACAAGCAATCATTAAGTCACCTATACATGCAGTAGCGGCTAGCATTAAAAGTATTGCGTAGTGTGATTGATGTGATTTGATATAAGTAACCTATGTAACACCCAAAAGTGCATAAAGCAAAACGGGGTTCGAGTATACTCACAGCGGTTGAGTTAATGGATTGAAGGGAGCGCTAGAGCGGAAAATATCCTGAACAGTTAATGTTAGCATAAGCGAAAGTCGGCACGTAAAACAGTGTGAAGTGTCGATGGATCGGACGACAATCCGATCAGGTGGCCGGTCGATCGGATGACAATCCGTTCGGGCGGTCACCCGATCGGGTGGCCACTCGATTGGATTGTCACCTTGTTTGGGATGGATGTGTTTGTGTATGATGGCTTGCCTTTTGAAGTTTTTGTTGTAGTATTTTGAAAATAGAGAAGTATCTCTACCTTTCAGGTCGGTCGATCGAACGACCGTTCGATCGGACAGCAATCCGATTGGCGAGGCTTCTCAGTTTGAGAACAAGCTTACAGCAGGACAGTCACTCGATCGGATGGCTATCCGATCGGGTGGCAATCCGTTTGTATTGAACATGTTAAAAGTTGACCAAGTCCCAAACATCACACGATCGGATGGTCACTCGATCGGGTGGCAACCCGATCGGGTGGCAATCCGTTTCAACGTTCAGATCTTGAATAGTTTGAAATAGTTTAAGTATAGGGCCCAAGTGCAACCCGATCGGATGGTTGGTCGATCGGGTGGCAATCCGATTGGGCGGCAATCCGATCGGACGACAATCCATCCCGACTATCCGTTCGTCTTGACACTTGACTCGTTTGAAGTTTTATTACGTTGGACGAGATATTTTGATAACATGCTTGAACTACAGAACCCTCAACCCGACCCAAATGACCCGACCGAACAGGAATCACCCTAGTCCGACCGGTTCGCGGTTCGAGTCGGTAGTTCATGTTCAAACCTGAAGTCAATACCTCTTGGATAGAACTCGGATCTGGAACCGATACATCACCAAGAATGGGTAGAAGATCAGAACAAGGTTCGAATCTATCGGATTTGAGTGCATTGAGTGTAAAAGAGTTGTAAGAAAGTTAGAAAACCATCTTTCAATCCTTTTCACCATGATTATGTCCAGATCTATGAAAGATCTTTGTTTATTCATGTGGAACTCATTCAGATCTAAGTTGTTCTTGGTGGATTGAAGCCAAAACATGAAGTTCCTATGAACACCATGATGACATCATCCTAGAACACCTCAAATCTAGTGATTTCATGGTTAAAAGTTAAGATTCAAAAGATAGAAATGTGTAGGAGTGCGTGTAGATCAAGAAAGTACAAGATTTAGGCTGAAAACTTACAAGATTTGAGAGAAATTGGAAGAAATGTGGGCTGAAGCGAGTTGGTCGAACAAAGGAGATGTCACCATCAAAGAGGTGACAAATGGGGGGTATTTATAGGGTTTCCATAAAAGGAAAGTGGGGGGAAAGGTGGCTGGTCGATCGAGTGGCAGCCCGTTCGGGTGGCAGCTCGATCGGCTGGCCACTCAATTGGAGGGATTGGCGCGACGAGTTTTGCAGTTTTGATTCGAGGACAAGGCGTTGCGATGCGATTCGAGAGAGCGATGTGATAGTATTACTCATCAAATTACTTTTAATCCCAACTACTTTATCTAACATACAATCACAATAATTAACTTGCGTTTAGCGTTTTCGATTCGATTTGCGATGCAATAGATTGCAATTTCGATTAACACCTCAACATAAACATCACATGCACAAGTAACACATAAATAGCACACACACGTAAAACAATATCCAGACACATAATTCGAGTTGCGAGTGCGATAGCGATAAGCGATAAATCGATTAAACATGCGATTAATATGCGATTAAACCTCGATTATTAACAAGTACTCCGCATAATACAACTAATGCGATAACATAGATAGATTATCTACAAGTCAAAGAAGTCAAACCAGGAGTTGAGCAAGGAGTGACAGATCGCAATTAGCAATCTTGTCTTCCTTTGACTTCAATCTTGACTTTGACTTTGACTTTCGAAACATGGGGTGTTACAGCCTCCCCTTCTTAAGAGAATTTTGTCCCAAAATTAGGCTGAAGTCGTAACAAACAACTGCGGGTACTTCGCCTTCATGTCGCTTTCGAGTTCCCAAGTGAACTATGCGCCTCGTTTGCCTTCCCAGCGAACTTTCACAATGGGAATGCGCGAGCGTCAGAGCTGCTTGGTTCGGTGGTCCATGATTTTGACAGGCTTCTCCACGAAGTGTAATGTTTCGTTTACTTGAAGATCCTCGAGGGGTACATGCAAATCATCATCAGCCAGGCACTTTCTAAGGTTCGAAACGTGGAAAGTCGGATGAATGTTGTTAAGTTCCTCCGATAGTTCGAGTCTGTAAGCCACTTTTCCAATCCTTTCCAGAATCTTAAAGGGTCCAACATATCGAGGCGCGAGCTTTCCTCTCTTGCCGAATCTGACTACACCCTTCCAAGGTGATACCTTTAGGAGTACATGGTCGCCAACGTCAAATTCGAGGGGCTTGCGTCGTCTATCGGCGTAACTTTTCTGACGACTCCGAGCTTTCAGTAGATTTTCTCGAATCTGGAGGATTTTGTCAGTCGTTTCTTGCAATAGCTCAGGACCGGTTAATTGCGAGTGCCCGATCTCGTGCCATACAATAGGCGATCGACATCTTCTTCCATACAACACCTCAAATGGTGCCATTTGAATGCTGGAATGATAGCTGTTATTGTACGAGAATTCGACCAAAGGTAAGTACGCGTCCCAATTACCACCGAAATCTATGACACACGAACGGAGCATGTCTTCAAGGGTACGAATCGTTCTTTTGGTCTGACCATCGGTTTGAGGATGGAATGCGGTACTTAGATTAAGCGCAATACCGAGAGCAGATTGAAATGTTTCCCAACAGCGCGAGGTAAACCGAGCATCGCGGTCAGAAATGATGTCACGAGGCGTCCCATGTCGACAAATGATCTCTTTGGTGTAGATTCGGGCTAATTTTTCTACCTTGTAGTCTTCACGTATTGGCAGAAAATGAGCTAATTTGGTCAAACGGTCAACGACAACCCAAATGCTGTCGTGACCTGAGGGCGTACGCGGGAGCTTCGTTATGAAATCCATGGCTATACTCTCCCACTTCCACACAGGAATCTCGGGTTGAACAAGTAAGCCAGATGGTCTTTGGTGTTCAGCCTTAACCTTCGAACAAGTCAGGCATTTCGAAACATAGAGAGCGATATCTCTCTTCATGCCCGGCCATCAGTACTTGTAGCGCAGGTCCTGGTACATCTTGTCGGCACCGAGATGAATAGAATATCGGGATTTGTCGTAAATTGGTCCGTTTAGGGATCCAAACTCGGTCTAGATAATGGAATATCCCATTCGACTTATTCACTAGCTGGGCTCCATCATTGATAATCCTTTCCTTCTTCAAAGTGCGCTCATTAAAACAAGCATGATGGGCTTCGCGGATGAGGGTTTCGAGATCGTATTGGGCTTGGATGTTACGAATGCTGTGCAGATAACTCCGTCTGCTGAGAGCGTCGGCAACGACATTTGCTTTGCCAGGATGATAACGAATCTCACAGTCATAATCGTTGAGAAGTTCTACCCACCGGTGTTGACGCATATTTAGTTCCTTCTGGTCAAATATATGTTGTAGGCTCCTGTGATCGGTGAAGATCGTACACTTGGTACCATAAAGGTAGTGTCGCCAGATATTTAACGCAAAAATAACCGCGCCTAGCTCGAGGTCGTGGGTTGTATAGTTCTTCTCGTGGATCTTGAGCTGACGAGATGCGTAAGCAATAACCTTGTCTCGCTGCATGAGAACACAACCAAAACCAAGGTTTGAGGCATCACAATAGACAATAAAGTAATCGTTTCCGTCGGGTAGAGTGAGAACATGAGCATTGCAGAGCATGTACTTGAGGGTTTGAAAGGCAGTCTCTTGCGTGGTTCCCCAAACAAAAGGCTTGTCTTTTTGCGTGAGAGAGGTTAATGACACATCGATTTTAGAGAATCCTTCGATAAATCGGTGATAATAGCCCGCTAGTCCGAGAAAAGAACGGACTTCAGACGGGTTCTTAGGCGTAACCTAACTCTTGACAACTTCAATCTTCGCAGGATCGACGTGAATACCTTGACTATTGATAATGTGACCGAGGAATTGAACCTCCTCCAACCAGAATTCACACTTGGAGAATTTGGCATAGAGTCGATTCCCCTGAAGTAGCTCGAGAACCAAACGTAGATGTTGCGCGTGTTCGGCTTTCAACTTGGAATAGATCAGGATATCATCGATGAACACGATGACGAAGCGGTCTAGAAAAAGTTTACACACGCGATTCATCAGATCCATAAAAATCGCGGGTGCGTTGGTTAAACCAAAAGGCATAACAACGAATTCATAATGGCCATAACGAGTTCGGAAAGCGGTTTTGGGAATATCCTCCTCCTGTATGCGTAACTGGTGGTAGCCTGAACGTAGATCAATCTTGGAGAAACACGTAGCACCTTGTAACTGGTCAAACAAATCATCGATGTGAGGTAGAGGGTAACGGTTCTTGATTGTCAGCTTATTCAATTCCCGATAGTCGATGCACATCCGGAACGACCCATCCTTCTTTTTGACGAAAAGGACTGGTGCGCCCCAAGGAGAGGTGCTAGGGCGAATAAAGCCTTTGTCAAGCAATTCCTGGAGCTAGCTTGAGAGTTCGTGCATTTCGGATGGAGCGAGTCGATAAGGAGCTCTGGCAACAGGGTTTGCCCCAGGAACGAGGTCGATATGAAAGTCGATATCACAACTTGGCGGTAAGCCTGGGAGATCTTCAGGAAAAACGTTGGGGAATTCACAAACAACGGGGACGTCTTTCACCTCCTGAACTTCCTTTTTCTCCGCTACTACAATGTGTGCCAAGAAAGCTTGGTATTCCTTGCTGAGATACTTGCTAGCCTGTACACATGACATGAGCTGGAGTTTCTTCGACGCGACTTCACCATAGACACATAATTGATCACCATTAGCGAGCTAGAATCGAATCATCTTGTCGAAGCAAACGACTTCAGCGTGGTTTTCACGAAGAAAGTCCATGCCTACTATGACATCAAAACTTCCGAGTTGCATCGGAATAAGATTAGGAATGGCAATGGGCCGGGCTTGGGCCGGGTGTTGGTAATCCCAGGCCCGTACCCGGTTGTAATTCTTTGTCCCATACCCGGCCCGTTACCCGTTGGGTATTTGTCGGGTAATTACCCGTCGGGTATCGGGCATACCCGCGGGTATCGGGTATACCCGTTAATTTCATAAAAATACCCGTTTGGGACAAATGTGCAATTTTTTACTTTAATGTTTATATAATTTACTATTTTAATGACTATAACAAATGAAAATATGATTAATAACTTACATATCATATTCAGACAACATATACCAAACTAAATCAAAACGATTAATTAATTAATTAATTGTATCATGACCACCAAATTGCATAAACATCCAAATAATAAAGGACGATAGCTTCCATATCCAATATACATGCTCAAAAATAAGTTATTTGTTCACTAAGCACCTGCCAAATACATATGCACATATGACTATAGAGAAGGTAATAAGTACATGTATTAAGTTTATATATATGGAAATATATAATATGACACTTTCGGGTATTATTCGGGTAAATGGGTCGGGTATCGGGCGGGTATCACTAAATCCCATACCCGTATCCGTATCCGTACCCGTTTTTTTTCTTTTTTTAAGCCCATACCCGGCCGATACCCATTAGGCTTCGGGTATACCCGACCCTTATGTTTCGGGTATACCCGTCGGGCTTGGGCTTTTTTGCCATCACTAAATAAGATCGATGGGGAAAATGTGATTGTTGAGCTCGAGAGTACAATCACGAAGAACAAAGTTGACGACGACAGTTCTTCCGGTAGCAACTTCAACATTGAACGTCGAGGGGAGTTGGGTGCACTTACGATTAAGGAGCTTTTCGAACTCAAACGATACAAAACAGTTATCGGCTCCAGTATAAAACAAACACGAAGCATAAATACCATTCACAAAGAACGTACATTCACCACGTTGTTGTCATCCTGAGCCTGGCGCACGTTAATGTTTAAAGTCCGAGCACGAGCGGCTTGTTGCTGTTGCTGCTGAGGCTGCTGCTGCTGCTATTGCTGTTGCTGCTGAGGCTCTTGCTTAACAACCCTGTTGCGGCACATGTTTGCGAAGTGGTTGGGATCACCACACGCAAAGTAGACTCTTGCGTTGACCGCGGGTGTCTGAGCTGCTTGTTGGCCTTGAGGGACAGGGAGCAGAGCTTGATGAGCAGTGGCTGGTACTGGTGCTTGTCGAGGACCTGTACGGCAGTTGGCGGTAAAGTGGCCGTACATGTTGCAATGTACACAAAATCTGCAAGCAATCCCCACTGGGTGATGATAAGTGCACGTCGGGCAGGCAGGATGAGGACCAGTATAAGCACGCTTTGCCGGTGGTGCTTGGGTTACCGGTGCCGCAACCTGGCGGTGTTGAGCATGCTGCGGAGCTGGTACAGCTTGGAGCGGGGCGACGGTAGTTACAGCGCAAATCTTGTTGCTGGAGCTGCTGTTGTTGTTCTTCCTCTTGCGACGAGAGACTTTTGAAGACTGAGGGTTGGTGGTTGCTTCAGCGGTTAGTGCGGTGGTAGCTTGGTGGAGATTCTTGGAGGTTTTATCCCAGAAGCCGGACTTGACTCACTTGTCGTTTATTTCAGCGGCAAGCAGGTAAGTCTCTTCGATTGTTGCTGGCTTTGAAGTTTGCACAAAATCTGCGACGCAGTCGGGTAGAGCTCGAATATACTTCTTGATCGCCATATCAGAAGTCTTGACTTGATCAGGACAGATAATGCTGAGCTGTTTGAAGCGAGCAGTTAAAGCAGCATTGTCACCCTCCTTTTGCTTGATATGCCAGAATTCGTCCTCCAACTTTTGGCGCTCATGGGGAGGACAGAACTCTTCGAGCATGACGTTCTTCAACTCGTCCCATGACAAACCATAAGCTGCGTCGTTTCCGCGTTTGTTCCTCTCTGCCGTCCACCAGTCTAAATCGCGAGACTGGAAGACGCCGGTAGCATTCATAGTGCGGAGATCGTCAGGGAAACCACTCTGACGTAGGGTGACCTCGATCGAATCAAACCATTGAAATAAGGCCGTAGGACCATCTTCGCCAGTAAATTCATTCGGTCCGCAAGCTTTAAACTGTTTGAAGCTGAAAGCAGCTTTGGGAGTTTCGGTCCTTGACTCTTTAGACGATTTGCTCACATTCTCGTACAACTCACTGACAATTTGAGGAACAACCTTCGCCATGTGCTTAGTGATCATAGCGGCGAGGCGTTTGTCAGCGTGCTTTCGGCGAGCAGATTGGGTAGCGCGAGAACCAGATGACGACATTGTCTGCAATAGACATCGCCACAGGACTCAACACAAATTTCGATTATTCCTAGTATAGTCTACCGATCACCATAAAGCTCAGGAACACATCTATTCACATATTCACAGGACCTTATAGGCACATAAATACATAAGCACATAATCACGTAGGGCACAGAAGCACATAAGCACGCATGGCACAGAAGCACATGATCAAATAAACGTACTATATTTTGCACGTATTCTCCTATGTGTGGTATACGTGTTCCTTTATCATTTAAGATGCAGTCAGAATACAGGAACCTAGCTATATGTTGCACGTATTCCCTATCCTTCACAGCGCGTATAGCGATTAATTATAACGATTGCGAAAGACGACCATCGTTTTGTTAGCGCTTTGAGATAGAGGTGAAGTGCGAGTTGTGCATGTTGATCGAAATGGACAACGAAAGCGAATAAATCACCAAAATCGAAAACATATGACCATATAAAACACATAAAATCCCATAAAATCGGCAAATATCAGAGTCAGCAGTTGCGGGCTCAGAATCGAAACACATGGAGATCGAGAATAGATTGTCTGTGGCTAAGATAAACGTCGACTACCCAAAGGGGTTCGAGTATTCACAAGGACTTTTTAGTGCACTCTTTTGTCTTCTGGACTATGCTCTCGCTTCGATTCGAGCGATCGGCACGCATCCTTCCGGTTATAGTGTGACTTCAAGTCGTTGGAGTTCGTCGAGACTTTGGTGGGAGTTTTGTAAAACCACATTAGAGAGTAGAACGAGTCATCAAGGTTCGGGTCTCACCCCTAACTTAGCGACTACGTTACTGCGTGTGTGGTAAAACCATGAGATAGAATAGAGGATTTGCATCAAAGTATGGATTTCACTCCTAATTCAACACAAATTCTCTTGTTTTATTGTAAACAACAATTCGAACGGGTAATCTGGTCGAGAGTTTACGGTTTTCACACCTAATCTTGACCAGACCATCCGTTTGTGTGTGAAATCAGCCTTAGGAAAGGCCGATCTTGCACAGAACTGTACTATGCGATGTTCGCGCAAGTGTGTGTAGTGTACAGTGAGAGATAGCGAGAAATAGCGAGAATAGCTAGTAAGCTCTCACAAAACCCCTACTAGGCATGCACAAGTCGGTCTGTTGGTACTTAGACTATAGACTAGGTCATTCTAAGACATCAACCCGGACTAGGTCGAGTCTTGCCTAATTCCCTATAGTTATGGCTCTGATACCAATCTGTCACACCCTAACCGATGGCGGAATCATCGGGGCGCGGCACTGAGCGAAACAGATTGTTCAAAGAATTTCCATAACGACTAAATTACCAAATAGTTAAAATATTATGTCCCATACCATAATCCATAAGATAATCTAGTTATTACAGACAGAGGTATTCTTTAAACAAGTAACCATGTTCCGACAACTCAGATTTTCAAAATAAAATAAAATGTCTTTGTTTCTAGACTTTTTCCTAGCCTCGATTTCACAGCAAGCCAAGCATTCTAACATCTTAAGCACCTGCCACATAAAAATAAGTAAAAGTCAATACACATAGTGTAAGGGTGAGCATACAAGTTTGATAATAGCATATAGAGTTCGAAATCGATTATGCATAACCAGCACGTACACAGTGTGAAATGAAGCACATAAGTTATCGATATGATCCTATCAATACCAATGACTGCGGGTTGACTGCGCAAGGCAGTTCGTAATACACACTCACCACTGTGAGCCATGTAATTAATTGTCCTTAACAACCCCTGAGTGAACAGGTGCTGAGTCCAAACAAATAGTACTATCGTTGCTAAGGCAGGTAGACAACAATCCATGTGTAAACATAACAAACAAGCAATCATTAAGTCACGTATACATGCAATAGCGGCTAGCGTTAAAAGTATTGCGTAGTGTGATTGATGTGATTTGATATAAGTAACGTATGTAACACCCAAAAGTGCATAAAGCAAAAAGGGGTTCGAGTATACTCACAGCGGTTGAGTTAATGGATTGAAAGGAGCGCTAGAGCGGAAAATAGCTTGAACAGTTAATGATAGCATAAGCGAAAGTCGGTGCGTAAAACGGTGTGATGTGTCGATGGATCGGACGGCAATCCGATCGGGTGGCAATCCGATCGGGTGGCCGGTCGATCGGATGACAATCCGTTCGGGCGGTCACCCGATCGGGTGGTCACTCGATTGGATTGTCACCTTGTTTGGGATGGATGTGTTTGTGTATGATGGCTTGCCTTTTGAAGTTTTCGTTGTAGTATTTTGAAAATAGAGAAGTATCTCTACCTTTCAGGTCGGTCGATCGAACGGCCGTTCGATCGGACACCAATCCGATTGGCGAGGCTTCTCAGTTTGAGAACAAGCTTACAGCAGGACGGTCACTCGATCAGATGGCTATCCGATCGGGTGGCAATCCGTTTGTATTGAACATGTTAAAAGTTGACCAAGTCCCAAACGTCACACGATCGGATGGTCACTCGATCGGGTGGCAATCCGTTTCAACGTTCAGATCTTGAATAGTTTGAAATAGTTTAAGTATGGGGCCCAAGTGCAACCCGATCGGATGGCCGGTCGATCGGGTGGCAATCCGATCAGACAGAAATCCGTCCCGACTATCCGTTCGTCTTGACACTTGACTCGTTTGAAGTTTTATAGCGTTGGACGAGATATTTTGATAACATGCTTGAACCACAGAACCCTCAACCCGACCCAAATGACCCGACCGAACAGGAATCACCCTAGTCCGACCGGTTCGCGGTTCGAGTCGGTAGTTCATGTTCAAACCTGAAGTCAATACCTCTTGGATAGAACTCGGATCTGGAACCGATACATCACCAAGAAAGGGTAGAAGATCAGAACAAGGTCCGAATCTATCGGATTTGAGTGCATTGAGTGTAAAAGAGTTGAAAGAAAGTTAGAAAACCATCTTTCAATCCTTTTCACCATGATTATGTCCAGATCTATGAAAGATCTTTGTTTATTCATGTGGAAATCATTCAAATCTAAGTTGTTCTTGGTGGATTGAAGCCAAAACATGAAGTTCCTATGAACACCATGATGACATCATCCTAGAACACCTCAAATCTAGTGATTTCACGGTTAAAAGTTAATATTGAAAAGATAGAAAGGTGTAGGAGTGCGTGTAGATCAAGAAAGTACAAGATTTAGGCTGAAAACTTACAAGATTTGAGAGAAATCGGAAGAAATGCGGGCTGAAGCGAGTTGGTCGAACAAAGGAGCTGTCACCATCAAAGAGGTGACAAATGGGGGGTATTTATAGGGTTTCCATAAAAGGAAAGTGGGGGGAAAGGTGGCTGGCCGATCGAGTGGCAGCCCGTTCGGGTGGCAGCTCGATCGGCTGGCCACTCGATTGGAGGGATTGGCGAGATGAGTTTTGCAGTTTTGATTTGAGGACAAGGCATTACGATGCGATTCGAGAGAGCGACGCGATAGTATTACTCATCAAATTACTTTTAATCCCAACTACTATATCTAACATACAATCACAATAATTAACTTGCGTTTAGCGTTTTCGATTCGATTTGCGATGCAATAGATTGCGATTTTGATTAACACCTCAACATAAACATCACATGCACAAGTAACACATAAATAGCACACACACGTAAAACAATATCCAGACACATAATTCGAGTTGCGAGTGCGATAGTGATAAGCGATAAATCGATTAAATATGCGATTAATATGCGATTAAACCTCGATTATTAACAAGTACTCCACATATACAACTTATACGATAACATAGATAGATTATCTACAAGTCAAAGAAGTCAAACCGGGAGTTGAGCAAGGAGTGACAGATCGCGATTAGCAATCTTGCTTCCTTTGACTTCAATCTTGACTTTGACTTTCGAAACACGGGGTGTTACAAGTAAAGAGATCTTATGCAACTTGTAATTCTCATAGGAAAACAACTAGTAAGACAACTAATAATTATGTAAAAATGCCATAAGGCACATCATTTCAGTAATCACCAGATAAGAGAACAGTCAAACAACATATTCCATTAACACATAAATATACTATTGTAAAACAATTATCAGATACACAACATCTGACAAAACATAAAGTCACATGACTTTAAAGTTTCAGAACCATGTCCGAAATTAACAAAACAGATCAAAACCGTGTGAAAAACATCAAGACTTATTTGACTTATCAAATAATTTTTTCAACTTCACATCATTTGAACCATAAAACTGAATCACATGGTTCAAAACAAGTCTATATAATGAGAATTAAACAATTCTACCAGACAACAGTTAACAGCTAAAACAAATTCTAATTGTAACAATAAATCATACGATTTTGCAATTAGAAACAACATCTCATAAAAGAGCAAATAAGGCTGTCACGATCATTCAAGAAACAATCTTGAACATGATATAACTGGTTAAACAGTACATGAACCACACAGTTCGACTAACCAGACAAAGATTTTAGACATATGGGTCCGATAAACCACCAAGATATGATTTTATAAAACCACATCCAGACACGGTCAAAATTGGAAGGCATTTCTATCTTTGCTCGAGAAAAACTTGAATTACACAATCCACAACAAAGATTAAAAACAAAGTTCAAGACACCCAAAAACATATCATAAAGACTGAACTAATAGAACTCAGAACACACAATCAGGCCCATGAATCTTTAAGAACAATTTTGGCCAATAAATTCAAATATGTATCAATTGCTGAACCATTATTTTTGTTAACCAGTTTCCAGGTTACTAAAAACGCACAAAAGTTTTTTCTACATTTAAAAAAAAACACCCAAGAGCCTTCACAACTAACATATAAGGAACAATGAAAAAACTCTAACACAAATGCACATATAACACATTACAGGTTGTAGTGTCCCATCAACCAAACCAAGCAATGGAAACAATATACATAAAAGACTACAACAACTCCTATACACCAAGTATACAAACAAAAGATCAGACAACAATCACAAACTTAGCGAAACTGTGCCAGTGTCCAGATGGTAGGATGGTCACTCAATAGGTGCCTACCCAAGTCTTTGCACAGAAGCTGTTATGCTAATCGATCTAAACAACTACAATAACCACAGTAAAAAGCAGGTAACAAACAAGATTCAACCAAATCAGAAATTAACACGAAACCAAAATACACAGAGTAAATGCAACAGGAGATGACCCGTCCTGTGTCCGAATCAATCAAACCAGTCCACACTACCCCAGCAACAGAATGCCTAAGAAATGCAAGACTTAAAAAAACGAATACGAAAATATAAAGGAAAGATCTCACCAAAACAGAAAAAACTTAGCACAAGGTTTTCTCTTGTCCTTGTTCCAGATTTTATAACCTTAAGAGATTGAACCCATAAATAAGAACTGCAGCTTCCACTACCAGATTTGAATCGAAATGGAAGCAACAACATCACCAACAGGTGCAAGGTAACCAATCTGTTTGGGTAATAAAGTTGCCAAAAAACACAACGATTGCAGTAATTGCTGGAAGACTACCGCCCTGAATCTTGAACATTTGAACTATATGTGTGGCGCATTTGCAGATTGCAAAAGAAACAGCAAATGCAGTCACTGTCTGTAGCAAGCCTGATTTGTCTCCAGAACCAGAGTTCACATTATTAACCGTATCTTTTTGCTGTTGAAGTCTCTGTTTGGAGCCTAATGCAAACAACACCATAAAATAAATTGCACAAATTTGTCTGTAGCTACACCAGCTGTAATAACTATAGCGTAACCGATGAGGTTGACCAGAGAGAGCTTTGTGTCAGCAAAAAGAATCGCTGAAAGCAACACGACCACCCAATCTTTAACAACCCCAGCAACACGAATGGTTAAACACGCTTGTGTGTTATATCACAAGAAAAACTGACAGATTGAGAGCAAAAGTACATAGGGAATTAAGGGTTAGCACAACGGGTTGAAAACTCCATGACTCCTTTTTCAGCAACTCCAGAAAGATCCATGGAACAAACAAGCAAACAACACTGCACAGCGAACCAAGATTCTCCCATTTGGTAAACAACACCGATCCAGTTGATGTTAATTTCTCCACAAGAAGCCACTAACACTTCCTCTGTCATTGACCACCCTAGATCCACTCGCTTCAAACTGCACCAGATCCACGTTCTTAAAACTTGTTCAAATCACTCGCTCAAACTGCACCAGGTCCACGTTCTCAAAACTTGTTGATCTCGAACAATCTGCATAGATTCTTCCGTTCGTAACACTATTGCCATCGTATACATGGATTTCACTAGCCAAGCATTCTAACATCTTAAGCACCTGCCACATACGTTAAAGTAAAAGTCAATACACATAGTGTAAAGGTGAGCATACAAGTTTGATAATAGCATATAGAGTTCGAAATTGATTACGCATAACCAGCACGTACACAGTGTGAAATGAAGCACGTAAGTTATCGACATGATCCTATCAATACCAATGACTGCGGGTTGACTGCGCAAGGCAGTTCGTAACACACACTCACCACTGTGAGCCATGTAATTAATAGTCCTTAACAACCCCCGAGTGAACAGTTGCTGAGTCCAAACAAATAGTACTATCGTTGCTAAGGCAGGTAGACAGCAATCCATGTGTAAACATAACAAACAAGCAATCATTAAGTCACCTATACATGCAGTAGCGGCTAGCATTAAAAGTATTGCGTAGTGTGATTGATGTGATTTGATATAAGTAACCTATGTAACACCCAAAAGTGCATAAAGCAAAAAGGGGTTCGAGTATACTCACAGCGGTTGAGTTAATGGATTGAAGGGAGCGCTAGAGCGGAAAATATCCTGAACAGTTAATGTTAGCATAAGCGAAAGTCAGCACGTAAAACAGTGGGAAGTGTCGATGGATCGGACGACAATCCGATCAGGTGGCCGGTAATTAAGAGCAAAACTGACAGATTGAGAGCAAAAGTACATAGGGAATTAAGGGTTAGCACAACGGGTTGAAAACTCCATGACTCCTTTTTCAGCAACTCCAGAAAGATCCATGGAACAAACAAGCAAACAGCACTGCACAGCGAACCAAGATTCTCCCATTTGGTAAACAACACCGATCCAGTTGATGTTAATTTCTCCACAAGAAGCCACTAACACTTCCTCTGTCATTGACCACCCTAGATCCACTCGCTTCGAACTGCACCAGATCCACGTTCTTAAAACTTGTTCAAATCACTCGCTCAAACTGCACCAGATCCACGTTCTCAAAACTTGTTGATCTCGAACAATCTGCATAGATTCTTCCGTTCGTAACACTATTGCCATCGTATACATGGATTTCACCAGCCAGGGAAACCCTAGAATTTCAATATCGAATAAAACCTAAAAACACACGAGCCAGAAACCCTAGAAACTTCAGAATCGGTTTTCGCTTGCTGTCGATCTTCTTTTGCGCTTGAATCTTTTGAAACAGCAACAGATTCGCTTCGAATTTCACAGATATGCGTTCGGATTGACGGTTTTCTTCAAGCTGTTGTGAATTCTGAATATATGGGGCAGAAATTGTCGAAATTAGATGAAACAAAACGCGATTTTCAGCGATTGATGTTGTGAATTGCCTTTGAGGAGGATCGATTGGAGATTTGTTAATACTGATTGGAGATCTGAAGGTCACGTGAAACCCCAATAAATGAAACCCTAGTCTCAAGATCTACGAAGATAAGAACCAACAACAAAACCACTAAACCCAAGAGCGTCAAATAGGCTCTGATACCATGTCAAAAAAACATGGATCCATAACCAGAAACTTTATATTTCTCTCTACAACTTCGATACAAAGAACAAGAACTGTACTAAAGAGATACACGAAAAATAACTTCTCAACTCACACACAAACCATCAACACGATGATCTGCACACTCTAATCTATACTACGAACGATGATCTTAACACAAGATCACTAGAGCAGCAAGACCTAACGAACTGTAAGAGAGAGAAGAAAAAGAAACCAGAGAGTTGATTCTTGAAACTTGGTGCGTGCCACTGATCAATTGATCTGATGTCAACACATGCGTTCTTTTAACAGCCCCACTTGACGTCTACGAGTGTCCACAAGAGGCCCACTTCCAAGCCCAAACAGCAACTGATATCCAGCCTTTGGCCCATGTTGAGTATCTAGCCCATATTACGTGTGAGCCCATCAGCTAAGTTGAAGGATGCGTCGGGCCTTGTCCTGGCCCAGACGTAAACCCTGTAAAGCCCAATATCAGCTCCAGACTCCTTAAACAAGCCCAACTCTGTTCTGGATCTCATTAAGCTCAGGCCCAACATACAAAAAACACAAAATATTAGAAGCGACAATATTAAAGTTCAACATATGTTTGATATAAAATTTGGAAATATACATATATTTCAACATTGTAAATACTGCAGGAGCCACTTTAAGGTTGTCCATTGTATCAATGTGGGAGGATGTATAAACTAGGAGCGATGATTGACAGTGAGTTAGATGTTTGGTTGGGTGAAGGACAAATACTGTAAAGAACCAACGAGGGTACGACACTCCATGGGTGAAGTATGTGGAGTGCCACCATACAATGTAAGGGGTTCAGAACATGCAATCGGTGTTGATATGGGTTTTGCAATCACTCATGTTGGCTTTTCGTAGGATGTCACATATATCTTTTTTTTTTGGGAAGAAGGGTGCCAAACAGTTGATTTGAGGGATGGCTTCAACACCAAGTAAGAGAGAGGAACAACATCTTTGAGAGAAAATTTGGTAGTAAGGATATGAATAAATCGACTGAGTAGGTTAGGAGATGGACCAGTTATGATGATGTCATCTACATAGACGAGGACATAGACATGAAAGAATCCAAATAGTAAGGGCGAAAAGTGATGAGTCAGACATGGTTGGTTTGAAAATGATTTTATAAGTGGTCTACAGAACTCTTTCTGAAAATGATTTTATAGCTTTGGAAATAGTAAGAGGTTGTATTAAAGACATTTACTGCATAAGGTGGTCTACAGATAAGCATTCAGGCCATAGATACACATATTGCTTGATCAAATGATACACATGTTACGAATGAAAGTATCCATAACAGGGTTGGTATAATAACCCTCCTAAATAAATTCCGACACCCCTAAAATAATTAAAGTATCCCAATATGTCCTAAATTACACCCCGTATACGAAAACGGACCCCGAATACCATTATTATTATTAAAATTTAATAAAATCAAGTTTTATGTGTCGCTCGCGGGCCGCGTAGACCATTAGGGTCTCTTACACGGGCCGCGACAGACGGAGGATCAGGTTGCACCCGATGGTGCCACGTGGGGTACAAGTGTCGAGCCTATAGTGGTGACCAGGCCAAGCTAGGCCCTACTACACCTACTACGCGGGTCGCGAGGGAAGTCGAAAGGTCGCCTATATATAGAGGCCTTCAGCCTCAGTTTCAATTCGTTCATCTCTCGATCTCTCTCTCAATATTCTGAATAGCAATTATAATAGCAGGCATAATACCCCCATAAATAACGAAGTTCTGCTCTGTTGTAAGTATCATAACCACGGTTACGTATTAGATACGCTGCCTGATTGATCCAGGGTTCCGTAACGGCTGTCGAGGTTCTGCCCGACGTAGTAGTTGGAATGCCGTCTCGGGGAGGGTATTACTAATATAAATATTGGGTTATTATACTAAAACGTGTGCATTTGTGTATTTAATAGATAATCACCAGGAAACCCTAAAGGAATACCTACGACAACAATGCGAGTAATCTCCTTTTTGCAAATTGTTTTTACAAAACCTCACTTAATTAATTTTATATTAAACAGTTATTGAGTATTTGTATTCTACAATTATCGTCGGTATGTTGGGGTTTTGTATACAAAATTTGTTACTACCTTGCGAGAAGTAACATGACCACAAGTCGGGTCAACAGTACCGTGGGTGGTAATTAAGTAGATGGAAATAAATGTAATTGCGCGACCGCCCTCAATACTGTACAATGGTTTTACTTAACTTGATGAAACTGAGATTCACTGACCAGTATTTCCCACTGACAAAATGTTTTTAAACGTCTTTCAGGTAACAAAATGTGAAAGCCAAATAGAAGCCAGCTGGACAGCACTAAAGGCTTTGAAAAGTGGCTATAAAGTTACCTAAAATAAAAGAGATGTTTTATTAAATAAAATAGGATTTATTCCTATGAAAATGTGTGTACTTAAAACTTGGGATTATTCCCATGTGTTTAATATTATGAAAATGTGGTATTTTACTCTGATAAAATATTTCCTAACTACGGTCCTGATGAAATTTCCGCTGCCAAAATGATAAACACCGATACCACTAAAACTGGACACGGCCGCCTGTTCCCGGATAATTAGGGGACGGGGGTTGTGACAGAAGTTGGTATCAGAGCTAAGCCACTGATTCAGCCACAGAAGTGTTCTGCTGACACCAAAATTTATCCAAAGTGTTAGGAAATTTTCTACGAAACTACGTGCATATTGTATTTTTTTGTTGTGTGTTAATTGACTATTTGTTAGTTTATAGTATGAGCGACCAAGGACCTTCCGACGCCTACCGTCAGTTGTCCAGCTAACCTAGGAGCGAAGGCACCTCTTCACAGCCTGCCCTCTCAGGGTATTCAGCTGACAATGAAGAAGGGATATTCGTGTTTATGGCTCAGTCTGAAGAGCCATTCCCTCCTAAAAAGAGAGGATGGTTTAGTAGAGGAGCGCATGAACGTAGGAAGAGAATAAAAAAGTTACAACAACAACGTGTGTTAGCCACCGCTAAGAGAGAAATAGATGCCCATGCCCAGGATATGTTAAATAGGAGTGTAGCAAACTTCCATATTCTAGCAACCACAGCAGCAGACCCTAACCTGGAGCAACTTATAGCACCCCAACCATTACCACTGTTTCCCACCCATCCAATGGAAATTGAAAATAACCCAGAAAATCAAATACAAATGCATGATTTTAACCCAGAGGAGATACCCAAAGTGCCATCACCCAATCCCTTAGACCCAAACTACGACCCGTGGTTAGATGACCATAGGGAATACCAGCAACGATACCCAATACCAGAAGATGAACCCATGCCGAATCTAGCAGCCTACCCAGGTTTGGACCCTTTAGATCCCTTCTATGATAGCGATCAATACATTAGAGAAATTCTAGAGAATCCATACCTGAACCAGGAACCCATGCCCCAGTTCCCAAACCCAGTCCCAGCACCTGCAACCCCAATGAGTGTAGAAAATGTGCAAGAGCTCCGAACTTTCGGAGAAGAGATTTTAGAAAGTAGAGAGAGGATGAGACAGGTCGGAGAGCGACTCGTCTGGAAGTATGACGAGCGCAATATAGAGTTCCGGATGAACCCATATCCATGATGGTGGTGGTAGTAATAATAATAATAATAATAATAATAATAATAATATAATAATAATAATAATATATATAATATATGTGTATGTTTGAAAAAAATCTAGACTATAGTTATGGATGCATAATAGTATTGTAATTTTAATTTGCAGTACCAGTTTGTATTATATGCATACTATATATAAGAAAGAGTAAGTCGCAATGCTCGACGTTTTTTATCAATATGTGTGTTATTTGATTATTTGCGTGAAATATTATTTTGTAATATTAATAAGTGGCAAATGTTTAAAATTCAGATGGACAACGAAGTGAATCAGGAAAACCAGAACAATGAAAACCAGAATAACGATAACCCGAACAACAATAACAATGGAAACCAAGTGGATAATAGTGCCATCCAACATAAAGTGACACAAGGGATTATAGATGCAATGCCATTTATTATTCAAACTGTTAAGGAAGCTGATAATAAAAGTAATAATGGCAGTAAACGACCAACTGAACCAGATCACAGCGTAAACAATGGACCAGCACTTCATGTGCCCATTCCCAAAAGAAGAAGAACCATGTCTTATGGTTGTTCTTATAAAGAATTATGGTCCTGTAAACCAATAGAATTCTCGAGCAATGAAGGACCCATTGCAACTCTACGCTGGATAGAAAAGACTGGGGCAGTCTTAAAAATAAGCAAGTGCGCGGAAGAGGATAAGATAATGTTTGCTTCCAATTTGTTTAAAAACTCAGCCTTAGAATGGTGGAACGCTATCCTCTAGTCTAGGGGAAGTGATAGGGTTTACAATATGGAATGGGAAGAATTCAAGAATATGGTGGAAAGAAAATTATGCCCTCCCAATGAAAAAGAACAAATAGGAAATAAGTTTCTAAACCTTAGAATGACTGGAGTGGATAGTAAGGGTTATACTTCTACATTCTTTGAATATGCTAGAATAGTACCAAACCTTGCATCACCAGAACCAGTATTGATCTCCTGTTACATCTGGGGATTAATCGGGGAGATTAGGCATGTAGTTAAAGCAGCTAGACCCCAAACCATAGAGGAAGCTGTAGAACTAGCAAACACCTTGACAGATGGGTTAGTTCGTACGTGAGAGGAGGACCAAAGAAGGAACCTAGCTCAAAGGCTTACCTAGGAATTCCGCTACGGTAATTCCAACCATGGGAAAAATGTAGGTTCTACCTCTGCACCTTACTGCAAGGCCTGCAAGAAGAAGCATTCGGGAAAATGCTCTACCTACTGCTATTACTGCAAGATACCAGGACACAAGGAAGAAGATTGCAGGAGATAAACCATCTAGATCCACGAAATTCATTTCTGTAATGAAAACAACCAGTTATATAAGAAAAGGATCATTAATATATTTGATTTCTATAATCACTAACACTAAAGGAAAAGAACTAAAGGATATTCCACTAGTATCTCAGTTTCCAGATGTGTTTCCAGAAGAATTACCAGGATTACCGCCGGACAGAAAAGTTGAATTCAGAATCCATCTGCTACCAGGAACAATACCTATTGCCAAAGCACCCTACCGTTCGGCACCAGCAGAAATGCAAGAACTGAAGAAACAATTGGACGAATTATTGGAGAAAGGATTCATACAGCCAAGTTCATCGCCATGGGGAGCACCAATACTGTTTGTCAAAAAGAAAGACGGGTCAATGCGAATGTGCATTGATTACCGTGAATTGAACAAATTCACGATTAAGAATCGGTACCCATTACCTAGAATCGATGATTTGTTTGATCAGTTGCAAGGAGCTCAATTTTTCTCGAAAATCGATTTACGGTCAGGATATCATCAATTAAAGGTACATGAAGAGGACATTCCTAAGACCGCTTTCAGAACAAGATATGGCCATTATGAATTTACTGTCATGCCATTTGGTTTAACCAATGCCCCAGCTGCATTTATGGACATGATGAACCGAATATGTAAGCCATATTTGGATAAATTCATAATTTTTTTTATAGATGATATTCTCATTTACTCTAAAAGTAAGGAGGAACATGCAAAGCATTTGCACGCACTTCTAAGTTTATTGAGAGAAGAAAAAGCTTTATCCAAAGTTTTCAAAGTGCGAGTTTTGGTTAGAACAGGTACAGTTTCTTGGACATTTAGTCAATCATGAAGGAATTCATGTGGATCCCACCAAGATCGAGGCAATTACCAAATGGAAAACCCCTGAATCACCAACCGAGGTTAGAAGTTTCTTAGGATTGGCCTATTATTATAGAAGATTTATTCAAGATTTTTCTAGAATAGCCATTCCCTTAACTAAGCTAACCTGTAAATCTATTAAGTTTGAATGGGGACCAAAACAAGAAGAAGCCTTTAGAATTTTTAAGCAAAGACTAACCCATGCACCCATACTAGCGTTACCAGAAGGAACTGAAGACTTTGTAGTCTACTGTGACGCTTCTAAGTTAGGTTATGGATGTGTGTTAATGCAACGTCAGATGGTTATAGCCTATGCATCTAGACAACTTAAGAATCATAAAGAAAATTATTCAACCCATGATTTGGAATCAGGAGCCATAATCATTGCCTTTAAGATTTGGAGACATTACCTTTATGGTAGTAAGTTTACCATTTTCACCGATCATAAGAGTTTAAGGTATGTTTTCGGGCAAAAGGAATTGAATATGAGACAAAGGCGCTGGATGGAAATTCTTAGTGATTATGATTGTAATATCCAGTATCATGCAGGAAAGGCTAATGTAGTAGCTGATGCTTTGAAGTCGAAAATATCATGACAAGCCAAAAAGAGTGCGTTCTCTTAAATTAAATCTACAAGTAGATTTAAATGAACAAATTAAAGAAGCGCAAGAATCAGTAATCAAAGATGATACTGAAAAATTAAAAGGAATGATTAAGGAATTAGAGCAAGGAACATATGGAATTTGGAGATTCCATAAGAAAAGGATGTGGATACCTAAATTAGGAAACATACGTCATCGTATATTAGAAGAAGCCCATAAGTCTAAGTATACGATGCATCCTGGAAGTGATAAGATGTATCAGGACTTAAGAAATAATTTTTGGTGGATAGGAATGAAAAAGGATATAGCAGCTTATGTTCTAAATGTTTAACTTGTTCACAAGTCAAAGCTGAACATCAGAAACCTTCAGGATTGTTGCAGCAGTTAGAAATGCCCGTATGTAAATGGGAATTGATAACAATGGATTTTGTTACTAAATTACCCAAAACAAGAAAAGGTAATGATACAATCTGGGTGATTGTAGATAGGCTAACTAAGTCAGTTCATTTTCTACCAATGAATGAAACTTTTAGTATGGAACAATTAGATAAGCTATATGTAAATGAAATAGTTTCATTACATGGAATTCCCTTGTCAATCGTTTATGACAGAGATAGCCGTTTTACCTCTCATTTTTGGGGAAGTTTCCAAAAGGCAATCGGAACCAAGTTGAATCTAAGCACAGCTTATCATCCTCAAACGGACGGACAAAGTGAAAGGACAATTCAGACCATGGAGGATATGCCTAGAGCTTGTGTAATTGATTTCGGAGGTAATTGGGATGACCACTTACCATTAATAGAATTTTCTTACAATAACAGCCATCATACCAGTATCAATTCTGCACCATTCGAAGCACTTTATGGACGAAAGTGCCGAACGCCAGTCTGTTGGGCAGAAATTCAAGAAAAGCAACTATCAGGACCTGAGATAGTGCAAGAGACAACCGATAAGATCATTCAAGTCAAGGAACGACTGAAAGCAGCACGTGACCGACAAAAGAGTTATGCTGATAACAGGCGAAAACCGTTGGAATTTCAAGTAGGTGACAAAGTGTTATTAAAAGTCTCTCCTTGGAAAGGAATAGTAAGATTCATCAAAAGAGGAAAGCTAAGCCCCATGTATGTTGGACCTTTTGAGATTATTAGAAGAATAGGACCTGTAGCCTATCAGCTACAACTGCCAAAGGAAATGACAAAAATACATGATGTATTCCATGTATCTAATCTCAAGAAATGCTTAGCTGATGAATCACTGGTTGTACCTCTTAAAGATATAGAGGTAAATGAACAACTTAAATTTGTGGAAAGACCTCTACAAATCGAAGACAGAAAAATCAAGAACCTCAAGCACAAGAGATTAGTTCTGGTCAAAGTGAAATGGGACTCCAAAAGAGGACCAGAGTATACATGGGAACTTGAATCAGAAATGCAAAGGAAATATCCACACTTGTTCCAGTAGATCTCGAGGACGAGCTCTAAAACAAGGTGGGAAGGATATAACAACCCTCCTAAATAAATTCCGACACCCCTAAAATAATTAAAGTATCCCAATATGTCCTAAAATACACCCCATATACGAAAACGGACCCCGAATACCTTTATTATTATTAAAATTTAATAAAATCAAGTTTTACGTGTCGCTCGCGGGCCGCGTAGACCATTAGGGTCTCTTACACCGGCCGCGACAGACGGAGGATCAGGTTGCACCCGGTGGTGCCACGTGGTGTACAAGTGTCGAGCCTATAATGGTGACAGGCCAAGCTAGGCCCTACTACACCTACTATGTGGGCCGCGAGGGAAGTCGAAAGGTCGCCTATATATAGAGGCCTTCAGCGTCAGTTTCAATTCGTTCATCTCTCGATCTCTCTCTCAATATTCTGAATAGCACTTATAATAGCAGGTATAATACCCCCTAAATAACGAAATTCGGCTCCGTTGTAAGTATCATAACCCCGGTTAGGTATTAGATACGCTGCCCGATTGATCCAGGGTTCCGTAACAGCTGTCAAGGTTCTGCCCGACGTAGTCGTTGGAATGCCGTCTCGGGGAGGGTATTACTAATGTAAATATTGGGTTATTATACTAACACGTGTGCATTTGTGTATTTAATAGATAATCACTAGGAAACCCTAAAGGAATACCTAAGACAGCAATGTGAGTAATCTCCTTTTTGCAATTTTTTTTTACAAAACCTCACTTAATTAATATTATATTAAATAGTTATTGAGTATTTGTATTCTAAAATTATCGTCGGTATGTTGGGGTTTTGTATACAAAATTTGTTACTACCTTGCGTGGAGTAACATGACCACAAGTCGGGTCGACGGTACCGTGGGTGGTAATTAAGTAGATGGAAACAAATGTAATTGCGCGACCGCCCTCAATACTGTACAATGGTTTTACTTAACTTGATTAAACTGAGATTCACTCACTAGTATTTCCCACTAACAAAATGTTTTTAAACGCGTTTTAGGTAACAAAATGTAAAGCCAAATAGAAGCCAGCTGGACAGCACTGAAGGCTTGGAAAAGTGGCTATAAAGTTACCTAAAATAAAAGAGATGTTTTATTAAATAAAATAGGATTTATTCCTATGAAAATGTGTGTACTTAAAACTTGGGATTATTCCCATGTGTTTAATATTATGAAAATGTGGTATTTTACTCTGATAAAATATTTCCTAACTACGGTTCTGATGAAATTTCCGCTGCCAAAATGATAAACACCGATACCACTAAAACTGGCCACGGCCGCCTGTTCCCGGATAATTAGGGGACGGGGGTTGTGACAGTTGGCATGTTCTCTATAGTATGGAGAGACGTAAAACTGTGGTGTAATCCTTGGTAGTAGACTAACCTGAGCAATAATGCTAGTGTGTGCCACGGTTGTACACTCAGGTTATGGCAGGTTGATCATAGTCTTGTTGAATGTGTAGATTTACCAACTCAAATATGGTTAAATGGCTTTAGTACTAATCATGCTTAAAATACTTGCATCTGTTAACGTTATTCATTAGCTTTGCTGACGTATTATTTTCAAGAAGTTTTCAAGTAATCATTAATGAATTTTAACAAGGTTAAGTGCTAGAAGGATTGCAATACCCTAGGCATAAGAAAACCTTGTGGTAGATATTTTGTCAAGTGTCGTTAGAGAGATTTTGGTTACCATTGTAAATTAAACTTTTTGAACGAATACAAAGGGTGTTTAAATCCCCGTTTATGAAAAGTATACTTCATCCAACATGCGAGTTGTTTAAATACAAAATAAAGAAAAATGTATTTTCCGTCGTGTATTTATCAATACATGTACCAACTGATTGGTCGCACGCCCAGAATGTCTAAAAATTGGAGTGTGACATTGGTGGATGTCAATTTTTAGGGCTACCTGAAACGTTACAACCGTGAGATATCTCATGGAGTTGTTAACTATGAGGGAAGGATTTTATGAGTTATTCTCAGTCACACTTCAAGAAATTAACCTTATAGAGACGAAATTTATAAGGTCTGTAGGGAGGACATGTTGTCTCTATAGGTCTTTTTTGCTTATATAGATGTAGAAGGAGATTTGATTGGGGAAGAAGTGCTTGAACCTTGCTCTGGTACCATATTATGGTACAAAGAGATTCTATGCGGAAAGTGACAATCGATTTCACTACACAGAGGTTTACAATATATGGGAATTACAACAGAAATCACATAGAATAAGTATGTAAATTACATATACATTCCATGTTTAATTGGAAATAACATGTACAAATAATGTGACGGTATATCTAGTGGTGGACTTAGCTCTTTACGAGCCGTAGCACGGGCTACGGCTCAACTTCGTATCGGTAGTATATTTTTTTCGGTTTTGTACAAAGGATACCCCTAAACAACTACGAGGATACCCCTGAAAAAATAAGTTCGTAAGCCCAAAAGTTGTTTAGCGTTTATATCTAGCCAAACGAAAAATACAAATGTCGAAATCGGTTTATAATTGATAGGCAGGCCAATTCTTATTTAAAATTGTAAGCCCAAAACGGTTTAATTGATAAGTGTAACACCCTTGTTTTTTTTAGGGTTTTCGTGTAAATAACGAAAATAAACATGTAATTACGATTAAGTATCCTTAGAAAATACGGGTAATCTAAAACTTTTACAATTTAAAAGTTTTCAACATAATATAAATAAGTTCGTCGTTTAACATAACAATGATATATAGTGCGGAAGCTTATTTCGCGATCGTGTTCGGTTCTTGCTCGTCGCTTGATCTTCATCCGGGCACTCTTGGCAATCACCTATGATCAAAACCAACTTAAAAGTTAGTTTTGATAGTTAAATAACAAGTTTAAGCAAGTTATATGGGTCAAACAACAAAAAATAAGGTTTTTCCGGAATAAGGGGCTTCGCGTGACGCCAAGGGGCTTCGCGTGACGCCAAGGGGCTTCGCGTGACGCCAAGCCCCTGTTTTCACAGCCTGATGCTTAATCAGTTGCTGTACATACCCAGCATGGCCTGATTTCACGTAAACGGCCATAACTTCTTCGTTATTGATCCGTTTTACCCGATTCTTTTTCCTACGCGTCCGTAATTTAATCCTACATATTATGGAGTTAAAATCCTACATCCAACATAAGAAATTTTGAGACTTCCACCCGTTAAGGGTATTTAAGCACTTTAAAGCTTGAAATCGCTTTCATTCGTTTCTAGCATCTTATTCCTACATTTCTTATCAAGTAATCTTCAACTACAACTCTTTGTGTGTTGGATTTCAATGTGTATATCTATATGTTCCGAGTTTTACCCTTCGGATTGTTATTTTACGGCAAGACTCAAATAGAGCTATTTGACTAACATATTACATCTTTCAACTTCTATACTTATTCTAAGTATCTATCTAATCATGAAATTCGTTTCCAAACAACCCTTAAGGGTTGTTTGTTCAATTTAGCCTACAAGGGCGTTTTGGTCGATTTTGGTCCTTTTATGACGAAGGACTCTCTCTCAAATTATTCGACCAAAATAGCACTTTTAACTACAACATAATTATGCATACCTGGTCCGGATCAACAAGTAGACCCGATTTATACCTCATTTTCATTATCACACCATCAATGGTGACGCAATTATCCGATTTGCTAATCGGTCCTGTTAACATAAGACTTGACAACCACATTAGTCGATATTGTCAAATGGTGTTATCACCACCATTCGACCCGTTTGGACTATATGCCCAACATTATCTATTTAATCAAAAACATCGTTTTTGATTTCCAATTCATACATCCATCCCATCCCGGATTTTATAACCATACCCTTTTTCTTTACACTCTTTTCTTACAAATTCAACCCATTTCGGCTTACGCCATGGGTATCCTTTTAACCTTGATTTACATTAGTCAACACTTGACAAATTTCCATATTTCCAATATTATCGTTATCACGTTTACAACGTATCGAATAAACGGGTATTCTACATAAGTGTGTAAATTACACTTACCTCGCATCCACGCCACGCTTTTCTTTCCGTACTTGCTCCGTTTGACCCGCTCCCTCCTCCAAGCTTTCACCTAGCTTGTTACGCGTCAAACTATTGTCAATCATTTACAAGGCGGTTAAATTAGTCATTAACAATCACGACTATTCCACCTCACTTATTTTCTATGTCAAAGCTACTGTTCGACTTCATGCTTAGTTAACTTAGTTTATCAAAGTTAACTACTTTCAATCACATGGTTTACAACATTAAGTCTAAATCAACATAGTATTTAGAACCCTTTTCATAAGCTTTAACGCATAATTCTTTATAATAATCAAATATGCGTTTTTACCCAACTTTTAGCATTTTAATCCTCACTTAGGCGTTTCATCAAACACCTAGCGGGTCAGATTTTTATATCATCAAAACCAAGTTTATGACTTGTAATTATCATCTAAATTAACTTCGATTAGACAATTCTACACATGTCTTAACATCCATATTTCTGAAATTTACTCTTAAATTCAGATTATGCTAGAACAAGATCATAATTCTAGGGTTTATCAAGTTTTCTTCAAGTTCATTAATCACCTACAATGGTGATTATGAACTCTATAATTAACATGAAATCTTTTAACAAGATTTCACCTAGGGTTCATCCCTAGACACCATATCCCTTCTAATTTCATTAATGCATGACACAATCAAGCTCAATTTCGATTTTTCATCATTAACCTAGAATATAAGATGAATCAAAACATCAAAATTTTGCATACCTTATGATCTTTTCAACGAGGTGATCACTAATTCGTGGTTAGAATTTGATTTGGGACTGAATTGAACCTCCAATTGATCAATTTTTTTAGTGAGCTAGGGTTTGGAGAGGAGCTCTTGGTCGCTCCTGCGTTCTGATCGATCCAGGCACCCACTTAGGTGAGTGTTTGGAGTTTATTTTATTTACTAATCATTCAAGTTTCCATTTTAGCCATTCTAGTCCCTCAATTATTGTTTTCTTTATGATTTAAGAGTTTTCCATTATTGTTTTAACCACACTTAACTTACTAGGTTAATATTCCTAGTTACTTAGTGGTTTTAGGGGGAGTCATAACCCGTTTTATTTTTAAGTCTCGTTAACTCGGGTTTCTTATAAACTTTGTTTTCTCGAAGCGTTTATTCTTCTTTTTGATTAATATTAGGTTTATTTATTTGAGTCCTAATATTTATCGGGTTAATTTTTACCACTAACGGTATTTTACCCGTCTTTACTATTAACGTGGTTTGATTACCAAACCCGTTTTTTGGGATGTTACAATAAGGCAACTCAATTTTATTGATTAATAGCTAGCTCAATAGTCCAATACGTAATAATTTTGCAAACTTGAATGAAATAAGTGATCTTTGCGTGTTATGGTTGAAACGGGAACACATAGTTAGCATGGTTGCAAAAGTCGCTAGGCGCTCCCTAGTCGGTCGACCGGGGAGTTGAGTGTACTCGGCCTAGGCGGAGAGTACTCGAGGAGTACTCGGACATGTTAAATTATAAAGAAATTAGTTTATGAAAATTAAATATATGTCAAATAATATAAATTTACTGATATCTATAAGAAAATACGTGAAAATGATATTCATTCTTTAATATAATAGGCATGGGATTATGTTTTATTATTTATTTAAGTCAAAATCGGCCCGAGTTGACCTACTAGATACGATTTTGGCCGAGGTTGACCTCGTTTGACCGATTACGAGTAATTAGGCGGAGTCAAAGAAAGTCGCCTCGGCATCCTACCTTGTAGCGACTACTCGGGGAGTACTTGGCCTTGGAAACCTTGTTTTACAACCATGATAGTTAGTAGCGTTTGGTATGCAGGAATGAGAGGTGGAATTGAATGGACCACTCACCTTCGATCATCGCCGCCACCATCGTCGTTGCCACCTCCGATCACCGCCGCCGTCGCCACCCACCTCCGTCATCGCTATCAACCACCACCACCGCTACCACCAACGTCGCCACCGCTGCCACCTCTGACCACCGCTGCCACCCACCTTCACCGTCATCCACTACCACCACCGTTGTCACCACCCGTCGCCGTCTCCACTCGCTGCCGTCTCCACCCACCACCGCCGCCGCTACAACTGCCACCTATCACCACCCACCATCGTCGCCCATCATTGACCACCGCCATCCGATTTTATTCCTTCCTTTTCTCGCATACCAAACAACAAAAAGTAATGGTTCATTCCATCACATGGTAACCAAACAAAACATGGAATGGTAATAATCAATTCCATTACCTCATCCATTCCATTACCTCGTCCATTCCATTCCCCATCCATTCCATTACCCCATACCAAACAAACCCTTATTGTCCTTTAGTTTATCGGGTAGTGAAGCTAGCTTTGCTTTTACCGGTTGCAACCGCAACCGTTGAAAGATGTTTTTCGAAATTGAATCTTGTCAAGACGGATTTACGCAATCGAATAGGCCCGGAATTTTTGAACAATGCTATGGTTTGTGCGGTCGAAAATGATTTTTTTTACATGAAGTAAAAGACGATAATGTGATGAAACGATTTTAAGCTATGAAAAAAAGAAGAAGACAAATCTATTAGGTATTTGCTTTACTTTATTTATCTAATGTCGTTTTTTTTAATATTGTATGGTTGCACGGTGAATTTTTTTTTTAGGATACCACTGAGTTGATGTTCTAGTTCGGCCACTGGGCATATCAATCCTTAATACACGGATCTAACAAACTGAATTAGCTAGTCAATTAGGGGAGCATTACATGTAACATACCTAGACAAATAAAAACTAACAAAGGAACAAACAAATAAGCCAAACATCTACATCTTGATTAAACGAGCAATACAATCTTAATCAAAAGCCACTTCCTCCTCGTCCTCAAAATGCCTAAAATCGAATCCAATACAAGCACAAAGTTTATTGAAAACCTGATAGATACGACTTGAAACCAAGCACTTGGTGCAACGGTGTGGCTTCCATTTATACTATTGTTACTCGCATTTTGGTTTTCTTTTGTACTTGCCACCTTGAATGTTGATACTTCTTGTCTTTCTTCTGTGATGTGAGGTCGAGGCTCAAGTGTTAAAGTATTGAAGGTTCCACATCCATATCTCAAAACGTGTGAATCTCACATAACTATGTAAAATACTCTCTCTTCGACATACATTTTGGCGAGTTGACTAATCAATTGACTAAGGGTGAATATAAATGATCAAATATACTTTCATGAATATATTTGAGCTTCAATATCAATATGGAAGGTGATGAAATTGTTTTGGTGATACTGAAATAAAGGAAACCATGTGAACCAAAATTAACGCAATATGACCGAAAATAGTTTGATTATTTAGCTATGATGATCACACAACTTTACACATGCGCGTCCATGCATCCATATGTTTACAACAACAGTTAAAAAGATGGAAATATTATTAAGAAAACGGGATGTTATCAATCTCGTTTAAAGAGTTCACGACCAATAATCAATCTTCTGATCTCGCTTGTTCCAGCACCAATCTCATACATTTTAGCATCACGAAGGAATCGACCAGTTGGGTAGTCATTCATGTACCCATTGTTACCCAAACATTGAATAGCCTGAAAAATGAAATGTATAAATAATGACTTATGAGTTAATGAAATCAGTTTAAAAATTGTGAGTTACTAGTGGAAAAATGTAATCTATTAAACCTGTAACGCAACTTGGGTAGCTTTTTCAGCAGCAACAAGTATAACCGCAGCAGAATCCTGACAAAGTTAATCAATATTCAATTAAAAAATACATGAAAATATGTCATGATCAAAGAAAATAAATAAAAAGAAAAAAAAAAACTTGAAACTACACCTTTGGATCGATTTTCCCATTGTCACAATCTCTAGCAACAGAATATGAAAATGCTCTATAATAACACGATTAACCAATCATCAACAAACATAACAATGATCAATCCAGGTTAAGTATACATACGGAGTGAATAAATTAAGAATGTTTAAGTTACCACCTTGATGACTGCAGAGAGCCATACATGTCTACAATCTTACCCTATTTTCACACAATATACATGTATAAAATGAGAACGTAAAACATTAGAATTAATTTCAATTTTCTTTAATTTATAAGCAAATTGGATTTTAATGAATCCCATCGGCAAACTCCTAATTTTCACTTTTATTGCTAATGGTAATCTCACTATAACGGAATAGTAACTTCGTTACCCTTAACTTTCATTTAAGTCATTTCAAAACATTTTACAACATTCTGATTGAGAATAAAATTAGCCAATTATTTATTATGATATACCGAGTTACTTTTCCATTAGAGTGATATTTTCCTTGGTAATGAAAGTGAAAGTTAGAAGTGTCATTGGTCACGTTGCTAGCATAAATTGTTATCGGCTAATGGGTAACAGTTTGAATTATTAAAATCCAATTCGCCCAATTATTATCACCAAAATATAGTAACATATGCTAAGTATAAAACCTGCATAAAATGCAACTCCCCGATGGGGCAGCCAGATTGCTCTCTTTGATGCGCATAAGGAAGAACAACATCAAGACATGCCTGCATGATGCCGATAGGTCCAGCTGATAGTACAGTTCTCTCTATATCTAGGCCCGACATCATGATATAAACACCTGAAATGCATATATAACAGAACATACATATCTAATGTTTGAAACCAAATAATTCAAGAAAATATGAAGGAAATTAAACGTCTATGTTATTGTGAGATGCTACCTTTTCCTTCTTCACCAAGAATATTCTCTGTAGGAACGAAGCAATTTTCGAAAACAAGCTCACCTCTGAGATTATTCATAAGTACTATGTATTGTTAGATGGTATCCTTAGTTAATGTGTATATATGGGTATGTTTCTTTCAGAATTAATATTATGTCTACAATAAACATTAACAAGGGTTAAACTGGTTCTCGTGATTCTCAACATATAAAGCTACATTTATTGTTGGATTCTATAAACAATACATCCTCAAAACAAGTCGATCAAGGACATGATTTTCATCAAACTAGAAAGCGGATCTAGGGAGCACGAATACTTACGTGTTACTTCCACGCATTCCAAGTTTATCCAATTTTTGGGAAGCAATGAACCTGTACATATCTATAAGTTTTGCATATAAAAGAAAAACAATTTGTTGAAGCATGAGGAGAAGCTAGCTAGGAATACCCTGGCGATCCTTTCTCAACGATGAATGCTGTTATGCCTTTCAAGCCTGCGGCAGCATTTGTTTTAGCATAAACCACCTGATCAAAAAGACTAATCAGTGTATCTTGAAAGTTAATGATGGAAGATAACGTAATCATTAGTTAATCATTACAATGGTATCAGCAATCATCCCGTTGGTGCACCACATCTTGGTCCCATTCAAAACATAACCACCATCAACACGATCAGCTTTGGTTCTCATGCTAACAGCATCTGATCCAGCTGGTAGTAATTTACAAACAAAACAACATGACTCAACTCGCGACGATAACCCATAGCCACTTTTTAAAGTTAAAGATTCTACTTGCTTTCTAACAAAATGGTTGTTGTGCTAAACGTATCCCACCCCCACTTTGTTTTACTTTTTTCACCTCCTACTCGAACTTGTCACGCCATTAATATTCACTCATTTTCACACTAAAAGAACAAAAAAAAAAAAAAAAACACACACACACACACACTTGATATGATTTTCAGGATGAAAATTTTGGGTGTGAGTTACGTTAGCCAATCCTAAATACTCGATTGAAATTCGGGTTTTGTTGTACAAAACACTAAACAATTGAATAGCTAGTCCTAGATATATACTAGCTAGGATAAATGCACCACAAATGCACCACGCTAGTGGCAGGTCCAATTTTTTTTTTTCGTTATGAGGTGCAAAAGATGGTTCATTTTACAACGGTACATATCAAAACGGGTGGTACACCAATCCATGTAATTTAAAAGACTTGGTAGATAACTATAAATAGCAACAAATCATTAACTACCATTTGGCTCACTAATGCTGAGAGCTCCCACATGCTCGCCGCTGATTAGCTTGAATAAAATAAATGCTAGAATCAAAATCAAGCAACCAATATTATTTAAAGCAAGCAATTAATTGATAACTAAAACCTTTGGCAAATATTTTTCCTTTTGGGCAGCAGTTCCATGCCTCACCTACAGGAACAAGAACAAGTTTAGTAAGCACATATGAGTTAATTATCCGGCCCTAGTTATAAAATTTTAGGTTAATTATACCAATTGATTAAGGCAGACGTTAGAATGGACACCAAAAGATACACCAACAGATGCCGATGCACGGCTAATCTCCTCCAAGGCCATACATTGATACATGTAACCAGCATTCAGTCCTCCATATTCGACTGTACAAAAAAAAACAATAATATGTATTGTTCGAATAGCAAATCCCAGAATATTGTAGGTTTTAGGATTTTGTTTGTGATTTTGATAGCTTTCCGAATCGTGTTAAATCACTTTCAGATTAAAGTATTTCGTAGGTATATGATATCAACAATCTGATAAGGCAGGAAATTGAATTTCCAAGAATGACAAGTTATTTATATGAGATTTCAAAGTTGGAAAATTTATATCAGGCGTAAATAAAATTTACACCTAGCGTAACTACCGACTCGACAATTTTTTTTGTATTTTTTTTATTTTACAGATGTGTTTATAACATTTTTATGTACGTTTGTGCAAATAATGGTGGCCCAACTCGCGAGGGAAGTAGGAGTTGTCATGGTTCTCACAACTCGTGGTGTTTATTAATTGAACTGAATATATATATATATAGGCTGGGGTTCTAGAATGAACAGTAGCTGGCCATTGATCTACACACGTGTATGGCCAGGATCTAATCATCAAATCGTAAAATACACCAGTGTATTTCAACATCAAATCCTGGCCATTGATCTACACACGTGTATGGCCAGGATTAGTTCACTCAGTTCGCAAGCTACACTAGTGTTCACTCTTGAACCTAATCCTCTATATATATATATATATATATATATATATATTAGAAAATTGATATATAATAAACAAATCAAGCTTAAGCTTTAGGTAAAATTCAAAATGAGCCGAGCTCCCGTAAGTTTTACAAGCCCGAGCTAACTCGAGCTCATTTAAACTTATTTAAATTAGAGTTTTTTTTTTTTTCCAAAATGGGTGTAGTTGGAAAAATTATTTACCAAAATGGGTACATTAAAAACTATTTACCAAAATAGATGTTTTTAAAAAAAACTTGTTTCTCTCTCTAAATCTAACTGGATAAATCTAATTCAATAATACCTAAATAAAAGTTCATACTATATTTTAATAACAGTTAATATTAGTCTTAGGTTTTATTTTATTCTTTTGTACAACGTTTTTATGTTTTTTTTTAACTTTTGTGTTTTCTTTTAATGAAAATACATTAAGTAGAATAGTACAATATGATGTATTAAATTACTCTGAATATTTCTTAATATTACATAACCATTGGATGCGTAATTTTGAGTTGATAAAATAATATTTGTAAATTAACCTATATGAATTAAAGTTTAACCTACTTTCGTATATACAAAATTATTAATAAAATGTTGTATAGAATGTGATACCAAACTACCATTTAATTTACTACCGTGTCGGCATTGGTTCAATGCATAAAGGCACCAAACAAAACTGAGCTTCTGATAAGAAAAAAACACTCTATTCTAAATGCAACTTCGCTTTCAAAAATATAAATACCAGAATGTCGAGAAAATAACATGTTCATAGAGTTAATATTTAGAGTACAGAGTTAATTAGTTTTTTAATGTTACTAAATAAAAGGCAAATTAAATAAATCATATTTTACTTTTTAACGTAATGTATATTCATCACAATAGAAAGAAAAAATAAAAAAATATATATATGAGAATAAAAACATCACTGAAAAAACAACAAAAAAAAACTAACAGAAATTATTATTTTATATTTAATCACTGAAAAGAAAAAAAAACTAAGAACAATTATTATTTTATAATTAATTATTGAATTAGATTTGGAGAGAGAAACAAGTTTTTTTTTTTTAAAACACCCATTTTGATAAATAGTTTTCAAAGTACCCATTTTGATAAATAATTTTTCCAACTACACCGGTAAAGAAAAAACTCATTAGTTTCCATAAAAGTTTAGAGAAACGGGGCATTACAAAAGAACATTAATATTTTGATAGTAAAGATGGTTCATTTTCGACCCACCAGGAGCAGTAAGTCCATGGAGATTAAAGTCTCCCATTAGTTTCCATAGGTTCACATCCTGTACCATAAAAACAAGCAAAACACAGCCATATATTAATATAGTACAGATGTTGTAAGACATAAAATTAAAACAATAACAAATGTTGGCTTAAAACCTTTGGGAAATTATCTGTTCTGTCTATAATTTCTGCGTGAGGAGCAATATGCTCTTGGGCAAATTGCGCAACACTTTCTTTAAACTGCAACATTGCAATAAATCATGAGAAAATAACCAAACGTGTCCTTAAATACGCGAGATCTACATAGAGTTAGTTAAAATTGGTTAGGATTATGAAGGGGTAGGGTCCCAAATGATGCGCATGGCCTAGGGGTATGTTGTATCTTCATATACGTATGCTCGGTTAATTACACTCACTTGCATCACCTAGGTAATTCATCGTCAACTTATAACCTACAAACATATATATATATATATATATATATCGATAATATACATAGTTTTCTCCCTCTAGATTAGATTGTCTTGATTCATAAATCATAGATTAGATTAGATCGGTACTTAGTTTTACACAATTTACATATGATAGCTCAAGCCAATGAAGTGTAAACAAATGATTTCCAAGATAACTAAACGCGATATTTTAAGCAGATCATAAACTTTGGAACTTATTTGCGCGGACTACTAATTAATCATGCTAAAACAACAATAATGATGACAAGAAGTATCGTGCGTTAATTCATAAACCTTTTTCTGGGCATCGTCGAATAACATAGAAGTTGAAAATAGTGCATTGCAATGTAGAGAGAAGGCATTTGCTCTTGATGATGCAGATACTCTTGATGTTGATCGTACCAATCTCCACAACATCTTGGTCCCTTGGAACACAAAGTAACAACAAATTAACGGGATTAAATAGGATTTGGCTCCAGCATGTAGAAATTGACTTACAGCCAGCTAGAAACTAATACATTTTAATTTAAACGAGTGGCTTATGCTAGTGTGTTGTACAGTTTATTACGGTACCGGGACCAGTGGCGGACCCAGCAATTATTTGTTGGGGGTGCGGATGAGTGGCTCAAGCATATTTTCAAGGGGTGCGGTCGGGGTTTTTGCCTAAAATATACACTAATTTTTTTTTTCAAGGGGTGCGCCCGCCCACCTTGGGCATAACCTAGGTCCGCCACTGACCGGGACACGATATACTTTACAATAAGAAAATATTTGTAAGGATTTCATTACGCAAAAGTCGTTTGATGTAACCCGAAAAAATAAAGCGTGTAAACCCAAAAAATAAAGTTGGCTTATACATCAATCAAAAACCATAAAAACGAATAACACAGATATCGTTCCGATAATACCATTATTGATATGATGTTATTCAGTTGATATCATTTCCATTCGTCATGGTACTTCTAAGGGTACCGCCACTTAATATAACATATCAGAAAAAAAATAATAAAAAAAAACTGTATTTGGAACCCAACCTCAATTTCAGAAAAAAAAAATACCTAAATGTCTTAAAGATATGAAATATGACTGTGTACTGTTTCTAAAAAAACAAAGACATGTTAAGGAAAAAAACACACTCTTTCAGACCTTTAATTCTTGTATTCTCGGGTGTGTTACCCATACAGGATTTATGATTACTTAAAAACAATAAGCCAATAAGGTGTAGTGGAGTGGTTGGGAAAAGACTTGATTTTCTTTATGACCCAGGTTCGACTCCCACTTTTCCCATTATTTTCTGCGACATCCAGGTGAAGGGCGAATACGGATGGCGCCGGTTTGTATTGGATGAGAGGCGAAGTTTTATCGATTATTCCACTGTCGTGTCTTCGGGCGGGTGGAGGTCGGGTTTCTGCGCATCTAGGAGAGCCAAGGGGCTGGCGGCGGTCGAGTAGTCGACCTTGACCACAGCGCCCGATATCACAGTGGTTGACACGTCGTTCCTTACCGTTCAAAAACAAACTTAAAAGCAAGAAAATATTGAACAAATTGATAAATCAAGAGTACGTGATACATCAATAATCAATTAGTAATTAGGTGCACACAATTTCATATGGCACATAGGGGCATGTGTTTGAGAAGAGTGGCACCTTGCTTTCAGCCTTTCACTTAGCCAACTAAAATATATATTTATCCATAAAATTTGTTCACTTACCCAATAATAAACTATGCTTTTGATTTAACACTCATAATTATTAATTTAATTGTCATGTTTTACACGAACGTACTTATATATACACATATATATATTGCACATTTCATCCATATGGTTGAATATAATATAGTATAAAAATATACAATATAAAACATGTTTGAATAAAATAACATAAAATATAAAATAGGGTAAATTACATTTTCGTCCTTTATGTTTGTATCGGATTACAATGGATACACTTTAACTTCAATAATTAGATTCACGATCCTTTATTTGTAAAAAATCATTACACTATCCTTATTAAAATTTTCTATTAAGTCTATTCTTATAAGGGCAGTATAGTCTTTTTACTTACTTTAAAAAAAACCCACCCAAACTCTTTCTATTCGCCAGATCTATGAACGAGCAACTTCTCCGGTAGGTAAGTTTCCAACAGCCTAACACTCAGTATCATCCATTCATCTCTTCTTCTCCTTCTCAGTTGACTAAATGCAAACCCACACCACCACCACCACCGACATTCGATTCAACTCCACAATAACCCTCACCGCTGCCTTTCTTATCCACAGATCTGTGATGCCATCAGCCCATCACCACCACTATTTAAATCCATGTCGTCAATTTGTTAAAATCTAAAAACAAGAGAGACATTAAAGTTTCAAAAGACAGTGAGAGAGTGGCAAATGTTCAGGTATGGTGGTGGTCGGAGGTTCTTGAACAGGTAGCAAACATATATGGTGGTGATCGACGGTTCTTCTGGTGGGTGGCCACGAATCAACCAGTCCCTAAATAATGAAAGAGAACCCATCGAAATTGTTGAAGAAGATGGAAAAAGCTTATTATTAGCAGACAAGATTTATAATCTTTGTAATTATTGTATTTATTTTGTATTATCTTGTTTCCTTTATTCTTTGTAACTTTTATTATAAATACATATTCAAATCCCTCAATTATTCATTGAGGTTGATTTTACCAATCCTTATATGGTATCAGCCATCTTCTCTAAACCCTAATCGCCCCTCTTCTTCCCCTCGTCGTCTTCTTTCTATGCTCCTGGGTTACCTGTGTTATCAATCATGGCTACCTCTTCATCAAATTCTTCTTCAACTTCTGAATCACTTTTCTCCATGAATGCTTTCTCCCACATGATGAACATGAAGCTTTCTTCATCCAACTATCTTGTATGGCGGGAACAAATGTTGCTTGTTCTCAAGTTTCATAAAGTCTCGGCTCAAGTTGATGATAATGCCTCTTCTCCTTCGGCCACCATCACTGTCGATGACAAGTCCACTCCGAATCCGGAGGCTGCTGTTTGGACTACCAATGATCGTAAGGCTATTCTTCTTATCAAGTCTGCCCTCACCGAAGAAGCCGCTACTGAAGTGCTCGGTCTCAAAACTGCCAAAGATATTTGGCAGGCGCTTGAGCATGTCTATAGTAATGCGTCCGTTGAACGTGTTCACTCGCTTCGTGATTCTCTTCGTCTTCTTAAGAAAGGTACGTCTACCGTTACCGAATATTCTCGTCGCTTTAAGGCGTTATGTGATCAGTTAGCAGCAATCGGTCACCCGGTTGTCGACATGGATCGGCTTCACTGGTATCTTTGTGGTCTTGGCACTTCTTACGAAATTTTTGCCACAGCCATACGGACCGCTCGGCCTCCTCCTTCCTTTCGGGATCTAGTTGCTCAAACCGAAAGCCAGGAACTCTTTATACAATCAATGCATGGTGGTGAAACACCACCAGTTGCGTTTCAAGCCCAACAACAGTCGCGAGGTCGCGGCCGTGGCTATTCAGCCCGTGGGAATTCTGGACGTGGTTACAACAATAATCGAGGTCGTGGTTCTAATTATGGTCAAAATAGACGTCCTCCGCATTGTCAGTTATGTCGCACCAATGGTCATTATGCGAATGCTTGTCCTCAACTTGCTAGTTTTGCCTCTCATGCTACCACTGATGAATCTTTAGCTAAAGCCTTCCATGCAAAGTGTCATGTAAATGATGATTCCCCTGATTGGGGTGCGGATTCGGGTGCCACTGATTACATGGTTCCACCTTCGGCTCCGGTTCAGAATTCGGCTCCATACAAAGGTACCAATAATGTGATGTTTGGTGATGGTAAGACTCTTGCTATTTCTCATACCGGAACGGCTAATATAGCCGATAATATTTTGTTACGTAATGTCCTTGTTGTTCCTGGTCTCACACGCAAACTTTTATCTATCAGTAAATTAACCAAGGATCATCCGGTTGATGTTTTATTTTCGGATTCTTATTTTCATATTCAGGATCGGGTAAGCAAGTAGGTACTCGCTGAAGGAACGTGTGTCAATGGTCTATATGTGCTCAAGAATTCTCCACAAGCCCTTGTTGCCACTACTGGAAGATCGATTACAGCCTCCTACGAGTTATGGCATGCTCGCTTAGGACATGTGTCTTTTAGTACTATTTCTTTTTTGAACAAGTTAGGGGTTTTACATGTTACTTCATTGTTACCTAAACCTAAGATTTGCAAATCTTGTCAACTTGCAAAAGGACAACGTTTATCTTTTGATTTGAATGTTAAGCGTGCTTCTAATTTATTGGATTTAGTGCATTGTGATTTGTGGGGTCCTGCACCTATTACTTCTAATGATGGTTTTCGTTATTACGTGGTTTTTATCGATGATTATTCCAGGTTCACATGGTTATATCCCCTAAAAACAAAAACTGGTTTTTACTCCGTCTTACCAGTTTTTCTTAATTTGGTGCAAACGCAATGTTCACATAAGGTAAAGGTCTTCCAAAGTGATGGTGGTACTGAATTTGTAAATCACACGGTTCGAAAAATTTTCGAAGACAATGGCACTTTTCATCGGTTTTCATGTCCTTACACACCTCAACAGAATGGACGTGCTGAACGGAAACATCGCCACATTGTTGAAACAGGGTTGGCAATGCTATTTAATGCTCATATTCCGGCTTCATATTGGGTTGACGCTTTTACATCAGCCACGTATATTATAAATCGCTTGCCAACTCTAGTATTGGGTGATAAGTCTCCCTATCAACTACTCTTTGATGAGCATCCTCAATACTCGAATTTTCAGACTTATGGTTGTCAGGTTTTCCCTTGTCTTCGTGACTACACAAAGCACAAGCTTGAGCCGCGAAGTATTGCTTGTGTTTTTATTGGTTATAGTGTTCAACACAAAGGGTATCGATGTCTTGATCCTTCTACATCTAGAATTTTTATCTCTCGGCATGCGCGTTTCAATGAGTCTGTTTTCCCGTTTCAGGGTACCACCGGCTCCATTGATTTGTCTTCTCTACCGGTCACCATGTTTACTGAAGAAACTTGTTATCCTATTCCTTCTACTCGTGGCCCACCATCTGCCATGCCAAGCCCACCTATATCAGGCCCACATACATCAAGTTCTTCGGTTCTTCCTTTATTTGAACCAGTGGTTTCATCGGCCCATTATGATATGGACCAGCCTTCATTGGATCCTTCCTCTTCGGCCTCATTGTCTTCAGCTGAGCCATCCTCGGCCCAATCTTTTGGCTCCTCAGCCGGCTCCTCGGCCCACTCATCTTCGGCTTCAGCCGGGTCACCGGCCCACTCTGCTTTGGATGATTCATTCTCGGCTGAGCCCTTCTCAGCCCACTCGTTAGTGCCTGATGACGAGCCAGCTAACGAGTTCATTAACGCTGGTTCGTCCAATCCTGCTGTCTCGCCACCTGAAGCTCCGGTTCCATCTTCTTCATCACAGTCAGTTCACCCTATGCAAACACGGTCCAAATCAGGTATTTTTAAGCCCAAACATCAAGCTGATTTTGCTTCTCTTTCTACTCATGCTCTTCATGCGGCTCTTGTCTTGGCCAAAGAACCTCGTGGTTTCAAGTCTGCTGCTAAAGATCCTCAGTGGATGGCGGCTATGCACGATGAATTACAGGCCTTACAGCAAAACCGTACCTGGACTCTTGTTCCTCGTCCAGCTACTACTAATGTTGTCGGTTCTAAGTGGGTTTATCGTATCAAGTATCATTCTGATGGTTCCATTGAACGCTATAAGGCACGACTGGTTGCACAAGGGTTTACTCAGATTCCTGGACTTGACTTCTCTCATACCTTCAGTCCTGTTGTTAAAGCTTCCACTGTTCGTATTGTTTTATTTTTGGCCGTTCTAAATAATTGGAAGCTACATCAGTTAGATGTTAAAAATGCCTTTCTAAATGGTAATCTGAATGAAACTGTATTTATGGAGCAACCACCTGGATTTGTTGATACTCGCTTTCCCAATCACGTTTGTAAACTCTCTAAAGCAATATATGGCCTTAAACAAGCGCCTCGTGCATGGTTTCATCGTTTGAGCAGCTTCTTAGTGTCCTACGGTTTTATTTGTAGCCGGGCAGACACGTCCTTGTTTGTCTTTAGGCAAGGATTGTGTCTTCTGTACTTACTCGTTTATGTGGATGATCTTATCCTTACAGGAAATGATGCAGATGCAGTACACAAGTTCATTTCTTGTTTAAATCGTGAGTTTGCTATTAAAGATTTGGGTGATCTTAATTACTTCTTGGGACTTGAAGTTGCTTACACAGACACTGGTTTATTTCTCACTCAATCCAAGTACGCACAGGATATTCTTCAACGAGCTGAATTATTTGATGCCAAACCTGTTAGCACTCCCTTGGTGCCTCATGAGTCCTTTACTATTGACGGCACTCCTTGTCCTGATCCTACTATGTATCGCTCTCTCGTTGGTGCTTTGCAGTATTTGACTATTACTCGACCTGACTTATCATACGCTGTTAATCAGGTATCACAGTTTCTTCATGCTCCCACTCTTGATCATCTTCAGGCTGTCAAGCGTATTCTTCGTTATGTCAAAGGCACTATTTCCTTTGGTCTTACTTATAGTCGGCCTCATTCCACCTCTATTCTTGGATATTCCGATGCGGATTGGGCTCGTTGTTTAGATACCAGACGCTCTACTTATGGTTATTCAATCTTTTTTGGCGGAAATTTGGTGTCTTGGAGTGCTAAGAAACAACCAACCATCTCCCGTTCTAGTTGTGAATCTGAATATCGGGCTATGGCTAACACTGCTGCTGAACTTGTGTGGGTTACGCATCTTTTACGAGAGCTTCATGCTTTACCGCCAGATCGTCCTACTTTGCTTTGTGATAACAAAAGCGCTTTATTCATGACTCAGAATCCAGTCTCTCATAAACGTGCAAAACACATTGACTTGGATTACCACTTTATCAGGGAACTTGTTAATTCAGGGAAACTTTATACAAAGTTTGTTCCGACCAATCTTCAAGTGGCGGATATTTTCACTAAAAGTCTTCCGCGACCGCAGTTTGAGAAGTTTCGTACTTTGTTACGTCTTGGTCCGCCACCATTTCGATTGAAGGGGGGTATTAGCAGACAAGATTTATAATCTTTGTAATTATTGTATTTATTTTGTATTATCTTGTTTCCTTTATTCTTTGTAACTTTTATTATAAATACATATTCAAATCCCTCAATTATTCATTGAGGTTGATTTTACCAATCCTTATACTTATGCATATGTATTACAACTTTTTCCCATTTTTGTTGCTAATGAAGAACAAAATTGAAGCAATTTTACTTTCGATTATCATAATCAAGAAACCATTAAATATGAGTTCAATTAGTGTTTCAACTTTCAAGAACAATAATTGACCATATACAACAAATTGAATGAATGAAAAAGAAAGTAGAAATTGATGATTCAAGTAACAAAAAGATCTGGTGGAGGGTTATAACTCGATCAGAATACAGATTGGAAAAGAAACTATAAATTGATGATTCTTGTAACTAAAAGAAAGTACAGATTGATTGCAACTTTAGGGTTTGTGGAATTAAGAAGTCCAAAGGTAAACTGGACGTTTTTTCTAGATCGGAATATAGGTTTTTTATTTTTTGTTTTTATGTGTTTTTTTTTATTTAGAAATAAATACTTGGGTAAATTACAATTTTCGTCATTTATGTTTGTATCAGATTGCAATGGATAGTCTTTAACTTCAATAATTACAGTCACAATCATTTATTTGTAAAACTCATTACAATCTAAGTCCTTTGACCCGAACCAAATTAATTTTTGTAGTTAAATCAAGTCACATGAATCGCACATGAGGGCAAATTAGTCCTTTCACCTTTATAATACAAAAATAAAATAATAAAATAATATAACACCTAGAGTAAACTGCAATTTTACCCCCTGAGGTTAGGGGTGATTGGCACCCTTACCCCCCCTAACGAAATAATTGCAATTTTACCCCCCACTGTTCACTGTTATGTCGCAATCTTACCCCCCGGCTTCAATTTTGTTGACTGGTCTGTTGACTTGGGGTGAAATGACTATTTTACCCTTTTATTTTACCCCCCAACGTTTGCTGTTATGTCGCATGTTTACCCCCTGGAATCAAATATGTTGGCTGATCTGTTGACTTGGGGTAAATTACTAAAATACCCTTTCTTATAACCCCCTATAATTTGTTTTTAGAAGCAAAATTACCCCCTGCAACTTCCAAAACCTTTCCCGCCACCATCCATATTCGATTCCACCACCATATAAACAGGCTTGTAACAGAATTCAAGCCACTTAGCCACCGTTGACCACCCTTCGCTACTGTCCCATCTCCATGAACCTGGCTGAAGCCCATACACATCCAGAACCAGGTTCACATGTCCAACTAGGTTCACTGTCAGCAAAAATCATAACCATTGTGTGTATGGCATCAAGTGTTGTAACAGAATTCAAAAACCATGAAGAAGTGTTGTAACAGAATTCAAAAACCATGAAGAAGTCAAACAGGTTCACTGTCAATTCAAAAACCATGAATAACCTTCAGCATTGCACATACACCTATTGACCCATATGCATTTGTACAAACTTGTTTAACTTTCATAAGCCAACCTTCAGCCTGTTTGACTTTCATAATACACCTATTGACCCATATGCATTTGTACTAGCCTGTTTGACTTTCATAATACACCTATTGATACATATGCATTTGTACTAGCCTGTTTGACTTTCATAAGTCAAACTGCATTTCATAAGCCTGTTTGACTTTCATAATACACCTATTGACCCATATGCATTTGTACTAGCCTGTTTGACTTTCATAATACACCTATTGACCCGTATGCATTTGTACTAGCTTGTTTGACTTTCATAAGTCAAACTGCATTTCATAAGCCTGTTTGACTTTCATAATACACCTATTAACAGCAAATATACAGTCAATGCTTCTGATATGCAACTTAACAGTCAAATATAACCAACATTAACCCACATCAACAGTCAATGTGTTCTATGATCAAACATAACCTGTTCTATGATCAAGCAAAAGATCCTTAACAGTCAATCTGTTCTGTTCTATGATCAAACCAAATAGCAGCAACTTAACAGTCAATCTGTTCTGTTCTATGATCAATAACCAAACAGCAGCAACTTAACAGTCAAATATAACCCACATAACCTGTTCTATGATCAAGCATACCAAAATATAACCTGTACAATCAAGCATACCAAAAGATCCTAATATATAACCCACATTAACGGTCAACTATACTACATATTAACCCAAAACATCCTAATATATTAGAGTTTTACACAACCATTTCCTGCTGCCGGGGAAACTGGAAGTGCAGGAAAGGGCGGCCCCGCATTTTCACCACCACTGAGACCACAATCGACCGGACTGACCACCGAATCCTCATGTCCACTGCAAACACATAAAGATGGATGTTTCAATAACCCCCTGTTTTTAACTTGTTCACACAGATCGGTTTATACCTGACAGCAGAGACCAAAAGGAGGATCGGTTGTTTGAGCCAGAAACCATGTGCATCGGCGGAGGTGTGGTCGCCATTGTGGTCGCCGGAGGTGGAGGTGGAAGGATGGGGTTCTCTTCACTCATTGTTAGTTGGAAGCCGGTGGTGGAGGTGGAAGCCGGTGGTGCAGGTGGAAACAGGTGGTGGAGGTGGAAGCCGGTGGTGGAGGTGGAAACAGGTGGTGGAGGTGGAAGCCGGTGGTGTCACAATAAGTCGGTGGTGGATGTGGAAGGATGGATGATGGTGGATGGATCGCCGGTGGTGGATGGATCGCCGGAGGTGGATGGATGGAAGAAGGAGTGGATGGAAGAAGCTTAGGGGGTAAGATTGTGAGATTATGTTTAGTTTAAGGGTTATTATTATATATAAGGTACTAATTAACGTGAAATTACCTATTTGCCCTTTGACTCTCCCATGCTTTTATTGACCAGTCAACAAAATTGAAGCCGAGGGGTAGAATTGCAACATAACAGTGAACAGTGGGGGTTAAAATTGCAATTATTTCCTTAGGGGGTAAGGGTGACAATGACCCCTAACCTCAGGGGGTAAAATTGCAATTTACTCTAACACCTAACTTCTCAGATCTGTGACCCATCACCTTTACCCCCTCTATCTCTTGACCTTTGACCTAACCACCACCAAGATCTGTCGCCATCAGCACCCCATCACCTTCACCCTCTCCATCTCTTGACCTGTGACCTAACCACCACCACCATCGGATCTGCCGCCATCACCACCCCATCACATTCACCCTCTCTCTCTTGACCTGTGACCTAACCACTATCACCATAGTATTGTAATTTCATCCATTGTTGCCTCGGTGTAATGTTGAGCACTCTTTTGCACTTTTAAAGCTACGTATCTCTACAAAACATGCCAACACAATTTACCCTAATAATGCTTGTTTCATCCACAATAATCATATATCAAACTCATCAGACATAAAAAAAGCTTAAAAACTATTATTTCTAAGTGTTTGATCTCATGTAGTTTAAGTGTGATCACATTTCAAATGATTCAAGTTTAGATGAAATTGTTAAAATGAACTATCAATTTCGCCTCTATCTACACAATATCATAGATGTCCCCAACTCAAGAAACTTGATACCAGTGAGGAATCAGTGCTGGAAGCTAAGGGCTTGTTCTATGGAATCGGTCATACCCCAAACACCCAGTTGTTACAAGGTCAGATTGACCTTCATAGCGCTGGTTATATATTGGTAAAGATGGAACCGTAGAGACTTCCTTAAAAGGTATGTTTGCTGCTGGAGATGTTCAGGTAATATTATATACCAAAATTCTTATTATTCTGTTTACATTTGATACCTTGAATGCTTAAACACATCACCAACACGAACCGCATGATAACCACCACGCCGGAAATCCTCCGTCCCTTCGTCCTCCGACGAGTACTCGCTTCCGTCACTCTGATCTCCACCGTCACCACCACCAGTTCTTCTATTGGAATCATTACACTCTTCGCCGTCGATAATTTGAAACTTCTGATGATTTGAAATTCAAATTCGATCGATCTGGGGAGTGGGGGTGGTAGAGGTTGGTTGGAGAGAGATGAAGAGGAGAAATTCTAGGGTTAGGGTTGTGGAATTGGGGAAGATGGTGTTTATTTATTAATGAACATTTTAAAGAAAAACATGAAATAACCATAATACCCTTAAGTGGATAGAGATAACTGGAAATTTTAACTTGGTTAGTGCTAAAGGACGAAAGGTGTAATGCGTTTTCTAAATAAAGGATTATGACTATAATTATTGAAGTTAAAGGCTATCCATTGCAACCCGCTACAAAAATAAAGGACGAAAAATGTAATTTACCCTAAATACTTTTAAGAAAAGGGTAGGGTTAAATGACTGAAATACCCTCATGTGTCTTGCACATGATCAGACTTAACTGATAACTTTAACTGGGTTAGTATTAAAGGACGTACAGTGTAATGGTTTTTACAAATAAAGGATTGTGATTGTAATTATTGAAGTTAAAAGTTATCCATTCTAATCCGATACAAACATAAAGGACAAAAAGTGTAATTTACCCTATAAAATATAACCAAGGCACGCACATATAACATATCTAACACACACCATGCCTAACAAATCCACACGCACGTACACTCATAACACAAAACATAATCAAACTGTAACGTTTAAAATTCTTATTCGTACAAATGAGTTTTAACCATGACAATGAAACGTGTCAAACATAAAACTTACAAAATTGACCATAAAACTTTGACATAAACAAACCAAGTTAACTACATAAAATTTTACATCCAAATCTGAGATGACCATCATAAACATAAACAACAAAAGTTCCGGAATCTTTTTAAAGTTAAGTATTTACAAAAAAAAAAAACTAAAACATAACATGGAAGTTTCCAACAAAATTTTTTGACCCGTTTAGTCGAGTATCATAGTGAAAGCATGCGAGATGGTGTGTCCGTTCCAACGTGGCGTCACCTCACACGATAGTTTGCCTACAACCACAACACACAATTAGTTATTTTAAACCACTATTTTTAGAATTCAAACCTTTATTCGAAACTTGATGTTAATCACATCATTAGCATTCGTAGAAACATACTTTCTAACGGGAATCAATGTCAAACTTGTTAGGCCCTATAGGTTTATGGATTAGTAGGTTTAGTAGGAAAATGGACCAAGTTTCTAGAAGGTGGATATGAGAGTGGGCTTTGGGGAACGTGGGCCTAGGGTTTTGGGGGAAGCCCTCCCTATAAATAGAAAATAGAAATGAGGAGCATGGGTTGGTTCTCATTGTTTTAGAATCTTGTATTAGACAAACACCTTTGTATGCAAGATTAAGCATTTGAATTAACAAATCTTTCATCTTCTTGTTCTTGATTTCTTGAAGATCATCAAACTTGGATTCCGCCCATCCTTGGTGATTGTTTGATATCGTTGTTTGATCCGATTTTCGAGACTTACAATTGGTATCAGAGCCATTTAGATATCAAACATTCAAGAAATTCTACATTTTGGTTGAAGATCTTCATCGCGTTCTTCATGTTCTTCATTGTGTTCATCCAAAATTTTGAAAAAAAACATCATATTTTGCTTTTTGATCTGTTTAGAAAAGTGTTAAAAGATATATATTGTTTTGTTTCATCTGAGATATCCATCAGATATCATCCGACATCATCAAAACTGTCACACCCTGACCTTTTGTAACAACCCTCGGTAAAACCAACATCCTCATAATATTTCCGACGCCTTAGTATATTGTAAAAAGTCCCAATATGTCTTTAAATACACCCCGTATGTGAAAAACCGAACCCGTATTATGTTATAACATATAATATAAATTAAAAACTAGAAAAAGTAAGTTGAGGCGGGCCGCGAAGACCCACCCCAACCTTTCACACGGGCGGTATCAATGATGGAACCTGACTCCGCTGATTTCTTTAGTTCAAGCGGGCCGCGTAAGCTTAAGCTTACATTGACGCGGGCCGCGAGAGATCATCAAACGTGGAGACATCCTGAGCTGACACGTGTCGTCATCGTGGCGGGTCTATTTGGTGAGCCGGACAAGCTAGTCCATTGACTCGCTTTGACGCGGGCCGCGTAAGCGACCCTTGTCTTTCACGCGAGCCGCGTGAGAGTCCAATATCAGCCCTATATAAGAAAGCAACGGGTTTTCATTTTCCGTCACTCATTCTCAAATTCTAAATCACAATTTCTGTAGAAGAGTTATAATAGTCGGGTATTATACCCCTAATTAGCGAGGTTCTGCTCCGTTGTAAATATTATAACCCCAGTTTCGTAATAGTTACGCTGCCCGATTGATTCAGGGTTCCGTAACAACTGTCGTGGTTCTGCCCGACGTAGTTGTTGGAATGCCGTCTCGGGGAAGGTATCATTAATATTTTCAAAGGGTTATGATACTAACCAATGTACATTTGTATAAATTATAGATTATATCCAGGAAACCCTTACGAGAAGCCTAAGATAGCAATGTGAGTTTATCCTCTTTTTGTTAACGTTTTTGGAATGTTTTACAAAACCTTAAATGTTTTACAATGTGATTAAGCGGTGATTGAGTCTTTGTAGTTCTTCAATTACTGCTGGTATGTTTGGGTTTTGTATACAAAATTTACTACACTGTGAGTAGTAAGTCAAGGTTGACAGTACGTTACCATTGGACAATGAGTTAGCCAATGTGTAATATGACCCACAAGTCAGTGGATTGATAGTACCAAATGGAGTAATTGTGTAGACATAAACAATGTGATCGCTCTCAATACTGTTTTAATTAATAAAATGTTTCTTGATTAAACTGGGATTCACTCACCAATATTTCCAACTGAAAAATGTTTTTAAAACGCGTTTCAGGTAACCCAATGTGACAGCCAATTAGTAAAAAGCCAGCTGGAGAGCGCTGAAGGCTTGGGAAAAATGTGGCTATAAAAGTTACCTAATAAACGATGTTTTAAATTCAATAAAATAGGGTTTATCCCTATAAGAGTATTGTAATAAGAAACTTGGGTTTTATTAATGTTAAATATGGTGGTTTTACTCTGATAAACATTTCCTAACTACGGTCCTGATGTAAATTCCGCTGCCATATTAATGAAACCTGATACCACCACCACTGAGTTGGCGTCCGCCCGTTTCCGGGACAGATAACGGATCGGGGGTTGCGACAGAAGGTGGTATCAGAGCCTAGCCACTGGTCTAAGCCAAAGAAGTGTTCTGTTGACACTTAAAATTTTAAATTTTGTGTTAGGAAATAATGGAAATATATGCATAACTGTAATTATTTGTTATGTGTTATTTGACTATCTGTTAGTTTACAGTATGAGTGATCAAGGACCCTCAGACATGAGTCGTCAGTTGTCTATATCACCTAGGAGTGAAGGTACCTCTTATCAGCCTGCCCTCTCTGGGTATACTGCTGATCAGGAAGAAGGAGTGTTTGCTTTTAAAGCTCAGTCAGAAGAGCCATTCCCTCATAAGAAACGAGGATGGTTCAGTAAGGAAGCCTTTGCTCGTAGGAAGAGAATGCGAAAGTTGCAACAGCAAAGAGTTTTAGCAGCTGCTAAGCGAAATACTGATGCCCATACGCAGGATATGCTTAATAGAAGCATAGCTAATTTCCATATCCTAGCTACAACTGCTGCTGACCCAAGTCTGGAACAACTAGTAGCCCCACAACCACCAAACCCAGAACAACCTATGGAGATAGAAATTCCTGATAACCAAGTAGAGATGCATGACTTTAATCCAGAAGAAATCCCTAGGATACTTGCACCAAATCCCCTAGAACCAAATTACGACCCCTGGTGGGACAATAATAGGGACTTTGTGCAACGTTACCCTATCCAGGAATACCCACCTATACAGAACATAGAAGCCTACCCAGGTATGGACCCTTTAGATCCCTATTACCATAATAACTACATTAGGGAGATCTTAGAGGATCCTTACCAATTTCAGGAACTTTCACCCCCATATCAGGAACCCGCACCCCAGATTCCAAACCCAGTCCGAGAACCTGCACCCCCAATGAGTGCAGAAAACGTGCAAGAACTTAGGACTTTCAGGGAGGAAATTTTAGAAAGCAGTGAGAGAATGCGTCAAGTGGGAGAGCGTCTCGTATGGAAATACGATGAACGCAATATGGATTTTTGGATAAATCCATATCCTTGAATGTGAGAATGGAGGAAATAGTAGTAATAATAATACTTATATAATATAATAAAATAAAAATAAAATATGTGTGTACGGATGCATAGTACTATTAGTGTAATTTTCTTTATGTTGGTATTGTAATCTTTATTTCAGTACTAGTGTGTAATAGACGCATAGTATATGAAAACAGAGTACAAGTCGCAATGATCGACGTTTTTTGCTAGATTGCGTGTCATGTGATTTACTGTATTAACTATTAGTTATGATATTAATATGGGGTAAATGTTTAAAATTCAGATGGCCGACGAAGAAAATCAAGGAAATCTGAATAACGATAACCAGAGTAACATTAACGTGGTTAATGAAAATCCAAGCATCAATAACAATGGAAACCAGATGGATAATAGTGCTATCCAACATATAGTGGCACAAGGAATTATAGATGCAATGCCATTTATTCTTCAAACGGTTCAAGAAGCGAATAATAAAAGTAAACATAGCAGTAAGCGACCAATTGAACCAGAACACAGCGTGAACAATGGTCCGGTACTTCAAGCGCCCATTCCCAAAAGAAGAAGAAACATGCCTCATGGTTGTTCTTACAAGGAATTCGGGTCCTGTAAACCAACAGAATTCTCGGGCAATGAAGAACCTATTACAGTCTACGCTGGATAGAAAAGACTGAGGCTGTTCTAAAAATAAGTAAATGTGCGGAAGATGACAAGATAATGTTTGCTTCTAATCTATTTAAGAATGCAGCCTTAGAATGGTGGAACACTATCCTTCAGTCTAGAGGAAGTAATAAGGTTTATAGTATGGATTGGAAAGAATTTAGGAATATGGTAGAAAGGAAATTATGCCCTCCAAATGAAAAGGAGCAGATAGCAAACAAATTCCTAAACCTTAGGATGACTGGTGTGGATAGTAAGGGGTACACGAAGTTATTCTTTGAATATGCTAGAATAGTGCCAACCCTTGCTTCACCAGAACCAGTGTTAATCTCCCGTTATATCTGGGGATTAATTGGAGAGATTAGACATGTAGTCAAGGCAGCTAGACCTCAAACTATAGAAGAAGCTATAGAACTAGCAAATACCTTGACAGATGAATTAATCCGTACTAGAGAAGAAGACCAGAGGAGAAACCTAACCCAAAGGCTTACTCAAGAATTTCGTTCTGGAAATTTTAATCATAGAAATATGGGTTCTACCTCTGCACCATACTGCAAGGTTTGCAAGAAAAAGCATTCGGGAAAATGCTCCACTCTCTGCAATTATTGCAAGATACCAGGACACAAGGAAGAAAATTGCAAGAGGAAATCCAGTAATGGATTATGCTACAACTGTGGAGAAAAATGTCATATCAGGCCAAACTGTCCGAAATTAGCTCCAGCTACAAACAACAAGAGTACTAAAAATGCTAGAGCATTTGTTCTAACTACAGATGAAGCTAAGATGATTCCAAATGTTATAGTTGGTACGTTTTTAGTTAATGATGTTTTTGCTAAAGTATTATTTGACTCTGGTGCAAACCAAAGTTTTATTAATACATCGTTTTGCAAATTTCTAAATCAAACATTAACTAAACTACCACAAGAATGCTTAGTAGAGACAGCTATTGGGGAAACCGTTAGGATTTCTGAAATCTTGCAAGGAGTAAGCATAGAAATTTTAAATCAGAAATTTATGGCAAATCTTTATCCCATGAATCTGGCAGGATTTGATGTTGTTTTAGGAATGGATTGGTTGATAGCCAATAAAGCCAGTATTTTATGTGATCAAAAGTCAATACAAGTAAATTCACCGAAAGGTAAAACGATCACAATTAAAGGAGATAAGCCCTAGATCCACAAAATTCATCTCTGTGATGAAAACTGCAAGTTCTATAAGAAAAGGTTCTATAGTGTATTTGATTTCTATAATCACTAACACTAAAGGAAAAGAACTAAAAGACATTCCAGTAGTATCCCAATTTTCAGATGTCTTTTCAGAAGAATTACCAGGACTACCTCCAAACAGAGAAGTTGAATTCAGGATTTATCTACTACCCGGAACAGCACCAATTGCCAAAGCACCTTACCGTTTGGCACCCGCTGAAATGCAGGAATTGAAGAGGCAATTGGATGAATTGCAAGAAAAAGGATTTATACAGCCAAGTTTGTCGCCATGGGGAGCGCCGATATTATTCGTTAAAAAGAAGGACGGATCAATGCGTATGTGCATTGACTACCATGAATTGAACAAGGTCACGATTAAGAATCGGTACCCATTACCGAGGATCGATGATCTGTTTGATCAACTGCAAGGAGCTCGATTTTTCTCTAAAATCGATTTAAGATCAGGATATCATCAATTAAAGGTATAGGAAGAGGACATTCGTAAGACCGCATTTAGAACAAGGTATGGTCATTATGAATTTACTGTCATGCCATTTGGTTTAACCAATGCCCAGCTGCATTTATGGACATGATGAACCGAATATGTAAGCCATATTTGGATAAATTCATAATTGTCTTCATAGATGATATTCTAATTTACTCTAAGAGTAAAGAGGATCATGCAAAGCATTTGCATGCACTTTTAAGTCTATTAAGAAAGGAAAAGCTTTATGCTAAATTCTTTAAGTGCGAATTTTGGTTAGAACAGGTACAATTTCTTGGACGCCTAGTCAATCATGAAGGAATTCATGTAGATCCAACAAAAATCGAGGCAATTACTAAATGGAAAACCCCTGAGTCACCAACCGAGGTTAGAAGTTTCTTAGGATTGCCGGTTATTATAGAAGGTTTATTCAAGATTTTTCTAGAATAGCCCTTCCCTTAACTAAGTTAACCTGTAAATCTGTTAGGTATGAATGGGGATTAAAACAAGAAGAAGCCTTTAGATTAACCCATACACCCATATTAGCATTACTAGAAGGAACTAAAGACTTTGTAGTCTACTGTGATGCTTCTAAATTAGGTTATGGATGCGTATTAATGCAACGACAAAAGGTTATAGCTTACGCATCTAGACAACTTAAAAATCATGAAGAGAATTATTCAACCCATGATTTAGAGTTAGGAGCTATAATTTTTGCTCTTAAGATTTGGAGACATTACCTTTATGGAAGTAAGTTTACCATATTCACTGATCATAAGAGTTTAAGGTATATCTTCAAGCAAAAAGAGTTAAATATGAGACAAAGACGCTGGTTGGAGATGCTTAGTGATTATGATTATGATTGTGATATCCAGTATCATGAAGGAAAAGAAAATGTAGTGACAGATGCTTTAAGCCGAAAGTATCATGAAAAGCCAAGAAGTGTACATTCTCTCAAATTAAATCTACAAGTAGATTTAAATGATCAGATAAGAGAAGCACAAGAGTCAGTAATCAAGGAAGATACTGAAAAATTAAAAGGTATGTCGAAAGAATTAAAACAAGGAACAGATGTGTAAGTCCCGTTTAACCGGATCTTTCAATGATATCAAACCTAATCTCGTGAGAGTGCGGAAACCAATCACAAGATGATTCAAGATAAACTGAAAAATATGAAAAACAAGAACACCGAAATAACTTTGAACTCACACACGTTTCGATTACTTTAACAAGCAAAAACGTCTGGTATGAGTACACCACAATCAAATCGCCTCCACACTAGCTTCTCTAGGAAATTGTGTACAAGGAGGTTCCAAAGGTCCAAACCTTAAAACAAGTTAGAAACTTGTTTATATACACAGACAAGCCCATCTCCCACATGGGCTCCCCTTGGGCCTACTTGGCCCACTTGGCCTAAAGCTTGGCCCAAGTGACCTATAAAGGTCCACAACCTAATATAAACTACCCGGTAAGACCCAGTTCGTAACCATAACCCGTTATGTTAATTTGATGCGTCAGTCTCACACTTTAGGGCCTAACAATCTCCCCCTAGACTGATGCCATCAAATTGTCTTCATAACATGAATTCAGCAACGTCTTCAAAGAAGTCTATGGTTGTCATTATGCTGCAGATGTTCTGGAAGTTCTTGTCTTCTAAACTCTCAGCACTGGGTCTCTTTCTTCAGCTCTTGTGGTTAGCTTCATATCAGGATCTTGATCAGCTTTGCTTGAAACATCTTTGTCAGAAAGAATGTGAGAGGAGGATTCTCAACAGCTCTTTTCTTCTTCAATCTTTGTCTTTCAAGCAGATTCATGGTACTTCTTCAAATGTACTTTCACTGTCAGACGGCGTTTCGTATCCGGTTCTTCTGACTCAGGTACATCTTGCTGTTGTGCTGCTTCAGGCTTCTTCAGCAATTAACAGCATCTCAGTCTTCATCAACCCCTGCTCTTGATTGAAATCAAGTTCTGCACATGCTCACAAACTCATAAGCAAACATTTCTTAAGCAACAGAGGCACGTACCACATGAACACTAGGTACATCCGAGTACTTGCACACGGATTTCACAATTTAAACTCTTTCAACTTTTATGATCAGTCAAATCTTCAAGAACGGTTATATTTTTAATTTTAAGAAAAACAAATAAGCACTCTATTTTTTTTTGAATTTTTTTTGGTTTTATAGAAAAACAAGACACTATTTTTGTATTTTTGAATTTTTTCAATTTTTAAGAACTAAAAACAAATAAAAACTCAAAATATAAACAACTACCATAATATACAATTACAATTGCAATGGGATCAAAATTCGTTCTCAGGCAGACTAAGGAACACTTTTCAGTACGAGCCTAATCAAACTGGTCTATGCGATTGCCAATATGTTTGTCCACTTAAACTTTAACGCTCAACTTTCAATTTTTCAACTTCGTGATATGCTTTAGGTAATATTATACTATTATACGTGTGTCCCATTCCAAGACATACCCCCGCGATCAAGGTAAGCACAACGATTCATCGTAGCAGGTGAGTATACTGATGTCATCCTTTAAGATATCCTGACTGTGTCTAGCTCTGCATATAATCTATTTTATCATGTTTTGATTTCTTAACAATGAACACCTAAATAAATACTAATCAAATCCTGGAAATATAAACAACACACTCTATCATGCAAGTATCTTCCCTACCACATATTTCACAAGTCCAATCCAGATTTCTGAAATCTTAACTGGGAATAGGTTGAGAAGAGAACAGAATAGATCTTTTGCAGAGATGGTATAATATACAGATCAAATGAGTTTTTCTCAGTTTGATATAGGTTTCTTGGGTTTCTTTTGGGCACTTGAGGGCCTCTTTCGGGTGTATTAGATCTATAGTGCGACAACGTACAGCTAGGTCAGCATGTATCTGGATGCAACAGAAGCTGTCGTTGCCTAGCACCTCCAGGTCAGCATATATCTGGATGCAGCAGAGGAGGTACACGACTTTTTCAGAGAAGATTTCAGAATCAGATCAAAATTGTGTGTATCGGGACAACATACAGACATTCAAATAGAAATGAGCTAATTCCAAGTGACTTTCTTTCCTGAGGTCATGTACAATTTTAGTTGTAAACAGAAGGACAGCCAAGATATCCCCGGATGATTCAACAATATAAAGACCCGAAACCTCAGATATTGGCTATCTATCAACACAAGATTTAAGACCATAAAATCATACGCCGTTGGTATGTTACCCACATGGTACATAGTTCGTTATGTTTATATCACTTAGTATCTTTTATCATGTTGAGCGTCAAGCCTATCGACATATCACAATAGATCCTAGTCTTTTCAGCTATGGCACCTTACATGTGTTAGTCAAACCCTTTAACACGAACATTTATTTCACTTCCCATATCATGCAATTTTTCTTTTTGGCTTTTTTATTTTTCAAATGTTTTTGTATTTTTCTCATTTTCTCCCCCTAAAACAATACATATTTACAGCAAACTCTTTTTGTATTTTCTGAGTTTTCTCCTCCTATACTCTATATCTATCTATATGTTCCTCTCCCCCCCTAAATTTGTGCATAAATCTTGTATTTTTGCGCAAATTTACCATTTACTAGAGAAAGGACAATATATGTACAAAGTTATAAACTAAGAAAAAGAGAGAAAAATATTTTTGCTTAACCGTTCTGTCATCAGATTGAAGACTAATCAATATGCAAATCAAAGTACTGAATTTAAACGGTACCTTTTGCTGATCATTTCTTATTTCTCCAATCTCCTCCAAAGGAAACATATCATCTGTAAAAAAAATTTGAACTTTTTGCAACAGTGAAATGTTACCCGTTTTTATCTCTGGAACAACCGTTATCAACATTCCAGAGATTGTCAACAGCTCCTCCTTGGTTGTTCCTGAAAGGTAAGAAGATTAGTAAGACATGGGTACCCAGGCCATCGTGGTCCTGGGATTTCCTGAAGCATCAAAATAAGATACTTCCTTCAAACACAAGTCCCCTTTCGTTTCAAAAATTGGAGATGTAGCTGCTTTTTGTTTTGCTCTCCAAATTTGTTTAGGCTTTTCTAGTTTCTTAGATGCCTTTGGCAAAACAGTTGGCTTATCAACCTTGTTATTTTTTGAAATTTGTGTAGGTTTCAAAGCTTGTTTTCTTTTTGCTTTAGCAGCATTCCAATCTCCATCAGAAGGTTTAACCTTGGGATTCACATTCTTCATTGCCTTAGGTGAAGATACCTTCATTGGCTTAGAATGGTAGTTGTCCTTTGGCGTAACCCTCCGATTTTGCATATAATATGGTACGTAGGGACGATGTGTGCAGTTCCGAGCTATATGACCAGCAATGCCGCAATTGAAGCATGTTTGTCTCTTTATGTAGAAAGCATTTTGATCAGCTGGCTTTGCTCTTTCAGACCCTGAAGGACAAACCGGTCCTCTTCGTGTTGGATGCGCCTGCATTCGACTTTCAGACGAAGACGAATTTGGGTGCTTATATTTACTGTTTGCAGAACTCTTGTTGCTATGAGCACCATTCTTCGTCTTTTCTCCCTGATTGGATCTTTCATTCACCTTGTCACGAGCCTTATGAGGATTATTGCTGCCTTGTCCTTGATGAGCAGACTTCTTATACCCTCGATTTTGATCTGCTCGTTTTTGCTCCTTTTGCGTGTTGTGAACCGGCTCACAAACATCATCACACAAGTGAGTGTTGGCATTTTGTTGCACTTTTGGATGATGAACACAATTTCTAGCAATGTGTCCAGGAATTCCACAGTTGAAACATGTCTGTCGTTTCAATGTATGGAGATTGTGAGAGCTAGCAGCATTAGCTGTTTTGATGGGTCTAGATGACCGAGCTTGCGTTGCTTGTGTTCCATGTGCCTTTTCTGAGTTCTTCTGTACCTGTTGATCAGAACTAGCACAAGCATGAGCATGAGATGTAGACGGATGATGAGATTCATCCTTCTCACTTTTATCATGATCATTTTGAAAAACCGGTGTTTCAGGTTTATCTTTATTTTCAGAAACATTTTTCGGTGACTGTTCATTTATTTCAACTCCTTTTTCTTCTTTAATAGATTCAGATTCAGTTTCAATTTTAGAACAAGTTGAAATTTCATCAACACATGTTTCGTCAACACATGTATCATGTGAATCCGATTTAGGTTTGCTTTCATCTACAGTTTCCAATGGGGTCCCACTAGATTCAACATTTGGGACACCCACTGAGACAGATTCAGAAGAAGAATCAGAATACTCTTGATTTTCTTGCGAAGTCATTTCAGTGGTTTCACTGAATGCGTCCTGAGGGACCTCACCTGTAACATTTTCATTAACTGAAACGTTAGAAACATTAGGATCACACACATTAGCTGAAAAACAATCATCACCACACTTATTGTTCAAACTTTCAACACAACCATCATGAGTTTTGCCCAAAACAACAGGCTCACAAGACGAAACATAATTAGAAAACGACGCAAACAAAGAACGACTAAAAGCAATGTCAGACTCGGTAGGTTCAACATAAAATTCAGAAATATTAGAATCAACTACTGGTTCACTCCCATGAACATCTTCACATTTTACTTCAGAAAACTCATCTGCACATGAATAAGAGACGTTAGGATCAATTGAGCCTTTAGCAACAAAATTTGTTTAAGAATGCTTCTGCATCTCAACAGGTTTTTTTATTGAAGGATGACTTATTAGTTTTGGAACCATAAGTCATTTTGCTTTCATTAATCATCTCCTCCTCTGTCATAGGTAAATAACTATAATTATCATTATAGGGAGGAGGAGCTTGATTAAAACCCAAACCGCGCCCCTTATTTTCTTTATACGCAAGTTGTTGATCACACAAATTTTTAACTAATTTACTGGAAGAGTCAAATTTCTTAATATTTAGCTCATTAATGTGATATCGCTCTTTGATATCTTCCAGTTCTTTAGTTACAGCACATAGTTTTTCTTGAACGTATAGAAGTTGAGATGATTTTACACTGACATCATCCTTGAGTTGGATGATGTCTTTACGTTGAGCCTCGATCTTTTCCTTGTAAAATTTTTCATTTTTCGTTAAAGTAAAATGTTTATTTTTTAATTCCTGATAATTTTGACTTAGCTCATCGTTGTGTATTTTATAAACCTCAACTCTTTCTCTACATTCAGGAGTACAGAAAACAGACAGTACCTCTTCTTTGGTCAGACCCTTGACTGGTGCTGATAGAATCTGAGTCATGAAGGCAAAGTTTTCAGCTGAATCCTCCTCCTCTTGTACAGGCACTTGATTATCTGAGGTCATGAAAGCAATATTGTTCGAGACAGATTGATCTTCTGGAGCAGAGATATTTAGACGTTCGATTTCTGAAGTCCAATCAAAATTGAGGTTGGGTTGAACCACCAGGGCTTGAGCTAAACCTTGTGGTTGAGGACTTCCAGCAGCAGTGGCATCGGAAACACTACCAGTTGTCACAAGAGCTCTTTCTCGATTTGGTGTTGCTGTCTGTGCAGGTGCTCGATTTGACGTTGCTGACTGTGCAGGAATTTGTTCTCCATTAATGAGTGGTTTTGGACAATTTCTAGCATAGTGTCCTTCTTCATGACAGTTGTAGCACCGCAAGTTGAAAGGCACCTTAGTAGCTCCATTCCAAGAGTTTCCCCACCTGTTTTTCCCTGTTCTTTTAATAAACTTTTGAGCTCTAAAAGCAGCCATCGCCATCTGCCAGGTGATATCCATTTCTTCAACATCATCAGGATGGATCTGATGCAAGTCATCGCTGCTCCATTTTGGGAGATCCATCTTTCCTGCAACAAAAGCATTTAAGCAATGTATAACCGAAGCTGCAATATCCAAATTCTCTTTCGACTGCTGTGTAAAGAAAGCTATCATTTCATTTTTAACGATGGAGTCGGAAGCTGCAGAAGAAGCGTTCACAGCAGAAGCGGGAGCAACATTAGGAACTGATGGAGCAACTTGAGCAGAAGACCCAGAGTAGTAAATGTTTGCTGGACTAGGAGCTGCTTTAGCAGAAGCAGTATTGCTAAACATTTGAAAACCTCCTTGAGACAAGAGGGCTGCATTGTTGTTTGACGATGAAGGTGCAACAGTGAATCCTGCAGCTAACATACTGTTTTTATGATTGGTCTCTCTTTGCTTATCATCCAATTCACATGCTTTGATATGAGAGATCATTTCAGATAAACTGCACCTAGCAAGATCTTTCGTTTTCTTGATCATAGCCACATGATGATCCCAACTTTTAGGTAATGCATTTAACAGTTGCCTATTTGATGATGCATTTGAAGTAGGAATCTCTTCCATCTGCATTTGTGTCACTAACTTGACGAACCTCTGAATCTGATTATCAATAGTCTCCCCATAGATGTAATTGAAGTTATTGAAGTTCTGTCTGAGCAAATTCCTTCGACTTTCTTTCATGTCTTCATTCCCTTCGTAAACATCAATCAACGATTCCCAAAGCTCCTTAGCAGATTTGCAAGTGCGAAATCCAATAGCAATATCAGGGCCCAATCCCATGGTTAAATAGGTCAGTGCTCTTTCATCTTCCTCAAGAATATAGAAATCTTCTTCAGTATATTCACTCTTTGCTTTCTTTACCTTCAGTCCGGGTTCGGTAGGACTGTCAGTCATAATCTCCCTTGGACCTCTTAGGATGCTTCTCCATATCTTTGAGTCCTTGACCTTCACATGCTGTTCAAAACGCCATTTCCATTCTGGAAAATCATTTGCATCGGTCAACCTAGGAATGCGTGTAGTTGTTCCAACCTTTGAGTCCAGTTCTTGTTGTTTGTTAAGGGCAGCCAGATCAGCATTATTTGTTGACATTTTAATTAATCAGTTAATTAACTAATTAAATTCTAAGTCCAAATAGTCAACAGGTCAATAGGTCAAAAGTCCGTGATCAGTGTCGTTGCGAGTCGCAAGTCAAAACTGGTACTGGTTGCGAGTCGAAATCTTAGACAATTGCGAGTCGAAACCAAAACAAGACGAGCCGAGACTGATGTTGGTTGCGAGTCGAAACCAAATCAGGATAAGTCGAGACTAATGATGGTTGCGAGTCGTAACCAAAGCAGGATGAGCCGAGACCGAACGGTTGCGAGTCGTAACCAAAACAGGATGAGCCGAGACCGAACAGTTGCGAGTCGTAACCAAAACAGGATGAGCCGAGACCGAACAGTTGCGAGTCGTAACCAAAACAGGATGAGCCGAAACTGGACGGTTGCGAGTCGTAACCTACAAAACAAATAAGAGATAAGATCTGTTGACTCGCAATCCCTATTTTTCAGCACTTTCAAAAATTCAAAGATATCGTAATCTTTGAATCTGTTGACCACCAACTTTCCGAAAATTCAGCAAACAGCTTTTCTGAAATCAACAAACCAAAATCAGCAATTTTTAAAGAATCGATCAAGAACAAATCGAGTATAGAACTGATTTTCACTGCAAAAGCAAACAACAAAACTGGATCAGTAGCAACACAGGTTCTTGAATCTGAATGATATCAAAACCGAGCCTTGAAAGACTTCAATGGCTCTGATACCACTTGTAAGTCCCGTTTAACCGGATCTTTCAATGATATCAAACCTAATCTCGTGAGAGTGCGGAAACCAATCACAAGATGATTCAAGATAAACTGAAAAATATGAAAAACAAGAACACCGAAATAACTTTTAACTCACACACGTTTCGATTACTTTAACAAGCAAAAACGTCTGGTATGAGTACCCCACAATCAAATCGCCTCCACACTAGCTTCTCTAGGAAATTGTGTACAAGGAGGTTCCAAAGGTCCAAACCTTAAAACAAGTTAGAAACTTGTTTATATACACAGACAAGCCCATCTCCCACATGGGCTCCCCTTGGGCCTGCTTGGTCCACATGGCCTAAAGCTTGGCCCAAGTGACCTATAAAGGTCCACAACCTAATATAAACTAACCCGGTAAGACCCAGTTCGTAACCATAACCCGTTATGTTAATTTGATGCGTCAGTCTCACACTTTAGGGCCTAACAAGATGGAATTTGGAGATTCCTTGAAAAGAGAATGTGGATACCTAAATTAGGAAACCTACGTCATCGTATACTAGAAGAGGCCCATAAGTCTAAATATACGATGCATCCAGGAAGTGATAAAATGTACCAGGATTTAAGGAAAAATTTCTGGTGGATAGGAATGAAGAAAGACATAGCAGCCTATGTTTCTAAATGTTTAAACCTGTTCACAAGTCAAAGCTGAACACCAGAAACCCTCAGGTTTGTTACAACAATTAGAAATGCAGTGTGGAAATGGGAATTGATAACAATGGATTTTGTTACTAAATTACCCAAAACAAAGAAAGGAAATGATACAATTTGGGTGATTGTAGATAGACTAACCAAGTCAGCTCATTTCCTACCAATGAGAGAAACTTTCAGTATGGAACAAATTGCTAAATTATATGTAAATGAAATTGTTTCTTTACATGGCATTCCTTTATCAATTATTTCTTATAGAGATAGCCGATTTACCTCTCATTTTTGGTCAAGTTTCCAAAAAGCAATGGGAACCAAGTTAAAATTAAGCACAGCTTATCATCCTCAAACGGACGGACATGGCGAAAGGACAATTCAGACAATGAAGGATATGCTTAGAGCTTGTCTAATTGATTTCCGAGGTAATTGGGACGATCACTTACCTTTAATAGAATTTTCTTATAATAATAGTTATCACACAAGTAAAAATGCTGCACCATTCAAAGCACTTTATGGACGAAAGTGTCGAACCCCAGTCTGTTGGGCAGAAATTGGGGAAAAGCAACTATCTGGACCTGAGATAGTGCAAGAAACAACTAACAAGATTATTCAAGTCAATGAACGACTGAAAGCAACACGTGATCGACAAAAGAGTTATGCCGATAACCGACGCAAACCATTGGAGTTTCAAGTAGGAGATAAAGTATTGTTGAAGGTCTCTCCTTGGAAAGGAGTGGTAAGATTCATCAAAAGAGGAAAGCTAAGTCCCAGGTATATTGAACCTTTTGAGATTATTAGAAGAATAGGATATGTAGCCTATCAGCTACAATTGCCAGAGGAAATTGTAACAACTCTCATCAAAAGTCATATTTATTAAATTAATTTGTCCAATAGGAAACCCTAATTGAGACACCCAAGTGATTCTGCACAATCCCTAAAATTTTCAGAACAATCAGAATCAGGATTAGGGCCCCTAAAACTCAAGAGGGGTAAAACCCTGTTAACAATTATCCTTCTAAAATGCTGTCGAAATAGAATTTTCATGCAACGTCGACTCATCAAGGCTAGATAGGTGACGAAGCAGGCCTACCCTACTTTGACACCCCAGGCGACACGCTGCACGTACCGCGGATTCTTCCTCGACTAGCGGGAGGTGCAAATTTTGGGTATAAATAGAAGGGCCTGGCACTTGCATTCTGTTGTTCGTTCGACGATCAAATTACAAATATACGCTGAGATATACGTAGATTACTATAAAACACACACGATTCACGAAGTGCTGCCGCAAACAGGGTAATAACTCGATCGCTGATACGATTCAATGTCTGATCGATTAAACTATCCAATGGATGTTTAAGTGCTGCCCACATTAGGGTTTATGCTTTGTCATTCGTTGTTAATTCAATGGATGTTTAAGTATCGCACTTTGTCATTCGTTGTGAAGGTTTTAATCTCGTGAGTTATCGTAAATGCTGTATTAAGTTACTAACCGAATTGTGTGCATGTTATTAAATTTAGGTTAAAAGGCTAATCAGTAGGCTAGGCTCTGCTCAAATTAAATCTGCAATGTGAGTCATTCTCTTTTTATCAAAGTGTTTTCGTAAACATTTTTCAGAGTTATAATTACAGTGATTAAGTATATGTAGTCACCAACTTACAGCCGGTATGTGGGGTATTGTGCACATTACTACTGTTTTTATCAATTTAGATGGGCTAACCTAATTAATGATACTCGTTACTAATGGGTGAACGGACTCAATAGTAATATGACCACCATCACCGAAACGAGTCGAGTGACAAATACTGTGGGTAATTGGTTGAAATAAACATTGTAAACTCTCTTAATATTGTAAATTATAATAAACGAGTCGTTTTTATAAAAGAATGATTCACACAGTATTTCCCGCTGACAAAACCTTTTTCAAACATGTTTCAGGTGATCTGTTGTGATTCAGGAAAAGTGCCGAGAAGCACTACAAGCTTAAGGAAGTGGCTCAGTATAAAATAAAGAAACATGTTTTGTAAAATAAAAGATTTCTCCGTGAAATCTCAATATTGTAAATTACCGGGTTTTATCCCGAGTTGTGAAATACAATAATCGGGAAATATTTCAGTTTTAAAAAGATCCTGAAGAAACTTCCGCTGTTAATTAAATACCACGGGATTTCTGTCCCGCGGCTCCTGAAACGGGTCAAACCGGGTTAGGGGCCGTGACAGAAAAAGGTGGTATCAGAGCCACTGATTTAATCCTATTAAGTATTTAGAAATACTTAATTTTCCTGATTTCCATTATGTGATTATGTGTTTTATTAACTGATTATTTGTTAGTTACAGTATGGGTAAGCAAAAGTTGTCAAACATTTATCTTAAATTAGATAGGTCATCCAACGAGAAGGGAAGTTCATCCCAAACCAAGTCCTCAAAACTCCCTGCAATTCCTGATGAAGGAATATTTGTTCGAAAAGCCCAATACGAGGAACCACTTTCTCCTAGTAAAAGAAGTCTGATTATTAGGACAAGTAAAGAGAAAATAAAGAAATTCCGAGAAAAGAAAGTTAAACAAGAAACCCAGGAATTAACCAGTAAAATACCTTGGGAGGACAAGTTAGATGAGAAATGGGCAGATCTTTATATGCTAGCTACAGTAGCAGTTAATGCAAATCTTTAAATAATTTGCCCCAAGTTTTAGCACCTTTATCAATTTCAGTCTAGAAACCTTATTTCAGTAAATAAATAAATTTACAACAAAACCTAGTGTGTTTTAACTTTTCAGTTATTTTGTAATTACCCAATATGAAATAATATTTAAAGGTTTTCTATGAAATTTGGTATAAATTTTAACTTAGTATTTATGTGTATTTTGCTAAACAGCATGAACGACTTGTCTGACGCCCTTCAGAATTTAAATCTCTATCCGGTAAAAATAGAGGTTTCCAGAGATTTCAATAGGTATATACCAGACATAGAAGAACCTGTTGAATTCAATGCTCCACCTCCGGAGAAACCCAAACCCAAGAAAAGAAGGAGATTTGTGGGATGGAGACGTGTGCATAGGAGGAAGCCTACAACTAGAAAAATCCCTAAAATAGAAAATCCCTTAGACAAAGGAAAGGGAATTGAAGTTGGGGAAGAATCTAGGCAGATGGGGATACAGTTTGAAGAATATTCTAAGCAAATAGAAATGGAATTAGGAAGAGATTCTAGACCACCGGGAATGGAATATGGAGAAGGTTCTAAGCAAATTCAGAGAGAAGTTGGGGAAAGTTCTAGACAGGTTGAGGAGTTACCTTTTTAGGAGGAATTAGATCGGGCATTGGCAAGCTGTGATGTCGTTAGGCCAATTAATAATAATCTATACCCTACTCTTGAAACACAACTACCAATGAACTTGGACCCCGCAATCCCAGAACCTATTATCCATACTCAACCTTTGGGAATGGACGAGTGGTGGACGAATGATTGGCAATTCCAAAACATTGTCAACGATCCTTATTCCTTTCTTCCTCAGTTCGACCCGAAACCATTACCAAATCCACCCATGAGTAACGAGAATTTAGCAGAACTTCGCCATTTTGGCGAAGAGTTAATGGATACGGGAAATAGAATCTGGGAGATAGGGGGACAAATTGCCTGGAAATATGATGAAAGGGAGCTTCGTTTTTAGGAAGACTAATGATGAGAAATAGTGGGTTGGTAAAACTGTGGTTGTGTAATAATAATAGGGAAATCAGTCTGTAAAAATAACTACGAATAAAACTTTGTAAAATAATAGTGTGTATTGGTGCATACTATAAAATATAAAAATGGAAATCAAGAAATTGATAGTTTTGGCTATATATGTGCGTATTTGAAATTTGTATGATTGTTTTGTGTACAAATTTTATTTAATCGATACTAATAAATTATATATATTATCAGATGGAAAACGCTAATAACGAACCAGTAAATGAGGTTAATCAATCTGAACAACAACCGGGGGATCAATATATGACTAGGCAAGATATAGAAAATATCGTTGCTCAAGGGATAGCCAATGCTATTCCAGCAATAGTCGCTGCTGTCCAGAAACCTGCTAAACCTCAACAAATTAATCCGAGCAAACGTATTTCTGAAGATAACTTCAGTAATAGTGTAAACGGAGGCAATGATCATGTTAATCATGATAATGAACCACGGCAAGCGCCGCTCCCTAAGAAAATGAAAGCTGCAACACCTGGTTGCACTTTCAAAGAATTTCTTGTTGTAAACCATCTGAGTTTGCAGGCAATGAAGGAGCAACTGCAGCACTGCGTTGGTTAGAGAAAACCGAGGCAGTAATTGCCATAAGTAAATGTGACAAGGATGATCAGGTCATGTACGCGTCAAATCTTTTCAAAGAAGGGGCGCTAGAATGGTGGAACACGGTGTTACATGCTAAAGGAAGAAATAGGGCTTACGCTATGAACTGGGAAGAATTTAAGAGTCTTGTAGAAAGAAAATTCTGTCCCGAATATGAAAAAGATCAAATGGCAAATAAGTTTTTAAACCATAGAATGATGGGGGAAGATTGTCGCGGTTATACTTCGACATTCTTCGAATATGCTAGAGTAGTACCAACGTTGGCTTTGCCAGAGCCGGTACTCATTTCTCGCTATATCTGGGGATTAATTGGTGAAATCCGCAATATCGTTAAAGCTGCGAGATCTCGCACTATTGACGATGCAGTGGAACTAGCCAACACCCTAACTGATGAACTGGTGCGCACACGAGATGATAACAGGAAAAAGGAACTGGCTCAGAAAATTACCCAAGGATTTCGTACGGGTAATAATAACAGTTTCAAGAGAAGAGGAACAGGGCAATCTTCAACTTCGCCCTTTTGCAAGAATTGCAAAAAGAAACATTATGGAAAATGTAATGTAACCTGCAATTTTTGCAAAGTTGTAGGACATCGGGAAGAAAACTATAGGAAGAAATTCACAATTTGTTACAATTGTGGAGAAACAGGACATTTCAAAATAGAATGTCCTAAATTGGTCAAATCAGCAGACCACAAAGCTAAACCAGTTGACGGAGCTACAAAGAAGAATGTTAGAGCATTCCAACTAACTACTCAAGAAGCAGAACTCATTCCAGATGTGATAGCTGGTACGTTCTTAGTTCACAACGTGTATGCAAAAGTATTATTTGACTCTGGTGCAAACCAAATTTTTATCAATACTTCATTCTGCCAAGCTCTTAACTTACCTTTAAACAGCATTAGGCAAATTTTTACAGTAGAAACGGCAGATGGAAATTCAGTTAAAATAGATAAGGTGTTGCAACAAGAAAACATAGAACTCTTAGGTCATAAATTCTCTGCAAACCTATTGCCTATGAAATTAGCTGAATTCGATGTTGTATTAGGAATGGATTGGTTAGTATCCAACCATGCTCGAATTCTTTGTGATAAGAATTCCATAGAAATTCAGGCACCCACCGGAGAAGTGATTATGATTACAGGGGATAAACCACGTAAGCCCATGAAGTTCATATCAGTAATGAAAGTTGCCAGTTATGAACGGAAGCAAGGAATAGTGTATATGATTTCAGTAATCATTAGTACTAAGGGTAAAGAACTTAAGGAAATTCCTGTAGTCTCAGAATACCCTGAAGTATTCCCAGAAGAATTACCAGGATTACCCCCAGATAGGGAGGTAGAATTTAGAATTCATTTAATTCCAGGAACTATACCGACAGCCAAGGCACCTTATCGGTTAGCTCCTACAGAAATGTTAGAACTGAAAAAGCAATAAGATGAATTACTAAGTAAAGGATTCATACAACCTAGTTCATCCCCTTGGGGAGCGCCAGTGTTGTTTGTTAAGAAAAAGGATGGTTCGATGAGAATGTGTATTGATTATAGAGAATTGAATAAGGTTACAATTAAGAATCGATACCCATTACCTAGGATTGATGATCTTTTCGATCAACTTCAAGGGGCTAGATATTTTTCTAAGATCGACTTACGTTCCGGATATCATCAATTGAAGGTACAAGAAGAAGACATACCTAAGACTGCTTTTAGAACTAGGTATGGTCATTACGAGTTTACAGTCATGCCCTTTGGGTTAACGAATGCTCCTGCCGCATTCATGGACATGATGAATAGGATCTGTAAACCGTACTTGGATAAATTTGTAATTGTCTTCATAGACGATATACTTATTTATTCCAAAAGTCAGGACGAACATTGTCAACACTTGCATGTACTCTTAACTTTGTTAAGAAAAGAATAACTGTACGCCAAATTCTCGAAGTGTGAATTTTGGTTGCAAGAAGTGCAATTCTTAGGTCACATGGTAAATCACGAAGGTATCCATGTAGATCCTGCTAAGATAGAGGCGATTACCAATTGGAAGGTTCCACAAACTGCAATGGAAATTAGAAGTTTTATAGGTTTAGCTGGATATTATAGACGATTTATTAAGGATTTTTCCAAGATAGCAGTACCATTAACTAAGCTAACCTGTAAAGCAGTTAAGTTTGAATGGGGACCTAAACAAGAAGAAGCTTTTAGAATCTTGAAACAGAAATTAACCAATGCTCCTATCTTAGCCTTACCAGAAGGAACAGAAGATTTTGAAGTATATTGTGATGCTTCAAAATTAGGATTTGGGTGTGTGTTAATGCAACGCAAGAAGGTAATTGCGTATGCTTCAAGACAATTGAAAAAGCACGAAGAAAACTATACGACTCATGACTTAGAGTTAGGAGCCGTAATTTTTGCCCTTAAGATTTGGAGACATTATCTTTACGGAAGTAAATTTACTGTTTATACGGATCATAAGAGTTTAAGATATATATTTGGGCAAAAAGAGTTAAACATGAGGCAAAGGAGATGGATGGAAATCTTAAGTGATTACGACTGTGATATTCAGTATCATGAAGGAAAGGCAAATGTAGTTGCAGATGCTTTAAGTCGTAAGTATCATGAGAACTAAAGACGAGTTCGTGCTCTCAGATTAAATCTACAATTAGATTTAATGGAACAACTAAAACATTTCCAAGAAACAGCAATCCAGGATGATGCTGAAGGAATGAATGGACGGATTAAAGAATTAGAACAAGGAGCTGATGGAATTTGGAGATTCCACAAAAGCAGAATTTGGGTACCTAAGAAAGGAGAATTAAGAAATAAGATTCTAGAAGAAGCCCATAAATCTAGGTATACTACGCATCCAGGAAACAATAAGATGTACCAAGATTTAAGAAAGAATTTCTGGTGGATAGGTATGAAGAAGGATATAGCTAGATATGTTTCTAAGTGTCTTACTTGTTCACAAGTTAAGGCAGAACACCAAAAACCTTCAGGTCTACTACAACAATTAGAGATGCCAGTATGGAAATGGGAACTTATAACAATGGATTTTGTTACTAAGTTACCCAAAACCAGAAAAGGTAATGATGCGATTTGGGTAATTGTGGATCGATTAGCCAAATCTGCTCACTTTCTGCCTATTAAAGAAACCTTTAGCATGGAAAGATTGGCGAAGTTATATGTAGATGAAGTCGTATCTCTACATGGAGTTCCACTCTCCATTGTATCAGATAGAGATAGTCGGTTCACTTCTCATTTCTGGAAAAGTTTCCAAGAAGCAATGGGAACTCGACTAAACTTAAGCACGACATATCATCCACAAATAGACGGGCAAAGTGAAAGGACGATCCAAACTCTAGAAGACATGCTCAGAGCATGTGTGATAGATTTTGGAGGAAATTGGGATGATCACTTACCGTTAATTGAATTCTCCTATAACAATAGTTATCATTCAAGTATTGAAACTGCCCCATTTGAAGCACTATATGGAAGAAAGTGCAGTACTTCAGTATGTTGGGCAGAAATAGGAGAAAGTCAATTGTCAGGTCCCGAGATAGCGCAAGAAACTACTAATAAGATTACTCAAATCAAGGAAAGGCTGAAGACGGCTCGAGATCGCCAAAAGAGTTATGCAGAAAATAGATGTAAGCCGTTAGAATTCCAAGTTGGAGACAGAGTACTGTTGAAAGTTTCTCCTTGGAAAGGAGTGGTTAGATTTGGTAAGAAAGGAAAGCTAAGTCCAAGATACGTAGGACCATTTCCAGTGATCCAACGTATAGGATCAGTTGTTTATCGTTTACAACTACCAGAAGAACTAGCTGGAGTACATGATTTATTTCATGTATCCAATCACAAGAAGTGCCTAGCAGACGAATCTTTGGTAATACCTTTCCAAGATGTCACACCCCGATTTCCACGTGTCACCGGTGGGCCCGGTGGGGGAGTATCGTGACGTGGTTGGCAACATAATAGTCAAACAACACAACAATTATTATGCACAGCGGAAGCAAATTTAAAAAGATGTAATACAACCGAATTTAATATTGTAATATCAATGTCACAATATTCGGAATTTTATCCACAGTCGGATCGAAAATAAAAATATAATTTATAGTTCAACAGACTTCAGGCATCTTAAGCTTGCGAGACTACTAATGATGCTAAGGAGAAATCCCAGCCAATTTCGCTTAGTACCTGCATTTAATCTTTTTGGGAAAATACGTCAGTTTACACTGGTAAATACAATCAACTGACTCATTTTGGAAAATGATTGAAAATTGGTTTGGATGCACATGGCATAAACATTTTATTTAACTTGGGAGAATTATTTAATATTATAATCTTGTGAACGAATTACATGTTCCTTGTGCGTTCGGTAGCCCGGATCTTGTCCGGGTTAAAGATCAATAGACACACCACAATATTCTTTTGTGCACTGACGGGTGTACGCCTACACCCCGCGCTTAAGTCGTGGCCATTTCGTAAAATAATGCCAAGGATATCCGGGACATGGTCATTAACCCCCCAAAGGCTTTAAGTAACAAGACTGCTTAAATGAGCCGATCAAATTAGTCAATTACCCACTCAACGGTGGAGGATTTGATGCTCGATCAAGCGGTATGCTATATACCGTAACCCAAGCCCGTATAGGGAAAATAAGTTAAAAGTATTTACCTGAGCAAAGTATAATTCACAATTAGCAAAATGCACGTAGCTTTTACTGGTCCTCCTAATCTGGAACGAAGGTTTTATAATAACCTATTAGAATCCTAACGGGTCTTTAAGTAAGCTTAAGCCTAGACCGGCTAGTTTCAAAGATACAGTTCGTACGCATGATTAAGCGAAGACCGGATAGAATGTGATTTAGACCCGACAAGTTTGAAGACTTGCTTAATATGGGTTTATTATTCACATTCTGAATTTTGAGATAAAACCGATAAGGTTTGACCCGTTTCGGCTAATTTATGTAAACTTGTTACATAAACCGAACCGTACGCGTAATAAGCGTGACGGGTATTCATGAGAGCCATATACAGGTTTCCTAAGTTAATTATGCCTCAAATATGTTGTGACATCAGTAAGATGTCTTTCATTATGCCCGAAACGTATTTAAACACAAACTAGGCCCCGTAGGGGTAGTTTGGTCATTTAAAAGTTTATAAAAGAGTTTAAGTAACAAGCTGAGTTACAGGTCTGATGTAATCAGCAAATATACTCAATTTACTAAGTTATATCAGTAGGATAAAGTATATATGTGCAATTTATCAATTATAACCAAATTATGCCCCGTAGGGGTATTTTGGTAATTTCACATAAGCCGAAAAGCTCAAAACTGAAGTCTGAGTTTATCAACCTTTGCTTACTATTAAAATATTATAATTTGCCTCAAATATCAGTAGGTATCAACCCTAGTATGTTTAATATAGTTATAGCACATACTATGCGTTAAAAACGCTTAAAAAGGCGATTAAGGGCCATTTCAGGGTTCGATACTTAAATCTGATATTTTTATATTTCCAGAAGGCTTAAAATAATTTATTTATCATATGTGATCAGTAGCAAAAGGTTCGGAGTCGTTTAGATATGTAAAACTCATTTTATGGCCCGTAAGGGCAAAGCCGACAATTACCGGATTAAGCCTACGACTACTAGTTATGCTCAGCCTAAAATTAATTAAAAATCTTTAAAAATCCCAAAATAATATATTACATCAGTGGGTAAAGATATTGATATCAAAAAGTATGTTTAAGTAGGCTATACGCTAAATACGCCGCTTAATTAACATAAAGCTTTAATTTTACGCTAACGAGCATAACTCTTAACCTACACCTCAAACTGATGTCAAATTTTGCATACAAGTTTATATATCAATAATTAAAGTTTCTACTCTTTTACATTTCCAAAAATCACGTTTTAAGGCAATAAGGGCATAATGGTCAACATATGAGCAATTAACGGAAATATGCATATTAATTGGATAACTAATGAACCAAGGTGTATAATCACAGAGGGTTGTACTAACATGTAACCTAGTCCAATTAAAGCTCTGAGGAATTTCTAAAACATGCCTAAACGGGTCAGAACTAAAAGTCAAAGTGAAAGTCAAACTATGTGACTTTCGGTTCCGAACCGGGTCTTTACAGGAAATTGTCGGGTTAAACATGTTTGGACATGTTCTTACACTTATTACCAAGTTATAACAATGATCAAACAGGTTGTATATGATCTACATTGCTAATTATGCATAAATTGTACTTTAAACATTCTGTTGACTTTTTCTTAGCAAGTTTGACCCGACTTTTGACCTGGTTAGAGTGGTAATCAGGGGGAACCCTTTTAAGGGTTTATTACCCACATAAATACCAACTTATAACTACTTTTAATTCGAGATTTGACTGTGCCATTATTAATTAATCTCGAAGTCAAACCGTAATTACGATGGTTTGACTTTTAGCTAAATAACTAAGCTAAACTTAATTAGGAAAGGATTAGCAAACTTACAAGTGTCTAATGGTTGATTAGGAAGGCCTGGAAGATGCTCTTGTGCTCCACAATTGATCAGAAGATGTTGAGTAATGAATGATCAAAGTGTTGCACCTTGAGAGCTTTATATAGTGATCCAAGACACCACAAAGTGTTGACAACAAAGTCTACTACTGCCCACAACATTCCCACATGTGTCCCTAGTGTTTAGGGGTTGTTTAGGGGCCAAGGGATATGAGGAAAACCGTTTAAAGTTCCAGAATCGCGTTTAAACAACAACTTCTGTTGGAGCTGGGCGTAGCTTGCGCACCGTAAGGGTATGTTGCTTGCGGTGCGCAAGCGTTCATCAGGGACCAAAACAGCTTGTTCTTTCAGGATTTCGAAAAGGCAACCTCATATTCCGTAATTGGGACCTCAATTATCAGTTAGGGACCTCCAATAAGTGCCTAATACAGTAACATACCCTATCACTTTGGTATGTTTCATTTGAATTCATTTTGAAAGTGCCTTAAATGACGGTTTACCGTAGGAATTTTATCGGAACCCATCTAGCACTATGAATTTAATTATTGACAATACATTTCTGGATTTACAAATATATTAGATGTTTAATATACATATACTTGGGTCTTGGGATTTATAAATGAGGTCGTTCAGAGGTAAAAATTTAACATGACGCCACTTTTAAATCCTGCCAAAACATCTTTATTAAATCCGGGTTTATAACGCTTTTGTCATACATGACACGTGTCGTTATTTTATTGAACACGAATTTTCGAGGTGTTACATCCTCACCCCCTTAAAATAAATCTCGACCCGAGATTTACTGAAATAAATAAGGGTACTTTTCTTTCATCGTGGATTCAACTTCCCAGGTGTATTCGGGACCTCTACGGGCATCCCATTTGACCTTTACAATAGGTACATGCTTCCTTCGAAGCTTCTTTACCTGTCGATCTTCAATCGACAAAGTTTTTTCCACAAATTTTAGGCTCTCATCTATATGCACATCTGTATGCGGTATTACCAGTGATTCGTCAGCGAAACACTTTTTCAGATTGCAGATGTGGAACACATTGTGAATTCCACTGAGCTCTTCTGGTAAGTTTAACTTATAGGCAACTGACCCGACACGTTCGATAACCTCGAAAGGTCCTATGTATCTCGGGCTTAGCTTGCCTTTCTTACCAAATCGCATCACCCCCTTCCAGGGTGATACTTTTAGCAACACTTTGTCACCTACTTCGAAGTGAAAAGCTTTACGCTTCGGATCTGCGTAGCTCTTCTGCCTATCTCGGGTAGCTTTGAGACGGTCACGAATCTGGACAATCTTGTCCGTCGTTTCGAACACTATCTCTGGTCCTGATAATTGGACGTCTCCAACTTCTGCCCAACAAATGGGCGATCTACACTTTCTACCATATAATGCCTCAAAAGGCGCAGCCTTAATGCTGGTGTGGTAGCTATTGTTGTAGGAGAATTCGACTAAGGGTAGGTGCTTATCCCAACTACCACCCAAGTCAATCGTACATGCACGTAGCATGTCTTCCAACGTTTGAATAGTACGCTCACTCTGACCGTCTGTCTGGGGATGGTAAGCCGTACTAAAATTCAAACGTGTGCCCAAAGATTGTTGGAAGCTTTTCCAAAAATGGGACGTGTACCTAGTATCTCTGTCAGAGATAATAGACACAGGTATGCCATGTAAAGCTACAATCTTATCCACGTATAACTGGGCTAACATATCGGAGCTATAAGTCTCCTTGATGGGTAAGAAATGAGCTGACTTAGTCAGTCTATCAACTATGACCCATATTGTATCATTGCCTTTCCTTGTCTTTGGCAACTTGGTGATGAAATCCATCGTCACCATTTCCCACTTCCACGTAGGAAGTTCAGGCTGTTGTAGCAAATCTGACGGTTTCTGATGTTCTGCTTTGACTTGCGCACATGTCAAGCATTTAGCCACATGAGTGGCTACAGACTTCTTCAAGCCTATCCACCAATAATTTGCCCTTAGATCCTGGTACATCTTATCGGCTCCAGGATGAACGGGATATTTGGAACTATGGGCTTCCTGAAGGATAACATCACGAAGTCCTCCATAATTTGGAACCCATATTCGTCCATTCAATTTCAGAAGTGCGTCCTTGCTAAGAGATAACTGCTCCTCAGTTACTCCTAACTTTTCATTAGGATAGTTAGCTTCCAACACAGCTTCCTTCTGAGCAGCTAACAACCTTTCTATCAGACTGTTCTTTATCTCCATGCGCTTGGCATTGATTCGGATGGGTTTCACCCTTTCCTTCTGACTCAAGGCATCAGCGACTACATTCGCCTTGCCGGGATGGTATCTGATTTCACAATCATAATCATTTAAAGTCTCCATCCAGCGGCGCTGCCTCATATTTAATTCCTTCTGATTAAACAGATGTTGGAGGCTCTTGTGATCAGAATAAATCACGCACTTGACACCATATAGATAGTGCCTCCAAAGCTTCAGTGCGAATACAACGGCACCCAGCTCCAAGTCATGGGTGGTGTAATTCTTTTCATGCACTTTCAATTGTCGTGAAGCGTAGGCAATAACCTTGCCTTTCTGCACAAGCACACACCCCATGCCAGTGTGCGAAGCATCACAATAAACCACAAATTCTTCTATTCCATCTGGCAATGTCAGTACTGGGGCGTTGCTCAACTTTTGCTTCAGGATATCAAAGGATTCTTGCTGCTTAGGGCCCCAAACAAACTTAACCTTCTTCTTAGTTAAGGAGGTTAGGGGTGCAGCAATCCTTGAAAAAATTTCAATGAAACGCCTGTAATATCCTGCCAATCCCAGGAAGCTACGAATTTCTGTCGGCGTCTTTGGCTCTTGTCAGTTCATTACGGCTTCAACCTTAGCGGGATCCACCTGGATACCACGCTCACTGACCACATGTCCAAGGAATTGGACTTCTCGAAGCCAGAATTCACACTTCGAGAACTTGGCATAGAGTTTTTCCTTATGAAGTAGTTCCAGAATGCAATGAAGATGCTTCTCGTGGTCAGCTTGGCTTTTAGAGTAAATGAGGATGTCGTCAATGAAGACGATGATGAATTTATCTAATTGCGGCTTGCAAACGCGATTCATGAGATCCATGAACGCGGCCGGTGCATTAGTGAGCCCAAAAGGCATTACTAGGAACTCGTAGTGACCGTAACGAGTCCCAAATGCAGTCTTGTGAACATCTTCATCTTTAACCTTCAACTGATGGTAGCCTGACCTCAAATCAATCTTCGAGAAATAACTTGCCCCTTGAAGCTGATCGAACAGATCGTCGGTCCTGGGCAAAGGATACCTATTCTTGATCGTGACTTTATTAAGCTCGCGATAGTCGATGCACAGACGCATCGACCCATCCTTCTTCTTGACAAACAAGATTGGCGCTCCCCAAGGAGATGAACTAGGTCTAATGAAACCTTTAGCCAGTAAGTTATCTAGCTGCGTCCTCAACTCCTTCATTTCTGTGGGTGCCAATCTGTATGGTGCTCTAGTAACAGGTGCTGCTCCGGGGATGATATCGATTCTGAATTCGACTTGTCTATCTGGTGGTAAACCAGGTAGATCTTCAGGAAACACTTCTGGGTATTCAGAAATGACAGGGATGTCTTCTATCTTTGGTTTAGGCTCATCAATAATCACTTGCGCCATGTAGATGACACACCCCTTCTTCAAACACTTGGAAGCCTTGAGCATAGTCACTTGCTCAGGCAGCCCATATTGGGTATCTCCCCGAATGGTAAGTGATTCACCAGATGGGGTCTTTATCACCACTTGTTTCTTGTTACAGACAATTTGGGCATGGTTATGCGATAACCAGTCCATACCCAGAACTATGTCAAAACCGGCCAACTTAAAGGGAAGTAGAGACAGAGGAAAAGAATGGTTCTTAATGGATATAACACATCCATCTAACACAGTAGAGACGGTTTCTAGGGTGCCATCTGCTAACTCCACCTCATAGTTCACTTTTAAGGTTTTGACAGGTAATTTCAACAATTCACAAAACTTATTGTCTACAAACGACTTATCAGCGCCAGAATCAAAAAGTACTCTAGCATATACGTCATTTACAAGGAAAGTACCTGTAATAACGGTGTCGTCTAGAACCGCTTCCTTTGCGTCCATTCTGAAGACTCTAGCGTTAGTCTTCTTGGCCTCCTCAGGCTTCTTGTTGTATTTTGGGCAGTTGGTCTTAATGTGCCCCTTTTCATTGCAACGGTAGCACGTTGCATCTTTCATCTTCTTGCAATCCAAGGTTTTGTGATCCGTGGACTTGCATATACCACAAGCATAGGTTTTTGACTGAGTCTGTGAGTTCGACTCAAGTCTGCACTTTCCATAGTGCTGTTTCTTGCAAATTTTGCATTTAGGCTTCTCACCAAAGTGATGCCCATCTTTCCTTGACTCCGATCCTTTCTTGTTATCACCGTTCCCACGGTGTTTCTTGTTCGATCTTCGTGAACCATCATCTTCACGCTTTCTCTTCTCAGCCTCTTTGTTTCTCAGCGATCTTTGTCGGACCGCATCCAGAGTAAGTGACAAAGATATGTCAGCTACAGACCTGAAGGTAGCTAGCCGAGAAGCTTTTACGCTTGCCTTGATTTCCGGGGCTAAACCACCGATAAAACGAGCGATTCTTTTTGGCTCTGGGGTTACCAGATATGGAACCAACCGGGACATCGTGTTGAAGCTCGTTAGGTAAGCTTGACAGTCAAGGTTTATCATCACCAATGATAGAAAATCAGATTCTATCTTTTCCACCTCATGCTGAGGGCAGTAATTTTCGCTGATAGGGGCAACAAATTGATCCCACGACATATTGTACAATGGGATTTTCCCGGTGGCTTGAATCAGAGATCTCCACCATGCTAAAGCTTCACCCTTAAAGGACTGTGACACAAACTTAACCACATCCCTTTCAGCGCATCCGCTGATATCTACCACCGTGTCCATCTCGTCCAACCAAGTCATGCAGTCGACGGCTCCCTTTTCCCCAGTAAAATCCCTGGGCTTACAAGACACGAAGTACTTATAGGAGCAACCCTTGTTACGGGGTTCTTGGTTCAGCACTATCTGCTGAGATGGGACACTTTGATGGTTGGTGGACTGACAATCATCACCATCTTTCTTTGGTATATCCTTTTGGGAGGTGGCTTACTATGAGCCTCTAAATGAGTTTTGAACTTTGAGTGCGGTGCAGATTGGGTCCTACTTCGAGTCCCACTATAATCTTCATATTGCCGCTCCAAAGCCTGTGTAACAGCGTCGTCTATGATCGCTTTCAATTCAGCACCCGTTAGATTAATTCGGGCGTCATTATTAACCTCCACTGGATGGCTATTAACCGTCCGAGTTAAGCCATTTTAATTAAACTGTTGCAGAAAACAAGGACAATAGTTTATTTGGGAGTTTATTATGGAATTGTCTTTTATGGCAATTCATTAACCATGGTAACAGAGACCATATCTGGTTAATTTATAAATCATATTTATTTAGGATTTCTATTATAATTTATCCTAATTATAAAACAATAACAGTTTTATTTGTGGCACAAAAGGCCTAGTCACAAGGACATTTATAAATTATAAGCTATGATTTCAGAGAATCAAGGCTTTTAACGTTTGAATATAGTTTATTACCTTTTTCAGACAGGGAGTCATAGCTACAGCTGTCTTTTGGCTCATGTAGAAATGGGCAAGGCCCGTAGGCACCATATGTCACACCCCCAAAATCCACACGCGGAGTATCATCGCTTGGAGGCGTGACTGACCAGGATCAAGCCACCAATCATATAGAACAACGTAAATAGTAAAAGTAATGTAATTTAACCAAACCAATCCATATGAAAGGTGTTCCAAAACATAAGTATAAATTCAACTCTTAGCGGAAGCATATGAGTAAAAGCCCAACATAAGTAAAGTATGAAATGACAAATGTTTAATCAAGCAACTATGACCCTTGACCACAACGACCGTGCCTCCCGTGCAAGCTCCATAAGTACCTAAGGTCCTGCAAGGCATGTAACAGAGAGTCAACAACTAGTTGAGCGAGTTCACAGAAAGTAAGTTCGTAAAAGTACGTTCGTTTCGTAACGTGTGGCTCTACTGGGCCGATAGTATGTTCTATTAGTGGGGGCTTCCCATGTTTGCATATACACTAGACTATTTGTAACCATAAGTGTTCTTCTTAACCTGAGAACAGTAGTACGTACTAGGTTTACGTAGGTTTTACGTAAGTGTCCTTCACAAACCGAGGACAATGGTACGCGGGGGTTTACGTAGGTTTTACGTAAGTGCCTGACACAACCCGAGGCAGTAGTGAGTATTAGTTTACGTAGGTTTTACATAAGTGTCCTTCGCAACCTGAGGACAGTGATGTGTACAAGTATACGTAGGTTTTACGTATGTATCCTGCGCATCCGAGGACGATGGTAGGTAGTCTAGTAACATTGTAAGTACAAATTTATATCTTTAATCCCATTCCCAACCCCGGGAATCCCATGCCTTGGTTAGAGTGTGAACTCACCTTGGTTTTGCTCGGTATGCTAAGTTAATTGCTCACAAGAAATCAATCACGTCCTAGATTATTCACGTATGCGAAATCAGTTTACGTACGAGTACAACATGGTAACACCGAGTTAAAGATCATCACGTAGCACATAACACGTATTCAAACACATACGAAACATGCAATTCAGTTAACAGCAGTTAATTAGGTCAATTAAGTTCTAACAGAAACAAACCAAGTTAAACAGGTTCCCCACTCGACGAAACACCTTCAGTTTCGTCGAGAGTCCCTTCGGCGAAACAAACCCCAGTTTCGTCGTTTGATTTCTTGACGAATAAATCCTGATTCGTTGTATTTCAGATTCGTCATTAAGTTCAGATTCGTCAAATGTCAGTTACGTATCACATTAGTTACGTCATAATATCACAAAAACCCTAATTCGCCGACATCAACATACGAAGATCATACCGTCGATACCATACAACAATCATCATACCGAACTCACACAGTAATCATTCAGCAAATCATCAATATTATTTATTATGCCAATCATAACATAAACATGCAACACATGAAAAATCTTATTATTTAACACACATGGCCGACATTTGTTAACCACCTCAAGAGATTATTGGACCAAAAATCTGTTAGTGGACTGCCTCATGTATTTATTTGTTTCATATTGACTGTACCCTCACATTCCCTTCCATACAAAAATCAACCAAATCTGAATTACCAGCACACATACATATGATCACTAATTTCCTGACAATGCATATGCACTAAAGACAATAATGGTCACCCAAAACTGTTGTTAACTCATACATGATTGGACCGATCAAATAATTTAACCCACAAAACCTCACAACCATGGCCGCCATCTTTTAACATTTTCATGATGTCATTGGTCCTATTATATTTCAGGTAGTGGACCAATTTAGTATTATCATCATATACGGATATAATCACAGCAAACCAAAGAACAACATATCAATACACATAAACATGAATGATTGATTGATTGGAAAACTTATGGCACTAACCGAGATGATGATTTGATCGCACAAGGGTTTCCGGTGGTTACTAGTTTGCCATCACACAACAGGGAGTCCTCTAGGGTTTCGAAAGTTGCTAAAGTGTCTGATTCTATACGTGATCTAATACTTATACGCGAAACAGGCTTTTGGGCTTTAGTGGGCTCGGCGAACCAGTTTGGGCCGGCGAAACAGACGGCGAATCAACTCTTGACGAATCAAAACTTGATTCGTCGTGTAGGTAATGGCGAAACAGATTCTTGTTTCGTCGCTAAGTGTGATCCGTCGATCCGGTTTGTGTTTCGTCCAAGGTGATGTGTTTAGTCATACACTCAAGTGTTTCTAAATTGTCTAAGTGTTTAAGTGTACAACATACAATCAACACATATGATTAACACATATACAACAAGTAACATTCTCACATAATTCATACATTAAAGCTCAGTGTTTTACCATTACAATTCAAACAGACAAACAATCAAACGGTCACACGTGCATTAAATGCGAACACGGAATTCGGAAAGTCGAGTTGTCACATTATCCCCATCTTGAAAGAAATTTCGTCCCGAAATTTAGCATGCGGTTACTGAGGAAGCTAGGTAAGTTGTCTCGTTCACTGGTTTTCCTGGGGTGTCACATCATCCCCCTGTTGATTTGGAATTTCGTCCCGAAATTCTGCAGTAGTAGCTTCAGCCTCAGTAGTAGTTGCATTGGTTCCGAATAACTGGGGATACTTGAGTTTCATTTGATCTTCACGCTCCCAGGTGAACTCTGGGCCACGACGGGAGTTCCAACGAACTCGTACAAGAGGGATTCTCGTGTTCTTGAGGACCTTAACATCCTGGTCCGTGATTTCAACTGGTTCCTTGACGAACTGCAACCGCTCGTCGATAGTGAGTTCTTTCAAAGGAACTATAAAGGTCTCATCCGACATACACTTTTTCAGATTCGACACGTGAAAGACATTGTGAACTGCACTGAGTTCAGCTGGTAAGTTCAGTCTGTAGGCCACTTTGCCTATTTTCTCTATGACTTCGAATGGTGCAACGTATCGTGGATTGAGTTTGTCGCATTTGCCAAAACGAACAACACCCTTCCAGGGTGAAACTTTGAGTAGCACTCGATCCCCAACCTGGAACTCGAGTAGTTTCCTGTCTTTATCGGCGTATGCTTTCTGACGGTCATGAGCTGCCGCCATGCGTTGTCGTATTTGAGCAATTTTCTCTGTTGTGTCAACCACATGTTCTGGACCAGTAATCTGACTATCTCCCACCTCTGCCCAACAAAGAGGTGACCGGCATTTACGCCCGTACAATGCCTCAAACGGAGCAGCTTTAATGCTGGTGTGGTAGCTATTGTTGTACGAAAATTCCACAAGTGGCAGATGCTTTTCCCAGCTATTGCCAAAATCAATTACACATGCCCTAAGCATGTCTTCGAGAGTCTGGATGGTACGTTCCGACTGCCCATCCGTTTGCGGGTGATAAGCTGTGCTCATATCTAATCTTGAGCCAAAGGACTTGTGCATTGCTTGCCACAGTTCTGATGTAAAACGTGCATCTCGATCCGAGATAATAGAGATGGGCACCCCGTGCCTCGAGACAACTTCCTTGAGATATACTTCTGCTAGGGTGGAGAACTTATCCGTTTCTTTGATAGCCAGGAAGTGAGCAGACTTTGTGAGTCGATCCACGATCACCCAAATAGTATCGTTACCACGTTGAGATCAAGGTAGGCCAGTAACAAAATCCATGGAAATTTGTTCCCATTTCCATTGTGGTATCTCAGGTTGTTGGAGTGGACCTGAAGGTTTTTGGTATTCGGCTTTGACTCTCGCACAAGTCAAACACTTGCTGACGTAAGTTGCTATGTGAGCTTTCATGCTAGGCCACCAATATGTAGTTTTGATATCGTGGTACATTTTATCCGCACCAGGATGTACCGAGTAGCGAGACTTATGAGCTTCATCCATTACAAGCTCGCGTAAGTTGCCATAAAGTGGAACCCAAATGCGTCCTGTGACGTAGTATACACCATCTTCCTTTTGTTCTAAGCGTTGCCTTGAGCCATGTAGGGCTTCAGCCCTGACGTTTTCTGGTTTCAATGCTTCTACCTGAGCATCTCGTATCTGAGAAGGAAGACTAGACTGTATAGTGAGTTGTAAAGCTCGCACGCGCTTAGGCGCGGTGTCCTTTCGACTGAAAGCGTCAGCCACAACATTGGCTTTGCCTGGGTGGTACCTGATCGAGCATTCGTAGTCATTTTTGCAGTTCGACCCATCGTCGTTGTCGCATATTGAGTTCCTTCTGTTTAAAGATATGCTTGAGGCTCCTATGATCAGTATAGATAGCGCATTTGGTACCATACAGGTAGTGTCTCCATATCTTAAGTGCAAAAACAACCGCTCCCAGCTCTAGATCGTGCGTAGTGTAATTCCGTTCGTGAATCTTAAGTTGGCGCGAAGCATAAGCAATGACTTTATCCCTTTACATCAATACACATCCAAGACCTTGGATAGATGCATCGCAGTAAACCACAAAATCATCGGTGCCTTCAGGCAATGAGAGGATCGGCGCGCTACAAAGTCTATCCTTTAAGTGCTGAAACGCTTTTTCCTGTGCATTACCCCAACGATAAACAACACCTTTCTGAGTCAGTAGTGTAAGCGGCTGTGAAATCTTCGAGAAGTCTTTGATGAACCGTTTGTAATAACCCGCCAAACCCAAGAATTGGCGTATTTCAGTTGGTGTGCGAGGTGCAGGCCAGTTCTTGATTGAATCTACCTTGGATGGATCAACATGAATCCCATCCTTGTTTACCACGTGGCCTAGGAAGTGGACTTCACGAAGCCAGAAGTCGCATTTTGAAAACTTGGCGTACAGCTGTTCTGTTCGAAGAAGTTCCAAAATAAGTCGTAAATGATGCTCGTGTTCCTCCTGACTCTTCGAATAAATCAGGATGTCGTCGATGAAGACAATGACAAACTTGTCAAGATAGGGTTTGCACACCCTGTTCATAAGATCCATGAAAACCGCAGGCGCGTTCATTAATCCGAATGGCATGACCAGGAACTCATAATGGCCGTAGCGTGTTCTGAATGCTGTTTTGGAGACGTCCTCATCCCGGACTCTCAGTTGGTGATAACCTGACCTCAGATCAATCTTCGAGTAATAGCTCGACCCTTGCAACTGGTCGAATAAGTCGTCGATGCGTGGAAGTGGATAGCGATTCTTCACAGTCACCTTGTTCAGTTCGCGGTAGTCTATACACATGCGGAAGGTACCGTCCTTCTTCTTTACAAATAGTACTGGAGCTCCCCAGGGCGAAGAGCTAGGGCGTATGAAACCCTTTTCCAAGAGTTCTTGCAATTGCTTAGACAGTTCTTCCAGTTCAGTTGGAGCTAAGCGATAAGGTGCTCGAGCTATAGGTACTGCTCCTGGAGCTAGCTCGATCTGAAATTCGACCTGGCGATGAGGCGGTAACCCGGGTAACTCTTCAGGAAACACTTGAGGAAAATCGCGTACCACAGGAATATCCTCAATCTTTTTCTCTTTCTTCGATGTATCCGTAACGAGGGCTAAAACAGCTGTGTGGCCCTTTCGCAAACACTTCTGAGCCTTCAAGAAGGAGATGATGCCACTCACGACACCACTCTTGTCGCCTTGAACTTCGAGAGGTTCTTTACCAGAACGGGGAATACGAATGATCTTCTCCTTGCATAGAATCTCTGCTTGCTGTTGGGATAACCAATCCATACCGATGACGATGTCGAAACTACTCAGAGTTATAGGAATGAGATCGATGGAGAAGGTCTGACCAGCGAGGATAAGATTACAACCCTGAACTATGTGTGTGGCCTCTAGACTTTTACCGTTGGCTAACTCTACGACATGTTTGGTGTTTAAGGGAGTTGGTGTACGTTTTAACATTTGGCTGACTTTTAGAGACATATAACTTGTATCCGCACCCGAATCAAACAATACAGTAACATAAAAGTCGTCGAGAAGAAACTTACCCATAACTACGTTGGGATCATTCCTGGCATCACCCTGCCCAATCACGAATGCTCGTCCCCTAGCACCATTGTTGTTGTTGTTGTTCCCACCATTGTTGTTTCCGTTGCCTTGGTTTTTGTTGTTGTTATTGTTGTTCTGGTTTCGGTTTAACTGAGGGCAGTGTCTTTTGAAGTGACCTTCAGCGCCACACTGAAAACATCCCTTATTGCCCTGTTGCTGATTCTGCTGTGCTTGCTGCTGCTGCTGATTTTGATTTACAGGCCGTGGGCTCCTACAATCCTTGGCCTCATGACCCATCTTGAAACACCTTTGACAACGACCCTTGTTGCACTGGCCACTGTGGTGTCTGTTACAGTTGTTGCACCTTGGGAGGTTCCCTCGATAACCACCCTGCCTGTGATTGCCCGAAGATTGCTGACTAGGGCTCTGATAGTTGTCAGTCTTTCGCTGCTGAACTTGAGACTGAACTGAAGCTGAACCTTTGCTGGAATCCCCCTCCCATTTTCTCTTGTTATCACTAGGAGTAGCAGGAGTAGCTGAAGTGGTAGCGGTAGTAGTAGCGCTGAGACGTTTAGGCAACCTATTTTGTTCCATCGCCTGATCAGTGAGACGGTGAGCCAACTGAACAACCTGCTGGTAGGTGGCGAGATTTGCTGAAGTCACATGACTTTGGATCTCTGGCTTTAGACCCTTAAGATATAGTTCGATACGCTTAATTGGAGGGTCCACCATAGTAGGACACAATAAGGCAAGTTCATTCGACCTCTTAGTATATGCCTCAATTTCCGACCCCGTCATCTTGAGGTTGAAGAACTCGACTTCCAGCTTATGAATGTCGTCACGACTGCAGTATTCCTCATTGATCATCTCTTTAAAATTGTTCCATGGGGTGGCGTTAGCAGCAACCAACCCCGGCATTTGGACTTGAGCATTCCACCATGTGAGGGCTAAACCCTCAAGAGTACCAGTAGCATACTTCACCCTGCGTGCCTCAGGGCACTCACACATTTCGAATACTGACTCAAGCTTCTCAAACCAGTGGAGGAGTCCAACTGCTCCTTCCGTGCCACTGAATGTGCTAGGACGACAGTCCATGAAAGTCTTGAAGGTGCAAACAGGTGGTTGACCTCCTGCTTGAGCGGCTGCAACTGCCGCAACAACTTGTTCGTTGATGAGAGCCGTCAACTGGGCTTGTGTCATGTTAATGCGTCCAGCCATGATCTTCATAGAAAATATGACATAAGTGAGAAAGGTTCGCGAGTAGTGCGATGACAGAAGAGAGTAAGCACACAAGTGTTCTCATGCAATAGTGTTACGTTAATCTAAGCATACCCTGAGCAAAGTTCTATGCAATTCTAGCAAGTAGGCAATAAAACATGTACCATATTAGCTAGGATGTTGAGTCTTGCACGTGGAGCGAAGTGTCGTTGTAGATCGTTGAGAGCACTGTTCTGGTTATAGTCTGGTTTTAATAAAAATGTTTTCCCCATATTAAAACCGAGTTCTCTATAACCAATGGCTCTGATACCAATCTGTCACACCCCCAAAATCCACACGCGGAGTATCACCGCTTGGAGGCGTGACTGACCAGGATCAAGCCACCAATCATATAGAACAACGTAAATAGTAAAAGTAATGTAATTTAACCAAACCAATCCATATGAAAGGTGTTCCAAAACATAAGTATAAATTCAACTCTTAGCGAAAGCATATGAGTAAAAGCCCAACATAAGTAAAGTATGAAATGACAAATGTTTAATCAAGCAACCATGACCCTTGACCACAACGACCGTGCCTCCCGTGCAAGCTCCATAAGTACCTAAGGTCCTGCAAGGCATGTAACAGAGAGTCAACAACTAGTTGAGCGAGTTCACAGAAAGTAAGTTCGTAAAAGTACGTTCGTTTCGTAACGTGTGGCTCTACTGGGCCGATAGTATGTTCTATTAGTGGGGGCTTCCCATGTTTGCATATACACTAGACTATTTGTAACCATAAGTGTTCTTCTTAACCTGAGAACAGTAGTACGTACTAGGTTTACGTAGGTTTTACGTAAGTGTCCTTCACAAACCGAGGACAATGGTACGCGGGGGTTTACGTAGGTTTTACGTAAGTGCCTGACACAACCTGAGGCAGTAGTGAGTATTAGTTTACGTAGGTTTTACGTAAATGTCCTTCGCAACCTGAGGACAGTGATGTGTACAAGTATACGTAGGTTTTACGTATGTATCCTGCGCATCCGAGGACGATGGTAGGTAGTCTAGTAACATTGTAAGTACAAATTTATATCTTTAATCCCATTCCCAACCCCGGGAATCCCATGCCTTGGTTAGAGTGTGAACTCACCTTGGTTTTGCTCGGTATGCTAAGTTAATTGCTCACAAGAAATCAATCACGTCCTAGATTATTCACGTATGCGAAATCAGTTTACGTACGAGTACAACATGGTAACACCGAGTTAAAGATCATCACGTAGCACATAACACGTATTCAAACACATACGAAACATGTAATTCAGTTAACAGCAGTTAATTAGGTCAGTTAAGTTCTAACAGAAACAAACCAAGTTAAACAGGTTCCCCACTCGACGAAACACCTTCAGTTTCGTCGAGAGTCCCTTCGGCGAAACAAACCCCAGTTTCGTCGTTTGATTTCTTGACGAATAAATCCTGATTCGTCGTATTTCAGATTCGTCATTAAGTTCAGATTCGTCAAATGTCAGTTACGTATCACATTAGTTACGTCATAATATCACAAAAACCCTAATTCGCCGACATCAACATACGAAGATTATACCGTCGATACCATACAACAATCATCATACTGAACTCACACAGTAATCATTCAGCAAATCATCAATATTATTTATTATGCCAATCATAACATAAACATTCAACACATGAAAAATCTTATTATTTAACACACATGGCCGACATTTGTTAACCACCTCAAGAGATTATTGGACCAAAAATCTGTTAGTGGACTGCCTCATGTATTTATTTGTTTCATATTGACTGTACCCTCACATTCCCTTCCATACAAAAATCAACCAAATCTGAATTACCAGCACACATACATATGATCACTAATTTCCTGACAATGCATATGCACTAAAGACAATAATGGTCACCCAAAACTGTTGTTAACTCATACATGATTGGACCGATCAAATAATTTAACCCACAAAACCTCACAACCATGGCCGCCATCTTTTAACATTTTCATGATGTCATTGGTCCTATTATATTTCAGGTAGTGGACCAATTTAGTATTATCATCATATACGGATATAATCACAGCAAACCAAAGAACAACATATCAATACACATAAACATGAATGATTGATTGATTGGAAAACTTATGGCACTAACCGAGATGATGATTTGATCGCACAAGGGTTTCCGGTGGTTACTAGTTTGCCGTCACACAACAGGGAGTCCTCTAGGGTTTCGAAAGTTGCTAAAGTGTCTGATTCTATACGTGATCTAATACTTATACGCGAAACAGGCTTTTGGGCTTTAGTGGGCTCGGCGAACCAGTTTGGGCCGGCGAAACAGACGGCGAATCAACTCTTGACGAATCAAAACTTGATTCGTCGTGTAGGTAATGGCGAAACAGATTCTTGTTTCGTCGCTAAGTGTGATCCGTCGATCCGGTTTGTGTTTCGTCCAAGGTGATGTGTTTAGTCATACACTCAAGTGTTTCTAAATTGTCTAAGTGTTTAAGTGTACAACATACAATCAACACATATGATTAACACATATACAACAAGTAACATTCTCACATAATTCATACATTAAAGCTCAGTGTTTTACCATTACAATTCAAACAGACAAACAATCAAACGGTCACACATGCATTAAATGCGAACACGGAATTCGGAAAGTCGAGTTGTCACATTATCCCCATCTTGAAAGAAATTTCGTCCCGAAATTTAGCATGCGGTTACTGAGGAAGCTAGGTAAGTCGTATCGTTCACTGGTTGTCCTGGGGTGTCACATCATCCCCCCGTTGATTTGGAATTTCGTCCTGAAATTCTGCAGTAGTAGCTTCAGCCTCAGTAGTAGTTGCATTGGTTCCGAATAACTGGGGATACTTGAGTTTCATTTGATCTTCACGCTCCCAGGTGAACTCTGGGCCACGACGGGAGTTCCAACGAACTCGTACAAGAGGGATTCTCGTGTTCTTGAGGACCTTAACATCCTGGTCCATGATTTGAACTGGTTCCTCGACGAACTGCAACCGCTCGTCGATAGTGAGTTCTTTCAAAGGAACTATAAAGGTCTCATCCGACATACACTTTTTCAGATTCGTTCAGTAGCATCAACTACAAGTTCTGGACCTGTGATTTAACTATCCCCCACCTCTTCCCAACAGAGAGGTGACCGGCATTTACGTCCGTACCATGCCTCGAATGGAGCGGCTTGAATGCTGGTGTGGTGGCTGTTATTGTATGAAAATTCCACAAGTGGCAGATGTTTTTCCCAACCATTGCCAAAGTCAATTACGCATGCCCGAAGCATGTCTTCTAAAGTTTGAATAGTGCGCTCAGACTGCCCATCTGTCTGAGGATGATAAGTTGTGCTCATGTCTAAACGAGAGCCAAAAGAATTGTGCATTGCTTGCCACAGTTCTGAAGTAAAACGTGTGTCACGATCAGAGATAATCGAGGTTGGCACCCAGTGCCTTGAAACCACTTCTTTTAAGTAGGTGTCTGCTAAGGTAGAGAACTTATCTGTTTCCTTAATAGCCAGGAAGTGTGCAGACTTAGTGAGTCGATCCACGATCACCCAAATAGTATCATTCCCACATTGGGATCTAGGCAGGCCAGTAATAAAATCCATGGAAATTTGCTCCCATTTCCATTGTGGTATCTCTGGTTGTTGGAGTAGGCCTGATGGTTTCTGATATTCAGTCTTGACTCTTGCACAAGTCAAGCACTTGCTGATGTAAGTTGCTATGTGAGCTTTCATGCTAGGCCACCAGTATGCAGTTCTGAGGTCGTGGTACATCTTATCCGAACCAGGATGTACTGAGTAGCGAGACTTATGAGCTTCTTCCATTACAAGCTCTCGTAAGTTGCCATAGAGTGGGACCCAGATGCGTCCTGTTACATAGTAGGCTCCGTCTGCCTTTTGTTCTAACCGTTGTCTTGAGCTGCGTAGGGCTTCAGCCCTGACGTTTTCTGGTTTCAATGCTTCTACCTGAGCATCTTGTATCTGAGAAGGAAGACTAGACTGAATAGTGAGTTGCAATGCTCGTACACGCCTAGGTGTAGTATCCTTTCGACTGAGGGCGTCGGCCACCACATTGGCTTTGCCCGGATGCTACTTTATGGCACATTCGTAATCGTTCAGTAGTTCGACCCATTTACGTTGTCGCATGTTCAATTCTTTCTGCTTGAAAATATACTCAAGACTCCTGTGATCGGTGTAGATGGTGCACTTAGTGCCATACAGGTAATGTCGCCATATCTTGAGCGCAAAAAAAACAGCTCCCAGCTCTAAATCATGTGTAGTGTAATTTCGTTCGTGAATCTTAAGTTGGCGCGAAGCATAAGCAATGACTTTATCTCGTTGTATGAACACACATCCAAGACCTTGGATAGATGCGTCGCAGTAGACTATAAAATCGTCCGTGCCTTCAGGCAATGAGAGGATAGGTGCACTACAAAGTCTATCCTTTAAGTGCTGAAATGCTGTTTCCTGTGTATTACTCCAACGATAAGCAACACCTTTCTGTGTCAGTAATGTAAGTGGCTGTGCAATCTTTGAGAAGTCTTTGATGAACCGTCTGTAATAACCCGCCAAACCCAAGAATTGGCGTATTTCGGTTGGTGTACGAGGTGCAGGCCAGTTCTTGATCGAATCTACCTTGGATGGATCGACATGAATCCCATCCTTGTTCACCACATGGCCTAGAAAGTGGACTTCACGAAGCCAGAAGTCGCATTTCGAAAACTTGGCGTACAGTTGCTCCGTTCGAAGAAGTTCCAAAATAAGTCGTAAATGATGCTCGTGTTCCTCCTGTCTCTTGGAGTAAATCAAAATGTTGTCGATAAATACAATGACGAACTTGTCAAGATAAGGTTTGCACACCCTGTTCAAAAGATCCATGAAAACCGCAGGCACGTTCGTTAGCCCGAGTGGCACGACCAGAAACTCGTAATGGCCGTAGCGAGTTCTGAATGCTGTTTTGGAGACGTCCTCGTCCCGGACTCTCAATTGATGATAGCCTGACCTTAGGTCAATCTTCGAGTAATAGCTCGACCCTTGCAACTGGTCGAATAAGTCGTCGATGCGTGGAAGTGGATAGCGATTTTTCACGGTCACCTTGTTCAGTTCGCGGTAATCTATGCACATACGAAAGGTACCGTCTTTCTTCTTCACAAATAATACTGGAGCTCCCCAGGGCGAAGAGCTAGGACGTAAGAAACCCTTTTCCAAGAGTTCTTGCAATTGCTTAGACAGTTCTTCCAGTTCAGTTGGAGCTAAGCGATAAGGCGCTCGAGCTATGGGTGCTGCTCCAGGAGCTAGCTCGATCTAAAATTCGACCTGGCGATGGGGCGGTAACCCAGGTAACTCTTCAGGAAACACTTGAAGAAAGTCGCGTACAACAGAAATATCCTCTAACTTCTTCTCTGTCTTCGATGTATCTGTAACAAGTGCTAGAACAGCTGTGTGGCCCTTTCGCAAACACTTCTGAGCCTTCAAGAAGGAGATGATGCCACTCACGACACCACTCTTGTCGCCTTGAACTTCAAGAGGTTCTTTGCCATTACGGGGAATATGAATGACCTTCTCCTTGCATAGGATCTCTGCTTGTTGTTGGGATAACCAATTCATCCCAATGACGATGTCGAAACCATCACAACGTTGGGGTCATTTCTAGCATCACCCTGACCAACCATGAACACTCGACCCCTGGCACCATTGCCGTCGTTATTACCCCCATTGTTATTCCCGTTACCCTGAGTATTGTTGTTGCTGGTTCTGCGGTGCTTGCTGTTGCTGCTGACGATTCTGATGTGCAGGTTGTGAACTCCTGAAATCTTTGGCTTCATGATCAATCTTGAGACACCTCTGACAGCGGCCTTTACGACACTGACCACTGTGGTGTCTGTTGCACCTGTTATACAGTGGGTGAATTCCCTGATATCCACTCTGCCCCTGACCACCAGACGATTACTGACTCGGACTCTGGTAATCACTAGTCTTGCGCTACTGCTGTGCTTGAGTCTGTACGGTAGCTGAACCCCTACTGAAATCCCCTTCCCATTTCCGCTTGTTGTCACTGGGAGTAGCAGGAGTAACTGGAGTGGTAGCGGTAGTAGTAGCGCTGATACGTTTAGGCTGCTTGTTCTGTTCCACAGCCTGGTCTATGAGACGATGAGCAAGACGAGTAACATCTTGAATAGTAGCATGGTTAGCAGCAGTCACATGACTTTGAATCTCTGGTACTAAGCCTTTGAGGTCCATCTCAATGCGCTTGATGGGAGGATCCACCATAGTTAGACACAATACTGCCAATTCGTTGGATCGTTTCGTATACGCTTCTATTTCTGACCCCGTCATCTTCAGGTTAAAGAACTCCACTTCCAGCTTGTGGATGTCATCACGATTACAGTATTCACGTTTGATCAGTTCCCTAAAATCATTCCATGGGGTGGCATTAGCAGCCGCCAGCCCCAGCATCTGAACTTGCGCGTTCCACCAAGTTAGCGCAGTGCCTTCGAGAGTACCAGTGGCGTACTTCACCCTACGAGCCTCAGGGCATTCACACATCTCGAAGACCGATTCGAGCTTTTTAAACCAAGGGAGGAGTCCAACGGCTCCTTCAGTGCCACTGAAAGTATTAGGGCGACAGTCCCTGAACGTCTTGAATGTGCATACATGTGGCTGAGCGTGTTGACTTGTCGTGTGTGTAAGAGTAAACAAAATTAAGCACAAGTGTCGGTTTACGAAAGTAGGATCTAAGGATCCTAGAGTGAGTTGTGATGGCAGGTTACACCTCCTGCCTGGGCAGCTGCGAGTGCTGCGGTAAGCTGTTCAGTGATCGAAGCCGCCAACTGGGCTTGAGTTCGATTAACGTGTCCACTCATGATCTTCATAGCAAATGCAACATAAGTGAGAGAGGTTCGCGAATAGTGCGGTGACAGAAGAGAGTAAGCACCTAACATTCTACGCGGTTTGCTAGACGTTCTAATGGGTGCTCAGGTAATACTCGTCAACACCGAGTTTCGAAGGGATCCAACTGTAATTGAGAAGTTCACGTTTATGTTTGAGTAGGGGGACAATTACTGCTATGGCCCCTATAGGTTGGTCATGTTTCATATTGATCAATTAACGGGACAGAACCCCTTTTCCACTTGTTAAGCCTTACTGGGACTCACATGCACCCCACATTATTATTATGTGTGCACCCACGATAATATTGTGATTTGCATGTTCATCTCAGCTCCTCTTAACTCATGTCAAATGGTTATCCACACTCAAGTAGGAATCAAAGAGTATCACATAGTGTAGGTTATGAAGGTTTAGGGAAAGACCACCCTATCGGTCACTTATTACGTGAAAGTGTTCATGAATTCATATCGGTGTGCTAAACGTGCTATCACATGCATTATCGTATGTAGGTGTTCACTAGCTATGTAGTACAATGAGTATAAGAGGGACGAACCTTGCAATCTGGAGCTGAGTGTCATGGTCGTATTCCCGTTTTCAGAATCTGTCCGGTTATAGTCTGGTTTTACAAAAACAGTTTCCCCTTTTTAAAACCAAGTTCACTATAACCAATGGCTCTGATGCCAATCTGTCACACCCCCAAAATCCACACGCGGAGTATCACCGCTTGGAGGCGTGACTGACCAGGATCTTAACCATCAATCACATTGAACTCATAAGCATAGATAAATAATACTTTCATTTATAAACAACAAGTGTTACAATGTTACAATATTTCACAGTTCACAGCGGAAGCATATTTAACTCGTTAAGTGTTTATAAAACCATATGTAAGCTCTTAGTCTTATAATGCGTTTCCATGTGTCTCGGCCCATGACCACTCCAGCTTCTCAGACAGCAAGTCCCTTTGATATGCACCTATAGGCCTGCAAGGCATGTAACAACGAATCAACAACAATGTTGAGCGAGTTCACAGTTGGTTATTTGGTTATAGTATTCATTTCGTAAATCGTATGTTTGTTTTGTAAACCAAGTATCGTATCAATCCTTATCGCGGCCAATCCAGGCATCCGTGCGATGATTAGTGGGGGCTTCCCATGTGTTACTAGACCACGCGTATCGACTGCTACAAAAATATAAAAGGTGCCCTAAGTCAATGTCTATCAACATTGACCCTTTGCCCATAGTCCATTAGTACACGCCCGTTCGGACGACACGGTGTGAGGTTTGTTAAACCTAATAGCGCTATCTACTAATGACCCGCTCTCCATAGGCCTCGGCGATTAAGTCGATAATTGAGGGACTTCCTTTGATAGAGGTGATGGTCTTATGATCGTGTACGTAGGCTTTACGTACGTGTCCTTCAACCCGAGGACAGTAATAAGTATAACTGTACGTAGGTTTTACGTACGTGCCCTTCAATCCGAGGACAGTAATAAGTATAACTGTACGTAGGTTTTACGTACGTGCCCTTCAATCCGAGGACAGTAGTAATTAGTTTAATTGTAATGGTTGTACGAGTAGTTATTCAATCCCATTCCCAACCCACCGGGAATCCCATGCCTTGGCTAGTGTGAACTCACCTTGGTTTGCTTGGTATGCTAAGTTAAGTGCTCACAATAAATCAGTCAAGTCCTATAGTGCACGTATACTCAATCAGTTCACATTCGTAATGTTTCACATGAAACTAGTGTCACAGTAATATCATATAACACACAACAGTTAATCCTGCTTAAACAATCCATGTTACACATAAAGGTCTTTTGTAGTTCATTCTAATATGACTGTACAATCATACACTTAACAGAGTTAACAGTTTAGCTGGATTAATACATATATCAGGGTTACACAGTTAATAGAGTTGACATAAATCGGAACTATTAACTAACTGAGGTTAACAGATTTAATATGCCTGAACTAGTTAATCCACTTAACATACTTAACAGAAGTAATAGACTGAGTAATTAAACTGAGTTATTTACTTAACAGAGTTACTCACTAAACAGAGTTAACTAACTAACAAACTTAACAAGTTAACAGCAAACAATAAATGAAATCACCAAAGTGGCGAAATCCCTTGTTTGGCCGAAATCCCCTTAAGGGCCGAAAACACTTTTGGGCTTAACACATTGGGCCGAAATCACATAAGTGATTTCGTCCAGTTTCAATTGTAAGGGGGGTGTTTTCGTTGGCTGCTAGTGTGACGAAAACACACAAGTGTTTTCATCCACTGATGTGATTTCGTTGGCCAGACTTCATCTTCTCCACAGATACATAAATCAAATTCCTGATATCAATTCGTGGATCCTTGTTCTATCATACAGGATCAGTATTCAATTTAACCACCACATAAACATCCATAAGTGCCAAATCATCTAAAACAGATTATATCATGATCATACGATAAGCATCCTAAGTCAACAGAACATGTATATCACTAACCAGAGATCGAACAAGGAAGGTTTGGCTTCGACCGAGAGGGGGTTGCCGTCAAGTTCCAAGGGTAGAGAGAGAGAGAGTGTGTGAGTTGTGATAGGGTTTGTCAAATAATGTTCACATAAAGGTTAAACATATATTTATTCAATCAGATATTTATCACATCACAACTGGGCCAAAGCCCATTTATTAAATTGGGGTGATTTCGTGGGTGGGGTTTCCAGCCCAAAAATCCTTATTTAATTATAAGATACCAATTAACACAAGATCCCTCATTAACATACACTACGAACACATTTAATCCACACATCATATAAATCACAATACGATTTGTCATAATACACACGTGTACAGTTGTGAACAAAACAATTCGTGTCAACAAACAATCTAAAAATTAACGTGCGATCGTGCGAAGATGGAAATCTTGGAAACTCGAGTCGTCACATGTATTTATTTGTTTCATATTGACTGTACCCTCACATTCCCTTCCATACAAAAATCAACCAAATCTGAATTACCAGCACACATACATATGATCACTAATTTCCTGACAATGCATATGCACTAAAGACAATAATGGTCACCCAAAACTGTTGTTAACTCATACATGATTGGACCGATCAAATAATTTAACCCACAAAACCTCACAACCATGGCCGCCATCTTTTAACATTTTCATGATGTCATTGGTCCTATTATATGTCAGGTAGTGGATCAATTTAGTATTATCATCATATACGGATATAATCACAGCAAACCAAAGAACAACATATCAATACACATAAACATGAATGATTGATTGATTGGAAAACTTATGGCACTAACCGAGATGATGATTTGATCGCACAAGGGTTTCCGGTGGTTACTAGTTTGCCGCCACACAACAGGGAGTCCTCTAGGGTTTCGAAAGTTGCTAAAGTGTCTGATTCTATACGTGATCTAATATTTATACGCGAAACAGGCTTTTGGGCTTTAGTGGGCTCGGCGAACCAGTTTGGGCCGGCGAAACAGACGGCGAATCAACTCTTGACGAATCAAAACTTGATTCGTCGTGTAGGTAATGGCGAAACAGAGTGATCCGTCGATCCGGTTTGTGTTTCGTCCAAGGTGATGTGTTTAGTCATACACTCAAGTGTTTCTAAATTGTCTAAGTGTTTAAGTGTACGACATACAATCAACACATATGATTAACACATATACAACAAGTAACATTCTCACATAATTCATACATTAAAGCTCAGTGTTTTACCATTACAATTCAAACAGACAAACAATCAAACGGTCACACGTGCATTAAATGCGAACACGGAATTCGGAAAGTCGAGTTGTCACACCATATTACCAACATATGGTAAAAATACGATCATCTTAATTGATGATTTAAACCCATGATTCAGAGATCATTAAGTTGGGTTTAGAATCTTTAGAAGGATCCTTATATAATAATAACGTGTGTGATTTTTAAATGAATCACATCTGCCAGGAGTGTTAACATGTTTTAAGATGTTAACAGGGATTTGAATCTTTTAAACAGGTCTTACCATCTTGGCCCGGTCTTATAATTGACCCGAATGCTAGGTTTCACTCTTAAGATTCTTAATTAATAATTTGAATCTTTTTAACGGTCTTACCATCTTGGCCCGGTCTTATAATTGACCCGAAGGCTAGGTTTCACACTTAAGATTAATATTTAAATAGGCAGATTATTTTTAAAAGGAATGATTTTGATTTATTTATTTCATATATAAATTATTCATGCACATAGTGGCGAAAAATGAAATTTATAAAACAAACATTCCATTAATTATACATAGGTTACATGCTGCCCTAAACGGGTCTTTTCAAACAAACAATTTCCCACGCAGGGGTTAAGCAACAAACATTATAGTCCTCGCAGGGACTTACACATACCACATAATAGTCCACGCAGGGACTTTAAACAATAATATACCCTCATAGGGGTTTATGGAAAGATAGGCCCACGCAGGGGCTCAGAACAAACAAACATACATACCCACGCAGGGGCTTAAACAAATACAACAAATACCGGCCCACGCAGGGGCTCAACAACAATTGGAAGGATTCAGTGATCCTTCTTGTTCTTCCCTTTGATCAAGCTTGCCAATCCTTGGAAGAAGCTATGTCTCTCCCTACGGTCACGGTGGAAGCCTGGCTCTACTTCATCCAACCTTTGTAGGATTTCCTCCCTTTCTGGGGGAGAAAACCGTGGCGGCTGCGATTGCGTCCGAATAATAGGCCTAGGAGGTATCTGGTTCCCATGTGTTGGGTACCCTACTCCCCATGGATCCCCATAGGGTCCTTGGGTGTTGTAGTTCGCCGCTACCATGTACGGGTCGGCCTCCGCGTAACCATAGTTGTGGTGAGTCGGCGGTTCAAACGAGTTATACGCCATGGAACCCGTATATGCCGGAATTGGGTTGTCAAAACCCATTGGCGGTGGCTGTGGTACAGCTGGGTTGGAGGGTCCACCCATTTGTGGGTCCTCCTGATGTGGCGGATAGTGGCTGCCACTGGATTGACGTGGGGAGCTGAAATGGAAATCCCCTGCTCGTGACGACATGCGTGCACCGGTTCTCCTTCGCCTTGGCGGTTGCGGAGGTGCCAGCTGCACTGGCGGCGGTGGCGTGACTGCCACGAATCTGGAATCCACAAAGGGATCCTGTTGTTGCGGCTGCTGCTGCTGAGGCGACGAATGGTGAGGAGGTGTATAATACCACTCGTGCTTGGTGAACATAGCTTGAAAGCTATCTGGACCAACATAGGGTGATCCATGGAAAGAGGATCCGTCAGAGATCTCTATCGGGTGGTTTGGTGTACCACTGGCAGGCTCGGCGGGGTCCGTATCCTCGTCCATGTCGTCCGCGTGATCGCCAGAGAAGTGATCGTCTGGCCCCAGTGGGTTAAAACCCACGGGTTCTTGAATGTAATTGGCCGGGTTAAACCGGCCCCTGAAAACTGGTGTAGGATCCCCGAAAGAATGATGAGACAGGGATCGCTGTAATTGTGACAACCCTCAAATTCCCATGTATTCCGTACAAATTATTATTGATAATTAAAGTACTTGATGACGGTGCTGAATCATTTGACTGCTCTCTGATTACTGTGTTATACCTACATGTACTTGTTAACATGCTAGTAGCATACAGAAAAGTTACTAAATAGACCGTTATATTTTCCTAAGTATTAGAAAGTAAAAACGTTGCAAAAATATATAAGTAGGACGCTATACGGATTAATTAAGCAGTTTATCGGAACAGTGTCGAACCGAACAACCGGACTTTACCCGGAACCTAAAAATATTGCCATTCACATTGTTTATCTTTTTCTGAGCCAGTTAGGGTCCCTGAATACCCTAACCCCCGTCACAACTTACTACACGCTAGTAACCGGGTTAATCCCTAAAATAACTAAACTTGATCTAACTAGTACTTAAGGTTTAGTTGGAAATGAACTAGACCCCCCCCCCCCTTAACCAACCGTCCCCAAGAAGGGGAACATACTTTGTCCTCTAAACCATTATTTTAATCTACATGTTTAGTATCTAGAGAGCATATAATCCATTGGACAATTACATAAGGATTTGTCTATAAGTTCTAACCTAAACCCATCATATTCACTTCACACTTAACCAACACAAAACTCTCCCTCTCCTCTCTATAAGCTTACGGCCAAACATCACCCACCATCCATCCATCATTTTCGATCTTGATCACCTCATTCCAAGTCCATACAAGTGTCGAGGATCGCGTATTAGGAAGCTTGGTGCAAACGGAACGCGAAGGACCTCATTCTATTGCTTTTATCCACTCGATTTTCGACTAGAATCTTCCCTAGCCTCGAGCTAGTAGTAAGTGACTCTAAACCTCTTCTTGATCTTGTCTAGAGTGGTTAATAAAAGTTTCGTCGGTTAAAAATTACGAACATATAAGATCAAAGTCTAAAAGTTTACTAAAGTGATGAACAAGGTGGTTAATGGATGAATATGTGTGTAAATCATGTAGATCTTGTGTGGTTATGATGATTGGGTGATTATCTGATACTTTACTGAATGATATTAGTATATGATGTTGTTGTGGCCACTAAACTCGTTAACGGAATCGATCGAACATGATTTAGATGGTTAAACACTTGAAATCAGAATCTGTCCAACTTTTACAGCCCACTTCTGTTGGCTGTAAACAGGTCTTAACCTCAACGAAAAATCGATATTTTGAATCTAAAATATGCTATTATGAAATACGGTTCTAATGGCACCGGAATCATAATTTTTGGACTCCGTTTACTATTTTTAAAGTGTTAATTTGTAACAGCTACTTAAGCTGAATTTTGACAGCAATAAATGGGTGTCGTACTTTCAGTCATAACCTGAGTTTTGTGATGAATCGGACCATGAAAATCTTACTGTAGATGATAACTGAAGTATTTGTAATTACCCCACTGGAATTTCACAAATCGGACTTACGAAGAATTTTTAATAAATTGTTTCGTGGACTGTGGTCAGAAATACATAAATCTGAGTTCAGTCCCGAATATGAATTTTTATAAAATATTGGTGATGAACCGGACCCCGATATTTCTACACAATAAAATATGGAATGTTTATGACATTGTATAAAAATTTGGGAATTTTTGGAATAATCTAACTATTTTATTTAAATGTCCGAAAACAGCCGGTTTTGGTGTATTAATGCTGAATTGACATAAATTGTGACTTGCGTGTCTAAATGTCGAGTATGCTATCTGTGAATGATTTAACATGTTATATATGTTATGTGCATTATCGTATGATTGATTTTGAGTGGGGAATGGACGGGAAACTTAGATGGGCATAAACCGTTACAGTGATGCATGTTATGTGATAGATACGTGTAGGAACTTTGTGTTCTATTGGAAAGCCACTAAATGACTAACTGGTAAATCATACTAGGACGTGATTGACCGACCTTGACTGTTAGCTATATTGAGAATCTAACCGAGAAAACCGAGGTGAGTTCACACCCTTACTAAGGCATGGGATTCCCGGTGGTTGGGAATGGGATTGAATAACTACTCGTACTATCACTCTATTTATATTACCAACACTACTAGACTACCTACTACTGTCCTCGGATTGAGAAGGGCACGTACGTAAAACCCACGTACACTCACTACTGTCCTCAGATGAGAAGGGCACGTACGTAAAACCTACGTACACTCACACTCACTACTGTCCTCGGATGAGAAGGGCACGTACGTAAAACCTACGTACACTCATACTTAACACCGTCCTCGGATTGGGAAGGACTCTTATGGATACGCCTAGTCTAGTAACATACATAATGGGAAGCCCCCACTAAATATCGTAAAGGTTTGGGAATCAAGAATAATGGGTAATACTTGGTTATGAAACGAACTTCCGATTCCAGATACGAACTCATTAACTAAACAACCAAACGTGAACTCACTCAACTTTGTTGTTGACTAGTTGTTACATGCCTTACAGGTCGCTAAATGCTTGGAGCTTGCACGGGGAAGGAGTCGTTGTGGAACATGGGTTGTTATATCCCATACTTAATAATTGAACTTTATAAACCTATGGAACTTATGTTTGAGACTTTAGACTTATGAACTGTGAACTTATGTTTTGAACTCACGTTTATGCTTCCGCTGTTTAAACCAAACAAGGTTAACTAGCTTTGGTCACCAATCGTATTATGTTTGGTTTTATTTACTTAATTGAATTGTTCAATATGATTGGTGGCTCGATCCTGGTCATGTCACGCCTCCAAGCGGTGATACTCCGCATGGTGGATTTTGGGGGTGTGACAGATTGGTATCAGAGCCATTGGTTATAGAGAACTTGGTTTTAATAAGGGAAAAGTTTTCATTAAAACCAGACTATAACCTGTACAGTGCTCAACGATCCACAACGACGCTTCGCTCCACGTGCAAGACTCGACACCATAAGTGGTATGATTTATGTTATATTATCGGTTAGATAGTTCTCACTGTGCATTAGATAATGTGGTAATTGCTATTTGAACCTCGTGTGCATACTCTCTAATGTCGTCCCACACACTTACACACTTTCGCGACACTTTCCTCATTTACGTTGCTTCATTATGAAGATCATGAGCGGACGCGAAGGACGTATCAACCTCACTCAAGCCCAGTTGACGGCTTTGATCAACGAGCGAGTTGCGGAGGCACTCGCAGCTAACCCTGCAGGAGGTCAACATGCTCAACCTCCTGTGTGCACATTCAAGACGTTCATGGACTGTCGACCTACCACTTTCAGTGGCACCGAAGGAGCAGTGGGCCTTCTTCACTGGTTTGAAAAGCTTGAGACAGTTTTCGAGATGTGCGAATGCCCCGAAGACCGTAGGGTGAAATATGCTACCGGAACACTTGAAGGAGCTGCGTTAACCTGGTGGAAGGCACAGGTTCAACTACTAGGACTGGCAGTTGCTAATGCCACGCCCTGGAATGGTTTCAAAGAGCTGATCAAAGAGGAGTACTGTAGTCGGGATGACATCCACAAGCTAGAAGTGGAATTTTACAATCTGAAGATGACAGGATCTGAGATTGAGGCGTATACCAAGAGGTCGAATGAACTGGCCATCCTGTGCCCAACTATGGTGGACCCTCCCATCAAACGTATTGAGCTTTACCTCAAGGGCCTTGCACCAGCGATTCAAAGTCATGTGACTTCAGCCAACTTGGGTACCATCCAGCAAGTCGTCAAATTGGCTCATCGTCTCACCGACCAGGCAGTGGAACAAAACAGACTACCCAAGCGTATTGGTGCTGCTACTTCTGATGCACCTACCGACAACAAACGAAAATGGGATGGGAATTCCGGCAAAGGCTCTACCTCTGTTCAGTCTCAGTCTCAGCAACGAAGGACTAAGGACCATAGGAGCCCTGGCCAGCACTTTTCTGGTAGTCAAGGGCAGGGTGGATATCGAGGAAACCACCCAAAGTGCAACAAATGCAACAGACACCACAGTGGTCAGTGCAACAAGGGACACTGTCAGAGGTGTCTCAAGATGGGTCATGAAGCCAAGGATTGCAGGAGCCCACGGCCTACGAATCAGAATCGTCAGCAGCAACAGCAAGCACCGCAGAATCAGCAACAGCAACAGGGCAACAAGGGATGCTTTCAGTGTGGTGCTGAAGATCACTTCAAGAGACACTGCCCGCAGTTAAATCAGAATCAGAATCACAACCAAGGAAACGGGAACAATAATGGGGGCAACAATGGAGGAAACAATGATGGCAACGGTGCCAGGGGTCGTGTGTTTGCGAAAGGGCCACACTGCCATTTTAGCACTCGTTACTGACACATCTACGGAAGAGAAGAGAATTGAAGACATCCCTATTGTGCGCGAATTTCCCGAGGTATTTCCTGAGGAATTACCTGGTCTTCCTCCTCATCGCCAAGTTGAGTTTCAAATCGAGCTAGCTCCTGGAGCAGCGCCAGTAGCTCGAGCACCATATCGTCTAGCCCCATCAGAACTCGAAGAACTGTCCACACAACTACAAGAACTCTTGGAAAAGGGTTTTATACGTCCTAGCTCTTCACCCTGGGGAGCTCCAGTCTTGTTCGTGAAAAAGAAAGACGGTACCTTCAGGATGTGTATTGACTATCGCGAACTTAACAAGGTGACTGTGAAGAATCGTTATCCTCTTCCACGTATTGACGACTTGTTTGACCAGTTTCAAGGGTCGAGCTATTACTCCAAGATTGATTTGAGATCGGGATACCATCAGCTGAGAGTCCGAGATGAGGACGTCTCCAAAACAGCATTCAGAACTCGTTACGGCCATTACGAGTTTCTGGTTATGCCATTCGGGCTGACAAATGCACCAGCGGTCTTCATGGATCTCATGAACCGAGTGTGCAAGCCTTACCTGGATAAGTTCGTTATTGTGTTCATCGATGATATCCTGATCTATTCTAAGAGTCAGGAGGAACACGAGCAGCATCTACGACTTATGCTGGAACTTCTTCGAAAAGAACGGTTGTATGCCAAGTTTTCGAAATGTGATTTCTGGCTTCGCGAAGTCCACTTTCTAGGCCACGTGGTAAACAAGGATGGAATTCATGTGGATCCATCTAAGGTTGAATCGATCAAGAACTGGCCCGCACCCCGCACACCAACGGAAATCCGCCAATTCTTGGGTTTGGCCGGATATTACAGAAGGTTTATAAAAGATTTCTCCAAGATTGCGCAACCTCTCACTTCACTGACTCAGAAGGGTGTCATCTATCGTTGGGGTGATGCACAGGAGTCCGCGTTTCAACATCTAAAGGATAGACTTTGTAGCGCGCCTATCCTCTCATTGCCAGAAGGCACCGATGATTTCGTGGTTTATTGCGACGCTTCCATCCAAGGACTTGGTTGCGTATTGATGCAACGTGACAAGGTCATTGCCTACGCATCGCGCCAACTTAAAGTTCACGAAAGAAGCTACACTACTCACGATCTGGAGCTGGGAGCAGTTGTTTTCGCACTTAAGATATGGAGACATTACCTGTACGGTACCAAGTGCACCATTTACACCGACCACAGGAGTCTCGAGCATATCTTCAAGCAAAAAGAGTTAAACATGCGACAACGCCGATGGGTCGAACTCTTGAATGATTACGAATGCGCTATCAAGTATCATCCGGGCAAAGCCAATGTTGTGGCTGACGCCCTCAGTCGAAAGGATACTTTACCTAAGCGTGTACGAGCATTACAGCTTACCATCCAGTCTAACCTTCCTGCCCAAATTCGAGATGCCCAGGTCGAAGCATTGAAAGCAGAAAACATCAGGGCTGAATCCTTACGAGGATCAAGGCAGCGGCTGGAACTAAAGGAAAACGGTGCCTACTATGTTAACGGGCGCATCTGGGTTCCATTTTATGGCAACTTACGCGAGCTTGTGATGGATGAAGCACATAAGTCTCGTTATTCGGTACATCCTGGTTCGGATAAAATGTACCACGATCTCAAGACTACGTACTGGTGGCCTGGCATGAAAGCCCACATAGCAACCTACGTCAGTAAGTGCTTGACTTGTGCGAGAGTCAAGTCTGAATATCAGAAACCATCAGGCCTACTTCAACAACCGGAGATCCCGAAATGGAAATGGGAGCAAATTTCCATGGATTTTGTTACCGGCCTGCCTAGATCTCAACGCGGGAACGATACCATTTGGGTGATCATAGATCGACTAACCAAGTCTGCACATTTTCTGGCTATCAAAGAAACGGACAAGTTCTCTACTCTTGCAGACATTTACCTAAAGGAAGTGGTATCAAGGCACGGAGTGCCAATCTCTATTATATCTGATCGTGATGCACGTTTTACTTCTGAACTGTGGCAAGCAATGCACAAGTCCTTTGGCTCACGTTTAGATATGAGCACCGCTTATCACCCGCAGACGGATGGGCAATCTGAACGCACCATCCAAACCCTTGAAGACATGCTTAGGGCATGTGTAATCGATTTTGGTAACGGCTGGGAAAAGCACCTCCCGCTAGTGGAGTTCTCATATAACAACAGCTACCACACCAGCATCCAAGCCGCTCCGTTTGAGGCATTGTACGGACGCAAATGCCGATCGCCTCTCTGTTGGGCAGAAGTTGGTGACAGCCAAATCACTGGCCCAGAACATGTGGTAGATACCACCGAGAAAATTGCTCAGATACGACAGCGAATGGCGGCAGCTCGTGACCGTCAGAAATGCTATGCTGATGAGGGAAGAAAACCACTCGAGCTCCAGGTTGGGGATCGAGCGCTACTCAAAGTCTCACCTTGGAAAGGTGTAGTCCGCTTTGGCAAACGAGGCAAACTCAATCCGCGTTATATCGGACCGTTCAAAGTCATTGAGAAAATTGGCCAAGTCGCCTACAGGTTGGATCTACCTGAAGAACTCAGCGGAGTTCACAACGTATTCCACGTATCAAATCTGAAGAAGTGTCTGTCAGATGAGCCCTTCATAGTTCCTCTCAAGGAACTCACAATCGACGACCAGCTGCGGTTCGTCGAGGAACCAGTAGAGATTACTGATCGAGATGTTAAGATTCTCAAGCACACAAGAATACCTCTCGTTCGAGTTCGTTGGAATGCTCGTCGTGGCCCAGAGTATACCTGGGAACGAGAAGATCAAATGAAACTTAAGTATCCCCAACTGTTTAAGAAAAACGCAACCACTACTGAGGCTGAAGCTACCGCAGAATTTCGGGACGAAATTCCAAGTCAACGGGGGGATGATGTGACACCCCAGGAAAATCTGGAAAACAACGCAACTTAACTAGATTCCTCAGTAACCACGCGCTAAATTTCAGGACGAAATTCTCTTAACAGGGGGAGAATGTGACAACCCTCAAATTCCCATGTATTCCGTACAAATTATTATTGATAATTAAAGTACTTGATGACGGTGCTGAATCATTTGACTGCTCTCTGATTACTGTGTTATACCTACATGTACTTGTTAACATGCTAGTAGCATACAGAAAAGTTACTAAATAGACCGTTATATTTTCCTAAGTATTAGAAAGTAAAAACGTTGCAAAAATATATAAGTAGGACGCTATACGGATTAATTAAGCAGTTTATCGGAACAGTGTCGAACCGAACAACCGGACTTTACCCGGAACCTAAAAATATTGCCATTCACATTGTTTATCTTTTTCTGAGCCAGTTAGGGTCCCTGAATACCCTAACCCCCGTCACAACTTACTATACGCTAGTAACCGGGTTAATCCCTAAAATAACTAAACTTGATCTAACTAGTACTTAAGGTTTAGTTGGAAATGAACTAGACCCCCCCCCCCCTTAACCAACCGTCCCCAAGAAGGGGAACATACTTTGTCCTCTAAACCATTATTTTAATCTACATGTTTAGTATCTAGAGAGCATATAATCCATTGGACAATTACATAAGGATTTGTCTATAAGTTCTAACCTAAACCCATCATATTCACTTCACACTTAACCAACACAAAACTCTCCCTCTCCTCTCTATAAGCTTACGGCCAAACATCACCCACCATCCATCCATCATTTTCGATCTTGATCACCTCATTCCAAGTCCATACAAGTGTCGAGGATCGCGTATTAGGAAGCTTGGTGCAAACGGAACGCGAAGGACCTCATTCTATTGCTTTTATCCACTCGATTTTCGACTAGAATCTTCCCTAGCCTCGAGCTAGTAGTAAGTGACTCTAAACCTCTTCTTGATCTTGTCTAGAGTGGTTAATAAAAGTTTCGTCGGTTAAAAATTACGAACATATAAGATCAAAGTCTAAAAGTTTACTAAAGTGATGAACAAGGTGGTTAATGGATGAATATGTGTGTAAATCATGTAGATCTTGTGTGGTTATGATGATTGGGTGATTATCTGATACTTTACTGAATGATATTAGTATATGATGTTGTTGTGGCCACTAAACTCGTTAACGGAATCGATCGAACATGATTTAGATGGTTAAACACTTGAAATCAGAATCTGTCCAACTTTTACAGCCCACTTCTGTTGGCTGTAAACAGGTCTTAACCTCAACGAAAAATCGATATTTTGAATCTAAAATATGCTATTATGAAATACGGTTCTAATGGCACCGGAATCGTAATTTTTGGACTCCGTTTACTATTTTTAAAGTGTTAATTTGTAACAGCTACTTAAGCTGAATTTTGACAGCAATAAATGGGTGTCGTACTTTCAGTCATAACCTGAGTTTTGTGATGAATCGGACCATGAAAATCTTACTGTAGATGATAACTGAAGTATTTGTAATTACCCCACTGGAATTTCACAAATCGGACTTACGAAGAATTTTTAATAAATTGTTTCGTGGACTGTGGTCAGAAATACATAAATCTGAGTTCAGTCCCGAATATGAATTTTTATAAAATATTGGTGATGAACCGGACCCCGATATTTCTACACAATAAAATATGGAATGTTTATGACATTGTATAAAAATTTGGGAATTTTTGGAATAATCTAACTATTTTATTTAAATGTCCGAAAACAGCCGGTTTTGGTGTATTAATGCTGAATTGACATAAATTGTGACTTGCGTGTCTAAATGTCGAGTATGCTATCTGTGAATGATTTAACATGTTATATATGTTATGTGCATTATCGTATGATTGATTTTGAGTGGGGAATGGACGGGAAACTTAGATGGGCATAAACCGTTACAGTGATGCATGTTATGTGATAGATACGTGTAGGAACTTTGTGTTCTATTGGAAAGCCACTAAATGACTAACTGGTAAATCATACTAGGACGTGATTGACCGACCTTGACTGTTAGCTATATTGAGAATCTAACCGAGCAAACCGAGGTGAGTTCACACCCTTACTAAGGCATGGGATTCCCGGTGGTTGGGAATGGGATTGAATAACTACTCGTACTATCACTCTATTTATATTACCAACACTACTAGACTACCTACTACTGTCCTCGGATTGAGAAGGGCACGTACGTAAAACCCACGTACACTCACTACTGTCCTCAGATGAGAAGGGCACGTACGTAAAACCTACGTACACTCACACTCACTACTGTCCTCGGATGAGAAGGGCACGTACGTAAAACCTACGTACACTCATACTTAACACCGTCCTCGGATTGGGAAGGACTCTTATGGATACGCCTAGTCTAGTAACATACATAATGGGAAGCCCCCACTAAATATCGTAAAGGTTTGGGAATCAAGAATAATGGGTAATACTTGGTTATGAAACGAACTTCCGATTCCTGATACGAACTCATTAACTAAACAACCAAACGTGAACTCACTCAACTTTGTTGTTGACTAGTTGTTACATGCCTTACAGGTCGCTAAATGCTTGGAGCTTGCACGGGGAAGGAGTCGTTGTGGAACATGGGTTGTTATATCCCATACTTAATAATTGAACTTTATAAACCTATGGAACTTATGTTTGAGACTTTAGACTTATGAACTGTGAACTTATGTTTTGAACTCACGTTTATGCTTCCGCTGTTTAAACCAAACAAGGTTAACTAGCTTTGGTCACCAATCGTATTATGTTTGGTTTTATTTACTTAATTGAATTGTTCAATATGATTGGTGGCTCGATCCTGGTCATGTCACGCCTCCAAGCGGTGATACTCCGCATGGTGGATTTTGGGGGTGTGACAGTAATGGTATGAAGGAAGGCTGAGGGTTGTTCGGCTCGTAGTCCGGTTGTGGCCCATATGGGTTAGGAGGTGTTGAGCTGTGTGAGACCGACCGTCTAGCCAGCTCAAAGAGGTTTCTCTGGTTTTGCCGGGGATCGTCACTCTCTGTCATAGATGGAGCTCGTACGTTCGAAGGTCCAGCTTCATTATCGTTGGGGGCGGTGACTGGCCCCTTTCCACGCCCTCTTCTCCTGAAGAATCTTGGCGGCATTTTTGTTAATCCTGTCAACATAGCATGAGATAACAATAACAAAAATACATGCAAAATAAAGGACAACACAAACAAAGTGGAATTTGTCCTATGTTATATGTCTAGACTCGAAAGTTTAGATATGTGCAATTGTGTCATTGAGATTAAACACAAAAGGCTAGTGTTTAATTCACTCAATGTTGGCTCTGATACCAACCTGTCACACCCCGATTTCCACGTGTCACCGGTGGGCCCGGTGGGGGAGTATCGTGACGTGGTTGGCAACATAATAGTCAAACAACACAACAATTATTATGCACAGCGGAAGCAAATTTAAAAAGATGTAATACAACCGAATTTAATATTGTAATATCAATGTCACAATATTCGGAAGTTTATCCACAGTCGGATCGAAAATAAAAATATAATTTATAGTTCAACAGACTTCAGGCATCTTAAGCTTGCGAGACTTCTAATGATGCTAAGGAGAAATCCCAGCCAATTTCGCTTAGTACCTGCATTTAATCTTTTTGGGAAAATACGTCAGTTTACACTGGTAAATACAATCAACTGACTCATTTTGGAAAATGATTGAAAATTGGTTTGGATGCACATGGCATAAACATTTTATTTAACTTGGGAGAATTATTTAATATTATAATCTTGTGAACGAATTACATATTCCTTGTGCGTTCGGTAGCCCGGATCCTGTCCGGGTTAAAGATCAATAGACACACCACAATATTCTTTTGTGCACTGACGGGTGTACGCCTACACCCCGCGCTTAAGTCGTGGCCATTTCGTAAAATAATGCCAAGGATATCCGGGACATGGTCATTAACCCCCCAAAGGCTTTAAGTAACAAGACTGTTTAAACGAGCCGATCAAATTAGTCAATTACCCACTCAACGGTGGAGGATTTGATGCTCGATCAAGCGGTATGCTATATACCATAACCCAAGCCCGTATAGGAAAAATAAGTTAAAAGTATTTACCTGAGCAAAGTATAATTCACAATTAGCAAAATGCACGTAGGTTTTACTGGTCCTCCTAATCTGGAACGAAGGTTTTATAATAACCTATTAGAATCCTAACGGGTCTTTAATTAAGCTTAAGCCTAGACCGGCTAGTTTCAAAGATACGGTTCGTACGCACGATTAAGCGAAGACCGGATAGAATGTGATTTAGACCCGACAAGTTTGAAGACTTTCTTAATATGGGTTGATTATTCACATTCTGAATTTTGAGATAAAACCGATAAGGTTTGACCCGTTTCGGCTAATTTATGTAAACTTGTTACATAAACCGAACCGTACGCGTAATAAGCGTGACGGGTATTCATGAGAGCCATATACAGGTTTCCTAAGTTAATTATGCCTCAAATATGTTGTGAGATCAGTAAGATGTCTTTCATTATGCCCGAAACGTATTTAAACACAAACTAGGCCCCGTAGGGGTAGTTTGGTCATTTTAAAGTTTATAAAAGAGTTTAAGTAACAAGCTGAGTTACAGGTCTAATGTAATCAGAAAATATACTCAATTTACGAAGTTATATCAGTAGGATAAAGTATATATGTGAAATTTATCAATTATAACCAAATTATGCCCCGTAGGGGTATTTTGGTAATTTCACATAAGCCGAAAAGCTCAAAACTGAAGTCTGAGTTTATCAACCTTTGCTTACTGTTAAAATATTATAATTTGCCTCAAATATCAGTAGGTATCAACCCTAGTATGTTTAATATAGTTATAGCACATACTATGCGTTAAAAACGCTTAAAAGGGCGATTAAGGGCCATTTCAGGGTTCGATACTTAAATCTGATATTTTTATATTTCCAGATGGCTTAAAATAATTTATTTATCATATGTGATCAGTAGAAAAAGGTTTGGATTCGTTTAGATATGTAAAACTCATTTTATGGCCCGTAAGGGCAAAACCGACAATTACCGGATTAAGCCTACGACTACTAGTTATGCTCAGCCTAAAATTAATTAAAAATCTTTAAAAATCCAAAAATAATATATTACATCAGTGGGTAAAGAGATTGATATCAAAAAGTATGTTTAAGTAGGCTATACGCTAAATACGCCGCTTAATTAACATAAAGCTTTAATTTTACGCTAACGAGCATAACTCTTAACCTACACCTCAAACTGATGTCAAATTTTGCATACAAGTTTATATATCAGTAATTAAAGTTTCTACTCTTTTACATTTCCAAAAATCACGTTTTAAGGCAATAAGGGCATAATGGTCAACATATGAGCAATTAACGGAAATATGCATATTAATTGGATAACTAATGAACCAAGGTGTATAATCACAGAGGGTTGTACTAACATGTAACCTAGTCCAATTAAAGCTCTGAGGCATTTTTAAAACATGCCCAAACGGGTCAGAACTGAAAGTCAAAGTGAAAGTCAAACTATGTGACTTTCGGTTCCGAACCGGGTCTTTACAGGAAATTGTCGGGTTGAACATGTTTGGACATGTTCTTACACTTATTACCAAGTTATAACAATGATCAAACAGGTTGTATATGATCTACATTGCTAATTATGCATAAATTGTACTTTAAACATTCTGTTGACTTTTTCTTAGCAAGTTTGACCCAACTTTTGACCTGGTTAGAGTGGTAATCAGGGGGAACCCTTTTAAGGGTTTATTACCCACATAAATACCAACTTATAACTACTTTTAATTCGAGATTTGACTGTGCCATTATTAATTAATCTCGAAGTCAAACCGTAATTACGATGGTTTGACTTTTAGCTAAATAACTAAGCTAAACTTAATTAGGAAAGGATTAGCAAACTTACAAGTGTCTAATGGTTGATTAGGAAGGCCTGGAAGATGCTCTTGCGCTCCACAATTGATCAGAAGATGTTGAGTAATGAATGATCAAAGTGTTGCACCTTGAGAGCTTTATATAGTGATCCAAGACACCACAAAGTGTTGACAACAAAGTCTACTACTGCCCACAACATTCCCACATGTGTCCCTAGTGTTTAGGGGTTGTTTACGGGCCAAGGGATATGAGGAAAACCGTTTAAAGTTCCAGAATCGCGTTTAAACAGCAAATAGCAACTTCTGTTGGAGCTGGGCGTAGCTTGCGCACCGTAAGGGTATGTTGCTTGCGGTGCGCAAGCGTTCATCAGGGACCAAAACAGCTTGTTCTTTCAGGATTTCGAAAGGGCAACCTCATATTCCTTAATTGGGACCTCAATTATCAGTTAGGGACCTCCAATAAGTGCCTAATACAGTAACATACCCTACCACTTTGGTATGTTTCATTTGAATTCATTTTGAAAGTGCCTTAAATGACGGCTTACCGTAGGAATTTTATCGGAACCCATCTAGCACTATGAATTTAATTATTGACAATACATTTCTGGATTTACAAATATATTAGATGTTTAATATACATATACTTGGGTCTTGGGATTTATAAATGAGGTCGTTCAGAGGTAAAAATTTAACATGACGCCACTTTTAAATCCTGCCAAAACATCTTTATTAAATCCGGGTTTATAACGCTTTTGTCATACATGACACGTGTCGTTATTTTATTGAACACGAATTTTCGAGGTGTTACAAGATATAGAGGTAAACGAAAAGTTAAAATTTGTTGAGAAACCTCTTCAGATATAAGACAGAAAAGTGAAGTTTCTCAAGCACAAACGACTAGTGCTAGTTAAAGTAAAGTGGGATTCAAAGAGATGAGTTGAATACACTTGGGAACTGGAATCTGAGATGAAGAAAAAGTATCCTCAATTATTCCAGTAAATCTCGAGGACGAGATTTTTATTAAGGTGGGGAGAATGTAACAACTCTCATCAAAAGTCATATTTATTAAATTAATTTGTCCAATAGGAAACCCTAATTGAGACACCCAAGTGATTCTGCACAAACCCTAAAATTTTCAGAACAATCAGAATCAGGATTAGGGCCCCTAAAACTCAAGGGGGGTAAAACCCTATTAACAATTATCCTTCTAAAATGCTGTCGAAATAGAATTTTCATGCAACGTCGACTCATCAGGGCTAGATAGGTGACGAAGCAGGCCTACCCTACTTTGACACCCCAGGCGACACGCGGCACGTACCGCGGATTCTTCCGCGACTAGCGGGAGGTGCAAATTTTGGGTATAAATAGAAGGGCCTGGCACTTGCATTCTGTTGTTCGTTCGACGATCAAATTACAAATATACGCTGAGATATACGTAGATTACTATAAAACACACACGATTCACGAAGTGCTGCCGCAAACAGGGTAATAACTCGATCGCTGATACGATTCAATGTCCGATCGATTAAACTATCCAATGGATGTTTAAGTGCTGCCCACATTGGGGTTTATGCTTTGTCATTCGTTGTTAATTCAATGGAGTTTTAAGTATCGCACTTTGTCATTCGTTGTGAAGGTTTTAATCTCGTGAGTTATCGTAAATGTTGTATTAAGTTACTAACCGAATTGTGTTCATGTTATTAAATTTAGGTTAAAAGGCTAATCAGTAGGCTAGGCTCTGCTCAAATTAAATCTGCAATGTGAGTTATTCTCTTTTTATCAAAGTGTTTTCTTAAACATTTTTCAGAGTTATAATTACAGTGATTAAGTATATGTAGTCACCAACTTACAGCCGGTATATGGGGTATTGTGCACATTACTACTGTTTTTATCAATTTAGGTGGGCGAACCTAATTAATGATACTCGTTACTATTGGGTGAACGAACTCAATAGTAATATGACCACCGTCACCGAAACGAGTCGAGTGACAAACACTGTGGGTAATTGGTTGAAATAAACATTGTAATCTCTCTTAATACTGTAAATTATAATAAACGAGTCATTTTTATAAAAGAATGATTCACACAGTATTTCCCGCTGACAAAACCTTTTTCAAACATGTTTCAGGTGATCTGTTGTGATTCAGGAAAAGGGCCGAGAAGCACTACAAGCTTAAGGAAATGGCTCAGTATAAAATAAAGAAACATGTTTTGTAAAATAAAAGATTTCTCCGTGAAATCTCAATATTGTAAATTACCGGGTTTTATCCCGAGTTGTGAAATAAAATAATCAGGAAATATTTCAGTTTTAAAAAGATCCTGAAGAAACTTCCGCTGTTAATTAAATACCACGGGATTTCTGTCCCGCGGCTCCTGAAACGGGTCAAACCGGGTTAGGGGCCGTGACAGAAATGGCAAGGATACATGATGTGTTTCATATATCTAATCTTAAAAAGTGTTTAGCTGATGAATCACTGATAGTACCTCTTAAGGATATAGAGGTAAATGAACAACTCAAATTTGTAGAAAGACCTCTACAAATTGAAGACAGGAAAGTCAAGAATCTCAAGCATAAGAGATTAGTTCTAGTCAAAGTGAAGTGGGACTCCAAAAGAGGACCAGAGTACACATGGGAACTTGAATCCGAAATGCAAAGGAAATATCCGCATTTGTTTCAGTAGAACTCGAGGACGAGCTCTAAAACAAGGTGGGGAGAATGTAACAACCCTCGGTAAAACCAACATCCTCATAATATTTCCGACGCCTTAGTATATTGTAAAAAGTCCCAATATGTCTTTAAATACACCCCGTATGTGAAAAACCGAACCCGTATTATGTTATAACATATAATATAAATTAAAAACTAGAAAAAGTAAGTTGAGGCAGGCCGCGTAGACCCACCCCAACCTTTCACGCGGGCAGTATCAATGCTGGAACATGACTCCGCTGATTTCTTTAGTTCAAGCGGGCCGCGTAAGCTTAAGCTTACATTGACGCTGGCCGCGAGAGATCATCAAACGCGGAGACATCCTGAGCTGACACGTGTCGTCATCGTGGCGGGTCTATTTGGTGAGCCGGACAAGCTAGTCCGTTGACTAGCTTTGACGCGGGCCGCGTAAGCGAACCTTGTCTTTCACGCGGGCCGCGTGAGAGTCCAATATCAGCCCTATATAAGAAAGCAACGGGTTTTCGTTTTCCGTCGCTCATTATCAAATTCTAAATCACAATTTCTGTAGAAGAGTTATAATAGTCGGGTATTATACCCCTAATTAGCGAGGTTCTGCTCCGTTGTAAGTATTATAACTCCAGTTTCGAAATAGTTACGCTGCCCGATTGATTTAGGGTTCCGTAACAACTGTCGTGGTTCTACCCGACGTAGTTGTTGGAATGCCGTCTCGAGGAGGGTATCATTAATATTTTCAAAGGGTTATGATACTAACCAATGTACATTTGTATAAATTATAGATTATATCCAGGAAACCCTTACGATAAGCCTAAGATAGCAATATGAGTTTATCCTCTTTTTGTTAACATTTTTGGAATGTTTTACAAAACCTTAAATGTTTTACAATGTGATTAAGCGGTGATTGAGTCTTTGTAGTTCTTCAATTACTGCCGGTATGTTGGGGTTTTGTATACAAAAATTACTACACTGTGAGTAGTAAGTCAAGGTTGACAGTACGTTACCATTGGACAATGAGTTAGCCAATGTGTAATATGACCCACAAGTTAGTGGATTGATAGTACCAAATGGAGTAATTGTGTAGACATAAACAATGTGATCGCTCTCAATACTGTTTTAATCAATAAAATGTTTCTTGATTAAACTGGGATTCACTCACCAGTATTTCCGACTGACAAATGTTTTTAAAACGCGTTTCAGGTAACCCAATGTGACAGCCAATTAGTAAAAAGCCAGCTGGAGAGCACTGAAGTCTTAGGAAAAATGTGGCTATAAAAGTTACCTAATAAACGATGTTTTAAATTCAATAAAATAGGGTTTATCCCTATAAGCGTATTGTAATAAGAAACTTGGGTTTTATTAATATTAAATATGGTGGTTTTACTCTGATAAACATTTCCTAACTACGGTCCTGATGTAAATTCCGCTGCCATATTAACGAAACCTGATACCACCACCACTGAGTTGGCGTCTGCCCGTTCCCGGGACAGATAAGGGATCGGGGGTTGCGACACTTTTGCGGAAGCATATGATGTGTGACTTGTTTAAAACCATTGCATTCAATTATAATAAACAACTATATGATCAAAACGATGTTCATCCATTCATTAAGTTTAAAGTATTACAAACACCATTTATTTAAGTCTTAAACACAACCTTCGACAAAGTTACAAATTGACGAAAGCGGATGACATCTAAACTTGGAATTTACTTCTAGAAATGATACCAGCGCCCAAGATCCAATTTCTTACCTGAAATACATGTAATTTTGGAAAACATCAACAAAAGTTGAGCGAGTTCATGCGTTTTGTTTGAGTACTGAAAAGCTTGTAAACTTTTAGAGACTCCTTTGAAAATAGGTATGAAAAGCATTTATGAATATATCAAATTAATGTTTTATAGGGACATTAAAGCATGTGAAGGAATCGGGAGCACTCAAAATTAGTAGGCTTATACCCTCGTCGATTCCCTCGACTAAATCGAATTCCCCTTCGACTATGTCGAATTCCCCTTCGACTGTGTCAATTTACCTTGACTATGTCAATTTACCCTAGACCATTGTCGATTTACCTCGACCGGGACACCGAAGCACTCAAGTTGTCACGGCCCCCGTCCCGGTTTTACCCGGTCTAGGAGCCGCGGAACAGAAACCCGTGGTATTTATTATTTGAGTTGACAGTGGAAGTTTAACAAGATCTTTGAAAACTTGAAAATGCCCAATTATTTTATTTCATAAATTGGGACCCGTAATTTACAATAGAGGAATTTCACGAGGGAATTCCCTGTTTTACAAAACATGTTTATTTATTTTACTGAGCCACCACTTCAAGCTTGTTAGTGCTCCGTAGCACGTTTCCTTGATTTACAGTAGGTCACCTGAAACATGTTTGAAAAATATTTTATCAGCAGGGAAATATTGGCGAGTCACTCAAGTTTGATAAACGACACACAGTTATAAATTACAGCATAAGAGCGATTACAATGGCTTCTATCTTATTTTTATCTGGCGCCGTGTCACCTCCTGGTGACGATGGCCATACCACTATTGGGTCCTTTCACCCAAGTAGTGATGATTATCACTGTTAGGATTTATTAGCCTAACCGTGAGAAATTAGTAATGTGCACAATACCCCACTAGCCAGTGATTCAAGATAACCACGACTTAATCCCTGTAATTATAAATTTTGAAAATAATTGGAGTATTGTAAAACACTTTTGATGAAAAGAGAATGACTCACATTGCAAGTTTAAACGGGCAGAGTTTAGCCTACTGATAAGCCTTGTAATCTAATTTAAATAATAATGCACACGAACTAGGTCAATAACTTAATACAACATTTATGATAACTCAAGAGATTAAAACCCTCACGACAAATGACAAAGTGCAATACTTAAACATCCATCGAATTCACGATGAATGACAAAGTATAGCCCTAATTTGGCCAGCACTTAAACATCCATCGGATTGGTTTCAATCGATCGGACATTGAATCGTAGCAGCGATCGAGTTAGTACCCTGTATCGTAGCAGCGCCTTGATCCTTAAAAGCTTGTTTTCTGCAGAATTTGGTCGTTTTGAAGTGAAAATTTCGAGTGCAGATAAATGCCCCATGCACAGGCTACTTATAGCCTGTTTTTCAGTCTTACGCGGCCCGCGTAAGCCTTAACAGGCTTTTACGCGGCCCGCGAGAGCCCCTAGTCTACGTGTAGGCTTGATGTGTCACGAGTAGGTTTGCCAGGTGGATGCCACGTGGTTCGGATGCTTATCCGGTCAAACTTCATGTTGACGCGGCCCGCGTAAGGCTATGCTTAACCTTTACGCGGCCCGCGAGAAGACCAAATTTGATGTTTTCTTGATTTTTCATGCACATTAGGGTTTCAGGGGTCTGGGTTTTCACTTACGGGTCGTTTTGGGACAATTTTGCAGGTCCTTAAATCCTCCCCACCTTATTTAAAATCTCGTCCTCAAGATTTACTGAAATAAGTGAGGATATTTTCGCTTCATCTCCGATTCCAGCTCCCAGGTGTATTCTAGTCCTCTTTTTGAATCCCACTTGACTTCAACTAGAACTAATCTTTTGTGTTTGAGAAACTTGACCTTTCTGTCTTCTATCTGCAGTGGCTTCTCAATAAATTTTAACTTTTCTTTTACTTCTACATCTTGAAGAGGTACTACCAGGGATTCATTAGATAGACATTTCTTGAGGTTGGATACATGAAATACGTCATGTACCCCTGCTAACTCCTCTGGTAGTTGTAAGCGATAGGCGACTGGTCCTATTCGCTGGATTACTGGGAAGGGTCCTACGTACCTTGGACTTAGTTTTCCTTTCTTACCGAACTGAACTACTCCTTTCCAAGGAGAAACTTTCAGTAGTACTTTGTCTCCAACTTGAAATTCTAACGGCTTGCGTCGATTGTCTGCATAACTTTTCTGGCGATCTCGAGCCGTCTTTAGTCTTTCCTTGATTTGAGTGATCTTGTCGGTGGTTTCTTGCACGATTTCAGGACCTGATAATTGACTTTCTCCTATCTCTTCCCAACAAACTGGAGTTCTGCACTTTCGTCCATACAGTGCTTCAAATGGGGCAGCTTCGATGCTTGCATGATAACTATTGTTATAGGAGAATTCGATTAAAGGTAGGTGGTCATCCCAGTTTCCACCAAAATCTATCACACATGCCCTGAGCATGTCTTCCAGGGTTTGGATCGTCCTTTCACTATGTCCGTCTGTCTGGGGATGATAAGCTATACTTAAATTTAATCGTGTCCCCATGGCTTCTTGGAAACTTGTCTAAAAATGTGAAGTGAAACGACTATCTCTATCCGATACAATAGAGAGTGGGACTCCATGTAGCGATACTACTTCGTCTACGTACAACTTTGCCAACCTTTCCATGCTAAAGGTTTCCTTCATGGGTAGAAAATGAGCTGATTTGGTTAATCGATCCACAATTACCCAAATCGCATCATTACCCTTTCTGGTCTTGGGTAACTTAGTAACAAAATCCATTGTTATGAGTTCCCATTTCCATACTGGCATTTCTAAATGTTGGAGTAATCCTGAAGGTTTCTGGTGTTCTGCCTTAACTTGTGAACAAGTTAGACACTTAGAAACATATCTAGCTATGTCCTTTTTCATTCCTATCCACCAGAAGTTATTCCTTAAATCTTGGTACATTTTATTGTTACCAGGGTGCATGGTATATCTAGATTTATGAGCTTCCTCTAGAATCTTATTTTTTAAGTCTCCTTGCTTAGGTACCCAAATCCTCTTCTTGTGGAATCTCCAAATTCCATCAGCTCATTTCTCTAATTCCTTTATTCGTCCTTTCATTCCTTCAGCATCATCCTTGATTGTTGTTTCTTGAACATTCTTCAATTGTTCCATTAAGTCTAATTGTAATCTTAATCTAAGAGCACGAACTCGCTTTTGCTTTTCATGATACTTACGACTTAAGGCATCTGCAACTACGTTTTCTTTTCCTTCGTGATATTGAATATCACAGTCGTAATCACTTAGAATTTCCATCCATCTTCTTTGTCTCATGTTTAATTCTTTTTGCCCAAATATGTATCTTAAGCTCTTATGATCTGTATAGACTGTAAACTTACTGCCATACAAATAGTGTCTCCAAATCTTAAGGGCAATAATTATTGCTTCTAACTCTAAGTCATGAGTCGTAGAATTTTCCTCGTGCTTCTTCAATTGCCTTGAGGCATACGCAATTACCTTTTTGCGTTGCATTAGCACACATCCTAATCCTAGCTTTGAAGCATCACAGTAAACTTCAAAATCTTCTGTTCCTTCTGGTAAGGCAAGAATTGGGGCGTTTGTTAACCTTTGCTTCAAAATCCTAAAGGCCTCCTCCTGCCTAGGCCCCCATTCAAACTTCACTGATTTACAGGTTAGCTTAGTTAATGGTACAACTATTTTGGAAAAATCCTTAATAAACCGTCTATAGTATCCGGCTAACCCTAGAAAACTTCTAATTTCCATAGCTAATGGCGGGACCTTCCATTTGGTGATTGCTTCTATCTTGGAGGGATCTACGTGAATACCTTCGTGATTCACCATGTGACCTAAAAATTGCACCTCCTGTAGCCAAAATTCACACTTCGAGAATTTGGCATAAAGCTTTTCTTTTCTTAACAAAGTTAAGAGTGCTTGCAGGTACTCACAATGCTCCTCCTGGCTTTTGGAATAAATAAGTATATCGTCGATGAAAACAATTACAAATTTATCCAAGTACGGTTTACATATTCTATTCATCATGTCCATAAATGCTGCCAGAGCATTTGTTAATCCAAAGGGCATGACTGTAAACTCGTAGTGACCATACCTAGTTCTGAAAGCAGTTTTAGGTATGTCTTCTTCTTGTACTTTCAACTGATGGTATCCGGAGCGTAAGTCTATCTTAGAAAAGTATCTAGCTCCTTGAAATTGATCGAAAAGATCATCAATCCTAGGTAACGAGTACCGATTCTTAATTGTAACCTTATTCAATTCCCTATAATCAATACACATTCGCATTGAACCATCTTTCTTTTTCACAAACAACACGGGTGCTCCCCACGGGGATGAATTAGGTTGTATAAATCCTTTGCTTAGTAATTCATCTAATTGCTTTTTCAATTCTAGCATTTCGGTGGGTGCTAACCGATAAGGTGCCTTGGCTATCGGTGTAGTTTCAGGAATTAGATAAATCCTAAATTCTACTTCCCTATCGGGTGGTAGTCCAGGTAGTTCTTCCGGAAATACGTCCAGGTATTCTGATACTACTGGAATTTCTTTAAGTTCCTTACCCTTAATGCTAATGATTACCGAAATCATATACACTATTTCTTGTTTTCTTGAATAACTGGCCACATTCATTACTGAAATGAATTTCATTGGCTTACGTGGCTTATCTCCTGTAATCACCACTACTTCTCTTGTGGGTGTATGTATTTCTATAGAGTTCTTATCACAAAGGATTCGAGCATGGTTGGCTACTAACCAATCCATTCCTAATACGACATCGAATCCGGCTAAATTCATAGGTAACAGGTTTGCCGAAAATTTATGACCTAAAAGTTCTATCTTTTCTTCTCGCAAAACTTTATCTATGTTAACAGAATTCCCATCTTCCGTCTCTACCGTAAAAATTTGCCTAAGTTTGGTTAAGGGTATGTTAAGAGCTTGGCAGAATAAAGTATTTATAAAACTTTGGTTTGCACCAGAGTCAAATAATACTTTTGCATAAACGTCATGAACTAGGAACGTACCAGCTATCACGTCAGGGATTAGCTCTGCTTCCTGAGTAGTTAACTGGAAGGTTCTTACGTTTTTCTTGGTAGTTCCTTCTGCAGGTTTGGCTTTGTTATCAGCTGGTTTGACCAGTTTGGGGCAGTCTGGTCTAAATTGTCCAGCTTCTCCGCAGTTGTAGCAGATTGTTGCTTTCTTCTTCCTGCAATCTTCTTCTTGATGCCCCGGAATTTTGCAGAAATTGCAATACCCTTTGCATCTTCCAAAATGCTTTCTTTTGTAGGTATTGCAAAATGGAACAGTGGAAGATTGCCCAGTTCCCTTCTTCTTGAAATTACTACTGTTACCCACACGGAATCCTTGGGTAATCTTTTGGGTCACTTCCTTCTTCCGGTTTTCTTCTCTTGTGCGTACCAGCCCGTCAGTTAGGGTGTTAGCTAATTCCACCGCATCGTCAATAGTGCGAGGTCTCGCAGCTTTAACGATATCACAAATTTCGCCAATCAATCCCCAAATATAGCAGGAAATAAGTACCGGTTCTGGCGAAGCTAGGGTTGGTACCACTCTAGCATACTCGAAGAATGTCGAAGTATACCCTCGACAGTCTACATCCACCATCCGGTGGTTTAAGAATTTATTTGCCATTTGTTGTTTCTCAAATTCGGGACATCGTTTTCTTTCTACCGGCCTTTTAAATTCTTCCCAATTCATGGCATAAGCCACATAGTTTCCCTTGGCTTGTAGTATCGTATTCCACTATTCTAGTGCCCGTTCTTTAAAAAGATGCGACGCGTACATAACCTTGTCTTCCTCGGCACATTTACTTATTTTAATTACTGCTTCAGTTTTCTCTAACCAACGTAGTGTAGCAGTCTCCCCCTCGTTGCCTGCAAATTCAGCTGGTTTACAGGCAAGAAATTCCTTGTGAGTGCAACCAGGCGTTGCAGCTTTCATTCTCTTAAGAATTGGGGCTTGCACTACATCATTATCATTATTATTGATATTGCCGCCTCCATTTACGCTATTACTGAAGTTATCTTCATGAGTACGTTTGCTAGGAATAATTTGTTGAGGTTCAACTGGATTTCGGGCAGCAGCAATGATTGCTGGAATAGCATTGGCTATTCCTTGAGCAACGATATTCTCTATATCTTGCCTATTTAGAAATTGATCTTCATGGTTTTGCGCAAATTGGTTACCCTCGTTAACTAGTTCATTACCAGTGTGTTCCATATGGTAATTGATATATATAACTTATTAGCACCAAATAAATAATAACCAAACATAATAAACAGTTACACATAATCATGTCAACACGTATAGCCAAAATTTTCGATTTTTCGACTTCCATATTTTATATATTACTATGCGTCCGTACACACCCGTTATATTACAAGAGTTTTATTTTTAAGTTATTTTACAGGATTATATTTTTATTACTATTATTATTATTTTGTTATTATACAACCACAACCACACCCTCACCATCTGCTGGCATCTCAGAAGCGACGTTCCCTTTCGTCGTACTTCCAGGAGAAATGTTCTCCCACCTCCCAGATTCGATTCCCTGCGTCTACCAGCTCTTCGCCAAAATGGCAGAGTTCAGCCAAGTTCTCATTGCTCATCGGTGAGTTTGGTGCAGGCTCTGGGTCAAACTGAGGGAAAAAGGTATAAGGGTTATTTAAGAGATTCTGGAACTGCCAGTCATTGGTCCACCATTCTTCCATCTCCCCTAGAGGTCGGGTGTTGACAAGGGGATCTGGGATGGCTGGTTCCAAATTCACTGGGAGTTGGGTTTCAGCAGGATAAGTAAAGAGGTTTTCATTGACAAGCTTAAGGATATCACAGTCTGCCAGTTTGCGATCCAACTCCTCCCACAATGGCATTCCCTCGTCTCTCCTGGAGCTTTCCCTGATCTCTATTCCTTTTCCTTTATCCATGGGGTCCTCAGTCTTGGAAACTTTCTTAGTTGCTGGTTTCTTCCTACGCACACGCCTCCAGCCTACGAGTCTTCTTCTTTTCTTCGGTTTAGGTTTCTCCTGGGGTTGGGCTTGGAATTCCATAGGTTCATCAGTGTCGGCCCAATAACCGGAAAAGTCTCTGGAAACTTCCACATTCACAGAATGGAGATTGAGATTCTGAAGAGCTTCAGACAACTCATTCATGTTGTTTAGCAGATATGAAGAAACTGTAACAACCCTCGGTAAAACCAACATCCTCATAATATTTCCGACGCCTTAGTATATTGTAAAAAGTTCCAATATGTCTTTAAATGCACCCCGTATGTGAAAAACCGAACCCATATTATGTTATAACATATAATATAAATTAAAAACTAGAAAAAGTAAGTTGAGGCGGACCGTGTAGACCCACCCCAACCTTTCACGAGGGCGGTATCAATGCTGGAACCTGACTCCGCTGATTTCTTTAGTTCAAGCGGGCCGCGTAAGCTTAAGCTTACATTGATGCGGGCCGCGAGAGATCATCAAACGCGGAGACATCCTGAGCTGACACGTGTTGTCATCGTGGCGGGTCTATTTGGTGAGCCGGACAAGCTAGTCCGTTGACTAGCTTTGACGCGGGCCGCGTAAGCGACCCTTGTCTTTCACGCGGGTCGCGTGAGAGTCCAATATCAGCCCTATATAAGAAAGCAACGGGTTTTCATTTTCCGGCGCTCATTCTCAAATTCTAAATCACAATTTCTGCAGAAGAGTTATAATAGTCGGGTATTATACCCCTAATTAGCGAGGTTCTGCTCCGTTGTAAGTATTATAACCCCAGTTTCGTAATAGTTACGCTGCCCGATTGATTTAGGGTTCCGTAACAACTGTCGTGGTTCTGCCCGACGTAGTTGTTGGAATGCCGTCTCGGGGAGGGTATCATTAATATTTTCAAAGGGTTATGATACTAACCAATGTACATTTGTATAAATTATAGATTATATCCAGGAAACCCTTACAAGAAGCCTAAGATAGCAATATGAGTTTATCCTCTTTTTGTTAACGTTTTTGGAATGTTTTAAAAAACCTTAAATGTTTTACAATGTGGTTAAGTGGTGATTGAGTCTTTGTAGTTCTTCAATTACTGCCGGTATGTTGGGGTTTTGTATACAAAATTTACTACACTGTGAGTAGTAAGTCAAGGTTGACAGTACGTTACCATTGGACAATGAGTTAGCCAATGTGTAATATGACCCACAAGTCAGTGGATTGATAGTACCAAATGGAGTAATTGTGTAGACATAAACAATGTGATCGCTCTCAATACTGTTTTAATTAATAAAATGTTTCTTGATTAAACTGGGATTCACTCACCAGTATTTCCGACTGACAAATGTTTTTAAAACGCGTTTCAGGTAACCCAATGTGACAGCCAATTAGTAAAAAGCCAGCTGGAGGGCACTGAAGGCTTGGGAAAAATGTGGCTATAAAAGTTACCTAATAAACGATGTTTTAAATTCAATAAAATAGGGTTTATCCCTATAAGCGTATTGTAATAAGAAACTTGGGTTTTATTAATATTAAATATGGTGGTTTTACTCTGATAAACATTTCCTAACTACGGTCCTGATGTAAATTCCGCTGCCATATTAACGAAACCTGATACCACCACCACTGAGTTGGCGTCCGCCCGTTCCCGGGACAGATAAGGGATCGGGGGTTGCGACAGAAGGTGGTATCAGAGCCTAGCCACTGGTCTAAGCCAAAGAAGTGTTCTGCTGACACTTAAAATTTTAAATTTTGTGTTAGGAAATAATGGAAATATATGCATAACTGTAATTATTTGTTATGTGTTATTTGACTATCTGTTAGTTTACAGTTTGAGTGATCAAGGACCCTCAGACATGAGTCGTCAGTTGTCTGAATCACCTAGGAGTGAAGGTACCTCTTCACAGCCTGCCCTCTCTGGGTATACTGCTGATTAGGAAGAAGGAGTGTTTGCTTTTAAAGCTCAGTCAGAAGAGCCATTCCCTCATAAGAAATGAGGATGGTTCAGTAAGGAAGCCTTTGCTCGAAGGAAGAGAATGCGAAAGTTGCAACAGCAAAGAGTTTTAGCAGCTGCTAAGCGAAATACTGATGCCCATACGCAGGATATGCTTAATAGAAGCCTAGCTAATTTCCATATCCTAGCTACAACTGCTGCTGACCCAAGTCTGGAACAACTAGTAGCCCCACAACCACAAAACCCAGAACAACTTATGGAGATAGAAATTCCTGATAACCAAGTGGAGATTCATGACTTTAATCCAGAAGAAATCCCTAGGATACCTGCACCAAATCCCCTAGACCCAAATTACGACCCCTGGTGGGACGATAATAGGGACTTTGTGCAACGTTACCCTATCCAGGAATACCCACCTATACAGAACATAGAAGCCTACCCAGGTATGGACCCTTTAGATCCCTATTACCATAATAACTACATTAGGGAGATCTTAGAGGATCCTTACCAATTTCAGGAACTTTCACCCCCATATCAGGAACCCGCACCCCAGATTCCAAACCCAGTCCGAGAACCTGCACCCCCAATGAGTGCAGAAAACGTGCAAGAACTTAAGACTTTCGGGGAGGAAATTTTAGAAATCAGTGAGAGAATGCGTCAAGTGGGAGAGCGTCTCGTATGGAAATACGATGAACGCAATATGGATTTTTGGATAAATCCATATCCTTGAATGTGAGAATGGAGGAAATAGTAGTAATAATAATAATAATATAATAAAATAAAATATGTGTGTACGGATGCATAGTACTATTAGTGTAATTTTCTTTCTGTTGGTATTGTAATATTTATTTCAGTACTAGTGTGTAATAGACGCATAGTATATGAAAATAGAGTACAAGTCGCAATGATCGACGTTTTTGGCTAGATTGCGTGTCATGTGATTTACTATATTAACTATTAGTTATAATATTAATATGAGGTAAATGTTTAAAATTCAGATGGCCGACGAAGAAAATCAAGGAAATCTGAATAACGATAACCAGAGTAACATTAACGTGGTTAATGAAAATCCAAGCATCAATAACAATGGAAACCAGATGGATAATAGTGCTATCCAACATATAGTGGCACAAGGAATTATAGATGCAATGCCATTTATTCTTCAAACGGTTCAAGAAGCGAATAATAAAAGTAAACATAGCAGTAAGCGACCAATTGAACCAGAACACATCGTGAACAATGGTCCGGTACTTCAAGCGCCCATTCCCAAAAGAAGAAGAACCATGCCTCATGGTTGTTCTTACAAGGAATTATGGTCCTGTAAACCAACAGAATTCTCGGGCAATGAAGAACCTATTACAGCTCTACGCTGGATAGAAAAGACTGAGGTTGTTCTAAAAATAAGTAAATGTGCGGAAGAGGACAAGATAATGTTTGTTTCCAATCTATTTAAGAATGCAGCCTTAGAATGGTGGAACACTATCCTTCAGTCTAGAGGAAGTAATAAGGTTTATAGTATGGATTGGGAAGAATTTAGGAATAAGGTAGAAAGGAAATTTTGCCCTCCAAATGAAAAGGAGCAGATAGCAAACAAATTCCTAAACCTTAGGATGACTGGTGTGGATAGTAAGGGGTACACGAAGTTATTCTTTGAATATGCTAGAATAGTGCCAACCCTTGCTTCACCAGAACCAGTGTTAATCTCCCGTTATATCTGGGGATTAATTGGATAGATTAGACATGTAGTCAAGGCAGCTAGACCTCAAACTATAGAAGAAGCTGTAGAACTAGCAAATACCTTGACAGATGAATTAATCCGTACTAGAGAAGAAGACCAGAGGAGAAACCTAACCCAAAGGCTTACTCAAGAATTTCGTTCTGGAAATTTTAATCGTAGAAATATGGGTTCTACCTCTGCACCATACTGCAAGGTCTGCAAGAAAAAGCATTCGGGAAAATGCTCCACTCTCTGCAATTATTGCAAGATGCCAGGACACAAGGAAGAAAATTGCAAGAGGAAATCCAGTAATGGATTATGCTACAACTGTGGAGAAAAAGGTCATATCAGGCCAAACTGTTCGAAATTAGCTCCAGCTACAAACAACAAGTGTACTAAAAATGCTAGAGCATTTGTTCTAACTACAGATGAAGCTAAGATGATTCCAGATGTTATAGCTGGTACGTTTTTAGTTAATGATGTTTTTGCTAAAGTATTATTTGACTCTGGTGCAAACCAAAGTTTTATTAATACATCGTTTTGCAAATTTCTAAATCAAACATTAACTAAACTACCACAAGAATGCTTAGTAGAGACAGCTATTGGGGAAACCGTTAGGATTTCTGAAATCTTGCAAGGAGCAAGCATAGAAATTTTAAATCAGAAATTTATGGCAAATCTTTATCCCATGAATCTGGAAGGATTTGATGTTGTTTTAGGAATGGATTGGTTAATAGCCAATAAAGCCAGTATTTTATGTGATCAAAAGTCAATACAAGTAAATTCACCGAAAGGTAAAACGATCACAATTAAAGGAGAGAAGCCGTTTAGATCCACAAAATTCATCTCTGTGATGAAAACTGCAAGTTCTATAAGAAAAGGTTCTATAGTGTATTTGATTTCTATAATCACTAACACTAAAGGAAAAGAACTAAAAGACATTCCAGTAGTATCTCAATTTTCAGATGTCTTTCCAGAAGAATTACCAGGACTACCTCCAAACAGAGAAGTTGAATTCAGGATTCATCTACTACCCGGAACAGCACCAATTGCCAAAGCACCTTACCGTTTGGCACCCGCTGAAATGCCCGCTGAAATGCAGGAATTGAAGAAGCAATTGGATGAATTGCAAGAAAAAGGATTTATACAGCCAAGTTCGTTGCCATGGGGAGCGCCGATATTATTCGTTAAAAAGAAGGACGGATCAATGCGTATGTGCATTGACTACCATGAATTGAACAAGGTCACGATTAAGAATCGGTACCCATTACCGAGGATCGATGATCTATTTGATCAACTGCAAGGAGCTTGATTTTTCTCTAAAATCGATTTAAGATCAGGATATCATCAATTAAAGGTACATGAAGAGGACATTCCTAAGACCGCATTTAGAACAAGGTATGGTCATTATGAATTTACTGTCATGTCATTTGGTTTAACCAATGCCCCAGCTGCATTTATGGACATGATGAACCGAATATGTAAGCCATATTTGGATAAATTCATAATTGTCTTCATAGATGATATTCTAATTTACTCTAAGAGTAAAGAGGATCATGCAAAGCATTTGCATGCACTTTTAAGTCTATTAAGAAAGGGAAAGCTTTATGCTAAATTCTCTAAGTGCGAATTTTGGTTAGAACAGGTACAATTTCTTGGACACCTAGTCAATCATGAAGGAATTCATGTAGATCCAACAAAAATCGAGGCAATTACTAAATGGAAAACCCCTGAGTCACCAACCGAGGTTAGAAGTTTCTTAGGATTGGCCGGTTATTATAGAAGGTTTATTCAAGATTTTTCTAGAATAGTCATTCCCTTAACTAAGTTAACCTGTAAATCTGTTAAGTATGAATGGGGATTAAAACAAGAAGAAGCCTTTAGAATCCTTAAGCAAAGATTAACCCATACACCCATATTAGCATTACCAGAAGGAACTGAAGACTTTGTAGTCTACTGTGATGCTTCTAAATTAGGTTATGGATGCGTATTAATGCAACGACAAAAGGTTATAGCTTACGCATCTAGACAACTTAAAAATCATGAAGAGAATTATTCAACCCATGATTTAGAGTTAGGAGCTATAATTTTTGCTCTTAAGATTTGGAGACATTACCTTTATGGTAGTAAGTTTACCATATTCACTGATCATAAGAGTTTAAGGTATATCTTCAAGCAAAAAGAGTTAAATATGAGACAAAGACGCTGGATGGAGATGCTTAGTGATTATGATTGTGATATCCAGTATCATGAAGGAAAAGAAAATGTAGTGACAGATGCTTTAAGCCGAAAGTATCATGAAAAGCCAAGAAGGGTACATTCTCTCAAATTAAATCTTCAAATAGATTTAAATGATCAGATAAGAGAAGCACAAGAGTCAGTAATCAAGGAAGATACTGAAAAATTAAAAGGTATGTCGAAAGAATTAAAACAAGGAACAGATGGAATTTGGAGATTCCATGAAAAGAGAATGTGGATACCTAAATTAGGAAACCTACGTCATCGTATACTAGAAGAGGCCCATAAGTCTAAATATACGATGCATCCAGGAAGTGATAAGATGTACCAAGATTTAAGGAAAAATTTCTGGTGGATAGGAATGAAGAAAGACATAGCAGCCTATGTTTCTAAATGTTTAACCTGTTCACAAGTCAAAGCTGAACACCAGAAACCCTCAGGTTTGTTACAACAATTAGAAATGCCAGTGTGGAAATGGGAATTGATAACAATGGATATTGTTACTAAATTACCCAAAACAAAGAAAGGAAATGATACAATCTGGGTGATTGTAGATAGACTAACCAAGTCAGCTCATTTCCTACCAATGAGAGAAACTTTCAGTATGGAACAAATTGCTAAATTATATGTAAATGAAATTGTTTCTTTACATGGCATTCCTTTATCAATTATTTCTGATAGAGATAGCCGATTTACCTCTCATTTTTGGTCAAGTTTCCAAAAAGCAATGGGAACCAAGTTAAAATTAAGCACAACTTATCATCCTCAAACGGACGGACAGGGCGAAAGGACAATTCAGACAATGGAGGATATGCTTAGAGCTTGTGTAATTGATTTCGGAGGTAATTGGGACGATCACTTACCTTTAATAGAATTTTCTTATAATAATAGTTATCACACAAGTATAAATGCTGCACCATTCGAAGCACTTTATGGACGAAAGTGTCGAACCCCAGTCTGTTGGGTAGAAATTGGGGAAAAGCAACTATCTGGACCTGAGATAGTGCAAGAAACTGTTGATGCATTTTTTGGTGTCTGTAACTAGTCTTGTTTAACGATGTATTTTGTACGGTCTTTTATTAATTATCGAGTATGTATTTGATGTCGACCAAGTCGGATATCCTCCTATCCACTTGTGTCTGACTTGTTTGTCTCCGTTTAATATGTAATGTTATTCGAACAATGCATGTTGCATACAAAGGGTAGAATGGTCATTATAAGTTGTTTATATGTTGCTGTTGTTGCTGTCTGTTTGCAGAAACAACCACAACAGTTGCAGACCTCGACGAAACAGGTCTGTTTCGTCGAACACATCATGACGAAACAGACCAATGTCCATTATGTCTGTTTCGCCGACAGTCATGACGAATCACACTTGATTCGTCGTCTGTTGGGCTGCTTCAAGCCCAATGTGTGGCCCATATTCTGTTTCGCCGAGACACCTTGTGTTTCGTCGACTGTTGGGCCCAGGGACTATATAAACACATCTGGTTTCACTTAGAAATTAGATGAGAGCTTACACTTAAAGAAACTCTGTCAAAATTCTGTTAAATTGTGTTTGTATCAGTTTGTAATCGGTTCTCATCCCGTTTAATCAATCGAGTGTGTATCATTGATTATACCGTGTCGTTATTGTTTTACATGTTTGATTTGGCATAGTTACGTGGATTCCGCACACGTAACCGTGTTTGCTATAAACAAGTGAATTTGGTTCGTTATCGATCCTCAGATTACGGGACCTACAATTGGTATCAGAGCTTTTGGCTCTAATCCTTGTTTAAAATCAAACATTGTTCGGTTTTTATCAAGTATTTGTGTGTGTTTTTCTGAAAATTTGTTCTTGAAAATTTATATTTCTGGAAAAATATTCATAAAATCTGTTGTTTGATTGTTATTTGCTAAGAGTTTTATCAAAAACCTTGTCAGTTTGTTTGTTCATGCTTTAAACCGGGTTTTTTAGTGAAAGTCTTGTGCATTTTCGTGTTTCGGAAAATCATCGGTGACCAGGAAAATTCTTTGTTCTTGAGTGTGTTCTTCATATCTTCAAAGAGTTCTTATAATACTTGTGGATTTGATCTTTGTATTGTTTAAATCAAAGAGTTTTTACAATATAAAACATTAACTTGACTTTTGTATACAATTGTGATCATTAGTTTCTGAAAAAGCATGTTGTGTTGAAAAACAGGTCTATCAACTTACCTTGTGTCAGTAAGATATTTTAAATATCTTAACCAGCTGTCTGGGACTCAGATTTGACGAAACAAGCAGTCGACGAATCACTAGTGTTTCGTTAAAAATATCTTCGACGAAACAAGTTATGTTTCGTCATAATATCTTGGACGAAACAAGTCTGTTTCGTCATTTTTCATTTCAACGAAACAAATCTGTTTCGTGGAATCTGTTTCGTCGAATTCACTTCTGTTTTACACAGAGGACTTGTAAAATCATTCTAACCTTGTGTTTTCAAGAGTGTGTGCAGGTACTATCATACATATACCAAATATGAGTAACAAAGGTCCGTGGGATTGGAGTTCCGAATCACAACCAGCTAAAAATCAGCCTTCGCTTGCCGATTTAATGAACCAATTACCTCAAAAACAACAAGCAATAAATGCAGGACAATGGGCAATGGTTTCTAATCAAAATCAAAACATTCAAAATCTATTGCTCAGTGAGAGTGAGACGGGTAGCAACAATCGCCCGCCAAAGCTAAATCACATGAACGACTATCCATCATGGAAGGGTCGTTTTCACACATACATTCAAGCGCAAAACGTTGAACTTTGGACGTGTTTCACTACTGAATGTAGCCCGGAACTAGAAGCAGCAGCATCAACTGCCGCTGGTATTTCTAATATGCTTGAAGAAGACAAGAAAGCCTATGAATTAGAGAAGAAGGCGTTTGCTTTTCTAACACAAGCTCTTCATAAAGACCTCTATCATCAATTTTCTTATAGTAAGAGCACAAAAGCTTTATGGGATGCATTGGAAACAAGAGGAGAAGGAAATGCAGCTTCTAGAAAAATACGCCATGATCTTTTGAAGAAAGAATTTGAATCATTTCAATCTTTGGAAAATGAAACCCAAAATGATATGACTTCTCGTTTCTATCATTTGATCAGTGAAATGAGTTCTTATAAGGTTGCTACATCTCATGTGGAAATGATTGCACGTTTAGCTGATGCTTTACCTCCTGTGTGGAGTCCATTCATTGAACTTCTAAAACATACGGGTGCTCTGGATGGGGAAAATGTCACTATCTATGGATTCGTTCAGAAGTTGGAGCACAAGAGTGAAGAGGAAAATCGGAAAGCTAAAAGGATTGGAGCTCCTCAAAATACAAAAATGTATTTGCCTGGTTTTGCTCCTTCAGCTAGTTCTAGTTCTGTTCAGCAACCTAAGCTTCAAACGGCGTTTGTTTCCAACACAAACTCATCAACTCAACCAGAGTTTGATTTAGGTGCTTACCTTTCACAATCGATGTCCAAATCTAAATCTCAACCTCAACCTCAAGTTACTACTACTCAACCAGAGTTTGATTTAGGTGCTTATCTTTCACAATCGATGTCCAAATCTAAAGCACAACCACCACAACAAGTACATTATACCAACAATCCTCCACCTCAAAACACGAATACTATCAAAGTTGATACTTCGAACCTCTCAAAAGTTAGCATTGAAGTTGCAAAGGAGCATTCGGAACTCATTAATACAATGGTCAGTGCATACTGCGGTTTGGTAGCAGGTCAAATTGGGAACATCAGTATGACTCACGAAGATTATCAACAAATCGACCGTGATGAAATGGAGTTGATGGATATAAAGTGGGCATTTGCAAGTGCAGTTAGAAGGGCAAGGGATTTCATGAGTCGAACAGGAAGAAGTTCTTTGGAAAGTAAGAAGGAAACGAAGTACGGGTTTGATAAAGAAGCGGTTACATGTTCTAATTGTGGCGAAAAGGGTCACTTCAAACGTGAGTGCACCCGACCAGCCAAGCAAGGCAATCAGAACCCGTTCAGAAATCAGACAAGTACTTCAAATTCAAATCAAGGTACTCAAGAAAATCGTGGAAAAGGGATAGTAGCTGTGAATAATACTACCAGCCAGGACCAGTCTGGACCATCTAACAACACTCGTGCATTGACTGTTCAAACAGATGAAGGGTGTAATTGGTCTTTACAATTAGGGGAAGGTGATAATGAAGGAGGAGGAACAGCGTGCTATGCAAAGATCATCAATCACATCAAGCACGTTCATAAAGAAGAATTTTCTGAAAGTGACGACAGTTCGGGTTATACCGGGAGTTCGGATGAAGAAAGTTCTATTTCGGGAGATGTGAAAGAAGAAGCGACTTCTATTGATGACTTGTTGAATGAAGCAGAGGAATTGAAGTCTCAGAAATCTGTTCTTATCAAGAAGGCTGGGATAGCATCTAAGGAAATGGAGAAGTTCTTCTCTGAAGACGGATCTTTTTCTTTTCAAACTGCCTTTATGGCAAATGTTTCAGCCTCTTCTAGCCAGGTAACACCTGAAACTCTTATCATATGTAGAGACTGTGATTATATGAGACTTGAATGTGAAAGAATGAAACTTGAAAGTGACAAAATTCATGGTCACAATCAAAGTTTAGTTGTTGAAATGGCTAAGTGCAAAGAGGAAAATATGGCTTTAACAAGAAACGAAAAAGATTTTAAATCTTTAATTGAAAATTTAAAGAAAAGTGTTTCCGAAACTACTAAAGTTGTTTATCACAAACAAGTTAGTATTAACAAGTACATAAATCTCGTTGAGGAAACCAAAAAGGATTTAGCCATTGCAAAATGCGAGCACGATGCGATCAAGCAAAAATTGGAGAGTTATTCTAACTCCCGATTTGTGCTCGATCACATAATTGATGTTCAACAACTGAAGAAAAACAAGAGTGGTGTTGGGTATAAGAAATGTCCGCCCCCTTTGAGACACAACTATGCTCGACCACCTGATGAAGAGGATATGCCTCGTTTTGAACCCAGTGTGCCTCTTAATTATGAGGAATTTACTACTGGATTAGGGTTCAAACCGAACAATTCCTCGGGAACCTCATCTGTTGAAACAGAAACTTCAACATCAGTGAGTCAAAGTCCTCCAATTGTTGAGGATTATGATTCATCTGATGATGAAACAAATGCAAATGACCAGGATGAATCACTTGATAAGAAAAAGGGAATAGAAATTCCAATTGAGAATCATATTCTTTGTGATCCTCCTATTCCTGTTGTGCAACAAGTTGCCAAAAATGTGATTAATCCTGTCATAAATGACAAGAAACCTGTGTCTACTGTTAAGAGTAACAAGATGTTGTATACTTTGGTTGGTGATTCTAAAATCTACTCAGATAATGATTTTCCAATTAAAAATGTCAATCCATCATTGATTGATAATGTTTTTGAAAATAACACAAGTAAGTTTTTGGGAAAGACGATCCCGGGAGTTATTGTGACTCAATGTGATCCAATTCCTAAAGCTGAAATCAAAAAGAAATTTGGAAATCAAAACTTCCCAACAAAGCAACAACCTTTTGCTTCTAAGGGTAAACAACCATTTCAACGAGCTCAAAGACCAAATGTTTCTAAATCAAAGTTTGAAACAAATGGAGCTCGTAATCAAAAGAAAAATAATGATGTCAGATTTGTGGCATCTGAGGGTACTGATAAAATTGAGATTTTTGCTAACAAATCAAACACTGATTTTGTACAAAAAGTCAAGATTTTAAAGCGTAACAGTCAAAATAATTACACTCAACATTCAAACGGGTGTGATGAAAAGGAAAGTACCTCAGGTTCTACAGGTTTGACATATGAGCGTCGATCTGGTTCTCCTAAGTTTGTTGAGAGGAGAACGTGTTTTAAATGTGGAGAGTTTGGGCACATCATCAAAGATTGTGTAAACACTCCAAGAGATAAATTTGTTGAGAAAGCACCACCTGAAACGATTCACCCTCAATGTCGTACTGTTTCGTTAAAACATGATAAAAGAACGGTTAAAGAACAGGAAACGAAACAACGACATCAAAATGTGAAGAAAATAGAAAAGGCTTTAAAATCTGAGGTCAAATCTGTTCCAAGGGAACCAAGTTCACCTTTAAAACCAGAAGTTTCAAAATCTGTTTTCAAAACTCAATCTAGTAAACAAAAACAAACTTGGAAACCTAGGAAGGGTGAAGGTTCAGGGGGAGTTGTTAGTTTGGAAAATCATCAACAGATCGAGATCACTATTCGTGATGCTCAGGGACGACCCAAGACCACTATGGCTTGAGTCCCCATCCTTAACTAATCATTGGATGAAATGTGCAGGGTGTTCCAGGAGGAACTATCAGTAGTCATTGGATTGTTGATAGTGGGGCATCCAGGCACATGACGGGCGACTTACGGCTTCTATATGATGTGAGAAATATTAGAGGAGGCTATGTCGCGTTCGCAGGAGACAAAGGCGGATATATCACCGGAGAAGGAATGATCTCCAATGGTGTGGTATGTTTTGAAAAGATTAATTATGTTCGTCAACTTGATCATAATCTTCTCAGTGTGTCGCAAATCTGCGAAAAAAAGTTCACCGTGCATTTTGATGATGCCGGTTGTTATGTGCTTAAACCTGGATTCAAGATTCCTGATGAATGGATTCTATTATCGGCTCCAAGAATTAATGATCTTTATATTCTTGACATGAGCCAAGCTATTACGTCATCTGCGCAAGTAACATGTTTTGTCTCAAAGGCCACAGAGAAGGAGTCTATTTCTTGGCACAGAAGAATGGGGCACATTCACTTGAGGAAAATGAACCATTTGGTGAAAAATAACCTAGTGAATGGTGTGCCTGTGAGAAGTTTTCATCTACAAGATATCTGTGTTTCATGCCAGAAAGGGAAACAAACAAAGAAGTCTCACCCTCTGAAGAAAATCAACTATGTTAGCATGCCTCTCGAACGTCTTCATATGGACCTCTTTGGACCTATGAAGCACAAGACAACATTCGGAGATGCTTATTGTCTGGTTGTTACTGATGATTATTCTAGATTTTCTTGGGTAGCTTTCATGGCACACAAGAGTGATACTCCTGGAATCCTCAAGGATCTTCTCACAATGTTGGAGAATTTATACACTTTGAAAGTGAAAAGGATCCGAAGCGACAATGGAACTGAATTCAAGAACCGTGTGATGGATGAGTTCTGTACTTCTAAAGGCATTCTTCATGAATACAGTTCTCGCTATACTCCACAACAAAACGGTGTCGCTGAGAGGAAGAATCGCACGATTATTGAGACTGCAAGAACTATGTTAGTAGAGTCGGAGCTTCCTGTTCAATTCTGGGCAGAAGCTGTGTCGACTGCATGCTACACATTGAATAGAGTTCTTACAGTTAAGAGGCATGGCAAAACTTGTTTCGAACTTCTACAGAAAAGGAAACCGGATCTTTCTTTCCTTGAACCCTTTGGCGGTCCATGTACCATGATTGACCCAGATGGAAAGTTTGGCGCACAAGCTATCGTAGGTTTCTTCCTTGGATATGCAACTCCAAATTTTCGTGTATGGAATCTGACCACCAAAAAGATTGAGCTTTGGAATGAAGTAAGGGTTCAAAGGTACACAAATCCTGTTAGATCTCCGGGTGATCCTTGGATGTTCGATTACGATGGGATATTCGACTCCTTTAATCTGCCTACCTTTGATGAAGAATCTGCAGCTGTTCAAATATTATTTGATAGTGACAACGCTGCTGGCTCGTCTTTGGTAAGACCAATTATTGTTAACCCACAAGGTTCTAATTCAGTTAACAATACTGTTCAAAATGAGGTATTTGAAGATGCTAGTGAATCATCGGAAGATGATGAACATCTTGATGCGACTGAAGGCACTTCTGCCCCGGTTGTTCCTGTTCATGGCACTTCTTTAGAAACACCTCAAGTGCAGAATGATGATACTGCTGAAGGAAATGCATCCACTTCCACTCATATTCCCGGTGCGGAGTTGGTTGCTGATCTTAATCTTAACAATTTGGGTATTAATACTAGTGTTCCTGAAAATCCTGAATTGAGGATTCACAATACCCATCCACAGCAGAACATTATAGGAGATGTCCACAGCGGTGTGCAGACGCGTAATCAGCTAAGAAATAACCGGAGTGCTAGTTTATATTCAGCCATTAGAGAATCTGGTCTTCAAAACGATTGGTCCTTTGCGTGCTACGTGTCACAAGAAGAACCAAAGTCTTGGAAGGAAGCTTTAAAAGATAATTCTTGGGTTGAAGCCATGCAGGACGAACTGCAACAATTTCAAAAGCTTGGTGTTTGGAAGCTTGTTGAAAAGCCGGATAATTACAAGAAAATTGGCACACGATGGGTTTACAAATGCAAGAAGGACGACCGTGGAATTGTTATTCGCAACAAGGCGAGACTGGTTGTTCAGGGTTTTCGTCAGATAGAAGGCATTGACTACAATGAAGTTTATGCACCCGTTGCACGTCTGGAAGCTATTCGGATCTTCTTAGCTTATGCTTCTTTCAAAGGATTCAAAGTTTACCAAATGGACGTCAAAAGTGCTTTTCTTCATGGTATAGTTCAAGAAGAGGTGCACGTCGAACAACCTCCAGGTTTTGAAGATCCTATTCACCCCGATCGGGTTTAGTTGCTAAACAAAGCTCTTTATGGTTTACATCAAGCGCCTAGGGCTTGGTACGCAACCTTATCCAACTATCTTCTAGAAAATGGATTTCGACGAGGTCTTATTGATTGCACACTCTTTATCAAGGAACAAGATGGAGATCTTCTACTGGTGCAGGTATATGTAGATGATATAATTTTTGGTTCAACTAATGAATCATTATGCAGGCAATTCGAACGCGTTATGCAGGAAAAGTTCGAAATGAGCGCTATGGGGGAGATGAATTTCTTCTTGGGCCTACAAGTTCAACAAACAGAGTCTGGGATATTCATCCATCAGACTAAATATGTTGGTGACATTTTGAGCCGATTCCAAATGTCAGATGCAACGCCCATTGGTACCCCTCTTCCGCAGAATCACGGGATTACTCCGGATTTGAAGGGAGAAAGTGTCAACTCTTCTTACTATCGCGCCATGATCGGATCTCTCATGTATCTCACCGCTTCGAGGCCTGACATAATGTATCCAACATGCCTGCTTGCAAGATATCAAGCAAACCCGAAGGCCTCTCATCTGTCAGCTATCAAAAGGATTTTTCGCTATTTGAAGGGATGCCCGGACCTTGGTCTTTGGTACCCTAGGGATGATAGCTTTGAATTAATTGCATACAGTGATTCTGATTTTGGTGGTTGCAAAATCGATGGCAAATCGACAACAGCAGGATGTCAGTTCTTAGGAAATCGCCTAGTCACGTGGCAGTGCAAGAAGCAAACGTGTGTTGCTACATCAACATGTGAAGTAGAATATATTGCTGCCTCTAGTTGTTGCTCCCAAGTTCTTTGGATACAACAACAAATGCGCGACTATGGTTTAGAATTCCTATCTACTCATATTTTTGTTGATAATAATGCTGCTTTACATATCACTAGAAATCCTGTGCAGCATTCCAAAACTAAACACATCGACATTAAATATCACTTCATACGTGATTGTTTTGACAAGAAATTAATCGATGTCGTTCATGTCCCCACCAATCACCAACGTGCCGACCTGTTTACAAAAGCATTTGATAAATCACGTTTTGATTATCTACTTTTGGTCAATGGCATTAAGCTGATACCCGAGTAAACTTCTTTGGCTGATCGTTTTTGTAAATATTTTCTTTATAAACTCTGAAAATTCAAAAAGATTTTAGTTTTCATAAACTTTGAGCATTTTAGGGGGAGAAATTTCAAGAAAATACAAAAACATTGCAAAATTTCAAAATCCAAAAAGATGTCGTTACTTTCTGTCTTTTCGTTTGAAAATGAAAATTTCAAAAAAAAATAGAAAAACCAAAAATGAGTTTCTTGGATAAAGGAAAATGATGATGTTCACTGGTGTGGTCGTCAACGTGTTCAAAATGAAAAACAAAAAGAAAAATGATAAGTATCTCTACTAACGATGTATCGGTAGGCTCACAATCAGACTAAAATGTGTAGGATGATACAAACCTAACAGACTTCAAGTCAGGTGGGAACCATTCATTGGCATATGGTCTTAGTACCGAAATCTCGTTTGAGAGATTGCCGAGATCTGAAATATTCGGTCTTTATGCTGCTTATCATCTGGGTATCATGGTTGTATCAAACCGTAAAAATAACGGAGACAAAGTCTAAGATCTTCCATGATACTATACATACGTGTACATACTGCATTCGACCTCAATAAGTGATCAACAATCACATGTCCATACAAAATAAGTGATAATTTATCACAGATTCAATGCGGGAGTCAAGTTCGTCTCTCTGCTGTACGGAAGTACTGACCTGTTCACGGACTTTCTCCTGTGCCCTCATGCATATGAAAATCAAGTTCCTCATCAATAAGTGATTCTATCACATAAGGCTTGTTTTCAAATCAAAATAAGTGAGTTTCTCACATTTTTATACGGTCAAACAGATGATAATCGGTATACTCACCGGTAAGATGAATTCTCGTGCATACCTTGATACGGGAATGTGTCGTGAGTGGATTCACATCGACAAGTAAGTATAATCCTTACCGTTAATAGTATCTCTTAAATTATGATTACGTCTGATCAGTTTGAGCTTATGTGGACCACAATACCGATAATCGAGGTAGTATACTTATCCAGAGCTTTAAACAGAAATCAAAATCATGTTGACTAAGACCGTAAGCTGGTATGATTCCTTATCCTTGAGATTCGCAAAAAGATTACATGTGTACAGTTGCTTACTGTTTTTCACAGTTTATTGCTTTTTCGTTTAGTTTACCGCGCTTTAAATTTGTTTTTAGTGTATCTTTGTAAAGTTCGTTTTTTATTAAGCCGAAGTTGTTGCTTGGTGTTTTCTACCGAAAGCCAAAAACCTACTTCATAACAGGTTCTTGCATTTGGAAACTAAAACAAAATGGAAAAGTGTTCATTTTAAATCATGATTTGTTCAGTCTGCAGAAATTTTTCATGTCTCTGTGTTTTGAAAATCTAAATGTCGACGAAACAAAATGTGTACGGCGAATCAAAACTGTGACGACGAAACAGATAAGTTTCGTCGAAGTTACGACGAATCACATGAGCCCAAATCAGTTTCGTCATGGGCTAAATTCAGGCCCAAGTGTAAGCCCAACTTCGTTCTGATTCGTCGAGCCCAATCCTGTTTCGTCGAGATCTCTGTTTCGTCGAGATGAGGCGGTGTATAAAAGGGGTCCATGTGTTCACTTTTTCAAAATATCATCTGTTCATCTTCTCCAAACAACCGTTTCGCCATTTATCTTTCTCGAACCATTTAACCTTGTTTTTAATCAAAAATCGTTCAACACTCAAAGGTACAAACATGTTCATGTTCAGATTCCGAACATTTTGAACCGAGTGTTTTTGTTCGAAACCCTCGGAAACCGATCATACACGCTGTTTTATTGATCTGAACTTATGTTTGTTGTGATTTTCTACAATAACTGATAGATTTAGGTTATTTTACAGTGATTGATGTTTGTTTTTGGGTTTGGGTTTCATAGAACTAAACAGGGGTTGTTTGATGATGTTTTTGAATGTTTCAAAAAGGGGTTTTTTTTTATCGGAAATCATTTATAAGTTTTATCAGTTGTTTTGGGTTATAAACATTGAAGTTAAATGTGTTGGTATTAAATTTGATCCTTGTTTAAACCACAAAACGGCGAAACGGAAAAACCCCAAATCGACGAATCGATTAAACCCTAATTCCGGCGAATCAAACATACGACGAATCAGAAACGATGAAACAGATGACGAATCAAAAACGGCGAAACAGACATGGCGAATCAAACCAACGACGAATCAGATCTGTTTCGTCGCACATCTTCTGTTTCGTCGAAGTGTTTTTGTTTCGTCGTCCATGCCTTTGCAGTTTTCTGTTTCTGCTGTTTGTTCACAGAATGATTAAAATTTTTTGTTTGATGATCATTTGATGATATAACATGTATATATACATGTATAATACACATGTTATATCAAAAATGACTTATTGTGGACATTTTAATGTACAGATGGCACCGAAGGCACCAAAAGAAGGAAAACGCAAGAAGGCGATAAAGAAGGAAAACAAAACTGAAGAGGAGATTATGTCAGAGAAGCGTCATAATCAAGTTGCATATCTGGATCCTGATGACAAGCTCACGGAATTGAAAGATATCACGAAGTGGATCAGGGAGTCACGTATTAATTATGCTGTTACATTCTCGACGCCCGTTTACAAATCACTTATCAAGGCTTTCTGGGATTCTGCAAGCGTCGTACAAGTGGATGGAAAAGATGTTATAAGGGGTCGAGTTAATAATTTGGATGTTGTTGTTTCTCCGGTTATATTGAATGAAGTTTTACAATTACAAGATCAACAGGATGCTCCATATTCAATCCCAATCATGTGTTCACGAGGCTGTTTGCTACGGATGAAGTGTATTGGAGACATTTTCGTCAAACAAATCAACAAAGGTGATATTCCATTACGCTACAAATTTTTATTGCATATTCTTATTCAGTGTCTCAGCAATAGACGGTATGGATATGATATGGCTGGAGATGATCTCGTTGGTTTCATGGTTGCTTTGGTGTTAAACAAACCGTTTAGCATCTCAAAGTATATTTTCAGCAACATGAAAGAAAATATGACAAGGACAGGAAGTAGAACAACCGGAAACAAGTTTTGGATGTATCCACGTTTTCTTCAAATGATTATGAATGTTCAATATCCTGACCTTCCTAAAGCTGACAATGATCTTCTGAAGATAGAGGCGATGAATTTCAACTCTCTAAGGTTAATCAAGACTCTTGCCGCCAAAAGATACAAAGAAAGCGTTCCTCCAAGGAAGCTATTTGGCGCACTTGTGAATCCTGATTATGTTGCTCCAGCTAATGATAAATGGCGTCATGATGACAGCCAATCTGACAACGAAGAGCCTGAGTTGGAAAGAAAAAGGATAGAGAAATTTGGTCCTGATCCAGTTGATTCAGATGAGTCTGGTAGTGATAGTGATGACAGTAGTGAAGAAGGCGATGATGGTGGTGATACTGGTGCTGTTGGTGCATCGAGCAAGGGTGCAGCTGGTGGTACATCAGCTAGTAGTTCTTCAGCAAGTGGCGATGATGAATCTGATTCTAGCTCTAGTGATCATATAGTCGAGCCTGGATACGAAATGTATATTGATATACGTGGAGTGAAAAGATATAGAAAGATTAGAACTGAAGATGATCCAGCATACGTTCCAGAGGATCCTGAAGGTGAAAGAAGAACAAAAAGGAGAGCTGAGAAAGCTGCTGAAACTCAAAAGAAGAAATCAAGAAGATATTTGAGTACTTATACTAGGAAATATGTGCCTCAAGAGACTTCATCTATACCTCAGGAGCCTGTACAAGAAGCTCCTGTAGTTACATCAGCTACAGAAACTCCAGTAGTTACATCAGCTGCTGAAACTCCATCTGTTACCCCACAGGCAGTTCCTCAAAGAACTATGGCTTCTGCAATCAGAGCAACCACTTCGGAGATCAGTTCTGAACGTCATAGGGTATTTTCCGGATTTTCTCAAGACGAAAAGATCAGATACCTATTCTCTACACTTGAAGCAGCTGCTGATCGTGTTCAGAGGCAATCTCATTTCATTAATCTCACGAAGAATGATCAGCTTAAACAATCGGTGGAAATTAACAACTTGAAGTCAACCATTGGTCAACAGCAAACGGTGATTGAGAGACAACAAGCTGAGATTGTTTTGCTTAAAGCCGAGAATGCTTGTTTGAAGGCTACTTATGAAGAGAGAGAGAAGAATAACTCTATACTTCAAACACGACTTGCTACTCTGTGGGATTATCATTGTAAACAACAAGAAGTACTGAAGAAAAAGGATGATGATACGAAAGATCAAGGGAATCCTGACACTTCTGGTACATCACAGAAGCAGCCAACCACACTTTCTTCTGAAGTCGTTGCAGTTCAACCTACAGTGGTCGAATCATCTCAGGGAACTTCTACTGGAAAAGTTCAACAGATCACAGGTACTTCTTCTGTCGTAAGCAGTGCAGATATTGCTTTACAGGCTGTTCATCCATTTACGGGAGAGTTGCTTGAAGAAGGAGAGTTAATAGAAGATCTTTCTCAGGAGCAATTGAGTGTTCTACATTCTATGAGAGAAATTGATGATGCTGAGATAGATAAAATGTCGACTGAGACTGATACAACTAATGTGGAAGATATTGATGAGATCGTGTTTGAAGGCGAAGCAACAAAATCAACGTATGTCCGAAAAGATGGTACTGAATTCGCTTCGTTTGATGAAGATTGGATGAAGGAGAATATTGATGACATAGACGAGCACTTAAAGAATCGTAATTCGTCCGAAAAAGACACAGATGCATTTTCTGAATGGAGAAAACAGTTTTTATCTAAAGTCTCCAAGCCTGTGCCTGAAAAAGCTCAAGTCGACTACTTGCAATTTGAAAAGGCAAAGCCAAGTGGAAGAATTCTATGCTGGATGTTTGTTAGAGATATTCAGTGTGTTGCAATCAAACGTGAATACGGAATCATGTATTTCAACTCACTGCTGAGCATTCTTTCTTTGCCATTTTATGATGTTGCTGCGTTGACAAGGCTTGAGCTTATTAATCGTTCAAACTACGATGGCGCTACTTTATTTGAGCGACTGATTAAAGTAAACAAGAAGTCGGGCTGGAAGGATGAATCATACAAGCCACAATTCCCCATCTATCAACCGATCAAGTTTACTCTTGATCATGAAACCAACACTTGCAGATACAAGCTTGTGTACCAGCCTCCGAGGGTCGTAGATAAAATCCCATTGATGCCTATGCAGCAGGATTTTCTTGAAGACATGGCATTATGGTGCTATGACTCGGACACGCATGAAGCCGTGATTGTGTTTAGAGATAGTCGTGCAAATTACCGGATGTTGGATCCTATGTGGATTGTCAACATGTCTGAGGCTGACATCAGCAGATTATATCGTCATGATATTTTCTATGAAGATCAGGACGCACGTCAAGCTTTGAAGTTTCAGCGCGTAGCGTGTTTTTGCTACTACCGGGGAATACATTCGGGCAGTTCGTGGTCCGAACAACACTGAGATGGAAGATTAGAAGACTGAAGACGAGTAACAGACAAGGGGGAGTTTGTTGATGCATTTTTTTGGTGTCTGTAACTAGTCTTGTTTAACGATGTATTTTGTACGGTCTTTTATTAATTATCGAGTATGTATTTGATGTCGACCAAGTCGGATATCCTCCTATCCACTTGTGTCTGACTTGTTTGTCTCCGTTTAATATGTAATGCTATTCGAACAATGCATGTTGCATACAAAGGGTAGAATGGTCATTATAAGTTGTTTATATGTTGCTGTTGTTGCTGTCTGTTTGCAGAAACAACCACAACAGTTGCAGACCTTGACGAAACAGGTCTGTTTCGTCGAACACATCATGACGAAACAGACCAATGTCCATTATGTCTGTTTCGCCGACAGTCATGACGAATCACACTTGATTCGTCGTCTGTTGGGCTGCTTCAAGCCCAATGTGTGGCCCATATTCTGTTTCGCCGAGATACCTTGTGTTTCGTCGACTGTTGGGCCCAGGGACTATATAAACACATCTGGTTTCACTTAGAAATTAGATGAGAGCTTACACTTAAAGAAACTCTGTCAAAATTCTGTTAAACTGTGTTTGTATCAGTTTGTAATCGGTTCTCATCCCGTTTAATCAATCGAGTGTGTATCATTGATTATACCGTGTCGTTATTGTTTTACATGTTTGATTTGGCATAGTTACGTGGATTCCGCACACGTAACCATGTTTGCTATAAACAAGTGAATTTGGTTCGTTATCGATCCTCAGATTACGGGACCTACAGAAACAACTGACAAGATTATTCAAGTCAAGGAACGACTGAAAGCAGCACGTGATCGACAAAAGAGTTATGCCGATAACCGACGCAAGCCATTGGAGTTTCAAGTAGGAGATAAAGTATTGTTGAAGGTCTCTCCTTGGAAAGGAGTGGTAAGATTCATGAAAAGAGGAAAGCTAAGTCTCAGGTATATTGAACCTTTTGAGATTATTAGAAGAATAGGACCTGTAGCCTATCAGCTACAACTGCCAGAGGAAATGGCAAGAATACATGATGTGTTTCATATATCTAATCTTAAAAAGTGTTTAGCTGATGAATCACTGATAGTACCTCTTAAGGATATAGAGGTAAATGAACAACTCAAATTTGTAGAAAGACCTCTACAAATTGAAGACAGGAAAGTCAAGAATCTCAAGCATAAGAGATTAGTTCTAGTCAAAGTGAAGTGGGACTCCAAAAGAGGACCAGAGTACACATGGGAACTTGAATCCGAAATGCAAAGGAAATATCCGCATTTGTTTCAGTAGATCTCAAGGACGAGCTCTAAAACAAGGTGGGGAGAATGTAACAACCCTCGGTAAAACCAACATCCTCATAATATTTCCGACGCCTTAGTATATTGTAAAAAGTCACAATATGTCTTTAAATACACCCCGTATGTGAAAAATCGAACCCGTATTATGTTATAACATATAATATAAATTAAAAACTAGAAAAAGTAAGTTGAGGCAGGCCGCGTAGACCCACCCCAACCTTTCACGCGGGCAGTATCAATGCTGGAACCTGACTCCGCTGATTTCTTTAGTTCAAGGGGGCCGCGTAAGCTTAAGCTTACATTGACGCGGGCCGCAAGAGATCATCAAACGCGGAGACATCCTGAGCTGACATGTGTCGTCATCGTGGCGGGTCTATTTGGTGAGCCGGACAAGCTAGTCCGTTGACTAGCTTTGACGCGGGCCGCGTAAGCGACCCTTGTCTTTCACGCGGGCCGCGTGAGAGTCCAATATCAGCCCTATATAAGAAAGCAACGGGTTTTCGTTTTCCGTCGCTCATTCTCAAATTCTAAATCACAATTTCTGTAGAAGAGTTATAATAGTCAGGTATTATACCCCTAATTAGCGAGGTTCTGCTCCGTTATAAGTATTATAACTCCAGTTTCGTAATAGTTACGTTGCCCGATTGATTTAGGGTTCCGTAACAACTGTCGTGGTTCTGCCCGACGTAGTTGTTGGAATGCCGTCTCGGGGAGGGTATCATTAATATTTTCAAAGGGTTATGATACTGACCAATGTACATTTGTATAAATTATAGATTATATCCAGGAAACCCTTACGAGAAGCCTAAGATAGCAATATGAGTTTATCCTCTTTTTGTTAACGTTTTTGGAATGTTTTATAAAACCTTAAATGTTTTACAATGTGATTAAGTGGTGATTGAGTCTTTGTAGTTCTTCAATTACTTCCGGTATGTTGGGGTTTTGTATACAAAATTTACTACACTGTGAGTAGTAAGTCAAGGTTGACAGTACGTTACCATTGGACAATGAGTTAGCCAATGTGTAATATGACCAACAAGTCAGTGGATTGATAGTACCAAATGGAGTAATTGTGTAGACATAAACAATGTGATCGCTCTCAATACTGTTTTAATTAATAAAATGTTTCTTGATTAAACTGGGATTCACTCACCAGTATTTCCGACTGACAAATGTTTTTAAAACGCGTTTCAGGTAACCCAATGTGACAGTCAATTAGTAAAAAGTCAGCTGGAGAGCACTGAAGGCTTGGGAAAAATGTGGCTATAAAAGTTACCTAATAAACGATGTTTTAAATTCAATAAAATAGAGTTTATCCCTATAAGCGTATTGTAATAAGAAACTTGGGTTTTATTAATATTAAATATGGTGGTTTTACTCTGATAAACATTTCCTAACTACGGTCCTGATGTAAATTCCGCTGCCATATTAACGAAATCTGATACCACCACCACTAAGTTCGCGTCCGCCCGTTCCCGGTACAGATAAGGGATCGGGGGTTGCGACAGAAACACACAAAATTTTAAGTTAAAATGTTGTAAATAAATTTTCACATAATCGTAGAAGAGCAATCAGAAAAATTAAGTATTTTTAAATACTTAATTAGCTTAAATCAGTGGCTCTGATACCACCTTTTTCTGTCACGACACCCGTCCCGGTTTTACCCGGTCTATGAGACGCGGGACAGAAACCCGTGGTATTTATTATTTGAGTTGACAGCGGAAGTTTAACAGGATCTTGAAAACTTGAAAATGCCCAATTATTTTATTTCATAAATTGGGATAAACCCCGTAATTTAAATAGAGGAATTTCATGAGGGAATTCTCTGTTTTACAAAACATGTTTATTTATTTTACTGAGCCACCACTTCAAGCTTGTTAGTAGTCCGTAGCACGTTTCCTTGATTTACAGTAGGTCACCTGAAACATGTTTGAAAAATATTTTATCAGCGGGGAAATACTGGCGAGTCACTCAAGTTTGATAAAACGACACATAGTTATAAATTACAGCATAAAAACGATTACAATGGCTTCTATCTTATTTTATACAGTCGTGCTCGCTTTGGTTTGGAATTCGAAGACTTTTGCTACCAGCCGAGTTTGTTCCATTATATGTTTCTAGTTTATTTTTCTTTCTTATTTATTTAGTTGTCTTTCATCCTACATTGGGGACAATGTAAATTTTAAGTGTGGGGATGGAAGACTACGTCTTTTTATATAGATTTGAGTCAGAAAAAAAAACTACAAAAAAAATTAAAATTTAAAAAAAAATCAAAAAATAGAAAATGAGAAAATGTTCCAGAAATTTTTTTCTGCAAATAAATGGAAAATGATAGAAAAATTAGGATTTTTGGTTTTCAAAATATTATATATAAAAGATAAAATAGATAAAAGACTTATTTTCTGGGATACCGGTAGGCCCAGCCAACTTAGAGGGTTCTTTAGATTGCTTTTAATATACCTTATTAAATAATCATGATATCTTGTGGGTTCTCATCTTAGGAGAAATAGAAAAGCCGAAACTATTGAGAGTATAAAAGGTACCACTATAAGTAAATAACCTATAAGTATTTTTAATTAAATTGTCACACTTTATTTTTTTTATGAGAATAAATCCGGATTCTAGTGGCGCCTACAAAAAAAAATTCCATCATCCATCTATTTGAGCTAATAAAAAAGAATAAATAACTGAAACCTATGGTATTAACCATTGGGGTGGTGACTCGGGTAGGGTATACCCGCTAGGTGGAAGTTAAAGAAAAAAAATGTGAGGCTCATGGTGTTTCCCACTGGGATAGCGACTTGGTGATAATGCCCTATGAGTTAAACATAAGAAAAAAAAGTGCTAAAGCTCATCATCATCCATCATTCCATCAAAATTTAATTTTAAAATACATAAAGGTTATTTATATAAAGTTGTAGGTTTTTAATCTTTACCTTATAAGCTTGATATGGGATTAGGTGGATTTGTAGATCTTGAGCGTGAGACCCATAGATGAACTTTAACTTAAACATAATGCTAGAATGAAAAAGGGCTTGATCAGCCTTGATGAGTTGACGGTTGGGTTTAAGTGGATAACAATCCCGGTAATCGTGGTTAAATGTTTTTATATCTTTTAATTAAATAATCTAAGTTTTTGAAACCATCCATCCTAGTTATGATTCCATTGCATATTTTTCAGGACGAAAAAATGTTTAAGTGTGGGGATGTTTGATGTGTTGCAAACACATCTTATTTTCCTATATGTTTTTGTATAATTTTCTTTAGTTTTTGAGTCGTTTATGGTCTTATATGACATGTACTAAATATAAATGGGTTTTAGAGGTTCCAAATAAAAAAAAAAAAAAGCAAAACGTTCAAATTAATATTAAAAAAAAGAGTTAACATGAAAATAAATTTGCAATTTGGAAAATCATGTGTATATTATTTTATGGTTGCAAGTCATTATAGTACTCTTGTAATTAATATTAACTAGAATTAACCACCCCCGCGTTGCGGCGGGGGCCTAAAACTATGCCAAATAACATCAATGCCACACCGCTAGTAGCGACCACCAACACTGAAGTTGCGGCGTGTTAATGCGGAAATATAAGACCGAAACATATAACATGAAAAAAATAACTATGTCGATTTAGGACACACGCGTTGCAACGAACTTGTTACATGGAAAAAATAGACGTAAAAACGTTGAACCACACATGCACGTTGCGTCGTGTTAACTCGCAAAATAACGTAGAAAAGAATAACTAAGTCAATGTAGGATCCTCCCGTTGCAGTGAAGTTGCCAAAGGGGGAAAATAGACACATTGCGACATACCTGTCGAATGTGAAAAAATAGACGAAAAACGTTGAACCACACACGCACGTTGGGACGTATTAGCTCGCAAAATTTAGAACGAAACGTAAAACGAAAAACTTGCGAAAGATAAAAAGTATGGGGACCAAAGTTGTAAATAAAAAAGTTTTGGGTTAAATTACAAAAGGTGAAAAGTTTTGGGTTAAAACTAAACAAATTAAAAGTGTTAAAATACAAATTATTAAACTTTTGGGTTAAAAATGAAAAATCCCAATTTTTTTTTGAAAAACCCCCCATGCTTAGGGTACAACACATAATGCAACAATTTGTTGCAAATTTATATTATGGAAATTAATGAGGCATTTAATATGTCATAAAGAAGGAATTATTTGGTGGTGTAAAGTGTTAGGTGACGTTACCCAGCTCCTTTTTGTTGACCGAACAAAACAAATCTCTGTTGACCACCGTTTTATTTGCTTTGTTATTTTGGGCCGAAACATGAAGATTTTAAAAGCCCACTCGTCCACAATCCACACACCTTGAATGATCCGTGAGACATGGCCCAAAATTGTGGAGTTAGTATCTTATTCAAATTGTGACTTTGTTCGAGGGTTTCAATGCATATAAATACTTTATGACTGCTGCCGCATGAAAAAAAAAAAAAAACGAGAAGACTGTACATCAGAAGCAGACGATACGGTAGAGGACAAATTTAAGAGTATTTATACAAGGGACGAATTTTGGTGTTTGACGTAAAAGAGAAATAGAAAGAAAGAAGCGGTTCGCTTACGATTCATAGTTTTTTTTTATTCGGTTAGACTTTGTGTTATTGTTTTCAGTTTTTTTTAAACTCGAATACTTGAACAATGTTTTCTGAATTTAATTGCTTTGAATATATTTGTGTTTCGTTCTTAAATATGCTTGGCTAAATTTCTTTGTGCTACCTAGGCTATGGATAATTGTTAGTTTTATTTACGGTTTCTTGGTTGGTTAATTTATGTTTTGGCTCAGTGTTATGGTAAAAGTGTTCTAATCTAGGTTCTAATGTATATGCATATTTTATAATTAATGGTTTATATTTGTTCCACCTTTTCTTGGTTAAAATTGATTGCGTATTGATTAAAGCTAGGGTTATGTGATTTTGTTAACTTTGTGTTTTCAACTATTTCTTGTGGTTGCTAGACGTAGTAACCCTAGGAGCAAATTAATAAACTATTTGGTAGTTAAATATTCTACCATCTTTGAGACCGAGAGGAGATTAGATGTAGGGTTATCTTAATTATTAGACGGGTTAGGTGTTAATTGCACGAGAGTGAATTACCATAGGTTTTCTTGTGATTTTTAGCAACCCGTGTTAGAACCTAATTAGAGTCACCACCCCGTACATCCCTTACACTTCCCGGATGTACCATTTCTAGTGAGACCGAGAGGTAATCTAGATTTAGGGTACCATAACCTAGTTAGAGAGACCGAGAGGTGATCTGACATTAACCGATGAGTTCATACACTTTTCTTGACCCTAGATTGCGACCTGTTTGGAGAATGATCTGCCAGCCAGTTTAGGTCTTGTTTAGTGAACTTTAAGATCCCGGTAGCCAAAACTTAGTTATTCCATTCCAAGAACCGTGAGTGAATTGACATGCATCTTGCCTAGGTAGCCACTTTTCCATCATCTGAATTCACCTAAATTCGTTATTTGTTTGCTCTTCTTTCGTATTTGCTCTCTTATTTAATTTTAGTAGTTAATATAAACCCAAACACTCATTAAACATTATTAGACTAGGACTCGACAAAAGTTTAGTATCACGAGTCGCGCCATCGTGTCCACGGATTGATACTCGGTCTTACCGACTTGACTATATAGCGACCGGTGCATTTGCCGATTGTGTGTAATTAAGCTAGTTTGACCATTTAATTTGGTGTTTTACAAATATATTAAACATTTTACACATCAAGTTTTTGGCGCCTTTGCCGGGGACACATAGCGCTTTCGAGGACCACCCGAGTCGGGGATTTAGTCACTTTACTGCTTTCTTATATTAGTTTTTTTTTTCTTTTCTTTAGTTAAAAATTAAAAATCCAAAAAAATATAAAACCCGAAAATTCAAAAAAAAAAATAGTTTAGTTTCTCTTTCTAGTCTTCTAGTGATTTGTGCCATTTGTTTCTCAGTTTATGCGCACTCGTTCTTCGGGCATACCTGAAGATTTCCCATTCTCTGAGCCCGAATCCGAATTCCACCGTCGCTTACGCCATCTAAAATTTAGGGTCCCAAAAGTTTAATTTAATCTTGACATAGACATGGTTGCCCGTAGAACTGTCGCTGACCACATCAGTGTTACCCATGCCCATATCCGCTTCAGTATCACTTAACCCGCCGTTGAGGCTAATAACTGGAGCATTCCTCCTGCTCTGATTAAGACCATCGCTCAGAATGTCCAGTTTCATGGACTTCGTGACGAGGACCCACACACTCACCTCACTAGATTCTCTAGGGTCTGCGACACCTTTCAGCTTACAAGTGTTACTGAAAGCGCCATCAAGTGTCGCCTATTTCCATTCTCTTTGACCGGTCAGGCCGCTTCTTGGTTGGAATCCCTCCCACAAGGATCCATCACCACCTGGATTGAGCTTCACAGTAAGTTCCTTCAGAAGTACTTCCCTCCAGCTAAGATAGCTCGCCTTAGGAACATGATATATGCTTTTACCGAGTAGCCTGGGGAGTCCTTCTATGAGACATGGGACCGCTTCAAGGCGCTTCTCAATAAGTGTCCTCACCATGGCATGGAGGATTGGAGAATCGTGGAAAACGCCTCCTTGATACCACAGCCGGCGGTAACATGATGAAAACCAAAACTGCCTAGGAGTGTTTAGAGATGATTGAGGACTTAGCCATTAGCACATATACCGAACCCAACTCTGGGGGCGTTCCTGTTGCCACCAGAGGAATCCATACTGTAGATGCTAGCACTGTTTTAGCGGCCCAGGTAGAGTCCTTAGGGAAAATGATGAAGGACTTTCAGGTTAAGCTATGTGCTAGGTGTGAGGTGTGTAGGGGAGGACATGATACATTTGATTGCCCCTTAGGTTCTACTGAGGATATGAGTTTTGTCCAAAATTCAGTTCGAGGTCAGAGTTACAACTCTAGATGGCAGCCATGCCAGAACTTGAATTGGAGGAGCGGGAATCCTCCCGGATTTCAGCCTCGCCAGAGTCTGTTCCAAGGCTCTGGTGAAAGACATAGCGAAGGAAAGTTCAGCCTGATATTAGTGAGTTTTTAAAGAGAAATGAGGAGAACCAAAATAACAAATAAATTGTTAGAATCCATAGTCCTTCAGGGTGAGAATAGATATCAGGAGCAACAGAAGAAGAATCAGGAGTTTGACCTGATGTTTAGGAACCAGGGTGCAGCTCTCCCGAATTTAGAAAGAACCGTAGGTGAGATGGCTAGTAGACTTACTGATAAACCTACAGGTACATTCCCTAGCACCACCCTGGCTAGTAGACTTACTGATAAACCTACGCTTGTTGTTGATGATAGGCTTGAGTTAGAAAAGGTGATAGAGCCGAAGAAGGTAGTTAAGAAAGAAAGTTGTTGAACCATCACCGGTGGTAGATGAAGAGCCGGTTGATGAGAAAATCGAGATGGAGGCCCAACCTGGCAAAGTGAAAACTCTGCTCAGCCCAGCAAGTACAGCACATCCAGAGAGCCCTCCTAAGGAGACGGTAGTTAAGATAGAGTTTGATAGAATGCCATACCCCGCTAGGCTTAAGTCTCAGAAGATAGAGAAAAAGAATGGCCACTTCCTTGATTTGTTCAAGCAACTTAAGGTAAATCTCCCATTCATTGAGGCGCTACAACATATGCCTAAATATGCTAAGTTCTTGAAGGACCTCTTGTCCAACAAGAAAAGATTGGGGGAGATTTCAACTGTGTCTCTTAGTGAGGAGTGCTCTGCGGTGATTCAAAACAAGTTGCCTCAGAAGATGACAGAATCGGGTAGCTTTACTATTTCGTGCTTGTTTGGTGGTTCGTTAATGAGCCATGCGTTGGCTGACCTTGGTGCTAGTGTCAATCTGATGCCTTATTCGATTTTCTCGAAGTTAGACCTTGGTGAGCCTATACCAACGCGCATGAGCATCCAGTTGGCTGATAGGTCGGTTAAGTATCCCACGAAAGATGTTGGATCTTTCGTCCCAAACCCAAACCCACTAAACATCACAAAGTGAAGAAGGTTTTTCGTGGGATCCATCTTCAGCGAATAACCATTTGGACGAAATAGGTTCTTCATTGATGATATTCTTCGTAGGTTGTGGTCATTCGTGGGTTCCATGTTAGACGAAAAGAAACTCACGAAGAATGCATGGTTCTTCGCCAATGATGATCTTTCGAGAAATGGACTCCCATGATGTGTTCAGGAACTTTCATGGAATGGATGCACTAATAGAACTTGTACACTAGCACACTTGCATCATATTTACAACACGTACAAAGTAAGAGGTCGTTCTGATCGGTGCATTGTAGGTTCACGTGATTAGATATTAATTATAATATAAATGCACCGATATTGTTATAAAGTATAGTACTTTGCTTTGTTCATATATTTTTTATGTTAAATAATAAAATTAGCTAAAATGAACGTATTAACCTAAAGTTGAAATGAAATGATATATTCATAATCATGATATTAAAGTTATATAATATAGTAATTAAAGAGTTCAAATTAAATTGAATGGTGGCTTTCATGAGAATTAGCATAATGTTTTTGACATTTTTGTTTTGCAGATTGATCGAGAATTAAAAGCAAAGAGGTTTGACTTTGTTGCTCACTAACATTACATGGACATGCTTACATTTAAATTGCATATGTTGGTCAATGAGTGAATTGTAACGAATAAATGAATCAGCTTACAAGTCTACTAGGCCGCATTCCATTGGAAACTAAGTGGGCCTAGAGAAATGTGGGTAGATGTTTGGGCTATCGTTGACGCTGGACAATCAAGAGATAGGGCTGGAACTTTTGTGTAAAAAAAGAAAGAAAAAAGAGAACGCAGGGGTGTCGTTTCGGCATTCAAGAAGAAAAAACAGATTTTGGGTAACGATCTTGAAACGTAATGCGCGGCTAATCTCTTAGGGTTTCACCCCGGTGTAGATTGTTGTAAGATTTTCTAGGGTTTATGCATTTGTATTTTGATTTGATTTTGTGACAAGTTGTTTAGTATTTGAACCCTTTGATAATTGTCGTGCATTTGAATTGAATTTTTGAATTGTCGAATGATTATAAAATTTGACTTTGTGAAATGAATTTATGCACTTATGCCTTATCTTAGGTTAGGATTTACATGTCCGAGGTAATGAAGTGCATTACGGTCCGTTGTCTATGACGTTGATAGCAATTGGCACCTAAGCTTCGTGATAGAAATCCGTTAATCACTATATGCAATTGAATCAAGTTAAAACATGTAGGAACCCTAGGTCTTACAATTATCGAACCGGGTGTGATCCGTTTCCCCAATTCTCATTTTCAATTAAGTAAATTAGCGTTGCAATCTTAATTAGTAAGTAGTTGTTTTAGATAATATCAATTTGTCGGTTCACTCCGAGTTCTTTTCAAAAATCAAACAAACAACTAAAAATTAGCAAGCTTCATAATCACTTTGTACATTTTTGTAAATAGTCTAACTAATCGAACAGGTCGTGCGATACTGACCACATGCTCTTCGTGGATACGATACCCGACTTACCCTAGCTACATAGGTTTAATTGGGTTTTTGACTGATCGGGACGACACGGTCACATCAAAATGGCGCCGCTGCCGGGGAGCTAGTGCGCTTAATATTGCATTATTCGTTTGATTTGTTTATATTAGGTAGTTTTAAATCTTAAAAAAATAATTTTAGTTTTTAGTATGCTTTCTTTTTTTCTATTTTATTTTACTTTGGGTAGTCGATTTTTGTCTGTACAGGTATATGTTTTGCAAGCACCTTATTTCACCATGAATTGGGTAGATGATGACCCATGTATATGTTGTGGGAGCAACTGTCACGGGGTTGAGGATTGTCCGATGTTTGAAGTTAAATACGGAAATCGTGGGAGGTATTGCTCTGAATATAGGCGAGAAAAAGGATATGTGAGGGTTTGCTATGATGATGACGGGATACCCTTCTATTATCCCAACTTTGAACCGCCTGCACCACCGAAGCAAGAAAATGACGCTTATCAGTCATGTGCTTGTTGTGGAAAAGTTCACATACATGAAGATTGTCCAGTGTTTTGGAAAGATCTAGTGTTTTGGAAAGGAAAAATAAAGTCTGGTTACAAGCCACCTTCATATCAAGAATATTACTATTTAGAGATGGATTACCATTACGAGCAAGAGCGGGGTTATAACAACTATGAACCCGAATTGGCACATTTCTCAAGTTACCGGGAGGAGTATGATGATTATTATAATGAATACCCCCAACCGGCATCTGAAGAACCTCAAGATTCAATAAGTTCCAAGCTCGATGCAATCATGAATGTTGTCATTACTTCAAATCAAGAGATTAAGATGGAACTGAAAAAGGAACTTTAGGCGAAAGATAAAGCTAATGAAGACTTGACAAAGAAAGTGGGTCAACTCGCCGAAGAATTGGCTCAACTTAGACGAGACCAAGAGATGTTGGCTAATGATACAATGGTGGATGGTAATGTGGTGGAAGAGGTTATAGATCTTCCGAAGCAAGAATATGAATGTTTGAACCGCGCGGAAGACATGACACCGCGACGAGTCGGATCCGAAAGAAGCCCATGTTCATATCCACCCTTCTCCTATACTTATCACTTCAACCAACAAAGTTGGGGATGCGGGTTCGGGTATAAGGATTCGAAGGGTGGCGTTGCAAGACCTTGGCCAATTTGTTAAGAAACGACCCCAAAGTTGCTTAATACGCATGCCGCGTAAAATAAAAAGAGAGTGGATTCGGCATTCCAACTACCGAGCATATGTTGGAAATTCGGTAGGCAAATGCTCACTTCGACCACCATGAGAGGCAAATTAGGTATGATTGTTGTAAAGTTTGTATTATTATTCGATTTATTTTATTTTTCTCGTTAGATGAACTTTGTAAGTGTGTTCCCTATATAACCCTCACGAGACCTACTTGTCCTCCCTAGCTATCGGGAGGTTTAAAAGAGCTTGTTGCATACGCTAAATGCAACCGTGATTCCTACGAAAGTGAGTTAGGTTTGTTGTTGTTGTAAATTATTTTTCCACATAAATCAAAGTAAATTAACGTATGACTTGGTAATATTTTCATAAAAGTGGTAGAACTAGGTAACTAACAAGTTCTGATGGTTGTGAGAAGCATGCTTCTACGCAAGGGTTGAGATTTGTAGGTACATTATGTTCGTGAGACGACCGCTTTGTTGAAAAGATGAAGAGCACACGAGGAACTAGTGAAAACCTGGTGCATACGTTTCTTTTTATCTTTGTGTCACACCCTGATATTTCCACGTATTACCGGTGGGCCCGGTGGGGAGTATCGTGACGTAGTTGATATCATCATAGTCAAACAATCACAGTTCAATGCACAGCGGAAGTCTAAAAGTAATGATATTAAAAATTGTTTCGAAAGTAACATTAAATATTACAACGGGTTGTAAAGGATCCACAGGTAGATCTAAATTAAAAGAAACATTGTTCAACAGATTTTTAAACATCTAAGTTTGCAAGACGCTTTATTTGATGCTAGGAGTAGCCAGCCCATTTCGCTTAGTACCTACACTTAACTTTTTTGGAAAATACGTCAGTTTTCACTGGTAAATACAATTAACCGACTCATTTTGAAAATGTTTAAGAGAATTGATTTAAATGCACAAGGCACAAATAATCTTTTATAACTTGGGATAATTATTTATAAATAATCTTGTAAAAGAATTATATGTTTGCCATACGTTCAGTAGCCTGGATTTGAAATACCGGGTTAAAAGATTAATAGACACACCACATAATATACCCACGGCGAGTTATTCTCAACAAGCGGGTTTATCTTTTTACATACGCACCGGCAGGTGTATGCCTACACCCCGTGCTTAAGTCGTGGCCATTTCAATGAATGAGCCGAGGATATCCAGGACATGGTCATTAATCCCCCCAAAGGCTTAACACAAACAAAACAGATTAAACGGGTTATCTCAATGTTTTAACCATTATTTGATTAAAGATTCGATACCTGACCAAGCGGTATTTTAAATACCGTACCCCAAGCCCGTATAAGGGAAAATAAGTTAAAAGTACGTACCTGAGCTAAAATATAAATTTTAATCCCAGTCGTATAACCAAGCAGCAAGTACGGTAGCTTTTACTGGTCTCCTAAATCTGGAATGAAGGTTTTAATAACCTATTAGATTCCTAACGGGTCTTATTTAAGCTATAACTTAGACCGGTTAGTTTTAAAGAAAGGTATACGGTTCAAAACGCAAGATTAAGCGAAGACCGGATTAGAATGTGGTTTGGTCCCGACAATTATGAATACTTGTTTAATATGGGTAAACCAAACACATTCTGGATTTTGAAGTGAAAATGATAAGGTTTGACCCGTTTCGGTTAATTTATGCAAACTAGTTACATAAACCGTACCGGATGCGAAAAATGCATAACGGGTAACCAAATGAGTCATCAACAGGTTTCCTAAGTTAATATGCTTAGAATGTGTTATGATATCAGTAGGATACCTTCCATTATGCCCAAAACGAATTTAAAATCAATTTAAGCCCCGTAGGGGTATTTTGGTCATTTTAAAGATTATAAAAGAGATTAAATATCAATCTGAGGTTCTGGTCTAAAATGATCAGTAAAAATATTTATTTTTGCAAGTCATAACAGTAAGATATAAAGTGAAATTTATCATTTATGACCAAACTATGCACCGTAGGGGCATTTTGGTCATTTCACATAAGCTTTAAGGGTCAATTCTGAAAATCTGAGTTTAAAACTTTTACCTACTATTAAAGTATCAAAATTTACTTATAACATCAGTAGGTAATGGGTCTTAAATGTTAAACATAATTTTAACCCATACTATGTGTTTAAAACACGTAAAAAGTCGGTTTTAGGCGATTTTCAGGTTATATAAGGAAAGATGAGATTTTTATCAATCCAGAAGGCTTAAAATATTTTATTTAACATATGAAATCAGTAGAAAAAGATTTGGCATCAAAATGTTATGTAAAACTCTTTTATTAGTAAAAAGGGTATAACCGTCAATTACCGAATCAAAGCAAGAACCCCATGTTATGATCAGTTTAAAAATTAATAAAAATCTCCAAAAATCCCAAAATATTATATTACATCAGTGGATAAAAGGTTTGGTGTAAAAATTTGGGTTTAAATAGGTTTTATGCCAAAAATGCCGTTTAATTAATAAAAAGGTTTCAATTTACGATATCGAGCATAACTCCTAATTTAGACCTCAAACTGATGTCAAATTTTTAGGACATGTTCATAAATCAGTAATAAAGGTTTTTGTCCTCGAACATTTTCAAAAATCTTGTTTTAATATCAAAAAGGCATATTGGTCAACTTCTAAGCAAATAACGAAAACATGCAAATGAATCGGATTACTAAGGAACCAGGTTGTATAACTTCAGAGGGTTATACTAAACTATAATATGGTCCTAAAGGAACCCTAAGGCATATCTAAACTAAGCTAAATCGGTTCAGAACTGAAAGTCAAAGCAAAAGTCTACTTTTGCGACTTTCGGTTCCGAACCGAGCCTAAACTCAGAATTGTCGGGTTGAACATGCTTAGACATGTTCTTACATTATTTACCAAGTTATTTTAGTGTTAAAACATGTTTCATAAATTCTACATTATCAGTTATGAATTTATTTGCAAAGATAGATTTTGTTGACTTTTTAATATTAAGTTTGACCCGACAATTGACCAAGTTAGAGTGATAATCAGTGGGTGCCCTTTTAAGGGTTTATTACCCACATAATTACCAACTCATAGCCACTTTCAATTCGAATAATGGCTGGACCATTAGTGATTAATCACTAAGTCAAAGCTTAATTACGATGGCTTTGACTTTTGGTCATTAAACTAATAAAACTTGAATTTAAGGAGCTAAGAACACTTACAATGGTCCTTAGCACGAATTAGGAACTTAAGAAAACTTGCTTGAACTCCAGAAAGCTCCAGGGAATGAGTTGTGAATAAATTTTCCAGTGAGCTAGTGAACTTATGAACACAAGTCCCTTATATAGTATTTCTAGAGCTCCAAGATTGATCCACATGCCCCTACAACTGATTTCTGATGATCCCAGGTGTCCCCTATGCATGTAATACTGTTGGCTCAGACCCTGGTTTCGAAAAAATGCATGCAAAGGTGGTGGAACAGGTTAAACATGCAGTTGTCCTTTTCTTTCTGCATCTGGGCCTTCTACGCGGGCCACGTAGACTCTTTAAGAGTCTTACGCGGGCCACGACACTCCTCTATGACCGGAAACAAACTTTCAGACTTGGCAGTTTTGGTCCCTGGTCCTTCTAAACTTGATTTAACTTTTGTTTATTGCACTTTTAACCCCCAAACTTAACTTTTAAGGGTCTTGAGTCTTTAAACATTTATCAATAAGCTCTCGGTTAGATTATGAGGTCACCCGAACCATCTTGAAATGCAACATTAACGCATTTGGACCTTGTTACTTGTAATTACCACTTTGATTATTTATGTGCGTCGAAACTCCACGAATTTATTATCCGAAAATCATGGAAGTATAAGGAAATATTACAAAGTCTCAGAAACGTTAAAAGGTCACTCAAAGGTAACTTTAAACATGTTGACACATTTATCCCTTATGCTTTGTAAACCTTTTCAATTTAAGCACAAACGACTTTCTAAGTTCGATATTTTATTTATTAAAGAATACGAACGTCGTGTGAGGTCAATCAGAGGCACAAGTTAGGCATGTTGACACTTTGGATCCCTTTATTCACATATTTACATCATTTGACAATTTTAGTCCCTCGGAATCAATTCTTTACACGTTCAAAGTCCATGACACGTGTCTTTATTATATTGGTCGTGATTTTACGAGGTGTTACATCCTCACCCCCTTAATAGAAATCTCGACCTCGAGATTTACTGAAATAAATGAGGGTACTTTTGTTTCATTGCGGATTCAACCTCCCATGTGTATTCTGGGCCTCTACGGGCATCCCATTTTACCTTTACAATCGGCACATGCTTCTTTCGATGTTTCTTAACCTGTCGATCTTCGATTGACAAAGGTTTTTTAATGAACTTCAAACTTTCATCTATCTGCACGTCCTTGTGTGACATTGCTAGCGACTCATCGGCTAGACATTTCTTTAAGTTGCAGATGTGGAATACATTATGAATTCCACTGAGCTCTTCTGGCAGATTTAGCTTGTAAGCTACAATTCCGACACATTCGATGATCTCGAATGGTCCTATGTATCTTGGGATCAGCTTGCCTTTCTTGCCAAATCGCATCACCCCTTTCCAGGGTGATACCTTAAGTAACACTTTGTCACCTACCTCGAATTTCAGAGGTTTACGCCTTTTATCTGCGTAGCTTTTCTGCCTATCCCTGGCAGCTTTGAGACGATCACGTATCTGCACAATCTTATCTGTCATCTCCAGGACTATATCAGGTCCTGTTAGTTGGATATCTCCAACTTCCGCCCAACAAACTGGCGTCCTGCACTTTCTTCCATATAAAGCTTCGAAAGGTGCAGCTTGGATACTCGAATGATAGCTATTATTATACGAAAATTCAATCAACGGAAGATGATCATCCCAACTTTCACCTAAATCAATAACACAAGCTCGTAGCATATCCTCGAGTGTTTGTATTGTGCGCTCGCTTTGCCCATCCGTCTGAGGATGATATGCAGTGCTGAAGTTTAATCGAGTACCTAATGATTACTGAAAGCTCTTCCAAAAGTGAGACGTGTATCTAGTATCCCTATCGGATATAATAGACACTGGCACTCCGTGGAGAGATACAATCTCATCCATGTACAGCTGAGCTAACTTGTCGGAGCTATGAGTTTCCTTAATAGGTAAGAAGTGGGCTGACTTAGTCAACATGTCGACTATAACCCAAATAGTATCATTTCCTCGCTTTGTTTTCGGTAACTTAGTGATGAAATCCATAGTTACTATTTCCCACTTCTAGGTGGGAAGTTCAGGCTGTTGCAGCAAACCTGATGGCTTCTGGTGTTCGGCTTTAACCTGAGCACATGTCAGACATTTGGCCACATAAGTGGCTATAGATTTCTTCAAACCTATCAACCAATAATTTGTCTTTAAATCCTGGTACATTTTATCACTACCAGGATGAACAGAGTACTTAGAATTATGAGCTTCTTGAAGGATCACTTCCCTAAGTCCTCCATAGATTGGAACCCATATTTGTCCATTTAATCTTAGGTTTCCATCCTTGCCATACGACAATTGTTCAGCAGTTACGCCTAATTTCTCATTCGAGTAGTTAGCTTCCAATACAGCTTCCTTTTGAGCAGCTAACAACCTTTCATTCAGGATGCTCTTTAATTCAATGCTCTTGGCATTGATTCTAATCGGCTTAACCCTTTCTTTCCTGCTCAAGGCATCGGCGACTACATTCGCCTTGCCGGGATGATATCGTATTTCAAAGTCATAGTCATTCAGCGTCTCCATCCATCGGCGCTGTCTCATGTTAAGATCTTTTTGGTTGAACAGGTGTTGAAGGCTTTTATGATCAGAATAGATCACACACTTAGTCCCATAAAGATAATGCCTCCAAAGTTTCAGTGCAAATACAACGGAACCCAACTCCAAATCATGGGTGGTGTAATTCTTCTCGTGCACCCTTAATTAACGCGAAGCATAGACAATAACCTTGCCTTTCTGCATAAGCACACATCCCATGCCTGTGTGCGATGCGTCGCAATAAACCACAAATTCTTCAATACCTTCTGGCAATGTCAGCACAGGCGCATTGCTCAACTTTTGTTTAAGAATATCAAAGGATTCTTACTACTTGGGACCCCAGTCAAACTTGACATTCTTACGAGTTAATGATGTTAAAGGTTCAGCAATTCTTGAAAAATTCTCAATGAAACGTCTAAAATAACCCGCTAGCCCAAAAAAGCTGCGTATCTCTGTGGGCGTCTTCGGTTCTTGCCAATTCATGATGGCTTCAATCTTAGCGGGATCCACCTGGATACCACACTCGCTAACCATATGTCCAAGAAATTGGACTTCACGAAGCCAAAACTCACATTTTGAAAACTTGGCGTAGAGCTTCTCTTGCTGAAGAAGTTTAAGGATACATCGAAGGTGCTTTTCATGATCAGCCTGATGCTTTGAGTAAATGAGTATGTCATCAATAAAAACAATGAAAAACTTGTCCAAATAGGGCTTGCAAACGCGATTCATGAGATCCATGAATGCTGCTGGTGCATTGGTGAGCCCGAATAGCATCACTAAGAACTCATAATGACTATAACGAGTTCTAAATGCAGTTTTGTGCACATCTTCATCTCTGACCTTCAGTTCATGGTAACCTGACCTTAAATCAATCTTGGAGAATTAACTTGCTCCTTGAAGCTGATCGAATAGATCGTCGATCCTGGGCAATGGATATCTATTCTTGATTGTAACCTTGTTTAGCTCGCGATAATCGATGCATGGACGCATCGATCCATCCTTTTTCTTCACAAACATAATCGGTGCTCCCCAAGGAGATGAACTAGGTCGAATAAAACCTTTTGCCAATAAATCATCTAACTGAGTTCTTAACTCTTTCATCTCAGTTGGTGCCAAGCGGTAAGGTGCTCTTGCAACTAGTGCTGCTCCAGGAATAATATCAATTCTGAACTCTACTTGCCTATCTGGAGGTAAACCAAGTAGTTCTTCAGGGAATACATCTGGGTATTCAGAAATGATAGGGATGTCTTCGATCTTGGGCTTTGGTTCATCAGTAGTCACTTGTGCCATGTAAATGACACAGCCCTTCTTCAAACACCTTGACGCCTTAAGCATAGACACTTGCTTAGGCAACCCATACTGGGTATCTCCCTGAATTGTCAATGGCTCACCATAAGGAGTTTTAATAACCACTTGCTTCTTGTCACAAACGATCTGAGCTTGGTTATGAGATAACCAGTCCATGCCTATTACTAAGTCGAATCCAGCTAGTTTCAAAGGAAGCAACGACAACGGAAAAGAGTGGTTCCTAACGGATATAAAACATCCATCTAACATGGTTGAAGCAGTTTCTATGGTACCATCGGCCAATTCTACTTCATACTTTATGCTTAGGGTTTTAACAGGCAGATTTAATAACTTACAAAATTTATTATCCACAAACGAGTTATCTGCTCCCGAATCAAACAATACCCTTGCATAAACATCATTGATAAGAGAAGTACCTGTTATCACGTTGTCGTTCTGAATGGCCTCCTGAGCATTCATTTGAAAGACCCGAGCATTGGTCTTCTTACGATCTTCAGGTTTCTTCGCATACTTTGGGCAGTTGGACTTAATATGCCCCTTCTTGTTGTAGTTGTAACATGTCGCATCCTTTATCTTCTTGCAATCCAACGTTTATGCTCACTTGATTTGCAAATCCCACAAGCCCTAGGCTGCGATTGGGATTTTGATTCGAACCTGCACTTTCCCAGATGACGCTTCTTGCAGGTTTTACACTTGGGTTTTTCACCCAACTGCTGACTATCCTTTTTAAATCCGGAACCCTTTTTGTTGTCAGAGTTCCCCTTATGCTTCTTCTCAGAACGGCGTGAGTTCTCATCCTCACGTTTCCTTTTCCCCTCGTCAGAATTTCTAAGCGATCTCTGCCTGACCGCATCGAGAGTAAGAGATAACGATAAATCAGCCACTGACCTGAAGGTTGTAGGTCTTGATGCTTTCACACTCGCCTTGATTTCTGGAGCCAGACCTCCAATAAAACGAGCTATTCGTTTTGGTTCCGGCGTAAACAAGTATGGAACCAATCGAGACATGGTATTGAAACTTGTAAGGTACGCCTGACAGTCTAGGTTCTTCATGACCAATGTCAAGAAATCAGTCTCAATCTTCTCAACTTCATGTTGAGGGCAGGAATTTTCTTTGATAAGAGCCACAAACTGATCCCAAGTCAGATTGTATAACGGGATCTTCCCAGTAGCTTGGATTAGCGACCTCCACCAAGCTAGAGCTTCACCTTTGAACGATTGTGACACAAACTTAACAATATCCTTATCAGCACAACCACTGATATCAACCACGGTATCCATCTCGTCGAGCCAAGTCATACAATCGATGGCTCCTTTCTCCCCTGTGAAATCCCTCGGCTTACAGGAGACAAAGTATTTATAAGAACAGGTCTTGACCCGAGGCTCCTGGTTAGGCACAACCTGTCTAGACGGAATACTCCTCTGATTTGATGAATGATGAGATTCGTCCTTATGAGACACATGAGTCTTGGAGGGTGGTTTTGAATGTGGTGCGGACTGAGTTCTGGCGCGAGTACCACTTGATTCATTAAACAGTCTGTCGATAGCTCGAGTAACGGCATTGTCTATTAATGCCTGCAGTTCCGCACCTGCCACATTAACTCTGGTGGTATCATGATTCTCTCGAGGGTGACTATTAACTTCATCTGATCCGGCCATGTAGCTTGATTGCTACATAAAATATTAATAATAATTCATTCAGAAGTCTATTATGGAATTGTCTTTTATGGCAATTCATTAACCATGGAACTATAAACCGTATTGGTTAATTTAATTTATTCAAATTTTTATTATATTTTATCCAGTTATAAACTTTTAAGGATAATATGCTGGCATACAAAAGGCCTAGTCACAAGGACAATTTTAAATTATAAGCCATGATTTTATAGGATCAAGTCATTAAGGCTTGAACATAGTTCATTACCTTTCTTGACAGGGATTCATAGACTACAACTGTCTTTTGTCTTATTTGACAATTATTATGGCCCGCATGCACATCATCACTAATGGATGTTTATCTAATAAAGGAAAGGAATTGGAAGAAATCCAATATAAGGATGACCTATGTGATTTTATCGAATCACATTTGCCAGGAGTGTTAACATGTTTTCAGATGTTAACAAGGGTTTGAAAAGGAACTACCATCATGGCCCTGTCTTAATATGACACATAGGCTAGGTTTTGCCTTTAAGATTTTCTTTAATATTTATCGGCAGATCAATATAAAATGAAATGTTTTATGTTAATTTATTTCATATAATATATTTATACATATAATGACAAAAATGGAATTTTGAACTAAAACATTCCACTAAATTAAGGAGTACATAGGTGCCCTAAACGGGACTTTTACATAAATAACTTGCCCACGCAGGGGCTAAAATGGAAATACAAGTCCTCGCAGGGACTAGTTACATAAATAAAAATGTCCACATAGGGATTTAATTGAAAATAAAGAAATTACAACATAAATAAATAAGGAATCTTCAAAAATCCCTCTTCTTCTTCCCCTTGATCAGATTCGCCAAACCCTTAAGCAGACCCCGGCGGCTTCTACGCTCTTCTTGAACCTCCAGTTCCACCTGGTTCAACCTCTGTAGAATCTCATGTTGTTGCGGTGGCAGGATCAGCGGCGGCTGTGGCAGGCTGCTGCTGCGGAGGTTGAGGAGGTGGCGGGTATGGACACCCAAAAGCTTGGTACCCAGATTGGTGTGAAGTTGCGTAGGGCCCTTCAGGGTGAAGAGCATTGTAGTTGGCCGCTACGAGATACGGTTCAACATCGGGGGCATTGTAGTAGTTGTACCCCGGGTAGGCTGGCTGCTCAAATGGGTTATACGCCGCTGCACCGGCGTATGAAGGAATTGGGTTATCATAACCCACTGGTGGCGGTGCGACCGGAGCTGAGTCGACTTCTGAAACGGGGTTTGAAGGCCCACCCATCTGTGGGTCTTCATATAGTGGCGGATAGTGACTGACACTTGAATGTTGAGGGGTGCTTAAGTGGAATCCCCCTAACACGGACATCCGTGCTCCTGTTCTCTTACACCTCGGTGGTTCTGGAGGCAGCTGCTGCTCTGGTGGCGGTGGTGGAGGTGGCGTAACCGCCTGGAAACGTCAATCCTCAGAGGGATCCTGCTGAGGTGGGTTGAAAAGGGGAGTAAACTCCCAGTTATATGTGGCAAACCTTGCTTCATAGCTATCTAGGCCCCGATAAGGTGATCAATGAAAAGATGACCCATCTGAAATCTCGATGGGATGCGTGGGCGTCCCAGACGGTGGCTCGGCAGGATCTGGATCTTCGTCCACATCCATCTCTTGGTCACCGGAAAAATGATCTTCTGATCCCAATGGGTTATAACTCATTGGTTCTTCACTCACGTTTGCCGGATTAAACCGGCTCTGAAAGTAGGGGGTTGGGTCTTGGAAGGCCCGGTGTGATCCCGATCGTTGCAACGGGAGGTAGGAGTGGTGAGAGTTATTGGGCTCATTTTCTGATTGTGGCCCAAAGGAGTGGTGGTAAGAAGGCGAAGAGCTAAGAGAGACAGATCGCCTTGCGGGTTTCAAATACGTCCTCCAGTCTTCTTGAGGACTAGTGCTCATGGTTGCTGACGGAGTTCGCCGGTGTGAATCGTTAGGAGCAGTGAATGGCGCCTTGCCTCGTCCTCCTCTCCTGAATCTTGGCGGCATTTTCTTGATCCTGTCAAAACAAACAAAAGAAACAACAAGAGAAAAGCAATAAAATTAGGATTAGTCCTATGTTGTTAGCCTAGACTCGGAGGTCAAGGAATGTGAAAACTGTGTCATTGAGATTAAACACAAAAGGATAGTGTTTAATTCACTCAATGTTGGCTCTGATACCAACATGTCACACCCCGATATTTCCACGTATTACCGGTGGGCCTGGTGGGGAGTATCGTGACGTAGTTGATATCATCATAGTCAAACAATCACAGTTCAATGCACAGCGGAAGTCTAAGAGTAATGATATTAAAAACCGTTTTGAAAGTAACATTAAATATTACAACGGGTTGTAAAAGATCTACATGCGGATCTAAAATAAAAGAAACATTGTTCAACTGATTTTTAAACATCTAAGCTTGCAAGACTCTTTATTTGATGCTAGGAGTAGCCAGCCCATTTCGCTTAGTACCTGCACTTAACCTTTTTGGAAAATACGTCAGTTTTCACTGGTAAATACAATTAACCGACTCATTTTGAAAATGTTTAAGAAAATTGATTTAAATGCACACGGCACAAATAATCTTTTATAACTTGGGATAATTATTTATAAATAATCTTGTAAAAGAATTATATGTTTGTCATACGTTCAGTAGCTCGGATTTGAAATACCGGGTTAAAAGATTAATAGACACACCACCCACGACGAGTTATTCTCAACAAGCGGGTTTATCTTTTTACATACGCACCGGCAGGTGTATGCCTACACCCCGTGCTTAAGTCGTGGCCATTTCAATGAATGAGACGAGGATATCCAGGACATGGCCATTAATCCCCCCAAAGGCTTAACACAAACAAAATAGATTAAACGGGTTATCTCAATGTTTTAACCATTATTTGATTAAAGATTTGATACCCGACTAAGCGGTATTTTAAATACTGTACCCCAAGCCCGTATAAGGGAAAATAAGTTAAAAGTACTTACCTGAGCTAAAATATAAATTTCAATCCCAGTCGTATAACCAAGCAGCAAGTACGGTAGCTTTTACTGGTCTCCTAAATCTGGAATGAAGGTTTTAATAACCTATTAGATTCATAACGGGTCTTATTTAAGCTATAACTTAGACCGGATAGTTTTAAAGAAAGGTATACGGTTCAAAACGCAAGATTAAGCGAAGACCAGATTAGAATGTGGTTTGGTCCCGACAAGTATGAAGACTTGTTTAATATGGGTAAACCAAACACATTCTGGATTTTGAAGTGAAAATGATAAGGTTTGACATGTTTCGGTTAATTTATGCAAACTAGTTACATAAACCGTACCGGATGCGAAAAATGCATAACGGGTAGCCAAATGAGTCATGAACAGGTTTCCTAAGTTAATATGCTTAGAATGTGTTATGATATCAGTAGGATACCTTCCATTATGCCCAAAACGAATTTAAAATCAATTTAAGCCCCGTAGGGGTATTTTTTTTTCATTTTAAAGATTATAAAAGAGATTAAATATCAATCTAAGGTTCTGGTCTAAAATGATCAGTAAAAATATTTATTTTTGCAAGTCATAACAGTAAGATATTGTATATAAGTGAAATTTATCATTTATGACCAAACTATGCACCGTATGGGCATTTTGGTCATTTCACATAAGCTTTAAGGGTCAATTCTGAAAATCTGATTTTAAAACTTTTACCTACTGTTAAAGTATCAAAATTTACTTATAACATCAGTAGGTAATGGGTCTTAAATGTTAAACATAGTTTTAACCCATACTATCTGTTTAAAACGCGTAAAAAGTCGGTTTTAGGCGATTTTCAGGTTATATAAGGAAAGCTGAGATTTTTATCAGTCTAGAAGGCTTAAAATATTTATTTAACATATGAAATCAGTAGAAAAAGATTTGGCATCAAAATGTTATGTAAAACTCATTTTATTAGTAAAAAGGGTATAACCGTCAATTACCGAATCAAAGCAAGAACCCCATGTTATGATCAGTTTAAAAATTAATAAAAATCTCCAAAAATCCCAAAATATTATATTACATCATTGAGTAAAAGTTTTGGTGTAAAAATTTGAGTTTAAATAGGTTTTATGCCAAAAATGTCGTTTAATTAATAAAAAGGTTTCAATTTACGATATCGAGCATAACTCCTAATTTAGACCTCAAACTGATGTCAAATTTTTAGGACATGTTCATAAATCAGTAATAAAGGTTTTTGTCCTCTCACATTTTCAAAAATCTTGTTTCAATATCAAAAGGGCATAATGGTCAACTTCTAAGCAAATAACGGAAACATGCAAATGAATCGGATTAGTAAAGAACCAGGTTGTATAACTTCAGAGGGTTATATAACCCATAATATGGTCCTAAAGGAACCCTAAGGCATATCTAAACTAAGCTAAATTGGGTCAGAACTGAAAGTCAAAGCAAAAGTCTACTTTTGCGACTTTCGGTTCCGAACCGAGCCTAAACTCAGAATTGTCGGGTTGAACATGCTTAGACATGTTCTTACATTATTTACCAAGTTATTTTAGTGTTAAAACATGTTTCATAACTTTTATATTATCAGTTATGAATTTATTTGCAAAGATAGATTATGTTGACTTTTTAATATTAAGTTTGACCCGACAATTGACCAAGTTAGAGTGATAATCAGTGGGTGCCCTTTTAAGGGTTTATTACCTACATAATTACCAACTCATAGCCACTTTCAATTCGAATAATGGCTGGACCATTAGTGATTAATCACTAAGTCAAAGCTTAATTACGATGGCTTTGACTTTTGGTCATTAAACTAATAAAACTTGAATTTAAGGAGCTAAGAACACTTACAATGGTCCTTAGCATGAATTTGGAACTTAAGAAAACTTGCTTGAACTCTAGAAAGCTCCAGGGAATGAGTTGTGAATAAATTTTTAAGTGAGCAAGTGAACTTATGAACACAAGTCCCTTATATAGCATTTCTAGTGCTCCAAGATTGATCCACATGCCCCTACAACTGATATCTGATGATCCCAGGTGTCCCCTATGCATGTAATACTGTTGGCTCGGACCCTGGTTTCGAAAAAATGCATGCAAGGTGGTGGAACAGGTTAAACATGCAGCTGTCCTTTTCTTTCTGCATCTGGGCCTTCTACGCGGGCCGCGTAGACTCTTTAAGAGTCTTACGCGGGCCATGACACTCCTCTATGACCGGAAACAAACTTTCAGACTTGGCAGTTTTGGTCCCTGGTCCTTCTAAACTTGATTTAACTTTTGTTTATTGCACTTTTAACCCCCAAACTTAACTTTTAAGGGTCTTGAGTCTTTAAACATTTATCAATAAGCTCTCGGTTAGATTATGAGGTCACCCAAACGGTCTTGAAATGCAACATTAACGCATTTGGCCCTTATTACTTGTAATTACCACTTTGATTATTTATGTACGTCGAAACTCCACGAATTTATTATCCGACAATCATGGAAGTACAAGGAAGTATTACAAAGTCTCGGAAACGTTAAAAGGTCACTCAGAGGTAACTTTAAACATGTTGACACATTTAACCCTTATGCTTTGTAAACCTTTTCAATTTAAGCACAAACGACTTTCTAAGTTCGATATTTTATTTATTAAAGAATACGAACGTCGTCTGAGGTCAATTTGAGGCACAAGTTAGGCATGTTGACACTTTGGATCCCTTTATTCACATATTTACATCGTTTGACAATTTTAGTCCCTCGGAATCAATTCTTTACACGTTCAAAGTCCATGACACGTGTCTTTATTATATTGGTCGTGATTTTACGAGGTGTTACACTTTGGTCTTTAGTTAGCAAATAAGTGGAATGTAATTGTATTTTATTTTCCGGGGTGAGATTTTGGGGAAGTTAGCCATGTCACATCCCTTGTGCGTTTTAAAAACTCTAGTTCTTACATTTAGGACAATGGTTGCCTCAAGTGTGGGGATGGGGGAGTAAAAGTTTTTCAATTTTTGACCCGTTCATTTAAACACTACACATTGAGGACAATGTTGACCTCAAGTGCGGGGATGAGGGAAAATTTAAAAAAAAAAATTCAAAATGTCTTTGTTTGAAGCAATCTAAAGAGCACAAGTAACTAAGTTAACGAGGGATGGCACAACTCATGTGGTCTTTTGTTATGGTCAAGTTCAAATTAATAGCATGACGGGTATTTGGCGGGTGGTTATTTGGGAATAATCCGCCTAAGAAACTAGCCTATTATGCATATCACATACCATACCCTTTATATATGTGAGGTTTCGAGCCACTTTTACATAATAGAATTACATATGTATGTTTCTTTGTTTGAGTGGACCATTAGTCATGTATTGTAGAACTTACAATTTTTGATACGTTTGAGACCATAGACCGAATACAAGCACAAGAATGATTAAGGCATTAGGTAAACCTTTTTCTTTTACACCATTTATATATCCTTACCCAAAAATTATCCCTTAGTAGCCAGTTTTGAGCCTAATCCTTTCGTTTGACCACCATTTAGCCCATAACCTTAAACCTTTTTCTTTTAAACCCGTGTGATGAAAAATCGATTATAGGAATCAAATTTATATAGTTGTGAATTGTTTGCTTGCATATATTTATGCTTTGAAAAAAAATCAGAAAATGTTACGAAAAAGAATAGAAAATTGTTGAGAAAAGAACAAATATATATGTTCTTAGTTTGAGAAATAAAATGCGAAAAATTGTTGTCTTCTAGTTTGATATTGGTAGTTAGTCATGTTTAGAATAGTTGTTTTATAATAAAAATCGAATTTTCATCACCTTAGCCACTTTAAAATATCCTATTACCTACCCTTAGCCTAGCCCCGTTACAACCCTTACAAAGACCTTATGACTTGTGCTTAGTATTCGTGTTCAGTGGTGGAGAATGATTGAGTTGCAAGCCTATGCGGGTACATGTTCTAATCGGTTTGAGTGATTATTTTAAAAGTGTTAATGCATCAACTATTAGCCAATTTTAAACCGAGTGGAGAGAACATTGTGAGGGATATGCATGATTTGTCGGTTTCACGGGCGGGTTAATCTTGGATAACCATTTTATATGTGATTATTCATGTTACCGTTAAAATATGTGAAAATTGTAAAAAGTTTGAACTTGTGCATGACAATTGACCTTAACCTTCGTCTTGGGAATGGGGAGTGTGTTTCTCGGTCGACCCACGTGAAAGTGAAAAACAGATTTTCTTGAGGGCAAGCAAAAGATAAGTGTGGGGATGTGATCGGTGCATTGTAGGTTCACGTTATTAGATATTAATTATAATATAAATGCACCGATATTGTTATAAAGTATAGTACTTTGCTTTGTTCATATATTTTTTATGTTAAATAATAAAATTAGCTAAAATGAACGTATTAACCTAAAGTTGAGATGAAATGATATATTCATAATCATGAGGTTAAAGTTATATGCAGTGGCGGACCTAGAAATTATTTGCTAGGGGTGCGGATGAGGTGTTCAAACATATTTTCAAGGGGTGCGGTCGGATTTTTTGCCTAAAATATACACTAAATTTTTTTTTCAAGGGGTGCGGCCGCCCACCCTGACCACTATGTAGGTCCGCCCCTGGTTATATAATCTAATACTAATAAAATACTCCCCTTAATGCCACATGGCATTCTTTTATAAAGATTTCACCAAAATGTCATGTGGCAATTTATCAATTTACTTCAATCATAATAAATAATATGTAAATTAATATAAAGACTATTAATTAATTGAATTTAATATATATATATATATATATAAAAATAATTTTATATTCATGATTATATCTCCTAAATATTATTAATTTTTAATAATTAATATTAGCTATCTACTTACCTATACTTTAATAAATAAAAACATACTTATCAAAAGAAGATGAGATAACAAAAAATTTATACATCCAACACTATTTGACGTAACCAAATATTTAAAACCTCATCATGTTTATAATTTATTATTATCGTCTTCACAAATGCTAAACATATATATATATATGTTTAATATACATAATCTTAGATTATAAACTAATTACATTCCGTCTTCTACTTTGACAAAACTTTCTAAATTAAGAAAATATTTATTGAAAATAAAATATACTAATTCTTTCGTATTCAAAAACAAAATTCTTACTTCGTAAATGCATTATTTAAAATGAGTAATTTTATATTTTTTTTTCTTTAATTTTGTATGTATAGTTTATATTAGGGTTATATGTAGTCATATCAAAATATATATTTATTATGTGTGATGCAAGAAGTAGTATAAAATATAAAAAATAATTCAAAATTTATAATCGTTATGTCCTTCAAACACAACCAACATCAACAATAACATATTTACTTTAAAAAATTCAAGTTTCTATAAATTGAAAACACATTTTTTTTCAAATGAGTATTTGTATACTAATTCAAATTATATTGAATGGTGGCTTTCATGAGAATTAGCATAATGTTTTTGACATTTTTGTTTTGAAGATTGATCGAGAATTAAAAGCAAAGAGGTTTGACTTTGTTGCTCACTAACATTACATGGACATGCTCACATTTACATTGCATATGTTGGTCAATGAGTGAATTGTAACGAATAAATGAATCAGCTTACAAGTCTACTAGGCTGCATTCCATTGGAAACTAAGTGGACCTAGAGAAATGTGGGTAGATGTTTGGGCTATCGTTGACGCTGGACAATCAAGAGATAGGGCTGGAACTTTTGTGTAAAAAAAGAAAGAAAAAAGAGAACGCAAGGGTGACGGTTCGGCATTCAGGAAGAAAAAAAAAGATTTTGGGTAACGATCTTGAAACGTAATGCGCGGCTAATCTCTTAGGGTTTCACCCCGGTGTAGATTGTTGTAAGATTTTCTAGGGTTTATGCATTTGTATTTTGATTTGATTTTGTGACAAGTTGTTTAGTATTTGAACCCATTGATAATTTTCGTGCATTTGAATTGAATTTGTGAATTGTCGAATGATTATAAAATTTAACTTTGTGAAATGAATTTGTGCACTTATGCCTTATCTTAGGTTATGATTTACATGTCCGAGGTAATGAAGTGCATTACGGTCCGTTGTCTATGACGTTGATAGCAATTGGCACCTAAGCTTCGTGATAGAAATCCGTTAATCACTATATGCAATTGAATCAAGTTAAAACATGTAGGAACCCTAGGTCTTACAATTATCGAACCGGATGTGATCCGTTTCCCCAATTCTCATTTTCAATTAAGTAATTTAGCGTTGCAATCTTAATTAGTATGTAGTTGTTTTAGATAATATCAATTTGTCGGTTCACTCCGAGTTCTTTTCAAAAATCAAACAAACAACTAAAAATTAGCAAGCTTCATAATCACTTTATACATTTTTGTAAATAGTCTAACTAATCGAACAGGTCGTGCGATACTGACCACATGCTCTTCGTGGATACGATACCCGACTTACCCTAGCTACCTAGGTTTAATTGGGTTTTTGACTGATCGGGACGACACTGTCACGTCACGTTCCGAGTCAAGATGGAGGAAATCTAGCTTCGGTCTTCACTTCGTAACACAGTCGAACCGAACCGAGCCGCATCCACATAATATGCATCAACAAAGTTAGTTGCTAAAGCAAAGAAGTACATGCTCATTGGATATGGGTCTAATACAGGCTTTGGGATTTTGAAAGCATAAAGGTAGTTAAAAGCAAACACGCCAAATTCAATGAAGCGGGGCTGTACAAAGACAGGAATTTGGAAAAGTCAAAGGTTTAGAAAGAAGTGATTGAGTTTGACACTTATAGTCAGAAAGATGAACCAGATACAAAACCTGAAATAGATTCTGAGGATGACACATTACCAGAGTTTGAAGAAGGTGGATATAATGAAACATGAGAAGTTTCTGATAGTGGGAGCTCAGAGCCTGAAGTAGAACAGCCTCCGCAGCATCCTGACCAGAAAGATACTTGGGTAAGGAGATCACCAGAGTTGGTAAACCGCATGATAAATTCAATCCTTCACTGAGTGATATTCTCTTGACAGAAAATGGTGAACCAAAAAGCTACTCCAAGGCAGTCAAGATGAAAGATTTTCTCTAGTGGGAGCATGCAATGAAAGATGAAAGTTCTTTAGATAAAAACAGCACATGGGTCTTAGTCAAGCTTCCACCAGACATGTGAAAACCGCCTTTCTACATGGTCACCTAGATGAAGACATTTATATGGCACAACCTAAGGGATTTAAGGTTGTTGGGAAAAATATTAGGTCTACAAATTGAAGATGAGTTTATATGGTCTTAAACAAGCACCCAAACAGTAGTACATGAAGTTTGATAACTTCATTGAGAGATCAAGGTAACAAGAGATGTCAAATGGACCATTGCTGCTATCTAGAGAAATTCAACAGCTCTTATATCATATTGTTACTTTATGTTGATGATATGTTGATTGTAGGTTCTGATATGAAAGAAATAAGCAAGTTAAAGAAACAAATGTTCAAATAATTTGAGATGAAGAATTTGGGTCTAGCCAAACATTTTACTCGGGATGAGTATAACTAGAAGCAAGAAAGATGGTTCTTTGACCATATCCCAAGAGAAGTACCTCAAGAAAGTGTTAGAGAAATTTGGTATAACAGTGAGAAGACCAAGGCTAGAAAAGGTTGATATGACTAGAGTTCCCTATGCATTTGTTATAGGAAGTCTAATGTATGTTATGGTGTGCACGAGACCTGATATAGCACACGAAATTGCTTTATGTCAAATCCGGGAAGAGAACACTGGAAAACAGTTAAATTAAATGGGTGTTTCGTTATTTGAATGGTACATCAAAGATGGGGTTGTGTTTTAAAGGAAAAGATGTGGTTTATAAAGGTTATACAGATGCTGATTTGGGTGTTTGTAAAGAGACATTTAAAATCACTACATGATATATCTTCATAGTGAGAGGAACAATAGTGAGTTGGATGTCCAGACTTCAGAAAAGTGTGGCTTTATCGACTACAAAAGCTGAACACATGGTTGTAGCTGAAGCCAGTAAAGAACGGGTATGGTTAAAAGTTTTTCTGGAAGAGTTAGGAAAGAAGCAAGTTGACTACTCGATGTACTTTGACAATGAAAGTGTAGTAAAGCTTGCAAAGAATCTCGTTTATCATGGGAAAACGAAGCACATAAGGATGAGATATCATTTTGTCAGAGGATTGACCAGTGAAGGATCAACCAGCTTGAAAAATGTTTCAGGTGCTAAGAATCCAGTAGATATGTTTACCAAGGTTGTGGTGATGGATACACTACATAGCTTCAGCTAGCCAAGAGAAAGCAAAGTAACTAGTGGAGGGGGGGATAGTGCACGGTCCTCCCAACCGCCGAAGTGATCTCACTCCGGGAGCCGCTACCCGACCAAGCTAGCTCCGCGGTGACTTCCCCATGCCGAGTTCTTACCCTGGGCGACATATGCCACTCCCAAGACTCGAACCCGGTACCTCTAGGAAGAGGTGGGTGTCGGTGGCCAACTGGGCTACCCCAGATGGTTAAGCAAAGTAACTAGTGGGAGCTTAAACCTAGAAAAGATGTTTACAGAAGTACAGAAAAGATGATGCAATTCGTGGTCCGAAGACACCAAATAGAAATTGTTGGAGTTGTTGCCTTCAGCCCACTTGGGCTAGCTGAGAGTTAGGAAAGAAAGAGGAGAAGGGACCAGCCGACCCTATCCCTAATGGGCCCAATTTGCTTTGTATCTTGTTTTGTAAGTTTAGCAAAGGTTTTAAATCCTTATTAGCTAGTCAATAAGTATATGTCCTGTACTTTTAACTCTATCACTCAATAAAATATAAACCTTAGTTACCCCCGTGGACGCAGGTTACACACTGTGATCGAACCACGTAAATCGCGTTTCTACTTTATTGCTTTCGTTTATTGTTTATGTGTGTGCTTAATACCTAACAATAATGAGTAAAACAATGGGGAAAAAAATAAAAATTTGACGGAAATGTTCTTCATTTTACGCTAAAAATGGACGGGTTAACAAAGTAGATAAAAATCACAAAATTTTGAAACCACAAGGACCCAAATGCGATAAAAAAAATTGGATGAAAGTGGCTAAAATAGATAAACAACGGGAATGATAACGGCAGTTTACCCTAAAGTAAAAAACGTCGTGACAAGATTTTTTTTACTTATTGGGGCCGAATTAATTGTCAAACAATAGCATATTTTTATACTGTATTAAATGCTTCTGTTCTGTTGGGCCAACGCATATATCCTCGTTGCCCAAATTAGACCCGGTTCCGGTTAGTACCCGGTTTCAAACCAAAATTACAGGAACTGTTACTAACCGGTTCGGGTATGTTTTAACCGGTTCCTCTGAGGAACCCATTCCTCCGGGTATCTTCCAGAAAAAGCTGCAATAAAGCTGCCGGAATGGATTCCTAACGGCTTTATATCCGTTGGAATCGATTAATTGTCATTAAAAGGTGAAAATCGGTTTCAATTATTTATAACCATCTCCACCTTCAACCAAAACTTAGTCCCATTCAAATCGGTTTCAACCTTCAAGTTTAAACTCAAATCGGTTATGGCATGCAACGACGAGTGGTCATGGTTTTAGAAATCAAAAGAAACCCCGAAGTTTGGAAGCACTTTGATCTGTGCCTGATGTCTGATAGCCATGAAATGGCACGTTGCAAAGGTTGTGGGAAGTTCATGAAGGCTACGGTGACCCTTAAAAACCACACCGGCCGTCATTGTCCGGTGACGAAGGTTGCGGCAAAGAAAAGTGAAGGCGGCAAATTATCCGGAACCGGTTCTTCGAAGGTTTAGTGTGTTTATGTGATGTTGGTTTGAGTGTATTTTGGGTTAATCTTGTGTCTAGTTATGATGTTTAGTTATAATGTTTAGGTATGGTGTTTGGTTTTAATGTTTGGTTGTATTGTAATGTTTAGTTTTAACTTTTAATGTAATTGGTTTTATTTTATTTTTAATCTTGTCGGTTCTTTGTGTTTATAGTGGAACCGGTTCCGGGTTGAAACCGGGTACGACCCTTTTATTTTTATAATATGTGGAACCGGGTACGAACCTACGGATTTTTTGAACCCGGAATCGGTTCTTCTATACAGCGGATAGGAACTGGAACCGGTTCCTGGTTGGGTCTACCGGGTCAGGTTTGGAACCGGTTATTATGCCCATCTCTAGCCCAAAAATATGCTTTGCTTGGTTTGGTTATCCACAAGTAGCCTTTTAAAATGTTGATATCATTTTCCTAACATACAAGATGGTCACTAGAAATATAAGAAAAACGTTGATCATCACATACACGATCAAATTGGTCTATTCCTAGTTAGCCACTAGACAGTTGGTCAGCAGTTTCTCAACTCAAAAGAGTCGCTAAAACGATTAGCCGTTACAAATGTCAAGTCGCTAGCAAATGTTAAAAATAGATGACCTCGTCTTCATTAAAGCCTGATTCAAGAAGATATGAAAAACATCACTCACTGTTTTCTTCTTGAAGGATCGGAAGAATCCCCAAGGCCGAAGATCCCAGATGCATTCCTCTAACAATGCCACCATAATCTGTCTTAATCTTATGGCATAAAAGCAACACTGAGTCCCAAAGTGCTGTTCTTCCCTGCAATTAATATAAAACAATATTTTATTAAAATGTGAAAAAAAAGATTAAAAAAAAAAGAGTGAAATGTCATTTCGTCCCTGAGGTTTAGCCAGTTTTGCGACTTCCGTCCAAAGGTTTGTTTTTCCGAATATGTGTCCAAAAGGTTTATAATCTTGCCGTTTCCATCCGGCTCGCTAACTCCATCCGTTTTTCTCCGTTAAGTCAGGGGTATTTTCGTCTTTTTTGTTAACTTAAAAGGCAATTCGGTGTTTCACTTTATCACTTTATGTAAAAAACATTTAACATAATGTGAAAAAGACCGAGGTACTCTTTAAGTTAACAAAAAAGGGGCAAATAACCCCGATTTAACGGAGAAAAACGGATGGAGTTAACGAGCCAGATGAAAATGGCAAGATGCGGAAAACAAACCTTTGGACAAAAGTTGCAAAACTGGCCAAACCTCAGGGATAGAATATGGCATTTTACTCAAAAAAAAACAATGAAAAATATGTAGAAAAGGGGGTGCTTGTTAAAACTATCATGTACCTCAAAAGAAAACTGCGGCTTCTTATCCCAGTACAACGCGAAAACCGGAGGGCTTTGTTTGCCAACTGCAAGCAAACAAGCTCCGGGATGAAGCACAGATGGGACACCAGAAATCACAGCCAAATACTTCTCGGGAAACCGTTCTTTTGGTGGAAGTAAACCTAAAAATAAAGGGTTTTTGCTCGACTGTACACTAGCGTGACATGTAGGATCCACGTGTAACATCCACTTTGGGTGTTCCAAAAAAGCACAAAATAGATACAGCAGCAGATGTGAATCTGTAGGAACTTCGGTCCATTTCTTACTCGAGTTATTTTTGTTTGTAATATATTCGTAGTTCTTAACACATGTTCCGGCAGCAAGCTCTGCAGAACATTGACACATGAGTGTTCTCAATTTAGTATTCACGCATTCAAAATTGATATTTAAATGATCGATTGGATTATTAATATTATTTTGAACTAGTATTTGACCCGCCGCACTTTGTGACGGCGTTGAAACTTTAATTAACTCAAACTTACACTGACAATATTTGATCCGACTCATTTTCAAACAAATTTACGTTAAAACGTAGATCAACTGAAAACGCACATGAAAATAAGCACGAAAACGTATTATATTTGACCTGACTCATTGCCGTGAAAATTTACGTTGAAACGTAAAACCAACTTGGATTTATAACGAAACGTAATTAAAAATAAGCACGTAAGAAAATAGTGTTTTCTTACGTTAAAAAATGGTACCAACGTTGCAGCGGAGTCGAGTTTATACTGCTTAGTGAAAACGTATTATATTTGACCCGACTCGTTTCCGAACAAAACATAGACCAACCAAAAACGTACACAAAAATAAGCACGAAAATGTATTATATTTTACCCACGTACATAAAAAAATAAGCACGTAAAACTCGAGTGGGTCAAAATGGCATTTTACAAAGATTTTAGAAAACTAAGGGGGTGTAAGTGGCAATTCTATAAGTTGAAGGGTTGAATACATAAAAAGGAAAAAAAAAAAACATAAGTTGGATGGCATTATTGTAAATTTGATAAAGAAAATAATGAAAAATAGAGGTTGTGTCTTAGGAACTATTCCTAAAATACCCTTTTTTGTTATATAATATTATATATATATATATATATATATATATATATATATATATATATATATATATATATATATATATATATATATATATATAATATAGGAAAAGGAATATTTAAGAAAAATGGACTACCTCGGATTCTTTGTACGGTATAATCTGCGCGTATATGGCTCTGGGGTAGCAAGCCTTTAGCCCATTCCCCTTTCATCAAAGCTAGAAGCTTTTGGTGTTCGGTAATGACATCTATACACTCCTGTATGATAGGGATTGACGGGTTCTGAGCTGGCGTCTGTTGGGGCCCACCTAGCGAAGACCTTGCTACAAAAACATCAAGTTTGACAAAACACCTTGTAAAAGAGACAGATATATAACAATCCTATAAAAAGGGGGCAGTTTCATATATGCCCCTACAAACTTGCAAAATTATAAAGGGATAATCACCAAAATAGCCATTGAATGGTCAACTTTTCAAAAATGGCCAACTGAAACGGCTCTATGAGCCTTTTCACGAGTTCCAACACGGCTTAAAAGAGCTTTCCTCAGCAGCCACTCACCTTTTGCCATGTGTCCACCTGTCTTCTTTGGCTGTTCAGTCCCTGTCTTCTTTGGTTCTTTCCTGACACTAGAATCTGTCACCAACAAAACTTGTCTTTCTTCTCAACACCCACCACCAACCCTAAAATTTTTAAAAAATGTGAACAGCCGCCAATTTTTTAATATCTTAGTTGCAAGGTTTAAAAGAACGGAAACGAGTTTCGAGGCGTTTTCCCTTCGCCTCACGAGGCGTAAGCCTCGAGGCGGTATTAATAAATAAATATAAAAATAATAATACTAACCATCAGATTCATCAAAATCATCAAAAACACACACTTAAAAAGACATGAAATTGACACAAAAATTCAAAAACAGCTATCAAAATCCCATGAGGCGCAACTTTCTTAGCGCCTCAGCCCCTCTGGGGCGCACATACATTAAAAACACCATGAGGCGCGCCTCAGACTCGTTTTTTGGCCGTTTCGCCTCGAGGCGCGCCTTGAGGCGCACGCCTCAAACGTTTTTTAAAACCATGCTCAGCTTCCATGGTTTTAAAAAACGTTTTGAGGCGTGCGCCTCAAGGCGCGCCTCGAGGCGAAACGGCCAAAAAACGAGTCTGAGGCGCGCCTCATGGTGTTTTTAATGTATGTGCGCCTCAGGTGCGCCTCATCGGATTTTGATAGCTGTTTTTGACTTTTTGTGTCAATTTCAAGCATTTCATGTCTTTTTAAGTGTGTTTTTGATGATTTTGATGAATCTGATGATGAAATTAGTTAGTATTATTATTTTTATAACATATATAATTTTTATATTTATTTATTAATACCGCCTCGGCCTTACGCCTCGTTTCGCCTCGAGGCTTACGCCTCGTGAGGCGAAGGGAAAACGCCTCGAAACTCGTTTCCGTTCTTTTAAACCTTGGTTGCTTCAAGTTTAAAAAAACGAATGGCTGATGTATGATGGTGATTCGATGAGTGGTGATCGGAGGAGGTGGATGATGGTGATGGTAACCGGAGGTTGCGTCGGAGAAGGTGAATGATGATGATGTTGCACGGTGGTCGTTCAGGAGGTGTTGAACGAAGGTGGTGTTGGATGTGACGGAGTTGTAGCGATGAGCGGAGAATAATGATGGTGAACGAAGATTGACAGATGTTTGGTGATGGAGGTTAATGTGATGATGAATGATGAAGTGGAGAAGACGATGTATGGCGACAGTGATGAACGCTGGTGAAGATGATCGGACAAGAAAGTTGGTGGTGGTGTAAGGTGGTTGCGAGTCAGAACAGTGTGAGTCGGAACCTCTGATATGTTGAAGGAACTCAAAACACCTCTGATATGGCTGAACAGAGGTGCACGTTCACTGACACGGTTGTGGTGGGTGGAGGGTGGTGGTGCTCGGTGAGGGTGGTGGGAGGTGGGAGGTTGCAGGGCGGTGGTGGGAGGTGAAGAAGATGAAGACAGGGAGTATAGGGTGGGAGTGAAGAAGAAATAGGTAGATGACAGAGAGAGAAAGAGGAGAGAGAAAGATGCCAGGTGATGGTGATGGGAGATGTCAGTTAACACGTGGCAAAAGATGACTGGCTTTGAGAAAAGTTCTTAGCTTGTGTCTTGAGCCGGGTTGGAATTCGTGAAACGGCATTTTATGGGGTGTCAACGGGCTATTTTTTAAATTTTGACCAACTCTTGGCTAAATTCGTGATTTTCCCAATTATAAATATCAAATATACCCTTACAAAAGAGTTAGAAACTTGAAATATCATATATACCCGATTCATTAAAAGCAATTTAATAAATGACAATTTTATCCTTATTTTTCTAAAACTTTGAAATCTCATATATGGCCTTTAACTTCAAATATTATATTTACTCATTTCTAGCTTTATTTATTTAGCTTAAATATAATATATGGAGTATACTATTGTTTATGGGTAAAACTAAATAAAATAAAAATGGATAAAAGTAAATTTAAGCTAAAAATGTGTTATATAAAAATACAAAGTTAAAAGATGAACATATATAAAAACTTGAAGTTAAAAAAATAAGGGTAAAATGATCATTTATTAGATTGTTTTTAATAAATTGGGTATATTTGATATTTTAACTACTTTGTAAGGGTATATATGATATTTTTAGTTTTGGTTGGGCATATATGAAAATTTTCAACTTTGTAAGGATATATATGAAATTAATCCTAAAAAGTATCCCTCTATCGAGTAATTGATCGAAATAGCTGATGTGAACAATAAGAAACATATTTTAAACTTAAAAGTCAAAAAATAATTAATATAAAAAAGAGGTCAAAGTTACTTACACATGGAAGCATCAAGAGTTTGCACAAGAGTAGTTCGTAACTGAAGAAGAAGCCCTTCTTCATCAAGTGTATACGCAGGCTGCCAATCATTAGTTCTCTCACTAGAAGCGACCGTTGCAGTAGCGCCAGCTGTCAAATCGGTTCCTACTTTGCTGATTGTAACCGATATACCAAGTTTAGAAGCAGCCTCCATAACCTACGCAATAAAACATGGAAAGTGCTTATTAAACAGTGCCACTAGATAATAACCAAAGTTGAACTAATCAATCGCAATTTACATATAATGTCCTTTCATCTTAGTTAGGCCTATAAACAAATTGAACTGTTCATGAACTTGTTCGGCAGGAAGTCCGTTTATTTACATTTGTTTGTGTTCGTTCGTTTATGTTTGTTCGTTTATTTTCGTTTCAATTTGAATACATAACTAGTTATATTTATATTTAAACATAAAAGGAACGTTCTAACTACTTAATAAATATAACTAATTGGTCATTGGGCTTTTTAGTAATAAAAATAGGTTTCCAATGGAATTTATTGTAATTAATCACTAATTTATATAAAATTACTTTATGTTCGTTTATGTTTAGTCAATTATGTTCATTTATGTTTGTTCTGTTATGTTCATTTGTGTAGTCAGTTATCTTCGTTTACCATCTGAACTGTTCGTTTAGGTGTTAAATGAGCGAACATATACGACCACAAACATGCTTTTTTCTTAATAAACAAACATAAACAAAACAAAAAAAGTCTTTGATTATATGTTCGCGTTCGTGTTCATTCAGTTCATTTACAGGCCTAATCTTAGTACCTTTATGTGGCTAGTTTCAATTTTGGAAAGAAGGGGATTCAGCACAACCGAAGAAAACCACTGCCTGATACGGTCCCGCCACTGCTCAATTTGCGGATAGACACCTAGACGATCAAACGCATCAATCGACTCTTCCATCGACATCGGTGGAGGTAAATCACCTTCCCCTTTCTTTGGCGGGGTGCTAAACTTCTGAGAACCGGGGGACATACGAACGGGCCTTAACGGTGTACTTCTCGTAGTACCGGAAGTATTCGTACTCGGGCTAGATATACCAAACCCACTTATCGTAGGAGGTGGGGTCGCCATTTTACCAGCAGACGTTGAGAACTTTTCTTCGAAGTCCGCTAAAAATGTTTCGAGTTGTTGTTCAGTTGATATCTCTCGTGTAGCCGAACCGCGTTTGCTTGACCAAGGAGTCGAAACAAAGTGGTCTGGTCCACCCGGGCCTGGTGGTGTTTTTATATTCGGTGATTGTGACGGGACAAGGTACACTGACGGAGAGACCGGTGGTTTTGATGGGGTGCTAAACAAATGCTTCTTACTTCCGCTATTTGTCGTCAACTTCTCGCTATTTAAACGGGTCATATGACCCGCGGACCCGGAACTGGTAAATGGTTGGTGAAGGGGGACGAGTGTTTTTGACGGTGATGCTGTAGTTTTGGCTTTGGGTGGCTCCTTTGATTCGGTCTGTTGAGCCTTTGGTTTTTTACCAAGCAACTCTAGTTGTCGGTTGGTTAAATTTATTTGGTCGTTAGAGGTAGATGCGGGTGTAGCGGCTTTTGATTTCCATAATGCAATGGCTTTGAGAAGTGCGAATAAGGATCCGATCAAAACCAGAGCCATGACAGCCTGCGCCAGTTTCAAAAAGATATCTGTTGACGAACATAAGAAATTAAAGGAATGTTAACTAAAAGTTTAACGAGAAACTAATAGTTTAAAAACATATGATCCATCATTAATGATATTACTCACAAGCGATATCCTGAGTAACATATCTGAGTTTGGAGCTGCCAATGATATCGCCTTCCCTATAATATTATACAATATAAGGATATATTAACACTCGATGCAAGAAACTTATGTAAAAACTACATAGAAAAGGTATCAATCTTAGTTATCAGTTGGTATGGTTTTAGATCTCAGGGCTTCCAAACTTTCCATTATAATGTCCTTTCATTAGATAACAACTTAAAACTACTATGCTGATAACATTGCATGAAATAGTTGTCAAAGGCGCAACCGCGCAAGATGCACTGAAGGCGCGCCTTGGGCTTATGCGCAAGGTGCATAAAAAGCGCGGGCCCGATATAAAACAGGATGCATAGCCTAAACATACATTTTTGGGGTTTCAGACATGTTTTAGGCTGGCTTAGGGCTAGTTTAGGCTGGTTCCAGGCTATTTTTCAATATTTCAGGCCAGTTTGCCCAAAATTTGCAGATTTTTCTCCATATTTTTCAAAATTTGGCCAAAATCTCATCAGAATCCAACAGAAATCTGGCTGGAATCTCGAGCAAAGGTCACCTGACCTTCGCACCTGGATGACAGCAAGGCGTTTTCCCTGCGTGTGCCTCGCTTGACACCCTAGGTGCACACCCAAACTACGTTTGACAACATAGCCATGAATAGTAACGTTATGACCCCAATATACCTTTAATTTCCTTGCGCCTGAGGCTATGGAGCTACTTAGTCGAGTCCAACAGGTCACGCATAGAACGCTATAACTGCAATCTATAAATACAGTTTCTAAAAGACTTAGTTTCACTATTCAAAAACAACTAGCAACACCTCTTGTTACACGTTTGCTTCGTTCACTTTCAGAATCAGAACATTTCACACAATTAATATAAACTACAATTCATTCATCAAATAAAAACCACTAGCTATTTCATACATCAACAAACATAAAACTACAGTGCGTGAAACCGATAGCAAGGAGTGTGTGCAGTACCTGAAAACGAAGGAGATGAGAGAGAAAGCAGAAGCGGATGAGAGAGAGAGAATGAAGAGGAACGTAGACTTCGACGGACGGAGGCTGTTTTTGGTTAGGGCAGCGGCGAGAGCTGGATTCTGGTACACGGCGAACTTTGTGGCCGAATTAGATGAGTCCTTTCTTCCTCCTGCCTCCATTTGTGGAACGATTTCTGTTGATTTGTGATTTGGTGAGTTAGGGTTTAGGGTTTGTTTGTTCTATTGTTCCGCCATTGATGAAGCTTTTTGAGTTCTTAGGTTCACGCAGGAGACTGTGAAGAGTTTTTTATAACCGAGTGAGGGGGGTTCTGGTTTTTTTTAAATTTTGATGTTTGAAGTTTTAAATATAACACACTAGGTTAGAATCCCGTGTAATACACGGGTTGAATAAATGTAATTTCATATATCAAATTAAAAAAAAAACTAAATCTCGTTTATTACACGGGTTGAATAAATGTAATTTTACATACCAAATAATCAGAGCCGTCCCCGAAAACTCTTGAAAAAATTTAGGTCTTGGGCGACGAAAAGAATTGGGCCCAAAAGTATGGTTAAGAGTAAATGAATTACAAAAATGAAAACTTAGTGATAGAGCAAAGACTCAACTTAAGACTTTTACAATATTTTGAGATGGTTTTTGCCGCTACACTGCATAACGAACGGGGTAAATATACTAAATATATAATTTAATAAATATATACAAGCTTATAAAGACTTTTCGGGCCCTTTGAAATTTTGGGCATCGGCCGTCGGCACGGGTTTGCCAGGCCCAGAGCCGGCACTGCAAATAATAAAAAATCATATCTTTAAAAATCTCATTTATTACATGTGTTGAATAAATGTAATTTAATATATTAAATAATAAAAAGTTATATCTTTAAGAACTCTGTGTATTGTACTGGTTGAGTAAATTTTATTTTATATATTAATAATGAAAAAAGTTATATTTTTAAAAACATCATGTATTGTATGGGTTGAGCACGCGATTATATACCAATCAATAAAAAGTTATATCTTATTATATCTTTATAAACCATGTGTATTATAAAACTTTTGGACTAAACTAAAAAAATGGCCCAAACCACAGGGACTAAAATGACATTTAACTCTTTACATTATATTAACTAGGTTATCACCCGGGATTGCTTCCCGGGCTAGAGAAAGTTATTTTATAGGTACTTTATGGTTAACATCTTAATTAAAAAACATAAAATAATTTATACAAATAGATATGTTATAAAGATGCGCAATGTCACATGGAGAAGAGCTTATAATCCTTAATCACTCGTAAATATTAAACGCTAAACATAAAGGATGGTACGACACTGTTACTTTATTTGCCGCTTTCACAGCTTCAAACCTTGGTTCTTTTGGGAGGAACTTCTGTTCGGTATATACCGACATGTAGTCACCAAACACGAACTTTGGGTAGCCAAAATGGTTAACGTCTTTGTTCTCTTTTTGGATCAGTTAGCTTGCTGGTTCTATGGTGGCATTATAGGATGGGTTATAGAATGAAGCAATTGATCTCCTAGTCTCATTGGGCACAGCCTATACACGGTGCCAAACACTTTTGTATCTCCCATTACTCAACACTTCTATTTTGATCACCAGTGTTGATGCATATCGCATTTGGAATTGGTTGAACATCAGTCCACTTACCGTCTTTGAGAATCTCAAGACCTCCAACCTCATCGTCTTGGAAAAGAAGGATGACACCACCAGCATTCGAATAAAAGAGTAACATACTTGATCATAAACTTGATTCCGAATAGTTTCAGCATCAATATTCTGTCCCCACCCTTTTCTTCTTGCGGAGATCCAAATTGAATTGTTTTTTCTCAATAATAGATGTTGCCTCGTATGTGGGGCCTACAGGTGATAATCCACTTGATAACACAACATGAAACTGAGCTTATACCTGTTCAAAAAATGCAACAGATAAAAAATAAATTACAAAAGGAAAATTGATCTGAGTGTTAAATCCAGAAGAAGGTACGAGATCAACAGAGAGGAAATTACGAAAGAAACAATAAGCATATAAAAAACATACACTATATATCCACGAATGTAGATTTTGATGTTCCCAGAAGGTTTATTCCTATCCACCGCAAATACCAAGGCACATCAACAGACCAAGCATCAGGATAGTTCGAATATCAGAACGGACAGGAATAATCACCAACAATGACAGTTTTTTGTGACATTGCATAACCTACAATAATGTAAAACAAAATACATAAAATCAAGCCAGCATAACTGATGAAAAAGCAGAGGATCTGTCATGAGACATGCTTCTTGTGGTTGAAGAAGAAATAGAGTGCCTTCTTGGAGAAACCGGCTTAGCCGTTCTTTTTGGTGATCCAGATGCTGATACGCATGATGGTAATCCACTTATGCAACTCCTTTGGAGTTCTGCTCCAAACATTAAACAAAATAATAAATAAAAATTCATATTTCAAATAAAATAAAATAAAAAAATAAATAGTGAGTGATTTACGTGTATATTGCATTAGGATCCCTGACTCTAGCGAAGACCTGGATTACAAAACAAAAGGCAAAAAGAGCCACAACATGAAAGAAAATAGAAATAAAACTAAACACAAGACATGGGGTTAGACACCCAATCTACTCAGCAACACTTAATGGTCTTGTACCGGTTATTAAGCCATGCATCTCTAAACCGTTGTTTAGTGCAGGTTATAACGAATAAGTTAAAAGTTCAAATAAATGATATGCGTTTTTCAAAATTCGAGTTTTTCATCTGAAAGCAATAATCAAGAATAATTGGTACCAAATATTTAGTTTTTATTTAAATATAACTAAATCGCTAAACACGTCTAAAAGGATAATACATTGATGAGTCGTGCATAGTGTTTAAATTTAAACTCCCTCTATAGGATTGCATTCATATATATACCTATATAATATATAGGTCATCGCCCGTGAACTTCACAGGTTGTACCACTTAACTTTTGTAAAAAAAAAACAAAAACAAAAACAAATCTACAAATTTTTATTACTCGTGAACATCTAAATTACATAAAACACAAGTGTATAAATTCCCTTCAATATACATATGAAACAATATTGATCATCATTCACTGGTTTGTTTTGATTCATGCAATTTTACGATACCACTAGGATTTTGACCCGCCGCGCGTTGCGGCGGCGTCAAAAGTTAAATTAACTCGTATTTATAATTTATATTTGACCCGACTTTTTACTGAAAAAAAATTACGTCGCTGTCGAATGAAAATGTATTCATACTTTATATTTGACCCGGCTCTTTACTGAAAAAAATTACTGAAAACATGTTACCTGGCTGTCGATTGCATCTCTCAAGCACCAAAAACGGCATGAATTGGTCTCGAGTGCGAGTGATGTGTAGGTTTTTGCTGCTCCACCTTCAGCAATTACTTCAAATGACGATATAATTATCTGCATTTGATGATAATATTGTTTGTATCTTCTATCAACCTGTGCACATAAAAAAATGTTCTTGAGTTCTTGGTTTTGTATTCTTGAAAATCAAAAGAATAAAGATTGGAATTTGAAAAGACATGGTGAACCTTTATGGTATCCTTTACACATTTCAAATAATAATAAACATAAAATTTTAACCAGAGCAACATTAATTGGATCAAACATGTGCAAGTGTTCATATAAAACAGAAAACTTGCTTCTTTCAACATAGATGATAGCGTGGTCATCTTGTTCTCTAAATCTTTTTTTTTTCTGCAGCGAAAAGTTGACTAAAAACCCTGTTCTTCTCGGTTCTTCGATTTCTGTTGGACACCGGCACCGCGAATGCTACTTTGTTTGATGAAGGGTACATATTTCAAGAGATAAAAGAGAAAGGGTTGTCTAAAAACACTTGCTGAAAACATAAATTCACCACAAATCAGAAAGAACAACCATTTTATTCACATATCTAAACGCAAGTAACTATGAACCGCCCCTGGTTATCATGATTCTCAAGAATTTTTAAATTAAATTGTTGGTATGCAAAAAAAAAACTATATCCAGCCAAAACGTTTAACACAAATCTTTAGGTGAAGCCGTAAGACAACGAAAAGTATCAGGACATAGGTGTTGCTTGAGATCTTTAGATGTTGTGTTGTGCTGACAACACATGTGTCACACATAACAATAATTAAAGAAAAGTTATGAAGAGAGGGAAAGATCGTTACCTTAATTGTGTCTCTAGAAAGGGTTTCCGTTTGGCGATGAAAGCGTTGTGATCGACGTTCGACGGAGACATCGTTGGCTACAGACAAAGGCGAAGATCTGTAGAGGACACGACGTTCGTGGGAGTCGTCTGCTCTGCCACTTTACCGTCGCAACCGTCTTGGTCATATTCCACCGACGCCGCTGGTTCACGGCAAAATCCGGTCATCTCTCTTCTCTGCTCTGTAGAAACCCTAGTCTGATGGAGTGTGGCAGAATGATAAAGATCTGGAAGAAATAAGAGTAGGACTTCTTTGTTGAGGGGTATTGTTGTCAAAAGAGTGTTCCACCGACATTTCCTTTTAAGATGTTATAAATTTCATAACATATGTAAGTTACCCATTAAGCCAAAAATATATCGTGAGCGTTGAATGAAGTAGATGTTCAAAAGTATCTTGAAGGATTTAATCCAATTAAAATAGCGGCAAGATGAAACTTGGTATAATTAATCACATGAAAATAAGCAAACATTGAATGGATAAGTCCAAGTGTTATGTCATGCCTTAACCCGACGCGTATTGCGGAAAAAAAAAAACAACCCGTTTTGACCCAGAACCGAGTTTACTTTTTTTTTTAACTAATATTGTTTAAAAAATAAAATTACCTGAACTTCGGAACCGACTTTTTTTGTAGTTCCTGTATTGGCATTATAAAAAGCCTCAACTGTACCAATATCTTCCTGGTGTCCATCATAAAGCCATGCTTGTACATACGTACATAAGGATCCCGCGTGGATTGAAGTTTGAGTGTATTTAGAATGGATTCCCTCTCAAAATCTCTCTATACCTCCACCATAACATGCCACATCACACTCTAGCTCCACCATCACATGCCATATGGCCCAAATCCACGCGGGATCCAAATTATTTCGGGTCATCCATTACCCCATTCTTGGACCAATTGTTTTTGTAATCATGTTATACAAAATATTTTTAAAAAATATTTAATTTTAAAATAATATCCAGGTCCATTCTTTTTTTTTTTTTTTTTTTTTTTCTGTAAACAATCAAATTGATAAATCTGAAAGTAGGAAAGTTAAAATATATTAGAGAAATCTCATTATTAGTATATACATTTTCTAAATAAAAGTTGAATGGTAAAAACATAAATTCAAAATGGTAAAAACACAAATTTGCTATTTAGATTAAGATACATACGATATCTTATTTGACAAAAATTAATTTGATAAGTTTGTGTTGTTTAAAATAAAAAATGCAAAACATTAAATCTAAGTAAAAAATGAGGACAATTAAATACTTACTTTTTTCAATTTTCAAAGTCAAAAATAAAAGATGAATTCGAAAGTTTTGTACTACAATTTACAAAACTTCATATAACATATTAACATAGGGTAGGGATATGGTAAAAAGTGTCTAAAATGTGAGAAAGGTAAGAAGTGTTTTAAACCATTGGATATTTGATCTAATGGTTGAGATCAATAGGGTATAAAATGTAAATTGTGTTTTAATTAGAAGGACCTTATGTAAAATTGAAGGGCAATAGTGTCTTTTTCAATGTTTCAAATATGGTAACCGCCATCAATCTCCTAAAAACTAGCTATTCAAATTTAATTGCTAAATTATCTCGATCCTAAATTCTAAAAATAGAAAAATATGTAACTGCTGCAAAGAAACGTATAACACTATACATCCATCATATAACACTATACATCTATCATATAACACTATATAACAATATATAACACTATACATCCATCATAGGCATGCTACCAGAAAAATATAACACTATATAACACTATGCATCCATCATATAACACTATATAACCAAAGAACACTATATAACACCATGTAACACTATATAATACTATATAAAAAATATATAACACTATACAGTTCTAAATGGTGGTTGCACTAAAGAATTAATAATTGATGGTGTTATATAGTGTTTTTTGATGGTTGCGCTACATAATTATATAACACTACAGAATTATATAACACCAAAAACCATATTATAACACCATATAACACCAAGTAACACTATATAACACTATATAAAAAATATATAACACTATGCAGTTCTGAATGGTTGTTGCACTACAGAATTATATAACACTACACACATTCGTAGATTAATTCCTAAAATCGAATTCCTATAATAAAGGGTGGAAGTTATTTTGGGCAGTTATCTTTTAATCAATTAATTGAAAGAAATAGAAAATTACTAATTCACCCTTTTGAATTAATTTAGATATAGGACACTTGTCATCACCACATTATTTCTTACCCTTCTCATACTTTGAACATTTTTTACAGGATCTTTTACCTATTAACATATTCATATAGACTATTAGACATTATAAGACGGGTACTTTTTGTGACACATATGAAAAAAACGTGATTTAATAACAGAAATTACTGATTTTGGGGATTTATAAGTTAAAGAAAGAAACAACTTCAACAAAAATAACCGTATAAAATGTAGAAATAAATTAAAAACATAGCAACATGATTAACTTCAATATGTCACAGTTGTCAGTTGCATACTATGACAAAACAATATTAGATCCATCATGTAATTCTAACATTCACATTAATTACCACAAAATAGTTAATTTTCTACTACCACAAAGTTTAAGGGATGACCACACCTGCAACCCAAAACCGACCCGAATTCAAAGCCACCTGAACCTGAATTAAAAAACACACGAAAAACATGAAAACAGAACAACCCAACCCCGAACCCGACCAACCCGAACTATAAACGGGTTGGTTATCGGGTCACTTTATCCCAACCAAAATCCCAAACAATCTGACGCAAAAGACCCAAAACTCGAGAAAAAACCGGAAGAACACCCGACGTATGTGACAACCCTAAAAAATTACAGGTATCTGTACAGTTAATTGATATTTAATTTGTGCTTAATGACTGTGCTTGATTACAACTGTTGATTTAACTGCTTTCCAATTCTGTTACATACATACACATACATCACCTTCATACTGTCACTCCATCTATTATATACAAACATTAGTGACAAACTTGATGCACAAAGCACAGTTAGCACAGTGAGCGGATGACCCATAAAACATGCTGACAATGCCAGCACCTAGACAGACAATGATTTTGAGGCCAGTATGAGCCAGAGACAGGATACTACACTAGTAGGGAGTGTAGGGAAGTGAGGACCATAAAACTGCGTCACTAGGTGATAGTTTAGGTGCCGGGAAGTGCCTAAAACACACTTTAAATGCAGAATTCTGCATTTTTAAATAAAATTCAGCATTTAAATATGCTAGTCACTTGCAAAAAATATGGTAAAATGGTCCTGTATGCTTTCCTAAGTGTCGGGAATTAAAATGGTCACTAAAAGTTACATAAAGGACACTTTACGTTATCACTTAGCACTTTGACGGGACGGTATATAACCGGACAACCGGACATTACCAGGAACACAAAAATATTGTTAAAAACATTGTTACACTTTTTCTGAGCTAGTTATGGTCCCCGAGCACTATAACACCTTACATAATACTCGGTACCCGCTAAACACTAGATATAACATTAAACTCCCACTAATTAAATTAAATACCATCAAATAACATTTAACCCTTTTTCCCCATTATAACCGTCCACTTAGGGACCCATTACAAGACTTTTATAAATCTTACATATCCCCAAGTAACTACCTAGGAATTGTGAAATCATGATTGTGCTTGCTCACCCTAACACTAGTTTCTTACACTTAGCACCCCTTAACTAATCACCATTCACCAAAATAACTTTCACTTAACCCCCATTGCATGTAATCGGTCCTTCTGTGCCCCCCCCCCCACCATACGAATTCTTAATATCAACCACAAGAATGGAATAAGTTTTCCTTCCCCATGCAATCTCTAGTGAGATTATGATGTGAATATGTATGTACTGTTGTTGACATAATTACCATAGGATAAAAGGGATTTGATTATAAAAAGACCACTTAACCACCATCTTCAACTTATCAAAAACAATTCCTTTCCCCCTCTTAAAAAGCTTCGGTCGAAACCCTTGTCACCACCATCTTTCTTTTCAATTTTCTTTCAAGCATTTCAAGCTTCATTCAAGGTGGTTTAGAAGGTGTGGAGCACTCGGAACTCGAAGGACCTCTCTAGTTTGCTATTATCCTCGACATTTACACTTGTGAACTTCCCTAGCTTTAAAGCTAGTAGTAAGCTTCTTGATCCTCATTTACTTCTCATTTATAGTGGTTAATAGTTATGTCATGATGAAAAAAAAATACAAGAACACTAAAAATCATAAAGATAAGTCTTGAACATAAGTTAACTTGATGATGAAACTCTCAATGAAATGAAAGTTGTTTTGCCATGTTGTTTATTACTAGATGACTTTTTGATGCTTACTAGTTAGATGACGTTGAACATCATAGTTAAACTTGTTAAAATAAGATTAAAAACTTATGTTAACAAGTTAGGAGGTGATTAATGTTCTACATAAAAGAATCACCTCCATGTTTCAACATAAATTTGGTAACAAAGTAATGTCTTGAAAAATAAGTGAACTAAGTGTGTAGAGGGTCGTATGGACCCGAGGGTTACAAATAATTTTCCTAGACAAACCAAGTTAAAAGACGGATTTTTGAAAAGTCATGATTCTTACATTATTTTGGAAGGAAGTAAATTATGAATACTAGAGAAACATGAAAAAGTTGTAAATGGATATTTTTGTAAAATAAGTTCACAAGTTGTGAACCTCTAAAAACCCCGAGAGTGAAATTTTTATAAAAATAAACACACCTTGGAGGGTGACTAAACCCACTAAACACACCACTAAATTACTACGCGTTTTATGAAACACCAAGTTTATGTTGTCATGAAAAATGCATTGTTTTTGGCACTTGACTAGCGTAATATTGTTTAGTAATTTGTTGGTTGATTTGAATGATTTCCGAAAAGAAAATGATATGCTAGTAAGCATGGACACCTCCGTTTACAAAGGAAACTCTGGCGAAATTTTCTAAAAATCCAACACTTAGAAAATATTTTTCTAGACAAACATTACAAGTATAATTTATAACTTGTGTTTCAAATATGAACTTCGCCATATTTTTGTTATAAAAATATAAAGTAACGGAGGTCGATTTTATAAATAAAGACGGATAAAAATATGCTTAGAGTATATATTTTACACTAATACACTTGCGTGAGTATTTGCATACTTTGTGAACTAGTTATATTATTTTTAGGGTAAAATAATATAACTTGACAAAGACCATGAAAAATACATATATTTTGGGAATAAGATATTTTTGGACACATAAGTTAAATATATTTTTCCTAAGTGGGACTTAAAATATATTTCTCAGAATAACAATAATACATGTATAAATACCCCCATCATTGGGAAGGAAATACGAAATATTGTTTAACGATTATTCCATAATAAAATATAATTTAAAGTTAAGATAATTATTTTAACTAATAATTATAACTTGGAATAATATTCGGAAACTTAAGAGTCGCAACTCAAAAACATTAAACCCTAAGCCAAGGCACGGTCCGTTCGTCTAATAAACATTAGTACGTGTAGGTCGTCGCGTAGCAGACAAAGTTTTGGGTTGACGATTCTATTCAGGAGACGCACTACTGTGAGTTCATGTCCCCCTTTTCTCTTACTGTTTTTCAGTTTTTATACTTCGGGGGTGAAATACATGCGACAATTATTACTGACTTTTATATACATGGTATGGTTAGCTTAAGGAGGGTATACTACTTAGATCATGTGAGTGGGTAGGTGGAAACTTGAGGCCATTAATCCTCGTTGTAGGACCAAGGGACATTAGTGATAGATCTATTTGGGTGTAGCGAGCCCTACTCCTGAGTCCGCTGAGTGGGCCAGGTGGTGACTAAGTGCCCGACGCACAAATCCGCTAGGTTTGAGTCTTCCTGCATCACTTCACACATATCATTGGCTTTGTAACCCAATGGTGATCTCTTTTTTCCTTAATTGCTACATACCAGGGACTTTCATACATACAGACACCTTACAAAGGTTTATACATACTCACTTACACATGAACTCGCTCAACTTTATGTTGATTTTTCAAACTACATGTATTTCAGGGAATTAATAAATGGATCTGGCGGGCGTTGGAGTTTTTATGATGCGTTAAAAATAAAGATGTCATCCATGATCTTTAAGTTTGGTCAGTGTGTCTCTTTCCTGGACAAGACACGCCTTCCAAACCTTGGTACTATTTAATATCATTTTGATGAGTCCTTAGCGAACTCATAAACATTTTGTATGATTGTAAAACTTGAATTTGGAGTCTATGTTTTTGAAACAATGTTGTACTGGTTTTATCATATAGTATTGTTATGATCGTATGCAATGGTATTAAGAAGTCACAACAATAATCACGCTTCCGCAAAAGTCAGGGCGTGACAGCTTGGTATCAGAGTTTCGGTCGTAGCGAACTAGGATTCTTTCTCGAGTCTAGACTACGATCATCAGGGCTCTCACGTAAACATTTTCAAACACTTTTACATTGCATACACAAAGCGTCCAGATCCAGGGAACAAACATTTTTTACAAACAAAAAGGCACAAATACACATTTCAAAATTTATGTTTATAATCGAGTCTTAGAGGCTGGGGGAGGATCAGCCTTAGAGGCTGAGGGAGGATCAGTCTTAGAGGTTGAGGGAGGACCAGTCTTAGAGACTGAGGGAGGATAAGCCTTGGAGGCTGAGGGAGGATCAGTCTTAGAGACTGAGGGAGGATCAGCCTTAGAGGCTGAGGGAGGATCAGTCTTAGAGACTGAGGGAGGATCAGTCTTATAGACTGGGGGAAATTTAGTCTTAGAGACTGGGAGGTTGGTCTTAGAGACCAGGGATTTAGTCTTAGAGGCTGGGAAAGTTGGTCTTAGAGACCAGGGAGTTGGACTTAGAGACCAGGGAGTTAGTCTGAGAGACTAGGGAGTTTAGTCTGAGAGACTGGGCGGGATAGTCTGAGAAGACTAGGACGAATATGTGGATACATGATTACATTATGAATTATCTTTATTTGCAACACACAAAGTGTTAAAGATTACTGTAAATATGCATGCTATGACTACTATATACCGGCACACACGTCACCTTCCTCAGGGAACAAATTGTCAGATGATAACGACCCTACGACCACCGCCACAGATGATGAGACCATACCAGCGCTGGAGATATTTATGTCAGGCACTGAAAGTAACCCTGACATGCTGAACAAGGACGAGGACGACTTCCAACCGTCCGCGCTGCCAGACTTTGGCGATGAATTACCCTTACTGATGGCTTCCTTGACGAGAATCTTTCTGTCATTCTTGTTCCGGTCCACGACCATCTTATCATTTGGACACTTCGATGGCGAGCACATCATGGCTCCGATCCTCGACGCCGTACCTCTCGTGGTTATTTTCCCCAAGAATCCGCCTTTTTGACGAATTGTTTGATGGCGACATTAATCTGCTTGTTGATGATTCTCCTGTTGACGCCCAGGACGATGGGAAATTAGATGAGAACATTGTTACTAATTGCACATTTTGAGATCCCTGTCGTCAAGCTACCCTCTGATTCTAGTATACACTCGATTTCAGACTCCTTTGAGTCTGTGACATTTACAGCCATATAGACGGCCGGATTACATCTTTCTACTACTGACACAGACGACAACGCCATTATGACTGCTGCACTAACACCTGCTCAAGGCACCACACCGTTACACGACCCAGAGCCTGCTCCTGAGCTAGTTTCTGCACCCTTTGGGGCAGCTTGATGTTGCAACTGCTGGTCCTGCACCCTTGCTGGATTAGGACCCTGTTTTCTTTTGGTTTACCAGGCATTGCACCCCTTATATCTGACCCAGTACCTGCACCTGAAAATCTCCTTATTGGTTGAAACGTTTGTTTTTGCACCCATAACCGCTGATGTTGCTCCTGTGAAGACCGACGTCCAATTACACTAGCATGCCTATCGCTTTCTTTTAAAACATACCTGCACCCCGGGAAGGTACTCCGGGTCAGCACCCGTGTAACGATCCCTCTTTGCTACAACATCATTTTCTACGACCTCACAGGTCGCGCCGTTTGCTACATTCACCTCCGCATAGCTGGACGAGCCATTCCGATGGTTCCTATCATACACTATACTAATTTTAGACCCTTACCATCCCTCACCTTATGGAGGCTACACACGGGATGAGTACACCTGGCACATCAACTACAGTTTGAGGATATGAGTCGCATAATGTTGGAACTTGAGCTGACACCACATTTGGCAACTCCAAATGCAAAACATTACATAACCAAAAACATGATTTAAGTGTCTACATCACAAGACAGCATATTGTCTGAAAAGTTTATGTAAGACACCACGTCCTCTACCCTGTCTATTGCCAGCATACTTTGATATCCACCACATACATCAAGGTTCCTTTTGCGCTCTTGACCGTTGCTATTGCATCGTTCCCAGGATTCTGATGCTCATTTCTTCACTATCGAGCGACAGAACAAATAATTACTTCAACATGTACACAAGCCCAAGGAGGAAGTCCACGCATGCTAACAGTTTACTTTTCTTCACCTCAGTCACTGGTATAGTTGGTTTCTGGATTATGCGGATTGCATTACATTTGGGTAAAGGCACTAATGATAAGCCGGGATTGTGGAGACTTTTGATGGCCACATCTGACTACGTAATTTTGATACACTAATATATTTAATGGACAAGGGTAGGGTGACCCTGTGTCCCTTTGATGTGATACGTTTTGGAAGACAATACAATTGTGGTCAGGGAATAATGAGAAGCCAATCATCATTAAACATGTGACAATACTTTGTGACTAATTACCAACAAAAGCTCAGTCGTTAAGTCTTCGTTAAGCACGTTATTGATTTATATGTGTGTGCTATAATTATAATGCTACGGGCTTGCTTACTATGCTCTCATTAAACATGATTACCAAATTACTTGGTTATGCTACGATTATGTTATTACTTGATTGGTTGGTATGACGACCTATTATGTGTATGTACTTATAACCACTAAACTACTATATGCGCTCCTTGAACAATAAGACCTGACCTAACCAATCTTCTCCTTAGAAGATGTCGATACGAGGGAACATCGATACCAACAACCCTCCGCTAACAACAGCAGAGTCAGAACTGCAAGGGCGCATCTCGCAAGCCATCGCACAACTCGAGGCCCTTCGCTTCGAACACGGCGGAGGTACCTCAGGAAATAACCCACCCAGCGGCTGCACTTACGAGCAGTTCTTGAACCACAAACCTCGAGACTGGGGGTGCCTTAGCTTTTGTGCGTTGGGTGGAGAAGACGAATTCTGTCTTACGGTTGAGCAAATGTGCCCCAGAACAACAGGTCACGTATGTAGCTGGGCTATTTGTAGATGGAGCTCTGTCATGGTGGAACCTTCAGGTTCAGGAAATGAGCGAGACCGCTGTGTATGCTTTGACGTGGGATGAACTGAAAGAACTGATGCGTAAGAGATATTGCTCTAGGGCAGAAGTCCAGAAGTTGGAAACTGAACTATGGAACTTGAAAATGGAAGGCCCAAAGATAGCTGAATATGTGCAGAGATTTGGCGAATTATCACAAGTTGCTTCGCGTTTGGTGGAACCAGAATCTAGGAAGATCGAACGTTTCATTGGGGGATTGGCACCTCAGATTCTAAGCTTGGTAACAACATCAAAACCTTCAACGATCACCGAGGCTATCGACACAAGCGTGGCGCTCACTGAAGAAGCAATTAGACAAGGAAAATTTTCCACTACAGAAGAGAAAAAGGAGACTCCTGTAGAGCCATCTGGAGATAACAAGATAAAGCTTACAAATTTCAAGAAGGATACTCGGGCGAATAACAAAAAGAAGGCCAAAAAGGGAAAGGATTACAAGGGTATCCTACCTAAGTGCGACAATTGTCTACGATATCATGTTGGGCGATGTAAATATGGAAAATGTGATAACTGTGGCAAGAGAGGGCATCCTAAGGAAACTTGTAGGCAAAATACTGAACGTAGAAATGGAAACCAAGATAGTAGCGAGAATCACGGAGGAAACAACGACAACGATAATTATCAAGGCAGGACGAGTGACAAACAAAAACGTGCTCAAGGTTGTCTTAACTGTGGGAGCAAAAAGCATTTCAGAAAATACTGCCCTAAGAAGAATCAGGCTCAAGGATAAAAGCCCAGTAGCAGAGCTAGGGGAGCACACCAGGAATCCAAGCGTGGATATCGGTACGTCCCATATTACTCAACGTTATGCATCTGTGCTGCTAGATACTGTTGTAATTTTTAGCTTCGCCTCTCTAAAGTTTGAGAGTATACTTGGTTAGTAACAAGTAAGTTAGATAACCCGCACTCGATGGAACTAGCGAAAGGGAAGCTAGTGGAAGCCAACGCAGTAACTAGAAATAGCAAGATAGAACCCGGAGAGCGTAAGTTTACGCTAGGTCTACTAGCAGTTGAGTTGTGAAGCTTCGACGAGGTAATTGGGATGGATTAGTTATCAAGTGATCGAGCGGAGATTAATATCCGCATCCCGACGGCGAATGAGGGAATGATCGTGACTCATGAAGCAGGATACGCCTCTACAAGTTACTATTTGCTTGAAGGCACGAAAATTATTGCATAAGGAATGTGTTGTTTTCTTGGCTCATGTCGGGGAAAAGGGAGCCAAAGAACCAAAACTCGAAGATATTCCTGTGATAAGGAAATATCCTGAAATCTTCCCGAAGACTTATCAGAATTATCTCCTCAACGACTAGTTGAATTTCGCATCAATTTGATTCCAGGCGTCGCGCCTGTAGTCGATGCACCTTAGCGACTTACACCTTTAGGGACGCAAGGATTAACAGTATAGTTTTAGTAGTTGATAGAGAAGGAAGGTAACATACCAAGTTTCCCGCTTGGGGTAACCTCAGCTTTATTCGTCAAGAGAAAGGACGATGATTTTCAAATGAACATCAGACTACCAGGAGCCGAACGAGCTAGCCAACCAGAGTCGGTGACTCTTGCTAAGGATTGACGAATTACTTATTTGACTAACTGTGAGGATCTGACTACTATTACACGGCTGATCGACAATCGAGTGTCATTGGCGGTAAATTCAGGAAGAGAGTGTACCGGGGAAATTGTGGGACAATAATTTGTTTTAAACGTACACAAGAATGGTGTTTCCTACACGATGCACAGAACGATTCTACACCAAATATGAAACTCTGAAAATCTAGGAAACATGTACTTAGGACCATCGGGAACCCAGGTCCAAATTCACAAAGGTTGTTACCTAGGAACCACATCTGTTAACTCAAGCAGACACCATTAACCTGACCTATATGTCAGTTCCGTTGACCAAACAGAGAGTACTTGAATTTCTTTTACTTCTAACGAGTGGATGTTTGCATCTCTACTCCCCTTAATGGTAGTTGCATCACGAAAATTTTCTTCGCTGAGAGCGAACACACATTTGCTTCGATATCTGGTTATTTCTTCATTTTAGCAGATACTCATGATTCCTTTTCTTGGAAACTTATCTGACATACATGCATCATTTGCTACGCATGTGGTTTCGTTTCGAACAAACACTTCATCGAAATTTAAATATTAGTTTGCTAAACCAAATTACTGATTTATGATTCGAATGACCTACATTATTGTTATTGTCGGCTCTTGTTACCAAGTCAACACACTTTCTTGAAACTGCTTTCTTTCAAGTTACGTTCATGGTTCATCATCGTAACCATGCTGGGATTCCCTAGTGGATACATACGTTTATTATCGGATTACGCCAGAACCAAGTTCAATTGCTTGAACTTATTCATTTCGCATATTCAGTCTAAGACGTCATATGATGTATTGGGAGCATCGTATTCAAATCATTGGCAAAGATTCTTTTGTTTCGAGTCGTAGTAGACTTGTTTGGTCTACGACTTCACTAAATCATTTGATGGTTACGACACCTTGTGGGGATACTTTCACAAAATTGAAGCTTGCGCTTATTTGGTTACTCACTTCATACACGGATTTGATTGATTATTTGATAACTTGCCCTAAATCCGTCTTGTTTATCACGATTAAATCGGTCACAACACAGTTGTGTGTTGAGGCAAAGGTACATAGATTCATTTCATATCACAGTGTACCTCCTAACGATTCTTTTATGATCGATCGAATGCCTTGCGGTACTTATTGCTTTCTCACCTTCGATCAAAAGCAGTGGCTCTTTGATGTTCCGTATTCAACCGAAAACCCTATGACACTATGTAAACCAATATTCTGGCTTGATTCGATGCACTCTTATTTGATTCCCAACACGGTGAATTGGTTCAGTCACCACTATACTTGAATTATGTCGGTACGACACCTTGTGGTGTCATTACAAACTTGTAGCTTGTGCTAATCAGGGTCAACCGTTTCACTCAAAACTGCATATACTTTCGTTTGACTTATCATTAAAACATGTCTGATGCAACTACGAATCACGACAATGATACACCAGATTCGCTTGTATTACATTCGGTGTACCTTTAAAATTTAAGAATGTCCACACACTAAACCTTACCAATCAGTTATTCAGAAGATGACAGTTCATTTTACTATTACATTTGAGTTGTTGATTTTGAATTCATATAGCGGACGCTATGGGTTGTGAAAACTCGTCTGCATATTGCTATCGATCGTTTGAGAATCTTATTAGTCAAATCTCCTCTTTTGTGGAATCCCTATTAACAGGATACCCTAGACTATACGTCAAATACGTCTTGTACCTTTGACATCAAATGCTAAAAGCACATACCTTTTAACCATAGGGTTCGGGTTGTAATATATTCTTGGACTCACCTGATGTGAGTAAGGTTTGATTCGGTTTGGAGATTATCTACCTCGGTATTATTTATATACATACACATGTGACGGGACCATAAGGAGTTAAGGTAGTACAAATTTCGAGGACGAAATTTTCTTAACAGGGGGAGAATGTGACAACCCTAAAAAATTACAGGTATCCGTACAGTTAATTGATATTTAATTTGTGCTTAATGACTGTGCTTGATTACAACTGTTGATTTAACTGCTTTCCAATTCTGTTACATACATACACATGCATCACCTTCATACTGTCACTCCATCTATTATATACAAACATTAGTGACAAACTTGATGCACAAAGCACAGTTAGCACAGTGAGCGGATGACCCAGAAAACATGCTGACAATGCCAACACCTAGACAGACAATGATTTTGAGGCCAGTATGAGCCAGAGACAGGATACTACACTAGTAGGGAGTGTAGGGAAGTGAGGACCATAAAACTGCGTCACTAGGTGATAGTTTAGGTGCCGGGAAGTGCCTAAAACACACTTTAAATGCAGAATTCTGCATTTTTAAATAAAATTCAGCATTTAAATATGCTAGTCACTTGCAAAAATATGGTAAAATGGTCCTGTATGCTTTCCTAAATGTCGGGAATTAAAAGGGTCACTAAAAGTTACATAAAGGACACTTTACGTTATCACTTAGCACTTTGACGGGACGGTATATAACCGGACAACCGGACATTACCCGGAACACAAAAATATTGTTAAAAACATTGTTACACTTTTTCTGAGCTAGTTATGGTCCCCGAGCACTATAACACCTTACATAATACCCGGTACCCGCTAAACACTAGATATAACATTAAACCCCCACTAATTAAATTAAATACCATCAAATAACATTTAACCCTTTTCCCCCATTATAACCGTCCACTTAGGGACCCATTACAAGACTTTTATAAATCTTACATATCCCCAAGTAACTACCTAGGAATTGTGAAATCATGATTGTGCTTACTCACCCTAACACTAGTTTCTTACACTTAGCACCCCTTAACTAATCACCATTCACCAAATAACTTTCACTTAACCCCCCATTGCATGTAATCGGTCCTTCTGTGCCCCCCCCCCCACCATACGAATTCATAATATCAACCACAAGAATGGAATAAGTTTTCCTTCCCCATGCAATCTCTAGTGAGATTATGATGTGAATATGTATGTACTGTTGTTGACATAATTACCATAGGATAAAAGGGATTTGATTATAAAAAGACCACTTAACCACCATCTTCAACTTATCAAAAACAATTCATTTCCCCCTCTTAAAAAGCTTCGGCCGAAACCCTTGTCACCACCATCTTTCTTTTCAATTTTCTTTCAAGCATTTCAAGCCTTCATTCAAGGTGATTCAAGGTGGTTTAGAAGGTGTGGAGCACTCGGAACTCGAAGGACCTCTCTAGTTTGCTATTATCCTCGACATTTACACTTGTGAACTTCCCTAGCTTTAAAGCTAGTAGTAAGCTTCTTGATCCTCATTTACTTCTCATTTATGGTGGTTAATAGTTATGTCATGATGAAAAAAAAAATACAAGAATACTAAAAATCATAAAGTTAAGTCTTGAACATAAGTTAACTTGATGATAAAACTCTCAATGAAATGAAAGTTGTTTTGCCATGTTGTTTATTACTAGATGACTTTTTGATGCTTACTAGTAAGATGACGTTGAACATCATAGTTAAACTTGTTAAAAGAAGATTAAAAAGTTATGTTAACAAGTTAGGAGGTGATTAATGTTCTACATAAAAGAATCACCTCCATGTTTCAACATAATTTTGGTAACAAAGTAATGTCTTGAAAAATAAGTGAACTAAGTGTGTAGAGGGTCGTATGGACCCGAGGGTTACAAATAATTTTCCTAGACAACCCAAGTTAAAAGACGGATTTTTGAAAAGTCATGATTCTTACATTATTTTGGAAGGACATAAATTATGAATACTAGAGAAACATGAAAAAGTTGTAAATGGATATTTTTGTAAAATAAGTTCACAAGTTGTGAACCTCTAAAAATCCCGAGAGTGAAATTTTTATAAAAATAAACACACCTTGGAGGGTGAGTAAACCCACTAAACACACCACTAAATTACTACGCGTTTTATGAAACACCAAGTTTATGTTGTCATGAAAAATGCATTGTTTTTGGCACTTGACTAGCGTAATATTGTTTAGTAATTTGTTGGTTGATTTGAACGATTTCCGAAAAGAAAATGATATGCTAGTAAGCATGGACACCTCCCTTTACAAAGGAAACTTTGGCGAAATTTTCTAAAAATCCAACACTTAGAAAATATTTTTCTAGACAAACATTACAAGTATAATTTATAACTTGTGTTTCAAATATGAACTTCGCCATATTTTTGTTACAAAAATATAAAGTAACGGAGGTCGATTTTATAAATAAAGACGGATAAAAATATGCTTAGAGTATATATTTTACACTAATACACTTGCGTGAGTATTTGCATACTTTGTGAACTAGTTATATTATTTTTAGGGTAAAATAATATAACTTGACAAACACCATGAAAAATACATATATTTTGGGAATATGATATTTTTGGACACATAAGTTAAATATATTTTTCCTAAGTGGGACTTAAAATATATTTCTCAGAATCACAATAATACATGTATAAATACCCCCATCCTTGGGAAGGAAATACGAAATATTGTTTAACGATTATTCCATAATAAAATATAATTTAAAGTTAAGATAATTATTTTAACTAATAATTATAACTTGGAATAATATTCGGAAACTTAAGAGTCGCAACTCAAAAACATTAAACCCTAAGCCAAGGCACGGCCCGTTCGTCTAATAAACATTAGTACGCGTAGGTCGTCGCGTAGCAGACAAAGTTTTGGGTTGACGATTCTATTCAGGAGACGCACTACTGTGAGTTCATGTCCCCCTTTTCTCTTACTGTTTTTCAGTTTTTATACTTCGGGGGTGAAATACATGCGAAAATTATTACAGACTTTTATATACATGGTATGGTTAGCTTAAGGAGGGTATACTACTTAGATCATGTGAGTGGGTAGGCGGAAACTTGAGGCCATTAATCCTCGTTGTAGGACCGAGGGACATTAGTGATAGATCTATTTGGGTGTAGCGAGCCCCACTCCCGAGTCCGCTGAGTGGGCCAGGTGGTGACTAAGTGCCCGACACACAAATCCGCTAGGTTTGAGTCTTCCTACATCACTTCACACATATCATTGGCTTTGCAACCTAATGATGATCTCTTTTTCCTTAATTGCTACATACCAGGGACTTTCATACATATAGACACCTTACAAAGGTTTATACATACTCACTTACACATGAACTCGCTCAACTTTATGTTGATTTTTCAAACTACATGTATTTCAGGGAATTAATAAATGGATCTGGCGGGCGTTGGAGTTTTTATGATGCGTTAAAAATAAAGATGTCATCCATGATCTTTAAGTTTGGTCAGTGTGTCTCTTTCATGGACTAGACACGCCTTCCAAACCTTGGTACCATTTAATATCATTTTGATGAGTCCTTAGCGAACTCATAAACATTTTGTATGATTGTAAAACTTAAATTTGGAGTCTATGTTTTTGTAACAATGTTGTACTACTTTCAAACTTAAATTAATAGATGTACATCTACTGGTTTTATCATATAGTATTGTTATGATCGTATGCAATGGTATTAAGAAGTCACACCAATAATCACGCTTCCGCAAAAGTCAGGGTGTGACAACGTAACCAACAAAAACCACAAAAGTTTCTAACCACAAAATTTCAGCAGCATCAGCACATCAGTTTGAGACTTGAATTAAGAAAAAAATGCCAACTATACATCCTAAAAAACTGTTCAAATTACGAGAACTGTTACTTGGAATTTGGTGAAAGGAACTACGTACCTTCTCTATTGCGATTAGTGAAACTGCAATTATGACCATCTTGAATCCCATGGGATCCCAAAGAAGCAGGCCATCCCACGACTGCATTCCTCTCAATACCGGCTCAAAACTTAGATCTCACATGCAAAACCCATTCATGCCCTTAAATATTCATGACCCCCAAAATAGATACAGTAGCAAAAAAGATATGATAAATGAAAATATATCGAAATTATAGTGTAAACAGACCTGATAGAACAATAATCGCTAAAGAAAATGATGGTTAATCATAATCTTGAACTGATAAAAAAAATGAAGAACAAAACTAAAAAACACACAAATTTAGATCGATGAAGGGATTCTAGGATTCATAAAAGAAGCGTTTTATCCCAAATCATATGTAATTGCTTTGATTGTATACCCGCAATATAGATCGGCGCACAAAAGAAAAAATTAAGAAATCGTATAATAGATTGAAGAACAGAGGTGATACATCATACTTGGGAGTGATTCGTTGTGATTATTTAGATGAAACGGCGAAGAAGAGTAGGAGATTAGGTTTTCTATAAGTTCCAATTAGATGAAGCAGCGAAGAAGAGTGGGAGATTAGGGTTTTCTATAAGCTCCAAAAAAAAACAAAAAGGGTTTATATATGGAATCCGGATTGCATAGATAGATCGGGTCGCGTAGCTCAAAATGGGATCCGCGAGCAATGTAAATATACATGTTATTTTCCCGCCAAAAAGGCATCCAAGAAGCTCTAATCTAATGCCACATCAGCCCAAATCCTTTCATTTATTATATATAATAGATTTATATTTAGTGTAGGTCTTTTGTTAATGTCAAGATAAATAATTTTGAAAACTAATAAATATTTCAAAAGATTATATTATCTCCTATACGAATTGTTTAAATTTAATTTTATAATTATCTTTTAATTAATATTAATTATTTATAATTAAGTAGGAGATAAAGATGAGAAAACTAAAAAATAGATGGCTCAAATGAATGACATGTGTCCCAAATGTGGTTTCTTAGAAACACGGGTCGTTTCTTAGAAAACCATGCATAACACATATTGATAGAGAGTAAAAAAATAATTACTGCAGACTTACAAAATTGATATAAATTAATGATCAATAGGTTTATTCAACAGCAATTCCATTATGTTGATAGGAAAACCAATGTTGTTTATTAATTGTTAAAAACTTATGTTGCTTTCCAACAGACTTTACTAAGAACTGTCATCCATTATCTCCAACAGAGCTTGCCAGATGGATAGATAGTAACTATCAAATGTTAGTCAACCCATGTTAAAAAGGTCAGTCAACAGAAATTACAAAGGTTAGTAAACATATGTTAATAGAATAATGTTATTAACAACATGTGTTCTCAGGATAGGCTTAATGCAGAGCAAGTATCAGATGCTTTCAAAAAGTTGTATTGCTTTCCAACAAACATTTATTAACAATAGTTCCTCCATTATACCCAACAGACGTTGCCAGGTTGACAGATCATCTTCATGTCACTATCATATTCAAGTTGTTGATTTTGAGTTCATATAGCGGATGCTATGGTTTTTGAAAACTCATTTGCATATTGTGACCGACTGTTTGAAAATCCATTGGTCAACACTCCTTTGTTGCACCCCTTTTAACTAAGTTATACTAGATTATACATTTATACATCTCGTGTCCTTTAACATCAAATTCTAGAACACATACCTTTTAACCATTGGGTTCTTGTTGTTGTAATATATCCTTGGATTCACCTGATGTGAATAAGATTTGATTCGGTTTTGTGGTTATCTACCCCAGCATTATTGATGCGTGTGAAGTGTTATATATATTAGGTGTATATTTTAAGCCCTTTAACACTTTTTAGCCAAGTTTTAAATTTATAAAACACGATATTTACTAACACTAGACACACATATGGGCAAGTGCACCCATCGTGAGCGTAGTATAGTGTTGGTAAGATACTGAGGTCGTCCAAGGACACAAGAGCTTTTAGTACCGGTTTATCCTCAACGTCTAATCAAATCAAAAAGTTTAGAAAAATGTTTTAAACTAAGAAAATAAAAACTAACTAAAATGCTGAAAAATAAAAATAAAAGAAAAAACAGATAGACAAGATGAATCACTTGGTTCCGACTCGTGTATAGTGTAACCTTTGATTATTTCCGCACTTTTGCACTTATTTAAGAGATTATCTTAGTTATTGTAGTAGGCCCCTCTTTTGAAGGTGACGTTACCCTCAACCCAGTAGTTTGAGTCAGCAAGGATACAATCCTAAAGGGTCGGATTATTGAAAGATAATGAATTAAGTTATTAATGCAAACTATGGTAGGCCCCTCTTTTGGAGGTGACGTTACCCTCGACTAAGTAGTATGAGTCAGCAGGGATACAATCCTAAATAGCCGGGTTATAGTATTAATAGTAGTTAACTTATGAGGGGATCAAAGAGTTTGGAGGTCCTACTAAATTTGACCCAGGTCCATTGCAGGACCTCTAAACGCTGAACAATGGCAAGACTCTTACCAAACCGTTCCCTTAACCCCCGACCAGGTAGCCAACATATCTCCATATAGACCGTGGAGATATGAATGGTGAAAATCTTTTATTTTATATAGAAAGTAAAATAATGTCAAGACACCACGGACAAACGATAAGGAAGATTCACCTTCAACATAAGAAACTAGTTATTAAAGTCATTAATACAAAACCAAGTAAAAAGTGTGAAAAGATTAGAAATAAAAAGTATTACACTAGACATTTGTCTTCACCAAGTGATGTAAGAGACTTAGGCAACCATGGCCTTGATTGTCAAGAACTCTTACGATCAATCTTGGATCCCGAGACGACTCACACACTCTATGATGGACAATGGATGATGGTGGCGGATAATGGTGTTATGGTGGTGGTGGGTGGTGGGTGAAGTGTGAGAGAGGTGGTGCCAAGGGATGCTTTGAGCTTGAGCCAAGCACTCCTATTTATAGGCTGAACAGAAGCTCGGGCACGGCCCTGTGTCCAGTGGGCACGGCCCCGTGTCCACATCCTTCTCTTTCTTCATTTAATGCAGCTTGTCTTATTAGTTGACCACGCCCCCGTGTCCGCTGAGCACGCCCCGTGTGCAGAAGAATCTTTGTAATATGAAGATTTGCCTAGATTGTGCGAATCTTATAGTTGACCACGGCCCCGTTTCTGCTGAGCACGGCCCCGTGGTGGGCAATAGAAGCTTCTACCACTTTGTCTTTTCTGCTGACACTTGGGCACGCCCCCGTGCTGGCTTCTTCTTGTTTTGCTTAGGAAGATGCTGTCGTGGGGTCGGGCATGCCACGTCTTGTTCCTTTTCTTGTATTTATGTTAGATTTTGATGTCTTTTTGCTTCTTTTGTTGATTTGAGCTCATTTAATCCTAAAAATACAAAAGGAAGACAAAAGCACACTTTTTCCAATATTAGTACTAAAAAAGGGTTAGTTTTATGCCACAATTGATGTAATTTATATGTTTTATTTTGTACACATCAATTATTCATATACATACACGCATATTGTAACCCTAAGGAGTTAAGGTAGTATAAATTTCGAGGACGAAATTTTCTTAACATGGGGAGAATGTGACAACTGCCAAATTTGCATGCATCCGTACAATTAATTAGACAATATGAATCCCCAAAGATAGAAAAGTCGTCCATAAAGACTTCCATTGTCTTTTCTATCATGTCGTGGAAAATGGCTACCATGCAACGTTGGAATGTTGCGGGGGCATTACATAGACCAAACGACATGCGTCGATAAGCAAAAGTTCCATAGGGACATGTGAAAGTTGTCTTTTCTTGGTCTTCGGGTGCTATCGGGATTTGAAAGTAACCTGAAAAACCATCCAAGAAACAATAAAATTTATGACCGGATAATCTTTCTAACATTTGATAAATGAAGGGTAAAGGAAAGTGATCTTTTCTTGTTGCTTCATTTAATCGTCTATAATCTATACATACTCTCCATCCTGTGACGGTTCTCGTGGGTATCAATTCATTTTTTTCGTTAGTTATCACCGTCATACCTCCTTTCTTTGGAACTACTTGGACGGGACTCACCCAAGGACTATCGGAGATAGGATAGATAAGTCCGGCGTCAAGTAATTTGATGACCTCGTTTTTAACCATTTCTTGAACATTTGGATTTACTCGACGTTGTGGTTGTATTACCGATTTGTAGTCATCATTCATTAAAATTTTGTGCGTACACATGGAAGGGCTAATTCCTTTTATGTCTACAAGTTTCCAAGCGATTGCGTTTTTGTGTTTTTTCAAAAGACTAATTAATTTTTCTTTTTCTAAGCTATCTAATTTAGACGAAATAATTACAGGTAAATTACCATCTTTTTCTAGAAAAGCATATTCCAAACCTTTTGGAAGTTCTTTGAGCTCAAGTGGTGGGTCTTTAGGAGACTCCTTATTTGGTTGCTCATTTCGATCAAGAACTTTAAAAGTTTGTTCTATGGCGACCTCTTCTTCAACAAAGTGGTCAATCTCTTCACTTGTATCGGGTGGTTCATCTTCATCTTCAATTAGGGGGTCATTATTGCCGAAAGTATATTTCATTGACCGTTCGAGATCGACACTTCTTTTAAATGCCCCTAATTGAAGAGGTAGATTGTTGAACTTCCGGTTTTTCAAAGCTTCGTGAGTTTTTACAAATGGTCGTCCCAACACTAGAGGAGCGTCATCGAGGATGACAAAGTCGGTCAGGATTACCATTTGATTTGTTTGAACCAATACATCCTCAACTACACCGATTGATTTTATTACTTTCCGATTGGATAGAAAAATGGGTATTTGAAGTCGAGAAAAATCACTAATACTTAATTTTTTGAAAATGTAGTTAGGCATTATGTTAACACAAAGATCTTTGTCGATTGTGACATTACTAATAAATGAATTTTGAAAGAAACATGGAACCGGTGTAATGCTAATTTCAAATGGGTCTTTTTTTATTAGCGAGGATTGATCAATTGTTAACTTAACACTTACCGTTTCGTCAATTTTTTTTGTGTTAGTGTTTAACTCTTTTAAAAACTTAGCATGAGTGGGTACTAAACAATGATTTTCGAAAGAAGGTGACAAGAGATTAATTTCTTCAAAATTAGACTCTTCTTGAATTTTAACGTTATCGGACTCTCCTTTTTCGTTGTTTAACTCATGTGTCGGTTTTTCACTTATTTGTTCTTCCATTTTTACACTTTCAGTTATCTCTTCTTTTTTTAATTGTTTTCTTGCGCGGGACTCATCTTCCCTTGCGCGAGATTCTTTTATATAGCGATCGATAACTCTAAGGTGTTCTAATATCCTATCGGTCACTTCGGTTATAGAAAAAGAATCGGGATTTTCAAAGCTTGAATCCGGTTGTTCGATCCTTTGTTCCTCATAATACCCATATGAAGTAGATGGTTCACACCATTGTTCTTCATTGTAAGCATATGATGATAAGGGTCATAATGTTGTTCTTCGTAATACTCGTATGAGGTGGGTTATTCACGCCATGGTTCCTCATAGTAAGCATATGAAGGTGGTGGCTCATATCTTGATTCCTCAAAGTATGAGTAAGAAGGCTCATACCTTGGTTCATCAAAATATGAGTATGAGGGAGGAGGTTCATACCTTTGGTCTTCATAGGATGTGTATGAAGTTGATGGCTCGTACATGGGCTCCTCATAGTAGGTGTATGAATTGGATGGTTGATATGAGTGATTATATTGAACCGAGTGTGGATTACTACAGTTAGTGCAATAGTTACCCCTATAATCATCCTCCTCATAGGTGTAGTTGTAACCTCCTGAGTATTGATCCATGAGAATCACTCAGCAGACCACAACCAAGTCTCGAGATCAGGAAACAAAAATAAAAACGGAAACAGAGGCTGGACACGGCCCCGTGTTCAGGATCTGTATCTGGGCGTTTTAATTAAATTTACTGATATCGTTGAGCACGGGGCGTGTTCAGTGAGCACGGCCCGTGTTCAAGCTACTGTTACTGGGTGTTTTTTTATGAAAATGTGCAGCACGGCCCCGTGTTCAGTGAACACGGCCCCGTGTACAGGTTACTGTAAATGCAAAACTAAAATAAAATGCAGAAAAATGTGCACGCGTTTTAAAAAGGTTTTGAAAAACTGATTAGGCCGTCGATTTTAAGCTTTCTTAAAATCCTTGTGTCCCCGGCAGCGGCGCCAAAAACTTAATGCGTGTGAAGTGTTATATATATTAGGTGTATGTTTTAAGCCCTTTAACACTTTTTAGCCAAGTTTTAAATTTATAAAACACGATATTTACTAACACTAGACACACATATGGGCAAGTGCACCCATCGTGAGCGTAGTATAGTGTTGGTAAGATACCGAGGTCGTCCAACGACACAAGAGCTTTTAGTACCGGTTTATCCTCAACGTCTAATCAAATCAAAAAGTTTAGAAAAATGTTTTAAACTAAGAAAATAAAAACTAACTAAAATGCTGAAAAATAAAAATAAAATAAAAAACAGATAGACAAGATGAATCACTTGGTTCCGACTCGTGTATAGTGTAACCTTTGATTATTTCCGCACTTTTGCACTTATTTAAGAGATTATCTTAGTTATTGTAGTAGGCCCCTCTTTTGAAGGTGACGTTACCCTCAACCCAGTAGTTTGAGTCAGCAAGGATACAATCCTAAAGGGTCGGATTATTGAAAGATAATGAATTAAGTTATTAATGCAAATTATGGTAGGCCCCTCTTTTGGAGGTGACGTTACCCTCGACTAAGTAGTCTGAGTCAACAGGGATACAGTCCTAAATAGCCGGGTTATAGTATTAATAGTAGTTAACTTTTGAGGGGATCAAAGAGTTTGGACCCCCGCCATCCAATACCGTTAAGTATTGAAGGAGGTCCTACTAAATTTGACCCAGGTCCATTGCAGGACCTCTAAACGCTGAACAATGGCAAGACTCTTACCAAACCGTTCCCTTAACCCCCGACCAGGTAGCCAACATATCTCCATATAGACCGTGGAGATATGAATGGTGAAAATCTTTTATTTTATATAGACAGTAAAATAATGTCAAGACACCACGGATAAACGATAAGGAAGATTCACCTTCAACATAAGAAACTAGTTATTAAAGTCATTAATACAAAACCAAGTAAAAAGTGCGAAAAGATTAGAAATAAAAAGTATTACACTAGACACTGGTCTTCACCAAGTGATGTAAGAGACTTAGGCAAACATGGCCTTGATTGTCAAGAACTCTTACGATCAATCTTGGATCCCGAGACGACTCACACACTCTATGATGGACAATGGATGATGGTGGTGGATGATGGTGTTATGGTGGTGGGTGAAGTGTGAGAGAGGTGGTGCCAAGGGATGGTTTGAGCTTGAGCCAAGCACTCCTATTTATAGGCTGAACAGAAGCTAGGGCACGGCCCCGTGTCCACATCCTTCTCTTTCTTCATTTAATGTAGCTTGTCTTATTAGTTGACCACGCCCCCGTGTCCGCTGAGCACGACCCCGTGTGCAGAAGAATCTTTGTACTATGAAGATTTGCCTAGATTGTGTGAATCTTATAGTTGACCATGGCCCCGTGTCCACTGAGCACGGCCCCGTGGTGGGCAATAGAAGCTTCTACCACTTTGTCTTTTCTGCTGACACTTGGGCACGCCCCCGTGCTGGCTGAGCACGGGGCGTGTTCAGTCTTCTGTCTTCTTGTTTTGCTTAGGAAGATGCTGTCGTGGGGTCGGGTATGTCACGTCTTGTTCCTTTTCTTGTATTTATGTTAGATTTTGATGTCTTTTTGCTTCTTTTGTTGATTTGAGCTCATTTAATCCTGAAAATACAAAAGGAAGACAAAAGCACACTTTTTCCAACATTAGTACTAAAAAGGGTTAGTTTTATGCCACAATTGATGTAATTTATATGTTGCATTTTGTACACATCAAATACCCCCATACTTGAATCTTTGCTTGTCCTCAAGCAAAACTCTTTATAATGTGGCTTTACACTCCCAAATGGAATGGGTAGAGAAGAAGGTTTTTGGGCTTGTCATAGAGTGTCGGGATTTCCAAGATTCTTTATTTAGTTTTATTTTTATTTATTTAAAATCCTATTCGTCATGATTTATTTAAAACTTTTCATAAGATAAATTACTTATTAGGGCATAACATGCCTCTTTAAAATTCTATTTATATACAAGTTCACATACCTCACGGGGATCACTCAACACTCGTCCGAAAATGTATTTTTGTGGATCACTCGAGAGCGGCATGGAACTTACTCCTACCATAGGCTTGCCAAGCAATCAATCCTCCTCCTTTTTAACTTATATACCTTTGTAAATATCAAGAGGACTTTTTTGGTGAAGGGTTAGGCTTGGGTTAAAGGTAGGTGGTTGGGTTAGTGGTTAGTAGAAAAAGGGCGAAAAGTGTAACAAGCGTCGGTTTTCGTAAGACTTTTTTATTTTTGTAACTTTTATTTTGATGAAGCTATTATTCAAACAAAGTTATTTTTGATGAACTTGTTTGTTTATTTTCTTTTGCTTCATCATCAACACACACATATATATATATATATATTTTTTGAAAAGTCATACGAAAAACCGAGCTAGTTACTAAAACAAAGGGTTAAAAATAAAAAAAAAGGTTTTGGTGGGTAAAAGGGTGTTTGGTTTGGGTTATGAAATGAAAAGGTTTAGGATCAAAGGGGGCTAACTAGGGGGATTTTGGGTAGGTGGTAAAAAAAAAAGAAAAAATAATGGTGTAGAAATAAAAAGGGTTAGTCCTAATGCCTCTATCATTTACTTACTCGGGTTTAAGTTGGTAAGGACTGGGAATGTATCGTCATGGCAAGTTCTAGAGTCGTAAGAACCAAGCGGCTATTCACACAAGAAACGAAAAATGAGCATTTAGTCTAATGATATGTAATTGTATGCTCAATAAAGGCTCAAAACTCACTTTTGTGGGAATGAGTTTTTTTTGTGATCAAGTATATATAATTAAATTTTAACTAAGCTTGTTATGCCTTTTCATAATTTTCTTATGTTGGTTCTTTTTATCACGACGCTATCGGTTGTAAATTCGTAAAAATATAACCTTTTTAGAACTTGAAATTCCCAAGTTAAACCTAGACAAATAAAAAAAATGAATTTTTTTTGAAAAAATTTTGGGGTGATTAGCGGTTCCAATAGAGTTTTGTGTAAGGCTTGTATTTAGGACTTGCAAGATTCAAGGTTTTAGCATCCCCCCCACACTTAAATTACACATTGTCCTCAATGTGTCCCAAAAATAAATTTTTTAGGTTGATTGAATGTGTAACAAGGTGTGAAAAAGCAAAAATTTTATGTTACTGGGCACTGGACACGACCCCGTGCCTGATGGGCACGACCCCGTGTTCAGGTGCCAGTAACGAGAACTTACAGAAGGTGGACACGGGGGCGTGTCGGCTAGACACGTCCCCGTGTCTGTCAAAGTCTGCAGAATTAAAACAAACAGCAGGTTCAGGGGAATGGGCACGGGGGCGTGTCGGCTGGACACGGCCCCGTGTGGACAATCTGCAAGGTTGAAAAACAGGTTTCTTTCTTCGGTTTTCCTGTCCCGGCTTAAGTAGTACTAATGCTTAGTACTCTAAGCCTCGTATGTACCTGCTTAATCAATAAACACTATACCACACCATAGAAAACATCCTAAATTTACCAAGTTCAACATTCATGTCAAAGTTAAAAGAAAAACAAATGCAGAAAATAAAAGAAGTTAGGGAAAGTAAATTGTTCGACACTTGGCACGCAGGCCTTAAATTGTTCAAGATTAGAAAAGGTTAAACTGGGGAATCACTAACCAACCGCTTCTTCCTCCGCTCCTCCCGCCTACTCCATGTCCTCATCATCATCATCATCATCATCATCATCCCCACCATGGCCAGCTATGTACTCCCGGATATTTCCAATATCATCTTGGATATCGGATATGTTTCTCTCGATCGCCCAAACCCGGCTGTACGTGTTGCTTGCCATATTGTAGGTGTTCCTGGTGCACATGAGGTTTTCCTGCAACAAATCATGCAAACTTTGAAAGTTAGGAAAACCGCCTCCTGAAGAGGAGGATTGGCCTGGATCACCATGGGGCTGGTATTGGTACTGATGATGTTGTGGAGAGTGGAGGACAAGTGCTTCTTGCGGGTTCCATGCATGACCTTGCATCCTTTGAAAGCTTACCGTCCCGTTTTCAGCCTCATAAATTAGGTTCATTGAGCGGCATATGTGTATATCCACCCTACCCGACCATGGGCTCCTTTCAAATGACCTAGGTATGCGGGTGAAGTGCCTGAAGAGACGGTACACCCATCCCCCAAAGAAGATAAGGGTCGGTGCACTAGCAAGGCGGTTATGATGCATGTTTCGGAGCATGAGGAACGGACAATCGAGCGGCCTGCGGTTATGGATACAGTGGAGGACAACAAGATCTCTTAACCCAACGACGCCGCCGCTATCGTGCCTTTAACTAAGAGAGTAGACGAGGAGCCTATGGATGTATCGATAGAGCGGATCCCTCAACTTTGTGCTCTTCGTGCTGCTCGGATTGTAGTACCCTTCACCAATCTGAGCCCAAGCGGCTTGGCGATCGTTTTCGTCTATCTTTCGCATCCCTCCGGTATTTTCCTCGTTTCCCGCATCCTCTTCTGCATACAACCCGACAATCGACCCAAATTGTGCCATAGAGATCGAATACCTAGTTCCGCCACATCGGAATGCTACCCCATCATTGTCGAATGGGTCGCACCTTGAGTTGAATGTGAAGGTGCTTTAGAATTCCAAAGTGCATTCGTGGACAGAACGGAGTCGAGTTGTTAAAGCGACTCTTAGTGGTCCCGTGACAAGGTTGTTGAAGCGGTCGAGTTGGTTCACCAATGTTAACAAATCCGTACATGCTTGCCTTGGGTATTCCTCCGGCCTTGTTTGAAGTATTTCGTACCTAGCCCTCGCATCAAGCTCATTTGCGTTAAACCTTGTGAACTTCCTTGCCATCTGAAAGAATACACCAAAAGTTAGCACGAAACAGTAGTATTTTCGGACAAAACTGCAAACAGTGGGCTGGACACGACCCCGTGTTCAGCGGACACGGCCCCGTGTCCAGGCGTCTGTTACACAAAAATTCCATTTTTCGACCCGGTTTCGAAAACTTGAAAAATTTTGGTCCAATAGGTGCGGTTTCCCCCGAAAATGAAACCCTAAGTGTCGTTTTTCCCAAAATGACCCGTTTACCCATTCAATTTTATCTTTTTCGGTTCAAGAACAAGGGTTTGGGGGTTTTTGTGAGAAATCGGGCGAATCTATGAACAATACAAGTGTATTTACTTTCCTTAACACTAATCTAACTAAATGCAAACAGATCTAAACAAAAATTTGAGGTTCGATCCGGATGAACTTCAAGAACCCTAGATTTTTCCCCAAATTTTTGGTGTTTTAACTACATGCAAGTAACTAATCTAACTGTTAATGATGTAAGAATCATACCTTGACGTTGTTAGAACAAAAGGAGACGTCGAAAATCTGTGGAAAATCGCCTGGAACCAGAGCTTTTTTGGGGAAACGGGGCGTGTGGAATGTTGTAACTGTTATGAAAATGGGGGATATATCCCGACTGCAGCGCGGACACGACCCCGTGCCGAGAAAAGTTTTGAATTTTTTTTAAGTGCTCGTGTGAGTGCCCTTGTTTCCCATAAGCTTTGGTTAGAAAACTTACCATTTTAGACATCGTCCCGATTGCTCGTAACTTACCAGGTATGATGATGGTTTCATTCTTCAACCGTTTGAAGCGAGATCTCTTCCTCTTCATCCTCAATGAATCCTTGATAGAGTTTCAGCCGTTGGCCATTGACTTTTAATGGAGGTCCATTTCGAGATTTAATTTCTACTGCACCGTGTGGGAAAATATGGGTGACAGAAAAAGGTCCTGACCACCTAGACTTTAATTTGCCAGGAAACAATCGAAGTCGTGAATTAAACAATAGAACTAGATCTCCTACTCGAAATTCATTAGGCTTAATATGTTTGTCATGCAAATTTTTCATTCTTTCCTTATAAATTTCGGAGTTTGAGTATGCATAATTTCTAAGTTCGTCTAATTCATTTAATTGACAAAATCGATTTTTACCAGCAAATTCTAAATCTAAGTTTACATTTTTGATTGCCCAGTAGGCCTTGTGTGCAATTTCTACTGGTAAGTGACAACTTTTTCCATAGACCAGCTTATATGGGGTTGTACCTATTGTTGTTTTATAAGCAGTTCGAAAAGCCCATAAAGCATCATCTAATTTATCTGCCCATTCCTTTTTATTTAACCCTACGGTTTTTTCAAGTATTCGTTTTAAACCTCTATTAGTCACTTCGGCTTGTCCGTTTGTTTGAGGGTGATATGCTGTTGAGACCCGGTGATAGACCCCTTATCTTGTTAAAAAAGTTTCAAGTTGATGGTTGCAAAAATGGGTACCTCTATCACTTATTAATGCTTTAGGTGTGCCAAAACGAGAGAATAATTTTTTCAGAAATCTTACCACGACACTTCCATCATTTGTTGGAAGTGCCTCGGCCTCGGCCCATTTAGACAAGTAGTCTACTGCCACAAGTATATATTTGTTTCCTTTTGATGGTGGGAAAGGTCCCATAAAGTCGAGTCCCCACACATAAAAAATTTCACAGACAAGAATGCCATTTTGTGGCATTTTGTTTTTGGAAGAAATATTACCTGTTCTTTAGCAAGCATCACATGTCTTGACAAGACTTTGGGCGTCTTTGTAAATGGTTGGCCAATAAAATCCTGAATCAAATACCTTTCGTGCGGTACTAGCGGCACCATGATGCCCTCCGTATGGACCTTCATGACAATGGCGGAGAATTCTTCGTGCTTCGCTACCATGTACGCATCGTCGGACGAGTTGGTCGGCACACATTTTGAAAAGATATGGATCTTCCCAAAAATAGTGTTTCACATTGGCAAAGAATTTTTTTCTTTGATGATGTGGCCAACCTTTTGCGACTATACCGCTAGCTAGGTAGTTAGCATAGTCGGCGTACCATGGTTCTTCCTTATATTCCACCATTTCCAGGGACTCAGTTGGAAATTTTTCGTTGATTTGCTCGTCCCTGGTTGCCTCCAAAGCTGGGTCTTCTAAGCGCGAAAGATGATCTGCTGCGGTGTTTTCTGCTCCTCTTTTATCTTTGATTTCGATATCAAATTCTTGGAGGAGTAGAATCCACCGAATCAAACGTGGTTTTGCATCCTGCTTTTTGAAGAGATATCGAATGGCTGCATGATCTGTATAGACTATAGTTTTAGAAAGAACAAGATAAGAACGAAATTTATCAAAAGCAAATACCACAGCTAGTAATTCTTTTTCAATTGTTGTGTAATTTTCTTGTGCATCATTAAGTGTTTTACTAGCATAATAAATTGGGTGAAAATGTTTTTCTTTTCTTTGTCCCAAGACAGCTCCAACTGCAAAGTCACTGGCATTGCACATGATTTCGAAAGGAAATTTCCAATCAGGCGCTATCATGATAGGTGCATTGACTAACATTTCTTTTAGGGTTAGAAATGCTTGATTGCAATCCTTGTCAAAGATGAAAGGGGCATCTTTTTCAAGTAATTTTGTTAGAGGCCTTGAAATTTTAGAAAAGTCTTTGATAAACCGCCTATAAAATCCGGCATGCCCTAGGAAACTTCTGATAGCTCTTACGGAGGATGGAGGTGGTAATCTAGAAATGGTATCTATTTTGGCTCGATCCACCTCCATTCCTTCGCTTGAGATCTTGTGACCGAGTACTATTCCCTCCGTTACCATGAAATGGCATTTTTCCCAATTAAGGGCGAGGTTAGTTTCCTCACATCGGGATAGCATTCATTCAAGGTTATCGAGGCATTGGTCATATGAATCCCCAAAGATAGAAAAGTCGTCCATAAATACTTCCATTGTCTTTTCTATCATGTCATGGAAAATGGCTACCATGCAACGTTGGAATGTTGCGGGGGCATTACATAGACCAAACGGCATGCGTCGATAAGCAAAAGTTCCATAGGGACATGTGAAAGTTGTCTTTTCTTGGTCTTCGGGTGCTATCGGGATTTGAAAGTAACCTGAAAAACCATCCAAGAAACAATAAAATTTATGACCGGATAATCTTTCTAACATTTGATAAATGAAGGGTAAAGGAAAGTGATATTTTCTTGTTGCTTCATTTAATCGTCTATAATCTATACATACTCTCCATCCTGTGACGGTTCTCGTGGGTATCAATTCATTTTTTTCGTTAGTTATCACCGTCATACCTCCTTTCTTTGGAACTACTTGGACGGGACTCACCCAAGGACTATCGGAGATAGGATAGATAAGTCCGGCGTCAAGTAATTTGATGACCTCGTTTTTAACCATTTCTTGAACATTTGGATTTACTCGACGTTGTGGTTGTATTACCGATTTGTAGTCATCATTCATTAAAATTTTGTGCGTACACATGGAAGGGCTAATTCCTTTTATGTCTACAAGTTTCCAAGCGATTGCGTTTTTGTGTTTTTTCAAAAGACTAATTAATTTTTCTTTTTCTAAGCTATCTAATTTAGATGAAATAATTACAGGTAAATTACCATCTTTGTCTAGAAAAGCATATTCCAAACCTTTTGGAAGTTCTTTGAGCTCAAGTGGTGGGTCTTTAGGAGACTCCTTATTTGGTTGCTCATTTCGATCAAGAACTTTAAAAGTTTATTCTATGGCGACCTCTTCTTTAACAAAGTGGTCAATCTCTTCACTTGTATCGGGTGGTTCATCTTCATCTTCAATTAGGGGGTCATTATTGCCGAAAGGATATTTCATTGACCGTTCGAGATCGACACTTCTTTTAAATGCCCCTAATTGAAGAGGTAGATTGTTGAACTTCCGGTTTTTCAAAGCTTCGTGAGTTTTTACAAATGGTCGTCCCAACACTAGAGGAGCGTCATCGAGGATGACAAAGTCGGTGAGGATTACCATTTGATTTGTTTGAACCAATACATCCTCAACTACACCGATTGATTTTATTACTTTCCGATTGGATAGAAAAATGGGTATTTGAAGTGGAGAAAAATCACTAATACTTAATTTTTTGAAAATGTAGTTAGGCATTATGTTAACACAAAGATCTTTGTCGATTGTGACATTACTAATAAATGAATTTTGAAAGAAACATGGAACCGGTGTAATGCTAATTTCAAATGGGTCTTCTTTTATTAGCGAGGATTGATCAATTGTTAACTTAACACTTACCGTTTCGTCAATTTTTTTGTTAGTGTTTAACTCTTTTAAAAACTTAGCATGAGTGGGTACTAAACAATGATTTTCGAAAGAAGGTGACAAGAGATTAATTTCTTCAAAATTAGACTCTTCTTGAATTTTAACGTTATCGAACTCTCCTTTTTCGTTGTTTAACTCATGTGTCGGTTTTTCACTTATTTGTTCTTCCATTTTTACACTTTCAGTTATCTCTTCTTTTTTTAATTGTTCTCTTGCGCGGGACTCCTCTTCCCTTGCGCGAGATTCTTTTATATAGCGATCGATAACTCTAAGGTGTTCTAATATCCTATCGGTCACTTCGGTTATAGAAAACGAATCGGGATTTTCAAAGCTTGAATCCGGTTGTTCGATCCTTTGTTCCTCATAATACCCATATGAAGTAGATGGTTCACACCATTGTTCTTCATTGTAAGCATATGATGGATAAGGGTCATAATGTTGTTCTTCGTAATACTCGTATGAGGTGGGTTGTTCACGCCATGGTTCCTCATAGTAAGCATATGAAGGTGGTGGCTCATATCTTGGTTCCTCAAAGTATGAGTAAGAAGGCTCATACCTTGGTTCATCAACATATGAGTATGAGGGAGGAGGTTCATACCTTTGGTCTTCATAGGATGTGTATGAAGTTGATGGCTCGTACCTGGGCTCCTCATAGTAGGTGTATGAATTGGATGGTTGATATGAGTGAATATATTGAACCGAGTGTGGATTACTACAGTTAGTGCAATAGTTACCCCTATAATCATCCTCCTCATAGGTGTAGTTGTAACCTCCTGAGTATTGATCCATGAGAATCACTCAGCAGACCACAACCAAGTCTCGAGATCAGAAAACAAAAATATAAACGGAAACAGAGGCTGGACACGGCCCTGTGTTCAGTGGACACGGCCCCGTGTTCAGGATCTGTATCTGGGCGTTTTAATTTAATTTACTGATATCGTTGAGCACGGGGCGTGTTCAGTGAGCACGGCCCGTGTTCAAGCTACTGTGTTGGATCTGAGTTTGTTTCTGATTGTATTTTACGTTTGAGATTAAGATGGAAATGAAAAAGTTGTGCAGCGGAATTAATATGAAAACAAACTTTGCATACAATCAAACGAGAGTATTGCTTTGATCAAGACATTTTTAACAAGAAACCGAATGATTGAATTAACTTTCAACAACGATTACAAGTTATGCTTGAATACAAACTCCCCCTCAGCCAGAGCTCAGCGTTTGTTCGTGCAAAGAAGACGGTATTGCAAGAGCTAATAGAACAGTACAAAGTACTGAACTATTTATAGGCACTAGCAAACCACTGAGCATCTTAGCTGACATCACCATGAAAGTCACATCTAACCTCCTAACAAACTCTAACCTCTGATCTATACAAACACTGATGTACTAACTACTGCTATTACATTTTATTACATAAAAGACACTTAAACAGCTGCTGCATCCTTCCACTGCTGTGAACCCAGCAGAGCTTGTCCGGATCAGCAGTACTAGACTCAAGGCAGTAGATTGAATCAGCAGAGCTTTGGTCTTCCATCAGTCTTTGACATTGGGCAGTAGATGCAAGGCAGCAGTTGTAGGTCAATACTTAGTAAGATCAGCAGATAGGAGGTCAGTAGATATGAAACCACTTTCAAGGGGAGAGATCTGTATATAAACATCTGCTTATTCTGGATCCACTGCTCTGATCCAGTTTTGGCTTTAATTATCTTTTCCTCTGATAGGGTTCAATCCCAACAATCTCCCCCTGGAACAGATAATGCCAAAACTCTTCATTATTGTGGAAATCTTTATTGCCTCATCAACAGTTCCCTTATCTGGCCTTTAAATTGTAATTCAAAGTCTAGGGCATCTGTATCTTCATCATCCCTGCTAAGTGGAAGATCAAGGAGATCCTGCAAATCTTCAAGACTCAGGCCAAGAGCTTGTTCCCTTGATATTTTCTCCACTTCTCCACCATACCTGAGCAAAGTCAATACGCAGGTCTGTTTGTCAGTTTCCCACTTTTGTATTTTTGAGCCTGGTGGGTTTCTTGGGAGATGTTTATTTGCAGAAGTATTTGGTGAGGCTGGCCTATTCATAGCTGGCTGAGCAGCACTTGCAGATTGTTCTAATTCAAGATCTTCTTTTATCATTACTTTCGTGCCTGCTTTTACAATGGCATCTCCAGCTAATAGATCTTGAATTGTTTCCATACTCAACTGGTTTTTGCTCCTTCTTTTGTAGATGGCAGCACCAGCTGGAGCAGTGGTTCTTTTGATTTGCAGCTTTGGTGGTCTTTTTGAGACCTCTGCTTTTGAATAGTCAGGCTTTTGTGGAACTCTTGGATCTTTCTTTCTAAGTTCCTCTAAGCGTTTATAGGTTGCCCTGACTCTATCTTCTCCCCACTTTGTCACAGAGTTCTTTGACCCATAATCAGCTGCATTCAGCTCCTCTTTCATTCTCCTCAACTCTAACATCTTCTTAGCTTCAAATTGTTTAAATTTTTCAGGAGGAGTCTGCTTGACCTTATTTTTGATCATGTCTTGAATCCTGGCTGCTTCTTTTTCAAGCTCAGGAATGGTCCAGTTCTTGTACATGTGTTTATCTCCCTTGTATTTCTTGTAGGTCATGATATTCTCAATGTAGTCTTTCCTCAAGGACTCATCTGCCCTTTCTGAAATTTGCTGACATACATTTTTAGCAAAACGCTCCATAGCATTGACCTGTGAGAGTAAAAACTGATAGTTTTGTTGAAATTCTCTATCAGATTTTCCTTTTCTGTTTTTAATTGCAATATCCTCTGCTTGTTTGGCCTTGAGTTTCAAGTATTCTTCAATGTTGTTAGGCCTGGGATATCCTGCAATTGATGGCAAACTCCTTTTGGCTGGGTCATCCTCATAATAAAAGGATTTTATTTCTTCCCTAACTGCAATGAGTTCTAGAGGAAATGAGACACCAGCAGGAGGTAGTGGTTTTAAAATTTGAGCTGAAGAAAGAGGTATGGGTTTTGGAATAGTGACAAGTGATAGGGATTTTGAAGATGTTGGTGGTGGTGAAGGTGAATCATCATCTGATATGTAAATCCTTCTCCTTTTTGTTTTAGAAGAAGCAGATGATGTTTTGGGTGGATCAGTGGTGGTGGATGTAGTGGCAGTGGATTGTGATTGACTAACAGTTGTTGAAACAACTGGTGTTCCAACCACTGTTGTCATTACAGCAGATGTTATAACATCTGTTGTCTTCTGCTTTTTGTCAGCAGGTGGTGGTGGTGGTAAAATAGTGGTTGTGGTGTGTGTTGAGGTGGTGTGTGTTGAAGAGAGAACAGATGTTGAAACCACTGAGGTACCAGCAGTGGTTGATACAGCAGGAGTTACAACAGTTGTCTGGATGGAGGTTTGATGCTGATGGCTTTTGGATGGTGGTTTTGGAGGCTTTGGAAATCTGGATGAGGTGGACTTAGGCTTCCTTTTTGTCTTAGGAATTTTAGTATCCTTTGAACCAGAACAACCCTGCTCATACAGCTCAATGAAAGCTCTTTTCTCCTCATTCCATCTTGAAACATCCTTTGCCATTCTATCTCTTTTTACACTTGCTACTCCTTCATCGAGTGATTCTTGAGTAGCATCAACCTTTTTACTACCATATGGCACAGGAAGTTTTCTGGTCATAGCATCCTTTTCAGGTTCAATGTAGAGACCATCATCTATTCCTTTCTTCTTCCACTCCTGAATTTTCTCCCCCTTTTTGGCATTATCGTCTGGGAGTTGATCAATGAAAAGTACTGTTGGAGGAGCAGTGCCAGTGGTGTGCAGGATCTGAGTTTTGAGAGCCTTTAAATCAGCCTGAGTGTTTTTGAACCTTGACTCCATTGCATTTCTCAGCTGTTGGACATGTTTTTCATGTTGCTGATCTGCTAATTGTGCTTGTTGATGGAGAAAAGGTTGAAACAAGTTCCAGAGCGCATTTGTAGCAGGTGCCCTTTGTGGAGCAGGTGCTTGAGATGGAACAGCAGTTGATTGTACCTTTTGTACTTGTAACACCTGTTGTAGCATATCTTTGAGTTCTGCAACAGAGTTATCAAGCTTTTCAATACGATCCGTCAATTTCTGGTACTTTAAATCATCACCCAATTTAATGGGATCATCTGATTTCCCACTAACAGTGGTTTTATCAGTAGTTGATGTAGGGAGTATACTCCAAGCATTAACCACTGATGCCCCTTTTTCTTGGTACTGGGGTCTTCTTCCTTCAACACTTGACAACCTTTTGATGTTGCCAGTAGGATATATAAATCCACTGGCGGTTGGCAGAGGTGCTATGTAAGGAATTGCCTCCAAGGAAGTCTTATTAATGTAACCACTATCCAACTGTAAACCAGTGGGTTCAATAGTTGTAGTGGCTGCTTCACTTGGACTACCACCAAGAGTTACTTGTAACTCAAGGGGTGTAACCTCCTCAGGTTGTGTTGGTGGGTTAGCAAAGATTGATACATCAGACCCAGTCAGGTGTTGAGGTATATTCTCATTGATAGGTGATTGAGAAGGACTGGTTAATGCCTGGTTCAAATCAATTGCATCCAACAGCAGTTTAGTTGGTGTGGGAATTGTGGATGTGAATGGTGGTGTAGAAAGTGGATTTGCCCCGGGTATTGAGCTGTGGATGATAGAAACAAGTGTTTCCAGAGCATCATGATGTGGAGACCGTATTTGTACAACCTGTTCTTTTTGTGAAGAAGCAGGAGGAGTTTTGGTTATGGGTTGAGATATTTGTACCAACTGCTGTGAGGAAGTAGCAGCAATGGTTTCTTGTGACATTTGTGTTATCACAGGCAGGGGCTCTGGTATCTCATCCTCCAGAGTTGCCTTTTTGATGGGTTTTTGGGGGTTTTGATTTTTTCTTTTTGGCTTTTTGGAGATTTTAGGTGTGGGTTTCAAAGCAGTTGTGCTGCTGCTTTTATCACCTTGAGCAGTGGGCTCAGCAGCAGATACCTGAGGAGCAGTTGTAACTACTAAAATCTGCTCAGGCACCTCTGCTTGTGTTTTGCAAGGTGCTAACATTCTAGAAAAAGTTTCAGTTGTTAAACTGTTTATTTGAGTAGAATCACCTTGATTTATTACAGCTAAATCATCCTTACTGAATTTCTTTGCAAAATAGTAACTTAAAAACCTTGGAAACAGTAAGAATGATTTTGTTGCAACATTATTAACCAAATCTTTAAAAATTTCTCGAGAATAGTTAAAATTTTCTCCTTGAAGAATTGCATATCCCAGATTTTGAATCTTTAAAGGGATTTCATTGAAAGAAGTGGTTTTGTTTGAAACACATAGTAGGAGGGTATGAAATAAAAACCTGGTTGCAGAAGGAAAATAACCTTTTTTCTAAGGTAATTTTCTTCATCATTGTGGCTTCATACCCTCTTTCAATGAAGTCAGTTTGCAACTCGTTTTTAGTGAAATAAATTTTACCTTCTTGATCATCGAGTTGAAAGACCTCTGAAATGGATTGTGGCGTGATTTGGACAGCTTTACCCTTTATAGAAGAGTGTATGATGGTTGCAATGTCTCCTTGTTTTTCAAGGGTTGCATTCTTCCAAAACTCCCTTTGGGTTGCCAAATAGATTGGTGCATCAACGGTGAACAAAGTTTTGTACTTTGATTTTGCCATGGTGTCAATGATGGAATTGAAAACATTGGTGGTTCCTGGTTTGGTAAGAAGACCCAGGAGATTGTGAGATGGTTTATGTGGGATTTCTGTGGAAATTTCCTTTTGAGAGGCTGTTTTCGATGAAGATTTGGATGAGGGTTTTGAAGATGACTTCGATTTTGTCATTTTGAAGATGGTGATCGAAGAAATTTGTGGAAGAATGAGATGAAAAACTGATTTGAGAAGAGAATTTTTAGGAATTCAATTCGACAGTAAAACCCTGTTTTGGTGGTGAATGGGGGATTTTATAGTGAAGAAAGTGAATGCTGAGGTGGCAGCCGTTACAAAAGGTCTGACCAATGTGTACTGCCCACGTGACAACCCCTGGTTACTGTACTTTTGGAATGAGAGAACAGGGGTTGACTTTCAGCAGTGGACAGACTTTTGAAGTAGAGCAGACCTTTGAACAATCAGTGGTTACTGGCAGACTTTTAAGGATTTTAATGAAAATTTCATTTTTAGCTATTTTTAAGGATGGAGTTTTGATTTTCTGAAAACATTTTGATGCTTTTATTCATAGAAAAACAAGATTTTGCTTGTTATTCCATGTTTAGCATACCAATTCTAGAGACCAAGCTTTCAAAAGTGGCTGTGTCAAGTGCTTTTGTAAGCACATCAGCCAGCTGGTCTTTAGTTGGAACATGATGCAGAGAAATCAAACCTTTTTCATAGCAATCCCTCACAAAGTGATGTCTGATGTCGATGTGTTTGGTGGTTGAATGGGAAACTGGATTTTTGATGATATTTTCTGCTGCCTGGCTGTCCAACATGAGTGGTGTCTTTAAGGCAGTGATACCAAAATCCAGCAATTGATTTTGAAGCCACAGGAGTTGGGCTGTACAGCTTGCAGCAGCAATGTATTCAGCTTCAGCAGTGGATGTTGAAACAGCTGCTTGCTTTTTGCTTTGCCATGAAACTAAGCAATCACCTAGAAACTGGCACCCTCCTGATGTGGACTTCCTTGTGGTGTGACAACCAGCAAAGTCACTGTCTGAAAAACCTGAAAGCTTGATGTTCCCATTAGCTGGATACCAGATACCAAGTGTGGGAGCACCTTTTATGTATCTGAAGATCCTTTTTACAGCAATGAGATTTGATTTTCTGGGAGCTGATTGACTTCTTGCACAAACACATGTTGCAAACATGATGTCTGGTCTAGATGCAGTTAGGTACAATAAAGACCCAATCATGCTTCTATAGAGTGTTTGGTCAATTAGCTCATCTTTTTCATCAGACATGACCAACTTATTTGTTGCCATGGGTGTGCTGCATGGTTTACAATCATTCATATCAAATTTGATTAAAAGTTCTTTAGCATATTTGCTTTGATGAATGAAGGTTCCATTTTGCATTTGCTGTACTTGGAGACCAAGAAAGCATTGCAGCTCACCCATTGCACTCATTTCAAACTCAGCTGTCATGAGTTCTCTAAACTCTTCACACATTGAGTTACATGTGCTTCCAAAAATAATGTCATCCACATAAATCTGGACAATCATTAAATCCTTCCCTCTCCATTTTAAAAACAGTGTTTTATCAATGGTACCTCTTTTGAAACCATTTGAGAGTAGGAAGTTGGAAAGAGTTTCATACCAGGCTCTTGGTGCTTGTTTCAGGCCATACAGAGCTTTGTTTAGCCTGTAGACATGATCTGGATAAAATGGATCCTCAAAACCTGGAGGTTGACAAACATACACCTCTTCTTGAATTGTACCATAGAGGAAAGCACTTTTGATATCCATTTGAAACACCTTCATATTGTGGTTGACAGCAAAGGCCAGGAACAGTCTAATGGCTTCCAATCTTGCAACAGGGGCAAATGTTTCATCATAATCAATCCCCTCTTCCTGTCTGTAACCTTGAACCACAAGCCTGGCTTTATTCTTGACAACAATACCCCTTTCATCAGTTTTGTTCTTGAAGACCCACTTTGTGCCAATGGGACTAACCTCTTCTGGAAGTGGTACAAGCTCCCATACTTGTTGTCTTTTAAACTGTTGGAGCTCCTCTTGCATGGCTTCTACCCAGCTGTTGTCTTTTAATGCCTCTTGGTACTTGATTGGCTGAAGGAGTGATAGAAAACCAGCAAAAAGACAAATGTTTTGGGTTTGGCTTCTTGTGAGCACCCCTTCATTTATGTTGCCAATGATTTGATCAGGTGGATGAGATCTCAAGAAGATTAAATCTCCTTGGTATGGTATGATGGCATTTGTTGGTGAAGGCTGCAGATGTGTATCATCTGAGCTAACCACTGCTGGGGACTTTGATGATCCAGTAGTGGCTTCAAAAGGTGGTGGAATAGGAGGTAATGAAGTGGACAACTGCTGACTTTTATCCACTGTTTGAGGACTTTTGTCAGCAGTGTTTGAGGATGTGGAAACAGTGGTTGATGGGCTACTTTGGTCAACAACTGTTGAGGTAGCAGTGGTTGAGCTTTGACAACTGTTTTGAACAGCTGGTGCTTTTCCCTTTGTGGCAGACCTTTGAGGGATGATGATTTCATACCCATAGTCTGGTGTTGTATCCTCTGATGGACCTGCACTATTAGTCTTGACAGCAGTATTTTCAAAAGTGAATTTTTCAAGATCAAACAGATCTGCAGGGTTTGCTGGGATTTTCATTGATGAAAGTTCATTGAACTTTACATTCAAAGTCTCCTCCACTGCCTTGGTCCGTGTATTGAACACTTTGTAGGCCTTGGCAGTGGTTGAGTATCCCAGATGATAACCACAATCAATTTTGGCTGCAAATTTTGAAATAGAATCTTTTAAGTTCAGAATAAAGCATGGGGAGCCAAACACCTTGAAATATGAGATTAGTGGTTTGATTTTATACAGAATTTCATAAGCAGTCTTTTTGTGCCTAGGGTTTACTAAAACTCTGTTCTGGACATAGCAAGCAGTGTTTACTGCCTCTACCCAGAAAGTTAGTGGCAAACCTGAATCTGCAAGCATGGTTCTGGCAGCCTCAATCAGAGTTCTGTTCTTCCTTTCCACTACCCCATTCTGCTCTGGTGTTCTAGGGATACTGTACTGCCTTACAATCCCTTTCTTCACACAGAAGGCATCCAACTCCTTATTTTTAAATTCTGTGCCATTGTCACTCCTAAAGCTTTTCACTGGAAGGTCAAATTGCTTTTCAACCTGTGTTACAAAGTCTTGCAAAATGCCTGCAGTCTCATCTTTTGAGTGTAAAAAGAAAGTCCATGTAAACCTAGAAAAGTCATCAACAATAACCAAACAATATCTTTTCTTTTTGAGGCTCATGACTTGAACTGGGCCAAACAAATCCATGTGTAGCATCTGCAAACACTGAGTTGTTTTGGACTCTTCAATGGACTTAAAAGAACTTTTATGCTGTTTTCCTTTTAAACAGGAAATGCAATGTTCAGGACATGAAAACAATTTTTGTGGTAGGCCTCTCACCAAACCATTTTTTGAAATTTCTGTGATTGTCTTAAGATTTGTGTGCCCCAGCCTTCTGTGCCAAAGTTCTGTCTCTTTGTTAGAGGCAGCTGAGAACAGACAGGCATCAGCTCTGGGACACTCTTTTGACATGTCAACAACATAAACATTGCCACTTCTTTGAGCAACAAGTTTAGTTTGACCAGTTTTGATTATTGCTTCAATCTTTTTGACCATTTCTGGTCCAACAATCCTACAACAGTCTTTTGTGAAGAATGACCCAAACCCTTTGTCACTCATTTGTGATACACTCAGAAGGTTGAATTTTAGATTGTCTATTAGATTGACATTTTCAAATTTTACATTTCCAGATTGCACTGTACCAGACCCCAGAACTTTCCCTTTACTATTATTCCCAAAGGATATATCACCCCCACCATGGATTTTAAAGTCTTTGAGGAGGGCTTTACATCCTGTCATGTGCCTGGAGCCTCCACTATCTACATACCAAAGACTATCAAAGCATGCAGAAGCTCCCTGCACATGAAGTAAAAAGATTAGTTCATTAAGGTCTCCAAAGCCAACAAGGCTTTGGATGGGGTCTCAACAGTGTCTGGGATGGAAGCAGAATGATGGACAGTGGTTAGGTCAGGGGTTTGGACTGTTTTAGGACAGTGTTTCTCTAACCACTATTGTGGGTCCTGACCAATCACCTGCTGGTAACCAAAAGGATGCCTGTTCACTCTGGGTTTAGAAGGCCTTTTGTAGGCCTCTTAAACGTGTGGAATCCATTGGTAAGACTGTTTTTCCTTGCCTTTTCTGAATTGATTAGCAGGGGGTGCATCAGTAACCTGAACATCTCTTTTGACAGATGTTTGGTTCAGCTGTTTTGTGACAGCTGTTTGAACTGGCACAAACAGTGGTTGTTTCTTGGTGAACTTGACAGATGATGAGGATGATGATTGACTCAAGGATGTTTTAGCCATGTACTCATTCTTTTTCACATCAAAGTTTTTGAGATACACACATGCTTGAGTTTTGTGGTTTGTTTTACCACAAACAATGCAACTTTCTACAGAAACAATGACACTTGTTTTGTTTAAATCATAGGCTTTCAAGTGGAAACAGTCTTTTGTTAGATGATTCCTTTTCTCACAAAATTCACAAAACAAGTTATCAACTTTTTCTTTCTTCTTTCTCTTTTCAGACTCCTTTGCAGCAGAGGTTTTAACCACTGCTGGGATGTCCTTGAGAGGTATGACTTTAGCTTTTGGAGCTTTAACACCATCAGTTGATGTAAAGTCCATTGGCTTGAAATTTTCAAGAATATCACACTCGTCAGACCAAGTGGGTTTAAACTGATATTTTTTCAAGTTCTTCAAAAGTAGAGGAATTCCTTGTTCTGCCAAGTGTGATTTTATTACCAAGTTTGTCAGTGATTTTCACTTCTTGACCATTCTTGTTTATGGGGATGAACTCAGTGGTTACATCAGTGTTTTCAACAATGTTTTGAACATATTTTTCACAAGTAATGCATTCATCATCATATTTTCTATACCCAACCCCAAATTTCACATTACTTTCAATCTGTTTAGCAAGCATCACCTCATATCCTCTGCAGGATTCCACCCATCTTTCACAAGTAATTTGGGTGGATTCCAACTCCTTTTTGCAAACTTGGTATTTTTCTACCATAGTTTGAAGTTGGGTTTTGGTTATGCTTTGCTCTTCATTTAGACATCTGATCTCTTTTTCTTTTTCAGTCAATTTGTTTTTAAGTTCTTTTAAAGACTTTTCAAATTTAACCTCATCAGTCAAGATTTTATCCCGAAGGTTTTCATTCACCTCTTTAATGTTAGCAAAGGCAATTATGCAATTGTCTGAACACAGTTTTTCAAGAACTTGAGGAGATACCTTGGCAGCTGCCATCATTGCACAATCACATTGATGATCTTCTTCATCATCAGCTTTCATCTTCTTTTCACCAGCCTTTTCTTCTTTCTCTTCTTCTTTGTCCTCTTCGGACCATGGATCTGTCATTGGTTCAATCAGGGTACCTGAACTTTCTCCCAACAGTAGTTCACCAACCACAGCAGTAACCACTGCTTCAGTCACCTCATCCACTGTTTCACTACTTAGCTGTTCCTCCTCAGTTTCAACCCCCTCCTGTATTGACTCTAATGCCATCAAACAAAACTCATTATGAGAAGAATCATTAGAAGCATAGAGAGCAAAATTCTCATCACTAAGGTCTTCAGGCATACTGCTCCAGTCAACAAACCCTTGAGTGAAAAAACTTTGTTGATCTGGTTGTACTGCTGCTGGAGCAGTGGTTTGAGGTGCAACAGGTTGCACTTGTACCTGTGGAGCAGGGGTTTGAACATATTGGATCTGTGGAACAGTAGTTTGGACATAGTGCACTGGCACAGGGGCAGCAGCATAGTGAGCAGTGTTCACTTGAGCTGCTGGGGCATACTGGGCATAGTGCACAGTGCTTTGGTTTTGAGGTCTAGGATTTGAGCTAGGATGAGTAATTATGGGACCAGTAGTTTGACTCCTACATTCCCTAGCGAAATGTCCCAACCTATTACACTTGTAGCACTTGATTTTCGATTTATCCAACCCAACCCTTAGATTCCCATGCAAACCTGGGAATTTTCGCCCTGTTCTTTTGTAAAATTTGCTAGTTCTAACACTTAGCAAAGCCAGTTGATGCAGGATGTCCATTTCCTCTAAGTCAGTGGGATCAAAATGTTGCAAATCATTTAATTCAAAGCTTAAATTGTCTGACATCTGGTTTTCATTTGTAGTGAATGCATAACTAGCAGAGTGAGGATCAGGGTTGTTAAAATTTGCACCAGCAGTTATGTCAATGAAGTGATCATAACCCTGATCCTTACCACTGCTCCCAGATTCTTCTTGACCTAGAAGAGCAGTGTTACCGAAAGTGTAATCATCAGTAACTTTTCCTGATTCTTGCAACCTCCTTTTCTGGTTCAACTCCCTTTCATAGGTCAGGAGTCGACCATGGAGTTGAGTCAAGGTCAGATCCTTGAATTCAGGTGAGTTTCGAGTGACAAAAGCAATGGTGTCCCATTTTTCTGGCAGTGACCTGAGGAACCTGCTATTTTGAGTTGAGTTTGTAAAAGTGGTGTTAACAAGCCTCAGTTCACTGATGAGACAGCTGAAACGCTCAAATTGTTGCGTTAGTGATTCACCTTTAACATAACAAAATGTTTCATACTGTTGGTTCAGGATTTCCCTATTGTTTTCTATGACTTCTTCGGTTCCCCCAAACTGTTCCTTAAGTGCGTCCCATAACTCTTTGGCACTGTTACAATGTAACAGTCTAGCATATATCTCATTGGGCAGCGCTGATGCTATGATGCTAAACGCTTTAGCATCTACTTCGATCTTTTGAAAGTCGGTTTCGGTATAATTTTCAACTGGTTTTGGAACGAACTTTTTAGCATCTTCAGCGCTTGGCACTGAAGGAACATGGGGACCATAAATGACAGACCTCCAACAACCTGTGCTTTGTTGAGCAAGGATGTGACCCATCCTTCTCTGCCAGATGTTGTACTCATTTCTTTTTAGCATAGGTGGTTTAAAAAGCGAGCCGATGTTGTTTTTATCATCCTGAGATTGTGACGTCATTCTTGTTGTTTTACAGACACTGAGAAATCAACTTTAATGGTGATTAATCCTTGCTCTGTTTTTCAACGGACGAACAAACGATCAGTATCAACTGTTGTGAGCTGAACTATTTACGTCAAAATGATTGTTAAATCAAATTTGACTGTCCAAGCTCTGATACCAATTGTTGGATCTGAGTTTGTTTCTGATTGTATTTTACGTTTGAGATTAAGATGGAAATGAAAGAGTTGTGCAGCGGAATTAATATGAAAACAAACTTTGCATACAATCAAACGAGAGTATTGCTTTGATCAAGACATTTTTAACAAGAAACCGAATGATTGAATTAACTTTCAACAACGATTACAAGTTATGCTTGAATACAAACTCCCCCTCAGCCAGAACTCAGCGTTTGTTCGTGCAAAGAAGACGGTATTGCAAGAGCTAATAGAACAGTACAAAGTACTGAACTATTTATAGGCACTAGCAAACCACTGAGCATCTTAGCTGACATCACCATGAAAGTGACATCTAACCTCCTAACAAACTCTAAGCTCTGATCTATACAAACACTGATGTACTAACTACTGCTATTACATTTTATTACATAAAAGACACTTAAACAGCTGCTGCATCCTTCCACTGCTGTGAACCCAGAAGAGCTTGTCTGGATCAACAGTACTAGACTCAAGGCAGTAGATTGAATCAGCAGAGCTTTGGTCTTCCATCAGTCTTTGACATTGGGCAGTAGATGCAAGGCAGCAGTTGTAGGTCAGCACTTAGTAAGATCAGCAGATAGGAGGTCAGTAGATATGAAACCACTTTCAAGGGGAGAGATCTGTATGTAAACATCTGCTTATTCTGGATCCACTGCTCTGATCCAGTTTTGGCTTTAATTATCTGTTCCTCTGATAGGGTTCAATCCCAACATACTGTTACTGGGTGTTTTTTTATGAAAATGTGCAGCACGGCCCCGTGTTCAGTGAACACGGCCCCGTGTACAGGTTACTGTAAATGCAAAACTAAAATAAAATGCAGAAAAATGTGCGCGCGTTTTAAAAAGGTTTTGAAAAACTGATTAGGTCGTCAATTTTAAGCTTTCTTAAAATCCTTGTGTCCCCGGCAGCGGCGCCAAAAACTTAATGCGTGTGAAGTGTTATATATATTAGGTGTATGTTTTAAGCCCTTTAACACTTTTTAGCCAAGTTTTAAATTTATAAAACACGATATTTACTAACACTAGACACACATATGTGCAAGTGCACCCATCGTGAGCGTAATATAGTGTTGGTAAGATACCGAGGTCGTCCAAGGACACAAGAGCTTTTAGTACCGGTTTATCCTCAACGTCTAATCAAATCAAAAAGTTTAGAAAAATGTTTTAAACTAAGAAAATAAAAACTAACTAAAATCCTGAAAAATAAAAATAAAAGAAAAAACAGATAGACAAGATGAATCACTTGGTTCCGACTCGTGTATAGTGTAACCTTTGATTATTTCCGCACTTTTGCACTTATTTAAGAGATTATCTTAGTTATTGTAGTAAGCCCCTCTTTTGAAGGTGACGTTACCCTCAACCCAGTAGTTTGAGTCAGCAAGGATACAATCCTAAAGGGTCGGATTATTGAAAGATAATGAATTAAGTTATTAATGCAAATTATGGTAGGCCCCTCTTTTAGAGGTGACGTTACCCTCGACTAAGTAGTCTGAGTCAACAGGGATACAGTCCTAAATAGCCGGGTTATAGTATTAATAGTAGTTAACTTATGAGGGGATCAAAGAGTTTGGACCCCCGCCATCCAATACCGTTAAGTATTGAAGGAGGTCCTACTAAATTTGACCCAGGTCCATTGCAGGACCTCTAAACGCTGAACAATGGCAAGACTCTTACCAAACCGTTCCCTTAACCCCCGACCAGGTAGCCAACATATCTCCATATAGACCGTGGAGATATGAATGGTGAAAATCTTTTATTTTATATAGACAGTAAAATAATGTCAAGACACCACGGACAAACGATAAGGAAGATTCACCTTCAACATAAGAAACTAGTTATTAAAGTCATTAATACAAAACCAAGTAAAAAGTGCGAAAAGATTAGAAATAAAAAGTATTACACTAGACACTTGTCTTCACCAAGTGATGTAAGAGACTTAGGCAAACATGGCCTTGATTGTCAAGAACTCTTACGATCAATCTTGGATCCCGAGACGACTCACACACTTTATGATGGACAATGGATGATGGTGGTGGATGATGGTGTTATGGTGGTGGTGGGTGAAGTGTGAGAGAGGTGGTGCCAAGGGATGGTTTGAGCTTGAGCCAAGCACTCCTATTTATAGGCTGAACAGAAGCTCGGGCACGGCCCCGTGTCCAGTGGGCACGGCCCCGTGTCCACATCCTTCTCTTTCTTCATTTAATGCAGCTTGTCTTATTAGTTGACCACGCCCCCGTGTCCGCTGAGCACGACCCCGTGTGTAGAAAAATCTTTGTACTATGAAGATTTGCCTAGATTGTTCGAATCTTATAGTTGACCACGGCCCCGTTTCCACTGAGCACGGCCCCGTGGTGGGCAATAGAAGCATCTACCACTTTGTCTTTTCTGCTGACACTTGGGCACGCCCCCGTGCTGGCTTCTTCTTGTTTTGCTTAGGAAGATGCTGTCGTGGGGTCGGGCATGTCACGTCTTGTTCCTTTTCTTTTATTTATGTTAGATTTTGATGTCTTTTTGCTTCTTTTGTTGATTTGAGCTCATTTAATCCTGAAAATACAAAAGGAAGACAAAAGCACACTTTTTCCAACATTAGTACTAAAAAAAGGTTAGTTTTATGCCACAATTAATGTAATTTATATGTTGCATTTTGTACACATCAATTATTCATATACATACACGCATATTGTAATCCTAAGGAGTTAAGGTAGTATAAATTTCGAGGACGAAATTTTCTTAACATGGGGAGAATGTGACAACTGCCAAATTTGCATGCATCCGTACAATTAATTAGACAATAATTAATGATTAATGACTGTGCTGATTTACAATTTATGAGTCGAATTTCTTTCTGATTACTACCATATACATACATGTGCATTATATATTGCTCAAAGTCATGTCATTATTGCATGAGAACTTTATTGACTCAAAAGATGCACGAAACACAGCAAGCACAGTTACCTGGCAAATCAGAAAAATGCTGACAGAGTTCAGTAGATAGACAGACATTGTATTGAGACACAGAATGAGCCAGAAACCAAGTATTACACTAGTATTGTGTGTAGGAAAGTAAGGATCACAAAACTGCCTTCCTAGAGATAGTTTAAGTGCCGGAAAGTGCCTAAAACTTATATAAACTGCAGAATTCTGCAAAAAATCAGCACAATTCAGCTATAACCAGCTACTTAACACAATAATATCATGAAAAATTTATGTTTTGTTGTCCAAAACAACTTACAAAGTGTCGGGAATTAAAACTGCCACAAAAGGGTGCTTCATACTTAGTGAAACTGCGTAATTCAGCACTTTAACGAACCGTAATGAACCGAACAACCGGACAATAACCAGACATCAAAATTTTACCAGAAGTAATGTTTTTATGATACTAAGCTAGTATTGGTGGTAGAACACCTTAAAAATCATAAAAACACCTAAACACACTTAAACATACTTAAACCTTCTAGTTTGCACATTAAACCCCCAACTTCCAAAATTTCACACTTTACCCCCCCCATCAAAATCCGGCCCAAGTGGCCCCCACTTGGGATTTTTTGAATATTTTAATGGATCTTGTCTAGAATATGGCACACAAAGATGCCTTATACCATTATACATTGGATAAAAGTTTATATAAACCATAAGACTTTAGTCTTTTCTCATTCCATAAATCAACACCCATCTTCTTCTTCTTCACCCACTAGCTCATGGCCACACACCTGCACCACACTACCTCCATTTTCAACCTTCTTCCATGCATTCCAAGGTGGTCTAGAGGTGTAAGAAGCTAAGTTAGGAAGCTTGGAGGCCTTGAAGCTTGAAGGACCTTCACCGATTGCTTTTATCCACTACATTTCTTACATTGATCATCCCTAGCCTTGAGCTAGTGGTAAGAACACAAATCCTTCCATTTTACATCTATTTCAAGTGGTTAAAGAATGATACAAGTTTAAAATCATGAAGAACACTCAGAAACTTGAAGATGAAACATGAACATAAGCATAAAACTATAAGAAATCTTAAAGAAATCATGTTGTTTAGTGTTGTTATGATGCTTGATGATTGTTGGTTTGTGTAAATGATGTAGATCATAATATGATCTTGCTAGATCATGATTAAAAACATAATCTAGCAAGATGAGAGGATGAAAATGTTAGAGATTTATAAATCATCCTCATGCAAGACATGAACATGAAAGAATATATTGTTTTCTTGAAAAATAATGATTAATGTGAGTAATAATACTTATAGATCTAAAGATTTATGGAGGATTTCTAAAGAAACCAAGCTAAAAATATAAGTTTTGCTAAAACTTGGTTCTTACATAAACAAATCTTATTTTTAGTGGTTAAACAAGTGTAGAAACACTTGTGTAACAAGAAGAATACATAAAGAAATATTTTTGAAAAATATGATTACAAGTTGTAAACATCTAGATCATACAAGAATGATGTTTTTATATAAACAACCACACTTTAAAGGGTAACTAAACTTACTAAACACACCACCAAGTTACTACAAATTTTTACAAACTTTCAAGTTCATGAAGTAGTAGAATATGCATAATTTTGGCAAAGATTGGTAAGTGAATGTTGTTTGTTGATGATTGTAAATTGTTTGTGATGATTTTTACAAAAGAAAATGATATGCTTGAAAGCATGGAAACCTCTATTTTTAGGGGAAACTATGGCAAAATTTTCTAAAAATATAAACACTTAGAAAAATATTTTTAAACAAATATTCACAAGTGTATTTTAACCAAGAGTTTTCCATATAAACTTTGCCATAATTTTTGTTGGAGACTGGTTTTTATAAATAAAAGTGGATAAATATATATTTAGAATATATGTACATTGAAAACACACATGTGTGATTATGTGTATACTTTGTGTAATAACTATGTTATTTTAGGGCATGTAATAATGTAACACATCAAAATACCGAGGATTACAATCCAAAATATTATCAAAATCACAAGGAATAAGCATACAAGTTACACACAAAAATATTGGCGAAACCGAACAAGAAATGTAACTTACAAAATATTCCGGAAAATATATTCACGAAGTATATTTTGGTAAATAATATTTTGGATACAAAGGAATGAAATATGATTTTCACCATTACTTCAAGAGTATATCATATTTTTGACAACTATAAAAATATAAGTTTTCTTTGGAATTATTAGAAGATATATTATTTTTGGGAAAGATATATATATTTTCTTGAGTAAACTTGAAATACATTATTTTGAATGGAAATAAGTTTATAAATATTTTCTAAGTGAGACTTGAAAATATATTATTTTGGAACTACAAATATTTTTGCCAAAAGAAAAATTATGAATAATTTTTCTAAGTAGTATTTCTTAAAATATATTTTGGAAATATATATTGGGTATTTATTAAAGATAATATTCCGAAAAGTTTAATAATTAATTAAGTATGAGAATACTTAATGAATACAATAAAAATACGTATCCTCGTACGTATAAACACACACCGGAATACGACCCTAATACATGGCAAGACTATACAAGTGAAAGATACCCCCATCCTTGGGAAGAATATACAAGTATAAATACTTGGGAAGTATTAAGTTGATATATATTGTTTTAACAATTATTCCAAAATTTAATAAATATAATTTAAGTTAAAATAATTATTATTTTGACAAATAATTATATAACTTGGAATAATGATGAAGACACTTGGAAACGTAACTCAAAGGGCACTAAATAATACTAAGTCAAGGCACGACCCGCTCGTCTAATAAGACCATAGTACATTGTAGGTAGTCGTGTACACCAGAGGAAACATTAAGTTACAGGCGGATTCGAAGAACGCAAAACAATGAGTTCATGTCCCCCTTTTCTCTAACTGTTTTTGGTTTTATAACTTCGGGGGTGAAATACATGTTACATATTGTTCACCAACAATAACTAGTGGCATGATTAGCTAAGGAATGTACTGCTAGATCATGTGAATGGGTAGGCGTTAACTTAAGACCATTAATCCTTGTATAAGGACCGAGGGGCATGAGTGATAGATCTATTGGGTGTTGCGAGCCCCACCCATGGGCCTGCGAGTTGGCCGCCTGTGGTGACTATGTCGTTCCGCCGGAGGGGCCGGTACGAAATACGCTTAAAGGGTTGAGTGCTTCCTAGACCATGTCACTTATATTAATGTATTAGCTACACATTAATTTATCTGTTTTTCCTTGTTGCTTCATACCAGTTTACAAGTACGTACATACATACATACATACTTACAAAGGTTTTCAAGGTTTATTCGTGCACACCTACTAAACACATGAACTCGCTCAACTTTTGTTGATGTTTTCAAACTACATGTATTTCAGGAAACTAAGTATGGATCTGGCGGGCGTTAGAGTTTCAAGTCATGTTGAGAATAAAAGATGTCATCCGTGTCTTAGGGTTTGGTTAGAGTGTCTTATCCTAGACGGGACACATCTTTCAAAACCTGGTTTTAACTAACGTCTTTTGATGAGTCCTTATGGAACTCTAAACATTTTATATGGTTTGTAAATCGGATTTTAAGTCTATGTTTCGAGACAATGATGATGTAATGTTTTAAAACTTAATCAATGGATGAACATCTTGGATTTATCATATAGTTGTTTGTTATGGTTGAATGCAATGATATTAAGCAAGTCATACCAAATCACGCTTCCGCAAAAGTCAGGGTGTGACAGTTTGGTATCAGAGCTTCGATTGTAGTGAACTAGGATTCCTTGTCGAGTCTAGACTACAATCATTAGGGCTCTCACGAAAATAATTTTCACAACATGTTTTCATTGCATACACGAAATGCCCAGATCCAAGAAACAAAACAATTTTTATAAAGTAAAGACACAAAACACATTCCAAGGTTTATGTTTATGGTTCAGTCTGAGAGACTGGGTGTTTCAGTCTGAGAGACTGGGTGGTTCAGTCTGAGAGACTGGGTGTTTCAGTCTGAGAGACTGGGTATTTCAGTCTGAGAGACTGGGTGGTTCAGTCTAGGAGACTGTTTGGTTTAGTCTGGAAGACTAGGTGGTTTAGTCTGGGAGACTAGGAAGGATAGAAAGTTTCATGAAGAATAATGTGAATACATGATTACATGATGAATTGTCTTTGCTTGCAATACACTAAGTGTTAGTAATTACTATGGATATACATGCTATGATTATTATGTACCAGCACACATGTCACCTTCTTTAGAAAGCGAGTTGTCAGATGTTGACGACCCTATGGCCACCGCCACAGATAATGAGACTGCACCTAGCCAGAGATATTTACGTCAGACACTGAGAGTGACCCTGACATGCTGACCAAAGATGAGAATGACTCCCAACCATTCGCGCTACCAGATCTTAGCGATGATTTACCCTTGCTGATGGCTCCCCTGACAAGGATCCATTTGTCACTCTTGTTTCGGTCCATGACCACCTCATCACTGGTCATTCCGATGATGAGCACATCATGACTCCGATCCTCAACGCCGTACCTCTCGTGGTCATTCCTCCAGAGGATCTGCCTTTTTTACGATTTGTTAGACGATGACGTTGATTTGTTTGTTGATGATCCTCCTGTTGACGCCCAGGGTGATGGAGAGATAGCTGAGAATGTTATTGCTATTCTACCTCCTGAGATTCCTGCCATTGAAGTATCCTCTGCTTCTGTTTTACACTCGATTGCAGACTCCTTTGAGTCTATGACATCTGCAGCTTTACAGAAGGCCAGACTGCAACTTTTTAGGTAACGACACCGCTATGTCGGCCGCACTATCACCTGCTCGAGATCCCACACTTCCACACGACCCAGAGCCTACTCCTGAGCTAGCTTCTGTTCCTTTTGGGTTAGCCTGATGATGCGCCTATTAATCTTGAGCCGATTCCTGATCCTGACCATGTTTCTTTTGGTTTACCAGACATTGCACCCCTTGTACCAGACCCAGTACCTGCACCTGTGGATCTTCCTTTTGTTGAGACATTTATTGCTGCACCTACACCCGCTGATGTTACTCCTTTTCCCCTATAGAGACCGACGTCCATCGCACCAACATGCCTATCGTTTTTCTTTCAGGACATACCTGTACCCCGTTCAGAGGAAGGTACTTCTGGCTAGCACCCGTGCGACGAACCCTTTTGTATCAGCAGCTTTTCCACAGATCCTTAAGGCTGCACTGTTCATTTCTTCACTGCTGGACGAGCCATTCCAATGGTCCCTACCATACACTATGCTGATTTCAGACCCTTACCATCCCTCACATTATGGAGGCTACACACGGATGAGTTGCTCCTATTACTTCAACTACAGTTTGAGGTTTTAAGTCGTAGAGTTTTGGAGCTTGTGCTGATATCACGCCCTCCACCCTGTCTATGCCAGTATACTTTAATCCTCCACGTTCATCACCGTCTTCTTTTGCACTCTCACTTGCTGCTCTTACACCTCCCCTAGGTGTTGATGCTCGTTTCTTTACTATCAAGCAGCAGATCAGTTACTTATTTCGCTGTGTATACGAGCTCGAGAAGGAGCTCACACATGTGAGCAGTTTGCTTTTCTTCACTCCTCCACCTCAGACACCAGTATAGTTGGCTTTTGGTTTTATGGGAAAAGACACTACTAATGAGCCGAGATTGTAGAGACTTTTGAAGACCACTTTCGACCACGTGATTTTGATACACTGATAGACTTCTTGGACAAGGGTAGGGTGACCCTGTGTCCTTTTTGATGTAATGCACTTTGTAAACAATGTGATTGTGGTTGGTAAATAATGAAAGCTCCGTCGCCATGTCCTCACTAAGCACGTTGTTGATTTGCATGATTGTACTATAATTGTGATGCTACGTGCTTGCTTGTTATGTTCTCGTTAAATATGTTCCTACCTACAAGTTTGTGCTATAATTGTGATGTTATATGATTGCTTGTTATAACGACTGAATATATACACATGTAAATACACCTCCTAGGTCTTACTCGTTAAATAGGTGCTTATGTGCCTGTGACTTTAATATGACCTGACCTAACCAATTTTCTTCTTAGAAGATGTCGATTCAAAGAAACACCGATACCAATAACCCCTTGCCGACGACAAAGGCAGAGTTACAAGAGCGCATCTCACAGGCCATCGCACAGCACGAGGCCCTTCGCTCCGAATGCAGCGGTGGTACCTCAGGAAATAACCCACCCAACGGTAATGTTTAGTCACTTAAGACACATTACAAAACGTTTGGACATTTCCAAGTGTGCTTTGCTAATGCCTTACGTGAATGATGTTGCTTATGTCGCAGGCTGCACCTACAAGCAGTTCCTGGGCTGCAAGCCCCAAGATTTCGATGGCACTGGGGGTGCCGTAGCCTTTGTGCGCTGGGTTGAGAAGACGGATTCTGTTTTGTGGTTGAGCAAATGCGCCCCAGAGTATCAGGTCACGTACATTTCTGGACTGCTTCAAGATGGTGCTCTGTCATGGTGGAACCTCCAGGTTCAGGCGTTGGGCGAGGCTGCTGCCTATGCTTTGACATGGGATGAACTGAAAGAACTAATGCATAAGAAGTACTGTTCAAGAGCAGAAATCCAGAAGTTGGAAACTGAGTTCTGGAACTTGAAGATGGAAGGTCCAAAGATAGCTGAATATGTGCAGAGATTCCATGATCTGTCTCGTGTTGTCCCCTACATGGTAGAACCAGAATTTAAGAGGATCGAACGTTTCATCGGGGGATTGGCACCTCAGATTCTAAGCCTGGTGACAACATCTAAACCTCCAACAATCACCGATGCTATTGACTTAAGTGTGACGCTCACTGAAGAAGCGGTTAGACTAGGAGAATTTTCAATCTCTGAAGAGAAAAAGGAGACTCATGTGAAGCCATCTGGAGATAACAAGAGAAAGTTCGCAAACGTCAAGCAGGGTACTCAGGTGACTAACAACAACAAGGCCAAAAAGGGAAAAGAGTACATGGGTAAACTACCTAAATGCGACAAGTGTCGACGTCATCATACCGGGCGATGTAAAGATGGAAAGTGTGATAATTGTGGCAAGGTGGGGCACTGCCGGGAAACGTGTTGGCATAAGACGGGACGTGGAAAGAGAGGTCAAGGGTGTTTTAACTGCGGCGACGTGGGGCACTTTAGAAAGGATTGCCCAAGGGAGATTAAACAAGATCTTGGAAGAATGTCCAACACCTGAGCTCGGGAAGCACGCCAGGATCCAAATGTGGTTACGGGTACGTCCCATACTAGTCAACGTTATGCATCTGTGCTATTTGATATTGTTGTCAAATTCTAGCTTCATAGTATACTTGGTTTAATAGTAAGTAAGTTAGATAACCCGTACTCGATGGAACTAGCTAAAGGGAAGCTTCGACGTGGTAATTGGGATGGATTGGTTGTCGAGCAATCAAGCGGAGATTGTTATCCGCATCCCGATGACGAATAAAGAAACGATCGTGATTTATGAAGCAGGATACACCCCTATGGATTATCATTCATTTAAGACACGGAAGTTTTCGCGCAAAGGATGTGTTGCCTTTTTCATATCGGCTCGTGTCGTGGACAAAGAAGCCAAAGAGACTAAGCTCAAATATACCCCTGTGATGAGAGAACATCCTGAAGTCTTCCCCAAAGACTTGTCAGGATTGTCTCCTAAAAAACAAGCCGAATTTTGCATAGATTTGGTTCCAGGCGCCGCGTCTGTAGCCAAGGCACCCTATCGACTTGCACTTCCTGAGATACAAGAATCGTCAACGCATCTTTAGAAGTTGCCAGATTGGGGATTTATAAGGCAAGTTCTTTGCCCTAGGGAGTTTCAGTACTGTTCGTGAAGAAGAAGGACGATGGTTTTCAAATGAGCATCAACTACCAGGAACCGAACGAGCTAACCAACAAGAGTCGGTAATCCTTGCTGAGGATTAACGAATTATTCATTTAACTAACTGTGAGGATCCCACTACTATTTTAAGACTGATCGTTGATCGAGTGTCATTAGCTGTGAATTCAGGAAGAAAGTATACCGAGGAATTGTGAGACAATAACTTGCTTTAAACATACACTAATGCTGTGTTTTACACACGATACACAAAACAATTTTACACAGAATATGAAACTTTGAGAATCTAGAAAACATGTACTTAGGACCTTTGGGAACCCAGGTCAAACCTCGTAAAGGTTGTCACTTAGGAACCACACCTGTTAACTCAAGCAACCCCATTATTCTGACATATATACTATTTCAATTAACCAAACAGATAAAGTACCCAATTTTCTTCTATTGAGGTTCCCCACTTTTGCATCTAGCAAGTAGATTTTTACATCTCTACTTCTCTTACTGGTGGTTGCATCATGACAATTTCCTTCGTTAGAGCAAACACTTCTTTGTCTCGATACTTAGTCATTTCTTCATTTTAGCAAATACTCATTGCTTCATTTCTTGAAAATTCATATGCTACACATGCACCATTTGTTACACATGTGGTTTCGTTTCGGAAAAGGCGTTTCGTCAAAGTTCAAATATTATTTTGCTAAAGCTAACTATTGGTTTATGATTCGAATAACCTATATTATTGTAATTGTTGGCTCCTTTGTTATCAAGCTAGCACACTTTCTTGAAACTTCTTTTCTTTTTAAGTTACATTCATGGTTTATCTTTGTAACCATGCCGAGATTCCTTGTCGATACACACGTTTATTGCCAGTTTGCACTGAAACCAAGTTCAATTGCTTGAACCTGTCTATTTCGTATACTCAATTCAAGACGTCATATGATGTATTGAGGGCATCATATTCAATTTCATTTTTGCAAGTGCTTCTTTTGTTTTGAGTCGTAGTAGACTTGTTCGGCCTATGACTCCAATAAAATCGTTCGTTGCTTTCGACGCCTTGCGGTGATGTTTTCACTAGATTGAAGCTTGCGTTAATCTCAATTACACATCTCATACACGGATTTAATTGTTTATTTACTGACTTGCTCTAAATCCGTTTGGTTTATCACAAATAAAGCAGTCTTAACACGATCGTGTGCTAAGACAATGGTACATGCATTCATTTTATATTTCAGTGTACCTCCTAACGGCTCTTTCATTATTGATCGAATGCTTTGCAGTATTTATTACTTTTTCATCTTTGATCGGAAGCAGTAGTCCTTTGATGTTCCATATTCAACTGAAAACCCCACGACATTGTTAAAATCAAACTTCAGATTTGATTCAGTACACCTTCATTTGAGTTGAAACACGGTGTACTTGTTCGGTCACCGCTATCGTTGAAATATGCCATTCACTACGACACCTTGTGGTGTTGGTGTAAACTTGTAGCTTGTGCTAATCAGGGTAAACCGTTTCACACAAAACTACACATACCTCTGTTTGACTTGTCATTTAAACATTCCTGATGCAACTACGTATTGAGACAACAATACACCATTTTCGATTGAATTTCCTTCGGTGTATTCAATAATGTCAACACACTAATTTTAACTATTTAAATTTCTCGAAAGTTGACAGATCATCTTCATGTCACTATCATATTCAAGTTGTTGATTTTGAGTTCATATAGCGGATGCTATCGTTTTTGAAAACTCATTTGCATATTGTGACCAACTGTTTGAAAATCAATTGGTCAACACTCCTTTGTTGCACCCCTTTTAACTAAGTTATACTAGATTATACATTTATACATCTCGTGTCCTTTAACATCAAATTCTAGAACACATACCTTTTAACCATTGGGTTCTTGTTGTTGTAATATATACTTGGATTCACCAGATGTGAATAAGATTTGATTCGGCTTTGTGGTTATCTACCCCAGTATTATTCATATACATACACGCATATTGTAACCCTAAGGAGTTAAGGTAGTATAAATTTCGAGGATGGAATTTTCTTAACAGGGGGAGAATGTGACAACTGCCAAATTTGCATGCATCCGTACAATTAATTAGACAATAATTAATGATTAATGACTGTGCTGATTTACATTTTATGAGTCGAATTGCTTTCTGATTACTACCATATACATACATGTGCATCATATATTGCTCAAAGTCATGTCATTATTGCATGAGAACTTTATTGACTCAAAAGATGCACGAAACACAGCAAGCACAGTTACCTGGCAAATCAGAAAAATGCTGACAGAGTTCAGTAGATAGACAGACATTGTATTGAGACACAGAATGAGCCAGAAACCAAGTATTACACTAGTATAGTGTGTAGGAAAGTAAGGATCACAAAACTGCCTTCCTAGAGATAGTTTAAGTGCCGGAAAGTGCCTAAAACTTATATAAACTGCAGAATTCTGCAAAAAATCAGCACAATTCAGCTATAACCAGCTATTTAACACAATAATATCATGAAAAATTTATGTTTTGTTGTCCAAAACAACTTACAAAGTGTCGGGAAATAAAACTGCCACAAAAGGGTGCTTCATACTTAGTGAAAATGCGTAATTCAGCACTTTAACGAACCGTAACGAACCGAACAACTGGACAGTAACCAGACATCAAAATTTTACTAGAAGTAATGTTTTTATGATACTAAGCTAGTATTGGTGGTAGAACACCTTAAAAATCATAAAAACACCTAAACACACTTAAACATACTTAAACCTTCTAGTTTGCACATTAAACCCCCAACTTCCAAAATTTCACACTTTACCCCCCCCCCCCATCAAAATCCGGCCCAAGTGGCCCCTACTTGGGATTTTCTTGAATATTTTAATGGATCTTGTCTAGAATATGCCACACAAAGATGCCTTATACCATTATACATTGGATAAAAGTTTATATAAACCATAAGACTTTAGTCATTTCTCATTCCATAAATCAACACCCATCTTCTTCTTCTTCACCCACTAGCTCACGGCCACACACCTCCACCACACTACCTCCATTTTCAACCTTCTTCCATGCATTCCAAGGTGGTCTATAGGTGTAAGAAGCTAAGTTAGGAAGTTTGGAGGCCTTGAAGCTTGAAGGACCTTCACCGATTGCTTTTATCCACTACATTTCTTACATTGATCATCCCTAGCCTTGAGCTAGTGGTAAGAACACAAATCCTTCCATTTTACATCTATTTCAAGTGGTTAAAGAATGATACATGTTGAAAATCATGAAGAACACTAAGAAACTTGAAGATGAAACATGAACATAAGCATAAAACTATAAGAAATCTTAAAGAAATCATGTTGTTTAGTGTTGTTATGATGCTTGATGATTGTTGGTTTGTGTAAATGATGTAGATCATAATTATGATCTTGCTAGATCATGATTAAAAACATAATCTAGCAAGATGAGAGGATGAAAATGTTAGAGATTTATAAATCATCCTCATGCAAGACATGAACTTGAAAGAATATATTGTTTTCTTGAAAAATAATGATTAATGTGAGTAATAATACTTATAGATCTAAAGATTTATGGAGGATTTCTAAAGAAACCAAGCTAAAAATATAAGTTTTGCTAAAACTTGGTTCTTACATAAACAAATCTTATTTTTAGTGGTTAAACAAGTGTAGAAACACTTGTGTAACAAGAAGAATTCATAAAGAAATATTTTTGAAAAATATGATTACAAGTTGTAAACATCTAGATCATACAAGAATGATGTTTTTATATAAACAACCACACTTTAAAGGGTAACTAAACTTACTAAACACACCACCAAGTTACTACAAATTTTTACAAACTTTCAAGTTCATGAAGTAGTAGAATATGCATAATTTTGGCAAAGATTGGTAAGTGAATGTTGTTTGTTGATGATTGTAAATTGTTTGTGATGATTTTTACAAAAGAAAATGATATGCTTGAAAGCATGGAAACCTCCATTTTTAGGGGAAACTATGGCAAAATTTTCTAAAAATATAAACACTTAGAAAAATATTTTTAAACAAATATTCACAAGTGTATTTTAACCAAGAGTTTTCCATATAAACTTTGCCATAATTTTTGTTGGAGGTTGGTTTTTATAAATAAAAGTGGATAAATATATATTTAGAATATATGTACATTGAAAACACACATGTGTGATTATGTGTATACTTTGTGTAATAGCTATGTTATTTTAGGGCATGTAATAATGTAACACATCAAAATACCGAGGATTACAATCCAAAATATTATCAAAATCACAAGGAATAAGCATACAAGTTACACACAAAAATATTGGCGAAACCGAACAAGAAATGTAACTTACAAAATATTCCGGAAAATATATTCACGAAGTATATTTTGGTAAATAATATTTTGGATACAAAGGAATGAAATATGATTCTCACCATTACTTTAAGAGTATATCATATTTTTGACAAGTATAAAAATATAAGTTTTCTTTGGAATTATTAGAAGATATATTATTTTTGGGAAAGATATATATATTTTCTTGAGTAAACTTGAAATACATTATTTTGAATGGAAATAAGTTTATAAATATTTTCTAAGTGAGACTTGAAAATATATTATTTTGGAACTACAAATATTTTTGCCAAAAGAAAAATTATGAATAATTTTTCTAAGTAGTATTTCTTAAAATATATTTTGGAAATATATATTGGGTATTTATTAAAGATAATATTCTGAAAAGTTTAATAATTAATTAAGTATGAGAATACTTAATGAATACAGTAAAAATACGTATCCTCGTACGTATAAACACACACCGGAATACGACCCTAATACATGGCAAGACTATACAAGTGAAAGATACCCCCATCCTTGGGAAGAATATACAAGTATAAATACTTGGGAAGTATTAAGTTGATATATATTGTTTTAACAATTATTCCAAAATTTAATAAATATAATTTAAGTTAAAATATTTATTATTTTGACAAATAATTATATAACTTGGAATAATGATGAAGACACTTGGAAACGTAACTCAAAGGGCACTAAATAGTATTAACTCAAGGCACGACCCACTCGTCTAGTAAGACCATAGTACATTGTAGGTAGTCATGTACACCAGATGAAACTTTGAGTTACAAGCGGATTCGAAGAATGCAAAACAGTGAGTTCATGTCCCCCTTTTCTCTAACTGTTTTTGGTTTTATAACTTCGGGGGTGAAATACATGTTACATATTGTTCACAAACAATTACAAGTGGTATGATTAGCTAAGGAATGTACTGCTAGATCATGTGAATGGGTAGGCGTTAACTTAAGACCATTAATCCTTGTATAAGGACCGAGGGGCATGAGTGATAGATCTATTGGGTGTTGCGAGCCCCACCCATGGGCCTGCGAGTTGGCCGCCTGTGGTGACTATGTCGTTCCGCCGGAGGGGCCGGTACGAAATACGCTTAAAGGGTTGAGTGCTTCCTATACCATGTCACTTATATTAATGTACTAGCTACACATTAATTGATCTGTTTTTCCTTGTTGATTCATACCAGTTTACAAGTACGTACATACATACATACTTACAAAGGTTTTCAAGGTTTATTCGTGCACACCTACTAAACACATGAACTCACTCAACTTTTGTTGATGTTTTCAAACTACATGTATTTCATGAAACTAAGTATGGATCTGGCGGGCGTTGGAGTTTCAAGTCATGTTGAGAATAAAAGATGTCATCCGTGTCTTAGGGTTTGGTTAGAGTGTCTTATCCTGGACGGGACACATCTTTCAAAGCCTGGTTTTAACTAAAGTCTTTTGATGAGTCCTTATGGAACTCTAAACATTTTATATGGTTTGTAACTCGGATTTTAAGTCTATGTTTCGAGACAATGATGATGTAATGTTTTAAAACTTAATCAATGGATGAACATCTTGGATTTATCATATAGTTGTTTGTTATGGTTGAATGCAATGATATTGAGCAAGTCACACCAAATCACGCTTCCGCAAAAGTCAGGGTGTGACACAACAACAACGTAGTTGAATCCAGTATTGGTTTTTTGAGATGTTGTAAACAGTTCCTTGACTTCACATTTGAGATTCTGGATCTTGATAGGCTTAGGATTATCAGTATGCAGATCCAACGCATAAGATACATCTGATGGCAGATGCTAAAAAAACAGAGAATTGAATTGTGAATTTTATAAAATATTGATATATAACTGAAATTGTTGAAATAACGAAACAAAGCAACGACTGTAAAAGCTTACAAGTCTATCTTCAGCATGTATGGTGAAGTGTAACACTGATTCGGAAGTGGATGATACTAAACGAACCTTTCGAACTTTACACGGTCTATCAACTGCTTGGTTATCCTCTACAATTGTCTTACCACGAAGTTTGTGCATCTTATCCACCTAAGTAAACTAATTTAGAATATAACAACTCTAAATTCTTGAAATTTTATAACTTTCTTTATCAACACAAACTATCCTCTCAACTCAGCTTTGAAATTTAAGACTCAATCAAACAGAAGAATATCAATATATTGAGACAATAATAAAATAGATAGTATAAAACTAATAAACGCTTACATTAGATACAACACTTGAAGAGGCAGAAATGTCACGAACAGGAAAATATTTAGACTGTAGTTGAGGATCGTTATGTAAGACCCATATACGTTTTAACCCAAAACAACACCGCGGAAATACGAGTCTTAAAAATTCTTTAATTAAAACAATTTATCATACTTATAAGGCTTTTAATACATCATTCAAAAAGGATTATTACATTACTTTTACATAAAGACGTAACAAAAATAACATATGAACACTATTTACATGGCTACCCTTCCGTACAATCTGAGCTCCTTATCTCGATCTTTACCCGCTAAATCTTCGTAATAATATCCATAGAACCTGCGGTCATCATTCATAAACGACACGTTAATAATTAGTGACATCTTATACTTTAGTATAAAGACATAAAATATACATAACCGCTTAGCAATCTATCGTTTTATATATAACCCGACATGATATTCCCTTGGGTTCATTCTTTACACCGAGCATCAAATCGTTGAAAGCCCAATACTAACATATCTGCATTCTTGTTCCATTCTCAAGGCACACCATTAGTAACGTGACTGTTCAAACATGTTAGAACTATAATTATAAGCATAAATACAAAATCGTTTCATTCATACATAATAAATCCTACTTCATGTATGAGTATCTACACATGTATGTTCATACACATTTCGTACCTATCTACATACATACATACTTACTTACGTACATATGTACTTGCATACATACATACAAACGTAATACTAGATGATTTACTGCCTTATTTTTATCACAAATCTCCATATAATAGAACACGTACATTTAAACTTGTACATGTACTCACTCTCATTCATGATTACTTATAAGCTTCAGCTATTGGAATGAAATTAAATCTATACATACTGCCCACAAACTTAATTCATTTCCCCTCATACTCGCTTATACATCCCGTTCTTACTCACACTTCTTAAACGCTTTTTAAGTGACTTTCGGGTACATTTCGGATCTTAAAAATGAGTTCCATACTTACCCGTAGCTTACCAATCCATTTAGTAGGGTTGAGGTACATTAGAGACGCTTAACGGGGCTTGGAATGGGTTCACGGGGTCCTAATTCGAAGAAAAACGAAGAATTGCATAAACTTTTCATTTTGCATCTTACCTACACCGTAAGCTACGGTGGCCATAAAATCATTACGGTGACAAGCTACTGCCTTACGGTGGAAGAAAGACTTCAGTACCTACAGTAGCTTATGCTGGCTACCGTAAGCTACGATAGTGCCCAACACAACTTTCATTTTTATTACTAAAACTATCATATCTTGACCAGTTCACATCCGAATCACTTAAAACTTGTTTCTAATTGTCCGTAAAGCATTTCCCTACATAATTGACTAAAAATCTTTACCCCGGGTCCTTAATCTTTACGAATTTCATTACCGTTACAATACATATGCACATTTATTCGACCCGTTTAGTTCCACCAATTTACCTTCGTCTTAGAAAACTACTTTCGTCTCACTAAATCAATGCCTATCTTAGTACTCTTATTTATTACATAACCTTACATGTTTTCCCCGATATTCATAAATATCAAAATTCTTTATACATACTAAGAAGTGAATTGGAATCACTTACCTTAAGCGTCCGTATTGGTGATCGCTTCCTCGCCTCCTCTTGACCCGTTTGCCATTCGTGTTTGCGTTATCTTGACATGATGCTTATCCTTTACATATCACCACATTCACATCCTTGTTAGCATACAAGATTTACATATCACCAATCGTATCTAGTTCCTATCTCACATTTGACTTTCAATAGTCAATTCCAACAAGCACAAGGCATAGATTTAACAATACATCATTCAAATTTTACGCATTTTAACATACCATCAAGTATGACATATAACGATCTATAATGCATCACACAATCCTCCTAGTCTTACAATCATATTAATATTTCTAATCATGCTATTCTAATATTCATTGACTTTTCATAAAGTCAACGGTTAAGTATGCAAACTTCCAACTTAGGTACATATGTCCATATCGATGTGGTCGGTCATACTAATGGCACCATAAACATTTCATACCCATGTAGTAAAATACATATGAACACATGATCACCTAATTACATGCATACTCATTTCGTTCACATTAGCATTTTCATAACTTCCCAACAAGCACCCTATCACATACTTAGCTAACCCAACATCCTTCCAACACTACCCCTTCCTAGGATCTCATATGTTTCACCCTTACTTATCAATCACTAATAGGCAAACCGAATAATCCACAAGGTGTGCGTTACATCAATCAAGCATATTGTGGAAGCCCGTAAGGTGCACTCTTACCGAATCATTCATTAACTACGTTCTTACATGGACTTGATCAAAGACATATTCCTCATGATACTTTACTATCAAATTTCTCACTATCATTTTCACCCATTATCATTCGCTATATGCATATAATTCCATTTATCATTTTCACCTAAGCATTTCATCAAACACTTGGTGTGCATACCACTTTCTAAGCATATTGTACAAGTGGTTTAAGCATGTTCTCCCACATACATCTCATGAACCACTACATTAAAAAAATTACATTGTCAATAATTCTACAACATGTTTAACTATCAAAACTATCATATAACATCTTATGCATCTACACAATCACAATTTAACATTACATGCTCATCATAATCATGTTCATACTCATGCACATGGGTTTCATACTAAATCATCAAGATAACTCAAAGTTCAACCATAAATCCACTTAAACACTATAGCATTAACAAGTTTTCATTCCAATTTCAATTAAATTCATGGATTCTTTCTAACCCCTTTTATTCACAATCACTAGAACTCATAATTTAACTTACCATATGATTGTTAGGGCTAGATGATGTAGAATCTTGATTCATGCAAGAGAGTTAAGATTAGATTCTACTTCAATTCTTCAACATTCATCACCATGAGAAACCCTCTTGGCTCTTTGGCTTGCATCGACACCAACATCAGACTTATGTCTGATGTTTGTGGTCTTCCCCACTTAAACCAAACTTCACTTAAAATGTGCAAGATTAACCCTTGTACTTTAGTTAATTTATCTCTTTCCTTCTTGAGACTAATAGATATACAACTAAGTTAATTAATCCTAGTTAGTCAAATCTAGTTAAGTTATTTCATACATAATTCTAATATATGCCATATTTATTAAATATAAGATTTTTGTTTTTTTGGGCGTTACAAGTCTGGCATTAGTCCTACGAATATTTATTGTGGTTTTAACTCGGTGTTCTATTTTAGCAACCTTTCTAGGCACTTCCACTAACACACAATACTTTGGACCATTTACTTACTCAATTTTACTGACATTCATTTGAGTTAAACTTATCACTGGATACTTATTATTATTCCATTCCTGCTTATATAGGGCAACCACTACGTTCCATTACTAACGTTGCTTCTTATTTCGTTTATACCCCCGAGTGACGTGAGCATATACTAATACACATTACTGTAGACATTCAGATATTAATATGCTAACATAACTATCATTTTCATATCTCATTATCCGTACTTGTCATGAGGATAAATCATTAATCTACATTTCTACCGCTACTTGAACTACTTATAACTTTATGTCTAACCTTATATTTAATCTTTCGCATCAATTCATTATACTAACCCGGAATGTCGTGCAAGAGCACCATACGAGCATTAACCAACTAGTCTCAATTTTCATTCAAGGTCCTTAAATCTTCCTCTTAATGACATAAGTATTTTCTTAGGCCGACCATTACAAGTCGGTTATTTCATGCCATACCATATTTGTCCTACCATTCATTTCATTCATATGTATGAATAAATTTACATATTCTTACTTATCAATCCAGAATTAAACATTTTACTAACCTCACCTTCATTGCATAGATCAGTGATCCGTGAGCCAGATAGGTCCGCTTCTTTGTTGGTACCTTCCGTGCCAGATTCGGCCTCATTCATTCGTGAAATATGCTCCCACTTGTGAGCACCCTTCCACCCGCTTTACTACTATCATCACACTAAGATTTCATCATCTTAGTATACTTTGCAAAAATTCACCCTTTCCCGTCCCTACTAATTCATACATAATTCATCAATTTACAACAAGAATCAACTTAATATACATACTATAATCAACCTATCTAACAATAATTCACTACATACAGTATACACATCAATGATTCAAGCAAGGTTTTAACATGGGTGAATCACTTATGTCATCATCTTCACCACTAAAAGTGGGTTTCAATTCTAATCATCCTATTACTCAAAATCTGACACATCCCTCTCTAGTCGAGCTATAAGCTCCTATTAAATGCATAGCCTTTATACATACCTAAAACGAGTCAAATCCACTGACTCGTTATCCATACCTTGCGTTGGTTATCTCTTTCCAATTTATGGCATTGGATGATCCTACTTTATACTCACCTACAAGTATAAGACTTCATAATTCAAATCATTAAATACCAGTTTAAATGGCAATCACCATTTGATCCGTATGACTCATTTGTCACTTTCAACCATCTTCCATACAATGCATTCATATAAATATATTTATATGGGTAAAAATATAAAAACATAACTTGGATAATACTTTCTTTAAGAATATTTACTTCTTTGTTCCGTACTTACTTACGAATTCAGACTTTTCATTCCACCTTTCATTCTTTTCTATGTTTTGAATCCGTCTCGCGGATTCATACATACCACTCGTACTTTCTGTTACTTCTATGTTTGAATCCATCTCGTGGGTTCTGATGTGTGCTAAACAGACTATAAAAATTAACTAAATAAGACTATGTATGCTAGACACTAAAAAGCTTTAATTCTAGACTCGACCTAAAACCACACAATCGGCAAGTGTACCGATCAATGTAGTACAACCCTAGGAAGTCCGGATATCAAACCACGAGACTCTATAAACCACGTAAACTAGACTCTAACAGACACGACTAAAACTGTTTAATTGTTTGGGGGGGGGGGTTACGGAAAAATCTAAGGAAATCTTATACGAGACGATTCTTATATGATAACGAGGACCACCTAGACTAGAATCCTGAATTGATTTTACGATATTACCGATTAAGTTAACTGCACGAATTATGAAACCGGGATCTTAAAGTACTAAACCTATTAAACACCAACTAAACACCTCAACCCTTCTCGAGGTGAAACTTATGGCGCTACCTAGGCCGTTAATCCTACCGGTTATTAGACGTCTTTCCAGTTGTCTAATTATTGTGTAAGTACCCTAATGTTGACCTACTCTTTTCCAATCATATATCTAGGGTAGTTTGAGTTATTAAACTTGACTTGATAGACTAATAAACCAACGGGGCAACTAAATTCACGACCTTTTCCAAGGACTGTCTAAATCAATTCGTCGGGTAAGACCTATCAATAGCCCCTCACTTTCCAGGTATTAGGACTAGCAGAACACTAAATCCTCGAAAATTACTAACAATTACTTCTAGGGGTTATCGGCCAATTCTCCATACAGAGTTAAGATTTCTTACGTGATATAGACACTCACCAAAATCCTAAACCCTAGTATGACTCTATGTTGTGATATAGACCGTCACTAAGAATCATACGAACCAAATGACAATAATAAACCAAATTAAAGTACGCATATGTATCAAATCAATAAAACAAACTCTTTACTAAACCCAATCAATCCATAATATTCATGCAGATAACGAAAAAGATAAAAACTTCACATCAATCCATTCATCAAGTCTAGGTGGCATAAAAATTAGCCAAGAAACATGGTTTTAAAAACAATCAAACAAGGTTTAGATATTGAATTCATTGACATAAAAATAAAGATATAAGCAAACAAGAAAGAACCGAGTAGATAGAACCCGTTAAATTCTTGATCTCCAAGCCTTCACCTTTAATCCCAATGATTCTTCTGCCTTGAACCCTTGCCAAATAATTGCTCCAAAATTCATCCCTTCTGCTCTCTAATGTTGCAGTCGTGTATTTTATGTTGATCCCCCATCCTAGTCATTCACGCCCAAGATGTTTCTTTTCGGACCAATAGGAATCCTCAATGTATATCTCTTTTATTAAAAGCCCAAACCCCATGATTCATGATTCTGCTGATTTGGAAACATACGGCCCAAATAAAGAAATACAATAAAATGACAATAACAATATATATGCTGCCTTCTTTCAATGATATCCTCCTTTTATGTTAGTCACTGGCCACCTCCTACAATATTAATAATAATAACAACAACAGCCTCCAATCATAATAATATGGTCATCCCTATTTGTTCCTATTCGTGTCTTCCTCAAAAATAGAATAAGCTTGGCACACTAATAGAATATTTTCATATATGAAACAGAGATAGTGGCCTCGACCCACTCACTGAAAATAGCTACAATTTTTATTCGGTCACTGGCACTCCACTCTGCCCAACTGGCTGGTCATTTCCATATTACTCGTTTTTGATCCATTTGCACCAGGACCTGGCAAAACACAAAATAATATAATATAATACTAAAACTAAATAAAAATAAATAAAATCTATACAATAATTATACAATTTACACGGGACAAATATGTATATTTTACCCCAAGCAATTATGCTTACCTTACACATAACATTCAGTTAGTTTTCTTCAGATACATACTTAAGTACATACTTACCTTTGCTTCTACTCTTAGATCTTGATCGAGTCTCGGATTGTACGGGTTTCTTGTCACAAGAGCACACAGGTTTGAGTTCAAGTATTTACCTCCTCTTACTTGATTTCCCTCAAACCAGGGCTCTGATACCAACTTGTAAGACCCATATACGTTTTAACCCAAAACAACGCAGCGGAAATACGAGTCTTAAAAATTCTTTAATTAAAACAATTTATCATACTTATAAGGCTTTTAAGACATCATTCAAAAAGGATTATTACATTACTTTTACATAAAGACGTAACAAAAATAAAATATGAACACTATTTACATGGCTACCCTTCCGTACAATCTGAGCTCCTTATCTCGATCTTTACCCGCTAAATCTTCGTAATAATATCCATAGAACCTGCGGTCATCATTCACAACCGACACGTTAATAATTAGTGACATCTTATACTTTAGTATAAAGACATAAAATATACATAACCGCTTAGCAATCTATTGTTTTATATATAACCCGACATGATATTCCCTTGGGTTCATTCTTTACACCGAGCATCAAATCGTTGAAAGCCCAATACTAACATATCTGCATTCCTGTTCCATTCTCAAGGCACACCATTAGTAACGTGACTGTTCAAACATGTTAGAACTATAATTATAAGCATAAATACAAAATCTTTTCATTCATACATAATAAATCCTACTTCATGTATGAGTATCGACACATGTATGTTCATACACATTTCGTACCTACCTACATACATACATACATACTTACTTACGTACATACGTACTTGCATACATACATACAAACGTAATACTAGATGATTTACTGCCTTATTTTTATCACAAATCTCCATACAATAGAACACATACATTTAAACTTGTACATGTACTCACTCTCATTCATGATTACTTATAAGCTTCAGCTATTGGAATGAAATTAAATCTATACATACTGCCCACAAACTTAATTCATTTCCCCTCATACTCGCTTATACATCACGTTCTTACTCACAATTCTTAAACGCTTTTTAAGTGACTTTCGGGTACATTTCGGATCTTAAAAATGAGTTCCATACTTACCCGCAGCTTACCAAGCCATTTAGTAGGGTTGAGGCACATTAGAGATGCTTAACAGGGATTGGAATGGGTTCACGGGGTCCTAATTCGAAGAAAAACGAAGAATTGCATAAACTTTTCATTTTGCATCTGACCTCCACCGTAAGCTACGGTGGCCATAAAATCATTACGGTGATAAGCTACTGCCTTACGGTGGAAGAAAGACTTCAGTACCTACCGTAGCTTATGCTGGCTACCGTAAGCTACGATAGTGCCCAACACAGCTTTCATTTTTATTACTAAAACTTCATATCTTGACCAATTCACATCCTAATCACTTAAAAATTGTTTCTAATTGTCCGTAAAGCATTTCCCTACATAATTGACTAAAAATATTTACCCCGGGTCCTTAATCTTTACGAATTTCATTACCGTTACAATACATATGCACATTTATTCGACCCGTTTATTCCACCAATTTACCTTCGTCTTAGATAACTACTTTCGTCTCACTAAATCAATGCCTATCTTAGTACTCTCATTTATTACATAACCTTACATGTTTTCCCCGATATACATTAATATCAAAATTCTTTATACATACTAAGAAGTGAATTGGAATCACTTACCTTAAGCGTCCGTATTGGTGATCGCTTCCTCGCCTCCTCTTGACCCGTTTGCCATTCGTGCTTGCGTTATCTTGACATGATGCTTATCCTTTACATATCACCATATTCACATCCTTGTTAGCATACAAGATTTACATATCACCAATCGTATCTAGTTCCTATCTCACATTTGACTTTCAATAGTCAATTCCAACAAGCACAAGGCATAGATTTAACAATACATCATTCAAATTTTACGCACTTTAACATACCATCAAGTATGACATATAACGATCCATCATGCATCACACAATCCTCCTAGTCTTACAATCATCTTAATATTTCTAATCATGCTATTCTAATATTCATTGACTTTTCATAAAGACAACGGTTAAGTATGCAAACTTCCAACTTAGGTACATATGTCCATATCGATGTGGTCGGTCATACTAATGGCACCATAAACATTTTGTACCCATGTAGTAAAATACATACGAACACATGATCACCTAATTACATGTATACTCATTTCGTTCGCATTAGCATTTTCATATCTTCCCAACTAGCACCCTATCACATACTTAGCTAACCCAACATCCTTCCAACCCTACCCCTTCCTAGGATCTCATATGTTTCACCCTTACTTATCAATCACTAATAGGCAAACCGAATAATCCACAAGGTGTACATTACATCAATCAAGCATATTGTGGAAACCCATAAGGCGCACTCCTACCGAATCATTCATTAACTACGTTCTTACATGGACTTGATCAAAGACATATTCCTCGTGATACTTTACTATCAAATTTCTCACTATCATTTTCACCCATTATCATTCGCTATATGCATATAATTCCATTTATCATTTTCACCTAAGCATTTCATCAAACAGTTGGTGTGCATACCACTTTCTAAGCATAATGTATAAGTGGTTTAAGCATGTTCTCCCACATACATCTAATGAACCACTACATTCAAACAAAACTACATTGTCAATAATTCTACATCATGTTTAACTATTAAAACTATCATATAACATCTTATGCATCTACACAATCAGAATTTAACATTACATGCTCATCATAATCATCTTCGTACTCATGCACATGGGTTTCATACTAAATCATCAAGATAACTCAAAGTTCAACCATAAATCCACTTAAACACTATAGCATTAACAAGTATTCATTCCAATTTCAATTAAATTCATGGATTCATTCTAACCCCTTTTATTCACAATCACTAGAACTCATAATTTAACTTACCATATGATTGTTAGGGCTAGATGATGTAAAATCTTGATTCATGCAAGAGAGTTAAGATTGGATTCTACTTCAATTCTTCAACATTCATCACCATGAGAAACCCTCTTGGCTCCTTGGCTTGCATCGACACCAACATCAGACTTATGTCTGATGTTTGTGGTCTTCCCCACTTAAACCAAACTTCACTTAAAATGTGCAAGATTTAGCCTTGTACTTTGGTTAATTTATCTCTTTCCTTCTTGAGACTAATAGATATACAACTAAGTTAACTAATCCTAGTTAGTCAAATCTAGTTAAGTTATTTTATACATAATTCTAATATATGCCATATTTATTAAATATAAGATTTTTTTTTGGGCATTACACGTTAACATCATCAGCTATTTTTACAGAATGATCTTTAGGCTACAACAAAATTTAAAAAAACCTTCTTATACTTATTATACAATAAAATATATGCGTAGAAAATTATAAATTTACAGTATTTTTAACATCTGACTCGTCAACCAGACGCACAATCTTTGAATCAAATAGCCCATCATCAGCAAACTATATTTATAAGAAGGATCATATATAAGAAACCATATTTTAAATGATAATAATATATAAATATTACATGTGTATATATACATTAAAAATATCCTCAAAACTCGTAAACTGCTTAGAATTACCAACCGAAGCTCTAGTATCCTCATCATCCAAAGCAACTTCCCCGGAATCCAGAAGCTGTTTGTGTTTAGCCTACAAATTGAGATTTCAAAAGTTATCAGCATAATATAATAAAAGTTACTTATCACCGTCATGTTATCAAACAATGTATTTTATCATCAAAATTTTATACCGCAGCCAATAAATCAAACCCATCATCTCCATAAACTGAATCATCTAAAACAACTACATCAGCTTTCTTGAAGGAAACCTCAGTTCCAGTCTCGGAATGAAAAACAGAAAGCTCAAACGTTTTAGATGCAATCATGGTGAAAACCAACCAAGATTCAACTGCTATGGGAACTTCTTCAATCAATTTTAACCATCCATCAGTAAATCGGCATCCATCAGTCCATCCTTTCATCATCACATTCCAAAACCTTTCACCAACATAGATAGTTGCCATCCCATACTCGTAATTTTTACCATTGAATTGTTTCCAAAATTTGTCAGCAATTAGCTATAGAAGAAGCAAAGGAATATTTAGCGCAGACTTACAAATTTGATATGAACTAATGAGCAACAGAAGTTACAACGGATTAGCCAACAAAAGTTAAAATGAGAATTACTCAACTGGATTAGTCAATAGTAGTTACAGTATTTACACACAACCTAACCACTGTTTGGCTATCAACTATTACATACCTCTGTTGCTATCCAACAGAGGTTTCGTAACAACTGTCATCCATTATGTCCAGCAGAGGTTGCAATGTGGACAGATCTTAAATATCAGATGTTAATCAACCGAGGTTAAAACATTTAGTCAACATAAGTTAAAAAGGTTAGTCAACAGATGTTAAGATTATAAGGAAACAGACGTTAAAAGGGCAAATAGATGTTAGCAAGCTGTTGAGCTAGCATAAAATATTTAGAGTAAGTAACAAAATAATATATCGTTACTTACAGTCATGCCAACTTCAGGGCTAATATTTGTTGAAATGTAAGAGTTCTCGTAGACTTTTTCTTTAAAACATGAGACAACGAATGACAAACGTCCAATAGCTTTCACCAATACAGCATCTTTCGTTTTCAAACAACAATCTCTAACAAACTTTGTCCATCCATCCGTAAATATACAATGATCATCTCTCTTCCTTACTCGTACTAACTAGGATTTGTCACCATCAAGTAACTCTACAATTCGCCCATACGGGACCTCCTTGCCCCACAACAGAGTCTGAAAATCAAGTGGTATATTCTGCAACAGTAGTTAACAAACATCTTACATCAAAAATTAACGTAGAATCCTAATAGTAGAAGGAAAGTGTCACACCCCGATATTTCAACGTATTACCGGTGGGCCCGATGGGGAGTATTGTGACGTAGTTGATATCATCATGGTCAATTTATCACAGTTCAATGCACAGCGGAAGTCTAAAAGTAATAATATTACAAACCGAATGAAAGTAACATAAGTATTACAAACGGAATGCAAAAGGATCCACATGCGGATCAAAACGAAGGAACTAGTGTTCAACAGATTTTAAGTGACAAAGCTTGCAAGACTCTTTATTTATTCACTCAGGAGTAGCCAGCCTATTTTGCATAGTACGTGCACTTAACCTTTTGGAAAATACGTCAGTTTACACTGGTAAATACAATTAACTGACTCTTTTGAAAATATTTAAGAAAGTTGATTTAAATGCACAAGGCACAAATAATCTTTTATAACTTGGGACAATTATTATAAAAATAATCTTGTATACAGTTTTAAATGTTTGTCGTCCGTCAGGGCCGGATAGAAGAGCCGGACAAGATTAACTGACACACCACAAGTATAATGCCCACAAGGAATACCTTATTGTGGGATACTTTTCTACATACGCAACTGTCAGGTGTATGCCTACACCCCGTGCTTAAGTCGTGGCTATTTCAAAGAATGAGCCAAGGATATCCAGGACATGGTCATTAACCCCCCAAAGGCCATATACCAAACAAAACAGATTAAAACAGGTTATTTAATTATATTAATCACAATCTGATTTAAATAACTACACACCTGACCAAGCGGTATTATTATAATACCGTATCCCAAGCCCGTATAGGGAAAATAAGTTAAAAGTATTTACCTGAGCAAATTATACAAATTTATCCCAGCCGTATACAATCAGCAAGTGAAAATATCTTTTACTGGGCTCCTAAATCTGGAACGAAGGTTTTAATAACCTATTAGATTCCTAACAGGTCTTACTTAAGTTTAAACTTAGACCGGTTAGTTTTAAAGGAATATATATGGTTCAAAACGCAAGATTAAGCGAAGACCGGATTAGAATGTGATTTAGACCCGAAAAGTTTGAAGACTTGTATAATATGGGTAAACTAAACACATTCTGGATTTTGAAGTAAAAATGATAAGTTTTGACCCGTTTCGGTCAATTTATGCAAACTAGTCACATAAACCGTACCGAATGCGAAAAATGCATAACGTGTAACCAAATGAGTCATACACAGGTTTCACAAGTTAATATGCCTTAAATATGTTATGATATCAGTATGATACCTTCAATTATGCCCAAATCGAATTTAAACTCAAATTAAGCCCCGTAGGGGTATTTTGGTCATTTTAAAGATTATAAAAGTGGTTAAATAATAATCCGAGGTTCTGGTCTAAACTGATCAGTAAAAATATTTATTTTAGTAGGTTATATCAGTAAGATATTGCATATATGTGAAATATATCATTTATAACCAAGCTATGCACCGCAGGGGCATTTTGGTCATTTCACACAAGCTTTAAAGGTCAAATTTGGAAATATGAGTTCAAAACTTTTACTTACTATTAAAGTATAAAAATTTTACTTAAAACATCAGTAGGTATTAAGTCTTATATGTCAAAAATAGTTGTAATCCATACTATGCGTTTAAAACGCGTAAAAAGTCAGTTTTAATCGATTTTCAGGTTATATAAGGAAAGCTGGGATTTTTATCAGTTCAGAAGGCTTAAAATATTTTATTTAACATATAAAATCAGTAGAAAAAGGTTTGGAATCAAAATGTTATGTAAAACTCATTTTATTAGCAAAAAGGGTATAACCGACAATCATCGAATCAAAGCAAGAACCCTATGCTATGATCAGTTTAAAAATTAATAAAAATCTTTAAAAATCCCAAAATATTATATTACATCAGTGGGTAAAAGGTTTGGTGTCAAAATTTGGGTTTAAATAGGCTTTATGCTAAAAATGTCGTTTAATTAATAAAAAGCTTTCAAATTACGATATGGAGCATAACTCCTAATCCAGACCTCAAACTGATGTCAAATTTTTAGGACATGTTTATAAATCAGTAATAAAGGTTTTTGTCCTCTCACATTTTCAAAAATCTGGTTTTATTATCAAAAGGGCATAATGGTCAACATTTAAGCAATTAACGGAAACATGCAAATGAATCGGATTAATTAGGAAACAAGTTGTATAACCTCAGAGGGTTATACTAACCTATAACCTGGTCCTAATGGACCTCTAAGGCATATCTAAACTAAGCTAAATCGGGTCAGAACTGAAAGTCAAAGCAAAAGTCTACTTTTGCCACTTTCGGTTCCGAACCAAACTCAAAATTGTCGGGTTGAACATGCTTAGACATGTTCTTACATTAATTACCAAGTTATATAAGTGTTAAAACAGGTTTTATAGCTTCTACATTGTTAGTTATGAGTTTATTTGCAAAATAGCTTTCTGTTGACTTTTTAATATTAAGTTTGACCCGACAATTGACTAAGTTAGAGTGGAAATCAGAGGGTGCCCTTTTAAGGGTTTATTACCCACATAATTACCTACTCATAGTCACTTTCAATTCGAAAAATGGCTGGACCACTAGTGATTAATCACTAAGTCAAAGCTTAATTACGACGGCTTTGACTTTTGGTCATTACACTAAAAAAACTTAATTACAGAGGCTAAGAACGCTTACATGAGTCCTTAGCATGAAGATTGAGACTAATAGAGCTTCCTTCCAAAGTAGGATGCTCCAGAGAGTGATTTCAAAAGCTCCAAAGCTTGAGAGCAAGTTTGAAAGTATGAAAATTTATGATGTGCAAGTTATGAGCTCCAAATCTGCCCCTTTATATAGGGTTTTGGATGGATCCAAGATTGTTACAAGTGTCTCCAAGTATAATCTGAGGCATACATGTGTTTAGGTGGTTTTTAAAACCCGCAAAGAGTCCACATAATCGAGTTAAAGCTGAATTGGAGAAGAAGAACTGCTGAACCTGCACCTGTGCAAAGAATCTGTCCAGATCAGACCGTCGCCTCACGCGACGGCAGAGGGTGTTGGTGGTGGCGTGACGCCACCATGTGGGTCACCTGATCTGCAAGTTTTCAATGTTGACATTTTCACCCCTGGACCTTCTAAAGCGTAAATTCTTTCTTTTTAAGCACTTTTAACCCATTTAACTTTTATTCTTGTGATCCATGAGATATAACCAAACACCGTTAGGTCTAGTTTCATTAAATGATAACCGAAAACATAAGTTTTGCCTTGTTGATGCTTTTAACCCCTTAATTTCGAAAGTTAACGTATTTTCCTCATACGACCTTGTGAAATTTTTATCACTTATTCTCGGGAGCATAATTAATCATTACAAAGCTTCGGGTTCGTTAAAAGGTCACTCAGAGGTATAATTTAAACATGTTGACACATTTAACCCTCGCGTCTTGTAAACTTTCACTTTCTTCCACAAACGGTTTCATACGATTCATGATTCATTCGTTTAACGGTATAAACATCGTGTAGGGTTGTTGAAAGACAAAATTATCAAATGTTGACACTTTTAATCCTTCTACACACATACTTTCTTCGTTGTCAACTTTAGTCCTTCATAATCAATCCGATAAACGTTTAAAGTCCATGACACGTGTCGACATTATATTGGTTTGCAAGGTGTTACTGATGCGTGTGAAGTGTTATATATATTAGGTGTATATTTTAAGCCCTTTAACACTTTTTTTTAGCCAAGTTTTAAATTTATAAAACACGATATTTACTAACACTAAACACACATATGGGCAAGTGCACCCATCGTGAGCGTAGTATAGTGTTGGTAAGATACCGAGGCCGTCCAAGGACACAAGAGCTTTTAGTACCGGTTTATCCTCAACGTCTAATCAAATCAAAAAGTTTAGAAAAAATGTTTTAAACTAAGAAAAATAAAGACTAACTAAAATGCTGAAAATAAAAATAAAAGAAAAAACAGATAGACAAGATGAATCACTTGGCTCCGACTCGTGTATAGTGTAACCTTTGATTATTTCCGCACTTTTGCACTTGTTTAAGAGATTATCTTAGTTATTGTAGTAGGCCCCTCTTTTGAAGGTGACGTTACCCTCAACCCAGTAGTTTGAGTCAGCAAGGATACAATCCTAAAGGGTCGGATTATTGAAAGATAATTAATTAAGTTATTAATGCAAATTATGGTAGGCCCCTCTTTTTGAGGTGACGTTACCCTCAACTAAGTAGTCTGAGTCAGCAGGGATACAGTCCTAAATAGCCGGGTTATAGTATTAATAGTAGTTAACTTATGAGGGGATCAAAGAGTTTGGACCCCCGCCATCCAATACCGTTAAGTATTGAAGGAGGTCCTACTAAATTTGACCCAGGTCCATTGCAGGACCTCTAAACGCTGAACAATGGCAAGACTCTTACCAAACCGTTCCCTTAACCCCCGACCAGGTAGCCAACATACCTCCATATAGACCGTGGAGATATGAATGGTGAAAATATTTTATTTTATATAGACAGTAAAATAACGCCAAGACACCATGGACAAACGATAAGGAAGAATCACCTTCAACATAAGAAACTAGTTATTAAAGTCATTAATACAAAACCAAGTAAAAAGTGCGAAAAGATTAGAAATAAAAAGTATTACACTAGACACTTGTCTTCACCAAGTGATGTAAGAGACTTAGGCAAACATGGCCTTGATTGTCAAGAACTCTTACGATCAATCTTGGATCCCGAGACGACTCACACACTCTATGATGGACAATGGATGATGGTGTTATGGTGGTGGTGGGTGGTGGGTGAAGTGTGAGAGAGGTGGTGTGCCAAGGGATGGTTTAAGCTTGAGCCAAGCACTCCTATTTATAGGCTGGACAGAAGCTCGGGCACGGCCGCGTGTCCAGTGGGCATCGCCCCGTGTCCAGTGGGCACGGCCCCGTGTCCACATCCTTCTCTTTCTTCATTTAAAGCAGCTTGTCTTATTAGTTGACCACGCCCCCGTGTCCGCTGAGCACGACCCCGTGTGCAGAAGAATCTTTGTACTATGAAGATTTGCCTGGATTGTGCGAATCTTATAGTTGACCACGGCCCCGTGTTCGCTGAGCACGGCCCCGTGGTGGGCAATAGAAGCTTCTACTACTTTGTCTTTTCTGCTGACACTTGGGCACGCCCCCGTGCTGGCTGAGCACGGGGCGTGTTCAGTCTTCTGTCTTCTTGTTTTGCTTGGGAAGATGCTGTCGTGGGGTCAGGCATGTCACGTTTGTTCCTTTTCTTGTATTTATGTTAGATTTTGCTGACTTTTTGCTTCTTTTGTTAGTTTGAGCTCATTTAATCCTGAAAATACAAAAGGAAGACAAAAGCACACTTTTCCAACATTAGTACTAAAAAAGGGTTAGTTTTATGCCACAATTGATGTAATTTATATGTTGCATTTTGCACACATCAAATACCCCCACACTTGAATCTTTGCTTGTCCTCAAGCAAAACTCTTTATAATGTGGCTTTACACACCCAAATGGAATGGGTAGAAGAGAACGTTTTTGGGCTTGTCATAGAGTGTCGGGATTTCCAAGATTCTTTATTAAGTTTTATTTTTATTTATTTACAATCCTATTCGTCATGATTTATTTAAAACTTTTCATAAGATAAACTACTTATTCGGGCATAACATGCCTCTTTAAAATTCTCTTTATATACAAGTTCACATACCTCACGGGGGGTCACTCAACACTCGGCCGAAAATGTATTTTAGTGGATCACTCGAGAGCAGTATGGAACTTACTCCTACCATAGGCTTGCCAAGCAATCAATCCTCCTTCTTTTTAACTATATACCTTTGTAAATATCAAGAGGACTTTTTTTGGGTGAAGGGTTAGGTTTGGGTTAAAGGTAGGTGGTTGGGTTAGTAGAAAAGGGCGAAAAAGCGTAAAAAGCGTCGGTTTTCGTAAGACTTTCTATTTTTCAACTTTTTCTTATTTTGATGAAGCCATTATTCCAAACAAAGTTATTTTTAATGAACTTGCTTGTTTATTTGTTTCTGCTTCATCATCAACACATTTTTTTTAGGAAAGTCATACGAAGAACCGAGCTAGTTACTAAAACAAATGGTTAAAAATGAAAAAGGTTTAGGTGGGTAAAAGGGTGTTTGTTTGGGTTATGAAATGAAAAGGTTTAGGCTCAAAGGGGCTAACTAGGGGGATTTTGGGTAGGTAGTAAAAAAAGAGAAAAATAATGGTGTAGAAATAAAAAGGGTTAGTCCTAATGCCTCCATCATTTACTTACTCGGGTTTAAGTTGGTAAGGACCGGGAATGTATCGTCATGGCAAGTTCTAGAGTCGTAAGAACCAAGCGGCTATTCACACAAGAAAAGAAAAATGAGCATTTAGTTTAAAGATATGTATTTGTATGCTCAATAAAGGCTCAAAACTCACTTTTGTGGGAATGGGTTTTTTATGTGATCAAGTATATATAATTAAATTTTAACTAAGCTTGTCATGCCTTTTCATAATTTTCTTATGTTGGTTCTTTTTATCAATCTTGGATCCCGAGACGATTCACACACTCTATGATGGACAATGGATGATGGTGGTGGATGATGGTGTTATGGTGGTGGTAGGTGGTGGGTGAAGTGTGAGAGAGGTGGTGTGCCAAGGGATGGTTTGAGCTTGAGCCAAGCACTCCTATTTATAGGCTGAACAGAAGCTCAGGCACGGCCCCGTGTCCACATCCTTCTCTTTCTTCATTTAATGCAGCTTGTCTTATTAGTTGACCACGCCCCTGTGTCCGCTGAGCACGACCCCGTGTGCAGAAGAATCTTTGTACTATGAAGATTTGCCTGGATTGTGCGAATCTTATAGTTGACCACGGCCCCGTGTTCGCTGAGCACGGCCCCGTGGTGGGCAATAGAAGCTTCTACTACTTTGTCTTTTCTGCTGACACTTGGGCACGCCCCCGTGCTGGCTGAGCACATGGCATGTTCAGTCTTCTGTCTTCTTGTTTTGCTTGGGAAGATGCTGTCGTGGGGTCGGGCATGTCACGTTTGTTCCTTTTCTTGTATTTATGTTAGATTTTGCTGTCTTTTTGCTTCTTTTGTTAGTTTGAGCTCATTTAATCCTGAAAATACAAAAGGAAGACAAAAGCACACTTTTTCCAACATTAGTACTAAAAAGGGTTAGTTTTATGCCACAATTGATGTAATTTATATGTTGCATTTTGCACACATCAGTTACATCCTCACCCCTTAAAAGAAATCTCGACCTCGAGATCTACTGAAATAAATGAGGGTACTTCTGTTTCATTGTGGATTCAACCTCCCACGTATACTCGGGACCTCTACGGGCATCCCATTTAACCTTCACAATTTCTACATGCTTCTTTCGAAGCTTCTTAACCTGTCGATCCTCGATCGACAAAGGTTTTTCAACAAACTTTAAGCTCTCATCTACATGCACATCCTTATGTGACATGGCTTGCGATTCATCAGCTAGACACTTCTTCAGATTGCAGATGTGGAACACATTATGAATTCCACTGAGCTCTTCATGCAGGTTTAACTTGTAAGCCACTGTTCCGACACATTTGATGATCTCAAATGGTCCTATGTATCTTGGGCTTAGCTTGCCTTTCTTGCCAAAACGCTTTACCCCTTTCCAGGGTGATACCTTAAGTAACACTTTGTCACATACCTCGAATTTCAGAGGTTTACGCCTTTTATCTGCGTAGCTTTTCTGCCTATCCCTGGCAGCTTTGAGACGATCACGTATCTGCACAATCTTATCTGTCGTCTCCAGGACTATATCAGGTCCTGTTAGTTAGACATCACCAACTTCTGCCCAACAAACGGGTGTCCTACACTTTCTTCCACACAAATCTTTGAAAGGTGCAGCTTGAATACTTGGGTGATAGCTATTATTGTATGAAAATTCGATCAACGGAAGATGATCATCCCAACTTCCACCTAAATCAATAACACAAGCTCTTAAGATATCATCCAGAGTTTGAATTGTACGCTCGCTTTGACCATCTGTTTGAGGATGATATGCAGTGCTGAAGTTTAATCGAGTGCTCAAGGATTGCTGAAAGCTTTTCCAAAAATGTGATGTATATCTTGTGTCCCTATCAGAGATGATAGACACTGGCACCCCGTGAAGAGATACAATCTCGTCCACGTACAGCTGAGCTAACTTATCTGAGCTGTGTGTTTCCTTAGTAGATACAATCTCGTCCACGTACAACTGAGATAACCCAGATAGTATCATTTCCTCGCTTTGTTTTTGGTAACTTAGTGATAAAATCCATAGTTACCATTTCCCACTTCCAGGTGGGAAGTTCAGGTTGTTGCAGCAAACCTGACGGCTTCTGGTGTTCTGCCTTAACTTGAGCACACGTCAGACATTTAGTCACATAAGTGGCTATAGATTTCTTCAAATCTATCCACCAATAATTTGCCTTTAAATCCTGGTGCATCTTATCACTGCCAGGATGAACAGAATACTTGGAACTATGGGCTTCTTGAAGGATCACGTCCTGAAGTCCTCCATAGATTGGAACCCATATTCGTCCATTAAATCTTAGGATTCCATCATTGCCATATGATAACTGCTCAGCAGTTACTCCCAACTTTTCATTTGGATAGTTAGCTTCTAATACAGCTTCCTTCGGAGCGGCTAATAACCTTTCATTCAAGTTGTTCTTCAGTTCAATACTCTTGGCATTGATCCTAATGGGCTTAACCCTTTCCTTCCTGCTGAGAGCGTCAGCTACAACATTCTCTTTGCCTGGATGGTAGCGAATTTCACAGTCATAATCATTTAAAGTCTCCATCCATCGACGTTGTCACATGTTCAGATCCTTCTGATTGAACAGATGCTGAAGGCTCTTATGATCAGAATAGATCACACATTTGGTACCATATAAATAATGCCTCCAAATTTTTAGTGCAAACACAACGGCACCCAATTCCAAGTCGTGGGTGGTGTAATTCTTTTCGTGCACTTTCAATTATCGTGAAGCATAGGCAATAACTTTGCCCTTCTGCATAAGCACACATCCCATGCCTGTGTGCGATGCGTCGCAGTATACCACAAACTCTTCAATTCCCTCAGGCAATGTCAATACCGGAGCATTGCTCAACTTTTGCTTAAGAATCTCAAAGGATTCTTGTTGCTTAGGACCCCAATCAAACTTTATATTCTTTCAGGTTAGTGAAGTTAGGGGTGCTGCAATCCTTGAAAAGTTTTCAATAAAATGCCTATAATATCCTGCCATACCCAAGAAGCTGCGAATCTCTGTGGGCGTCTTCGGTTCTTGCCAATTCATGATGTCTTCAATCTTAGCGGGATCCACCTGGATACCACGCTCGCTAACCACATGTCCAAGAAATTGGACTTCACGAAGCCAAAACTCACATTTTGAAAACTTGGCGTAGAGCTTCTCTTGCTGAAGAAGTGTAAGGATACATCGAAGGTGCTTTTCATGATCAGCCTGATTCTTCGAATAAATAAGAATGTCATCAATGAAGACGATGACAAACTTGTCCAAGTAGGGCTTGCAAACTCGATACATGAGATCCATGAACGCTGCTGGTGCAATAGTGAGCCTGAAAGGCATCACCAAGAACTCGTAGTGACCATAACGAGTTCTGAATGCAGTCTTATGCACATCTTCATCTCTAACCTTCAGCTGATGGTAACCTGACCTTAAATCAATCTTGGAGAAGTAACTTGCCCCTTGCAATTGATCGAACAGATCGTTGATCCTGGGCAATGGATATCTGTTCTTGATTGTAACCTTGTTCAGCTCTCGGTAATCGATGCATAGACACATCGATCCATCCTTCTTCTTTACAAACAGAATCGGTGCTCCCCAGGGATATGAACTAGGTCGAATAAAACCTTTTGCCAACAAGTCATCCAGTTGAGTCCTTAATTCTTTCATCTCAGTCGGTGCTAACCTGTAAGGTGCTCTTGCAACTGGTGCTGATCCAGGAATGATGTCAATTCTGAACTCCACTTGCCTATCTGGAGGTAACCCAGATAGTTCTTTAGGGAATACTTCTGGATATTCAGAAATGACAGGGATGTCTTCAACCTTGGGCTTTGGTTCATCAATAGTTACTTGTGCCATGTAAATGACACAACCCTTCTTCAAACATCTTGACGCCTTAAGCATAGACACTTGCTTAGGCAACCCATACTGAGTATCTCCTTGTATGGTAAGTGGCTCACCATACGGAGTTTTGATAACCACTTGTTTCTTGTCACAAACAATTTGGGCTTGGTTATGAGATAACCAATCCATGCCTATCACTATGTCGAAACCAGCTAGTTTCAAAGGAAGCAAGGATAACGAAAAAGAATGGTTCCTAATGGATATAAAACATCCATCTAACACAGTTGAAGCAGTTTCTATGGTACCATCAGCCAATTCTACTTCATATTTTATGCTTAGGGTTTTAACAGGAAGATTTAACAACTTACAAAACTTATCATCAACAAATAACTTATATGCACCCGAATCAAATAACACCCTTGCATAAACATCATTGATAAGAAAGGTACCTGTTATCACGTTGGCATTCTGGATCACTTCCTGAGCATTCATTTGAAAGACCCTAGCATTGGTCTTCTTACCTTCTTCAGGTTTCTTTGCATATTTCGGGCAGTTTGTCTTAATATGCCCCTTCTCGTTACAACCATAACAGGTCGCATCTTTCAACTTCTTGCAATCCAAAGTCTTATGTTCGTTGGATTTGCATATCCCACATCCCATCGGCTTTGACTACGACTTTGATTCAAACTTGCATTTTCCAAAATGACGCTTCTGGCAGGTTTTGCATTTAGGCTTCTCATCCGTTTGCTGGTTACCCTTGTTAGACCTAGAATTCTTCTTGTGGTCTGTGTTCCCCTTATGCTTCTTATCAGAATGTCGTGAGTTATCATCCTCACGTTTCCTTTTTCCTTCTTCAGAACTCTTAAGCGATCTCAGCATGACCGCATCCAGAGCAAGGGATAACGACAAATCAGCCGCTGACCTAAAAGTAGTGGGTTGAGACGCCTTCACACTAGCATTAATCTTCGGGGCTAAACCCCCAATAAAACGGGCTATACGTTTTGGTTCCGGTGTCACCAAGTAAGGAACCAATTGAGACATAGTATTGAAGCTCGTGAGATATGCCTGACAGTCTAAATTCTTCATGACCAAGGTCAAGAAGTCAGTTTTGATTTTCTCAACTTCATGTTGAGGACAATAATTTTCTTTGATAAGAGCAACAAACTGATCCCATGTCAGGTTATACAACGTGTTCTTCCCAGTAGCCTGGATCAAGGATCTCCACCAAGCTAGAGCTTCTCCTTTAAATGATTATGACACAAACTTCACAATGTCTTGCTCTGCACAACCACTAATATCTACCACTGTATCCATCTTATCTAGCCACGTCATGCAATCAATGGCTCTTTTTCCCCCAGTGAAATCCCTGGGCTTGCAGGATACAAAATACTTATAAGAACAACTTTTAACACGTGGCTTTTGATTGAGCTCAACTCTCTTAGACGGGACACTCCTCTGATTCGAAGAATGATGAGAATCACTCTTGCGAGCTGTATGAGTCTTGGAGGGTGGTTTTGGATGAGGTACCGATAGGGTCTTGCTCCGAGTACCACTTGACTCTCTAAACTGCCTGTCCACGGCTTTAGTAACAGCATTGTCAATCAATGCTTTAAGTTCCGCACCAGTTATGTTGATTCGGGTAGTATCATGATTCTCCCGTGGGTGAGTGTTGACTTCTTCAGATTCTGCCATGTAGCTTGATTGCTACATAAAATGATGACAATAATTTATTCAGAAGTCTATTATGGACTAGTCATCTTGATGAATCATTAACCATGGTGTTTAATAAACCATATTGGTTAATTTGCTAGTCATCTTTATTCAGGATTTTTATTATAATTATCCTCAGTTATAATTCATTAAAATATTATAATGGCACAAAAGGCCAAGTCACAAGGACAAATTTAAATTATAAGCCATGATCTTATAGGATCGAGGCATTAAGGCTTGAATCATAGTTCATCATCTTTTCTTGACAGAGATTCGTAGACTACAACTGTTTTTAGTCTCAAAGGACATTAAATATGGCCCGTAGGCACTTCATCACTAATGGATGTTTAAATAATTAAGAAAGAGGAATTGGAAGAATCCAAGATAAGGATGACTAGTGTGATTTTATCGAATCACATTTTGTCAGGAGTGCTAACATGTTTTCAGATGGCAACAAGGATCTGAATCTTAAAAAGGTTCTACCATCTGGGCCTTGTCTAAAATGACATATCAGCTAGGTTATACCTTCAAGATTCTCTTTCAACATTCAATGGCAGATCAATTACAAAAGGAGTGATATTTTGATTTATTTCATATATTATATTCATATATAATGATAAAAATGAAATTTAAATAAAACATTCCAATAAATTTTAAAAGGAGTACATAATTGCCCTAAACGGGACTTGAAAGAAATAACATTGTCCATGAAGGGACTAAAAGATAAATATGTCCTTATAAGGACTATTAAAGAAATGAAATTCAACAAAAGGAGTTTCTTCTTCACTTTATTTCTGAAAGTCTCCTCCTTGGTTCACCTTGTGCGGTATGGGTACAGAAGGTTTTGGCGGGTAGTCCAATTCTTCCACATTAGGAACCTTAGCAGAAGTGGAATCCAAGGATTCTATGGTTAACAAATAATATGGATCACGGATAGGGCTAGGGCATGTATAATCCAAGTTTGGGATTCCAAGACTTGGAGGTAAGAAATATGTATTATTTTGATCCATAGGTATCATCTTCAGAGTGGGAGCCTCAGGGACCGTTGGTATGGACTTCTCCGATGTTGGCTTCACATTTGAAGTTTCAAAAGTCTTAGGTAAAGAATCCGAAGTATGGTTAATGGTTTAAACTAGTTTGATTTTGGGAATGGGTCCAAAAGGATCCTTTCTCGATACTGGTCTTACGCTTATTCGACCTATGGTACGAAGCTTAACATTCTTAAACTTCGGGTTTGGAGAGCTTCCACCAATGGCAGCTTTACTCGGCGACATGTTCCTGAAATGCACAAATATCGAAAACAATGTATACTTATTAGGGATGAGATTATTCCTAGTTCATGTCTAGACTCGGAGGTCAAGGAATGTGCAACTGTGGCATTGAGATTAAACACAAAAGGCTAGTGTTTAATTCACTCAATGTTGGCTCTGATACCAACCTGTCACACCCCGATATTTCCACGTATTACCGGTGGGGAGTATCGTGTCGCAACCCCCGATCCCAAATCCCCCAGGAACGGGCGGCCGCGAGCCAGTTTCGGTGGTATCACGTATTTGTCTAATTTGGTAGCGGAATTTTTTTTCATCAGGACCGTAGTTAGGAAATAATTTATCAGAGTAAAATACCACATTTCCATAATATTAAACATATGGGATAAACCCAAGTTCACAGTACACACATTTTCATAGGAATAAATCCTATTTTATTTAATAAAAACATCTATTTTATTTTAGGTAACTTTATTGCCACTTTTCCAAGCCTTCAGTGCTGTCCAGCTGGCTTCTATTTGGCTTTCACAGTTTGTTACCTGAAACGCGTTTTAAAAACATTTGTCAGTCGGAAATACTGGTGAGTGAATACCAATTTAATCAAGTTGAAATAAAATCTCATTGTACAGTATTGAGGGCGATCTCGCAATTACATTTGTTTCCAAGTTATATCAATTAGCATCCATGGTACTGTTTGTGGACATGTTACTCCTTGACCAGGTGGTAACAAATTTTGTATACAAAACCCCAACATACGCATGATAATTGTATTCTTACAAATACTCGATAACTGCTTAATATACATTTAATTGTATGAGGTTTTGTAAAACAGTTCACAAAAAGGTTTACAAAAAGCGGATAAACTCACATTGCTGTCTTAGATTTTCTGTAAGGGTTTCCTGAGAATTATCTATAATTTACACAAAAGCACACGTGTTAGTATAATAACCCATTTTAACATTAGTAATACCCTCCCCGAGACGGCATTCCAACGACTACGTCGGGCAGAACCACGACAGCCGTTAAGGAACCCTAGATCAATCGGGCAGCGTATCTAATACGTATCCAGGGGTTATAATACTTACAACGGAGCAGAACTTCGCTATTTAGGGGGTATTAGACCCGAGTATAATGCCTATTATGAGAGAATCACGTTTAGAAAGAAATATTTGAGCGAACAGACTGAAGATCCGATGCCTCTTATTTATAGTGCTGATTTCTCATTTTCTCGCGGCCCGCGTAAATGTAAGCAAAGGCTTACGCGGCCTGCGTCAAACCCGGTCAAAGGCATAGGTGATCCGGGTCACCACATAGGTCCAACACGCGTTATGACACGTGTCAACACAGGGGTTCGCTGGACCTTTAAGTTATCGCAGCCCGCGTAGATGTTAACTAAGGTTTACGCGGCCCGCCTGAAATCAATTTTCTTTGTTTTTAATTATTTTTGATAATATTTAGGGTATTCGGGGCCCGTTTTCACGTATGGGGTGTATTTTGGGACACATTGGGATATTTTAAAATATATTAGGGTGTCGGAAATAATTCGAGGGTGTTGGTTTTCTTGAGGATTGTTATATCCTTCCCACCTTTTTTAGAGCTCGTCCTTGAGATCTACTAAAATAGGTGTGGATATTTCCTTTGCATTTCAGATTCAAGCTCCCATGTGTACTCAGGTCCTCTTTTGGAGTCCCACTTCACTTTGACCAGAGCTAATCTCTTGTGCTTGAGATTCTTGACTTTCCTGTCTTCAATCTGTAGAGGCCTTTCTACAAACTCAAGTTGTTCATTTACCTCTATATCCTTAAGAGGTACCATCAGTGATTCATCGGCTAAGCATTTCTTGAGATTTGATACATGAAATACATCATGTATTTCTGCCATTTCCTCTGGCAGTTGTAGCTGATAGGCTACAGGTCCTATTCTTTTAATAATTTTAAAAGGTCCAACATACCTGGGACTTAGCTTTCCCCGTTTGATGAATCTTACCACTCCTTTCCAAGGAGAAACCTTTAACAATACTTTATCTCCTACTTGAAATTCCAAGGGTTTGCGTCGGTTGTCAGCAAAGCTCTTCTGTCGATCTCGTGCTGCTTTTAGTCGTTCCTTAACTTGAATGATCTTGTCAGTTGTTTCCTACACTATCTCAGGTCCAGATAGTTGCTTTTCCCCAATTTCTACCCAACAGACTGGGGTTCGGCACTTTCGTCCATAAAGTGCTTCGAATGGTGCAACATTGATACTTGTGTGATAACTATTATTATAAGAAAATTCTATTAAAGGTAAGTGATCATCCCAATTACCTCCAAAATCAATTACACAAGCTCTAAGCATGTCCTCCATCGTCTGAATTGTCCTTTCGCTTTGTCCGTCTGTTTGAGGGTGATAAGCTGTGCTTAGATTTAACTTTGTTCCCATTGCTTTTGGAAACTTGACCAAAAATGAGAAGTAAAATGGCTATTCCTATCAGAAACGATTGATAAAGGTATTCCATGTAATGAAACTATTTCATTTACATATAATTTAGCTAGCTGTTCCATACTGAAAGTTTCTCTCACTGGTAGGAAATGAGCTGACTTGGTTAGCCTATCTACAATCACCCAGATTGTATCATTTCCTTTCTTTGTTTTGGGTAATTTAGTAACAAAATCCATTGTTATCAATTCCCATTTCCATACAGTCATTTCTAAATGTTGTAACAAACCTGAGGGTTTCTGGTGTTCAGCTTTAACTTGTGAACAAGTTAAACATTTAGAAACATAGGCTGCTATGTCCTTTTTCATTCCTATCCACTAGAAATTCTTTCTTAAATCTTGGTACATTTTATCACTTCCTGGATGCATCGTATATTTGGACTTATGGGCTTCTTCTAATATACGATGGCGTAGGTTTCCTAATTTAGGTATCCACATTCTCTTTTGATGGAATCTCCAAATTCCATCTGTTCCTTGTTCTAATTCCTTTAGCATACCTTTTAATTTGTCAGTATCATCCTTGATTACTGATTCTTGTGCTGTTCTGATTTGATCATTTAAATCTACTTGTAGATTTAATTTAAGAAAACGTACCATTTTTGGCTTTTCGTGATATTTTCGGCTTAAAGCATCAGCAACTACATTTGCTTTTCCTTCATGATACTGGATATCACAATCATAATCATAATCACTAAGCATTTCCATCCAACGTATTTGTCTCATATTCAATTCCTTTTGCCCGAAAACATACCTTAAACTCTTATGATCAGTAAATATGGTAAACTTACTACCATAAAGATAATGTCTCCAAATCTTAAGGGCAAAAATTATAGATCCTAATTCTAAATCATGGGTTGAATAATTCTCTTCATGATTCTTAAGTTGTCTACACGCATAAGCTATAACCTTTTGGCGTTGCATTAATACACATCCATAACCTAGTTTGGAAGCGTCACAATAGACTACAAAGTCTTCAGTTCCTTCTGGTAACGCTAGTATGGGTTAATCTTTGCTTAAGAATTCTAAAAGCTTCTTCCTGTTTTGGTCCCCATTCAAACTTAATGGATTTACAAGTTCACTTAGTTAAAGGAATGGCTATTCTAGAAAAATCTTGAATAAATCTTCTATAATAACCGGCCAATCCTAAGAAACTTCTAACCTCGGTTGGTGATTCAGGGGTTTTCCATTTGGTAATCGCCTCGATCTTTGTGGGATCCACATGAATTCCTTCATGATTAACTAAGTGTCCAAGAAATTGTACTTGCTCTAACCAAAATTCGCCCTTTGAGAATTTAGCATAAAGCTTTTCCTTTTTTAATAGACTTAAAAGTGCGTGCAAATGCTTTGCATGATCTTCTTTACTTTTAGAGTAAATGAGAATATCATCTATAAAGACAATTATGAATTTATCCAAATATGGATTACATATTCGGTTCATCATGTCCATAAATGCGGCTGGGGCATTGGTTAAACCAAATGGCATGACAGTAAATTCATAATGACCATACCTTGTTCTAAACGCGGTTTTAGGAATGTCCTCTTCCTGTACCTTTAATTGATGATATCCTGACCTTAAATCGATTTTAGAGAAAAATCGAGCTCCTTGCAATTGGTCGAACAGATCATCGATTCTCGGTAATGGGTACCGGTTCTTAATCGTGACCTTGTTTAATTCACAGTAGTCAATGCACATACGCATTGATCCGTCCTTCTTTTTAACGAATAAAATTGGTGCTCCCCATGGCGATGAGCTTGGCTGTATAAATCCTTTTTCCAGCAATTCATCCAATTGTTTCTTCAGTTCTTGCATCTCTGCTGGTGCCAAACGGTAAGGTGCTTTGGCAATTGGTGCTGTTCCAGGTAACAGATGAATTCTGAATTCAACTTCCCTATCTGGCGGTAGTCCTGGTAATTCTTCTGGAAATACATCTGAAAACTGAGACACTACTGGAATGTCTTTTAATTCTTTTCCTTTAGTGTTAGTGATTATGGAAATCAAATACACTATAGATCCTTTTCTTATATAACTTGCAGTTTTCATCACAGAGATGAATTTAGTGGATCTAGATGGTTTATCTCCTCTAATTGTGATCTTTTCACCCTTTGGTGAATTTACTTGAATTGACTTTTGATCACATAGAATACTGACTTTATTGGCTATTAACCAATCCATTCCTAAAACGACATCAAATCCTGCCAGATTCAATGGATAAAGGTTTGCAATAAACTTTTGATTTAAAAACTCTATTTTTGCTCCCTGCAAGATTTCAGAAATCCTAACGGCTTCTCCATTTGCTGTCTCAACTAGACATTCTTGTGGTAGTTTAGTTAATGACTGGTTTAGAAGTTTGCAAAATGAAGTATTAATAAAACTTTGGTTTGCACCAGAGTCAAATAATACTTTAGCAAAAACATCATTAACTAAAAACGTACCAGCTATCACGTCTGGAATCATCTTGGCTTCATCTGCAGTTAGAACGAATGCTCTAGCATCTTTAGTGTTCCTGTTGTTCACAGCTGGAGCCAATTTCGGACAATTCGGCTTGATGTGACCTTTTTCTCCACAGTTGAGGCATAGTCCATTACTGGATTTTCTCCTGCAATCTTCTTCCTTGTGTCCTGGCATCTTGCAGAAATTGCAAAGAGTGGAGCATTTTCCCAAATGTTTTTTATTGCAGACCTTGTAGAATGGTGCAGAGGTAGAACCCATATTCCTACGATTGAAATTCCCAGAACGGAATTCTTGGGTAAACCTTTGAGCTAGGTTTCTCCTCTGGTCTTCTTCTCTAGTACGGATTAATTCATCTGTCAAGGTATTGGCTAGTTCTACAGCTTCTTCTATAGTTTGAGGTCTAGCTGCCTTGACTACATGTCTAATCTCTCCAATTAATCCCCATATGTAACGGGAGATTAATACCAGTTTAGGTGATGCAAGGGTTGGTACTATTCTAGCATATTCAAAGAATGTAGTAGTATAACCCTTACTATCTACCCCGGTCATTCTTAAGTTCAGAAACTTATTTGCTATCTGGTCCTTTTCATTGGGAGGGCAGAATTTCCTTTCTACCATATTTTTAAATTCCTCCCATTCTATGTTGTATACCCTATCACTTCCTTTTGATTGGAGGATAGTGTTCTACCATTCTAAGGCTGAGTTCTTAAATAAATTAGAAGCAAACATTATTTTGTCTTCTTCAGCACACTTGCTTATTTTTAAAACAGCCTCAGTCTTTTCGATCCAGCGTAGAGCTGCAATGGGTCCTTCATTGCCCGAGAATTCTATTGGTTTGCAGGACCAGAATTCTTTGTAAGAACAACCATAAGGCATGGTTCTTCTTCTTTTGGGAATGGGCGCTTGAAGTACGGGTCCATTGTTCACGCTGTTTTCTGGTTCAATTGGTCGCTTACTGCTATGTTTACTTTTATTATTCCCTTCTTGAACCGTTTGAATAATAAATGGCATTGCATCTATAATTCTTTGTGCCACTATGTGTTGGATAACACTATTATCCACTTGGTTTCCATTGTTATTGATGCTCGGATTCTCATTAACCAAGTTAATGTTACTCTGGTTATCGTTATTCAGATTTCCTTGATTTCCTTCGTCGGCCATCTGAATTTTAAACATTTACCACATATTAATATCACAAAATAATAATTAATAAAGTCAATCACATGACACGCATTTTTGGTCAAAAGCGTCGATCATTGCGACTTACTATATTTTCATATACTATGCATCTATTACACACTAGTACTGAAATAAAAATTACAATACCAACTGAAATAAAATTACACTAATAATAGTAGACATCCGTATACACATATTTTATTTTATTTTATTATTATTACCGTCTCCACCATCGCATTCATGGGTTTCATCCAGAAATCCATATTGCGCTCTTCATACTTACAGACGAGTCGCTCTCCCACCTGTCTCATTCGTTCACTATTCTCTAAAATTTCCTCACCAAAAGTCCTAAGTTCGTGTACGTTTTCTGCACTCATTGGGGGTGCAGGTTCTAGGACTGGGTTTGGAATCTGGGGTGCGGGTTCTTGATATGGGGGTGTAGGTGCCTGGAATCGGTAAGGATCTTCTAAAATCTCCCTAATGTATTCATCGTGGTAATAGGGATCTAAGGGATCCAAACCTGGGTAGGCTCCTAAGTTCTGCATGGGTGTGTCTTCATGTATCGGGTAGCGTTGCACATAGTCCCTAACGTCATCCCTCCAGGGGTTGTAATTTGGGTCTAAGGGGTTTTGTGCTGGTACCCCAGGTATTTCCTCCGGGTTGAAATCATGCATCTCTACTTGGTTTTCAGGGTTTTCTATCTCCATCGGTTGGTCAGGGATTGGTGGTTGTGGTTGGGGTGCTATTATTTGCTCCAGATTAGGGTCAGCTGCAGTGGTTGCTAGGATGTGAATGTTGGCGATACCCCTATTTATCATATCCTAGGCATAGGCATCGGTTTCTCTTTTGGCTGCGGCTAGTACTCTCTGGTCTTGTAACTTTTTCATACGCTTTCTACGCTCGTGTGCCCCTCGACTGAACCATCCCCTCTGTAGGATCGTTTTCAGACCCGAATGAGTCGTTCAGAAGAGTTTATCTCAGTTTCAGAGGCGGAAACAAAGAAACTAAGTTCAATTCAGCTAGCAATACACTTTAAACTGTTGTAATATTGATTTCACACTGTTTTACAACCTGACAACACTTCGGCAGCACTTCGTTGCTCTAGCCGGAAACTTACAAATGATGAAAGTTTGAAGCCTATTTATAGGAAATGACCTTGACCGTTTGAAGGTGGCATGTCACCCTTCAAACGGTCATGACACTTTCAAACGGACACCCACTTCAAACTATCACCTCTCAAACGGTCATGCTCACTCAAACGATTTCTATCTAATTCTTGTTACATGTGTTCTATATTGTGATATCATCATTATGATGTCACATGATGATGTCACATGATGATGTCATATTGATGATGTCACACTTGTTCAAATCTGCAACGAACCCGAGACTCGATATAAGATGAAGACGACAGATGAATGCACCAACAGACTCCCCCTCAGATGTTGACGAGTCTTAAGTGTCGAGTCTTTGCATCTTCAGTCTTTATCAGTCCTCTCAAACTCTTTGAAGTGTCTGACGTTGTAAGAATCCTCAAATTTTCTTTCTTCTCTTTTCATCACCAACAAACTCCCACGATCAATCTCTACTCGGATGTCTTCAGACTCCCCCTTTCGATATGTTGGGATCGCAGTCTGGCTTGTTGAAATCACATAGTCATCAGGTATCGGAACCTGGCACTCTATCTTCAGGTTCAAGATCGAAACCTGGCTACACCTGCACATTCTTAACCCAGAAATAAATTTCACATATTTAACATTTAACAAATTTATAAACCCAGATTCTCTCTCAAATTAAACCAGAATGATTTATCAATGATAAATTCTGATGAACCATTTTCAAAAATTAATCATTTTTCTTTTCAAAAACACATTCTCCCAAACCATTTGTTCATCATGTCTAGCACTTAGGATTTTGAAAATCAGCTCTCCAACATCAGTTGTCGAAAATCTTTTTGAATTTTCCAAAAATTTTTGCTAAAACACACTGAAAATCTTTTTGGATTTAGAGATATTAAGAAATGCAGTAAAGAAATATTTACAAACAATATTTTTGTGAGTTCGTGTAAGATGATCATATCAGTTTTTGAGACAAGTCACCAACACCGTTAAGCTTCATTTCATTTTAAGTTCTAAACAATTCACCTAGATTGTCAGTATATTTGTCCACTTAAATTTTCACACAAAGTTCAATTGATCCGAGATATGATGTTAATGTTTTAAAAGACTTGAACTTATCCGTGTGTCCCACTACTTGAATATACTCTCGTATCCAGATCCCAATATTCAGTCTTACAGGTGAGTATACCACAGATGATATCTGTAAGGGAATAATTTATAGTACGAAACCGTGAGAGCTCAGGTCAGAACTTCCGTTCAGCAGAGAGATGACGGCTCGACTTTCGGTGTGTCCCCTTTAGAGGATCTTTTGATTTCAATAGCAGCGACTATCAATTTTATTGTTTCATCAGCTTGCTGAGGGCGATGCTATGTTTCAAGCATTTGCAAAAAATATTATCCGAGGACTAGGTCAGAACTTCCATTCAGCAGAAGTCCCGGGATAATACCCCAGATATCACTGAGCATAAAGACCTAGTATCTCAGAAAGAGGGACCTTTCAAACGAGATTTCAGGGGTTACCTATATATCCAAGATGTTGTTACCCACAGAATAAGCAAGTTTGAATTTTAGGTTTATATCTCGTCACAATCTACTAAATGTGCAAAAACCTACTGGCATATCCACAGTGAGATTGTTTATCACATTTTTAACTTTACATTTCTTTAGCATGTTGTGACAGTCTACTGATGTACTATCATTTCCTCTATTCACAACGAAACTCATTTTTGAATTTTATCATGTTTTTGTCTTTTTTCAAATTTTCAAATGTTTTTGGATTTTTTGAAATTTTCTACTCCCCCTAAAATGCAAACACGTTTTAGGAAATTTGAAAACAAACTGTACAAACAATGTGACAACCGATATCAAATCGCATCAAATCGCCATCCACATGGCATACACAATCAGAACTCCCCCTTTCAACAAAATATTTTCTCATTTAGATTTCAAAACACTTAAGTTTGTTTTAATCAAAATGATTTTTCTGGAAAATAAGTTTGATTTTACCACTTGTAAAGTTGGGGTTTGGTTCATCACATTGCCTTCAACCACTTGTAGAAAATCAAGTACAAATTAATGTCCTTGATTTACCACTTGTACAAAAAAACACAATCAAATACAAAGAATGATGCCGATTCCTGGTCCGCAATTACAAACTTGGGATCTCCGGCAAGTCAGGTTTTTCAATCAAAGAAAATATCCACCCAAGCCTGACCAGCCTTGGGTGTTTTCAATTCAGAAGCAGTTGGAGTGTAAGTTGCTTTCTTTTTAGCATAAAACTCCTTTACCCCTTTTACTTTCCCTTCAACCATTTTTCCAAAAATTTTCTTTACGTTTGCATTAAAAGCTTTCTCAACATCAAATTCATTCTTATCAGAATAAAATTGATTTGAAATTTCAACCTTTCCAACCTTTGATTTAAAATTCTCAGCTCTCAATGGTGGAAAATGAACATCATCCATTAGAGGCACTGAGTTTTCACTTTTTACCTCAACCTGTGGCTCCTCTGATTTTGTGGAATCAGATTCATCGCTAGATTTTACCTCAGATTTCTTAACAATCCAAGCTTGATTGTCAAGATTTCCCCTCTTCTTGTAAAACCTTTTCGAACACTCTCCAACTTCATATGTTGAATTTTTGAACACTTTGAATCTTTCGGTTGGAGGTTCAACATCAACAATCTTTTCTTTAAGTTTTGAAGAAACTTTCTATTTTGTTTGAGTAGCTTTTGGACAATTCCATGCAATATGTCCAACTTCGTTGCATCTAAAACAGATTCTTGTTTCTTTCCTTTGATGAGCTTCACTATTCTTCTTTTCAGCAAGAAATTCTTGATTTGTTTGTCTCCAAAATGAGTTTTTCTGTTCTTCCTCTGCAGTTGTCCCTGAAACAAATTCAACTCTGGAATTAAAATCTTTAATATATTTTTCATTTTTATAGTTTTTAGGTGGAATAAAACCAAGTCCTTTCTTTTTGTAGCTACGACTGTGATTTGGTTTCTTTTGAAAACCAGAACCATAATTGTAACCCTTTTTCTTGTTTAGACGTTGTTGTACTCTTGAAGTGTACTTTTTAGGTTTTTCAGTAAGATTTAAATCTTTTATTTCAGAAATATTAATTTCTGTCATTTTGAAAACCTTTTTGATCATGTCAAAACGAATACTTCTTATTGGAAACTCTTTATCAAAATATAATTTGTCAGAATCATTCAAAGTATATACAACTTCAAATGTTTCATCATTCAAATTAGATTTTGACAACAAAAATTCTTTACTATAAACCCGTTTTCCCGAGGATTTTGAACTCTTTTCGGACGAACTCGAACTCCCGACTGACTGACACGAACTTTCGGACGCGGATTTCAACTCTGACTCCTCATCCCTATCCAACACCTGATCGACCATTCGTTTTATCAGTTCTGACTCATGATCTGTGTCGGACGCTGTGAACGTGATGTCAATATTGTCAGGTAAAACATTGGTTAACTCGGACTCTAACTTTAGATTGACTGCCTTTTGGACTTGTTCCTCATTCGGTTTTCTAGGCGAATACCCTTCCCAAATCGGAGGCGGACACTTATTATAATAGACACCCTGTTTCTTACCAGTATCCTTTTTCTTCTTTGGCTTTGTTTCTTCACCTTTAAATGCTTCAAATCCTTCAACTGTTGGATAAATTCTATCAATTATATAGTCACAACCTTTGTAACTTTGCAGCAATCTTCTGATTCTTTCATTCTCAGTTGCTTCACTATCCAACTCTTTCTTCCACTTTGCACATTCTTCTATGTACAAGTTGATCTCTTTCTGCTTTGTCATCATGGTAGCATTCAACATCTTCAAAGCTTTCTCTCTTTCAGAGTTAGTCTTTTCCAGACTATTCACAGTTCTGTTCAATACATCATATGACTGTTTCAAATTTTTTACATCAAACAACAACTTTTCTTTCAACTTTTCTAACTCACTAAACCTCTCATCTTTTTCTATACATTGTTTACAAGACTCTAAACATGTAAGACAGGGTTTTGTGACTTCGACAATCTTCTCAACTTCAACTCTCTTTTCAACTTCCATAATTTTCTCAATCACTTTGACTTCTTTCAATTCTTTTGCAGCTTTCCTCTCTTTTAATTTCTTCAATTTTTCTGCAAAATAAAATTCAAAACTGTCAGAAGATAGATGAGTTTTTCCAACATTTATCTGTTCAAGCTCTTCATCATCACTGTTATCTGTTGAACTATTTTCAGAGGAAACAGATTCTTCATCTTTTTCTTCATCATCAGATAACACAGCCATCCATTCTTTCATCAACTCCGGCCTTTGCACAATATGTGCAATAAAAGCTTTAACATTAGGATCAGCTGGAATGTACTTGTCCCAGCTAAAACCATCAGCCACTTTCTCGTCATCTTGATCCATGATGCCATAGTAAGCCTTTTTGTTTGCATCTTCGATCATTCTTCCATGTGTCGTTTGTGGATCTTTTTGTTGATGTGGTAGATGAGTAATTTGTTGATAAATGGATTTCCTATAATAATCATCTTTCCCAGACGACTCCTTTGCTCCTCTCGGCTCCTGATTCTTGCACTCTCTTTTAAAGTGGCCTTTCTCCCTGCAACGAAAACAGACAACTTTAGATTTATCAAATCCTAGATTAGAAAGGTTTGCATCCAAGAAATCATTTCTTCCTGTAACCAATCTAAACTTTTCTGCTCTCCTCAAAACACTAGCTAAAGCCCATTTAATATCCATCAGTTCCAGCTCCTCTGCATCGATTTGGTCATAATCTTCCTTTGTGAGCATCGAATTACCAATTCTTCCGGCAATCAACCCTTCATAAGACTCTAATGCAGTGACCAATAATCCCATATGATTCTTTACAATCTCTTCAGAATAATTTTGTCCATTTTGAAGATGTAAAGCCATATTGCACTGAATTAGATGACCATTTCCAGCAGATGAACTTTGAACACTTGGAGGATTCACCGTTGAGAACCCACTAGTGTTGACTGATCCTTGACTGCTTGGTGTAGATTGATTTCCAGCACTAAATGCAGTTTGTATCTTTGGACTTGCTTCAGCAGTTTGAACATTTCCTTTATAATACAATTTAATATCTTATTGATGAGTAGAACTGTTCATTCTAGCAATTTTCTGCTGTTCCAGATCCTGTGCCTCCAACTTATCTATAAACTGTGCAATCGATAACCTTCTAAATTGTTCAGAATTTTTCAATATCATCAGATATGTACCCCATTCCTGTTGCGGTAACGCATCAGCAAGCTTTTCAACCCATTCTGCTGGAGTTTTTGTAATCTTCAACTGTGACATAGTGCGTACAAGATGACAGTATCTTTCAATAAGACTCTTTGTTGTTTCACCAGGCATGCATGTAAATAGTTCAAATTCCTTTTTCAACAACGCTGCTTTACTTTGTAGCATTTCAGTACTTCCCTCAAATTTCTTTCCAAGAGCTTCCCAAATAGAATAAGCGTTTTCATCATGTTGAAGCAACACAAATATATCTTCTTTAACAGCTTGTTGTAACAAATTGATCATCATCTTTTCTCCTTTGTAACTCTCTCTTTCTTGCTCCGTGAATTATGAAATGATTTTACCGACTCCCGCTGAATTCTTTGGCCTCTCATATTCAGTTTCGATGCTCTCCCAAGCTTTTAGATGATTCGCCTGAACCCAATTCTCAAACCGTTTCTTCCATCCGTGATAATCTTCAATTCCCATAAGTTTTGGGGGGTTTTTGCATTGTCCCGGTTTCATTCTCCGTGTTCATGTTCTTAGCAATGTCACCCGGAGTAGTCGGAGATGTTGCGAATGCGTTGTAAAAATCTTCACTCATGATTCAATATCGAAGAATTTCTCAAACTAGCTTTCAAACGAACTGGTTCACCTCGTGAAATACCTGACAAACACACAAACAAAATACAATCAGTTTAAAGATTTATCAATTAACTAAAAAAGACTGGTACTCGAACTGATGAATATTCTGTGTGGACTGAAGATTGACACACTGTGCGGACAGCTATGACCTGAATCAATTTCAATCGACCTGACTTACTACGTGCGAACTGATGGACTTTCAAACGACCGGATGAACCTTTGACAATTTTGAACTTCAAACTGTGCGGATAGAAAATTCGGACTTCGTACTAAGTGAATTTGATTTTATGCGAACTGATTTCAATGACAAACCACACGACCTGTCAATTCAATTCAAACACTTTGCAAATGGTCGGATACTTCTAGAATTACTAAATGGGTCGATTCAGTTTACATGAGCTTTCAACAATCCAATACCAATGATCAACTTCAAATCAGATTGGGCATCAACACAATATCAAATGTAGCACTTTAATTGATTAATAATTTGGGCCGAACTTAACAATTGTCACATGCAAACTAAACAAACTTCAAATGCACACTCGGATCAAAAATTCAAACACTATTAACTTCCAAGTTAAACAATCTTAAACACGGTGCCCACACCCTCAAGTAATATTCAAACAGTTTTTAAGAACCACGTGATGTTATGAATATAAGTTTTTTTAAATTGAATTCAAATTGTGATTATATGACCAATATCACATGCAATCCTAGAACCACTAAATCTCATAAGCCTGACAACATGATATTAAATTGAGCCAACAAACTTCACATGCAAAAGCCTGACAACATTCATATGTACCATCAATTGAAACTTAATTCTATTGAGCCGCTACAATAAATCTGAATCACTTTAAGGTGTGATTGGGCCGTAAAACTGTTCAATACACATGGGCTGATGACATGTAACACTATTCTATTGAACCTCTAAAAATATTCACATTCAAACATCACATAAACCGAGTACATTGAATCAGATAACATGCAGCCGACAAACAACCTTGAAATAATATTTTGATTGAACCGATACAAAGGTAGACTGACAAACTAAAATCACATGCTATCTGACAACATCCTTGATCGAATACTTTGAGCTTATCATCAATCGCATGCAACTGATTTTAATTCAAACCCAATGATGACATATGATCAGATTAAGACACGTATCACATGAAATGCTGAACCATTTTCAAATGAAAGTTATGTTTCAAACGGTCAAGTCAGCTTCAAACAGTGAACCCAAAATTTTCAAACGGTCATGTGCATTTCAAACGGTCATGGCAGTTTTCAAACGTTCAGGTGCAAATTTCAAACGGTCAGGCAGTTTTCAAACGGTCAGGTGCAAATTTCAAACGGTCACGGTCAATTTCAAACGGACAGGTTCTGGACTCGTTCAAACGGTCATCAGTTTTCAAGCCATTTTTACCACTTTTACTTCGAATTTTAAGCTGAAACTTTCAAGGGTTTGTTAAAATACAATTACGCACACATTGTGAAAGTTTTAGCCGATTTTATCCGTGAAAACTTGTTCAGTTTTGAAAGAAGGTGTAGAAAATCAGAATATGTGGCTGAATTGGTATGAACTCTTCCTCCTGAGCTCTTATACCACTTGTAGGATCGTTTTCAGACCCGAATGAGTCATTCAGAAGAGTTTATCTCTAAACGAAAGGCGGAAAAAGACGTGTAGAGTTCAATTCAGCAAGATTCACGCTTAAAACTGTTGTAATATTGATTTCACACTGTTTTACAACCTGACAACACTTCGGCAGCACTTCGTTGCTCTAGCCGGAAACTTACAAATAATGAAAGTTTGAAGCCTATTTATAGGAAATGACCCTGACCGTTTGAAGGTGGCATGTCACCCTTCAAACGGTCATGACACTTTCAAACGGACACCCACTTCAAACTATCACCTCTCAAACGGTCATGCTCACTCAAACGATTTCTATCTAATTCTTGTTACATGTGTTCTATATTGTGATATCATCATTATGATGTCACATGATGATGTCATATTAATGATGTCACACTTGTTCAAATCTGCAACGAACCCGAGACTCGATATAAGACGAAGACGACAGATGAATGCACCAACACCCTCTTTTTCTGAGGAAATGGCTCCTCGGACTGAGCCTTAAACACAAAGATTCCTTCTTCCATATCAGCAGAGTACCCTGAGAGGGCAGGCTGAGAAGAGGAGGTGTCTTCGCCTCTAGGCGAACCAGACAATTAACGATACGCGTCAGATGGTCCTTGGTCGCTCATATTGTAAACTAACAAATAGTCAAATAACACATAACAATAAAATACAATTATGCACGTATTCCCGTAATTTATTTCCTAACAGATTAAATTTTGATGTCAGCGGAACACTTCTGTGGCTGAATCAGTGGCTTAGCTCTGATACCACCTTCTGTCGCAACCCCCGATCCCAAATCCCCAGGGAACGGGCGGCCGCGAGCCAGTTTCGGTGGTATCACGTATTTGTCTAATTTGGCAGCGGATTTTTTTTTCATCAGGACCGTAGTTAGGAAATAATTTATCAGAGTAAAATACCACATTTCCATAATACTAAACATATGGGATAAACCCAAGTTCGCAGTACACACGTTTTCAGAGGAATAAATCCTATTTTATTTAATAAAAACATCTATTTTATTTTAGGTAACTTTATTGCCACTTTTCCAAGCCTTCAGTGCTGTCCAGCTGGCTTCTATTTGGCTTTCACGGTTTGTTACCTGAAACGCGTTTTAAAAACATTTGTCAGTGGGAAATACTGGTGAGTGAATCCCAATTTAATCAAGTTGAAATAAAATCTCATTGTACAGTATTGAGGGCGATCTCGCAATTACATTTGTTTCCAAGTTATATCAATTAACATCCATGGTACTGTCAGACCCGACTTGTGGACATGTTACTCCTTGACCAGGTGGTAACAAATTTTGTATACAAAACCCCAACATACGCATGATAATTGTATTCTTACAAATACTCAATAACTGCTTAATATACATTTAATTGTATGAGGTTTTGTAAAACAGTTCACAAAAAGGTTTACAAAAAGCGGATAAACTCACATTGCTGTCTTAGATTTTCTGTAAGGGTTTCCTGAGAATTATCTATAATTTACACAAAAGCACATGTGTTAGTATAATAACTCATTTTAACATTAGTAATACCCTCCCCGAGACGACATCCAACGACTACGTCGGGCAGAACCACGACAGCCGTTACGGAACCCTAGATCAATCGGGTAGCGTATCTAATACGTATCCAGGGGTTATAATACTTACAACGGAGCGGAACTTCGCTATTTAGGGGGTATTAGACCCGAGTATAATGCCTATTATGAGAGAATCACGTTTAGAAAGAAAGATTTGAGCGAACAGACTGAAGATCCGATGCCTCTTATTTATAGTGCTGATTTCTCATTTTCTCGCGGCCCGCGTTGTAAGCAAAGGCTTACGCGGCCCGCGTCAAACCCGGTCAAAGGCATAGGTGATCCGGGTCACCACATAGGTCCAACACGCGTTATGACACGTGTCAACACAGGGGTTCGCTGGACCTTTAAGTTATCGCGGCCCGCGTAGATGTTAACTAAGGTTTACGCGGCCCGCCTGAAATTAATTTTCATTGTTTTTAATTATTTTTTATAATATTTAGGGTATTCGGGGCCCGTTTTCACGTATGGGGTGTATTTTGGGACACATTGGGATATTTTAAAATATATTAAGGTGTCGGAAATAATTCGAGGGTGTCGGTTTACTTGAGGATTGTTATATATCGTGACGTAGTTGATATCATCATGGTCAATTTATCACAGTTCAATGCACAGTGGAAGTCTAAAAGTAATAATATTACAAACCGAATGAAAGTAACATAAGTATTACAAACGGAATGCAAAAGGATCCACAGGCGGATCAAAACGAAGTAACTATTGTTCAACAGATTTTAAGTGACAAAGCTTGCAAGACTCTTTATTTATTCACTCAGGAGTAGCCAGCCTATTTCGCATAGTACGTGCACTTAACCTTTTGGAAAATACGTCAGTTTACACTGGTAAATACAATTAACCGACTCTTTTGAAAATATTTAAGAAAGTTGATTTAAATGCACAAGGCACAAATAATTTTTTATAACTTTGGACAATTATTATAAAAATAATCTTGTATACAGTTTTTAATGTTTGCCGTCCGTCAGGGCCGGTTAGAAAAGCCGGACAAGATTAACTGACACACCACAAGTATAATGGCCACAAGGAATACCTTATTGTGGGATACTTTTCTACATACGTAACTGTCAGGTGTATGCCTACACCTCGTGCTTAAGTCGTGGCCATTTCAATGAATGAGTCGGGGATATCGAGGACATGGTCATTAACCCCCCAAAGGTCATATACCAAACAAAACAGATTAAAACGGGTTATGTAATTATATTAATCACAATCCGATTTAAATAACTACACACCCGACCAAGCGGTATTATTATAATACCGTATCCTAAGCCCGTATAGGGAAAATAAGTTAAAAGTATTTACCTGAGCAAATTATACAAATTTATCCCAGCCGTATACAATCAGCAAGTGCAAATATCTTTTCCTGGGCTCCTAAATCTGGAACGAAGGTTTTAATAACCTATTAGATTCCTAACAGGTCTTACTTAAGTTTAAACTTAGACCGGTTAGTTTTAAAGGAAGATATACGGTTCAAAACGCAAGATTAAGCGAAGACTGGATTAGAATCTGATTTAGACCTGACAAGTTTTAAGACTTGTATAATATGGGTAAACTAAACACATTCTGGATTTTGAAGTAAAAATGATAAGGTTTAACCCGTTTCGGTCAATTTATGCAAACTAGTCACATAAACCGTACCGAATGCGAAAAATGCATAACGGGTAACCAAATGAGTCATATACAGGTTTCACAAGTTAATATGCCTTAAATATGTTGTGATATCAGTAGGATACCTTCAATTATGCCCAAAACGAATTTAAACTCAAATTAAGCCTCGTAGGGGTATTTTGGTCATTTTAAAGATTACAAAAGAGGTTAAATAATAATCTGAGGTTCTGGTCTAAACTGATCAGTAAAAATATTTATTTTAGTAGGTTATATCAGTAAGATATTGCATATATATGAATTATATCATTTATAACCAAACTATGCACCGTAGGGGCATTTTGGTCATTTCACATAAGCTTTGAAGGTCAAATTTGGAAATCTGAGTTCAAAACTTTTACTTACTGTTAAAGTATAAAAATTTTACTTAAAACATCAGTAGGTATTAAGTCTTATATGTCAAAAATAGTTGTAATCCATACTACGCGTTTGAAACGCGTAAAAACTCGGTTTTAAGCGATTTTCAGGTTATATAAGGAAAGTTGGGATTTTTATTAGTTCAGAAGGCTTAAAATATTTTATTTAACATATAAAATCAGTAGCAAAAGGTTTGGAATCAAAATGTTATGTAAAACTCATTTTATTAGCAAAAATGGTATAACCGACAATCACCGAATCAAAGCAAGAACCCTATGCTATGATCAGTTTAAAAATTAATAAAAATCTTCAAAAATCCCAAAATATTATATTACATCAGTGGGTAAAAGGTTTGGTGTCAAAAATTGGGTTTAAATAGGCTTTATGCTAAAAATGTCGTTTAACTAATAAAAAGCTTTCAAATTACGATATGGAGCATAACTCCTAATTCAGACCTCAAACTGATGTCAAATTTTTAGGACATGTTTATAAATCAGTAATAAAGGTTTTTGTCCTCTCACATTTTCAAAAATCTTTTTTTATTATCAAAAGGGCATAATGGTCAACATTTAAGCAATTAACGGAAACATGCAAATGAATCGGATTAATTAGGAAACAAGTTGTATAACCTCAGAGGGTTATACTAACCTATAACCTGGTCCTAATGGAGCTCTAAGGCATATCCAAACTAAGCTAAATTGGGTCAGAACTGAAAGTCAAAGCAAAAGTCTACTTTTGCGACTTTCGGTTCCGAACCGAGCCTAAACTCAAAATCGTTGGGTTAAACATGCTTAGACATGTTCTTACATTAATTACCAAGTTATATAAGTGTTAAAACAGGTTTCATAGCTTCTACATTGTTAGTTATGAGTTTATTTGCAAAATAGCTTTCTGTTGACTTTTTAATATTAAGTTTGACCCGACAATTGACCAAGTTAGAGTGGAAATCAGAGGGTGCCCTTTTAAGAGTTTATTACCCACATAATTACCAACTCATATTCACTTTCAATTCGAAAAATGGCTGGACCATTAGTGATTAATCACTAAGTCAAAGCTTAATTACGACGGCTTTGACTTTTGGTCATTACACTAACAAAAACTTAATTACAAAGGCTAAGAACGCTTACATGAGTCCTTAGCACGAAGATTGAGACTAATAGAGCTTCCTTCCAAAGTAGGATGCTCCAGAGAGTGATTTCAAAAGCTCCAAAGCTTGAGAGCAAGTTTGAAAGTATGAAAATTTATGATGTGCAAGTTATGAGCTCCAAATCTGCCCCTTTATATAGGGGTTTGGATGGATCCAAGATTGTTACAAGTGTCCCCAAGTATAATCTGAGGCATATATGTGTTTAGGTGGTTTTTAAAACCAGCAAAGAGTCCATATAATCGAGTTAAAGCTGAATTGGAGAAGAAGAACTGCTGAACCTGCACCTGTGCAAAGAATCTGTCCAGATCAGGCCGTCGCGTCACGCGATGGCAGAGGGTGTTGGTGGTGGCGTGATGCCACCATGTGGGTCACCTCATCAGCAAGTTTTCAATGTTGACATTTTCACCCCCTGGACCTTCTAAAGCGTAAATTCTTTCATTTTAAACACTTTTAACCCATTTAAGTTTTATTCTTGTGATCCATGAGATATAACCAAACATCGCTAGGTCTGGTTTCGTTAAATGATAACCGAAAACATAATTTTTGCCTTGTTGACGCTTTTAACCCCTTAATTTCGAAAGTTAACGTATTTTCCTCATACGATATCGAAACCTTGTGAAATTTTTATCACTTATTCTCGGGAGCATAATTAATCGTTACAAAGGTTCGGGTTCATTAAAAAGTCACTCAGAGGTATAATTTAAACATATTGACACATTTAACCCTCGCGTCTTGTAAACTTTCACTTTCTTCCACAAACGGTTTCATACGATTCATGATTCAATCGTTTAAGGGTATAAACATCGTGTAGGGTTGTTGAAAGACAAAATTATCAAATGTTGACACTTTGAATCCTTCTACACACATACTTTCTTTGTTGTCAACTTTAGTCCTTCATAATCAATCCGATAAACGTTTAAAGTCCATGACACGTGTCGACATTATATTGGACATGATTTTGCGAGGTGTTACAGAAAGTTAAAAAAAATACCAAAAATATAAAATCATCTTCATTAAGGAATTGTAAAAAGGATGGTGTTTGATTAGATAGATTCATATCTGCAATAAACGATTTAAACTTACAAGTTATAAAAATGAACAACATCCAACAAAAGTCATAGACAAACAACATTATAAAAAATAGATATCCCTAACATCCCTTAAAATAAATCAGTACTTAAAAAACAAAAGTACCAAATATTAATCAGACTATTTGTATAATCACACACTTAAGGTATTATAAAAACAAAGCACAAAACGAAAATCATCATCTCTCACAACAATTAAGCAAATGAGCATCAAACAAAAAATATATGGTTGATTTATCAATCGTAATGTAGAAGACAACATCACGAAGATGCATGCACAAATTGTGACAGAGAATGCTATCAGTAACTTCATTTAAGTTAATGCAGTACTTAATCAATAAAAAATACATCGGATTACAGCAACTATTATTTGCTTCAAGAGAGAATGTGAAACGCCGTCAGTGACAAACACATACTCATAACTTCAAATAATGATTAAACTAACATATATAATACAAATAATAAATTCAAAGAAGCAATACTTGATTTTATAGTGTGTAATCTCTATTATGCAATAGAACCTTGCCGATTTTGATAAGAAAATTATTTGAGAAAACTTCCGAATATGTTTTCTGGAGCTTATATTCAATAATGGAGATGAAAAGTATATTAAATGGAGTTAATACAGATGTTACATTTACACTGGTTGGTTGAAATTAAATTTTGTAAAATTTATACTTTACCCCCTTTTACATTAAAACAACGCAATTTTTGCACAGCAATAACAACTGTTTGAATATAAATTTAAAATGTTAAATAAGAAAAACTTATCTATTAATTTAATATATTTATATTTATATAATTAAAAATAGTTTTTAAATCCCGATATTAAAGATTATTATAAGTTAAATAAATAAACAATTACAAGTTAATAGATAAATATCTTATTTTCAACAATCCCAATACAATCTCACCTCTTCTTCTCTGGCAAAAAAAAGTCTACAGTTTCTTCTTCCTCAGACTTGATGATTAGAAGTTTAAAGTTTTAGATCAGGTATTTTTTTTGTTCTCTTGTGTATTTTATAGGTATGCTTTGACATGTTCCTTTCAGTTTCCTCATTTCAAATTATATAAATATCAAAATCATAATCTACTGATGTTAAAATAGATAAACTTATATGAACTTATTTTCTTTATTTTATTATAAGATTTATATCAACCTATTTAGTTACATTTTGATTCATTCCATCTAAATAACAATCTGAAATATTATTGTTTCATAAATATTTGGTTGTAAATTTTACGAATGGTTTTAGAATTATTGTATGAACTGCCATGTAGTGTTGATACATTTATTCTATCAATATCAATTTTGATAAAATATTCTGCAATCAGTTTGTAGTACTCATATGTCTGATTTGTAAATGAATATAGCCTTGTCTGCTGAAAAAAAAAAACTGAAGTTTGAAGTTGACACAAACATGGATATTTGAAAACTTTATTGCCATATAATACTTTTTTATTATACAAGAATAAAAATTTAATCTTACACAGTGTTAGATTTTTTGTAGGGACCATATTGAAGCACACAACATATAAGTTGGTCCTACAGAGTGTTGGATATTTTTTATACCTTAAATAGAATGCTTTTCAGATACAATTGATTTTATGTTTTAGTATTTAACTGTTATGTATTTTTTACTTTCAGATGGAGTTTATGATAATTATCAACGTCTCTGAATTGGCAGACCTAAATGAGGGATTGGTAAGCTATATTCTTAGAACAAATTAGCTCAAATCACAATTGTATACTAAAAACTGTATTTATAAAATTAAAGATATATTAAATGTTGTGTATTTTATATACATAGGTACTTCCAAGGATAATGAGTAACCAATTACCAAGAAAGTGTGAAGTAATAAAGTTGGTTGATTATACGGGTTTTAAGTATAAGATTGCAGTACAGAGCATCGGTCATAAAAGTAAGAGGATAAACGGGCCAGAATGGACTCGATTTGTTGAAACTTATAGAAATAACAACATAAACAAGTTGTGTTTAAAAAAATTGAAGGAAGCAAAATTTGAGATAAATGTTTTGAACAATGAGGGATTGGAGATTAGAAAAGATGGCTCGAACAGAGATTATGTTCATGGTTGCTTGATACAGGCTGAAGAAGAAACATACTGCAAGCAGGTTAAAAATTGCTACTTATTTTTATATATTGCCAGTGTATCTTTTGGACTGTTAGAAAAACTTCTAATTTATATTTTGTATCCTATATAAAATCTAATATGACATTTCTAAAATATATGAAATTATAGCATTTACCACACGATTTGCTGAAGCTGTTGTCGCAAAGGAGATTAAAAATTGATAACTTGGTTGCCAAAGTACATGGACCAAAGCAGAGTAGTAAAGTTGATGTGCATTATGTTTTCTCACCTGAAAACAAAAAGGGATTAGCTGCTGGTTTTATGGGACCAGGATGGACAACTTTTTGCTTCAAAAATGACATTGAGGAAAGCTGCCAACTGTTGTTTCAATGGATGGGAAGTACTCCTGAAGACGACTTTAACTTCACTGTGAAGGTTTTTAACAAAGACGGGATTGCACTTCACGGGGAGACAAAACATCACTGCAGCCGTACCAATCACCAACACCGCAAAAGGCGTCCACATTATAAAAACAGTTTGAATACCATGTTTTAGAGACACACAACTTGGTATTTACATATCTACTTTTAATATGGTTGATTTTACTTATAATGTTGGATCTATCTGTTATTACTTAAAGTATATGTTGTTTTGAATGAATAACTAAAGAAAGAATTTTCCTTTACAGGCAATACCGAGGAACTTTGTTCGAGAACACCAGCTAAATGATTACCGTAGAGCTGTGTTGTCATTTGGTCATGTGAAGTTTTTGGTACAGCTGGTTGTTAGGAGAGATCCTAGAAGACCTGACGACAACAACCATCTAGTGATGAATACAAACTGGTAGCGTATCATGAATGAAACGGGAATATCTGTGGGGAAGAAGCTGAGGTTTGAGATAGTTGAAGAAAAAAGTGTAAGAGGAGATAAAATACACTTTGAAGTTTGTTGACATGATCTTTGAACACCTATTCAGCCTTTAATAATTTATGTTTTACTTGACATGTTTGATGGACAAATTTCTTCTTTGGAAACTAACTTAACAATGAAGTTATGTAGTCTTAGTATATACTTTCAAAACTTTGTGGTTTTACCTTTTTATATTTTTCAACTAAACATTACTTTATTTTGCATCTAAACATTACTATTTTCCATTACATTTCCCGATCACTCAATAAAAAGAAATATAAGACTCAAAATTAATAAAATAGTATACAACTTGTAATTACAAATAAAAGTGTTTTAAAAACTGTCCTACCAAAGGGAAAAACTCAGATCTGTTTCGCTAAACTTTGCAAACCAAAACGTCTGTTGAAGACAACCACTGTTGAAAGAAAAGTCTGTTACTTAAACCGAACAACCTCAGCTCATTAGCCAAACAAACTCTGCTGATGAACCAAAAGGTCTGTTAAGACAAAGACTGCTGAAGCAAAGATTTGCTAAAAATAACCTCTGCTGATGAAGCAAAATGTATGATGAACCTAAGTTCTGCTGTGCACCAACAGATATTACACAATTCAACAGAAGATCTATAATATAAGATCTTTAACAGATAATGATCAACAGCTCATAAGGTCTGTTGAAGCATGCTATAATAGTGCTTAGCCTTTAACAGATCTTTGACAGTGCTTAGGGGTTAACAGATGTTAGCACGCTATAATAGTGCTTAGCCTCTAATAGATGTTAACGTATCTCAGACCCCAACAGTTTTCCGACTAACCAATTGATTAAATTTTCATTCATCAATCTAACAATAATATACAACCCTACTACTTATCCAGTCCATCAATATCACCAAAAAGGTATATAATGTACAATAGCAATATTATATAACAAACAAAAGGTTAACCTTACTTGATATTTAAACCGTAGACATTACATACCATATTCATCATCATAGCCCTTACAAACCAAACTTTTAACCATATTTCGTTAAAACAACAGTTAACAGACATAAATAAAAACCACAAGGATTCTTAAAAAATAAGTGGTTTCTACTTATCTCTCATAATAATTGTTTTTTTCATAAGCATCTAATTATTAACCTTAGTCAGCTTCTTCCGGGTTCTTCTCACATTAGTGGATAGCTCACCAACGTTGACAACATCAGCATCTTAAGCCATCCGCTTTCCATTGGGACTTGATCCAAAATCCTTTTCAACTTCAACGGCTGAAGAGTCGGCGGTAATAGAGACAGCATCCTTGCAACAGATCACAAAACAACTATTGATCTCATTTAATAAAATAATGAACTCTTTTTAAACATACTAAACATACTTTAAAAATAAATACTCACCCTTGAAGTTCGTTCAGCAGACACCTGGGAAGATTCTGAAAGGTTAACGTCTTTAACGTCAGCTACCTCTTGAGTAACCTAAAGGATCATAATATATGATATCATATAAAAAAAGTACAGAACTCGCTGTTTAAAACTCAAAAGAAAAATAAATAGATTGAAAGAGTAATTTTATATGATACCTCATCAGTATTTTCATCACCATTACCATCTCCACCAACCAACTCAGTAATTATTACTGGATTATCACATGTTTTTTGCATAGTATAAACACGATAGTCATTTTTAAGATTGAACTCTGTAACATCAATCTTAAAAGCAGCCTTCTTATCAACCAATCAAAATATCTCATGAGGGAATCCAATATCATTGGCCTTAACCTGCCTCTCTCTTATGTCACTCGCCGCTAATCCAAGAAGCTTTTGAACATCTCTATCAAACATAACAAAAGAAACACTACCACTCTCATCCTGCACCCGCACTTGCACCTTGAACCTGAAATATACACAACTAACTAAGTAAACTGCAAAACTATATTCAAATACCAGTCTTAGAATGTTACTTATATAAATATAACTCTAAATAATCATTGTTAGGGGTGGATTTCTAAATGATCGGTGATCCTTATTTACTGTTGGGTTTAGTGATCCTCAATTCTGTCTGAAGTAGTGATCCTCAGAAGTGTTGCAGGATCAGGATCATGGATCATCATAAGGATCCTTGTACTAACGGTTGTCTACTTTGAATTCGAAATTGTTTTGCAGGAGTATCAACTTGGACTTGGTCTTGGCGATATTCCTGGAGAATATGCTATGTTTATTCCGCACGTGCTTGGCCAGAAGTGGACGTTATGGAGTCGTGGAGGACTTGCACCATTTGCGGAATGTTAGTTAGGGTAGATATTTTCTATTTTTAAAGGGGTAGCGAGCTAATTAGAAAAGACTTGGCTATTTTTGGCTACACACACACTCGTACAACTGCTCTCATCAGCTCTTGTTAACTCACTTGGCGATTACACACTTCTCTACACAATACCCTATAGTGATCCTTGTACTTAGCTCGCTATCATCCGAAGTTGTATTACATTTCTTGTTTAATATGAGTTGGTGATCGGTAGTTTCCATCACCCGAGGTTTTTTATGCCGGAGATCATTCATTGATCAAGGGCTTTTTCCTCGTATAAATCTTTGTGTCACTTGTTCATTACATTTCATAGTGATCCTTATTGTTGTTCATCAATCCAAGCATCATACCTCACAACAGAAAGTTTGGTTACATTGTCATTGCTTGATTTTTGACCAAAACAGTTTGGCGCCCACCGTGGGGCAATTGGTGCTTCATTCCTAAGAAGATTCATATCTTTGCGGTCACTTCGGTTCATAACGACCAGGCAGATGGCTTCCTCAGCGAAGAACACCTCAAACTTGATGCCATCATTTAGTTCTTCACAAGGCATTCCTCCTCTGCCTCCACCACCTTCTGGATCCCAGAAGAATGCTGAGAATGCTGCGAAGAAACCAACCCCCATTTTCCAAAAACCACCAACTTCTTCTGTTTCAACTAATCCTACTACTAATGATCTTTACACTCTGATTTTGCAGATGAGGAATCATGCACAAGAGTAGGACAAAACCAACGAAAGGATCCTCCGGGAGATCGATGAGATCAAGAAACAGAAGAAATCAGTGGAGGATCACTCCCCTCTGATGCCAAGGTCGTTGAACTTTGACACTCCAGTCATAACTTCCCAACACTCAGCAGTCCCGGACGTGCAATACTTGGGCGAATTACCTGGAAGGCGTTATGGAACAGCAACCATGAGTCAGGCATTTGGCTCTCACTTCCAGCCCCAAGGATTCTCTTCTCAACCATCAGGATCCACTTCTCAGCATCAGGGATACTTCACGTCAGGAGGATATTTGGGAATGCATGCAGTTCAAGGATCCTCCCAGGTCCTAGGATCCTCCCAGGTCCAAGGATCCTCCCAGGTCCAAGGATCCTCCCAGGTCCAAGGATCCTTCCCGGTCTAAGGATCCTCCTTTGTCCCAGGATCCTCTCTGGATCCAGGATCCTTTCAGGTTCAAGGATCATCTCAACTTCAAGGATCCAATGTCTTTAAGGATCAAGGATTCTTGAGAAGAATGCAGCCTCAGAGCTCGGATGTTCATCAAGGAAATTTCATACCAATGCAGACCATTGCTTCCTCTGGTCCTTCGATCATGCCAGAGTCTCGTCAATATGGATACACACCTGGGATTCCAAACACGAATCATGTGGGAGGTAATACTTTCAATAATTCATATAACACTAACCATGGCTTAATGCAGGACACAGGTATCAATCAGGCTATGGCCATGGAGTTACAGAAGCTCATGGATATGATATCCAGTGTACCAGGAGTGGTTAAACCCATTTCTGAGATTGCAGATGGTAGCCATAGGATATATCGTTTTGCACCACCCTTATGTGATGCTGAGATACCCAAAAGATTCCAGATACCATCCATGAAACTGTATGATGGTTCAACGGATCCAGAGGAGCATGTAGCTCAATACAGGGAGAGGATGGAGATCAACCCAATTCCTGAAAGATTAAAGGAAGCATGTCTATGCAAGGCATTTGGATCCACACTTACAGGATCTGCTCTTAAATGGCTGCTAAGTCTTCCCCCTTACTCTATTACTTCATTTGCTAATCTAGTTAATTTGTTTAATAGCCAATTCTCTTATAGTAGGAAATTTGAACGATTAACTAGTGATCTATATAGGGTAACACAAGGTCAAAATGAATCACTTAGAGATTACATCACTAAGTTTAGTAACGAATCCTTAGATATTCCTAACTTGGATATTGCTACGGCTGTAGAAGCCTTTAAAATGGGATTACTTAGGGATTCATTATTCTATGATGATCTTGTCATGACACCTTGCATGAATCTTGATGAAGTAAGAACCAGGGCCCTTAGGTTCATCCGCCTAGAGGATGACAAAAGGATCCAGGATAGATTAGCAGGATCCTCAAAACAGGAGAAGCAAGGATCCTACTTCAGGAACAACAAATCCAAGTTCTATAATAAGTCTGACAATCATTATGTGCATTCAGTGGAACAAGAAGAGGATGATGAGGATTATCCTCCTATTTCAGAATACTGTTTTTCTGTTGATAACAATGAACTAATCCTTGCAATGCAGAATTTAGGTGAGAAAGCAAGGTAGCCAAGGAAGAGTGATAAACCAGCTGCTACGAAGGATAAATCCAAGTGGTGTGCATATCATGAGGATTTTGGGCATCTCACTGAAGAATGTATTGCACTAAGAAAGGAAATTGGTTACTTGTTGAGCAAGGGGCATTTGAAGGAACTCTTGGGACAGAAGAAGTCAAGGATCCAGGATCCTGAAAGGATCCCGGAAAAGGCTCCTGCTCCTCCAGCAGATGCACAAGTCATAAACTTCATATCCGGTGGATCAGACATTTGTGGTACTTCCTTTTCAACAGCAAAGAGACATGCCAAGGAAACCAAGATGGATAATGGAGACAGACCCGTCCGGACCTCCGTTGTCACCCAAGATAAAGTCATAACCTTTGATGAGGATGATCGTGTTGATATCCAGGATCCTCATCATGATGGTCTTGTAATTACATTGTTTATTTCTAACCACTTTGTTCGCAGGATCCTTATAGATGGAGGAAGCTCTGTGAACATCATCCAGCTTGATGTCCTCAAGAAGATGAATATCCCGGAGTCTGATATTATCCCAAGATCCTCAGAGCTTGTGGGATTCAGTGGAGAAACTAAGAATACATTGGGGGACATCAAACTCCCAATCTATATTGAAGGATTGCATTCTTATCAAAATTTTTGTGTTATAGATTGCTTGTCATGTTGTAATGTTATCCTTGGCAGGCCATGGATACATGATATGAAGGCAGTCCCATCCACCTATCATCAATGTGTAAAGCTTCCAAGTCCTTGGGGAATGGTGAAAATTGAGAGTGATCAACAGGAGGCTAAAAATTGCTATACCTCATCAATGAAGCCAGCCTCAAGTCCAAGGGAGCAATAGCAATTAAAGTATCCTTCAAGAGATGTCTTGGAGGCAAGAGAGCAGGATTTGAAAGAAATCCTCATGGATCCTGATGATCCTGAATCCAAGATCTTCATAGGATCAGGGATCCTTAGCGATGTCGAACAGGAGCTAGTATCCTTCCTTAAGAGAAGGAAATCCACCTATGCCTGGAAACATGAAGACATGACAGGTATATCTAAGGATATAATTACTCATAAACTTAGCATTGACAGGTCATTCAAGCCTATACATCAAAAGAGGAGGAAGTTTGCACCTGAAAGAAATGCAATTATCCAGGAAGAGGTATGTTGTGGGCTAATTTCTGAGCTCATATCCTGAGAAATATCTTGGCTTATATCTTGATTAAATAATATTTGTTTATATCCGGGGTGCGGATTCACGGTACTGGTAATATCCTGAATGGTATCCACAGGATCACTAACGGATTATGTGCAGGTACGTGGGCTGGAAGCTAGCAACGTTCACAAAGACTTGTTCTGCGGAAGACTCGGTCCAAACCGTTCAAAGAAAGACGTTGAAGCCTTATTACTCGGTCTACAACGTTCGTGATGGAATATTCGGAGCATCCCACATTTATAGGGATATTTGTTTGTATTTCGTTACTATAAATAGGAGGAACACCAGATCGAATAGGACACGGCAATTTTCACTGCAATCACACTCACTACACACCAACACTTGCTCTCTCGCAAATTGTACTCTCACACGAATTCATTGTAACACTTAGAGATCTGGTTGATATCCTGCACTGTATCCTGAAGTTTAAAGCAATAAGAAGAACAAGGCAGCTGCGATTGTCAGCTCCCGAGGTTTTATGCCGGCGATCTAGATTGATCAAGGGCTTTCCTCGTACATCTTGTGTCGTCTCCTTTACTTTTTGTTTATTATTTACTCACTGTTTGATCGCAGATACAGCTCAATATCCTGAGCCGTATCCTGAATACTGATTTTCTAAATAACTCAGCAAGCATATTTTCCTTAAACTTTTTAGCACACTACCTCACATTACTAATTTGATCACTAAATTGCTTCGGTAATTTTTGACCAAAACAATTTGGCGCCCACCGTGGGGCAAGTGGTGCTATCTTTACTAAAAATTTTTGTTAAATCGCTAATCGGTTTTTTATTTTCAAAACTTTTTGCCACATTGTCCACAATGGCCTCACGATCAAACATGAGTTCCTCTACTATGTCTGCTACGACTTCTGTTACTACAGGTTCGATGCTTCCACCGCCTCCTCCAAGAATGCCAGCCTCTACACGGCCTCAGGATATTATCCCTACTCGCACTGTTCAAGAATCTGCCCCTGTTTTAGCATCTAATGATGAAATTTTAACCTTGTTTGGAAGTGTGCAGGAACAAATGAGGCAGCAGCAAGAAACAAACCAAATGCTTTTAAGGGAAATACAACTCCTGAAGTCTGGCTCGAGCAGATCCGCTGAGGATATTGTCACTCCATTACAACCCAGAGCTTTGAACTTCAGTTCAGCCCTGTATACAGAGGATAACAGGGGGAATATTGTGCCCAGTCTTCCTCAGAATCATACTCCTGAAATACCCTCCTCGGTCAGGATATCGACCATAAGGAGCTCAGGATATGCCTCAGGATATGAGCAGAATCCTCCAACGAGTAACATATTAAATAATAATAATACTCATGCTACTAACAATAGTGGATCCTTGCAGGATACAGGTGTGACGTCAGCACTTACCAGGGAACTTCAAAAATTGAAGGACATGATATCAAGTGTGCCCGGGGTGGTCCAGCCAATCCCGGAAGTGTCTCAAGATAGCCATAAGATATCTCGCTTTGCATATCCTATCTGTGATGCTGAGATTCCAAAGAGGTTCCAAACCCCCAACATGAAGCTTTACGACGGAACGACGGATCCTGAAGAGCATATTGCTCAGTATAGGGAGAGGATGGAGATCAACCCTATCCCTCCGGATCTCAAAGAAGCATGCTTGTGCAAGGGTTTTGGTTCAACCTTGACAGGATCAGCTTTGAAGTGGCTCTTGAATGTTCCTCCGCATTCAATCACATCTTTTGCTCATTTAGTAAATTTATTTAATAGTCAGTTTTCATGTAGTAGGAGCTTTGAAAAATTAACAAGTGATCTCTACAGGATAACACAAGGGCCTCAGGAATCCCTTAGGGATTATGTGAACAAGTTTAGCCGAGAATCACTAGACATTCCTCATCTCGATGTTGCAACAGCTGTGCAAGCTTTCAAGATGGGGTTGCAAAAAGATTCTCAATTTTACCAAGACCTTGTAATGAACCCATGCAGGAACCTGGATGAAGCTCGGAACAGGGCCCTGAGATACATTCGGTTGGAAGATGACAGAAAGATGCAAGAAAGGATGAACTCATCCAACACTTATGAGTCAACCAACAGGAAGTCAGAATCCTCATTTAAGTCGTATCGGCCTAAGCCATATGGCAGAAATGAGAATAAGAGAGTGAATGCTGTCGAAGATGAGGATCCTGAAGAATATCCTGAATTATCTGAATATTGCTTTTCTGTTAACATTCCTGAATTGATGTATGCTATGCAGGGTCTAGGGGACAAGGCAAGATGGCCTCGGAAAAATCAACAAAAAGCGGATTGGAAAGACAAATCAAAATGGTGTGCTTTCCACGAAGATTTCGGACATATGACCGAGGATTGCATTGCTTTGAGGAAAGAGATAAGCTATCTTCTAAGCAAGGGATATTTGAAAGATCTCTTAGGAAGAAAGAAGAATAAGGGTCAGGATACTGAGAAGGATCCTGAACGAGCAGCCTCACCTCCCCCGGATGCCAAAGTAATCAACTTCATTTCGGGGGGATCCGACATTTGTGGGACTTCATATTCGGCAGCAAAGAGACATGCAAAGGAAGCTAAAGCCGAAAGGGGAGACAAACCTGTCAGGATGACTACACTCACAACTGACAAAGTGATCACATTTGATGCTGATGACAGGGATACTGTCCAGGATCCTCACCATGATGCTCTGGTAATAACGTTATATGTGGCTAACCATTTTGTACGCAGGATATTGGTTGATAATGGCAGCTCCGTCAACATAATCCAACTAGAGACACTTAAAAGGATGAATGTATCTCCAATGGATATCACTTCGAAGTCCACCGTGCTTGTTGGGTTCAGTGGAGAGGCCAGAAACACAGTGGGAGAGATAAAGTTGCCGGTGTACGTTGAAGGACTCAACTCGATACAGCGTTTCTGTGTAATGGACTCTCTATCCTGCTATAACATTATACTGGGAAGACCATGGATTCACGATATGAAGGCCGTGCCATCAACATATCACCAATGCATCAAGATACCTACCCCTTGGGGAGTTGTTAAAGTTGATAGCGATCAGCAGGAAGCAAAAGAATGCTACTCATCCTCAATGAAATCTTCAACTAAACCTAGTACAGCATAGCAATTAAAGACGCGGGCCCAGGATATTGCGGAGGATCCGGAGCAGGATGTGAAGAAAATTGTCCTGGACCAGGATAATCCCGATAATTCGGTGCTCGTGGGAACCAATATCCCTCAGGATATTGAAGAACAATTAATTAACTTTTTAAAATGCAGGATGTCGACGTTTGCATGGAAGCATGAGGATATGACAGGCATATCCAAAGATATTATCACTCACAAGCTTGGAATTGATAAATCATTCAAGCCAGTGCAACAAAAGAGAAGGAAATTTGCTCCTGAACGCAATACAATTATTCAAGAAGAAGTTGAAAGATTATTGAAGTCCAAGATGATTAGAGAAGTCAAATTCCCAAGGTGGCTAGCAAACGTGGTAGTGGTACAGAAGAAGAACGGAAAATGGAGAGTCTGTGTGGATTACACAGACTTGAATAAAGCTTGTCCTAAAGACCCATTTCCTCTCCCCCACATTGATGCAATGGTAGATGCCACTGCTGGGCATGAAATGCTGACTTTCATGGATGCATCCTCAGGATTTCAACAGATCCAAATGGAGCCTTCTGACCAGGAGGATACTGCCTTCATGACACCAACAGGTATTTATTGTTATACAGCTATGCCGTTTGGTTTGAAAAATGCAGGTGCAACATACCAAAGATTGGTAAACATGATGTTCAAAGACAAACTGGGGGACACCATGGAGGTGTACATTGACGATATGGTGGTAAAGTCAAAGAAAGCTCAGGATCACCTTCAGGATATTAAAGGAGCGTTTGATATCCTGGATCAATATAATATGAAGCTGAATCCTGCTAAGTGCCATTTCGGAGTGGGGGCAGGAAAATTTCTAGGATATATGGTGACCAAAAGAGGAATAGAAGCAAGCCCGGAGCAGATCAAAGCCATCTTGGATATTAAATCACCCTCAAATATGAAAGATGTTCAACGATTAACGGGGCGAGTGGCAGCATTGAACAGATTTATCTCAAGGTCTTCAGAAAAATGCAAGGATTTTTATGATATCCTGAAGAAGAACAAAAAATTCGAGTGGGGTGAGAAGCATGAAGCAGCCCTACAGGATTTGAAGCAATATCTCTCAACCGCACCTCTACTGATGAAACCTGAAAATGGTGAACCACTATCCCTGTACCTTGCTGTATCAGGGAATGCTGTAAGTGCCGTTCTTATAAAAGACCATGAAGGTCAGCAATATCCTATTTATTATGTTAGCAAAAGTTTGTTAGATGCTGAAACTAGGTATTCTCACTTAGAGAAATTAATACTAGCATTGGTCATGGTATCAACAAAACTTAGACATTATTTTGAGACTCATAGGATTCATGTTAAAACTAATTATCCTGTCAAGAATGTGCTTAGAAAACCAGAGATGTCGGGCAGGATGGCTAAGTGGTCGGTAAAGTTAAGTGCCTATGATTTAGTATATGAACCTAGGAATGCCATAAAGTCTCAGGCTTTAGCTGACTTTGTGGCTGATTTTAGTAGTGACATCCAGGACGAGGCAGACCTAGAAGTTCAGCAATTAGGAGAATCCTCAGGATTCTGGACATTATATACTGATGGTGCATCTAATATAAGAGGAGTAGGATTGGGAATACTACTAAAATCGCCACAGGGGGACACATTACCCCAGGCTATTAGGTGTGAATTTCCTGCTACCAATAATGAGGCAGAATATGAAGCTTTAATTGCAGGATTAGAACTAGCTAAGAGCATGAGTATTAAGAATTTGCAAGTATATGTTGACTCCTTGTTAATTACTAATCATTTTAATGGATCCTATGCAGTTAAGGGTGAGAAGTTAATCGAATACCTCGATATTCTCAAAAAAAATAGCAGGATATTTCGATGTTTTTACACTTGAACAGGTACCAAGAGAGGATAATGCTGAAGCGGATGCCTTAGCAAATCTGGGATCATCAGTCAGGATACCGGAAGGGACCCAAATACCAATAATACATGTTTTATATCCTGCAACGAATCCTCGGGATAAAGAAGTAGCGGATATTCGGGATCCTGAAGTGGAATATCCTGAACAGGATCCTGAATCCTGGACAACTCCAATTCTGAAATATCTTAAACATGGACACATCCCCGAAAATGAAAATCCTAAGGCATTTAGGATGAAGGTATCACGATTCACTATTATAAATAATATCCTATATAAGAAATCTCTTGCAGGACCATATTTAAGGTGCTTGGAGGATCATGAAGCCAGAGAAGTACTTCAGGATATACATGAAGGGGACTGTGGTAATCACACTGGAGGTAGATCACTATTCTCGAAAGTATTGAGGACAGGATACTTTTGGCCAACAATGAGAAAAGATGCTGCAGAATATGCTCGAAGATGTGATGCATGTCAAAGGCATAGTAACATACTACATCAACCAGCTGAACCACTATATCCTGTAGTTTCCCCTTGGCCATTCATGAAGTGGGGGATGGATATAGTAGGGAAGTTACCAAAGGCTCCGGGAGGAAAAGTATTTATGTTAGCAATGACGGATTATTTCTCTAAGTGGGTCGAGGCTGAAGCATTCGTTCAAGTGAGAGACCAAGAAGTAGTATCTTTCATAAAGAGGAATATCCTGACTAGGTTTGGAGTACCAGCTGAGATCATTTGTGATAATGGGTCCCAGTTTATAAGCAAAAGGACTACTGACTTCTGCAAAAGTTGGGGAATCAAAATGATCACATCTACTCCGGTACATCCTCAAGCGAATGGACAAGCCGAATCCTCGAACAAGATAATAGTTAATAACTTAAAGAAGAGACTTGGAGCCAAGAAAGGAAGATGGGCGGAAGAGTTACCCTTTGTTTTGTGGGCTGATAGGACAACGGTGAAGAATGCAACTGGCCAAACCCCGTTTTCCTTGGTATTTGGAGCAGAGGCAATGATTCCAACAGAAATGACGATACCTACTGCAAGATCTATGCTACAGGATCCTGAACAGAATCCTGAAGTCTTATGTCAAGATCTAGATACTATAGATGAAAGAAGAGATGCAGCAAGGCTAAGGATAGCAGCATATCAACAAAGAATATCCAGGGCATACAATAAGAACATAAGGACTAGAAGATTTCGAGTTGGTGATTGGGTGCTGAGAAAGGCTTTTCAAAACACCACTAATCCTGCCGATGGCAAGCTAGCTCCGAAATGGGAAGGACCTTATGAAGTTGAGTCAGAAGCAGGGAAAGGAGCATATCGACTCAGGAATATGGAAGGGGATATGTTACCAAGATCCTGGAATGCAATACATTTGAAGCTCTATTTCAAGTAAGAGTAGAATTTGTTTTCTATCTCGGAATGGTATGTGTTCTATCTCTTTAAAATATATTTGTTTATTATCTTGAACCCAATACTGACTTAAGCATCGGAGGGGTGTTAGCCAAGCTAACACCCACCTTAGTTTAGAACTGTTTTGCAGGATATGTTTCAGGATATAGCTCCAGGATATATACTCAGGATAAATCAAAAGATTAGAGGATTGGCCCCCTCTCTCACGTTTAAGGGATCCTGATCCCTTCACAGGTTTAAAGGTATTCACCTTTCTTTCGAATTGGGTTTAAACACCTCGCCTGGAGCGCAAGTTATCTAGGTGTAGTTCAAGGTAGCGGGACCAGTTCATGTAAAAGTGGCTGACAATTTCGTTACTGTTGGCTATATCCTGGATTCTAAAGGTATATGAGGATTGATCACCCTCTCTCACGAAAGAGTATTTTCATACTCTCAAAGGTTTAAAGGTTTTCACCTTTCTAAGATTTGGAGTTTATAAACTCTCGCCTGTAGCGCATGAAACTCAGGGTTTATCCCCAGGATATCAGGGTTTATCCCCAGGATATTAAGGGTTTATCCCCAGTATGCTAATGATTCATTTCAGGATATCAAGATTTTTGCTTCGGAGTGTTTGAAATTTATTCAAACCAAAGTGTGAATACATTTGCATTTCTGTGTCATACACATGGGACATACATTATTCTAATCCGAAGGATGGATCCAAGTTTATAAGTATGCACTGGGGACAAATTCATGATAAAGGATTGGAACTGATTCTCTAAGAATCTCTGGTATGATCTCTCCTTTTTCAAATGATTTAAGTCTTCCAAGATATATGACAATATCCTGACCAGGATATCTCTCAGAATACTTGTCAGGATATTTTCCCATGATATTCCCAAAAATATTTAAACACAACAGTTTTCATAAGTAAAATTTGTGCACTAATAACAACAATAATAAAGTCAAAAGAGTAGTTATATTATTAACATACCAAAAGATGTGCTCTTAGTTTCACCTCAAAACAAGGCCCATCCACTAAGAGCACTAGTAGTTCATAACCATATTTACCCAACAGTTGAAGGATTCATCTCAAACCGAGACCCATCCACCTTCAACTGTTGTATTGTTCAAAAAGCGTGCAGGAAATGTAAATTGTCCAGGTACGGGAAAGTAAAGTGCAGAAAAGTAAAATTGTTTATGGGACTACAAACCAACATTCAAATTCAAAAAGGTGGGCTCTGGCCTTGGCACGTATATCCGTCATCGCCCACCTAAATGCCCTCACACAGCGGCATCACCTCCAACCTTCTCAGGCTTCTCAGCACCAGCATCCTGACCAGCATCCTGCGCAGCATCCTTGCCAACATCCATCTCAGCATCACCTCCAGCATCCTTCTTCTCTCCAGCCTGGACCACCACCTCTGCTGACTTAGAAGACTCGCCAGCTTCAGCAGGAAGGGGCACAACTTTGCCTCCGAGCTCCTTCAACTTGGCCACCCAGGATTCAACTGGCCAAGATGGACAAACAAGGCCCGTCTCCTTGGCCTCATAGGCCATCTTGATGCGTGCTTGTAGCAGGGAGACGATAGCAGAAGCCTTGATTCCCTCTCGGAAGCTGATCAAGGCCTGATCATGGTCCATTTGAACGCTGGCAAGTTTGACCTCAGCATCTTGGGTGACCTTCTTTAGCAAGCTTTCATAGTGCCGGCTCTTTGCTTTGGCAATAGCACCTTGGTCAGCAACGGTGCTCTCTAGCTGCTTGATCCTGGCTTCATGAAGTGCCACAATACCACAAGCGTCATTGTACAAGTGGAGCAAATGCTGGAGGCCCTGCACATTGATCACAGGTATGGGGTTAGAATATATGCTGACTAAGACGTCCTACCAGGATATCCTGTTAGGATATACGTGCAGGATATATGTGCAGGATATACATGAAGGATATGCGGCAGGATATTACCTTGTTGAGGAAGGATGTCATTGGCTCTAAGGAGTCGGAGAAGCTGAGCTCATCATAGGAGAACCCTTCAGAGCCTGGAGCGCTGACCTCAAGACCATTTCTCTTTTTCGCTGCGGAAGCACGGGTTCTTGGATTGGTCTTGGGAGCCGGGAGTGGCTTGGAGCTGGTGGTAGCAGGAGTTTCCTTCTTGACTATGGCTGGAGTTGGATAACTGTCAAGTTCATCCAGGTCTAGATAGACTGGGACTTTGCTGGAGTCTGCACACAGGGAGTAAATTCTAAATCCCTCCTATAAATAACAGATAAGAAGCATATGTGTGCAGGATATCTTGCAGGATCCTTACCAGACATGTTGGCGCTTGAAAGAGGACTTGGAGTTGGTGGAGAAGGATTGAAACTTCTTTCTGCTTCTGGGAGAAGTCTAATGGCGTCTATTCTTTCTTGAGAATTGGCAAGAGGAGGAGCAATCTTCCTGAAATCAGCTGCATAACAAAGAAGATAAGTTAGTTCAGGATATGGAACAAGATAAGCGACAGGATCATTCTTAAACCCTAAATCCTACCCTTTCTCAACCACTGTAACGGATATTCCGTCCCACCAGGGATTGAGTCCCTTTTTACAAAGAAAAACTTGGATTGCCAACCATCCTCGTTCTTGGTGGCACGAAGTATCAGTGGGTCACCGGAAGTAGAATAAAACAGAAATCTGCATGATCCGTGGCATCTAAGCTTGTAAGCCAGGGGGAGATCATGGATGGAAAGCTCAGGAATGTGGTTTCTCTTGATCTGGTCAAGAACAGTTAAGACACGCCAGAGCATTGGCATTGTTTGGCTAAAAGAGATTTTTGTGATATTAAAGAACTCGGTGATGAAATCCGGAAAAGGGAATCGAAGCCCTAGGGTAAAAGGGAAAGCACTAAAGCAAATCCACTCGTTGGAGACCATATCTGACCGGATTTCACGATCAAAAGGTCTAAATATGGTTCCTTCCGGGAAGATACCGGAGGATTTTAAAGCAGACAAGTGGGCACTATCAAAGGTACAGGCTTCCTTCTCCGGTTCTTGGAGAAGGTTTTGTTGGTAGAACGTAGGGGCCGAGTCACCTGAACTGGATCTTGTTTGGCGCGGCATTTGATCGGTTGGATTTTTCGCCGGAGAGAAGAGATGAAGGAAAGTAAAAAAGATAGAGAGAAAATGTACCTTTTTCCTTGTCGATGATTATTAAAAAAGAAGATGAGGATGAGAAGATATAGGGTATGATGAGTAGATATAGGCTGGGTAGTTGCAAACGGTCACATCACAGGTCTTATCTCTTAATTGCCTCGGTTTGCGTAAAAATGTAACCGTTAGTAATGAGGATACTAAACGGTAACATTTTTGGGGACAATTGTTGTGGGCTAATTTCTGAGCTCATATCCTGAGAAATATCTTGGCTTATATCTTGATTAAATAATATCTGTTTATATCCGGGGTGCGGATTCAGGGTACTGGTAATATCCTGAATGGTATCCTCAGGATCACTAACGGATTATGTGCAGGTACGTGGGCTGGAAGCTAGCAACGTTCACAAAGACTTGTTCTGCGGAAGACTCGGTCCAAACCGTTCAAAGAAAGACGTTGAAGCCTTATTACTCGGTCTACAACGTTCGTGATGGAATATTCGGAGCATCCCACATTTATAGGGATATTTGTTTGTATTTCGTTACTATAAATAGGAGGAACACCAGATCGAATAGGACACGGCAATTTTCACTGCAATCACACTCACTACACACCAACACTTGCTCTCTCACAAATTGTACTCTCACACGAATTCATTGTAACACTTAGAGATCTGGTTGATATCCTGCACTGTATCCTGAAGTTTAAAGCAATAAGAAGAACAAGGCAGCTGCGATTGTCAGCTCCCGAGGTTTTATGCCGGCGATCTAGATTGATCAAGGGCTTTCCTCGTACATCTTGTGTCGTCTCCTTTACTTTTTGTTTATTATTTACTCACTGTTTGATCGCAGATACAGCTCAATATCCTGAGCCGTATCCTGAATACTGATTTTCTAAATAACTCAGCAAGCATATTTTCCTTAAACTTTTTAGCACACTACCTCACATTACTAATTTGATCACTAAATTGCTTCGGTAATTTTTGACCAAAACAAGGTAGATAAGCTACTTTGAGCAGGTATGATAAGAGAGGTTAAGTATCCAAGATGGTTAGCCAATGTGGTTGTTGTTCAAAAGAAAAATGGAAAGTGGAGGGTATGTGTCGATTTCACTGATTTAAACAAGGCATGTCCCAAGGATCCTTTCCCATTACCCCACATTGACTCCATGGTGGATGCTACCGCGGGTCATGAGTTGTTAACTTTCATGGATGCTTCATCTGGATTCCAACAAATTCAGATGGAACCATCTGATCAGGAGGATACAGCCTTCATGACCCCAACTGGTATATATTGTTATATTGCTATGCCATTTGGACTAAGGAATGCAGGTGCTACTTACCAAAGGCTTGTCAATATGATGTTCAAGGAACAAATTGGACACACTATGGAAGTCTATATTGATGACATGGTGGTTAAGTCCAAGAAGGCTGAGGATCACCTTAAAGACTTGGAGGAAGCATTCAATATCCTTGATAAATTTAATATGAAACTAAATCCTTCCAAGTGTCATTTTGGTGTTAAGGCAGGTAAATTCTTAGGCTATATGGTGACAAAGAGGGGCTTTGAAGCAAGTCCAGAACAAATCAAGGCTATAGTGAATATCAAATCTCCTGCCAACGCTAAGGATGTGCAAAGATTGACAGGCAGGATCGCAGCCTTGAACAAATTCATATCCAAATCCTCAGAAAAGTGTAAGGAATTCTATGATATCCTGAGGAAGAACAAGAAATTTGAATGGACTGAGAAGCATGAAGGTACCCTAAAGGCTCTCAAAGATTACCTATCCTCAGCCCCAGCCTTGATGAAACCAGAAAAAGGAGATGTGTTATCCTTATACTTGGCGGTATCCTCAAAAGCAGTAAGTGCGGTCCTTGTTAAGGATCACCAAGGTACACAACATCCTGTTTATTATGTAAGTAAGAGCTTACTTGATGCTGAATCCAGGTATTCACATTTAGAAAAACTTATCCTTGCATTAATCATGGCGTCCACTAAATTGAGACATTATTTTCAAACTCATGCCATTATTGTTAAGACTAATTTTCCTATTAAGAATGTTCTCAGGAAACCTGAAATGTCAGGAAGGATGGCTAAGTGGGCAGTGAAGTTAAGTGCATATGATATAAGATATGAACCAAGGACTGCCATCAAATCCCAAGCCTTAGCTGACTTTGTGGCAGATTTTAGTAGTGATTTGCAAAGGGAGGCTGAATTAGAAGTCCAACTGCTTGAAGAAACCAAGGATCCTTGGGTACTGTTCACTGATGGATCCTCCAATGTAAACGGAACAGGGCTTGGAATACTACTAAAATCGCCACATGGGGACATAATACCCCACTCCATAGCTTGTGAATTTCAAACTACCAACAATGAGGCTGAGTATGAAGCCTTGATAGCTGGTTTGCAAATTGCAAAGCATATAAGGATCAGGTATCTTGAGGTACATGTAGATTCTTTACTGATCACTAATCACTTTAATGGATCCTATGCTGTTAAAGGTGAAAAGCTAATCAAATATTTGGAGATAGTCAAAGAATTGGCACTCTCTTTTGTATCCTTTAGTTTGACACAGGTACCAAGGGAAGAGAATGCAGAGGCAGATGCATTAGCCAATTTAGGATCATCCTTGAAGATCCCGAAGGATATCAAGATCCCTATTATCCATATCCTGACCCCGGCTATTGAGGATCATGTAGCTATGGAGATAGGTGAGGATTCTGCAATCATCCCTAGTGATGATACTCAATCTCATTCAGGATCATGGATCCTTCCAATCACGAGATACATACAACATGGAGAGATTCCTACAGGAGAAAACCCTAGGGCTTTCAAAATCAAGGTATCTCAATTTACAATATTGAATAATATGTTGTACAAACGATCTCTTGCAGGACCATATTTAAGATGCATTGAGGATCCTGAAATCCAAGAAGTCCTAAAGGATTTCCATGAAGGAGATTGTGGAAACCACACTGGGGGCAGAGCATTGTTCTCAAGGATCCTGAGGACAGGATACTATTGGCCCACTATGAAGAAGGATGCTGTGGAGTATGCCAAGAAGTGTGATCCTTGTCAGAGGCATAGTAATATCCTTCACCAACCAGCAGAGCCCTTGCATCCTATATCCTCTTCTTGGCCATTCATGAGATGGGGAAAGGATATAGTTGGAAAGCTTCCTAAGGCACCTGGTGGAAAAGTATTCATGCTTGCTATGACTGATTACTTCTCTAAGTGGATAGAGGCTGAAGCCTTTGCTCAAGTCAGAGAAAAGGAAGTTATATCCTTTATTAAAAGAAACATTATTACTAGATTTGGTATCCCTTCTGAGATTATTTGTGATAATGGATCCCAATTTATTGGGAATAGAACTACTAACTTTTGTGACAGCTGGGGGATTAAGATGATAACATCAACACCAGTCCACCCACAAGCTAATGGTCAGGCAGAATCATCCAACAAGATTATCATCAACAATTTGAAGAAAAAGCTTGGATCCAAGAAAGGAAAATGGACAGAAGAACTACCTTATGTGCTTTGGGCTGATAGGACAACTCCCAAGAATGCTACAGGCCAAACTCCATTTTCTTTGGTATTTGGGGCAGAATCAGTGATCCCTACAGAGATGGTGGTTCCAACTGCAAGAACAAGCATTCGTGATCCTGAAGAAAATGCTGAAAACTTGGTTCAAGACCTGGATACTATAGAGGAAATCAGGGACTTGGCAAGGATAAGGATGGCCAGTTATCAACAAAGGATGGCTGGAGCTTACAATAAAAATGTCAGGATCAGGAAATTCCAAGTTGGTGATATGGTATTAAGGAAAGCATTTCAAAATACCACCAATCCTGCTGATGGAAAGCTAGCACCAAAGTGGGAAGGCCCCTATTTGATTGAAGCTGAAGCAGGAAAGGGGGCATATCGATTGCTAACAATGGAAGGTGATTTGCTACCAAGAGCTTGGAATGCTGTCCATTTGAAGAAGTATTTTATGTGACTAGGATCCATGATCCTCATTTAACAAGTATCCTTGAAGGATCCTTACGGATAGATGATCCTCTTTCTGGTAACATTCTAATCTCAACCTATTTCATTCTTTTATTCTCTTATATAAGGATAAGGATCCTGCATCCTTTATCCTCCGTTTACTTGGTTCTGAGTTTTAAAGGTTCAGGTATCCTTAACTGAGGATTGAGTATCCACAGAAGTATCTAGTTATTGGGCTTGACCCCAGTTATTTGGGCTTAACCCCAGTTATTTGGGCTTGACCCCAGTTATTTGGGCTAGTCCCCAGTTTGGGCCTGTCCCCAGTTTCGCCAGTAGCGCACGATGATCCTGGTATAGTTCATGGCAATGGGACCAGTACTCGCTTTAGGGGCTGACAATTTCATTGTACTGGCTATATTCAGGATCCTACGTATAATGGTAGACGTACCATACATCCGTTCCTAAGGTTTCTAACGTTTTCACGTTAGCTAAGATTTTGGCATTTTCATGTCACTAAGTTTGGATAGTCGCCAGTGAGGGCCATACTCCAGTTTACATACGATCCTTTGGGCTTGTCCCCAGTTATCCTTTGGGCTTGTCCCCCGTTATCCTTTGGGCTTGTCCCCAGTTATCCTTTGGGCTCGTCCCCAGTATATTGGGCTTGTCCCCAGAATTGTTGGGCTTGTCTCCAGTTACTAACTTTCATCTTATATTGGCTTAGTCCCAAGTTGTATCCTATTTCAGGTTTTTGAAGTTAAACGACTAAGGATCCTTGATCCTTACCTTTTACTAAGGTTTGTCTTCTGGGTTATCCTGATATTAAGTGTTAAAAGATAGGATCCTAACTTGGATTCTCAGGTATGATCCTTAACTATTTTGATTTTGTTCGTTATTTATTTGAATGACCCTTATCCTTTGACAACTGAACTTGTGATCCTTAAACTATATTACTTTTTAGAACTTATCGATTATGGGATATGTGATCCTTGATTATATCCTAAAATTTTTGAGAATATTTCTTAAATTTTTTCTACTTGATAAGTTTAAATAGAATGAACATAACAACAGTTTGAAAGTAAAATATTAACAGGGATATCAACACAGGATAAGCCAAAAAGTTAAGGTTATTTTATTCACAAAAGCTTAAACCCTTTTAAGGTTGTCAAAATTGCCAACCCACGTTTCTGCCAGCAAAACGTGGCCCGTCCACATGGGTTGGCAAAGGGTGTCCATTGTTCATAGGTCTAACAAGTGCAGGAAATTAAAGACGGAAGGATAACAAGTGGCTTCATCCCCCAAACAGAGGATCCATCCACCACCTATTATCCTACCTATTGTTCAAAGGATCATCCACGATCCTCAACCCTAATTACTATTGTATGAGTACAGGCCAACCATTGTTCATCAAAACATCATCAAAATAAAAAACATAACCAAACTTAAAAAATGGGCTCCGGCTACGTCTAGAAATGTCCTTCATCGCCCATTCGTGCAGCTTACACCTTCGCTGCATCATCATCCCCTCCAGCTCCAGTATCCTTTGCTTGATCCTTGCCACTACCACTAGCCTCGATTGCCAGGACCTCGTCAGCCTAATCCTCATCCTCCAACTCAGCCAGCCTGGCCTTCCAGCCTTCCATGTCCCAGCTGCTCCTATCAAATGCGGGATCCTGAGCTTCTTGAGCCATCTGTAGCTTGGTCTTGTACATGGCAATGGCGGCGGAGACCTTAGCATCCTCCGTGATCTCACTCTTCTCATAATCAAAGTTGATCAGAATGGCAGCTGTTTGAGCTTTGGCATCGTTGAGATCCTTTTCAAGGGAAGCGATCTTGAGGTCTTTGAGCATGGCTACTTTCTGGAGATCAGAGTGTTTCTCCTCTAGCTCTTCAACATTCCCAACATAATCCTCGATCTCCGCAAATTTCTACAATAAAGACAATGCAAAGATTAGGATCAGGTGATCCTCAAGTGGATAGGGTAATTAAACTGAGTCAGTGATCCTTACATCATTGAAGTACTCGAGAAATTGATAACGAATCAGAGGTAAGCCTTGGAGGTTGTCAGCTTCGGAGGTTTTTCTCTTCTTTCCACCTCTTCCCTTCGAAGTGGTAGCCTTGGGGATTACAATGGAGGGGCTAGCAGTAGACCTTTTCTTGGATTGGACGGTGTCAAGCTCAGTGACACTGAATTTGGATGTAGATTTTGATGATTTTCCAGCGCCTACACATTCAAAACAGGTAAGTATCCTTATCCTATTTCTATTCAACTATTTATTTAAATATTTGACTATACAAAATACAGGATACTTACTTGACATAGTAACAGAACCTGAGGATACTTCCTGTGAATCCTGGGTGTTTGTTTTGAATGATCTTGTTGCAGGATCAAGTTTTCTGAAAGCAGCAAGTCTCTCCTCGGTGGCAGGTGAAGGTATAATATGTGAAATTGTGATGGCTGTACAAGAGAAACAGAAGCATGTTAGTAATCATCATAAGAAATGAGCTTACTCAGTGATCCTTCTAAGGATCCTCTATCCTACCATGGGTACTCCATTTCCTTGGCAGATCCTTTCCATCCGGGATAGAATCCCTTCTGACAAAGAAGAATCGCCGTTTCCAGTTTGTATCATTCTTAGTGGCTTTGAAGATGGGATGTTCTTCACCAGGTTTACGCTTGAATAAGTATCGGTGGGATCCAAATGTGGTGAGATCATACATCTCTGCCAATTCCGACGTTCCCAGGTTGATTCCTTCTTGCTCAATGATCCTTTCAAGGGTATATAAGACCCTCCAGATCATTGGCATAGCTTGAATATAGGAGATGCCGGTGAGAGAGAAGAAAGATTGGGTGAATTCAGGGAAAGGATACGAATATCCTATTGTGAAAGGGGTGACCGAGAAAGCTACCCAAGTTTCTGAAATGAAATCACTTAGAACGGTGGGGTCAAATGGCTTGATAACGGTATTCGCCGGAAAAAAGTGGCGAATTCTGTCTATTTGTGCATCATTGAAGCAGCATCTTTCTTTCGGTGAATCTTTGATGATCCCCTGGCTTTTAATAGGACTGTCCTTCTTGTGATCCTTAGCCAGTGAGGATCGTAGCATCATCATGACTGTTTTGGTCAAAAAAAATCTGTTGAGGATATTGCAACCAAACTCTATGTTACGGGGTATGATGCTAACAATGTAGAACAATAACAAGGATCACTTCAATGTAAATTGCCGAAATGACACAAGGATTTATACGGGGAAAAAGCCCTTGATCAAGAGTTGATCTCCGGCACAAAAAACCCCAGGTGATGGAAACTACCGATCACCAAGCTCAAATAAATGAATAAATATTTACAACTTCGGATAGTAACGAGCTAGGTACAAGGATCACTATCGTGAAATGTGTAAATGTGAGTGAAAACGAATGAATGTTCGTCGAGAGCTTCAAGTGTGCGAGTATATGAGTGTATGTAGCTGTAAAATTGACTAAGTGTTTTTCTACTAGCTCGTTACCCCTTTTAAAATAGAAATATAACTACCAAACTAACTATCCGACTTTTGTGCCAAGCCCCCACGTTCTCCATAACGTCCATTTTTAGCTAAGCACGTGCAGAATAGTTTGGGAATATTCTCCAGGAATGTCGCCAAGACTTGGTCAAGCTGGTTATACCTGCGAGATAGTACAAAACATAAGTAAACAATCGTCAGTACGAGGATCCTTAAAGTGATCCATGATCCTGAAGCTCTTCTGAGGATCACCACCTGTCACAGAAGTAAGGATCACTAGTTAGGATAACGAATAAGGATCACTAATTGTTAGAAAATCCTCCCCTAACAATTGCCCCCAAAATATAAGGAGTTAAATTGTAAATATGTGAGTTATATTTTACTGATCTTATCCGCAACAAACTAACGGATATATAGCCGTTAAAATAGAACTAGCCGTTGCGATCATGACGTCACGGAAGTGACAATCCTGCAGAATCATAATTATAAATAGAGATATAGATAGGATCATTATGCATTCAAATTCGAAAGAAACTCCCTTTAAATTCTCAGTCGACGATCAACCAGGTATTTCTTTCTCCTCTTTCTTCCTCTCTTACTCTGTTTTTCTTTCTTTATCTCCGTCACTTCGAAAATGTTGCTCCGAAGTTCACCGGCCAAGGATCACCCAAAGAACAGTCCTCCGAAAAGCCAGGGGATCATTGAAGACTCTATTAAAGAACGCTGCTGCTTCAATGATGCTCAGATAGATAGGATCCGCTACTGCTTTCCGGCGAACACCGAATTTAGGCCTTTTGACCCCAATGCCCTGAGCGATCATATCTCCGATAAGTGGGTTGCTTTCCCCGTCACTCCTTTCACCATAGGCTATACATATCCTTTTCCAGCCTTCACCCAATCTTTCTTTTCCCTAACCGGCATCTCTTATATCCAAGCCATGCCGATGATTTAGAGGGTTTTGTACACCCTTGAAAGGATCATCGATCAGGAGGGAATAGATCTAGGAATGGCAGAGCTGGGAGAACTGTATGATCTTACCACCTTTGGCTCTCACCGTTATTTGTTCAAACGTAAACCCGGTGAGGAACACCCGATCTTCAAAGCCACCAAGAATGATGCTAATTGGAAACGGCGCTTCTTTTTTATCAAGAGAGATTCCATCCAGGATGGAAAGGATCTTCCTAAAAAATGGGCTACCCATGGTAGGATGGAGGATCCTGAGAAGGATCACCAGGAACTTTCTTTTGATGTAAGGATAACTTATATTTTTGTTTTCTTTTTATGCAGCTATCACCGTCTCACACCTCAAACTGTCCCCTGCTGCTAAGGAAAGGCTCCTCTCTTTCAAGAAACTTGATCCTGAGACAAGAACTTTCAAGACAACAACCCAAGATTCACAGGAGGTATCCTCGGGCTCTGTCACAATGTCAAGTAAGTATCCTTGTTTAAAATTTAAATAAATAGTGAAATATGAACTAAGAAAAGATACTTATCTTGTTTTGATTGTGTAGGTGCTGGAAAATCTGCCAAGCCTGTTTCCCAGCTCAATACGGCTGACCTTGATGTCGTACGATCCAGGAAGAAAAGATCCACTACCAGTCCTAGCATCTCCATTCCAAAGGCACCCACCAATGGAAAGGGTGTCAAGAAGAGGAAAACTTCTGATGCCGAGGATCTTCAAGGCCTACCACTGATCCGCCACCAGTTCCTTGAATACTTTAATGATGTAAGGATCCTCAATTCTGCCTAGGTATCCTACTCGTATGAGGATCACTTGATCTTGAACTGCTTTATCCTTTTCTTTGCAGAAATTTGCTGAGATTGAGGATTACGTGGGGAATGTTGAGGAGCAGGACAAGAAAATTGCTGACCTCCAACAGGTTACCGTGCTCAAGGACCTTGCTCTTGCTGATCCTCGGAAGGAACTCCAAGATGAAAAGACTAAGACAGCTAAACTTCTGATCGACCTTGACTATGAGAAGCATGACCTCATTGAAAATGCTAAGGTCTCTGCCGCCATCACGATGTATCAGACAAAATTGAAGATGGCCCAGGAAGCTCAAGATCCTAGTTTTGACAACAACAGCTGGGATGTTGAGGGTTGGAAGGCAAGGTTGGCTGATCTTGAGGATGATGAGGAGGAGGCTACTGAGGTCTTGGCGATTGAAGCAAGTGGCAGTGGGAAGGATCTGATGAAGGATACCACAGCTGGAGGGGATGATGATGCAGCGAAGGCATAGGCTGCATAAATGGGCGATGAAGGACATTTCTAGACGTAGCCGGAGCCCATTTTTTAAGTTTGATAGTTTGTTTTGGTGATGGTGTTTTTTGTTGAACAATGGGGGGTTGTACTGAACAATAGGTTTTTAGGATTAAGGGTCATGTATGATCCTTTGGACAATAGGCAGGATTGCAATTGGGGGAGGGATCCTCTGTTTGGGGGATGAAGCCATTGTGATCCTGCCGCCTTTATATTCCTGCACTATCTTTGAACTTATTATCATGGACACCCTTTACCTACCCCAACGGACGGGCCACGTTTTGCTGGTAGAAGCTCGGGTAGGTAATTTTGACAACCTTTTAAGGGTTAGTCTTTTGTTTATAAATAAAAACTTAACCTTTTGTCGCTTATCTCGTGTTGTTATACTTTTTAATATCTTACTTTCCAACTGTTGTAATGTTCATTCTGTTTATACTCATCAAGCCTTAAAAAATTAGAAAAGATATCCAGAAAGTTTAGGATATGATCAAGGATCACATATCCCATAACCGAAAAGTTCTAAAAAGTGATATGGTTTAAGAATCACAAGTTCAGTTGTCAAGTATAAGGGTTATTCAAATAAATAGTGAATAGAATTAAAAATAGTTAAGGATCATACCTGAGGATCCAAGTTAGGATCCTAACCTTAATAAGGATAACTATAAGATAACCCTTAGAATAAAGTAAGGATCAAGGATCCCTAGTTGCCTATCTTCAAGAACCTGAAATAGAGCATCACTTGGGACTAAGCCAATATAAGATAAGAATTAGCAACTGGGGACAAGCCCAAGGATAACTGGGGACAAGCCCAAGGATAACTGGGGATAAGCCCAAGGATAACTGGGGACAAGCCCAACGATCGTATGTAAACTGGAGTATGGCCCTAACTGGCGACTATCCAAACTTAGTGGCATGAAAATGCCAAAACCTTAGCTAACGTGAAAACGTTAGAAACCTTAGCTAACGTGAAAACGTTAGAAACCTTAGGAACGGATGTATGGTACGTCTACCATTATACGTAGGATCCTAAGCATAGACAGTACAATGGAATTATCAGCCCCTAAAACGAGTACTGGTCCCAATGCCTTGAACTATACCAGGATCATCGTGCGCTACAGGCGGAACTGGGGTCAAGCCCGAATAACTGGGGTTAAACCCAAAGAACGGATTGCTTCTGCGGATAACCAACGTTATGCTAAGGATACCTGAACTTTCAAAACTTGAACTCACGTGAGAGATGGATAAAGGATACATGATCCTTATCCTTATATGAGAAAATAATGAAATGAAATAGTTCAAGTTTAGGATATTACCTAAGTAAGGATCACCGATACTTTGAGGATCCTTTAAGGATATCCCTATCGTGAGGATCATTTATGCCATGAGGATCCTACTCACATGAAATATTTCTTTAAGTGGACAGCATTCCAAGCTCTTGGTATCAAATCACCTTCCATGGTTAGCAATCTATATGCCCCCTTTCCTGCTTCAGCTTCAATCAAATAAGGGCCTTCCCATTTTGGAGCCAATTTTCCATCAGCAGGATTGGTGGTATTCTGAAATGCTTTCCTTAATACCATATCTCCAACTTGAAACCTCCTGATCCTGACATTTTTGTTGTAAGCACCAGCCATTCTTTGCTGATAACTGGCCATCCTTATCCTAGCCATATCCCTGATTTCTTCAATAGTATCCAGGTCTTGAGCCAAGTTCTCATCATTCTCCTCAGGATCACGGGTACTTGTTCTTGCAGTTGGAACCACCATTTCTGTTGGGATCTGTAACACCTCGAAAATTCACGTCTTATAATGTGTTGACACGTGTCATAATCTTGAACGTGAGAAAGTATACTTTAGAGGGACTAAAGTTGACAAACATAGAAAGTACATGAAAATAAGGGTTCAAAATGTCAACAATGGATAAATATACTTTATAATAACCCTGCATGATGTTTATACACTTAGACGGATAAATTATGGATCATACGAAGCCAAAAGTGAGAGATTACAAACGACAGGGGTCAAATGCGTCAACATGTTTAAGTTATGCCACTGAGTGACCTTTTTGACAAACCCGAAGCTTTGTAATGGTTAATTATGCTCACTAGAATGCACGATATAAATTTCATAAAATTTCGTTATCGTATGAGCAAGTTGTGATCAAATTCGTTTACAAGGGTTAAAAGCGTTAACGTTGAAAGTTTGGACTTTTCGGGTTAACCGGAAATGTCCAGGGACTTGGCAAAGTGGGTATAAGTCCTAAAGCCCTTGTATATAATTAATAAGGGGTCAAAATGCAAGAATTAAGCTTGGTTGACCTTTCGGGGCACCAAGAGCCAGGGATGCAAACTGAAAATGGAAGAATTGCCCCTGAGGAGGGCTAGCGGGGCGCTACATCAGAAGCGTAGCGGTGCGCTAGCCATGCCCAGATGCAGCAGTTTGGCTCTTGGCTGTTTTAAAGGTTGCAACTGATCTTTAATCGATTTTCCTCATCACCCTTGGCCCCTAAACACTCCCTAAACATGTAGGACACATGTTGATCAGTTGTGGTAAGTAATAGACCTTGTTGTCAACATCTTATGGTGATTAAAATCACTATATAAAGGCTTTAAGTTACAACATTTCAATCACACCTTCATCTGCAATTGAGGAGCCTATCTGGAGCTTCAAAGCAGACCCAAACCCTTCCTAATCAAGCTTAGGACCTTGGTAAGTTTGCTAAACCTTTCTTGATTAAGTTTTAGCTTAGTTTTAGCTTAAAAGTCAAACCGTCGTAATTAACGGTTGACTTAACGATTAATCACTAATGGTCCAGTGATTAGTCGAATCAAAAGTAGTTATAAGTTGGTAATTAGGTGGGTAATAAACCCCTAAAAGGTTCCCCCTGATTCCCATTCTAACTAGGTCAAAAGTCGGGTCAAACTTGTTCTTAAAAAGTCAACAGAATTGTTAATTTCTAATTTAAGCATAATTAGCAATGTAGAACATATACAACCTGTTTGATCATTAATATAACTTAGTAATTAGTGTAAGAACATGTCTAAACATGTTCAACCCGACTATTTCCTGTTTAGACCCGGTTCGGAACCGAAAGTCGCAAAGCTTTGACTTTTGCTTTGACTTCAGTTCTGACCCGTTTAGGTATATTTGGAAATGCCTTAGAGCTTCCTTAGGACCAGGTTACATGTTAGCATAACCCTCTGTGTTCGGTTCATTGATTGACCCATTCGTTTACGCGTTTCCGTTAATAGCTCATATGTTGACCATTATGCCCTTATTACCTTAAAACGTGATTTATGAAAATGTAAAAGTGTAGAAACCTTAGTTACTGATATATAAACTTGTATGCAAAGTTTGACATCAGTTTGCCTTGTAGATTAAGAGTTATGCTCATTATCGCAAAACTAATGCTTTATGTTAATAAAATGGCGTAGGCTTAATCCGGTAATTGTCGGTTTTGCCCTTACGGGCCATAAAATGAGTCTTACTTATCTAAACAACTCCAAACCTTTTGCTACTGATCACATATGATTAATAAATTATTTTAAGCCTTCTGGAAATATAAAAATATCAGATTAAAGTATCGAACCCGGAAATGGCCTCTAATCGCCATAATTAGCGTTTTTAACGCATAGTATGTCTTAAAATCATATTGGACATACCCGGGTTGATACCTACTGATATATGAGGCAAATTATGATATTTTAACAGTACGCAAAGGTTGATAAACTCAGACTTCGTTTTTGAGCTTTTCGGCTTATGTGAAATTACCAAAATACCCCTACGGGGCATAGTTTGGTCAAAGATGATAAATTTCACATATATGCTTTAGCCTACTGTTATAACTCATCAAATTGAGTATGTTTGTTGTTTACATAAGACCTGTAACTCAGTTAAACATATAAGCGCTTTTACAAACTTTAAAATGACCAAACTACCCCTACGGGGCATAGTTTGTGTTTAAACTAGTTCGGGGCATAACGAAAGACATCCTATTGATGTCACAACCTATTTGAAGCATATTAACTTAGGAAACCTGTATATGGCTCTTACGGATACCCGTTATGCTTATTACGCGTCGGTTCGGTTTATGTAGCAAGTTTACATAAATTAGCCGAAACGGGTCAAACCTTATCGGTTTTATCTCAAAATCCAGAATGTGTTTAGTTTACCCATATTATACAAGTCTCCAGACTTGTCGGGTCTAAATCACATCCTATTCCGGTCTTCGCTTAATCATGCGTTTCGAACCGTAAACTCTTCCTTAAAACTAACCGGTCTAAGTTACGACTTAAATAAGACCCGTTAGGAATTTAATAGGTTAATAAAACCTTCGTTCCAGATTAAGAGCCAGTAGAAGTACTTGTGCTTGCTGATTAAGATATACGGCTGAGTATAAATTGCATTGCTAGCTCAGGTAAATACTTTTAACTTATTTTCCCTTATACGGGCTTGGGATACGGTATTATAAAAATACCGCTTGGTCGGGTGTAGAAACCTTTTAATCGGAGATGATTAAATTGCATAATCCCGTTTTAATCTGTATTGATTGATAACAAATAACATTGGGGGTTAATGACCGTGTCCTGGATATCCTTGGCTCATTTTAAAAAGTGAATGGCCACGACGTAAGCACAAGGTGTAGACATAACACCTCCTGTTGCATATGTATAACGTATACTCACTCGTAAGGGTATCTTCTTGTGAGATTATATTTGTGGTGTGTCGATTAATCTTGTCCGGCTTGTATTGTATAATCACCGGCCCTAAATGTTGGACAACCATGTAAATCGGATACAAGATTTTTATTAATAAAATTGTCCCAAGTTATAAAAGATTAATTTTGCCTCTGTGCATGTTAATCAATGTGTCAAGATATTTTGTGCCGTTTGCACTCGAATCACTTTTCAAACTCTTTTTCCAAAATGAGTCGGTTAATTGTATTTACCAGTGTAAACTGACGTATTTTCCAAAAGGTTAAGTGACAGGTACTACGCATAATTGGCTGGGAGCTCAGGGCGTCATTAGGAATCTTGCAAGTTCTAGATGCCTAAAGTCTGTTGAACAGTTTTAGTTTCTTTTATTTGATCCGCCTGTGGATCCTTTACCTTTCGTTGTAATACTTTGACATTACTTACATTCGGAATGTAATATATTTATCTTTTGCTTCCGCTGTGCATATTAAATATTGTGTTGTTTGACCATGATGTCACCAACTACGTCACGATACTCCCCTATCGGGCCCACCGGTGACACGTGGAAAATAGGAGTGTGACAGGTTTGTATCAGAGCCAACACTGAGTGAATTAAACACTAGCCTTTTGTGTTTAATCTCAGTTACACAATTGCACATATCTAAACTTCTGAGTCTAGACTTAACTTAGGAATATTCTCAATCCTAATCTGGAAATTTTACTTCCAAAAATTTTTATTGAATACGTCGCCAAGCGAAGGAGCCGTAATAGGAGTCCTCCACACCCGGAGCCTAGAAATGCTGAGCTTCGTACCGCGGCTAGAACGAAACGAGCATCCAAGGAGAAAGCATTCAGAAATAACTTGAAGAAGAAACTCCTTTTGCTAAAGATCGTTTCCTTAATAGTCCTCATAAGGACATAATTATCTTTCAGTCCCTTTAAGGACGTATTATTCCTTTCAAAGACCCGCTTAGGGCAACTCTGTACTCTTATTTTCATATAATGGATTGATTAAATTAAGTTTTCATTCTAAACATGAAATATGAAATAAATGGAAAATAACATCCCTTAGAAGGGAAGTGCCTATGGGCTATAATTAACGTCCTCTGAGACTAGAGACGGTGGTAGCCTACAGCTCCCTGTCAAGAAAAGGTAATGAACTTTGATTCACACCTAAATGCCTCGATCCCAGACGATCATGGCTTATAAATTAAACTTGTCCACGTGACTAAGCCTTTTGTGCTATTACTAAATGCCTCGATCCCAGACGATCATGGCTTATAAAATTAAACTTGTCCACGTGACTAAGCCTTTTGTGCTATTACTAAATGCCTCGATCCCAGACGATCATGGCTTATAAATTAAACTTGTCCACGTGACTAAGCCTTTTGTGCTATTACTAAATGCCTCGATCTCAGACGATCATGGCTTATAAATTAAACTTGTCCACGTGACTAGGCCTTTTGTGCCATTACTAATTCATAAATTGCCCTGATTCTCCGAAATCTTGGCTTATAAATTAAACTTGTCTACGCGACTAGGCCATTTGCGCTATTATTAAATTATAAATTAGGATTTATGATAAAAATCCTAAATAAAAATAAATATCCTTACTTTCCTGCCAATATGCATTTTAAAGATGATCTTGATGGTGAAACCTAGCCTACGCGGCCAAGATGGTGAAACCTACTCAAGAGATTCAAATCCTTGTTGACACCTAAGAACGTGTTAGCACTCCTGACAAATGTGATTCGATAAAATCACAACAGTCATCCTTATATTGGATTCTTCCAATTTTCTTATCGAGCCTAGTGATTTAGAAATCATGGCTTGTGTCATCCTATAAGATGATCACATTATAAACATCCAGTAGTGATGAAGTGCCTACGGGCTAAACTTGTTGTCCGATAAGGCAACGACAGTGGTGGTCTTTGACCTCCTGTCTAAAAATATTGGACCAGGTCCAAACATAATAGTCGGTAGGATCCATACGATCTCGACTAATAGCATCTGAGAAGATGATCATATTATAACCATCCCTCAGAAGGGAAATGCCCACGGGCTATATCTATTGTCCTAAAAGACAAAAGACAGTTGAAGTTCTTAGCTCTCTGTCAAGAAAATGTAATAAAATATGTTCAAACCTTAATGCCTCGATTCTCTGAAATCAGGGCTTATAAATTTAAAATTTGTCCTTGTGACTAGGCCTTTTTGCGCCACTTTATTATCCTTGAGGATTTATAACTAGGATAAATTATAATGAAAATACAAATTTAATATAACTAACAAGTTAACCAATATGGTTTATATTACCATGGTTGATAAATCGTCAAAGATGATGATTCCATATTAATCTCTGAATAAATCATTGTTAATATTTATGTAGCAATCAAGCTACATGGCTGGATTAGATGAAGTTAATAGTCACTTGAAGGAGAGCAATGATACTACCAGAATTAATGTAACTGGAGCAGAACTACAGGCAATAATAGATTATGCTGTTGCTCGAGCACTTGATCGGCAGTATGATGAGTCAAATGATACCCACTCTAAGACTCTATCTGTGGCTAGTTGTAAGCCCCCTCTTAAAACACATGAGTCAAAGGAGGACGATGTTCATGACTTGTCAAATCAAAGGAGTATTCCGTCTGGACAAGTTGTGTTTCATCAAGAGGCACCAGTTAAGACCTGTTCATATAAATATTTTGTCTCCTGCAAGCCCAAAGACTTTACAGGAGAAGAAGGAGCCATCGATTGCATGACATGGCTCGATGAGGTGGACGCTGTTGTTGACGTCAGCGGTTGTGCGGAGCAAGATGTTGTGAAATTTGTTTCACAATCATTCAAAGGAGAAGCGTTGGCATGGTGGAGATCATTGCTCCAAGCCACGGGAAAGGTTCTACTCTACAACTTATCTTGGGAGCAATTCGTTGCATTAGTCAAGGAAAACTATTGCCCCCAGCACGAGGTAGAAAAGATAGAATCAGACTTCTTGACTCTGGTCATGGAAAATTTGGATTGTCAGGCATATGTGACAAGTTTCAACACTATGTCCCGCCTAGTTCCTTATCTAGTCACCCCTGAACCTAAACGCATAGCGCGTTTCATTGGAGGCCTAGCACCAGAGATAAAAGGAAATGTTAAAGCGTCTAGGCCAACCACATATAGGTCCGCGGTGGACTTATCCTTATCTCTCACCTTAGACGCAATCAGAATTAAGTCTGTTAAGGCTTCTGGCGAGGGAAGAAGAGAAAGAGAGGAGGAAAACTCTCATCATTATAACAAGAAGAAGAAGGGAAGCTTGGAGCGCGGGAAGGATTCCGAGGTTAGGAAGAACTCGAGTCAGTCTGATAACAGACCCAAATGCAGTAACTGCAAAAAGCAACATTATGGAAAATGTACAATCGACCCACGTGCTAAATTGTGTGGAATTTGCAAGACCAAGGGTCACAAAACCTTAGATTGCAAGGGGATGAAGAACGCCACATGTTACAATTGTAACGAGGAAGGGCACATCAAAACCAACTGCCCAAAGCTTATAAAGAAGCCTGGAGAAGCCAGGAAAACAAACGCATGAGTCTTCCGGATGAACGCCAGGAGATGGTGCAGAAGGATAACTATATAGCAGGTACTCTTCGTTATTAAGCAGTTTATGCAGAAATTTATTTGATGCTGACACATGTGATTCAATAATGAGCGATGACTGTTGAGAACTGTTGTCTCCGTCTGATTAGGACTTCGGTCATTTTATACGAAGTAGAAATCGGCCGATGATACTTTAGAAAATGCTCCAACAAACCTTAGATGGATATTTTATATCTAATAGGAATCACCCTTTTCTGATATTCCTATGGCAAGCTTTCAAGCTACCTAAATTCTTTAATATAATAAAGACAGATGTGACGTTTCGATCCTCTGTCAGAAAAGTGATGGACTAGGTCCAAATCTTTAATGCCACTGATGGTCTTTTACGACCTAGGCTAAGTAATATTAATATATTTTAAATAACATTCATTAAGAATGTTAGTGCTATAATAGCCTGTATAGGTTATTGACACCATGGCTAGTATATATTAAGGCCATCAGAATAAAAATATAGTAGTTTTTGGATTTCAACTAAGAAATTGTTTTTATTGGTGTTAGGAACCAATAGAAAGTAATGGCAAACTCGGATAAGACAACTGTCGATCGCGCCATTGATGGCACGACGCATGCTAATGATGCTGAAATTGTGGACCTTAGAATTTCCAAAGATATTCTTCAAACTATGATAGACGTAGCTGTTGGAAAAGCTGTGAAGAAGGCTGTGAAAAAGTTCAAGGAGCCCCATGCTGCTCGGTCCAAATTTTATCTAGGACCACATTTCCTCACTCGTAAGAAGGATCTCGTTCATGCCTCTGATGCAAGGGATGAACTAAAAAGGAAAAGGGAGGTAGATAACTCCCAGAGTTCTAAGAAGAAGAACAAAAAAAAGTCCGACCAGAAACCAGTATGTGAGACCTGCAAGAAGCGCCATTATGGGAAATGCAGGTTCGAACCAAAATCCAAATCGCAGCCCAGGGCTTGTGGAATTTGCAAATCTAAGGGACATAAAACCATGGATTGCAAGAAGTTGAAAGATGCAACCTGTTATGGTTGCAACGAGAAGGGGCATATCAAGACCAACTGCCCTAGGAAATAGAAGAAGCCCGAGTAGGCCAAGATAACAAACGCACGAGTTGTCAGGATGAACGCCCAAGAGATGGGGCAGAATAATAATAGTATAATATGTACCTTTCGTTATCAAGCAGTTTATGTAGAAACTTATTTAATACTGGCACGTATAAATATATTATGAATGATAAAGGTTGAGAACTGTTGTCTCCACCTGATTAAGACTCCGGTCATTTAATGCCCGGTAGAAAGTGACGATGTTACGTCGAAAATGCTCCAACAAATCCTATATTGATATTAATATCTATTAGAAATCATTTTTCTAATATCCTTATAGCAAACTTTTGGTTGCATACTTAAGGACTCAATATAGTGATAAAAATCAATTGGTTGCCTTAAAAAAAAAATAAAAAAAAAATCCATATTGTGAGTGATAAGAAGCAATTAATTATCAAGACTCCTTATGAGACAACCCTCGTAATTACACGTGTCCGTACGATTAATTAATATTAAACATAAAAAAATGGTGGAACTGACCGTCCCCGGAATCGAACCCGGGTCTAGGCCGGCCGCACCCTTTCGCGCGCCTAGCCAACTGAGCTAGGTGCCTAGTTTGTGAAAATCTCCATTCTAATTAAATATAAGCACTTGTGCAATAAACTTCCTTATCATTTATCAATGATAATTTCTGCTAAGTGTCATGTTTTAATACAGGCAATAGTAAATCTTCATGAACCATAAACTTAGCAAATTTTTATTATCATCCACAAGGTATAACTACCGAGGAAACCATAGTAACCGATTCTTATAAATCGGCAAGGAATTCTTCCGAAAAATCTAAGAGCACTCTTTCTTTGCATAGAGTACTACAACATATGTTATTTTAATTATTTTCTCATTGTTTTCTATCGCCTGCGAATGCCAAACTATGTTTGATTAAAGTGTCATATGGGGATTGGCGTATCCTAGTGTGTCCCATAGATTATTTCCATGTCTGATCAGCATGGAGGTTAATGCATGGAACCACAAAGATATCCCAATAATCACATGGTACTAAAGTCAACTAATGGCATTCAAGGAAGATATCCATAATAGAATTGTCCAAATAAATATTCCCGATTTAAGGAATCCGTGGACTCATAACATAAATGTGTCATTTTTTTTTCACAAGCAATGACGGATGAACTGGAGCTTGAGATATGGAAATCTCTGTAACCTCCTTATATCTTGGCTATCTTCTCCTAAGTTTACCCTGTTTACCCCCTAGAGGCAAGTAGAGTTATGATTAACATCCCGCTTTGGGTTAGAATGTTGTAAGAACTCCATATTAATTATGGAATAACCGAAAACCTGATTAAGTAAATTTAAAATAGGAGATTCATATAGCCTAACTCGATAATTTCATAGTATGATAGTTGTTAGATAAGAAAGACGGTTCATTTTGCTTATGCACTCATTACCGCAACCCTATTTAGACAACGATTAAAAATCGCCACCAACTACCCAAGATCGTCGAATTGTTCGACTAGCTATAAGGATTAGCTACTCCTTAAGATTTGTTAAAAAGTGGTTGGAATAACCACCTCAAGAGAAGCTTTTCTATAATAGTTGGTATAGAAGTATCAAGGTTGCTCCTTTAGAGACCTTGTATAAATGAAATGTTAAACCTCTGTTGTTAGGACAATAGATTGGTAAGCCCAATATTGAGGATCTGAAAGTTGCATTGGAAACAACAAATAAGATCAAACAGATTCCTAATCATCTGTAAGCTACCATTATTAGGCAGAGGATACTTCCTTTATTTCGTAAATCTCGGGTCGAGATTTCTTTTAAGGGGGTGAGGATGTAACACCTCGAAAATTCACGTCTTATAATGTGTTGACACGTGTCATAATCTTGAACGTGAGAAAGTATACTTTAGAGGGACTAAAGTTGACAAACATAGAAAGTACGTGAAAATAAGGGTTCAAAATGTCAACAATGGATAAATATACTTTATAATAACCCTGCATGATGTTTATACCCTTAGACGGATAAATTATGGATCATACGAAGCCAAAAGTGAGAGATTACAAACGACAGGGGTCAAATGCGTCAACATGTTTAAGTTATGCCACTGAGTGACCTTTTTGACAAACCCGAAGCTTTGTAACGGTTACTTATGCTCACTAGAATGCACGATATAAATTTCATAAAATTTCGTTATCGTATGAGCAAGTTGTGATCAAATTCGTTTACAAGGGTTAAAAGCGTTAACGTTGAAAGTTTGGACTTTTCGGGTTAACCGGAAATGTCCAGGGACTTGGCAAAGTGGGTATAAGTCCTAAAGCCCTTGTATATAATTAATAAGGGGTCAAAATGCAAGAATTAAGCTTGGTTGACCTTTCGGGGCACCAAGAGCCAGGGATGCAAACTGAAAATGGAAGAATTGCCCCTGAGGAGGGCTAGCGGGGCGCTACATCAGAAGCGTAGCGGTGCGCTAGCCATGCCCAGATGCAGCAGTTTGGCTCTTGGCTGTTTTAAAGGTTGCAACTGATCTTTAATCGATTTTCCTCATCACCCTTGGCCCCTAAACACTCCCTAAACATGTAGGACACATGTTGATCAGTTGTGGTAAGTAATAGACCTTGTTGTCAACATCTTATGGTGATTAAAATCACTATATAAAGGCTTTAAGTTACAACATTTCAATCACACCTTCATCTGCAATTGAGGAGCCTATCTGGAGCTTCAAAGCAGACCCAAACCCTTCCTAATCAAGCTTAGGACCTTGGTAAGTTTGCTAAACCTTTCTTGATTAAGTTTTAGCTTAGTTTTAGCTTAAAAGTCAAACCGTCGTAATTAACGGTTGACTTAACGATTAATCACTAATGGTCCAGTGATTAGTCGAATCAAAAGTAGTTATAAGTTGGTAATTAGGTGGGTAATAAACCCCTAAAAAGGTTCCCCCTGATTCCCATTCTAACTAGGTCAAAAGTCGGGTCAAACTTGTTCTTAAAAAGTCAACAGAATTGTTAATTTCTAATTTAAGCATAATTAGCAATGTAGAACATATACAACCTGTTTGATCATTAATATAACTTAGTAATTAGTGTAAGAACATGTCTAAACATGTTCAACCCGACTATTTCCTGTTTAGACCCGGTTCGGAACCGAAAGTCGCAAAGCTTTGACTTTTGCTTTGACTTCAGTTCTGACCCGTTTAGGTATATTTGGAAATGCCTTAGAGCTTCCTTAGGACCAGGTTACATGTTAGCATAACCCTCTGTGTTCGGTTTATTGATTGACCCATTCGTTTACGCGTTTCCGTTAATAGCTCATATGTTGACCATTATGCCCTTATTACCTTAAAACGTGATTTATGAAAAATGTAAAAGTGTAGAAACCTTAGTTACTGATATATAAACTTGTATGCAAAGTTTGACATCAGTTTGACTTGTAGATTAAGAGTTATGCTCATTATCGCAAAACTAATGCTTTATGTTAATAAAATGGCGTAAATAGCGTATAGCCTAGTTAAACATACTTTTTAGTATCAAATCTTTTACCCACTGATGTAATATATTATTTTGGGATTTTTAAATATTTTTAATTAATTTTAGGCTGAGCATAACTAGTAGTCGTAGGCTTAATCCGGTAATTGTCGGTTTTGCCCTTACGGGCCATAAAATGAGTCTTACTTATCTAAACAACTCCAAACCTTTTGCTACTGATCACATATGATTAATAAATTATTTTAAGCCTTCTGGAAATATAAAAATATCAGATTAAAGTATCGAACCCGGAAATGGCCTCTAATCGCCATAATTAGCGTTTTTAACGCATAGTATGTCTTAAAATCATATTGGACATACCCGGGTTGATACCTACTGATATATGAGGCAAATTATGATATTTTAACAGTATGCAAAGGTTGATTAACTCAGAATTCGTTTTTGAGCTTTTCGGCTTATGTGAAATTACCAAAATACCCCTACGGGGCATAGTTTGGTCAAAGATGATAAATTTCACATATATGCTTTAGCCTACTGTTATAACTCATCAAATTGAGTATGTTTGTTGTTTACATAAGACCTGTAACTCAGTTAAACATATAAGCGCTTTTACAAACTTTAAAATGACCAAACTACCCCTACGGGGCATAGTTTGTGTTTAAACTAGTTCGGGGCATAACGAAAGACATCCTATTGATGTCACAACCTATTTGAAGCATATTAACTTAGGAAACCTATATATGGCTCTTACGGATACCCGTTATGCTTATTACGCGTCGGTTCGGTTTATGTAGCAAGTTTACATAAATTAGCCGAAACGGGTCAAACCTTATCGGTTTTATCTCAAAATCCAGAATGTGTTTAGTTTACCCATATTATACAAGTCTCCAGACTTGTCGGGTCTAAATCACATCCTATTCCGGTCTTCGCTTAATCATGCGTTTCGAACCGTAAACTCTTCCTTAAAACTAACCGGTCTAAGTTACGACTTAAATAAGACCCGTTAGGAATTTAATAGGTTAATAAAACCTTCGTTCCAGATTAAGAGCCAGTAGAAGTACTTGTGCTTGCTGATTAAGATATACGGCTGAGTATAAATTGCATTGCTAGCTCAGGTAAATACTTTTAACTTATTTTCCCTTATACGGGCTTGGGATACGGTATTATAAAAATACCGCTTGGTCGGGTGTAGAAACCTTTTAATCGGAGATGATTAAATTGCATAATCCCGTTTTAATCTGTATTGATTGATAACAAATAACATTGGGGGTTAATGACCGTGTCCTGGATATCCTTGGCTCATTTTAAAAAGTGAATGGCCACGACGTAAGCACAAGGTGTAGACATAACACCTCCTGTTGCATATGTATAACGTATACTCACTCGTAAGGGTATCTTCTTGTGAGATTATATTTGTGGTGTGTCGATTAATCTTGTCCGGCTTGTATTGTATAATCACCGGCCCTAAATGTTGGACAACCATGTAAATCGGATACAAGATTTTTATTAATAAAATTGTCCCAAGTTATAAAAGATTAATTTTGCCTCTGTGCATGTTAATCAATGTGTCAAGATATTTTGTGCCGTTTGCACTCGAATCACTTTTCAAACTCTTTTTCCAAAATGAGTCGGTTAATTGTATTTACCAGTGTAAACTGACGTATTTTCCAAAAGGTTAAGTGACAGGTACTACGCATAATTGGCTGGGAGCTCAGGGCGTCATTAGGAATCTTGCAAGTTCTAGATGCCTAAAGTCTGTTGAACAGTTTTAGTTTCTTTTATTTGATCCGCCTGTGGATCCTTTACCTTCCGTTGTAATACTTTGACATTACTTACATTCGGAATGTAATATATTTATCTTTTGCTTCCGCTGTGCATATTAAATATTGTGTTGTTTGACCATGATGTCACCAACTACGTCACGATACTCCCCTACCGGGCCCACCGGTGACACGTGGAAAATAGGAGTGTGACAGGATCACTGATTCTGCCCCAAACACCAAAGAGAATGGTGTTTGACCAGTAGCATTCTTGGGGGTTGTCCTATCAGCCCAAAGCACATAGGGTAGTTCTTCTGCCCATTTCCCTTTCTTGGATCCAAGCTTCTTCTTCAAATTGTTGATGATGATCTTGTTGGATGATTCTGCCTGACCATTAGCTTGTGGGTGGACTGGTGTTGATGTTATCATCTTAATCCCCCAGCTGTCACAAAAGTTAGTGGTTCTGCCCCCAATAAATTGGGAACCATTATCACGTATAATCTCAGAAGGAATTCCAAATCTAGTTATAATATTTCTTTTAATGAAGGATATAACTTCCTTTTCTCTGACTTGGGCAAAAGCTTCAGCCTCTATCCACTTGGAGAAGTAATCCGTCATAGCAAGCATGAATACTTTTCCACCAGGTGCCTTAGGGAGCTTACCAACTATATCCATACCCCATCTCATAAATGGCCAAGAGGAGGATATAGGATGCAATAATTCAGCTGGTTGATGAAGGATATTGTTGTGCCTCTGACAAGGATCACATCTCTTAGCATACTCCACAGCGTCTCTCTTCATGGTTGGCCAGTAGTATCCTGTTCTCAGGATCCTTGAGAATAAAGCCCTGCCCCCAGTGTGGTTTCCACAATCTCCTTCATGGAAGTCTTTTAAAACTTCTTGGACTTCAGGATCCTCAATGCATCTCAAGTATGGTCCTGCAAGAGATCGTCTATACAACATACTATTTATAATTGAGAACTGAGATACCTTAGATTTGAAAGCCCTAGGGTTTTCTCCTGTAGGAATCTCTCCATGTTGTAAGTATCTCATAATTGGTGAGATCCATGATCCTGATCCTGAATGGGATCGAGTATCCTCACTAGGGATTATTGCAGAATCATTTCCTATTTCCATAGCCACATGATCCTCAATAGCCGGGGTCAGGATATGGATAATAGGAATCTTGATATCCTCCGGGATCTTCAAGGATGATCCTAAATTAGCCAATGCATCAGCTTCTGTATTTTCTTCCCTTGGTACCTGTGACAAACTAAAGGAAACAAAAGAGAGTGCCAAATTTTTGACTATCTCCAAATATTTGGTTAGCTTTTCACCTTTAACAGCATAGGATCCATTAAAGTGGTTTGTAATTAACAAAGAATCTACGTGTACCTCAAGATACCTGATCCCCATATGCTTAGCAATTTGCAAACCAGCAATTAAGGCTTCATATTCAGCCTCATTGTTAGTGGTTTGGAACTCACAAGCTATAGAGTGGGGTATTATGTCCCCCTGTGGCGATTTTAGTAGTATTCCAAGCCCTGTGCCTTTGACATTTGAGGATCCATCAGTATAAAGTATCCAAGGATCCTTGGTTTCTTCTAGCTGCTGGACTTCTAGCTCAGCCTCTTCTTGTAAATCACTACTGAAATCAGCCACAAAGTCAGCTAATGCTTGGGATTTGATGGTTGTCCTAGGCTCATATCTTATATCATATGCACTCAGCTTCACTGCCCACTTAGCCATCCTTCCTGACATCTCTGGTTTCCTGAGGACATTCTTGATTGGAAAATTAGTTTTAACAATGATAACATGAGTTTCAAAATAATGTCTTAACTTAGTAGATGCCATAATTAATGCAAGAATAAGCTTTTCAAGGTGTGAGTACCTGGATTCGGCATCAAGTAAACTTTTACTTACATAATAGACAGGATGTTGTGTACCTTGATGATCCTTAACAAGGACCGCACTTACTGCTTTTGAGGATACTGCAAGATCCAAGGATAGCACATCGCCTTTTTCTGGTTTCATCAAAGCCGGGGCCGAGGATAGGTAATCTTTGAGGGCTCTCAAAGCATTTTCATGCTTCTCCGTCCATTCAAATTTCTTGTTCTTCCTTAGTATATCATAGAACTCTTTGCACTTCTCTGAGGATTTGGATATAAATCTATTCAAAGTTGCTATCCTGCCTGTTAGCCTTTGAACATCCTTAGCATTGGCCGGAGATTTGATGTTCACTATTGCTTTGATTTGTTCCGGGCTAGCTTCAATGCCTCTCTTTGTCACCATATATCCTAAGAATTTACCTGTTTTAACACCAAAGTGACATTTTGAAGGATTAAGCTTCATGTTATATTTGTCAAGGATATCGAATGCTTCCTCCAAGTCTCTTAGGTGATCCTCAGATTTTAAGGATTTTACCACCATATCGTCTATGTAAACCTCCATAGTTTGTCCAATCTGATCCTTGAACATCATATTCACCAGCCTTTGATATGTTGCACCTGCATTTCTTAATCCGAACGGCACAGCAATATAGCAGTATATACCAGTTGGAGTCATGAAGGCTGTATCCTCTTGGTCGGATGGTTCCATTTGGATTTGATGAAATCCAGATGAAGCATCCATAAAAGTTAACAGTTCATGACCCGCGGTTGCATCCACCATGGAGTCAATGTGGGGTAAAGGGAAAGGATCCTTGGGACATGCCTTATTTAAATCGGTAAAATCGACACATACCCTCCACTTTCCGTTTTTCTTTTGAACAACAACCACATTGGCCAACCATCTTGGATACTTGACCTCTCTAATCATACCTGCCCGGAGCAATTTCTCTACCTCTTCCTGGATAATGGCATTCCTTTCTGGTGCAAACTTTCTTCTCCTTTGATGGATTGGTTTGAAGGATCTGTCAATGCCGAGTTTGTGAGTGATTACATCTTTGGATATACCAGTCATGTCTTCGTGTTTCCATGCAAAGGTAGTATTTCTCCTTTTTAGGAAGGATACGAGGTCTTCTTTCATTTCGCCAAGGATCCCCGATCCGATATAAACTATAGATTCAGGATCATCCGGATCCATAAGGATTTCTACCACATCCTGTTCACTCGCCTCCAAGACATCCCTTGGAGGATACTTTGATTGCTATTGCTACCTGGATTTCGAAGCTGGTTTCATCGATGAAGTATAGCAATTCTTAGCCTCCTGCTGATCACTATCAATCTTCACTATCCCCCAAGGACTAGGGAGCTTCACACATTAATGGTAAGTGGATGGGACTGCTTTCATATCGTGTATCCAGGGCCTGCCAAGGATAACATTACAACAAGATAAACAGTCAATAACACAAATTTTTTTATAAGAGTGTAGGCCTTCAATGTATATTGGGAGTTTAATGTCCCCCAGGGTATTCTTAGTTTCACCACTAAATCCCACGAGCACAGAGGATCTTGGTATGATCTCTGATTCAGGAATACCCATCTTCTTTAGGACATCAAGCTGGATAATGTTCACTGAAATTCCTCCGTCTATAAGGATCCTGCGGACAAAATGGTTAGATATGAAAAGAGTAATAACTAAACCATCGTGATGATGATCCTGGATATCAACACGATCCTCTTCATCAAAGGTTATGACTTTCCCTTCCGAGACACTTGATGTTCGAATAGGTCTTTCTCCGTTATCCATTTTAGTTTCCTTTGCATGCCTTTTAGCTGCTGAGAAGGATGTGCCGCAAATGTATGATCCTCCAGAAATGAAGTTTATCACTTGTGCATCCGCTGGAAGGGCTGGAGCCTTCTCAGGGATCCTTTCAGGATCCTGAGTCCTTGACTTTTTTCTTCCCAACAATTCTTTTAGATGCCCCTTGCTCAACAAGTATCCAATTTCTTTTCTTAGTGCAATGCATTCTTCTGTGAGGTGGCCAAAATCTTCATGGTATGCACACCACTTTGATTTATCCTTAGTTGCAGCTGGCCTATCATTTTTTCTGGGCCATCTAGCTTTATCACCTAGACTCTGCATCGCAAGGATTAGTTCATTGTTATCAACACTAAAACAATATTCAGAAATTGGAGGATAATCCTCATCATCCTCTTCTTGATCAATAGAATGCACGTTCTGGTTATCAGATCTGTTGTAGGATCTGAACTTGTTGTTCCTGAATGAGGATCCTTGCTTATCCTGCTTTGAGGATCCTGCTAACCTCTCCTGGATCCTCTTGTCGTCTTCTAGTCGAATGAACCTAAGTGCTCGGGTTCTTACCTCATCTAAGTTCCTGCACGGTGTCATAACAAGATCATCATAGAAAGACGAATCCCTAAGCAATCCCATTTTAAAGGCCTCAACAGCCGTGGCTATATCTAAGTTGGGAATGTCTAAGGATTCTTTACTGAATTTGGTAATGTAATCCCTTAATGATTCATTATGACCCTGGGTTATCCTATATAGATCACTAGTTAATCGTTCAAATTTCCTACTACAAGAAAACTGATTATTAAATAGATTAACTAGATTAGAAAATGAGGTAATAGAGTAGGGGGAAGACTTAGCAGCCATTTGAGAGCTGATCCAGTAAGAGTGGATCCGAATCCTTTGCACAGGCATGCTTCCTTTAACCTTTCTGGGATTGGATTGATTTCCATCCTCTCCCTGTATTGTGCTATGTGTTCTTCAGGATCTGTCGAACCATCATACAGCTTCATTGTGGGCTCATGGAACCTCTTGGGTATCTCAGCATCACAGATTGGTGGTGCAAAACGAGATATCTTGTGGCTCCCATCTGCAATCTCTGGGATAGGTTTGACCACTCCCGGAACACTTGATATCATATCCTTTAGCTTTTGCAATTCTCTGGCCATGGCATGATTGATACCTGGATCCTGCATAAGACCATGGTTAGTAGTATGAGAATTATTAAAAGTGTTACCTCCCATTGGATTCAAGTTAGGAAGAATGGATGTTAATCCATATTGTTGAGGCTCTGGAATGATCGAGGGACCAGTAGAGGCATTGGTCTGCATTGGAATAAAATCTCCCTGATGGACATCTGAACTTCCTATTTGCAAACTCCTCAAGGATCCTGGCATCTGGAAGGATCCCTGAAACTGGGACGATCCTGGAACAAAGGAGGATCCTTGAACCTGGGATGATCCTGGAACGAAGGAGGATCCTTGAACCTGGGATGATCCTGGAACGAAGGAGGATCCTTGAACCTGGGATGATCCTGGAACGAAGGAGGATCCTTGAAACTGGGATGATCCTTGAACCTGGGATGATCCTGGAACGAAGGAGGATCCTTGAAACTGGGATGATCCTTGAACCTGGGATGATCCTGGAACGAAGGAGGATCCTTGAACCTGGGATGATCCTAGAACGAAGGAGGATCCTTGAAACTGCTGCATTCCTGAATATCCTCCTGAACTCGTGAGGGATCCCATATGCTGAGGATAGGATCCCGCTGGCTGGAAATATGAACCTGATGCCTGGGTCATTGTTGTTGTTCCGTAGTGCACTCCTTTTGGTCCACCCACATATTGAATGTCTGGAACCACTGATGGCTGAGAAGTAATCACCGGAGTATCAAAATTCAAAGATCTGGGCATCAGTGGGGAATGATCCTCTGCCGTTTTCTTCTGTTTCTTAATTTCGTCAATCTCCCGGAGGATCCTTTCGTTGGTCTTATCCTGCTCTTGTGCATGATTCCTCATCTGCAAAATCAAGGCATAGAGATCATTAGTAGTAGGATTAGTTAAAACAGAAGAAGTAGGTGGTTTTGAGAAAATGGGAGTTGGTTTCTTCGCGGCATTCTCAGTATTCTTCTGGGATCCAGAAGGTGGTGGAGGCAAAGGAGGGACGCCTTGTGAAGAAGTGAATGAGGGCATCAAGTTTGAAGCATTCTTCGCTGAGGAAGCCATTTGCTTGGTTGTAGTGAACCGAAATGAGCACAGAAATGCGTATTTTTCTAAGGACGAAGCACCAATTGCCCCACGGTGGGCGCCAAACTGTTTTGGTCAAAAAAAATTTGTTGAGGATATTGCAACCAAACTCTATGTTACGGGGTATGATGCTAACAATGTAGAACAATAACAAGGATCACTTCAATGTAAATTGCCGAAATGACACAAGGATTTATACGGGGAAAAAGCCCTTGATCAAGAGTTGATCTCCGGCACAAAAAACCCCGGGTGATGGAAACTACCGATCACCAAGCTCAAATAAATGAATAAATATTTACAACTTCGGATAGTAACGAGCTAGGTACAAGGATCACTATCGTGAAATGTGTAAATGTGAGTGAAAACGAATGAATGTTCGTCGAGAGCTTCAAGTGTGCGAGTATATGAGTGTATGTAGCTGTAAAATTGACTAAGTGTTTTTCTACTAGCTCGTTACCCCTTTTAAAATAGAAATATAACTACCAAACTAACTATCCGACTTTTGTGCCAAGCCCCCACGTTCTCCATAACGTCCATTTTTAGCTAAGCACGTGCAGAATAGTTTGGGAATATTCTCCAGGAATGTCGCCAAGACTTGGTCAAGCTGGTTATACCTGCGAGATAGTAAAAAACATAAGTAAACAATCGTCAGTACGAGGATCCTTAAAGTGATCCATGATCCTGATCCTGAAGCTCTTCTAAGGATCACCACCTGTCACAGAAGTAAGGATCACTAGTTAGGATAACGAATAAGGATCACTAATTGTTAGAAAATCCTCCCCTAACAATGACTGTGAAGAAGGTAAAGAAAGAAGGAGCAAAGAAAGAAAACGTAAAGAAAGAAGAGGAAGAGAAATACCTGCTTAATCGTCGGATGTGAATTTAAAGGGAGTTCTCTTGAATTTAAATGTGAAATGATCCCTATCTCTAACTCCTATTTATAATGATGATTTTGCAGGATAGTCACCTCAGTGACGTCATGTTCGTAACGGCTAGTCCGATTACAACGGCTAGTTATCCATTGGTTAATTGCGGATAAGAACAAAATATAACTCATTTATTTACATAATTACTCCTTATATTTTGGGGGCAATTGTTAGGGGTGGATTTCTAAATGATCGGTGATCCTTATTTACTGTTGGGTTTAGTGATCCTCAATTCTGTCTGAAGTAGTGATCCTCAGAAGTGTTGCAGGATCAGGATCATGGATCATCATAAGGATCCTTGTACTAACGGTTGTCTACTTTGAATTCGAAATTGTTTTGCAGGAGTATCAACTTGGACTTGGTCTTGGCGATATTCCTGGAGAATATGCTATGTTTATTCCGCACGTGCTTGGCCAGAAGTGGACGTTATGGAGTCGTGGAGGACTTGCACCATTTGCGGAATGTTAGTTAGAGTAGATATTTTCTATTTTTAAAGGGGTAGCGAGCTAATTAGAAAAGACTTGGCTATTTTTGGCTACACACACACTCGTACAACTGCTCTCACCAGCTCTTGTTAACTCACTTGGCGATTACACACTTCTCTACACAATACCCTATAGTGATCCTTGTACTTAGCTCGCTATCATCCGAAGTTGTATTACATTTCTTGTTTAATTTGAGTTGGTGATCGGTAGTTTCCATCACCCGAGGTTTTTTATGCCGGAGATCATTCATTGATCAAGGGCTTTTTCCTCGTATAAATCTTTGTGTCACTTGTTCATTACATTTCATAGTGATCCTTATTGTTTTTCATCAATCCAAGCATCATACCTCACAACAGAAAGTTTGGTTACATTGTCATTGCTTGATTTTTTACCAAAACAATCATCATTGCTTACTTTGTGGTGATCGATGTACATTTAGTATGACATTTGATACAAACCAAAGAAGTCGTAGGCAATCGAAGAATATCATCTGAAACATTTTCAACATTCTGCAAGTATTCACTTTTACCCATCACCTTCTTGAAACACTTACGACAGGTAGCATAAAACCAACGATACTCTTCTTGCACAATCTTAATTGTCGCAACCACAACACAAGACATTTCCTATAAAAACACAAGACACTTCCTGTAAAAACATGCAGGTGACAAACCAAACAAATAACCAAACTATATAAAAAGATGTGAAACCTTTTATATCTCACTAATCTCATCAACATGTTTCTTCACACCATCAGTTACAAATTCTTTATGCAATGGAAAAACAATCTGAGACGATAGTATTGTTTGAGAAGTAGAACCATTCCCTTGTCCAAACTTCAGTATAAGCCTTTTGAATACCACAAATGATTAGAATTAGTATACAAATAACATGAAACCAAGTATTTGACTTGAACATCTATATACAATAGAAATATCATTGACAAATTACCTCCTCCTTAGCTCATTAACTTCATCAATTTCTTCATTCAGAAAAATTTGTGTTGCAAACTTATCACTTTGAACAGTATATTCACCTACATGGAAAAGTATATAGATATTTAATGTATACCTGTCTTTATATTGCCATAAATAAACAGTATAGTTATGATTTGCAGAAAGTAACAAAAATATGTTTCCATTCCTTACACTTTCCATGCTGTATAATAGCCATCACATGCTCATGAGGTGGGATTTTAGAAATGAAGTCCTTAATCTGCAGAGCATAATCATTCCACAAAGTACACCGCAAAACCTTACCCCTACATGAAAAGAATATTCATATGATGATATACTAAAGACTAATTTATCACCATTTCTTTACAAATCTCTAATATCAAAACAACATTGAACGAATAAAAACAGAAAATCAAAGGAAAATTATGACATTTATTAAAGTAGCAAATGAGCCATAAATTAACTACCATATTCACTAAGAATAAACTGTAGACCTCATTTATTACCATGATTCAGCATTACATATAAACACCATAGATCTCATTTATTACCATTACAAAGATCTCACATTAAATACCAACATTCATCATCTTATTTATTAACATCATTAAATACAAACAATGATCAGTACATGACTTCACATATAAACAACAACTTACTCCAAGTCTTCAATATCGAAATTCATCTTCTTAGTCTCCTTTGGAGGTCGATCAAAGATTTCAAGATCTCCACAACAAATCACAGATCCAACAACATCTATTTGATCACATTATACAAGAATATAAGTAAAACTCTCTAATATTATACAAGCAAGACATGATAACAAAAATATACACTACCAACACTCAAAACGTTTAACGCCTCTCCTTGAAGAATATCTTCATAAGCTCTGAAATTGAAACCATACTCAACACCTTGCCAATCTCTCACAGGAGTAACATTGTGCATCTATAAAAGTTGATTTTATAAGGCTGCACTACTACTTTATATAAATCTTTATTCTCACCAACACCAAATTTCGACAGAATCACAACAGCATCTTCTTGAAGTTGTCCATCAAAAACAGGTATCAGATGACTCTTAATACCTGCTTGAATCTTAGCACCCTGAAGAACATTTAAAGAAAGTATCTTCTTAGCATACAACACTACATTCTCTAATAAAATGGAAAAACAGAGATACAAATTACCTTCTCATCAATAAAGATGAGATCCATCTTGTAACCATGATTCCATTTTCGAATAATTCTCGCTTTCATATTCCACATATCTTTCCCAGGATTCAAATCGTTAACAAAACTAAGATTATTACTGTCAACTGATATTGACATGCTTCTAATTCAGAATTCATATTGTGATTAAATTTCAAATTTCAAAATCAGAGAAGATGAAAGCGTGATGAAATATGAAGAGGGAAATGAGAAGAAACGCCTTATATAAGAAGGATGATTGACAAGAGTTTCTGAGTGACATGCATTAATTGCTAATTACTTATTCCCATGCATATTTGAATTTGAATTTCCCGGTAATTAGCGTTAAACATCTGCTGATCTAAAAGCATTATGGACGCTAACAACAACTGCTGCTGCTAAGTATAGGTTTGCCAAAGGAACCAACTGCTGCTTTCTTGTAGATGGGCAGTGGTTTGCCCTTTGGAATGTGGGCCATACCTTTAACATTTGAATAAACAAGGCAGTGGTTTGATAGAACATTAAATGTATTTTAAAGTGTTTTATATATTAGGCTTTATGATGTAATAATGACATAAGAAAAGCATTGTTGGACAGCCTCTCCTGCTGACACATCAGCTTTTCTTATGTCATTGGGATTTCTCCTTTTATAGAAAGTATAGATAGATTATATAATTTTTCAAGTTTCAAATCATGTGTTTCTTTCATAGCCTATCATGACATAACATGTGGAGTTGGCTCGTGACGGTTGAGAAGTGACGGATCCAGAAATTTTGCCACTCGGTAAAATTAAGTCGAGTTAAGATAGGTGACGCTTGAAAGTTGTCTAAGAGTTGATTAATTTAAACACATTTATTTATTGTCTCACAAACTAATCTATAGTCTTTATTTTTATGCCACAGAGTAAAATTAAGTCGAGTTAAGAAACGCTTGAAAGTTGTATAAGACTTGATTAATTTAAAAACATTTAGTTATTGTCTCGCAAACTAATCTATAGTCTTTTAAGTTAAACAATGATCTTTAATAGTTTTCTCTAACTAAAATATTAAGCAAGCTATTGTCAAGTTTAGGGTTCCCAATTTAGTCATTAGAAACTAAAGTTTAGGATTTAAAACACAAAATCAAACAAGAAAGAAAACTCAATGAAATCAATCAAAGTTTCATGTTAAAAAATGGCCTTACAGGCAGTGGCGTATCTAGTCAAAAAATTTAGGGGATCCCAAATTTCTTATTTTGGTATCAAGGGTTTCCTTTATATAAAAAATAAAAAAAATTTACATTACGTAGACGGAGTTGAAGGGTATTTTAACACTATGGAGACAGAGTTGAGGGGTAGCCCGAGCAACCTATCCTTGTACGCTGCCTTCGCCCCTACTTACAGGTTTATGGAGGATTTAGTGATAGACTGCAACGAGCAACGATGTTGGGTGGTGATATTTAGGCTACACGGGGCGCCCCCTGTGATATTGTGTCATCGCGTGCACGATGCCATGAAACACCGTCGCATGAGAGTGTTTCATGGTTGTGATGGTTTTTATCATGACACGTATCACAATCTGAAATGTGCCGAAGTTTCGAATGTAGCCGTTTGACAATGTTTATAATGCCGTTGAAATCCAAAAAAGAAAAAGAAAATAAAAAAGCAAAACAAATCAAACCCCTATAGATACATCAACCTTTATACACATTTCATCTCTAGAAAACGCGCTATAAAACCCACTTTCAACCACCAAAAGATACAGAAGGTTCAAGCAAAAGAGTGTCGGCTACGAAGAAAAAAAGGCCGAAGGTTCGTACTAATCTAGGCGAACCCGATAGGTATTGTTTACAATACAATACAAACCGATACCTATACCCGCACAACTGTTTCCCACCCAACCATATCCACGTTACCCACAACATGCCAACCCAAGTCGCAACCGGTCATTTCACTTTATCTCCCGACCCAATTTCATGTGAAATTAAAAAAACAATAAAAATAAAATCCAATTCTTTTAAGCAGTTAAATAAAGTACAAAACTAAAAACATAACAATGTAAAGAGAAATTAAAAAAAAAACTTTAAAAAAAATGTCATTATTTGGAATAAAATTTGAACTAAAATGTAAAAGTTTTGATCTAATCCATCACTTGTGGCCTAGTGATTGAGAGGTTTGAGTTCTCTAATGGAGACCCAAGTTTCATCTCTATCCGTGTCACTTTTGTGGATTAGGAAATCATGGATAGAGCCTAGCCTCCTTGCAGAGGTGTCAGGTTCTATCATGAGCTTACCCGGGTTTTCGTCCCACCGTATGTTACGCTAGAGATTTTCAGCTCTTGTGGTGGCACAGCGTCTGTCAAGTGGCATTCGGCGGTATGGTTTCCCATGGGAATGCCCAAGCCAACGTAGGGTCGGTTAAGACAACATACTCTGGCCAGAGCAAGGCAACAGAGGCGTCTCTGAGAATTCATATACCCTATTCGAGCTTGAAAAAAATGTGCCATTCGGTTATGTTTTGTTATTATTTAAAAAAATCAAATCAGTATTGGGTTCAATAAACCTAATAGCAAGTGGGCTAAATTCTAAACCATAAAAATGATTTGTAAATGAGTCTATATTGGAAGTGGTATGTGTTTACTATTTAAAAAAATAACATATACGTATAGGATTTTTTTTAAATCGCATGCCCCTCGAAATCGTGGGCCTTGTGCGGAGGTCCTCTCCGCACACCATCAAAGCCTTCCATGCAAGGCAACGAAGCTCTCTAATTTGAGGAGTGTCATGGCCTAACACAAGAAATTCACGAAAAAAAATTGAGCTCACACCGACAAGTTTTAAGAAAAGTGAGAAATAGTATTTTAATATTCTTTACTTTCTTTTTCCACTCCATTTCTTCGTTTCTTCTTCTCCAACTTTTCACCATGCTCCTCCACCCTGATACTTAACTGTTATCATCGGAAAATTTTCAGATAATAATCTATTCACTTCTCTCTTTTCATTTTACCTACGTTACCTTCAAGTTTTTAGATTACATTTTTTTTAAATATATATACAATATATATATATATAGAAATAAATATAAGGCCCTTCGAAAAAAACGTGCCTCGGCCGAGGTGCGGCTTGCCCATCCCCAAGTCCGGCTCTACGATTGACGACTAAATTCTAGACCGTTTCGCGTATCATGGGCCTTCCACCCAATACCAAAACCATCCATTTCATAAGCTGGTTCGTGCTCCCAAATCAGACAAATGTTACGAAGAAGAAGATCCATAAGTTTATCAACATGAAGAACAAGAGGAATAAGTAGAAGTGAAAACTACTCGTAGAAAATAGGGCAAAAATGAGCAAACACCCGGGGGGTCAACATTGGACGCAAGAGGGTCTAAATCCAAACATCATTTCAAAAGGACTCCTACCATTCAACACGTAAGAGGGTAACTTGTTAATTAGATATACAGCAGTTTGAATGCAGTTTGACCAAAATCTCAAAGGCAAACCACCCTCACCCTAAAACATCAAGGCCCTAGCTATGTTTAAAAGATTCCTATGTTTCCTCTCCACCACACCATTCTGATGTGGTGTATAGGAACAAGAGGTTTGATGTGAAATACCTTTAGATTTACAAAACGTATTCATGTTATTATTCACAAATTTAGTCCCATTGTCACTCCTAAACACCTTAATTTTCTTTTTAAACTAAGTTAAGACCAGTTCATAGAAATCTTTTAATTTTTCAAACACTTCAGTTTTATTTGACAAAAAATAACACCACACATACCTTGAAAAATCATCCACAATTGTCAAAAAAATACTTAAACCCTTCATAACTTGTGACTTTGTATGGACCCCACAAGTCCAAATGTACCAAGTCACCAACATATTTGGTTTTATGTTCACTCAAAGGAAATGGGACCCTAACTTGCTTGCTCTATGACATATCTCACATGGACCATAATCACTAGAGTTTATGTTAAGATTTTGTTTTAACACATCTAAGACCTGATTTGGAGGGTGCCCTAGCCTACTATGCCAAGTAAAAGACTTCAAAGAACTATTAATACAAGCATTAACAATATTACCATTGCTTCCTATAAAATACAACCAACTATCCTGACTACCATTCACCAGGATTTTCCTTGACCTGGAATCCTCTAATACACAACTATCCTTATTAAAGACAACTAAAACATGATTATCTTTAGCCAACTTATACACAGACAACAAGCTAACACAATAGTCAGGAACATAAAAAACATCATCAAAACTATATCCTCTGCCAGTTTTAGATTACCAATTTTTACAACTTTAACACTTGTTCCATTTGGATGACCAACAGTAATACCAAACTCAAACACATCAACTGCATTTATTAAATTTTCATCAGTTTTAACCATGTGTTAACTTGCACTTGAGTCAACAATCCACCCATAGTTATTACTAAACATGACAGAAATGGAACAACTAACAAAGTTAGACATATTAAAACATTCACCTCCCATACTAGGTGATGTGTGTAAAATGCAACATATAAATTACATCAAATGAGGCATAAAACTAACCCTTTTGTAGTACTAATGTTTGAAAAAGTGTGCTTTTGTCTTCCTTTTGTATTTTCAGGACCAAACGATCTTAAATGAACAAAAGGAACAAATATGCAGCAAAAACTAACATAAATACAAAGAAAAGGAATAAACGTGGCATGCCCGACCCCTCGACAGCATCTCCCCAAGCAAAAGCAAAAACAAGAAACAGAAGGCTGACCATGGCCCGTGCCCAGCAGACACGGGGGCGTGGTCAGGTGTCTGCAGAAATGGACAAAGCTGTGGAAGCTTCTATTCCCACCACGGGGGCGTGCCCAGCTCAGCACGGGGCGTGGTCAACGCTAAGATTCACAGAATCTTGCAAATCTTGATAGTACAAATACGCTTCTGCACACGGGGTCGTGCCCAGCGAACACGGGGTCGTGTGGAGCCTAATGCATACAATTGCAATTAATGAAGGAAGAGAAAGAAGATGGCCACGGGGGCGTGTCCAGCGGGCACGGGGCCGTGGCCGGGCTACTGTTCAGGCTATAAATAAGGGTGCTTGGTTCACTTCAAAGGCATCCCTTGGCAAACCACCCCTCTCCCACTTTGCCACCATTCCACCACCAGTACAACACCCACATCCACCACCATCATCCATCATCCACCTTTGAGTGTGTGTAGTAGTCTCGGGATCCAAGATTGATCGTAAAAGTTCTTGTCAATCAAAGGCCATGTTTGGCTAAGTCTCTTACATCACTTGATGAAGACAGACATTTAATGTAATACTTTTGATTTTTAATCTTTTCGCACTTTTTATTTGGTTTTGTATTAATGACTTTAATAACTAGTTTCTTATGTTGAAGGTGAAACTTCTTTATCATTTGTCCGTGGTGTCTTGGCATTACTTTACTGTTTATATAAAGTAAAAGATTTTCACCATTCATATCTCTACGATCTATATAGAGATATATTGGCTACCTGGTCGGGGGTTAAGGGAATGGTTTAGTAAGATTCTTGCCTTGTTCAGTGTATAGATCCTGCAAGGACCTGAGTCAAGCTTACTAGGACCTTCTTCAATACCCACTGGTATTGGATGGCAAGGGTGTGAATGGCTTGATCCCCTCATATGTAAACTACTATTAATACATTAACCCGGCTACTTGGGATTTTATCCCTGCTGACTCAAACCACTTAGCCGAGGGTAACGTCACCTTCAAAAGAGGGGCCTACCACTTTACGCATTAATAACTTAATTAATTATCTTTCAATATTCCGACCCTTTGGGATTGTATCCTTGATGACTCAAACCACTGGGTTGAGGGTAACGTCACCTTCAAAAGAGAGGCCTACTACTATAACTAAGATAATCTCTTAAAAAGTGCAAAAGTGCGAAAATCATCAAAGGTTACATTAAAGGCAAGTCGGATCCAAGTGATTCATCTTGACTATCTGTTTTTATTTTTTTATTTTATTTTCAGCATTTTAGTTTTTATTTTTCATGTTTAAAACCTTTTCTAATTTTTTTTGATTTGATTAGACGTTGAGGATAAACCGGTACTAAAAGCTCTCGTGTCCTTGGATGACCTTGGTATCTTACCAACGCTATACTACGCTCACGATGGGTGCACTTGCCCATGTGTGTGTCTAGTGTTAGTAGAATATCATGTTTTATAAATTTAATACTTGACTAATGTGTAAAATGGGCTTAAAATATCAATAAAAACATATTACGCTTTGCACACACCACTAGGATTCTGAGACTCTGACCCACTTTTTTCACCAACTAAACTCAATAACTTGGTAATCTGCTCAGATGTAAAAGGTAAACCAGACACACTAGTAGAAGCAGATGTTCCAATAACAGAATTAGATTTATTATTATTGTTAGTAAAGTTGCCTTTATTAGGTGGATTATTATTAACTCTTTTCTTAAAACCTAGGGGATAACCAACAATTTCAAAACACCTATCAATAGTATGACCCAACATATTGCAGTGGGTACACTTCAAATTAGGGTTAGGTCCTCTAGTTAATCTTCTTTTAGAATCAAAACTATGATTAGACTTGGACACAAAAGACACACTTTGTGATTTAGACCCACTACTGTACAATCTATGTGACTCTTCTATAGAAACAATAGAGAATGCCACCTTAACTGAGGGAAATGGTTCTCTTGTCAAAAGATTAGTTATCACTGGCTGATAAACATCATCAAGGCCCATGAGAAACTGTATTAGTTTTAATAATGTTGAAAAGTCATTGTAATCCTTACCAGCTTGACAAGAACAGGAAGGTAGATGAAGCATAACATCAAACTGCTTGCACATTGTTGTCAACCTGTTATAATACTCAGCAACAGTGCTGCCATTTTGAGAAATACTATTATTTTTTTATATAAGTCATGGACAACAGAACCATCAACCTTTTAAAAAGACTCTTTAAGATCAGTCCAAACTTCAGAAGCCAACTTAGAGAAAACTTGACCAAGAAAGAGTTCCTCAGAAATAGAGTTTAACAACCATGTTAACACGACAGAGTTACATCTATCCCACTGATTAGCTAAAACATCATCATCCTTAGATTTTTCCACTTTACCATCAATAAACCCATATTTGTTTTTAGCTTCTAAGGCAAGCTTCATAGCACTCATAGCACTCGACCAAACAACATAATTCTCGGTACCCTTTAGTTTAATACTAACAATAGTCAAAGCACTCGAATCACTTGGATGAAGGTATAAGGGGTCTCCTTGTAACGCCCATTTCCTCCGGTCGATTCTTTGGGTAAAATAAACAAGTAAAATATGACCAAATTTGAACTTTAGTAATTTCTTACGGAAAATGTTTAGTTAACATACAAAATTACCCATAAGTTAATAGTTTATCCGAAATCGGACATTTACAGAAGATATTTAATCTTAAGTTTTTAACTAACAAACTTGACATACATACTAAAAACTAAAACCACATACACCGACCCATTTACTACACAAAATTTCGGAAGCGTGTCGCAAGCATGGAGCACTAGGGTGTTCATTCCGTACGTCGCAAGCTCCTAAATATGAGTTTTACCTATAATTATAACAACAAGAACAACATTAGCATGTTATACATATATCAACTAACTTTCAATGAACATGAAGAGTTATTATTCAACAACTTAACTTGCACATTACTTGACTATTCTTCTTAAATTTGACCTTCTTGTTTTTGTAACCAAATCGGTTACAACATTCTTTCGCATATGACTCATTATGATCGAGTCTCTTACTTAACCATTCTTTCTCATAAGGTTATGTTAGGATCTGAGTTTGGATTGATTGTGTTTTATGCTTGATTTAAGATGAAAAATGAACAAGTAATTGCAGCAGAATATAAATGGAAATAAACTTTGCACACAATCAATCAGGAGAAATGATTTTAACACACATTTTGATCATTGAACCAGATGATTGAATTTATTTCAACTACGATTACAATGCATGCATGTAACAAACTCTCCCTCAGCCAGAGCTCACAGTGTTTGTTCGTACAGGAAGAAAAGTGATGAAAAGCTAATAGAACAGTACAGGGTACTGTTCTATTTATAGGCACGCCCAAACTACTGTGGCATCTTTGCTGACGTCACCATGAAAGTGACATCTAACCTCCTAACAAACTCTAACAACTGATCTAATACGAACACTGCTATGCTATCTATTGTTTATAACACATTAAATAAGAAAGACTAAACTACTGCTTTATCCTTCCATTGTTGTGACTCCAGCAGTACTTGATAACTTCAGCATTGCTTGACCCATAGCAGTAGATTGATCAACAGGGCTTTAGTCTACATCAGCATTTAACTTGGACAGCAGTTGTAATCAGCAGTTGTTGTAAAGGATTAGTGGATGGAGGCCATCAGATGTTGAAACCACTTTCAAGGGGAGAGACTTGTATACATTCACTGCATATTCTGGATCCACTGCCCTGATCCAGTTTTGGCTTTAATTATCTGTTCCTCTGATAGGGTTCAATCCCAACAATCTCCCCTGGAACAGATAATGCCAAAACCCTTCATTATTGTAGATATTTATTGCCTCATCAACAGTTCCTTTATTTGCCCTTTGAGTTGTAACTCAAAGTCTAAGGCATCTGTGTCATCTTCATCCCTGCACAGTGGAAGATCAAGGAGATCCTGTAGATCTTCAACACTCTGGCCTAGTGCTTGTTCCCTTAATATTTTCTTCACTTCTCCACTAGACTTGATCACAGTTAGTATATGGGTCTGTTTGTCAGTTTTCCAGTTTAGTACTTTTGAGTCTGGTGGGTTTCTTGGGAGATTTTTATTAGATGAGGAATTTGGAGATTATGGCCTTGTAATAACTGGCTGATCAGTGTTTAAAGTTTGGGCAGACTCAAGTCTTTCTTCAATCATCCGCTTGAGCCATTCTTTCACAACAAGATCCCCTGCTTCTTTATCTGCTGCTGCTTCTTTATCTATCTGCTTTTGATTCCTTCTTTGGTAAATGAAGGCAGTAGCTGGAGCAGTGGATCATTTGAATTGTGGCTTTTCTTGAACCACTGTTTCAGGTTAGTCAGGTTTTTGTGGTATCTTTGGATTTTTCTTTCTTAACTCTTCCAACTTTTTGTAACTGGCCCTAACTTTGTCTTCTCTCCACCTTGATTCTTGATTGAAGTGGGAGGTTGCTGACTAACAGTTGTTGAAACAACTGGTGTCTCAACTACTGTTGCCAATACAACTGATGATGTGTCATCAGCTGTCTTCTGCTTTTTGGCAGGAGGTGATGGTGGTGAGATTGTCTTTGGTGGTGATGGTATTTGTGGTAGTGGTGATAAGACAGTGGTTGTGGTGTGTGTTGAAGTGGCAGTTTTTTGGGTAACAACTGTTGAAACCTCTGAAATACCAACAGTTGTTGATACAACAGGTGTTACAACAGCTGTTTGGGTGGAAGATTGATGTTTGGAGCTTTTGGAAGGTGGTTTGGAAGCATGCTTTGTGGGTCTGAATGGTGTGGATTTAGGTTGCCTCGCTTGTTTAATGGGCTTCTTCTTCTTATCCTTAGGATTTTCTTCATCCATTGGCTCAGAAGGACCCCGTACATTCAGCTCCATAAAAGCTCTTTTCTCCTGTTCCCACCTGGCTTTATCCTTTGCTTCCCTATCCCTTTTTACCTCTGCTATTGCATCAGCAATGTCATTAGTGGTAACATCAATCCTTTTGGACCCATCTGGCAAAGGGATGTCTTTGAGCATACTATCTTTTTGTGGCTCAATGTACAGACCATCTTCATATCCCTTCTTCTTCCACTGCTTGATTTTCTCCCCCTTTTTGGCATTATCTGGTGGTGGGTTATCCACAAAGATAACAGTGGGAGGAGCAGTGCCAGTGGTGTTCAGTATGTGGGCCTTTATAGCCTTGATATCAGCTTAGGTATCTTTAAACCTTGACTCCATGAGATTTATGATCTTTTAGACTTGAATCTCATGTTGTTGATCAGCTAATTCTCTTTGATGTTGGAGCAGTGGTTGAAACAAACTCCACAGCTCATTTGAAGTAGCAACAGATGGTGGAGCAGCTGTTGGAGTTGTTGCAGCAGTGGGTGGTACCTTTTGAACTTTCAACAACTGTTGCAGCATGTCTTTGATTTCTGCAACAGATGTATCCAGTTTGTCAACTTTATCCGTCAATTCTCGGTACATTAAACTATCACCCAACTTAATGGGATCATCTGATTTCCCACTTACAGTGGTTCTAACAGTGGTTGACTCAGGGAGTGTACTCCAGAAATCATCCACTGATGCCCCTTTGTCTTGGAACTGGGGACTTCTTCCTTCAAAAAGAGAAACACTTTTTAGTGAACCAGTAAAAACTGGATACACAAGAGTTCCCAGAGAAAAAATTGCCTTCAAGGAAGTCTTATTGATGTAACCACTGTCCAAATGCAAACCAGTGGGTTCAACACTTGTAGTGGCTGCTTCACTTGAACTACCACCAAGAGTTACATGTAACTCAAGGGGTGTAACCTCCTCAGGTGTTGTTGGTGGCTTAGCAATGACTGATACATCAGACCCAGTCACTTGTTGAGGTATGTTCTCATTGACAGGTGAGTGAGAAGGACTGGTTTGTGCCTGGTTCAAATCAAGAGCATCCAACAATATTTTTGTTTGTGGGGGAATTGTGGAGGTGAGTGTGGGTGTAGAAGCTGCCACACCCCGATATTTCCACATATTACCAGATCAAAGCTAGAACCCTATGATATGATCAGTTTAAAAATAAATAAAAATCTTCAAAAATCCTAAAATATTATATTACATGAGTGGGTAAAAAGTTTGGTGTCAAAATTTGGGTTTAGATAGGCTTTATGCTAATTATGCCGTTTAATTAATAAAAAGCTTCTTAATTACGATATTGAGCATAACTCCTAATCTAGACCTCAAACTGATGTCAAATTTTTAGGACAAGTTTATAAATCAGTAACAAAGGTTTTTGTCCTCTCACATTATCAAAAATCTCGTTTTAAGGTCAAAATGGCATAATGGTCAACATTTAAGCATTTAACGGAAACATGCATGTGAATCGGATTAATTAGGAACCAAGTTGTATAACCTCAGAGAGTTATACTAACCTATAACCTGGTCCTAATGGAACTCTAAGGCATATTTAAATTAAGCCAAATCGGGTCAGAACTGAAAGTCAAAGCAAAAGTCAACTTTTGCGACTTTCGGTTCCGAACCGAGCCTAAACTCAGAATTGTCGGGTTGAACATGCCTAGACATGTTCAATTAATATTTACCAAGTTATTAAAGTGAAAAAACTTATTTTATGGCCTTTACATCATTAGTTATGAATTTTATTTAAAAACCGACTTGTTAGACTTTTATTTAATTACTTTGACCCGACAATTAACTAAGCAAACGTGGTAATTAGGAGGTGCCCTTTTGAGGGTTTAATACCTACCTAATTACGATCACGTAGCCATTTTCGTTGCGAAAAATGGCTTGACCATTTAAAAGTCAAAGCGTTTATCGCGAACGCTTGACTTTTCGGCTTTAAGAGCTAAACAATTAAACTAAGCACGAAAGGAACACTTACCAGTGGTCCTTAAGACTGAAGGAGGTTCCCAAGTTGGTTAGGATCCTCTCAAATCAGAGAGCAAGAGTAGAGAAATGGAATGAAGTGAAGAAAGCCAAAAACAAGTGGGTATATATAGGATTTTGAGAACCGTTAGGATCATTTCTCGATAAACGAGCTTCAATCTTGGCCCTTCATGTGTGCCCATGGTTTCTAAATACAATGAGTGTCAAAAACCAGCTCATGGTATTGAGAATTTTGCATAAAAGCCCCTGAAATTCGACCAGAATGCCAAAAACAAGAATCTACCCAGATCAGTCTCTGGCACCCCGCGAGAGGCCTCTCGCCCCCCGCCAGAGACCAAAATGACAGAATTGTAGAAATGGTCCCTGCATGCAATAAACTTAGTTTTTGACACGCTTAAGCCCCGTTAACCCCATTTCAAGGCTCCATAATGAATTTAAAGCATAGGGAACATGAAATATGCTTAAAAATATGTTGGATGTCGGTTCGTTTGGTTGTACGGTCACGTTGTTCGGCTAATTATGACGAAACACGAACGGACGCGAAAAATGAACCAAATTACGCGACGAATGGAATTTTATCAAGCCAATCACTAAAATAAAATATTTTAATGATTACATAAATTTTTGGATGTCCGGATATATTTAGAACGTGAGATATGCGCGAAAATGCAAACTTATGCACTTTTTGACGCTTATAGTCCCTGTTGATTAAATAAGTTTATTTTTGCACACCAAACACCTCAAAGCCAATTTCTAAGATATGTAAAGGATATTTAGGGCATGTTTAACTTATGATCATATTCCGAAAGGTCCAATACCATACGATTCTATAGACTTTTGCAGTTTGACGCAATTAGTCCCTTTAATACGCAAACTTGCACATATCATCGCTTAATAATATCGAAGCCTTATCTGATCCATATTAGGCGTTCTTGAGAGTATTATTAAACATCAAAATGCTTTGGGTTTGCAGAAAGGTCATTCAGATTTATAATTAAACATATTGACGCTTTTAACCCCTTAAACTTGCAAAGTTGCGTGTAACTTCACTTATAGGCATAAAAGCCCTTAATGGCCAATATTAGGCATTCCCGAGAGTATAATCAATTATCATGAAGCTATTGGTTTGTTAAAAGGTCACTCAGAGGTAAGCATTAACATGTTGACACTTTTAACCCTTCATTGCGCAAACTTTCAATTAATTACGCAAACGGCTACACTCGATCTACAAGTGGCTCATTTGTGAATATAAATACCGTAAGAGGTTATTTAGAAACTTATTTTAGGTATGTTAACACTTCTAGTCCTTTCATAATCAAAGTTTTCAATTTTTCGAAAAATTAGTCCCTTAAATTCAATGTTTGACTATTTAGGGTTTATTACACGTGTCAATACATCATTGGACATGATTTTATGAGGTGTTACAAAAGAGAATTTGCCTCAGGCAGTGGGCTGTGGATGATGGAAGCAAGTGATTCCAGAGCATCATATTGTGGTGTCCCTATGCTTACAACATGTTCTTTTTTAGAAGAAGCAGGAGGAGTTTCAGGCATGGGTTGAGATCTTTCTACCATCTGTTGTGAGGAAGTAGCAGCAGTGGTTTCTTGTGACTTTTGTGTTGTCACTGGCAGCTGCTCTGGGATCTCATCTTCCAGAGTTGCCTTTTGTGTAGGTTTGGGGGGTTTTTGAGTTTTCTTTTGTTTTGGCTTTTTAGTGATTTTAGGTGTGGGTTTCACAGCAGTTGTTTTGCTGCTGTGATCACCTAGAGCAGTGGGCTCAGCAGCAGATACCTGAGGAGCAGTGGTAGCTGCTAAATTCTGCTCAAGGACCTCTGCTTTTGTTTTGCAAGGTGTTGACAATCTTGTAAAAGTTTCAGCTGTTAAGCTGTTTATTTGAAAAGAGTCACCTTGTGTGAGCACATGAGCATCATCCTTACCAAATTTCTTTTGAAAATAATAACTTAGAAATCTTGGAAATAGTAAGAATGGTTTTTTATCAATATTTTTAACTAGATCATTAAAGATCTCCTGGGAGTAGTTAAAATTTTCATTTTGTAAAATAGAATATCCCAGGTATTGAATCTTTAATGGTATCTCATTAAAGGCAGTTGTTTTGTTTGAAACACACATCAACAGGGTATGGAATAAAAATCTTGTTGCAGGAGGAAAGTTACCATTTTGTAAGGTATCCCTCCTCATTTCATCTACATACCCTCTTTCAAGAAAATCAGTTTGATATTCGGTTTTAGGAAAAGAATTTTTACCTTGCTGATCATCAAGTTCGAATACCTCTGAAATGGATTGTGGTGTGATTTTGACTGTTTTACCCATTAGAGAGGAATTAATGGCTATGATGTCTTCACCTTGTGTTTCAAGAGTAGCATTTTTCCAAAATTCTCTCTGGGTTTTCAGGTAAATCGGAGCATCTGCTGTCAACGAAGTTTTGTACTTTGAAGATGACATAGTGTCAATGATGGAATCGTAGGTATCGATGGTACCGGGTTTTGTGAGGAGACCCAGATAGTTGTGAGGAGCTTTGTATGGAATTTCAATGGGTGCGGTAGCCATTTGAGTGGCCTTTTTAGAAGATGAAGACTTTGATTTTGTCATGTTGAAGAAGAAGAAGAACGATGAATGATTTAGGAGAAATGGATGATAACTGCTTTGAGAAAGGAATTTTTGTGAATTCGATTCGACAGTAAAACCCTGTTTAGGGGTTTTGAGAAGGATTTTATAAAGGAAAAAATGAATGCTGATGTGGCAGCGGTTACAAAAAGATCTGACCGCTATGTATTGTCCACGTGCCAACTCCTGATGAAATGAAGGACAAGTGTTTTATGAAAACCACTGATGGAACAAGATCAGTGGTTGCAACGGTAATAATGAAGGCAATGGGTGATTTTTAATATCAGTGGATAGCATATCAGTGGATAAAAACACAAATTTTGAACAACAGTGCTTATCAAGGAAATGAGAGAACATGGGTTGACTTTCAGCAGTGGACAGATTTTTAAGCAGAACAGATATTTGACCAAAACAGTGGTTATGGCAGACTTTTAAGGATTTAATGAAAAATTCATTTTTAGCTATTTTTAAGGATGGATTTTTGATTTTCTGAAAACATTTTTAATGCTTTTATCCATAGAATAACATGATTTTGCCTGTTATTCCATGTTTAGCATGTCAATCCTAGAAATCAAGCTTTCAAAGGTGGATGTGTTTAATGCTTTGGTTAGCACATCTGCCAGCTGATCTTTAGTTGGAACATGGTGTAGAGAAATCAAACATTTTTCATAGCAATCCCTCACAAAGTGATGTCTGATATCAATGTACTTGGTGGTTGAATGGGAAACTGGATTTTTGATGATATTTTATGCTGCCTGACTGTCCAACATGAGAGGTGTCTTTAGGGCAGTGATACCAAAATCCAGCAACTGATTTTGAAGCCAAAGCAGTTGGGCTGTACAGCTTGCAGCAGCTATATATTCTGCCTCAGCAGTGGATGTGGAAACAGCTGCTTGCTTTTTGCTTTGCCAAGACACTAAGCAATTGCCTAGGAATTGGCACCCTCCTGAAGTGGACTTCCTTGTCTTGTCACATCCAGCAAAATCACTATCTGAGAAACCTGAAAGCTCAATTTTACCATCAGCTGGATACCAGATACCAAATGTGGGAGCACCTTTTAGGTATCTGAATATCCTTTTTACAGCAATAAGGTTTGACTTTCTAGGGGCTGACTGGGATCTTGCACAAACACATGTTGCAAACATGATGTCTGGCCTAGATGCAGTTAGGTACAATAAAGACCCAATCATGCTTCTATATAAAGTTTGATCAACCAAATCATCCTTTTCATCAGACATGACTATTTTATTGGTTGCAATGGGTGTACTGCATGGTTTACAATCATCCATCTCAAATTTCTTTAAAAGTTCTTTGGCATATTTGCCTTGATGGATAAATGTGCCATTTTGCAGTTGCCTTATTTGGAGACCAAGAAAGCACTGGAGTTCACCCATTGTACTCATTTCAAACTCAGCTGTCATGAGTTGCCTAAACTCTTCACACATTTTATTACATGTGCTTCCAAAAATGATGTCATCCTGATAAATTTGGACAATCATCAAGTCTTTCCCTCTCCATTTCAAAAATTGTTTTATCAATTTTACCTCTTGTGAAACCAATGGAAAGTAGAAAAGTGGAAAGAGTTTCATACCGGGCCTTGGTGCTTGTTTGAAGCCATACAAAGCTTTATTTAGCTTGTAGACATGATTTGGATTAAATGGATCCTCAAAGCCTGGAGGTTGACAAACATAAACCTCTTCTTGAATTTTACCATAGAGGAATGTCCATTTGATATCCATTTGATACACCTTGATGTTGTGGTTGACAGCAAAGGCCAGGAATAGTCTAATAGCTTCCAGTCTTGCTACAGGGACAAATGTTTCATCATAGTCAATGCCCTCTTCCTGTCTGAAACCTTGAACCACAAGCCTGACTTTATTCTTGACAACATTACCCCTTTCATCAGTTTTATTTTTGAAGACCTATTTTGTGCCAATAGGACTCACACCCTCTGTCAATGCTACAAGCTCCCAAACTTGTTGTCTTCTAAACTGTTGGAGCTCCTCTTGCATGGCTTCTACCCAGCTCTTGTCTTTTAGTGCCTCTTGGTACTTGGCTGGCTGATGGAGAGATAGGAAACCAGCAAAAAGACAAATGTTTTGGGATTGACTTCTTGTGAGCACCCCTTCATTGATGTGGCCAATGATTTGGTCAGGTGGATGAGATTTCAAGAAGATAAGATCTCCTTGGTATGGAACAATGGCATTAAGTGGGGAAGGCTGCAGATGTGAATCATCTGAGCTAACCACTGCTGGTGACTTTGATGATCCAGCAGTGGTTTCAAAAGGTGGTGGAATAGGAGGTAATGATGTGGACACATGCTAACTTTGATCCACTGTTTGAGGACTTTTATCCACAGTGTTTGATGATGTGGAAGCAGGGGTTGATGGGCTACTTTGGTCAACAACTGCTGAGGTAGCAGTGGTTGAACTTTGCCAGCTGTTTTGAACATCTGCTGCTCTTCCATTTGATGCAGACTTTTGTTGTGGAATGATGATTTCATATCCATAGTCTAATGATGAGTTTTCTGACGGACCTGCATTGTTAGACTTGACAGCAACACTTTCAAATGTGAATTTATCAAGATCAAATAAATCTGCAGGATTTGCTGGGATTTTCATTGATGAAAGTTCATTGAACTTTACATTCAAAGTCTCTTCCACTGTCTTAGTCCTTGTGTTAAACACTTTGTAGGCCTTAGCAGTGGTTGAGTGTCCCAGATGATAACCACAATCAATTTTGGCTGCAAACTTTGAGATAGAATCTTTTAAGTTTAAAATGAAGCATGGACAGCAAAAACTTTGAAATATGAAATCAATGGCTTTATTTTATACAGCAGTTCATATGCAGTCTTTTGATGCCTGGGGTTGATTAAGACTCAGTTTTGGACATAGCAAGCAGTGTTTACTGCCTTTGTCCAAAAAGTTAATGGCAAACCTGAATCAGCAAGCATGGTTCTGGCGGCCTCAATCAAAGTCTTATTGTTTCTCTCAATAACCCCATTTTGTTCTGGTGTTCTTGGAATGCTGTATTGCCTTACAATTCCTTTTGACACACAGAAATCATCTAACTCCTTATTTCTGAACTCTGTGCCATTGTCACTTCTGTAGATTTTTACTGGCAAGTCAAACTGCTTTTCAACCTGTTTCACAAAGTCTTGCAGAATGCCTGCAGTCTCATCTTTTAAGTGTAAAAAGTAAGTCCATGTAAATCTAGAAAAGTCATCAACAATAACCAGACAATGTCTCCTTTTCTTAAGACTCGTGACTTTAACTGGGCCAAACAAATCCATATGAAGCATTTGCAAACATTTGGTTGTTTTGGACTCTTCAATTGATTTGTATGAGCTTTTATGTTGTTTTCCTTTTAGGCAGAAAACACAATGCTCAGGACAGGTGAACAGTTTTTGAGGTAAACCTCTTACTAACCCCTGTTTTGAAATAGCAGTGATTATCTTGAGATTTATGTGCCCCAATCTCCTGTGCCATAATTCTGTCTCTTTGTTTGAGGCAGCTGAGAACAGACAGGCATCAATCCTGGGGCCCTCTTTTGACAAATCAACAACATAAACATTGCCACTTCTTTGAGCAACAAGTTGAGTTTTTCCATTTTTTATTATTGCTTCAATCTTTTCAACCATTTCTGGTCCAACAATCCTTTGTGAAGAAAGAGCCATAGCCCTTATCACTCATTTGAGAGACACTCAGGAGGTTGAATTTTAGATTGTCTATTAGATTGACATAAATTTTACATTACCAGATTGTACTGTACCAGACCCCAGAACTTTCCCTATATTACCAAAGGATATATCACCCCCTCCATGGATTTTGAAATATTTGAGTAGGGCTTTACATCCTGTCATGTGCCTGGAGCCTCCACTATCTACATACTAAAGGCTATCTAAGCATGCAGAAGCTCCCTGCACATGAAGTAAAAGGATTAGTTCATTAGGGTTTCCAAAGCCAATAAGGCTTTGGATGGGGTCTCAACAGTGTCTGGGATGAATTCAGGTGGATGGACAGTGGTTAGCTCAGGGGTTTGAACATTTTCGGGAATGTTTTTCTCTAACCACTGTTGGGGGTCTTGACCAATCACCTGCTGATAACCAAAAGGATACCAGTTCACTCTTGGTTTATAAGGCTTTTTGTAAACCTCATAAACATGTGGGATCCTTTGGTATGGTGGTTGTCCCTTACCTCTTCTGTATTGATTGGCAGGGGGTGCATCAGTCACCTGAACATCTCTTTTGACAGATGTTTGGTTCTGCTGTTTTGTAACAGCTGTTTTAACTGGCACAAACAGTGGTTGGTTCTTGGTGAACTTGACAGATGATGTTGATGAACTTAAGGATGTTTTTGCAGTGTACTCATTCCTTTTTGTATCAAAGTTTTTGAGATACACACATTCTTGAGTTTTGTGGTTTGTTTTACCACAGATGGTGCAGCTCTCAGCAGGAACAATGACACTTGTTTTGTTGATATCATATGCTTTTAGATGAAAACAGTCTTTTGTTAGATGGTTCTTCTTTTCACAGAAATCACAAAACAGGTTTTTGACTTTTTCTCTTCTTTTCTTCTTCTCAGACTCCTTAGCAACAGAGTTTTGAACCACTGTTGGGATGTCTTTGAGAGGAATGACCTTTGCTTTAGGAGCTTTTACACCATCAGTGGTTGTGAAGTCCATTAGTTTAAAATTTTCAAGAATGTCACACTCATCAGACCATGTGGGTTTAAATTGGTATTTCTCAATTTCCTCAAAGGTTGAGGACCCCACAGATCTTTCCAGACTGATTTTGTTACCAAGTTTGTCAGTTATCTTAACTTCTTGGCCATTCTTGTTGGTTGGTGTTATTTCAACTGAACCAGCTTGTGTTAGCAGCAGTGTTTTCAATTTCATCATATTTTCTAAATCCTATGCCAAATTTTACATTGCTTTCAAGCTGTTTTTCTAACATGACCTCATAACATTTACAAGATTCCACCCATCTTTCACAAGTGATTTGGGTGGATTCCAACTCCTTTTTGCAAACTTGATATTTTTCTACCATAGTTTGGAGTTGGTTCTTGGTTATGCTTTGCTCTTCTTTTAGACTGCAGATTTCTTTGTCTTTTTCAGCCAATTTGTTTTTAAGTTCTTTTAAAGACTTTACAAATTTGACCTCATCAATCAATACTCTATCCCTAAGGTTTTAATTCACCTCTTTAATGTTAGCAAATGCTATGATGCATTTGTCTGAACACAAATTTTCAAGAACCTGAGATGATACCTTAGTTGCAGCCATCATGGCACAATCACAAACATGCTCTTCTTCATCAGTCACCTTCTCTTCCTTTTCACCATGCTTTTCTTCTTCTTCGGACCAGGGGTCAGTCAGTGGTTCCAACAGAGTTTCTGAACTTTCTCCCAACAGTATTTCATCAGCAACAGCAGTAACCACTGCTTCAGCAATTGCATCCACTGTTTCACTACTTGACTGTCCATCTTCAGTTTCCAGCCCTTCCTGTATTGACTCTAGTGCCATGAAACAAAAATCATCATTAAAAGCATCATTAGTAGCATAGAGTGCAAAATTTTCATCACCTAGCTCCTCAGGTAACCTGCTCCAGTCAATAAAGCCTTGGGTGAAAAAGCTTTGCTGATCTGGTTGAACCACTGCTAGTGGTGTAGCTTGTTGTGGTGCAACTTTTTGCACTTGAACCCGAGGTGCATGAGCTTGGACATACTGAATTTGAGGGACAGTGGTTTGAACATAATGCACAGGAACAAGGTTTGCATAATGAGCAGTGTTTACATGGGCAGCAGGGGTATAATGGGAATAGTGCACAGTACTTTGATTTTGTGGTCTAGGGTTTGAGCTGGGGTGAGTAACAATTGGACCAGTCGTTTGACTCCTACATTCCCTAGCAAAATGACCTAGCCTATTGCACTTATAGCACTTGATCTTTGACTTATCCAACCCTACTTTTAAATTCCCATGTAACCCTGGGAATTTTCTCCCTGTCCTTTTATAAAATTTGCTTGTTCTTACACTAAGCAAAGCCAGTTGGTGCAAAATGTCCATTTCTTCAAGATCAGTTGGATCAAAGTGTTGTAAGTCATTGAGTTCAAAGCATAGATTATCTGAGTTCTGGCTTTCTCCATTTGCTGTGAAAGCAAAATTGGATGAGTGAGGATCAGAGTTGAAATTACCACCTGCAGTTATGTCAATAAAATGATCATAACTCTGATCCTTACTGCTGCCAGACTCTTCCTGACCCAGAAGAGCTGTGTTGCTAAATGAGTAGTCATCTGCAACTTTGCTAGACTCTTGTAACCTCTTTTTCTGGTTCAACTCCCTTTCAAAGGTCAGAAGTCTACCATGAAGTTGGGTCAGTGTCAGATCTTTGAACTCAACACAATTTCTAGTTACAAAAGCAATTGTATCCAATTTTTCAGGGAGTGACCTAAGGAACCTGCTATTTTGTGTTGATTTGGTGAATTCAACATTAACAAGTTTTAGCTCACTCATGAGACAGCTAAATCGCTCAAACTGTTGGGTTAATGATTCACCCTTAATGTGACAAAATGTTTCATACTGTTGGTTCAGAATTTCCCAGTTGTTTTCAAGCACTTCTTCAGTTCCCCCAAATTGTTCCTTAAGTGCATCCCATAGCTCTTTGGCACTGTTACAATGTAACAGTCCAGCATATATTTCATTTGGTAAAGCGGATGCAACAATGCTAAATGCTTTGGCATCGAGTTCGAACTTTTGAAAATCAGATTCGGTATAGTTTTCAGGTTTTTTAGGTTCGAGCTTCTTTGTGTCCTCAGCACTCGGCACCATTGGAACATGAGGTCCAAATATAACCGACTTCCAACATCCGGTATTTTGTTGAGCAAGGATGTAACCCATCCTTCTCTGCCAGATGTTGTACTCATTTTGCTTCAACATGGGTGGTTTGAAAAGTGATCCGATGCTATTATTAGCATCTTGTGATTGTGACGTCATCCTGGTTGTTTTACAGGCACTGATTAATCAACTTTGATGGTGATTAAGCCTTGCTCTGTTTTTCAACAAAACGAACAACTATCAGTATCAACGATTGTGAGCTGAACTATTTATGTCAAAATGATTGTTAGACCAAATTTGACTGTCCGAGCTCTGATACCAATTGTTAGGATCTGAGTTTGGATTGATTGTGTTTTATGTTTGATTTAAGATGAAAAATGAACAAGTAATTGCAGCAGAATATCAATGGAAATAAACTTTGCACACAATCAAACAGGAGAAATGCTTTTAACACACATTTTGATCATTGAACCGAATGATTGAATTTATTTCAACTACGATTACAATGCATGCATGTAACAAACTCCCCCTCAGCCTGAGCTCACAGTGTTTGTTCGTACAGGAAGAAAAGTGATGAAGAGCTAATAGAACAGTACAGGGCACTGTTCTATTTATAGGCACGCCCAAACTACTGTGGCATCTTTACTGACGTCACTATGAAAGTGACATCTAACCTCCTAACAAACTCTAACAACTGATCTAATACAAACACTTCTATGCTATCTACTGTTTATAACACATTACATAAGAAAGACTAAACTACTGCTTTATCCTTCCACTGTTGTGACTCCAACAGTACTTGATAACTTCAGCAGTGCTTGACCCATAGCAGTAGATTGATCAACAGGGCTTTAGTCTACATCAGCATTTAACTTGGACAGCAGTTGTAATCAGCAGTCGTTGTAAAGGATCAGTAGATGGAGGCCATCAGATATTGAAACCACTTTCCAAGGGGAGAGACTTGTATACATTCACTGCTTATTCTGGATCCACTGCCCTGATCCAGTTTTGGCTTTAATTATTTGTTCCTCTGATAGGGTTCAATCCCAACAGGTTCCTCCTACTCTAACCCGTATACAACGGGTTTGCAACATGAACACTCTTATCACGGTTCATTCTAGTTATTCGACCCATTCAAGACGGGTGTTAGCAACATCATTCTTAAAGTTCACATATCAATTGTTTGACCCGTTTACAATGAGTCAACATCACAAACTTACATCTAACATGTGCTTCTAATAAATTGACCCGTTCGGGTCATTTCGACAACATAATCATTCGACATATTCACCTTGATACAATAAGCAAATCAATTCTACAATCTAAGACATAAAAACACCTTTACTACAATTCAAAATGTACAAGTGACGTACCTCGATCTTGATTTCCTTCTTGCTTTGTGTGACTTGAACTTTCTTCCATTATCCCTATACATAAAAATGTTTACATTAAGATCTTCACATTCCATACTTACTTCTCAATAGTATTTTTGGGATAAAGCATCATAGCTCAATACGAGCGTTATTTACATACTTAAACATGATCATCATATATATAGTTCAAGTAAAAAATGCAGAATTTCTTATTGAGGCATTTTGTCGAACACTTGGCGTGTGTACCACTAACAATGCATCATGTACAAGTGTTCAAGCATAATTCTACTAATTCATATCATAGTTCATCAAAATTAACAATTTCACATAGTCTTTCAATCTCTTAACTATTTATTTATCAAAGATACATCTCATACAACTTTACATTACAACCATTCAGTGGCGGAGCTAGCCCATTAATTTAGGGGTATCCAAAAAAATATACCGGGCAATTATAAAAAAACAATAATAAATAAAGTAAAAAAATACCTAATAGATGTGTCCTCTTTCTTTTTCCTAGCTTGAAATCGTTTCATCACATCGTCATATTTTACTTTATCAAAAGTTTATTTTTCGACCGCACAAACTATAGCATTTTTCAGATATTTCAGTCTCATTCGATTGCGTAAATCTGTCTTGACATGCTTCAAGTTAGAAAAAAAATATATATATATTTCAACGGTTGCGGTTGCAACCGATAAAACCAAAGCTAGCTTCACTACCTGATAAACCAAAGGACAAGAACTATGTGTTTCAGTTTCCACCATAAGATGAGCATGGTCACTTATTCAACTATAATATCGTTCTGCATCTTGGGTTAATTTTATTAGTTATATTTAGGGACTCCTTTCAATTTTATTGTTGTTAACTTGGACTTATTTTATTATTCAGGCATAATTATTATACAAGTTTTCGGGTTGAAAATATTTGAGCTTACAAAAAAATGGGATTTTAGTAATATCAAGTATCCTATTTTTTGGTTAGAGGTATCCTCGTATTTTTTAGGGGTATCCTTTATATAAAACCGATAAAAAAAGCACTATGAATACTGGGTTGACCCGTAGCCCGTGCTACGGCTCATAACACTATGGTCCCGCCCCTGCAACCATTGCTACACCTACAAATTTAATCATTCATCATCACCCTTTCATACAAGTGGGTTTTCTAACATAAGTCACTAAGATGAGAAATTTCAAACACATTCTTGTTCTATAGAGTTAATCTAACATACAATCATTCAAATTTTCATGTATCTTTAAGATTGGTCAAAACCCACTTTCTTCAAAATCAACAAATCACAAAATTCAACTTACCGTTTGTTTAGAAAGCTTAGATGATTGAGATTTTGACTTCATGCACTTGATTAGCAATGGAATTGCCTTTCAGTTTTTGGATTCTTTGACAACAAGGAGTTCTCCCTTGTTTCTTCCTGTTTGATCGATCCCAGACACACACTTAGGTGTGTGTTTTGGGCTTTGTTACTTCTTATACATTCATTTTGACATTTAACATGTTTGGTCCCTTTAGTTTAGGTGTTTGTTTTTATTTAGACTTTTCTCACATTCTAAGGCAAATATCTTAACATATTTATTAACTAAATTAAGTTTCCAAATTAATTTCACTTATATGCCAAACTAACATTTTTGGGGTGTTACACTCCTATGTCTAGTTTGCTAATCAAAGTCTGTGAGGTACTACCAGGATCCATTTATAACAATCAAAAAACAGAATACGCAAAATAACAAACAGAAGTCAATCAAACAACATTCAACAAGAATCACAAACTGCAAACTGTGGTAGAGGCCATATTCCCGGTTCATCACTCTATAGGTGCCAGGACAAGCATAACATAAGTGCACAACCACTATAAATCTACAAGACAACAGATAAAAATGCACAAGAATAATGCAACAGACAAACAGACAGATCGGTCAAGTGCCAGTCCGACTAGCCCGGTAACAGCAATGCCTAGGACTCATAAAAGAAGTGCAACAGAGAAATAAAAGTAAGAGAGGAGAAATCTCCCAACAGCGTTTAACTCCCTCCAAGCAGATCTGAAACTATAACCTTCTAGGGTTACAATCCGCAGATCAGAAAGCCAACTAAAACTAGGTCAATTGGCCCTGAAATCTTCTAAGGATTTCAGAGACCAACACAGGATGTAATAACACTAGAAGATAAGAGATCTTTCACCAGAATCTCCAAACCCTAACTAGGGTTTTCGCTGCTCTAGATCCGTAACGACACGCTTCCCAAGATCCAGATCTACAATGTTCTTCGAGCAGAGAAGAACACAAACACCTAACAATAAGCAACAGAACCTAAAGAACACACAGCAGAAGTGCGTTTACTTTCTTGAGAGTAGACGCTCTTAAAGTACCCTGATGTATTGTCTTATGATGATGCTTCGATCGCGACCCCAGGTCAGGCGGGACTACCCGCTGAGTTTAATCATATCAATAAGCGGTCCCTGTCTACTATCTAGCGAAACCACAGCCAAGGGAACGGGATTGGCAGAATTAGCGAGGAAAGAAGACCCTGTTGAGCTTGACTCTAGTCCGACTTTGTGAAATGACTAAAATCATATATCAAGAGCCAATAAGCTCTGATACCAAGTAAAATGGTATGAATCAACCAGAAATAGACAATAACACCAAATATTGTGACAAAACGGTGATGGAAAACTTTTATTATGTTAACCAGCCCAGAAAACACCCTACCACCTAAGATCTTACCAATAGTAAGATCTATATAACAAAATACAAAGAGATATGATCAACTGATGATAACCAATTGATCAATAAGATAAATACAACCAAATACAATGATCCACAGGATCAACAACTATAACAGATCCACAAAGAAAGATCAACAACTAAACAAGATCCACACTGATCAATAATAGATCGTAACAACTTGAACGGATAGAGAGAAGATCTGATGTGGTGGGTGAGATGAGAGAGAGAGAGGGGTAGTGAATGAGCGAATTGTCCAGAAACCCTAGATCTCCTCCCTTTTATACCAGCATCTTTCAATCTTTCACTTTACCCCCTGCATATTCACACTTTAACCCTTCGCATATGAACCTGCACACTCTCAACCCTTTATCAGTCCACTAACACAATTAAGCCCACAACATAGGCCAAGTTATCACATAAATATATCAACCAGGTTAGCAGGCCCAATATACATTATGTATGAATTATACAAAATATGTAATAACATATTTTAACAGTAGAACTAGTAAAATCCGACAACCATATTCAATACAATCCAGTTCAACGTGTTTTTATTGTGTGTTTTTTAATGTGTAATGATTATATATATGTTTTATGATATTTTATTTTGTTATGTTCCTCTCATCAACCCGACCCGATCCAAACGAAAACCGACCCGAAAATTCTAAGGTTTGGTTGTGAAAAATCTGAACACGAAAAAAATGGATCCCATTGAAAAAAATCTTGGTCCGCCACTGTCTATGCCGATAGTAATAATTATATATATATATATGTATATATATATATGTATGTATATATATATATAGTGTGTGTGTGAGGTTCATTGGAGAACACTAAAAAAGTGGGGAACTGTGGGGAACCGACTCAAACGAACTCCGATTGAACTCATTCCAGCGGCGTTGGAACCGGCTCATCGAACCCTAACTAGGATCTCTTAACCCCAAACCCTAAATCAAAACCCCTAAACCCTAAATATATTAGGGTTTGGCTTTTAGGGTTTAGCCTTAGGGTTTAGCTTTAGGGTTTAGGGTTTAGCTTTAGGGTTTAGGGTTTAGCTATAGGGTTTAGCTTTAGGGTTTAGCTTTAGGTTTAGCCTTTAGGTTTTAGCTTTTAGGGTTTATAGTTTAGATTTTACGGTTTAGCTTAGGTTTTAGCCTTATTTTTTAGCTTTTGGGTTTAGAGTTTATGTCACGGCCCCGACCCGGTTTGACCCGTTTCAGGAGCCGCGGGACAGAAATCCCGTGGTATTTATTTAACAGTGGAAGTTTTCTTCAGGATCTTTTTAAACTGTAATTTCCCAATTATTTTATTTCACAACTCGGGATAAAACCCGGTAATTTACAATCATAAGATTTCACGGAGAATCTTTTATTTTACAAAACATGTTTCTTTATTTTATACTGAGCCACTTCCTTAAGCTTGTAGTGCTTCTCGGCACTTTTCCTTGATCACAACAGATCACCTGAAACATGTTTGAAAAAGGTTTTGTCAGCGGGAAATACTGAGTGAATCATTCATTTTACTAAAATGACCCGTTTGTTATAATTTACAGTATTAAGAGAGATTACAATGTTTCCAGATATCAACCAACTACCCACAGTATTTGTCACTCGAACATCCATCGGTAGCCTCTGAGCCCGATGGTGTCTGTGACTATGGTCATATTACCCCTTGGCCCCGTTATCCAATGGTGAAGTTTATCAAGTAATGTATACAAAACCCCACATACCGGCTGTAATTTGGTGATTACAAAGACTTAATCCCTGTAATTATAACTTTGAAAATATTTAAGAATTTATAAAGCACTTTGATAAAAAGAGAATGACTCACATTGCGGATTTAATTTGAGCAGAGCCTAGCCTACTGATTAGCCTTTTTAACCTAAATTTAAAAACAGGCACACAATTCGGTTAGTAACTTAATACAGCAATTATGATAACTCACGAGATTAAAACCTTAACAACGAATGACAAAGTGCGATACTTAAACATCTATTGAATTAACAACGAATGACAAAGCATAAACCCTAATGTGGGCAGCACTTAAACATCCATTGGATAGTTTAATCGATCGGACATTGAATCGTATCAGCGATCGAGTTATTACCCTGTATTGCGGCAGCACTTCGTAAATCGTGTGTGTGTTTTGGACTGTTTATACTATATCTCAGTGTATGTAACGAGAATTTACGTCGTTCAAGTGCCAAACTTCGATTGCCAATGTCTGCTATTTATAGTAAAATTTTGACCAGGCTTGCGTACCGTAAGCCTAATCCCTTACGGTGCGCAAGGGACACGAATTCACCCTAGGTTAGCCACGTCCTTGACTAGCCTTGCTGAATTGACAGTTTTGTAATTTCGATAATTGACAACGAGATTTTAAGATAATCGTAACTAGGGTTTTACCCCCCCCCCCCTGAGTTTTAGGGGCCCTGATCCTGATTCTGAAAATTTTGAAAATTTTAGGGTTTGTGCAGAATCACTTGGATGTCTCAATTAGGGTTTCCTATTGGACAAATTAATTTAATAAATATGACTTTTGATGAGAGTTGTTACATTCTCCCCACCTTAATAAAAATCTCATCCTCGAGATTTACTTGAATAAGTAAGGATACTTTTTCTTCATCTCAGATTCCAGCTCCCAAGTGTATTCAGCTACTCTCTTTGAATCTCACTTTACTTTAACTAGCACTAGTCGTTTGTGCTTAAGAAACTTCACTTTTCTGTCTTCTATCTGAAGAGGTTTCTCTACAAATTTTAATTTTTCATTTACCTCTATATCTTGGAGAGGTACTACCAAAGATTCGTCTGATAGACATTTCTTGAGATTGGATACATGAAATACATCATGTACTCCAGCTAACTCCTCTGGTAGTTGTAACCAATAAGCAACTGGTCCTATACGTTGAATCACTGGAAATGGTCCTACGTACCTTGGACTTAGCTTTCCTTTCTTACCGAATCTAACAACTCCTTTCCAAGGAGAAACTTTCAATAGTACTCTTTCTCCAACTTGGAATTCTAACGGCTTACGTCGATTATCGGCATAGCTCTTTTGACGATCTCTGGCCGTCTTCAGCCTTTCCTTGATTTGAGTAATCTTGTCGGTCGTTTCTTGCACTATTTCAGGACCTGACAATTGACTTTCTCCTATTTCTACCCAACAAACTGGAGTTCTGCACTTTCTTCCATAAAGTGCCTCGAATGGGGCAGTTTCAATACTTGAATGATAACTATTGTTATAGGAGAATTCAATTAAAGGTAAGTGATCATCCTAGTTTCCACCAAAATCTATCACACATGCTCGGAGCATGTCTTCTAGAGTTTAGATTGTCCTTTCACTTTGTCCGTCTGTTTGAGGATGATATGCAGTGCTTAGGTTTAGTCGAGTTCCCATTGCTTTTTGGAAACTTGTCCAAAAATGAGAAGTAAAACGACTATCCCTATCTGATATAATGGAGAGTGGAACTCCATGTAAGGATACTACTTCATCTACATACAACTTTGCCAATCTTTCCATGCTAAAGGTTTCTTTCATAGGTAGAAAGTGAGCAGATTTGGTTAATCGATCCACAATTACCCAAATCGCATCATTACCTTTTCTGGTCTTGGGTAATTTAGTAACAAAATCCATTGTTATAAGCTCCCATTTCCATACTGGCATCTCTAATTGTTGTAGTAGACCTGAAGGTTACTGGTGTTCTGCCTTAACTTGTGAACAAGTAAGACACTTAGAAACATATCTAGCTATATCCTTTTTCATGCCTATCCACCAGAAATTATTTCTTAAATCTTGGTACATCTTATTGTTTCCTGGGTGCATGGTATACCTAGATTTATGAGCTTCTTCTAAAATTTGATTTCTTAATTCTCCTTGTTTAGGTACCCAAATTCTACTTTTGTGGAATATCCAAATTCCATCAGCTCCTTGTTCTAATTCTTTTAAGTATCCTTTCATTCCTTCATCATCATCCTTAATTGCTACTTCTTGAACATTCTTCAATTTTTCCATTAAATCTAATTGTAGATTTAATCTAAGAGCACGAACTCGTCGTTGTTTCTCATGGTACTTACGACTTAAGGCATCTGCAACTACATTTGTCTTTCCTTCATGATATTGAATATCACAGTCGTAGTCACTTAGGATTTCCATCCATCTTCTTTGTCTCATGTTTAACTCTTTTTGCCCAAATATATATATATATCTTAAGCTCTTATGATCTGTATAGACAGTAAACTTACTTCCGTACAGATAATGTCTCCAAATCTTAAGGGCAAAATTTACGGCTCCTAATTCTAAATCATGAGTCGTATAGTTTTCCTCGTGCTTTTTCAATTGCCTTGATGCATACGCAATTACCTTCTTGTGTTGCATCAATACACATCCAAATCACAATATACTTCAAAATCTTCAGTTCCTTCTGGTAAGGCTAAGTTTGAAGCATTGGTTAACTACTGTTTCAAAATCCTAAAGGCCTCTTCTTGTTTAGGTCCCCATTCAAACTTAACTGCTTTACAGGTTAGCTTAGTTAATGGTACAGCTATTTTGGAAAAATCCTTAATAAACCGTCTATAATATCTAGCTAAACCTATAAAACTTCTAATTTCCATTGCAGATTGTGGAACCTTCCATTTGGTAATTGCCTCTATCTTTGCAGGATCTACATGAATACCTTCGTGATTTACCATGTGTCCTAAGAATTGCACTTCTTGCAACCAAAATTCACACTTTGAGAATTTGGCGTACAACTTTTCTTTTCTTAGCAAAGTTAAGAGTGCATGCAGGTGTTGACAATGTTCGTCTTGACTTTTGGAATAAATAAGTATATCGTCTATGTAAACAATTACAAATTTATCCAAGTACGGTTTACAGATTCTATTCATCATGTCCTTGACTGGTGCAGGTGCATTCGTTAATCCGAAGGGCATGACTGTAAACTCGTAATGACCATACCTAGTTCTGAAAGCAGTCTTAGGTATGTCTTCTTCTTGTACTTTCAACTGATGATATCCGGAGCGTAAGTCTGTTTTAGAAAAATATCTAGCTCCTTGGAGTTGATCGAAAAGATCATCAATCCTAGGTAATGGGATTGATTCTTAATTGTAACCTTATTCAATTCTCTATAATCAATACACATTCTCATTGAACCATCCTTTTTCTTTACAAACAACACTGGTGCTCCCCACGGGGATGAACTAGGTTGTATGAAACCTTTACTTAGTAATTCATCTAATTGCTTTTTCAGTTCTAACATTTCTGTGGGTGCTAACCGATAAGGTGCCTTGGCTATCGGTATAGTTCCTGGAATTAAATGAATTCTAAATTCTACCTCTCTATCTGGGGGTAACCCTGGTAACTCTTCTGGAAATACATCTGGGTATTCTGAGACTACAGGAATCTCCTTAAGTTCTTTACCCTTAGTACTAATGATTACTGAAATCATATATACTATTCCTTGCTTTCGTTCATAACTAGCAACTTTCATTACTAATATGAACTTCATAGGCTTACGTGGTTTATCTCCTGTAATCATAATTACTTCTCCAGTGGGTGCCTGAATTTCTATGGAATTATGATCACAAAGAATTCGAGCATGGTTGGCTACTAGCCAATCCATTCCTAACACAACATCAAATTCGGCAAATTTCATAGGTAACAGGTTTGCAAAGAATTTATGACCTGAAAGTCCTATTTCTACATTTTGCAAAACCTTATCTATTTTAACTGAATTTCCATCAGCCGTTTCGACTGTAAAAATCTGCCTAATGTTGATTAAGGGTATATTAAGAGCTTGGCAGAATGAAGTATTTATAAAACTTTGGTTTACACCAGAGTCAAATAATACTTTGGCGTAAATGTTGTGAACTAAGAACGTACCAGCTATCACATCAGGAATCATCTCAGCTTCCGGAGTAGTTAACTGAAAAGCTCGAACATTCTTCTTAGTAGCTCTGTTAGCTGTCTTGGCTTTGTTATCTGCTGGTTTGACCAACTTAGGGCATTCTGGTTTAAAATGTCCTGTTTCTCCGCAATTATAGCAGACTCTTGTTTTCTTTCTACAATCTTCTTCACGATGTCCCACCATTTTGCAAAAATTACAGATTACATTACATCTTCCATAGTGTTTCTTTTTGCAATTTCTGCAAAATGGCGGATTTGAATATTGCCCTGTTCCTCTTTTCTTAAAGTTGCTACTATTACCCATACGAACTCCTTGGGTAATTTTCTGAGCCAGTTCCTTTTTCTTGTTGTCATCTCTTGTGCGCACCAGTTCATCAGTTCGGGTGTTGGCTAATTCCACAGCATCGTCAATCGTACGAGGTCTCGCAGCTTTAACGATGTTGCGGATTTCACCAATCAATCCCCAAATATAGCGAGAAATGAGTACCGGTTCTGGCGAAGCCAGTGTTGGTACCACTCTAGCATATTCAAAGAATGTCGAAGTATAACCGCGACAATCTACACCCATCATTCTATGGTTTAAGAACTTATTTGCCATTTGATCTTTTTCATATTCGAGACATAATTTTCTTTCTACAAGACTCTTAAATTCTTCCTAGTTCATAGCATATGCCATCATCCTTCCTTTTGCTTGTAACACCGTGTTCCACCATTCTAGCGCCCCTTCTTTAAAAAGATTTGACGCGTACATGACCTGATCGTTTTTATCACATTTACTTATGGTAATCACTGCCTCGGTTTTCTCTAACCAACGCAGTGCCGCAGTCGCTCCTTCATTGCCTGCAAACTCAGCAGGTTTACAAGCAAGAAATTCTTTGTAAGTGCAACCAGGCGTTGCAGCTTTCATTTTCTTAGGGAGCGGAGCTTGCCGTGGTTCATTATCATGATTAGTATGATTACCGCCTCCGTTTACGCTATTACTGAAGTTATCTTCAGAAATACGTTTGCTAGGAATGATTTGTTGAGGTTCGATTGGATATCTAACAGCAGCGACTATTGCTGGAATAGCATTGGCTATTCCCTGAGCAACGATATTTTCGATATCTTGCCTAGTCATATATTGATCCCCCGGATGTTGCTCAGATTGATTAACTTCGTTAACTGGTTCATTACCAACGTTTGCCATCTGATAATTAATTTATATAATCTATTAGTATTGAATAAATAGCAATTAAACATATAACAATCATGCAAATTTCACATACACACATATAGCCAAAACTATCGATTTCTCGATTCCCATTTTTATATAGTATGCATCAATACACACTATTTACAAAGTTTTATTTTAAGTTATTTTATCAACTATATTCTACTTATTTATTTTACAACCACAGTTTCCCATAAACCCCTTATTCCTCGTCAGCTAATATTTTAATAACGGTGCTCCCTCTCATCATACTTCCAGGAGATATGTTCTCCTACTTCCCTGATCCTATTTCCGGCATCCACCAATTCTTCGCCAAAGTGGCGGAGTTCAGCTAAATTCTCATTGCTCATAGGTGGATTAGGTAGTGGTTCTGGGTCAAATTGAGGAAGAAAGAAATAAGGACTGTTAAGCAAGTTTTGAAATTGCCAATCATTAGTCCACCATTCATCCATTCCCAGAGGTTGGGTGTGGATTATAGGTTCTGGGATTGCTGGTTCTAAGTTTATAGGGAGTTGAGTTTCAATAGGACGAGTAAAAACATTTGTATTGACAGGCTGAATAGTATCACAGCTCGCCAATATAAAATCCAACTCTTCCTGCAATGTCATTTCCTGATTTTGTTTAGAACTTTCTCCAACTTCTACCTGAGAACCTCCTCCAATCTCCATTTCTATTTGCTTAGAATATTCATCAAACTGTAATCCCATCTGCCTAGATTCTTCCCCGGCTTCAATTCCCTTTCCTTTGTCTAAAGGATTTTCTATTTTAGGCATCTTCCTAGTGACAGGCTTCCTCCTACGAACACGCCTCCATCCTACAAATCTCCTCCTTTTCTTGGGCTTGGGTTTCTCCGGAGGTGGAGCATTGAACTCAATAGGTTCTTCTATGTCTGGTATAACCTATTGAAATCTATGAAAACCTCTATTTTTACAGGATAGAGATTTAGGTTCTGAAGGGCGTCAGACAAGTCACTCATGCTGTTATGCAAAATACACACAATTACTAAGTTTAGAAATTATAACAAAATTTCATAGAAAACCTTTAAATATTATTTCAGACTGGGTAACTACAAAACAATTAAAAACACACTAAGTTTTATTGTAAATTTATTTACTGAAATAAAGTTTCTGGACTGTAGGTAATAAAAGTGCTAAGATTTGGGTAAAATTATTTAAGGATTTGCATTAGCTGCTACAGTAGCTAGCATATAAAGATCTGTCCATTTCTCATCTAACTTGTCCTTCCAAGGTGATTTACTGGTTCATTCATGGGTTTCCTGTTTAATCTTCTTTTCTCGGAATTTCATTATTTTCTCTTTACTTTTCCTAATAATCAGACTTCTTTTACTAGGAGAAAGTGGTTCCTCATATTGTGCCTTTCGCACAAATATTCCTTCTTCAGGAATTACAGAGTGATTTGAGGATTTGGTTTGGGATGAACTTCCCTTCTCGTTGGATGACCTATCTAATTTAAGATAGATGTTTGACAGCTTTTGTTTTCCCATTCTGTACACAAATACTCGAATAAGTAAACAAGTAATCACAAAATGACAAGTAGAAAAATTAAGTATTTTCCAAATACTTAATAGGCTTAAATCAGTGGCTCTGATACCACCTTTTTCTGTCACGACCCCGACCCGGTTTGACCCGTTTCAGGAGCCGCGGGACAGAAATCCCGTGGTATTTATTTAACAGCGGAAGTTTTCTTCAGGATCTTTTTAAAACAGTAATTTCCCAATTATTTTATTTCACAACTCGGGATAAAACCCGGTAATATACAATCATAAGATTTCACGGAGAATCTTTTATTTTACAAAACATGTTTCTTTATTTTATACTGAGCCACTTCCTTAAGCTTGTAGTACTTCTCGGCACTTTTCCTTGATCACAACAGATCACCTGAAACATGTTTGAAAAAGGTTTTGTCAGCGGGAAATACTGAGTGAATCATTCATTTTACTAAAATGACCCGTTTGTTATAATTTACAGTATTAAGAGAGATTACAATGTTTCCGGATATCAACCAACTACCCACAGTATTTGTCACTCGAACATCCACCGGTAGCCTCTGAGCCCGATGGTGTCTGTGACTATGGTCATATCACCCCTTGGCCCCGTTGTCCAATGGTGAAGTTTATCAAGTAATGTATATAAAACCCCACATACCGGCTGTAATTTGGTGATTACAAAGACTTAATCCCTGTAATTATAACTTTGAAAATATTTAAGAAATTATAAAGCACTTTGATAAAAAGAGAATGACTCACATTGCAGATTTAATTTGAGCAGAGCCTAGCCTACTGATTAGCCTTTTTAACCTAAATTTAATAAAAGGCACACAATTCGGTTAGTAACTTAATACAGTAATTACGATAACTCACGAGATTAAAACCTTCACAACGAATGACAAAGTGCGATACTTAAACATCCATTGAATTAACAACGAATGACAAAGCATAAACCCTAATGTGGGCAGCACTTAAACATCCATTGGATAGTTTAATCGATCGAACATTGAATCGTATCAGCGATCGAGTTATTACCCTGTATTGCGGCAGCACTTCGTAAATCGTGTGTGTGTTTTGGACTGTCTATACTATATCTCAGTGTATGTAACAAGAATTTACGTCGTTCAAGTGCCAAACTTCGATTGCCAATGTCTGCTATTTATAGTAAAATTTTGACCAGGCTTGCGAACCGTAAGCCTAATCCCTTACGGTGCGCAAGGGACACGAATTCACCCTAGGTTAGCCACGTCCTTGACTAGCCTTGCTGAATTGACAGTTTTGTAATTTCGATAATTGACAACGAGATTTTAAGATAATCGTAACTAGGGTTTTACCCCCCCCCCCCCCTGAGTTTTAGGGGCCCTGATCCTGATTCTGAAAATTTTGAAAATTTTAGGGTTTGTGCAGAATCACTTGGATGTCTCAATTAGGGTTTCCTATTGGACAAATTAATTTAATAAATATGACTTTTGATGAGAGTTGTTACAGTTTAGGAGTTAGGATTTAGGATTTAGGGTTTAGGGTTCGACGAGCCGGTTCCAACGCCGCTGGAAGGAGTCCAATCGGAGTTCGTTTGAGTCGGTTCCCCGTTGTTCCCCACTTTTTTAGTGTTCCCCAAAGAACCTTCCCCTATATATATATATATATACACACGCACATTACACGGTACACATATAATTTGTATAGGATTATGAATAGTATTTGCTTTTGATTGGTACCGATATCGTGATAAACTGAACTGATACCGTCCCAACAATATTGATGCCACAAAGATTCTGACCAAACTACATCGGTACCGGTATTAGTACTATCAGAACCATTAACGATATTCGTTTTTTCTGGTGCGATTGATGTAAAACACGTATCGTCATCCTTTTTGGCATATCACGCCTTTATGTTTTGGGTTTTCTTTATCAGTTGAACTAGGTTAATGCCCGCGTTAAACGCGGCTTCAACAAAAAACAAATTATTTACTTTCAACGTTAATATTCTGTGAAAAACAAAATAAAATACAAAGTGTCATGTTACATAAATTGGTGACAAAATGGAAATACAATTTAAAGATAGTAGAGTCTCTTTCAAGATGCATATCCTTCGAGTTGCCAAAATCTTTCTTTTTTTTGAACAGCAACTCACAATTTATATATATAAATATAGCCAGCAAGGGGCTAAAAACACAAAACAACTACAAAGAAACGGAAAGGAGACAGAAAACAAAAGCACAACCATTACAAAATTTCCGAAACATTAAACCCAGCCCACTTATCCCAGTCCAGCTTTGGTAACTTTGTGCGATGATAAATCAAAAGGAAGACGTCTTCTTTTATGAGATCGACAATTCTCCGGGTTGGAACAAACTGCCCCTCAAAAACATATGTTGCCAGTCAAAGCTTTCACCACTTCCTTTAAACTGCACATATTAGTCGAAGGGGGTATGCGCATCCAAACCGCAATTTGCCACCATATACTTCGGGCCCAAATACAATTAACAAAAAAATGATTCGCATCTTCTGTACCGTAACCGCATCTATCACAATGGCAATTCTGCATGATAAAAAGAAGAGAGAAATTTTATTCTATATTTAAAAAATATAGTTAAAAATATATAGGATAGATTAAAAAGTACAAAATAAAATTCAAATTTCACTAAAAATCTCCTTTTACACCACATTTGTTGTCTTACTTGTAACATTTCCATCCTCATCTAATATAGAGTTAGATTTGCGGTTCCTGTACAATCCTCTACTCGTATTGAAATTTTGTACCTAAAAACCAAAACAAAAGGTTTTTACAAAATCAATACAATGATAAGTAAAAAAGAAAAGACATAATACCTTATAAATTCAAACAACCAGCACCATCTTCACATGCAGATTAAAAAAATTCAAACATTCATCTTTGATGCAGAATGAATTCAAGCGTTATTACCCCAATATGAGATCAAGTAAATAATTGTTGATGTAATCATCCCCAATAACCCACCAGCAATTACCTGCATATCATATAATCATCCTTACATTATTATTGTTCCATAAATCTTTTAACCTACCAACACTTTTTCATCCTGTTTTTTTATTTTGTTTTATAAATAATAAATATGTTAACTTTGATTACAAAAATCAAGACTACTTCAATTTAATTTTTTTAAACAATATTTAACCCATTTCACTCGTCTGTTTTTAGCTCAACATAATAATAATCTGAATCTGTGAGAAACAATTTAAGAGGTTATATGCAATAAAAGTGACTTTTGATAAGTTGCAACCCGTTTGACCCGTTCCCTTTTTAGCTATTTTTTTAAAAATATGAACCATTTGACCCGTTTAACATAAAACACAGATCAAATCGACCAAATTATGAAAACAGATCCGAGGAGGGGTGTGACCAATAAGTTCATGTAAGAGCATTCTTTCACCTAAAGGATGTTCGGCAGGAAGTTCATACACGATTTGTTTCAGAACCTGACAATTTTACAATCTTAATAATGACATATATGAACCAGAATATATGTAACCGTCTAATAACTTTATGTAAAGTCTATTGTTCTGTAAGATTTTGCACAAACTTTTGAAATAGGAGAGACCAACCTCCGCTTGGCGTCCTTCTTGCAATCTTACACCAGTCGCATCATACATCACCTGTCATCAATTTCATCTTTAGAATCACAATATACAAATTATAAAAAGAGATAATGTATACATATAGGCAAAGTAATGTAAGGATTTTAGAAGATATTATATGATGACAAAATCCCCTAAAATAATAGATTCGTCACCCCGTTAGTTTTTTGCTAACGTGGACTGCTTATGTGGCAAAAAAAGTTAAAGTTTTGTTGACGTGGACTGCTTATATGGGAAAAAAGTCAAATTTATGATGACGTGAACCGATTATGTGGCAAAGCTTTGATGACGTTGATTGCTTATGTGGCAGTCCACGTCAGAAAAAATTAATTGGGTTAACTTTCAGTTAGTATGAGATCGCAAAAGAAAAATAGGTTAAAAGGTGGGACTCTCACGAAACATTTCGTTAGTTGTCGGCCAATAGGTAATAGTTGAGATTATTTAATCCAATTTTCTAAATGAGTAAAAGGAATGGTAGAGACAAAAGATCATACTATAATAGCTAAAATCAGGGCAGTAGCAAAGCTTGAACCACCAAGGCCATCGTGTAAACCAACAGCAACCGCAAGAGCAGTTACCGTTGTAGAATGTGATGAAGGCATGCCACCCGATCCTATAAGCCGCTTAGGGTCCCATCGGTGTTCCCTATACCTGCAATTCTACCAAATGATAATAAGACTCTTAAGATGTATCACTAAAACTAACCATCGATCGCTTTCAAACATGTGCCAAAAGGAGGCATTTAGATCTCTTCTCTAATCGTTTATTTGTAATTAATAAATAGTTTAGACAATATGCTAGAAACAAATGATTGTTGGGATTATCATTTAGACAATATGCCAGAAATAAATGATTGTTGGGATTATCAATCAAGATAAAACTGAAAGCTATAAGAACTGAAGATTCGTGGACTTACATATGGCATTGGAAGGGGATTTGCGAGAATGGTGAAGAAGGAGATCGATAGATTCATATTAGTAATGAACTTTGTGAAAAAACATTAGGGTTTCCACACAGAAGATGAAAAGGGAAACAGGAGGCGGTGGAAACCCTTTTCGGATTCCCTGAAAAAAATCTACATAAACCATTCAACCAACATGGATTACATCGTAATGTTAAAATCTTAACATCCCCGTTAATTTTCAGATCATGAATAAATAAAAAACCACCCAATCTTAACAACACAATTAATTTTTAGATCATGGATAAATCAAAACCCACTTAATCATTTCGAAATCATATGATGAACCCAACAATAAAATAAATAAAAAAGATGACTAACAAACAAAATCAACATCAACCTGAGTTTAAATTACATGACCAGAAAGACAAAAATTAGAAAATCATTACCAAATCCATTACCGGACAACCTCTGATCATCTCCGTCGTCGGGTTCGAAGCGGAACCAATCTTGATTGACCTACCGGTATCACTTATCCCCAAAATCCATTGTATTGTAATCGAAAATCTGACTTAAGAATCCATATTCTCAACAAAAAAAAAGATGGAGAGGAAAAATAATTCTAAGATAAACATCAAATCAAATTGGTGAAACAAATCGATGTAAGATAAAATCACCTTGGAGAGAAAGAGTTGTAAACCCTAAGGACGTTCAGGAAGATGGATCGGCTTAGAATTGCTTCACGATGATGTGTGAGTCATCTTTGAGAGGAAGATTTGAAAACCCTAAGCTCCGATGATTCGATGAAGGTTGATAGAATTGCCGTGTTCGCCATAGAGAGAGGATGGGGGGGATTAGGGTAAGAAGAAGAGTATGGTGTAAGATAATGTATATTAGGCAAATAACACGGTCATCGATCTCTTCAATTCTAAGGTATACATGTGTCGTGTTTCTAGTAGAGAGAGAAATCATATGTGGTTAAACCATTGAGTGACATGTGTCCCCCAATGGTTTCTTTTATTAAATATACTAGCGGTAAGACTCGTGTGCAAACACGGGTCATTTCTTAGAAAACCATGCATAACACATATTAATAGAACATATAGATACGTGTATAGATATTGTACCAAAATGTGTTATCTATTATAGCTAAAAGACAACTATAAACATAGATTATCGGTTAATATATCAGTTACATACAATTTAACTGTTTACCCAAAAAGACATTATAATCTGTTTATAGACATGGGTACTTAATAGAATTTGAATACAACTTAAGATTCAACAAACGTTAACTACAAGCACACAATCACCTGCCTCAACAACTTTCAGCAAAACTAAATCAAAGAATCATTAGACTTTAGAAATCAACAGATCTTTATTCTCTCATCAACCTTTCCCGGATTTGCCCTTTGTATTGGAGCTCAAAATCCAAAGAATCGGTATCATCTTCATCCCTATAAAGCTGAATGTTAAAAAGATCTTGGAGGTCAACTGGATTCAGACCAAGTGCATTCTCCCTTGATATATTTTCAACACTACCATCAGACTTGATCAAAGTCAATTCATGGGTCTGTTTGTCAAACTTTCACTTTAGTATTTTTGGGTCTGATGGGTTTCTTGGGAGAAGTTTTATTTGAGAGGAGTTTGGCGATTGAGGCCTACTTGCCAACTTCTGAAGTGTTTGAGAAACTTGAGCTTGTAATTGCAATGAAGCATCATCCAATCCATATAGTAACTGATTTCTGATAGACTCTTTTATGTACTCAGCTTCTCTATTTTTATCTTCCTCATCCATCAGTTGTTGTCTTTTTCTTTGGTTCAAGGCAGCGATGGATACATCTGCTGATGAGAACAGCCTTTTAGATGTAATGGTCTGCGGACGTCTAACAGTAGTTTCATCTTTGTATACTGGATTTTTAGGAAGGGATGGATCTGTCTTTCTTCGCTCTTCTAAATTATTGTAAGCTCGATCAATATACTGCCTAGACCATTTTCCAATTTGTCTAGCAGTCCCAAACTTAGCTGCTACAAGCTCTGCCTTCATTCTCTTGTACTTCAACACTTCATCCACTTCAACCTTTTTGTATTGTTTCCAGTTGGGAGAGATTTTTGCATTTGAGGATCTTTATTCATCTTTTCAATTCTATTAACTTCCTCATTAAGAGCTTCAAGAGGCCAGTCTTTGAAATCAAACCTGTAGGCTTCGTAGGGCTTGGTATCCATGATAATGTTCAAGAAATCATTCCTTAATGTCTTTTGTAGCTCAGCATTTGGTAACATATTTGACATATTCTTACTCAGGTCTCTAGCAAAATCTTCCAACTTCTTGACTTCACCAAGCCAATGCTGCATGCGACTTGATAAGTTAATGTCTCCTAGCCCTTTACACTCTTCTTTTGCCTTATCTTCTGCTTGCTTGCCCTTTAGCTTCAGATATTCATAAATATTCTTTGGAGTTTCGAATCCATGAAGAGATGGGAAGGTTCGTTTGGATGGATCATCCTCTGTGTAAAATTGAGTCATTTCATCTTGAACTGCAAGCAGTTCCAGAGGGAAAGTTACTGCCAATGAGTTGATCTTTGTTGATGGAGGTGGGACGAATGGTTTGGGTGAAGTTTGAATGAATGGAGTAGCTGATAACGGAATTGGTGCGGGTATATCTTTTTCTTCCTTCTCTTCTTCATGCACCATGAATTTTCTCTTTCTTGTGTAAACAGATTTTGGAGAAGGAGGAGTTAGGGAAGAAAAACGTGGTATGAGTGTAAGGGTTGATTGTGATGGGAATTGAAATTGGGTAGAATCAGTGGATTGACTAACAATTGTTGAAACAACTGGTGTCTCAACCGCTGTTGTTTTAACATGTGTTGAAACATTTGTTGCATCAACAATTGTTTCAGTGGAGGTTGGCAGTGGTGATGAGGATTTTGTATTCTGCTTTTTGACAGGTGGTTTTTCTGGTGAGAGTTTTGTTTTAGGTGTATCAGAATCTGGCTTCTTAGGTTCTGCAGTGGTTTTAACTTTCGTATTAGTGGTTGGTTTTTCTGGTGGTGATATTGGTTTAGGAAATATGACAATAGGAGATTTGTTGTGTTTGTGTGATTTTCTTCTATTTGAGGTTCCAATGTTGTGCACTTCAGCTTCCTCTTTTTTATGCTTCTTCTTCTGCTTTCGTTCAATCTCCTTATCTGTGTATTTGTTAACGGTATCATCAATTCCCTTTTTGTTACCAGTATTAGATTTTCCAGGAGATTTTGCAGAAGTTTGCTTGGAAGGCTTTGGATTTTGTTTTGGCTGATTCCTTGGTGTTGGTTTGCCAAAGTTTTTCATGGAATCTTTTTCCATTTTTTCAGCATCATCTTCATCGTATTTTTCAAACACATGTGCAGGGGTAGTACCAGTTAACTTTGCAATACATTCTTTTATGCCCTTGATGTCAGCCTGTGTGTCTTTGTATCTTGCTTCAACCATAACTCTAATTAGCTTCATGTGGGAATTAAGTTGAATCTCAGCCAGTTCCCTTTGAGCTAAAAGAATGGGTTGTACCGAATTGCAAAGCTCTTGGCACAACTGCTGATGAGAAGGTCAACTTTTGAAAGCATCCACCAACTGCTTCAATTGATCTTTCATATCAGGAACAGTTATTTCCAAGTTAGATATCCTCTTTATCAAATCCTGGTATTTTAATCCATCACCTAACTTAATAGGATCATCTGAATTCCCACCAAAGGTGGTTGTATATGCTTTTGAAAGAGAAGGTATCTCCAAATTTTCATTAGTAGATGCCCCTTGTTCTTGGTTCTGGGGACTTCCCTCTGCATCAGTGATTACCTTAGTGATCTCACCCGTGGTTAACTTGAACTCACCAGTGGATACCTTGATAGACACATCAGTGGTTGCCTTCAAGGGAGTCTGACTAATGAAACTACTGTCCAAATATAAATCAGTGGATTTGACATTTGTAGTAGCTGCTCCACTTGAAATACCATCAAGAATTTGTTGAAATTCAAGAGGTGTAGCCTCCTCAACTATTTCTGGGTTAGGTAATTGAAAAGATTCAGACATAGCTATTGTTGAAGTTAAACTCTCAGTAAAGTGTTTGTGGGAGGGATTGCTATCAGTCTAAATGTCAATAGCTTGAAGTAGTGTTACAAACTTTGGTGGAATAGAAGATGAAGGGATTGCTGTCGAAAGAGACATTGCCCCGGGAGAAGGGCTTTTAAGCATACTCTCATATGAGGGTATGACATCATATTGTTGTGTCCCTGTGAATACATCATGTTCCTTTTGTGAGGAATCATGAGGAGTTTGGTTTATGGGTTGAGATCTTTCCACATGTTGTGAGGAAGTAGTAACAGTGATTTGTAGTGACATCTGTGTTGTCACAGGGTTAACCTCTGGGATCTCATCTTCTTAAGGAATTGTTTTGCTGGTTTCGGTAGGCTTTTTGTATTTTGTTTTGGTCTTTTTGAGTTTTGTTTGTGGGGTTTTCACAACAGTGGTTGTAGTGTTGTGATCACCGAGAGCAGTGGGCTCAGCAACAAAGGTTTGAGGAGCAGTTGTGGACTCATCTAAAATTTCCTCATTCCCCTCGGTTTCAGTTTTGGAAACATCTGACTCTTTAGCCATAAGGCGAGTAAAAGTTTCAGATGTTAGACTATTCATTTTAATAGCTTTACCTTTTTCAAAAGTTTTTTGAGAAACATGTTTTTGCAGGTAGTAGCTTAATAGTCTAGGAAACATAAGAAAACCAGCAGTTTTCCCCTTTTTAATAACAGTAGTTTTCCCCCCTTTTAATGTTTTTTAAATTTGCAACCAAATCAACATACGGTGCCTGGGAGTAGTTAAAATCGGTATTTGTCAAAATTGCATACCCCAATGACTGAATTTTCAAAGGTATTTCATTAAAAGAAGTAGTTTTATTTGAGAGACAGATTAAGAGAATATGGAACAGGAATTTCATTGGTGATGAAAATTACCTTTAAACATAGTTGCCTGATTCAACTGTCCATCATATCCCCTCCTAATCAAGTATGTTTGAATCTCATTTTTCGGGAAAGATGTCTTACCTGCCAAGTCGTTTACCTCAAATGTTGTTGATATGGTAGTGGGGGTAATAGCAACCGATTCACCTCCGACTTTTGAAGTTATACTTACTGCCACATTATTTTGTTCTTCAATATTCGCATTTGCCCAAAAATCGCGGAGCGTCTCTTGGTAAATGGGTGCGTCGGCGGTAAGAATGACCTTATATTTTGATGATGTAAGAACATCAAATATTGAATGATAGAGAGTATTGTTCTTGGTTTTCTCAAAAATAGCCAGGTAGTTATGCGGATTTTTCATCATCAAAGCCATGATCGGAATTGAAAGTTGCGAGAGGTTGACGAAGAAGTGTTGAAGAAGAAGGTGGAAACCGCTCTGATGAATTTTAAACTCGAGACGAAAGTAAAACCTCTGTTTGGGGATGAAACAGGGGTTTATAAAGTAAAAAAATGAATGCTGACGTGTCAGAAGTTACAAAGATCTGATGGCTAACATCTGTCCACGTCAGAACTTCTGCTCTGATAATGGATGACAGTTGTTTGAAAACCACTGTTGGTCAACAACAGATGTTAGGCAACATTAGTAACTCAGCAGTCCTTAGATTAAACAAAACCTATGAGAACAGACAATACCCTTCAGCAGTGTTTGGAAACCACTGTTGGGCAACAACAGATCTTATGCAACAATAGTAAGTCAACAATCCTTAGTCAAACACAGGTTTGGAAAACAGTTGTTTTCAACAGACTTTAATAAACAAATAAATTGATATTAAATATCAGCAACCATTTAATGCAAAACATTTAAAAAATAAATTTTCATGGGAAAACTATAAAATTAAATATCAAGAAACTGAAAGGACAAATTTTAAACCTCTGCCATAAAATTAAAAAAAAAAAACCGTTTCATTTAAACACCAACAATAATCTACATGGCAATCAAAGGCTACTACCACTTCATCGGACACAAATGTTGTAAACAGTGGTAAATCAACGGTCGCTAAGATAAACAGCACTTATTAAAACAGACAATACCTTTCAGCAGTGAATGAATTTTTATCCAAAGAGAAGTTGATTCAAAACATCAACAAATACTATGAAAACACTGATAATCAGTTTTAAATTGATTTTATATATTAAGATTTATGATTATGATGCAATAATAACCTAAAAAAAACATTGTTGATGGAGTTTTCCAATATTTAAAAAAATAGCTATTTTAAGAGTTTTTTCCAATATTTAAAAAATAGCTATTTTTTAAGAATGGAGTTTTCATGTTCTGAAGACATTTTACAAAGATCTGTTGAGCAATAACAGATGTTCAGAACTTCTATTGTGTTAATGCTTGACAATTCTTTGGAAACTGCTGTTGGGAATAACAGATGTTGGCAACAATAGCAACTCAACAGTCGTTACAAAAAACAGAAATTATGAGAACAGACAATACCTTTAAACAGTGATGAATCTTTTGCCACACAGATGTTTAAAAAACAGCTGTTTTCAACAGACTTTTAAATATATATGTCAAAATTTTTTAAAAATACCTATTTTTAAAAATGGACTTTTGATGTTCTGAAGACATTATAATGTTTCAATCATCAATAGACGATGATTCCAAACAGTTCTTCTCTTTTGGCAAAATTTAATTTTAACAGACATTTACAATAGCAGGTATCAACTCTAACAACTGTTGTTGCTCAAATTAGTAAAAATAAAATGCTCTACAAAGATTAATAGAATTAAAATTTACATATCACATATGACGATAGATCAACAATTACATTGAGAACTGAACAACGAAATTTAATAATATAAAGACGCTGATGTCAAGCAGTAGTCAACGAAATTTAACAATCTAACAGCAAAAACTAAGAAATTTTAGCTTAAACTCTAATGAGGAACTTCTCTATGTATATCTGTGAGCTTCGCAATGAACTCCAAGTCTCTATCTCCGCACTCTATATTACTGACAACACAAAGGTCACGTACGGCACTTGAAGGCATCACCATCAGGTTTCTGGACACTTGGTCTCTCGTAAACAGACCAAGATGCAGTCCATGAAAAAACGTCTTCAGCTCTTGAAGAGTAGCCCTATCCTCATATACTTGATCCTTAACTTGCTTGATAAAGCGATACTTTAAATCATAAGAACCTACAGAAGGGTGTGATGACATTTTTAACTTGTATATTTCTTCATTTATCACAAAGATGCATTTTAAACACTATAAAAGGCTGATGATTAGGCTGATTGAAGAACTAATATATAAAATGGACATCATCAGTGATAATAAATACAAGAAAACCTGGAACAGCATTGGCGCTTCATGAAGTACTCCACTTTCTGCACTTCAGACTTCAAAAACAGTGCAGAAGAACTCCCCACTGCTCGCTCGGAAAAAACAAAGCTGAAATATATCAACATCTTAAAATAAATATTATCAACATATATCAACAGTTTAAAAGAATCCACAAACCTAAAATAACCCGCAACTGATTGTTTGAATTTTAGACGACTCTGATTAGGCTGAAATATAAAGCGAGAATTAGAATAGACCAGTTCAAATTTTAAGATTCAAAATCAGAGAAAAACATACCCTCAACGATGTTGCAACAATGATGTTGGAAAAATTACGTCAACTACAAAAAGCTGTAATCGCAGATGAACAGACTGAATGTGCAAATTCTGCATCCTGTAACAATCTATCTATACTTTTTATAAAAAGAGAAAACCGAGTGACATAAGAAAAGCCAAGGTGAAGCGTTGGTGTGTGAAACAGAGCTTCAATGAAACAACGATGTTGGATCAATGATATTGGAACAATGATATTAAAAGGATAATGTGTAAACAGAGCCTACAAATGTTCGAACAAAGAACTGTAATCGAAGATTAACCGGCTCAATCATGAGAGCTATGCATTTGAGTAAGAGAAATATGATCGCAAACATAAAGGAGAGAGATAAATTGAAATTTGAATGTGGAGCCAAATTCATATATGTTATTTATAGGGAGCCAGATTCATATGTAGTTTGAATTTTGAATTTGGAGCCAGAATTTTAAATTTTGAATACGAGCAGAGGTTTGAAACGTTTTTATAAACAGCTGACTGTGGGCAGATGTTTAAAGTGATTTTCTAGATGTGGGCCAGACCTTTGAAAATTAAAGTGATTTTATATATTAAGGATTATGATGCGATAATAACATAAGAAAAACCATGTTGAACAACATCTATGGCTGTCATCTCAGCTTTTCTTATGTCACTTGGTTTTTTCCTTTTATAGAAAGTATAGATAGATATAGATTGAATTTTTGCCGATCAAATTCCCGCCGCAACGCGTGAGGGAATTTTAAATTAAACTACATAGTACATTACTTATATGTTTTACTTTTCTATTTACGTTATTATATATTGAATTATTTTTAATGTTTTAGTTTATTTAAAAATATTGTACTTCTTATATTTTTTAAAGTATCTCCTTAAAACGGTAAATTAATATAAACTAGAATGCCCCTAAACAAACTCACGCGCCTCTTTTCTTCCCTTCAATTTCATTCATTTAATCTTAGCCCTTGATTAACTAAATGGATGGTCAAGATCACTTCCTAGCCTTCTTAGCCAAATAAACTTCCTATTGTATCTCCACCCTATATATTACTATTACTATAATATTAAAAACAAAAGTACTGTTCAAAAGGCTGGGAAATTAATATAAGGATAATACAAATGATTTTATGATATGAATGAAATCATATAATCCTCTCCCCAGCACATTTGGTTCCATGTGGTTTGGTTTGTGTCTTCTTTTGGGAGGTCACAGGTTTGAAACCCGGCTGCGGCATTTCGGGGGGAGGACGTCCCAATGATGGATCGTTCCTACCGAGGCATGGTGCGGTCTTGAGGGCAACCCGATTTTACCCAGCTGTTACCCCAGCGAGTCTCTCGTGTGGGGGCAGTATGGTTTCCGGGCGAAGGTCAGCTTGCACAACGGCCGGGGCCCGATCGAACATCGCGTCCAGAAGAGCGGGGCTGACGGTGGATTGTCTTCGACATGAACCCGGTGACCAATAGGTCCTGTACATAGAAAGTCACCCTTAAAAAAAATAATAATAATAATAAATCATATGATGTGTAGGATATGCATATCTCACAATCTCACATGGTTCATGGTTGAAAGTCTCAAAGGCCCACCCATCAAAATCAGTTATTACTTTATGGGTTGACTAACCTTGTTCAAATGCATTGGATGTTAGTGGGAAATGTGATCTAGATTCCATCTTGCAATTATAAATCAAGTTTAATATCAAAGTTTTGATGATTTGTTATAGAAAAAATTACATTGTTGGTCTTCTGGTTTGCCAAATTTCAATGCCAGGTACTAATAGTTTGTTGTTGCAAAATCAGGTATTAACGTTTTTATTTGTCACAATGTTGAGTACTAATGCCAAACTTTGTCACAATGTTAAGTACTAAGGCCAAACCTTGTTAACTTTTTTTATTAAGTCTTATTAAAATGACTAAAATGCCCTTTAATAACTAGAGAATCTATTTTTTTGTTTAATTGTATTTGACTAAAATAACTTAAAGTAATGCTTTCGATTTTATTTAACTTAATCCAAATAATAAACCAAGTTAAGATTAATAAAAATAACTAAAACAAAATTCTGATCTATGAATACAATAATTTTGTAAGTTGAAACAATCATAGGGCTTTTGATTTTTTATGATAAAACAAAAAAATATCATGTAATATTTGTATTAGTTTGTGTTGTTATGTAAAAGAATTGCATCGCCGGAGTTCCGGTATACCGGCGCGGCTCCGATCAGTGTTAGAGATGAAATCTGCTATAAAATTGTGTGGGAATGAGGTCGTATCGGGTTAAGAGGTGTATATTTATATTCAAATTGAAGATATAACGGATCAAGAAGATGATGAGAATTTCGGAGTTAAACAGGTTAGCGGATAAGCAAAATTTGCAGTTTATACGTGACACAAACGAATTGTTAGTTTTAATTATGATGAAGATAAACATGAACGAAAAAATGAGTTAAACGAACAATTTTTACAGATCCGAAATGGTCGGAATCCGGAGACTTTGCCGGAAAAGACCCCTGTTTCTTTTTGTTTGATTTAATAAGTTTGTTATTTAACACATATAGTCCCTGCGGTTTCTAAGTTTTACAAAATGACTAAAAACTTTAATTGTTAAAGGTTATTTTAGTCATTTGAGTCAGACTTAACCAAAAAGTTAACAAGGTTTGGTCTTAGTACTCAACATTGTGACAAATTAGAACGTTAATACCTGAGTTTTCAACAAAAAACTATTAGTACCTGACATTGAAATTTGGTAGAAACCACAAGGATCAACGGTGTAATTTAAGTGTTAGTACTTGTTTTAGGGAATTAATTTTCTTCTCTCTTTTTTCTCTCTTACACTCTGTTCTCGAGTCTCATTTAACAGAGGATGGAAAAGAAAAGAGATGAAAATATGAAGAAAAAAAACCATGTTTCTGAGATTTTTTAAAGACAGAAGGGGAGGGGAAAGAAGGAAAAGGGAAGAAAATTTGTTAATATATTTATCCTCTCAAATTGGAGAGATTAGGAGAGAAAATATTTTTAGTTACTAAATTGCCCTCATATCTAATTAAAATGTTTTATGTTTAAAGGGTATACTGGTAAAATTGTTGTTTTCTTTTCTTTTCCTCCTAACTCGGGAACACATAAAATGTTTGATTTCTTCTGTTTTCCTTTACTTTTCATTAAACTTGGGAACACGAAAAAAATCACATATTTTCATTCATTTTCTCTCTTAGTTTATTTTCCTTCTCCTCCCCTGTTAAATGAAACTTGATAACACAGTGTTAGATTGAAAGTTATGATTTATAAAATTTGAGAATTCTTGTTTATAATAAGATATTTATATTTAGGCGCTTAAGTTTTGGTAATCTTGTATTTATAAATAAGTGTTAATTACTGTTTTCGTCCCTGAGGTTTGTCAAAAATAACGGTTTCAGTCCATTAGTTTAAAAATTGCCATTTCAGTCCATTAGTTTCATTTTCGTAACCATTTCAGTCCACTAACTTAACTCCATCCATTTATTTTGTTAACTTTGAGTTAACTAACTAATTCAGGGACAGTTTGCGTCAGTTTTAGAAACACAGGGACTTAGTGTAAACCCTAAAACATTAAAACAAAAAAAATAGTAAATTCCAAAAAATCAAAAAAAATCCAAAAAACCAAACAAATTCCAAAAAATTCTAAAAAATAATAAAAATTCTAAAAAATCATAAAAATTCTAAAAAATCCAAAAAATCCGTTTCGGCGCGAACTGTTTCGACCCGAACCGTTTCGAGCTGAACCGTCCGTACCGTTTCGACCCGAAGCGTTTCGAGCTGAACCGTTTCGACGCGAACCGTTTCGACCCGTACCGTTTCGAGCCGAACCGTTTCGACCGTACCATTTCGAAGCCGAACCGTTTCGACCCGTACCGTTTCGAAGCCGTACCGTTTCAAGCCGTACCGTTTCGAACCGAACCGTGCCCTTTCGAGCTGAACCCTTTCGAACCGAACCGAACCGTGCCGTATCGAACCGTACCGGTTCAGCTTCGAAACGGTTCGCGTCGAAACGGTTCGGGTCGAAACGGTTCGCGTCGAAACGGTTCGGGTCGAAACGGTTCGCGTCGAAACGGTTCGGGTCGAAACGGTTCGCGTCGAAACGGTTCAGCTCGAAACGGTTCAGCTCGAAACGGTTCGGGTTCGAAACAGTTCGCGCCGAAACGGATTTTTTGGATTTTTTAGAATTTTTATGATTTTTGTAACACCCTTGTATTTATTTTAAGGATTTTCGTATAGTTAACGAAAATAAACATGTAATTACGATTAAGTATTCTTAGAAAATACGAGTAATCTAAAAACTTTTACAATTTAAAAGTTTAGAACAAAATGTAATTAAGTTCGTCATTTAAAAGTAACAACGAAACGTCATGCGGAAGCTTGTTTCTTGTTCGGGTTCGGTTCTTCATTGAGCTTGATCTTCATCCGGGAATCCCTTGACATATACCTATGACCAAAACCAACTTAAAAGTTAGCTTTGGTAGTTAAATAACACGATTAAACAAGTCATATAAGTCAAACAATTAAAATAACAACCAAAAAGTCCCTCCAGACTGTGGCCTATGGTCTGAACCGTGGGCCACGCTGCAGCCCACAACAACCAATCAGCCCCTCCAGACCGTGGCCTACGGTCGGAACCGTGGGTCACGCTGCAGCCCAAAACAACCAAACAGCCCCTCCAGACTGTGGCCTACGGTCTGAACCATGGGTCACACTGCGCCCAGCTATTCCTATTTTTCAGTTTTGGTACTTTTTACGAAAACGGCCGTAATTTTCGAACCGTTTATCCGTTTAACCTCACGTTTCCTCCTACGTGATCGTAATTTAATTCTCCATCATATGAAGTTAAAATTCCAACATCCAACATAATAAATTTTGAGACTTCTAAGCCTTCGACTCGTTACCTTTTACCGAATTTTAACCCGTTTATGCATTTTATCAAACAAACGTATTTGTTTGATCCTTATATCACTTACACTTCTTCAAATTAATGTTATCTACCATTTTAGGCTCTAATTACAGGTTTATTACACTATTTAAACTTGTTTACGCTCGTATGCTTATTTTGACCCGTTAAGGGTATTTAAGCACTTTAAAGCTTGAAACCGCTTTCATTCATTTCTAGCATCTTATTCCTACATTTCTTATCAAGTAATCTTCCACCACAACTATATGTGCGTTGGATTTAATGTGGATATCTATATGTTCCAGGTTTTACCCCTCGGATTATTATTTTACGGCAAAACTCAAATAAAGCCATTTGACTAACATATTACATCTTTCAACTTCTATACTTATTCTAAGTATTTATCTAATCATGAAATTCGTTTCCAAACAACCTTTAAGGGTTGTTTGTTCAATTTAGCCTACAAGGGCGTTTTGGTCGATTTTGGTCCTTCTTATACGATGAAGGACTCTCACCAATTATTCGACCAAAATAGCATTTTTAACTATAACATAATTATGCGTACCTGGCTCGGATCAACATATTAACCCGTTTTGATACCTTTCGCTATTAATATCTAGATAATAGCAATGCTAACCATGTGTTATTTCCTGTGATAACAAACTCAACAAGCGATGGTCAAATGTTATTGTCAAATGGTGTTAACAACACCATTTGACCTATTTAATCAAATTAACCATTTGTCCTTATGAGATGGTATTTAATTACTAATTCATCCCTTTAAACCTATCCCGGTTTTTCCTTGGACTTGTTTTACTAAAAACCGTTCTTTTTTTTTATTTGTTCGTCATTACATGACTAATTTACCATTTTACCCCTTTTTCCATAACTCATGATTTCTTATCAATTTCCCTCGTTCCGACTCTCATTGAGTCGTGTTGGAACATTCTATACCAACCACTTAGTAGCATTTAAATACAATACTTGCAATTATATAATTTGCACATAATGTAAAGGGGCGTAAGCTTTACTTACCTCGCATCCGAAGTACGCTTTTCCTTCTTATTTGCTTCGTTTGACCCGCTTCCTTTCCAAGCCTCCACCTAGCTTGTCAAGCGTCAAACTAACATCATAATTCGTAAGACGGTTAGTTTAGTCATTATCACATACGACTATTCCATCTTACAAACTCTATGTCGGAACTACTATCCGACTTCAATATTGGTTTATTTGACTTTCGATAGTCAACTAACTTCAATCATATTACACGCACGATAAGTTCAATCAACATCACGTTTAGAACCCATATTATTTCGTATTACACGTAGTTAGTCGAGTTAGCCAATTACGCGTTTCTTTCATAATTTCATTATGTCAACATTCATTCGGGCATTTTAACAAACACCTTATGTGCATAATATTACTTATTTACTAACTAGTTCATAACTAGTTATCTTTACCAAGATTTACACCACAATTCAAACCTCTATGTCTAGTGTTCATGAACTACACATCATATTTTCAGAAATCAGTTTCTAAGCATCAATTTACACTAGATTAGCATTCTACATCCTAGTGTTTATCATTTTCTCATAAAACCCATGAATCACCTTCAATGTGTTCATGAAATTTTTCAGAATTTAGCCATGATTTCACATGTTATTGTCTAGGTTTTACTCCTAGACACCATATCAACCCTATTCTACCCAAATAGCAAACATGCAACATCAATATTCAGATTTTCCAATTTCATGAGAAATTCAAACAGAGAATTAACACCAAATTTTACTTACCTTGTAACCCCCTTGTGATGAGGATCACTAATCTATGCTCAATTTTCGATTTGGACTTGGTTTGATCCTTCAATTTGATGATTCTTGACATGCTCTAGGGTTTGGTGGGGAGCATATGTCGCCCCCTGTGTTTTCTGTTCGACCAGACCTCACAAATGAGGTATTTGGTTTTGTTTTAATTAAATTAGCAACATAAGTTTCGATTTTAACATCTTTGGCCCTTCAATTTTCCTTAGTTCATAATTTAAGTGTTTTAACCAACTCATAAGTCACTATCTAACTAGGTTAGAATTTTTCCTAGTTAGCTTAGTAGGTTCGGGAAGTCGTAACCCGTTTTACTTTAAGTCCTGTTAAATCGGGCCTTTTATCTTCCTATTTCCCAAACACGTTCTTTTTCTCTTTTTATTAAATATTAGATTTAGTTATATAAAATCTAATATTTTCTGGCTTAACTTTTACCACTAACGGTTCTTTAGCCGTCTTTTAGTGTTAACGTGGTTTGATTACCAAACCCGTTTTTGGGGTGTTACAAGTCTACCCCCCTTAAAGAGGTTTCGTCCTCGAAACCTTGCTTACATAGTTCATTGAGTTCTAAACTCAATGTGTTTGACCTGAGTAATCTCTTAAGCATTATTCATACTTTAACCAATTGTTAGTATTACCAGAAAAATTATGGTAATATCTTTTTGGTTACAGAACCTCTACGTACCTCATACGACATAATGTAACTTGAAATAACGTAATTCTGTTATTTCTACTAGTTTAGTTAGCTTAGCGATTTCCATCGCTTTTATATATTATCGAACTCTTGGTGAATTTGTTACCTTGACCCGTTTAAAGGTCCTTAGTGAAATATTTCACTTTTTGCAATAATTTCTTTTGTTTTCAGATTTATTTATTCGGTTCAGTTATGCCGAATCCACCGCTTACAAGCAAACCAAATTTTTTTTATTGATTTGAATTACTGGCCTTATCCGATCTTACTAACTAGACTTATTAGTCCCGTTACTTTTCACCGCTAGCTTGGTTACAATGTGATTTTACATCACATTACATTTCCTAACCGTGATCGTGTCACATCGTGTTTAGTTTGTATCAACCTTTCATTTTCGAAAATATCACTTTTCGAATATATCGTCTTGCGTCTATCAGTGTCAAGACTTGAACCTTTCATGCTTACTATTCAAATTCCTATCAGAATTTATGTTTGTAAAAACATTATTTCTTACTAAAACCGAAGTTGTAGTTTTAGGATATTCTCTTTAACTTTTGTCAATTATCCATACCAGGATATTGACAGTCCATAATTTATTCTTTTACAGTCTTAGTTTTATGCGGGGATTCTCAACCGATTCCCTCGCTTTATCTAATTAACCCGTAGGTTTTTATCACTTAGCCTTAAGGGCTATTTTTTATTAGACTTTCACCTATTTAGGGCGAAGTACTTATAACTTCTTTCTAATCATGACCCGTGGGTCGTTTTAGTCCCGTAGATCTTTCATTTGTTTATAACCCTAAATGTTATGTTGATCCCGTAGATCACTCCTTACTCATGTCATTTATGCGTCAGTTCTTCTTATGTTTACTGTTATTTGATTTGCATATATTCTTATTTGGTTATATCCCATTACCGAACTCATTATTCTCTTGCATTTAACGCTACCTTTATCTGGCTAGCGCTCATTTGTGCCATTCGGCGTTATATTGTATTCAACCTGTTTGACCTATTAATGTGAAATCCATCACTTATAAACAATCAACTTTATTCTTTATTCCACCCATTCGACTTCGAATAGTTGAACATATTTACTCACAATTTCTATATACGAGATTTTATAGTCATAACTCGTAATCCAAGTCCTTTGATTTTTTTTTCTTTCAACCCGCGTTCATGTCTCTTGGTTTACGCATGTGTTTAATTCTTACCCATTAACCGGGTATTTTACCGAAGTCGTTATTATTGCAACCCTCCCGGTATGCAATAAGACCTCGCTTCATTTTTATATTCCGACTTTGCCCTTAAGTTTGACGTTTTACAAAAATGACCCGTTAAGGGACATATTTGCATTTTCCGGGTTCGAGTGTAAGTACACTCCCTCCCAATACTTGTCTAAATCATTTTACATGTTTGCGTTTTCCGGGTTCGAGTGTAAGTACACTCCCTCCCAATACTTGTCTAAATCATTCTACATGTTTGCGTTTTCTGGGTTCGAGTGTAAGTACACTCCCTCCCAATACTTGTCTAAATCATTTTACATGTTTACGTTTTCTGGGTTCGAGTGTAAGTACACTCCCTCCCAATACTTGTCTAAATCATTTTACATGTTTGCGTTTTCTGGGTTCGAGTGTAAGTACACTCCCTCCCAATACTTGTCTAAATCATTTTACATGCTTCTTTGTCCCTTCACTCGGGCTCATTATCCTAATGTAATACGCTTCCGTCACTCGGTTGTGCGTTTACATTATTATCAAATATTTTGCTCATTTGGGTACTTTTTAAGTTAGTCCCATTCACCCCGCCCTTACTACATCGGATGTAAACGTGTCCGCCATAAGAAGTTCATGGTCTCATATGCCACTACTTACTTGGCCAGAGTAAGCGATTAACACATGACACACATGACCTTTTTATAGTTTTCACATCACGCCCTATGTAGGTAACGCCTCTTTTTGTTTTCTCTTGGAAACAATATCCCGAATACATTTTTCTATTCGGGTTTTTCCAAGTTTTTAATCTACATATGCAACTTTCAATTTCTACTTATTTGTTGCATATTACTATTTGTGCGATTATTTAGAATGTGCACCTGGTAAATGTTTGCCCCGACGGGCGTTCCTTGCCATTAACCTTGTTCGCGGTCGTTACGCGATTTAGTCCTCGGTGAGCATGCTCCTCTCGTCATGCTTCGGACCGTTCCATCATCATATCTACAATTCCTTTGACTCTCGTCGTCTTCAAACGCGAGTGTCCTTCAATTAAAACATTCACAAAAGTTAGTAACGTCAACTTCAATAATCGCCCGTATTATAATACAAGGCTTTTACTACTATACGCGTCAACGCGCGTATTTTCGTCAACTATATCAATCGTTTTAATTGGGGTAACGTGTATCACACGATAGCCCTATGTGTTGTTTACAACACTTTAGCATGCTAAGCTATTAACATACTTGTACTTACCGGATTTGCGATCAAGCCTCGAACCGAACACCAATCTTTATTAAGAGCATAAGGTTTAAGTCCAAGCATGGTTTTTCCCCACCATACCTAAATCTCTTAAACCAAGGCTCTGATACCAACTTGAAACACCCTTGTATTTATTTTAAGGATTTTCGTATAGTTAACGAAAATAAACATGTAATTACGATTAAGTATTCTTAGAAAATACGAGTAATCTAAAAACTTTTACAATTTAAAAGTTTAGAACAAAATGTAATTAAGTTCGTCATTTAAAAGTAACAACGAAACGTCATGCGGAAGCTTGTTTCTTGTTCGGGTTCGGTTCTTCATTGAGCTTGATCTTCATCCGGGAATCCCTTGACATATACCTATGACCAAAACCAACTTAAAAGTTAGCTTTGGTAGTTAAATAACACGATTAAACAAGTCATATAACTCAAACAATTAAAATAACAACCAAAAAGTCCCTCCAGACTGTGGCCTATGGTCTGAACCGTGGGCCACGCTGCAGCCCACAACAACCAATCAGCCCCTCCAGACCGTGGCCTACGGTCTGAACCGTGGGTCACGCTGCAGCCCAAAACAACCAAACAGCCCCTCCAGACTGTGGCCTGTGGTCTGAACCGTGGGTCACCCTGCGCCCAACTATTCCTATTTTTCAGTTTTGGTACTTTTTACGAAAACGACCGTAATTTTCGAACCGTTTATCCGTTTAACCTAATGTTTCCTCCTACGTGATCGTAATTTAATTCTCCATCATATGAAGTTAAAATTCCAACATCCAACATAATAAATTTTGAGACTTCTAAGCCTTCGACTCGTTACCTTTTACCAAATTTTAACCCGTTTATGCATTTTATCAAACAAACGTATTTGTTTGATCCTTATATCACTTACACTTCTTCAAATTAATGTTATCTACCATTTTAGGCTCTAATTACAGGTTTATTACACAATTTAAACCTGTTTACGCTCGTATGCTTATTTTGACCCGTTAAGGGTATTTAAGCACTTTAAAGCTTGAAACCGCTTTCATTCATTTCTAGCATCTTATTCCTACATTTCTTATCAAGTAATCTTCCACTACAACTATATGTGCATTGGATTTAATGTGGATATCTATATGTTCCAGGTTTTACCCCTCGGATTATTATTTTACGGCAAAACTCAAATAAAGCCATTTGACTAACATATTACATCTTTCAACTTCTATACTTATTCTAATATTTATCTAATCATGAAATTCGTTTCCAAACAACCTTTAAGGGTTGTTTGTTCAATTTAGCCTACAAGGGCGTTTTGGTCGATTTTGGTCCTTCTTATACGATGAAGGACTCTCACCAATTATTCGACCAAAATAGCATTTTTAACTATAACATAATTATGCGTACCTGGCTCGGATCAACATATTAACCCGTTTTGATACCTTTCGCTATTAATATCTAGATAATAGCAATGCTAACCATGTGTTATTTCCTGTGATAACAAACTCAACAAGCGATGGTCAAATGTTATTGTCAAATGGTGTTAACAACACCATTTGACCTATTTAATCAAATTAACCATTTGTCCTTATGAGATGGTATTTAATTACTAATTCATCCCTTTAAACCTATCCCGGTTTTTCCTTGAACTTGTTTTACTAAAAACCGTTCTTTTTTTTATTTGTTCGTCATTACATGACTAATTTACCATTTTACCCCTTTTTCCATAACTCATGATTTCTTATCAATTTCCCTCGTTCCGACTCTCATTGAGTCGTGTTGGAACATTCTATACCAACCACTTAGTAGCATTTAAATACAATACTTGCAATTATATAATTTGCACATAATGTAAAGGGGCGTAAGCTTTACTTACCTCGCATCCGAAGTACGTTTTTCCTTCTTATTTGCTTCGTTTGACCCGCTTCCTTTCCAAGCCTCCACCTAGCTTGTCAAGCGTCAAACTAACATCATAATTCGTAAGACGGTTAGTTTAGTCATTATCACATACGACTATTCCATCTTACAAACTCTATGTCGGAACTACTATCCGACTTCAATATTGGTTTATTTGACTTTCGATAGTCAACTAACTTCAATCATATTACACGCACGATAAGTTCAATCAACATCACGTTTAGAACCCATATTATTTCGTATTACACGTAGTTAGTCTAGTTAGCCAATTACGCGTTTCTTTCATAATTTCATTATGTCAACATTCATTCGGGCATTTTAACAAACACCTTATGTGCATAATATTACTTATTTACTAACTAGTTCATAACTAGTTATATTTACCAAGATTTACACCACAATTCAAACCTCTATGTCTAGTGTTCATGAACTACACATCATATTTTCAGAAATCAGTTTCTAAGCATCAATTTACACTAGATTAGCATTCTACATCCTAGTGTTTATCATTTTCTCATAAAACCCATGAATCACCTTCAATGTGTTCATGAAATTTTTCAGAATTTAGCCATGATTTCACATGTTATTGTCTAGGTTTTACTCCTAGACACCATATCAACCCTATTCTACCCAAATAGCAAACATGCAACATCAATATTCAGATTTTCCAATTTCATGAGAAATTCAAACAGAGAATTAACACCAAATTTTACTTACCTTGTAACCCCCTTGTGATGAGGATCACTAATCTATGCTCAATTTTCGATTTGGACTTGGTTTGATCCTTCAATTTGATGATTCTTGACATGCTCTAGGGTTTGGTGGGGAGCATATGTCGCCCCCTGTGTTTTCTGTTCGACCAGACCTCACAAATGAGGTATTTGGTTTTGTTTTAATTAAATTAGCAACATAAGTTTCGATTTTAACATCTTTGGCCCTTCAATTTTCCTTAGTTCATAATTTAAGTGTTTTAACCAACTCATAAGTCACTATCTAACTAGGTTAGAATTTTTCCTAGTTAGCTTAGTAGGTTCGGGAAGTCGTAACCCGTTTTACTTTAAGTCCCGTTAAATCGGGCCTTTTATCTTCCTATTTCCCAAACACGTTCTTTTTCTCTTTTTATTAAATATTAGATTTAGTTATATAAAATCTAATATTTTCTGGCTTAACTTTTACCACTAACGGTTCTTTAGCCGTCTTTTAGTGTTAACGTGGTTTGATTACCAAACCCGTTTTTGGGGTGTTACAATTTTTTAGAATTTTTATTATTTTTTAGAATTTTTTTGAATTTGTTTGTTTTTTTTGAATTTTTTTGATTTTTTGGAATTTACTATTTTTTTTGTTTTAATGTTTTAGAGTTTACACTTAAGTCCCTTGTTTCTAAAACTGACGCAAACCGTCCCTGAATTAGTTAGTTAACTCAAAGTTAACAAAATAAATGGATGGAGTTAAGTTAGTGGACTGAAATGGTTACGAAAATGAAACTAATGGACTGAAATGACAATTTTTAAACTAATGGACTGAAACCGTTATTTTTGACAAACCTCATGGACGAAAACAGTAATTAACTCTATAAATAATTATAAATTATAAATTCGTAACACATACCCGATCTCAATTGTGTGCTATTCATGGAGGCAAGTGTCTATTGATGTTTTAGATAATCCTTGCAGAGAGAGAAATACGTTGAAACAAGGGTTAGAAAACACAAACATTAGGATAACTCTTAGATGCAATCGAATACACAAACAATTAAACGTTAAATTCACCATTGCTCTGTTTTTAACTCATAAGAAACTAAATGATTTATCATCTTTCACCATCTTGAAAATCTGAAGTCTCTTATTGTTGAAGACAACTTCGTTTCAGAGCCGGACCAATAGTACAATTAACTCAGGCTTGGGCCTAGGAACTCCAAAAAAAATAGGACCTCACTTAAATGAAAATTAATATGCTAACTATTAATGTTAGTGCAAACTATTTAGATTTGTTTGATTCCTTACACAAGCAAACTACTCTCTATTAGGGTCTTTTTGATATGGAGTAATGGATAGAATGAGGGAACGGAATAGAATGGAAGAGAATGCAATAGATCATTACCATTCCATGTCTTGTTTGGTTACCATGTGTGAATGAAATGAATACTTATTGTGATTGTTTGGTAGGCAAGAAAAACGAATGAATCAAATAATGATCCATTCTATTCCGCCTCTTATTCTTGCATACCAAACACTACCATTATAGTTGTTAGATTTTGCTTGTTTCCAAACACGGATAAAGATGTATCATTTATAACAATCAATAAAGATAAAAAGTCTCAAAATTTCATTTCGCATTGGGCCTCCAAAAAAATTGAAACGACCGTGCTTTGTTTCTAGCCCTCCACTGGACCCAACAACTCGTTAATATAACCACATAAAAATAAAATTGTTACCCTTTGAACTTTGAACTAGTGAAAAAAACTACAAAGGCCATGTTCCAAGTGTGTAACACATGACTCATGAGTACATGACATGTGACCAGGGGTTACCCAAAAAATTATTAAAAAAAAAAATAAAAAAAATAATAAAGGATATGAGTTGATATTAATGAAACCTAGCAAGGACACAATCGTAATTAAAACATCTCACTTATACCTAAACGACAATAAAAAAGCAAATTATAGGAAGGAGGCTGGCTAGGGCATCTGAGCATAGAATCCACATATGATTCCCTCACAACCGTCAGATCACATAATCCAACGGCTCACAGAAAAACCCTAATTTCATGCCTTCTTTACTTCACTTATAAAACCTCTCTTTGCACCTCACCTCTTCCATTCTTCATCTTTCTCCATCTTCTTCAGAGCTAGTTTGCAGATAATTCGTTAAGGTCACCTCTAATCTTCAACTTTTTCTATACTAATTCGTTGTTGTTATAGTACGTATGCGTTTGTTGTTGTTTAGATCTGCTTGTTGTTTAGTTTCTAGACCTGATTTGTTGTTTTCAGATCGATCTGTTAATCTTCAGTTTTTTGTATAGTATTCAGTTGTTGCAGCACGTGTGATTCTGTAATTGTGTAGATCTGCTTGTTGTTTAGGTTTTAGACCTGATTTGTTGTTATCAGATTGATCTGTAAGCTGTTTGTAGTTTTGAGTATGTTTGTGTATACATGTATATCTTAGATTGATCTGTTTCTAGTGAATTAGTTGTTTTAGTATGTATGCGTTTGTAATATTGTAGATCTGATTGTTGTTTAGGTTTTAGACTTGATTTGTTATCAGATTTCTCTTTTTAGTTTTGAGTATCTGTGTTTATACATCTCAGATTGATTTGCTTTTAGTGAATTAGGTGGAAGAATCTGTATTTTTTTAGATCTGCTTGTTGTTTAGGTTTTAGAACTGATTTGTTTTTAGTTTTGATTGTGTGTCTGTATTTATAACAAATCTATATGTTCAATTAATCGTTCCGTTGAACTATAATAATGGATTGTTTGTTATCAAGTTGATCTGTTTTTAGTTTTAGTATGTGTTTGTATATCAGATTGATCTGTTTTTAGTGTTGAGTATGTGTATGTAGGTGTTTATATGTTGAGTTAATCGTCTTGTTGGTTTAGTGTAATGTATGATTTGTTTCCATAATGATCTGTTATTGATCAATTTGTAATGTAGAGTATGTGTATGTAGTTGTTTATATGTTGAATTAATTGTTATGTTGATTGATTGTAGTGGATTTGTATTGATGTTTAGAGCTTTATTTGAGTTATCAGTAACATGTGTTTTCGCATGTTTTGTATGATTAAACCACTTTGATTTATGCAAATTTGTTCATCTTGGTTAAATGATTGTGACTGTGTACTGTTTATTGAAGTTTTCATATTTTTTAGCTTGTAAAACTGGATTTGAGAATAACCTCTTTAAATTGATGTAAAGAAAGCTGTTAGGTTATATTTCAAGATTTTTTAACAGTTGGTTTTATATTGCAGGATGGGTAAGGAAAAGATTCATATCAGCATTGTCGTCATTGGTCATGTCGACTCCGGCAAGTCCACAACCACAGGTCACCTTATCTACAAGTTGGGTGGTATTGACAAGCGTGTGATCGAAAGATTTGAGAAGGAAGCTGCTGAGATGAACAAGAGGTCCTTCAAATACGCATGGGTGCTCGACAAACTTAAGGCCGAGCGTGAAAGAGGTATCACCATTGATATTGCTCTGTGGAAGTTTGAGACCACCAAGTACTACTGCACTGTCATCGATGCTCCCGGACATCGTGATTTCATTAAGAACATGATTACTGGTACTTCCCAAGCTGACTGTGCTGTTCTTATCATTGACTCCACCACTGGTGGTTTTGAGGCTGGTATTTCCAAGGATGGTCAGACCCGTGAGCACGCTCTTCTTGCTTTCACCCTTGGTGTCAAGCAAATGATCTGTTGCTGTAACAAGGTAAACGGGTTGGTTTATGTTTTCTAAATGTTTAACGTTCGGTTTTGTATCCTGTTTGCTAATGGATCTGTTTAATGTGTAGATGGATGCTACCACACCGAAGTACTCGAAGGCGAGGTACGATGAAATTGTCAAGGAAGTTTCATCCTACTTGAAAAAGGTCGGATACAACCCCGACAAAATCCCATTCGTGCCAATCTCTGGTTTTGAGGGAGACAACATGATTGAGAGGTCCACCAACCTTGACTGGTACAAGGGTCCAACCCTTCTTGACGCTCTTGACCAAATCAATGAGCCCAAGAGACCCTCAGACAAGCCCCTTCGTCTCCCACTTCAGGATGTGTACAAGATCGGTGGTATTGGAACTGTGCCAGTGGGACGTGTTGAGACCGGTGTGATCAAGCCTGGTATGGTTGTTACCTTTGGACCATCTGGGTTGACCACTGAAGTCAAGTCCGTTGAGATGCACCATGAAGCTCTTCAAGAGGCTCTCCCCGGTGACAACGTCGGGTTCAACGTCAAGAACGTTGCAGTTAAGGATCTCAAGCGTGGTTACGTTGCATCAAACTCCAAGGATGATCCTGCTAAGGGTGCTGCCAGTTTCACTTCCCAGGTTATCATCATGAACCACCCTGGCCAGATCGGTAACGGTTACGCCCCGGTTCTCGATTGCCACACCTCCCACATTGCCGTCAAGTTCTCTGAACTCTTGACCAAGATCGACAGACGATCTGGTAAGGAGCTCGAGAAGGAGCCTAAGTTCTTGAAGAACGGAGATGCCGGTATGGTTAAGATGCTTCCCACCAAGCCCATGGTTGTCGAGACCTTTGCTGAGTACCCACCACTTGGTCGGTTTGCCGTGAGGGACATGCGTCAGACGGTTGCTGTCGGTGTTATCAAGAGTGTTGACAAGAAGGACCCAACCGGAGCTAAGGTGACCAAGGCTGCAGCCAAGAAGGGAGCCAAGTGAGAGGGTGGTTTGTGTTTTGGTTTATGGACTATTTTATGGTTTTCTGTCGTTTTGTTTACTAGTTTTGAACTTTATTTTGTTGAAGAGTTTTGTTATTTGATCCTTGAAGCTTTCATTATTGTGCAAGTTTTATGGGTTATAGACTTTTGTTGTGGGTTAAATTATTATAGTAATCATGAGTTTCTAGTTGGTGGTTTAAATACTTTTATCACCTCTTTACTTTTTATCTTGCTTGTAATGCCATTCCAGATGGCAGTTATCAAATAGTTGAAGATCTTAGATTTTAACTAATCCATATGCTGCTTATAGCAGACATAAAGTAGGCAAGAAAATAATGTGTGGCTGTTTCGTCCTGGTCCTATTTCATCTTTCGAGCACCAAAGCCGCTCCGTTTTTGCCCTCCATGCTGTTTGACGGTATCCAATTGCTCCGAAATAATTTCTGGAATCCAACTCTTTTACCTTTTAAAACTTCCCACACCGTAAACCTGCCGGAGTCCCCTAACCAAGACCACTAATCAGCCCGAAGCCCAGCTGAAATTCAGCTAATTCAGGAGGTAAATGGAGATGACTCTTCCATCTATTCGAATCGAACCTCAAAAGACCCGATGACATCTTTTAACTGAGCATGACTTTCCTTCTAAGTCAAAGAGGTTGGGGTAGGTATCCTTCAGAGGAGGAACATTACCACACCATGGGTTATTATTTTAGTTCTTAATACGGGGAAATACCATAAAAAACCAATATACTTTGTGTTTTTTTTTATTATAAAAGTCGTTTCACTATTCTGACAAATAAAAAAGAGGAAGGAAAAAAGCTATGCATTCGTCTTCCCAAGGTGATGTGACCTTACCTTTTTGAAAAAAAGAAAAAGAATAAATGATCTCTTACTCTTACTAATGAAAAAATAATAATATTTTACTAGTACAAAGTCCTTCCTCAGGTCATTCCACAGGTCCTTCTACAAGGTCCTTCCACAGGTCTATTCAGCAGGTCCTTCCACAAGGTCCTTCCCCAAGTCCTTTTGCAGGGTCCCTTCCCCTGGTCCCTTCCACAGATCCTTCCTCAGGTCCTTTCACAGGGTCCGTCCTCATGCCCTTCCACCTGGTCCTTTCTTAGGCCCTTTCACAGGGTCCTTCCACAAGGTCCTTCCCCAGGTCCTTTTGCGGGGTCCCTTCCCCTGACCCCTTCCTCAGATCTTTTCACAGAGTCCCTTCCACAGGTCCTTCCTCAGGCCCTTTCACCCGGTCCTTCCTCAACCCTTTTCACAGGGTCCTTCCACAGGTCCTTCCATGGCTTCTTCCACAAGGTCTTTCCACAGGTCTATTCACTAGGTCCTTCCACAAGGTCCTTCCTCAGGTCCTTTTGCGGGGTCCCTTCCTCAGGTCTTTTCACGGAGTCCCTTCCACAGGTACTTCCTCAGGTCTTTTCACGGGTCCTTCCTCAGGCCCTTCTGTCACACCCCAACCGATGACGGAATCATCAGGGCGCGACACTAAGCGAATCAGATTGCTCAAGAGAATCCACAACAACTACTTGTGACAATATTGATTAATCAAAATTTCATATTAAGGCTAAATTGTCATCCAAACCAAACATAGTCAAAATTGTTTCAAGTATCATTACAAAAAGAACATTGATTCAAAATATAGTTTTTCTAAGGTGTGTATCTAGAGTCACCCTAGCTTGATTCTTCAACGTTCCAACTATCAAACTGCAACATGTATTAAAATAAAATCAACAAAAATGTTGGCGAGTATACAAGTTTGATACATAGCATAAATAGTTTCAAGTTTAACGACTCATATCCACATGAAAACATATAACAAGTTTCAACATGCTAGCTAACATAAATCAAGTGATAGCCCAAGTTTCCAACGCGTTAATTTTGCTTGTCCCAGTAGAATAACGGGAGGTTAATATGTTTAACTTAACAATACCCCAAGTCTCAAGGGGGCGGTGTTGAAACTCTGATAATATTTCCTAACTACGTTCCTGATGTCTCAATGTAACTTGGGTTTTATCCCATTTATTTATTATAAAAAGTTTGGTGTGTTGAAACTCTGATAATATTTCCTAACTACGTTCCTGATGTATCATTTCCGCTGCCAAATTAATAAACACCGATACCACTTGACTGGCTCGCGACTCCCGCTCCCACGGTAGGGGTCAGAGGCTGCGACATGGAATAGAGATGACTTAACGACGAGGGTTCCCGCTTGGGCTCCTCGTCTGGGCTCACCACCTCAGATTGTTGACTGGGCCCGATCCCACTTGGATCTTCCTTAGTATGTTTAGATTGGTTCGGGTGGGCCATGTCTTGATAAGCCCATTCTTGGACTGGCCCATTAGGGTTAGGGCCCAAATGTCTTGCTATATAAAGAGAAGATCCTTCTCCCAAAAGGATCAGACAACATTTCCCTAACAACTGAAGGTTACCTCTTCTCCTTCCTTCTCACATACAACATCTGCTGCTCCCTCTCTCCAAACTACACCCTTTACTTGCACTTATAATTATCATTACCATACATGATACTGTCTTGAGCGTCGGAGTGCCCTCGGGGTAAACCCCCTCGGGCCCTCTAACTAGATTTTCATGTGGTTGCAGTCCAAGACCCGACACCCCGCAAGAGGAACCGTCACCACGACGACAAGATGAGGAATCTGAACCGGACCCGCTGAGCCAAGTCGTTTTAATCATGGATTCGATAATGAGTTATGAAATGAATCCCGATCCTCTCAATAACAAGATGTTGTTTTTCCACAATGAACATCGTGCATTAGAGGTTTATAAGCACCGGAAAAATTTTCGGTCACCCATAAATATCAAATGTTCTGATCGTTCATTCGGGAAGTTTGTGAAGCAAAATCTTATCGGACCACGTGTGGAAGGTTACATACGTGTAGCTGGATTCGGTGGGATATTGGATGGTGGGTACCGTTATATAGACCACTCGTCAATAGAGATGGGCATAATAACCGGTTCCAAACCCGACCCGGTAGACCTGACCTGGAACCGGTTCAAATTCCTACCAGCCTTAGTGAAGAACCAGTTCCGGGTTAAAAAAACCCGTAGGTTCTTACCCGGTTCCACTTTTTATAAAAAAAATTGATACGTACCCGGTTCCTACCCGAAACCGGTTCCTCCGTAACCAATTGAGACCCAATGCATTAAATTCTAGACGATGTTACGGTGGAATCGATTCCTAGCCGTTTCAACCAAGCTTTTCATACAACATACATGTTTTATTAAAACCGGTTACATTATAACACTAAACATTTATTTAACATAAAACACACTATATCCTACAAATCCAACATTACATAAAACACGAAACATTTAAAGAACCGGTTCTGGATGCTTCACCGGCTTCATTTTTCTTCGCCTTTGTAACCAGACAATGACGATCGATGTGTTTTTTTAGCGTCGAGTTGGTCGTAGCTTTGCACCTTGCCATCTCATGGCTATTGCTCATTAAGCACAAATCAAAGTGCTTCCAAACTTGGGGGTTTCTTTTGGTTTCCAAACCAAGACTACTTCATCGTTGCACGCCATAACAAGCTTTGAAGATATAGATTAGAAGGTGTAACTTGAAACCGATTTATGTATTTTTTAGTAGGAGTAAGTTATGCTTGAAGGTGATATACACACACACACACACACACACACTTGAAACCGATTTAAATGACCATAAATCGATTTCTAACGGCATTATAGCCGTTGGAATCGATTCTAACAGGTGTTGCAGCTTTTTCTGTAAGTTACCCGAAGGAACAGTTTTCAAATAATACTATTTTGATGAATAGTTTTTTCACCAACACCAGTTTAATAAAAAAAAACTCTAGAAACAAAGCTTATGACAAAACATGAACTAGTTTAAGCCCAACATGTTCACATAAGTAAGAAAATTAGTTTAATAAATAAATTTTACTAAGGTGAGTGATGGGTCCAATTGACAAAATTATTAGAGTTAAAGTGTTGCTCATTTTGAGGTCACAAAGATGAATTTAATGTAATTTAAGCCGTTAAAAAATTAAACAGATTATATTAGTTAACTTCAAATGATTATTTTGTGTTCTTTTTTATGTTTATAACTAGTAACCGTGCACGTTGCGGCGCCGGTACTTCGCAAATATCGAGCAGATTAGTCCAAGCGTTATGTGATGTGTTAACCATATGAAAAAGAACGTTTTGACGTATCCGATTGAACTCAATGTATCATATAGTTGTATTGCGATTGGATCAAAACGTAACGTAAACCGAATTTATATCGTACAATCATAACGTATTATACGCGACCCGACTAACTCGAACTTATATTGTCAAGCCAAAAACTCTCGAGAGGGACAAGTGACATTTACAAATTTCATAAAAAGTTAATTGTTTAAAAATTGCATTTCCTAAATTTAAGGGCTAAGAAAGGGTAAAGATGAAATTTGATAAACTTTTGGGGTAAGAAGAAAACTATAACAAAGTTGGAGCTCAAAAGGAAACTACCACAAAGTTGGGGTGTCAAAAGCAAAGTATTTGTAAAATGAAGTAGTTTAGAGACAAAATTTGTCATTTTATGAAGAGTAAATTACGTTTTTGGCCCCTGTGGTTATATCAGTTTTACTATTTTGGCCCAAAATAAGAATTTCTAACAGATCTGCCCCCATGGTCCCTATATCTAACCATTTTGGCCCCTGAGACTAACCAAACCCTAACTCTGGTTAATTAATTGGTCACATGGGTAGCACATGATGGGTAAAATTGTAATTTCCCTCCCCTTTTATGAATAAAACCCAGATCTTCATCATCATCTTCAACCATCATCATCCCAGATCTTCATCTTCAATTAAATCCCAGATCTTCATCTTCAATAATTATCATACATTAAGAACACACACTCTCTCTCATGTTTCTCTCTGCTTTCTCTCTCCTACCACCACCACCACACCACCACACCACCACTTCAGCCACACCTCTGCCACACCTCAGCCACCACCACATCAGTTCAGTTCCAAATCTTCATGAACTTGAACAAATAAAAAAAAACCCAAATTCAAGAATCATCATCTGCATCTTGAACAAAATAAAAAAAAAAACCCAAAAGTTTCAGATCAATTTTAGATCTTCATGAACATCATGAACTTGAACAAATAAAAAAAAACAATAATTAAATCAACAATTCAGTTCCAAATCTTCATGAACTTGAACAAATAAAAAAAAAACCCAAATTCAAGAATCATCATCTGCATCTTGAACAAAATAAAAAAAACCCAAAAGTTTCAGATCAATTTTAGATCTTCATGAACATCATGAACTTGAACAAATAAAAAAAAACAATAATTAAATCAACAATTCAGTTCCAAATCTTCATGAACTTGAACAAATAAAAAAAAACCCAAATTCAAGAACAAGAACCCATTATCTGCACATCATCATCTTCAATCTTCATGAACTTGAACAAATAAAAAAAACCCAAATTCAAGAACAAGAACTCATCATCTGCACATCATCATCTTCAACCCCTGATCTTCAAGAACAACCATCATATTCAAGAACACTTCAATTCCAGAATCAAACATTAACAGATCAGTGTTTGTGTTCGAATGAAACCCACCAAATCCGATTCGAATCAAACATAAACAGACCTGGGTGATTCAGATTCGTTAAACCACCACCATAGACCCCCAAATCCGATTCGAATCAAACAAACAAAAACCCACACATCAACTCCGCTATAAATCAGATTATTCGTTTCAAATCCTTGATTGTTGGTTATGACCAAATCGATGGCCTGGAACATCAAAAGTAGATTTAGGATTACTTTTTTCAAAGAATTACGTGGTTCTGTGGTTATGACCGAATCGATGGCCGACAACATCAATAGAAACGGTTACAGAGAAGTCGGAGAGAGATGTTGTGATGGTGGTTCTGTGGTGGTGCTGTGGAGGCGGCGGTTCGGTGGTGATGTTGTGATGGTGGTTCAGTGATGGTGCTGTGGAGGCGGCGGTTCGGTGGTAGTGTTGTCCGTGGCGGTGGTGTGGTGTGGTGCCCCCTTCTTCTCTGACGCCTTTGGGGGCTAGGGTTTTGACATAGTGAAGAGGGATGGATAAATAGATGAAATTGATGTTGTGTTCTTGAAGATAAGGTTTGTGTGATTTGCAGATGATATAATAGAAATTAGTTTTAAAATAGGAGGAGAAATTACCATTATACCCTTCATGTGTACTAATAATTAACCAAGGTAATGGATAGAGTTAGTCTCAGGGGCCAAAATGGTTAGATATAGGGACCATGGGGGCAGATCTGTTAGAAATTCTTATTTTGGGCCAAAATAGTAAAACTGATATAACCACAGGGGCCAAAAACGTAATTTACTCTTTTATGAAACTTTGAAGGTATCAAAGTTAAGGGGCTAAATTTGCAATACTGTGAAAGTATGAAGAAGGGGGAAGCAAAGCCGATGAGGTTTCCACCGACTTTATCTTTTAAGTGTATGTATAATATCATTTTTGTAAATTATTAATATCCTTTTCTGAAACAACATTAAACAATAATAAATACCCCTCTTTTACAAATTAGGGAAAATTACTTTTTAAGTCTATGTGTTTTAGTGGTTTTAACCACTTGAGTCCAAAATCAAAATATTTAAAGCCCTGAGTCCCTACAGCTAATTTTCTTAACCATTTGAGTCCAATTTTTTTTAACTCTGTTTGAAATTTTTGTTAGTTTTTTCATTAAAAGACTAAAATGCTTCTGCATATTATCATATAATAATAATAGTAATAATAATAATAATACTATTATTATTATTATTATTATTATTATTATTATTATTATCTTACACACACTCACTGATTACTCTCCCTCTCTTTTTTCCTTCTCTCTCTCTCAACCACACCACCATCACCACCACCATCATCGCCACACCACCAACCCTAATACCACCATCACCACCACACCACCAACCCTAACACCACCATCATCGCTGCAACACTAATCTCCGGCACCACCACCATCACCACTGCACCTCCACCTCCTGCTGAAACCCTAACGCCGCCATCACTAAAACGGATTATGAGTGTTTCTTTTATGAGGGTTATCCGTGAAGTTGAAGCACAGCAATCAGAAAAAAGATGAGAGAGACTATCATGCCTATTTCTAAACAATTGTGAGTGACCTGACAACATTTGAAACACCCACACAACACAAGTGTTAAAAAGTGAGTCACCATAGTAGAGGACATGATTTTGTCATAAACCACTATACAACTTCATAAGCAGAAAGTACAACTTTCAATGCCTAAGAATGTTATAAATTATAGGTATATATAATCTATCTACTATAATAAAAGAAACCAATTTTTGAGCACGTGTCATTCATTGAATGTATTCTCAAATCTATACTTATTTTATATTAACTAAATAAATTAAATTAATATTAAATCTTATTATACTTTAATAACATATTATCCTCAAATCTAAATTGTTAATTTAATATATTTAAAAAAAATACATTTCTTTCCTATTTATCTTATATTAAATATATTAATATTAAATGTTATCCTAATTTATTAAAAATATAACTTTTTTTATTATTTGGTATACAAAATTATATTTATTCTAACTCGTGTAAAACGTGGGGTTTTTAAAAATATAATTTTTTATTATTTACTATACAAAGTTGCATTTATATATAACCCGTGTAATACACGAAGTTTTTAAAGATATATTTTTTTATCATTTGCTATGTAAAATTAGATTTATTCAACACGTATAATACACAAAGTTTTTTAAGGATATGATTTTTTTTATTATTTGGTAGATTTTTCAACCCGACTATACAATTGTTTTTTAAAGATACGACGTTTTTAGTATTTAATATGCAAAATTACATTTATTTAATCTGTGTAATACACATGGTTTTTAAAGATATAACTCTTTTTAGATCTATTCAACACGTGTAATATACGGGGTTTTAAGGATGTAATTTTTTTTATTATTTGGTAGATTTATTGAAAACGATTATACACGGATTTTTTAAAGATACGACGTTTTTAGTATTTAGTATACAAAATTACATTTATTTAATCTGTGTAATACACATGGTTTTTAAAGATATATATTTTTTTATTATTTGATATATAAAATTATATTTATTTAACCCGTACAATATAGGGGGTTCATAAAGATATAATTACATTTAGGGGGTTCATAAAGATATATAAAATTATACACATGGTTTTTAAAGATATATATTTTTTTATTACATTTAGGGGGTTCATAAAGATATATACACATGGTTTTTAAAGATATATTTTTTTTTTATTATTTGATATATAAAATTATATTTATTTAACCCGTACAATATAGGGGGTTCATAAAGATATAATATATAAAATTACATTTATTCAACACGTGTAATACACGGGGTTCTAACTTAGTATAATATATAATTGCGTCACCTTCACCACTATTTTTTTAAAAACTTTTTTTTAATTTGTCTAATTATCCATATCCAAATTGTAATAGTTTAATTTAAAACGTCGAAAGAAAACTGATTATTTTTATATTCGATCACTTGACAATTTAAAACATCGAAAGTCAACGGATTATTTTTCTATTCGGTCACTTGACAATTTAAAACGTCGAAAGTAAACGGATTATTTTTCTATTCGATCATTATTAGTTAACTTTTTTACACTAAGAAATCTAAATAATTTATCTGTGCGTTGAACATGAGACATCTTTAAAAAGCATACGCCTCTATCAAGTGGACTATCCCAACATTGGCCACTATCAAGTTAAACGTGATGAGATACGTAAATTTAAAAGGAACACCCTATAGTATTAGGGTCGGCCAGAACAAGTGTCGGGAGGACGACCGTTCTGGGCCCAAATCGAAATAGGCCACGAAAAAATTATAAATTTTTTTATAAATATATATTTAAAAAAAATATGTATGTTTTTAAAGAAAAAAACTTTAAGTGGCCTGGATTTATGAACCAAAAATGTTAAAGTCCAACTGTTTAGAAGCCCGACTCTTTCAAAACATTGGCGAAGCTTTAAAGGGGCCGGGAGGGGCGCCCGACCCCCCGAACTTTTCGCTCAATAGTGTTATATATGTAATTTTCGTATTGAAATTTTTGGGTATATATGTTTTCGATCTCCCGATTCTATAGAAATTTTGGGTATATACGTTTTCCGCCCCCGGTCGAAAACGTCAAGCTTCGCCATTGTTTCAAAACCAACTATTTTAGTGTGAAATGGATTAATGAGTGAGCCAAATCAACAAAGAAACATTAATAGATTATGAATAGGATTTTCGGACATATTGAGTTATTACGCAATTACCAAAAACTAAGTTATACTCACAAATCACAAAGAACTCCTCCCAATATCATGAGTATAGGCTTTTAACCCATGTTCAAAGATGCAGACAAAAGACTCCATCTGGATAGTCGGAAGGCAAATGCTGATCTCCATATCTTCATCCTTTTCTTTGCCGACATTCATGGATATCGCTCCATTATAATCAATCGAAACCACTTCCAACTTTTTGGGCTTACCCCACCCGAAATCGATGTCATAAAAATTGATCTTTGGTGTTCCGGCAACCGAGATCGTTGTTGTTGGAATCCCATTGGCAAACAAGTCTCCAAATGACTCTATTTCTCTTACGACTCCATCCGTATCCGTTAACCACTTATGTATACTTTCTCCAATCAGTTTTGCAGCAGTGACGAAGCCTTCTTTTACCCTTAGCACTTTGCTTTGCTCCATAGCCATACACCCCGCGGTTATACAATTACCGAAGTAGGTTCTTGGGATGGGGGGATCCATACGTTCCCTACAGTTAGGGGTGAACAAATTAACCGCCATAACCAATAACCGATATAACCGAACCTATTTTAACCAATAACCGACATAACCAACGGTTATGGTTATGAAATTTGTTTATATGCTTATGGTTATGTTAATTTTTTCTTTTTTCTTTTTTTTTTTGGAACAACCAACAGAATCAATCTCGAGCACTCTCGAGACACCCACTGGACAAAAGGAGTACTCCGAGAGTAACCCGAGTACACCACCAATTCCGGGGAAAACCCGGTAACCCACCCGTCCGTAGGCACGACGGTGAAATTATCGGTAAAACCCGTTTGGCTTAAGGATCCAACTCAGGTTTCTCTGGGTCTCCTATCATTGTCCACCAGTGCCTCGCACTGCACCAAGTGAGAGTTGAACCGGCTTCTCTCAAGAGACATGCAAGCCTTCCACCACTTGATCTAGAGATCATTGGCAAATGGTTATGGTAATGAAGCTTTGATTAACCGATATAACCAAAAGCGAACCAAACTTATAATGTTAAGTCTATGTAATTGATTTTCATTTAACACTAACCATGCAGATGTTTATTTTTACTAAGATAAAAGTATGTTTGTAACAAAATGATTTTGATGTAGGTGCCATTTATTTTGATAAAGAATTGTACTTCAAATCAAAGAAGTAAGGAGGGTTTTTTTTTTGAGAAACATTGTTTGTCTAATAAAAAATAACCAAAACTAAAGGGCATTTTTGGCAACATCTGAATACTTAAGTGCTGAACCAGTAAAAGGTCTGAACCATTAAGAGCCTGTATAATGCTTAACCGTTCAGAGCCAAATGTCAGACCAATTCAGATTAGAGGTCTTAACCATTCAGACTCTGTATAATGCTTAACCATTCAGAGGCAAATGTCTGAACCATTCAGACATCTGCTTGTGAAACAAACAGTCTGAAGCATTAAGTGTTAAACCAGCAAGAGGTTTGAACCATTAAGAGACTCATTAAGAGGTAAACAAACACCCCTAAGTCCAACATGGGTGGTTCCATTTTTTTATTTTGTACACCGTTGACTTAAAAGTTTTGAACTTTAGCTGAAAGTTAGTTTTAGTGCAAGTTTTTTGGTTAATAACTAAAATAACCATAACCGATTAACCGTAACCAAAGTTCGGTTATGGTTATGGTTATGATTATGGAACTCTCATAACCGAAACTAGCGGTTGTGGTTATGATTAATGGTAAAAACCAAACCAAACCGACTCATGCACACCCTTACCTACAATCAATGATGAAACGAAATAGTTGCAGCTCCTCCTCGCTTTTTTCCGCTATGCAACTCCATATATAAGCACATGCCACTGTAAAAGATGATACGTATGATAACGTTGGTACTTGGGTTGAAACCAATATTTTCAACCTATTGAGCACGGGTCTGGGCAAGATAAATGTGGCTCGAACTTTATTAGTTGGTCCACATAGCTTCGGAGGTTGATACTCTTCTTTAAAGTTTTCAACTTTCATAAACTTTAGATAGCTTTCATCTAATTCAGGGTTTTTGACCAGTCTATCATACAATGGCAAACTCCCATTAGCTAGAAACAACTTATCGGTGCCGAATCGAGCAATCGATGTCCACGCTTTCAAGAAAAGAAAAAATGTGCTAGCATCACCCAAACAGTGGTGATATGTCATTCCAATAGAGATTCCAGAGTTTGGAAAAAGTGTGACTTGAACGGAGAACATTGGGATCTTTGTGAAATTTGAAGGTTTAAATTTATCAGCCTGACCCAATGGAGGTGTAAGATGGTAAAACATTTCACAAGCTCGGGGATGGTTTGTGGTTAGTTCGTTGAAATCAAGGTTAGCCTCGGCGAAAATAACTGCGACAGAATCACCTTCAACATAGCGGATTTCAGGCTTTTGGGTAGAAGTAGGATATACGATCAAGTTACCAGCGGAAGGAAAAAAATGTTGAAGGGTGATTGATAACGAGTGTTTGAGATCTGGAATGATAAGTTGAGTGAATTGAGTTTGCGTGATGGGGAGCTCATAAAAGAATAGAATGTGAACAGGAGTTTCCCTTAGCCATAGGAAGTCGAAGAAGGTTAGTTGCAACAACTTGTCGCCTACGCTAGCCGGTGGTGGGGATACTTGGGACTCTTCAATAACAGTCAAGGAAGCCATGATCTGCTGTTTCTCCTTTCTAAAAGGCTGTAAAACCAAGCTTCTTATACAACAAATGTGGTGTACAATTTCGAATCTCTATTTGTTTTTTTCCATTTTTTATTACACTTGCATTTTGAAATCAGAAACATATCAAGGAAGCCATGTTTAAACTAACTAGTCATAATTGTGTCTACACACTACGTGCATATTCAAAATTTTGTACACTACACTCACTATATTAAATTGTTTGCTACATATCGATGAAAAAAAAATGAATATATACTTGATAGAAGCAAAGAAAACTATATATTTTCTCACAAACACAACTTCAATTAAGGGTTAATATTTAGTAAACAATAATATAAAATTAACTAACAATATATTCTATAACAAGCGAATGAATGGGTTGCAAACGCTTTTATAAGATGTGATGACACAAACACGCTCCAAAACACTGTTAGAAATCCGGACAGCGGAAGTCGGTGATACTTCTATCATCGTAAGCATCATCATCATCGTCATATTCCTGTGTGTGCTTCTGTGTGTTTGTACAGAGAACGTATTCATGCAGATTGAATTGCACACATATTTCTGTGTGTGTTTGTGTACGTACAGAAAACAGAATAACTGAATGGATATTATGAATATCTTGGTAACTACAAATGTTGGAGAATACATTGTATTTATAGGGTAGAGATGACGGTTTGTCAACCGACACACCCTTTTGCCAACCGTTTAATAATATCTAATTCTTAATCCTAACCTAAATACTAAAATAATAACATAATATATATAGTTTAGTTTATATATTCTAACACCTGCCCCTAAACTAAACTTGGTTAATCCTGGGAATATTGAAACCTCCTTCGTTTAATAAAACGTTTAACCGCAAATTTGAAGCTGTCTTCATATTCTTGAGTAATCATGCACAGATCTTCACTCTTTTCTTTGATGTATCCATGATGAATCGTACGTCCCGGTTGTCGATAGCAACAGCATCTTTGTCTGTATTGTTTTCCCATGTGCGTTTTCCAGAAATTTGTGTGATCTGGATTGCTAAAACTTCTTTCCGAACATGTGGTATCAGACAGTAATAATAAAAATTCTTCTTCTGTCGCTATCTTTCTTCTCTTGTCACTAACTGCCGTCGCTAAATCTGGATATCCTTTCTTTCCTTTTTCTTCCCGCCTTTTCTGCATCCTTCTCTTCTTCATTTTAACGTCTGATGTTCCTCTATTTTGATGATCCTCTATGTCCATTTGTAACGCCCCAAAATCTGAATGTTAATATTTGTCGTGTGTTCGTATGTGACACGTCATGAAATAAATAACTAGGCTATTTAACCTAGTTAAAGGTATGGTCAAAAGTATTAAATGATGAAGGTAGTGTTAGTTATGTTTTAAAAACAAACCCGAGGGGCTAAAGTGGGAAAGATGAAAGTTAAGTTATTAAATAACTTATCTCACACAAACACACACACATATGCGTGTGTTCGAGAAGGAGCAGGAGGCTCCCATGGAGCCTCAAACCCTAATTTCATCCTTTCACTCAAATTGAAAGGCAAGATGAAGCGTAAATCCATAACCGAGCATGGATTAATGATCACCATCATGAGGGGATCAGAAGGTATGTCATAAACCTAAGATTTGTGATCATGGGTGAAGTGGGTTATGTTCAAATCCGTGAGTTATTATGAAATTAATCATGTACAAGGGTTAGAATCATCGTGTAGAACACGGGGTATGAATGGTTTGTGTTAATTTGATGTTTAGAGGTGAAACCCGTTAGTTGGGTAAAGATAATGACTAGAATCACCACCTATGTCAAAGTTTTGTTTAAAGATCGATGTATTATTGTGGGCGTGATGGATTCTTGTTAGTTAAATTGGAAGGAATGTGATGATGATATGTTTAATGCTTATGTGTGAATGATATGTGTTGATTATAAGTAGGATTTGTTGAGTTATGTATGAGCTTAGAAGATTTATGCATGAATTAGTTGTACGTTATGCTTAAAAGGTGGTACACACATCAAGCGTATGATAAAATGTATATAGTGTTGTCCGTATGGTCAATTATGATGTTACAAGTATATGATGATAAGTCGATAGTTAAATATGGTTAATAATTGACTTCTGAAAGTCAACTAAGTATAAGTAACATGATTTGACTCGTTGTCGTAAAGGTAGAATTGTAGGAAGTCGTATGGTACATGTTATGTTGATATGCGTTATCCGTGATTACATGATGAATTACATGAATCAAATGTGAAATATGTGGTTGATATGATCGCTAACGTGTACAATTGTGTATACTAACGAGAATGTGATGGGTGACATGAAAGTATAGGAATCATGTCAAGACGGATTCAAGCGTGAAAGACTAACGGGTCAAGAGGTGGCAAAGGATCGGATACGAGCACGGACGCATAAGGTAAGTGATTTCTGTAATCACTTCTTAGTACGATTAAGTAATAAAGTGTTTTAATTAAGTAAACATGACGTTTGAGGTCAAATATGTGTTAAAGTTCTTCGTCGTAAATGAGGGGATTAAAGTTGACCAAAATACCCTTGATGGGTATTTTGCGGCAAACGATTTTAAAAGTAGCTTAGAAACAATTTATTCGATTAGTGTAATGTTTTGGACAAGTATGGAAGTGGGGATTATGGTTTGGTTAGTCGTAGACCAATTAATGCGCGAATACCCTTAACGGGTCAAAAATAAGCTTATGAACGATAAGGTGTTAAGAGGATGCAAGACATCCAAGAATTTAGTAATTTATGATAGACGACACTGAAATTATTATGTTTATAAGGGGTTATGGTAAAATGAACAAGTTATGTTGATGTATGCATGAACGGGTCAAAAATGGTAAAAGGGTAATAAGCCGAAGAGTTAAAAGTCTGAAATTTCGTTAAGTCGGATGTTGGATTTTAGTTCCATTAGATGGAGAATTTAATTACGGACATGTAGGAAAAAGAATCGGGTAAAACGGATAAAAAATGAGAGAGTTATGCTTGTTTCCGTAAAAGCGGATCGTGCTGAAAATATGCAGCATTCAGCTGAATTGTTTCTGTCGTTTTTGGGGGGTCGCGTAGCGCGACGGCCCGTCGCGTCGCGCGACGGGTCATATTCCTCCGAAAACTGTTTTCGTGCCTCGTTTTGCCTTGGGAACTCGCTTAAACGCGTTTTAAGTTACGTACGAATAGTTTAACTTACGTTTTTATGAATTTAAGTGTATGAAAGCATGTATGTATCTACGTGGGTATGTTTATAAGTTTGCGAGCAAGAATAAACGGATATATATGATGGTATGTATGAGAGTAGGCATGTATGAGTTTGGTATGATGCACGTAGGGTTGTATGTATGTAAATATGTATAATGTCATGAGTGTACTTAATGATGTTGGTATGTGTACATATAGATACGTATATAATGATGTAGATGTGTGTGTATATGTAAGTATGTATGTAAGCAGGTATGTATGCATATATGTACGATGTATATATATATAGAGATAATATGTATGAAGTAGGGTATGTATGTAAGTCTTTCGGTATGAATAAGTGTTTACGATGTTTGTTCATGTACCTGGAGTTATAAGTGTGATGCAGGAATGGCGAGGAAGTCTCACCACAGATCGTAAGACAGGATTAAAAAGCTGGGATGTAAAGAGTATAACGTAACGAGAAGTAACGAGAATAAACTTTGTATGTTTCTATTGCGTACTAATGTTATGAATTATATGTGTGAATGCAGGTAGTACCAGATATGAGGATATCCAAGGATTGGAGATCGAGGATCGAGTCATTAGAGAGATTGTACGGGAACGTTGCTGTATATAATGTAGTAAACATAATCTATGTTTTCAAATAGTAAATAAGAGAATGACGGATTTAGGAGAAAGAGCTATGTTAAAGTCAAATTTTAAATAAATTGAGGTATTTATAATGAAAGAAATTTTATGGTTCGTGTTTCCGCTGCGACTTTTGTCATGTACGATTTAGGGTGTAACACCATTCCTTTCATATCTTCATCCTTCGTCCCTCTCTCGATATCTCGGTTTTTGTTCTTCATCCGGTTGTCCCCGGGATCGCTTAATTCTGATCGTAATTCTCCGATCTCCAACCATTCCCGTTCTCGTTCCATTTCTCTGTTCTGATCATCGAACATCTCCTTTTCTTTCATATCTTTATTTCGGTGATCTTCCTTGTTTACATCACCATGAGAATTGAAATCTCCCATTTCTATTTCCGTCGTTTCTTCCGTCTCTCGTTCCAGTAACTCGATCTCAATTTCTAATTTCATTAGAATCTCTTGCTTCCATTCTGTAAACTCGCGTGATCGCGGAGTCGTGCGATCGGGATTGGATCCTTGTCCGTCTTCATATCCCCTGTTTTCCTTCTTCATCCGGATGTGCCCGGAATCGCATAATATCGATCGATCTTCATCGATTTCCCACCATGGCTCTGATACCACTATGTTAGAAATCCGGACAGCGGAAGTCGGTGATACTTCTATCATCGTAAGCATCATCATCATCGTCATATTCCTGTGTGTGCTTCTGTGTGTTTGTACAGAGAACGTATTCATGCAGATTGAATTGCACACATATTTCTGTGTGTGTTTGTGTACGTACAGAAAACAGAATAACTGAATGGATATTATGAATATCTTGGTAACTACAAATGTTGGAGAATACATTGTATTTATAGGGTAGAGATGACGGTTTGTCAACCGACACACCCTTTTGCCAACCGTTTAATAATATCTAATTCTTAATCCTAACCTAAATACTAAAATAATAACATAATATATATAGTTTAGTTTATATATTCTAACAAACACAACATCGAGGTTAGGTATCGCTGAATTAGGAGGGGGACTCCGGGATGTGATCAGACTGCAGGGTATGGGGTTCATCTCCTGCCCGTCGACCTCCGGCTTGGACCAGCAAAACCGCCCCCTTGGGCCCGTCATTGTCGCCATCGTCCTCCCATTGCCCCGTGCGACGGGGCTGTTTCTTTTTCTCACACACATATACATACATATGTATATATATTGAGGCCCATCCCCACACCCTATGTTCATCCCTTTAGGCTCATCTCCCACACCAGCTGACGTGGACGCCTACGTAGCGGATCATCATTTGAGGACTACCCTCCTCCACACCCAATAGCCTTATATGACCAAGAATGAGATTTGAGCATAATGTTTACCCTCATCATAACTAGTGGTATGGCACTTGTCCCCGTAATACTAGTGTATGTTCAAATCCTTGCAAATGCAATATCATGTGTAAAAATTCCACTTAATTTTTTTTAATAAACCATAGTTTGAACTTCTTGAAATTATTAAGAGTATTGCAATTGGTAGAATTTCACTCAAGTATTCGATATTCAAACATCAACTTTGGATGATTTTGTGATACGGTTTTGGATGATATTCAAACTCGAACTTTAGCATGTAAACTTTATCCTAAGACCCTAACACTATGGGGTATGGGGCGGGGGTTTGGGCGTGGGTTGGGGGAAAACGCCCAAGCCACCACCCCGGGTGGGCTTGGGTTGGGGCGTGGCCCTTGGGTTTCAAGCCGGGCGTGGGGCGGTCTTGACATCCTAGCTGGTGGCCTCCTATTCGCTGACCCCGCCATGTCATAGCGGACCATTTGAAAAGTTTGAATTTTAAATTCAAACCGTTTGGCTTGGCCAAGCGGTCACCCCAACCGGTCACCCCAACCCCAACATCCCCTATAAATAACCCCAAACCCCACTGTGTGGTCCATCCCAAACATCCCACGAACCCGCTACCCCAACCGGTCACCCCAACCCCAACATCCCACGAACCCGCTATGGCATCCTGGACCCATGAGGAAGAATTGGCTCTCGTCACAAGCGTCGTTGACGCTATGAAGGGGCGGCCACCGGGCCAAACAAAATATTGGCCGGAAGCATTCGCAACCTACCGACATAACGTCGGTAACGACCGCCACAACCTCAACGCGTGCCAACATAAATGGCGCGAGCTACGGCCCAAGCTCGAGCGTTTCAAGGCTTACTACGAAGCCGTTCCGAGCGGCGAGTTAAGCCACGAGGACCGGGTGGCGGTGGCGAACATAGAGTTTCGAGGCAAGGAGCGAAAGGCGTTCGACAAGATCGACCTTTTTGAAATTTATTTAACGCTCTAGGTTTGTTATTTTGTAATTTTTAGAAATTATGTAATTTTTAGGATTATGTAATTTTTAAAATTTTAATGAAGTTGTAGGTTTTTTTTTATAAATGTTGTGTGATTTTTATAAATTTTTTGTAATTTTTTTTTTTGAATATTCTGCCACGCGGTGCACCCAACCCAAGCCCAACCCACGCCCCGCTATACCCCGCGGACACGTAATTAGGCGGTGGGGGGCTCCCATTCCACGTGTCAACAAATGCCCCAACCCAATCCCCACCATACCCTACGGTCTAAACAGGTTTTAAGGAAGCTCATAAACCCAATTGCATAAATTAAACAACCATTTAGCTGACCAGCTGGATATCATAACATTTTTTACAAGTTGACATCAATAATGAGTTTTTAATTTTTTGCAAGTTGACATCAATAATGAGCTTTCAATCAGAGCTTGAATCCATAAATTGGTGCTCATTAAATAAGGGTGTACCTATCTACACACCATTTTGCCTATTTACACACTAAAAAATGTGTTTTTTGTCCTTATATGCACACCCTGCAGTGTCGAACTGTGGCCAAAACGCGGCGTTTTGGTCCGGTTAACCAGACAAAGACTGACGGGTGTCTGACGGGTCTGTTGACCGGACCAAAACGCCGAGCTTTGGCCGCGTTTTGGTCCTATCAACCAGACAAAAGACTGACACCCGGTCTGGTTGACAGGACCAAAACGCGGTCAAAACTCGGCGTTTTGGTCCGGTCAACAGACCCGTCAAACACCCGTCAGTCTTTGTCTGGTTAACCGGACCAAAACGCCACGTTTTGACCACAGTTCGACACTGCAAGGTGTGCATATAAGAACAAAAAATACCTTTTAAGGGTGACTATCTACACACTTGGTGTGTAGATAGTTTGGCCCCTTAAATAATTGAACCCGATCTGGGTTTCATATGCAAAGCTGGATCTAGGAGACTAAAGAATATATATTATATATATTGGATATAACACTTGTACTATTTTACTATAATAATTAAAGAATATATATTATGTGTGTATAATATACATATAATGGATTAGGATCAAATACAAAGGATCCTAATTGTAAGAAGGATTTATAGAGTGACAAGTGTCCAATAACCTAAAAAATCCCACTACACAAAAAAACCCCACTACAAAAAAAAAAAAAAAAACCTTAAACATCCACCACCACCAAAAACCTAAACCGCCACCCCCCCGGGGGGGGGGGGGGGGGGGGGTTAAGGTTTTTGGGTGGTGGTGGGGTGAGGGTGGGTGTTTAGGTTTTTGGTGGTGATGTAGTGGGTTTAGTTTTAGGTTATTGGACACTTGTCACTCTATAAATCATTCTTACATTTCTTACAATTAGAAGCCTTTGTAGAATAACTTGACCCATAATATAATAAGTAATAAACGAGTCGAGCCATGCTTGAAAATTTAATCAATGGTTGAGCTCGTAAAATTTAATCAATGGTTGAGCTCGTAAAATTTAATCAATGGTTGAGCATACGAGCTCGAGATCAGTTCGACTCCTTTACACTCCAGCTATTGTGTCCAACAAAAACAATGCATGAAAACGTCTAAAATACATGATTTCCAGATTAAATCTTCACCCACAAGTCCACAACTTAAAAGTGGTAAATAAACAAAGATCTAGTTCTGCATTATACCACAACAAAACTGTGCATGCAATTGACAGTAGAAACAACAAATAACAGGAATGGGGAATAAGGAAAATCATTTCTATCAAAATATTAGCTCGATATGGTTGTACAACTATCAAGTACGTCACCCGTGTCTGCGCTCAAACGACCTGACCTAATATGTTTTAGAGACAATACGTAAACAGGTTAGTAGAGTAATCCAAACACGTCTATGTGAAAACGAGCTGAACGTAAATAAATGATTAAACAAGGTAGCCCATGGCAGCATAAAAGATTCACCAAAATTAATTTATAGAATAAGGATCACTCATGTGATAATAGCTTTCATAATCACATTTTAAGCATCAGTTAAGAGTAAAGTACATGAATGGTCCCTGTGGTTTACGAAAATTTTGGATTTGGTTCCTAGCTTTCCAAAAGTACATGGAGGTCCCTGTGATTTGCACTTTGTAAAACATTTAGCCCCTATCTTGGACATACTAACCTTTAGATTTGTTGGCCGGGGACTAATGGTGTTACAATGTGCAAACCACATGGATACTAGGGACCAAATCCAAAATTTTCGTAAACCACAGGGACAATCCGTGTACTTTACTCCATCAGTTCCTCCTAACATCACAAAAAAAGAAAAAATGTTGGTGGGACCCAAACCTGTTAAACCGTTACCCACCACCCAGCACGGTTAACTACTTATAAGATGGTATTTCAAAATACCTAAAAAGTAAATTATAAATCTTTATCCTCCTCTAGCTGTGCATCCACTGCTGCGGCTGCTGCCTTTTCGGTTTCTTCCAAAACAAACGTTCTCATCGACTCAACATCCCTTGTACCTAATAATCGTCCAGCGGACATATAATAAAAAAAAATTCCTAAAATAACCGAAAGCTTTTACAGGGATCAGGATGATATTAGGAATGCTAGAAACTAGTATTTTTCTTTTTATTGGGAAGACTGAACGGAAGTACTTCAAATGATTTATGAGACTATCAGACTATGACTGTAACTAAAATGATTAACTTATATGATAGTGTTTGGCAAAGATTAAAGTTAAAACCGTACCTCGATATCTGGCAACTTCTTCACCATTGTAGAAAACTTTAAAAGAGGGATACGATCCAATCTTAACCTTTGAACAAAGAGGTTTATTTGTACCACAATCCACTTCACCAACCTCTATCTCATCTTCCCCTTCCATTGCCTTTCCAAGCTCCTCCCACAACGAACCCAAATTCTTACTGTGTTGTCGATACATATCATTAAAACACACACACATTTCAAACTCATTACTAAACTGATTCATGCAACAGATAGATCGAAATAACTACTCAGTACTCACCAGTGCTTACACCAAGGGACGCAGAATTTCACAAACCAAGCAGTGTCTTTCTCTTTAACCTTAGCACATACAAGAAGCAAATAGAAAATGTGAAGATTAATATCGCACATCTAAAAACACTTGTGATGGAGAATTAGGTTAATCGAGCTAACATCTAACTTTGACAATAGGTTAAGAGATATTCAAAATCACATTTGATAACCAAAACTCCCACATATAGACGTTATATTTGCATAAAATCAAATTAATATCATCATTGAAAGGTGCTATGAAATAAATTAGGTCAATCGAACTATCATCTAACTTCATCAATAAGTTGAAAAAGATTCAAAATCACATTTGATAGCCAAAACTCCCACATATAAATGTTAGATTTGTATAAATTATAAAAATAAATTAATATCGCCATTGAAAGGTACCACGAAATAAAGGGGAAATGGATTTTATCACCCTAAACTAAGCAAAATTGGCCACTCCCACTCCCAACTTTCATTTTGGCTCCCACCACCCTCTACTTAACATTTAGGTGGCAGTGTCACCCCTTCGTTAAATAATCACCAACTTAGTTAGGTTTTTAATCCTACGTGTCATGGGGATGATGAGGCGGACAGCCTAAGTGGACTCACCCTTTATCATCTCTGTAAACATAATAAAAACCCTAATTCAACACAAACACATATTCTCCAAATTGTTGAGCAAAATCAATCGGAACTCCTAAGTCCTAATCCCCCTAACACTGCCTCCACTAGTAATAGAATTTGCATTGTTAGTAATAACTACTCTGCTACTACTATCGGATCTGTTGGTTTTCTGGTCGCTAAAGGACGTAGTATCGGTACGAGATCTTCGATGCTTCTTAACTCGTAAATAAACGACGATTGCTACAACGATAGCGGTGGCAATTACTAGCGTGACACTTGGTTTTAAAATGCGCGCATAATGCGTGATGCGCCCGATGCGCTAATGAGAGCGCATCGCAGCAGCTGATGCGATGCGTCTACGTGATGCGAGAATATTGCGCGCATTTTGCATGATGCGCTCATCGCATGATGCGCTCTGATGCGCGCAACATTGTTTCTTATGCTTTTTTCCAGATTTTATGAACTGTGTTTGGTTTTTTCCATAATTAACATCTTAGTATGCTTGATTTGAACCAAAAAACACAACTCTTACCTTCTAATTACGTCAGTTGTTTTACTTTAAGTATGTTTTTATAAGTTTTTATGTATAAATAATTTTTAACTATTTTTTTTATAAAGAACGCATCACATACGTGATGCGCTCGCATCGCGCAACGCGCATCAGATTTTTGGACTAAACGCATCGGAGCGCATCACGCAATTTAAAACCAAGGCGTGACAGCAGTTGCTATTAGTTTCAACACTGATTTGGATTTAGCAGAATTGGGGAGATTTAGTGACGAGATGTTGGCCGGAAAAGAAGCTGACGGAGTTGAGGTTTGTGGTGGCGGTGGTGAGGGGTATTCTTGGAAGAATGGCCGGTCAGATGGTGGAGATGCGGTGGTGGTTGGGGTGGGCGTGAAGGGTACATCGGTTGATGACGGTGGTGATGGTCCTGGTGGTGAGTCTAGTGGGAAGAACGGCTGGTGGACAGTGTCCGGCGGTTGTGTACGGTGGTGGTGGTGATGGTTGTTGTTGTGAATGTGAAGATGAAGAGGATGAAGAAGATGGTGAATTTCATGGTGGGTTGAGGGTGAATGTAGGTATGGATGATTATGATGATGGGGTGAAGATTGATTGGAGGAAGAGAGAGAGAATCTCCATGAATATGTGTGTGGAAACAGTGGGTGTGATGTGTGTGAATGATTTTGCAGTAATTTGGTGGAGGATGAAAGTTGCAGAGTGAGAGAGGGAGCAGGTGGTGTGTTCACAGCTAAGATTAGGGGTGAGCATATAACCGAAATAACCGAACCGAAACCGAAATAACCGAAATTACCGAACCGAAAATAACCGAACCGAGCCTTAACCGACGGTTCGGTTATCCGTTTTTATAATAACCGAAAAAACGGTTCGGTTACGGTTAAGCACATTTTACCGAACCGAATTATCCATAACCGAACCGATTGGCCCAATGCATATTTTTGTGATTATATTTATATCTAGTCCTAAGTTTTTAAGAAGCCCATTGTTTTTAGACCCAAGTTACTAAGCCCATTTTACATTAATAAAAAACAAATGTCAGGTCCATTACACTAATAAGAAGCCCATTGTTTTTAGACCCATTGTTTTTAGACCCACGTTACTAAGCCCATTACACTAATTATAAAACAAATGAAGATCCTTGCTAATGGTTTCAGTTGCATTTTGTTTATGGTTTAATTGTTAATGAAGATTTTTGTTACTTTCATGTGGGCTGTTAGATTTTTTTAATTGTATTTGTATCATTACAGAAACCACAACAACAACTTAAACCATTACACAACTTAGACCCAAGTTTGTATTTTTATTTGTATCATTACACAAACTATAAAAAAATAAAAAAAAACAAAAAATAAAAACGGTTATTTAACCGTAACCGAACCGTAACCGAAAAATAACCGAACATTAACCGAATTATCCGAAACCGAAATAACCGAACCGATCGGTTAAGGATATGTAATAACCGATCATATCGGTTTCGGTTACGGTTACGGCTCAAAACCGAACCGAACCGAACCGTGCACAGGCCTAGCTAAGATTTAGGTAATGGTACCAAGCTTTGGTTTTAAATTTCTTTTTTTAAGACATATACTGGTAAATGGCTGTCCACCTCATCATCCCCATGACACGTAGGATTAAAAACCTAACTGAGTTAGTGATTATTTAACAAAGGGGTGACACTGCCACCTAAATGTTAAGTAGAGGGTGGTGGGAGCCAAAATGAAAGTTGGGAGTGGCATTGGCCAATTTTGCTTAGTTTAGGGTGATAAAATCCATTTCCCCCGAAATAAATTAGGTCAATCGAACTATCATCTAAATAGTAACTTCATCAATTGGTTAAGAGATATTCAAAATCACATTTGATAACCAAAACTCCCACATATAAACGTTAAATTTGCATAGAACAAAACTACGATGGAGAGTAAACTAGAGCACTACTACACAAAATAGCAGATAATCCGAGATTGTAGAGCACATCAATCAGAGTAACAAATCACATACTAACGGTGTGAATTAAAATCATAAGGACAGTAGTTTAATTTGTATAAGATCAAACTAATGTCGTCATTGAAAGGCAAAATAGATCTATATAAACACCGATGGAGTGTGAATTTAGGCACTGATTCAACGCAAAATAGCAGATAATCCTAGATCTTAGAGCACACAAATCAGAGTAAAACCTCAAACAAACGATGTGAATTAGAATCAAAAAAATAAATGTTAAATCTGTATAAAGTCAAACTAATATCGCCATTGAAAATACTATGAAATAGATCTATATAAACACTGACGGAGTGCGAACTAGGGCACTAATTATACAAAAAATAGCAGATAATCCGAGATCTACGAGTACAGCAATCAGAGTAAAACATCAGAAACTAACGATGTAAATTAGAATCAAAAGGATAAATGTTAAATTGGTATAAAATAAACTAAAATCGCATGCAAAATAAATCTATATAAACGCCGATGGAGCATGAACTAGGGCACTAATTCTACACAAAATAGCAGATAATCTGAAATCTAATAGCAAATCAATCAGACTAAAACAACAGAAACTAATGAAGTGAATTAAAATCAAAGGGATGATGTTAAATTTGTATAAAATAAGACTAGCATTGCCATTGAAGAAAGCTAGGGAACTGACTCTACACAAAATAGCAGATAATCCTAGATCTTAGAGCACATCAATCAGAATAAAATATCATAAACTAATGATGTGACTTAGAACCACAACGACAAATGTTAAATTTGCATAAAATCAAACTAATATCGCCATTGAAAGCTAAGGCACTAATTCTACACACAGTAGCAGATAATCCGAGATCTTATAGTTATAGCTCAATAGCACATCATCAATCAGAGTAACACATCACAAACCAACAACGTGAATTAGAATCAAAACAATACACGTTAAATTTGCACAAAATCATCCTAATATCGCCACTAAAAGTACTACAATCTACATCATCAATATAAACGCCGATGTGATGTGATGCGATGTGAATTAGAATCAAAAGGATAAATGTTAAATTTGTATTAAATCAAACTAATATCGCCACCGAAAGCTAGGGCACCGATTCTACACACACTAGCACATAAATCTAATACTCTAATACCACATCAATCAGACTAAATCACTAAAACATCACAAACTATCGATACAGATCAAAATCAAAACGATAAACATTAAATTCGCATAAAATCAACCTAACACCGCCATTAAAACGCACTACAAAACAAATCTATACAAACGCCGATGGAGTGTGACCTAGAGCACTAATAACTAATTCTACACAAAATATCGGATAATCGTAGATCATAAATCACAACAATCAGAGTAAAACATCACAAACCATCGATCGATTTGAAATGAAATAGAAAAGGATGATAGATCGATTACTACCTTGTCGGAGAAGGTACTTTCTGTAAGGGTTATGACTTCAGCTCTTGCATCGTGCACAAAAGTGGAGAGTAACAGTGATGAAATCAGGAGAATAGTAACGAGAAGTGATGGATGATCGCCTTTCATGGCAGCTGGTTTGTTGGAGATTGATCGGATTTGAGGGTTTTCGAATGAGCGGATTTTGTTAGGGACGACCCGGACCCGACACGAAAAAACAGCTTTGGGTCGACTAACACACACTTGTTTAAAAAACAGGTTGGGTTCGGGTTGACCCGTATTAAAATTTAAAAACAATTCGGATTCAGGTTGACCCGTATTAAATAACGGATTAACCTATTAACCCGTTTAACTATTTAGAAAAAAAAAAGTTTGTATGTTTTTTTTTTGTTTTTTCCGTTTCTATTTTACATGGTTAGTTATAATAATGTTAAATTTGATACATCATATTATTTATTTGTCACACTCATACTCATCATTAAACATGTTATCGATAACCCGCTTAAAACCTAATAACTCGTTTATAAATCATCAACTTATATGACTCATTTCAAAATATGGGTTAAACGGGTCGGGTTGACCCGAATTTATATGGGTCGGGTTAGTGTTGAAATCTTTGACCCGAATAATAATACGGGTCGGGTTCGGGTTGAACATTTCAACTCGCCAACCCGCAACCCTTCAACCCACCAACCCGACACAATTGACACCCCTAGATTTTGTTATGAATTAGTTACCACATTCTGTATGCTATTGCATGCATTTGATGGATATTGTTTAAGTTTGTTACAGTAACGATATAATACATGCACTTGGTATAAAAATCAACACATGTTTTGTCTCAACCGAATATGATAAAAAAGAAAACTACCGACACGGATGTTGTGCTAACGATATCGATTGACGGTACGGGTACCAGTATTTGTTTATCATCGCAGACAGAGTTTTATAAATGAAAAGTTATCAAGACCAGAAAGCATAAAATGAATACAAGTACTAGTACTGATGTTGGTTGATACAGTAAGGTAGCGATACAATGTCAGTTTCTTGAAAGCAAACAATAAAGATAAATACTGGTATTAATACTGTAACATCCGCCCCCCAATGGGTTGCCCATCCAAGAACTCACGACTTTGTATTTTGTTGCCCTCAGTGGAGACTTCCCAGGAAGTCACCCATCCTAGTACTACTCTCACCTGAGCACGCTTAACTGTGGAGTTCTCTCATCCACTAGCATTAAGCCCAAAAGCGTTGTTGATTTAAGAGGCGGGGAATGTCTTTGAACCGAGAATCTCCCAGGCCACAGACGGTGTGGGATTTGCCTAGGGTGTCACAATGGTCCATGTTAATCTTTCGGTAGTTGGTATCGGTATCGTTACAATCACCCCCCTTAGGGACTCATCGTCCTCGATGAGGTTTGCCCCACCATCCCGAACAGCACAGGAGTGGCTCTGATACCATTTGTAATATCCGGCCCCTCTCATCACCAATATTGTCCGCTTTGCGCCCGATGGGTTGTTGTAACAACCCGACTTTCCGAAGTCAAAGTACAAGTCAAAGTCAAAGTCAAGGTCAAAGACAGGTTTACGTTAAGATCTGTCATTCCTTGCTTCGCAACCTCGATAATCGATGTATGGTAATAACGCTATTTTGAATTACGATTTATTAATATGTGAAGTAACAATGCGATAAACGTAATTAAACACTAATCTACTAAACGCTATCACATAGCTCCCACATCGCAATTCGAATCGCAGTTATGGATATGTTTTACATGTGTATGTTATTATGTGCCTTACTTGTGTGCGCTTATATGTATTTTGTGATGTTATTCGCAAACGCAATAGCAACTTTATCGCATCGCATTGCAACCCGAAACGTAGTCTACTTTTATGATTGTTAGGTTGATTATGTTATTTGTGTAACTAATGGGTAATAATATCGCATCGCTTACTTGCAACTCGCTTAAACACAACGCAACGCTCAACGCACGACGGAAGTCGGAAACCAACTCGCGAAGGTCCTCCGATCGAAAGGTCGTCCGACCCATTAAACCCGCACCGCCTTTCTCCTCTCTCACACTATAAATACCCCTCCTGTCACATCACTGTTCATTGATGTGACAGCTCCCTCCGACCAGCATGCTCCCAAGCACTTTTCTCTCTATTTCTGGCGATTCTTGTAAGTTTTCACTCTAAATCTTGTACTTTCATCATCAATACACACTTCCTCACCAATTTCACTATCAAATCTTACATTTTAACCATGAAATCGCCTGATTTGGGGCTGTTCTAGGGTGACGTCATCACGGGTTCGTATGAACCTTGGAGAATGACTTCATTCTAGTAAGAACGGTTCGAATCTAACATATTTCTACAAGATTTTACACTGTTTTCATCTAAATTTAAACATTCAACAAGTGTTTCAACCTTTTCTTCAAACATTCTTCACTTTTTACTCAAAACCGTTAGAATCTGGACTCATTCGGGCTTCCTACTCATTCTCTAGTTGAGAACCGGTCTGAGAACAGATTTCTATCGAAAAGACGACCGATTCACGGGTTGAACATGAAGCTCCGTCAAGAACAGCCGAGTCTGGTCGAACGGGGTGATTCCCATCCGATCGGATGAGTTGGAATTGATGTGGTTTCCGTTGTTTAACGCGTCGTTATACCGTCTCAGTGAAACCGCAAACTTTCAAACTTAACTGATTTTACAAGTTTTCAAACAAACAGGTTGCTCAATCGAATAGCCGTCCAATCGGACGACTATCCGATCGAACAACTATTCGACCAGGTGACTTGTGACTTCCAACACTTAACCAATTTTCAAAACTACAAAGCATATCAGTCCCACTCGGATCACCATCCGAGCGAACGGCCATCTGTCCGGATGACTGTCCGACGGGATGACCTGATATGTAGAGATGTTTCTCACTATTTAAAATGCTACAAGGAAAACTTCATAGTTCAAACATTTCACAAACACATCCCTCCCAAACGAACGACCCTCCGACCGAATGGTCATCCGTCCGGACGGTCTTCCGACTGGATCACTGTCCGTCACACATCTCTCCGACGCACTGTTCAACGCTTACACTATCGTTCTCTGATCAGGCTAACTCTCAAGCGCTCCCTTCAATCCAAGACTGTGTTTATTTACTAAACACGCTCTGTGAGTATACTCGATCCCTTTTTGCTTAACGCACTTTTGGGTGTTACATACATTACTTATATCAAATCACATCGACACATAATGCAACACTTTTTAAATGCTAACCGCTCTCGCATGTTATACGTGTTATTCGATGAATGCTAGTATGTTATGTTTACACAGCGATTGTTGCCTGACACCTTAGCAATGATAGTACTATAGTTTGGACTCAGCACCTGTCATGGACAGGGGTTGTTAAGGGCTTTTCTTCACGTGTCATAGTGGTGACATGTGTTGCGCATTCTACAACTCGCAGTCACGTCTGTGCATATGTCATTGTCGATAGCTTACTTGCTTCACATTTTTACGTGTTACATGCTGGTTATGCGTAAATCGTTTTCGCTATACTATTATGCTATTAAACTTGTATGCTCACCTTTACACTATGTGTATTGACTTTTATTTTAACGTATGTGACAGGTGTTTAGGATGCTTTTATTTGCTGGATGTCATGGAATCAAGTTTAGGTGGTCTAGAAACCCACGAATAAATTTATGAGTTGTCGGAACAATATTTGTCTTTGAGAATACTATGTCTGTAATAACTGTATACTTAATATGTTATGGTATGGGACATGACGTTAAATATTTGGTAATTATAACTGTTATGGATTCTATTGGAGAATCTGTTTCGCTCAGTGTCGCGCCCCGATGTTTCCGCCATCGGTTGGGGTGTGATAGTTGCCCGTCCAGGAACTCACGGCTTTGTTTTTTGTTGCCGTCGGTGGAGACTTTCCAGGAGGTCATCCATCCTGATACTACTCCCACCTGAGCACGCTTAACTGTGGAGTTATCCTCTCATCTACTAGCATTAAGCCCAAAACGAATTGGTGATTTAAGAGGCATTGGATTACTTATGAACTAGGGATCTCTCTTACCACGGCCAATGTGGGATTTGCCTAAGGTGTTCGTTAGTCGGTATCATTACAATCACCCCTCTTAGGGACTCATCGTCCTGGATAAGGTATGCCCCACCATCCCGAACGGCTCAGGAGTGGCTCTGATACCATTTGTAACATCTGTGGCCCTTCTCACCACCAATATTATCCGCTTTGCCTCCGATGGGTTGCCCATCCAGGAACTCATTGGAGACTTCCCAGGAGGTCACCCATCCTAGTACTACTCCCACCTGAGCACGCTTAACTGTGGAATTCTCCTCTCATCCTACTGGAGCACGCTTAACTGTGGAGTTCTCCTCTCATCCACTAGCATTAAGCCCAAAACGCATTGGTTATTTAAGAGGCGGGGAATGTCTTATGAACCAAGAATCTCTCCTGGCCACGGACGATGTGGGATTTGCCTAGGGTGTCACAGTGGTCCATGTTAATCTTTCGGTATCCAGGAACTCACGGATTTGTTTTTGGTTGCCCCTTAGTGGGAACTTCCCAGGAGGTCACCCATCCTATTACTTCTCCTGCTTGAGCAATGAGCACGCTTAACTGTGGAGTTCTTTTCTCATCCACTAACATTAAGGCCAAAATGCATTGGTGATTTAAGAGGCATTGGATCACTTATGAACCAGGGATCTCTCTTGGCTACGACCGATGTGTGATTTTCTAGGATGTCACAATGGGTTACAATGGTCCATGTTAATTTTTCGGTAGCCGGTATCGATATCATTACAAATACAGATGTTGTTCAGTCGGTCTCGGTTCGATTTGGTACAATAACGACACAATGTCTGTTTTCAATAAAGTTTATATCGCAATGTTAAGAATATATATATATATATATATATATATATATATATATATATATATAGGGTAAGGATAGTGTAAAAAGGGCCTAAAGTGTGAGAAGTGCATTATAACACTATATATAATACTATATAACACCATATAAACACCGTATAACAATATGTAACACCATATAATACGATATAACACTATATATCATTATATAACAAATATAACACTATACATCTATCATAGACATGCTATCAGACAACCTATAGTGTTATATTTGTTATATAATGATATATAGTGTTACAAAGTGTTATATGGTATTATATGGTGTTACATATTGTTATACGGTGTTTATATGGTGTTATATAGTATTATATATAGTGTTATAATACATTTCTCACACTTTGAACACTTTTTACAGGATCCTCTACCTATATATATATATATATATATATATATATAGAACGCATGTTATTAGAAAAAAAAAATTAAATGATGAATAAAATATAGATAAATACATAGAAATAATAAATTACTATTGATTGTCGGTTTGATACAACAACGATATCCATTTTCAATAAAACTTATATCGCAATTTAGAAAAAACAGTTGCGGAATAGATTTAAAAAAAAGTTACCGTTCACAAATTATCTGAAAAAATAAGTAAATCAAATGATGAATAAAAAATTATTAAAAAAATAAAAATAAAACACTATTTTGAAACCAAACTTAAGGTTCTTAAGAATTTCTGTAACATACAACACGTTGGATAAAGTGAGTTTCCTTTCCAGAAGTCATTTTCAAAACCACATTCCCTTCGCCTTTAATTTCTGATGTGACAGAGTTTCCCATAAAAACATTTTCTCCGTTAGTCACCTCCTTGAAGGTGCTAAAAAGATTTTTGCACACATGACGGGTAGCCCCCCGTATCAACGTTTCGATGTAAATTTAGTTCATACATGTGGGTGTGGGTTTACGTATAGTATTTGACGCTATGTGCTTAACCGCCTCTTTTGAGTTACCTAGAAAATGCTATAAAAAGGCATTACACCGCCGCAACACGAGGCGGGTAAATAACTAGTTTGATACAAATCCTATAAAAAAACTAAGTCGTTTCCAACATAATATTTTTTTCTAAGAAACATATTTTTATTACAGGGGAAATCATATATCAACCACTAAACTTGTAAATATGATGTTAAAAATACAAGTTTCATTGTATAATAATACTATAATATACAATGGTAATTTTTAAACATGATTTTAGAAAACATGACATGGTTGGAAACTACTGTCACTAGGAACAGTTTCAACTTTCAAGGAAAACATTTCAACCACAAGATCCAACCTAATAACACATAACAAAAGCCTACAAGCATATCCAACAACACTACACCTATGATGGAAGCAGAATCTCCAAATACCAAACATTCATACCACCACCCAAAAACAAACTTTTAACACAACATTGATTGATCATTAAAACAAACTATAATATCTACCCTTTTTGTCCCTTGGAGCCAAGAATGATTTGCTGCATGTAACCGGGTTGTTACATCGCAACAGCACTCTGTGCAGCCGGGTTTGACGATATGTTTATCCACTGCTTTCCTCTATCCGAAGAGTGCAAATGATAACCCGATGAAGCCTGGTAATTTTGTGAGTTAACCGATACAACCCTTGGTGTTTCGGCGGATTCCGAGTGCACGCGCTTTGAGTTCACGGAATTGGCGGAACCAGAAGCGGTTGTGTTTTTTAATGACTCGATTTCTGTCTTCTTTGCGAAACGACCGCCAGAACCCCTTATCCTTCTCATTGCGTGTTGGTGTCGTGATTCGTGAAGATAAGGCTGTAAAAAAAAAGACCAGCATAACATGTTATTTACCACTTTACATAACCAAATTTTCGTCGTTAAAATATAAAATCGTAATTCACCTTTCTGTCTTTTATAAGTTTCTTTTCTAGCTCAGCTTTTGCGCGCGATTGTCTCCGTCTTAATATTGCATGGTATTGTTTGGCGTTCACGTAAACAGGCTCTGGTGCCATTTCGAGTGCCAAAGGCATCCTTGTTTGCATATCAACAAACTGAGGATGAACCTATAAACAAAGTTAAAATACTATGCATACACACATACATGCTTATAAATATATATATGAAATCATGTATCTTACCAAAGGCTGACCATAAGCTGTCATCATTCCGCCATAATATGGATTTGGAGCACAGGCCTGTTAAGGTCAACACAACAAGGAACTTCGAACAAAATCATGAATCCGAACAAAATATAGACATATATAGCCATAAGGTGGGAGAAGCTTACAACGGAATGTCCAACAAGTTCGAGTTGTGGGACCTGCCTTAAGGTTTCCCCATTACTTGGAAGCACGTTAGGCAGTCCCTGCTGCCGACAACTTTTATGTTCTTGTCCGCAACTGTCTGACCTCGGAAGATGGAGTTCATCAGTATTACAACAAAAATATAGGCCATATGCAATGACTAGTTCATCCAAACAAATATAAACTATCATTATAAGCAAAATTTTAATAACCATTGGCTTACGCAGTGATTTGCATATTAAGTGATACTTATACTTAGGGGTGCAACCGAGCCGAGCGGCTCGTGAGCTACTCGAGATCGGCTTGAGTAAAAGCTCGAAACGAGCCGAGCCTTATCGAGCTCGAACCGAGCTTGAGCCTAAAATAAAGCTCGTTTATTTGTCGGGCCCGAGCTCGAGCCTGGCATGTGAAGCTTGCTAGGCTTGTCGAGCCTTAGTGTAATATTATTTTTATTGATATTTAATAACATTTACCCCTTATTTAAAGTTAGACTAGTAAACGAGTCGAACCGAGCTTATTTAAACTTGTTCACGAGCCGAGCCCAAACCTAAAAATAAGCTTGTTTAGTAAACGAGCTCGAGCCCAGGCTCCATTTATCGAGCTTACGAGCCTAAACAAGTCAATTATTAATATTATTTTTATTTAATATATTAATTAACAGTAATAAACGAACCGAGCTTGAGCTTGAGAAACTACCAACGAGCCGAGCTCGAGCTCTCATAAGTTAATCTAGTTCGAGCCTGGTCAAACTCGGGCTCAGCTCGACTTGGCTCGGCTCGGCTCGTTTGCACCCCTAAGTAGTGTCATACTCAATTAAGCTAAGGATCTGAACCCTCCTACAATCCTACCATATTTTAAAATGTTAAACCCCACAATTCACTACAAATTCACATAAAAAGTTAAAAGTACCCGAACGAGACGGACCATTTTGTGTTTCTTTACTAACATCATCATCTTCCTCACTTACAACATCATCAGACTGTGATTCCTTATCTAGCGATTCTTCCGAAGAAGACGAATCAGATGAATTTCTCCGCATAGCAGTCGTAGACATGGACCTTATGCAACAATGTCACACCAAGATCCACCTAAACCAAATCACCAAATAATCCATTTCATTTCCATCAATCAACATGACCATATAACCAGTCACATAACTATCACAACTTCACGAATCACAATAATCGCGATTCGCGACTCACCGTCACATTACTTTGATCATGCATGAATAACATCAATGTCAAACCTCATGGAACACACAAAAAACATATAATTATCAATTTATCATATTAAGCACCAAAAACTCCAATTAACAGCAAAACATTTATCAATAATCACACATAATTACATAACCAACTATATTTCCTAATTACATATTCATGCATGAAGGAAACTATTTAATTCTTTAAAATTAGGTCATACTCTGTTTTTGTTTTTTTTTTTTTTTTTTGAAAATTCTACAAAATCCATTAATCGTGTCGATTTCTAATGATCCTCACAACACCGGATGGCCAACATATCACAAGAAGAATGACTCTTTTTCTTAATCCGAAACCGATATAAAGATCAAACTCAACATGCATAACCGTTATAATCAATATAGAATCGATAACCGCGTGCATTCTGTATCTTAAAATTCATCAAATATACAAAACCGAAGCCTAAACAAAATAAATCGAACAACATGCAACCATTAAGATTTACAAGTAATTAAAAAGCCCAAAACAACAACTAACAGCGATCAAATTCAACATGCATATGCAAATAACAGAGATTTTGAAGATATAAAAGTAAAAATTACCAGAAAGGTAAAAACCCTAATATTGAGGCGATGAATTGGAGGAAATTCAGCTGTAAATCTAGAAAATGAAAACAATTGTTGTAGAGAGAGAGAGAGAGAGAGAGAGAAAGTTAAGTGTAGAGAGAGAAAGATGTTGGGTGTATGTATATGTGTGTAACTAATGATGTATGTATGTGTTTTTATGTCGCATAGGAAGGCTGTACATGTGTTTGTATGGTGACGCGTGTCGAGTTGTCTTTATTTGTTTCGTTCCACTAATATTAGACTCCGTGAAATGAAATTACTATTTTATGGTTGAAGATGAAAATAAAATGAAGAATGTCGAATAATGTGTTGCAATAATAGGTGTCAAAGTGGAAGTGATGTGATGTAAGCAGGTGAGGCATTATAATAGATTGGTAGGCTTGAATCTTGTTCTTATGTGACCCGATCAATTGACCCGTTACCTATCATATATCTTCACTATTCAACTTTTAACAATAAAAAAAAGCCCGATCAAATCGACCGGTTATTTGTCTTTTATATTTATTGTTCAATAGTGGCGAAGCTTGAGTTTTCCGACCGAGGGTTGAAAACGTATATACCAAAAATTTCTATAAAACGGGGGGTCAAAAACGTATACACCCAAAAATTTATATACGAAAACTATATACTCTCCACTACTAAGCGAAAAGTTCGAGAGGTCGACCGCCCCCTCCCGCCCCACAAAGCTACGCCCTTGTTGTTTAACTCTTTAACAAAACGAAAAAACTACTTTTTTTTAATCTTTGACAACATGGCAAACCAAAAGCTTTGCCTTCCTCTCTATTGAAAGGATGAAAAGGGGTACTCTCATTTGGTGTTACCATAGTTAAGAATGAAGGCATTGCGATCACTACTTTATCTCATATCAATAATATCATTCTTGCACGTGGCTACGAACCACGGTGTTAGGGGTTCGAATCCCCCCTCGCCCACAACCGACCCACAAGGGTAGGTCCTTTCCCTTTAGGGGTAGGAAAATAATGATCGGGTTAAAAGACAAAAGCTATGAAACTTTGGTGTGAGTCTTTTGTTGAAAGGGATTGGGCTTTTTATTTATTTATTATTATTATTATTCATAAATGACTAAAGCAATACACATAGTGTGCTCGTCCCCCTTCAGTGTATTTTTTTACGCACCTGTACCTCTTCCTTATTCCGAATGGGGCAGAATTGCGGAAGAAGTACAAGTATTAGTAACATTATAAAAACTTGTTCCTCGTCTTTAATATGTTGCTCGTGACAGTCATTGTCTCTCAGTAGAATTGATAGAATCGATGAGTGCATCCTTGGCGCATTGTTAGTTTTGTTATGGAGGGAAAATGTTAAAAAATAAAACCATAGTGACTCATTGTTAGTTTGTGTTTTAAATTGTTATGTTTGGTATTTTTCTTCACATGGTGTTTTAGATTTAATCTTAGGATACATTCATTGTGTTTAAAATTGTTACGTTTAGTGTTTTTCTATATTATAATACTAAAAGAATCTAAAACATCATGCCTAAAATTTAAAACAGAATATCTACATATATATACTTCTCAAACTTTCAGTGTTCTTCTATATCATAATACTAAAAGAATCTGCCTAAAATTTATAACAGAATGCCTACATATATATACTTCTCAAACTTTATAGGAAAAATATCTTTTGTAGACAAACTCTTATCATCAATACCATATTACTTTGAATATGGAATCATAATTTCATGATAAAAAAAATACAAGGTTAAAATAGTTTTCATAGTGCTCAACATTGAGCTATATATTAAAAATTGAAATCAATGAACAGTGTCATAATTGAATTTACAGTAATAAAAAAAGAATTAAATGGTAACATCACTAACGAATTAGTAAATGGTATCGGGTACCGGTATCAAATTTACCAAACCGAGTGTGTTTTTTGTACCGGTTCGACACCGGTATTCATCGGTTTTTACCCTCAAATATCGGTGTCGTACCAGTACCGACCGTATCGAGCTGTCCTGTACCAGGTATATTCGGTACCAGTACCCACTTTTGGGGATTTCGGTAACGATATTTTCCGTACCGTTGGTACCGAGCTCATCAAATCCCGTAGCAACGTAGCAATTCAAGTAATTGCACCGTTTAGATTACTTTTCATACACACTGTAAGTAAACTGTAATAGTAAACATAATTGAATGAATAGTAATAAAAATTGAATTTAACCTATATATTAAAAATTGAAATCAATGAACAGTGTCATAATTGAATTTACAGTAATAAAAAAGAATTAAATGGTAACATCACTAATGAATTAGTAAATGGTATCGGGTACCGGTATCAAATTTACCAAACCAAGTGTGTTTTTTGTACCGGTTCGACACCGGTATTCATCGGTTTTTATCCTCAAATATCGGTGTCGTACCAGTACCGACCGTATCGAGCCGTCCTGTACCAGGTATATTCGGTACCGGTACCCACTTTTGGGGATTTCGGTAACGGTATTTTCCGTACTGTTGGTACCAAGCTCATCAAATCCTGTAGCAACGTAGCAATTCAAGTAATTACACCGTTTAGATTACTTTTCATACACACTGTAAGTAACTGTAATAGTAAACATAATTGAATGAATAGTAATAAAAATTGAATTTAATGAATAGTAACATCACTAAGGAATGAGCTCGTATCGGGTACCTGTATCGGTATCGAATTTACCAAACCGGGTGTATTTTCGGTACCGGTTCGACACCGATATTCATCGGTTTTTACCATTGAATGTCGGCGTCATACCAGTACCGGTACCGAGCCACACCGTACCAGGTATATTCGGTACCGGTACCCACTTTTGGGGATTTCGGTAACGGTATTTTCCGTACCGGTTGGTACCGAGCTCATCAAATCTTGAAGCAACGTAACAATGCAAGTAATTGCACCGTTGATATTATTTTTCATACACACGGTAAGTAAACTTTATTTCGTTTGAATGAGGTTTTATATACACAACAACTTATTTTGCTTTATTTTTTGTTTTTTTCTGTAATGAATGAATTGTAGTATGGAAAATTAACTTCGATATTTAGACTATTGATGAGTAAATCGTATCAAATCCTGTAATCAAACCGGTATCGTATCGGTACCAAATTTACTATACCAAATCATTTTCGGAACCAATTTGGTACCCACCTTTTGGCGTTTTCAGAATCGTTACTTTCGGTTCGACACCGGTCTAGCTCCATATCTGTATTTATTGATTTTTACCTTCAAATACCATACCGTATTGTACCGAGCATTTTCGGTGCCGGTACCTAACTTCGATGATTTTCCAGATTGGTACTTTCGGTACCGTTACCGGTACCGAGCTCATCCATATTTTAACGTGTTAGCACCGTAATAACTGAACTAAAAACAACCGATTTTCCAACGTGTAGGACGTGTGTGTCCTATTATTATATATTAGGTTATCTAAAATCGTTTTTTAGGACGGAGTGACTGTCCTTCTCACGACATTTTTATTTATGTTTTGGTATTCGGTATCTGCTTGCTGTCACTGACACGCGTTTTGCAATCATTGAGTCCCCGCCGCAACGCGCGGGCGAAAAATAAACTAGTTATGTTTCAAATTTTAAAACGCTTTTTACACTTTTCTAACATAATATATTAGTATCAAATTGACGTGCCTCTATACATCTCACAAAAGGTGAAATGCAAAATGACACCTTACTAAGGGCCAAGAGCCGAGTACCACTTAAAAGTCCACTCAAGTAGTTCGAGCTCAAACTGATCAAAAAGGACTAAAGGAGTCAGTTCCAGTACTTTTGTTGCCGGGCGTGATTAGGTCTAGTTTTGCATGGCGCATCTACACTAGAGGTGCAACTCTAAATCGGGTTAGAAACCAAACCAGACAACCCTACCCTACCCAACCCGAACCCAGGTTAAACCCTGATGACGGGGGTAGCCCAAGACCAAATATAAATGACTTAAATACGTAAATGCTCATAAGGCAAAATGGTTCAAATGTTAAAAACCTGGGAAGTCGAGATAAAGCAATGCGGGAACAGTAAAAGGTCATGTCTCTGGATTGCTTCACCAACTCACCCGCCGCAAAAGCAATGCAGGTCCACAGAGCACACTCTATTATCCGCGGGTCAAAAGGTTTCAACCCCCGAAAGGGCAAGTCCCCCACTGCAAGCATGTTCACTAGTCAAACTCATTCTTCTTCGAGTGATGTCTTCTCCTATATATTAGACACTTCATTTACTAAGGGACACACTCCGATCAGCTCTGATTCTTGGAGAATCTCTGATCATTGCTCTCAAGTACTTGCTTCATGCGAGTCACTTGCTTTCACATTCAACACACACATTCATTTTGCTTGCACATCCGAATCTGAACATACTTCAGAGGAGGATCTTTAGCAAACAACAAAATTAATCTAGTGAACCTCCTTCCACGTCTTGCAAACGTGGGGGGACCCCACGACCTGCGTTAGACAAAGTTGAACCCTTCAACCCTTTTGCCTAACCAACCCAGCTACTACCTTTGGTCTGTTATTTGTTGTGTAACACCCTAACACGTTTAACCTTAAAAAGACGCAGCGGAATTTCGAGCTTTAAAATTTCTTTCATGATATACATCTTAACATTCTAAAAATTCATTTTAGAATATAAGAACATAACTTATCAGCACTAATTTACATATTTAAACATTTCCGTACAATCTGTCTTGTGACTCGGTCCTCGATCTCTATACCTTGATGCACCTCACGGCTTGTTCTACCTGCGCTCACCACATAAAATTCATAACATTAGTACGTATCAAAAACATATGAGATTTATTCACATTTATCCTTCATTCCATTAACTCTTTATATCCCGGCTTTCCTCTGATCATACAACCCGTAGTGAGACTTCATTGGTATTCCTGCGTCACACTTCATTCACTAGGTACGATATTATTATCGTTAGTTCTCAATTTCATTGATAACATGTGTACATACTTTCATACAAACTGATATATATACGCTTACGACCACAAATAACAAATTACCTACATACGTACCTACATACAGGCGTAGGTACCTACATACGTGCATACCTAACTACATCCATTCCTACCTACATACTTACATTACATACATACAAACATACCTACATACATACATACATACATACTTATTAACATGCCCTCACACGAACCTACATACGTGCATACCTTCGTACATACTCACTTGCGTACATAAACGTACTACCTACATACCCACCTGCATACATACACTTAGACTTAAAAGACATACATACGCATATACCCACACACATACCTACATTTATATTTACAATCACCTATTGCAATACACCCGACTCATACTTGTCTACTCATATACTTGCTCACGCACTTATAATCTTACATACGATCGCTCATTCCTGCTTACATACACTTCACATACGTGTATAGATACATACAAACATACATACATACCTATTTACATGTACGCTTGCCCTACTGGTCATTAATCATAAGTTAAATTAGTCATACGCAACTTGAAACGCGTTTAAACGAGTTCCCGAGCCAAAACGGAGCAAACGAACAACTTTCGCCCACCAGGGGGGGCTAGCGTGACGCCAAGGGCCCTAGCGTCACGCTAGGCCCCTGTTTTCACAGAAACCCTGCAACAGAATGCTGCATATTCTCAGCACGTCCGCGTTTCACGGAAACGGTCATAACTTCTTCGTTATTGGTCCGTTTTACCCGATTCTTTTTCCTACGCGTCCGTAATTTAATTCTCCATCTTATGGAGTTAAGATCCAACATTTGGATTACCGAAATTTATAACTTTTAAGCCTTCGGCTTATTACCCTTTTCCATGATTTCCGCCCGTTCATGCATTTACCCACATAACTTGTTTGTTTGACCTTAACTTCATATAACTAGATAATTTGAAGGTCATTTATCATAAAAATTCATTCCCGGATACCTTACATCTCATTCCACCCGTTTTACGCTCAAAAGCTTATTTTTGACCCGTTAAGGGTAATTGCGCATTAAATGGTTTATGACTAACAAACCATACTCCCCACTTTCATACTCGACCATAACATTACGCTAATCAAATAACTTGTTTCTAAAACTACTTTTAAGATCATTTGCCCAAAACACCCATCAAGGGCGTTTTGGTCAACTTTAATTCCATCATTTACGACGAAAGACTTCAGCATATACTTAACTTCAAACATCATGTTTAATTTAATTAAAACACTACATTACTTAAACAAACTAAGAAGTGATTACGGAAATCACTTACCTTATGCGTCCGTGCTCGTATCCGATTCCTCACCTTTTCTTGACCCGTTAGCCTTTTATGCTTGAGTCCGTCTTGACATGATTCCTATACCCTCTTTTCATCAAATTCACACTCTTATTAGCATATGCATTCGTACATGATAACAATCGTATCAATCACATATTTCACACTTAACTTTCATTAATCATTTCTAACAAACATAACTCATATAATCATGTCCGTATACGTTTTAAACTCATGTAACTCATCATGTCATTACATTTAACACGGATTGCTACTACATGTACCATACGACTTCCCATCAACCTATATTTACGACAACGAGTCAAATCATGTTTCTTATGCTTAGTTGACTTTCAAAAGTCAACTATTAACCATACGTAACTATCGACTTATCAACATATACCCGTAACATCATAATCGACTATACGGACGACACTATATACATTTTATCATTCACTTGATGTATGTACTACCTTTTAAGCATAACGTACAACTTGTTCATGCATAAATCTTCTAAACTCTTACATAACCCATCAAAACCTACTACTAATCATCATAAATCATTCCCAAATAAACATCAATCATATCATCATCATTTTTCTCCTAATTCATCTAACAAGAATTCATCATACCCACATAATACATCAATCTTTTAACAAGAATTGGACATAGGTGATGAGTCTAGTCATCTTCATCACCATAACTAATGGGTTTATCATCTAAACATCAAATTAACCTAAACCAGTCATAATCTATGTTCTATATCATGATACTAACACATACTCATACTCAATTTCATTCCGATTCACGGATTAAAACATAACCCACTTCATACAAGATCACCAATCTTAGTTTTGAGACATACCTTATGATCCCCTTGTGAAGGTGATCATTAATCCATGTTCATTCATGAATTTGAGCTTCGATTTATCCTTCAATTTGATCATATAAGGTTGAGCTAGGGTTTGGCTCAAATGGGAGCTCCTGATCGATCTAGAACACACACGAATGTGTGTTTGTGTGTGTGGTTATTTTCTTTTAATAACCCAACTTCCATCTTGTTCCAGTTTAACCCCTCGGGTTTGCCTTTAAAACATAACCAACACTACCTTCATCATTTAATACTTTTGACCATACCCTTGACTAGGTTAAATTGCCTAGTTATTAATTTCATGACGTGTCACATAAGAACATACTATAATTATTAACATTCAGATTTTGGGGCGTTACAAGTCTACCACCCTTAAACAAGGTTTCGTCCCCGAAACCTTTCTCACTTTCCTTGAACACACATTATCTTTCTTCTGGTCCATTCATACGACCCCTAGCCCATCCTAATGAGAATCTTCTGGCTCCAAGAACCCGTTCCGGAGTTCTTATTAGTGTCGCTTTCACTAATAACTCAAGTTCCTAACAGTCTTTATAGCTAATGATTCATTCATTATTCTAATACTCATATATCATATGCATTATATATCTTTTATTTACTTGAAACCATTTCAACATCCCACTACTAACATTCCATTTTTATTATTCGCACATTCATAACGTTTTCATCGACTAAACGACCTTACTTTGAATTTGAAATCTATACATATTCATATATGCTTAACTTTAACATTAACCTTATTCTACATTTTCCACAATTACGTATACCTTGCATACCTTTATTTTATCTTTACATCATTCCGTTCATTTCACATTACTATTGCTTCCACTTCATGCATTACTTAATTCACGTGTATAAATAGTTCATATCTCTCCAATCATGAGTTAAACATTTTACTAACCTCTTTTTCATCTCCTAAACCACGATCTGCAACCCAGATCGATCATCTTTTTCTCAAATACTAACCGTACAGGCCAGGTTTCATTCATCCGTGTAAGGAGCTTCCGCTCCTGCACATTCTTTCATCAATACAATTGGTTTCATCACATCAATAATTCTACATTATCCTCAACATCATCGGCGGTTAGCATATATCATTTAAACATTCATTAAACTAGGTGATTACCCACCTATACTCTTCTACAATTTCCTACGTACCTACTATAACGTACCACACATTCTATTTCTTACATGCACCCCTTTCATTCTATTAATCAATTCGCCAACTGACGTACCCGCTCGTACTTCCTTCCATTCATGCTTACTTGCGAAAACCTTATTACATCGTCTCAATATTCCTTACCAAACTTACCATTCCCGCCCCTACTTAAATTATTGTTCGGGTCATAGCCCGTCATCATTCCGACTTCTAAGAGTCAATTACTCACATATCTTACACGTAACTTATACAAAACTTCGTCTATTATACTATCACTTTTTACTTTATACTTATTCTCTATGACCCGTTCGACTTAATCATGGTCACACTATCGACGTCTTCTTAGGCGGATTAATTTCATCTTTTTATATTTTTGAATCCGTCTCACGGATTCGGACGCATCATCCATGCTTTTTCATTCATTGAATCCGCCTTACGGATTCAAACATTACATTCATGCCTTTTATCCTTGAACCCGCCTCGCGGATTCAAACATTACATTCATACCTTCCCTCCTTGAATCCATCTCACGGATTCAATCATTACATTCATACCTTTCCTCCTTGAATCCGTCTCGCGGATTCAAACATTCATTCTTACCTTTCATCCTTGAATCCGTCTCACGGATTCAAACATTTCATTCATACCTTTCATCCTTGAATCCGTCCCGCGAATTCAAACATTCGTTCTTATCTTGTCAATCCGTACTTAATCACGGATTCAACATTCTTCATTCTTATCAGGCATGTTTTTTTTTTCATTCTTACATAGTACTCTCAATTTCCCGAGAGTCTTACTTCCCATTTCACCCACACGCCCGCCTGCTGCCCAACTCTACCGGACATACATGTAACAATTATCATGATCTCACGAACGTCATACGTTTCTCGTGTACTGGCCAGGTACACAATCCACATAGTAGTTTCGTGCCTTCATGTAATTGTCACCTTATGTCCGTAGACTTAGGTTTCGGCGCGTGTATCGCTTCCAATACTTCATTACTATACTATCATTGTCTTTCATCTTAAAATTTTCCTTCCCTTAATGAACTTTACCATTACCTACATCCACATATTAAATTCACGTACCTGGGCTCATTTGCCTATTTGTCTTATTACCTCTTTGCCTGCCTTAGTATTCATCCTAGACTGCATTCACGGATCATCCTCTTCCAACACTTATGCTTACCTTGCACATACAAAACCGTCAGTTTCTTTATACGTATACATACATACATACTTTCATCAACCTTTACCTTTGGATCTTGATCGAGTCTTAGATTGTACGGATTTCTTATCTCAAGAGCACACAAGTTTGAGTTTAAGTACTTACCTTCTCGTACTTGATTCCCTCAAACCAGGGCTCTGATACCAACTTGTAACACCCTAACACGTTTAACCTTAAAAAGACGCAGCGGAATTTCGAGCTTTAAAATTTCTTTCATGATATACATCTTAACATTCTAAAAATTCATTTTAGAATATAAGAACATAACTTATCAGCACTAATTTACATATTTAAACATTTCCGTACAATCTGTCTTGTGACTCGGTCCTCGATCTCTATACCTTGATGCACCTCACGGCTTGTTCTACCTGCGCTCACCACATAAAATTCATAACATTAGTACGTATCAAAAACATATGAGATTTATTCACATTTATCCTTCATTCCATTAACTCTTTATATCCCGGCTTTCCTCTGATCATACAACCCGTAGTGAGACTTCATTGGTATTCCTGCGTCACACTTCATTCACCAGGTACGATATTATTATCGTTAGTTCTCAATTTCATTGATAACATGTGTACATACTTTCATACAAACTGATATATATACGCTTACGACCACAAATAACAAATTACCTACATACCTACATACAGGCGTAGGTACCTACATACGTGCATACCTAACTACATCCATTCCTACCTACATACTTACATTACATACATACATACAAACATACCTACATACATACATACATACTTATTAACATGCCCTCACACGAACCTACATACGTGCATACCTTCGTACATACTCACTTGCGTACATAAACGTACTACCTACATACCCACCTGCATACATACACTTAGACTTAAAAGACATACATACGCATATACCCACACACATACCTACATTTATATTTACAATCACCTATTGCAATACACCCGACTCATACTTGTCTACTCATATACGTGTTTATATATTCTCATATACTTGCTCACGCACTTATAATCTTACATACGATCGCACATTCCTGCTTACATACACTTCACATACGTGTATAGATACATACAAACATACATACATACCTATCTACATGTACGCTTGCCCTACTGGTCATTAATCATAAGTTAAATTAGTCATACGCAACTTGAAACGCGTTTAAACGAGTTCCCGAGCCAAAACGGAGCAAACGAACAACTTTCGCCCACCAGGGGGGGCTAGCGTGACGCCAAGGGCCCTAGCGTCACGTTAGGCCCCTGTTTTCACAGAAACCCTGCAGCAGAATGCTGCATATTCCCAGCACGTCCGCGTTTCACGGAAACGGTCATAACTTCTTCGTTATTGGTCCGTTTTACCCGATTCTTTTTCCTACGCGTCCGTAATTTAATTCTCCATCTTATGGAGTTAAGATCCAACATTTGGATTACCGAAATTTATAACTTTTAAGCCTTCGGTTTATTACCCTTTTCCATGATTTCCGCCCGTTCATGCATTTACCCACATAACTTGTTTGTTTGACCTTAACTTCATATAACTAGATAATTTCAAGGTCATTTATCATAAAAATTCATTTCCGGATACCTTACATCTCATTCCACCCGTTTTACGCTCAAAAGCTTATTTTTGACCCGTTAAGGGTAATTGCGCATTAAATGGTTTATGACTAACAAACCATACTCCCCACTTTCATACTCGACCATAACATTACGCTAATCAAATAACTTGTTTCTAAAACTGCTTTTAAGATCATTTGCCCAAAACACCCATCAAGGGCGTTTTGGTCAACTTTAATTCCATCATTTACGACGAAAGACTTCAGCATATACTTAACTTCAAACATCATGTTTAATTTAATTAAAACACTACATTACTTAAACAAACTAAGAAGTGATTACGGAAATCACTTACCTTATGCGTCCGTGCTCGTATCTGATTCCTCACCTTTTCTTGACCCGTTAGCCTTTTATGCTTGAGTCCGTCTTGACATGATTCCTATACCATCTTTTCATCAAATTCACACTCTTATTAGCATATGCATTCGTACATGATAACAATCGTATCAATCACATATTTCACACTTAACTTTCATTAATCATTTCTAACAAACATAACTCATATAATCATGTCCGTATACGTTTTAAACTCATGTAACTCATCATGTCATTACATTTAACACGGATTGCTACTACATGTACCATACGACTTCCCATCAACCTATATTTATGACAACGAGTCAAATCATGTTTCTTATACTTAGTTGACTTTCAAAAGTCAACTATTAACCATACGTAACTATCGACTTATCAACATATACCCGTAACATCATAATCGACTATACGGACGACACTATATACATTTTATCATTCACTTGATGTATGTACTACCTTTTAAGCATAACGTACAACTTGTTCATGCATAAATCTTCTAAACTCTTACATAACCCATCAAAACCTACTACTAATCATCATAAATCATTCCCAAATAAACATCAATCATATCATCATCGTTTTTCTCCTAATTCATCTAACAAGAATTCATCATACCCACATAATACATCAATCTTTTAACAAGAATTGGACATAGGTGATGAGTCTAGTCATCTTCATCACCATAACTAATGAGTTTATCATCTAAACATCAAATTAACCTAAACCATTCATAATCTATGTTCTATATCATGATACTAACACATACTCATACTCAATTTCATTCCGATTCACGGATTAAAACATAACCCACTTCATACAAGATCAACAATCTTAGTTTTGAGACATACCTTATGATCCCCTTGTGAAGGTGATCATTAATCCTTGTTCATTCATGAATTTGAGCTTCGATTTATCCTTCAATTTGATCATATAAGGTTGAGCTAGGGTTTGGCTCAAATGGGAGCTCCTGATCGATCTAGAACACACACGAATGTGTGTTTGTGTGTGTGGTTATTTTCTTTTAATAACCCAACTTCCATCTTGTTCCACTTTAACCCCTCGGGTTTGACTTTAAAACATAACCGACACTACCTTCATCATTTAATACTTTTGACCATACCCTTGACTAGGTTAAATTGCCTAGTTATTAATTTCATGACGTGTCACATAAGAACATACTATAATTATTAACATTCAGATTTTGGGGCGTTACATGTTGCATCAACAAGTTGGCGCCCACCGTGGGGCTACGCCACTATTCTTCCTTAAGAGACCTAGTAGTGTAGCTCCTTTCTCTTGAAACTACCATGTCAGAAAGTGAATCCCCGGGAGAAGTAAATCAGGTTCCAAACACCTCTACCCCAGGTACTAGCCAAGCTCAAGTGGTTATACCAACTTCTTTCTCAACTCCGGGGAGCACTCCCGAGTTTCTCACTTTCAACACTCCAACTCCGTCTAGATCCAGAGTCCCTTCCCCTAATGTTGGTGTCTCTAGTACCCCACCACATGTTGAACTTACCCCTGAAGGGGTTGCCAACAATTTTCTTGAGTTGAGGTCTCTTCTCAACCAATATGTGAGTAGGGAAAAGGACAAAGGAGTAAGGATTCGTCTAGACTATGATGAGCCCGAACCAACATTATCTCCTGGGCCTCCTATCCCTCCTTTTGCATCAAGGGATGAGGCTGGTCCCAGTCATCCTCCAAACCTTAACCGTATTTGTCCGCAATGCCGAATCCTACAACATATCCTATCTCCTCGTCCCAACCAGCGATGAATGGTGCTCCTCTGGGCCATGAGCTGACTCTTAACCAGCTCCTGCAGTCCCCAATAACAAGCCTTCAACCCTCAACAGCGACTTCGTGGGAACAAGCTTTGTCCGTGCTCCCCTTGGCACGAAGTGCTGTTATGAGCACCCCTTTGGGAGTTAGTTGCCCAGTAGCACCCGGAAGCCTTCAAGGCTTCAACCTCATGCCCCAGATGATGACCCAGGTGATGGCCAGCTTCCCATGGCAGCACTTTATTAATCAGGTGCTTGCCACTCAGGGGAACAGCAACAATGGCGACAACACGGGTGCTAGGGCTGAAGAAGATTTGGCCAAACCTTACAAGCCAAGTAACCTCTCATGCTTTTCACAGCAAATAGCCGACTATGATTTTCAAACGAAGATCAAGATGCCGTCCCACATCAAAACGTATGATGGGACTGAAGATCCTGAGGACCATCTTCAGATCTTCACCGGCGCGGCAAGGATTGAGAAATGGTTAAACGATGAGTGTTGTCTAATGTTCATGCAAACTCTTGTCGGATCAGCCAGGATTTGGTTCAATGATTTACCTGCTCGAAGCATTCGAAGCTTCGACGACCTCAGCAAGGGTTTTCTGGGCAATTTCTCCCAACAAAGGCGATATGTCAAAGATGCAACTGTGATCTTTCAGATAAAACAACGTGATGATGAAAGTCTTCGAGAGTTTATCGAACGATATAAGAAGGAAGGTCTAACATATGTAGGGGCAGACGAAAAAATGAGGGTAGCTGGTTTTATGAATGCTATCACCTCAAAATATCTCACAAGAGATTTCAACAAATCCCTGCCCAAGACCTTGGAAGAAGCTCTCGAAAGAGCAGAAGCCCATATCCGGGGAGAGGAGGCAGTAGATATTAAAGAACAAAGGAAAAGAGGATCTAGCTGGCGAAGCAACAGCCCGGCCAGAAAAAGGGGGAACTTTTACTCCTATGACAAACGTCAAAAGGGTTCAGACCATCGAAGGCTCGAAGGTCGAAACCCTTTCACCAGGGAGAAAAGCATAAGTTTCACACCCCTCACAAAGACTCCTCAAGAAATCCTTGCAACGGAAGAAGTCAAGCAAAACTTTCGGCCTCCTAGGCCTCTCCTTAAAAGCAGGAAGAATGAAAACTCCACACAATATTGTGAATTTCATGAAGAAAAGGGACACCATACCAATGATTGCTTCCAACTTAAAAAGAGAATCGAAGAAGCCGTCAAGTCCGGGGAACTTGCTCACTTGGTCAAGGGAGTAAGGGACAAAATGGCTGAAGGAAAAGGCAAGGAAGTCAATATGGTAGATTTCGATGGAAGGGTTCCAAACAAAACGCAGCGGTTGGAAGCTTGAGAGCTTCAGTGTGTTTGTTTCCCCCTAACTGAAAAAGACCCTTTTTCAAACCCTCTTGTGGTTGAGGCTACTATGTGAACATTGCCAACAAGTAGGGCATACATAGACACTGGTGCTGCGACCGAAATCATGTTTGAAAAGTTCTTCAACCGTCTAAGCAATGAAGAACGTTCAAGGATTCAACCCTCCGGAACCTCCATAAAAGGTATTGTCGACATACCCCTCACGCCTTTAGGGAAACTGACACTTGATGTTCGTTTCAGCGAAGGTCAGAAGGAGAGAGTCCAACCACTCACCTTTGTGATTATCAACATACCTTCAAACTATGACGTGATCATTGGGAGGCCGGGACAGTATGCATTTTACATGGCTGTGTCTGTTGGCCATGGCACTGTCAAGTTTCCCACTGAGAGGGGAATTGCAACCCTTCAACCTTCCCAGGAGGCCTACATGATTGAAGGAGAAAGTTCCAAAAGTGAAGAAGACTAACAAAGGCTAACAATAAATCCCAAGTACCCTGAGCAGAAGATAAGGGTCAATCCAAGCCTTTCACAAGAGACCCTCTCGTATCTTGAAAAGCTATTAACACATTAGAGTGATGTCTTTGCTTGGTGCCCGGAAGATATGACAGGCATCCCTCGGAGCATCGCTGAACATGAATTGAAGATACCACCCAACGTCAAGCCTGTCATCCAGAAGAAACAAAGTCTAGCACCCGAAAGAAGCTTGGCTGCATGCCAAGAGGTTGAAAAGCTTGTGTCAGCCGACATTCTCCGCGAGGTCAAGTATCAATCCTGGGTTGCAAACCCGGTGATGGTCCGAAAGCCAGACAATTCGTGGAGGATGTGCATAGATTTCAAGGATCTTAACAAGGCTTGTCCTAAGGATTGCTACCCATTACCTGAAATTGATCTCAAGGTTGACTCCCTCACCGGTTACCAGTTCAAATGTTTTCTTGACGCCTACAAAGGTTATCATTAAATCCTCATAAAGGAAGAGGATGAGGAAAAGACCGCTTTTCACACGAACAAAGGGATCTTTTATTATCAAAAGATGCCTTTTGGCCTCAAAAACGCTGGAGCCACCTACCAACGCTTAGTTGACAAGGCTTTTTCAAGCCAAATTGGTAGAAACATGGAGGCATATGTCGACGACTTGGTGATCAAAAGCAATACGGAGTATCAAATGCTCGATGACATCCAAGAAACCTTCAAGAACCTAAGGAAGGTCAATATGAAACTCAACCCAAAGAAATGCTCTTTTGGGTTTGAGGAAGGTAAATTCCTTGGGCACATTGTGGGAAAACAAAGCATTAAAGCCAATCCGAATAAGGTGAAAGCTGTTCTGGAAACCAAACCACCAAGAAGCAAGAAAGAGGTTGAGAGCTTAAATGGGAAGCTTGCAGCCTTGAAGCGTTTTACCTCCAAGTTGGCTGAAAGGTCTTTACCCTTTTACAAAACGCTCAAGAGCTGCTCCGATAAGAAGGACTTCAAATGGACTGAGGAAGCTGAAGAAGCCTTCAACCAGATGAAACAACATCTCGCTTCCTTACCTGACATTGCAGCTCCAGAAACGGGAGAGTTAATCTCGGTGTACTTTTCAGTTGCTGAAGAGGCCATAAGCGCGGTCCTCACCATTGAGCGAGAAAAGGTTCAGGTACCCATTTATTTCTTCAGCAAAACCCTAAAATTGGCTGAAACCAAATATCCTCCTCTTGAAAAACTTGCCCTAGCCCTAGTTCAAACAGCTAGAAGGCTTCGAAGGTATTTTCAAGCACACCCTATACAAGTGGTCACTGACCAGCCTATTAAGAGTGTGCTTGAAAAACCAGAGAACTCGGGACGATTAGCAAATGGGCAGTGGAACTAGGTGAGCATAACATCACCTACGTCCCAAGAAAAGCTATCAAAGCCCAAGTCTTGGCTGATTTCATTGTATAAGTCCCAAAGCAAACAGTCACTGAAGTGAACACCGCCACCATTGAACCCTCAGACCTTGAAGCCTGGAAGCTTTTCACCGATGGGGCTTCAAGCGTTGAAGGGTCAGGGGCTGGGCTCATTTTGATCAACCCAGAAGGGTTGGAATTCACGTATGCTCTCCGTTTTGATTTTCAGACCACCAACAACGAGGCTGAATACGAGGCACTGATCGCCGGCTTAAGACTGGCTAAAGAAATGAAGGTCCAAAAGCTTGAAGTGTTCACAGATTCGTTGCTGGTCTCGAGCCAAGTGAATGATAGTTACGTTGCAAAAGATCCCAACATGAAAATATACAAAGAAAAATCCAAGGAACTTATGAATACCTTCCAAACATGCAACATCAAACAAATTCCCAGATCTCAAAACAAAAAAGCGGATGCCTTGAGTAAGCTTGCATCTCTCACTTTTGCCCACCTTACCAAGAAGGTGTTGGTAGAAGTGTTAAAGGCCCCATCAATCGATGAGTTGGAAGTTCAGGACGTAGTCACCGAGGAAGATCCAAATTGGATGACTCCAATCAAGAAATTCCTTAAAAACAGTGAATTGCCAAGTGATCAAATGGAAACTGAAAGGGTTAAGATCAAGGCAAGGCAGTATGTACTACAAGGTGAAACCCTTTACAAAAAGGGTTATTTTGCTCCCTTGCTAAGATGCGTGGGTCCCGAGCAAAGTCAGTATTTGATCAGAGAAATTCACGAAGGTATATGTGGAGCTCATTTTGGAGCTAGGTCGGTGGTTGCAAAACTTATGAACCTTGGGTATTTTTGGCCCTCAATGCACCGGGATACCGTTGAGCAATTAAGGAAATGTGATGCCTGCCAAATTCATGCACCAATCACAAAAAGTCCCAAACATGATCTGGTCCCAATAACCTCAGCATGGCCATTCTATAAATGGGGAATGGACATTGTCGGTCTGTTTCCCCCAAGCAAAGGTGGGGTGAAGTTCTTGTTGGTAGCAATAGATTATTTCACCAAGTGGCCCGAGGTTAAACCACTCGCAAAGATCACAGGCAAACAGATCAATTACTTTGTTTGGGAGAACATTATTTGCCGTTATGGATTGCCGGGAGTACTTGTCACTGACAATGGAAAGCAATTTGCCGAGAAGCCTTTCAACGTTTGGTGCAAAGAATACAGAATTGATCAGGTTTTCAGCTCAGTGGCTTACCCTCAATCAAATGGTCAAGTTGAAAGAACAAATCGAAGCATAGTGGAATGTATCAAAACAAGATTGGGAAGGTACGAAAGCAACTGGCTTGAAGAATTGCCTAGCGTTTTATGGGCCATAAGAACGACCGAAAAAACAAGCCATAAAAGAACACCCTATAGCTTGGTATTCGGGTCCGAAGCCGTGATCCCCGCTGAAGTAGGAGTTGTAACACAACGAATTGTCAACATGGATCCCGAAACAAACCAAAAAGAGACCATGTTGAACTTACAACTCCTATAGGAAGCACAAGACCAAGCTGCAATTCAAGAAGCCAAGTGCAAGCAACGAATGGAAGCCTACTACAACAAGAGAGTCAAGAACGAACGCTTCAAGCCAGGAGATCTGGTCCTTAGAAACAACGAAGCTAGCAAAAAAGAGAATCAAGGAAAGCTTGGCCCAAAATGGGAAGGTCCGTATACCATCCTTGAAGCACATAAGGGTGGATCTTACAAGCTAGCAGACTTAGAGGGTAAAAGGCTTCCAAGGCATTGGAATGGAAAGACCTTGAAAAGGTTCCATGTTTAAACAGGAAAGATGGGTTTGTATTTTACAAGTTGTATTTTGAGAATGACACTACGAACACCTTTTGTAAGAACAAGTATCTATTGAATGAATGAAGTTGTTTTATCAAACTTGTCTTTCTATCCTAAGATCAGGTTGAGAACCTAGCAAAAAACTCCATGGCAAGGGCCATGTAAGGGGATGAGCTCCCAGGCCACATTGCTCAATAGGTTCAAGGGTTGAATGAACCTATATAAGGGGTGAGTTCCTAAATCAATACAACTCCATGAGACTTATTATTAAAAACAAAATTGTCTCATAGACGGGTTTGAACAGCCTACACCGAATGTTCCTTAAGCCTTAGAAGAATAGTCAACAAACAGGCTTACGAAATCAAACAAAAACAAGAAAATAAATAGGATAGGTGCTATGTCTTCTTGTTAAAAATACCAAGGCTAAGTGACTGCAGCACTGAACCCTTTAAGGTATAAAAAACATAAAGACAACACAAACTCGACAAAGACATAGTTACAAGAAAACAAAAATAACCCAAAGAACAATGCAACGACTTGAACAAAAAGTTATAGAAACTCAAAAATACAAACCAAACAAAGGCACAAATCCAAGAAGCCTTGAAAGCTTCAAGCTGTATACAAACCTTAAAGGCTTCAACCTACATACAGGATCGCCAAAAAGCTAAAAGGCTTAAAGCCAACCAAGCTGTCTTAACAAAATAGGCACAAGTATAAAAAACACAACACAAAGAAAATAGTTAAACATAGTATCATAGCAAAGAAAGCCTTGAAAGACTTTCAACCATCCAAACACAAGTTAAAACAAGTCCTAGTGACTTGTAAGTTCAGAAATTGTTCAAACGGCCATACAGGCCTAAAACACAACCACATAACAGGAACCTTAAGGGTTCCTGCAAAACCTAATATTGTTTGAAGTTAACATCACAAATTGTTTTAAAAGATGCTAAGAAAGCTACGAATATCATGCATCAGTAGAAGGCTTAGAGGCCCCAGAACTGTTACCTTTAGCCTTCTTAGTCTTCTTGATCTTCTTAGCCTTTGGGCCCTCATCACCAATAGCTGAACCCTCCAAGCTGGCATCCTTAGGAGCATCAGGTTCTCCAGGAAAGGTATCTTCGCTATCTCCCGAGTAGGAATGTTTCCTTGAAAGAACACTAAGCACTTCAACACATACCTTTTCATTTAAACCATCCGGCTTCAGTTCCTGCAAGACGGAGAGAGGCTTACCATAGCAAGAAGCAACCTGGCTAACATACGGGTATGTTAACCTCTCCATTTGCTCAACGGAACTCTTGAAGATGTCAGAAGCCTCGGGACGGTACAAGGGAGATTTCTCTAAAGGATGGCTTGACTCATGAAGCTTATAACCCGCAATAAGACCTTGATGTTTTCCCAGATTGAGCAGTTTAGTGTAAACCTCACCAAGAGCAGAGTTAAACTCTTTAGAGTGAAGAAGATAGGTAACAACCTGATGAAAACCCTGCTCAATAAGCCACTAGTTATCCCCGGTGGCTTGGGCAACCAAAGTCTTCAAACCATCTTTTTCCACATCAAAAGCCTTCTGTTGAACAACCAGGGCCTCTCTATCAGACTTCAGCTTCAATCGGTCAGCTTCAAAACTCTTTTTGAGATCACTCATCTCAATTTCGTGTCTCTTTGTCAAATCACTCACTTTCTTGGTCCAAGCCAGCTCCTTTTCAGAAAAGCTATCAATCTCCTTCTTCATGGAGGCAATTAAAGCTTTCATCTTTTCCTTCTTCTTAGAGGTTTCCTCGTATTCCTGAATGCCTTTGGCAAACCGAGTAACACCTTCAGCCAACAGGGCTGAAAGGTTGCAGGAACTGAGCATCATCCTAGAAATAAGATGATCAGCCTCCATCTCTGAAATGGCATCCCGAACACCAGGAGGAGCAAAATGAGCTAAGGCTTCAGCACAAACAGCCGGATCTTTGAAACTATCTCCGACTTTAACCCCCCAGTTGGGCACATAAACCTCTTGACCCTCTGAACCTTCGAAGCTCTCAACGTTTTTGACTGACGGACCTTGAATGACAGGAGTGGTACCTTTCTTAATTAATTTCTTCTTTTTGCTTGAAACAACTAACTCCTTCTCCTTACACTTGCCAACATCAATGGCCTGATCGCTGATACCTCAATATCATCACTAACATCAACAACCTCCGAACCAGATGGCTGATCAACACCTTTCAGATAACGTTGGGAACGACGAGTGGAAACCTTGGAAGCAGTAGTCTTGGTAAAGCCTTTAACATTTGGGACATTTACATACCCAGAACCCTCGAACCTATAATCAGAACCTCTAACAACCGCATCCTCACCCGGAGTGGCACCAACATCATCAAAGGCAACATCAGAGGTATCATCACTTTTGATAAAGTCAAGTGCAGACATAACTGCAAAACAAACAAAAAACACATAAGCAAACACAGAAATAGGAACGCAAGAGCACAAGAAGAACAAATGCATACCCTTCCCATCTCTCATAAGCACCGGGTCTCGATCACGTTTTTCCCAAACTTTACTAAGACCCAATAACACCAACAAATGCTCGGGAAAGGGACGAAGCCTTGAAGAACACTCTCTAAGGGTTTTTAAAAACCGTGTATTTATATCAGACGCAGAAGGCTCAGGTTCATTCAAAACAGCATCCGGGTGTCTCCAAACAAGTTTAAAAGGGACAATTTCTTCCGACACCTAGAAAAACCGGTCCTTCCAGACCCCAAGGGTAGAAACCATAGATGAAATCAAGCAGGTGTCAACTTGAGTGGTCTCGAAGGTGAACCAATCACCATTCTTAGCCAATCGGAAAAAACGGCGGAATGATAAAAGCAGTGTTGCAAAAATCGGCCTAGGCGGCCGATTAATCGGCGCCTAGGCGCTAAGTGGCCATTCACTGCCTAATTTTGAGCTAGTCGGTCAATTAATCGGCCATGGTCAAAGTCGGTCAAAATCGGTCCTAGGCGGTCAAAATTGGTCAGAATCGGTCAAAATCGAACCATACTATCTGAAACTTGAAGTATTTATGTGAATTTTGAAGTATTATTTTTATATTGTTGGGTATATATACATAATTTTGAAAAAATACATATAAAAATCCCATTCCGATTAATCCCGATTAATCCCTAGGTGGTACCTCACCGCCCGACTAGCGCCTAGCGCCTTCTACAACATTGGATAAAAGAGTGGGCCCGACACAAAATTTCAAAATGTAAAACCCTAGCCATTCCAAGGGGGTGAACTTGACCAAAAGATATACGATAATATTCCAAGATATTCAAAACAAAGTTTGAAAACGGATGACGAAGATTTGAAAACTCAAAATGTCGACAATACAAAGCAATCGAACCAGGGGGACATTGATCGATAGACTTATCACAAGCCGGAGCAACCGGTTTAAACTTCGTCCCTATCCCCCATTCCATACAAAACAAATCGACTTCCTCTTGAGTCATTCGAGAAAACGACTTTGCCATATCCTTACGAGCACCCATGATATGATAAATTAAATAGAAAATAAGTAAAGGAAACTAACCTGATTTGATAAAGGGGAAAAACTTGAGGAAAAAGAGGGCAAGTAATGTTCTTCTGATAAAATATGTGTAAATAAATGAGATAAAAGGTAATAATTAAGTGGTAGAATTAAAATTGCCGCCTGACAAACTGCCACAAGTCATGTCAACTGTCTTGTCAAATTTCGAAATTCAAAAACCTCAAACGTTCTCAACCTTCCAACCCTTGAACCCTTGAAGCCTTTAGACAATAAAATACATGTATAAAAGTCAGAAGTCTTAGAGCTCATTTCCCAAAAACCTCTGACTTGGGGGGCTGATGACGGGGGTAGCCTAAGACCAAATATAAATGACTTAAATACGTAAATGCTCATAAGGCAAAATGGTTCAAAGGTTAAAAACCTGGGAAGTCGAGATAAAGCAATGCGGGAACAGTAAAAGGTCATGTCTCTGGATTGCTTCACCAACTCACCAGCCGCAAAAGCAATGTAGGTCCACAGAGCACACTCTATTATCCGCGGGTCAAAAGGCTTCAACCCCCGAAAGGGCAAGTCCCCCACTGCAAGCATGTTCATTAGTCAAACTCATTCCTCTTCGAGTGATGTCTTCTCCTATATATTAGACACTTCATTTACTAAGGGACACACTCCGATCAGCTCTGATTCTTGGAGAATCTCTGATCATTGCTCTCAAGTACTTGCTTCATGCGAGTCACTTGCTTTCACATTCAACACACACATTCCTTTTGCTTGCACATCCGAATCTGAACATACTTCAGAGGAGGATCTTTAGCAAACAACAAAATTAATCTAGTGAACCTCCTTCCACGTCTTGCAAACGTGGGGGGACCCCACGACCTGCGTTAGGCAAAGTTGAACCCTTCAACCCTTTTGCCTAACCAACCCAGCTACTACCTTTGGTCTGTTATTTGTTGCATCAACAAACCCGATTTATAGCCAACCCGGTTTGAACCCTTTTCAACCCGTAGGGTTGTACTCGGTTTGGATGTTTTTCAGCCACACCGGTTTCAACCCGGCAGTTTGTAACCCGCATGACACAACCCAATTTGTTAAACTCATTTGAACCCTATTTAATGAACCCGCTTAACAAATATTGATTGTAAAAGTAACTTAGCTTGTCATTTTTTTTGACAATTGGCACCAACTAGTTGTGATTGTTTTTTTATAATATTCTTAAATTCTATGTCACAGACTCAATTCTTATTCTCCTAATCTCCTATCTAAATGCAACTCATACAAAACAATTCCACAGTTTCGATTCTTATAATATTGATATTATGATTTACTTATACAACTTAAAAAATATATAAAATATGAAGCTTTTAGTTATTTATATTTATATTATATTTTATAAGAAAAAAATAATATGGTTGAGATATAGGGTTGAACCCGGTTTGAGAGCCCAACCCGGTCCCAACCCAACCCGAACTGGTTTCATAGGGTTGAGTTTTATTACTTTATAAACCACCAACCCGGGATGAACCCAACCCGGTTTCACTCAACCCGGTTTGACATTTTTAACATTCACTTCAAACCGGATTCAAACCCTAACCCAACTTGTGCACCTCTATCTACACCCATAAGATCTACCTACATATAATATAATAAACTATAAACAAAACAAAAATTGTTTAAAAAAAAAACTATAATGCAAGTGTATCACCTCAATTTTCTAGGAATTTGAAACTTTGTTTGGGTATATGCATCATCAAATTACAGAACTACACTACCGAATATCAACAGTCTTGACGCTGCAGCGAGAAAAGAGATATTCTATAATAATAACAGAAATAATTTCCAAACAAAACTGGTGATCGTCAATAATTTGATTTAACAAAAAATAAAAACCTTGATTATTACATGTTACAACAATAGTCAACTGCCAATCAAGCTTGGTGTAGGCATGTCGTTTCATCCATTGGCGGTTGATTATATTAACCAACATTCACGTGGAAAAATCCCCAAAAATCATAGACTGTCCGAGCGCTGTTCTTACACGAAGCTGCAAAAAACAATACAGCATCATACATCATGCATCAAAACAAAAACTGAAACTGGTAATCTTTCAACGGTTTTGGTCCCACTTAAATTCGACAGAAATTGAGTGATGGGTAGATATGGGGTTCAAGTAAAAAGTGGCGATGTTTTGTATGGGTCAGGTTGGGCCGAAACACTTTTTGTCTAAATCTTTTGCTTTTTTCTACGGTCAACTAGTTACAAATATTCTATTATCTCAATCTTGCTACAACTTTTTGAAGAAACCTATTTATGATACTTTATGGAGTAAAATGCCATTTCGTCCCCTAAGGTTTGGTCAGTTTTGTCACTTTCTTCTTTTTTGTTAACTTAAAGAGCAATTCGGTCTTTTTCACTTTATGTACAAGCATTTTGCATAATGTACAAGTATTCAAAATACCTTAAAATTTTCCGCATCAGAATCCAAAAGGTTTGAAATCTTGTCATTTTCACCCAACTCGTTAACTCCATCCATTTTTCTCCGTTAAGTCAGGGGTATTTCCATCTTTTTTGTTAACTTAAAAGGCACTTCAGTCTAGATTTCAAACATTATGGGGTTGTTTGGCTAAGCTTATTTTAGTGACTTATTTACTTTTTGAAAAGTTAAAAGGTGTTTGGGTTAGCTTATTATGTGAGAGAAATAAGTAAATAAGTAATTCCATTATGACTTATTTGCTTTTCAAATAAGCAAATAAGTCAAAAAAATAAGCTTAGCCAAACAGCCCCTATGCATAATGTACAAGTATTCAAAAATACCCTTAACGAAGAAAAGACGAAAATACCCCTAACTTAAAGGAGAAAAATGGATGGAGTTAACGAGCCCGATAAAAATGTCAAGATTTCAAACCTTTTGGATCCAGATGTGGAAAACAAACCTTTGGACGAAAGTCGCAAAACTGGCCAAACCTCAAGGACGAAAATGGCATTTTACTCTATCTTATGCATTAATATACACTTTGGGAGATGTTTGATTGATTTCCTTTTTAGTTAACTTTCTTTACATAATAAATAAGTAATTGGTTGCGTCACGTGTCGCAATTCTATGAGGCCAATATTTTTGTTCATGCTTCTCTTATTTCACCCATTTGTTTTCTATTTCTTAATTTACATAAAGTTAATTAAAAAAAGAGTTAAATGCTTGGTTGGTCCCTGTGGTTTTCAAAAATTGCAGACTTGGTCCTAGTGGTTTACTAATTACACGCGTGGTCCCAAAACTTGTCAAAAATGCACTCGGTTGGTCCCCAACCCTAACATCAGTTAAATTTCTCAGTTAAGTCCATGTTAAATGACCAAATTACCCTTGCTTATTAACTCTCATCATCACCACCACCGCCCGTAAGATGTATTCTGGAACATTGTAACCTGAACAAAATCACCACCATTACCACCACTGCCGTAGACGGCGTGGATCCGGCGGCGAACGCCGCCGTCGGCTAACACCACCCCCTCATCATCATAATCATCCCCGTCTTCAACCGCATCAGTATCATCATCAACGATAGCAGGTAACATCATCATCAACGATCAGAAATTAAAAGAAAAGAAAAGAGAGAAGAAAGGGGACACCAGTTCTTACCGGAATTTCGTTGAAATAAAGGGTACCACCGCCGTCACCATCTTCAATCATCATCGTCATCACCCAAGCCAAAACAACTGCCACACCCCCCACCGATTCACCCATGAAATCCAGAACCACCCCTACCATCTTCCGGTTACAATTTCTCGAACTGAAACGTACTCCGATCTGGCAAACGCCTCTCCATCGCTTCGGAATCGGTCCCAGATTCAGATCGGAAAAGCTCCGCCTCTCCGGCCATATTCCGGTGTCAAAATGTAGGTTTTGACGGTTGGATCTGTGGATGTTGTCTCACTGGAGGTGAGGATGAAGATGAGGGAACAGAGGAGTAAAGTCATTGGAGAGGCTTTGGGAGTGTGAAGTGTGAAGTGGTTGTGTGTATCGATGATGAAGATGATGATGATGGTGATTTGCAGTGGGTTTTGTTAATAAGAAAGGGTATTTTGGTCATTTAACATGGACTTAACTGAGATATTTAACTGATGTTAGAGCTGGGGACCAACCGAGTGCATTTTTGACAACTTTTGGGACCAAGCGTGTAATTAGTAAACCACTAGGACCAAGTCTGCAATTTTGGCAAACCACAGGGACCAACCAAGCATTTAACTCTTAAAAAATGTGAATCATATCTTAATTCTTATCTCAAAATGTCGTTTAATAATTCCTAAATCTTCATTACTAACTATTTAATATAATGGTTTTTTAATAGAAAATTAGTAGAGAAAGAGACCTTAACGTCCAAGCAGGGATCATTGGCCATGTTCTTTAGCTGAGAAACGATGCCAGCATTTCTTAATTTGACCACACGCGCTAATGCACCGGCCCCGGTTGGAATGGTGAGATTTACTATCGTCCAAACAGCAGCTGTTCTTAATTGGGCAACTTCACTTTGCAACATGGTCACCATTATTGATTGGGTATCACCGTTACTTGAATCCGGGAGAATTTGGTGCATAACCGCTTCCTTTTGGAACTCTTTTCCAGATGCCACATTGCACAGGACATACATTCCCTGTTCAACATACATATATATTCAGAATATATTTTACCCAATCTTAAATAGACAAAATCCAGTTTTCAAAGTATTTTTGTCAATTTAAAAGGGTGGTCGTATATAATTAGACATCAAGTCATCATAACTTTATTCAGAAGTTGTCGGTTCATGAAACCGATTTACAGGTAACAAAAGTGGAATTTTAATCCCACTTTATTATGAATAGATTGATACAAATTAAGTCTGTCTAAACAGGCCAACAAATTGTTTTAGCTAAAACAATACCAAGTATATTTTTAACGCATACACGATATAACCTCCTAGGGTTAGGATCATCTGAGAACCTCTAGGGTAATTGAGAACCTTGAGAAAATTCTGGACCACACAATTTTCCCAAGCAAAAAATGCAAAAAAAAAGCTAAATCGTAGGTTTTTCTTTCAGTTTTTTTTTGGATATATACACGTGTATATTGTCAATCTTTAACTATACATATGTGTATATACGTGTGTAAAATTGGAAAGTAAGTATTGTACATCTATGTTTGATAATGTACATATATCTCTATATAAATGAAGATTATGGTTTTGAACATGTTTTTTTTCTAGTGAACATATGTGTAGATACGTGTTTAAAATTTAAAAATAAGTATCATCTCATACATATATGTTTCATAATATACACGTATGTATAATTTAAAAAATAACAATATACACATGTGCATAATTAAAAATTGACAATATACAGATATGTATAATTCCCCAAAAAAAACTCTTAGAAGTAAAGAAAATGGCTTAGAAAAAATGTGCAATACAGAATGGTTCTCACGGTTCTCAATTTCCAATAGGTTCTCTTAGGATCCCTACCCTAACCTCCTAAATGGTTTGATTCGAAGATTTAGATTATTATTGTAAGAACACTATTGTGTAATCATAATTAAAGCGTTTACTATTTATAAAAGAATTCCAAAATATAGATCATGATAATATTAAGAATAAATGAAACTCATAAAACAACAAAAGAAGTCGAATATGCTACTCAGTTTTCAAACTTTCTCTCTTAAATATGCAATTATGATGATAATATTGGGTTAGAGTTAACTAAAGCACAAGATTTAGTGAAAAGAGCTGAAACCTGAATCAAAACTTCAGGTTTTGAAGCATTCCGTAGTTGTCTTCCAACAGCGTTCAGCAAAAGAGCATCCTCAGTGAAGACATAGTCGATAGAGTCCAGAGAACCGTTAACAAGGTTGCAAATAAGGCCCAAAGCATGCTCTTGTACACAAGCACTGGGATCTGTTACAGGTAATAAAACCATGCACTTGTCAATGTATGGTTCATTTGTTCGTTTATTTATGAACGGGTGTTCTTTATCTCTAATGGGTCAAGTGTTACCCAAGATTAGGGGTGTGAATTTCTGACACGACCTGAAAACACGACACAAACCTAACACGAAATTTGCAGGTTTTGGTTTAGTCTAAACATGGTTGGATCAGTTTCACGTTGAACCCACGAACCCGTTTAGCTAAACGGGTCGGGTTCGTGTCAACTCGGGGCGGGTTAACCCAATTAACCCATTTGTATTATATTTTATTTTTTTACAATATGTTTTATGCCATAAATTAAATTGGGTGGGTATTTTATGCCATAATTATAACTTCAAAAAGAGAAATTGACATAAGATTTTATAATTAAAATATAATTCTATTATATACATTTGTGTGTTTTGTTGTGGTAAAATTTTAATGATATATTAATTTGCAACAAATTTTAAAAAATAAAAAAATCGGGTTGAACGGGTTGTGTTCGGGTCACCCCGCAAATATTCGGGTCGATTTTCAGGTTTGAGTCGTGTTCGGCTTTGTCTAAAATTTTCGGGTTCGGGTTGGGTTGGACCGCCAACCCGCAGACAGGGCCAGTTTAGCACTAGTGCATAAAATCTCAGATGCCGTTTCATCCAATAATTTAGATTCTTATTAAAACAATATAACTTTGGTGATCATACTTGACACGTTAACTATTATTAAAAAAAACTAAAACTTCTGAACAAAAAGTGAGTTGAGCCGACCCCATCTGTTGTAACTTGTACCAAAATTACTCCTTTTGACCCGTTACCCGATCCACTTAACCAGCCCATTTTCCACCACTAGAAGTGACGATTAGATTACCGGAAACGAGGCTTGTTAACGACAATGCTCTGAGCTCCAAAAAGATCCCTTCTTTACACCTGCTGTCGACAAGAAACATCAAGTTTCTCAAAGCCCATACGGCATTTAGTCTAACTCTTGAATCCATAGATTTTGATAGCTCAACAAGTTGTTTCACACCTCCGTTTTGTACAAAAAGAGACTTGTGCATTGTAAAATCAATCACTAAGTTACTGATAGTACGCAGTGCAGCAACCTGCAAATTCAGCATATGAGAGTGAGTTCTATGTTACACATCTGATAACTCGTAAAAGCCTTCAAATAGTAAACCCCAATAATCAAACTGAAGTTACAATGTACCTGAACAGATGTAGAAGTATCATCTAGAAGCTGAATCAGCGGTATAATAACTGATTCTGTCATAAAATGACCTGCACTCAGATACTGAAAAAAAAATACTGTTCTAAGAGAAGATCATCAAAAAATTCTTTAAAACAACATCCCATGTTTTTTTTTTCTCGAAAGAGTAACATGTCATTTTCGTCCTTGAGGATTGGCTACTTTTGCAACTTTCGTCCAAAGGTTTTTTTTTTTTCCAAATATGGGCCCAAAAAGTTTAAAATCTTGCCGTTTTCATCCAACTCGTTAACTCCATCCATTTTTTAACTTTAAGTCAGGGGTATTTTCGTCTTTTTAGACTTTTTGTAATGATTAAAGGGTTTGGGTGGGGAGAAAGTCAACAGAGATGGATCTTTATTTTTTATAGTGTTTTTATTTTAATAAAAAAATGTCTAAAAGACGAAAATGCCCCTCATTTAACGGAGAGAAATGGAGTTAACGAGTTGAATGAAAATGGCAAGATTTCAAACCTTTTGGATCTAGATGCGGAAAAACAAACCTTTGGAGGAAAGTCGCAAAAGTGGCCAAACCTCAGGACAAAAATGGCATTTTACTCTTCTCAAAACTACAAACCTTAACCGAGCGGGAGATATTTTTCAAACACATGCATGCAGCAACACGTACATCCACCATAGCATGACTCAGAGCGTCAGTTATGATGCTTATGGTCTGTAGCTATGAAGCCAAAGTTAAAACGTTTAAATACATAAACAATATAAGATATTTAACATAAAACAAATTTCAAACATTAGAAAAAGAACCTTGGGTGATTCCAAAAGAACCGATCTACTACATTCCAAATTTGAACATAGATTAGCGAGTATCATTAACATTCCCTCGAGTCGTTTGGGTTGTAACGATTCCTTTTGCATGTGGTCACAAAGCCGGTCAATTGTATTTGCCTCAAAAGCCGATTTTTGCAAACTCTCTTCATCCGCTATAAAACTCGATAAAGTAAACAATGCTTCATCTCCCACTTGACCAGAATCATCGATAAGTTCCAGTAATATTAATATCAATTTGGTTCTGATCCCCACCGATTGAAGATATGATGGAGCAGCGTTTTTAATCAAAATTAAGCACGTACATGCAAGCAATCTTGTTCTTGGATACTTGTCTTTCGTCAACTCTATTAACGTACCCCACGTTCTACCGTTTTCGGGACCCACAAACTCTGAAATAACTTGCGGGTTTTGTTTGATGATTGTAGCGAATGCTTCTAAGCTTGCATCTCGTTGGCTTGTGGTGCCTTCGAGAAGGTTGATAAGGCGTTTTAGTGTTCCGGCATCGCCCAGAGTCTTCTGCTCGTCGTTTGTTTCGCAAGAATGTGTTATGATACTGGCACCAAGTGCAGTTAAATTTTCGTTGTTTTTATCTAATAAAGATGTAAGAAATTCCATGTTTTTCTCTTGGAAAAAGTCGTACTTGGGTGCCACTTTTGATTGATATATCATTTTTAGAGCACGAGCACCTGCATCTACAACCTGCATGATAATAGTTAGATACAAAATCATATTGTCGAGGATTGGGAAATAGAATCTTAACTGTTATAGATCAACGAGCGCTAATTGTGGTGTAATATTGATTAAAGTACCAACAGAAGCAGCTTATGTTGGGGTAGTATTGAATATAAATGATTACGCACCGAAGGTGTACGCATTCCACATGCCACAATCAACACAAGAAAGATACAACATGATTGCAGTCCAGTAGTACATAATTAACAAACTGCAAATCTGAAATTAGCATTGCCGTGTAATCTAGCTCTAGAATCAGCAATGACATACTCATAAAACTTCTATTCATCACAAAACTTAACAATCTAATATCCAGCAAAGGCTCTAACTGCTTAATTATCAGCATAGCATGTAGGATCCACAAATCATAGCCAGTTAAACTCATCAAATTACAAAACCACATATAGGCTTCATCATAAAATCAAAAGTAAACCGTCTGTAATATCAGTTACAAAACCGCATCCTATGCAGGCTAACCTAACCCTAACTGATGTTCGTCATTTTCTAGCATTTAGTCATTAGGCAACATAGGTTTACACATTCCACATGCCACAATCAACACAAGAAAGATGAAACAAGATTACACATCCACAGTTGTACAGAATTAACAAACTGAAAATCTGAAATTAGCATTGTCATGTCAGTTACAGAACTACATCCTGTGCAGACTAACCTAACCCTAACTGATTCGGTACGTCAATTTCTAGCATTTTGTCATTAGGCACCAAAGGTTTACACATTCCAGTTGGATCTGGAATCAACAATGACATACTCATAAAACTTTTATTCATTGCCAACATTAACAATCCAATATGAAGCAAAAACTCTTAACTGCTTATACTGTTAAACATCATAATAATCTATTAACTTATTATCAATAAGCATAGCCTGTAGGATTCACAATCACATCAAATTACAAAACTACAAATACATTTCATCATAGATTCAAAACTAAACCGTCTGTAATGCAGTTACAAAACCGCATCCTGTGCAGGCTAACCTAACCCTAACCGATTCGGTATATCAATTTCTAGCGTGCCAGTAACAAAAATTCAAAATTACAATCTTATATGAAGCAAAGACTATTAACTGCTTATACATCACAATAATCTTCAAACTTATCATAAATCAGCATAACATGTAGAATCCAAAAATCACATCAAATCAAATTACAAAACTACAAATACATTTCATCACAGATTAAACCGTCCGTAATGTCAGTTATAACTTTAACCCTAACCGATTCGATACGTCAATTCCTATCACAACAACAACAACAAAAACTAAAAATACACAAATTATCTATACCTTTTCGTTCGAATGCGAGAGAAGATTCACGAGATGAACAAAAGCTCCGGCATCTAAAACCGCCTTAACACCGGAATCAACACCGCACGCAAAGCTTCCAATTGTAGCGGCACACTGAACGAGAATGGAATCGGATGAGAACGAAGACGATGAGAGAATCGAAACGACGAACGGAACGGCTCCGAGCTTGATGTAGGAGAGTTTTTTCGTTCGATTGCCGATTATCTGGTTTTTGAGGTCTCGGAGGACCTTTAATTTGGCTTCGCCGCCGTCTGAAGCGGCGGAACGGAGGCGCTGGATTAAACCCTCAGGGCGGTGAGTGGTGGAAGCGGAGCCTGGCATGGTTGTTGGACGACGGGGAATGTCATACGCGCCGCACCAACGCGTGTGTATAGGCGCGTTAGTGTGTGTTATGGAAATAAATGGGAGTTGGAAGAGGAGTTTGACGAGCGTTTGGTGTTTTTTCTTATTGGAGGAATATTATCTGCCTCAAAATTATTTACTTAATATTTATATAAAATTTTATATAAAAAAAAGAGTAAACTGCAATTTTACACCCTGAGGTTAGGGGTGATTGGCACTCCTACCCCCCTAAGAAAATAATTGCAAAAATACACCCCACTGTTAACCCTTATGTCGCACTTCTACCCCCCGCCGTTAAAGTGGGTTAACAGTCTGTTAACTCTAAGTTGAAATTACTATACTACCCTTACATACCCTTACATTTTACCCCCCAACATTCCTGTTAAGTCGCACAGTTACCCCCTGAGATTTACAAAACCCTTCCCGCCAAAATCAAATACATGTTCTATGATTCTAAACCAAAATTCTGAACCTGTTTTTTTATCTAAAACCTAATAGTTTCATTTTGAACACGTAATCTGAAACAAAACATCAATTCATTAAAGCATTCATACTTGTTCATTTTGATCAAACATCAAACCAGTTTGATCAAACATCATACTTGTTCAAAAATACCTGTATACACATGAAAGCATCAGTATACACATGAAAGCATCAGTAATCTGAATGAACAAGCATCAGTATATGATCATATGGCTAGCATCAGTATACACATGAAAGCATCAGTATACACATTCAAAAATACCTGTATACACATTCAAGCATCAGTGTACACACCCTGAAATACCTGTATACACATGAAAGCATCAGTGTACACACCTTGAAATACCTGACCCAAACTGTGTGGACAGACATGCTGCATATTATGACCCAAACTGTAATGCAAGGCACATACCTGTTGTGGACTTATGCCCAAACTGTAATCTGCATATTATGGCTAGTAGGTTTCTGTCATCAACTGCACATCCAACTGCACATTCATATGGCTAGCAAGTGAATACTTACACCTTGACCACTGTCATCAACTGCACATTCAACAACTAACATGCTGCACATTTTGATCAAATGGACAAAATGTAATCCTAATCAAACACCAACACATCAACACATCAAACATCAAAACACATTACCATTCCTACTTCAAAGTTAAGTTAACATCAAAACATCAACACTTCTGGGATTATCCTACTTCAAAGTTAAGTTAACCTACAACTTAACCTACAAAAAGGCACATACCTGCTGCATGTTTATAGGTTTCATGTGCTTAAACTTCAAGCAGGTATGCTTGATCACCACTATCAGTTTAAGCACAAAAGAACACATTAGCTGTAAACACTTGTGTGATCATGTAACTGTCATCAACTGCACTTTTTGATCCTAACCTGTATGATCATCAACTGTATGATCATGTAACTGTATGATCATCAACTGCACATCTAACCTGTATGATCATGAAACTGTATGATCATAACACCCACCCTATAACCTGCTGCACATTTCAACATTTCAACAACTAACCTACTCCACATTTCAACAACCTATAACAGCATTTTCATCAAAACATCAGACTTCTGGATTAAACAACATTTTCATCAACATACAAAATGATGGATTAAACATCATTTTCATCAACATACAAAATGATGATTGTCTAACTTGCTAATGCTAAGTTAACATACAAAATGATGATTGTCTAGCTGCTGCAAATGTTATCCTACTTCAAAGTTAACTTAACCTACAAAATGCACATTACTATTCCTACATAACTACTATCTTATCATCCGCTCAACTCTCCGGTGGATAATGGAAGTTAAGGACATGCCTCCCAAACACGGAGACCACCAGGTGGACCACCAATGATGAGCTTGATAAGCTCATCGTCAGGTCCCCGTTGAAAACAAGTTGTTGTAATGATGGGACCCTTTATTTGAAACGCATAATGTGAAACACACGAATATGTGGTTTCAACGGATTGTTGGACTTCTCTATTCGATCATCTTTCCAAACTGCAACACACGAAATACTGAACAATTTAAATTGACACCTTCAATTGAGAGATTCATAGTTTAATACACATCGTATAGGCCTATACGATGCGTATTAATCGACGAAATTACTGAAATACCCTTGTTTTTTTTATAAATTCAGGGGTATTTTTGAGAAAATTCAAAGTTTAATACGAATCGTATAGGCCTATACGATGCGTATTAAGCCGATATACGATACATCTTAGGCCTATACGATCGTATATGATGTATACCTTCAACATACGTCGTTTCGGTGACGTTCGGTTGCGTGCAATTATCGTATTCTATGATTATGTACAGTTTTGTTTGAAATCCACTTGTATTGTATAGTGCCGTGTTATATGTATACGCGTGTGGAAATATCATTAGTCGCGTATTTTGATGTATTTTTGCCTATTTTGACGTATTCTAACATATTGTTGCGTATTTTATAGTATGTTTGACGTATTTGAGCGTATTCTAACGTATTTTAGCTTATTTTAACCTATTTTAGGTTATTTTTACGTATTTCGGCATATTTTAACGTATTTCGACGTATTTTATCGTAATATGACGTATATGAACATATTGCAGCGTGTTTTAGCATATTTTCATGTATTTTAGCGTATTTTAGTATATTTTTTTTCATATTTTTGCGTATTTTTGCCTATTTTATAGCATTTTAGGGTTTTTTTTTCGTATTTTAGCGTATGTTGAAGGATAACGCAAACAAGTTCTCCACAGTTTGTTATTCAGATCTCTATTCGGTCATCTTTCCAAACTACAACACACGATAACTTTAAACTTTATATTGTGTGATTTGACCAGGGAAGGATTGGAGGTGATTTCTACTTTTAATAAGCTGTCACAGTTGTCAAATTCGTTGCGTGCATTCATATTGTTGAGACAACAACAGATAATGAACGGATTGTTGGACTTCTTATTCCAAATGCAGCTGTAGGATCCGTACTTAAAGGTCTCGCTATAATATGCAACCGAGACCGCCTTGTTAATTTTAATGAAGCAATGAAGATTGAATGTGCAAACCACAACCGTCTTTTACTATGGAAACGGTGGCTATGGGAAATACAAACCGCAATCGTTTGTGACTGTGGGAAACACAAGTTTTCTTTTTCAGCTTGATGGATGTCCGTTATCTTAACGCTTCTCCTTACATTACTGATCTGGAATTGGAGAACCGTTGTGTATTTGCTTACTGATCTGGAATTGGATAACCGTTGTATATCTGAATCAGGTTCTCAAACAAACACTACTAAAGATGAGTTGGTATTGAACCAAGAATATGAAGATCACGGTGCAGACACTGTCACACCCCAACCGATGGCGGAAACATCGGAGTGAGACGAAAACGAGAATGCAAGAGACTTCATAACACTATTTGTGACAATATTTAAATCAACCGTTTTCATTTCATAAACCAAATTGTCAAACATTACAAGGAAATTCAAATAACAACAAGTTCAATAAAAATACATAACAACATAAACAAAATTGATACAACATATTAAACTTAAAGTGTTTATATGTGTATCTAAGCATCAACGCTACTTCATTTCATTGCATCGTCATCCTCAACCTGTAACATGTTTAAAATAAAGTTCAATGCAAAAGCAAAGGCGAGTATACAAGTTTGATACATACATAGCATAAAGAGTGAATTGTAGGTTTTGTCCTTTATCTATATACCGATTTTCAGGCGATGTCCTTTGTCTTTAAAATTGACGAGTTTTGTACCTTTTGTTTTAAAATGTTGCACGGTGTGTCCTTTAAGGCTAACCCAGTTAATTTTAAATGTTAAGTGAAGGGTAATTTGGTCTTTTAACTTATTTATTAAAAACACCATTTTAATAATTAAAACTAAATAAATTATATGTTATATATATATATATATATATATATATATATATATATATATATATCTAAAACACACGCTTTATCCCTCTACTTTATCTCTCTCTAGAGCAAAGCCCACCACCACTTGCCACCCCAACACCACCTCACTCGGCAACAAAACCTTCACATCCTATCAAATTATCAAATTCATTCGTGACTCTTTTCGATTCGCATCCTAAGCAACAAAACCGCTCAATCAATTTTACATTCAAATTTCATTTCAATGTCACAGTTACCCCAATTTGAAAAATGGCCATTGCCGGAAAAATGCTCACCATGGTCAGACCTTAATCGCTCAAATTGAGAAACCCCCAATTTGGAGCTCACCATGGTCGAACCACCTTAAGTCTAAAATTTGTTGAAGATAAGTTTAATTTTACAAATTTGAATTCACAATTTAAGATTTTATATTTCTAACAACAAAATGTAATCTAAAATAAATGCAAATAGGTGAATACGGTTCAATAGTATTCAGAAAGTAGGACAAAATTTGTCCTAACAAAATTCAATAATTAAAATTCAACCAATATAATTGGATCTTCCGTAGATAGCCATGGAAGAATACACAGTTCTGGACTCCATCCTCAAAGATATTACTGATAACTTTGAAATTAGCTAATTTAGAAAACACAATTAAAAAGAGTTTAATTTCTTGTGACAAACAAAGTAAATATCCAACTTGTGCAAATCCAAACATCGACCTGTTTAGAAAATTTGCTTTTAGGACACTGGTAGTACCTACCATTAATCCGAGACGATGATATCTTTCTTGCCTTTTCTGCCCGATCAATTATACCTGTCAGATATCACCGTTGCTGGAGCTCACCAGATCTGACATCGGAAAATGGCTCTTGCCAGGCCCTAAACTACTCACAATCGGCTTCAAGAAATCCCACCATGGCTCCTGGTGGTGTGACAGTGGTGGTCTGACCATTGCGGTGTGAGGGTGGTGCCGTGGTGGTTCTTGTGTGAGGGTGGTGGTGCTAGAGAGAGGAGAGTACAGAGAGAGTGTGTGTTGATAGTGTGTGTTTTAGAGAGAGATACTGTGTGTTTTTAGGTATATATAATTCATTTTTGTATTATTTATTAAAGGCAGTAAAATGTGCTTTAAATAATAAATAAGTTAAAAGACCAAATTACCCTTCACTTAACATTTAAAATTAACTGGGTTAGGCTTAAAGGACACATCGTGCAACATTTTAAAACAAAAAGTACAAAACTCGTCAATTTTAAAGACAAAGGACACCGCCTGAAAAACGGTATATAGATAAAGGACAAAACTTGCAATTCACTCTAGCATAAAAAAGATAAGTTTAAACGATTCCTCATGGCAAGCTAATGATACAAGATAAACATTAAAATCGGCATGTGTTTAACAAATCAAACCAATGATGAAACGCAATAAGCTCATGACATAACCTCAAGTCTACGGGTGGTGCATTAATCCTATAGCGCTATATATGTCAAGGATAGGCTCGATCGAAGCTAATGATAAGTCTAACACAAAACGAATAACCCCAAGCTCAATGTATCAAGTAATCAAGTAGGCAAGCATGTAATAGGAATGTTTGTGCATTTACGAATAAAGTTCAAGTGTAAGTTTCATAAGTAAACATGTTACACCCCAAAAAGTGGTAAACGTAAAAAGGGGGTTCGAGTATACTCACGGTTTTGCAAGCTTTCCATTTGATATACCGCGAGTGTTTGGTTGATTAGTTTGGAGCACCTTGTCCTTCTACACGAAGAAACATAGGTGGGTGAGTATGGAGTGTTCATCAGAAGATTAAGATTCGGATTTTAAAATACATGAAAGTAAACATATGAAGAAAATAACCACCTAGCACACATATTTGTTTTTGACACTATGAAACTCAAAAGAGTTTAGATGTTTTCATGGGTCAAATGCCCATTAGAATCGTGACAAGCATTATGGTCCTTAGATGATATAACCTACTATGTTGACAAATGACCACTAGTTCATCATCAAAAGTTCAATTATTGGGATAATATATAAGTATTATATAGTTGTACATTATGTCATATAGATCAAGCATGAGGTAGGAGGATGGATCCCCCATTTAGGAACCTCTTTGTATATCATATAAGTCATGTAGGAGGTAGGAAGAACAAGTCTTCCATTTAGGTACCTCTTTGGTGTTCACCACTACACTTGTTGTTATAAACAATCAAGGAGGGTCATGAACATACAATAAGAAAGGAAATAATTACAACTAATCTAAGAAATCATCAAGTAATGTGTGGATTTTTAGTAGGATAGCCCAAGCTAGTCCTATAATCACACAAACATCAAGCTTTAAGCCTGTTCACTACTTGTAGGTTAAACCCTAACCAAAACAGAAAGTTTATGAGGTTTTAACCTCTTATTTTAAGTGTCGCAACCTTGTTTTTAAGCCCAACTAACCATAAAAGTGATTACGAGCATAAGGACATAGGAATGTGTATGAGATAACTCAAGTTCAAGCAAGTTTAGTGAAGTTTAATCAAAACATAAAGTTTGGAGCCTTATTTGGTGATGTTCCAGCCTTGGTTTTCCATGGAAAACCTGTTGGAAACATACCTAAGGTTGTTCCAAGCAAGTAGGAAAAAGAATCAAAGAAAAAGGTTAATAAATGAGGAAGTTATGCTCACTTTTGTGAGTTGATATGAATTTGACTTGCTCTTGATTTCCAGCTGAGTTTTGAGAGGTTTTTGAGTGTGTTTAAGGGTTGGAAAAGTGGAAAAGTGGCTGGGATTAGAGTGGTATTTATAGGGAGTAATTAGGGTTTGGGTTGGTTGGCATTTAATACAAGTAGTTGAGGTTTAAAATAAAAAAAAGAAAATTTTCTAATTGTTGATGCTGTATCGAGATTGTGGCAAAAATGGTTGTTTAACAGCCATTAAAATGTTTCACTTTATTTGTTTGTGACACATTAGTAGGTGTAAATTTATGTTGTATATTATAAAATATAATATGGAATGTTAGTATGATCATGTTTAAAAGTGGCCTAAATATGAATTAGCCATGGAATTGACTATGTACTAGATTGGCCGTGAGGCCATCTTCATTTTTTTTTGTGAATTTCAATATTAATATAATATTAGGTATTATTATACTATTGTTTTTATTATTATTATTATTATTATTATTATTATTATATTACTATAATTTTTTATTATTATTATTATTATTAATTACTAGGATTATTTTTTTATTATTTTATTATTAGAATTTAACCATGTATTTAATAGTTAACAAGCACGTATAAGTTATGAGTACCAGTATGTCTAGTATCGGTTGCGCGTATGCATTCAAGATTGGTAATGTATTACCCAAGTATTGCAATACGTATAAGCATGTATAAAAATAGTATTCCATTATGACCAAAGTTTCGGATACAAGATTGAAATAAAATGCGAGCACGGTACGATTACAATTTCCAAAAAAATAGAAAAAAAAGATCTCACTTTCTAAATAAGGAAAGTGACAAAACGGGGCGTTACAGTCTCCCCTCCTTTAGGAAATTTCGTCCCGAAATTTAGGAAGATGCAACGAACAGATGTGGATACTTAGCCTTCATATCACTTTCGAGTTCCCAAGTAAACTCAGCACCACGTTTTCCTTCCCATCGAACCTTAACGATAGGAATTCGACTGCGCCTCAATTGCCTGACTCCTCGGTCCATGATCTCGACAGGTTTCTCCACGAAGTGTAAAGTCTCGTTGATTTGAAGATCTTCGAGTGGAACTTGAAGTCCTTTTTCAGCTAGACACTTTTTTAAGTTTGAAACGTGGAAGACAGGATGAACGTTGTTGAGTTCTTCAGGTAGATCCAGTCGATACGCAACCTTGCCAATCCTTTCGAGGATCTTGAAAGGACCTACGTAGCAAGGTGCGAGTTTTCCCTTCTTACCAAATCGAACTACGCCCTTCCAAGAGGATACCTTGAGGAGTACAAAATCACCTATCTCGAATTCCAAGGGTTTGCGACGCTTGTCAGCGTAACTCTTTTGTCGGCTTCTGGCTTACAGCAAGTTGTCTCAAACCTATAAAATCTTGTCCGTTGTCTCTTGTATAAGCTCGGGACCGGTGATTTGAGCTTCTCCGATCTCGTGCCAACAAATAGTCGAACGACACTTACGACCATACAATGTCTCGAAAGGTGCCATTTGAATACTCGCGTGATAAGTGTTGTTGTACGAGAATTCTGTAACAACCCTCGGTAAAACCAATGTTCTCATAATATTTCCGACCCTCTAGTATATTATAAAATGTCCCAATATGTTTTATATTACACCCCGTATGTGAAAACCGAGCCCGAAATATGTGATAGTATATAAAATAAATCAAAAACAAGAAAAATAGGGTTGAGGCGGGCCGCGTAGACCCACCCCATTCTGTTACGCGGGCGGTATCAAGGCTGGTATTGACTACCCTAATTTCTTTAGTTGAAGCGGGCTGCGTAAGTGTTCACATTAGTTAACGCGGGCCGCGATAGATCATGAAACACGGAAGCATCCGGTGCTGACACGTGTCAACATCGTGGCAAGTCTAGTAGCTGACCCAGCTAAGCTACAGCGTTGACCAATGTTGACGCGGGCCGCGTAAGTGACCCTTGTCTTTCACGCGGGCCGCGACAGGACCAGAAATCAGAACTATAAATAGAATGCATCAGTTTACGTTTTTCGTCGCTCACATTTCAATTCTAAATCTCAAATTCTGTAGAAGAGTTATTATAATACACGGGTATTATACCCCTAATTAGCGAGGTTCTGCTCCGTTGTAAGTATTATAACCCCAGTTTCGTAATAGTTACGCTGCCCGATTGATTTAGGGTTCCGTAACAACTGTCGTGGTTCTGCCCGACGTAGTTGTTGGAATGCCGTCTCGGGGAGGTTATTATTAATAATTTCAAAGGGTTATGATACTAACCAATGTACATTTGTATAAATTATAGACTATATCCAGGAAAACCTTACGAGAAGCCTAAGATAGCAATGTGAGTTTATCCTCTTTTTGTTAATGTTTTTGGAATGTTTTACAAAACCTTAATTATTTTATAATATGATTAAGCGGTGATTGAGTCTTTGTAATTCTTCAATTACTGCCGGTATTATGGGGTTTTGTATACAAAATTTACTACGAGTAGTAGTAAGTCTGAATGACAGTGCATTACCATTGGACATAGCCATAGATCTGGTCGAGTGGCAAATACTGAATGAGTAATTGTGTAGAAATAAACAATGTGATCGTTCTCAATACTGTTTTAATTGATAAAATGTTTCTTGATTAAACTGGGATTCGCTCACCAGTATTTCCGGCTGACAAATGTTTTTAAAACGCGTTACAGGTAACACAATGTGAACAGCCAATTAGTGAAAAGACAAATGTTTCTTGAGTAGTAAGTCTTAATGGAGAGCACTGAAGGCTTGGGGATAATGTGGCTATAAAAGTTACCTAATAAACGATGTTTTAAATTCAATAAGATTGGGTTTATCCCTATAAATGTATTGTAATAAGAAACTTGGGTTTTACCCATGTGATTATTAATATAAAATATGGTGGTTTTACTCTGATAAACATTTCCTAACTACGGTCCTGATGAAAATTCCGCTGCGAGATTAAATAACCTGATACCACCACAACTGAGATCGCGTCCGCCCGTTCCCGGGAATAAGGGATCGGGGGTTGCGACAGGAGGTGGTATCAGAGCCTAGCCACTGGTCTGAGCCAAAAGAAGTGTTCTGCTGACACTTAAAATTCTGAAATTTGTGTTAGGAAATAAAATTATGTAAGTAAGTGCATAACTGTAATTATGTGTTATGTGTTATTTGACTATCTGTTAGTTTTCAGTATGAGTGATCAAGGATCATCAAACGTGAATCGTCAGTTATCTGATTCACCTAGGAGTGAAGGTACATTATCACAGCCTGCCCTTTCAGGGTATTCTGCTGATCAGGAGGAATGAATATTTGCCTTTAGAGCTAAGTCGGAGGAACCATTTCCTAATAAGAAACGAGGATGGTTCAGTAAAGAAGCTTTTGCTCGTAGGAAGAGAATTCGAAAATTGCAACAGCAAAGGGCTTTAGCAGCTATTAAGCGAGAGACAGATGCTCATACTCAAGATATGTTAAATAGAAGCCTAGCTAATTTCCATATCCTAGCTACAACTGCTGCTGACCCAAGTCTGGAACAACTAGTAGCCCCACAACCACAAAACCCAGAACAACCCATGGAGATAGAAAATCAGGAAAATCAAGTGGAGATGCACGACTTTAACCCAGAAGAAATCCCTAGGGTGCCTGCACCAAACCCACTAGACCCAAATTACGACCCATGGTGGGACGAGAATAGGGACTATGTGCAACGTTACTCTATTCCTGAAGACACACCTATAGGAACCTATTCAGGTATGGACCCTTCAGATCCCTATTACCATGATAATTACATTAGGGGAATCTTGGAAGATCCTTACCAATTTCAGGCACTTTTACCTCCATATCAAGAACCCGCACCCCAGATTCCAAACCCAGTCCTAGAACCTGCACCCCCAATGAGTGCAGAAAACGTTCAAGAACTTAGGACTTTCGGGGAGGAAATTTTAGAGAGCAGTGAGAGAATGCGTCAGGTGGGAGAACGTCTCGTATGGAAATACGATGAACGTAATATGGATTTTTGGATAAATCCATATCCGTGAATGTGTGAATGAAGGAAATGGTAGTAGTAGTAATAATAATAATAATAATAATAATAATAATAATAATAATAATAAAATATATGTGTGTACGGAGGCATATTAGTATGATTTTATTTCTGTTGGTATTGTAATCTTTATTTCTGTACTAGTGTGTAATAGACGCATAAGTATATGAAAAGAGTATAGTAGCAATGATCTTCGTTTTTGGCTAGATTGTGTGTTATGTGATTAACTATATTAAAATATTATTTGTGATATTAATATGAGATAAATGTTTAAAATTCAGACGGCCGACGAAGGAAATCAAGGAAATCTGAATAATGATAACCAGAGTAACATTAACGTGGTTAATGAGAATCCAAGCATCAATAACAATAACAATCAAGTGGACAATAGTGCTATCCAACACATAGTAGCACAGGGAATTATAGATGCAATGCCATTTATTCTTCAAACTGTTAAAGATGCTGATAATAAAAGTAAGCATAGCAGTAAGCGACCAAGTGAACCAGAAAACAGCGTGAACACTGGACCTGTACTTCAATTGCCTATTCCCAAAAGAAGAAGAACCATGCCTTATGGTTGTTTTTATAAAGAATTCTGGTCTTGTAAACCAATGGAATTCTCGGGCAACGAAGGGGCCATTGCAATCTTACGCTGGATAGAAAAGACTGAGGCAGTCTTAAGGATAAGCAAGTGTGCTGAAGAAGATAAGATATTGTTTGCTTCTAATCTGTTTAAGAATGCAGCATTAGAATGGTGGAACACTATCCTCCAGACAAGAGGAAGTGATCAAACCTATAATATGGAATGGGAAGAATTTAAAAACAAGGTAGAAAGAAAATTCTGCCCACCTAATGAGAAGGAACAGATAGCAAACAAATTCCTAAACCTTAGGATGACTGGTGTGGATAGCAAGGGGTACACTAAATTATTCTTCGAATATGCTAGGATAGTGCCAAATCTTGCTTCCCCAGAACCAGTGTTAATCTCCCGTTATATCTGGGGATTAATCGGAGAAATTAGACATGTAGTCAAGGCAGCTAGACCTCAAACCATAGAAGAAGCTGTAGAACTAGCAAATACCTTGACTGATGAATTAGTCCGTACCCGAGAAGAGGATCAAAGGAGAAACCTAACCCAGAAATTGACCCAAGAATTTCATTCTGGAAATTCTAACCGTGGGAAAAATATAGGTTCTACCTCTGCACCCTACTGTAGGTATTGCAAAAGAAAGCATTCAGGGAGATGCTCCATATACTGTAACTTTTGCAAAATGTCGGGACACAAGGAAGAAAACTGCAGGAAGAAAGCTAACAGCAGGATATGTTACAATTGCGGAGAACAAGGTCATATCAAGCTGAATTGCCCAAAATTAGCTCCAGCTCCAGATAACAAGAATACTAAAAATTCTAGAGCATTTGTTCTGACTGCAGATGAAGCCAAGATGATCCCAGACGTTATAGCTGGTACGTTTTTAGTTAATGATATAATTGCTAAAGTATTATTTGACTCTGGTGCGAACCAAAGTTTTATTAATACATCGTTTTGCAAAATTCTAAATCAGTCATTAACTAAACTACCACAAGAATGTCTAGTAGAAACAACTAATGGAGAAACTGTTAGGATTTCTGAAATCTTGCAGGGAGCAAGCATAGAAATTTTGAATCAGAAATTTATAGCAAATCTATATCCCATGAATCTGGTAGGATTCGATGTTGTTTTAGGAATGGATTAGTTAATAGCCAATAAAGCCAGTATTTTATGTGATCAAAAGTTAATCCAAGTAAATTCACCAAAAGGTAAAACGATCACAATTAAAGGAGATGAAACCTCTAGGTTCACTAAATTTATCTCTGTGATGAAAACTGCAAGTTGTATAAGAAAAGGTTCTATAGTGTATTTGATTTCTATAATCACTAACACTAAAGGAAAAGAACTAAAAGATATTCCAGTAGTATCACAGTTTTTAGATGTCTTTCCAGAAGAATTGCCAGGACTACCTCCAAATAGAGAAGTTGAATTCAGAATTCACCTGCTACCAGGAACATCACCAATTGCCAAAGCACCTTACCGTTTGGCACCTGCAGAAATGCAAGAATTAAAGAAACAACTAGATGAATTGTTAGAAAAAGGATTTATTCAGCCAAGTTCGTCGCCATGGGGAGCGCCGATATTATTTGTTAAAAAGAAGGACGGGTCAATGCGTATGTGCATTGATTACCGTGAATTAAACAAGGTTACGATTAAGAATCGGTACCCATTACCGAGAATCGATGATCTGTTTGATCAACTGCAAGGAGCTCGATTTTTCTCTAAGATCGATTTAAGGTCAGGATATCATCAATTAAAGGTACAGGAAGAGGATATTCCTAAAACCGCATTTAGAACAAGGTATGGTCATTATGAATTTACTGTCATGCCATTTGGTTTAACCAATGCCCCAGCTGCATTTATGGACATGATGAACCGAATATGTAAGCCATATTTGGATAAATTCATAATTGTATTCATAGATGATATTCTAATTTACTCTAAGAGTAAAGAGGATCATGCAAAGCATTTGCACGCACTTTTAAGTCTGTTAAGAAAGGAAAAACTTTACGCTAAGTTTTCTAAGTGTGAATTTTGGTTAGAACAGGTACAATTCCTTGGACACCTAGTTAATCATGAAGGAATTCATATAGATCCAATGAAAATCAAGGCAATTACTAAATGGAAAACCCCTGAATCACCAACTGAGGTTAGAAGTTTCTTAGGATTGGCCGGTTATTATAGAAGATTTATTCGAGATTTCTCTAGAATAGCCATTCCCTTAACTAAGTTAACCTGTAAATCTGTTAAGTTTGAATGGGGATTAAAACAAGAAGAAGCCTTTAGAATCCTTAAGCAAAGATTAACCCATACACCTATACTAGCATTACCCGAAGGAACTGAAGATTTTATAATCTATTGTGATGCTTCTAGATTAAGTTATGGATGTGTATTGATGCAACGACAAAAGGTTATAGCTTACGCATCTAGACAACTTAAGAATCATGAAGAAAATTATTCAACCCATGATTTAGAGTTAGGAGCTATAGTTTTTGCTCTTAAGATTTGGAGACATTACCTTTATGGTAGTAAGTTTACTATATTCACTGATCATAAGAGTTTAAGGTATATCTTCAAGCAAAAGGAGTTGAATATGAGACAAAGACGCTGGATGGAAATGCTCAGTGATTATGATTGTGATATCCAGTATCACGAAGGAAAAGCAAATGTAGTGGCAGATGCTTTAAGTAGAAAGTATCATGAAAAGCCAAGAAGGGTACGTTCTCTTAAATTAAATCTACAAGTAGATTTAAATGAGCAAATAAGAGAAGCACAAGAATCAGTAATCAATGATGATTCTGAAAAATTAAAAGGTATGTTAAAGGAATTAAAACAAGGAACAGATGGAATTTGGAGATTCCATGAAAAGAGAATGTGGATACCTAAATTAGGAAATCTACGTCATCGTATATTAGAAGAAGCCCATAAGTCTAAGTATACGATGCATCCAGGAAATGATAAAATGTACCAGGATTTAAGGAAAAATTTCTGGTGGATAGGAATGAAAAAGGACATAGCAACCTATGTTTCTAAATGTCTAACCTGTTCACAAGTTAAAGCTGAACATCAGAAACCCTCAGGTTTGTTACAACAATTAGAAATGCCGGTGTGGAAATGGGAATTTATAACAATGGATTTTGTTACTAAATTACCCAAAACTAGAAAAGGTAATGATACAATCTGGGTAATTGTAGATAGGCTAACCAAGTCAGCCCATTTTCTACCAATGAAGGAAACAATTAGTATGGAACAATTATCTAAATTGTATGTAAATGAAATTGTTTCTTTACATGGTATTCCTTTATCAATTGTTTCTGTTAGGGATAGCCGCTTTACATCTCAATTCTGGTCAAGTCTCCAAAAGGCTATGGGAACTAAGTTAAAATTAAGTACGGCTTATCATCCACAAACAGATGGACAAAGCGAAAGGACAATTAAGACAATGGAAGACATGCTTAGAGCTTGTGTAATTGATTTTGGAGGTAATTGGGACGATCACTTACCTTTAATAGAATTTTCATATAATAATAGTTATCACACAAGTATCAATGCTGCACCATTCGAAGCACTTTATGGACGAAAGTGTCGAACCCCAGTCTGTTGGGCAGAAATTGGGGAAAAGCAACTATCTGGACCTGAGATAGTACAAGAAACAACTGACAAGATTATTCAAGTCAAGGAACGACTAAAAGCAGCACGTGATAGACAGAAAAGTTATGCTAATAACAGGCGAAAACCATTGGAGTTTCAAGTAGGAGATAAAGTGTTGTTGAAAGTCTTTCCTTGGAAAGGAGTAGTAAGATTCATCAAAAGAGGAAAGCTAAGTCCCAGGTATGTTGGACCTTTTAAGATTATTAGAAGAATAGGACCTGTAGCCTATCATCTACAACTGCCAGAGGAAATGGCAGGAATACATGATGTGTTTCATGTATCTAATCTTAAAAAAGTGTTTAGCTGATGAATCATTGATAGTACCTCTTAAGGATATAGAGGTAAATGAACAACTCAAATTTGTAGAAAAACCTCTACAAATTGAAGATAGGAAAGTCAAGAATCTCAAACATAAGAGATTAGTTATAGTCAAAGTGAAATGGGAATCCAAAATAGGGCCTGAGTATACATGGGAGCTTGAATCAGAAATGCAAAAGAAATACCCGCATTTGTTTCAGTAGATCTCAAGGACGAGCTCTAAAACAAGGTGGGGAGAATGTAACAACCCTCGGTAAAACTAATGTTCTCATAATATTTCTGACCCTCTAGTATATTATAAAATGTCCCAATATGTTTTATGTCACACCCCAACCGATGGCGGAATCATCGGGGCGTGGCACTGAGCGAAACAGATTGTCCAGAAGTTTCCATAACAACTATCATTACCATTTAAGTAAACATTACGTCCCATACCGTAACATAAATAGTCAAACAAGTTATTACAGACAACATCAAAACAAATACTCTGTTCCGACAACTCAGATTTAAATAAGTAGCAATTGTTTATCTGCTTCTAGAGACCCCTAATAAGTTATCTACAGACAACTATTTGTTGGGCTCTAAAGCGTTATTCTAGCTTCCAATTCCTACCACATATGCGTCCTAAGCACCTGTCACATACGTTAAAATAATGTCAATACATAAAATGTAAAGGTGAGCATACAAGTTTGATAATAGCATATAGAGTTCGAATTCGTTTACGCATAACCAGCACGTACACATAGTGAAATGAAGCACGTTAGTTATCGACATAGATCCATCGATACCAATGACTGCGGGTTGACTGCCCGAGGTAGTTCGCAATACACGATTACCACTGTAATCCATGCAAGTAAAAGATCCTTAACAACCCCCCGTGTGAACGGGTGCTGAGTCCAAACTATAGTACTATCGTTGCTAAGGCAGGTAGACAGCATTCCATGTGTAAACATAACAAACAAGCATTCATAAGCCACGTATAACATGCATTAATGGTTAAGCGCTTAAATAGCTTGAGTAGTGTGATAGTTGTGGTTTGAATAGTTGTAACGTATGTAACACCCAAAAGTGCTAAAAGCAAAAAGGGTTCGAGTATACTCACAGCGATTGTGGATTGAAGGGAGCGCTTTACAGCGAGTACGGTGAGCCTGAATAGATTCGATAACGTAACGATAAGTGGCGCGTAAAACAGTACAAGTGAGAGTGGGTAGGATGACTGATCGTGCGGATCAGTTATCCGTGAGTAGAAGTCATCCGTGCGCATGACCTATCCGTGCGGATGGTGATGCGTGCGGATGGTGACCCATCCGGATAAGTTATCCGTGCGTGCGACTGTCCGTGCGGACAAGTTGTTTGTGAAAATAACTGTTCAAGTGGATTGTTTCTTCCTAAGATGTGTTTGTGTATGATGGCTTGTGCTTTGGAGTTTTCGTTGTAGCATTTAGAAAACACATAAGTGTTTCTATCTTTCAAGCCGGTCGCGCGGATGACAGTCCGTGCGTACGATAGTCCGTGCGGACAGCGGTAGTCCGTGCGGACAGTAGTGGTCCGTGCGGACAGTCTGTGCGCGCGGGCAGAGCCAATCCGTCCGGATAGCCTGTCCGTGCGTACGACTTAGCCGTGCGGATGAACATTGTTTGAAGTTTAGTTTAAGGCCTTAGTATCTCATGATCCGAAGAGTAATCCATTCAGAGGTCGTCCGTCCGGATTGCTCATTCGTCGATACTCAAACCTTGTTGGAAAGTGGGTCCCAAGGGTAGCTCGTCCGGGTGACAACCCGTACGTATGTAGTGCGTGCGGATGGTAATCCGTGCGCACAGCTTGTCCGTGCGGACAACTGGTCTGGTTGTTCCGTTCGTCTACACTTGGTTTCTGTTGTCGTTTATCGAGACGTTCCGATTACGTGGCAACCACTTGGAATTGTATTCTCACCCGCGTGACTAGACCGGTCAGGAACCACCCTAACTCGGCCTGTCGGCGACTCAGAACAGTCATTCCGGTTGACCCCGAAATCAGTTGTCTATGGGTAGGATTCCAGATCTGGAACTAGTGCATCACTATTGACGAGTAGAACACTAGAACTGATCGGATTCGTACCGGTCTTAAGGGTAAAAGAAGGAGAGAACTTAGGTTTATTTCTTTCAACTCTTTTATCCTTAGAAAAGTTTAGATCTAGGTGAAGTTACTGTGAAATCTTGTAGAAATCGTTTAGATCTGGGTTATTCTTGGTGGGATGAGGCCAAGCTTGAAGTTCTTATGAACTTCATGATGACGTCACCCGAGAATACCTCAAATCCGTATGATTTCATGGTTAAAAGTGAAGATTTGAAAGATGGAAATGTGTAGAATTGTGTAGTGATCAAAGATGTACAAGAATTGTTGCAAGATCTTACCTGGATTGAGAGAAATCTGAGAAAAGGTGAAGAATGCGTGTGGTTCGGACGTCACTTGCCAAAAGTGGAAAAAGTGGAGAGTAACCCATGTATTTATAGGATGCCAAAAAGGGAAAGGGTGAGCCGTGCGCATGGCACGCACCCGGGTAGGCTATCCGCGCGGACTGGTCATCCGTGCGGATTGGCAATCCGTGCGGATTGGCAATCCGTGCGGATTGGCCATCCGTGCGGATGCCGCCTGTCTTGGGGTGTTCGGCGTGATGTTGTTTCGGTTTCGATTTGCGAGCGATTCGATAGGGTTTCCTAGTCAAATTACTTTCAGTCCCAACTACTTCTTATAGGGTTCGACTCGGAATTTGGGTTCGGGTTCGTTTACGTTCGAGTTAGACTTCGAGTTCGATTGAGTTCGCTTGATTATTCCAACATAAAATAACATAAAATAAACATGCACAGGTAACACGTAAGGCACACACACACGTATAATGACAAGTAAAATACATAGCTCGGGTTACGATTTGGTGTCGATTTGATTAGCATAGGTTGATTAACTTTATCGCATTGTTACTTCCTATCGTTCACAGTCGTAGGTCGATTGGAATACGGTTAGCATGATTCGATTATTGCAATGAACGACACTTACTCCACATAATCTAAATATAATAGAAACAATTCTACGAGTCAAGTCGCGCGAAATCGGTCGTTGACTTTGACCTTGACTTTGACTTTCACTCGTGAAAACACGGGGTGTTACATTTTATATTACATCCCGTATGTGAAAACCGAGCCCGAAATATGTGATAGTATATAAAATAAATCAAAAACAAGAAAAATAGGGTTGAGGCAGGCCGCGTAGACCCACCCCATTCTGTTACGCGGGCTGTATCAAGGCTGGTATTGACTGCGCTAATTTCTTTAGTTGAAGCGGGCCGCGTAAGTGTTCACATTAGTTAACGCGGGCCGCGACAGATCATGAAACGCGGAAGCATCCGGTGCTGACACGTGTCAACATCGTGGCGAGTCTAGTAGCTGACCCAGCTAAGCTACAGCGTTGACCAATGTTGACGCGGGCCGCGTAAGTGACCCTTGTCTTTCACACGGGCCGCGACAGGACCAGAAATCAGAACTATAAATAGAATGCATCAGTTTACGTTTTTCGTCGCTCACATTTCAATTCTAAATCTCAAATTCTGTAGAAGAGTTATTATAATACACGGGTATTATACCCCTAATTAGCGAGGTTCTGCTCCGTTGTAAGTATTATAACCCCAGTTTCGTAATAGTTACGCTGCCCGATTGATTTAGGGTTCCGTAACAACTGTCGTGGTTCTACCCGACGTAGTTGTTGGAATGCCGTCTCGGGGAGGTTATTATTAATAATTTCAAAGGGTTATGATACTAACCAATGTACATTTCTATAAATTATAGACTATATCCAGGAAAACCTTACGAGAAGCCTAAGATAGCAATGTGAGTTTATCCTCTTTTTGTTAATGTTTTTGGAATGTTTTACAAAACCTTAATTATTTTATAATATGATTAAGCGGTGATTGAGTCTTTGTAATTCTTCAATTACTGCCGGTATTATGGGGTTTTGTATACAAAATTTACTACGAGTAGTAGTAAGTCTGAATGACAGTGCATTACCATTGGACATAGCCATAGATCCGGTCGAGTGGCAAATACTGAATGAGTAATTGTGTAGAAATAAACAATGTGATCGCTCTCAATACTATTTTAATTGATAAAATGTTTCTTGATTAAACTGGGATTCCCTCACCAGTATTTCCGACTGACAAATGTTTTTAAAACGCGTTACAGGTAACACAATGTGAACAGCCAATTAGTGAAAAGCCAGCTGGAGAGCACTGAAGGCTTGGGGATAATGTGGCTATAAAAGTTACCTAATAAACGATGTTTTAAATTCAATAAGATAGGGTTTATCCCTATAAATGTATTGTAATAAGAAACTTGGGTTTTACCCATGTGATTATTAATATAAAATATGGTGGTTTTACTCTGATAAACATTTCCTAACTACGGTCCTGATGAAAATTCCGCTGCGAGATTAAATAACCTGATACCACCACAACTGAGATCGCGTCCGCCCGTTCCTGGGAATAAGGGATCGGTGGTTGCGACAAATTTGATCAAAGGTAAGTGCATATCCCAGTTGCCACCAAAATCGATTATGCATGAACAAAGCATATCCTCCAAGGTTTGGATAGTATGCTTGGTTTGACCATCTGACTAAGGATGGAAAGCGGTGCTAAGGTTTAGAACAGTACCCATAGCAGATTGGAAAGTTTGCCAAAGACGAGACGTAAAGCGACCATCATGATCGGAAATGATGTCAATGGTGATACCATGACGACAAATGATCTCATCAGTGTAGATTCTAGCCAATTTCTCGACTTTGAAATCTTCACGAATGGGAAGAAAATGAGTTGATTTGGTCAATCGATCAACGATCACCCAAATACTGTCATGACCAAAAGAAATACGAGGGAGTTTGGTGATGAAATCCATAGTGATGCTCTCCCATTTCCAGACAGGAATTTCTAGCTGTTCGATCAAGCCGGAGGGACGTTGGTGTTCAGCTTTTACCTTTGAATAAGTGAGACATTTCACAACAAAAATGGCGATATCCTTCTTCATTCCAGGCCACCAATGCTACGTACACATGTCTTGGTACATCTTATCAGCACCAGGATGAATGGAATATCTCAATTTGTGTGCCTCCTTCATTAGGAAGTTTCGAAGGTTATCACGATTAGGAATCCAAATGCGATTGAGATAGTATAGGATACCATCGGATTTCGACTTAAGATCTTCTTCAACGCCACCTTGTATCTCTAGGGAGAGACTTCCCTCGTTAATGTAGGCGTATTGAGCTTCACGAATGCGGTTTTGAAGACCATTAATGAGTTGGAGACAACGAATACCCTTTACATGAGTTTTACGACTAAGCGCGTCGGCCACTACATTCGCTTTACCTGGATGGTAGCGAATTTCGCAGTCCTATTCGTTTAACAATTCCACCCAACGACGTTGACGCATGTTCAGTTCTTTTTGGTTGAAGATATGTTGAAGGCTCTTATGATCGGTGAAGAACACACACTTGGTACCATAAAGGTAATGTCGCCAAATCTTCAAGGTAAAAACAATTGCACCAAGTTCAAGGTCATGGGTAGTATAGTTCTTCTCATGTATTTTGAGTTGCCTCGACGCGTAAGCGATAACCTTGTCTCGTTCCATGAGGACACAACCAAGACCAAGGTTAAAAGCATCACAATACACGACGAAGTCGTCGCTACCATCGGGAAGCGCGAGAATAGGAGCATTACAAAGCATGTCCTTGAGAGTTTGAAAAGAATCCTCTTGTACGGGACCCCAAACAAAAGGTTTCTCTTTTTTAGTCAAAGAGGTTAAAGGAACGGCGATTTTAGAGAATTTGGAGATAAAACGACGATAATAACCAGCAAGACCAAGGAAAGAACGAATTTCAGACGATGACTTAGGTGCGATCAGATTCTTCACAACTTCGATTTTAGCGGGATCAACGTGAATACCACGTTCGTTGACAGTATGACCAAGGAATTGAACTTCTTTTAACCAAAATTCACACTTGGAGAATTTGGCATAAAGACGTTCAGTACGTAGAAGATGAAGGATAAGATACAAGTGCTGCTCGTGCTCTCCTTGAGTCTTGGAGTAGATAAGAATATCGTCGATAAAGACGATCACGAAACGGTCCAAGTACGCTTCACACGCGGTTTATTAAATCCATGAAAACAACAGGTGTGTTGGTAAAACCATAAGGCATGACCACGAACTCGTAATGACCATATCGTGTACGAAAGGCGGTTTTAGGTATATCTTCTTCGAGTACTCGAAGTTGATGATACCCAAAACGAAGATCGATCTTTGAAAAGCAGGTCGCGCCTTACAATTGGTCGAAGAGATCGTCAATGCGAGGATAAGGGTATCGGTTCTTGACAGTAAGCTTGTTGAGCTCACGATAGTCAATACACATGCGGAATGACCCATCTTTCTTTTTGACGAATAGAACGGGAGCGCCCCAAGGAGAAGTACTCGGGCGTATAAAGCCTTTATCAAGAAGCTCTTGAAGTTGGCTCGAAAGTTCTTGCATCTCAGAGGGTGCTAAACGATAGGGAGACTTAGCGACAGGCGTAGCGCCAGGCACTAAATCGATGCGAAAGTCGACAGAACGAGCAGGAAGCGGACCAGGAAGATCGTCGGGAAAATCACGTACAATGGGAACGTCACTCATGCTTGGGCCTTTGTTCTTCTTTTCCACAATGTGGGCGAGAAAGGCGAAGGTACCCTTGCGTAAGCATTTGTTCGCTTGGATACACGACATAAGCTTAAGACCTTGAGAAGGTTTCTCACCATAGACGTGTAGGGAATCACCGTTTTAAAGAGGAAGACGAATAAACTTTTCAGAACATACAACTTCAGAACGAACTCGCCTAAGCCAGTCCATGCCTACTATGACATTGAAACTACCCATTTGCATAGGCATGAGGTCGATACGAAATGTATGATCATTAAGAATCAAGGAACACTTAGAGAGGACGGAATCGACAGTGATGGATTTACCATCAACGACTTCGACAACGAAGGATCTTGGCAACTTAGAGCGTTTACACTTAAGCAATGGTTCGAATTCGGATGACACAAAACTCTTATCGGTGCCAGTATCAAATAAACATGAAGCATAAACATGGTTTACAAGGAATGTACCAGTAATGATGTCGTTTGCATTTTGAGCTTGTGCAGTGGTGAGAAGAAAGGCTCAGCCTCTAGCGGGTTGTTGAGCCTGTTGATGTTGTTGCTGTTGTGGTGGTTATGGCTGAGGCTGGTTTCGTTGAGGATAGATGTTTGCCAGATGGTTAAGATCACCACACTTGAAACATGCCTGCACAGGAGCGACATGGTTTTGAGCTTGATTGGGGCAGGGTTTTGAGCTACCATGGCCTGGTTCTGATTGGCCATAGGTGGTTTGTGGCAATGTTGGAAAAGTGCCCATATCGGTTACAGTTGGCGCACTTGGGGCACGGAACGTTGGGAGGGTGATGGTATTGGCATTGGCCACACTTGGGTTGAGTCCCAGTGTAACCTTTGCGCGGAGGTTTAACGTTGGATACAACAGGCATGGCTTGTAAGGGTTGAGGGTTTGGCGGAGTGATAACCGCGTAATTTTGGCCTGAAGCCTTCCACTTCTTACCCCGACTTTTCTTGGTTGATGATGAGGGTTCAACTGTGGGTTCAACGGCGGCTTGGTGTGCGCTTTTTAGTGAGGCTTTAGTGGCATTTCTGCGCATGACGTGGTTACTGTTTAAGTGGGCGGCCAAACTGTAACACCCTTGCTATGATTAAGCGGTTTTCGTTAAATCTTACGAAAATAAGCATGTAATTATGAATACATATACTTTGAAATTACGGGTAACTCAAAACTTTTATAGATTTAAAGAAAATACAACATAAAGTAATTGAGTTCGTCTATTAGGATAACGACTACACAACATGTGGAAGCTTCTTTTTCGTGAGTGTGTTCGGTTCTTGTATGGTGCTTGATCTTCATCCGGGAACCCATGATATTTACCTGTGACCAAAACCAACTTAAAAGTTAGTTTTGATGCTTAGTTAATAGTTTAAACAAGTTCTATGCGTCAAACAGCAAAATAAAAAAAAATCAAATTGCCAGCTTTTTCAGCTCTCGTGGGCCGCGAGAGCTTAACCTTGATCCGTCGCGGACCGCGACGCCTGTCGCGTGTCGCGCCCCAACATCTGGAACCAGTCGCGTGGGGAACAATTTTTCAGCAGGTTTGTTATAAAAAACCTGCATATCGCCCAGCTTTAGTTTTAATCAAATTCCAACTTTAAAATTCCATAACTTTTAATCTAAATGTCCGTTTCACGTAATTCTTTTTCCCACGCGTCCGTAATTGAATTACGGATCCGTTTATCACCTTGGTTTGCATAAAAATCCAATTTATAAGCAAACGACTAAAAATCCTTTATGCGATTATTTGACCCATTACTTTTTAACATCATACTACAAGTTTATTAACAATGTCCATTGCTTATCATTTTTACCCATTCCGGGCTTGCCAAAAATTAGCGTTTTCGCTTCCAATACAGGGTTCGTGTACGTACTTACATTCGCCGATTTATTTGTATCTTTCTAATCACTTAATCCACATTTAACTTCTTAATTTATTTTGACCCATTTTGGGGACTTTTAAGCATCTAAGCCTCAAACTCGCTATTTTCTTTTCGCACCTCGTCTTTCCATGCTAATTAACTACTTATCTTCCACCACAACTATTTTTGTGTTGGATTTCACATAAGGAACCCAAAATCCTAAATTTTACCCTTCGACTAGTCCTTTTTTGCAAATGACCACTTTTAGGCATTCGTCCCACAATTATTTTTGCCTAGGACTTTTACATGAATCTAAGGATTTCAAAATCAATATACAAGTTCCTAAACAACCTCTAAGGGTCGTTTATCCAGTTCACTCATCAAGGGCTTTTTGGTTAATCTTTTAATCCATCGTTTTACTCCGAAGAACTTACTAATTACTTGACCAAAAACTCACTCTTAACTATAAACCTTTTTGTGCGTACCTGGCTCTGGTCATAGGATTGACCTGTTTAAATACCTTTCGCTATTAATCACTAGTTAATAGCAGCGCGAACCATATGTTATTTCCTGTGATTACAAAACTCAATAAGCGGTCATTAGTTATTACTGTCAAATGGTGTTATCAACACCATTTGACCCGTTTAATCGAAATGACCATTTATCACTACGAGATGGTATTTAATTACCGTCTCACTCCTTTAACCTACTCCGGTTTACCCCTTGAGTTCATATAACTTAAAGGTCGTTTCTTATTTAGTTGACCCGTTATGACTTGCGTCTTGTGATGTCTATTTAAATCTCTTTATTAATCCGTCAACTTATGTCCGGAGTACCATTTTACCTCTTTAACTCGTTTATGGTTTCTCACCATTTTCACTTATTTCGACCTATATTATTTATGTCGGAACATCATATTTCAATTACTAATTTTTCTTTATTCATTTTCAATACACACAAGTAGGTAATCTATAAAAGGGTGTAAGCCTTACTTACCTTGCATCCAATTTTGCTCTTTTTCCGCGCATTCGATCCATTTGACCCGCTTCTTTCCCAAGCTTCCACCTAGCTCGTTAAGCGTCAAACTATCATAATTATTCACAAGGTGGTTAGATTAGTCATTAACAATCACGACTATTCCACCTTACGTATTTTCTCTGTCAAAAACTATTATTTGACTTCATCATTTGTTAGTTCAACTTACCAAAAGTTAACTATTTTGATCACATGATTTACACAGTTAGTCTAAATCAACATGATGTTTAGAACCCCTATCGCTTCATATTACGCATAATTTGCCATATCATTCAAATGCGCGTTTCACTTGAAATTTCAACATTTCAGTTTTTATGTAGGCAATTTAACAAACACCTAATGGGCATAGTTTTACACATTTACAAACTAGTTCATAACTAGTTATTTTTACCAAGATTAACATTAAAATAAAACCTCTATGTCTAGTGTTCACGAACTACATCTAAAACTTGTATCATAACATCAATATTCATAGATTTTACATTCTAATTCAAGTGTTCATCACCTAACTATAATACCCATTTAACACATATATGGGTAATCAACAATTTCCTAGTTTTCAACATTAATACATCAAGTTTTTCAACTAGGATTTGTTCCTAAACAATCATACTTCTCTAATTCGGCTATATCCTCTACGATTCTTACAAAAGTCGCATCTTGTTATGTTAATCAAAATTTCACAACTTCATGAATGTCAAAAATTTGACATACCTTACGATCCCCTTGACTTGGTGATCGTTTATTCATGTTCATGCATTGATTTGGGCCTTGATTTGAGCTTCAATTTGGTGCATTTGTTGAAATTAGGGTTAGAGCTCCATGGGAGCTTTCCCCTGATCAATCTCCACGCACAATCTGTGTGTGTGTGTGTGTGTATTTTTTTTGTTTTATTAAATAACTTTTCAAGTTGCCCCACCTTGGCCCCTCTTGTTTGGTTAATTTGTTTAGTAGGCTACAACCTACTTATTTCTAATAATATATCGTCTTGTTAACTGGGTTAAACATTCATGTTTAACTTAGTGGGTTCGAGTAGATTATAACTTGTTTTATTTTAAGTCCCGTCAACTAGGGCTTCTTATATTTTTTTTTGTTTTCTCAAAGCATTTATTTTCCCTTTTAATTAATATTAGGATTATTTGTTTAAGTCCTAATATTCACCGGGTTAATTTTTACCACTAACGGCACTTTACCCGCTCTTTGGTATTAACATGGTTCAATTATTAAACCTGTTTTCGGGGTGTTACAAGTCTACCCCCTTAAAGAGGTTTCGTCCTCGAAACCTTCTTTACGTAGCTCATTGGTAAATTAAACGAACTTGGTTTCGTTTTCAAGACATTCATTCTTCCTGGTCAAAAGTTATCATTTGTGTTGACATGGGTATCTTTTATGTACAAGTTCTTATGGTCCGTAGCTTTCACCTTGTATTTCTTATCTTTGTCGCTTATTTGACCGAGTTGTCATTGGATCACCGATCACTACGTTTGTTAACATGTTTACTTCACTCTAATCTTATATTGACAAGCGTTTTACATAGTTCATAATATTACTTTGACTTCGAATGGTTTTACCGGCTAGACTAATTAGTCGCCGTCACTCATACCCCGTCACCCGGGTATACTACTTTGCCACCTCCGGCCTTATGTGTGTTTAAGATTTTCTAAACCACCTCATACTACTTATGTTTGTTAAAACATTGCTTTTGACTAAAAACTAAATTTTTAGTTTACGTTTTCTCTTTGTCTTGCGTCTTTTCTCATGTCTAGGAATTTTTCCGTTCTAAGTTTTATTCCTGACCATTATTATTTTACACGGAGAATTGTAACCAGTTTTCCACGTGTTACTCAAGTGACCCATAGGTTCTTCTACTTAGCCTCGTAGGCTATTTCTTTAGATTTTCACCCTTTTTAAGGTGAGACCCCAACAGTTTGTTTCATTCTATTTGTGACCCAAGGGTCTTTTTGGTCCCGTAGATCTTAACATTACGTATAATCCCGTATGTTATGATGATACTGTAGATCATCTTTTATTCGAGTCTTTATTCGACTGTATATATTATACATATGGCGTCAAGGCACCCCTTTTTATGTTTAGAATTATTTATTTTTGTTTTTGACTTTCATTTGACCTTGACCGTAGTATAAGGCTACATTTGTTTTCTTTCGAATTATCTTTCCGACTTTATGACTTCTAACGTCATTTACACGTCGGTTTGTTCTACACTTACTGTTACCCGGTTCTTACCTATACTTCTTTACGACCCGTTACCCGGGTTCTTTATCTTAATGTTTTTAACATTCTTGTTTCGATAGTTTGCGTTTTTCCTATCTACATTCCTTTACGACCCATCTCATAGGTTCACTAATATTTCGCGCTTTTGTTGTTCGGTTTACGCTTATTTGTACTACCAAGTTCTTATACTTTATTTATCTCGTTTGACTTATTCGTGCGAGGTTTCATCACTTATGACAGTCAAACTTTTATCTCTATGCCTTAGCATTCTCATTAGTTGGTTTGTATTTTCATTTACTTTAATCTTTGTCCCTTCTCTCGGGCTCGTTATTCTAACGTAATACGCTCCCGTCATCCGACTTGCGTTTACGTTTACTATCAAACATCTTACTTGTTTGATTCATTTGGGTACCTTTTTAATTCGTCCCATTCACCCCGTCCTTACTACATTGGACATAAATGCGTCCACTACAAGAAGTTCATGGTATCATATGCCACTACTTACTTGGCCAGAGTAAGCGATTAACATATGACACACATGACCTTTCTATAGTTTTCACATCACGCCCTATGTAAGTAACGCCTCTATTTATTTCATATCCCTGATTTTATTTAGTAAAACTTTATTTAATTTCTAAACAACAATTGCTAGTTTTACTAGTTTTATATTCGAACATATAAAATGTTTTCCTTTCTATCGAACTATTATATAATCACATTCGTTAATGTGATCGCTACTTTTCTCAATAGCATTATATTGAGAGTTTTCCACTTGGATTATTACCCCCCGTCCAAGTTTCCATATGCACTAATCCTATTATTTCTTTGTTATTCATCATCGTGAATAACACATGTTTCTATTAAACTTCTCTTGGAAACATCATCCGGAATAGACTTCCTATTCAGGTTTTATCAGATATATGCAATCGTCATTCCCTACGTGTTTGTTACATATTACTATTTGTGCGATAAAATTTAAAAGCGTGCACCTGGTAATGCTTGCCCCGATGGGCTTTCTTGCCATTTCTCTTATTCGCGACTGTTACGCGGTTTGGTCCTTGGTGAGTATGCTCTACTTGTCATACTTCGGACCATTCCCCCATCACATCCGTCACTTATTACACTCTCGCCATTTTCAGGTGCGAGTATCCTTCAATTAAAACATTTACAAAATTAGTAATTTCGACATTAATGAACGCCCGTATTATAATACAATACTTTTCTATTATACGTGTCAACACACGTAAATTCGTCGACTATATCAATCCTCTATAAATTTGATTGGTGTATCGTGTATTACACGATAACCTCATGTGTTGTTTACAACACTTTAACATGCTAAACCATTAATATACGTGTACTTACCGGATTTGCGATCAAGCCTGAACCGAACACTTTATTCTTTTAACCTGGAGCTCTGATACCAACTTGTAACACCCTTGCTATGATTAAGCGGTTTTCGTTAAATCTTACGGAAATAAACGTGTAATTATGAATACATATACTTTGAAATTACAAGTAACTCAAAACTTTTACAGATTTTAAGAAAATACAACATAAAGTAATTGAGTTCGTCTTTTAGAATAACGACGACACAACATACGAAAGCTTCTTTTTCGTGAGTGTGTTCTGTTCTTGTATGGCGCTTGATCTTCATCCAGGGAACCCATGATATTTACCTGTGACCAAAACCAACTTAAAAGTTAGTTTTGATGCTTAGTTAATAGTTCAAACAAGTTCTATGCGTCAAACAGCAAAAAAAAAAAAAAATCAAATTGCCAGCTTTCTCAGCTCTCGCGCCTCAAGAGGTTAACCTTGATCTGTCGCGGGTCGCGATGCCTGTCGCGTGTCGCGCCCCAACATCTGGAACCTGTCGCGTGTCGCGTGGGGAACAATTTTTCAGCAGGTTTGTTATAAAAACCTGCATATCGCCCAGCTTTAGTTTTAATCAAATTCCAAATTTAAAATGCCATAACTTTTAATCTAGATGTCCGTTTCGCGTAATTCTTTTTCCCACGCGTCCGTAATTGAATTACGGATCCGTTTATCACCTCGGTTTGCATAAAAGTCTGATTTATAAGCAAACGACTAAAAATCCTTTATGCGATTATTTGACCCCCGTTACTTTTTAACATCATACTACAAGTTTATTAACAATGTTCATTGCTTATCATTTTTACCCATTCCGGGCTTGCCAAAAATTAGCGTTTTCGCTTCCAATACAGGGTCCGTGTACGTACTTACATTCGCCGATTTATTTGTATCTTTCTAATCACTTAATCCACATTTAACTTCTTAGTTTATTTTGACCCATTTTGGGGACTTTTAAGCATCTAAGCCTCAAACTCGCTATTTTCTTTTCGCTCCTCGTCTTTCCATGCTAATTAACTACTTATCTTCCACCACAACTATTTTTGTGGTGGATTTAGCATAAGGAACCCAAAATCCCAAATTTTACCCTTCGACTAGTCCTTTTTCGCAAATGACCACTTTTAGGCATTCGTCCCACAATTATTTTTGCCTAGGACTTTTACATGAATCTAAGGATTTCAAAATCAATATACAAGTTCCTAAACAACCTCTAAGGGTCGTTTATCCAGTTCACTCATCAAGGGCTTTTTGGTTAATCTTTTAGTCCCTCATTTTACTATGAAGAACTTACTAATTACTTGACCAAAAACTCACTCTTAACTATAAACCTTTTTGCGCGTACCTGGCTCGGGTCATAGGATTGACCCGTTTAAATACCTTTCGCTATTAATCACTAGTTAATAGCAGCGCGAACCATATGTTATTTCCTGTGATTACAAAACTCAACAAACGGTCATTAGTTATTACTTTCAAATGGTGTTATCAACACCATTTGACCCGTTTAATCAAAATGCCCATTTATCACTACGAGATGGTATTTAATTACCATCTCACTCCTTTAACCTACTCCGGTTTACCCCTTGAGTTCATATTACTTAAAGGTCGTTTCTTATTTAGTTGACCCATTACGACTTGAATCTTGTGATGTCTATTTAAATCGCTTTATTAATCCGTCAACTCATGTCCGGATTACCATTTTACCTCTTTATCCCGTTTATGGTTTCTCACCATTTTCACTTATTCCGACCTATATTATTTACGTCGGAACATCATATTTCAATTACTAATTTTCCTTTATTCATTTTCAATACCCACAAGTAGGTAATCTATAAAAGGGTGTAAGCCTTACTTACCTTGCATCCGATTTTGCTCTTTTCCGCGCATTCGATCCGTTTGACCCGCTTCTTTCCCAAGCCTCCACCTAGCTCGTTAAGTGTCAAACTATCATCATTATTCACAAGGTGGTTAGATTAGTCATTAACATTCACGACTATTCCACCTTACGTATTTTCTGTGTCAAAAACTACTAATTGACTTCATCATTTGTTAGTTCAACTTACCAAAAGTTAACTACTTTTGATCACATGATTTACACAGTTAGTCTAAATCAACATGATGTTTAGAACCCCTATCGCTTCATATTACGCATAATTTGCCATATCATTCAAATGCGCGTTTCACTTGAAATTTCAACATTTCAGTTTTCATTTAGGCATTTTAACAAACACCTAATGGGCATAGTTTTACACATTTACAAACTAGTTCATAACTAGTTATTTTTACCAAGATTAACATCAAAATCAAACCTCTATGTCTAGTGTTCACGAACTACATCTAGAACTTGTATCATAACATCAATATTCATAAATTTTACATTCTAATTCAAGTGTTCATCACCTAACTATAATACCCATTTAACACATATATGGGTAATCAACAATTTCCTAGTTTTCAACATTAATACATCAAGTTTTTCAACTAGGATTTGTTCCTAAACAATCATACTTCTCTAATTCGGCTATATCCTCTACGATTCTTACATAAGTCGCATCTTGTTATGTTAATCAAAATTTCACAACTTCATGAATGTCAAAAATTTGACATACCTTACGATCCCCTTGACTTGGTGATCGTTTATTCATGTTCATGCATTGATTTGGGCCTTGATTTGAGCTTCAATTTGGTGCATTTGTTGAAATTAGGGTTAGAGCTCCATGGGAGCTTTCCCCTGATCAATCTCCACGCACAATCTGTGTGTGTGTGTGTATTTTTTTTTTGTTTTATTAAATAACTTTTCAAGTTGTCCCACCTTGGCCCCTCTTGTTTGGTTAATTTGTTTTGTAGGCTACAACCTACTTATTTCTAATAATATATCGTCTTGTTAACTGGGTTAAACATTCATGTTTAACTTAGTGGGTTCGAGTAGATTATAACTTGTTTTATTTTAAGTCCCGTCAACTAGGGCTTCTTATTTTTTTTTTTGTTTTCTCAAAGCATTTATTTTCCCTTTTAATTAATATTAGGATTATTTGTTTAAGTCCTAATATTCACCGGGTTAATTTTTACCACTAACGGCACTTTACCCGCTCTTTGGTATTAACATGGTTCAATTATTAAACCTGTTTTCGGGGTGTTACAAGTCTACCCCCTTAAAGAGGTTTCGTCCTCGAAACCTTCTTTACGTAGCTCATTGGTAAATTAAACGAACTTGGTTTCGTTTTCAAGACATTCATTCTTCCTGGTCAAAAGTTATCATTTGTGTTGACATGGGTATCTTTTATGTACAAGTTCTTATGGTCCGTAGCTTTCACCTTGTATTTCTTATCTTTGTCGCTTATTTGACCGAGTTGTCATTGGATCACCGATCACTACGTTTGTTAACATGTTTACTTCACTCTAATCTTATATTGACAAGCGTTTTACATAGTTCATAATATTACTTTGACTTCGAATGGTTTTACCGGCTAGACTAATTAGTCGCCGTCACTCATACCCCGTCACCCGGGTATACTACTTTGCCACCTCCGGCCTTATGTGTGTTTAAGATTTTCTAAACCACCTCATACTACTTATGTTTGTTAAAACATTGCTTTTGACTAAAAACTAAATTTTTAGTTTACGTTTTCTCTTTATCTTGCGTCTTTTCTCATGTCTAGGAATTTTTCCGTTCTAAGTTTTATTCCTGACCATTATTATTTTACACGGAGAATTGTAACCAGTTTTCCACGTGTTACTCAAGTGACCCATAGGTTCTTCTACTTAGCCTCGTAGGCTATTTCTTTAGATTTTCACCCTTTTTAAGGTGAGACCCCAACAGTTTGTTTCATTCTATTTGTGACCCAAGGGTCTTTTTGGTCCCGTAGATCTTAACATTACGTATAATCCCGTATGTTATGATGATACTGTAGATCATCTTTTATTCGAGTCTTTATTCGACTGTATATATTATACATATGGCGTCAAGGCACCCCTTTTTATGTTTAGAATTATTTATTTTTGTTTTTGACTTTCATTTGACCTTGACCGTAGTATAAGGCTACATTTGTTTTCTTTCGAATTATCTTTCCGACTTTATGACTTCTAACGTCATTTACACGTCGGTTTGTTCTACACTTACTGTTACCCGGTTCTTACCTATACTTCTTTACGACCCGTTACCCGGGTTCTTTATCTTAATGTTTTTAACATTCTTGTTTCGATAGTTTGCGTTTTTCCTATCTACATTCCTTTACGACCCATCTCATAGGTTCATTAATATTTCGCGCTTTCGTTGTTCGGTTTACGCTTATTTGTACTACCAAGTTCTTATACTTTATTTATCTCGTTTGACTTATTCGTGCGAGGTTTCATCACTTATGACAGTCAAACTTTTATCTCTATGCCTTAGCATTCTCATTAGTTGGTTTGTATTTTCATTTACTTTAATCTTTGTCCCTTCTCTCGGGCTCGTTATTCTAACGTAATACGCTCCCGTCATCCGACTTGCGTTTACGTTTACTATCAAACATCTTACTTGTTTGATTCATTTGGGTACCTTTTTAATTCGTCCCATTCACCCCGTCCTTACTACATTGGACATAAATGCGTCCACTACAAGAAGTTCATGGTATCATATGCCACTACTTACTTGGCCAGAGTAAGCGATTAACATATGACACACATGACCTTTCTATAGTTTTCACATCACGCCCTATGTAAGTAACGCCTCTATTTATTTCATATCCCTGATTTTATTTAGTAAAACTTTATTTAATTTCTAAACAACAATTGCTAGTTTTACTAGTTTTATATTCGAACATATAAAATGTTTTCCTTTCTATCGAACTATTATATAATCACATTCGTTAATGTGATCGCTACTTTTCTCAATAGCATTATATTGAGAGTTTTCCACTTGGATTATTACCCCCCGTCCAAGTTTCCATATGCACTAATCCTATTATTTCTTTGTTATTCATCATCGTGAATAACACATGTTTCTATTAAACTTCTCTTGGAAACATCATCCGGAATAGACTTCCTATTCAGGTTTTATCAGATATATGCAATCGTCATTCCCTACGTGTTTGTTACATATTACTATTTGTGCGATAAAATTTAAAAGCGTGCACCTGGTAATGCTTGCCCCGATGGGCTTTCTTGCCATTTCTCTTATTCGCGACTGTTACGCGGTTTGGTCCTTGGTGAGTATGCTCTACTTGTCATACTTCGGACCATTCCCCCATCACATCCGTCACTTATTACACTCTCGCCATTTTCAGGTGCGAGTATCCTTCAATTAAAACATTTACAAAATTAGTAATTTCGACATTAATGAACGCCCGTATTATAATACAATACTTTTCTATTATACGTGTCAACACACGTAAATTCGTCGACTATATCAATCCTCTATAAATTTGATTGGTGTATCGTGTATTACACGATAACCTCATGTGTTGTTTACAACACTTTAACATGCTAAACCATTAATATACGTGTACTTACCGGATTTGCGATCAAGCCTGAACCGAACACTTTATTCTTTTAACCTGGAGCTCTGATACCAACTTGTAACACCCTTGCTATGATTAAGCGGTTTTCGTTAAATCTTACGGAAATAAACGTGTAATTATGAATACATATACTTTGAAATTACAAGTAACTCAAAACTTTTACAGATTTTAAGAAAATACAACATAAAGTAATTGAGTTCGTCTTTTAGAATAACGACGACACAACATACGAAAGCTTCTTTTTCGTGAGTGTGTTCTGTTCTTGTATGGCGCTTGATCTTCATCCAGGGAACCCATGATATTTACCTGTGACCAAAACCAACTTAAAAGTTAGTTTTGATGCTTAGTTAATAGTTCAAACAAGTTCTATGCGTCAAACAGCAAAAAAAAAAAAAAAAAAAAAATCAAATTGCCAGCTTTCTCAGCTCTCGCGCCTCAAGAGGTTAACCTTGATCCGTCGCGGGTCGCGATGCCTGTCGCGTGTCGCGCCCCAACATCTGGAACCTGTCGCGTGTCGCGTGGGGAACAATTTTTCAGCAAGTTTGTTATAAAAACCTGCATATCGCCCAGCTTTAGTTTTAATCAAATTCCAAATTTAAAATGCCATAACTTTTAATCTAGATGTCCGTTTCGCGTAATTCTTTTTCCCACGCGTCCGTAATTGAATTACGGATCCGTTTATCACCTCGCTTTGCATAAAAGTCTGATTTATAAGCAAACGACTAAAAATCCTTTATGCGATTATTTGACCCCCGTTACTTTTTAACATCATACTACAAGTTTATTAACAATGTTCATTGCTTATCATTTTTACCCATTTCGGGCTTGCAAAAAATTAGCGTTTTCGCTTCCAATACAGGGTTCGTGTACGTACTTACATTCGCCGATTTATTTGTATCTTTCTAATCACTTAATCCACATTTAACTTCTTAGTTTATTTTGACCCATTTTGGGGACTTTTAAGCATCTAAGCCTCAAACTCGCTATTTTCTTTTCGCTCCTCGTCTTTCCATGCTAATTAACTACTTATCTTCCACCACAACTATTTTTGTGGTGGATTTAGCATAAGGAACCCAAAATCCCAAATTTTACCCTTCGACTAGTCCTTTTTCGCAAATGACCACTTTTAGGCATTCGTCCCACAATTATTTTTGCCTAGGACTTTTACATGAATCTAAGGATTTCAAAATCAATATACAAGTTCCTAAACAACCTCTAAGGGTCGTTTATCCAGTTCACTCATCAAGGGCTTTTTGGTTAATCTTTTAGTCCCTCATTTTACTATGAAGAACTTACTAATTACTTGACCAAAAACTCACTCTTAACTATAAACCTTTTTGCGCGTACCTGGCTCGGGTCATAGGATTGACCCGTTTAAATACCTTTCGCTATTAATCACTAGTTAATAGCAGCGCGAACCATATGTTATTTCCTGTGATTACAAAACTCAACAAACGGTCATTAGTTATTACTTTCAAATGGTGTTATCAACACCATTTGACCCGTTTAATCGAAATGCCCATTTATCACTACGAGATGGTATTTAATTACCATCTCACTCCTTTAACCTACTCCGGTTTACCCCTTGAGTTCATATTACTTAAAGGTCGTTTCTTATTTAGTTGACCCATTACGACTTGAATCTTGTGATGTCTATTTAAATCGCTTTATTAATCCGTCAACTCATGTCCGGATTACCATTTTACCTCTTTATCCCGTTTATGGTTTCTCACCATTTTCACTTATTCCGACCTATATTATTTACGTCGGAACATCATATTTCAATTACTAATTTTCCTTTATTCATTTTCAATACCCACAAGTAGGTAATCTATAAAAGGGTGTAAGCCTTACTTACCTTGCATCCGATTTTGCTCTTTTCCGCGCATTCGATCCGTTTGACCCGCTTCTTTCCCAAGCCTCCACCTAGCTCGTTAAGTGTCAAACTATCATCATTATTCACAAGGTGGTTAGATTAGTCATTAACATTCACGACTATTCCACCTTACGTATTTTCTGTGTCAAGAACTACTAATTGACTTCATCATTTGTTAGTTCAACTTACCAAAAGTTAACTACTTTTGATCACATGATTTACACAGTTAGTCTAAATCAACATGATGTTTAGAACCCCTATCGCTTCATATTACGCATAATTTGCCATATCATTCAAATGCGCGTTTCACTTGAAATTTCAACATTTCAGTTTTCATTTAGGCATTTTAACAAACACCTAATGGGCATAGTTTTACACATTTACAAACTAGTTCATAACTAGTTATTTTTACCAAGATTAACATCAAAATCAAACCTCTATGTCTAGTGTTCAAGAACTACATCTAGAACTTGTATCATAACATCAATATTCATAAATTTTACATTCTAATTCAAGTGTTCATCACCTAACTATAATACCCATTTAACACATATATGGGTAATCAACAATTTCCTAGTTTTCAACATTAATACATCAAGTTTTTCAACTAGGATTTGTTCCTAAACAATCATACTTCTCTAATTCGGCTATATCCTCTACGATTCTTACATAAATCGCATCTTGTTATGTTAATCAAAATTTCACAACTTCATGAATGTCAAAAAATCAACATACCTTACGATCTCTTTGACTTGGTGATCGTTTATTCATGTTCATGCATTGATTTGGGCCTTGATTTGAGCTTCAATTTGGTGCATTTGTTGAAATTAGGGTTAGAGCTCCATAGGAGCTTTCCCCTGATCGATCTCCATGCACAGTCTCTGTGTGTGTGTGTGTATTTTTTTTGTTTTATTAAATAACTTTTCAAGTTATCCCACCTTGGCCCCTCTTGTTTGCTTAATTTGTTTAGTAGGCTACAACCTACTTATTTCTAATAATATATCGTCTTGTTAACTAGGTTAAACATTCCTGTTTAACTTAGTGGGTTCGAGTAGATTATAACTCGTTTTATTTTAAGTCCCGTCAACTCGGGCTTCTTATATTTTTTTTTGTTTTCTCAAATCATTTATTTTCCCTTTTAATTAATATTAGGATCATTTGTTTAAGTCCTAATATTTACCAGGTTAATTTTTACCGCTAATGGTACTTTACCCGCTCTTTGGTATTAACGATGTTTAATTACTAAACCTGTTTTCCGGGTGTTACACGAACGAAAGGTTTCCACGACAGTTGCTGGGCAAGCAGCCTCTACGAGGTTCATGAAAGAATCGGGTAAACAATGGATGTATTTGTTGATGGTTTTCTCAGGGGTATCAACATGGCTTCTAAGAATGCTAAGTTGTTTGAAACGGAGGGTTAAACCATCATTGTCGTCATCCACTTGTTTAAGGTGCCAAAATTTATACTCTAACTTCCTAAGCTCATGCGGCGGACAAAACTCTTCTTTCATAATCTTTTTCAATTCAGCCTATGGTAATGCGTGGGTGGCGTCCTCACCTCTTGTGCTTCGCTCAGAGGTCCACCAATCAAGAGCTCTTGATCGGAACACCCCTGTAGCATTTTGGGTGTGCAAGTCGTCAGGACAACCACTTTGACGAAAAGTGATCTCCATAGCGTCAAACCAAGTAAGTAGTGCGGTAGCACCATCCTTTCCAGTAAATTCCAATGGTTTGCAAGCCATGAATTGCTTGAAGAGAAAAGGTGTCTTTGGTTTCTCCACCTTGGAGTCCATAGAACCATGAGGCGAATCGGTGTTGGTTTGAATGCGGCTAATGATGTCGGGTATAACTTGAGCCATTTGATAGGCCATTTGTTCAGCAATGAGGCCTGCGAGTTCCTTTTTGGAGATGGAGCCTGAAGGGGTAAGGTCCCAAAAACCTTGCTTCGAGTACTTGGGACCATACCCCAATCTCATCCTTCTAACTCTCTTTAGACCTTGCGCGGCCGCGCACTGGTCCTACAAAGAAAACTTAGAAAGAAAACAATAATCAACACCTGCGCGCCAAAAGGAGAATAACAAATCCTTGCGCTTATCTCCATAGCAGACAGGATAAAAATCCTAGCTAAACACTTCCGCATAAATAATATCCAGACTTGGATATTATTAAACTTCTATGTTACCACAGAATTAACATAAAGAAGAGTCACACATGATTACAGCTGTATTCTTCTAGAAGGCTCCATCGTGCACCACTAGTCGGTTATAACCGAATGGCCACGTGGCATCATCCCAGGCTCTCTTGAAGTCACGATGATGGCACGGAATTGAAGAGAGATCTCCACTTGCCCACTTTACACGTGGCAATACCCCAACCGTTGATCAAAATCGCGATCCGTGTGCATACTCAAATCGTTAGCGATTAACGGAGGGAAAAATAACTGCTTACGGAGAAAGCACTTCACGTCAACTTTTCACTAACATGTTTTCCCGCCCAAACTTCGGCTATAAATACAAGGATAACTCAGGTATAATTCTCAAGTTACATTCACTTCACTTTCACTTCTTCTTCTTCATCAAAACCTGTACTTATTCTCACGCCGGAGGGTGGTCACGGAGAGAACCCCCATTTTCCCTGTGGCGAGTCTAACGGTGGTTGTTTTGCATTTATTGTGAGAGGAAGAAGATCACTTATCCACGAATCGAACGAGAAGAGATAAACCCTTTTATGCAGATTCAAACCCCCTGGTTCAGTTGATTTCGGTCAATTAAACCAGTGTTTCTTCATTGGCGCCCATCGATTTCTCAGTTTATTCATTTCTTCTCGTTCCAATTCATTTTCTCTTCATTCTCTGTTTTCATATGGAAGAAAATTCAACAACAAACTCATCAAGTCCTCGATCTGGAATCAAGGGTACGAAAACCCAAGGTACCCAGATCGACGGAATCATGGGTAACAAAGACAACAACAAAAGTTATCTGGAAGAAAAAAACTCTACAATACCAACAGGAGTTGATAAGCACCGCGATCTACTCTCGGAGGAAACTCCAGAGTACTGGTTCACCAGGTTCCAGAATGCCATGATCCAAATTTTCGCACAAAACACCAGATCCGAGTTAGTATACAGCAGATCTGATACCCAAAAAGGTACAGCACAAAATCCAAAAGAGACCAATCACCAGGGAGTCGAGACAAGGCAGATAAAAATGGTGCAAGGAGGTCCCTCACAAAGGCCGAACAAACGGAGCCATAATCAGTATTGGCGAGAGCAACAAGTAGTCTTCCCTATTGTCCCTGGAGGTCCTCAGGAAGAACGCCCAGTAATTATCACCGGTATCTTCGGCCATTACCGAACCGATTATATGTTCATAGATCTAGGAAGTTCAATGGATATAATCTATGAACTTTCAAACAACTCAACCCAGAGGATAAGGCACGCTTAAAACCAGTCGATTTTCCTCTCACTGGTCTGTAACGAAGCTGTCTTCCCGCTGGGTCAAATCGCTTTCCCTGTGACCCTCTCAGAAGGGGAACATTCACGCACTGTCGCAGTGAATTTCATGGTTATGCCTACAATGTCACGTCATGACGTACTACTGGGGATATGCTCTCAGAGAGAATTCAGCATGATCACCTCTATACCACACGCCGCTTGCGGTTTTCCGACGGAAACCTGAGTAGCAATTTTTTATTCCAGCAAGGAAGTTATGTATGTCGACGATGAACCACCAACAAAGGTTGTAAACCCTCAACATCAAACGAACCAGAAAAATGGGTTCTCAACGAGAAACATCCGGAACAAACCATCTTGCTGGGGCACGCCATCTCCTCGGCAATCCGGATAAAACTGAAGGAACTACTCTCCAACAACATGGACATATTCGCTTGGTCCCCAGCGGACATGACTGGAGTACCACGAGATATAGCGCAACACTGTTTAAACATCCGACCTTCAGCAGAACCCGTCGTGCAAGGAAGGCGTAGTCTAAGTGCAGAAAAGGCAGAAGCAATGAACGAGCAAGTAACAGAATTACTTAACTTTGGGATCCTGCGCGAAGTACAGTACCAAACCTGGGTCGCCAACCCAGTAATGGTCCAAAATCACAATGGCGGGTGGTGCATGTGTGTCGACTTCAAAGACCTCAACAAAGCTTGCCCGAAAGATTGCTATGCACTCCCGAAAATAGACAAGAAAGTCGACTCTCTAGCATCCTTCCGCTGGAAGTGTTTTCTAGACTGTTATAAAGGCTATCATCAAGTACAGATGAAAGAAGAAGACGAAGACAAAACGGCCTTCCGTACAGATAAAGGTATCTTTTGCTATACGAAAATGCCTTTCGGTCTCCGCAACGCAGGGGCTACTTACCAACGCTTAATGGATAGAGTCTTCGGGGAAGACATTGGTAAAACAGTGGAAGTTTACGTGGATGACCTTGTCATCATGAGCCAAGAAGAAAAGACCATGCTCGCGAACATACAGCGCACGTTTGATTCTTTGCGCAACGTCAATTTAAAGCTGAACCCAACAAAATGCTCCTTCGGAATGGAGGAGGGAAAATTTCTAGGGTTCATAGTACCCAGAGACGGCTTTAAGGTTAACCAGGAGAAAGTACAGGCCATTCAACTAATGCCGTCGCCATCAACAGTTAAAGAAATGCAACGTCTCGCGGGACGATTAGCAGCACTAAACAGGTTCTTAGCGAACCACGCCGTGAAATCTTATCCGTTCATTAGCACTTTGCTCAATTGCGTCAAAAAGAGCCATTTTCAATGGACACCAGAAGCGGAGACAACCTTCAAACAAATGAAGGAATGTCTAATCCAGTTACCAACTTTAACAGCATCACGAGAGCAGGAGCCGCTAATCCTATATATGTCCGCACCAGAAGTAGCGGTTGGCGCGGTAATAATGGTAGAAAGAGATGGCGTTCAAACTCCGATATACTACATTAGTAAGATGCTAACCGGACCAGAGACACGCTACTCAATGATAGAAAAACCAGTCCTCACACTGGTAGACGCATCACGAAGACTACGCCGGTATTTCTTTGGCCCTGTTATTACAGTACTCACTAATTATCATCTAGGCCAAATTCTGTCTAAACCTGATGTCGCGGGATGTTTGGCCAAATGGGCCATCGAACTAGGAGGATACAATATCCTATACAAACCCCGAACAGCAATCAAAGGACAAGTATTAGCGGAATTCGCCACTGAAATTCCCGTTGACAAGATACAAGAATGCGAGGCAATCCAAAACCCTATTCCAGTCTTCGACGATAGGGTTTGGACGTTGCACACAGACGGCGCCTCCAATGATGACGGTGCAGACGCATGCCTTCGACTGGTTAGCCCAGACAATCATGAGCTCACATACGCAATACGCCTAGATTTCAAAAGTACAAACAATGAGGAAGAATAAGAAGCATTTCTCGCGGGCCTCCGTTTGGCACTTAAAATGGGAGCAAAGAACCTCAAAGCACACGTCGATTCCAAGCTAGTGGCGGAACAAGTCAATGGTCATTACGACACTAAAGGCGAAGCCGTGGCTTTATATTTGGAGCAAGCACGAATGCTTATCAGCCAGTTCCAAACGTTCAAGATAGTCCACATAAATAGAAGTGAAAATAAATATGCGGATGCACTAAATAAGCTGGCCGCCACCAGTTTCAAACATCTAGCAAAAGAAGTCTGCATTGAGGTGTTATCTAATCCATCTGTTCCTCTAAGGCAAGTGAACATCATCGAGGTCGGCAATCCATCCTGGATGTCCCCGATCATTACGTACTTGCAGCATGGCAAACTTCCAGAAGGAAAAGCGGAGGCTTGGAAAATCCAAAACAAAGCGCTGAATTACGAAATGGCGGACGTTATCTTATACCGAAAATCATTCATGGGTCCATTTTTGCGCTGTGTCGATAAAACAGATGCGCAATATTTAGTCAGAGAAATCCACGAAGGATTATGTGGGATTCACGCTGGACCACGCATGGTAGTGGCAAAGATAATGAATGCAGGCTATTATTGGCCAGGGATGCAAGTGGACGCAGTGGAACTATTGCGCAAATGCGCAGCATGTCAGTGCCACGTGCCACAAACCCTCCGTCCAAAAAATCCTCTAGTTCTGGTTACCTCAGCCTGGCCTTTTCAACAATGGGGTATCGACCTCGTCGGTCCTTTTCCCGACGCACCAGGTGCAATTAAATTCATCGTAGTGGCAGTTGATTACTTCACCAAGTGGGTGGAAGCTAAGGCGTTAGCATCAACCACAGCAATGGTAATCCACAAGTTCATATGGGAACATATTATATGTCGATTCGGGTTGCCATTACGCATCATTTCCAATAACGGCACAAACTTTGCCTTGGAAGACCTCCAGAAGTGGTTTAAAGAATTGAAAATCGAGCACAGCTTTGCCTCTGTGGTGCACCCACAAGCAAATGGGTAGGTCGAAAGCATGAATAAACAAATAGTTGATGGCATCAAGGCAAGATTGGGGACCGCGCGTAGAGGATGGGTCGATGAGCTCCCCAGCATCTTATGGGCCCATCGCACCATGCCGAAAACCAGTACAGGGGAAACCCCATTTAGCCTTGTATATGGTTCGGAGGTAGTGATACCAGCAGAGGTCGGCCTCCCATCACCGCGCATGATCGCCATGGAAAAACAAGATAATGAAAAAGAACGAAGGATGGATCTGGATCTTCTCGAGGAAAGGCGCAAGAATGCAGCCATCGCAGAAGCAAGATATAAATCCAAATTAGAAAAATACTACAACGCGCGCGTACGCGTGTGCACCTTCGTTCCAGGAGACTTCGTCCTGCGCGATAACGAAGCGTCCAACGCAGAAAAGCCAGGAAAATTAGCACCTAAATGGGAGGGACCGTACATTATCAATGAAGTCCTGGGCAAAGGGGCATACACCTTAAAGAGGCTCGACGAAACAGACGTTCCCCGCACCTAGAAAGCGCAACAGATGCGCAGGTGCTACATGTGACAAAGCCAAGCCATTCGGCACAGAAGGCCAGACACTCACACAGGCAATGTATTTATTCTAATTATTCACTTTGTATCCATCGGCCCCACGCCTTATTAATACAAAGATTATCCTTACATATTTTACTGTTTATTACAAATTGCATGTAATTCCTTTTGGTACACGCAAAAACAATATGGTGAAACATTGTAAGCCTCATGAATGGTCTAACAGGCACAAGTCCCGCGCACAGTCCAGACCTACGTTCACACATGAGCACAATACCATTCTTATTCGCTTTACCTAAACAAAGTAATTATACACATGCAACATATTGTAGTTCAAACACGACTTATAACTAGTGCGCCACGCACAATAAGCACAAAACATATATGCACAACAATACATCAAAAAAAGTTACTTGTGTAACAAAGCACTTTAACAACATTTACAAAGCACGGCAGTGTATCAAAACATTAGATACAAAATAAGCAAGTTACACACCAGGAAACATATCCAAAACACCCAATGGGGTTTGCAGTACTTCACTATAGTAGGAAATAGGGTGAGGATCAACAATCCAAGGGTTCACACTCTCCTCATCACCCACAGTCGGAGCAACCGCATGATCACCGTTCGGAATCTCGGCCGGAGGAACTGAACAGGGACCACGACGACGCCGTTGGTACATAATCGAGCAACTCCTCCTCCGATCAGCCGGAAATACCCGAGTTACGGCATTGCCGACAATCTAGTAACCCCCTCGTTACTATCATCGGCAAAATGAGAAAGAGCAGAATTCCTTGAAAACTCCGGTCAAATTTAGCTTATGCAACAAGCCCTTTTAAACCACCCAATAGCTCGAGAAGATGAGTAGGTCTCGTGAGGGTTATATAGGGAACACACCCACAATGTTCATTTAACTAAGAAAATAAAATAAAACGAAAATAATACAAACTCTACAACAATTATACCTGATTTGCCTCTCATGGTTGTCGAAGTGCACATTTGCCTACCGAGTTTCCAACATACGCTCGGTAGTTGGCATGCCGGATCCATTCTCTTTTTATTTTACGCGGCATGCGTAGTAAGCTACTTTGGGGTTGTTTCTTGACGAATTGTCCAATGTCTTGCAAGGCCAACCTTCGAATCCTTATACCCGAACCCGCATCCCCAACTTTGTTGGTTGGAGTGATAAGTTTGGGAGAAGGAGAGATATGAACGTAGGCTTCTTTCGGATCCGAATCGTCTCGCGGTGTCATGTCTTCCACTCGGTTCAAACTCTCAACTTCTTGCTCTGGAAGATCTATAACCTCTTCCACCACATCACCATCAACCATGGTACCATTAGCCAACACCTCTTGGTCTTGTCTAAGTTGAGCCAGTTCTTCGGCGAGTTGACCCACTTTTTTTGCCAAGGCTTCATGAGCTTTATCTCTCACCTCAAATTCATTTTTCATCTCTTGATTTGAAGTGATGATGGCATTCATGATTGCATCGAGCTTGGAACTTATTAAATCTTGAGGTTCCTCGGATGCCGGTTGAGGGTATTCATTATAATAATCATCATACTCCTCCCGGTAACTTGAGAAATTTGGCAATTCGGGTTCGTAGTTGTCATATCCCCGCTCTTGCTCATAGTGGTAATCCATCTCTGAATAGTAATAGTCTTGATAATTTGGTGGTGGTGGTAGTCTATGTAACACCCCGAAAATGGGTTTGGTAATCAAACTCCATTAATACTAAAAGACGGGTAAAGTACCGTTAGTAGTAAAAGTGACCAGGTGAATATTTGGATTTAAATAAGAAATCCTAATAAAAAAAAATACAAACAAATCAAAGTTTTAAGGAAATTGAGTCTATAAGAGCCCGAGTTAACGGGACTTTAAATAAAACGGGTTATAACTCCCGGGACCCACTAAATAACTAGGAATATCAACCTAGTTAGTCTAGTGTTTTAAAATAGTGAGGAACTTGATGTAGTAATCTTTATAAACTTGGGTAAAGTTGAGGGATTAAAATGGTTAAAGTGAGAAAATTGGTTTTTATTAATTAAAGTTAAAAACACCAAAACACACACCTTGTGTGTGTGTTCTGGTCGTACAAACACAGGAGCCAGGAAGAGCTCTCAAGCTCAAACCCTAAAACACAGAAATTCATCAAATTGAAGGAGCAAATCAAGTCCAAATCAAAATCCGAGTATGAATTAGTGATCTCCATTGAAAAAGGAGTCACGAGGTATGTAAATTTCTTGGTAAATCTCTAGTTGAAATTCTGAGCAAACCTAGAGAATTCGAATCTAAGCCTGCATGTATGTAGTTTGGATGAAATTAGGGATGAAACTATGTCTAGTAGTAAACCCTAGCCATGTATTTGTTGAATTGATGTTCATTGTTGTGAATTCATAATCATACACTCATGTGTCAAGTGGGTTTTGATTATGTAGAAAAGATGATAATATAGTTGTGTTAGAAATCATCATAAATGATAGTAGATGCAAGATACTTGAACAAATTGCAAGGTTGAGTATTTGATCATACATGATAATGGTTGAATCTTAATGTTAATCTTGGTAAAAATGACTAATTATGAACTAGTTAGCAAATGTGTAGAATCATGCCCATTAGGTGTTTGTTAAAATGCCTAAATGGGAACTATAGTGTTGAAATTCGAGTGAAACGCGTAATTGGCTAACTTGACTAATTACACGAGATATGGGATAAAATGGTTTCTAATCATGAGATAGAATTGCCTTGACTGTGCATATTATATGAATAACGGTAGTTGATTTTAGAAAGTCGAAATAACCAATGATGAAGTGGAATAGAAGTTTCGACATAAAATCCGTAAGATGAAATAGTCATAATAATGATGACTAACCTAATCGTCTTACGAATTTTGATGATAGTTTGACTCTTAACGAGCTAGGTGAAAGCTTGAAGAAGGAAGCGGGTCAAACGAATCCGGAATGAAGGAAAAAGCATATTTCGGATGCAAGGTAAGTATATCTTACACTAGTTATATTTACAATATTCTTTCGTCGTATTAGTTACGAAAAAGAAAAATACCTAATTGAGATATGATGTTCCGACGTGTGTTCGTACGGAACAAGATAATCAAATATGACAAGAAAACATAATGATGGCTAAAAATGAGTTAAACCGGTAATTCGATCATATTATGACGAATGAAGCATGTATTTTTAATGGTTATCATATAAGTTAAAATCATAATACCCTTTAAGGGCAAAATGGTAATTTTGACAATTTGACAATGGTAATTTGGTCATATAGACCAAACGGGTCGAAAGGCGAAATTATCACCCTTTGACAATATCGACTAATGGGTTGTCAAGTTGCATGAATTTAGGAAATAAATGGCACATGGATGCTTACATCGCTATCACTTAGTAGCCACTAAGGAAAGGTATTGATCCGAGCCAGGTATGTATAGTAATACAACTCATCATGTAGAATTTGGAGTTTTATAACAGTTAGACAAGGTTAAAATAAGATATCCGGTTATCTTTTAGGTAAAGCGAATAAATTGAGTTATGATTATGGTGTTTAGAAACATATTGGTTTCTAAACAAGAATATGGTTAAAAAGGGTCGGACTTTGTGGTTCAAACAAGCACTAATAGCCCTTAGTTGTAAAAGAAGGGTTAAGAATGACCAAAACGCCCTTGTAAGCAAAATTAAGCAAACAACCCTTAGAAGTTGTTTGAAAACGAGTTTTATAATCAAGTTAATACTTAGAATAAGTATAATAGTGTAAGATGTAAATCCTTGGTCAAAAGACACTATATGAGTCTTTGCCGTAAATTGATATTACGAAGGGTAAATCTCGGATTAGATAGATCGTCACATTAAAACCATCACAAATCTAGATGTGAAGAAAGATCATTTGATAACTAATGTGAGAATAAAATGCTAGAAAGAAATGGGTGTGTGTTATGCGTCAAAGTGCTTAAATGTCCTTAACGGGTCAAAATAAGCACTTGAGTATAAGCGGGTTTAAAATGTGTAGGAAACCCGTGGTTTGAGCCAAATATGATAGACGATATAGAAATTAGAAGATTCATGAGAATTTGGGATCAAACAAATAAGTTTGTTTGATAAATACATGAATGGGTTAAATGGGTAAAATTCTAGTTTAAGCCGAATGCATAAAAGTCTTAAAATTTGCTAATCCGGATGTTGGATTTTGACTCTATATGATGAAGGGTCAAATTACAATCACGTAGGAAGAAACGGTAGGTCAAACGGACAAGCGGTTTGAAAGATACGAAAGTTTTCGTGTCGTTAAACGGCAAAATAGAGAGGTGGAATGCAGGGACCACCGTAATTTACGGTTCCACCGTAAATTACGGTGGAGTTGATATGTGTTACTGTGGTTATAGACTGATTTACGGTGGAAGAATAAACCTTCAGGGGCTACCGTAATTTACGGTCCCACCGTAAATTACGGTGGACCCAGAAACAAAATGCATTTTAGTTAGTTTTAGTTCCCGGATTCTTTTAGATGCGTTTTAAATCCTTATGACTAAAGCATTTCATGTTTTTATGAAATGTAGGTACTTAGTAGATGCCGGATGAAGATCAAGCTCAACGAAGAACCGAACACGATATAAATTCACGCTTCCGCACTTTGCCACGTTGTAGATTTTAATCAACGGATTCGATTCACGTTATGTAGAATAACTTATAAATTGTAAAAGTTTTAATAAACCCGTATTTTTATAGCATGTGTAGTCTTAACTACACATCTATTTGTTGGTAATTACATACAAAATCATTAATCAGTAACTAGGGTGTTACAGTCTAGTGTATGGATAATGTGAGGATGGACCATTGAAATCTTCATAATCCGCCCTCCCATATCCGTACAATCCGCCGAGGTAGTCTTCCCGATCCTTGTAAGCTTGAACTTTGTCTTAGAAAACAGAGCAATCCTCTAAATAATGCTCTCCGCTTCCGCAACACTCACAGGGATCATCATCTACCCAATTCATATTGAAAGATGGTACCTGCAAAACATGTACCTGCACAAACAAGCTCGACCACCCAAAGTAAAATCACAAAAATACAAGAAAGAAAAACTAAACTAAAATCGAACAAGCATTGAAATACTAAGCGCACTAGCTCCCCGGCAACGGCGCCATTTTTTTTATCGTGACCGTGTCGTCCCGATCAGTCAAAAACCCAATTAAACCTAGGTAGCTAGGGTAAGTCGGGTATCGTATCCACGAAGAGCAGGTGGTCAGTATCGCACGACCCGTTCGATTAGTTAGACTATTTACAAACAATGTACAACGTGATTATGAAGTTTGCTAATTTTATTTGTTCAATTGATTTGAAAATAAATCGGAGTGAACCGACAATGGGTATTATCTAAAACACTTTTGATTAACTAAAATTGCAACTAAAATACTAACTAGAAAGTTGAAACAAGAATTGAGAATACGGATCACACCCGGTTCGATAATTGCAAGACCTAGGGTTCCTTCATGTTTTAACTTGATTCAATTGCATATAGTGATTAACGGATTACTATCACGAAGCTTAGGTGCCAATTGCTATCAACGTCATAGACAACGGACCGTAACGCACTTCGTTGCCTCGGACATGTAAATCCTAACCTACGATAAGGCATAAGTGCACAAATTCATTTCGCAAAGTCATAACTTTATCATCGTTCGACAATTCACAAATTCAATTCAAATGCACGACAATTATCATAAGTTTCAAATACTAAACAATTTGTCACAAAACCAAATTAAAATACAAATGTATAAACCCTAGAAATCTTACAACATCTACACCGGGGTGAAACCGACGAGACTATCTGCTCATTGTTGAATGGACGCGATCACAAGCATGAGATAGTGATGAAGACATGATTGGTACCGTGTTGTGCTTGATCGATGATGATCTGTGATGATCCCTGAATGATTCTTAGTAATGAAAATTATTATCCGGCTGCCTCTTTTAATTCGATGATGATAGGTTGTCTCCTCAAAGCCCAAAAGTCTTCAATATTGGCTGCTAACTCTCAATGATAATGGGCTGCCAAACAATTCGTAATCTCCTCCTGCCCTCAATTCGTGAATAATGATAATGTTTTTCTCATTATGAGAGCCCAAAGAATCTTTAGTGAAGGCTGCCCCACTTGCGTGGATATGGATGTCCACGAATTCAAGGCCCAAAAGTTGTGTGCTCCCCAAAATAATATTATATGGCTGCCAATACTGATGTTCCAATAATCGATATAGTGGGCTGCCCAAAACTTCCCACATGTGCCGCCCATTTATTGTTCATATGATGTTTTCCTTTGTTTTGTCCCAAGATTCAATATGATGGGTGCATGTTTATTAGGCTGGAGGGTGTGGGGGCGCCACCCTCGCCAGCTGGACATCTATAGCGCCCCCAGGCGCTATCGGACCACACCATGGGCGCTATGGCGGGGCGCCATTGAAGGCTCGCCACCATGGTAACGAGCTTGAATCGCGTGGATCGAGGAGCATTTAACATTTTGACCTATAGCCTTTAATTTAATAAATAAATATTTAAATAAATAACTAATTAGTTAATCATGAGGGGGGCTCCATCCACACCCTCCAAATTAAAGGGGGGCATGATAAAGCCCCAGTGCTGACATGGCACTGACGTGGATCCTAGTTGGCCTGATAAAGCCCCAATATGCCCCAACCACACCCTATAGCCTTATAACAAAACAAGTAAGTTACGTGAGGTGACTGCCTCCACTTGGATGATGATGATGATTTGTTGACTAAAGATGACGATGTTTTCCTTTGAATAGATCAAAGCCTCCTCTTTCACGTGATCATATGATTCCCTTTTTCCTAGATGTGCCGCCATGTGGTATGGATGTTCTCAAAAGTCAATGACACTTCTCCAAGTCACGTGATGTTAGATTCTCATTCTAAATACCTTTTTTAAACAAACAATTCAGCTGCTTTATGTTGTCAACCGTAGGCTACACCTACCAACGTAGGTTACGTTTAAAAGCTTCTGTTGATATTTTATTTGTGTATTATTTGAACCGTATGCTAGGTTATTAAACCGTAGCTTACGTCCATGTTCCTTGTTCCTTTGAGCTATTTTCGACCCACACAACTCTCGTTTAACGTGATATCTCTTTAATAACCATCCGCGCTTGTCCCGTTTCATCACTAAGCTCGCTAACTTCGCCGTATTATGCCGATTAACCTGTAAAACCACAAACATACGTAGTTAACATATTCAAGATGCGTAATTGCTTAAAACACAATAAGATATGTAATTTAACAAACTTAACGCTCATGTTTTGCACTCTCCATCAACAGCTCCACGAACACCTTCATCTCCGGCAACAATTCCAGTCGTCAGGCCGGAAAGGAGGAGCAAACCATCAGCAGCATCAAAAACCTTGAGAATTTCGGAAATCCTCCGACGTCGACATTGTCGCCTAACCCTCATCTTTTCCCAAATTGGAGAAAATATCCACACACTAAAAATGAATATATAAGCCGGAAAGATAACGTCAGCATTGAAAAGGGGACTCATGATGATTAAGTGTCAAATCACTCCCCTTAGAAACGGCGCTGCCATTACAATCGTCATATCACATTAAATGATCTCTGACAAGCTGCACGTATTCCCAAGGCTACAGTTCAGTTAGAAGACGAAGAGGTAATAAAAAATACATTTTTATGATGACGTAAACTGCAGTCAGCTCATGATTAAAAAAGCTCCTCAAAGTGAACAGTTCAGGGCAAAAGATGAAATACAAACATCTTCTCCACGAAGATTTCCATTTTTTGGTCAAAGTCAAGATTTTCAAAATCAAAATAATGAGCAAGAGTATCTTCTCCAGAAAGATTCTCCACTTCCATGCCAAAAACTCTACAGCAAAAAAGCACCTATCTCTCATAGTCCAGTGCTCCACTTATTTGCATAAGAGCAACACTAGACTTGGGGGACTTGAAGGGGTAAGGTCCCAAAAACCTTGCTTCGAGTACTTGGGACCATACCACAATCTCATCCTTCTAACTCTCTTTAGACCTTGTGCGGCCGCGCACTGATCCTACAAAGAAAACTTAGAAAGAAAATAATAATCAACACCTGCGCGCCAAAAGGAGAATAACAAATCCTTGCGCTTATCTCCATAGCAGACATGATAAAAATCCTAGCTAAACGACTTGGATATTATTAAACTTCTCTGTTACCACAGAATTAACATAAAGAAGAGCCACACAGGATTACAGTTGTATTCTTCTAGAAGGCTCCATCGTGCACCACTAGTCGGTTATAACCGAATGGCCACATGGCATCATCCCAGGCTCTCTTGAAGTCACGATGATGGAATGGAATTGAAGAGAGATCTCCACTTGCCCACTTTCCACGTGGCAATACCCCAACCGTTGATTAAAATCGTAATACGTGTGCATACTCAAATCGTTAGCGATTAACGGAGGGAAAAATAGTTGCTTACGGAGAAAGCACTTTCCGTCAACTTTTCACTAACAGGTTTTCCCGCCCAAACTTCAGCTATAAATATAAGAATAACTCAGGTATAGTTCTCAAGTTACATTCACTTTCACTTCTTCTTCTTCTTCTTCATTAAAACCTGTACTTATTCTCACGCCGGAGGGTAGTCACGGAGAGAACCCCCATTCTCCCCGTGGCGAGTCTAACGGTGGTTGTTTTGAAGTTATTGTGAGAGGAAGAAGATCACTCATCCACGAATCGAACGAGAAGAGATAAACCCTTTTATGCAGATTCAAACCCCTGGTTCAGTTGATTCCGATCAATTAAACCAGTGTTTCTTCAGAGCCTGAGCGGGAACCCTTCTTGGACTTGGGCTTTTCAGTTGAGCTTGAAGAAGTCATCTAGAAGTTCGAAAGAAAAGGAAAGGATGAGACTTGATCATAAATTTTAAAACAAGATTTTCGCATGTATAAGCATGTAAGTGTTCACGTATCACGTATAATTCACATAATTTGCATGTATTCGATGAGTATTCAATAAGTATAAACACGTATGAATGCGTAAAAGAGTATAAACTTAGTTTATCTTCAAAATTATTATTGTTTTTTATTGCGCGAGACGTGCGAATGGTGTAACGGTTTTGAAATGAACGAGGTAACAAGTATAAAAATCACATATAAAATGAATCACATAAAAGAGAGGCTCATAAAACATGGGATTGTTTCGGGTAGAGAAACGTCGACTAGTCCAAAGTAAATCAGAAGTCCTTTCAAATTAGAGAAACGTGATTTGGCCTATAGGTAAGATACTCTCATTGAGAAGCGATTAACGATATCTTACCCTTCCAGTTACTACACGTCTCTAATCGATTGAAACAATCAAAACTTTTGCGAGATTGAAAATTGAGGAATTGGACTTAATCGACAAGATGCGGGTTTCAACCCTAACTTAACGATTTCTTACCCTAATGTGGTTGGTACTCGTCGGGTCAAAATATAATTTCGACACTTTGACGAGGGTCCACTAGAGTTTGAATTGGAAATTTAATATTAAAATGTGGATTTCACTCCTAACTTAATGGCGTAATTTCGTGCAAAAATAAAGTATAAGCGGGATGAGAGCGTTCACCAAATTGTGGGTTTTACGCCTATTTTGGTAAACTCGTCTCTTTTGTATAAAGAGTGTCTTCAAGTGTATTGTGTAAAATGTCTTAGGAAAGACATAATGTAAGTATTTAGACCAAAAAGAAGAGAAAGAAGCAAGGTAGAAAGCATAACATTTTAAGCATGAAGCAAGAATGGTAAAAAACATGGTTTTTTACTATAGACTAGGTCGAACATGGCAACTCTACCTAATTCCCTATAGTTATGGCCCAGTTTGTCTCACCCCAACCAATGGCGGAAAAATCGGAGTGAGACGAAAACGAGATTGCAAGAGACTTCATAACACTATTGGTGACAATATTTAAATCAACCGTTTTAATTTCATAAACCGAATTGTCAAACATTACAAGAAAATTCAAATAACAACAAGTTCAATAAATATATATAACAACATAAACAAAATTGATACAACATATTAAACCTAAAGCGTTTATATGTGTATCTAAGCATCAACGCTACTTCATTTCATAGCATCGTCATCCTCAACCTGTAACATGTTTAAAATAAAGTTCAATGTAAAAGCAAATGCGAGTATACAAGTTTGATACATCAAGTAATGTGTGGATTTTTAGTAGGATAGCCCAAGCTAGTCCTATAATCACATAAACATCAAGCTTTAAGCTTGTTCACTACTTGTGGGTTAAACCCTAACCAAAACAGAAAGTTTATGAGGTTTTAACCTCTGATTTTAAGTGTCACAACCTTGTTTTTAAGCCCAACTAACCATAGAAGTGATTATGAGCATAAGGACATAGGAATGTGTATGAGATAACTCAAGTTCAAGCAAGTTTAGTGAAGTTTAATCAAAACAGAATATTTGGAGCCATATTTGGTGATGTTCTAGCCTTGGTTTTCCATGGAAAACCTGTTGGAAACATACCTAAGGTTGTTCCAAGCAAGTAGGAAAAAGAATCATAGAAAAAGGTTAAGAAATGAGGAAGTTATGCTCACTTTTGTGAGTTGATATGAATCTGACTTGCTCCTGATTTCCAACTGAGTTTTGAGAGGGTTTTGAGTGTGTTTAAGGGTTGCAAAACTGGAAAAGTGGCTGGAATTAGAGTGGTATTTATAGGGAGTAATTAGGGTTTGGGTTGGTTGGCATTTAATACAAGTAGTTGAGGTTTAAAATAAAAAAAAAGAAAAATTTTCTAATTGTTGCTGCTGTATCGAGACTGTGGCAAAAATGACTATTTAACAGCCATTAAAATGTTTCACTTTATTTGTTTGTGACACAATAGTAGGTGTAACGGTGGGGAATGGTGGTGGAGGTGTTGGGGAACGGTGGTGGCGGTGATAGGAGATGAGAGAGAAGACAGAGAAGAGAGAAAGAAGAGAGAGATGGAGATGGTGATCTGTGTGTATTTTTATATATATACATATATTTTATTTATTTATTTAAAAAGAACATAATTGTTTATTATATTTTATAGAGTAAATATAAAAAATTAAATTAAAAAAATCTTATTTAACAGAACTTTTTAACTAGGTTAGAGATTTGGATGAAAATGACAAAAATGGCCAAACGTGAGGGGCAAAATGGTACCAAACTGTCATTTTGGACGAAAATGGCAAATGTGCCCAAACCTCAGGGGCGAAAATGGCAATTAACTCTAAAATTTAATATGGAATGTCAGTATGATCATGTTTAAAATTAAAAATGGCCCAAATATGAATTAGCCATGGAATTGACTATTTACTAGATTGGTCGTAAGGCCATCTTCATTTCTCTTTTTTTTTTTTTGTAAATTTCAATATTAATATAATATATTAGGTATTATTATACTATTATTAACCTTTAACCTATATATTAAAAATACAAGTGAATGAACAGTATTACTATAATATAATAATATTAAAAATTATTTTTATTATTATATTACTAGGATTTATTATTATTATTAGTATTAATTACTAGGATTAATTTTTTTATTATTTTTTATTAGAATTTAACCATGTATTTAATAGTTAACAAGCACGTATAAGTTATGAGTACCAGTATGTCGAGTATCGGTTGCGCGTATGCATTCGAGATTGGTAACGTATTACCCAAGTATTGCAACACGTATAAGCATGTATAAAAATAGTATTCCATTATGACCAAAGTTTCGGATACAAGATTGAAATAAAATGCGAGCATGGTACGATTACAGTTTCCAAAGAAAAAATAGAAAAAAAAAAGATCTCACCTTCTAAATAAGGAAAGTTAGAAAAAAGGGGCGTTACAAGACACGTGGGAAGAAAGTCATTGGGCTGCCGCAGATGAAGTCAAATGTGATCAAACTTGGACATCAGACGTAAATCTTGAAACAAATATGTTGTTCCCAATTTGCGGAACTTAATCCCAGATTGTCTAGAGAAGCGCTTTTATCATGTGTCATTTGGTAACAAGAGTATGTTGTTACAAGATCAATTCCAATTGCAGTTTTTTCAACTCTCCTGGCCATTTTCAAACAAGTGGTTGTGATCGATTGTTCAGTACTTCTGAGACGATTCAAGTGAGTCCTATGAAGCAAGTGTCTGTCTATTCAATTGAGAGGAATCATTGCATTACATCCCCGTTGAAAAACAGAATCGATAAATTTAGGGAAAACAGGGTTGAAAGATGACAACCCAACAGTAGAGGATCTCATTCTACAACTTAGATAAATTCAGGGGGCATTCTCAAATAATGTTTCCTAGATGTTTGAAGACCAACAAATGTCCAAAGTGTTGCTTCTTCGTTCGCGTGACAGAAAGCTACATTGCAAAATTAAAAAATTAAATCGACACCTTCAATACGCATCGTATAGGCCTATACGATGCGTATTACTTTTTGATAAGGGGAAATTGTCAGCTTTTGACTGACCTAGAAGTTTGAACCAACCTCAATATGCATCGTATAGGCCTATACGATGCGTATTGATGGTGTCGATTTAATCCCCCAAGGTGTGCCAATCATACGACCCTAAATTTAAAACTCGGTCAATTTGTTGTGGATTGGTCAAAGTTGTCACTTTTATTCAATAGTTTGCATTATTATTTTTGGTCCTCAAGATTTTCAAATCTTGTTATATTTATCCAGTTCACTAACCCTATTCATTTTTCTAACGTTAAATAAGGAGCGATTTTATCTTTTATATATTTCTTTGTTTTTTAATTCTTTTTACTCATTTCGCATCACCAACTTCAAAACACAACATCATCATTTCCAACTTAGTTTACAACATCTACAACTATGGTTCGAGCATGTTTTTCGACGACCCCCACTCATGAGACACCATCATCAAACATAAATGAAGACATAAAGAGATTTGAATTACCTTGTCACCGACCTCAGTTACGTCGATGCTTGGTCTAGGAGCGTTAAAATAAGTAAGTGAATAGAACCAAATGCCAGCGATTGTCCGTGTTCTTCTTTGCTATGCGCCAGACTAGTTTTTGCTGGAGATGAGCAGACCATCACTCAGATGGTCTAAAACCTAATGTTATCGATGTTGTGTGCTTTTCTTTTGATCAAAAGGAATAATCATTCAATTAAACAGAGAAAGAAATAAATGAAAAGTATCAAGATTGGGAAATATTAGGGTAATTGAGAAACACGGGAATTATTTTGGACCAAACATTTTTTCTAAGTAAAAATGCAATTCTTTTGGTAAATCGCCCATTTTTCTGTTAGTTTTTTTATTATACGCATGTATATATTGTCAATCTTTTAATTATACATATGTGTATATACGTATTTAAAACTGGAAAATAAGTATTGTACATCTATATTTGATAATGTATATATGTATAAAGAGTAAATTACGTTTTTGGCTCCTGTGGTTATATCACTTTTACTATATTAGCCCAAAATAAGAATTTTTAACATATTTGCCCCCATGGTTTCTATAACTAACCATTTTGGCCCCTAAGTCTAAAGATCATGGGGGCCAAAATGGTTAGTTATAGAGACCATGGGGGCAGATATGTTAAAAATTCTTATTTTGGGCTAATATAGTAAAAGTGATATAACCACAGGGGCCAAAAACGTAATTTACTCATGTATAAATGATTGTACATATATGTATGTAAAGGAGGATTATGGTTTTGAACATGTTTTTTTCCTGTGTACATATGTGTAAATACATGTTTAAATGGAAAATAAATATCGTACATGTATATTTGATAATGTACACATGTATAATACAGATGTGACACCCCAAAAATTCTAAATTTTGATTATTATGTTAATGTGACGAGTAACATAAAGTGTAGTAACTAGGAATACTTAACCTAGTTAATATTTGTAGAAATAAGTAGGTGTAACCTACTTAATAACTATTAAAACTACAAGGATTGAAATGGCACATTGTGGAAAGTGAGAAATATAAAAGATGGAAAAAATAGACACGCATAGGGTGTGTAGGTGGGTGGCGAAACCAGAGAGAAAAAAAGAGGGTTTCCTCTCAAAATACAATCCTCAAATTCAGCTAAATCACAAGTAAATTGAGTATGTAATCCTTGCATGCTTAAAGTTTTTGAGCCATCTATCCATTACAAACCAAAGGTATGTGGTGAAATTGTATATGATGAGTTTTGATGTTAAGTGGGTTTTCATGGTATGATGAGATTGACGTGTGTTGATGTTTATGATCATCACACTTATATATGTAAAATACTTGAACAATTTAGAGATTTGATTAATTGTTAGTGCATGTTATGAAGTGGGTTTTAACCAACGTATGAAACCCAAACTCTCATATGATTTAATTGATATATTGCCTTGATAAATGAAGAATTTGAGTTAGCTAGATGTTAAGAAATGTATGAACTTGTTGGGTTGAAAGATACATGGTGGGTTTGGTTGGAAAAAATAGCTGATATGATGGCCTAGTGATGATACCCACAAAATGTTTGATAAAAACTTTAAGTGAGTTTTATCACATTGTAAGTGTATCTATGTGTGACAACAGGCAAGTCAAATTGACCTAAAATGGAATGGGATGATGAACGAGGTATAAATATCCATAAGGGTGATGGTCATGGTAATAAATGATTAATCTAATCATCTTGTGGATATGATGTGATAGTTTTACTCTTGACAAGCTAGGTGGAAGCTTGGAAATGAATGGGTCAAACGGGTCAAAGGCGTGAGAAAGCTTGAACGGACGCAAAGTACGTAAAGCTTACACATCCTAGAATTGAACCACTACTTATGTGATGGAAAGTATTTGGTTAATAACAAGGTTAACAAAGAACCGGATGCGGTTAGACAGGTAAATTTGTTAAGATGAGACCCCATGGTGTAAACCATGAAACGGGTCAAAATGGATAAAATTATGATGAGCTAGTATTGGTGGTTAAGATGAGACCCCATTGTGTAAAACATGAAAATGTCAAAATGGATAAAATTTTGACGAGCTGGTATTAGTGATAAATAAGAATTTGTTGAGATGAGCCCCCATGGTGTAAACCATGAAACGGGTCAAAATGGGTAAAATTATGACGAACTATATTTATGGTAACAAACGATAACTTGTTAAGGCGAGACCCTATGGTATATAAACCATAATGTGTCAAATGGGTAAAAATGGTGTTGAATCACCTTTTGGTGACAAACAATAACTCGATAAGATGAGACCATATGGTATAAACCATAACGGGTCAAATGGGTATAAATGGTATTGAATCACCTTTGGTGACAACAATAACTTGTTAAGATGAGACCCTATGGTGTAAACCATAATGGGTCAAATGAGGGAAAATGGTATTGGATCACATTTTGGCGATAAACCAATAATGGGTCAAATGGACACCCAAGTCATACGAGTCAAATGGTGATGTTATCACCATTTGAATTTGATATTTAATGCTTTGTCTTGTTGAGTTTTGTACCTACAGATAAGCTTAATGGTAAGGGCATGCATTGCCAAAATTAATAAAGGGATTCGCAAGGTATTGGTAACGGTAACGAATCATACCTATGGATAAGGGCTTAGGACACAACGACAGGTGGTTGAGCTAGCCTTGGGGTAACAAACCACCTCATGGGGTAGTATTATTAGTAATTAAGTGAAATGGTCCTTAAAGCCAAAAATACGTCTATGATATGAGACATGGCTAAAATGAGTTTTGAAGTAAGAGGACATTAGAAATCCTTTTGTCCTTAGGGAAAAAATTAATCTTAATGGGATAACAAGCTAATCGTGTCTATTAGCTTTCATTTAAATTATAAAAGTCCCACGGTTTCGAAAAAGGGCTTAAATTTGACTAAAATGATATCGGATAATGGGTTTGGGTAAATGCCTAACTGAAAGAAAGCTTTGGAATGCTAAGGCATTGTCCAGTGAAACCTGCCATAATTTTGGTTATGGTTGGGAGTTAATGGGGTAAACAATCATAAAAAGAAATGGAAGCATATAGCTAAAATGCTCAATACCTTCTTAACAGGTCGGTTGGGTAAAACTTCAAACCAAAAGAATTTGTGATATTTACGTATGATTGTAGTTGGGGAAAATAAAATAAAAACGAGAATAAAGAAAAAGAAATGGACGCATTGAGCTTAAATGCTCAAGGCCTTTTTAACGGGTCGGTTTGGATAATAAACATCAAATCGAATGATAGTAGTGAAAACTTAAAAAAATTCGGGTCCAGGTAGTGGATTATGGATTAAAGGTAATAAGAAAAAGTCCCAAGCAAAATAATTTGGGTTTGGACCGACTTGGTTGCATATTTAGTGAAAAATGGTAAAAAATTGGTTAAGTGTAAAAAGTGTCCAGCTCTCTGGAAACTTTATGGAAAAGTGGCTCCCTCGCACCATGCGGGGGAGAGACTTTGCTCCTCCGCGAGGCGCGGAGAAGCCCCAATCAACGAGGTGGTCAAAATTTGTCCCCTCGTGCCACACGAAGGGACTAGGGTGCCCTTCTGCGATGCGCGAGGGAACCCTCTTTCAGCGGAATTGTTTTTATTTGTTATTTTCTTATGCGTTGATCATTTAACATAAACACTGATCGTTTTGGTGCTTATGATTAGTTTATACAAAGGCGGACACCGGACATATGACAAAACACGCGAAGAACCGAACACTCTTAAACACGACTTCCTCGGGAACATCTTTTCAGAAGAGTTAAAACATGATCATGCGTGACAAACTTTTCTAGTCTAAAACCTTATTGTTTTTAATCTGTAATATACATGTGTAATAATCCGTTAAGTTGGTTCGTCTAGGTTAACGGTTAAGCCGGACTAATAAGTTATTTGCAAACAAATATATACATGGGACCTATTTATTTGAATATTTAAAATATTGAAATAAACGAGAATGAGTGTTACAATAAGAATTGATAATATACACGTGTATAACTAAAAATTGACAATATACACATGCGTATATTAGAACCATATGTTGAGTTAATTTGATGTAATTTAAGCAAAGTAATAAAAATTTGTATTGGACTCATAGTCATAGTCTTGGTATTGTCAATATGTAATTATTCATATATGTATGTACGTGTTTAAAAATGAAAAATAAGTATTGTACATCTATGTTTGATAACATATATATGTACAAATGTGTATAAATGATTGTGCATATATGTATGTAAATGAAGATTATGGTTCTCAACATGTTTTTCTAGTGTACATATGTGTAGAATACTTGTTTAAAATTGAAAAATAAGCATCGTGTGTATATATATATATATATGTGTGTGTGTGTGTGTGTATCTATACTATATTATAATGCATGAGGCAGGGGTATTTTAAGATACAAAAAAATAAGAAATTCTACCCTATTTATTTATAAAAACACCCCTAAAATGAGGGTAACTTGGTCTTTTAAACACTAATTATATTTGTGACAACCCGAGTTTTCAAGATCCTTTCTAGACTACCCTTACTAGACACGTTACTCGTCTCACAAGTGTTTTCATAATTCGTTTGTATTGTAACTTGTTTGTTATGTTGATATACGTTTAAGTGTTTGTATGGTTGTTTGGTTAGTTAATATAAGGTTCTGAATTATTTAAATTGGATAAACCTGTCACATGCACCTTTTGGGAAACATTGGACTTTCTCCAACATACAACTCGACGAAACTAGGTACTTTCGTCACTCCCTTGTGCGACGAAACACTGGAGTTTCGTCCAGTAGGGTGTTTCGTCGGGAACGGGCTTCGGCCCAAGGTTGTTTCACCGGCCCAACTTCTTCTATATTATTAAACCCTGTGATCAGTTACGTAGAACAATTAGAACCCTAGAGCTTGTGCGACGACAGAAAGAACCACGAGGCATCCTTTTTCATCTGATCTTATATAAGCTTTTCTGTATCACGGTTAGTGTATAACCCTACTACTTGATGTAATTTGGATGTAGTTTTATGTGTATGATTAGGGTTTTCATAAACATTGTAAACTAGAACTGTTACACTAAGAACTTGATGGTTTGTATGTGGTATTGCCCTATGAGGATTTGATAGATTCTGTGTTATAGATTGATTTCATGATAGACAAGCATCTGTTGGTAGAATCAAGGATTTACTTGTTAAATAATGAATACTGTTATGGATGTTGAATGATTACGGGTAATTTGGAGGTTTGGGATCAACGATGGATTGGTATGATTAGAACTGTTTATGTCTTGTTGTATGTTTCTGATAATAAACAATTAGATGATTGATTAATGATTGTGTTAGAATCGATGAGGATGACTAAAGATCTAGAAATCGTGAAACTGTAACTGCGTAGATTTGAAACTGTTCCATCAACTGATGAAGGGCGACGAAACATAGTGAGTTTCGTCACCCATCTAACCGACGAAACTTGTGAGGTTTCGCCATCTCTGTAACCGACGAAACTTGTGGGGTTTCGTCATACGTGTAGCCGACGAAACATGTGATGTTTCGTCGCTTAGGTTGTCATCGGGCACAGTGGGCAGTTGTGTGTATGAACTGATGTGTACTTTGTTTATACAGTATGGTATTGCATGATAACTATACTCCCTAATGTTAAGTGACATGTGTAGAATGTGGACTGTTGTGATATCTCAGTATGTACTTCATGATCGCGAAGATTGTAATTCTAGTTGCAAACTGTGTAACCATACATGACTGTAACACCCCTAAACTTATTAATCTATATATGTTGTTATACATGTATAAGTTAAAATAATAGTCATAAAGTAATGAGTAACGAAACTATGAATAATAAACCTAGTTACAATACTAATAGAAAAGATGGGGAAATTAAAGTGTTCTAACTATTTTTATAAAATTGGAAATTTGAGGGGCCAAAGATGTAAATTCTGAAACTCAATTTTCTAAAACCTGGATAAACATCAGGATATACACTTTGTGTATATCCTGTTCGATTAAGAACCCCAGGAGCGATCCCCAGTTCTTTCCAAACCCTAGTTCTACAAATTTGCTTAAAATCAAGAAATCAAAACTGAATTCAAGGAGATTCAGGGCTATATAAGTGATCTCCATCTTTAGTATATTCAAAGGTATGCTTAATTCTTGATAAGTGAAGATGTAGTGATGATTTTAATTTCTCATAACAGAAATTAGTGTTAAATTAATGGATGTTATGGGTAAATTATGATGAATACAAATCTAGGAATGAGAAATTGACTATAAATTCATTCATTCATGTTATAATTCATGAGTTTCATTACTTGTTATATAAGGGTATATGGGTTTTATGAAGAATTCATGTAGTCTTGAGATATTGGATGTTGATTGATGATTATGATGCAATTTCTAGTGTGATTATAGTATTCTTGAAGTATAAATTGGAATAACTAGGCTTAAACATGGTTAAAGGTATTAATCATGAACATGATATGTTAGAATACTAAGTATGCACACTAGATGTTTGATAAAATGCTTTAATGAAATGAAATACTTGAAAAGTATGAATTAATCGCTTAATTCACTAAACAAGAGTATGAAATATGGAATATTAAACCATGAGTTCTAAGCAATATACTCGAATCAAATTGTATAGGTGATTTAGGTGGATCATCGAGTGGACAAGGCGGATCGGATAACCGCTTAAAAGGAAAGCTCTAAAAGGTACGTGGCTATTCGCTTCGTAATATCTTGCTTAGTATTTGATGTTGAGTATTTGAAAGATAATTGCTTTGTTGTAATGTTGGATAATACTAAAACGATGGATTTCGTTTGTAGTATTCAACACGAATAAGTAGAAGAAAATTTGATACTATGAAAATAATGCAAGTGGTGGATTCCACATGAAAGTTTAAACGGGTCAAATGAACCCGAATGCTACATGTTTGATTCAGCAATGGCAATGGATTTCGCCAATAAAATCAAATTGAGACTTTGGTGGATTAAAGTGATAAATGTCGTTAAATAGTTTAATTTAGATAATTAAGACATACATGCGTTGCTATCAATACTTGAGTTATGGTAAAAACAAGTCGTAACATGGAAGGATGTCAAAATATAGCTTTGGTAAGAGTTTTGAGCTTGAAATTTCATGTTATGCATCTTTAGTGCAAACGGGTCAAATAATTCTGTAAGATTTTCTAATCTGAAGGTTTAAATAAAAGAAATTGGTTTAGGTAACGGTAGGATTTTTATTCTATATTGTAGAATATTGAATTACGGTCACGTAGGAAGAAACGGGACCTAATTCGGATCAATATCGGACAAGTTATGTCCATTTTTGTAAAGAAGGTACTTGCTGGGAAAATGCAGAGCTGAAACCAAAGTCTCGCGTTGCGCGACACTAACCAGCCCTCACCGTCGCGCAGCGCGACGGTCTTCGCGGCACGCGTAGAATAAGGGGAGCTCCGTCGCGTAGCGCGACGGCTCCCCAGATGCAGAAAAACGTTATTTTGCTTGTTTTGGCCATTGTAATTTGTATAAATCATCTTATAGCTTATCTAATTCATGTTTTGGATGGTTTTGGTCATAGGTACATATAGGAACTTGCGGATGAAGATCAAGCTAAGTTATGGAACCGAACGCGCGCATAAAGAAGCTTCCGCAAATCAAACTAGATCTTTTGTTACAAACCGTTTTAAATGTTTTGTTTCCATACTTTAGTACTTAAGGTTGTGTGTTTAAGAAAGGCTAAGGTAGTTGGATTTGGGAAAACATGTTTTGTAAACGTTTTGTATGGTTTCCAAACTTATCTAGATATTGTTAATTCAAGGTTACTATAAAAGCGTGTAGTAGATAATAAAATAAGCGTGAAGGGTCTTATAATGACTTACTGTGTACAAGCTTGTGATTTGAATGAGTATGAAACTGATATTGTTTGGTAACCACGGTAGGGTTTGGGTTGACCAATTGGACGGGTAATTAATACATACGGAGCAAACCAAGGTGAGTTCACTACTCTTGAGCATGTGTCCCGGTGGTTGGGACAATCAGTGGGTATCCCGGGGAGGGATAAGTCCTTTGGGTAAAACTGGGATGTTTGATAATATTCTCACTCTATCATTCTTAAGTCCCATCTTTTTGTTACCGGAGAGGTAGCGGGGTATTAGTTGGTAGCGCTACTTAGGTTTGACACCCTCACCCCGTACCAGAGAGGACGGGTGTGAACTAATGACCCAGTCATGCCCAGTGCTTTGATAGGAGCACTGGGGAACGGGCAAAACATACATCAGGAGCCGTCTTGTTCAGTATCGAGATATTATCAACATTACTTTCGGATTTGTAACAAACTGGATTTAAACACTTGGTAACTAACGTTTTCTTAAAACTGTGAACTCGCCAGCGTTGTCTGATACACTTGTTGCATGCTCGTAGGTCGTTAGGTACTTTGGATGGGAACTTGCTATCTGGATGGCTGGAGTGGTCATGGTCATGTTGCTGAGGATTACTTGAATGTTATTTAAACATTGCTATTACATTTGGTTTTAGAAATACATTAAACAATGTTTGACTTTTGCTTCCGCTGAATCTGATAACTTTTGTTAGACAGCTATGATTGCTTAAGTTAATAAACATAAACTTGATGATGTTTTATTATCGGTTCAATGTGATTGGTGGCTTGGATCCTGGTACGTCACATGTCCCACGGTGTCTCCGCATGTGGTATTTTGGGGGTGTGACAATATACTTCACATGTCCCGCGGTGTCTCCGCATGTGGTATTTTGGGGGTGTGACAATATTTTAGTCCCTCGTATTATTACACTTAAATCCCTTTATTTTAACAAAATTATGGCTAATTAGTTACACTTATCCCCTTCCACAACAAACTTATAATTATTTTACATATTTTTGTCATATTTTATAAACTATAATGTTTTAAAAAAATTCCAAAGGTACCGTGATAACCTACTCATTTTTGTCGACATTTCGATAGCTGTCTTGGTCAGTATTGTTGTGCGGATTAAAATGTATAAGTAGATGATTCATTAGTGGACAAGTGATTAAAGCAATAGGTCCTATCACATTTAAATGCTTAAGACTCTCTACATTGTTGTCATTAGTATCAGTTTAATAATATTCTAAACTTTTTCACCCTGATTTTCGTTTGATTAAGATTGTTCACCAATTTGTTCCGGCAACTAGATGAAATTTTGAAACCTTGCACATACGGGTTTGATATGAGCTTTGTTCGTATTCTGTATGTTTGTGTATTTACTTGGTTAGGTGCACACACTTACATGGGTTAACAGGTAGTAAATTGACATCAAATAATGTCACTTGTTTTATCTAATTGGTTGTATTAAAAAACTTTATATAATACCATATTCAACAAAATGGAATTTTAGTTTTCATAAAAAAATTATTAAAACGTTTTTAGAAGCATTTTCGTTTTTTATAAAACCTTGTTTTATAGAAACATTTTTTAGAAGTTTGGTAAATAAGTTTTCCACCAACAAACTTTTAGGAAAAAACTCCATAATTAAACATAATACATCTTCAAAAACTGAATACCAGAGATTCTGATGCATTTTTTTAGGGATTATAAGTACAAAAATGTTATGGGTCATTTTCTGAGCGTACATATCTTGATCAATATCCTGCTTTTAATTGTTTATTTGTGACCAGGATACTGGACGGGGATATTGCTAACATCCTGGGCGATATCCTGAGGTTGATTGAATTAACCACGTGCAGGTTAAAGGTTGGGGTTTGCTAACGGTCAGATGGACTTCATCTCCTCAAGACTCGGGCATGTTTGTTATGGGAGAGAGGTTGAACCCGAAAGACTAGGTCTACAACGTTCGAGTGAGGAATATTCGCTGGATCCCGGTTATTTAGGATAGTTTGTTATATTTGTTTTACTATAAATAGATGGGGGCGGATCAGATTAAGGCACGCAACTTTCACATTTTCAAACACTTTCTCTCTAGCTCTCTGCAAACACTACACACAAACACTTGTATTCAAATCACATTGTAACACCTAGTTGATTCGCTCTACATCCTGCATTGTATCCTAATATTTGAAGCAATAGAAGAACAAGGCAGCTACGATTGTCAGCTCCCGAGGTTTTGTGCCGGCGATCTAGATTGATCAAGGGCTTTCCTCGTACATCACGTGTCAACCTTTACTTGTCTGCTCATTGTTTGATCACAGATACAGCTCTATATCTTGAGCCGTATCCTGAAATTGTTTTTATAACTAACTTGGTTAACATATTTTTCACACATAATTTTAGCACACTACCTCACTTAACTAATTTGATCACTAAATTGCTTCGGTAATTTTTGACCAAAACAATTTGGCGCCCACCGTGGGGCAAGTGGTGCTATTTTTGCTAAAAACTTTAGTAAAATCATTATTCGGTTTTCTTTTGTCAAAACTTTTTTCTAACTTATTTTCAATGGCTTCGAGATCAAACATGAGCTCCTCCACTATGTCCGCTACGACTTCTGCTACTACCGGTTCGGTGCTTCCACCACCTCCTCCAAGGATGACAGTTTCTTCACAACTTCAGGATGTTATCCCTACTCGGAGTGTTCAGTGATCTGCTCCCGTTTTAGCCTCTATTGATGAAATTCTAACTGTTTTGGTCAAAAATTACCGAAGTAATTAAGTGATCAAATTAGTTTGGTGAGGTAGTGTGCTAAAAGTAAGTGTAAAAAATGTGTTAATTAAATTACTTGCAAAAACAGTTTCAGGATACGGCTCGGGATATTGAGGTGTATCAACGATCAAACAATGAGTGAACAATGAGCAAAAAGTAAAGAAAGTGACACGAGATGTACGAGGAAAGCCCTTGATCAATCTAGATCGCCGGCATAAAACCTCGGGAGCTGACAATCGCAGCTGCCTTGTTCTTCAATTGCTTCAAAAATCAGGATACAGTGCAGGATGTGGTACGGATCGACTAAGTGTTACAACGGAAATGAAATACAAGTGTGGTATTTGCAACTAGCTAGAATGTGATTGTGTTCGAGAGTGTAAGTGCGAAATGATGTGTTCTAAGTTGATCCGACCTCATCTATTTATAGTAAAGATAAAGTAACTAACTACCCTAAACTCGCGGGATTCACCGAATATTCCTTCTTGGAACGTTGCAGACCTGGTCTTTCGGGCTCAACGTCTCTTTCTCAACAAATTCGTCCGAGTCTTGAGGAGAAGAAGTCCTTGTGACCGTTAGCAAGCCTCTGCCCTTAATCTGCACGTGGTTAATTCAATAAGCTTCAGGATATCGCCCAAGATGTCAGCAATATCCTCTTCCATCATCCTGGTCACAAATAAACAGACAAAGGCAGGATATTGGTCAGGATACATATGTTAAGAAAATGACCCCTAACAATTGTCCCCAAATATATCAGTTGGGATACCAATCCAACGGATATATTTCAAAACTTTACTTCATAACTCAAGGCCATTAATAAGACTAGACTCTTGAAATGACAGCGGTGCAACTTCCAAGGCATTATTTACTTTTTACCCCCCTATATTCATCCTATATTAACCGAGGGACTCCTTGTCTCGGTTACCCTTATCTTCAAGCAAGCATCAGGTATCTTCTTTTCTAATCTCCTCTCTCTAATTTTTCATAATTTGCTCAATGGCACCACGAACGAAATCCCGCTCAGACCGGCCAGCCTCAACCCTCATAAGTCAAAACTTTATCACCGATCCAGCAAAGGAGATTTGCTGTTTCAATAATGCTGATATTGCTGCTCTCAGAGACTCCGGTGCCTTTCCCACCGGAACGGTCTTTCGCCCATTTGACAAGGAAGCCCGATCGGATGCATCATCCGACGAGTGGGTTTGTTTTTTCGCTTATCCTTTCTCCCTTGGACTCCGGTATCCATTTCCACCCTTTATCTCCAGTTTTTTCGACCTCACCGGCCTTAGTTATGCCCAAGTCATGCCAATGGTCTGGCGAATCTTGATAGTGTTGGATCAAATCAAATCTCGTCATTACCCTAACCTTCTTGTTGAGGACCTTCCCATAGCATACCGATTAAGATCCCACGGCAACCACCGTTATCTTCTATTCTCCATCAAGAGCCCTTTGGTCCTTAAAGCCACCAAGAACGAGGATCGGTGGCGACGAAAATTCTTTTTCGTCAAAAGAGACTCCATTGATAAGGGTTTCGATCTTCCGGTTAAATGGTTAACCAAGGGTAGGATTTAGGGTTTTAGGAATATCCCCAATCATATTTTCAAACTGTATCCCGGACTTATATTCTGACGTTTTTATGCAGCGAATTTCAGAGATTTAGTGCCTCCTAGCGCGGAATCCGAATCCAAGATCAAGGAAATCTACCGTCTTCCTGCCAGCGAAAGAAGTTTTTCCCTGTCTCTCACAGATCCTCATCAAAAATCAAACTCAGAAATGTCTGGTAAGCATATTTTCATATGTTAATTATTTTCAAAAATATGATGAGTTTTAAGAGTATCTTCCCTTATGTAGTACCAGTCGTCAACCTTGATGCTTTCGAACTCGATGAACTGGATTGCTATTCCAGCCTTGAACCCGCCAAACAAGAATCCAAGCCAAAGTCGTCTGCTACACCAAAGCCTACCTCCTCGAAAACTGTTTCTGCTCCCAAAGGCCCTCCGGCATCCAGGACCAGGGCATCCAGTTCTCGGAAGAGAAAGGAGACTGACTCCCCAGCTGTTTCTGAAACATTCTCTCTCGAGAATCATGGGTTCAATGACGCCACCTCATTCCTCAAACAGGTAGAATTTTCTTTCCAATATCCTGCATAAGTATGTTAGTCTTTATCCTGCCTATATTAATACCTGTGTCTTTATCTATAGGGTCTGGATCACCTCATGCATTTATACGAAGATGCTAGCGGTCTTAACAAGATGTTGCAGATTCAGCTGGAGAAAGCTCAAGCCACCATAGCTGATCAAGGGACCATCGCAGCTGCCAAATCCCAGCACTATGAGGACAAATACAAGGCAATGACTCAGGAACATCAGGCCGCCCTCCACAAAGCTAATGAGGATGCTCAAGCCAAGCTGGATGCCGCTCTTCTCCAATATCAGCAAAATATGAGCTCATACCGGGATAGCCTAAAAACTTCGGTGGTCATCTTTCTTCTCCAAGCCAGGATAAGGATGGCTTATGAAGCCATGGATCTGGGTTTTGAATGCCCTTCCTGGAATGTAAAGGCTTGGGAGGAGAAACTACAGGGCCTTGGAGGTCATCCCGTTGCTCATCCTGCAAAAAGTACTGGTGAAGAGCCTTCTAAGACGGCAGAGGAGGTGGCCAATGCTGATGATGATGCTGAGAAGAATCCTGAGGGTGATGCTGGGGCAGATGCTGGCAAGGAGCTTGTTGTTCAAGAAGGTGCTGCCCCTTAGGCAGCAGAGTGGGCGATGATGGATATACGTGCCAAGGCCGGAGCCCACTTTTTAATTTCATGGTTGTGGTTGCATAAACAATTTACTTTTCCTGTCCTTGAACAATTTACTTTTCCTGCACTAGAACAATATGATGACCAAAGGTGGATGGGTCCTAGGTTTTAGGATGAAGCCCTTGGTCATCAATTAGTATAATTTGTTTTGAACATAGTAACGGTTGTAGGTGAACGGGTCCTGTTTTGAGACAGATCCTGCAACCGTTACAAAATTATGGTAACAACTAATTGTGCTTTTGGCGGATGGGCCTTACCAAAAGCACAACTTTTGACTTGTTAATAATATAACTATCTTTTGACTTATTTTTCTGTTACTTTGCATTATTTAGTGTAAGTCTTAGCTTTGTAAAAATTTCATACTGTTATTTTGCAAAATATCCTGACCAGTATGCTTAGAAACATACTGTAGAAGCCTTTTATTAAATAGATCTTTCAAACGCTCTTTTAACTTTATAAAAATTTCTTTAGAAAGTAAGAAATAGCTTATCTCTTCAAAACCAGGTTTTAATGATGATCAAAGTTCCAAGCCAATACTAGTTTTAAACATCCTAATCAAATATCCTTAAAAGGACTTTGAGGATATATGTCAAGATACTTAACATGATGTTACTAAAAATTTAAATGAGGCTCACAAAGGAAAAATCTTACCAGACATAGGATATAAACCTCTTACCGAACTCCAATCCCTTTGCAACTCTTCCAATGAAGATGTCCCCAGTGCAAGGTCGCAAACTTCATTAGTTTTATAGCACCATCTTGTCAGGGATGTCCCCTGTGTACAATGTCTTCAAGTATCTTAGAAATCTATTTAATGTCAGTTTGCATTGCATAAGCAACATTTTACGTCTCAAGGGTAGAACCCAAGGATGTACTGGAGATAAATCCTTTGTAACCTGGGGAAAATCCCAATTTTTCATGCGCAACAGGCGGGAGTGTATAAACTCCAAGACTTAGAAAGGTGAAAACCTTTAAACCTTAGAGAGTATGAAAATACCCTTTCGTGAGAGAGGGTGATCAATCCTCATATACCGTTAGGATTCAGGATATAGCCAATGGTAACGAAATTGTCAGCCACTTTTACATGGACTGGTCCCGCCACCTTGAACTATCCCTGAATAACTTGCGCTCCAGGCGGGGTGTTTAAACCCAATTCGGAAGAAAGGTGAATACCTTTAAACCTGTGAAGGGATCAGTATCCCTTAAACGTGAGAGAGGGGGCCAATCCTCTAATCTTCTGAGTTATCCCGAGTGCATATTCTGGAGCTACATCCTGGAACATATCTTGCAAAACAAATGTAAACTAAGGTGGGTGTTAGCTTGGCTAACACCCCTCCGATGCTTAAGTCAGTATTGGGTTCAAAAGAATTAATAATATCAAAATATATTAAAAAGAAGTAAGAATTCATACCATCTTGAGTTAGAAATTAAATTCTATACTCACTTGAAATAGAGCTTAAGGTGTATAGCATTCCAGGATCTCGGTAGCATATCTCCCTCCATATTCTTGAGTCTATATGCTCCTTTCCCTGCTTCTGATTCAACTTCATATGGTCCTTCCCATTTTGGAGCTAACTTGCCATCGGCAGGATTAGTAGTATTTTGGAAAGCCTTTCTTAATACCCAATCTCCAACCTTAAATCTTCTGGTTCTAATATTCTTATTGTATGCCCTGGATATTCTCTGTTGATATGCTGCCATCCTTAGCCTTGCCGCATCTCTCTTTTCATCTATAGTGTCTAAATCCTGACTCAAGGCTTCAGGATTCTTCTCAGGATCACTTAAGATAGATCTTGCAGTAGGTATTGTCATCTCTGTTGGAATCACTGCTTCTGCTCCAAACACCAACGAAAATGGGGTTTGAAATGTTGCATTCTTTATCGTTGTCCTATCAGCCCATAAAACAAAGGGTAATTCTTCTGCCCATCTTCCTTTTTTAGCTCCAAGCCTTTTCTTTAAGTTGTTGACAATTATCTTGTTAGAGGATTCTGCTTGTCCATTTGCTTGAGGATGTACTGGAGTAGATGTGATCATTTTGATTCCCCAACTCTTGCAAAAGTCAGTAGTCCTCTTACTTATGAACTGGGAGCCATTGTCACAGATTATCTCAGCTGGTACTCCGAATCTGGTCAGGATATTCCTCTTGATGAAGGATACTACTTCTTGGTCTCTTACTTGAACAAATGCTTCAGCTTCAACCCACTTAGAGAAGTAATCCGTCATTGCTAGCATAAAGACTTTTCCTCCCGGAGCTTTTGGTAGCTTTCCCACTATATCCATACCCCACTTCATAAATGGCCAAGGGGAAACAATAGGATATAATGGTTCAGCCGGTTGATGCAGTATGTTACTATGTCTTTGACATGAGTCACATCTTCGAGCATATTCTGCGGCATCTTTTCTCATTGTTGGCCAATAATATCCCGTCCTTAATATTTTTGAGAATAACGATCTGCCCCCAGCATGGTTACCACAATCCCCTTCATGTATATCCTGAAGGACTTCTATGGCTTCAAGATCCTCCAAGCATCTCAAATACGGTCCTGCAAGAGATTTCTTGTATAAAATATTATCTATAATAGTGAATCGTGATACCTTCATCCTAAATGCCTTAGGATTTTCATCTCCAGGAATGTGTCCTTCTTTGAGATATTTCATGATTGGAGCCGTCCAGGTTTTAGGATTCTCTTCAGGATATTCTGCTCCAGGATCCCGAATACCAGCTACTTCTTTATCCTGAGGATTCGTTGCAGGATATAAGACATGTACTATTGGTATTTGTGTCCCTTCAGGTATCCTGATCGATGATCCCATATTCTCTAAGGCATCTGCTTCAGCATTATCTTCCCTTGGTACCTGTTCAAGTATAAAAACATCGAAATATCCTGCTAATTTTTTGAGAATATCGAGATATTCGATTAATTTCTCTCCCTTAACTGCATATGATCCATTAAAATGGTTAGTAATTAACAGAGAGTCAACATATACTTGCAAATTTTTGATATTCATGCTCTTAGCCAACTCTAATCCTGCAATTAAAGCCTCATACTCTGCTTCATTATTAGTAGCAGGAAATTCACACCTAATAGCCTGGGGTAATATGTCCCCCTGTGGCGATTTTAGTAGTATTCCTAATCCTACTCCTCTTACATTAGATGCACCATCAGTATATAATGTCCAGGATCCTGAGGATTCTCCTAGCTGTTGAACTTCTAGATCTACCTCATCCTGAATGTCACTACTAAAGTCAGCCACAAAGTCAGCTAAAGCCTGAGATTTTATAGCATTCCTAGGTTCATATACTAAATCATAAGCACTTAACTTTACTGACCACTTGGCCATCCTGCCTGACATCTCTGGTTTCCTAAGCACATTTTTAATAGGATAGTTTGTTTTAACATGAATCCTATGTGTCTCGAAATAATGCCTAAGTTTCGTTGATGCCATAATTAATGCTAGTATCAATTTTTCTAAATGAGAATATCTAGTTTCAGCATCTAACAAACTTTTACTAACATAATAAACAGGATACTGCTGACCTTCATGGTCTTTTATAAGAACGACACTTACAGCATTCCCTGATACAGCAAGGTACAGGGATAGTGGTTCACCATTTTCCGGCTTCATCAATAGAGGTGCTGTTGAGAGATACCGTTTCAAATCCTGTAAGGCTGCTTCATGCTTTTCCCCCCATTCGAATCTTTTGTTCTCCTTTAGGATATCATTGAAGTCTTTGCATTTCTCCGAGGATCTTGAGATAAATCTGTTTAGAGCTGCTACTCGGCCTGTTAATCTTTGTACATCCTTCATATTCGAGGGTGATTTTATATCCAGGATAGCTTTAATCTGCTCCGGGCTTGCCTCTATCCCCCTTTTCGTCACCATATACCCAAGAAACTTTCCTGCCCCCACTCCGAAATGGCATTTAGCAGGATTCAGCTTCATGTTGTATTGATCCAGGATATCAAATGCTCCTTTAATATCCTGGAGGTGATCCTTAGCTTTCTTTGATTTTACCACCATATCGTCAATGTACACCTCCATGGTGTCCCCCAGTTTGTCTTTAAACATCATGTTTACCAATCTTTGGTATGTTGCACCTGCATTTTTCAAACCAAAAGGCATAGCTGTATAACAATAAATACCCGTTGGCGTCATGAAGGCGGTATCCTCCTGGTCAGAAGGCTCCATTTGTATCTGTTGAAATCCCGAGGATGCGTCCATGAAAGTTAGCATTTCATGCCCAGCAGTGGCATCTACCATTGCATCGATATGGGGAAGAGGAAATGGGTCTTTAGGACAAGCTTTGTTCAAGTCTGTGTAGTCTACACAAACTCTCCATTTCCCATTCTTCTTCTGTACTACAACCACGTTTGCTAACCACCTTGGGAACTTAACCTCTCTGATCATTCTTGACTTTAATAATCTTTCAACTTCCTCCTGGATAATTGTGTTCCGCTCAGGAGCAAACTTCCTTCTTTTTTGTTGCACAGGCTTGAATGATTTATCAATTCCAAGCTTGTGAGTGATAATATCTTTGGATATGCCTGTCATATCCTCATGCTTCCATGCAAACGTGGACATCCTGCATTTCAAAAAGTTAATTAATTGTTCCTCAACATCCTGAGGGATATTGGTCCCTACGAGCACCGAAATATCGGGGTTATCCTGGTCCAGGATAACTTTCTTCACATCCTGCTCCGGATCCTCCACGATATCCTGGGCCCGCGTCTTTAATTGCTATGCTGCACTAGTTTTGGCTGAGGATTTCATCGAGGATGAGTAGCATTCTTTCGCCTCCTGCTGATCGCTATCAACTTTAACAACTCCCCAAGGGGTAGGTATCTTGATGCATTGGTGATATGTTGATGGCACGGCCTTCATATCATGAATCCATGGTCTTCCCAGGATAATGTTATAGCAGGATAGAGAGTCCATCACACAGAAACGTTGTATCGAGTTGACTCCTTCAACGTATACCGGCAACTTTATCTCTCCCACTGTGTTTCTGGCCTCTCCGCTGAACCCAACAAGCACGGTGGACTTCGAAGTTATATCCATTGGAGATACATTCATTCTTTTAAGTGTCTCTAGTTGGATTATGTTGACGGAGCTGCCATTATCAACCAATATCCTGCGTACAAAATGGTTAGCCACATATAACGTTATTACCAGAGCATCATGGTGAGGATCCTGGACAGTATCCCTGTTATCTGCATCAAAAGTGATCACTTTGTCAGTCGAGAGGGTAGTCATCCTGACAGGTCTGTCTCCCCTTTCGGCCTTAGCTTCCTTTGCATGTCTCTTTGCTGCCGAATACGAGGTCCCACAAATGTCGGATCCTCCCGAAATGAAGTTGATTATCTTGGCATCTGAGGGAGGTGACGCTGCTCGTTCAGGATCCTTGTCAGTATCCTGACCCTTATTCTTCTTTTTTCCTAAGAGATCCTTCAGATATCCCTTGCTCAGAAGGTAGCTTATTTCTTTCCTTAAAGCAATGCAATCCTCAGTCATATGTCCGAAATCTTCGTGGAAAGCACACCACTTCGACTTATCTTTCCAGTCAGCCTTTTGTTGATTCTTTCGAGGCCATCTAGCCTTGTCTCCTAGACCCTGCATAGCATACATCAATTCAGGAATATTAACAGAAAAGCAATATTCAGACAACTCAGGATACTCTTCAGGATCCTCATCTTCGACAGCATTCACTCTCTTGTTCTCATTTCTACCATATGGCTTAGGCCGATATGACTTAAATGAGGATTCTGACTTCCTATTCGTCGATTCATAAGTGTTGGACGAGTTCATCCTTTCTTGCATCTTCTTGTCATCTTCCAGACGGATATATCTCAAGGCCCGGTTACGAGCTTCATCGAGATTCCTGCAGGGATTCATTACAAGATCCTGATAAAACTGAGAATCCTTTTGTAATCCCATCTTAAAAGCTTGCACAGCTGTTGCAACATCAAGATGTGGGATATCCAAGGATTCTCGACTAAATTTGTTCACATAATCCCTCAAGGATTCTTGAGGCCCTTGAGTTATCCTGTAAAGATCACTTGTTAGTTTCTCAAAACTCCGACTACAAGAAAATTGACTGTTAAATAAATTAACCAAATGAGCAAATGAAGTGATTGAGTGAGGAGGAACATTCAACAGCCATTTTAAGGCTGATCCTGTTAGAGTAGAACCAAATCCCTTGCACAAGCACGCTTCCTTGAGCTCCGGAGGGATAGGGTTAATCTCCATTCTTTCCCTATACTGGGCAATATGCTCCTCGGGATCTTTAGTCCCATCATAAAGCTTCATGTTGGGAGTTTGGAATCTCTTTGGGATCTCAGCATCACATATAGGGTATGCAAAACGAGATATCTTGTGGCTATCTTGAGATACTTCCGGGATCGGCTGGACCACCCCCGGCACACTAGATATCATGTCTTTCAACTTCTGTAGTTCCCTGGTGAGTGCTGATGTTACACCTGTATCCTGCAAAGATCCACCACTGTTAGTAGTATGAGTATTATTATTATTAGACACGTTACCAGTTGGAGGATTTTGCCCATATCCTGAAGCATATCCTGAGCTCCTCATGGTTGACATCCTAATCGAGGAGGGTATTTCAGGAGTATGATTCTGAGGAAGACTGGGCACGATATTCCCCCTATTATCCTCGGTATAAACAGCTGAGCTAAAGTTCAACGCTCTGGGGTGTAACGGAGTGACATTGTCCTCCGCAGATCTGCTCGAGCCAGCCTTCAGGAGTTGTATCTCCCTCAAAAGCATTTGGTTCGTTTCCTGTTGCTGCCTCATTTGTTCCTGCACACTTCCAAATAAGGTTAAAATTTCATCATTAGAAGCTAAAACGGGAGCAGATCCCTGGACACTCCGAGTTGGGATAACATCTTGAGATTGTGTAGAGGCTGGCATCCTTGGAGGAGGTGGTGGAAGCACCGAACCGGTAGTAGCAGAAGTCATAGCAGACACAGTAGAGGAACTCATGTTTGATCTTGAGGCCACTATAGATAATGTGGCAAAAAGTTTTGAAAATAGAAAACCGATTAGCGATTTGACAAAAAGTTTTAGTAAAAAGAGCACCACTTGCCCCACGGTGGGCGCCAAATTGTTTTGGTCAAAAATTACCGAAGTAATTAAGTGATCAAATTAGTTTGGTGAGGTAGTGTGCTAAAAGTAAGTGTCAAAAATGTGTTAATTAAATTACTTGCAAAAACAGTTTCAGGATACGGCTCGGGATATTGAGGTGTATCAACGATCAAACAATGAGTGAACAATGAGCAAAAAGTAAAGAAAGTGACACGAGATGTACGAGGAAAGCCCTTGATCAATCTAGATCGCCGGCATAAAACCTCGGGAGCTGACAATCGCAGCTGCCTTGTTCTTCAATTGCTTCAAAAATCAGGATACAGTGCAGGATGTGGTACGGATCGACTAAGTGTTACAACGGAAATGAAATACAAGTGTGGTATTTGCAACTAGCTAGAATGTGATTGTGTTCGAGAGTGTAAGTGCGAAATGATGTGTTCTAAGTTGATCCGACCTCATCTATTTATAGTAAAGATAAAGTAACTAACTACCCTAAACTCGCGGGATTCACCGAATATTCCTTCTTGGAACGTTGCAGACCTGGTCTTTCGGGCTCAACGTCTCTTTCTCAACAAATTCGTCCGAGTCTTGAGGAGAAGAAGTCCTTGTGACCGTTAGCAAGCCTCTGCCCTTAATCTGCACGTGGTTAATTCAATAAGCTTCAGGATATCGCCCAAGATGTCAGCAATATCCTCTTCCATCATCCTGGTCACAAATAAACAGACAAAGGCAGGATATTGGTCAGGATACATATGTTAAGAAAATGACCCCTAACACTAACTTTATTTGGAAGTGTACAGGAACAAATGAGGCAGCAACAGGAAACTAACCAAATGCTGTTAAGAGAAATACAACTCTTAAAAGCTAGCTCGAGTAGACCTGCTGAAGAAACTGTCACTCCTATACAGCCCAGGGCTTTGAACTTCAGTTCCGCAGTTTACACTGAGGATAACAGGGGGAATATCGTCCCAAGCCACTCTCAGAATCATACCCCTGAGATACCCTCCTCGGTCAGGATGTCGACTGTGAGGAGTTCAGGACATGCTTCAGGATATGGCCAAAATCCTCAGATCGGTAATGTGTCAAATAATAATATTCTTGCTACTAACAACAATGGGTCTTTGCAGGATGCAGGTATGACGTCAACATTTACCAGGGAGCTCCAGAAATTGAAGGACATGATATCCACTGTACCTGGAGTGGTCCAGCCAATTCCGGAAGTATCCCAAGACAGCCACAGGATATCCCGCTTTGCGTATCCTATCTGTGATGCTGAAATCCCAAAAAGATTTCAGACTCCCAACATGAAACTGTATGACGGGACTACGGATCCTGAAGAGCATATTGCCCAGTATAGGGAACGGATGGAAATCAATCCTATCCCTCCAGATCTCAAGGAAGCATGCTTATGCAAGGGATTCGGTTCTACCTTGACAGGATCAGCCTTAAAATGGCTGTTAAACGACCCTCCTCACTCAATTACTTCGTTTGCTCATTTGGTTAATTTATTTAACAGTCAATTTTCTTGTAGTCGGAGTTTTGAGAAACTAACCAGTGACCTTTACAGGATAACTCAAGGATCTCAGGAATCCTTGAGGGATTATGTGAACAAGTTCAGTCGAGAATCCTTGGATATCCCACATCTTGATGTTGCAACAGCTGTGCAAGCTTTTAAGATGGGGTTACAAAAGGATTCTCAGTTTTATCAGGATCTTGTAATGAATCCCTGCAGGAATCTCAACGAAGCTCGTAACAGGGCTTTGAGATATATCCGTTTGGAAGATGACAAGAAGATGCAAGAGAGGATGAATTCTACCTCAACCTACGAATCAACCAACAGGAAATCAGAATCCTCATATAAGCCATATCGCTCCAAGCCATATGGCAGAAATGATAACAAGAAAGTGAATGTTGTTGAAGACGAGGATCCTGAAGAATATCCTGACTTATCTGAATACTGTTTTTCTGTTAATATACCTGAGTTAATGTATGCTATGCAGGGTTTAGGGGACAAAGCTAGGTGGCCTCGAAAGAACCAGCAGAAAGCTGATTGGAAGGATAAATCCAAATGGTGTGCCTTCCATGAAGACTTCGGACATATGACCGAGGATTGCATTGCTTTAAGGAAAGAAATAAGTTACCTGTTAAGCAAAGGGTATCTGAAGGACTTGCTGGGAAGAAAGAATAATAAAGGACAGGATCCCGAGAAGGATCCTGAACGAGCAGCATCACCCCCAGCAGATGCCAAGATAATTAACTTTATTTCAGGAGGATCCGACATTTTTGGAACTTCGTATTCGGCGGCTAAGAGACATGCAAAGGAAGCTAAGAGTGAAAGGGGAGACAAACCAGTCAGGATGACTACCCTCACAACTGATAAAGTGATCACTTTCGATAGTGATGACAGGGATACTGTTCAGGATCCTCACCATGATGCTTTGGTAATAACATTATATGTGGCTAACCATTTTGTACGCAGGATATTGGTGGACAACGGTAGTTCTGTCAATATAATTCAGCTGGAAACATTGAAAAGGATGAATGTATCTCCGATGGACATTACTTCGAAGTCCACTGTGCTCGTTGGTTTCAGTGGAGAAGCTAGAAATACTGTAGGAGAGATAAAGTTACCAGTATATGTTGAAGGGGTCAACTCGATACAACGCTTCTGTGTGATGGACTCCTTATCCTGCTATAACCTAGGCAGGCCGTGGATCCATGACATGAAGGTTGTACCTTCGACTTATTACCAATGCATCAACATTCCAACCCCTTGGGGGGTCGTCAAAGTTGATAGTGATCAGCAGGAGGCGAAGGAATGCTACACATCCTCGATGAAATCCTCGACCAAGCCTAATCCAGCATAGCAATTAAAGATGCGGGCCCGGGATACCTTGGAAGCTTCGGAGCAGGATGTGAAGAAAGTTATCCTGGATCAGGATAATCCTGATATCTCGGTGCTCGTCGGAACCAATATCCCTCGGGATATTGAAGAACAATTAACTGACTTCTTGAAGTGCAGGATGTCAACGTTTGCATGGAAGCATGAGGATATGACAGGTATATCCAAAGACATTATTACTCACAAGCTTGGAATTGACAGGTCGTTCAAGCCTGTTTAGCAAAAAAGAAGGAAGTTTGCTCCTGAGCGAAATATAATCATCCAAGAGGAAGTTGAAAGATTGTTAAAGTCCAAAATGATCAGAGAAGTCAAGTTCCCAAGATGGTTGGCAAATGTAGTTGTAGTGCAGAAGAAAAATGGGAAATGGAGAGTTTGTGTAGATTACACAGACTTGAATAAGGCTTGTCCTAAAGACCCATTCCCCCTTCCTCATATCGATGCAATGGTGGATGCTACTGCTGGGCATGAGATGTTAACGTTCATGGACGCATCCTCAGGATTTCAGCAGATTCAAATGGAGCCTTCGGACCAGGAGGATACTGCTTTCATGACACCAACAGGTATTTATTGCTATACTGCTATGCCTTTCGGTTTGAAAAATGCAGGTGCAACATACCAGAGATTGGTGAACATGATGTTCAAAGATAAGCTGGGGGACACCATGGAGGTATATATTGACGATACGGTGGTGAAATCTAAAAAGGCTGAGGATCACCTCCAGGATATCAAGGGAGCATTTGATATCCTGGATCAGTATAACATGAAGCTGAATCCTGCTAAGTGCCATTTCGGAGTGGGGGGATGAAAGTTTCTAGGATATATGGTGACGAAAAGGGGGATAGAGGCAAGCCCGGAGCAGATTAAAGCTATCCTGGATATAAAATCACCCTCGAATATGAAGGATGTTCAACGGTTAACAGGCCGAGTAGCAGCATTGAACAGATTTATTTCAAGATCCTCGAAAAATGCAAGGAATTCTATGATATCCTCAAGAAGAATAAGAAGTTCGAATGGGGAGCAAAGCATGAAGCAGCCTTGCAGGATTTGAAGCGATATCTCTCGGCTGCACCACTATTGATGAAGCCTGAAAATGGTGAACCACTATCCCTATACCTCGCTGTATCAGGGAATGCTGTAAGTGCCGTTCTTATAAAAGACCATGAAGGTCAGCAATATCATGTCTATTATGTTAGTAAAAGTCTACTAGATGCTGAAACTAGATATTCTCATTTAGAAAAATTGATATTAGCCCTAGTTATGGCATCGACAAAGCTTAGACATTATTTTGAGACACATAGGATCCATGTTAAAACCAATTATCCTGTTAAAAACGTGCTTAGGAAACCGGAGATGTCAGGTAGGATGGCCAAATGGTCAGTGAAATTGAGTGCTTATGACTTAGTATATGAACCTAGAAATGCCATAAAGTCTCAGGCTTTAGCTGACTTTGTGGCTGATTTCAGTAGTGACATTCAAAATGAAGTTGATTTAGAAGTACAGCAGCTAAGAGAAAACTTAGAATGCTGGACATTATATACTGATGGTGCATCCGATGTAAGAGGTGTAGGTTTAGGTATACTACTAAAATCGCCACAGGGGGACATATTACCCCAGGCTATTAGGTGTGAATTTCCTGCTACTAATAATGAGGCAGAATATGAAGCTTTAATTGCAGGATTAGAGTTGGCTAAGAATATGAATATCAAAAATTTGCAAGTGTATGTTGACTCCTTGTTAATAACTAATCATTTTAATGGAAGCTATGCAGTTAAAGGAGAGAAGTTAATCGGGTATCTCGAAATTCTTAAAAAATTAGCAGGATATTTCGATACTTTTACACTTGAACAGGTACCAAGAGAAGACAATGCTGAAGCTGATGCCTTGGCAAATCTAGGATCATCGGTCAGGATACCGGAAGGAACCCGGATACTAATATTACATATCCTATATCCTGCGACGAATCCTCAGGATAAGGAAGTAATAAGTATTCAGGATCCTGATGATGGCTATCTTGAGGAGGATCCTAAGTCCTGGATAGCTCCAATCATGAGATATCTAAAGCAAGGATACATCCCAAAGAATGAGAATCCTAAAGCCTTTAGGATGAAGGTATCACGATTCACTATTATAAATGATGTTTTGTATAAGAAATCTCTAGCAGGACCGTATCTGAGGTGCTTGGAGGATCCTGAAACCAAGGAAGTACTTTAGGATATACATGAAGGGGATTGTGGTAACCATACTGGGGGCAGGTCATTATTCTCAAAAGTATTAAGGACAGGATATTATTGGCCGACAATGAGGAAAGATGCCACATAATATGTTCGAAGATGTGATGCATGTCAAAGACATAGTAACATACTGCATCAGCCTGCTGAACCATTATATCCTATTGTTTCCCCTTGGCCATTTATGAAGTGGGGTATGGATATAGTGGGAAAACTTCCAAAGGCTCCAGGAGGGAAGGTTTTTATGTTGGTAATGACAGATTATTTCTCCAATTGGGTTGAAGCCGAGGCATTTGTCCAAGTCAGGGATCAAGAAGTGGTATCCTTCATAAAGAGAAATATCCTGACCAGATTCGGAGTACCAGCCGAGATAATCTGTGACAATGGTTCTCAGTTTATAAGTAAGAGGACTACTGACTTTTGCAAGAGTTGGGGAATCAAAATGATTACGTCTACTCCGGTACATCCTCAAGCAAATGGACAAGCTGAATCCTCAAACAAGATAATTGTCAACAACTTGAAGAAAAGATTAGGGGCCAAGAAAGGAAGATGGGCAGAAGAATTACCCTTTGTTTTGTGGGCTGATAGAACGACGGTAAAAAATGCAACTGGTCAAACCCCGTTTTCCTTAGTATTTGGAGCAGAAGCAGTGATCCCGACAGAAATGGTGATACCCACAGCAAGATCCAACCTCTGGAATCCTGAGCAGAATCCTGAAGTCCTATGCCAGGAGCTGGATACTATTGATGAGACAAGAGATGCAGCACGGCTAAGAATGGCGGCATATCAACAAAGGATATCCAGAACATACAACAAGAAGATAAGGATTAGAAGGTTCAAAGTTGGAGATTGGGTGTTAAGAAAAGCTTTTTAGAATACTACCAATCCTGCTGATGGAAAGCTGGCTCCGAAATGGGAAGGACCATATGAGATTGAATCAGAATCAGGAAAAGGTGCATACCGACTCAAGGATATGGAGGGGGATATGCTACCGAGATCTTGGAATGCTATACACCTTAAACTTTATTTCAACTAAGTTTAGAATTTAATTTCTAACTCAAGATGGTATGAATTCTATCTCTTTTAAATATGTTTGATTTGATTTGTTCTTTGAAACCCAATACTAACTTAAGCATCGGAGGGGTGTTAGCCAAGCTAACACCCACCTTAGTTTAAGGATGTTTTGCAGTATATGCTCCGGGATATAGCTCCAGGATGCTCACTCAGGATACTTCGGAAGATTAGAGGATTGGCCCCCTCTCTCACGTATAAGGGATATTGATCCCTTCACAGGTTTAAAGGTATTCACCTTTCTTCCGAATTGGGTTTAAACACCCCGCCTGGAGCGCAAGTTATTCGGGAATAGTTCAAGGTGGCGGGACCAGTCCATGTAAAAGTGGCTGACAATTTCGTTACTATTGGCTATATCCTGAATCCTAAAGGTATATGAGGATTGATCACCCTCTCTCACGAAAGGGTATTTTCATACTCTCTAAGGTTTAAAGGTTTTCACCTTTCTAAGTCTTGGAGTTTATACACTCCCGCCTGTAGCGCATGAAAATCTGGGATTTCCCCCAGGATACGAGGGATTCATCCCCAATACATTTTTTGGGTTTTACCCCCGTAACACGAAAAATTGTCTATACAATGGGAACTGATATCCAGAAGATTTCTAAGTATTTGAAGACATTGTACACAGGGGACATTCCTACTAAGGCAATGGTGTAAAGCTCAAAGGGTAAGGCTCGGACCTAATACACTGAGTGTCTCAGACAGGGGACATCTTTATTGGAAGAGTTGCAAGGGGATTGAAGTATGAGAATAGGGTTATACCCTATTCCTGGTATGATCTTTCCTTTGTAAACGTTGTTTAAGTTTTTAACAGTACTATGTTTGGTAAAAGGTTAAACATCCTGATTAGGATAAATTGTCGGAATATATTTTCAAAATACTTTTCAGGATATTTGATTAAGATATTTGAAGCTGGTACTGGTTTGAAACTTTGATCAAGCAAGTATCGTCAAAACAGGTTTTAAAAATGGACTATCTTTTAATTTTCTCTAAAGGTGATTGAATTTTTAGAAATTCTATTTAATAAAAGTTTTCATAATATATCACTGAGTATATTTTGCAAAACTAAGGTCTGTAATAAGAAAGACAGGAAGTGATAGCAAGAAAAATGAAAGATGAAATTATTGGAAATAAACGGTACTAGTTGATAACCAAAGGCTTCATCCTGAAACCTAGGACCCATCCACCTTCGGCTATCAAATTGTTTTGATACGGAAATAAAAATTGTTCATAAGACATAAAATTGTTCAAACAAAAGGAAATAAGTTTTAGGGGGCAGTGCCATCTTCGTTCGCGGTAATTTCAGCAGCATCCGTCTCAGGATCCACCTCAGCATCCCTCTCAGCATCGTTAGCTTTTTCAGCTACTTTGGAAGATCCTTCGGCAGCTGGTGTGGTAGAAATGCCGCCAAGATTCTTTAGCTTCGTTTCCCAGGCACCAACGTCCCAAGAAGGGCATTCAAAACCTAGTGTTTTGGCTTCATGAGCCATCTTCAGCCTGGCCTGGAGAAGAGAAGTGACGACGGAACTCTTAAGGCTATCCCGGTAGCTGACCATATCCCGTTCATGTTGCGCATGGGCAGCTTCAAGATCGGCTTGGGCTTGAAGAGTAGCTTTGTTGAGAGCAGTCTGGTGTTCTTGAATTATAGCCTTGAACTTCTCCTCGTAATGACGAGATTTGGCGGCTGCAATCATGCCTTGATCGGAGATCGTGACTTCTGCTTCCTTTAACTTGGACTCAAGCGTCTTGTTAAGCCCGCAGGATTCTTGATATAGATGAACCAGACGTTCAAGACCCTGCGAAAGTAAGAGGACAGGTATTGATTTTGATAAATCTTTGTAAATGATATAAGCTGGAGTATGTGGTTTGAGAATACTAACCTGGTTAAGAAAGGAAGTCATAAACCCGCTAGCTTCGATGAACCCGTGCTTCTCATAGGGAAAAGTGTCAGAGATGACAGGGGAATCGGGCTCTTTCCTTTTACGAGAGCTGGAGCTCCGGGGCTTGGTAGTTAGCGAGGGTTTGGTGATGACAATGGCTTTGGAACCACTGGGTTTGAATGAGGCTGTGGCCTTAGGATTGGGTTCCTTCTTGATCTGAACCTGATCAGAATAGCTGTCCAACTCGTCGAGATCAAAGACTTCAGGGATCTTAGCCGGTGCTGCATAAAGGAAAAAGTTTTACATTATTATTACTCTTCATTCTATTATGCTATACTAACTAACTATTTTAAAAGTAGTCCTTACCAGACATTTCAGATGATGAGTATTGACTGGAACTCGGGATGTGTGTGGTGAAACTCCTGTCTATTGTAGGTAATTGGTAAACAGTATTGATTCTTTCCTCTGATTCAGCGGTAGGGGGAGCTACTTTCTTGAAATTTACTGCATAAGAATCAAAAAGAAGGATATTAGTAAAAGATAAAAATCTAAAGGTACATGAGAACATTTATGACCCTACCAGTGGTTAACCACTCCACCGGAAGGCTGGCACCCTCAGCAATGGAGTCTCGTTTGACGAAAAAGAACTTGCGTTGCCATCCGTCTTCATTTTTAGTAGCTTTAAGAATAAAGGGTTTGTTGGAAGTCGAAAAAAGCAAAAACCGGCTAGAACCGTGAGATCGGAGGCGATAAGAGATTGGCAGATCCTCGATACAAAGGTCGGGACAGTGAAGGTTTTTGATTTGGTTAAGTACGATTAATACTCTGCAAACCATGGGCATGGTTTGAGCAAAAGAGATGCCGGTGGTCCGGAAGAATTGCATCATGAATTCGGGAAAGGGGTATCGAAGACCCAGCGAAAAAGGGTATGCTGGAAAGCAAACCCAATCTGTGGAAGAAACATCCGATCGAATTGACCGATCGAACGGTCTAAAGACTGTGTTATCAGGAAAAGCACCGGAAGCTCTCAAAGCCGCAATGTCTGCATTATCAAAGGCACAGACTTCTTTCTCAGGATTTTTGAGAAGATTCTGCTGGGTAAAGTCTCGGATGATTCACCGGTTTGGGAATGAGTCCTGGTGGCCATGGCAGATGAAGAAAGAAAGATTGATAAAAGATGAACAAGAAGTAGGGAATTACCTGGAGACTCTGTTGAAGATATCTGCTTTTCAAACAAGAAGAGAGAAGATATAGGGGCATTGTGGATCTCCGGTTATTTAGGATAGTTTGTTATATTTGTTTTACTATAAATAGATGGGGGCGGATCAGATTAAGGCACGCAACTTTCACATTTTCAAACACTTTCTCTCTAGCTCTCTGCAAACACTACACACAAACACTTGTATTCAAATCACATTGTAACACCTAGTTGATTCGCTCTACATCCTGCACTGTATCCTAATATTTGAAGCAATAGAAGAACAAGGCAGCTGCGATTGTCAGCTCCCGAGGTTTTGTGCCGGCGATCTAGATTGATCAAGGGCTTTCCTCGTACATCACGTGTCAACCTTTACTTTTTTCTCATTGTTTGATCACAGATACAGCTCTATATCTTGAGCCGTATCCTGAAATTGTTTTTATAACTAACTTGGTTAACATATTTTTCACACGTAATTTTAGCACACTACCTCACTTAACTAATTTGATCACTAAATTGCTTCGGTAATTTTTGACCAAAACAAAAAATACTCTTATAGATAATATTAGTTAGTTGAAAAGAGCTACATGTTATTTAATTCGTTGGTTTATAGGTTCTATATATAGTATAATTCATTAATTTTTTTCACTTCAAGAAATTTCTTGTTTTTTAGAATTTTTGGTTTACAGGTATTTCAATTTTTTGTTATGTATAACTTTGATTTATTTTTCTATGATCACACTTTACATTCATCTCATTTATTATTTAGTGGTTTTGAATCTTCAATATTTATCCTTTCAGATCTTTACACATTACACAGGTAGGTATGTATGTTTCTAAAACAAGATATATTGTTTGTTTTTTATATTATGTTTAACTGTAAACGTCGTTTTTTATCCTATATTTTTTATAATGGTGACATGATAAAATATGTAACTAAAATAATTAACAATTTTTTCAGTTCCCCAAACTACTCCAGCTACTACTTATGTATCCGTTAAAGAGGAGAACAGATAAGAAACTCATCATCAAAGGATGTACTAATCAAACAGGAAGAGATACAAGAAATTCCGGAGGACGTTGATCTCGAAAATGACAAATGGTGGTGTGATAATATAGATGACATCCTTGAGATGTTTAAGTCGTAATTGATCTCATCATGATGTAAAGTATTTGACACTTGAGCTTTTAGTTTTCAACTTTTATATTTAACACTTATATTTCCTTATTCGTGTACTACTTTATATAACTTTTATTTATGTTTAAGACTTATTTTTTTTATTCGTTTGTTACTTTATTGTGTCAATGATTTCTTGAACTACTTGTTAATTTAAATTCTAAATATAATAATTACTAGACATGTGTAATATTAGTACTTATGACATATATCCACTACAATAATGGTACCATAAATATTATACGAATAAAAAAACTACCAGAAACGATTGTCGCAATGCAAAGTGTCACCCCCGCCGCATCGCGCGGGCACCTAACTAGTACATATATATATATATATATATATATGTTTGATAATGTACACATGCATAGTTTAAAAATTGATAATACATACATGTGTATAATTAAAAACAGACAATATACACATGTGTATAATGGAAACCATATGTTGACTTATTTTGATGTATATTAAGTAAAGTGATTAAAAGTTGTATCGAACTCACAATATTGGAAAAAATAGGTTGATAAAGTTAAGAGTAAATTACACTTTTCGTCCTTTATGTTTGTAGCGGGTTACAATGGATGACCTTTAACTTCAATAATTACAATCACAGTGGCGAAAAACGTAAAGGACGAAAAACGTAATTTACTGTAAAGGTAATGTGTTGAAATTTTAAGAGTTAACTACAGCAGGTCGAAACGACGGTGTTGAAATTGGAAACTACAGTTTGAAGCTTCTTTTATTTTAATTAGTTACACCAAGCCGAAACGGCTATGTAGCTAGAAACGACAGTTTAAAGGTTCTATCCAAAATATTATTTACCAGGACCGGAAATTACTTGTGCAGAATAGAGATTAGGATGACGAGTTAAGATAACACATACATTGGATTTGAATCTACGCATGTATTTGAATGTTACTAATTGTATTGTTATGAGAATAACAATGAAAGTGCAGGTATGTAAGGATGTATGCATGAGAGTCGAATGTTAGGATCCAGATATTGGATTCGAGATTGTAATCGGAAAGGATCCAAACTTGCAGACATGTCTGAACACGATCATCGAGTTCCCGTTAGACGTTATTCTCGCATTGTGAATGTTTCCATGAAGTCACTTAGCTAACAAAACGATTATGTGGTGTTTGCAGGTTGTTCAAGTCCTCATGCGAGACGAGTATTGGCTGAAGGTCGAGTGAAGATGCGGATAGTACGGGGTGTAGTCATGTAGTAAATTTGAGTTGTGTTTTATCGAATGCCATGAGAAAGAATGGACGATGTAACAATTATTCTATACTTATAGAATGGTATCTACGTATCTCAACTAGTTTTAAATGAAATAATTTTCTGGTTTGCATTTCCGCTGCGCATTTTCTGCTAAATCACTTTCTTCCATTAGTAAACTCGGGAACAAGATGTTAGAGTCAAGCACTGATAAGGAGGGCATATGACATGTGAGTTACGCCCTACTAATGATGCATGATGTCCACGTTCTTTAACATCTTGTAGCATCTACAATGGAACCCCCATCCATATCCATATAATTTAACTAAAATACACATCTATCCACAAAATTGTTCAAGTTTAAACAAACTCTCACATTCGATTCCCTATATATATATTCATAATCAATTAAATAAAATATTTTCCATTCACAAATATTAAAATATTTGATACAACAACAACAATAGCCTTACCTTGTGAATCCTACCCATGGCCCTTAAAGCTATTGGTAGAGTTGTGGGAGGGTGAGATGTAAACACACCTTACCCCTATTATAAAAAATAGCGAGACTGCTTCTAGGGAGACCCTTAACTCTAAAAAATATGTCCCGATATAAGAGTCAAAACATACAAAAGCACATAATAACACAAAAAATAAAAATAATATTGTAATAAAACATTTTTAGTTAAGGAAAGAAAAAACACATCCTATAGACACACGTACAAGTTCTTCTAAGACAAGATACTAATACAAGTATTCGTGGGTTGGCGGGTTCCACCCAACCCAAACCCGAAAATCTTAAAAGAACCCAAACGCGACCCGATCCCAAAAATCGTGTCATACATATGAACCCGAATATTCGTGGGTTAACCCGAACATGACCCGCTCAACCCAATTTTTTCCGCAAATTAATATACTAAAAAAAATTTACAAAAAAAAAACACAAATGTATATAACACAATTACATTTAAGTTATAAAATCTTATATAAATTTCTCTTTATAGGTTATAATTATGACATAAAATATACATCTAATTTATAACACGACATAAAACATACCGTAAAAGAATTAATATAATATAAATCGGTTAAACGGGTCAACCCACCCGTTTAGCTAAACCGTTTCATGAGTTCAACTTGAAACTAACCCGAACCCATTCAGACTAAACTCAAACCTAATGATAAAAAAAAGAGTTAATTGCCAAAATCGTCCCTGAGGTTTGGGTAGGTTTGCCATTTTTGTCCAAAATGACATTTTTGTACCAAATTGCCCCCAACGTTTGTAACTTTTTGCCATTTTCATCCAAACCACTAACTTAGTTTATTTTTTCTGTTAAGTTGAGGATATTTGGATGAAACTGGCAAATATAAAACCACAGGGACGATTTTGGCAATTTACTCAAACTCTTTTAAATTTCTTTTATTTAATTAACTAATTTTGTTACATATATAATAAAAAAATAATATACATGCAACTTTTATATGAAAAAATAATAGCTTTGTCACATAATTTTTATAAATTTTCATCCAACCACTAACTAAATTAATTTTTCTATTAAAGTGAAGGATGTTTATAAACTAAGACAGAAATTAATTTCTAATTTTTTATATAAATCCGTTTTATTAAAATAAAATATACTTAAACCTCTAAATTTTATAAAACTAAAATGCTGGTGACCTTATTGAAAAAGATCAAATAAAAAAATCTTATCATATGTACCAAGTTTGTAATTACAGAAGCCAATGCCCCCCCCCCCCCCTATCAAACAACGTATCGTCACCAAACCTTAAAATTACCCCTCAAATTGTAATTATAATGCTATGAACCAAAATTTTCTGTACTCAAGCCACCTAGAATAAGTATTAGTTAGTTACCCTCATAATCTTAATTAAATAAATATTTTATTTCTACCAACATATTTCCTAGGTGCTCCACACATTTAAAAAATATGTAACGTTTTAGAATTTTTTTCTATCTCTACAACTGATAAATACTAAAAGTTGTAATCGATGGTTATGTGTTGCACACTAATGACGTTTTCTCATTATAAAACTGATTTATATAAAGAAGCTGTAAATTAATTTCTGTCTTAATTTATATAATTTAAAACATCCTTCACCTTAACAGAAAAAATAAACCGAGATAGTGATGTGGATGAAAATTTATAAAAATTTTGTGACAAAACTATTATTTTTTTTCTCTAAAAACTCCATGTATATTCTTTTTTATTATATATGTAACAAAAATAATTAAATTAAATAAAAGAAATTAAAAAGGGTTTGAGTAAAGTGCCAAAATCGTCCATATGGTTTTATATTTGCCAGTCTCATCCAAATATTCTCAACTTAACAGAAAAAATAAACTAAGTTAGTGGTTTGGATAAAAATTGCAAAAAGTTACAAATGTTGGGGGCAATTTAGTACAAAAGTGTCATTTTGAACGAAAATGACAAACGTGCCCAAACCTCAGGGACGATTGTGACAATTAACTCAAAAAAAAAAAAAAAAAAAAAAAACCCTCATGATACAACATACAACAAGCTAAGGATCAAAGTGTAAAAACCCAAAAAAAATATAGCTTTCCTAGCCATCAATCAATCCTCACCGGACTGAAACAATGCTCCGAACAACAATAACCGCTCTATTTCACCCCACCACCACCAAGCTCCACCCTCCACCTCTCACCACCATCTTCAACCGGTTTATCCTCCCCCAAACCTACACTCGCCTAACCAAACCAATCTTATCCATCAACACAACTCTCTCCTCTCATGCAATTACTCAAACTTCATCCCAACAACAACTGTTTGATCTGGACCGCACTTATTTATCTTGTTCCATGCCGAACAGCCAGCCGCCGCTCAAAGTGGCGGTTCTTCTCAGCGGCGGCGTTGATAGCAGCGTCGCGCTTCGTCTTCTCCACGCTGCTGGTCACTCCTGCACTGCTTTTTATTTGAAGATATGGTTTCAGGTACGAATTGTCTATTTAGGTTTACGTAAATAATATCTGGTGCGAATGTAACCCTAATTTTGTTGTTTATTATTCAATTGAAGTTATGAATGAAGTAAGATGGTTGTAGGTTACATGTTGTGAGTTTTGTGGCAATTTAAGTGACAATTTGCTGCATTTGAATGCTCTTATTCATAGTTTTATGTAATAAGTTGAATACTTGATGTGTCTGTATTCACTATTCACTCTATTACTCTTTTCCAGGGGTGTTTTGTGTTTATTGGTTTGGATTTCGGTTTATTCGGTTTTGAGTTTTTTTTTTGGGGCTAACTGATAACTGAACCAATCGAATTAGAAATGTGCCTAACTGAACCAAATTCAGCCGATTTATTTGGTTGGGTGATTTGATGAAACCTTGGTTTATTCGGTTGATTTCGGTTCGGTTATTTGAATAAGCACGACTTGTAGAACCGAAAACCGAATTAACAATTCGGATACGGTTAGGATAAGGTTACAAACCGATCCAAATTCAACCGATTTAACGTATTTGTTTGGTTCGGTTATCCGATTAAATCACGGTGTATTCGATTGAATTCGCTTCGGTTATCCGGTTAAGCAAAATTTCCAGAATTGAAGACATAATTAACAATTCGGATACGGTTACAAACCGAACCAAATTTAACCGATTTCGGTTCGGTTATCTGATTAAACTGCGGTTTATTTGATTGATTTCGGTTCGGTTATCCGAATAAGCAAAATTTCCGGAACCGAAAACCAAATTCACAATTTGGATACGGTTACGAACGGAACCGAAAAACAAATTCACAATTCGGTTCGGGTTTTTTCCGGTTACGGTTACAGATACGGTTGGGTTTTTGGGTTTTTTCAGTTTTTGGTTTTCTTGCACACACCTACCCTTTTGTTCATCTTTTAGCAAGTGAACATAAATCACAAAAACTGAAAATCTCTCTGTATGATCAGTCTCTTACAGTTGGTTTAAAAAGGCACGCCTGATACGCCAGGCGATCAAGAAAGTGCTTAGGGCCTTTAGGCGTTGGTCAAAATTAGGGTTTGTAGGAGTTTGATACGGTAAAACAACAACCAAAGAGATGAATAAGTTATGAAAGGTTTGCTTGGTATGTAAAACACATGTGAGAGATGCAAACTCTGGTTGTAAATAAAGCTTATTTAGTTATACAATATACATAAAGCAACGCCTCGTGTCTCATGCTGTTTTAAACCATCTCTTACTTATGTATATTGTTACCTAATTACCGAGCTAGTTCTGATACCGAACTTTTTCATAGGAAGATTTTGAAAACTTTTGGTCGCAATGTCCTTGGGAAGATGATTTGAAGTATGCAAAAGCTGTTTGCAATCAGGTTACTCTCTTCATCTTGTATGTTATTGAACTCTTTTTGTCATCATATTTCATTTAGGTCTTAACTGGTTCTGAAGGAGCAAAACGATATTCGGCTTTAAGAATGGCATTCGTGATTTGGTCATGGATGTACACATATATCCCTGATTATATGATCTTTTTCTTTGTTTCTTTCAAGTTTGATGAATTGTATAAATCATTAAAGCAGGAAATGTATCAGTAAACTTTTACAAATTGCTTCAGGTTGATGTACCACTGGAAGTTGTACATTTGACAGACGAATATTGGGACAAAGTGGTACGTAACAGCACTCTTGATGCATCTTTTAATTGATTATATCGGATGTTTAATGGATCGATTTGGTTTTTTTTACTCTCCATGTGGTAAAATTAAAAAAAAAAATTCTTAAAGGAAACGGGTCAAAAATCCCTTAAAGTTTATTTTTGGTGCATTAAACCTTATTCAAGTAGATCAGATTAATGTTGAAGTAATATTATTTTTGTAATCATATTTGACACACTTTTGACCCATTACCTAACATGCATATTTTACCACCTCTACTCTTTTCTGTTTAGAATTTTCTATAAAGAGTAAAGTACTTGGATGGTCCCTGTGGTTTACCAAAAGTTTGGATTTGGTTTATAGCTTCCCAAAAGTTTTCCAAACGTACAAAATGGTCCTTGTGGTTTGCATTTTGAAACGCATTTAGTCTCTGTTTTTTCAAAAAGTACATAGATGGTCCTTGTGGTTGGCACTCTGTAACGCATTTAGTCCTTAACTTGGACCTGCTGAAACCTTTAGATTTGTTGTCTAGGGACTAAATGTGTTACCAAGTGCAAATCACAGGGACCATCCGTGTACTTTTGGAAAGCTAGGGACCAAATTCAAAATTTTGGTAAACCACAGGGACCATCTGTGTACTTTACTCTTCTATATATATATGTGTGTGTTTTGGCTTTGAGCTTTTTTCTGTTTTTTTTTTTTGCTTCATGTGATAGGTATCTTACCTTATTGAGGAGTATAAATGTGGCCGTACGCCTAACCCAGATGTTCTTTGCAATACAAGAATCAAATTTGGTACGTAATATTTGCAACCACACTGCTTGATTTGCTCCTCGACTGTTGAAATTTTCCTTAAAGTTAACTTTTAATTGTAGGTGCATTCATGGATGCCATAAGTAACATGGATTTCGATTATGTTGCTTCTGGTCATTACGCAAAAGTTGTTCACACTGTTACAAATGATAACGATGCGCTTTCGTTTCTGGAACTCTCAAAGGATATGGTAAAAATACACGTGTTATTTGTTTTTACCCTTTTAATTTGGAGGTAGCTATTTAAAGTTTTAAACCCACTTATATACAAACGGGTGCAATTTGGGTTTTGCTATTTCTCTAACTGGTTAAATGAGCTTATATCAAAGATTCAATTACAAAGGGAACATACCAAATGGGTCAAAAGTCCGAAATGTGTTGGATTGCATTAAACCTCCTGAATCACTATTATTATAAAGAGTAAAGTACACGGATGGTACCTGTGGTTAACAAAAATTTTGAATTTGGTCCCTAGCTTTCCAAAAGTACACGGATGGTCCCTGTGGTTTGCACTTTGTAACACATATAGTCCCTAACTTTTTCCAAAAGTACATGGATGGTCCCTGTGGTTTACCAAAATTTAGGATTTGGTCCCTAGATTTCCAAAAATACCCAGATGGTCCCTATGGTTTGCACTTTGTAACGCATTTAGTCCCTAACTTGGACCTGCTAAAACCTTTATCTTTATGGGTTGGGGACTAAATGCGTTACAAAGTGCAAACTACAGGGACCATCCGTGTACTTTTGGAAAGCTAGGGACCAAATCCAAGATTTTGGTAAACCACAGGGACCATCTGTGTACTTTACTCTATTAAAAATAATGGAGGATCATCAAATCATGTAAGTTTGTAATCATATTTAATACTTTAATTATTTATAAAATATATGTTTGTTTGTAGGCCAAATTGACTAGAGGTGTTCTAAAAGTTACCCATTTTGATCTATTACCCAACTCATCTGTTTTGACACAACTACCTTTTAAAATTTTAATTTACGAACTCATGTCTCGGTTTTATGTTATAGTTTTATATTTAATTGTTTATCAGGTGAAGGATCAGACCTACTTTCTTTCCTATCTGTCACAGGCTCAGCTTAAACGACTTGTACTTCCCCTTGGATGTATTCCAAAGGTAAGTCTGCTCTACGATACAAGCACCATGCCCATGTATACGGACACGTATGGGGAATGTAGTGATGGTATATTATCCTGAATATTAATTATTTCTTTTTATCAGGATGAAGTCCGCAAGCTTGCACAAAAATTTGATTTGCCGAATCAAGATAGAAAGGATTCACAGGGTATATGCTTTCTCGGGAAGGTATGCCTGGCTTATCAAAACCGGTGTTCCTTTTATTATATTTTTTTCGATAATTTTTTGAAAATATTTTGTTATTGTGCTAAATAGGTCTGTAAGTGAACCGAACAAACATGAACAGAGGCATGTTCGTCTTCTGTCTTCGTTCATTTAACTTTACCCAAACACGAACATATAATTTAACACATTTTTTTGTTCATGTTTGTTTATTACGAAAAATGAGCATGTTTATCAATTATGAAATGAACATAAGCGAACAAACATAAACGAAGGAACATAAAGAAATGTAAATAAACGAACATAAACGTCCGTTCACGAAAACATAAATGAACGAACAAACCGTGTGTTCATATTCGTTCGTTTATTAAATAAACAAAAATAAATGAACTTCCCGCTGAACAAGTTCACGAACAGTTCATAACATTCAGTTCTTTTACAGGCCTAGTGCTAAATGCCGATAAAAGTGAGTTGATTAATTAATAAAAAGTGATTTACTTCAAATGCAGATTAAATTCAGCGAATTTGTTGCAAGACATATTGGGGAAAAAGAAGGTATAATATTGGAAGCTGAAACAGGGGATTTTTTAGGGTCCCACAGAGGCTTTTGGTTTTACACGATTGGTCAACGCCAAGGTTTGAAACTTGCGGGTGGGCCGTGGTAATGTCTAAAATTTTACCACTACACATGCTTATCAATTATTTATGTGGATCAGTGGATCTTAAATATTAATGACTACATGCTGCAATGCATATTATGCAGGTATGTCGTTGAGAAAGATGTTAAAAATAATGTGGTGTTTGTATCGAGAAACTATTATTCTGTTGACAAAAGAAGACGATCGTTTCATGTTGGATCATTTAGATGGATTAGCGGATCTCCTCCTCGCCACCTCAACCAGTTGAAATGCAAGGTAACTTTAATAATATACCAGAAAACTTGTAAATATTTTTTAAAAAATAGACAATTTAGTGAGTTGGATAACGGGTCAAAATGGGTATGGGTCATGATAGTTTGGGTTGACCCTACGGAACTTTTTGTCCGTTCTTTAAATTTTATAAACAACTATTGTATCTATATGAATTCAAAGAATAATGATTTTTTAAGCGTAGCCCTATTTAAAAGGTCATAAGTAGTCAACTCATTTGAGCCTTTTTCTTTATAGCTAATTATTTATAGAGTAAAATGCCATTTTCTGTCCCCTGAGATTTGGCCAATTTTGCGACTTTCGTCCAAAGGTTTGTTTTTCAGCATCTAGATCCAAAAGGTTTGAAATCTTGCCATTTTCATCCGGCTTGCTAACTCCATCCAATTTTCTCTGCTAGGTCAGGGGTATTTTCGTCTCTCTCCTACTAATTTCAATCAAACCCTGTTTTTTTCGGCTTTAATTTTGAAATACAGAAAGTGAAAAAGACCGAATTGCCCTTTAAGTTAACAAAAAAGACGAAAATACCTCTGAGTTAACAGAGAAAAATGGATGGAGTTAACGATCCGGGTGAAAATGGCAAGTTTTCAAACCTTTTGGATCTAGATACGGAAAAACAAACCTTTGGACGAAAGTCGCAAAATTGGCTAAACCTCAAGGACGAAAATGGCATTTTACTCTTATATATATTTTACCTTTTTTACCTTAAATCATGAAATATGATCCGGCCAGTTTTGACCCATTTTAATTAAACTGTTTACATTGAATCTTCAATTTACCAAAACAGTTTAAATCCTAACAACGAACACTACACAAATTTGTTAATAACAACATATTTGACAGGTTCGCCACGGTCCCGATTTCTACAACTGCACTTTGCATATGGAACTTACTGAAGACGGGACCGAAATCGGCACTGTTCAGTTATCTGAAGATGATCAGGGTCTGGCGGCAGGCCAATTCGCAGCATTTTATGAAGAACAGGTTTGTGTGGGGTCAGGTGTGATCTTGGAATCATGGGACGATAACGGGTTTCCTGTTTGTGAAAAGGCCCGCGAAATTGCAAACCTGGAAGACAAATCTAAGCTCGGTAAACCCGTCAAGATTAAGCCAAGACCTGAAGATTGTTTGAGGAATTCGGTTTTGACCATGTGAGATTAGTTTAGTTCCACATTATATTTTGGTGTATATGTGTAAGCTATATGCATTTTTTGAACTGTTGGAATAATTATATTCTTATATATATTAAAAGGCTATTTTGTCAACATCAACTTTAATAATAACATGATTAGTCCTTATCTTTATTAAGTTTTTCTACCGGATAGTCCTTATCTTTATCAAGAATTGAAAACTCTTACTTACTTTTACTATATAACTAAGTAACTAACTGTTCATATATTAGTTAAATCAAGGATGCATGCCTCTGCTAAATCGATTTTAACCCGGCTAACCGACATGGGCATTGGTCCAAACTCCATTTTTTTGGGTTCAGTTTTAATGGAGACGTACCCGCTTTGTAAATCGAATCCCGCTGTTTTCGACCTTTTGATTAGGGTTGTGGCAGTGGTGATGGTGGTGGTGGCTGAATGGTGATGGCGGTGGTGGAGGTGGTTGTGGTGGTGGCTTTTTAAAGGAGAGAGAGTAGAGAGAGAGATGTGTCTGATAGAGAGAGAGATGGACCAAGGGTATTTTTGTAATTTTACACCCACTTAACTGAATTATTTAACGCCCATTCATTACAGGGACTATCCGAGTAACAGTTTGTTAAACCACAGGGACTATACATGCTATTTTGAAAAGATGAGGACTAAAGATGAAAAAATGGCAAACCACAAGGACTATCCGAGCAATTAACTCTAATTTTTATTATATACCCTTACACTTTATTATAATTACTGCTTAGACCCTCAACTTTATACTTTTTTTTTCCTTTTTAATTACTATTTAGGCCTGAATTTTAAGTTTTTTTTTCCTTTTACTTATGTTTTGTGGTTTCTTTTAAGTTTTTTTTTCTCTACTTAACGTTTTCTCTAAGTTTTCTATATGTACCATAGTAAGTAGGTTACTTTAATTACGTTCCGAATCCGCTGCAGGCATTTGTTTTTATGGTTATAACGAGTGTATCAGTTGACACCGTAATAGACTAAACCATAACTTCTCCATAACTTTCAAAGATACTGCCGCACCATTGTTTTTTATCATCACGTAGAGTGTGCTATCGCGATTTGATTATTTTTATCTACGTTTTTATCCCGCCACGGAGCGCGAGCGGTAACCCACTAGTTAAGCATTAATCATATAATTAAAACATTATTCTAAAAATCTTATTAACAAGTCTTTAATGAGAGTTTGAGATTTAATGACTTGTGCAAATAGAACAAATGAAGTTAATGGAACCTTGACATGTCATGGGACATCGCACATGATGTCTTTCAAGTATCATGGGACATATTAGAACTAAGAAATTAGGCACAGCCGACAAAATGAGTATATTTATGGTACCTAATAATGGGCCAATCAGAAACATCCCATGTACATAGCCTAGCCAAATAACAACTTTTGGTTTGTTATATGAAAAATCTAGTGTCAATAATACATACAAGCAACAATGGAAGCAATTGTGGATGATTTTGAAGGAGAATTGAAGGCATTGAGGGAGGTTTTCAATAGTGGAAAGACAAGGGAAGCATCATGGAGGAGAGCACAACTTAAAGGGATACTCTCTCTCCTCAAGGAGAGAGAAAGTGACATCTTCAAAGCTCTTTATCAAGATTTGGGAAAACATCATGTGGAAGCTTATCGAGATGAGGTGATCATGTTAATATTGTTTTATTGTTTTGGTTAATTTGTTTTGTCATATATTACATAATCAAGGGATTATAGATTTTAAATTTCGATATGTTGTTAAAATGCTGTGTACACCGTCGAGACCACTCATACGGTCAAGTCAGTCACCTAAGCAAACGATAAACAAGTTACACATGCGTGTGAATATTAAAAAGTGCATACATAAGATATATAGAATCTGTCATTAGAGAAAGCGTAGGGAGAGAGAGAGCCAAAACAGACGCCCCCTCAAACGGGGATTAAGTCCCGGACAAATGGGTCAAACTCTGATCGGTCAACCATGAACGGGCTTGAGCGGTTGAGCCCACTAGACCGGACCTAAAATAGTGCTACTTTAGTTTTCGTGTAAACTAGTAACGGAAACTCAAAACTATACATACATATGTATGCATATATGTGTATATATATATATATGTGAGTGTGTATGTGTGTTATTCAAGTTATTTTAACATGTTTTTCAATATAAACATATTAATATCATTCCACACGAAAAAAGACAATTACAAAGCAATGGCAGGTAGTCGGGCAACAAGTTGCGCCGCCACCCCCTTTTGAATAGAAAAACCAATTCTACTAAATACAAATGGATGTCTAGCAACATGTTTTGGATTTGAATTTTTGTAGATTGGAACAGTGGCCAAATCTGCAAACTATGCACTTGGGAACTTAAAGAAATGGATGTCTAGCAAAAGAGTAATTTCCATATTTTATCTTTTTTATTTTTAAAATGTTTTTAGTATATATATATGCTGAGGGTAAAATGGTAATTTCAATATTTTCAGGCTAAATTGCCACTAGCTTCATTTCCCAGCTCGGGGAAGTTGATTCCTGAGCCTTTTGGTGTTGTACTCATCATATCATCTTGGAACTTTCCATTTGGTACCTTCAACTTTACTTATTTTACATAATCAACCCCTGTAATCAGGGTACATGTATGAACTAGCAACATATTACATGCTATGATTAATTTCTTATAATATATCTATAGAGTTAAGTGCCATTTACGTCCCTGTAGTTTGTCCACTTTTGCCATTGCAGGTCAAATTTCAAAATTGTACCATTTTCCTCACTCGCATTCTTGAAACGTGCCATTTCAGTCCAAAAAACTAACCCCAGTTAAAAAACTCAGTTAGCTCAGGGGTAAAATGGTCATTTTACATAGTGGTTTGTAGTGGTTGGAGGTTGGTGTACAGTGGAGGGTATGTAAAACCTCTGAACCACTCAGAGCCACTATGTAAAATGACCATTTTACCCCTGAGCTAACTGTGTTTTTTAACTGGGGTTAGTTTTTTGGACTGAAATGACACGTTTCGAGAATGTCAGGGAGGAAAATGATACAATTTTAAAATTTGGCCTGAAATGGCAAAAGCGTACAAACCACAGGGACGTAAATGACACTAAACTCATATCTATAAATTGCGCGTTTTATGTTTTAATATTAATTAAAATACAACTTACAGGGTTATCATTTGAACCAATTATCGGCGCGATAGCAGCAGGAAATGTAGTAATCCTAAAGCCTTCAGAGCTAGCTCCAACATGTTCCTCGGTTCTCGCTGACTCCATACGCGATTACCTTGATAACGCTGCGATTAGAGTCATCGAAGGTGGACCCCACGTCGGTGAAAAACTTCTTCGACATAGATTTGACAAGATTTTCTTCACAGGTTTGGACTTTTCTCCACTTTTTACACGTGTCAAGTTTTGGAACTAGCTTATAATCTCGAAGATGATGTTCGATAGGTGGTGCGCGAGTGGGCCAGGTTGTCATGACAGCAGCTGCAAGAAATCTGACTCCTGTGACTCTGGAGTTGGGTGGCAAATGCCCTGCTGTTGTTGATTTTATCTCTAGTTCTAGGGACAAAAAGGTAATTTCAGCTTTACTTTTATATAGATTTGACCCGTGTACTGTAATGTTTTCATTCTCTGACGAATAGGGTTGTAAACGAATCAAACGTTCGTGTTCGTTCATTAAGAAATGAACTTGTTCATGAACAGTTCACAACACCCAATGAACAAGGATTTCTCGTTCATTAAGGAAACAACATGTTAATGAACTGTTCATGAACACTTACCGAATGTAAACGAACACAAACAAATGTTCATGAACATAGATGAACACAAACGAACCTTATATGTACATTTTAAAATAGAATCTGCATTTTTTCTTTATCAGAAAGATTACGAAAAATCCACCAAAAATAAATAATAACATAAATATCCTAACATAGTTGACATAATTATAATAAACATAAATTAACACGAAAATTAAGGAGTTTGTCAAGCTTTAACACAAACTGAAATTGAAATGGTCAAGTCAGGGATATTGGCGGATGTGTATACTATAGCTATCGTTTCAGAATTTTAAAAACTAAAACTAATAAAATAAAATATAACATAAAAAAACCTTTAAATGAATGAACACAAATGAACATAAACGAGTGAAGATAAATGAACACATTACCAAACGTTCATGACATAAACGGGCGAACACAACCTCTGTTGATGTTCATTTGTATAACTTATTAAACAAAATTTTTGCTCGTGTTTGTTCATTTATTAAACGAATGAACGTAAACAAACTTCCCGCCAAACGGTTCACGAATTGTTGTTTAGTTCGTTTCCAGCTCTACTAACGAATATTCCTGAATCTGTGAGCGCGTCACTCTATGATTGTCGTTAATAATTTAGGTATTTCAGAAAAAAAAAAACAGTTAATGACAGTTACTAGAAAAATAGCACAAGACCAACATTTTTTTTATAATTAAAACTAAAAAAACATATAAACTAATGTTTAGTGCTCATAAACAGATTGCTGTGAAAAGAATTCTTTGGGCTAAATTTGGCGTGTGCGCGGGCCAAGCTTGTATTGGAATCGATTACATTGTCACGTCGAAGACATTCGCATCAACTTTGGTAACAAAGGATAACAAAATTTTATACTGATATCGGTTTTTATAACATTAATCAGTAGATAACATTTTGGATGTACTAGGTGGAACTGTTAAAGAAAGACATTACTCAATCATTTGGATACAATCCCAAGGATACTAATACTGTTGCCAAGATTATAAACAAGAAACATTTTTCAAGATTGAAAGGGCTTTTAGATGAACCTGGTGTCAGATCTTCTATCATTTATGGTGGTTATATGGAGGAAGACAGACTGTAAGTAAACTTTTGAGTAAACTACACCGACCGATGGGCCATGTGGTTAACCAAAATTTTTAGATGAGTTAAATGTGATTTTAGTCCCTGTGGTTTGGGCCATTTTGTCAGTTTAGTCCAAATGTTTCATTTTTCGCCTGTGGGTCCAAAAAGGTTTCACCGTTGCCATTTTAGTCCACCGTGTTAACTTCATCCATTATTTTTGTTAACGAGAAGGGCAATTTGGTCATTTTATATGGCCGAATTGCCCTTCTAGTTCACAAAATCACATATAAAATGACCAAATCTCGTTAACAGAAAAAATGGACGAAGTTAACCCAGTGGACTAAAATGGCAACGCTGAAACCTTTTTGGACCCACATGCGAAAAATGAAACCTTTGGACTAAACTGGCAAAATGGCCCAAACCACAGGGACCAAAATGACATTTAACTCTTTTTAGACATAGTCCCAAGCTTTTCAAAAGTACACGGATGATCCTTGTGGTTTACACTTTGTAACGTATTAGTCCCCAACTAACAAATCTAAAGGTTTCAACAGGTCTAAGTTAGGGACTAAATGTGTTACAAAGTGCAAAATCACAGGGACCATCAATGTACTTTGGTTAAAGTTGAGGGCTAAATACGTCAAAATGTGCAAACCACAGGGACCATCCGTGTACTTTTGAAATGTTAGGGACCAAATCCAAAATTTTGGTCAATCACAGTACCGTCCATGTACTTTACTCTAAACTTTTATTCGAGCAAAATAGCCTGGCCCGTTTGGTCCATTGCTATTTTTTATTAAAAAAGTCCGTGAACCAAACACACCTAAGTTTGCGGATATGAACTAACGATTCTTTATCCGGTGTAGATTCATTGAGCCGACAATATTACTTGATCCTCCGCTTGACACTACGATCATGAAGGAAGAAATCTTTGGTCCATTTCTTCCAATCATCACAGTAAGAACACTATCATAATCATAGTTATTAAAGTGAGCGTCTAGGCGCGCCTAGGCGCAAATAAAACCCCAGGCCCAACAAATCGCCCTGGGTGCGCCTCGTGCCTTTAATAACTATGCTTCAGGTCATAGATATTAAAGCGAGCGCTCAGGTGCGCCTAGGCGCAAATAAAGCCATGGGCCCAACTGTTTCGCCCTGAATGCGCCTCGCACCTTTAATAACTATGATCATAATAACTATTAGAGTCTATTTAGGGTTAAGCCCTTTAAGGTTAAGATTTACTGTTAAGACACTGACTACTGTCTTTAAATGGCTCCTGACATTAATGGGCTTTATGAAGCCACCAAACCCAAATCATAGAATACTCGTAAAATATGAACCCGATCAACTCGAACCTTATATGGGACGGTTATCGGCAGTGGGGAAGCTTGAGATTTCCGACCGGGGGGTCGGAAGTCACCGGACCTAAAATTATACCTAAAAAATTATAAAACCGGGGGTCGAAAACGTATATAACTAAAAAAACTCTATACGAAAACTACATACCGGAAACTACTGAGCGAAAAGTTCGAGGGGTCCCCCCCCCCCCCACTATGCTACGCCCATGGTTATCGGGTCATTTTCTTCCTGCCAAAAACCCGGACAGCCTGACCTGAAAAACCCGAAATACGAAACTCGAAAAAAACTCAGAACATTTAATGTTTTTTTATAGATGTGTTTTGGTTTGGAGTCTCTCGTATTTGGAACACTAAATTTGGGACTTTTGAACATTATCGTAATGTCAAATGATGTCTCAATTTTGATAATATTTTTTTAGTAGCAATATGAATTTTGATAATATTTTGTAATTTTTTTTTTCATTTTGCATCCAAACCTGAAAACCGAACAACCAAACCCGAACTAACCTGAACTTTAAATGGGTCGATTATTGGGTCACTTTTTCCCAGTCAAAAATCCTAACAACCCGACCCAAAACCCATAAAAAACCCCAAAGAACACCCCTTATTAGGCTTAACCCAATTTATATACACCTAACATTACATCACCATCTCCAATAAAAAGTCAACGACCATATGACTTTTGACTTTGACTTTTGCATGCAGTTGGGTACAATTGAAGACAGCATTGAGTTTATAAACTCAAGACCAAAACCACTAGCCATCTATGGCTTCACAAACAATGAGAAACTGCAACAGAAGATGAATCGCGAAACCTCATCTGGAAGCATTACATTCAACGACGCCGTCGTTCAGTATGCAGCCGATACGCTGCCATTTGGAGGAGTTGGTGGCAGCGGGTTCGGAAGGTATCATGGAAAATACTCGTTTGAATGTTTCAGTCATGAGAAGGCAGTGATGGTGAGGGGATATCTTATTGATTTCGGGTTCAGATATCCTCCATGGAATGATAAGAAATTGCAGCTACTTAAATCTGGTTTACGATACGATTATATTAAGCTTGTTTTGATTAAATTAGGATTGAAAAGTAAAGCTTGATTAGTTGTTTTTTATGTTCAAATAAATGTTGAATGCTTTTAGTTTTGTTTTATACATGTAACTATTGGAAGTATGGATGTATAATGTAATCACCTGCTATGTAACATTGTTTGTGATCATACATATATAGTATTATTATGAGTAAAGTACACGATTTACCAAAATTTTGGATTTGTTCCTATGTTTTCAAAAGTACACAGATAGTCCTTGTGGTTTGCACTTTGTAATGTATTTAGTCCCCAACTTTTTTCAAACTTACATGAATGGTCCCTGTGGTTTGCACTTTCTGACGCATCTAGTCCCTGCAAACGAACCAACCGTTCGAAGAACAGTCCGTGAACCATTCGGCGGGAAGTTCGTTCGTTTATTAAACATACGAACACGAACAAGAAATTTCGTTTGTTTAGATAAATGAACAAACATGAACAGAGGCAGCGTTTGTTCATTTATGTTTGTGAACGTTCGGTAACGTGTCCGTTTGTATTCAATAGTTTATTAGTGGTTTTAGTTTTTATATTTTATTTAAATACTTCAATATCCCGACAAATAAAATATTTAATAAGTGTTAGTGTATTATAAATTTTGTTCATGAATGCTTGATGGTTTTCGTTTGTTTCTATTTGTGTTTATCAACGTTCGTTGCCTAAACTTATCAAACAAACAAACAGGGGCGGATCCAACATATAACAAGGGGCAACCCCCGCTACGGCTTGGCGCTCTGGCGGTAGTGTAAAATTAGTGTAAATTTTGGAAAAATATAACTTTTTTTTTATTTCGTTACCGCTTTTTTATAAAACGTTACGGCTTGGTGGATTTTCTAAATCCGCCACTGCAAACAAACACAAATGAACACGAACAAGTTCAGTCTCTTAACAAACGAACACGAATGTAAAATCTCTTTCAGTAAGTGTCCATGAACAGTTCGTGAACACATATATTTCTTAATAAATGAACACAAACAAGGTCTTGTTCGTGTTCGTTCGGTTCGTTTGCAGCCCTACTAACTTGGATATTCTAAAACCTTTAGATTTGTTAGCTCGGACTAAATTTATATACTTATACAAAAACCAACTTGCGTCGGTAAAAAACAAATATAGTTGAACTCGCGTCGGTTTAAAAAGATGTCGTTTCGGTTCATTTATTTATCTATATTAAAAAAGCAACTTAATATTGCATAACCTATATTTGATAACCGTTAACATGTTTCCACGTGCAATCTTAGATATAGAACACGCATACTGCATTACTGTGTCTCTTTTTTCTTTTTATATTAAAAAAAAAAAAAAACAGATTTTTGTTTTTCTTCTCTCTGAAACTTTAACCCAGATTTCATCAAACCTTTCAGATTCTCTCTTTAACACAAAAAGATCCATTTGATCTCAAATCGCTGTAACTATGAAATATCAGATTTCATCAACAAGAAACCATCAACCGATCTCACTAACACGAAACATCAAATTTTGTTTTGAAGATTCAGTCTTCTACGATGATGATAGCCCGATGAAGTTAAATCGGTGACAGTCCGATGAAAAAAAAACAATAATATTTTAAACTCGAATCTCTGATCGATGTACATACAATGATAAACGGTCGCAAATATTCAAGAACCGTCGTAACTTTGTACTCCGAAGCGTCCTCTCCAACCATCGTCACCATGGCGTCATCTGCCACCGTTTCACACCCTTTATAACCCTCAACATCGTTACGCCACCGACACACTCACTCATGCTAATATTATCATTTACCCGCAGAGAAAACAGAACAATGATCCTGATGGTTTGCCGAGAGTTATGTCTTATTGTTAATGGCGAATTTGGTGGTAACAAACTTCAATCTCAAACACCAAATTTGTTTTGGTGCCTAAGACGTTCGATTTGTAAGTTTAATTTTGTTTGTTAAATTTGGCTATGTAAGTATATAGGATGAAGTTGCAAATCTAAGGATAAAGGTCGAGTAGGATGAACTTGCATGGTAAATGATTTTATTTTGCTTTTGCTCGAGGTTAAATGCAAATTTATCCAAGGTGAGTAAATGTTTTGATTTTGACCCGATTCGATGATGAAGTTAGTGGATTCATGGACAATAAAAACGAAATCACAATATCACCAGGGTACATTATTTGTTATATTTTGAGGGATTTTTGAAAATCGGTGGGCTTATTTACCACTATTATGTTACCCAGATTCAACTATTCAAAATGGATTCATGGTTTGATTAATGTGTTGTGTTCAAAGAATTAGTCTAACAATGGTGTGGACTGTGGACATCAAATGAAGAAGTGGTTTTCTATCGACCAAGGAATGTAAACAGTCAAACAAACTCCGGCATTTATAGAGTACCTAGTTGCAGACTTAGATACGATTTGAGCGAGAATCAAAATAAGTAGATGATGTCAAAATCGGGTATGAGATGTGTCTATATTTTGAAAGGGGGGTGTGATAAATATACCCATTACAAGGATTAAGGGTATACGGGGCACTCTCGGTGACCCCATGCGGGTGACCCAAGTCCCCGCTCGGGAACACCGCCGCCATCAACGCGGGGACCGAATTCGGTGAGCATTCTCGGTGTGTATTCACCGATGAGGGGATCGAGGTTTAAACGGCTATATAGCCGTTATACATTAAAAAAAATAATAATAATAATTTCCTAACCCCTATAAATACTATCTCTTTAATCTTTTTATTTTTCAAACCCAAAACAACTCTCACCCATTCAATTCATCTAATTTTTTTTTACCAATCTTTAAAAAAAATGGATTCCAAGTTCCCGTTTTTTTCTCCCCTGCCCGACTTTCCCGACGATGAAGATTCATCGTCAAGCGATGGTAGTTTAATTTTCTTCCAAAATCTCATCCAACAAGCGGAGCTACTAGACACGGCATCGTCTAGTAAAAAAAATTGTCCGTCGAGATCGTGTGGGAGGCCACGAAACACTCATGGCCGATTATTTTGTCGAAAATCCAAAATTTAATGCCGATATTTTTCGTCAGAGGTTTCGTATGTCCAAGTCTTTGTTCCTAAAAATTGTTAGTGACGTGGAAGCGAATAACGAGTGGTTTCGAGAGGGCTTGGACGGGAGAATGAAGAAAAGTTTCACGGCGTTGCAAAAGGTTACTTCTGCGATTAAACAACTTGCAACCGGTAACCCACCAGACGAAAACGACGAGTATTTAAATATGGCTGAAAGGACCTCTCGTGAGTGCCTTGAATATTTCTGCGAGACGGTCTGTACAATGTATGCCGGTGAATTCTTACGTAGACCAACGAGCCACGACGTTGCGCTATTGTATCAGGCTCATGAGGTGAGACATCACCTACCTGGTATGTTGGGTAGTCTGGATTGTACACACTTCGTCTGGAGAATGTGCCCCACAGAATTGCGTGGACAATATATGAGAGGCGATTATCAATACCCGACAGTTATGTTAGAGGCGGTGGCGTCTCAAGATTTGTGGGTTTGGCATGCTTTTTGTGGCCAGGCGGGTTCACAAAACGACATCAACGTGCTCCAACAATCTCCGTTATTTCTTACTCAACGAAACGGAACGGCGCCAAATTTTCCATTTCAAGTGAACGACCACTTATACAAACGCGGGTATTATCTTACTGATGGGATCTACCCTAGCTGGTCCGTGTTTGTGAAGTCTTTTCCATATCCTCACAACCCTAATGAAAAAAAGTTCAAGAGGCAACACGAGGCCGCAAGAAAAGATGTGGAACGGGCGTTTGGTGTGTTAAAGGCGAAGTGGGGAATACTAAATCGTCCAATGCGTTCCAAAACGGTGAAAAAGATAAGGTCCATCGTGTATACGTGCATTATTTTACATAACATGATTATAAAAGACGACAGAAGGGCGATAGCACCGGTACACATTCAAGATCCTCCAGTCGAACCCGTCTTCGATGATACAGCTTATAGCGAGCTCATTGACGAAGAAACGCATTGGAGACTAAAACACGATCTCGTTGAGCATCTCGAACGTTTAGATCTACCTCACCTTGAAGTGAGTTCCGACGACGAGTAGTTTGTTTTTTTTTTTCTAGTTTGAATGTAATTTTATTTTTAATTTAATGAAATGTCTTTTATTTAATTTTTATTAATATTTGTTTAATTTATAAACATGCATAATTACAACAAATAAAAAAAAACAAAAAAATAAAAAATAAAAAAGCAAGTCCCCTAAGAGAGGAGGGCCGCCATCAAATTGAGGGTATGAGGGGAGTTAAGAGGGGAGTTGACGTGGCGCGTACTGATTGGTCATGCGTAAGAGAGGGGACTCCCCTAAGAGGGGAGTGCCCCTCTCACCCTAATATAACCAAAAGTCAATTTTAATAATGATTTTGTAATGATTAACTACTTTATTATATTATTTTATTATAAAGTGAAAAGCAATAATTATGTTTTATTACAAAGTCAAAAGTAATGATTATGTTTTTTATCTTATTTTATTTTATAATATTTTTGTTACTTTTTTATATTTTGTTATACTATTATTAGTATTAATATCAATATTAATAAATAAATAATCAAGACACTTTATTATAATGTCACACCCCGATTTCCACGTGTCACCGGTGGGCCCGGTGGGGGAGTATCGTGACGTGGTTGGCAACGTATTAGTCAAACAACACAATATTTAATATGCACAGCGGAAGCAAGTTAAAAGATATCATACAACCGAATTTAATATTGTAATATCAATGTCACAATATTCGGAAGTTTATCCACAGATGGATCGATAACAAAATGAAACAATAGTTCAACAGACTTCAGGCATCTTAAGCTTGCGAGACTTCTAATGATGCTAAGGAGAAATCCCAGCCAATTACGCATAGTACCTGCATTTAATCTTTTTGGGAAAATACGTCAGTTTACACTGGTAAATACAATCAACTGACTCATTTTGGAAAAATGATTGAAAATTGGTTTGGATGCACGTGGCATAAACATTTTTGTTTAACTTGGGAGAATTATTTAATATTATAATCTTGTGAAGGAATTACATGTTCCTTGTGCGTTCAGTAGCCCGGATCTTGTCCGGGTTAAAGATCAATAGACACACCACAATATTCTTTTGTGCACTGACGGGTGTACGCCTACACCCCGCGCTTAAGTCGTGGCCATTTCGTAAAATGATGCCAAGGATATCCGGGACATGGTCATTAACCCCCCAAAGGCTTTAAGTAACAAGACTGTTTAAACGAGCCGATCAAATTTATTCAATTACCCACTCAACGGTGGAGAATTTGATGCCCGATCAAGCGGTATGCTATATACCGTAACCCAAGCCCATATAGGGAAAATAAGTTAAAAGTATTTACCTGAGCAATGTATAAATCACAATAAGCAAAATGCACGTAGCTTTTACTGGTACTCCTAATCTGGAACGAAGGTTTTATAATAACCTATTAGAATCCTAACGGGTCTTTAATTTAGCTTAAGCTTAGACCGGCTAGTTTCAAAGATACGGTTCGTACGCACGATTAAGCGAAGACCGGATAGAATGTGATTTAGACCCGACAAGTTCAGAGACTTGTTTAACATGGGAATTTCATACACATTCTGGATTTTGAGATAAAACCGATAAGGTTTGACCCGTTTAGGCTAGTTTATGTAAACTAGTTACATAAACCGAACCGAACGCGTAATAAGCGTAACAGGTATTCATGAGAGCTATTTACAGGTTTCCTAAGTTAATATGCCTCAAATATGTTGTGACATCAGTAAGATGTCTTTCATTATGCCCGAAACGTGTTTAAACACAAACTAGGCCCCGTAGGGGTAGTTTGGTCATTTAAAAGTTTATAAAAGAGTTTAAGTAACAAGCTGAGTTACAGGTCTGATGTAATCAGCAAATATACTCAATTTACTAAGTTATATCAGTAGGATAAAATATATGTGTGAAATTTATCAATTATAACCAAACTATGCGGGGTATTTTGGTAATTTCACATAAGCCGAAACACTCAAAACTGAAGTCTGAGTTTAACAACCTTTGCTTACTGTTAAAATATTATAATTTGCCTCAAATATCAGTAGGTATCAACCCTTGTATGTTTAAAATACTGTTGGTGCACTACATCTGTCGACTTCGTCTTGTATCGAGTCTTAGACTAGCTAGAATAGATCAGGGCACGTAAAACGAGAAATTGTGATAGAGTTAGAAAGATTTCGCTTGAAGGATTTAATGTATATGAGATTTCGCTTGAAGCAGATCAAGCGAAATCAACATGTTAAGATTTCGCTTGAGTCATGCTGAAGCGAAATCCCAATTCCTATATATAGGAGATCAAGGTCAAGCGGAATCATAAGTTTTTTTTGTGAGATTTCCATACCGAAGTGCTGCCGGTGTGAGAACTGATTGTAATTGCTTTCATATCAATACAAATCAGTGTTAAAGTGAAGATTCAGCTGTTTATAGGTCAAATACTTGTTTTCCGCACCTGTATTTGATAGAATTCCTCTGAACCGACTCGTTTAGGTCGCGAACCCGGTCCCTACAATTGGTATCAGAGCTGAGGAGGAGGAGTTCTGCAAAATTCAGCCGAAATCGATCAAAATTTCTTACTTCTACACCTTCTTTTCTTAGTTCAGAAATATTTCACGGTCAAAATTGATTCAATTTCTCACGGATTGTTTAAAAGTACTAGATAACAAACCCTTGAAAGTTTCACAGCAAAATTAGACCTAAAAGTGATTAAAATAGACATTTGAATGGAGTTCGCTTGAACAGTTCAGTATTATTGGACGATTTCGCTTGAAACTTCAAGCGACACTTAACATTTCGCTTCAAACAGGTTTCGTTTTCGCTTCAGGGTTCTTTCTTCAGGATCGCTTCAAAGTATTTCGCTTCAAGAACTTCGCTTGAGAGTTGTTCAGTTAAATTGTTTCGCTTGAAGGGTACCGCTTGAAAGATAGTATTTCGCTTGAAAGTGTCTGAAACATGGACAACGATTTCCACAACGCTTTTGCAACATCGTCTAGTTCATCTTCTATTGCTCAAAACATGAATTCTGAAAATGAAATGGGGACTACTCAGAAACCCCCGAAGCTAATGGGAATTGAAGAATACTACGGATGGAAAGATAGATTCGAAAACTGGGTGCAGGCAAATCATTTGAGATCATGGGAATGTATTTTAACAAAGTACGCTCCACCACTAACCGAAATGCAGACTGAAAAACAGCTTTCAGATTTTAGTAAAGAAGAACGGGAAATATACCGAGCTGAAAAGATGATGATCAGTTTACTTCAACAGGCCATCAAAGAAGACATCTTCATACTACTTCAACATGACAAAACATCACAATCAATATGGGATGCTCTAAAAATCAAGGTTGAAGGCAGTACGAGTATGATTAAAAGCAAGAAGGCATTGCTTAAAAAGGAATTTGATTTGTTCACAAGTTTGCCCGGAGAAGATACGAAAAAACTCATTGAACGATATTGTCACTTAGTGAGAACAATGTCAATGATGAACATTAAAAAGGAAAATGAAGAATGGGTGGATAAACTTGCTGATGCGTTACCTCAGAAAGAGTGGGGAACTTATTTGATGATACTGAAGAATACTGGAGTTTATGATAGGTTGTCAATTTCTCAGTTCATTGAAAAGATTGAAAGTCAGGATTTGGAACAGCAGAAGATCGCAAGGATGAATAATCCAAGTGGTCAACAAGATGTAAAGATGTATTACAAGGGTAGTGTTCCGACTTCAGAAGCTGAGAGAAGTCCGAAAATTCAGACTGCTTATAGTGTTGGAGATTCTACAAAAAAGACTGATAAAAACTCAAACAAAAGCAACAGTGGTTTCTCATTGTATCCGAGTGTTAATCCGAAAAGCTCATCAGAAAGTTTTCAGTCTCAAAGCACAAAGATGGGAAATGGTTGTGTGATTCAATGCAACATAGCTCTAAATCTTCCAGAAGGTCAAAGTTTTTCTGAAGACATTGCAAAAGATCATATGGCATTACTTGGTTCCGTGCTTATCTCATATGAAGGTTTAGTGGCTGGTCGAATTGGAAATCCTATGCTTACTAAAGAAGATTACGACCAAATAGATGCTGAAGAGATGGAACTAATGGATATCAAATGGTGTCTTGCAAGTGTTCTTAGACGTGCTGAGAAGTTCAAAACAATTACTGGGAGAAATGATTTTCTTGATGCTTGTGTTTCTACTTTAGGTTTTGATAAATCTAAAGTTACTTGTTTCAGGTGCAGGGAAAAAGGTCATTTTAAGCGGGAATGCAAAAACAGAGAAGTTAGTGGTGCTCAGAATCCATTTGGAAAAGATGACTACTACCGGAAAGCCATTTATCAGCAAGTTGGTCAGACACAAGAATTACAGACGGCTCATGGTAGAAAGATTGAAGATTCAAAAAAAGGATGTTTGGTAGATTTCAATTGGAGCAACTATATTTCTTCTAAAAGCACAGCATGTATAGTGGATCAAAATGATGAACAATTACCTGAAGGATTCAGCTGGGATATGTTTGTTGATGAAAAGGGTGATTTCAAAGCTTTCATTGCAAAGATTGTTAGAGAACCAGATGTGTTTGCTACTTGGATGAGATCAATTGGTGAAAAAGTGATAGATCAATCGATTACATCTGAAGAAAGTTCAGAAAGTGCTGATTCTGAATCATTAAGTACAGATGAGAGTGTGCAAAATGAGGATACTTCAGAAAAAGAAGTTGTTTTTGATCAAACACCATCTGATTCTGGTATTTCAGATGCTGAGTCTGAAAAATCTGTAGAGTTTGATCAAACACCGATTGAGAATAGCAGTGATGATGAGGAAGAGAAACATATTAATATTGCTAAAAATCATCTTTCTCCTGAAAGTTTTCATTTCTATTTTGCAGATCGCATGAAGAAACTGAAGGAGAAACAAGCTGCAAAAGAACAACAACAAAATGAGGAAGCTGAAGTAGTTGTTGAAGAAAAGGTGATTGAAACTGAGAAAGTAACTGGAGTAGAAAAAGTAATTGAAGTGGTAAAAACAATTGAGATTGAAAAGATTGTTGAAATTGAAAAGCCTTGCAAGAAGTGTTTGGAAGCTTGCAAAAATTGTGAAGAAAAAGATGTGATTCTGTTTGATAGAGAAAGACTGATAGAAAAGCTACTACTATCTGACATTAGCTATGTGAAAGAATCGTATAGTGTGTTGAACAGAACTGTGACAGGTCTTCAAACAACGAATTCTGAAAGAGAAAAAGCTTTAACGATGACGAATTCTACGTTGATGGCAAAGCAAAAGGCAATTAATCATTACATCGAAGAAAATGCTAATCTAAAGCAAGAGTTGGAGAAAGAAAAGATTGAAAATGAAAGGATCAGAAGGTTATTACTGAGTTATTCTTGTTCTGATTATGTTATTGATCGAGTTTATCCTACTGTTGCAGGTTTTGAAGCATTTCAGGATGAGAAGCAAAAGAATGAGACTGGTAAGAAATCGACTGTTAAATACAACAAGTGTCCGCCTCCTATCTGGGAAGGGTATTCTCCTAGAAAACCAAATGAGGAGCAAGTCGAAAAAGCAGTCAATATAAAGTTAAAATCAGAGACAACTGACGTTTTACCAGATAACATTGATATCACGTTTACCTCGTCTGATACTGATCATGAGTCTGAGTTAATAAAAAAGGTGGTTGATCAGGTGTTGGATACTGAGGAGGTGTCTGAGTCAAAGTTTGAGTCTGGGGGTTCAAGTTCGTCAGTCAACAGTTCAAAGTTGTCGGAAAAACGGTCTTACAGTAAAGAATTTTTGCTATCAAAGGCAAATTTGGATGATGAAACATTTGAAGTTGCATATACTTTAAATGATTCTGACAAATTATACTCTGACAAAGAGTTTCCGATTAGAAGTGTTCGTTTTGACATGATTAAAAAGGTTTTCAAAATGACGGAAATTAATTTTTCTGAAATTAAAGATCTAAAATCTATTGAAAAACCTAAAAAATACACTTCTAGAGTTCAACAAAGGTTAAACAAGAAAAAAGGAAAAAAAAAAATTACAATTCTGATTCTAGTTTTCAAAAGAAAACAAATCAAAATTGTAGTTACAAAAAGAAAGGTCTTGGTTTTACTCCATCTGAAAATCGTAAAAATGAAAAATATGTTAGAGATTTTAAATCAAAAATGACATATGTTGCAGGAAAAAGCTATGAAGAGGAGTCAAATAGTTTATCAAATCAAGAATTCTTTGCTGAAAGGAAAAGAACAGGAACTGGAGTTTTTCATCCAATTGGAGTTCATCAACCAAAAGACACAAGAACTTGTTTTCAATGCCAAGTGGTTGGACACATCGCTCATAATTGTCCAAACAAAGTCAATAGAAAACAGGGAGTATCTGAAAAACTTAAAGAAAAAGTGGTTGAAAAGAATGATTCACCAACTACAAACTTCAAAAATTTTGAAAATTCAAAGAATGAAGTTGGTGAAAATTCTAAAAGATTGTACAAAAAGAGTGCAAAAGACAATCAAAAATGGATTGTTAAAAAATCAGATGTACAATCTGGCGATGAATCTGATTCCACAAAATCAGAGGAGTCACAAGATGAGATCAAAGATTTGATGAATGATGCTGACATTAAATCACTGAGTGTGGAAGAGGTTAAACAAATGGTTGGTAAAGTAGAAATATCAGATTTTGATATTGAAAAAACATTTAATGAAAATGTTAAGAAAATTTTCAAGAAAATGCTTGATGGGAAAGTAAAGGGGGTTAAAGATTTTTATGCAACTAAAAAGGCAACTTACAACCCTACTGCTCAGGAATTGGAAGCCACCAAGTCAAATAAGACTTGGGTGGAAGTTTGCTTTCCTTAAAAGTCTTAGGACTTGCCGGAGATCCCAAGTTTATATCGTGGATCAGGAATCGGCATCTTTCTAATATTTGAAGTTTTTGGTTGAAAGTTTTTGATAGTGTTAGGATGTTTACAGGTTGTATGACTACGCCGGAGCTTCCAGGTTGGTAAGTGCGAAGCAGGAATCGGCATTCTAATTGGTAAAATGGTGATGTAGACGTAACATTCCTACAAGTGATATTGTGTTCTACATGTGGTAAATTTTTACAATTGATATAGATGGTGCATACTTGCAAGTGGTAAATCAAGGACATTAATTTGTACTTGATCTGCTATAAATGATTACGAATAGACAATGTGATGAACCACACTCCGAATCTACAAATGATTATATCATAAAAACTTATTTTCCGGAAAAATCATTTTGATTAAAACAAACTTAAGTGTTTTGAAATCTAAATGAGAAAATAGTTTTGTGATAGGGGGAGTTCTGATTGTTTATGCCAAGTGAATGGAGATTTGATGCAATTCGATATCAGTTGTTACTTTATTGTACAGTTTATTTTCAAATTTCCTAAAATGTGTTTGCATTTTAGGGGGAGTAAAAATTTTTCAGAAAATCCAAAAACATTTGAAAATTTGAAAAAAGACAAAAACATGATAAAATTCAAAAAATGAGTTTTTGTTGCATATAGAGGAAATGATAGTACATCAGTGGACTATCACAACATGCTAAAGAAATGTAAAGAAAAAATGTGATAAACAATCTTACTGCGGATATGTCAGTAGGTTTTTGCACATTTAGTAGATTGTGACGAGATATAAACATAAATTTCAAACTTGCTTGTTCTGTGGGTTAACACAAACTTGGATATATAGGTAACCCCTGAAATCTTGTTTGAAAGGTCCCTTATTCTGAGATACTAGGTCTTTATGCTCAGTGATATCTGGGGTATTATCCCGGGACTTCTGCTGAAAGAAATTTCTGACCTAGTCCCCGGATAATGCTTTCTGAAAATGCTTGAAACATAGCATCGCCCTCAGCAAGCTGATGAAACAATAAAATTGATAGTCGCTGCTGTTGTAATGCAAAAGATCCTCTAAAGGGGACACACCGAAAGTCGAAGCCGTCATCTCTCTGCGTATACGGGAGTATCGACCTGAGCTCTCACGGCCCTCGTACTATAATTTATTCCCTGACAGATATCATATGTGGTATACTCACCTGTAAGACTGAATATTGGGATCTGGATACGGGAGTATATTCAAGTAGTGGGACACACGGATAAGTTTAAGTTGCTTAAAACATTAACTACATATCTCGGATCAGTTGAACTTTGTGTGAAAATTTAAGTGGACAAACATACTGACAATCTAGGTAAATTGTTTAGAACTTAATATGAAATGAAGCTTAATGGTGTTAGTGATATGTCTCAGAAACTGATATGATCCTCTTGCACAAACTCACAAAAATAGTGTTTGTAAATATTTCTTTATTGCATTCCTTTACAATCAAAAATTACAAAAAGATTTTAGTGTGTTTTAGCATAAAATTTTGAAAAATTCAAAAAGATTTTCAACAACTGATATTGGAAAGCTGATTGTCAAAATTTCAAGTGCTAAACATGATGACTTGGTTGTGAGGGGGAGTGAATTTTAAAATGTCAAAAGGTTTGTTAAAATTCTTACAATTGGTATTTTAAAAACCTACATTTGGTTCATCATTGATTTGTAATAAGAGAGAATTATCTGATTATATCAGATTGTTGGAACATTTAAATTGTTAAATTTAGAAAATTTATTTCTGGGTTAAGATTGTTACAGGTGAGCCAGGTTAATTCATTTAAAGCTTACAAAAGTCAGACTCTGATCATGAATCTAAAAAAGTTTGCTAGCTGCTGATGCTGATGAACTTAAGGAATCAAGAGATCTGATCAAGAGAATTAGATAAAAGCCAGGCAATGATCTTGTAAACAACATTTGAGTCAGACATCGATCCTAAAGCAGATGTTGCTGAAGAACAAATGAATACCAGCAAATCATGAGGGGGAGTCTGATAGAACCAGGAGATTCTGGAAAAGAAGATAGAGAGAGAAAAGCCCGGAGACTGATCAAGACTGAAGATGTGAAGACACAGTATTGGTGTGACTCGATAGTCGACTCGTCAACATCTGAGGGGGAGTCTGTTGGTGCACTACATCTGTCGACTTCGTCTTGTATCGAGTCTTAGACTAGCTAGAATAGATCAGGGCACGTAAAACGAGAAATTGTGATAGAGTTAGAAAGATTTCGCTTGAAGGATTTAATGTATATGAGATTTCGCTTGAAGCAGATCAAGCGAAATCAACATGTTAAGATTTCGCTTGAGTCATGCTGAAGCGAAATCCCAATTCCTATATATAGGAGATCAAGGTCAAGCGAAATCATAAGTTTTTTTTGTGAGATTTCCATACCGAAGTGCTGCCGGTGTGAGAACTGATTGTAATTGCTTTCATATCAATACAAATCAGTGTTAAAGTGAAGATTCAGCTGTGTATAGGTCAAATACTTGTTTTCCGCACCTGTATTTGATAGAATTCCTCTGAACCGACTCGTTTAGGTCGCGAACCCGGCCCTTACACTTCTAGTACATACTATGCGTTAAAAACGCTTAAAAAGGCGATTAAAGGCCATTTCCGGGTTTGATACTTAAATCTGATATTTTTATATTTCCAGAAGGCTTAAAATAATTTATTTATCATATGTGATCAGTAGCAAAAGGTTTGGAGTCGTTTAGATATGTAAAACTCATTTTATGGCCCGTAAGGGCAAAACCGACAATTACCGGATTAAGCCTACGACTATGAGTTATGCTCAGCCTAAAATTAATTAAAAATCTTTAAAAATCCCAGAATAATATATTACATCAGTGGGTAAAAGATTTGATATCAAAAAGTATGTTTAAGTAGGCTATACGCTAAATACGCCGTTTAATTAACATAAAGCCTAAATTTTATGCTAACGAGCATAACTCTTAATCTACACCTCAAACTGATGTCAAACTTTGCATACAAGTTTATATATCAGTAATTAAAGTTTCTACTCTTTTACATTTCCAAAAATCACGTTTTAAGGTAATAAGGGCATAATGGTCAACATATGAGCAATTAACGGAATCATGCGTAATAATCGGTTAACTAATGAACCATAGTGTATAATCACAGAGGGTTATACTAGCATGTAACCTGGTCCAAATAAAGCTCTAAGGCATTTTTAAAACATACCATAACGGGTCAGAACTGAAAGTCAAAGTATAAGTCAAACTATGCGGCTTTCGGTTCCGAACCGGGTCTAAACAGGAAATTGTCGGGTTGAACATGTTTAGACATGTCCTTACACTAATTACCAAGTTATATTAATGATCAAACAGGTTATAAGTGTTCTACATTGCTAATCATGCATAAATCGCACTTTAAACTTTCTGTTGACTTTTTAATTACACGTTTGACCCGACATTTGACCTAGTTAGAGTGGGAATCAGGGGAAACCCTTTTAAGGTTTTATTACCCACATAATTACCTACTTAAAGGTACTTTTGATTCGACTAATCACTGGACCATTAGTGATTAATCTTAAAGTCAACCGTTAATTACGACGGTTTGACTTTTAAGCTAAAACTAGGCTAAAACTTAATTAAGAAAGGTTAAGCCAACTTACAAAGGTCCTATGCACGAAATGTGAACACTTGAGAGCAGCCTTGAGCTCCAGAAATGATCAGATAGCTTGAAGAAGATGTGAAGAACAATGGTGCAACTTAGGTCCTTTATATAGTAGATTTCTCACCACAAATCTTTGACACATGAGTCTACAACCCACCACAACTGATCAACACTTGTTCCTAGTGTTTAAGAGGTGCTTTAGGGGTCAAGAGATGTGAAAAATCGGTTAAAGGTTGCGCACAAAGGCAATGGCAGGCAACAACCACGTTTTCCGGAACTGGGAGTCCCTCGCGTGGCGCGAGGGCCCCTCGCGTGGCGCGAAGACCTGCAGAAATCAGCATTTTGATTTCTTTGCTATTTGATCCTTGGCTCTTCAAAATCCGATTAGGCACTTGTTTCTTGCATTGTAAACCCTCATAATTGATCTATAAAGCTTTAAAACATATACCCACTTTGCTAAGTCCCCGGTTAACTTTATTGTTACCCGAAAAGTCCTAACTTTCAACGTTTACGCTTTAACTCTTCGCACACGAATTCGATCATAACTTTCTCATACGACAACGAGACTTTACGAAATTTATATCGTGCATTCTAGTGAGCGTAATTAACAGTTACAAAGCTTCGGGTTTGTCAAAAGGTCACTCAGAGGTATAATTTAAACATGTTGACACATTTAGTCCCTGTAGTTTGAAATCTCTCACTTTTAGTTTCGTATGATCCATGATTTATTCGTTTGAAGGTATGAGGATCATGTAGGGTTAATGTACATTATATTTATTCACAGTTGACACTTAGAATACGTATATTCACATACTTTCCATGTTTGTCAACTTTAGTCCTTCTATAATTTTCTTTCACACGTTTTAAACATATGACATGTGTCAACACATTATAGGACGTGAATTTTCGAGGTGTTACATCCTCACCCCCTTAAAATAAATATCGACCCGATATTTACTGAAATAAATAAGGGTATTTTTCTTTCATCGTGGATTCAACTTCCCACGTGTACTCGGGACCTCTACGGGCATCCCATTTGACCTTTACAATAGGTACTTGCTTTCTTCGAAGCTTCTTTACCTGTTGATCTTCAATCGACAAAGGTTTTTCCACAAATTTTAAGCTCTCATCTATATGCACATCTGTATGCGGTATAACCAGTGATTCATCAGCGAAACACTTCTTCAGATTGCAGATGTGGAACACATTGTGAATTCCACTGAGCTCTTCCGGTAAGTTTAACTTATAGGCAACTGACCCGACACGTTCGATAACCTCGAAAGGTCCTATGTATCTCGGGCTTAGCTTGCCTTTCTTACCAAACCGCATCACTCCCTTCCAGGGTGATACTTTGAGCAACACTTTATCACCTACTTCGAAGTGAAAGGCTTTACGCTTTGGATCTGCGTAACTCTTTTGCCTATCTCGGGCAGCTTTGAGACGGTCACGAATCTGGACAATCTTGTCCGTCGTTTCAAAGACTATCTCTGGTCCTGATAATTGGACATCTCCAACTTCCGCCCAACAAACGGGCGATCTACACTTTCTACCGTATAATGCCTCGAAAGGCGCAGCCTTAATGCTGGTATGGTAGCTATTGTTGTAGGAGAATTCGATTAACGGTAGGTTCTTATCCCAACTACCACCCAAATCGATCGCACATGCACGTAGCATGTCTTCTAACGTTTGAATAGTACGCTCACTCTGACCGTCAGTCTGAGGATGATAGGCCGTACTAAAATTCAACCGTGTGCTCAAAGATTGTTGGAAACTCTTCCAAAAATGTGACGTGTATCTAGTATCCCTGTCGGAAATAATAGACACAGGTATGCCATGTAAAGCTACAGTCTTATCAACGTATAACTGGGCTAACATATCGGAGCTATAAGTCTCCTTGATGGGTAAGAAATGTGCTGACTTAGTCAGTCTATCAACTATAACCCATATTGTGTCATTTCCTTTCCTTGTCTTGGGTAACTTGGTAATAAAATCCATAGTTACCATTTCCCACTTCCACGTAGGAAGTTCAGGCTGTTGTAGCAAACCTGACGGTTTCTGATGCTCGGCCTTGACTTGCGCACATGTCAAGCATTTTGCTACATGGGCGGCTACAAACTTTTTCAAGCCTATCCACCAATAATTTGCCTTTAGATCCTGGTACATCTTATCAGCTCCAGGATGAACGGAGTATTTGGAACTGTGGGCTTCCTGGAGGATAACATCATGAAGTCCGCCTTAAATTGGAACCCATATTCGTCCATTCAATCTTAAGATTCCGTCCTTGCTAAGAGTTAACTGCTCCTCAGTTACTCCTAACTTTTCATTAGGATAGTTAGCTTCCAACACAGCTTCCTTCTGCGCAGCTAACAACCTTTCAATCAAATTATTCTTTATCTCCATGCGCTTGGCAATGATTCGGATGGGTTTCATCCTTTCCTTTCGACTCAAAGCATCAGCGACTACATTCGCCTTGCCGGGATGGTACTTGATTTCACAATCATAGTCATTCAAAGTCTCCATCCAACGGCGTTGCCTCATGTTTAACTCTTTCTGATTAAACAGGTGCTGGAGGCTCTTGTGATCAGAATAGATCACACACTTGATTCCATATAGGTAATGCCTCCACAGTTTTAGTGCGAATACAACGGCACCCAATTCCAAGTCGTGGGTGGTGTAATTCTTTTCATGCACCTTTAACTGTCGTGATGCATAGGCAATAACTTTGCCTTTCTGCAAAAGCACACACCCCATGCCAGTGTGTGAAGCATCGCAGTAAACCACAAAGTCTTCTATTCCCTCTGGCAATGTCAGTACTGGGGCGTTGCTCAACTTTTGCTTTAAGATATCAAAGGACTCTTGCTGCTTAGGGCCCCAAACGAACTTTACTTTCTTCTTAGTCAAGGAAGTTAGGGGTGCAGCAATCCTTCAAAAAATTTTCGATGAAACGCCTGTAATATCCTGCCAATCCCAGGAAGCTACGAATTTCTGTAGGCGTCTTTGGTTCTTGCCAGTTCATAACAGCTTCAACTTTAGCGGGATCCACCTGGATACCACGCTCACTGACCACATGTCCAAGAAATTGGACTTCACGAAGCCAAAATTCACACTTGGAGAATTTGGCATAGAGCTTCTCCTGATGCAGGAGTTTGAGGATACATCGGAGATGTTTCTCGTGATCAGCTTGGTTCTTAGAGTAAATGAGAATGTCGTCAATGAAGACGATGACGAATTTATCTAAGTACGGCTTGCAAACGCGATTCATGAGATCCATGAACGCAGCCGGTGCATTAGTGAGCCCAAAAGGCATCACTAGGAACTCGTAATGACCATAACGAGTCCTAAATGCGGTTTTATGCACATCTTCATCTCTGACCTTCAGTTGATGGTAGCCTGACCTCAAATCAATCTTCGAGAAATAACTGGCCCCTTGTAACTGATCGAACAAATCGTCGATCCTGGGCAAAGGATATCTATTCTTGATCGTGACCTTATTAAGCTCACGATAGTCGATGCACAGACGCATCGATCCATCCTTGTTGATGCACTACATCTGTCGACTTCGTCTTGTATCGAGTCTTAGTTTTAGATTGTTATACCAGGGCACGTTATTCGAGAAAATAGGAAGTTTTATGTATTGTAAATGCTGATTTCGCTCCTAGAGGCTGATTCCACTCCTAAGTGTTATTGTGACGTTTCGAGTGGAATCACAAGTTGTTAATTCCGCTCCAAATGACACCATGTCATTTGGGGTGGAATCAGAAACACTATATATAGGTCATTTGGGGTGGAATCAGCATAGAGTTCTAAGTGGTGTTCAGAGAAACCGAGGTATTGCCGGTTCTCCATTTGATTGTAATCTTTTATAAATCAATCAGAAAGGTGTTAAAAGTGAATTGATTGCTATTTCGTAATCAGTTACATGTTTTCCGCACTCGTGACTGATAAAACTCCTCTGAAACGACTCGTTCGGGTCGGTATTCGATCCTACAAGTGGTATCAGAGCCAAGTACGAGGAGTTTTGTTGAATTCAGCTGGATATTATTGTTTTTCTGTCTTCTACACCATTCTTTCATCAGTTCAGAAAGATTTAACGGTCAAAACCAGTTCAAATTTTCATAAATTGTATAAAAGTGATTATTAACAAATCCTTGAAAGTTTTATTGCTAAAATCGACTTAAAATTGGGTAAAAATGATGTCCGAGTTGATTCCGCTCGTAATGAATGATTCTGATTTCGCTCTTGGGATACAAAGTTTCTGATTCCGCTCTTAAACTTCGTGTTGATTCCGCTCCTGACAACCAAAACACTTGATTCCGCTCCTGTGAAAAGTTTGATTCCGCTCTTGTTAATAAGTTTTGATTCCGCTCTTAGTGATAAATGTTTGATTCCGCTCTTCGTTGACTTGTAACACGACAAAGTGTCAGTACATCGGAATATGAGATATGATGGTTTAACTAAGTTGCATGTGATCATTTCGGGTTTCCAGTTATTTGTTCAAAATAGTTGCAGCCAAATAAAAAATTACTGAAAGAATAGTTGTCGGTATAGTGGAATTAAAGGCCAAATCAAATTAAGTTAGGTTATAAAGGTGTCAACTATTATCAGATTTAGTGGTTGTGAGGTCCAATGATATTGTTGTTGGGGTAATGACAGTTCTGGTCCGCTCATTTGAACAACTAGGGTCTCGTTCTTGTAACAGTCAGTCATCGAACAGGATTATCACATGAATTGTTGTCAGTAATTGGAAAAGAATATCACGTGTTAGAGTGTCAATTGATAACGTGTGTGAACATCTAATACTTGCATGTGATTCTTATAATCTGGATTTGTGCAATTTAAAGGCAATAGCATGTGATATAGTAATTCATAAATTCATGTGATATGTCAGACTCAATAAAGTTGTCGGCTTAGTGGGTGTTTGTTATAAGCCCATCATACATTTTTGACTCACTAAATTCAAGGTTGAGAAGATTATTAATTGAGTTGTCAGCCCAAGTCAAAGCTCACGGCCCAATCATGTGTCTTGGATGAAAGTGTGCGACCCAATCATATAGTTTGAATTCTTAAAGTTGCCGGCCACATTTAAAAGTTGACATTGTCGTTTGTGTATCTCTTTAAATTGAACATTAATTGTTGTCGGCATATATGTGAAACCAACTCCCACGGATTCATCAGTTAAAGGTTCAAGTATCATGGTTTGATTATTCAAAGGTCCAGTCCACTTGAATTTTGAACCAGGTCGTTTGGAATTGTACTCAGTCAAGTTGTTTTGTGTGGTCAAGTCACGTGATATAAGTTCAGTTCGTACGGGTTGGAGTTCAAAAGTTTCAAAGGGTCAAGGTCAATTGAATTCGATCCGGGTCATTCAGTCCGCACAGTTGGTCAACGTTCTGTCCGAACAGAAAAATCATCAGTTCGAGTACTAGTCTTATTCAATTAATTGATAAGCGTTTAAACTGATTGTATTTTGTTTGTGTTGTAAAGGTACTTGTCGGTTTCTACAAGAGATTCAAGTTGCTAAAAAGAATGGATTCCGAGTTCTACAACGCATTTGCTACACCCTCGACTACTCCAGCTTCAATTGCTCAAAACATGAAAGCAGAAAACGAAACAGGAACAATGCAAAAACCCCCGAAGCTTATGGGAATTGAGGAGTATCATGGATGGAAGAATCGCTTTGAGAATTGGGTTCAGGCAAACCATCTGAGAGCTTGGGAAAGCATTGAAACAGCATACATCAGACCACAGACTGCTATGAATGTTGATAAAATTATCTCGGAGTTTTCAGATCAAGAGAGAGAAAGTTATAAAGGTGAGAAAATGATGATAAGTCTGTTGCAGCAAGCTATAACAGAGGATATATTTGTTTTACTTCAGCATGATGGAAATGCGTTTTCGATCTGGAAAGCTCTTGAAAAGAAGTTTGAAGGAAGTACAGAGATGCTCCAAAGTAAAGCAGCGTTACTGAAAAAGGAGTTTGAGTTGTTTACAAGCATGCCTGGTGAGACTACAAAGACTCTCATTGAGAGATACTGCCATCTTGTACGCACCATGTCCCAGTTGAAGATCACTAAAACTCCTGCAGAATGGGTGGAAAAGCTTGCTGATGCTTTACCTCAAAAGGAATGGGGTACATATCTAATGATTCTGAAGAATTCTGGACAGTTTAGCAGATTGTCGATTGGTCAGTTTATTGAAAAACTGGAGGCACAAGATCTTGAACAACAGAAGATTGCAAGAATGAATAGTTCAAGCAATCAACAAGACGTCAAACTGTATTACAAAGGAAATATTCAAACTGCTGAAGCAAGTCCAAAGATCCAAACTGCATTTAGTGCTGGAAATCAATCTATTCCAAGCAATCAAGGATCATTCAACACAAGTGGGTTCTCAACGGTGAATCCTCCAAGTGTTCAAAGTTCATCTGCTGGAAATGGGCATTTAATTCAGTGCAATGTAGCTCTACATCTTCAAAATGGTCAAAATTATTCTGAAGAAGTTGTAAAGCATCATATGGGATTATTGGTCACTGCATTAGAATCTTATGAAGGGTTGATTGCCGGAAAAATTGGCAATCCGATGCTCACAAAGGAAGATTATGACCAAATTGATGCAGAGGAGCTGGAACTGATGGATATTAAATGGGCATTGGCGAGTGTTTTGAGGAGAGCAGAAAAGTTTAGATTAGTTACCGGAAGAAATGATTTCTTGGATGCAAATCTTTCTAATCTTGGATTTGATAAATCTAAAGTTGTTTGTTTTCGTTGCAGGGAGAAAGGCCACTTTAAAAGGGAGTGCAAGAATCAGGAACCAAGAGGAGCAAAGGAGTCTGCTGGGAAAGATGATTATTATCGGAAGACCATTTATCAGCAAATTACTCACCAACCGCATCAACAAAAGGAACCTCAAACGGCACATGGAAGAATGATCGAAGATGCAAACAGGAAAGCTTATCACGGTATCGTTGATCAAGATGATGAGAAAATGGCTGAAGGATTTAGCTGGGATAAGTATATTCCAGCTGATTCAAATGTTGAAGCGTTTATTGCTCATATTATTCGAAAGCCAGAAATGCTGAAGGAATGGATGGAAGTGTTATCTGATGAAGAGAAAAGTGAAGATGAAGGATCTGTTTCATCTGAAAACAGTTCGTCAGAGACAAGTGATAGTGATGAAGAAATTGAACAGATTAATATTGGAAAAACTCACTTATCTTCTGATAGTTTTGAATTTTATTTTGCAGAAAAATTGAAGAAACTGAAAGAGGAGAAAGCTGCAAAAGATTTGAAAAAGGTCAAAGTGGTTGAGAAGATGGTGGAAGTTGAAAAGATAATTGAAGTTGAGAAGATCGTTGAAATCACAAAACCTTGTCTTAAATGTTTAGAGTCTTGTAAACAATGTATAGAGAAAGATGAGAGGTTTAGTGAGTTAGAAAAGTTGAAAGAAAAGTTGTTGTTTGATGTAAAAAATTTGAAAAAGTCATATGATGTATTGAACAGAACTGTGAATAGTCTGGAAAAGACTAACTCTGAAAGAGAAAAAGCTTTGAAGATGATGAATGCTACCATGATGACAAAGCAAAAAGAGATCAATATGTACATCGAAGAATGTGCAAAGTTGAAGAAAGAGTTGGAGAATGAAGCAGCTGAGAATGAAAGAATCAGAAGATTGCTGCAAAGTTACAAAGGTTGTGATTATATAATCGATAGAATTTATCCAACAGTTGAAGGATTTGAAGCGTTTAAAGACGAAGAAATAAAGCCAAAGAAGAAAAAGGATACTGGTAAGAAACAGGGTGTCTGTTATAATAAGTGTCCGCCTCCGATTTGGGAAGGGTACTCATCTAGGAAACCTAATGAGGAAGAACTAAAACAGGCGGTCAATATTAAGTTAGAATCCGAGATAACAGATGTTTTACCGGACAATATTGACGTCACGTTCACAGCATCCGATACAGATCATGAGTCGGAACTGATAAAAAGAGTGGTTGATCAGGTGTTGGATAAGGATGAGGAGTCAGAGTCAAAGTCCGAGTCCAAAAGTTCGTGTCAGTCAGTTGGGAGTTCGAGTTCGTCCGAAAGAAGTTCAAAATCGTCGGGAAAACGGGTTTATAGTAAAGAGTTTTTATTGTCAAAATCTAATTTGGATGATGAAACATTTGAAGTTGTGTATACTTTGAATGATTCTGACAAATTATATTTTGATAAAGAGTTTCCAATAAGAAGTGTTCGATTTGAAATGATCAAAAAGGTTTTCAAAATGGTAGAAATTAATTTTTCTGAAATAAAAGATTTAAATCTTACTGGAAAACCTAAATTTTACACCTCAAGAGTACAACAACGTTTGAACAAGAAAAAGGGTTACAATTCTGGTTCTGGTTTTCAAAAGAAATCAAACCACAATTGTAGCTACAAAAAGAAAGGACTTGGTTTTATTCCACCTGAAAATTATAAAAATGAAAAATATGTTCGTGATTTTAAAGCAAAAATGACATATGTTGCAGGAACCAGTCATGAAGAAGAAGCAAAGAGCTCATTTTGGAAACAGTCAAACCAGGAGTTTCTTGCTGAAAAGAGAAAGAATGGAGCTTATGTGAACAAAGAGACAAGAACCTGTTTCCGATGCAATGAAGTTGGTCATATTGCATGGAATTGCCCGAAAGCGACAAACACAAAACAGGGAGTTTCTGGAAAACTGAAAGAAGTTATTGTTGATAAAACTGAACCACCAACTGAAAAATTTAAAGTTTTCAAAAACTCAACATTTGAAGTTGGTGAGTGTTCGAAGAGATTTTACAGGCGAAGTGTTAAACTTGACAACCAAAAATGGGTTGTTAAGAAATCTGAAGAAAAATCTGGTGATGAATCTGATTCCACAAAATCAGAGGAGCCACAGTTTGATGAGAGTGATGAAAACACAGTTCCTTCAATGGATGATGAGAACTTTCCACCATTGAGGACTGAAAATTTTAAAAGGAAAACTGGAAAGTCTGAAATCTCAAATCAGGGTTATTCTGAGAAGGATAACTTTGATGTTGAGAAAGCATTTAATGGGAAAGTTAAGAAGATTTTCGGAAAAATGGTCGATGGGAAGGTTAAAGGGGTTAAGGAGTTTTATGCTAAAAAGAAAGCAACTTATACTCCAACTGCTTCTGAATTGAAAACACCCAAGGCTGGTCAGGCTTGGGTGGACATTTTCTTTGCTTGAAAAACCTGACTTGCCGGAGATCCCAAGTTTGTAATCGTGGATCAGGAATCGGCATCATTCATGTATTATGAGTTTGTATGAAAATTTCTTAAAATTGTTAGCATTTTACAGGTTAAGTATGACTTGCCGGAGCTTCCAGGTTGGTAAGTGTGAAGCAGGAATCGGCATCTTGATTGGTAAAACGGTTTGTGTAGATGGTTTATTCCTACATGTGTTTTAAATGTTGAATATTCTTACAAGTGGTAAGAGGTTGATTCTGACAAAGTAATTACTCAAGGTCATTAGTTTGAACTTGATGTAATACTTATACAAGTGGTTGAAGACAATGTGATGAACCACACCCCGAACCTACAAGTGGTTAAATCAACAAAACTTATTTTCCGGAAAAATCATTTTGGTTAAAACAAACTTAAGTGTTTTGAAATCATAATGAGAAAATAGTTTTGTGAAAGGGGGAGTTCTGATTGTTTATGCCTAGTGGATGGTGATTTGAAGCGATTCGATATAGGTTGTCAAGTTTTTGTACAGTTTGTTTTCAAATTTCCTAAAATGTGTTTGCATTTTAGGGGGAGTAAAAATTTCAGAAAATCCAAAAACATTAGAAAATTTGAAAAAGACAAAAACATGATAAAATTCAAACATGAGTTTTGTTGTTAAAAAGAGGAAATGATAGTAGATCAGTTAGACTGTCACAGCATGCTAAAGAAATGGAGAGATAAAATGTAATAAACGGTCTCACTAATGATGTGACGATAGGCTCAGCTAGACTAGTAGATTTGCGAAAATGATACAAACTTAAATGAAAAAGCCTAGTTCTTGTGGGAAACATGGTCAAAAGCATAGTACTTAGTTTTGTCCTTCTTGATTGTGTGCCTACTTGGTAATCGCTGATTGTCGAAAGACATAAAACTGGTTAAGTTTGTGAACTTTCACAACTTTGCTAAAAAGTCGCTGTGATTGTGCATTTCATTTTGCAAAGATTTAAACTTGTTTTATTTCTTTATTTTGTTTAAGCATCGGACATCCTCTGCGTATACGGGAGTATCGACCTGGATGTTGTTGCCTAAACGTTCTGCTTTATTTTCTTTGGTGTTTCGTTTAAGCTTTGGACCACCTATGCGTATACGGGAGTATCGACCTGGTGGTTAAAGCCTAAACAACTTCAACTTGTTTTATTTTTCTTATTTTGTTTAAACATTGGACTTTCTCTGCGTATACGGAAGTATCGACCTGATTGTTAATGTTTAAACATTCTGCTTTGTTTTCGCACAATTCACAGTCGATAAAAGTTTAAAGGCATTACTTGAGTCAGTGTATTGCATGATGAGGGGATATGCTAAGATCGTGGGGTTCATAAGAACTTAGTGCTATCTTAATATATCTTAACGTATCAGTAAGCATTTCGAAAGTTTTTAGTTTGAGTTTAAGTGGACAACAATATCGTCAATCAACGTGAATTGTTTAGAGCTGAAAATGTTTAAAGCTTAACGGTGTTGATGATTGGTCTCAAATACTGATATGATCCTCTTACACAAACTCACAAAAATATTGTTTGTAAATATTTCTTTACTGCATTTCATTTAAATTCAAAAATTCCAAAAAGATTTTCAATGTGTTTTAGCATAAATTTTGAAAAACTCAAAAAGATTTTCGACAACTGATATTGGAAAGCTGATTGTCAAAATTCTGAGTGCTAAACATGATGACATTGTTGTGAGAGGAAGTGTGTCTTAAAATGTCAAAATATGTTTTTTTAAATCAACAAGTGGTTCATCATGTATTTGTGATCTGAGAGAGAGTGATTGTTGATGCTTATGTTTATGAGAGGGAGTCATCTGATTATATCAGAATGTTGGTGCATTTAAATTGTTAAATTTAGAAATTCATTTCTGGGTTAAGAATGTGCAGGAATAGCCAAGTTTCGATCCTGGAAATGAATTGCTATGAAAGTCAGACAATGATCCTGAAGCAGACATTGCTGAAGAATAAAGGAATGCCAGCAAATCGAGAGGGGAAGTCTGAAGATATTCAAGCAGATATTATTAAAGAGGAGTCTGTTGATGAAGAGAAAGAAAGAGAAAAGCCCAGATACTGATCAAGACTGAAGAAGTGAAGACACAGCATTGTCATAACTCTATAGTCGACTCGTCAACATCTGAGGGGGAGTTTGTTGATGCACTACATCTGTCGACTTCGTCTTGTATCGAGTCTTAGTTTTAGATTGTTATACCAGGGCACGTTATTCGAGAAAATAGGAAGTTTTATGTATTGTAAATGCTGATTTCGCTCCTAGAGGCTGATTCCACTCCTAAGTGTTATTGTGACGTTTCGAGTGGAATCACAAGTTGTTAATTCCGCTCCAAATGACACCATGTCATTTGGGGTGGAATCAGAAACACTATATATAGGTCATTTGGGGTGGAATCAGCATAGAGTTCTAAGTGGTGTTCAGAGAAACCGAGGTATTGCCGGTTCTCCATTTGATTGTAATCTGTTATAAATCAATCAGAAAGGTGTTAAAAGTGAATTGATTGCTGTTTCGTAATCAGTTACGTGTTTTCCGCACTCGTGACTGATAAAACTCCTCTGAAACGACTCGTTCGGGTCGGTATTCGATCCTACAATCCTTCTTCTTGACAAATAGGACTGGCGCTCCCCAAGGAGACGAACTAGGTTTTATGAAACCCTTGGCTAGCAATTCGTCCAGCTGTGTTCTCAATTCTTTCATCTCTGTGGGCGCCAACCTATAAGGTGCTCTAGCAACTGGTGCTGCTCCGGGGATGATATCAATCCTGAATTCCACTTGCCTATCTGGTGGCAAACCAGGTAGTTCTTCTGGAAAAACTTCTGGGAATTCAGAGATGACTGGGATGTCTTCTATCTTCGGTCTAGGTTCATCAATAATCACCTGTGCCATGTAGATGACACATCCCTTCTTTAAACATTTGGAAGCCTTAAGCATAGTCACCTGCTCAGGCAGTCCATACTGGGTATCTCCCCGAATGGTAAGTGATTCACCAGACGGAGTCTTTATTACCACTTGCTTCATGTTACAGACAATTTGGGCCTGGTTATGAGATAACCAGTCCATACCCAAAACTATGTCAAAACCGGCCAACTTAAAGGGAAGTAGAGACAGAGGAAAAGAATGGTTCTTAATGGATATAACACACCCATCTAACACAGTTGAGACGGTTTCTAGTGTACCATCTGCTAACTCCACCTCATAATTCACACTTAAGGTTTTGACAGGTAATTTCAACAATTCACAAAACTTATTATCAACGAAAGACTTATCAGCGCCTGAATCAAAAAGTACTCTAGCATAGACGTCATTTACTAGGAAAGTACCTGTAATAACGTTGTTGTCTAGAATCGCTTCTTTTGCGTCCATTCTGAAGACTCTAGCATTAGTCTTCTTGGCCTCTTCAGGCTTCTTGGTGTATTTAGGGCAGTTGGTTTTAATGTGGCCCTTTGCATTGCAACGGTAGCACGTTGCGTCTTTCATCTTCTTGCAATCCAAGGTTTTGTGATCCGTGGACTTGCATATACCACAAGCATAGGTTTTTGACTGAGTCTGAGAGTTCGACTCAAGTCTGCACTTTCCAAAGTGCTGTTTCTTGCAAATTTTGCATTTGGGCTTCTCACCAGAATTATGCCCATCTTTCCTTGACTCCGATCCTTTCTTGTTGTCACCGTTCCCACGGTGTTTCTTGTTCGATCTTCGTGAACCATCATCTTCACGTTTTCTCTTCTCAGCCTCCTTATTCCTCAGCGATCTCTGCCTGACCGCATCCAAGGTGAGGGATAAGGAAATGTCAGCTACGGATCTAAAAGTAGCTGGCCGAGAAGCTTTCACGCTTGCCTTGATTTCCGGGGCTAAACCACCGATAAAACGAGCGATTCTTTTTGGTTCCGGGGTTACCAGATAGGGAACCAACCGGGACATCGTGTTGAAGCTCGTTAGGTAAGCTTGACAGTCAAGGTTTGTCATCACCAATGATAGAAAATCAGACTCTATCTTCTCCACCTCATGTTGAGGGCAGTAATTTTCCCTGATAAGGGCAACAAATTGATCCCACGACATATTGTACAATGGGATTTTTCCGGTGGCTTGAATCAGAGATCTCCACCATGCTAAAGCTTCACCCTTAAAAGACTGCGACACAAACTTGACCACGTCTCTCTCAGCGCATCCGCTGATATCCACAACCGTATCCATCTCATCCAGCCACGTCATACAGTCGATGGCTCCTTTCTCCCCAGTGAAATCCCGGGGTTTGCAGGAAACGAAATATTTATAAGAGCAACCCTTGTCACGGGGTCCCTGTTTTAGTATAACCTGCTGAGATGGAACACTGTTGTTCGAGGAGCGTCGATCATCATCTTTCTTTGAGTCGTCCTTCTTGGACGGTGGCTTTGAAGGCTGTGTAGATAGGGTCCTACTACGAGTCCCACTATACTCCTCGTACTGCCTTTCCAAAGCCTGTGTAACTGCGCCGTCTATTATTGCTTTCAACTCAGCACCCGTTAAATTAATTCGGGCGTTCTCGTTATCCTCCACTGGATGACTATTACCCTCGTCTGAGTTAGCCATTTCAATTGAACTGTTGCAGAAAACAAGGACAATAGTTTATTTGGGAGTTTATTATGGAATTGCCCCTTAGGGTAATTCATTAACCATGGTAAACAGAGACCATATCTGGTTAATTTATTAATCATATTTATTTAGGATTTTAATATAACTTATCCTAATTATAAAACAATAACAGTTTTATTCGTGGCACAAAAGGCCTAGTCACATGGACAAATTTAATTTATAAGTTATGATTTCAGACAATCAAAACATGAAGGTATATTGGCACAATAGGCCTAGTCACAAGGACATTTATAGATTATATGCTAGGATTTCAGAGAATCAAAGCATTTGAGGTTCGAACCTAGTTCATTACCTTTATCTGACAGGGAGTCATAGCTACCACTGTCCTTTGGCCCATATAGAAATGAGCAGGGCCCGTAGGCACGTATTACCACGTATGGTACAAGTATGATCATCTTAATTGATGATTTACCCCATGATTCAGAGATCATTTAATTGGGTTTGGAATCTTTGAAAGATCCTTATATAATAATAATGCGTGTGATTTCAAATGAATCACATCTGCCAGGAGTGTTAACATGTTTTCAGATGTTAACAATGATTTGAATCTTTTTAACAGGTCTTACCATCTTGGCCCGGCCTTAAAATGACCCGAAGGCTAGGTTTCACACTTTAAGATTCTTATTTAAAAAATTTTCATAGGCAGATTCTTATTAAAAGGAATGATTTTAATTTATTTATTTCATATATAAATTATTTATGCACATAAGGCAAACATAAAATTTATAAACAAACATTCCATTAATTTATTAGAATATTACACGCTGCCCTATTCGGGTCTTTTCAATAACAATTACCCACGCAGGGGTCAATCAACATATTAGTCCACGCAGGGACTTTTAAACAAACAAACTAGTCCACGCAGGGACCTTAAACAAATAAACATCATATCCACGCAGGGGTTAACGGAAAATAGACCCACGCAGGGGTCAAAACAAACACACATACATACCCACGCAGGGGCTTAAACAAATACAGCAAATACAGGCCCACGCAGGGGCTCAACAATTATTGGAAGGATTCAATGATCCTTCTTGTTCTTCCCTTTGATCAAGCTTGCCAATCCTTGGAAGAAGCTCTGTCTCTCCCTACGATCACGGTGGAAACCTCGCTCTACTTCATCCAACCTTTGTAGGATTTCCTCCCTTTCTAGGGGAGAAAACCTTGGCAGCTGCGATTGTGTCCGGATAATAGGTCGAGGAGGTATCTGGTATCCCTGAGTCGGGTAACCTACTCCCCACGGAGCTCCGTATGGTCCCTCCGGGTGAAGAGCGTTATAATTAGCCGCTACCATGTAAGGGTCGGCCTCTGCGTAACCGTAGTTGTGGTGAACTGGTGGCTCGAACGGATTGTATGCCATAGAACCCGTATATGCTGGTATTGGGTTATCAAAACCCATCGGCGGTGGCTGTTGAACAGCTGGTTGTGAAGGTCCACCCATTTGTGGGTCCTCCTGATGTGGCGGATAGTGGCTGCCACTGGATTGACGTGGGGAACTGAAATGGAAATCCCCTGCTCGTGACGACATGCGTGCACCGGTTCTCCTCCGCCTCGGCGGTTGTGGAGGTGCCGGCTGCACTGGCGGCGGTGGAGGCGGTGGCGTGACTGCCACGAATCTGGAATCCACAGAGGGATCCTGTTGTTGCTGCTGCTGCTGCTGAGGCGACGAATGGTGAGGAGGTGTATAGTACCATTCATGCCTGGTGAACATCGCCTGAAAGCTATCCGGACCAACATAGGGTGATCCGTGGAACGAAGATCCGTCGGAGATTTCGATCGGATGGTTCGGTGTACCACTTGCGGGTTCGACGGGGTCCGTATCCTCGTCCATGGCGTCCGCGTGATCTCCGGAGTAGTGATCTTCTGGCCCTAGTGGGTTAAAACCCACGGGTTCTTGGATGTAATTGGCCGGGTCAAACCGGCCCCTGAAAGCAGGTGGGGTCCCCGTAAGAATGATGCGATAAAGATCGCTGTAATGGTATGTAGGAGGGTTGAGGGTTGTTGGGCTCATTTTCCGAGTATGGCCCATATGAGTTATGCACTGGGGGCGTTGAGCTGTGTGAGACCGACCGTCTGGCTGGTTCAAACAAGTTCCTCCTGTTCTGCCGAGGGTCGTCACTCTCGGTAGTAGACGGAGCTCGCGCATGTGATGGTCCTGCCTCGTTGTCATTGGGGGCGGTAATCGGCCCCTTGCCTCGTCCTCTCCTTCGGAAGAATCTTGGCGGCATTTTCAAATCCTGTCATTATAATATGAGATAACAACAAAAATATATAAAATAAAGTAAAGGACAAAACAAAACCAAGTGGAATTTGTCCTAGGTTATATGTCTAGACTCGAAAGTTTAGAAATGTGCACTTGTGTTATTGAGATTAAACACAAAAGGCTAGTGTTTAATTCACTTAATGTTGGCTCTGATACCAACCTGTCACACCCCGATTTCCACGTGTCACCGGTGGGCCCGGTGGGGGTGTATCGTGACGTGGTTGGCAGCGTATTAGTCAAACAACACAATATTTAATATGCACAGCGGAAGCAAGTTAAAAGATATCATACAACTGAATTTAATATTGTAATATCAATGTCACAATATTCGGAAGTTTATCCACAGATGGATCGATAACAAAATGAAACAATAGTTCAACAGACTTCAGGCATCTTAAGCTTGCGAGACTTCTAATGATGCTAAGGAGAAATCCCAGCCAATTACGCATAGTACCTGCATTTAATCTTTTTGGGAAAATACGTCAGTTTACACTGGTAAATACAATCAACTGACTCATTTTGGAAAAATGATTGAAAATTGGTTTGGATGCACGTGGCATAAACATTTTTGTTTAACTTGGGAGAATTATTTAATATTATAATCTTGTGAAGGAATTACATGTTCCTTGTGCGTTCAGTAGCCCGGATCTTGTCCGGGTTAAAGATCAATAGACACACCACAATATTCTTTTGTGCACTGACGGGTGTACGCCTACACCCCGCGCTTAAGTCGTGGCCATTTCGTAAAATGATGCCAAGGATATCCGGGACATGGTCATTAACCCCCCAAAGGCTTTAAGTAACAAGACTGTTTAAACGAGCCGATCAAATTTATTCAATTACCCACTCAACGGTGGAGAATTTGATGCCCGATCAAGCGGTATGCTATATACCGTAACCCAAGCCCGTATAGGGAAAATAAGTTAAAAGTATTTACCTGAGCAATGTATAAATCACAATAAGCAAAATGCACGTAGCTTTTATTGGTACTCCTAATCTGGAACGAAGGTTTTATAATAACCTATTAGAATCCTAACGGGTCTTTAATTTAGCTTAAGCTTAGACCGGCTAGTTTCAAAGATACGGTTCGTATGCACGATTAAGCGAAGACCGGATAGAATGTGATTTAGACCCGACAAGTTCAGAGACTTGTTTAACATGGGAATTTCATACACATTCTGGATTTTGAGATAAAACCGATAAGGTTTGACCCGTTTAGGCTAGTTTATGTAAACTAGTTACATAAACCGAACCGAACGCGTAATAAGCGTAACGGGTATCCATGAGAGCTATTTACAGGTTTCCTAAGTTAATATGCCTCAAATATGTTGTGACATCAGTAAGATGTCTTTCATTATGCCCGAAACGTGTTTAAACACAAACTAGGCCCCGTAGGGGTAGTTTGGTCATTTAAAAGTTTATAAAAGAGTTTAAGTAACAAGCTGAGTTACAGGTCTGATGTAATCAGCAAATATACTCAATTTACTAAGTTATATCAGTAGGATAAAATATATATGTGAAATTTATCAATTATAACCAAACTATGCGGGGTATTTTGATAATTTCACATAAGCCAAAACGCTCAAAACTGAAGTCTGAGTTTAACAACCTTTGCTTACTGTTAAAATATTATAATTTGCCTCAAATATCAGTAGGTATCAACCCTTGTATGTTTAAAATACTTCTAGTACATACTATGCGTTAAAAACGCTTAAAAAGGCGATTAAAGGCCATTTCCGGGTTTGATACTTAAATCTGATATTTTTATATTTCCAGAAGGCTTAAAATAATTTATTTATCTTATGTGATCAGTAGCAAAAGGTTTGGATTCGTTTAGATATGTAAAACTCATTTTATGGCCCGTAAGGGCAAAACCGACAATTACCGGATTAAGCCTACGACTATGAGTTATGCTCAGCCTAAAATTAATTAAAAATCTTTAAAAATCCCAGAATAATATATTACATCAGTGGGTAAAATATTTGATATCAAAAAGTATGTTTGAGTAGGCTATACGCTAAATACGCCATTTAATTAACATAAAGCCTAAATTTTACGCTAACGAGCATAACTCTTAATCTACACCTCAAACTGATGTCAAACTTTTCATACAAGTTTATATATCAGTAATTAAAGTTTCTAATCTTTTACATTTCCAAAAATCACGTTTTAAGGTAATAAGGGCATAATGGTCAACATATGAGCAATTAACGGAATCATGCGTAATAATCGGTTAACTAATGAACCATAGTGTATAATCACAGAGGGTTATACTAGCATGTAACCTGGTCCAAATAAAGCTCTAAGGCATTTTTAAAACATACCATAACGGGTCAGAACTGAAAGTCAAAGTATAAGTCAAACTATGCGGCTTTCGTTTCCGAACCGGGTCTAAACAGGAAATTGTTGGGTTGAACATGTTTAGACATGTCCTTACACTAATTACCAAGTTATATTAATGATCAAACAGGTTATAAGTGTTCTACATTGCTAATCATGCATAAATCGCACTTTAAACTTTCTGTTGACTTTTTAATTACACGTTTGACCCGACATTTGACCTAGTTAGAGTGGGAATCAGGGGAAACCCTTTTAAGGTTTTATTACCCACATAATTACCTACTTAAAGGTACTTTTGATTCGACTAATCACTGGACCATTAGTGATTAATCTTAAAGTCAACCGTTAATTACGACGGTTTGACTTTTAAGCTAAAACTAGGCTAAAACTTAATTAAGAAAGGTTAAGCCAACTTACAAAGGTCCTATGCACGAAATGTGAACACTTGAGAGCAGCCTTGAGCTCCAGAAATGATCAGATAGCTTGAAGAAGATGTGAAGAACAATGGTGCAACTTAGGTCCTTTATATAGTAGATTTCTCACCACAAATCTTTGACACATGAGTCTACAACCCACCACAACTGATCAACACTTGTTCCTAGTGTTTAGGAGGTGCTCTAGGGGTCAAGAGATGTGAAAAATCGGTTAAAGGTCGCGCACAAAGGCAATGGCAGGCAACAGCCACGTTTTCCGGAACTGGGAGTCCCTCGCGTGGCGCGAAGACCTGCAGAAATCAGCATTTTGATTTCTTTGCTATTTGATCCTTGGCTCTTCAAAATCCGATTAGGCACTTGTTTCTTGCATTGTAAACCCTCATAATTGATCTATAAAGGCTTTAAAACGTATACCCACTTTGCTAAGTCCCCGGTTAACTTTATTGTTACCCGAAAAGTCCTAACTTTCAACGTTTACGCTTTAACTCTTCGCACACGAATTCGATCATAACTTTCTCATACGACAACGAAACTTTACGAAATTTATATCGTGCATTCTAGTGAGCGTAATTAACAGTTACAAAGCTTTGGGTTTGTCAAAAGGTCACTCAGAGGTATAATTTAAACATGTTGATTCATTTAGTCCCTGTAGTTTGAAATCTCTCACTTTTTAGCTTCGTATGATCCATGATTTATTCGTTTGAAGGTATGAGCATCATGTAGGGTTAATGTACATTATATTTATTCACAGTTGACACTTAGAATACGTATATTCACATACTTTCCATGTTTGTCAACTTTAGTCCTTCTATAATTTTCTTTCACACGTTTTAAACATATGACACGTGTCAACACATTGTAGGACGTGAATTTTCGAGGTGTTACATATAAATACAAAAATGAAAAAAGTTAATTATAAATAAATAATGAGTCTCTAATAAAACAGTAAACGTGCAAACGTTAAAACATTTAATCCCCTAGATCGACAAAACCACTTTCACGACGATAAAGTTGGGTATATAATTCTATACGCCACCTATACATGGTCTCCCATCCAGCCGCAGACATGCTAATGTTGCGAAAATTCCAATAAGGCGTGATTGTAGGCATTGGGTACCCTCCTTGTAATTCCACCATGACATAATGGTTCTCGTCATTTACTAGGGCAATTGTAAGAGCTCTGTGATGTTGAATCTCTTCTGGACTACTCCAAAACGGGAAAATAGTGAAACTGTCTAACATGCTTAAAGAATGGACGATTACACCAAACTTATTGGCAATCAGAACACCTGCTTCAGGCATTTTCATCCAGTGTTCTCTTGGACAAGGCGACCTAAAGAAACACAAGTCATGATATAACGAATTTACATCCCTTACAAAAATGTCCGCGTAGATATGATATCGATTTTGTAACTCTTCTCTCATTCGCTGTCGAATGTACTCATAGTATTCATGTTCATCAAGTCCGAGGCAAACAACTAGTGCTCGAAATCCACAATTTCCATCGGGTTTAACATTTCGTATATTTGTTATGTATGGATGAAATACTTTTGGAATATCACCCATTATATTCAAGTGATTCATCAGTGGCACTTCGTTCAAGTCTATCATGTATGAACTATGTCTGGCCGGCTTATCTGGGACCTCGTTCCAATCTATCACCGGTTCCATGTTCAAGTCAAATTCGAATGAACTATGTCTGGTCGGCTTATCTTGTTGCGATTTCTTCAAGCTTGGTCGTCCACGAGTTTTTTTTAGCTTGAGGTTCCGACTCCTTTTTGGCACTTTGTTGTTGTGATTTCTTCAAGCTTGGTCGTCCACGAATTTTTTTTTGAACTTGAGGTTCTTGAATGTCGGTTTTACCTGGAAAAAGGATATCCTTCAGTTTTCTTAACCAATTTTTTTGTCCATCTTTAGACTGCTTCTTAAAGTACTCTTTAAAAAATAGTAGTTCATCATCACAGCTAACATCTTCATTTTGAAAAGACCCCGATGGTGAAATATCTAGCTTCTTCCAAAAAATATCAATCGAATCCAGGGAAACATATTGATCTGCATGCAAATACAAATACATATTGTTTTATTGAAACTTTAACACGAAGAGTCTTATTTGATGTACATGGATATACTTACGTGATGTTATATACTTTGAAATTTCGCAAGCACATGGTAAACCATGACTAGTGCGAAGTCGACAATCACAGTGCACCAGGCGATCCTTCCATCGTTCACGATCTTCAAGAATTATTTTGAGAGCCTCATTTGAAACAGAACCACGCAATAGTGTGAAACATCGTAGGTTATGTTGATGAATGCGGACAATTCTACTACTTTCCAAGCTTTCTTTAATTGTTATTTGTTGAGACGTCATGATTCGGTCAATACAACGTAGAAATCTATCCAAACTAGAATTCGAACCGTCCAAATATTTTTTAAGCTTTGCATGCTGACTCTCTACTCTATTGGTTGTGTTATTTCCAAAGTTGAGATGTTGATCAATCCAGACAGAAACAAACCTTTCCTTGTAGTCGTTTAACCAATTTTCATTTACATATGCTAAAACACCTGAAAATCAAAATAAATCAGTATGAGATATATATAAAAGATATATATATATACTTTTGTGTGATTATGGAAGACATACGTGGATGTTTGATCAACAATGTCTCAAGCTGCCTGTAATTTTCTGTGTAAGATTCCAACGTTGTAGAATTTTCTAGTGACTTACATAACAAAAGAAATTCTTCCCAAGCCTTTAATGACCTAAAAGATTGCCTACATCTTCTAAAGAGGTTCTGCTCAATGTGCCACCTACAAAGCAAATGAGCAGTGTCCGAAAAAACTTCTTTGCATGCATTAATTAGTGTCATCTCCCTGTCTGTAACTATAACACGTGGGAGCATGCACTGGTCTAGTGTCAACTTTAGACAGTTTAAGACCCATGTATAGTTAACTGTCTTCTCATTATGCATAAAGGCGAAAGCTATGGAAAATGTTTTGCTGGTTGAAGTTACACCAACAACCTCAAGAAAAGGCATATTATAGTGGTTTGTTTTGTATGTGACATCTATAATCAACACATAGGGAAATGCACGCCAAATATCAAATGATGTCGGATGAATGAAGAATAAATTTTCTAATTCGTTTAACCCGGTTGTAGTAATTTCATAAACATAACCATTAGAATGCAAAAGGGATAATAGAACATGCATTGGATATTTGCCTACTTGATCGACCATGCGAATTTTGTTGCGTGCGTTGTAAATAGTCCTAAGTGTAGACACGTTACTTAAATTCCTCTCTTTAAGTATTGCTAGAATATCACGTGGCGCCACATTCATCCTTGTCAATTCTGCAACTAAGTTAAATTCATCTTCGGAAAGCCGCTTTGCATATGGATGACCCTCCATAGATAGTACAAGTTGATGATTATGTTGATCACATGTCACCTTTAAGGTCCAACAATCATAGTCATCTGAATATGTTCCTTCTAATTCGAAAGGACAATTAGTTTTTTTGGTGCCGGTAACTTTACTTGAATCCTTAACTTTATATTCGCCGCCACGATCACATTGGAGCACAACCCTATAAACGAAACCACAAGATCTTTTATTCGACCTTCTTTTGATGACGACAACACCGATTGAGTATGCCAACTTTTGTACCCAATTTATCAATTCTTCACAAGACCCGAATACCTATAAATGAAATTTAGAAATAACACAATCAATATATAAATAAATCAATAAACAAATTATATATAATAAATTATTATATAAGGACACATATCATCTACTTTTGAAATCAATTCATATATATAAAAAAATCAATAAACATTGCCAGTTTTGAATCAATTCATATATAATAAATTATTAAATCAATTCACATGTCTATTTTTTAAATATATAAAGAACTCCAAGATTCACAAGACCCACTTTATTTTTCCTTCACCAACATATGTCGCCTGTTTCTCTCTCTACCCTCCTTCTCTTGCAAACACAAGAACATTCTTGAAGGATATACATACATATGTGTGTATCTAATTATCACCAGAGAAACCAGCCATCATCCGCAGGTTACCGGCAGCTTAACCGGAGAAACCAGCCATCATTACCGAGTTGTTACAATTTTCTGGCGACTTCACGGGAGAAACCAGCCGTCATCCGCAGGTTGTTCATCATCCATATCAAAGACAGAAACTCCGGCGAACTAAGACGGTACCGGCGAAAAGACAAGAAAGAATTCCGGTAAAAAGCTTGTTTTTTTATAGATCTGGTTGAAAAAAAGTTTGTTTTTTTAAAGATCTAGTTGTAAAAAAGTTGTTCCATTGAGTTTTTTTTGTACCTGATTAGTGTAAAATTGAGGTGTCCTCATGATAAAATCATCTTCTTCCATCTTCTTCCAGAGGTGTGCGGTAGGTGGTGGTGGCCGGAGGTGTGCGGTGGGTTGGTGGTGGCCGGAGGTGTGCGGTGGTTTGTTTAGATTACATAGTTTATATAGAAATATGTATATGTTTGTGTATCAGGTCTAATTTGACTCATTGAAGGAGATGATACTGTTGGTTTGGAAACTTGTTCCATTGAATTTGCTTTATGGAAAATTGAAATAATATTGAAAAGTTATTGAAATATGGTTGACTTCTGGGTAAAACTAAAAAAGAGTTGACTTGCCGGGTGTATTTAACAATACCCTTTTGAACAAGTAGATTATGTACTTTTTGTGGGATTCAAGAATCAAGATGATGATTTATGTTTTATCCTTAGATCTCAAAACAGGAAATCAAATGTGGCTTCAAATTCAACCAGGCAAAATTGAATGTTTTTTTTTTTAACAAGAAACGGGCCATTTCATTCACCAAATGGTTCCAGCAAGTAACTGGTCCCCAAACATTACGACACCAACTATACAAGACTCCCAAGTACACCACATTAATTGACACATGTTTTGAATAAATCCGGTGTAATCAAAGTCTGTTATTTTTTGGCTTTAAAGATATTCATTTTCTTCTTCCCAAAAGTATATGTTTACTCCGTTCAAATTTAAGCAAGAAAAAATGTGAGTTGATCAAAATCATCCTGCCAACGGTAGGGGTAACACGGTTACAACGTTAAAGAACTTGGGGCAACAACAATAACGCACAACTACAATGCTAACGTCCGCACAGTATATGGCAACCTTCGTGGCAGCCAACCGGTTTCCTGCAAACTTCAAGGTTGCAATCGATAGACTAACGATAGCATAGCGGATTTTACGGTGTGGATAACGGTCAAATATATTGCCTACAATGTTGGCTTATACATATAGTGTAGGAGGCAAAATTGATAATACATATGCTAATCTTTTTAGATGATATATATGACAAACTTTATATTTTACATTATTTTCTATAATTTTTTCTTCACTTATAAAAATACTTGGTTAGTACATTAATGACATTACGTTTTCTTATGAAAATAAAAAGAATATTTCTAAGTAAAATGATTTAGTAGGCGTTAGACAAACATAAGATTTTTCACGTCTGATATAGTGATGCCAAATATTTCATAAACAGCGTCCCGCCGCAACGCATGGGTAGACGATAACTCGTGCGTTACAAAATGCAAACCATAGAGACTATCCGTGTAATTTTGGAAAGCTAGGGACCAAATTCAAAATTTTGATAAACCACATGGAATATCCTTGTAATTTAACTCTATTATTATTTGCAACTACTATGTAAATGTAAACATTTGTATTAGATATTACACAAGTGATATATAAAAGGTTATGCTATGTGTAATATTTGTATTAGATATCTACATTACTATATAAAGTATTTCCTATGTACAAAATGGTAAATTTTCATCAAATTTTAAGATGGCATATGAAGGGTTAAATTAAAATGCCTAACTTTTTGTCATTTTCTTCCATTTATACCTCTCTTCCTTTGATCAGTGACATTTATGTTTAATAAATTCATACTCTATATTAGATTATTTATAAATAATAAAAAACAAGCTTATAGATAATAAACTCATCATATTGATCAAGAACATATATTTGGACTAAAGGACTAATCAGTAAATCAAAATTAATCAAATTTAACATAAAATGTGTTTTGTAATTTTAGAGAAGTTAGTTAAAAATTGAGATGTAAATTGTCGACTCTGCCGCAACACGCGGGTTTCCCACTGGATAAAAAATGTTGCAGTATACTATAAAATGTTTATCATAAGGGTTTCCAGTGTGTTGCACCCCCGAAACGCGAGTGCTTTTATATATACACACACAACGTAATGACGTGTATACGATTTTTAACGTTTTTAGGTTTAAATTATGTTCTCGGGTCATATTATCGACTCCGCTGCAACGCGCTGGTTCCCCACTAGTTACATAAGTGATATATAAAAGGTTATGCTATGTGTAATCATATAAATTACACAAGTGATATATAAAAGGTTATGCTATGTGTAATCATATAATCCATTTTTCTCTGTTTTATTGAATTCGTCAACATTGTGTATATAAGGTGTTTTTACGATATTTATAGTTCTTTAATTAATGTTGATTCTGTATTAAACACATCACATTGATCGCATTGATGTGCATATAATCATTATTTAGTAAAAGAGTTATTTCATTAAAATTAACATTAATATCATCTTTAAACACAAATTTATGTACATTATTTAATTTTAGTATACAAACGCACCATTAATTTATTAACTTAACATAGATCCAAAAAAGGTGAATACTACCAACCACTGTCGCCGTCACGATCATCACCTCTCCACAAGGTGTCGGTCTACCACCACAAGCATTGTTGTCACCAGACCCTCACCACTGTCGTTAATCTTACCGTCGTTTTTGTCATCTTGACCGCCACGTCCACTGTCACATTTTCACCATTACCTAAGTTGTTCTAGCAAGGGTGTGAAAAAAACCGAGGAAAACAATGTTAATACGTAAACCGAACCGTATCTAAAACCGAAAAAAAAACAATTTTCGAAACGGTTCTTGACCATATCCGAAATGTGAACTTGGGTTTCAGATCAGTTATCGGTTCCACAAACTGACAAACTTAGCTTATCCAGATCAGTCTTATAAACCAAAAAATATAATGTTTAATCGCTTTAACGTATAACCATACCAAATTCAATCAAATAAACCAAATAATAACTAGCTTAATCGCTTTAAAACGGATAACCATACCAAGTAAACCAAATAAATTGGTTGTATTCGGCCCGGTCAAACACTCGTGAATTCAAATCAGATCGGCTATCAGTTACCGGCAAAAAAAAAAAAAAATCAAAATAAAACCAAACCAAACAAAACAATTTTTTTTTAAAACAAAAATGATTTTTCACACTTTCCTTAAAAGGCAAACGATTCTCCATTTAATTTAAAAAAACAAACAAATGGCGCAAAAATAATATCTCCTTTCCCGCCATTTCTCTCTCTAGAAGTTCCCTACCAACACACTCTCTCTCTCTCTCTCTCTCTCCCTACATTTCCGCCGTACTGTAACGTTTGCAACACATCTCCAATGGCGGCAATGGCGGAAACACCTAAAACACTCAAACAAACCCCCAAAAAATCACTCAAATCGCCCCCAAAAACTCCGATTCCTCACACACCACAAACCCTAGCTTCACCTCGCCGCTCATTACGCTTCATTTCCTCACCAATTCAAACAAATCAAACAATTTCACCTGCAAACACTCCGAAAACCACAATCAGATCGAAAAACACGAAAACAAAGCCTTCAAAGAGTGTCGATTCACTCAAGGACGATAAACTCGATACACTCGACGCGTTTTCGCCGGTTTCGCCCGATCGAACTGAGCTGAAGAAGCGGAAGAGTAGATCTGAAAGTGTTAGTGCGAGAGTAAACCCTAGGGTTCATGAGAAGAGAGAGATTGCAACAAAACGATTGAAGCCTAAAAGGAGAGTGTATTATAAGAAGGTGAGTTATGATGGAGGAGAGTTTGCTGTAGGAGATGATGTGTATGTGAAGAAGAGAGAGGATGCTAGTTCAGATGAGGATGATGATCCTGAAGTTGAGGAGTGTAGGGTTTGTTTTAAGGTTGGTAGAGCTGTTATGATTGAGTGTGATGATTGTTTAGGTGGATTTCATTTGAAGTGTTTAAAACCGCCGCTGCCGGCGGTTCCGGACGGGGAGTGGATTTGTGGTTATTGTGAGGGGAGGAAATTGGGGAAGAATGTTAAGTTGCCGGAGCCGCCGAAAGGGAAGAAACGGCGTAGGACTGCGAAGGAGAAGCTGCTTTCGAACGATTTATGGGCAGTCAGGATTGAAAGGTATAGTAAGTTGCTAAATAAAGGCTAGTGTTGGTATTCCTTATATTTTAATTGTTGATATTGTTGAATCTCAATAGTAATAGCAATCTAATGCATTGAAATAGAAGGCAAATGGGCAACAAGCTGTGTTGTTAGCTAAGTAGACTGCTATTTGACCGATATTGACCGTTATTTTAGATGCTTTGGCTGATGTGCGTGCTTGGAGCTTACGATTAGATCATGTTTCAAATATTGGCTCTTTTGACTTTTTAGTTTTGACTTATGACATTACTATCAATACTATATATGTTTTACGTTTTATATATGTGTATATATAAATTCTGCATGATATAAAATTACTGATATCCCGTCGCAGTAACCTTATATCTCAAGTATCGGCCCTTGACCGCTATAACTGCTTAGGGCGTTAGTTAGCTCTTTTTGAATAGGGAACTAAGTGTTTATGAAACTACATTCATAGATGTTCGGATTGAGGTAGTTGATTTGATGATGGTTGTAATGTTTTGGTTATTTAGTTTGTGGAAAGAGGTTGACGGTAGCTTCTGGTATCGAGGTCGTTGGTATGTGATACCGGAGGAAACAGCTGCGGGTAGACAGCAGCATAATCTGAAAAGAGAGCTATATAGAACCAATGACTTTGCTGATAATGAGGTAACCTTGTGGGTTGATGACTTCAGATTTTTATTTATGTATGTTTAATTCGATAGTTTGTGATCGTTTGAGTTTGTTGTTCAGATGGAAACTGTGCTTCGGCATTGTTATGTTATGGCTCCGAATGAGTATGCAAAGGCTGAGAATGAAGGTGATGATGTGTTTTTGTGTGAGTACGAGTATGATGTGAATTGGCATAGCTTTAAGCGGATTGCAGAGATCGATAACAATAACGATGAAGATGTGAGTCTTTTACTCTTTATAATGTTGGATAAAGCATGTGATGTATGATTGATTTGAAGATATCATAAGACTTGACCGCTTTCTGATTTGTTAGGCGGATGAAGAAGCTCCGCATGACGATGATTGGAGCTGTGACGAGGATTCCGACTCTGAGCTATCCGATGACATGGAATATGAAGAGGAAGATAGGTATAATAAACCCGCACCTGGATCAACCCCGGCTCATGAAGTGGCTGCAGTAAGGATATTTAGGTTTTCATTTTTCTTTTAACTTTTTAAGCACGTTTTGACTTCAACTGAACTCGAATTCCTTCTTATTGTGCAGAATTCAAGAAAGGGTCATACCTTTGGACTCCAGAAAATAGGTACAAAGAAAATCCCAGAGCACGTGAGAACTCACAAGCAGACTGAACTTGAGAAGGCCAAAGCAACGCTTCTGCTGGCAACATTGCCGAAATCTTTGCCATGTAGAAATAAGTACGTGATATTCGAGACGTTCATAGGAAACCAATAATAGGATGTTCATTTTCTGTTTACCCTTAATGACTGGCGTCTTTTATTTGCAGAGAAATGGAAGAAATAACGGCGTTTATTAAAGGAGCTATATGTGATGATCAATGTCTAGGACGTTGCCTTTACATCCATGGTGTTCCAGGAACTGGCAAGGTAAATTTGATTAATATTAACCGTGTCTTGTCTTTTTCATGATTTTTGTTTCACAATTCATGATCGTTATATAAGAGATTTCTATGAAGCACATAAGTGATCCAGTTTTGAGTGATTGATCAAAATACTTATTTGCACATGCTAGAAGCTGTTTATTGATATTACACATCTTTGTGTGACTCTAAGGAGACTTTGTTGACTTTAAGTAAAGGTGGCAATTTTAACCTGCTACTTATGAATGGGTATATTCGGGCTATGTTACAATTTTAGTTGGTTAAACATGCAACAAAGTAGTTAGCTAAAAAGGAAAAAAAGGGTTAATTATCCTCATTTGTAGTGTATCTTTAATACGTAAAACCTCCAAAATCATTTTATTCAAACAAATATTTAGATCATTATTGAGATAATATTACGTCTGTAATCATATTTGACACAATTGCTATTCATATTTTTTTAAAAAGGGGTTCGACCCGACCCGTTTTTCTAGTTATTTGTTACATAAGGTACCCTGTATTCAAATACGATTTATTTACAGACAATGAGCGTGCTTGCGGTGATGAGGAGTCTTCGATCTGAAGTTGATGCTGGAATAACTAAACCATACTCATTTGTGGAGATAAATGGTCTGAAATTGGCTACACCAGAGAATATATACAGAGTACTGATTCACATTTTACATTATATTCAACAGTTTTGAGCGCTTACTACATTGTAATCATTATCTAAACCTTATTCATGTACATTTTCAGGTTATTTATGAAGCTTTAACAGGGCACAGGGTTAGCTGGAAAAAAGCTCTCAACTTACTTAACGACAAGTTTTCTAACGGGGTTAAAAGTAGCAAAGACGATGATCGCCCGTGTATTCTTCTCATTGATGAACTTGATCTTCTAGTAACTAGAAATCAATCGGTCTTGTACAACATTCTTGATTGGCCTACTAAACCGAATTCCAAACTTATCGTCATTGGTAGGCATCCATCTTTGGAAACAAACCCTTTGTCTCAAGTTAAATTCAGCTACGTCGTTTGTGTTAATCGATAATCGATTTGGTTATATTGTTTTACAGGAATAGCAAACACTATGGATCTTCCGGAGAAATTGCTTCCCAGAATTTCCAGCCGAATGGGTATACAAAGGCTTTGCTTTGCTCCTTATAACTACTTGCAGCTTCAAGAAATCATCGGGTGTCGTCTTAAAGGAATTGATGCATTTGAGAAACAAGCTATAGAGTTTGCTTCAAGAAAGGTTCATATCTCCACTTATTTTGTAGCTTGTTACATTGTTTATGCTTATACATAGTGGTTAGGGGTGTGAAATTTCTAACACGACCCGAAGCTAACACGAAATTCGCGGGTTTGGGTTTAGTCTGAACGGGTTCGGGTCAGTTTCAGGTTGAACCTGCGAACCCGTTTAACCCATTTATACTAATTTGTACTTTGAAAAAATTACACCGTTGGGCCCTGTGGTTTCTGCCAAATTTCAATGTCGGGTACTAATTGTTTTTTGTTGCAAAATCAGGTATTAACGTTCTAATTTGTTACAATGTTGAGTACTAAGGCCAAACTTTGTTAACTTTTTTGTTAAGTTTTACTAAAATGACTAAAATGCCCTTTAATAGTTTAAGTTTTTAGTCATTTTGTAAAACTTAGAAACTGCAGGGACTATATGTTAAATGACCAAACTTGTTAAATGAAACAAAAAGTAAACCCGCCTTTCAGGGGGTCTTCTCTGGCAAAGTCGTCGGTTCCGGCAATATCAGATCCGTAAATTGCTCGTTTAACTTGTTTTTTCCGTTAATGTTTATCACTATCATAATTAAAACTATCAACTCGTTTGTTTCACATATAAACTGCAAATTATGCTTATCCGCTAACCCGTTTAACTCCGAAATTCTCATTATCCTCTCAATCTGTTACATCTTTAATTCGAGTTTAAATAAACGCCTCTTGACCCGATGCGACCTCATTCCCACACGATTTCACAAGCAATTTCACATCTACAACTGCTATTTGTTCGTTATATCATACAAAACCAGAGCCCCATATTTATTTCAACTTACAAAACTGATATATTCCTAGATCAGATATTTGTTTTAGTTATTTTTATAAATCTTAACTTGGTATATTATTCAGATTAACTTAAAAAGTTTATTTTACTAGTATATTATTTATAAACTTTGAGTTTATAAATAATAAACTTCAAATCCATTTAATTTTATAAAAAATATAAATAAAACAGAAGACATTACTTGAAATTATTTTAGTCAAATATACTTCATTAAAAAATAGCCCCTCTAGTTATCAAATGGCATTTTAGTCAATTTAGCAAGACTTAACAAAAAAAGTTAACAAGGTTTAGCCATAATACTCAACATTGTGACAAGGTTTGGCCATAGTACTCAACATTGTGACAAATTAGAACATTAATACCTGATTTTGCAACAAAAAACGATAGTACCCGACATTGAAGTTTGACAGAAACCACAAGGACCAAAGGTGTAATTTTTTCTTATACTTTTTTACAATATGTTTTACGTCATAAATTAAATTGAGTGTGTATTTTATGCCATAATTATAACTTAAAAAGAGAAATCGACATAATATTTTATAATTTTAAATGTAAATTGTATTATATACATTTGTGTATTTTAGTAAGTTTTAATTTCAATATATTAAGTGAAAGTGTATTGTACAATTTTGGTTAACGTACGTTGACTACGCTGTGAAAATATAACATGCGTGATTAGTTTTATAACATGCGTGATTAGGTTTTATACCCCATGCGTGATTTCTGATTTTGTACATGCGTGATTATGGGATTCAACATGCTTGATTATGGTTTTCAACATGCGTGATTAGGGTTTTTGAGTTTTATAAAACGTGCGTAATTTCATCTCGTACACATCGCACGTTAAGGAATATTGTACATTAATCAACCCCATATATTAATTTGCCGGAAAAAAAATGTTCGGGTTGAACGAGTCGTGTTTGTGTCAACCCGCGAATATTCGGGTTGTGTTCGGGTCAACCCACAAATTTTCGGGTCGTGTTCGGGTTCATAAGTATGACACAAATTTTCAGATTCGGGTCTGGTTGAACTAGCCAATCCACGAACACGACCCGTTTAGGTGGGTCAGGCAGGTTGGTCATACAGTTTTGTCCAATTTTTATCTTATTAATAGTATCTAATATAGTATATTAGATTATTAGGAGGTTGTATATGTTGTCCTCACTTATATTTTTATTTGATCCATTTGGGTGGTTCGAGAAAAACAAAACCCAACTTGACCAATTTATAAGTAAATAGGTTGGAAACTTGAAATTGCAACCTGTACTAAAACAATGTACTATGGTTATGTAGGTTGCAGCAGTTTCAGGAGATGCACGCCGTGCTCTAGAGATATGTCGTCGCGCAGCTGAACTTGCAGACTATCGAGTTAAGAAATCTACCTCACTTCCAAACACAGGTAATGACGTTATTTATTTTACTGTATATTGTTTTATTTTTTCAAAATTTTCTGCTTATGTATTGTCTGCTGAATTAGACGTAGATAACATCGAACAAACTTTCAGTTTTGAGTTTGCATAGATGCTTTGGCACCACCCTTTCTTCTATAGTAATTCCTTAATGCATTTAGAAATTTATATGTCGCATCTACTGTCTTTTTCTAAGAGAAGATTTTGAGTAAAATGTCATTTTCGTCCCTGAGGTTGGCTAGTTTTGCGACTTTCGTCCAAATGCTTGCTTTTCCACATCTGGATCCAAAAGGTTTAAAATCTTGCCATTTTCATCCAACTCATTAACTCCATCCATTTTTATCCGTTAAATGAGGGGCAATTCCGTCTTTTTAAACATTTTTTTATAAGAAATAAAGATCCACCTCTATATACTTTCTCCCCACCCAAACCCTTTAATCATCACAAAAATGTTTAAAAGATGAAAATACCCCTGACTTAACGTTAAAAAATGGATGGAGTTAACGAGTTGGATGAAAATGGCAAGATTTCAAACTTTTTGGATCCAGATGCGTAAAAACAAATATTTGGACGAAAGTTGCAAAAGTAGCCAAACCTCATAGACGAAAATGACATTTTACTCGAAGATTTTATGATTGCTGAATAAAAGTTAAGATTGCATGGGATTAAAACTTTACATTAACTAATTATTCATAAATGGCTGATGGTTGCAGGAAAAGCACTTGTTGGAATGTCTGAAGTTGAAGCAGCCATACAGGAGATGTTCCAGGCTCCTCATATTCAGGTAAATGGTGAAGTTTTTACTGCATATTTTGGCAAAAGGGTGTCTAATATTTCTCGTACAACGTGTCTATTTTGTGATATAGTTAGATAAATGTAGATTCTTCTCCTTTTCAGGTTATGAGGAGTTGCTCTAAACTGGGTAAGATCTTTCTAGCAGCTATGGTGCATGAGCTCTATAAAACAGGAATGAGTGAGACCACCTTTGAAAAGGTCAGGTTTTGTTAATTATAAATAACATCTCTAATGATTTGACCACCAGTTGGTGATTGCTTTATCATTGCTTTCAAATCGACAAGTGTAGAAAAATGCATTCATATACCCTGTTTGTACATGAAGTTTAACTTTTGCGATATATGTTTTGTCAATGCAGTTGGCGCAAACTTTTTCATGTCTCTGTACAAGCAATGGAATAACATTTCCTGGATGGGACACACTTTTGAGAATCGGGTGAGTAAATCATATTTCTCTTATTCAAATGCTTGTTTGCTTTGAAACTGATATATACATAAGCTGTACCTTCAAATTGGTATACCTTAATGAATTATCCTACATATACATTTCCCCTTAGGGGAATAGTTCTGTTAAATGATTGGCCAAAAGTGGCGGCAACCAACAGGCTTTTTTTTTTTTAAGTTAGCATATAATAGTTAAAATTACGACTTTGCTCCCAGTTCAAAATAAAAATTTGGTTTTGCCCCCAGCTTAAAATTACGATTTTGCCCTCAGTTAAAAATAAAAGTATGGTTTTACCCTCAGCTATGTTCCTTCCAAATTACGATTTTATCCCCAATTTAAAATTACGATTTCGCCCCAGTTCAAAATAAAATTTCGGTTTTGCCCGTAGCTTAAAATTAGGATCTTGCCCTCAGTTAAAAATTACGATTTTGCCCCCGGTTCAAAATAAAATTATGGTTTCGCTCTCAGTTCAAAATATGATTTTGCCTCCATTTCAAAATTACGATTTTACCCCAGCTCAAAATTGCAACCTTACCATCGTTTTTTTGGACAAAACTATGGTGGTGTTTTATTTTACTTGATTGACTCATTGTAGTTTTTTTTCGTGCCAAATAGCTGCCTAGCACTCGCTAATTGGTCATAACAAGTTATTATTTTGCCCCCAGCTCTAAATTACATGCTTGCCATCGTTTTAGTTATTTTTTGGCAAAACTATGGTAGTGTTTTGGTTTAATTGGTTCACTCGATGTATCTTTTTTTGAGATCGTGTTATAAGTAGCATGTATAAGTGACTGAAATAAAGGCGTATATGTTATTAAACTAAGAAATATTCGGTTTAGCGCCCCGCAACGCGGGCAGCGCATAACACTAGTTAAGTATACAAATTTGTATAATAATTATCTCATATCCCCATCAATGTGAATCTTGCTAACCTACAACCCGTCTTTAGTAATCTTATAGTGAGGAAACATGTTAAGGGATGATTCCTTTACCACCTATTCTCTATCATTTATAAAAAAAGTATTTCTTTTTGATCTTTATAAATCATTTACCAAAAAGTATTAAACTTTCTTCATAACTCAAACAAGAGTAAAATGCCTTTTTCGTCCATGAGGTTTGGCCAGTTTTGCGAATTTCGTCTAGAGGATTGTTTTTCCACATCTGGATTCAAAAGGTTTGAAATCTTGTCATTTTCATCCGACTCATCAACTCTGTCCATTTTTTTCCGTTAAGTTAGGGGTATTTTTGTCGTTTTTGTTAACTTAAAGGACAATTCGGTCTTTTTCACTACATGTACAAGCATATAGCATAATGTACAATTATAAACAAAATAAAACAAGTAGGTAAAAAGACGAAAACACCCCTGACTTAATGGAGAAAAGTGGCATGATTTCAAACCTTTTGGATCTAGATGCAGAAAAACAAACATTTGGACGAAAATAGCAAACTGGCCAAACCTCAGGGACGGAAATGGCATTTTACTCCTCAAACAATGATCATTTTTTAGTAGCATATTAACAACAAATATGTGGGTGAAAAGTCTATAAATGAGGTAAAAAGGAGTGGTATATACGTACGTAATTAGCGATTTTTATACAACTAATCAGGTAATGCTAATCATAATCACTTCATCCAAAGAATACAATCTGATTACTATGAATTCAAGTTTTAACAGTTAAATATTCTGTTTCATTGTGCTCATCCAAACGCCCTAGGACACCAAAAACTGTATTGTTTATTTAACTACTCGCATAACTAGACAATGCATAATTACCTAATCATCTATATGCTCTTCTATTTTATTTGCAGCTGCAAGCTTGGTGAATCCCGAATTATTCTCTGTGAATCCGGAGCAAGTCACAGGTTGCAGAAGTTGCAGCTCAATTTTCCGAGGTTGGTTGCATTGATCCTACTTTTCGTCGTTAATTAATTGATGGTTAAAAAGATCAAGGGTTCTTTATATTCTCAACTTTTTACTTGTCACAACAAGTTTAGTTAACATTTTAAGCTTTGATGGCAGTGATGATGTGAGTTTTGCACTGAAAGACAGCAATGAGCTACCTTGGTTGACCAAATATATGTGACATCCAAGACGACTAGATGTGCCCGGTATACTACCGTAATTCAAATTTTAATTGTCACACCTACAACTATTGGCTACATTTTTATTGTAAGTTTTGTTCACGGGATCAAAATTAAAGCCTGTTGAGCTTGAGTTTACCTTAAAAGTTATTTGGATATTTTGTTCTGTTTCTATGGATTCTTTTTCAAGCATTTGGTTGCATGCCTATACCTTGTATAGTTTGTACTTTGTACAATACAATCCTACTATGCAAGCAAGAGATACCAAATAAAATATGATACACTGATTTGAAAAAAAGAACACTTGGAACATGTATTTGGGTTTGTGATCAGGCATAGATTAATTATTAGAAAAAAATGTGAGTTTGGGACATGTTTTTCTATTTTTGGTATGGACCTAGCATGAGATTGATTATACTATTTTTGTGAGTTTGGAACAGGTACCACATTAGGTGATATTTGTTCAACCTATCTCATACTTGTTTACAGTTCACCTGCATCAAAACCGAATATATTAATATATTATATATTTTTCAAACAGAAAAATGTATAATTTTGAAGTTGTAAGAAACTTAAAATTATTAAATCTGTTTTGAGAAGATCAAAAGAGTTTGTCATAATGGTTTCCCTTAATGAGAACCCTTTGGATATTTTTCAAACACATTAGATTATACCTGGGATTAATGATACCCTATGATATATAGTTTTACTCAACTTGATTACCGAACGAGACCATATTCATTAGACAAAATTTGTACAACTCTTCTGTATTGATGGATAAATAAATGTTGTCTTGAATAAGAAACATTTGACATCTAGTTGATGTTTGTTTTTCTAAATATTATCTGCGGAGGCTCTTTTATCTGTGTCGCGCAGACATTGTCATTTGCAGACTGCGTGTTTTTTCATAAACGTTTCATTAAAACGTCTGCACGAGTTCTTCTTGCTGCAGACTTGGCCTAACCACTTTTAATTTCTTCTAAGGTCTGCAGAGGGTTAAACACCATCACCCACCATCACCGTCCACCACCACCCATCCACCCACTGTCCACCACCACCACCAATTTATTTTAGAAGTCTACATATGTTAAAAAAAAACTACATTCTTCTTGCAGACTGCAAAAGTTTGATCCACTTCTTCTTCTACAAATGTTTGCAGATATAGTCTACAGTCTTCAGACATTTTACCTCTTAAAAAACAAACTCCACCTTAGTGTCACACAAAAGAGTTGCACCTATTAGCTCTTCATCTCTCATCCAAAATCCCAATTTTCTCACAAAAGTCTACAATCTATTTTCCATCAATTTCCTTCATATTTAAAATTTTTTAATTTCTTACTCACTACATTTCATAGCGTTATGACTCTAAACGTTTTGGTTTATAGATTAGTATAAAAACGGACCGTTAGATTAATATATGTTTTAACTTTTTAGATATCTCGTGACTCGTAAGATCATGTGTAAGGAGGCGTGGAAGAGGCTATTCACGGCCCAAGCACACCACACAACCCCCCCCCCCCCCTCGTGAAATGGGACGTTTTTGTCCCTAACGTGGTTTGTATCACAGGTATACGACGAGAGCTTTCATGTGATGTGTAAGAGATAGATGGAGACAAATATAATGTAGGTTTTGTAGTTGTCCTACTTTCCTAGTTTTTGAAGTTGCAAGAGATGGATGGAGAATAGTGGGTCCCATGTGATTGTGGTCTTGAATGTGAATAAAAAAAATAAGGAATAATGGATTTTAATAATTCTAACTATTAGCCGTTGGTCGGTAACGGTCCCAACTTAAAATATAACCAGTGGTGGTCCCATCTTTTCATATATTGTAAACCAATTGAACTTTACTAAACCGAAAAGGATAAAGGGATTAAAAGAAATTAAGGTTCTTTAGTAAAAGTCCATTAGTTTACAATATGTGAAAATGTGAGACCACCACTGATTATTTTTGAAGTTAGGACCGTTACCGGCCAATGACTAATAGTTTAGATTATTGAAATCCATTATTCCAAAAGATAATGGTTGGATGAGGATCATCCTAATATACCTTATAAACTAATATTTTTTTAAAACATTAATTTCAAAGAAAATGATTTTTTTTCTAAAATTAAATTATTAATTATCTATATTCTATGCATTTTTTTTATTTTAATGAATTTAGAGTAAACTTTCATTTTGCTCCCTGTGGTTTGGTCACTTTAACGGTTTTGCCCCAAACCTTTCAAAATAGCCATTTTACTCCCTGATCTATGAAGCTTATCTCTATTTCACTCCCCGCCCCTAACGCCATCCAATTCAACTGTTAAATCCTGGTCACATCCTGAGATGGGAAAAGACTAAAATGCCCCACATGTGAGGGGCATGTGACCAGGATTTAACAGTTGAATTGGATGGCGTTAGGGGCGGGGAGTGAAATAGAGATAAGCTTCATAGATCAGGGAGTAAAATGGCTATTTTGAAAGGTTTGGGGCAAAACTGTTAAAGTGATCAAACCACAGGGAGCAAAACGGAAGTTTACTCATGAATTTATTTATACTTTTAAAACCCGCATATTGGGGTGGGATCCTTAAACCAAATAACAAGTAGACGCAAAAATGTTAAACCATGTACGCGCGATGCAACGTGTTAACTCGCAAATATTAAACCGAAACTTAAAACATAAAAAAGAATAACAAAGTTGACTTAGGACCTGCCAAAAAATAACGTATAAACGTCAAACCACACATGCGCATTGAAGCATGCTAACTCACAAAATTTAGAATGAAACGTAAAATGACAAACTAGTAAAAGATGAAAAGTATAAGGGACCAAAAGTGAAACTGAAAAAGTGTTGGGTAAAAAATAAAAAAAATGTTTTTGATAAAGTTGTAAAAGAAACAAATGTAAGGGTGTAATTATCCATTATCCAATATATACATTCCGCTTGACGGGAATAGTTGTGTTATTTGATTGGCTTAGATTTTTTTTTTAAATTAGTAATACAAGCTTGGGGAATAGTGTCAGGCAGTTGTCTGGCACTCCTTCATTGGACAAACCAGTTTATTATTTTATACTCATTTTAAAATTACGTTTTTTGTCCCCAGTTTAAAATTATGTTTTTGGCCTAAGTTAAAAATATATTCACCCTTTTGCCCCCATCTCAAAATTACGATTTTGCTCTCGGTAAAAAAATACGATTTTACCCTCAGCCAAAATTACGTTTTTGCCCCGGTTCAAAATAAAAATATGTTTTTCCCCTATCTAAAAATTACGATTTTACACCAGTTTATTATTTTACACCTACTTTAAAATTACGTTTTTCGCCTCCAGTTTAAAATTTTGATTTTGCCCCAGTTAAAAATAAAAATATGCTTTTGCCCCTAGCTAAAAATTACGATTTTGTCCTTGGTTCAAAATTACGATTTTACCCTCATTTCAAAATTACATTTTCGCCCCCAGTTCAAAATAAAAATATGGTTTTCTCCCGGTTCAAAATTACAATTTTACAATCGGTTCAAAATTATGATTTTACCCCCAATTAAAAATAAAATATAGTACTGTTTTTTTAATTGGTTAAGAATTATTCGGCCATCGACCCACAACGCGGACGGGGCATCATATAGTATGTAACAAAATTGAATGAATTGAATCGTTATCTTGTCTTACAATCAAAAGTTGATAAATAATATATAGTTAATTAATTAATTCTTTTTTCTAGTATGTAAATTACATCTAGTATGATGTAATTTTTTTTTTTTGAAAGTTAACTTTTATTCACAACAGCACACCCTCGACACAAGGGCAGCCAAACAACAAGACAAAACCGATTACATGCCAGAAAAAGAAAGCCAATTCGCCCAAGAGACCTCTATACATTTAGACCTATGACGATACCATAAGAAACCTAGGGACTTAATGTTATCAACAATACTCGCAGCCGAACAATGAATATTAGAAAATCTTCTATCGTTCCTCGCTCTCCATATACACCACCAACCGACTAAGATGATACCTTTAAGAATTTCCTTTAACTTTGAGCTCAAACCGGAAAACTTATGAACTTCAAGCATGTCGGTAAGAGTAAACGCAAAAATCGGACTTGTTTTAAACCATCTACTTATAATGAACCATACCTCCGAGGCCACCGCACACGTGCAAAAAAGATGTTCCGCTGTCTCGGTGTCGCCACCACACAAAACACAGCTAACATCACCATTATAACAGTTCCGTTTGGTTAGAGCATCAATCGTTGCTATCCGGCCCATTTGAGCCCGCCAGGCCAGGATGTTAACTTTCTTAGGCACCCATTTCGACCACTCAAAAACATAGTTATTGCTGTAGTCGATCCTGCTGCGAAGAAAACTTTTAACCGCTCCCACCGAGAACTCTTTATCCGCACCCCCACCCATTCCCACCTGTCATCATTAGACGAGAGCTTAACCGAGTCCAAAAGAGCAATGAATTCGTTCCATTCCGTTCTTTCTTCAGCCGTATCCGGAGTGCGAGACCATCCCCAACTCCCCGAAAAAGCCTGGATAGCACTATTGAAACGGGAACAAATAAGACAATTTTTTTCCTTTTCCAAACGAAATAAAGCCGGAAACCTCTCCTTCAGAGGAATGTTACACACCCAAGGTTCAAGCCAGAACCTGATCAAACGACCGTTACCAGCCAAACCTTTTAAGTTCTGAGTTAGCATGACACCTCCCACTTTGATCTTAGTAACACAAGAGACGATACCTTTCCAAACTCCTCCCATATTCTTGTTCAACGGAATCGACGACCAACTTCGATTCGAATAGTGGATCGAATCCACGACCTTTCTCCAAAGAGCATTGCTTTCGTTCCTGTATCGCCATATCCACTTGGACAGCAAAGCGATATTGATATCTTTAAGGTTCGAGAGGCCAATGCCCCCCATATCGATAGGAGCCGAGGCCCGTTCCCAGGCTACCCAGTGAAGCTTACTAACCGTACTTCCCCCGCCCCAAAGGAATCTCTTAATTATCCCCTGCAATTTATTAACAACCGTAGCCGGCGCTTTGAAAAGAGAAAAGTAATAATTAGGCAGACACTCGAGGACCGATTTTATAAGAGTGACCCGACCGCCAATAGACAACAGAGAGGCCTTCCATAAAGCAAGACGAGATTCAAAGATATCGAAAATGAAATTCCAATTAACAACTCTACTCATCTTAGCTCCCACCAAAATACCCAAGTGAAAAAAAGGCATAGATCCAACCGAACAGTTAAGAGTAGCCGCCATGTCTTCGATATCAGCAACTCCCACCCCCACTCCAAAAATACTCGATTTTTTCATGTTAATCTTTAAGCCGGAACAGATGTAAAAACATCTTAACAATAACGCCACCTTCTTAATGTTGTTCCTAGCCCACTCGCCGATCAACACACAGTCGTCCGCGTAAAGGAGATGGGATAGGACCGGCCCCTCCTTCGGGAGCGAGACTCCCCTGAAAGCCCCCACCCCACAAGCTTTCTTAACCATACAAGAGAACGCTTCCATCACTAATAAGAACAAAAAAGGAGAGATCGGGTCACCTTGACGCATGCCCTTCTGACACGAGAATTCGAAGGTCGGCGAGCCATTAACGAGAACCGAAGACCGAGCTGACGAAAGAATACCATGAATCCACATACACCATTTTGAAGGAAACCCAAGCTGATGCATAATAGACTCGAGAAAATGCCAGTTAACATTATCGTACGCCTTTGCAAAGTCGATTTTGAAAAGGAACATCTCAATACCATTCTTCCTAGCCCAAGCCAAAACTTCGTTGAGGATGAGAGGGCCGTCCATAATAAGCCTATCCTTAATAAACGTCGACTGATTCTCTGAAATCACCGATCCAATGACCGTTTTGAGCCTATTAGCCAACACTTTCGAGACCACTTTATTGATGATTCCCACAAGGTTGATAGGACGGTAATCGCCTAAGCCGCCTGGGTCTTTACTTTTTGGAATAAGAGCAATAAAGGAGGACGAGACACCATGTGAAAAAGATCCTGTCTCGAAAAAATGTTTAAAGATGTTGACGAAATCATTTTCAAAAAAATCCCAGAACCTTTTAAAAAACTTCATATTGAAACCGTCCGGACCAGGAGCCCGCTCACTACCACAGTCGAAACACGCCTTCTTGATTTCCTCTTTTGAAAATTCCGCCGACAGGAAAATGGCATCCTCTCCTGACAACCGCTAATCAAAAGAACACATCAGCTCAGGCCGAACAGGCTGGTCTTCTTTAAATTGATGGCTGAAAAAATTATAAACCAGCTTTTTTACTAACCTAGGCTTAGACACCCAAACATCGTTATCAAACAATCCCGGAATCGCGTTGGAAGCCTTCCGTTTATTGACTATCCCATGAAAAATTTAGAATTGTCGTCCCCATCGGAGGCCCACCTAGCTCTAGACCTCTGCTTTAGATCTTTAGCCCTAAAGCAATCGACCTCGAGCAATTTTTTCTTACATTCCAAACACACCCATTCTTCTTCCTCCGTGAGATCCCTATATTCCATTTCCTCGTCAAGTTTTTCTAACTCCATTTTAGCGTCTTCCTCCTCCTCTCCTTCTCTACGCCGAAGGCCATCCCTCCATTCCTTTATCCTGACCCGGAGATGTTTCAGCTTGAGAGATAAGATCATATCCGCGGGGCCCTCCACGGAAAACTCCGAGAGAGCCGATTCAACAACATTAGCGAAGTCCGGCCTCTCGAGCCAAGAGCTAAAAAATCGAAATGGTTTAGCACCAAAGTTCAAGTCTTTAATCACCAAAAGGAGGGGATTATGATCAGAATAACCTCTCGGGAGAGCTCTAACAAACGCCTCTGGCCACAAATTTTGAAAGTTTTTACATACTAAAACCTGGTCGATTTTTCTAAATTTTCTCCCATTCTCACCTTCCACCATAAAAGTGAACTTGCTGCCTTTTAAATCAAAATCACACAGATCGGCATCGTGTATAAACTGGTTAAAATCCCTGGCACAACGAGCTTTAAACCTCGAGTTTTTACGTTCCTCCGCACCACGAACAGCATTAAAATCCCCAGCTAAAACCCACAACCCACTTCTACCCCCTTTCTCAGCCAAAATACGGTGCCACAGTGCACGTTTGTCAACTGATTTTTGAGGCGCGTAAATATTCAGAATACAAACCTCCTCCGGGCACCCTTTCACCCTCCCAGACAACAAAAGATAATTAGGATCTTTGACCACCGAGGCCAGGCAAAACATACCTGGATCCCAGACACAGAGAAGACCACCGGATCTGCCAGTGGGGTGAACCACTTCCTTCGCCCAGCCTGAACGGCCCCAATAACGATCGATGTCAGCATCCTGAATGTCAGCCTTGTTTGTTTCCTGAAACGCCGCGAGAGACACCTTTTCTTTGATAATGATATTTTTTATCCAACTCGCTTTTCTATCCGCACCGAAACCCCTAATATTAATAGAAAGAATATTCATCGGCAAACCCCATTAATACCTTTCTCCTCCCTGATAACTTGCTCCACCCTGTGCTCGTAGCCTTCCAGATCGACACCCACTAAACGCCCGAACTCAACAGTGTCATTAATCTCCGAGTTATTGATTTTTTCTTGCGTGTTCTCAACGAAAACTGAAGCTTCTGGAGTTACTTCACTTCCCCCATCATCCCCCCTCTGGTCCATAGGCTTAGCAAAAGAATCCTCAGGCAAATCGTTCAAGTCTAGATCCCCTTTTTCTGTGGATAAATCCCTAACTAAATCAGACATAACATTTGTAGCCGGGACCACCTGTGAATCAACTCCATTGGACCCAACCACTTTGTCCACAAACTCCTCATTAAAGTCAGAGTCTCCACTCCTCATTCTTTTTCTGGGCCTGGAGGACATTCGGCCCACAAGATTGGCCCATTGTTCATTAAAAGTGAGCCTCAAATTAAAATCAGTAGGTGGGTTAGCCCCCTGGGACTCGAATGCCACTTCAACAGAGGAAACATTATTATTGCAATTATCCCCATGCATGGGAACTTCCCCCACCGACCCTGGAGCCGCTAAACACTTATCCACGTGAGAAGCTTCTGGAATACCTATATCCCCCTCCACCTGTTCATCTTCCTTACATGCAGATTCGACGTCCGGTGACTGAAAACCGTCCCGGCTACCAAGAGCAAATTCCGACGAGAAATCATCCACCTCGTCGATCTTGCCCAAGCAATCCGGCACCCAAGCATTTGGTTCCTCCGTAACCCAAACCCGAAAAAGCTTGTCCTGCCATCTCAACTTCAAAAAACCCGAGATAAGATTCCCGTTGTCCGTCAACACACCAATGCAGTCAAAAGTAAGGTCCCCATCATCTTCGTTGAATTTGGATCCATGCACAACCCTCCCGTATCTACCCCCAATCGAATCAAAAACGGCCGGCGATAAAAGATGTGGGGGGACACCATAAATATTAATCCAAGCTAAGCGCTCAAACGGCAACGATTGACCCACCCAAGGATCAATGGACGAGAACCAACGAGCCCAAGTGTCACTATCCTCCGCGAAACCCTTAGCACCCAACTCTTCTGGGAACGAGAGAAGGACCGTCATACCACCAAAATACTGAATAACTATATCCTTGAAACCGGCTCCCCTAAGTAACGCCTTTAAAGATCTAAGAACCGAAAAATCCACCGCCCTACCCACCAGAGCTCTACCAAACTTTTCCGAGAGAGTAAAAACCAATGGATCCACCTCTAAAACGTCATCCTCCTGCCTGGGGCTGGACTTGTTCAAGAGGATATCAACAAAAGACTTACCATTGGATGCAGCTTTGAACACCGGTGCCGGCTTCCGAGCAATGCCTTCCGGCTTCCGAGATGGGCCATCACCCTTCAAACCTTGATGAAAAGACGTACCCTCCTTACCAAACCTGCCCCCACCGTTATCGTTGAGAAAGCCAGCATTCTCCCTAGCAAATCTTGCGACGTTAACCTCAAGTTTATTCCCACCCAGTTTCATATTTGTCATCTTAGCCTCCAGTCCGACAGCATCCTGGACCCCCTTAAAACTGACGAAACCGAAAGTCTTCCCCTCCTTGTTCTTCTTTTTTGCAATGAAAACTCCCGCAATGTCTCCAAAGACCCTAAAAGCGTCAGCAAGATCCCAAGGCCTGCAACCTTTTGGAATGTTTGAAACAAAAAACTTGACGATTTGCTGATTAAAACCTGTCCCTGAACCATGACCTTTGAGTTTAGGCCCCAACCAAGGCCCACCACCATCTTCTACCTCCATGAGGAACACCGGCAGGGAACCAATCAGACCCGGAAGGCGAATGGAATCAGCAACCACCCAAAATAGGGAGAAAGGTAGGCTCAAAGTAAGCACCCATAGGGAGAACTGAGCAACCTCGCACACTATTCCGCGTTGTTCATCATCGTCGAACCAGTCCGGCGACTGTTAGTTTCCCGGTGACTGTCGGTATTCCTCGAGAGATCACAATATATATAATTTAGTATGATGTAATCATACACATTTTTTTCTAGTATGTAATCTACGACAAAAACATTTATACTTTTACAAATTATTAGAGTTATGGTAAGATTAACATTATAAGTTAGATAATTAGTTTTTTTTATCTACCCTATAAACATGGAGCGGCACAGGGGAGGGCAAGGGTCTGGGAGACCAGAACCCATACCAGAAGACCTGCGAAGACGAAAAGAGGAAGAACAAAGGAAGCTTGGCAAGAAGAATTTTCTTGATAACAACTGGAATACGTTCAAAGGCAAAAGAACGAAGAAGGAGGAAGCTAGGAAAGAGAAGGTCTGGGTCCCTAAGATTCCGGCGACTTCGTTTTTCCTCTCAAATCTACCTGAAGGAGTCGGAGAAAAGGAATTGTTGAAGGTTTTCGGAGGCTTTGGAGATCTGGTGAGTGTTTATGTGTCTCGCCGTAGGGACAGGTACCAGAATCTCTTTGGTTTCGTTCGGTTCGCAAATGTTAGGAATCCGCAGGAGATGGAAGAAGCTATGGGTTCAGTGATGATAAGAGGTGCCAAAGTAGGGGTGAATGTGGCAAAATACGATAAATGGGCGTCTCACTCCAATGTTCAAAAACCTCCTCCGGTGGGGTCTTCTCACGGTAGGCCGTCGGCGAATGTTCAAACTGGCAGTGCATGGCCGAAACCTAGTTTCGTCCCTGGAACCTCCAAATCCTTCGTGGAAACTGCATCTTTGGCCCTTGATAGGAACGTCAACCGCCAAGGAAAAACTATCCTTCTTGCGCCCGAGGGGCAAGAAGGACTTACGTGGGTCGGTTGCTCTCTTTTAGCGGAAGCTAAGGGTTTAGATGAGTTGAATGCGCTGAACTTCCTCTTGTCGGAACTCAATTCGCCCGACATAGCATTACGTTATCTAGGAGGTTTGTCGGTCTTGTTGACTTTTGCGATCAAGGACAAGGCGACATAATTTTTGGATAGGGACACACCCATTTGGAGTCGATGGTTCACATCAGTGGTGTATTGGGATGGGTCGGCTGGGCAAGAAGATAGAATAGCCTGGATCACTTTCAGGGGTATTCCGGCGTTACTTTGGGGAGAGGACACTATTGATGTCATCGGAAATTCTTTCGGGAGATTGCTATCTCCTTTTCAGGAGTCGTCGTCATCGGTGGATCTTTCTTTGGGTAGAGTAGCGATTCTCACTCGCTCCCTGTCAAGGATTAATGAACAAGTCATATTGAGATGGAAAGACAAAAGTTTTAGGCTTTTGGTGGAGGAAGACTTAGGGTTGTGGAAGCCGGATTTTTTGCGTGCAGGTAGTTTCTCTGACCTGCAGTCCGGCAAGGCTGGTATCTCTAATGTTGGTACTGTTTTCGAGGAGAACAAGGATAGGGGAAGAGAGACGGACGTTGACAAATCGAAAGGTTTTGCATGGGGGGAAGATGTGGGCGGCTCTTCTTCCAAGGTTCTCTCTCATGGAAAGTTCCTCTTTTCGGCAAATGTCAGAACGGCTTCTGGTGTTGTACCTAAGACTAAAGGGTATGGGGGCCGGCTAGGCCCGGCTAGGACCGGCGCCGGTCCCCCACACCGCCCCCTTAGCCCCGGCTCGGCTCAATCGTCCCACATGCGCCGAAGGCGCCGGACCCACTTTCAAACAACTAGCCGTTTGAACGGCTATTTTCTTAAAAAAAAAAAATTCATTTTTCAATTTAAATAACCCTCTATCTCACCATGTTTTCCCACTTTCAACCCACAACCCTCTCAATTTTATACCATTTTCTCTCCACTTTTATAAAAAAAAATTACGTTTTAATCCACAATGCCATCTAATTCTTGGTGGTCCTCGTCTTCGGATGAGGAAGAGGAGATGTTTATCGCGAACGTTGTGCTACGGGCGGCGGAGATTCTTATCGAGGAGGAAGAGGAAGACGAAGAGGAAGACGTCTCGTCTGAAAGCGTTATTACCACACGAATACGGGTTAACAGAGACCGCCAAGGTTTATCATTAATAAATTTTATTATCCTTATTTCCTCGTATTTATATATTTTTTACGACAGGAGCGCACGAGAAATTGGTGAACGATTATTTTTCGGATGCACCCCTTTACAATGCCGAGATATTCAGACGCAGATTCCGAATGAGTCGTCGGTTATTCACACGGATTGCTGATGATTTGGCGGGGCTAGACCCGTTTTTCACGCAACGACCCGATGCTCGCGGTTATGAAGGGTTCACCACGTTACAAAAGTGTACTGCGGCCATTCGCCAACTGGCGTACGGGACAGTGGCCGACGCTTTGGACGAATACTTACAAATGTCGGCAAGAACTACGCGGGAATGTTTGTATCAGTTTTGCCGTAATGAGGTGAAACTGTATAGCAAAAAATATTTGCGTAAACCAAACGTGTATGATGTTCAGCAGTTGTACCAAGCTCATGAAGCACGGCACGGGTTTCCGGGAATGCTCGGTAGTATTGATTGTATGCATTGGGCGTGGCATAGATGCCCGACTGCGTGGCGAGGCCAATATACTCGCGGTGATCACGGCTATCCAACCGTGATACTTGAAGCCGTGGCATCACAAGATTTGTGGATCTGGCATTCTTTCTTTGGTCTCCCTGGTTCACTCAACGACCTCAATGTGTTATACCAATCGGCGATCTTTACCGATGTCGTTAATGGAACCGGTCCGGACACCCGTTTTACAGTTTCTGGGGTTGAGTATAGACGTGGGTATTATCTTGCTGACGGGATATATCCGTCTTGGTCTACAATTGTGAAGACTATTCGACATCCCGATGACGAAAAAAGAAAAAAATTTGCCAAGCGTCAAGAAGCTGCAAGAAAAGACATCGAACGTGCTTTTGGTGTCTTACGAAAAAAATGGGCCATCCTTGAACAACCGGCACGTGCGTTTACACCGAAGAGGTTGCGCCTTTGTATGTACGCTTGCATTTTGCTCCATAACATGATAATTGAAGACGAAGGTCGGGCAATTTGTGAGTATGATGAGAATGCGTCATACGGGAATACTGTCCCGGTAGATCCGCCACAACAGGATTTAAACTCGTTCTCGCTAACCAACGACTTCACGCATGCAAACCTTCAACAGGATTTGGTAGAACATATTTGGAACAACTTTAACGTAGCGGACGGTGTCGAGGACGAAGACGAAGACGAAGACGAGTAGTTATTTTTAGGTTATGTAATTTTTTATTTTTATTTTTCGGTAATTTTTTTTTAGGAAATGTAATTTTTTTTTATGTTATGAAATGAAATTATTTATGTTGTTTTATGTTGTATTTTTTAATTTTTATAAAGTTTTTATTAAGTTAATAAATTAAAACTTAGAAAATTATAAAATAATGAGGTGGGGCCCCATCCCCCACGAGCCTCCATCCCCCTCAAATATGATGGAGGCTCATCCCCCACGAGCCGCCTACGTGGCGCCTACGTGGAGGCTCATCCCACTCAAGCCCCCCAAAAGCCTCAGGCAATTCAAAAGTCCCTGTTGGGCCTTCCTCCTTATCTGGGCCTAAGTCTAAGAAGCGTAGAAGAGAGAGTGGCTCCAAAGGAGCCCTTTGCTCCAATGGACCACCTTTTCCTTTATTCGAGCCCCTTCCACATCCAATTTCTAATGTGCAGATCGAGAGTTCTGCAGACTCTGCAGACGTAGTGGTCGAAGATTCTAATGTGGCGATGGAGGTTCAAGGCTGCGAAGGGGGTATTTTCGAGGGGTTTAATGAACAGGGGATTCATGAGGAGAGACACGGAGGCGCGAACCACCCGATTGCGTCAACCCCTATTACGATTGATAACGAGGCCGTTGAAACCTTGTGTTTCGGAAACAAAATTGGTGTGAACATGGAAGATTTTCAGTGTGAGGTCAGAAAGTTGATTGAAGGAGAGGTGGAAAAAGTTGTTAAAACATGAATTTTATCACAATCAACATCAGAGGTGTGGGGGATGAAGCTAAAGCGAGATGGATCAAGCATTTGGTGATATCTAATAAGGTGTCCTTCCTTTCTATCCAAGAAATCCAGTTCGCAGACCCGGCAAAGATCAAGGTGCAAACTTTCTGGGGCATTAATCCTATGGCTTTCGAGTTCGTGGAGGCTTCTGGTCGTTCGGGAGGCCTTTTATTGATTTGGAACCCGGGTATTTTCGAAAAAACTTTTGTTATTACTAACCGTTTTTACATTTTTGTTGCTGGGGTTTTGAAGGGTGACGGAACGCCAATCAACGTCGTGAATCTTTATGGGCCTAAGAACACTTCCGCCAAAAAGGCGTTGTGGGACGAAATCACAGAATTAAAGAATCAATTTCAAGGGGTGTGGGTTATTATGGGTGATTTTAACGCTGTGAGATATCCAGAAGATAGACTTAATTCCACTTTTGATCCAGTTGTAGCCAGACTTTTCAATGATTTTATAGAAAATAACAGTCTTGCGGAGTTTGCTATGAAAGGCGCCAAGTTTACTTATTTTAAGAAGAAAGGGAGGAAGTTTAGCAAGCTGGACAGAATTCTGGTTAATCAAGACTTTTTTGATTTATGGTCGGATGGGTGTTTAACGGCCTTACCAAGATTCTTGTCTGATCATGCTCCAATTCTCCTAGTTACCGACCCGTTGAATTTCGGGCCTGTTCCTTTTAGATTCTTCAACTCTTGGCTTGAAGAATCCGATTTGGCTAATGTGATTTCTAAAGCTCTGGAGGATTTTCAAGGTGGTGACGGGCCGCGGGATGGTTTGTTAGCTGATAAACTAAAACTCATCCGGGATCGTATCAAGGAGTGGGTCAAGGGCAAGAAAATAAAGGAGGGTGAATCTAAAGTTTCAAACACTGCTGACTTATTAAATGTGGAAGGGATCATGGAGCAGAGAGATCTCACAGACGAGGAAGAATGGGTCAGGGCCGAATGCATTAAAAACTTGGCAGAATTCGAAGCTAAAACGACTAAAGATATCCGTCAAAAATCTCGAGTGAATTGGGCGTCTTTTGGGGATGAGAATTCAACGTTTTTTCACAGATCGATCAAGATTAAATCGGCTTCTAGCAAGATTCACGGACTCACGGTTGATGGTCGGTGGTGCAACAATCCGGTTCGCGTGAAGAAAACGGTCCATCATTTTTTCAGAGAACGGTTTAAAGAGCCCTTGAAGCTTAGGCCGCGTATGGGCGCTTTATCCTTTAAATCCATTTCAGAAGAGGAGGCGACGATGCTCATCCAACCGTTCTCTAGAGTTGAAGTTAAACAAGCAGTTTGGGAGTGCGGTGATGACAAAGCCCCTGGGCCCGATGGTTTTAATTTTAGTTTCTTTAAACGCTTCTGGAACCTTTTTGAAGAAGACTTCGTCAAAATTATGGAGAATTTTTTTGAAGTCGGAGAGATGGATCATAAAGTTTGCGCTTCTTTTATCACTCTTATTCCTAAGGTGCGCGACCCAATCGTTCTTCAAGACTTTCGACCTATCACTTTATTGGGCTCTATTGGTAAAGTGGTATCGAAGGTGTTGGCCAATCGGTTGAAAGCGGTTCTGCCCTCAGTTATTTCTCCAAATCAATCGGCTTTTTTACAAGGGCGTTCCATTCTTGACGGCCCGCTCATTGTTAATGAAATCGTAAATTGGCTGAAAAAATGCAAGAAAAAAGGAATGCTTTTCAAGATCGATTTTGAAAAGGCGTATGATCACCTCAATTGGAATTATTTGGACGATGTGTTTGCAAAGATGAGGTTCCCGGCAAAGTGGAGACTTTGGATTTTGAGTATAATCGGGTCTGTTCGCTCGTCTGTCCTTGTTAACGGCTCACCCACTTTCGAGTTTCGGTGCGAACGGGGAATTCGACAAGGTGACCCATTGTCGCCGTTTTTATTCCTTGTCGCTATGGAAGGTTTCACGGTGCTTTTAAACGAAGCTGAAAAAATGGAGTTCTTTAAAGGTTTTTCGGCTCCCAATAATGGTCCGCAAATTTCGCACCTCCTCTACGCGGATGAGTCGCTTATTATCGGTGAGTGGTCGAAGGATAACGCCTACTCTTTGGCAAGGTTGCTCAGGTGTTTTAACCTTATCTCCGGTCTTAATATTAATCTTCACAAATCATCCCTTATCGGGGTGGGCGTGTCGTCGGAAGAACGTTGCGCTTTAGCACAAATTCTCCACTGCAAAGTGGAGGACTTACCTTTTTCTTATTTAGGCTTGACAGTGGGTGCCCAAATGAGCAGAATAAATAATTGGCAAAAAGTGATCGACATGTTTGATAATCGGCTTTCGGGATGGAAGGCAAACTCTCTTTCTATGGGAGGTCGCCTAACGATTCTGAAAACAGTGCTGGAAAGTCTCCCAACTTACTTCTTCTCGCTTTACAAAGCGCCCGAAAAAGTGATAAGTATATTGGAAGCCAAACGAAGAAGGTTTCTATGGGGCGAGACGGGGGATAAAAAGAAGATGGCTTGGGTGGCGTGGGAGAAAGTAACAAAGCCGAAAGACAAAGGAGGTTTGGGCCTCGGCTCTCTTAAGACGGCGAACCTCGCGCTTCTCTCAAAGTGGTGGTGGAGGTTCAGGTGTGAAGATAATTCCTTATAGCGTTGTTTAATTTCGGCTCTCCATTACACTCCCCGTTCTTGGCCGACGTTACCCATGAATAAAAAATTGACGGGTACATGGGCTTCCATCGCGAACTTGGAAAATAGATTAGCAAAAAACAACGCGTCGGTTGCTAAGTCTATTATCGGCAAGGTTGGCGACGGGCTAAAATTACGTTTTTGGCTTGATATTTGGGTGGGGGACCAACCGTTAAGGGACCGTTTTGTCGAATTATTTGCTATTGAATCCAATAAAAATTGTAGCGTAGCCGATCGGTTAAAGGAGGTGGCAGGTGGCGTGGTTTGCGAATGGAATTGGAAATCAAATGTTATGGAAGAGGAAACGGTTACCCAGATTAGCGCATTAGAAAATATTGTCAAAAGCATGTCTTTTGGCAATGGAGTGGATAAATGGATATGGAAAGCTGATGTTTCAGGGGCTTTCACTGTTTCTTCCATGAAATCCATCATTGAGGCTTCGAATGCGGATGAGGAAATCGAAGTGTGGGATTGGAATTCTTTGGTTCCTATTAAACTTGACACTTTTGGGTGGAGATTATTATTGAACCGGCTTCCGACTGCAGACGTTTTAAGAAAAAGAGGTATATTAATTGGCCCGTCAATGTGCCCCTTATGCAATATGGCGACCGAATCTGCGGACCATATTTTTGCGTCCTGTTACGTGGCTTCGGTGATCTGGAACGCGGTAAGTACATGGTGTGGGTTGGATCCGATTAATGTCTCCTCGGTTCGTGATATCTTCGAGATTCACCGTTCAGCGGCCGGCTCAAGTTATAAACGTCAAGTGATCCACGCTATCATTACGACGACATGCTGGACATTATGGAAAATCCGAAACAACATCATTTTCAACAACGGTTCGTTTAAAGTGGATGGCATTAAAGGCGAAGTCAAATCGTCCAGCTTCCTTTGGGTTAAGTATAGGGCTAAAAGGATAAATGTCGAGTGGAATAGATGGATCTCTTTTGATTTGTAATTTCCTTTCCTGTTTGTTTGTTTGTTTGGTCCCTCGTCTAGCTTCTTGTTAGCGGGGATTGGTTCAATGAAATTTTCCGTTCAAAAAAAAAAGATAATTAGTTTTAACATTAAAGTCAAATCTATTATCGAAACTCAAACCGTAAAACCAAACCATTAGTAAGAGTCGATTTATTTTTAATTTCCAGAATTTACCTTAAAGCCATCAAAATCGACCCTTAATTTAAACCAAAGTTTATCTTTTAAGGTAGAAACAAACTCATAACTTTTTATATTATGTTTGATTTACACTAAAAATGGAAACTCCAGGGCAGATTAGTAATTTTCCATGCAGAACCAGAACCGACACTCAGATCCATTGTTTTAAAAACTAGTAAATACCGGCCGGTTATACCGGAGGTTAATTTGAGAAGAAAAATTAATTGAGAAGAAAAAGAACAAAGGGTAAAATTGTAAAACATCAAATACTTTTTTTCATCTTATTTATTATTATCTTTAACTAATTAATTAGTCATAAATACTATCATCCTCCACCATAAAAAAATTGCCTACACACATCAAAATTTATTATACACATATTGAAATGTATCCTACACATATCGAAATTTATTATACACAACTCGTAATTTATCATACACATCTCGTAACTTATCCTACATTCTACATTATTAAATATTTTAAATATACTTTTTTTTAAATAAGTTAAAAACTTAATGTAGTTAATAAAGAGGAAGACTACTAATTAATGATCTACCTATATACCCTTACAATAATATTAAATACAAATATTAAATGAAACAAAGTAAAACATTCTTATTGGTTAAAAATTCTTCTTACAATAAAATTCTTCTCATTTGAACTCTCCGCTATACCGGTATTACCTGTCACACCCCCAAAATACCACCTAGGGAATGTCCCTGTTAGGCGTGTGACGTACCAACAACGAGCCATTAATTACATGGAACCCATTCAAGTTTATAAATAAAATCCCCAATTATTATGAAAAAATGTCATCAACAAGTTTAATGAAAACCAACACGTTCAGCGGAAGCAAATAGTAAACCAAAGTTAAATTGTTTCAAAACCAATGTATAGTGTCAAGTATTCAATCACATGAATCTCTCTAGTCGACCCATGACCACTCCAGCTACTCCAGACAGCAAGTTCCCAAATCCAAGATATCTAACGACCTGCGAGCATTCAACAAGTGTATCAAACAACGCTGATGAGTTCATAGTTTTACAAAAACATTGGTTACCAAGTGTTTAGTTAATCCATTGAATTTACAATGTTGATAATACCCCGAATACAAGACGGCTCCTGATTTACATTGCCCTTTCTCCAATGCTCCTATCAAAGCATTGGTCATGACTAGGTCATTAGTTCAACACCCATCCTCCCAGGTACGGGGTGAGGTTGCCAAACCTAAGTAACGCTACTAACTAATACCATGTTACCTCTCAGGTAACCAAACAACACGGAGGGACTTTAAAGGTGATAGGATGAGTATATTATCTAACATTACCGATTTACAACAAGACATATTCCTCTCAGGAATACCCAAACAAGTTACCCAAAAACCCATCCCTCACAGGGATACCCAAAGACTGTCCCAACCACCGGGACGCATGCTCAAGAGAGATGAACTTACCTTTGGTTTGCTCGGTAAGATTACAGTATGTGTTCACAGTTTGATCAATCCAATCCTAATATGGTTTCAGTACCAGTCAGTTACTTACACACATAAATCGCATATCTTTATTATGCAAGTATGAATAAGCTTGGCACATATTATCACACGAGTTATAGCGAGTATTCAAGTTATATACACCTTCACATCACAAATCCATATACATTATATCACACATTAACAGCTCATTTACCATTTACATACACATAGTTGGTTCACGTATACGCCCACATCACAAATTCATACTACACCCGACACATAGCAAGTTAACACCCACTGTTCGATCTAACCGGTTCCGGCCAGGCCGGCACTCGGCCCAATACTCAAACAGTCCCCTACGCAGCCCATTAACTAACCACTTATGTTCAATATCAACCGTGCAGCCCAATAATTTGCCAGCCTAGCCTAATAGGTGTTAAGCCCAAACCCTCTACCCGGCTTACATTCTGCTCCCCTTTGCTCGGCCCAACCACAACACCCCAAGCCCAACAGAAATCGTAGCAACAATGTGGCCCAATGCTCCCAATATTCAGCATACAGGTCCGATTTTCATGAAAGCTATATATCCTTTTATTTCATAACAGTGGATTATCATTATGCATTTACACCCTAAATTAAATAACACAACACTTCTAATTTCTCAACCTAGTTTAATCAGTTCATCATGTCATCTAAACAAGCCACATATAGGTTCACGGCCCAAACATAGTACATGTCTTCACTACTCTATATTAACCCTTTTATTCAACAATCCCTAAAACCACACATAACAACCATTAAACAATCTAAATATATGATCATGGCATCAACAGACATAGTTTACATGTACAACAATATCATTAATCGACCACACAATCTTGTTTCAATAATCTGGCCATTAGTCTAACCCATAACAACTTGTACAAATTCCGAATACAATTAACAAGAACCATAGTCATATGTTCATCATATATTATGATACAATTATAATCTATAATCAGGCATTAAAATCATGCAACCAATCAACTACCAATCCTTGCCAATTCATATATTAGTCCCTTCACTTTGGCCAGTCATAAGATCATGGTTTAGGAGTGGGCTACATTCCTAATGTTCACTTAACCAAATACCCGCCCCTATATAAAACATGTTTCGGACCTGATTTACGATGTGGGCCAAACGAGAGAGACCCAAGTGGTCATGAAGTGTGTTACGAGTGGGTTTGCGGCCCAATTCAATGGATTAAACAATACGTCTAATGGGTTCGTAAATCAAACATGCAATGACTATCCAATATACGAATAATGGATTCATGTATTACTACTCACACGCACACAAACATTTAATGGATTAATCGTAAATACACACGTTAACGTTTGTGGGATTTGTGTAGTGCTAACCGGAATATTCAGGTTGTCACATCATCCCCAATTTGAAAGAAATTTCGTCCCGAAATTTGACAGATAAGCACATAGGAGTGAAGTGATAAATCACGATTGTTGCGGATTTTCCCCGAGTGCCACATCATCCCCAACTTGAAGAGGAATTTCGTCCCGAAATTCGCCAGTATTACCAGAATTAGACTTGTCATCAGGAAAAAGTTGAGGATACTTGAGCTTCATCTGATCCTCGCGCTTTCACGTGAACTCCGGTCCACGTCTTACGTTCCAACGAACTCTCTCGATTGTAGTACAATTATGCTAACGAACCTTGACCTCCTGGTCCATGTTTTCGATAGAATCCTCAACATCTGCAACTTGTCTTTAACCTCAGACTCTAATAAGGGTATCACAAGCGTTTCATCGGACAAACACTGCCTTAGATTCGAGTTATAAATGTTATCATGCACGTTACTCAATTCGTCAGGTAACTCGAGTTTGTAGGCGACGTGACCGATTCTTTCCAAAATTCGTAATAACTTAACGTAACGTACACTAAACTTGCCATGCTTCCCAAGCGTACCACACCCTCCCAGGGTTTTCAATATGATTCGACCGCCTACAATGAACTTCTAGTGTTATCCGATCCCAGAAACCTTCCCAAGAGTTTCGAGTACAAGTCCTAGACCTGTGATTAGGTTGTCATCCACCCACCTTAATCCAACAAGGAGATTAACGTAACTGCTCATGCAACGCCTCAACAGAGCTGTCTGAATACTAGAATGGTAACTGCCATAGTAGACCTCAACACACGCTCGCAGCATGTCTTCGAGTGGCAGGGGGTTCGCTGACTCTGACCATTTGTCCCGTGGTGATAAGTAATGCTCATGTCTAGACGTGAGCCAGGAATGTTGTGTAATGCCTGTCGTAAGTCAGGTATAGATCAAAATCAGAGATAACAGGAGTTGGCACCTCGTGCCTAAAAGCCGCCTCTCTCAGAGGAATATTCACAAACTGTGAAGACTCGTCAGTTTCCTTGATTGCAATAGACTGTACTGGTTACATGGGACAATCAACGATCACTCAGGTGATATCGGTTCTGTTCTGAGATTTAGGTAGGCCTGTGACAAAATCCATGGCTGTTTGTTCCAATCTCCAAATAGGTGTTTCTGATTGCTGACACAAACCAAAAGGTTTCTGATGTTCCACCTTGACTTTTGCACAAGTCAAACGTCGTCCACATGCTTCGCTGCATAGGCCTTCAAGCCCAGTTATCAGTACAAGATCCTTAGATCCCAATACATTCCATCAAAATCCAGATGACTAGAATATCGTGGCCGATGCGCTTCGCTCCACACAAGTTCCCTTGGATTGCCGTACAGTGGAATCCGTAGTCGTTCCATGAAGTAGCGAATATCGTCCGACCTGCCAAAGGTTGCTTCCCCATGCCCCGCATGGGTCAATCTTGAGAACTCTCTTCCTTCAGTTCTTCAATTGAACAAGGCGAGTCTGGTCAGGTATGTTAAAGTCGATAGCGAGCTGCAAAGCTCGTGCACGTCCAGGTTTCACGGTCGTATTCATTCAAAAGTTCCACCCAGTGTTGCCATCACATGTCTAGCTCTCTTGAAACAAGGGTACATGGGAGGCCCTTGTGATCGGTCTAAGTGGTGCATTCGGTACCGTCCAAGTAATGCCTCCAATTTAAATCCAAAGTCTACGGCTTCCACCACAGGTCGTGACTCGTGCAGTTCTTACTGTAAGTCCACCACGTGGGCCATCTCCTTTTCATGTTGCATCGATGTGTAACTGGGACTCTGATTCGAACCATCATGGTATACCGCCAGATCATCGGTACCCTCGGATAGAAGTGGTGCTCGGTGCGTTGCAGGGTTGGGTTTCAAAAGCTGAAAAGACGTTCCCCTGTTTTATTTCCCACGAATTCACAGCTCCCCGCTGTGCTAAGGAGGTTGAAGTTGCGTAATCTTCGAAAATCCCATGATGAATCTGCGATAGTATCCAGCGAACCCAAGGGATTGTTGTATCCCAGAAGGAATCTAAAATTGCATAAGGTCAATCTGAAATTCCACCTGACGATGTGGAGGTAAACCAGGTAACTCTTCAGAAAACACGTCAGAAAATTCACGAACAACTGGAAGGTACTCGATCTACCTTTCTTCAGGTTGCGAATCGGTGACGAGAGCTAGTATAGCAGGGTAGCCCTTCCGTAGACACTTCTGGGCTTTCATGGCTGAGATGATGCCAACCATGGCACCACTACGATGATCTTGAACTGATAAGGATTCCCCACTAGGGAGAGGGATATGCACGATTTTCTCTTTACAGAGAATTTCCGCTTGATGCTTATATAACCAAATCCATGTCAACGACCACGTCAAAACTTACAGGAGTATCGGAAAGTAGGTCAATGTCGAACACTTGACCCATGAGATTAAGTTTACAACAAAAAAGAACATGAGAAGCTTCTATCGATTTACTATCAGTTAATTCTACTACATGCTTATTTACAAGAGGGGTGGGAGTCAGTCCTAACTGACGACTGAGCCCCAAAGACACCTAACTCCAATTGGCACCAGAGTTGAATAAAACAGAAACAAAAAGATCATTTAAAGAAGACGTACCGGTCTCAGCATTGCCATAATTGCGAGCCTCCCCAGCGCCAATAGTAAATGCTCTTCCACGTGCCCTGTTCCCACCATTATTCCCATTGTTGTCATTCCTAGTATTGTTGTTGTTGCCAGCATTCTGATTAAGCTGAGGGCAATCCCGCTTAAAATGGCCCTCATCACCACACTGAAAACAACCCTTACGATTTCCCTGATTCTGTTGAGGCTGCTGCCTCTCCTGTTGCTGCGGCGGCTTTGGGAGCCAGACCCTACAATCTTTAGCCATATGACCCACCTTATTGCACCTGTGACATACCCGAGTGCACGGCCCGCGATGGTGGAACATACACTTATTACACTTTGGTAGCTTTCTCGCGTAGGAGCCCTGATTTGAATTGTCGCTCTGATTATGATTCACCGAAGGCGACTGGCTAAAACTGTGATTGTTACTGTTGCCTGCCCTTTTCTGAGATTGACTGGCACTAGTTGCTTTGTCAGCATCGTTCCATTTTCGCTTGTTATCACTAGCAGGTGTGATAGCTGTAGCAGCAGTGGTAGTAGTAGATTTACGAGGCGGCAATGAGCCACGCTCGACCTCTTGGTCAGTAATCTTATGTGCCAAACGAATGATCTGGGGCAGATTGTTAACGTTTGCAGTAGTGACATAGCCCTTTACAGCTGATGCTAGGCCCTTGAAAAAATGTCATCAACAAGTTTAATGAAAACCAACACGTTCAGCGGAAGCAAATAGTAAACCAAAGTTAAATTGTTTCAAAACCAATGTATAGTGTCAAGTATTCAATCACATGAATCTCTCTAGTCGACCCATGACCACTCCAGCTACTCCAAACAACAAGTTCCCAAATCTAAGATATCTAACGACCTGCGAGCATGCAACAAGTGTATCAGACAACGCTGATGAGTTCATAGTTTTACAAAAACATTGGTTACCAAGTGTTTAGTTAATCCATTGAATTTACAATGTTGATAATACCCCGAATACAAGACGGCTCCTGATTTACATTGCCCTTTCTCCAATGCTCCTATCAAAGCATTGGTCATGACTAGGTCATTAGTTCAACACCCGTCCTCCCAGGTACGTGGTGAGGTTGCCAAACATAAGTAGCGCTACTAACTAATACCATGTTACCTCTCAGGTAACCAAACAACACGGAGGGACTTTAAAGGTGATAGGATGAGTATATTATCTAACATTACCGATTTACAACAAGACATATTCCTCTCAGGAATACCCAAACAAGTTACCCAAAAACCCATCCCTCACAGGGATACCCAAAGACTGTCCCAACCACCGGGACGCATGCTCAAGAGAGATGAACTTACCTTTGGTTTGCTCGGTAAGATTACAGTATGTGTTCACAGTTTGATCAATCCAATCCTAATATGGTTTCAGTACCAGTCAGTTACTTACACACATAAATCGCATATCTTTATTATGCAAGTATGAATAAGCTTGGCACATATTATCACACGAGTTATAGCGAGTATTCAAGTTATATACACCTTCACATCACAAATCCATATACCTTATATCACACATTAACACCTCATTTACCATTTACATACACATAGTTGGTTCACGTATACGCCCACATCACAAATTCATACTACACCCGACACATAGCAAGTTAACACCCACTGTTCGATCTAACAGGTTCCGGCCCGGCCGGCACTTGGCCCAATACTCAAACAGTCCCCTACGCAGCCCATTAACTAACCACTTATGTTCAATATCAACCGTGCAGCCCAATAATTTGCCAGCCTAGCCTAATAGGTGTTAAGCCCAAACCCTCTACCCGACTTACATTCTGCTCCCCTTTGCTCGGCCCAACCACACCACCCCAAGCCCAACAGAAATCGTAGCAACAATGTGGCCCAATGCTCCCAATATTCAGCATACAGGTCCGATTTTCATGAAAGCCATATATCCTTTTATTTCATAACAGTGGATTATCATTATGCATTTACACCCTAAATTAAATAACACAACACTTCTTATTTCTCAACCTAGTTTAATCAGTTCATCATGTCATCTAAACAAGCCACATATAGGTTCACGGCCCAAACATAGTACATGTCTTCACTACTCTATATTAACCCTTTTAATCAACAATCCCTAAAACCACACATAACAACCATTAAACAATCTAAATATATGATCATGGCATCAATAGACATAGTTTACATGTACAACAATATCGTTAATCGACCACACAATCTTGTTTCAATAATCTGGTCATTAGTCTAACCCATAACAACTTGTACAAATTCCGAATACTATTAACAAGAACCATAGTCATATGTTCATCATATATTATGATACAATTATAATCTATAATCAGGCATTAAAATCATGCAACCAATCAACTACCAATCCATGCCAATTCATATATTACTCTTCCATGTTAGATCAGAATATAAACTAGTTGTTGCAAAGAAATCCTAGATTATTCTTATATCAATTCAAGCATCAACAAGACAACAAGCAGATTACATGGATTATGTAACATACTAACCGAAGTGTAGGAGATACACTAGCAGGCTTCGATGAAGAGGGGGGGGGGGGGGTTTCTCCTGCTGTACGTAACGTATGGGACTAGTAGGGGTTTGCTTTGGAGTTGTGTGATAAGCAAACATATACATATAAATGGGTAAGGATCTGATTTTGGGCGATTACCCTAAAACCGGGATGGGCTTTAGTCCCTTCACTTGGGCCAGTCATAAGACCATGGTTTAGGAGTGGGCTACATTCCTAATGTTCATTTAACCAAATACCCGCCCCCATATAAAACATGTTTCGGGCCTGATTTACGATGTGGGCCAAACGAGAGAGACCCAAGTGGTCATGAAGTGTGTTACGAGTGGGTTTGCGGCCCAATTCAATGGATTAAACAATACGTCTAATGGGTTCGTAAATCAAACATGCAATGACTATCCAATATACGAATAATGGATTCATGTATTACTACTCACACGCACACAAACATTTAATGGATTAATCGTAAATACACACGTTAACGTTTGTGGGATTTGTGTAGTGCTAACCGGAATATTCGGGTTGTCACATTACCGCTTCCAGATGTAAATCCGGTACGAAACACCCCGATAAATAAATGAAATGGCATAAGGTTTGTACCTGCGGTAAATCCGGTATACCGGTTTAAAATGTAATATCGGTACCGGCCCAACGTTATTTTAGTTTGGGTTGTTACTTATTTTTATCATACATGTTACTTATCTTACGTAATTTTATAGATTATGATAATTCGTGACTAACACTTCTTATTTAATATTGTATGAAACGAAAATAGTTATCCTCTAGTTGATGAGGATGACTATACTAATAAATTTCATCTTTTATACGATTGTGAACTTGATGTATTCAATACTCAAATGACTTAAACATATCTTTATTTGAAGGACCTCGTTGGAAAATTGAATGATTTTCGATTATCTTTTGGATTATTTGTTATTATGATTTAACTTTTGGATTATCTTTTAATATGTAATAATACATTTCTGGATTAACTTTTGAGTTGATGTTGTAATTTATGAAAAGGTAAATTACACTTTTCGTCATTTATGTTTGTACCGGATTGCCATGGATAACCTTTAACTTCAATAATTACAGCCACAGTCCTTTGTAGGGCTGTAAACGAACCAAACGAACACGAACAAGACCTTGTTCGTGTTCGTTTGTTAAAAAATATATGTGTTCACGAACACTTATCGAACGAGATTTTATGTTTGTGTTCGTTTGTTAAGGAAATGAACTTGTTCATGTTCGTTTGTGTTTGTTTGTTAATTTTAGGCAACGAATGTTGACGAACACAAATAAGCACAAATTAATGTTAATGAACACAAATGGAAACAAACGAACACAAATAATAGTTCATGAACAGAATATATAATACACTCACACTTATTAGATATTTAATTTGTCAGAATTTTGATATATTTAAATAAATATAAAAACTAAAAACACTAATGAACTATCGAACACAAGTGAACACGTTACCGACGTTCACGAACATAAACGAACGAACGCGGCCTCTGTTTATGTTTGTTCATTTAACTAAACGAACGAAATTTCTTGTTCATGTTCGTTTGTTTAATAAACGAACGAACACAAACGAACTTCCCGCCGAACGGTTCACGAACTGTTCGCCGAACGTTTGGTTTGTTTACAGCCCTAGTCCTTTGTTTGAAAAACTCGTTATGTCCTACGTCCTTTAGCCATAACCTAGTTAAAATTTTCAGTTAAATATTGCATTTGCCTGATACTAATTTTCCTTTGTGTTTAAAAGATCTTTTTTTTTTATTTCATTTTCAAAGCCACATATCACCCTGAACTCCCCTTCCTCTTTCTCCTCTCTCATGTCTCTCTCTCTAGAAAACGGCCAGCCAGCACCACCATTGTGGCGGAGCCACGGCGGCAGCGCCACCCCACCATCTTCGACAACCACCAACTCCAACTGCCACCACCACCACCACCCCAAATTCAACTCAAACCCCCAAATTCAACTCAAACCCCCAAATTCACAAACAATTAACAAAACCTAACCACCAACTTCACAAATAACTAAGATACGAAAGCAATTAAACAGCAAAAACTTGCGAGAGTGTGAGTGAATTAAGTAAGAGGAAGCGTCCGGATGCATAATCGTGTTGTCGGTTAAATTCGTGCTCCGATTCAACCTCTTCTTCCGATTGATCACCGAACAGATTCTGCATCATCTGATGCCGTTTCTCTTCGCTCACCATTGTCGTAAATCGTCGATTGATTGTTTACTTTGACCGGAGTTGTCACCAGCGGCAGTTCCATCATGAATTTGTTACTCGATCAGCGATTTTGAGACAACTTCTTCGAATCGAAGGTAACCATCTCATCTCATCTTTATGTTTTGTGATTTAATTTCAAAAATCTCTGCGATTGATTTCTCATTGGCATACACATTGTTGTGATTTTATATGTTCTTTTTTCTTTTTGTTTTTAAGTTTGATGATTTTGTTTTATTTATAAATATACTTTTAAATAAAAGGATAGGGTTAAATGACTGAAATACCCTTAATGTGTAAGCACATGTCATACTTAACTGAAAATTTTAAACTAGTTTGCGCTAATGGACCTAGAGTGTAATAGGTTTTTTAAATAAAAGACTGTGACCTGACTGTAATTATTGAAGTTAAAGCCTATCCATTGCAATCCGGTGCAAATATAAAGGACGAAAAAATGTAATTTACCCTTTATGAAACTATAAAGTTAACTAGTTAATCCGGTTGAACCGTTCGGTACAACCTGATTCAACTGGTTAAACCATTTTTTAGTCTAATCCGGTTTGATTTAAAAACCGGTTTTTAAAAGATTGCTCAGATCTCCAAAGATTCACCAGATCAGAAACAAAACAATAGAATACAAAACACAGTCCAACTACAGAACATAACACAACACAAACTCATAATAATCCCTCCAATAATCACACACACATATTTCAGATTCACCCACTAAACTTTCAATCAAAACCCAATTCATATCATTAAAAGACACACCAATATTGTGTTGAAAACTTGAAATGGGGTCACTGAAGACTGAAGAGGAGATAGAAGAATCAAAGGATGCTGTTTTGTATGTTAATGGTGTCTGTAAAGTTCTTCCTGATGGTTTGGCTCACTTAACATTACTGGAGTATCTGAGAGGTAACAAATAAATATTAATCTCTTTGAAATTTTGCTTCATGGGAGGGATTTTTTAATTACAAATTAATTAATATTTTGTTGGACCAAATTTGGTTACCTAATTGTAAATGGTAATTCATGTTACTGGATGATGTATATGTTTATTTGTTCTACCTAATGTTTGATGATGATGATATGAGTTTTATTAATTTCAGGTGATTAGTTTTTGTTTTTTGGGTCTACTAAACTACACCCATTTGGATCTTTTGACACCCGATATATGTCTCTTATATGCCTATACCAGTCGTATATGCATTGTTATTATGTTCGAGTCGTATAGTTCATGTAAGAAAAAGACCCATCAGGGGTGTGCCGTTATCCTGAGCCTTAACTTTTTTTTTGGTGGTGATTCAGATGCAGGTTTAACCGGAACTAAGTTAGGCTGTGGTGAAGGAGGTTGTGGGGCTTGCACTCTTATGGTGTCTTACTTTGATCGAAATTCCAAAAAATGCGTGTGAGTTTGTCTTTCTCCATACACATACACATACACATACAGGGTGGGGTTCTAGAGTGAACACTAGTGTCTTTGCGAACTGAGTGAACAAATCCTCGCCATTGATTTACACACGTGTATGGCTAGGATTTCATCATCAAATCGTAAATACACTAGTGTATTTCATCATCAAATCCTAGCCATTGATTTACACACGTGTATGGCTAGGATTAGTTCGCTCAATTCGCAAATACGCTAGTGTTCACTCTTGAACCTAATCCTATACATATACATATACATCTAGGGTTAGGTTCATTAGTGAACAACCCCCTTGATTGTGAACACTAGTGAACTAATCCTAGCCTTACGATTTGATGATGTAAATCAATGGTCAGGATTTGTTCACTCAGTTCACAAATACACTAGTGTTCACTCTAGAACCCTACCCCATATACATATACGTATACGTATACGTATACGTATACGTATACGTATACGTGTTTTCCTTTTTTCCTCTTCTTTTCTTTCTTGAGTAATATGAGCAAAGATTCAAGTCAATTGAAAAAGTTTGAGGATTTACCTAGGGTTGATTAGAGATTTAGAGCTGGGAATATTATGAGACTATGGTTAACACGAGCTTGGTTCTAAAATGCACGCATAATGTGTGCATCATAAGATGCGGTGGTGAGATTGCATCGTGCGATGCGATTCCATGATGCACATCTGATTATCGATTGCGCAGTGGTTCGAGTATTTGAACAAATAGGACTAGAGTATTAGCCGAGATTTATATATTTGTGACTATATTGTAATTATGTATAGATTACAGTTTCCATGTTTAGTGCTAGGGTTAGTCCCTATATAAAGGAACCCTTTGTAATCGTTTTATTCATTCAGAAAATATGATTCACAACCACTTTTATGGTATCAGAGCCCTAGGTTCTGAATACCCCCTTCCTGCTCTCTTTTTTTCCGATATCCTGCTGTTTCGACAGCCTTCTTCTTTTCCGATAACCCAGCACTTCTACCCTATGGATCCCGAAAACAAAAAGGATGCACCTGAGTCATCCAATTCCGATAAACCCACCAAAACCCTGCACCCAGCCTACTCAGTAACAAACGTGCAGTCCAAGATACGTACCCTCGATGGCGTTAAGGTTACATATACTTCCTGGGTCAAACTTTTCTGGCTCCATGCCGTGGCATATCAGGTCTTCGATCACATCGACGGAACCTAACCCCCACCAAAAACCGCTGCCGAATACCAATCATGGAAAGAACTGGATGCTCTCGTTCTCCAATGGATTTACAGCACTGTGTCTGATGACCTCCTACCCCGGGTTCTTGAAAGCGGTCCTACGGCTCGCCATGCGTGGGTGAAGCTCGAAAAAATATACCTGAGCAACAAGAAAGCTCGGGCCGGGGCGCTTGAAACCAAGTTTTGCAACCTCACATTGTCCGCCTGCTCGTCTTTGGACGACTACTGTCAGCGCCTCAAAGACCTCGCGAACCAACTCGAGGACGTGGACCATCCGGTCACTGAAGAACGTCTGGTACTTCAACTTGTTCGGGGGCTGCCTGGAGAATATGATACGACTGCCTCTCTTATTAACGCAAATAATGCAGATTGGGATCTTGCTAGGAGCATGTTGGAGGATGAAGTTATTCGACAAGAAGCCCGTCAAAAGACCACCCAATCCGTCCATGTTGCAACCTCTCAAAACCAAACCCCCCCTAACCAACAACATCCTCACCTAACCAACATCCTCACCCTCCAACCGGTTCCAATAACTTCAACAACCCCTCATCCCAGCAACCCTATTATAACCGATCTGGACGTGGCCGAGGACGTGGTCGGGGGCGTAGTAACCGCGGCCGCGGTTATGGACGCGGTAACAACCCTTCACCACAAACTTGGGCCCCAAACAACCTCCCCTACCCCCAATGGGCTTGGTGGAACACTCCACCTTGCCCCTATCCGACCCAACCCGCCTTTTAGCCCACTGCTCCCTATTCCCAACCCACGGCCCAAAACCAGTCGGCCCACTATACTGCAGCCCACCCGCCGACCCTGAACCCACCCACACCCGCCTACGGCCTGCCATCTTACACACCGCAAGCCCACTACAGTGCTAACCAACCTACGGGTTGCAATCCTATGTGTCCATCAGACCAATGCCGCCTTCTCCTCGATGCAGCTCAACTATGACCCGAACTCAGTTATGGACACGGGAGCAACATCACACGCCACAGATGAACAAGGTATGATAAAAAATTCCGACTCTTTTCCTATTAACAGTAATATATTAGTCGGCAATGGCGCGTCTTTGCCCGTTCACGGGTCGGGAACGGGCTATTTAACCTTACCCAACCGAACTTACATCCTACCCAGAATCCTTTATTGCCCACAAATCATTAAAAAGTTAATTTCTGTTAGACGATTTACTCATGACAACAGTGTTTCTATTGAGTTTGACCACTTTGGTTTTTCTTTGAAGGACCTTCGAACTGGGCGTCTTCTTTCCCGCCACAATAGCACCGGGGATCTTTATCCAATCACACCACCAGAACTACCACCTCAAGCAACCTTCATCACCTTAACATCTCTTCCATGGCATGATCGTTTGGGGCACCCCGGCGCTCAAGTCTTAGATGTTCTTAGTTGTCATTTTAATTTTAATTTATCTTGTAATAAGAACAAATCATCTAGTATGTCATTCTTGTCAACTTTCCAATAGCAAACATTTACCTTTTTATGCATCTAATTCTTTTACTTTTTCGCCATTTGATATCATTCATTGTGACCTTTGGACTTCCCCCGTCCTAAGTAAATCTGGATATAAATATTATATGGTTTTGATCGAAAATTTCACACTTCATTTGGGTATACCCCTTAAAATTTAAAGAGTTAATTGCTCGGATGGTCCCTGTGGTTTCACGTTTTTTCACGTTTAGTCCCCACCTTTTGAAAATAGCATGTATGCTCCCTATGGTTTGTCATTTTGTTACTCGAATAGTCCCCCAACATTTACTCTAGGGACTATCCGAGCAGTGGCGGATCTAGAAACGAAACTAAGCCGTAACGTTTTATAAATAAGCCGTAACGAAATCGAAAAAACATCAAATTTTTCCAAAATTTACACTAATTTTTCCAAATTTTTCCGCGCCAAGCCGTAGCGGAGGTTGCCCCCCCCCCCCCCCCCCCCCCCCGATAAGCCTTATGTCCGCCACTGTATCCGAGTAACAAAATGACAAACCATAGGGAGCATACCTGCTATTTTCAAATAACTGACATCTACTCAGGGACTATCCGAGTAACAAAATGACAAACCATAGGGAGCATACCTGCTATTTTCAAAAGGTGGGGACTAAACATGAAAAAACTTGAAACCACAGGGACCATCCGAGCAATTAACTCAAATTTAAATCTGAAACTTTTCCAACTTTTGTTAAGTTTCACCGCATGATTGCCAACCAATTCAACAGACAAATTAAAACCTTCCAATGTGACCCTCGGCGGTGAGTTTGACAATAATGCTTTTAAAACATTTGCCACCCAGCACGGCTTGTTATTTCGTTTTTCCTGTCCCCAAACTTCTTCCCAAAACGGCCGTGCCGAGCGCATGATCCGTCGTCTAAACGACATCATTCGTGCTCTCCTTATCCACTCACATCTTCCACCTACTTTCTGGGTCGAAGCTCTTCACACCGCTGCTTACCTTCACAATATTCTTCCTACGAAAAGACTTAACTTTTTTACTCCTACTTTTGCCCTCTACCTTCGACACCCCACATACGACCATGTTCGGGTGTTCGGATGCGCCTGCTATCCGAACACCTCCGCAACTCAACCCCACAAACTTCACACGAGATCCACCAGGTGCATATTTCTTGGTTACCCTCCTGACTTTCGGGGGTACCGATGCTTTGACCCTACGATCGGGAAAGTCACTATTTCTCGGCACGTTTCGTTTGATGAAACCGTCTTCCCGTACACCATACCCACCCCATCATACCGGTTTCTTGACGATATCACCCCCCCCCCCCCCCCCCCCCCCCGGATTTACCTTTTCTACACCCGTGACCTCCAACAACCCGCCACCACCACCCACGACTACCCCCTCGGCCTACTACTACCACTACTATTTCCCCTTTCCCCTTCACCTATTCCCGTCGCCAGCGACCACCACAAACCCAACCTGTCCAAACATCCCCGACCCCTATACAACCCTCTACCCATCCGTATACACCCGTCCCGCAGCCACCATCACAGCAAGGTCCGGCTGTCCAGCAGCCTACAGCTGTAAATCAGCCGCTACCCCCGGCCACCTACGGTTGTCCAACAGCCTACGCCACCGCCCCAGCCGCCCCAAAATCAATCTTCCCACCCAATGGCCACCCGATCCAAAACCGGAAGCCTCAAACCTCCCATCTATTCCCTTAACACTAATACCTTATCTCCTGTCCCTAAAACCTATCAACAGGCCTTTACCGACCCGAACTGGCTGCGCGCCATGCAGACTGAATATACTGCTTTACAGGAAAATGAGACGTGGGATTTGGTCCCTCGGCCGGCTGATAGACCTGTTATCAGATGTATGTGGCTCTTTCACCACAAATTTAAATCAGATGGCTCGCTTGAAAGGTATAAGGCGAGATTGGTTGTTAATGGGAAATCACAAACCGTGGGCATTGACTGTGAGGACACTTTTAGTCCGGTTGTAAAACCTGCCACGATTCGCACCGTGTTATCACTTGCCGTTTCTAAATCGTGGCCCATCCATCAGTTGGATGTCAAGAACGCTTTTTTACATGGCCACCTTAATGAAACGGTCTTTATGCATCAGCCGCCAGGGTTCATTGATAGACGATTTCCAGGTTTTGTTTGCAGGTTGAAGAAATCTTTATACGGGCTTAAACAGGCTCCACGAGCTTGGTACACACGGTTTGCGAACTACATCTTATCCCACGGGTTCAAGAGTAGTGCGTGTGACAATTCTCTATTCATATACAGTAGCGGCCAGGAAATTGCGTATCTTTTGTTATACGTAGATGATATTGTCCTCACAGCTTCCTCTGACAAGTTGCTGCACGACATTATTCAGACACTCTCACGAGAGTTTGCCATGTCTGATCTGGGTTCATTGCATCATTTCTTGGGCATTCGGGTCACTCGTCAAGCAAATGGCCTATTTTTGGATCAGACACAGTATGCCAAAGACATCATTGCTCGGGCCAACATGACATCTTGTAAACCCTGTGCAACTCCAGTTGATCTATCTTCTAAATTAAGTGCCACGGATGGCCCTCTGTTTCATGACCCAACTCTTTACCGCAGCCTTGCTGGAGCTCTTCAGTACCTCACTTTCACCCGTCCGGACATATCTTATGCGGTACAACAAGTTTATTTATGCACGAGCCTCATGATCCTCATTATACTTTCATGAAGCGCATACTTCGGTACATTCAGGGGACGTTGGACTATGGCATCCGCATGACAAGATCCAATACGCATTCCTTGGTTGCCTACTCCGACGCTGACTGGGGCCGGTGCCCGGATTCTCGTCGATCTACAAGTGGTTATTGTGTATTTCTGGGGAATAATTTGCTTTGTTGGTCCTCTAAGCGCCAGCCTACTGTTTCGCGTTCAAGTGCGGAGGCTGAATACCGAGGTGTTGCGAATGCCGTTGCTGAGGTCACTTGGTTACGAAATTTACTGCTTGAGCTACACGTCCCCCTCCTACAGGCTTCGGTAGTATTTTGTGATAATGTTTCCGTAGTATACTTGTCTAATAATCCTGTACAACATCAGCGTACGAAGCATATAGAAATCGATATCCATTTTGTACGCGAGAAGGTCCGCCTAGGACATGTCCGGGTCTCTCATGTCCCTGCTCCGTATCAGTACGTGGATATACTTACCAAAGGATTATCTTGGCAACTTTTTCAATCATTTCGATCCAGTTTGACCGTTTGCCCAAGGACCGCTCAAACTGCGGGGGAGTATTAGCCGAGATTTATATATTTGTGATTATATTGTAATTATGTATAGATTATAGTTTCCATGTTTAGTGCTAGGGTTAGTCCCTATATAAAGGGACCCTTTGTAATCGTTTTATTCATTCAGAAAATATAATTCACAGCCACTTTTATAGAGATGATGAGAATATCATATATTTTAGTGTTTAAAAGTTAAGAAGTTAAATATGATCTATAAATAACTTTTTAGTATTTTTTAATAATGAATGCCTCGACACATGATGCCACAATTGAAAAACATGTAACGGGGTCAACTCGCTTAACCCGTTTATATATGACACGCATAACACGTTTAACTTATAAGTCTACATGGCCCATTTTTTATCCGTTTATCAAAATGGCGTAATTTTTATAGTTTTATTAGTAGTTAAATATGGATTGTAGTTTTTTCAACTTTTCCTTCATCATGTTAATTGTCTTATTATTGCTTAACTGTGTTTAGCAAGTCATGTCAATGATCGGGCTAAACATCTCGTGTCATTTGTATTATTGAACTGGTTACATGTAATCGCATTAAACGCGATGTCGGTATTAGTGTTTAAGAAAATAACAAGTTTATATAATCGTGGCGTGTTTGAATTCAACACTCGTGTTAATTGCATGGTCTAGCAACCATCAAATTGTTTTGCTAATCAACTAAAATTTGTTTTGGTTATGTAGTTCACCGGTTGTATGATTTCTTTCTTTTTTATTATTATTTTGGTCAGGCACCAAGCAATTAATGCTTGTTTGGCTCCACTATATTCTGTCGAAGGAATGCATGTAATCACAGTGGAAGGAGTAGGGAATCGTAAATTCGGTTTACATCCGGTTCAGGTAGCGTTTACTTCCATCAATTTTGTTACACGAAACAGGTTTATAGCCACTGTGAAATATATATTGTTAATATATATATACATTTCTTGTAAAATATATACAGGAATCATTAGCTAGTCGTCACGGTTCACAATGTGGATTTTGTACACCCGGATTTATCATGTCAATGTATGCACTATTAAGATCCAGCAAAACCCCACCTACGGAAGAGCAAATTGAAGAAAGCCTTGCGGGAAATTTATGTCGATGCACCGGTTATCGACCGATTCTCGATGCGTTTCGAGTCTTTGCAAGCAATGATTCGTTATACACAAGTGGTTCTGTTACATCACAAGAACCTAAAAACGGCGAGTTTATTTGCCCTTCAACTGGCAAACCGTGCTCTTGTGGGCCCAACAAAGAAACCGTCGAAAAATCTGATGTTTGCCAAAGTGTCTATAAAGCTGTTTCGTATAACGAAACTGACGGAAGTTCGTATACAGACAAAGAACTCATATTCCCACCTCAGCTTTTATTGAGGAAATCAAGTTATTTAAGTTTAAGCGGATTTAACGGGATCAAGTGGCATAGACCGTTATTGTTAAAACACGTATTGAAGTTGAAGTCGAGATATCCCAACGCAAAGTTAGTCGTAGGAAACACGGAAGTGGGAATCGAAACTCGGTTAAAGAAAATTCACTACCCGGTTTTTATATCGGTTACCCATGTACCCGAGCTTAATATTTTGACCGTTGACCACGATGGAATCGAGATCGGTGCCGGTGTTCGGCTCTCCGAGCTTCAAAACTTTTTAAAAAAAGTTATTGAAGAACGTCCGGTTTACGAAACATCTTCTTGTAAGGCTATCGTCGAACAAATAAAATGGTTTGCGGGAACACAAATACGAAATGTTGCGTCGGTTGGTGGGAATATATACACCGCAAGCCCGATTTCCGACTTGAATCCACTTTGGATGGCGGCACAAGCAAAATTCAAAGTTGTTGACGGTAAAGGAAACGTTAGAACCGTTTTGGCGGAGAATTTCTTTTTGGGTTATCGTAAAGTGGATTTGGGGAGTAACGAGATTCTTTTATCGGTTTTGCTTCCGTGGACTTGTGAGTTTGAGTACGTAAAAGAATTTAAGCAGGCTCATAGACGGGATGATGATATTGCACTTGTAAACGGCGGGATGCGTGTTTTTCTCGAAAAAAGCGATAAAAAATGGATCGTTTCTGATGCGTGTATCGTGTACGGTGGTGTTGCTCCGGTTTCGTTATCAGCTGTAAAAACGAAAGATTATTTAATCGGGAAGGCGTGGAATAAGGAGCTCTTGCAGAACTCGTTGGAAATCTTGAAGCAGGATGTCGTGATTTCGGAAAACGCGCCAGGTGGCATGGTGGAGTTTCGTAAATCATTGACGTTAATTTTCTTTTTCAAATTCTTTTTATGGGTATCTCATCAGATGAACGGTCAAGATTCGTTTAACGAATCCGTACCTGCGTCACATTTATCCGCTATCGAGTCGTTTCACCGTCCATCAGTCACGGGTAGTCAAGATTACGAAATTACGAAACAGGGGACTGCGGTGGTGTCCCCAGAGGTTCATATGTCGGCAAGACTTCAGGTAACGGGAGAGGCTGAGTACACCGATGACACCCTGATGCCACCTGGCGGTTTACACGCTGCTTTGATATTAAGTAAAAAGCCTCATGCTCGTTTACTTACGATTGATGATTCGGGTGCCAGGTCATCACCAGGATTTGCTGGCATCTTTTTCGCCAAAGATATCCCGGGTAGCAAATTTACTGGCCCTATTATTGAAGATGAGGAAGTTTTTGCTTCCGAGATCGTCACTTGTGTTGGTCAGGTACATAATTTCAGAACTTACGGTATTGGTTAAAGCTTAAAGATAGAAAAATGGGTGAGCAGGGTGGGTTGGATAATGGGTCGGCCAACCCAGAAACATTTTTACTTTCTTTTCTAAACGTATCTCGTATCTCTATAAATTTTATATCCTAACTTACGCAGGTTATAGGAGTAGTTGTTGCCGACACTCACGAAAACGCAAAGATCGCAGTGAGAAAAGTGGTCATCGATTATGAAGATCTGCCAGCAGTATTATCCATAGAGGATGCTGTCAAGTTCAAAAGTTTCCATCCAAATACTCAGGTGTTTAAGTAAAGGGGACGTTGACCTCTGTTTTCAATCAGACCAATGTCATAAGATCATTGAGGGCGAGGTTCATATTGGTGGTCAAGAACACTTTTATTTGGAGCCACAAAGCACCTTCGTCTGGACTATGGATGGTGGCAACGAGATTCACATGATTTCATCAACTCAGGTAAGCAGCAAATGCTTTGGCATGTTAATGAGGTGTTTCGATTTATGTTTTTGTAACTAATATTTGTCGTAAGTCGTAACTTCAGTTTTTAACATTTGATTGTCTCCTGATTTTCTGATTATTAGGAGTCAAATAACCGGTTTCAAACCGGCCACCACAAAATTGATTGTAAGAGACAACAAAGTTTTGTCCCTTCCCACAATTAGGGGTGTTCAAAAAGCTCGTAGCTCGCGGCTCACTTGAAGCTCGCTCAGAAAAAGCTTGGTTTGTAAACGAGCCGAGCTTGAGCTAGGTCTGGCTCGGTGCGAGCCGGCTCGAATATATATTAACTTTAATTTAAATGTATATAAATATTTGTAAAAAAAAAAAACTAACGAGCGAACTCGATTGGGCTTGACCTGGCTTGAACTTTTTACGAGACAAGCTTGAGCTCGGCTTTTCAACTCGATAAAATAACGAGCCGAGCCAAGCTGTAGCTCGTTTAAGTTCGAGCTGGAGCTCAACCTGACTCGGCTCGATTACAAACTACCCACAATGACATCAATTTTTGTCATTACTCATTTGATCTAGTATCAGAATTTACAAAACACTCACATCTGATTATTAGAGCTTCAAACAACTAAAGCACATTTTATTACAACTGATTATCTGGCTCTGAGTATTTAATATCACATAATCACTTTCAAAACATGCACCCAAACGTCCCGAGCGTCTTTCATACATTTCTGATTAAATTGCGTCTTTATTTCACACCAATTACTTTTAATATGTTTTTGCTTGTATTTAGGCACCGCAAAAGCACCAACAGTATGTGGCGCACGTGCTCGGTCTTCCAATGTCAAAAGTGGTTTGCAAAGTGAAACGAATCGGTGGTGGATTTGGCGGGAAAGAGACCAGATCAGCTTTCTTTGCGGCGGTTGCCTCTGTACCAGCATATTTGTTAAATCGTCCTGTTAAACTTACATTAGATAGAGATGTAGATATGCAAGTAACTGGTCAGCGACATAGCTTTCTTGGAAAATATAAGGTATGATCAATGTTTTGAAAACCGGACCGGACCGGCCGGTCTGGTTCACCCTATCAAACCCGTTTTGAGTCTAACCGGCCGATTGGACCGGGAACCAGCGGTCGGACCTGAAAACCGGGTGGTCGAACCGGATTTTGAAATTTTTTTTCAGTTTTATCCTATTTATTTTTATAATATTTACGGCATCACCTAGTTCTTACATCCGATCCGACCGGTCCGATCAGTGGACCAGTAATCAGACTGGTTCAACGTCCGGTCTGGTCTTGAAAACTAGTCAAAGTTAAGGTTTGGCTTTATTGTGGACTAAACTGGTGACATGAATTTATATAGGTCGGATTCACGAATGAAGGCAAGGTGCTTGCGTTAGATCTTGAAATCTATAACAACGCAGGGAATTCACTTGATTTATCTCTAGCAATACTTGAATGCTCAATGTATCACTCAGATAATGTTTATGAGATTCCAAATGTTAGAATTAATGGAAGTGTTTGTTTCACCAATTATCCTAGTAACACGGCCTTTAGAGGGTTCGGTGGGCCCCAAGGTATGCTTGTTTCCGAGAATTGGATTCAAAGAATAGCCACGGAAGTTAACAAAAGCCCAGAAGATATCAGAGTACGTATACGAATACAAAGCAATATTTGTTATATGTGTGTGTGTGTATCAAATATGTGAATGTGTATGTGCAATATATGTTATATATATATGTGTATGTGTATGTGTATGTGCAATATTTGTTATATATATGTGTGTGTGTGTATCAAATATGTGTATATGTATGTGTAATATTTGTTAATTGTTATATATATGTGTGTGTGTATCAAATATGTATATGCAATATTTGTTAATTATATATATGTGTGTGTGTGTATCAAATATGTGTGTGTGTGTGTGTCAAATATGTATATGCAATATTATATGTGTGTGTGTGTGTCAAATATGTATATGTTTTGAGATTACTATTTGTTATTATTAAAAAGTATGATTCTGTTCCAGGAAATAAATTTCAATAGTGAAGGGTCAATATTACACTACGGTCAAAAACTTCAAGACTGTACTTTGCAACGGCTGTGGGATGAACTCAAGAAATCCTGCAACTTCGTGAAAGTTAGAAGTGAAGTTGAAGATTTCAATCGTAATAATCGGTGGAAGAAACGTGGAGTTGCTATGATTCCAACTAAATTTGGTATTTCGTTTACAACAAAGTTCATGAACCAGGTGATTTTTGTTCAACATAAAAGACTATTTTTGTTTGCTTTTCATGTTTATGTTTACGACACTTGACAATAATGTGATTCTTGGTCCTTTTATGTATAAACTTTAGAGTAAAGTACACGGATGGTCCCTATGGTTTACCAAAATTTTGTATTTGGTCCCTGGCTTTCAAAAAGTACACGGATGGTCCCTCTGGTTTGCACTTTGTAACGCATTTAGTCCCCAGCCAACAAATCTAAAGGTTTTAGCATGTCCAAGTTATGGACCAAATGCGTTACAAAGTGCAAACCATAGGGACCATCCATGTACTTTTGGAAAAATCTGGGGACTAAATGCGTTACAGAGTGCAAACTACAGGGACCATCTGTGTACTTTTGGCAAGCTAGGGACCAAATCCAAAATTTTGGTAAACTACAGAGACCATCCGTGTACTTTAAACTTTATAAACAATCAGAATCTGTCAAAACACTCATAACAACTGATTATCTGATTATTACAATGTCAAAACACTCATAACAACTGATTATCTGATTATTACAGAGTGCAAACTACAGGGACCATTGATGTTGGACAGGTGCATTTCACTTTTTCTGCTTATCAATTATGCAACTATAGCAACGGTTTATTAATGTTTTTGCGTATTCCTGTACAGATTGAAGGAGCGTTTGTGCAAGGTATGGGATGGGTGGCTCTCGAGGAGCTGAAATGGGGTGATGCTGCTCACAAATGGATTCCGCCAGGTTGCTTGTTCACTTCGGGTCCAGGAAATTACAAAATTCCGTCTGTCAATGATGTTCCGTTCAAAGTCAAGGTTTCGCTATTGAAGGTATATATAACAACACTTCATTATAAAACAATTTTGCAGGGGTGTATAACAAATTCTCGAATTAATCAAATCGAATTTTTCGAATTTTTTTTTACCTGAATATGAATTTTATCTATCCTGTTCGAATTCGTTTCGAATTTTATGCCCAGTTCAAAATTTGATTCAATTCGTATTTGAAACTCGAATTCGGATGGATTCGATTTAATTCAAATTCACCCTAGATAAATTATTTTTTTTCTATGCTTGTGTGTATATATAAATATATATATATTCAGAGGCCGGTTATTGTACAATTGGCCTTAACGTACGACGCGTACGCTGTGAAAATATAACATGCGGCTTCAGTCTTCACAAACCCGGACAACCTATATCATGCGGCTTCATAAACCGGGAAAGCCTATAACATGCGGATTCACTAAACCCGGACACCTATAACATGCGGATTCACAAAATCGGAAAATATAACATGCGGATTCCTAAACTCGGAAAATATAACATGCTACTTCACAAACCTGGACACCTATAACATGCGGCTTAACAAACTCGGAAAAATATAACATGCGGAATACTTATCGCCTACGCTCGTACGTTAAGGCCAGTTGTATTTTACACTTTCTCTATATATTCATGTATATGTAAATACAAAAATATATATATGTATAATTAATTTGAATTTTGAATCGAATCAAATTAGAAGTCATAAATTTATATTCGATTCGAATTCGATTACCTGACTCGAATTTGAATCGAATCGAACCGAACAGACGAACACGAATATTTGAAAACCGAATTCTAAGCTTGATTATCAATTAGAATTCGAATACTGAACACCCCTATAATTTTGTAAAAACAAAAAAAACGAATAAAATAGATCAAGTTTATTATAAGTACATTTGTAGTAGTTAATTTGTTTTGTAATACAGGATGCACCAAATGACAAGGCTATACATTCATCAAAAGCTGTTGGTGAACCTCCATTTTTTCTGGCATCATCAGTCTTCTTTGTGATAAAAGACGCAATTATAGCCGCAAGAGCTGAATCAGGGTCTCATGGTTGGTTTCCTCTTGACAATCCTGGAACTCCGGAACGAATTCGGATGGCATGTGCGGATGAGTTTAGCGCACCGTTTGTCAAATCCGATTTCCGACCCAAACTCAGTGTTTAGCGAATGTTCAACCAAGTTCACGCGTGAAGCACGCGTTATTTATTGGAGAACTGTGGTGTATGCACAATGAACATTTTTTATAGTTATTTAATTTGATGTCAAAACAGTCATCCTTTGCAGAACTCTTATGAACTTGGTAAAATGTTACAAGTTTATTAATGACTGATTATATGTTGATTTCTAAACCATCTTTCAGAGCTTTACAATAATTTTCATATTAATAAATTATTATGACAAATTTTGAGTGTCGACATGGTTGATTTCTAAATAATTTTTATAACACTACAAGATTTATTAGTTCAACCTGTTTTACCACCCATTCAATCCGTTTATAACAACCTGTCAAAACCGTTTCTTTATTTACAACTTGTTAACCTGTTTGCGAGTCATGGCGGAGCTTGAACGAAAACTCAGATGGTGCCGAACTCTCAACATTTACACTATAAAAATCAATTTTCGGTAAAATTAACTATACGAGCGAAAAACGGTGGGGTATAAGGCTTTGCCAATGGAGTCATCAATTATCTGACTCACTTAGATAAATGGTACATGTTTGGGTTACGCAATTTTTACTTTCCACCCCAAGGTTTTCATCTTTTGTATTTTAACCCTTTTAATTGTTTACTTTTAATCCAAAACTTTTCATCTTTTATAATTTAACCCAAAACTTTTTTATTTACAACTTTGGTCCCCTATACTTTTTATCTTTCGCAAGTTTTTCGTTTTACGTTTCGTTCTAAAATTTGTGAGTTAATACGTCACAACGTGCGTGTGTGGTTCAACGTTTTTGGTCTATTTTTTTCACATTTGACAGGTATGTCGCAACGTGTCTATTTTCCCCCTTTGGCAAGCTTGCCGTAACAGGCGGATCCTACATCGACTTAGTTATTCTTTTCTACATTATTTTGCGAGCTTCGGGGCGTTTTTTGGGGAAAAAACGCCAAAAAACCCTCACTACGGGTGGTCTAAGTTGTAAGTTTGTTTTGAGCTGTTGTGATGAGTGCGACGTTTCCGTTTGAATCACATAAGGCTTGATGATGTGGTATAAAGTTCTAAGACTTTATAATGTCACATCACCGTTACGTAGAATCCATATCATATAGGGGCCTTTAAACCCTCCCACTGCCCTAACTTGCTACAATGGTTTAAAACCCATATCATGATTGCTTAATTATTTGTTTTTTTTTATTTTGCTTTTTCTAATTTATATACCTTTTTATTTAAAAAAATTAAAAATAAGGTCTGTTTTTTCCATTTAATAAGTTTGTCGCAACGCGTGGGTCCTAAATCTAGATAGTTATTTTTTATATGTTATATGTTTCAATCTTATTTCTTCGCATTAACACGCCACAACTTCAGTATTGGTGGTCGCTACCAGCGGTGTGGCATTGATGTTAATTGGCATAGTTTTAGGCCCCCGCCGTAATGCGGGGGTGCTTAATTCTAGTTTTATTTATTAAGTTATGTGTTTGATAAGACATTTGTATTATAGCTTAAAGAGGGTTTGAACCTAGTTGGACCCATGCATATGGTTTGAAATATGTAACTTATATATATATATATATATATAGGATAAAGATCCGTTAGGAACCACCCTTTATCGCGAGAACCGCGAGAACCAATGTGAACACATGGCAAATTTGTAATTAAGTGACATTTAATAAAAAAAACACGCGCTCCTCTTATTTCAGCCCTGTTCACCATCGTCATTCACAATATAGGGTTTCATCAGAGATCTTGCATCCATCGACTACGGCGATCTTACAGCGGCGACTGATATCCAAAGAATAGCATAATCTTCAATTGAGTTTTCCTGTTTCTATCTTTCGCCAATCCTCACACATTTCTTCAACCGGTTTTGGATTTATATGATATCATTCAAACGTAGGAATACCTAATTTTCATCCGATTTTGGATTCTGCTTCGATTATCTTCATTATTCACTGATTTGTTCGATTTTCTTCATAATCTGCAGGTTTTAGTTTTCGAATCCAATTCAGATGTTTATGCTATGATTTCAATTTATGATTTGCCCTTGATTCGAATCTCGTTTTGAAAGATTATTTGGTTGTTCTGGAATCGAAACAAGTTGCAATGACAGGACGATGGCTGCTGTAAGTAATTCAATTTTACATATAGCATACTCCAACAGGTTTTATTCTATTCGAATCCCAAATAAATTAGGCATTCTTTTTTGGTGTTTGGTGGTAGTTGCAGGTCAGAAGTGATGGTGAATTTTTAGCCAAGTGGTATCTTCTCAGGTAAAAGGTTTATATATAAATCTTTAATTTGTCAATAGATGGTATTTTATATCCATTTTATGTAAATTGTGACTCGTTCAATGATATACTCCTTTGAAGCATGTTCACAATTGTTTTATGATGTAAAATATGATTACTCAATATTATATACATATGTGCATTGTGTCAATTGCATCATGTTTTATGTTGTACATTATGGTTACTCAATATTATATGCACATAAATTATATGCACATGTGCATTGTGTCAATTGCATCATGTTTTATGTTGTACATTATGGTTACTCAATATTATATGCACATATATTATCTCCACTTTGGGGTTTCGGTAGTTCACCAGCACCAGTTCATGGTCTTCTCACTCGGCCGAGAGGCATTCACGGCGGCGGAGAGGCGTGCATGGTGGTTTTCATGGCATATAGATATTCGTGTTCATGTACTTCATGGCGGTTGCAGTCGGCATGATGTTTACAGTTGCATATGGCGTCTTCGTGTCGATCCTCGTATATCCGATGAACCTCCTCATATATTGTCTGAATATCATCATCATACAACATCTGATGCCGACTTTGGTGGTACATCTGTTGTCAATCCCGTTGATAGTCACAGAATTATGTCTAAAACTGTTGAAAGTCGACATACCCTTCATAGGTTTGAAATTCAGACTCTTGACTCTATGTCTACATCACTTTGACAGCACCTACAAATATAGATCATCAAGAGTTACAATTCATTCGATTTGTGACTAAAGGTATTATGTTGACTGTAAACGATGTTTATACTTTTGTAAATGATATTGTATTAAATGATGTGCACATGTGCATTATATTGACTATAAATGATGTTGTATTAAATTATATGCACATGTGCATCATGTTGATTGTAAATGATATTGTATTAACTTATATGCACATGTGCATTATGTTGAAAATTATACCATGTCGTTGATGTATGGATTCTGTTTATGTATGGATTCTGAACAGGTGCCTTATGGATGACTATCCAATTACGTACAGAATGGCATTAAACAAAGGGTCTTGGGTGGCGAACAACTACAAAAAAAATGGAAGAACAAGCCGACAACCGGGGAGGCATGGTGGAGTTTATGCATCTTATGGCGTGCTGAGAAACACCAGAGTGAAGACGGGTCAAGATGGGTGGGGTTGGCACTGATGTTGATGTACAACACTTATGATACAACAACTGAATTTTCCACACGCAACTACTTATATATTGATTATCACTTGTTTTTTGTTTACATTCATTGTTTATACTTATTGTTTATCTACTTAATGGTGTAATATTCATTGTTTTATTCATGTCCATTTAACATAAATTACCAATATGTCCACTGTTTCAACACATGCACATGTGCATTACCCAACGCTTGCATTTTCAACATTGAAACCGTAGCATCTAAACTTGTCGATTCACTGTTTCTAATGTCATTATGTTTTAAGTGCATGTACTCCATTTTCAATCCACCTATTATACATTGCAACGTATACATTATGCACATGTGCATTGCCACCATATACTATGTCAAACAACATTAAACATTACTACCTTTACGTTATGCACATGTGCATTGCCAACATAATTTATGCCACACATTATATCACATCAATATGTGTCTGGGCATTTCCAACATATATTATACCATACACCATACACCATACAACATTGTAAACTACATATCCTATACCAAACACCATCATGAAAATTAAAGATAAGCGAAAGAAAGCCGATAAGCGAAAGAAGGCCGCACGTTTATGCAACAAATGTAACAAATATGTTTTCGGCCATGATTCACGCAACTGCGAAAAAATCAAGGCTGCCAAACTTGTTGCACGAGCAGATAAACGTGCTGTTGCTATTGCTGCTGTACTACCTGCTCCGTCTGAATTCTGTTCTGATGATGTTGATCTTGATGACACCGATGAGTATTCTGATGAGAATTCTTCTTCTTCTGATGATAACCCTGATGATACCCCTGAAGTCCCTACATATGTGCAAGAACCCGAGCAAACTCTTAGACGTTCGACCAAACGTCGTAAATCAACCAACCCGACTCGTGATTCTTGATTGATCTATTACCTATTACAACTTATGATTATCGAACTTAACTACTTATGACTATCAATATTTGTTTTGATTATGTTTCTTAATGGACTATTTATGCGTTTTTTAATATATTCATCATTGGCATCATCCTAATTTGTTATCAATTATGTATTACATGTAATTATTTGTGATTTTATTATTACCCACTTAAAATAATGTAATTTTATTACTACCCATTTAACTTACAATATTAATATTAATGCCTAACTTACAATATGCACATGTGCATACATATCGACCAGTTGTATCTAACAGTTGAATCATCTTGTTTATTGATATACCATTGTTTATTATTATACATGTTACTAATATTAATATAAAATCGTTTGTTATGCCTTACATATAACTATACCCATTTGTAATACATTACATACTACACTGTACGTTATATAACTTTATGCACATGTGCATACCCATCATTTAATTTATTAACCAACATAATATAACATATTTTAACAATCGTGTACATCTATAACACATTATATATTACTAACACACATTTAATCATTACTAACATTCATTACCAACCATCTTGTTAGTTTAACCATTTTAATGCACATGTGCATAAACAGCAACAACCAATACGAACTCCAAACATCGATTACTATATCAGCTAAAATACCAACTGATTACTATATCAACTACTATACCAGCTGTTGTCAACCAAAAGTATTAGTGTCATAATAGACCACTTCCAACCACATTTAACCAAAACTATAAACGACATCATAACAAAGTACCATCTGACGTGTTAAAACAAACAAAACAAAACAAAGTACTAGTTTCATTAACATAAATCACCAACAAAACAGAAATACTATATGTTCCTAAAGTTAATAACCTGTTGTGTTAACTCATACCCTCAAACTTATCCTCATTCTTCCATTTGTCAAGCATATTCCAACATTTTTCTTGTTTCATCGCCTCTTTGTCTAACGTTTTCCGCATTTTTTCATCTCTCAAACCACGTGTTTTCTCTTTTGCAAGTTCCATAACAGTTTCCTTGTACATGTTTGCCTCTGATAATAACAGTTTTGTTGATATATTCGTCCTCAAGTTTTTTCAGTTGCATGTCTTGAATATCTTTCCGCATACTAAAACCGCTTTCAAACTTGACATCGCTCCATTTGTACATCTCCATGTGTCGCATAGCGACCACACCGCAATCGTTGAAATTATCACTAGTTGCCCATTCCAATTTTTTATGTTTAACCTATGTGCAAACACATTAATACATGTATGAAATGTTTGTACACACTAATGCACATGTGCATTTTGAATATTGATTAAAAATTCTAAATAACACATACCATCAACAACATTGTCATCTTTATCACCAACTTTAGATGTTGATAACCTTCTGTTCTTTACCATGCGCACGTCACCAACACCTTTGTTTGGTGTTTCCACCTGTTTCTGTTTATTATTCCTCACCTTCATGTCCTTTTTTACAACTTTTTTCACATCTGCATTCATAAACTCAATATGTTTATACAAATTATATTAATACAAAACAACATTAATGTAATGATGCACATGTGCATGAAATAACTTTTAATTAATGAACATCCAAAATATTAATTATAAATAATCAAATATTCTAACCTTTTTGTTTACCATGCATATACTTTTCCGTTGTGACTGCGTCTTACAATGATGACCCTTCGTCCCTCGAATTTAATACCAATATAACTTTTTTCATTTTCTTTTCCAACTTTCTTTCCATTGCAATTCTGCAATGAACATGTGCATATACGTTAAATACCTTAATAACCTAGTATGACAAATTATGCGCATGATCATAGTAACATATTTTGTCAGTTTATGCACATGTGCATATATGTATATATCACACCACAATATCTTGTTACCACATTCTAACATAAAATACATTTGTGCATAACTATTCACATGTTATTACAAAATATGCACACGTGCATATTAAATTAATATGACAATCTTTGCACATGTTCATAACTATATATCACACAAACTTACCTTAATAACATATTCTGTTAAACATCTGATGTAAACATATGCACATGTGCATGACAATATTTCTCATAATACACACCAAAGTTTGAATTAACAAATTATATGTAAAATAAAGAAGTACGAACGAATTGTGTAAACTTGCAAACTGTCACGCGAACTATGCACATGTGCATATTGAACTATTATGAATATATGCACAAGTGCATAACTATATATCACACAAACTTACCTTAATAACATATTCTATTAAACCTAGTTAAATCTATGATGTAAACATATGCACATGTGCATAACAAAATATATCACAATACAGAATGAAGTTTGAATCGCCAAATTATATATATCATATAATGAAGTACGAACGAATTGTATAAACTTGCAAAGTGACTCGAGTTATATGACAGAGTTCTAAGACAATATCTATGTTACATTGCATAATATCTATGTTAAACCGCATACGTAACAATGATTATGACGGCGATTTCCGACTATACTGACATATTGACTATTATTATAATCACGTTGCCCTAATTACGAACAAAATAGAGATCCGCAATGTTTTTAATCATGTTTCCGTAATTACAAATTGATGAAGAATATACGATCGATGATTATGTTCCTAATATAAATTATACGACTCATTATGGACGAATTTTAGGAACTAGCCTCAATTATATGACGAAATCTGAAATATATGCTTGTAAAATATCAAATCTCCAAGAAAATGTCACTCCAAATGCTTCAAAACGGTGAACTGGTGATCGTGAATGTGATTATGTATTTGAGTCGATGATGCAATTGTTTGTAACAGAAGAACTGGTTCAATATGATGGTGAAATGTTGAGATAATCGTGAAAGAGAATCAGATTCAGATTCAGATTGGGGAGATAGATTGGGGATATTTATTGGACGTGAATGATATTATTGGATATAGTTAATTTTCTAATTGAAGTCCGATCATATGCGCGTGTTTTAAAAGTTGCTTGGGTATTTACAAAATTGCCCCCTGTTCACATTGGTTCTCGCGGTTCTCGCAATAAAGGTGGTTCTCGCATGAACCCTACCCAATATATATATATATATATATATAGGAAAAGTATATCGTACATTACGGCTTAACGTACTTCACGTACAACAACGTGCGTGATTTGTTATATAACATGCATGATTAATGTTTTCAAAATGCGTGATTATTGTGTTTCAACATGTGTGATTTTGGATTTTTGAGTTATAACGTGCGTGATTTAAAAATTGTCACACCCCGAATTTCCACGTGTCACCGGTGGGCCCGGTGGGGAGTATCGTGACGTAGTTGATATCATCATAGTCAAACAACACAATTTCAAATGCACAGCGGAAGCAAAAGATAAATATACTACAATCCGATATAAAGTAATATCAATTATTACAACGGAATGTAAGTTGGATCCACAGGCGGATCTTAAAACATAAAGATAACAATGTTCAACAGACTTTAGGCATCTAGAACTTGCGAGATTCCCTATTGACGCCCTGAGCTCTCAACCAATTACGTATAGCACCTGTCACTTAAACTTTTGGGAAAATACGTCAGTTTATACTGGTAAATACAACTTAACTGACTCATTTTGAAAATGTTTTAGAAAACTGATTTGAATGCACATGGCACAAAACTTTTATAACTTGGGACAATTATATAAAAATAATCTTGTATACAGATTTACATGTTCGTTATACATTTAGGGCCCGATGTAGAAACCGAGTCAAGATTAACAGACACGCCACAAGTATAGGCCCACAAGAGAGTGAGATACCGTTTCCCTTATGCAACTGTCAGGTGTACGCCTACACCCCGTGCATAAGACGTGGCCATTTTTATATTATAATGATGCCAAGGATATCCGGGACATGGTCATTAACCCCTAAAGGCTTTTTATTTCAAACAATACAGATTAAAGCGGGTTACCTCAATAATTTAATCACAATACGATCAAACATTCAATACCCGACCAAGCGGTATTATTATAATACCGTATCCCAAGCCCGTATAGGGAAAGTAAGTTAAGAGTATTTACCTGAGCTTAAAATGCAATTTATACTCAGCCGTATATCCTAATCAGCAAGCACAAGTACTTCTACTGGGGCTCTTAATCTGGAACGAAGGTTTTTATTAACCAATTAGATTCCTAACGGGTCTTGTTTAAGTATAACTTAGACCGGTTAGTTTTAAGAAAAGGTTTACGGTTCAAACGCATGATTAAGCGAAGACCGGATTAGAATGTGGTTTAGTCCCAACAAGTTTGAATACTTGTTTAGTATGGGTAAACTACACACATTCTGGATTTTGAGATAAAAATGATAAGGTTTGACCCGTTTCGGCTAATTTATGCAAACTAGTTACATAAGCCGATCCGAACGCGAAAAGTGCGTAACGGGTAACCAAATGAGTCATGAACAGGTTTCCTAAGTTAATATGCCCTAAAAATGTTGTGATATCAGTAGGATACCTTCCGTTATGCCCAAAACGAGTTAAGGACCAATTTATGCCCCGTAGGGGGTATTTTGGTCATTTTAAAGGTTATAAAAGAGATTAAACATTATTCTGAGTCGCAGGTCTGATTTAATCAGTAAATATACTTAATTTAATAAGTTATAACAGTTGGGTATCATATGTATGTGAAATATGCACCGTAGGGGCATTTTGGTAATTTCACATAAGCCTAAAAGGTCAAATTTTGAAATCTGAGTTTAAAACTTTTGCTTACTGTTAAAGTATATAAATTTACTAAAAATATCAGTAGGTATCAGGTCTTATATATAAAAATATAGTTTTTATACATACTATGCGCTTAAAACGCGTAAAAAGGCGGTTTTAAGCGATTTCCGGGTTTTTAAAGAAAAGCTGATATTTTTACCATTCCAGAAAGCTTAAAATATTTTATTTATCATATAAAATCAGTAGCAAAAGGTTTGGGGTCAAAATGTTTTGTAAAACTCAATTTATAAGCCAAAAGGGCAAAACCGGCAATTACCGAATCAGGCCTAGAACCCTATGTTATGCTCAGCCTAAAAATAAATAAAAATATTCAAAAATCCCAAAATATTATTTTATATCAGTAGGTAAAAAGTTTGGTATCAAAAATTGGGTTTAGATAGGATATACGCTAATTACGCCGTTTAATTAATAAAAAGCTTTTCAATTACGCTAATGAGCATAACTTCTATTCTAGACCTCAAACTGATGTCAAATTTCAGGGACAAGTCTATAAATCAGTAATAAAGATTATTGTCCTCTCACATTTTCAAAATTCTCGTTTTAGGGTTAAAAGGGCATAACGGTCAACATTTAGGCATTTAACGGAAACATGCATGAACTAGGATTTCTATGGAACCAAGTTGTATAACCTCGGAGGGTTATACTAACTTATAATATGGTCCTAATGGAATCATAAGGCATATCTAAACTAAGCTAAATCGGGTCAGAACTGAAAGTCAAAGCAAAAGTCAACTTTTGCGACTTTCGGCTCCGAACCGAGCCTATACTTAGAATTGTCGGGTTGAACATGTTTAGACATGTTCAACTAATATTTACCAAGTTATTAAAGTGATAAAACTGATTTTATTGCCTTTATATCATTAGTTATAAATTTTAATTAAAAACTGATTATTTCGACCCGACAATTAACTAAGCAAACGTGGTAATTAGGAGGTGCCCTTTTGAGGGTTAAACACCTACCTAATTATGGTCACGTAGCCATGTTCGTTACGAACAATGGCTTAACCGTTTAAAAGTCAAAGCGTTTATTGAAACGCTTGACTTTTCGGCTATAACCGCTAAATAATTAACTAAGCACGAAAGGGGATACTTACAAGGGTCCAATGGACTGAAGGAGGTTCTCAAGTAGCTCGAGATCCTCACAGAAATCAGAGAATAAGCAGAATGGAATGAAGGTGTGAGGTGAAAGTGAAAACCCACCTCCTTATATACTTTTCGGGACCTCGTAGGATCGCGACAAGTGTCGGGGAGCTATATTCAGATCATTACAAGTGTAAGGTGGTTTTATAATCCTATGGGCAGCCCCTAGATTGAAGGAATACCATTTGCAATTGATTAAAACAGCTGGAACAGCTGGTAACAGCTGGAAATCAAGTTTCAGAAATGGCAGTTTTGGTCCCTGCATGCTTCTAGCCCCTTTCTGATGCGTTTGAGGCCCGTTAAACCATTTTTAAGCCTCAAAAATGATTCCTAAACATGAGGGACATGAAACATGCTCAAGAACATGTCGGATGTCGGTTCATTTGGTCGTACGGTCACGTTGTTCGACTAATTACGACGAAACACGAACGGACGCTAAAAACGATCCAAATTACGCGACGAATGGAATTTTATCATGGCGATCACTAAAATAAAATATTTTAATGCTTACATAAATTTTTGGGTGTCCGGAGATATTTAGAATGTGAGATATGCGTGAAAATGCAAACTTGTGCACTTTTTGACACTTTTAGTCCCTGCTTGACATAAAAGTTTATTTTTGCGCACCGAACATCTCTAAGCCTATATCTAAGCTATACAAAGGATATTTAGGGTATGTATAACTTAGGGTCATCTTCCGGAAGATCCGTTTCCCTACGAATCGTCATACTTTTGTAGTTTGACGCAAATAGTCCTTTAATTGCGCAAAGTAGCGCGAAATGTCGTTTAATGATATCCAAGCCTTCCATGGCCCTTAATGGGCATTCCCAAGCATATACTTAAATGTTACTATGCTCTCGTTCGCTTAAATGGTCACCGAAAGGCGTAGATTCAAAAGTTGACGCTTTAGGTCCCTCTATTACGCAAACTTGCACATTTCATCATTTAATAGCATTGAAGCCTCATCTAATCCATATTAGGAATTCTTGATAGTATTATTAAACATCACGATGCTTCGGATTCGCTAAAAGGTCATTCAGAGGTATAATTAAACATATTGACACTTTTAGCCCCTCTAACTTGCAAAGTTGCGCGTAATTTTACTTATAGGCATAAAAACTTTAGACGGCCATTATTTGGCATTCCCGAGAGTATAATTAAATGTCATGAAATATCATGAAGCTCTCGGTTTGTTAAAAGGTCACTCAGAGGTTAGAATTGACATGTTGACGCTTTTAACCCTTTATTACACAAACCTTCAATTAATTACGCAAACGGCTACACTTATCCATCAAGTGGCACATTTGTGAATATAAACATCGTAAGAGGTTATTTAGAAACTTATTTTAGATATGCTAACACTTCCAGTCCTTTCTTAATCAAAGTTTTTGATTTTTCAAAAAATTAGTCCCTTAAATTCAATGTTTGACTTCATTAGGTTTTATTACACGTGTCAATACTTCATTGGACGTGATTTTATGAGGTGTTACATCCTCACCCCCTTAAAAGAAATCTCGACCTCGAGATTTGCTAAAGTAATGGAAGTACTCTCAGTCGGACAGTGGGTTTAACTTCCACAGCCTATTTGGGCTTCTAGAAGCATCCTAAATGACCTTTATAATAGGTTCATGTTTTCTTCCTTCAATTCTGATCCTGACGATCGATACGGGTTTCTTATCATATCATAGATACGCCTATCATTATGTGATAATGCTTCTCGACTTATTGGTGAAATATATCCTTAAATCATTAGTGTGGGTCACACTGTGAGTTCCACCACTTTCCATAAATAGGTTTTAGTTTAAAAACTATTAACCTTTGTTGTATTCGATTTCCTCGAATGATCCTATATATAGTCAGAGCTTAACTAGCCTGTTGTATAAAATTTTCAGTACGCCCTTCTTAGAGCGATACTTTCAATTGAACCCTATTCCTTATTAAGAACTTAAGAGGGTTGCAATTTTTATCAATCCTTGATTTTTTTTTGCCGACTACTGGCAACTTCCAGGTCCTGGTAATTGGACTTACCAAACAGTAAATGTTTAACATTCCATCTATACAAGGTCTTCCAAAGGAGCAGCCTTGCTACTTATATAACAACTATCATAGAGAAGCTTATTCTAAGGTGAGATGGTTAATTCAACCATTACTTAAAACTAATCTTTAAGAATAACTAATCCTTGCAGCTAGTCGAACAATTCGACGATCCTGGGTAATTGATGGCGATTCTTAATTGTTGCCTAATTAGGGTTGCAGTAATCAATGCATAAGCAAAATGAACCGTCTTTCTTAATTAACTATACCGAATTTCTCAGAATATTGAGTTAGGCTATATGAATCCTCTATTTCAGAACTTATTTAACCAGGGTTTCGATTCTTCCAATGATGGTACTAGCCGCTTTGGAGATTTCATAATAATAATACAGCCCCTAATGGGATATAAATCTTAACTATACTTGTCTCTCATGAGGTAAACAGGGTAATCCTTGGAGATGATAATCAAGACACATGGAGATTACAGAGATTTTCCAAATCTCATGCTCCAGTTTATTTATCTGTGCTGAGTCAGATAAGTGGCACATTTATGTTACGAGTCCATAGATTTCTTAATCAGATACACTTTACTTGGACAATTCCATTCTGGATATCTTCTTCGAATACCATTGGTTGACTTTAGTACCATATGATTATTGGAATATCTTTGTGGTTCCATGCATTAAACCTCCATACTGATCAGGCATGGAAGCAATCTATGGAACGTATTAAGATACATAAATTTTCATACGGCGGTTTTGTCATACCATTTGGTATTCGTAATCAATAGGGATTAAGGAGATATCAATTACATGCGAATGTCCTTTATCTATAGAGAGGGTACATTAGAATTTTATGACTTAAAGATTTCTGGCTGGAACGGAAGAATGGTTCCTATTATTTTCGCTTTCACTTAATAACTATGGTTCTTAGGAAAGATTTTAAAAGTTTGCTATACTTATAGTTTATGAAGGATTTAGAGTAAGTAGCATTCGGCTCTTTGAACCTTTTTCACGATCCCTTCACAGCTTTTCCAACAGCTGCGTCATAGCATAGTTTGAAGAACATCCTTGGACTTTCTAAGGTTTACAATTGTAGTATCATTAACATGCGTCGCATCATCAATGGCGTGATTGACTGATGTCTTATCCGAGTTTGTCATACTCAAGATTTGGTTCCTATTACTAAATGAATCCATTTCTTGGTTGCGATCCGACAACTGCTATTCCTCATCCTCATGGCATTATATACTAACCATGGTTTCATTAAACCATACAGGCCAATATAGCATTAACCTTCTTAATGAACGTTATTTAATTTATATCAATTATACTTAGCCTAGGTCACAAAAGACCATTAATGGCATTTAAAGTTTGCGACAGGGAATCAAAATGTCACATCTGTCTTTATTATAGTGATGAATTTGGATAGCTTGAAAGCTTGCCATAAGGATATCAGAAAAGAGTGATTCCTAATAGATATAAAATATCAATCTAAGATTTGTTGGAGCATTTTCTATAGTGTCATCGGCCAATTTCTACTTCGCATTAAATGACCGGAGTCCTAATCAGGCGGAGACAATAGTTCTCAACATTTATTGTTCATTATAGAATCACATGTGCCGGCATCAAATAAATTTCAGCATAAACTGCTAGATAAGGAAAGGTACCTGCTTTACAATTATCATTCTGCACCATCTCCTGGGCGTTCATCATGCGTTTGTTTTCTTGGCCTCTTCGGGCTTCTTCTGATTTCTAGGGCAGTTGGTCTTGATATGCCCCTTCTCGTTGCAACCATAACAGGTTGCATCTTTCAGCTTCTTGCAATCCAGGGTTTTATGTTCCTAAGACTTACAAATTCCACACGGTAGAGGCTGAGATTCAAATCTGCATTTCCTGAGATGGTATTTCCTACAGGTTTCGCACCTGGTCTTCTCACCCGACTGCTGGCTGTCTCTCTTAAACCCGGAACTCTTCTTATCCTCAGAGTTCCTCTTCCTATCGGAGCGATGAGAATTCTCATCCTCCCTTTTTCGCTTTCCATCTTCAGAGGCTTTGGCAGCCTTGTTTCTGACTACATCGAGTGTAAGAGATAGCGACAGATCGGCCGCTGACCTGAATGTAGTAGGTCTTGAAGCCTTAACACTGGCTTTGAATTCTGGGGCTAAACCCTCAATGAAGCGAGCAATTCTCTTGGGTTCTGGTGTTACTAGGTAAGGAACCAGTCTGGACAGGGTATTGAAACTGGTGAGGTAAGCTTGACAATCTAAGTTTGTCATAACCAATGATAAGAAATCTGACTCAATCCTCTCAACCTCGTGTTGAGGGCAATAGTTCTCCATGATGAGAGCAACAAACTGTTCCCATGACATGTTGTAAAGTGGGATCTTCCCAGCAGCTTGAATTAGAGCCTTCCACCATGCTAGTGCCTCTCCCTTGAACGATTGGGATACATACTTCACTACATCCCTCTCAGCACAACCGCTGATATCGACAACGGTGTCCATTTCATCCAACCAGGTCATACAATCGATTGCCCCTTTCTCCCCAGTGAAATCCCGGGGTTTGCAGGAAACAAAGTATTTATAGGTATAGGACTTGGTACGTGGTTCATTACCGAATACTATCCTCTTGGATGGAACACTGTGTTGAATAGATGAATGTCGATCATCATCCTTCTTTGACTCATCTTTCTTTGAGGGTGGCTTGCTATGAGCCTCAGAATGAGTCTTGGGAACAGACTTAGAGTGGGGTACAGATGAGGCTTTACTATGAGTCCCACTGTACTCCCTAAATTGCTCCTCTACAGCTTTAGATACAGCTGTATCAATCAGTGTACGAAGTTCTCCTCTGGTTATATTAATCTTATCATCATCGCGGTTTTCCAGAGGATGACTGTTTATCTCGTCAGAGTCAGCCATGTAGGTAGTTTTAATTGCTACAAAAAGAAAAATAAGGGCAAGGTTTATTTAGAAGCCCATACGGTACTATCGTTCTTGACGATTTATTAACCATGGTAATATAAACCATATTGGTTAATTTGTTAGTTATATTTAATTAGCATATTCATTATAATTTATCCTAGTTATAAAACATTAAGGATATTAAGGTGGCGTAAAGGCCTAGTCACAAGGACGATTTTAAATTTATAAGCCATGATTTCAGAGAATCGAGGCATTAAGGTTTGAACATATTTCATTACCTTTTCTTGACAGACTGTCAAAAACTACTACTGTCTTTAGTCTCAGAGGACGTTAATTATAGCCCGTAGGCACTTCATCCTTAAAGATGGCCTGTGTGACTTTAACGATTCACAGTTTGCCAAAAATGTTAACATACTTACAGATGTTAACAGGGATTGGAATCTTTTGGATAGGTTTTACCGTCTTGGCCAGGTCTGCAATGACATTTAGGCTAGGCTTTACCTTTAAGATTCTTTTAATATTTAGCGCAGAACATCCTAAATTGAGATGTAAACAAGGATCTGAATCTAATTGTGGAACTACCGTCTTGGCCCTGTCTTAAAATGACACATGAGCTAGGTCCTGTCCCTTTTTAGATTTTTGCCATCTTATTATAATGGTAGATCTTATGAAAGGAATGATATTTTAAATCTAATCGTTCCTATTAAAATTTAAACAAATACATGGTTGCCCAAAACGGGACTTCTAACTGAAATGACTCGCCCATACAAGGGCTAATCAGCAAAAATAATGAAGGGAACAAATAAAGACAAAATAAAACAAATTTGGATTAGTCCTATGTTCTTGTCTAGACTCAAGAATGTGCAACTGTGTAACTGAGATTAAACACAAAAGGATAGTGCTTAATTCACTCAGTGTTGGCTCTGATACCAACCTGTCACACCCCGAATTTCCACGTATCACCGGTGGGCCCGGTGGGGAGTATCGTGACGTAGTTGATATCATCATAGTTAAACAACACAATTTCAAATGCACAGCGGAAGCAAAAGATAAATATACTACAATCCGATATAAAGTAATATCAATTATTACAACGGAATGTAAGTTGGATCCACAGGCGGATCTTAAAACATAAAGATAACAATGTTCAACAGACTTTAGGCATCTAGAACTTGCGAGATTCCCTATTGACGCCCTGAGCTCTCAGCCAATTACGTATAGCACCTGTCACTTAAACTTTTGGGAAAATACGTCAGTTTACACTGGTAAATACAACTTAACTGACTCATTTTGAAAATGTTTTAGAAAAATTGATTTGAATGCACATGGCACAAACCTTTTATAACTTGGGACAATTATATAAAAATAATCTTGTATACAGATTTACATGTTCGTTATACATTTAGGGCCCGATGTAGAAACCGAGTCAAGATTAACAGACACGCCACAAGTATAGGCCCACAAGAGAGTGAGATACCGTTTCCCTTATGCAACTGTCAGGTGTACGCCTACACCCCGTGCATAAGACGTGGCCATTTTTATATTATAATGATGCCAAGGATATCCGGGACATGGTCATTAATCCCTAAAGGCTTTTATTTCAAACAATACAGATTAAAGCGGGTTACCTCAATAATTTAATCACAATACGATCAAACATTAAATACCCGACCAAGCGGTATTATTATAATACCGTATCCCAAGCCCGTATAGGGAAAATAAGTTAAGAGTATTTACCTGAGCTTAAAATGCAATTTATACTCAGCCATATATCCTAATCAGCAAGCACAAGTACTTCTACTGGGGCTCTTAATCTGGAACGAAGGTTTTTATTAACCTATTAGATTCCTAACGGGTCTTGTTTAAGTATAACTTAGACCGGTTAGTTTTAAGAAAAGGTTTACGGTTCAAACGCATGATTAAGCGAAGACCGGATTAGAATGTGGTTTAGTCCCAACAAGTTTGAATACTTGTTTAGTATGGGTAAACTACACACATTCTGGATTTTGAGATAAAAAAGATAAGGTTTGACCCGTTTCGGCTAATTTATGCAAACTAGTTACATAAGCCGATCCGAACGCGAAAAGTGCGTAACGGGTAACCAAATGAGTCATGAACAGGTTTCCTAAGTTAATATGCCCTAAAAATGTTGTGATATCAGTAGGATACCTTCCGTTATGCCCAAAACGAGTTAAGGACCAAATTATGCCCCGTAGGGGGTATTTTGGTCATTTTAAAGGTTATAAAAGAGATTAAATATTATTCTGAGTCACAGGTCTGATTTAATCAGTAAATATACTTAATTTAATAAGTTATAACAGTTGGGTATCATATGTATGTGAAATTTATTAATCATAATCATACTATGCACCGTAGGGGCATTTTGGTAATTTCACATAAGCCTAAAAGGTCAAATTTTGAAATCTGAGTTTAAAACTTTTGCTTACTGTTAAAGTATATAAATTTACTAAAAATATCAGTAGGTATCAGGTCTTATATATAAAAATATAGTTTTTATACATACTATGCGCTTAAAACGCGTAAAAAGGCGGTTTTAAGCGATTTCCGGGTTTTTAAAGAAAAGCTGATATTTTTACCATTCCAGAAAGCTTAAAATATTTTATTTATCATATAAAATAAGTAGCAAAAGGTTTGGGGTCAAAATGTTTTGTAAAACTCAATTTATAAGCCAAAAGGGCAAAACCGGCAATTACCGAATCAGGCCTAGAACCCTATGTTATGCTCAGCCTAAAAATAAATAAAAATATTCAAAAATCCCAAAATATTATTTTATATCAGTAGGTTAAAAGTTTGGTATCAAAAATTGGGTTTAGATAGGATATACGCTAATTACGCCGTTTAATTAATAAAAAGTTTTTCAATTACGCTAATGAGCATAACTTCTATTCTAGACCTCAAACTGATGTCAAATTTCAGGGACAAGTCTATAAATCAGTAATAAAGATTATTGTCCTCTCACATTTTCAAAATTCTCGTTTTAGGGTCAAAAGGGCATAACGGTCAACATTTAGGCATTTAACGGAAACATGCATGAACTAGGATTTCTATGGAACCAAGTTGTATAACCTCGGAGGGTTATACTAACTTATAATATGGTCCTAATGGAATCCTAAGGCATATCTAAACTAAGCTAAATCGGGTCAGAACTGAAAGTCAAAGCAAAAGTCAACTTTTGCGACTTTCGGCTCCGAACCGAGCCTATACTTAGAATTGTCGGGTTGAACATGTTTAGACATGTTCAACTAATATTTACCAAGTTATTAAAGTGATAAAACTGATTTTATTGCCTTTATATCATTAGTTATAAATTTTAATTAAAAACTGATTATTTCGACCCGACAATTAACTAAGCAAACGTGGTAATTAGGAGGTGCCCTTTTGAGGGTTAAACACCTACCTAATTACGGTCACGTAGCCATGTTCGTTACGAACAATGGCTTAACTGTTTAAAAGTCAAAGCGTTTATCGAAACGCTTGACTTTTCGGCTATAACCGCTAAATAATCAACTAAGCACGAAAGGGGACACTTACAAGGGTCCAATGGACTGAAGGAGGTTCTCAAGAAGCTCGAGATCCTCACAGAAATTAGAGAATAAGCAGAATGGAATGAAGGTGTGAGGTGAAAGTGAAAACCCACCTCCTTATATACTTTTCGGGACCTCGTAGGATCGCGACAAGTGTCGGGGAGCTATATTCAGATCATTACAAGTGTAAGGTGGTTTTATAATCCTATGGGCAGCCCCTAGATTGAAGGAATACCATTTGCAATTGATTAAAATAGCTGGAACAGCTGGTAACAGCTAGTAACAGCTGGAAATCAAGTTTCAGAAATGGCAGTTTTGGTCCCTGCATGCTTCTAGCCCCTTTCTGATGCGTTTGAGGCCCGTTAAACCATTTTTAAGCCTCAACAATGATTCCTAAACATGAGGGACATGAAACATGCTCAACAACATGTCGGATGTCGGTTCATTTGGTCGTACGGTCACGTTGTTCGACTAATTACGACGAAACACGAACGGACGCTAAAAACGATCCAAATTACGCGACGAATGGAATTTTATCATGGCGATCACTAAAATAAAATATTTTAATGCTTACATAAATTTTTGGGTGTCCGGAGATATTCAGAATGTGAGATATGCGTGAAAATGCAAACTTGTGCACTTTTTGACACTTTTAGTCCCTGCTTGACATAAAAGTTTATTTTTGCGCACCGAACATCTCTAAGCCTATATCTAAGCTATACAAAGGATATTTAGGGTATGTATAACTTAGGGTCATCTTCCGGAAGATCCGTTTCCCTACGAATCGTCATACTTTTGCAGTTTGACGCAAATAGTCCTTTAATTGCGCAAAGTAGCGCGAAATGTCGTTTAATGATATCCAAGCCTTCCATGGCCCTTAATGGGCATTCCCAAGCATATACTTAAATGTTACTATGCTCTCGTTCGCTTAAATGGTCACCGAAAGGCGTAGATTCAAAAGTTGACGCTTTAGGTCCCTCTATTACGCAAACTTGCACATTTCATCATTTAATAGCATTGAAGCCTCATCTAATCCATATTAGGCATTCTTGATAGTATTATTAAACATCACGATGCTTCGGATTCGCTAAAAGGTCATACAGAGGTATAATTAAACATATTGACACTTTTAGCCCCTCTAACTTGCAAAGTTGCGCGTAATTTTACTTATAGGCATAAAAACTTTAGACGGCCATTATTTGGCATTCCCGAGAGTATAATTAAATATCATGAAATATCATGAAGCTCTCGGTTTGTTAAAAGGTCACTCAGAGGTTAGAATTGACATGTTGACGCTTTTAACCCTTTATTACACAAACCTTCAATTAATTACGCAAACGGCTACACTTATCCATCAAGTGGCACATTTGTGAATATAAACATCGTAAGAGGTTATTTAGAAACTTATTTTAGGTATGCTAACACTTCCAGTCCTTTCTTAATCAAAGTTTTTGATTTTTCGAAAAATTAGTCCCTTAAATTCAATGTTTGACTTCATTAGGTTTTATTACACGTGTCAATACTTCATTGGACGTGATTTTATGAGGTGTTACATCCTCACCCCCTTAAAAGAAATCTCGACCTTGAGATTTGCTAAAGTAATGGAAGTACTCTCAGTCGGACAGTGGGTTTAACTTCCACAGCCTATTTGGGCTTCTAGAAGCATCCTAAATGACCTTTATAATAGGTTCATGTTTTCTTCCTTCAATTCCGATCCTGACGATCGATACGGGTTTCTTATCATATCATAGATACGCCTATCATTATGTGATAATGCTTCTCGACTTATTGGTGAAATATATCCTTAAATCATTAGTGTGGGTCACACTGTGAGTTCCACCACTTTCCATAAATAGGTTTTAGTTTAAAAACTATCAACCTTTGTTGTATTCGATTTCCTCGAATGATCCTATATATAGTCAGAGCTTAACTAGCCTGTTGTATAAAATTTTCAGTACGCCCTTCTTAAAGCGATACTTTCAATTGAACCCTATTCCTTATTAAGGACTTAAGAGGGTTGCAATTTTTATCAATCCTTGATTTTTTTTTTTGCCGACTACTGGCAACTTCCAGGTCCTGGTAATTGGACTTACCAAACAGTAAATGTTTAACATTCCATCTATACAAGGTCTTCCAAAGGAGCAGCCTTGCTACTTATATAACAACTATCATAGAGAAGCTTATTCTAAGGTGAGATGGTTAATTCAACCATTACTTAAAACTAATCTTTAAGAATAACTAATCTTTGCAGCTAGTCGAACAATTCGACGATCCTGGGTAATTGATGGCGATTTTTAATTGTTGCCTAATTAGGGTTGCAGTAATCAATGCATAAGCAAAATGAACCGTCTTTCTTAATTAACTATACCGAATTTCTCAGAATATTGAGTTAGGCTATATGAATCCTCTATTTCAGAACTTATTTAACCAGGGTTTCGATTCTTCCAATGATGGTACTAGCCGCTTTGGAGGTTTCATAATAATAATACAGCCCCTAATAGGATATAAATCTTAACTCTACTTGCCTCTCATGAGGTAAACAGGGTAATCCTTGGAAATGATAATCAAGACACATGGAGATTACAGAGATTTTCCAAATCTCATGCTCCAGTTTATTTATAATAGATCAGTAGGCCAACTTGTTTAAACGCCTTGGAAAACGCCATTCAAATAGATTTTCTGCCCCCTGGGTTCCAATGGCATACGATGTGAATAACGCCATAAACGCAAAAGTGTTGATACAATGGAACCATTAAAACGCCATTAATTATTGAATTTGGTTAACGCCAAAAATCTCAAAAACCAAAAATTAAAATAACATTGTGAAAAAGCGAAACAAGAAAAGAAGAAGATGAAAGGACAAAAAAACCCCTCCGCCCTTTTCTAAGCGGCGTGACACATGTTGGGCCAGGAAGCGTTCTCACCGTTCTCACACTTTTGATCGTTTTCTCCCGATCCCATTTCTATATATATATATAGGCTTTGGTTCAATTAAGAACTACCATGAGTTGTGAGAATCATGGGTTGGGCCACAATTTTTTTTTTGCATAAATGTAGATGAAAATATTATAAACAAAAGAGTTGCACCTATTAGCTCTTCATCTCTCATCCAAAATCCCAATTTTTTCACAAAAGTGTACAATCTATTTTCCATCAATTTCCTTCATCCTTAAAAAAATCTTAGCTTTTTATTCACTACATTTCATAGCAATATGACACGGTTTGGTTTACAGATTAGTATAAAACCGGACCGTTAGATTAATATTTGTTTTAACTTTTTAGATATCTTGTAAGATCATGTGTAATGAGGCGTGGAAGAGGCTATTCACGGTCCAAGCACACCACACAACCCCCTCGTGAAATGGAGCGTTTACGTCCCCAACGTGGTTTGTATTATGGGCATACGACGAGAGCTTTCATGTGATGCGTAAGAGATGGATGGAGACAAATATAATGTAGGTTTTGTAGTTGTCCCACTTTCCTAGTTTTTACGGTTGCTTTCTTAGTTTTTACAGATACAAGAGATAGAAGGAGATTGGTGGGTCTCATGTGATTGTGGTCTTGAACGGGAATAAAAAGATAATGGTTGGATGAGGATCATCCTAATATACCTTATACACTAATAATTATATTAAAAAAACATTAATTTCAAAGAAAATATTTTTTTCCTAAAATTAAATTTTTAATTATCTATATTCTATGCATTTTTTTATTTTAATGAATTTATTTATGCTTTTATTGATCTAAAATTAAATTATTAATTATCTATATTCTATGCAGTTTTTTAAAAATTAAATTATTAATTATCTATATTCTATGCAATTTTTAAAATTTTAATGAGTTTATTTATGTTTTTATTGATTATTGTTACAATATTTAAAAAATAAAATAAAATAAATTAATTATTGGGTAATTATTAGATAATCATTGGGGGGGGGGGGGGTAAAATAACGATGCTGATGTGGACGCCACATGATGGAAAACGCCCCAAGGGGGTGAACCACTACGGATGATCCATATATTGTACATTTGTGTTGTGGTGATCCTATAAATCTCAATTCGGTCTAGACCAAATTAATCGAATAACTCATCTTAATCCTTTTAGATAGGTAATTTGGTAAAAAAGTTCGAACCGTAGCAAACAGTTTGGTTTACGGTTTATGCAGAAAGTCGGTCGTATAAAACCGGACCAGGCCGTTTGATTTGATTTGATTTGATTCGACTTTTTTTTAATTGACAACGCTTACATACTCTTAAATTACACCAAATAAATCATAATCTACTCATTGCTTAGGATTGAACCCAAGATATCCCACTAAAAGGTAAGAGTCTCTATCAAATGAGCTAACCCTATTTTGACAGACCGTTTGATTAATATACGTTTTAACCTTTTTTGATATCTCAATAGAGATATATTTACTTATCAATTCTAGGCAACTGGGCTTATTGTCTAGATTAATCCGGCGCTTTGGGTTAATCAAAGTTTGTGTTTTTTTTTTGTACCTCAAGTCTCAACATTAAATTATGACCTACGTTTAAGAAATGTACTTTGTGTTTTGACTGCATTAAAAAATAATTGATTATTCCATAATTAAAAGAATAACTTTGTCTGTTTTTATAATCAGTTAGCTGTTATAAAACTAGCCTAAAAGCTGAATAATATAGAAGATAAGTAGAGAGAATTTTCAGAGGATTTCTTATATATATTTCTTGGTACAACAAAACTATAATATTACATGAGTTTATATAGACAGAAGAAAGAAACTATGTTGTACTGTGCGTCAATAATTCGAACGGATTATTGAAGTTACTGTGTCAATAATTCGAATGAATTATTTCCTTTACTGTGCGCTTTTGCTGTGCATCTAGTTGTCATCCACTATTGCAATGATTCATAACACTCCCCATTGGATGACACTTTGCAAACTTTGGGGTAATTAAGTACTGCCTCATTAAAAACCTTGCTAGAGAAAAACCCAGTGGGAAAAAAAACCTTAGCTAAGGGAAAAAGAGTGCAGTCTATAGCTCCCCCTCAAGTTGCAATTTGTAAGGCATCACATTCTCCGTACGTGACGCATGCCAATGTCATGAACGTGTTTTCTGAAATTTGTTGTAGGTAGTGCTTTTTGTGAAAAGATCGGTTGAATTGTTGCTTGATTGGACATATATCATCTCGACTTGATTGTCTTTAATCAAGTCTCGAGTATATTCAAAAAATCTTGGTGGTATATAAGAGTGTAACTTGTAATACTCCCCCTGATTTCATTATGTATCGTTTAAGCCTTCTGCGTAGATCTTTTAGTTAATATTTTGCCACTTCATTCCTTGATGTGTATAGTCCTTTGTGTTGATCAATGTTATATGGTCTTTATATGAGATTCCTGGTGCTTTATGTAAACAAATACCATATGATCCACAACTATATGTTGTTACATTCCCTGCATTTACAAAGCTAATAAAACTTGTTTTGGTAGGTTAGTAATATAAAAAATATTATCTTTCATACCTTAGATGTTAATTTATTACATCCGATTATATTATCTCTTCTTTGTACACGAGTAATATGATACAGATGGTAATGTATAACTAGCAAAATATATCAATATAATCCATCATTCTCTATATGTGTAATAATTTATGGATAATGATGCAAATGCTAGTTTGTATATCAAGGCATAAATTTGTATTTCATATTTTATTTGTTAATATGTTTTAATAGTTATAAAACCTCATACGGTTTTCCAAAGAAAAATATATAGTCCAACTATACCGTATGCATTTATCTTTTCTAACTTCATTAAAAAGTTCGTTATACCATATTCATCTTATAGTCCATACAATCTTTACTACTTTAAGAAGATGTATTTACAGGTTTTGAAATTATTGCTTCATGCATTTACATTCATTGAAATACATCTTTTCGATTTTACCAACTATGAATATACATTCATTCTATCATGTAGATTTCCTCATTGTTCTCTGTATCATATGCAAAAGATGCCTTGAATACTTACTTCATTCATACAATCCATAGTTTACCATGCTTATACATTAATCAATAGCTATCATAACCATCGAATTTCATTAACGAGAGTTCCATTTCTTTTCAGCATTTATAATAATTTAAGCATATTCATATCTTATAATGTTCTTGAGATCTCGCCTTACATGACTTTGATAATTTAAATTCTTCGTGAATTTTTATGTATTTTGTAGTACCACGTGATATATAAATATTCATAAGTTGCATGTCAATTTTCTCTTAATATATTACCAGACGAATCAGATATTGGAAAGTTATTATATCCACCACTGGATAATGTGTCTCCTCATAATCAATCAATGGTTTTGCAATATTCTTGTGCCACCAAATTTTCTTTGTATTACTCAATTTGATTTATGTAAGAAAATCTTTTCCTTAAGAACGGTTGGTCTGAAAGCTTTTCATTTCATGAGAGAATTTTAACTTTGATTTATTCACTTTTTCCAAAATTGGTTAATTAATAACATGAATTCATTCATGAGTAGATTAAAAAATCTTGATCCTCATTGTTTCATTATTTCTAGCGCTATGTTATATAAAAGTGTAACGGTGCTAATTTTATTTTGATTTCATTTCTTTTAGACATGATACATTGATTTTTTTTTCTTTCAGGTACCTGAGGTTCTTCTAGAAACATCATGTCAATATTGTCTTCTTTAAGAGAATTTTATACTAAATCTCGACTTGACCATCTTTATTAATTGCTCCAAATTTCGTGGATTTTTATTTATGGAATCAATTAGTCTATCACGCTTTAGGCATGCCATAGATTTAATACTAGTGTATGGTTGTCCTTTAGGGACACAAATTATAATAATTAGAGCATTAGCAGTTGATATATATGACTTAGCTTGTCACTTTATTTTGGTAAGTAAATACGTCTGGTAATAGATTTATTTTCCAAATGAGTTGTTCTTTGAACCCGTAGTTCATATTTTCAGTTTTAAGGATCAATGATAATTTATTTCAACTCATTTCTTTTTCAACTGCTTTTATCTTCCCCTAATGTTGGGAATGTCAGTCCATTTAGATGGATATTAATAAACTGAACCATATATAACTCTTTCGTTAAATGCTATATTCCCTATCACCTTTTAAGGTCCCATATTTGTGCGTCGTGGTGGATCAATTTCAATATATATATCGCACAATCAAAATCTTAGAATGGACATATTTGGTTTCTGACCAAAACCCAATTATAATGGGGAGAAAATATTACAATATATTGGCATTATATGAATTGATACATGAACTTTTGCTCTCATGATCATACACTTAGCAAACACATCCAGTGATTGTCTCAATAAATCATGTATAAACTACATGAAGTTTTACGTGTATTGCAATGATCATTATGTGAAATTTATTTATTATCAAAATCATTATATCAATCTGGAATAATATGCTTGCTATCACATTAGCTAAGCCTTAATCATAAAAACTTCAGGTTGTGGATTTGATAACCATTTAGACGATGCATCGATTTTTAAAACACTAAATGGTATCATGTTGGATATGTATATCCTTTGCTTATTCCAGAATACTTAAGGATTCACACCCTACTTTCATTGATTAACTTTTCTTGAGAACAAAAATTATATTTTATAATTTTCTGGAAGGATCTGTTAGTTCTTCAATACATTTCACATTATCATTTTACTCGGTGTGGTCTAACCGGTCATGCCAACAGATTATGATTCATAAACTTCTTATTTATGATCATATATGTATTACTTGTAGGTAAAAACACAAAATAGAATGTATGTATTAAACAATTTAATCATAATAATTTGATAGTCTATTATGATGTGAACGAACTTACATTTGAAATTAATCATATAATGAATCAAATTCAGACTCAGAATCATAAGGTGGTGAAGGTGGTAGAGTTAGTTGCATACTATTAGCTATTTGTTTTAGCATGTCTTCCAACCATTTATTTCTTTCTGTCAGCCGTTTTATTTGTTTAGACAAATTTCGAATTTGACCGTTTAACCTAGCCACTTCGATTCCTATTGAATCTGAAGGTAGATTCATTTGAGGTACCGTACATGATTCTGTTATATTAATTGGTGGCAGTTGTTGTTCTACTTTGTTTAATAGTGATTGGAAAAACTGTTGCGTTAATGGTGATTGCAAAAATGATTCTGATGCTAACTGCTCTTGGAATATCATGTTTTCATCAAACAAAGTTTGTTGCATCGTTGAATCCTCCTCGAAAACTAAGGGTGAGATGTTTTGTAAGATGTTCGGTGCTAGTGGTTGAGATAGGTTAGTTATAATATGTTCTTGTACGGGTGGCAGCTGTGGTTGCAGATCAAATCGATAAAAAGACGGTAGAGGAAGCTGCAACAATGATTGTTGTAAATTTTGTGTTGAGGTACTTTCTAAGATAACCTGAGCTTCCTCCGATTGGAATGGTTGATTTAGTGTATAATTATGAACAGGGGTTATCCTAACAGTGTTAAAATTTACAATCCCAGATGCCTTTGGTGGGGATAATCCTTGGATAATCTGATTACTTAAGATACCTTATGATTTTGCTATTTTTGTAATGTAAGACCCTCCCATGAGACTTCTCAGAGGATTTGTTTGTTGATTTAAAAGATATGTAGCAAGCTCGTGGGCAATATTACAAGGAAGTTGCTCAAAAATACTATGCAGATGGAAAAGGTCGGTAGCACTAACCTTATGTTGATTATTCTTGCGCCCCGTGATAGTGTTGGCTAAAACACGGTGCATATATTGATAACGAGGGTCTGTGAATTTCATAGAATTATTATTGTTACACCACTCTTTCGATGAATGACCTAGCTAATATTCTCTCATTTCCTCAGAGGAATAAGAGGTTGATGCCTCCATAAAAATAGGTTGTTTAACTTCTTCATCTGTATATATGCCCAGATGAACTGCGAATTCTGTTAATGACATATTATGAGATTTTCCACAAAGTCAAAAATGAATAGATTCATCGGTAAGACTTTTATCATATTTGAAATAGAAAGTGGACAAGAACTCATATACAAGTTCATCGTATGACGGTTCTAGGATGTCGAAGAAACGACGCCAGGGCGTATTACGTGGTAGTAATCTCGCCAGTAAACCACTTGGATCAAACATTTCCATTTGATACCAATCAATACCGCTAATAGAAAAAAACTTCAAGATTCTTGAGTTTTTGATACCTCTCACGATTGGGTAAATCAGTAAACCGAAGGAATCGATGAATGTTTGCTGCATTTGAAGATTTAGCATATGCTACTGGAAGATTTGCCATTTGAATATATGGTTTTGTTGAAACTAAGAAAAGTTTGGGTACGGGTTATTTTGGGTATGTGTTGAATTATATCAGAAGTTGTAGCTTATGTGTAGATTAGCTCGAGTAGTGAGTTTCTTATATAGATAAGAAAATTTAAGCTTACATCATACGTTTGGTTAAGGCTTCCATGATACGTTTTGAAACAGTTCACCGTAGCTAGTAAATATTATCTATCTATTATACTAAAACAATTCTCCTTAGCCACATGTCCCTATTCTTAGCCAATCATTTGAGTGATGTGGACACCCTCTTTGGCCAGAGAATTCACTCTAGGCGGCAATTTCTTTTCTCCAATTCTCCTTTCTCACTATGTTACCTTCACACACTCTCTCTCTTCAATCAATTCAATCTTGCCAAAATTACGAATTCGTTTCTATTTCAATTCAAAAAACCCTAAATGTTAAGCAATCATCTACATCGAGAAAGTAACTCACCGAATTTCTCATGGCCGATCTAGGGTTTAATTCACCAATTTTCTCTCTCCCGAGCGTATTCTGATAAGTGTGATGGTAGGGTTTCGGCTTGATGTTGAACGCTGATGATAACTCAACCAGAGGTAATTGTATTCAGAGGTGAACTTTCTTCGGGTTTCGTTTTTTACTTTTAAGATTCTTCCATCCTTGGTTTTTAATTAGGGATTTCTTTGATTTCATACATGTTCTAAACCTCATTATGCTCTTTATGAATTTTTATGTGCAAAAATGGAGATTGACTGTGGTTAGGGGTTTAATCTTTATAATATGAACTGTTATAGGCTCGAATTTATCATCGTCAAACATCACAGTAAGTTCCTGAGTCAATATATAGGCTTAATCATCCTTAATTCATGAATTGGACACTTTTGACTAGAGTTTTGCATGTTTTGACTTTTCAGGAGTCAAAAGTAGTACCTTCAATGTTTGTCTATGATGTTAGTTGAATTGTTATGTTTAACCGACTTTGTTTTCTTGAAATTCGTATTTAAAATTGTTGCTTCTTGAAGCTTTATTTTACTTTGTAAATAGTTATCATAATTGTTATTGAAACAGGAGGGAGCAGCTTGGTCAGGAACTGATGTTTTCGATTACTTGGAGATATATTCATGTAACAACTCTCATCAAAAGTCCTAATTATTATTTTAATTTGGCCAATAGGAAACCCTAATTGAGAAACCCAAGTGATTTTGAACAAACCCTAAAAATTTTCAGAACAATCGGAATCAGGATTAGGGCCCCTAAAACTTAAGGGGGGGTATACCCTAGTTGACGATTATCTACAATAATTCGTTGTTAAATTTCGAAAAATAGAATATGTCAAGTCAGCAAAGCTAGTCCCAACCGTGGCTACCCTATAACCTATTTTCAACCCTTACGCACCGTAACAAATTTAATCTCACGGTCCGTAAGGGGGGGCAAAATGTGACTATAAATAGCAGACATTGGTACTTGAAATTTGGCATATGTTCGACGAAGAAATTCGTTTCAGGCATCGAATTACTTTCTGTTTACCACAAATTAACACACACTAATCACGTAGTGCTGCCGCAATCAGGGTAATATCTCGATCGCTATTACGATTCAACGTCCGATCGATTATAACTATCCAACGATTGTTTAAGTGCCGCTCAAATTGAGTTATACTTTGTTATTCATCGTGATTTCGACTTGAATGTTTGAGTGCTGTTCGAAATCGGACTATACTTTGTCATTCGTTGTGAATCCGTTGAATTGTTAAGTATTGCACTTGTAAATCGTTGTGAGGGTTTAATCTCGTGAATTGTCGTAACTGTTGTATTAGTTACTAACCTGTTGTGTGTGCATTGTTATTTAAATTAGGTTAATCAAGGCTAATCAGTAGGCTTATATTCTGCTCGTTAAATCTACAATGTGAGTCATTCTCTTTTTATCAACTGTTTTACAATACTCCAAAAATATTTTCAAAGGTTATAATTACAGTGATTAAGTTTATGTAATCACCAAGTTACAGCCGGTATGTGGGGTATTGTGCACATTACTACAGTTGTTATCACTTTAGGTGGGCGAACCTAAAAATAGTGATATTCGTCATTCATTGGGGCAGCCAATGGTGATATGACCACCGTCACCGAAAAAGAGTCGAGTGACAAATACTGTGGGTAGTTGGTTTGATATCAGAAACATTGTAATCTCTCTTAATACTGTGAATTATAACAAACGAGTCATTTTAGTAAAAATGAATGATTCACTCAGTATTTCCCTGCTGACAAAACCTTTTTCAAACATGTTTCAGGTGATCTGTTGCGAGCAAAGGAAAAGTGCCGTGGAGCACTACAAGCTTAGAAAGTGGCTCAATGTAAATAAATAAAGAAACATGTTTTAAAGAAATAAAGATTTCCCAGTGAAATCACTGATTTGTAAATTATGGGATTTATCCCTATATTATATATAAACGAGCAGTTTTAATAATAATCGATCCTGTTTAAAAAGACTTCCGCTGTCACTTAATTAGATACCATCGGATTTCCTGCCTCGCAGCTCTGGACCGGGTCAAACCAGGGCCACGGGCCGTGACAGGAAAAGGTGGTATCAGAGCCACTGATTTAAGCTTACTATTGATTTTAGCCTATTAAAATAATTGAGAAATACTTAGGAAATTTAATTGCTATTCTGTGAAAATATGTTTTATTAACTGATTAATTGTTGAGTTACAATATGGGTAAACAAAAGATTTCTGCTATCTACCACAAATTAGATACTGCACCCACAGAAAAAGGAACCTCTTCCTCCAAACATCCAGCAGATCTGGAAGAAGGGATTTTTGTCCGTAAAGCAAATTATGAAAACCCTCTCTCCCAAGATAAAAGAAATTCGATTCTTAGAAAGGGACAGGAGAAAATAAAGAAAACCCAAGTCAAGAAAGTGAGGTTTAATCCAGAAATTCAGGAATTAGACAATAGGACACCTTGGGAAGACACATTAGATGAAAAGTGGGCAAACCTTTATATGCTAGCTACAGTAGCAGAGAATGCAAACCTCTAAACTATCAATAAGCCTGGTTTAATAGAAAATTAATACCCAGTAAATAAATAAATTATAGTGTGTTCACTTTCCTGTAGTCTTTTGTACAAATCAGTATGCAATAAAACTCTAATGTTTATTTGTCAAAACTTTGTTCCAAAGTTTTAACTAAGCATTTTTGTGCATTTTGCATATATGCTGTCCAGCATGAGTGAGATATCGGAAGCATTTCAGAATCTCAACCTCTACCCAGTACCAATTGAAGTCTCCCACGACTTTACTGGTTATATTGCTGACATAGAGGAACCCCTGGAATTGCAAGCTCCACCGCTGGAAAAAGAGAAACCTAAAAAGAAAAAAAGATATGTAGGATGGAGGAAAGTACGCAGAAGAAAGCCAGCCACTAGGAAACTCCCTAAAACAGAAAACCCTATAGATAAAGGAAAAGGAATCGAAATCGGAGAAAGTTCTAAACCAGCAGAGATAGAAATCAGGAAAGATTCTAAACAAAAAGGAATAGAAATTGGAGAGAGTTCTAGACAAACTGAAGAAATCACATTTCAAGACGAAATAGACCGTTTACTGGCAAATTGTGATGTCATTAGCCCTATCCATAATAATCTATATCCTTATAGAGCCGTAAACCAACTTCCTGTAAATCTGGAACCAGCTATTCCAGACCCACTAATCCACACTCAACATTTAGGCCAAATGGAAGAATGGTGGACGAATGACTGGCAATTCGAAAATATCATCAACAGTCCTTATTCTTTCCTTCCACAGTTTGATCCAGAACCTATCCCCAATCCTCCAATGAGCAACGAAAACCTAGCTGAACTCCGTCAGTTCGGTGAAGAGCTGATAAGTACAGGGAATCGAATCCGGGAAATGGGGGAACAAATTTCCTGGAAATATGACGAAAGGGAGCAGCGCTACTAAACTGCCAGTTGACCAAAGAATAGTGGGGTTGGGAAGAATGTCTGTATAATAATAGTAGTAGTCAAATATAACTCTGTAAAATGGGAAATAAAACATTGTAAGATAAAAGTGAGTATGGATGCCTATATAATATATAAAACAAAATAGAAGTCGAAACATCGACAATTTTGGATACATATATCTGTGTTGTAAGATTTTATGTGCTTCTGTGTAATTGTTTTATTTACAATCATTTGATACTAATAGTTATATTTATAATAATTATCAGATGGAAAACGCTAGTAATGAACCAGTTAATGAAGGGAATCAATCTGAACAAAATCAGGAAAATCAATATATGACTAGACAAGACATCGAAAATATTGTTGCTCAAGGGATAGCCAATGCTATTCCAGCATTTGTTGCTGCTGTAAAGAATCCAATTGAACCACAACAAATCATTCCTAGTAAACGTACTCAGGAAGACAATTTTAGTAATAGTGTAAATGGAGGCGGCAATCATGACGATAATAATCCACGACAGGCTCCACCTCCTAAGAAAATGAAAGCTGCAACGCCTGGTTGCACTTTCAAAGAATTTCTTGCTTGTAAACCTGCTGAATTTGCAGGCAACGAAGGAGCAACTGCAGTACTGCGTTGGTTAGAGAAAACCGAAGCAGTAATTGCAATAAGTAAGTGTTCCGAAGAAGATCAGGTTATGTATGCATCAAATTTATTCAAAGAAGGGGCATTAGAATGGTGGAACACCGTATTACAAGCAAAAGGAAGAAGGATAGCTTATGCTATAGGCTGGGAAGAATTTAAAATTCTTGTAGAAAGAAAATATTGTCCTAAATATGAAAAGGAACAAATGGCAAATAAGTTCCTAAATCATCGGATGATGGGAGTAGATTGTCGCGGTTATACTTCGACATTCTTTGAATATGCTAGAGTGGTACCAACACTGGCTTCGCCAGAACCGGTACTCATTTCTCGCTACATTTGGGGACTGATTAGTGAAATCCTCAATATCGTTAAAGCTGCGAGACCTCGCACTATTGACGATGCTGTGGAATTAGCTAATACCCTAACCGACGAATTGGTGCGCACAAGAGAAGAAGATCGAAAGAAGGAATTGGTGCAAAAGATTACCCAAGGATTTCGTGTGGGTAATGATAATAATAGGTTCAAGAAAAGAGGAAGGAGACAATCTGCACAACCGCCTTTCTGCAGAAATTGCAAAAAGAATCATTTTGGAAAATGCAATGTAATCTGCAACTTCTGCAAAATGGCAGGACATCGTGAAGAAAATTGCAAAAAGAAAACCATAGTTTGTTATAACTGTGGAGAAACCGGACATTACAAAATAGAATGTCCTAAATTGACTAAAACCACAGACAATAAAGGCAAATCAGCTGATGGAACAACAAAGAAGAATGCCCGAGCATTCCAGCTAACCACTCAAGAAGCTGAACTGATCCCTGACGTCATAGCTGGTACGTTCTTGGTTCACGACGTTTATGCAAAAGTATTATTCGACTCTGGTGCAAACCAAAGTTTTATCAATACTTCATTCTGCCAAGCTCTTAAAATACCTTTAACTAACATTAGGCAGATTTTTACAGTCGAAACGGCTGATGGGAATTCAGTTACAATAGATAAAGTTTTGCAAAATATAGAAATAGGACTTTTAGGTCATAAGTTTTCTACAAATCTGTTACCTATGAAATTAGCTGAATTCGATGTTGTGTTAGGAATGGATTGGTTAATAGCCAACCATGCTCGAATTCTCTGTGATAAGAACTCTGTAGAAATTCAGGCACCCAACGGAGAAGTAATTGTGATTACAGGAAATAAACCACGTAAGCCTATGAAGTTCATATCAGTAATGAAAGTTGCTAATTATGAACGAAAGCAAGGAATAGTCTATATGATTTCAGTAATCATTAGTACTAAGGGTAAAGAACTTAAGGAAATTCCTGTATTTTCAGAATATCCAGAGGTATTTCCAGAAGAATTACCTGGGTTACCACCTGATAGAGAAGTAGAGTTTAGAATTCATCTAATTCCGGGAACTACACCGATAGCTAAGGCACCTTATCGATTAGCACCCACTGAAATGTTAGAATTGAAAAAGCAGTTAGATGAATTATTAAGCAAAGGATTCATACAACCTAGTTCATCCCCTTGGGGAGCACCAGTGTTGTTTGTGAAAAAGAAAGATGGATCGATGAGAATGTGTATCGACTATAGAGAACTAAATAAAGTTACAATTAAGAATCGATACCCATTACCTAGGATTGATGATCTTTTTGATCAACTTCAAGGAGCTAGGTATTTTTCTAAGATAGACTTAAAATCCGGATATCACCAGTTAAAAGTACAAGAAGAGGACATACCTAAAACTGCTTTCAGAACTAGGTATGGCCATTATGAGTTTACAGTCATGCCCTTTGGACTAACAAATGCCCCAGCAGCATTTATGGACATGATGAATCGAATCTGTAAACCATACTTGGATAAATTTGTAATCGTATTCATCGACGATATACTTATTTATTCCAAAAGTCAGGAAGAACATTGCAAACACTTGCATGCACTCTTAACTTTGTTAAGAAAGGAAAAGCTGTATGCCAAATTCTCGAAGTGTGAATTTTGGTTAAAGGAAGTGAAATTCTTAGGACACATGGTGAATCACGAAGGTATTCACGTAGATCCTGCTAAAATAGAAGCAATTACCAAATGGAAGGTCCCACAAACAGCTATGGAAATTAGAAGTTTTCTAGGCTTAGCTGGATACTACAGACGATTTATTAAAGATTTCTCTAATATAGCTGTACTTTGACTAAGTTAACCTGTAAAGCCGCTAAATTTGAGTGGGGACCTAGGCAAGAAGAAGCTTTTAAGATTTTAAAGCACCGATTGACGAATGCTCCAATTTTAGCATTACCCGAAGGAACAGAAGATTTTGAAGTATATTGTGATGCTTCAAAACTAGGATATGGATGTGTACTTATGCAATGCAAAAAAGTAATTGCGTATGCTTCAAGACAGTTGAAAAAGCACGAAGAGAATTATACGACTCATGACTTAGAATTAGGAGCCATAATTTTTGCCTTGAAAATTTGGAGACATTATCTGTATGGAAGTAAGTTTACTGTTTATACAGATCATAAAAGTTTAAGGTATATATTTGGGTAGAAAGAGTTAAATATGAGGCAAAGAAGATGGATGGAAATTCTGAGTGATTACGACTGTGATATTCAATATCACGAAGAAAAGGCAAACGTAGTTGCAGATGCCTTAAGTCGTAAGTATCAGGAAAAACAAAAGCGAGTCCGTGCTCTTAAATTAAATCTACAAGTAGATTTAATGGAACAATTAAAGAAAGTTCAGGAAACAGCAATCAAGGACGATGCTGAAGGAATGAAAGGTTATATAAAGGAAATAGAGCAAGGAAATGATGGAATTTGGAGATTCCACAAGAAACGAATTTGGGTACCTAAGCAAGGAGAATTAAGAAACAAAATTTTAGAAGAAGCCCATAAATCTAGGTATACTATGCACCCTGGAAACAATAAGATGTACCAAGATTTAAGAAAGAACTTCTGGTGGATAGGAATGAAGAAGGATATAGCAAAATATGTCTCTAAGTGTCTTACTTGTTCACAAGTTAAGGCAGAACATCAGAAACCTTCAGGGTTACTACAACAATTAGAAATGCCTGTATGGAAATGGGAACTTATAACAATGGATTTTGTTACTAAGTTGCCTAAAACAAGAAAAGGTAATGATGCGATTTGGGTAATTGTGGATCGATTAACCAAATCAGCTCACTTTCTACCAATGAAAGAAACCTTTAGTATGGAAAGATTGGCGAAGTTATATGTAGATGAAATCGTATCCCTGCATGGAGTTCCACTCTCCATTGTATCAGATAGAGATAGTCGTTTCACTTCTCATTTTTGGAAAAGTTTCCAACAAGCAATGGGAACTCGGCTAAATTTAAGCACGGCATATTATCCACAAACAGACGGACAAAGTGAAAGGACGATCCAAACTCTAGAAGACATGCTTAGAGCATGTGTAATAGATTTTGGCGGAAATTGGGACGACCATTTACCACTAATTGAATTCTCTTATAATAATAGTTATCATTCAAGTATTGACACTGCTCCATTCGAGGCTCTGTACGGAAGAAAGTGCAGAACTCCAGTTTGTTGGGCAGAAATAGGAGAAAATCAATTATCAGGTCCTGAAATAGTACAAGAGACGACCGACAAAATTTCACAAATCAAGGAAAGGCTGAAGACGGCTCGAGATCGCCAGAAGAGTTATGCGGACAATAGATGCAAGCCATTAGAATTCCAAGTAGGAGATAGAGTAATGTTGAAAGTTTCTCCTTGGAAAGGAGTTGTTCGATTCGGTAAGAAAGGAAAGCTAAGTCCAAGGTACGTAGGACCATTTCCAGTGATCCAACGTATAGGACCAGTTGCTTATCGTTTACAATTACCAGAAAAATTAGCTGGAGTACATGATGTATTTCATGTATCCAATCTCAAGAAATGCTTATCAGATGAATCACTAGTAGTACCTCTTCGAGATATAGAGGTAAATGAAAAGCTAAAATTTGTTGAGAAACTGCTTCAAATTGAGGATCGAAAGATCAAGTTTCTTAAACATAAACGACTAGTTTTAGTCAAAGTCAGATGGGATTCAAAGAGAGGAGCTGAATACACTTGGGAGCTGGAATCAGAAATGAAGAAAAAGTATCCTCATTTATTCCAGTAAATCTCGAGGACGAGATTTTTATTAAGGTAGGGAGAATGTAACAACTCTCATCAAAAGTCCTAATTATTATTTTAATTTGGCCAATAGGAAACCCTAATTGAGAAACCCAAGTGATTTTGAACAAACCCTAAAAATTTTCAGAACAATCGGAATCAGGATTAGGGCCCCTAAAACTTAAGGGGGGTATACCCTAGTTGACGATTATCTACAATAATTCGTTGTCAAATTTCGAAAAATAGAATATGTCAAGTCAGCAAAGCTAGTCCCAACCGTGGCTACCCTATAACCTATTTTCAACCCTTACGCTGTCACACCCTGGCTTTTGCGGAAGCGTGGGTTTATTTGGTGTGACTTCTTAATACCATAGCAACAATCATAACAATGCTATATGAAAGTAAAACACATGATGTTCATCCATTCATTAAACTTAAAGACACCACAACGTCATTGTCTAAAATATCGACACACAAAACAAATTACAACCAAGACAAGATTAAAGCGTTTTCACATGACACAACAAAAGACTTAAGTAATACGTGATTTAAAGACATGTAACCGTCCAGGTAAGGGTTACACCTCCTAAACCCGGATGACATCGTTATTCATTACGCAGCTTGACACAATAGCATACTTCCCAGATCCATTAATTTCCTGAAATACATGTATTTTGAAAAAAATCAACAAAAGTTGAGCGAGTTCATGTAAAAGTGAGTATGTATAAACCTTCAAAGTATGAATAAACGTCCCTGGTATGTAGCAATAAGGAAAAAGAGATCACCATTGGGTTGCAAAGCCAATGATATGTGTGGAGTGATGCAGGAAGACTCAAACCTAGCAAATTTGTGCGTCGGGCTCAAAGTCACCCCATGGTCCGTACTGTGGACTCAGGAGTTGGGCTCGCTACACCCAAATAGATCTACCGCTTATGACCCTCGGTCCTACAACGAGGATTAATGGCCTTAAGTTCCACCTACCCACGCACATGATCTAAGTAGTAAACCCTCCTTAAGCTAACCATACCATGTATAAAATGTCTGTAATAATTGTAACATGTATTCCACCCCCGAAGTATAAAACTGAAAACTGTTAAGAGAAAAGGGGGACATGAACTCACATTATTTTGCAGGTGATTCCGAATACGCAAGTCAAGATTAAAGTGTCTGATAATAAAGACTCAAAGTTGTCCTAATGAATCGTACAAGAATAATGTATCAATATTGAGGTCGTATAGTGTCGACGAGATTTGTTGAGTATTTATTGTATTTGATAGTGTTTGGATTTACTGAAGGATCTTGTGAATTATTTATGAAAAATATTTGTTTATCATAAATAATAAAATTGTAATAATGTACAATTGATTTAATATAAACATTTGTAATAATAAACCAAATATATTTAACTAGTATAATAACATAATTAAATATAATGATTATTGGCAAAATATTTTACAAGTGATATACTTAATTTATAAAAATTATAAATTAATTTATATGGTTGAAATATTTACTATTTGAAAAATAAATATTTCGTTTAAAAGAATACATATGATAATCATATGATTAATTATCAGAATAATTATATTAAATCTGAATAATTAAAAATAACATTTTTAATTATTGAACTTTAGTATTACAGATTTAAAATAATTATTATGGCCTTGGAATCATTTTAAATGATTAAAATGAATTAAAATGGTTAAAATAACCATTAATAAGTTTATATAAGTTTAATTATCTAAATAATTAAATATAATAAAAAAAATTCAGATTCTTATTTTGTATAAACTCAGAATAATGCATATTTTGTCATAAAAATAATTTTGGATCAAAATTATATAGTTATATAATTTAATTACATTAAATTAAACTATATAAATAAATATAAATACTGATTTATTTATATAAATATCAAATTTACATAAAATATCAGTAATAATATTATTTTTGTAAAGTCCAACATGTAAAATAACTACTATAAAAATTTCAATAATTAATTCATTAAATTCGAATTATTATAATTTTGTAAAGATTAAACTATTTTTAATTTATAAAAATAGTTTTATAAACATTTTGACTAACATAATATTTTTAATAAATGAATCAGTAGATAAAGTATTTATGTTAAAGTTTTCGGACTTTAACTAGTTAGTCTCAATTTATTATGAATTAATGAAAAATCTGTTAAATAAAAGAAAACAAACAATAATCACTATTTATCATCTTCCCCAAATTCGGTCAAACCAGAAAGTCAACGCATCCAAAACTCGATCAAAACTGGTTTATAATTTAATTAACTTTGGGGAAACATTGTATAAGCATAAATGAACTAATTGAAACAATAAAAACGAACCGGTATTGGCTGGAACGGCGTATCGACTAAATTCCGGTGAGTTTTGAACTCCGGCGAGAGTTTCCGATCGGGTTTCGTCAAAAACAGTATGTTTAAGTGTTCTAATGGGTGTGGAAGATTTGTAAGAGTTCAGGGAGTCTTATATACACGAAAAAATTGATCAAACCGACACAAAATTAGTGGATTAATTCCACTTATACAATTTTTTTTTTTTTTAATATATCCCGGTTAATGCTCGTTTAATGCGTTTTTAGTGCGATTTGTTTAAGAAAAAGATGTATAATCATAATGGGTTATGTTAAAAGTAATAAAGGAAGTGGAAAAATTCGATTTTTGATCGGATTTGGTGAGTTTTAGTCAAAATCCCGTAACTGCAGTGCTGTGTATATATTTCAGCATTAATTTTAAAATTAATATAAATATAATACTATCCTAATTAAAACACAAGTGAGTTGGTAGACCAGATGGTTGGGGCTTGTGTTTGTGGGCGGAGGGTCTCGAGTTCGAATCTCACTTGCAACCGGTTCAACCACATTTTTTTATTAATTTTGAAATATTTACACTTTGGCCCCTCAAGTTTCATTTTATACAAAAACAGTCCCTAAAGTTTCAGAAATTTACAAAATCAGCCCCTGAACTTTCGAAAAATATTCAAAACAGACCCTGAAGTTTTGAAAATATGCAACTTTGGTCCCTGAAGTTTCGGAAAATGTCATAAATGGTCCCTGTATTAGTCAGTTAGTTAAACTAACAGGGTTAAGTTTTAAAGAAGGATTTATTATATAGGGATTAACTCAGTTAACATAATTCAGTTAAAATGAGTTTCTAAAAGTCAGTTTTAGTCCCTAGAGTTTAAATTTGAGAAAATGGCCAAATGAACCTTGGACTTTTATTTCAAAAATATCTATTTATTTCTTTTATAAAATAAGTTTCAAAAATTACCAAAAAGAACCCAAAACTTATAGTTTGAAATAATTGCAGGCGGAGGGTCTCGAGTTCGAATCTCACTTGCAACCGGTTCAACCACAATTTTTTTATTAATTTTGAAATATTTACACTTTGGCCCCTTAAGTTTCATTTTATACAAAAACAGTCCCTAAAGTTTCAGAAATTTACAAAATCAGCCCCTGAACTTTCGAAAAATATTCAAAACAGACCCTGAAGTTTTGAAAATATGCAACTTTGGTCCCTGAAGTTTCGGAAAATGTCATAAATGGTCCCTGTATTAGTCAGTTAGTTAAACTAACAGGGTTAAGTTTTAAAGAAGGATTTATTATATAGGGATTAACTCAGTTAACATAATTCAGTTAAAATGAGTTTCTAAAAGTCAGTTTTAGTCCCTAGAGTTTAAGTTTGAGAAAATGGCCAAATGAACCTTGGACTTTTATTTCAAAAATATCTATTTATTTCTTTTATAAAATAAGTTTCAAAAATTACCAAAAAGAACCCAAAACTTATAGTTTGAAATAATTGCACTTTAACCCTCGTATTTATATAGTTTCAGAAATGACAATTTAGTCCCTAAACTTTGTACTTTCAAATAATGACGGTTTTAGTCCTCGAAATTAAAAGTAATAACTTCAAGCAAGTTTCAAAGAATGTCAAATAGGTCCTTCAACCTATTGTTTGTCTATGTGTTGGCATTGTCAGCATGTTTCTGAGTTATCCGTTCACTGTGCTAACTGTGTTTTGTGCATCATGTTTGTCACTAAAGTTTGTATGTAATGAGTGGAGTGACAGTATGAAATGTGATGCATATGTATGTAAGTTACAGGAATCAGAAAGCAGTTTACGTTATCAGTAGTAATCAAGCACAGTCATTAGGCACGTAATTAAGATTAATTAATTGTACAGTACCTGTAATTTTGAGGGTTGTCACATACGCACCGAAACAAATTTAATCTTACGGTCCGTAAGGGGGGGGGGGGGGGCAAAATGTGACTATAAATAGCAGACATTGGTACTTGAAATTTGGCATATGTTCGACGAAGAAATTCGTTTCAGGCATCGAATTACTTTCTGTTTACCACAAATTAACACACACTAATCACGTAGTGCTGCCGCAATCAGGGTACTAACTCGATCGCTATTACGATTCAACGTCCGATCGATTATAACTATCCAACGATTGTTTAAGTGCCGCTCAAATTGAGTTATACTTTGTTATTCATCGTGATTTCGACTTGAATGTTTGAGTGCTGTTCGAAATCGGACTATACTCTGTCATTCGTTGTGAATCCGTTGAATTGTTAAGTATTGCACTTGTAAATCGTTGTGAGGGTTTAATCTCGTGAATTGTCGTAACTGTTGTATTAGTTACTAACATGTTGTGTGTGCATTGTTATTTAAATTAGGTTAATCAAGGCTAATCAGTAGGCTTATATTCTGCTCGTTAAATCTACAATGTGAGTCATTCTCTTTTTATCAACTGTTTTACAATACTCCAAAAATATTTTCAAAGGTTATAATTACAGTGATTAAGTTTATGTAATCACCAAGTTACAGCCGGTATGTGGGGTATTGTGCACATTACTACAGTTGTTATCACTTTAGGTGGGCGAACCTAAAAATAGTGATATTAGTCATTCATTGGGGCAGCCAATGGTGATATGACCACCGTCACCGAAAAAGAGTCGAGTGACAAATACTGTGGGTAGTTGGTTTGATATCAGAAACATTGTAATCTCTCTTAATACTGTGAATTATAACAAACGAGTCGTTTTAGTAAAAATGAATGATTCACTCAGTATTTCCCTGCTGACAAAACCTTTTTCAAACATGTTTCAGGTGATCTGTTGTGAGCAAAGGAAAAGTGCCGTGGAGCACTACAAGCTTAGAAAGTGGCTCAATGTAAATAAATAAAGAAACATGTTTTAAAGAAATAAAGATTTCCCAGTGAAATCACTGATTTGTAAATTATGGGATTTATCCCTATATTATATATAAACGAGCAGTTTTAATAATAATCGATCCTGTTTAAAAAGACTTCCGCTGTCACTTAATTAGATACCATCGGATTTCCTGCCTCGCAGCTCTGGACCGGGTCAAACCGGGGCCACGGGCCGTGACAATTCATCATACTCATGTTTAAACCGAACGGATTTAAATACATGAGTGGCAATATATTTTATGTCATGCCCATCAATCTCGCCATTCTAATGGTAGATATATTACATATGTCCTCAATCTATCCATTATTTCTTAATAGTGTCGCTTATGTTTATTTTTCCTACTTTTTAATAAAAGTATTAGGCGCCCGTTTTCAGTTACTTCATCACCAGGAGACAATTACCTCAATGTTCACATCTGGACAGTTGGAGACTGGATAAGGGTGAAAAGAATGTTTATTTTCTGTTGAACTATTTGATTTGTCTCCTTCAGCTTCCTGTAAATGATGAGCTGGTTTGGAACAATGGAACTCTGTTTTCTTAACCGTGTATTAATTGCAGAGCCGACACTGTTGGAAAGGTAATATTTTGGGCGTGTTTTTCAATATATTTTAGTTATCCCTTTGTGTTTATATCTATAGAGTGGGATGGATATAAGGCATCATCAGTTTATTAAATGGATCTGGTTGTTTAACTGATTTTGTAATTTGGTTGTTTCTGTTTATCATCGTGTTGGACATGCATTATCATTGGGTTTAATTCAAAAGCTGGTTTGGATTATGAACCAGAAATGAAGATTACCTAAACTTATGGCTGCTATTAGTATAAGCATGTTTTATTAGTGGTAATTCATGAGTTGAAACTTTGAACATATTGAAAAACACAAGACAAGGTAACTATTGAGTCCATTGATGGTTGGTGTGCAGAAAAAGTGGGTCATCAAGTAGTTGTGGGTCTAATATTGTTAGTCAAATACAGCTCCAAGGTTGTTCTGCATATACAAGTGTTGTGGTTTGCTATATTTGCAGAAAGGAAGTAAAAGGTCGGGTGAATACAGTTCAATATCACGATCCAATGGCATGATGCTCGATCTAGGTTTCAATGATGTTTTTGGTAAAATGGTTGTATCTTCTTTGAGTTGGCGTTAGCAGCTTGCTGGGATGAATTTTTTGTACCATTTCAGTCGCACCACCATCTGCCGCCCTCACTATCGTCGCACGCCACCAGTTGCCGACCAGGCCTCAACCACTTAACCGCAACCACCAGCCGCACGTTTTCATTTTCTATTCGATTTAAACATCATCAAAGTTGTTTTGTATCTTCAAGGTAACGATTTATATTTTTAAAGGGCTATCGTTTCATTACTTATTTATTTTTTGATTTCTTAATTGGATCAGTATTGTTTGTAATTAGGGCTATAAGTCAACTTTAAATAGCATTGTCTTCTATCCTAGCAAAAAGACTACAATCACCTATTTGATTTTGGATTTAGTACAGTTCCTTAAGAAAATTCAATGAAATAAAATAAGACGTTATTTGCTATTTAGTTTGGTCTTGACATAGAAAGTGCAGAACACTTAGCTGATCTTATGTTGACCAGTTTACTTATGAATGTGCTATTATGTTTTACTTTCAACTGGTCAAGCTGGTAAAATTAACTATATTAGCCAAAAATTTAAGTGGGTCAAAATGGTTGAAAGATGAATGTGCTGTTATGTTTTACTTTCAACTGGTCAAGCTGGTAAAATTAACTATATTAGCCAAAAATTTAAGTGGGTTAAACTAGATGAAAGTTACCGAAAGTGTATTTTAAATTAACCTAAATCATATTTTATAAAAAAAATTAACATATTAATATGCTATTTCCTTTTATTGGAGGATTTAACAAATTAATTGATAGTTTAATTACCTCATTTTGAGTTGGTTTTGTTGCTGTGAAATTGAAACTCAGAAGTAATTCCCTTATGGCCATATAGTTATAGTTTTCTTACATCATGAATGATTAATTCTTTTTGTTTTTTATGCACATATCCTGGTGATTGCCATATCAAGAGGCTTGACGGTGATCTGTGATGATGACGACCAGCTTCAACTTAAATGGACTGCTCCAGATAAGTGTGTCTATGTAAAAACGGCATCATGTCTCAGATTATGAGCCTATTTCATATGTTAGCGTATTTAAGTGTTTCTATTTTTCTATTTTTCTTTATTATCAGAGTTTTGTTAAACTTCTTGGTAAAGGAAATTGGATTCAAGAGTCACATACTCACAAAGGTGAAATTACTTATATGTGTGATTTTAGCATGAAAGATACTCAACTTTATGTCATTATTTACTTTAAATAGTAAACTTGAATGTTCATGTATAAACTATGGTTGGTGGGTCCACGAAGGGCTGGGTAGAGAAACCAAATGACCAAACCTTGACCAAATTAAATTAATCAACTAAAGTGAATCGAACCAAAACCAAATGATTAGGTTAACCTATTTTCTAGAGACTAAGGGGGACGGGGCACCCATGCGTGTACCTTCCCTGGGTTCGAACTAATAACAACATTTAGGTTTACACATTACTAAATTCCCACGATTGATTACAATAATATGTTTGTTTATACACAATATAGTGCTTATTGTTCTGTTCTACATGTATGTATATATCAAATTATGTGATGTATGTCGGATTTGGAAGTAATTCTAGGGGTTCTGTTGAAAATAGCAGATGTATGAGGCTTAGTTCTTTGTGCTTTTAGTTTACATTAACCAGTCTATTAGTTAAGTGTAGAAATCAAACTGATGATTTGTATCCCTCGAAAATCAACCTGCAAGAGTAATTAGTTCCCTATTTTTTGGTTTTTAATTATATAGTTGGTTACTATATTATGGGCTTTGCGAATAAGGTAATAACTCTACCCAAGACTCTGATTTGCTCATTTCAATAGTGTTTGCCAATTTTTACAGAAGATGCTGACTTAATCTGGTCATTGAATCCGAGATCGATGAACCTTGGTAAGACTCTTATTTTCCATTAGTTTAGTTTTTATGTTTTTGGCTTGAAATTTTACCATCTAACGAGTATGAATCTTAGAGAAGTTCTAGAGTCGGAACGTTATCATTGGGCTACTAGCCTGCTACACAGAGGGTTAATTAAGAAATGCTCCACAACTTCAAAATTTTCAAGAAAGTTAGTTTGAAATATCAATCACTAAAACTTTCATTTATTTGACCAACATCTAATCATGATTACATGCTCATATTTAGTCTTTATCAATGTTTAGCGACAATTAAACATCATCAAAGTTGTTTTGTATCTTCAAGGTAACGATTTATATTTTTAAAGTACTATCGTTCCATTACTTATTTATTTTTTGATTTCTTAATTGGATCAGTATTGTTTGTAGTTAGGGCTATAAGTCAACTTTAAATAGCATTGTCTTCTATCCTAGCAAAAAGACTACAATCACCTATTTGATTTTGGATTTAGTACAGTTCCTTAAGAAAATTCAATGAAATAAAATAAGACGTTATTTGCTATTTAGTTTGGTCTTGACATAGAAAGTGCAGAACACTTAGCTGATCTTATGTTGACCCGTTTACTTATGAATGTGTTGTTATGTTTTACTTTCAACTGGTCAAGCTGGTAAAATTAACTATATTAGCCAAAAATTTAAGTGGGTCAAACTGGATGAAAGATGAATGTGCTGTTATGTTTTACTTTCAACTGGTCAAGCTAGTAAAATTAACTATATTAGCCAAAAGTTTAAGTGGGTTAAACTAGATGAAAGTTACCGAAAGTGTATTTTAAATTAACCTAAATCATATTTTATAAAAAAAATTAACATATTAATATGCTACTTCCTTTTATTGGAGGATTTAACAAATTAATTGATAGTTTAATTACCTCATTTTGAGTTGGTTTTGTTGCTGTGAAATTGAAACTCAGAAGTAATTCCCTTATGGCCATATAGTTATAGTTTTCTTACATCATGAATGATTAATTCTTTTTGTTTTTATGCACATATCCTGGTGATTGCCATATCAAGAGGCTTGACGGTGATCTGTGATGATGACGACCAGCTTCAACTTAAATGGACTGCTCCAGATAAGCGTGTCTATGTAAAAACGGCATCATGTCTCAGATTATGAGCCTATTTCATATGTTAGCGTATTTAAGTGTTTCTATTTTTCTATTTTTCTTTATTATCAGAGTTTTGTTAAACTTCTTGGTAAAGGAAATTGGATTCAAGAGTCACATACTCACAAAGGTGAAATTACTTATATGTGTGATTTTAGCATGAAAGATACTCAACTTTATGTCATTATTTACTTTAAATAGTAAACTTGAATGTTCATGTATAAACTATGGTTGGTGGGTCCACGAAGGGCTGGGTAGAGAAACCAAATGACCAAACCTTGACCAAATTAAATTAATCAACTAAAGTGAATCGAACCAAAACCAAATGATTAGGTTAACCTATTTTCTAGAGACTAAGGGGGACGGGGCACCTATGCGTGTACCTTCCCTGGGTTCGAACTAATAACAACATTTAGGTTTACACATTACTAAATTCCCATGATTGATTACAAGAATATGTTTGTTTATACACAATATAGTGCTTATTGTTCTGTTCTACATGTATGTATATATCAAATTATGTGATGTATGTCGGATTTGGAAGTAATTCTAGGGGTTCTATTGAAAATAGCAGATGTATGAGGCTTAGTTCTTTGTGCTTTTAGTTTACATTAACCAATCTATTAGTTAAGTGTAGAAATCAAACTGATGATTTGTATCCCTCGAAAATCAACCTGCAAGAGTAATTAGTTCCCTATTTTTTGGTTTTTAATTATATAGTTGGTTACTATATTATGGGTTTTGCGAATAAGGTAATAACTCTACCCAAGACTCTGATTTGCTCATTTCAATAGTGTTTGCCAATTTTTACAGAAGATGCTGACTTAATCTGGTCATTGAATCCGAGATCGATGAACCTTGGTAAGACTCTTATTTTCCATTAGTTTAGTTTTTATGTTTTTGGCTTGAAATTTTACCATCTAATGAGTATGAATCTTAGAGAAGTTCTAGAGTCGGAACGTTATCATTGGGCTACTAGCCTGCTACACAGAGGGTTAATTAAGAAATGCTCCACAACTTCAAAATTTTCAAGAAAGTTAGTTTGAAATATCAATCACTAAAACTTTCATTTATTTGACCAACATCTAATCATGATTACATGCTCATATTTAGTCTTTATCAATGTTTAGCGACAATTACATATCAATCCATCAGTATTTTAATAATTTGAGGCAATAGTGATTTGTATTTTGGTTTATGGGACTAATTTTTGTGCTTAATGACAAAGGCTTAGACTTCTTCGCCAAAATAAGACTCAAGATCAAGTCTATAGAACGTATATGTTTGACCAGCAGGAAATGGTGCTCAACAAAATTGTTCTTGAGGAGAGCAATACCCTTATTTGTATCTGCATTATTGTTAGTATGTTGAATTTGGGTAAAAAAGACATCATATTTGGAGTTCGTGCTTGGGTACTTTTTTTCTAGGGGTTAAGTCGTCCCTGTTTTGGTACTTTTTATAGGGCTTTTTAATTAAGTGTATACATCGATGGAATCGCTACTAAGCCATTTCTTTGCATCAGCCCTGTTTTGGTACCTTTTTTCGTTTTTTACTTAATATCGAACTTTATCTATATGTTGATGCAGGTGGAGAATGGGACCAATGCTGATGCTATGCATTTGAGCTAGGATATATACTTGATGACTAAGTAACACCCTTTACAAGTCAACATACACGTCATTTGACCGTTTCTGCAGTCCTCGTGTATGCCAGTATGATTAATATTTTACCTATTCTCTACGCTCATTCCTTTTGGATCATGTATCTCTTTATGTATCTTTTTAAAACAATGATTTCAAGTTACAGAGAATGGTTGCCTACGTTTATCTAAGTTTTCAATGTGGTAGGCTGTATGCAAGGTTGCAGCTGGTAAGTAATATATTTCTTTGATATATGGTCTTTTGATACAATCTATTGATTTTGTTTTTTTAGGGTATTTATTAAAGCATGATGTTTTATGCTGACGGATGTTGGTGTGGAACTGAAATAGGACTTCTACCACTTTTTAAAGGTAATATCTTACTTTTTTATAGCTTACCTTGGCTTGGACTCGACTTGGCTTATTTATAAACCAAGCCGGCTAGGCCCAGCTCATTTACAAGTGATCCGACTACAAACAAAACCGTACTGTAAGTTCTTCGTGTTTGACATTTAAGAGCATGTACATTAAACATCTTATGTTGTGAGCTAAAACCAATAAATGGGTTGGAGAGGTTCTTCACCGTGAGTCTTGGGTTCGATCCCAACGCTTTTTTTGTTTGTCTTGTAACGCCCGGCTTTTTCGTACTTTCCATTTATAGAAAGTTTTGTTCATATTTCTATTTTTGGAAACGTTGTATTCTTGTAATCGTTCCTTCCTTGAAATCGTTGTAAAACCGAGACTTGAATCATTAATGAAAATCGTATTTTGTTACAAATATGTTATACACACTTTATATATGCTCGTATGTTCGAATTGGTGAATCAATTGACGTTTAATCAAAGTTCTTGGAAACTATGTGCTAAACTTGCAATTAAGCTAAACTTGTGCTCAAAGGTGTTTTGAACGTAAACGAAACTTGATTATGATACTTATACACTCAATTATACTTTGGTTTTGATCACCATGCTTGAACGTACCTTGAACTATGTTTATGTGCTCAAACTAGTCCCTAAACTATCAAGAAAACACCTGAAAACCCTAAATATGAAACTTCAGGGGCTAAATGGTAATTTTTGAAACTTAAGCTGATCCATACAAGTCCCGGGCGGCCCGCTTTAACTTACCAGAAACCTAATGCGGGCCGCATTAGCCTTCTGTTTCGCAGAAAGCACATCAGTTGCCATATTACGCGAACTTGCACTAATCCCATAACAATAAGCTCACCCAATCACCTTGATTCCACCTCTAAACACCTCCAAACTCATCCACTATAAATATAACCCTTCTCCAATCCTTCCTACACTTTCAACACTCTCAAATCACTCCAAGTTCACTCTCAAATCAGTTGCAAACTCAAGATTCGGGCAGATTCATAACCTTGCACAAAAGTGAGCATAACTTGCTCATTTCTTAATGAAATCACTTGATTCTTCTTCCTAATTGCTTGGATAATCATAGGGTATGATTCCTTGACTTCTCCTTGGAGAAATCAGACCTGGAAATCCCCTGAAACGATCCAAAAACTTTCTGTTTTGATTTATGTTTTTACAAACTTGTTTAAACTTCATCCAACTTGTGTCTAACACATCTCACACCAATGTCCTAATGCTTACAACCTCTTTGATGGTTGGTTAAGCTTAAAAACATGGTTGAGACACTATAAATCAGAGGTTAAAACCTCAAATACTTTCTGTTTTGTTAGGGTGTTTTGACCCACAAGTCATGTTCGAGCTAGTTCTTGATGTAGAGTGATTATGGAACAACTTGGGTTGTTCTAAACATACAATCCTCACATGATTTGATGATTTCTCTTAGTTAGATTGTTTATATTATACTAATCCTAAGTTCGTGACCCTCCTTGGTTGTCTTTACATCAAGAGAAGTGGTGAACATTCAAGGGGTTCCTAAATGGAAGCTTGTCTTCCTACCCCATATATGACATCTATGAACAACTTGAGGTGCCTAAATGAAGATCTTATTCTTCTACCTCCTACTTGAATTATTGGACTTAATAATATATAATACTTAACCTAAGCATATATACACTCATTCGAACCTTTAATATTAAACTTGTGTTTATATGTTAAAGTAGTAGAATACCATCTAAGACTTAATACTCCAAGTATGATTCTAATGGGCATACTACCCATGAAATACAATATAACCCTAGTGGTTACGTAGTGTCATACAAGAGTATAAGTTAAAGATGATTATTTTGATATCGTACTTTATGTTATGTTAAACTCCAAAATTATAATCTTCCGTTGAACGCCAAACTCACACACCTACGTTTCCTCGTGTAGAAGGACTAGGTGCTCCAAACTAATCCATCCACCAACCCACTCGCGGGATTTCAAGTAGGAAAGCTTGCAACCACCGTGAGTATACTCGATCCCTTTTTCCCCTTTACTCTTTGGGATGCAACATGTATATCTATGCAAACATCTTTAAACTAAACTAAACATACTCAATCCTTGTACAAACATGAAACTAATGTGCTTTACTTATGATTCTTGTATGCTCTATTTGAACGATTTGGAACGTATATGCTCATTAACTTTGCTAGCCCACCTTGACAATTATAGCGCTATAGGATTTACGCACCGCCCTTGAGACTTGGGGGTATTGTTAAGTTAAACAATTACTATCCCGCTATCAATTGGGATTAGACTATTTTATGCGTTGGATTCTTGGGTTTGATCATAGTGTACGCCAAAATTGCATACTAGTAATTCACATATTATGAATCATGTTGGATTTGAGCTTTTATTCTATTATGCTATGTAAACAAACTTGTATACTCGCTCATTGCCTTTGCATTGAAACTCTATTTTAATACATGTTGCAGGTTGATTATTGAAGTATGGATGAATGATGAAACAAGTTTAGGGTGGACTAGATACACACCTTTAATCTATTTATCTTTTTATGTTATGTTATTTGTTGAAACAATGTTGTATTTTGTTTTGAATATTGTATGTCAATTTAGCACTTGCAATGAAATTTGAATTTAATTAAATATTGTCACATAGTGTTATGAAGTCTCTAGCAATCTATACACACTTCGTCTCGTCCCGTGCTACGAAGAAAATGATGGCTTTCATGGCCGATCAATTTGCGCGCGTCGTTCCAAAGGTCATTTCCGAAATCCGAGCTTCTGAAACTCCGAACTCTTCCGTCGACTCCAAGGTCGAAATACGCAAGCCCGCTTCGTTCAACTTCAAGCACTTTTCATCGTGCAATCCCAAGCCATTCACCGGCAATGATGGGGTGACCGCCATGCTCGAATGGTTTGATAGCATGGAGGTCACGTTCATCAATAGTGATTGCCCCAAAGAGCTCAGAACGCGTAGTGCGACTGGGGTATTCCAAGCCCGAGCTCTCGAATGGTGGACGAACGAAAGGAACATTCGTTCGAACTGGCATATGCGTTGGAGTGGGAAGAAGTCAAGGCCCTGATGATGGACGAGTTTTGTCCTCCGCATGAGCAACAAAGATTGGAGGAAGAATTTTGGGCGCTAAAGCAAGTGGGAGATGAAAACCTAGCCTACACTACCCGTTTCAAACAACTTAGTTTCATAGTTCCTCACCTTGTTATGACCACCGACCATAAAATACGGAAGTATATCAATGGGTTACCCTCTGCTATGCGCGACACGATCGAGGCTGCCAAACTCGACAATATCGAAGCTGTTTATCGTTTGGCCGCTTCCCTTAACAACAATCGTGTTCGCGATAAACAAGCCGCAAACCCCATTTCTGTCAAGCCAGCTCACCAAATTACCCAACAATCGAGTAGCAATAGGGGGAAGAAGCGAAAGCAATCAAACCCTGTTTGCAATGCGATTGTACCACTCGTTAACCCAAACCCTGTTGCTCCTGATAACACCCAAAGGTCGTACACTGGGATTCACCCCAAGTGTGCCACCTGTAATTTCCATCATCCCGCAAACGCTAGGTGCCGTCGTTGTAACGATTGCAACCGTTATGGTCATACCTCCAACTTTTGCCGCTACAATCAACAACAACAAGCACCACCAGCTCAACAAGCACAACAAGCTCCACCTGCTCCTCAAAATGCAAGACCCGCCAGAGCTTGCTTCAAATGTGGAGACGCCAATCATCTTCGTCCTCAATGCCCACTATGGAATCAAGAACAACTACAACCTCCTCGTGGACGCTGTTTCAATCTAAACGCAAATCAAGCGCGCAACGACAATGATGTCGTTAACGGTACGTTTCTTGTTAACCATCTTTATGCTTCGATACTATTTGATACTGGTGCGGACAAAAGCTTTGTGTCCTTAGAATTTGAACCATTGTTAAATTGCACACGCTCTAAGCTACCTAAGTCGTTTTCCGTTGAAGTCGCCAATGGCAAATCCATCCTAGTCGATTCCGTCCTTCGTAATTGTCGCCTTACTCTTAACGAGCACGTCTTCCCTATCGATCTCATACCCATGCAATTGGGTACTTTCGACATCATCATAGGCATGGATGGCTCCAAAAGAACCATGCCGAAATCGCTTGTCACGAGAAATACGTTCGTTTACCCCTCCCATCTGGTGATGTTTTACACGTCTATGGAGACCGACCTTCAAAGGGACTGAAGTTGATGTCCTGCACACAAGCGAACAAGTACTTACACAAAAAGTACCTTGCCTTTTTAGCCCACGTTGTGGAAGAAAAGGGCAAGGGAAAGAGTGTAAGTGATGTTCCAGTGGTGCGCGACTTCCCTGACGTCTTTCCTGAAGATTTACCCGGTCCTCCTCCACCTCGATCTGTTGACTTTCGTATTGACCTCGTACCTGGTGCGACTCCTGTTGCCAAGGCTCCTTATCGCCTTGCACCTTCTGAGATGCAAGAATTATCTACGCAGCTTCAAGAACTCCTCGATAAGGGTTTCATTCGTCCAAGTACCTCACCTTGGGGTGCTCCTGTACTTTTCGTTAAAAAGAAAGATGGTTCTTTCCGTATGTGTATCGATTATCGCGAGCTCAACAAACTCACTGTCAAGAATCGCTATCCTCTTCCGCGTATCGACGATCTCTTTGATCAACTTCAAGGCGCTACTTGCTTCTCCAAAATCGATCTTCGCTCTGGTTATCACCAACTTCGGGTCCTCGAAGAGGACGTACCCAAAACCGCTTTTCGCACTCGCTATGGACATTACGAGTTCGTGGTTATGCCTTTTGGTTTGACCAACGCACCTGCTGTGTTCATGGATCTAATGAATCGTGTTTGTAAGCCCTATTTGGATCGTTTCGTGATCGTCTTCATTGATGATATCCTCATTTATTCTAAATCTCGAGCCGATCATGAACGTCATCTTCGTCTTATACTCGAGCTCTTACGTACCGAACGCCTATACGCTAAGTTCTCTAAATGCGAGTTTTGGATTAAAGAAGTCCAATTCCTTGGACACGTTGTTAGTGAAAAAGGAATCCACGTCGACCCTGCAAAGATCGAGGCTGTAAAGAATTGGACCGCGCCTAAATCTCCTTCTGAAATTCGTTCTTTCTTAGGATTGGCGGGTTATTACCGTCGATTCATCTCAAATTTTTCCAAAATCGCCGTTCCCCTCACTTCGTTGACTCAAAAAGAGAACCCTTTTGTTTGGGGTCCTGAGCAAGAGAAATCTTTTCAGACTCTTAAGGACATGCTTTGCAATGCTCCTATTCTTACTCTTCCTGATGGGAATGATGATTTCGTAGTATATTGCGATGCATCGAACCGTGGTCTTGGTTGCGTCCTCATGCAACGAGGCAAGGTCATCGCTTATGCATCTCATCAACTCAAGATACATGAGAAAAACTATACTACCCACGACCTTGAACTTGGCGCAGTTGTTTTTGCGTTGAAGATTTGGCGACACTACCTTTATGGTACTAAGTGTGAGGTTTTCACGGACCACAAGAGCCTTCAACATATCTTCAATCAAAAGGAACTGAACATGCGTCAACGCCGTTGGGTGGAATTGCTAAACGACTACGACTGCGAAATCAAATACCATCCAGGTAAAGCGAATGTAGTAGCTGACGCCCTTAGTCGCAAAACACATATGAAGGGTATTCGTTGTCTCCAACTTGTGAACGATCTTCCACACCGCATTCGCGAAGCTCAATACGCCTCTATTAACGAAGGTAACTTCCAAATTGAAATACGAGGCGCTAAAGAACACGATCTCGTCTCCAAGGCCGATGGTATCCTATACCTCGACAATCGTGCCTGGGTCCCTGATCGCGAAGAACTTCGAGACTTCATCATGAACGAGGCACACAAATCCAAGTACTCAATTCATCCTGGTGCCGACAAGATGTATCATAATCTACGTACATCCTATTGGTGGCCTGGGATGAAGAAAGACATTGCCACTTACGTCTCTAAGTGTCTTACGTGTTCAAAAGTCAAAGCCGAACACCAACGACCTTCTGGTCTCCTCGAACAACCTGAAATCCCCGTTTGGAAATGGGATAGCATTGCGATGGACTTCATCACTAAACTCCCTCGTACATCTTCTGGTCACGATAGCATTTGGGTGATCATCGATCGTTTGACCAAGTCCGCTCAATTCATTCCCATTCGCGAAGATTTCAAGGTTGAACGACTTGCTCGCATCTATACCAATGAAGTCATACGACATCATGGTATTCCTCTCGACATCATTTCTGATCGCGATGGTCGATTTACTTCACGTCTCTGGCAAACCTTTCAGTCCGCTATGGGTACTCATTTGAATCTCAGTACGGCTTTTCACCCTCAAACGGATGGACAGACTGAACGTACTATCCAAACCCTAGAGGACATGCTCCGTTCTTGTGTCATCGACTTTGGTGGTAGTTGGGATGTGCATTTACCTTTGGTCGAATTCTCGTACAACAATAGCTACCACTCCTGTATTAAAATGGCTCCATTCGAGGCATTGTATGGTCGCAAATGCCGATCTCCTTTAAGCTGGCACGAGATTGGTGACAAACATTTTTCTGGCCCTGAGATCATACAAGAAGCAACGGATAAGATTCACCAAATCCGTGACAATCTACTCAAGGCTCGAGAACGTCAAAAGGTCTATGCTGATAAGGGACGCAAACATATGCAATTCAACGTTGGGGATCACGTTTTACTCAAAGTGTCTCCTTGGAAAGGAGTGGTTCATTTTGGTAAAAAGGGAAAGCTTGCCCCTCGCTATGTTGGTCCTTTCAAGGTACTCGAAAGGATTGGTGCGGTGGCTTATCGACTCGATTTACCTCAAGAACTCAACAACGTACATCCAACGTTCCATGTCTCTAATCTAAAGAAGTGTTACGCTGAGGAAAAACTTCAAGTTCCTCTTGAGGATCTCCAAATAAACGACACTTTGCACTTCGTGGAGAAACCTGTCGAAGTCGTGGATCAACAAGACAAGTTACTAAGGCGCAGCAAGATTCCTATCGTCAAAATTCGATGGGAAGGTAAACGAGGCGCTGAATTTACTTGGGAACTCAAGAGCGAGATGAAAAAGAAGTATCCTTATCTCTTCCCTAAATCTTCCTAAATTTCGGGACGAAATTTCCTAAAGGAGGGGAGACTGTAACGCCCGGCTTTTTCGTACTTTCCATTTATAGAAAGTTTTGTTCGTATTTCTATTTTTGGAAACGTTGTATTCTTGTAATCGTTCCTTCCTTGAAATCGTTGTAAAACCGAGACTTGAATCATTAATGAAAATCGTATTTTGTTACAAATATGTTATACACACTTTATATATGCTCGTATGTTCGAATTGGTGAATCAATTGACGTTTAATCAAAGTTCTTGGAAACTATGTGCTAAACTTGCAATTAAGCTAAACTTGTGCTCAAAGGTGTTTTGAACGTAAATGAAACTTGATTATGATACTTATACACTCAATTATACTTTGGTTTTGATCACCATGCTTGAACGTACCTTGAACTATGTTTATGTGCTCAAACTAGTCCCTAAACTATCAAGAAAACACCTGAAAACCCTAAATATGAAACTTCAGGGGCTAAATGGTAATTTTTGAAACTTAAGCTGATCCATACAAGTCCCGGGCGGCCCGCTTTAACTTACCAGAAACCTAATGCGGGCCACATTAGCCTTCTGTTTCGCAGAAAGCACATCAGCTGCCATATTACGCGAACTTGCACTAATCCCATAACAATAAGCTCACCCAATCACCTTGATTCCACCTCTAAACACCTCCAATCACCTCCAAACTCATCCACTATAAATATAACCCTTCTCCAAGCCTTCCTACACTTTCAACACTCTCAAATCACTCCAAGTTCACTCTCAAATCAGTTGCAAACTCAAGATTCGGGCAGATTCATAACCTTGCACAAAAGTGAGCATAACTTGCTCATTTCTTAATGAAATCACTTGATTCTTCTTCCTAATTGCTTGGATAATCATAGGGTATGATTCCTTGACTTCTCCTTGGAGAAATCAGACCTGGAAATCCCCTGAAACGATCCAAAAACTTTCTGTTTTGATTTATGTTTTTACAAACTTGTTTAAACTTCATCCAACTTGTGTCTAACACATCTCACACCAATGTCCTAATGCTTACAACCTCTTTGATGGTTGGTTAAGCTTAAAAACATGGTTGAGACACTATAAATCAGAGGTTAAAACCTCAAATACTTTCTGTTTTGTTAGGGTGTTTTGACCCACAAGTCATGTTCGAGCTAGTTCTTGATGTAGAGTGATTATGGAACAACTTGGGTTGTTCCAAACATACAATCCTCACATGATTTGATGATTTCTCTTAGTTAGATTGTTTATATTATACTAATCCTAAGTTCGTGACCCTCCTTGGTTGTCTTTACATCAAGAGAAGTGGTGAACATTCAAGGGGTTCCTAAATGGAAGCTTGTCTTCCTACCCCATACATGACATCTATGAACAACTTGAGATGCCTAAATGAAGATCTTATTCTTCTACCTCCTACTTGAATTATTGGACTTAATAATATATAATACTTAACCTAAGCATATATACACTCATTCGAACCTTTAATATTAAACTTGTGTTTATATGTTAAAGTAGTAGAATACCATCTAAGACTTAATACTCCAAGTATGATTCTAATGGGCATACTACCCATGAAATACAATATAACCCTAGTGGTTACGTAGTGTCATACAAGAGTATAAGTTAAAGATGATTATTTTGATATCGTACTTTATGTTATGTTAAACTCCAAAATTATAATCTTCCGTTGAACGCCAAACTCACACACCTACGTTTCCTCGTGTAGAAGGACTAGGTGCTCCAAACTAATCCATCCACCAACCCACTCGCGGGATTTCAAGTAGGAAAGCTTGCAACCACCGTGAGTATACTCGATCCCTTTTTCCCCTTTACTCTTTGGGATGCAACATGTATATCTATGCAAACATCTTTAAACTAAACTAAACATACTCAATCCTTGTACAAACATGAAACTAATGTGCTTTACTTATGATTCTTGTATGCTCTATTTGAACGATTTGGAACGTATATGCTCATTAACTTTGCTAGCCCACCTTGACAATTATAGCGCTATAGGATTTACGCACCGCCCTTGAGACTTGGGGGTATTGTTAAGTTAAACAATTACTATCCCGCTATCAATTGGGATTAGACTATTTTATGCGTTGGATTCTTGGGTTTGATCATAGTGTACGCCAAAATTGCATACTAGTAATTCACATATTATGAATCATGTTGGATTTGAGCTTTTATTCTATTATGCTATGTAAACAAACTTGTATACTCGCTCATTGCCTTTGCATTGAAACTCTATTTTAATACATGTTGCAGGTTGATTATTGAAGTATGGATGAATGATGAAACAGGTTTAGGGTGGACTAGATACACACCTTTAATCTATTTATCTTTTTATGTTATGTTATTTGTTGAAACAATGTTGTATTTTGTTTTGAATATTGTATGTCAATTTAGCACTTGCAATGAAATTTGAATTTAATTAAATATTGTCACATAGTGTTATGAAGTCTCTAGCAATCTATACACACTTCGTCTCATCCCGATGTTTCCGCCATCGGTTGGGGTGTGACATGTCTTTCTGCTCACACCATGACACCTTGGGCCACATTTTATTTGCTTCGTTGTAAAGCACCGGCATGTTGGTAAGTCACGTGCCATCTAACGCCAACACCTTGGTTCAAATCCCCCTTTCACTTCTTAGTGCTGTTATTCAGTTCTTGCAACCGGCCTGTTGGAAAGTCACATGCCTTTCAAAGCCAACACTCTGGTTCAAATCCTCCTTTCGTGTCTTATTGCTGTTATTTAGTTTTTTATATAGTATTAAAATGTTGCATTGCAACACAATCAGCGAAGGGAGGATGGTGGTCGATGTAGAAGAAATGTGGAAACTGAACTTAACTAAACGGCAAGGGTAGCGTTAAGTAAGTTTTGGATTTTTTATAAAGTTTTAAGGAAAGGTGACGTTTTGATGAATGTTGAGCACTCAAGCGTGTTTGCAAATCACATTCTTCATGTGTTTAAATTCTTTGATTTCTATTTATTTTTTTCATCCAACTGAAATTGGTGTTTGCATCTTTGTTTCAGTTGGATTTCCCAATATACTGTCAAAATTGGTTAGATTCCAGATGGGTCATCCGAAATCTTGAACCAATTGCTTAGAAATTTTTGTTTATTTATAGACGAATTTGAGATGGGAAAATTGAATTTATGTTGAATTGTTGATATTTACCAATGAGTTTTTGTTTATTTACTAATTCTTGAATTTTGACGTTAACTATAGAGATTTAGCTTGATTAAAGATTGATTTTTCAGGTATTGCTTGAAAGTCAGACAAAGCAACCACCCCCATCAACTGTATTTTGGTAGGATATGAAGGATATGAAAGGTCAAAATACTTACAATCACCAAGTCTGGTAGTGTTTTCTTGAACAACCACATTCTATTATATATTTTTGTATCCAGTTCTCTTATATAAACTAAGTTGACACCTGAGTTGAAATGGTAAACCTGGTTGTAATATTGTGTAGTTATAAATCCATGAAACATCTTTATGGTGATGTTCTTTATGCTAATAAGTGGGTTGTTATGAGTTTTTATAAAGTTGTGTAATTTGTCTTAAAGATTCGTTTAAGTGAAGTAATGTTAATTTAGAAAAAAACAAATTATCAACAAAGGTTGTTGAGTGACTTAAAATATTTGAACATACTTCATGTATAAATTGAATTTTTTGTATCTTTCAAAGGTTTAATGTCGGTATTAAGGGTTGTTTGTGTTTTCGATTTTCATATTTTTCATACTTCAAAAATCGTTTCGGAAAAAAAATTTGGTTTTTGTTTTGATAATCACCTAAGGATAGGTGATGTTCATGTTTTTAAGATCTAAACACAAGATAACTTGTGTTAGGGTCCTAGAAAGGTTATAGTCTAGGTCAAAGCATTACTAATAACCTAATTCCCTATAACCATTGGCTCTGATACCAACTCTTCTGTCACACCCCGACCACGTATAACATACAAAACGTGGTGGAAAACGTCGGGGAGTGTTGTAACAGAATTAATTGTTTCATAACCATGGCATACAAAGTTGTATTTTATTTATTAACATAAGAGTCACATTGTTTTAAACAGGAATCAAAGAGTTTATAACATAATTAAACTAGTCTATCTTCATTTTTAGTCTCTAAGGCACAGGTCCGCCCTAGTGTCCTGATCATCATCCTACGCAAAAGCTCCTGAAAACACATGTGAAAATAGGTACGTCAGCATAAAAATGCCTGTGAGATACATAGGATTTGTGAAAATAGGATTCATGACTTATAAGTTTAGAAAAAAATGTTTAATAACAGTCAGTCATGAACCTTGTAAGTTGTTTTGTTTTACAATTCATTCAAAAAGCAATGATATGTATAATAAGAGAGTAATGTAGGGTTAAAGGAGTAACCAAGAAAAATGATTTTTGTATAAGATAAGTTGTTTTGTAAATCAATGTCTTGTGAAAATAAGTTGTTTATGTAAAACGTAATATGTCAAATATTGAAATGATTTAAGTAACGCTACAATATGTAATACCATACAAACACTTATATATAGGAAGTACCAGCGGCGTATCCACCATGCTTGTATCATATTACACGCCTCGTTACTCGAATCATTTACCCAAACCAACCACCAATGTATTGTTCATGTATAAATCAATTGTCATGTGTTAATGTGTAAACCATATCGAAATGTCTATGTCCAATGTAAACCACTCAATGTGTATACCAATGTCAAAATGTTTATGTTTAATGTAGACCATGTAATGTGTACCCAAATATATCATGTATGGTAAGTGAAATATATCAACTAAACCATATGTAAAATGCACAAAAACAAGGTATTGAAGTAAAACATAGTTTAAATCAAAGTTATGTTTTTATGGAACAAATGCATGTTATACTGATATAAACATCTATGAGGTATTGTGAAAATGCATACATCCAAGCCTTGAGACTGTGGCGATAAACCTTTAAACAAATTAAAGGTTTATCTAAGTTATGTATATCGAATTCGGTCATTCCTTCCAATCCAAACAAACCCAGGATTTCAGGAACGGGAGTTGTCAATTCCTATGGTACCACTACCTACTAACGAACGGCGTAGCTAATGTTAATGAATGTATTGTTCCATGTTAAACAAACCAAATGTCATACCAAAATGTAAGCATGTGATGAAAACAACTGTACTAAGTATGCACACAATGGGCATACATAGCATGAAATGTAATGTAAAACAATGTACTAAGTACGCACACAATGGGCATACATAGCATGAAATGTAATGTAAAACAATGTACTAAGTACGCACACAATGGGCATACATAGCATAAAATGTAATGAAATCATGTACTATAATGTACTAACGAACATAATAAGTATATGATGTGAGAACAGGAAAGCATGAAAGTAACAAGTAGGCACATGTGTTTCACCCCAAAATGTTTGGAAAACAGTAAAAGAGGGGTCTATGTACTCACTTGAGATTGTTCAGTAGTCCTAAGATAACCACCAAGCAATGCTAGAGATCACGGAATCAAACGACACCTAATATAGGTAACTATGTTAATAAACCGGACCTAAATCGGAGGATTTAGATAGAATGAGGGTTTGTAAACCAAACGAGTATGGAAACTCGTGTAATATGGTTTAACAAAGCCTACATACTAATTGAAACCTAACATAAGTGCTTACGACCCATTACGACCCGTTTAGGTAGCTTATGCTACTTTAACGCGTCTTTCGCGTGAAACGCGTTCGGACCGCCTAACTAGCCCTATGACAAGTGTTATATGCCTAAACATGTTACATAATCAGTTATGTGACAAAAGTTTAGGTTACATATGCTTAATTACCAATTATACATGAAAAGGGTATTCTGGTAATTTACCTAAGGCATACAAACTACCTATCATACAACTACTCAAACGATGTGACCATAGGGTATAACCTCGGAAGGTTATTCCCTATATACTATGGTCACCTAATGTGTTTGGTCGGATCCTAATGATCGACCAAATGGGTCGGGTTCGAAGGTATAAGCGATTTATCAGATCGCTAACCCTTACGACCCTAGACAACGTGGTAATCAGTAGGCATAGTCCCAAGGGACTATAACCATCGTGATTACAATCACGTTGCGAAGTTCAAACGAACTTCGCATTGACCATAAACTGGTCAACGCAGAAAGTCAAACAAAGTTTGACTTTCAGACTCGAAAAGCAAGAAAAGAACGAAAAAATACTTACGAAGGGTCCCCGAATGCTAATTTCAATCCAAGTAACTCAGGTATGAAACAATGGTTTCAACTTAGAGTTTCTCAAATCAAAATTCTAGTGGGTTTTGCAATTGAAGGCATGGGGTATTTATAGGATTTCCCGAACCGTTAGGATCGTTTCTTGGAAAAGGGGGCACGATCTTGGCCGTACACTTGCACCCATGGTATTGTAATACCATGTGCACATCAAAACCAGCCCATAGATTCCCCAAAACCATGTGCAACAAGTGAAATGGACCAGATTCGATGTTTCTGCACATTCTGCTGTCTGGGACCCTGACGCGGGCCGCGTAAGGATACACATAAACCTTACGCAGGCCGCATGGCCTGCCTGATCAGTAAACATGTTTCAGAAATGACAGTTTTGGTCCCTGTTGGTGTTTAATCCTATTTCCGACACTTCTAAGGCACGTAAAGCCAACTTCAAGGCCCTAAAATGATGCCTAAACATTGTGGACATGAAACATGCTCAAAAATATGTCGGATGTCAGTTCGTTTGGTCGTACGAACGCGATGTTCGCTTAATTACGACGGAATGCGCATAAGCGCGAAAAACGATCCAAATGACGCGACGAATGGATTTTTCTTGTGCCAAACACTAAAATAAAATATTTTAGTGCTTACATAAATTTTTGGATGTCCGGATGTATTCAGAACGTAAGTTATGCGCGAAAATGCAAACTTGTGCACTTTTTGACACTTTTAGTCCCTGAATGACCCAAAAGTTTATTTTAGCACACCGAACCCCTCAAAGCCTATTTCTAAGCTACATAAAGGATATTTAGAGTGTGTTTAACTTATGGTCATGTTCCGGAATGTTCGTTACTGTTCAAATTGGCATACTTTCGCAGTTTGTCAAGTTTAGTCCCTGTAAGCGAATTAACTTGTTTTTGCCATACCAAAGCCTTTAAAACTTATTTCTAAGTTATGTAAAGGTTATCTAAGGTATGTTAAGTATATGTTGATGTTCCAGAGTATTTCTCGCATTAAACTGAGTACGTTTACGCACCAGTTTGCGTATAACTCTCCAGAAAGTGATATAGAGTTTGAAATTGGATAAAAGTCAAAACATGAAAAATGTAAAACATAACAAAACAAACATTGGGATCAAATAACATTGTTTTATTGATAACAGAACTGTTCACAATGTTTACAAGCACAGATGTTACATTACTTGGGCAATTGATTGAATTCCCTTCATCATCTACTTCAACAGAGTTAGAATTGTTATAGTAGCTCAGGTTTAGATATGTGATGTCTGTAGTTTCATTAAGACTAGAGCGTCTGTGTAAGAAACAACAAATGTAGGTAGATGTTTTTGCTGCCATTATTTTCCTTTTGATCTCTTCTTAATATGGATATTAATGCAATGTTCCTGTTCACATTGGATACAGGTTAAGAAAACAAATTAGATAGAAAAGTATTTAGTAGTATATTTGTTTTATTTTTTATTATAATTAAAGTGGTAGTCAACAGATTCTTAGGATAATGTGGGGTAAGTTTGTGAATAAGTCTTTTGGTATGTTGTATATTAGCCTTATTTAAAGGCATACTTTGATATGGTATAATAACCGTCAATTTTCCATCCTTTTCTTTCCGCAAATTGTCAGCTCTTCTTTTTCATATTACGCGAGTTTTTTCTTTGTTTGTTTACTGTGTGTTCAACTTGAGGCCTGATAACCAACATATCTGAGGTACGCTATTACATTCATGTTGCGGGTTTGAGCTAATGGGCATATGGATACATTTAGAAAACTCTCCTAAAATAGGTATGTGTCTTTTTGTTATGTTTAATTATTTCATATTTTTTTTATTTAGCATTTACTACACACAATTACAAAGAAACCCAGTTTTGTCTTGTATGTTTATACTTTATGCGTTTGGTTTTTATGTAACAAATAGTGTTTTGAAAACGCACCAAACCGAGAATCGGTGACTGCACCGATCAGTTTGTGCTTAAAAACTTGATACCGAAAGAATTGGCCGGTTAAGAACCCAACTGGATTGTTGTTGATAGCAGGGCCGACTCTTATGTAAAAAGTTTTTAGGCATGGGCTTAGGGACCCCATTTATAATAAATATACAGGATTATTTGGTTAACTATATTGTTGGGCTAAACATTAAAACTGATTATTTGTGCTCAATTTTAGTTTATATATGTTTTTAATGTTTTGTATAGGCTGTAGATTTTGAAGGGATACGATAGATCGGAGCACTTGCAAGTTCTCAAGCTGCAGAGATTCATGGACTTGATATTCTAGCACAAACCATTCAGGTGTCACCTAATTATCATCTTTTGTACACATATTGTATATAACACACGTACAGTGGGATTATGGGTTCCGAGCCACGGTGGTTGTGGTCTATAGATACCGATTTGTGGCAAATGGGCTTGGTCATGTAATGGATCATAAAAAGAAACAAACCCAATGAGCCGAAGCCATAACGTCCAAGTCACATTTCATATTCATTTATTTTAATTAAGTGTAATTTTATATTTACTTTAGTACTAATATCGAAACAAATCTTTCATTAAAAGATTTATGAAAACACCGTTAAATAATATATTCTTTTTGAGGCCACCCGTGTAACACACGGGGTCTTAAGCTAGTATTGCATAAATAAATATTAGATGCATAAAAAAAATGTTAGGTACATAAATAAATATTAGTAGTCCCATAATTATTATATCTCCAGAGCAATAGGTCCCCTGTACTAATTTTTTATTTATCACAGAACTATATTATAAGTAGGGGAGGGCTATATAGAAAACCCTTAAGTTTTTAGAAAACTCTGGAAACTCAAATCTCCCCCCATTTTTACCCAACCTCCCGACATTTTTAGGGTTTTCTAGGTGACTAACATGTGTTAGGCACAAACGGCAGAAACTTGCTGAATTTTTTTTTTAAAAACATTCATTCGGCACTTTTTTGTTTTTTTTGGCCCAAAACTCTTAAAAACATGTATATTACATGTGTTATTTTTTTCAAAAAAAAAAATGTCGGGAGGTTGGGTTTTCTAGGGTTTTCTCAAAATGGAGGGTTTTCTATCTAGCTTTAGCCATTATAAGTAGGGGAGGGCTATATAGAAAACCCTTAAGTTTTTAGAAAGCTCTGGAAACTCAAATCTCCCCCCATTTTTACCCAACCTCCAGACATTTTTTTTTTGAAAAAAATAACACATGTAATATACATGTTTTAAAGTGTTTTGGGCAAAAAAAAAAAAAAAAAACAAAAAAGCGCCGAAGGGATGTTTTTAAAAAAAATAAACAAATTTCAGCATGCTTCGGGTGACTAACATGTGTTAGGCACAAACGGCAGAAACTTGCTGAATTTTTTTTTTTTAAAACATTCCTTCGGCGCTTTTTTGGCCCAAAACTCTTAAAAACATGTACATTACATGTGTTATTTTTTTCAAAAAAAAAAAAATGTCGGGAGGTTGGGTTTTATCAAAATGGAGGGTTTTCTATCTAGCTTTAGCCATTATAAGTAGGGGAGGGCTATATAGAAAACCCTTAAGTTTTTAGAAAACTCTGGAAACTCAAATCTCCCCCCATTTTTACCCAACCTCCCGACATTTTTTTTTTTGAAAAAAATAACACATGTAATATACATGTTTTAAAGTGTTTTGGGCCAAAAAAAACAAAAAAGCGCCGAACGGATGTTTTTAAAAAAAATAAACAAATTTCAGCGTGCTTCGGGTGACTAACATGTGTTAGGCACAAATGGCAGAAACTTGCTGAATTTTTTTTTTTTTTTAAAAACATTCCTTCGGCGCTTTTTTGGTTTTTTTTGGCCCAAAACTCTTAAAAACATGTATATTACATGTGTTATTTTTTTCAAAAAAAATAAAAAAAATGTCGGGAGGTTGGGTTTTCTAGGGTTTTATCAAAATGGAGGGTTTTCTATCTAGCTTTAGCCATTATAAGTAGGGGAGGGCTATATAGAAAACCCTTAAGTTTTTAGAAAACTCTGGAAACTCAAATCTCCCCCCATTTTTACCCAACCTCCCGACATTTTTTTTTTTGAAAAAATAACACATGTAATATACATGTTTTAAAGTGTTTTGGGCCAAAAAAGCGCCAAAGGGATGTTTTAAAAAAAAAATAAACAAATTTCAGCATGCTTCGGGTGACTAACATGTGTTAGGCACAAACGGCAGAAACTTGCTGAATTTTTTTTTTTTTTTTAAAACATTCCTTCGGCGCTTTTTTGGTTTTTTTGGCCCAAAACTCTTAAAAACATGTATATTACATGTGTTATTTTTTTCAAAAAAAAAAAAAATGTCGGGAGGTTGGGTTTTCTAGGGTTTTCTCAAAATGGAGGGTTTTTCTATCTAGCTTTAGCCATTATAAGTAGGGGAGGGCTATATAGAAAACCCTTAAGTTTTTAGAAAACTCTGGAAACTCAAATCTCCCCCCATTTTTACCCAACCTCCCGACATTTTTTTTTTGAAAAAAATAACACATGTAATATACATGTTTTAAAGTGTTTTGGGCCAAAAAAAACAAAAAAGCGCCGAAGGGATGTTTTTAAAAAAATAAACAAATTTCAGCATGCTTCGGGTGACTAACATGTGTTAGGCACAAACGGCAGAAACTTGCTGAATTTTTTTTTTTAAAACATTCCTTCGGCGCTTTTTTGGTTTTTTTGGCCCAAAGATCATCCTAAAGGTGTATGGTTTTACAACTCACTGGTGCACCCTTAGGCTTTCAACCTATATATATATGTATATATTTAAATATATGAAATTCTTACATTGAGTATGGTAATAGCTCCTTTGCTTTTGTTGATTTGCTTGGTTGACAGCGCTCGTGCTGATAACGTGTTATAAAACTAGCCTAAAAGCTGAATAATATAGAAGATAAGTAGAGAGAATTTTCAGAGGATTTCTTATATATATTTCTTGGTACAACAAAACTATAATATTACATGAGTTTATATAGACAGAAGAAAAAAACTATGTTGTACTGTGCGTCAATAATTGTTCGAATTATTGAAGTTACTGTGTCAATAATTCGAATGAATTATTTCCTTTACTGTGCGCTTTTGCTGTGCATCTAGTTGTCATCCACTATTGCAATGATTCATAACATTATCTATATAATTGAGATCATTATTTTCCTATTCTTTTTCTCATATGTAATCATACAACTAGTATTTAAAGCCTGCATATTGGGGCGGGATCGTTAAACCAAACAAAAAGTAGACGCAAAAATGTTAAACCATACATGCGCGTTGCAACGTGTTAACTCGCAAAAATTAAATCGAAACGTAAAACATAGAAAAGAATAACGAAGTTGACTTAGGACCGCGCATTGCGATGAGGCCATTAAACCACCAAAAAATAACGTATAAACGTTGAACCACATATGCGCGTTGCAGCATGCTAACTTACAAAATTTAAAACGAAACGTAAAACGACAAATTTGTAAAAGATGAAAAGTACAAGGGACCAAAAGTGAAACTGAAAAAGCATTCTCCTATATATTAAATTTCCAATGTTTTGAACAGTAGAAATAAGAAAAAGTTATAATAATATATATGATTTTTTTAATAGTTTTATTATCTTTTTTACTTTTTAAGTTAGATAAGCTTTTGTCAACCGGTATTGGTATCGAAAATACCAGTACGGTTATCGGTACATAAAGGTAAAAACCGACACCAACCTGGTACAGAAAACACCAAAAGTCGGTATCGAATTGATTTTGAAAATCTTTTAGTTCGGGAAATTCAGTACTGCTACCCGGTACCATTTGCTCATCCCTGATCACGGCTGTCGTACGAACAACAACGGTATCGTACAACTTCTTTTGTTGATTTTCTTCAGCTTTTAATGATTTCTTTTTTTAGTTTCAGGGGTAGGGATGAGCTCGGTACCAACCAATACCAAATCGGCACTGGTACCGAAAATACCAATTACGGTACCTGTATATGAAGGTAAAAAACGGTAGCGAGCCGGTACCAGGAACGCCAAAAGTCGTATCGAATTGGTACTTACTATCTTTCGGTTCGGGAAATTCGGTACCGGTACCCAGTATCATTTGCTCATCTCTGACCACATGTTTCATACGAACAACATTATTACCATACAAATTTTTTTGGTTGATTTTCTTTTGGTTATCTTTTAGTGTTTTTTTCTATATTTTCTTTTTATTCTTATCAGCGGTTTCCGTGCGCAACGCGCTCGTAGTATTTCAAAACACATGTAAATACAAACTAAACAACAAAAGACGTTCGTCGCAACGCAGCGATAGTAAAAAACTAGTTGGATAAAAGATGAAAAATTGTTTTTGATAAAGTTGTAAAAGAAACAAATGTAAGGGTGCAATATGTAACAAAATTGAATTGAATAGTTATCTTATCTCACAATCAATCTAGTATGGTGTAATCAATCATACAGTTTTTTGTTTGTTTTTTTTTCTAGTATGTAATCTACATACAAAAACTTTTATACTTTTACAAATCATTAGAGTTATGGTAAGATTAACAATATAAGTTAGATAATTAGTTTTAACTTTAAAGTCAATCTATTATCGAAACTCAAACCGTAAAACCAAACCATTAGTAAAGAGTAGGGCCGTTCAAATCGCTCGCCGCTCGTTGCTCGCTCGCCGCTCGTTCGGAAATTGCTCGGAAAATGCTCGTTCGATTTGACGCTCGGTTGTAAACGAGCCGCTCTGCTCGGTTCGGTTTGTAAATGAGCCAAGCATGAGCAAAGGTCCGCTCGGCTCGGTTCGGCTCGAATTACTATTTTAATTAGTATATATATACATATATATATATACACATACATTTATAAACATGTATATACACATATATATACACAAATATTAATTATACATATATACACACACATTCACCTATATATACACATACTTATACTTACATATATACTTAAATATAAATTAAATTTATAGTTTTATATGTACCAATCTATTAGATTTTGGTCAACTATATACAAATTTACAACTATATTTATACGTACTAGCAACCACGCCAATGAAAAATTAAAATCAAAACTAAAAGTTAAACCCTAAACCAATAAACGACAGTCTATTCATCGCTTCAATGTTTCATGTCGTTACCCTAAGTCGATCGTCTCCTGCTCTCAACGTAATTGTTCGTGCAATATGATCATCACCTCGTCAGCCAAAACATTTTTATTCATAAGAAAAATATTATGCCATGAAATGTGTATGTTTTTAAAGACATAAAAACTTAAGACCCAACATTGTCACTATCTCTCTCAGCAAATTTAAATTGGGTGACACGGTTGTCCAAATCGCTCGAACTTCGCTCGACGCTCGCTCGGAATTTTTACTGCTCGAAAAATGCTCGCTTGATTTGATGCTCGGTTTTAAATGAGCCGCTCCGCTCGGTTCGGTTTGTAAACGAGCCAAACACGAGCAAAGGTCCGCTCGGCTCGTGAACAGCCCTAGTAAAGAGTCAATTTAGTTTTAATTTTCAGAATTTACCTTAAAACCATCAAAATCGACCCTTAATTTAAACCAAAGTTTATCTTTTAACTTTTAAGGTAGAAACAAACTCATAACTTTATGGTTGATGGAAACTCCAGGGGCAGATTAGTAATTTCCCATCCAGAAACCAGAACCGACTCTCGGATGATCCACCAAATCAGATCAGAAACAAAAACAAAAACTCAAAAAGGTAGTCAGTCCAAGTACGGAACATAAACACAACACAAACTCATCATCATAATCCCCCCCAATCACAAGATTCACCAACCAAACTTCCAATCAAACCCAATTCATATCATTAAATTAAACGACACACCAATATTGTGTTGAAATGGGGTCATTGAAGACTGAAGAGGAGATGGAAGAATCAAAGGATGCTGTTTTGTATGTTAATGGAGTCCGTAAAGTTCTTCCTGATGGTTTGGCTCACTTAACATTACTGGAGTATCTCAGAGGTAACAAATAAATTTTAATCTGTTTGTAATTTTGGTTCATGGGAGGGATTTTTTAATTACAAAGTAATATTTTGTTGGAGCAAATTTGGTTGTAGGTTTGCGTGTGAGTTTGGGTTTGATTGTAAATGGTAATTGATGTTACTGGATGATGATGTATATGTTTACTTGTTTTACCTAATGATGATGATGATGATGATGATGATGATGATGATGATGATATGAGTTTTATTAATTTCTGGTGATTAGTTTTGGTTTTTTGGGTCTACTAAACTACACCCATTTGGATCTTTTGACACCCGATATGCATCTCGTATATGATTTGTTATTATGTTCGAGTCGTATAGTTCATGTAAGAAAAAAAAGATATATTAGTCGTATATGTTTACATGACTCGTATACATGTCAAAAGATCCATCAGGGGTGTGCCGTTATCCTGAGCCTTAACTTGTTTTTTGGTGGTGATTCAGATGCCGGTTTAACAGGAACTAAGTTAGGCTGTGGTGAAGGAGGTTGTGGGGCTTGCACTCTTATGGTGTCTTACTTTGATCAAAATTCCAAGAAATGCGTGTGCGTTTGTCTTTCTCCATATACATATACATATACATATACATATACATATACATATACATATACATATACTTATACATATACACATACACATACACATACACATACACATACACATACACATACACATACACATACACATACACATACACATACACATACACATACACATACACATACACATACACATACACATACACATACACATACACATACACATATACATATACATACAGGGTGGGTTTCTAGAGTGAACACTAGTGTATTTGCGAACTGAGTGAACAAATCCTGGCCATTGATTTACACACGTGTATGGCTAGGATTTCATCATCAAATCATAAAATACACTAGTGTATTTCATCATCAAATCCTGACCATTGATTTACACACGTGTATGGCTAGGATTAGTTCGCTCAGTTCGCAAATACACTAGTGTTCACTCTTTAACCTAATCCTATACATATACATATACATATATGTGTGTTCCTTTTTCCTCTTCTTTTCTTTCTTGAGTAATATGATGAACAAACATTCAAGTCAATTGAAAAAGTTTGGGATTTACCTAGGGTTGATTAGAGATTTAGAGATGGGAATATTATGAGACTATGGGTAACACAAGCTTGGTTCTAAAATGCACGCATAATGCGTGCATCATAAGATGCGGTGGTGAGATTGCATCGCGTGATGTGATTCCATGATGCACATCTGATCATCGATTGAGCAATGGGTTCGAGTATTTGAATAAATAGGACTAGAGATGATGAGAATATCATATATTTTAGTGTTTAAAAGTTAACAAGTTAAATATGATCTATAAATAATTTTTTAGTATTTTTTAATAACGAATGCCTCGACACGTGATGCCCGCGCGTCACACATCAGCTTTTGGGATCAAATCGAATTGGATTGGATTGCCACACGCTTTTTAAAACCAAGAACAGGACATGAATCGACAGTCGACACGAAGTTGAACGAATTAGTGTTTGTGGTAAACGGGTCCGGGTCATAAACAGGTCGGCACATTAATGCCACAATTGAAAACATGTAACGGAACCCGTTTATTTATGACACGCATAACACGTTTAACTTATAAGTCTACATGGCCCGTTCTTTACCCGTTTATATATGACACGCATAACACGTTTAACTTATAAGTACTAAAATTTGTTTTGGTTATGTAGTTCACCGGTTGTATGATTTCTTTCTTTTTTATTATTATTTTGGTCAGGCACCAAGCAATTAATGCTTGTTTGGCTCCACTATATTCTGTCGAAGGAATGCATGTAATCACAGTGGAAGGAGTAGGGAATCGTAAGATCGGTTTACATCCGGTTCAGGTAGAGTTTACTTCCATCAATTTCGTTATACGAAACAGGTTTATAGCCACTGTGAAATAATATATACATTTCTTGTAAAATATATACAGGAATCATTAGCTAGTCGTCACGGTTCACAATGTGGATTTTGTACACCCGGATTTATCATGTCAATGTATGCACTATTAAGATCCAGCAAAACCCCACCTACGGAAGAGCAAATTGAAGAAAGCCTTGCGGGAAATTTATGTCGATGCACCGGTTATCGACCGATTCTCGATGCGTTTCGAGTCTTTGCAAAAAGCAATGATTCGTTATACACAAGTGGTTCTGTTACATCACAAGAACCTAAAAACGGCGAGTTTATTTGCCCTTCCACTGGCAAACCGTGCTCTTGTGGGCCCAACAAAGAAACTGTCGAAAAATCTGATGTTTGCCAAAGTGGCTACAAAGCTGTTTCGTATAACGAAACTGACGGAAGTTCGTATACAAACAAAGAACTCATATTCCCACCTCAGCTTTTATTGAGGAAATCAAGTTATTTAAGTTTAAGCGGATTTAACGGGATCAAGTGGCATAGACCGTTATTGTTAAAACACGTATTGGAGTTGAAGTCGAGATATCCCAACGCAAAGTTAGTAGTAGGAAACACGGAAGTGGGAATCGAAACTCGGTTAAAGAAAATTCACTACCCGGTTTTTATATCGGTTACCCATGTACCCGAGCTTAATATTTTGACCGTTGACCACGATGGAATCGAGATCGGTGCCGGTGTTCGGCTCTCCGAGCTTCAAAACTTTTTAAAAAAAGTTATTGAAGAACGTCTGGTTTACGAAACATCTTCTTGTAAGGCTATCGTCGAACAAATAAAATGGTTTGCAGGAACCCAAATACGAAATGTTGCATCGGTTGGTGGGAATATATGCACTGCAAGCCCGATTTCCGACTTGAATCCACTTTGGATGGCGGCACGAGCAAAATTCAAAGTTGTCGACGACAAAGGAAACGTTAGAACCGTTTTGGCGGAGAATTTCTTTTTGGGTTATCGTAAAGTGGATTTGGGGAGTAACGAAATTCTTTTATCGGTTTTGCTTCCGTGGACTTGTGAGTTTGAGTACGTAAAAGAATTTAAGCAGGCTCATAGACGGGATGATGATATTGCACTTGTAAACGGTGGGATGCGTGTTTTTCTCGAAAAACACGATAAAAAATGGATCGTTTCCGATGCGTGTATCGTGTACGGTGGTGTTGCTCCGGTTTCGTTATCAGCTGTAAAAACGAAAGATTATTTAATCGGGAAGGCGTGGAATAAGGAGCTCTTGCAGAACTCGTTGGAAATCTTGAAGCAGGATGTCGTGATTTCGGAAAACGCGCCAGGTGGCATGGTGGAGTTTCGTAAATCATTGACGTTAAGTTTCTTTTTCAAATTCTTTTTATGGGTATCTCATCAGATGAACGGTCAAGATTCGTTTAACGAATCCGTACCCGAGTCACATTTATCCGCTATCGAGTCGTTTCACCGTCCATCGGTCACGGGTAGTCAAGATTACGAAATTACGAAACAGGGGACTGCAGTGGGGTCCCCAGAGGTTCATATGTCGGCAAGACTTCAGGTAACGGGAGAGGCTGAGTACACCGATGACACCTTGATGCCACCTGGCGGTTTACACGCTGCTTTGATATTAAGTAAAAAGCCTCATGCTCGTTTACTTACTATTGATGATTCGGGTGCCAGGTCATCACCGGGATTTGCTGGCATCTTTTTCGCCAAAGATATCCCGGGTAGCATATTTACCGGCCCTGTTATTGAAGATGAGGAAGTTTTTGCTTCCGAGATCGTCACTTGTGTTGGTCAGGTACATAATTTCAGAACTTACGGTATTGGTTAAAGCTTAAAGATAGAAAAATGGGTGAGCAGGGTGGGTTGGATAACGGGTCGGCCAACCCTGAAACATTTTTACTTTCTTTTCTAAAAGTATCTCTTATCTCTATAAATTTTATATCCTAATTTACGCAGGTTATAGGAGTAGTAGTTGCAGACACTCACGAAAACGCAAAGCTCGCAGCAAGAAAAGTGGTGATCGATTATGAAGATCTTCCAGCGATATTATCCATAGAGGATGCTGTCAAGTTCAAAAGTTTTCATCCAAATACTCATAGGTGTTTAAGTAAAGGGGACGTTGACCTCTGTTTTCAATCGGACCAATGTCAAAAGATCATCGAGGGTGAGGTTCATATCGGGGGTCAAGAACACTTCTATTTGGAGCCACAAAGTACCTTCGTTTGGACTATGGATGGTGGCCACGAGGTTCACATGATTTCATCAACTCAGGTAAGCAGCAAATGCTTCGGTTTATGTTTTGTAACTAATATTTGTCGTAAGTCGTAACTTCAGTTTTTAACATTTGGTTGTTCAATATACTCCTGAATTTCTGATTATTAGGAGTCAAATAACCGGTTTCAAACCGGCCACCACAAAATCGATTGTAAGAGACAACAAAGTTTTGTCCCTTCCCACAATTAGGGGTGTTCAAAAAGCTCGTAGCTCGTGGCTCTCTTGAAGCTCGCTCAGAAAAAGCTTGATTTGTAAACGAGACGAGCTTGAGCTAGGTCTGGCTCGGTGCGAGCCGGCTCGAATTATTTTATTATATATATATTAACTTTAATTTTAAATGTACTAAAATAAAAAAAAATGTGGGGGAGAGGGTTGAATTATTAATTTTCTTTTACGTTTAATTAATCAATAATGTATATAAATATTGGAAAAAAAAACAAAAATTATACATATAATACTTTTAATATGCCTTTTGGTCTTTAAAATCTTAGAAAAAAAATACATATATATGTGTGAGTTATTGTTTTTTATGTTCTTAGTATTTGTAAAAAAAAAAAAAAAAAAAAAAAAAAACTAACGAGCGAACTCGATTGGGCTTGACCTGGCTTGAACTTTTTACGAGACGAGCTTGAGCTCGGCTTTTCAACTCGATAAAATAACGAGCCGAGCCAAGCTGTGGCTCGTTTAAATTCGAGCTGGAGCTCAACCTGACCTGGCTCGATTACAAACTACCCACAGTGACGTCAATTTTTGTCATTACTCATTTGATCTAGTATCAGAATTTACAAAACACTCACATCTGATTATTAGAGCTTCAAACATCTAAAGCACATCCAAACACTAGTTCCTATACCCCGTTTTATTACAACTGATTATCTGGTTCTGAGTATTTAATATCACATAATCACTTTCAAAACACGCACCCAAACATCCCGAGCATCTTTCATACATTTCTGATTAAAATGCGTCTTTATTTCACACCAATTACTTTTAATATGTTTTTTCTTGTATTTAGGCACCACAAAAGCACCAAAAGTATGTGGCGCACGTGCTTGGTCTTCCAATGTCAAAAGTGGTTTGCAAAGTGAAACGAATTGGTGGTGGATTTGGCGGGAAAGAGACCAGATCAGCTTTCTTTGCGGCGGTTGCCTCTGTACCAGCATATTTGTTAAATCGTCCTGTTAAACTTACATTAGATAGAGATGTAGATATGCAAGTAACTGGTCAGCGACATAGCTTTCTTGGAAAATATAAGGTATGATCAGTGTTTTGAAAACCGGACCGGCCGGTCTAGTGCACCCTATCAAACCCGTTTTGAGGGTCGATTGGACCGGGAACCAGCGGTCGGACCGGAAAACCGGGTGGTCGAACCGGATTTTGAATAAAAATTTCCAGTTTGATCCTATTTATTTTTATAATATTTACGGCATCACCCAGTTCTTACATCCGATCCTACCGGTCCGGTCAGTGGACCGGTACTTAGACCGGTTCAACGTCCGGTCTGGTCCTGAAAACTAGTCAAAGTTAAGGTTTGACTTTATTGTGGGCTAAACTGGTGACATGAATTTAAATAGGTCGGATTCACGAATGAAGGCAAGGTGCTTGCATTAGATCTTGAAATCTATAACAACGCAGGGAATTCACTTGATTTATCTCTAGCAATACTTGAACGCTCAATGTATCACTCAGATAATGTTTATGAGATTCCAAATGTTAGAATTAATGGAAGTGTTTGTTTCACCAATTATCCTAGTAACACGGCCTTTAGAGGGTTTGGTGGGCCCCAAGGTATGCTTGTTTCCGAGAACTGGATTCAAAGAATAGCCACGGAAGTTAACAAAAGCCCAGAAGATATCAGAGTACGTATAAGAATACAAAGCAATATTTGTAATATATATATGTGTGTGTGTGTATCAAATATGTGTATGTGTGTATCAAATATGTGTATCAAATATGTATAAGAATACAAAGCCCAGAAGATATCAGAGTACGTATAAGAATACAAAGCAATATTTGTTATATATATATATGTGTGTGTGTGTGTGTCAAATATGTATATGCAATATTTGTTATATATATGTGTGTGTGTGTCAAATATGTGTATGCAATATTTGTTATATATATATATGTGTGTGTGTGTGTGTGTGTGTCAAATATGTATATGTATATGTTTTGAGATTACTATTTGTTATTATTAAAAAGTATGATTCTGTTCCAGGAAATAAATTTCATTAGTGAAGGGTCAATATTACACTACGGTCAAAAACTTCAAGACTGTACTTTGCAACGGCTGTGGGATGAACTCAAGAAATCCTGCAACTTCGTGAAAGTTAGAAGTGAAGTTGAAGATTTCAATCGTAATAATCGGTGGAAGAAACGTGGAGTTGCTATGATTCCAACTAAATTTGGTATTTCGTTTACAACAAAGTTCATGAACCAGGTGATTTTTGTTCGACATAAAAGACTATTTTTGTTTGATTTTCATGTTTATGTTTACGACACTTGACAATAATGTGATTCTTGGTCCTTTTATGTATAAACTTTAGAGTAAAGTACACGGATGGCCCCTATGGTTTTACCAAAATTTTGGATTTGGTCCCTAGCTTTCAAAAAGTACACGGATGATCCCTGTGGTTTGCACTTTGTCACACATTTAGTCCCCAGCCAACAAATCTAAAGGTTTTAGCATGTCCAAGTTATGGACCAAATGCGTTACAAAGTGCAAACCATAGGGACCATCCATGTACTTTTGGAAAAATCCGGAGACTAAATGCGTTACAGAGTGCAAACTACAGGGACCATCTGTGTACTTTTGGCAAGCTAGGGACCAAATCCAAAATTTTGGTAAACTACAGGGACTATCCGTGTACTCTAAACTTTATAAACAATCAGAATCTGTCAAAACACTCATAACAACTGATTATCTGATTATTACAATGTTAACAATAAAAACACATAAGCACATTTTCTACAACACGCTTTATTACAGCGATTATCTGACTATAATTATCCAAAATCACATAATCACTTTCGAAACGAACATGCAAAAACCCACTAAATGTATGTATTTGTACTTATCTACTACAGGCAGGCGCATTGGTTCAAGTTTATACAGATGGAACTGTGTTGGTCACGCACGGTGGTGTTGAGATGGGCCAGGGTTTACATACGAAAGTGGCCCAAATTGCCGCTTCTGCTTTTGAAATCCCTCTTGGTTCAGTGTTTATTTCCGAAACAAGTACCGACAAGGTAAAAACAGACTTATAATTAAAATAACATCACATTTAAATGCGGCACTCTTTATTTTTTTCATAACGGCTTTATTTGTCCTTAGGTTCCTAATGCATCTCCAACGGCAGCTTCCGCTAGCTCTGATATGTACGGGGCTGCGGTTTTGGATGCTTGCATGCAAATAAAAGCGAGAATGGAGCCAATTGCATCGTTGAAAAAACATACTTCTTTTGTGGAGGTACATTAATGACACTTCGTTAGCTTCATTTATCTAGTTATATATATATTATATATATATAACAATTCTAGGAACAAACACTATTTTCTTATGTTCTTATTTTTATGTACGTGTTGGTATAAATTCAAGTTGGTTTACATTACGACGTAAATGAGGCAGGTCAAATATAATACGTTTTCATGCTAATATTCATGTACGTGTTCAGTTGATTTACGTTTTGACGTAAGTTTTGTTCGGAAACTAGTCAGGTCAAATATAATACGTTTTCATTAGACAGTATAAATTCGATTTATTTTACGTTTGCTAAAATTACTAGTATTATCAACAAAACGGATTTATTTATTTATTTCTTTTGCAGTTGGTAAACGCATGCTATTTCGAGCGTATAGACCTTTCAGCACACGGGTTTCACATCGTTCCCGACATAGGTTTCGACTGGAAAACCGGTAAAGGTCACCCATTCAGGTATTTCACATACGGAGCTGCGTTTGCTGAGGTGGAAATCGACACACTAACCGGGGATTTCCACACCCGGGCTGCTGATGTCATTTTGGATCTCGGATTCTCCATAAATCCAGCCATTGATGTTGGACAGGTGCATTTCACTTTTCTGCTTATCAATTATGTAACTATAGCAACGGTTTATTGATGTTTTTGCGTATTCCCGTACAGATTGAAGGAGCGTTTGTGCAAGGTATGGGATGGGTGGCTCTTGAGGAGCTGAAATGGGGTGATGCTGCTCACAAATGGATTCCGCCAGGTTGCTTGTTCACTTCAGGTCCTGGAAATTACAAAATTCCGTCCGTCAATGATGTTCCATTCAAATTCAAGGTTTCGCTATTGAAGGTATATATAACAACACTTTGTTATAAAACAATTTTGCAGGGGTGTTCTAGGAATCGAATAACAAATTCTCGAGTTAATCAAATCGAATTTTTCGAATTTTTATTTTTTTTACCTGAATTTGAATTTTATCTATCCTGTTCGAATTTGTATTCGAATTTTATGCCTAGTTCAAAATTCAATTCAATTCGTATTTGAAACTCGAATTCAATTCGAATTCGGATGGATTCGATTTAATTCAAATTCACCCTAGATGATAAATTATTTTTTTTCTATGCGTGTGTGTGTATATATATATTCATGTATTTATAAATACAAAAATATATATATGTATAATTAATTTGAATTTTGAATCGAATCAAATTAAAAGTTATAAATTTATATTCGATTACCTAACTCGAATTTGAATCGAATCGAACAGACGAACACGTATATCGGTATATTTGAAAACCGAATTCTAAGCTTGATAATCGAATTCGAATCAAATACTGAACACCCCTATAATTTTGTAAAAACAAAAAAACATGAATAAAATAGATCAAGTTTATTATAAGTACATTTGTAGTTAATTTGTTTTGTAATATAGGATGCACCAAATGACAAGGCCATACATTCATCAAAAGCTGTTGGTGAACCTCCATTTTTTCTGGCATCATCAGTCTTCTTTGCGATAAAAGACGCAATTATAGCCGCAAGAGCTGAATCAGGGTCTCATGGTTGGTTTCCTCTTGACAATCCTGCAACTCCGGAACGAATTCGGATGGCGTGTGCTGATGAGTTTACCGCACCCTTTGTCAAATCCGATTTCCGACCCAAACTCAGTGTTTAGCGAGTGTTCAACCAAGTTCACGCGTGAAGCACGCTGTGGTGTATGTACATTGAACATTTTGTATAGTTATTTAATTTGATGTCAAAACAGTCATCCTTTGCAGAACTCTTATGAACTTGATAAAATCATGGTTGTAAAACAAGGTTTCCAAGGCCGAGTACTCCCCGAGTAGTCGCTACAAGGTAGGCTGCCGAGGCGACTTTCTTTGACTCCGCCTAATTACTCGGAGTCGGTAAAACGCGGTCAACCTCGGCCAAAATTGGATCTAGTAGGTCAATTCGGGCCTAGTTTGACTTAAATAATAATAAAACATAATTTCTATGCCTATCATATTAAAGAATGAATATCATTTTCACGTAATTGTTATAAATATTAGTAAATTTATGTTTTTTTTACATATATTTAATCTCCAAAAAGTAATTTCTTTATAATTTAACATGTCCGAGTACTCCTCGAGTACTCTCCGCCTAGACTGAGTACTCTCAACTCCCCAGTCGACCGACTAGGGAGCGCCTAGCGACTTTTGCAACCATGGATAAAATGTTACAAGTTTATTAATGACTGATTATATGTTGATTTCTAAATCATCTTTCAGAGCATTACAAATTTACAATAATTTTCATATTAATAAATTATTTTGACAAATTTGTGAGTGTTGACTTGGTTGATTTCTAAATAATTTTTATAAACATTACAGGATTTATTAGTTCAACCTGTTTTACCATCCATTCAATATGTTTATAACAACCTGTCAAAACCGTTTCTTTATTTACAACTTGTTAACCTCTTTGCATGGCGGAGCTTGAACAGAAACTCAGTTGGTGCCGAACTCTCAATATTTACACTATAAAAATCAATTTTCGGTAAAATGAACACTACGGCGAAAAACGGTGGGGTATAAGGCTTTGCCAATGGAGTCATCAATTATTTGACTCACTTAGGGGCTGTTTGGCAACATCTGAATAGTTAAGTGCTAAGAGGTCTGAACCATTAAGTGCTGAATTAGTAAGTGGTCTGAACCATTAAGAGGCTTAACCGTTCAGAGGCAAATGTCTGACCAATTCAGATTAGAGGTCTTAACCATTTAGACTCTTTATAATGTTTAACCATTTAGAGGCAAATGTCTGAACCATTCAGACATATGCTCATGAAACAAACAGTCTGAACCATTAAGTGTTGAACCAGTAAGAATTCTGAACCATTAAGAGCCTCATTAAGAGGTAAACAAACAACCTCTTAGATAAAGAGTACATTTTTGGGTTACGTAATTTTAAGCCCCATGCTAGGGTTGATGTCTTATAAACGAATAAGTATATGGGCCGGCTTCATCAATAGTTGGAACAACATAAAACAAGACGGGTTATTTTATTTATTAAGTTATGTGTTTGATAAGACATTTGTATTATAGCTTACAGAGGGTTTGGACCTAGCTGTACCCATGCCATGCATATGGTTTGAAATATATAACGTTTATATATATATATATATATATATATATAGGGTGAGAGTTCAATTAAGAACCACCACGAGTTGTGAGAACCATGCGAACTCCTACTTTTCGCGCGAGTTGGGTCACAATTTTTTTTGCACAAACGTTGATGAAAATATTATAAACACATCTTTAAAAAAAAGCTAAAAAAATTGTCGAGTCGTTAGTTTTGCCTGGTGTAAGTTTTGTTTACGCGCTGATGTAAATTTTGTTACGACGATGATTTTTTTTACACCTCATGTAAATTTGTGCATGTGGCATTTTTTTCCTCATGGTTCTCACAACTCAAGGTGGGTCTCATTTTATCCTAACCCTATATATACATCTGCATAAAGTTAGTATGTACACAGTGTTAATTATATATTCATCACTCCAGAAAATAAATATGATAATCTCGATCTTGATTGTCAAGTTCATATGACAATATTCTTATAACAAATGCCATTTCAATGTATTGCTTGCTTTTACTTGGCAAAGAGAAGAATATACTATAGACAATGATAATTATATTATGCACATAAGTAACTGAAGAGTATGAACAATATATATCATATATGTGTTTTCATTGATAGAAAGAATAACATAATTGTTTCATAAAATAATGATAAACAAAGGTCAATGCATGTTTGGACCTTATTAACTCACAAATACACTTGATCAAGAATGATGAAATGAAATAAATTGTTTAAGAAGGTGACTTTATAATGATGTAATCAGTTAACATTGTCTCATTATGACTGATTGAAGATGTGCGTGATTTAATAATGTCTTGGTGGTGGTGGAGACTTATAATAGTAAGCCGGAGGAGGGGGAGACTTTGATGATGGATGTGGTGATTTGTAGATATAGGGAGGTGGTGGGGATGGTGAAGGTGGAGGGGGAGACTTGTAGATGTATGGAGGTGGTGGGGATGGTGAAGGTGGAGGGGGAGACTTGTAGATGTATGGAGGTGGTGGGGATGGGGATGGCGGGGGAGGAGACTTGTAGACATAAGGAGGTGGCGGGGATGGCGATGGCGGGGGAGGAGACCTGTAGACATAAGGAGGCGGTGGTGATGGCGATGGTGGGGGAGGAGATTTGTAAATGTATGGAGGTGGTGGGGATAGAGATGGAGGGGGAGGAGACTTGTAGACATAAGGAGGTGGAGGTGATGGTGATGGTGGAGGAGGAGATTTGTAAATGTATGGAGGTGGTGGGGATGGAGATGGAGGGGGAGGAGACTTGTAGACATAAGGAGGTGGCGGGGATGGCGACGGTGGAGGGGGAGACTTGTAGATGTATGGAGGCGGTGGGGATGGGGATGGCGGGGGTGGAGACTTGTATACATATGGAGGTGGTGGGGAAGGTGACGGTGGAGGGGGAGATTTGTAAATGTATGGTGGTGGTGGGGATGGTGATGGAGGAGGTGGTGACTTGTACACATACGGAGGTGGCGGTGATGGTGACGGGGGAGGTGGAGATTTGTACACATACGGAGGTGGTGGTGACGGTGATGGCGGTGGTGGAGACTTATAGACATACGGAGGTGGTGGGGAAGGTGATGGTGGTAGTGGAGACTTGTAGACATACGGAGGTGGTGGGGATGGCGATGGAGGAGGTGGAGACTTATACACGTACGAAGGTGGTGGTGAATGTGCTGGTGGCGGTGGAGACTTATACACATACGACAGTGGTGGTGAATGCGATGGTGGTGGTGGAGACTTGTAAACATAAGGAGGTGGTGGAGACTTGTAGATATACGAATGAGGAGGAGATTTATGAAGATAAGGTAGATGCGGCCATGTGTGCTTCACCGGCGGTGGAGACTTGTAAACATAAGAGTGTTGAGGTTCATAACCATAAGGTTTGTCAGCAATGACAAGAGTTGCAACCAACAAGAAAACAAAAGCATACACATTGTGAGGCCTATGCCTCAACACTCCAAGACTTCTCATGCTAATTAAGACACCCTCTTCTTTACAAGACTAAATATTGTTTTTGTGTTTAAATGGTTTGATAGAACCCTATTTATAGAAATGGTGCACATTTTTTTATTAAACATTACAAGCTGTCACAATATTTTTTTATTAGTGCGAGTTGGATATGATTGTTGATTTAATGGTTTCCCACTCGGTGTTCTTTTATGAGCAATAAACTAATAAGTCAAAGATGTTACACATCTAAAATTTCAAAGAGTTGTTGGTGAGTGCCTTTAACTTATATTGTCATGTTATGTATTAAACGCGTAATCCATATGGTTGTAGCATGTTTTCTGATCTAGTTAAATATATTCAAAATTTGTTAATAAGTTTTGTTGAAAATGTAATTTTATTAATAATCATTATACAACATCAGAATTTTATACAACTAAAATTTCGTTTATTTAGTTTATACAAAACATAATAGATATATGACTAACCACTAAGCAAAACTGATTCATATTATCTGCAAGAGATGCGTTTGATTTTTTTTTGTTGTTAATAGAACTATAATATTTCTTTCAGGGAACTCAAATCTATAGCTCACTTTTAGGGGGTGTTTGGGAGTGCTTATATTAGTAACTTATTAGCTTATTGACATTTTAAAAAGTTAAAAAATGTTTGGGTGAAACTATTTTGTGAGGGGAAAAATCAATAAGTCATTCCATTGTAACTTATTAACTTTTTCAAAAAATTATAAATTCTTTTGAAAAGCTAAGCGCAACATGGCCTTACTAGAAATTTGATTTTACATTATTTTATCTTTAAAGAGAGCTTTTTGGTGTAACTGTGTAAGGTTTCGTGAGAGAAGTTTTGGAGTTAACTTTTGAAAAAATTCCAGAATTAGGCAAAATCGACTACTAATTGCTGGCGTATTTTGCCCACAAATTTTCCGGCTCAGCCGGCTTTGACTATTTCAGTAATTTTAATCGGTGAAACGTCTATTTTAGTAAATTTTCCTTAACCTTTTCTTTGATTAGTATATGATAAATTATATAGTTAGTTTTCATTATTCTTTCAAACTTTAAGCAACCAGATAAACCTTAAAAAAAAATAAAAAAAATCATATTGATATTGTTTTCCTATCCAGCTATCCTTTCGAAATAAATACAAGTTAAATAAATAACTTTTTTTTTTCTGGTATGCTCGATTGTGACCGATCATGGTAAACCCGCACTTCAGGCAACACTCATATGGGTGAGCGCATTGGTGCAGGTTAGAAGTGCCGCGGGGGGGGGGGGGGGGGTGACTCACCCGAACTTTTCGCTCAGTAGTGTGATACATGTGGTTTTCGTATAGACATTTTTGGATGTAAAAGTTTTCGATCCCCTGGTTCTATAGAAATTTTTGGGTTTATGAACTTTCGACCCCCCGTCGGAAATCTCAAGCTTCACCACTGGGTGAGCGAGCCGCTTTAGAGACATTTTTCTAATTTCAATTGCTAAGTTCCTTTGTGCATATCTCGATTCTTAAACAACCTCTACAGTCCGGTCAAGTTAGCTTCACTCCTATATCCGTACATTTGTATTCGCTGAGGGTCACGGCGGGTAAGGTCTTTGATGTATAAAAGGATGAATCCGTTGATTTAGTTATAATCGGTACCCATGTTGGCTAGCAATATTGCTGGATAGCAACATTGCATGATCCAGTCGGTTTCACAAAGCAACACACATGTTCTGGTTGCGTTGATCAAAAGTGTCTATTTATAAACATCACCAACTAGCTGCGATGGTGACAGGTATCACTAAACAAACCATAATCAATGGAAAAGACAAAGTCCCTAGTATATGACTTGGTCTAGTGGTATGCTATATGCCCCAACAAGCGGTGTGGATTTAAACTATTGCAAGCATAAAGTTAGGCATTATTTAGGTGTAATTTTTTTTTTTGTTAAAAATTTTAATATTGATAATGTAATTATGTAGAGTAAGCTTAAACCGAAGTGGATCTCATCACATGAATATGGCTGGTATGAGTCATCATCATACTCAGTAAATCCCACTAATATCAAAGCTAAGGTAGGGTCTGAGGAGGGTAAGACGTAGACAGCCTTACCTCTACCCCGTAGGAATAGAGAGGCTGCTTCCAGTGAGACCCTCGGCTCGATGGTAGTTTTGTATCAAGCCTTGGACATAAGGCACATAACACTCGGCAATTAAGACAAATGTCAATTAGTGCATGTACTCCCTTGTCTTTCGGCTATCAACGCCACCAGATGATGCATGATTAACCATCCCCATTTTAACGTTATTTTAACATTATTTTCACGAAATTAGTAAAATAACGTTAAAATTAGTGCATTTTCACTTTTGCCCCCGAGCTCCCACACATATATACATTATATGCGCATACCGCAAGCGGGGCGTATGGGTTATATATATATATATATATATATATAGTGAAGAGTTCAAATGAGAAGAAATTTTTTGTAAGAAGAAAAAAGAAGAAATTTCAACCAATAAGAATGTTTTATTTTACTTCATTTAATATAAGTATTTAATGTTACTATAAGGGTACATTGGTAAATCTATATAGGTCATTAATTTGTAGTCTTCCTTTTTAATAGCTAACTACATTAATTTTTTTGCAACTTATCTTCAAAATATATATTTTTTCAAAAAAATAAAATAAAATAATTTAAAGTGTAGGATAAATTACGAGTTGTGTAGGATAAATTACGAGTTGCGTAAGATAAATTTCAACGTGTAGGATAAATTTCGAAATATGTAGGATAACTTTTGATGTGTGTAGACAAAAAAAATTAGTGTGTAGGATAATAGTCTTTATCACTAATTAATTAGTCAAAATGATAATGAATGAGATAAGTGAAAAAAACTATTTAATGTTTTACAAAATTACCCTTTGTTATTTTTCTTCTCAATTAAATTTTCTTCTTAAATGAACCTTCCCCTATATATATATATATATATATATATATATAGGCTAATTATAAAGAGAAAACCCACTCCAGTTGACTAAACCCAGAAAACCCACATGTGTGGCTACAATTCAGCCACATCACATATGCATAAAGATGAAGAGAGGGGTATTTACGTCAATTTACCCATAGCCTGAAAATGTAACAGGTATTCCTTTATGAGAATGCTGACAACTTTTTTACATATTCTCTCTCTAGAATTTATAATGGCTACACTTATAAAAAAAACCCATTAGACCTCATTCATTTCAATTAGCACTACCTCTCTCCTCATTCATCTCTCTCCTCTACCAAAAAACCCACCACCACTTTGTTCAGATCAAAGAAATTCAGAACTAAGATCTGAAACAAAGAAATTCATCTCTCCCCTTAACCTTCATCACCCTCACACTTCTCTACCCTCACACTTCTCTACCTCATTCCAGATCTAAGATCTGAAACAAAAAAAAATTCTTTTTCTTATTAAAATCCTTCATAATCAACCACCAAAACTCCAGATGCTCGGAACAAAAAGATGCTCCGAATAAAAAGAGATGCTCCAGATGTTCCGGTTGAAGATGCTCCAGATGCTCCGGGAAGATGCTACCAGATCCAAAAGATGCTCCAGATCCGGTTGAAGATGTTCGATGTTGAAGATGATGTTTTAGATGACGGTTTGATTTTGAAGACGATCCAAAAGATGTTTGATGTTGAACATGATGTTCCAGATCTATAAGTCCTCCAGATCCATAAGTATGTTTGTGGTTTTGTAGATCTTCACTTTTTTTGTAATTTTCAGATTTTGCAATTTTTTTTTGTGTTCCAGATCTAAAAGGTCATCCAGATTTGCAGTTTTCAGATTTGCAATTTTTTTGTTTTGTAGATCTTTATTTTTTTGTGTTTTGTAGATTTGCAACTTTTTTGTTATTTTCTTGTTTAAGAAGATTAATGTTATTAAGTTCTTGTTTTCTAGATATGTTGTTTTTTTATTACTGATTTTATGGTTGAATCTAAAAAATTTATTGTTGTTGGATGTAACAATTCTTGCGTCTTAGTTACGAAATGTAACAATCAAAGAAAAAAATGCATGTTACATTTTTTCGTGTTACATAAATAATGTATGTTACTGAAAATACAGTTGATTATTACACTTTTTTTAGATTGTTGTAAAAATAAAGTGTGTTGTTATATTTTTTTTTTTCCAGATTATTGTTCTTTGGTTATGTTACACTTTTTTTGGTAACATGTTTATGTAACCCAACATAGCTGGGTTTTAGTAATGTAAAAATTCTAATATGTTTTGTTAGTTACATATTTAAAAATTCTAAAAAAAACATAAATAGATGATATATGTAACACCTTTTTTTTGCTCTTTATTATTGATTTTATCAATTTTTTTGTGTAAAATTTGTTTCAAATCTGGGTCATAATAATGTAGTAGAAAATAAATTGTTCTTTGGTTATGTTACACTTTTTTTGCGTAACATCTTTATGTAACCCAACATAACTGGGTTTTAGTAATGTAACAGTTCTAATATGTTTTTGATTGTTAGATGAAACAAATGTGCTAGTTGACAAAAGTCAGGGGGATTCGTGTGAGTGTAACAACTGGGTGATAATAATGTAAAAAAATATAATTTGTTCTTTGGTTATGTTACACTTTTTCTGTGTAACATCTCTATGTAACAACATAGCTGGGTTTTAGTGATTCTTGTCAGTGTAACAACTGGGTGATAATAATGTAACAAAAAATAAATTGTTCTTTGGTTATGTTACACTTTTTTTGTGTAACATCTTTATGTAACAACATAGCTGAGTTTTAGTAATGTAACAATTCTAATATGTTTTGTCAGTTACATATTTAAAAATTCTAAAAAAACATAAATAGATGATATTTGTAACACATTTTTTTTGTAATGTACGTATACAAAAAAGAACAAAATTATAGAGAGAGAGGAGAGAGGAAAGTAGACAGATTTACACTTCTGTCAGGAGAGAGAGGAAAGTTGACAGATGTTACACTTTCTGTCAGGAGAGAGAAATTGTAAAATTTCCAAATATACCCTTCTTGTACCTGTCATTAATATTATATTAAAAAGTAAAAATGGGGCAAGACCAAAATGATCTCATCCATCAATCTGATTAATCAATGGCTATTATTGGGTTTCTAGGGTTTATTCAACTCAAGGGGGTTTTCAATTTATCCTTCCCCTATATATATATATATATATATAGAAACGGGATCGGGAGAAAACGATCAAAAGTGTGAGAACGGTGAGAACGCTTCCTGGCCCAACACGTGTCACGCCGCTTAGAAAAGGACGGAGGGCCTTTTTTGTCCTTTCATCTTCTGCTTTTCCTGTTCCGCTTTTTCCCAATGTTGTTTTAATTTTTGGTTTTTGAGATTTTTGGCGTTAACCAAATTCAATAATTAATGGTGTTTAATGGTTCCATTGTATCAACATTTTGGCGTTTGGCGTTTGTATCAACATTTTGGCGTTTGGCGTTTTTGAAGGGGTTTTAAACAAGATGGCTCATTGTTCTATTATTTTTTTATAAACATTTTGGCGTTTGGGTTATCTTGGCGTTTTACAATTGTTGGATTATATTTCAGCCACAGTAAAAAAAAAATACAAGCGAAGAAAATAAATTAAAAATGCTAATCGGATCTCTCTTCACACCAGTCTCTCTGTTCTTTAATAGTACAAGAACTGACACCAAAATATGGCGTTTTATGTAAAACTAAACAAACCCATCGGCTTGTTTATTTTGCCTGCTCGTCTGTTGTAGTGGCTTTTTGTGGATGTTTGGGGACATAGATCTATGACGTGTGGGTTGGTTTTTCGCTTTTTCTTCATGTTGATCTTCATCTTTATCATCATCCCACTCTTCAGTGTCATTGATCTCTTCTCCTCATCCAAGCCTTCTTCAAGAACAAAAAATACAAAATGCCATATGACTGGCATCAGTATTTTTTTCTTGAAATTTTGTCCATCTCATGCAGCAAAAATTTTCTGAGGTACTCCCCTCTGATAACAATTCATTCAGTTTATTTGTTGACGTTTTACAGTGGGTGGTATTTAGTAGTTGCTGAGATGTATCATTTTATAGGATGTCTTTTTTGGCGCCTAAATTAGGCGGTGCATTATTATAATAAAGTATATTGTCTTTTCAGTTGCTGTTTTGTAATTAATGTTTTTGATAAGCTTTATCTCTGAAGTCTGTAACACGCCCCATCTTTCAAGTTTGACGTTTTAGATTCTTCAGTATTTAATGATTTTGTATTTACTGTTTCTAGTTACATTTTCAAGTTTGCTTTTTAGTTTTTTTATTTGGGTTTTTTATAATAATTTTTCAAAGTAATTTTATTATAGTTGGCAGTTTTTTGGTGGCGTTTAACTGGATGATATCGTTTTAAACAAGCATTTTGGATGTTTTGGCGTTTTTATTATATATGACGTTTTTATTATATAACAATTAACTGAAAAGGAAAAAAAAAGAATACATAAACAATTGATCTTCGAAATCTTCTCTGTCTCCAGTCTCTTTCTTTTCTCTTTTTTGAATCATGTTAACTGGCTGGTTCGACTTTCGTATGATTCATTTTGTTTTTTTGTTTTTCAAGTAGTTTTTTGTGTTGCTGTTTGGAAGCACACAGTCTGACATCAGCATCTTTTTCTTGAATATTTTTCCATCTCATGCAACAAAATGTTATTGAGTTTATATCCTTCAGCCAACAATCTTGAATTTTTACAATCAACGATTTTGATTTTTTAACTTTTTTGGCGTTTTACCGATAAAAAGAATGCCAGGAAATAAGATCACCTTAAACCTCAAATTTTGAACATGCTAAAATCAATAATGTTTTGTTGTATGAGATGGACAACATTGTTAATCCTCGGTTAAGAAAAATAACTGACAATGTTGTCCACCCCATACAGCTAAACTTTATTGACAGCAAACCTCAATAATGTTTTTGTATGTTTTGGCGTTATAAATTTGATGGAAGTTTAGGATAAGTCAATGAGATTTTACTCAATGAAATGGACTATATTCCCACTTTAGGATTTTGTCTATTTCATTGAGCGAAATCTTACTGACAGCCAAACTGAATTTCAAAAAAAACGTTTTTGGGGTTGAAGATATTTGATGTTTGGGTTTTTTTGGCATTTCTAAGGCGAATGAGTTATATGAAATATGGCGTTTGGGTTTTTGTGTGTGTTTTTAAGTGAAGGTCTGAGATGTTATAGGATTTTTTTTAGCAGTTTTTAAGGTGGGATTTTACTATAATTAAGTTTGTCGTTTTATATTTAATGGCGTTTTACTTAGAATGGTCTGTGATTTTTGTTTTTGGCGTTTTATTTTATGATTTGGCGTTTTATGTGGAGTAGTCAAAAGACCCTTTTACCCTTAATGAAGGCGTCCACGTAATAAAATTGATGTTATTTACGAAAACGCCACCGCGCCAATCTAGTCCATAGATTGTTTTGATCGGACGATCGTTAAGCGTTCTCACACTTTCTATCGTTTTCTCTAAATCCCGACCCTATATATATATATATTAATGAACTAGTTTAATACATAACAATTTCATGGCTACAAATAAAATACTAATTTCCTAGTAATACGGTTATAAATTATATTATACAACATTTCTTTTAAAAATTCAATTCGGATTTATATATATGCATGTGTTTTCTATCTAGGATAAGGAAAGACAACCAATAAGAATATTATGGGAAAAAGAAGGAAAGTGAGAATTAGCAATAATCTGTTTTTATTGATACAGGGAAAGAATAAGACAAATAAACAGTAAAACATAAAACATCATTTCACGGTGAGATGTTATTAACTCACAAATACAATTAAATAAGAATGAATAACAAAAGCACATAAGTTGAATGAAAAGAAACATTTAGATGGTCATGCGAAGTGAAAATTGGCTCAATCTTCTTTGTTGAATAATCCTGTGCTTTTAATAATGTCTTGGTGGTGGGGGAGACTTATAGTAATAAGCTGGAGGAGGGGGCGACTTTGATTGTGGATGTGGTGATTGGTAGTAGTAGTATGGATGTTGTGGTACACGCGATGGTGGGGGAGGAGACTTGTAGATATAAGGCGGGGGTGGGGATGGTGATGGTGGGGGAGGAGACTTGTATACATATGGAGGTGGTGGGGAAGGTAATGGTGGCGGAGGTGACTTGTACACATATGGAGGTGGGGGAGAAGGAGATGGTGGTGGAGGTGACTTGTACACATATGGAGGTGGTGGAGATGGTGATGGTGGCGGAGGTGACTTGTACACATATGGAAGCGGGGGAGAAGGAGATGATGGCAGAGGTGACTTGTACACATATGGAGGTGGTGGAGATGGTGACGGCGGTGGAGGTGACTTGTAAATGTATGGAGGTGGTGGGGAAGGTGATGGTGGTGGAGGTGACTTGTACACATATGGGGGAGGTGGGGAAGGTGATGGAGGTGGTGGAGACTTGTAAACGTACGGAGGTGGTGGAGACGGTGAGGGTGGAGGAGGAGACTTATAAATGTAAGGAGGTGGTGGAGATGGTGAGGGTGGTGGTGGAGACTTGTAAACGTATGGAGGTGGTGGCGATGGTGAGGGTGGTGGAGGAGACTTATAAATGTAAGGAGGTGGTGGAGAAGGTGAGGGTGGTGGTGGTGGTGGCGACTTGTAGACATAAGGAGGTGGTGGTGATGGTGATGGTGGAGGAGGAGACTTGTATACATATGGAGGTGGCGGAGATGGTGATGGTGGAGATTTATAAACATATGGAGGTGGGGGAGAAGGCGATGGTGGTGGAGGTGACTTGTACACATATGGAGGGGGTGGGGAAGGTGTCGGGGGTGGTGGAGATTTATAAATATATGGAGGTGGTGGGGAAGGTGATGGTGGTGGAGGTGATTTGTACACATATGGAGGTGGTGGGGAGGGTGACGGAGGTGGGGGAGACTTGTAAACGTATGAAGGTGGTGGGGAAGGTGATGGTGGTGGAGGAGACTTGTATATGTATGGAGGTGGTGGGGATGGTGATGGAGGAGGTGGAGATTTGTAGACATATGGAGATGGTGGAGGAGATTTGTGAAGATAAGGTAGATGTGGCCATGTGTGTTTTACCGGTGGTGGTGGAGACTTGTAAACGTAATGCGTCTTTGGCAAAGTATGCTTCACCGGTGGCAATTTCCAGCCTTTAGACTGTGGAGAGTTATAACCATAAGGCTTATCGGCTGCAACGATGGTGGCTAATAAAACAAAAGCATACATAAGTTGAGGCCAATGCCTCAACACCCTAAGGCTTCCCATATTAAGACCTTTCCCTTTAAAATCGGAAGACTTGTGTTTGTGTGTTAAAATGTTTTGCTTACAACCTTTTTATAGCCATCGTCTACATTATTATAATACATATAACAGGTTGTAAAATTATTATTTAAAATGGCAAGGGATGCTTATAGTTTACTCGGCGTTTTTTGAATAAACTAATTAGATGTCTCTTTGAAGAAGTCAAGAGTAGTTGGTGAGTGCCAGTAGGAGAAATGGTTTTGTTTATGTGTCTAAAGCGTTCTGGAGAAATTGTAACTAAACATTGTAGATATCGTTTCAATGTGTAGTAATATTTTTAAAAATTCAAAAGCTTGGGAAATTTTAATTTTATGACTGGGTAATAGTTATCAATGACCAGTTGGACGTTGGTGATGTTTTGTTTTGTTGAACTAATGGGTACTTTGTGTTGCTTCTTTTAATGGAAATGTAAAGTGTATTACATATAATTTTGCTTTTAGGATATTTGATTTTTTAGTGGAAGGAAGGAAACAGAATAAAATGCACCTCACGTGAGGACATCTGTGTGGGTTTTAACAGAAGTTATGGACGACGTTAGTAAGAGAGACATTTTTCTTGAAACCAAGAAAATGTTAAATGAACCCATCATCGATCACCCGCTACTTTGGTTCGCTTTTGGGATGGCACGATGACAATTCGTTTTTCTAAATATGTCCAACTAGAATTACGACCCGCCGCAATGCGGCGGGTATTCTTTAGTTATAACTAAGTCGATTTAGGATGCACACGTTATGTTGAACCTTTCAAACGGGAAAAAATAAACAATGTAAAAACGTTCACCCACACACATACGTTGCGTCGTGTTAACTCGCAAAATTTAGAACGAAATGTAAAAACGTTAAACCAAAGACGCACGTTTCGATGTGTTTAGTCACAAAATTTAGAACGAAGCATAAAGCGAAAAATTTGCGGAAAATGAAAATTATAAAGGACCAAAGTTGAAAGTAAAAAAAGTTGTGAGGATAGATTGCAAAAGATAAATAGTTTTATGTTAAAAGTAAAAAACAAATAGTTTTGCGTTAAAGGTAATTTATAAAATACATTTGAGTGAAAAGTAAAAAAATCAATTTTTTTTGAAAAACCCTCAAAGCCAAGGTTACAACAACCATATGCATAACCATTTTTTCTTTGAAAAACTCTCAAAGCCAAGATTACAACACATAAGTAAAAAAATTAAAGTGGTTAAATCGCAAAAGATGGAAACTTTTGAATTAGAAGTGAAAAATCAAATAAATCAAAGGGGTTAAATTGTATAAGATGAAAACATTTGAATTAGAAGTGAAAAATCAAATTAATCAAAGGGGTTAAATTAACAAAGATTAAAACTATAAACTTAAATTGTCAAAGATTAAAACTTTAAGGTTAAAAATGAAACAAAGATTAAAACTTTAAACTTAAATTGTCAAAGATTAAAAGTTTAGGGTTAAAAAGGAAAATTCTATATTTTTTTTGAAAAACTCACAAAGCCAATTGTACAACTATCATATGCATAAATTAGTTGCTTTTTAATAAGGTTATAATTATAGTGTAAACATGTATATATCAAAATAAAATACATGTTCACTAATCATTAATGATAATAATCATATGATAATGTAAAATTATGTTTTAATTGCCATAACATTGTTAACAACACATCTTACATTAGCATGTAAAAAGAAAATAAAAACCATTATCATAACGAAGGTGTCGACGGTGGCATTAGGGCTGTTCACGAGCCGAGCCGAACCGAGCAGACCTTGCTCATGCTTGGCTCGTTTACAAACCGAACCGAGCGGAGTGGCTCATTTAAAACCGAACCTCAAATCAAGCGAGCATTTTCCGAACAATTTTCCATCGAGCATCGAGCGAGCGACGAGCGACAAGTGGTTTGAACGGCCCTAGGTGGCATATCGAGGAGACTTGTAGACAAATTAATGGAGGTAGTGGAGGAGTGTTGTACATGTACGGAGGTAATGGTGAGTTGAGGTCAAATTAAGAGACATTGGTATGAAAGAATCGAGCTAAAATATGGTATATCATTACTATATATGTCCACTTGATGTATACAAACTAGATATACTAGTGCTACCAAATGCAAAAGATGTCATAGAATAAATTTAAAAACTAACTAGTATTATTGCCCGCCGCGTTGCGGCGGGTCACAACGAATTGAACATATATCGTATTATAAATCAAAATCATTGTGCTTTGCGCCTTCTTTGTCTACCGCTTCCGATTGCAATGTGTCCCTAGCACGCAACTGTGCAAAAGTTGCATTGAATGAGATTCAAAAACCAAATATCAAACCGAATCAGTTTCAAATCGATAATTCAAATTCGGTTTTCGAACACATATATGTGTGTGTTATAGCTAGTGAAATACAAAGTAGGAATGATTTTACAAGATAAAAGAGTTTAATATAACTAACAAAAAATGCCTTTTTTTTTAAATCACCATTAAGGAGTTGTTTTCTTTCCCCTTTTCTTATTAAGAGGGTGTTTGGGGTTCCTTATTTTGAGGGTAAAAGGACTTTTGAAGGGCAAAAGGACTTTTGAAAAGTGTTTGGCTTTCCTTTGAAGGGCAAAAGTCCTTTGGATTTGTCAAAAGTCAGGATTTCCTGACTTATTTTGGGCAAAAGTCCTTTTGCAAAAGTTGAAAATAAGCTAAGCCAAACATGAAATGTGGTTAAGGTAAAGTGTATGTTTGGATAGTAGAGGTATGTCTGCAATAGATATTTTATGATAAGATGATTAAGCTTTTGTGTTGTGTGAGAAAGCTTAGTGAGTAATTTATTTGTGCCCAATGAAAGATAAGTGTTTGATGGCTATTTATGATGTAACTTTTAAATAACTAAAAGTGGGTACCGGTACCGAATATACCTGATACGGTACGGCTCGATATAGTCGGTACTGGCACGGCACCGGTATTTGAGGGTAAAAACCGATGAATACCGTTGTCGAACCGGTACCGAAAATACACCTGGTTTGGTAAATTTGATACCGGTACCAGTACCCGATACCATTTGTATTAACACCCCCCCCCCCCCCCCCCCCCCCCCCAAAAAAAAAAAAAGAAGAAAGAAAAACACTTACCATGACATTATATTTGAAATACAAATTGAGGGCTGTCACGAAATAGCTATATTCATCGCCTGTTACTACTAAGGAGCATGTACCATGTTTCTCTGCAAATAAAGTGACATCAGTAAAGCACTAAAAAAATGCAAAGAGTAAAAAGAATGCAATTTCTCATCTCTTTGGCAAAGCAAAAATCTACTAACAGCACGTGAAATTCAATTCATAGAATCAAATAACTTATGTGATTTCCACTTAACAAAAATATGGTTTTTGTGTTTGTAGATTCATGGAAGAAGTACTGCAGCTGGAGGGAAGATGCTTACCCCACTGAGAATCAGCGTGACCCAATCGTGCATGAGAAAATAAATGGAAGTCTAGTTAGTTTTTTTATTTAAGTTATGATCAGTTAATAAAATCAAACAAAATCATATAGCTAAAATCATTAAATCGACCTCATGAGCCCAAAACAGTCCCTTTTTGTTATGGCATGTTGAAGCTTTACTGCAACTAAGTGTTGGCCAATACTTGTCCAAAACTTTAAGCAATGAAGAAATCTAAAGTTCGGAACAGCAATAATGCATCGTCAGATAACTTTATACATACTTTTTAGATTAATTCTTAATGCAACTGTTATATAAATGTATACCTCTGTTTCATTAAAAGCGGGAAAGAAGAAACAACATGATGAACATGGATAAAATCATAAATCACAAAATGTTAATATATAAAAAAAAAAGAGAATGAAGATGTTACCAAAGTGACCGATGGAGCTATCAAACCTAAAATCTGAAGAAACAGAGCTGCCAATAAATCCACATCTATTCCAACAACCCAACAAAATTTTGACACTTCACATACATGATCTTGATCTTGTTTTTGTCCTCTTTTCATTTCATAACATGCATATTCACTTTCAATCGGGAAGCTACAACTAATTTAACATATTAACCGAATCGGCTCAGATTTGGCAATCGGACCGTCTTGGCTGCAAAAAGGTTGCAAGTGGAGAATATCACACTTACTGTCCTTAATTATGCCACGCCAACCAATGGCCTCTACCACAGTCATCACAGCCGTCATGAGTTTGGAACAATATTTTGCCTTAAACTTTAGTGAGCAAAACGAAATCACCAACACCAGTCGACTCAGATCTGAAAAGATCATCATGGTCGTTGAAAAGAGGAAAATAGGTTAGAAGCACACTTCCTCATAATCGTCAAGAATAGCCAGCTTAGTGGCGCCATGGTTGCAACCGGAGTTGCCATACCAAGTAGCAACACACCATCATCGCCGGGTAGGCGAAAGGCCAAAAACTTGGTAGAACAGTATATTTAGGCGATCAACTGAATGAAACAAATATACTGGAATGGGAAGCGGTGGAGTTTTAGTGATGTAGCTTCACCGTCCAAATAAGCCACCACCCAAATCAGCGAATACCAACATTCCATGTACACATATACTGTTCAACCCAGCCGACGTCGCCTAAAACACTCGCTAAAACACCAAGGGTCGAATGGGGGTTAATAACCACCAAAAAACAGAGACTATACTTTTTTTTAAAAGAGAGGGATTTTTTATAGACCAAATAGAATTTAGTCAACCACACTTCTTGCTGATTAGAGACCAACTTGGAGGCGAAGACAGCGAAAGATGAATCAATGGCACATACAACACCAACTCAACTAACCACAGCCTGACCCATTTCACGTTTTGTAGTAAATCGGGTTCATCCAACGCTACCTGTAACCAGAAATCATATCAAACTCGTACATTTAAAAACCGACTAACAAACATTCGTACATAATCAATAATATCTCACTTATAAATACATATTCAATAATATCTCACTCATCAAGCGTACTGTATAAAGAGTATACCTCAAGAAGCCTCCAAGGCGAATTCGGCCAACGAAACTGACCTTTGACATCATCCAAAGAAATCGTGCACATGAATCAGCTAATTTGAGACGAATCCTCCGTCTCTAAAGCCATCTTGAGCCTCATTTTTTGAGACCACTGAATCCGCATTGCTGCCTTTACAGTCAACGCTTTCACATAGAACACAGGCGTGCTTGCGCGAGGGTGGTACACCACCTCAAACGGCCAGCTAGCAGACGCGAGGTTCGCAACCTCAACCGCCAATTCCATACACACCTTGACAGAATTCTCAAACCCACCAACTGCAACAGTTGCAGAATGAAAATAACCAAACAAAAAACAAAAAAAAAACAACTATCTTAAAAAAATTAGCAGTCATACATATAATCACCATTATTTTAATGTTAATATTCCAATACATATCAGTTATCTTGGTAATAACTTTTTATCAATATTGACTTTTATCACTTTCGTAAAAAATGTTATTATAAGTATTTCTTGTAGTTTAACTAACTAATACATAAAACAACTAAAGTTAACTAACCCCTCTCTTTCAAAAAAACTAACTGATTCGATTAAACGCAAAATCAGACATATTTCAAATACTAAAAACACAAATTACATAAGTTATGGAAGCATAAAAGAATCAAATACAAATCTAACACCTTAAAAACTATTTGATTCAATTAAACGCAAAACCAGACATATTCCAAATACGAACTCGTTCATGTAACCGTATTCAATTTCAATGTACAAAAAGCATTTGCACATACCGCAATACAATTGAAGCAATTGCACAGTGGATCGCCCAACTTACAAAATTGTTCTCCCAACCAAGCCTCCTTTCAAGAAATGGAACAACCACTAAACTTATCACCATTAAAAAATAATTACCAGATGCAATTATTACAAAAAAAAAAAATATGACTTGAGAACGTGTTTTTGATTACTGGGATTGGAACTGTGAGGAGGATGAGGAACATAAACATACATGGCTGAAATGTGGAGGGCTTTAGACGCGTGGGGTTGGTGTAGATTAGGGCTAAAACTGTTCACCGTTACCGCCGCCGTTGTTGTGTTGAACCACCGTCAGGACCATCCGCCAGCGCAGCGGTGATACAAACACTCTCTCCAGCAGACCATCTCTCTCTCTCTCTTGCGGTTCCCTCTCCATTCTCTGGATGGATACTGAAAAGTGTGGTGATGTGGTTTGCCGCGTCAAAACCACCCGACCATCACCACCGCCAAGAGGGTGGCCAGTGGGAGCCCCACCCGGCCATCACCACCGCCAAGCGGGTGGCCAGCGGGAGTCGACGGCTCTGCTCTCTCTCAACATCACAGCAACCTATTCCTTTTTATCACAAATCATAAACAACAGTAGATAAAATCAACAAAACAACAAAAATAGTATAAAAACAACACCATACCTCATCTTCAAGCACAGAAGTCGGAGAATCTGCCAACGGCTCTTCAATCGCTTCATTTTTCGGCACCATCTCTCACCGAAAACCCTACAAAACACACACAAAAAACAGACGACCGATCAAGACGTTTATGAAGAGGCGGTGGTGGAAGGGGGAGAATCGGAGAAGTTGGGGGAAGCAGGAGGTGGCTACTTACCGGATCCTCGCCGGATGCCCTTCGTTCTCTCGTCGACTCTCTCTCTCTCTCTTTCCCAGCGCTCTCTTTGTTACTAAGGTGTAGATGTGTGTGGGACTTGAGTTGAGTTGGGGGGGGAATCAAAGAAGGAAACTTCAGTGGCAAAAACCAGAAGTCAAAAAGACTCCTGGCGCAAAAGGGTGTTAGTATTTGATATATATAATAATTAGCAAAGAGAAATTTGACTTTCTAATAACCTTTTTATACTAGTGATTGTTAGATATATGATTGTTTTAGGTTAGTGACTATTAAATAAATTAAAAAAAAATCAAATTTGGTCACCTTTACGACATTAGTTCAAAACTCAAACGTTTTGAATCTGAATCCCTGTGCAGGGCCGTCTCCGAAAATCACAATTTTTTTTTGGCCCTGTTCAAGATAAAAAATTTGGGCCCTATTCGACTAGTCACTTGGGCTTGTTAATTGGGCCCTATATTTGTTTAGACTAGTCCCTTTTAAGCAGGCCCTTTATTAAACAAACATTCAGATTTTTTTTAATATGTATATAAAAAAAATTAAAAATTTTTCGGGCCCTATATTGGTTTGGGCCCTGATCGCAGGCACCTCCTGCACCCCTTAATAACCGGCCCTGTCCCTGTGGTTTCAATTTTGTTGTCATTTTCATCCAAAAGCAAAAGCTGGTCAGATTTTTCAGTTAACATCCAGTTTTTTTGCACAGGTTTTGATCATTCTCAATATGGTGTTGGTCATTGGCAAAGGTTTTGGTCATTTTCAACATGTTTTTGGTCATTGAAAAATCTGAATGTTAACTGAAAAATCTAAACATGTTTTGCTTTTGGATGAAAATTGTAACAAAATTGAAACCACAGGGACCTAGATTCACAAGGTTTGAGTTTTGGACTAAAGTGGCAAATGTGATCAAATCCCAGTGACCATTTTGACAGTTTACTCTTTCAAGTTATACGTAATGCGCTTTAAATAACCCTAGAAATCACATTAGATTAAAAAAAAAAAAAAAACTGAGATCCAAACACAATATTTTACTATTTGTATGTTTTTGTTTTCATTTTTATAATCGTATCATCAAATATCTTTTCATGAATAGTGGCTAGGAAAATAATTGGCGGGAAAAGATGGCAACACTAAATTAAAAAATAAGTTGAAACAAATATGTTTGGTTCAACAAGTATATGTATGGTTCGATAAACCCAAGTTTTCATCAATGATTTTGTCATGATAAGAATGTTGATAGGGGCATGCTTTTTGAGAGGGTAAAGTGCTAAAGTGTCATATTACCAAACTAAATTTTGACAAGTTTATGTTTAGTTTGATACAAAACCTTAAACCCAAGTTTTTATCAATGATTTTGTCATGGAAAGAATGTTGATAGGGACATGATTGCAGGTTGTCATTTCATTTAGTATTTTTTTTATTTGATTTTAGGTGATAGGGTATGGTCATGATCCTCATGATCACCATGACTATTTACGTCAGCGCCATGTCACCCACCTCCAATCTACCATTCAAAAACTACCCTAAGGTTATGATCATGACCAAAATCACTATTTGCTTATTTATTTTAATTTATTTTTGTCTAAAGAAAAAAGAAAGGAAATCTTGGAAAATGGAAAAGAGGACCATGGTTGCCATGGTTTAATCTATGCGAACCATGGTGAATCAGGCAAGGGGGTGGTGTAGCCTTTCGTTCATGTTCCTACTTGCCAAAGATGTCCCAACCATGTCTCCCACACCCTTCAGCCTTAGGGGCTGTTTGGTAACTTCTGAATGGTTAAGTGTTGAACTAGTAAGATGTCTAAATTATTAAGAGTCAGTATAATGCTTAACCGTTCAGAAACAAATGTCTGACCAATTCAGATTAGAGGTCTTAACCATTCAGACTCAGTATACTGCTTAACCATTCAGAGGCAAATGTCTGAACCTTTTAGAGATCTTTTCACGAAACAAACAGTCTGAACCATTAAGTGTTGAACCAGTAAAAATATGAACCATTAAGAGCCGCATTAAGAGCTGAACAAACACCCCCTTAGTATGTGTTTTAGGTGGTTATTAGTAATTCATTTATGTCCATGCATTGTTCTTCGACACGTGAGTAATGGGTAGGTCTTGTTCGATATGTGATTTAAGGTCATTAAACCATATGCCACTGATGTGTTACCTACTTGATACACAGTTTGTTAGGTTTATACCACGTTGGTAAGTTGATTATTTCATGCTTTTGGCCTACTGGTACATCATATAATGGATCTACTATCACACTTAAGCAATTTAATTTCAACTTCAGTGTGACAGTCTAACTCGCTGATGTACTATCACTTCTTTTTCACACAGTGACAACTCATTTTTTATTTTCTATTTTTTTTTCATTTTTATGGTTTTCTATTTTTTTATTCTTATGGTTTTTTATTTTTTTTAGTTTTTAAGAAAGCAATAAAAATAATTACAAAATTCTTATGAAAAACTGGTTATTCAGGATTTCTCATCCGGTTGAGTTCGACTAGATGTTCGAAACGAGCCCTGTCAAACGCTTTTGTGTAGAGATCTGCCAGGTTATCTAATGTGTCGAGTCTATGAAGTTCAATCAGTTTCTTTTTAGCACAATCCCGTATAAGTTGATGACGAATGTCAATATGTTTTGTTCTACTGTGCTTTACGGGATTGTTTGTGATTGAAATAGTGGCATTATTGTCTATCATAATAGGGGTATGAGTGAAATTCAAACCATAATCGCGCATCTGCTGTTGAATCCAATGAACCTGAGAGCAACAACTAGCTGCAACAATATATTCAACTTCACACGTAGAGGTAGAAACTCAAGACTGCTTCTTGCATTGCCAAGACACTAGCCTCCCCCCTAAGAACTGACAACCACCTGTTGTAGACTTTCTGGTTGACTTACATCCTCCAAAGTATGAATCAGTGAACACAACAAACTTCAAATCACTAGTAGCTGGATACCACAACCCAAGTTTAGGTCTCCCCTTCAAGTAACGAAGAATACGCTTCACTGCTTTCATATGTGAAGGGGTAAGGTCCGAAAAACCTCACATCAAGTATTTGGGACCATACCACAACCTTGTCCTTTAACCCTCTTTAGACCTTGCGCGGCCGCGCACTGGTCCTACAAAGAGTTTAGAAGAAAGGAAAGCAGACAACACTTGCGCGCTAAAAGGAAATGCATAAATCTTTGCGCCAACTCTCCACAATAAAGGGATAAACAACACCCACTTAATAATACCCAGACTTGGATATAATTTACTAAGCTAATACCACACAATAAGGAGTCACACTGGATTATGGTAATAATCTTCTAGAAGATTCAATCGTGCACCACCAGACGGTTATAACTGTCTGGGACACGTGTCATCACCCCAGACCATCCTGAAATCACGATGATGGCACGGAATTGGAGAGAAAACTCCACTTGCCCACTTTCCACGTGGCAACACCCCAGCTGTCGATCAAGATCATGATCCGTGTGATCTCACAATCCGATCAAGAGAATTAACGGAGGGAAAATAACCGCTCACGGAGTTAGCATCTTCCGTTAATATTTCAACAACGAGTTTTCCCGCCCAAATTCCCGGCTATAAATATGAGAATAAATCAGGTATGAACTTCAAGTTACACTCACTTCATCAATACTTCTTCTTCTTCTTCATAAACACATACTTATTCTCACGCCGGAGTCAGGTTACGGAGAGAACCTCCCTTCTCCCCGTAACGAGGCTAACGGTGTTCTGTTTTGCAGTATTCACCGGAGAAGAAGACTTGTCCCTTCGAATTGAACGGGAGAGAACCACACCTTTTATGCAGAACCTAACCCCTGGATAATTTGATTCTGGTCATTTACCTAGTGTTTCTTCATTGGCGCCCACCGATTTCTCTGTTTCACCCGTTTTCTCTCGTTTTTTTATTTACTCTGTTGATTCCATTTGTACATGGAAGAAACTTCAACTCATCGGCAAAACGGCCCTCGGCTGAATTTCGTTAACAATACCCAGGTTGAGGGTATTATAGAAGAAGTCTCGGATGACGATGAAGCACAGTTCAATCATCCGAATGAACCTATCACCCCAGGGGTACAGCCGGAGATCCCTGTAAGCTCAATTCTACCTCCAGGAGAGACCCCAATCTCCTGGTATGTCAGATCTCAGGGGGCATTAAATGCTGTGTACACACAGCTATGTGCACAAACCGCTCCCCAAACTCAATCAGGAAGGCCTATATCTCGTGCTAGGGCACAGTCGGTACCTCATGTTTCTCAACATGATGGACCATCCCGAGTTCAGATCGAAGACACAAAGGTTCACTCTAGATCTCCATCGAGATACGAATACACTCAATCAGAAAATCATCGAAGAGAGTATCGAGATAAGTCACACTCTCATAGAAGACCATCAGTTCACACCAGGTTGGGTTCTCAGCGGAACACCCACACCAGTGAATATAATCCAACTTACCGCGAAGGAGAAAGTGCCAGTGTGTTTACTCGGTTACAACCGAATTACAACAAGTGTAGACCCTGCGCGATTTACAATCCTGAGGCTGAGCACAATTACGATCTGATCTACCGCCCTGCTGAAGCGGCGGAGAATTCAAAATTTACAAGCGAAATTGCTCTGGCTCTGCTAGAGAAAGCAAAGCTACCGTCTAACTTTGGCAAGTTCAACGGAATGACAGATCCTGACGATCATCTGCGAGTCTTTACAAGCGCAGGGTTGGTAGGAGGCTGGACCCTACCAATGTGGTGCCACCTCTTCGTGCAAACCCTTACAGGCGCTGCAAGAATCTGGTTTGACAACTTGCCCATTGGAAAAATCACGTCATGGATAGATTTGCGCGAAAAGTTTCTGGTTCATTTCAGCCAACAAAGGCGATCCATTCGCGACACAGCAGACGTGATGAACATATGGCGTCATGATGATGAAAGTCTGGAAGACTTTATTACCCGTTATAACAAGGAGGTACTCGAGATCGGGGACGTCCATGAGCAGCTGATTCGCGCCCAATTTAAATATGCAGTCAGGTGCGACGATATGATAAAAGTCCTGTCTGGGAAGGGAGGACTCCCGAAGAGCTGGGAAAAAGTGATGGCGGCGGCTAAGGTCTACGCTCAAACAGAAAAGAATCTCACCACAAACAGGCCGCCACCACCACACCATCGACCCTCAGATTTAGGCTCAAGTGGCGGAAAGAAATTTAAGAAAAGTTGGCGCGATTCTAGCTCAGGGAACTATTCATCCGAGGATGCTCGAGCCACAATCAATAAGCTTGCCGCGTAGAGAGAAGCCAAACAAGAGAACAGGGAGAGACAATGGATTCCCTTAACCAAAACTCCTGCGGAAGTTTTAAGCACGGAGGATTATCAGTTTAAGCCTCCACCACCCATGAAAAACAAACGTGGACAGGACCCAGCTCAGTATTGTGATTACCACAAGGACAATGGTCATACCACCAATAATTGCATCTCCTTGCGCACCGAGATAGAAAAGGCGCTTAAAAGTGGTGAGCTCACTCACCTACTACAAAACGTGCGCAAGGACATAAAACAAATAACTCGAGGCGAAGAAGGCCCGAGTAAAAAAGCGAAAAATTAAGAAGAAACTCTATGATCTCCTCGCAGAATGGAACAGGCTCTACAGTTTATCAAGTTTAAGCAGGAAATAGAGTGTAAGTTAAGTTCCGTGTATTTATTTTAATAGACTTTGTAGGATCGTGTTGTGACCCAAACGAGTCAATCAGAAGAGCTCTAATCTGTTTCAAAGGTGGAAACTAAGAAACAGACGTGAAAAACAGCTTGTTTCACTATTAATCGCCTTGTATATTGATTAAAATCAGTTTACAGATCAAACGACAGTTCGGCAGCAATTCGGTACCGAAACAATGAGAGTTACAACTGAATCCGCTTGAAAGGTATTTATAGGGGATGAGATTTCGCTTGAGGGTGTTAGGTGACAGTTCAAGCGAAATCACTTATGTTGATTTCGCTTGAAAGTGTCACTTGCCACTTTCAAGCTAAATCACTTCCTTCAAGCGAAATTACCTTTAAAACAACCTAAAATCTCCTATTTTCTTGTACAACGCGCCCTGATCTAACAATTCTAATACTAGACTCGATACAAGACGAAGTCGACAGACGTATGCACCAACAGACTCCCCCCTCGGATGTTGACGAGTCTTAAAGTGTCGAGTCTTCGCATCTTCAGTCTTTATCAGTCTTTGGGCTTCCAGAATCTCAATCTAGCTCTTGAATCTTCTAATTCTCTTGATTAGATCTCTTGATTATTTAAGTTCATCATCATCAGTAATCTCAGGATCAGAACCTGGCTCTTTGTCATTCAGACTCTCCCTCAACTTGTGCTGGGATTGTAATCTGACTATTTTCAGGTTCAAGCATCGCAACCAGGCTCTCCTGCAAATCCTCTACCCAAAACATAAGTTCTATAAAAGATAAGATATACCAATTCTAGAAACCTTGTTAACCACTTTAAAACACAATCTGAACAAAAAGATTTATCATGTAAGTCACTGATGAACCACTTGAATGAATATCATTTTCATTTTACACATCTTCAAACACTCTTTCCCAAACCTGTTCGTCATGATTAGCACTTGGAATTTTGAAAATCAGCTTTTCAACATCAATCGACTAAAATATTTTTGAATTTTTCAAAATTTATGCTAAAACACACCGAAAATCTTTTTGGATTTTGATATAAAAGAAACGCAGTAAAGAAATATTTATAGACACTATTTTTGTGAGTTTGTGTAAGAAGATCATATCAGTTTTTATGACCAATCACTAGCACCGTTAAGCTTTAAACATTTTCAGTTCTAAACTATTCACATAGATTGACGATATTGCTGTCCACTTAAACTCAATCTAAAAACTTTCGAAATGCTTACAGATATGTTAAAGTATATTAATTTTGCACTAAGTTCTTATGGACCCCACGATCTCAGCATATCCCCTCATCATGCAATACACTGACTCAAGTAATGCCTTTAAACTTTTATCAACTGTGATTTGTGCGAAAACAAAGCAGAATGTTTAAACATTAACAATCAGGTCGATACTTCCGTATGCGTAGAGAAAGTCCAATGTTTAAACAAAATAAAAAAATAAAAATAAGTTGAAGTTGTTTAGGCTTTAACCACCAGGTCGATACTTCCGTATGCGCAGAGGAGGTCCAAAGCTTAAATGAAACACCAAAGAAAATAAAGCAGAACGTTTAGGCATTAACAACCAGGTCGATACTCACGTATACGCAGAGGAAGTCCAATGCTTAAACAAAATAAAGAAATCAAACAAGTTTAAATCTTTGCAAAATGAAATGCACAATCACAGCGACTTTTCAGCAAAGTTGTGAAAGTTCACAAACTTAACCAGTTTTATGTCTTTTGACAATCAGCGATTACTGAGTAGGCACACAATCAAGAAGGACAAAACTAAGTACAATGCTTTTAACCATGTTTCCCACTAGAACTAGGCTTCTTCATTTAAATTTGTATCGTTATCGCAAATCTACTAGTCTAGCTGAGCCTACCGTCACATCTTTAGTGAGACCGTTTATCACATTTTATCTTTCCATTTCTTTAGCATGCTGTGACAGTCCAACTGATCTACTATCATTTCCTCTTTTATACAACAAAACTCATTTTTGCATTTTCAATGTTTTTGCCTTTTTCAAATTTTCTAATGTTTTTGGATTTTCTGAAAATTTTTACTCCCCCTAAAATGCAAACACATTAAAGGAAATTTGAAAACCAACTGTACAATAAAGCGACAAGTGATATCAAATCACTTCAAATCGCCATCCACTTGGCATAAACAATCAGAACTCCCCCTTACAACAAACTATTTTCCCATTGTGATTTCAAAACACTTAAGTTTGTTTTAATCAAATGGTTTTTTCCAGAAAATTAGTTTTGTTGATTTTTAAACCCCTTGTAGGTTAGGGGATAAACTCATCATTTTGTTCTCCAAAATACCACTTGTAAGTATGGTCCAATCAAGTTCAACTTAATGACCTTGATTAACCATTTGAAGATGAACACCTTCTTCAACCACTTGCAGGTTTACTCACCAACCAACATCACTTGTAAATCAAAATATAACAATTTAAAGTTATCACCTGTAGATTTACCAACCAAATATTTCAAGAATGATGCCGATTCCTGCTCCACTCTTACCAACCTGGGAGCTCCGGCAAGTCCGGATTTCAGTTAGGAAAAACTTTCCCCCAAGCCTGACCAGCCTTGGGAGATTCTGGTACACATCTATCCCACCAACATTTTGATTTATAAAAATCTTTTGCACTTTTAACCTTCCCATCAACCATCTTCCCGAAAATATGTTTCACTTTTCCATTAAAAGCCTTTTCAGTATCAAATTCTTTGTTACCAGCAAAGAATTGACCTGAAATTTCAGTTTTACCAACCTTCAACTTTAAATTTTCCTTAGACAATTTTGGAAAATTTTCATTGTTCACCTCTGGAACGGAATTAACAACCTTTGTCTCAACAGATGACTCCTCTGATTTTATGGAATCAGATTCATTGTCAGTACTACTTTCAGATTTTACAACCCATTTTTGTTTTGTTAAATCAACTCTTCTTTTGTAAAACCGTTTTGAACTTTCACCTTCTTCGGAAGTTGAATTTTCAAACACTTTCGATTTCTCAGTTGATTGTTTCTTTTCAAAGACAAGTTTTTCTTTCAGTTTTGAGTTAGAATTAACTTCCTGTTTTGGGTTGTTGGACTGTTGGCAATTCCAAGCAATGTGTCCAGCCTTTTGACACTTGAAACAGGTTCTTCTATCAACTCTCTGAGCAAATTTCTTCACATTCTTCTTTACTTGAGCAAGAAACTCTTGATTTGATTGTTTCCAGAATGATTTCTTCTGCTCATCTTCAGAACTTCCACCTGCAACAAATGTTGTTTTTGGTTTATAATTTTTCTCATTTTTATAATTTTCTGAAGAATTAAAACCAAGACCTTGCTTTTTGAAATTACCATTATGGTTTGGTTTCTTTCGATAACCAGAACCAGAACCAGAACCGTAACCCTTTTTCTTGTTCAATCTCTGTTGAACTCTTGAAGTGTACTTTTTAGGTTTTTCAGCAAGATTTAAATCTTTTATTTCAGAAATATTAAATTCTGTTAATTTGAAAACCTGTTTGATAATTTCAGTTTTGACACTTCTTATTGGAAATTCCTCATCAGAATATAATTTCTCTGAATCATTCAAAGTATATGCCACTTTGATTGGTCCGTCATTCAAATTAGATTTTGATAACAGGAATTCTTTATTGTAAACCCTTTTAACCGGTGAACTCGGACTCATTTCTGACGAACTCGAACTTTCAGACTTAGACTCCGGTTTTGACTCTTCATCCGTATCCAACACCTGATCGATCACTTTCTTTAATAATTCAGACTCATGATCAGTGTCAGACGCTGTGAATGTAACATCAATATTGTCTGGTAATTCATCAACGATTTCAGACTTTAACTTGATGTTGACTGCCTTTTTTAGACGCTCCTCGTTAGGATTCCTAGGAGAATAACTTTCATGGATCGGGGGCGGACATCTGTTATACTTGACACTTGGTTTCTTACCAGTATCAGTATCTTGAGTCTTTTTCTCCTTGAATGCCTCAAGACCTGCAACAGTAGGATAAACACGATCAATCAAATAATCACAAGTAGTGTAACTCAATAGTAATCGTTTAATCCTTTCACTCTCAATCTTTTCAAGTTCCAACTCCTGTTTCAGCTTAGCACAGTCTTCGATGTACTCATTGATGACACTTTGCTTTGTCATTAAAGTTGCACTCATTTTTGTCATAGCATTTTCAATTTCAGAATTCATCTTTTTCAGTCTGTCAACTGTTTGGTTCAGCACATCATACGACTCCTTCACATATTTCACATCAGAAAGTAAATCTTCTTTATTCTTTTCCAGTTCAAGAATCTTCTTGTCTTTCTCCTCACATTTCAAACACGGTTTAACGATCTCAACTATCTTTTCAACTTCAACAATTTTTTATACCTCGATGATTTTCTCAATCTCGACGAATTTTTCAACTTCGACTAACTTTTCAACTTCAACAACTTTTTCAACTTCAACTATTTTCTCCACCACTTTCTCAGTTGCTGGTTCAACATTAGTTTCTCCAGCTTCTGTCTTTGTTTTTTCATTAACTAGTCTTCTTGCTGCTTCCAGCTCTTTCTTCAATCTGGCAATCTTCTTCTGATTTAGCATTTCCATTTTATCTGCAAAGAAGAAATTAAAACTGTCAGGATCTAAGCCTTTTCTAGCTTTATTAAGATGTTCTTCTTCATCATCAGTATCAACATCACTTCCAAGATCTGGAAAAATCGGGATTCTTTTCTCACTAGTCTCATCTTCACCCAGGATTCTAGCAACAAAACCCGAACCAGATGGAATGTATTTATCACAGCTAAATCCTTCAGCAACAAACTCATCATCTTGATCAATGATACCAAAGTAAGCTTTTTTATTTGCATCTTCGATCATTTTCCGTTTGTCATCAATAATTGGTCGAGCATGTGCAGTTTGTGGTTCCTTTTGTTGAGTAATCTGATGAAAAATTGATTTCTGATAATAGTTGTTCTTTTCTTGATTCCCGGTAGCTTCATTGTTTTTGCATTCTCTCTTAAAATGACCCTTTCCTTTACACCGGAAACAGGTAACTTTTGATTTGTCAAAACCCAACGGAGAAGTAGACATTCCTCGAAACTCATCTCTACCGGTAATTTGTTGAAACTTTTCTGCTCTCCTACAAGCACTGGCCAAACACCACTTCACTCCATCAACTCAAGTTCCTCTGCATCAATTTGGTCATAATCTTCTTTTGTAAGCATCGGATTTCCAATCTTGCCTGCAATCAAACCTTCATACGATTCCAACATAGCAACAAGTGATGCCATGTGTTGCTTGGCTATCTCTGGAGACAAATTTTGACCATTTTGAATGTTCAATGTGACATTGCACTGCAGATTTGTTGAATTCTGTTGTTGAGGACTTGATGTTTTAAAGTTTGGATCAAAGCTTGAATATGCAGATGAAGATCCACCACTCTGTGTCACATTACTACCCTTTGTTTCAGACGAACTGTCAGCACTAAAACCAGTTTGAATCTTTAGACTAGAACTGGGAGTAGCCTCAAACTTGTTCCCTCGATAATATAAACTGACATCTTGTTTGGCATTTGGATTCGTCATTATAGCAGTTTTCTGAATATCCAGCTCCTGCTCTTTAATCTTTTGAATAACTGTGCTAGATTCATACTCTCAGACTTTCTTATGTGTTTTAAAATCATCAAATAAGTTCCCCACTTATGTTGTGGTAATGCTTCAGCTAGTTTATCGACCTACTCATCATCCTCTTTCTCAATGTTAAATCTTTTCATTTCCAAAACTAGATGACAATATCTATCAATGGTCTGCTTTGTTGTTTCATGGTCGAAAGCTGAAAACATATCAAACGATTTCTTCAATAATGCCTTTTTGTTTTTAATCATATATGCGCTTCCTTTGAACTTCTGAATCAATGCTTCCCAAATAGATTTAGCCGTACCATTATGCTGAAGCAAAACAAAGATATCTTCTTTTATAGCTTGTTGAAGAATACTAATCATCATTTTCTCACTTGTAAACTTCAGCTTGTCACCCTCTGAATAGTCGACAATAGCTTTTTCAATCCCACGTTCATTCTTAGGTTTCTCATAATCTTTCAACAACGAACACCATGCATCAAATTTGTAAGCTTGCACCCAGTTCTCAAAACGATTTTTCCATCCTTGAAAATCTTCAATGTACATTAGCTTTGGCGGTTTCTGGTGAGTTCTCGTTTCATTCTCACTGTACACAGTTTCAGCAGCAGTAACTGGAGCGACCGGTGTAGCAAATGCATTGTAGAAATCCTCATCCATGTTTCGAAAATTTTCACAAACACAAGTTCAAGCGAAATATCACACTCAAAACACTTTCAAGCGAAATACCCTGAAGCAAAATAAGCACCTTGAAGCAAAATCAGCACCTTGAAGCGAAATCAGGTATAATTTCAAGCGAAATCTCAATTTCAAGCGAAATCTGATCAACTCTCAAGCGAAACTACTATTTCAAGCGGAATCTGATGAAATTCTCAAGCGAAAATACAATTTCAAGCGAAATCTGATGAAGTACTCAAGCGAAATCACGTAGTTCGTTCAAGCGAAATAAGAACTTTGGTCAATTTAAGTCTGATTTAGTCCGAATTTTGATCTGATTTTCTCAAGGGTTTGTTAAAACATAAATTCGCTTATGATATGTGAAATTCAGTCCATTTTAACCGTGGAAAATGTTTCAATTTTGAAAAGAAGGTGTAGAAGTCAGAAAATGAAGCTGTTTTGGCAAGAACTCTTCTTCCTGAGCTCTAATACCACTTGTAGGATCGTGTTGTGACCTAAACGAGTCAATCGGAAGAGCTCTAATCTGTTTCAGAGGTGGAAACTAAGAAACAGACGTGAAAAACAGCTTGTTTCACTATTAATCGCCTTGTATGTTGATTAAAATCAGTTTACAGATCAAACGACGCTTCGGCAGCAATTCGGTACCGGAACAATGAGAATTACAACTGAATCCGCTTGAAAGGTATTTATAGGGGATGAGATTTCGCTTGAAAGTGTCACTTGCCACTTTCAAGCTAAATCACTTCCTTCAAGCGAAATTACCTTTAAAACAACCTAAAATCTCCAATTTTCTCGTACAACGTGCCCTGATCTAACAATTCTAATACTAGACTCGATACAAGACGAAGTCGACAGACGTATGCACCAACAGACTTTGTAACGGCCTCTGCGCCTTATCCCAAAATAAACAACAAAGTTTCTATTATTCTTGTGTTTTTCTTACAAAGTGCATGCAATTTCTTTTGGTAAGTGCAAAAACATTATGGTAAATGTAAGACAAGTCTCATGAACGGTCAGTGATCACATCACCATACGTTCACACATGAGCTTTATACCACCTTCATTCGCCTTACCTGATCAAAGTAATTGTACCCATGCAAAATATTGTAAACTAAAACACACACAACATACTACTCTTGGCGCACAAATACGCCTTAAAAAACTATCAGACACGGCAGTGTTTCAGTAAACGTTACTTGCGCAGCAGCGCATTAACAAAAGAGGGGATACACATCCCAAAAGACTACAAAAAATTGTTCAATACAATTACAAAAGGAAACCTACGCTAGATCTTCACCTTCATCTGGGAAAATTTCCTTCAGTTGCGCCACGTGATCTTCGGATTGCAAAGCGACATTTATAAGGTCCATGACAGGAAGCTGCAAATTATTGAATTATGTTTTTAAAGTTGCAAGCGCAATGCCAGTATTAACGCCATAAGTAGCAGATCTGCTAATATCCCAATCAACCTTCAGAGCGTTAGTCACATGGTGCGAACACTCAGCATAGCCCTGGGTATACCCATCATTTCGCTCAGCAACCACCAAGCGCGCGACAGTTTTATCTAGCTCTTCAGAATTCAACACTGATTCAGCAACCTACAAGAACAAGAAAGATAAATAAAAGAAAGTCGCAAAGCATTCCCGCAAAGAAAACAAACAAAGAAGCAACTTATACAGGCAATCCCATGCTCTTTCAACCATAACATATCGCTTTTCAAAGGTTCCAACTCGTTCTCTATTGTTGCCCACGCCGTTTCGGAATTCTCTAGTTTTTCTTCAGTGTCAGCCAGGCGGCGGGAGATTTCGGTTTTCTCGGCACGCGCAAGTTCCAAATCTTTCTTGAGTTGTTCCTGATCAGAAAGCAAAGCGGTAAGTTCTTCTATCTCTTTATCCCTAAGAGCAAGGGTGGCGCAAGCTTGTACCTCTCGTTGTTCACTTCGCTCCCTATGTGAACGCGCCTCATCCCGCGCAGCTTCAGCATCAGTCTTTTCTTTCTTCAACTTTTCGATCTCTGCATCCTGTTTATTCAATTTCTCAACTTCAGCTTTGAGATTATTGATAACGTTGCGGAGACTCATCTTTTCGGCGTTATCTTTTTCGTATATCTTCTTCCAGTTCTTGCGCTCCTCGGAAAGAAAGGCAGCTTCGGCTTCGCCTTCCTTTTCCAACCCGCAACGGACCATTCCTCTGTTTTTCGATCAGCTTCAAATTTGGCCGGATCAGCTTCCAACTTAGCCCTCAGCTGGGCAACACGGTTCTCGTCATCCGCAACTTTCTTCTTGGACACCTTGAAGTCAGCCCACTCCTTGTGCATGCTATGCCACTCACGCACTATGTGATGCGTAGTGGATGTATAAGAAGCAGCCTCTTCAAGATAGGCATGGTAAGTTTGCTCATGAAGACGACTTTCTTGGAACTTAATCTCCCCAGGCGGAAATATCCCCTGTAACCAGTCCTGGCACACACGCCAATCTGAAAAGGTGTCACCCTTCTTCAGATTCCAAACAGGGACATGAATATCGGAAGCATCCTTTTCCGAATAAGTTCTATAATAGTAGTCCCCCAGAGTCTCATCTAGGCGGATTGGAGAATTCTTGCCAGCATCAGAGAATGAGCCTTGGTTTTCAGCAGAAACCTTCTCAATGTTCTCAGGCATGAAACCAAAGGCTTTAGAAGGAGAAGTTGTAACAGGGATTTCTTCGGCAGTTTTCCCTTTCTCCAAATCATGAGCAGCAACTTCAGGGGCTTGTGGGTCACCAAGACCATCCAGAATCTCTGGGCTAGTAACCTTTTCTGCATCCACAACAACATCAACAGGCTTATCAGCCCCAAGATCCTCAACCCCAGCAGCTTTCTCCGTTCCACCCTCTTGAACCTCAGGGTTCTTTAACTGATCAGCAACAGAAGCGCGTGGAGGAGAGGGCGGGAGTTCTTCATTAACCACAGGCAACGGTTCGGTAGGAACAGGAGAAATTGGTTTTTCTAAAAAAACGAAGTCTATAAATCACAAAATATTCAATGCGCATAAGAAGAAGAGAGCAAAAGATGACACTTACCAGGAACAGACTCTGAAATAAAAGCGTCCAGATTGCCTCTCCTAGTAATCTTCTTTCTCTGAATCTTCTTTGCAGGCTGACCTTCAGCCTCAGTGCCAGACTGTTTTCTTTTCCCTGCCTTATTCCTCACTAAGTGCTCAGGGCTTGATTCCAAATCAATGGGATCATCAGGGTTGGACGGAGGGATATCAGCAGTATCTTTTGGTTCCGGCTTTGGCCTTCTTATAACTGCAGGCGCAAGACCCTCCAAAGAATCAGAAACCACCACATAATGACACCAGGAGTCAGAAGAGCGGCGCATACCTTTCTTCTCTCCCCCAACGTTTTTGGCCTTAGAAGACTGAGCTTTTTCAGCATCATTCTTCTTGGGCGTAGCAGTAGCAGTCGGCGCGCGTCTATTCTTCTCAAGGCCTATGCCCAAATTAGACAAGTCACCTACTAAAGCATAGAATAAGACTTATTCAAACGCGCAAAAGAAGCAAACAATAAACAATATGATGAAAGCTTACCAGCACTAGCAGCAGGTTGTGCAGACAGATCAGCATCCCGCGGAAGAACAAAGTTCTTCACAATACGATGATACCACAACTCTTCATCAGGTTTCTTTAGAAGGGTCGCCATTTTCCCACCTTCCCTCTCGAAAGCAACAACGTACAACGAAACAACTGCAAAAGGGGAAAAAGCAAATTCAAAAAAAAGGGGGGGGGGGGAGAAGTAAAGAAACAAGGCAAAAATCTTACTCTTGCCATCTTCCATATACACCGGTTTCTCTTCTCGTTCCATCCTCCAGTTCAAACTCATACCGGCACCAACAAGGGTTTTCTCTGGTAAAGCAATAGACAGAACGTCTTTAAGGTCCTGGTACCAATTTTTGTCAACAGGGGTTTGAATGGTCTCAATAGGAACATCTTCCTTTCCTCTGAAAATCATACTCATCGGAATAACTCCGGCCTTGATAAAGAAGAATTTCTGTTTCCAATCATGGAAGGATTTTGGGGGTTGCAGCAAAATTTTCTTCGCCGATGCTCTTTGAATGAAAGAATAAAACCCTTGGGTGCAGTGCATTTGATGAAAAACTCGAAATTGAGAAACTGTCGGTTCGATATGCATTGTCCGGCACACAAAATCAAAATGCCGAACCCTAACCATACCAATTGGGTGCATCTGGGAGATGTGAAACTTGTAATACTCAAGAATTTCAAGGAAAAGTTTTGTCACAGGCAATCGAAAGTTGCCTGCAGAAAAGAAATCCCAAAATAGGGTTACATACCCAACCGGAGCGTCCGCCGCCGTCTGACCCTCTTCAGGGTATCGGGCACCCTAGTTATCCGGAAACCTGAGGTTACGGACCAATCCATCAAAAGTTGCCCTAGACCACTTTAATGGTGGAAGTTCGACATACATTTCTTCTGTTGAGTCTTCGTGATGATCTCCGGTTGACATAGGAGGAAGAGAGTGCAATTCTTTCTAAAAGAACGGATAAAGAAGACGAAGAAGAAAAAGGGTTTCAACGAAGTAATGATTATTGGAAATAGGAAATAGGAAATACAAAGCACTTATATACACACCGCCATAAATATCATAGGTAACTGTAATAACACCTTTTTCGGGATAGCACAGTTACCCAAGCGACAGGGGCGAGTGGGAAACAACACAAACGCGAGTTCACACGCGCGTGTAAAACACGGTCAGTAATATGCATCTGGCAGTGACAGTCTGTCCTACAGTCATCACTGTACCTTGCTCACCCAAAGTCAAAGATTTTCAAAATCACCATAATGAGCAAAGTGTATCTTCTCATAGAAGATTCTCCACTTTCGCGCCCAAAACCCCCTACAAACAATAAAAACCCCTCTCTTAAAGTCCAGTGCTCCACTTATTTGCATAAGAGCAACACTGGATTGGGGGGACTTGAAGGGGTAAGGTCCTAAAAACCTCCCATCAAGTACTTGGGACCATACCACAACCTTGTCCTTTAACCCTCTTTAGACCTTGCGCAGCCTCGCACTGGTCCTACAAAGAGTTTAGAAGAAAGGAAAGCAGACAACACTTGAGCGCTAAAAGGAAATGCATAAATCCTTGCGCCAACTCTCCACAATAAAAGGATAAACAACACCCGCTTAATAATACCCAGACTTGGATATAATTTACTAAGCTGATACCACACAATAAGGAGTCACACTGGATTATGACAATAATCTTCTAAAAGATTCAATCGTTCACCACCAGACGGTTATAACCGTCTGGGACACGTGTCATCACCCCAGATGTAACACCCGTTCTTATAAATCATTGTTTAACGTATAGTTTACGAAAAGGATCATGTAATTAAGTTTACATATACATCGGAAATACGGGTTTATTAAAAACTTTTTACAATTTAAAAGTTTACAACGTAATGTAATTAAGTTCGTCATTTAAAGGTAACAACGAGACATCATGCGGAAGCTTGTTTCTTAATCGTGTTCGGTTCTTCATTGAGCTTGATCATCCTCCGGTACTAGAAATATACCTACAACTCATAAAACATGAGTTAGATTAGTCATACGTAGCTTAAAAACGCATTTCAATGTGTTAGCAATGCATAAACGTTTAAATAACAAATTTTTTGCGTATCTGGCACTTGGTGGCGTCGCGCGATGGCCTGAGGCCTCCCCCGTCGCTCGGCACGACGCCCTGAAATGAGAAGAAAGTTTTCAGCAGTTGCTGCATATTACCAGCATCACCCGGTTTCACGGAAACGAGCATAACTCTCTCGTTTTTAATCCGTTTTACCCGATTCTTTTTCCTACGCGTCCGTAATTTAATTCTCCATCTTATGGAGTTAAAATCCAACATCCGGATTAATAAAATTTCAGGCTTTTAAGTCTTCGACTTATTACCCTTTTTACCAAATTTTGACCCGTTCGTGTTTTTATCAAACAAACATGTTTATTTGATCTATAAACTCATGAGATTCATAATTTCAATATCTCCTGTCATATTAATCATAAATCACAGGTTTCTTACTTAATTAAAACCCGTTTACGATCAAGTGCTTATTTTGACCCATTAAGGGTATTTCAGCACTTTAAAGCTTAAAACCGCTTTCCGTCATTTCTAGCATCATATTCCTACATTTCTTATCAAGTAATCTTCCACCACAACTATATGTGTGGTGGATTTGATGTGGAAATCCATATGTTCTGATTTTTACACCTCAGATCATTGTTTTACGGCAAAGACTCCTATATAGTCATTTGATCCAAGTATTTACATCTTTCACATTCTATACATAGTCTAAGTATTTATTTACTCATAAAGCTCGTTTTCAAACAACCCTTATAGGTCGTTTGTTCAATTTAGCTTATAAGGGCTTTTTGGTCAATTTTCACCCTTCTTTTACGATGAAGGACTTTTAAATACTTGTTTGACCCAAAATCCGACCTTTTAACTATAATCTTATTTAGAAACCAATATGTTTCTAAAACATCATAATCATAACTTAATTTATTCGGTTTACCCAAAAGATAACCGAATATCTTATTTTAACCTTGTCTAAGTCTTATAGAACTCCAAATTCTACATGATGAGTTGTATCATTATACATACCTGGCTCGGATCAATATATTGACCCGTTTCAATACCTTGCCTTAGTAGCTTTTAAGTGATAGCGATGTAAACATCCATGTGCTATTTATTTCCTAAAATCATACAACTCGACAACCCATTAGTCGATATTGTCAAAAGGTGATAATTTCACATTTTGACCCGTTTGGTCTAAATAACCGATTATATTAGCGAGATGACATTTATTACCACCTCGTATATATGACTCGCTCCGGTTTACACCGTGCGGTCATTTTACTTATAAATTCATTTCTTAACACTTTTTGGCCTATTACGGCTTACGTCATAATTGTCTTTCAAAAACTAACGGTTATGGTCAACGTGTGACCAAATTACCATTTTACCCTTATTGGTTATTATGATTTACCTTATATGGTAACCATTAAAAGTACATGTTTCACTCGTCATAATATGATCGAATTACCGATTTAACTCATTTTTAGCCATCACTATGGTTTCTTATCATATTTGATTATCTTGTTCCGTGCGTCTACACGCCGGAACACCATATCTCAATTAGGTATTTGTCTTTTTCGTAACTAATAGGACAAAGAATATTCTAAAATATATGACTAGTGTAAGATATACTTACCTTACATCCGAATTACGCTTTTCCTTCATTTTTGATTCGTTTGACCAGCTTCCTTTCCAAGCCTCCACCTAGCTTGTCAAGCGTCAAACTATCATCATAATTCGTAAGACGGTTAGATTAGTCATCATTAATTATGACTATTCCATCTTACGGGTTTTACATCAAAATTCACCATTTGATTTCATTTTGGTCAGTTTGACTTTTAAAGGTCAAACTGCCTATTAGCATAAGTGATTATATTATAAACCTCGACAATTCATTTAAGCACTTTGTCAAGTATCCGATAGGCATTATTCTTACGCTACCGTTTTAACTACTTTTCAAGTCTAAGTTCATGCTATTATTAACACCAATTTAACTTAGCTCTTGATTATCAAAGTTAATTATTCATTTGTTAAGCAAGAACTAAAGGTTTCTATCTACATGGAAAAACCCGTTTCATCATAGCATTAGGACATTCATCCGAACATCTAATATAATCAAGTTCTACAAATTAATTAGTAGACATCATGATTCCAAACACCTATTTATATGAACAAAGATATTAATTTCATCATAATATACAAAACCCATTTCAAGTCACATATGAGCATCCACTTGAACTTATAAATTGTTCAAGTATTTTGCTCCAACTATCAAATATGATGATTCCAAGCACATGCATATCATCATCTTTACCATTTAGTCAAAACCCACTTGGCTCATACTTGATTAATTGACTAATCACTAGTTTATGGCACAATTCTACAAGTTTGCATCTAGGGTTTGTTTCTAGACATAGATTCAACCCAATATAAATCATTATACAATATTCATCACAGAAATTTCGATTTTTGGTGTTCATCATGAATTCAAAACATCACCAAATTACAAAATTTGACATACCTTGTGATCTCCTATCTTAGGTGATCACGAATTTGTGTTCATGCATTGATTTGGGGCTAGAATCCATCTTCAATTTGATGTATTTGATCAAGTTAGGGTTTGGCTCCTTGGAGCCCTCCTGGTCGTACGCACACACACACTCACTCTTAGTGTGTGTGTTGTGTTTTATTATTTGTTTTAATTAAAACAAGTTTCTCCACTAGGCAACCTTAGTCCCCCATGTTTTATTTTAATCTATGAAGCTATAATTCACTATTTATCACTTAACCACCAACTACTAACTAGGTTAATTATTCCTAGTTAACTTTATGGGTTCGAGAAATTATAACTCGTTATATTTTAGGTCCCGTGAACTCGGGCCTTTTTATCCTTTTTATTTTCGTGGAATCTCTTATTTGTTTTTAATTAATATTAGGATTATTTATTTAAATCATAATATTTACCGGGTTACTTTCACTACTAACGGTATTTTACCCGTGTATTAGTATTAACGGGGTTTGATTACCAAACCCGTTTTTGGGGTGTTACAAGTCTACCCCCCCTTAAAGAGGTTTCGTCCTCAAAACCTTTTCTTACATAATTTATCGAGTTTAACTCCGTGCATTTGCTCTCGATAATCAATTGAGCATTGCTCATATTTTAACCAATTGTTAGGATTACCAGAAAAGTATGATTATATCTTTTTGGTCACTAATCATCCACGTATCTCATACAGCATAATGCAACTTGAAATAACGTAATCTTGTTATTTCCACTAGTTTAATTAACTGAACAATATCCATTGCTCGGCTCTAATGTGATTACACTTCACATTGCACTTTTTTGACCGTGATCATGTCACGTCATGCCAAATTTTATATCAACTTTTATTTTCAAAAATATCACTTTTCGAATATATCATCTTGCAACTATCAGTGTCAAGACTTATGTCTTTCATGCTTACTATATATATGTCTATCAGAATTCATATTTGTAAAAACGTCATTTCTTACCAAAACTGAAGTTTTAGTTTAGCATCTTCTCTTTAACTTTTGTCAATTATCCATACCAGGATATTGACAGTCCAAAATTTATTCTTTTGCAGTCTTTGTTTTATGCGAGGATTCTCAACTGATTCCCTCGCTTTGTCTAATTAACCCGTAGGTTTTATCACTTAGCCTTATGGGCTATTTTATTAGACTTTCACCTCTTTAAGGCGAGGTCCTTATAATCTATTTCTTTCTAGTCATGACCCGTGGGTCGTTTTAGTCTCGTAGACCTTTCCATTGTTTATAACCCCAAAGGTTAGGTTGATCCCGTAGATCATTCCTTACTCATGTCATTCTTAAAATACATGTTTGGTGTCAAGGCATCCTGTTTTTGTTTAAAATCATTTATTTTCGCCTTGGTATTTTCTTTGACCTTGACTGTAGTCTAAGGCTACATTCGTTTCCTTTCGAACAAATTTTCCGACTTTATGACTTCTCATGTCATTTATGCGTCGGTTTATCTTATGCTCACCATTATCTAGTTTACATACATTCGTATTTGATTATGTCCCATTACCGGGATCATTATTCTTTTGCTTTTAACGCTACCATTATCCCGCTTGCGTTTACTCATGCCGTTCGGCATGATATTATATTCAACCCGTTCAACTTTAAAATAGTTGAACATAATTTATTCAAAATTTCTATTTACATTATCTTGTCGTCTTTTAGTTATGACTCAAAACCCGAGTCTTTTAACCTTCTATCCGAGTTCCCGTTTCTCGGTCTACGCATGTGTTTAATTCTTACCCATCAACCGGGTGTTCTACTGAAGTCGTTATTATTGCAACTCTCCCGGTATGCATTAAGACCTCGCTTCATTTTTATATTCCGAGTTTGTCCTCAAGTTTGACGTTTTACAAAAACGGCTCATTAAGAGGCATATTTGCATTTTTCGGGTTCGAGTGTAAGTACACTCCCTCCCAATGCATATCCTAATCATTTTACATGTTTGCATTCTTCGGGTTCGAGTGTAAGTACACCCCCTTCCAGTGCATACCTTAATCGTTTTACATGTTTGCATTCTCCGGGTTCGAGTGTAAGTGCACCCCCTTCCAGTGCGTACTTTAATCGTTTTACATGTTTCTTTGTCCCTTCACTCGGGCTCATTATCCTAATATAATACGCTTCCGTTACCAGGCTGTGCGTTTACATTATTATCAAATATTTTGCTTATCTGATTCATTTGGGTACTTTTTTTTTTAATTTGTCCCGCTCACCCCGTCCTTACTACATTGGATGTAAGCATGTCTATCATAAAAAGTTCATGGTACCACGTGCTTACCACTTACTTGGCCAGAGTAAGCGACCAATACCTGGTATACATGACCTTTTTATAATTTTCACATTACGCCCCATGTAAGTAATGCCTCTATTTGTCTCTCTTGGAAACAACATCCCGGATAGGTTTTCTATTCGGGTTTTTCCAAGTTTTCAATCTACATATGCAACTTTCAATCTCTACGTATTTGTTGCATATTACTATTTATGCAATTAAATTTAAATGTGCACCTGGTAATGCTTGCCCTAACGGGCTTTCCTTTGCATTACTTATTTACGATTGTTACGCGATTTAGGTCCTTGATGAGTATGCCCTTCTTGTCATACCTCGGACCGTACCATCATCATATCCATAATTCGTTCAACTCTCGTCATCTTCAGACGCGAGTGTCCTTCAAATAAAACATTCACAAAAGTTAGTAATGTCAACTTCAATAATCGCCCGTATTATAATACAAGGCTTTTTCTACTATACGCGTCAACGAGCGTATTTTCGTCAACTATATCAATCATTTTAATTGGGGTAACGTGTATCACACGATAGCCCTATGTGTTGTTTACAACACTTTAGCATGCTAAACTATTAACATACATGTACTTACCGGATTTGCGATCAAGCCTCGAACCGAACACTTTATTCTTTTAACCTTGAGCTCTGATTACCAACTTGTAACACCCGTTCTTATAAATCATTGTTTAACGTATAGTTTACGAAAAGGATCATGTAATTAAGTTTACATATACATCGGAAATACGGGTTTATTAAAAACTTTTTACAATTTAAAAGTTTACAACGTAATGTAATTAAGTTCGTCATTTAAAGGTAACAACGAGACGTTGTGCGGAAGCTTGTTTCTTGATCGTGTTCGGTTCTTCATTGAGCTTGATCGTCCTCCGGTACTAGAAATATACCTACAACTCATAAAACATGAGTTAGATTAGTCATACGTAGCTTAAAAACGCATTTCAATGGGTGAGCAATGCATAAACGTTTAAATAACAATTTTTTTGCGTATCTGGCACTTGGTGGAGTCGCGCGACGGCCTGAGGCCTCCCCCGTCGCGCGGCGAGACGCCCTGAAATGAGCAGAAAGTTTTCAGCAGTTGCTGCATATTACCAGCATCACCCGGTTTCACGGAAACAAGCATAACTCTCTCGTTTTTAATCCGTTTTACCCGATTCTTCTTCCTACGCGTCCGTAATTTAATTCTCCATCTTATGGAGTTAAAATCCAACATCCGGATTAATAAAATTTCAGGCTTTTAAGTCTTCGACTTATTACCCTTTTTACCAAATTTTGACCCGTTCGTGTTTTTATCAAACAAACATGTTTATTTGATCTATAAACTCATGAGATTCATAATTTCAATATCTCCTATCATATTAATCATAAATCACAGGTTTCTTACTTAATTAAAACCCGTTTACGATCAAGTGCTTATTTTGACCCATTAAGGGTATTTCAGCACTTTAAAGCTTAAAACCGCTTTCCGTCATTTCTAGCATCATATTCCTACATTTCTTATCAAGTAATCTTCCACCACAACTATATGTGTGGTGGATTTGATGTGGAAATCCATATGTTCTGATTTTTACACCTCGGATCATTGTTTTACGGCAAAGACTCCTATATAGTCATTTGATCCAAGTATTTACATCTTTCACATTCTATACTTATTCTAAGTATTTATTTACTCATAAAGCTCGTTTTCAAACAACCCTTATAGGTCGTTTGTTCAATTTAGCTTATAAGGGCTTTTTGGTCAATTTTCACCCTTCTTTTACGACGAAGGACTTTTAAATACTTGTTTGACCCAAAATCCGACCTTTTAACTATAATCTTATCTAGAAACCAATATGTTTCTAAAACATCATAATCATAACTTAATTTATTCGGTTTACCCAAAAGATAACCGAATATCTTATTTTAACCTTGTCGAAGTCTTATAGAACTCCAATTTCTACATGATGAGTTGTATCATTATACATACCTGGCTCGGATCAATATATTGACCCGTTTCAATACCTTGCCTTAGTAGCTGTTAAGTGATAGTGATGTAAACATCCATGTGCTATTTATTTCCTAAAATCATACAACTCGACAACCCATTAGTCGATATTGTCAAAGGGTGATAATTTCACCTTTTGACCCGTTTGGTCTAAATGACCGATTATATTAGCGAGATGACATTTATTACCACCTCATATATATGACTCGCTCCGGTTTACACCGTGCGGTCATTTTACTTATAAATTCATTTCTTAACACTTTTTGGCCTATTACGGTTTACATCATAATTGTCTTTCAAAAACTAACGGTTATGGTCAACGTGTGACCAAATTACCATTTTACCCTTATTGGTTATTATGATTTACCTTATATGGTAACCATTAAAAGTGCATGTTTCACTCGTCATAATATGATCGAATTACCGATTTAACTCGTTTTTAGCCATCACTAAGGTTTCTTATCATATTTGATTATCTTGTTCCGTACGTCTACACGCCGGAACACCATATCTCAATTAGGTATTTGTCTTTTTCGTAATTAATACGACAAAGAATATTCTAAAATATATGACTAGTGTAAGATATACTTACCTTGCATCCGAATTACGCTTTTCCATCATTCTTGATTCGTTTGACCCGCTTCCTTTCCAAGCCTCCACCTAGCTTGTCAAGCGTCAAACTATCATCATAATTCGTAAGACGGTTAGATTAGTCATCATTAATTATGACTATTCCATCTTACGGGTTTTACATCAAAATTCACCATTTGATTTCATTTTGGTCAGTTTGACTTTTAAAGGTCAAACTGCCTATTAGCATAAGTGATTATATTATAAACCTCGACAATTCATTTAAGCACTTTGTCAAGTATCCGATAGGCATTATTCTTACGCCACCGTTTTAACTACTTTTCAAGTCTAAGTTCATGCTATTATTAACACCAATTTAACTTAGCTCTTGATTATCAAAGTTAATTATTCATTTGTTAAGCAAGAACTAAAGGTTTCTATCTACATGTAAAAACCCGTTTCATCATAGCATTAGACATTCATCCGAACATCTAATATAATCAAGTTCTACAAATTAATTAGTAGACATCATGATTCCAAACACCTATTTTATGAACAAAGACACTAATTTCATCATAATATACAAAACCCATTTTAAGTCACATATGAGCATCCACTCGAACTTATAAATTGTTCAAGTATTTTGCTCCAACTATCAAATATGATGATTCTAAGCACATGCATATCATCATCTTTACTATTTAGTCAAAACTCACTTGGCTCATACTTGATTAATTGACTAATCACTAGTTTATGGCACAATTCTACAAGTTTGCATCTAGGGTTTGTTTCTAGACATAGATTCAACCCAATATCAATCATTATACAATATTCATCACAGAAATTTTGATTTTTGGTGTTCATCATGAATTCAAAACATCACCAAATTACAAAATTTGACATACCTTGTGATCTCCTATCTTAGGTGATCACGAATTTGTGTTCATGCATTGATTTGGGGCTAGAATCCATCTTCAATTTGATGTATTTGATCAAGTTAGGGGTTGGCTCCTTGGAGCCCTCCTGGTCGTACGCACACACACACACACACACTCTTAGTGTGTGTGTTGTGTTTTATTATTTGTTTTAATTAAAACAAGTTTCTCCACTAGGCAACCTTAGTCCCCCATGTTTTATTTTAATCTATGAAGCTATAATTCACTATTTATCACTTAACCACCAACTACTAACTAGGTTAATTATTCCTAGTTAACTTTATGGGTTCGGGAAATTATAACTCGTTATATTTTAGGTCCCGTGAACTCGGGCCTTTTTATCCTTTTTATTTTCGTGGAATCTCTTATTTGTTTTTAATTAATATTAGGATTATTTATTTAAATCATAATATTTACCGGGTTACTTTCACTACTAACGGTATTTTACCCGTGTATTAGTATTAACGTGGTTTGATTACCAAACCCGTTTTCGGGGTGTTACACCAGACCATCCTGAAATCACAATGATGGCACAGAATTGGAGAGAAAACTCCACTTGCCCACTTTCCACGTGGCAACACCCCAGCTGTCGATCAAGATCACGATCCGTGTGATCTCATAATCCGATCAAGAGAATTAACGGAGGGAAAATAACCGCTCACGGAGTTAGCATCTTCCGTTAATATTTCAACAACGAGTTTTCCCGCCCAAATTCCCGGCTATAAATATGAGAATAAATCAGGTATGAACTTCAAGTTACACTCACTTCATCAATACTTCTTCTTCTTCTTCTTCTTCTTCTTCATAAACACATACTTATTCTCACGCCGGAGTCAGGTTACAGAGAGAACCTCCCTTCTCCCCGTAACGAGGCTAACGGTGTTCTGTTTTGCAGTATTCACCGGAGAAGAAGACTTGTCCCTTCGAATCGAACGGGAGAGAACCACACCTTTTATGCAGAACCTAACCCCTGGATAATTTGATTCCGGTCATTTACCTAGTGTTTCTTCATTGGCGCCCACCGATTTCTCTGTTTCACCCGTTTTCTCTCGTTTTTTTATTTACTCTGTTGATTCCATTTGTACATGGAAGAAACTTCAACTCATCGGCAAAACGGCCCTCGGCCGAATTTCGTTAACAATACCCAGGTTGAGGGTATTATAGAAGAAGTCTCGGATGACAATGAAACACAGTTCAATCATCTGAATGAACCTATCACCCCAGGGGTACAGCCGGAGATCCCTGTAATCTCAATTCTACCTCTAGGAGAGACCCCAATCTCCTGGTATGTCAGATCTCAGGGGGCATTAAATGCTGTGTACACACAGCTATGTGCAGTCAAGTACATTAGAGAACCAATCATTACCCTGTACTGAGTTGGATCAACATCTTCCACACTCTCATAATCTGGACCAAGATTGTGGTTCTCACAAATAGGTGTGTTGAAAGTAACGCAATCCTCCATTTTGAAACGAGACAAAATGTCATACACATACTTTGTCTGTTGTGTAAACATCCCATCCTTCTTCTGTTCAACTTGCAATCCCAGAAAGTAGGACAGCTCACCCATCGCACTCATTTCAAACTTGATCTTCATCACCAGCTCGAACTCATGACACATGCTTTCATTTGATGACCCAAAAATGATGTCATCCACGTATACCTGTATCAGCAGAAAATATTCCTTCTTTCGCTTGATGAACAGTGAACTGTCAATCTGACCTCTTTCAAAACCATTCTTTAACAAATGAGTTGACAGTGTCTCATACCACGCCCTGGGTGCCTGGTACAATCCATATAATACCTTATCTGGTTTATACACTCGATCTGGATAGTCTGGATCAGTAAACTCATCTGGTTGTGAGACATACACCAGTTCTTGGACTTTCCCGTAAAGAAAAGCACTCTTCACGTCAAGTTGGTAAACTTTGAAGCCCTTTAATGATGCGAAGGCTAGGAACAAATGAATTGCTTCCAAGTTTGCCACTGGTGCAAACACTTCGTTGTAGTTAATCCTTTCCTACTGATTGAACCCCTTAACGACTAACCAAGCCTTGTTTCTCGTCACAATTCCTCGGTCATCTCTCTTGCACTTGAACACCCACTCTGTGCCTATTTCTTTCTCTCCTTCAGACAAGTTAACTAGTTCCCAAACTTTTAACTTCTTGAACTGGGCTAACTCCTCTTGCATAACTTCAACCCATGAATTGTCTTTTAGAGCCATGTGCACATTCTTCGGCTCCTCTTGGGCAATGAAGCAACTATACAAACACTCATTTATGATTCCAGTTTTCTGTATCAAAGCAAACAAACAGGAACCTTCGATCACACCTCTTCTTGTCAGAACGCCTGTAGCAGGATCTCTAATAATCATGTCAACTAGATGATCTTTGTTTGCTCGTGTAGTAGCAATGGTGTAAACTTCTAAATTGTCACCCAGGTTGGATTCAACTTCCCCCTGAATATTCTGATTTGCAAACAGATTAGTGAAGTCCTCCTCCTGAATAGGTTCAGACTCACTATCGCTTAATCATGTTCAGCTGCAGTAGAAGAAGTTCCTGGAGCATCTGTCATCGATATACTCGATCTAGGCATGAAGTCACCATCTTCATCCTCACTAATCACAGTTTGAATCACTTGTGACTCACCTGCATTGGAAAACTTAGGAATATTAAATGATTTAAAAACACTCTCGTATTCATATAATATAGCTGGACCAATCATTGATTGTTGAGGTTATAACCAGTAATTTCAACATTAAACACAACACCAAGGCTTCAGACTTAGTAAAATGGACCGAATGACCCTTGTCGCAGACTTTTGACATGCTCATCAGATTGTGCTTAAGCTGCTCGACATAGTTCACTTTGTCCAGTGTGATCTTCCCGTTGGTCACTTTTCCTCGACCTGAAATGTGCCCTCCTTTAGCTCTTGCAAAATTTACAAAACCTCCATCTATATTTTCAAATTCAGTCAACAATCTCGCATCCCCAGTCATGTGCCTGGAGAAGCCACTATCAACATACCACAAGTTGATAATCCTCCTTAGCAGCTCCTACACGAACCAACGAAAAATTTAGTTAGATTGAGGGACCCAAGCCTTAATGGTCTTGGGTCTTCTAAATTCATCAACTACTTGAACATCCATCCAATATCCGTCACTCCTTACTGGAGTCTTGGATCTAGGACCTGTTGATGGAAATGGGGTTTGATTTCCATGAGGTCTATGGTCTTGAGGTTTCCTATACATGTTTGGGCTCTGTGACCTTTGTAAATTTTGGTTTTGAGACCTTGAGTTTTGACACACATATCCTGAGTTCGATTGAACTCTCGATTTAATTCCAAGAATTTTGATTGTTATAATTTCTAAAGCCATTTTTATAAAAATTTCGACCACCATTATTCTAGTATGATATTGACATTGACTTCTGAAATTACTTGATTTACCATGAAAGTTATTCATTCAGCAGCTTGATACATGTCCTTTGGTGTGACATTTGAAGCACAATCTTGATCTCTTAACCAAAGGCTTCCTCACAGAAGCCTTTGGTCTAGATCCTTCAGATGACGATGATGATGCCTTAGAAGGATCTTGTTTAGTTTGCTCAATTTTAGATTTCTCTAAGTTTTTATTTTTAGCAAACTGCACATTTGATTCATTTTCAATAACAGTTGTTTCATTTTTCATGTCACTTCCTTGAACAAAATTAACCTTTTTAACAAAAGTTTGGTTTTTATTTCCAGGAGGTGCAGTTTTAGTTTTCAAAACCGATTCCCTGTTATTTTCCTTCTTGACATTAACATCATCATTTTAAAATACATCAACATTTTCTAATGTGGAACTCTAGGTGTGCTGATATTGTTAGGATCCACTACATTAGGTGTAGTTGATACAAAGTCTGTTAAATCATCTTCGTCTGGCAAGAACGAATAGTCATGACTAAGAGGTGGTGGAACTTCATTGAAACCCTGGAAGCCCACAATCTTCTTGTCACTACTTTTCTTCAAGCCACTCAGCATGTGTTTCATTATGAAAGAGGAATCTCTGAATTGATTTAATTTCTTTTGAAGTTCAACAATTTTCAGTTGTGCTTCAGAAAACTCTTTGCATTTATCAAAAATCTCTTATGTTTTCTCGCTCATTGTATCATGAGCTAAGTCAATAATTTGAAGTTTTTTTATTTAATTTGCAGGTAAAAATGTTTATTTCATTTTCATAACTATTAATTTTCTTCAAATATAGAGACTCGTTTCTCTTTACAAAGAAGTTTGATTCTTTTAAGTTCGACAGATCATTTACCAGACTTTGATTTTGTTTTGTTAATCTGTTAAACTCACCTTGTAATTCATGACATTTTAAACAAATTGAACTAACAGGATTAGAATTTACCTCTATCACGCTTCGCATTTTTCGTACCTTCCTTATTTAGAAAGGGTATTCGTAACTCTATTTTTCGGAAACTTATAATCATATCCCATTTGTACTCTCTTCCCAATCTTGTAATTCAAGGCTTTGATCATAATGGAATTCGTTTTTATACTTATACATGTTACATACTTGTGTTATATGCTAAAAACTTGAATACCTATTTATACGGAAAAACCGACACTTGAAATACATGAAATGATCAATTAGACGTGCATTATACTCATACACTACTTTGATACACTTGGAATACCTAAAAACATGCTTAATTATGAGTTTCTGGCATAAAATAATGGAATTATCAAACTCTAGGGGTAAAACTGCAATTCTAGAAAATTTAGTAAATTCTGCAGGTAGTGCACGACCATGCAACTGAGGCGCACAGCCATGCACACTGCACACTACAATCCGTATGACCGCGCACCTGAAGTGCACCACCCTGCGATCCGCAATCCGCACGACCGTGCACTTGATCCGCACGACCGTGCAAAATGACCAGATCTGGCAGAATCATTTAAAATACGCAACTTTTGGCTTCATTTCCCTTTTTCCCACTCCCTAACCACCACCAACCTCATTAATTACCTAAACCCTAATCCTCCATTATAAATAGGAGCCTCCTACACCTCATTTTCACTTTCCAAACACTTGATCATTCTCACAACATTTCAAAATCATCCATAAATTCTGATTTTCGGGTAGAATATCTTTGAAGTTCAAAGTGAGTTCTAACTCACTTCTACTACTTATTCTTTGAGTTTTCTTGTTTCAAAACACTTGGACAACATCAAGGTTTGTTACCCAATGTTCACCTAGGTGTAACAAGGTGGTACAACTCCGATTTTGGTGTCCAAAGTGGGTTTAATTTTCTACTTTCACTAAACTTTATATATGTTCATCTTTTAGTTCATTCCTTGTGAAGAACTTGTACCCACTTTGTCCTCAATCAAACCCATGATTGTGGGGCTTGTGTGTGGTTGTTCTCCATCAAGTTTAAACTTAACTTTCTTATATGAATCTTGTGCCTAACTTGTTCCTAAAGCCATCTATGGTTATGGGACTTGTTTAAGGTTGATTCTTATAAGTTTAGAGGTGCAAACACCCTCTAAACTTTCTGTTTTGACAAGGTTTAGACAACACACAAGTGTAGTGACCATCCAAGCTCACCATTGTTCATACGGTGAGTCTTGTATGTGTCTAAATATGTGAACCATGGAAGCTTGGACTTTCCAAACTTATTCCACTACCTCACTTGATGTTTTATCATATTATTCCAAGTAGTTTGCTAGAGCTAAAGTAAAACAACCCCGTCGCATCTCCAACATTTTCCATGATGGGTATGAAACACCCGGGTTGCTCTTACTTGGCTACTTGATTAACTAGATAGATTAGTTGTATTTTTCTTTTTTATTCATGACCAACCGGGTCATCAACTAAGTTGATTACTTTGTGCTTTGGTGAATCATACAAAGAGGTATACATCCCTCCATGCTTGACTTAAATGATTTCTATGATTATAAATGATGGACTAAATAAACAAACTATAATATATTCTATATAAAATATAATATACTTTACCGAATTCATGATGTTAATCGGGTTATGGTTATATGTCTTGAATGTAGGTTATATTATCTTTGTTCTTTATTCCTCGTTTGCGATTCTACTGGGCACGTTAGGACCCATGAAAGCACATTAAAAACTTAGTGTCCAAACGAGTGTATAGACGGGATATAATTTTTGCATACATATACTTTTGTACTTAAATTTAAATCCGAACTTCCTACAACTCCAAATACTCACACGCCTTCATTTCCCTCATGTAGGGTAACTGCGATGTTCCCATCTCAACAACTCATCAACTCTCGGTTTAATCGGAAGCTTTGCAAAACCGTGAGTGTACATGACCCTTTTTTTTTTAACTCTTTTGGGTGCAATACGTATACATTATCAAACTCACACAATCACATACTTTATGCTTAAAACACAAACAAACAATCCAATATACATGCTTAAGAATCGAGATATGCACAAAAAATAATACTACACATTAATTTTTTAAGTGTATACGTTTTCGACCCCTGGTTCTATAGAAATTTTTGGGTATATACGTTTTCGATCCCCCGTCAGAAATCTCAAGCTTCGCCACTGGGCGAGTGAGCCACTTTAGAGACATTTTTCTGTTTTCAAATGCTAAGTTCCTTTGTGCATATCTCGATTCTTAAACAACCTCTATTGTCCGGTCAAGTTAGCTTCAGTCCTATATCCGCACATCTGTATTCGCTGAGGGTCACGACGGGTAAGGTCTTTGATGTATAAAAGGATGAATCCGTTGATTTAGTTATAATCGGTACCCATGTTGACAAGCAACATTGCACGATCCATTCGGTTTCACAAAGCATAACACATGTTCTGGTTGCGGTTGATCAAAAGTGACTATTTATAAACATCACCAACTAGCGACGATGGTGACAAGTATCACTAAACAAACCATAATCAATGGAAAAGACGAAGTCCCAAATATATGACTTGGTCTAGTGGTATGCTATATGCCCCAACAAGCGATGTGGATTTAAACTATTGCAAGCATAAAGTTAGGTATTATTAGGTGTAAATTTTTTTGGTAAAATTTAATATTGATAATGTAATTATGTAGAGTAAGCTTAAACCGAAGTGGATCCCACCACATGAATATGGCTGGTATGAGTAGTATATATATTAATGAACTAGTTTAATAAATCTCATTGCTACAAATAAAATACTAATTTCCTAGTAATACGGTTATATAACATTTCTTTTAAAAATTCAATACGGATTTATATATGCATGTGTTTTCTATCTAGGATAAGAAAAGACAACCAATCTATACTATCTATTAAAGGAGCTTAGATGATGACATAGAAATGCCTACGTGTCAACCATCTAGCCATGCCACGTAGGATCTGATGATGTCATAATTCAGATATATAAATATATAAATAAATCTATCTATTATAAAAAATTCAAATATAGTTTTGGCTCCATTTTCAAAATTTCAAAACCTCTCTCTCTCAAATACAAGCTCTAATTTCAAACCTGACTTCATTTTCAAAATTCAAGCTCTAATTTCAAATCTGCATCTCTCTCTCTCAAATATAGGAAAAGAAAGGGGCGTCAATCAAGAACCCTAATTCACTCTAATGGAGAACAAGAAGATGAATTCAGAGATCAACGGTCTAATGATTCAGAGATCAACAAGAAGATGAATTCTGACATGTATAGATTTGGTAACGAAGAGGATGATGGCGGTGTTTCGGGTTGCAGAAGCGACAATGGTGGTGAGCTTCAACTGCTGAATTTGTTTCATATATGTGTACATCCACAAACCCGAAGGTATTTATTCTAACTGTTTTGAGCTTTAATTTTTAACCTAATAGTTGATTTATCTAAATAGGTTTGAAATTTTGAATAGATTTAACTGATTTAAGTGTGTTTGTAAGTTTGTTTGCACTTATTTTGATGTTTTGAGGTATTTAGTGTAATTAGGTTAAGGATTTGATCTTTATTTTTGACCTAATTGTTGATTTTTTTATTATAGGTTTGAAATATTGAATAGATCCGTTGTATTTTGAGAAGAACCGGTTGAATCGGCTGAATTTGCTTAATTGAACATGTTCATGTGGTTTAAACAAGAGCAATGAAAATTGTGGTCAGGTTGCAGAGATGTTAATTTTGGAGCTATTTGGTTAGAACGTTGCAGATGCAAAATATCCTTACTAAATTTGGTGAATACAAACGCTTCGGACTATTTTGATTCCTTTACAGGGGGTACTACATTTTTAGAAACACCTTTAGTAGTGATAAGCTGGTGAAATTTCATCAGTCAAAAGTGTCTTTTCCCTGATTTTGGAGGTATTCAATTTCATCAGTCAAATGGTTAGGGTTTCAACCTTCAATACACTTCTGGTGTTGATTTGTGAGGTTTGGGTGTGTGCTGCCAGGTTTAGAAGAAGAGGATGTTCCTCAAGTGTACTCAAAAGGGCCAAAACTTGGTATGTAATCCTTTAATATTTGTGGTAATTTGCTGTATTTTAGAAATTAGGGTTCTAATTTGGGGTTTTTCATTACATGTAGTGTTTTCATAGAGCTCTGCAGTCAACTGTCTTCTATTAGGTACAAGATATCTGTTTTAAAATTGCTGATGAAAATTGTTGATAATTAATATTGCGTAGAGTTTAGGTCATGAAATTAGGTATTTAGGTAATTTAAAGATCCTTTCTATTTGCTCAAACTAATTGATGTCTCTTGCGTAGGTAGACTGTATCTGATGTAAGACTAATTGATTATTGGAACTTGTATGATTCTGTGACAGGACATGATAATAAGGAAAAGAAATAAAAATGTTAAAGTTAAAGGGGGGGGGGGGGGATTATGTATGCTGATTGTTGAATAAGTAGATCTGAGTTTGTTGTTTGTCATTGTTATTTTTACAAAACCCTTTTAATTAATGTTAAGTTATTTTGTTTACCTGTGAATGTCTAAAACAAAGGCTGCCTAACTACGTTTAAAGTGCTCCTCTTGAGTTATATTTTATAACTTTAATTTAATTCTGTTACATGTTATTTTCAGTTTGTTGTTTGTATTTTGATGGGATTGTAAGGCAGCCATTGGTTTGTTAGGATTTCATTTACTTTTTTCATATGCATATATTAGGCTTACCTTAATGCTACTCAGTCCTCTGTTAAAGAGTTTAATTAAGAAGTTGAGTCAATACATTCAAATTACTCGATCTATTTGTGCTCGGTTGTATATTTTATATGATATGTATTATCTGTAGAAATTGATTAACAGTTTTATATAACTATAGTTGTTATATGAATTGTTTCGACTGAGATTTTGATAAGTTTTACAAACATTTTGAACGTTTTGAACTGTTTTACACAAGTTTTAGTTTGGTCAATTAAAAGTTTGATCATGTCGGTCAATTTCCATTGATTTCGAATCAATTTTTAGCAATGTTCTTTTTAAGAAGGTTAGGCTATTATTACTTTATTAGAATAATATAGTTTTAGTGATCATATCTGATGATAAAAATTATGCATTTTGACCCGTTTTCACTACAGCTTGGAGATTATGAAATAGCATGGATTGATTATGAGATCGAGGAAACAGAGAGAGGCACATTGTCTGAAACTCCCCCTTTCAACAACAGCTCCTCCTCACAAATCGGTACTTGTCGGTGATCTAAAAATGGCAGACTTTAAGCAGTTTCTCTCCGGAAAGGGTATTTAGGTAATTTCTTCTCTTTTTTCTTGCAGTAAAATCAACTGCATCTCATAACATCTTTCCAAGTTACTTCTTTTAAGGAAAGGGTATTCAATTTTCACTTAGATCATGGGCTTAGTCTTTTATACTTTTATTACATGCATTGAAATTGGTACATTGTACTTTGTTGTTTGTAAACTTCAAATTCAGTCTTTCCTTTTCCTTAGAAAGTTGGTTAGCTGAGACCAAGTCGGTGTGTGTTTGAAGAACCTATGACAAAACCAAAATTGTGCATTGAAAACAAAACCAAAAAAAAAAAAAATTGAAAAGACGAAAACCATACCTAAAATCAGCATAATGAAACAAAAGTAGGAGGGTCGTAGACAAAGTCAACGACTGAAGCAAATCAAGATACATACAATCAAGAATTTAAGAAATTAAATGTTGATATATATGTGGATGACTCACAACAACCATGTGTAAGATACTATGATCACCATCAACTGTAACTAACAAAGAATCAATAAAATGCTAATAAAACATTAGAATCAATTGATCAAACAACTACACTTGAGTCTGTAAGACTACCATATTGAGTGTTGTTGCCCCTAATGTAGCTTTCGACTTTAGCCCTAGAATATCTACAAGTACCAAACAATCTTAATTTAATTAAAATTAAGGAAAAAGTTACCCGTGTTTGTTGAAACTGTTTCACTTCCAAAATTGTTAAAGTCAGCACGTAAATGAACATTAAACATATCATCCATGGTAACAAACAACAATCTTAAGAAAAAAAATTTAGATGAAATATTTTCTAATTTATCGAAAATGGAACACCGTCTCTTTATCTTCAAACTCATGAAAAGATGTAAAAGTAAACTGTGATAAAAAAATTAATACTTATAAAATATAAAGGATTAAGAAAGTAGCAATTACATATAAAAAAGAAAACTAATCAGACACATCTAACTCTAATAGCAAGAATCAAGAAACTTTAACTTCAACTCCATGGAGCACTGAACCTCTCGATGTATCTCATTGATCTTTCTCATGAACTCCAGGTCTCTTTCTCCACATTCTATATTACTCGCAACACACAGGTCACGAACGGAAGTAGTCGGCATCGCCCTCAAGTCCCTAGAAACCTGGTCTCTTGTCAGCAGACCAACTTCCAGTCCGTTAAAACACCTCTTCAACTCTTGAAGAGTAGACTTATCAGCCAATACTTGGTCTTCGATTTGTTTAATAAAGCGTTGCTTGAAATCGTCAGATTTTGCAGAAGTATATGACTCCATTTTAATATATTTATAAGAAATAAGGCAAAACAATAATAGTTGCTCTTCTGTTTCACTGAATGAATCTGTCTTGATGAAAAAACTTTTTATTGGCAATGCTATTATTATATAGTATATGTAACAGGCCAAAGGTCAGCTTTAAAGGCAATCATTAAATAAACATTTATACTTAAAAACCATGTACATTTAATGATTTAAGAGTCAAAAACGTGTATATGGGAGATGCTTGTTTAGTTATCCTATCAACCATTTTAATGCAAAACCTTTGAAAAATGAGTTTTCATGGGAAAACAAGTAAAATTAAATACGTAGAAAACCAAAGAACAAAATTGAAACCTTCAAAAAAAGGTTATCATAATTAGGAGATGTCCCTTCATTTACCCTATCAAACATTTTAAACACTATAAAGGATCATTATTAGTTTACTTGAAAACGTCAACATTTCAATTTAAAAAAAAAACGTTCATCCTAAAACAAACCGTCCAAAAACACTCACATTCTTCCTAAATGGCAAGGAAAACCTTCTACCACTGGTCGGATACTACTGATCTTAAAATCGAATTTTCAGCCTTGTCACTCCAAGAACAGAGAAACGCTGAAGAACTCAACAAAAAAGTTGCTATGGTTAGTGATAAATATTATAAGCAAACCTGGAGTAGCATTGCACTGCTGGATGAAGTTGCTTGTTCTACTCCAACAGAGTTTAAAGAAAAAGCAGAAGAGTTTATTACAAATTTGCTGAAACAGGATCAGAAGGCCTGTGATATGCTAGCTGATCTACAAATTAAAACAAAAAATGAAATTGCATGGAAGAAGGCGAGAGAATGAGATATTCTAGGAAGTGTTAATTGTAATGTTTAATTTTTAATTTTTATTATTTTTCAAAATCATAATTTTGTAATACTATGGTTTAATATTGAATATTCAAAGTTTCAAAATCAGAATTTTGCAATTTCACTTTTACCAGTTTCAATAATAACAAAACAACTTCCATTAGTCTTGGCCCAATGAATATTGTTGCAGAAATATCCATTAGTCTTGGTTATTGTTTAAAAAAGTTCAATTAAAAAGATTACAATTTTAAAGTTAAATATAAAATCCTTTTATTGGTTAACAATTTTAATTTTAAATATAAAGATGAGATCATTTTTTGCACGAATTAACATCACCCTTTTTAAAATAACTGTCTATGATTGTAGTAGTGTTGTTTTATGACATTATCCTTAATCCCCATTTATTAGATAAGTAGATACTAATAGTAATTAACATTTTAATAAATCTGATCTGTTAAAAGAGCTGCAACCTTGGAGGTGCCCCAGAGTACGCAAAAAGCTGTTATGCAGCTCAAAACTTCAGGAACAGAGGCTAATCATTCTTCCTCGCAAAATCCAGTTGCCAAAATATCTAAAGTTAGAAGTCCAAAAGTAGTTGATCGACGGTCATATTCCAATCCATTGTCTGAGGTATAATATTGCTAACCTTAAGCCTGTGACATATTTAGGGGTATATATTGAGAGGTAATGAGAACACCCAAAGTGAGCCAAAGGTGCTGAAAAAAGTTTACAGGGTGTGAACGAGCTGAGCAACAAGAGCTTGGTTAATAAAAGACTGAAACAAGGCAATCTTAAACGAGCTTCAGCCCGAGCCTAAAAAGGAGCTCATTTAGTAAACGAGCTTGAGCCAGTGGTTCACTTATCGAGCTCAAGCCGGCTCGCGGGGTTAAATGAGCCCACTGTTTATATAAATTATAATTAATATATTAAATATATTTTTAAATAATAATATCTACTATTTAAAAAATTATTATGAAAAATAATTTAATTATATTATAATATATAAAATAATAATTATTAAATCTATATATCTAGATATGCCACGTAATTTTTGGGAACATGTCAGTTTTTTTTTTTGTTCAAAATGAATACATTTATAGATTAAAATTTATAAGGATTTTATCAATTTTGTTTCTAACTTTTGTATATTTGTAGCTTCAGACATCATTCACAATGGTACCGATACTGAGCTGATATATGCGGTATTGTATTCAGTATCTACTTTTTCTCAATTTCGGTATGGGTATTTTCAGTATCAGTACCTGTATGATATTATATTCAATACTCATCTTTATTGGTTATAGCTAAATGTTCTTTCTAATAGGTTGTAGGTTTGACATATAGTTCTATTAAATGGCAATTTGATAGCTAGATATGGGGCTGTTGTAACATGTGTGAAATGTCCTTAATACCCTTATCCCTTAATATCTACACATAATAGCAACTGTTGGTCGGTTATGGTTGAAGTTAATAAAGGTATACAATTGCTTTTTATAATCATCATCACACTTCTCAAAAAATCTTGAAATCTCTCTCTCAACTCCCAACAACGATCATCATAATCATCATCTTCATCCATCTTCATCCATATTCATCATCTTCATCAATCTTTATCTTCAAAATAGAGGTTTGGATCTTTATCTTATCTATATATGTTTTTTATATTTGTGATGTTTTTGTGAAAAACATAGGGTTGATTTGGGTATTTTGGTGATAAGTTTTTTATAATAAGTTCTTTGATAATCTGAATGCCGCATGATGATGATGATGATAATCAGTTATTTGTGAAAAAACAGAGGGTTGATTTGGGTATTTTGGTTTCAGTTTTTGATAATCAGTTTTTGATAATCTTAATGCCGCAAGATGATGATAATCAGTTATTTGTTAAAAAACAGAGGGTTGATTTGTTATTTTGGTTTCAGTTTTTGATAATAAGTTTTTGATAATTTGAATGCCGCATGATGATGATAATCAGTTATTTGTGAATGTTTTTGTGAAAAAATAGAGGGTTGATTTGGATATTTTGGTTTCAGTTTTTGATAATGTCTTTGGTAACCAGTTTTTGATAATCTGAATGCCGCATGATGATGATAATCAGTTATTTGTGAAAAACAGAGGGTTGATTTGGATATTTTGGTTTCAGTTTTTGATAATCAGTTTTTGATAATGTCTTTGGTAACCAGTTTTTGATAATCTGAATGCCGCATGATGATGATAATCAGTTATTTGTGAATGTTTTTGTGAAAAACAGAGGGTTGATTTGGGTATTTTGGTTTCAGTTTTTGATAATCAGCTTTTGATAATCTGAATGCCGCATCATGATGATAATCAGTTATTTGTGAATCAGTTTTTGATAATCAGTTCTTTGATAATCAGTTTTTGATAATCAGTTCTTTGATAATCAGTTTTTTGATAATCAGTTCTTTGATAATCTGAATGCCGCATAATGATGATAATCAGATATTTGTGAATGGGTTGATTTGAGTATTTTCGTTTCAGTTTTTCAGGTTTGTTTGTGATGTTTTTGTTCTGTTTTGTTTTGTTCTGTGTGTTTGTACAGAATGGCTGCAGATGTAAACATACGCAAAACACCAACTACGAAGGCGAGAACACTTGACAACCTCCTAGAAGATGGTGCGGTGCACATAAGGAAGTAATTGATTAGAACGATCAATTGCATATGAATGAATATAACCCCAGTGGCAGATATGTAATTAGCGAGCTCTGGAATTTCAAGGAAAATCGAAGAGCTACAATGGGGTTATATTCATTCATATGAATGAATATAACCCCAGTGGCAGATATGTAATTAACTACACTGGAGTTATATTCATTCATATCTGCTACATTCCAAAGTGCACCAGTCAGTAAAGATCCACAATTACTTGTGGTGGTATGACGTTTGTTTCTGTATTGTATGTTACGGTCTTTTGTTATCGAGTCTGTAAGTTCCGTCAAGTCTACGAAGTTGGTATGACGTTTTGTCTCTGTATTGTATGTATTAAAAGTTGGTATTACGTTTTGTCTCTGTATTGTATTGTATGTTCGCACAAACCACAGGGATGCAAATTGCATTTTTCTCTTAATGTTAATAGGATCAAAGATATGGGTTTTATTGAATTGTTCAATGAGATTTGGTTATTTAAATTAAGTCATATTTTTATTACTAGCAAAATTTATGACGGATCATATGTTTAACATTGTTTTATAAAGATATGTAACTAAACACAAAGATTTTAAATAATATATTATAATATGTTTTTTAGTATTTGATTCCGATCGTTATTAGAACAAACCCGTGTATTCACATGGGTGTACACATAGTAAGAATATTATGGGAAAAAGAAGGAAAGTGAGAACTAGGAATAATCTGTTTTTATTGATACAGGAAAAGAATAAGACAAATAAACAGTAAAACATAAAACATCATTTCACGGTGAGATGTTATTAACTCACAAATACAATTCAATAAGAATGAATGACAAAAGCAAATAAGTTTACTGAAAAGAAACATTTGATGGTCATGCGAAGTGAAAATTAGCTCAATCATCTTTGTTGAATAAATATGTGCTTTCAATAATGTCTTGGTGGTGGGGGAGACTTGTAGTAATAAGCTGGAGGAGGGGGCGACTTTGATCGTGGATGTGGTGATTGGTAGTAGTAGTAGTATGGATGTTGTGGTACACGCGATGGTGGGGGAGGAGACTTGTAGATATAAGGCGGGGGTGGGGATGGTGATGGTGGGGGAGGAGACTTGTATACATATGGAGGAGGAGGAGATGGTGAGGGGGGAGGTGGTGGGGAAGGTGATGGTGGTGGAGGTGACTTGTACACATATGCGGGAGGTGGAGAAGGTGATGGAGGTGGTGGAGACTTGTAAACGTATGGAGGTGGTGGAGATGGTGAGGGTGGTGGTGGAGACTTATAAATGTAAGGAGGTGGTGGGGAAGGTGAGGGTGGTGGTGGTGGTGGAGACTTGTAGATATAAGGAGGTGGTGGTGATGGTAATGGTGGGGGTGGAGACTTGTATACATATGGAGGTGGCGGAGATGGTGATGGTGGAGGTGGAGATTTATAAACATATGGAGGTGGGGGAGAAGGTGATGGTGGTAGAGGTGACTTGTACACATATGGAGGGGGTGGGGAAGGGGATGGTGGTGGAGGTGACTTGTACACGTATGGAGGTGGTGGAGAGGGTGAAGGAGGTGGGGGAGACTTGTACACATATGGAGGTGGTGGGGAAGGTGACGGGGGTGGTGGAGACTTATAAACATATGGAGGCGGCGGGGAAGGTGATGGTGGTGGAGGTGATTTGTACACATATGGAGGAGGTGGGGAAGGGGATGGTGGTGGAGGTGACTTGTAAACATATGGAGGTGGTGGAGAGGGTGAAGGAGGTGGAGGTGACTTGTACACGTATGGAGGTGGTGGGGAAGGTGATGGAGGTGGAGGTGGAGGTGGTGGAGACTTATAAACATATGGAGGTGGTGCGGAAGGTGATGGAGGTGGTGGAGACTTGTACACATATGGAGGTGGTGGGGAAGGTGACAGGGGTGGTGGAGACTTATAAACGTATGGAGGTGGCGGGGAAGGTGATGGTGGTGGAGGCGATTTGTACACATATGGAGGTGGTGGGGAAAGTGACGGAGGTGGGGGAGACTTGTATACGTATGGAGGTGGTGGGGAAGGTGATGGTGGGGGTGGGGACTTGTAGATATATGACGGTGGAGGAGATTTGTGAAGATAAGGTAGATGTGGCCATGTGTGTTTTACCGGTGGTGGTGGAGACTTGTAAACGTAATGCGTCTTTGGCAAAGTATGCTTCACCGGTGGCAATTTCCAGCCTTTAGACTGTGGAGAGTTATAACCATAAGGCTTATCGGCTACAACGATGGTGGCTAATAAAACAAAAGCGTACATAAGTTGAGGCCAATGCCTCAACACCCTAAGGCTTCCCATATTAAGACCTTTCCCTTCAAAAACCGAAGACTTGTGTTTGTGTGTTAAATGTTTTGCTTACAACCTTTTTATAGCAATCGTCTACATTATAGTAATACATTAAACAGGTTGTAAAAATATTATTTAAATAGCAAGGGATGCATATGGTTTACTCGGTGTTTTTTTGAATAAACTAAAAAATGTCTCTTTGAGGAAGTCAAGAGTAGTTGGTGAGTGCTAGTAGGAGAAATGGATTTGTTTATGTGTTTAACGCGTTCGGGAGAAATTGTAACTAATCCATAATTATAACATTGTAGATATCGTTTTAATGTGTAGTAATTTTTAAAAATTCAAAAGCTTTGGAAATTTTAATTTTATGATTGGGTAATAGTTATCAACTAGGCCAAGGATCTTTTGGTGGAGCGGTGGGTAGGCTGGTTGCCTTGTAAGAGGCGCCGGTTCGAGCCCCGTTTCCATCAAAAGTGAGGCAGCCCCGGTTTTACCCATGGTACCCGAGTTCGACTCCCAGTTCGCTGGTGTGCTATCAACTCGTCACGCCCTCTTGTGTGGGCAAGGTATCTGTGGGGTTTCCGGGTGAACGCCGGCAACGCTCTGATGCCAGCTGGGGCACTGTTCAGACTCTCACGTCTGGCCGGAGTGGGGCTACGGGCCACCCCGGAATGGGGGGGTGTAAGGTATCCCGCACCCAAAAAATGTATTATACTTTGCCGTTCAAAAAAAAAAATAGTTATCAACTAGGCCAGAAAGTTTTACTGTAGAATGGAACTAGCATAGGTTTGAATATTACTTTTTTTGTTTGAACTAATGGGTACTTTGTGTTGCTTCTTTTAATGGAAATCTGAAGTGTATTACATATAATTTTTCTTTTAGGATATTTGATTTTTTATTGGAAGGAAGGAAACAAAGTAAAATGCACCTCACGTGAGCCGTGAGGGCATCTGAGTGGGGTTTTAACAGAAGTTATGGACGACGTTAGTAAGAGGGACACTTTTCTTCAAACCAAGAAAATGTTAAACGAACCCATAATCGATCACCCGCTACTTTGGTTGGCTTTTGGGATGCTACGATGATAGTTCGTTTTTCTAAACAAAATACATGTTCATTAATCATTAATCATAATAATCATATGATAATGTAAAATTATGTTTTAACTGCCATAACATTGTTAACAACACATCTTACATTAGCATGTAAAAAGAAAATAAAAACCATTATAATAACGACGGTGGCATATCGAGGAGACTTGTAGACAAATTAATGGAGGTAGTGGAGGAGTGTTGTACATGTACGGAGGCAATGGTGAGTTGAGGTCAAATTAATAGACATATTGGTATGAAAGAATCGAGCTAAAATATGGTATATCATTACTATATATGTCCACTTGGTGTATACAAATTAGATATACTAGTGCTACCACATGCAATGTGTCATAGAATAAATTTAAAAACTAATTAACAAAGAGAATTTGATTTTCTTATAACCTTTCTATACTAGATATTGTTAGATATATGATTTTTTTAGGTTAGTGATTATTAATTATTAAACTAAAAAAATCAAATTTGGTCTTCTAGAAAATATATATATTTAAAAAAAACTAGTATTAAGCACCCCGCGTTGCGGCAGAGGCTAGCACTAATGTCACACTACTGCCACCGACTACCGACACTGAAGTTGCGGTGTTAATGCGAAGAAATTAAACCAAAACGTAAAACATAGAATAAAATAACTAAGTTGATCTAGGACTCGCGCGTTACGATGAACCCGCGTCTATTTTTTCCCGTTTGACAGGTTCATCGTAATCTATATATAATATATAGGTCGGGATTTAGAGAAAACGGTAGAAAGTGTGAGAACGGTGAGAACGCTTATGGATCGTCCAATTAAAACAATCTATGGACTAGATTGGCGCGGTGGCGTTTTCGTAAAGGGTTATTGGATTTTATCACCCTCAATTGTTGGCTATTGGCTGCTGTCACCCTCAACTATCACTTTGACGCTCGTCACCCCTAACTTAACACTTAGTGTGTTCTGTCACCACGTCATTAACTAATCACTAACTTTTGATATTGTTACAATACTTTTAGGGTGTCATAAGATCCCTAAAACCTTCCTAAGATCCCTATGACACCCCCAAATGTATGGTACCAAGATCAAAAGTTAGTGATCAGTTAATAACGTGGTGACATAACACACTAAGTGTTAAGTTGGGGGTGACGGACGTCAAAGTGATAGTTGGGGGTGGCAGCGGCCAATAGCCAATAGTTAGAGGTGATAAAATCCAATAACCCTATTATATAACATCAATTTTATTACGTGGACGCGCCTCATTAAGGGTAAAAAGGTCTTTACACCTCTATACCAAAACGCCATACTGATGAATAAAACGCCATTACGGACCAAAACACATCGCTATATAAACAAAAACATCCCAGACATAAAAACACACCCCTCAGAACCTGAAACGCCATATTTTCTACTGTATACCATTCATATTACAAACGCCAAAATCCCCAAAACATCAAACACAACTACTCAAAAAACGCCATATTTTCTACTATATACCATTCATCTTAGAAAACGCCAAAACACTCAAACATCAAAGATTCCAAAAAAATCAACGGTTCTTTCAGATACACTATTTCCTCAGTAAAACGCCAAAAATGCCAAATATCGTTTCTTGTATATTCAAATATTGTTCTACGCCAAAGTTTCGGATAATGCATTCTTCCCTGAGGTGCTGTGACTCAAATAACATTTTGCTGCATGAGATGGACAAATCATAAACAAAAACATGCTGGGGTCAGACTTATGTCATTTTCTGTGTTTTGTTCTTGATGAATATTATAATGGCATGAAAAGACGAATGACACTGATGAGTTGTTTGAAGATACATATTCAAACAAAAAACTTATGTCATTTTGTCTTTCCAAACGGCCACAAAAACACAAGCATGGCTAAGCCAAACCACCAGCGAACATGATTCAAAGAAGAAAGAGACTGATGACAGTGAAGATTTGGAAGATGAATTGTTTTTATTTTTATTTTTCTAATTTTCTTTTTCTGTTGTTTGTTATGTATTTTTCAACTTAGAATAAAAAAATATATTATGTTAATAAAACGCCAAACAGTCATAATGCATATGAAACGCCATAAATGGAGTAAAAACGTCAAAAACTCCCAAACTATAATGAAAGTAGTTTGCAGAAGTATTAATTAATAAAAGCTAAAAATGAAAAAAAAAAACGCTAAAAACTACTTAAACCCATTCAAAAACGCCAAACTTGGGAGATTGAAAGTCTATGACCCTAAAAACTCATAAAAAGCTGAACAAAAACAGTAAAAATACACAGTAACTGAAAAGATGGCTACTTTATTAATATCATTTATTATAAATAAAATCCCGCCTAAACTACGCGCCAAAAACATCCTATAAGAGAGACGTCTCTGCACAATCAACTGATCACAAAACCAGAAACAAACGCCATATTTCCTAGAAACCATTCACTTTAAAAACGCCAAAAATAATAGTTAAAAAAGCCACAGATGCAGAACCTCGATTCTGCTATATTGAGTATTGATCTGAATGAAGTTTCACTGAATGGATTCTTCTCTGAGTTGGGTATCTCTATAATCTTTTGCTGAATGAGATGTTCAAGATAAAGAAACTGATGACACTGATATAACATCATCTCATTTTGTTCTTGATGGATATATTGATGGCATGAAGGGATCAATACATTAGAGTAGGAGTTGGTCTTCAACATGTCATAAAAAAGTATATATCCACCCACCATAAAGGATGCCACAAAAAATAAGCATCTTCTAAAGACGGTCGTTATGTAGGAAAATAAGAAGCTACATAAGGTATTCAAAAACAGGTTCAAAACGCCAAAAAGGTTAAAGTAGAAGAGGCTGATGACAGTGAAAATTTGGATGAGAAATTATATTATAATTTTTATTTTTTTTTTCATTTTCTATTGTTTGTTATCTAATTCTTTGTTGTTTATCATCTAATTCTCTACTATTTAAAAAAATAGTATAAAATGCCAAAAACTACAAACACCAAAAAGCCTGATAGTGTGAAAAACTGTGAGAACGAATGCTAGCAAAGCACGATGTAGCTATGTAAAACGCCAAAAACGCAAACAAAGTATTACTGGAAAAATCAACACTAATTGACAGATGAAAATTGAAAGAAACAGTAAAACAAAGAGACGGATCATTATTGCCAAACATTTTAGTTATATTAATGCCATTACATGGAAAATTGAAATTTAGTTATCTTTTCAAAACGCCTGTCACGGCCCCCGTCCCAGTGTGACCCGGTCCAGGAGCCGCGGGACAGAAACCCGTGGTATTTATTATTTGAGTTGACAGCGGAAGTTTGACAGGATCTTTTACAACTTGAAAATGCCCAATTATTTTATTTCATAATTTGGGATAAAACCTCGTAATTTACAATAGAGGAATTTTACTAGGAAATTCCCTGTTTTACAAAACATGTTTATTTATTTATCTGAGCCACTACTTCAAGCTTGTTAGTGCTCCGTAGCACTTTTTCCTTGATTCACAGTAGGTCACCTGAAACATGTTTTAAAAATATTTTATCAGCGGGGAAATACTGGCGAGTCATTCAGGTTAAATAAAACGACACATTAGTTATAAATTACAGCATAAGAGCGATTACAATGGCTACTATCTTATTTTTATCTGGCGCCGTGTCACCTCCTGGTGACGATGGTCATACCACTATTGGGTCCTTTCACCCAAGTAGTGATGATTATCACTGTTAGTTTGATGAACCTAACCGTGAGAAATTAGTAATGTGCACAATACCCCACTAGCCAGTGATTCAAGATAACCACGACTTAATCCCTGTAATTATAACTTTTGAAAATAATTGGAGTATTGTAAAACATTGTTGATAAAAAGAGAATGACTCACATTGCAGATTTAATTGGGCAGAGTTTAGCTTACTGATAAGCCTGATAACCTAATAATAACAACAATGCACACGAAACTAGGTAAGTAACTTAATACAACATTTACAATAACTCACGAGATCAAAACCCTCACGACGAATGACAAAGGCATAGCCCAATTACGGGCAGCACTTAAACATCCATCGGATAGTTTTCAATCGATCGGACATTATGTCGTAGCAGTGATCGAGTTGTTACCCTTGATCATAGCAGCGTTTTGATACTGTAAAAACTCGTTTTTAGCAGAATAGGGACGTTTTGAGAATGAGATTTCGAGCACAGGTGAAAGCCCCATGCACAGGCTATTTATAGCCAATTTTTGAGTTTCACGCGGCCCGCGTAAGCCTTAACAGGCTCTTACGCGGCCCGCGAGAGCCCCTAGTCTACGTGTAGGGCTGAAGTGTCATCAGTAGGTCTGCCATGTGACTGCCACGTGGACTGTAACGCTTATCCGATTAACTTAAGTTTGACGCGGCCCGCGTAAGCATATGCTTACATTTACGCGGCCCGCGTGAAAACCAATTTTCTTGTTTTCTTGATTTTTCATGTACGTTAGGGTTTCAGGGGTCCGGGTTTTCACTTACGGGTCGTTTTGGGACATTTTTGCAAGTCCTTACATTCTCCCCACCTTATTTAAAATCTCGTCCTCGATATTTATTGGAATAAGTGAGGATACTTTCGCTTCATCTCCGATTCCAGCTCCCAGGTGTATTCGGGTCCTCTTTTTGAATCCCATTTGACGTTGACTAGTATCAATCTTTTATGCTTGAGGAATTGAATCTTTCTGTCTTCTATCTGGAGTGGTTTCTCAACAAACTTTAGCTTTTCATTTACCTCTATGTCTTGAAGAGGTACTACCAGGGATTCGTCAAATAGACATTTCTTGAGGTTGGATATATGAAATACGTCATGTACTCCAGCTAACTCCTCTGGTAGTTGTAAGCGATAGGCAACTGGTCCTATTCGCTGGATTATTGGGAATGGTCCTACGTACCTTGGACTTAGCTTTCCCTTCTTTCCGAATCGAACTACTCCTTTCCAAGGAAAAACTTTCAAGAGTACCCTGTCTCCAACTTGAAATTCCAGTGGCTTGCGTTGATTGTCTGCGTAACTCTTCTGGCGATCTCGAGCCGTTTTCAGTCTTTCCTTGATTTGAGTGATCTTGTCGGTGGTTTCTTGTACGATTTCAGGACCTGATAATTGACTTTCTCCTATTTCTGCCCAGCAAACTGGAGTTCTGCATTTTCGTCCATACAGTGCTTCGAATGGGGCAACTTCTATGCTTGGATGATAACTATTATTATAGGAGAATTTGATTAAGGGTAGGTGGTCATCCCAGTTTCTACCAAAATCTATCACACATGCCCTAAACATGTCCTCCAGGGTTAGGATCGTCCTTGCACTTTGTCCGTCTGTTTGAGGATGGTATGCCGTGCTTAAATTTAGTTGGGTTCCCATTGCTTCCTGGAAACTGGTCCAGAAATGGGAAGTGAAACGACTATCCCTATCCGATATAATGGAGAGTGGAACTCCATGTAAGGATACTACTTCGTCTACATATAATTTGGCTAACCTTTCCATGCTAAAGGTTTCTTTCATGGGTAGAAAATGAGCTGATTGGGTTAATCGATCCACAATTACCCAAATTGCATCGTTACCTTTTATGGTTTTAGGCAACTTAGTAACAAAGTCCATGGTTATGAGTTCCCATTTCCATACCGGCATTTCTAATTGTTGTAGGAGACTTGAGGGTTTCTGGTGTTCTGCCTTAACTTGTGAACAAGTAAGACACTTAGAAACATATCTAGCTATGTCCTTTTTCATTCCTATCCACCAGAAGTTATTTCTTAAATCTTGGTACATTTTATTGTTACCAGGATGCATGGTATATCTAAATTTATAGGCTTCCTCTAAAATCTTATTTCTTAACTCTCCTTGCTTAGGTACCCAAATCCTTTTCTTGTGGAATCTCCAAATTTTAAGGGCAAAAATTATTGATCCTAGTTCTAAGTCATGAGTTGTATAATTCTCTTCGTGCTTTTTCAATTGCCTTGAGGCATACGCAATTACCTTCTTGCGTTGCATTTGCACACATCCTAATCCTAGCTTAGAAGCATCACAATAAACTTCAAAATCTTCTGTCCCTTCAGGTAAGGCAAGAATTAGGGCGTTTGTTAATCTTTGCTTTAAAATTTTAAAAGCTTCCTCTTGTCTAGGTCCCCATTCAAACTTCACTGATTTACAGGTTAGCTTAGTTAATGGCACAACTATTTTGGAAAAATCCCTTAATGAATCGTCTATAGTATCCAGCTAACCCTAGAAAGCTTCTAACTTCCATAGCTGACTGCGGGACTTTCCATTTGGTGATCGCTTCTATTTTGGAGGGATCTACGTGAATACCTTTGTGATTCACCATGTGTCCTAAAAATTGTACCTCTTGTAGCCAAAATTCACACTTCGAGAATTTGACATAAAGCTTCTCTTTTCTTAACAAAGTTAAGAGTACATGTAGGTGTTCACAATGCTCGTCCTGACTTTTGGAATAAATGAGTATATTGTCGATGAAGACAATTACAAATTTATCCAAATACGGTTTACAGATTCTATTAATCATGTACATGAATGCTGCAGGAGCATTTGTTAGTCCAAAGGGCATGACTGTAAACTCGTAATGACCATACCTAGTTCTGAAAGCAGTTTTAGGTATGTCTTCTTCTTGTACTTTCAACTGATGGTATCCGGAGCGTAAATCTATCTTAGAAAAATACCTAGCTCCCTGAAGTTGATCGAAAAGATCGTCAATCCTAGGTAATGGGTATCGATTCTTAATTGTAACCTTATTTAATTCCCTATAATCGATACACATTCGCATCGAACCATCTTTCTTCTTTACAAACAACACTGGTGCTCCCCACGGGGATGAACTAGGTTGTATAAATCCTTTGCTTAGTAATTCATCTAACTGCTTTTTCAATTCTAGCATTTCAGTGGGTGCTAACTGATAAGGTGCCTTGGCTATCGGTGTAGTTCCAGGAATTGGATGAATTCTAAATTCTACTTCTCTATCAGGTGGTAATCCAGGTAGTTCTTCTGGGAATACATCCGGGTATTCTGATACTACTAGAATTTCCTTAAGTTCCTTACCTTTAGTGTTAATGATTACCGATATCATATACACTATTCCTTGTTTTCTTGAATAACTGGCCATCTTTATTACTGAAATGAATTTTGGTGGCTTACGTGGCTTATCTCCTGTAATCACCACTACTTCTCCTGTGGGTGTATGAATTTCTATGGAATTTTTATCACAAAGAATTCGAGCATGGTTGGCTACTAACCAATCCATTCCTAATACAATATCGAATCCGGCTAAATTCATAGGTAACAGGTTTGTAGAAAATTTATGACCTAAGAGTTCTATTTTTCCTACTCGCAAAACCTTATCTATGTTAACAGAATTCTCATCTGCCGTTTCGACAGTAAAAATTTGCCTAAGTTTGGTTAAGGGTAGGTTAAGAGCTTGGCAGAATGAAGTATTTATAAAACTTTGGTTTGCACCAGAGTCAAATAATACTTTTGCATAAACATCATGAACTAGGAACGTACCAGCTATCACATCAGGGATTAGCTCGGCTTCCTGGGTAGTTAGTTGGAAGGCTCTTGCGTTTTTCTTGGTAGTTCCTTCTGCAGGTTTGGCTTTGTTGTCAGCTGGTTTGATTAGTTTCGGGCAGTCTGGCCTAAAATGTCCAGCTTCTCCACAGTTATAGCAGATTGTTGACTTCTTCCTCCTGCAATCTTCTTCTTGATGCCCTGGTGTAGGATCGTTGTTGGACCCAAACGAGTCAATCAGAAGAGCATATAATCCGATTCAAAGGCGGAATCAGTGAAACGGATGTGGAAACAACTTGATACTCTTTAATATGTCACTAATGTTGATAATAACACTGTTTACAACCTGAACAGACTTTGGCAGCACTTCGTTATAGATTTCAGAAGTCGTCTCAAATGAAATCAACAAGTGCCCTATTTATAGTGTGTGTAGTTAGCTTGAAATGGACATGGCATGTTCAAGCTACCAGACCTGTTCAAGCTACCAGACCTGTTCAAGCTACCAGGCCTGTTCAAGCTATCATGCATGTTCAAGCTAACAGCCTTCTAAACTTTCTAATAACAATTTCTTGCAACTCGGACACTGATAATCCTAACCTATCCTATTACATGATTCAAGACGAAGTCAATAGACGTATTGCACTAACAGACTCCCCCTCGGATATTGACGAAGTCTTCAATGAATTTTCTTCAATATGACACATCTTCGGTCTTGATCATTCTGCCTTCTCATCCAAATTGTAACATTATAAGCATCCATCAATCTTTCTCTCCTATCAGCTTCAGGCTCCCCCTTTCGTCAAGCTTCCGTGCTTTGGGATTGACACCTAGCTTTCCATCTACAAGCTTCCTCTTGCTTCAAGCTTGTCTTCAGACTCCCCCTTAGACTCTGCTCTCGGGATCGTAATCTGGACTATCTGCAATCACCCATACGTTTATAAGTAACAACATTTTAAACTACCAGGAATCGTAACCCGACAATTCAATCTTCTCTAAAACACTCCTCTATCAACAATCTTTACAGATATGGCAATGTTTAGAATCCAAAATCCTCACAGTTAATCATCCAAGTCCAAACTAATGACCTTGGAGATATCACAAACTGTTTTTGATTTTTGATTTAAAAAAACTCAAGTTTCAAATTAATGAACTTGTTTTGTTTTCAGAAACACAATCAGCTTACTTAGATTTTGAAACTTAGCATTTCAGACATCGGTTGTCGAAAATAAAGCAGAATCAAAAATCTTTTTGTATTTTCTGAAAATATAAAGCAGTAAAGAAATATGTACAAACATATTTACAGACAATATTTTTGTTTGAGTTTGCATAAGAGGATCATATCAGTTTCTGACAAGTCACAAGTACCGTTGAGCTTAGTTACACATTAAGAATTAAACAATTCACTTAGATTGTCGATATACTTGTCCACTTAAATTTTCACACATACTTCAACTGATTCAGGATACGAGTTAGGTGTATTAAGAACTTAAACCCATTCATGTGTCCCACCTCTTGAATATACTCCCGTATCCAGATCCCAATATTCAGTCTTACAGGTGAGTATACCTAGATGATATCTGTAAGGGGAATAAATTATAGTACGAAACCGTGAGAGCTCAGGTCAGAACTTCCGTTCAGCAGAGAGATGACGGCTCGACTTTTGGTGTGTCCCCTTTAGAGGATCTCTTGTATTACAACAGCAATGACTATCAATTTTATTGTTTCATCAATTTGCTGAGGTTGCGCTATGTTTCAAGCAATGCGGAAAGTATTATTCGGAGACTAGGTCAGAACTTCCATTCAGCAGAAGTCCCGGAATAATACCCCAGATATCACTAAGCATAAAGACCTAGTATCTCAGAAAGAGGGGTCCTTCAAACGAGATTTCAGGGGTTACCTATATATCCAAGTAGTGTTCCCCACGAAATAAGCAAGTTTGAATTTAGGTTTATATCCCGAAAAAGTTTACTAAATGTATAAAAACCTATCGGCATATCATCAGTGAGACTGTTTAACGCTATAAAAACATTACATTTCTTTAGCATACTGTAACTGTCTACTGATGTACTATCATTTCCTCTTTTTACGCAAAAACTCAATTTTTAATTTTATCATGTTTTTGGCTTTTTCAAATTTTCAAATGTTTTTGTATTTTCTGACAATTTTTCTCCCCCTAAAATGCAAAATCATTTAAAGAAAATTTGACAACCAATACTGAAAGCTTTGTCTCGCCATCCATTTTCTGCTTCAAATGTACTGATTTGCAGAAAAATATAATGTACCCCCATGATTTACAACCCATTGATTTTGATAGTTTGAAAACCGTTTTTCAATCTTGTGAAAGTAATCATGTTTGTTCAGCCGTGAGGGTTTCGGCGTATTCAATCAAAACTCCCCCTTACAACAAACTATTTTCCCATAATGATTTCAAAACACTTAAGTTTGTTTTAATCAGAATGGTTTTTCCGAAAAAATTAGTTTGTTTACCCATTACTTGTGGGTTCGGGGTCATCTCATCACCTTGTTCTCTTTTAACCATTTTGTAAAATTTTAATAATATAAGATCAAACATCACAATCACTTGTAAAAAATCAAGTACAACTTAATGTCCTTGATTAACCACTTGTAAGACGAAATATCACAGTTACCATCCTGTGAATTTCTCAAGAATGATGCCGATACCTGCTTCACACTTACCAACCTGGAAGCTCCGGCAAGTCAGATTTTTCTATTTGAAAAGTTTCACCCAAGCCTGACTGTCATTGGGTGTATTTTGAGCTTTTCTCTTTTCATCATAAAATTCTTTTACTCCTTTTTCCTTACCATCATCCATCTTACTAAAAATATGTTTAACATTGCTATTAAACATTTTTTCAGCATCAACACCTTTTGATTTTAGGTTTGCAGCTTGTAATGGTGGAAATTTCTCATCATTCATTATAGGAATTGTTTCTTCCTTTTTTACCTCAACTTGTGGCTCATCTGATTTTGTGGAATCAGATTCATTGCCCGAACTTGGCTTGTCTGACTTGGATGAGCCAGATTCATCGCCAATAACTTTCTTTTTCTTCTTGTTTGTCCTCATATTTGCATCTGAAGAATTCAATTTGCTTGACTTTGCCGTCGAGTGAATTGATTCATCAGAACTTTTATTCGAACCAACTGGTGAACTTGAAGACAAAATCTTCTCCAAATACTCTCTCGCCTTCTTCCTCTTTTTCCTCAGTCTGTCTTTTTGCCCCTGCGAAAGTTTCACTTTCTGTTCTAGAACCTTCTGTTCTTTGGGCTTGACATTGACTGGTTTCTTCACCGTTCTCTGAGATTCAACCCTTGATCTTCCCATCGATCTCCTTGGGCAATCTCTGGCAATATGTCCTCTGATATGGCAATCATAGCATCTTCTCGTTTCATAACTCCAATTCTGGCAGTTAACAGCAATATGTCCTCTCACACCACAGGTGTAGCACACTCTGTTATCGTACCATCCTCTTCTTTCAGTCCAAACCTTCAGATCATAACATTGTTTGGCTTGGTGATAGTCATTTCTCCTCTTCAATGCTGGATTTGTCTTTGTAGCACTGTGGTCAAACCTGCACTACTTATTACCATCATTTTGTGAATTTTCATTTACAAATTTTTGTGATTTTTTATAATGATTGGATGACAGAACTGATGAGCTTTTATTTTCATTTTTAAAATTTTTCAAATTTTTAACTTTTTGTTTCTGTTCTACACTCTTCTTAACAGGTTTTTGCTTAGAACATTCACCTGTTTCAGTAGATTGCAAAACAGTATTTTTAAATTTTTCTTGTAAATCTAAAATATTTTTCTTTTCTTTTTTTTTCTTTTTCATCATCAGCTTTGTCATCACAATCTTCAATTTTGACTTTTTCAAAATTTGTGACATTGTCACTTATTGGAACAGAATTGATCGGTTTTGGACATGGATAATCTGGTGTTGATGACGAAGTCTCAAAACCTTTCAATTTCTCTTCAAGCTCTTTGATTTTAATCCGAGCTTTTTCAGCTTCATTTTCAAGCCGAATGATTTTCTGAAGATGAGAGTTTATTTCAATCTGTTTTTCAAGATTATTTTTAAAAATAGCAGATTTCTCATCTTCTAAAATCTTCATTTGACTTTGAAAATCTTTTTCAAATTTTAATTTTTCATTTTCTAATTTTTAAAAAATTTTGTTTTCTAATGACAAACTCTCAATATTCTTCAAAAGTTTTTCATTTTCAGATTTTAATTTTTCGCAGTTCAAGCGCAACTCCAAAATCTGTTCATCGTCAGCTTTCTTTTCAGCTTTCAAAGTTTGAATATCTTCAGCCTGTTTCTTCTCCTTCTGAACAATCTCAAAGACTAGTGTGTCTTCTGCAACCTCTTTCTTAATCACTGGTTCAGATTTTACAGATACAAGCTTTTCAGATTCTTCTTTCTTTGAAATTACTTCTTCAAAAACCTGCTGTTTTTCAGTGACAGCTTCTTTCTCTTCTATATTCACCACAACTTTCACCTCCTCAATAGCTTTCTTCTTCAAATCTTCAACCATCTTATCAATATTCTTCTCCATTCTTTCTTCATCTCTCTTTCTCAGACACGATGTCATGGCATATCTGATCTCCTTTTCATGCCTTTTAGCATATGTGTCATCTTTCATCACATTTCTATAATATTCGGCTCTTAAAGGAACTATGAGAAGAACATAATCAAAAACTATGTCTTTCTTTGGAACAACTGGTTCTCCTTCTCTGTTGAAGTAACACTCTCTCTTTCTATCCCATCTTCTGTTGCTCACTACACTCTCATACTCTTCTTGCATTTCATCCATTCTGTTCAACACAAAGTTTCTTTCTTTGTAAGTCTTTTCTTTTAGAATCTCTTCTCTGGTTTTCACTTTGATCTCAGCCATGATGTTATCTCCTTGAATTACCGACATCTTTTCAAAACATTCAATATCCTTTCACAATACACGATGCACTTTTCAAGGGGTGTGTCGATTTCAAGCGGTCAGACGGTTTCAAGCGGTCAGACGGTTTCAAGCGGTCGACGGTTTCAAGCTGTCAGACGGTTTCAAGCTGTCAGACGGTTTCAAGCAGTCAGACGGTTTCAAGCTGTCAGACAGTTTCAAGCTATCAGACAATTTCAAGCTAACATGTCTTGACACTTTCAAGCTAACAGGCTGTTTGAAGCGAACACAACTAAATTTTCAAGCTAACAGGCAAGTTTTTGTCATTTTTAGTCCGAATTTGACCATAAAACTTTCAAGGGTTTGTCTATGTCCAATTCCGAGTGCACTGTGAAAATTTGAACCAATTTGGACCGTGAAATCTTGTTCAGATTGAAAAAGACGGTGTAGAAGCCAGAAAATAGATGATATCAAGCTAAACTCTTCTTCCTGAGCTCTGATACCACTTGTAGGATCGTTGTTGGACCCAAACGAGTCAATCAGAAGAGCATATAATCCGATTCAAAGGCGAAATCAGTGAAACGGACGTGGAAATAACTTGATACTCTTTAATCTGTCACTAATATTGATAATAACACTGTTTACAACCTAAACAGACTTTGGCAGCACTTCGTTACAGATTTCAGAAGTCGTCTCAAATGAAATCAACAAGTGCCCTATTTATAGTGTGTGTAGTTAGCTTGAAATGGACATGGCATGTTCAAGCTACCAGACCTGTTCAAGCTACCAGACCTGTTCAAGCTACCAGACCTGTTCAAGCTACCAGGCTTGCTCAAGCTATCATGCATGTTCAAGCTAACAACCTTCTAAACTTTCTAATAACAATTTCTTGCAACTCGGACACTGATAATCCTAACCTATCCTATTACATGATTCAAGACGAAGTCAATAGACGTATTGCACTAACACCTAGAATTTTGCAGAAATTGCAATACCCTTTGCATCTTCCAAAATGCTTTCTTTTACAGGTACCACAGAATGGAGCAGTGGAAGATTGCCCCGTTCCTTTTTTCTTGAAATTACTACTGTTACCCACATGGAATCCTTGGGTAATCTTTTGGGCCACTTCCTTTTTCCGGTTTTCTTCTCTTGTGCGTACCAGCCCGTCAGTTAGGGTGTTAGCTAATTCCACAGCATCGTCAATAGTGCGGGGTCTCGCAGCTTTAACGATATAACGAATCTCGCCAATCAAACCCCAAATATAGCGAGAAATAAGTACCGGTTCTGGCGAAGCCAGGGTTGGTACCACTCTAGCATACTCGAAGAATGTCGAAGTATACCCTCGACAGTCTACATCCACCATCCGGGGGTTCAAGAATTTATTCGCCATTTGCTCTTTCTCATATTCGGGACATAATTTTCTTTTCACCAGCCGCTTAAATTCTTCCCAACTCATGGTATAGGCCATGTCACTTCCCTTGGCTTGTAACACCGTATTCCACCATTCTAGTGCCCCTTCTTTAAAAAGATGTGACACGTACATGACCTTGTCTTCCTCGGCACATTTACTTATTTTAATTACTGCCTTGGTTTTCTTCAACCAACGCAGTGCGGCAGTTCCCCCCTCGTTGCCTGCAAATTCAGCCGGTTTACAGGCAAGAAATTCCTTGTAAGTGCAACCAGGCGTTGCAGCTTTCATTTTCTTAAGGAATGGGGCTTGCATCCCATCATTATCGTTATTATTAGTGTTGCCGCCTCCATTTACACTATTACTAAAATTGTCACAATGAGTACATTTGCTAGGAATAATTGGTTGAGGTTCAACTGGATTTCGGGCAGCAGCAAGGATTGCTGGAATAGCATTGGCTATTCCTTGGGCAACAATATTCTCTATATCTTGTCTATTCAGAAATTGGTCTCCATTGTTTTGCTCAGATTGGTTAACCTCGTTAACTGGTTCATTACCAGCGTGTTCCATCTGGTAATTAATATATATAAGTGATTAGAACAAAATAAATAACAACCAAACATAACAAAACAATCATACATAATCACGTCAACACGTATAGCCAAAATTGTCGATTTTTCGACTTCCATATTTTATATATTTTAATATGCGTCCGTACACACCAGTTATCTTACAAAAGTTTTATTTTTAAGTTATTTTACATTTTTATTATTATTTTATTATTAAACACACATTCCCACAACTACATACGATCCCGTCAGCTGGCATTTTAGAAACAACGTTCCCTCTCGTCGTATTTCCAGGATATCCTCTCTCCTACTTCCCGGATTCTATTCCCTGCGTCCACCAGCTCCTCGCCATAGTGGCGGAGTTCAGCTAGGTTTTCTGAGCTCATAGGTAGGTGTAGTGGAGGTTCAGGGTCAAATTGGGGGAAAAAGGTATTAGGGTTATTCAGGAGATTCTGAAACTGCCAGTCAGTGGTCCACCATTCTTCCAGCTCTCCTAGAGGTCGGGAGTTAACAAGGGAATCTGGAATAGCAGGTTCCAGATTGACTGGAAGTTGGGCTTCATGTAACGACTCTCATCAAAAGTCATAATTATTAAATTAATTTGACCAAAAGGAAACCCTAATTGAGACACCCAAATGATTCTGAGCAAACCCTAAAAGTTTCATAATTTTCAGAATCAGGATTAGGGCCCCTAAAACTCAGGGGGGGCATTCCCTACTTGACGATTATCCGAATTACGTGCTCTCCAAGTTGAAATTTCAGAAAATGTCGACTCATCTGAGCTAGTCCCACACGTGGCAACAATATAGGCATTTTGTGAACCTTACGGACCGTAAGGTTATCAAGCTTACGGTCCGTAAGCTAAGCCAAAATCTTGTATAAATAGCAGGCTTTGGGACAGGCTTCTGGGCATTCGTTCGACGAAGAAATTCACAAAATACACCGAGTTCTGTCCTATTTACTTCAAATAAAACACCCTAAACCCTAATTAAGTATAACGGGGTGCTGCAGAACAGGGTATTAGCACAATCGCTGCTACGATTCACTGTCCGATTGATCTAAATATCCAATGAATGTTTAAGTGCTGCCCACATTAGGGTTATACTTTATCATTCGTCATTAATTTGACGGATTGTCGTTAATTCGATAGGTAAAGTATTATACTTTATCGTTCGTTGTTAATTCAACGGATCATCGTTAATTCGATGGGTAAAGTATTATACCTTGTCGTTCGTTGTTAATTCAACGGATCATCGTTAATTCGATGGACAAAGTATTGCATTTTGTTATTCATTGTGAGAATTTGATCTCGTGAGTTATCGTAAATGCTGGATTGATTACTAATTCCAAATTGTGTGCTTGTTATTGAAATTAGGATAAAAGGCTAATCAGTAGGCTAGGCTCTGCCCGTATAAATCTGCAATGTGAGTCATTCTCCTTTTCTCACAGTTTGTGAGTTATTTTTATCAAATATTTTACAATACTCCAAATTATTTTCAAGGTTATAATTACAGGGACTAAGTCGTGGATATCTTGAATTATTGGTTAGTGGGGTATTGTGCACATTACTAATTTCTCCCAGTTAGGTTCATTGACCTACTCGGGATAATCACTGTTAGGTTCATTGACCTACAGGGATAATCATCACTATTTAGGTTCATTGATCTAAATAGTGGTATGACCATCGTCACCATTGTGACTTGTCACCATTGTGACAGAATGCCAGATAAAAATAAGATAGAAGCCATTGTAATCGCTCTTATGCTGTAATTAATAACTATGCATCATTATGCAAAATAGAATGATTCACTCAGTATTTCCCGCTGACAAAACCTTTTTCAAACATGTTTCAGGTGATCTGTTGTAATTCAGGAAAAGTGCTGGGGAGCATTTCAAGCTTAAGATAGTGGCTCAATATAAAATAAAGAAATGATTTTGTAATATCACGCTTTTATAGTAAAAACCTACTATTGTAAATTATCGAGGTTTTATCCCGAATTGTGAAATAAAATAATTGGGGAAAAATTTTAGCTTTAAGCGATCCTGTTTCCGCTGTAAAACTCAATTAAATAAATACCGCAGTATTTTCTGCCGCGGCTCCTGAAACGGGTCAAACCGGGTCGTGGGCCGTGACAGAAAAAGGTGGTATCAGAGCCACTGGGTTAAGCTAATTAAGTATTTAGAAATACTTAATTTTTTTCCTGATTAATATTATGTGATTATATGTTTTATTAACTGGCTAATTGTTAAATTTTAATATGGGCATATTTTTATATATATATTGTAATATTTGTTGTTCTATTATCATTAATCGAAAAACATTATATATAAATTTATTTGATTATATATATGTAGAATTACCTAATATAGTATTACTATATTGTGGTAAAGAAATTATATTTTTATGTTTGAAATATACTCTTATTTAAAATTTTGTTTAGTTATTTATTATTAATAATTTTATTATTAATAATAATATATTAATAATAGTAGTATTAAGATTATTTTTAAATACTAAGGTTATTATCAAAGGCAGATATTGGATAACCTAGCCTTAGTTAGGCATGGACTGATCACCTATGCTTAAGCAAGGCAGCACTAACCAATATCCACAATGATAATGACTAGTTAATATATATAAATTAAGTCATCATACTTATTTAGTATATAGATTTTTATATGTTAACTACTGTAATAGTAAATATAAATCTTTAAATATCCTGATTTAAAGTTTAGTATTTTTATTATCTACAGTCTAGAAAATTTATAAATAATAAAACCTAGTATGTTTAAATTTTTAGTTGTTTTGGTAATATGAAATACTATTTAACAAGTTGTTCTATAAAATTTTGTTATGACTTAGTAATTGTATGTATGTTGCTAAACAGCATGAGTGATTTGTCGGAAGCCCTTTAGAATTTAAATCTCTATCCAGTAAGAATAGAAGTTTCCAGAGATTTTAATAGGTATATTCTAGATATAGAAGAACCGATAGAATTTAACGCTTTACCTCTTGAGAAACCTAAATGGAAATTGGGGAAAGCTCTAGGCAAATTGAAGAGTTACCATCTCAAGAAGAACTAGATTTTATAATGGCAACCGATGATACTATTGAACCTGTTAATAAAAATAATTTTATGAACTTAGAACCGTCTATTCCAAATTCTTCAAATCACTGGAATATAGACAAATGGTTGGATAATGAAATATTGTTACAAAACCATCCCTATAGGCTTTTTCCTAAGTACAATCCAGAACCTTTATTAAATTTACCAATAAGTAATAAGAATAGGACTGAACTTCATCATTTTGACAAAATGGATGCTGGGAATAGAATCCAAGAGACTTTGGGACAAATCTCCTGGAAATACGACGAGAAGAAACGCCGTTACTAGAACATCACCTGATAAAGGATAGTGAATTATGAACTATGGTTGTGTAATAGTAACAGTAAAATCAGTATGTGTAAAATAAATAATAAAACAGGTGTATATAGAAACATGATATAAGGAAATATTAGAAAAGTTACAATTTTGTTTGTATATTCATTTATGTGATTATGTGCAATTAAATTGTGACATAGAATTATTTCCTTTATACTAATTATGTATCTATAAAATAGATATCAGATGGAAAACGCTAATAATGAACCAGTTAATGAGGGTAATCAATCTGAGCAACAATCGGGGAACCAATATGTGACTAGGCAAGATATAGAAAATATCATTGCTCAAGAGATAGCCAACACTATTCCAGGAATAGTTGCTCAAGGGATAGCCAATGCTATTTCAGCAATCATTGCTGCTGTTAAAAATCCAATTGAACCTCAACAAGTTATTCCTAGTAAACGCATTTCTGAAGATAATTTCAGTAATAGCATAAATGGAGGTAGTAATCATGTTAATCATGATAATGAACCACGGCAAGCTCCGCTCCCTAAGAAAAGGAAAGTTGCAACGCCTGGTTGCACTTACAAAGAATTTCTTGCTTGTAAACCCACTGAGTTTGCAGGCAATGAAGGAGCGACTGCAGCACTGCGTTGGTTAGAGAAAACCGAGGCAGTAATTGCCATAAGTAAATGTGTTCAGGATGATCAGGTTATGTATGTATCAAACCTTTTCAAAGAAGTGGCGTTAGAATGGTGGAATACGGTGTTACAAGCTAAAGGAAGAAATAGGGCTTATGCTATGAACTGGGAAGAATTTAAGAGTCTTGTAGAAAGAAAATTCTGTCCTGAGTATGAAAAGGAACAAATGGCAAATAAGTTTCTAACCCACCGGATGGTAGATGTAGATTGTCGAGGGTATACTACGACATTCTTCGAATATGCTCGAGTGGTACCAACCCTGGCTTCGCCAGAACCGGTACTTATTTCTCGTTATATTTGGGGATTAATTTCCGAGATCCGTAATATCGTCAAAGCTGCGAAACCTCGCACAATTGATGATGCAGTAGAATTAGCCAATACTATGACTGATGAGCTAGTACGGACAAGAGAAGAAAACAGAAGGAAGGAAGTAGCCCAAAAGATTACCCAAGAATTCAGTTCGGGTAACCATAACCATTTCAAGAAAGGAGGGAATGGGCAATCTTCTACTAGTCCATTTTGCAATTTTTGCAAAAGGAAGCATTTTGGAAGATGCAAAGGATATTGCAATTTTTGCAAGATTCCAGGGCATCAAGAAGAAGATTGTAGGAGGAAGAAATTTTCAGTTTGTTACAACTGTAGAGAAACTGGACATCTTAGGCCAGATTGTCCAAAACTGAATAAATCATTTGACAATCAAGCCAAACCGTCAGAAGGAGCAAAAAGGAATGCGAGAGCCTTTCAGCTGACTACTCAAGAAGCCGAGATGATTCCAGATATGATAGCCGGTATGTTCTTAGCTTACAATGTTTACATAAAAAGTATTATTTGACTCTGGTGCAAACCAAAGTTTTATAAATACTTTACTCTGCCAAACTCTTAACTTACCGTTAATCAGCATTAGATAAATTTCTATATTAGAAACGGCAGATGGGAATTCAGTTAAAATAAATAAGGTTATGCAGAACATAGAAATAAGTTATAAGTTTTCTACAACCCTATTATCTATGAAAATAGTTGAATTCGATGTTGTGATCATTATCTGTGATCAGAATTTCTTAGAAATTCAATCAACCTTCGGAGAAGTAATTATGATTACAGGAGATAAACCATGTAAGTTTATGAAGTTCATATCAGTAATAGAAATTGCTAATTATGAACGAAGGCAAAGGAATAGTATATATGATTTTAAATATCATTAATACTAAAGATATAGAATTTAAGGAAATTTCTGTAAATTTCGAATACCCAGATGTAATTCCAGAAGATTTACCTGGATTACCACCTGATATAAAGATAGAATTTAGGATTGATCAAATTTCAGGAATTTTTACCGATAAAACCAGGAAACCTTATCGGTTAGTATAATATTGGTTGTTAAGAAAAAGAAAAGCTTTACGCCAAATTTTCGAAAAATAAATTTTGGCTGAAGTGCAATTTTAGGTCATATAATGAATCATGAAGGTATTCACTTAGATCTTACTAAGATAGCAGTGATTACCAAATGGAAGATTCTGTAAACCTCAATGGGAATTAGGAATTTTGTAGGTTTAGTATTATAGACATTAAGGAATTGAAGATTTTTGGAGTATAAGGTAATACTTCAAAGCTAGGATTTGGATATTCCTTAATGCAACGCAAAAAGGAAATTGCGTATGCCTCAAGACAATTGAAAAAAAGTACGAAGGAACTATACCACTCATAAGTTAGGATTAGAATCATAATTTTTGCCTTAAGATTTGAAGATATTATCTGTATAGAAGTAAGGATACTATCTATACGGATTATAAGAATTTAAGATATATATTTTTGGGCAAAAAAGGAATTTGAGGCAAAGAAGATGAATGAAAATCCTAAGTGACTACGACTGTGATATTCAGTATCACGAAGGAAAGGATGAAACGGCAAGAGATAGTCATAAGAATTATGTAGATACTAGATAAAAGCCGTTGGAGTTCGAGTTGGAGACAAAATATAATTGAAAGTATCTCCTTGGAAAGGAGTAAGAAAGGAAAACTAAGTCCAAAGACATGTAGGATCATTTCCAGTAATTCAACATATTGGATTAGTTGTTTATAGTTTACAACTACCAGGAAGGTTAGTTGGAATACATGATATATTCCAATCTCAAGAAATGTCTATCAGACAAATCTTTGGTAGTACCTTTCTAAGATACAAAGATAAACAAATAGTGTTAAGTAAAGTAGGATTCAAAGACAGGATCCTAATATACTTGGGAACTGGAATCCAAAAAGGAAGAAAAAGTACTCTCAATTATTCCAGTAAATCTCGAGGACGAGATTTTTATTAAGTTGGGGAGAATGTAACGACTCTCATCAAAAGTCATAATTATTAAATTAATTTGACCAAAAGGAAACCCTAATTGAGACACCCAAATGATTCTGAGCAAACCCTAAAAGTTTCATAATTTTCAGAATCAGGATTAGGGCCCCTAAAACTCAGGGGGGCATTCCCTACTTGACGATTATCCGAATTACGTGCTCTCCAAGTTGAAATTTCAGAAAATGTCGACTCATCTGAGCTAGTCCCACACGTGGCAACAATATAGGCATTTTGTGAACCTTACGGACCGTAAGGTTATCAAGCTTACGGTCCGTAAGCTAAGCCAAAATCTTGTATAAATAGCAGGCTTTGGGACAGGCTTCTGGGCATTCGTTCGACGAAGAAATTCACAAAATACACCGAGTTCTGTCCTATTTACTTCAAATAAAACACCCTAAACCCTAATTAAGTATAACGGGGTGCTGCAGAACAGGGTATTAGCACAATCGCTGCTACGATTCACTGTCCGATTGATCTAAATATCCAATGAATGTTTAAGTGCTGCCCACATTAGGGTTATACTTTATCATTCGTCATTAATTTGACGGATTGTCGTTAATTCGATAGGTAAAGTATTATACTTTATCGTTCGTTGTTAATTCAACGGATCATCGTTAATTCGATGGGTAAAGTATTATACCTTGTCGTTCGTTGTTAATTCAACGGATCATCGTTAATTCGATGGACAAAGTATTGCATTTTGTTATTCATTGTGAGAATTTGATCTCGTGAGTTATCGTAAATGCTGGATTGATTACTAATTCCAAATTGTGTGCTTGTTATTGAAATTAGGATAAAAGGCTAATCAGTAGGCTAGGCTCTGCCCGTATAAATCTGCAATGTGAGTCATTCTCCTTTTCTCACAGTTTGTGAGTTATTTTTATCAAATATTTTACAATACTCCAAATTATTTTCAAGGTTATAATTACAGGGACTAAGTCGTGGATATCTTGAATTATTGGTTAGTGGGGTATTGTGCACATTACTAATTTCTCCCAGTTAGGTTCATTGACCTACTCGGGATAATCACTGTTAGGTTCATTGACCTACAGGGATAATCATCACTATTTAGGTTCATTGATCTAAATAGTGGTATGACCATCGTCACCATTGTGACTTGTCACCATTGTGACAGAATGCCAGATAAAAATAAGATAGAAGCCATTGTAATCGCTCTTATGCTGTAATTAATAACTATGCATCATTATGCAAAATAGAATGATTCACTCAGTATTTCCCGCTGACAAAACCTTTTTCAAACATGTTTCAGGTGATCTGTTGTAATTCAGGAAAAGTGCTGGGGAGCATTTCAAGCTTAAGATAGTGGCTCAATATAAAATAAAGAAATGATTTTGTAATATCACGCTTTTATAGTAAAAACCTACTATTGTAAATTATCGAGGTTTTATCCCGAATTGTGAAATAAAATAATTGGGGAAAAATTTTAGCTTTAAGCGATCCTGTTTCCGCTGTAAAACTCAATTAAATAAATACCGCAGTATTTTCTGCCGCGGCTCCTGAAACGGGTCAAACCGGGTCGTGGGCCGTGACACTTCAGCTGGGTAATTGAAAAGAGTCTCATCGGCAGGTCCGATGAGGTCACTATTTGCTAGTTGGCGGTCCAGCTCCTCCCAGGGTGGCATCTCTTGGGCTTGCCTTGAACTTTCTCCGATCTCTATTCTTTTGCCTTTATCTTTGGGATCCTCAGGCTTTATAACTTTTTGTATTGCTGGCCTCTTCCTATGCACACGCCTCCAGCCTACAAGTCTTCTTCTTTTCTTCGGTTTAGGTTTTTCCTGAGATTGGGCTTGGAATACCATTGGCTCTTCAGTGTCAGCCTGGTAGCCAGTGAAGGTACCGGTGGTATCCATATCTAAGCTATGGATAGAAAAGTTTTAAAGTGCTTCTGATAGTTCATTCATGCTGTTAGCATACATGAAGAAACATATAAATTTTTAAATTAAAACTTTGTAAATTAAATTTTCACAGAATCACAGAATGGCAATCAGAAAATTAAGTATTTCTAAATACTTAATTGGCTTAAATCAGTGGCTCTGATACCACCTTTTTCTGTCACGGCCCCCGTCCCGGTGTGACCCGGTCCAGGAGCCGCGGGACAGAAACCCGTGGTATTTATTATTTGAGTTGACAACGGAAGTTTGACAGGATCTTTTACAACTTGAAAATGCCCAATTATTTTATTTCATAATTTGGGATAAAACCCCATAATTTACAATAGAGGAATTTTACTAGGAAATTCCCTGTTTTACAAAACATGTTTATTTATTTATCTGAGCCACTACTTCAAGCTTGTTAGTGCTCCGTAGCACTTTTTCCTTGATTCACAGTAGGTCACCTGAAACATGTTTTAAAAATATTTTATCAGCGGGGAAATACTGGCGAGTCATTCAGGTTAAATAAAACGACACATTAGTTATAAATTACAACATAAGAGCGATTACAATGACTACTATCTTATTTTTATCTGGCGTCGTGTCACCTCCTGGTGATGATGGTCATACCACTATTGGGTCCTTTCACCCAAGTAGTGATGATTATCATTGTTAGGTTGATGAACCTAACCGTGAGAAATTAGTAATGTGCACAATACCCCACTAGCCAGTGATTCAAGATAACCATGACTTAATCCTTCTAATTATAACTTTTGAAAATAATTGGAGTATTGTAAAACATTGTTGATAAAAAGAGAATGACTCACATTGCAGATTTAATTGGGCAGAGTTTAGCCTACTGATAAGCCTGATAACCTAATAATAACAACAATGCACACGAAACTAGGTAAGTAACTTAATACAACATTTACGATAACTCACGAGATCAAAACCCTCATGATGAATGACAAAGGCATAGCCCAATTACGGGCAGCACTTAAACATCCATCAGATAGTTTTCAATCGATCGGACATTATGTCGTAGCAGTGATTGAGTTATTACCCTTGATCGTGGCAGCGTTTTGATAGTGTAAAAACTCGTTTTTAGCAGAATAGGGACATTTTGAGAATGAGATTTCGAGCACAGGTGAAAGCCCCATGCACAGGCTATTTATAGCCACTTTTTGAGTTTTACGCGGCCCGCGTAAGCCTTAACAGGCTCTTACGCGGCCCGCGAGAGCCCCTAGTCTACGTGTAGGGCTGAAGTGTCATCAGTAGGTCTGCCACGTGACTGCCACGTGGACTGTAACGCTTATCCGGTCAACTTAAGTTTTACGCGGCCCGCGTGAAAGCCAATTTTCTTTTTTCTTGATTTTTCATGTACGTTAGGGTTTCAGGGGTCCGGGTTTTCACTTACGGGTCGTTTTGGGACATTTTTGCAAGTCCTTACAACGCCATAATTTCCTGTCACATTATAAGCCTGTATCCTACTTGGCAAAACACTTGATATAATAAAATCAATAAAATTACTGATGTTTTTTACATTAAACGCTTGCATCCTGATCTAAAAAACAATGAAAATGCCAAAACAATACTTAAAACGCCAAAATATTTACTATGATTCTGATCTAAAAACAATAAAAACGCCGCGTATTTATTAAACGCCAAAAAAATGGAAAGATGAAGTGACACGCGTTAAAAAAAAGAAATATGAAAGGACAAAAAAGCCCCTCCGCCCTTCTCTAAGCGGCGTGACACGTGTTGGGCCAGGAAGCGTTCTCACCATTCTTACACTTTTGAGCGTTTTCTCCTGATCCCGTTTCTATAATATATATCATTACCACTATATATACAAATTATAATGCATACATTACAACAACCATTGCATCAAATATGTTGCAAATTATATTTATACAAGATTTTGGCTAAATTAATTAGATTATTATAAATAATAATAATTTACAAATAAAACAACACTACTTTGAATAGATCAAACCGATTGAATATGGTAAGATAATGAAACCATTATTTGATTAGTGTACAACCACTTAAACACAATTTACAACTATACATGCATACAAAACAGATTGAATTTGATAAGGTAATTAATGAAACACCATTATTTGATTAAGGTACAACCACTTTAGCACAACTTACAACCAAACATGCATACAAATGTTTCAAATTAATAGTATATAAATAGTGTTCAATGATAGCCTCAAGTTTCAATTTTTCAAGTTGAGTAAACTGTCAAAATGGTCTCTGAGGTTTGGTCACCTTTGCCACTTTAGTCCAAAACTGTCATGACCCCCGACCCACGCTGAACGGAATCGGAAGTCGCGAACAGCTAAGTGGTACCGGTGATTATTTTGAAAACGTTGCAGCGGAATTTTCATCAGGACTGTGAGTTAGGAAAAATATCAGAGTTTAGAAAACACCGGATTTTATTTATTAAATAGATGGGATAAACCCATGTTTTACAATGGTAGCCTTAATAAAGATAATTACATAAAACAATATTTCTTAATTTTTTAATTTAATTAATAAAATAAGCCACTTCTTGATGCCTTTCAGTGCCGTATCCATCTCTACTGTAATTACCTGAAACATGTTTTTAAAAAGGTTTTGTCAGCGGGAAATACTGAGTGAATCATTCATTTTGCTAAAACGACTCGTTTGTTATAATTTACAGTATTAAGAGCGATTACAATGTTTCTGATATCAAACCAACTACCCACGGTATTTGTCACTCGACCGAATCTGTGACTATGGTCATATCCCCCAATTGGCTGCCCCAATGGTGACGATTATCAAGTAATGTATACAAAACCCCACATACCGGCTGTAATTTGGTGATTACAAAGACTTAATCCCCGTAATTATAACTTTGAAATAAACATGCTTTTGTAAATAGATTTGATAAAAAGAGAATGACTCACATTATAATCATGCAGATTCATACGGACATAATTTAGTCTACAGATAATCCTTGATATATTGCAGATTGAGACAGGCAGAGCTTAGCCTATTTATTTAGCCTTGTAACCTAGTGCATACGAACTAGGTAAGTAACTTAATGCAGCAATTACGATAACTCACGAGATCAAATTCTCACAACGAACGACAAAGTGCGATACTTAAACATCCATCGAATTAACGACGAACGACAAAGTACGATACTTAAACATCCATCGAATTAACGACGAACGACAAAGTATAACCCTAATGTGGGTGGCACTTAAACATCCATTGGATATATTGATCGGTCGGAAAATGAATCGTAATAGCGATCGAGTTAATACCCGGCATCGTAGCAGCATTCGAGCTAGTGTGTGTTTGGTAGTAATAAAAATATATATTTGTAATTTAAGTATAGTACCCCTAATTCAACCTTATCCCGATGTCCCGAGACAGAACCCCAACGAACTTAGTCGGGCAGAGCCCTGACATGCGCTATGGGCTCAGATCAATCGAAAAGGTAACGGTGATCGGGGTTTAAAACACTTAAATCGGGCAGAGTTTTATTATTATTATTTAAAGAAAAATATAAGAAAAGAAGGGGGTGAACAAGAGCAGAGCGGTTAACGAAAAAGAAAAGGAGAGAGCAATTATGAAAGTTGGTTTGTGCCCCTATTTATACCCAACTTCAAAACTTGGAAATTAAGTTTGGTGTGCCACGTATGTGTACAGCACACATTGAATTCAAGGTTAGATTATTTTTATTATTATTTTATATTATACATATTCTATGGAAGTATACATCACCTATCAATTCACATATATTTCTAGATTACTTCCACCTATCGTCGTTTTTGGCCTTTTAGCTTCACATTATACATTATACATATTAAACTAAACTTGTGATGAACAGTAAATAACAATTTTTAAATATTTATGAGCTATTTTTAATAATAAATAGTAATCGATAAGTTTTAAGCATTTTTATTTTTTATTAGTAACATTTTATTGATTATTTAGTTTTCCTTTTAGTGTTAAGTTTAAAAAAAAAATTCGTATGTATGTTTATTTTTTTTTTAACATTTCAAGTTATTTGCCCACGCGTTATGATGGTATGTTATTTCAAGTTATTTGCCCACGCGTTATGATGGTATGTTACCGCGTGCATTAGATCGAAATCGGTTCGGTTCGGTTCGTTACTGTACCAAAACGATACATACACTTCGTATAGAAATCAATACATGTTTTACATGGCCGAAAACGATAAAAACAAACACCGGTACTAGCATCTATGTTGTTCGTACGACACCGATCGGTTTAGAGTGTCACGGTACTGGTAACGTTATTGACGTTCGGCATGGTAGGGTAGCAATACGATGTCAGTTTATAGAAAGAAAAAATATATAAATAAACTCCTAAACCGAAAATGATGTTCTTCGGTTAGGTACAATATCGTAGCAATACGGTGTCAATTAATCGGAAAGAAAATGAAAATAAATAAATGTTGGTACTGATACAGATGTTGTTTAGTCGGTTCCGATTCGGTTTGGTATGATTGCGGCACAATATTCGTTATCAAAAAAATTTATATCGCAATGTTGAAAAAATAAATAAACATAGAACGCAAACCAATCGAATCGATATTAACTGAACAATATAGGTCCCGGTATCGATATTCTTTTTTTTTCTGTTTTCGAACGATGTAAGGTTTTCTCTTTTGATCAATATAGGCTATTGTGAGTACAAGTACTGTAACAAAACGAACTGATACCGACCGAACTCTCGCCGCGAAGCGCGAAGGGAATCTTACTAGTTATTATTAGTTGTTATTATTCCATAATAGTAAATCGTTATTACTATAGATACTTAATATACATGATTTAAAATTGACTCTAGTAGTTATATAGGTACATTATACTAGAAATATCTATATATCTATATCTATATATATAATATATGAATAAGATGTGGGACACGTGTCACTAGATGGTGCAACCTCACAAAATTTTGGGCGGGAAAATGTGGGAAAGCTATAATTTTTACACGGGATCCGAATGGCAACAACCATGCCCGGATTTTTTACCCGTCGTATATATTCATCTAAACAAACCCTAATTGTTATAATCCCTCATTCATTCACACCGTCATCCTGAAAATGAAGAACGCCTTCGTCGATCATCCATTGTTATGTTCAATGTATTTATTCATCATCATCAATGTCTTAATCGATTAAAGGTAGGTAGTTTTATCTTCGGTTATCTATTTTATTTGTTCATTTTGACTGTACTAAAAACCCTACATTTCACGCACAGAACCCTAAATCCCTCATTCGTCTTCTTCAAGCTTCCTGGATATTGCTTTCTTCTTCCTAAATGTTGAAGGCTATGAAGTTCAATCGATTAACATATCATTGCCGCTCTACTCGATCACCATTTTTTGCTCTAATGATTCACTTATTAGGTATGACAATCATCAAACTATTTTTGTTTATGATGTATAGATGTAGCAATTTTTTGGTGTCGTTTTCAAAAGGACCAGAAATAGTGGTTAGGGTTTTGAAATTGATTGAATCTGATCTTTTTCTTAAAATTTAACAGTCGTACTCACACAAGGAAATAATTTGAAAAATCTGTTCATGTAATATGTTCAATGAATGTGTTTACGAGATAGAGTGTTTGATTCTGATTGTTTTGTGGTTTTACAACATCAAAACGGTGGAGATTTGAGGAAGTTTTGGGCTTAAGAGGCTAGGGTTTGTGGTTTTGGTTGTAATGTTGTGTTTTGGTGGTTTTTTTTTTTTTTTTTTGTTAAATTGCTTATTGATCTCTCTTTGATTGATCAGAGGATGCTTTTCTGTAATCAAAAGATCTGATTAATTGATTGATCGATTACTTTTGATTTGTTGAATCTCCAGGTATGTGATTATGATCTTATTATTATTATTATTATTATTAGGGTTCATCAATTTGTGTAAAATAAATTGTTGACCGCATTTGGTTTTTGTTTTTTTGTAGAATATTTAATAAAAAGATACTCAAGTTTTTGACTTTGTTATATTTTCAGATAAAAAAGGTTAATGCTAACGATGGGGAAAATTGGCTGGGAATAGGAGCGGTTGATAACACTATGTCTCTCTTCAATCACTCACAAGATGTCTAGCTGGCAGCTCTACATGACACCCCAAAAAACACTAGCTATGGTAAGAATATGTTACATATTTGAATTCATTCAATTGATTGATTGATTGATTGATTGTGTCATTAGGTAAAATGTGTGGCTTCAGATCTTCAACGGAAAAGAATATCTAGCGGTGGCCGTAATTAGACTTTGGGACGCAACCATAAATATTTAGATTATTTCTATGATATATATATTTCAAGTGTATACATAACAGCATAATGAATTCATTAATAGCACCGAGGCTCCTGCTTCAGCTTCTGCAAGACTAGGTAGTCAAAATAACACTGAGGCATCAGGATCAATGCGGTTATCTATTTTACATATTTATAGCAAATAGAGAGTTTTTTCTGCTTCAAAAATGGGTGTGTTAGGCAAGTTTGGTTGTGGTTAGGGCTGTTCAAACTGCTTGACGATCGAAGATCGCTCGACGATCGCTCGAAAAATGCTCGAAATATGTAAGTTTGGTTGTGGTTCACATTGGGTTTTGGGTCAAAACTGGCATTGCAAGATAGGTGTGTCAGGCAAGTTAAATTACAATGATGATCTTATTTTGATAAAAGCGTTTTGGTGGTTTTATCTATTGAGTTTTGAGTCATATGTATATTTTGGCGCTTTGGTTTGAGATTGAATGAATCCGGTTTGCTAATTAGTTTTTTGTGTTTTCTTTCTTTGTTTGTGAAGATATGACTGATGAAGGTGGGAAACCGATCTGGAAGAACCAAGTTGAGAGTTGGAAAGATAAGAAGAATAAGAAGAAAAAGGGGGGCGGTAAGGTTGCTAAAGAAGTTCAAGTGCCCGTAGATCAACATATTGAAGAAAAGCAGCAGTAAGTATTTGACATTTTAGTTCATTTTGCTTCTTTATTTGTTATACAGATCATCAAACGATCGTTGTTTTTGCAGATCAGCAGACCCGAATGCAATGCAACCACTTTCACAAATAATTCCAATTCCGAAAAGCCAGATATCACCCTATCGGACTGTTTTGAGCCCTACACTTCCAATATCTACAGCCGTCGGGTTTTAAGGTACCTAATTTCTGTTACATAAAAAGATATAAAAAAAATAATATAAAACTTTAACCAGTTATTTTCGTCTGTAGTGGTGAGTTTGTTGTGCTGAACGGGCATTTGCTGCATGATTTAACTGAGATGGGTCTTTGGTCACCCACCCTCAAGAACCAGATCATATATGGTTCAAGTCAGTGATGGAGACAGTGGATTCTAGCTTGCTTTTATGATTATGTGATGCCACCCATAACCCTGATATCCATTAATGTTATTATATTTCTGCAGTGCGTGCAGTTGTTTTTGGATTTCATACGCAAGTGTTCTATTTGCATCCTCTGGTTAGCTTGCTGAATCAAATCACTTTAACAAAAGTGGATCATTAGTTTGTCTAAGCAGCAAAAACTGATTATTGCAACTACAAGTCACAATAATTCCTTCCGGTGCGTACACAACTACCACCAGCAAAGCAAAACTGAAAATGCGAAGTCTACGGGTGACATCTAGAGTTGATTTTGTTGTCTTAAGGTGGTTATGAGGGTGTGCACCGCGAGTTCCAGGTATTTTCAACCAAAATATTTAATTATTTTTCAACTAATCATCAGAGTGTTCAAATGTTGTGGTGTATTACCAATTTATTAATGATCATGGTGTGATCTCTATAATCTTGGAGTACATGGATGGGGGATTTTTGGCTGATTTTCTAAAAAAATGTTATATCAATTCTTGAACCTTACCTTATCTTGTAGTCGTCTCTAAGCAGGTCAGAAATCTGCATTTTTTTGTTTCAAATGTGTGTTTAATAGGCGTTAAAAAAATTACCTTCCATTTTTTCCTGTAGGGACACTTTTGTCTAAAAAAGTCTTGTAGGGACACTTTTGTCCGAAAAAGATTGGAGCGTTATGATATGAGTAATCAATATATACTTTTGTAGGTTTGCTCTCTGAAGTAAAAGAGACCCACAACTAGGGGTGAGCAAGTTTAGGTCCGGACCGAAAATAACCGAGAACCGAACCGAAAATATACCCAACCCAACCCGACCCGGACCCGAACCCAAGTACCTAGGTATTTAAATCGGTTCCAATTTTTCATATAAAATATGGTCGGGTCTGGTCGGTTCTCGGTTCTTTTCATGGTAAAACTCGACTTGGACCTATGGACCGGACCCGACCCATATTTAGTGTAGTAAATCGGTTCTGTATTTTATGTTTGATCGGTTCTCGGGTCGGGTCGGGTAATGGTCGGGTCGGGTTATTCCTTTTGCTCACCCCTACCCACAACAAGCTCGAAAGACTTATAAACATGCTTAACACGTGGATCCGGCTGACGTGCAAAGATTTGTTTCCATAGCTGGTGTGTTTAGGAAGCTCGGTGGCCAGTCTGAACCCCTGGCCTGAAGCTTCTTGAACGAGGGGTTACGGGTCGATAGGATGCACTCTTTGGATTGGTATAATCTAGGCATGCTGCTTAGAGATGAGAGCTCAATGGCCCTAAGACGTAAAAAAACAGTCTGATATTGGTAAGTGCTCGCTTTTATGATGAAGTATTGCTTTGCTGAACGTTTGTTTTTGACATAACAATAGAATATTGTTTTACACTATTGGAACATCACGAATTCAGAATTGCTAAAAGAAAACCCTCTGGTATCTAATAGTATGTAGCCGAAGGCAAGCACATGGTACACCTAAGTGTCACTATCAGACGCAAGGAGACCATCATGATCAGTTGCAGGTGAGTCGGTGCTTGAGAACCAGGTGCTTTGGCATTGTCTAGATGCAAAACCGGCCTATAATGGTCTAAATTGGCTTGAGCCGGCCAAAATCGGACTGAATCTTTCAAAATTTATCTAGACCAGCCTCATATACTTAGTCACCAACCAAAAGAAAATCTGAACTTGCTGCCCTTCTGATGTCTGACCTGCAACTATGTTGAGTGATTATCTGGTTGGTTTTACATTTTCACTTAAACTCTTGAGGAAAATCTGATTCTTACATTTTCTTTCATTGTAGGATTTGGAAGATGCGATTGCATATTCAGACCAGATGGGACATTGCATGTTCCTGAATTGTCAGGTTCCAACAAATCCGACTACGGTATTGGCTATTAAGATTCCGGTAAGATACTTGGTCACCCCTTTTAGCCTCTTTTCTTTTGAATTTAGGTTAGCTACCACTTTTTTTTTTTTCTGTAATGAATGCTTGTTTATCTGTATTTCAAATTCTGTAGATGGTTGTGGTATCCTGTACAATGGGGTTAGGGTTTCACATTTGATTTTAATATGTCTACATCACAAATCAGTAATGCAATTACGTACACAGGTTAGGGCTCAATTACGTACACAGATATGCAATATTTTGATAAAGATTACTTTGAACAATGTACCTTCTAAATTTAACTTTTGGCAAAAAATTATAGGTTTCTAGAATGTGAGGATATCGGCTTCACTCATTGCACGACTAAGAATTTAAATAAAAATGTGTACTATGTGTTTGGGTCAAGCGATTTTGGATTAATAACTAGATGCCATTATTATTTTTAGTTCTTCATATCAATTCTTATACTCTTTCTATTACTTATTTATATATAATTATTAGGTACCGAAGCTTGATCCACTTTCATGCGCCCTCTGTTGGAAATGAATCGTGGAAGCTCGCAACTGATGCTTATGGTAACCCGCTCAACCTGTTTAACCCATCTCATTTAGTTAAGATTTAAATTTGGCTATTTTCCAGCTAGATCCGTAATATCTCTGGATAGGATTTTGTACCTAGGTTGTTTGTCATGACAAATTTACTTTTAAAAATTTGATCGAAACTCGCTTTCTTACTTCCAAATGACAGGTTAACAGTTTTTTTTTTTCAAAATAGACGATACTCATGCTTTGTTGTAAACACTTTTTAGGTAGCTATAGGTGTCGGCTAGCATCTTATGTGTGTTATCTGATGTGTGTACAGAAAGTGTAAATGGGCTGCTTGTGGATATTGTAACAAACCCATATGAAGCCCACAAAACATACACTATAATAGCACTGAAAGAAGACTAGGTCGTTAAGATTTGATTTTTGATTACAAGAGTAATCATCTGAAATTCTTGTAGACTTTGTGAGTCAACTAATTGCTAGCTTGATTACGGTTTTTTGTTTTAGTGTTTAAGAGATCGTCTTGTGATGAGTTTTTGAAATTTTGGTTTGAGAAATTTAGTGTAGAAATTTGTACTTTGAACGTCAAGAACAAGATGCTCAACTGATTTCAGGATTCTGGAGTAGTAGGCAAGGTATGGTTGTCTTAAGTTATAATTTTAAATTGATTATATATTTGAAGAATAAACATTATCTTTTCAATTGTATATCATGTTGCCGTCTGTACAAGTGGCTATGAAATGCATAAAGAGGGTTGGGTCTGAACTTGATGCATTGGATGGACCCGATAAAGAACCAAATAGAGAGTTTTTTCTGCTTCAAGGTGTTCGTCATGTATTTTTTATATCTTTAGGCATTGCAAAATGGGTGTGTTAGGCAAGTTTGGTTGTGGTTCACATTGGGTTTTGGGTCAAAACTGGCATTGCAAAATATGTGTGTCAGGCAAGTTAAATTACAATGAAGATCTTATTTTTTAGATAAAAGCGTTTTGGTGGTTTTATCTATTTCATTGAACAGACACTATGATCAACAAACCGTATCTTTATGCCTTTTATAAGTGGGTCTTTTTGGGTATATAATGTATCTCTTTGGGGCAAAATGGGAATTTGTTCGGGTCAAACTATCAAATTCAAAAGAACAATGTTAGTCTTCAAGTAACTACAGATTCATTCTCTTTCGCAGTAATTTTGTTTTTTAATGATCATTCACAGTTATGATTTTGAAACTGCTGTTGGAACCAAGTTTGCATGTTGGAGAGCTTTTGGTGGGTTTTTTTATACCAACCGACTTATTATCTTGTCATGCTACAATATATGTCTATACGAGAAATATATGTAATGTAATATATGTATATATCTATAGGTGACTGCTTTATGATGTTGCATTGGATTTCCGCCCGTTTTTTAGTTGTGGTACTTCCCTTGATGTTTGATACAAAGAAACGTGTTTGTGTTTTCGGCCCGACCTGTTTGTGCAGTTTCAATTTATACTCTTGAATCGGTTGTGTTGTTACAGAAGAGACAACCTTTGTCTATATGGATATCCAAATAAAAGTTGGGAAAGTGACTCTTCCAACAGAGAATGTCCCATCAAAGATTCCTGACTTAATTCTTGGAATCAACTTTGCAAGAGATGACATGGACCGGAGAGACTGGCTCTTCTTGGTTGCAATCCACAGTGACTCGTGGTTTATCTCTTTGGATTTCTTTTATCCTCATGGTCGTCTCTAAATGCAACTAATAGGTTCTTCCTTTCTTTCTTTTGACATACGTTACGGGTTCATACTATTTATCACTTTTATTTGCATGATGTTTTTCTGTTGTGTTGTGTGGCTTATTAGATGCTCTCAACCATTTGTTGTTCTCCTCATCTCAATACGGGCCATAACAGACTCAAGATGAAACTCATTTTAGAAAAGTATAATTTTGGTCCAGGTGAAAATGGATTCTCACAAACATGGGTTAGGGTAAAAACTGACCTTAGAAATAAAGATCCTGCCAGAGCATCTTCCATTTCTCATATTCTTTTTTTATTCTTACAGGGATCGTTTGATACCTCGATTAACGATCTGGAGCTGTAAGAGAATGTTTAGCTGTACAAGACAAGCCTAAATACAAGAGTAGTGAAGCTAGCGAAAGCAAATCTAGGATCCCACAAAAGGTAAGAAAGGTAAAATGTGTAAGAGTCTTTCAACATTTTTTTGTTAATATCTCCAGGTGAGGGGACGTGCAGCCAGAGATAACTTTTATCAATAAAACTGTATGGGTTCATGAAAGAGAGTCTAAGGAGGTTTTGGTGTGTATGTAGAATGTTTTGGTTAAGGGTGGGTACGATGAAATAAAAATGATTTTTGAAAAGGGTGAGGTTTGAAATTTGATCTCGAACCACAATGGTTTTTCAAGTTGAATCATAATATAATTTATTGGTAAATATGTTGATGTTGTATATGTATGTTTTGATGCATAATTTTTGATAAGTTATTACGCTTAAAGTTTTCTAACTTACTTACGTGGAGCAATATGGTAAGCGGATGAGAGTGAGCAAGTAACAGGCTTACCCAACAAAGACAAGAAACACGGACCGAACGAACCAAAACCCATGTCTAAATGAGTAGCTTGGGGTGGTCCTTCAGTTCTATATTATTGGTTTCGCGGTTTTGGTTCGGTTCTCTGGTTTGGACCGAAGAAACCCAACTAGCAAAAGAAAAAAAACAAGCCGAAGTCACATCCCAGTAATTACTTGATATTATTATTATTATTATTGTTATTATATTTTTTAAACTTTGAGTCAACTTATGATCTCCTGGTTGACTGTTAAGAAAATAAAATAAGAAAGTCAAGTTTCAATTTTTAATAACATATTGTCTACGCTGACAAAGTTTTCATCCAACTACATGTTTGAGTTTGACAATTGGTCTTTCAAAACTGAAAGATTTATAGTTATAAATTTTATTAGTAATATGCAAGAATCAACAATCATGATTGGGTCAAAAATGGATTTTAGAGTCACCATATTATACGCTTTGCCTTTTTTTAGGTCATCTACTATGTAGTATATAAGATTGATGATATGATTTATTGGTAGATTTGTTGCTGTTGTAATTGTTTGTTTTGATGTATGTTGAGCAGGACGTTTGATCTTCCAAGGGAGTATCACAGTGCGTGTGTGCAGATTATAATGTAGTATAGGCCGGATGCACATTTATTTCCTTTTCTTTGTCCATAGATTAGGCTGTCATCTTGCGTGTGTGACGTCATTATTTTTCTTTTCATCTTCTCATAGATAAAAATAAGTCGTAAAAAACATGTGTACCTTTAACGTTTTTCTTGTGACTAAAAGTTTGTAAGTTTGTTTATATAACAGAGAAATTGAAAAGATGTGAAGTAATGATTTATATGGTTTTTTCCTTTACTTCATTTATATAGAAGCTGTTATTAGGTTTGAATAGTGGCAACTTTGTTCATTCAAGATTGGAAGTATAATCTAGGGTAAATTACACTTTTCGTCCTTTATGTTTATAACGGATTGCAACGGATGACCTTTAACTTCAATAATTACAGTCACAGTCCTTTTTTTATTAAAACCATTACACCTTAGGTCCTTTTGCACTAACTAGGTTAAAATTTTCAATTAAGTCTGATCAATTAAGGGTAATTTAGTCATTTTAAAAACTTTATTAAAAATAGTTTATAAAAAACAAGTCAACAAAAAAAATCCCCCTCTAAAGTCAACAACCTCCTTCTCCCTAACCTTGTAACCTTTGAACTTCACCACTGCCACTCCAGCCACCACCACAACGACCACCTAAACGCCTCACTACCACCACTCTGGCCTCCACCTAAACGCCTCACCACCCATCTCTCTTCCTCCCGAAGACCACCATCCATCACTATTAACAACCACCGACAATATTTTGCAACAACTGATTCAAGTCATACGATTCTGCAGTTTGCAACATACACAACGTCTGCAAACAGTCAAGGGACTCTAAATGATTAGACGTTAATTCCAAATCACCATCAGACCCCTAGAAAAAACATAAAAGCAAAACAACCCATCGATTTTTTTCCAAATGAAAACAATAATAAACATTTATCACTCTATACCATCTGCTCATGTGTAACATGAAGTCCTTTCAAATTAGGCGAGTTTTGTAGCATGTATAGAGCACCTTTAAGTTGACCCAAATCACCAAAATTAAAACTTTGGAACTCTAATTTCTTTAAGCATTTTGCCTCCGCCTCATGTGGAAGCCACTTTGGGAACTTTTCTGCTACCAAAAACTGTGGGGTAAAAGTGAGATTTAACTTACAAAAATAACATGATAACTACACTACACCTACTAATATTTTGTGCAAAATACCTTAAGAAAATATTTCAGATCTGAAAAAAAAAAACTAAAAGTAAAGTCTTACTTGCTGGATATCCATGTAACTCATCAAATCACCCACAAGTTTGATTTTTTTTCAGAATCAAACCAGACCTCACTTGCTCAAACTGAACCACACGCCCAAATAATGAGCAAATCAAGAAACCCCAAATCTCCTTATTCAGCAATAAAGTGAACAAACATAAATAGATATCCTGAATCTATACACATCAGACCTGCATAATATGCAAAAAGATGCAAAGAACCCTAATCTTTAAAGTAATGAAAGTGAACTAAAAGGCAGACTTTTGCCATTTTGGATAAGTATTTGGAAATTGACGGAAACCTTTATTTTATGGAGGGAAAAGGGGAAAGTTTTGAGGAAAGATTTAAACCCTTGTTTGTTACATTGTGTGGATCCAACAAGAAGACGAATTTGATGGATATAAACCGGCATCGGATTTAGTTTTAAGATGGGGGCAGTGGGTGGTTAAGGTGGGTGTTAGAGAGTGGTGGTGGGTTGTTGATGGTGGTGATGGGTGTTAGAGAGAGAAGGGTGAAAGAGAGAACTGAAGAAAAGAGATGGGATTTGGTGGTGGTGGCGGCAGATTTGATGGTGGTGGTGGGGGGTTGGTTGGAGAAAGACACAGAACTGATGGTGGTGGGGAGATAGAGGAGTTTATTTGTTTAAATATATTATTAAATATAGTGGTAAAATTACAAATGTACCCTCATGTGCCTTGCACATGCCATAGTTAACTGAAAATTTTAACCAGGTTATGATCAAAGGACGTATCGTGTAATGAGTTTTACAAATAAAGGATTGTGACTGTAATTATTGAAGTTAAAGGCTATCCATTGCAATACTATACAAACATAAAGGACGAAAAATGTAATTTATCCTATAATCTATTTTCTTACAAATGGGTCGCCAGGTTTGTCAGTTTATGATCATATCTTTTTTGTTATTTTTTCTATTTAGTGGTCAAAACTTCTTGAATAGTAGTTAGGGGTGGCAAAATGGGTGGGTTGGGTATGTTTGGGTAATGGGTTAGGATGGGTATGGGTTAGAATGGGTTTGGGTTAGAATGGGTTTATTAAGAAATGGGTTTAGGTCAAGATGGGTTTTGTCAAGATGGATTTGGGCATGATAGGCTAAAAATATAAATAAAAATAAAAAAAATTAAAAAAATTAAAAAAATTAATAAATTAAAAAAAATTAAAAAAACAAAAAAAAAATCAAAAAAATTTAAAAAAAATCAAAAAAATTTAAAAAAAAATCAAAAAAAAATTAAAAAAAAAAGTTCAGTGCTTTTTGAGGATTGTACGTCAAGATGAACTTTACCGTACCGTACTTGTACCATCAAATATTCAGTGAAAACCTAATATAAGATCCAACACCTATAAGTTTCTACAATTCGACTAAAATTGCTTGTTGATTAACCCTACTCAATATGATCATTCAATTACACACACATAATGCAATACCATATAAAAGTGACCAAGACAACTAAAACTTGAGTGGCAAACACACAACACACATATATATATCAAGGACATCCATGCAAATGGTTATATAGTCAAAATTTATATGTTATAACATTAGAATGCATTACATGTAATATGTACACACATAAGCAAGATGAATCCCCTAAAATACAAAAAAAATTATGACAAAAAATGGCAAAATAATGATGATCATTGAGCATAAGCAGTTCTCCCACTATTTGGAAGAAGTCCATCCTTAGCCTTTTCAGAAAGAATCTTAAACACTGCATCCATGTTCCCTTGTTTTGGTTTATCTCAACAAGAGCCTTTGCCACCTCAGCATCCGTAACCTTACAACTTCTCAACACACAATTGTTTGTTCGTAACTTCACTCGACTCAACAGTCATTTCACCTTTCACAAGTTCTTTTACTAATGTGATAATCGTTGCAGCGTGCGGCATATATCCATGACTCACCACCTCTTTATATAACTTAAAAGATTTCCTCAAGTTCCCGCCTTTACAATGGCCATGGATAAGAACATTATAAACAACTTCAGTGGGTGCTTGTTTTCTTTGAAGCATTTTATCAAACACCTTATCTGCTTCATTCATCAAGCCTTTCATGCAGAACCCTTTTATAAGAGCTACATCGCTTTTCAACTCCATGTTCAGTGAAAACCTAATATAAGATCTAACACCTACAAGTTTCTACAATTCTATCACAAATGAGCTGAACAAATCGAACAATACACCTACGAGAGTCCGATCTACATCTTACAAACAGATCTAAACTCATATTAAGAACTAGAAATGCGAAAATTACAGTGGATAAAGTGATAGACAACACACCTTGATCATATCGATAGGCTGGATGACACATGTAGCAAGCATACCAGAAGCTCCGCCATTAACGAACGGCTTGATCGTCGGCCACACACCGCCGATTGGCTTTGGTTTCTCCACTCCCATTTTGACGAGATTTGGGGGAAATTAAGAGAGAGAGAGAGAGAACGCAAGCAGTGAGCCAGTGGGGTAGATTCAAATGGAAAGCAGAGTAGTAATGAAACGATGCTAGAAAACCCATCCTGACCCACATGTTATTTTGTTATTTTTTAAAGTTACCCATCTTGACCCATTTAATATTTCTTGTTAACCCAACTTAACCCATCTATTACAAAAATAATACCCATCCTAACCCAAAGTTGAATGTATGGGTTGATTTTGCCACCCCTAATAGTAGTGGATGATAGACGTTTGCTTTAGCTGTGCAACATATTAGGATATTTGGAAGTCAATTTGCAGAAGTGTAACATCTTTGTATATAACTTGGTTATTCTAAATAGGTGGTTTTCTAACCTGAGGTTTTCTATTACGGGTCAAAATGGGTTGGGTCAAGCACCAACACTTTTTGTTAATGTAGATCAAATTTTATTAATGTAGATTAAATTTCCGGCCATGAAGGTAGGGTCAAGTTCAACTCGTCAAGACTTTTTGTTAAGACTGTGGGGTATGGGGCTTGGGTTGGGGCGTGGCCCTTGGGGCTTGGGTTTGAAGCCGGGCGTGGGGCGGCCTTGAGATCCGATGTGGCGGCCTCCTATTCGCTGTCCACCGCCATGTCATAGCGGGTGTTTGTAATTTTTTTTAATAAACTGCCAAGCCAAGCCACGCCCCCAACCCAAGCCCCGCCATACCCCACGGACACGTCACTCACCGGTGGGGGGGCTCCAACTCCACGTGTCAACTCATGCCCCCAACCCAAGCCCCACCATACCTCACGGTCTAAGTAGTTTAATCTTATCTTAGGTCAGCATGAGGAAGAGAAGTTATATGTGTTTCAAGGTGGACCTATAATCTTATCTTAGGTTAGATAATCATATATACCAGTTCAAGCCTTCATGGTAGTCTATTATTATTTTTAGATGAATATGAAATGTAATTTGTGCTTTGTTGATGCAGATTGAGAATGAATACATATGAAGTATATATGCTACTCCTTTAAAGACATCCTAGAAATGACACATTTTATTATTGAAAACTAAATTTTCCTAACCCGGGATGTTCCCGGGTGATAGCCTAGTATTAATATATATATTTAAAAACTATAATTTGATTGTTCAAATTCTCGATCTCTCTATACTCTCTAATTAGTAATTTAATTATTTTAAATATTTTGATTCTTTTAATTTTAGAAGACACACGTAGAAAATTTCAATTATTGAAATGTAATTTAAGTTTTATTATTAGTTTATTATTATAATTAATTCAGCTGCTTCAGTTATTTGGCGTATATAACTTTTAAAATACGATGTTTTATAAAACAATAAATATATCTTTAGAACGAGAATATTTTTGTCTACATTTGGGTCTAAGTTTCATTAAAACTAGAGTAGGTTCAAAATACAATGTATTTTATAATTTAATTATTATAGGGTTCCTAGGCCCATCTAGAAACTTCATATTTCTTACGGTTAACCTACCCGTAAGTTACATGTCTAATAATATAAGTTTTTATAGACTTTTATTTTATTAGAAAAGGGCACTCATATATAAGCTAATTAATTATTATAATATTTCAACCAACTATAGAAAATAGTGTTTAAAACTATTTGGGTTGAATATTTATATAAAAAAAATAAACTAGTTACTAGTGGTAAATAAATTTAACCATACTTATAATTTATATGATAAAAATAGGGATGTTACAAAAACTCAAATATTTTGAATTTGAATCCCCGTGGTTTCAATCTTGTTGCCATTTTCATCTAAAAGCAAAACCCGGTTAGACTTTTCAATTAAAATCCAGCTTTTTTACACAGGTTTTGATCATTCTCAATATGGTGTTGGTCATTGGCAAAGGTTTTGTTCATTTTCAACATGTTTTTGGTCACTGAATAACCTGGATGTTGAAAAATCTGACCATGTTTTGCTTTTAGATGAAAATGACAACAAAATTGAAACTACAGGGACCCAGATTCAAAAGGTTTGAGTTTTGAACTAAAGTGATAAAAGTAATCAAACCTCAGGGAACATTTGTCTGTTTACTCTTTCAAGTTATACATAATGCACTTTAAATAACCCTAGAAATCACCTTAGATTAAAAATTAAAAAAAAAACTGAGATCAAAACACAATATTTTACTATTTGTTTGTTTTTGTTTTTATTTTTGTAATCTTATCATCGAATATCTTTTCATGAATAGTGGCTAGGAATATAATTGGCGGGAAAAGATGGCACCACTAAATTAAAAATTAGAGTAAACTGTAATTTTACTCCCTGGGGTTTAAGCCAATTGCCACTCTGACCCCCTCCATAGAAATAATTGCAATTACCCCCCCCCCCCCAACGTTGATGTTCTGTCGCAATTTTACCCCCTGCTATCAAATAAGTTAACAGATCTGTTAAATGGAATGTGAAATGACTATGTTACCCTTTCATATTACCCCTTATGGTTTGTTCTACTCTGCAATATTACTCCCTCTCTCATAAGCCCACCACCACCACCACCACCATCAACCACCACTGCCACTACCTATCACCACCACCACCGTCTCCCCCACCAAGCACCACTTCCACAACTATCAGTGGTCGTAACTTCCATTTACTCATACTTATCCATCCTCCTCAACCACTTTCAAAAACTCTAATCCTTTCTGCAATGTTTCTTTCTATCTACAATAAGCATTCACAACAATACTACAAGTATTAGTAACCATTTATTCATTTGCCTAAATTTAACTGTTCCTACCTGTCATGGCCCCCGACCCGGTTTTACCCGGTTTAGAGGCTGCGGGATAGAAAATCCCGTGGTATTGGTGTCTAATTAGGCAGCCCGGAAATTTTTAACAAGACCGTTCAAACTGAAAACACCCATTTATTTTATTTCAAATTTCGGGACAAACCCCGTAATTTACAATAAAGGAATTCCACTGGGAAATCCCTTGGTTACAAAAACATGTTTATTTATTTACTGAGCCACTTTATCCAAGCTGGTAGTGCTACACGGCACTTTTCCTTGTTCACAGTAAATCACCTAAAACATGTTTAAAAAGATTTTGTCAGCGGGGAAACACTGGCGAGTCATCCAATTTGCATAAAACGACACATTGTTATAGATTACAGTATTAAGAGCGATTACAATTGCCCCTATCTTATAATTATCTGGTCCCGTTGTCACTCGACCGGATCTACTTGTCACTCGACCGGATCTACGACTGTGGTCATACAACTATTGGGTCCGTTCAACCAATAGTGACGAGTATTCACCTAAGAGTGATAAAACTGTAGTAATTATGCACAATACCCCACTTACTGCCAATAATTTAAGATAACAAAGACTTAATCCCTGTAAAATATAACTGGAAAACATTTAGGTATTGTAAAATACTTTTGATAAAAAGAGAATGACTCACATTACAATTTTAACTGGACAGAGTTTTGCCTACTGATTAAGCCTGGTAACCTAGTTAAATAATGCAAACGAAACTCGGTTAGTAACTTAATACAACATTTACGATAAATTCACGAAATCAAAACCCTCACGATGAATAACAAAGTATAGCCCGAATTCAGGCAACACTTAAACATCCATCGGATCGGTTTCAATCGATCGGACATTGTATCGTAGCAGTGATCGAGTTATTACCCTGTAATCGTAGCAGCGTCTCGACCCTTAAACGCATGTTTATAAGCCGAATTTTGACGTTTTGAAAGTGAATTTCGAACACAGAAGAAAGTCCATGCAACGTCCAATTTATAGCTGATTTTTGAGTTCTACGTGACCCGCGTAAGCCTGAAGGAAAACCTTCGCGGCCCGCAAGGGCCACCCTAGCTATGGCTAGGGCTGCCGTGTCACGATGTAGGTCTGCCACGTGGCCCTAAAACTTATCCGGAGATTCAATGGGCTGTCGCGCCCCGCGTAAGCTTTACTTAATTCTTACGCGGCCCGCGACCAACTAATAAAATTTGATTTTCTTGATTTTTCATGAAATTTAGGGTTTTAGGGGTCCGGGTTTCCACTTATGGAGTGTTTTAGGACATTTTTGTGCAGGTCCTTACATCCTCCCCGCCTTATTTAAAATCTCATCCTTGAGATTTACTGGAATAAGTGAGGATATTTTTGCTTCATTTTCGATTCCAGTTCCCATGTGTATTCAGGTCCTCTATTTGAATCCCACTTGACTTTGACTAGTACCAATCTCTTATGTTTAAGGTGTTTGACCTTTTTGTCTTTAATTTGGAGAGGTTTCTCAACAAATTTTAGATTTTCATTTACCTCTATATCTTGAAGAGGTACTACCAATGATTCATCAGATAAACACTTCTTGAGATTAGATACATGAAACACATCATGTACCCCGACTATCTCTTCTGGTAGTTGCAGTCGATAGGCAACTGGTGCTATTCGTTGGGTAACTGTGAATGGGCCTATGTATCTTGGAGTTAGCTTTACCTTCTTACCGTACCGAACTACCCCTTTCCAAGGAGAAACTTTCAAAAGTACCTTGTCTCCAACTTGGAATTCTAGCGGCTTGCGTCGATTGTCTGCATAACTCTTCTGGCGATCTCGAGCTGTTTTTAGTCTTTCCTTTATTTGAGTTATCTTGTCGGTGGTTTCCTATACAATCTCGGGACCTGGTAATTGACTTTCTCCTATTTCTGCCCAGCATACGGGAGTTCGACACTTTCGTCCATATAGTGCTTCGAATGGGGCAGCATTGATGCTGGTGTGGTAACTATTGTTATAGGAGAATTCTATTAGTGGTAAATGATCATCCCAGTTTCCACCGAATTCGATGACACATGCTCTGAGCATGTCTTCAAGGGTTTGGATCGTCCTTTCACTTTGTCCATCCGTTTGAGGATGATATGCAGTACTTAAATTTAATCGCGTACCCATTGCTCCTTGGAAACTTGTCCAAAAATGTGAAGTGAAACGACTATCCCTATCTGACACAATGATGTGTGTAAAATGCAACATATAAATTACATCAAATAAGGAATAAAACTAACCCTTTTTTAGTACTAATGTTGGAAAAAGTGTGCTTTTGTCTGCCTTTTGTATTTTCATGATTAAATGAGCTCAAATAGACAAAAGAAGCAAAAATACAGCTAAATCTAACATAAATACAAGAAAATGAATAAATGTGGCATGCCCGACCCCTCGACAGCATCTTCCCAAGTAAAAACAAGACATCAGAAGGCTGAACACACCTCGTGCCCATCGGACATAGGGGCGTGTCCAAGTGTCTGCAGAAAAGACAAAGTTGTAGAAGCTTCTATTTCCCAACATGGGGGGGGGGGGGGGCGTGCCCAGCGGACACGGGGCCGAGGTCAACGCTAAGATTTGCAGAATCTAAGCAAATCTTGATAGTACAGATACGCTTCTACACACGGGGCCGTGCCCAGCGGACACGGGGCGTGGTCAACTAGTGCAGACAAACTTCAATTAATGAAGAAAGAGAAAGTGGATGGACACGGGGCCGTGTCCGGGCTTCTGTGCAGGCTATAAATAGAGGTGCTTGGTTCACTTCAAAGGCATCCATTGGCAAACCACCTCTCTCACACTTCACCCACCCTCTACCACCATCACAACCCACATCCACCACCATCATCCATCATCCATCATAGAGTGTGTGTAGTAGTCTCGGGATCCAAGATTGATAGTAAGAGTTCTTGACAATCAAAGGCCATGTTTGCCTAAGTCTCTTACAATACTTGGTGAAGACAAGCATTTGGTGTTATAATTTTGTTTTTTAATCTTTTCGCACTTTTTATTTGGTTTTGTATTAATGACTTTAATAACTAGTTTCTTATGTTGAAGGTGAAACTTCCTTATCATTTGTCCGTGGTGTCTTGGCGTTATTTTACTGTCTATATAAAATAAAAGATTTACACCATTCATGTCTCCACGGTCTATATGCAGATATGTTGGCTACCTGGTCGGGGCTTAAGGGAATGGTTTGGTAAGGTTCTTGCCTTGTTCAGTGTATAGATCCTGCAAGGACCTGGATCAAGCTTAGTAGGACCTTCTTCAATACCCACTAGTATTGGATGACGGGGGTGCAAATGGCTTTATCCCCTCATATGTAAACTACTATTAATACATTAACCCGGCTACTTGGGATTGTATCCCTGCTGACTCAAACCACTTAGCCGAGGGTAACGTCACCTTCAAAAGAGGGGCCTACCACATTACGCATTAATAACTTAATTAATTTTCTTCCAATAATCCAACCCTTTAGGATTGTATCCTTGCTGACTCAAACTACTGGGTTGAGGATAAAGTCACCTTCAAAAGAGGGGCCTACTACTATAACGAAGATAATCTCTTAAAAAGTGCAAAAGTGCGGAAAACATCAAAGGTTACACTAAAGGCGAGTCGGATCCAAGTGATTCATCTTGTCTATCTGTTTTTATTTTTATTTTCAGCATTTTTAGTTTTTATTTTCATGTTTAAACCTTTTTCTAAAATTTTTGATTTGATTAGACGTTGAGAATAAACCGGTACTAAAAGCTCTTGTGTCCTTGGACGACCTCGGTATCTTACCAACGTTATACTATGCTCACGATGGGTGCACTTGCCCATATGTGTGTTTAGTGTTAGTAAAATATCGTGTTTTATAAATTTAAAACTTGACTAAAGTGTTAAAAAGGGCTAAAAATATACATTAAAAATTACATAACACTCACACGCATCAAGTTTTTGGCGCCGTTACCGGGGACACGAGGATTTTAAGAATGTTTAGAATCAACGGCCTAATCGTTTTTCTTATTTTTCTGTTTTTTAGGATTTTTCTTAGATTTTCAGCTTCTGCAGAGCTCAGCACGGGCCGTGCCCGCTGAACACGCCCCGTGCCCAATCTTTGGTGCTGGCAATCCTGTTTTAAGTCAGACAATAGCTGAACACGGGGCCGTGCCCACTAAACACTCCCCGTGCCCAAGCTTCAGATACTGAAAACAGAGCCGTAAGATCCCGACGGCTGGTAATTTCTGACGCAATCATGAGTGATACTGATAATCTTTACCTTCACTCCTCTTATGGTACGTGGTGTCAATTATGTGGCGGAAATCATGAAGATTTAAAATGTTATTTTTTAAATTATACTCCCCACTATATAGACCCATTGTTTTCCTGTAGCATTAAGAGGGGTGAAAGTAAAAATAATCCCTATCTCTCCCTCAAATACTCTTAATCGTCCCTTCTAGATGAAATGCTTCTTGAAGAATTCTTTCAGCTAGAAGAACTAATTCTCTGATGGATAAAAGAACTTGAGATGGATATAACTAATTCATCTCAAGACGACATCCAAGGAGAATTATTGAGATCACATTCGGATAAAAACAACATCGTCGCTCCCGAAATCACCTCTAACTCTTGCGAAGACTTGAGCGATAGTCGTCCCTGTGTCGATTGTGTCATGAAGGACTCCCCATCGACTTCCGTCGATGCATATATAGACCTGAGCGATTCGACATACACCTTCTTTAACGAGAGCCCGGATAAGGGTTGGACTTGTCCACCTACATTTAGCATAGGAATCACCCTTTCCGATAACCTCTTGCGTTCTCGTCTTAAAATAGGGCAATTAAGGTATCTCAGGCACTTCGGTGTTGTTCCGTCCAGTAAGGAACCACCGGATCCGGATAAATTCCTTAAAAATAGACAAAACTTCATAAACAGCCTCTAGGCATGGGGCCGTGTCCAGGTCAGCACGCCCCCGTGTCCACCAAAAGATTCCCGTCTAACTTTTGGTCAGAATACGGACAAAAAGTGCCAGAATCTTGTCTGCACACGGGGCCGTGTCCAGCGTGCTGTCGTTTTCTATAAAGGCAGTAAGATTCCTGCACATTTGGACCATTCCAAAGACAGAGATTTGGTGGGATCTTCACACATACCATACTAGGTATATTCAAAAGAAGGTTCTCAACAACCATCTTGTCTTTTCTACTTTTGTCCATTGCCTTCTTCTTCATTTTTCACTCAACACCTCCATTAGAGCTTGAAATCACCATGGTTGCAATCTTTATTGTGATGCTTGTTAAATTTTTATTCAAGGAATCTTGTTAAAAATAAGTTTTACAACACTGTTTTAAGTTATTTCTGCTTAAAAATGCTTCAAAAGTCAGAAAAATAATTTAAAGCTCCAAGATTCCTTGTTCCAAAAATCTGCAGAAAGTTGGACACGGGGCCGTGCTCAGTGAGCACGGGGCCGTGTCCGAGGTGCTGTTACTCTAAAATGAACTCTTTTCGGTTTGTTTTCTTAGAATGACGAGCAGAAACAGCGGAACATCTTCATCACACTCAAGGAACAACCGTCAAGGGAGAAGGTCATCGGTAGAAGACTCTCTTGTTAACTATATCTATGCCTTAAGATAGGCCATTGACGAAATGACGGGGGTTGAGGAAGCTCTGGTCGACCATATCAATCATTTATCGGTGGGTTTAGAAGGGTGTCTTAGGGAGGTCAGCCTTTTGCACCAAAGGTTGAATATCCTCGCTTCTCCTCCTTTGGTACCAATCGTTACACAAAGGGCATGGAATGTGGTACCTGAAGTTATCATATCGGCCGAGTGGTACGCCATGCATACGGAACCCCCTCGAGACATATTACATGGGGTCCCGGTTGCCGTCGCTCCTCCACCGCAAGATATTGTGGAAAATGAGCCCGCCTTCTTCCTTCCACGAGAAATTGAGGAATGGCTCAACGGCAACCAGGGGACACCTCTCGGTCCCGAGTTCTACAATGCCTTTAAGAATACCGGAAAGCTATTTCCGGGCTTTTGTTATTCCTATAAATAAGGGTAGAACTTATTAGGATGATTTCATGTATCACTTGACCTAACTATCTTAGGAACTTTTTAACTTTTTATTTTTCTTTTTTATTAGGACCTTATGTAACTCTCTCTATTGAATGAATGATGGTTTTCAAAATTATTTGGTGTTTGGATGATGTTGTAATGGGTAAAACACACTCGGGATGGTGAATGATACTAAGGGAAACTTGAACCAACACCCCATGCACGAACACAGAGCCTCCCGAACATTTTTCTTCGTTACAGCAAGTTCAGCACTGGCCGTGCCCAGCCAACACGGCCCCGTGCTCAAGGGTCTGCAGAAAAACGCCCAGTTCAGGTAACTGGACACGGGGCATGTTCGTTGAACACACCCCCGTGCCCAGCCTTCTGTTACATTTTGTTAACTTTATGTTATTGGCAATCTGAACACGGGACCGTGCCCGGTCACCACGACCCGTGTCAAGATGCTCAGTAACATAAATTTTTGCTTTCAACACACCTTTTACACATTCAATCAACCTAAAAACTTATTTTTGGGACACATTGAGGACAATGTGTAATTTAAGTGTGTGGGGGATGCTAAAACCTTGAATTTTGCAAGTCCTAATTACAAGCCTTACACAAAACTCTATTGGAACCGCTAAACACCCCAAATTTTTTCAAAAACTTTTCATTTTTTTTACTTGTCTTGGTTTAAATTGGGAATAACAAGTTCTAAAAAGGTTATATTTTTACAAATTTAGAACCGATAGCGTCGTGATAAAAAGAACCAACATAAGAAAATTATGAAACGACATGACAAATCTAATTAAAATTTGATTGTATATACTTGATCATATTAAAAACCCATTCTCACAGAAAGTGAGTTTTGAGCCTTTATTGAGCATACAAATACACATCTTTAAACTAAATGCTCATTTTTCGTGTGTGAATAGCCGCTTGGTTTCTTACGACTCTAGAACTTGCCATGACGATACATTCCCGGTCCTTACCAACTTAAACCCAAGTAAGTAAATGATGGAGGCATTAGGACTAACCCATTTTTCTTTCAACACCATTATTTTTCTTTTTTTTTACCACCTACCCAAAATCCCCATAGTTAACCCCTTTGAGCCTAAACCTTTCATTTCTAAACCCACAAAACAAACACCCTTTACCCACCAAAACCCTTTTTCATTTTAAACCCTTTATTTTAGTAAAAAGCTCAGTTTTCATGTGACATCCCTTAAAAAAAATTAATGAAGTCAAGCAATAAACAAACAATTTCATCAAAAGAAACTTTGTTTGAAAAATACTTCATTAGAATAAAAAGTCACAAAAATAAAAAGTTTTACAAAAACCGACGCTTTTTACGCCTTTTGCCCTTTTCTACTAACCACTAACCCAAAACCACCTACCTTTAACCCAAACCTAACCCTTCCCCAAAGTCCTCTGGATATTTACAAAGGTGTATAGTTAAAAAGGAGGATGATTGATTGCTTGGCAAGCATATGATAGAAGTAAGTTCCATGCCGGTCCCGAGTGTTTCACAAAAAAATACATCTTCAGCCGAGTGTTGAGTGATCTCCCGTGAGGTATGTGAACTTGTATATAAATGAAATTTTAAAGAGGCATGTTATGCCCAAATAAGTAATTTCTCTTATGAAATGTTCTAAATAAATCATAACGAATATGATTGTAAATAACATAAAAATAAAACCTAATAAAGATATTGGAATCCCGACACTCAAGACAAGCCCAAAACTTCTCTTCTACCCATTCTATTTGGGTGTGTAAGCCACATTGTAAAAAGTTTTGCTTGAGGACAAGCAAAGATTCAAGTGTGGGGGTATTTGATGTGTGTAAAATGCAACATATAAATTACATCAAATGAGGCATAAAACTAACCCACCCTCCACCACCATCACAACCCACATCCACCATCATCATCCATCATCCATCATAGAGTGTGTGTAGTAGTCTCGGGATCCAAGATTGATAGTAAGAGTTCTTGACAATCAAAGGCCATGTTTGCCTAAGTCTCTTACATCACTTGGTGAAGACAAGCATTTAGTGTAATACTTTTGTGTTTTAATCTTTTCGCACTTTTTATTTGGTTTTGTATTAATGACTTTAATAACTAGTTTCTTATGTTGAAGGTGAAACTTCCTTATCATTTGTCCGTGGTGTCTTGGCGTTATTTTACTGTCTATATAAAATAAAAGATTTGCACCATTCATGTCTCCACGATCTATATGGAGATATGTTGGCTACCTGGTCGGGGGTTAAGGGAATGGTTTGGTAAGGTTCTTGCCTTATTCAGTGTATAGATCCTGCAAGGACCTGGGTCAAGCTTAGTAGGACCTCCTTCGTTACCCACTGGTATTGGATGACGGAGGTGTGAATGGCTTGATCCCCTCATATGTAAACTACTATTAATACATTAACCCGGCTACTTGGGATTGTATCCCTGCTGACTCAAACCACTTAGCCGAGGGTAACTTCACCTTCAAAAGAGGGGCATACCACATTACGCATTAATAACTTAATTAATTATCTTCCAATAATCCAACCCTTTAGGATTGTATCCTTGCTGACTCAAACTACTGGGTTGAGGGTAACGTCACCTTCAAAAGATGGGCCTAATACTATAACTAAGATAATCTCTTAAAAAGTGCAAAATTGCGGAAAATATCAAAGGTTACACTAAAGGCGAGTCGGATCCAAGTGATTCATCTTGCCTATATGTTTTATTTTATTTTTATTTTCTGCATTTTTAGTTTTTATTTTCATGTTTAAACCTTTTTCTTAAATTTTTGATTTGATTAGACGTTGAGGATAAACCGGTACTAAAAGCTCTTGTGTCCTTGGACGACCTCGACATCTTACCAACGCTATACTACGCTCACGATGGGTGCACTTACCCATATGTGTGTTTAGTGTTAGTAAAATATCATGTTTTATAAATTTAAAACTTGATTAAAGTGTTAAAAAGGGCTAAAAATATACATTAAAAACTACATAACACTCACACGCATCACACAATAGAGAGTGGGACTCCACATAAATATACTACTTCGTCTACGTATAACTTTGCTAATCTTTCCATGCTAAAGGTTTCCTTCATTGGCAGGAAATGAACTAATTTGGTTAATCGATCTACAATTACCCAGATTGCATCATTACTTTTCCTAGTCTTGGGTAGCTTGGTAACAAAATCCATTGTTGTTAGTTCGCATTTCCATACGGGCATTTATAACTGTTGAAGTAACCCTGAAGGTTTCTGATGTTCTGCCTTAACTTGTGAACAAGTTAGACATTAGAAATGTATCTAGCTATGTCATTTTTCATTCCTATCCACCAGAAGTTATTTCTTAAATCTTGATACATCTTGTTATTACCAGGATGCATCGTATATTTAGATTTATGGGCTTCCTCTAAAATCTTATCTCTTAAATCTCCTTGCCGAGGTACCCAAATTCTTTTCTTGTGGAATCTCCAAATTCCATCAGTCCCTTGTTCTAAATCTTTTATTAATCCTTTCATTCCTTCAGCATCATCCATGAGTGCTGTTTCCTGGACATTCTTCAGTTGTTTCATTAAATCTAGTTGTATATTTAATCTTAAAGCACGAACTCGCCTTTGCTTCTCATGGTATTTACGACTTAGGGCATCTGCTACTACATTAGCCTTTCCTTCGTGATACAGAATATCACAGTCGTAATCACTTAGAATTTCCATCCATCTTCTTTGCCTCATGTTTAATTCTTTTTGCCCAAATATGTATCTTAAACTTTTATGATCCGTATAGACGGTAAACTTACTTTCGTACAGATAATGTCTCCAAATCTTAAGGGCAAAAATTATTGCTCCTAATTGTAAGTCATGAGTCGTATAATTTTCCTCGTGCTTCTTCAACTGCCTTGATGCATACGTAATTACCTTTTTGCGTTGCATTAGCACACATCCTAACCCCAGCTTAGAAGCGTCACAGAAGACTTCAAAATCTTCTGTTCCGGTCTGGTAAGGCAAGAATTGGGGCATTTGTTAATCTTTGCTTTAAAACCCTAAAGGCTTCTTCCTGCTTGGGTCCCCATTCAAACTTAATAGTTTACAGGTTAGCTTAGTTAATGGAACAACTATCTTAGAAAAATCTTTAATGAAGCGCCTATAGTACCCAGCTAATCCTAGAAAACTTCTAACTTCGGTAGCTGATTGCGGGACCTTCCAATCTGTGATCGCCTCTATCTTGGAGGGATCTACGTGAATACATTCGTGATTCACCATGTGTCCTAAAAATTGCACTTCTTGTAGCCAAAATTCACACTTCGAAAATTTAGCATAAAGCTTTTCCTTTCTTAACAGGGTTAAGAGTGCAAACAACACCGGTGCTCCCCAAGGGGATGAACTAGGTTGTATAAATCCTTTGCTTAATAATTCATCTAATTGCCTTTTCAATTCTAACATTTCGGTGGGTGCTAACCGATAAGATGCCTTAGCTATTGGTGTGGTTCCAAGAATTAGATGAATTCTAAACTCTACCTCCCTATCGGGTGGTAATCCAGGTAGTTCTTCGGGGAATACATCCGGGTATTTCGATACTACTGGAATTTCCTTAAGTTCTTTGCTTTTAGTGTTAATGATCACTGAAATCATATACACAGTTCCTTGTTTGCGTTCATAACTAGCAATTTTCAGTACTGAAATGAACTTCATTGGTTTACGCGGCTTATCTCCTGTTACCAAAATTACTTCTCCTGTTGGCGTACGTATTTCTATGGAATTCTTATCACAGGGGATTCGAGCATGGTTGGCTACTAAACAATCCATTCCTAACACGATATCGAATCCGGCTAAATTCATAGGTAGAAGGTTTGCAGAAAATTTATGGCCTGAGAGTTCTATTTTTCCTTCTTGAAGAATCTTATCTATGTTAACAGAATTTCCATCTGCTGTTTCTACCATATAAATCTGCTTAAGTTTGGTTAAAGGTAGGTTAAGGGCTTGGAAAAATGAAGTATTTATAAAACTTTGGTTTGCACCAGAGTCAAATAATACTTTCGCATAAATGCCATGTACCAGAAACGTACCAGCTATCACATCGGGGATCAGATCTGCTTCTTGTGTTGTCAGCTGGAAGGCTCTTGCATTCTTTTTAGTAGTTCCTTCTGCAGGTTTGGCCTTGTTGTCAGCTGGCTTAACCAATTTTGGGCAGTCGGGCCTAAAGTGCCCTGTTTCTCCGCAATTGTAGCAGATCATGGATTTCTTCCTGCAATTCTCCTCTTGGTGCCCCGGGATTTTGCAGAAATTACAGTACCTCTTACATTTTCCAAAATGCTTTCTTTTACAGGTACTGCAAAATGGAGCAGTGGAGGATTGCCCGGTTCCCTTTCTCTTGAAGGTACTAGCATTACTACCCCCACGAAAACCCTGAGTAGTCTTTTGGGCCAATTCCTTTTTCCTGTTTTCTTCTCTAGTGCGTACCAGCCCATCAGTCAAGGTGTTTGCTAGTTCGACCGTATCGTCAATGATGCGGGGTCTCGCGGCTTTGACTATGTCGCGAATCTTGCTAATTAGCCCCCAAATGTAGCGAGATATAAGCACCGGTTCTGGCGAAGCCAGAGTTGGTATAATTCTAACATAGTCGAAAAATTTCGAAGTATACCCTCGACAATCAATGTCCACCATCCGGTGGTTCAGGAACTTATTTGTCATTTGTTCCTTTTCATAGGAGGGACAAAACTTTCTTTCCACCAATTCCTTAAATTCCTCCCAACTCATGGCATAAGCCACATCACTTCCTTTAGCTTGTAGCACCGTGTTCCACTATTCTAATGCCTCTTCCTTAAACAGGTGGGATGCATACATAACCTTGTCTTCCTCTGCACATTTAATGATTTTAATTACTGCTTCGGTCTTTTCTAACCAACCGCAGTGCGGCAGTCGCCCCTTCATTTCCTGCAAATTCGACTGGCTTAGAGGCAAAAAATTCTTTATAAGTGCAACCAGGTGTTGCCACTTTCATTTTCTTAAGTATTGGGGCTTGAACCACATTATTATCATTATTGTCGCCTCCATTTACATTGTTACTGAAATTATCATCGCGAGTGCGTTTACTATGGTTGGCTTGGGAAGGTTCATCAGGATTCTTAACAGCAGCGACGATTGCAGGGATAGCGTTGGCTATTCCCCGAGCAACGATATTTTCTATATCTTGCCTGTTGAGGAAATGGTCTTCATTATTTTGTTCAGATTGGTTAACTTCGGTTGCCGGTTGGTTTACTGCGTTTTCCATCTGAATAATTAAATATATATATAAATTATTGTCACAAAGTGGATATCAATTAAACACAATAATACAATCACAACACAATTAAGTCAACACGTATAGCCAAAATTGTCGACCTTGTGACATATATATATATATATATAGGGAGGAGCTCATGCGAGAACCACCCTTATTGCGAGAACCGCGAGAACCAATGTGAACACAACCTAAAATAGCTAAAAAAACCTAACCCCCACACCCCCCCCCCCCGGCCCCAAAAAACCTAACCCCCCCCCCCCCCCAAAAAAAAAAAAACCTAACCCCTCCCCCAAGCTAACCCCCCCCCCCAAGCTAAATGCTAAAAACTAAAACCCCCAAAAAACCTAAAAAAAACCTAACCCCCCCCCCCCCAAAAAAAAAAAAAAACCTAAACCCCCCCTCCCCCACCCCCAAGCTAAAATGCTAAAAACTAAACCCCCAAAAAACCTAAAAAAAATTAAAAAAAAATCTAAAATTTTTTTTTTAATATTTTTTATGCTCAAATCGCTAATTTTAGTGGCAAATTTTTTTTTTTAATTTTATTATTTTTTTTGTGGCTTCGAAAAGTAGTGATTTTTATATAAAAAATATTAAAAAAAAATTTTTTTGTGTGATTTTTAGCTATTTTTAGGCATTTTTGGTTGTGTTCACATTGGTTCTCGCGGTTATCGCAATAAGAGGTGGTTCTCGCATGATATTCCCCCAAGCTATTTTTAGGCATTTTTGGTTGTGTCTGACACGTGGCCCTAAAACTTATCCAGAGATTCAATGGGCTGTCGCGCCCCGCGTAAGCTTCGCTTAATTCTTACGCGGCCTGCGACAAACTAATAAAATTTGATTTTCTTGATTTTCATGAAATTTAGGGTTTTAGGGGTCCGGGTTTCCACTTACGGAGTGTTTTAGGACATTTTTGTGCAGGTCCTTACACTACCTAAGAAGACTCTTGAAAAGATAAATAGTTCAAAGCTTCATTAATTAACGTGCAATCCTAGCAAACTTTTCTGCAATGTTTCTTTCTATCTACATATCTGTTGGTTAAAATATAAAGGAAAAGTTAATTTTCCAGCATTTAGAGTGAAGATTATACACAATTATATGAACAGTGGTGAATTAGTAACCTAAATGAATGAACTGTTTTTCAACCAAATGTTGCTTGTGGCTTGCAGAATAATTGAATTAAATACCACACAAAAGTGAGATGGGTTGAATCTATTAGTAACCTATAATAAGCGTTACAATAAGCATTCACATCAATATTACAAGTACACACATCCGGCACAATCCCAATATTCCTCATCTGATCTAACCCTTTTTCCGCATAAAACTTTAATACAATATCAAACACAGTCGAAGAAAACCCAAATTCCCTATAAACCCTAACTAATTCGCCCCAAACAAACTACCCCAAACTGATCATCTTCCTCCAAAAACCCAACTAAAACCCTCAATTATGCTCTGGTTTCGTCAAACATGCGTGCCCTAGATAATATGTGAAGTAACTTACAATACGACTTGACATTGGGTCTAAATTTACTCTGTTTTGAAGCTAATTTGAAGGATGTCGGAGAGTTTCTGGTGGGCGGTGGAGTCCGGTAGCCGGAGCTTTACGTCAACTTCCATTGGGGTTTGGTGATGGGGCGATTCAAATCTAACACAGATGGAGTCGGCGATTCTGATCTGAAACAGATGATGATGTTGTTGGTGGTTTTGTGATTTTGTTCTTGTAAGATGAAGATGATTTTCTTGAATTCTGGTGTATGGATCTTGAATTTTGGGGAAAAATGAATATGGAATATGGATCTTACTTTATTTAAGGAAATATGGAATATGGATCTTGAATTCTGGTGTATGTTGTGAGGTTATTTGAAGATGATGATGATAATTTGATTTTATAAATAATAATAATAATAATAATAATAATAATAATAATAATAATAATAATAATAATAATATGGGGTAAGATTACCAAAATACTCTTACCTATAACAGTCAAACAACTGTTGACTGACGGCAGGGGGTAAAATTGCCACAGAACATCAACGTTGGGGGGAAAATTGCAATTATTTCCATGGAGGGGTCAGAGTGCCAATTGCCTTAAACCCCAGGGGGTAAAATTGCAGTTTACTCTAAAAATTAAGTTGAAACAAATATGTTTGGTTCAACAAGTATATGTATGGTTTGATACTAAACCTTAAACCCAAGTTTTCATCAATGATTTTGTCATGATAAGAATGTTGATAGGGGGCATGCTTTTTGAGAGGGTAAAGTGCTAAAGTGTCATATCTTTTTTAACGGTTAACATAATCAATTTCAATTTCGAGCATTCTCGTGGCTCCCACTGGACCAAACGGAGTACTCCGAGAGTAACATGAGTCCACCACCAATTCGGGGATGTCACACCCCTATTTTCCACGTGTCACCGGTGGGCCTGGTGGGGAGTATCGTGACGTAGTTGGTATCATCATAGTCAAACAACACAATAATTAAATGCACAGCGGAAGCAAAAGATAAATATATTACAAACCGATATAAAGTAATATCAAGTATTACAAACGGAATGTAAAGGATCCACAGGCGGATCAAAATAAAATAAGATATTGTTCAACAGCTTTATTGTCGTCCAAGCTTGCGAGACTTATTGTGGACGCTCTAGAAGACAGCCAGCCTATTACGTGTAGTACCTGCACTTAACCTTTTGGAAAATACGTCAGTTTACACTGGTAAATACAATTTAACTGACTCATTTTGAAAAGGTTGAAAATTGATTTGTATGGACGTGGCACAAAACATTTTATAACTTGGGATAATTATTTGAGTATAATACTTGTAAACGAATTACATGTTCCTTATGCGTTCAGTAGCCCGGTTCGTGCCGGGTTAAAGATTAATAGACACACCACAGGTATAGTGCCCACAAGGCTGATTCCTTTAAGTGGGATACCAGTTTTTTACATATGCAGCTGTCAGGTGTACGCCTACACCCCGTGCTTAGGTCGTGGCCATTTCATGAATGATGCCAAGGATATCCGGGACATGGTCATTAACCCCCCAAAGGCGTTAAGCAAACAAAACAAATTTTTAAACGGGTCATCTCGATAATACTTAACCACCAATCGATTAAGGTCGAATGCCCGACCAAGCGGTATTTTATATACCGTACCCCAAGCCCGTATAAGGGAAAATAAGTTAAAAGTATTTACCTGAGCTAAATATAAATTCAATCTCAGCTGTATATAAATCAGCAAGTACAGATAGCTTTTACTGGGCTCCTAAATCTGGAACGAAGGTTTATAATAACCTATTAGATTTCTAACGGGTCTTTATTTAAGCTTAAGCTTAGACCGGCTAGTTTAAAGGACGATACGGTTCAAACGCACGATTAAGCGAAGACCGGATAGAATGTGATTTTGACCCGACAAGTTTGAATACTTGTATAATATGGGTATACTAAATACATTCTGGATTTTGAGACAATAATGATAATGTTTGACCCGTCTCGGTCAATTTATGCAAACTAGTTACATAAACCGAACCGAACGCGAAAAGAGCGTTACTGGTAACCGTAAGAGTCATATGCAAGTTCCCTGAGTTAATATGCCTTAAACATGTTGTGATATCAGTAAGGTATCTTCTATTATGCCCAAAACGGATTTAAACACAAATTATGCCTCATAAGGGCATTTTGGTCATTTGAAAGATTATAAAAGAGTTTAACTAGTAACCCGAGTTACAGGTCTGATTTATACAGTAAATACACTTAATTTAATAAGTTATAATAGTAGGATATGACCTATATGTGAAATTTATCATTTAAAACCAACTATGCACCTTAGGGGTATTTTGGTAATTTCACATAAGCCGAAAAAGCTCAAAACTGATGTCTGAGTTTATCAACCTTTGCTTACTGTTAAAATATTATAATTTGCCTCAAATATCAGTAGGTATCAACCCTTGTATGTTTAATATAGCTATAACACACACTATGCGTTAAAAACGCTTAAAAAGGCGATTAAAGGCCATTTCCGGGTTTGATACATAAATCTGATATTTTTATATTTCCAGAAGGCTTAAAATAATTTATTTATCATATGTGATCAGTAGAAAAAGGTTTGGAGTCGTTTAGATATGTAAAACTCATTTTTATGGCCCGTAAGGGCAAAACCGACAATTACCGGATTAAGCCTACGACTATAAGTTATGCTCAGCCTAAAATTTATTAAAAATCTTCAAAAATCCCAAAATAATATGTTACATCAGTGGGTAAAAGATTTGATATCAAAAAGTAGGCTTAACTAGGCTATACGCTAATTACGCCATTTTATTAACATAAAGCTTTCAAATTACGATAATGAGCATAACTCTTAATCTGGACCTCAAAATGATATCAAATTTTTGGTACAAGTTTATAAATCAGTAACAAATGTTTCTACTCTTTCACTTTTTCAAAAATCACGTTTTATAGTAAAAAGGGCAGAATAGTCAACTTTAAGCATAAATCGGAAACATGCATATGAATCGGTTAAGCATTGAACCAAGTTGTAAAATCTCAGAGAGTTAAACTTATATGAAAATTGGTCCAAAATAAGCTCTAATGCAGATCTCAAACATGCATGTACGGATCAGAACTGATAGCCAAAGAAAAAGTCAATTTATGTGACTTTCGGTTCCGATTCGGGTTTAAACTGAAAATTGTCGAGTTGATCATGATGAAACATGTTCTTACATTAATTACAAAGTTATTTTGATGATCAAACAGGTTGCATGTAACCTACATTGCTAATCATGCTTAAATTTGCAAATAACTACTCTGTTGACTTTTTAAGAAAAGCTTTGACTCGACAATTAACATGCTTAGAGTGTGAATCTGAAAATACCCTTTTAGGGGTTTGTTACACTCATAAATACCAACATGTGGGTACTTTCAATTTGAGAAATGACAGAGCCAATCTCGTTTAAACTCAAAGTCAAGTTTAATTTACGATAGTTTGACTTTCGGTTAATACACTAAGCTAGAACGAATTAGAGAATGATATGAACACTTACAATGGTCCTAAACAAGCTTAGAGATCACTATGAAGCTGCCTTGGCGTCCAGAGAGCTCCAGGGAAAGTCTTGTGAATTTTGAAAGTTCAAGTGTTCATATGTTTGCAACAACAAGAGCCTTTTATGCAGATTTTGAGCTGATTAATGGCTGATACAGAGGGTCTCTGATGTTTTAAGAAGTGCACAGATGTCCCAAAATGCATGTAAGCTGATTGGTGAGCTTCTTAAGTCGACAACAGCTGGTAACAACTCAGAATCAGACCTGGAACTGGCACCTGTCGACATTCTGATGCTGTGCAGGCGCTCGCGTGGCGCGAGACCCCCCTCGCGTGGCGCGAGGGTGTGGCAACCAGCTTTACAAGTTTCCCATTATTTACGATTCAGTCCCTGAACTTTGTAACGTGTTTTTACTTATTTATCTTGCACATTAGACCCTAAATTCTAATTTTTAAGGGCCTTGGGACTTTTACAAACATGGTAAAGTCCTCGAACGATTTTGTGCTTACCCGAAAAGTCACGAAATCAATGTTAACGAATTTAACCTTTCGTGCACGGTTTTGATCATATCTTTCTCATACGATAACGAAACTTGATGAAATTTTTACCACATATTCTAGTGAGTATATTTTATCATTACAAAGCTTTGGGTTTGCCAAAAGATCACTCAGAGGTATACTTTCAACATGTTGACACTTTTAGGCCCTGTAGTTTGTAATTCCTCACTTTCTTTCATTTCTCGCTTCGTATGATCCATGATTTATCCATTTAAGGTTATAAACACCATGTAGGGTTATTGTAGAGCCTATTTATCAATTGTTGACACTTTGGACCCTTATATTCACATAGTTTCACTGTTTGTCAACTTTAGTCCCTCTAAAGTATGTTTTCACATATTCAAAGCCCATGACACGTGTCAGTACACTATTGGACGTAAATTTTCGAGGTGTTACATCCTCACCCCCTTAAAAAAATCTCGACCTTGAGATTTGATAAAATGCGGAAAGCACTTTTTGTCGCATAATGGACTTGACCTCAAAAGCACAACTGGAGCTTTTCCAAGCTCTCAAGTTGACCTTTATAATGGGTACATTTATCCTTTTGGAGCTTCTTCACCTATCGATCCTCAATCGATATAGGTTGCTTATTATATCATAAATCTACATATCATTATGTGATAATGCTTCTCAACTCATTGATGAAACATATCCTTAAATCATTAGTGAAAATGTGTTGCGAGTTTCGTCCAACTCCTTACATAGGTTTTAGCTTATAAGCCATTTGATCCTAATACATTTGATTCCTTTGAATAATTCAATATATTCAGAGCTCAGCTAGCCTGATAATTAACAAATTGGCACACCCTTCCAGGTGATATCTTTGTTGAACCTTATTCCTCCACAAGAACTTAGGAGGGTTGCTACTTTCATAAATCCTTGACTTTCTGCCAAATACTGGAAATTTACAAATGATCACGAATCTATTTATTCGTTGATTCCAAGGCAACTTTCAGATCCTGGTAATTAGGCTTCCCAAAGTCTCATCCACCAAACGGACGTTTTGATAATTCATCTATACAAGGTCTCAAAAAAAAAATAGCCTTGATGCTCACATGACAACTATTATAGAAAAGCTGAATTTGAGGTGAGATGGTTATTCCAACCATTGATTAAAATAATCCTAAGGAATAGCTAATCCTTGCGTTAGTCGATCAAATCGACGATCCTGGGCAGCTGAGGGAAAATTCTTAATTGTTGCCTAATTAGGGTTGCGGTAATCAATGCATAAGCAAAATGAACCGTCTTTCTTAATTAACTATAACGAATTCTCAGAATATTGAGTTAGGCTTTATGAATCCTTTATTCACTTAATCAGGGTTTCCATTCTTCCAATGATGGTATTAGCCGTCTTGGAGTTTTCATAATATTACAACCCTAAATGGGATATAAATCTTAATTCTACTGGCCTCTCATGAGGTAAACAGGGTAATCTTAAGAGGAGATAATCAAGATACCAGGAAGTTACAGAGATTTTTGAAATCTCAGGCTCCAATTCATCTATCATAGTTTGTGTCAGATAGGTGACACATTTATGTTACGAGTACATGAATTCTTTAATCGAAGACATTCACCTGGACAATTCCATTCTGGATATTTTCTTTGAATACCATTAGTTGACTTTAGTACCATATGACTATCGGAATATCTTTGAGGTCCCATGCATTAAACCTCCATACTGATCAGGCATGGAAGCAATCTATGGGACTTATTAAGATACATCAATCCTCATGCGGCGCTTTTGTCATACCATTTGGTGTTCGCAATCGATAGAGATCAAGGATATATCAACTATATATGCTGACGCACATCTTCTAGAGAGATGATACTTCTAGAATTCCATAATTAGAGATTTCTAACAGGAGCAGAAGGAATGATTCTTATGATTTCGTCCGTAAGTTTTACCTTACACTTAATATCTGGGGTTCTTACGGGAAGGATTTCTAAAAATTTTGCTAAGCTTAAAATATTATGAGAGACTTAGCAGTACCTGAATCCAAACGTAACTCTTAGCCAAAAGGAATCATAATAAGGGTTTATCTGGCATCATTATTAATGTGAACTGCCTCTAATTATTCATCAGGAGGGTTAAACGCCTCCATTCTTAATCCTTTTGAACTTAGCTACAAAATCTTTGACAAAATTTAGAGCAGTCTCAGCCTTGACTGGTTGTTTCTCAATCTATAAAACGTGAGTAGCTGAGGTAGATCCATAATGGATTTTTAATAAGCAGGCTTTGAAATCTTAATGTGCCCTCTTATTGCCGATGCTAATTCATAATATATGTATAGTGCATTATGCTTAAATTCTAGGTTAACCGAATAAGAGCACTATTTCAACCAATGAACCAAGGTTTGCAACCTACTGCCGATAGTGTATAGCTCTTATGGGGGAATCGGAAAAATTCTTACTCCATCCCTTTCCATTTCGCAAGACGGATACCAGGTTTTTCTAATAAGGTCCTTAAAATTTGGACCATCCCATACTGTATAAGGGAATCTTTCTTGTGGACTCCATTAGTGTCCTCACTAATCAAGGGTATTACCACCGAATGATTTTGACGTATACCTTACCATGTTCTTTCTAGTATAACCACTGATAGACCTAATGGTTTCTGCTTCCCTCAACAATTCCTTGCAATCAATGGCCCCTTTTAACTATCGATGTCTCTTGACTTCCAAGAGACGAAGTACTTTTTAAGTACGTCTTAAAAAGAATGGGCTCCTCGCCACATATGATTTTATTTGGGTTATTCTTCGCATATGGAATATGAATAAAGCTCTTCTCATGAGCAGTGTCATGTGTTTTAGAGCAAGCAGCGTTTGGCTCTTCATGGCTTTTCTCATAGCCCTTCTCAGCAGTGATAATTATAGTTTTGGAGATTAACTCCGTTAACAGTGAGGTTCATACTTGATGCACTATTAATATTTGTCGCACCTCTTAGTATCGCGACTGTTGTCTCTTCTGAGTTTTCCATACTCAATTCTTTTGGTATTAAATACCAATTTAATAATTAATTAAGTGCATTTCCCAGCTAGTCATCATCCTGACGACTTATCATACATCGATCATGGTATTATTAAACCATATGAACATTCCTAAGGAGTGTTATTTGATTGTACATGTGCTTATATTTAATCAAAATGGAGATTTCACAAACTAGGCACCTAGCTCGGTTGGCTAGGCGCGCGAAAGGGTGTGGCCTAGACCCAGGTTCGATTCCGGGGACGACCAATTCCACCATTTTTTTATGTTTAATATTTATTAATCGCACGGATACGTGTAATTATGAGGGTTGTCTCGTAAGGAGTCTTGATAATTAATTGCTTCTTATTACCCACAATATAGGCTTGATTTTTCAAGACAACCAATTGGTTTTTAATGCTATATTGAGTTCTTATATTTTAACGGAAAAAAATAGGACATCGGAAAAATGATTCCTGATGGACATAAAACATCCATCTAATATTGCTGAAGTAGTCCCTAAGGCACTATCGACCAATTTTTTTTTTACTTTTATACTTAACGCTTAGAGTTTTAACAGGCAGTTTTAATGATTTACAACATCTATTGTCTACGAAAGACTTATCTGAACCTGAATCAATAATACTCTAGCATGAGCGTTATTGATAAAGAAGGTACCTGTTGTGACATCGTCATTCTGAATAATCTCATGAGCGTCCATTTGAGAGCTCCCAGCTTTTGTCTCCTTAGCCTCCCCAGGCTTCTTGGTTTTATTTGGGCAATTTGTCTTGATATGCCCTATTTCATTGCAACCATAGCAGGTTGCGTCCTTTATGTCTTGGCACTCCAAGGTCTTGTGCCCTTTCTTGTTACAAATCCCACAAGGTCTCGTGTGAGACTGGGATTTCGACTCCAATCGACACTTCCCAAAATGGTTCTTCTTACAAGTTTTACATTTGGGTTTTGCCTCCATTGGTTTGGACTGGTTATAGTTTGAACCGGTCTTACCCTTTTTACAACATTTATTTGGGGTATCATCGCACTTTCGCTTAAGATCCTTCAACACACGGTCCACGGCGTTGTTTACGGCTGTATCTATCATAGCCTGTAATTCGGTGCTTGTTAAGTTCGGTCTTGCATCATCATTCTGATTAACTAGACGATTGTAAGCTTCAGAGGAGTCAGCCATGGTGAAGCTTTGAAGGCTACAAATCAAGTAGTAATAAATTGGTTTAATTATATAGCGAATTGTCGAACTTGATAATTAAGTAGCCATGGTGCGAATAAACCATATGGGCCAACAGATAGTATTTAATTTATTTGATTATGTTTTGCCTAAGTTTTTAAATAAACCATCTTTGGCGTTTAAACGGAATATAATCCTTCATATTTACTAGACAGGGACCATAAGTCACAACTGTCAATGTCATACTGACATCTTATATAGCACAACGGCTTGTTCCAAAGGACTTTTCGACGGCACAGATGCCTTGTCACTAGGAAATTTTAAAGACATAATCAATGATTCCTTTGGATCGGAAAATTTCATAATTCATTGTTTTGACAAGAAGTTATGAAATAAAACTATCTTTTTCATGTATGCATCTTTGCCCGTAGGTATACATCCCAGGTGGATGTTTAGATGTGTACATCATGTTCGACGTTTATTAGCCATGATTCCTATTGATCATTTAGGCTAAATAAGGGTTTGGAAGCTCCTGATATAAATATGACAATCGTGATTTTATCGTATCACTGTTGTCGGGAGTGTTAACACGTTTTCAAGTGTTTAATAAGGATCTGAATCTCTTTTAAACAGGTTTTACCATTTTAGCTAGGTCTCCAATGACATTCAAGCTAGGTCAAACCTTTTAGATTCTCTTTTAATATTTAAACTGGTAGTAAAAGAATGATATCTATTTTATTCAGGATTTTCATTATAATTATCCTAAATAAAAATATAATTATGGCACAAAAGACCAAGTCACAGGGACATCTTTATATTATCAACCTTGATTTTTGTAGAATTAAGGTATTTAGGCTTGAACGTGTTCCCGCCTTTCCTTGACAGGGAGTTGTAGGCTACGACTGTCTTTTGTCTTATATGACAATGAGTATAGCCCGTAGGCAGTATATCCCTAGTTATAATTTAATAATATCTCAACAGCCTAGTCACATGGACATATTTAATTTATAAACCAGGATGTTACAAAATCGAGGTATTAAGGCTTGAATCAAAGTTCATTACCTTTTCTTGACAGGGAGTTGTAGGCTTACCACTGTCTTTATTAAAATTTCTGGCCCGTGGGCCTATCAATTAACATCTCGTAAGATGTTAAGACATATAGTCATTGCACTGATGATACGTTCAGCGGTCATAGTAATGACATGACGACATGATCAGTGCCATTAATTTAATCAACTGTTGTCCAGTGGTCATAATAATGACATGACGGCAGGATTAGTACTTTAATTTAAATCAACTGTCATTCAGCGGTCATAATAATGACATAACGACAGGATTAGTACTTTAATTTAAATCAATTGTCGTTCAGCGGTCATAATAATGACATGACGACCAGATTATCATCTAGAGGACTTTGAGCATAGCTCACCCCCTTAGGACGGGGAATCTCAAAAGATCACAACTGTCGATGTCACAATCGGACAGTGTATTATAGCCCGTGGCACTTCATCCTTAAGGGATGATTATTACATGATCATCTTATAGGATGATATAAGCCATGATTTCGAGATCATAATGCAAATTAGAAAAATTTAAAAATTTTTAGTATAGGGATGACTATTGTGACTTTCTCGACTCACATCTGCCAAGAGTGCTAACACGTTATTAGGTGTTAACAAGGATTTGAATCTTTTAAATAGGTCCTACCATCTTGGCCTTGTCATATAGGCTAGGTTTACCTTTAAGATTCCTTTTTAATAATTAGCGCAGAACAATCAAATCTCGAGATGTTAATAAGGATCTGAACCTAAATTGAGGAACTGCCATCTTGGCCGGGTCTCAATAATGACACGAGGCTAGGTCTTGTCCTTTTTAGATTTTGCCATTTTATTATAATGGTAGATCTTATAAAAATGTTATTTTAATTATTTCATATATTATATTCATATATATTGAATAAATGAAATTTTTGATAAAGTATTCCAATGATTAACAAAAATACAGAATTGCCCTAAGCGGGACTTGAACGAAACAATATTGTCCATGAAGGGACTGAAAGATAAGTATGCCCTTATAAGGACTTATTAAGGAAACGAACTTCAACAAAAGGAGTTTCATCTTCAATTTAGTTCTGAATGTCCTCTCCTTGGTTGTACGTTAATCCCAGTCGCAATACGAAGCTCGACCTTTCCTAGGCTTCAAATGGGGAGAATTTCCATTAAGCTTCTTGTTTGGCGATATAAAAATATATAATTAAAAGCAATAATCCTCTGAATAGGGACAAGAGTATTCCTATGTTAAGTCTAGACTCAGAAGGTCAAAGAATGTGCTATCGTGTCATTGAGATTAAACACAAAAGCTAGCGTTTAATTCACTCAATGTTGGCTCTGATACCAACCTGTCACACCCCTATTTTCCACGTGTCACCGGTGGGCCCGGTGGGGAGTATCGTGACGTAGTTGGTATCATCATAGTCAAACAACACAATAATTAAATGCACAGTGGAAGCAAAAGATAAATATATTACAAACCGATATAAAGTAATATCAAGTATTACAAATGGAATGTAAAGGATCCACAGGCGGATCAAAATAAAATAAGATATTGTTCAACAGCTTTATTGTCGTCCAAGCTTGCGAGACTTATTGTGGACGCTCTAGAAGACAGCCAGCCTATTACGTGTAGTACCTGCACTTAACCTTTTGGAAAATACGTCAGTTTACACTGGTAAATACAATTTAACTGACTCATTTTGAAACGGTTGAAAATTGATTTGTATGCACGTGGCACAAAACATTTTATAACTTGGGATAATTATTTGAGTATAATACTTGTAAACGAATTACATGTTCCTTATGCGTTCAGTAGCCCGGTTCGTGCCGGGTTAAAGATTAATAGACACACCACAGGTATAGTGCCCACAAGGCTGATTCCTTTAAGTGGGATACCATTTTTTTACATATGCAGCTGTCAGGTGTACGCCTACACCCCGTGCTTAGGTCGTGGCCATTTCATGAATGATGCCAAGGATATCCGGGACATGGTCATTAACCCCCCAAAGGCGTTAAGCAAACAAAACAAATTTTTAAACGGGTCATCTCGATAATACTTAACCACCAATCGATTAAGGTCGAATGCCCGACCAAGCGGTATTTTATATACCGTACCCCAAGCTCGTATAAGGGAAAATAAGTTAAAAGTATTTACCTGAGCTAAATATAAATTCAATCCCAGCCGTATATAAATCAGCAAGTACAGATAGCTTTTACTGGGCTCCTAAATCTGGAACGAAGGTTTATAATAACCTATTAGATTTCTAACGGGTCTTTATTTAAGCTTAAGCTTAGACCGGCTAGTTTAAAGGACGATACGGTTCAAACGCACGATTAAGCGAAGACCGGATAGAATGTGATTTAGACCCGACAAGTGTGAATACTTGTATAATATGGGTATACTAAATACATTCTGGATTTTGAGACAATAATGATAATGCTTGACCCGTCTCGGTCAATTTATGCAAACTAGTTACATAAACCGAACCGAACGCGAAAAGAGCTTTACGGGTAACCGTAAGAGTCATATGCAAGTTCCCTGAGTTAATATGCCTTAAACATGTTGTGATATCAGTAAGGTATCTTCTATTATGCCCAAAACGGATTTAAACACAAATTATGCCTCATAAGGGCATTTTGGTCATTTGAAAGATTATAAAAGAGTTTAACTAGTAACCCGAGTTACAGGTCTGATTTATATAGTAAATACACTTAATTTAATAAGTTATAATAGTAGGATATGACCTATATGTGAAATTTATCATTTAAAACCAACTATGCACCTTAGGGGTATTTTGGTAATTTCACATAAGCCGAAAAAGCTCAAAACTGATGTCTGAGTTTATCAACCTTTGCTTACTGTTAAAATATTATAATTTGCCTCAAATATCAGTAGGTATCAACCCTTGTATGTTTAATATAGCTATAACACACACTATGCGTTAAAAACGCTTAAAAAGGCGATTAAAGGCCATTTCCGGGTTTGATACATAAATCTGATATTTTTATATTTCCAGAAGGCTTAAAATAATTTATTTATCATATGTGATCAGTAGAAAAAGGTTTGGAGTCGTTTAGATATGTAAAACTCATTTTTATGGCCCGTAAGGGCAAAACCGACAATTACCGGATTAAGCCTACGACTATAAGTTATGCTCAGCCTAAAATTTATTAAAAATCTTCAAAAATCCCAAAATAATATGTTACGTCAGTGGGTAAAAGATTTGATATCAAAAAGTAGGCTTAACTAGGCTATACGCTAATTACGACATTTTATTAACATAAAGCTTTCAAATTACGATAATGAGCATAACTCTTAATCTGGACCTCAAACTGATATCAAATTTTTGGTGCAAGTTTATAAATCAGTAACAAATGTTTCTACTCTTTCACTTTTTCAAAAATCACGTTTTATAGTAAAAAGGGCAGAATAGTCAACTTTAAGCATAAATCGGAAACATGCATATGAATCGGTTAAGCATTGAACCAAGTTGTAAAATCTCAGAGAGTTAAACTTATATGAAAATTGGTCCAAAATAAGTTCTAATGCAGATCTCAAACATGCATGGACGGATCAGAACTGATAGCCAAAGAAAAAGTCAATTTATGTGACTTTCGGTTCCGATTCGGGTTTAAACTGAAAATTGTCGAGTTGATCATGATGAAACATGTTCTTACATTAATTACAAAGTTATTTTGATGATCAAACAGGTTGCATGTAACCTACATTGCTAATCATGCTTAAATTTGCAAATAACTACTCTGTTGACTTTTTAAGAAAAGCTTTGACTCGACAATTAACATGCTTAGAGTGTGAATCTGAAAATACCCTTTTAGGGGTTTGTTACACTCATAAATACCAACATGTGGGTACTTTCAATTTGAGAAATGACAGAGCCAATCTCGTTTAAACTCAAAGTCAAGTTTAATTTACGATAGTTTGACTTTCGGTTAATACACTAAGCTAGAACGAATTAGAGAATGATATGAACACTTACAATGGTCCTAAACAAGCTTAGAGATCACTATGAAGCTGCCTTGGCGTCCAGAGAGCTCCAGGGAAAGTCTTGTGAATTTTGAAAGTTCAAGTGTTCATATGTTTGCAACAACAAGAGCCTTTTATGCAGATTTTGAGCTGATTAATGGCTGATACAGAGGGTCTCTGATGTTTTAAGAAGTGCACAGATGTCCCAAAATGCATGTAAGCTGATTGGTGAGCTTCTTAAGTCGACAACAGCTGGTAACAACTCAGAATCGGACCTGGAACTGGCACCTGTCGACATTCTGATGCTGTGCAGGCGCTCGCGTGGCGCGAGACCCCCCTCGCGTGGCGCGAGGGTGTGGCAACCAGCTTTACAAGTTTCCCATTATTTACGATTCAGTCCCTGAACTTTGTAACGTGTTTTTACTTATTTATCTTGCACATTAGACCCTAAATTCTGATTTTTAAGGGCCTTGGGACTTTTACAAACATGGTAAAGTCCTCGAACGATTTTGTGCTTACCCGAAAAGTCACGAAATCAACGTTAACGAATTTAACCTTTCGTGCACGGTTTTGATCATATCTTTCTCATATGATAACGAAACTTGATGAAATTTTTACCACATATTCTAGTGAGTATATTTTATCATTACAAAGCTTCGGGTTTGCCAAAAGATCACTCAGAGGTATACTTTCAACATGTTGACACTTTTAGCCCCTGTAGTTTGTAATTCCTCACTTTCTTTCATTTCTCGCTTCGTATGATCCATGATTTATCCGTTTAAGGTTATAAACACCATGTAGGGTTATTGTAGAGCCTATTTATCAATTGTTGACACTTTGGACCCTTATATTCACATAGTTTCACTGTTTGTCAACTTTAGTCCCTCTAAAGTATGTTTTCACATATTCAAAGCCCATGACACGTGTCAGTACACTATTGGACGTAAATTTTCGAGGTGTTACAGGGGAAAAACCTGGTAACCCACCCATATGTAGGCACGATGGTGAAATTACCGGTAAAACCCACTTGGCTCAAGGATCGAACCTAGGTTTCTCTGGGTCTCCTATCATTGCCCACCAGTGCCTCACTCTTCACTAAGTGGGAGTTGAACTTGCATTTCTCAAGAGAAATGCAAGCCTTCCACCACTTGATTTAGAGATCATTGGCGCTAAAGGGTCATATTACCAAACTAAATTTTGACAAGTTTATGTTTAGTTTGATACAAAACCTTAAACCCAAGTTTTCATCAATGATTTTGTCATGGGAAGAATGTTGATAGGGGCTTGATTGTCGGTTGTCATTTCATTTAGTATTTTTTTTATTTGATTTTAGGACCCTCATGACCACCATGACTCTTCACGTCAGTGCCATGTTACCCACATCCAAGCTACCATCCAAAACCACTACCCTAAAGGTGTGTTCATGACCCAAATCACTATCCCCTTATTTATTTTAATTTTTGTCTAAAGAAAAGGAAACGAAACCTTGGAAAACGGAAAAGAGGACCATGGTTGCCATGGTTTAATCCATGCAAACCATGGTGAACCAGGAAAGGGGGTGATATAGCCTTCCGTCATGTTCCTACGTGGCGAATCATGTCCCAACCATGTCCCCCACACCCTTCAGTCTGAGGGGCTGTTTGGTAACTTCTGAATGGTTACGTGTTGAACCAGTAAAAGGTCTGAATCATTAAGTGTTGAACCAGCAAGATGTCCGAATCATTAAGAGTCAGTATAATGTTTAACCGTTCAGAAACAAATATCTGACCAATTCAGATTAGAGGTCTTAACCATTCAAACTCAGCATAATGCTTAACCATTCAGAGGCAAATTTCTGAACCATTTATGTAACGCCCTGCGTTCCCAAACTTTTACCCTTTTGGTAAGTCTCGTCCCTGTAATACTTAATGTTGCCTATTTGAGCCTTAAACTATGTTAAACTATGTGAAACTTTGATCGATGTGATACTTTGTGGAACTTGACTCTTGATACTTGACTTTTATGATACTTGAAACTTGTGATACTTTGAAGCTTGAATCTTGAAACTTGACACTTGCTATGATTGATGATATTTAAGCAAGAGACTTTGAGACTTGATACTTATTGAACGAGAAACTTGGATTCTTTATTGAACAAGTGACTTGATACTTGATACTTTGATACTTGACACCTATTAGACGTGAACGTAGCTTGAACACAGACTTGAAACACGGAAACTTTTGTGTTAATCATATAATTATACCATTGTAATGGTTACTCACAATTATACGCAACACTTAACCTAGCTCGCAAAACGAACCAGAGTTGGAAATCTAGCAAACGAGTATTGGCTGTCTGAATGGACATCCGATCGGATTACCATCCGATCGGATAGTCATTCGACCAGAAAGTCATCCGATCAGCAACAATCCGATCGAGCAAATTTACACCGCCTTACTCACTCTGACACTATAATGAGTTGTTGGTGAGTGCCTTTAACTTATATTGTCATGTTATGTATTAAACGCGTAATCCGTATGGTTGTAGCATGTTTTCCAATCTAGTTAAATTTATTTAAAATTTGTTGATAAGTTTTGTTGAAAATGTAATTTTATTAATAATCATTGTACATTATCTGAATTTTAAACAACTAAAGTTTCGTTTATTTGTTTTTATTTATATAAACATTTCTTATATAACTAGCCACAAAGGCATGAGATGTGTTTGATTTTTTTTTTTGTTGGTAATAGAAGAACTATATATGTAATTTGTGTATTGCTTCCTCATGGAAACTCAAATCTTTAGCTCACTTTTAGTAGATATTTGATTTTACATTATTTTATCTTTAAGAGTAAATTACAAAGTTCGTCCTTTATGTATGTCATTTATTACAAAGTATGTCCTTTATCTTTAATAAGCTCCGAAAACATACTTAATGTTTGCAAATCCTTACATGTTACGTCCTTTAGTCCTAATCCAGTTACTTTTCATGGTTAAATTTGACTAAGTCAGCCCCACATAAGGGTATTTTGGTCATTTTATCATAAATATTAAAATAAATAATCATCAAAAACAATAAATATATACAGACTAAATGTTTCTCCTTCTCTCTCTAACTATCCTAACCCCACCACCACAACCCAGCTGCCACCGCCACCACCACCACAGATCTGCCACCACCACCACTTCACCTGCAACTTTAATCTGCTCCAAACCAGTTTTCCGGCAAGTTTCAAACCAGTTTTCCGGCAATCAAATCATCAAGCTTATTGAGGAGCTTACTCATCTCACTCAAAAGCTCTGTTCCAAACCAGATCTCTCCCCCCTCCCCTCTCTCTCTCACACACACGCCCACCACTATCACCAACACCATCACCACCGTCAACCGCCATAGCTCCATCATCACCACCGCTGCACAAACCTCCACCACCGCCCAACCCCAACCTGTATATTCAGATCTGAATATGTACAGATCTGAACACCACCACAAAATTCAAACCCTAATCTACATTTAAGCTACTAACCCCAAACAAACCCCAAATCCGGATTCAAACTACAAATCTCCCCACAACCACCACCTATTCGATCCGATTAGAGAGAGAGAAAAGAGGGCAGTAGAACGAAGACCGCATATGGTGGCGATTAACTGCGATGATGACATCCTTAACTGCGATGATGACAACCTTAATGTGCGGCGGCGTACGGCAGAGAGGCGGCGGCGAGGAACAAAGTGGCCGTTTGAGTGTCTCCGATAACTAACCGACTCAAAGTAACCGTTTTGTTGAAGTATAATCGTTTTGGAGTCCAACGGTGGGGGTGTGGAGGTGGTGGTGGTCCGGTGAGGTGTGTGCAGGTGGTGGCAGTGGTCCGGTGAGGTGTATGGCGGTGGTGGTCGGTCTGGTGAGGTGTATGGCGGTGGTTGTCGGTCCGGTGGTGGTGGTCCGGCGATTAGAGAGAGAGAGAGCTGGTGTGTGTTGAGAGAGAGAGAGAGAGAGAGAGAGGTGTTTATGTGTGAGAGAGAGAGCTGATGTGTGTTGTGAGAGAGAGAGAGCTGTATGTGTATATATATATATAAATTTTTTATTATTTATTTTAATATTTATGATAAAATGACCAAAATACCCTTATGTGGGGCTGACTTAGTCAAATTTAACCATGAAAAGTAACTGGATTAGGACTAAAGAACGTAACATGTAAGGATTTGCAAACATTAAGTATGTTTTCTGAGCTTATTAAAGATAAAGGACATACTTTGTAATAAATGACATACATAAAGGACGAACTTTGTAATTTACTCTATCTTTAAAGAATCATTATTGAGTATGTTTGTATTCGTGAGAGAACTTTGGAGTTTACTTTTGGAAAAAATCCAGAGTTAGGCAAAGTCGACCACTAATTAGCTGGCGTATTTTGCCCACAAATTTGCTGGCTTAGCCGGCATTTCAGTATTTCAGTAATTTTGATAGGTGAAACGTCTATTTTAGTAATTTTTCCTTAACCTTTTCTTTTATTAGTAATTTTGATAGGGGAAACGCTATTTTAGTAATTTTTAATTTATTTATTTCATTTATAATTTATATATGCACAATAATGGCAAACATGAAATTTATAAAACAAACATTCCATTAATTTATTATAATATTACACGCTGCCCTAAACGGGTCTTTTCAACAACAATTACCCACGTAGGGGTCAATCAATATAATAGTCCACGCAGGGACTTTAAACAATGAACTAGTCCACGCAGGGACCTTAAACAAACAAACATCATACCCACGCAGGGGTTAACGGAAAATAGACCCTCGCAGGGGTCAAAACAACACACATACATACTCACCCACGCAGGGGCTTAAACAAGTACAGCAAATACAGGCCCACGCAGGGGCTCAACAACCATTAGAAGGATTCAATGATCCTTCTTGTTCTTCCCTTTGATCAAGCTTGCCAATCCTTGGAAGAAGCTCTGTCTCTCCCTACGGTCACGGTGGAAGCCTCGCTCTACCTCATCCAACCTCTGTAGGATTTCCTCCCTTTCTGGGGGAGAAAACCGTGGCGGCTGCGATTGCGTCCTGATAAAAGGCCTAGGAGGTATCGGGTACCCCTGAGTCGGGTAACCTACTCCCCATGGGTCTCCATAGGGTCCTTGGGGGTTGTAGTTAGCCGCTACCTTGTAAGGATCGGCCTCCGCGTAACCATAGTTGTGGTGAGTCGGTGGTTCAAATGGGTTGTATGCCATGGAACCCGTATACGCTGGAATTGGGTTGTCGAAACCCATCGGCGGTGGCTGTGGTACAGCTGGTTGTGAAGGTCCACCCATTTGTGGGTCCTCCTGATGTGGCGGATAGTGACTGCCACTGGACTGACGTGGGAAACTGAAATGGAAATCCCCTGCTCGTGACGACATGTGCGCACCGGTTCTCCTTCGCCTCGGCGGTTGCGGAGGTGCCGGCTGCATTGGCGGCGGTGGAGGCGGTGGCGTGACTGCCACGAATCTGGAATCCTCAGAGGGATCCTGCTGTTACTGCGGCTGCTGCTGCTGAGGCGACGAATTGTGAGGAGGTGTATAGTACCACTCGTGCCGGGTGAACATAGCTTGGAAGCTATCTGGACCAACATAGGGTGATCCGTGGAATGAAGATCCATCCGAAATCTCGATCGGATGGCTTGGAGTACCACTTGCAGGTTCGACGGGGTCCGTATCCTCGTCCATGTCATCCGCATTATCACCGGAGAAGTGATCGTCTGGCCCCAGTGGGTTAAAACCCACGGGTTCTTGCACGTAGCCTACCAGATTAAACCGGCCCCGAAACACTGGTGTGGGGTCCCCGAAAGAATGATGCGATAAAGATCGCTGTAAGGGTATATACGAAGGCTGAGGGTTGTTGGGCTCGTACTCCGGTTGTGGCCCATAAGGGTTTTGGACCGGAGGTGTAGAGCTGTGGGATACCGATCGTCTGGCTGGTTCAAACAAGTTCCTCCTGTTCTGCCGAGGGTCGTCACTCTCGGTAGTAGACGGAGCTCGTGCATGTGATGGTCCAACTCCGTTGTCATTGGGGGCGGTAATCGGCCCCTTGCCTCTTCCCCTTCTCCTGAAGAATCTTGGTGGCATTTTGTCCTGTCAATATAATATGAGATAACAAACCAAAAATATATGCAAATAAAGGACAACACAAACAAGGTGGAATTTGTCCTATGTTATATGTCTAGACTCAAAAGTTTAGAATGTGCAATTGTGTAACTGAGATTAAACACAAAAGGCTAGTGTTTAATTCACTCAGTGTTGGCTCTGATACCAACCTGTCACACCCCGATTTCCACGTGTCACCGGTGGGCCCGGTGGGGGATTTATCATGACGTGGTTGGCAACATAATAGTCAAACAACACAATATTTAATATGCACAGCGGAAGCAAATTTAAAAGATATAATACAACCGAATTTAATATTGTATTGTCACATGTCGCAATATTCGGAAGTTTATCCACAGTAGGATCGAAATTAAAATATGAAACAATAGTTCAACAGACTTCAGGCATCTTAAGCTTGCGAGACTTCTATGATGCTAAGGAGACAACCAGCCAATTACGCCTAGAACCTGCATTTAATCTTTTTGGGAAAATACGTCAGTTTACACTGGTAAATACATTCAACTGACTCATATTAAAAATGATTTAAAATTTTTTTTTGGGTGCACATGGCATAAACATTTTTATAACTTGGGAGAATTATTTAATATTATAATCTTGTAAACGAATTACATGTTACTTGTGCGTTCAGTAGCCCGGATCTTGTCCGGGTTAAAGATCAATAGACACACCACATCATAGAGTTATACACTGACAGGTGTACGCCTACACCCCGTGCTCAGGTCGTGGCCATCTCGTAAGATGATGCCAAGGATATCCTGGACATGGTCATTAACCCCCCAAAGGCTTTAAGTAATCAAGACTGTTTAAACGAGCCGATCAAATTAGTCAACCACCCACTCAAATGTGGAGATTTGATGCTCTATCAAGCGGTATACTATATACCGTAACCCAAGCCCGTATAGGGAAAATAAGTTAAAAGTATTTACCTGAGCAAAGTATAATTCACAATAAGCAAAATGCACGTAGCTTTTACTGGTCCTCCTAATCTGGAACAAAGGTTTATAATAACCTATTAGAATCCTAACGGGTCTTTAGTTAAGCTTAAGCTTAGACCGGCTAGTTTCAAAGATACGGTTCGTACGCACGATTAAGCGAAGACCGGATAGAATGTGATTTAGACCCAACAAGTTTGAAGACTTGTTTAATATGGGTTTATTATTCACATTCTGGATTTTGAGATAAAACCGTTAAGGTTTGACCCGTTTCGGCTAATTTATGTAAACTTGTTACATAAACCGAACCGTACGCGTAATAAGCGTGACGGGTATTCATGAGAGATATATACAGGTTTCCTAAGTTAATTATGCCTCAAATATGTTGTGACATCAGTAAGATATCTTTCATTATGCCCGAAACGTGTTTAAACACAAACTAGGCCCCGTAGGGGTAGTTTGGTCATTTAAAAGTTTATAAAAGAGTTTAAGTAACAACCTGAGTTACAGGTCTGATGTAATCAGCAAATATACTCAATTTGCTAAGTTATATCAGTAGGTTAAAGCATGTATGTGAAATTTATCATTTTTAACCAAACTATGCCCCGTAGGGGTATTTTGGTAATTTCTTTTTTTTGGGTAAAATATTTTCACATAAGCCGAAAAGCTCAAAACTGAAGTCTGAGTTTATCAACCTTTGCTTACTGTTAAAATATTATAATTTGCCTCATATATCAGTAGGTATCAACCCGGGTATGTCCAATATAATTTTAATACATACTTTGCGTTAAAAACGCTTAATAAGGCGATTAAAGGCCATTTCCGGGTTCGATACTTAAATCTGATATTTTTATATTTCCAGAAGGCTTTAAATAATTTATTTATCATATGTGATCAGTAGCAAAAGGTTTGGAGTCGTTTAGATATGTAAAACTCATTTTATGGCCCGTAAGGGCAAAACCGACAATTACCGGATTAAGCCTACGACTACTAGTTATGCTCAGCCTAAAATTTATTAAAAATCCTTAAAATTCCCAAAATAATATATTACATCAGTGGGTAAAAGATTTGATATCAAAAAGTATGTTTAAGTAGGCTATACGCTAATTACGTCATTTTATTAACATAAAGCATTCATTTTGCGATAATGAGCATAACTCTTAATCTACACGTCAAACTGATGTCAAATTTTGCATACAAGTTTATATATCAGAATATAAGGTTTCTACTCTTTTACATTTCTAAAAATCACGTTTTAAAGTAATAAGGGTATAATGGTCAACATACGAGCAATTAACGGAAACATGCATATTAATTGGATAACTAATGAACCAAGGTGTATAATCACAGAGGGTTGTACTAACATGTAACCTAGTCCAATTAAAGCTCTGAGGCATTTCTAAAACATGCCTAAATGGGTCAGAACTGAAAGTCAAAGTGAAAGTCAAACTATGTGACTTTCGGTTCCGAACCGGTATTTACAGGAATTTGTCGGGTGGAACATGTTTAGACATGTCCTTACACTAATTACCAAGTTATATTAATGATCAAACAGGTTATAAGTGTTCTGCATTGCTAATCATGCATAAATCGCATTTTAAACTTTCTGTTGACTTTTTAAGTACACGTTTGACCCGACTTTTTACCTGGTTAGAGTGGTAATCAGGGGGAACCCTTTTGAGGGTTTATTACCCACATAAATACCAACTTATACCTACTTTTAATTCGAGATATGACTGAGCCATTGTTGACTAATCTCGAAGTCAAACCGTAATTACGACGGTTTGACTTTTAGCTAATAAACTAAGCTAAACTCAATTAAAGAAGGGTTAGAACACTTACTGAAGTCCTAAGTTTGATTAGAGAACACTTGAGAGGAAGTTTGAGCTCCAGAAGTGATCCACAAATGCAGATGAAGGTGTGAGGAGTGTTTGTAACTTGAAGGCCCTTTTATAGTGAATTCAATCACCACAATTGGTTGACAAACAAGTCTAGCACTCACCATACCCTTCCAACAAGTGTCCTATAGGTTTAGGGGTCGTTTAGGGGCCAAGGGGAATGTGAAAAATCGGTTAAAGTCGATCACAAAGGCACCTAGCAGACACACATCCAAGAAAATCGGAAATCTGTCCAGATGTGGCAGTGGCGTAGCGTGACTGCCTAGGCAGTTAGTGCTCGCGCTACACGAGCCCTTGGGGTCATCCAACAAACTTTTAAAAATTTCAGTTTTGGTCCCTGGCTCTTCAAACTTCGAAAAGACCTTATTTTCTTGCATTTTGAGCCATCGTAATTGACGTATAAGGGCTTCAAGACATTTACCTACTTTGATTAGTCCTCGGTTAACTTTATTGTTACCCGAAAAGGCCTAATTTTCAATGTTGACGCTTTAACCCCTCACACACGAATTTGATCACAACTTGCTCATACGATAACGAAATTTTATGAAATTTAAGTCGTGCGTTCTAGTGAGTAAAATTTACCGTTACAAAGCTTCGGGTTTGTCAAAAGGTCACTCAGAGGTATAATTTAAACATGTTGACACATTTAGCCCCTGTAGTTTGAAATCTCTCACTTTTAGCTTCGTATGATCCATGATTTATTCGTTTGAAGGTATGAGCACCATGTAGGGTTAATGTACATTATATTTATTCACAGTTGACACTTAGAATACGTATATTCACATACTTTCCATGTTTGTCAACTTAAGTCCTTCTATAATATTTCTTTCACACGTTTAAACATTTGACACGTGTCTACACATTATAGGACGTGAATTTTTGAGGTGTTACATATATGCCCCAACAAGCGGTGTGGATTTAAACTGTTGCAAGTATAAAGTTAGGTATTATTTAGGAGTAATTTTTTTGTTAAAATTTAATATTGATAATGTAATTATGTAGAGTAAGCTTAAACCGAGGTGGACCCCATCACATGAATATAGCTGGTATGCGTAATATATATATATATATATATATAGGGGAAGGTTCATTTGAGAAGAAATTTAATGTAAGAAGAAAAAGAAGAAAGGGCATATTAGTAAAATACTATTTCATTTATAACTAATATCATTAATTTTTAACTCTTTAATTAATTAGTCAACTAATCATTAATTATCCTACATATAACCTACAAAACCTACACATATCAAAATTTTCCTACATATACCCTAAACATTGTAGAATTTTATCCTACACAGTCGAAATATATCCTACACACCTCGATATATATCATACATAACTCGTAATTTATCCTACACAACTAATAATTTATTCTACACTTTAAATTAAGTTGTTTTTTTTAATATGGAAAAAATATATATTTTGAAAAGGAGTTACAAATTTAATTTAGTTAGTTATTAAAGTGGAAGAATACAAATTAATGATTTTGTAAGTTTACCAATATACCCTTATATTAAAATTAAATGCAAATATTAAATGAAGTAAAATGAAGTTTTCTTATTGGTTGAAACTTCTTCTTTTTTTCTTTTTACAAAAAAATTCTTCTCATTTGAACCTTCCACTATATATATATATATATAGGGTAAGGTTCATGCGAGAACCACCTTTATTGCGAGAACCGCGAGAACCAATGTGAACACAACCTAAAATAGCTAAAAAAACCCTAAAAAAACCTAACCCCACCCCCCCCCCCCAAAAAAAAACCTAACCCCCCCCCCCCAAGCTAACCCCCCCCCCCACCCAAGCTAAATGCTAAAAACTAAATCCCCCAAAAAACCTAAAAAAAAACCTAACCCCCCCCCCCCACCCCAAAAACCTAAACCCCCCTCCCCCACCCCCCAAAAACCTAAACCCCCCCCCCACCCCCAGCTAAAAGGCTAAAAACTAAACCCCCAAAAAACCTAAAAAAATCTAAAAAAAATCTAAAAAAATCAAAAAAAAAATCTAAAATTTTTTTTTGATTTTTTTAATATTTTTTATGTTAAAATCGCTACTTTTAGAAGCCAAAAAAAAAAATTTTTAAAAAAAAAAATTAAAATTTTTTTTTTTTTGCTACGAAAAGTAGCGATTTTGTTATAAAAAATATTAAAAAAAAAAAATTTTTTGTGTGATTTTTAGCTATTTTTAGGCATTTTTGGTTGCGTTCACATTGGTTCTCGCGGTTCTCGCAATAAGAGGTGGTTCCTAACGGATCTTTGTCCTATATATATATATATATATATAGGGGAAGGTTCATTGGGGAACATTAAAAAAGTGGGGAACAGCGGGGAACCGACTCAAACGAACTCTGATTGGACTCATTCCAACGGCGTTGGAACCGGCTCGTCGAACCCTAACTAAGATCTCTTAACCCTAAATCCTAACTCATAAACTCTAAACCCTAAAGCTAAAAAAATAAGGCTAAAACCAAAGCTAAACCGTAAAATCTAAACTATAAACCATAAAAGCTAAACTCTAAAGGCTAAACCTAAAGCTAAACCCTAAACCTTAAAACTAAACCCTAAACCCTAAAACTAAACCCTAAAGCTAAACCCTAAGGCTAAACCCTAAAGCTAAACCCTAAAAGCCAAACCCTAATCTATTTAGGGTTTAGGAGTTATGATTTAGGGTTAAGAGATCTTAGTTAGGGTTCGACGAGCCGGTTCCAACGCCGCTGGAATGAGTCTAATCGGAGTTCGTTTGAGTCGGTTCCCCACTGTTCCCCACTTTTTTAGTATTCCCCAATGAACCTCACACACTATATATATATATATATATATATATATATATAGGGGAGGGTTATCTTGAGAACGCTAAATATTGCGAGAACCGTGAGAACGAATGAGAACACCAATCAAAACCAATTTTTTTAATACAAACCTCATTGTAATTAAGATACAACATCAAAACAAGAATTTACAACATCAAATAATCAATTTCTCCTTTCAAAAATCACTCTTTTTAGATTTTTTACACATGTGTAAATATAATAGATTTACACATGTGTAAATGGCAAACTTATACATGTGTAAATTTTCTTTATTTACGAATTCACGTAAATTTAAACGTGTAAATTAAATTTATAACATTGTATTCGAATAATAATGATAAGTGTAGAAAAATTTTTTGAATTTGATTCGTTTTTGACCAATTTCTCGCGGTTTTTTCATTTGTTCTCACGGTTCTCACAATATTTAGCGTTCTCATTTAAACCCTCCCCTATATATATATATAGGGGACCGCTAGAATGAGAACCACCCCGAGTTATGAGAACCGCGAAAACCACACCATCCGGGCCGCCGTTGACCAAATTTTTTTTACAACTAGATGTGTGTATTATAAACACAATCGTAAAAAAAATTTTAAAAAAAAAGGCCGATGGGGTAGTTTTTTACACCACAGTTTGGTGTTTTTATTTTATTTTTGTTTTTTTTAAACCAAACTTGTGGTGTAAAAAACTACCCCCTCGGCCTTTTTTTTTAAATTTTTTTTTACGAATGTGTTTATAATACACACATCTAGTTGTAAAAAAAAAATTTTGGTCAACGGCGGCCCGGATGGTGTGGTTCTCGCGGTTCTCATAACTCGGGGTGGTTCTCATTCTAGCGGTCCCCTATATATATATAGGGCAATGCTCTATAAAAAACCCTTGAATTTTAGAAAACTTTGCAAACCCAATGCATGGTCTAGATTTTGCCATGTGTCCATAGTAAATATCATATTCTTTTTGTCCTTTAGGGCATTATGGTATTTTCACAACTATCTTAGATATCTTCCCCTATTTGATTTGACAATAATTAATACCCATCACATCCAAATCTACTTTTAAAACCCAAGATCCACCATTCAAAACCTCCATTTTTTTCATTAACTTCATCTCTGTGTTTCAAGATCCACCCTTTCAAAACCTCCATTTTCCATTAACTTCATATATGTTTCAAGTTCTACCCAAAATCCATTTCCATGAACTTCATTTCGGTTTCAACATCCACCATTTCAAAACCTCCATTTCAAGATTGTCACAACCCCCGATCCCTGTTCCCCGGGAACGGGCGGACGTGAACTCAGAGTGTGGTGGTATCAGTTTTAATTAGTCTCGCAGCGGAATTTACATCAGGACCGTAGTTAGGAAATGATTATCAGAGTAAAACCACCATGCTTGATATTAATAAATACATGGGCAAAACCCAAGTTTCTTATTACAATACATTTATAGGGTCAAACCCTATTTTATTTAATTTTAAAACATTGTTTCTTAGATAACTTTTATAGCCACTTATTTTCCAAGCCGTCAGTGCTCTCGAGCTGGCTTTATCCCAGTAGGCTTTCACATTGTGTTACCTGAAACATGTTTTAAAAATATTTTGTCAGCGGGAAATACTGGTGAGTGAATCCCAGTTTAATCAAGAAACATTTTATTAATTAAAACAGTATTGAGAGCGATCACATTGTTTATTTCTACACAATTACTCATTCAGTATTTGCCACTCGACCGGATCTATGGCTATGGTCAAATTACCCATTGGCTAACTCGTTGTCCAATGATAATGAATTGTCGTTCCCGACTTACTACTCGCAAGTAGTAATAAATTTTGTATACAAAACCCATAATACCGGCAGTAATTGAAGAACTACAAAGACTCAATCACCGCTTAATTTCATAGTAAAACATTTAAGGTTTGGTAAAACAGTACCAAAAACATTAACAAAAAGAGGATAAACTCACATTGCTGTCTTAGGCTTTTCGTAAGGGTTTCCTGGGTATAATCTATAATTTATACAAATGTACATTGATTAGTATCACAACCCTTTGAAATTATTAATAATACCCTCCCCGAGACGGTATTCCAATAACTACGTCGGGCAGAACCACGACAGTTATTACGGAACCCTAAATCAATCGGGCAGCGTAACTATTATGAAACCGGGGTTATAATACTTACAACGGAGCAGAACCTCGCTAAATTAGGGGTATAATACCCAAAATATTGCTTCTCTAATTCAGTTTTCGTGATTGAGAAAAGAAAGTGAGCGACGGAAACTGAAATCTGATGCTGGCTATTTATAGTTGTGAAATCTGATCCTCACGCGGCCCGCGTTCGATAACGCTAAACCTAAAGCGGGCCGCGTCAACATAAGTCAACGCGGTAGCTTAGCTGAGTCGTTTACTAGACTTGACACGATTACGACACGTGTCGACCTCTGGTGCATTCGCGTAACCAAGTCACTCGCGGCCCGCATTCACTTAACGTAAACCTAAAGCGGCCCGCTTTGACTAGAAAAGTCAGCGAAGTCAACACCTGGTCCTAATTCGGCCCGCGTTAGTCTGAGGTGAGGTCGTTCGCGGCCCGCCTCAGCTTATATTTTCAGAATTTTATTTATTTTATATAATTATAACATAACTAGGGCTCGGTTTTCACATACGGGGTGTAATATAAGATATATGGAGATATTTTATAGTATATTAGGGAGTCGAAAATATTATGAGGGTATTGATTTTACCGAGGGTTGTTACATTCTCCCCACCTTATTTAGAGCTCGTCCTCGAGATCTACTGAAATAAGTGCGGATATTTCTTTTTCATTTCTGACTCGAGCTCCCAAGTGTATTCAGGTCCTCTTTTGGAATCCCACTTCACTTTGACTAGAACTAGTCTTTTGTGTTTGAGATTCTTGATTTTCCTGTCTTCAATTTGTAGAGGTCTTTCTACAAACTTGAGTTGTTCATTTACCTCTATATCCTTAAGAGGCACTATCAGTGATTCATCAGCTAAACACTTTTTAAGATTAGATACATGAAATACGTCATGTATTCCTGCCATTTTCTCTGGTAGTTGTAGCTGATAGGCTACAGGTCCTATTCTTCTAATAATTTTGAAAGGTCCAACATACCTGGGACTTAACTTTCCTCGTTTGATGAATCTTACCACTCCTTTCCAAGGAGAGACTTTCAACAATACTCTATCTCCTACTTGAAATTCCAATGGCTTGCATCGGTTATCAGCATAACTCTTTTGTCTATCCCGTGCAGCTTTCAGTCGTTCCTTGACTTGAATAATTTTGTCAGTTGTTTCTTGCACTATCTCAGGTCCAGATAATTGTTGTTCCCCAATTTCTGCCCAACAGACTGGGGTTCGACACTTTCTTCCATAAAGTGCTTCAAATGGTGCGGCATTGATACTTGTGTGATAACTATTATTATAAGAAAATTCTATTAAAGGTAAGTGTTCATCCCAATTACCTCCAAAATCAATTACACAAGCTCTAAGCATATCTTCCATTGTCTGGATTGTTCTTTCACTTTGTCCATCTGTTTGTGGATGATAAGCTGTACTTAGCTTTAACTTGGTTCCCATTGCCTTTTGGAAACTTGACCAAAAACGAGAGGTAAATCTACTATCTCTATCAGAAACAATTGATAAAGGAATTCCATGTAAAGAAACAATTTCATTTACATACAATCTAGCTAATTGTTCCATGCTAATTGTTTCCTTCATTGATAGAAAATGAGCTGACTTAGTTAGTCTATCTACAATCACCCAGATTGTATCATTTCCTTTCCTAGTTTTGGGTAATTTAGTAACAAAATCCATTGTTATTAATTCCCATTTCCAAACTGGCATTTCTAATTGCTGTAACAAACCTGAGGGTTTCTGATGTTCAGCTTTAACTTGTGAACAAGTTAAACATTTAGAAACATAGGTTGCTATGTCCTTTTTCATTCCTATCCACCAGAAATTTTTTTCTTAAATCCTGGTACATTTTATCACTTCCTGGATGCATTGTATACTTAGATTTATGGGCTTCTTCTAATATACAATTACGTAGATTTCCTAATTTAGGTATCCATATTCTCCTTTCATGGAATCTCCATATCCCATCTATTCCTTGTTTTAATTCTTTGAACATACCTTTTAATTTTTCAGAATCATCCTTGATTACTGATTCTTGTGCTTCTCTTATCTGATCATTTAAATCTACTTGCAGATTTAATTTAAGAGAACGTACCCTTTTTGGCTTTTCATGATACTTTCGGCTTAAAGCATCTGCCACTACATTTGCTCTTCCTTCATGATACTGGATATCACAATCATAGTCACTAAGAAATTCCATCCAACGTCTTTGTCTCATATTTAACTCTTTCTGTCCGAAAACATACCTTAAACTTTTATGATCAGTGAATATGGTAAACTTACTACCATAAAGGTAATGTCTCCAAATCTTAAGAGCAAAAATTATAGCTCCTAATTCTAAATCATGGGTTGAATAATTCTCTTCATGATTCTTAAGTTGTCTAGATGCATAAGCTATAACCTTTTGACGTTGCATCAATACACATCCATAACCTAATTTAGAAGCATCACAATAGACTACAAAGTCTTCAGTTCCTTCTGGCAATGCTAATATAGGTGTATGGGTTAATCTTTGCTTAAGAATTCTAAAGGCTTCTTCTTGTTTTATTCCCCATTCAAACTTAACAGATTTACAAGTTAACTTAGTTAAGGGAATGGCTATTCTAGAAAAATCTTTAATAAATCTTCTATAATAACCGGCCAATCCTAAGAAACTTCTAACCTCAGTTGGTGATTCAGGGGTTTTCCATTTCGTAATTGCTTCAATCTTTGTTGGATCTACATGAATTCCTTCATGATCAACTAGGTGTCCAAGAAATTGTACCTGTTCTAACCAAAATTCACATTTTGAAAACTTAGCATAAAGCTTTTCTTTTCTTAACAAACTTAGAAGTATGTGCAAATGTTTTGCATGATCTTCTTTATTCTTAGAATAAATTAGAATATCATCTATGAATACAATTATGAATTTATCCAAATATGGCTTACATATTCGGTTCATCATGTCCATAAATGCAGCTGGGGCATTGGTTAAACCAAATGGCATGACAGTAAATTCATAATGGCCATACCTCGTTCTAAATGCGGTTTTAGGAATGTCCTCTTCCTGTACCTTTAATTGATGATATCCTGACCTTAAATCGATCTTAGAGAAAAATCGAGCTCCTTGCAATTGATCAAACAAATCATCGATTCTTGGTAATGGGTACCGATTCTTAATCGTGACCTTGTTTAATTCACGGTAATCAATGCACATACGCATTGATCCGTCCTTCTTTTTAACAAACAATATCGGCGCTCCCCATGGTGATGAACTTGGCTGTATGAATCCTTTTTCTAATAATTCATCTAGTTGTTTCTTCAATTCTTGCATTTCTGCAGGTGCCAAACGATAAGGTGCTTTGGCAATTGGTGATGTTCCTGGTATCAAGTGAATTCTGAATTCAACTTCTCTATCTGGAGGTAGTCCTGGTAATTCTTCTGGAAAGACATCTGAAAACTGAAATACTACTGGAATATCTTTTAGTTCTTTCCCTTTAGTGTTAGTGATTATAGAAATCAAATACACTATAGAACCTTTTCTCATACAACTTGCAGTTTTCATTGCAGAAATGAATTTAGTAGATCTAAAGGGCTTATCTCCTTTAATTGTGATCATTTTACCTTTTGGTGATTTTACTTGAATTAACTTTTGATCACATAAAATACTAGCTTTATTGGCTATTAACCAATCCATTCCTAAAACAACATCAAATCCTACCAGATTCATGGGATAAAGATTTGCAATAAATTTCTGATTTAAAATTTCTATGCTTGCTCCCTGCAAGATTTCAGAAATTCTAATGGTTTCTCCATTAGCTGTCTCTACTACACATTCTTGTGGTAGTTTAGTTAATGACTGATTTAGAAATTTGCAAAACGATGTATTAATAAAACTTTGGTTTGCACCAGAGTCAAATAATACTTTAGCAAAGACATCATTAACTAAAAACGTACCAGCTATAACATCCGGAATTAACTTGGCCTCATCTGCAGTTAGAACAAATGCTCTAGCATTTTTAGAATTCTTGTTGTCGGTAGCTGGAGCTAATTTTGGGCAGTTTGGCTTGATGTGACCTTGTTCTCCGCAATTGTAACATACCCTGCTGTTAGCTTTCTTCCTGCAGTTTTCTTCCTTGTGTCCCGACATTTTGCAAAAGTTACAATATATAGAGCATCTTCCTGAATGCTTTCTTTTGCAATACTTACAATAGGGTGCAGAGGTAGATCCTACATTTCTCCCACGATTAGAATTTCCAGAACGAAATTCTTGAGTCAATTTCTGGGTTAGGTTCCTCTTTTGATCCTCTTCTCGGGTACGGACTAACTCATCAGTCAAGGTATTGGCTAATTCTACAGTTTCTTCTATGGTTTGTGGTCTAGCTGCCTTGACTACATGTCTTATCTCTCCAATTAATCCCCAAATATAACGGGAAATTAACACTGGTTCTGGTGAAGCAAGAGTTGGCACTATCCTAGCATATTCGAAAAATAGCTTGGTATACCCTTTGCTATCTACACCAGTCATCCTAAGGTTTAGGAATTTGTTTGCTATCTGTTCTTTCTCATTGGGTGGGCAGAATTTCCTTTCTACCTTGTTTCTAAATTCTTCCCATTCCATATTATAGGTTTGATTACTTCCTCTTGTCTGGAGGATAGTGTTCCACCATTCTAATGCTGCATTCTTAAACAGATTAGAAGCAAACAATATCTTATCTTCTTCAGCACACTTACTTATCCTTAAGACTGCCTCCGTCTTCTCTATCCAGCGTAAGGTTGCAATGGCCCCTTCGTTGCCCGAGAATTCCATTGGTTTACAAGACCAGAATTCTTTATAAGAACAACCGTTAGGCACGGTTCTTCTTCTTTTAGGAATAGGCATTTGAAGTACAGGTCCATTGTTCACACTGTTTTCTGGTTCAAATGGTCGTTTACTGCTATGCCTACTTTTATTATCAGCATCCTTAACCGTTTGAAGAATAAATGGCATTGCATCTATTATTCCTTGTGCTACTATATGTTGGATAGCACTATTATCCATCTGGTTTCCATTGTTATTGTTGTTCGAATTCCCATTATTCAGATTATCATCCACCACATTAATGTTACTTTGGTTATCGTTATTCAGATTTTCTTGAATTCCTTCATCGGCCATCTGAATTTTAAACATTTATCCAATATTAATCTCACAAATAATATCTTAATATAATTAATCACACGACACGCAATTTTGTCAAAAGCGTAGATCATTGCTACTTTACTCTTTTTCATATACTTATGCGTCTAATACACACTAGTACAGAAAATGAAATTACAATACCAACAGAAATAAAATAATAATATGCATCCGTACACACATATCTTATTTTATTTTATTATATTATTATTACTACTGCTTCCTCTATTCTAACATTCATGGATATGGATTTATCCAGAAATCCATATTGCGCTCATCGTATTTCCATACGAGACGCTCTCCCACCTGGCGCATCCTCTCACTACTTTCTAAGATCTCCTCCCCGAAAGTCCTAAGTTCTTGCACGTTTTCTGCACTCATTGGGGGTGCAGGTTCTCAGACTGGGTTTGGAATCTGAGGTACGGGTTCCTGATATGGGGGTGACATTTCCTGAAATTGGTAAGGATCCTCTAATATTTCCCTAATATAGTCATTTTGATAATAGGGATCTAAAGGGTCCATACCTGGGTAAGTTTCTATGTTCCGTATGGGTGGATAATCCTGGATAGGGTAATGTTGCACAAAATCTCTATTGTCGTCCCACCAGGGGTCATAATTCGGGTCTATGGGGTTTGGTGCAGGTACTCTAGGAACTTCTTCTGGGTTAAAGTTGTACATCTCTTCTTGATTTTCTATTTCCATGGGCTGTTCTGGGTTTTGTGGTTGTGGGGCTACTAATTGTTCCAGTCCTGGGTCAGCAGCAGTCGTAGCTAAGATATGGAAATTGGCTAGGCTTCTATTAAGTATTTCTTGAGTTTGAGCATCTGTCTCTCTCTTAATAGCTGCTAAAGCCCTTTGCTGTTGCAATTTCCTCATTCTTTTCCTACGAGCAAAAGCATCTTTACTGAACCATCCTCGTTTCTTAGTAGGAAATGGTTCTTCAGATTGAGCTCTAAAAGCAAATATCCCGTCTTCCTGATCAGCAACATACCCCGAGAGGGCAGGCTGTGATGATGTACCTTCACTCCTAGGTGAATCAGCTAACTGACGATTCACATCTGATGGCCCTTGATCACTCATACTGAAAACTAACAGATAGTCAAATAACACATAACACATAATTACAGTTATGCATATATTTCCTTATTTTATTTCCTAACATTAATTCAAAATTTAAGTGTCAGCAGAACACTTCTTTGGTTCAGACCAGTGGCTAGGCTCTGATACCACCTTCTGTCACAACCCCCGATCCCTGTTCCCCGGGAACGGGCGGACGTGAACTCAGAGTGTGGTGGTATCAGTTTTAATTAGTCTCGCATCGGAATTTACATCAGGACCGTAGTTAGGAAATGATTATCAGAGTAAAACCACCATGCTTGATATTAATAAATACATGGGCAAAACCCAAGTTTCTTATTACAATACATTTATAGGGTCAAACCCTATTTTATTTAATTTTAAAACATTGTTTCTTAGATAACTTTTATAGCCACTTATTTTCCAAGCCGTCAGTGCTCTCGAGCTGGCTTTATCCCAGTAGGCTTTCACATTGTGTTACCTGAAACATGTTTTAAAAATATTTTGTCAGCGGGAAATACTGGTGAGTGAATCCCAGTTTAATCAAGAAACATTTTATTAATTAAAACAGTATTGAGAGCGATCACATTGTTTATTTCTACACAATTACTCATTCAGTATTTGCCACTCGACCGGATCTATGGCTATGGTCAAATTACCCATTGGCTAACTCGTTGTCCAATGATAATGAATTGTCGTTCCCGACTTACTACTCGCAAGTAGTAATAAATTTTGTATACAAAACCCATAATACCGGCAGTAATTGAAGAACTACAAAGACTCAATCACCGCTTAATTTCATAGTAAAACATTTAAGGTTTGGTAAAACAGTACCAAAAACATTAACAAAAAGAGGATAAACTCACATTGCTGTCTTAGGCTTTTCGTAAGGGTTTCCTGGGTATAATCTATAATTTATACAAATGTACATTGATTAGTATCACAACCCTTTGAAATTATTAATAATACCCTCCCCGAGACGGTATTCCAATAACTACGTCGGGCAGAACCACGACAGTTATTACGGAACCCTAAATCAATCGGGCAGCGTAACTATTATGAAACCGGGGTTATAATACTTACAACGGAGCAGAACCTCGCTAAATTAGGGGTATAATACCCAAAATATTGCTTCTCTAATTCAGTTTTCGTGATTGAGAAAAGAAAGTGAGCGACGGAAACTGAAATCTGATGCTGGCTATTTATAGTTGTGAAATCTGATCCTCACGCGGCCCGCGTTCGATAACGCTAAACCTAAAGCGGGCCGCGTCAACATAAGTCAACGCGGTAGCTTAGCTGAGTCGTTTACTAGACTTGACACGATTACGACACGTGTCGACCTCTGGTGCATTCGCGTAACCAAGTCACTCGCGGCCCGCATTCACTTAACGTAAACCTAAAGCGGCCCGCTTTGACTAGAAAAGTCAGCGAAGTCAACACCTGGTCCTAATTCGGCCCGCGTTAGTCTGAGGTGAGGTCGTTCGCGGCCCGCCTCAGCTTATATTTTCAGAATTTTATTTATTTTATATAATTATAACATAACTAGGGCTCGGTTTTCACATACGGGGTGTAATATAAGATATATGGAGATATTTTATAGTATATTAGGGAGTCGAAAATATTATGAGGGTATTGATTTTACCGAGGGTTGTTACAAAGATCCCCACTGACGGGAACGTCATTCACAATGAGTTCCCTACTGACGAGGACAAGAATGATCAAGGTTTTTCATCCTTTTTTTTGATGGGCTTGATTTTTTTTTCTTTTTTACACCCCTAATTCAACTTTACATGTTAATTTCTTAAAAGAAATCGAAGAACCAAGTTACTGTTGAAGAATCAAGATCCTGTCAATAATAAGTTGGTTTTGATTTTTAATTGTCATTTACTTTGATTTTCGTTCTTCACAATTGGTTTTATTTTTTTCCAGAATTAAGAATGTTGCCAAAAGATTAATTATTTTTCAATACCATTGATTATTGTTTCAAAAAAAAGAATGACGTTTATAGGTAATAAATTTCAATACTATTGATTTTAGTTTGGTTTTCATTCTTCTGGTGTTTATAAATTTTGATTTTGATTCATGGATTACTTGTTTTGGTTTCAAACTCGTTTGATTTTGATCCATGGATTAGTTATTTTTGTGTTAAAAAAATGTGTTTGTTGGTTTGGGGATTTTGATCTGAACAGTAACTGTTTTTTTGTTGGTTTGGTTGCCTTGTTTGGTGCTTTTTGATCTGAATAGTAACTGTTTTTTGTTGGTTAGGTTGCTTTGTTTTGGGCTTTTGATCTGAATAGTAACTGTTTTTGTGCGTTATAATACAGAAACAGACCCATAACATGTGTTAATCCCCTGTTAGAATGATATATAACGTGTGTTGATTTACAGAAACAGACCAATAAAGATATTCAATCGACAAGCTGGATGGATGTAGGCGACGCTAATGCGGGGACATGTGTTAAAAAAAAGATATTCAATAGGTCACATTTTTTGGGAAGGAACTCTTCGTTCATTTATCACATGTGTTAGTGGTTCATGCTGTAACAGAACTCCATGATGTAACCTGACATGTGTTCATGTATAACATGTGTTAAGTCCTGATAGAATGATATATAACGTGTGTTAACCTTTGTTAATTTAAAAAGTATGTACAAAAGACAAAAAGAACATGATTACTTCTTTGACCATGTGGATAAATGTAGACCATGTATTTTATTTCATTTGACTAGATTGACATTCGAAATCATTGTGAAATTCTATGAAGCCAAACATCAACCATTGATTATGTTTTATTAACTAGATCTATGGTTGTCATTTAATTGGTATATTTATAACATTTAAATAAACCAGTAGTTCAAAAGCAAACATCCTGAACCATGGCGCCAACATGGTACAAACAAACAAAACTTTTATTTGTAGTTTTCCAAACAGAGATTCCTGCATTTGTTTTATATTTTGCTGAGTGTACAACAATGACGAAATTACGTAGGGGATGATTGAGTACGAGTGCAAAAGCAGCAACATTTGAGAATGGCACATGGTACACACAAACAAAAATATAACGTGTGTAACATACGTGTTTTCATTAACATGTGTTAAGTTCCTGATATACACGAAATATAACATGTGTTAACATGTGCAGCCAGCAGGAGGATGGCATGTAAATGTGCAATATGATTAGCGGATCACGTATTGTAACACATTTATAGGTAGCTTGGGAATAAATAAAATGAAACGCCGTATTTATTCCTTCAATGGAAAAATGTCTTTCCCAAGTAGTATCAGGGGATAGTTGGTGGCTCTTGTGTTAGTGGTTCATGTGTATAACGTGTGTTAACATCTACAGACAGCAGGAGGATGGTAGGTAACGTCAAGTATGAATAGCGGACCATGTATGGTAACACATGTATAGGTAACTTGGGAATAAATAAAATGAAACGCAGTAATTTTTCCTTCGATGGACAATGACTTCCAGGGGATATTTGGTGGTTCATGTGTTACTGGTACGTGTGTATAAATTCTTAGGTGGTTCATGTGTTACTGGTACGTGTTGTTGAATCCAAAATTATCATTTTTGTTTCTCTAAGGCCGAATGGATCGCACGATGGAAAAATGACTGCCCCTAATAGTTGGTCAGATACTAACACGTGTTAGTGTACATGTAAGGTCACATTTGTTTTCATTAACATGTGTTACGTTTATATCAGCGTTTGTTTTCACATTTGTTTTCATTAACATCTGGAACATATGATATATAACGTTTGTTAACATGTCAGCATGCGTCAAAAACGGGTGACTCCAACACAAAACATTTTTGTTGGTGAGTTTACAACAAAAATGGATGCATAGAGCCCAATAGTAACACAAATTTCCTTTTTTTTACAACACGTGTGGCCACCGAAACATAAGAATATATAGGTTAGCATTAAATGTATAATTTGAAGCTGACCATTTAAGCAATTACATGTTAAGCAATTACATGTTCCGAACAGACAAATTGTCATTCTTAGGTGGTTCATGTGTTACTGGTACGTGTTGTTGAATCCAAAATTATCATTTTTGTTTCTCTAAGGCCGAATGGATCGCACGATGGAAAAATGACTGCCCCCAATAGTTGGTCAGATACTAACATGTGTTAGTGTACATGTAAGGTCACATTTGTTTTCATTAACATGTGTTACGTTTATATCAGCGTTTGTTTTCACATTTGTTTTCATTAACATCCGGAACATATGATATATAACGTTTGTTAACATGTCAGCATGCGTCAAAAACGGGTGACTCCAACACAAAACATTTTTGTTGGTGAGTTTACAACAAAAATGGATGCATAGAGCTCAATAGTAACACAAATATCGTTTTTTTACAACACGTGTGGCCACCGAAACATAAGAATATATAGGTTAGCATTAAATGTATAATTTGAAGCTGACCATTTAAGCAATTACATGTTAAGCAATTACATGTTCCGAACAGACAAATTGTCACATGTTAAGCAATTACATATTCCGAACAGACACCCTTGTCACATGTTAAGCAATTACATGTTCCGAACAGACAAATTGTAACACATGTTAGATCAATATATACACATCATGGTGTTTTGTAAACCCCTAGCTTATACATGAATATATGTCAGGTTACAAAAAGATTATAACAGAGGCTTAACACATGTTATACATTCCAAAATGTGCAAAACAAACACATGTTATAAACGAACGAAGAGTTCTTTCCCACGTTATATATCATTCTAACAGGGGCTTAACACATGTTATACATGAACACATGTCAGGTTACATCATGGTGTTCTGTTACAGCTTGAACCACCAACACATGTTATAAATGAACGAAGACTTCTTTCCCAAAGGATGTGACTTTCATATACATGAATACAAGTCGGGTTACGGTGTTACAATATTAACTTGTATGTTCCAAGATTATACAAGTTAATAGTGTTTTAGAAACCACTAGCTTATACATGACACAATGTTGGGTTAAACCAAGATTATAACAGAGGCTTAACACATGTTATCCTAGGTATACGGTGTTACAATATTAACTTGTATGTTCCATATTAACTTGTACACGTGTTACGATCAGTATATGCACATCATGGTGTTTTTGCAAACCACTTTTGATATACATGAATACAATTCGGGTTATAATGGATGCTTACATGTTATCATATGTATACAAGTGGGGTTACAACAAGATTACGATATTAACTAAGCTCACCATTAAACTCATCCCCCCCGTCGACTGTTTTCACCCTTGTCACATGTTAATCAATTACATGTTCCGAACAGACAAATTGTAACACATGTTAGATCAGTATATACACATCATGGTGTTTTGTAAACCACTAGCTTATACATAAATACATGTCAGGTTACAAAAAGATTATAACAGAGGCTTAACACATGTTATACATTCCAAAATGTGCTAAACATGTTATAAATGAACGAAAACTTGTTACAGCATGAAAACTTCTTTATGGATCTGTAACAGCATGAACAACTAACACATGTTATAAACGAACGAAAACTTCTTTCCCAAAAGATTTGACTTATTCAATATCCCGCATCCATCCAGCTTGTCAATTGAATATCTTTATGGATCTTTTTCTGTAAATCAACACACGTTATATATTATTCTAACAGGTGCTTAACACATGTTATGGGTCTGTTTCTATAAATCAAACAACCCAACAAAAAAAACACTTACTGTTCAGATCAAAAGGCTAAACCAGCAACCAAACCAACAAAAAAAAAACAATTATTGTTAAGATCAAAATCCCCAAACAAGCAACCAAACCAACAAAAAATCCCGTTCAAAAATCTCATCCTAAAGTTTTCGATTTATTTAAAATACATGAACATTAACCATTACTAGATCTTGATTGAAGACAGAGGAGAGGAGAGAGAGAGAGAGAACATTAACCATTACTAGATCTTGACTCCGACGACGTTTCGAACTCCGGCGCCACCAACCACCCACCCTCCACCACCTTCTACAACCACCCACTGTCGCCGCTATCAACTACCAACAACCCAGAATGAACCAGCCACCACCTTCCACCAACCACCATCGTGCCTCACTCATCGTGCATCTACCGCCTCCCCTGCCCCAACCATAACGGTCAACAACACCACCGCCACAGCGCTGCTGCTGCCGTGGGTGGCTGGAAACCCACCAGTTTTCTCTCTCTCTCTCGATTTCTCTAGACCTCTCTTTCTCTTTCGATTTCTCTGGTACTCTCTCACACGACTCTCACTCTCTCTTTAGGCTTGCAGGTTGTAAGTGTTGTGTAGAGAGAAGGAAAAGTCATGGGAAAGAGGGAATTGAGAGAGCTGAGATTGTGGTTTGAATTGGATATGAAGAGAGAGAAAGATAGGTGCATTAAAGATGATAGGACTAGACAGTGGAAAGAGAAGTAATATACTACCCAAAATGCCCTTCTAGTTGACTAATGTGTATTATTACATTTCTTTTAAATCTAATTGTTACCAAAATTATGAGAGCCATTGATCAAGTGTGATGAAACATAATCAATGGATGGTATTGGGTTTGCATAGTTTTTTAAAAAAGATGGGGTTTCTTGTATAGCCAAGCCCTATATATATATATATATGGGATGGATCATGAGAAAACTAGTTTAAATGAGAAAACCAAAAAACTAACTAAAAAAGCCAAAAAAACATGCCAATTTTTTTTTTAATTTTTATAAAAAAATCGCAGCTTTTTATGCATGGAAAAAAATTTTCAAAAAAAAAAATAAAAAAAAAGATTTTGGTTGTATTGCACATGTGCACTATTACGGATATAGTGCACATGTGTAGTACACATATAATCACATATATTGCACATGTGCAATACAACAAAAAAAAAATTTGAATTTTTTTTATTTATAAAAACTAGTGATTTTTTGTTAAAAATTGTAAAAAAAAATTTGGTATGTTGTTTAGCTTTTTTTAGTTAGTTTTCTAGTTTTCTCATTTATATGTAGTTTTCTCATGATCCTCTCCCTATATATATATATATATATATATTAATGAACTAGTTTAATACATAACAATCTCATTGCAACAAATAAAATACTAATAACCTAGTAATACGGTGATAAATTATACTATACAACATTTCTTTTAAAAATTCAATTCGGATTTATATATATGCATGTGTTTTCTATCCAGGATAAGGAAAGACAACCAATAAGAATATTATGGGAAAAAGAAGAAAAGTGAGAATTAGCAATAATCTATTTTTATTGATACAGGGAAAGAATAAGACAAATAAACAGTAAAACATAAAACATCATTTCACGGTGAGATGTTATTAACTTACAAATACAATTAAATAAGAATGAATGACAATAGCACATAAGTTGAATGAAAAGAAACATTTAGATGGTCATGCGAAGTGAAAATTGGCTCAATCTTCTTTGTTGAATAATCCTGTGCTTTTAATAATGTCTTGGTGGTGGGGGAGACTTATAGTAATAAGCTGGAGGAGGGGGCGACTTTGATCGTGGATGTGGTGATTGGTAGTAGTAGTATGGATGTTGTGGTACACGCGATGGTGGGGGAGGAGACTTGTAGATATAAGGAGGGGATGGGGATGGTGATGGTGGGGGAGGAGACTTGTATACATATGGAGGTGGCGGAGATGGTGATGGTGGAGGTGGAGATTTATAAACATATGGATGTGGGGGAGAAGGAGATGGTGGTGGAGGTGACTTGTAAACATATGGAGGTGGTGGAGATGGTGATGGTGGCGGAGGTGACTTGTACACATATGCAGGTGGGGGAGAAGGAGATGGTGGCCGAGGTGACTTGTACACATATGGAGGTGGTGGAGATGGTGACGGCGGTGGAGGTGACTTGTAAATGTATGGAGGTGGTGGGGAAGGTGATGGTGGTGGAGGTGACTTGTATACATATGGGGGAGGTGGGGAAGGTGATGGAGGTGGTGGAGACTTGTAAACGTACGGAGGTGGTGGAGACGGTGAGGGTGGAGGAGGAGACTTATAAATGTAAGGAGGTGGTGGAGATGGTGAGGGTGGTGGTGGAGACTTGTAAACGTATGGAGGTGGTGGCGATGGTGAGGGTGGAGGAGGAGACTTATAAATGTAAGGAGGTGGTGGAGAAGGTGAGGGTGGTGGTGGCGACTTGTAGACATAAGGAGGTGGTGGTGATGGTGATGGTGGAGGAGGAGACTTGTATACATATGGAGGTGGCGGAGATGGTGATGGTGGAGATTTATAAACATATGGAGGTGGGGGAGAAGGCGATGGTGGTGGAGGTGACTTGTACACATATGGAGGGGGTGGGGAAGGTGTCGGGGGTGGTGGAGATTTATAAATATATGGAGGTGGTGGGGAAGGTGATGGTGGTGGAGGTGATTTGTACACATATGGAGGTGGTGGGGAAGGTGACGGTGGTGGGGGAGACTTGTAAACGTATGGAGGTGGTGGGGAAGGTGATGGTGGTGGAGGAGACTTGTATATGTATGGAGGTGGTGGGGATGGTGATGGAGGAGGTGGAGACTTGTAGACATATGAAGATGGTGGAGGAGATTTGTGAAGATAAGGTAGATGTGGCCATGTGTGTTTTACCGGTGGTGGTGGAGACTTGTAAACGTAATGCGTCTTTGGCAAAGTATGCTTCACCGGTGGCAATTTCCAGCCTTTAGACTGTGGAGAGTTATAACCATAAGGCTTATCGGCTACAACGATGGTGGCTAATAAAACAAAAGCATACATAAGTTGAGGCCAATGCCTCAACACTCTAAGGCTTCCCATACTAAGACCTCTTCCTTTAAAATCCCAAGACTTGTGTGTTTGTGTGTTTAATGTTTTGCTTACAACCTTTTTATAGCCATCGTCTACATTATAATAATACATTAAACAGGTTGTAAAAATATTATTTAAAATAGCAAGGGATTCATATGGTTTACTCGGTGTTTTTTGAATAAACTAAAAAATGTCTCTTTGAGGAAGTCAAGAGAGTTGGTGAGTGGCAGTAGGAGAAATGGTTTTGTTTATGTGTTTAATAACGCGTTCGGGTGAAATTGTAACTAAACCATAATCCTAACATTGTAGATATCGTTTTAATGTGTAGTAATATTTTTAAAAATTCAAAAGCTTGGGAAATTTTACTTTTATGATTGGGTAATAGTTATCAATGACCAGTTGGACGTTGGTGATGTTTTGTTTTGTTGAACTTTTTTTTTGAACGGCTAACTGCTTTTCACGTGTAAACCCACCCTTTCGGAGCTATGTCCAAAGGCCGACTACTCGACTACCGCTGGAAAGCGTAGCACACCCCTGATGCGCAGAAACCCCGTGGAATAGGTAAAACTGCGCCCCCCCTCAGACTCGAACCCGGGTAAAACTGCGCCCCCCTCAGCCTTCACCGAGATGGGAACAACCATTTGTTTTGTTGAACTAATGGGTACTTTGCGTTGCTTCTTTTAATGGAAATCTAAAGTGTATTACATATAATTTTGCTTTTAGGATATTTGCTATTTTTAGTGGAAGGAAGGAAACAGAGTAAAATGCACGTCACGTGAGCCATGAGGGCATCTGCGTGGGTTTTAACAGAAGTTATGGACGACGGTAGTAAGAGGGATACTTTTCTTCAAACCAAGAAAATGTTAAACGAACCCATCATCGATCACCCGCTACTTTGGTTCGCTTTTGGGATGGCACGATGACAGTTTGTTTTTCTAAACAAAATACATGTTCATTAATCATTAATGATAATAATCATATGATAATGTAAAATTATGTTTTAACTGCCATAACATTGTTTACAACAACACATCTTACATTAGCATGTAAAAGAAAATAAAAACCATTATAATAACGAAGGTGTCGACGGTGGCATATCGAGGAGACTTGTAGACAAATTAATGGAGGTAGTGGAGGAGTGTTGTGCATGTACGGAGGCAATGGTGAGTTGAGGTCAAATTAATAGACATATTCGTATGAAAGAATCGAGCTAAAATATGGTATATCATTACTATATATGTCCACTTGACTTATACAAGTGCTACCAAATGCAATGATGTCATAGAATATGTTATGGGCCATTTTCTGAACATATATCCTGACTAATATTCTGCTTTTGATTGTTTATTTGTGACCAAGATACCGCATCAGGATATTGGTAACATCCTGATGTGATATCCTGGTAATGACTAATTTAACCACGTGCAGATTAGAAGGTGCGGGTCCCTAACGGTCAAGTGGACCTCTTCTCCTTAAGACTCGGGCAAACCAGTTATATGAGAGACGTTGAACTCGGAAGAAGTGGACTACAACGTTCACTTGAGGAATATTCGAAGCATCCCGGTTTAATAGGAAAGTTAGTTGATTTCGTTTAACTATAAATAGATTGATCGGATCAGATTAAGTCACTCACTCTCTTTCGCACACTTTACTCTCTAGCTACTCGCAATCACTACACACAAACACTTGTACTCAAATTACATTGTAACACCTAGTTGATCTGTATCATATCCTGCACTGTATCCTGATATTTGAAGCAATAGAAGAACAAGGCAGCTGCGATTGTCAGCTCCCGAGGTTTTGTGCCGGCGATCTAGATTGATCAAGGGCTTTCCTCGTACATCTCGTGTCACCCTTTACATTTTTGCTCATTGTTTGATCATAGATACAGCTCTATATCCTGAGCCGTATCCTGAAACTGTTTTTGCAAATAATTTGATTAACATATTTTCGACACACATTTCTAGCACACTACCTCACTTAACTAATTTGATCACTTAATTGCTTTAGTAATTTTTGACCAAAACAATTTGGCGCCCACCGTGGGGCAAGTGGTGCTATTTCTACTAAAAGCTTTTGCAAAATCGTTGCTTGGTTTTCTATTTTTGAAACTTTTTGCCACACTAGTTTCAATGGTCTCAAGATCAAACATGAGCTCTTCCACCGTGTTTGCTACAACCTCTGCAACAATTGGTTCGGTGCTTCCACCACCTCCTCCGAGATTGCAAGCCTTTTCGCAAGGAACTGAAAGTCATGTGGCTCGGGATGTTATCCCTGCTCGCAATGTCCAGGGACCGGTCCTGTTTTAGCTTCTAACGAAGAGATTTTAAATTTGTTTGGTAGTGTACAGGAACAGACGAGGCAGCAGCAGGAGACCAACCAGATGCTGATGAGAGAGATACAACTCTTGAAGTCTGGCCCGAATAAGCCTGCTGAAGATACTGTCACTCCCTTGCAACCCAGGGCTTTGAACTTCAGTTCTGCAGTCTATACAGAGGATAACCGGGGGAATATTGTGCCTAGCCATTCCCAGAATCATACTCCTGAGATACCTTCTTCAGTAAGAGTATCAACTGTGAGGAGCTCAGGATACGCTTCAGGATATGGCCAGAACCCCCATGCTGGTAATGTATCTAATAATAATAATACTCTTGCTACTAATGGTGTTGGATCTTTGCAGGATGCAGGTATGACATCAGCATTTTCCAGGGAGCTTCAAAAACTGAAGGACATGATATCTAGTTTACCTGGGGTGGTTTAGCCAATTCCTGAAGTATCCCAGGACAGTCACATGATATCTCGGTTTGCATATCCTATTTGTGATGCTGAAATCCCAAAAAGATTTCAAACCCCCAACATGAAGCTCTATGACGGAACTACGGATCCTGAGGAGCATATTGCCCAATATATGGAAAGGATGGAAATCAACCCTATCCCTCCAGACCTCAAAGAAGCATGCCTGTGCAAGGGTTTCGGTTCTACCTTAACAGGATCAGCCTTAAAATGGTTGTTAAACGTTCCTCCTCACTCGATTACTTCTTTTGCTCATTTAGTTAATTTATTTAATAGTCAATTTTCTTGCAGTCGGAGTTTTGAGAAATTAACCAGTGACCTTTACAGGATAACTCAAGGACCTCAGGAATCCTTGAGGGATTATGTGAACAAGTTTAGTCGGGAATCCTTGGATATCCCACATCTTGATGTTGCAACGGTCGTGCAAGCGTTCAAGATGGGGTTGCAGAAAGATTCTCAATTTTACCAGGATCTTGTAATGAATCCCTGCAGTAATCTGGACGAAGCTCGTAACAGGGCTTTGAGATACATTCGCCTGGAGGATGATAAAAAGATGCAAGAAAGGATGAATTCGTCCACAACCTATTAGTCAACCAACATGAAATCAGAATCCTCGTATAAACCATACCGTTCTAAACCGTATGGTAGAAATGATGGCAAAAAAGTGAATGTTGTTGAAGACGAGGATCCTGAGGAGTATCCTGAGTTGTCTGAATATTGTTTTTCTGTTAACATACCTGAACTGATGTATGCTATGCAGGGTTTAGGAGACAAAGCAAGGTGGCCCCGAAAGAATCAACAAAAGGCTGATTGGAAGGACAAGTCCAAGTGGTGTGCCTTCCATCAGGATTTCGAGCATGTTACTGAAGATTGTATCGCTTTGAGAAAGGAAATAAGCTATCTTTTGAGTAAGGGATATCTGAAGGACCTCTTGGGAAGAAAGAAGAATAAAGGTCAGGATCCTGAACGGGCAGCATCGCCTCCTCCAGATGCAAAAATAATTAACTTTATTTCAGGAGGATCCGACATATGCGGCACATCATATTCTGCGGCAAAAAGACACGCGAAGGAAGCTAAAGCAGAAAGGGGAGATAAGCCGACAAGGATGTCAACCCTCACAACTGACAAAGTCATCACATTCGATAATGATGACAGGGATACTGTCCAGGATCCCCATCATGATGCCTTAGTGATAACGTTATATATTGCTAACCATTTTGTACGCAAGATATTAGTGGATAATGGCAGCTCGGTCAACATAATTCAGCTGGAAACATTGAAGAGGATGAATGTATCTCCGATGGACATTACTTCGAAGTCCACTGTGCTCGTTGGTTTCAATGGAGAAGCTAGGAATACCGTAGGGGAGATAAAGTTGCCTGTGTATATTCAAGGGGTCAACTCAATGCAGCGCTTTTGTGTCATGGACTCTTTATCCTGCTATAATATTATACTAGGTAGGCCTTGGATCCATGATATGAAAGCTGTTCCGTCAACCTACCATCAATGCATCAAGATCCCTACTCTTTGGGGAGTTGTCAAGGTGGAAAGTGATCAACATGAAGCAAAGGAGTGTTATTCTTCTTCGATGAAATCCTCAACAAAGCCAAGTGCATCATAGCAATTAAAGATTAGAGGCCAGGATATCATGGAGGCTTCAGAACAGGATGTAAAGAAAGTGATCCTGGATCAGAATAATCCGGATATCTCGGTGCTCGTGGGAACCAATATCCCTCAGGATATTGAAGATCAATTGACTAATTTTTTGAAATGCAGGATGTCAACATTCGCGTGGAAGCACGAGGATATGACAGGTATTTCCAAGGATATTATAACACATAAGCTCAGCATTGACAGGTCATTCAAGCCTGTCCAACAAAAGAGAAGAAAATTTGCTCCGGAGCGAAATGTGATCATCCAAGAGGAAGTTGAAAGACTACTAAGGAGCAAGATGATTAGGGAAGTGAAGTTTCCTAAATGGCTGGCAAATGTAGTTGTGGTGGAAAAGAAAAATGGGAAATGGAGAGTTTGTGTAGATTACACAGACTTAAACAAAGCTTGTCCCAAAGACCCATTTCCTCTTCCTCATATTGACTCAATGGTGGATGCTACTGCCGGCCATGAGATTTTAACCTTCATGGATGAATCTTCAGGATTCCAGCAGATCCAAATGGAACCTTCAGACCAGGAGGATACTGCCTTCATGACACCAATAGGTATTTATTGCTACACTGCTATGCCCTTTGGTTTGAAAAATGCAGGTGCAACATATCAGAGATTGGTGAACATGATGTTTAAAGACAAGCTGGGGGACACTATGGAGGTATACATCGCCGACATGGTAGTAAAATCCAAAAAGGCTGAGGATCACCTCTAGGATATCAAGGGAGCATTTGATTTCCTGGATCAGTATAACATGAAGCTAAATCCTGCTAAATGCCATTTCGGAGTGGGGGCAGGAAAGTTTCTAGGATATATGGTGACTAAAAGAGGGATAGAGGCAAGCCCGGAGTAGATTAAAGCTATCTTGGATATCAAATCACCTTCAAATATGAAGGATGTTCAACGGTTAACAGGGCGAGTGGCAGCATTGAATAGATTTATTTCAAGATCCTCAGAAAAGTGGAAGGAATTTTATGATATCCTGAAGAAGAATAAGAAGTTTGAATGGGGAGCAAAGCATGAAGCGGCCTTGCAGGATTTGAAGCGGTATCTTTCAGCTGCACCCCTATTGATGAAACCTGAGGATGGTGAACCATTATCTCTGTATCTTGCGGTATCAGGGAATGCAGTAAGTGCTGTCCTTGTAAAGGATCATGAAGGTCAGCAGTATCCTGTTTATTATGTTAGCAAAAGTTTATTAGATGCTGAAACTAGGTATTCCCACTTAGAGAAACTGATTTTAGCCCTAGTTATGGCGTCAACAAAACTTAGACATTCTTTTGAAACACATAGGATTCATGTTAAAACCAACTATCCTGTTAAAAACGTGCTTAGGAAACCCGAGATGTCAGGTAGGATGGCTAAATGGTCAGTGAAATTAAGTGCCTTTGATCTAGTATATGAACCTAGAAATGCCATAAAGTCTCAGGCTTTAGCTGACTTTGTGGCTGATTTCAGTAGTGATATTCAAAATGAAGTAGACCTAGAAGTACAGCAGCTAGGAGAAAATTTAGAATCCTGGACGCTATATACTGATGGTGCATCTAATATAAGAGGTGTAGGTTTGGGTATACTATTAAAATCACCACAGGGGGACATATTACTTCAGGCTATTAGATGTGAGTTCCCTGCCACTAATAATGAGGCAGAATATGAAGCTTTAATTGCAGGATTAGAATTGGCTAAAAGTATGAATATCAGGAGTTTGCAAGTATATGTTGATTCTTTGTTAATCACTAATCATTTTAATGGAACCTATGCAGTTAAAGGTGAGAAGTTAATCGAGTATCTCGAAATTCTTAAAAAATTAGCAGGATATTTCGATATTTTTACACTTGAACAGGTACCAAGAGAGGATAATGCTGAAGCTGATGCCTTGGCAAATCTAGGATCATCAGTCAGGATACCGGAAGGAACCCGAATACCAATATTACATATCCTATATCCTGCGACGGATCCTCAGGATAAGGAAATACTAAGTGTTCAGGATCCTGATGAGTATCCTGAGAAGGATCCTAAGTCTTGGATGGCTCCAATCATAAGATATCTCAAGGAAGGACACATCCCAAAGGATGAGAATCCTAAGGCCTTTAGAATGAAGGTATCACGATTCACTATTATAAATAATATCTTGTATAAGAAATCTCTCGCAGGACCATATCTGAGGTGCTTAGAGGATCCCGAAACCAAGGAAGTGCTTCAGGATATACACGAAGGGGATTGTGGTAACCATACTGGGGGCAGGTCGTTGTTCTCAAAGGCATTAAGAACATGATATTATTGGCCGACGATGAGAAAAGATGTTGCGGAATATGCTCGAAGATGTGATGCATGTCAAAGACACAGTAATATATTACATCAGCCGGCCGAGCCACTTTATCCTATAGCTTCCCCTTGGCCATTCATGAAGTGGGGAATGGATATAGTAGGAAAATTGCCAAATGCTCCAGGAGGAAAAGTCTTCATGCTGGCAATGACCGATTATTTTTCTAAGTGGGTCGAAGCTGAAGCATTCGTTCAAGTTAGAGATCAGGAAGTGGTATCCTTCATAAAAAGGAATATCCTGACCAGGTTTGGAGTACCAGCTGAGATAATTTGTGACAATGGATCTCAGTTTATAAGTAAGAGGACTACTGACTTTTGCAAGAGTTGGGGAATCAAAATGATCACTTCCACCCCAGTACATCCTCAAGCAAATGGACAAGCAGAATCCTCAAACAAGATAATTGTCAACAACCTGAAAAAGAGACTAGGGCTAAAAAAGGAAGATGGTCAGAAGAACTACCCTTTGTTTTGTGGGCTGATAGGATGACGGTGAAAAATGCAACTGGCCAAACCCCGTTTTCCTTGGTATTTGGAGCAGAAGCGGTGATCCCGACATAAATGGTAATACCTATAGCAAGATCCAACCTCCGGGATCCTGAGCAGAATCCTGAAGTCCTATGTGAGGAATTGGATACTGTTGATGAGACAAGAGACGCGGCAAGGCTAAGGATGGCAGCATATCAACAGAGGATATCTAAAGCATATAACAAGAATATAAGGACTAGAAGGTTCCAGGTCGGAGATTGGGTATTGAGAAAGGCTTTCCAGAATACTACTAATCCTGCTGATGGAAAGTTGGCTCCAAAATGGGAAGGACCCTATGAGGTTGAATCAGAATCAGGAAAAGGAGCATACCGACTTAAGGATATGGAGGGGGATATGCTACCAAGATCCTGGAATGCTATACATCTAAAGCTCTATTTCAAGTGAGTTTGAAATTTAAATTCTAACTCAGAATGGTATGGATTCTATCTCTTTTATTAAATTTTAATATTATTTATTGTTTTGAACCCATTACTTACTTAAGCATCGGAGGGGTGTTAGCCAGGATAACACCCACCTTAGCTTACAGCTGTTTTGCAGTATATGCTTCGGGATATAGCTCCAGGATACACATTCAGGATACTTCGAAAGATTAGAGGATTGGCCCCCTCTCTCACGTTTAAGGGATCCTGATCCTTTCACAGGTTTAAAGGTATTCACCTTTCTCTCGAATTGGGTTTAAACACCCCGCCTGGAGCGCAAGTTATCCAGGAATAGTTCAAGGTGGCGGGATCAGTTCATGTAAAAGTGGCTGACAATTTCGTCACTGTTGCCTATATCCTGGATTCTCAAGGTATATGAGGATTGATCACCCTCTCTCACGGAAGGGTATTTTCATACTCTCTAAGGTTTAAAGGTTATCACCTTTCTAAGTCTTGGAGTTTATACACTCCCGCCTGTAGCGCATGAAAATTTGGGATTTTCCCCAAGACACTAAGGATTTACCTCTAGTATGTTTTTGGGTTTTACCCCAGTAACACAAGAACTGTCCAAACAGTTAGAACTTGAATGCAAAACTTAACTAAGTTTTTGAAGGCTTTATGCACAGGGGACATTCCTCCCAAGGCGATTGTGGAAGGCTCGAAGAATCAAACTCAAACCTAATATACTAAGTATTTCGGACTGGGGACATCGTAGTTGAAGAAGTTGCAAAAGGATTGAAGTTCGATACTAGGGTTACACTCTATTCCTGGTATGATCTTTCCTTTGTGAACCTTACATAAGTTGTCTAACTTTTGAAACTGTGTTTAAGGCTCGAATATCCTGATAAGAATATATCTTTAGGATATGTTCTCAAAGTGTGTTTTCGGGATACGTTTCAGGACATTTGATTGGGAAATAATACTTGGGTTGAAAATAAGTACTCTGGTCAAACAAGTGTTATCAAAATGGATTTTGAAAAATAAACTATCTTTTATTCTTTAAAGACTTTGTCTAAATTATTTGGGTTTTGAGAAGTCCTATTTGACAAAAGTCTTTGATGTATGCAAAATGCAACATATAAATTTCATCAATTGTGGCATAAAACTAACCACTTTTTAGTACTAATGTTGGAAAAAGTGTGCTTTTGTCTTCCTTTTGTATTTTCAGGATTAAATGAGCTCAAATTAACAAAAGAAGCAAAAAGACACCAAAATCTGACATAAATACAAGAAAAGGAACAAGACGTGACATGCCCGACCCCACGACAGCATCTTCCCAAGCAAAACAAGATAACAGAAGACTGAACACGCCCCGTGCTCAGCCAGCACGGGGGCGTGCCCAAGTGTCAGCAGAAAAGACAAAGTTGTAGAAGCTTCTATTGCCTACCACGGGGCCGTGCTCAGCGGACACGGGGCCGTGGTCAACTATAAGATTCGCACAATCTAGGTAAATCTTCATAGTACAAAGATTCTTCTGCACACGGGGTCGTGCTCAGCGGACACAGGGGCGTTGTCAACTAATAAGACAAAGCTGCATTAAATGAAGAAAGAGAGGATGTGGACACGGGGCCGTGCCCATGGACACGGGGCCGTGCCCGAGCTTTTGTTCAGCCTATAAATAGGAGTGCTTGGCTCAAGCTCAAACCATCCCTTGGCAGACCACCTCTCTCACACTTCACCCACCACCCACCACCACCATAACACCATCATCCACCACCATCATCCATTGTCCATCGTAGAGTGTGTGAGTCATCTCGGGATCCAAGATTGATCGTAAGAGTTCTTGACAATCAAGGCCATGTTTACCTAAGTCTCTTACATCACTTGGTGAAGACAAAGTGTCTAGTGTAATACTTTTTATTTTCAATCTTTTCGCACTTTTTATTTGGTTTTGTATTAATGACTTTAATAACTAGTTTCTTATGTTGAAGGTGATCTTTCCTTATTGTTTGTCCGTGGTGTCTTGGCATTATTTTACTGTCTATATAAAATAAAAGATTTTAACCATTCATATCTCCACGGTCTATATGGAGGTACGTTGGCTACCTGGTCGGGGGTTAAGGGAACGGTTTGGTAAAGGTCTTGCCATTGTTCAGCGTTTAGAGGTCCTGCAATGGACCTGGGTCAAATTTAGTAGGACCTCCTTCAATACTTAACGGTATTGGATAGCGGGGGTCCAAACTCTTTGATCCCCTCATAAGTTAACTACTATTAATACTATAACCCGGCTATTTAGGACTGTATCCCTGCTGACTCAGACTACTTAGTCGAGGGTAACGTCACCTCCAAAAGAGGGGCCTACCATAATATGCATTAATAACTTAATTAATTATCTTTCAATAATCCACCCTTTTAGGATTGTATCCTTGCTGACTCAAACTACTGGGGTGAGGGTAACGTCACCTTCAAAAGAGGGGTCTACTACAATAACTAAGATAATATCTTAAAATAGTGCAAAAGTGCGGAAATAATCAAAGGTTACACTAGATACGAGTCGGAACCAAGTGATTCATCTTGTCTATCTGTTTTTATTTTTATTTTTATTTTCAGCATTTTTAGTTAGTTTTTATTTTTCTTAGCTTAAAACATTTTTCTAAACTTTTGATTTGATTAGACGTTGAGGATAAACCGGTACTAAAAGCTCTTGTGTCCTTGGACGACCTCGGTATCTTACCAACACTATACTACGCTCACGATGGGTGCACTTGCCCATATGAGTGTCTAGTGTTAGTGAATATCGTGTTTTATAAATTTAAAACTTGAGTAAAAAGTGTTAAAGGGGCTTAAAATATACACCTAATATATATAACACTTGACACCCATCAGTCTTCGTAGGATACCACTAAGTATATTGATCAGGATATTTTCAGGAAATAATTGTGCTAATTTTGCAAAGCTAAAATCTAAACTAAGTAATGCATGACAAAAAATTAAAAGGCGACAACAAATAAGTCAAAAGATGGTTATATTATTAACAAGTCAAAAGTTGTGCTTTTGGTTTCACCTCAAACTGAGGCCCATCCGCCAAAAGCACGATTAGTTTTTTACCATATTTACGCAACGGTTGAAGGTTTCATCTCAAAACGAGACCCATCCGCCTCCAACCGTTGCATCATCCAAAACAACTTACACTAACTGATGACCAAGGGCTTCATCCTGAAACACATGACCCATCCACCTTTGGTCATCGTATTGTTCTAATGCCGGAAATGTAAATTGTTCAGCAGCAGAAAAAGTAAATTGTTTATACAGACCACAACCATGAAATTTAAAAAAGTGGGCTCCGGCCTTGGCACGTATATCCATCATCCCCCACTTCGCTGCCTCTAAGGGGCAGCTCCTCCTTCCGGCAGCTCCTCCTTCCATCATAACCTCGTCGGCAGCGTCCTCACCAGCATTTCCTTCAGCATCACCACCAGCATCCTTCGAAGCACCAACATCATCTACCTTCTCGATCGCCTTAGTGGGCTACTCTGCAGCAGGCTTTGAAGGGGGCTCCACAGGGGTACCACCAAGATCCTTCAATTTCATTTCCCTGGCTTTAACATTCCACGAAGGGCATTCAACACCCAAAGTCGTGGCCTCGTAAGCCATTTTCAATCTGTCCTGGAGAAAGGAGATGATAACAGAATTCTTGAGGCTTTCCCGGTATGAAGCCATGTCCTGCTCATGTTGAACTTGGGCTGCATCGAACTTGGCTTGAGCCTCGTGAGTGACCTTCTGGACGGCAACCTGGTGCTCTTGGACCATTGTCTTATACTTAGCCTCATAATGCTCCGATTTGGCGGTGGCAAGTGCTGCTTGATCTACAATGGTGGCTTCGGCCTTCTTCAGCTTGCTCTCTAACATGGTGTTTAGGCCACATGCATCTTCATAAAGGAATACCAGGCGTTCGAGACCCTGCAAAGAAATCAGGTATTGACTTTAATTTACTTTATTAAGCAGCATATGTTGCAGGATATGGGTCAGGATACTAACCTGGTTGAGGAAGCCGGTCATGAATTTGCTGGATTTCGTAAACCCGTGGTTCTCAAATGGGAACACATGGGGTGTAGCGGGAGGCTCAACTTCCTTTCTCTTCCGGGAGCTAGAGGCCCGGGTCCTGGATGCTGGAGGAGCTTTAGGAGCAGAAGTAGTCTTCGAACCAGTAGGCTTCGGTGTGACAGATGACTTCGGATTGGATTCTTGCTTGGCAGGTGCGAGGCTAGAGTAACTGTCCAACTCGTCAAGCTGGAAGCCTTCGAGGTTAATGACCGGCACTGAACAAGGGAAGAAATATTTAGTTTGTAACACTTATACTTTATATTCACTATAATCGTGTGCTTAGCAGACATCTCTGAGCTTGATTTTTTACTTGAGTTCGTAAGGGACAGGGAGAAGGTTCTTTCACTAGTAGGAAGTCGGTAGATCTCTTTGATCCTGGGCTCTGATTCCGCGCTTGGGGGTGCTAGATCTCTGAAATTCGCTGCACAAAATATCAGGATATCAGTCTAAGATATAGTTTAAGGATACATTTGGGGATATTCCTAAAACCCTAAATCCTACCCTTGGTTAACCATCTAACTGGCAGATCGAAACCCTTGTCAATAGAGTCTCTTTTTACAAAAAAGAACTTTCGTTGCCACTGATCTTCATTTTTGGTGGCCTTAAGGACTAAGGGGTTCTTGGAAGGGAAGAACAGAAGGAAGCGACTGTTGCCATGGGATCTCAGTCGGTATGCTATGGGAAGGTCTTCAATGCATAGGTCAGGGCAATGACGAGATTTGATTTGGTTTAACACTATTAAAACTCGCCATACCATGGGCATGGTCTGGGCATAACTGAGGCCGGTAAGCTCAAAGAAACGAGAGATAAGGGTGGAAATGGATACCGGAGTCCCAAAGAAAAGGGATAGGCAAGGAAGCAGACCCATTCGTTTGACGACGCATCTGATCGGACTTCCCGATCAAAAGGACGAATGACCACTCCGGCAGGAAAGGCACCGGAATTCTTCAAAGCGGCGATATCAGCATTGTTGAAAGAGCAAATCTCGTTTTGTGGTTCTCGTATGAGGTTTTGACTCATGAGGGTTGCAACTGGCTCGTTCGACCGAGATCTTGTTCGAGATGCCATGAAGGGTATTGACCAAGAAACAAGAAATCCAAAGAAAAGAAAAACAGAGAAGAAGAGAGAAATACTTGAGATTCGCCTGAGGAGTAATGATCGAAATGTAAATTATTTCGGCTAATTATAGGCTGAATAATAGGGGGTAAAGAGTAAATAACGCTTTGGAAGTTGCACATTGTCATTTCAAGAGTCTCATTATATTGATTGCCTCGGTTTACGAGATAATGTTTTAAATATATCCGTTGGATTGGTATACCAACAGATATATTTGGGGACAATTGTTATGGGCCATTTTCTGAACATATATCCTGACTAATATTCTGCTTTTGATTGTTTATTTGTGATCAGGATACCGCATCAGGATATTGGTAACATCCAGATGTGATATCTTTGTAATGACTAATTTAACCACGTGCAGATTAGAAGGTGTGGGTCCCTAACGGTCAAGTGGACCTCTTCTCCTTAAGACTCGGGCAAATCAGTTATATGAGAGACGTTGAACCCGGAAGAAGTGGACTACAACGTTCACTTGAGGAATATTCGAAGCATCCCGGTTTAATAGGAAAGTTAGTTGATTTCGTTTAACTATAAATAGATTGATCGGATCAGATTAAGTCACTCACTCTCTTTCGCACACTTTACTCTCTAGCTACTAGCAATCACTACACACAAACACTTGTACTCAAATTACATTGTAACACCTAGTTGATCCGTATCATATCCTGCACTGTATCCTGATATTTGAAGCAATAGAAGAACAAGGCAGCTGCGATTGTTAGCTCCCGAGGTTTTGTGCTGGCGATCTAGATTGATCAAGGGCTTTCCTCGTACATCTCGTGTCACCCTTTACATTTTTGCTCATTGTTTGATCATAGATACAGCTCTATATCCTGAGCCGTATCCTGAAACTGTTTTTGCAAATAATTTGATTAACATATTTTCGACACACATTTCTAGCACACTACCTCACTTAACTAATTTGATCACCTAATTGCTTCGGTAATTTTTGACCAAAACAGAATAAATTTAAAAACTAATGAGTAAAATGCCCGGATGCACCCTGTGGTTTTGTAAAGTAACATCTATAGTCCCCAACTTTTGGAAATTACACCGATGCTCCCTGTGGTTTACTTTTTGTTAATCGGATGGTCCCTGGAGTGGATATCCGTTAGTTTTTACCGTTAAGTGAGTGTGAAATGACATAATTACCCTTACCCTTGCTAAAAGAAAAAAAAATCTTCTTTCTTTTCTTCTCCGGCAATCGATTTCATAGGGTTTTACTGCTTCAGAGGTACGTTTTCTCCATTGGTTGTGATTGTGATGGATTATGGTTCCATTTGTTTGATATTCTTGTTCAATTGTGTCTGTAATGATACAAAATTCGATTTTGATCAAGTGTTGTTGATTTTATCTTACGACATTGTTTTCCCTAAATTAAACGAGTCTTTTGTATCAATTTAGGGTTAGGTTTGTTTGGTTTGGTTTTTGCTTAGGGGAATGGTCAATTTTGTGTCTAGGTCTGTTTAGTGGTAAATTCACCGGGTGTTTGGGGGTAGAGTTAAGATGACAGATGTTCAACAGCAACAACAACTTTCACAGAAGCCTGAGAACACTACTAATACCTGTTTGGAATTCCACAGAAGCGTAATACCGAGGATGATGAGGAAAGTAAAGGTGGTGATCAGCAAATGAAAAGGAGGAGGAGGTCTGATCTTGAAGAGGATGATCTGGCGGAATCTTCGATTTCGGGAAGACGTCACTCTAGGATTTTGAGTAGGTGGGTTGCTAGGTAGCCATAGGAAATGATTACGACGATTAAATTGAGAAATCGTAAGTCAGAGTTAATGGCGCTTGCGGGTTTGCATACTGTTTCGATGCTGGATTCGTCTTTTTTTGCCAGAGTCGCAGTCTCCTTCTCCGGACATGGGGCAAAGTCACGATAGTGCTTGGTGTCTATTAAACAGATGAAGATGAGGGAGAGGAGGGTTTAGAGAGAGAGAGAGAGACGATTTGGTTGGGGGGGTGTTTAGAAGAAGGAGGTGGAGTGGGGTAGTTTTCGTTTAATACTAAGGGCATTTTAGTCATTTTACATGGAGTTAACGGTGAAAACTAACGGGCATCCACTCCAGTGACCATCCGAGTAACAAAAAGTAAACCACAGGGAGCACCGGTGTAATTTCCAAAAGCTAGGGACTATAGGTATTACTTTACAAAACCACATGGACTATCCCAGCATTTTACTCAAAACTAATTAACAAAGAGAAATTTGACTTTCTAACAACCTTTTTATACTAGTGATTGTTAGATATACGATTTTTTAGGTTAGTGATTATTAATTAAATTAAAAAATCAAGAGTTAAATGCCATTTTAGTCCTTGTGGTTTGGGTCATTTTGTCAGTTTAGTCCAAATGTTTCATTTTTTACCTGTGGGTCCAAAAAGGTTTCATCATTGCCATGTCAGTCCACTGGGTTAAATTCATCCATTTTTTCTGTTAACGAGATGGCCAATTCGGTCATTTTATATGGCCGAATTGCCCTTCTAGTTAATAGAATTACATATAAAATGACCGAATTGGCCTTCTCGTTAACAGGAAAAATGGATGAAGTTAACTGAGTGGACTAAAATGGCAACAATGAAACCTTTTTGGACCCACAGGTGAAAAATGAAACATTTTGACTAAACTGGCAAAATGGCCAAACCACAGGGACTATAATGACATTTAACTCAAAAATCAAATTTAGTCTTCTAGAAAATATATATATTTAAAAAAAAATAGTGTTCAATGATAGCTTCACACTACAAGAACAGGGCACCTTTAGCGGCGACAGGTGTCGCCGGTATTGACCACTTTTGTCGCCGCTATTGACTTTTAGCGGCGACATGTCGCCGGTAAATCGTCGCCGGTATTGCCCGGACGCTATTGACCGGTTGTCGCCGATAAAGACTACTGTCGCCGGTATTGATCCTCCACTTTTAGCGACGAAAGATGTCTTCGCTAAAAGTGTCGCCGGTATTAATCTTCGTCGGTAAAGGTTGAAAGGCAATAGCGGCGACACATGTCGCCGCTAAAAGTTTGTTTTTTTTTTTAACACAGCAGCTGTATATACAGCTGCCCAGCCAGTTTTACGGCCGAAAAACAAAACCTGCCTATTTTCAAACAACGCAAGCATACGCCATGAACATAATCAACATATACTAAAGGTAATATAATTAAAAACTACGTTTAAGTCGTACATTATATCCTACAACGTTTAATTAAATCTAAATCATACATTAAAAACAAGTCACTCATCGTTATCGTTGGGTTCATCGTCGGATTCATTATCGAATAAGTTGTCAGAATCGTAGTCTTTTGACTTTCCTTTTCCTTTTCCTTGTGAAGCAAGATAGTTGTTAAGTTGGTTAAAAAATGACGGGGTTTGGAACAAGCTGTTAACAAAATCCTACAATAATAGATAGCAAAACGTACATTAGCATATTAATTAACGCTACCAACATATATTTAACAAGGAAACATGCGTTCGTTTGTCATTTTATAAATTGCGTAGTTTACCTCGGAAAAGGGTTCTTGCGTCCGAGCTTGCGAAGACGACATGTTAGATGACGAGTGCGAGGACATGTTAGAAGAAGGTTTAGGCCCCATCCCGCGGTACCATCCTCGCCACTCACCCAATGCTTCCTGATACGGGGCAATTGGCGGACCCTCACCGCTCCATTCACTTGTGGCATGTTGTATGTTCCGCTGTATTTTACGAAGATTATTAAATATATATGTGTGTATATATATATATATATATATTTGTTATAGAAAATAATACTTAAAAGAAATACTTACGTAATTTTGTTCAGCAACCGGATCAACCCAATTCCCTTGATTGTCCGTGTGGGTTTTAGCATACGTAGGTACCCAATCCATATCATGTTTAACATTAAACTTAGATTAGACATTAAATAAACAAAAGCTTACACACACGCACACATACATAAAACATTACATTTTTATAGGCGGTGCTACCGTACGACGATGTCCCCCCACGGTATGGGAATCGCTTCATCAGGTAAATGCACAAGTAAATGAACCATAATGTCAAAAAACACAGGTGGATAGATCATCTCTAACTTGCATAAGATGGTAACAATGTCATCCTTTGCTTTCTTCATATCATCCACCGATAGTGTTCTAGAGCAAAGTTGCTTAAAGAACATACAAAGGTCTACTATTGGTGTAGATGTATCTTTAGTCAAAAGCCCTCTAACCCCAATCGGTATCAAACGTTGCATGAGGATATGACAGTCATGAGATTTCAACCCGGTAATGTTAGCATTGTTATCTGTCACCCTCTTACTGATATTAGATCCAAACCCATCTGGTAATTTAACATTTTTTATAAACTGACAAAAAAATTTTCGATCATCGGACTTGAATGAGTACTTTGGGTGGGGACTTAAGAACTTGCCACCCGATTGTTTCAGCCATTGTGACGGCCGAATGTTTAGTTTTTCCAAGTCGGACCGCGCATTTGGCGTGTCTTTGCTCTTATCGTTCATTAGAAGAGTACCGAGCAAGCTGTCGCACACATTTTTCTCTATATGCATTACATCTAAGTTATGTTTCAGCTGCAGAGAAGACCAGTACTCAAGGTCAAAAAATATGCTTCTTTTGGACCAGTTCAACTCGAAATCTGACCGGGTTATCCTCCCACCTCCAAAATCTGGATGCTTGCCTGGTAGACGATTAATTAAACGACCGAGTTGAGCTTCTATGTCAGCTGGGCTAAACTGTCTCGGAGGGTCTCGTGTCTCGGGTCTCCCGTTAAAGTCGAGACTTGTTTTCAAACCTAAACACAAACATACTAATTATCAAACTTAAACTTTTTTTTTCAAACCTACACATAAACATACTACCAACACACATACATACTTATAAAGACACATTTACATACGTACAAATACATACCTACAAACACACATTTTGACCAAAAACACAAAATTTATACTTACTTACATACACATTTGCATATTTTATACAAACATACATAATAACATACACATTTTCACCAATTACAAACATTTACATGCACAATTGTTCATCATTTATAAACACCTACATACTAACATACACCTACATACATACATTCATAAACTTACATACACACATACATGCTTACATACACCAAAATACACAAATCAATAGATTTTCATATACACATTTTTATCAAATACACCTACATTATACATTTGGCATACTAACATACACCTACATACATACATTACTTCATAGACTTACATACACACATACATGCTTACATACACTTAAACAAAAAATTATACAATTTCTAAACTTAAAAAAAAAAAAAAAAAAAAAAAACTAACCGTATTCGAGATGCTTACATACACCTAAACCAAAAATTATACATTTACATACCTAAACAAAAAATTATACAATTTCTAAACTTTAAAAAAAAAAACTAACCGTATTTTTCAAGTTTCAAGGAGATGAAAACCGAGGAGACGAAGTGGTGCCGGATTCGAGATGGTGGTGACCGGATTCGAGATGGTGATGATCCGATATTTCTTCCACAAACACAAAAATACACAAAAAAGAGCAAAAATTAAAGCCTATAACAAATGTAGAGAAGAAATCTAACAAAAACAAAGTGAAACTAACCGATTTGGACGATTTTCGCGAGTTACCAGCGGTGTTCGGAGTTTTTTTGGGGGAAAAGTGAAAGAGGAGGGAGAAATTGGCGCTGTATAGGGGTTTGGTTCGTTCAACCATTAGCGGCGACAGGTTGTCGCCGGTATTGCCAACTGTCGCCGGTAATGACTTTAATGAGGTTGACCAGAGGTTGACCAGAGATAAGATTTGTGTGGCTAGGGATTAAAGTTCTGACATTTACTTTTAGCGGAGACTAGCTGTCGCCGCTATTGCCCTGTCCCTGTCGCCGGTAATGAGTTATAAATCCCCAACCGTCAGATCATGATTTTGATCAACGGATGGGGTTTGGTTTGAGATCCTGTGAGGCGGATCGACCAATAGCGGCGACATTTGACCTGTCGCCGCTAAAGGTGTCGCCGCTAATTGTGCCCTGTTCTTGTAGTGTCAACTTTCAACTTTTTGTAACACCTCGCAAATTTCGGGTTAATATTAAAACGACACGTGTCATGTAAGATAAAAACGCGTTGAAAACCCGGATGTAATAAAGATGTTTTCGGTAGGATTTAAAGTGGCGTCATGTTAAATTGTTACCTCTGAACACCTCAATAATAAATCCCAAGACCCGATTAAATGTTATATACATCTAATATATCCTCAATTCAGAAAAGGGTTCACAATAATGGACTTGATAATGCATGATGAGGTCCCATGATGAATTGAACGATAAACCGTTATTTACGGGTCTTGTAAATGCAATCAATTGAAACAAGGGATAATTGGTAGGGTATGTTCAGTGTTAGACACTTATTGGAGGCCCCCTACTGATAAAATAAGTCCCACATTCGAAATATACAAGTTGCCCTTTCAAACCATCAACAAACAACAAATTTCGAATCAGAGCAAGGCGTCGCGTAGCGCGACAGCCCCTCGCGCTACGCGAGGGTGCGCCCAGCGACAGCAGACTTGCTGTTGGCTGTTGTGTGCGTTTGTGACCTCCTTAGCCGGTTTCTCTTGCACATTCATGGCCCTTAGACACCCCTACATGCTAGAGACATGTGTTTATCACTTGTGGTTGATCCTAGACTCTTGTGTCAAGTGATTGTGGTGGTAAACCCACTATATAAGGACCCTTTCATTCACCACTTTCATTCACAAATCATTTTCAAGCATTCTGATTATTGGGGAGCTTGCAAACTGATCAAGAGCCTTCCTACTCATCCATTAATCATCTAGTAAGTCTCTAATCCCTTCTAAATTAATTCTAGTTTAGTTTTTAGCTTAAAAGTCAACATATCGTATTAAACGGTTGACTTCGGGTTTAGTTATCGATAGCTCAGTCGTAACCCGAATTAAAAGTACCGTTAGATAGGTAATTATATGGGTATTAAACCCTTATAAGGGCAAGTACCAAATCCAGACCTAACTAGGTCGTTTGTCGGGTCAAACGTTGACCGAAAAAGTCAACAGAATGTCAATATGTGATTTAATGCACGACTAGCAATCCGCGAGGCGTGCAACCTGTTTTAAACTTAATATAACTTGGTAATAAGTATAAAAACTTGTTTACGCTTGCCCGACTCGACAAATTTCTGTTTAAACCCGGTTAGGAACCGAAAGGCGCAAAACCTTGACTTTTGCGTTGACTTCGGTTCTGATCCGTTTTAGTAAGTATTAGACATGCCTTAAAGTCTCATTAGGGTTGGGTTACATGCTAGTATAAGTCTCTGTACTTATTGCATTGATTATCCGATGCATGCACACGTTTCCGTTAATCGCTTAAATTGGACCATAACGCCCTTATGACCTTATAACGAGTATTTTGAAAATGTGGAAATACAATAATCTTAGTTACTGATTATTTAGCATGTACGTAAATTTTTACGTCAAGCGGAGGTCTAGATTAGGAGATATGCGCATTAGCGTATATAATAAGCTTTTTATTAATTAAACGGCGCGATTAGCGCATAGCCTATCTAAACCCGAATTTCGGTACCAAAACTTTTACCCGCTGATGTTAAATAATATTTTAGGATTTTTGAAGATTTTTAATTATTTTTAGGCTGGTCTTAAGCTAGGCTTATCGCATTGATTCGGTTAACACCGAATATGCCCTTTTAGGCCATAAAACGAGTTTTATGAATCCGATTGATACCAATCCAATTGCCACTGATTTAAAATAATAAATATAGTATTTTGAACTTGTTTTGCTGATTAGAAAACTCAGATTGGTATCTTAACCCGTACGTTGCTTAAAACGGCTTTATACGCGTATTAAACGCGTAGTTTAGTATTAAAACCATTTTGCCACGTAAGACTTAATACCATTAGACATAACCTGTTAAGTTAAGATATTTTTCTGATTAAATCAGACCCGTATCTCAGAGGTATTATAAATCTCTTTTATAACCCTTAAAATGACCAAAATACCCCTACGGGGCGTATTTAGGGATTAAACTCGCTATGGGCATTATGGAAGATATCATAATGATATCACCACATATTTAAAGCGTATTAACCTAGGAAACCTGTTCGCGACCCTTTCGGTTACCCGTTATGCATTATACGCGTTCGGTTCGGTTTATGTAACTAGTTTGCATAAACTAGCCGAAACGGGTCAAACGATATCATTTTTATCTCAAAATCCAGAATGTGGATCATAAACCCATATTAAACAAGTCCTCAAACTTGTCGGGTCTAAATCACATTCTATCCGGTCTTCGCTTAATCGTGCGTACGAACCGTATCCTTAAAACTAACCGGTTTAAGCTTAAGCTTAATTAAAGATCCGTTAGTATTCTAATAGGTTATTATAAACCTTCGTTCCAGATTAGGAGAACCAGTAAAAGATACCGCACTCGCTGATTTTGAACTATACTTGCTCAGGTAAATACTTTTAACTTATTTCCCTATACGGGCTTGGGTAAGGTATATAAAATACCGCTTGGTCGGGCGTTGAATATTTAATCTTATTATGGTTAAATTATTGAGATGTCTCCGTTTGAATTGTTTTGTTGCTTAAAGCCTTTGGGGGGTTAATGACCGTGTCCCGGATATCCCTGGCATCATTTTACGAAATGGCCACGACCTTAGCACTCTGGTGTAGGCGTACACCTGTAGTGTCTCATAATTTAAGTGGTGTGTTAATTGATCTTTAACCCGGCTCGATCCGGGCTACTGAACGCATAAGAAACATGTAAATCCTTTACAAGTTTATATATTAAATAATTATCCCAAGTTATAAAATATTTGTGCCTTGTGCCTTAAATGCATTTCTTAAACTCTTTTCAAAATGAGTCGGTTGATTGTATTTACCAGTGTAAACTGACGTATTTTCTTAAAAAGATTGAGTGCAGGTACTACTCGAAATAGGCTGGCTTGTCTCCTAGCATCCACATTAAGTCTCGCCAGCTTGGATGTCATATCTGTTGAACATTTGTTTCCTGTTTATTTTATTTGATCTACCTGTGGATTATATTCGACCATTTGTGATACTTCATATTACAAAATCGTTTGGTTGAATTAAATCTATATATTGCTTCCGCTGTGCATTTAAATATTGTGTTGTTTGACTATTATGTTGCCAACCACGTCACGATACTCCCCCACCGGGCCCACCGGTGACACGTGGAAATCCGGGGTGTGACAGGTTGGTATCAGAGCCAACTCTGAGTGAATTAAACACTAGCCTTTTGTGTTTAATCTCAGTTACACAATTGCACATATCTAAACTTTCGAGTCTAGACTTATAACATAAGACAAATTCCACCCTATTCGGTTTTTGTTTTGTTCTTTAAAACTTTATATTTTGTTATTTGTTATCTTATGTTTTGTTGACAGGTATAACAGAGAAAATGCCTCCAAGATTTTTACGTATGCGAGGACGAGGAGGAAAGGGGCCGACCACCGCCCCCAACGACCATGAAGCTGGACCATCCAATACACGAGCTCCTATCCCCGCCGAGAGTGACGGTACTCGGCGGAACCAGAGAGGTCTCTTTCAACCGGCAAGACGGTCGGTTTCGAACAGCTCTACGACTCCCGCTCAAGACTCATACGGGCCACAATCAGAAAATGAGCCTAGAGACCCTCACCATTCACACATACCGTTACAGCGATCTATGTCGCACCGTCCTTTTGGAGACCCCACTCCAATTTTTCAAGGCCAGTTCAACCCGGCGGATTATCTACAAGAACCAGTGGGTTTTAACCCATTGGGGCCGGAGGACCATTTTTCTGGAGGAAACGATATGGATGAGGAAGATGACCCCGAAATGCCCGCATCAGGAACTCCCAACCACCCAATCGAGGTCTCGGATAGTTCAATTTATCACGGGCCACCCTATAATGGTCCAGATAGCTTCCAGGCTATCTTTACTCGGCACGAATGGTATTTTACACCTTCTCACCATTCGTCGCCGCATGAGCAGCATCAGCCTCACTATTCTCCGCCGCATGAGCAGCAGCACCAGCATCATCAAGATTCCTCTGGGAATCACCAGTTTGAGGCAGTTACGCCACCGCCTCCACCGCCACCAGTTCAGCCGGCGCCTCCACAGCCGCAAAGACATAGGAGATCCGGAGCCCGGATGTCCACACGAAGAGAAGAGTTTCACCTTAACTCTCCTCTACAATCAAGTGGCAGAAATTATCAGCCGCTTCCAGAAGTTCCACAGATAGGTGGACCATCAAACCCCTACGCGCAGCAACCGCCACCAATGGGTTTCGATAATCAGATACCAGCATACACGGGTCCTTCGATGTACAACCCGTTTGAGCAACCGACTCACCCTAACCTCGGATACGCTGAAGCCGACCCGTATTTGGTAGCAGCTAATTACAACGCCCTTAACCAGGAGGGACCGTATGGAGCTCCTTGGGGAGTAGGCTACCCAGCACAAGGATATCAGATGCCTACACAACCCCCGTACTACCAACAACCCCCGCCGTCTCTACAAATGTCGCCACCACTGCATCAGGAAATCCTACAAAGTATTAGGGAGGTGCGGCATGAGGCACGGGAAGACCGAAGGCGTAACCAGGGGATGTTCAAGACCTTGACGAACTTAATCAAGGGGAAGAGTAAGAAGGATCAGTAAATCCTTTGTGAGTGTATGTCTACTTTAAAATTAAGTCCCTGCGTGGACATTTATTATTTGTATGTGTATGTAGTCCCATACGAGGACTTGTTTCTATTCTAGCCCCTGCGTGGGCACATCTTTCTGTAAGACCCCTGCGTGGGCATGTCCTGGTTTAAACCCCTGCGTGGGTAAGTTTATCAATTGTAAAAGACCCGTTTAGGGCTGTGTGTAATAGTATAATAGATTAATGGAATGTTTGTTTTATAAATTTCATAATTTCCATATGTGCATATATAATGTATAAAATGAAATAAATTAAAATCATTCCTTTTAAATTAATCTGCTTATGAAATTAATTAATTAAGGATCTTAAAAGTGTGAACCCTAGCCTCGTGTCAAATATAAGACCGGGCCAAAATGGTAAGACCTGTCTAAAAGATTCAATTTCCTGTTAACATCTTAAAACATGTTAACACTCCTGACAGAAGTGATTCGTTAAAATCACATACGTCATATTATAAAGGAATTCTTTAAAAGATTCCTAACCTAGTTTAATGATCTCTGAATCCTAGGTTTACATCATCAATTAAGATGATCATATTTTAACCATACGTGGTAATATAATGCCTACGGGCCCTTCTCATTTTCATATGAGACAAAAGACAGTAGTAGTCTGTGAACCTGTCTGAAGAAGGTAATGAACTTGGTTCAAACCTTAAAAAGCCTTGATTCTCTTGAATTCATAGCTTATAATTTAAATTGTCCCTGAGACTAGGCCTTATGTGCTAATAAAACTGTTATTGTTTTATAATTAGGATAAATTATTTTAGAAATCCTAATTAAATGTGAGAAATAAATTAACCATATATGGTCTATGTTTACCGCGGTTAATAAAAATTGCCATAAAAGACAATTTTATAATAAACTCACCAATAAATTATTGTCAATATGTTACAGTTCAAAATACATGGCAGACTCAAACGAGGTCAACAGTCACCCAGGGATAGTGAATGAAAATGCCCAAGTTAATGTAGCAGGTCCAGAGTTGCAAGCTATGATAAATAATGCGGTTAATATAGCTATGGGTAGACAGCACCATGGATCAAGTGGTACCCATACGAGGACCCATTCTGCATCACACACTAGGACACCTTCCAGGACCCACACTGCCCACAACAGTAATTCTCACCACTCCTCGAATCAAAGGAGTAATCCATCCCAAAGAGCCCTACAGAACCAAGAACCTCGTAATAGGGGTTGCACCTATAAATACTTCGTGTCGTGCAAACCCAGAGACTTCAATGGGGAAAAAGGAGCTGTTGATTGCATGACGTGGATGGATGAAATGGATACTGTGGTAGATATTAGTGGTTGCCACGAAAGGGATATTGTGAAGTTTGTCTCACAGTCGTTCAAAGGAGAAGCCCTAGCCTGGTGGAGATCATTGATCCAGGCTACAGGAAAGGTTCCGTTATACAACATGACCTGGGAGCAGTTCATGGCACAAATCAAAGAAAATTTCTGCCCTCAACATGAGGTTGAGAGAATTGAATCTGACTTCCTGGCGCTGGTCATGAAGAACCTTGACTGTCAGGCCTACCTAACCAGTTTCAACACTTTGTCGAGGTTAGTTCCTTACTTGGTAACTCCGGAGCCTAAACGTATAGCTCGTTTCATTGGAGGGTTGGAACCGGAGATTAAGGCGAATGTGAAGGCCTCGAGACCAACTACTTTTCGGTCAGTAACGGACATTTCATTGTCCCTTACCTTGGATGCTGTAAGGCAAAGGTCACAGAGGAAAAGTGACACCGAAAAGAGGAAGCGTGAGGATGACAACTCACGTCGTACAGACAAAAAGCAGAAGGGAAACAATGACCAGAAGAAAGGGTCAGGTTTTAGAAAGGATGGCCAGCAGTCGGGTGAAAAACCCAAATGTAAAATCTGCAAGAGGCAGCACTTTGGCAAGTGCAGGTTTGAATCCAACTCTCAATCACAATCGAAGCCTTTTGCTTGTGGTTTATGCAAATCCAGGGAACACAAAACCGTGGATTGCAAGAAAATAAAGGATGCAACTTGCTATGGTTGCAATGAAAAAGGGCACATCAAGAGCAATTGCCCAAAATATGCCAAGAAGCCGGAAGAGGCTAGGAAGACCAATGCAAGGGTCTTCAGAATGGATGCAAAGGAAGCCGTCAAGGACGACAACGTGATAACAGGTACCTTTCTCGTGAATGATGTTTACGCGAGAGTGTTATTTGATTCAGGAGCTGATAAGTCGTTTGTAGATATTAAGTTTTGTGAATTGTTAAAACTACCTGTTAGAATTTTAAGTGTGAAGTATGAGGTGGAACTAGCCGATGGCACGATAGAAACCGCTTCAACCTTATTAGATGGATGTTTCATATCCATTAGGAATCACTCTTTTCCTTTGTCTCTACTTCCTTTAAAATTAGCCGGTTTCGACATAGTTTTGGGTATGGACTGGTTATCACATAACCAGGCCCAGATTATTTGCAATAAGAAGCAAGTGATAATCAAGACTTCGTCTGGTGAATCACTTACTATCCAGGGAGATACCCAGTATGGGCTGCCCGAGAAGATGTCAATACTCAAAGACTCAAAGTGTTTGAAGAAGGGCTGTGTCATCTACATGGCACAGGTGATTATTGATGAACCGAAACCCAAGATTGGAGATATCCCAGTCATTTCTGAATACCCCGAAGTATTTCCTGAAGAACTACCTGGTTTGCCACCAGATAGGCAAGTGGAATTCAGGATTGACATTATTCCTGGATCAGCACCAGTTGCAAGGGCGCCTTATAGGTTGGCACCAACGGAGATGAAGGAACTGAGGACGCAGCTAGATGATCTTCTAGCCAAAGGTTTCATAAAACCTAGCTCGTCTCCTTGGGGAGCACCAGTGTTGTTTGTCAAGAAAAAGGATGGATCGATGCGTCTGTGCATCGACTACCGCGAGCTTAATAAGGTTACTATCAAGAATAGGTATCCTTTGCCCAGAATCGACGATCTGTTCGATCAACTTCAAGGGGCAAGTTTCTTCTCAAAGATTGACTTGAGGTCAGGCTACCATCAATTGAAGGTTAGAGATGAAGATGTGCACAAAACAGCATTTAGGACTCGTTATGGTCATTACGAGTTCCTAGTGATGCCTTTTGGGCTCACTAATGCACCGGCCGCATTCATGGATCTCATGAATCGCGTTTGCAAGCCGCACCTAGACAAATTCGTCATCGTCTTCATCGACGACATTCTCATCTACTCAAAGAGCCAAGCTGACCATGAGAAGCATCTTCACTGCATACTGGAACTACTTCATAAGGAGAAGCTCTACGCCAAGTTCTCAAAGTGTGAATTCTGGCTCCGAGCAGTCCAATTTCTTGGACATGTTGTTAGTGAGCGTGGTATCCAAGTAGATCCCGCTAAAGTTGAATCTGTCATGAATTGGCATGAGCCAAAGACGCCTACAGAAATTCGTAGCTTTCTAGGTTTGGCAGGATACTATAGGCGATTCATAGAAAACTTCTCAAGGATTGCTGCACCCCTGACTTCGCTGACACGTAAGAAGATTAAGTTTGACTGGGGTCCTAAGCAGCAGGAATCCTTCGATATTCTGAAACAGAAGCTGAGCAATGCTCCAGTACTAACATTGCCTGATGGAATAGAGGAGTTTGTAGTCTATTGTGATGCATCACACACCGGGATGGGATGTGTGCTTATGCAAAAAGGCAAAGTCATTGCCTATGCTTCACGCCAGTTAAAGGTGCACGAAAAGAATTACACCACCCACGACCTAGAGTTGGGTGCCGTTGTATTCGCACTAAAACTGTGGAGGCACTACTTATATGGAATCAAATGTGTGATCTATTCTGATCACAAAAGCCTTCAACATCTGTTCAACCAGAAGGACTTGAACATGAGGCAACGCCGTTGGATGGAAACTCTTAATGATTACGATTGTGAAATAAGATACCATCCCGGCAAGGCGAATGTAGTCGCCGATGCCTTGAGTCGGAAAGAAAGAGTGAAACCCATCCGAATCAATGCCAAGAGCATGGAAATAAAGAACAACTTGATAGAAAGGTTGTTAGCTGCACAGAAGGAAGCTGTGTTGGAAGCTAACTATCCCAATGAAAAGCTTGGAGTAACTGAGGAACAGTTATCTCTCAGCAAGGATGGAATTCTTAGATTGAACGGACGAATATGGGTTCCGATTTTTGGAGGACTTCGTGATGTCATCCTCCAAGAAGCCCATAGTTCCAAGTACTCCGTTCATCCTGGAGCTGATAAGATGTACCAGGATTTAAAGGCAAATTATTGGTGGATAGGCTTGAAAAAGTCTGTGGCCGCCCATGTAGCAAAATGCTTGACATGTGCGCAAGTCAAAGCCGAGCATCAGAAACCGTCAGGTTTGCTACAACAGCCTGAACTTCCTACGTGGAAGTGGGAGATGGTAACTATGGATTTTATCACCAAGTTACCCAAGACAAGGAAAGGAAATGACACCATCTGGGTGATAGTCGACCGACTGACTAAGTCAGCACATTTCCTACCCATTAAGGAGACCTACAGCTCCGATATGCTAGCCTAACTGTACGTTGATAAGATTGTAGCTTTACATGGCATACCTGTAGCTATTATCTCTGACCGAGATACTAGGTACACGTCGCACTTTTGGAAAAGCTTCCAACAATCTTTGGGCACACGTTTGAACTTTAGTACGGCTTACCATCCTCAGACTGACGGTCAGAGTGAGCGTACTATTCAAACGTTGGAAGACATGCTACGTGCATGTGCGATCGAATTAGGAGGTAGCTGGGATAAGAACCTACCCTTGATCGAATTCTCCTACAACAATAGCTACCATACCAGCATAAAGGCTGCGCCTTTTGAGGCATTATACGGTAGAAAATGTAGATCGCCAGTTTGTTGGGCGGAAGTGGGAGAAGTCCAGTTATCAGGACCGGAAATCGTGTTCGAAACGACGGACAAGATTGTCCAGATTCGTAACAACCTCCAAGCTGCCCGGAATAGGCAGAAGAGTTACGCGGATCCAAGTCGTAAGGATTTTCACTTTGAAGTAGGTGACAAAGTCCTACTTAAAGTGTCACCATGGAAAGGGGTGATGCGATTTGGTAAGAAAGGTAAACTAAGCCCAAGATACATAGGACCTTTCGAGGTCATCGAACGTGTCGGGTCAGTTGCCTACAAGTTGAACTTACCAGAAGAGCTCAGTGGAATCCACAATGTGTTCCACATTTGCAATCTAAAGAAGTGTTCCGCTGACGATTCGCATGTCATGCCACATACATATGTGCAAATAGATAAGAGCTTAACGTTTGTAGAAAAACCTTTGTCGATTGAAGATCGACAGGTAAGGAAGCTTCGAAGAAAGCACATACCTTTTGTAAAGGTCAAATGGGATGCCCGAAGAGGTCCCGAGTTTACGTGGGAGTTAGAATCCACCATGAAAGAAAAGTACCCTTACTTGTTTCAGTAAATCTCGGGTCGAGATTTATTTTAAGGGGGTGAGGATGTAACACCTCGCAAATTTCGGGTTAATATTAAAACGACACGTGTCATGTAAGATAAAAACGCGTTGAAAACCCGGATGTAATAAAGATGTTTTCGGTAGGATTTAAAGTGGCGTCATGTTAAATTGTTACCTCTGAACACCTCAATAATAAATCCCAAGACCCGATTAAATGTTATATACATCTAATATATCCTCAATTCAGAAAAGGGTTCACAATAATGGACTTGATAATGCATGATGAGGTCCCATGATGAATTGAACGATAAACCGTTATTTACGGGTCTTGTAAATGCAATCAATTGAAACAAGGGATAATTGGTAGGGTATGTTCAGTGTTAGACACTTATTGGAGGCCCCCTACTGATAAAATAAGTCCCACATTCGAAATATACAAGTTGCCCTTTCAAACCATCAACAAACAACAAATTTCGAATCAGAGCAAGGCGTCGCGTAGCGCGACAGCCCCTCGCGCTACGTGAGGGTGCGCCCAGCGACAGCAGACTTGCTGTTGGCTGTTGTGTGCGTTTGTGACCTCCTTAGCCGGTTTCTCTTGCACATTCATGGCCCTTAGACACCCCTACATGCTAGAGACATGTGTTTATCACTTGTGGTTGATCCTAGACTCTTGTGTCAAGTGATTGTGGTGGTAAACCCACTATATAAGGACCCTTTCATTCACCACTTTCATTCACAAATCATTTTCAAGCATTCTGATTATTGGGGAGCTTGCAAACTGATCAAGAGCCTTCCTACTCATCCATTAATCATCTAGTAAGTCTCTAATCCCTTCTAAATTAATTCTAGTTTAGTTTTTAGCTTAAAAGTCAACATATCGTATTAAACGGTTGACTTCGGGTTTAGTTATCGATAGCTCAGTCGTAACCCGAATTAAAAGTACCATTAGATAGGTAATTATATGGGTATTAAACCCTTATAAGGGCAAGTACCAAATCCAGACCTAACTAGGTCGTTTGTCGGGTCAAACGTTGACCGAAAAAGTCAACAGAATGTCAATATGCGATTTAATGCACGACTAGCAATCCGCGAGGCGTGCAACCTGTTTTAAACTTAATATAACTTGGTAATAAGTATAAAAACTTGTTTACGCTTGCCCGACTCGACAAATTTCTGTTTAAACCCGGTTAGGAACCGAAAGGCGCAAAACCTTGACTTTTGCGTTGACTTCGGTTCTGACCCGTTTTAGTAAGTATTAGACATGCCTTAAAGTCTCATTAGGGTTGGGTTACATGCTAGTATAAGTCTCTGTACTTATTGCATTGATTATCCGATGCATGCACACGTTTCCGTTAATCGCTTAAATTGGACCATAACGCCCTTATGACCTTATAACGAGTATTTTGAAAATGTGGAAATACAATAATCTTAGTTACTGATTATTTAGCATGTACGTAAATTTTTACGTCAAGCGGAGGTCTAGATTAGGAGATATGCGCATTAGCGTATATAATAAGCTTTTTATTAATTAAACGGCGCGATTAGCGCATAGCCTATCTAAACCCGAATTTCGGTACCAAAACTTTTACCCGCTGATGTTAAATAATATTTTAGGATTTTTGAAGATTTTTAATTATTTTTAGGCTGGTCTTAAGCTAGGCTTATCGCATTGATTCGGTTAACACCGAATATGCCCTTTTAGGCCATAAAACGAGTTTTATGAATCCGATTGATACCAATCCAATTGACACTGATTTAAAATAATAAATATAGTATTTTGAACTTGTTTTGCTGATTAGAAAACTCAGATTGGTATCTTAACCCGTACGTCGCTTAAAACGGCTTTATACGCGTATTAAACGCGTAGTTTAGTATTAAAACCATTTTGCCACGTAAGACTTAATACCATTAGACATAACCTGTTAAGTTAAGATATTTTTCTGATTAAATCAGACCCGTATCTCAGAGGTATTATAAATCTCTTTTATAACCCTTAAAATGACCAAAATACCCCTACGGGGCGTATTTAGGGATTAAACTCGCTATGGGCATTATGGAAGATATCATAATGATATCACCACATATTTAAAGCGTATTAACCTAGGAAACCTGTTCGCGACCCTTTCGGTTACCCGTTATGCATTATACGCGTTCGGTTCGGTTTATGTAACTAGTTTGCATAAACTAGCCGAAACGGGTCAAACGATATCATTTTTATCTCAAAATCCAGAATGTGGATCATAAACCCATATTAAACAAGTCCTCAAACTTGTCGGGTCTAAATCACATTCTATCCGGTCTTCGCTTAATCGTGCGTACGAACCGTATCCTTAAAACTAACCGGTCTAAGCTTAAGCTTAATTAAAGATCCGTTAGTATTCTAATAGGTTATTATAAACCTTCGTTCCAGATTAGGAGAACCAGTAAAAGATACCGCACTCGCTGATTTTGAACTATACTTGCTCAGGTAAATACTTTTAACTTATTTCCCTATACGGGCTTGGGTAAGGTATATAAAATACCGCTTGGTCGGGCGTTGAATATTTAATCTTATTATGGTTAAATTATTGAGATGTCTCCGTTTGAATTGTTTTGTTGCTTAAAGCCTTTGGGGGGTTAATGACCGTGTCCCGGATATCCCTGGCATCATTTTACGAAATGGCCACGACCTTAGCACTCTGGTGTAGGCGTACACCTGTAGTGTCTCATAATTTAAGTGGTGTGTTAATTGATCTTTAACCCGGCTCGATCCGGGCTACTGAACGCATAAGAAACATGTAAATCCTTTACAAGTTTATATATTAAATAATTATCCCAAGTTATAAAATATTTGTGCCTTGTGCCTTAAATGCATTTCTTAAACTCTTTTCAAAATGAGTCGGTTGATTGTATTTACCAGTGTAAACTGACGTATTTTCTTAAAAAGATTGAGTGCAGGTACTACTCGAAATAGGCTGGCTTGTCTCCTAGCATCCACATTAAGTCTCGCCAGCTTGGATGTCATATCTGTTGAACATTTGTTTCCTGTTTATTTTATTTGATCTACCTGTGGATTATATTCGACCATTTGTGATACTTCATATTACAAAATCGTTTGGTTGAATTAAATCTATATATTGCTTCCGCTGTGCATTTAAATATTGTGTTGTTTGACTATTATGTTGCCAACCACGTCACGATACTCCCCCACCGGGCCCACCGGTGACACGTGGAAATCCGGGGTGTGACACTTTTCAAGTTGAGTAAAATTGCTAGAAAGTGTAGCACACCCTTGATGCGCAGAAACCCCGTGGAATAGGTAAAACTGCGCCCCCCCCCCCCCCCCCCCCCCCCAAGACTCGAACCCGGGTAAAACTGCGCCCCCTCAGCCTTCACCGAGATGGGAACAACCATTTGTTTTGTTGAACTAATGGGTACTTTGTGTTGCTTCTTTTAATGGAAATCTAAAGTGTATTACATATAATTTTGCTTTTAGGATATTTGATATTTTTAGTGGAAGGAAGGAAACAGAGTAAAATGCACATCACGTGAGCCGTGAGGGCATCTGCATTGGTTTTAACAGAAGTTATGGACGACGTTAGTAAGAGGGATACTTTTCTTCAAACCAAGAAAATGTTAAACGAACCCATCATCGATCACCCGCTACTTTGGTTCGCTTTTGGGATGGCACGATGACAGTTTGTTTTTCTAAACAAAATACATGTTCATTAATCATTAATGATAATAATCATATGATAATGTAAAATTAGGTTTTAACTGCCATAACATTGTTAACAACACATCTTACATTAGCATGTAAAAAGAAAATAAAAAACCATTATAATAACGAAGGTGTCGACGGTGGCATATCGAGGAGACTTGTAGATAAATTAAAGGAGGTAGTGGAGGAGTGTTGTACATGTACGGACTACGGAGGCAATGGTGAGTTGAGGTCAAATTAAGAGACATATTGGTATGAACGAAACGATCTAAAGTATGGTATATCATTACTATATATGTCCACTTGATGTATACAAATTAGATATACTAGTGCTACCACATGCAATGTGTCATAAAATAAATTTAAAAACTAATCTATAATATATTAAAAAGGAAAAGTGATGTACACACATGTAATTTTACATGGCGTCCATCATTTTATGCAATATATACAAGTAAACACAACACATTTAAAAGGGATATAATAGTAAATAGCACTACATTTTAAGACACTAGAGGGGTAAGATGGTAAATTTATCATACTCCTCCTTTGCAATTTAAAAGCCAATTCCATATTTGCCCTTGTTAACAACTGAGAAGCCCAGCTATTGAATGCCATTTGATCGGTTTATTCATATATAAGATGAAGCGAACAGACCATTTATTCTCCAGAATTGAAAACCCTACATTTATGTCAGGCGTTACATCTTCATATGCTAAGCAAATCGACGCTTGTGAGAAGGATAAACTGAGCTCATCATCTTCAACAAATTTTCCGTCATTTGTAAGACGCCAAAACCCACTCTCCATACTTGCAGCTAAAAATCAATTCCATATGAAATTTGAAGTTCAACCGTTAATCGATTTCAGTGAATTATAAGGAAGATGAAGATGATGGTCGCCATCAAGCGAGCTGTTGAACACGCCCATCAAAATCCGAGTTAAATCCCAAGGTAAACAAATCAACTCTCTTTTAAAAATTAGGGTTATATTTACTATAAATTTGGTGTCAAAGAATTTATATTTAATTTGCTTGTGGAGAAAGTGGAAATAGTTCATGAATTGCAGTTAAGGTGTTCGATGAATTGCCTCCTTGACTGTTAATGTGTTTTATAGCACTGTAATAAGAAGCTGATTGATCCCTTTTGTTGGTTGAATGTTGAAGGGAATTTTCAGTTACTGACATCATTATAATTCTTGAAGATTTCATTCTTTGACCAGCATATTTTTTTTTATTAAAGATTAAATTGACAGACTTTAAAGTCAGCGCTTTTAAGACCTGTATGGATTGTTGGTGCTCCCTGACTCCACCACCAACCCAATCATTTGGTCACTGAGTGAACAATAGATACCGAATGTACCGTAATTAGATGCCGCATTTCCAAACTAAACGGAACTAAGAATGCTGAGTGAACCATATCACTAACCAGTGATTATCTGAAGCTTTATTGGAGCCATCCATGCTCAAATCGTTACCTTTGATCTGTTCTCTTCATTTCGTTTTGATCAGAACTCATGGCGGAATCATCTAAGCTTTGTGATATGGAACCAACGCACTCATTTAGTTGTCAAATACATCAAGAGAGGCTGGCAACATGGTGGCTCAGTTGTTGGATAATTCAAATTTTAGGGTCTCGGTAGTGAAGATGGACTGGAAAGTATTAAAAAGTATTTAATTTTCTGGTCTTCACGGCACGCGCAACAAATTGTTATGACTGATATGCATTATAGTGTTGGGAAAGGGCTTCTTAAGTATATAACTGTGAAACATGTGTTGAAGTGTGGTGTCCGATGACCAAACAGTTTTTTGCTGAATATTTAAAGAAGGAAAATTCTAAGAAGAAACAGGTATTGTGTTTTAGAAAGTGGTTGCACATTTGCACTCTTAATGTGTGTATTGTTCTTATTGAACATATATCTAATAATTGTTTATGTTCTGCTTTAAATCGCAGGCTCTATATGTGATGAACCCTAACAAGTTTAGAGCTTGCGAATTTCTTATTAGATTCCATGAGCAGCAACGTGGCGATAAGTTAATTGTTTTTGCCGACAATCTTTTCGCACTCACTGAATACGCAATGAAACTTCGCAAACCGATGATTTATGGTGCCACAAGGTTTATTCTAGCTTTTAGTTCCAAAATAAATAATATATATGTCATCCATGTATGTGTTTACCAGAGAAATGTTATATTTCATGTCCAGTCATAGTGAAAGAACAAAGATACCAGAGGCTTTCAAGACTAGCAAGGAAGTCAACACTGTTTTCCTTTCGAAGGTACGACCCCAAAATGTCATTTTTGTAAAGAAACGAGTATATTGGAGGTTTGTATCAATTAATGTTGAAATCACTACTTAGGTTGGTGATAATTCGATCGATATTCCTGAAGCAAATGTGATTATTCAAATATCATCACATGCGGTTCAAGGCGTCAAGAAGCCCGAGACGTCTCTTTAAGTTATGATTTACATGATTTTCTATCATAATTTTTTGTGAACGAATAATTATTGACCTTTTTAACATTGTTGAGTATAGGGTCATCTCCAGAATAGGATGGCGGGAGGAAAAGAGGAATATAACACCTTTTTCTACTCGCTATTTTGGTTTGATCACAAATATAAGTTTTAAAGATTCAACGATCAATATTACTAGAATAATATTTATGTATTGCTTCACATGTTTCAACTATTTAAATTGAATGCCAAACAATGAGCCAACCCCACTTGGTATAAAAAATAACCCTAAAAGCATGTGGGATGATGAAGATGGTATAAAAGATTCATGAGAAGATGAAGATGATCCCTCTCCGGTAATGAAATGTAATTTATGTTCACCATTATCCTAAAGATAGGTGGAACCGCGATTATAGAGACGATGGGCTGCCTGGAGTTGACCGGGTCATCGGTTCGTTGCCGTCTAGCTTCTCGCCTAGGTACCTTGGTTATGACTCTAGAGGGTCGACTTATCAAAGACAAAGCCCGTTGATACGTGAAACGAGTTCGAGTCATGTTTTTTCTTTCATTTCTTTCTTAGAAATGTGAGAATACTTGGTTCTTCATGATGGTGGTCGTGGGGTGTCTTTGTTTCTTGAGATGCATAACCTATAAGGTTTCAAAACTTGATTCAAGATTGGATTTTATGATGCGATTTTGTTAAAAATTTGAATTAAGATTGCGTCTTTATGTTCTTTTTGACATGGGTTATGAAGAACAAATGAATTAAGATTTTGTTAAAAATTTGGATTTTACTTTTTTATTTTTATTTCTACTCTTAACAGATCTGATACAACACTGGCTAAATGGGTGGGTCTCCGGGTTGGAGAACAAATGACGATCAAATCGAAGGAGAACACCGATTTTGAAGGAACCCGAACCGATTTCAGGTTTGTTCCTATTCTTGTTCCCGAACTTGTTTCAGTTCTTGTTCTTGTTAATATATTGATCTTGTTTTCTACATTACTTGTGAGGTATATAAATGATGCTTTAGTTTTTTTTTATATAAAAATAGTGCTAGAAAGTGATAGCGACACTGGGGACCAAATACGCACATTTAACGATTCTGTAACAACAGATTCTAAAGAAAAAGTAGAAGAATATGTTGATTCATTCAAAGATTCCAGTACTTTCGAAAATGATCATCCTTTAGAGGAGTATTTGAATGATGTTAACAAAGTCAAACCAGAGGTCAACTGGCTTGCGAAACTGGATATTGAATCCGTTATGTACCAAAAACGAAAACCACAATATGTGAGAATCGTAAGCAAGCAAATGGTTGGTGTTTTTATTACCATTTGGGTCCATAGAAACTTGCGGAAGCATATACAGAACGTGCATGTATCAACCATTGGCGTCGGTGTAATGGGCTACATAGGTAACAAGGTTCGTTTCTTTTTTCTCTTATTGAGCTTTTAGCATAAATTTCTCGAAATAAAAGTTATCGGTGATTTTTTTCCAGGGGTCCATATCAGTGAGTATGTCTATATATCAAACGAATTTCTGTTTCATTTGCACTCATTTAACGTCTGGTGAAACAAATGTTTCAAATGATCGATGCGGACAACAGTGGTGAAATTACTTTCGAGGAACTTAAGGCGGGATTAAAAAGAGTCGGTGCTAACCTTAAGGAATCAGAAATTTATGATCTCATGCAAGCAGTAAGCCCTAACTAAAAACACTTATTTTTTGGTTTTATTTATCTTACAGGTTTAATATTGTTGAAGATTTTATAATCTGAATAAAGTTTATATTTTGAAGTTCAAAAGTAGTTTGTTTGATGTTGATTAAAAAGTATATATAGTGTATTCCGATATTTAGTCAAATGTATGTTGTATGTGACATTTTTAAAGCAGTTTTTCTTTTTATTAGGTCACTGGGTCTAATATCTCCGGTCCTCTTGAGTTATTAAGTGACACATACTTCTTATTAAGTACATCAAGTAAAATTGCCAAAGAAAAGGCACCCATATAATCTAATTGACAATTTGAGCATGAGTAATTTTCTCCCTCATCAAAAAGGAGTAAAAGTTCAATTTTGAAAAAAAATATAAAGAATATTTTTCACAATTAAAATATCTCCGGGTCCCTAAATTTGTCAAACATCGATCTTCAGCTCCCATATTTGTTAAACTTAGTCTGTCACTCCAAAATTTGTCAACATTTAAAGTTTTGGTGACAAGAGAAAATCATTCATACTCCACATCTATGTAGTTAAAGGTGCCAAAGGCATGCGCCTAGGTGCCCATGCGCTAGGCGAGGCACAACAAAATCGGAAAAAAAAAAGTTGGCCTAAAGTCGCCCAAAAATAGTTTCTAATAGTCTGAACCAGCCAAAAACGAGTCATTTTCATTCTTGTAGAGGTGTTTGTCTAATGATGACTATTCCATGTTTCTGCAGTGAAACACACTGTGAGGTCGGACTTTAAGCTATATGGATTGTGTTTTTTTTAATTTTATGTTTCTAGCTTTCAGGTATGATAACCATCATAAAGTTATAAACTTTTCTTTCAAGATGCATGATATATAACATGAAATAAGAGGCATATGTATCAGGTTCTTTGTGGTACTCAAAAAAGACACAAAAACCTCAACTTATGTATGATTTTTTTTAATCATTTTAAGGTTTGGATTATGTTCCGTTCCATATTATCGACTCCGCTGCAACGCGCGGGTTTCCCACTAGTTAATAACAAAGAGAAATTTGACTTTCTAATAACCTTTTTATACTAGTGATTGTTAGATATATGATTTTTTTTAGGTTGGTGATTATTAATTAAATTAAAAAATTAAATTTGGTCTTTTAGAAAATATATATATTTAAAAAAGAGTTAACTCCCATTTTGCTCCCAGAGATTTGGTCATTTTAACGGTTTTGTTTTCATTTTTGTAATATTATCATCTAATATCTTTTCATGAATAGTGGCTAGGAAAATAATTGGCGGGAAAAGATGGCATCACTAAATTAAAAAATACGTTGAAACAAATATGTTTGGTTCAACAAGTATATGTATGGTTCGATACTAAACCTTAAACCCAAGTTTTCATCAATGATTTTGTCATGATAAGAATGTTGATAGGGGCATGCTTTTTGAGAGGGTAAAGTGCTAAAGTGTCATATTACCGAACTAAATTTTGACAAGTTTATGTTTAGTTTGATACAAAACCTTAAACCCAAGTTTTCATCAATGATTTTGTCATGACAAGAATGTTGATAGGGGCATGATTGGCGGTTCTCATTTCATTTAGTATTTTTTTAGGCAAATTGGAAAATAATAATTTCATTTTTCTGAAATTGGCCGGTAATAATCCAAAGTCAGTTATTAGCCAATAATAATCCGACCTCGTCCATTTTTTTGTAAAATAGTCTGCCGTTAAAATAACTTAATGGAGTTAAGTGTTTTTCCGAATTACAAACCGATGTTTTAGGGCTTTTGATCAGAACGAGGATACAAGTCGATTGATGTAAAAGTTACCTCGAAATACTGCCCCCAACCCACGAAAACGGTGCTTCAATTCGGGTGTTTAACTTCCAATTAACAAAATTCAAGCCATTTCAAACACAATTTCGAGGTAAGTTTTACATCAATCGACTCGTATTCTCGTTCTGATCAAAAGCCCTAAAACATCGGTTTGTAATTCGGAAAAACACTTAACTCCGTTAAGCTTATTTTAACGGCAGACTATTCTACAAAAAAATTGGACGAGGTCGGATTATTATTGGCTAATAACTGACTTGGGATTATTATCGGCCAATTTCAGAAAGATAGAATTATTATTTTCCAATTTGCCTTTTTTTATTTGATTTTAGGCTATAGGGTGTGGTCATCACGCTCATGACCACCGTGACCCTTCACGTCAGCGTCATGTCACCCACCTCCAATCTACCATCCAAACCACTACCCTAAGGGTGTGGTCATGACCCAAATCACTATCCCCTTATTTTTTTTAATTTATTTTTGTCTAAAGAAAAAGGAAAGGAAATATTGGAAAATGGAAAAGAGGACCATGGCTGCCATGGTTTAATCCATGTGAACCATGGTGAATCAGTCAAGGGGGTGGTGTAGCCTTCCGTTCATGTTCCTAGGTGGCGAATCATGTCCCAACCGTGTCCCCCACACCCTTCAGCCTTAGGGGCTGTTTGGTAACTTCTGAATGGTTAAGTGTTGAACTAGTAAGAGGTCTGAACCATTAAGTATTGAACCAGTAAGAGGTCTGAATCATTAAGAGTCAGTATAATGCTTAATCGTTCAGAAACAAATGTCTGACCAATTCAGATTAGAGGTCTTAACCATTCTGACTCAGTATAATGCTTAACCATTTAGAGGCAAATGTCTGAACCATTTAGACATCTGCTCGCGAAATAAACAGTTTGAACCAGTAAAAGTCTGAATCATTAAGAGCTGCATTAAGAGCTAAACAAACAGCCCCTTAGTATGTGTTTTAGGTGGGTATTAGTAATTCAGTTATGTCCATGCATTGTTCTTCGATATGTGAGTAATGGGTAGGTTCTCTTATTCGATACGTGATTTAAGGTCATTAAACCATACGCCATTGATGTGTTACCCACTTGGTACACTGTTCGTTAGGTTTATATCACACTGGTAAGTTGATCATGTCATGCTTTTTGCCTACTGGTACATCATATAATAGATCTACTATCACACTTAAGCAATTTAATTTCAAATTCAGTGTGACAGTTTAACTCACTGGTGTACTATCATTTCTTTTTTTCACACAGTGATAACTCATTTTTGATTTTCTATTTTTTTTAATTTTTTTTTCATTTTTATGGTTTTCTATTCTTTTTATTTTTAAGAAAGCAATAAAAATAATTACAAAATTCTTCTAAAAAAACTGGTTATTCAGGATTCCTCATCTCGTTGAGTTCGACTTAGATGTTCAAAACAAGCCCCGTTAAACGCTTTTGTGTAGAGATCTGCCAGGTTATCTAACGTGTCGACTCTATGAAGTTCAGTCAGTTTCTTTTCAGCACAATCCCGTATAAAATGATGACGAATGTCAATATGTTTTGTTCTGCTGTGCTTTATGGGATTGTTTGTGATTGAAATAATGGCATTATTGTCTATCATAATAGGGGTACGAGTGAAATTCAAACCGTAATCGCGCATCTGTTGTTGAATCCAGAGAACCTGAGAGCAACAGCTACCCGCAATAATATATTCAGCTTCTCACGTAGAGATAGAAACTCAATACTGCTTCTTGCATTGCCAAGACACTAGCCTCCCCCTAAGAATTGACAACCACCTGTTGTAGACTTTCTGGTTGACTTACATCCTCTAAAGTCTGAACCAGTGAACGCAAGAAACTTCAAATCAATAGTAGCTGGATACCACAACCCAAGTTTAGGTCTCCCCTTCAAGTAACGAAGAATACGTTTCACCGCTTTCATATGTGACTCTTTTGGATTAGCCTGATATCTTGCATAGAGACACACTACGAACATGGTGTCTGGTCTTGAAGCAATCAAGTACATTAGAGAACCAATCATTGCCCTGTACTGAGTTAGATCAACATCTTCCACACTCTCATGATTTGGACCAAGATTGTGGTTCTCACAAATAGGTGTGTTGAAAGTAGCGCAATCCTCCATTTTTGAAACGAGACAAAATGTCATACACATACTTTGTCTGATGTATAAACATCCCATCCTTCTTCTGTTCAACTTGCAATCCTAGAGTAAGACAACTCACCCATCGCACTCATTTCAAACTTGCTCTTCATCACCAGCTCGAACTCATGACACATGCTTTCATTAGATGACCCAAAAATGATGTCATCCACGTGTACCTGTACCAGCAGAAAATATTCCTTCTTTCACGTGATGAACAGTGTACTGTCAATCTAACCTCTTTCAAAACCATTCTTTAACAAATGAGTTGACAGTGTCTCATACCACGCCCTGGGTGCCTGATGCAATCCATACAATGCCTTATCTAGTTTATACACTCGATCTGGATAGTCTGGATCTGTAAACCCATCTGGTTGTGAGACATACACCAGTTCTCGGACTTTCCCGTAAAGAAAAGCACTCTTCACGTCAAGTTGGTAAACTTTGAAGCCCTTGAATGATGCAAAGGCTCAGAACAAACGAATTGCTTCCAACCTTGCCACTGGTGCAAACACTTCGTTGTAGTCAATCCCTTCCTGCTGATTGAACCCCTTAACGACTAACCGAGCCTTGTTTCTCGTCACAATCCCTCGGTCATCTCTCTTGCACTTGAACACCCACTCGGTGCCTATTTCCTTCTCTCCTTCAGGAAAGTCAACTAGTTCCCAAACTTTAAACTTCTTGAACTGAGCTAACTCCTCTTCATAGCTTCAACCCATGAATTGTCTTTTAGAGCCATGTGCACATTCTTCGGCTCCTCTTGGGAAATCAAACAACTATACAAACACTCATTTATGATTCCAGATTTCTGTATCGAAGCAAACAAACAGGAACCTTCGATCACACCTCTTTTTGTCTGAACACCTGCAACATGATAATAATCATGTCAATTGTATGATCTTTGTTTACTCGTGTAGTAGCAATGGTGTCAACTTCTAAATTGTCACCCAGGTTGGATTTAACCTCCCCCTGAATATTCTGATTCGCAAACGGATTAGTGAAGTTCCCGGAGCATCTGTCATCAATATACTCGATCTAGGCATGAAGTCGCCATCTTCAACCTCATTAAACACAGTTTGAATCACTTATGACTCACCTGCTTTGGAAAACTCAGGAATATTAAATGATTTATAAACGCTCTCATATTCATATAATATAGCTGGACTAGTCGTTGATTGGGGAGGTCATGGGTTCAAGTCCTACAAGGAATAAATACAAAATTCGTCGTTAAAAAAAAAAGAGTAACATGATTTTAGGTCTTGTGTTGTGCATTAATAATACATCAATTTTTTTACCCCCTGTCACTTATCGGTTTGTGGTAATCTTGTGTTACTCACTTTTTAAGTTTTGAAAATTGTAGATTGATCTACAGGGAATATTAGCAAGTAATTTTGTTCCTTTCAGCCAAGGGGTTCTGCTGTCATTGTTGCAACAATTGGCATGTGATATTGGGAATGATACATCTAAGAAACTTGGTTGGATGATGGATGTGGTGGTGGCGATTAAACCAACTGATGGGATCATCTCAATGCATATATAAGGCAAGGCCCATATTTGAATCAGCTGAGTGTTCCCACGACTTCAGCTGCTGAGCTTTCCAGTATTCGTGTGGTCACGAAACTCCTAAACTCGACGTTAAGGAGCATGTAAGTAATTTAGAGATGATTGTTTTGTACGAAGTCTTAGAATTTTTGTAATCGGAATTCGACATTTTGGTTTCACTTAAGAATTTTTTTATAGCAATTCTTATGTATTAGCTTTGTGTTTTAACCACTTCACACAACACCACATTTGATGACATTTTTCATGATAGTTTAACCATGGACTGGTCAAAACGGCCCGAAAGCATTATCTTCCCAAACTAATTTTATATATATACACACAAAACGTATATATGATTTTTTTAACACTTATAGGTTTGAATTATGTTCTCGGCACATAATTAACTAACAATAAAAGAGAAAAAATTATAAAAAAACTAACACCAGCATAATAAGTTTAATATGTTTAGTGTTTTTTTTTTTTTTTCATTTACTTTCAACAGGTGAAAATCCAATTTTTTAAACTTTTTTCAAACCATTAATCATATTACTAACTTATATAACTTTTTAAACAACATAATTGTAAGTTACGTTAATAAAAACTCACGTCTAACCTCAATTACATCCTTGTTAACATTTCAAGTTAATTTATATACACTTAAAAAACGGATCCATATGAAAGCAAATCTGAAAACAAATATTGATGGATCCGATAAATCGGAAGTTAAATTATATGAAATACTAGCCTAAGACCCCGTGAGCTTCGCGGGTGGCTAAACACCAACTAAACACATAAAATAATTTAAACATAGAAGCGTTAAAGTGTGATTTGTTAAGCCTAATATTTTGAGAGATTTGAGCACGTCCCAATAGTACATCTACATGATGTTCGTTACACATTAAGTTTTTGTATATGAAGGCGGCGCACTTGCTCTTCTTTGCAAGTAGAGGGTGACCAGAAAATAAAGATGTCACGTGCCCTTCCGGTCTGACGGTTTATTTAAGAGTGTTGACATAAACTTTTAATGAAAGAAACGTTTTGTAACTTATGTAAAGATTAAATTACAACGAACCGTAAAAAATGAAAATATTCTAACAACGCATTGTTACGAAAACCAGTTTGTTGTTGTCCAACCAACATATACCTATTTATTTTTAAACTTTAACTTAGCAATTTATTAAATGTTTATTTCTTTTATACAGGTTGATTCGAGCCATTAATCCAAGAAAAAAATAGTTTTAAATGGAATCGAGTCAAATGGGTAAAAAGAAGTTCGTCTTATTTTGTTCAAAAGTTGGATTATTACCAAATAAATAACTTTAATACTCTTCAAAAGTTGGATTATTACCAAATAACATAACTTTAATACTCAAATTTCACACTAAATATTTAAATTAAAACTTAGTAACTTTCGACAAAAAACATTTAATAGTAAACTCGACATTTACCAAGCTTAACCATCTGACCCGTTACCCAACCGGGCCCATTTAGCCACATATTTCTAGCCGTAACAACACATACTATCAACAAAAATGTTAGAAGCATAGCTATTTCAAAACCATATAATTGTTTGTTAATTTAATGCTCAAAATCTATATTATAATATAACAGAATTAAGTTGTAAATGATTAGGAATTACCAATTTAAAAAAGGAAACGAATTTTTAACACAGTAGAAAAATTTTGAATTGATAAAGTTCAAGTATATAAGCAACAAAAAACACGATACCAATGATAAGGGAATAGTCTAATGGAAACATTAGTTTGCTTAACACAATTTTAAGAAGACAATAAATGTTTTGGAGCTTTCGCAACAAAAAACTTTTCTTCGCTTCTTGAGCATTTAAAAACACACATCTCTCCTAAATGAAATTCTCACATCTTTCATCTCCAATCTTTCATCAAATCACTACAACCGAGGACATTATACCTAAAACAAAAAACATATTATAAATATAAATATAAATTAAATAAAACAAATTGTCGTATAATCTAAATCAATTAAAAACATTTTAGAAATAAAATCTTCTTTTGTAGAGGAGATGACCGACGTCAAGGTCAACTTATAGAAATAAAAGCTTCTTCTGTAGAGGAGATGACCGGCGTCAAGATCAAAATACTGGTTGTCGCACCAAGAATGAGAATCCTTTAAATGCCTTTTAACATTAATTCATCACATGATGCCTTAAACTCATTTCTTAATGTCTAGTACATAGTTTCATGTTTAATCCACCACCATGGTACTAAGTAAAATGTCACTATTTGAATGTTCATATACATATATACCAAAATTGTTAATAATAGACATTGACTTTGATTTTTTTATTCATTTCAACTAAGAGCTAGCAATAAATTAAACACCTGAGAACTTAATATATATATGTATGTATGAGTAATTAAAGGAACGAACTTTGTCAAACCAAAAGACTTTTAAGAGCCCATATATGGAAATCACTTTTGAGAGTATATAGATGAGAGTGGTTTTTTTTTTTAACAGCAAAATCAACTTACAGATTCACAAAAGCAACAGCCCAGCAAGATGCTTAGGCTGAAAATACAGTACAGGCCACCGGACTTTCTGACTTTACCCCCCCCCCCCCCCCAAACATAGGTGACACCAACACAAACACTTTGAACTTGAACCAATTTTCCTAATCTAACAATAGCAGTTTAGCCCTATTTTTACCCAAAAAATGACATACTTTGGATTTCATCAATGAGCGTATCCATCGCCACAGGTTTTACCGAATGGACCAAGTTGTTTCTTGGAAACCCAACACGCCGTTAAAATGAACGGTTGCACTGCTTTCGCCTTATCTTTCCCCAGCCTTGCATGCTTGTGTAGCTCCAGTAAGTCTCGGACCGAGAAGCAAATGATGCTACGGATATTGCACCACACAGACACCCATTTCCATACCCTTGTTGCCACATAACACGAGGTCAGCAGGTGATCCATAGATTTTGCATCCTCACCACAAAACTGACAATCCGTGGAGGGCACAATTATATATCTTCTCAAGAGTGCCAGTAGCGTGGGAACTATTTCCATTTCAGACCGCCAACCAAATTGGTTTACTTTGGAAAGGACCCAAGAGTCCCAGTCCCTAATGAACATTAGGCTGAGCTGAAACACCGAGGAGACGCTTTACGGATTTAACAGAGAATAGTCCGTAATTTCCACCCCATCACCTCTGAGCTTGCCATTTGTTGAACATTTCTCGGCTTTCATGTTTTAGAAATAAGTTAAGTTTCATGAGTTTTTATGTCTATATAAACGGAATAAAAAAAGAACTGGAAATAAGTTCTTACTTGAAACAAATACGTTTAAGGTCATTTCCGCCATTAGGTAAAGAAACAAAAGTGATTTGAACCCCGGGTTCGACCTGCACCATCCATTATTTAGGTTCATCATCCTCCAAAATTATATGACCAGATTGTTTGGTGGCTCATACCCTCCACTTGTATGATGAGGATCATTGCTAGCGAAGTCCCAAGTTGGAGTAGAACTCAACCACCACTAATAACACTATCATCTAATCAATCTCAGAGAGCAAAAGAAACCAAAAACGAAAATAGCATGTTACCTATTACAGCAACTAACGAATACTTGTATTCTGCAATAGTTCAACTCCTTACATAGATCTTTAATATTCTACTTTATCGGTTGGTCAGGTCAAATTGCACTATGCATAATTTTCTAAAGTGATGATCCTATAATAGATCAAAATCTTTACATAGATCTTTTGATATTTTTCTTTATCGGCCAGTTAAGAACATTCCAAATAGAAAGATTCCAAACTTGTGTTTAAAAGTTTAAAAATTTTCTTACAACCATGAATCATAACATAAAATTCTTACACTTAGGCTCCGATTAGGGATGAGCATCTAGTACTGGGTATCGGAACCGATTTTTTTTCTTTTAGTAACGTTACTGGTAACCACTTTTTGACATTTGTGGTACCCGTATTTTTGGTACCGGTACCGGTAAAATACCGATTTTTATCTTCAAATACCAGTACCGGTCCAAACAATTTTTTGTACCAGTACCAAGTTTTGACGATTTTCGGTATCGGTATTTGTAGTACCGGTTCGGTACGGTACCGATACCACAAAAAATCCCTAGCTCAGATATACCAATATCTACATAATTCTTACAGTTATAATCCCTAATTATAATAATAGCACATATGCCCTATAAACAAATAAAATTAGGCAACTAAGTATCTATTATAAAGTATTTTAGTATTTTATAACTGAAGAATTTTACCTCTTATGCCACAAAAAGGCAAAGTAGCCCAGTCGTTGTTATTGACCAGCAAGTAATTAACTACTTCCTGCAATGTATGGATTTTCCCACTTCCTGCATAAAAAAAACAATAACCCTTTTAAATTCTCTAGTTATTTATGCAAACATAATCATATTTGCAAGAAGTTGTTTAAAAAATTGATTATCAAGAGAAGTCATGTTTAAATATGTCACCTACAGCTAATGCAACATGCTAACATATAATATACATCATCATTTAGTACCTCGGAGTTGGCAACATCATAGAACGTGCATGAACCGTCATCATAAGCAAGCAAAACCGACTCTCCTTCTGATAAAAAACCATCCACCAGTAGAAGCCTTGTGCCCGATCTCGTTCAACTGATTATTGAAACTATCGTCTATCTCCTCTACATGGATCATAACTGCCTTGTTTTCCTCTTCATCGCAACATTCAAGTGTTTCATTAGCAGTGAGCATTGTCTCAACGTTACATTTGCCGATGTAAGTGCTTGAAGAATCAAGTCATCTTGAATTTACATTTTCATCCGTTTCTTAAACTTCACATATCTCCGAACCACCCCTGACTATAACTTTCGACTCCCCTTTACTCAATGAGTCTGATATCAAAGGTGTTATACATCTCTCATCAACCGTACTTGATAATTTACCCTCCGGTTTTGTTTCAGTAACAGCTAAACCAACCTCGGTTTTGATAGCTTCGTGGATCCCGGCAGGTGCTTTTAGTGTTGACCGGTCTCTGAGTAACTTATGGTGAGGAAAGAACCTTGCTTCTAGTTCATCAGTGTCGCTGAAGTTTTTCTATCAATCAACTCCTTAATCGGACTATTCTTTTTTGTTGCAGAAACCTATAGAATTTCGCCCTTTTTACCTCACCACTTCCACCGCTCACAACATCACCCATCGCCTTCTCGATCCCCGCGACATGATTTGAGGCGATTAAGCCCCTATCGTAAATAAGCTTCAATGTGTTAGATCCATCTTCAGGGACAACATTCATCACCCAAAGAAATGAACCCAAATTTTCCTTCATGTCCATCACAGATTTTAATTAGCACAATGCCAATTTAACCGTAACATACCAATGGAATTAGGGAACTTGCAAGATTTAACAATTGGGGGTCAAGTTCGGGAAAAAAATGTACCTTCAAGTCTTCAATAATCAACAGGTTGTATGCAAAACAAACTTCATTATAGTTGAGGCTTTAGTTGACCCATAATCAAATTTTAACCCATGTACCAAATATGACCATGTGCTCAGAATTAACTACTGCACCTGATATATATATTATTGTGAGGCCACCCGTTGCAGAAATATATATAATCAAAGTTATATACTTACGTAATAGAAAGTTCAGGGAGAACACCAGAACAACACAAAATACATATGGCTGCCATTGAAAATATCTTATATTACATTTTTGCGACAACGGTGAGAAGAGGGAAGCAAAAACCCTAATTGAGAATAAACATGAATGAGTAGGATTACAAAGATCAAAACAAAAAAAATAAAGAAACGAATCACATACAATTACTGTGATTTTAGATTCAGCGAGTAGATCTGCAAATGGCAAAATTGTGAAGTCGTATGCAAATTCGAACCCTAGAACTTCAATTTTGTGTAAAACACAACATGAGAAAGGAAGAGCAAATATGAGAGGAGGATTCCAAACCTGCTGAAATCTTAAACCAGAAAATAAGTTTATGGCTGTAACAATACGATAATTGCAAAAGACCAGACCATCAGAACATTCATCAGTATAATTACACCAATACTAATTTTATTATATAACTTTGATTAAAAACTTTTACCCCAATGATAAAATTCAAAAGTTTCACACACAAAAAATAAAAAATACAAATTTTCAATTTCAGTCAGGCATTTCATCAAACAGGTGGTGTGCATAAATGTTGTTCATGATGAAACTTAAATCCCACATCATAGAAAACAATTTGAATAACCTTACAACATTATACTGCGGGTGCCTCCAGTAAGACCAGTGTTGTTTCCATAAGCAAGCTAAGCATTGTGTCCAAAAGGATCACAAGTACTTGGTTGGGAAGTAAAGATCCTGGGAGCTTAGTGATGGTTTACTTAGCTCGGTAATTAGCTCTTGGTTCCTCCTGTCATAAAGAATACATAATCGAGGGTCTTGATAGAATCTATATTACAAAGAAAATGAATTATAAGGGGAAACATTCGGAGGATTCATACTTATACAGATCTGAGTTGGCATAGATCTCTGCAAAATCAACACCAAGTTGAGCTTCGACTGTTGAAGAAGTAACATCGAGCATCCATGTGGCCGGATTTTGACCGTCTTTTATTTTGTTAACCCCTTGAATGGACTGAGAAGTGAATTGTTCATGCTAGCTTTTATATGTTGTTTAACTGTAAGCATAAAATAAGAATGTAGTATTGACTCACTTAAAAATAGTCTAGTAGTAGGTACGAATGGTGTCCTAGAGGTCCAGTGTAAGTAACCTTTCCACCTCTTTTCATCAACAATAGCTGCAAGAATGTAAATAGTAAGCTTTGAAGTTTAAAGAAATTAAGTACTTAGAAAATTCTATCCGATATTTTTATTAAAAGCTGGAATAGTAAAAAATTGTACTTAGAAAATTCTATCCGGTATTATAAACTATAAAAGCAACATATATGCATATGCAAGTTGTACCATATGTTGTGGGAGTTTTTAAAAAAAAATGGATTTTTCATTTCTGACCCTAAAGTTTAAATCTTTGGCAAATTAAGTTTAAAGTTTCATTCTTTGGTAATTTGAAACCCTTACTTTGATTTTTCACTTATAATTCAAAAGTTTATATCTTTTGCAATTTAATCACTTTGATTTTTTTTTTTTTTTACTTTTAGAGTTTTATTTGCAATTTAACCCTAACATTTTTTAACATTCAACATTGGTCCCTTATACTTTTCATCTTTCGCAAGTTTTCCGTTTAACGTTTCGTTCTAAATTTTCCGAGTTAACACGCCGCAACGTACGTGTGCGGTTTCAACGTTTTTTCATCTATTTTTTACCGTTTGACAGGCCTTTCGCAACGCATCTATTTCCCCCATTTGATAAGTATGTCGCAACGCGTTGGTCAGAGATCAACTTAGTTATTATTTTTATGTTTTACACACAGGTTCACGGTCATGTAAGAGATATTTGACTTTTATCTAATTTGATATATAACTAATGAATCCCTGCCGCATTGCGGCGGGTGGTAATTCTAGTTTTTATTAAAAGCTAACGGACATACCCAACACCTGATGGGTATTGAGTAACCTGGTACCCTACAGGTATGAGACCATATGTGAGGCGCATTGTTACAGCCAAGTTTGGCACATAAACCTGGCCCAAACACAACCCAGTAAGATTCCTGCAAAACCTCCTGTCATGTGTCAGCCAACACCAACCAGACCCTTTTGAATTGGTATAGAGTATAGACAGATCTCTGTATTTTTGTTGCAAGGGAAGGGTGATGCATAATTTGTTGAATATAGAATTATTGATGAAGAATCAATAACTAACATGCAATTTAAACACAACCAATAGCGGACATAAGAATATTCTACTGGGTCAGGATTTTCTGATGGTGTGTCTACTACCGAGAGATTTTTAATTAGTTGACACCGAAATTTTTTCCAGATTAAGTCGGGTTACCTGAATGTTTTGCATTTTAAGTGTAAATAAATATATGAGTCGTGGAGTGTACTATTAATTTCGTAGTATAATAACATTGTATTGTAAAACTTCCAGAACTATTGTGAAATGTGCGTGATCTCAGAGGGTTTTTTTTTGTCTTCTAACGGTCTAGACTTCAGGCTTGAGGTCAAACCTGTTCTTTATGAAGCAGGCATTGATAAGAAAAATCCCTTTCTCATTAATGAAACCAACCATTACCTTTGTGTCCATGTATAATCGCCCATGATTGTAGAATTTAGATCAATGTAAACAAATAATTGATGTAAATTTAGCAGGGTGAAGGGTGGCAAGCACAAATGAAAGTAAGGATTCTTTATAGTAATAAAAAAACATAGTTAAGAAGTTACTGGCCAATCCACTAACATGTTATACTCGTTTTACCTCTAAAAAAAACAAACCATAAACACACTCAAAAAACAAAACAAACCATAAGCACGTTTAAAAAAGCCTGACTGGTGATTCATACCTTAAGCCATGCCTCCGCTGGTTGCCTGACTGGTGATTCATACCTTAAGCCTGACTGGTGATTCATACCTTAATCATCACTTTCAAATTCATAAACAAACCGGGAAAATTAGAACAATTTTCGATTTTTGAAAAAAAAATAATAATAAAAGATTGCTGTCTTGTGATAACGAATTGATTGTCCTGTATAGATTTTTTTCAAGGGAAAATATATTATCCCATATCTTTATATTGTTCATACACATTTTTTCAAGGGGAAAATATTTATCAAAGTATATTGTATAACTAACTTTGCTTTATCACTCATACATAATAAGAAGTGCATTAGCATGAGCCAGTGAAGCACGTCAAAAACATTGATTTTTTTTTCAAAAGTGCTGCTTTTTTCTCCTTCTTACACAAATGGGGTCGATTTTGTTTCGTTTAAAAAATGGGGTCTCCAGACTTAGCAAATCTTGAATGTGTTTACCTCAGCAACGATTCGTAATAAGGTTAAGGTCATTACATTTTGGCAGTGTTCACCTACATCCCACCGACACACCTACGATTCGTATTTTGGAAAACACATTCCGGAGTTGACCAGCATGGAGACAACATTTTTTAAACATATATATTTTTGGTCATGTTTGTGCAATAAGGTTTAAAAACACATAATTTGTTAAAAGAATTCCAAAAACATTCAAGACACAGGGCATATGTTCATACTGTTTTGTCTTTGCACATCAGTATCATACAACAAAGTCCAAGAAGAAAACACTGTAAAAGTTAAAGTCAACTAAAGTCCTGATCAAGAGTAATCAATACAGGTTTTGATATATTGGAAGTTTGAAACATCTGTAATTACTAATTATACGATCAAGCAACTAAAATACAAAGATTCGTATTTTACATTAAATCCGAACCGTGTAGTTTTATATTATTCAAATTATAACCTTTTAAAAAATAAGTGAAAATACATATCAACCAGGTTTAATATATTTAAGAATGAAAATCGAAGGATGTGTGAAGAATAGAGACACCCCCGCATCTTTATGAGAAATTTTGAATATCATAAGAACCCTACAATCAAGAATGAAAATTGAAATTGTTTCAAACCCTAAAATAGAGATTTAGTAAGGGCGACTGTTTCAAAACCCTAGAATACGAACTTATATGGACCATAAGAACATTAACATACATTACAATGTAATCATCAACGGATTATAGATTAACATACCTGATGTTGCTTGATTCCTTCAGATTCAAGGGTAGGGTTTTGGTAAAGAGATGGAGAAAGAAGGTAATGGGCAGGATCTTTGTTCCGATAGATATGAGAGAGGAAAATAAATGAAGAAAGAAGGCAACATGGTTTCTGGTTTCTAAGGAAAAGAAAAGGCGACGGGGTTTTCTGAAAAATCGCCATAGATGACTATTAGGGTTTGAAGCGGATGAAAGAATAGCGTGTGATGGAAAAGATAGCAGAAGAATTGCCGCTCAAAATCAATCGAGCAGGAATATCACATTGCCACGTGGCAATGATTGGCTTAAGTTAGTGACAATGGCTTAAGATTATTTTGTTTTATTAGAAGTAGTAGATAACTTACGAACTTGTATGCTAACCTTGAATAGAGAGATACCGAGAAGATTATAACAAAATCCCTAATAAAAGAAATAAACGGACGTGTGATGAAATTGAACAAACAAAGTTAAGATGATGAAAGGAATTTTGTGAGATAAGATGATGAAAGGAATTTTGTGAGATATACTCACCTTCGACAGGAAGATCGGCTGAGGATATGGATGGTGCTGTGTGGCGTGATGTTTTTAGGGTTTGAGGGGCGGGGTGATGTTTTTAGGGTTTGAGGACGAATACTTTTATGTTCCCTAGTCTCATTTAACAGGGGAGTGAAAAGAAAGGAGATGAAAATATAAAAAAACCGTGTTCCCGAGATTTTTTAAGGATAGAAGGGGAGGGGAAAGGAGGGAAAATGGAAGAAAATTTGTTAATATATTTATCCTCCCAAATCGGAGAGATTAGGAGAGAAAATCTTATTAATTACTAAATTACCCTCATATTTAATTAAAATATTTTATGTTTAAAGGGTATAATGGTAAAATTGTCATTTCTTTTCTTTTCCTCCTAATTCGGGAACACATAAAATGATTGATTTCTTATCTTTTTCTTTACTTTTCATTAAACACGAGAACACGAAAAAAATCACATATCTCCCTTTCTTTTGTCTGTTAATTCATTTTCCTTCCCCTCCCACTGTTAAAGGAGACTCGAGAACACATAAACAAAAGGAAGAGAAGGTCACTGAATAGAAAGAATCCGGTTAATTAACAATTCGGGTCATGGATCCCTGTGTTTTATCATGAGCGGGAAAAAACAATGGAGCCTCTCTGAATGATTGCCACCTGTCCACTAGGTGAGCGAGCCACTTTAGAGACATTTTTCTATTTTCAATTGCTAAGTTCCTTTGTGCATATCTCGATTCTTAAACAACCTCTACTGTCCGGTTAAGTTAGCTTCACTCTTATATCCGTACATCTGTATTCGCTGAGGGTCACGATGGGTAATGTCTTTGATCTATAGAAGGATGAATCCGTTGATTTAGTTATAATCAGTACCCATGTTGACTAGCAACATTGCACGATCCAGCCGGTTTCACAAAGCAACACACATGTTCTGGTTGCGGTTGATCAAAAGTGACTACTTGTAAACATCACCAACTAGCGGCGATGGTGACAAGTATCACTAAACAAACCATAATCAATGGAAAAGACGAAGTCCCTAATATATGACTTGGTCTAGTGGTATGCTATATGCCCCAACAAGCGGTGTGGATTTAAACTATTGCAAGTATAAAGTTAGGTATAATTTAGGTGTAATTTTTTTTTGTTAAAAATTTAATATTGATAATGTAATTATGTAGAGTAAGCTTAAACCGAAGTGGATCCCATCACATGAATATGGCTGGTATGAGTAATACATATATTAATGAACTAGTTTAATACATAACAATCTCATTGCTACAAATAAAATACTAATTTCCTGGTAATACGGTTATACAACATTTCTTTTAAAAATTCAATTCGGAGTTATATATATATGCATGTGTTTTCTATCTGTAGAAGATTATGGTTAAATGCTTGCCTTGATTCTCATTAAACAACCATATAAATACACAATATAATCCCAATATTATGGGAAGAGATAATTACAATGAATTACAAATAATATCCTAAAATACATAAATGATATTTCCCTAATATATTCCATTACACCCCCGCAGTCGAAACGGGAGGTGGCCGAATGTTGAGACTGGATCGAAAATCTTCAAATAATATACGTGGCAAGCCTTTGGTGAAGATGTCAGCAATTTGAAACCTGGTGGGAGTGTGTAAAATTCAAACCGTGCCGCGCTGAACATGTTCACGAACAAAATGGATATCCAACTCAATATGCTTAGTGCGCTAATGTCAAGACCATACGAATAGTTGCGGGTTTGACAACTGGACTGAATGTTTCACCACAATCCACACCTACCTCTTGAGTATGACCATCACATACCAAACGGGCCTTGTATCGTTCCAAAGTACCATCTGACCTGTATTTGTGACGAAAAAGCCACATACTACGAATCACCTGCATGTTAGCCTGCCTCGGGACAAGTTCCCAGGTCTTGTTTTTAATTAAAGCATTAAACTCGTTAGTCATAGCATTATACCATTCCGGTTTGGACAGGGCTTCAAGTGGTGTTTTTGGTATAGGAGAAATGGTGGTGTTGGAAAGATTAAAAATGTGTTTGGGTTTAATGATACCGGACATCGAACGAGTCCGTATTGTGCGGGTGGGGGTGTAGGCGGTGGTGTGGGAATTGGGCTGGGCTGGATCGGTGATGAGGTAAAGGGCGGACTGGGTTGGGCCGGTGAAGTGGGAGGGGTCGTTTGATGTTGGACCAAAGGAATGGGTGGTTGGTGTGGTGTGAGTCTTGGGCTGATGTGGTAGTGGGAGGTTGGGTTGGAGGGGTAGGCTGAGGTATAGGTGGGCTATGAGGAGGAGGTATCGTGTGGGATGTGTGGTGGTATTGGGCTGGGGTATAGTTGGGCTGGTCTGCGGTTGAGGGGGCGGGTAACAGTAGGCTTGGATGGATGGGGTCATCCAAAAAGGTGTAATTTTGGAGTTTAGGTGTGGGTTTGGTAGCAAATGGGAATATTGTTTCATCGAACAGAACGTGTCGGTTAATTGTGATTTTGTGGGTTTTAAGGTCAAGGCACTTGTAACCCCTATGGTTGGGTGGATAACCAATGAAAGCACATGGGGCGGAGCGGAATTCCAGTTTGTTAATGGTGGTGTGGGGTATTAGTGGATAACACATGCAACCAAAGACTCGTAGGTGGTCATAAGTGGGTAGACATTTGTAAAGGCGTTGGGTGGGTGTTTGAAATTGATGTAATTTGGTGGGTAGGATATTTAGTAGGTAGGTGGCTGTTTCAAGGGCATGTGGCCAGTATGTGTTTGGCATGGACGAGTGGGCTAGGAATGTGCGAATAAGGTTATTTATGGTACGAATTTTCCGCTCCGCTTTTCTGTTTTGTGATGAAGTGTGTGGACAGGAAAAGCGAAAGTGCATTCCGTTTTGGGTACAAAAGGTGTGAAATTGATGATTAGCATATTCACGGCCATTGTCACATTGTAATTGTTTTATTTTAGCACCAAATTGGGTTTGAACAAAGGTGGTAAATTTAGTGAACATGGAAAAAACATCGGATTTATGGGCAATGGGGTATGTCCATAGGAAGTTGGTGTAATCATCTAAAAACAACACATAATACCGATGACCCACGTTACTAATAACGGGAGAGGTCCAAACATCACTGTGCACAAGATCAAAAGGCATAAAGGTAGTAGTAATAGATGTAGCAAAAGGAAGGCGAGTATGTTTGCCAAAAATACAAGAAGAACAAACTTTATTGTCTAAAACACCACATTTAATATTTTTAGAAGTTTTCAAAGTTTGCAAAATAGCTGGTCCAGGTGGCCAAGCCGTTGGTGCCATATGTCTTGGGAAATAGCTGCAAAGGTAGAAGCGGTGGTAAGGTTGGTGATGTTGGATGGGCTGAGAGTGTAGAGATCCCCCGAGCTATTGCACCGTAGGATAGGTTTCTTGGTCTGGAGATCCTTCACAGTAAAACCATAAGGGTCAAATTCTATGGATAATTGGTTGTCAGTGGTAAAACGACGGACATGTATTAGATTTTTCACAAGGTTAGGTGCATACAAGACATTTTTAAGTTTGAAAGGTGGAAAGGGTGGGGGTAAAGTAATGTCACCCTGTCCAAGTACTGGAATGGTTTTACCATCACTAACAATAATATTTCGAATAATGCTAGAATTAAAAATAGACGGAAATTTGTCGGATTGAGGAGACATTGTACCTGAGGCGCCCGTATCCATGGTCCACGACGAGTCATTGTTATGTAGTGCCAAGTTGTAGAGGGCCTGAGCTATGTCCGTTGGGCTGTAACCAGTGGTGTATGACTGGGCCGCGGCATTAGAAGAAGCTGGTTTTGGGCCCAATATACCATGGGCTGAAGCTGCGGAGGAGGTCGCATGAGGTGGGGCTGGGTTGTTAGGGTATGGGCATGGTGGGGGGTTATTCCAAGCGGGCCAGGGAGATCCATTAGGAGATGGGCCGGCCCAAGGCATGTATGGCCACATGGATGACTGATAATTGGCAGGTGGCCCATAGAAGTTGGAATAGGATTGTTGACCACGCCCTCGGCCAAAGCTGTTGCGGCCTCTGCCGCGTCCGCGGCCACGACCCCGTCCACGGCAGCGGTCCGACTCGGTCCTAGTACGATCACGATTTTCTGTGGTGACGCGGTTGGAGGTGTCAGGCGTGGCGGTTAATGCGGTACCCGCAGCCTGTGCCGATATCTTGGCTTGAGCCGTTTTACGTTCCTCAACTTGGCAAAGGCGAGAACGTGTGTTGTAAAAATCAGGTAAGGGGACGGTTTGTTGTAGGATGAGGGCGATGTTTTCGTATTGATCGTTTAGGCCGGTCAGAATTTGCATGACAAGTTGCTTTTCGGTGAGGGTAGAGCCAAGACTGGATAGTTGGTCGAACATGAGTTTCATGGCTTGGCAATAGGCTGACATGTTGGGAAATTGGTCAAGGCGGGTGTTGGCGAATTTGTTTTGGAGGTCGATGGTGCGGGATTCTTGGTTGTCAAGGAAGATGTTTCGGAGGGTAGTCCATGCGGTATAAGCGGTGGTGTCGTTTTTCATGATGGTGTGTAAGAGGTCCTGAGTTATGGTGTGTAACACCCTAGTTATTTTATATGTAAATACCAACGATTAGATGCGTAGTTAAGACTACACATGCTATGAAAATACGGGTTTATTAAAACTTTTACAAATCATAGGTTATTCTACAAAACGTGATCGAATTCGTTGTTTAAAATCTACAACGTTGCAATGTGCGGAAGCGTGTATCTTTATCGTGTTCGGTTCTTCGCTGAGCTTGATCGTCTTCCGACATCCCAGAAAGTACCTACATTTCATAAACATGAAATGCTTTAGTCATACGGTATTTAAAACGCATCTAAACGAGTCCGGAAAACGAAACTGATAAAAAAAAATACATTTTGTACAAGGTCCACCGTAACGGTAGTCCTTGTTTTGATTTGTTTCCACCGTAAATCAGGAGTGTGTCACCGTAAATCAGTTCAGGTCCACCGTAAATTACGGTGGACACCGTAATTTACGGTGGCACCTGCATCCCACCTTTCCATTTTGCCGTAATTTGACACGAAATCTTTCGTATCTTTCAAACCGCTTATCCGTTTGACCTACCGTTTCTTCCTACATGTTTGTAATTTGATTCTCCATCATATGGAGTTAAAATCCGACATCCGGCTTGATAAAATTCAAGACTTCTAAGTCTTTGGCTTATTACCTTTTATACCAAACTTTGACCCGGTTATGCATTTTATCAAACAAACGTATTTATTTGATTCCTATATTTCATACACTTCATCAAATAATTGTGATATACCATATCAGGTTCTAATCATAGGTTTATTACACAAATTAAACCCGTTTTCACTAGTATGCTTATTTTGACCCGTTAAGGATATTTTAAGCACTTTTAAGCTCAACTTCGCTTTCATTCTAATCTAGCGTTGTAACTTATATCTCTTATCTAGTACTCTTCCATCACAACCTAAATGTGTGTTGGATTTAAAGTAGATATCTATGTGTTCCGAATTTATACTTCTTGAAATATCATTTTACGGCAAAGACTCATATGGAGTCTTTTGGCCCAAGAATTACATCTTTCACTACCCGTACTCGTTCTAAACTTTTGTTTAATCATAAGACTCCTTTCCAAACAACCTCTAAGAGTTGTTTGTTCAATTTAGCCTACAAGGGCGTTTTGGTCGATTTTGGTCCTTCTTTTACAATGAAGGGCTGTCACCAATTATTCGACCAAATTAGCACTTTTACATACATCATAAATAAGCGTACCTGGCTCGGATCAACAAATAGACCCGATTTTAATACCTTGCTTTATATTCGCTAATTATGAACGATGTGAATATCCATTGAATATCTATTCATGTAAGCATATGACTCGACAAAAGAATCATTAGTCTATATAGTCAAAAGGTGTTGTCTACACCTTTTGACCCGTTTGGCCGAAATGACCATTTAACTTTGCGAAATGATATTTATTATCATCTCCTCTACATGACTCTTCCCGTTTAACACCGTACGGAAATTTTAAATATAAACCGTGTATTTCTTTCGACATATTATGACCAATTTATCGATTTACTTCTTTTTAACCATTATTATGGTTTCTATCATCTTTGATTTTCTTGTTCCGTTCGACTACACGACGGAACATCATATTTCAATTGTTTAGATATCTCATTCATAATTTATATGATAAGAAAACATTCCACAATTTAAGACTAGTGTAAGCTATACTTACCTTGCATCCGAATTATGCTTTTCCGCCATTCTTGCTTCGTTTGACCCGCTTCCTTTCCAAGCCTCCACCTAGCTTGTCAAGCGTCAAACTATCACCATAATTCGTAAGACGGTTATATTAGTCATCATTAATTATGACTATTCCATCTTACATATTTTCTATCACAAATACCATTCGATCTTATTAATGGTCGGTTTGACTATTTAAAAGTCAAATCACCATTAACACATATGATTGCACTATCAAGTTCACAAGACTCAATTAGGCACATTATCAACACTTAGTTCTCATTTAGGCATTGTAACAAACACCTAATGGGCATGATTCTACACATTTGCTAACTAGTTCATAATTAGTCATTTTTACCAAGATTAACATCAAGATTCAACCATTATCATGTATGATCAAATACTCAAACTTGCAATTTGTTCAAGTATCTTGCATCTACTATCACTTATGATGATTTCTAACACAACTATATTATCATCTTTTCTACATAATCAAAACCCACTTGACACATGAGTGTATGATTATGAATTCACAACAATGAACATCAATTCAACAATTACATGGCTAGGGTTTACTACTAGACATAGTTTCATCCCTAATTTCATCCAAACAACATACATGCAAGCTTAGATTCGAATTCTCTAGGTTTGCTCAGAATTTCAACTAGAGATTTACCAAGAAATTTACATACCTCGTGACTCCTTTTTCAATGGAGATCACTAATTCATACTCGGATTTTGATTTGGACTTGATTTGCTCCTTCAATTTGATGAATTTCTGTGTTTTAGGGTTTGAGCTTGAGAGCTCTTTCCTGGCTCCTGTGTTTGTACGACCAGAACACACACACAAGGTGTGTGTTTTGGTGTTTTTAACTTTAATTAATAAAAACCATTTTCTCACTTTAACCATTTTAATCCCTCAACTTTACCCAAGTTTATAAAGGTTACTACATCAAGTTCCTCACTATTTTAAAACACTAGACTAACTAGGTTGATATTCCTAGTTGTTTAGTGGGTCCCGGGAGTTATAACCCGTTTTATTTTAAGTCCCGTTAACTCGGGCTCTTATAGATTCAATTTCCTTAAAACTTTGATTTGTTTGTATTTATTATTAGGATTTCTTATTTAAATCCAAATATTCACCTGGTCACTTTTACTACTAATGATACTTTACCAGTCTTTTAGTATTAATGGAGTTTGATTACCAAACCCATTTTCGGGGTGTTACAAGTCTACCCCCCTTAAAGAGGTTTCGTCCTCGAAACCTTTTCTTACATGATTTATTGAGTTTAAACTCAATGTATTTGATCCGAGATATCATTTAAACATTACTTACACTTTTAACCAATTATTAGTATTACCAGATAAGCATGGTAACATCTTTTTGGCCACTAATTGTCTACGTATCTCATATGACTTAGTGCAACTTAAAATAACGTAATCTCGTTATTTCCACTCGTTTAGTTGACTTAGCGATGTCCATCGCTTTCATATACTATCGAATTCCTTATGAATCCGTTATTTTGACTCGTTTAAAGGCCTTTAGTGAAATCTTTTCGCTTCTAGCAGCAATTTCTTTTATCTTCAATTTTATTTATTCGATTCGGTCATACCGAACCTACCGCTTACAAGCAAACCAAATTTATGTAAATGACCTTGACCGGTCTCAGTAACTAGACTTATTAGTCCAGTTACTTTTTACCGCTTGCTTGGTTATAATGTGATTCTACTTCACATTACATTTCTTGACCGTGATTGTATTACATCATGTTTAATTTATATCAACCTTTCATTTTTGAGAATATCACTTTTCGAATATATCATCTCGCGCCTATCAGTGTCAAGACTTGTATCTTTCATGCTTACTGTTTAAATTCCTATCAGAATTTATGTTTGTAAAACATTACTTCTTACTAAAACCGAAGTTTTAGTTTTAGGATCTTTTCTTTAACTTGTGTCAATCATCCATACTGGGATATTGACAGTCCGTAATTTAATCCTTTACAGTCTTAGTTTTTTTTTTTTTTTTTTTTTTATGCGGGGATTCTTAACTGATTTCCTCGCTTTATTCCATCTAACCCGTAGGTTTTATCACTTAGCCTTACGGGCTATTTTTGATTAGACATTCACCTCTTTAAGGCGAAGTCCTTATAACTTCTTTCTAATCATGACCCGTGGGTCGTTTTAGTCCGTATATCTCTCATTTGTTTATAACCCTAAAGGTTATGTTGATCCCGTAGATCACTCTTTTTACTCGTGTCTTATAAAATATATATATTTGGTGTCAAAGCACTCTTTTTACGTTTGAAATTCATTTGTCTCCAGCTTACCGTTATCCGGCTTGCGCTTACTTACGCCTTCAAGCATTATACTTTATTCAACCCGTTCAATCTCAAAATAGTTGAATATAATTATCAGAATTTCTGTTTACGAATTTTTTTTTTTATGGTCTTTTAGTCATAACTCATAATCCGAGTCTTTTGACTTTAAATTCATGTTCTCGTTTCTCGGTTTACGCATGTGTTTAATTCTTACCCATCAACCGGGTGTTTTACCAAAGTCGTTATTATTGCAATCCTTCCGGTATGCATTAAGACCTCGCTTCATTTTTTTTTTTAATTCTGACTTTGTCTTTAAGTTCGACGTTTTTACAAAAATGACCCGTTAAGGGACATATTTGCATTTTCCGGGTTCGAGTGCAAGTACACTCCCTCCCATTGCTTGTCTAAATCATTTTTCATGTTTGCGTTTTCTGGGTTCGAGTGTAAGCACACTCCCTCCCAATGTTTGTCTAAATCATTTTACTTGCTTGCGTTTTATGGGTTCGAGTGTAAGTACACTCCTTCCCAATACTTGTCTAAATCATTTTACTTGCTTGCGTTTTATGGGTTCGAGTGTAAGTACACTCATTCCCAATACTTGTCTAAATCATTTTAAATGCTAGCGTTTTATGGGTTCGAGTGTAAGTACACTCCTCCCCAATACTTGTCTAAATCATTTTACATGCTTGCGTTTTATGGGTTCGAGTGTAAGTACACTCCTTCCCAATACTTGTCTAAATCATTTTACATGCTTGCGTTTTATGGGTTCGAGTGTAAGTACACTCCTTCCCAATACTTGTCTAAATCATTTTACATGCTTCTTTGTCCCTTCGCTCGGGCTCATTATCCTGATGTAATACGCTTCAGTCACTCGGTTGTGCGTTTACATTATTATCAAATATTTTGCTTATCTGATTCATTTGGGTACTTTTTAATTACTCCCATTTACTCCGCCCTTACTACATCGGATGTAAATGTGTCCGCTATAAGAAACTCGTGGTATCATATGCCACTACTTACTTGGCCAGAGTAAGCGATTTAACACATGACGTACACGACCTTTTTATAGTTTTCACATCACGCCCTATGTAAGTAACGCCTCTATTCAGTTTTCTTGGAAAATTATATTCTGGATATGTATTTCTGTTCAGGCTTTCCAAGTTTCTAATTTACCCATGCAACGATCATTCTCTACGTGTTTGTTGCATATTGCTAATTGTGCGATTATTTAAAATGTGCACCTTGTAATGTTTGCCCCTACGGGCGTTCCTTGCTATTAACCTTGTTCGCGACCGTTACGCGATTTTGGTCTTGATGAGTATGCTCTTCCTGTCATACCTCGTACCGTTCCATCATCATATCCATAATTCGTTCAACTCCCTTCATCTTCAGACGCGAGTGTCCTTCAATTACAACATTCACAAGAGTTAGTAATGTCAACTTCAATAATCGCCCGTATTATAATGCAAGGCTTTTTCTACTATATGCGTCAACGCGCGTATTTTCGTCAACCATATCAATCATTTAAATTGGGGTAACATATACCACACGATAGCTCTATGTGTTGTTTACAACACTCTAGCATACCAACTATTAACGTACTTGTACTTACCGGATTTGCGATCAAGCCTCGAACCGAACACTATTCTTTGTCAAGAGCATAAGGTTTAAGTCCAAGCATGGTTCCTCCCCACCATACTCGAATCTCTTAAACCAAGGCTCTGATACCAACTTGTAACACCCTAGTTATTTTATATGTAAATACCAACGATTAGATGCGTAGTTAAGACTACACATGCTATGAAAATACGGGTTTATTAAAACTTTTACAAATCATAGGTTATTCTACAAAACGTGATCGAATTCGTTGTTTAAAATCTACAACGTTGCAATGTGTGGAAGCGTGTATCTTTATCGTGTTCGGTTCTTCGCTGAGCTTGATCGTCTTCCGGCATCCCAGAAAGTACCTACATTTCATAAACATGAAATGCTTTAGTCATACGGTATTTAAAATGCATCTAAACGAGTCCGGAAAACGAAACTGATAAAAAAAATACATTTTGTACAAGGTCCACCGTAAATTACGGTGGACACCGTAATTTACGGTAGTCCTTGTTTTGATTTGTTTCCACCGTAAATCAGGAGTGTGTCACCGTAAATTACGGTGGACACCGTAATTTACGGTGGCACCTGCATCCCACCTTTCCATTTTGCCGTAATTTGACACGAAATCTTTCGTATCTTTCAAACCGCTTATCCGTTTGACCTACCGTTTCTTCCTACATGTTTGTAATTTGATTCTCCATCATATGGAGTTAAAATCCGACATCCGGCTTGATAAAATTCAAGACTTCTAAGTCTTTGGCTTATTACCCTTTATACCAAACTTTGACCCGGTTATGCATTTTATCAAACAAACGTATTTATTTGATTCCTATATTTCATACACTTCATCAAATAATTGTGATATACCATATCAGGTTCTAATCATAGGTTTATTACACAAATTAAACCCGTTTTCACTAGTATGCTTATTTTGACCCGTTAAGGATATTTTAAGCACTTTTAAGCTCAACTTCGCTTTCATTCTAATCTAGCGTTGTAACTTATATCTCTTATCTAGTACTCTTCCATCACAACCTAAATGTGTGTTGGATTTAAAGTAGATATCTATGTGTTCCGAATTTATACTTCTTGAAATATCATTTTACGGCAAAGACTCATATGGAGTCTTTTGGCCCAAGAATTACATCTTTCACTACCCGTACTCGTTCTAAACTTTTGTTTAATCATAAGACTCCTTTCCAAACAACCTCTAAGAGTTGTTTGTTCAATTTAGCCTACAAGGGCGTTTTGGTCGATTTTGGTCCTTCTTTTACAATGAAGGGCTGTCACCAATTATTCGACCAAATTAGCACTTTTACATACATCATAAATAAGCGTACCTGGCTCGGATCAACAAATAGACCCGATTTTAATACCTTGCTTTATATTCGCTAATTATGAACGATGTGAATATCCATTGAATATCTATTCATGTAAGCATATGACTCGACAAAAGAATCATTAGTCTATATAGTCAAAAGGTGTTGTCTACACCTTTTGACCCGTTTGGCCGAAATGACCATTTAACTTTGCGAAATGATATTTATTATCATCTCCTCTACATGACTCTTCCCGTTTAACACCGTACGGAAATTTTAAATATAAACCGTGTATTTCTTTCGACATATTATGACCAATTTATCGATTTACTTCTTTTTAACCATTATTATGGTTTCTATCATCTTTGATTTTCTTGTTCCGTTCGACTACACGACGGAACATCATATTTCAATTGTTTAGATATCTCATTCATAATTTATATGATAAGAAAACATTCCACAATTTAAGACTAGTGTAAGCTATACTTACCTTGCATCCGAATTATGCTTTTCCGCCATTCTTGCTTCGTTTGACCCGCTTCCTTTCCAAGCCTCCACCTAGCTTGTCAAGCGTCAAACTATCACCATAATTCGTAAGACGGTTATATTAGTCATCATTAATTATGACTATTCCATCTTACATATTTTCTATCACAAATACCATTCGATCTTATTAATGGTCGGTTTGACTATTTAAAAGTCAAATCACCATTAACACATATGATTGCACTATCAAGTTCACAAGACTCAATTAGGCACATTATCAACACTTAGTTCTCATTTAGGCATTGTAACAAACACCTAATGGGCATGATTCTACACATTTGCTAACTAGTTCATAATTAGTCATTTTTACCAAGATTAACATCAAGATTCAACCATTATCATGTATGATCAAATACTCAAACTTGCAATTTGTTCAAGTATCTTGCATCTACTATCACTTATGATGATTTCTAACACAACTATATTATCATCTTTTCTACATAATCAAAACCCACTTGACACATGAGTGTATGATTATGAATTCACAACAATGAACATCAATTCAACAATTACATGGCTAGGGTTTACTACTAGACATAGTTTCATCCCTAATTTCATCCAAACAACATACATGCAAGCTTAGATTCGAATTCTCTAGGTTTGCTCAGAATTTCAACTAGAGATTTACCAAGAAATTTACATACCTCGTGACTCCTTTTTCAATGGAGATCACTAATTCATACTCGGATTTTGATTTGGACTTGATTTGCTCCTTCAATTTGATGAATTTCTGTGTTTTAGGGTTTGAGCTTGAGAGCTCTTTCCTGGCTCCTGTGTTTGTACGACCAGAACACACACACAAGGTGTGTGTTTTGGTGTTTTTAACTTTAATTAATAAAAACCATTTTCTCACTTTAACCATTTTAATCCCTCAACTTTACCCAAGTTTATAAAGGTTACTACATCAAGTTCCTCACTATTTTAAAACACTAGACTAACTAGGTTGATATTCCTAGTTGTTTAGTGGGTCCCGGGAGTTATAACCCGTTTTATTTTAAGTCCCGTTAACTCGGGCTCTTATAGATTCAATTTCCTTAAAACTTTGATTTGTTTGTATTTATTATTAGGATTTCTTATTTAAATCCAAATATTCACCTGGTCACTTTTACTACTAATGATACTTTACCAGTCTTTTAGTATTAATGGAGTTCGATTACCAAACCCATTTTCGGGGTGTTACAAGTCTACCCCCCTTAAAGAGGTTTCGTCCTCGAAACCTTTTCTTACATGATTTATTGAGTTTAAACTCAATGTATTTGATCCGAGATATCATTTAAACATTACTTACACTTTTAACCAATTATTAGTATTACCAGATAAGCATGGTAACATCTTTTTGGCCACTAATTGTCTACGTATCTCATATGACTTAGTGCAACTTAAAATAACGTAATCTCGTTATTTCCACTCGTTTAGTTAACTTAGCGATGTCCATCGCTTTCATATACTATCGAATTCCTTATGAATCCGTTATTTTGACTCGTTTAAAGGCCTTTAGTGAAATCTTTTCGCTTCTAGCAGCAATTTCTTTTATCTTCAATTTTATTTATTCGATTCGGTCATACCGAACCTACCGCTTACAAGCAAACCAAATTTATTTAAATGACCTTGACCGGTCTCAGTAACTAGACTTATTAGTCCAGTTACTTTTTACCGCTTGCTTGGTTATAATGTGATTCTACTTCACATTACATTTCTTGACCGTGATTGTATTACATCATGTTTAATTTATATCAACCTTTCATTTTTGAGAATATCACTTTTCGAATATATCATCTCGCGCCTATCAGTGTCAAGACTTGTATCTTTCATGCTTACTGTTTAAATTCCTATCAGAATTTATGTTTGTAAAACATTACTTCTTACTAAAACCGAAGTTTTAGTTTTAGGATCTTTTCTTTAACTTGTGTCAATCATCCATACTGGGATATTGACAGTCCGTAATTTAATCCTTTACAGTCTTAGTTTTTTTTTTTTTTTTTTTTTTTATGCGGGGATTCTTAACTGATTTCCTCGCTTTATTCCATCTAACCCGTAGGTTTTATCACTTAGCCTTACGGGCTATTTTTGATTAGACATTCACCTCTTTAAGGCGAAGTCCTTATAACTTCTTTCTAATCATGACCCGTGGGTCGTTTTAGTCCGTATATCTCTCATTTGTTTATAACCCTAAAGGTTATGTTGATCCCGTAGATCACTCTTTTTACTCGTGTCTTATAAAATATATATATTTGGTGTCAAAGCACTCTTTTTACGTTTGAAATTCATTTGTCTCCAGCTTACCGTTATCCGGCTTGCGCTTACTTACGCCTTCAAGCATTATACTTTATTCAACCCGTTCAATCTCAAAATAGTTGAATATAATTATCAGAATTTCTGTTTACGAATTTTTTTTTTTATGGTCTTTTAGTCATAACTCATAATCCGAGTCTTTTGACTTTAAATTCATGTTCTCGTTTCTCGGTTTACGCATGTGTTTAATTCTTACCCATCAACCGGGTGTTTTACCAAAGTCGTTATTATTGCAATCCTTCCGGTATGCATTAAGACCTCGCTTCATTTTTTTTTTAATTCTGACTTTGTCTTTAAGTTCGACGTTTTTACAAAAATGACCCGTTAAGGGACATATTTGCATTTTCCGGGTTCGAGTGCAAGTACACTCCCTCCCATTGCTTGTCTAAATCATTTTTCATGTTTGCGTTTTCTGGGTTCGAGTGTAAGCACACTCCCTCCCAATGTTTGTCTAAATCATTTTACTTGCTTGCGTTTTATGGGTTCGAGTGTAAGTACACTCCTTCCCAATACTTGTCTAAATCATTTTACTTGCTTGCGTTTTATGGGTTCGAGTGTAAGTACACTCCTTCCCAATACTTGTCTAAATCATTTTACATGCTAGCGTTTTATGGGTTCGAGTGTAAGTACACTCCTCCCCAATACTTGTCTAAATCATTTTACATGCTTGCGTTTTATGGGTTCGAGTGTAAGTACACTCCTTCCCAATACTTGTCTAAATCATTTTACATGCTTGCGTTTTATGGGTTCGAGTGTAAGTACACTCCTTCCCAATACTTGTCTAAATCATTTTACATGCTTCTTTGTCCCTTCGCTCGGGCTCATTATCCTGATGTAATACGCTTCAGTCACTCGGTTGTGCGTTTACATTATTATCAAATATTTTGCTTATCTGATTCATTTGGGTACTTTTTAATTACTCCCATTTACTCCGCCCTTACTACATCGGATGTAAATGTGTCCGCTATAAGAAACTCGTGGTATCATATGCCACTACTTACTTGGCCAGAGTAAGCGATTTAACACATGACGTACACGACCTTTTTATAGTTTTCACATCACGCCCTATGTAAGTAACGCCTCTATTCAGTTTTCTTGGAAAATTATATTCTGGATATGTATTTCTGTTCAGGCTTTCCAAGTTTCTAATTTACCCATGCAACGATCATTCTCTACGTGTTTGTTGCATATTGCTAATTGTGCGATTATTTAAAATGTGCACCTTGTAATGTTTGCCCCTACGGGCGTTCCTTGCTATTAACCTTGTTCGCGACCGTTACGCGATTTTGGTCTTGATGAGTATGCTCTTCCTGTCATACCTCGTACCGTTCCATCATCATATCCATAATTCGTTCAACTCCCTTCATCTTCAGACGCGAGTGTCCTTCAATTACAACATTCACAAGAGTTAGTAATGTCAACTTCAATAATCGCCCGTATTATAATGCAAGGCTTTTTCTACTATATGCGTCAACGCGCGTATTTTCGTCAACCATATCAATCATTTAAATTGGGGTAACATATACCACACGATAGCTCTATGTGTTGTTTACAACACTCTAGCATACCAACTATTAACGTACTTGTACTTACCGGATTTGCGATCAAGCCTCGAACCGAACACTATTCTTTGTCAAGAGCATAAGGTTTAAGTCCAAGCATGGTTCCTCCCCACCATACTCGAATCTCTTAAACCAAGGCTCTGATACCAACTTGTAACACCCTAGTTATTTTATATGTAAATACCAACGATTAGATGCGTAGTTAAGACTACACATGCTATGAAAATACGGGTTTATTAAAACTTTTACAAATCATAGGTTATTCTACAAAACGTGATCGAATTCGTTGTTTAAAATCTACAACGTTGCAATGTGCGGAAGCGTGTATCTTTATCGTGTTCGGTTCTTCGCTGAGCTTGATCGTCTTCCGGCATCCCAGAAAGTACCTACATTTCATAAACATGAAATGCTTTAGTCATACGGTATTTAAAATGCATCTAAACGAGTCCGGAAAACGAAACTGATAAAAAAAATACATTTTGTACAAGGTCCACCGTAAATTACGGTGGACACTGTAATTTACGGTAGTCCTTGTTTTGATTTGTTTCCACCGTAAATCAGGAGTGTGTCACCGTAAATTACGGTGGACACCGTAATTTACGGTGGCACCTGCATCCCACCTTTCCATTTTGCCGTAATTTGACACGAAATCTTTCGTATCTTTCAAACCGCTTATCCGTTTGACCTACCGTTTCTTCCTACATGTTTGTAATTTGATTCTCCATCATATGGAGTTAAAATCCGACATCCGGCTTGATAAAATTCAAGACTTCTAAGTCTTTGGCTTATTACCCTTTATACCAAACTTTGACCCGGTTATGCATTTTATCAAACAAACGTATTTATTTGATTCCTATATTTCATACACTTCATCAAATAATTGTGATATACCATATCAGGTTCTAATCATAGGTTTATTACACAAATTAAACCCGTTTTCACTAGTATGCTTATTTTGACCCGTTAAGGATATTTTAAGCACTTTTAAGCTCAACTTCGCTTTCATTCTAATCTAGCGTTGTAACTTATATCTCTTATCTAGTACTCTTCCATCACAACCTAAATGTGTGTTGGATTTAAAGTAGATATCTATGTGTTCCGAATTTATACTTCTTGAAATATCATTTTACGGCAAAGACTCATATGGAGTCTTTTGGCCCAAGAATTACATCTTTCACTACCCGTACTCGTTCTAAACTTTTGTTTAATCATAAGACTCCTTTCCAAACAACCTCTAAGAGTTGTTTGTTCAATTTAGCCTACAAGGGCGTTTTGGTCGATTTTGGTCCTTCTTTTACAATGAAGGGCTGTCACCAATTATTCGACCAAATTAGCACTTTTACATACATCATAAATAAGCGTACCTGGCTCGGATCAACAAATAGACCCGATTTTAATACCTTGCTTTATATTCGCTAATTATGAACGATGTGAATATCCATTGAATATCTATTCATGTAAGCATATGACTCGACAAAAGAATCATTAGTCTATATAGTCAAAAGGTGTTGTCTACACCTTTTGACCCGTTTGGCCGAAATGACCATTTAACTTTGCGAAATGATATTTATTATCATCTCCTCTACATGACTCTTCCCGTTTAACACCGTACGGAAATTTTAAATATAAACCGTGTATTTCTTTCGACATATTATGACCAATTTATCGATTTACTTCTTTTTAACCATTATTATGGTTTCTATCATCTTTGATTTTCTTGTTCCGTTCGACTACACGACGGAACATCATATTTCAATTGTTTAGATATCTCATTCATAATTTATATGATAAGAAAACATTCCACAATTTAAGACTAGTGTAAGCTATACTTACCTTGCATCCGAATTATGCTTTTCCGCCATTCTTGCTTCGTTTGACCCGCTTCCTTTCCAAGCCTCCACCTAGCTTGTCAAGCGTCAAACTATCACCATAATTCGTAAGACGGTTATATTAGTCATCATTAATTATGACTATTCCATCTTACATATTTTCTATCACAAATACCATTCGATCTTATTAATGGTCGGTTTGACTATTTAAAAGTCAAATCACCATTAACACATATGATTGCACTATCAAGTTCACAAGACTCAATTAGGCACATTATCAACACTTAGTTCTCATTTAGGCATTGTAACAAACACCTAATGGGCATGATTCTACACATTTGCTAACTAGTTCATAATTAGTCATTTTTACCAAGATTAACATCAAGATTCAACCATTATCATGTATGATCAAATACTCAAACTTGCAATTTGTTCAAGTATCTTGCATCTACTATCACTTATGATGATTTCTAACACAACTATATTATCATCTTTTCTACATAATCAAAACCCACTTGACACATGAGTGTATGATTATGAATTCACAACAATGAACATCAATTCAACAATTACATGGCTAGGGTTTACTACTAGACATAGTTTCATCCCTAATTTCATCCAAACAACATACATGCAAGCTTAGATTCGAATTCTCTAGGTTTGCTCAGAATTTCAACTAGAGATTTACCAAGAAATTTACATACCTCGTGACTCCTTTTTCAATGGAGATCACTAATTCATACTCGGATTTTGATTTGGACTTGATTTGCTCCTTCAATTTGATGAATTTCTGTGTTTTAGGGTTTGAGCTTGAGAGCTCTTTCCTGGCTCCTGTGTTTGTACGACCAGAACACACACACAAGGTGTGTGTTTTGGTGTTTTTAACTTTAATTAATAAAAACCATTTTCTCACTTTAACCATTTTAATCCCTCAACTTTACCCAAGTTTATAAAGGTTACTACATCAAGTTCCTCACTATTTTAAAACACTAGACTAACTAGGTTGATATTCCTAGTTGTTTAGTGGGTCCCGGGAGTTATAACCCGTTTTATTTTAAGTCCCGTTAACTCGGGCTCTTATAGATTCAATTTCCTTAAAACTTTGATTTGTTTGTATTTATTATTAGGATTTCTTATTTAAATCCAAATATTCACCTGGTCACTTTTACTACTAATGATACTTTACCAGTCTTTTAGTATTAATGGAGTTTGATTACCAAACCCATTTTCGGGGTGTTACAAGTCTACCCCCCTTAAAGAGGTTTCGTCCTCGAAACCTTTTCTTACATGATTTATTGAGTTTAAACTCAATGTATTTGATCCGAGATATCATTTAAACATTACTTACACTTTTAACCAATTATTAGTATTACCAGATAAGCATGGTAACATCTTTTTGGCCACTAATTGTCTACGTATCTCATATGACTTAGTGCAACTTAAAATAACGTAATCTCGTTATTTCCACTCGTTTAGTTAACTTAGCGATGTCCATCGCTTTCATATACTATCGAATTCCTTATGAATCCGTTATTTTGACTCGTTTAAAGGCCTTTAGTGAAATCTTTTCGCTTCTAGCAGCAATTTCTTTTATCTTCAATTTTATTTATTCGATTCGGTCATACCGAACCTACCGCTTACAAGCAAACCAAATTTATTTAAATGACCTTGACCGGTCTCAGTAACTAGACTTATTAGTCCAGTTACTTTTTACCGCTTGCTTGGTTATAATGTGATTCTACTTCACATTACATTTCTTGACCGTGATTGTATTACATCATGTTTAATTTATATCAACCTTTCATTTTTGAGAATATCACTTTTCGAATATATCATCTCGCGCCTATCAGTGTCAAGACTTGTATCTTTCATGCTTACTGTTTAAATTCCTATCAGAATTTATGTTTGTAAAACATTACTTCTTACTAAAACCGAAGTTTTAGTTTTAGGATCTTTTCTTTAACTTGTGTCAATCATCCATACTGGGATATTGACAGTCCGTAATTTAATCCTTTACAGTCTTAGTTTTTTTTTTTTTTTTTTTTTTATGCGGGGATTCTTAACTGATTTCCTCGCTTTATTCCATCTAACCCGTAGGTTTTATCACTTAGCCTTACGGGCTATTTTTGATTAGACATTCACCTCTTTAAGGCGAAGTCCTTATAACTTCTTTCTAATCATGACCCGTGGGTCGTTTTAGTCCGTATATCTCTCATTTGTTTATAACCCTAAAGGTTATGTTGATCCCGTAGATCACTCTTTTTACTCGTGTCTTATAAAATATATATATTTGGTGTCAAAGCACTCTTTTTACGTTTGAAATTCATTTGTCTCCAGCTTACCGTTATCCGGCTTGCGCTTACTTACGCCTTCAAGCATTATACTTTATTCAACCCGTTCAATCTCAAAATAGTTGAATATAATTATCAGAATTTCTGTTTACGAATTTTTTTTTTATGGTCTTTTAGTCATAACTCATAATCCGAGTCTTTTGACTTTAAATTCATGTTCTCGTTTCTCGGTTTACGCATGTGTTTAATTCTTACCCATCAACCGGGTGTTTTACCAAAGTCGTTATTATTGCAATCCTTCCGGTATGCATTAAGACCTCGCTTCATTTTTTTTTTAATTCTGACTTTGTCTTTAAGTTCGACGTTTTTACAAAAATGACCCGTTAAGGGACATATTTGCATTTTCCGGGTTCGAGTGCAAGTACACTCCCTCCCATTGCTTGTCTAAATCATTTTTCATGTTTGCGTTTTCTGGGTTCGAGTGTAAGCACACTCCCTCCCAATGTTTGTCTAAATCATTTTACTTGCTTGCGTTTTATGGGTTCGAGTGTAAGTACACTCCTTCCCAATACTTGTCTAAATCATTTTACTTGCTTGCGTTTTATGGGTTCGAGTGTAAGTACACTCCTTCCCAATACTTGTCTAAATCATTTTACATGCTAGCGTTTTATGGGTTCGAGTGTAAGTACACTCCTCCCCAATACTTGTCTAAATCATTTTACATGCTTGCGTTTTATGGGTTCGAGTGTAAGTACACTCCTTCCCAATACTTGTCTAAATCATTTTACATGCTTGCGTTTTATGGGTTCGAGTGTAAGTACACTCCTTCCCAATACTTGTCTAAATCATTTTACATGCTTCTTTGTCCCTTCGCTCGGGCTCATTATCCTGATGTAATACGCTTCAGTCACTCGGTTGTGCGTTTACATTATTATCAAATATTTTGCTTATCTGATTCATTTGGGTACTTTTTAATTACTCCCATTTACTCCGCCCTTACTACATCGGATGTAAATGTGTCCGCTATAAGAAACTCGTGGTATCATATGCCACTACTTACTTGGCCAGAGTAAGCGATTTAACACATGACGTACACGACCTTTTTATAGTTTTCACATCACGCCCTATGTAAGTAACGCCTCTATTCAGTTTTCTTGGAAAATTATATTCTGGATATGTATTTCTGTTCAGGCTTTCCAAGTTTCTAATTTACCCATGCAACGATCATTCTCTACGTGTTTGTTGCATATTGCTAATTGTGCGATTATTTAAAATGTGCACCTTGTAATGTTTGCCCCTACGGGCGTTCCTTGCTATTAACCTTGTTCGCGACCGTTACGCGATTTTGGTCTTGATGAGTATGCTCTTCCTGTCATACCTCGTACCGTTCCATCATCATATCCATAATTCGTTCAACTCCCTTCATCTTCAGACGCGAGTGTCCTTCAATTACAACATTCACAAGAGTTAGTAATGTCAACTTCAATAATCGCCCGTATTATAATGCAAGGCTTTTTCTACTATATGCGTCAACGCGCGTATTTTCGTCAACCATATCAATCATTTAAATTGGGGTAACATATACCACACGATAGCTCTATGTGTTGTTTACAACACTCTAGCATACCAACTATTAACGTACTTGTACTTACCGGATTTGCGATCAAGCCTCGAACCGAACACTATTCTTTGTCAAGAGCATAAGGTTTAAGTCCAAGCATGGTTCCTCCCCACCATACTCGAATCTCTTAAACCAAGGCTCTGATACCAACTTGTAACACCCTAGTTATTTTATATGTAAATACCAACGATTAGATGCGTAGTTAAGACTACACATGCTATGAAAATACGGGTTTATTAAAACTTTTACAAATCATAGGTTATTCTACAAAACGTGATCGAATTCGTTGTTTAAAATCTACAACGTTGCAATGTGCGGAAGCGTGTATCTTTATCGTGTTCGGTTCTTCGCTGAGCTTGATCGTCTTCCGGCATCCCAGAAAGTACCTACATTTCATAAACATGAAATGCTTTAGTCATACGGTATTTAAAATGCATCTAAACGAGTCCGGAAAACGAAACTGATAAAAAAAAATACATTTTGTACAAGGTCCACCGTAAATTACGGTGGACACCGTAATTTACGGTAGTCCTTGTTTTGATTTGTTTCCACCGTAAATCAGGAGTGTGTCACCGTAAATTACGGTGGACACCGTAATTTACGGTGGCACCTGCATCCCACCTTTCCATTTTGCCGTAATTTGACACGAAATCTTTCGTATCTTTCAAACCGCTTATCCGTTTGACCTACCGTTTCTTCCTACATGTTTGTAATTTGATTCTCCATCATATGGAGTTAAAATCCGACATCCGGCTTGATAAAATTCAAGACTTCTAAGTCTTTGGCTTATTACCCTTTATACCAAACTTTGACCCGGTTATGCATTTTATCAAACAAACGTATTTATTTGATTCCTATATTTCATACACTTCATCAAATAATTGTGATATACCATATCAGGTTCTAATCATAGGTTTATTACACAAATTAAACCCGTTTTCACTAGTATGCTTATTTTGACCCGTTAAGGATATTTTAAGCACTTTTAAGCTCAACTTCGCTTTCATTCTAATCTAGCGTTGTAACTTATATCTCTTATCTAGTACTCTTCCATCACAACCTAAATGTGTGTTGGATTTAAAGTAGATATCTATGTGTTCCGAATTTATACTTCTTGAAATATCATTTTACGGCAAAGACTCATATGGAGTCTTTTGGCCCAAGAATTACATCTTTCACTACCCGTACTCGTTCTAAACTTTTGTTTAATCATAAGACTCCTTTCCAAACAACCTCTAAGAGTTGTTTGTTCAATTTAGCCTACAAGGGCGTTTTGGTCGATTTTGGTCCTTCTTTTACAATGAAGGGCTGTCACCAATTATTCGACCAAATTAGCACTTTTACATACATCATAAATAAGCGTACCTGGCTCGGATCAACAAATAGACCCGATTTTAATACCTTGCTTTATATTCGCTAATTATGAACGATGTGAATATCCATTGAATATCTATTCATGTAAGCATATGACTCGACAAAAGAATCATTAGTCTATATAGTCAAAAGGTGTTGTCTACACCTTTTGACCCGTTTGGCCGAAATGACCATTTAACTTTGCGAAATGATATTTATTATCATCTCCTCTACATGACTCTTCCCGTTTAACACCGTACGGAAATTTTAAATATAAACCGTGTATTTCTTTCGACATATTATGACCAATTTATCGATTTACTTCTTTTTAACCATTATTATGGTTTCTATCATCTTTGATTTTCTTGTTCCGTTCGACTACACGACGGAACATCATATTTCAATTGTTTAGATATCTCATTCATAATTTATATGATAAGAAAACATTCCACAATTTAAGACTAGTGTAAGCTATACTTACCTTGCATCCGAATTATGCTTTTCCGCCATTCTTGCTTCGTTTGACCCGCTTCCTTTCCAAGCCTCCACCTAGCTTGTCAAGCGTCAAACTATCACCATAATTCGTAAGACGGTTATATTAGTCATCATTAATTATGACTATTCCATCTTACATATTTTCTATCACAAATACCATTCGATCTTATTAATGGTCGGTTTGACTATTTAAAAGTCAAATCACCATTAACACATATGATTGCACTATCAAGTTCACAAGACTCAATTAGGCACATTATCAACACTTAGTTCTCATTTAGGCATTGTAACAAACACCTAATGGGCATGATTCTACACATTTGCTAACTAGTTCATAATTAGTCATTTTTACCAAGATTAACATCAAGATTCAACCATTATCATGTATGATCAAATACTCAAACTTGCAATTTGTTCAAGTATCTTGCATCTACTATCACTTATGATGATTTCTAACACAACTATATTATCATCTTTTCTACATAATCAAAACCCACTTGACACATGAGTGTATGATTATGAATTCACAACAATGAACATCAATTCAACAATTACATGGCTAGGGTTTACTACTAGACATAGTTTCATCCCTAATTTCATCCAAACAACATACATGCAAGCTTAGATTCGAATTCTCTAGGTTTGCTCAGAATTTCAACTAGAGATTTACCAAGAAATTTACATACCTCGTGACTCCTTTTTCAATGGAGATCACTAATTCATACTCGGATTTTGATTTGGACTTGATTTGCTCCTTCAATTTGATGAATTTCTGTGTTTTAGGGTTTGAGCTTGAGAGCTCTTTCCTGGCTCCTGTGTTTGTACGACCAGAACACACACACAAGGTGTGTGTTTTGGTGTTTTTAACTTTAATTAATAAAAACCATTTTCTCACTTTAACCATTTTAATCCCTCAACTTTACCCAAGTTTATAAAGGTTACTACATCAAGTTCCTCACTATTTTAAAACACTAGACTAACTAGGTTGATATTCCTAGTTGTTTAGTGGGTCCCGGGAGTTATAACCCGTTTTATTTTAAGTCCCGTTAACTCGGGCTCTTATAGATTCAATTTCCTTAAAACTTTGATTTGTTTGTATTTATTATTAGGATTTCTTATTTAAATCCAAATATTCACCTGGTCACTTTTACTACTAATGATACTTTACCAGTCTTTTAGTATTAATGGAGTTTGATTACCAAACCCATTTTCGGGGTGTTACATGGTGCTGTATATCCATTGTAAAACAATGGCGTCGATACGTTCCCATGACTCGAAGTAGGTGGGTTTCGGTGGTGTGGGGGCGGCTTGTTTGTCGGAGGAGGTGGAGGAGTCGGTGTCGGTTTTTCGTGGTTGAAGGTGATCATAAACTTCATACGCTTTGCAATGGTTTTTGAAGAGTTCAGCCCAGGTATTGTAGTGGTTTGTTTGTTGATCAAGAACCAAGGGGATGGAGTTCTTGATGTTGTTGACAGTGACGGCTGGATGTATGGTGTGGGAAGACATGGCTACTGTTTGTATAAAAATTCAATGTAAAAGGATGGATGATTATTGTATTGTAGTGGTCAACAGAAAAGAAAAAGGATGGATAATTGTTTTCGACAAACAATTGAAGAAAAAAAAAGATGGATGATGATTATTATTTTATTGTAGTGGTCAACAGAAAAGAAAAAAGAAGATAGAGAATATTGTATTGTGGGGGCGGCAATAAAGGTAGACGGCAGGAAGCAATTGGGTGAAAAAAAATAGGAGGTGAATTCCTATTATTTTCGACAAACACAGCAAGGTTTTAGAGAGAAGAAAAAAAAGGTTGAGAGGGTGACGGCAAGAGAGGAGAAGGAGGGCTAGGGTTAGGCTCTTGATACCATGTAGAAGATTATGGTTCAATGCTTGCCTTGATTCTCATTAAACAACCATATAAATACACAATATAATCCCAATATTATGGGAAGAGATAATTACAATGAATTACAAATAATATCCTAAAATACATAAATGATATTTCCCTAATATATTCCATTACTATCTTTAAAAATTCAATTCGGATTTATATATATGCATGTGTTTTCTATCTAGGATAAGGAAAGACAACCAATAAGAATATTATGGGAAAAAGAAGGAAAGTGAGAATTAGCAATAATCTGTTTTTATTGATACAGGGAAAGAATAAGACAAATAAACAGTAAAACATAAAACATCATTTCACGGTGAGATGTTATTAACTCACAAATACAATTAAATAAGAATGAATGACAAAAGCAAATAAGTTGACTGAAAAGAAACATTTAGATGGTCATGCGAACTGAAAATTGGCTCAATCTTCTTTGTTGAATAAGTCTGTGCTTTTAATAATGTCTTGATGGTGGGGGAGACTTATAGTAATAAGCTGGAGGAGGGGGCGACTTTGATCGTGGATGTGGTGATTGGGAGTAGTATGGATGTTGTGGTACACGCGATGGTGGGGGAGGAGACTTGTAGATATAAGGCGGGGGCGGGGATGGTGATGGTGGGGGAGGAGACTTGTATACATATGGAGGAGGAGGAGATGGTGAGGGGGGAGGTGGAGACTTGTATACATATGGAGGTGGTGGGGAAGGTGATGGTGGCGGTGGAGACTTGTAGACATAAGGAGGTGGTGGTGAAGGTGAGGGTGGTGGTGGAGACTTATAAATGTAAGGAGGTGGTGGTGAAGGTGAGGGTGGTGGTGGAGACTTGTAGACATAAGGAGGTGGTGGTGAAGGTGAGGGTGACGGCGGAGACTTGTAGACATAAGGAGGTGGTGGTGATGGTGAGGGTGGTGGTGGAGACTTATAAATGTAAGGAGGTGGTGGGGAAGGTGAGGGTGGTGGTGGTGGTGGAGACTTGTAGACATATGGAGGTGGGGGAGAAGGCGATGGTGGTGGAGGTGACTTGTACACATATGGAGGAGGTGGGGAAGGGGATGGTGGGGGAGGTGACTTGTACACGTATGGAGGTGGTGTAGAGGGTGAAGGGGGTGGAGGTGACTTGTACAGGTATGGAGGTGGTGGGGAAGGTGATGGAGGTGGTGGAGACTTATAAACATATGGAGGTGGTGGGGAAGGTGATGGAGGTGGTGGAGACTTGTACACATATGGAGGTGGTGGGGAAGGTGACGGGGGTGGTGGAGACTTATAAACATATGGTGGTGGCGGGGAAGGTGATGGTGGTGGAGGTGATTTGTACACATATGGAGGTGGTGGGGAGGGTGACGGAGGTGGGGGAGACTTGTAAACGTATGAAGGTGGTGGGGAAGGTGATGGTGGTGGAGGAGACTTGTATATGTATGGAGGTGGTGGGGATGGTGATGGAGGAGGTGGAGATTTGTAGACATATGGAGATGGTGGAGGAGATTTGTGAAGATAAGGTAGATGTGGCCATGTCTGTTTTACCGGTGGTGGTGGAGACTTGTAAACGTAATGCCTCTTTGGCAAAGTATGCTTCACCGGTGGCAATTTCCAGCCTTTAGACTGTGGGGAGTTCTAACCATAAGGCTTATCGGCTACCACGATGGCAGCTAATAAAACAAAAGCATACATAAGTTGAGGCCAATGCCTCAACACCCTAAGGCTTCCCATATTAAGACCTTTCCCTTTAAAATCCAAAGAGTTGTGTTTGTGTGTTAAAATGTTTTGCTTACAACCTTTTTATAGCCATCGTCTACATTATAATAATACATTAAACAGGTTGTAAAATTATTATTTAAAATAGCAAGGGATGCATATGGTTTACTCAGTGTTTTTTCAATAAACTAAATAGATGTCTCTTTGAGGAATTCAAGAGTAGTTGGTGAGTGCCAGTAGTAGAAATGGTTTTTGTTTATGTATTCAACGCGTTTGGGAGAGAAATGATAAGCGATTCATAACATTAACATTGTAAATCTTTTTTAATGTGTCGGCCAATTTTTAAAAATTCAAAGCATGGGATTTGAATTTTACTAACAGTTATATATAACAGAATATATGGACGATATATATATTAGAACCCATGCTTAGGCTACGTCCGAGGGGGCGCCCGACCCCTCGAACTTTTCGACGCGTAGTGTTATGAATAGTACTTTCCTATAGAAATTTTTTAGGTATATACGTTTCCACCCCTCGGTTTCGGAAAAATGGGGGGGGGGGGGGCGAAGCTTCGCCACTATATATATATATATATATATATATTAGAACCTTGATGATGCAAGTGGATGTGGTGTGGTGTGGGGGTCTTTTGTTCTTCTATACGAGGAAAGGATATTATAACAGAATTATATGGATGATGTTAATCATAGGGACGAGAATGGCTAATTACAATTGCACTGGCAGTTGCAGATATGACAAAAGACTTCTTTTTAACTGCAATGAGTTAAAATGGTTAAATCATATAGACAAAACTAGCTATTAGACTCGCGCGTGTTGCGGCGCAGGTATACTGGAAACATCAAATAGATTCAAAGTTAAGGAGGTATAAAAATAGAGTAATAATACGAGTAAAAACGTAAAGTTTAAAACTTGACGGGGTGGTGCCGGTAAAAATTGGAGTAATAGTGCAATGAGTAAAAATGGAAAGTTGAAAACTTGAGGGGGGGGGTGGGGGGGGGTTAATAGCGCATGGAGTGAAATCACTGTTTAAAATTGAGGGGGTGGTGGCGTTAAAAATAGAGTAACAGTGCAAAAGGTAAAAACACAAAGTTTAAAAGTTGAGAGGGTGGTGTCGTAATTCAAACTTGAGGGTTAAAATGACAAAATTCAAAGGTTGAGGGGATGTAAAATGAAGTAATAGTGCACGGGTTAAAATGCAAATTTTAAAATTCGTAAAATAAAGCAATGATTTATGGTTTAAAATTATAGTTTTAAAAGTTGAAGGGAGTAAATATAAAGTAATATTACAAGGGTGAAAATTAAATGTTTTTAAAATGGAGGGACTTAGGTGGTAAGTGTACCACCGACTTTCTGTTTTAAGAGGTATAAGAATGTATTTAACTCTTAAAAGTACTTAATCAAATATCTAATAATATAATCACCCTACATACTCACACCTCAAATTGTCAAGTTAAAATGTCAATTGGCCTTTCTTATATAATAACTTTCCATCAAACCAGAGAAATGTTAAAAGAGAGGAGCCCCTATCTACTTTGGTTTCCCTTTGGAATAGCACAATGGCAATTAGTATGTCTCAGTAGTCAGTGTATATATCCATCTTATAAAATACATGATCATTAATCATGATATAAAAATAGTAGAGTTAATTACTAAGGTGGACATTGTGTTTTTGGTAGAGTAATACCTTTAAGGTCTTAGCGTTTAAACCCCTGGACCCAAAAGGTGTTACTTTACTCAAACCATAGACACCCCGTATGTGTAATTAACCCAAAATAATACTATATGATAATGTGAAATTGTGTATTAGCTACCAAACATTGTTAGCAGCATATCATACATCATAACAAAAACCATTATAAGAACGAAGTTGACGGATGCATATCAAGGAGACAATTTAATGGAGGTGGTGGAGGAGTGTTGTACATGTACGGAGGCAATGGTGAAGTGAAGTCAAATAGAAGAGTGCATATTTTTAATTAGATATTGGTTTGAAAGAAACGTATTTAAATATAAGTAGGTTATAACCCAGAAGCTTTGCGGGTTGGAAAATTTAATTGACGAATAGTATATAAATAACACTTTTAACCTCTAAAGTATCATCTTTCCTTTTTCTCCACCACAATTTTTTAATTCGGTTCTTAAAGTTTTTCTTGTTGTAAAGAGCCATAAAAACATACAAAAGCAAGACGAGTATATGTAATGTTAGGAGTCTAATCACAAATTATTTGATATTTCTTAATCCTTTAATTAGTAGAGATGTGTAACTTGTTCAACTCAAATTAATATAAAAGCGTCAAAGTTCAAATTTCAAAATTGATTAAAAGTAGGTCAAAAAAGCTTCAAAGTTTAAGCTTCAAACTGAAGCAAGAACATCCGTTGCAATATATAATAGGCATAGTGAAAAAGCCTCCTACAAAGGTCACTTTGTTCGATAATCCATCTATGTTGTTTGGCATAACCGCGTGATACACGGGTTGAACAATTTAAGTTGTATAAGACATAAAAATATAATATAAATTAAGAAAAAATAAATTGCATTACATTTAAGAATTTAAAGCTACATCGCTTTTGCTTACAAAAGATTAGTCTTTTTTTGAATGACACAAAAGATTAGTCAAAACAAATTAATGCCCCCCTCCTTTTCTTAATTTCCAATGTAACTATTATAATTTAGAGTTTTCCATTATGATCTGATGTAATTTTGGATTATTTTTTGAGTTGTAATTATATATTATGGATTTATATAGTTAATTAGTCAACACGGTTGAACCGTCCGGTACAACCCGGTTCAACCGGTTGAACCATTTTTGAGTCTAAATGAAAAACTCTAAATTATATATGAATTGAAAACTCTAAATTATCACTTAAATGATTGCATAAAAAAGGAAGAAATTCACCTGCAAGATAGGGGTAGGCGTACCAATGGTGACGTGCCCATAAAGAGCTCTTTTCCATAAAAAACTTCACAATATGTGGTATATCAAAACAACAATTTATCATCACAAACTTTTAATTGTAATTGATTTTATCTTATATGAAGTAAGATCTAATGTACATTGAAAGGATTCAAATAACAAATGGGTACACTTAAATTATTCTATAGCAAGATCACATATGTCACAAAACTTCTTTTACATTTCACTATTGAACCTTGATATACAGTCTTTCAGCTACTAAACCAAGTCATTTTAACCGCTTTCATATAGCCAGATCACATATGTCACAAAACTTCTTTTACATTTCACTATTGATTTTACCCGAATCTACATATCATTATCATCAAAACACCAAATAACATTTCCTAATTTATTCCTTATTCTGTTGGGGACATGGTTGTGACCAAAATGAGGTTTTTTTCGAAATGTTAAAAGTTTATATCTCGGAAAAAATACCTTATCAAATACACTTAGAAGGCTAGAACATGCTTAAGAAGGTCAGAAATTCTTCGCCCGACTTCGGTTATGGCAAGAGGGCAAGTTTGAGATGACGCTACTTGACCCGTTTGAGATTAAACACTAAAATTATAGCCAAATCCTATAGAGCTATATTTTACTTGACACTTTGACCCGTTTAATATGAACACACATCAAATGATTAACTGACTAAACTTGTCACCTCTAAATAAGGTAGATACAAAACAAAGTCCGAGAAAAAGACAAAATTCCACCAGTCATAACAAATAAAATCAAACCATACAATCAGTAAGTGGATATAAATATAAAAGGATCAAAAGAGTAGTTCATTTAGTCGCTTTCAGAACTGTTATTGTTCTTAAATTCAGCAACAGCTTGATAAAAGGTGCTTCGGACATGCTCGCATATCATCATCAAATCTTGACATGAGTGTTTTAATACTTCTTTTGCTGGATCACCTACAAAACCAATCCACATAACCTCGGTCAATTGGTTTTTGCTTAAATCATTGCTAACAGGAAAAAAGTTGAAAAGGGTAAAGAAAATAAAAGAAGAATTATATTTTAAACAATGGTTGTCCACATGCAAGTACTTTTGTTAAAGATTCAAATTTCGACATTTTCTTTTACAATGAACGAAAAACGAAACCAATTTCAAAACATTTTTAATTATATTTTACTTGGATTTAGTTTTATGATCATCCTCCTATGAATAAACAATATTAAAAAGAAACCCGTAAAATAAAAATACCTATTTATAAAGACCTTAATAATGAGCCAAATAATCATCCAAAAATGCCTAATACTTCAACACGGAATCTAAACAAATAGCCGATTAATACCAAACAATAAAAAATGCCTAATAATTCAAGCCGGAATAATGCCATCTAAATTAGAAGGTGAAAGATCTCATAGGCAAGCCGGAATAATGCCATCTAAATTAGAAGGTGAAAGATCTCATAGGCAGTTATGTACTCCTCCACGGAATGATCAAAGACCTACACATTAAAAAAAATAGATAATTGCAAATTAAAGTACCATATCCACCCATTTTTTCACAATAAATGCATAGCAAACATAACATTACGTCAAGAAAAGATTAGAAAAAGAACAATTCATAAAATCTGAAGGAAACCCTAATCCTTGTCAAAACAAAAAAAAGGATCTTCGTTTCTACAATCATCCAGTTGAAAAAAAAAACTAAAATAATGCTTAAAAGTTGATATTCATGTAACTGTGAACACTTAATATACAAAAAGTAAGGGCTACAATGGAGTAATAATTTGCTTAAGAAAAAGTTCCAGTCATAGTTAAATATTTCTTATAAGATGTCCAAAGACAATCAGAAATTATACCTCCATTCAATTGTTGGAGTCATAGTTTTGACTTCAACTGAACATTTTAAAAACAAACCTTAAAAAATAGAAGGCATAACTACAGAAAGTTAAATAAACCTGAAAAGTAGATACAAATAGCTATTATGAACCCTTGTTGATCATAGACTATTAAACCATTTTCCCTTTGAAAATTTGAACAATTATCCCTTCTTCGAACAATTGAACAATGACGAAAAATTAAACAATTTTTACTATACTATAACCAACAAACACTGAATGAGAAAACGATGGACAACCAGTGATTAAAAGACACCAACAATACAACTGATCGGTCGTGAAAAACCACCATAAATGATTAACCTCAAACTAAAAAAAAAACAAAAAACGATGGAGGCAAAATCGATGGAGAATGAGAACAGAGACCACAGTTTTCAACTAATTAGTAAACCAAAAAAACACAAACACATACCTTGATAGAAGCATAAATGATATCATGAAAAGAAGAAACTTCTTTAGTTCGAATTGCCGATTTGGTTTTCAATTCTCGAAGCCAATGAATACACACCTAATAAATATAAAACATTGAACAAAGAAAGGCTAACATAACATCGTATAGAGTTGAACGCTACTTACATGTTTGTCAACCAAACGATAGGATTATTCATTATTTCGATCGTAAGGCAACCATAGCTTCATGGGTTGCACGTGTACTGTACATCTGATAGAACACACCCTGCCCATAAAGATACATTCAGAAAAATTACATAAAGCATGGATGATTGGCACAATTATGTGATTTACAGATATTATGGCAACGGCGAAGAATAATTCCAGCATTTGTTATTATTATGGCAGAAGCCACAGTGATGACAAAACCCAAGTCGTAAGATATTAGCAGCAGCAACAGCACTGACGGCCACCCATGCCCATATTCAAGCTGTTTAAGTTAATATGAGGAAAAATATGTTAAAATTCTGTTCAAGTGTCACATTTACTTTTATGATGTAGAGATAATAAATTTGTATAAAAACTAACGTAACCCCAACGCATCATATAGCTCTCACATTCACTATTTATACACACCACAATACGCCAAAAAAGCAAGACGAATCACAACCGCAAACTACCTGGCATTATATTAACTTTCACAGACTTGGGCCTCTCACCACCCTCTGCCCATTGCATGACTTGCATAAACTATGTAAGTCAACCAACATCCATTTAGCAAGCCCTTATTATAGAACATAACCGATGCGGCATTGAAACCCAAACATGGTACAAATTTTGCAAGAAAGTACATCTTCATTGAGGCGGTCAGCAACACTTAGTAGGTCATCATCGATCATCATAACCATCAGCTTCATCCTGTAAACAAACAATAAAAATGTAAAAAAAAATCATTAAATCAGCTTCTATAAATGTATGACCAGCCACACGCTCTACCATGTAACTAATCATTTCAAGCAAATTAAAAACAATTTGATCACCAAAAGAAAGAAGTGGCCTAAACAAAGCTACCTGTTTTGGCTCAAAATTTTGTTTACTTTTTCAAATGATAGGTTCATAACAGTGGCTAGCTTGTCATTGAACGGCAAGATAAGATGGTTCCTAAAACTCATAAGTGTTGATATGAGCCTATTAACTCGAGATCGACGACACATACAACACAAATTCCCCCTCTTCATGAAATCCAATTAAAAATATTTGTGCCAAATTAGGGATCATCATTAACTCAAATAACAATACAAAACACACACTAATTGTTCATCAGATTACGAAAAAATAATAATAATTTCAACAACTTTAATTATGATTTATAAGCAGATATAAGATGAGGAACCATGGGTTGACCAGCTAAAGGAAAAAGAGGTTTTGACTACTGCGGATGAAAAACACGGACTAATGAGCCGGCTACATCAAAATTGAAAATGATCAAAAGGAACTTACAGAGATGATAATATAACCACAGATTAGTTGAGCCACAAAAACCCTAAAAATCAAAGAAAGGATCAGTTAAAAATACTACATCAAAATTGAAAATAATCAAAAGTAAGAACGCATCACCATACCTTGCGCCAACCAAAGAAGCACCCATCCAGTTCAATTGATCCAAACAAATCCATTTGTAAAACGCACCCTTTTAACCTGTCACCATACAAACATCTAGTTCAGTTGCGCAATTTAACATAAGCCTACCGAAAACAGCTAATTTCACTGATGCATATGATGAACTTGCCAAGAACAATGAGTTTGAAGTAAGCGATAAAAACCTGCTTATCAACTTAAATTATTCAATTGTAAACTAATATCTATAACTTATACCAATTTCGTACCAGAAACAATAGTATTTGCTGAAACCCCTAAATTGATTCGAGAAATTCAACTTAAATCAAGCCTAATAAAACATAAATTGATGATACAAAATCGTTTTAAAGGATATAAATTGAAATTGATTATTAGTAATTGATCCTAATAATCATCTTAGAGGTATATTTAATGGAGTTTACAACATGAGCATGAGAAAGATTGATGAACAACTAACAAAGAAAATAGCAAAGAAACAAAATGTAACAAATCGAAACGTACCAATAGCTGTAGATTAATCCCCCCAAGATGTAAATCGTTAACAAATCTGAACGAAACAACGCGGCGCACATATACTAAAATCCGCATTAGGGTTTCGGATGAAGAAAAAGGAATGGATCTGAGGGTTTCGAAATACCTGTATCAATTGGATAACATGTGGTTGTGGATATCACAATTTATGCCCATTTTGGTGCTTCTTAAAAGAATATAATGGATATCAAATTGGCGAGTATCCAGCCTTCTCTTCAAGTGATCCTTCTGTATCCCGGTGAACATGAACATATGTAAATTAATAACAATAAAAAAAAATCTGTTAGACTAATAAAACATCACCTGGTCATTCTGAATAAACCATCCATGTCAAAGTAGAAAACTATCAACTGACTACACAGGAACCATGAACAGACAAACATCAAACAATAGTGATAATCAGATAAGCAAATAGCTCTTAGCTTCTTAATAACCCATCCTTGTCAAAGTACAAAACTAAATACCATTTATTTAGAAAGTCAGGTGGCACGTATAGTTGTTTTGTATAGAAATTCAACTATTTAAGTAATAAAATATCTATATGCTTCATGATATAGCTGTTTTATATTACAGTAATCTACTTAAGAGAATCTGATTGAAAGCTCACCCAAAATAACAAACAGAATTAACCAGGATTTATACGTTATAATATAAATATGTGTTAGTACATCTTATACATCAAAAAACGAATAAACTCGATCAACATCTAACCTGTCTAACAGTACAAAGCTCTCCAGAATCAAGATTCATTCCCATATACAGTTGACCACGTGCCCCGCACCTGATCAATTCACCTATCCGACACTGGATAGTAGAAAAAAAGAATTAAAAATAAAGAGAGAATAACAAATATAGACTGACCTTAATTAGTGTTTCAAGTGAATGGTAGTGGCGATTGATCTTAAGGATCCCGAAACTCCATCTTCTACTCTTGATTCCCTGAAAATAGCATCAAAGTAAGGCATAAAATAACACCACACCATATCTATTCGAAGTATCATCTATTTAAAATAAGTTGTTGTCTTCCTTGTATTTGTTGCCTTTGAATTACAAAATAACCAGGACCTATTGTATTCCCTATAATATTTTGATGAACACCAGACATGTTTTAAAAGGATGAATCCGTTGATTTAGTTATAATCAATACCCATGTTGACTAGCAACATTGCACGATCCAGCCGGTTTCACAAAGCAACACACATGTTCTGGTTGCGGTTGATCAAAAGTGACTACTTGTAAACATCACCAACTAGCGGCGATGGTGACAAGTATCACTAAACAAACCATAATCAATGGAAAAGACGAAGTCCCTAATATATGACTTGGTCTAGTGGTATGCTATATGCCCCAACAAGCGGTGTGGATTTAAACTATTGCAAGTATAAAGTTAGGTATAATTTAGGTGTAATTTTTTTTGGTTAAAAATTTAATATTGATAATGTAATTATGTAGAGTAAGCTTAAACCGAAGTGGATCCCATCACATGAATATGGCTGGTATGAGTTATACATATATTAATGAACTAGTTTAATACATAACAATCTCATTGCTACAAATAAAATACTAATTTCCTGGTAATACGGTTGTTATACAACATTTCTTTTAAAAATTCAATTCGGAGTTATATATATGCATGTGTTTTCTATCTAGGATAAGGAAAGACAACCAATAAGAATATTATGGAAAAAAAAGGAAAGTGAGAATTAGCAATAATCTGTTTTTATTGATACAGGGAAAGAATAAGACAAATAAACAGTAAAACATAAAACATCATTTCACGGTGAGATGTTATTAACTCACAAATACAATTAAATAAGAATGAATGACAAAAGCAAATAAGTTGACTGAAAAGAAACATTTAGATGGTCATGCGAAGTGAAAATTGGCTCAATCTTCTTTGTTGAATAAGTCTGTGCTTTTAAATTCTGACACTTGGAAACTAGACAGCTGATTCGATCTTCATCGGAAAGGTAGGGTGCTGATAAATACTGCTCGAGTTTGGACAAACTCGCTTCCAACATAGCAAGTTTTTTCTCCTCATCGGTCTGATAAGCATACACACCCTCGGGCTTAGTATATTCCTCGGGATGATACTGTCGGTATCCCTGATACGGTGTTGAAATGTACGCATCCATCATTTTTTTATTCCAATACTCTGGATTTTGCAAATACACCGCGCACACATCATCATAAACAGAAGTATGATTACGACCGCAACAGAAACATCGCCCATCTGTCCTTGGTTCATAATAAGCATCCTTGTCCCGATCATATCCATCAGAGTAATAATCATCCTCCATCTCTAGGTCATAATCATCAGCGTATAATGGAGGTGGAAGCTGTGAAACATAAGACACCGGTTTTCCATGTGCCCTCCTGTAGTGGGCCTCGTGGCAACCGATACACGGATGACGTGGACCCCCGCACAATATACACGTAGAAAAGCTGAAATCTGTGTAATGCTCTGTCATCCTGCACAACACAACTCAACTACCAAGTGTAAATCACGAACATCAAAGAAAAATCTTTTTGGGATTTTTAAATTTAATTTTTTTATTTTTTTTATTATTATTTTTTTTTACTAAAACTTAACACTAAACACTTTGCGCACGCCTCCCCGGCAACAGCGCCATTTTGATGTCTGTCGTTAGTGACATGCAAAAACCGAAATAAACTAGTAGCTAGAGTAAGTTGGATATCGAACCAGAGGAGGATTGTGGAAAGTGTCGAATGAAAAGTATTAATTAATTACTATTGAATTGGAAAATCGGTGTGATTGATTATAAGAATTATCTAAATTAACGAATAAAATTGAGAAAAAGATTGAGTTGTAATAAACAATGATAAGGAAAGGTGATCACTCCGGGATTCAGATTGTGTGATTAACTAATAACTTAGTTGATTGTCATATTGGATACTATTGGTTAAACGATATAATTATCAACTATTCATGCAATGAATAATTATTCAACCAACAAAGTATAATTGGATCTAAACGTATTTATGTCTCTGTCTATCACACAGGATTCGTTTGTCAAACGAATTATAAAAACGCAAGTAAAGACCGTCTGTCACACGGTTACAATCCGAACTCAATACATAAAACAATAAACCAAATCAATAGTGTCTTACACAATCATTCACCCGAAGTGTCCACAAGAGATTTAGCCGCTCATCTCGATTGGTTGATCATCGAAAGCTCGAATCACGGTTGAAAAACCCCCTCTCCCTGCCGTCCAAGATGATATAATGTTGAGTTTTTCTTTTTTTTTCGATAAAAAGTCCAAACCCTCATCACAAGTCTGCGTACATGTGTCCTCAGAAGTCCAATATGTTGTCGGCCCAAGTATCAGCCCACATGTGCCTCTCGCAACCCCCCTTTTATACCATCAAGTGATGATTTTTTATTATGATGATGACTGTTGGCCTCCTCATTGGCGGCCCAATCAAGAAATCCAACAGTGCCCTCCAATTCATCCACTATTCGGCCCAACAAGGAAATTTATGAATCCACTAAAAGTTGGTCCACCAATGTTGTGATGATGATGTATTTGTGAAAACCCCTCATGCCACGTGCTCAAGCCAACCGCCCCCCTAACTTGCATGTGATGATGATTCTTATCATGGAAAAATATATTATATTCTCCCCTCAACAATTGTCTGCCGCCAATTTATGTGTAGGTGCGTGGGCCAAGAAGTAAACCCCAATATGTTAGCCCAAGTGTGATGATGATGTTGTTGTTTTTAAGAAAATAATAATCTCCAAAATAATGCCTTTCAATATTCCACTATGGCCACGTGTGTATCTGTATTCATGAGAATTAATGCCAATTCTTGATCCCAATGTTGTCCCTTGCAGTCAAAGATGTCCACGTGATATACGGTTTTGACCCATTGCATTATTTGAATCACATGCGCTGCCATAATTCCACCGTAGCCTATGGTTAATACCGTAGGTTACGATCCGTAAAATCTGAAAGTAACAGAATCCTTCCACCGTAGGTTACGGCTCCTCTTCCGTAGACTACATTATGTGCTACGTCCAACTTTAACCAAATGACATAAGAGCCCTTCAACTTCGTTCTTTTGCCATCTCAAGCTTCCAAACTATTTCTCGACCCGAAACACTTCCCTATCAATGTATGTTGATTAAAAATCATCCTGGAATGTTCCGCGTCCTCACCAAACCTTTAACTTTACCGAATTAAGCCGATTAACCTGTAAAACCACAAAAACGCGTAGTTATCACATTCGAAACACTTAACCGCCTAAAATGTAATAAAACACACATGATAAGCACTTTAACAACCAGATATGGAGGTGGTGGGGAAGGTGACGGGGGTGGTGGAGACTTATAAACATATGGTGGTGGCGGGGAAGGTGATGGTGGTGGAGGTGATTTGTACACATATGGAGGTGGTGGGGAGGGTGACGGAGGTGGGGGAGACTTGTAAACGTATGAAGGTGGTGGGGAAGGTGATGGTGGTGGAGGAGACTTGTATATGTATGGAGGTGGTGGGGATGGTGATGGAGGAGGTGGAGACTTGTAGACATATGGAGATGGTGGAGGAGATTTGTGAAGATAAGGTAGATGTGGCCATGTGTGTTTTACCGGTGGTGGTGGAGACTTGTAAACGTAATGCGTCTTTGGCAAAGTATGCTTCACCGGTGGCAATTTCCAGCCTTTAGACTGTGGAGAGTTATAACCATAAGGCTTATCGGCTACAACGATGGTGGCTAATAAGACAAAAGCATACATAAGTTGAGGCCAATGCCTCAACACCCTAAGGCTTCCCATATTAAGACCTTTCCCTTTAAAATCCGAAGACTTGTGTTTGTGTGTTAAAATGGTTTGCTTACAACCTTTTTATAGCCATCGTTTACATTATTATAATACATATACAAGGTTGTAAAAATATTATTTAAAATAGCAAGGGATGCATATGGTTTACTCAGTGTTTTTTGAATAAACTAAATAGATGTCTCTTTGAGGAAGTCAAGAGTAGTTGGTGAGTGCCAGTAGGAGAAATGGTTTTTGTTTATGTATTCAACGCGTTTGGGAGAGAAATGATAAGCAATTCATAACATTAACATTGTAAATATCTTTTTTAATGTGTCGGCCAATTTTTAAAAATTTAAAGCATGGGATTTGAATTTTACTAAGACCACCCGTAGTGGTAAACAAGAATAATGCCCCCAACATGGGGCATTATACGACACGTGGCGTCTAGTCACACATGGGGCATTATAGCAAAAGAGGCGTAGTGGGGCATTATTCCAATAACGTCCATTCATCATTTGACAATTATTTTTTTTAATTTAAAACATAAAGTCTTCATTAATTTAAAATAAAAATTACAATACTTGAAAAAAAAATACCAAATAAAAACAGAAAATTAAAAAAACCGAAAAAAAAAACAGAAAAAAAAAAAACAGAAAATTAAAAAAACCGAAAAAAAAACAGAAAAAAAAATTAAAAAAAAAATAGATGATCTAAAGTCCATATTTTTCTCGTATTTTTGACAATTATTCCAATAACGTCCATGCAATCATTTGACAATTATTTTTTTAATTTAAAACATAATAAACTTCATTAATTTAAAATAAAAATTACACTACTTGAAAAAAAAAAAAAAAACCGAAATAAAAAACAGAAAATTAAAAAACCTAAAAAAAAATAAAGTTAAAAATTACTTTTTGTTTTTTTCCCCACCAAAGGTCCCACCACTCCCTCCTTCTTCTTCTTCCTTTCTTCTTCTTCCTTTCTTCTTCCCCACCTCCCACCTGCAACTTCATTCTCTTCTTCCTCTTTTTTTGTTTTTCAGAAAAAAAAAAAACTAATCATACACACACACAAATATTATATACACATGGCAAGGTATCATTGGACAAAGAAATGAAGCTCCGGCGTTTTTTAAATCACGCCAAACCCATTTTTTTTCAAAAAAAACGCCCGGAAACGCCCTATGTAGTGGGGATCTCGGCGTTATCCGGCGTTTTTTTTGAATTTTTTTTTTAAAAAACGCCCCACTACGGGGGGTCTAACAGTTATGTATTACAGAATATATGGACGATATATATATATATTTTTTTTCAGTGAAATATCATTTTCATTCCAATCATTAGGGCAAATTACATAAGGATAGCAGGTAGACGAGCAACAAACTGCGCCGCCATCCCCTTCTGAATAGAAAACCCTAATCTACTAAAAACAAAGCCTCGCCCCTGAGGGGTCGAAAAGTTGCTGTGGACCACACGCTGAACTCTAGACAAGAACCGAACTGCCTCCGGCGCCAAGGAGCCGAACGTGTCAAACGCCAGGGGGACAAAGGCATGTTGATTATCCTCACAAGCTTTCGCGTGCTTTTCCACCTTCTTTGACTCTGCTTTCAGTACCGCTTGCCCTGCCACAAACCCGTTTTCCCGGAACCCGGCTAGGGGGGATACACCTGTGAGATCAACACAAGCATGTTTCCCGCCCTCCCAACCAAAAACTAGCACGTCAGCCGGGCGTAGGGTGGACCTCCCCTCCGACGGGTCTGTAAGAAAATTAACCGGTGCCTCTTTCTTTGCCGAGATCCCTGCTCGTTTGAGAATATCCATTAACGCGTCTCGAACAAAGTCATGGCGATACTTAAACCCCGGCAACTCTCTACAGTGTAACGCATGCTCCCCGTATTTATCCAGGCATGCTTTACGGCAGACTGGACAAGTTTCATCATTCGGGAACATGGGGATCATCAAACGGTACTTAAGGATTGACCGGTACTCCACCGCTGACATACGCTGACCCAAACCTTCAATAGGAATAACAGTTAAGAAATCCTGAGCGTGAGGTCTCTGTAGGCATTCAATGACGGCTTTCTGGCGGGGGGACAAATGGAAATCTTCTCCCAAACTTTGTGCGATTCGACAACAAAGGGCATTCGCCAAAGTTTGCTGTGGCTTTTTGGGGGCGGTGTCCTTGTTAGAGAAACCGCCGAGATCAAAGTCAGGTAGAGATTCATGCAAGCGTTCCAAGGCGTTGGCATAATCTGGATCAGTGTTAGTAACCCCACTGTTACGTAAGATGTGGTCCTGCAACTCCCAAGATTGAGACCTGGAAGCAACAAAGGCATAGGAAGCCACATCCCGGGCCGAGAGAATGCCCAACCCACCAAGCCGCATTGGCAAGGTCGCGATCCGCCATTGTAATTCACCAAAAAAAGGACCCCCACATACGACAATATCTTCTATTGCCTCCCGAAGACCTTTATCAAAACATGAAACAGCATCATCCACAAAGGGGGGCTGGCAAATTCGCAAACCAAATAGCAACTTTGCAACCCCCATACAAGATCTAAGCAAGAGGAGTTCGCTTTGAGGATCCCGCAACAAGGGAAGGTGTCCCATAATGTCAACAGCACGCGTTGCCCTCTTAGCCGCTAGACCACTAATAAAATTGGCATCACGGCTGACTGCCCCTCCTAGCAGTTTGACACCTCTCTCCGGCCTCCCAATCTCACTGGGAAAAAGCCCTGGCCGAACCTTCACCCTGTTGCATGTCGGCCAAAATAATTCAGTTTTTCTAATATTAAGCCGTAGCCCCAAGGCTGGACCCTCCGAACCGATGATGTCGAGAGCTTTAGCAACCTGAATAGCGTCCCCAATAATCGTCCCGTCATCCAAGTACCAAGCATGGAAGGGGAGTTTACAGTTTTCCTGCACCTGAAGCACTAAGGGGTGTAATGCTAGGGCAAAAAGCAAAGGTCCCAAAGGATCCCCTTGCTGCACCCCCGTGAATGCCCCGATGCGGTCATTCCCCACGTATAGCCGAGCAGGCTGAGCATACAGAAATTGAACCCATGGGAATATGGAGGGGCAATGGCGATGGACCTCACGAAGCAAAACCGAACGGTCAACTAAGTTGAAAGCGTTGGAAAAATCAACCGTAAGCATAGCCAACGAGCCATCTGAATGAAAAGAATTAAGGAACCTGTTAGCGCTGTGCAGCACCGCCTCCGCCCCATTGGGGACCCCTACCCCAAATTGGTAGTCCCCCAAGTACTTAACAGCTTCTTTCCCAACTTTCTTCATGGCTACTTTGGAGACTAATCTTCTCCAAATTGCCCCCACAGCAATGGGGCGAATTCCATTATCAGGCTTTAACAAAGGGGTTAGGGGCGCCGAAGCTACAAAATCCGCGAGCACCTTAGGACATAACCCCCCTAGCCAAAGGTTTACCACTTTAGTGATGGCAGTAAGCAGTCCCGAGGCAGTCGCCGACCCCTCGCCGCTAAGAGCGTCCAACAGGTGTTGGGCCCGTAGGCCATCTCGCCCACAAGATGTCCCTTTCGGGAAAGATTTGACACACCTGTGAACGCAGTCTTCATCCACGGATAACGCAGGTTGCGAAAGAGGGGTTGAAGGGAGGTTCGGAGGCGGCGCGAAGGGATGTTTGTCGATAAGGGCTTGCATGGTAGATTCCCCCCGGGGAGCAACCCCACTGGAACACAACACCTTAACTGCAGCAGTGAAGTGACCATCACTAACTTTCCTGAGACATTGCTTGATGTTGGGGCTAACCTCCTCAGCTATCTCCCGTTGTGTCTCCCCCCCATGCACGACCCCTTCTCCACTATCGGCAAGGAGGGAATTGACCAAAATCTCAAAACCAGAGCCCTCCTTCCACATAGCTAAGGCCCGCAAAATACTATCACATTGCAAGGACTTTCGATTACCCGACCTTCGCTCTTGCCTGGAAGACGGCTTAACCACCTTAAGGGTACAACGGGGTAAGAGCAAGAGTTTGACCCAGCTTTCAACAGTCCCAGGGGAAGCTACTACTTTATGGATGGCACCCGTCAAAGCTTGTGCAAATGCCAAACGACAGCTTGGGGGGATGCTCTTAACAGTTCGAGCCGGAAGGGAGAAAACACGTTCAAGGAGAGCGACATCTCCCATCACTCCCTGCGGGGTCTTTTGTTTTTCTATACTAGGAAAGGATAATATAACAGAATTATATGGATGATGTTCGTCATAGGGACGAGAATGGCTAATTACAATTGTGAAGTGCACTGGCAGTTGCAAATATGACAAAAGACTTCTTTTTAACTGCAATGAGTTAAAATGGTTAAATCATATAGACAAAATGTATTTAACTCTTAAAAGTATTTAATCAAATATCTAATAATATAATCACCCTATATACTCACACCTCAAATTGTCAAGTTAAAATGTCAATTGGCCTTTCTTATATAATAACTTTCCATCAAGCCAGAGAAATGTTAAAAGAGAGGAGCCCCTATCTACTTTGGTTTCCCTTTGGAATAGCACAATGGCAATTAGTATGTCTCAGTAGTCACTGTATATATCCATCTTATAAAATACATGATCATTGTGTATTTTGGTAGAGTAACACCTTTAAGGTCTTAGCGTTTAAACCCCTGGACCCAAAAGGTGTTACTTTACTCAAACCATGGACACCCCGTATGTGTAATTAACCCAAAATAATACTATATGATAATGTGAAATTGTGTATTAGCTACCAAACATTGTTAGCAGCATATCATACATCATAACAAAAACCATTATAAGAACGAAGTTGACGGATGCATATCGAGGAGACAATTTAATGGAGGTGGTGGAGGAGTGTTGTACATGTACGGAGGCAATGGTGAAGTGAAGTCAAATAGAAGAGTGCATATTTTTAATTAGATATTGGTTTGAAAGAAACGTATTTAAATATAATTATTACTATATATGTCCACTTGATTTATAGTTTATGTACAAATTCAATAAGCCGGTGCTGCCACATGCAATGATGTCACATATCTAATTTAAAAACTAATTACTAAAGAGAAATTTGACTTCTAATAACCTTTCTATACTGATGATTGTTAGATACATGAATTTTTTAGGTTAGTGACAATTAAAATACATGACTTGGTATTCTAGAAATTCAATTGTGAAATTCAATCAGATTATCAGAATTTAGAATCACTGAATCAAAATCAGAATCGCCCTCTGCAACACAATCAGAATTCTGAAATCGGAAATTCAAATGAACGTACCTCACCTGATGTTATGTTTTGTTTCCAGCAATCCAACGTCTTCAACGTGTTTCAGTGTTCTATTTCCAGCAATCCAGAATCGCCCTCTTATGTTCTTTCAATACTTCAATCATTCTTTCAGTTTCCAGCGTGTTTCAGTGTTTTTTTTATTTTTATTTTTTTAAAATCATATAAGTATTGGGTTGAGCCCAATAAACCTAATGTTAAATTGGGTAAATTATAAAGCATAAAAATGTATTTAATAATGGGCCTCTATATTAGATTTGGTATGTGTGTACGATTTTTTTTTATAAAAAATGACATATATATATATATAGGACAAAGATCCGTTAGGAACCACCTCTTATTGCGAGAACCGCGAGAACCAATGTGAACACAACCAAAAATGCCTAAAAATAGCTAAAAATCACACAATTTTTTTATTTTTTTTAATATTTTTTATAAAAAAATCGCTACTTTTCGAAGCAAAAAAAAAAATTTAAACATTTTTTTTAATTTTTTTTTGCTACTAAAAGTAGCGATTTTAACATAAAAAATTTAGTTTTTTTTAGGTTTTTTGAGGGTTTAGTTTTTAGCATTTTAGCTTGGTGTGGGGGGGGGGTTAGGTTTTTTTTAGGTTTTTTTGGGGTTTTAGTTTTTAGCATTTAGCTTGGGGGGGGGGGGGGGTTAGGGTTTTTTTTTTTTGGGGGGGGGGGGGGGGTGGGGGTTAGGTTTTTTTAGCTATTTTAGTCTGTGTTCACATTGGTTCTCGCGGTTCTCGCAATAAGGGTGGTTCTCGCATGAACCTTAGCCTATGTATATATATATATATATATAGAGGCCGGTTATCATACAAATAACCTAATCGTACGTTATGTACGCTTCATCCACAACCGTCGGATCATCTGATTTAAACAGCGTGTTTTACTATTAAATTTATCAAATTAAAATTAATGCAAAGAAACCGCCAAGGTTAAAATCGTCTAATGCGAGATCAAAACCCTTGATAATCAACAAACAAAAACCTCAAAAATCATAACGTAAGATTCTAAAATCAAAAACCGAAATCGAAAATATGACAATTAATCAAGAATCGATCGATTCCTAATCACCAAAATCCTTGTGTGAAAAATGAAATTCGGATGAATTTAGAAATTATTAACTAATCAAGAAGATGATGCAGGTATTGAGATCATGTGCGAATTCATGGATATTGCACATGCGATTTGTATTAAAAAAAATTCTTTAACATTTCATATAGTGTGCGAATTCTTAACAATGTACATGCGATTTCGATAAAAAAGTTAAGTATTTCTTATAATTTCATATAGTGTGCGAATTAATGATAAAGCATTGTGATTTCAGTAAAAATGTTAAGTATTCTTTAAGATTTTACATAGTGTGCGAATTTGTATGCATTCAAATGCGATTTCGAATAAAAACAGTGCAAAACAATTAAAAATTGCAATTCTCTTAAAAATGATAAAAAAAATTTAAATAATAAATAAATAACTAAAAAAACAAAATACGAATCTAAAAAACTAAAAAAAGTAGCATTATATATAAAAAAATACTTGATTTAAGACCGATGTGACTGTAAATTGACATGTAATGATCAATTTTACAATAATTACTATTGAACTTACCACCCTGCCTACATAATAAATTAACCATATTAATATAAAACACCTAGATACAACTACCTTCCATATTAAGTAATACATAGAAGAAGGAGAAAAAAACACACACAAAACAGACAAACAAAAATGGCATCTGATGATTCAGAACAAATCAAAAACATTGCAATCAAAGAGCTACTGTCAACTCGCACGTTGACAGAACTAAGCACTAATGTCAACTCTTCTCATCTGGTTCTTGATGTGCAGGGTAAAATTCTTGAACAAATCAAGAAAAATCAAGATTTATGGGAACGCCTACTTCAAGAACCACTATCAAGCTTCAAGGACAGAGCTTTGGAGCACATAAAGGAGCAATCTAGAGCTAATGACTTAGCCTTCTCTTTCCTGACAGATGATCTAAACACCGTGAAGGAGAAGATGGAGTTCAGCTCTTCTGAACGTAATAAAATCTTTTCTTCAAGTAACTAAATTATCTTTTTAATCCTTTTGTGGTTGTGGCAGTGTTAGACGATAACAATTATTTTATATTTTGGGTATGTATTTAGAACACATATTATATATTTAGAACACATATTATGCTTGTTTATAAAAATATTAAATCACATGAATGATATTGCCCCTGTTTGTCACATAAAAAAAACATAACTCAACAAATCGCATGTAATAAAAGTGAAAATCGCATGTTAGAATTATTATAAACTGAATCATATAAAATCGCATGTTTGTACATTATAAATCGCATGTGAAAAATATATAAACAGATGAATATAAAAAATCGCAAGTGTTTCGTATAAAATCGCATGTCCATTTAGAAAAAACTACTCATCCTCACCATCTTCCGAAACCTCCTCCCACTGATCTTCTTCTTCAGATCCATCATCACTACTGTAATCTTCAAACTCATCTTCCTCTTCATCATCTTCAACCTCATTGTCTTTGTCTCTATCAACATTTTCGATCTGGATGCCCTTCATCTTCTTCTTTTGCTGTTTACCTTGTAGTTTTGCTTTCAGCTCCTCGCAAGTCCGAATGTCATGACCTTTTACATTACATACGCTACATGTCCTTGACCTTTTCCCCTTGCGGCTGATCATTTGTTCTTTCTTAGATTTAATCCTTTTATGCGAGCCTCGACCTTTGTTTCTTATACCAGCCGGCACACGGACAGTAGGAGGAGCATTAGTTACGAGTTGTTGATAACCAATCAACTTGGAAAATCGGTCAAATTTTGGATCAAGTTGCTTAGTTATACGACTCTGATCCACTCTCTCTTTGAGCTGCATCATTTGATCCCTCACTAAAACAAGTTGATCGAGATCGGAAATCAAATTGCTAACCAAATACTCCCCTGTGTGGATGATTTCACGAGCAATCCGTTTAGCCTTGTGTTGCACATCCTTGCCACCCACAATTAGATTGTACTTCACATTTAACTCATTCGGAACAACATCCTTCGTCCATCTCTTCGTAACATACTTGTTTGGTATTTCTTTAACACCAAACATCTTGAAAAGGAAATAAATGTGTTTGCAAAGCAGCCCATACTGCTCAAAACGCAAACAGCTACATTGTGCAGTTACATCATTTTCAAGGTTCTTGAACCACACCTAGGAAAAACCAACAAAAAAAAATATATATATATTCAAAATTAAATTCGCATATGAAACATGACAATTTCGCATTTCTTAAAAAAACATGTAATTGAATCCGTTTTAAAATCGCATATGTAACATATTAAATTCGCATGTTTTACAAACATGTATATGGATAACTTTAAATCGCATGTGTAACATAATAAATTCGCATGTATAATAATACCTCCAATAAACCATTTCCATGTGCTTTAAAGTCCTTCAACATTATCCTGATCTGTGGACCCTCTACTTTGGTGTCCATCGGCAGACATTCAGAAATTGTACCTAAAATCTCTATTTGCTGATCAAAGAATATAGACCTGGTGAATCTCTTAGCAGCATCTTCTTCCAAAGAAGTTCCACTCAAATCAGCAGGTTCCGTATATCTTGAAATATGATCATTCTTTCTATGATTAAAACGTTGGACATCCATTGCACCGTCGAAATGATTCATAAACTCTACAAGAGTGAGTTGTGAATTAGACACCTGGCAGAAAAAATGGTTCTCACTCTCTGATCTTGATGTTGTTCTCATAAGTCCCGACATTGGCTCGTGTCGGTAAAAAGCAGGAATCCACATGGATCTCATCACAAACATATCATCGATCCATTTGTTTTCTGTGAGACCAAAATCAATCATCACCAACTTCCACTGTCTCTCGAATTCTTCAGGCTCGATCGAATGAGTCCATACAATGTCGCACATCCTCCTTTTAAACTCATCGTTATTGCACAACTCGTGTCCAACCTATGACAAATAAATGCTCTTAATATCAACCTATAAAAAAATATATAATATAAAAAAAAAATAACACTAACAAAAGACAATATAGCATACTATACCTTATCTGCCACTTTTTTCATTGTGTGCCACATGCACAATCTGTGTCTGCAGACATAGAAAACCTCCTCAATAGCCTGTTTCATAGTTGGGTCTTGATCAGTCACTACAACCTTTGGCTGCTGACAAAATGACTTTAAAAATGAATTCAATAGCCATTTATATGATTCAATGCTCTCCGATGCCAACAACCCAGCTCCAAATGTTACATTTCAACAGTGGTTGTCAATGCCAGTGAACAGGACAAACACCATCTTGTACCTGCATAACACATGTGAAAACAACAGTAAAACATGCGAATTACAAAAACCCACATGCGAAAACAAAAGTAAAACATGCGATATCGTTAACACAAATTTTACACATTGCGATATACACAGCTCCTGAAGACATATAACATGCGAAAAATAGTAAAAAAAAAACATGTTTGTCTTCAAACACTAACCTGTTTGTCTTGAAAGTTGCATCAAAGGATATCACATCCCCAAATTCCATATAGTTCAGCTTACATAAACCATCAGCCCAGAACAAACCAGTTAAACGTTTGCCATCATCAACAGAATATTCAAACGAATAATCAGCTAAATACTGTTTTTTGTCAGTCATCCTATTAATCACCATGTCAGCATCATATTCTCCTATATAGCTGTTAATTCGCTTCCTAAAATTTTTGCAATCATCAACCGTGGCACCAACGTTTTTGAAACCACCATAACGTTTCCTCATTATATGGAAAGCTTTGACAGGACCAAGGTTTAAAGTGCCTAGTTCCCATACCATCTCCTCCTGGACATCTGACAATTGTCTGTAAGCTCGCAACATGTCAATATCATCTTGGCATACAAACTTATGATTATGGCCATCAACAAATCTCTTTACTGTATATAATCTACCATCCACAGTGCAAATCATAAGTTGAGCTTTGCATCCAGTTCTAATAGTCCCCCTGTTCCTTGTTTTGAATTGCTTTTTTGACTTCGAACGATCGTCAATACAAATTGGCTTATGTCCCTCTTTAGAACATACAAAATACTTAGTTTTGATTATACCACCACTGTTTACTTCACCACCTTTCCGAATAGAAAACCCAGCCAACTTAGCATATGATTGGTAAAACGCATATGCTTGTTCAATAGAGATAAATTGCATTCCAACCACAGGTGTAACTGATGATTGAACCTCCGGAGTGTAAACCCTTTCATCTAAATGAATCAAATCAGAAAAATCAAAAACATGCAAAATCTATGAAGAAAACATGCGAGATTGATGATTATGATTAATCTGGTTTATCTATGCGATTTAATAAACCATAGCATGCGAAATACTTAGGGAAAAACATCAAATGCGAATTGAAAGACTAATAACATGCGAATTTGTACATGTTGCTTTCATATCAAAAATATACTCAACATTCAAACTTCAAAAAAAGTTACAAAAATGTAAAATCAGAGGAGCGATTAAACAAAAAACAGGTATACGAACAATTTAGAAATCTAAATTCACATAATTACCATTAAAACAATCGTTTAGAGCACTTGAACTTGCAATTGGATTTGAATTTGCAAATGGCGGATTTAAAACATCCTCAATAGAAACTCTCTGATATGCAGATAATTGAGCATGATCACTGATCGGTCGACTTTCTTCAACATCAACAACATTTGCACGTCCACTGCTGCTCTGTGGATCCATCGAAAAAAAAAAACAACTAAATAAAACCCTAAAACAGAAGAACGATAATTGCAAATTGAGAATTATGAAAAATTTGAAATTGATTCGAATGATAAATACCGGGATATTAGTGTAACGAACTTCTCGCTCGCTGATTGAATGAAGAGACGAATTTACCCTCAGATGATTGAATTAATTGTCTCATTTAACCCTATATATGAAAAACCAATCAGGACACGTGTATGGCTATAATGATAGCGTATATAATGTACGATAAGGTGATTTGTACCTTACTCTTTACCTATATATATATATATATATATATATATATATATATATATATATATATTGAATTTATAAAAAAAATCTCGCGCCCCTCGAAATTATGGGACTTGTGCGGAAGTCCTCCCTGCACACCATTAGAGCCGCCCCAATCTATAGAATATATTTTGTTTTTGTTTTGTTTTTCATTGTTTTTTAGAATCATTTCAAAGTTTCTATTAATTTATTGGTTCTCATCGATGATAAAAACCCATTTGTAGATTTATGTTGGTTTTCATTTCTGATCCGGTCGTATGGGTTTTGGAGGAACCGAAGGTTGAGGTTGAAGAGGAAGAAATTGTAACGTTTTTTTAGTAATCTGCCAACATTTCATTGGATTGTTTATAATTCCTTCTCACTAGTGAAGGAAAGTGAAAATCCATGAGGGGATTGAATTACTATTTTAATTCCATTTCTACTTTTACCGATAAGAATATTATGTCAAAAATGAGAAACGTGATAATTACCAATTATTTGTTTTTATTAATAGATAAAAAAGAATAATACACAAAGATTACAAATACAAAAGTTGATAAATGTCATTACATGTTGAGAATGTGTTAAATCACAAAATACAATTGATTAAGAAGTCATGGCAGAAGAAGAAAAAAATGTTGAATTGAATACAAACATTTTGATGGTAAGGACAACTGAATTGTGCTTCAATCTTGTTGTTTGAATACCTTAATGCTTTAATAATGTCTTGGTGGTGGTGGCGACTTGTAGTAGTAAGCCGGAGGAGGGGGTGACTTCGATGGTGGAGGTGGTGATTTGTAGTAATATGGATGGTGTGGTAGAGATGGAGATGGCATGTGAGGAGACTTGTACACATACGGAGGTGGTGGGGATGGAGATGGTGGGGGAGGAGATTTATACATATATGGAGGTGGTGGAGATGGCGATGGTGGAGGTGGAGATTGTAGATATATGGAGGTGGTGGAGATGGTGATGGAGGGGGTGGAGACTTGTAAATATAAGGAGGCGGTGGGGATGGTGATGGTGGGGGTGGAGATTTGTACACATACGGGGGTGGTGGGGAAGGTGATGGAGGTGGTGGAGATTTATATGCATATGGAGGGGGTGGAGATGGTGACAGAGGAGGTGGAGCCTTGTAGACATAAGGGGGTGGTGGAGATAGTGAAGGAGGAGGTGGAGACTTGTAAATGTATGGAGGTGGTGGTGATGGTGGGGGTGGAGATTTGTACACATATGGGGGTGGTGGGGAAGGCGATGGAGGTGGTGGAGACTTATACACATATGGAGGGGGTGGAGATGGTGACGGGGGAGGTGGAGACTTGTAGACATAAGGGGGTGGTGGAGATGGTGATGGAGGAGGCGGAGACTTGTAAGCATATGGAGGCGGTGGGGAAGGTGAGGGTGGTGGTGGAGACTTGTAAACGTATGGAGGTGGTGGGGATGGTGATGGTGGGGGTGGAGATTTGTATACGTATGGAGGTGGTGGGGATGGTGATGGTGGGGGTGGGGACTTGTAGACGTACGGAGGAGGTGGGGAAGGCGACGGTGGGGGTGGAGACTTGTAAACGTACGGAGGAGGTGGGGAAGGCGATGGTGGTGGTGGAGACTTATAAACGTATGGAGGAGGTGGGGATGGTGATGGAGGAGGTGGAGACTTGTAGATATAAGATGGCGGAGGAGACTTGTGAAGATAGGGTAGATGTGGCCATGTGTGTTTTACCGGTGGTGGTGGAGACTTGTAAACATATTTCGACTTTGGCAAAGTATGCTTCACCGGTGGCAATTTCCAGCCTTTAGACTGTGGAGAGTTATACCCATAAGGCTTATTGGCTACAACGATGGTGGCTAATAAAACAAAAATGTACATAAGTTGAGGCCAATGCCTCAACACCCTAAGGCTTCCCATATTAAGACTTCTTGCTTTAGAAAACAAAGACTTGTATTTGTGTGTTAAAGTGGTTTGATTACAACCTTTTTATAGTGTAACAATATTATTTAAATTAGCAAGGCCTTCATGGTTGACTCGGTGTTTTTCTATATATGATCACTAGGTTATGGCCCCGTGTGTTACACGGGTTAATTAATGAAAACCATATAATTTATTATTTGTAAATACTTATTATTTTTAATCTACTATTGATAGTTTTGATTGAACATACACGATAAATTCATAAGTTGTCATTAATAACATTGAATTTCATGGGACAAACCTATAATAACATTGAATTTCATAGGATAAACCTCCTAAAATTATAAAATAAAAAACAAAGTCAAAATTCACACCAACAAAACATAGGAAAAGTTGAATTAAAGAAAATAATATTGGATTTAAATAATCCCAACTATTTGCCATTGGCTGCTAACAGTTAAAATTTCAAAAATAACCACTGGCTGTCCCAACTATTAACATATTGGCTTCCAATTGACTCTGACTAACAGAACTCTAATGTTGTTAGTCTTCAATCGCCAGAAAAACGATTTTATCCGGAAAAATGTTCCTAAAGGTCGGATCTAAGGTTAGTTACAAAAAGGGCTAGGATGAAAATGTTGAGTTTTCCGGCGAAAAAACTTGAGGTTTCCAAACAAAAAGAAGTTTTTTGGTGATGAAAGAATTTACGACGACCTTATTAATCGGGGCTTTTAGTAGAAAAAGGTTCCTAAAATAAGTAATAAGGTTACAAAGAGCTTTGGGACAAAAAAAAATTGAGTTTTCCGGTCAAAAAGGAGTTTTTCGCCCAAAAGCGCTTTTCCGGCGACCAAAGACGGACGGCGTTAGGGTTCTGTTAGTCAGGGCCCATTGGAGCCCAATATGTTATTAGTTGGGACTGCCAATGGTTGTTCTTTAAGTTGGGACTGTTGGTGGCCAACGGCGAATAGTTTGGATTATTGAAATCCAGTATTCCCTAAGAAACATGTAACTATTTTGATTATTTTTTACTCACTTTTACTACTTTGTGTGTGTTACTTATTGAAAAGAAAAGTCTTGGTATCAATACATGCATCTCAACCCAATGGAAAATGTCTCCATTTTATTTCCTTTGTTATATAACCACGTGTATTGTAGGGGTTGAATAAATTTAATTTTATATACAAAATAATAAAAAAGTTATATCTTTAAAAACCCTATATATTATACAGGCTGAATAAATGTAATTTTGTATATTAAATAATAAAAATATTATATCATTAAAAAATCCCCCGTGTATTGTACATATTGAATAAATTTAATTTTATATACCAAATAATAAAAATGTTATATCTTTACCATGTATTATAGGGATTGAATAAATATAATTTTGTATAGCAGATAATAATAAAAAATATATCTTTAAGAATCACATGTATTATACGGGTTGAATAAATGAAATTTAATATATTAAAAAATAAAAAAAAGTTACATCTTTAAAAATCCCGTGTCTTGCAAGGTTTGAATAAATGTAATTTCATATACTATATAATAAAAAAAATCATATTAGAAAAACCGTGTATTGCACAGGTTGAATAAATTTAATTTTATATACCAAATAGTAAAATGGATAAATATAAATGGAAAACAAAACAGTAAAAAATAAAAAGATAAAATTATTACTTGTATTTTCATTTATATTTTTACATAAGAAATCTAAAATATTAGTAGAAGACATGAGTTACCTATGCTTATTTTATTATAATTCAATTTTTTTAATCCCTATTATAAAGTAAAGACATCCTAATTATAAATGAAAAAAATAGTAAGGGTGTTAGGAGTGGTTAAACAATTGAGAGTGACAAACTAAAAAATCAACCAATGAGAGTGCGTTACGTCAATCAGTGAAAAGTGTTTAAACTTTGCTGAAAAGTGTTGGCAATAGTTTAGACACTTGCTGAAGTGGTAAACTTAAAAAAAAAAGGGTGTGATTGGTTGAGAGATTGTATGGACCCCACCCCACCACACACACACCCTCCTCACCGAATCATGCACCCACCACCGATTTGGTAAAGTTTGAGTGGTAAACTATTGTTGGTGGTGGTGTTTACCGAGTGGCAAACTCTTTTGCCGACCTTTGCCGACTCCCACTCCTAACACCCTAAAAGATAAAATTCATAGATTAAAATAATATATTATTTATTTGAATATTATTAACAAATATTATCTATATCTATTCATTTAGGATATATTCTTTATTTGAATCTTATTAACAAATATTATCTATATCTATTTGTTTAGGGTAAAAGATAAAATGATAAAATTTATGGATTAAAATAATATATTTTTTATTTAAATCTTATTAACAAATATTATCTATATCTATTTATGTAGGCGGGAAAAATTTGTTGAGATTACCTCATAGAACGCCATATGTCCCCGTATGATTTACTTTATTATATGTATAGATTAAACTAAAATGATTTCTCTTTGAGGAAGTGAGTGCCAGTAGGATGTCTTCAACGCGTTCGGGAAATATGTTTTTGCTATGGTGTCGGAGAATTTAAAAAGTTAAAAATTATTTTAAGATTGTAGTGTTTACGCAAAGAAAACTTTTTAGTTTCAAATGGAACCCTAATGTTAAAGGATTAGGGGCTGTTTGGTAGCCTCTGAATGGTCATTAAGAGGCTACCTCTTAATAGAACCATTAAGAATTTTACCAATGAGAATGTAGAAGAATGTGACATATGATGATTTACCATTCAGATGTTACCTCTTAACCATTCAGACTTGAGGTTACCTCTTATTCATTCAGAGGTTTTAAACCATTAAGAGGTAGCATCTGAATGGTCATTAAGAGGCTACCAAACAGCCCCTTAGTGTCTATTTGTGACAGAAGAAATAGACTTTTTAGTGTCTATTTCATTTATTCTATATTAACTAGGGATGAGCGTTTAGTACCAGATACCAGTACCGAATTATTTTCGATACCGAATCGGTACCAACTTTTTGGCGTTTTTGATACCAGTACTTTCAGTACGGTACCGGTACTTTACCGAATTTTGCCTTAAAATACCGATCTCGTACCGGTACTGATACTAAGCTCATCCCTAATATTATAAACTATCAATTAGTAACATATCTTGGCTATATGGTGTAGTAACATGCAGTGGCGGACCCAGGAATTTTTTCCTGGGGGTGCGGAATATTTTCAAAGATTTTAGGCCCCTAGCTGTATAAAAATATCGTGGGTCGGGTCGGATCATGTATGACAAAAAACATTAAACTAAAATTTATAAATCATCTATAAACACGTCAAACGTCATTACAAATTACAAACGTATTTAAATATGTGCCCTACAGGTTTTTTTTTTAATATATTCAAAATATCATCTAAAGATACTAAACACGCCATAAGTTCATTACATTCTTACTCATTGTTTCCAACACATATAATTTGCTCCATAAGTTCATAAAACAACACAAAACACTTAAACAAAATAAACAATCATGTTCAACTATAGCCCATAACTTTCAATTATATTTTTAAACATTCAAGCCCTAATATTAAATGTTGATTACTTGTAACTAATCATTTAAACAAACAAAGCTATAAATAAAATAACAAAATCATTTAACTACAAGTCTAAAACAACAAAAAAATATAAAAAAATAAAAAGATTAAACCCTTACACATCTATATTTTCTCCTAATCATCACATAAAACAAAATAAATAAATAAATAAATAAACCATACTAGTTCTATATTGGAATTCTGATGTAATATGGGTCGGTCAAACTGGAATTTTGGTTTTTCCGGTAAAAAAAGCCACCAGGTTGTGAGCAGTGGCATTAAGTTGCTGGGAGTTTTTTTGGGGGCGGGATTTGGAAATGGAATTGGTTGATGGGTTTGGGTTATTTTATTTAGTTCAAATTTCTTTAGGTTGGGTTTGGACTTGTGTTAATAAAAATTGATTGCAGATTGGGATTTGATTGGATTAAATAATTAAGTGAATAAGTGGTTAATAATTATTTTTTTTCTAAGTAGGGCGGTTGAAAATTTTCAAGGGGTGAAGGTGAAAAATTCCAAGAGGTGCGGTCGGGATTTCCGGCGAAAAATAACTCTAAAAAATATTTTTTCATGGGGTGCGCCCGCCCACCCTTGGCTAAGGGTGGGTACGCCCCTGGATATAAAGACATGTTTAGATCGTCTGGTATGGAATGTGTACATCAAGCCAACTACGTTTGAAGAACGGTGGCAAGCTTTACTAGAAAAGTTTGGTTTACAAGATCATGATTGGATAAATGATATGTATGTAGGGAATTTGGGTATCTGTTTATTTTTTTTAATTTTATAAAATATAGTTCTATAATCTAATTCATATATGATAAAAAAGAAACTCAATGAACAGTGATTCATTATTCATATTTTAAATTAAAATTAGAATGGAATTAATAGTAACATCATTAAGAGATGATCAAATGGTATCGGGTATAGGTACTAGTCTCAAATTTATCAAACCAGTGTATTTTCGGTACCGGTTCTGCACAGGTATTCACCGGTTTTTACCCTCAAATACTAGTGTCGTACCAGTACCGACCGGTACCGAACCGTACCATGCTATGTATATTCGGTACCGGTACCCACTTTTGGGGATTTCGGTAACGGTATTTTCGGTACCGGTTGGTACCGAGCTCATCAAATCCTGTAGCAACGCAGCAATGCAAGTAATTGCACCGTTTAGATTACTTTTCATACACACAGTAAGTAACCTGTATTTCGTTTGAATGAGGTTTTATATACACAACAACTTATTTTGCTTTCTTTTTTGTTTATTTTTGTAATGAATGAATTGTAGCATGTAAAATTAACTTGGATATTTAGAATATTGATGAGCAAATCGTATCAAATCCTGTAAACGAACCGGTATCGTATCGGTACCAAATTTACTATACCAAATCATTTTCGGTACCAATTTGATACCCACCTTTTGGCGTTTTCAGAATCGTTACTTTCGGTTCGACACCGGTCTAGCACCATACATGTATTTATTGATTTTTACCTTCAAATACCATACCGTATTGTACCGAGCATTTTCGATGCCGGTACCTAATTTCGATGATTTTCCGGATCGGTACTTTCGCTACCGTTACCGGTACCGAGCTCATCCATATTTTAACGTGTTAGCACCGTAATAACTGAACTGAAAACAACAGAATTTCCAACGTGTAGGACGTGTGGGTCCTATTATTATATATTAGGTTATTTAAAATCGTTTTTTATGACGGAGTGACTATCCTTACCACGTCATTTTATTTATGATTTGATATTCGGTATCTGTTTGCCGTTGCTGACACGCCTTTTGTAGTCATTGGGTTCTGCCGCAACGCGCGGCCAGAAAGTAACTAGTTATAATAACATTTTATTATTAATCAAAAGCGGAAGTGTGTACAAACACAAAACGGATAAACAATATTCTCACCAGTGATCCAGTTACGAGTTATTGTAACACCCAAAAAATATGCAATTTATTATGTTATCTAAATGTCTATTATGTTATGTTAACCTAGTTAAATGCACACTACAAAAAAATGTCATTTAGTGACATACAAAAAGTGCCACAAAACAAAAAAAAATGCCACTAAAAACACCCGTAGGAATGGGCGGCACAAAAAAAAAGTGCCACTAGAAGTGCTGACGCTAAAGCCTTTTAGTGGCACTTTTTTAATCTGCCGCACAAAGTATATAGGCTTTTAGTGGCACAATTTTTTCTGCCACTATAAACTTTTGGGCTTTTAGTAGCACGTACTTTTTGCCACAAAAATCCAATCAAATTATTTATCATTCTAATTTTTATTGATTAGAATTATTATTTATTTACATCAAAGATTAAAAATAAAATTGTAAAATATAGAAATCGTAATAATATAATCAATTCAATTAAAAAGTTCAATCAATCATCTTCTAAAGATTCCAAATGTTTGCAAAGAAATAACTAATAAGTGTCAACGTAAGTCTAAATATTGAACATACAAAACAAATATTTTAAAACTGTTTGAACAAAAACTCAAAACTCCATTGCACTCATGAATCTCTTTCACAATCTTCATGCGAATAAAATATTCATTGTGTTAACTCTTTCTTAGCGATCGTATTTCACACTTCATAGTTGTTCCCTGCACTTGCTCTTTATTGTCGCCGCATCAGCCAATTCACTATATTCAACCTGAAATTTCACAATTCATGTTCAAATGATTAGATCTCATAACCATACCTTTTGTTTTCTGCTTATGCGCTGCGCCTCAGCACCGTTTTTATGCCTCAACACGGTTTTTTCGAAAAAAAAAACCATTTTTGCGCCTAGGCTACCACCAGGCGCTATAGGTGCGCCTCGCTACGCCCGAGCACCTAGGCGCGCGCTTTTTGCGCTTTTGATAACATAGGTACATATGTAATTTTTCTACGATTGCCTTTTCTTGCATTTTTTTGTGCCTTGTGTCTTGTGCCTAGGTGACAAGCAAACCCTTTGTGCTCTGCAATTTTGACTACTATGCATAGATTTCTATTATAATTTATAAGCTTTTATTATTTTATTTAGAGTAAACTGCCATTTTGGTCCCTGTGGTTTGGCCAGTTTTGCCACTTTAGTCCAAATCTCAAACTTATTACATCTGGGTCCCTGTGGTTTGCATTTTATTGTCATTTTAGTCCAAAACTCAAAATTTCTCATTTTTGACTGTTTTAAGGTCCCTTTTTGTCCTTTAGTGCAGGGGTAGTGTCACACCCCGAATTTCCACGTGTCACCGGTGGGCCCGGTGGGGAGTATCGTGACGTGGTTGGCAACATAATAGTCAAACAACACAATTATATAAATGCACAGCGGAAGCAAAAGATAATATATTACAATCCGAATATAAAGTAATATCCAGTATTACAACGGAAGGTAAAGGATCCACAGGCGGATCTTTAAACATATCATTTGTTCAACAGACTTTAGACACCTAGAACTTGCAAGATTCCTTATTAGTACCCTGAGCTTCCAGCCAATTACGTTCAGTACCTGTCACTTAACCCTTTTGGAAAATACGTCAGTTTTCACTGGTAAATACACTCAACCTACTCATTTTGAAAAGAGTTTGTAAATTTGTTTGAATGCACTTGGCACAAAATATATCGACACTTTGATTAAAATGCACAGAGGCAAAATTAATCTTTTATACTTGGAACAATTATATTTATAACCTTGTATACAGATTTACATGTTCGTTATACGTTCAGGGCCCGATGTAGAAACCGAGTCAAGATTAACAGACACGCCACAAGTATAGGCCCACAAGAGAGTGGGATACCGTTTCCCTTAGGCAACTGTCAGGTGTATGCCTACACCCCGTGCGTAAGACGTGGCCATTTTATAACACAATGATGTCAAGGATATCCGGGACATGGTCATTAACCCCTAAAGGTCTTTATTTCAAACAATACAGATTAAACCGGGTTACCTCAATAATTTAACCTTCATTAAGATTAAATATTCAATACCCGACCAAGCGGTATCGTTATACCGTATTCCAAGCTCGTATAGGGAAAATAAGTTAAGAGTATTTACCTGAGCTAGCTCCTGTCCTTAATAGCAAGAATTAATAACTCAGCCTTATTCACTTAAGTATGCGTAGGTACAATTTACCGGAAGGCTCTAGTCTGGAATGATGGTATAAATAACCAATTAGAATGCTAACGGGTCTTTAATTAAGCCTAAGCTTAGACCGATTAGTCTTAAGGAAATATACGGTTCAAACGCATGATTAAGCGAAGACCGGAATAGAATGTGTTTTAGACCCGACAAGTTTGAAGACTTGTCTAATATGGGTATTTGATACAAACTCTGAATTTGAGATAAAACCGATAAGGTTTGACCCGTTTCGGCTAACTTTATATAAACTAGTTATATAAACCGAACCGATCGCGTAAAAAGCGTAACGGGTAACCGAATGGATCACGAACAGGTTTCCTAAGTTAATATGCCTTAAATATGTTGTGGTATCAGTAGGATACCTTCCATTATGCCCAAAACGAGTTTAATCTCAATTTAAGCCCCGTAGGGGTATTTTGGTCATTTACCTAAGGCATATATACTACCTGTCATACAACTACTCGAACGATGTGACCATAAGGTCACTTAATGTGTTTGGTCGGATCCTAATGATTGACCAAACGGGTCGGGTTCGAAAGTAGAAGCGATTGTTTAGATCGCTTACCTTTACGACCCTATATAAGCACTAAACTAAAGTGACGAGCTAAGCATGTTGAAATATGCTTAACTAAGTTTAGAAAACAAGTTTGGTATCAAAACAAACGGTTTTGATACCCATAAGTAGTTTGGTTACAAAATACGCAAGAATACGTATTCTGGCCGAAACTACGGCTCGTCACTGAGCCTAGATAACGTGGAAATCAGTAGGTATAGTCACTAGGGACTATAACCATCGTGATCACGCTCACGTTATGAAGTTCAAACGAACTTCGCATCGACCTTAAACTGGTCAATGCAGATAGTCAAACAAAGTTTGACTTTCGGACTCGTAAAGCAATAAAAGAACGAAAGAATACTTACGAAGGGTCCCCGAAAGCTCTCGATCCGATTTACCTTCAGGTATGAAGTATAACATCAACTTAGAAGGCTTAAAATCAGATTAAGTGTGAGAAATGAAGTGAAATGTGATGGGTATTTATAGATTTCGGTCCACCGTTAGGATCGTTTCTTGGAGAAGAGGGCACGATCAAGGCCGTACACTTGTCGGAAGGTTATGGCGCCTAAATTGCCACTAACCATAGGAAATCAACATGTGGCATTGAGATTGGGAGTGCCAAACAGCTGCAACCAGCTGTTTGATACAATTAATCTGGTCAGAAGGGGCCATGCGGCCCGCTTCAGGATGACCCTAATCTAATGCGGGCCGCCTGAGGGTCCTGATCAGACAACAAGTTTCAGAAATTACAGTTTCAGTCCCTGCACGTGTTTAAGGCCTTTTCCGACACTTCTAAGGCCGGTAAAGCCAACTTTAAGGCCCTAAAATGTTGCCTAAACATTGTGGACACGAAACATGCTCAAAAATGTGTCTGATGATGGTTCGTTTGGTCGTACGAACGCGATGTTCGCTTAATTACGACGGAATGCGCATAAGCGCGAAAAACGATCCAAATGACGTGACGAATGGATTTTTCTTAAGGCGAACACTAAAATATAATGTAGTCATGCTTACATAAATTTTTGGATGTCCGGATGTATTCAGAACGTAGGTTATGCGCGAAAATGCAAACTTATGCACTTTTTGACGCTTTTAGTCCCTGATCCTTCTACACTTGATATTAACATGCTTTCTTGCACTTCGAGTCCTCTAACTTGACTTTTATGGGCCTTAAGACATAACCATACTTTGTTAAGTCCTTGGGTAACTTTATGGTTACCCGAAAAGTCATAAATTTCAACGTTGACGCTTTTAACCCCTCGCACACGAATTTGATCATAACTTTCTCATACGATAACGAAACTTTATGAAATTTTAATCGTGCATTCTAGTGAGCATAATTTACATTTACAAAGCTTCGGGTTTGTCAAAAGGTCACTCAGAGGTATATCTTTAACATGTTGACACATTTAACCCCTGTAGTTTGTGATCTCTCACTTTTAGCTTCGTATGATCCATGATTCATTCGTTTGAAGGTATGAACATTGTGTAGGGTTAATGTTCATTATATTTATTCACAGTTGACACTTAGAATCCGTATAAACACATACTTTCCATGTTTGTCAACTTTAGTCCTTTTATAACATTCTTTCACACGTTCAAACTTTATGACACGTGTCAACATATTATAGGACGTGAATTTTCGAGGTGTTACATCCTCACCCCCTTAAAATAAATCTCGGCCCGAGATTTACCGAAATAAAGGAAGTATTCTCTGCCTAATAATGGCAACTTACAGATGATTTGGAATTTGTATGATCTTATTTGTTGTTTCCTGGGCAACGTTCAGATCCTTATAATTGGACTTACCAATCTATTGTCCTGACAATAAACGTTTAACATGCCATTTATAGAAGGTCTCCAAGGAGCCACCTTGATACTTATATGGCAGTTATTATAGAAAAGCTTATCTTAAGGTGAGATGATTATTCCAACCATTGCTCAAAATTTATCTTACGGAATAGCTAATCTTTACAGTTAGTCGAAAAATTCGACGATTTTGGGCAGCTGATGGCGATTCTTAATCGTCGCCTAAATAGAGTTGCGGTAAACAATGCCTTAGCAAAATGAACCGTCTTTCAAAATTTCCTATACCGAATTCTCAGGATATTGAGTTAGGCTATGAATCTCCTATCTTAAAATTTGCTTAATCAGGTTTTCGGTTATTCCATAACCAACATGGAGTTCTTACAACACTCTAACCCAAAGTGGGATGTAAATCTTAACTCCACCTGCCTCTAGGGAGGTAAACAGGGTAACTTAGGAGAAGATATCTAAGTACAAGGAGGTTGCAGAGATTTTTATATCTCAGGCTCCAGTTCACTCATCGCTGCTTGTGTCGAATAAGTGACACATTTATGTTATGAGTCCACATTTTTCTTTACCAGGGAAATGTATTTGGACAATTCTATCCGGGACATCTCCTTTGAATACTTTTAGTTGACTTTAGTACCATATGATCATTGGGATATCTTTGTGGTTCCATGCATTAAACCTCCATACTGATCAGGCATGGAAGCAATCTATGGAACATATTAAGATACACCAATCCTCATAAAGCGCTTTTGTCATACTATTTGGTATTCTAAATCAGTAGAGATCAAAGAGATATCAATTTTATATGATGATGTACTTTATCTGGAGGGGAAGTATATTAGGACCTTCTACGGTCTACCATTGTAGTATCAATAGCATGCGTCGCATTATCAATGGCGCGATTGACTGTTGTCTTTTCCGAGTTTATCATACTCAAGATTTAGTTCCTATTACCAGATGAATCATTCATTTAGTTGCAATCCAACATCTGCTATTCATTACCCTGATGGTCTTACATATACTAACCATGGTTTCATCAACTATACTAGCCAATAAGGCATTAATATTTTTAATGAACGTTATTTTTAAAAATATTTCAATATCACGTAGCCTAGGTCAAAAAAAGACCATCAATGGCATTTAAGGGTTGGACCTAGTCCATCACTTCTTCGACAGGGGATCAAAATGTCACATCTGTCTTTAATTTACTGATGAATTTGGATAGCTTGAAAGTTTGCCATAAGGGTATCAGAAAAGAGCGATTTCTAATAGATATTAAATATCAATATAGGATTTGTTGGAGCATAGACGACGTAACATCGTCACTTTCTACCGGGCATTAAATGACCGGAGTCTTAAATCAGGTGGAGACAACAGTTCTCAACCTTTAACATTCATAATATATTTATACGTGCCAGTATCATTAAGTTTCTACATAAACTGTTTGATAAGGAAAGGTACATATTATACTATTATTATTCTGCATCATCTCTTGGGCGTTCTTCCAGATAACTCGTGCGTTTGTTCTTTTGGCCTACTCGGGCTTCTTCTGGTTCCTAGGGCAGTTGGTCTTGATATGCCCCTTCTCGTTGCAACCATAACAGGTTGCATCTTTCAACTTCTTGCAATCCAGGGTTTTATGTTCCCTAGATTTGCAAATTCCACACGGTAGGGGCTGAGACTCAAATCTGCATTTCCCAAGATGGTATTTATTACAGGTTTCGCACCTGGTCTTCTCTCCCGACTGCTGGCTGTCTCTTTTAAACCCGGAACTCTTCTTATCTTCAGAGTTCCTCTTTCTATCGGAGCGATGGGAATTCTCATCCTCCCTCTTACGCTTTCCATCTTCCGAGACTTTGGCAACCTTGTTTCTAACCACATCGAGTGTGAGAGATAGCGACAGATCTGCCGTTGATCTGAATGTAGTAGGTCTTGAAGCCTTAACACTGGCTTTGATTTCTGGGGCTAAACCCCCAATGAAGCGAGCAATTCTCTTGGGTTCTGGTGTTACTAGGTAAGGAACCAGTCTTGACAAGGTATTGAAACTGGTGAGGTAAGCTTGACAATCTAAGTTTGTCATCACCAATGATAAGAAATCAGATTCAATTCTTTCGACCTCGTGTTGAGGGCAGTAGTTCTCCCTAATGAGAGCAACAAACTGTTCCCATGACATGTTGTAAAGTGGGATCTTCCCAGTAGCTTGAATGAGAGCTTTCCACCATGCTAGCGCCTCTCCCTTGAATGATTGGGATACATACTTCACTACATCCCTCTCAGCGCATCCGCTGATATCCACAATAGTATCCATCTCGTCCAGCCATGTCATACAGTCAATGGCTCCTTTCTCCCCTATAAAATCCTGGGGTTTACATGACACAAAGTACTTGTAGGAGCAGCCCTTATCACGGGGTTCTTTATTCAGTATGATTTGTTGAGACGGGTCACTGTGATGGTTTGAGGAGCGACGATCGTCATCTCCATTCTTGGGAGGTGGCTTGCTGTGAGCTTCAGGGTGTGTTTTAGGCTTTGAAGGCTGTGTAGAGTGGGTCCTACTTCGAGTACCACTGTATTCCTCATACTGCCTATCCAAAGCCTGCGTAACAGCGTCGTCTATGATCGCTTTTAATTCGGCACCCGTTAACGAAATCTGGGCGTTCACATTTGGCTCCACTGGATGGCTATTACCCTCGTCTGAGTTAGCCATTACAATTTAACTGTTGCAGAAAACAAGGGCAATAGTTTATTTGGGAGTTTATTATGGAATTGCCCCTTAGGGTAATTCATTAACCATGGTAAACAGAGGCCACATTTGGTTAATTTATTTATCATGTTTATTTAGGAGTTCTATAATAATTTATCCTGATTATAAAACAATAACATTTTCGTTTGTGGCACAAAGGCCTAGTCATAAGGACAATTTTTAAATTATATGCCAGGATTTCAGAGAATCAGAGCAGTTGAGGTTTGAACCTAGTTTATTACCTTGACAGGGAGTCATTGCTACCACTGTATTTTGGCTCATGTGGAAATGAGCAAGGCCCGTAGGTGTTATATTACCACGTTTGGTTAAAATATGATCATCTTAATGATGATGTAAACCCAGGATTCAGAGATCATTAAACTGGGTTAGGAATCTTCTAAAGAGTCCTATATAAAAATGACATGAGTGATTATTAGTGGATCACGTCTGCCAGGAGCGTTAACCTATTTACAGATGTTAACCGGGATTCGAATCTTTTAAACAGGTCTTACCATTATGGCCCGGCCTTAAAGTGACCCAAAGGCTAGGTTTCACTCTTAAGATTCTTATTAATATTTAACGCATAGCAAATCCTAAATTGAGGTGTTTAATATGGATCTGAATCTAATTATGGAACTGCCATCTTGGCCGGTCTTAATATGACCCGAAGCTAGGTCTTGTCCTTTTAGATTTTGCCATTTTATTATAATGGTAGATCTTATAGTACAGGACTGATAATTTAAACATAATCGTTCCTTTAAAAATTAATCAAGTATATGGTTGCCCTAAACGGGACTCTAATAAAAATTGATTTGCCCATGCAAGAGCTTAATCAGCAAAATAACAAAGGACTCCAAAAACAAATTAGAATTTGTCCTATTTTCTTGTCTAGACTCAAGAATGTGCAATTGTGTAACTGAGATTAAACACAAAAGACTAGTGTTTAATTCACTCAGTGTTGGCTCTGATACCAACCTGTCACACCCCGAATTTCCACGTGTCACCGGTGGGCCCGGTGGGGAGTATCGTGACGTGGTTGGCAACATAATAGTCAAACAACACAATTATATAAATGCACAGCGGAAGCAAAAGATAATATATTACAATCCGAATATAAAGTAATATCCAGTATTACAACGGAAGGTAAAGGATCCACAGGCGGATCTTTAAACATATCATTTGTTCAACAGACTTTAGACACCTAGAACTTGCAAGATTCCTTATTAGTACCCTGAGCTTCCAGCCAATTACGTTCAGTACCTGTCACTTAACCCTTTTGGAAAATACGTCAGTTTTCACTGGTAAATACACTCAACCTACTCATTTTGAAAAGAGTTTGTAAATTTGTTTGAATGCACTTGGCACAAAATATATCGACACTTTGATTAAAATGCACAGAGGCAAAATTAATCTTTTATACTTGGAACAATTATATTTATAACCTTGTATACAGATTTACATGTTCGTTATACGTTCAGGGCCCGATGTAGAAACCGAGTCAAGATTAACAGACACGCCACAAGTATAGGCCCACAAGAGAGTGGGATACCGTTTCCCTTAGGCAACTGTCAGGTGTATGCCTACACCCCGTGCGTAAGACGTGACCATTTTATAACACAATGATGTCAAGGATATCCGGGACATGGTCATTAACCCCTAAAGGTCTTTATTTCAAACAATACAGATTAAACCGGGTTACCTCAATAATTTAACCTTCATTAAGATTAAATATTCAATACCCGACCAAGCGGTATCGTTATACCGTATTCCAAGCTCGTATAGGGAAAATAAGTTAAGAGTATTTACCTGAGCTAGCTCCTGTCCTTAATAGCAAGAATTAATAACTCAGCCTTATTCACTTAAGTATGCGTAGGTACAATTTACCGGAAGGCTCTAGTCTGGAATGATGGTATAAATAACCAATTAGAATGCTAACGGGTCTTTAATTAAGCCTAAGCTTAGACCGATTAGTCTTAAGGAAATATACGGTTCAAACGCATGATTAAGCGAAGACCGGAATAGAATGTGTTTTAGACCCGACAAGTTTGAAGACTTGTCTAATATGGGTATTTGATACACACTCTGAATTTGAGATAAAACCGATAAGGTTTGACCCGTTTCGGCTAACTTTATATAAACTAGTTATATAAACCGAACCGATCGCGTAAAAAGCGTAACGGGTAACCGAATGGATCACGAACAGGTTTCCTAAGTTAATATGCCTTAAATATGTTGTGGTATCAGTAGGATACCTTCCATTATGCCCAAAACGAGTTTAATCTCAATTTAAGCCCCGTAGGGGTATTTTGGTCATTTACCTAAGGCATATATACTACCTGTCATACAACTACTCGAACGATGTGACCATAAGGTCACTTAATGTGTTTGGTCGGATCCTAATGATTGACCAAACGGGTCGGGTTCGAAAGTAGAAGCGATTGTTTAGATCGCTTACCTTTACGACCCTATATAAGCACTAAACTAAAGTGACGAGCTAAGCATGTTGAAATATGCTTAACTAAGTTTAGAAAACAAGTTTGGTATCAAAACAAACGGTTTTGATACCCATAAGTAGTTTGGTTACAAAATACGCAAGAATACGTATTCTGGCCGAAACTACGGCTCGTCACTGAGCCTAGATAACGTGGAAATCAGTAGGTATAGTCACTAGGGACTATAACCATCGTGATCACGCTCACGTTATGAAGTTCAAACGAACTTCGCATCGACCTTAAACTGGTCAATGCAGATAGTCAAACAAAGTTTGACTTTCGGACTCGTAAAGCAATAAAAGAACGAAAGAATACTTACGAAGGGTCCCCGAAAGCTCTCGATCCGATTTACCTTCAGGTATGAAGTATAACATCAACTTAGAAGGCTTAAAATCAGATTAAGTGTGAGAAATGAAGTGAAATGTGATGGGTATTTATAGATTTCGGTCCACCGTTAGGATCGTTTCTTGGAGAAGAGGGCACGATCAAGGCCGTACACTTGTCGGAAGGTTATGGTGCCTAAATTGCCACTAACCATAGGAAATCAACATGTGGCATTGAGATTGGGAGTGCCAAACAGCTGCAACCAGCTGTTTGATACAATTAATCTGGTCAAAAGGGGCCATGCGGCCCGCTTCAGGATGACCCTAATCTAATGCGGGCCGCCTGAGGGTCCTGATCAGACAACAAGTTTCAGAAATTACAGTTTCAGTCCCTGCACGTGTTTAAGGCCTTTTCCGACACTTCTAAGGCCCGTAAAGCCAACTTTAAGGCCCTAAAATGTTGCCTAAACATTGTGGACACGAAACATGCTAAAAAATGTGTCTGATGATGGTTCGTTTGGTCGTACGAACGCGATGTTCGCTTAATTACGACGGAATGCGCATAAGCGCGAAAAACGATCCAAATGACGTGACGAATGGATTTTTCTTAAGGCGAACACTAAAATATAATGTAGTCATGCTTACATAAATTTTTGGATGTCCGGATGTATTCAGAACGTAGGTTATGCGCGAAAATGCAAACTTATGCACTTTTTGACGCTTTTAGTCCCTGATCCTTCTACACTTGATATTAACATGCTTTCTTGCACTTCGAGTCCTCTAACTTGACTTTTATGGGCCTTAAGACATAACCATACTTTGTTAAGTCCTTGGGTAACTTTATGGTTACCCGAAAAGTCATAAATTTCAACGTTGACGCTTTTAACCCCTCGCACACGAATTTGATCATAACTTTCTCATACGATAACGAAACTTTATGAAATTTTAATCGTGCATTCTAGTGAGCATAATTTACATTTACAAAGCTTCGGGTTTGTCAAAAGGTCACTCAGAGGTATATCTTTAACATGTTGACACATTTAACCCCTGTAGTTTGTGATCTCTCACTTTTAGCTTCGTATGATCCATGATTCATTCGTTTGAAGGTATGAACATTGTGTAGGGTTAATGTTCATTATATTTATTCACAGTTGACACTTAGAATCCGTATAAACACATACTTTCCATGTTTGTCAACTTTAGTCCTTTTATAACATTCTTTCACACGTTCAAACTTTATGACACGTGTCAACATATTATAGGACGTGAATTTTCGAGGTGTTACAGGTAGTTTGGTCATTTTAATTTATTCTTTTAATTAATTAAAACAAAATTAATTATATATTATATATATATACATATACAGACATTCAATCAAACCTAACTAACACACACCGTACAATCAACTCATCTCCTCTGCAAACTACTCATCTCCTCTGCAAACCACTCATCTCCTCCCTCACTACCATTCCGCCCACCACCTACACCCTTCAACACCACCACTCCGGCAACCGAGACTGGAACCACCCTCAACATTTTGATCGGAACTCTTCAACCCATGAAATCCTCCTTCAGATGTGAATTAACCCTCGCAGATCTCGATCATCGATTCATGTATCTAAGGGCTCAGTGAGTTAATTGCATCTCTCTTAACACACACACACACTCTTTCTAAACCCCTGTAACCTAAACCGACAGAGAAACCCTAGATCTAGTTCGTCATCTATTGCCCTCTTGCCGATTCCCAAATCTCAGGTATGTCACCTCCACCGCCAAATCCAACCACCGTTGTCTGAGACATCCCCACATTATCACAGGTAGAGAGAGAGACAGGGGGTGAGAAAGAAAGATAACGGTAATGTGTTCGGTAAGGCATTTCCTATTTTAATAAAAAAAATAATTATTACAAACTTATACAAAAAAAACCATTAATAAAAACAAAGGTTAAGAATACCTAAAGTTGAATGTTGAGTTTGTTCACACCAAGCCCTCGCCAATGCAACTTCTTCAGCAACGATCCATTTTTGTTGTTTTCGTCTGGCGGTTTCAACTACTTTATCCTCCTCGGTTTTTTTCTTGTGACTTCTTTTTTTGATGGGTTTCGATGCGGAAGGACCATGATTGGGTGGTTGAGTTTCGGGAACGGATTCGTATTGTGATAGGTCGATGGAGGTTGGTAAAAGGTCGATGGGCGATTGTGAAAACGGGGTAGGTATCGAATCGTCGTTGTGTGAGAAGTTAGTAAACACACGATTCCCGATATACGATGCATAACCCGCCATGTCGAGCATAGAAGAGTGTATAAAAATGGACGAGCTATTGGACGAGTGGGTGGTGGGCTAGGATTATTTTCTTGGAATCCATATGGGTTGCTCGGGTCATAAGGACGGTTGTAAGGATGCATTTTTTTCGTTTTGTAGAAGGAGAATGTGAGTTTTATAGTAAAGATGTGGTTGAATGTGGTAAAAAATGGAAGAAAAATGTGAGTTTTTATAGTGAAAAAATGGAAGAAATTTTTTATTTTTTTTAATATAGCCGTTGGCCAACGGCTAGCCCAAAGGTTCTTTTCTTTTGGCCATACACAGCCCGCCATGTCAGCTCACTTCCCCCGCCCCACGCCTGGCTTGAAACCCAAGCCCCAAGGGCCACGCCCCAACCCAAGCCCACCCGGGATGGTGGCTTGGGCGTTTTCCCCCAACCCACGCCCAAACCCAAGCCCCGTTCCCCATGGCCTTACCATCTATTCTTTAACACAAATATATGTCAAGTTGAAAGCTTGTAAAAGCAAAAGTCGAAAAAAGAAACAAACTCTTAGGCTACACGGTATGGGGGTCGTCCCCCTACCGTCCCGGTCCGTCGCCGGTTTGAACACCGTGCCGCCACCCCCGTCGCCGTCCAGTCATCGTCCTCTCCGTCAGTATTCCGACGTTCAGGACGGAGCAAAACAATGGGTGCCCCCTCCGTCGCCGGTTTGAACACCGTGCCGCCCCCTCCGTCTTCATCCCGTCGCCGGCTTCATCTCCGTCACCATACCCACAAGCCTTACATGGCAAGGAGCTTTCCGTCGTATGATACATTGAAGGCAGAGATCGGGTCCCACACAACATGCTTTGAGCTTATCCGCTTCCATGTTGTGTTTCCACTTCACAATACTTCCACCTCGATCTACCCACTTCAAAAAGGTTCATTAGCAATAATTAAAAAAAAAAAAAAAATAGATAGCATAATTTTGTCCCACTAGGTTCTCCATGTCATTGTCTGAGGGGTATTTCAAATCTTTGACTAATAGTCCAAAGTCGTTAAATATTTGCATTAATTATGGGACGAGTTCATAGTTGTTAGGAGTGAACAGCGGACGATAGTGACAAGCAACCTAACGCTACGTAGCGATAGCGATGAAATAGCGGGCGCTATTTTATGTTTAGCGATACACTAGAAGAAAATTTTAGAAATATTTTATATGTATATTATATCCATATACGGTGTATCTATACGTATATTTAACAAATAAACCTAAAATCCAGCTATTGTATATGGATATTTTATAGCTACTGTATTTAAATTAAAACAAAAAAAACCTGAAATCCTGCTATTTACTCACTATGGAGGGGCCAAAATCAGATAACGATGAATGAGTGCTTCAGTACGTTATTCGCTATAGCGCTTGCTATGAGTGTTGTTAACAACTATGGACGAGTTCTTGTTCTTAACTTATATGAGTAAAGTTTAGCTAGCAACAATAGAACTAGAAGACTACCTCGCATTGAAGTGACAGAGAGAAAGGGATCACTCTCTCCATTAAGTGAAAATTTGCAAAATCCAAAAACTTCATCCTGAACGGGACACGTGACTCTAATTAGTGTAGGCAAATTGCAAAACACGGTCTAAAAACATAGAGATAAATGCTTACATTTTCTTTTGATAAAGAAGCTTTGGCTATTGACAATGAGATATCCCGAACCCTACCAGGGCCACTTCCAACCGATACAAGATATTTTCTGTCAGGACTGAGACAGATAAACACCAATAAACATCAGACAAAATAAAAATAAAAATCTAAAGCCTGACTAAGAAACTAAAGTTAACCTGAAATCTAAATTCTTCACAGGTGTATGAGCCTTAGGCGCATCAAGGATTAATGCCATGCTAGGCCACTTGAACACCCTCAATTCGATGGTATCATCACCAGTGGCGGACCCAGGATTTTTTTCCTGGGGGTGCGGAAATTTTTTAAAGATTTTAGAGCCCTACCGATATAAAAAAATCGGTTCATAGCGGGTCGGATCGGGTCATGTAAAACAAGTAAAAACAAACAAACAAAGTTTAATGGCGTGTCGAATCAGATCGGGTCGGGTCCATTTCAATTCTCAAACAATCAAACCCTAACTTCCTATCACATTAACAAACAAAAAAACATCAAAGTTCAAACTATCCCAACTTTTATTTCTCTTAATCATTCAATAAAAGAATAAAAAAAAACTTATCTATAACATACCTTGGTCTTTAACTAGAATAACCCGGCGAAAAAAAGTGGTTCATCCCCTTTCCTCTTGAGAAATCGCGCCATAACTTCCCTACTCATTGTTCATTCCTAATCCTATCACATACAAAATAAACCAAGGATCTTCAAGTGTTCAACCATAGCCCATGTTCCGTAATTTTCAATTTAAAATTTTGAATTTCAAGCACTAGTAATTATTATTTGTCAACCAACAATTATATAATCAACAAACATGTTTGCCAAGTGAGGCAGAGGGAGGGCGGGAGTCGCTGGCAAATGGCAGCGATTTGGGTTTTTTTTTTTAATTACGTGGACGGGTTTGTTTAACAAAACTAGTAGTTGGGTTGGGCTTGAATGGGTATTAAGTTATTGGGCTTGATGGATTGAATTTAAGTTTTATTAAAGGGGTTAGTAGGCTAACTTGTTTACATAATTTGATCGGGTTTCAATCCGTGTTCACAATTTTTTTACATAAATTCCTAACATTTTTTTCTAAGGGGTGCGGACGAAAATTTCCAAGGGGTGCGGTCTGGATTTTTCGCGAAAAATACCACTAAATTTTTTTTTTCAAGGGGTGTGGCCGCCCACCCACCCCAAAACTTGGGTCCGCCCCTGGTAACATGTGCTTAAAAGGTTTTTCTTGCTTTAAGATTTTGTACATAATGCTTTGGTTGATATACATGGTTTATAAGAAACCCATGGGCTGTTAACTCATAAGGCCGGAGGGTGTGGAGGCGTCACCCCCGCCAACTCATCATCTATAACGCCCTGGGGCGCTCTACCTCCTCTACACTATAAATAAGCAACAACATTTAATTTAGGGTGATTGTATCCTTGGCTTTGGGTGTGTTTCAAAAAAAAAGATTATGTGGTTATGCTTCATACATTTATATACTATTAATTTGGAACATTTGTATGCATGTTTGGCTGTAAATTGTGCTTAAGTGGTTGTACCTTAATCAAATAATGGTTTCATTACTTTACCAAATTCAATATGTTTTGTATGCATGTATGGTTGTAAATTGTGCTTAAGTGGTTGTACCCTAATCAAATAATGGTTTCATTATCTTACCATATTCAATCAGTTTGATCCACTCTAAGTTGTGTTGTTTTATTTGTAAATTATTATTATTTATAATAATCTAATTAGTTTAGCCAAAATCTTGTATAAATATAATTTGCAACATATTGATGCAATGGTTGTTGTAATGTATGCATTATGGTTTTTATAGTGGTAATGATATATATTATATATAGATTACGATGAATATGTCAAACGGGAAAAAATAGACGCGGGTTCATCGTAACGCGCGAGTGCTAGATGAACTTAGTTATTTTATTCTATGTTTTACGTTTCAGTTTAATTTATTCACATTAACACACCGCAACTTCAGTGTCGGTGGTCGCTAGCAGTAGTGTGGCCTTAGTGCTCGCCCCCGCCGCAACGCGGGGGCTACTTAATACTAGTTATCTATAAAAATTACTTACTTTCACTCACAAATGGCTAGTGTAGCCAAGGTACAAGTTTCTTTACCTAAGGTCTTTTTCGCTCTCTTTACACCATCTCTCCCCCTTTAAATTACCACTTAACCAAAATATGACATGTGACTAAATGGCGCAAGAGGAAATGGTAGCGCAAGAACATGTGGCGCAGGAGAAAGGTTTTGCAGTTTGATAATGGCGCAAGAGAGCATGGCGCATGGGGGTGTTTGGTGCAACGCAGTGCGTAGTGTAGTGTTGAGGAAAACGAAGAGTCAGTAGCACAGGAGAATTGTATGTGTTGCGCCATATGGCGCAGGAGAGTGTTCAATGTCCATTTTGGTAATTTAGGATAGTCAGAGTTTAAATTATTAATTAAGGTGGTTAACAAGGCTAATGTGGTGATTTTCCCCACAACAACATCATATAGGAGGACTTTTGATAGGGATCCGTAGAGTGGATCAAGCTCCAAGATAGATAACCCTTAGAGGGGTCAAGCTCCAAGAAATTTAGAGATGAAAGACAAGATTTTCTGTAATTTTTCTTCTTCCTTTCATGTCAAACGTAATACAACTTAAATAGGGAAATACATAACAAAGTGGTGAACGTGGGAATGCTAATGCATGAAGTGGAACTAGAATTGTGCATGAAAAAAGTAAACGTGCAAATGATTTAGTTACGAAGAAAACGTGGTCAAACATGCATATGCTCCACTTACGAATACGGGTCACGTGGGTGGATCCGTATCAATACCCGCCCCTTCAAATTGTCCTTGTCCTCAAGGACGGAATGATTTCTCCAAGGCGGTCGCCACTCGATTCTTCCAGTAGCATTTGGTTCGGTGTCAATGGGGCGCCACGGTGGTTGCCATGGCGGTCGCCACTCATGTCTTCCAGCGGAACTCGGCTCCATCTCGACGTAGCGACATGGCGCATGCCATGGTGGTCGCCACTTGATTCTCCCCAGGGCATTTGGTGCGGTATCGATGGCGCACCATGGTGGTCGCCATTCGCGTCTCCGGGTGGCATCATTTACAAGATCTTTATCCTCCTTTATCAAGGGCACAGGAGTTTTCTTTTCTTCAAGAATCCTGTAACACACCAATGAAGATTCCTTTGTGAAATTCCACCTATTGTTGACGTTCACAGCCAAAACTTCTTCTAGGTCTTCAACATCTAAACAAAAATTTGATTCTTTAGTAACCTCCAATGATGTTGATTTGCCGATCGCATGGGCGAAGTTGTTAGAGCCGAGTAATGGTGGGGATGGTGTTTGTGGAAGTGTAAGGGCAGGTGGTTGTACATACGGTTCCGGTGACGGCGTAGGTTTTGGTGGCAATTTTGGTACCGGTATTGTTTTTGGTGTAGAGAATGTGGTCCGTGTGGGTATGAGTTTTGGCGGTGGTGGCGGCGGTGGTCGAACAGGGAGTGGAGGTGGAGGTTCTAGGCTGAGTCGGGCACAAAAAAACAAGAGTTGTTGTTGTTGTACCGCGAGAAAACTCCACATGGTGTCAAGCATGGACATGGTATGCGAGGCTTGTTGGGCGGCAATTGCTTCTTGTTGGGTCGCTAGTCGTTCGACCATGTAGACTAAGTTCGTGACGCCTTCTTCGAAGCTTGTACGAGGAGGCATGATGATCGAGAATGAAAGCACCAATGTTGCAACCCTTAAGTGGGTCAACCTCTAAATAGAAATAGAGAGGGATAGATAGAAACAAATATAACTTTCTGCAAATTTTCTTCTTCCTTTCATGTCAAACGTAATACAACTTAAATAGGGAAATACATAACAAAGTGGTGAACGTGGGAATGCTAATGCATGAAGTGGAACTAGAATTGTGCATGAAAAAAGTAAACGTGCAAATGATTTAGTTACGAAGAAAACGTGGTCAAACATGCATATGCTCCACTTACGAATACGGGTCACGTGGGTGGATCCGTATCAACTTTGAAGGAGTTCTGATTGAAATAACGCCACCACAAGTCACCAAAGAAGTGACGGCGGCCATGTCGAATTTGTGCTCTAAGGAGATGTGAAGGCAGTGCGAAACAAGGAGTGTCAGTGGTGGTGTTGTACATCGAAATTCCATTGAACCCGGTTTAAGTTAAAAAGCCCATGTTGTGGAGTAGTGGAGGTGCATGGCTTGATAGCATTTATTAACCGATAAAACCAAAATTGTTTGTAATTAAAACTGCTGAGTTATGAAGATCTAAAAGTGAAAATATAATTATGTTTTAGCTCTTCACCGAATTAAACTTCGTGGTCTAGAATATACTAGACATGCACCCTATTTTTTTCTTAGAAACTTTTTTAATAATTATAATAACAAAGGTGACGGTGGCATATTATATCATATCGGGGAGACTTGTAGACAAATGGAGGTGGTGGAGCGTTGTACATGTAATTAGGCAATGGTGATATTAAAATGTGTGCAATTATAACACTATCACTATATATACAGACTCAATGGACGTATACTAATCCTATAAAGTGGTGCTATCTCGTAGAGCATATAGAGTAATCTAATCTCCAAGAGAAGTTGCAAAGAAAAAGGGACTATGTTTGGGGTAATTTTCTGATTTTTTTTTTCAAATGAAAAACAGTACAAGAATTAAATTAATTAAATATGTATGGGTAATAAATGCAGCTCAACTATTCTAGTAATTAGGAGCAACAACTATTATTAAATAATATGTGTATGAAAATACTTTATTCAAACTAAACATGGAAAATAAAAAATGCAGCAACGGTTCGAATACTTGAATCCAGTAACCTTGTGAGCTTCCTGAGAATTCTTTTGGGCCTGTCAGCAGCCACGGTGTCCTTGTGGCCCGCATCAACTGCCTTCCCCGTCAAAACAAGCTCGTCCTCGAGCTCGATTTCAAAATCTGATGCAGAAGTCTTCATAAGGTTCCAAGTAGCTTTCGTGGATTCATGATTCTTCCATCCAACCAGGACTTGTAACTTACCCAGCATCCGACGACAATGGTCCACAATGTGGCTTGGAAATATCCTGCGTTCTTTAATTTCTACATATCCATCTTATAAAATACATGATCATTAATCATAATATAAAAATAATAGAGTTAATTACTAAGGTGGACATTGTGTTTTTGGTAGAGTAAGCGTTTAAACCCTTAGACCCAAAAGGTGTTACTTTACTCAAACCACAGGTACCCCGTATGTGTAATTATTAATGAACCCAAAATAATATATGATAATGTAATGTGAAATTGTGTATTAGCTACCCAAACATTGTTAGCAGCATATCATACATCATAACAAAAACCATTATAATAACGAAGTTGATGGATGCATATCGAGGAGACAATTTAATGGAGGTGGTGGAGGAGTGTTGTGCATGTACGGAGGCAATGGTGAAGTGAAGTCAAATAGAAGAGTGCATATTTTTAATTAGATATTGGTTTGAAAGAAACGAATTAAAATATAATTATTACTATATACGTCCACTTGATTTATACAAATTCAATAAACCGGTGCTACCACATGCAATGATGTCACATATTTAATTTAAAAACTAATTACTAAAGAGAAATTTAACTTCTAATAACCTTTCTATACTGATGATTGTTAGATATATGAATTTTTTAGGTTAGTGACAATTAAAAGACATGACTTGGTATTCTAGAAAAAAAATAAAATAAAAAAAAATAAAAAATAAAAAAAATAAAAAATAAAAAAAATAAAAAATAAAAATTTGTAGATTTATGTTGGTTTTCATTGCTGATCCGGTCGTATGGGTTTTGGACGAACCGAAGGTTGAGGCTGAAGAGGAAGAAACTGTAACGGTTTTTAGTAATCTGCCAACATTCCATTGGATTGTTTATAATTCCTTCACACTAGTGAACGAAAGTGAAAATCCATAAGGGGATTGAATTACTATTTTAATTCCATTTCTACTTTTACCGATAAGAATATTATGTCAAAAATGAGAAACGTGATAATTACCAATTATTTGTTTTTATTGATAGATAAAAAAGAATAACACACAAAGATTACAAGTACAGAAGTTGATAAATGTCATTACATGTTGAGACTGTGTTAAATCACAAAAATACAATTGATTAAGAAGTAATGGCAGAAGAAAAAAAGAAGTTGAATTGAATACAAACATTTTGATGGTAATGACAACTGAATTGTGCTTCAGTCTTGTTGTTTGAATACCTTAATGCTTTAATAATGTCTTGGTGGAGGTGGCGACTTGTAGTAGTAAGCCGGAGGAGGGGTGCTTTGATGGTGGAGGTGGTGATTTGTAGTAATATGGATGGTGTGGTAGAGATGGAGATGGCATGGGAGGAGACTTGTACGCATACGGAGGTGGTGGGGGAGGAGGAGATGGTGGGGGAGGAGATTTATACATATATTGGAGGTGGTGGAGATGGTGATGGTGGAGGTGGAGATTTGTAGATATATGGAGGTGGTGGAGATGGTGATGGAGGGGGTGGAGACTTGCAAATATAAGGAGGCGGTGGTGATGGTGATGGTGGGGGTGGAGATTTGTACACATACGGGGGTGGTGGGGAAGGTGGTGGAGATTTATACGCATATGGAGGGGGTGGAGATGGTAACGGAGTAGGTGGAGACTTGTAGACATAAGGGGGTGGTGGAGATGGTGAAGGAGGAGGTGGAGACTTGTAAATGTATGGAGGTGGTGGGGATGGTGATGGTGGGGGTGGAGATTTGTACACATACGGGGGGTGGTGGGGAAGGTTATGGAGGTGGAGGTGGTGGAGACTTATACACGTATGGAGGGGGTGGAGATGGTGACGGAGGAGGTGGAGGTGGTGGAGATTTGTATACGTATGGAGGTGGTGGGGATGGTGAAGGTGGGGGTGGAGATTTGTATACGTATGGAGGTGGTGGGGATGGTGAGGGTGGTGGTGGAGACTTGTAAACGTATGGAGGTGGTGGGGAAGGCGACGGTGGTGGTGGTGGAGACTTGTAGATGTATGGAGGAGGTGGGGAAGGCGACGGTGGGGGTGGAGACTTATAAACGTATGGAGGAGGTGGGGATGGTGATGGAGGAGGTGGAGGTGGAGGTGGAGACTTGTAGATATAAGATGGTGGAGGAGACTTGTGAAGATAGGGTAGATGTGGCCATGTGTGTTTGTTTTACTTTTACCGGTGGTGGTGGTGGAGACTTGTAAACATATTTCGACTTTGGCAAAGTATGCTTCAGCGGTGGCAATTTCCAGCCTTTAGACTGTGGAGAGTTATAACCATAAGGCTTATCGGCTACAACGATGGTGGCTAATAAAACAAAAGCATACATAAGTTGAGGCCAATGCCTCAACACCCTAAGGCTTCCCATATTAAGACCTCTTGCTTTAGAAAACAAAGACTTGTATTTGTGTGTGTTAAAGTGGTTTGATTACAACCTTTATATAGCAATCGCCTACATTATTTTAACACATAATACAGGTTGTAACAATATTATTTAAATTAGCAAGGCCTTCATGGTTGACTCTATATGATCATTGAACTAAAAGGATGTCTCTTTGAGGAAGTCAGATAGAGTAGTTGATGAGTGCCAGTAGGATGTTTTCAACGCGTTCGGGAAATATGTTTTTGCTATGGTGTCGGAGAATTTAAAAAGTTTAAAATTAATTTCAGATTGTTTGCAATGGTGTTGGAGAATTTAAAAAGTTTAAAATTAATTTAAGATTGTAGTGTTTACGCAGAAAAAAAAAAAAAAAAAACTTTTTAGTAGCAAATGGAACCCTAATGTTAAAGGATTAGTTTCTATTTGTGACAGAAGAAAGAGACTTTTTAGTGTGTACTTTATTTATTCTATATTAACTAGGGACGAGCGTTTGGTACCAGGTATCAGTACCGAATTATTTTCAGTACCGAATTGGTACCAACTTTTTGGTTTTTTTTATACCGGTGCTTTCAGTACGGTACCAGTGTTTTACCGAATTTTGCCTTCAAATAACGGTCTTGTACCGGTACCGATACTAAGCTCATCCCTAATGTTAACTATGAAAATTATTTTCACTCACAAATGGCTACTATAGCCAAGGTACAAGTTTCTATACATAAGGTCTTTTTCTCTCTCTTTACACCATCTCTCCCCCTTTAATTACCACTTAACCAGAATATGACATGTGACTAAATGGCACAAGAGGAAATGGTAGCGCAAGAACATGTGGTGCAGGAGAAAGGTTTTGCAGTTTGATAATGGCGTAGGAGAGCATGGCGCGTGGGGGTGTTTGGTGCAGCGCCGTGCGTACTGCAGGGTTGAGAAAAACGAAGAGTCAGTAGCGCAGGAGAAGGGTATGTGCTACGCCATATGGCGCATGAGGGTGGTCAATGACCATTTTGGTAATTTAGGATAGTCAAAGTTTAAATTGTTAACTAAGGTGGTTAACAAGGCTAATGTGGTGATTTTCCCCACAACAACATCATATAGGAGGACTTCGAAGGAGTTCCGATTGAAATAAGGCCACCATAAGTCACCAAAGAAGCGACGGCGGCCATGTCGGATTTGTGCTCTAAGGCGATGTGAAGGCATTGAGAAACAAGGAGTGTCAGTGGTGGTGTTGTAGCAGGCTCATCTGGTAAAAGTGTTAGGGGTATTGAAGGTCTTGACCCGTATCAGGTTTATGTACCTGATTGGGGTGTGAAGTTAGGTGATAGTTTCAAAGATGCTATTGTCTGTGAGGATGTGTTGAGCCATATTGCTCCTCCCTTGGTTCATGGTACTATTGCTGAGATGGATGATGATATGATGTTGTCTCGTATGATATTAAGTACCTGTAACCTTCCTGCCATGCTTCCTCAAGGAGTCGCCCATTTTCGTAAGAGGATGCATAAATATGAGGAATTTTCGAAGAAAAAGGACAAGATGAAGGCTACTGTGAGCACTTTGAAGAAAGAAAATGAAGGTTTGGTGAAAAAGGGGGAAACTTTGACAAAGAAGGTTGAAGAGTTAACCCAAAAGCATGAGGCAGAGGTTGGTGAGTTAAAGAAGCAGGTGGAAGCCTTGGAGGCTTCGAGGGTTCATCTTTTTGATGACAACAAATGGCTGATTGAACACGGGTTTCAACAAGTTGTCACTTACCTCCTGCATTCAGCTGAGTTTAATAGTGTCCTGGGTGGTGTGTATGGTAAGCTTTTAGAGCATGGGAGGCAACAGGGTTATGTTGCCGGCTACAAAGCTTGCCAGTCTGGTGATTCTCAAGACAAATCTTCCCTTTACCGCCCCGAAGCTCTCAAGGTTTTTCAGGATTCAGTCCGAGAGATGGAACGCTTGACTTATCCCTACGTTGGTGAGGTCTCAAAATGTTTTGGCAAGCACATATCTGTTTTGCAGGATTTGAAACCACGTGGGCTTGATGAGGTTGTCTGCAAGGAAGTGCTTGGATCTTTGTCAAAGAAGCGTTCCTGCTTAGGTGATAGTGAAGATACCTTTTCTGGTGCTGGTGAGGGCTCGAAGGATCCAAGTCTTGAAGCCTATGGGACGGCTGCTGAGGAAGGTAAGAAGAAGAAGAAGAAAGCTAAGAAAGCTAAGGGTGATGAAGCTGGTGCATCAAAATCTGTGGTGAGTGATGCCAAGTAAAAACTTTTAGGGTTCATTCGTAGCTTTCTTAGCATCTTGTTGAACAATGTTATGTATCTTTATTAAACACTTTAGGTTTCGCAGAAAACCCTTAAGGTTTCTGTTTTATGGTTGTGTTTAGCCTTGATGGCTTATTTGAACAATATCTGCATGTACAAACCTTTAAGGTTTGCTTGAACTTGTTTGACCACTTGGAAGCCCTAAAGGCTTTTTATCTTATGTTATTATCTTTCTATTATTTGCCTTGTGTTGTAATTTCTCATACTAGTTCTTGTTTTTGTGAGGCAGCCTGGTTGGGTTCAGGCCTTCAAGGCTTCTGGCTGTTTGAATGTTCATAGCTTGAAACCTTTGAGACTTTCGGTTACTACTTTAATTTTATGACCTGATGTCTTGGTTTTTATTTTTGAGATTTGGGTTGTGTGCAACTTTTTTACTTGTGCTGTTACATTGCTCCTTGAATTATTTTTTATCTTTATGATATTGTCTTTGTTGGGTTTGTGTTGTCTTTATGTTTTCTATACCTTAAAGGGTTCAGTGCTGCAGTCACTTAGCCTTGGTATTTTTAACAAGAAGACATAGCACCTATCCTATTATTTTCCTTAGTTTGATTTTGGTTCGTAAGCCTATTGATAAATTTTACTAAGGCTTAAGGAACATTTGGTGTGGGTTGTTCGGACCCGTCTATGAGATAACTTTGTTTTCAATTATAAGTCTCATGGAGTTGTATTGATTTAGGAACTCACCCCTTATATAGGTTCATTCAACCCTTGAACCTATTGAGCGATATGGCCTGGGAGCTCATCCCCTTACATGGCCCTTGCCATGGAGTTTTTTGCTAGGTTCTCAACCTGATTTTAGGATAGAAAGACAAATTTGATAAAACATCATCATTCATTCCAGAGATATTGTGTTACAAAAGGTGATCATAGGACAACTCTTGAAATACAACTTTGTGAAATACAAACCAATCTTTCTTGATCAGACATGGAACCTCTTCAGGGTTTTTCCATTCCAATGTCTTAGAAGCTTTTTACCTTCTGAGTCTGCTAGCTTATAGGATCCACCCTTATGTGCTTCAATGACTGTATATGGCCCTTCCCATTTTGGGCCAAGCTTTCCTTGGTTCTCTTTTTTACTAGCCTCATTGTCTCTAAGCACCAGGTCTCCTGGCTTGAAGCGTTCGTGCTTGACTCTTTTGTTGTAATAGGCTTCCATCATTTGTTTATACTTGGCTTCTTGAATTGCAGCTTGGTCTTGTGCTTCCTCTAGGATTTGTAAGTTCAACATGGTCTCTTTTTGGTTTGCTTCGGGATCCATGTTGACCGTTCTTTGAGTTACAACTCCTACTTCAGCTGGAATCACGGCTTCAGATCCAAACACCAAGTTGTAAGGTGTTCTTCTATGGCTTGTTTTTTCGGTTGTTCTTATGGCTCATAGAACACTTGGCAACTCTTCAAGCCAATTGCTTTCGTGCCTTCCCAATCTGGCTTTGATCCCTTCAACTATGCTTCGATTCATCCTTTCAACTTGACCATTTGATTGTGGATATGCCACTGAGCTGAAAACCTGAGTTATTCTGAACTCTTTGCACCAACCGCTAATAGGCTTCTCAGCGAATTGCTTTCCATTGTCGTTGAAAAGCACTCCCGGCAATCCATAGCGACAAATGATGTTTTCCCAAACGAAGTCAATGACCTGTTTGCCCATAATTTTTGCAAGTGGTTTAACCTCCGGCCACTTGGTGAAGTAGTCTATGGCAACTAATAAGAACTTCACTCCACCCTTGGCTGGTGGGAATGGGCCGACAATGTCCATTCCCCATTAATGAAACGGCCATGTTGAGGATATTGGGACAAGTTCATGCTTGGGGCTCTTTGGTACCAGTGCATGGATTTGACAAAAGTCACATTTTTTCAGTTGCTCAGTGGTGTCTCGGTGCATGGAGGGCCAAAAATACCTAAGGTTCATTAGTTTTGCAACCACCGTTCTTGCTCCAAAATGAGCTCCGCATATCCCTTCATGAACCTCTTTGATCAAATACTGGCTTTGTTCGGGACCAACACATCTCAGCAAGGGTGCAAGGGAACCCTTTTTGTAGAGGATTTCTCCTTGCAACACGTACTGTCTAGACTTGACTTTAACCCTTTCAGCCTCTGTTTGATCAGCAGGTAATTCACAATTTTTAAGGAATTTCTTAATTGGAGTCATCCAATTGGGGCCTTCTTCAGTGATTACGTCTTGAACTTCCAATTCTTCGATTGATGGAGTTTTCAACACTTCTACCAATACCTTTTTAGTGAGGTGAGCGAAGGTGAGAGAAGCGAGTTTACTCAAGGCATCAGCTTTCTTGTTTTGAGATCTGGGAATTTGCTTGATGGTACAAGTTTGGAATGTGTTCATCGGCTCTTTGGATTTTTCCTTGTACCTCTTCATGTTAGGTTCCTTTGCAACATAACTGTCGTTCACTTGGCTTGACACCAACAACGAGTCCGTGAAGACTTCAAGCTTTTGAACCTTCATTTCCTTAGCCAACCTTAAGCCAGCTATCAGGGCTTCGTATTCAGCTTCGTTGTTGGTGGTCTGAAAATCGAATCGAAGAGCATACGTGAATTCCAACCCTTTCGGGTTGATCAAAATGAGCCCGGCCCCTGACCCTTCAACGCTTGAAACCCCATCGGTAAAAAGCTTCCAGGCTTCAAGGTGTGAGGGTTCAGTGGCAGTTATGTTTACTTCAGTGATTGTTTGTTTTGGGACTTGTACAATGAAATCAGCCAAGACTTGGGCTTTGATGGCTTTTCTTGGAACGTAGGTGATGTTGTGTTCACAGATTTCCACAGCCCACTTGGGTAATCGCCCTGAATTCTCTGTTTTTTCAAGCACACTTTTTATGGGTTGGTCGGGGACCACTTGTATGGGGTGTGCTTGGAAATATCTTCGAAGCCTTCTAGCCGTTTGGACTAGGGCTAGAGCAAGTTTTTCCAGGGGAGGGTACTTGATTTATGCCAATTTTAGAGTTTTGCTGAAGAAATAAATGTGTACCTGAACTTTGTCTCGTTCAATGGTGAGGGCCGCACTTATTGCTTCTTTAGCAACTGAAAGTTATACTGAGATCAATTCTCCCATTTCTGGGGCTGCAATGTCAGGCAATGAAGCTAGGTGTCGCTTCATCTGGTTGAAGGCTTCTTTAGCCTCATCAGACCATTCGAAGTCCTTCTTGTCAGAGCACCCCTTGAGTGTTTTGAAGAAACGTAAAGACCTTTCAGCCAATTTTGAGGTAAAACGCTTCAGGGCTGCAAGCTTCCCATTTAAGCTTGCTACTTCTTTTTTGCTTCGTGATGGCTTGGTATCAAGAACAATTTTCACCTTGTTGGGATTGGCTTTTATACTTTGTTTTCCGACAATATGTCCCAGAAACTTTCCTTCCTCGAACCCAAACGAGCATTTCTCGGGGTTGAGCTTCATGTTGACCTTTCTTAAGTTCTTGAAGGTTTCTTGGACTTCATTGTGACAACCCTCACTAAACCAGGTATCCGTACGACTTAATTAATAATTAATTACTGCTTAATTACTGTGCTTGCTTGAACTTGTGAATAAACTGCTACTTGCATACTGATACATGCACTTACTTGCATCATACTTTACTTGCTGTCACTACATTATTTACATGCTGGACCTTAGTGACAAACATGATGCACAAAAAGCACAGTAGCACAATACACGGATAACCTATTGAACATGCTGATAAAGCCAGCATCAGGCAGGCACTGCCTCTAAAGGCCTGTAAGAGCCTGAGATACTTTGCTACACTAGTGGTGAGTCTAGGGATATAAGGGTTGTAGAACTGCGTCTCTAGGAATAAGTCACAATGACTGGATGTGCCTAAAACGTACTCTAAGTACAAAACTCAGCACTTTACAAAATAATTCAGCTTCTAGCTAACTAATAAAGTGCCAAAACATGAGGAAAATATTACTAGACACTTTCCAAAGTGTCAGAAATGAGAAGTGTCACTAAAGAGAGTAATAACGACACTTTAAAGCTTTAGTAACGCTTTAACGGATTACTATCCAACCAAACAACCGGACTATACCCGGAACACGAAAATATTGTTATTTTCATTATTTATCTTTTTCTGAGCCAGTTAGGGTCCCTGATTACCCTAACACCCGTTGTAACGCGTGACACACAACTAACCAAGTTAATCTCTAAACTTAACTTAGTTAACCTAACTAAGTAACCAACTAATGGTTGAAATCGAACCAAGGACCCCCCCCCCCTCTCTAACCGGCCCCAAACTAGAGGGGACACACTTGTACCCTTGTTGATTATTTTAATCAACTTTGCTTAGTATCTAGAGGACACTAAAACCATTGGGTAATTACCTAAACTTTGTCTATAAGTTCCATGTTTAATCTAGCATAACATACACTTAACCACAACACACAAACAACTCTCTCTCCCGCTCCTAGAGCTTACGGCCGAACACCCCACACCCATCCATCCATTCTTCAAGTTTGATCTTGCAAGTTCCAAGCTCATTCAAGCATCAAGGGTCTCGTATTAGGAAGCTTAGTGCAAGCGGAACGCGAAGGACCTCTCTACTTAGCTTTTATCCACCTCATTTGCGCATAGATTCTTCCCTAGCCTCGAGCTAGAGGTATAATGCTTAAAACTCGTTCTTGAACTAATCTATGGTGGTTAATAAGATGTATGATGATTAAAACTCGGAATCTTGCATTTTGAAGCATTAAAGTCTACTTAAAACACTAAAAATGGAGGTTAATAGCACATAAGTTGTGTAAATGATGTAGTATTCGAAATGTATGATTATTTAGACCCGATCTATGATGTGGTAGCTCGGATCATCGTTTAACCCGGTTTGGTAAGATCATGGATCTTAACATAAGCTTGTTTTGAATGATACAAGGGTTAAAAGGTGAAACTCTACCACACGCGAATCATGAACTTGTGTAAAAGAGTTTTACTTGTGACATTGTGTTTAAAAACTAGCAGATCTACGTGTCTGCAAGTGGTATTTTCAAAGAACCACGTATCAAAGAAATCATGTATTTTAAAAGATAGATCTTACACTAACAAGCACGATTTTTATAAACCACAAGTGTGTAAACACTTGTGAAATGAAAAGATCCGACAAAATAACAGTTTTTGTAAAAGATGACGGAAAGTTGTAAAAATGGATTTCCTCTAAAAACAAGGTTTTTACAAGATCAAATTACCTTATATGAAGATCTACTAAATTTAAGGGGATTTACACCACAGTTTTGGGAAAACTACAAGTTCATGTAATTTTTGGCAATTTACACATATGTTGATTAGTTGTTGTGAGAAAAGTTGTTCTGATCAAATAAAGAAAATTGTTGAGTTGATTTGTTAAAGAAAATGATACGCTTGAAAGCGTGGCCACCTCCAGTTACAGAGGAAACTCTGGCGAAATTTTTCTAAAAACCTAACACTTAGAACTATTTACACTACAAGTGTTAGAATTATTTTGACATGTTTTCGAAATATAAATTTTGCCATGACTTTATTTACTAAATATTCGGAGGTGGGATTTTCACAAAATTTAACATGATAAATATATATTTTCACATACTGTTTATGATTATTTTGTGAAAATACATAGATATTATTTTTAGAGTAAAAATAATATTTACGAACGTTAACAATCCCAAAATAATACGAACGCTTTCACCATAAATATATAAGTTACACCAGTGATTATATTACCACTCGATTGTTAAACGTAACTTACGCACTTACGGAAATATTTATGAACGCACATGTATTGAATCCCCCATCCTTGGGAAGGAAAATAATTACCAAGTATTTACAAAATGTAAACACGAAATAGTTGTCTAACTATTTCCCAAAAACATAAACCATGAAGCTAAGGCACGGCCGTCCGTCTAATAGAAATTAGCACCTGTAGGTCGTCGCACAGCTGCGTGAGCAGGAGATACTTGGTAGAGACGCTTCACAGTGAGTTCATGTCCCCCTTTTCTCTAACTGTTTTCAGTTTTCTTAACTGCGGGGGTGAAATACATGTTACTTTGATTACAAGTACTTTATATACGGTATGGTTAGCGTAAGGAGGTTTACTACTTAGATCATGTGAGTGGGTAGGAGCAATATGAGGCCATTAGTCCTCATGTCGGGACCGAGGGACAGGAGCGGTAGATCTATCTGGGTGTAGCGAGCCCAGCCCCAGGCCAAACTAGAAACGGACCTTGGGGTGACTTTGTCCACATACTAATGCCGTGGCGAAATCTGCTAGGTTTGAGTCTCCCTATTTGCACTTCACATATATCAGTGGCCTTGCAAACCATTGGTGATCTCAATTCCCTTATTTACTACATACCAAGACTATTTTTATACTCACAAAGGTTTACTTACTCACTTACACATGAACTCGCTCAACATTTTTGTTGATTTTTCAACTTACATGTATTTCAGGAAATTAAAGATCTGGCGCGGTATGTTATGTTTTCCCGCTGCATAAGGGTTCCAAGGTCATCCCAGTTTAGGAAATGTGACTCTTTCCTGGACAAGTCACAAATCTTAAACTGCGTTTATTTCACGTTGATGTTTATGTTTATCAAGACAATGTTTTACGTTATGAGGTTGTAAGTCCCTAAGACAATGTTATGTTACTCTGGTTTTAAAACTTAATCGAATGGATGATCTTGCATGATTTTGTTTCATATAGCTTTGTTATGGTTAAGCTATGGTATTAAGAAGTCACACCAAAATTAACCACGCTTCCGCAAAGCCAGGGTGTGACAGCTTGGTATCAGAACTCTGATCATAGCGAACTAGGATTCCTTCTCGAGTCTAGACTATGATCACTAGGGCTCTCACGAAAACATTTTACTGCATGCCACTTAAGTCCAGATCCAAAACTTTTTACAAACAAATGTTCAGCACATTTTATTATTTATAGGCTCAGCCTGGAGGGCTGAGGCTCGGTCTGGAGGATCGAGGCTCGGTCTAGGTGACCGAGGTAGTTGAGCACGTTGATTTATTATAGGCTCAGCCTGGAGGGCTGAGGCTCGGTCTGGAGGATCGAGGCTCGGTCTAGGTGACCGAGGTAGTTGGCTAGTGAGGCTAGGAAGAGTAAGCTCAGTCATGAAGGCTGAGGCTCGGTCAAGGGGACAGAGGCTCGATCTAAGAGGTCGAGGTGGAGGATAGAGCAGTCTTAGAGACTGGGAAGAATTTGGCTAGTGAGACTAGGAGGATTATTTGACTGACTAACGTGTTTATATGATTATATGATTGATTATTATACGTATATGCGTTTGTGTTACAAACGTCATGCTTTCATCAAGTACTAGAAAGATGCACACTACGAATCCCATGGCCATAGTATCAGGCGACATAGTTTCATCGAAGCACGAGGTGTACATTTCCGATACTACCGGCACAGACGATGACGACTTTCAGCCCTTTTGCGCTGCCTGAAGTCGTAGCAGAGCCTACTGATGGCCATCTTGTTGGGAATTTGCCCCCTTGCCGCTTATCCTGTTGTTGATATGCCCCCCCTCCCGACGTGGCCTCTGACGATGATAACGGTCTACTGGAGGAGGACCCATTCGAGGGCAGGGCCCTATTGCTGCTAGTATTAGACTACTGCATGCGGACGCTCCTGTAGGGGAAACTCATGTCCATTCCCAGACTCATTTGAGTTTCTGACATCCGCATCTTCGCACATACAGGGAAGGCAGCACCACTCACACGACACCGACCCTGATATGGCATCATCAGCTGCATTGGATCCCGCCTACAGCTTTGAGTTTGATCACGATATTGAGGTTGATCCTGCTTTTCCCCCTGGTTTTGGTCCAGACCATGACCTTGAGTTCATACACTTGGACCAGCCCTTGGAGGATCCTGTAACCCCCTGTGTTTATTGATCCAGCTGATCTTGAGATGGAGTTTTTGATCCGGAGCCAGCCGTGGCCCCTGAGCCGGGCGCTGCTCCTGACCCCGCATTGGAGCATGACCCTGTTCATGCCAATGCACCTACTGTTGCTCCTTGATTGATCATCTGCTTAGACGAGAGAAAATTTGGGGTAACTGTGCAAGACAATTTATTATTACGGGGGCCCACGTAATAACGATTTGTAGTGCACAGGAATCCTGGTGGACTCTGCGGGTCAAGCTAATGATAACCAATGCAGCAGGAAATAACTTAAACACGAATGACCAAGGCGATGTAGCCTCGAGTTCGTTTACGAGCAACAAGCCAAATTGGCAAGCCTATGTGAAGGCTCAGAAATTTACTTCCCCACTCATACAGTGAGTATATTTGCGTGTGAAATTGGGTGATTACATGATGGCTTAGGTTGCTATATACACCTCATAGACAACTGAAACGTTGTCTCACCCGCTTCACACCACTTCGACAAAAGGGAATGTCACCCAGACGTGACACAAACACCAGTACGTTGCCAAGGACAGAAGCCGAGCTGCAAGAACGCATCTCACAGATAAATGCACGACATGAAGCCCTCCGCTCTAAGGACAACGATGGCATTACTGGAAATAACCCTCCAACTGGCTGCACCTATAAACAGTTCCTGAACTGCAAGCCTTTGAACTTTGACGGAACAGGAGGCGCCGTTGCATTTGTTCGTTGGTCCGAAAAGACCGACTCCATTCTAAGAATGAGTAACTGTTCGCCCCAACAGAGTGTTACCTATATCTCAGGGATATTTCTAGATGGCACACTCTCTTAATGGAACCTCCAGGTTCAGACCCTTGGCACAGACGCTGCTTATGCACAGAGCTGGGACGAGCTCAAGGAAACGATTGAGAAGAAATGTTGCTTTAAGACTGGAATTTAGAAGCTTGAGGTGGAGTTCAGGAATTTGAAAATGGACGAACCAGAAATTCCTGAACTTGTCCAGCGATCGCACGACTTATCTAGGGTCGCCCCCCTACTTAGTCAAACCAGAGTTCAAAAGGATTGAACGATTCATTTGGACACTTGCACCCCAGATCAGGGGTATGGTTACTACCTCAAAGCCCTCAACCATTGCAGAAGCTATCAATATGGGTGATCTATTTATAACATGAGATGTTATGTGATTGATAACATGAGATGTTATGTGTTGATATTGTTGTATACTTACGTACACTCTACTTACCATGACCTGACCAACGTAAACCATCTTTTAGAAGATGCCGCCGAGACGCGAGACACACATGCCTACTAATGAGGCAGAACTCCAGCAAATTATCGCTGCTGCCATTGCACAATACGCCGCCTCTCAAGGAGGGACTAGTGGAAGCAACTCTGGCAACACTGGCAACAACAATAATCCACCTCATGGTAATACTAAGTCATTTAGACATACCATGACCTAATTGGATATCTTTAGCAATGATGCTAATGCCAAACGTATGTCATAACGTATGTGCAGGATGCACCTACAAGCAGTTCTTAGACTGCAAGCCCGTAAACTTTGATGGCACAGGAGGTGCTGTCGCCTTTGTTCGTTGGGCTGAGAAAACCGAATCTGTTCTTCGCATGAGCAAGTGCGCGCTGGATCAGCAAGTCACCTATATCTCAGGGCTGTTTCTAGATGGAGCCCTATCCTGGTGGAATCTACAAGTTCAGACACTAGGCGAAGCTGCTGCCTACGCGCTGACCTGGACCGAACTAAAGGAACTTATGCGCAAAAAGTACTGTTCCCGCGCAGAAATCCAGAGATTGGAGACCGAGTTTTGGCATTTGAAAATGGACGGTCCAAAGATCGCAGAATACATTCAGAGGTTCCATGACTTATCGCATGTGGTACCCTACATGGTCACTCCTGAGTTCAAGAGAATTGAACGCTTCATTTGGGGACTAGCTCCTCAAATCATAAGCATGGTAACCTCATCCAAGCCTGCGACCATTACTGAGGCGATTGATTTGAGCGTGGCTCTCACAGAGGAGGCCATTCGCCTGAACAAGTTTGATGATGCTGAGCATAAGAAGAAAGAGACTCACGTCGAGTCATCAGGAGGTAGCAAACGGAAGTTCTCAAACTTCAAGCAAGGCGCCAGTGTGGCGGTTAATAAAGGAGGATCAGCTGGCGGTGGAAAGAAAGGAAAAGGATATCAGGGCACCCAGCCCAAGTGTAATATCTGTCAACGCCATCATACTGGCCATTGTAGTGTGAAAGTATGCGAAGCATGTGGAAAGCCGGGCCACTTGAAGGATTCTTGTTGGGCTAGTGCTGGCCGGGGAGGCCAGGGAGGATTTGGGAATAGGAATAACAATCGTGGTGGTAATCGCTCGCAAGGAAACTATGGAGGAAACGGGAATCGAGGCAACTTTGCGAATCAGGCTGGCAATGCAAACCAGAACAACAACCAAGCTGGAAATGGAGGTGGAAACGGGCAAAGACTTGGATGCTATAACTGCGGTGATATCGGGCATTTTAAGAAGAACTGCCCAGAGTTAAACCAAGCCCGTGGAAGAGTGTTCCAAATCGAAGCTAGGGAAGCACGCCAGGACCCCAATGTTGTTACTGGTACGTTCCCTGTAAATCAACGCTATGCATCCGTTTTATTTGATACTGGTGCCGATTATAGCTTCGTGTCGTTAGAATTTAAGAATATGCTTGGGTTAGCCGCTAATAAGTTAGATATTCCCTACTCAATCGAATTGGCCAATGGGAAGTTAGTAGAAGCCAATGAAGTTATCAGAGGTTGTGTGATCGAATTAGGAGAGCGTGAGTTTGCTTTAGATCTACTACCAGCCCAGTTGGGAAGCTTCGACGTGGTGGTAGGAATGGATTGGTTATCAGGCAACAAGGCAGAGATAGTTGGTCATGAAAAGATTGTTCGTATCCCAACCGAAGATGGCGAAACAATTGTGGTTCACGGAGAGAAGCGTGATACGCCGTTAAGGATTATCAGCTGCCTGAAAGCGCGAAAGTGTTTGCAGAAGGGATGTGTTGCCTTCCTGGCACACATTGTGGATAAGAAGGCTGCTGAGCCAAGAATCGAAGACATCCCTGTCGTGAGGGAATACCCAGAAGTCTTCCCAGAGGACTTACCTGGACTGCCACCTCAGAGACAAGTAGAGTTCCGCATTGACTTAGTTCCAGGCGCCGCGCCTGTGGCTAAGGCACCTTATAGACTTGCTCCGTCTGAGATGCAGGAACTGTCGACACAGCTTCAAGAGTTGTTAGACAAGGGTTTTATCCGACCAAGCTTCTCGCCTTGGGGAGCTCCGGTCCTGTTTGTCAAAAAGAAGGACGGTAGTTTTCGTATGTGCATCGACTACCGGGAACTGAACAAGCTGACGATCAAGAATAGATATCCTCTGCCAAGAATCGATGATCTGTTTGATCAACTGCAAGGTCAAGCTTTTATTCAAAGATCGATCTTCGATCTGGATACCATCAGTTAAGGATACAAGAGGAAAGTATCCCAAAGACAGCCTTCAGAACTCGTTATGGACACTACGAGTTCCTTGTTATGCCGTTTGGTTTGACAAACGCACCTGCAGTCTTTATGGACTTGATGAATAGAGTTTGCAAGCCGTACTTGGACAAGTTCATGATTGTGTTTATCGACGAAATCTTGATTTATTCAAAGACGAAGGCTGAACACGAGCAGCATCTTAGAGCCATTCTAGAGCTGCTGAAGAAGGAACAACTGTATGCCAAATTCTCCAAGTGCGAATTTTGGCTACGTGAAGTCCAATTCCTTGGACACGTGGTAAATGGAGATGGAATCCACGTGGATCCAACCAAGATCGAAGCGATCAAGAATTGGGAAACGCCAAAGACGCCAACCGAGATTCGACAATTCTTGGGTTTGGCTGGCTACTATCGAAGGTTCATTGAGGATTTCTCAAAAATCGCTCAACCTTTGACGCTCCTCACCCAGAAAGATAAGAAGTTTAATTGGGGAATCAAACAGGAAGAAGCATTCCAGACACTGAAGGATAAGCTCTGCAATGCGCCAATCTTAGCACTACCGGAAGGTACAAATGATTTTGTGGTATACTGTGACGCTTCGCGTCAAGGATTGGGTTGTGTGTTGATGCAACGCCAAAAGGTTATTGCTTACGCATCGCGTCAGTTAAAAGTGCACGAAAAGAACTATACCACACACGATTTGGAGCTCGGCGCAGTGGTTTTTGCTTTAAAGATCTGGAGACACTACCTTTATGGTACGAAGTGTACAATCTTTACAGATCACAAGAGCCTACAGCATATATTCAACCAGAAGGAGTTGAATATGAGGCAAAGACGATGGGTTGAATTGTTGAACGACTACGACTGCGAGATAAAGTATCATCCAGGGAAGGCGAATGTAGTCGCCGATGCCCTAAGTCGTAAAGAGAGAATCAAGCCCATAAGGGTTAGAGCTTTAGAAATGATTATACAAACCGATCTTTCCTTGCGCATTGGTACCGCGCAGAAAGAAGCTCTCAAGGAAGGAAACCTTGAAGAAGAATATCTCCGTGGAATGGAGAAGCTTTTGGTACCAAACGAAGAAGGAACGTTATGCTTCGAGAAAAGGATTTGGGTTCCTCTGTTTGCTGGTTTAAGGAAAGTTATTTTTGATGAAGCTCACAAATCACGGTACTTTATCCATCCTGGAGCGGATAAGATGTACCAGGATCTCGAAGATTATTATTGGTGGCCTAGGATGAAAGGCGATGTTGCTGTTTATGTGAGCAAATGTTTAACGTGCGCTAAGGTTTAAGCGGAATACCAGAAGCCTTCAGGACTTCTACAACAACCTGAGATTCCCAAGTGGAAATGGGAACAAATCTCCATGGATTTTATTACGAAATTGCCAAGAACGCCAAGAGGCCATGACACTATCTGGGTGATAGTGGATCGATTAACGAAGTCAGCACACTTCTTACCTATCAGGGAGAAGGATAACACTAGCAAATTGGCTAAAATTTACATGAGAGAGATCGTCGCGCGCCATGGAGTGCCTCTCTTAATCATCTCTGATAGAGACGGAAGGTTTGTGTCAAGGATATGGCAATCCTTCCAAGAAGCCTTTGGCTCACAATTGAATCTGAGCACTGCGTTTCATCCGCAAACTGACGGTCAGAGCGAGCGAACGATACAGACTTTGGAGGACATGCTGAGAGCGTGTGTTATGGATTTAGGCGGTAGTTGGGATAAACATTTACCTTTGGTCGAATTTTCGTACAACAACAGCTACCACACCAGTATTGGTGTCGCGCCATTTGAAGCCCTTTACGGACGCAAGTGCCGATCACCCTTATGTTGGGCTGACGCAGGTGATAGGCAGCTTGCTGGTCCCGAAATCGTCCAAGAGACGACAGACAAGATCGCGCAGATTCTTAAACGCATCGAAGCAGCTCGCCACAGATAGAAGGCCTATGCGGACCCAAACCGGAAACATGTGGATTTCCAAATTGGAGAAATGGTGTTATTGAAAGTCTCACCCTGGAAGGGTGTGGCACGCTTCGGAAAGCGTGGGAAGTTAAATCCGCGCTACATTGGTCCTTTCAAAATTCTGGAAAGAATAGGACTGGTAGCATACAAGTTGGACCTACCTGCTGAACTGAATGGTGTTCACGATACCTTTCATGTATCCAATCTAAAGAAGAGTCCAACCCAAGTTACCGTTGCCATTCCCACCGACGAGATTCATGTTGACGACACGCTCCACTTCGTTGAAGAACCTGTCGAGGTCACGGATTGGAAAGTTAACAAGACCCGCCGGAGCAGTGTCAAGCTCGTCAAAGTTCGTTGGAATGCCAGACATGGTCCTGAATACACCTGGGAACGTGAGGACCGGAAGAAAGAGAAATACCCCCACCTTTTTCCTAAGAACCCTGCGTCTACAAGCAGAACTTAAATTTCGGGACGAAATTTATTTAACGGGGGGAGAATGTGACAACCCTCACTAAACCAGGTATCCGTACGACTTAATTAATAATTAATTACTGCTTAATTACTGTGCTTGCTTGAACTTGTGAATAAACTGCTACTTGCATACTGATACATGCACTTACTTGCATCATACTTTACTTGCTGTCACTACATTATTTACATGCTGGACCTTAGTGACAAACATGATGCACAAAAAGCACAGTAGCACAATACACGGATAACCTATTGAACATGCTGATAAAGCCAGCATCAGGCAGACACTGCCTCTAAAGGCCAGTAAGAGCCTGAGATACTTTGCTACACTAGTGGTGAGTGTAGGGATATAAGGGTTGTAGAACTGCGTCTCTAGGAATAAGTCACAATGACTGGATGTGCCTAAAACGTACTCTAAGTACAAAACTCAGCACTTTACAAAATAATTCAGCTTCTAGCTAACTAATAAAGTGCCAAAACATGAGGAAAATATTACTAGACACTTTCCAAAGTGTCAGAAATGAGAAGTGTCACTAAAGAGAGTAATAACGACACTTTAAAGCTTTAGTAACGCTTTAACGGATTACTATCCAACCAAACAACCGGACTATACCCGGAACACGAAAATATTGTTATTTTCATTATTTATCTTTTTCTGAGCCAGTTAGGGTCCCTGATTACCCTAACACCCGTTGTAACGCGTGACACACAACTAACCAAGTTAATCTCTAAACTTAACTTAGTTAACCTAACTAAGTAACCAACTAATGGTTGAAATCGAACCAAGGACCCCCCCCCCCTCTCTAACCGGCCCCAAACTAGAGGGGACACACTTGTACCCTTGTTGATTATTTTAATCAACTTTGCTTAGTATCTAGAGGACACTAAAACCATTGGGTAATTACCTAAACTTTGTCTATAAGTTCCATGTTTAATCTAGCATAACATACACTTAACCACAACACACAAACCACTCTCTCTCCCTCTCCTAGAGCTTACGGCCGAACACCCCACACCCATCCATCCATTCTTCAAGTTTGATCTTGCAAGTTCCAAGCTCATTCAAGCATCAAGGGTCTCGTATTAGGAAGCTTAGTGCAAGCGGAACGCGAAGGACCTCTCTACTTAGCTTTTATCCACCTCATTTGCGCATAGATTCTTCCCTAGCCTCGAGCTAGAGGTATAATGCTTAAAACTCGTTCTTGAACTAATCTATGGTGGTTAATAAGATGTATGATGATTAAAACTCGGAATCTTGCATTTTGAAGCATTAAAGTCTACTTAAAACACTAAAAATGGAGGTTAATAGCACATAAGTTGTGTAAATGATGTAGTATTCGAAATGTATGATTATTTAGGCCCGATCTATGATGTGGTAGCTCGGATCATCGTTTAACCCGGTTTGGTAAGATCATGGATCTTAACATAAGCTTGTTTTGAATGATACAAGGGTTAAAAGGTGAAACTCTACCACACGCGAATCATGAACTTGTGTAAAAGAGTTTTACTTGTGACATTGTGTTTAAAAACTAGCAGATCTACGTGTCTGCAAGTGGTATTTTCAAAGAACCACGTATCAAAGAAATCATGTATTTTAAAAGATAGATCTTACACTAACAAGCATGATTTTTATAAACCACAAGTGTGTAAACACTTGTGAAATGAAAAGATCCGACAAAATAACAGTTTTTGTAAAAGATGACGGAAAGTTGTAAAAATGGATTTCCTCTAAAAACAAGGTTTTTACAAGATCAAATTACCTTATATGAAGATCTACTAAATTTAAGGGGATTTACACCGCAGTTTTGGGAAAACTACAAGTTCATGTAATTTTTGGCAATTTACACATATGTTGATTAGTTGTTGTGAGAAAAGTTGTTCTGATCAAATAAAGAAAATTGTTGAGTTGATTTGTTAAAGAAAATGATACGCTTGAAAGCGTGGCCACCTCCAGTTACAGAGGAAACTCTGGCAAAATTTTTCTAAAAACCTAACACTTAGAACTATTTACACTACAAGTGTTAGAATTATTTTGACATGTTTTCGAAATATAAATTTCGCCATGACTTTATTTACTAAATATTCGGAGGTGGGATTTTCACAAAATTTAACATGATAAATATATATTTTCACATACTGTTTATGATTATTTTGTGAAAATACATAGATATTATTTTTAGAGTAAAAATAATATTTACGAACGTTAACAATCCCAAAATAATACGAACGCTTTCACCATAAATATATAAGTTACACCGGTGATTATATTACCACTCGATTGTTAAACGTAACTTACGCACTTACGGAAATATTTATGAACGCACATGTATTGAATCCCCCATCCTTGGGAAGGAAAATAATTACCAAGTATTTACAAAATGTAAACACGAAATAGTTGTCTAACTATTTCCCAAAAACATAAACCATGAAGCTAAGGCACGGCCGTCCGTCTAATAGAAATTAGCACCTGTAGGTCGTCGCACAGCTGCGTGAGCAGGAGATACTTGGTAGAGACGCTTCACAGTGAGTTCATGTCCCCCTTTTCTCTAACTGTTTTCAGTTTTCTTAACTGCGGGGGTGAAATACATGTTACTTTGATTACAAGTACTTTATACACGGTATGGTTAGCGTAAGGAGGTTTACTACTTAGATCATGTGAGTGGGTAGGAGCAATATGAGGCCATTAGTCCTCATGTCGGGACCGAGGGACAGGAGCGGTAGATCTATCTGGGTGTAGCGAGCCCAGCCCCAGGCCAAACTAGAAACGGACCTTGGGGTGACTTTGTCCACATACTAATGCCGTGGCGAAATCTGCTAGGTTTGAGTCTCCCTATTTGCACTTCACATATATCAGTGGCCTTGCAAACCATTGGTGATCTCAATTCCCTTATTTACTACATACCAAGACTATTTTTATACTCACAAAGGTTTACTTACTCACTTACACATGAACTCGCTCAACATTATTGTTGATTTTTCAACTTACATGTATTTCAGGAAATTAAAGATCTGGCGCGGTATGTTATGTTTTCCCGCTGCATAAGGGTTCCAAGGTCATCCCAGTTTAGGAAATGTGACTCTTTCCTGGACAAGTCACAAATCTTAAACTGCGTTTATTTCACGTTGATGTTTATGTTTATCAAGACAATGTTTTACGTTATGAGGTTGTAAGTCCCTAAGACAATGTTATGTTACTCTGGTTTTAAAACTTAATCGAATGGATGATCTTGCATGATTTTGTTTCATATAGCTTTGTTATGGTTAAGCTATGGTATTAAGAAGTCACACCAAAATTAACCACGCTTCCGCAAAGCCAGGGTGTGACAGCTTGGTATCAGAGCTCTGATCATAGCGAACTAGGATTCCTTCTCGAGTCTAGACTATGATCACTAGGGCTCTCACGAAAACATTTTACTGCATGCCACTTAAGTCCAGATCCAAAACTTTTTACAAACAAATGTTGAGCACATTTTATTATTTATAGGCTCAGCCTGGAGGGCTGAGGCTCGGTCTGGAGGATCGAGGCTCGGTCTAGGTGACCGAGGTAGTTGAGCACGTTAATTTATTATAGGCTCAGCCTGGAGGGCTGAGGCTCGGTCTGGAGGATCGAGGCTCGGTCTAGGTGACCGAGGTAGTTGGCTAGTGAGGCTAGGAAGAGTAAGCTCAGTCATGAAGGCTGAGGCTCGGTCAAGGGGACCGAGGCTCGATCTAAGAGGTCGAGGTGGAGGATAGAGCAGTCTTAGAGACTGGGAAGAATTTGGCTAGTGAGACTAGGAGGATTATTTGACTGACTAACGTGTTTATATGATTATATGATTGATTATTATACGTATATGCGTTTGTGTTACAAACGTCATGCTTTCATCAAGTACTAGAATGATGGACACTACGAATCCCATGGCCATAGTATCAGGCGACATAGTTTCATCGAAGCATGAGGTGTACATTTCCGATACTACCGGCACAGACGATGACGACTTTCAGCCCTTTTGCGCTGCCTGAAGTTGTAGCAGAGCCTACTGATGGCCATCTTGTTGGGAATTTGCCCCCTTGCCGCTTATCCTGTTGTTGATATGCCCCCCCTCCCGACGTGGCCTCTGACGATGATAACGGTCTACTGGAGGAGGACCCATTCGAGGGCAGGGCCCTATTGCTGCTAGTATTAGACTACTGCATGCGGACGCTCCTGTAGGGGAAACTCATGTCCATTCCCAGACTCATTTGAGTTTCTGACATCCGCATCTTCGCACATACAGGGAAGGCAGCACCACTCACACGACGCCGACCCTGATATGGCATCATACTGGGTTTGGAACTCAGGATTGATACTTGACTTCCCGGGGAATGCCAGCTGACACAAGCTTTTCAACCTCTTGGCATGCAGCCAAGCTTCTTTCGGGTGCTAGACTCCGCTTCTTTTGGACAACAGGCTCGATATCGGGTGGTATTTTCAACTCGTGTTCAGCAATGCTTTGAGGGATACCTGTCATATCTTCCGGGCACCAAGCGAAGACATCACTATAGTGTACCTGCAGCTTTTCGAGATATGAGAGAGTTTCTTGTGAAAGGCTTGGATTAACCCTTATCCTTTGTTCAGGATACTTAGGCTTTATGATTAGCCTTTGCTTGTCTTCTTCACTCTTGGAACTTTCCCCTTCAACCATGTAGGCCTCTTAAGTAGGTTGGAGGGTTGCAATCCCCCTCTCGGTAGGAAACTTGACAGTTCCATGACCAACAGAAACAGCCATGTAGAATGCACATTGCCCTGGCCTTCCTATGATCACGTCATAGTTTGAAGGTATATTGATGACCACAAAGGTGAGAGGTTGGACTCTTTCCATCTTGCCTTCGCTGAAACGGACATCAAGGGTTAGTTTCCCAAAAGGCTTGAGGGGTATGTCTGGAATACCTTTTATGGAGGTTCCCGATGGTTGAAGCCTTGAACGTTCCTCATTGCTTAAACGGTTGAAGAACTTCTCAAACATGATTTCGGTGGCTGCACCAGTGTCTATGTATGCTTTGTTTGTTTGTAGTGTACCCACGGTTCCTTCAACCACAAGGGGGTTTGAAAGTGGGTTCTTTTCTGTTGGAGGGAAACAAACACACTGAAGCTCCCAAGCTTCCAACCTCTGTCGTTTGTGAGGAACCTTTCCATCAAAATCCACCATGTTAACTTCCTTGCCCTTTCCTTCGTCCATCTTGTCCCTTACCCCCTTTACTAAGTGAGCAAGTTCCCCGGATTTGACGGCCTCTTCAATCCTCTTTTTCAGTTGAAAGCAATCATTAGTATGATGACCCTTTCTTCATGAAATTCGCAGAACTGGGTGAATTCTCATTTCTTTTGCTTTTGGGGAGAGGTCTTGGAGGTCGGAAGCTTTGTTTCACTTCCTCTGTAGCAAGAATCTCTTGAGGGGTCTTGGTGAGGGGTGTGAAGCTTATGCCCTTTTCCCTGCTGGAGGGGTTCCGGCCTTCAGGCCTTCTTTACTCTGAACCCCTTTGGCATCTGTCAGAGGGTTGAAAGTTTCCCTTCTTTCTAGCTGGGTTGTTGCCCCGCCAGCTTGATCCCCTTTTTCTTTGCTCTTTTAAGTCTACAGCCTCCTCTGCTCTGATGTGGGCTTCAGCCCTTTCGAGAGCTTCTTCCAAGGTCTTGGGCAGGGATTTGTTGAAATCTCTCGTAAGATATTTGGAGGTAATGGCTTTCATAAAACCGGCCACTCTCATCTTTTCGTCTGCCCCTACATATGTGAGACCTTCCTTCTTGTACCTTTCTATGAACTCTTGAAGGCTTTCGTCATCCCTTTGTTTTATCTGAAAGATTACTGTAGCATCTTTGACGTACCGCATTTGCTGTGAGAAATTGGCTAAAAACCCTTTGCTTAGATCATCGAAGCTTCGAACGCTTCTGGCTGGCAGTTCGTTTAACCATATCCGGGCTGATCCAAAGAGAGTTTGCATAAACATGAGGCAGCATTCAGCATTCGACCATTTCTCAATCCTAGCGGCCCCGGTGAAGATATGAAGGTGATCTTCTGGATCCTCAGTCCCATCATATGTTTTGATGTGGGACGGCATCTTGATCTTCGTTTGAAAATCATAATCAGCAATTTGTTGGGAGAAACATGACAAATTGCTTGGTTTATATGGCTTGGCCAAATCTTCTTCCGTTCTTGCACCTGTGTTGTTGTTGTCATTGGTGTTCCCTTGAGTGGCTAGCACTTGATTGATAAAGTGTTGCCACGGGAAGCTCGCCATCATCTGGGCCATCATCTAGGGCATAAGGTTGAAGCCTTGAAGGCTTCCAGGTGCAACTGGGCAGTTTACCCCCAAGGGAATGCTCATAACGGCGCTCCGTGCCAAGGGAAGCACAAACAAAGCTTGTTCCTATGTAGTTGTTGCTGAGGGTCGAAGGCTTGCTACTAGAGATTGTAGGAGCTGGTCCAAAGTCAGCTCGTGCCCTAGTGGGCACCGGCTGTAGCTGGTTGGGAAGAAAAGAGAGGAAATATTGTCGGATTTGGCCTCATGTACAGGTATGGGTTAGGATTTGGAGGAGGATTGCTAGGACCAGCCTCATCCCTAGATGCAGAAGGTTGTGAGTTTGCAAAAGGAGGAATGGGGGGTCCATGAGATAGTGATGGTTCTGGTTCGTCATAATCCAGACGAATCCTCACTCCCTTGTCTCTTTCCCTACTCACGTACTGTGTCATACCCCAACCGATGGCGGAAACATCGGGGCATGGCACTGAGTGAAACAGATTGTCCAGAAGTTTCCATAACAACTATCATTACCAATTAATTAAACAACATGTCCCATACCACGTCTTAAAAGATAACACAGTTATTACAGACAAGATCTAGTCAAATTGTTCTGTTCCGACAACTCAGATTCTTTTATTACAGACAAATTGTTTATTGATTTCTAGACTCTTGTCCTAGTTTCGATTTCATCACAGCAAAACAAAGCAAATAAGCATCCTAAGCACCTATCACATACGTTAAAGTAAAATTCAATACACATAGTGTAAAGGTGAGCATACAAGTTTGATAATAGCATATAGAGTTCGAAATCGTTACGCATAACCAGCACGTACACAGAGTGAAACGAAGCATGTTAGTTACCGACATGAACCTATCGATACCAATGACTGCGGGTTGACTGCCCAAGGCAGTTCGCGATACACACTCACCACTGTGAGCCATGTAACTAATTGTCCTTAACAACCCCTGAGTGAACAGGTGCTGAGTCCAAACTATAGTACTATCGTTGCTAAGGTAGGTAGACAGCATTCCATGTGTAAACATAACAAACAAGCATTCATTAAGTCACGTATAACATGCGGTAACGGTTAGTGTTTAAATAGTGTTTGCATTGTGTGTTTGATGTGATTTGATATAAGTAACGTATGTAACACTCAAAAGTGCGTAAAGCAAAAAGGGATCGAGTATACTCACAGCGATTGAATTGATGGATAGAAGGGAGCGCTAGAGAGTAGGGTTAGCCTAAACAGATTGATAGTATAACGATAAGTGGCGCGTAGAATGATATAGAGTGCAAGTGGTTCGGACAGTAGCTCGATCGGATGGTAGTCCGATCGGACAGCCGGTCGTGCGGTTGACAGTCTGTTCAGACGGTCGCCCGGTCGGATGACCGTTCGAGTGGATTGTTTCCTCCTTTCAGAAGGATGTGTTTGTGTATGATGGCTTGACTTTTGAAGTTTTCATTGTAGCATTTTGAAAACATTGAAGTATCTCTACCTTTCTGGTCGGTCGTTCGAACGACCATTCGATCGGACGGCAGACCGATCGGTTAGACACTTCTTTGCGAGAACAAGTTCGTAGCAGGTTATCACTCGTTCGGACAGTTGTCCGATCGGGTGGCATCCCTTGTGCATAGATCGAACTTGTTAAAAATTGTTTAAGTGTCGAAGTCGGGACGTTACATGGTTGAACGACTATCCGTTCGGACGGTCGTCCGATCAGACAGGAGTTCGTTCCACGTCCACAACTCCAAATGTTTGAGATAGATGTCAAGTGTGGGACCCGAGGTGTAAGTCGTCTGGGTGACCGGTCGTTCAGATGGCTGTTGTCACGACCCCCGACCCCACCCTGGACGGAATCGGGAGCCGCGAGCAGCCAAGTGGTACCGGTGGTTATTTTGAAAAGTAGTGCAGCGGAAATTTCATCAGAACCGTGAGTTAGGAAAAATATCAGAGTTTAGAAACACCGGATTTTATTTATTAAATAGATAGGATAAACCCATGTTTTACAAAGGTAGCTTTAATAAAGAATAAACCTAATTACATAAAACAATATTTCTTAATTTGGTTTAATTAATAAAATAAGCCACTTCTTGAAGCCTTTCAGTGCCGTATCATATCTTACTCCAATCTACTGTAATTACCTGAAACACATTTTAAAAAGGTTTTGTCAGCAGGAAATACTGGTGAGTTCATTCATTTTGCTTAAAACGACGCATTTGTTATAATCTACAGTATTAAGAGCGATTACAATGTTTCCATATATCAACCAACTACTCACGGTATTTGTCACTCGACCATCCATTGGTAACCTCATTGTCCAATGGTGTCTGTGACTATGGTCATATCACCCCTTGGCTAACCCGTTGTCCAATGGTGACGGTTATCAAGTAATGTATACAAAACCCCACATACCGGCTGTAATTTGGAGATTACAAAGACTTAATCCCTGTAATCATAACTTTGAAAACAAACATGATTTTGAAAGCAATTTTGGTAAAAAGAGAATGACTCACATTATAAGCATGCAGATTTATACAGGCAGAGCTTAGCCTATTGATTAGTCTTGTAACCTAGTGCACACGAACTAGGTAAGTAACTTAATACAACATTTACGATAACTCACGAGATAAAAACCCTCACAACGAATGACAAAGTGCAATACTTAAACATCCATCGAATTAACGACGAATGACAAAGCATAACCCAAGTTTGAGCAGTACTTAAACATTCATCGGATAGTTTAAATCGATCGGACATTGAATCGTAGCAGCGATCGAGTTATTACCCTGTTTTGCGGCAGCGTTCGGGCTTATGTGTGTGTTTGGTTGTAATCAGGTGATATCTCGAAGTGTAAAACGAATTTGTTCGTCGTTACAACGCAGAAATCTAAGTCCCACACTCCAGAATATATATTGGAAAAAGGGCGCTGTCGCGTGGCGCGACAGGCCTTCGCGTGGCGCGACGGGTCATTTTTAGTATAGGGTTGCCACATGTATCTGTAGCCTGGGTGAGTCGACAGAACGAGAAAATTCGATTTCTACGAAAAACTGTAAGGATAATATTAACTAGGGTTTAACCCCCCCCCCCCCCCCCCGAGTTTTAGGGGCCCTGATCCTAATTCTGATTGTTCTGAAAACTTTAGGGTTTATGTAGGATCACTTAGGGGTCTTAATTAGGGTTTCTTATCTGTACAAAATATAATATATATATATATATAATAAGAAAATAATAGTTTTGATGAGAGTTGTTATGGTTTGGGACAAAAAGGGAATAAAACGATGAGAAAAGAAAATAGACCCACTTTGTAACTTTAGGGTTCAACGAGAAAACCTCCCGGTAGAATTTTGGGTATAACTTCTGAGCTATTAAAATATATATAATGCACTCGTGTTAAGTATAGTACCCCTAATTCAACCTTGTCCCTATGTCACGAGACAGAATCCGAACGAACTTAGTCAGGCAGAGCCTTGACATGCGTTATGGGGCTCAGATCAATCGGAAAGGGTAGAGGTGATCGGGAGTTAAAATACTTAAAACGGGACAGGGCTTTATTATTATTACAAGTGAAATAAATAAAAATTTCGAGAGATATAAACCAAGAGATGGGTAAGCACAGGAAATATTGGATAGTGCCTACTATATATATTGAATGTAAACTTAGAGTTGAAGTAAAGTTGAGGACACGTATCTACATTCTATACATGCATGCTATAAATGGAGACACCCTGCATGTAATTTATAAAATGTAGAATTTGCTTTGTACACGTAACTTGGTTTCAATTTAGTTATTATTATTATTATTATTATTATTTTGATTCTTTTGATTATCTCGACATGCCCACACATAATTCAAACAATCTTTCAATTGTAAACTTTATTATTATTTTATTATATATCTATTAATTTAACTGTTTTACTTATTTGATGCTTATAACTTGTAAAATATAACGGTTTACAAAACAATAACTATGTCATTAGAACGAGAATAATGTTATCTACAGTTTGAACCAAGTTTCATTAAAAATGGAGTAGGTTCAAAATACAATGTATTTTTATAATTTAATTATTATACGGTTTCTAGGCCCGTCTAGGTACTTCATATTTCTTACAGTCAACTTACCCGTAAGCTACCTATCTAATAATATAAGTTTTTATAGACTTTTATTTTATTTAGAAAGGTGACTCATATAGGCCAATTAATTAGTATACTATTTCAACCAACTATATATATAAAATAGTTTTTAAAACTATTTGGGTCGAATAATTTTATTAAAAATAAACTAGTTACTAGTGGTTAATAAATTTAACCAAACCTATAATTCTTATATAAAAATAGGAATGTTACATCCTCCCCACCTTGTTTTAAATCTCGTCCTCGAGATTTGGGCTACGATATTTCTTTTAGACTTATGTCACGTCTTAGTTAATAAAAACAATATTAAGGTAGATGACATAGAATTAAAATATCAAATTTTGTGAATACGAGTTGTACCATAAGTAGGATTCAATGGTCCAACTGAATTAGTTCAAGAAATCGATGACTAACGAATGAGATGAAATGATATAATTTCCAAGGTGACTAGGTACAAGCCAAAAGATATATGATCAATAGATATTTAAAATGAATGTGAAAGACTTTTAGAATCAATAAAATTCTTTGTCAAAAGAAAGCTTACTTTGATTGGCAACTGAGGAAGACTTAGAATCGACAGGTTCAAAATGAAATAAAAGCATGAAAATGATTTGTCAAATATTGAATTATGATATGGGAAAATTAATGTGCTGAGATGAGTGAATTGCAAGGATACACCGAAATATAATAGAGTTAGTGTATCATTGTCTTAATACATAATTGTATTAAGATGATTTTTAAATGATGAGTCGAAAGACAGATGTTGTTTTGAATGATTGTGATTAGCCCAAGCTATAAGTTTATACTGATATCGCAAGGTGTCGTAATAATTGAAATAGTTCAATAATTATGGAGATCGAACAAATTCACCGTGTAATCAAGTGAAAGCTTTAAAACTCTAGGGGTTTACGTTTCTGATCTGCATAACTCTTTTGTCGATCTTGATACATAATACTTCTATAAGTATTTAATAGTTGTGGAATATTTAAACAAGATGAACAATTACTTATAAGTATAAAATGTCTTATCCATGAATACTTTAGACAATTATTTATATAATTTTATTCGTCCATCTAATTCTTGTATTGTTTTATAAAAATATGTCTTCTCCTTATAGTACAAAGTATATATATTTTTATAAAAATAATTTTTTTTTACTAAATAAGTATGATGACTTAATTTATATATATTAACTAGTCATTATCATGGTTGGATATTGGTTAGTGCTGCCTTGTTTAAGCATGAGTGATCAGTCCATGCCTAACTAAGGCTAGGCTACCCAATACATGCCTCTGACAATAACCCTAGTACCTAAAAATAATACTAACACTACTACTATTAATATATTATTTAATTACCAATAATAAATAACTAGACATAAACTTAAATGAGAGTATACTTCAAACATAATTTTATACATATATATAAAAATATAAATTCTTCACCTCGTTGGTTTAACAAGAATTTTTAAATATAGTAATACTATATTGTAATTAGGTAATTACTTATGTAAGTTTCCATATATAATCAAAATAATGTTTTTTTTAAAAGAAATTCATTGACTCGATATCAAAGAGTTATCGTTTTGCAATAATGCGGTTCATAGTGCAAAAATCAAGTATAGTGAAATGATATTTGAGTTTGGATAAGACAACAAATTAGAATGAAGCCCTCCGGTGGTCTTCATAAATCAAACGAACCACATCCGCAACAAACAGTGCATGTGTAATGTGTGGATTTACCAAGAAATGAAATAGATCAATATTTGCTACTATGAAAGAAATTCTCATGGTATGATGACCATTAGGGGGAGTAGCAATGCAAAAGTCAATTCACAGAGGTCAGAATTTGAACGAAAGAATTTTATCTGGAAATTTTGGGTGATAACCGATGTTAAGTGACATTACCAGGGAATGTCGAATAAAATGAAACAAGGGAATTGCAAAGGTATGTGACTCCTTTTGCAGTGCCAGTAATTATGAGTCTGATTAGACTATGCACCGATGATTGTGAAATCTTGTCCAACGTACCTTAGCGAGATTTTAGGTCGTTTGTAGGATCATGTGGCAAAGTGCTGCTTTTTTATTAGTAGCTTTTCTACTGACAGGATTTGTATTGGTGTCGTCGTTCCCAATCATATTTTCCAAAAGGCCTTGCTTCGAAAGTCGTGTGTGATATACTTCAACGTCTATGGACGTATAATTTAAGTTTCATGTGTTTTCTTGTGCACTAGCACAGCTTTACATGTTTCTTACTTGCGTTAATAATTTATAGTAACGTATTGGAAATTCTTATATTTTTGATGGCGTCTCAACTTTTAAAGGGTTCTCATTGCACGAGTTACGAGGTAGATGATCAAACGAAATAATGTTTGATATCGGAATTATAGATATATGCAAGAGATTCCTGATAAAGAAATCTAGATTTATTATTGACACATATGCTTGTGCTTTATTCTTAATTGACTTTTGGAATTCCTTATAGATATACATATCTATATAATCATATATTTCACATGCTGTAATATACATACCCTTCATAAGGTCAACGTATTTAACAGATTCTTATTTCCAAAAACAAGTCAGATATCAGGTCATGATACTATTTAGGGAAATCTTGTCACTTGTTTGACATATTATTTACCCCGTCTTATCCGGTTCTCGCCGGAGAGGTAACCCCATTATATCCGGACAAGCTGGAGAGTCTGCTAGACCATACCCAGTCTTGCCGGAGAAGAAATTTATATTTCCCATAAATAGTATTTTTCTTAAATCATGATTTGGAAAGTGCATTATGACTTTCAACAAAGACTAAGCCAATTAATATTCATATGACGGATCATATTCTAGAACAAAGTAGTACTAACAAATAAGAAATAAGTAGTACCATAACTTATACTTGCAACTTTTTAGTTATTATTTTCACGGCATACCAAAACCCATCACACTTTATTTACACAAGTATTTAGCTTATCTCGAAGTTTATACTAAGGCATCTTTTCTTAATTTCAAGTCTAAATGCTATCATGTGTGCTACCAGTTAATAGCAATCTCCTAACTCTTCTATATAAGCTTAGGTATTATTATCACAACACCTATAGGGTTAAATCAGTGGCTCTGATACCACCTTCTGTCACGACCCCCGACCCCACCCTGGACGAAATCGGGAGCCGCGAGCAGCCAAGTGGTACCGGTGGTTATTTTGAAAAGTAGTGCAGCGGAAATTTCATCAGAACCGTGAGTTAGGAAAAATATCAGAGTTTAGAAACACCGGATTTTATTTATTAAATAGATGGGATAAACCCATGTTTTACAAAGGTAGCTTTAATAAAGAATAAACCTAATTACATAAAACAATATTTCTTAATTTGGTTTAGTTAATAAAATAAGCCACTTCTTGAAGCCTTTCAGTGTCGTATCCATCTCTTACTCCAATCTACTGTAATTACCTGAAACGCATTTTAAAAAGGTTTTGTCAGCAGAAAATAATGATGAGTTCATTCATTTTGCTTAAAACGACGCATTTGTTATAATCTACAGTATTAAGAGCGATTACAATGTTTCCATATATCAACCAACTACCCACGGTATTTGTCACTCGACCATCCACTGGTAACCTCATTGTCCAATGGTGTCTGTGACTATGGTCATATCACCCCTTGGCTAACCCGTTGTCCAATGGTGACGGTTATCAAGTAATGTATATAAAACCCCACATACCAGCTGTAATTTGGAGATTACAAAGACTTAATCCCTGTAATTATAACTTTGAAAACAAACATGATTTTGAAAGCAATTTTGGTAAAAACAGAATGACTCACATTATAAGCATGCAGATTTATACAGGCAGAGCTTAGCCTATTGATTAGTCTTGTAACCTAGTGCACACGAACTAGGTAAGTAACTTAATACAGCATTTACGATAACTCACGAGATAAAAACCCTCACAACGAATGACAAAGTGCAATACTTAAACATCCATCGAATTAACGACGAATGACAAAGCATAACCCAAGTTTTAGCAGCACTTAAACATTCATCGGATAGTTTAAATCGATCGGACATTGAATCGTAGCAGCGATCGAGTTATTACCCTGTTTTGCGGCAGCGTTCGGGCTTATGTGTGTGTATGGTAGTAATAAGGTGATATCTCGAAGTGTAAAACGAATTTGTTCGTCGTTCCAACGCAGAAATCTAAGTCCCACACTCCTGAATATATACTGGAAAAAGGGCGCTGTCGCGTGGCGCGACGGGTCATTTTTAGTATAGGGTTGCCACGTATATTTGTAGCCTGGGTGAGTCGACAGAACGAGAAAATTCGATTTCTACGAAAAAACTGTAAGGATAATATTAACTAGGGTTTACCCACCCCCCCCCCCCCTGAGTTTTAGGGGCCCTGATCCTAATTCTGATTGTTCTGGAAATTTTAGGGTTTATGTAGGATCACTTAGGGGTCTTAATTAGGGTTTCTCATTTGTACAAAATATAATATATATAATAAGAAAATAATAGTTTTGATGAGAGTTGTTATGGTTTAGGACAAAAAGGGAATAAAACGATGAGAAAAGAAAATAGACCCACTTTGTAACTTTAGGGTTCAACTAGAAAATAGACCCACCTTGCATGTAATTTATAAAATGTAGAATTTGCTTTGTACACGTAACTTGGTTTCAATTTAGTTAAATTTATTATCATTATTATTATTTTATTTTGATTCTTTTGATTATCTCGACATGCCCACACATAATTCAAAAAATCTTTCAATTGTAAACTTTATTATTATTTTATTATATATATATATATTAATTTAACTGCTTTACTTATTTGATGCTTATAACTTGTAAAATATAACGGTTTACAAAACAATAATTATGTCATTAGAACGAGAATAATTTTATCTACAGTTTGAACCAAGTTTCATTAAAAACGAAGTAGGTTCAAAATACAATGTATTTTTATAATTTAATTATTATACGGTTTCTAGGGCCGTCTAGGTACTTCATATTTCTTATAGTCAACTTACCCGTAAGCTACCTATCTAATAATATAAGTTTTTATAGACTTTTATTTTATTTAGAAATGTCACCCATATACAAGCCAATTAATTAGTATACTATTTCAACCAACTATATATATTAAATAGTTTTTAAAACTATTTGGGTCGAATAATTTTATTAAAAATAAACTAGTTACTAGTGGTTAATAAATTTAACCAAACCTATAATTCTTATATAAAAATAGGAATGTTACAGTTCGGACGGTAGTCCGATCGGACGGCACTCCGTCCTAGTCGACCTGTTCGTCTTACACTTGGTTGTTTTGGTTGTTTATCGTTTTATCGAGACGTTTTGACATCGTGTTAAGCAACAGAAACCTTGTCAATACTTAGTCCACTGATCGGACAGGAATCACCCAAATCCGATCAGTTAACGGTTCGAGACGGTGTTCCATGTTTAACCCGAAATCGGTAGTCTCGTGGATAGAATCCGGATCTTGAACCAACATAACCACAAGAATGAGTAGTAAGTCGACACAAGCTCCGATTCTATCGGTTTTTGAGGCATTGAGTGTTAAAGAGTTGAAAAAAAGTTAGAAAACCATCTGTCAATCCTTTTCATTGTGAATATGTTTAGATCTATGAAAGATCTTTGTTTGTTTATGTGGAAATCGGTTAGATCTAAGTTGTTCTTGGTGGATTGAGGCCAAAAAATGAAGTTCTTCAAGAACACATGATGACGTCATCCTAGAACACCTTGAATCTTGATGATTTAACGGTTAAAAGTTAAGATTCAAAAGATAGAAAGGTGTAGAAGTGCGTGTAGATCAAAGATGTACAAGATTTAGGTTGAGATCTTACCGGAATTGCGAGAAATCGGAGAAAAAGCAAGGCTGGAGTACTGGTCGGACGTCAGTTGCCAAAAGTGGAAAGTATGAGAGTGACATGGGGTATTTATAGGGTTACCCAAAGTGGAAAGGGCTGGTCGATCGGTTAGGCTGCCCGATCGGACAGCTGGTCGATCGGCCATCTGATTCGCGTGTTCGGTGCTACGAGTTTGACGTTTCGATGGAGATTACGAGCGCTTCGATGCGATAGAATTTCCTAGTCAAATTACTTTTAATCCCAACTACTATATCTACATACAAGCATCCTTATTTCTTATTCGTTTAGCATTTGCGATCCGATTGCGATTGAGTTCGATTGCGATTCGATTGATTTCCACACATAACATAAATAAACATGCACAAGTAACATATAAGGCACACACACACGTATAACAATAACCAAAATGCGTAATTCGAGTTGCGAGTGCGATTGCGATAAGCGATAAATCGATGAAACACGTGATAAATAGCGATTAGTATGTGATTATTAATAGATACTCCTCATAATACAATCAATGCGATAACTAAAATAGACTATATACAAGTCAAAGAAGTCAAAACAAGAATTGAGCAAGGAGAGGCAGATCGCAATTAGCAATCTTTTCTTCCTTTGGCTTCAATCTTGACTTTGACTTTGACTTTGACTTTTGAAACACGGGGTGTTACAGCCTCCCCTAGTTGAGGGAATTTCGTCCCGAAATTAGGCCGAAGCCGTAACAAACAACTGCGGGTACTTCACCTTCATGTCGCTTTCGAGTTCCCAAGTGAACTCTGCGCCTCGTTTGCCTTCCCATCGGACTTTCACAATAGGAATGCACGAGCGTCTGAGTTGCTTGGTTTGGCAATCCATGATTTCGACAGGTTTCTCCATGAAGTGTAGTGTTTCGTTTACTTGGAGGTCATCGAGAGGTACAATTAAATCATGCTCAGCCAGGCACTTTCGGAGGTTTGACACATGGAAAGTCGGGTGGACGTTACTAAGTTCCTCCGGTAGTTCGAGCCTGTAGGCGACTTTTCCGATCCTTTCCAGAATCTTAAAAGGTCCAACATATCGAGGCGCTAGTTTCCCTTTCTTGCCGAATCTGACCACACCCTTCCAAGGTGATACCTTTAGGAGTACATAGTCGCCAACATCAAATTCAAGGGGCTTGCGTCGTCTATCGGCGTAACTTTTCTGTCGACTTCGAGCTTTCAACAAGTTGTCTTGAATTTGGAGGACTTTGTCAGTCGTTTCTTGCAATAGCTCGGGACCGGTTAATTGCGAGTGACCGATCTCGTGCCACACAATAGGGGATCTACATCTTCTTCCGTATAAAGCCTCGAATGGTGCCATTTGAATGCTGGAATGATAACTGTTGTTATATGAGAATTCGACCAATGGCAGGTAAGCATCCCAATTACCACCGAAATCTATAACACACGAACGGAGCATGTCTTCAAGAGTACGGATCGTTCTTTCAGTTTGACCGTCGGTTTGAGGGTGGAATGCGGTACTTAAGTTAAGCGTCGTACCGAGAGCCGCTTGAAATGTTTCCCACAATCGCGAGGTAAACCGAGCATCACGGTCAGAGATGATGTCGCGAGGCGTCCCATGTCGACAAATGATCTCGTTTGTGTAGATTCGGGCTAATATTTCTACCTTGTAGTCTTCTCGTATTGGTAAGAAGTGAGCTAATTTGGTTAGACGGTCAACAACAACCCAAATGCTGTCGTGACCTGATGACGTGTGCGGAAGCTTTGTTATGAAGTCCATAGCTATACTTTCCCACTTCCATATAGGAATTGGTGGTTGCTCGAGTAAGCCAGAGGGTCTTTGGTGTTCAGCCTTGACCTTTGCACAAGTCAGGCATTTCCCAACGTAGAGAGCAATATCCCTTTTCATGCCCGGCCACCAGTACTTGTAGCGAAGGTCCTGGTACATCTTGTCGGCACCGGGATGAATAGAATACCGGGATTTTTGGGCTTCGTCCATTAAAATCTTTCGCAAATCAGTTCGTTTAGGGATCCAAATCCGGTCCAGATAATGGAATATCCCATTCGGCTTATTCACAAGCTGGGCTCCATCGTGATAGATTCGTTCCTTCTTCAGGGTGCGTTCATTAAAACATGCATGCTGGGCTTCGCGGATGAGGGTTTCGAGATCGTATTGGGCTTGGGTATTACGAATGCTGAGCAAATAGCTTCGTCTGCTGAGAGCGTCGGCAACGACATTTGCTTTGCCCGGGTGATAACGAATCTCACAGTCGTAATCGTTGAGAAGTTCTACCCATCGGCGTTGACGCATATTAAGTTCCTTCTAGTCAAAGATGTGTTGTAGGCTCCTATGATCGGTGAAGATCGTACACTTGGTACCATACAGGTAGTGTCACCAAATCTTTAACGCAAAAACAACTGCGCCTAGCTCGAGATCATGGGTTGTATAGTTCTTCTCGTGGATCTTGAGCTGACGAGATGCGTACGCAATGACCTTGTCCCGTTGCATGAGAACACACCCAAGACCAAGGTTCAAGGCATCATAATAGACAATAAAGTCGTTGTTTCCGTCAGGCAATATGAGAACAGGAGCATTGCAAAGCATGTGCTTGAGGGTTTGGAAAGCAGACTCTTGTTCGGTTCCCCAAACAAAAGGCTTGTCTTTATGGGTGAGAGCGGTAAGCGGCACAGTGATCTTTGAGAATCCTTCGATAAATCGTCGATAATAGCTCGCTAGTCCGAGAAAAGAACGGACTTCAGACGGGTTCTTAGGTGTAATCCAGCTCTTAACAGCTTCAATCTTCGCGGGATCGACGTGAATACCCTGACTATTGACAATGTGACCCAGGAATTAAACCTCCTCCAGCCAGAATTCACACTTGGAGAACTTGGCATAGAGTCGATTCCCCTGGAGTAGCTCGAGAACCAAACGTAGATGTTGCGCGTGTTCGGCCTTCGACTTGGAATAGATCAAGACATCGTCGATGAACACGATGACGAAACGGTCGAGATATGGTTTACACACGCGATTCATCAGATCCATGAAAACCGCGGGTGCGTTGGTTAAACCAAAAGGCATAACAACGAACTCATAGTGGCCATATCGAGTGCGAAACGCGGTTTTAGGTATATCCTCTTCTTGAATGCGTAGCTGGTGGTAACCTGAACGTAGATCAATCTTCGAGAAACATGTAGCACCTTGTTGCTGATCAAACAAATCATCAATGCGAGGCAGGGGATAGCGATTCTTGATAGTTAACTTAATCAATTCCCGATAGTCGATACACATCCTGAACGGCCCGTCCTTCTTTTTGACGAAAAGGACTGGCGAGCCCCAAGGAGAGGTGCTCGGGCGAATAAAGCCTTTCTCAAGTAATTCCTGGAGTTGACTCGAGAGTTCACGCATTTCGGACGGTGCGAGTCGGTAAGGAGCTTTGGTAACAGGGTTGGCTCCAAGAATGAGGTCGATACGAAAGTCGATATCACGACTGGGCGGTAGGCCGGGAAGGTCGTCAGGGAACACATTAGGAAATTCACTAACCACAAGAACGTATTTCACTTCTGTCTTTCCTTTCTTTTCCTTTTCCACTACTACGATGTTAGCCAAGAAAGCTCTGTATTCCTTGCGGAGATACTTGCTAGCTTGGACACACGACATGAGTTTGAGACCTTTCGAAGCAGTTTCACCATAGACACACAATAAATCACCATTCGCGAGCGAAAATCGGATCATCTTATCGAAGCACACAACTTCAGCATGGTTTTCGCGAAGAAAGTCCATGCCTACTATGACGTCAAAACTTCTGAGTTGCATCGGAATAAGGTCGATCGGGAAGATGTGATTGTTGAGCTCAAGAGTACAATCACGAAGAACAGAATTAACGGCGACGGTTCTTCCGGTGGCGACTTCAACATCGAATATCGAGGGGAGATGGGAGCGCTTACGACTAAGAAGCTTCTCGAATTCAAACGATACAAAGCAATTATCGGCTCCAGTATCAAACAAACATGATGCATAAATACCATTCACAAGGAACGTACCATTGACCACATTGTTGTCGGCCTGGGCTTGACGCACGTTGATGTTGAAAGTTTGGGCGCGTGCGGCTTGTTGCTGTTGCTGTTGAGGCTGTTGCTGCTGGTGTTGCTGAGGCTCCTGCTTTACAATCCAGTTCGGGTACATGTACGCAAAGTGGTTGGGATCACCACATCCGAAGCAGACTCGGGCGTTGACCGCGGGTGCCTGAGCTGCTTGTTGGCCTTGCGGGGCTGGGAGCAGAGCTTGATGAGCAGTGGCTTGAGCTGGCGCTTGGCGAGGGCCAGTACGGCAGTTAGCGGTGAAGTGGTTGTACATGTTGCAGCGAGCGCAGAAACGACAGGCGAGACCCACCGGGTGATGGTAAGTGCATGTTAGGCAAGCAGGGTGGGGGCCTGTGTATGCACGCTTTGCAGGCGGTGCATAGATTGCTAGAGCTGATCGGTGCTGGGGCTGCTGCTGAGCCGGAACGGCTTGGAGTGGAGCAGCAGTGGTGGTGGTAGCAAAGTTCTTGTTGCTGGAGATGCTGTTGTTGTTCTTCTTCTTTTGGCGTGAGGGCTTTGACGATTGAGCGGCGGCGGTTTCAGTGGTTGGTACGGTGATGACTTGATGCAGGTTCTTTGAAGTCTTATCCCAAAAACCAGCTTTTACTCGCTTGTCGTTGATTTCAGCGGCAAGCAAGTAAGTTTCCTCGTTTGTTGTGGTCTTTGCGGTATGCACAAAATCCGCAACACAGTCGGGTAGAGCTCGAATGTACTTCTTGATCGCCATGTCGGAAGTCTTCACTTGATCGGGATAGATGATGCTGAGCTGCTTGAAGCGAGCAGTCAGGGCAGCGTTATCACCCTCTTTCTGTTTGATGTGCCAGAACTCATCCTCCAGCTTTTGGCGCTCATGGGGAGGGCAGAACTCTTCGAGCATGATGTTCTTCAACTCGTCCCATGACAGACCATAGGCTGCATCATTTCCGCGCTTGTTTCTTTCGGCCATCCACCAGTCTAGAGTGCGGGACTGGAAGACACCGCTAGCGTTCAACGTGCGGAGATTATCAGGACATCCGCTCTGTCGCAGGGTAACTTCAACTGAGTCAAACCATTGAAACAGAGCCGTAGGGCCTTCTTCGCCGGTAAACTCCTTTGGTTCGCATGCCTTGAACTGTTTGAAGCTGAAAGCAGCTTTTGGAGTCTCTTTAGGAGCCTCGGTTCTGGACTCCTCAGACTATTTGCTAACGTTCTCGTAAATTTCGCTCACTATCTGAGGCACAACCTTGGCCACTTGTTTAGCGAGGATGGCAGCGAGGCGTTTGTCCCTTTGTTCTTGACGAGAAAGTCGTGAGTGGCGAGGTCCAGATGGTCCAGACGGTCCGGTTGGTTCAGTCGACATTGTCTGCAACAGACATCGTCTTGGGCCTCAGACATAGTACAATCGTATCTCATCTCGCATGTTTAAGACTACTAAAGCTCAGGAACACAGTGAAACATGTATCACGTAAACACATAGGCACATAATCACAGATTCACATAAACACAGAAGCACCTGAGCACGTAAGGCACAGAAACACATAAGCACATAAGCACGTAGGACACAAAACACAGAAGCATGTAACTTGTCTAGATGCACACAGAGGCGGTCAGAATACAGAAACCTATCATTCAAAGTCGGTGAGCGTTCGAGAATAGCGATCGCGAATAGCTTATTGAGTAGTATAATATAAACAAATAATACAGCGGGCAGTACAGTATAAGCGTATAATCATAGCATGAGGTCGTCCACAATTTAGCGATTCGTCAGCGCTTTGAGATAGAAGTGCAGTGCGAGTCGTGTGTGTCGATCGAAGTGAAAGCAAAAATCGAATAATTCTCCAAAATTAAACACATAAACAGGTAAACACACATACAAACACATAAAATCGACGAATTATCAGAGTCAGCAGTTGCGGGCTTAGAATCGAAACACATAAAAATCAAGAAATAGATCGTCTGTGACTATTAGACATTGACTAACCAAAGTGGTTCAACTATTCACAAGGACTTGTCGTACACACTTTGACTTTCAGGACTGTACTTTTGCCTCGATTCTTGGGCATTTGGCACGCATTCCCTTAGTCATACCGTGACTTCAGGTCGTTGGAGTCCGTCGAGACTTTGGTAAGAGTTTTATAAAAACCAAATAAAGGTCGGAACAAGCCGTCAAGGTTAAGGTTTCACCCCTGGCTTAACAACTTCGTTCCTGTTTTGATAAAAATTGAGACGAAAATCCGCGTTAAAGTATGGATTTCACTCCTGGTCCAACGCGAATTCTCGCGTTTTATAGATAAATACAGATCAATCAAGCAATTTAGTTGAGAGTTTGCGGTTTTCACACCTATTCCCGACCTAATTGTTTGTTTATTTTTGAAAACTAGAGTGCAGTGATAGTGTAGCGTGCGCGAGAATAGCGAGAAGTATCGGTAAGCTCGTTCATAATCCCTACTGGATATGCATAAGTCGGTCTGTTGGTTCCTAACTATAGACTAGGCCATTTCTAAGACATCGACCCAGACTAGGTCGAGTCTTGCCTAATTCCCTATAGTTATGACTCTGATACCAATCTGTCACACCCCAACCGATGGCGGAAACATCGGGGCATGGCACTGAGCGAAACAGATTGTCCAGAAGTTTCCATAACAACTATCATTACCAATTAATTAAACAACATGTCCCATACCACGTCTTAAAAGATAACACAGTTATTACAGACAAGATCTAGTCAAAGTGTTCTGTTCTGACAACTCAGATTCCTTTATTACAGAAAAATTGTTTATTTATTTCTAGACTCTTGTCCTAGCTTAGATTTCATCACAGCAAAACAAAGCAAATAAGCATCCTAAGCACCTGTCACATACGTTAAAGTAAAAGTCAATACACATAGTGTAAAGTTGAGCATACAAGTTTGATAATAGCATATAGAGTTCGAAATCGTTACGCATAACCAGCACATACACAGAGTGAAACGAAGCATGTTAGTTACCGACATGAACCTATCGATACCAATGACTGCGGGTTGACTATCCAAGGTAGTTCGTGATACACACTCACCACTATGAGCCATGTAACTAATTGTCCTTAACAACCCCTGAGTGAACAGGTGCTGAGTCCAAACTATAGTACTATCGTTGCTAAGGCAGGTAAACAACATTCCATGTGTAAACATAACAAACAAGCATTCATTAAGTCACGTATAACATGCGGTAACGGTTAGCGTTTAAATAGTGTTTACGTTGTGTGTTCGATGTGATTTGATATAAGTAACGTATGTAACACCCAAAAGTGCGTAAAACAAAAAGGGATCGAGTATACTCACAACAATTGAATTGATGGATTGAAGGGAGCGCTATAGAGTAGGGTTAGCCTGAACAGATTGATAGTATAACGATAAGTGGCGCGTAGAATGATATAGACTGCAAGTGGTTCGGACAGTAGTTCGATCGGATGGTAGTCCGATCGGACAGCCGGTCGTGCGGTTGACAGTCCGTTCAGACGGTCACCCTGTCGGATGACCGTTCGAGTGGATTGTTTCCTCCTTTGAGAAGGATGTGTTTGTGTATGATGGCTTGACTTTTGAAGTTTTCATTGTAGCATTTTGAAAACATTGAAGTATCTCTACCTTTCTGGTCGGTCGTTCGAATGACTGTTCGATCGGACGGCAGACCGATCGGTTGGACACTTCTTTGTGAGAACAAGTTCGTAGCAGGTTATCACTCGTTCGGACAGTTGTCGGATCGGGTGGCATCCCTTGTGCATAGAACTTGTTAAAAATTGTTTAAGTTTCGAAGTCAGGACGTTACATGGTCGAACGACTATCCGTTCGGATGGTTATCCGATCGGACAGGAGTTCGTTCCACGTCCACAACTCCAAATGTTTGAGATAGATGTCAAGTGTGGGACCCGAGGTGTAAGTCGTCCGGGTGACCGGTCGTTCGGATGGCTGTCCGTTCGGACAGCAGTCCGATCGAACGGCACTCCGTCCTGGTCGACCTGTTCGTCTTACACTTGGTTGTTTTGGTTGTTTGTCGTTTTATCGAGACGTTTTGACATCGTGTTAAGCAACAGAAACCTTGTCAATACTTAGTACCCTGATCGGACAGGAATCACCCAAATCCGATCAGTTAACGGTTCGAGACGGTGTTCCATGTTTAACCCGAAATCGGTAGTCTCGTGGATAGAATCCGGATCTTGAACCAACATAACCACAAGAATGAGTAGTAAGTCGACACAAGCTCCGATTCTATCGGTTTTTGAGGCATTGAGTATAAAAGAGTTGAAAGAAAGTTAGAAAACCATCTGTCTATCCTTTTCATTGTGAATATGTTTAGATCTATGAAAGATCTTTGTTTGTTTATGTGGAAATCGGCTAGATCTAAGTTGTTCTTGGTGGATTGAGGCCAAAACATGAAGTTCTTAAAGAACACATGATAACGTCATCCTAGAACACGTTTAATCTTGATGATTTCACGGTTAAAAGTTAAGATTCAAAAGATAGAAAGGTGTAGGAGTGCGTGTAGATCAAAGATGTACAAGATTTAGGTTGAGATCTTACCGGAATTGCGAGAAATCGGAGAAAAAGCAAGGTTGGAGTACTGGTCGGACGTCAGTTGCCAAAAGTGGAAAGTATGAGAGTGACATGGGGTATTTATAGGGTTACCCAAAGTGGAAAGGGCTGGTCGATCGGTTAGGCTGCCCGATCGGACAGCTGGTCGATCGGCCATCTGATTCGCGTGTTCGGTGCGACGATTTTGACGTTTCGATGGTGATTACGAGAGCTTCGATGCGATAGAATTTCCTAGTCAAATTACTTTTAATCCCAACTACTATATCTACATACAAGCAACCTTATTTCGTATTCGTTTAGCGTTTGCGATCCGATTGCGATTGAGTTCGATTGCGATTCGATTGATTTCCACACATAACATAAATAAACATGCACAAGTAACATATAAGGCACACACACGTATAACAATAACCAAAATGCGTAATTCGAGTTGCGAGTGCGATTGCGATAAGCGATAAATCGATTAAACACGCGATAAATAGCGGTTAGTATGCGATTATTAATAGATACTCCACATAATACAATCAACGCGATAACTAAAATAGACTATCTACAAGTCAAAGAAGTCAAAACAGGAATTGAGCAAGGAGAGGCAGATCACAACTAGCAATCTTTTCTTCCTTTGGCTTCAATCTTGACTTTGACTTTCGAAACACGGGGTGTTACATATTGGTTGAGGAGAGACCTCAACTCTAGGAAATTGTTGGCGACCCCTTCAGGAGTAAGGTCAACACGTGAGGGAGTGTTAGAGACACCGACGTTAGGGGATGGAACTCCTGATCTAGACGGAGTTGGTGTTTGGAAAGTGAGAAACTCGGGGTATGATGCTCCAGTTGGAGTGCTTCCCGGTGTTGAGACAGACGTTGGTATAGCCACATGAGCTTGGTTGGTGCTAGGGGTAGAGGTATTCGGGACTTGATTTACCTCTCCCGGAGATTCACTTTCCGACATGGTAATTTTGATAGAATGGAGCTACACTACTAGGTCTTTTGAAGAAAAATTAGTGGCGTAGCCCCACGGTGGGCGCCAACTTGTTGAAGCAACAAACAATAGACCGATGGTAGTAGCTAGGCTGGTTAGGCAAAAGGGTTGAAGGGTTTGATTTTGCCTAACGCATGTCGTGGGGTTGAAGCCTTTTGACCTGCGGGTAAAAGACTACCATCTGTGCACTTGTCTTACTTTTGCGGCTAGGAGAGTTGGTGAAGCAATCAGAGATATGACCATTTACTGTTCATGTATTTCTTTATCCTAGCTCCCGGATTTTTAACCTATGAACCTTTCAACCTTTTAAGCGTTCATATGTCTAAGTCATTTTATTTGGCCTTGGGCTACCCCCGTCATCAGTTTTCATAGTCTGAGGGTCCGAACTGAAGTTCAAGGGCTTGTACGACATCTGGCCATGTGCCCAAGAGACCGTTGTTATTGAGATACTTGTACACCCCCTCAAGACCTCGCCGGTAAAGTAGAAAACAGTTGGGTACAATTGTTGGTCATCGGGATTGAGGTAGTAGGTAAAGTAGTTGTTGGCCTGGAGATCCAATCCAACGGATTTGAACCATTGGACATGGGAAGGTTTATATTGGTCAGAAGAATTGATTGGTTGGTCTTTAGAGAAGGATGGGAAAATAAGGGATTTGGGTGGTACTTTTTCCTTATAGAGGATTGTGAGTAGCCGGTTGGAGGTTTCGGTTTTGCTGTTTCATTAAAGCTTGAAGAGCTTCAAATTGGGCATTTGCATGAGCCTCAGATTGATTAAGCGTAGTAATGGTGTTATGGGTAAGGAATTGAGCAAATTGATCACCAAGGATTTTGAGGATGTGCATGCTCCACTACTCTAATGCATGAACAGTAATTAAATAACATGTGCATGAAACTACTTATTCAAACTAAATGTGAAAAATAAAAAGTGCAGCAACGGTTTGAAGACTAGGATCTAGTATCTTTGCGGGCTTCGTGAAAGTTCGTTTGGGCCTGTCAGGTGTCCTTGTGGCCCGTATCACTATCACACACAATTAAACACTATAAACAACCAACCTAACTATGCATATATGTGTTGTAATGTAAGCTTTGAGAGTTTTTAAAAAAAAAAATGGAAATTTTCCTTTTCAGCCCTAAAGTTTTAATATTTGACAATTTAAGTTTAAACTTTTAATCTTTATTTCATTTTTAACCCTAAAGTTTTAATCTTTAACAATTTACCCTAAAGTTTTATTTTTTGACAATTTAAGTTTAAAGTTTTTAATCTTTGTTTCCTTTTTAATCCTAAAGTTTTAATCTTTGACAATTTAAGTTTAAAGTTTTAATCTTTGGTAATTTAACCCCTTTGATTAATTTGATTTTTTTACTTCTCATTCAAAAGTTTCCATCTTTTGTGATCTAACCACTTTGATTTTTTTTACTTATGTGTTGTAATCTTGGCTTTTGGGGTTTTCCAAAGAAAAAATGGTTATGCATATGGTTGTTGTAACCTTGGCTTTGGGGTAACTTTGGTCCTTTATAGTTTTCATTTTCCGCAAATTTTTCGCTTTATGCTTCGTTCTAAATTTTGTGACTTAACACATCGCAACGTGCATCTTTGGTTTAGCGTTTTTACATTTCGTTCTAAATTTTGCGAGTTAACACGACACAATGTGCGTGTGTGGGTGAACGTTTTTACATCGTCTATTTTTTCCCGTTTGACAGGTTCAACATAACGTGCGCGTCCTAAATCGACTTAATTATAACCAAAGAATCCCCGCCGCATTGCGGCGGGTCGTAATTCTAGTTATTTCAAAGAATTAATAAAAAAATGATAAACAAAGACAACTTTTAGCTTTCTAATAACCTTTTATAAATAATCGGTTAATAATTGTTAGATATACTATAAAAAGACAAAATTTCAAATAATAATAACAATATTAAATAAAAGAGGTTATAAAGTATAACAAAAAGAGGATAGTGATACTTTATATTTATTTATATAATATCAATTATGAACCTTGCTATGCTTCATGTGTTTTTACAATGTGGATTACTTGTGTGCTTTGCATATATGTGTTATACATATTTTGGTTATTTTTTACCCCTTAAATATCTATACCACTTTCACTTTCCACCGCTTAACTTTCTCTCTTTAAAACAGTTTCTCTCTGGATTATAGAGAGAAGAGGCGGTGGCCGCTGGTTTTTCATCGTACTTTCTGTTTTCCCGGTGATTGTTGGTACATGTCAACGACTGTGAGTTCTTTTATTGTTTTGGTAAATTTAGTGTTTCACATGTTTAAGTCCTCGGTAATTGTGATTGGATTGGGGTTATTTGGTTAACCGGTGACAATCGTCGATAAGATATTGTTTTGGTCTTTATTTAATTGTTTTGCTTTGGTTTATTTTTCATCGATTTGTTTGATTTGGGGTTTCTTAATTTGTTTTTGAGTGAGAAAGGCAGATTGAGAACAACATAGCTGTTATGTTTTCTCTCTTTCTGACTTCGATGATCTCGGTTCTAAAGTTTTTAGGGTTTGGTGATCTAATTTTTGTTAATCCAAAATTACTTTTACGCATGATACAGGAAATCAAGTGTGACGAGTTGAAGATGAAGACGCATAGGACATGCCTTAGAAAGTAAATTGGATTGTATCTTATGTTTTATGACTTTGAACATGTATGAATTATTTGAAAGTTATATGTTATGTTATGTGAAATTTTAATTTTGGCATGATTAAATATTTAAACTTATAATAGTTGCCATAAGCTTTGGACAATTATCTCATTCCGATCGATAATCCGCTACAGGTCGGGGTATGACAATGAGAGTGGAGTTACTTCAATAATTAATTCTATGTATGTACGGCTTTTCTATACAAGAATTACATGTGTTTGGCAGAATTAAATGTAACATCTGTCAAAAACGGATTCTCGAAATCCGACTAGTTTTTATCATTAGTATATGTATTTGTGATCCAATCTTATTCTATTATGAACCCATTCTTATTTGATAATCAAACAAAGTTTTGCATTTGATTCTACCAATTTCGTGGTATTTGCAAATCTTGATAATTATTCAATCATGTGTGTTTTCATTTATGATACAACTATATTCTAGTGTTGTAATACACTAAGACCCTATAGTAATAAATAATACTGGTTCAATTTAGATAGTGTTGTAATACCCTAATACCCTATAGTAATAAATAATAGTGGTTCGATTTAGATGAACTTAATACATTTTAAAACTCAACTAAACAATTATCATTTCTAATCGTATATTTTGTTGCGTAAGTATTTCACCTTTGAATCTTTAATAGCTATCGGTCTTCCAATATAATTCATTCGCTCGTCTTTTTAAATGTCATCGAGGGGCACGCGTGTCGTTTCATCCGCAAAACGCTTTCTTAATTGTGACACATGAAATGTGTTGTGTATTCCATCCAATGTCGGGGGCAATTTTAATCGATAAGCTACCTTTCCAACTTTAGCTAGGATCTTGAAAACGGATTATGCCCTTTCAAGGGGAGACTTTTAGTAAAACACGGTCCCCCACCTGATATTCGATTGGACGCCTCCTACGGTCTGCATATGCTTTCTGCCGGTCTTGAGCCACCTTTAAATGAGCCCGTACAAGGGTGATCTTCTCATTTGTCTTGGCCACAACGTCCTTTGATGCCAGCTCCCTTTGGCCCACCTCTCCCCAACATATCGGAGTTCTACATTTCCTCCTATACAACATTTCATATGGTGTCATTTGAATGTTATTATGATAGCTATTGTTGTACGAGAATTCCACTAATGTCAGATGTTCATCCCAACTTCCTTCGAAGTCTAAGACACATGCTCTCAACATATCGACGAGTGTTTGAATAGTTCTTTCCGATTGACCATCCGTTTGGGGGTGGTAGGCGGTACTTATGTGCAGTTGGGTACCCATCTCTTCGTGAAACTTTTGCCAATAACGGGAATTAAACCGTGTGTCCCGATCCGACACAACGGACACGGGTACTCTGTGACGGGATATAACTTCGTTCACAAAAATTTCAGCCATTCTTTTCGAGGAATAAGTTTCCCGAATAGGTAGGAAATGGGCACTTTTGGAGAGGCGGTCAACAATGACCCATATAGCATCATACCCTTTTCTTGTTCTAGGAAGCTTGGTTACAAGATCCATAGTCACATCATCCCAATGTCCACAATGGGATTTCTAAGGGTTACAACTTCCCGTATGGCTTTTGATGTTCCGTTTTTACTTGGGAACACGTTAAACATTTCGCGAAATATTTGACGATGTCACGTTTCATTCCCGGCCACCAATAGTTCTTTCATAAATCTCGATACATTTTTGTGGCCCCCGAATGTACCGAATACCGAGATTTATGAGCCCCTTCTAATAGCAAGTCTTTCATATCGCAATGCTAAGGTATCCAGATTCGGCCATACCTTGTTTTGATCCCACTCGTATTTTCTTCCAATTTGTGTGCGATCCCTTTCATTCTTTCTGTCTTTAGATCCTTCGCATTTAAGGACTTAATTTGAGCCTCCCGTACTTTTTCAAGGAGATTAGGTGTGACTACCATTTTCATGGACTTTACCCGAATTGGGGGCGGTAGTCCTTTCTACTTAGGGCATCCGCCACCACGTTAGCTTTTCTTGGGTGGTAGTGGATGTCACAGTCATAAACCTTGATAAGCTCTAACCACCTTCGTTGCCTTATATTAAGATCTTTTTGCTCAAAGAAATACTTGAGACTTTTATGATCCGAGTAGATCGTGCGCTTTGTTCCGTATATGTAATTCTTCCAAATCTATAAGGCAAATACTACTGCCACCAACTCCAAGTTGTGGGTTGGGTAGTTACCCTCGTGTTATTTAAGTTGCCTCGAAGCGTAGGCAATTACCTTACCTCTTTGCATTAGGACACACCCTAACCCTTGATGTGAGGCATCCGTATAAACCACTAAGTCATCTATCCCGTCCGGTAATACCAGCACCTGTGAGCTTGATAGCTTTTCCTTCAGTGTCTGAAAGGCTTTCTCTTAATCCGTACCCCAAATAAACTTCTCATTTTTCTTCGTTAGCTTAGTCATGGATGAGGCTATCTTAGAAAAATCTTGAATGAATCTTCTATAGTAGCCGGCTAAGACTATAAAATTTCTTATTTCACTTGGGTTCTTTGGGGGAACCCACTTCATTACGGCTTCCACTTTGGTCGGGTCCACTAGAACACCTTCCTTATTGATTACATGGCCGAGAAACCGCACTTCCCTTATCCAAAACGCACATTTAGAAAATTTCGTATACAACTTTTCTTTTTTCTAGCACTTCGCGTAAATGGCACGCATGTTCAAATTAGCTTCGGGAGTACACCAATATATCATCAATGAAGACTATCAAAGATTTGTCCAACATAGTTCAACATACTTGATTCATCAAATCCATGAACATGGCCGGTGCGTTTATCATCCCAAAGGACATTACCAAAAACTCTTAATGTCCATAACGGGTCCTAAATGCGGTCTTGGCTACATCCTTTTCTCGTACTTGGAGTTGGTGATACCTCGTACGAAAATAAATTTTCGAGAACTAACTTGCCCCTTGCAATTGATCAAAAAAGGTCATCAACTATCGGCAAGGGGTAACGGTCCTTGACCGCTGGTTTGTTTAATTCTCGATAGTCGATGCACATGTGCATCGCGCCGTCCTTCTTTTTCACAAATAGAACGGGTGCTTCCCATGGTGACACACTTGGACGTATAAAGCCCTTGTCGAGCAATTCATGTCATTATGTCATTAACTCCCGCATCTCGGTAGGTGCCAAACGATAGGGTGCTTTAGCCACCGACTTAGCACCCGGATTTAATTCGATTCTAAATTCTACTTCACGCTCGGGGGAAGCCTTGGTAGATCATCTGGAAATAGATCCAAATATTCATTAACAACTTTCACATCTTCCATCCTTGGGGCATCATGATGAGTATTCACTACGTAGGCTAGGAATGCCCTACTTCCATTTCGGACATACTTGACCGCTTGAATAATAGTGCGTAATTTGGATTTAACTTCTCTTTCTCCGTGTATGGATACTCGTCTGCCACTAGGTGACAATACGTGGATAATCTTACTTTTACACAGGATTTCCGTATGATGTCGGGCTAACCAATCCATACCCCCCACTACCTTGAATGGCCCAAGAACATGGGAATAAGGTCTATATCAAAATCTTCGTCCTCTATAGTTATTTTACAATCCCTACATATTTCATGTAATAGGTAGTTTTTGTTATCGGCTATTTCTACTTCTAGGGGTACAAACATTCTTTCAACTCTAAATGAAGGGTGACGTATAATATCACTCGACACAAACGACTTACTAGCTCTGCTATCAAATAGCACATATGTAGGCATCGAATTTAACGGGAATATACCTGAAACAACATTCAGGTGAATCTTGGCCTCTTTAGTGATTATTTGAAACGTTATTCCCCAAGCCTTGGGAGTCTCTTCCTTCTTCCCTTCTTTACTTGCCCCATGTTGAAGCTTTGGGCACTCCATTTTAATATGTCCCGTTTGGAAGCAATTAAAGGACGTCCTTGGAGGATTGGGGCACTTGTAATATGGATGCCCTTCTTGCCCGCAATTGCAGCACCCTTTCTTACGCATTAAACATTCCCTTGAGTGGAGCTTCCGCAAGTCTTACACCAGGGAGCTCCACCCTTCACATTCTCCTTCTTGTCGTGATCGTGTGACTTCGGCTTCTTCGACGGACTCGGGTTGATACTTTTCTTTGTGTTCCTCTTTTCTCCCCTTTCCTCCTGTCGCTTCAACTCAATTTCTCGATCTCTAGCCCAATTTATTAGTTCTTCTAGTGTTTCGTATTTTGAGGGAGTAATGAACTCCCTGAATTCGGTTTTCAACATGTCATGGTACCGATTGATCTTCATCTATTCCATTCTTGTTAATTCTTTACAAAACTTCATTTTGTCAAGGAAGGTGTTGGTGATCTCATCTATAGTCTCCCCCTTTTGCCGAAGACGTAAGAAGTCTTCTTGGATTCTACCAATTGCTGATTGTGGGCAATGATAGTTCAAAAAAGGTTCCTCGAACTCTTACCATGTCAAGGATTGAAGTTTGTCTTCACCTAGTTCCTTGCTATAAGTATCCTACCAATCCTTTTCTTGGCTTTATAGTTGGCCCGTGGCAAACATTACTTGGTCTTCCTTCTCACAGTGGCTTCTCATAAACACACCTTCTATATTCGAGATCCATCTCTGGCTTACTATCGGGTCAATTTCTCTGTTGTATGGCGATGAGTTACACGCCATAAAGTCTTTATAGGTACATCTACGAGACCCTTTCTTACTTTGAATTTCACCCAACCACTCTTTCAATCCTTCTAGCATGTTTGTCATCAGAGTTTCAACAACTTCTAGCACTCGGCTTTCTACTTCTTGAGCCATTTGGGGTATATTGGCTTGTATAGCCTTCCCCACTTCTTTCGCGACCTTAGCGTTAAGTTCCTCTTGACGTGCTATATCATCTACATTCGCTTCATTCTCGTTTACCATCTACAAAAACATTCTAGATCAATAGCATTTCTTATTCATTCAATTTAAAATTTCATTCTTACGCATACTTTTATCATTCTTCTTTCAACATACTTAACTCGTTCTAATGTTCTAAATTTCATGACTTTCCTTCCGTTCATTCTATGTGTTAATAGTCTCTTACAACCACATACTACATGCTTTATACCATAAGGTCAATGAATCCGATAAAATTCGCATTCGTGACTTTCTAACCATACACATTTACATTTTCAAGACACCTTAATGTGACCTGAGTAAACCTTAAGGATCCTACTAACCATATGGTGCGTTTCGGGAGTTTAACAGGGTGTTGGAACGGTTTTGGGGTGTAATACAAAAAATTAACAAAATTCAGCGTCCAAACACTACAGGTGGCGTCAGTGACGCCTCGTGCATCTTCGCGTCATCGAGGAATGGCGTAGGCAGTAGTTTAGGGCATCGGGAAACAGGGCCAGCTTTAGCGACGCCACAGGGGCTGTCGGCGATGCCCCCTCAGTGTTACCAACGCTATTTTCCTGTGTTTCAGCTTGTAAGACTTGTTTCCAAGCCCGTTCCGACCCGAACTGACCCATAACGTCCCGTAACACCCCTTTAACATCCCATAACATCCCGTATCGTTATTCGTCATACGAAATTCTTAAAATTTAATATACTTACTTGATTTGTAAAACAACCCTCCTATAACACCCTAGATGCCTTAAAATATACCTTGTATATGAGAAACCACCCTAAATGATATTAATTTTAATAAAAATCAAACAAACACAAAAATATGTGGGTTTCGCGGGCCGCGACCTGGTCCCCCAGGTCTGTCGCGGGGCGCGACGGGGTGAAACCAGGCAAACCCTTAGGCCGCCACGTGTCCTTGAATGTGTGAAGCCTACCAGGTTAACTCACCAAGGCTAGGCCCTAGCCAGCCTAGCTCGCGGGCCACTTAGGGAGAGGGGTGGAGCGTCGCGGGGCATGAGCCGCCTCTCGATCAGACTATATAATGAGATTTCGGCCTCATTCTGCAAATTGTTCATTTTCTTTTTCTCTCTCAAATTTTCTAATAGGAAAAACTCTCGGGTATTATACCCCTAAAAAAGCGAAGCTCTGCCTCATTGTAAGTATTATAACCCCCGATCACGTATTTGTTACCCTACCCGATTGATCAAGGGCTCTGTAACGCATGCCAAGGCTCTGCCTGACTCAGTTAGTTGGAGCTCTGTCTCGTGTTATATGGCTAATATGATTTGGGTTATCTTACTAACACGTGTGCATTGTTTAATTTTTAATAGATAATAACCAGGAGAACCATCAGGAAGCTATAGTATTATCTAAGTCAGTGTTAGGATCTGAGTTTCTTAGATTGTGTTTGTTTGAATTAATTGATGTAAAATGAAGGAACAAAGATGAAGTAATTGCAGCGGAAATAACAATCAAACTATGTAAACACAATCACGAAAGAAAAGTTTAAGCAAACATGTTTTCCATTAAGTTGAATGATTGTATTAATTACAATAATCAAAACAAATTGCATGCATGCATAAGACTCCCCCTCAACCTGAGCTCAGTGATTTGTTCGTACAGAATGACTTGTGAAGAAAGAGCTAATGGAATAGTACAGAGTACTGTTCTATTTATAGTACAGACAAACCACTGAGCATCTTTTGTTGACGTCACCATGAAAGTGACATCTAACCTCCTAACAAACTCTAAACACTGTTACATACAACCACTGATTACATATACACTGATTATATAAACTACTGATTCTACATTCCACTGTTGTAGTCTAAGCACTGATGTTGAGCATCAGTGCTTTCTTCAAAGGTGATCAGTTCTTTGAATGGGCAGTGCTTTGGTCTTCAACAGTGCTTGGAAGACATCAGTAGATTGAGCTTCAGTCTTTATTCTTCATCAGCAGTTTGGCTTAACAGCGGTTGAGATGATCGGTGCTTTGGAGTCTATCAGTTGCTAGTAAACCACTGTCAAGGGGAAAGTCTTTGTACAAGCCCTGCTTATGATGATCCACTGTTCTGAACCAGTTTTGGCTTTTCTTATCATCTGTTCTTTCTGGGTTTGAGTGCATGAACCAACAATCTCCCCCTAGAACAGATGATGCCAAAACACTTCATTATTCAAGATATTTATTGTCTCATCAACATTTCCCTAACTTGCCCCTTGAATTGTAATTCAAAGTTCAGGGAATCTTCAACATCCTCATCCCTCCAAAGTTAAAGCTCTAAGAGATCTTGGAGGTCAGCTACACTCAGGCCTGGTGTATCCTTCCTTGATATGTGCTTAACTTCTCCACTGGACTTGAGCAAGGTCAATACGTGGGTCTTTTGATCAGACTTCCACCTTAGTATTTTTGAGTTCAGTGGGTTTCTTGGGAGACTTTTTATTTTTTGATGAGTTTGGTGATGGAGGCCTGCTCATGAGTCTTTTAGCAATTTCCTATAACATTGCTGAGTCAGGATCCTCTTCAATCATTCTTTTGATGGCCTCTTTCATATATACAGCTTCACTTTCTGCATCTTGTGCATCAGTCTGTTTTTGCCTCTTCCTTTGATTCAAAGCAATGATGGAAGTGTCAGATGATGTGAACAATGTTTTTAAAGAGAGGGCCTGCTACTGAGACTCATCAGTTTTCTTAGTTCTGTATGCTTGTTTCTTTGGAACTTTAGGATCTGTCTCTCTTAGTTTTTCCAACTTCTCATACACCATGTCAGTGTACTGTCTTGACCATTTTGATATGGCTTTTGCTGTACCAAATTTGGTTGCAACCCACTCTTGCTTCTTTCTTTTGTATTCCAAGGTAAGATCAGCAATTGTCTTTTTGTACTTATTCTAATCTGGTGCTGATCTTTTCATACCTGGATCATTTCTCACCCTTTCAATTCTGTTTGCTTCACCTTTTAGTGCAATGAGTGGCCAGTCTTTAAATTGTTCAACCTTGGCAGGATAGAATTTGTGATAACCCGTATTTCAGAAGCTTGTCTGTGTGTTTTGGTTTAGCTTGCATAGTTGATGTGGTGATTGTAATTGAACGTGTATGTGTTGCTATGCTTATGATGCATATGTTTTATGCGAAAATTATATATTAATCCGATCACACAATACTTAGAATTTGGTTGATAACCACAATCTACTTTGGCTGTAAACTTTGAAATTGAGTCTTTTAAGTTTAAAATGAAGCAAGGGCAGCCAAAGACTTTAAAATATGAGATCAGTGGTTTGATTTTATACAGAATTTCATAGGCAGTCTTTTGATGCCTGGGGTTAATCAAAACTCTGTTCTGGACATAGCAGGCAGTGTTTATAGCCTCTGCCCAGAAAGTTAATGGCAAACCTGAATCTGTAAGCATGGTTCTGGCTGCTTCAATTAAAGTTCTGTTCTTCCTTTCAACCACCCCATTTTGTTTTGGTGTTCTTAGGATGCTGTACTACCTTACAATCCCTTTTGACACCCAAAACTCATCCCACTCCCTATTTCTGAATTCTGCGCCATTGTCACTCCTAAAGATTGTTACTGGCAGGTCAAATTGTTTTTCAATCTGTTTTACAAAATCTTGCAAAATGCATGCAGTCACATCTTTAGAATGTAAGAAATAAGTCAATGTAAACCTAGAAAAATCATCTATAATTACCAAACAGTATCTTTTCTTTTTAAGGCTCATGATGTGCAGCATTTGCAAACACTTGGTTGTTTTGGACTCTTCAATGGACTTAAATGAGCTTTTATTTGTTTGCCTTTTAAATAGGAAACACAATGCTCAGGATAGGTGAACAATTTTTGTGGAAGACCTCTTACAAGGCCTTGTTTTGACAAAGCAGTGATTGTCTTGAGATTTGTGTGCCCCAATCTTCTGTGCCATAATTTTGTCTTTTTGTTAGAGGCAGCTGAGAACAGACAGGCATCAGTCATAGGGCTCTCTTTTGACAAATCAACCACATAAACATTGCCACTTCTTTGAGCAACAAGTTGGGTTTTTTCCATTGGCTATTATTTCTTCAATCTTTTTGACCATTTCTTGTCTAACAATTTTGCAACTCTCCTTAGTAAAGAATGACCCATAGCCTTTGTTACTCATATGTGAGACACTAAGGAGGTGGAATTTCAGATATCAAATTAACATTTTCAAACTTGACTTTTCCAGACTGAACTGTTCCAGACCCCAAAACCTTACCCTTAGAATTGCTACCAAAAGATATATCACCCCCTCCATGAGTTTTGAATTCTTTGAGTAGGGCTCTACATCCAGTCATGTGCCTAGAGCCTCCACTATCTACATATCAAAGACTATCTAAGTATACAGAAGCTCCCTGCACATCAAGTAAACAATTAGTTCAGGAAGGTCTCCAAAGCCAATAAGGCTTTGGATGGGATTATAACAGTGTCAGTGTCAAGTCCTGGAACATGGACAGTGGTTAGATCAGGGGATTGAACAGATTTTGAAACTTGTTTCTCTAACCACTGTTGTGGACCATTTCCTGTCAGATGTTGAAACCCATAAGGATGCCTATTCACTTTTGGTTTAGAGGGCCTTTTGTAGGCCTCATAAACATGTGGGAACCTTTGGTATGGTGGTTGACCTTTTCCTCTTTGGAATTGGTTGGCAGGTGGTGCATCTGTCACTTGCACATCTCTTGGAACAGTGTTTTTGTTCAGCTACTTTGTAATAGTTGTTTGGACAGATACAAATGGTTGTTGTTTCATGACAGGTTGTTTTGATGAGCTCATGGGTGTTTTTGAAGTGTACTCATTTCTTTTGACATCAAAGGTTTTGAGATACACACACTCCTGAGTGACATGGTTGGTTTTACAACAGACAGAACAACTGTTTGAAGGCTTAATGATGCTTGTTTTGTTAATGTCATAGGCTTTTAAATGAAAACAATATTTTGTTGAATGATTTATCTTTTCAAAAAAGTCACAAAACAAGTTTTTAACCTTTTCTCTCTTTTTCTTCTTTTTAGACTCCTTTGCAACAGAGTTTTGAACCACTGTTGGGATGTCCTTAAGAGGAATTACTGTGGCCTTAGGTGCTTTCACACCTTCAACTGTTGAAAAATCCATGGGTTTGAAATTCTCAAGGATGTCACACTCATCTGACCAAGTAGGTTTAAATTGGTATTTTTCAAGCTCCTCAAAAGTTGAGGACCCCTCTGGTCTTTCAAGAGTGATTTTGTTACCATATTTATCAATTATTTTTATTTATTGACCATCCTTGTTTGTTGGTATTATCTCAACAGTGTTTTGAACAGACTCATTTGCAGCAGTGTTTTCGACTTGGTCATTTTTTCCGAAACCTAGGCCAATTTTTACATTGCTTTTGATCTGTTTTTCTAGCATAACTTCATAACCTTTGCGGGATTCCACCCATTTTTCACATTTGATTTGGGTGGATTCCAACTCCTTTTTACAGGTTTGATATTTTTCTATCATAGCCTGAAGCTGGTCCTTGGTTATGCTATGCTCATGCTTGAGGCTGCAAATTTTACTTTCTTTTTCAAACAATTTGTTTTTCAGTTCTTTAATAGATCTTTCAAACTGTATTTCATCTTTTAAAATCTTGTCTCTAAGGTTTTCATTCACCTCTTTTTAACATTAGCAAATGCTATGATGCATTTGTCTGAACATAGGTTTTTCAAGACCTGAGGTGATACCTTAGTTGCAGCCATCAAGGCACAATCACAAACATTTTCACAATCACTGTTGTTCTCTTTTTCTTTCTCTTTCTCTTCTTCCTTGCACCATGGGTCAGCAAGAGGCTCTAACAGTGGTTTGACTTCCTTCCCCATCAGATGTTCACCAACAACAGCAGTAACCACTGCTTCAGTAATCTCATCCACTATTTCAGCACTGGATTCTCCTTCTTCAGTTTCCAGCCCTTCAGGAATTGACTCTAATGCTACAAAACAGAATTCATCAACAGGAGCATCATTTTTAGCAAATAGAGCAAAGTTTTCATCAGTTAATTCATCTGGCATGCTACTCCAATCAACAAAGCCTTGGGTAAAGAAGCTTTGCTGACTGGCCTCTGCTGGAGCAGATGTTTGTGCAGCATGTTTGTGCAGGTTGTTGCACTTGGACCTGAGAAACTGGGGCTTGGACATACTGTATTTGAGGAACAGTGGTTTGAACATATTGCACTGGAACAAAAGTTACAGGGTGTGCATAATGAGCAGTGTTTACATGAGCAGCAGGGGTATTTTGGTAATAGTGCACAGTGTTTTGTGTGTTTTGAGGTCTAGGGCTAGGGTGTGTTATGATTGGTCCACTGTTTTGGTTACTTCTACACTCTCTAGCAAAGTGTCCTAGCCTGTTACACTTGTAGCACTTTATTTTTGATTTACCCAACCCAACTTTCAAGTTCCCATGTAACCCTGGAATTTTTCTCCCTGTTCTTTTATAAAACTTACTGGTTCTTACACTCAGCAGTGCCAATTGATGCAATATATCCATTTCCTCCAGATCAGTGGGATCAAAATGCTGGAGATCATTGAGTTCAAAGGATAGATTGTCAGAATTCTGGTTTTCACTACTAGTGATGTGTGCAAAATGCAACATATAAATTACATCAATTGAGGCATAAAACTAACCCTTTTTTAGTACTAATGTTAGAAAAAGTGTGCTTTTCTCTTCCTTTTGTATTTTCAGGATTAAATGAGCTCAAATTAACAAAAGAAGCAAAAAGACAGCAAAATCTAACATAAATACAAGAAAAGGAACGAACGTGACATGCCCGACCTCACGACAGCATCTTCCGAAGCAAAACAAGAAAACAGAAGACTGAACACGCCCCGTGCTCAGCCAGCACGGGGGCGTGCCCAAGTGTCAGCAGAAAAGACAAAGTGGTAGAAGCTTCTATTGCCCACCACGGGGCCGTGCTCAGCGGACACGGGGCCGTGGTCAACTATAAGATTCGCACAATCCAGGCAAATCTTCATAGTACAAAGATCCTTCTGCACACGGGGTCGTGCTCAGCGGACACGGGGGCGTGGTCAACTAATAAAGACAAGCTGCAATAAATGAAGAAAGAGAGGATGTGGACACGGGGCCGTGCCCGAGCTTTTGTTCAGCCTAAAAATAGGAGTGCTTGGCTCAAGCTCAAACCATCCCTTGGTACACCACCTCTCTCACACTTCACCCACCACCCACCACCACCATAACACCATCATCCACCACCATCATCCATTGTCCATCATAGAGTGTGTGAGTCATCTCGGGATCCAAGATTGATCGTAAGAGTTCTTGACAATCAAGGCCATGTTTGCCTAAGTCTCTTACATCACTTGGTGAAGACAAGTGTCTAGTGTAATACTTTTTATTTTTAATCTTTTCGCACTTTTTACTTGGTTTTGTATTAATGACTTCAATAACTAGTTTCTTATGTTGAAGGTGATTCTTCCTTATCGTTTGTCCGTGGTGTCTTGACATTATTTTACTATCTATATAAAATAAAAGATTTTCACCATTCATATCTCCACGGTCTATATGGAGGTATGTTGGCTACCTGGTCGGGGGTTAAGGGAACGGTTTGGTAAGAGTCTTGCCATTGTTCGACGTTTAGAGGTCCTGCAATAGACCTAGGTCAAATTTAGTAGGATCTCCTTCAATACTTAACAGTATTGGATGGCGGGGGTCCAAACTCTTTGATCCCCTCATAAGTTAACTACTATTAATACTATAACCCGGCTATTTAGGACTGTATCCCTGCTGACTCAGACTACTTAGTCGAGGGTAACGTCACCTCCAAAAGAGGGGCCTACCGTAATTTGCATTAATAACTTAATTAATTATCTTTCAATAATCCGACCCTTTAGGATTGTATCCTTGCTGACTCAAACTACTGGGTTGAGGGTAACGTCACCTCCAAAAGAGGGGCCTACTACAATAACTAAGATAATCTCTTAAACAAGTGCAAAAGTGCGGAAATAATCAAAGGTTACACTATACACGAGTCGGAACCAAGTGATTCATCTTGTCTATCTGTTTTTCTTTTATTTTTTTTCAGCATTTTAGTTAGTTTTTATTTTTCTTAGTTTAAAACCATTTTTCTAAACTTTTTGATTTGATTAGACGTTGAGGATAAACCGGTACTAAAAGCTCTTGTGTCCTTGGACGACCTCGATATCTTACCAACACTATACTACGCTCACGATGGGTGCACTTGCCCATATGTGTGTTTAGTGTTAGTAAATATCGTGTTTTATAAATTTAAAACTTGGCTAAAAAAGTGTAAAGGGGCTTAAAATATACTTAAACCTACATATACACTTCACGCACATCAAGTTTTTTGCGCCGTTGCCGGGGACACAAGGATTTTAAGAAAGCTTAAAATCGGCGGCCTAATCAGTTTTTCAAAACCTTTTCAAAACGCGCGCACATTTTTCTGCATTTTAGTTCAGTTTTGCATTTACAGTAACCTGTACACGGGGCCGTGTTCACTAAACACGGGGCCGTGTTGCACATTTTTCATAAACACCCAGTAACAGTAGCTTGAACACGGGCCGTGCTCACTGAACACGCCCCGTGCTCAACGAAATCAGAAAATTTAATTAAAACGCCCAGATACAGATTCTGTACACGGGGCCGTGTCCAGCCTCTGTTTCCGTTTTTATTTTTGTTTTCTGATCTCGAGACTTGGTTGTGGTCAGCTGAGTGATTCTTATGGATCAATACTCAGGAGGTTACAACTACACCTATGAGGAGGATGATTATAGGAGTAACTATTGCACTAATTGTAGTAACCCACACTCGGTTCAATATCGTCACTCATATCAACCATCCAATTCATACACCTACTATGAGGAACCCAGGTACAAGCCATCAACTTCATACACAACCTATGAAGACCAAAGGTATGAACCTCCTCCCTCATACTCATACTTTGATGAGCCAAGGTATGAGCCTTCATACTCATACTTTGACGAACCAAGGTATGAGCCACCACCTTCATATGCTTATTACGAGGAACCATGGCGTGAACAACCCACCTCATATGAGTATTATGACGAACAAAATAACGACCCTTATCCATCATATGCTTACAATGAAGAACAATGGTGTGAACCATCTACTTCATATGGGTATTATGAGGAACAAAGGATCGAACAACCGGATTCAAGCTTTGAAAATCCCGACTCTTTTTCTATAACCGAAGTGACCGATAGGATATTAGAACACCTTAGAGTTATCGATCGCTATATAAAAGAATCTCGCGCAAGGGAAGAGGAGTCATGCGCAAGAGAAGAATTAATTAAACAAGAGATAACCGAAAGTGTAAAAATGGAACAACAAATAAGTGAAGAGCCGACAGATGAGTTAAACAACGAAAAAGGTAAGTCCGACAACGTTAAAATTCAAGAAGAGTCTAATTTTGAAGAAATTAATCTCTTGTCACCTTCTTTCGAAAATCATTGTTTAGTACCCACTCATGCTAAGTTTTTAAAAGAGTTAAACACTAACACTAAAATTGACGAAACGGTAAGTGTTAAGTTAACTAATGATCAAACCTCACTAATAAAGGAAGACTCATTTGAAATTAACATTACACCGGTTCCATGTTTCTTTCAAAATTCGTTTATTAGTAATGTCACGATTGATAAAGATCTTTGTGTTAACATAATGCCTAACTACATTTTTGAAAAATTAAGTATTAGTGATTTTTCTCCACTTCAAATACCCATTTTTCTATCCAATCGGAAAGTAATAAAGTCAATCAGTGTAGTTGAGGATGTATTGGTTCAAACAAATCAAATGATAGTTCTGACCGACTTTGTCATCCTCGATGACGCTCCTCTAGTGTTGGGACGACCATTTATAAAAACTCACGAAGCTTTGAAGAACCGGAAGTACAACAATCTACCTCTCCAATTAGGGGCATTTAAAAGAAGTGTCGATCTTGAACGGTCAATGAAATATCCATTCGGCAATAATGACCCCCTAATTGAAGATGAAGATGAACCACCCGATACAAGTGAAAAGATTGACCACTTTGTTGAAGAAGAGGTCGCCATAGAACAAACTTTTAAAGTTCTTGATCAAAATGAGCAACCAAATAAGGAGTCTCCCAAAGACCCACCACTTGAGCTCAAAGAACTTCCAAAAGGTTTGGAATATGCTTTTCTAGACAAAGATGGTAATTTACCTGTAATTATTTCGTCTAAATTAGTTAGTTCAGAAAAAGAAAAATTAATTAGACTTTTGAAAAAACACAAAAACGCGATCGCTTGGAAACTTGTAGACATAAAAGGAATAAGTCCCTCCATGTGTACGCACAAAATTTTAATGAATGATGACTACAAATCAGTAATACAACCACAACGTCGAGTAAATCCAAATGTTCAAGAAGTGGTTAAAAACGAAGTCATCAAATTACTTGACGCCGGACTTATCTATCCTATCTCCGATAGCCCTTGGGTAAGTCCCGTCCAAGTAGTTCCAAAGAAAGGAGGTATGACGGTAATAACTAACGAAAAAATGAATTAATACCAACGAGAACCGTCACAGGATGGAGAGTATGTATAGATTATAGACGATTAAATGAAGCAACAAGAAAAGATTACTTTCCTTTACCCTTCATTGATCAAATGTTAGAAAGATTATCCGGTCATAAATTTTATTGTTTCTTGGAAGGTTTTTCAGGTTACTTTCAAATCCCGATAGCACCCGAAGACCAAGAAAAGACAACTTTCACATGTCCCTATGGAACTTTTGCTTATCGACGCATGCCGTTTGGTCTATATAATGCCCCCGCAACATTCCAACGTTGCATGGTAGCCATTTTCCATGACATGATAGAAAAGACAATGGAAGTCTTCATGGACGACTTTTCTATCTTTGAGGATTCATACGACCAATGCCTCGATAACCTTGAACGAATGCTATCCTGATGTGAGGAAACTAACCTCGCCCTTAATTGGGAAAAATGCCATTTCATGGTAACGGAGGGAATAGTACTCGGTCACAAAATCTCAAGCGAAGGAATGGAGGTGGATCGAGCCAAAATAGATACCATTTCTAGACTACCACCTCCATCCTCCGTAAGAGCTATCAGAAGTTTCCTAGGGCATGCCGGATTTTATAGGCGATTTATCAAAGACTTTTCTAAAATTTCAAGGCCTCTAACAAAATTACTTGAAAAAGATGCCCCTTTCATCTTTGACAAGGATTGCGATCAAGCATTTCTAACCCTAAAGGAAATGTTAGTCAATGCACCTATCATGATAGCGCCTGATTGGAAATTTCCTTTTGAAATCATGTGTGATGCGACTGACTTTGCAGTTGGAGCTGTCTTGGGACAAAGAAAAGAGAAGCATTTCCACCCAATTTATTATGCTAGTAAAACACTTAATGATGCACAAGAAAATTACACAACAACTGAAAAAGAATTACTAGCTGTGGTATTTGCTTTTGATAAATTTCGTTCTTATCTTCTTCTTTCTAAAACTATAGTCTATACAGATCATGTAGCCATTCGATATCTCTTCAAAAAGAAGGACGCAAAACCACGTTTGATTCGGTGGATTCTACTTCTCCAAGAATTTGATATTGAAATCAAAGACAAAAGAGGAGCAGAAAATACCGCAGCAGATCATCTTTCGCGCTTAGAAGACCCAGCTTTGGAGGCAACCAGGGACGAGCAAATCAATGAAAAATTCCCGACTGAGTCCCTAGAAATGGTGGAATATAAAGAAGAACCATGGTACGCCGACCATGCTAACTACCTAGCTAGCGGTATAGTCGCAAAAGGTTGGTCACATCATCAAAGAAAAAAATTATTTGCCAATGTGAAACACTATTTTTGGGAAGATCCATATCTTTTCAAAATGTGTGCCGACCAACTCATCCGACGATGCGTACATGGTAGCGAAGCACGAAGAATTCTCCGCCATTGTCATAAAGGTCCATACGGAGGGCATCATGGTGCCGCTAGTACCGCACGAAAGGTATTTGATTCAGGATTTTATTGGCCAACCATTTACAAAGACGCCCAAAGTCTTGTCAAAACATGTGATGCTTGCCAAAGAACAGGTAATATTTCTTCAAAAAACGAAATGCCACAAAATGACATTCTTGTTTATGAAATTTTTGACGTGTGGGGACTCGACTTTATGGGACCTTTCCCACCATCGAAAGGAAACAAATATACACTTGTGGCAGTAGACTACTTGTCTAAATGGGCCGAAGCCGAGGCACTTCCAACAAATGATGGAAGAGTCGTGGTAAGATTTCTGAAAAAACTATTCTCTCGTTTCGGCACACCTAAAGCATTAATAAGTGATAGAGGTACCCATTTTTGCAATCATCAACTTGAAAAAATTTTAACAAGATATGGGGTCAATCACCGGGTCTCGACAGCATATCATCCTCAAACAAACGGACAAGCCGAAGTGACTAATAGAGGTTTAAAACGAATACTTGAAAAAACCGTAGGGTTAAATAAAAAGGAATGGGCAGATAAATTAGATGATGCTTTATGGGCTTTTCGAACTGCTTATAAAACGACAATAGGTACAACCCCATATAAGCTAGTCTATGGAAAAAGTTGTCACTTGCCAGTAGAAATTGCACACAAAGCCTACTAGGCAATTAAAAATGTAAACTTAGATTTAGAATTTGCTGGTAAAAATCGATTTTGTCAATTAAATGAATTAGACGAGCTTAGGAATTATGCATACTCAAACTCCGAAATTTATAAGGAAAGAATGAAAAATTTGCATGACAAACATATTAAACCTAATGAATTTCGAGTAGGAGATCTAGTTCTTTTGTTTAATTCATAACTTCGATTGTTTCCTGGTAAATTAAAGTCTAGGTGGTCAGGACCTTTTTCCATCACCCATATTTTCCCACACGGTGCAGTAGAAATTAAATCTCGAAATGGGCCTCCATTCAAAGTCAATGGCCAACGGCTGAAACTCTATCAAGGATTCATTGAGGATGAAGAGGAGGAGATCTCGCTTCAAACGATCGAAGAATGAAAGCATCAACATCATACCTGGTAAGTTACGAACGATTGGGACGACATCTAAAGCGGTAAGTTTTCTAACCAAAGTTTATGGGAAACAAGGGCACTCACACGAGCACTAAAAAAAAATTCAAAACTTTGCTCGGCACGGGGCCGTGTCCGCGCAACTGTCGGGATATATTCCCCTTTTCATAACAGTTACAACATTCCACACGCCCCGTTTCCCCAAAAAAGCTCTGGTTCCAGGCGATTTTCCACAGATTTTCGACGTCTCCTCTTGTTCTAACAACATCAAGGTATGATTTTAACATCATTAGTAGTTAGATTAGTTACTTGCATGTAGTTAAAACACCACAAATTTGGGGAAAAATCTAGGGTTCTTGAAGTTCATCCGAATCGAACCTCAAATTTTTGCCTAAATCTGTTTGCATTTAGTTAGATTAGTGTTAAAGGAAGTAAATCCACTTGTATTGTTCATAGATTCGCCCGATTTCTCATAAAAACCCCAAACCCTTGTTTTTGAACCGAAAAAGATAAAATTGAATGGGTAAACGGGTTGTTTTGGGAAAAACGGCACTTGGGGTTTCATTTTCGGGGGAAACCACACCTATTGGACCAAAAATTTTCAAGTTTTCAAAACCGGGTCGAAAAATGATGTTTTTGAGTATCAGACGCCTGGACACGGGGCCGTGTCCGCTGAACACGGGGTCGTGTCCAGCCCACTGTTTGCAGTTTTGTCCGAAAATGCTAATGTTTCGCGCTAACTTTTGATGTATTCTTTCAGATGGCAAGGAAGTTCACAAGGTTTAACGCCAATGAGCTCGATGCTAGGGCTAGATACGAAATACTTCAAACAAGGCTGGAGGAATACCCGAGGCAAGCATGCACGGAACTGTTAACTATGGTGAATCAAATAGACCGTTTCAACAACATTGTCACCGGGCCATTAAGAGTCGCTTTAACAACTAGACTTCGTTCCGTCCACGAATGCACTTTGGAATTCTATAGCACATTCACATTCAACTCAAGGTGCGACCCATTCGACAATGATGGGGTAGCATTCCGATGTGGCGGAACTAGGTATTCGATCTCTATGGCACAATTTGGGTCGATTGTCGGGTTGTATGCAGAAGAAGATGCAGGTAACGAGGAAAATACTGGAGGGATACGAGAGATAGGTGAAAACGATCGCCAAGCCGCGTGGGCTGAGATTGGTGAAGGATATTACAATCCGAGCAGCACTAAGAGCACGAAGTTGAGGGATCCGCTCTACAGATACATCCATAGGCTCCTCGGCTACTCTCTTAGTCAAAGACACGATAGCGGTGGCGTCGTTGGGTTAAGAGATTTGGTTGTCCTCCACTGCATCCATAACCGTAGGCCCCTTGATGTTCCATTCCACATGCTCCGAAACATGCATCATAACCGCCTTGCTACTGCACCAACTCCTATATTCTTTGGGTGATGGGTGTACCGTCTCTTCAAGCACTTCACCAACATACCTAGGTCATTAGGAAGGAGCCCATGGTCGGGTAGGGTAGATATACACATCTGCCGCTCAATGAACCTAATTTATGAGGCTGAAGACGGGACGGTAAGCTTTCAAAGGATGCAAGGTCATGCATGGAACCCGCAAGAAGCACTTATCCTCCACGCTCCACAACATCATCAGTACCAATACCAGCCCCATGGTGATCCGGGCCAATCCTCCTCAGGAGGCGGTTTTCCTAACTTTCAAAGTTTACATGATTTGTTGCAGGAAAACCTCATGTGCACCAGGAACACTTACAATATGGCAAGCAACACGTACCACCGGGTTGGGGCAATCGAGAGAAACATATCCGATATCCAAGATGATATTGGAAATATCCGGGAGTACATGGCTGGCCATGGTGGGGATGATGATGATGATGATGAAGACGAGAACATGGATTAGGCGGGAGGAGCGGAGGAAGAAGCGGTTGGTTGGTGATTCCCCAGGTTTACCTTTTCTAATCTTGAACAATTTAAGGCCTGCGTGCCAAGTGTTGAACAATTTACTTTCCCTAACTTCTTTTATTTTCTGCATTTATTTTCCTTTTTAATTTTGTTGACATCGATGTTGAACTTGCTAAAATTAGGATGTTTGCTATGGTGTGGTATAGTGTTTATTGATTAAGCAGGTACATACGAGGCTTAGAGTACAAAACATTAGTACTAATAAAGTCGGGACAGGAAAACCGAAGAAAGAAACCTGTATTTCAACCTTGCAGATTGTCCACACGGGGCCATGTCTAGCCGACACGCCCCCGTGCCCACTCCCCCAAACCTGCTGTTTGTTTTATTTCTGCAGACTTTGATAGACACGGGGTCGTGCCCAGCCAACACGCCCCCGTGTCCACCTTCTGTAAGTTTTCGTTACTGGCACCTGAACACGGGGTCGTGCCCACCAGACACGGGGCCGTGTTCAGCGCCCAGTAACACAAAATTTTTGTTTTTTACACCTTTTTACACATTCAATCAACCTAAAAACTTATTTTTGGGACACATTGAGGACAATGTGTAATTTAAGTGTGGGGGGGGGGGGGGATGCTAAAACCTTGAATCTTGCAAGTCCTAAATACAAGCCTTACACAAAACTCTATTGGAACCGCTAAGCACCCTAAATTTTTTTCAAAAATTTTCATTTTTTTTTACTTGTCTAGGTTTAACTTGGGAATTTCAAGTTCTAAAAAGGTTACATTTTTACGAATTTACAACCGATAGCGTCGTGATAAAAAGAACCAACATAAGAAAATTATGAAAAGGCATGACAAGCTTAGTTAAAATTTGATTCTATATACTTGATCACATAAAAAAAAAAAACCATTCCCACAAAAGTGAGTTTTGAGCCTTTATTGAGCATACAATTACATATCATTAAACTAAATGCTCATTTTTTGTTTCTTGTGTGAATAGCCGCTTGGTTCTTACGACTCTAGAACTTGCCATGACGATACATTCCCGGTCCTTACCAACTTTAACCCGAGTAAGTGAATGATGGAGGCATTAGGACTAACCCTTTTTATTTCTACACCATTATTTTTTCTTTTTTTTTACCACCTACCCAAAATCCCCCTAGTTAGCCCCTTTGAGCCTAAACCTTTTCATTTCATAACCCAAACCAAACACCCTTTTACCCACCAAAACCTTTTTCATTTTTTACCATTTGTTTTAGTAACTAGCTCGGTTTTTTTCGTATGATTTAAAAAAAAATGTGTTGATGATGAAGCAAAAGAAAATAAACAAACAAGTTCATCAAAAATAACTTTGTTTGAATAATAGCTTCATCAAAATAAAAGTTACAAAAATAAATAAAAAGTCTTACGAAAACCGACGCTTGTTACGCTTTTCGCCCTTTTTCTACTAACCACTAACCCAACCACCTACCTTTAACCCAAGCCTAACCCTTCACCCAAAAAAGTCCTCTTGATACTTACAAAGGTATATAAGTTAAAAGGGAGGAGGATTGATTGCTTGGCAAGCCTATGGTAGGAGTAAGTTCCATGCCGCTCTCGAGTGATCCACTAAAATACATTTTCCACCGAGTGTTGAGTGATCCCCGTGAGGTATGTGAACTTGTATATAAATATAATTTTAAAGAGGCATGTTATGCCCTAATAAGTAATTTATCTTATGAAAATTTTTAAATAAATCATGACGAATAGGATTGTAAATAAATAAAAATAAAACTAAATAAAGAATCTTGGAAATCCCGACACTCTATGACAAGCCCAAAAAAAAACCTTCTTCTCTACCCATTCCATTTGGGAGTGTAAAGCCACATTATAAAGAGTTTTGCTTGAGGACAAGCAAAGATTCAAGTGTGGGGGTATTTGATGTGTGCAAAATGCAACATATAAATTACATCAATTGAGGCATAAAACTAACCCTTTTTTAGTACTAATGTCGGAAAAAGTGTGCTTTTGTCTTCCTTTTGTATTTTCAGGATTAAATGAGCTCAAATTAACAAAAGAAGTAAAAAGACAGCAAAATCTAACATAAATACAAGAAAAGGAACGAACGTGACATGCCCGACCTCACGACAGCATCTTCCCAAGCAAAACAAGAAAACAGAAGACTGAACACGCCCCGTGCTCAGCCAGCACGGGGGCGTGCCCAAGTATCAGCAGAAAAGACAAAGTGGTAGAAGCTTCTATTGCCCACAACGGGGCCGTGCTCAGCGGACACGGGGCCGTGGTCAACTATAAGATTCGCACAATCCAGGCAAATCTTCATAGTACAAAGATTCTTCTGCACATGGGGTCGTGCTCAGCGGACACGGGGGCGTGGTCAACTAATAAAGACAAGCTGCAATAAATGAAGAAAGAGAAGATGTGGACACGAGGCCGTGCCCACAGGACACGGGGCCGTGCCCGAGCTTCTGTTCAGCCTATAAATAGGAGTGCTTGGCTCAAACCATCCCTTGGCACACCACCTCTCTCACTCTTCACCCACCACCACCATAACACCATCATCCACCACCGTCATCCATTGTCCATCATAGAGTGTGTGAGTCGTCTCGGGATCCAAGATTGATCGTAAGAGTTCTTGACAATCAAGGCCATGTTTGCCTAAGTCTCTTACATCACTTGGTGAAGACAAGTTTCTAGTGTAATACTTTTTATTTTTAATCTTTTCGCACTTTTTACTTGGTTTTGTATTAATGACTTTAATAACTAGTTTCTTATGTTGAAGGTGATTCTTCCTTATCGTTTGTCCGTGGTGTCTTGACATTATTTTACTGTCTATATAAAATAAAAGATTTTCACCATTCATATCTCCACGGTCTATATAGAGGTATGTTGGCTACCTGGTCGGGGGTTAAGGGAACGGTTTGGTAAGAGTCTTGCCATTGTTCAGCGTTTAGAGGTCCTGCAATAGACCTGGGTCAAATTTAGTAGGATCTCCTTCAATGCTTAACGGTATTGGATGGCGGGGGTCCAAACTCTTTGATCCCCTCATAAGTTAACTACTATTAATACTATAACCCGGCTATTTAGGACTGTATCACTACTGACTCAGACTACTTAGTCGAGGTTAACGTCACCTCCAAAAGAGGGGCCTACCATAATTTGCATTAATAACTTAATTAATTATCTTTCAATAATCCGACCCTTTAGGATTGTATCATTGCTGACTCAAACTACTGGTTTGAGGGTAACGTCACCTCCAAAAGTGGGGCCTACTACAATAACTAAGATAAACTCTTAAACAAGTGCAAAAGTGCGGAAATAATCAAAGGTTACACTATACACAAGTCGGAACCAAGTGATTCATCTTGTCTATCTGTTTTTCTTTTATTTTTATTTTTCAGCATTTTAGTTAGTTTTTAGTTTTCTTAGTTTAAAACCATTTTTCTAAACTTTTTGATTTGATTAGACGTTGAGGATAAACCGGTACTAAAAACTCTTGTGTCCTTGGACGACCTCGGTATCTTACCAACACTATACTACGCTCACGATGTGTGCCCTTGCCCATATGTGTGTTTAGTGTTAGTAAATATCGTGTTTTATAAATTTAAAACTTGGCTAAAAAAGTGTAAAGGGGCTTAAAATATACTTAAACCTACATATACACTTCACGCACATCAACTAGCTGTGAAAGCATAGTTAGCTGAGTAAGAATCAGAGTTGTTAAAAGCTCCTCCAGCAGTTATGTCAATGTAATGATCATAACTCTGATCCTTACTACTACCAGAATCCTCTTGACCAAGAAGTGCTGTGCAACCAAATGAGTAGTCATCAGCAACCTTCCCTGACTCTTGTAACTTCTTTTTCTGATTCAACTCTCTCTTATAGGTGAGGAGTCGACCATGAAGTTGAGTCAGTGTTAAGTCTTTGAACCCAACTGAATTTCTGGTTACAAAAGCAATTGTGTCCCATTTTTTAGGAAGTGGCCTTAGAAACCTACTATTTATGGTTGATAAGTTCAACTTTAACAAGTTTCAGTTCACTAATGAGACAGCTAAAACGTTCAAACTGTTGTGTCAGTGATTCTCCTTTCACATGACAAAATGTTTCTTACTGTTGATTCAAAACTTCTCTGTTATTTTCTATCACCTCTTCTGTACCACCGAACTATTCTTTTATAGCATCCCACAGCTCTTTGGCACTGTTACAATGTAACAGTCCAGCATAAATGTCATTTGGAAGAGCTGAGGCTACTATGCTAATAGCCTTTGCATCTAGTTCAATTTTTTGAAAATCTTGTTCTGAGTAGTTTTCTAGGATTTTAGGCACAAAGCTTTTGGGATCCTCAGCACTACGGACCATAGGAACGTGTGGTCCATAGATGACTGGCTTCCAACAGCCGGTATTTTGTTGTGCAAGGACATGACCCATCCGACGCTGCCAGATGTTGTACTCAGATCTGACAAGCATCGGTGGTTTGAAGAGAATCCCTGTGTTGTGAGGGTCGTGTGATTGTGATGCCATTCTAGTTGATTTTCACAAAAGTTTTTAGAATAATCAACTTTGCACGTGATTACCTTTTTACTCTGCTTTTTATCAATTGGTACGAACAACTTGAGTATCAATAAATCTGAGCTGAACTTTTACGTCAAATTGATTGTTAGATCGAATTTTGACTGTCCGAGCTCTGATACCAATTATTAGGATCTGAGTTTCTTAGATTGTGTTTGTTTGAATTAATTGATGTAAAATGAAAGAACAGAGATGAAGTAATTGCAGCGGAAATAACAATCAAACTATGTAAACAAAATTACGGAAGAAAAGTTTAAGCAAACATGCTTTCCATTGAGTCGAATGATTAATAATCAAAACAAATTGCATGCAAAATGACACATTTCTAACTACATAATGACATGCTTTCCATTGAGTAGTTAGTGGGAAACAAGCAAGTAAATGTAAAAGTATCTAACTACATAATGACATTTATTAAACTGCTAATAAAATATGTAACATTGTTTTAACCGGTTTTTGTATGATATACAACTTACTTGTTTGTATGGTATGTTGTGTCAAAGGCAAAAACTTCCTAAAAAACTTCATAATTTAACTTGCATATTTCGTCTGCCCAAAACAAAGATCTCAGCTTCCCATCATACAGCACAAAATCATAATGGAAATTAGGCAAACCTTCTTTACGATCACGAAAACGATCAAGTACCATCTAGGTGTTTTGGTCCCTAATAAATAGCCTAACAGATTGACTGAAATTCTTGAAATCATTGGGGTTACCACTAACGTTGTGATGACCACCCTTCATCTTGACTAAACATCTGTGGAAAACAATAGGACTAATCCTATTAAGACTCATATGATCTACTAACTGTTTAGAAGAGGATGATAACTTTCGAGAAATCTTGGTGAGGTCATGGTTATATGACTCACCAAGTGGATGGGTATGACAATCAACAAACCTTATTACCGTACACCTACCGGTCTCCTTGCAAATTTGGACACATATGTAAGCTTTGCAATCTGTAACCGAAAAAGTGCTTTACCGAATCTTCATGCGGGATTCTTTGGTTGTGTCGAATTTAAGATTATACTGAGGTCTTGACGCTTTGTTACACCTCAAGTATTTGTGGCTGACATACTCTTTCCTAATACGTAATGTAATTTATGTCACACAAATTATTACATAAAAACGGTAGCTTCAACAACAAACACATAGTAAAAAAATTTACTTTTTTTCTCTGGGGTTTACGATAAGAGAAACCTGATTTCTCAGCACAAGTCTTGTACATCAAAATAACATCTTTAGATTTTTTTTAACACACTCCCCACTAATGGTTTAAACTCGGGGTTAACGTTGGGAGTGTAATAAACAACATAGTTATCGCTGGCATGCCTAACATATAAAGAAAACACAAAAAACGTGAAAACGTGATAAATCATAATGAAAAACGAAACAAAATAAGACTATGTAAACACTATTCAGGGAGGTGTGTGGGGGTTATTTAAATACGTTAATTTCAGAAAGAAAAATTATGTTTATTGAAATAACTAAGAAGCACAATTAAAAATTAATAAAAAGTCACAACCTAATACGTGATGTAATTTATGTCACACAAATTATTACATAAAAACGGTAGCTTCAACAACAAACACATAGTAAAAAAATTTACTTTCTTATGTTGTATGTTATTCTTTATCTTTAGTTCCTTGCTAGATGGCTAAATATGAGTGTTCAAAAAGCTTATGGCTCATGGCTCCCTTGAAAATAGCTTGAAATCAGCTCGGCTCGAAATCAGCTCGAATGTAACCGAGCTGGCTCGGCTCGTGAGCTATAACAGCCCTAGATGCTTCTCATGAAATTTGTTGTCTAAAGCAAGTTGTATACACTTTAATTGCTGTAGGCAAAAAGCACTTTGATATTTTGTTGAAATTTATACGGGCTAACTGTAGGATATGGGTCACAATTTTATTAATAAAACTAACAAAAACATAAAGATACTCTCTTTAAACATTTGGGAAATTGTAGTACATGAACCGTGTACAAATTCAAACAAAAATAAATATGAACTACAACATATTTAATAAAACAATCGATTCAAACCAATATCTTCAAAAGATAAAGCCTTCAACTTGATCTTTAATCGCGTCTACTTGTATGGTTCGTTGTGTTTTCAGTCCATTGTGTAGGCTTCAACGAGGTCTTGAACCACGTCTTCTTGTACAATAATTTCCTACAAAAAGAACAAACATATGTTGACGGTTGTGGCTGAGGCACGTGTTCAACACGCTTCCCTTAAAACAGATTTCGCGCCTCTACTAAAGACGACGCGTCTGTCTCCCAGGGTACAACAGTTGAAGCAGTTTGTACTGCCAGAGAAGGCCACGCGCCCGAGGTTATACGGGATAGAAACATAGTGTTAGACCTTTTGGAAATTAAGAATAAAATTGTAGTTGAATCATGTAGAGAAACTTATCTCTATATGTTCCCAACATATGGGTCATCAAGTACTTCTTCTTCAAGAATTCTTCATGCATAACTTTATGTCACCTTCTTGTATTTTTACTCTTGTAGTTTTATATATGAAAACACATCAAGTTAGGCACATAGCCTACTTTTAATACAAAAGACATGGGGTAGAGAAAAGTCTCACTTAATTAGAGATTTATTAGAGACATAAACTCTAATAAAAAAACTAATAAATTGACATAAAACTCTACTTAAGAGTTTATGTTCCATATGGAGAGTCTAGTACTTAATTAGAGATTTATTAGAGACATAAACTCTAATAAAAACTAATAAATTGACATAAAAACTCTACTTAAGAGTTTATGTTTCATATGAGTAGTCTAGTAAATAATTATAATTTCAATAAATTATAATCTCACTAAATTAATATCCATTCATAATATCTAAATTTCCAACAATCCCCCACATGAATTGAGATTGATCAAAACACACAAAGTTTCCAAAGGAACCTCGACTGTTGAGTATTGTCGGATAAGTAGGTGTCCCTTTGAACTTTCCGTTGTGAAGCATACTTAGTCTCCTAGCGGTTTGTAGATACGATGTCCTTGAAAAAACCCCCCCATTTGTGTAGACGACAATACACTTCACACAATACTCTCCTTAGCCGGGTCATCCCCTCATAGTCGTGTCCAATAATAGTCGTGGAACACTTTCCTGGTTCTGTGAGAGCTCTAGGAATTGTGCCCCTAATTCCATTCGGAGCGACCCCACTTCTCTCTAACATAGGTGATTCTCCTTAAATCATTGAAAGCATCATGGTTATCATGATTATGCAAAATCATTTACCACATAATATGCTTAGCCTCACAATTTGTCACTAAATTTCATAGGAATGAACTAGGACGTATTTAAACACCCTTTTATCGTTTAGGGAGTATATATAACCATATATACTAACTTATGCATATCAGCTATGCCCCCATAGTGACCACCCTTAGGCATATGAATTCGTTGTCCTATTGAACTTAGATCTTGGGATCTCCAGTCAACTAAGGTAGGTTTCCTTCACACACCCTTTTTCCATGGGCTTTAGTCTCATTCCACAACTTGATCTTCAATAAACCCTTAGGTTGTTGGATCCATAACATTATCTTTGTCTTTAACAAGTCACTAAAGATAACTTTGCAGTTGTCATCAATTGTCAAGACGTGTTCGTAACTCGAAAGTTAACATTGCCTATTGTCAACTTCAAAGACTGTCACACCCCAACCGATGGCGGAAATATCGGGGCGTGGCACTGAGCAAAACAGATTGTCCAGAAGTTTCCATAACAACTATGATTACCAATTATTTAAAGCATCATGTCCCATACCATGACATAAAAAGTAACATAATTATTACAGACAAAATCTAGTCAAACTGTTCTGTTCCGACAACTCAGATTTTAAATACAGACAACTTATTGTTGACCTAGGTCTTTCTTAGCCTCGATTTCACAGCAAGCAAAGCATTTAAACACCTTAAGCACCTGCCACATACGTTAAAGTAAAAGTCAGTACACATAGTGTAAAGGTGAGCATACAAGTTTAATAGATATAATAGAGTTCGAAATTGTTTACGCATAACCAGCACGTACACAGAGTGAAATGAGGCATGTTAGTTGTTGACATGAACCTATCGATACCAATGACTGCGGGTTGACTGCCCAAGGCAGTTCGCGATACACACTCACCACTATGAGCCATGTAACTAATTGTCCTTAACAACCCCTGAGTGAACAGGTGCTGAGTCCAAACTAATAGTACTACCATTGCTAAGGCAGGTAGACAGCATTCCATGTGTAAACATAACAAACAAGCATTCATTTAGTCACGTATAACATGCGGCAACGGTAAGCGTTAAAGTATTGCGTAGTGTGTTCGATGTGATTTAGAATAAGTAACGTATGTAACACCCAAAAGTGCGTAAAGCAAAAAGGGTTCGAGTATACTCACAGCGATGATGGATTGAAGGGAGCGCTTAGAGCGGAAATTAGCTTGAACAGTACGATAGTATAAACAATAAGTGGCAAAGTATCAGTGGGTCGAACTGCAATCTGGTCGGATGGCCGGTCGCTCGGATGACAATCCGCTCGAATGGTCATCCGATCGGACGACCATGCTAGTGGATTGTTACCTTGTTTGGGATGGATGTGTTTGTGTATGATGGTTTGACTTTTGAAGTTTTCGTTGTATCATTATGAAAACAGAGAAGTATCTCTACCTTTCAGGTCGGTCGATCGACCGACAGTTCGATCGGACAGCAATCCGATTGGCGAGGCTTCTCAGGTTGAGAACAAGTTCACCGCAGGACGGTCACTAGATCGGATGACAATCCGATCGGGTGGCAAGCTTGCGTATTGAACATGTTGAAAATTGTTTAAGTGTTGAAGTCAGAACATCACATGGTCGAGTGGTAATCCGATCGGACAACATTTCGTTCAATGTTCAATCCTCAAAAGTTTGAAAGTAAAAGTTGAGTGTGGGTCCCAAGGTGTAGTCCGATCGGGTGGCAGTCCGGGCTGGTGGCTATCCGATCGGATGGCAATCCGATCGGACGGCAGTCCGTCCCAGATGACCTGGTCGTCTTCTTCCTTGGGTGTTTTGATAGTTTGTCGTTTTCTCGAGATGATTTGATAACGTGCTAGACAACAGGAACCTCGTCAAGACTTAGTAACCTAATCGGACAGGAATCACCCTAGCCCGACCAGTTAACTGTTCGAGTCGGTGTTTCATGTTTAACCCGAAATCAGTTATCTCGCGGATAAAATTCAGATCTTGAACCAACACATCAACAAGAAGGAGTAGGAGGTCAGAACAAGCTCCGATTCTATCAGTTTTGAGTGCATTGAGTGTAAAAGAGTTGAAAGAAAGTTAGAAAAACCATCTTTCAATCCTTTTCACCGTGAATATGTTCAGATCTATGCAAGATCTTTGCTCATTTGTGTGGAAGTCATTCAGATCCGAGTTGTTCTTGGTGGATTGAAGCCAAAACATGAAGTTCCTAAGAACACCATGATGACATCATCCTAGAACACCTCAAATCTAGTGATTTCACGGTTAAAAGTTAAGATTCGAAAGATAGAAAGGTGTAGGAGTGCGTATAGATTAGGAGAGTACAAGATTTAGATGGAAAACTTACAAGATTTGAGAGAAATCGGGAGAAAAGTGCTTGGAAAGCGGCTGGTTCAAGCAGAGAGATGTCACCATCCAGAAATGGTAACAAGTGAGGTATTTATAGGGCTTCCCAAAGTGGAAAGGGTTGTCCGATCGGATGGCGGCCCGATCGGGTGGCAACTCGATCGGATGGCTATCCGATCGGTTGGCCACTCGACCCTATGGTTTGGCGCGATGAGTTTTGTCATTTCGATTCGCGTGTTGTGCGTTGCGATGCGATTCGAGTGAGCGATGCGATAGAGTGGCTTATCAAATTACTTTTAATCCCAACTACTATATCTAACATACAATCATCCTACATATCTTACGCTTAGCGTTTGCGATTCGATTGCCATAGCGTTGCGATTGCGTTTTGATTGATCACCACATCATACATAACATAAATAAACATGCACAAGTAACACATAAAGGACACACACACATAAAACAATAACCGAAGCGCGTAAGTTTGAGTTGCGAGTGCGATTGCGATAAGCGATAACCATGCGATAAATATACGATAAATAGCGAGTAAACCTCGATTATTAATAAGTACTCCACATAATACAGCTAAAGTGATAAAGTAAATAGATTCTCTATAAGTCAAAACAGTCAAACTTGACTTTGACTTTCGAAACACGAGGTGTTACAAAGACTATAACCTCAGTGGCCACCTGAATCGGGTTATAATATTTGTCTTAGAATGATACATTTATCATTTAAGGCAAACACATCTCCATTATGCACTACGACATTTGTGTCCTCCACTTAGTCGTCTATTTGCAATGTTAGATTGGATTACAAAATCCTTATTGCCAAAAACAAATGCAAGACACCCCACATTGAAGTGTTATTGGATAACATCTAGATGGGTTAATGAGAACCATTTCTACATACCCTTATAGGGTTGTTTCTTAAATGGATCCTCCCCCACATTTCTTGCCATTTGATCAACATTTCCGTAACACCACTTATGGAGACATTTATACATATATGATTGAACAAGATCAACCTCATTGTATCAGTGAATTCAACTCATATTGCATTAGTGTACATAAGCTTCCAAGCTGACCAAAGCAACACATGCCATTGTCATAAGTTTGTCACCAACTTAGAATGATTCTAATTTAACATCTAGAATAAGCTTAGACAATGAGTTCTCCTCATTAGCTTTTCGAACAAACTCTTAAAAAGTTACATGTCTTTTCCTTATAATGAATGAAAATTCTCCCTCAACTTTGTCTATGCACAAATTCTTTTTGTGTTCATACACATTTGAAAGTTTAGAGTTAATTAGTCTTCGTCAAGACCCATAATTAACCAAGTACTAGTCTAGGATGCTTTAGACTACAATACTTTAGCATGTGAACAGAAGATGCATCATTCTGATTCTTCACAGCCCTAAGGATATCATAATATCACTTTGCAACATTCATCCCTTGTTAAGACAAAATAATGAGACTTATTCTTAATCCTAAAACATCAATATTTAGGAAGGTCTCACAAATTATTGATTATAGCACATAGCTAAATTTTATCATTCATTTAAGGAACATAACTTGTTTACCTTTGATCTCCAACACTTTACCATTGACTCATAAGGAGTTAAACATAAGTCTTAATCCAAGTCACTTGGTGAACACATTCATCACCAACAAAATGAATGTTCCTCGTCTACAATCACTATTATGTGTGACATAGAGTCAACTAGATTGACACTCAACAGCATGGCATTCATAATTTTGCCATAAGTGATTTGCACACAATTATTGTTATTCATTAGGAGATATGTATATTTAGGATGCTCTCCCAAACGAAGGTAAAATCTCCATATAGTTCTAACATAATCAAGTGGTAGACGCATCTACGTGTAGATCACTTGGAACAAATCTCACAAGATTTATTATTCACACTTGTTAATTTTCGAATGACTTCTAATGAAGTATGTCGACATGAATCTCGTTTGTGTATTTCATCTTAATACACTCAGTACGTTCTTTCATTATTCTCTCATGATGTGGTTACACATTTGATGTCTCCTCTTTGACATTTAGTCAATGCAACAACTCTTAAGTTGTTTATGTCCAAGAATATTCATGTACTATCCGTTTAAAACCATATTCTGTTAAACAATGTATAATTGGCGTTATAATTATTTTCACAAAAATAATTTATACGTCACAGACATTAGTGATTTATTTCTTTGTAAAAAATTGCATGTGTTATCCGAAGATATTGAACACAAAACAATAAAATACATTAGAAATTAGATCGTAAGTACCGAACACTTTTGAAATTTAAACGGAAGTATAGACGACATGTAGACATCAAATATCAAAGTTCTTTGATCCTCAACACTTTATAATCTGACCGAAAACTTCTCAACGATATCGTCCTATGGCATATCTTGAGGTACTCCCTCAATAAGACTCCATGCACTTGTAAGTACGGGTTCCCTATTTCATCTTGAAACTTTAAACTTGGGCAATTATGCTTAAAACAACACCAAGTTGTTACAAAGACTACATTTAAGTAGTAAACTTGAACAATTAAATTTGTTCACAACAACACCAAATTGTGTTTTCACCAAATAAATGACTAATTAAGTGTCATTAAGAAGCTCTACTCAAGAGTTTCTCTTTTATTCACCACATGCTACTTCTAATAAGAGTAGCGAACCATTTGAATTATCAATGTTATGCAAAACTTTGTTTTAAAAATTATTCAAAACAATTTTGCAATATACAATATTAATAATATCAATTAGGGTAATGAAAATATATATCAAAACCCAAAATATCAAATGGTTTTATATTGTTTAGTCTTACTACACATGTACTAAACATTTTCTAACACACATGTTAGAAAAAAAAATGTTATAACAAGCACATTATAGAATCGAACGTTTACATAAAACGTTTTCCAAAGATATAGTTTATAAAATAAACTATTTCTCATCATTTTTAACGCACACATAGGCAATTAAATGTTTACATAAAACATTTCTGTTCATTATGAACAATCTCTAACCATGTATTCGTGATACACATTTTCTAACACACGTGTTAGAAAATTTAAGTCTTTTTATGTATACAAAACATGACCAAATTAAAGAATTAAATATCATTATTAAAACTCATCAAATGTCATCAATAAAACTCTACTCAAGAGTTTCACTATTAGAAGAGTTAAGAGTCTCAATGATTATAGACTTAAACTCTAATAAAACTCATAAATGTCATCAATAAAACTCTACTCAAGAGTTTCACCATATGAAGAGTTAAGACTCTCAATAATTATAGACTTAAACTCTAATAAAACTCATCAAATGTCATCATTAAAACTCTACTCAAGAGTTTCACCATATGAAGAGTTTAATTAGTAATTATAATTTCATTCAAATGAATTTAGAAATCACAAATTAAAGTTGGTGATAAATCTCACACAACTACACCATCATTTTATGGTGATTTAATTCTTGAAGCCAATCATACATCAACTTCAATATATTACTTTTTATTTCTAAATCATACAAAACATTAAAAATAATGTTAAAACAAATTACTTATATAAAATGTTTACATAAAACATTTCAAAGCATTTGTATTTTAACCATTTTTAACAATCATGTTAAAATGAAAGAAATTCTAACCCGCACGTTAGAAACATTAACATTTCCACAAAATGTTAATTCGACTTGCTAAAAACACATATATGGTTCAAATAAATAAGCCATTTCTAATACACACGTTAGAAACTATACAATTAAAAAATTGCTTCCAAACTAACGCTTTTCATGAACGTTTCTAACACACATGTTAGAAGACAAATGATTACAAAAATCATTATAAGACTTATCTGTTCATATCAATCCATTGGTGAATGAAGAATCTACTTTAAATAGAGACTTAGTTAGAGACATAAAACTCTAATCAAGTAACATAAAACTCTTATTTAAAGACATACAAAAATCTTAAGACAATTTAATGTTTACAAAAAACGTATGGTTTACACCAATAATTCCGGTCTAACACACATGTTAGAGAATTTAACGTTTACAAAAAACGTATGGTTTACACTAATAAACCCGATCTAACACAAAAGTTAGAAAAATTACTGATTCCCAAAATAGTTTCAAAATGAAACGTTTGAACCAAAACTATTCGTTTTGTACCACGGTGTAGGATTTAAGATTGTATCTCAATCTCAAGAAATCCAAACACAACAAGTTGTACTACATACATATTTCCCCCAAAAAAAATATAAGATCATAATCTCTAAAAATATTTTTTCTTTATTATAAATATTTTCGTGAACCCAAAATCCTTATAAATAAGGTTTTAAGATTGTAGCAACAATCTCACGAAATCTGTTTTAAGCTTGTAGGATATGGGTCACAATTTTATTAATAAAACCTAATAAAAACATAAAGATACTCTCTTTAAAAATTTGGAAAATTGTAGTATATGAATCGTGTACAAATTCAAACGAAAATAAATATGAACTTCAACATATTTAATAAAACAATCAATTCAAACCAATATCTTCAAAAGATAAAGCCTTCAACTTGATCTTTAATCGCATCTACTTGTATGGTTCGTTGTGTTTTCAGTCCGTTGTGTAGGCTTCAACGAGGTCTTGAACCACGTCTTCTTGTACAATAATTTCCTACAAAAAGAACAAACAAATGTTGACGGTTGTGGCTGAGGCACGTGTTCAACACGCTTCCCTTAAAACAGATTTCGCGCCTCTACTAAAGATGACGCGTCTGTCTCCCATGGTACAACAATCGAAGCAGCTTGTACTGCCGGAGAAGGCCACGCGCCAGAGGTTACACTGGATAAAAACATAGTGTTAGACATTTTGGAAATTAAGAATAGAAATTGTAGTTGAATCATGTAAAGAAACTTATCTCTATATGTTCCCAACATATGGGTCATCAAGTACTTCTTCTTCAAGGACTCTTCTTGCATAACTTTATGTCACCTTCTTGTATTTTTACTCTTGTAGTTTTATATATGAAAACACATCAAGTTAGGCACATAGCCTACTTTTAATATAAAAGACATGGGGTAGAGAAAAGTCTCACTTAATTAGAGATTTATTAAAGACATAAATTCTAATAAAACTAATAAATTAACATAAAAACTCTACTTAAGAGTTTATGTTTCATATGAAGAGTCTAGTACTTAATTAGAGATTTATTAGAGACATAAACTCTAATAAAAACTAATAAATTGACATAAAAACTCTAGTTAAGAGTTTATGTTTCATATGAGTAGTCTAGTAAATAATTATAATTTCAATAAATTATAATCTCATTAAATTAATATCCATTCGTACAGGCTAGGCCCGGGGTGTAAGCGGAGCTCCACCGCCATCACCAATAGCCGTTCAAAAAAAAAATATCTAAATTTTCAACACTAACTTTTATGAACTAAACAATCATTAGAAGTAATTTCATTGTATATTTGGATTGTATAATTATGATGTCACCACCCATGACGTGAGAGAGAAATTTAAACGTTTTGCAACCATGTGAATTGCACATGATAGTTGCCTTTCCTTCCTTAATTCAAGAGGAAGTATAAACTTTCATTGTTCGATCAAAACATGTTAAGTGAATAATGATCGACTAATAATATATTTCATCAACATGCCAAGACAACAAATTAATGTACTTTTAAGTTATTAATCAATGACTGAACAACCATACACACACATATATATAAGGAACTTATTATTTTTCTAAACTATTAAAACATCTTTTTTTTTAATATTATATAACCTGGATGTTTTTACAATTTAAGCTGTAGAAATTATAAAAAAAAATACAAATCTAGAACTTAAATTTAAAAAAAAAAAAAAAAATAGCTTACCTTATGCTACGTGAGCGCAAAGCTTGCGGATCCTGCACCCAGGTAGATCTAGGTTAAAAAAATAAAAGCAAAAGGTCATTTTACACTTTCTTTCTTTTGTCAACAAGGTTGTTTTTGTAATGTTTCTTGGAAGAGATGCAAAGAACCCTTTCCATTTGGTATATAATTCTTTCTTTTGTCAACAAGGTTGTTTTTGTAATGTTTCTTGGAAGAGATGCAAAGAACCCTTCCATTTGGTATATAAATAGAGGAGTTGAGTAGATCATAAAATGTATCCAAACCCCTCTTAATTAACTGTCCATTTCTCACCCAGCCTCTCTCTCTCACTCACCCACTCATATACCTCAAATATGAGTGCTTCAAACGTTATTCTGTATGATAATAATGTATCCAACTTTGTTTCGGTGAAACTTTCAGGCAAAAAGAACTACCTTGTTTGGCGATCACAAATGCTTTGCTTGTTGGACAGTAACAATATGGGTGGCATCGTGGAACCTGCATTTATGCTCCCAAGATTTTCTAACACAAAGACACAAAGACAATACGACAGTCTTGCCAAAGGGTGGATCTTGGGTTCTGTTAGTGAAGATGTACTTGTAGATATCCACGATCTCGATTCAGCTAAAGCTGTATGGGAAAAACTAAAATCCAACTATGATCCTGTTACATGTAGGCAAAAAGGTACGTCTTCTGTATAATATGACTAATCACAACCAGATGATATCTTGATTTCTTTAATTACAAAATAACTATGATCTTTTAGTAGTATTGTTACAATTTAACAACACCGGTTGTCCCTTGATTCATTTCTAAAAAGTCTTACCTAATTCTTCAAATGCTTATGTTTTCTTTTAAACTTAAATCAGGTATTAGTTAGTTTTATAATTGGGGATTTGTCAGAAATAGGGGTGTTTGTGGGTGAAAAGCGGAGCGGACTGGTTAGAGCATCTCCAATGCGGGAGGTAGTGACGAATTTAGGAATTTTCTCTTATGAGTTTATCTATTTTCGGTGGTCAAATTTCTTAATATCAAACTATAGAACTTCAGGGTTAAGTCGGGTCAGGTTGAAAACATAATAAAATAAGAAAACATAAATTTCGAGTTGAAAATACGATATCACAGTAAATGTACATAAACATTAGATTATAAACGATCTTATTTCTTCAACGGGGAAGGATCCACTAAAAAGTGGATTTTGCCTAAGAAGGATTGTGATGATGACATGTGGCACTCCTAATAAGTAGGAATGAAGGGCATTTTGTTCCTTATAAATAGGAGTGAAAATGACATGTGCCACCCCTTTTGTTTTTTAAAAATACAACAAAAAAATCTAGTATAAAAAAATCTAGCACAAAAAATCTAGTACAAAAAAATCTAGCACAAAAAATCTAGCACAAAAAAATATAGCACAAAACATGTAGTACAAAAAAATATAGCACAAAAAAATCTAGTACAAAAAAATATAGCACCAAAAAATTCCGCAAAAAATGTAGTACAAAAATATCTAACACAAAAATTTGAGAAAAAAAAATTTAAGACAAAAAAATTCAGCACAAAAAATTTAGCACAAAAATATAATACAAAAATTCAGCACAAAAAAAATGTTATACAACATAGAAATACAACACATTTTAGTGGGTTTTATTAGTCTTCATATTTTATATAGCAATATGGTACTCAAATTAAAGATAAAAAGACGCTTGATTTTATGGTGAAATTTTTATGAAAAAATAATGTCGTATAAAAAAGTTATGAACGTTTAAAAAATTTGGATGAAATATGCATGTGCCTTGCATGTGGAGAGAGAAAGTCTATAAATATGATTTTCCCAAGATACCCTTGGACTCATCTTTTCTCTTACACTTTCATCTTAACCATTGATTTGAAAAATGAATGGTTAAGATTCATTCTCATCCTACTTAGACAAAATAAACTTTTTATTTGATCTTCCCCATTTTTTCAACTTTCTTCAACTTCCGGATCTTAGTTCTTTGTACCCACTAGCACAGACTCCTCTACAAACACAGGTCACGTGTATATCATATTTACATCACATTTTAATTTTAAAACAAAAACAATATATACAATATATAGGGTGAGGTTCTAGAGTGAACACTATTATATTTGTGAACTAAGTGAACAAATCCTAGCAATTGATTATAGCGATCTAGAGTTTTTTTTTTTATGAATGGCAAGATTGTAATTATATTTTATAACTTCTCTTTATATTAAAAGATACGAGTGTAAATATGCAAAATGCATTCCTTCATTTTTATAAACATGGCAGCCATAATTCCTACTTTGGATTTATAATCCCATTAATCTCGCCATTTTTGTTTCTTTAACTTTCAACCAAACCAATTGTCTGCTCTCTTCTATTTAAAGGTTTCATTTTTTTAAACAAATATGTTATTTTTGTTCTCGGGTAGTGTACAAATAATTTATCTAGATTTAATATACATATATAAATGTAGCTATATACATTGAATGCACACATGTGTACAAATATGTCATTTTTTTTACATGTGTATATATGTGTTACATAAAAAATAGTTCCCTATATACACATGTGTGTATATATATATATATATATATATATATAACACAACTTTCAAACAAAATATACATATGTGTATAATAGCAATGCTTATTCTCAACTATTATCTTCTTCGTATACCATATGATATATTAGCGTTGTACATATATGTACAACATGAAATTAAGCAAAAACAGTTCACTATGTACACATGTGTACATATATTACACAACTTTCAAAACAAATATACATCTGTGTATAATAACAACGCTTATTATCAACGATCATCTTCTTCATGTACCATCTAATATATTAGTGTGGTACATATATGTATAATATGAAATTAAACGAAAATGTTGAACAAAACGCATATAATTAACATGCACAATGGAAATTAATATTACTAATAGCCATGGAAAATGGATTAAATACCACATAATTCGTCTCATTCTAAAAAAAACCACAAACAAACAAATTACACATATGAAAAACCCAATATTTATGCTTTGGAAATAGTAATTGAATTTGTGAATATAAGGATTTTAAAACTTAATAACATTGAAATTTTTGTTTTCGTTATACCAGGTTCATGACGTATCAATTGTTTTTCATTAAACAATTGATTAAAATGGACCTAATTTGTTTAATGATAATATATGGAGAGTTGCAGTTATATAGACATGTATAATAATTTTTTTTTAAAGGTGAACTTCATTAACAAACGTGAAAACCACCAACTCTCCAAGGAGGAGAGAAGAGGCCGCAAACTACAATAATATTACATTACTCCAACCTTTCCAATCCTTAACAAAATCTTTATGCCCAAACCAAAGAAAACCGAACGCTTTAACCTCGGCCACAACCTCCACCACATTGCTCCTCCTATGATTAAAGACAACGTCATTTCTTGCCCGCCAAATACGCCAACAACACACCATAACCATACCTCTTATAATATCTTTACGCGTAGCCGATAAACCATCCATCTTGTGCATATTATCCAAGTCGCTCACACTGAAGCTAAAGTAGTTTGGAATACCAAGCCATCCTAGAACTCCATTCCACACACTAGCTGCGAATGCACAACCTGTAAATACATGGTCCACCTCGTCATCACCGTCCCCACAAAAAACACAACGACTGTCGTCTATTAAAATGTTCCGTTTCAATAGCGCTACCTTAGTGGGGAGGCGCTTCATCAATAAACGCCACATAAATATATTGCACTTGATAGGAACCCATTTACACCAATCAAAATAAACCTGATTAACAACCGGACGCGAAGAAGCAATCCAATTTCTAACAACCGCAACCGAGAAGGAGCCACTCGGATGACCTCCCCACTTCCATAAATCTGCACCTTGTTTAAAACGGACCTGCTGCAAAAGGGACAGCAGCGTCAGCAGCTGCTGAACCTCCTCTAGAGTCGACGGGTGCTTCTTCCGGACCACATATTAACTAGAGTATCCCCTACCTTCATCAGCCTCTCGCAAACCGCACAATGCTTATTAACTTCCAACTTAAAAAACGCAGGGAAACCCTCCTTCAATATACCAAAAGGGGCCCAATCATCCACCCAAATCCTAGAACACTCCCCATTACCCACTTCACATTTTATTAATCGAATGAACGATGAACCGTTAACCTTTAACTTATAACCTTCTTTGACAATATTAATCCAACCACTAGAATAGGAGCCATTAATCGGAAACATATCCCATTTTCGTTTTGAGCAATGAATAGCGTCAATGATACCCTTCCACATGGACTTCTTCTCAGAAACGTATCTCCATAACCACTTAGAAATTAGCGCTCGATTACAATAAAAAATACGAGAGACACCCAAACCTCCTTTATCTTTAGTATTTGCTACTGTCTCCCATGCCACCCAATGAAGCTTTCTCACATCACCATTCCCCCCCCCCCCCCCCAATGAAATCTCTTCATCAAAGCTTCCAAAACTTCAATTACTTTCAAGGGCGCTTTATACATAGAGAAATAGTAGGTAGGCAAGGCTTGAAGGACCAACTTGATTAACACAAGTCTCCCTCCTATAGAAAGAGTATTCGCCTTCCATTTAGATAATCGGCTTCTAACCGTATCCACTACCGGCTGCCAATTAGCCACCCTATTCATATTAGCGCCAACAATAACCCCAAGGTACTTAAAAGGAATCGATGTCGCCTTAAATCCCATGGACTCTGAGATCCTTTTAATAACACTCCATTCAACACCTACTCCCATCAAGGACGACTTATTAAGGTTAATTTTAAGGGCCGAGCACAGGTAGAATATTCTCAATATCCTTTTTAAATTAATAAAATTAGAATAAGACCAATCACCGAGAATCATAACATCATCCGCGAAAAACAGATGAGATAACCTCAAGTCGCCATTCGGAAGACGAATGCTATCAAAAGCCCCAATATACTCCGCCTTTCTCAACATAGCAGAGAGAGCCTCCATAACAATAAGAAAAAGGAACGGCAATAGAGGGTCACCTTGTCTAATACCTTTTGAACATCCAAACTCGAAAGTAAGAGAACCATTAACAAGAATAGACGCTCTAGAGGAAGCCAGCACCCCCCCTGACCCACGAACAACAAATGGAGGGAAGGTTTATTTGTTTCACCCCTTGAAAACCTTCATCCTCAACCAAATTACGTACCTGAGTATGGAAGTTCTGTAAATTCTGAGCTCCGAGCAAAGTCCCTAACTGAATCGTATTTGAAGTTTCTGTGTTAACACCTTCATTCGAAGTGACCGAATTGGCAGACTCCACCTCGGCCTCCTGATTATTTTCGACTGAAACATTATCACAATACTTATTCCCAATATCCTCACTACTCCCAGAGTGCTCCTGACCACACCTCCTATTAAGATCAGGAGTTAAATACATGTTTGGGCTCCCCTCCAACTCTTCGCATGGATCCACCTGAGAAGGCCCAACAGACATTATCCCAATAAATCTATCAATATCAAATGGGTCCGAATCACTTCTGGCCCTCTTCTTTGGTCTTTCCTGGCCCGCCGGAGAACTATTGATGGTTCTACCACCTTTCTTTCTAAAGCCTTTTCTCTGATTTCTCCTCTTGCCATTACTATACAAAGGATTATGATGCAACTTGTTTCTATTACAATCCAAAGGATTATTAGGTAAACCAATATCACCATTAACCTTATCAAACACATGAGCTCCTTGGTCCTTAGGATCATTCACAATATTACCCAATTTAGTGTCATCTCCCATGTTATCCCCCTCATCGGCCATAGTTTCATATTTTTCATCCTCCACATCAGTTAAATTAACCTCATCATTTAAAGAAGAAAACTCGACGTCTTCAACCGAAATACAATCTGGTATCCACTCTCCAACGTCTTCCTCCACCCAGACCTTATACACCGAAGAATTCCATTTAAGATTAACCTTGGTATTAATCCTAGTCGGGCTAGAGCAAAGGACTGCCACTAGCGCAAACGATAAGTCGTCCACATCGTCAGTTATTTGTGCCTCCTGAATCACTTTTCCAAAGTTATTAGCAACGACATTCATAATAGGATCCATATTCAGGTGGAGCGGAACACCATGTATCTTGAGCCAAGCAATCCGTTGATACTCCACCTCTTGACCATTCCACCTTTCTAATGTACCGAACCACGATTTCCAACTGTCATCCGTATCCCGGAAGTAACTCATGATCTCCTCATCCTCAAAAACCAATAATACAAACAACCCACCAAGATATTTGATATTAACATGCTTATATCCCTGTTCATTCAGTTTGATCCGAAGGGATGTTAACGTTTCGAAATCAATAATCTGTCCTACCAAAGCTTTATTATGCCAATGAACAAAGCTACGGGAATTGCCATTAATCGAAACCGTAACGACTCCTGTGGTCTGCCTTATATTGTTCACGGTATCACGATACGACCTACCACATGTGCCCTCGTCCCTTACCGGCTATTGAGTCTTCGCCTCCTCTATCGGTTTCTTGACATGATTCTTCCGAGTATTATTACCAGTTTCGTATTGCATCTTTTCCCCATCAACAAATCTAGCGAGGACTATGAAAAGTTTATAAAAACCTATCCACACATCCTTAAGGTCACCCTCCAATCTTTTCGGATCAGAAACATTCCGAAAAGTCACGAAACCAAAACGTTTACCAGGCCTATCCAGCTTCCTCGCTATATACGTATTTTCAATGATACCATAACCCTTTAACACCTCGATCAGATCTTTGGACGAGCACTTATTAGGGAGATTAGAAACAAATACCTTCGTAAACCTGTCAGTCTTCTTAAACGAACCATCAGAGTGCCTGTTCCCGCCTCTCTTGAATGGAATATCAGACCAGTCATCAATCGTCTCTGGCGGCATTCCGATACCTTTGGAGGAAACCCTATTCCTCGTTCCTTGCTTCTTCTCTGTTCGATGCAGTCAATAACACAATTTCGTTTCTTCTCTGTTTGTTTCTTCTCTGTTCGATGCTTCTTCTCTGTTCAATGCTTTTCGTACCAGTCAATACCTTCGGATGGGACCCTATTCGCCGTTCCTTGTTTCTTCTCTGTTCGATGCTTTTCGAACCAGTCAATACCTTCGGAGGAAAACCCTATTCGCCTATATAATAATTGATCAACTAAAGATTATAGAAAGAATATCACATACGTGATTATAGCAAAAATAGTTAATTTAATTTTGGTAATTGATATTCTTTAATTTAGTATTTTAGCAGAGTGACATCTATACCCTTTTGAGTTTTGATCAAGATGGAAAATGGATGGTTGAGATAAGTTCACTCTGTTCACAAACAAGTATGTTGTTCACTCATGAACCTAACCCTATATATATATATAGTGAAATTGTAAAATACAATATCCCTTAACATAAAATACGTACGTACGAGATTAAGGGCTCCTGTAGCCCAGTTGGTTTCGCAGCTGGTTTACAACCCAGAGGTCTCAAGTTCGAATCTTGCTGGAGACATATACAATACGTATGAGATGAAATAATAACCTGCGTGATTAGTTTTATAACATGCATGATTAGGGTTTTACCCTATGCGTGATTATGTTTTTTTCAACATGCATGATGAGGGTTTTGAGTTTATAACGTGCGTAATGTCATCTCGTACGCATAATACGTTAAGGAATATTGTACGTTAACCAACCCCTATATATATCTGATAAGGTTCTCGTAATAAGGGTGTTTCTTGCATGAACCTTACCCTATAAATATATACTAGTAGGGTGCCCGCGCGATGCGGCGAGGGCAACACTTTGTATTGCGGCACTCGTTTCTCGTAGTTTTCTTATTCGTATTATATTTATGATAACATTATTATGGTGGATATATGTCATAAGTGTTACACATATCTAGTAATTGTTAAATTTAAAATTTAAATTATCAAGTACTTCAAGAAACAATTGGTGTAATAAAGTAACACACGAATAAGAAAAAATAAGTCTTAAACATAACTAAAAGTTATATAAAACAACGCACAAATAAGGAAAGATAAGTCTTAAACATAAAAGTTGAAAACTAAGGGTTCAAGTGTCAAATACTTTGCATCATGATGAGATCAATTTAGTAATCATACGACTTAAACATCTCAATTTAGTAATCATACGGCTCATCCCATATGATTAACTTGGAGTACCTAATTAGTTCAGCTACCTAGTTATTAACACAAATGGGAATCTTGTATCTCGAGTGAGCCGTTCTCACTTCTGGCATATTATTAGTTGCGGTACCTGATGAAACTATCGCAAGAGTAATAAGACCACGTGAACGTACGTGAGCAAGCAAAGCTTTGTACTGAAATGTTTTTCCCGTTCCACGCGGACCATCTATAAAGAACACATCTGGAAGATCATTATCCACGTCTGCCATGATCTCATCAAACACTCTTTTTTTGTCTGAATTAAGTTCATCTATGGCAGATAAGTGTTCAGGTTCCACAACTATCCCGTACTCCTCTTGCACCTCATGATGAACTACATATTGTAAGTTGTGTTTTGTTATTTTCGAAAGATCAAAATCATCAATATTTTTACCCATAGTCTGTAGGAAGATCCTGATGTCTGTAAGAACCATATTTTGAACGTGTTCTACACTTTTACACTGTAACCAGTGATCTTCAAATAGTGCATCACTTTGCTAAAACTTTTGCTTAAAAATACATAAAATAGATGTATAAATACATGACATAGAATAATAAATACATCATATGAAGAAATAAATGAACTGCATGTATAAAAAAGCTAGAAATATATAAAAATATAAAAGGTTCGGTTCGATTAATTTTGGTTAAACAATGGTACAAAAAAATTTATCTGGTTTTGGTTAATGCAGTTTTCGGTTAATCGGTTCTCAGTTAATTCGGTTTTTTGTTGATTTCGGTTCGATCTCGTCTGTTTTCAATTCAGTTTTGTCTGTTTTAGGTTTGGTTTCGGTTAACAATTCAGTTGTTGCTCATTCCTAGACATTGTTAATCACGTAACACACATCCCGGCCCGATTAGGGCTGACGTGTCACGCAATACAGTAATCCGATATATTTTTAAAACTTAACTAAATAAAATATTAACTCCAAAGCTTAAAATCTAAAACCACACAATGAGCTTAAGAGAAAACAAAAGTGTCTAAAATTATTTAAATAACAATCTATAAACTCCTTTCCAACTCTAGCTATTTAGTTTTTTACTTTTCACACATTTTCCAATGAGTACCTATTTAAGAAATAAGAGAAAGCAACAAAAAAGAAATACGATTTAGCAAAAAAAAAATGTTGAGTAACGAAAAACAATAGCAATAACGATAATTCAGTAAGAACGATCAATACGGTATACGACCAACGGTGAAACAATATTGTGATGATAACAATGTAACGATACGATCAATTCTATACAATGGTTAATCAATGCGATAACAATCTATATGGAAATACCCATGTGAGCCAATGATAATACACAATAACAATGTGTACATTAGCTGTAGATCTAATTCTAATGTACCTATGTTTAGGGGATGTGGGCACACTAGATTATCCCTATACCAATCCATTAAGATGATATCATAGGATCGATCCATACGGTTCCTAATAATCAATAAATCCATTAAGATGATATCACAGTTTATCATTTTCATTATAACTAGTGTTTTTCAATGACGCGCGTTGCGCGAAAGGCATTGGTGTTTTCGACCGACATCATTCTTCAAACGATTCGAGATAAACGATGCGTAACCAGCCATATCCGGCATCGTGGAGTGTATTAAAAAGGGAGCAATTGGACGATTGGATGCTGGGCTAGGTGTTTCTTGGAATGCCCACGAATTGTTCGAGTCAAAACCACGATTATGATGATTCATTTTTCGTATTGTGGTTGGATGAGAATTTTTTTTAAAAAATAAGATAAAGATGATTATAGAAGAGGTGGAGTAGTTGTGGTAAAAAATGAATAGAAGTGTGAGTATTTATAGTTAATAAATTTTTTTTAAACACATAGCCGTTGGCCAACGGCTAGCCCAAACGGCTACTTGGGAGTTTGTACCCAACCCACGCAACAACCCCCGCCCAAGGGGCCACGCCGAAACCCAAGCCCACCCGGGGTGGTGACTTGGGCGTTTGTACCCAACCCACCGTATTGTGATTGGATGAGAATTTTTTTTTAAAATTAGATAGAGATGATTATAGAATAGGTGGAGTAGTTGTTAGTAAAAAAATGAATAGAAGTGTGAGTATTTATAGTAAATAATTTTTTTTTAAACACATAGCCGTTGGCCAACGGCTAGCCCAAACGGCTACTTGTCTTGGCCAATGAGATCCCGTCATGTCATCTTGATAGCCCCGTCCAACGCCCGGGCTGAAACCCCCGCCCAAGGGGCCATGCCGAAACCCAAACCCACCCGGGGTGGTAACTTGGGAGTTTGTACCCAACCCATGCCACAACCCCTGGCCAATGAGATCCCGTCATGTCATCTTGATAGCCCCATCCAACGCCCGGGCTGAAACCCCCGCCCAAGGGGCCACGGCGAAACCCAAGCCCACCCGGGGTGGTGACTTGGGCGTTTGTACCCAACCCACGCCACAACCCCTGGCCAATGAGATCCCGTTATGTCATCTTGATAGCTCCGTCCAACGCCCGGGCTGAAACCCCCCGCCCAATGGGCCACGCCGAAACCCAAGCCCACCAGGGGTGGTGACTTGGGCGTTTGTACCCAACCCACGCCACAACCCCCGCCCCCGGGCTGAAACCCCTGCCCAAGGGGCCACGCCGAAACCCAAGCCCACCCGGGGTGGTGACTTGGGCGTTTATACCCAACCCACGCCACAACCCCGCCCCATACCCCATAGTCTAATATACCCTAAAATAAATTCACTGTATGCCCAATGTTTTCCTAAGTTGATCAGGTATTAAAAATTACTAAGATGCCCTCAGGCACTGTTGATTACCTTTTCCTATTATCATATAGTAATTATGCTTTTTATTAAATGGATATTGTTTAAATGTATGTAACAGGATTGCTTTGACTTTTGAGGCAAAAGTCAAACACTATCACTCTCATATGCATAATACATGAAAATCTTAATTATTGTTGAATAAAAGTTTGTGAAATTTACACTCGATTGGATTGCAGCTTTGGAGTACAGAGTTTTTTTAATACCCTGGAGTACACACGATTAGATGCACAAAACGGGTTTTTTTAATACCCGGGAACTGGGTCCGGGTTTGGTCTAAAAATAAAGAACCGGGTAGGGTAGGAAACGGTTCCGGGTACGTTCGGGTATTTGACTTGGTTTTGACCGGTTTGACCGAGTCGGGCCCGGATTTTAACCGGGTATAGGTGGTTCCCGACCAGGTCCGATTCAGTTCCTATTTCTACGCCCTGGGTCTGGAACCGGTATGTACCCGCGGGTCAGGTAGCGTAGGAACCGGTTCCTGGTCGGGTCAGGTCCGAAACCGGATATTTGGTGCATCTCTAGAGTACACTGCTTGGATTATCTAAGTTGGTCCTTACACTATGCAAAGCGTCGCCTGCAAGAGACAACAATAAAAATAATTAGATTTGGAGAAACACACAATAACTGCTATAAATAAGCTGAGTATTGATTCTAGTAGCAAAGTTAGCAGCCTAATGACAACCAATTATAAGAAAGAAAAGCATAAATGAATGGCAAGTATGTATGAACCTATGAATCATGGATGGCATGAACAGATTAACACAAACTCTTAATCCCACCTTCCAAAATCTGCATAAATTGTCTTCATTGGATGAAGTACGATAAGCTAACGCCACATAACCAACATGAAATCTTATCACCCCTTCAAATTCATACTAAAAAAAATATCTAATCACGCCATAATCCCCGGTTCATTTGCTTGAAGTCAAAATTGGAGATTCAAGTTATTTAAGAAATACGGGTTCAATACATCATAGAATCAACTACAAACATCTACAGAAATTAAATTAAATCGCAAAACGTATATGAATCAAATCAAGAGCTAGTGAATTTGGAAAAATTAAAAGCCAGAGAACGACTTGAACCCAACCAGCAAAAAGTTGATTCCGGCGAACCCATGAATACCCATTTCTCATAAAATCCAACAAAATCAGAAATGAAAGTAACGAAGCGCCCAGGAATCGAGTGATGAAATGCATCATTTTAGTGAAACACAAGTTAAAAAACCTTGATAGTCATCGTCAAAGGATGGCAGAAGGTGCCGCCTCCGTCAAAAGCTGACGCTTGACGCTGCAACTCCGCAGTTGGAGCCCTAAATCATTGCTCCACATGCGGCATGCATCATCTTCGTGATGAACTAATAGGCGGATGAAACACTGGGCGGTATGCTTTCACCAGCACAGGTTAGGTATCACCGGCCACCGACCCGACGAAATCGTACCGTACCCCTCTTTCTTCTCTGCTTTATATGTCTCTTCCTTCCTTTGTGCCACGAGAGGCAACATGTGTCATAACTATAAAGCAAGCAACTTCTAAACCATAGATTGAAAAATTGACGGACCAGATTCTTAAATCTACTATTCATTTCCTTTGCTTATTATCAGATTTAGATTATGCTTTTTTATCAAAATAAATTATCGTTCCAAACAAAACAAATATGCACATTAGCTACATATTAAAGGGGTAATCATGCATAGAAGTAAAAACAAGTGGTTGTGAACCAAGTTCAAATGCTAGTGTACATTTAGGTGGTTTGGTTTACCGTTTATTTATTTATTGAACATCTAAAATTGCACTAAATCCGCCAATGGCGTATATATAGAAATACGTCGTTTGGTTTACTATTTTTTGTCTTTTATAACAACAATTTTCACTTCATATTCATCTGATATTGTGAATACTAGCTATCTCCATTCTTTAGCCGAAAATACAAATTTGATTGACTAACAAATATAGTAAGTTAATTTTTTTTTAACAGAAAAGAATTTTTTCTTCTAAATATACACATCCCAAAGATTAAACCTTTGTCTCCCCACAAGAGATAATTTTTCTTGACAACTAGACCAAATTCTAAATTGCATATAATAAGTTAATTGTAGTTAGAAAAATCTTGAACTAAAGTGGGCCCGTTGAAGCGGTCTTCTTTGGTTATTCTATCGAAAACCAAATAACTAAAAAACATAAATGAAAATAGCACTGATTACTACTGGTTTGGACCATTTTAACCGGTTGCGTTCGGCTAAACCGGTTTTTGCTCAGCCCTAGCTGGGATGAGTATGAATATAGCTCGAAGAGTATGAATAAATTGCTATCTTCTGATATGCAACTGATTCACCAACCTAATTTGAATTATATATCCTTTAACATGGGTGTAATCAGCTAATTTGATTAATAGCTTGTCGACTTGCTTAACTTGTGAGAGAGTTTGAAACCCTCTTGTGTAAGGTTCCGGGTTTGAAACTATTGACTAATAGAATTAATATGGTCGGTCCCTAATTGTGATTGATTGTTTATTCATGCATTTCATAACCGTTTTTGTAAAACCTTATCTTCCTACATAATCCAAAACAGAAAATGAAGTCGATGAGGATGCTGTTTTAGGAGAAACAAACACAGTTGAAGAAGGGGCAAATTCAATGGATATAATAGTGGATCGAGACGTGGATCCAACAGAAACCCATGAAATAAGTCGGCTTCCCATGTGGGTGTTAGTTGATTATGCTACATATGGGAATTGGCCAAGAGTAGAAGAGTTTTTAAAAGTACATAAATCCCTAGCAACAGAAGCAATACACGAGGATGGTAGCACGCTTCTTCACATTGCTGTTGAAAACGGCCATAATGATTTTGTGAAAAAACTGTTGTCGTATATAAAGAATAATGAAGATCTACTTAAACAAAGAGATCCTGATGGAAGCACAGCGCTTCACATTGCTGCGATTGTTGGCAACACAGATGTTGTAGATCTACTAGTTAAAAGGAACAAAAAGTTGTTACGAGTTAAAGACATTAACGGTAAAGCTCCATTGCATAGAGCTTATGAAAATATGCATCTTGATACCATTGCATATATTTTGAAAGCTATCAAAGATGAAGACAAAACCGAGTTGCAATCCTCTTTATCTAGCTCTGTTGATCACCCAGATGATGATGATATGGCAGTCAAACTTCTTGTTACTGCTATTTCCGCAAAACAATATAGTAAGTTTAGTAGACAATATATTTGTTCTAATGGTAGCGCTTGCTCTACTATTCACCAATATTCTAAATTTTTCACCTTTTGCCAGGATTGAACCTGGTACCTCTCTCTTAAGAGGCATATGCCTCTACCAAGTGGGCTACATAGACAATATATAACATGAACATATTGCTTTGAAGAGTGACATTTTATTGTTTATGATTGTAGGTTTAGCATTAGAATTGGTTCAAAATTTTCCGAAGTCTGCTTCGAGAAGTGATGATGTACTCATGACTCTAGCTAAAAATTTTCCCAGTGGGCTAGATCATTGGGAAAAACTTGTATATCCTCCTTGTATGTTTCTAAACAATTTCATTTGTTACTCTTTTTTATTTGACTTCTACTTTAATATTTTTTTTATTTGACTTATATTTTAAGAATTATTGATTGTGGTTCTCTATTTTAGCTTTGGATATGGAAATACTAACTGAAATAATGGGGATGACCATTCTTCTTTTGGGGTTTCCTGCGTTCGCCTTATGTGCGTTTGCATTAGACTCATCTCGGAATAATAAGACCATTCGTACTCTGGTATTTAAATTGGTAATACTAACAGGTAAACACAACTCACGAATTAGTTGTGTATATTTATTAGACAAAAAGTAAATATTCATAGTCCAAGGTAGTTTTTGTAAATATCTATCTTGTATATTTACAATAGTAAACTGTCAAAATGGTCCCTGAGTTTTGATCACTTTTGCCACTTAGGTCAAAACTCAAACCTTTTGAATCTGAGTCCTTGTGGTTTCAATTTTGTTGACATTTTCATCCAAAAGCAAAATCTGGTCAGATTTTTTAGTTAACATGCAGTTTTTTTTGTTTTTTTCCTCCATTTTATTGAAGGGCAAAATGGTTAGATTTTTTTTTTAATTTGTTATAATAAAACGTTAAAAGATCATTTTGCCCTTCATTAAAAGGGAAGAAAAAGACAAAAAAGCTGGATGTTAACTGAAAAATCTGACCGGATTTTGATTTTGGATGAAAATAGCAACAAAATTGAAACCAGGGGGACTCAGATTCAAAAGGTTTTAGTTTTGAACTAAAGTGTCAAAAATGACCAAACCTCAGAGACCATTTTTACTCTTATTGTAATTACCAAACATTTTCTTTGTCTTAGCTCAATTATATTTGAACCAAAAGTGAGTTGTACTTGTTTCTAATAAAGTATTTTGTGCATATGCAGTTCCAGCCATGATTACATCGTCCTTGGGATTTATATGCCTCCTCCTAGTGGCCATTTCTTTCGTATTCCTCTTCCTTTATTTCCTTTTGTGGAAGGGCGCAAAGATTATTCAATGTGAATACACCCCTTGCCAATTTAATTCTTAATTTATCTACATAAAACAAGTTGTTATCTTTTCTTATTAATAAGTTCTTGAATTTCAGTTGCACCCATCAAGCGAATAGAGAACAAAAAGATGGATTTGGATGTAGCCAACAAAGTTCTACGCATTGTCAGTGCTGAAATAGACTCGTTGGGGAACTCAGGCAATGATCTTTATACCCGACCAATTCTTGAGGCTGCATGTCAAAATGCTTATGAAGTTGTTCATCGTATTTTATCAAGATCACCAAAAGCAATTGACAGTACAAATGAAAGTGGGTATGACATTATTCATTTGGCAATAATAAACCGATCTGAAAAAATCTACAACCTTATTTATGACATCGGGACACGTAAGAATCGTTATAGGATCTATAAAGATTCTTATGAAAACAATATCTTGCACTTGGCGGGAAGATTGGCCCCTTCAACTGTACTCAATCAAAGAACAGGTGCAGCATTACAACTACAACGTGAGCTTCAATGGCGTGAGGTACATACATAAGAATTGAACTATAAGTGAATATAATTAAACTGTTATTAAGTTATTTTGAAGTAGGATAACCAATTGAAACTAATTTTATAATAGGAAGTGAAGAAAGTTGTGTTTCCTACATATATTACACAAGAGAACTTTTTCAAGGAGACACCAAACATGGTTTTCACGATCGCACACAAGGATTTAGTGAAGGAGGGAGAACAGTGGATGAAAACCACTGCAGAGTCATGTAGTATCACTGCTGCACTCATTACCACAATTGTATTTGCAGCTGCAATTACGGTACCAGGTGGAAACAATCAAGAAAAAGGGACCCCTTTGTTTAAAAAGGAAAGTGCATTCATTATCTTTGCAATATCAGACGCAATCTCACTATTCGCGTCGAGTACAGCATTACTAGTGTTCTTGTCTATCTTAACAGCACGTTTTGCTGAGAACGACTTTCTAGTTAGCTTGCCAAGGAGGTTGTTTATTGGACTTTTCGCTTTGTTACTATCTACAACAAGCATGATGATAGCCTTCAGTGCAACCTTGTTCCTTGTCTTTTGTGATAAAAAGCCATGGATGCTTGTTCCAATAAGTGGATTGGCTTTCATTCCGATTGCTTCTTTTGTTACCCTACAATTCCCCCTTATGGTGGATCTTTTCAAGTCCACATATTTACCTATCTTTGGCAAAAAAAGAAAAGGTGGTCGTCCAATTCACGATTGGGCATTTGATACATTAGTACAAATAGTGGAGTGGTAACTGGAATTAGTACAGGTCTTCGAATCATGTAATCCATTGTATTAAAGTGCAGAAGAGTGATGAAATAAATATTGTGTTATTGAGTGATGAAATAAATATTGTGTTATTGAGTCGTGATATTTTTGTCATGTCAACGAATTTGGAACCGTTATATGTTGTACTTTCAACCTCTTTAATTTTGCATATTATCTAAGAAAACCATTTTCGACTATTTATTCAGGAACTTGTAGTTTAATGACATGGATACAAATTTTCTTACATATATGATCAATTGGTGTGTTTGGTATGGGGTAATGAAATGGACTAGAGAATGGAATCAATGAGGTAATGGAAGGGACAAAAGAGTGAAATGGATCGTTACCATTCCATTTTCTTGTTTGGTAATGTGAGAATGGAATGAATCATTAATCAGCGATGAGTGACGATAGTGGGTGGTGATGGTGGCGCCGGCAGAGGGTGGGGGTGGCAGCAGCGGTGGTGTCGATGGTCGGTGGCGGAGGGTGGTGATGACGACAGTGGTGGGTGGCGGTTTTTCGTGGTGGTGGTCGGTGGTAGTGGTGGCCAGTGGTGGAGGGTGGCAGTAGTGGTGGTGGCGGTGGAGGGTGGTGGTCAGCGGTAGAGGGTGGCCATGACGGCAACGGGTGGTAGGCGGTGTTGGTGATGAAGGGTGAGAGGAGATGGAATGCAAAAGAAAACGAGGTGGATGGAATTAATTTGAAGGAATATAATGCCTTTTGTAATGAGTGATTCACTGATTCTATTACCTTAATTAACCAAACACATTTTGTTTCATTCCCTCGCAATATAGTCCATTCCTGCATACCAAACACTACCCTAGAGTTCTAGTGATTGATGATATTGCATTTTTTAGGTCTTTAATTAGGGGCCAAGCCAGGTGGTAACAATCAGGGTCAGATGACTCAATAAAAAAAGGTTATATATGATACGGGTTAGTTTCTTATGATTTTAACCAAATTTAATCGGTCTCTCGCATGACCTTCCATTTCTATATTAGGTCCAGTCCTAAGATCTTAGTCATCCATCATTGATTTTGATTTTGAATTGGTCCTAATAGCAGTTCTATGATAACTAGTGGTTAAAATGTTAAATAATATAAGATTGTGAGTTTAAATCGAGAGTGGAGGTTCTTGTGTATTTGTTCTAAAAGTCTAACAAAGGATAAGTAATAGTTAATCCAGTGAGTTTTATACTAGATGTTTATTTTTTTGAGTTAATTATTGTTTTCGTCCGTGTGATTTGTCAAAAATTACTATTTCAGTCTATTAGTTTAAAATTTGCGATTTCAGTCCCTGTGGTTTCACTTTTATAACCATTTCAGTCACTGTGGTTTCACTTTCCTAACCCTTTCAATCCATTATTCTGTTAAATACAGGGATTGAAATGGTTACGAGGTGGACTGAAATTGTTACGAAAGTGAAACCACAGGGACTGAAATCGCAATTTTTAAATTAACTGACTGAAATAGTGATTTTTGACAAACCATATAGACGAAAACAGTAATTAACTTTTTTTTTTCCAAATGATAAGAAGCTGAAATTTAGGGCAAAAGATCAGATGCTTGATAAAAAAAAAACATCATCAATGGATGGCTCTTGGGGATACTTTTTATCCACCACCTACACTTTGATTCTATTTCAACCCACATGTTTAAAAGAGTACTTATATTAAAAAGGTGCTACTTTCTACACCCCCTATTTACTTTTTTCACCCCCTCCTCTCACATACTTACAGGTGGGGCCTGCGTGGGACCGACAGTTTTCCTCTCACAAGGGGGTGTAATCAGGAAGGGAGGGGGGTGTATAGAATGAGCCTATTAAAAATGCAACAAGAATCACTTTAAAGTTTGTATACAAACCATTTAAAATTATCAAAATGAAAACTAATTTTAAAAGAATTAAAACGGCCACCAAAAAGTTCAAAGAACAAAGTAGCATAGCAATGCAAACTAAACTAAAACACTAAATATGGAGATAAAAAAAAGGATTATATGACCTATAATTCTGTTGGGTCCGTAGGCTTTAGGGGTATCCGGCCCTAATTAGGGTTAGTCGGCCCTAGTTATAAAGCCCACTTAGTTAATTTGTTGACTAAGTAGGAAAACCTAATCTTAATCTATAAATACATATGATGTAAGTGTAGTTTGTGTCATTCTGTGAACCTTTGTGAGCATCTAATAAAAGTGAAGCCTAGTTGCAATCTGTGGACTTAGGTCACCTTGACCGAACCACGTAAATTCTCGTGTTCTTTATTTTCAGCAAGTGTGTGTGTGTGTGTGTGTGTTTGCTTTCACTCGAGCTTACTCTGATCCAATACCCTAACAAGTGGTATCAGAGCCAAAGGTTCAGTTAAACACACGGTTATCGAAGGAAAGGGAAAGAGTTGGACGAGAGGTCTAGATCTACTGTTGTTGTCGCCGTCGTTGACGTGTTTACGGCATGTACCTAACCTCGGGTTACAAATCGTAAGGTTTAGGGTTTGGGCGTCGGGTTCCTGTTGCAGATCTGGCGGTTTTGGGGTATTTGGCGATTAGGGTTTCGATTCTTGAAGCCTTGTTACTGGTTGGTTTTACGCTCGGGTTTGCAAGAGAAGTCGCCCGTTCGGGTGCTTCGGGTTTCTGGTTTATTGAAGGTTGTTCATGCTTCGGGGTGCTTGGTTTCTGTGGTTTTTCTGGTTTTCTCGCTTGCTATGGCTGAATACGGGAAGTTCCGAATTGAGAAGTTCAACGGTGCTGATTTTGCATGGTGGAGAATGCAAATAGAGGCGTTGCTTGGTGAATGAGATTTGGATGTGGTACCGGAAGAAAAACTTGCAAGTTGGAACTGAAAGGACAAAAAGGCAAGAGGCAAAACTACATTGGCTTTGACGAGGAGCGTTGCTTTTAATATCATGAAAGAAACAATTGTTCTTGGTATGTTAACAGCTCTTTTAAATATGTATAAGAAGTCGTCTGCCAGTAATAGGGTGTTCTTGAAGAGGGAACTGTTCACAATGAGAATGAACAAGGGCAGTTCAATTGCTGATCACATTAACAAAGTCAATTCAGTTTTGTCCAAGTTAGCAACTGTGGGCATGAAGTTGGATGATGACACTCAAGCTGTGGTTTTGTTATCTTCCTTACCTGATAGTTGGTCAGGATTTGTGACAACGGTCACTGAAACTGTTGAAACTGAAAAATTTGAAGTTTAATCGGGTCTGGGTTAGTGTTTTGGGTGAAGATGTTCGCTGGATTAACTCTAGTGGAGGATCTACTTCTGGTATGTTCAATGTTAGCAGGGGAAGAGGTAATAATGGAAGCATTGAGACTTGTGAGAAAAGCTTTTGTAAAGCTGGAAGAATGTGAGGTGCTGGAACTGTGATGAAAAGGGGCATGTTAGAAACGAGTGTCATGGTCCTTAGAAAGAGGATGTAAACAGCATGTAAAAAGTATTGTGTTAGATGGGGAATCTGATGGTGACTTACTAGTTTGCTGTGAAAAGTCTACAGACTCTTGGGCTATGGATTCCAGTTCTTCATTTCACGCAACGCACAACGGGGAGACGATGGTGAATCTGAAAGGGGGAGACTTTGGAAATGTATGATTAGCTAACGATCATGTTCTTAATGTTACAACTATATGGGAGATATCAATCTGAAGACTTCACTGGGCACTACATGGAACTTACAGAATGTCAGGGTAATTCAAGGTTTAACGAAGAAATTTATTTTTTTAGTAACTGGATAAACAAGGACTAGATGTTAAGTTTGGTGGTGGGAAGTGAAAGGTGATTGATGGAAATCTTGTTGTTGCTTATAGGAGAAGACGAGGATCGTTGTATCTAGTTGAGGTATCTGCTGAGGGAATAGTCGTCCCTGTACAACATAAAGGCTGGTTCACTGAATCTAGTAAGCGGAAAAGAGTTCAAATTGCAAACTTGAATCCTAGTGATTTGGGGATGTCAGTTGAATGTGGCCGGGGATCTAAGTTTAAGCCAGTCAGGGGATTTGGTAATAGTGGGAGCACGGGTCGTGTTACGGGTACAATCACAAAGAACCGTTGGGTTTTGAAGATGAAGGTTCGGACTGAAGAAAAATGCTCTCCTGGAAATAGTTTTACCCAAATACTAGAGATATCTCATTTGAGTTAATATATTTGTCACATCTGGCCCAATCATCTTTTGTCGTGCCATAAGCCCTTACCGAAAGTATAATTCTTTACACATACTTGGCGCGAGTCAAAGCGATGACCCGTTATCAAAACCTTGTGATTCTATTTGCTAATTCATGGCAATGCATGCCTATACATTATGTATACCTGTAAGTATGAAACTTAACAAACAAAGCATTAATTATCATATCCAAATGGTGATAACCCGTTTGACCTGGTTGTCCATTTGACTCGTTCATAGCTTACCCTTTTAGCGTTTCAACTAACCATGTATTGTTTATTGCTAAAAGGTGCATACTTACCATCTTACCCATTTGACCCGTTATGGTTTACACCATAGGGTCCTATTTGAAACGCCCTTTCTTTCATGCAGTCAAAACCAAATATTAAAAATCAAAATTTTACAACCAAATTTAAACATACATTACTTGAAATTCGGCCAAATTATACAAAGTTAACCTTTTAAAAACTAGATACAACCAACTACCATTTAACAAAAGTTATAATCACATGTTTTTAGAGCATGTCAAACAATTAGACTTTAACTACATAAACAACCAAAAATTTTGACCCATTGCATAAACTAGTTCGGAAGCGCGTTGAGGGCGAAAAAGAGTTGTTCGTGTGTTCGTTCCAAGCTCATGTGTCCGCTTATAGTGCGGTTTTACCTACAACATAAACAAATATTTATTTAAGTAAGAGAAGGGTAAAGTCCTAACTTTCATTGAACATAACAATCCACCATTTTCTTTATTCCCATAAACTTCATGTTTATATTCCTTCCATTACATTAGATTTGGCTTACTCATCTACTCGCTTTCATCACTTTAATCCGTTTGAATAGTAATCAATTTATAAACATTTGACCCGCTCACAACAGAATAAATACATGACTATTTCAAACATTATATTCTAGCTCTTTGACCCGTTCGTACCGGATCGTCTACATCCTCATTCTAAACGTAACTTTTTTATTCTTTGACCCGTTCATACCAGATCGTCTACATATTAATTCTAAACATAACATTTTTGCTCTTTGACCCGTTCGTACCGGATCGTCTACATACTCATTCTAAACAAAACATTCTTGTTCGTTGACCCGTTCATACCGAATCAACTGTATGACCATATTAAACATTTCATTCTAGTTCGTTGACCCGTTCGTACTGGATCAATTGTATGACCATATTAAACATTTCATTCTAGTTCGTTGACCCGTTCGTACCGGATCAACTACTTGACCATATTAAATATTTCGTTCTAGTTCATTGACCCATTCGTAATGGGTCTATTACATGATCATTCTTTAATGCATTACCAATACCACAATATATATCAATAAACATTACTACAAGTAAACTCTAATTGTACAAGTAACGTACCTTGGTCTTGCGAGCTTTGAGGTTTCTGGTTGCTTTGACCTTCTTCTTTAACGCCTACATTCAACATTCTTTAGTTCTAATGACTCCATATCATCTCATACAATTTTAGTTCTAATGACTCCATATCATCTCATACAATGTTTTCTTACATCTAAATCTAAACATTCCTTGCTTGCTACCATATCATCTCATACAATTTTAGTTCTAATGACTCCATATCATCTCATACAATGTTTTCTTACATCTAAATCTAAACATTCCTTGCTTGCTAACTTGCTTCTAATGTTTATTCCTTCCCTTCCAATTGTCGTGAATTCCTTAGAGGTGCTTCAATTTAATTCTCCTCCTGTATGCTTGCTTCACCTTCAACACGTCCTTTTTTTATCATACCTAAACCACTCGATCAACACTGCTCCTCTCTACTTAATCTTAGCCCCACAGCTAAAGGGGGCTGCTCCCCTTAAACGACTCTCAAAACGGCAGAGCTTTGATACCAATTGTTGGTAATCAGGCGTAAGAACACAACACCGAATTTAATCTCTATCAAAAGATCGACTCATTCATTTATTATAATTCTTGACTGACTCTACTAAATACATGAACCCTAACCATCCATTTATACTAAAATAAACATAGTAATCCTAGTCAAATATTTCTCTTAGTTATAATCTAATACTCATTCACATCATTATCTCTAAACATTAAAAACCTACTAGATAATTCAAAACATTCAAATAATTAACTAAATATTAATTAATTAAACTTGTCACTTTGACCCCTTCAACTTTCTTCGCTTTACGTTTTAGGATTATAACCTTCAGTTTCATGATTACCGGTTATAGTTTCTATCCCATACGAATTTTTAAACCGTTTGAATAGAGATTGATTTCTAGAATAATAATTTTTAAATGAAATGTTTACATAACACATATCAAACCGTAGGCCTGTTTAAGTGTATAACCAGTAGATCTTTGTTGTACCTTGCATCAGATGTTTGGTCTTGCATGTCGGTATTAATGGGCATGGCGGAGAAGGGAAATGGCTTCATCTTGGTTTTTATGGCGCAATTAATTACATAATGACGATACTGACAGCAGTGGTAGCATTGTTTTTTATTTAGTTTTGTTCGTCGAATTGATCTTCAGGGTATTTCATCCGAACAATGTTGGCAGGTAAACATTCTTGATTTCTTTGAATGAATATTGGATCGCCTTGTATTGCGCTCTCATACCACTTTGTTAGATATCAAAACTCAATCTCACAAACACAATGAACAATACAAATAATCTTGGTGAATTCGAAAACTAGAAAGCAGATATTGGATAAATATTTTGGTACCGGTTTCACTTGATACATATATATACATTGATGTCGACGGTTATGGGATGGTGGTTGTATTTTGGCGCCGACAACGGTTGATAACGGTAAATTGTGTAACATACATTACCATCAAATAAGGTGTGAATTTTTGACACGACACAAACCTAACACGAAATTTGCGGGTTTATGTTTAGTCTAAATGGGTTCGGGTCAGTTTCAAGTTGAACCCGCGAACCCGTTTAGGTTAACAGATCGAATTCGGGTAGCGGGTTGACTCGTTTAACACATTTATATTATATTATATTTGTTACATTATATTTTATATCATAAATTAAATAAGGTGTGTATTTTATGTAATAATTATATAATTATAACATAAAAAAGGAAATTAACATAATATTTTATAATTTAAATATAATGTGTTTGGTCGTGTTCGGGTCAACCCACAAAACTCCTCGTGTTCGGGTTCATAGGTATCATACGATTTTCGGGTTCGGGTTCGTATAAAATTTTCGGTTTCGGGTCAGGTTGAACTCGCTTACACGACTCGTTTACTTTGATAGCTGTCCAAAGAGGAATAGTGGTTAAATGTTAAAAGGTTTTGAATTGGATAATCTAGTGAGTTTTAATGAAATGACGCGTTTTCTAATTGAGATGCAGAAAGTTCTTTCGACATTTGTAGAATAAAGGTTCCGATGCCTGACAAAATCATCACCAATGTATGGCTCTTCGAGAATACTTTTGATCAACCACACACTTTGATTCTTATTCAACCCACTTGCTTAATTATTGGGGTAAATTAATTAAAAATGCAACTAGAATCATTTTAAAGTTTGAAAAATTATTAAAGTGAAAATTTGATTTATCAGGAATAAAAACCGTAACCAAAAAGGTCAAAGAACACGGTAGCATAGCAATGTAAACCAAAACAGTAAATATGGCTTTAGAAAACGATTATATGACCTATAAATCCAAAATATTGGAGCAAGTATTTTATTCCCGAGTCTTTTCCTGCAACGGTGAAAACCTCAAAATGCAACACACAACAAAATTAAAGAAAGTACCGCAGGATGATTTTAATCCTACTACACCAATTTAGTATCAAGAAACAAATTATCACCATCATCCATATATTATGGCAAATATCCCAAAATTAAAGACAGACCGTCCCTCCCTCAACTCTTAACCGCTACCTCCAGACCATTTCTTTCCGAAAACAATTAACTGAAGCTGATCGTAACCAGCAAGCACACCAGCACCAGCCACAGCTCTCAGGATGTTGGCCGCACCACCCTTGAACAGCGACCTCACACCTTCCTTCTTCACGATTTGACTGAAAGCATCAAACGTGTTCTTGTACTTCACAGCCTCACCGGAAGTCATCATCATTCTTCTACGCACGGTATCAATTGGGTATGATGCAAGACCAGCAGCGTTTGTAATCAACCAACCCAGAGCAAAGCTGGCAAAGAAATTATCCTGTAACATCATTCATAAACAAATAAATCTGATCAGCTAATACATTCGTTTAAATATATTCACTAATGATAATATTATAAAACTACAACTGACCTGCAACTTTCCGGTGAGAAGAATTGGTTTGAGAGAATCGTACATTCCAAAGTACAAACCACGGTAGATGAAAATACCAGCAGCTGAAAGTGGGAACCCACGGTATAACCCAGCAATACCGTCTGATGCATACGTCTTCTTGTAAACGTCAACAAGACCGTTAAACTGTCGCTCACCACCCTTCTTTGCAGCCTTAGCGTCATTAGCCAAACGGGTTCTAGCATAATCTAGAGAAAAGACAAAGACTAGAGAAGAAGCACCAGCAAAACCACCAGAAGCAATGTTACCACCGAAAACTTTCCAGTAAGGATCTTTCTCCTTTTTGAAGTTAAACAAACTCTTGAAGTAATCCTTGAATGCAAAGTTAAGTGCCTATAATGTTCAACAAAAACATAACATCAGAACCAAACAGCATTAAAAAACCTAACCATATGATTCAATTACAAGTAACAAACCTGAGTAGGGAAGTAACGGATGACGTTAGCGGTGTTTCCTCTCCACAAAGACATAACTCCTTCATCCTTGATTGTCCTACTGAAACAATCACCAATACCCTTGTATGGCTCAGAAAGACGACCAGCCTTGATCATCTCATCTTGGTTTTGGATCAAAAGCTTGACGCGCTCAATAGGAGCAGCAGCGGTTTTAGAAACAGCAGCTGACACACCTCCCATAAGGAAATCAATAGCGAAACCAGTTAGCCCTTTCTCTGCTGGTGCTTGAACAAACACTGGTGAAGCGTTTGCAACTATCAATGATTGGGTCATTGGAGAGCTGAACCCTGCGTTTGTGTAGTTTCCGTATGTGAACTGCCTTTGAGTTGGTCTGTTGACAGCAGCACCATACTGAGCTAGGGCGTATTGAGAAAGGTGTAGCTGACTAGCTACCCTCCTTGTAATAACTGAATGTTGGGTCTGATCGGCCATATTGCTTCAAACAATCTTCCTACAATACATAACACAAAAAAATTACTGTCAGTTTTAACAAGTGTGTGTTTGGTTTGACAAATTCTAGTCCCTTTGCATTCTAACATAACACATTGATCAATTCTATACACAAATACACCTCAGATACACCTCAGTTGCATCATAAATCATCAAGGATAACTAACAGCTGATAACGATAAAATCAAAATATTATTAGATAAAAACTTTGAAAAACTAACGTATACTTGAAAACTTTGTAAAGTAAAACATCATGTATTTAAAAACACATTAGAAGTTGACAGCCTAGAAAACTAACACATCATACATTTAAAAACCAAATATAAAGTCAACAACCAAGTGAAAAGAACTTTTAAGCATACAGCAAATAAACTATTACATAGTTGGCTACATCGTAAACTCAAACACCATACAATTAATAATAAGTTAATAACAAAACTAATGATCAGACGGTAAAACAATGCTCTTTCAGGAAAAGAAAAAAAAAAGAGCAAATTAACTTTTATGGTACTTTTTTCATAAACTTTATAACGTACATTTTTTTAAAAAATGACTAACATAAAAAGTATCATATAAATTTGAAACGGACATAAATTTGAAATGTCACGTAAATAATTATTACTAACATGTGCAAATTTTGTTACGAATTAGCAAAACTTCAACCAAGTGGCAAAACATAACACAGACATACAAATCTAACGCAAAACATCAAACAGCACAACATATTAAAACAGACAAAGTTTTTGAAAAGTATAATTGTTTCAACCAAGTCAGAAATCACAACATATTAAAACAGATACAACACCAAAGAGCAAACTTAAACACTACCGAAAGTTAAAATCACAACATATTAAACAGATACAACACCATATAGCAAACAAACACTACCGAAAGTTAAAATCACAACAATAAGTTCCAGATCTAAGCGTGTATTCTAATCAAAACAAAATCATACAATACAAACACAAACGCTGCGAAAAATAGACAAAAACTCAATCAACATCTTTCATTTTCAAACCGTTAACCTTATGCCTAATCAAACATCAACAAAAACCAAAATCACATCAAAAAAGTACCGATCTACAGTAACAGAACAAAATTCAACTCATAGAGATATACGATCCATCGTACAATCAACCAAAACCATCAGATTCAAACTAAACACAACATATCTACAACAAAATGCTAAAACAATCATCATAAACATCAACGATCTAACATGATAATCAACCAAACCGTCAGATTCAAACTTAAAACAACAAATCTACAACAAAATGTTTAAAATACTTCATAAACATCAACGATCTAGCAATAAAACAACAGAAATGAAATATTCAACTTAAATCTATCAGATCTAGAGTAAATCAAACAAAACTAGCATCATAACAATCACGAAAACTTGATGATTAAGAATATAACTAACGATTATTGATATAAGGTATAGATGTTAACAGATCGTACCGATCTAGAAGGTGTTGAAACCCTAGAGAAAAGTGAGAGACGAGAGAGGTACCTCTGCGGTATGTGCGGAGGCGGAATATGTAGCGGCCGAGAGAGATAGGGTTTTCAGCCGAATGAAGCTGCTTGTGCTATATACTGGGGTATATGGTGGAGGAGTGTTCCTGTGTGTCGCGGGTGTAGGATATAGATGCGCGTTTTCTGGATCTCCAGAGATAAGGATTGGACGGTCGTAGATTGACTTTGACCGAAAGGGTATGCTTTTAGGCCATCTAGATTGATTGTTGTAAAAACTAATTTCGGCACAAAATTATCAAGGCTAAATTAGGGTGGTGAATATTTTTTTTCTTATAAGATTGAAATTGAGTTGGTGTTGGAAAATTTTGAGATGGTTGGTTTGTTAATCTATAAAGGAATTGAGAAATGTTGAAATAAAAGGGAAATTTACTTTTGTTTATACAACTCTTAATGCTAGTAAGATGTTTTGTAACCAAGGTTAGAGAACTCGCTAGTCGATCGGTGAGGTGAGAACTAGCGATTACTCAGGAATAATCGAATCGGTTTTTTATATGTACTTTTCAGTTTTATGTATACAGATACACATTTTTATAGAAAAATATTTTTAGTATGTAGGTTTTAACTCTTACTCAACTCATTATGTTAAGTATACAAGATTAATTGTTGGAATTCACTTGGTTTGGTTGAAAAGTGGCCGGAATTTAGAGGTTTTGGTCGGAATATACAGGTTTTTTGCCGGAATCGCCGATTTTTGGCTGGTCGACCAGGTCCGACTAGTCCCGACTAGGTCAGACTGGCGATTAATGGACTGGTTAAAGAAAAATTACTCAGTTACTAGCCGATTAGTGATTAATCGCTGACTAGTCGCCGCCTAGTCGTGATTTTTACAACACTGCTTGTAAGTTTTGTTGAATGGTAATCAAACAGACCCTAATGTCTTTGATCAATTTTGGCTAAGTGGATCTTAATATTCTCCTAATGTCTTTGATCGATATTGGCTACGTGGATCTGAATATTCTTTGATCGATTCTATTTGTCTCTGTTAATTCAATTTGGATCTGCTTTTGGTAGGTGTAATAAGATTATTCATTCTTGTTTGACTCTGATTTATGATTGTCAATCGTTGTTATAACTGGTTTGAAGATTTAACTACATCAGTTCGATTTAGTTTTGTTGTTTAACTTTCTATTTGGATTCATTATTTTGTTTATGATTAACGGTTATTGTTGTTCAATAGTTTATTTGATTTGAACTTTGATTGCAATTCTATGGTTGTTTGATCATTTAAGTTTTTGCTTTTCTCGATTATGGCTTTTGTTGTTCAGTCACTGATACATGTTGTTCGATAGTTGAAGTAGTTAAGTCTTTGTGATTTTTGGTGGGGACTTGTTCTATGAGTAAGATTTTCTAATGAATTTTAATGATCTCATAAACAAAGGGGAATAGTTATATAAATATACGAGTGGTTCACTACTACAAAAATAAGTTTTATAGAGGCATGGGATTTGTCAAAAATTACCAACGAAATCCACTAGGAATTCAAAAATATAGAATACAAAACATCGGTAACTTCGGATCTAATTGATTTGGTGGAACTCATTGCTGAAGGATGATATGTCCAGTGGCGAAGTTTGAGATTTCTGACTGGGAGACGAAATTTACCGGACCTAAAAATTTCTATAAAACCGAGGGGTCGAAAACGTATATACCCAAAATTTCTATACGAAAACTACTTATTCTCCACTACTGAGCGAAAAGTTCAGGGGGTCGGCCGCCCCTCCCGCCCTACTTAAGCTACCCCCATGGATATGTCATTAATATGTTGATAAGGTTTTTTTTTATAACATTCACATCGATCCTGTCGGTGAAGGCCCATTGTGTCACCGCCTTCCATCGATTACTCGTCGCTAACTTGGGAATAAGATTTTCGGATATGATCCTCACTTAGAGTTTCAATTACTTGTATATTTCCCGAACCAAGACGATACCAATACCCGTATTCATTTCTTTATGATTTTCAATTTTTATACGAGCCAGTTTTGATATTTATCGGTATTTATGAACTACATGTACCAAACCGGTACTACACTCATAATTGGTTGGTGTCCGGTTTGTGTTTGACTCATTTTAGATTTTTGTTGGGTTCCGGTACACATTATTTATTTTTACAATACCCGTACTTTTAGCATCGTAAGATATAAACTATATCAAGTGCTATCATAACAAATTGAACCAATACTAACACAACAACATCGTTATCGGTATCAATATTCTTCTTTTTTTTTGATCAATATCGATTTCGCATATCAATAAGACAACTTTTCTGTGTAATATATTTTTTTAATAACTGAAATTTATTACTGTTCGACTTGCAAGAAGGTAGATATGAGGCAACAAACAGTTAAAAGAATAAGGCCATCCGTAGTCATAAAGCCCCTTGTGGGGCGTTATGCGACACGTGTCGTGCCACGTCACACGGGGGCTTCATGGGGCGTTATATCACTAGAGCTCGTAGTCATAAAGCCCCTACCCATCATTACCTATTTAATAATTTTCAATTTTATTAATTAATATAAAAAATTGCTTGTTTCTGATTGGTGGAATGTTTGAAAGGAAGGAGGATAGCGGCGCCATTATCATCGCGCCATTCAATTTTTTTTTGGGCATAGCGCCCTGCGTTATGGTGTTTCCGGCGCCATGGCGGCGCTATGGGGGGTTATACCGCCCCACTACGTATGCTCTAATAGTGGGTTTTTTTTAATCAATTAACTCATCATTTAATTTCTTCTACTTGACGATTCTTATTCAAAAACCACAAGTATGAGTAGTTAACTAGAATCAGTGATACTTCCTTAGGCTTGTAGATGGCTTTATATTTTATAAGCATTTTCGTTACGAAATCCCTAAAGAACACACCAAGTAGTCATGATAATCGTCTCAATCACCCTTCATAGCTTTAGTAATCATAGTCGAGCTAGCCAACAACCAGGGGCACAGGTTAGTTGGTGTCCGGGGCTGAACCCCCCCCCCCCCCACACACACACACAATGTTTCGGTTAGAAATGTATAAGTTTCGATTTTTCGTCCGAAAAAATTAAAATTATATAGCATCCACCCTCGAATTATTTTCCTAAATATTTATACAATATATAAATTAAAGTAAAGTTTGTTATCACTATGTATATATATGATGGGTATTTTGGTAAATTTATTTTAACTCTTATTTGTTTAACCCTAAATTACCCACCACACAATAAACTTAATCGCAAGTTAATACCAAATTACCAATCACCTTCTTCCCGTACTCAGTAGCCTTCTGCCCATTCTTTTTCCAATTCAATCCAGACATTTTCGGTAATCATTCTTTTGTTGTTGTTGTCAATTGCTGATTACATATATAAAATTGATTGCATGAATTAATATTTATTATTCATTCATTGTTATCTTTAGTCTTTAGGTCAATTACATCTCGTAATTGGTAAATAGTTGATGCCTTGTGGCAAGAATTAATGTATTATTAGTCCATGATATTAATATACTTTTTATGTATGTATGTATTAGTCGAATGATTATTCTGAAAAGTATACTTGATATTAATATGAAAAATATTATTAGATTCTGAAAAGCTCAATCAATATAAGTTATGATTTAATCGAAAATACATAATGTTTCTATTCATTGTTTTCTTTTTGGTTAGGAATTCATGGGAAAGCTTGTGCTTTACGAGGAGATGATGAATCTGCTAGTTTTAAAAATCGGGGTAATATTCTTGAATTGCTAACACTTCTTGCTTCTTATAATGATGAAGTTTCAAAGGTTATACTAGAGAATGCTCCTTATAATGCAAAGTATATTTCTGGAGATATTCAAAAAGAAATTCTTAGTATTATTGCAAATAATATTTGAAAGCATATCCGTAGTGAAGTGGGGGATTCAGACTTTTGTGTCATGGTTGATGAGTCACGAGATGAGTCAAAGAAAGAGCAAATGGCCATAGTTGTGAGATTTGTTGATGAAGAAAGGATGATACAAGAAAGGTTCTTGGATTTGGTTCATGTTAGGGATACTCCTAAAAACAAGTTTGTGGAAACAACTTTTACATTATCAATTTGATGTTAGTAAAATTTGTGGGCAAGGTTATGACGGTGCTAGCTATATGAGAGGGAAATGGAACGGATTACAGGCACGTGTTCTTGAAGAATGTCCTTATGCGTATTACGTTAATTGCTTTGCTCATAGGTTAGTTACTTGGTTTTTTTTCTTTCATTATTCAGTTTGACTAAAATACTTTTATGCTTATTCTGATTTTGCGTTTTGCTAATAGGTTACAAGTTGCCTTGGTTTGTGCTTCAATGGAAGTTATTCCATTACACCAATTCTTTACATACTTAGTTGACCTAGTTAATGTGGTTTGTGCTTCTAGTAAGTGGCATAATGAATTATAAAATGCAAAGGCAGACGAGGTTGAAAAGTTATTGGAACTGGGTGAAATCAATTCGGGGAAAGGACAGAATCAACTTGGGACATTAAGAAGGGCTGGTGATACTCGTTGGGGGTCTTATTATTACTCCGTTTGATTAAGTGGTTTGATGCCACTTGTGTTGTTCTCTCGGGACTAATTGATGACGTAGCTCGTACTACTTTTGCTCAACGTGGAGATGCTAAAGGAGCTTGGCGTAACATGCAATCATTTGAGTTTGTCTTTATTCTTCACTTGATAGAGAAAGTAATGGGAAAACTGAAAGTGGCATAATGAATTACAAAATGCAAAGGCAGACGAGGTTGAAAAGTTATTGGAACTAGGTGAAATCAATTCAGGGAAAGGACAGAATCAACTTGGGACATTAAGAAGAGCTGGTGATACTCGTTGGGGGTCTTATTATAACTCTGTCTGTAGTTTGATTAAGTGGTTTGATGCCACTCGTGTTGTTCTCTCGGGACTAATTGATGACGTAGCTCATACTACTTTTACTCAACGTAGGGATGTTGAAGGAGCTTGGCATAACATGCAATCATTTGAGTTTGTCTTTATTCTTCACTTGGTAGAGAAAGTAATGGGAAAACTGAAATACTTTCTCAAGCATTACAAAGGAAATCCCAAGATATTCTGAATGCCATGGAATTAGTTTCGGCAACAAAGATTACTCTAAATAATTACAGAAATGATGGATGGGATTCTTTAATTAAAGAAGTAACTTTGTTTTGTAACAAGCATCTAATAGAAGTTCCGGATATGAACGCTCCATTTACATCTACTCGGTTTCAGGCTCATAAAAACGATCTTCCGTTTACATTTGAACATTATTACCGAGTAGATCTATTTACATCCACTTTGGATAAACAAATACATGAGTAAAATAGTAGATTCAATGAGGGCACGATTGAGTTGTTATCTCTTAGTTCTAGTCTAGTTTCAAAAGAGATTAACATTGATCAGATTTTTCTTCTAGTTGATAAGTTTTACCCTGAAGATTTTACGGAGCAAGAGAGGACTAGGTTGCGAACTCAGTTAGAGCTTTTTAATGTTTTTAGGTCACTTTATGCCCCTCGAAACTTTTGGTCAAGCTCTGCCACTGCCAACAACACATAAGAGCATCTGGCACCAAAGAACTAGGTTACCCCAAAATCAATCCATGTTTCTGTGGCTTTCCATGACATCGCAATAATATCGTATTGCAACTCCCAAAAACATGATTAGGTGATTCAATCTCTTCGAAAGAAGAAGAATATAGTGTGGAAGGAACATCATTGCCCTAATTAACTAAATACCTTTTCGTAGAAGGTGATGAATAATCCATCCGACAATAATGCCCCAACAAATTTCTTCCTAACCACATTAATTGTGAACTCGTGAAATCCTCTACAAGGTGAGTTAACTCTTGCAACTGAATCGCTTCAGCAACAACTCTAACCTCAGCGTCGTTACCAAAACCGCCTATCTTTGCACTTTCTCTCCTTGAGAAAACACTTCATTTAAAACTTCAAACTATATAGCCTAGGATCTCCAGCTTTCAGAGTGTGTATTCAAAAACCACTCACATGAATTCCTTTGTTGGGCCTTTGAATAATTAGCAAATATCATATATATATACCTGTAGTAAAATGGAGCAACAACACGAAGGTCATCGCAGAATAGAAGAAAACCGGAGTGAGGAAAGATGGCAGGTGGCAAGAAACAAGGGACGAAGACTCATTCAAGGAGACGCACCTTGAAGATGACCACAAGTCCGTGAAACAACATTCTTCATCTGAAACCTACCTAAATATTGATCAAGCTTTCTGCTATGGGATACTTTCAATAGACTCGGAATCATGACAGACGCGTATTGTTTTGGTCAAAAATTACCTAAGCAATTTAGTGATCAAATTAGTTAATTGAGGTAGTGTGCTAACAAAGTGTATTGAAAATATTCTGAGTATGATGTTTGCAAAAACAATTTTCAGGATATAGCTCAGGATATCGAGCTATATCTACAATCAAACAATGAGCAAAAAAGGTAAGGGGTGACACGGTATATACGAGGAAAGCCCTTGATCAATTTAGATCACCGGCACAAAACCTCGGGAGCTGACAACCGCCGCTGCCTTGTTCTTCTTATTACTTCAAACTTCAGGATACAGATATACCAATCTAGTTTATTAACAAAGTGGGGTTCGCAAAGGGCTTGTAGCTAATGGTACCAAGGCGTCATGATAAAGTGTTACTCCTTGTGAGGTGGAGGCTAATAGTCTCATGGTGCACAAAAGTGTAGATTTAGAAATAGGATTAGAGAGTGTGTGAGTTAGCTGGTATTGAAGAATGTTATGGCTCAATTGATTTCTCATTCATTGATAATGATCATATATATACAATATACAATCCCATAAATTAGGGAATAGACAAATACAATCCTATCTATATTTACAAATATATTCCATTATACCCCCACAGTCGAAGCAAGAGGTGGACGAATGTTGAGAATGGAGCGGAAATCATCAAATAACACCCGAGGTAGACCCTTAGTAAAGATGTCAGCAATCTAAAAACGAGTAGGGGTATGAAGAATCCGTATCGTACCGCGTTGGACATGTTCACGCACGAAATGAATGTCAATCTCGATGTGTTTTGTGCGTTAATGTTGAACTGGATTGCTGGATAGGTAGATGGCACTGATATTATCACAATAAACTAAAGTAGCCTTTGATACGGGCCGTCGCAACTCGAGAAGAAGGTTGCGGATCCAACAAATTTCAGCCACAACGTTGGCAACCGCACGATATTCTGCTTCAGCACTGGAGCAGGAAATGGTCGATTGTCGCTTGGAGGACCAGGATAAAAGATTTTGACCCATGTAAACACAATATCCTGATGTGGAGCGACGAGTATCTGGGAACCCAGCTCAATCCGCATCTGTATATGCCCGTAGAGAGATATCAGAACATGGGGAGAGAGTGAGACCATAAGTAGCGGTGCCGCGAATATAACGAATAATACGCTTTAATGCATTCCAGTGATCGGAGCTGGGATTGTGCATATGAATGCAGATTTGCTGAACTACATAACTGATGTCAGTCCTGGTGAATGTCAGGTACTGGAGCGCACCAGCAAGGCTCCGGTATAAAGTGGGGTTATCAAAAGGAACACTAGAGGTTGCACCAAGTTTTGGTTTCGTGTCCACCGAAGTTGCGACAGGGTTGCAAGTTGACATACCCGCACGATTGACAATGTCAAGAGCAGAAGATTGTTGTGAGAGAAACAGTTTGTGACCATTGCGAGAAACGGTAATACCCAAAAAATAACTGAGAGGTCCAAGATCTTTCATTGCAAATTCAGCCGCGAGGCTGCCCATTAGTTTTAATCGAAGGGAATCAGAGGAAGTAATGAGAATAATACCATCGACATAAATCAGCAAGTATGCGATGTCACCCTCGTGATGATATGTAAACACAGAATTATCGCAACGACTTTGCAAGAATCCCATGGAAGTAACAAAATCCGTAAAACGTTGGTACCACGCCCTTGGAGCTTGTTTAAGACCGTAAAGCGACTTTTTTAGACGACAAACATGATCGGGATAATCTCTGTGCCGAAAACCCATGGGTTGATACATATTAACAGTCTCGGTAAGATTACCATGTAGAAACGCATTCGTAACATCCAACTGGTGAATAGACCAAGACTGAGATAAGGCCAATGTCAGAACCGTCCTAATAGTAGCCGGTTTAACAACCGGGCTAAAAGTTTCACCACAATCAATACCAACCCCCTGATTTCTCCCATCACACATAAGACGTGCCTTGTATCTCTCTAAAGTACCATCGAACATGTATTTGTGGCAAAAAAAGCCACATGCTACGAATAATATGCATATCAGGATGTCCTGGGACAAGTTCCCAAGTCTTGTTTTTAATTAAGGCATTAAATTCGTTTTGCATAGCATTATACCATTCCGGGTTAGACAAGGCATCTTTGGGGTTGGTAGGGATAGGGATGATGGATGTGGCTGAAAGATTGAAAATTTGTTTCGGCTTGGAGATACCGGACATCGCACGAGTATGCATTGTACGCGTCGGTGGAGGGGGTGGAGGGTCCGGAATTTGGCTGGGGTTTGGGTTAGTTGGGCTTATGTTGGAGGTGGGTGAGGAGAATGTGGGTTCGGTGATGGTTGGTGTGGGCTGGGAGTTGGATTGGGCCGAGGATAGGTGTGGGCCGACAGGGCCGTGGGTGGCGGAGGAAGGTGTTGGCGGTGGAGATGTGGGTTCGGGCTGGTTGGGGGTTTGGGCCATAGGAGGAGGCGAGTTGGGCTGTGAGGAGTTGGGGGGTGGGGAGTTGGGTTGCGGGTCGATTGGGAAGTGGATGGGTTAGAAGGATATGGGCAAGGGGTGGTGTCCATTAGTCTCAAGAAGGAGAGGGCTGTTGAGGTGAATTGTTGGCCCAGGGTGGAGGCTGCCAATATGGTGGCGGGTAATAGTTGGGCTGGGAATGTCGGCCCCGTCAATAAGACCCTGGACCGCGACCACGGCCTCGGCCGCGTCCACGATCAGCAGGTGCATCGGACCCGTTGCAGGTATCGGCAGGTGGGCGTTGGGTGTGCTCGGTTGTAGTGTGAAGAGCGGTGTAGGCCGTTTGTGCGGATAACTTGGCTTGAGCGTTCTTGCGTTCTTTAACCTGACAAAGGCGCGATCGAGTATCATAAAAATCTGGCAGGGGTTGAGTTTGTTGAAGAATAAGCGAGATGTTTTCGTATTGATCAGTTAACCAGGTAAGAATCTGAAGTACAAGTTGTTTTTCCGATAATGTGGAGCCCAGGGTAGTAAGTTGATCATGAAGTAGTTTCATGTACTGACAATATTCGGCCATGCTGGGGAATTGATCAAGACGAGTATTGAAAAACTTGTTTTGAATTGTGATGGTGCGAGCTGCTTCATTGTCGAGGAACAGGTTTTTGAGACGAGTCCATGCATCATGCGCGGTGGTGTTGGTGATCATGATGGTATGCATGAGGTCCTGAGAGATGGTACCGTAGATCCATTGTAAAACAATGGAATCAATACGTTCCCATGACTCAAGATAAGTATGTATAGGGACGATTCTTTCTCCATGTCTTTGTCCGTTCCGATGGAAGAAGAAGTGGCACTGTCGCGGGGCTGCAAGTGATCAAAAACATCATAAGCTTTGCAGTGGAGGACAAATAATTCAGCCCACGTGTTGTAGTGTTCGGTTTGACGATCAAGAATTAGGGGGATGAAGTTCTTGATGTTGTTAACGGTGACCGCAGGGTGTATAGGTGAGGAAGACATGCCCGACCGAAGATAGAGAAGGCCGATTGAAGGCAGAAAATCGGCGAGAGAGGGAGGGGTAGGAGGGAGAGGAAAAAAAATTAGGGTTAGGGTTAGGCTCTTGATAAGATGAAGAATGTTATGGCTCAATTGATTTTCTCATTCATTGATAATCATCATATATATACAAGATACAATCCCATAAATTAGGGAATAGACAAATACAATCCTATCTATATTTACAAATATATTCCATTACACCCCCCACAGTCGAAGCAAGAGGTGGGCGAATGTTGAGACTGGAGCGGAAATCATCAAATAACACCCGAGGTAGACCCTTAGTAAAGATGTCAATAATCTAAAAACGAGTAGGGGTATGAAGCATCCGTATCGTACCGCATTGGACATGTTCACGCACGAAATGAATGTCAATCTCGATGTGTTTTGTGCGTTGATGTTGAACTGGATTGCTGGATAGGTAGATGGCACTGATATTGTCACAATAAACTAAAGTAGCCTTCGATACGGGCCGTCGCAACTCGAGAAGAAGGTTGCGGATCCAACAAATTTCAGCCACAACGTTGGCAACCTTACGGTATTCTGCTTCAGCACTGGAGCGAGAAATGGTCGATTGTCGCTTGGAGGACCAGGATAAAAGATTTTGACCCATGTAAACACAATATCCTGATGTGGAGCGACGAGTATCCGGGCACCCAGCCCAATCCACATCTGTATATGCCCGTAGAGAGATATCAGAACATGGGGAGAGAGCGAGACCATAAGTAGCGGTGCCGCGAATATAACGAATAATACGCTTTAATGCATTCCAGTGATCGGAGCTGGGGTTGTGCATATGAATGCAGATTTGCTGAACTGCATAACTGATGTCAGGCCTGGTGAATGTCAGGTACTGGAGCGCACCAGCAAGGCTCCGGTATAAAGTGGGGTTATCAAAAGGAACACTAGAGGTTGCACCAAGTTTTGGTTTCGTGTCCACCGGAGTTGCGACAGGGTTGCAAGTTGACATACCCGCACGATTGACAATGTCAAGAGCAGAAGATTGTTGTGAGAGAAACAGTTTGTGCCCATTGCGAGAAACGGTAATACCCAAAAAATAACTGAGAGGTCCAAGATCTTTCATTGCAAATTCAGCCGCGAGGCTGCCCATTAGTTTTAATCGAAGGGAATTAGAGGAAGTAGTGAGAATAATACCATCGACATAAATCAGCAAGTATGCGATGTCACCCTCGTGATGATATGTAAACAAAGAATTATCGCAATGACTTTGCAAGAATCCCATGGAAGTAACAAAATCCGTAAAACGTTGGTACCACGCCCTTGGAGCTTGTTTAAGACCGTAAAGCGACTTTTTTAGACGACAAACATGATCGGGATAATCTCTGTGCCGAAAACCCATGGGTTGATACATATAAACAGTCTCGGTAAGATTACCATGTAGAAACGCATTCGTAACATCCAACTGGTGAATAGACCAAGATTGAGATAAGGCCAATGTCAGAACCGTCATAATAGTAGCCGGTTTAACAATCGGGCTAAAAGTTTCACCACAATCAATACCAACCCCCTGATTTCTCCCATCACACATAAGACATGCCTTGTATCTCTCTAAAGTACCATCGAACCTGTATTTGTGGCGAAAAAGCCACATGCTACGAATAATATGCATATCAGGATGTGGCTGAAAGATTGAAAATTTGTTTCGGCTTGGAGATACCGTACATCGCACGAGTATGCATTGTACGCGTCGTTGGAGGGGGTGGAGGGTCCGGAATTTGGGTAGGGTTTGGGTTAGTTGGGCTTGTGTGGGAGGTGGGTGAGGAGAATGTGGGTTCGGTGATGGTTGGTGTGGGCTGGGAGTTGGATTGGGCCGAGGATAGGTGTGGGCCGAGAGGGCCGTGGGTGGCGGAGGAAGGTGTTGGCGGTGGAGATGTGGGTTCGGGCTGGTTGGGGGTTTGGGCCATAGGAGGAGGCGAGTTGGGCTGTGAGGAGTTGGGGGGTGGGGAGTTGGGTTGCGGGTCTATTGGGAAGGGGATGGGTTAGAAGGATATGGGCAAGGGGGTGGTGTCCATTGGGCCCAAGAAGGAGAGGGCTGTTGAGGTGAATTGTTGGCCCAGGGTGGAGGCTGCCAATATGGTGGCGGGTAATAGTTGGGCTGGGAATATCGGCCCCGTCAGTAAGACCCTCGACCGCGACCACGGAATTCTATCCGGGAGAGATGTTGATTCCGGGTTTGAACATGAACAACCGACTCGAACCGTGAACTGTTCGGACTAGGGTGATTCCTGTTCGGTCGGGTCACTTGGGACGAGATAAGGGTCCTGTTGTTCAAGCAAGATATCAAAACGTCTCATTCAAAGCTACAACACTTCAAACAGAAACTAGTGTTAGGACGATCAGACCGTCGGAACGGATTGCCGTCCGATCGGGTTACCACCCGATCGGATTGCCGCCCGATCGACCGGTCGTCCGGTCGGGCTGTACTTGGTTCCATACTTAAACTATTTCTCAAACTATTTCAAGGATCTGAACGTTGAAACGGATTACCACCCGATCGGATTGCCATCCGATCGAGTGACCGTCCGATCGTGTGATGTTTGGGACTTAAACAATTTTCAACATGTTCAATACATACGGATTGCCACCCGATCGGGTAACCATCCGATCGAGTGACCGTCCTGCGGTGAACTTGTTCTCAAACTGAGAAGCCTCGCCAATCGGATCTCCGTCCGATCGAGCAGCCGTTTGATCGACCGACCTGAAGGGTAGAGATACTTCTCTGTTTTCAAAATGCTACAACGAAAACTTCAAAAGACAAGCCATCATACACAAACACATCCTCACCAAACGAGGTGACAATACAATCGAATGGCCACCCGATCGGGTGACCATCCGAACTGATTGTCATCCGATCGACCGGCCACCCTATCGGATTGCCATCGGATCGGATTACCGTCCGATCCGTTGACACCTTGTATCGTTTTACGTGCCGCTTATCGTTTATGCTATTGTTCTGTTCTGGCTAATCTCACTCTAAGTGCTCCCTTCAATCCATCATCGCTGTGAGTATTCTCGAACCCTTTTTGCTTTACGCACTTTTGGGTGTTACATACGTTACTTATTCTAAATCACATCGAACACACTACGCAATACTTTAACGCTAACCGTTACTGCATGTTATACGTGACTTAATGAATGCTTGTTTGTTATGTTTACACATGGATTGCTGTCTACCTGCCTTAGCAACGATAGTACTATAGTTTGGACTCAGCACCTGTTCACTCAAGGGTTGTTAAGGGCAATTAATTACATGGCTCACAGTGGTGAGTGTGTATTACGAACTGCCTTGGGCAGTCAACCCGCAGTCATTGGTATTGATAGGATCATGTCGATAACTTACGTGCTTCATTTCACACTGTGTATGTGCTGGTTATGCGTAATCGATTTCGAACTTTATTATATCTATTAAACTTGTATGCTCACCTTTACACTATGTGTATTGACTTTTACTTTAACGTATGTGGCAGGTGCTTAAGATGTTTAAATGCTTGGCTTGCTGTGAAATCGAGGCTATGAAAGGTCTAGAAACAAATAAACGAATTGTCTGTATTTAAATTCTGAGTTGTCGGAACAGAACAATTTGTCTTGACTTTGCCTGTAATAATTATGTTACTTTTTATGTCATGGTATGGGACGTGATGCTTTAAATAATTGGTAATCGTAGTTGTTATGGAAACTTCTGGACAATCTGTTTCGCTCAGTGCCACACCCCGATGTTTCCGCCATCGGTTGGGGTGTGACAACTCGAGCTTACTCTGATTCGATACCCTAACAAGTGGTATCAGAGCCAAAGGTTCAGTTAAACACACGGTTATCGAAGGAAAGGGAAAGAGTTGGACGAGTGGTCTAGAACTACTGTTGTTGTCGCCGTCGATGACGTGTTTACGGCATGTACCTAATCTCGGGTTACAAATCATAAGGTTTAGGGTTTGGGCATCGGGTTCCTGTTGCAGATCTGGTGGTTTTGGGGTGTTTGGCGATTAGGGTTTCGATTCTTGAAGCCTTATTACTGGTTGGTTTTACGCTCGGGTTTGCAAGAGAAGTCGCTCGTTTGGGTGCTTCGGGTTTCTGGTTTATTGAAGGTTGTTCAGGCTTCAGGGTGCTTGGTTTCTGTGGTTTTTCTGGTTTTCTCGTTTGCTATGGCTGAATACAGGAAGTTCTGAATTGAGAAGTTCATCTGTACTGATTTTGCATGGTGGAGAATGCAAATAGAGGGGTTGCTTGGTGAATGCGATTTGGATGTGGTACCGGAAGAAAAACTTGCTGGAATGGAGAAAGCTGCTAAAGCAAGTTGGAACTCAAAGGACAAAAAGGCAAGAGGTAAAACTACATTGGCTTTGACGAGGAGCGTTGCTTTTAATATCATGAAAGAAACAATTGTTCGTGGTATGTTAACAGCTCTTTTAAATATGTATGAGAAGTCGTCTGCCAGTAATAGGGTGTTCTTGATGAGGGAACTGTTCACAATGAGAATGAACAAGGGCAGTTCAATTGCTGATCACATTAACAAAGTCAATTAAATTTTGTCGAAGTTAGCAACTGTGGGATGAAGTTGGATAATGACACTCAGGCTGTGGTTTTGTTATCTTCCTTACCTGATAGTTGGTCAGGATTTGTGACAACGGTCACTGAAACTGCTGAAACTGGAAATTTGAAGTTTAATCGGGTCTGGGATAGTGTTTTGGGTGAAGATGTTCGTTGGATTAACTCTAGTGGAGGATCTACTTCTGGTATGTTCAGTGTTAGCAGGGGAAGAGGTAATAATAGAAGCACTGAGACTTGTGAGAAAAGCTTTTATAAAGCTGGAATAATGTGAGACGCTGGAACTGTGGTGAAAAGGGGCCTGTTAGAAACGAGTGTCATTGTCCTTAGAAAGAGGATAGTAAACAGCATGTAAACAGTATTGTGTTAGATGGGGAATCTGATGGTGACTTACTAGTTTGCTGTGAAAAGTCTACAGACTCTTGGGCTATGGATTCCGGTTTTTCATTTCACACAATGCACAGCGGGGAGACGATGGTGAATCTGAAAAGGGGAGACTTTGGAAATGTACGATTAGCTAACGATCATGTTCTTAATGTTACAACTATATGGGAGATATCAATCTGAAAACTTCACTGGGCACTACATGGAACTTACAGAATGTCAGGGTAATTCCAGGTTTAACGAAGAAATTTATTTTTGTTAGTAACTGGATAAACAAGGACAAGATTTTAAGTTTGGTGGTGGGAAGTGGACGGTGATTGATGGAAATCTTGTTGTTGCCTATAGGAGAAGACGAGGATCGTTGTATCTAGTTGAGGTATCTGCTGAGGGAATAGTCGTCCATGTACAACATAAAGGTTAGTTCACTGAATCTAGTAAGCGGAAGAGAGTTCAAATTGCAAACTTGAATCCTGGTGCTTTGGGGATGTCAGTTGAATGTGGCCGGGGATCTAAGTTTAAGCCAGTCAGGGGATTTAGTGATAGTGGGAGCACGGGTCGTGTTACGGATACAATCACAAAGAACCGTTGGGTTTTGAAGATGAAGGTTCGGACTGAAGAAAAATGCTCTCCTGGAAATAGTTTTACCCAAAATACTAGAGATATCTCATTTGAGTTAATATATTTGTCACATCTGGCCCAATCATCTTTTGTCGGGCCATAAGCCATTATCGAAAGTATAATTCTTTACACATACTTGGCGCGGGTCAAAGCGATGACCCGTTATCATTACCTTGTGATTCTATTTGCTAATTCATGGCAATGCATGCCCATACATTATGTATACCTGTAAGTATGAAACTTAACAAACAAAGCATTAAATATCATATCCAAATGGTGATAACCCGTTTGACCTGGTTGTCCATTTGACTCGTTCATAGCTTACCCTTTTAGCGTTTCAACTAACCATGTATTGTTTATTGCTAAAAGGTGCATACTTACCATCTTACCCATTACCCGTTATGGTTTACACCATAGGGTCCTATTTGAAACGCCCATTCTTTCATGCAGTCAAAACCAAATATTAAAAAACGAAATTTTACGACCAAATTTAAACATACATTACTTGAAATTCGGCCAAATTATACAAAGTTAACCTTTTAAAAACTAGATACAACCAAAGTACCATTTAACAAAAGTTATAATCACATGTTTTTGGAGCATGTCTAACAATTAGACTAACTACATAAACAACCAAAAATTTTGACCCATTGCATAAACTAGTTCGGAAGCGCGTTGAGGGCGAAAAAGAGTTGTTCGTGTGTTCGTTCCAAGCTCGCGAGTCCGCTTATAGTGCGGTTTTACCTACAACATAAACAAAGATTTATTTAAGTAAGAGAAGGGTAAAGTCCTAACTTTCATTGAACATAACATTCCACCATTTTCTTTATTCCCACCTAATCTTTGTTGCGGAGTCGATAAATTATACGACCTCTGGTTGAATCATAACGACTTACTTCAATTTTGACTCTATCTCCTGCCAATATTCGTATAAAACTGCGTCGGATCTTTCCTGAAACATAACCTAGAATCATATCTTCATTATCTAAACGAACCCGGAACATGCCATTGGGAAGCGATTCAGTAATTAAACCTTCATGAATCCATTTTTGTTCTTTCATTCCAGGTCAAACCTCCTTGAAGTATCAACTAGTGGAGGAAGAACCCTATTAGACAACCCACTCCTCTTTTCTTTTTCACAAAAAAGAAGTTTCCTATTCAATTCGGATATTAGAAAAATTACCATATATAACACAAAATTTCTCCGCCTATTCTTTCTAGTCGAGCCTCCCGGTCTGTTTATATTCCTTCAATTACATTAGATTTGGCTTACTCATCTACTCGATTTCATCACTTTAATCCGTTTGAATAGTAATCAATTTATAAACATTTGACCCGCTCACAACGGAATAAATACATGACTATTTCAAACAAAGATTTATTTAAGTAAGAGAAGGGTAAAGTCCTAACTTTCATTGAACATAACATTCCACCGTTTTCTTTATTCCCATAAACTTCATGTTTATATTCCTTCCATTACATTAGATTTGGCTTATTTATCTACTCGATTTCATCACTTTAATCCGTTTGAATAGTAATCAATTTATAAACATTTGATCCGCTCACAACGGTATAAATACATGACTATTTCAAACATTATATTCTAGCTCTTTGACCCGTTCGTACCGGATCGTCTACATCCTCATTCTAAACATAACATTTTTATTCTTTGACCCGTTCATACCGGATCGTCTACATATTAATTCTAAACATAACATTCTTGCTCTTTGACCCGTTCGTACCGGATCATCTACATACTCATTCTAAACATAACATTCTTGTTCGTTGACCCGTTCGTACCGGATCAACTGTATCAGGGCCGGGGCCATGCACCGTCGGTGAACAATGAAGTGGCCACTGACCCCCCTTTATTGTGAAAATAGCTGCAGACTTTCTATATTTGACCCGGTTCAGATACTATTATTAACTCCTTATAATTATCATGGACCATAATTTTAATTGCTGTGCCTCCACTTGCTATTGTACACCTTGCTTTAACTATTTCTCAATAGCTTTGACTGTTTTTTTGCATTTATGTTGTATATAAATGTGAAATATCATTGTATTGTATATAAACTAGTAAGATTACCCGTATGCTATGTTGTGGGGTTTCGGTCGATATGTATTTTAGTTCACTATAGCAATCAAAAGAATATGCTCAAAAAAATATTGTCACATGTTTTATATCGACTGAAAAGTCGAAAACCATATAACTTTAAATATAATTGTAAATGGAAACGTAAATGCAGTCTTAAATATAAGTTTAATGAAAAAGAAACGTAAAACTAAAACATTAAACATAAAGAAAAGTAAAAAAATAAAATGAATAAGTCCAGAAAAATAAAACTCAAGAAAGAAACGAAAAAGCCAATAGGATAAAAGCACTACTAAATACATAGACCAGCTGAAAATGTATAGAAAAATATGCATGAAAACTTATTATTTTTTTACTAAACTTGTTTCTGAAGAAAATTTACATTGAAACGTAAATCAACTGAAAACGTACATAATAATAAGCATAAGAACATTGCATGTCGTCACTGACATAAAAAAACACGTAAAACTCGATTACAAAGTTTTTAAAAAGTTAAGGAGTTGTATTTGTCGATGCTGAAAGTTAAGAAATAAAATTATAAAAAAAATCACAAAATAATAAAAAAGATGAAAAGTCAAAGAGTCAAATCACTATTCACTCAAGTTGCTAAATGTGTTATAGTTTATTAACTAGTAAATTTCTCTGCTGCAACGCGTGTTGCGACGGGTCGAAATTTTAGGTAACTCGACTGGCAACTCGTTACTTGAAAGGAAATCGTCCAGTCAAAGTAAACCTTCAAGGTTTACCTTATAAGATAAAACGAGTTTGTGAATCGAAGTCGTTATAGCCAACATCAAGAAGACAAAGGCCATCAGGGGGTGCTGGTGGGGCCGTGGCACGCCTACATGTGGCATCCATCAGCTTTATCAAAGCATCATCACCGGCACCAGCGGCTGCTTCCCTTATTGATGTTGCCACGAGGACCCGAACCATCTGTCAGTCAACAACACCCAATTAATCCTTAAAACAGTAACTGATCAAATGGGTTTAAAGGGTCAAACGGGTCACAAGTTGTCCAAAGTGTAAATGCATATTACCTACTAAATTGCTTTATTCAGACACCTAGATTATTATTGTAATAAATATATTTTTTGTAAGCATATTTAACATATATTATGTAAAATATATAAAACAAAAATGTATCTGGTCAACATGATCGTAGATTAAAAAGGGATATAAGATCGTCTAAATTATGTATAATACCTTGCGTAAGAAGCGATTAGCAACCAATTCAATGCACATTGTCTCTAAATATTCTCCTTTCTTCATGAAAAGTGGAAAAAGCAATTAGTAAGGCAATCAATCCTAGGAAGAATTATATATAAAATATTATATAAATAAAATCAAACACCATAAAAACTAACCTCTGTATCAATGGGTAAAGTTACTTGTGTGGCTCGTGCATGGAAGATAAAACACTCTGTTGGAGGACCACTGAAATATAAATTAGATCATGCAGTTAGAGAATGAACATTAAAAAAAAGAATGATTTTCTTATTTATGTAAAATAAAGCTTACGTATTTCTTGCGGGTTTTGTATCACGTGCAAACATCTTGTAAGATAATAATTTTCCTTCTAATTGTTGCAGAATCTTGTTCACCTTGCTAACTTTGAACCTGGTTGGTTTTTTTATACTTTCTGCATGATCTTTGTCATCATCAATTGGCGATTCTAAATTTTCTTCTATAATAGTATCGTTAAAACTATATTTCTCGTCACTAGTCTTTCCATCGTAAATTATTGTAGCATCTTCTTCATTAGTCTCTCCAGCATTAAAAGGAAAGATATACATATAACGCCTCCACTTTGCAGAGAAATTAGGATGAAAAGTACGTGGTACCTGTAATATACTAATAACTAAGTTCAAAAGAATAATCAAAATGAATTACAAACACTAACCCCATAACTAGAGATAGGGTTGTAGACGAACCGAACGTTCAGCGAGCAGTTCATGAACCGTTCGGCGGGAAGTTCGTTTATGTTCGTTTAACAAATGAACAAACACGAACAAAAAAAATCGTTCGATAAGTTATACAAACGAACATGAACAGAGGTTGCGTTCATTCGTTTTTGTTCGTGAGTGTTCGGTAATGTGTTCGTTTATGTTCATTTGACCAGTACGAAAATACATCATCTTTTGACCCGAACCCATTTTGACCGTTAGTACCTTAGAAACAGATATGACCCTGAGCTTTCCTGGTAATATGCTGTTAATGGCATCTTCAATGTCTTCAGGTCTAACATCCTCTCTCCAAGTATCTAAACATTAAAGTAGTTCAAGGTAATTATTACAAGCTACACAGATAGTTAAACTTCGACATGCGTAAATGACACTATAGTAAATAAACAATCAAATTTAAAAAGGCACCATAAATCCATAATTAACGTTTTTTGAAATAAATAACCTCGCTTTATCATGAAAACTGCAGTGAGTCGCATCCGAATCTCTATCTCCTTCTATATAATTTAACTAGAAAACACATTTTTCTCTAAACTTTGTTTATTTATGAAAAAGACATGCATTTAGGAGCTCATTGTTCCATTTGATGTAAATAAAAATACAAAATAAGAACATACAGAAAGAGCAAACTTGTTGGAAACCAGTGACCCCTTTGTCAGTTCTTCCAGCAACAACAGCATTGCCTTCGAGTGGTAGACCTTTATCCTTCAGTAATCCAGCTTTCCTTTCATCAACAAACTTCCCAAGAGATTTCTCAACCACTCTGTGCAGAACAAGCGAAAAAAATCTAGCAAGTAAGAACATATATCTTATATATGTGTGTGTATCTAATAAACAAATATGAGTTTTGCTGATGTGGGGAGTGAGTTCTGCCACGAAAACTTAAAGAAGATGGAATAGATTTCCTTTCGTGTTCTTTAAATTCTATATCATAACAAGCAGATACCAAAGTGCCACCGCCTTGTTCTTTATCTATCTATGATTGGGCGTTTGTCAGGAACTTATACAGGAAATAATGAAAATTTTGACTTGTATTACGCTGTTTAGCTAATATATAGTTTTCATGAACAACATATGGCCTATATAACAATAATGTCAATGCATCAGTATTCTATATTTATACTATTTGCGAATTGCTATGCATACTAGAGCTTGTTAATTTCATTTAAAGGGATGTCTTTGTATGGGTAAGTCATTCAGTTGGTGTTTCAATGAGGTTTTCCAGATTCAAAAAATATAAGTGTTTGTTTTTTCCATATTCATAGGTTGACTACGTAAGTCGATTTATAGACATTCAACAGGATTGATTATGTAAGTCGATTTACATGTTTTTAGCGATATTACAGCAGAACTGCGTCGACTGTTGTTAGAACTCACAGATGTAATTTTATCATTTTACTTGGTCATATAGATTAACTTTCTAAAATATCACATATCTGTTATTTCAACATGTAACCAATACAGATAAACACATGCGATGTCAGAAAAAAACAACCAGCCCCTAAACCCCGGTTCGAGCTTCCACTTCCCATTCTCGAGTGATCAATAACACAAGGATTGAGTTACCAATCCTAAAGAAGACATTTTAATGACAACAATAGATATTTTACTGAAGACGTTAATCTTGAATTGAGGAGATAAGAATCATGACGGGTTATAGATAACTCTTGATGAATTATTTATCGAGTCTTTTATATTTTAATTAGAGATAATTATTAGTTTAAACTAATAAAGTTTATCTAGGAGCCTATTTATTTATTTAATAGAATTTGAGTCGGGTTAGGACTAGAATGAGTTTTAGTATAAACAAAGGGTGGTTATTGTATTGGTGTACTTTTCATTGATAAATAATACATGATAGTCGAACGAGTTCGTTCAAACCGTGTTTTTGTATTTGATAGAAGAGCCTGATTTCCAGCATTTCCCATCTCAGTGACCCGGTCCACCAGTAACAGAAACAAAACACAGCCTGGTTATCATACGGGTCTTTAAAGAACTAAAGCTAGCGTATACGTGTGCGAGCGTGTGTTTTCATATTTGAAGTGTTGTTAACTTAAATTAACGGCACTCAGTTGTAACAAATAATCTATAATCTTACTCTTGAACAGTATTTAAGCCTGGTTGCTTCTGCCATCCATCAAAGGATCCACCATGATACGACAGAACTATCTTAAAATTCATTCGCGCCCACCGGCCCGCTTGTTTTTGAGCCGGAGTAACAACATATTCAGAAGGTTCTACAACAGCATTATCATAAATGTTCTGTGTCTGCAAATATATGATTAACCATATCCTTTAAGTATGAACTTGATTATGTGTCTAAAAAACATAAATGAATCAAATACTATTATAGTACTAACCTTGGTTCCAAACAAGTGATGCAATGCAGTCTGACCGTTGACCAAATTCGAGTAAAAGGTGACCACTTTTTCCCATGGTCTGGCATACATGAACACGTAAGACTCCCTGCATTAGGTCAAAATTGGTAATGATATAAGTTGAAGTTAATTAAAAGCTTGATAATCACATAGAAAGAATTAAAGTGAGCAGAATAAGAATACCTAGAAGTCCATCGAGAGGCGTTGCAAGAATCGGTGTGGTTATAGTGTAAATAGTCTTTGGTTTGGGGGTTGTTGTTTGTGGTTAGGTTATTGTCCATTGAGAAGACGAACTTTCTTCTTGTTGTTACGGTGATTTGAGATTGAAGTTGTACGGCCACCGCCCACGGCCGTTGGTAGGCTAATATCATCCAACGCTCCGCCCTTGTACTGACGGCGGGCGGCTTTTCGCTTTTCACTTGCACCCCTTGCCCTTGGTGGCGTTTTTTTTTTTTTTTAAGTTATAATAACTTTTAACCAATTATACGTTATAACTTGTAAGTTATTTTTTTTAACGCTTAACAAATCCTCCGAATGGTTTACTGGCGAAATTCATTACATTAGGATACACTCGTCTCCGAACCGGCGAAAACCCTTACCTAGGCCGAAGCCCGTGAACACTCGCCCGAAGGCACGACAGTGCGGTGAAGTAAAACTCATTCAGCTCAAGGATCGAACTAGCGATCGTCGCCTAGGCTCCCATCATCACCAGGTGTCGTCTAAACTAAATGGCGAGGGAAGGAATCGCTACCTATAATTGAAACATACATAAAATTTGGAATTGAAACATACATAAAATTTGGAATGTCACGTAAATAATTATTACTAACATGTGCAAAATTTTGTTACAAATTAGCAACACTTCAACCAAGTGGCAAAACATGACACATACATACAGATCTAACGCAAAAACATCAAACACTAGAAAACTGCATAAGTTTTTAAAACAATAATATTCATGTTGGAAAAATAGGTGAAAATAACATTTTTCACAAATATAGGAAAATGATTTTTTCCTATTTTGGACTAGAAATAAATATAATAAAATGAGCGGGTTTTATATATTTATTTGTGGGTTTGTGTTCTATGTTGGAAGACCTTCGCAACGAACTAAACCACGTCCAAAACGGAGCTAAGATGAATGAGATATCGATGCTCAAAGTTGGGTGTTTGGAACATTCAATGCTGAAACAAAAGGGAAAGTAGCACCTTGTCCCACATCGGATGAGAGATGGAACTTAAAGGGGTATTTAAGTGGGAACTCTCCATCCTTATTGTTTCATGGAAGCACACACTAGTGTCCTCGCGAAGGGTGCGGAACACCCTAACTCGCACTCGCACTCGCACACGCTCGCTCGCGCGCGTGGCGTGGGCGATGAGGCGCAATGTGACGCTTTGATGGCGCACTTTGCACGCTCGCATCGCCGCGAGCCGCTTGAGAGCCGCCTTTGTATTTTTGACCACGTGCGCGTGGTGGAGCACAAGGGTTGCAAGGACCAAGTGGTAGGTGATGCGGCGCATGACGTGGCAGTCATGCGCGCGCGGGTGCACGCATGGTGCATGGGTCCTGTTGTGTCGTGCGCGGCGCACCAGAGTGAGCCAATACGGCGCGACTGTGTGGCGCGCTCGTATAGCCGCACAGGTGACGTGGCGCACGCGCGCATGGACTTGAGCCAAGAGGACGCACCGCATGGTGACGTGGCGCATGCGCGCACGGCTGTGAGCCAAGAGGCCGCACCGCGCATGGACGCGCGGCGCACGGCTGTGAGCCAAGAGGCCGCACCGCGCATGGGCGCGCGCGCGCAGAAAGCTTCCAGCATTGAAGAACAGAGCAGTTTCAGTCCAGCTTTGTAACTGACGAGTTAACTGGCTTTGACTGAGAATTAAATGACGTATTAAATTGCATTGAAGACGTTTAATGCAATTTAAACCTCTCTTTAATTCGTTTTGACTGTTTCGACTTAGGAACTGTATAAATACAGCTCCATACCCAGCAGAAGAGAGGACCAGCAACACAACAGCTTTATGCAAACAACTCTCTTCCCATTTCTGATCTTTTTCTTGCAGCTCTCAAGGTAGACATCGGGTCTTGTGTCAATTCCGGCAGTACTACTGCTCTGGCTGTTGTACCCTGGGAAACAAAACGAGTACTCCTGGGAGGCTCAGAATTCGTTTTAAGGGAAGCGTGTGAACACGTGCCTCAGCCACTCTGCTTCTACCCCTTTCTTTTATTCGTTTATTTCAGTTGTAATAGTACTTTGTTTTTCCAGCTTTCTGTATTGTAATCATTTTAATAAAATTTGTTTATTTTATTTATAATTTATGCGAACGGTTCCTACAATCTTAAAACAAATTTTTAAAACCGTTCGTAAAATCAAAACCATTCTGTTTGTGATTCAAACCAGTTTTGTTTTCACTCAGTTTGTGTTTTAAAAACAGATTTTTTTTTGGTTTTCACCTTCAAAGGAGCGACTTTGGTTGAAAACCATTCTGGTTACTTTCAGTTTTTTGTCCTAAAAATTGCTAAACTTTCTGATTTGGTCTTCAAAGTTGGACTTAGAAGCCAATTAGTAAGTTTTAAATATTATAAATTTTCTGTTTTTGGTCTTCAAAGTTGGACTTAGAAGCCGAAACAGTAAATTGTGGTAAAATTAAAATTTAGTAGTTTCCTTCTGGTTTGTGCGTAAATCAGAATTTTTTGTCTAAAGAATTTTAATTTTAATTTTTTCAGAATGTCGACCTCAAACAACAACAATACTAATGTTGTCGTTGGAACCCCTGCCAACACTGTGGGAGCATCCACAGTGGCAAATCATGCTGAAAGACCTGAGAAGTTCTCGGGTCTCCACTTCAAGCGGTGGCAACAGAAGATGTTCTTCTACTTGACCACCATGAACCTTGCGAGGTTCTTGACGGAAACCGCTCCCCAACCTGCGGAAGGGGAGACCGACGCTCAGGCTCTGAGCACGGTAGATGCGTGGAAGCATTCGGATTTCATATGTCGAGGCTATGTACTCAACGGTCTCTCGGATGCCCTGTATAATGTGTACTATAATATCAAGACTTCCAAAGAGTTATGGGAGTCCTTGGAGAAAAAGTACAAAACGGAGGATGCGGGAACAAAGAAATTTGTTGTCGCCCGTTTCTTGGACTTCAAAATGGTTGATAACAAGTCGGTTATGAACCAAGTCCAAGAGTTGCAAATTATACTAAATGACATCCATGCCGAGGGAATGGTACTTAGCAAGACATTTCAAGTGGCAGCCATGATTGAGAAATTACCTCCTGCTTGGTTGGATTTTAAGAATTATCTTAAACACAAGCGGAAGGAAATGTCGGTGGAGGACCTTGTTCTTCGTCTTCGTATAGAAGAGGAGAATAGGATCGCCCTAAAAAGCAGCCTTGTGCAGCCTAGTGCTAGTGCAAACGTGGTTGAGCATGGGCAATCCTCTAAAGGTAACAAGGGCAAGGGGAAAAAGGACAAAGGGAAAGCAAAGGCTAGCAAACTTGGACCGAAGAAAGGGGTTGTGAAAAAGAAACCTCCAACGTTCCAAGGGACTTGTTACAACTGTGACGAGCCGGGGCATCGGGCTAACCAATGCAAGAAACCAAAGCGTGAGCGTGCGCACATGGTGGATGAAGACGGAATGCCTTTGGTGGCAATGATTTCCGACAAAAGTGCAATGATGGATGAGGTCAATACGGTGACCAATACTCCAAAAGGTTGGTGGGTTGATACGGGAGCGACCCGTCATGTTTGTGCAGACAAAACCCTCTTTACCACCTTCAAGGCGCTTGAAGGAGATGAGAAGCTGTATATGGGCAATGCAGCCACCGCCGACATCATGGGTGAAGGAACGGTGATCTTGAAGTGGACCTCAGGAAAGGAGCTCACTCTAAGCAACGTGTTGTATGTCCCGGACTTGCGGAAGAATCTAGTCTCGGGATGGTTGCTTAACAAGTTTGGATTTCGTTTAGTATTTGAGAGCGATCAATTTGTACTTACTAAACGAGGATTGTATGTTGGTAAGGGCTACGCCCAAAACGGCATGTTTAAATTGAATGTAATGGCTGTCAAAAAGATGAATAAAATTGCTACTACTTCTACTTATATGCTTGAGTTTTCTGATTCAAATAAATGGCATGGAAGATTAGGTCACGTTAATTTTAATTCTATACGCCGTTTAATCAATTTAAATTGTATACCAACATTCCATATTGATTCACACTATAAATGTGAAACTTGTGTAGAATCCAAACTTACAAGAACATCATCCAAATCGGTTGAACGAATAACCGAACCCCTTGATTTAATTCACACCGATATTTGTGATTTAAAAGCGGTACCCACAAGAGGTGGAAATAAGTACTTCATCACGTTTATTGACGATAGTACTAAATATTGCTATGTATATTTACTAAAAAGTAAAGATGAAGCAATAAGTAAATTTATCTTGTATAAGAATGAAGTTGAGAATCAACTTCAAAAGAAGATAAAAGCTTTGCGAAGCGACCGAGGAGGCGAATATGTTGCACCTTTTGCCGATTTATGCGCAAAAAGTGGCATTGTACATGAGTGTACACCTCCTTATTCTCCACAATCAAATGGCGTGGCGGAACGAAAGAACCGCACATTGAAAGAAATGATGAACGCCATGTTGATAAGTTCTGGGGTGAGCCATGACATGTGGGGGGAAGCCATTCTCTCGGCTAACTATCTTTTGAATAAGATACCACTCAAAAAGAGAGACGAAACTCCATATGAGTTATGGAAAAGGAAAAAACCTTCCTACAAATACTTGAAAGTGTGGGGGTGCCTAGCAAAGGTGACTGTGCCACCTCCTAAGGCTCTTAGGATAGGACCCAAAACTGTTGATTGCATATTCATTGGGTATGCGCATCAAAGTAGTGCACATCGCTTTCTTGTACACGAGTCTAAGAACCCTGATGTACACAAAGACACTATCATGGAGGTGAATCCTAACGTTGTTTCGTATTTTGAAAATGTGTTTCCTTTGAGAAGACAAACACATACAACTTCATCAACAGCACTTGATGAACCGGGTCCAAGTTCATCTACATGGTTAGATGAAGCGGGTCCAAGTTCATCTACGCGGATAGATGAAACACACGATCAACCTGAGGTTGACGAGGGTGATCGTAGGCGAAGCAAAAGGCCAAGGGTTGAAAAATCCTTCGGTCCTGACTTCGTTAGCTATATGGTTGAGGGCGAGCCCAATACATATCGCGAAACAGTTTCTTCTTCGGAAGGACCTCAATGGAAAGAAGCAATAAAGAACGAGATTGATTCGATATTGCAAAATCATACTTGGGAGTTAGTAGATCTTCCACCTGGTTGTAAACCACTTGGATATCGTTGGATATTCAAAAGGAAGATGAAAACTGATGGAAGTATTGATAAATATAAGGCTAGGTTGGTGATTAAAGGATTTAGACAAAAGGAAGGTCTAGATTACTTTGATACCTACTCGCCTGTGACGCGCATAACCTCGATTAGATTGGTTCTTGCTATAGCGGCTTTAAGAAATTTGGAAGTTCACCAAATGGATGTTAAAACCGCATTTCTAAATGGCGATTTAGAAGAAGAGATTTACATGGAGCAACCTGAAGGTTTCTCCGCCCCAGGTCAAGAGGGTAAAGTATGTAAACTGGTCAAGTCTTTGTATGGCTTGAAGCAAGCACCAAAACAATGGCACCAAAAGTTTGATCATGTCATGATTGACAATGGATTCAAAATAAATGAGTGCGACAAATGTGTTTATTTCAAAGACACAAATGAAGGTTATGTGATTTTATGCCTTTATGTAGACGATATGCTTATCATTGGGAGTAATGATAAAATTATCAAAGCTACTAAAAGCATGTTGAAAGCGAGATTTGACATGAAAGACATGGGTTTAGCTGATGTGATTCTTGGAGTAAAGATCATAAGAACCCAAGATGGTCTTGTGTTAAGTCAATCTCACTATGTGGATAAAATTCTTGAAAAATTCAACTCGGGAGATACGAGTGTAGCTCGAACTCCAGTTGATACCTCCCAACATCTTAAGAAGAATAAAGGAGAGGGAGTTGCTCAGTTAGAGTATTCAAGAATTATTGGCAGTCTAATGTATCTAATGACATGTACTAGACCCGACTTGGCTTACGCGGTGAGTAGGCTAAGTAGATACACCAGCAATCCGTGCGCGGATCATTGGAAAGCTATCACGAGGGTGCTTAAATACATAAGATACACAAGAGATTATGGATTGCATTATACCCGACAACCAGCAGTGATCGAAGGATACACTGATGCAAACTGGATATCGGATAATAAAGATTCCAAAAGTGGTTACGTGTTTACACTTGGAGGAGCTGCTATTGCTTGGAAGTCTTCTAAGCAAACGGTCATAGCAAGATCCACAATGGAATCTGAATTTATCGCCTTGGATAAGTCAGGCGAGGAGGCGGAATGGCTACGTCAATTCGTGGAAGATATTCCAAGATGGCCAAAGCCTTTGCCAGCCATATGTGTACATTGTGATAGCCAATCAGCGATTGGTAGAGCTCAAAGCTTGATGTACAATGGCAGATCAAGACATATGCGATGTAGACATAACACAATACGACAACTACTCTCAACGGGTGTTATCACAATTGATTATGTGAGATCAGCGGATAACATTGCGGACCCGTTTACAAAAGGCTTAAGCAGAGAGTTAGTAGAAACGTCGTCAAGAGGAATGGGACTAAAGCCCGTGGTAATTGGGAATATGAGGGAAACCTAACTTAGCTGACTGGAGATCCCAAGAACTAAGTTCAATAGGCAAACTTAATCATATTACCAAAGCGGAGTCACTGTGGGGGAGTACCCCAAACTAAATAAAAGGGAGTTACATAAACTTCCTAGTCCATTCCAATCAGTGACATTGAAGTGAGGCTAAGCATATTAAGGTTAACGATTTTGGGAAATCAAATAACCATGATGCTTTTAATGATTCAGAGGAATCACCTATGTTAGAGAGAAGTAGGGTCGCTTCAAATGGATTTGTGGGGTGCGCAAATCCTAGAGCTCTCGCAGAACCAGGCTAGTGTTCCAGGACCATAATAGGACACGACAATGAGGAGTTGGCCAAACCAGGGAGAGTATTGTGTGAAGTGTATTGTCGTTTACACAAATGGGGGTATGTTCAAGGACATCGCGTCTACACACCGCTAGTAAGCTAAGTGCGCTTCACAAAAGAAGGTTCAAAGGTTAAAACCTACCTATCTTGCAATACTCAACTGTCGAAGTTTATCGTTGAAAGGTGTAAGGAAAAGATCCATTTCCATACATGTGGGGGATTGTTGGAAATTTGATGAAAATAGCATTTTTCATGTGGGGGATTGTTGGAAAAATAGGTGAAAATAGCATTTTTCACAAATATAGGAAAATGATTTTTTCCTATTTTGGACTAGAAATAAATATAATAAAATGAGCGGGTTTTATATATTTATTTGTGGGTTTGTGTTCTATGTTGGAAGACCTTCGCAACGAACTAAACCACGTCCAAAACGGAGCTAAGATGAATGAGATATCGATGCTCAAAGTTGGGTGTTTGGAACATTCAATGCTGAAACAAAAGGGAAAGTAGCACCTTGTCCCACATCGGATGAGAGATGGAACTTAAAGGGGTATTTAAGTGGGAACTCTCCATCCTTATTGTTTCATGGAAGCACACACTAGTGTCCTCGCGAAGGGTGCGGAGCACCCTAACTCGCACTCGCACACGCTCGCGCGCGCGCGCGTGGCGTGGGCGATGTGGCGCTTTGATGGCGCACTTTGCACTTCGCATCGCCGCTTGAGAGCCGCCTTTGTATTTTTGACCACGTGCGCGTGGTGGAGCACAAGGGTTGCAAGGACCAAGTGGTAGGTGATGCGGCGCATGACGTGGCAGTCATGCGCGCGCGGGTGCACGCATGGTGCATGGGTCCTGTTGTGTCGTGCGCGGCGCACCAGAGTGAGCCAATACGGCGCGACTGTGTGGCGCGCTCGTATAGCCGCACAGGTGACGTGGCGCACGCGCGCATGGACTTGAGCCAAGAGGACGCACCGCATGGTGACGTGGCGCATGCGCGCACGGCTGTGAGCCAAGAGGCCGCACCGCGCATGGACGCGCGGCGCACGGCTGTGAGCCAAGAGGCCGCACCGCGCATGGGCGCGCGCGCGCAGAAAGCTTCCAGCATTGAAGAACAGAGCAGTTTCAGTCCAGCTTTGTAACTGACGAGTTAACTGGCTTTGACTGAGAATTAAATGACGTATTAAATTGCATTGAAGACGTTTAATGCAATTTAAACCTCTCTTTAATTCGTTTTGACTGTTTCGACTTAGGAACTGTATAAATACAGCTCCATACCCAGCAGAAGAGAGGACCAGCAACACAACAGCTTTATGCAAACAACTCTCTTCCCATTTCTGATCTTTTTCTTGCAGCTCTCAAGGTAGACATCGGGTCTTGTGTCAATTCCGGCAGTACTACTGCTCTGGCTGTTGTACCCTGGGAAACAAAACGAGTACTCCTGGGAGGCTCGGAATTTGTTTTAAGGGAAGCGTGTGAACACGTGCCTCAGCCACTCTGCTTCTACCCCTTTCTTGTATTCGTTTATTTCAGTTGTAATAGTACTTTGTTTTTCCAGCTTTCTGTATTGTAATCATTTTAATAAAATTTGTTTTTTTTATTTATAATTTATACGAACGGTTCCTACAATTCATACAATATTTTGTTACAAAAGTTTAATTGTTTCAAACAAGTCAAAAATCACAACATATTAAAACAGATACAACACCAAATAGCAAATATAAACACTACCGAAAGTCAAATCACAACAATAAGTTCCAGATCTAAGCGTGTATTCTAATCAAAACAAAATCATACAATACAAACACAAACGCTGCGAAAAATAGACAAAAACTCAATCAACATCTTTCATTTTCAAACCGTTAACCTTATGCCTAAACAAACACACAAAACTCAGACCATGTGTAGTGGTAAGTTGTTATAATGCCCCCACCATGGGGCATTATCCGACACGTGGCATCCTAGTCACACTTGGGCATTATAGCAAAAGTGGCGTAGTGGGGCATTATTCCAATAACGCCCCTTTCAATCAATAAACAATTCTTTTTTTTATAGAGAAAAGAAAAAAAAAAGATGCTCAAGTTGTCAGACACACACACACGAAATATGGGGCCATTCAAAAGTCAAAAAGTGGTCAGAAGATGCTCAAAGGTGATTGGCTGGTCATGTATGTGCCAAGCGTTTTAAATAAAACGCCAAAGGTATTTTTTTTTCAAAAAACACGCCCCATAACGCCTAGTGTAATGGAGGGGGGCGTTTTGGGGCGTTTTTTTTCAATTTTTTTTAAAAATCACGCCCCACTACGGATGGTTTCACAGATCAAACTAATCAAACATCAACAAAAACCAAAATCACATAAAAAAAGTACCGATCTATAGTAACAGAACAAAATTCAACTCATAGAGATATACGATCCATCGTACAATCAACCAAAATCATCATATTTAAACTAAACACAACAAAATGCTAAAATAATCCTCACAAACATCAACGATCTAACATGATAATCAACCAAACCGTCAGATTCAAACTAAACACAACAAATCTACAACAAAATGTTGAAAATACTTCATAAACATCAACGATCTAGCAATAAAACAACAGAAATGAAATATTCAACTTAAATCTATCAGATCTAGAGTAAATCAAACAAAACAGACCCGTTGGAAGGGAGATCTACCCTTCGACCAGCCGACATTCTGGTCTTTGGATGGGTAGGAGGAAAACACGCCTGTGTGGATCTAACAGGGGTTTCCCCGCTTGTGGGCTTAGGGATGAGTGCTTTCACAGTGGGTCAGGCTGCTTTAAAGGCTGCTTCGGGTAAAGTGATCAAGCATGAGAAAGCGTGTCTTGACAACCAGCACGTGTTTATCCCATTTGCTTTTGATACTTTTGGTTTTCTGACGCCAGAGGCTGTGGACCTACTTAGTCGAGTTCAAAGGGTCATGCATAGTAATGTTATGACCCCGAGATCTATGGACGTAGTTTTTAAAAGGCTTAGTTTTGCTATTCAAAAAGGGGTAGCGGCGTAGCTTGTTGCCCATTTACCAACTATCTCGATGTAAATTATTTTCTTTAATCATTCTATCAAAGATATATGTAAACTAGCATCATAAGAATCACCAAAACTTGATGATTAAGAATATAAGTAACGATTATTGACATAAGGTATAGATGTTAACAGATCGTACCGATCTAGAAGGTGTTGAAACCCTAGAGAAAAGTGAGAGACGAGAGAGGTACCTCTGCGGTATGAGCGGAGGCGGAATATGTAGCGGCCGAGAGAGATAGGGTTTTCGGCCGAATGAAGCTGCTTGTGCTATATACTGGGGTATATGGTGGAGGAGTGTTCCTGTGTGTCGCGGGTGTAGGATATAGATGCGCGTTTTTTGGATCTCCAGAGATAAGGATTGGACGATCGTAGATTGACTTTGACGGAAAGGGTATGCTTTTAGGCCATCTAGATTGATTTCTGTCCAACATTACCAAGGCTAAATTAGGGTGGTGAAATGTTTTTTTCTTAGACCGTGGGGTATGGTGGGGCGAGGGTTTGGGGCATGTGTTAACACTTGACACGTGGCTTGGGGGGCTTCGTTGGGCTGACCCACATTGAAGAGGGTATGGTGGGGCGGGGGTTTGGGGCGTGGCCAACCCAAATGGCTGTTTTAAATTTTGAAAACAAAAAATTTAAAATTTTTAATGTTTTTTAAATAAAGAAAATTACATAAAAAAATTTCTAACGCTTATATTTTTTCTTTATCTCTTCTCTCGTCTCCAACATTAGTTCCAACTCTTCACCCTGTAGGTGATCAATGGGCTGGGCTAGAAATTTCATATCATCTCGTCTTTGTTTCAGGGCATCCCTAGCTTCTTTGCTCTTCCGAATTTCGGCCCTTTGTTGTTGGAATACGTTGAATGTATCTAACTTGCATGCAATGTCATCCAACTGATCGCTGTATACTCCCCTACGCGAGCCCGAACTCCCAACTGAAGCCGATGTCGTACCCGATCTTGATTTTTGAGCGCGCCTTTTTGCGGCATCTCTTCCGTATTCGGGCCGGTTTGGCGAATCATCCAAAAGGTCCTCCAACTCTTGATCTCGTGCATCAGATTGGGCTTGGGACGAGGCCCTTTACCTTTTGGAAGACGTGTTAGTTTCGCTACCACTGGGGCACTTTGGATGGAACTTACAAATCTCCCAACAATGCATGAAACGGAAGTCGCTCCTCACATTTGTTTTGAATGTAACCAATGCATTTGTCACACAGTCGGCTTCCGTTTCACCACTTTTTGGGTTTTGCTTTGCTTTATTTAAAAAAGCACTAAATTTTGTAAGTTGGCCGCTTATCTCGCTCCACTTCGAGGATAAGCTATCGTTTTCACGATAAGTCTCCCTCCCCAGTTCTTCATGGAATGCTTTACTAATCGCTTCCCACAAATGGCTTCGATGTTGAGAATTTCCTATTTTAATAAAAACAAAATTTAATATATTACAAAGTTATATAAAAAATAACCATAAATATTAAAATAAGGGCTACAAAATATTTAAAAATACCTAAAGTTGGATGTTGAGATTGGTGAAGCCAAGCCCTCGCCAATGCAAGTTCTTCATTAACGACCCATTTTTGTTGTTTTCGTTTGGCGGTTTCAAGTGCTTTCTCCGCCTCGGTTTTTTTTCTTATGACTTCTCTTTTTGATGGGTTTGGATGCGGAAGGACCATCGTGGGTAGTTGAGTTTCGAGGACGGTTTCGATTTGGGAAAGGTTGATGGAGGTTGGTGAAAGGTTGATGGGCGTTTGTGTAAACGGGCTAGGTATCGAATCATCGGTGTGTGGGAAGTTAGTAAACACACGATTCCCGAGATACAATGCATAACTAGCCATATCGGGCATAGGGGAGTGTATTAAAAATGGACGAGGCATTGGACGATTGGGTGGTGGGCTAGGATTATTTTCTTGGAATGCAAACGGGTTGTTCGGGTCATAACCACGATTATGAGGATGCATTTTGCGTTTTGTAGAATGAGAATAGAGATGATTATAGAAGATGTGGAGTGTATTGTGGTTGAATGTGGTAAAAAAAGGAATAAAAGTGTGAGTTTTTATAGTGAATATATATATATATATATATATATATATATATATATATATATATATATATATATATATATATATATATTAACATAGCCGTTGGCCAACGACTAGTTTGGTTTGGCCATTGAGAGCCCGCCATGTCACCTTGCTAGACCCGCCCCACGCCCGGCTTCAAACTCCTGCCCCTTGGGCCACGCCCCAACCTAAGCCCACCCGGGGTGGTGGCTTGGGCGTTTTCAGCCAACCCACGCCCCAACCCAAGCCCCATTCCCCACAGTCTTAGAGTGTAGGGTGTGGTCATGATCTTCGTGACCATCATGACCTTTCACATCAGTTTCATGTAATCCATCTCTAATTCACCATCCAAAATCACTACCCTAAAAGTGTGGTCATTACCCAAACCACTAGCCCCTTATTTATTTTTACTTATCTTTGTCTAAAGAAAAAGAAAATGATTTCTTGAAAAATGGAAAGGATGACCATGGTTGCCATGATTTAATCCATGCAAAACATGGTGGATCAAGCAAGAGGGTGGTGTAGCATTTTATTCATGTTCCTACATGGTAAATCATGACCCAACCATGACCTCCACACCCTTTAGCCTTATAAGATTGAAATTGAGTTGGTGTTGTTGGAAAATTTTGAGATGTTTGGTTTGTTAATCTATAAAAGGAATTGAAATGTTGAAATAAAAGAGAAAGTTACTTTTAACTCATTATACTAGTAAGATGTCTTGTAAGCAAGGTTGGAGAGCTCGCTAGTCGCTAGTCAACCAGTGAGGTGGAGACTAGCGACTACTTGGGATTAATTGAATCGGTTTTTTATATGTAATTTTCAGTTTTATGTATACATATACACATTTTTCTAGGAAAATATTTTTAGTAGGTAGATTTTAACTCTTACTCAACTCATTATGTTAAGTATACAAGATTAATTGTTGGAATTCACATGGTTTGGTTGAAAAGTGGCCGGAATTTAGAGGTTTTGGTCGGAATATACATGTTTTTTGCCGGAATCTAGACGGAATCACTGATTTTTGGCTGGCCGACTAGGTCCGACTAGTCCCGACTAGGTCCGACTGGCGATTAATGGACTGATTAACGAAAAATTACTCAGTTACTGGCCGATTAGTGATTAATCGCCGACTTGTCGCCGCCTAGTCGCGATTTTTACAACACTGCTTGTAAGTTTTGTTGAATGGTAATCAAACAGACCCTAATGTCTTTGATCAATGCTAGCTAAGTGGAGCTTAATATTATCCTAATGTCTTTGATCGATATTGGCTAAGTGGATCGTAATATTCTGTGATCGATTCTAATTTGTCTATGTCAATTCAATTTGGATCTGCTTTTAGTAGGTGTAATAAGATTATTCATTCTTGTTTGACACAACACTACTTGTAAGTTTTGTTGAATGGTAATCAATCAGACCCTAATGTCTTTGATCAATGCTGGCTAAGTGGATCTTAATATTATCCTAATGTCTTTGATCGATATTGGCTAAGTGGATCTTAATATTCTTTTATCGATTCTAATTTATCTGTCAATTCAATTTGTATATGCTTTTGGTAGGTGTAATAAGATTATTCATTCTTGTTTGACACAACACTGCTTGTAAGTTTTGTTGAATGGTAATCAAACAGACCCTATTGTCTTTGATCAATGCTGGCTAAGTGGATCTTAATATTCTCTTAATGTCTTTGATTGATACTGGCTAAGTGGATCTTAATGTTATTTGACCGATTCTAATTTGTCTCTGTCAATTCAATTTGGATCTGCTTTTGGTAGATGTAATAAGATTATTCATTCTTATTTGACTTTGATTTATGATTTTCAATCATTGTATAACTGGATTGAAGATTTAATTACATCGGTTTGATTTAGTTTTGTTGTTTAACTTTCTATTTGGATCCATTATTTTGTTTATGATTAACGGTAATTGTTGTTTAATAGTTTAGTTTGATTTGAACTTTGATTGCAATTCGATGGTTGTTTGATCATTTAAGTTTTTGCTTTTTTCGATTATGGATTTTGTTGTTCAAGTTATTGATTCATGTTGTTCGATAGTTGAAGTAGTTAAGTCTTTGTGATTTTTGGTGGGGACTTGTTCTATGGGTAAGATTTTTAATCAATTTTAATTATCTCATAAACAAAGGGGAAAAGTTATATAAATACATGAGTAGTGGAAAGAATTTCATTTGTCATTCCATCATGTGTCAGTTAAACTCGATATTGATTGTATTATTTTTCAACTCAATTTCCAATTATATCATGTTATGTTGATACAATTATTAGAGCATCTAAAGTTGAAGTTGTCCATGGACTTTGTAGGAACTACGTTCACTTTTTATAAAATATAATTGCAAAATATATAATAACAAAACTCTCGTTCTTCCGCAACTTCACTTATGACGACATTTATACACATATGATCGAACAACAACAACCTCATTGTATTAGTGAATTCAACTCATATTGCATTAGCTTACATAAGCTTCTGAGCTGACCAAAGCAACACATGCCATTGTCATAAGTTTGTCACCAACTTAGAATAATTCTAATTTAACATCTAGAATAAGCCTAAACAATGAGTTCTCCTCATTAATTTTTCGAACAAACTCTTCAAAAGTTACATGTCTTTTCCTTATAATGAATGAAAATTCTCCCTCAACTTTGTCTGTACACAAATTCTTTTTGTGTTCATACACATTTGAATGTTTAGAGTTAATTAGTGTCCGTCAAGACCCATAATTAACCAAGTACTAGTCTAGCATGCTTTAGACTACAGTACTTTAGCATGTGAACAGAAGATGCATCATTCTGATTCTTCACGGCCCTAAGGATATCATAATATCACTTTGCAACATTCATTCCTTGTTAAGACAAAATAATGAGACTTATTCATAATCCTAAAACATCAATATTTAGGAAGGTCCCACAAATTATTGTGTATAGCACATAGCTAAATTTTATCATTCAATTAAGGAACATAACTTGTTTACCTTTGATCTCCAACGCTTTACCATTGACTCATAAGGACTTAAACATAAGTTTTAATCCAAGTCACTTGGTGAACACATTCATCACCAACAAGATGAATGTTCCTCGTCTACAATCACTATTATGTGTGACATAGAGTCAACAAGATCGACACTCAACAACATGGCATTCATAATTTTGCCATAAGTGATTTGCACACATTTATTGTTATTCATTAGGAGATATGTATATTTAGGATGCTCTCCCAAACGAAGGTAAAATCTCCATATAGTTCTAATAATAATAATCAAGTGGTATACGCATCTACGTATAGATCATTCGGAACAAATCTCGCAAGATTTATTAAAGGTATACAATAACATATAGTACTTTTTCTTTCATATGTTAGAATTCACACTTGTGAATTTTCCAATGACTTCTAACAAAGTATGTCGACATGAATCTCGTTTGTGTATTTCATCTCAATATACTCAATACGTTCTTTCATTATTCTTTCATGATGTGGTTACACATTTGATGTCTCGTCTTTGACATTTAGTCAACGCAACAACTCTTAAGTTGTTTATGTCCAAGAATTTTCATGTACTATCTATTTTAAACCATATTCTGTTAAACAATGTATAATTGGCGTTATAATTATTTCCACAAAAAAATAATTTATACGTCACAAACATTAGTGATTTATTTTTTTGTAAAAAAATGCATGTGTTATCCGAAGATATTGAACACAAAACAATAAAATACATTGGAAATTAAATCATAAGTGTCGAACACTTTTGAAATTTCAATGGAAGCATAGACAATTTGTTGACATCAAATATCAAAGTGCTTTGATCTTCAACACTTTATAATCTGACCGGAATCTTCTCAACGATATCGTCCCATGGCATGTCATGAGATACTCTCTCAATAAGACTCCATGCACTTATAAGTACAAGTTCCCCATTTCATCTTGAAACTTTAAACTTGGACAATTATGCTAAAAAACAACACCGAGTTGTTACAAACACTACATTTAAGTAGTAAACTTGAATAATTAAATTTTTTCACAACAATACCAAGTTGTTTTCACCAAATACCATCCACGAGTTTGTTACTTTGTTCACCATATGCTACTTCTAGCAAGAGTAGCGAACCATTTGAATTATCAATGTTATGCAAAACTTTGTTTTAAAAATTATTCAAAACGGTTTCTTAGTTTTGTAATATACAATATTAATAATATCAATTAGGGTTATGAAAACATAGATCAAAACCCAAAATATCAAATGGTTTTATATTGTTTAGTCTTACTACACATGTACTAAACGTTTTCTAACATGCATGTTAGAAAAAAATGTTATAACGAGCACATTATAGAATCGAACGTTTATATAAAACGTTTTCCAAGGATATGGTTTATAAATAAACCGGTTCTCATCATTTTTAATGCATACATAGGCAATTAAATATTTACATAAAACATTTTCGTTCATTATGAAAAAATCTCTAACCTTGTATTCGTGATACACATTTTCTAACACACGTGTTAGAAAATTTAAGTCATTTTATATATACAAAACATGACCAATTGGATTTAGAAATCACAAATTAAAGTTGGTGATAAATCCCACACAACTACACCATCACTTTATGGTGATTTAATTCTTGAAGTCAATCAAACATCAACTTCAGTGTATGACCTTTTATTTCTAAACCATACAAAGCATTAAAATCAATGCTACAACAAATTACTTATATAAAATGTTTACATAAAACATTTCAAGGCATTTGTATTTTAACCATTTTTAACAATTATGTTAAAATGAAAGAAATTCTAATGCGCACGTTAGAAATATTAACATTTCCACAAAATGTTAATTCGACTTGCTAAAAACACATATATGGTTCAAATAAATAAGTCATTTCTAATACACAGGTTAGAAACTAAACAATTAAAAAATTGTTTCAGAACTAACGCTTTTCATGAACGTTTCTAACACACATGTTAGAAGACAAATGATTACAAAAATCATTATAAGACTTATTTATTCATATCAATCCAAGGGTGCATGAAGAGTCTACTTTAAACAGAGACTTAATTAGAGACATAAAACTTTAATCAAGTAACATAAAACTCTTATTTAAAGACATAAAAACTCTACTTAAGAGAATTTAATGTTTACAAAAAACGTATAGTTTACACCAATAATTCCGGTCTTAAACACGTGTTAGAGAATTTAACGTTTACAAAAAACGTATGGTTTACACTAATAAACCCGATCTAACACAAAAGTTAGAAAAATTAACGATTCCCAAAATCGTTTCAAAATCAAACGTTTGAGCCAAAACTATTTGTTTTGTACCACGGGATAAGATTTAAGATTGTATCTCAATCTCAATAAATCCAAACACAACAAGTTGTACTACATACATGTTTCCCAAAAAAATAAATATTTATAAGATCATAATCTCTAAAAATATTTTTTTATTATAAATGCTTTCGTGAACCCAAAATCCTTATAAATAAGGCTTTAAGATTGTAGCAACAATCTCATGAAATCTGTTTTAGGTTTGTAGGAACTAGGTTCATTTTTTTTTATAAAATATAATTACAAAATATATAATAACAAGACTCTCGTTCTTCGTAAGAAATATCATAGTACAATACCGGTTGCAATAACTAAATAAAAAGAATTTAAAATATAATTTTATATACCAATCTTGATTCAAGCCGCATCTCTGGTGGGTCCTTCATGCGCATTTGTTAGCATCCTAGACTCGAGTATTCATCATCTTGAGTCTTGAAAAATACTCCTTGACTACAACAAAGAGCACACTAAAACGTTGACGATTTTGGTTGAGGCATGTGTTCAACACGCTTCTTTTGAAACAGATTTCATGCCTCTGCTAAAGACGACGCAACTGTTTCCCAGGGTACAACAGCTTAAGCAATATGTACTGTCGAAGATGGCTCATGCGCCTGAGGTTACACCGGATAATTTTAGTGTTTGAACTTATGGAAAATAATGATTTGAAGGTGATGAAATCGAATAGAGAAAACATATCTCTCTAAGTACCCAACACATGGGTCTTCAAGTATTTCTTCTTTTCAAGAGTTCTCCATATATTCATCTATTTTTCTTGTATCTTCTCTTGTGTATTTCTGATCTCATCAAGTTAGGCACATAGCCTACTTTTAAATATCCAAGAGTTTTTTTAAGAGTTAAGAGTCTCAATAATTATATACTTGAATTCTAATAAAACTTATCAAATGTCATCAATAAAACTCTACTCAAGAGTTTCACCATATGAAGAGTTAAGAGTCTCAGTAATTATAGACTTAAACTTTAATCAAACTCATCAGATGTCATCATTAAAACTCTACTCAAGAGTGTTTCACCATATGAAGAGTTTAATTAGTAATTATAATTTCACTCAATTATAAATTAACTAAATATACATTCACTAATTTTCCAACAGACTTCCACATCAACCCTACCCGGTGAAGTGCCTCACATGTTATTTTCTTGGGTTGAGCATAAAACTAGATTAACCAAACCGTAACCGAAATAATCGAAAAAACTGAACTGAAATAACCGAAGGGCCGGTTATTTATATTTTTGATAACCGATTGTGGCGGTTCGGTTATGGTTATTCTTATTTTCATAACCGAAAATGGCTGAAGCAAACTGAATGTTTTAAACATGGACGAATCCATAAGACCATAGATTTTTTAGTTAGTGTTAACCATGGCCCGTTCCATATGTTTTAAGATGATGAAAATTGGGACTAGAAATTTGATGAAGAAGGGCAGTATAACTTTTTGTGTTTTGATTAAGAACTTTATTAAACTTAAAACTCTAGCCACTTTGTGTTTGTATGTGTGCTTCCACGTAACACGTGTCTACACGTGTTACTTTTGATTTTGGAATTCAATATGCATGTGGTAGTGAAATATAATTTATAATTCTAATGGCTTTAACTGTGTATATTTATTGCTTGCGCAATAATTTTGCTCAACCCACACGTTTAAAGCCCAACTTTAGAAGCAATGAAAAAATAGCGAACTATAACTGAACCGAAACCGCATTGGTCGCCAATAACTGATTAACGGAAACCGCATTAACCGAAACCGAACGATTTTTGATAACCGAAGTGTGCAATTATGCTTTCGGTTTTAGGCAATAACCGAACCAAACTGTACCATGTTCATCCCTACTATTATCCTCCCTATAGTCCATTCGTCTTCCTCTCTCACACAGTTACGCTCTATCACAAAACCTGCAAACATAACTCAATATCGTCCATGCAAAAGATGGTTGGTTCTATCTCTCTCTCTCGCACCCTCTCCTCTTCATGTCAACCGCCTTTCCCTCTAGTGTCTCCCATGTTTACATTTTTGGGTTGAAAACCCCCCCATTATAAATGCTTTTAATCAAGTTTTTTTTAATATTACTAGTGGGAAACTCGCACGTTGCCGCTGGGTCGACAGTATGGGGTGGGAAAATAAATCAAGCCTTCAAACGATTACAAAAAAATACTATTTAAGGTGTGTATGCATGTAAAATCCCCGCACTTCATGGCAATGCAAGTTTTTAACGGCTACTTGGGATAGTTAAATGATGGCAAATTGGATTTAAATAATCCCACCTTGCTCAATTTGGCTGATAATAATCCCAACTCAGTTATTGGCCGATAATAATCTGAACCGGTCCACTTTTGGCCTATAATAGTCCGCCGTTAAAAATAGCTTAACGGAGTTAAGCTTTTTTCCGAATTACAAACCGATGTTTTATGGATTTTGATCTGAACGAGGATACGATTCGATTTATGTAAAACTTACCTCGAAACGGTGCTTCAAACGACTTGATTTTTGTTAATTGGAAGTTTAAACACCCGAATTGAAGCACTGTTTTTGTTGTTTGGGGCAGTATTTCGAGGTAAGTTTTATATCAATCAACTCGTATCCTCGTTCTGATCAAAATCCATAAAACATCGGTTTGTAATTCGGAAAAAAGCTTAACTCCATTAAGCTATTTTTAACGGCGGACTATTATCGGCCAAAAGTGGACCGGTTCGGATTATTATCAGCCAATAACTGAGTTGAGATTATTATCGGCCAAATTAAGCAAGTTGGGATTATTTAAATCCAATTTGCCTTAAATGATGTATGTTTCATTCGATATACATTCGGGCACCCAAAAAAAAGTGTAGAGGGGCTTTTAGTTTACATTAAACGTAGGAAGCACAAGTTGTAATTAAAAAAAAAAACTAAAAGGAGACCTCCTTTAATATAGAAGCTTTCGTGTTAAAATGCTGCTTTCCAAAAAAGGCTAGGCCTTTTTCAAAGAGCACTTCTATTCATAGGCGAAAGAATAAAATCGATGTTCATAAGTTCTTCAATTTCATTAATCTATCACCTAAAATCGATGTATTGAAGCTTCCGATTGATTTTTTTTCTTGACCCATGGCTCCTATGACACCCACACAAAGATACGTATCTCTTTTTCTTTCTGGAATTCTCTACACCCCTGGTGAATAGAAAATCTTTCACAATTTGGCAAGATTAGCCCCTTCATTTTCAAACCTCTCTATCCTTGTTAAGTTTTTTTAACTCTACCTTATTTTAAATACTAAATGAAGCTTAACATGGTAAACAAGGTTAAGTTATTTAAATTAAGTCATTACATTCTCAAATAGAATTGCTCATTTTATAATTAATTAGTTCAATATACATAAAATGCTACATCAATCAAGTTGTGTCAATATATGAACATCCCCAAATTTGGGATGTTATAAAAAACATTTAATTAACTTGTGTAATACACATATAATGATACTTACTTTTAACATATATAAAAATAATTTACAATTACTTTTTTTATATAACATAATATGTATAATATGTTAAATATGTATAATGCTGAAGCCTTTTCCCCAGGCCTTTTAATTAATAAATTTATATAAACAAATCAGCCCATCATAAAAGATAATTCGTTCACTTAAACCTCTCACTAGCCTCTAAAACCCTTTACTCCAACACAAAACCGATCACCCGAGAAATTCCCTGGAATGGAGCTGGAGGCCATTCAAATAAGACATGAAGGTGATGATTATGTACTTGACCTCATTTACGTTATACATTCATATGAGTTCTTAAAACTAGGTCAAAATTTGAGATTTTTTTGTGATGATTACTTTTCATATGAAACATGAAATGCAGGTGATTATCTAACCCTATTCTCTATCTATTAGTATCATGGGGTTATTTCACCGATCCACCTGATTGTATGTATGTATGTATGTATGTGAATAAGGAGATTGATTTTTTCGATTGGTTGGATAATTTTAAATTTGGTTTTTCCCAACTAGAAATCGGCAGGAAGAAGCTAGGTTATACGGATGATGTTCCTCTTTACTTTCACCTTTGAGATCCTATGGGTAACTTAGATAATGGACTCTATCTCTTGTCTGATGATAAAGATGTCAAGAGAGTTATTGAACTTGTGAGAGATGGTAACCGGTTTATTGATGTGTATATGAAACATGGTACTTCTAATGTTCAAGTGTTTACTCAATCACAATCCAGTGTTGTGATCTCAATATGTTGGCATGAATGATCAAGTGAGAAAGATAATGAAGTGGGAGTAACAAGTGGAACAAAGCTAATGATATTAAAATAACAAGTGGAACAAAGGAAGGTGATTCAGAATAACAGACTGATAAAACAACTTGTAATATGAAAAATCATAATCACATAATAAGTTCTTTCAAAGTAGACTGATAAAACAACTTGTATGGAATAATGGAATGGACGAATGAATGAAATGGACGAGGTAATGGAATAGACGAGGGAATGCAATGGATAATTACCATTCCATGTCTTGTTTGGTTACCATGTGAATGGAATGAATTATTATTATGTATTGTTCGGCAGGCAAGAAAAATGGAGTAATAAAATTAGCGGTTAGTGGTGGTGGTGGTCGGTGGTATTGATTGTGGGTGGTTATAGGTCGGTGGTGGGTGTCGGCGGCGGCGATGGGTGGTGGTGGTGGTGGCGGTGGCGGCGAGTGGCGGTGACGACGAGTGGTGGTGGCGATAAGGTGGCCGTTGGTGGTGGGTGGCAGCAAAGGTGGCGGTTGGTGGCGGCGGCGGTTGGTGGTGGCGGTGGTGGTGGTGGCGTCGACGATGGTGGTGGGCGACGGCAGCGAGTGGCGTTGGCGGTTGGTCGCAGCTGTGGGTGATAACGGTGGCGAGTGGGTGGCGGCGGCGGCTATCGGGGTGAGGTGGTGGCGGGTGGCGTCGGTGGTGGGTGGTTGTGGCGAAGGTTGTGGGTTGTGGTGTTGTTGATGATTGGTGCAAGAGGGGATGGAATGGGAAAAAAACATGGGGGGTGGAAGGAATGATTTTGAGGGAATGGAATGCCTTTTGGAATAGGTGATTCCATTTCATTGACCAACCAAACAGTCTTTTCTTCATTCCCTCATAATCACTCATTTCATTCCACCTCTCATTCATGTATACCAAACACTACCTTAAGGAATACTGCATTTATCTCAATAGTTAGTTATTTGACACCTTCTATGGGTTCAGTCTAAATTTAACTTGAATGAAGTAAATGAGAGTTACAATTGCATTTTTATGGGTTATTGGATTTTAATAATCCTAGTTTTCACCAGTTGGCCGATAATAATTCCAACTTTAAAAATTCCCTCCGATAATCCCAACTTGTAAAAGTTTAGCCGTAATTGATCATTTTCTAACATAGGTGTACTTAAATCAATTAAGGAGTCTCTAGGTGTAATTGAATCTATTGAGGAGATCAAATTCTTATATGTTTGAAAATGATCAATGTTGGCCAAACTTTTACAAGTTGGGATTATTGGAGGGAATTTTTAAAGTTGGGATTATTATCGGCCAACTGGTGAAACTTAGGATTATTAAAATCCAATAACCCCATTTTTATCAAGATCAAGAACACAACTTAATAATTCAAATTTCATTAAAATCAAATAGTAAATTACAAGTTTTGTCATTTATGTTTACATCAAATTGCTAGCGCTGTCCTTTTGGCCAAAAGTTTACAGGCGGTGTCCTTAACCTTTCAAAATCTTGCATGTTTTGTCCTTTAGGCCAAACCTAGTTAGAAATCTCAGTTAAAAATTGTCATGTGCAATGCACATGAGGGTAAAATGGTAATTTCTCTCACCCTTACACTTTCCCTTTTTCTTCAATGATTTAAACCTACAATTTAATTACCTCCAGCAATACCCCTCCGGTCGGATGTCCATTCGATCGGTTGGTTATTCGACCAGCCGTGTCGTGTTTTGTTGGTTTCCGACTTTCGTTTCGTGCGATAAGCGTGGCGTTGCGTTTAAGCGAGTTGCGAGTATGTGTTGCGATGAGATAACCACATAACATTAATCACACACAAATAATACACATAACACAAAAATGCATAAAAGTAAATCTGCGTTTCGAGTTGCGATGAGATTGCGATGTGTTAGCGTTCGGTACAAACAAGCGATGTAATATGCGATGCGTTTTAAGTATGCGTTGTAAATAGCATTTAGCATGCGATGACTGCGTTTTGAAATAGCTTTGTGAATGCATTGTAAAACATAGTTTTAAATATCGTCTAAACCCATTCGTGTTAATCGAGATCTCGAGAGTACAAGTCAATTAAGCAAGAAATAACAGATCTGAACAATGACATGTCTTGTCTTGTCTTGTCTTTGAGTTTGACTTGAAAAGTCGGGTTGTTACAGTCATCACCACTAGAATTGAATGCAATCGAAACCCTTCATCAATAGTAATTGAATGCCATCGTTTCAATGTTTTATTGTTACACCAAAAGCCTCAAGAACAAAACCCTTATTTTTTACACTTTTCTTTTTCATCGCCCACTGACCCTCATTAATTGAAAATCATTAGTTACAAAATGCTACAATTGGAAACTATCTGTTGCTTCTTCCACCGAATCGTCTCTCCTTCAACCATTATGTGGCCACAAATCGCACCATCTCTGATTCCCAATCATCATCTTTCAATTCATGATGGAGGCCAGATTAGGATCTAGGGTCCGGGTGGCATCACGTAAGTTCTGGAGAATAGCCAAGTGGGCATATCGGTCAGAATTCCAAACTTTTAAGCTTTTAGTCATATCTTCAAGGTTATGGAGTTCTTCCAAGCAAATGGGTCGAAAAATAATGGTAAAAGGACTACTGAGGTTGGTGGCTATGGCAACTATATGGACCTTAAGGAATGCTAGGAACGCTCGGGTTTTCAATTGGAGATATGATCTGTGGTTCAAGATGGCCGAATCTGTAAAGGAGTTGGTGTTTATGTGGCTTAATCATAGGTCATGTATTATGAGGACTGATTGGAATTTATGGTGCTCATTTAACATGAATGTATAGTAATTAGGAGGTCTTGTGGTTTGTATGTTTTTTGGTGGCTGCTGTATTTTGTTTTGGTTTCCAGCAACTTGCTGAGTTGCTGGGTCCTAGTGGAATGAATTGTTCAGTTAAAAATATATATCTGTTTTGATATACAGATCATCTTCTTTCTGTATTAATTTTAGAATTAAAGATATAGCAATAGTAAAAATAAGGTGTTAACTTTTTCTTTTTTTAGTTAGATCTATTTCGCTGATATAGTTTCTTTTGAAAAAATATAGTATCGAAAATGGGTGGGGGTAGCTATGTTGCGTAACAGGTCAAAAAGGATCGACCCACCAACACATTTTGCCATATTTTTTAAATATTAGTGATTACTTTGGAAGTCTTTTTTAAGTTTTGGACCAATTTTACTATTTTTTTGGCGGATACATGACTGTTGCAGCATACCTATAGTTCCTGAACCTAATATCCCCGATTAAGTATGTCCAAATCCATCAGCAATTATATATAGATCAAGAAGAAGAAAACAATGAATAATGAGCAGCAACATTTGAAACATAATATTTAATTTGAGTAGATGGCTCATTTGTGTCTGTCGCTTTAAAAGTATACAGAACATTTGAAAAATATTGTGCCATTGTAATTCTCAGGTGCACAGTCTCTTTGGTATACTCACCTCAGCCTGTTTGCATGCATTTATTCTTATATGCTTATATTGCATTAGTCTTGTGATAAGTACAAAGCAGGAGGGACCCCAAGTGTAACACCTCGCAAAATTACGACCAATATAATAAATACACGTGTCATGGACTTTAAACGTGTAATAGATTGATCTGGAGGGGCTAAAATTGTCAAATAATGTAAATATGTAAGTAAAAGGATCCAAAGTATCAACATGCCAATCTTGTGCCTCTGATTAACCTCACACGATGTTCGTATTCTCTAATGAATAATTTGTCGAACATAGAAAGTCGTTTGTGTTTAAATTAAGGATCTTACGAAACATAGGGGTTAAAAGTGTCAACAAGTTAAATGTTACCTCTGAGTGACCTTTTAACGAACCCAAAAACATTGTAATAATTGTATATTTCGCTCTCAAGAATAATTGATAGTAATTTTGTGGAGTTTCGATGAAAACAAGACTTTTCGGGTGACCTTACATCTAACCGGGAGCTTAACGGAGTTAAAATGTGACCCAAGGCCCTTAATAGTTAACTATGGGGGTCCTAAGTGCAATAAATGGAAGTTAAATAAACTTAAAATGGACCAGGGACTGAAATTGCAAAGCTTGGAAATTGTTTACCGGATTTTCCCATTGTCGCTGCCCGCGTAGACTCCTTATGAGTCTTACGCGGCCCGCGTAAGAGTGCCAGCAACAGAAAACCTGCACAACTGCAGGTTCAGTCAGTTCCACTGCCTTTGCATGCTTGTTTTCGATTATAGGGGCGTGTTTGATGGTTTCCCCTGCCACCACAACACCTGTAAACATTTGGGTGCCTCCCTAAACAGGTGTAATGATCTTGGCAACTTCAAATCTCTTATAAATAGCCCACATTTTTGATCACTTAGAACTTGCAATCGAGTTTTCATTCAAAGCTCACTCTCTGATGTCCCTTGGAGCTCTAGGAAGCTTTCCTCAGTTCAATATTCGTGCTAAGGACTATAGTAAGTGTTCTTAGCTTCCTAAGTTTAAGTTTTATTAGCTTAATGACCGAAAGTCAAAGTTATCGTAATTAAGCTTTACTTTGTGATTAATCACAAACGGTCCAGCCATTATTCGAATTGAAAGTGGCTATGAGTTGGTAATTATGTAGGTAATAAACCCTTAAAAGGGCACCTACTGATTATCACTTTTACTTGGTCAATTGTCAGGTCAAACTTGCTAATAAAAAGTCAAATGGGTCAGTTTTCACAAATTAATTCATAACTGATAATGTAGAGGTTATGGAACATGTTTTGACACTAAAATAACTTGGTAAATAATATAAGAACATCTTTAGACATGTTCAACCCGACAATTCTGAGTTTAGGCTCGGTTCGAAACCGAAAGTCGCAAAAGTAGACTTTTGCTTTGACTTTCAGTTCTGACCCGATTTAGCTTAGTTTAGATATGCCTTAGGGTTCCTTTAGGACCATATTATAGGTTAGTATAACCCTCTGAGGTTATACAACTTGGTTCCATAGAAATCCTAGTTCATTGCATGTTTTCGTTAAATGCTTAAAAGTTGACCATTATGCCCTTTTGATATTAAAATGATATTTTTGAAAATGTGAGAGGACAAAAACCTTTATTACTGATTTATAAACATGTCCTAAAAATTTGACATCAGTTCGTGGTCTAAAATAGAAGTTATGCGCGATATCGTAAAATGAAAGCTTTTTATTAATTAAATGGCATTTTTGGCATAAATCTTATTTAAACTCAACTTTTGACACCAAACTTTCCAGCTACTGTTAAGATATAATATTCAGGGATTTTTGGAATTTTTTTTAAATTTTAAACTGATCATAACATAAGATTCTTGCATAGGCTCGGTAATTGACGATAATGCCCTTTTTGCTAATAAAATGAGTTTTACACATCCTTTACATGTCAAACCTTTTTCTACTGATTTTATACAACAAATAAATTATTTTAAACAGTAGAGGCTGATAAAAATCTCAGATTTCCTTAATTAACTCGAATATCGTCAAATACCGACTTTTATGCGATTTAGGCGCATAGTATGGTTTAAAACCATATTTAGCACCTAAGACTTGTTACCTACTGATGTTATGAATAATTTTTTATACTTAAATAGTAAGTAAAAGTTTTGAACACAGATTTCCAAATTTGACCCTTATAGCATATGTGAAATGACCAAAATGCCCCTACGGTGCATAGTTTGGTCATAAATGATAAATTTCACATATATGTAATATCTTACTGATATAACTTATTAAAATAAATATTTTTACTGATTATTTTAGACCAGAACCTCAGATTGCTATTTAACCTCTTTTATAAACTTTAAAATGACCAAAATACCCTTACGGGGCTTAAATTGGTTTTAAATTCGTTTTGGGCATAATGGAAGATATCCTACTGATACCATAACATATTTTAAGCATATTAACTTGTGGAACCTGTACATAACTCATTTGGTTACCCGTTATGCATATTCGCATTCGGTACGGTTTATGTAACTAGTTTGCATAAATTAACCGAAACGGGTCAAACCTTATCATTTTTACTTCAAAATCCAGAATGTGTTTAGTTTACCCATGTTATACAAGTCTTCATACTTGTCGGGTCTAATTCACATTCTAATCCGGTCTTCGCTTAATCTTGCGTTTTGAACCGTAAGCCTTTCATTTTAAAACTAACCGGTCTAAGTTTTAACTTAAGTAAGACCTGTTAGGAATCTAATAGGTTATTAAAACCTTCGTTCCAGATTTAGGAGCCCAGTAAAAGCTATTTGCACTTGCTAATTGTTATACGGCTGAGATTAAAATTATATTTTGCTCAGGTAAATACTTTTAACTTATTTTCCGTAATACGGGCTTGGGATACGGTATTATAATAATACCGCTTGGTCGGGTATGTAGTTATTTAAATCGGATTGTGATTAATACATTTACATAACCCGTTTTAATCTGTTTTGTTTGATGCAATGCCTTTGGGGGGTTAATGACCATGTCTTGGATATCCTCGGCTCATTTATTAGAAATGGCCACGGCTTAAGCACTGGGTGTAGGCATACACCTGACAGTTGCGTATGTATAAACGGTATATCACTCTCTTGTGGGCTTATACTTGTGGCGTGTCTATTAATCTAATCCGGCTCTTCTAACCGGGTCCCGAATGGACGACAAACATGTAAAACTGTATACAAGATTATTTTAAATAATTGTCCCAAGTTATAAAAGAATATTTGTGCCTTGTGCATTTAAATCAATTTTCTTAAATGTTTTCAAAAGAGTCAGTTAATTGTATTTACCAGTGTAAACTAACGTATTTTCAAAAAGATTAAGTGCAGCCGTGCAGGTACTAAGCGAAATGGGCTGGAACTCCTGAGTGATTAAATAAAGAGTCTTGCAAGCTTTTATCACTTTAAGTCTGTTGAACATTACTTCTTTTGTTTTGATCCGCATGTGGATCCTCTTACAACCCGTTATGTAATATTTTATGTTACTTTCAAATCGGTTTGCATAAATTACTTTAGACTTCCGCTGTGCATATAAACTGTGATTATTGACTATGATGATATCAACTACGTCAAGATACTCCCCACCGGGCCCACCGGTAATACGTGGAAATATCGGGGTGTGACAGGTTGGTATCAGAGCCAACATTGAGTGAATTAAACACTAGCCTTTTGTGTTTAATCTCAATGACACAGTTGCACATTCCTTGACTTCCGAGTCGAGGCTAATGACTTAGGACTAATCCTAATCTTATTGTTTTCTTTTGTTGGTTTCTTTTGTTTGTTTTGGCAGGAACAAAAGACAATGCCGCCACGATTCAGAGGAAGAGGTGGACGAGGCAAGGCGCCGATAACTGCTCCAAATAATCACGAGGCCGGACCATCACACCGGCAACTTTCAGCTCTAGTCCCCAGGAGGATTGGAGGACTTATCTGGAGCCTGCGAGATACTCTGTCTCGCTCAGCTCCTCACTATCATACCACGATTCATTCGGACTCCATCAAAACAACGAGTCCGACCACTCCCACCACTCCTTCATCCCGCTGCAGCGGTCAAGTTCACATCGGGCTTTCCAGGACCCGACCTCGTACTTTCAAAGCAGGTTCAATCTGATGAACCAAATTCAAGAACCCGAGGGTCCAAACCCTTTGGGGCCAGACGACCACTATCCTGAGATGCAGGATATGGAGATGGATGAAGATCCGGATCCGGAGATGCCAACTGGGACGCCGACGCATCCCATCGAGATTTCTAACGGATCATCTTTTCATGGTTCGCCATACAGAGGCCCAGACAATTTTGCAGAAAGGTGGGCCACATACCACTGGGAGTTTACTCCCCCTTTCAACCCACCTCAACAGCAGCAGCAGGATCCCTCTGAGGATTCACGTTTCCAGGCGGTTACGCCACCGCCACCGCCGCCACCGCCGCCACCAGAGCAGCAGCCTCCTCCAGAACCACCGAGGCGAAGAAGATCAGGTGCACGGATGTCCGTGCGTGGGGGATTTCACTTCAGCACCCCCCAACACTCAAGTGGCAGTCACTACCCGCCACTGTATGAAGACTCGCAGATGGGTGGGCCTTCAAACTCAGTTTCAGAAGTTGACTCTGCTCCTGTCGCACCACCACCACCAATGGGTTATGATAACCCAATTCCTTCATACGCCGGTGCAGCGGCGTATAACCCATTTGAGCAGCCAGCTTACCTGGGTTACAATTATTACAATGCCCCTGCCGTCGACCCGTACCTCGAGGCGGCCAACTATAATGCTCTCCACCCTGAAGGGCCCTACGCAGCTTCATACCAATATGGGTACCAAGCATATGGGTATCAATACCCACCACCTCCTCAACCTCCGCATCAGCAGCCGCCGTAGCCGCCCACTGATCCAGCCACCGCAGCAGCTGGAAATCCTTCAACGGTTACACGAGGTGGAGCGACAGGTCCAGGAGGAGCGTAGGAGCCGCCGGGGTCTGCTTAAGGGTTTGGCGAATCTGATCAAAGGGAAGAAGAAGAAGAGGGATTATTGAAAATTCCTTATTTATTTGTGTTGTAGTTTCTATTTTCAATTAAGTCCCTGTGTGGACTTGTCTTTTTATTTCTGTCCCTGCGAGGACAATGTTATTTGTTTAAAAGTCCCGTTTAGGGCAAATATGTACTTCTCTTTATTTATTTATGGAATGTTTTAAATTTAAATTTCATTTGTCATTATATGTAAGAATATATTATATGAAATAAATCAAAATATCATTCCTTTTTATAATTAATCTGCTAATAAATATTGAAAGAAAATCTTAAAGGTATAACCTAGCCTATATGTCATTTTAGACATGGCCCAGATGGTAAAACCTTTTTAAGATTCAAATCCTAGTTAACATCTGAAAACATGTTAGCTCTCCTGGCAAATATGATTCGATAAAATCACATAAGTCATCCTTATATTGGATTCTTCCAATTCATTTTCTCTATTTTTATTTAAACATCCATTAGTGATGAAGTGCCTGCGGGCCATACTTATTGTCCTATAAGACCAAAGACAGTTGTAGTCTATGACTCCCTATCAAGAAAAGGTAATGAACTATGTTCAAACCTTAAAGCCCCGATCTTACGAGATCAAGGCTTATGAGTTAAAAATGTCCTTGTGACTAGGCCTTTTGTACCACTCTAATATCTTTAATGATTTATAACTAGGGATAAATTATAAAGAAAATACTAAATAAAATAACCAATATGGTTTGTATTTACCATGGTTAATGAACTGTCAAAATGACAATACCATAATAAGATTTTTGAATAAAATATTGTCATCATTTTTATGTAGCAATCAAACTACATGGCTGAATCAGAAGAAGTTAACAGTCACCCCAGGGAGAGAAATGATACCACCAGAGTTAATGTAGCTGGTGCAGACCTACAAGCGTTAATAGATAATGCTGTTACTCGAGCCCTTGACAGACAGTTTAAAGAATCAAGCGGAACTCGCACTAGGACTCAGTCTGTACCTCATACGAAGCCACCTTCCAAGACACATGTATCTCATAAAGACGACTCTCATCACTCATCAAACCAAAGGAGTGTCCCATCTAAGAAGATTGTGTTCAATCAAGAGCCAAGTGTTAAGGCCTGTTCTTATAAATATTTCATCTCCTGCAAGCCTAAGGACTTCACAGGGGAGAAAAGAGCCATTAATTGTATGACTTGGCTCGATGAGATGGATACAGTGGTTGATATTAGTGGTTGTGCAGAACAGGACATTGTGAAGTTTGTTTCACAATCTTTTAAAGGAGAAGCTTTGGCTTGGTGGAGATCGTTGGTTCAAGCCACAGGAAAAATCCCACTTTACAACATGTCTTGGGATCAGTTTGTTGCGTTGATCAAAGATAATTTCTGTCCTCAGCATGAGGTGGAAAGGATTGAAACTGACTTCTTGACCTTGGTCATGAAGAACTTGGATTGTCAGGCATACCTTACAAGTTTCAACACCATGTCCCGATTGGTTCCCTACTTGGTCACACCGGAACCAAAGCGCATAGCCCATTTTATTGGAGGTCTAGCTCCAGAAATTAAAGCAAACATGAAAGCATCTAGACCTACCACCTTTAGGTCAATGGTTGATCTGTCGTTATCTCTTACTCTCGATGCGATCAGGCAGAGATCGCTTAAGAATTCCGATGAGGGAAAGAGGAAACGTGAGGATGAGAACTCACGCCAATCTGATAAGAAACATAAGGGAAACTCTGAGCACAAGAAGAGTTTGGGGTTTAAAAATGATAACCAACAGTCGGGTGAGAAACCCAAATGTAAAACCTGCCAGAATCATCATTTCGGGAAATGTAGACTCGAGTCAAGATCACAGTCACAGTCAAAAGCCTATTGGGTGTGGGATCTGCAAGTCCAAGGAGCATAAGACATTGGATTGCAAAAAGATGAAGGACACAACTTGTTATGGTTGCAACAAGAAGGGGCACATTAAGACCAATTGCCCTAAGTTTGCAAAGAAGCCTGAAGAGGCTAAGAAAACCAATGCTCGTGTCTTTCAGATGAATGCTCAAGAGGCCATTCAGAACGACAATGTGATAACAGGTACCTTTCTTATCAATGATGTTTATGGTAGAGTGTTGTTTGATTCGGGCGCAGACAAGTCTTTTGTGGACAATAAATTTTGTAAGTTATTAAATCTGCCTGTTAAGACTCTAAGCATAAAGTCTGAAGTAGAATTGGCCGATGGTACTATAGAGACTGCCTCAACAGTTCTAGATGGATGTTTTATATCCATTAGAAATCACTCTTTTCCGTTGTCCTTGCTTCTGTTAAAATTAGAAGGATTTGACATAGTGATAGGCATGGATTGGTTATCTCATAACCAAGCCCAAATCGTATGTGATAAGAAGCAAGTGATTATCAAGACTCCTTATGGTGAGCCGTTAACAATTTAAGGAGATACGCAGTACGGGTTACCTAAGCAAGTGTCCTTGCTTAAGGCGTCGAGGTGTATGAAGAAAGGTTGTGTCATTTATATGGCACTGGTAACCATTGATGAACCAAAGCCCAAGATTGAAGACATCCCCGTTATTTCTGAATATCCAGACGTTTTTCCTGAAGAACTACCTGGTTTACCCCCAGATAGGCAAGTGGAGTTCAGAATTGATATTATTCCTGGAGCAGCACCAATTGCAAGAGCACCTTATCGGTTGGCACCAACTGAGATGAAAGAATTAAGGACTCAGTTGGATGATTTGTTGGCAAAAGGATTTATTCGACCCAGCTCGTCCCCTTAGGGAGCACCGATTCTGTTTGTGAAAAAGAAGGATGGCTCGATGCGTCTATGCATCGATTATCGCAAACTAAACAAGGTTACAATCAAGAATAGATATCCATTGCCCAGGATCGACGATCTGTTCGATCAACTGCAAGGGGCAAGTTATTTCTCCAAGATTGATTTAAGGTCAGGTTACCATCAACTGAAAGTCAGAGATGAAGATGTGCATAAGACTGCATTCAGAACTCGTTATGGTCACTACGAGTTCTTGGTGATGCCTTTCGGGCTCACTAATGCACCTGCAGCGTTCATGGATCTCATGAATCACGTTTGCAAGCCATACTTGGACAAGTTTGTCATTGTCTTTATTGATGACATTCTTATTTACTCGAAGAGTCAAGCCGATCATGAAAGACATCTTCGGTGTATCCTTAAACTTCTACAGCAAGAAAAGCTCTACGCCAAGTTTTCAAAATGTGAGTTTTGGCTTCGTGAAGTCCAATTTCTTGGACATGTGGTGAGCGAGTGTGGTATCTAGGTGGATCCCGCTAAGATTGAAGCAATTATGAATTGGCAAGAGCCTAAGACTCCTAAAGAGATACGCAGCTTCTTGGGTCTAGCAGGATACTATCGACGTTTCATTGAAAACTTTTCAAGGATTGCTGCACCTCTAACATCGTTAACTCGCAAGAATGTCAAGTTTGACTGGGGTCCCAAGCATCAAGAATCCTTTGATATTCTTAAGCAGAAATTAAGCAATCCTCCCGTGTTGACATTGCCAGAATGAATTGAGGAATTTGTGGTTTATTGTGACGCATCGCACACAGGTATGGGATGTGTGCTTATGCAGAAGGGCAAGGTTATTGCCTATGCTTCACGTCAATAAAAGGTGCACGAGAAGAATTACACCACCCACGATTTGGAGTTGGGTGCCGTTGTATTTGCACTAAAGCTTTGGAGGCATTATCTTTATGGGACTAAGTGCGTGATCTATTCTGATCATAAGAGCCTTCAGCACCTGTTTAACCAGAAGGATCTTAACATGAGACAGCGTCGATGGATGGAGACACTGAATGATTATGATTGTGAAATACGATATCATCCAGGCAAAGCGAATGTAGTCGCCGATGCCTTGAGCAGAAAAGAAAGGGTTAAGCCTATTAGAATCAATGCCAAGAGCATTGAATTAAAGAACAACTTGAATGAAAGGTTGTTAGCCGCTCTAAAGGAAGCTGTATTAGAAGCTAACTATCCGAATGAGAAGTTAGGAGTAACTGCTGAACAATTATCGTATGGCAAGGATGGAATCCTTAGGATGAATGGACGAATTTGGGTTCCAATCTATGGAGGGCTTAGAGATGTGATTCTTCAAGAGGCTCATAGCTCGAAATATTCAGTTCATCCTGGCAGTGATAAGATGTACCAGGATTTAAAGGCAAATTATTGGTGGATAGGTTTGAAGAAATCTATAGCCACTTATGTGGCTAAATGTCTGACGTGCGCACAAGTTAAAGTAGAGCATCAAAAGCCGTCAGGTTTGCTACAACAACCTGAACTTCCCACATGGAAATGGGAAATGGTAACCATGGATTTTATCACTAAGTTACCAAAGACAAAGCACGGAAATGATACTATTTGGGTTATAGTAGATAGATTGACCAAATCAGCCCACTTCTTGCCTATTAAAGAAACGCACAGCTCCGATAAGCTAGCTCAGCTGTACGTGGATGAGATTGTATCTCTTCACAGAGTGCCAGTGTCTATTATCTCTGATAGGGATACAAGATACACATCGCATTTTTGGAAAAGCTTTCAGCAATCATTAGGCACTCGATTAAACTTCAGCACTGCTTATCATCCTCAGACGGATGGCCAAAGCGAGCGCACGATACAAAACTCGAGGATATGCTCAGGGCTTGTGTTATTGATTTGGGTGGGAGTTGGGATGACCATCTTCCATTGATTGAATTTTCGTACAATAACAACTATCATTCGAGTATTCAAGCAGCGCCTTTCGAAGCTTTGTATGGGAGAAAGTGTAGAACGCCAGTTTGTTGGGCGGAGATTGGAGATGTCCAACTGACAGGACCTGATATAGTCTTGGAGATGATGTACAAGATTGTTCAGATCCGTGATCATCTCATGGCTGCCAGGGATAGGCAGAAAAGCTACGCGGAAAAAAGGCGTAAACCTCTGAAATTCGAGGTAGGCGACAAGGTATTACTCAAGGTGTCACCCTGGAAAGGGGTGATGTGTTTTGGTAAAAAGGGCAAGCTAAGCCCAAGATACATAGGACCATTCAAGATCATCGAATGCGTCGGAACTGTAGCTTACAAGTTAAATATACCAGAAGAACTTAGTGGGATACATAATGTATTCCACATCTGCAACTTAGAGAAATGTCTAGCTGATGAGTCGCTAGCAATGTCGCATAAGGACGTGCAGATAGATGAGGGCTTGAAGTTCATTGAAAAACCTTTGTCGATCGAGGATCGACAGGTTAAGAAGCTTCGAAGAAAGCATGCGCCGATCGTGAAGGTAAAATGGGATGCCTGTAGAGGCCCAGAATACACGTGGGAGGTTGAATCCACAATGAAACAGAAATACCCTCATTTATTTTAGTAAATATAGAGGTCGAGATTTCTTTTAAGGGGGTGAGGATGTAACACCTCGCAAAATCACGACTAATATAATAAAGACACGTGTCATGGACTTTAAACGTGTAACAGATTGATCTGGAGGGGCTAAAATTGTCAAACAATGTAAATATGTAAGTAAAAGGATCCAAAGTGTCAACATGCCAATCTTGTGCCTCTGATTGACCTCACACGACGTTCGTATTCTCTAATTAATTTTTTGTCAAACATAGAAAGTCGTCTGTGTTTAAATTAAGGATCTTACGAAACATAGGGGTTAAAAGTGTCAACATGTTAAATGTTACCTCTAAGTGACCTTTTAACGAACCCAAAAACATTGTAATAATTGTATATTTTGCTCTCAAGAATAATTGATAGTAATTTTGTGGAGTTTCACTGAAAACAAGACTTTTCGGGTGACCTTACATCTAACCGGGAGCTTAACGGAGTTAAAATGTGACCCAAGGCCCTTAATAGTTAACTATGGGGGGTCCTAAGTGCAATAAATGGAAGTTAAATAAACTTAAAATGGACCAGGGACTGAAATTGCAAAGCTTGGAAATTTTTTACCGGATTTTCCCATTGTCGCTGCCCGCGTAGACTCCTTATGAGTCTTACGCGGCCCGCGTAAGAGTGCCAGCAACAGAAAACCTGCACAGCTGCAGGTTCAGTCAGTTCCACCGCCTTTGCATGCTTGTTTTCGATTCTAGGGGCTTGTTTGATGGTTTCCCCTGCCACCACAACACCTGTAAACATCTGGGTGCCTCCCTAAACAGGTGTAATGATCTTGGCAACTTCAAATCTCTTATAAATAGCCCACATTTTTGATCACTTAGAACTTGCAATTGAGTTTTTATTCAAAGCTCACTCTCTGATGTCCCTTGGAGCTCTAGGAAGCTTTCCTCAGTTCAATATTCGTGCTAAGGACTATAGTAAGTGTTCTTAGCTTCCTAAGTTTAAGTTTTATTAGCTTAATGACCGAAAGTCAAAGTTATCGTAATTAAGCTTTACTTTGTGATTAATCACAAACGCTCCAGCCATTATTCAAATTGAAAGTGGCTATGAGTTGGTAATTATGTAGGTAATAAACCCTTAAAAGGGCACCTACTGATTATTACTTTTACTTGGTCAATTGTCAGGTCAAACTTGTTAATAAAAAGTCAAATGGGTCAGTTTTCACAAATTAATTCATAACTGATAATGTAGAGGTTATGGAACATGTTTTAACACTAAAATAACTTGGTAAATAATATAAGAACATCTTTAGACATGTTCAACCCGACAATTCTGAGTTTAGGCTCGGTTCGGAACCGAAAGTCGCAAAAATAGACTTTTGCTTTGAATTTCAGTTCTGACCCGATTTAGCTTAGTTTAGATATGCCTTAGGGTTCCTTTAGGACCATATTATAGGTTAGTATAACCCTCTGAGGTTATACAACTTGGTTCCATAGAAATCCTAGTTCATTGCATGTTTCCGTTAAATGCTTAAAAGTTGACCATTATGCCCTTTTGATATTAAAATGATATTTTTGAAAATGTGAGAGGACAAAAACCTTTATTACTGATTTATAAACATGTCCTAAAAATTTTACATCAGTTCGTGGTCTAAAATAGAAGTTATGCGCGATATTGTAAAATGAAAGCTTTTTATTAATTAAATGGCATTTTTGGCATAAATCATATTTAAACTCAACTTTTGACACCAAACTTGCCACCTACTGTTAATATATAATATTTAGGGATTTTTGTAAATTTTTGTTAAATTTTAAACTGATCATAACATAAGATTCTTGCATAGGCTCGGTAATTGACGATAATGTTCTTTTTGCTAATAAAATGAGTTTTACACATCGTTAACATATCAAACCTTTTTCTACTGATTTTATACATCAAATAAATTATTTTTAACAGTAGAGGCTGATCAAAATCTCAGATTTCCTTAATTAACCCGAATATCGTCAAATACCGACTTTTATGCGATTTAGGCGCATAGTATGGTTTAAAACCATATTTAGCACCTAAGACTTGTTACATACTGATGTTATGAATAAATTTTTATACTTAAACAATAAGTAAAAGTTTTGAACACAGATTTCTAAATTTGACCCTTATAGCATATGTGAAATGACCAAAATGCCCCTACGGTGCATAGTTTGGTCATAAATGATAAATTTCACATATATGTAATATCTTACTGATATAACTTATTAAAATAAATATTTTTACTGATTATTTTAGACCAGAACCTCAGATTGCTATTTAACCTCTTTTATAAACTTTAAAATGACCAAAATACCCTTACGGGGCTTAAATTGGTTTTAAATTCGTTTTGGGCATAATGGAAGATATCCTACTAATATCATAACATATTTTAAGCATATTAACTTGTGGAACCTATACATGACTCATTTGGTTACCCGTTATGCATATTCGCGTTCGGTACGGTTTATGTAACTAGTTTGCATAAATTAACCGAAATGGGTCAAACCTTATCATTTTTACTTCAAAATCCAGAATGTGTTTAGTTTACCCATGTTATACAAGTCTTCATACTTGTCGGGTCTAATTCACAATCTAATCCGGTCTTCGCTTAATCTTGCGTTTTGAACCGTAAGCCTTTCATTTTAAAACTAACCGGTCTAAGTTTTAACTTAAGTAAGACCCGTTAGGAATCTAATAGGTTATTAAAACCTTTGTTCCAGATTTAGGAGCCCAGTAAAAGCTATTTGCACTTGCTGATTGTTATACGACTGAGATTAAAATTATATTTTGTTCAGGTAAATACTTTTAACTTATTTTCCGTTATACGGGCTTGGGATACGGTATTATAATAATACCGCTTGGTCGGGTATGTAGTTATTTAAATCGGATTGTGATTAATACATTTACATAACCCGTTTTAATCTGTTTTGTTTGATGCAATGACTTTGGGGGGTTAATGACCATGTCTTGGATATCCTCGGCTCATTTATTAGAAATGGCCACGGCTTAAGCACGGGGTGTAGGCATACACCTGACAGTTGCGTATGTATAAACGGTATCTCACTCTCTTGTGGGCTTATACTTGTGGCGTGTCTATTAATCTAATCCGGCTCTTCTAACCGGGTCCCGAATGGACGACAAACATGTAAAACTTTATACAAGATTATTTTAAATAATTGTCCCAAGTTATAAAAGAATATTTGTGCGTTGTGCATTTAAATCAATTTTCTTAAATGTTTTCAAAAGAGTCAGTTAATTGTATTTACCAGTGTAAACTAACGTATTTTCAAAAAGATTAAGTGTAGGTACTAAGCGAAATGGGCTGGAACTCCTGAGTGATTAAATAAAGAGTCTTGCAAGCTTTTATCACTTTAAGTCTGTTGAACATTACTTCTTTTGTTTTGATCCGCCTGTGGATCCTCTTACAACCCGTTATGTAATATTTTATGTTACTTTCAAATCGGTTTGCATAAATTACTTTAGACTTCCGCTGTGCATATAAACTGTGATTATTGACTATGATAATATCAACTACGTCAAGATACTCCCCACCGGGCCCACCGGTAATACGTGGAAATATCGGGGTGTGACACCAAGTGTCAATGTTACAAAACATGAAGGGTTAACATGTTAAAGGCAACCATACACGTTAAATACAAAGCCAGAGGACCAAAGCCGCAAGGAGGAATAGAACAATGTCGTGACTTTTCTTCTAATTGTGTGTAACATCCGTCAAAATGGATTCCCGAAATCCGACCTGTTTTGAAATGCAAATCCTAAACTTGAACCAACGTAGATTTTTCGCGAATTAAATAACCGTCGATAAGTTTTATATGGTTAATTATCTGTGTTATTAATTACGTATTTTTGTTAAAAAAGATCAATATATTAATTAATTAATTAAAATAATTTAAAGGTTATTTAGATAACCTAGTTAGTTTTAGGAAATCAAACTTAAACCGAGCTAATTAACTATTTCATTAACTCTTTAATGTTAAGGGACTAATTGTGTATCTACTTGAAAGCTTAAAATGGTACTCCAAACCCTAATTTCTTTAAAAACAAGATCAGACACACATCTCCTGCCTCTTACCTCTATATCTCTTTCTCGATTTGGTTAACAAACAACACACAGACTTACCATCTCTACTCCCTCATCTCTCCACAGACCAAATAAACCCCCTTCCTCTGTCCACTCTCCCTCTCCTGTCTCTTCGTCGAGCGGCAAAAAATGGCAGCGCCGCCGTACACGTCGGAGTGGTGACGGTGGGTGACTTAGTCAGACAGGTTTCGCGATGTTGGTACTTTATATCCTCTTACATATACAAACTATATTCTACCTTCCCAAACAAACTAAATATATTTTTTTATTCGATAAACTCAACGTTTCGCTTAAACAACTATACATGCATATCATCGTACACGTTTTAGTCGATATCTCGCAATAACATCATTCATATCGTTCGTATTTACATACTCAACCTCTTGAATGCTTTTATACGCTTAAGTCCGTTATGTCCCAGCATACACTATATACGTAATTTTTATTATTCGTGACTACACATATATTCATACGTTTTATGCTTATACTTAAACTCATACTACTCGTACGTTTTACGTTTATACTCATACTTATGTGCATATTCATACTTGAACTTATACTTATGCTCATACTTTCATTCATACTCATGATTCATACATTCGTACCCGTACGCGAGTGTAAACCGGGGGATTTGCTTACGTGGGTCCCATACATACTTAAGCATGGACTTGCTTATATACTATATTCTTATACGTACACATTCTTATTTTTAAATTATGTATACCCTGATTTATACACAACTAGCACAAGCTATACGGATAATGCGATGATTAAAATAATCGCGGGTACACACGGGATTATAGTGATAGGCGTATGAGAACCATAGAGTGTACTACTGTGTATGGTGAGACACGAAACGTAACATGACACCGAATAACAAAACGGAAGTCACATGGTGAAAACATGGTGGATACGCCACTGGTACTTCCTATATATAAGTGTTTTCACAATGTTACCAAACTTTCGTAAAACATGCCATGAGAAATTCAGTGTTTTGCAGACCTACTTAGACCTAATACGTAAACTTTAAACAACTCACAAATGCATTATATCCGATTATCCACGACGAGACTCCATTCTTAGTACGCGACTTTTGTCTATCCAATAGTTATGTCATTCTTATACTGCATTCACTTAGAGTCAATCGTTCACTTCCATACTCCCACTATTCTCTATTATTCCATGTCTTTTATACGAACCCCATTCGCGATCAAGTTTCATCTATTCTCTCTGTTGAATCTTTGGATGCCATCTTTTCAAAAGTCTTCCTCTTAGATTTCGAGGACGAAATCTCCTAAAGTAAGGGAGACTGTAACATTCGTCAAAATGGATTCCCGAAATCCGCCCCGTTTTGAAATGCAAATCCTAAACTTGAACCAACGTAGATTTTTTCGCGAATTAAATAACCGTCGATAAGTTTTATATGGTTAATTATCTGTGTTATTAATTATGTATTTTTGTTAAAAAAATCAATATTTTAATTAATTAATTTAAATAATATAAAAGTTATTTAGATAACCTAGTTAGTTCTAGGAAATCAAACTTAAACCGAGCTAATTAACTATTTCATTAACTCTTTAATGTGAAGGGACTAATTGTGTATCTACTTGAAAGCTTAAATGGTACTCCAAACCCTAATTTCTTTAAAAACAAGATCAAACAGACATCTCCTGCCTCTTACCTCTATCTCTCTCTCTCTCGATTTGGTTAACAAACAACACACAGACTTACCATGTCTACTCCCTCATCTCTCCACAGACCAAAGAAACCCCCTTCCTCTGTCCACTCTCCCTCTCCTGTCTCTTCGTCGAGTGGCAAAAAATGGCAGCGCCGCCGTACACGGCGGAGTGGCGACGGTGGGTGACTTAGTCAGACAGGTTTCGCGATGTTGGTGAATTCTGTGAGTATACTCGAATCCCATTTTTTTACTTTTAAACACTTTTAGGTGCAACATGTATTCTATATTAAACTCATGAAACATTGAAACTATTTGAATCACTCTCTATCCATATTTAAACATGAAACCATATGATGCTTGTTAATCTCGTATGTGACGTTAAACTTTTGTGTCTATATGCTCATTAACTTCGTACAAGCCTACCTTAACAATTATAGCGCTATAGGGGTAATGCACCGCCCACGATTCTTGGGGTATTGTTAAGTCAAACATGTTAACCTCCCTTTATTCTATCCGGGGATAGGCTATTTTAACACATTGGATTCTTGGGTTTGAACATATACTTGACACCGTTACGACATACTAGTAACTTGCATATTGTGAATCATGTTGGATACGAGCCTTAGACTATTTTAAAACCATTTTTATGCTATGTATCAAAACTTGTGTACTCGCCTTTGCTTTTGCATTGAACTCTATTTTAATACATGTTGCAAGTTCGATAGACAAGATGATGCTAAGTGAAGAAACAAGACTTAAGTGGATCTAGAAACACACGTAGACTAAATCTATTTGTACTTTATAATTGAAACCATGTTGTCTTTATTTGATTCTTGTATGACATTTTAGTAATTTATGAAATTTAAATTAAACTATATTGTCACATAGTGTTATGATGTCTCTTGCAATCTAGTTTTCGTCTCATCCCGATGTTTCCGCCATCGGTTGGGGTGTGACATTGTGTAGGCCACCTTATTTTGTTGAATGGTATCTTCTAAATTCTTTTTTTTGTAAGAACTATTTCTATAATTCCCTTTGTACTAAAATCGCATAATATTCGTATTAACGATTGAACAGATACGTGCTTTACGCTCTAAACGCCTCTTTAAATCACTTCGGCGCCATAGACTTAACCGCCTTTGTTTTACTTAAAAAAAAATTAGACTACCGCAACACGCAGTGGGTAAATTACTTCACACGTCAATATAGGGATAACCCACAAACGCCATACACACACCACAAACCCCAAAAACACCTACGAGGCGACATAATAGGCGGACCCGCCGCAACGCGAGGGCTTTCCTACTAGTAAGTAAACAAAACAAAAAAGGGTTTAGATATATTTATAAAACCAACTTTGTAAACTCATATTTTATTCAACATTGTGTATAAAGGTTATTATTAAAAACATAAATATTTAGTAAACTATATACAATATATAAGGAGTTAAAATACAATTTTAGAATAAAAATATTAAATCACTTTATATATGGATGAACATAATCACAAGTTCAATATATAATATATACACTCGTCTTCTTCTTCATTCAAGTTTAATATATAAAATACATCCAGTTTATAAAAAATGATGATAATTGCTAAGAGAATCCACACGGTTGGATCGTTACCTTAGATGTATACCTAATGGCGGTTGGGTTCAAGAATTCAAACAAACAATGATGGCGGTGGCGGTGGCGGTTGCGGTGGTGGCTAATAAAATTATAAAACAAAAGTATTAAATCACTTCATCTATCGACGAGCATAATCATTAGTTTGCTGATTCACAAAATACATTTGGTTGATCGAAAATGATGAGAATATTGCTAAGAGAATCCAGAACAGGGTTGGATCATTACCTTGGATTCCAGTTTGGAAGATGTTTTTCCAGTTTGTTTAAATGTTCTTTGCAATGAAAGATCACGTTGCTTATTCTACCTACATCTTCATTAGTCAAACAAACTTAATTTGTTTGTTTTTAAGTAACATTGATGTATCAAACGATATGCAATTCAATATTTAGACATACATGTACACAATAATTGACGATCCTTTGGTTATGCTGAAACTAAGATATTTATTTACAACATGTAACGAATTTGTTGGCCCCGATTACCAAACATGTGTAACACCCCAAAAATATTATGAATTTATATAAATTATATATGTTGGTGATAACCAAGAATATTGTGACTAGAAATAACTAACTTAGTTAATAGTAAATAGTAGATAACAAAGAAACTTGATTAATTAACCCTCTTTTATAAACCTTGAAAATTAGAGAGACTAAAATGGGCAAAAGTGAAAGTAATTTTAATAAAAGTAAATTTTACACCAAAAACACACACAAGAGTGTGTTCCTGGTCGATTTTTACATAGAGCAAAAGAGGGTTATTCTTTTGAACCCTAAATCACAAAAATTCAACAAATCAAAGGGAAATCAAGCTAATAATTTGGGGCTTTAACTAAATTCGTGATCACCCAAGCTAGAAGATCACAAGGTATGTTGAATTTTGTCATTTGGTGATACTTTGAAATTTGGATAAACATTCATAAACAAAATTCAAGAGTGAATGTTGAATGCATTAGTGAAATGGTGTTGAATCCATGTCTAGGAACAAACCCTAGATGAAATCTTGATGAATTAGTATCATAAACTAGAGATTGAATGATTACCCTTATATGTGTTAAATGGGTTTTCATGATAATGTGATGAACACTTGAATTAGAGTGTTAAATTTATGAAATTTGAAGATATGATGCAAGTTCTAGATGTAGTTCATGAACACTAGACATGAGAGCTTGTGTAACAACCCGCACTTTCATGCGTTGTTACTACTCGATATACTCGTTACGCCTAGCACCAGAGATTCGGATCATAATGTAACTATAATCGCATACATCGCTATTCGAAGGATAATCGCATATTTTCGTAATATATTATAGCTACATCGCATCACAAACACTAACACTCGCGACGACATTGAGTGAGGACCTATTCTACCCTCCTCGGTGGCCGTGATGTGTCGAAACGTAAACAAATTAACGCTAACAAAGACTCTCGGGTGAGTGCTATAGCTCCAGTCGTCGTGACGATGATGACAATACGAGTGAACGGTACCCCGTCAGTCAGTGTGGCACAGCACACCAAAACGTTCATGATGACGTCGACAAAGGACCTATACTACCCTCCTTGATGGCCGTGAAACGTCACTAATAATCGCGCACTCGAAACGAAAACCGATTGTTATAACGAAACGTGGAATACGAATACGTATATATGACCCGTTTGTGATTAATTATAATAATTAAATAAATAATAAATAAATATGAATGAAAATGTGTGCTCAAAATCATCGCAACGCGCAACGATCCAAATGCTAAGACCCGAACATATCCAACCGATCGGACGAGACATGTCCAACCGATCGGACAAGACATGCCAACCGATCGGACAAGACATGCCAACCGATCGGACAGACATGTCAGCCGATCGGACAGCATGCCAACCGATCGGACAGACATGTCAGTCGATCGGACGAGCATGCTAACCGATCGAACGGGCCGGCCGACCGAACGAACGGGCCAACCGATCCAGCACACCTTTTCACCTCTTTTCCCCTCCTTTGCCTATAAATACCCCTCAGTCACATCAAGAACACTTGATATGACTGTTCTCGTGCGACCAGACGTTCCAACCCACTTTTCTCTCGATTTCTCGCGATTCTTGTAAGTTTTCAACTCAAATCTTGTACTTCCTTGATCTATAACTAATTCCACACCCTTCTACCTTTTAAATCTACACTTTTAACCATGAAATCTCTGGATTTTGGGCATTCTAGGGTGATGTCACCATGAAGTTCACTTATGAACTTCAAGGGTGATGTCATCCCATGCAAGAACGACTCAGATCTGAGTGATTTCCATACGTTTTTACATAAATCAAGTCTAAATCTATGTTTCCTAATCAAGAAGTGGTGGGATTCCTAAGAATTTGAGGTGTCTTGAAGATGATGTTATGCTAAGTTCACAAGAACTTCAAAGTGTGACCTCATTCTTACCAAAAACAGCTCGGATCTAAGTAATTTCACCTGTTTTATTATAAATCTTACCAAAATCTAAGTTACATGGCCATAGTGTGTGTGATTTCGGGTTAAACTCGAGAAAAGCCATCAAGAATGGCCAGATCTGATGGAACGGGGTGGTTCCCGGCCGTTAGAAGGGTCGGACTTGATGGAATTTCAGTTGTTGAGCATGAAGGAACACCGCCGCGATCAAAACCATCGAAAAATCTTGAAATCCTTGTCGAAAACAGCTGGACAGGCTAGTCGATCGAACAGGCTATCCGATCGAACAAGCTATCCGATCGAACAGATCGAACAGGCTATCCGATCGAACAGCCCATCCGATCGGACAGGCTATCCGATCGAACAGTCTATCCGATCGAACAGCCCATCCGATCGAACAGGCTATCCGATCGAACAGCCCATCCGATCGAACAGCCCATCCGATCGGGCCAGCCCTCAATCTAATTTTCATTCGTTTTCGCGCATTCCGTTATTATTTAAAGCACCACCAAACACTCAGGTGAACAGTCTATCACCAGGTTATTCTCGAACATAATCCCGCCAATCCAGACAAATACGCACTGTGAGTATACTTGACCCTTTTTAATCGCATTTTGGGTGTAACATACGTTTCTAACAAATCAAACTCATTAAACGAATTATTCAATCAATCGAATTATCACTTGCGAATAACTGTTATGCATGGATACACGTGATGCTAGTTGCATATGTGCTAGGGTTTATACTCGCGACGTCCCACCATGACTAGTATAGTACTATTGCGCCCGACGGGGTCTAGTTTGCCATCGCATATTCGAGCATCGAGGACTTAGTTGGTAGTATCAGCTTTGTGAGTACATATGTCGTGTGTTACGTTTATGCATATGGAAATTCGCTACACTTTTTTTTATTTATTACACTATACATATCAAACCTGTATACTCGCCAATACTTTTGTATTGACAAATATTTTAACGTATGTTGCAGGATAGATCGCAGGCTATATCGAATCCAGCTAGGAAGTCTAGAAACTCAACTAAAATCTAGGTTGTCGGATTTGTATTGTTCGAGAGGACAAGAAATCTGTGATAACTTATGTGATTGTATTATTTGTTAGTATGGGATAACGAATGTATTAAATATTATCGCAATATAGTTGTTATGGATTCTCTTGAGCAATCTGATTCGCCTAGTGCCGCGGCCCGATGATTCCGCCATCGGTTGGGGTGTGACAGATTGGTATCAGAGCCATAACTATAGGGAATTAGGTAAATTTTGGTGACTCGACCTAGTCCGGGTCGACGTCTTAGAAATTCACCTAGTCTATAGTCTAAGTACCAACAGGCCGACTCGTACGAACCAGTAGGGTTTGTATCGGGCCTACTTGATACTCTCGATCGAAATTGCTAAAAGCTACAACTTTGTGTGAACGCCGCATACTACAACTTCACACGAAGAAGCCTTTCCTAAGGCTGGAATACTACTTAGCCTTTCCTAAGGCTGACATAATACACGTGTTTTCGAAATTACTCGCATAACAAAACCGAGTGGTCCTGTCGAGACCAGGTGTGAAAACCAAGAACTCTCGATAAGATCGCTCACTCAGCGCATTTTCTAGCACGAGAACCTTTCATCGAGTTAGGAGTGACATCCACATCTCGACGAAGATCTCTATTTCGAAATCTAGTGGAACTCACGAATTTATTCGAAGAGCATAACCACGATTAGGAACGAAGCTGTTAAGTCAGGGGTGAAACCCGTACCTTAATAAGCCGTTCCACTCTCCAAATTGGTTTTCAAAAAGCTCTCACCAAGGACTCGACAATCGCAATAACTCGAGCCACGCGATGACTAGGAAGACGAATGCCATGAGCTGCGTCCCAGTGGAAGCATGGAGTCTTCTAGGTCAATGCACGTGCACGAACTTGTCGAACATAGTGGGGTTACCTTGGGTAGTCGACGCCTAAACACCCAAGGCACTCTATCGTACGGCCCGTAAATTTTACAACTGGTTGGAGCTTATTTACGTTTCGAAACTTTACGCTTTATCGATTTCTCGATTTAACGATTTTCACTCCCTGCTTTATAAACGCACAATTCGCACAGCCATCGCAATCTAAAACGTAACCCGAATGTTCGCAACAAAACTAATGCATAATCTATCGCCTTCGCTCTCGCTTTCTCACTTCAATGCGCCCTCGCATATTCTAAATCGACCTGTATGTGTATGAATACAAATTACAGTTATATAAATACCTATATATATATACGTATAAACAACCAGTCATTGTGTGAGAACTTAGGAATTTCATGCCTCCTATGTGGCTCCTATGTGGTTCATATTACTACTATACTATCGCATCAAGTTTTGAACGCGCTCAATCGCATCGCAAAACTCAAAAATCATTATGATCGAATCTCATTCCTAGTCTCTTCCTGTCTAGATGCCTTCCAACGATTCTACCTCGAGACGAACAGCTAGGAGGAGAGCCAAACGAAGCGCCAATAAGAGGATTGCATCACTTGTGACCAAAGAAGTGGTAAAGCTTATTCCTCGAATTGCCGCTCAAGTGCACACTCTCAACAACCCTCGAGCCTCGGAAGACTCCAAGACGGAAGCACCGCAATCTGCTTTTCTCTACAAACACTTCAAAGCCTGTGACCCGATGGAATTCACGGGTGAAGGAGGTGTGACTCAACTACTCCAGTGGTTCGATTCTATCGAAGTTACCCTTCGTTAAAGTGGGTGTCCTGATAGTTTCTGTACTACTTGCGCTACCGGAGTATTTCAATCGCGAGCACTCGACTGGTGGACCGCCGAACGCAACAAAGGTGGGATCTCCGCAGCTTACGCTCTCTCTTGGGATGAACTTGTCACACCCCCAAAATCCACCTGCGGAATACCACCGCTTGGAGGCGTGACTGACCAGGATCCAGCCACCAATCATATAGAACACACAAGTTAATAATTATAAAAGTTTAACCAATACCATTGGTGTCCAAACAAAACATAGTTAAGTTGCAAAGCGGAAGCATAATGTTCAAAACCAAAACATAAGTTCAAACGTTTCAAAGTTTAACATGGCACACCGCTGTCCATGTCCCACAACGACTCTCCCCCATGCAAGCTCCAGCTAAGTACCTATTGACCTGCAAAGCATGTAGTAACGAGTCAACAACAAGTTGAGTGAGTTCACAGTTGGGTGTTCGTTTTAAGTTGTTTCGAAAACAGTTTCCTTTATCTGGCATCCTGCCGTGGGGGTTACCCCATAGTTGAAAATGTGACTTGTTTATTCCCGGTTACTCTGGCAATCCAGCCGTGGGGGCTACCCCTTGTTAGTTATCTGGCATTTCGGCCGTGGGGGCTACCCCATGTATACACTAGACTCGTTACCATATCGACTACTGACGTTAGTCATGTTTATGTGCCCTTAGCGTCGGTGTCTATCATCACCGACGTGCCATAGTCCATTAGTTCACGTCCGTCCTCTGCGGCACGGTGTGAGGTTTGTCAAACCTAAATAACGCTATCTAACTAATGACCCGCTCGCCATTGGCCCGGCGATTAAGTCGATATAAAAAGGAGGGACTTCGTGATAGAGTTTTGGTCTAGTACGAGTTATCTGTCCATGAGGACGAGGAATTATATTCCTGAACCAATGCTGTCCTACCCAAGAAAGGACGAGGAACCCATGTTCCTTAACCCCATTCCCAACCCCTGGGAATCCCATGCTTTGTAGAGGGTGTGAACTCACCTTGGTTTGCTCGGCAGATAAACGAAGGGTCAAATCAAGCTAATTATGGTCAACCACGTCCTAGTATGGTTATCGCACAAGTCAGGTACAAACCAAGTAACGCACATACATTTCTACATGTATACTAGCACGTTGCAAGCAAGTGTTTCTCATGGCAGTCCAAATCAGTGCACAACATACACAATTAACAATACACAGAAAGTCCATATATTCGGCCCACTCACTTAGGCCCGTAACCATGCAGGTCCAACAGAACATACATAATCAAGTGGTCTCGAGTCGAGACTTTAGATCTCGAGTCAAGACTGTGCGGTCTCGAGTTATACCTACGAGTTCTCGAGTCGCAAACTGTGGAGGTCTCGAGTCATGCACGTATTGGTCTCGAGTCGCAACCGGACTCGCAACCGTGGTCTCGAGTTATGCTGCTTGTGCTGGCATTGTGTGGTCTCGAGTCGAGACTAGGGAGTTCTCGACTCATGACCTGTGTCGCAATCTGCGGTCTCGAGTTGTCATGTGGTGATCTCGAGTCGCAACCGGAGGTCTCGGTTGGCATACCTGCTGGTTGCCAGCATGTGTACTAACCAATAGGATTTCGATTTCATGCAACAGTGTGTACTATCCATACAAACATGTTTTCTTGTCTAAAACTTAATTAAAATGGATCAAACAAGCATTTTCAAATGTTCATAACATGTTCATATCATATTCAAATATTCATAATAACATTCAAACTTGTTCATCATGTTAGGGTTTTCCATATTTTGAAATATGATAAATCAAACCGTCTTATCCTATCATATATTCTAATCATGCACATCATCTAACCCACATATGCAACATCTGATTTCATGAGTAATAAACCTCCTAAACATAATCAAGCCATTCGGATTCAACCATATAGAGCCGATTGCAAATCATTCATGATCCATCACATATTATCTATACTAAGCCGATATTTCATCATCATATAACAACAATCTTAACACCGGTTATTCAAGGAGGATATATATTCATCATGTATAAAACTTAATAAGCAAACATATTATCAAACAACTTCATCATACATCATCATCAACCGAAATATCACACATCATCATCGACCGAAATACAATACATAGCATGAATCACTAACCGGTTAGGTTCTCTAAGTGTGAGGGTATGAAGAGTCGGTGAGTGAACTTCCGTATGATGATCCCAAGCTCGATCCGAGAGTCCTAGTGTTGCCGGTTTGAATCCGAGAATGAGGGAATAAGGTTTGTGCTTCTAGGGTTTTAGTGAGAGAATGTAGGAGTGTGTGTGTAGATTGCCCAAAGAATGGCAAGGTTGGCTATCCACCAAGGTTATATACTTGTTCTAAATTGGTGCACCCTAGTGGGCTTTCGGGTAGACTAAGGGGGTGCATGGCCTAACCGGCCCAACTGTTGCACTGTTCACTCGAGACCGCATGGTCTCGAGTCGGGTCCTTGTGTCTCGGGTCATATAAACACACGCATACATACAAGCACAACACATAATCACATAAATTCACTTATATCATTCATTAAACCAACAAGTCAATTAGTCACATAACGTTCAAGCATGTTACATCAAGATACAACGAAGGGTTCTAAATATCGAGTTGTCACATTATCCCCAAGTTGAAAGAAATTTCGTCCCGAAATTTGGTAAGCACTCACTGAGGAAGCTAGTTAAGTTGTATGGTTTTCACTGGTTTTCCTGGGGTGTCACATCCTCCCCCGTTGATCTGGAATTTCGTCCCGAAATTCCGTAGCTTCAGCCTCAGTAGTGGTTGTACTGTTTGCGAATAGTTGGGGATACTTTTGTTTCATCTGATCTTCGCGTTCCCAGGTGAACTCTGGGCCGCGACGTGAGTTCCAACGAACTCGAACGAGAGGTATTCTAGTGTTCTTGAGGACCTTAACATCCCGGTCTGTGACCTCTACTGGTTCCTCGACGAATCGTAACTGCTCGTCGATAGTGAGTTCCTTCAGAGGAACTATGTGGGTCTCATCTGACAGACACTTCTTCAGATTCGACACGTGGAAAACGTTGTGAACTGCACTGAGTTCTGCTGGTAAGTTCAGTTTGTAGGCCACCTGGCCTATTTTCTCGATGATTTCAAAAGGTCCGACGTATCGTGGGTTAAGTTTGCCCCGTTTGCCAAAACGAACCACACCCTTCCAGGGTGAACCTTTGAGTAGTACCCGCTCCCCAACCTGGAGCTCTAGTGGTTTCCTGCCCTTATCGGCGTAGACTTTCTGACTGTCATGAGCTGCCGCCATGCGTTGTCGTATTTGAGTAATTCGTTTGGTTGTGTCTACCACAAGTTCTGGACCAGTGATCTGACTATCCCCCACCTCTGCCCAACAAAGAGGTGACCGGCATTTACGCCCGTACAATGCCTCAAACGGAGCAGCTTTAATGCTGGTGTGGTAGCTGTTATTGTACGAGAATTCCACAAGTGGTAGATGCTTTTCCCAGCTGTTGCCAAAGTCGATTACACATGCACGGAGCATGTCTTCTAAGGTTTGAATAGTGCGCTCAGACTGCCCGTCCGTCTGAGGGTGATTCGCTGTGCTCATGTCTAACCGTGAGCCAAAAGATTTGTGCATTGCTTGCCACAGCTCTGAAGTAAAACGCGCATCTCAATCCGAGATAATAGAGGTGGGCACCCCGTGCCTCGAGACAACTTCCTTTAGGTATACGTCCGCTAGTGTGGAGAATTTATCCGTTTCCTTGATCGCCAAGAAGTGTGCAGACTTTGTGAGTCGATCCACGATCACCCAAATTGTATCGTTTCCGCGTTGAGATCTAGGCAGGCCAGTGACAAAATCCATGGAAATTTGCTCCCATTTCCATTGCAGTATCTCTGGTTGCTGGAGTAGGCCTGAGGGTTTCTGGTATTCCGTCTTGACTCTCGCACAAGTCAAACACTTGCTGACGTAAGTTGCTATGTGGGCCTTCATGCTAGGCCACCAATACGTAGTTTTGATATCGTGGTACATCTTATCCGAACCAGGATGTACCGAGTAACGAGATTTGTGTGCTTCATCCATCACAAGTTCTCGTAAGTTGCCATAGAGTGGGACCCAAATGCGTCCCGTTACGTAGTATGCACCGTCTTCCTTCTGTTCTAAGCGTTGCCTTGAGCTGCGTAGGGCTTCAGCCCTGACGTTTTCTGGTTTCAATGCCTCTATCTGAGCGTCTCGTATTTGAGAAGGAAGACTAGAATGTATAGTGAGCTGTAAAGCTCGTACGCGCTTAGGCGCAGTGTCCTTTCGACTAAGGGCATCAGCCACAACATTGGCTTTGCCAGGATGGTACTTGATTGCACATTCGTAATCGTTTAATAACTTGACCCATCGTCGTTGACGCATGTTTAGTTCCTTCTGTTTGAAGATGTGCTCGAGACTCCTGTGATCGGTGTAAATGGTGCACTTGGTGCCGTACAGGTAATGTCTCCATATCTTCAGTGCAAAACAACAGCTCCCAGCTCTAAATCGTGCGTAGTGTAGTTCTTCTCATGAACTTTAAGTTGGCGTGAGGCGTAGGCTATAACCTTATCCCGTTGCATCAGTACACAACCAAGACCCTGGATTGATGCGTCGCAGTAAACCACAAAGTCGTCTGTGCCCTCTGGCAATGAAAGGATAGGTGCACTGCAAAGTCTATCCTTTAAATGCTGAAACGCTAGGTCCTGTGCATTCCCCCATCGATTAACAACGCCTTTCTGCGTTAGTGAGGTGAGAGGCTGTGCAATCTTGGAAAAATCCTTAACGAACCTTCTGTAGTAACCTGCCAAACCCAAGAATTGGCGAATTTCCGTTGGTGTACGAGGCGCAGGCCAGTTCTTAATCGAGTCTACCTTGGATGGATCAACGTGAATCCCATCCTTGTTCACCACGTGGCCTAGGAAATGGACTTCACGAAGCCAGAAGTCGCATTTCGAGAACTTTGCGTACAGCTGTTCCGTTCGAAGGAGTTCCAAAATAAGTCGTAGATGTTGCTCGTGTTCCTCCTGACTCTTGGAATAGATCAGGATGTCGTCGATGAAGACTATAACGAACTTGTCCAGATAAGGCTTGCACACTCGATTCATCAAGTCCATGAAAATCGCAGGTGCGTTTGTCATCCCAAAAGGCATGACCAAAAACTCATAGTGTCCATAACGGGTTCTAAAAGCTGTTTTGGAGACGTCCTCTTCTCGGACTCTCAGCTGGTGATATCCCGACCTTAAATCAATCTTTGAATAGTAGCTCGACCCTTGCAGCTGGTCGAACAAGTCGTCAATACGTGGAAGAGGATAACGATTCTTCACCGTCACCTTGTTGAGTTCACGGTAGTCGATGCACATTCTGAAGGTACCGTCTTTCTTCTTCACAAATAGAACTGGAGCTCCCCAGGGCGATGAGCTAGGACGAATAAAACCCTTATCCAAGAGTTCTTGCAGTTGCGTAGAGAGTTCTTCCAACTCTGATGGAGCTAAACGATAAGGTGCATGAGCTATGGGCGCAGCTCCAGGAGCTAGTTCAATCTGAAACTCGACCTGGCGATGAGGCGAAAGACCAGGTAATTCCTCAGGAAATACCTCAGGATAGTCGCGTACAATTGGAAAATCTTCTAGCTTCTTCTCTTCCTTCGAGGTGTCAGTAACGAGCGCCAAAATGGCAGTGTGGCCCTTTCGCAAGCACTTCTGGGCCTTAAGGAGGGAGATGATGTTCTCAACAGCACTCCTCTTGTCGCCCCGAATCATGAGAGGTTCATTACCGGAACTAGGAATACGAACAATCTTCTCGTTGCAAAGGATCTCTGCTCGGTGTTGGGATAACCAATCCATCCCAATGACAACGTCGAAACTACCCAAGACGATAGGAATGAGGTCGATAGAGAAGGTCTGGTTAGCAAGAACGAGTCTACAACCCTTGACTACGTGTGTAGCCTCTAAACTCTTACCATTTGCTAGCTCTACAGTGTGCTTGTTGTTCAAAGGTGTTGGAATACGCTTAAGCATTTGACTAACTTTTAGTGACATGTAGCTAGTATCGGCACCCGAATCAAATAAAACTGTAACATAAAACTCGTCGAGAAGGAACTTACCCGCCACAACATTGGGGTCATTCCTTGCTTCACCTTGGCCAATCACGAACGCCCGCCCCCTGGCTCCATTGTTGTTGTTGTTCCCATTGTTACCATTCCCCTGATTGTTGTTATTGTTGTTGTTGTTGTTGTTCTGGTTCCTGTTCAGTTGGGGGAAATCCCTCTTGAAATGGCCTTCAGCTCCACACTGAAAGCACCCTTTGTTATCACCTTGCTGCTGCTGCTGGCGTTGGTTCTGTTGAGCTTGCTGACGATTCTGATTGGCGGGATATAAGCTCCTGCAATCCTTTGCAGCGTGACCTGGCTTGTTGCACCGATGACAGTTACCCCTGGTGCATGGCCCGCTGTGGTGTAGGCTGCAACGATTGCATTTGGGGTGATTCCCTTTGTACCCACCATGACTTTGACCACCAGATGATTGCTGACTAGGGCTCTTGTAGTCTTCAGTCTTTCTCTGCTGAGACTGAGACTGAACAGAAGTCGAACCCTTACTTGAAGTTCCATCCCATTTCCATTTGTTGTCACTAAGAGCACCTGAAGTAGTTGCAGCACCTATGCGCTTTGGTAACCTGTTTTGCTCCACCGCCTGATCCGTGAGACGGTGAGCCAATTGAACAACTTGCTGGATGGTGGCGAGGTTAGCTGAAGTCACATGACTTTGGATTTCTGGCACTAAGCCCTTGAGAAAGAGTTCAATTCGCTTAATTGGAGGGTCCATCATAGTAGGACACAATAGTGCAAGCTCATTTGATCTCTTGGTATACGCCTCAATTTCTGACCCCGTCATCTTGAGGTTGAAGAACTCGAATTCCAGCTTATGAATGTCATCTCGACTGCAGTATTCCTCCTTGATCATCTCTTTAAAATTTTCCCATGGGGTGGCGTTGGCAGCAACCAACCCCAGCATTTGAACCTGAGCGTTCCACCACGTGAGCGCCAATCCCTCTAGAATACCGGTAGCATACTTCACCCTGCGCGCCTCAGGGCATTCACACATTTCGAAAACTGACTCGAGCTTCTCAAACCAATGGAGGAGACCTACGGCTCCTTCAGTGCCGCTAAAAGTAGTTGGTCGGCAGTCCATAAAAGTTTTAAAGGTGCACACAGGTGGCTGAGCATGTTGACCTATTGTGGGTGAAAGAAAAGACAGAGTTTAACACAAAGGTTGGTTCACGAGGGTAGGATCTAAAGATCCTGGAATGAGTTTGGATTGCAGGATATACCTCCTGCGTGTGCAGCTGCAAGTGCCGCAGCAACTTGTTCGTTAATCAGAGCCGTCAACTGGGCTTGTGTCATGTTAATGCGTCCAGACATGATCTTCATATCAAGGGAAACATGGGTGAGAGAGGTTCGTGAAAGTGCAATGACAGAAGGGAGTAAGCACACACGTGTTCAAGCAACAGTAGTTATACTAGCCAAGCATACCATGAGCAATGTACTTTGTAACTAACAAGTAGGCAATATATACATAGATCATATCACCTAGAATGTCGAGCCTTGCATGTGGAGTGAAGCGTCGTTGTGGATCGTAGAGCACTGTACAGGTTATAGTCTGATTTTAATAAAACTTTTTCCCTTTATTAAAACCAAGTTCTCTATAACCAATGGCTCTGATACCAATCTGTCACACCCCCAAAATCCACCTGCGGAATACCACCGCTTGGAGGCGTGACTGACCAGGATCCAGCCACCAATCATATAGAACACACAAGTTAATAATTATAAAAGTTTAACCAATACCATTGGTGTCCAAACAAAACATAGTTAAGTTGCAAAGCGGAAGCATAATGTTCAAAACCAAAACATAAGTTCAAACGTTTCAAAGTTTAACATGGCACACCGCTGTCCATGTCCCACAACGACTCTCCCCCATGCAAGCTCCAGCTAAGTACCTATTGACCTGCAAAGCATGTAGTAACGAGTCAACAACAAGTTGAGTGAGTTCACAGTTGGGTGTTCGTTTTAAGTTGTTTCGAAAACAGTTTCCTTTATCTGGCATCCTGCCGTGGGGGTTACCCCATAGTTGAAAATGTGACTTGTTTATTCCCGGTTACTCTGGCAATCCAGCCGTGGGGGCTACCCCTTGTTAGTTATCTGGCATTTCGGCCGTGGGGGCTACCCCATGTATACACTAGACTCGTTACCATATCGACTACTGACGTTAGTCATGTTTATGTGCCCTTAGCGTCGGTGTCTATCATCACCGACGTGCCATAGTCCATTAGTTCACGCCCGTCCTCTGCGGCACGGTGTGAGGTTTGTCAAACCTAAATAGCGCTATCTAACTAATGACCCGCTCGCCATTGGCCCGGCGATTAAGTCGATATAAAAAGGAGGGACTTCGTGATAGAGTTTTGGTCTAGTACGAGTTATCTGTCCATGAGGACGAGGAATTATATTCATGAACCAATGCTGTCCTACCCAAGAAAGGACGAGGAACCCATGTTCCTTAACCCCATTCCCAACCCCTGGGAATCCCATGCTTTGTAGAGGGTGTGAACTCACCTTGGTTTGCTCGGCAGATAAACGAAGGGTCAAATCAAGCTAATTATGGTCAACCACGTCCTAGTATGGTTATCGCACAAGTCAGGTACAAACCAAGTAACGCACATACATTTCTACATGTATACTAGCACGTTGCAAGCAAGTGTTTCTCATGGCAGTCCAAATCAGTGCACAACATACACAATTAACAATACACAGAAAGTCCATATATTCAGCCCACTCACTTAGGCCCGTAACCATGCAGGTCCAACAGAACATACATAATCAAGTGGTCTCGAGTCGAGACTATAGATCTCGAGTCGAGACTGTGCGGTCTCGAGTTATAACTACGAGTTCTCGAGTCACAAACTGTGGAGGTCTCGAGTCATGCACGTATTGGTCTCGAGTCGCAACCGGACTCGCAACCGTGGTCTCGAGTTATGCTGCTTGTGCTGGCATTGTGTGGTCTCGAGTCGAGACTAGGGAGTTCTCGACTCGTGACCTGTGTCGCAATCTGCGGTCTCGAGTTGTCATGTGGTGATCTCGAGTCGCAACCGGAGGTCTCGGTTGGCATACCTGCTGGTTGCCAGCATGTGTACTAACCAATAGGATTTCGATTTCATGCAACAGTGTGTACTATCCATACAAACATGTTTTCTTGTCTAAAACGTAATTAAAATGGATCAAACAAGCATTTTCAAATGTTCATAACATGTTCATATCATATTCAAATATTCATAATAACATTCAAACTTGTTCATCATGTTAGGGTTTTTCATATTTTGAAATATGATAAATCAAACCGTCTTATCCTATCATATATTCTAATCATGCACATCATCTAACCCACATATGCAACATCCGATTTCATGAGTAATAAACCTCCTAAACATAATCAAGCCATTCGGATTCAACCATATAGAGCCGATTGCAAATCATTCATGATCCATCACATATTATCTATACTAAGCCGATATTTCATCATCATATAACAACAATCTTAACACCGGTTATTCAAGGAGGATATATATTCATCATGTATAAAACTTAATAAGCAAACATATTATCAAACAACTTCATCATACATCATCATCAACCGAAATATCACACATCATCATCGACCGAAATACAATACATAGCATGAATCACTAACCGGTTAGGTTCTCTAAGTGTGAGGGTATGAAGAGTCGGTGAGTGAACTTCCGTATGATGATCCCAAGCTCGATCCGAGAGTCCTAGTGTTGCCGGTTTGAATCCGAGAATGAGGGAAGAAGGTTTGTGCTTCTAGGGTTTTAGTGAGAGAATGTAGGAGTGTGTGTGTAGATTGCCCAAAGAATGGCAAGGTTGGCTATCCACCAAGGTTATATACTTGTTCTAAATTGGTGCACCCTAGTGGGCTTTCGGGTAGACTAAGGGGGTGCATGGCCCAACCGGCCCAACTGTTGCACTATTCACTCGAGACCGCATGGTCTCGAGTCGGGTCCTTGTGTCTCGGGTCATATAAACACACGCATACATACAAGCACAACACATAATCACATAAATTCACTTATATCATTCATTAAACCAACAAGTCAATTAGTCACATAACGTTCAAACATGTTACATCAAGATACAACGAAGGGTTCTAAATATCGAGTTGTCACAGAACTGAAAGAGCTTTTGAAGAAAGAGTACTGCCCTCCCCACGAAATCCAGAAGCTAGAAAACGAATTTTGGAAAATCAAGCAAACCAAAGGTGACAATGCTGGCTACACCGCAAGGTTCAAACAGCTTAGCGTAATCTGCCCAGGTCAAGTCAACACTTCAGAAAAGGCCATCGCGAAGTACATTCGTGGCTTGCCCGAGTGTGTGGGTGATTTTGTCGAAGCTGCAAGGCCAGCTACCATCGAAGAAACCTACCGCTTAGCCGCAGAAATCAACAACAAACGAATCATGGAAGAGTTTTCCTCCAAGAATCCTGTCAAGCAAGTTTATCAAGCGATCGACATTAATCCTTCAGAGGATCCTAGCAACGAGTCTTCTGACGAATCTACTGACGATCCTTCGGACGAATCTGCTAACGATTCATTTGACGAATCTACCGACGATTCTTCTGATGACTCTGCCGACGGTTCTTCCAACGACTCGGTCAAGGGTTCTGCAAGTGAGTCCTCTGACGAATCCTCCAACGACGACACCTCATCGCAAGACACCGACAAACCCAGCCGCAAACGAAAGATTTCAAGCCCGAGCTCATCAACAACCGAACTGCTGCAACCGAAACCTCTTCGAACAGTTCCGGTATTTCCAAAACAAGCTTACACTGGAGCTCATCCCCAGTGTTACTCATGCACCTATCATGATCCAGTTGGGGCTGACTGTCGCTATTGCAGTAACTGCAACCGTTACGGTCACTTCACCCGCAACTGCCGCATCGAACCGTGAACTTGAGTACAACAACAACAGCTCCAGCAAAAGTCTTCAGCATCAGACATCTAGCAAGCGTAGGATAAAGTTGTAATGATATGATTTTCGACGTTAATTTCTAAGTTTTGAACCTACTCTATTACTCGATGTTGCCACTATGCATAACATTGACTCTCGTTTTCGTTTTCCCTATCATACTCTAGTCGACGCACTTAGACTAGATTCACACACATACTATATACTACATCACGAAATAATGTGTTTTACCCTCACTACACTCTTAGAACGAGGTACGATAAACGTGCAAGGAACGACTAATCGCGGGTGCACACAGGATTATTTGGGTCAGTGCACGGAGATCGTAGTAAATTCTAAAGGTGCCATAAGCGTTTCGACGAAGTATGACACCAAACCACGGGATCTAAGTAGTAGGGGTCAAGCAAGGTGTGCTTTATCATACTACCAAAGTTCCGTGAAGATAGTGCCACGTGGAGTCGAACGTTATTAGACCTATTATACTATTGTGATTATTTTCAACACACTACACTCAATCGCAAGGCGTAACAACTGAAATCGCATCATCGCAAGACTTGTCGTAAGTCTGAAAACGCAATGCAATCGCCTCATCGATGGACTCTGGAGAGTCTACCTCGCGGGACAATTGCATCAACGCAAGACTGGTCGTAAGTCTATAGCAACCAATCTCATTAAGCACATTAACGCTCACGATGTTGTCGGAGTGAGGACCTATTCTACCCTCCTCGATAACTGGGATGCGTCGCAACGTAACGTAAAGCTTATTCAAAACAAAACTCGGCTAATCGTAATCGCTTATCATGTGTATCTCGCAACCTCTATCGCTTATAATGTGAATCTATATCGTTTGCTGTGTATCAATCTATCGCTATACCGTTAGCTGTGATATTCATGTTAAGTTAGCACGCATGACCTCGCTTCACGAGATGAAGCTCATATGGTTAAAGCAAGGTGTTTTAGTCATATCAGCGACCTTTCGTGGAAAAAAGGCCATGTGGGGGTCTGATGTTAGCTAAATTATGTGGTGTTAATCAATCAAATCGAACCGCATAAATCGCGTATACCTCCATCGCTTGCAACGCAACAATTACCGCTTATCGTAATCGTTTACCACCGCCGTCATTACTGGTGTTGTTCTATTCACTTAATCCTCTAATCGCTTATCGCTTATCGTGTATAGTCTACCGCTTATTCGCGTATCGCGTACCGCTTATCGCTCGCTTGGTGTTCATTGCAGTCTGTGTGGCATTAGTACACATGACACCGCTTCACGAGGCGAAACTAACCTGGTTAAACGTGGTGTTTCACCATGTTAGCAAACTCTCATGAAAACGTGTCATGTGGGTTCAAAGTGGAACCTAATCGAAAACGCGCTATTCGCTTATCGCTTATCGCTCGACGCCTACCCAGACACGACACATAAATGTTTTGTGTCATTAGGCTACCCGCGCATGCTGCTGCAGCTACATTCGCAATCCAACTCGCCGGTTCAACCTATTCGATTCTACACTATACTCGGTCCGACTTCCTATCGACTGGGCCGAGTAAGCGCAAATTCTATCCGTGTCATATCGGCACACCTGACACCGCCTCACGAAACGGAAGTAATATGAACAAAACATGGTGGATACGCCGCAGGTACTTCCTATATATAAGTGTTTTAAACATATTAACCAACTTTCGTGGGGAAGTGCCAAGTGGGGCTCGGTGATTGACTACCTTCTGTACTATTAAAACTTATTTTTATATAAAATTTTGATTTAAAAAAAAACCGGTGGACAAGTGAAATTCTTTCACGACGGGGAGATAACATCGAATCAGCTTAACTCCATGTCCAAGAAGAATTTCATAAGTCCAGTTTTCCTTAAAAGCTTTTACAACATCAAACAAAAAAATCCTTCTTAAGACATTGGTTCGACGTCGAGTTCGGCTTGAACCCATGCCATAGGAGAGTTTTCGTAACCTCAGTTTTCATCTTCAAATTCCTTTAGGATGTTTAAAACCTAAACTTCCTTGCAACATTGGTTAACATCGACTCAGTTGACCTTATAATTTTCAAGATTTCCATCCTAAATTCCTTTTAAATATCTAAAATGAACGTTTCTTGTTACGCTGGTTAACGATCGACTCAGTTATTTCCACATCATGAGAAACCCTTCAAGTTCTTTAAAATTGCAGTCGTATTGAACTAACGAATTCTCCGCGACACGAGGTACTTTGGAACGCCAACTCGTGGGATATTACTTTTGTCTTTACGTCGCCTTCTCGCTATCGCAGTCGATCTCACTTATTCGAAGCACTCTCGTTCGTCAACTCGCGGTCAAATCACTCGCTGTATCGCTACTCATACAAAATCAACTCTCAGAAGTCTACCTATTGGATTAATTTCGGGACGAAATTTCCTAAAGTAGGGGAGACTGTAACAACCCGCACTTTCATGCGTTGTTACTACTCGATATACTCGTTACGCCTAGCACCAGAGATTGAGATCATAATGTAACTATAATCGCATACATCGCTATTCGAAGGATAATCGCATATTTTCGTAATATATTATAGCTACATCGCATCACAAACACTAACACTCGCGACGACATTGAGTGAGGACCTATTCTACCCTCCTCGGTGGCCGTGATGTGTCGAAACGTAAACAAATTAACGCTAACAAAGACTCTCGGGTGAGTGCTATAGCTCCAGTCGTCGTGACGATGATGACAATACGAGTGAACGGTACCCCGTCAGTCAGTGTGGCACAGCACACCAAAACGTTCACGATGACGTCGAGAAAGGACCTATACTACCCTCCTTGATGGCCGTGAAACGTCACTAATAATCGCGCACTCGAAACGAAAACCGATTGTTATAACGAAACGTGGAATACGAATACGTATATACGACCCGTTTGTGATTAATTATAATAATTAAATAAATAATAAATAAATATGAATGAAAATGTGTGCTCAAAATCATCGCAACGCGCAACGATCCAAATGCTAAGACACGAACATATCCAACCAATCGGATGAGACATGTCCAACCGATCGGACAAGACATGCCAACCGATCGGACAAGACATGCCAACCGATCGGACAGACATGTCAGCCGATCGGACAGCATGCCAACCGATCGGACAGACATGTCAGTCGATCGGACGAGCATGCTAACCGATCGAACGGGCCGACCGACCGAACGGGCCAACCGATCCAGCATACCTTTTCACCTCTTTTCCCCTCCTTTGCCTATAAATACCCCTCAGTCACATCAAGAACACTTGATGTGACTGTTCTCGTGCGACCAAACGTTCCAACCCACTTTTCTCTCGATTTCTCGCGATTCTTGTAAGTTTTCAACTCAAATCTTGTACTTCCTTGATCTATAACTAATTCCACACCCTTCTACCTTTTAAATCTACACTTTTAACCGTGAAATCTCTGGATTTTGGGCATTCTAGGGTGATGTCACCATGAAGTTCTTATGAACTTTAAGGGTGATGTCATCCCATGCAAGAACGACTCAGATCTGAGTGATTTCCATACGTTTTTACATAAATCAAGTCTAAATCTATGTTTCCTAATCAAGAAGTGGTGGGATTCCTAAGAATTTGAGGTGTCTTGAAGATGATGTCATGCTAAGTTCACAAGAACTTCAAAGTGTGACCTCATTCTTACCAAAAACAGCTCGGATCTAAGTAATTTCACCTGTTTTATTATAAATCTCACCAAAATCTAAGTTACATAGCCATAGTGTGTGTGATTTCGGGTTAAACTCGAGAAAAGCCATCAAGAACGGCCAGATCTGATGGAACGGGGTGGTTCCCGGCCGTTAGAAGGGTCGGACTTGATGGAATTTCAGTTGTTGAGCATGAAGGAACACCGTCGTGATCAAAACCATCGAAAAATCTTGAAATCCTTGTCGAAAATAGCTGGACAGGCTAGTCGATCGAACAGGCTATCCGATCGAACAGGCTATCCGATCGAACAGCCCATCCGATCGAATAGATCGAACAGGCTATCCGATCGAACAGCCCATCCGATCGAACAGCCCATCCGATCGGGCCAGCCCTCAATCTAATTTTCATTCGTTTTCGCGCATTCCGTTATTATTTAACGCACCACCAAACACTCAGGTGAACAGTCTATCACCAGGTTATTCTCGAACATAATCCCGCCAATCCAAACAAATACGCACTGTGAGTATACTTGACCCCTTTTAATCGCATTTTGGGTGTAACATACGTTTCTAACAAATCGAACTCATTAAACGAATTATTCAATCAATCGAATTATCACTTGCGAATAACTGTTATGCATGGATACACGTGATGCTAGTTGCATATGTGCTAGGGTTTATACTCGCGACGTCCCACCATGACTAGTATAGTACTATTCCGCCCGACGGGGTCTAGTTTGCCATCGCATATTCGAGCATCGAGGACTTAGTTGGTAGTATCAGCTTTGTGAGTACATATGTCGTGTGTTACGTTTATGCATATGGAAATTCGCTACACTTTTTTTATTTATTACACTATACATATCAAACCTGTATACTCGCCAATACTTTTGTATTGACAAATATTTTAACGTATGTTGCAGGATAGATCGCAGGCTATATCGAATCCAGCTAGGAAGTCTAGAAACTCAACTAAAATCTAGGTTGTCGGATTTGTATTGTTCGAGAGGACAAGAAATCTGTGATAACTTATGTGATTGTATTATTTGTTAGTATGGGATAACGAATGTATTAAATATTATCGCAATATAGTTGTTATGGATTCTCTTGAGCAATCTGATTCGCCTAGTGCCGCGCCCCGATGATTCCGCCATCGGTTGGGGTGTGTCAGCTTGATTTTGATGTTAAAACTTGGTTAAAAAGTTAATCACAAACTTGATAAAAGATGTATAAAAATCTTGCCTGCAAGGGGCTTGTTAAAATGCCTAAGTGAATATTGATACTTTGAAAATATGAAAGAAACGCGTAATTGGCAAATTTGACAAATTACGTGTGATATGTGATAATACAAGTTCTAAACAAGATGTTGATTGAACTCTATAATCAAAGCGGATGAATCTTCAAGCGGTCAAGTTGGAACGGACGCGTGCTTGAAGGATAAGCTTTAAGGTACGTAACTTGTTGTTTTCGTTACATTTTATAGACAAGTTTAGTTGTTGATATATGTGTTGCATAGACATAGTCAAGATAGATGCGTTTGGTATGTCATGAAATGATGAAATTCACTAGACAAATCAAACGGGTCAAAATAGATTAGTTAGCCAAATGACGGTTTTAAGTGACTTGAATGTCATACAACAAACCGGTAAATTGGATGCGTAAGCCGAGTATCGGATATGCTAAAGATTGAAAAGATGAACCTTAGATTTGCGTCAAAACTTAGAGAACTAGATTTCTTGTATTATAGATGGAAAACATATGCTTGAATCAAAGATATCAAGCGGACGTAAACGTGTACGCAAACCATGTAATGGGAGCGTAATACGCTAGTTTTAATAAGCCCGGAAGTGGGTAAAACGGCAAAGGAATTGTCCTAGCCATAAGTTACTAAAAAGGGTGTCAAACCTAGCGGGTTGAATAATTCCATAAGGGATTTATGAAATACTTATAAAAAGATATTATAAGTATGGCTTACAAACCAATACTTAGTAAACCCGATGTGTTAAATACATAGGTGTATGTGTTATGGTCGTATAGAAATGAAATTCGTGTAAATCGGATAGGTACATTGAAAGTTATGCATGGTTTATGTTACAACATGAGAAAATAGCATAGCTGGGCAAGATGAAGCTCTAGAAAAGAAACATTCTGTCGAAATGGGGTTGTCGCGTCACGCGACGGGAGAAGGGAACCACCGTCGTGCTACGCCACGGCCGTCGCGGCACGCAACGTGTCAAGTAAATCCCGTCGCGGCACGCGACGCGACTGGTATAAAAGCTGGCAAATTGTTTGTTTTTGTTATTTGGCTTAGAGAACTTGTTAAATTATGTTATAAAACTATCATATCTAATGTTTATGGTGGTTTTGAATATAGGTGAATGTTATAAGGCTTTCGGATGAAGATCAAGCGACGTACAAGAACAGAACACATGTTAAATGAAGCTTCCATGTTGATCTTGTTTAGTTTGATGGTTTGAATTATGTAAACACTTAATAACCGTGTTTTTGAATGAACATTGTGATGTTAATGTTTTTTTAAAACGGCATATTTGTCGTAAAATGCTTACTTATATGAAGAAGTGTTTATAAAACTAGTATGGGTCTTACAACATGTTTGCTTAAATCCCAATCCTATATGATAAGCATCCATTTAGAAAGAGATCAACGAATTTTATACATGATTGTTGTTAATGTTTTTCTAAAGAAAGAAAATGAATGATCTATCCAAGTGCCATAATGAAACATTAAATCATCGACATAGTATCAATTGTAGCCACACAGAAGAAACTATATGTAATGTAATTGAAATATGCAACAAGTTTGTTCAAACGTAAAACATTACATATTGTAATTAATAGTACAATGTATCATCTATGATACCCGACGTCGGTTGGGTCCAATTCAAACAAACAACGATGGCGGTGGTGGTTGTCAACGGTTGGCGTTGGTCATTACTTCGTAACAGGGACATTTTTTCAAGATGGGACAAAAATTTAGTGAGTGAGTGTGTTCCAAAATGAAGAACAGAAAGGTCTGTTGGTTTGCAATTTGTGTGCTTGATCTTTGTGTAAAAGGAGGTTTATATAGTTCTAGATTCCGTCGGTTTCAAACAACACAATGGCTTTGGTGTAGTTAGTTCAGTTTTAGTTTTATTAGGTTTAAGAACTTTGAACGGTTTCATAAACCTCATTATCATGTGTCTTGATTATCATTTACTTGCTCTTGATTGAGTGCTTTAGTGGTGACAAGTTTCGAAACGATTTCGGTAATGAAGAAAAAAGAATTTTTCAATTAACCCCCTTATGATTTCTCAAATGAGTCTCCTTAAAAATTTGTGAATAAAGAGTAAGGGGTATAAATGGAAGAACATGGCAAAAGTATGTGAGTTTGATGTAGATTTGTTCTTGACCTTTGGTATGCCATCTTAAAAATTCGTGGAAATTACCATAAGGGTAGAAAACCTAGTTTCTTTAATAAGGTAGTATAGATATAGATATAGATATAGATTTAGTTTTTGGGGCATTTAGTTTGATACTGTTCATTTAGATGGTGTCAGGTTTTTTATCTATCATTTTGTGATGGTACGTTTGTTGGAAATTTGGTGAAAATGATATATAAGTGGGAACTCTCATTTCCTGTTTTTTCATGGAAGCACACACCAGTGTAGCCGCAAAGAGCACCCTAACTCGCACTAACACTCTCACGCGTGCGACGTACACGATGTGCGGGCGATGGACGCAATGTGGCGCACTTTGCACTTACCACGTGCGCGTGGATCAGATGGCGGGTCAGCCTAGCGGATACCACTTGAAAGCCGCTTTTGTTTTTTTGCCACGAGTGTGTGGATCAGATGGCGCATGACCAGGCAACACCCTGGTCTGCATGGCGGCTTCCAGAGGGTGCAAAGGTGGCGCGCGTTGTAACATCACCGATAAAACGGATCTAAAAATAACGACTCGAGTTGTAAAACCGGATCCATTGGAATTTAATAAAAATGGGAAAATTTATAATTTTTTAATATTATTTCTGTTATTTTTATTATTTAATATTGATTTCGTATCGCGTTTTATTTAAAGCGGGCTAAAAACGTTAATTATATAAGTAATACAGTTAAATCAGTTAGTTTTTATAAAGGAATCACTTAACTAGGTTGGTTGTATAAGTTAAAGCAGGTTATAAGGTTAAGGGATTGAAAATGCCAACTGTTGAAAGTCGGTTAATAGGAAATGGGAAAAAATAGGGAAGAAACGTTGGGGACGAAACTTGAACCCGGAACCCCCTTGTTCAAGGAATAACTCAGGCACCACTAGACCATGGTGGTGTAACAATGTCACACCCCAACCGATGGCGGAAACATCGGGATGAGACGAAGTGTGTAGATTGTAAGAGACTTTATAACACTATGTGACAATATTAATTTAATTCAAATTTCATTTCAAAACTAATTGTCATACAAGGTTCAAATAAAATAACAACATTGTTTCATAATAAAACATAACAACAAAAATAGATGATTTAATCTAGGTGTGTATCTAGTCCACCCTAAATCTTGTTTCATCTTGCAATATCACTTCATCAATTAACCTGCAACATGTATTAAAATAGAGTTCAATGCAAAACCAAAGGCGAGTATACAAGTTTTGTTACATAGCATAAATAGAATAAAAAGTGCTCATATCCAACATGATTCATAATATGTGAGTACTAGTATGCAAATATGGCGTACAATATGTTCAAACCCGAGAATACAACGCATTAAAAGAGCCTAATCCCAAGAGTTTAGCGGGTGGTAACATGTTTAACTTAACAATACCCAAAAGAATAGCGGGCGGGGCGTTAATCCTATAGCGCTATAATTGTTAAGGGAGGCTAGCAAAGTTAATGAACATATATCGACCAAGTAGTTTACATAGCATACGAGAATAACAAGTACCACACATAGTTTCATGTTAAGCATGGATATAGTATGTTAAAAAAACAGTTTGAGTGTCATTTTGTATAATATACATGTTGCATCCCAAAATGATAAAAGGGAAAAGGGATCGAGTATACTCACGGTGTTTGCAAGCTTTCCTACTTGATGTTCCGTGAGTGTTAGTTGTTTTAGATTGGAGCACCTTGTCCTCCTACACAAGGAACATAGGTGTGTGAGTTGGGGATAACGGTAGAGTATAGATTCGGAGTTTAAAAAAAATGCAAGAACATAAACATAGAAAAATATCCATCCATTACATATGATGTTTTAGATGGTATACTTACTAACTTGATAATGACCACTTATTCATCACCAAGGGTTCGGTTTGTTTGTATATTACATAAGTATTACATAGGTTATAGTAGCTCATATATGTCAAGCATGAGGTAGAAGACTAAGGTCTTCATTTAGGCACCTCAAAGTGTCATAGAATTCATACATGAGGTAGGAAGGACAAGCTCCCATTTAGGTACCTCTTTTGTTCACCACTACACTTGATGTAAAAACAATCAAGGAGGGTCTTGAACTTACATAAGAAATGAAAGGAAACAACTATTCTATGAGAAAAATATCAAGAAGAGAGTGGATGTTTATGATAGATAGCCCAAGCTAGTCTAACCATCACACTTTTACCAAGCTTCAAGCTTGAACACTTCTTGTGGGTAAATCCCTAATTAAAACAGAAAGTTTATGAGGTTAAATCCTCTGATTTTAAGTGTCTCAACCTTGTTTTTAAGCCCAACCAATCATTCATTTGATTGTGAGCATTAGGACATAGGTTTGAGATGAGAAAGCTCAAGTTTGATGAAGTTTATCAAAGTATTTGTTTAAAACAGAAAATTTCTTGCACTTGTAACCATTTTATGATGATGTTCCATCCTTGGTTTTCCAGGGAAAACCTATGGAAACACTCCTAGGGTTGTTACAAGTGCTAAGAAGCAAGAAAGATTGGGAAAGATGGAAGATAAGTGAGGTTAAACTCACTTTTACAACTTGGAATGATTCTGACTTTTGCTACTGTTTTGCACCAGAATTTTGAGTGTTTAGAGAGTGTATTAGAGAGTTTGTAAAGTGATTCAAGTGTGGGATTGAGTTGGGTTTTATAGAGGGTGTTTAGGTGAGGTTTGGTGGCTATTTAATGGAGAAAACACACCAAAGAAACACAAAATGGACCAATCCTTGAGCTTAAAACACATTCTGCCGGATTAAGGTGCTAGCGTAGCGCGAGCATCAAGGCCCTTACCCGCGGCGCTACGCAACGGGGTACACTGTTCGAAATCAAGTTTTAAAAATGCCATTTTGGCCCTTTTAGTTTATAGTTGAGTGTTTTTGAGAGTTTTAGGGGCTATTCTTGTCTTATAAGTGTAGTTTAAGGGCAAGACAAGCATGAGTATCATAAACCAAGTATAATTGAGCGTATAAATGTCGTAACTGAGTATCGTTTACGGTCAAAACACGTTTTATGTGTGACACCCCAGGAAAACCAGGAAAACCATACAACTTAAGTAGCTTCCTCAGTGAGTGCCTACCAAATTTCGGGACGAAATTTCTTTCAACTTGGGGATGATGTGACAACTCGAAATTTAGAACCTTTCGTTGTATGCTTAAACGTGTGGCTAGATAACTTATGTGATTAATGACAAATGAACCTTTATGTGATTATGTGTTATTTGTGTGAGCTTGTATGTATGTGATACATGTATATATGAACCGAGACACAAGAACCCGACTCGAGACCATGTGGTCTCGAGTGAACGATGCAACATTGGGCCGGTTGGGCCACACACCCACACTTAGCCTATCCGAGAGCCCACTAGGGTGTATTACTAGGAGCGGATATATAAACTTGATAGTTAGACATGTTGCCATTTTGATAACACTCATACTCTCCTCTACACACACACTCTTCATCCTCTCACTAAAACCCTAAGCCACAACACCCTTCTCCTTCTTCTCGGATCAAACCAACCGACCTCAAAAGGATTTCTCGGATTTGCTTGTTCACACCAAACAAAGCTTCATCTTTCACCACCTCACAACCGGTTAGTGTTTATGATGTTTGTTAGTGTTTATGATGTTTGTTAGTGTTTATGATGCTTGTTAGTGTTTATGATGTTTGTTGGTTAGTGTTTATGATGTTTGATGTTATGGATGACATGATTGAACTAGAACCGTTTGTACAATGATGATGTGCTTGTGAATCGTGTGTATGATGTTGATAATCGGAACATGCTTTGAGTTCGGATATGTGGCATAATGAACTCATGATGTTTTGTGTTTAAATGTAGTCTAAAACACTAGTTGTTGATGTTCATATAAATCGGATTGTGTACTCTTGTGTTAAGAACCGAAAGCTTGCTATTAGGGTGATTTGTTGATAAGTTGTTCATGATTCTTGTTAGACCTAGGTTCATAGGAATAAAGATGAACTACTTGAATATTGAAGAACAAGATGAACATGATGAACACATGAAGAACTTGTTGAATATCATATGAACATGTTGAATATTTGAAATCTGATATGTTTGATCCATTTTTAGTAATTTGCTAGACAAGAAACATGTTTAAGGAATTTGGTTGGATAGTACAAACTGTTACATGAAATCAGAATGTTAGTGGGTAGTACACTGTACCGAATCAGCTCCTGTCCAACCGAAACCATCAGTTGCGACTCGAAACCAAGCACAACGAGTCGAGATCCCCGATTGCGACACCGGTTGCGAGTCGCAAACACCTGGTTGCGACTCGAAACCACACATGATCAGCACACCAACTTTGTGACTCGAAACCATTGTTGCGAGTCCGGTTGCGACTCGTAACCAAGACAGCATGACCCGAAACCATGGTTGCGACTCCGGTTGCGAGTCGCAAACACCTAGTTGCGACTCGAGACTATACACGGATACACACTGTTTGGGCTTTCACCTTGTTTCGGACTTAATTGCTTGGGCCGGACTCTTGGGCCCAATGCACAGACCTTATATGTTACTGTTGAACGTGAATCTGCCATGATTAAACATGTATGCCATGAACGTTACTTGAGTACATTATGCTAGAAACATACGTGCACTACTTGAATACGAACCTGATGGTATGATACAACTATGGTAGGACGTGAGTAACCACAACATTGCTTGTTTGACTTTTCTGTGTTTCTACCGAGCAAACCAAGGTGAGTTCACACCCTCTACAAAGCATGGGATTCCCAGGGGTCAGGAATTGGGGTTAAGGAACTGGGTTCCTCGTCCTCCTTGGGTAGGACAGCAAAGGTTCAGGAATGTAATTCCTCGTCCTCACGGACAGATAACTCGTACTAGACCAAAACTCTATCACGAAGTCCCTCATTTTTTATATCGACTTAATCGCCGGGCCAATGGCGAGCGGGTCATTAGTTAGATAGCGCTATTTAGGTCTGACAAACCTCACACCGTGCCGCAGAGGACGGGCGTGAACTAATGGATCTGGGGCACGTCAATGATGATAGACATTGACAGTTTCAGGGCACATAAACATGACTACAGTCAGCAGTCGATATGGTAACGAGTCTAGTGTATACATGGGGTAGCCCCCACGGCCGAAATGCCAGATAACTAACACGGGGTAGCCCCCACGGCTGGATAGCCAGAGTAACCGGGAATAAACAAGTCACGTTTTTAACTATGGGGTAACCCCCACGGCAGGATGCCAGATAAAGGAAACTGTTTTCGAAACAACTTAAAACGAACACCCAACCGTGAACTCACTCAACTTGTTGTTGACTCGTTACTACATGCTTTGCAGGTCCTTAGGTTCTTAGCTGGAGCTTGCATGGAGGAGGATCGTTGTGGGACATGGACGACTGTGTGCCATGTTAAACTTTGAAACAATTAAACTTATGTTTTGATTTAAGACTTATGCTTCCGCTTGCAACTTAACTATGTTTTGTTTGAACACCAATTGTATTGGTTGGATTTTATAACTACTTATATGCTTGTTCAATATGATTGGTGGCTGGATCCTGGTCAGTCACGCCTCCAAGCGGTAGTACTCCGCAGGTGGATTTTGGGGGTGTGACAGATTGGTATCAGAGCCATTGGTTATAGAGAACTTGGTTTTAATAAAGGGGGAAAACGTTTTTGTTAAAACCAGACTATAACCTGTACAGTGCTCAACGGTCCACAACGATGCTTCACTCCACATGCAAGGCTCGACATTCTAGGTGATATGGTCTGTATATTACCTACTTGTTAGATACATGGTACATTGCTTATGGTATGCTTGGTTAGTATAACTACTGTTGCTTGAACACGTGCGTGCTTACTCTATCCTATCATCGCACTTTCGCGAACCCCACTCACTCACGTTCTTCTTGGTATGAAGATCATGTCTGGACGCGTTAACATGACACAAGCCCAGTTGACGGCTCTGATCAACGAACGAGTTGCCGCAGCACTTGCAGCTGCACACGCAGGAGGTATATCCTGCAGTCCGAACTCATTCTAGGATCTTTAGGATCCTACTCTCGTGAGCCAACCTTTGTGTTAAACTCTGTCTTTTCTTTCACCTACGATAGGTCAGCACGTTCAACCACCCGTGTGCACTTTTAAGACTTTCATGGACTGCCGACCAACCACTTTTAGCGGCACTGAGGGAGCAGTAGGTCTCCTACACTGGTTTGAGAAGCTAGAATCTGTGTTTGAAATGTGCGAATGCCCTGAGGCGCGCAGGGTGAAGTACGCTACTGGTACTCTCGAGGGTTTAGCCCTCACATGGTGGAACGCTCAAGTTCAGATGCTAGGGTTGGTTGCTGCCAACGCCACCCCATGGGAAACTTTTAAGGAAATGATCAAAGAGGAATACTGCAGTCGTGATGAGATTCACAAACTGGAAGTGGAGTTCTTCAACCTCAAGATGACGGGGTCGGAAATTGAAGCTTATGTGAAGAGGTCGAACGAACTGGCAATTCTGTGCCCTACTATGGTGGATCCTCCCATCAAACGCATCGAACTATTTCTTCAGGGCTTAGTGCCAGAAATCCAAAGTCATGTGACTTCAGCGAACCTCGCTACCTACCAGCAAACTGTTCAGTTGGCTCACCGTCTCACGGATCAGGCGGTGGAGCAGAACAAGTTACCAAAACGCATAGGTGCTGCAACTACATCTGGTACCTCTAGTGACAACAAACGGAAGTGGGATGGAACTTCGAGTAAGGGTTCGGCTTCTGTTCAGTCCCAGTCTCAGCAGAGAAAGACTGAGGACTACAAGAGCCCTAATCAGCAATCGTCTGGTGGCGGATACAAAGGAAATCACCCCAAATGCAATCGCTGCAGCCTGCACCACAGCGGACCATGCACCAGGGGCAACTGTCATCGGTGCAACAAGCCTGGTCACGCTGCAAAGGATTGTAGGAGCTTATACCCCGCCAACCAGAATCGTCAGCAAGCTCAACAGAACCAGCGCCAGCAACAGCAACAAGGTGATAACAAAGGGTGCTTTCAGTGTGGAGCTGAGGGCCACTTCAAGAGAGACTGTCCCCAACTGAACAGGAACCAGAACAACAACAACAACAATAACAACAATCAGGGGAATGGTAACAATGGGAACAACAACAACAATGGCGCCAGGGGGCGGATGTTTGTGATTGGCCAAGGTGAAGCAAGGAATGACCCCAATGTTGTGGCGGGTAAGTTCCTTCTCGACGACTTTTATGTTTCAGTTTTATTTGATTCGGGTGCCGATACTAGCTACGTGTCACTAGAAGTTAGTCGAATGCTTAAGCGTATTCCAACCCCTTTGAACAACAAGCACACCGTAGAGCTAGCAAATGGTAAAAGTTTAGAAGCCACACACGTAGTCAAGGGTTGTAAACTTATTCTCGCTGACCAAACCTTCTCTATCGACCTCATTCCTATTGTCTTGGGTAGTTTCGACGTTGTCATTGGGATGGATTGGTTATCCCAACACCGCGCAGAGATTCTTTGCAACGAGAAGGTTGTCCGTATTCCAGGTCCAGGTGGTGAACCTCTCATGATTCATGGCGACAAAAGGAGTGCTGTTGAGAACGTCATTTCTCTCCTTAAGGCCCAAAAGTGCTTGCGAAAGGGCCACACTGCTATTTTGGCTCTCGTTACTGACACCTCAGAAAAAGATAAGAAGATAGAAGATTTTCCAGTTGTACGCGATTATCCAGAGGTATTTCCTGAGGAATTACCTGGTCTTCCGCCTCATCGTCAGGTCGAGTTTCAGATCGAACTAGCTCCTGGAGCTGCGCCTATAGCTCGTGCACCTTATCGTTTAGCCCCATCAGAGTTGAAGGAACTCTCTACGCAACTACAAGAACTCTTGGATAAGGGCTTCATTCGCCCAAGCTCATCGCCCTGGGGAGCTCCAGTATTATTTGTGAAGAAGAAGGACGGTACTTTCAGAATGTGCATCGACTACCGAGAACTCAACAAGGTGACGGTGAAGAATCGTTATCCTCTACCGCGTATCGACGACTTGTTCGACCAGTTGCAAGGGTCGAGCTACTATTCGAAGATTGATTTGAGATTGGGTTATCACCAGCTGAGAGTCCGGGAAGAGGACGTCTCCAAAACAGCCTTCAGAACTCGATACGGGCACTATGAGTTTTTGGTCATGCCTTTTGGGATGACAAACGCACCTGCGGTTTTCATGGACTTGATGAACCGAGTGTGCAAGCCTTACCTGGACAAGTTTGTTATAGTCTTCATCGACGACATCCTGATCTACTCTAAAAGTCGGGAAGAACACGAGCAGCATCTGCGACTTATTCTGGAACTCCTTCGAACAGAACAGCTTTACGCAAAGTTCTCGAAATGCGACTTCTGGCTTCGAGAAGTCCATTTCCTAGGCCACGTGGTAAACAAGGATGGGATTCACGTTGATCCATCCAAGATAGACTCGATTAAGAACTGGCCTGCACCTCGTACACCAAAGGAAATTCGCCAATTCTTGGGTTTGGCGGGATACTACCGGAGATTTATAAAGGATTTTTCTAAGATTGCACAGCCTCTCACCTCACTAACGCAGAAGGGCGTTGTTTATCGCTGGGGAAACGCACAGGAGTTGGCATTTCAGCACCTAAAGGATAGACTTTGTAGCGCACCTATCCTTTCCTTGCCGGAAGGCACATACGACTCTGTGGTCTACTGCGACGCATCAATTCAGGGTCTTGGTTGCGTGTTGATGCAACGAGATAAAGTTATAGCCTACGCCTCACGCCAACTCAAAGTCCACGAGAAGAACTACACTACGCACGATTTAGAGCTGGGAGCTGTTGTTTTTGCGCTTAAGTTATGGCGGCATTACCTGTATGGTACCAAGTGCGCGATCTACACTGACCACAGGAGTCTCGAGCATATCTTCAAGCAGAAGGAACTGAATATGCGACAACGACGATGGGTCGAACTACTGAATGACTACGAGTGCTCGATCAGATACCACCCGGGCAAAGCCAATGTTGTGGCTGACGCCCTTAGTCGAAAGGACACTGCGCCTAAGCGCGTGCGAGCTTTACAACTTACGATCCATTCTAGTCTGCCTTCCCAGATACGAGCTGCTCAGATAGAAGCACTGAAACCAGAAAACGTCAGGGCTGAAGCCCTACGCGGATCAAGGCAACGATTAGAACAGAAGGAAGACGGTGCTTACTACGTGACGGGACGCGTTTGGGTCCCACTTTATGGCAACCTACGAGAGCTTGTGATGGACGAAGCACACAAGTCTCGCTACTCAGTACACCCTGGATCGGATAAAATGTATCATGATATCAAAACTACGTACTGGTGGCCTAGCATGAAGGCCCACATAGCAACTTACGTCAGCAAGTGTTTGACTTGTGCGAGAGTCAAGTCTGAATACCAGAAACCATCAGGCCTACTCCAACAACCAGAGATACCTCAATGGAAATGGGAGCAAATTTCCATGGATTTTGTTACTGGCCTACCTAGATCCCAGCGCGGAAACGATACTATTTGGGTGATCGTGGATCGACTCACAAAATCTGCACACTTCTTGGCTATCAAGGAGACGGATAAGTTCTCCACTCTTGCAGAAATATACATCAAGGAAATTGTTTCGAGGCACGGGGTGCCCACCTCCATTATCTCGGATCGAGATGCACGATTTACTTCAGAGCTGTGGCAAGCAATGCACAAATCCTTCGGCTCACGATTAGACATGAGCACAGCGTACCATCCTCAGACGGACGGGCAGTCCGAGCGCACTATTCAAACCTTGGAAGACATGCTTCGTGCATGTGTAATCGACTTTGGCAACCGCTGGGAAAAGCATCTGCCACTTGTGGAATTCTCGTACAATAACAGCTACCACACCAGCATTGGAGCTGCTCCGTTTGAGGCATTGTACGGACGTAAATGCCGGTCTCCTCTTTGCTGGGCAGAGGTGGGAGAAAGTCAGATCACTGGCCCAGAATATGTGGTAGATACAACCGAGCAAATCGCTCAGATACGAAAACGCATGACGGCCGCTCGCGAACGTCAGAAAGTTTACGCCGACATGGGCAGGAAACCACTTGAGCTCCAGGTTGGGGAGCGGGTACTACTCAAAGTTTCACCCTGGAAGGGTGTGGTTCGTTTTGGTAAACGCGGCAAACTTAACCCACGATACGTTGGACCTTTCGAGGTCATTGAGAAAATAGGCAGGGTGGCCTACAGACTAAACTTACCAGCAGAACTCGGTGCAGTTCACAACGTTTTTCACGTGTCGAATCTGAAGAAGTGTCCGTCAGATGAGACCCACGTAGTTCCTTTGAAGGAACTCACGATCGACGAACAGTTACGATTCGTCGAGGAACCAGTCGAAATCACGGACCGGGATGTTAAGGTCCTCAAGAGCACTAGAATACCTCTCGTTCGAGTTCGTTGGAACTCACGTCGCGGCCCAGAGTTCACCTGGGAGCGCGAAGATCAGATGAAACAAAAGTATCCCCAACTGTTCGCAAACAATACACCCACTACTGAGGCCGAAGCTACGGAATTTCGGGACGAAATTCCAGATCAACGGGGGGTGGATGTGACACCCCAGGAAAACCAGGAAAACCATACAACTTAACTAGCTTCCTCAGTGAGTGCCTACCAAATTTCGGGACGAAATTTCTTTCAACTTGGGGATGATGTGACAACTCGAAATTTAGAACCTTTCGTTGTATGCTTAAACGTGTGGCTAGATAACTTATGTGATTAATGACAAATGAACCTTTATGTGATTATGTGTTATTTGTGTGAGCTTGTATGTATGTGATACATGTATATATGAACCGAGACACAAGAACCCGACTCGAGACCATGTGGTCTCGAGTGAACGATGCAACATTGGGCCGGTTGGGCCACACACCCACACTTAGCCTATCCGAGAGCCCACTAGGGTGTATTACTAGGAGCGGATATATAAACTTGATAGTTAGACATGTTGCCATTTTGATAACACTCATACTCTCCTCTACACACACACTCTTCATCCTCTCACTAAAACCCTAAGCCACAACACCCTTCTCCTTCTTCTCGGATCAAACCAACCGACCTCAAAAGGATTTCTCGGATTTGCTTGTTCACACCAAACAAAGCTTCATCTTTCACCACCTCACAACCGGTTAGTGTTTATGATGTTTGTTAGTGTTTATGATGTTTGTTAGTGTTTATGATGCTTGTTAGTGTTTATGATGTTTGTTGGTTAGTGTTTATGATGTTTGATGTTATGGATGACATGATTGAACTAGAACCGTTTGTACAATGATGATGTGCTTGTGAATCGTGTGTATGATGTTGATAATCGGAACATGCTTTGAGTTCGGATATGTGGCATAATGAACTCATGATGTTTTGTGTTTAAATGTAGTCTAAAACACTAGTTGTTGATGTTCATATAAATCGGATTGTGTACTCTTGTGTTAAGAACCGAAAGCTTGCTATTAGGGTGATTTGTTGATAAGTTGTTCATGATTCTTGTTAGACCTAGGTTCATAGGAATAAAGATGAACTACTTGAATATTGAAGAACAAGATGAACATGATGAACACATGAAGAACTTGTTGAATATCATATGAACATGTTGAATATTTGAAATCTGATATGTTTGATCCATTTTTAGTAATTTGCTAGACAAGAAACATGTTTAAGGAATTTGGTTGGATAGTACAAACTGTTACATGAAATCAGAATGTTAGTGGGTAGTACACTGTACCGAATCAGCTCCTGTCCAACCGAAACCATCAGTTGCGACTCGAAACCAAGCACAACGAGTCGAGATCCCCGATTGCGACACCGGTTGCGAGTCGCAAACACCTGGTTGCGACTCGAAACCACACATGATCAGCACACCAACTTTGTGACTCGAAACCATTGTTGCGAGTCCGGTTGCGACTCGTAACCAAGACAGCATGACCCGAAACCATGGTTGCGACTCCGGTTGCGAGTCGCAAACACCTAGTTGCGACTCGAGACTATACACGGATACACACTGTTTGGGCTTTCACCTTGTTTCGGACTTAATTGCTTGGGCCGGACTCTTGGGCCCAATGCACAGACCTTATATGTTACTGTTGAACGTGAATCTGCCATGATTAAACATGTATGCCATGAACGTTACTTGAGTACATTATGCTAGAAACATACGTGCACTACTTGAATACGAACCTGATGGTATGATACAACTATGGTAGGACGTGAGTAACCACAACATTGCTTGTTTGACTTTTCTGTGTTTCTACCGAGCAAACCAAGGTGAGTTCACACCCTCTACAAAGCATGGGATTCCCAGGGGTCGGGAATTGGGGTTAAGGAACTGGGTTCCTCGTCCTCCTTGGGTAGGACAGCAAAGGTTCAGGAATGTAATTCCTCGTCCTCACGGACAGATAACTCGTACTAGACCAAAACTCTATCACGAAGTCCCTCATTTTTTATATCGACTTAATCGCCGGGCCAATGGCGAGCGGGTCATTAGTTAGATAGCGCTATTTAGGTCTGACAAACCTCACACCGTGCCGCAGAGGACGGGCGTGAACTAATGGATCTGGGGCACGTCAATGATGATAGACATTGACAGTTTCAGGGCACATAAACATGACTACAGTCAGCAGTCGATATGGTAACGAGTCTAGTGTATACATGGGGTAGCCCCCACGGCCGAAATGCCAGATAACTAACACGGGGTAGCCCCCACGGCTGGATAGCCAGAGTAACTGGGAATAAACAAGTCACGTTTTTAACTATGGGGTAACCCCCACGGCAGGATGCCAGATAAAGGAAACTGTTTTCGAAACAACTTAAAACGAACACCCAACCGTGAACTCACTCAACTTGTTGTTGACTCGTTACTACATGCTTTGCAGGTCCTTAGGTTCTTAGCTGGAGCTTGCATGGAGGAGGATCGTTGTGGGACATGGACGACTGTGTGCCATGTTAAACTTTGAAACAATTAAACTTATGTTTTGATTTAAGACTTATGCTTCCGCTTGCAACTTAACTATGTTTTGTTTGAACACCAATTGTATTGGTTGGATTTTATAACTACTTATATGCTTGTTCAATATGATTGGTGGCTGGATCCTGGTCAGTCACGCCTCCAAGCGGTAGTACTCCGCAGGTGGATTTTGGGGGTGTGACATTATGCATAAGTTTAGCGTATTTACAAGTTTAGCACATAGTTTCCAAGAATAATGAATAAACATCAATTGTTTCACTAAATCAAACGTATGAGCATATATAAGGTGTGTACAACATGTATGTAACAAAATACGAGTTTTATTAATGATCCAAGTCTCGGGTTTTACAACGATTACAATGAAAAGATGATTACAAGAATGCAAAGTTTCCAATAATAGAAATACGAACAATGCTTTCTATAAATGGAAAGTACAAAAGAGCCGGGCGTTACAGTCTCCCCTCCTTTAGGAAATTTCGTCCCGAAATTTAGGAAGATGTAGCGAAAAGAAACGGGTACTTCGTCTTCATATCACTTTTGAGTTCCCAAGTAAATTCAGCGCCACGTTTTCCTTCCCATCGAACCTTGACAATAGGAATTTTACTGCGCCTCAATAACTTGACTCCCTGATCCATGATTTCGTCGGGTTTTTCCACGAAATGCATGGTTTCGTTGATTTGAAGATCTTCGAGAGGAACTTGGAGTCCTTCTTCAGCGAGACATTTCTTTAGATTTGAGACATGAAACGTTGGATGAACGTTGTTGAGATCTTGAGGTAAATCGAGTCGATAAGCCACCTTGCCGATCCTTTCGAGTATCTTGAAAGGGCCAACATAGCGAGGGGCAAGTTTTCCCTTTTTACCAAAGCGAACCACTCCTTTCCAGGGAGACACCTTGAGTAGTACATGGTCCCCAACGTTAAATTCCATTGGTTTGCGTCCCTTGTCAGCATAGCTCTTTTGACGACTTCGAGCCTTGAGTAGGTTATCACGGATTAGGAGAATCTTATCCATCGCTTCTTGTATGATTTCAGGGCCAGTAAATTGTTTGTCACCAATCTCGTGCCAGCTTAAAGGAGATCTGCATTTGCGACCATACAATGCCTCAAATGGAGCCATTTGAATACTGGAGTGGTAACTATTGTTGTACGAGAACTCGATCAAAGGTAAATGCACATCCCAACTACCACCAAAGTCGATGACACAAGAACGGAGCATGTCCTCTAGGGTTTGGATAGTACGTTAAGTCTGTCCATCCGTTTGAGGATGAAAGGCCGTACTGAGATTCAAATGAGTACCCATAGCGGACTGAAAGGTTTGCCAGAGACGCGAAGTAAATCGACCATCGCGATCGGAAATGATGTCGAGAGGAATACCATGACGGTGTATAACTTCGTCGGTATAGATGCGAGCAAGTCGTTCAACCTTGAAATCTTCGCGAATAAGGATGAATTGAGCGGACTTGGTTAAACGATCGATAATTACCCAAACACTATCGTGACCAGAAGGCGTTCGGGGAAGTTTGGTTATGAACTCCATCGCAATGCTATCCCATTTCCAAACGGGGATTTCAGGTTGTTCGAGTAGACCAGAAGGTCGCTGATGCTCGGCTTTGACTTTCGAACAGGTAAGACACTTAGAGACGTATACGGCAATGTCTCTCTTCATAACTGGCCACCAATAGGATGTACGTAGATCATGGTACATCTTGTCAGCACCAGGATGAATTGAGTACTTGGATTTGTGTGCCTCGTTCATAATGAGATCACGAAGATTGTCGCGATCTGGTACCCAGATGCGATCACGACAGTAAAGCAGACCATCAGATTTCGAAGCGAGTAGGTCTTCAGTAGCTCCACGTATTTCTACGGACATGGAACCTTCATTGATAGACGAGTATTGCGCTTCACGAATGCAATTGTGAAGATCGCTCGACATATGAAAACAGCGAATATAATCTATGTGAGTCTTACGACTGAGTGCATCTGCCATGACATTTGCTTTACCAGGGTGGTAGCGAATCTCGCAGTCATAGTCGTTAAGTAATTCCACCCAACGTCGTTGACACATATTAAACTCTTTTTGGTCAAAGATGTGTTGTAGGCTCTTATGGTCAGTGAAAACCACACACTTTGTACCGTATAGGTAGTGTCGCCAAATCTTTAACGCAAAAACAACTGCGCCGAGCTCGAGGTCGTGGGTAGTATAATTCTTCTCATGTATTTTGAGTTGACGAGAGGCATAAGCGATGACTTTGTCCCGTTGCATGAGAACACAACCAAGACCATGATTTGAGGCATCACAATACACCACGAAGTCGTCATTCTCATCGGGAAGAGCGAGGATAAGAGCGTTACAAAGCAGCTCTTTGAGAGTCTGAAAAGATTCCTCTTGCTATGGACCCCAAGCAAAAGGTTTCTCTTTTTGAGTTAACGAAGTGAGAGGAACGGCGATTTTTGAAAAGTTCGAGATGAATCAACAGTAATAACCCGCCAATCCTAAGAAGGAACGTATTTCCGAAGGAGATTTAGGCGCGGTCCAATTCTTCACGGCTTCGATTTTAGAAGGATCAACATGGATTCCTTTTTCACTAACCACGTGCCCAAGGAATTGGACTTCTTTGATCCAGAACTCGCATTTGGAAAACTTCGCGTATAAGCGTTCGACACGTAAGAGCTCGCGTATAAGACGAAGATGACGTTCATGATCGGCTTGAGATTTAGAATAAATGAGAATATCATCAATGAAGACGATCACGAAGCGATCCAAATAGGGCTTACAGACACGATTCATGAGATCCATGAACACAGCGGGTGCGTTGGTCAAGCCAAAAGGCATAACCACGAACTCATAGTGCCCATAGCGAGTGCGAAAAGCGGTTTTGGGGATGTCCTCATCGAGAACACGAAGTTGGTGATAACCAGAACGAATGTCGATCTTGGAGAAACAGGTAGCGCCTTGAAGTTGATCAAAGAGATCGTCGATACGCGGAAGAGGGTAACGATTTTTGACGGTGAGGTTGTTAAGCTCACGATAATCGATGCACATGCGGAAAGAGCCATCCTTCTTTTTGACGAAGAGCACAGGAGCACCCCAAGGTGAGGTACTTGGACGAATGAAACCCTTATCGAGGAGTTCTTGAAGCTGCGTAGATAATTCTTGCATCTCAAAAGGTGCAAGACGATAAGGAGCTTTGGCAACAGGAGTCGCACCAGGTACGAGGTCAATACGAAAGTCAACAGATCGAGGCGGAGGAGGACCAGGCAAATCTTCAGGAAAGACGTCAGGGAAGTCACGCACCACTGGAACATCACGTACGCTTTTTCCCTTGCCCTTTTCTTCCACAACGTGGGCTAAAAAGGCAAAGTACTGTTTGCATAAGTATTTGTTCGCTTGTGTGCAGGACATCAACTTCAGTCCCCTTGAAGGTCGGTCTCCATAGACGTGCAAAACATCGCCAGATGGAAGGGGTAAACGAACGTACTTCTCATGACAAGCGATTTCAGCATGGTTCTTTTGAAGCCAATCCATGCCTATGATGACGTCGAAACTACCCAATTGCATGGGTATGAGGTCGATGGTAAAAACGTGCTCGTTAAGAGTAAGACGACAATCGAGGAGAACGGAATCGACTAAGATGGATTTACCATTGGCGACTTCAACGGAAAACGACTTAGGTAGCTTAGAGCGTGCACAATTTAACAATGATTCGAATTCTAAGGACAAAAAGCTTTTGTCCGCACCAGTATCAAACAGTATCGAAGCATAAAGATGGTTAACAAGAAATGTACCGTTAACGACATCATTGTCGTTGCGCGCTTGATTTGCGTTCAGGTTGAAAGCGCGTCCACGAGGAGGTTGTTGTTGCTCTTGATTCCATTGTGGGCATTGAGGACGAAGATGATTAGCATCCCCACATTTGAAACAAGCCCTAACTGGTCTTGCGTTTTGAGGAGCAGGTGGAGCTTGTTGTGCTTGCTGAGCTTGTGGCGCTTGTTGTTGTTGATAGCTACGGCAAAACGCGGTATCGTGCCCATAACGGTTGCAATTGGTACAGCGGCGACACTTGGCATTGGGGGGATGGTGATAGTTACAAGTGGCACACTTGGGGTGAATCCCAGTGTATGACTTTTGGGTGTTATCAGGAGCAACAGTATTTGGGTTAATGGGTGGCACAATCGCGTTGCAAACGGGGTTCGATTGCTTTCGCTTCTTCCCCCTATTGCTACTCGACTGTTGGGTAATTTGATTGGCTGGCTTAAATGAAACGGGGTTTGCGGCTTGCTTATCGTGAATGTGATTGTTGTTTAGGGAAGCGGCCAAACGGTAGACAGCTTCGATATTGTCGAGTTTGGCTGCCTCGATCGTATGCGCATGCGAGAAGGTAACCCATTGATGTACTTCCTTATCTTGCGTTTGGTGGTCATAACGAGGTGAGGAACAATGAAGCTAAGTTGTTTGAAACAAGTAGTGTAGGCTAGGTTCTCATCACCTACTTGCTTTAGAGCCCAAAATTCTTCTTCTAACCTTTGTTGCTCATGCGGGGTCAAGATCCCAATCTCTTCTGCGAGTTTCACAAAGACACGGGTCACCTATCCGACGATTGCTTCAGCCTCAAGCAAGAGATCGAAAGGGCCTTAAGAGATGGAAAGCTAACTCATCTGGTAAAAGGTGGAAAGCGTGATTACCGCCAAATACAAAGAAGAGATGAAGGACCAGATAACAAAAAACTCCGGAAATTAGAAACCCATATGATTCAAGGAGGTCAGCGGAGACCAAAGAAAAACTACAACAAGCGCACACAGGACAATTCGTGGCGCGAAAAGCAGGTTGTTTTTCCGGTTGTAAGAGGAGGCCCAAGAGAAAGAAGACCCATAGTCATCCCTGGAGTAATCGGTCACTACCAGACAGATTACATTTTCATCGACCCGGGGAGCACTGCGGATATCATCTATGAACAATGTTTTAACCAATTCGACCAAGAGGACAAAGCGCGCTTGGAACCGGCAGATTATCCACTGACCGGTTTCTGCAACGAAGCCGTTTTTCCTCTAGGACAGATATCATTCCCAGTGTTGCTCTCGGACGGAAGAAACTCAAGAACAGAAGAGGTCACATTCATGGTGCTACCAGCCCATTCAAGGCACGATATTCTGCTGGGAAGAGAATCCCAAGGCGACTTCAGCATGATCTGCTCCGGCCCACATTCAGCTGTGGGATTCCCAACAGAAACGGGAGTAGCAATAATATACGCAAGTAAGGAAGTCTTAGCAACAGACGAACTCAGACCCGCAAAGGCAAGCAAACCAGCACCACGCCAAGAGGCAGAAAAATGGGTGTTAAACAGCGCGTACCCGGAAAAGACAGTAACTTTAGGACCCGCAATGTCCGATCTAACGTGCGCGACACTAAAAAAGCTGTTGTTCCAAAATATGGATGTGTTCGCATGGACACCTGCAGACATGGTAGGTGTTCCATGGCACATAGAGGAACATCGACTAAATGTCTCTGAAGAAGCAAAACCGGTGGTGCATGCCAAGCGCCACTTGGGAGACATAAAGCACGACGCTATGAAAGAGCAGGTGATGGAGTTGTTAAATGCGGGAATCATCAGAGAAGTCAGATACCAAACATGGGTAGCAAGCCCAGTGATGGTCCAAAAGAACAACGGTAGCTGGAGAATGTGCGTAGATTACAAGGATCTGAACAAGGCATGTCCACGCGACTGTTACGCCTTACCAGACATTGATGAAAAGATTGACTCGCTAGCAACATTCCGATGGAAATGTTTCCTTGATTGTTACAAGGGGTACCACCAGGTACAGATGGCTGTGCAAGACGAAGACAAAACCGCGTTCCGCACACCGACAGGGCTATACTGCTACACCAAGATGCCTTTCGGTTTAAAAAATGCGGGCGCGACTTATCGAAGGCTCATGAATGAAACTTTCCACGATGCTATCGGCAAGTACATCGAAGTGTATATGGACGATTTAGTCATTATGAGCAATGAAGAGAATACAATGCTGATGAACATCCAGAAAACGTTTGACACCTTGCGCGGAGTAAGTATCAAGCTGAACCCAGCGAAATGCTCGTTTGTCATGGAAGAGGGAAAATTCCTGGGTTTCATCGTCACAAAAGACGGCTTCAAAGTGAATCCTGATAAGGTACAAGCAATCGAACGCATGCCTTCACCGTCGACAATCAAGGAGATGCAAAAATTGGCAGGGCGGTTGGCAGCACTAAACCGTTTCCTGGCCAATCACGCAGCCAAATCTTTCCCGTTCATCAAAACACTCCGCAATTGCATGAAGAAAAGCCAATTTCAGTGGACCCCGGAAGCCGAGAGCGCATTCCGCGAGATGAAAGATTGCCTCATCAAGTTGCCAACATTAACCGCACCAGTCAAGGGAGAACCTTTGGTACTATACTTATCAGCCTCCGACAGAGCAGTAGGAGAGTGCTACTTGTTGATCGACAAGGTGTCCAAACACCAGTTTACTATGTGTCACGAACATTGACCGACCCAGAAACCCGGTATGCCATCATGGAGAAACTAGTACTCGCATTGATCCATGCATCAAGGAGGCTACGCCGGTACTTTGCCAACCACGTCGTTCACGTATTAACAAACTACAATATTGGCAACATCCTCGCAAGGCCAGAAATTTCAGGAAGGCTAGCGAAGTGGGCGATAGAACTCGGGGGACATAATGTGGTTTTCAGGCCAAGACCGGCAATCAAGGGCCAAGTGTTAGCAGACTTCATGACAGAAGTGCCTGACGACAAGGATCGGGAATGTAAAGCAATGGAAAAAGCCGAAAGACAGCAAGTCGAAGAACCGTGGTTGTTATACACAGACGGCGCGTCTAACGAAGATGGCGCAGGCGCAGGGCTTCGGCTGGTGAGCCCTGACAAACATGAGTTCACCTACGCCATACGCTTGGATTTTAAGAGCACGAACAATGAAGCTGAATATGAAGCTTTCCTCGCTGGTTTAAGGTTGGCAATCAACATGGGAGTACGACACATCGAAGCGCATGTGGACTCCATGTTAGTGGCCGGACAAATCAACGGGCAATATGAAGCCAAGGGAGATACAATGGCGCTCTACCTGAGTCAAGTAAAGATGTTGCTACAAACCTTCTACTCCTACAAGGTGCACCACATTAATAGAAGTGAGAATAAACCAGCAGACGCGCTGAGTAAACTCACCTCTACAAGTTTCCAACACCTGGCGAAAGATGTGCGCATAGAAGTTTTAAGCAACCCGTCAGTACCACTGAGAGAAGTAATCGTTGTCCAACTAGGAACAACGTCTTGGATGACTCCGATAATCGCGTACCTACAATCTGGAATACTCCCGGAGAACAAAGCGGAAGCGAGGAAAATCCAGTACAAGGCAAAACATTATCAGATGGCTGATGGAATATTGTACCGGAAATCATACCTCGGGCCTTTGTTAAGATGTGTTGATCCAGAGGACGCAAATTATTTGATCAGAGAAGTGCACGAAGGGACCTGCGGCATCCATGCCGGACCAAGAATGGTTGTAGCAAAGGTGATGAATGTTGGGTACTACTGGCCCGGAATGCATTCAGACGTGGTGAAAGCTCTGAGGAAATGCAGCGGATGTCAAAGACATGCCCCAAAGACGATGGGTCCCAAAAACGAACTAGTACCCGTGACCACGGCGTGGCCATTTCAACAATGGGGAATAGATATGGTTGGTCCCTTTCCTGAAGCCCTGGGAGCTGTAAAATTCATAATAGTCGCAGTCGACTATTTCACAAAATGGGTAGAGGCAAAGGCGCTCGCATCAACCACAGCCACCCTCGTCAAAAGATTTATATGGGAACAAATCATATGCCGTTTCGGATTACCACTCAGGATCATCACCGACAATGGAACAAACTTTGCCGCAGACAGTCTTCAACAGTGGTTTCAAGAACTACACATTGAGCACACCTTCTCCTCGGTAGCACACCCACAGGGGAATGGTCAAGTTGAAGCCGTCAACAAGAGTATTGTCGACAGAATCAAGGCAAGGTTGGGAGAAAAAAGAAGAGGTTAGGTAGACGAACTGCCCAGCATCCTGTGGGCCCACAGAACGATGCCCACGACAAGCAACGGAGAAACACCATTTAGCTTAGTTTACGGGTCCGAGGCAGTAATACCAGCGGAGATAGGATTGCCGTCACCACGAATGCTCTCAATGAACCTGGTCAACAACGAAGAAGAAAAGAGGATCGACCTTGACCTCCTAGAAGAAAGGGGAGAGATGGCGGCAATAAACGAAGCAAAGTACAAAACAAAGCTGGAAAAGTATTACAATTCCAAAGTCCGAGTCTGCACCTTCAATCCGGGAGAATACGTCCTCAGAGACAACGAGGCCTCAAATGCTGAAAAACCCGGAAAGTTGGCTCCCAAATGGGAGGGTCCATATGTCATAGACGCAGTACTCGGAAAAGGGGCCTATAAGCTACGCACCATTGACAACCAGGAAGTTCCAAGAACTTGGAACGCTCAGCAGCTGAGAAAATGTTATATGTAAGAAGGTTATGTAACCGCAATGGCCGATTCGCCAACACATTTATAGTAATACAAGAAGTGTTTGGCTATCTCTATATCATGCAAATTTCTTTGTCACAACTGCATATATTACTTTGGGCATACACGAAAACATTAATGGCTCGACCATTAGGAAACGTTGTAGACCTCCAAGGCCTGTCACAAACAAGTGCACAGCCGGGTCAGATACACAACTAAAGCCTAACAAACGCCAAATAAATACTTCGTGCCCACATAAACACGAAAGCATCGAACACAGGACAAGCAAACATTGTAAGCACCCCCAAGGCTGAGCACAGCTAGGTCCACACAATAGCCTGTAATTCGATCACTTCGTACTCACGAACCAACCTGCGCACATAAACGACAGAATAAAACGTTGTAATAAACAACACAACCTGTCAGCGCCATCATTCATTCGTGATACCTGAATCAAAGTAATTATACATGCACATATTATGACGTTAACAAAATTCGCAATAAAACGAAGGCATATATTAACATATCAAACGTCAAGCATACCAAATTGTTCAGAAGCACGACAGATAAGCAAAAATTATAATTGTTCACAAACTTGTCAAATGATTACAAGGCCACCCAAGGCCATACGCGGCACGCAGGCCGGAAGCCTTCATTCCGGATGACTGGAACCAACACCTCCAGCCGCACGATCCTCATCTCCAAGAGCTCTTTTCAACAAGGCGACACCATCAGACCTTCGAGCCAATTTTTGAGCAGCATTAACAACAGCAAACTCTAAAGATGAGAACTCTTGTCTTTTCGCGGTATAAGCAGCACTACAATCCTCTTTCCATAACTCGAAGTGATGCTCCTTCTCATTATTGAGAGCCGCAGCTCTGCCCTCATTATAACCATCCTTGCGCCCGCTACTATACCCAGCCTGCCCCAACTCAAACAAATAGTTGGCAAGTTCATGGGAGTTCACGATGCGATCAGCAATCTACAAGAAACACACAAATAAGAAAAACAGTCCATGAAAATCATAAAATAAAACGAAGTAATTTACCAAAGGCACAGCGCGTGAAAGAAGCCACTTGCAATCTGCAGAGACCTCTCCAAGAAGAAGTTCAGAAGCCCTAGACTCCGCAGCTTTTTCCTGAAGAAGACGTTCAGCAGCCTCACGCTGTCTCGCGAGGTCTTCCAGTTTTGCAATACGATCAACATACTCCTTTTCTTTCTTCTCAAACGCAACACGTGCCTGTTGAGCTTCCTCAGCAAGCTCTGTCTTCTCACCAGACAAACGCACAATAGCGTCACGTTGAGTTTTCAGCTCGACATTGGTACCCTCACACGCAGCTTCCCAATTTTTCTGCTTGTCAACATTGGCTTGCTTCTCTTGGGCGAGTTTCTCTTCTGCATCAGATACCCTCCATATCAACCCCTTCTTCTCAACATTAAATTTTTCTCTCTCTTCCGCGAATAGCCTCTTTTCATTTTCAAACTCAAGAGTGTCCTCCCCCATCAGTTTCCACTCACGGACAATCTCCTGAGAAGTAGACAAGAAGTTAACCCCGGCACGAACGTGATCATCCAACAATTCTAACCGTCGGCGCCTCTTCTGAAATAACCTTTCAGCTGGGGGGAGAGACAGAGAGAAAAACTCATGACAGTTGTCCAGATCATTCATCCTGGAACCCTGGGTTAGATTCCAACGGGGGGCATGAGGAAGATCATCACAAGCAGGATTCTGTGTATCAAAAGAATCAGCATGCACTTTCTCAAACTGAGGGCTGCGGACAGCACCTGAAGTAGCCCCGCCATCGCCACCCGGAGGGCGCTTAGTATAAATGGTTTGACGTGAAGCAGTCTGACTGGACTCCACTGTAACATCAACGCCCTTACCTTTACCATCGCCACCAGCAACATCACCACCTCCTTCACCCACCTGCTCAGCATGAACATCGTCTTCTTTCCTCTTCTCACCAGAAGTATCACGAGGAGGAGTCAACCCAAACGTCCTCGAAGGCGGAGATTCTGGAGGAGTGATTTTCGAAAGGTCAATCTTGTGAGAAGTCTTGGCTGGCTTGGCACCTGCTCCAAAACGAGCATCACATTTAGAAAAAAAAAAGAAAAAGCAAGGAACCAGAAGAGACAAACAGGACAACTGATAGAACGAGTACCAGAAGCTTCATAAATTTTCTCCAACAGATTCCCTTGTCTCTGAGTAAAAACGCCCAGATCCACCTCCGATTCCGAAGGAGCCGGAGGAGTCTCCTTCTGAAGTTTAACCCTTTTCGACGCAAGCATAGCAGCGGCTTGCTCGTCAAGCTTCCATTTTTTATCATCAAACATTTTCTTCTTCATTATCTCTGTTAAAGTAGCGCGGTCTTCAGGATCAGATTCTTGATGTTTTTCTCCGGCCCCTAAACCGGACAATGTATAAGAAACTACAACGTAATCTAGGACAGGAAGAACAGAAGGTCGCTTACGAGGGGTCTCAGTGGCATGTTCCTCAGCCTTCTTTCCTTTTCCTTCTGCTTTTTCAGCTCTTGTTTTCCTCCTCGTTTCCAGCTGCTCCGCGGTCTCAACAGGAATCTCTACATCATCATCGATAGGTTCATTGACAGGCTCACGCGCAATCCCCTGTGCCGGACCTGGACGCGGGGAATGAGAAGTTAGGCCTTTACAAGATCCGTCAGAACCATCACTCGAAAGAATAACAACTTCATCCCGAGCAGGATTAACAGAATCATCATCATCCTCACTATCTTCACCTAAGACAGTGTTAGCATAGGAAGTAAAACTCTCGTTCGTGGGATGCAGGAAACGACCACGAATCTGATCCAACCAAGGTTGTTTCTCAGCCTTTTGCAACGCCTCAACCATGGCACCACCGGCTTTAGGATCCAGAACATTCAACAAGGTGTAACCCACTGGAAAAAACACGAAGATAAAGAGTAATGAACAACACAAGACAAAAATATATATGCAAAAGAGAGGCAAAAGGTTATGGAAAAACACATACATTTGTCATCATAACCATAAACTGGGACCCCCAATGGATGCTTAGGAATCCATTTCATACTCATACCGGCACCCACCAACGCCATCTCCTCAAGCTGAAGAATCGGAGTGGCCTTACGAGTCAACTTTTTATACCAGTCTTGTTCAGAAAAATCCGCAACCACATCAACCTTAGGGATACCTTCTTCCACCAACCGGTAATGCATATCCATAGGGATAACACCCCGACGAATATAGAAAAACTTTTGCTTCCAGTCATGAAGACTCTTCAACGGAACAGAGCAAACAGGGGCTACACCGGTCCGGGCATTAAAAGAATAAAAACCGCTAGTGTACGTAATGGTATAAAAGACGTTGAACATCTCAAACGTCGGATCCAAGCGATTAGCCATACAAACAAACTCAAAATGGGTAACACGGGGAAGCCCGATAGCATTAATTTGAGAAAGATAGAGCCCGTAGTTCCTCAAGACGTCGGCGGTAAACTTGGTGATTGGAAGTCGGAAATTGCCCTCTCGGAAAAACGCAGCATACAAAGTCATATAACCAGGGGGTGCATCCATAGCAGTCGAACCGGCGGTCGGATACTGGGCCCCCCATTCCGGCAAGAAACCCATCTCCCTCACAAGATTGTGGAACTCCTCTTCCTTCCACCCTATGACCGCCTGGTCAGGACCCGGAGGAGCTTTCCCTTTATTCCTCTTCTTCCTTGACGACGGATTTGCACCAGACATTGTGAGAAAACGAAGAAATAATGTAGATGAACTCAAGAAAAGAGGAACCAAGACAAAGGAAGAAGAGAGAAAACCGGAGTTCAAAATTTGAATAGTGAAGAAAATGGAAGAAACCACCATATACTTATACCCATCGCATTTAATGCGATGGGTAGTGGGCCGTCAGGGTCTGAAAAAGCAGTCAATAGGGGAGAGACACGTCAGAAGAGAGAGAAGGCGGCACCTCTTTTTTCGGGAGCAGGTGAACAGACGCCTGACACTTCGCCGAAAAGTAACTGACAGTGACTGAAAAGGCGCTTGTTCACCTTCGATAAGACAGGAGAGACGTGACAGCCACATCAGTCACTCCTTCCCAAGACAAACAAAACTTCCTCCTGAAGACAACAGCAAGTGCCATGCGCCATGCGTCCACTTGGCTCAATTTTACAAAGTAGTCAAAACCCATGCGCCATGCGTCCATTTGGCTCAACTTTTACAAAGTTGCCAAAACCCACGCGCCATGCGTCCATTTAGCTCAGCTTTCACAACTGCCAAAAACCATGCGCCATGCACCCATCAAGTGCAACATCTAAGGTCTCCCATAACAAACGCACACCATAAAAAACACTACCTTCATAAGTCCAGAATCCCTCCTAGACGATCAACTCAACTAGAAGGCACACTGGACTAGGGGGACTTGAAGAGGTATGTTCCCAATTCCTTGCCCACATGGCAAGGACCACACCACTTTTCCATCATACATGGCGCTGACATCAACGAGACCATCCAGAAGCTTCTGGAAAATATCAAGGTGGCACCAAAGATGTTCCATCCGACATAAAGGACAACACGTGTCACCAGTCATCAGGCGCTAGGTAGGCCTGCAACGGATCAAGGAGCAGTCCGACAACACCAGTACGACGTCTCCAAAATAGGCAAATGTGAGTGCGCCACGTGTACCACTACACTGACCACAGCAGAGGAGACCAAAGGGATATTCCCCTTGGTCGGACAGCTGGCGCGCAACCACAGCTGGCACTGCTGCTCCTCCCTCTTTCTCCCTCCGGCTATAAATAGGACCCTTCATCATCCAGGTTGAATCACCTTGCTCTTTAGACTCTCACACTTAACACACACTGTTTATTCTTCCTCGGAACAGTACTTATTCTCACGCCGGAGCCTGGTTAAGAGGGAAACCCCCACCTTCCCCTCTTAACGAGACTAACGGTGTTGCTGTTTTGCAGGATCCGAGTCATTTCCACGAGTAAGAAAGGAGATTGAACCCACAGAAGAAATAACCCCACAGATTAACCCTGGTGTTAACCTGTGTTTCATCAGTCGCTGATGCTCGGCTTTGACTTTCGAACAGGTAAGACACTTAGAGACGTATACGGCAATGTCTCTCTTCATAACTGGCCACCAATAGGATGTACGTAGATCATGGTACATCTTGTCAGCACCAGGATGAATTGAGTACTTGGATTTGTGTGCCTCGTTCATAATGAGATCACGAAGATTGTCGCGATCTGGTACCCAGATGCGATCACGACAGTAAAGCAGACCATCAGATTTCGAAGCGAGTAGGTCTTCAGTAGCTCCACGTATTTCTACGGACATGGAACCTTCATTGATAGACGAGTATTGCGCTTCACGAATGCAATTGTGAAGATCGCTCGAGATATGAAAACAGCGAATATAATCTATGTGAGTCTTACGACTGAGTGCATCTGCCATGACATTTGCTTTACCAGGGTGGTAGCGAATCTCGCAGTCATAGTCGTTAAGTAATTCCACCCAACGTCGTTGACACATATTAAACTCTTTTTGGTCAAAGATGTGTTGTAGGCTCTTATGGTCAGTGAAAACCACACACTTTGTACCGTATAGGTAGTGTCGCCAAATCTTTAACGCAAAAACAACTGCGCCAAGCTCGAGGTCGTGGGTAGTATAATTCTTCTCATGTATTTTGAGTTGAGGAGAGGCATAAGCGATGACTTTGTCCCGTTGCATGAGAACACAACCAAGACCACGATTTGAGGCATCGCAATACACCACGAAGTCGTCATTCCCATCGGGAAGAGCGAGGATAAGAGCTTTACAAAGCAGCTCTTTGAGAGTCTGAAAAGATTCCTCTTGCTCAGGACCCCAAGCAAAAGGTTTCTCTTTTTGAGTTAACGAAGTGAGAGGAACGACGATTTTTGAAAAGTTCGAGATGAATCAACGGTAATAACCCGCCAATCCTAAGAAGGAACGTATTTCCGAAGGAGATTTAGGCGCGGTCCAATTCTTCACGGCTTCGATTTTAGAAGGATCAACATGGATTCCTTTTTCACTAACCACGTGCCCAAGGAATTGGACTTCTTTGATCCAGAACTCGCATTTAGAAAACTTCGCGTATAAGCGTTCGACACGTAAGAGCTCGCGTATAAGACGAAGATGACGTTCATGATCGGCTTGAGATTTAGAATAAATGAGAATATCATCAATGAAGACGATCACGAAGCGATCCAAATAGGGCTTACAGACACGATTCATGAGATCCATGAACACAGCGGGTGCGTTGGTCAAGCCAAAAGGCATAACCACGAACTCATAGTGCCCATAGCGAGTGCGAAAAGCGGTTTTGGGGATGTCCTCATCGAGAACACGAAGTTGGTGATAACCAGAACGAATGTCGATCTTGGAGAAACAGGTAGCGCCTTGAAGTTGATCAAAGAGATCGTCGATACGCGGAAGAGGGTAACGATTTTTGACGGTGAGGTTGTTATGCTCACGATAATCGATGCACATGCGGAAAGAGCCATCCTTCTTTTTGACGAAGAGCACAGGAGCACCCCAAGGTGAGGTACTTGGACGAATGAAACCCTTATCGAGGAGTTCTTGAAGCTGCGTAGATAATTCTTGCATCTCAAAAGGTGCAAGACGATAAGGAGCTTTGGCAACAGGAGTCGCACCAGGTACGAGGTCAATACGAAAGTCAACAGATCGAGGTGGAGGAGGACCAGGCAAATCTTCAGGAAAGACGTCAGGGAAGTCGCGCACCACTGGAACATCACCTACGCTTTTTCCCTTGCCCTTTTCTTCCACAACGTGGGCTAAAAAGGCAAAGTACTGTTTGCGTAAGTATTTGTTCGCTTGTGTGCAGGACATCAACTTCAGTCCCCTTGAAGGTCGATCTCCATAGACGTGCAAAACATCGCCAGATGGAAGGGGTAAACAAACGTACTTCTCATGACAAGCGATTTCAGCATGGTTCTTTTGAAGCCAATCCATGCCTATGATGACGTCGAAACTACCCAATTGCATGGGTATGAGGTCGATGGTAAAAACGTGCTCGTTAAGAGTAAGACGACAATCGAGGAGAACGGAATCGACTAAGATGGATTTGCCATTGGCGACTTCAACTGAAAATGACTTAGGTAGCTTAGAGCGTGCACAATTTAACAATGATTCGAATTCTAAGGACACAAAGCTTTTGTCCGCACCAGTATCAAACAGTATCGAAGCATAAAGATGGTTAACAAGAAACGTACCGTTAACGACATCATTGTCGTTGCGCGCTTGATTTGCGTTCAGGTTGAAAGCGCGTCCACGAGGAGGTTGTTGTTGCTCTTGATTCCATTGTGGGCATTGAGGACGAAGATGATTAGCATCCCCACATTTGAAACAAGCCCTAACTGGTCTTGCGTTTTGAGGAGCAGGTGGAGCTTGTTGTGCTTGCTGAGCTTGTGGCGCTTGTTGTTGTTGATAGCTACGGCAAAACGCGGTATCGTGCCCATAACGGTTGCAATTGGTACAGCGGCGACACTTGGCATTGGGGGGATGGTGATAGTTACAAGTGGCACACTTGGGGTGAATCCCAGTGTACAACTTTTGGGTGTTATCAGGAGCAACAGGATTTGGGTTAATGGGTGGCACAATCGCGTTGCAAACGGGGTTCGATTGCTTTCGCTTCTTCCTCCTATTGCTACTCGACTGTTGGGTAATTTGATTGGCTGGCTTAAATGAAACGGGGTTTGCGGCTTGCTTATCGCGAATGCGATTGTTGTTTAGGGAAGCGGCCAAACGGTAGACAGCTTCGATATTGTCGAGTTTGGCTGCCTCGATCGTATGCGCATGCTAGAAGGTAACCCATTGATGTACTTCCTTATCTTGCGTTCGGTGGTCATAACGAGGTGAGGAACAATGAAGCTAAGTTGTTTGAAGCAAGTAGTGTAGGCTAGGTTCTCATCACCCACTTGCTTTAGAGCCCAAAATTCTTCTTCTAACCTTTGTTGCTCATGCGGAGGGCAAAATTCTTCCATCATGAGGGTCTTGACTTCTCCCCAGGGCAAAGCATAAGCCTCTTCGTTCGAACGGATGTTCCTTTCGTTCGTCCACCACTCGAGAGCTCGGGCTTGGAATACCCCAGTCGCACTACGCGTTTTGAGCTCTTCGGGGCATTCACTGTTGATGAACGTGACCTCCATGCCATCAAACCACTCGAGCATGGCGGTCACCCCATCGTTGCCAGTGAATGGCTTGGGGTTGCACGACGAAAAGTGCTTAAAGTTAAACGAGACGGGCTTGCGTACTTCGACCTTAGAGTCGACGGAGGAGTTTGGAGTGTCGGAAGCTCGAATTTCGGTAACGACCTTTGGGACGATGCGCGCAATTTGATTGGCCATGAAGACCATCATCTTCTTCTTGGAGCGAGACCTTGACATCTTAGACGTTTTGGAGTGACGGGAAGACATCTAAGATTCAAAAGAACGAATAGGTGAGACTTGATCATAATGTTTGTTTAAGAAAATTGTTTTTATGAAATGATTCGTATAACATAAAGTGTCACATAGCATAAGGGTTCAACTTGATTCACATAGCATACAAAGGTTTAAACGTCTCATATAGCATAATCATGAATTTCATATAGCATAACGTGAATAAATGAAAGCATTGTAAATTTAGTTTGTTCACGAGAGATTATTATTGTTTTTTTTATTGCGATAAACGTGCGAAATAGGTAAAAAAAATTTGAAACGAATGAACGTTCAAGTATAAAATCACATATAAATTGAGATACATAAAAGAGAGGCTCAATAAAACATTGGATTGTTTCGGGTAGAGAAACGTCGACTATTCCAAAGTGGGTCGAAAGTTCTTTCGAATTAGAGAAAACGTGCTTTGGCCTATAGGTAAGATACTCTCGTCGAGAAGCGATTAACGATATCTTACCCTTCCAGTTACTACACGTCTCTAATCGATTGAAACAATCGGGACTTTGGCGAGATTGAAAATCGAGGAATGGGACTTAATCGACGAGATGCGGGTTTCACCCCTAACTTGACGATTTCGTACCCTAAATGTGGTTGGTACTCGTCGGGTCAAAATAAAATTTCGACACTTTGACGAGGGTCCACTAGAGTTGAAATGGAAATTACCATTAAGTTGTGGATTTCACTCCTAGCTTAATGGTGTAATTTCGTGCAAAAATAGTTTAAGGTAGAATGAGAGTCGTTTACCAAATTGTGGGTTTCACGCCTATTTTGGTAAAGCCGTCTCGTTTATGTTACAAGAGTATTCAAATAAACAAAAGTGTATTCATGTTAGCCTTAGGAAAGGCATATAAATTTAATCAAACAAGAAGTATAGCTAGGAAGCATGCAAGGTAGAGTACATAAGTTTTAAACATCAAATAAGAGACAAAGTTCCTAAAACTATAGACTAGGGCAAAGCATTCCTACTTTTTCCTAATTCCCTATAGTTATGGCTCTGATACCAATCTGTCACACCCCAACTGATGGCGGAAACATCGGGATGAGACGAAGTGTGTAGATTGTAAGAGACTTCATAACACTATGTGACAATATTAATTTAATTCAAATTTCATTTCAAAACTAATTGTCATACAAGGTTCAAATAAAATAACAACATTGTTTCATAATAAAACATAACAACAAAAATAGATGATTTAATCTAGGTGTGTATCTAGTCCACCCTAAATCTTGTTTCATCTTGCAATATCACTTCATCAATTAACCTGCAACATGTATTAAAATAGAGTTCAATGCAAAAGCAAAGGCAAGTATACAAGTTTTGTTACATAGCATAAATAGAATAAAAAGTGCTCATATCCAACATGATTCATAATATGTGAGTACTAGTATGCAAATATGGCGTACAATATGTTCAAACCCGAGAATACAACGCATTAAAAGAGCCTAATCCCAAGAGTTTAGCGGGTGGTAACATGTTTAACTTAACAATACCCAAAATAATAGCGGGCGGGGTGTTAATCCTATAGCGCTATAATTGTTAAGGGAGGCTAGCAAAGTTAATGAACATATATCGACCAAGTAGTTTACATAGCATACGAGAATAACAAGTACCACACATAGTTTCATGTTAAGCATGGATAGAGTATGTTAAAAAAATAGTTTGAGTGTCATTTTGTATAATATACATGTTGCATCCCAAAATGGTAAAAGGGAAAAGGGATCGAGTATACTCACGGTGTTTGCAAGCTTTCCTACTTGATGTTCCGTGAGTGTTAGTTGTTTTAGATTAGAGCACCTTGTCCTCCTACACAAGGAACATAGGTGTGTGAGTTGGGGATAACGGTAGAGTATAGATTCGGAGTTTAAAAAAAAATGCAAGAACATAAACATAGAAAAATATCCATCCATTACATATGATGTTTTAGATGGTATACTTACTAACTTGATAATAACCACTTATTCATCACCAAGGGTTCGGTTTGTTTGTATATTACATAAGTATTACATAGGTTATAGTAGATCATATATGTCAAGCATGAGGTAGAAGACTAAGGTCTTCATTTAGGCACCTCAAAGTGTCATAGAATTCATACATGAGGTAGGAAGGACAAGCTCCCATTTAGGTACCTCTTTTGTTCACCACTACACTTCATGTAAAAACAATCAAGGAGGGTCTTGAACTTACATAAGAAATGAAAGGAAACAACTATTCTATGAGAAAAATATCAAGAAGAGAGTGGATGTTTATGATAGATAGCCCAAGCTAGTCTAACCATCACACTTTTACCAAGCTTCAAGCTTGAACACTTCTTCTGGGTAAAACCCTAATTAAAACAGAAAGTTTATGAGGTTAAATCCTATGATTTTAAGTGTCTCAACCTTGTTTTTAAGCCCAACCAATCATTCATTTGATTGTGAGCATTAGGACATAGGTTTGAGATGAGAAAGCTCAAGTTTGATGAAGTTTATCAAAGTATTTGTATAAAACAGAAAATTTCTTGCACTTGTAACCCTTTTATGATGATGTTCCATCCTTGGTTTTCCAGGGAAAACCTATGGAAACACTCCTAGGGTTGTTACAAGTGCTAAGAAGCAAGAAAGATTGGGAAAGATGGAAGATAAGTGAGGTTAAACTCACTTTTACAACTTGGAATGATTATGACTTTTGCTACTGTTTTGCACCAGAATTTTGAGTGTTTAGAGAGTGTATTAGAGAGTTTGTAAAGTGATTCAAGTGTGGGATTGAGTTGGGTTTTATAGAGGGTGTTTAGGTGAGGTTTGGTGGCTATTTAATGGAGAAAACACACCAAAGAAACACAAAATGGACCAATCCTTGAGCTTAAAACACATTCTGCCGGATTAAGGTGCTAGCGTAGCGCGAGCATCAAGGCCCTTACCCGTGGCGCTACGCAACGGGGTACAATGTTCGAAATCAAGTTTTAAAAACGCCATTTTGGCCCCTGTAGTTTATAGTTGAGTGTTTTTGAGAGTTTTAGGGGCTGTTCTTGTCTTATAAGTGTAGTTTAAGGGCAAGACAAGCATGAGTATCATAAACCAAGTATAATTGAGCGTATAAATGTCGTAACTGAGTATCGTTTACGGTCAAAACACGTTTTATGCATAAGTTTAGCGTATTTACAAGTTTAGCACATAGTTTCCAAGAATAATGAATAAACATCAATTGTTTCACTAAATCAAACGTATGAGCATATATAAGGTGTGTACAACATGTATGTAACAAAATACGAGTTTTATTAATGATCCAAGTCTTGGGTTTTACAACGATTACAACGAAAAGACGATTACAAGAATGCAAAGTTTCCAATAATAGAAATACGAACAAGGCTTTCTATAAATGGAAAGTACAAAAGAGCCGGGCGTTACAAACAAATCCCTACGCGACTGCTTTATAAACATAAACTCGATCCGCAAGCTAGCTTTCTTCTTCGCGAAACATAAATACATAACTAGCGCGACCCGACCCCCTTATCAACCCGACCCGATCTTTTCTCCTTCGTTGCTCGACGGTTTACCTTCATTGTTGTCCCATTAGATTCGTATTGACAGAGAATACGATTATATACCTTTTAGTTATCATTTACACCTCTTAAAGGACTTAATAAAATCGGGTTACATCACCATTAAAAATTAACAAGAACTCGATAAGTCATCTCACCAATTCGATAACATTAGATTACAAAACTCATAGCATTCAATTCCTTTGCTCATTTCACACAAAACCCTACTGACATTTTACATTATCATCAATTGTGCAACACGAATTAAATCGAAGAACAAATTGTTGGTGCATACGTCTGTCGACTTCGTCTTGTATCGAGTCTTGTATTAAGAATGTTATCAGGGCACGTAGTTCGAGAAATTAGGGTTTAGATGTAATTTCGCTTGAAGCATGTAATTTCGCTTGAAATAGACATTGGCTATTTCAAAAGAAATTAGACCTTTGTAATTTCGCTTGAAATGGCCAGTGCTACTTTCAAGCGAAATCAGCTCCACTATAAATACCCTTGGAGCGAAATCATTTGAAATATTTGTAATTCCGGTACCGAAGTGCTGCCGACGTGTCTACTGATCTGGAAACTTGTTATAATCAATAAACAAGACAATTTAGTGTGAATCAAGCTGTTTTCCAAGTCAATTCATCTGTTTCCGCCTTTTGAATTGATAAGAACTCTTCTGATTGACTCGTTTGGGTCACAAAACGTTCCTACAAGTGGTATCAGAGCTCAGGAGGAAGAGTTCTTGCCAAAACAACCATAAAATATGTCTTCTACACTTTCTTTTTCAAAATTCACAAATTTTTACGGTCAAACTGACTTGAATTTCACATATTGTGTGCGAAACAGTGTTTTAATGAATCCTTGAAAGAATTGGACATTTATTCGATCTAAAACTGGTAAAATTGGTTAATTTCGCTTGAAAATCAGATCATTCATGATGATGTCAGCATAATTTCGTTTGAAATTGCACTTAATTTCGCAAGGAATTAGTATTTTGCTTGAGTGATTCCGTTTGAAATAGCCTTATTCCGCACCAGAGTGTAATTTCGGTTGAAAATTTTCAAACGAAATTAGTAATTTCGATTCAAGTTGCTATTCCGTTTGAAAGGGCTTTGTTTCACACGAAATCAGGTAATTCCGTGTGAAGCTAGTATTTCGTTTGAATAGGTAATTCCGTGTGAGATTGAGATTTCGTTTGAAAGTGTTGATTCCGTTTGAAAAGGCTTATTTTGTACCAAAAGGTTATTCCGCGTGAAACTTAATTCCGTTTGAGCATTCTGATTTTGTGAAAAAGTTTATCGAATCATGGAAGAGGAATTCTATAATGCGTTTGCTACAGCCCCGACTACTCCGGTTGCCATTGCTCAGAATATGAACATGGAAAACGAAATTGGAACGTTACAAAAACCCCCGAAACTCATGGGAATTGAAGAGTATTATGGTTGGAAAGATCGGTTTGAAAACTGGATTCAAGCTAACCATTTGAGGTCTTGGGAGTGTATCGAGAAAAAGTATGTCAAGCCACGTACAGATTTGGGAGTTATTAAAACAATTTCTGAATTTACGGACAAAGAACGAGACATGTATAAAGCTGAAAAGATGATGATCAGTCTGTTACAGCAAGCTATTAAAGAGGACATCTTCATTTTGCTTCAGCACGACAATACTTCACGGTCGATCTGGGATGCTCTTAAAACTAAATTTGAGGGTAGTGAGAAGATGATTAGGAGCAAGAAAGCATTACTTAAGAAAGAATTTGACTTGTTTTCAAGCTTGCCGGGTGAATCATCAAAGAAACTGATTGAAAGATATTGCCATTTAGTGAGAACTATGTCTTTGTTAGAAATTGTCAAAGATCAAGAAGAATGGGTCGACAAGTTAGCTGATGCATTACCTCAGAAAGAATGGGGTACGTATTTGATGATCTTGAAAAACACAGGAGAATATGACAAGTTAACTATTTCACAGTTCATTGAAAAGATTAAGGGACAAGATCTGGAACAACAGAAGATTGCAAGAATGAACAATCCGAGTGGTCAACAAGATGTTAAGATGTACTACAAAGGGAGTGTTCAGAATACTGAATTAAGTCCAAAAATCCAAACTGCTTTTAATGCCGAAAACTCATCTGAAACAATCAATCAAAGTTCAAACAGCAGCAACAGTGGATTCTCTTCATATCCAAGTGTTAATCCGAAAGCTTCAAGCTCAAGTCATCAGTTTCAAAACTCAAACAACAGTAATGGTCAAGTGTTGAATTGTAATATAGCATTGCATCTTCAGAATGGTCAAAATTTTTCTGAAGAGATTGCCAAAAGTCACACGTCGTTACTTGCTACTGTGTTGGAATCATATGAAGGATTTGTTGCAGGGAGAATCGGGAATCCTATGCTAACGAAAGAGGATTACGATCAGATAGATGCAGAAGAGATGGAGCTCATGGATATCAAATGGTGTTTAGCTAGTGTTTTGAGGAGAGCTGAAAAGTTCAAGATGATTACAGGAAGAGATGATTTTAGAGATGCAAATGTTTCTACGTTGGGTTTTGATAAATCTAAAGTTACTTGTTTTCGATGCAGGAAGAAAGGACATTTCAAAAGGGAATGTAAAAATCAAGAAGCAAGTGAAGCACAGAATCCATTTGGAAAAGATTATTACTATCGGAAAGCCATTTACCAACAAGTTGCTGATCAACCATACAAACAAAAAGAACCACAAACTGCTCATGCCAAAATGATCGTAGAAGCAAATAAGAAAGCTTATTTTGGTATCATTGATCAAGATGATGAAAAAGTGGCAGAAGGTTTCAATTGGGACAAATACGTTCCACCTGATTCAAAAATGGTAGCTCTCACTGCACAAATCATCCAAGAGCCATTTTTTGATCAATCATCATCTGATGATAGTGATGATGAAGAGGAGATACATATTAATATTGCAAAAACTCGTTTATCTCCTAAAAGTTTTCAATTTTATTTTGCATATAAAGTGAAGAAGCTGAAAGAGAAACGTGCATCAAAGAATCAGAAACAGGTAAAAAGTGAGAGTGTTGTTCAGGAAAAGATTTCTGAACAAAGTGATGAAGACAAAGCTACTGAGCAGGCAGTTGAAATTGAAGAAGTGGTTGAAGTTGAAAAGATTATCGAAGTGGAAAAGATTGTTGAAGTCATAAAACCTTGTTTGAAATGTTTAGAGTCATGCAAGCAGTGTGAAGAAAAAGATGAGAAATTAAGTGAGCAGGATAAGATGAAAGAGAATTTATTGTTCAATCTCAATTATGTGAAAGAATCATATGACGTGTTGAATAAAACAGTGACTGGTCTACAGAAGACAAACTCTGAAAGAGATGATGCGTTGACCATGATGAATGCTGTGATGATGACAAAGCAGAAGGCTATTAATCATTATATTGAAGAATGTGCTAAGTTGAAGCAGGAGTTGGAGACAGAAAATATAGAGAATGAAAGAATCAGACGATTACTTCAAAGTTATTCTAGTTCTGATTATTTAATTAATAGAATTTATCCAACTGTTGCAGGTATGGAAGCCTTTCAAGACAAGAAGTCTGAGGAAAAGGATACTCGTAAGAAACAAAGTGCAAATTATAACAAGTGTCCGCCTCCGATTTGGGAAGGTTATTCTCCCAGAAAACCGAATGAGGAGCAAGTCAAAAAGGCTGTCAATATAAAGCTAAAATCCGAAACAACTGATGATTTACCAGAAAACATTGACGTTACTTTTACATCGTCTGACACTGATCATGAGTCCGAGTTAATAAAAAAGGTGGTCGATCAGGTGTTGGATAAAGATGAGGAGTTTGAGTCAAAATCCGAGTCTGGAAGTTCAAGTTCGTCTGTTAAAAGTTCGAGTTCGTCAGTTAACAGTTCAAAAATGTCTGTTAAACGGGTTTACAATAAAGAATTCTTATTATCAAAATCTAATTTGGATGTCGAACCAATCAAAGTGGCATATACTTTGAATGATTCAGACAAATTATATTCTGATGAGAAATTTCCAATAAGAGGTGTTAAACCAGAAATGATCAACAAGGTTTTCAAATTAACAGAAATTAATATTTATAAAATAAAAGATGTAAATCTTAATGAAAAACATAAAAAGTACACCTCAAGAATTCAACAACGTTTAAACAAGAAAAAAAGTTACAGTTCTGGTTCAGGTTATCGAAAGAAACCAAACCATAACGGTAATTTCAAAAAGAAAGGTCTTGGTTTTATTCCACCGAAATACCATAAAAATGAGAAAATTTATAAATAAAAAACTGTATTTGTTTCAGGAACAAGTTCGGAAGAAGAAGAAAAGAGCTCATTCTGGAAGCAATCAAACAGAGAATTCCTTGTTAAGAAGCAAGAAGAAATGAAGAATGGAGCTTATCAAAGAAAGGAAACAAGAACCTGTTACAGATGTCAAGAAGTTGGACACATTGCCTGGAATTGTCCTAAGGCAACTAACATCAAACAGGAAGTTGTTTATAAACTCAAAGGAAAAATTGTTGAGAAAAATGAACAACCAACTGAGAAATTCAAAGTTTTTAAAAATTCAACATATGAAGTTGGTGAATGTTCAAAGAAAAATTTTTACAAAAGAAGGGTGAATTCTGATAATCAAATATGGGTTGTTAAGAAATCTAATGTGAAATCTGGCGATGAATCTGATTCAACAAAGTCAGAGGAGCCACAAGTTGAGGTTAAAGAAGAAAACTCAGTTCCTCCAATGGATGATGAGAACTTTCCACCATTGAGGACTGAAAATTTCAAACAAAAGGTTGGTAAAGTTGAAATCTCAAGTCAATTCTATTCTGAGAAGAAAGAATTCGATGTTGAGAAAGCATTCAATGGGAATGTTAAAAAGATTTTTGGAAAAATGATTGATGGAAAGGTCAAAGGGGTAAAAGATTTTTATGCAACAAAAAAGGAAACTTATTACCCGACTGAAGATGATTTGGTTACACCTAAAGCAGGTCAGGCTTGGGTGTCTGTGTTCTTTACTTAAAAATCCTGCCTTGCCGGAGCTTCCAAATTGGTAATCGCGGAGCATGAATCGACATCATTCTTAAAAAATTGTGTTTGTGAAGCATTTAAAAATTGTTAAATTCTACAGGTTGTGGATTTGCCGGAGCTTCCAAATTGGTAATCGAGGAGCATGAATCGGCATCATTCTTAAAAAATTGTGTTTGTGAAGCATTTAAAAATTGTTAAATTCTACAGGTTGTGGATTTGTCGGAGCTTCCAGGTTGGTAAGTGTGAAGCAGGTATCGGCATCTTTCTTGAGAAATTCACGTTTGTGATATTTCGACTTACAAGTGGTAAATCAGGGACATTAAGTTGTACTTGATTTTCTACAAGTGGTGTTTGTTGATTGTTCTTAAAATTGTTAAATATTTTTTCCAAGTGATTGATGAAAGAACAATGTGATGAATCCCCTAACCAACAATTGGTTTGTGATGAAAACAAAACTTATTTTCCGGAAAAACCGTTTTGATTAAAACAAACTTAAGTGTTTTGAAATCTTAATGGGAAAATAGTTTGTTGTAAGGGGGAGTTCTGATTGTTTATGCCAAGTAGATGGCGAATTGAAGTAATTCGATATCAGTTGTCATTTTTCTTGTACAGTTTGTTTTCAAATTTCTTTTAATGATTTTGCATTTTAGGGGGAGTAAGAAATTTCAGAAAATCCAAAAACATTTAAAAATTTGAAAAACTCAAAAACATGATAAAATCAAAATTGAGTTTTGTTGAAAAAGATGAAATGATAGTACATCAGTGGACGATCACAACATGCTAAAGAATTGGAAAGTTTAAATGTGATAAACGGTCTCACTGATGATGTGCCAGTAGGTTTTTACACATTTAGTAGATTGTGACGAGATATAAACCTAAATTTCAAACTTGCTTATATCGTGGGGAACATCTCTCGGATATATGGGTAACCCCCGAAATCTTGTTTGAAAGGTCCCTTTTTCTGAGATACTAGGTCTTTATACTCAGTGATATCTGGGGTATTATCCCGGGACTTCTGATTTTGCGGAAGCAATGGCCTAGTCCCCGGAGAATACTTTCCGTTTGCTTGAAATATAGCCCACCCTCAGTACAAAAAATGATGAAACATTGTAAAATGCTAATCATGTGCTGTTGAAGAAAAGATTCTCTAAAGTGAACACACCAAAAGTCGAAGCCGTCATCTCTCTAATTTTGCGGAAGCAATAGCCTGAGCTCTCACGGCCCTCGCAATTTAACCCTTTACAGATATCATCTAGGTATACTCACCTGTAAGACTGAATATTGAGATCTGGATACGGGAGTATATTCTGAGGTGGGACACGCGAATAAGTTTAAGTCGCTTAAAACATTAATCTCGTATCTCGAAACAGTTGAACTTTGTGTGAAAATTTAAGTGGATCAGTATACTGACAATCTAAGTGAATCGTTTAGAACTTAAAATGTATAAAGCTTAACGGTGTTGGTGATTTGTCTCAAAAACTGATATGATTCTCTTACACAAACTCACAAAAATATTGGTGTGTAAATATTTCTTTATTGTATTTCATTTAAATTCTAAAATCCAAAAAGATTTTCAGTGTGTTTTAGCATAAATTTTGAAAAATCCAAAAAGATTTTCGACAACTGATGATTGAAAAACTGATTTTCAAAATTTCGAGTGCTAAACATGATGAATAACAGGGTTGGGAAAGTTTGTTTGGAATGAAGAAGATTGTTTGAAATGAAAAATTTGAATATTTTGTTTACAAGTGGTTCTTAAGAGGCTAAAATTGTAAAACTATTTGTTAGTTGATGTTTCTTGAAAAAGTTTAAATTTGTCAAATTTTTAAATTTTGTGAAATCTTACGTTGAGGTAGAGAATGTGTAGGTTATGGCTATGAGAGAGCCAGGTTGCAAATTCTAGAACCTATGAAAGCCAGACTACGATCCCAAGCAATCTTTAAGGGGGAGTCTGTTGATATAGAGCTTAAGGAATCAAGTTTGATGGATGCTTACACTGTCAGATTCTGAGAAAAGAAGCCAAAAGACTGATAAAGACCGAAGACAGTGAAGACTCGACACTTAAGGCTCGTCAACATCCGAGGGGGAGTCTGTTGGTGCATACGTCTGTCGACTTCGTCTTGTATCGATTCTTGTATTAAGAATGTTAGATCAGGGCACGTAGTTCGAGAAATTAGGGTTTAGATGTAATTTCGCTTGAAGCATGTAATTTCGCTTGAAATAGACATTGGCTATTTCAAACGAAATTAGACCTTTGTAATTTCGCTTGAAATGGCCAGTGCCACTTTCAAGCGAAATCAGCTCCACTATAAATACCCTTGGAGCGAAATCATTTGTAATTTTTGTAATTCCGGTACCGAAGTGCTGCCGACGTGTCTACTGATCTGGAAACTTGTTATAATCAATAAACAAGACAATTTAGTGTGAATCAAGCTGTTTTCCAAGTCAATTCATCTGTTTCCGCCTTTTGAATTAATAAGAACTCTTCTGATTCACTCGTTTGGGTCACAAAACGATCCTACACAAATTAGGGCTCATAAGTTCTTCACGCGATATCTCCTTCAATCCGAGGGCAAATCATGCGATGCTTAAGTCCATTGTGTTTAATTTTTTATGTTCTACGAAACCCTACTATCCATTTGTGTGATAGGAGGGCAAATGAATTCGAATTAGATTATTGTTGAAATTAGGGTTCTTAGCTCTTAGATTTTGGGGCTTTTGATCTTAGACTTATGTTTTGGTGAAAGTGGAAGTATGTTTATGCTATATATCATGTTAGTTTAATTTGTGTAATTTTTAGATATCATATGGATTTATTATGAATTTTGCATGTTTATAGCATTTAGAAAATCAAATAAAAATCTAAATTTATCAAAATAAAATCATGTAAATAATGTTTATGATTTTTACAGAATATATAATGTCATGGAATTTTTATATTTTTTTTTATGATTTTGGTGAAATATTTTATAATAAAAGGACAAGTTAAAATATTAAACGAATTAAGTCTTTTACAAATTTAATTATTTTGTATAAAAATACAAGATAAATTCGAATTCTTGATGTATAAATTTATTAGACGAATTTTATTAATTTGTCCAAAATTTAAGCATTTACATAATATGTATATATAGCATAATAAATTTTGTGTTATTATCATAATTCAGTTTTATTATTTATTTATACAAATATATGTTTATTAACAAATTTACTAGACTTAGTTTATACAAAAGTAGATAAATAATGACATAAATATTTTTATGTTATTATTACGGATTGTCATTCTAATAACAAATAACAAATTAGTATTTATGATGGAAATTATTTTATGTATTTTAGGTTATACAAAAGCCCTTAAATCTTAGGATTACTTTTATAGTTTTATTATATTGTTTGATTTGTTTAGTATATTTTGTTATTTTACATTTTAGGATAACTTTTGTCTTTTTGGAGTTTGTCCCCAAATTCGTGCGGTTTATTAAAGGATTACTATACACAAAACTGTGAGTAAATAATTCTACTCCCCGTTTTACATTAAACTTTTTTTGGGGCGTATCACGTTTCACGTTGTTTCACATTCAATTTATCTCAATTATCAAAGCATGCACGTGTAGTTATTTGCTATATGATTTAATTGGTTCTTTAATTTATGTGCAATGATTGTTTAATTAATAAGTATCTCACCTATTCATAGGCTCACTTACACACGGTTAACCTTCCCTTATAATTTATGGGACGTGGGTATCGTCTCATTTATTCACAGGTTGACCCTTTCCTCGAGACATGAGATGTGGGTATCGTCTCATTTGTTCATAGACCGACCCTTTCCCCATGACTATGGGATAAAGGTACCGTCATCATTTAGTCATGATCTTTTTGGGTTCGAGATTCAAGTATTGTTTGTTTGTTTATTATTATGGTTTTTGTTGTGATTGGGTATTTGTTGGTTGTGATAGTCTCGATAACACATTATATGCATGTTTACTCTTAATTGTGAATAAAAGTTTACTTTAAAAATAAATAAATGTTTACTTTTAAAATAAATTAACTTTTAATCAATTTTAATTTACTCACCAGCTCGTTGTAGTTAACCTAAAAATCTTTTACACATGATACAGGAAATGAGAATTGAAGGAAAGCTTGAATCGAGATCACATAGGGATCACGTTTAGAGGTTAACAAAGAGATTTTTGCTATGTTATTGTTTTTATTAATGTTAGATTATTTGAACTACTTGTAATGTGTGAGAATTCAAATTTATAGCATGTTTAATTATAAATTATTTAATAGTGTCAAAAGCCAACAATCATTATGCCCTGACTGATAATTTGCTACGGGTTGGGGTGTGACACACGTGTGGCGTACGAAGAGGGTTCCGAATGGCGCGACTGTGTGGCGTGTTCTTATAGACTCGCGGATGACGTGGCGTGTGCACACCTGAGTGGCACGCCAGTTCTGGTGCTCGCGCTTGTTTCGCAGCTGCCTCTCAGACTTCAGCAACATAGCAAAATAGTTTCAAGTCTGTGAGTTGAAACAGACAATCAAGCAGTTACGAGTTGGAATTCAAAATAAAATTAAAACATATTGAAGACGTTTAATGCTATTTAATTTTATTTTTTATTCTTTGACTTCTTGACTAGAATATGCACTATACAACCAAGGGGAGTCTTGGCTGCAGAACACACTAGATACCACATAATACATGCAAACGAATTTCTATTTACTACTGATTCTTTTCTTCTTGTCTTCAAGGTACCATTCGGGTTGTGAGTCAATTCTGGCAGTACAACTACTCCGGCTGTTGTACCATAGGAAACAATACGAGTTCTTTGGGAGACTCAGAATTTGTTTTAAGGGCCACATGTTCAACATGATCCTTAGCCACAAATTTTATGTTTTCGTTTATGTTTCTTGTAATTTGGTTTATTTCAGTTGTAAGTATTTTGTAATTTACTGCTTTCCGTTTCTGTATTGTAATTCAATAAAAGTGTTTTAATTTATTTTCTATACAAACGGTCTCCTATAGAGTTGTATCTTATACATCCACTCATGATACCAAGTTGTATCTTGTGTTTTCGTCCAATCATAACCATATGATAGTCAAGTGTCGTCTTCTTACTGTTTATCATCTTATGGTAACAATCTCTGTGATAAATTTCGCTTCGGACCCCAAAATAGACCAGGCTGCCCCTATCAAGTGCTCACACCATTACCCTAACCCGTTATTATCAAAACCTATCTTATGGTTTTCCTATCATACAAACTTTGTAGCCTTACTACTTAGATTAGTTGTTATATATACTGATTTCTAATTATATGAACAGAATATATGTTTGTAACAAGTAGTATCATATTTTTTGTATTCCTAAAATTTCATATCATTTTATTGTCGTCATTTTTTTTAGTAACTAAGTTATATCAAATTAAATAGTTATAAAACATATTTTTTTCCAGGTTTAAATTAAGGTGAATCAGTTTCAATAAACTTTTTTTGAGTTAAATGCCATTTTAGTCCCTGTGGTTTGAGTTATTTTGCCAGTTTAGTCCAAAGGTTTCATTTTTCGCTTGTGGGTCCAAAAATGTTTCACCGTTGCCATTTTATTCCACTGGGTTAACTTCATCCATTTTTCTGTTAACGAGAAAGGCAATTCGGTCATTTTATATGTAAATTTATTAACTAAAAGTCTAGAAGGCAAATTCAGCCATATAAGATAACCGAATTGCCCTTCTCGTTAACGGAAATAATGGATGAACTTAACCCAGTGGACTAAAATGACAACGGTGAAACCTTTTTTGGACCCACGGAGTCGGACGAAATATCAAACCTTTGGACTAAACTGGCAAAATGACCCAAACCGTAGAGACTAAAATAACATTTAACTCAAGTTTTTTTAACGAGAAAACAGAACTAATAATCAAATTTCACACTTGTTTCATTTATATTCCTTGCCCAGTGATCCAATCCACTTAAACCGGATCCAGATATTGGGCTTTGCATGCATTAATTTTTAGCTCTAGTTATTGGGCTGTATCTTTGAAACTCCCAATATATAGATAACAAATTGCAATCCAATTAATATATCCTTTTGATTTGGCCCGCTTTAATCTCAAGATCATCTTATCTTTTTGATTTGGCCTGCTTTAATCTCAAGATAACGATCCATACTGACCATGAATGGTTTATGAAAAGGCCATATTGGGTCGCAATGGGCCCAAATCATTTGTTATTTTAGTAAGCTATGATTACCGTTAACCACCTTATTAATATAAGTTGTTTAAAAAATATTAAAAAACTTAGTGGGTTACCACCCGCGTTTCGCGATGGGTTTGAAATGTCGATAAAAATAAACAAAGTCGCGAATGTGGCGATAAAAAAAATCACGTGGCGAAGGTATATCCGAAAGCCATGGAAAAGTCAAGTCATTGTGTGTGAAAACCAAGTTATTCAAATAAAATTTGCACCAAAACATATATTAAGATAAACATGATGGTCGCGCATTATAGCGGTTTGGTTAAACGTATATAAAAAAACATGTCGTTATGGTGTATTTAGAGATGAGCATCGACAGGTTTAAAAAACCTCATAAACAACCGGTCGGTCTAAAAACAATGTTACAAAAATTCACGCCGAAACGTAGATAAAAATAACTTGCATGGAGCATTGACATAAAAAACGAAGCCCATACAAAAAACTTCCGTTCCATTTAATAATTAATTATTGTCTGCAATTATGTGTTTTGAACGTCAACATTTTATATTTGCAAGTTATACATTTAAATCATGCATGTTATACATTTCATACCTCGTATTGTGAAACAATTTAAGCGTTGCGTCAAAACAATTAGCAAACTCACCGGTTAGACAGGCTGTGTAGCACAGCCTCAGTATTCAGCTAAATGATAGATTTAAGACTTAGATGTAGGTCCGACATAAAAAAATAAATCAATTCCCAAGTGGGAAAACAAGTATAATAGTTAACACTTTTCGGTAAAATTCAACGAACTTAAACGTGTCCGTTTTGGACCATAAATGACAGTTTTTCGCAGGATTCAGAAACCGACAAATTGTACAAGTCCAGAAATATGTTTAAACATCATAAATAACTTAAAAAGTATTGGGAATACTTTTAAAACACAACAAGATATGATACCTTATAAAGTACATAACTTAACCTTTTAGCGAACCGACAACGAAACGAACACCGAACAATTATCCGAACATTTCCAAAACAACAAATATTGACTAGTACAATTTTGAATTTGAATTGTTTTTAACCAAGTTCTCATGGTTTTTATAATCGTTCTCACGGTTCTCGCGATATTTAGCGTTCTCATTTAAACCCTAGGTGTACGAGATCAGGAGAAAACACCCAAAAGTGTGAGAACGGTGAGAACGCATCCTGGCCCAACACGTGGCGCGGGACATGATCAGGGTCCGAGGGTTTTTTTTGTCTTTTCAATATTCTTCTTTTTTCCCGATTTTCGCGTGTGACATGCTGCTTCATTTTTGGCGCGCAAGATAATTTTGGCGTTAACTAGAATCATTAATTACTTGGCGTTTTACTGTTTTCCCGATTTCTTCTCGTTGAGTTAATTCTTTTTGTGTCACTTAGTTAATTTTTTTGGCGTTATGGCGTTTTCCAGGTCATTTTTTTTGGCGTTCTGGTCTTTTGTTAATAATTGATTAGCATAGATTAGTATTTTATAAGATTACAATAATACGAAATCAAAATAAACTAATAGTCTTATGTGGATGTGATTACATCAGAGATGTACCCATCGCTTTGTTCATCACTTTCTTCAGAGTCATCATAATCAAATTTTAGATTGGCGTATAACGCCATTAGCTCGTCTCTTCTTTGTTGCAGCCTATTCTTGAATATCATTGCAACCCTGGATTTTGCATTGTTCGAAGGTGCTAAATGTCACACCCTGGCTTTGCGGAAGCGTGGTTAATTTGGTGTGACTTCTTAATACCATAGCTTAATCATAACAAGCTATATGAAAATAAAATCATGCAAGATCATCCATAGATTTAAGTTTTAAAACCAAAGTAACATAACATTGTCTTAGGGACTACAACACCATAACATAAAACATTGTTTTGAAAGACATAAACATCAACATGAATAAAACGCAGTTTAAGATTTGTGACTCGTCCAGGAAAAAGTCACATTTCCTAAACCGGGATGACCTCGGAACCCATGTGCAGCGGGAAAACACAACATACCGCGCCAGATCTTTAATTCCCTGAAATACATGTAAGTTGAAAAATCAACAATAATGTTGAGCGAGTTCATGTGTAAGTGAGTAAATAAACCTTTGTATGTATAAAAACCCTGGTATGTAGCAAATAAGGAAAAAGAGATCACCAATGGTTTGCAAGGTCATTGATATGTGTGAAGTGCAAGTAGGAAGACTCAAACCTAGTAGATTTATGCGTTGGGTACAAAGTCACCCCGAGGTCCGTACTGTTTGGGCCTGGGGCTGGGCTCGCTACACCCAGATAGATCTACCGCTCCTGCCCCTCGGTCCTACTATGAGGATTAATAGTCCCAAGTTTCCGCCTACCCACTCACATGATCTAAATAATAACCCTCCTTACGCTAACCATACCATATAAGAATTATTCGTAATCATAGTAACATGTATTTCACCCCCGCAGTTTAGAAAACTGAAAACAGTTGGAGAAAAGGGGGACATGAACTCACAGTGGTGCGTCTCTACCAAGTATATCTCTTGATCAAGCAGCTGTGCGACGACCTACACGTACTAACTCTATTAGACGGATGGCCGTGCCTTAGCTTAAGGTTTAAGTTTTTGGGAAATAGTTAGACAACTATTTCGTGTTTATATTTTTGTAAATACTTGGTAATTATTCTCCTTCCCAAGGATGGGGGATTTAATACATGTGCGTTCGTAAACTTCAAAATATATTATTAAGTATCACTTAGTATATTTTATTTCTTACTTCAAAATATAATCATTAACATTCGGTAATATTATTTTTACCCTAAAAATAATATTTGTATATTTCACAAAATAATTATAAAAATTCACAAGTGTTACTAAATATATATCTTAGCAAGTTTTTATTTTGTGAAAATCCCACCTCCGATAATTAGAAATCTTGTAATAAAGTCGTGGCGAAATCTATAATTTGAAAACAAGTCAAAAATGTATTTCTAACACTTGTAGTGAAAATATTTCTAAGTGTTAGGTTTTTGGAAAAAATTTCGCCAGAATTTCCTCTGTAACTGGAGGTGGCCACGCTATCAAGCGTATCATTTTCTTTTACAAATCAAACCAACAATTTTCTCATTCCATCAAAACAATGTTCAAATCATCAAACTAGTCAATATATATGTAAATCGCAAAAATGCATGAACTTGTGGTTTATTTAAAATATGAAGTAAATCCCATTACTTTTAGTGGATCTTTTGTATAAATCAATCCGGTTTCGTAAAAGTCTCGTTTTTAACGAAATTCTATCTTTACAACTTCTTGTCAACATTTACAAAAATAGTTCTTTTGTCAAAACTTTGTGTTACACAAGTGTTTACACACTTGTGTGTTTACTAAAATCATTCTTGTTTATGAAAGATCCAGTTTTTAGAAAATAAGATTTCCTTGACACTTGGTCCTTTGAAAATACCGCTTGTAGATCCGTAGATCTACTAGTTTTAAACACTATTTCGTAAGTAAAGTTGATTTTACACAAGTTCATGTTTAGTGTGTGGTAGAGTTTCATCACTTAACCCTTTTCATACTTAAACATACTCTATGTCATGATCCATGATCATGACCAATCCGGGTTAAACGATGATCCGAGCTACCACAACATAGATCAGCACTAAATAATCACACAAAACAAATCTTACAAGATTTACACAACTCTTGTGCTATTAACCAACATTTTTAGCATTTTTAGTAGACTTTTTAACATATCATCTTGTATGTTCATAGATTTTAACCGGCAAAGTTCTTTTTAACCACTTTAAAATAGATAAAGAGTGTGATTATAGTAACTTACTACTAGCTCGAGGCTAGGGAAGGTTCTAGTCGCAAAATGAGTGGATAAAAGAAATAGGGTGAGGTCCTTCGCGTTCCGAATACACCAAGCCTCCTCGTATGTGATCCTCAACACTTGTATGCTCTTGGAATGAGAAGATCAAAATCGAAAGATGGATGGATGATATAGGGGATGTTCGGCCGAGAGCTTATAGAGAGGGAGAGAGTGTGTGTGTTGTGAGTTGTGGTGAGAATGTTATGTTGTGCTATATGTTGATCTTATAGACAATTTTCATGGTCATTAACCAAGAGATTATGTGTAGCCTAGATATTAGGCATAGTTGATTATTATAATCAAATAAAGGACAAGGGGGGGTCACATATGGTGACCGAACTCGGTTTGGGGGGGGGGGGGGGGTATTCGGTTAGTTTCCAACTAGATAGTTAAACATTAGTTAGATAATTAGGAGGTTAACTTAGTTACTATCATGTAGTGCATTATGACGGGTGTTAGGGTATTCAGGGACCCTAACTGGCTCAGAAAAAGAAAAACAAGGTTGATGACAATATTTTTATGTTCCGGGTAAAGTCCGGTGGTTCGGTTGGATAGAGATCCGTTAAAGTGCTTAACAAAGCTTTAAAGTGTCGTTATTATTATTTTTAGTGACACAATTTATTCCCGACACTTTGGAAAGTGTCTAGTAATATTTTTCTCATGTTTTGGCACTTTATTAAGTAGCTAGATGCTGAATTTTTATTTAAAGTGCTGAATTTTGTACCTAGAGTACGTTTTAGGCACATCCGATCACTGTAATCTCATCCCTAGTGACGCAGTTCTACAACTCTTATATCCCTACACTCACCACTAGTGTAGCAAACTATCTCAGGCTCTTATAGGCCTTAGAGGCAGTACCTGCCTGGTGCTAGTTATGACAGCACGTTTAATAGGTTATCCGTTCATTGTGCTACTGTGCTTTTGGTGCATCAAGGTTGTCACAAAGGTGCTGTAAGCAAAACATGGAGTGACAACAAGTAAAGTATGATGCAAGTAAGTACATGTATCAGTATTCAAGTAGCAGTTTATCCACAATTTCAAGTAAGCACAGTAATTAAGCAGTAATTAATTATTAATTAAGTCGTACGGATACCTGGTTTAGTGAGGGTTGTCACATTCTCCCCCCGTTAGAAAAATTTCGTCCCGAAATTTTAAGTTCTGCTTGTAGATGCAGGGTTCTTAGGAAATAGGTGGGTGTATTTCTCTTTTATCCGGTCCTCACGCTCCCAGGTGTATTCAGGACCATGTCTGGCATTCCAACGAACCTTGACGAGCTTGACACTGCTCCGGCGGGTCTTGTTTACTTTCCAATCCGTAACCTCCACCGGTTCTTCAACGAAAGGGAGCATGTCATCAACATGAATCTCGTCGGTGGGAATGGCAATGGTATCTTGAGTTGGACTTTTCTTCAGGTTGGATACATGAAATGTATCGTGAACTCCATTCAGCTCGGCAGGTAAGTCCAGCTTGTATGCTACTAGCCCTATTCTTTCCAAAATTCTGAAAGGGCCAATGTAACGCGGATTTAACTTCCCACGCTTTCCGAAGCGTGCCACACCCTTCCAAGGTGAAACTTTCAATAAAACCATATCTACAACTTGGAATTCCAAATGTTTCCGGTTTGGATCTGCATAGGCTTTCTGTCTTTCGCGAGCTGCTTCGATGCGTTTTCGAATCTGCGCAAAGAGCTTCGAATGGCGCGGCTCCAATACTGGTGTGGTAGCTGTTGTTGTATGAAAATTCGACCAGTGGCAAATGCTTATCCCAGCTACCGCCCAAATCCATAACACATGCTCTCAGCATATCTTCCAAGGTCTGAATAGTCCGCTCGCTTTGACCGTCGGTCTTAGGGTGAAATGCAGTGCTCAGATTTAATTGTGAGCCAAAAGCTTCTTGGAAGGATTGCCAAATCCTTGATATGAAGCGTCCATCTCTATCAGAGATGATCGAGAGAGGCACTCCATGCCGTGCGACGATCTCTCGCATGTATATTTCTGCCAGTTTGCTGGTGTTATCCTTCTCTTTGATTGGCAGAAAGTGTGCGGACTTTGTTAGGCGGTCAACTATCACCCAAATAGTGCATGACCTCTTGGCGTTCTTGGCAACTTTGTAATAAAATCCATGGAGATTTGTTCCCATTTCCATTTGGGAATCTCAGGTTGTTGCAGAAGTCCTGAAGGCTTCTGGTATTCCGCTTTCACCTTAGCGCACGTTAGACATTTGCTAACATAAACAGCAACATCGCCCTTCATCCTAGGACACCAATAGTAAGCCTTGAGATCTTGGTACATCTTATCCGCTCCTGGATGGATAGAGTACCGTGATTTGTGAGCTTCATCAAAAACAACTTTCCTTAAACCACCAAACAGAGGAACCCAAATCCTTTTCTCAAAACATAACGTTCCTTCCTCGTTTGGCACCAATAGCTTCTCCATCCCACGGAGATATTCTTCTTCAAGATTTCTTTCCTTAAGAGCTTCTTTCTGCGCGGCACGAATGCGCAAGGAAAGATCGGTTTGGATAATCATTTCTAAAGCCCTAACCCTTATGGGCTTGATCCTCTCTTTTCGACTCAGGGCGTCGGCAACCACATTCGCCTTCCCTGGATGATACTTTATCTCGCAATCGTAATCATTTAACAACTCAACCCATCGTCTTTGCCTCATATTCAGCTCCTTCTGGTTGAATATGTGTTGTAGGCTCTTATGATCTGTAAAAATTGTACATTTCGTACCATATAGGTAGTGTCTCCAGATCTTTAAAGCAAATGTCACTGCGCCTAGCTCCAAATCGTGTGTGGTATAGTTCTTCTCATGTACCTTCAACTGACGTGATGCGTAAGCAATAACCTTCTGGCGTTGCATCAACACGCAACCCAATCCTTGACGCGAGGCGTCACAGTATACTACGAAATCGTCAGTACCTTCCGGTAGTGCTAGAATTGGCGCATTGCAGAGCTTATCCTTCAACAGCTGAAACGCTTCTTCCTGTTTGATTCCCCAATCAAACTTCTTATCTTTCTGGGTGAGGAGCGTCAATGGTTGAGCGATCTTCGAAAAATCCTCAATGAACCTCCGATAGTAGCCAGCCAAACCCAAGAATTGTCGAATCTCGGTTGGCGTCTTTGGCGTTTCCCAATTCTTGATCGCTTCGATCTTGGTTGGATCCACATGGATTCCATCTCCATTTACCACATGTCCAAGAAATTGGACTTCACGTAGCCAAAATTCGCACTTAGAGAATTTGGCATACAGCTGTTCTTTCTTCAACAGCTCCAAAATAGCTCTTAGATGCTGTTCGTGCTCAGCCTTTGTCCTTGAATAAATCAAGATGTCTTCGATAAACACAATCACGAACTTGTCCAAGTACGGCTTGCAAACTCTATTCATCAAATCCATAAAGACTGCAGGTGCGTTTGTCAATCCAAACGGCATAACAAGGAACTCGTAGTGTCCGTAACGAGTCCTGAAGGCTGTCTTCGGGATACTCTCCTCTTGTATCCTTAACTGATGGTATCCAGATCGCAAATCGATCTTTGAGTAAAAGCTCGAACCTTGCAGTTGATCAAACAGATCATCAATTCTTGGCAGAGGATATCTATTCTTGATCGTCAGCTTGTTCAGCTCCCGGTAGTCGATGCACATTCAAAAACTACCGTCCTTCTTCTTGACAAACAGGACCGGAGCTCCCCAAGGCGAGAAGCTTGGTCGGATAAATCCCTTGTCTAACAACTCTTGAAGTTGTGTCGACAATTCTTGCATCTCAGACGGGGCAAGTCTATAAGGTGCCTTAGCCACAAGCGCGGCGCCTGGGACTAAATCGATGTGAAACTCCACTTGCCTCTGAGGCGGCAGTCCAGGCAAGTCCTCCGGGAAGACTTCCGGATACTCCCTCACGACAGGGATGTCTTCGATCTTCGGTTCTGCAGCTTTCTTGTCTACAATGTGTGCCAGGAAGGCAGCACATCCCTTCTGTAAACACTTTCGCGCTTTCAGGCAGCTGATAATTCTTAATGGCGTATCACGCTTTTTGCCATGAACCACAATCGTTTCTCCATCTTCGGTCGGGATGCGAATGATCTTCTCGTGGCAGACAATTTCTGCCTTGTTGCTTGATAACCAATCCATCCCTACTACCACGTCAAAGCTCCCCAGCTGGACTAGTAGTAGATCCAAAGCAAACTCACGTTCTCCCAACTCGATTGCACAACCTCTGATCACTTCATTGGCTTCTACTAACTTCCCATTAGCCAATTCGATTGAGTAGGGAATATCTAACTTACTAGCGGCTAAACCAAGCATATTCTTAAATTCTAATGATACGAAGCTATAGTCGGCACCAGTATCAAATAAAACGGATGCATAGCGTTGGTTTACAGGGAACGTACCAGTAACGACATTGGGGTCCTGGCGCGCTTCCCTCGCTTCGATATGGAACACTCTTCCACGGGCTTGGTTCAACTCTGGGCAGTTCCTCCTAAAGTGCCCGATATCACCACAGTTAAAGCATCCAAGTCTTTGCCCGTTTCCACCTCCATTTCCAGCTTGGTTGTTCCTTTGGTTATGATTCACAGCTCCCGCTTGATTCACATTGTTTCCTTGATTCCCATTACCTCCATTGTTTCCTTGTAGGCGATTCCCAATTCCACCCCGGTTATTGTTTTTGTTTCCAAATCCTCCTTGGCCTCCCTGACCAACAGTGGCCCAACAAGAATCCTTCAAGTGGCCAGGTTTCCCACACGCTTCACATACCTTCAAACCACATCGGCCAGAATGGTGACGCTGGCAGATGTTGCACTTGGGCTGGGTGCCCATATATCCGTTTCCTTTCTTTCCACTACCAGCTGCAACCTGAGCTGGCGCGTTTGGCTCTCCTTTCTTAACAACACCACTAATGCCTTGCTTAAAAATTCGAGAACTTTCGTTTGTTACCTCCGGATGACTCGACGTGAGTCTCTTTCTTCTTTGTCTCGATCTCACCAAACTTGTTCAGGCGGATAGCCTCCTCAGTGAGAGCCGCGCTTAAATCAATTGCCTCAGTAATTGTTGCAGGCTTGGAGGAGGTCACCATGCTTATGATTTGAGGAGCTAATCCCCAAATGAAGCGTTCAATCCGCTTGAATTCTGGAGTGACCATATAGGGTACCACATGCGACAGGTCGTGAAACCTCTAAACATATTCCGCGATCTTCGGACCTTCCATCTTCAAATGCCAGAACTCAGTTTCCAATCTTTGGATTTTAGCGCGAGAACAATACTTTTTGCGCATTAGTTCCTTCAGTTCGGTCCATGTTAGTGCGTAGGCAGCAGCTTCACCAAGTGTCTGTACTTGCAAATTCCACCAAGATAGGGCTCCATCCAGAAATAGCCCAGAAATGTAGGTGGCCTGCTGGTTTGGTGCACATTTGCTCATGCGGAGAACAGATTCAGTCTTCTCGGCCCAACGAACAAAAGCGACAGCTCCTCCGGTGCCATCAAAGTTGACAGGCTTGCAGTCTAAAAACTGCTTGTAGGTGCACCCTGCACATACGTTACAACATATGGATGGCATTAGCATCTTTGCTAGAGATATCCAATTAGATCATGGTATGTCTTAATGACTTAGTATTACCATGAGGTGGATTGTTGTTGCCATTATTGTTTGAGCTGCTTCCGCTGAGTCCTCCTTGCGAGGCGGCGTATTGCGCGATGGCAGCAGCGATAACTTGTTGGAGCTCTGCCTCATTGGTAGGCATCGGCGTTGGACGTTTCGGCGGCATCTTCTAACAGATGAGTTCACGTCGGTCAGGCCAAAATAAAGATCCCATGTTATAATACGTACGCTTTATTATGATAGTAATAGTACATAACATCTCATGTTATAATCATATCAATCACACAACATCCCATGTTATAAAACATAAATAATCAATCAAAACATCACATATGATGAGAATACTGCGATTGCCATATATCGAGACCACATAGTAAGTGTACAGGTACATAATAGTGTCATACATCATCATCGACTAAGGGCTACATCACCCTAGTCCAAAAGAATATCAAACCAGTGTCAATACATCCATATACATGTCACAAAAGTCAGAATCAAAGTGCAGTCTCCAAAAATGCTGTGCAGTCAAAACAATCGCTGTCTTCTCACCAACGTCTACCCATGCTGTACTAAGGATGCCCTAGGCTGATGGTGGTGGAGGAGGGGGAAAATGGGTGTAGAACAAACATCGCAAATGGAGCCAGTCCTCCTCCATGGCTCTCTGGGTACGCAACCAAGAAGCAACCTGCTGCTCAAGTGCCAAAAGACGTGCAGCATAGTCAGGTAACAACGGTCGAGGGTGCTGCGAAGAAGCAGGGTGGGTCTGACCCTGACACTGGCACGGCGGTGGCTGAGCTCTCTCAAGCTCTTGAATACGCCGTGTGAGTGCCTCCTGCTGGACAACAAACGACATCAGAACGTCCTCAATAGAATACCCCATATGGAAAGAATGGTAGGGGTCGGTCGGTGGCATAACAGAAGGTGACGTCCAGAGAAACGGCTCGCTGGCTGGATCAAAAGGTGGCACAAAGAATGGTGGTGCAGGGGGAATAGCAGATGAAGACTGTGGCATAACTGGAATATATGTCGGCACATGTCCAAAGGGACGAGCCGAGGAACCCTCTCCAGGTCGACCTGGAGGTGTGTACTGTGCAAATGAAAAAGAGAAATCAACGTGACGTGCATCAGTGGTATGAGGAGGAATAGGTGGAAGCTCATCATCCGCAGGAATCCACCCACGCTGGGCGTGCTCATCTCGTGGGTCAATCTGTGCCTCAAAAAGTGCTCGATCAAACTGTACAGGCATAGGGTCAAGATGGGGTGCAACAAGAGGGTCAGCAGGTATATCAGTGATAAGTGGGGGATCAACATGATCAGCAGCAATAACATGGTCACCCTCCAGTAGTGGTGCATCAGCAGGGTGATCACCAATGGGTAGGTCAGCAATCACAGGATCAATAGGTATGCCAGCATGAGCAGGGTCATGCTCAAGCACTGGGTCAGGAGCAGGGTCCAGTAGCTGCTCGGGATCAACGAAATCCATATCAAAATTTGCATGATCAGCAAATGCAGGGTCAACTGGGTCTACTGGGTCAACCATAGGCTGATCCAAGTGGATGAACTCAATCTCCTGGTCCGGGTCAAATCCAGGGGGAAAAATATGGTCTGAATCCTCATCGAGGTCGTGATCGAAAGCAAATCTAGGAACAGAGGCAGCAGATGATGCCCTGTCAAGATCTGAACCGTGTGAATAGTGCTGTGCGCTCCGAGTGTGTGACGGTGCGGAGGCCACAGACTCAAAGGAGTCTAGAGCGGGTGAGTGTGCAGGTGACTCCTCAGCTGGAGCATCTGCGAGTAACAAAAGACCACCGTCAGCTAGAAGGGCCTCGCCCTCAACATCGTCCTCCAGGGGCTCATCATCAAACAGATCGACGTCGTCGTCATCGTCGGTGTCGAGGAGCATATCGTAAGCAGGATAAACGGCCAAAGGTATGGGAGCAGGGATCTCTGCGAGTGGTAGGTACCCAGCAAAAGGGCCATCAGCGGGCTCATCGACAGCGTCGGGCAGCGCAAAGGGCTGAAAGTCATCCTCGTCTGTGCTGGTAACATCTGATGTGTGGACCTCGTGCTCTGAAGACTCTAAGTCGTCTGATACTATGGGTCTAGGGCCTGTGGTGTCCGAATCACCTGTGCCGGACGAGTCCATGGTGTCTGTAACACAAACACAAATATGTACAAATAATCAATCATATAATCAGATAAGCACATTTGTCACCAAGTAAACAATCAAATAATTCTCCTAGTCCCACTAGCCTCCCAGCCTCCCAGACTGATCTTCCTAGTCCCACTAGCCTCCCAGTCTCTCAGACTGCTCTTCCTAGTCCCACTAGCCAATTCTCCTAGCCTCTCAGACTGCTCTTCCTAGTCCCACTAGCCAATTCTCCCAGCCTCTCAGACTGCTCTTCCTAGTCCCACTAGCCAATTCTCCCAGCCTCTCAGACTGCTCTTCCAAGTCCCACTAGCCAATTCTCCCAGCCTCTCAGACTGACTCCCTAGTCCCACTAGACAGCTACCTCGGTCTCCTAGACCAAGCCTCGGCCTCCCAGACCGAGCCTCAGCCTCCCAGACTGAGCCTATAAATAATAAATAAATGTGCTCAACATTTGTTTCTAAAAAGTTTTGGATCTGGACTTAAGTGGTATGCAGTGTAATTTTTTTTTCGTGAGAGCCCTAGTGATCATAGTCTAGACTCGAGAAGGAATCCTAGTTCGCTATGATCAGAGCTCTGATACCAAGCTGTCACACCCTGGCTTTGCGGAAGCGTGGTTAATTTGGTGTGACTTCTTAATACCATAGCTTAATCATAACAAGCTATATGAAAATAAAATCATGCAAGATCATCCATAGATTTAAGTTTTAAAACCAAAGTAACATAACATTGTCTTAGGGACTACAACACCATAACATAAAACATTGTTTTGAAAGACATAAACATCAACATGAATAAAACGCAGTTTAAGATTTGTGACTCGTCTAGGAAAAAGTCACATTTCCTAAACCGGGATGACCTCGGAACCCATGTGCAGCGGGAAAACACAACATACTGCGCCAGATCTTTAATTCCCTGAAATACATGTAAGTTGAAAAATCAACAATAATGTTGAGCGAGTTCATGTGTAAGTGAGTAAATAAACCTTTGTATGTATAAAAACCCTGGTATGTAGCAAATAAGGAAAAAGAGATCACCAATGGTTTGCAAGGCCATTGATATGTGTGAAGTGCAAGTAGGAAGACTCAAACCTAGCAGATTTATGCGTTGGGTACAAAGTCACCCCGAGGTCCGTACTGTTTGGGCCTGGGGCTGGGCTCGCTACACCCAGATAGATCTACCGCTCCTGCCCCTCGATCCTACTATGAGGATTAATAGTCCCAAGTTTTCGCCTACCCACTCACATGATCTAAATAATAACCCTCCTTACGCTAACCATACCATATAAGAATTATTCGTAATCATAGTAACATGTATTTCACCCCCGCAGTTTAGAAAACTGAAAACAGTTGGAGAAAAGGGGGACATGAACTCACAGTGGTGCGTCTCTACCAAGTATATCTCCTGATCAAGCAGCTGTGCGACGACCTACATGTACTAACTCTATTAGACGGATGGCCGTGCCTTAGCTTAAGGTTTAAGTTTTTGGGAAATAGTTAGACAACTATTTCGTGTTTATATTTTTGTAAATACTTGGTAATTATTCTCCTTCCCAAGGATGGGGGATTTAATACATGTGCGTTCGTAAACTTCGAAATATATTATTAAGTCTCACTTAATATATTTTATTTCTTACTTCAAAATATAATCATTAACATTCGGTAATATTATTTTTACCCTAAAAATAATATTTGTATATTTCACAAAATAATCATAAAAATTCACAAGTGTTGTTACTAAATATATATCTTAGCAAGTTTTCATTTTGTGAAAATCCCACCTCCGATAATTAGAAATCTTGTAAAAAAGTCGTGGCGAAATCTATAATTTGAAAACAAGTCAAAAATGTATTTCTAACACTTGTAGTGAAAATATTTCTAAGTGTTAGGTTTTTGGAAAAAATTTCGCCAGAGTGTTGATAAATCACTTCAACCGTTCCCGCTTCTTCATGCACCACACAACTGCTAACTGTTGGTAGAGGACTATCGTCAATATCATCATCATCATCTTCTGCCTGAAATTTTCTCTCCAATCTTCTTATTACTGTTCGAGTTCTTTCACAATCGTTGGCCCTTGGAACCCCAAGGGCCAGAATATCCCTCTGAACCCCTTCATCCATACTAAGTATGGCTTTGATTGTCCCTACCTTTACCCTTCTCCTATCAGAGAACTTTAGGATGAATCGTCTCTCCGACCTTTCAAACCTCCATGCAATAACCTTAGCCCTATTTTAAGTTTTTGGTGTTTTGAAGAATATGTGGCGTTTTAGACAATGTTTGGCGTGTTTGAGTTGTGTTCTCATGGTCTACTTTTATAATGACTTTTTCCCGCGCAATGACAGGTAATTATGGCTTTTTGAAAAAGATAAATAAATTCAATTCCCAAAGTATTTGGCTTTCAATATAATAAATATTAGTAATTATGTTTCCGTTGTTTCATTTTACTGTTTGCAGTTACTGTGTTTCGTTTTCAGATTCATCTGTTTTATGGTGTAACACGTCCCATCTTGACGGCTGTAATTATGACGTTTTGTTTTTCAATGACGTTTAGATAAAGATGGCACTTTTTGTTTTATTCTCTTTGCACACTGTTTTAACCTTTTTTTAGTTGGGGCGTTTTATGGCATGATGGCGTTTCACAAGCATTTGCCCCTTTGGCGTTTTATTGTATTTTTCATTACAGAATTAATGTATAGTGGTTCTTAGCTGAAAATTACATAACAAAAAACAGAAAAACAAATAGAAGCAATTTATGATCTAAATCTTCAGTGTCATCAGTCTCTTTTTTCTTTTGAAACTACAAGAACTGTCACAAATAAATGGCATTTTGGGTTTGGCGTGGTTTTTTTTCTTGTTCGTGTGTTGAAGTGGGTTTGTGGATGTTGGAGACATAGATCGACTCCGTGTGGGTGGATGCTATCTGCTCGTCATCTTCATTATAATCATCGAGGCCAAAGTAGTATTTACACTGTGATAGCTCTCTTCTTCTCATACAAATCTTCTTCAAGAACAAATAAGACAAAATGACATATGGGTGTCATGAGTCTCTCTTTCTTGAAATTTGTCCATCTCATGCAGCAAAATCTTACTCCACTCACCTAACAAACCATTCAGCGAAACTTCATGCAGAACATTACTGAGTATCAAAGAAAAGATGTTTGCCATCATTGATTTCTCTCAACTTCTGGCTTTTTACAGTGAGTTGTATTTTAGGAACCATTGTGTTTTTGTGTGTTTTTTTGGTGTGATAAACGGAAGGTGGTGAAACGTTTCTATTTATAGGATTTTTTTTGGTGCGTAGTTTAGGCGGGATATTATTTTATAACAATAAATGCAATTAACATTTATCCGGATGTAAGGCTTGACGTTTATATATTATGGCGTTTTACATTTTATGGCGTTTTTGTAGCCTAAGAGCTTAAATAAAAACAAAGAAAAAACTTCGCAGTGATACAATTGGCGTTTTGTATTTACTTGGCGTTTTATATTTCAACGGCGTTTTATGTAAGAAAGGATGTTTTACCTTTTTTTACCCTTAATGAAACGCGTCCACGTAATAAAATTTCTGTTATTTACGAAAACGTCACCGCGCCAATCTAGTCCATAGATTATTTTGATCGGACGATCCATAACCGTTCTCACACTTTCCCCCGTTTTCTCTAAATCCTACCTCTAAATATATATATATATATATATATATATATATATATATATAAGGTCAAATGAGAAGAAACTCTTTGTATTAAGAAAAAAAAAACAAAGCTTCAACCAATAAAAATGTTTCATTTTACTTTATTTAATATTTACATTAAATTTTATTTTAAAGGTATATTGGTAAACTTACATAGATCATTAATTTGTATCCTTCTTTTTTAATAACTAAGTAAATTAATTTGTAACTCATTTTCAAAATTTGTAAGTAAATTAAATTTGTAACTCCTTTTAAAAAATATATATATTTTTTCAAATTAAAAACAACTTAATTTAAAGTGTAGAATAAATTACAATGTGTGTAAGATAAACTACGAGGTGAGTAGGATATATTTCGAGGTGTGTAGAATAAATTTTGACGTGTGTAGGATAACATTCTATAATGTGTAGGGTGTATGTAGAAAATTTTTTATATGTGTAGGTTTTATATATTATATATAGGAAAATTAATGATTAGTTGACTAATTAATTAAAAAGAGAAAAATTAATAAGATAAATTATAAATAAATTATTTTTTTTACTTATATGTCTTTTTTTTCTTTTAATAATTTTCTTCTCATTTGATCATTCCATATATATATATATATATATATATATATATAGTTAGGTTAACGTACAATAGCCCTTATCCTACATTACGTACGCGATCATCTCAGCCTTCAGATCTTCATCCCACATTGAAATCGCATGTTGGTTTTTTGTAACAATTTCGCATGTTGGTTTTTTAACATGCGATTTCATCAAAATTATCACATGCGATTTCACATCGCGTACGTTAAGCCATTTTATACAATACACTTGTTCTATATATATATATATATAGGATTAGGTTCAAGAGTGAACACTAGTGTAGCTTGCGAAATGAGTGAACTAATCCTGGCCATACACGTGTGTAGATCAATGGCCAGGATTTGATGTTGAAGTACACTAGTGTATTTTATGATTTGATGATGAGATCCTGGCCATACACGTGTGTAGATCAATGGCCAGGATTTGTTCACTCAGCTCGCAAATACACTAGTGTTCACTCTAGAACCCCACCCTATATATATATATATATATATATATATATATATATATATATATATATATAGGGCCAGGATCATTTCAGAACCATAAATATTTACAGAACTCCTAATAAATAATCTTTTTATTTATACATTTTTATGTTTAGTATAATTTTATCATTTATTATGTGTATTTTTATGATTACATACATATTAAGAGTCATTTTAACATTTTTTATATGTAGTTTTATAATTACACATATGTAAACTAGGTTTTTTACATATATGTATGTAATTAGTTATGACACATATATATAATTTGGCAATTAAACATATGTAAACTAATTTTAACATGTATGTAATCAAAGAAATACAGATAATAGATGATAAAAAGTTCATAAATACAAAAACTTATATATAAAATGATTGTTTATTAGGAGTTCTGCGAGTTCTACAATTATTTAGAGTTTTGAAATGATCCTAACCCTATATATATATAGGATAAGGATCATTACAGAACACTAATTATTGCGAGAACAAAAAGAACAACTCTAAATCACTAAATTTTGGTATTTAAGGTTCATATTTCTTGAATTTTTTGTTTCTTACATTTATATGTGTATTATATATATATAAAAAATCATATATTTTTCCCTACACATAGTCTACATACATGTAGGTAATTTAGCCTACACATAACCTACATGTGTGTAGGTTATTTAAAACTGAAGATTTTTCATATTTTGTTTTAAATTCTAGTGTGAGAAACGATAAATCTTACATTTATAACATTTTATTTTTAGATTTTTAGGATTGAAAAAAATAAGTGATTCATTTTGTTCTGCGTGTTCTCGCAATATTTAGTGTTCTGCATAGAACCTTCCCCTATATATATATATATATATATATATATATACTAGTACGGTGCCCGCGCGATGCGGCGGGGCGACATTTTGCATTGCGGCACTCGTTTCTGGTAGTTTTCTTATTCATATAATATTTATGATAATACTATTGTGGTAGATATATGTCATAAGTGTTACACATATGTAAAGTATTGTTTTTTTATAAAAATTCATAATTAAAAGACAAAAAATATTGTTTTTTATAAAAATTAATAATCAAAAGACAAAAAATAAAAGATAAGTTGTTATAATTGTAAAGTTGTTTATTTTATTGGTTAAATTGTAAGGTATAATTTTATTTTTTAAAGTTCATAACTTTTTTTAAATATCCACATAGTACTTATCCAATAAACTTTAAGTTTAAAATTTTTGTTTTTATAAAAATAAAAAATAGTATTTGACTCGTAAGTACGTTTTAGACCTTTAACTTAAATTATAAATTTCGTTTTTTACAGATATAAAATTTTTATATTTTTATAAAATTTCAAGAACCGTTTTTATAAAAAAAATAGGATGTTCAGAGTTTATATCTTTATTAACTTTATATCATACTAAGTTCAGATTTTTAGTTCCTAACTAATCTTATCTATATGAGTCTACTTTTAACTTATAATCCCTAAAAATATGCAACACAATCTACTATGTATCTAGTCAAGTTGGTAAAAAATTCTTTTGAAATTGACTAATATTATCTATAACAATATAGTTGAACTTATTATTCCTAAAAATTTGCAAAACAATTTAGTATTTATCTAGCAATGATGTAAATTTCTGGAGTATTTTATTTATATTACTTGTTACAAAAATTGTTTATAAAATATTTTTTTTATAAAAACAAAATGTTTTGTTTATAAATAAAGTAAGAAAACTGTTTTACACATGTAAAGTTTCGTTTTAATAAAAAAATCAAATGACAAAAAAATAAAAGATAAGTTGTTCTAGTTGTAAATTAAGTTTATTTTGTTAGTTAAATGATAAAGTTTATAATTTTATTCTTTAAAGTTCATATTTTTTTTAAATATCCACATTTTACTCATCCAATAAACTTAAAGTTTATAGTTTTTGTTTTTATAAAAATAAAAAATTGTAGTTGACTTGTAAGTACGTTTTACACCTCTAACTTTAATTGTTAAATTTCGTTTTTATATATATAAAAAAATTATATTTTTATAAAATTTTAAAAATAGTTTTTATAAAAAAAAATTGGATGTTAAGAGTTATATCTTGATTAACTTTATATCATAGTAAGTTCAGTTTTTTCATTTAGCTTTAAAGTTTATAATTTTATTATTTTTTAATTAAGAAATACAAATTATTAGATTAATATCAAGAATAACTGCAATATTTTTTAATTTCAGCTTGACTATATCTAACTGCAATATCTATTTATTGCAACTTTAGGATATTAACTTATATAAGTTCTGTTGACTTATAAACTTAGAATACTAACTTTATTTTGAACCTTATTAATATGGTCCTGCATTTTATTGACACCAAAAATAAAGTTCAAAAATAAAATAGACTTTATTCATACGTCTAGATCAAACATAACAACTGAAAATGAAAAAAAACATAAAAACACTTGATGGATCTCATATAGACCGCATGAAATCCGTTCCGCTTCTGAATTGGCACTCGAGGTATTTTTAATCGAGTTTTCTGGTTTGTGCTTGAATCGGCAGTTTCTTCTAATTCCTCTTCTTTGTCATTGCCCTCAGAATCGTCTAAATTAATAACCTCACTCCATTTCCCTTCAGAGAGTCTTTTGGATCTCTTCCTTTGAGTCTCAAAACTTCTGATCCTTAAAAAGGACAAAAATTGAATACAAAAGTTAAAAAAAAAGATTAATAAACATTAAAATTACCTCTTCACTAAATTCATGTTGAAGATTAAACTTGTATGGACTAAACAATACACCATAAGAAATAATATCAACACTTTATCACCATCATCCTACAATAAAACAAACATATAATAACATAACGAACATGTTAATATGAAAGATATGGTCAAAATTAATACTTAAAAAACAGCAAAATCAATACCTTAGAAGCTTGTTCGACAACTGGGTTGTTTAAATGGGCATGTTCATCATGCAACTGAATCTGAAAAATCAAATAAGTTAACATTCACATAAAAGTAAATAAATGAAAACAATTATTCACTGCTGCGATATAATAGAACTGACCTTAGAATTTTCAATCTCGCATGCTTGGTTTTTCGCAACAATTAAATTCAGAACTGGATCCATTTTTTAACTTTGTTTAGCAATAGATACAGGGATGCGCTGCTATGAATTTATAGTAGTAACTATAGAAGTGCATTAGGGTTTAATTTTAGATTTGCCACCCTTTTATTTAGGAAGTTTGTTGTGGTTAGTTGTAAGTTTTTATAAGATATATCTAAGTATAGATATTATGCAGTTTTAATAAAATAAAATGTGACACATAATATCTTCATTTTATGTTACGGTACTTTTAATTCTTTTTGTTTTTGTTTGCATTTGTAGATTAGGCGCATTAGATCACAAGTATTAATTACTTGTACATTAAAGCATTATCGACTTGTACCTTTTAATCCGTGTATCGATATTGAACAAGACAACTATCGAAACGCCGACAAAAATGTGTAGGTCATCATGCTATCTTTGGATTTTTTTAAACAATATAGTTTATAAGATATGTCAAGAATTCGTAAAAAAAAATTATAAGTTTGTTGTGGAGGGTGAATTGTAACTAATTTCTATAATTTTGTTAAAACCTCAGGGATTTAAGTGTAATAAGTGTAGGGGCTAAAAAATAAATAGTGTTTAAAAGACCAAACTACCCTCATTTTAGGGGTCTTTCTATAAATAAAGGGGAGAAGAAGTTCTTATTTTTTGGGTATCTTAAAATACCCATCACTCATGCATTATAATATAGTATAGATATATGCTAATGATTTATAGAATACGTAATAACTTTAGTGTATTCAATAGTGGATACATGTACCGTTTAGTGAATAAAATGGTATATATAGTTGTTTTTGTATATTTAATTGTTGTCATTTGAACCGATCTCATTTGTCGAACAACAAGGACACATAATAAAATTTACGTGTGAATTAATAATCATAGAAACAATAGCTAATAGCAAAGCAACTTGCGTGCTACTTTGGTATTTTCAGGACAACTTGCGTGCGACTTGGTATGGTTTAAATGACATACCTAATTTCGAATAAAAGCTAGCAAATGCAGTGGTGACTCATACCCCATGCCATGCTTTAAAAGTTGCATGAACTAAATCCTATAAATAAATGATGGTTCACCAACAAATATGGTTCCCAGTCATTCGTATATATGCATTTACGACTTTTGAGTATTGGGTTTAATTTCTTGACATTTAAAACTTATTTGTTATTGGTGTAACACCACAGTGAATTAGTTATTCTTTAAATTCGTAGTAATCATTGTTTTATTTTTATTAACATGTAAAAGAAAACCCTAAAAAATCTTAAAATAAATGCACAGTTCTCTACGTGGTACGGTAAGAATTTTTTTTCAGGTTTCAGTAAGATTTAATTCAAGAATTTAAATGTGAAAAGTAAATCTCTTTTCCCGTTGATTTAGTCCAGGAGACAAATGGCTGCACAGAACATTGCAATGCAAATATGTGGAGTTTGCTCTACAACACATGTTTTTGTTTTCTTGTTTTTTGTTTTTGTTTTTGTTTACTTGTTTTTTTAAAACAAACAGTTGTTGGAGACAAGGTCAAGGGGAAGCACAAAAAAGGTGAAAAGTTGTAATTTCAGATTTAGGATGTACAAATCTCAAGGGCGCACGTGACTTTTGGGTCGCTTGTACGTGTGTTTATGGTCTTGATAGTTGTGTTCAAAGTCTCATGCATGCCCAAAGGACTTAGGGTGAGGGGGCACTCCCCTAAGAGGGGAGTCCCCTCTCTTACGCATAACCAATCCTCGTGTGTCACGTCAACTCCTCTCTTAAACTCCCCTAACACCCTAAATTGATGGCACCACTCCCCTCTTAACTCCCTTTGTTTTTTTATTATTAAAAAAAAAAAAAAAACTTTTGATTGGTTGGAAAAAGGCTGGGCCCACCACTCTCTCCTTCTTCTTCGCGGTGAACTCCCACCGAACATGGTCCCCGATTTGCCTCACCGCACCAACGGCGGCGGTGTTCCCGCTAGGTGACTTGGGTCACCGAAAGGGGTCACCGCTTGTGCCCCGCTCACCCTTAGCTGATTTATATTTTATTATTGTGTTGATATTTTTCTTGGCTTCAATCCCCATGAGTGTTGAAACAATCTAGTCTAGCTTATGTACCTTTCAACTAGGGGTGCTAAACGGGCCGTGTTCGCAGGTTGGCGGGTTCAACCCGACCCGAACCCGAAAATTTTACACAAACCCGAACTCGACCCGAACCCGAAAATCGTATTATACATAAGAACCCGAACATGACCCGAAGTTTCGTGGGTTGACCCGAACACGACCCATTCAACCCGATTTTTTTTATATTTTTTTTGAAATTAATATATTAAATTAAAATTTAATTAAAAAACACAAATGTATATAATAATATCATATTTAAATTATAAAATCTATATTAATTTCTCTTTTTAAGTTATAATCATTGCATAAAATACACACCCCATTTAATTTATGACATAAAATATATTGTAAAAAAATATAATATAGTATAAATGTGTTAAACAGGTCAACCCGCCAACCCGACCAGGTTGACCCGAACCCGACCCGTTAACCTAAACGGGTTCGCGGGTTCAACCTGAAACTGACCCGAACCCGTTTAGACTAAACCTAAACCCGTGAATTTCGTGTTAGGTTCGTGTCGGGTTTTCAGGTCGTGTCAGAAATTCACACCCCTACTTTCAACTTAATGAAACCACAAAATGATGTTGCATCTCTTGTATGTATATTTTTAAAACGCACATGTCCGTATGTCTCTTCCTTCTAAAATCGGACATATATTCAATAAGTTGGTACATTGTGAGTTGTATCACATTATTTACAGTTTTCATTAAATAAAAACAAACTTTTGTAGGTTTTGATTTATTTAAGATATATACTGACAATGTTTCTAAAAGTTTAAACAAATTAAACTTTCTTTACATGAATAAGTTTGTAATGGAAAAAGAAATTTGTTTAGATGATAGGTTTGTCTTACATTTTAGTAAGACAAAAAATAAGTGTCACAAAATTACGATTAACAGTTACTCGAATTACAATAATTACGCAAATCGCAAATCTTATGTGTGTTTATTTGTCATTTTGCATTTTTTTAAAACAAAAATTATTAACTTACGCTTCCAACTTGCCTCACATATTACAACTTTTAATTCTAGTTTATACAACCAATATGATGGTGGTCCATTAGCAAAGACAAAATCATTAAACACTTTGATAGAAAGAGGTATTAGGTTCAAGTACAACAGACAAAAGAGAATAAAAGAAAATTGGTTGTTAAAAGAAAAAAAAACTTTATTTTACACCTTTAGTTAATTTCCTCAAACATCCACTTATTTTTCGTTCGATAAAAGCACGGAATAAAAGAAATTTGATGTTAAAAGAAAAAACTCTAGTTTATACCTTTAGTTAATTTCCTCAAACATCCACTTATTTTTCGTTTGACAAACATATTTTGAATCATAAATAAATATTATGTATAAAAACCTTATAAGAGTATTATCTTTTGTTTTAAATAAATATGCTCTAAAATAAAATTAGGTTTGGATATATTACAATCAAATTTTGAAAATGACCTAAACATAAGATTTTAATATTGACCAAGCTAACCACGTTCCCGACTACTAAGAAAGCATTATTAGCCTTTTATACTCTTAATTATATTGCGCGTCTCTTTAATATACTATGCATTTTTCAGCTATAGTTAATACTAGCAACTAACCTCACAACTATAGATATTTCTGTTATATATCTTGATGGTCGTTATGCATATACAGTACATGTGAGTTGGGGTGCTTTATTTGTATATCTTTAAATATATATATATATATATATATATATATATATATATATATATATATACACACATACACATAGAGGAAGGTTTATTTGAGAACACTAAAAAAGGTGGGAAACCATTTGTTAAAAATTCAATTTAACATGTTAAAAGTCAATTTAAAAAAAAGCGAAACTTTTACATATAAATACATGTAAAAGCCTTTTAATGAAAAAACATTAAAAACTTAAAAAATTCTTAAAAAACAGTAAAAAAAGGTAAAAAAATATTTATTGGAATGGTTTCTAATTATTTTTTATGCAAAATCACCGAATTGCTTTTGAAAAAAAAAATAGTATTTTAATTGAATTTTTAAGATATATTTAATAGGAAAAATTACACTTTTCGTCCTTTATGTTTATAGCTAGTTGCAATGGATGACCTTTATCTTTAATAATTACAGCCACAGTCCTTTATTTTGAAAACTCGTTACACATTTCGTCCTTTAGCACTAACTTGGTTAAAATTTTTAGTTAAATTTATTTAGTTAAGGGCAGTTTAGTCTTTCTACTTAATTATATTTATATGTATTTATAAACAAAACAAAAACCTAAAAACAAAAAATAAAAAAACATGAATATAAAGAAAAACTCACTTCATCAGTTCATCTTCTTTACCTGTTCAACCACTACCCTAGCATCACCATTCACCACCGCCACCACCAGGTCCACCACCGTCGTAAGCACCGCCACCACCCTAGCACCGCCACCGCCGTAAGCACCTCCACCGTCTAACATTCTTCATCTCTTCGTCTTTATCCCTCTTTTCTCGCTCGATTGCAGGAGTGGAGAGATGCTAGAGGGGGTGATGAGAACCCAGATATAAGAAATCGGAGATCTACAAAAATATCTTCTACTCTGTTTCTTGAAATCTTGGCAACAAATTCGATGGATTACTCTGAGAAACCGATCGAACATGTTAGGTTTAAATCTGAGGTTTTGGAGTTTAATCAGGTGAGTTGTTGTTGGATTTGCATTTGTGGTCTCTGATTGTTTGGTTGGTTTTGTTTTTTAGTTGTGGTCTCCGATAATTTGATCTGGATTTTGATATTCATTCAATTTTGACCTAATTTTATGATGTTATGATGATTCGTTTGTAATCGTGTGCGAATCAGATAGATTTCGGATTGTTTCGTTGTGACAAATAGGATGTCATATGGAATCGTTTCAGATCTGAAATGAAGAAATCTTTGCTTGTTTATAGACTGATTCATGATAGTTGATGTTGATTGTTATTCGTGTTTGTATTTCTGATTGTTTCTCATCTAAGATCTGGTGAAATAGATCCGATGTCTGAAAAATTGGTAGGTGATTGTTGTGGTGTGGCGGGGCTGCAATGGTGAAACAGATCCGGTGGTGTGGACAACAAACGGTCGTGATGTTTTGAGTTTAGAGAGAGCAGGAGGTGGTGAGTGGTGGTGCTTTCGGAGATGATGGTGCGTTGGTTGCCGGAGGTGGTAGACTGGTGGCAGGAGGTGATGGCGGCGGCGGCGGCGGTGGTTGAAAACAGGGACAAGCTTCAGACCTAGCGGTGGTGGTTGTTGGTGGGTGGTGGTGGCTTCTGGTTGTTTAGAGAGAGAAATGTGTGTGTGTGAGAGGGAAGAGAGATAATTGTATTTGTTTTTATAAGATTTTAAATGTTATTTTTTTATTTATACTATAAATAATTAAGTAAAAAAACTAAACTGCCCTTAAGTGAATAAACTTAACTGGATATTTTAACTTGGTTAGTACTAAAGGACGAAATGTGTAACGAGTTTTCAAAATAAAGGACTGTGGCTGTAATTATTAAAGGTAAAGGTCATCCATTGCAACTAGCTATAAACATAAAGGACGAAAAGTGTAATTTTTCCTATTTAATATGTTAAATAGATTGTTTCTCGGTTTTCCATTTTTTTAGTGTTCTCTATTGAACCTCATACACACACACCATATATATAGTAGGGTTCATGCGAAAACCACTTTTATTACGAGAAACCGCGAGAACCAATGTGAACACAACAAAATAAACCCACTACATCATCCAAAACCTAAAAAACTTAACCCCCACCCCACCTCCACCCAACCTAAATGCTAAAAACTAAACTATAAAGTTAAACCCCACAAAAACCTAACCCCCACCTCCCAAAAACCTAAAAAAACCTAACCCCTCAACCCCCCCCCCCCCCCCCAAAAAAAAAAAAAAAAAAAAAAAACCTAATACCCCCCAACTCAAGCTCAATGCTAAAAACTGAACCCCCTAAAAACCTAAATAAATATAAAAAAACATACAATTTTTTTTAATACTTTTTATAAAAAATATTAATTTTTTTTTTGTGTTTTTTAGATTTTTAGATGTTTTTTATTGTGTTCACATTGACTCTCACGGTTCTCGCAATAAATGGTGGTTCCTAACGGATCCTTCTCATATATATATATATATAGGAGAATGATACGTTAGGAACCAGCCATTATTGCGAGAACCGCGAGAATCAATGTGAACACAATAAAAAATATCTAAAAAAATCTAAAAAACACACAATTTTTTTTAAATATTTTTTATGTAAAAATCGCTACTTTTTGTAGCCAAATTTTTTTTTATTTTTTGCTACAAAAAGTAACGATTTTTACATAAAAATATTAAAAATTTTTGTGTGTTTTTAGATTTTTTTAGGTCTGTTGGGGGTTTAGTTTTTAGCATTTAGCTTGGGTGGGTGTGTGTGTGTGGGGGGGGGGTTAGGATATATAGATATATATATATATATATATATGGTAGGGTTCATGCGAGAACCACCTTTATTGCGAGAACCTATGTGAACACAACAAAATAAACCCACTACACCCCTAAAACCTAAAAAAAACCTAACCCCACACCCCCCCAAAACCTAAACTCCCCCCCCCCCCCCCCACCCACCCAAGATAAATGCTAAAAACTAAACCATAAAGCTAAACCCCCCCCCCCCCCCCCCAAAAAAAAAAACTTAAAAAAAATCTAAAAAACACACAAATTTTTTACTATTTTTTTATAAAAAAATCGCTAGTTTTCGTCTCAAATTTTTTTTTTTTACGAAAAGTAGCGATTTTTAATAAAAAAATATAATTTTTTATGTTTTTTAGATTGTTTTAGGTATTTTTGTGTAACACCCCGAAAACGGGTTTTGTAATCAAACCAGGTTAATATTAAAAGACGGGTAAATTACCGTTAATGGTAAAAGTAACCCGGTGAATATTAGTATTTTTAAAATAAATAAGCCTAATATTAAATAAAAGCTTAAAGAAAGCTTTTGAGAAAATAAAGTTTATAGAAGCCCGAGTTAACGGGACTTAAAAGAAACTTAGTCATAAATCTCCCCGAACTCACTAAATTAACTAGGAATGTTTAACCTAGTTAATAAGTGGGAATATTGTTAGAAATAAGTATGTTGTGCCTTACGTAATAACTAACCAAACAAGAGGGGCCGGATTCAAATAAATGGAAAGTTTAATTATAAAAAGAAACTCAAAACAAAACACACACACTTAGTGTGTGTTCTGTGATCGAACCCAGGAAGCTCCCAGGAGCTTCAAAACCCTAGCTTCTCACAAAATCATCAAATTGAAGGCTCAATTGAAGATCAAATTCACAATTGAACGTGAATTAATGATCACCCAAGCTAGGGGATCATTAGGTATGTCAAATTTTGATGAATTGTGAAGTTGTGAAATTTGAGTAAACATCATAATCGCGAATTATGACTGAATTATTGAAGCTATGGCTGAATTATGATGTATAAATTGCTTAGGAACCAAACCCTAAGTGACAATTATACATATGATGATATAATTTGAATGATTTGATGAATTACCACACTAGGATAAGTGGGTATTAATCATAAGATGAATTTGATGATATAATTATGATTAGAATCATCATAAATGATAGTAATCAGGAAATACTTGAAAAAATTGTGGGTTTGAGTATGTAATCATACTTACTAGCATATGAGTTTAGTATGTTATGATAAAAATTGATGATAAGTTCATGCTAAATGATGTTTAATATCATCAAGTATTAATTCACTAACTTATAGTTACAAGAACTTGGTAAATAAGTGATTAAAACGGTAACATATGAATGATGCTTACCGGATAATTGGCTAAGTAATTAAACGAGTAGTTAAGCCACTTCGTGAAATTAATTATGTCAATAGGCAGTTGACTTTAAAAAGTCAAACTGACAAAGGATATGATCGAATGATAATTTCGACATAAAGATCGTAGGATGGAATAGTCGTGAATGATTATGACTAATCTAACCATCTTACAACTTACAATGATAGTTTGAAACTTGACAAGCTAGGTGAAAGCTTGGGAAGGAAGCGGGTCAAACGAATCAAGAATGACGGAAAAGCATAATCTGGATGTTAGGTAAGTACAACTTACACTCTTTGTATTAAATACCTATTGGTTTTATAGGTTATGAATAATATAAAGTTTTGTTTGAATTTTGATGTTCCGACACGACATGTGCGGTTCGGAACAAAAGACGATGATAATAAACCATGGTTAATGGTTAAAACGGACTAATACGATAATGTGGTCATGTAATGGCTAATAGAAATTGAGTTTCGAGTGGTTACCTTATAGGGTAAACCAACATAAATAGTAAGGGCAAAACGGAAAATTGGTCACGCGTTGACAATAACCGTTAAGTTTTGAAAGACACTTTATGGCGAAAGTCATAATGGGTCAAAAGCATTTAGAAGTGGTCAATAAGTAAAAATGACCGTACGATGTAAACCGGAGCGAGTCATGTTGATAAGATGGTAATAAATATCATCTTGCAAAGATAAAAGGTCACTTAGACCAAACTGGTCAAATGGTGAAAATATCACCATTTGAAGAATATCGACTAATGAATAGTGTCGACTCTTATGTTCACAGGAGTGAATATGGGAAGGTTAACTTGCATCGCTATTAAGTAGCGATTATTAAAGCAAGGTATCAAAACGGGTCAATATATTGATCCGAGTCAGGTATGTATAATAGGTTAACTACTCAATTGGAACTAGAGGTTCATTGAGAAATAAATGAAGTTAAATAGACATTCGGTTACTTTAAATAAGTAAACCGAATGATTTAAATGGTGGTCATGGTATTTTGAAACTTAATGACCTTTAATACAAGATCATAGTTTTAAAAGTGGGATGTTGGTCAAATATGGCTTTAAAAGTCCTTCGTCGTAATAGAAGGGTTAAAAGTGACCAAAATGCCCTTGTAAGCTAAATCGAGCGAACGACCCTTAAAGGTAGTTCGGAAACGATTTTTATGATTAAATAAATACTTAAAATAAGTATAAAAAGCAAAAGATGAAAATCTTGGGTCAATTGACTCTATAAGAGTCTTTGCCGTAAAATAATGATCCGAGGGGTAAAACTCGGAATTTATAAGTTACCACATTATATCCGACACACATATAGTTGTGGAGGAAGTTTAGTTGATAAGAAATGTGGTAATATAATGCTATAAACGAATGAAAGCGATTCGTGTTGAAAATATGCTTAAAACCCCCTTAACGGGTCAAAATAAGCATATGAGCGAAAACGGGTTTAAAATACTTATGAAACCCGTGATTTGAATCTAATAAGATATAAAATATCGAACTTGTGAAGTTCATAAGAAGATTTGGATTTAACAAACATGGTTGTTTGATTATTACATGAACGAGTCAAAAGAACAAAATTACATTTTAAGCCGAAGGCTTAAAAGTCTAAAAATTTGTTAATCCGGATATCGGATGTTAACTCCATGTGATGGAGAATAATTTTATGATCACGTAGGAAGAAACGTGACTCAAATCGGATAAAAATGAGCAAGTTATGCTCGTTTCCGTAAAAAAATGGGTTTGGCTGGAAAATGCAGCATCTGGCTGCAACCTTTCTGTCGAAACCTCACCCTTGCGCTACGCGACGGGTATCTCTATTGTTATCGCGGCCCGCGACGAGGCTCGCGTCGCGCGACAGATTAGGAGTCATCCCGTCGCGCTACGCGACGGGTCATAATGCTGCATATTTGTTGCTGAAACTTGTGGGTTGCATGTTTTTGACTCGCGAACTTGTTTAGACACGTTTTAAACGCTATATGACTAACTCATTTCATGTTTATATGAAATGTAGGTACCATTTGAATTACCGGAGGACGATCAAGCTCGATGAGGAACCGAACACATAAAGATTAAAGCTTCCGCTAAGAGTTTCGTCGTCACTCTTAAACGACGAATTTATAAATGTTATGTTAAAATGTTTTAAAGTTTAAAATGTTTTAACAAACTCGTATTTTTAAGTGTATGTTTAATCTTAAATACACTATTATAATCAAAATATATATGATAATCGTATGAAATGAACTAAGGGTCTTACATTTTGATTGTATTCACATTGGTTCTCGCGGTTCTTGCAATAAAGGGCGGTTTCTAACGGGTCCTTCTCCTATATATATATGGGAGGGTTATTTTGAGAACGTTAAATATTGCAAGAAACGTGAGAACGAATGAGAAACCCAATCAAAACCATTTTTTTAATACAAACCTCATTGTAATTAAGATACAACATCAAAAAAAGAATTTACAACATCAAATAATTAATTGGGTAAATTACATTTTTCGTCCTTTATGTTTGTATTGGATTGCAATGGATGACCTTTAACTTCAATAATTACAGTCACAATCCTTTATTTGGAAAACCCATTACACATTTCGTCCTTTAGCACTAACCAGGTTAAAATTTTATGCTAAATCAGATCATGTGCACCTCATGTGAGGGCATTTATGTCATTTTACCCCTGTTTATCTCTACTCTCCCAATCACCACCCCGCTGTCACTCCCCATCGCCAACGATTCTGCTGCCTCAAACAAAATCAAATTCGAAACCAAAAAAATCATTTTTTTTTTCAGAATTTTTTCTTCCAATCGGTTCTTAATTTCTCACACTCATTTTTCAATTCCACCAATTAATCCAACTTCGAAATCTTACACCCAAAAAAAAAAACTCACCGATCACCGACACCCACATCTCTAAGTATTCTCTTCTCAATCAAGAATTCAAGAATCCAATTTCAGATATGGATTTGATAACTTGCCTACAGCTTGGTATGTATGTTTCTATATGCTATTTTGGGGACCGTTTATATCATATATTTACTTTGAATATTAAGTGAAAGATTGATACTAAGTGAGAATCACACCTTGGTATGTATGTTTCCACCGAACATTGATGTATTAAGAAACTATACAATTTATATAGCCATCAGAACACACATTGTTTGTTTAAAAAAATTACTTGTTCATCTAGATATTATACAACTCTATGTTCATCTTTAAACCAAGATCTAATTAAACAAGGCCATTGTTTGTTTAAGAATTACTGAAACAAATTCCCTGGTCATCTAGTGATGTAAGTAAACCCTAGAAATTCATACCTTTCAAATCAAACAAAAAGGCACACAACATATACAAAAGTAAATCATGCTTTCTTCTCACAAAGATGAAATCAACGCTTTGAAGAGTAGACAAGTGGTGGTGGCGGTAGATCCGATGGAGGTGGTTGTAGATCCGGCGTGGTGGTGGCGGATTTGGTGGTGGCGGTGGCTGTCATAGTGGTGGTGGCGGATTAGGTGGTGGTGGGGATGGCTGGAGAGAGAGATAGGGGAGAGAGAACTGAGAATGAGATAAGAAAGGTTGGTGGTGGTGGTGGTTATGGTGGTGAAAGAAGGAAGGGAAAGGGAAGGAATGAAAAATGTAGAGATAGAAGTGGGTTTTTAAAGTTAGGTTTTGGTTTTCTTTTAATTAAGTTGGTAAAATGACTAGACTACCCTTAACTGGTTAGATTTAACTGAAAATATTAACCTTGTTAGTGATAAAGGACGAAATGTGTAATGGTTTTCCAAATAAAGGATTGTGACTGTAATTATTAAAGTTAAAGGTCATCCGTTGCACTCAGATACAAACATAAAGGACGAAAACTGTAATTTACCCTAATTCATTTCTTCTTTCAAAATCACTTTTATTAGATTTTTTTACACATGTGTTAAATACAACAAATTTACACATGTGTAAATGAGAAAACTTTACATATACATGTTAATTTAAATGTGTAAATTTAGTTTCTAACATTGTAATCGAATAGAATAATAATGATAATTGTAAAAAGAAATTTTGAATTTGAATTGTTTTTGACCAAGTTCTTGTGGTTTTTTTCATTCGTTCTCATGATTCTCGCAATATTTAGCGTTCTCATTTAAACCATCCCCTATATATATTGGTATATTTAACAAAATTAGTTATAATATATGGTCATCCATAACTATAAGAGTGTTTAGTTAGAATAATACTTAATTATAGTTGGAGCTAAAGAAATAGACATATCATTCTATCTACGTGCAACTATTATATTTTCTATGTATTATTGTATCTATATATGAGAATGCCTTAAAACATAGTTAATATATATATACACATATATAATCCTAGTATTTAATTTTTATGATAAAGTTATGGAGATAACATTTCCCGTTGTCATAGAAACTTATACCGTATAGTTAAATTAAAAGCTTAACATATTCAAATTGATCTTTTAGAAAAAAATAAAAATAAAATCATCAATGCTATTTAATACACAAGTACGTAGTCATTTAAGGCCATGGGGTGTACACTAACATCTAAAGTGTTAACAATGACATGACATGTTAACTAACATTGCAAACCACCCCCTCCTTGTGTTAAAGTGCATTAAATGAGTTATGTGTTAACATGTTAACCCAATGTTAAGAGATTGAATTAATTATTATTTTATTTTTTAGATAAAAACCCAATGTTAAAGTGCAATAAATGAGTTATGTGTTAACATGTTAAACTATTTCCTTAGAGTGAGACAAAGTGAAATGAGGAAAAAAAGTTGATGTGTCACTTAGGTGGAGTTAAGTTATGTTAAAGTATGAGTTGTGAGAACTATGAGAATTCTTACTTCCCGTGCGAGTTGGGCCGACATTTTTTGCACAAACGTAAATGAAAATGCTATAAACACATTGTAAAAAAATAAAAAAAGTTGCCGAGTAGGTAGGTACGCCTAATGTAAATTTTGTTTACGGAATGATGACATCACCAATAAAATTCTTTTACATCGATGTAAATTTTTGTATACGACAATTTTTTTTGCTGAAACAAGTGATATTTTAAAAGTTTTTTTTATTGAAAATATCTTTTGGAAGTCTTAGCTCTCATAGTTCTCAATTCTCACAACTTAATATAGTTCTCATTTTATTTTTTTCCTAATAATGAAAGGAACAAATTCTTAAACGGGCCATGAGACTCGATGACCTTATTTGGCTGGCTATTTGTCTATTTGTCATGTATACTTTTTCTTTATTTTATAGATTGTTTTAGAACTAAAGTCTATCGACGTCCGTTTGGCATGTGATAATAGAATGAAACAGGGAGTGAAGTATACTACCAAACACTACCTTACTATTTTTCTACAAACACTACACCTAAAGTATGGTACACACTCAATAAATCCTCAATCAAAGTTAGAGCAGAGAAAATATTTTTAGTTGTTTCTAAAAGTTAAAATAACTAATTTAGTTAAGGTTCTGAAACTTTATAAAAGGATTTACGTTATCAAATAGCACAAAAAATTAAATTTATACACCTTAATTAAATTGGATTTTTCTGTCTTTCCATTCCATGCTGTAATGAAGAAGACGTACAGTATTTCAAGAATAATCTATCATATGTCAGATAATCCAAATATGATCCCAAACATGATTTTACTTTAAATGGAATGGAATGAATCATTTAATTCTCAACAAAAAAATTTATAAGTTAACCTAACATACATGCCATGCCTTCTCGGATAAATGGTAATTATTGGTGTACGCATGCATCTTATTATTGTCACAAATTGTTTTTACTAAATAATGATAATGTACAAAATAAAGGGACTAATGGTTTGCTAATACTGTTGGATTTGGTGTTTAATTCGATTATTTAAGCCTTTAGCGATGGAAAAAGAACAATATTTAATTGTTAAATATTATAAATTATAAAAGTGGATATTAATTTAGTGGAATTGGTGTCGCTTAAAGAGTTAAATGAGTAATAATTTATTATTTAGATAATAATTTAAAAGTTAATTTTATTGAACAGTAAAATAAAGTCAAAACAGTTTTGATCAACAATTTAATATTAGGCTATTAGCGAAGAATAATTGTTATTCGACGAAAATGATGAGTGGTTATTATTAGATAATAAAACAAATGTCGAAGGGTTGAGCTGTATTAATAGTTAATCTAGGATTAACTACTTGGAAAGATCGTCACTAGTTAATGGGTTAAAATGTAATTAGTGGATCTATAAATAGATCCTTAATCACAACCCTAGAGACACAAAAGATTAAGCTGAAACCCTAGCCACAAAACCCCCTTCTCTCTCTCTTGATTGTGATCGACCCACCACCGGCCATCACCACCACATCTCGCCGGCCACCACCTCCAGCGACCACCATCGCCGCACGCCACCGCCGTGTCGTGGTGATTCAGATCAGATCTGCTACACGTGTGGATTCTTGTGGTGATCTTGGAGATTTTGTGATTCAGCTTACTAGCGGAGCCGTTCCTTGCATATATCGTGCAAGTCTTCAGTTTTCGTCAGTGTATAACTCTAAACCCGCTATTATTGTGAATATATATAATTATCTGAGTAGACTGTAACTAGATCGCTTATTGTGAATATATATAATTATCTGAGTAGACTGTAACTAGATCATTGTTGGGAGTTTTATTCGTGTTTGCGTTTTATCACGCTTCCGCATTTGAATTAATAATAAAGAGTTGTTAATATATATATTGTGAATATATATAATTATCTGAGTAGACTGTAACTAGATCGCTTATTATTATTATTATTATTATTATTATTATAAAATTGGATGTGATTGTGATTGTTCATGAATCGAGCCCTAGAGACTTGTAGTTGTTTTGGTTTGTTTGTAGTTTTTAGTTATTTTCAATATTTGTATTTTTTTCGGGTTATTTGGAACGCTTTGTAATTGTTATGTTAATTTTAAAAGTAGTTTTACTATAAAATTGTAAAACCGCACCAGATAAGAGATAAGAGATAAGATATTGAAGACCGAAGTTGGAAACGAACAAGACCATAAAGATTGAGATCTTGGACTAAGTAGGAGCAACACCAGACTTGTGTTGTTGTTTGTCCCTTTTAGATCAGTTTAGTTTGTTGTTCACTAACTCGAATGAAACTGAATTAATTACCACTAGTGGCTCGATTCTATATTTATTGTTTTGTGTGGTTATGATAGATTGTTTAGTGTATATAATCTTTTAACCGACAAAACTGTTTTCACAATCATAAAACGACTAAATAAATTAAAAGGCATTTTAATTTAACTTGGAAATGTAAATAATAAAAAGGAGTTTTATTATAAGATAAAACATTTAGTTTTTAATTAAAGTTGTTAGATTGATAAAATCATAAATTAATAAATGCTTATTAATTTAAGAGTAAATTGCCAAAATCGTCCCTTAGGTTTGGCCATGTTTGTCATTTTTATCTAAAACAACTTTTTTTGTACCATATAGTCATTCATTTTTGGGATTTTTTGCCATTTTCATTCAAACGTCTGACTTTTTTTTGCCAAAATCGTCCTTGAGATTTGGGATTTTTTTTTCCATTTTCATCCAAATGTTAGATAGAAAAAATAAAGCAAATTATATGTTTGGATGAAAATGGTAAAAAATCACAAAAGTGAAGGACTATATTGTACAAAAAAGTTGTTTTGGATGAAAATGACAAACATGCCCAAACCTCAGGGGCGATTTTGGCAATTTACTCTTAGTTTAAAATCAAGTTCGCAATTAACGACCATCATAGTTATAAATAAGATATTTAAAACTGAACTGTGTCAAAAGGTATTCAAACTAATCATAAGCATAAAAGTAAAATTGGACTTTTACTAAAGTTGCATGACTTGCCTCATGCTACAAGTCGTCCACTATATCTTGGGTTAATGGATTTAAACACTCCCAACTATTGCCATTTGGCCGCTGACACTCTCAACTTTGACTTTGGCTTACACCACTCCCAACTTAACACTTGGGTTGCTGTGTCACCCCGTCGTTAAATAAACACTAACTGGGTTAGCTCTTTTTGCTGACGTGGTCAATATTTGCTGATGTGGCTTGCTGATGGATCCAATACACACACACATGCTGATGTGGCAATGTATTTAAAAAACCATACCAAATAACACAACCAAACAACACATACATCTCAATCTCCCTCTCTTCTCGATGATGTCTGACCGGCACTACCCCGACCGACGCCGGCAGCCGGTTTGTCATGTTTCAACAAAGGATCACAACCACTTTGAATAACAAGAAGCAGTTTCGCCGCAAGACCGATATCCGCCGCAAGACCAATCACTCACCAATCAACCCACAAATCTGCCCAATTCAAACCATCAACTAATAATGTCATGTTCATCGTCATCGACATCTGAAGAAGATGAAGATTTCGATTCCTACCGGAAATGAGGCTACCTGCAAAAGAGGACGATTTCGATTTCGACAATCGACATCTGAAGAAGATGAAGATTTCGTTTAACAGATCTGCAGCGCTGAAGCAGTAGCCGGAGCTGTTGAACGTAGATCCGCCGATTTTAGTGCCGTAACTGTGTTGTAAAGTGTAACTGTTGAACGGCCATACACCGGATTGTAATAAACCGTCACGAAACGCAAGTTGCGACGACTGTAACTCCGGTTGAAACACGATTAGGTTTTCGATCCACTGAAACGACCGTTCGATCAGATCTAGATCTCAATCGATGCTGGAACGGTTGTAGAATTCGTCATCGGCACGGCTGTAGAATCCGACGTTGATGGTACCGCCGCCGACGATGATGTAGTCAAATGAGAGATTTACATAAATGAAGTGAAACTAGAGAGTGAGTATGCTTACTTTGAGATAAGTTGCCTGAAATTAGAGAAAAGATGATGATGAATGTGAAGCAGAAGATGATGATTGACACCATTAACGGTGGAAATTAGAGAAATGCATGAATCTGGATGACAAAGATGAGTAATCTGTTGTTAGGGGTTTCAAGGGGTTTTAAAGATGATGAATCAGGGGAACTTACACGTCATACACGCCACATCAGATTAAAAATAACACGTAGGATAATTTTCCTAACTAGGTTAGTGTTTATTTAACGAGGGGGTGCCATGACAAACAATGTGTTAAGTTGGGAGTGGTGTGAGCCAAAGTCAAAGTTGAGAGTGCCAGCGGCCAAATGGCAATAGTTGGGGGTGTTTAAATCCATTAACCCTAGTTTAAAATCAAGTTCGCAATTAACGACCATCATAGTTATAAATAAGATATTTAAAACTGAACTGTGTCAAAAGGTATTCAAACTAATCATAAGCATAAAAGTAAAATTGGACTTTTACTAAAGTTGCATGACTTGCCTCATGCTACAAGTCGTCCACTATATTTTAACCCTCTTTGGTAATTAAAATATAAAAGTTAAAGCTCAAACTAAATCGATATTGCTATGCCATCCTAAAGTGGAACTCGAACCAATTTACCCAAACCCTCTTTGTTAGTGATTATCGTGCATTGTGCCTACGGTTTTTTGGGAGATGTTAATTCGCGATTCCTAAGTTACTTAGGCCATTTCCACACATTCCCATTAGAGGACCAATATCACTTGAAATAGTTTCAAAAGGGCATAGTTGGGGTTAAACTTACACGTCGTATTATGCGACATCAAGCTCAAGAGTTGTGTATGACACAATTGTAAATCGTTACCTACCCACGTAATAGATACCGAGTGAACAGAGCTCAACCATTCATTTTGTATTTATGAAATGGGATCTCATATCCTAATAACAATTTTGCAATTGGGTCATAATGTTAATTAAAATTTTAAAACAATAAAATACTAGATAAGTTTGTCTTTATTTTATAGATATCTCACAACTATTCCACCATATATCCCACGTTGCATAATGTAGTGAAACAAACTCAATGACATTAACTTCCCTGAATGGTTAAGGAGTTTGAGAAAAGTTCTCGAATTAGAAAAAGATGTATATCTTGGATCAACCATTTGATATAGTTCCTCCTGAAAATGACTCAAAGACTCAATGGATGCAACATGTTAAGGACTCTCAAGAGGTCCAATACTTGATCCTATCAAGTTTGTCTGAAGAGTTTCCTGAACATTTTCAAAAGGAAATCGAGTATCGCCATGCCAATGATATGATCATCGCAAGAGAGTTTCAAGTCAAATGAAACTGGTGTCTCGCAATATTCAAGGAAATCATCTCTTAAGTCATGTTATTAACCTGATTAACTACATTTGAAATTTTTAAAAATAGAAACCCGTTTAGATCGCTCTTAAGTCATATGATGTGGGGAAAGTGGTGAGAGGTGTGGCATGACCACGTGGGACGTGGTGTTCGTAGACCCTCCCCCCCCCCCCCCCCCCCTCCCCAAGCCACATATGGCCACTGTGATTCATCCCACATTCTCCACGGTACAAGTTTGATGAATTTGATTATTTAACCGTTTGACAACGGTCCGATTTATAATTTTTTTTTCCTATTTTTCATTTATTTAAACAAATAAACCCAATACCTTTTTATTACAAAATCACTCTCTTATGAGGCTATGCATAACAACCTTCATACAGATTTAATTGAATATATATGCCAGTTTGGTTGTATTAGCACCGACAATTTGTACTTCTTTAATTTAGTAGTTTAAATATTTTTAATATGTATTATTAAAATTTCTTTATTTTAATATTATACACTTTTATTGTTTTAGTTATTAAATAAAAAATTAGTTTTATTTGTTGTTTATCAAAATTAAATAAATTTTAAACAATAAAAATAAAAAAAATAGAAATTGAATGGGGGAGAACAATTACCACACCATATATGTTTTTTTTAACGACCAACGAATACTCCAAATGGCCTACTGTTGGAATTCACCATATCGAGATACACTCGCATCTGAACTGGAGAAAACCCTCACCTAGGGCAGAAGCTCGTGAACACTCGCCCGAGGCACGACAGTGCGGTGAGGTAAAACCCGTTCAGTTTAAGTATCGAACTAGCGATCGCCACCTACTCGCCTAGTCTTCCATCATCACCAGGTGCCGCCGAAAACTAATGGGGGGAAGCAAGAATTGAATCTGGGTCTCTTGAAAACCCAAATCTCTCCCTTATAACCGGGGAAAACCCTCATCTAGGGCAGAAGCTCGTGAACACTTGCCCGAAGGCACGACAGTGCGGTGAGATAAAACCCGTTCAGTTCAAGGATCGAACTAGCGATCGCCGCCTACTCGCCTAGTCTCCCATCATCACCAGGTGCCGCCGAAAACTAATGGAGGAAGCAGGAATTGAATCTGGGTCTCTTGAAAACCCAAATCTCTCACTTATCACTTTATCACAAGCTCATTGACCCACACCATATATGTTGGTTTCACCTTATACCTTATGGAGAAATTAATATAACTTTTCTGTGTAATTATTGTTGTTCTTGGCTCTAGTGCTAGCCATTAAAAAAAACTATATTTGAAATATGCAGTTAAAAAAGCTATATTTGAAAAATAAATAACTTTCACAGACTGTGAAAATGAATGAAGTCATATTTATAAGAAAAAAAATGTAAAAGTAGTAAATAAATAATAATGTTGGAAGGTCAATTTGGGGTATCGTGGAGCGGTTTAGGTGTTAAATGTTTGTATGGAATTAAATGAATAGGCCCAAAGGGTACATTCAGGTGGAGCCTACCCAACACTATTTCCCCATGCTCAACAACTCGTCGTTTTGCATATTGGTACAATCAAGTATTGCGTACTTCTATCGGTATGAACAGTCAACAATCAGTCTCTTTGCATTATTATGTGACATAATGCGTATATATGTGTGTGTGAACAGTCAGCAATGGCTGTCATCTTGCACCTATGCACATTGCACAGATACATAAGTCATAACTCGTGAGTATATTCAGCTACAAATTGATTGTCATTCCATACAATGGTACTAGCAAACAATGCATGTGAACTGTGCGACATATACATATATGTAAGTATCAAGTATCAACATGTACATAACCCTGAGGTTTGGTTAAACATATCATCAGGGTCGTCTCAACCTATTTGGGGTCCAATGCGCATGCGGATAATGAAAATGGGTCCGTTTTCATAAAAAAATAATTGTTTATTTAGAGCATTCACATCCAACCCTCCATTTTTACCCTGTATTACACTAACTTCTTCTTCGACTTCATGGACTTCGTGGCTAGGATCTTTTTCAATCTGGACTCCTTTCATCTTCTTTTGTTTTTTTACCTTTCAGTACCTCGCAAGTCCGAATATCATGACCTTTTTCATTGCATACACTACATGTCCTTGTCCTCTTCCCTTTGCGGCTGATCATTTGTTCCTTCTTTGATTTAATCCTTTTATGCGAGCCATGACCTTTGTTTCTTATACCAGTTGGGACACAGACAGTAGGAGGTGCATTAGTTACTGGTTGTTGATAACCAATTAACTTTGAAAACCGGTCAAACTTTGGATCAAGTGGCTTGGTTATACGACTCTGGTCCACTTTTTCTTTAATCTCCTTCATTTGATCCCTGACTAGAACGAGTTGATCAAGGTCAGTAATCAAATTGCTAACCAGATACTCCCCTGTATACATGATTTCACGAGCAATCTGTTTAGCCTTGTATTGCTCATCCTTGGCATCGACCTTTACATCAAACGTAGATTTTAATTCATTTGGAACCACATCTTTTGTCCATCTCTTCATAACATATTTGTTTGGTATTTCTTTAACTCCAAACAACTTGAAAAGAAAATAAATGTGTTTACATAGCAGCCCATACTGTTCGAAACGCAGACATCTACATTGTGCAGTTACATCTTCTTCAAGTTTCTTGAAACACACCTACAGAAACAAAAAAAAAATATAATAAATTCGCATGTGTATGTAAACAAAATCGCATGTGTAAAAAAATGAGTTTCTTGAAAATAATTTAAATTCGCATGTGTTCGTCAAATTCGCATGTTGTAAAATATATTTTGTATTAAATTTGCACGGTTTTGTCAAAATCGCATGTTGTAAAATATATTATGTATTACCTCTAAAAACCCTTCTCCATGAGCTTTAAAGTTTTTCAAAGATATCCTTAACTGGTCACCCTCGACTTTGGTGTCCATCGGCAGACATTCGCTAATAGTTCCGTATATCTCTATCTGCTGATCGAAGAATATAGACCTGGTGTATATCTTAGCAGCATCTGCTTCCAGAGTAGTTTTGCTCCAATCATCAGGCTCAGTATATCTTGAAATATGATCATTCTTTCTATGATTGAACCTTTAGACATCCATTGAACCATCAAAATGATTCATAAACTCTACAAGAGTGAGTTGTGAATTAGCCACCTTGCAAAAAAAAAATGGTTTTCACTCTCTGATCTTGAAGTTGTTCTCAAAAGTCCAGACATTTGCTCATGTCGGTAAAAAGCCAGAATCCACGAGGATCTCATCACAAACATATCATCAATCCATTTATTTTGGGTAAGACCGAACTCAATCATTACCAACTTCCACTGTCTCTCAAATACTTCTGGCTCAATGGAATCAGTCCGTACAATATCGCACAACTTCCTTCTAAACTCCTCATTGTTGCACAACTCGTGTCCAACCTACACCGATAAATGGTTTTCTTATCAACATGTAACGGATATATAGTGTAAGAAAAATGCTAATGACACACACTATAGCATAGTCTACCTTATCTGCCACTTTTTTCATTATGTGCCACATGCATAATCTATGTCTGCTGGTAGTAAAAACACCCTTGATAGTCTGTTTCATCGCAGGATCTTGGTCTATCATTACAACCTTTGGCTGACGTCCAAATGAATTGAGAAGCCATTTATAAGACTCAATGCTCTCCGATGCCAACAACCCAGCTCCAAGGGTTATATTTCGACAGTGGTTGTCAATCCCAGTGAACGGAACAAACACCATCTTATACCTAAAATTCAAAAAGATCAAATCGCTTTGGTTCATGATTTATTAATGTGCGAAATAGGCAATATAACATGCGAAATAGACAGTATAACATGCGAAATGGACAGTATAACATGTGATATATTCAACACCTAACTTTCATGTTTATTAACATGTGATATTCCCAGTTTACGAAATCATAAAAAATGCAAAATTATTAAAAAAAATGTTAATGTAACACTTACTTGTTTGTTTTGAAAGTAGCATCAAACGATATCACATCCCTGAACTCCATAAAGTTACGCTTGCATAACCCATTGGCCCCGAACAAACCAGTTAACCGTTTGTCCTCATCAACAGAATATTCAAAAGAAAAATCAACTAAATATTCTTTTTTGTCAGTAAGCCTATTGATCACCATGTCATGTCACACCCCGATATTTCCACGTATTACTGGTGGGCCGGTGGGGAGTATCGTGACGTAGTTGATATCATCATGGTCAATTATGCACAGTTTAGTGCACAACGGAAGTCTTAAAGTAATAATAATACAAACCGATTCGAAAGTACAATAAAATATTATACAACGGATTGTAAAAGGATCCACAGGCGGATCAAAACAAAAGAAATATTGTTCAACATACTTAAAGTGATAAAAGCTTGCAAGACTCTTTATTTAATCACTCAGGAGTTTCCAGCCCATTACGCATAGTACCTGCACTTAACCTTTTTGGAAAATACGTCAGTTTACACTGGTAAATACAATTAACTGACTCTTTTTGTAAAGTGTTTATAAAATTGATTTTAAATGCACAAGGCACAAAAATTATTTTATAACTTGGGATAATTATTTAAATAATCTTGTATACAGTTTTACATGTTTGACGTCCATTCAGGGCTCGGTTAGAAGAGCCGAGACAAGATTAATAGACACGCCACAAGTATATGCCCACAAGAGACTGAGATACCGTTTATACATACGCAACTGTCAGGTGTATGCCTACACCCCGTGCTTAAGCCGTGGCCATTTCTAATGAATGAGTGGAGGATATCCAGGACATGGTCATTAACCCCCCAAAGGCATTGCATCAAACAAGACAGATTAAAAAAGTTTATGCATCTTTTTAATCACATTCCGATTGTACGAATTCTTACCCGACCAAGCGGTATTATTATAACACCGTATCCCAAGCCCGTATAACGGAAAATAAGTTAAAAGTATTTACCTAAGCTAAAATATAATTTTATTCACAGCCGTATATTAATCAGCAAGTACAAATAGCTTTTACTGGGATCCTTAATCTGGAACGAAGGTTTTAATAACCTATTAGATTCCTAACGGGTCTTATTTAAGTCTTAACTTAGACCGGTTAGTTTTAATGAAAGGTTTACGGTTCAAAACGCAAGATTAAGCGAAGACTGGATTAGAATGTGATTTAGACCCGACAAGTATGAAGACTTGTATAAGATGGGTAAACTAAACACATTCTGGATTTTGAAGTAAAAATGATAAGGTTTGACCCGTTTCGGTTAATTTATGAAAACTAGTTACATATTCTTACCGAAAGCGTATATGCGTAACGGGTTACCAAATAAATCATGTACAAGTTCCACATGTTAATATGCTTTAAATATGTTATGATATCAGTAGGATATCTTCCATTATGACCAAAACGAATTTAAAAACAATTTATGCCCCCTAGGGGTATTTTGGCCATTTTAAAGTTTATAACAGATGTTAAATAATAATCTGAAGTTCTGGTCTAAATCAATCAGTAAAAAATATTTATTTTAACATGTTATATCAGTAAGATATCATTGATTTAGACCCGACAAGTATGAAGACTTGTATAAGATGGGTAAACTAAACACATTCTGGATTTTGAAGTAAAAATGATAAGGTTTGACCCGTTTCGGTTAATTTATGCAAACTAGTTACATAAACCTTACCGAAAGCGTATATGCGTAACGGGTTACCAAATAAATCATGTACAAGTTCCACAAGTTAATATGCTTTAAATATGTTATGATATCAGTAGGATATCTTCCATTATGACCAAAACGAATTTAAAAACAATTTATGCCCCTAGGGGTATTTTGGCCATTTTAAAGTTTATAATAGATGTTAAAAAATAATCTGAAGTTCTGGTCTAAAACAATCAGTAAAAAATATTTATTTTAACATGTTATATCAGTAAGATATCATACATATGGGAAATTTATCTTTTATGGCCAAACTATGCACCGTAGGGGCATTTTGGTCATTCACATAAGCTTTAAGGGTCAAATTTGGAAATCTGAGTTCAAGACTTATACTTACTATTAAACTATAAAAATTTAGTTATAACATCAGTAGGTAACAAGTCTTAGGTGCTAAATATGGTTTTAAACCTTACTATGCGCCTAAATCGCATAAAAGTCGGTATTTGGCGATATTTGGGTTGTTTAAGGAAATCTGAGATTTTAATCAGCCTCTACTGTTTAAAATATTTTATTAAACATATGAAATCTTTAGGAAAAGGTTTGGTATCAAAATGTTATGTAAAACTCATTTTATCAAAGAAAAGGGCAATTTCGTCAATATCGAATTTATACTAGAACTCTATAATATAATCAGTACAAAATTTAAAAAAAATTTCAAAAAATTCCTAAATATTATATTATATCAGTAGGTAGAAAGTTTGGTGCCAAAATTTGAGTTTAAATAGGATTTATGGCAAAAATGCCATTTAATTAATAAAAAGGCTTCCATTTACGATATCGAACATAACTCTTATTTCAGACCATAAAGTGATCTCCAATTTTTAGGACATACTTAAATATCAGTAATAAAGGTTTTTGTCCTCTCACATTTTCAAAAATCTCGTTTTATTGATAAAAGGGCATAATGGTCAACATTTAAGCATTTAACGGAAACATGCAAATGAATTAGGATTTCTATGGAACCAAGTTGTATAACCTCAGAGGGCTATACTAACATATAATATGGTCCTAAAGGAACCCTAAGGTATTTCTAAACTAAGCTAAATCGGGTCAGAACTGAAAGTCAAAGCAAAAGTCTACTTTTGCGACTTTCGGTTGCGAACCGAGCCTAAACTCAGAATTGTCGGGTTGAACATGCCTAAACATGTTCTTATATCATTTACCAAGTTATTTTAATGTTAAAACATGTTCCATAACCTCTGTATTATCAGTTATGGATTTATTTGTAAAAACTGATTCTGTTGACTTTTTATTAACAATTTTTGACCCGACAATTGACCAAGTAAAAGTGGTAATCAGTAGGTGCCCTTTTAAGGGTTTATTACCTACATAGTTACCCACTCATAGCCACTTTCAATTCGAATAATGGCTGGACCGTTAGTGATTAATCACCAAGTTAAAGCTTAATTACGTTAGCTTTGACTTTCGGTCATTAAGCTAATAAAACTTAAACTAGAGAGGCTAAGAATGCTTACAAGAACTCTTAGCACGAGATTAGAACTGAAGAAAACCTCCTTGAACACCAGGAAGCTCCAGAGAAAGAGTTTGAGTGAAATTTGAAAGTGTGCAAATGAACACAAGAACCACAAGGGCTTTATATAGGAGTTTTGAGTCTCCAAGATCAATCCATATGTCCCTATGTTGCTACCAGATGTTCCCATGTGTCCCTAGTGCATGGAAAACCATTTGCTCAGTACCTGGTATCGAAATCAGCCATGCAATGGCGGTGTAACAGGCTGCAACATGCAACTGTCCTTGTTTTCTGTCACTGGCACTTTTACGCGGGCCGCCTAAGACTTATAAGAAGTCTACGCGGGCCGCGACAATGGGGAAATCGGGTAAAAAGTTTATAAACTTTGCAATTTCAGTCCCTGGTCCAATTTAAGTTTATTTAACTTTCTTTTATTGCACTTATGACCCCCATAGTTAACTATTAAGGTCCTTGGGTCACATATTAACTCCGTTAAGCTCCGGGTTAGTTGTAAGATCACCCGAAAAGTCTTGTTTTCATCGAAACTCCATGAGATTTCTATCCAATATTCTTGAGGACAAAATATACAAATATTACAATGCTTTTGGGATCGTTAAAAGGTCACTCAGAGGTAACTTTTAACATGTTGACGCTTTTAACACTTATGCTTTGTAAAATCCTTATTTTAAGAACAAACGACTTTCTGTGTTCGACAATTTATTCATTAAAGAATACGAACGTCGTGTGAGGTCAATCAGAGGCACAAGAATGCCATGTTGACACCTTGGATCCTTTTACTTACATATTTACATTGTTTGACAATTTTAGTCCTTTGAAATCAATTCATTAGACGTTTAAAGTCCATGACACGTGTCTTTATTATATTGGACATGATTTTGCATGGTGTTACATCCTCACCCCCTTAAAAGAAATCTCGACCTCGAGATTTACTGAAATAAATGAGGGTATTTCTGTTTCATTGTGGATTCAACCTCCCATGTGTATTCAGGGCCTCTACGAGAATCCCACTTTACCTTCACAATCGGCACGTGCTTCCTTCGAAGCTCCTTAACTTATCGATCCTCGATCGACAAAGGTTTTTCAACGAACTTCAAGCTCTCATCTATCTGCACGTCCTTATGCGACATGGCTAGCGATTCATCAGCTAGACATTTCTTCAAATTGCAGATGTGGAACACATTATGAATTCCACTGAGTTCTTCTGGCAGATTTAGCTTGTAAGCTACAGTTTTGACACATTCGATGATCTCGAATGGTCCTATGTATCTTGGGCTTAGCTTGCCCTTTTTGCCAAAATGCATCACCCCTTTCTAGGGTGACAACTTAAGTAACACTTTAGCACCTACCTAGAATTTCAGAGGTTTACACCTTTTATCTGCGTAGCTTTTCTGCCTATCCCCAGCAGCTTTGAGATGATCACGGATCTGCACAATCTTATCTGTCGTCTCCAGGACTATATGTAACAACCATAATTTTATTTATTGATTTCCGTAAGTAATCACAAATTACTGAGTATTTATATTTAAACATTCATGCTTAAATACGGGTTTATTAAAACTTTACTAAACTTGAAAGCAAAACAACATAATGTAATTTAATTCATCGTTTTTAGAATAACAACGAAACAACTTGCGGAAGCTTCATTTAGCGCGTGTTCGGTTCTTGCTCGACGCTTGATCTTCATCCGGGGCTCTCGACATTCACCTGTGTTCAAAACCAACTTAAAAGTTAGTTTTGATAATTAAATAAATACGGGTTGAATCATCGAATTAAAGAAAAATCAGGAAATCCCAATATTAATCCCTTGATCCTAGAAACAAGGATTCAAATCCGGCCTCCACCGTAACTCAGTAGGCAGCTGGCGTAATGATTTCAGCCCCAACGTAACTTACGGTGGCCCCTGTATCAGCCCTTTCCAATTTTTGCCGTTTTTGACACGAAAACTTTCGTATATTTCAATCCGCATATCCGTTTGATCTCCCGTTTCTTCCTACATGATCGTAATTTGATTCTCCATCTCATGGAGTTTATATCCGACATTCAAACTAATAAAATTCTAAATTTTTAAGCATTCGACTTATTATTAAAAATCCACATTTTTACCCGTTGGTATTTAAGACCTCCAAACTTGTTTCTGTTAGTGCACTATGTCTATTGACTGCGTCTTGTATCATGTAATAGGATAATATAGCTTGAAAGTGATGATTTAGCTTGAAAGTGTCATATGTCATTTCAAGGGAAATCATGATTTAGCTTGAACAGCTTCAAGCTAAACCTCAACACTATATATAGGCTTCAAGCTAAATCATGATTAAGCTTGAAGAACACTTTTGCACATTTGACTTTTGGAGAGCTCTAGTTCTAGAGAGAGAAACTAGAGAGAGAAAGTCTTTAAGTGATTCAAGGTTCTTTGTACATTTCAGATATATCAATAGAATCACAATTATATTACATCTTGTGTGTTTTGTTCGCGATAGTTCACGGATTCCGCACGTCGAACTTTCGTTACGCAATCGAACGGTGTCAAAACGGTCCTAACAAGTGGTATCAGAGCAGGAGCTCGATTGCGTTGATCAAACAACAAGTTTCGTATTAGATTACAACGTTTTCAGATCTGAATCGCAACTTTTCTTCTTCATCTACTACTTTTTCACGTTTTTGATGGATTTTCAACAAATTGAACGGGATTTAACGGTCCGAATTGGATGATTTTCTAGTATATCGTGTGAAAGTAGTTGATTAACAACCCTACCAAGTTTCAGATTCAAATTCGTTGTCGTTTAGGAGAATTTCAAGTTTTTCTGTCCGTTTTCGTAACATACAGCTTGATTTCGCTTGAACATGATGATTTGGACTTGATTTCGCTTGAACAGAACAGCTGATTTCGCTTCAGGACTGATCATTTGAGATTTCGCTTGAAGTGATAAATAGTTGATTTCGCTTCAACTAGTCAACATTTGATTTCGCTTCAAGACAGACCAGTTGATTTCGCTTCAAGTCAGAACATGTGATTTCGCTTCAAAACATTAGTGTGGGATTTCGCTTGAACAGTTAACACTTGATTTCGCTTGAAAGTAGTTAACTGATTGATTTCGCTTGAAAGCTGTTGATTGATTGATTTCGCTTGAAAGCTGTTGACTAGCTGATTTCGCTTGAAAGCTGTTGATTGATTGATTTCGCTTGAAAAGTGAAATTTCGTGTCGAGAACATTTCACGGCAACCGAGTGTCAGTCTATTTCAAGTTGTTTAATATTGTTTGAACTAATTGTGTTTGTTTGTTTGTTTGCAGGTGATTCGAGGTGATTTACACGGCACAAATACCAAGAATTCAAAATGTTTGATGAACTGGAAAACATTAAATTTGAAAGAATGAACAATTGGACTTGTTGTTCTTCTTCTGAGAAAAAGGAAGTTTTAGTTGAAAGATTTGAACATTTCATGTGTCGAAAGGATGAAACGTTGGATGAGTTGGAAATACGGTTTAAAAATTTAATGGACAGTTTGAGAAACAAGAATATTAGAATATCAAATGAGGAACAGATATTGAAATTGGCAAATGCATTACCTGCTAAATGGGATAAATTCTTGGTTGATCTAAAAAGGGAAGATTTTTTTCTAGAACTTTATCCAACACAGTTCTTTAATGAGGTTAATGGAGAGTTTCGTAATGAAAATAGGAAAAAGAAGGAAATATTGACCGAAATGGAAAAGAATTTACAAAAATTGGAATTGGATGTTATTACTGAAATTGATAATAGAATTCGTGTGTGTCTTGCAACAAAGAGTATTCTAAAATATGATATGAAAAGGAAATGTTATATTGATGAAAATATGAATCTTTTTGATTTTGTTAAACTCTTTTGTGCAGGAACATATAAGATGGAAGCAAAGGATATTCCAAAGAACGAAGAATCTTTGAAGCTTGGATCTTCAAGTTCAGAATCAGTGTGCTCTAAATGTGACAACTTTAAGGCTGAAAATGACAAACTTTTGAAGGATGCAGAAAGTTTGACATCAGAAGTCAAAAAGTTGAGAGATGAAAAGCAAACTGATGATAACCAGATTCTTATGTTGCAGGGAATTTGTGAAAATTTGAAGTCTGAAAATGTCAAACTGCTTAGTGATTTGAACAGTTTGACATCAGAAAACAAGTTTTTGAAAGAAAAAGAAAAAGAATTTGAAAATGAAAAATTAAAATTTGAAAATGATTTCAAAAGTTAGTTAAAGATTTTAGAAGATGAGAGAGATGTTTTTGGAAAAGATAATCTTGAAAAACAAATTGATATCAATTCTCATCTTGCTAAAATCATTCAGCTTGAAAAAGAAGCTGAAAAAGCTCGGACTAAAATCAAAGAGCTTGAGGTGAAATTGAAAGGTTTTGTGACTTCTACATCACATATTTGTTCAAAACCAATCAATTTCAACATTGAAAATGTCAAAGTTGAAGATTGTGATGAGATATCTGATGATGAAAAAGAGAAGAAAAGATTTTTAGATTTACAAGAAAAATTTCAAAATACTGTTCTGCGATCTACTGAAACAGGTGAATGTTCTAAACAAAAACCTGTTAAGAAGAATGCAGAACAGAAACAAAAAGATAGAAATTTGAAAAATTCCAAAATTGAAATTAAAAGCTCATCAGATAAATCATCCAATCATTATCAAAAATCACAAAAAGTTAAAAATGAAAACTCACAAAATGTTGGTAATAAGTGGTGCAGGTTTGACCACAGTGCTCAAAAGACAAATTCAGCATTGAAGAGGAGAAATGACTATAACCAAGCCAAACAATGTTATGATTTGAAGGTTTGGACTGATCAAAGTGGATGGTACGATAACAGAGTGTGCTACACCTGTGGTGTTAGAGGACACATTGCTGTTAACTGCCAGAATTGGTATTATGAGACAAGAAGATGCTACAATTGCCATATCAAAGGTCATATTGCCAGAGATTGCTCAAGGAGATCGATGGGTAGATTGAGGGTTGAATCTCAGAGAATGGTAAAGAAACCAGTCACTGTCAAGCCCATAGAACAGAAAGTGGAAGATAAGAAAGTAAAGCTTTCACAGGGGCAGAGAGACAGACTGAGAAAGAAGAGGAAGAAGGCGAGAGAATATTTGGAGAAGATTTTGTCTTCGGGTTCACCCGTTGGTTCGAATAAGAGTTCTGATGAATTGATTCACTCGACTGCAAAGCCAAGCAAATTGAATTCTTCAGATACAAATCTGAGGACAAAAGAGAAAAAGGAAAAGAAGAAAATGGTCGGCGATGAATCTGATGTTTCAAAGTCAGACAAGCCACCATCAGGCAATGAATCTGACTCATCTAAGTCAGATAAGCCAAGTTCGGGCAGTGAATCTGATTCCACAAAATCAGAGGAGCCACAAGTTGAGGTAAAGAAGGAAGAAACTGTTCTTTTGATGAATGATGAAAAATTTCCTCCATTACAAGCCACAAACACAAAATCAAAAGGTGTTGATGCTGGAAAAATGTTTAATAGCAATGTTAAACATATTTTTAGTAAGATGGTTGATGGTAAGGAGAAAGGAGTGAAAGAGTTTTATGAAGAAAAGAGAAAATCTCAAAATAAACCCAAGGACAGTCAGGCTTGGGTGAAACTTTTCAAATAGAAAAATCTGACTTGCCGGAGCTTCCAGGTTGGTAAGTGTGAAGCAGGTATCGGCATCATTTCTTGGGAAATTCACAGGATGGTAACTGTGATATTTCGTCTTACAAGTGGTCAATCAAGGACATTAAGTTGTACTTGATTTTCTACAAGTGTTAGTAGTGTTTGTTCTTATATTGTTAAAATTTTTCAAAATGATTAAAAGAGAACAAGGTGATGAGATAACCCAGAATCCACAAGTGATGGATAAACAAACTAATGTTTCCGGAAAAACCATTCTGCTTAAAACAAACTTAAGTGTTTTGAAATCATTATGGGAAAATAGTTTGTTGTAAGGGGTGTGTTGATTGAATATGCCGAAACCCTCACGGCTGAACAAACATGATTACTTTCATCAGATTGAAAAACGGTTTTCAAACTGTTAAGATCAATGGGTTGTATATCATGGGGGTATGTTATTTTTTTTCTGCAAAACAGAGCATGAGATGCAGAAAATGGATGGCGAGACAAAGCTATCAGTGTTGGTTGTCAAATTTTCTTTATATGATTTTGCATTTTAGGGGGAGAAATATTGTTAGAAAATACAAAAACATTTGAAAATTTGAAAAAGTCAAAAACATGATAAAATTCAAAAATTTGAGTTTTTGCGTAAAAAGAGGAAATGATAGTACATCAGTAGATAGTTACAGTATGCTAAAGAAATGGAAAGTTTAAATGTGTTAAACGATCTCACCGTGGATGTGTCGGTAGGTTTTTATACATTTAGTAAACTTTTTCGGGATATAAACCTAAATTCAAACTTACTTATTTCGTGGGGAACACTACTTGGATATATAGGTAACCCCTGAAATCTCGTTTGAAAGGTCTCTTAATCTGATATACTAGGTCTTTATACTCTATGATATCTGGGGTATTATTCCGGGACTTCTGCTGAACGGTAGTTCTGACCTAGTCCCTGGCTAATACTTGCTTAAATGCTTGAAACACAGCATTACACCCTCAGCATGCTGAAACAATAAAATTGATATATGCTGCTGTTGTAAGCAAAAAGATCCTCTAAAGGGGACATACCTTTAAGTCGAAGCTGATATCTCTCTGCATATACGGAAGTATCGATCTGAGATCCCTTGGCCCTCGCATACCTAATTTATATACAGATATCATTGTAGTATACTCACCTGTAAGACTGATTATTGGGATTCTGGATACGGGAGTATATTCAAGAGGTGGGACACATGAATAGGTTTAAGTTCTTAATATACCTAATTCGTATCCTGAATGAGTTGAAATTTGTATGAAAATTTAAGTGGACAAGTATATCGACAATCTAAGTGAATTGTTTAATGCATAATGTGATTTTAAGCTCAACGGTACTTGTGACTTGTCAAAAACTGATATGATCCTCTGACGCATTCTCAAACAAAAATATGGTTTGTAAATATGTTTGTACATATTTCGTTATTGCTTTATATTTTCAGAAAATACAAAAAGATTTTGATTTCTGCTTTATTTTCGACAATCGTTATCTGAGTGCTGAGTTTCAAAATCTAAGTAAGCTGATTGTGTTTCTGAAAATAAAACAAGTTCATTAATTTGAAACTTGAAACCTTTTATAAAAAAAAAAAAAACAGTTTGTGATATCTCCAAGGTCATTAACTTGGACTTGGATGATAAACTGTGAGGGAGTTGGATTCTTTAATACTGCTAAATCTATACAGTTTGTTGATAGGGGGAGTGTATTAGAGAATTTAATTGGAATTGCCAGGTTACGATTCCTGGATAGTCTAAAATGTTGTTACTTATAAACGTATGAGTGATTGCAGATAGTCCAGACTACGATCCCGGAAGTTGAGTCTAAGGGGGAGTCTGAAGACGAGCTCAAAGCAAGGGGAAGCTTGTATACGGAAAGCTAGGTGTCGATCCCAAAGCACGGAAGCTTGATGAAAGGGGGAGCCTGCAGCTGATAGAAGAAAAGAGAGTGATGGATGTGTACAATGTTACAATCTGAATGAACGAAAATGCAGAATGATCAAGACTGAAGAAGGTGTCATAACAGAGATTAGTCACTGAAGACTGCGTCAATATCCAAGGGGGAGTCTGTTAGTGCACTATGTCTATTGACTGCGTCTTGTATCATGTAATAGGATAATATAGCTTGAAAGTGATGATTTAGCTTGAAAGTGTCACATGTCATTTCAAGGGAAATCATGATTTAGCTTGAACTTGTTCAAGGGAAATCATGATTTAGCTTGAACAGCTTCAAGCTAAACCTCAACACTATATATAGGCTTCAAGCTAAATCATGATTAAGCTTGAAGAACACTTTTGCACATTTGACTTTTGGAGAGCTCTAGTTCTAGAGAGAGAAACTAGAGAGAGAAAGTTGTCAAGTGATTCAAGGTTCATTGTACATTTCAGATATATCAATAGAATCACAATTATATTACATCTTGTGTGTTTTGTTCGCGATAGTTCACGGATTCCGCACGTCGAACTTTCGTTACGCAATCGAACGGTGTCAAAACGGTCCTAACAGTTTCTAGTTAATCATAATTCTTAGACCAAGGTATTTAACTCAAAATATCTATCTTGGATTCATAAGTTTTGTGAATTACGCGGCAAAAACCCAAGTTACGCGCGTCATTCATTTTGACCCGTTTAGGGGATCTTTTATGCATTTTGGTCTAAAACTAGCTCTTTTCTTTTCAATACTTCATAATGCCACATCTAAATGTTTGCTTATGTTCCACCACAATTATTTTTGTGGTGGATTTAACATAACTAACCTATTATCCCAAATTGACTCATCGGTTGGTCATTTTACGCATATGAACATTTTTGTGCATTTGACGCGCAATGTGTACTCCTATAACTTTTATTCATATTTAATGATTCTATAATCTTAATGCAAGTTCCAAAATAACCCCTATGTGTCATTTGCCCCATTATACCCTTCAAGGGTGTTTTGGTCAACTTTAGTCCCTCACTTTATGACGAAGGACTTTCGCTAAATATTTGACCAAGATTTGTATATTTAACTAAAAACTTATTTATGCGTACCTGGCTCGGGTCAAAGTGTTGACCCGTTTACATAACTTTTGCTTTAAATCTTTCTAGTTAAAGCAACGCAAGCTTATGTTATTCCTGTGATTACAAAACTCAACAAGCGATTGTCAAATGTTATTGTCAAATGGTGTTAACAACACCATTTGACCCACTAAGTCTAATTGACCATTTGTCCGTAAGAGATGGTATTTAATTACCATTTCATCCCTTTAAACCTATTCCAGTTTTTCCCTTGAACTCATTTTACTAAAAACCGTTTTTTTATTGGTTCGTCATTACATGACTAATTTACCATTTTACCCTTTTTACCATAATTCATGATTTCTTACCATTTACCCTTGTTCCGACTCTCATTGAATCGTGTCGGAACATCAAACACCAACCACTTTGTAGCATTCATATACAATACTTGCAATTAAGTAATTTGTAAATAATGTAAAGGGGCGTAAGCTTTACTTACTTTGCATCCGAAGCACGCTTTTCCTTTACACTTGATTCGTTTGACCCGCTTCCTTCCCAAGCCTTCACCTAGCTTGTCGAGCATCAAACTATAATCATTATTAGTAGGATGGTTAGACTAGTCATTATCACATACGACTATTCCATCTTACGAATTCTATGTTGAATCTAATATTCGACTTCATCATTTATTTGTTCAACTTATCAAAAGCTAACTACTTTTAATCACATGATTTTACGTAGTTAGTCTAAATCAACATGATGTTTAGAACCCCTATTGCTTCATATTACGCATAATTTGTTATATCATTCAATTGCGCGTTTCACTTAAATTTCAACACTTTGGTTCTTATTTAGGCATTTTAACAAACACCTAATGTGCATAATTTTACATATTTATAATCAAGTTCATAACTTGTTATTTTTACCAAGATTTTAACATCTTTTACAAGACAATCATCTAATTTATAGTTCAATATCAAAATTAACCTCATAGGATTCAAATACCACTAATTTACTCATCATGGTTCTAGTGTTCACCTTGTTTCTACAAAACCCACTACACACACATGGTGGATGATCATGAATTTCATAGTTTAAACATTAATTCAACAAACTAATGACTAGGGTTTACTCCTAGACATGATTTCATTACTATTTCACCCAAATAACGATCATGCAAGCTCAAATCTCAAATCTCATGTGTTCATCCAAATTTGAGATGGAACCAAAGTGGGAATTTTGACATACCTTATGATCCATTAACTGAGGTGATCACTAGTTTGTGCTCGGATTTCGATTTGGGTTCGATTTCCCCTTCCAATTTGTTGATTTTGTGCTTGTTAGGGTTTGAGTAAGGGAACCCCCTTGGCTCCTGTGATTGTCTCGACCAGAACACACACTAAGAGTGTGTGTTTTGGTGTTGATGTTTTATTAAATAAAACTAGTTTCCAGCTTATCACCTTTAGTCCCTCTCCTTTACCCTTGTTGCATATAACATGTTTTAACCAAGGTTTCTCATAACTACAAGACTTGTAATTAACTAGGTTATTTATTTCCTAGTTACTTTATCTTGTTCACAACCCGTTTTATTTTAAGTCCCGTTAAATCTCGGGCCCTTTTTATATACTTTGCTTTCTCAAAGTATTTCTCATCCTTTTAATAAATATTAGATTTATTTATTTAAATCCTAAAATTTACCGAGTAAGTTTTACCACTAACTGTATTTTACCCGTCCTTTAGTATTAACGTGGTTTGATTACCAAACCCGTTTTCGGGGTGTTACAAGTCTACCCCCCTTAAAGAGGTTTCGTCCTCGAAACCTTGTTTACATAGTTCCTTTAATTTGAATTAAATGAACTTAGTTTCGTTTTTCAAGGCATTCATTCATTCCTTTCGATCTAACATTTCCATTTATATTGACATGTAAGTCTTTCGTGTGTAAGGCCTCGCAGGCCGTTACTTTTCAGCTTGTATCCATTATCTTTATTGTTTATTCATTTTGGCGGTTAGACTTGTTAGTCACCGGTTACTTCATACCCCGTTACCCGGGTATGCTATTTGCCATCTCCGGCCTTATGTATGTTTAAAATTCTCTAAGTCACCCTGTACCACTTATGTTTTGTTAAAACGTTACTTTTGACTAAAAACTAAATTCTTAGTTTACGTTTCCTCTTTGTCGTACATCTTTCTCCCGTTTCTAGGAATGTTACTTCCGAGAATCTAGTCCTTTCCTTTATTATTTAATGCGGGGAATTATAACAATTTCCCAAGCTTAACCCCTATGACTCGTAGGTTCTTTCCTTTAGCCTCGTAGGCTATTTATTTAGATTTTCACCTTTTTATCCTTTCTAAGGTGAGACCTTTACAATTCGTTTCTTTCTATTTGTGACCCGAAGGTCTTTTTGGTCCCGTAGACTTTAACACTATTTATGATCCCGTAGGTTAGGATGATCCCGTAGGTTAGGATGATCCCGTAGATCGTCTTTTATCCATGTCTATATTCAAATGTATATATACATATATAGCTTCAAAGCATCTTTTACTATGTTTGGAATTGTTTATTTTCGTTTTGAACTTTAGTTGGCCTTGACCGTAGTCTAAAGCTTCGTTCGTTTACTCTTGGACTAATCTTCCGACTTTATGACTCTTTACGTCATCTACACGTCGGTTTGTTCTACGCTCACCGTTTCCCCGGTTCATAATTATACCTCTCTACGACCCGTTACTCGGGTTCTTTATTATTTCGTGCTTCCATTATTCGATTTGCGCTTACTTGCACTACCGAGCTTTTTATATTTTATTTATCTCGTTTGATTTATTCGTGTGAGATTTCATTACTCACGAACGTCTCACTTCATTCTTTATTCAACCCGTTCAACTTTAGAATAGTTGAACATAGTTATCAAAATTTTTGTTTGCAAATTCTCATCGTCTTTCAGTCATGACTCTTAATCCGAGTCCTTTGACTTTCTATTTCGCGTACCCGTCTCTTGGTTTACGCATACTTTCAAGCTCCTACCCATCTATCGGGTATCTTTACCAAAGTCATCATCAAGTAACCATTCTTATATGGTTTTAGACATCATCTTAATTTATTTGATCATCTTAGCGAAATCCATTGCTTTTATTTAGTCAAGTCTTTTATTCTTTTATTCTACCCCTTTGAATTGTCTGTGTGAATTTTCATCACTTATGACTGTCAGATTTTATCTTTATGCCTTGGCATTCTCATTAGTTGGTCTGTATTTCCTCTTACTTTGATCCTTGTCCCTTCTCTCGGGCTCTTTACTCTAACGTAATACGCTTCTGTCATCCGACTTGCGTCTACGTTTGTTATCAAACGTCTTGCTTATTTGGTTTATTTGGGTACCTTTTAAGTTAGTCCCATTCATCCCGCCCTTACTACATCGGATGTAAATGTGTCTGCTACAAGAAGTTCATGGTATCATATGCCACTACTTACTTGGCCAGAGTAAGCGAATAACACATGACACGCATGACCTTTTATAGTTTTCACATCACGCCCTATGTAAGTAACGCCTCTATTTAGTTTTCTTGGAAATAATATCCTGGGTAGGTACTCTATTCAGGTTTTCCAAGTTTCTAATTTACATATGCAACAATCATTCTCTACATGTTTGCTGCATATTGCTATTTGTGCGATCAAATTTAAAACATGCACCTGATAACGCTTGCCCCGACGGGCTTTCCTTGCCATTCACCTTGTTCGTGATCGTTACGCGATTTAGGTCCTTGGTGAGTATACTCAGCTTGTCATACCTCGGACCGTTCCACCATCATATCCACAATTCGTTCAACTCTCGTCATCTTCAGATGCGAGCGTCCTTTAACTAAATATTCACAAAAGTTAGTAGTTTCTACATTAATAAACGCCCATATTGTAATACAAGGCTTTTTACTCTACATGTCAATGCACGTAATATCGTTAACTGTATCAATCATTTTAATTGGGGTAGCGTGTATTACGCGATAACCCTATGTGTTGTTTACAACACTTTAACATGCTAAACCATTAATATACATGTACTTACCGGATTTGCAATCAAGCCTCGAACCGAACACACTTTATTCTTTAACCATGAGCTTTGATTACCAACTTGTAACAACCATAATTTTATTTATTGATTTCCATAAATAATAACAAATTACTGAGTATTTGTATTTAAATATTCATGCTCAAATACGGGTTTATTAAAACTTTACTAAACTTGAAAGCAAAACAACATAATGTAATTTAATTCATCGTTTTTAGAATAACAACGAAACAACTTGCGGAAGCTTCATTTAGTGCGTGTTCGGTTCTTGCTCGACGCTTGATCTTCATCCGGGGCTCTCGACATTCACCTGTGTTCAAAACCAACTTAAAAGTTAGTTTTGATAATTAAATAAATACGGGTTGAATCATCGAATTAAAGAAAAATCAGGAAATCCCAATATTAATCCCTTGATCCTAGAAACAAGGATTCAAATCCGGCCTCCACCGTAACTTACGGTGGGCACCGTAAGTTACGGTGGCCCCTGATTTAAAATGCCCCCACTGTAACTCAGTAGGCAGCTGGCGTAATGTTTTCAGCCCCACTGTAACTTACGGTGGGCACCGTAAGTTACGGTGCCCACTGTATCAGCCCTTTCCAATTTTTGCCGTTTTTGACACGAAAACTTTCGTATCTTTCAATCCGCATATCCGTTTGATCTCCCGTTTCTTCCTACATGATCGTAATTTGATTCTCCATCTCGTGGAGTTTATATCCGACATTCAAACTAATAAAATTCTAAATTTTTAAGCATTCGGCTTATTATTAAAAATCCACATTTTTACCCGTTGGTATTTAAGACCTCCAAACTTGTTTCTAGTTAATCATAATTCTTAGACCAAGGTATTTAACTCAAAATATCTATCTTGGATTCATAAGTTTTGTGAATTACGCGGCAAAAACCCAAGTTACGCGCGTCATTCATTTTGACCCGTTTAGGGGATCTTTTATGCATTTTGGTCTAAAACTAGCTCTTTTCTTTTCAATACTTCATAATGCCACATCTAAATGTTTGCTTATGTTCCACCACAATTATTTTTGTGGTGGATTTAACATAACTAACCTATTATCCCAAATTGACTCATCGGTTGGTCATTTTACGCATATGAACATTTTTGTGCATTTGACGCGCAATGTGTACTCCTATAACTTTTATTCATATTTAATGATTCTATAATCTTAATGCAAGTTCCAAAATAACCCCTATGTGTCATTTGCCCCATTATACCCTTCAAGGGTGTTTTGGTCAACTTTAGTCCCTCACTTTATGACGAAGGACTTTCGCTAAATATTTGACCAAGATTTGTATATTTAACTAAAAACTTATTTATGCGTACCTGGCTCGGGTCAAAGTGTTGACCCGTTTACATAACTTTTGCTTTAAATCTTTCTAGTTAAAGCAACGCAAGCTTATGTTATTCCTGTGATTACAAAACTCAACAAGCGATTGTCAAATGTTATTGTCAAATGGTGTTAATAACACCATTTGACCCACTAAGTCTAATTGACCATTTGTCCGTATGAGATGGTATTTAATTACCATTTCATCCCTTTAAACCTATCCCGATTTTTCCCTTGAACTCATTTTACTAAAAACCGTTTTTTTATTGGTTCGTCATTACATGACTAATTTACCATTTTACCCTTTTTACCATAATTCATGATTTCTTACCATTTACCCTTGTTCCGACTCTCATTGAATCGTGTCGGAACATCAAACACCAACCACTTAGTAGCATTCATATACAATACTTGCAATTAAGTAATTTGTAAATAATGTAAAGGGGCGTAAGCTTTACTTACTTTGCATCCGAAACACGCTTTTCCTTTATACTTGATTCGTTTGACCCGCTTCCTTCCCAAGCCTTCACCTAGCTTGTCAAGCATCAAACTATAATCATAATTAGTAAGATGGTTAGACTAGTCATTATCACATACGACTATTCCATCTTACGAATTCTATCTTACGAATTCTATCTTGAATCTACTATTCGACTTCATCATTTATTTGTTCAACTTATCAAAAGCTAACTACTTTTAATCACATGATTTTACATAGTTAGTCTAAATCAACATGATGTTTAGAACCCCTATTGCTTCATATTACGCATAATTTGTTATATCATTCAATTGCGCGTTTCACTTTAAATTTCAACACTTTGGTTCTTGTTTAGGCATTTTAACAAACACCTAATGTGCATAATTTTACATATTTATAATCAAGTTCATAACTTGTTATTTTTACCAAGATTTTAACATCTTTTATAAGACAATCATCTAATTTATAGTTCAATATCAAAATTAACCTCATAGGATTCAAATAACACTAATTTACTCATCATGGTTCTAGTGTTCACCTTGTTTCTACAAAACCCACTACACACACATGGTGGATGATCATGAATTTCATAGTTTAAACATTAATTCAACAAACTAATGACTAGGGTTTACTCCTTGACTTGATTTCATTACTATTTCACCCAAATAACGATCATGCATGCTCAAATCTCAAATCTCACGTGTTCATCCAAATTTGAGATGGAACCAAAGTGGGAATTTTGACATACCTTATGATCCCTTCACTGAGGTGATCACTAGTTTGTGCTCGGATTTCGATTTGGGTTCGATTTCCCCTTCCAGTTTGTTGATTTTGTGCTTGTTAGGGTTTGAGTAAGGGAACCCCCTTGGCTCCTGTGATTGTCTCGACTAGAACACACACGTAGAGTGTGTGTTTTGGTGTTGATGTTTTATTAAATAAAACTAGTTTCCAGCTTATCACCTTTAGTCCCTCTCCTTTACCCTTGTTGCATATAACATGTTTTAACAAAGGTTTCTCATAACTACAAGACTTATAATTAACTAGGTTATTTATTTCCTAGTTACTTTATCTTGTTCACAACCCGTTTCATTTTAAGTCCTGTTAAATCTCGGGCCCTTTTTATATACTTTGCTTTCTCAAAGTATTTCTCATCCTTTTAATAAATATTAGATTTATTTATTTAAATCCTAAAATTTACCGGGTAAGTTTTACCACTAACTGTATTTTACCCGTCCTGTAGTATTAACGTGGTTTGATTACCAAACCCGTTTTCGGGGTGTTACACTATATCAGGTCCTGTTAGTTGGACATCTCCAACTTCTGCCCAACAAACTGGCGTCCTACACCTCCTTCCGTATAAGGCCTCAGAAGGCGCGACTTGGATACTCGAATGATAGCTATTATTATACGAAAATTCAATTAAAGGAAGATGGTCATCCCAACTTCCTCCTAAGTCAATAACACAAGCCCTAAGCATATCCTCAAGTGTCTGAATTGTACGTTCGCTTTGCCCATCCGTCTGAGGATGATAAGCAGTGCTAAAGTTTAAACGGGTGCCTAAAGATTGCTGAAAGCTTTTCCAAAAATGAGACGTGTATCTAGTATCCCTATCGGAGATAATAGATACCGACACTCCGTGAAGAGATACTATCTTATCCACGTACAGCTGAGCTAGCTTATCGGAGCTGTGTATTTCTTTAATTGGTAAGAAGTGAGCTGACTTGGTCAGCCTATCGACTATAACCCAAATAGTATCATTTCCATGCTTTGTCTTTGGTAACTTAGTGATAAAATCCATGGTTACCATTTCCCATTTCCATGTGGGAAGTTCAGGCTATTGCAGCAAACCTGACGGCTTTTGATGTTCGGCTTTAACCTGCGCACACGTCAGACATTTAGCCACATAAGTGGCTATAGATTTCTTCAAACCTATCCACCAATAATTTGCCTTTAAATCCTGGTACATTTTGTCACTGCTAGGATGAACTGAATATTTTGAGCTATGGGCCACTGGGAAAATCACATCTCTAAGCCCTCATTGGATTGGAACCCAGATTCTACCATTCATCCTAAGGATTCCATCCTTGCCATATGATAATTGATCAGCAGTGACGCCTAACTTCTCATTCGGATAGTTAGCTTCTAATACAGCTTCCTTTTGAGCGGCTAACAACCTTTCATTCAAGCTGTTCTTTAATCCAATGCTTTTGGCATTGATCCTAATGGGCTTAACCCTTTCCTTTCTGCTTAGAGCGTCAGCTACAACATTTGCTTTGCCCGGATGGTAGCGAATTTCACAATCATAATCATTCAAGGTCTCCATCCATCGACGCTGTCTCATGTTAAGGTCCTTCTGATTAAACAGATGCTGAAGTCTCTTGTGATCAGAATAGATCACGCACTTAGTTCCATATAAATAATGCCTCCAAAGCTTTAGTGCAAATACAACGGCACCTAATTCCAAATCATGGGTGGTCTAATTCTTCTCGTGCACCTTTAATTGACGGGAAGCATATGCAATAACCTTACCCTTCTGCATAAGCACACATCCCATACCTGTGTGCGATGCGTCGCAATAAACCACAAATTCTTCAATTCCTTCTGGCAATGTCAACACAGGAGCATTGCTTAATTTTTGCTTAAGAATATCAAAGGATTCTTGCTGCTTGGGACCCCATTCAAACTTGACATTCTTGCGGGTCAATGAAGTCAAAGGTGCAACAATTCTTGAAAACTTTTCAATGAAACGTCTATAGTAATCTGCTAGACCCAAAAAGCTGCGAATTTCAGTAGGAGTCTTAGGTTCTTGCCAATTTATAATTGCTTCAATCTTAGCGGGATCCACCTGGATACCGCGCTCACTCATTACATGTCAAGAAATTGGACTTCACGAAGCCAAAATTCACATTTAGAGAACTTAGCATAAAACTTTTCTCGTTGTAGAAGTTCAAGGATACACCGGGGATGTCTTTCATGATCGGCTTGATTCTTTGAGTAAATAAGAATGTCATCAATGAAGACAATGACAAACTTGTCTAAATACGGCTTGCAGACGCGATTCATGAGATCCATGAATGCTGCAGGTGCATTAGTGAGCCCAAAAGGCATCACCAAGAACTCTTAGTGGCCATATCGAGTTCTGAATGCAGTCTTATGCACATCTTTGTTTCTGACCTTCAGTTGATAGTAACCTGACCTTAAATCAATCTTGGAGAAATAACTTGCCCCTTGCAGCTGATCGAATGGATCATCGATCCTGGGCAATGGATATCTGTTCTTGATTGTAACCTTGTTCTGCTCGCGATAATCAATGCATAAACGCATTGATCCATCCTTCTTCTTTACAAATAGAATTGGCGCTCCCCAAGGGGACGAGCTAGGTCAAAGAAAACCCTTTGCCAACAAATCATCCAACTGAGTCCTTAATTCTTTCATCTCAGTTGGTTCCAACAGATAAGGTGCTCTTGCAATTGGTGCTACTCCAGGGATGATATCGATTCTGAACTCCACTTGCCTATCTGGAGGTAATCCAGGTAGTTCTTCAGGAAAAACATCTGGATATTCAGAAATAACGGGGATGTCTTCGATCTTGGGCTTTGGTTCATCAATGGTTACATGTGCGATATAAATGACACAATCTTTCCTCAAACATCTTGATGCCTTAAGCATAGATACTTGCTTAGGCAATCCGTACTGTGTATCTCCTTGAATAGTAAGTGGCTCACCATAAGGAGTCTTGATAACCACTTGCTTCTTATCACATACTATCTGGGCTTGGTTGTGAGACAACCAATCCATGCCTATTACTATGTCAAATCCTGCCAATTTCAACGGAAGCAAGGATAACGGAAAGGAGTGATTCCTAATGGATATAAAATATCCATCTAGAATGGTCGAAGCAGTCTCTATAGTACCATCGGCCAATTCTACTTCATACTTTATGCTTAGAGTCTTAACATGCAGATTTAACAATTTACCAAAACTTATTGTCTACAAAAGACTTGTCTACACCCGAATCAAACAATACTCTAGCATAAACATCATTGATAAGAAAGGTACCTGTTATCACATTGTCATTCTGAATGGCCTCTTAAGCATTCATCTGAAAGACCCGAGCATTGGTCTTTTTAGCCTCCTCAGGCTTCTTCGCATATTTCGGACAATTAGTTTTGATATGCCCCTTCTCGTTACAATTGTAACAAGTTGCATCTTTCATCTTCTTACAATCCAAAGTCTTATGTTCCTTGGACTTGCAGATCCCACATCCAAAAGTCTTTGATTGCGACTGCGACTTCGATTCCAACCTGCACTTCCCAAAATGATGCTTTTGACATGTCTTACATTTGGGTTTCTCACCCGACTGTTGGTTATCCTTTTTGAACCCCGAACTTTTCTTGTGATCTGAGTTCCCTTTCCTTTTCTTGTCAGAGCGATGAGAATTCTCATCCTCCCGCTTTCTCTTACCGTCATCAGAAACTTTAACAGACTTGTTTCTGATAGCATCAAGTGTGAGAGATAGAGACAGATCTGCCACTGACCTGAATGTGGTAGGTCTAGATGCTTTCACATTGCCTTTAATCTCTGGAGCTAAACCTCTAATAAAAGGAGCTATGCGCTTTGATTCTGGTGTGACCAAGTAAGGAACCAATCGATACATGGTGTTGAAACTCGTAAGATACGCCTGACAATCTAAGTTCTTCATGACCAAGGTCAAGAAGTCAGTCTAAATTTTCTCAACTTCATGTTGAGGACATAAATTTTCTTTGATTATAACAATAAACTGATCCCAAGTCAAGTTATACAACAGGATCTTCCCTGTAGCTTGGATTAGGGACCTCCACCAAGCTAAAGCTTCACCTTTAAAAGATTGTGAAACAAACTTCACAATGTCCTGTTCCGCACAACCACTAATATCAACCACTGTATCCATCTCATCGAGCCAAGTCATGCAATCAATGGCTCCTTTCTCCCATGTGAAGTCCCTGGGCTTGCAAGAGACGAAATATTTATAAAAACAGGTCTTAACACGTGGCTCTTGATTGAGCACAATCTTCTTAGATGGGATACTTTGCTGATTCAACGAGTGATGAGCATCATCCTTCTTTGACTCGTGTGTTTTAGAAGGGGGCTTACTATGAGCCACATATTGAGTCTTAGTGCGAGTACCACTTGATTCCTTGAACTGTCTGTCAAGAGCTTGAGTGACGACATTGTCTATTAATGCTTGAAGATCTGCACCAGCTGCATTAATTCTGGTGGTATCATTATTCTCTCTCGGGTGGCTGTTAACCTCTTCTGATTCAGCCATGTAGCTTGATTGCTACAAAACAATTGACAATATTTTATTCAGAGGTTTTTATGGAATCATCATTTTTGATGATTTATTAACCATGGTAATATAAACCATATTGGTTAATTTGTTAATCAAGCTTTTATTTTAAACTTTTTGTTATAACTAACCCCTAGTTATAAAATATTAAGGGTATTATTAATGGCACATAAGGCCTAGTCACAAGGACAATTTTAAGCCATGATTTCATAGAATCGAGGCATTAAGGTTTGAACGTAGTTCATTACCTTTTATTGACAGGGAGTCGTAGACTACAACTGTATTTTGTCTTATAGGACAATAAGTGTGGCCGTAGGCACTTCATCGCTAATGGATGTCTTATTTTATGTAAGAATAAGGAATTGAAAAAATCCAATGCCAGGATGACATGTGTGACTTTTACTGAATCACATTTGCCAGGAGTGCTAACATGTTTTCAGATGTTAGCAAGGATTTGAATCTTTTAAATAGGTTTTACCATTATGACCATGTCTAAAATGACATATAGGCTAGGTTATACCTTTAAGATTCCTTTTTAATATTTAATGGTAGATCAAATGTAAATTGGAATGATATTTAGATTTATTTCATATAATATATTCATAGATATGATGACAAATGAAGTTTAAGTAAAACATTCCAATAAATTTAAATGAAGTACATAATTGCCCTAAACGGGACTTTAAGGAAATAACATTGTCCACACAGGGACAAAAATAAGAAATACTAGTCCTCGCAGGGACCTATTACATAAATAAAAATGTCCACGCAGGGACTTGATTGAAATTAAAAATTACAAAGCAATTAAATAAGGAATTTCAATAATCCCTTTTCTTCTTCCCTTTTATTAGGTCTACCAAACCCTTAAGTAGCCCCCGGCGGCTTCTACGCTCCTCCTGTACCTCTCGTTCCACCTGGTGTAATCGTTGAAGAATTTCCTGCTGCTGTGGTGGTTGTATCTATGGCGGCTGCGGCGGCTGTTGCTGCGGAGGTTGAGGAGGTGGTGGGTATTGATACCCATATGCTTGGTACCCAGTTTGGTACGAAGCTGCGTAGGGCCCTTCAGGGTGGAGAACATTGTAGTTGGCCGCCTCGAGGTACGGGTCGACTGCAGGGGCATTGTAATAATTGTAACCCGGGTAAGCTGGCTGCTCAAACGGGTTATACACCGCTGCACCGACGTATGAAGGAATTGGGTTATTATAACCCATGTGTGGCGGTGGTGCGACTGGCGCAGAGTCGACTTCAGAAACTGGGTTTGAAATCCCACCCATTTGTGGGTCTTCGTACAACGGCGGGTAGTGACTCTTGCTTGAGTGTTGGGGGGTGCTGAAGTGGAAACCCTCTCACACGGACATCCGTGCACCTAATCGCCTTCGCCTCGGTGGTTCCGGAGGCAGTGGCTGCTCTAGCAATGGCGGTGGTGATGGCGTGACTGCCTCAAAATGTGGGTCCTCAGAGGGGACCTGTTGGTGTGGTGATGAGTTGTGGGAAGGTGTGTACTCCCACTGATAATTGCTCCACCATTGGGAAAAAGAGTCGGGGCCTCTATATGGCGAACCATGGAATGGCGATCCGTCTGAAATCTCAATGCGATGCGTTGGCGTCACAGTTGGTGGCTCGGTGGGTTTTGGATCTTCGTCCATCTCCATATCCTGCGTTTCAGGATAGTGGTCATCTGGCCCCAAAGGGTTTGGACCCTCTGGTTCTTGAACCTGGTTTGCCGGGTTGAACCGGCTTTGGAAGTATGGGGTCGGGTCCTGGAAATCCCGGTGTGAACTCGACCGCTACAACAGGATGAAGGAGTGGTGTGAGTGCTCGGACTCGTTGTTTTGATGGAGTCCGAATGAGTCGTGGTAGGAAGGTGATGAACTGAGCGAGACAGAGTGTCTCGCAGGCTCCAAATATGTTCTCCAATCCTCGTGAGGACTAAAGCTAAGGTTTGCTGAAGGTGTTCACCGGTGGGAAGGCCCGGCTTCGTGATCATTCGGTGCAGTTATTGGTGCTTTGCCTCTTCCACCTCTTCCTCTGAAACGTGGTGGCATTGTCCTTGTTCCTGCAAAACCAAACAAAAGAAACCAACAAAAGAAAACAATACGATTAGGATTAGTCCTAAGTCATTAGCCTAGACTCGGAAGTCGAGGAATGTGCAAATGTATCATTGAGATTAAAGACAAAAGGCTAGTGTTCAATTCACCCAATGTTGGCTCTGATACCAACCTCTCACACCCCGATATTTCCTCGTATTACCGGTGGGCCTGGTGGGGAGTATCGTGACGTAGTTGATATCATCATGGTCAATTAATCACAGTTTAGTGCACAGCGAAAGTCTTAAAGTAATAATAATACAAACTGATTCGAAAGTACAATAAAATATTATACAACGGATTGTAAAAGGATCCAAAGGAGGATCAAAACAAAAGAAATATTGTTCAACAGACTTAAAGTGATAAAAGCTTACAAGACTCTTTATTTAATCACTCAGGAGTTTCCAGCCCATTACGCGTAGTACCTGCACTTAACCTTTTTGGAAAATACGTCAGTTTACACTGGTAAATACAATTAACTGACTCTTTTTGAAAAGTGTTTATAAAATTGATTTTAAATGCACAAGGCACAAAAATTCTTTTATAACTTGGGACAATTATTTAAATAATCTGGTATACAATTTTACATGTTTGTTGTCCATTCAGGGCTCGGTTAGAAGAGCCGAGACAAGATTAATAGACACGCCACAAGTATATGCCCACAAGAGAGTGAGATACCGTTTATACATACGCAACTGTCAGGTGTATGCCTACACCCCGTGCTTAAGCCGTGGCCATTTCTAATGAATGAGCCGAGGATATCTAGGACATGGTCATTAACCCCCCAAAGGCATTGCATCAAACAAGAAAGATTAAAACGGTTTATGCATCTTTTTAATCACATTCCGATTGTACGAATTCATACCCGACCAAGCGGTATTATTATAATACCGTATCCCAAGCCCGTATAACGGAAAATAAGTTAAAAGTATTTACCTGAGCTAAAATATAATTTTATTCTCAGTCGTATATCAATCAGCAAGTACAAATAGCTTTTACTGGGCTCTTTAATCTGGAACGAAGGTTTTAATAACCTATTAGATTCCTAACGGGTCTTATTTAAGTCTTAACTTAGACCGGTTAGTTTTAATGAAAGGTTTACAGTTCAAAACGCAAGATTAAGCGAAGACCGGATTAGAATGTGATTTAGACCCGACAAGTATGAAGACTTGTATAAGATGGGTAAACTAAACAAATTCTGGATTTTGAAGTAAAAATGGTAAGGTTTGACCCGTTTCGGTTAATTTATGCAAACTAGTTACATAAACCTTACCGAACGCGTATATGCGTAACGGGTTACCAAATAAATCATGTACAAGTTCCACAAGTTAATATGCTTTAAATATGTTATAATATCAGTAGGATATCTTCCATTATGCCAAAAACGAATTTAAAAACAATTTATGCCCCCTAGGGGTATTTTGGTCATTTTAAAGTTTATAAAAGAGGTTAAATAGTAATCTGAGGTTTTGTTCTAAAACAATCAGTAAAAGTATTCATTTTAACAAGTTATATCAGTAAGATATCATACATATGTTAAATTTATCTTTTATAGCCAAACTATGCACCGTAGGGGCATTTTGGTCATTTCACATAAGCTTTAAGGGCCAAATTTGGAAATCTGAGTTCAAGACTTATACTTACTGTTAAAGTATAAAAACTTAGTTATAACATCAGTAGGTAACAAGTCTTAGGTGCTAAATATGGTTTTAAAGCATACTATGCGCCAAAATCGCATAAAAGTCGGTATTTGGCGATATTTGGGTTGTTTAAGGAAATCTGAGATTTTGATCAGCCTCTATTGTTTAAAATATTTTATTTAACATATGAAATATTTAGGAAAAGGTTTGGTATCAAAATGTTATGTAAAACTCATTTTATCTAAGAAAAGAGAAATTTTGTCAATACCGAATTTATACTAGAACTCTATAATATAATCAGTATAAAATTTAACAAAAATTTCCAAAAATTTCTAAATATTATATTATATCAGTAGGTAGAAAGTTTGGTGTCAAAATTTGAGTTTAAATAGGATTTATGTCAAAAATGCCATTTAATTAATAAAAAGGCTTTCATTTACGATATCAAACATACCTCTTATTTCAGACCATAAAGTGATCTCCAATTTTTAGGACATACTTAAATATCAGTAATAAAGGTTTTTGTCCTCTCACATTTTCAAAAATCTTTTTTTATTGATAAAAGGGCATAATGGTCAACATTTAAGCATTTAACGGAAACATGCAAATGAATTAGGATTTCTATGGAACCAAGTTGTATAACCTCAGAGGGCTATACTAACATATAATATGGTCCTAAAGGAACCCTAAGGCATTTCTAAACTAAGCTAAATCGGGTCAGAACTGAAAGTCAAAGCAAAAGTCTACTTTTGCGACTTTCGATTGCGAACCGAGCCTAAACTCAGAATTGTCGGGTTGAACATGCCGAAACATGTTCTTATATCATTTACCAAATTATTTTAATGTTAAAACATGTTCCATAACCTCTGCATTATCAGTTATGGATTTATTTGTAAAAACTGATTTTGTTGACTTTTTATTAACAATTTTTAACCCGACAATTAACCAAGTAAAAGTGGAATCAGTAGGTGCCATTTTAATGGTTTATTACCTACATAATTATCCACTCATAGCCACTTTCAATTCGAATAATGGCTGGACCGTTAGTGATTAATCACCAAGTCAAAGCTTAATTACGGTAGCTTTGACTTTCGGTTATTAAGCTAATAAAACTTAAACTAGAGAGGCTAAGAATGGTTACAAGAACTCTTAGCACGAGATTAGAATTGAAGAAAACCTCCTTGAACACCAGGAAGCTCCAGAGAAAGAGTTTGAGTGAAATTTGAAAGTGTGCAAATGAACACAAGAACCACAAGGGCTTTATATAGGAGTTTTGAGTCTCCAAGATCAATCCATATGTCCCTATGTTGCTACCAGATGTTCCCATGAGTCCCTAGTGCATGAAAAACCATTTGCTCAGTCCCTGGTATCGAAATCAGCCATGCAATGGCGGTGTAACAGGCTGCAACATGCAGCTGTCCTTGTTTTCTGTCACTGGCACGTTTACGCGGGCCGCGTGAGACTTATAAGAAGTCTACTCGGGCCGCGACAATGGGGAAATCCGGTAAAAAGTTTCTAAACTTTGCAATTTCAGTCCCTGGTCCAATTTAAGTTTATTTTATTGCACTTATGACCCCCATAGTTAACTATTAAGGTCATTGGGTCACATATTAACTCCGTTAAGCTCCCGGTTAGTTGTAAAATCACCCGAAAAGTCTTGTTTTCATCGAAACTCCATGAGATTGCTATCCAATATTCTTGAGGACAAAATATACAAATATTACAATGCTTTTGGGATCGTTAAAAGGTTACTCAGGGGTAACTTTTAACATGTTGACGCTTTTAACCCTTATGCTTTGTAAAATCCTTATTTTAAGCACAAACGACTTTCTATGTTCGACAATTTATTCATTAAATAATACGAACGTCATGTGAGGTTAATCAGAGGCATAAGAATGGCATGTTGACACCTTGGATCCTTTTACTTACATATTTACATTGTTTGACAATTTTAGTCTTTCGAAATCAATTCATTACACGTTTAAAGTCCATGACACATGTCTTTATTATATTGGACATGACTTTCCAAGGTGTTACATGTCAGTGTCATATTGTCCTATATAGCTATTAATTTGAGTTCTTAATTTTTGCAATCATCGACCATGGCGCCAACATTCTCGAAGCCACCATATCGTTTCCTCATTATACGAAAAACTTTGACAGGGCCAAGGTTTAGAGCACCTAGTTCCCATATCATTTCCTCTTGGACTTCTGACAATTACCTGTAAGCTGGCAGCATATGAATATCTTGTAGACATACAAACTTATGATTATAACCATCAATAAATTTCTTGACTGTATATGATTTACCATCCACCGAACAAATCATAAGTTGAGCTTTGCACCCAGTTCTAATGGTTCCTCTGTTCCTTTTTTTGTATGGCTTTTTTGACTTCGAATAAGCATCGTCAATAAACAATGGCTTATGTCCCTCTTTAGAGCAAACAAAATACTTAGTTTTGATTATACCACCACTGTGTACTTCACCACCTTTGTGGGTAGATAAACCAGCTAACTTAGCATATGTTTGGTAAAACACATATACTTGTTCGACAGAACTAAATTGCATTCCAACCACAGGTGTAGCTGATGCTTCAACCTCTGGAATATAAAGCCTTTCATCTACATAATTAAATAAAAAGAGACAACACATGTGATTTATTAGACTCATAACATGCGATTTATTGAAACTCCAAACTTTCATCATATGAACGTGCGAATTGTTGGACTCATAACATGCGAAATTGACATTTTGATTATATATTTTACACATGCGATTTATGAAATCATAACATGCAAAATCAGCATTTAGGTCTAACTTTGCATGCGAATTGTTACACTCATAAATGCGAACTTAAACACTTTGCTTCCATATCAATTATCCTCTAATAACATTGAAAACCTTCCAATCAGTTATAATCATACAAAAATCATTAAACGATTACACAAAACAACTGACATTGAACAATTTAAACATCTGAATTAACAAACTTACTATTGGAACACTCATTTACACCACTTGTATTTGCATTTGCATTTGTAGAATTAGGATTTATGACTTCATCAATCTTAACTCTCTGATAAGCAGACAATTGAACGTGATCACCGACCGATCGAGCATCTTCAAACTCAACATCTGTATTTCGTCCGGTACTGCTCTGTGGATCCATTGATAACAACAATCGATTCAAACATTAACGCATAAAAATGAAACTGCAGTGTATTGTTTTGTTTTGAGAATTATGAAAATCTGAAACTGATACAAATTATAATTACCGGGATAATGGTGTAACGACCTTCTCATGATCTGATTATTGAATGAATAGACTAATTTTCTCTCAGCTGATTGAATGAATTGTCTGATATACCCTTAGGAAAGGAAAATGAATCAGGGACACGTACACTACCGTGAATATAACGTACGTAATGTAGGATTAGGGTATTTGTATCTTACACTTCCTCTCTCTCTCTCTCTATATATATATATATATATATATATATATGCATAAGGATTTCGAGACCATTAAGAAGTGGAAACCCAAAACCCTTACGTTATTTCACTCCCCGTTAAGCAACCCTTATGTTTCATCTCCAATCCTCCGCTTAAATATGATGGTTGATATTGGGCACCCAACTACTTTTTTTCCAAGCAAATAGTTGTACTTTCAAGAGGTGGCGAACTAAGATTTTTATTGAGTATGGATTATTATTTTTATTCCAGAAAATTGTAGGCAGTGTATTATTATTTCAAATGTATAATTTACATATGTACTTTTGTAAAATGTATTTTATTTTACACTGCAGAAGATTACCATAAGCAGTTCAAGATATTCATGTGCATACTCAAACTTACTTTTGGCATGTATGTCATCATTTGCTGACAGCTTTCGATGGCTTGGATTGAATGATTTGAAGTTTTGAACGATTAAGTTCGGTTTGTTTTGTGTGTATATCTATATAACTAGGTTTTTACCCGGGATTGCTTCCCGGGCTCGGGAAAGTTATTTAGATTAATTAATTACCATTGGTTATTAATACGACCGCATTACATCAACCATCTCATTCGATTCAACAATGACTTTAAATCACCGGATTAGATCATGAACTCATATTAGAGGACAAACAAAACCACAACAGGACCATATGAATAATTAAATTTCCACTTTTACATCAATGCACTTACATGATAGGGTGATTTGGGATTTTCAAAAAAATCTTTGTTTTTCTACCTCTTTTACAAAATAAGATGTTGACCAAATTTGAAACAGATGTTAACCAAAAGTCAATAAGATATTGACAAATAGTCAAACAGATGTTGAGCTTAAACAAATGTTTGGTTTAAGGCAAACATCTGTTTATGGCCAAACATCTGTTGAAGGTCAAACATCTGTTTAAGTCCAAATATCTGATATAGAATAAGAACATCTGTTTAAGACAAAACATCTGTTTAAGGTCAAACATGTGTTTAAGATCAAACAACTGTTTAAGTCGAAACATCTGATACAAAAGGCTAAACATCTGTTTAAGCCTTAACAGATGTTTAACTTGTTAACATCTGTTTAAGGCAAAACAGTTTAAGCCTTAAAAGACCAATCAGTTTTAACCCAACAGTGGTTTTAAACCACCATTTTAACCAAACAGGGGTTTCGACCACACTTTTCTGAACAGTAGTTCCAAACATCTGTGGACATCAATCTGTTGACCAAAGTCAACAGATTTATCAACCACTGTTTTATTTTCAAACATCTGTTCCCAATAACAGAGCTTTGATCATTTAAACATACATTTGCCAATATTACAAGCTTTTACACTCTCAAACCTAAATATTTATAAAAAGTACAAGTGTTAAACAACATACAAAGTTCATCCATCTGTTGACCCAATTCAACAGATGTATCAACAACTGTTTAATTTTGAAACACCTGTTCTCAATAACAAAGCTTTGATCATTTAAACCGACCTTTGCCAATATTACAAGAATTTACACTCTCAAACATCGATATTCATTTACTTAATTTTAATAACAAACATTATTAATAATTTTAACACAACTAATTATATAAAAGATACAATTGTCAAAACAGATAATAGCATTGAATAAAATACAGGATTCTAATTCCTAATCTATTGGTGAAACAGTAGTTTCGATAAGTAAAGCTCCTTTCGGACCATTGTAGTTGTCAACATGTTGGAGGTATTTCAGAAGTTCGTTGGTGAGATCAACTTCAATCATATCCCCCCAGATGCTTGTTATCAACCACTTGTTGTCTTCAATTATATTAGTACTTCGGCGTGCATCTACATAACCAACTACACGAGGATTATTGAAAACAAACATCTTCTTCCAGCCTTCTTCTTCATATCTGAGCAAATCAGCAGTTAGCTCAGCAGACTTTCCAATGACAATCAAATGCAATCTCTTTGCAATGGTCAAACAATGCCCTTGGCAAGGATTAACTACAATACTCTCAGGAAAGTGAAGCATTCTGAAAGTCTCACTAACAACATCAAAACAAACGATGTTCCTCTCACCTAGTGGATACCAATAATTTGAAACCATAAAATATATGGTTTTATCAGCATAAACTCCTGTAGACCATGAATAACGACTTGAACTATAATTGTTTACGATACTGAAATTTATTGTTGTCCATGACTCACGACGTCGTGAGTAAACACGAGCAGCAGTTACATTACGGTAACATCTGATGTTCAACACTTTGAGATCATTGAACTGATCAAAATAAATTCCACCGGTATCAGAGTTTCGATGATGATTATAATTAAAGTAGTCATCACACAAAACCTTATATTGCCTGATAGTTGGATTCCAAAGAATCAACTGACAGCAAATCCCTTTATTCGAAACTAACAACAACCCATTAAATGAAGATAGAATACGTAAGAAGCAAGAGTGGACATTGTTAGGAAAACTTAAGGTTTTACTACTAACAACATCCAACTTACCACCAACTACGTTGTCAATGACAATTGACGTGTCTTTAAAGGATAATAGTTTCTTTTGTACTGAATCTCCACTTCGGAGAGCATGCATCATCTGAAATGCATGACTTGACAATTCCCTATAAAAATTCTTGGAAAGACACTTGAAACGGAAAATATCTTCTGCAGAAAGCCTTGTGAAAATCTCGTCAACAATCACTTGAAACCCAAATTTTTCCATCCTGCAAAGAGCCTTGTGAAAATCTCGTCAACAAAATTTTTGAAGATGATTGAGTAGATAGATGAAAATGGTAATGATCAAAACCTCTGCCAAATCTATTTTATATACCCAATGAAGAAGGCTATGACTAAATACATCGTCAGACGAAAGAATATCATGCGACACTTATTAGGCTTTTAATGCATTTACACGGGAAAAATATAAAATTAAACACGTTATTATAATTACAATTAACCTATTCATTTACCTATAAGACGCCTTTAGCATAAGAGAGAAGTGATTGCTTAACGTGCATTAATTGCAAAGTATATATCCCAAGGCATTTTGAATTTGAAATTACCGGCAATTTCAAAACCACTGCTATGGTATATGTTTTCCAAAGGAAATATCTGCTAAGTTATACTTTCTTGGCTATGGGCAGTAGTTTGCTGATCTGATTTGAAAGCAATTGTCATGATGAGTTTTCTAATACAAACAGAGTATGAGTTAAAAATTTTCTGCAAATAATAATTATTTTAACATGTTCTCAACATATAATTCAAACACATAAGTAAACCCTTATTAAATGTATAGCAATAAACATTTAAAATCATATTAGTAGCAAGATAGGATTTAAATTAACATAGATTAAACAATATAAAGTTCATCAATAGGAATGTACATACCAGTTGCTGAAGAAAAAATAATAAAATCTCAGGAGATTGAAGTGTAGAAGATGGAGGAAAAAAAAATTGAAACCCTAGAAAATGACTGGGAGAAGTGATTTTTGAAAAAAGAGATGATAGATGTTTGATGTGTAATGATGATGAAGAAATACTGACGGTTGTGCTTTTAACAAAAGTAGTTTGACTTTAGTCAAACAGACTTTGGTCAAACAGCGTTTTAACATTACTCAAACAGTGTTTTATCTATTATAATTAGCTTTTAACATAAGTAGCTTGACTTCGGTGAAACAGGGTTTTAACATTGCTCACAATGATTACAACCTAGTAAAAACTTCTTTGTAAACAACATTACTTATTTGTTGGTTTTCCAACAGCGTCAAATATTAGTATTTTAACACCTTCTCTGGTCTTGACCCTTGATAATGCAACATACAACTGACCATGAGTGAAGACAGGATCTTTCAAATAAAGACCAACCTTTGATAACGTTTGTCCTTGACACTTGTTAATTGTCATAGCAAAACAAACTGATAAAGGAAATTGTCTTTGTTGAAATTGAAAAAGTATTTTTTTGTCAAACGGGATCATATTAATCCTTAGAATAAAAACTCTCGTGCCAAAGTTCCTACCAGATATAACTTGAGCTTCTATAACTCGTTTACCAAGAAAAGTAATTTGAAGCCATGAATTTAGAATTAATAATGCAAACTACAGTTAAGTCAAACAGCTGATGGAAAACTTTTAAGCACTGCTAGTGATTAAAACACTGATGGTACTTAACCAATAATAGTGAACTACAGATTTTTAACAACTGCTGCTGCAGTAAACAGTAGATACAGAAGCAGGGATTAAGGATTAAGTGTTAAGGAAGAGCAGTGGTTAACATCTGCTGATATCACCCCAAAACTTATAAAATATGTTGAAAAAAAGTACTAATATTTATGTTTAGAGAAAAATGCAATTTGCGTCCCTGTGATATGTGTGAAACATCAACTTGATCCCCTAAATTCATTTTTTGGTTTTTTCAGCCCTTGATCTTATAAATTCATAACAGTTTGAGTCCCTCCCTCACACTTCCCTATGTTGACTGTTTGACAATTGTGAAATATCCTTTAATTACCCTAAACACCGATCACACTTCTCAAAAATATATGAAAATCTCTACTCCGAACACCAATCATCATCTTCATCTTCATTGAATCTCCTCACCAACCATTTGTTGTTATAACAATCCAAGGTAAAATCACATACCTAAAACATGATCGACACTATGGTTTACCCTCTGTTCTTGTTAGATGCTTGTGTAACCCCCTGTAAGTTGATGTTTGATGATATCTCATTTTCACCACTGTATGAAAGTAACAGCTTTTGTGTGAAAATATTGTTTGATTATTGTGGGAAATATTGTTTGATTATTGTGGGTTTTTGGCTCGGGTATCAAAACAGAGGTTTGGGTTTTGGTTATTATAAAGGTTTGTTTGTGATGTTTTTGGTTTTATCTGTTTATTAATACTGCTTTTTTTTGGTTTTTGGCGTTAATCTAATATTGTTTTTGTGTTATAGTTTGTTTGAAATGTTTAAAATATACAATCGATTAAAACAGGGACATGTTTCTTAAGTATCTGCTGTTAATGTTGAAATCTGAGTTTCTTAAGTCTCTGCTGTTCATGTTGAAATTTGGGTATGGTTGTTGTTTTGATTCTCATATAAAGTTGGTTAAAGACTATATGTTTTGGGTTCATCGTATTGGTCATTTGAATGTGTTTTCTTCATTTCAGATTAAACTGAGTTTTGGGTTCCTCATCTTGGGTTCATCATATATGTATACTTATATGCATTATGAAAGTACTGTATCAGCCGTCTTACTATGGATATTTTTATTGTACAGAATGGCTGCGGATGTAAAGATACACAAAACACCAACTACGAAAACATTGGCGAGAATACTTGACAACCTCCTAGAAGTTAGTGCGATGCACATAAGGAAGTGATTGAACAGAACGATCAATTGCTAAAACATAAGCTGTTTGGTGCATATGAATGAATATAACCCCAGTGGCAGATATGAAAATACCAAGCTTGGGAATTTCAAGGAAAAATCGAAGAGCTACACCAAAAAGGGGGTTATCAGCTACATTCCGAAGTGCACCATTCACTCCTTGAGTTTTCATTATAAAGAAATTTGAAAAGTCGTTGTATGTTACATTCTTTTGTTTTCGAGTCTGTAAGTTCTGTCAAGTCTACCAAGTTGGATATCCTTCTATGTTTCTAGGTATGACGTTTTGTGTCCGTTATGTATGTTTAACATAATGCAAGTGTGCATTTATGTTGGCTTTAATTGTAATAATGAATTTAACATGAATTTAAAATGAATAAAGCAAAATACTGTTAAGTGAAACTACTGTTAAGCGAAACTACTGTTATGTGAAACTTGTGTTAAGTGAAACAGCTGATGAAAAACTTGTAAGCACTGCTAGTGATTAAAACACTAAGGGTACTTAACAACTGATAGTGAACTATTAATGGTTAACAACTGCTGATGTAGTAGTCAGTGGATAGAGAATCGTGATTAAGGATTAAGTGATGCTACTTAACAACTGATACATGAGTTAAGGATTAAGTGATGCTACTTAACAACTGATACATGAGTTAAGGATTAAGTGATGCTACTTAACAACTGATACATGAGTTAAGAAGTTATAATTTCACTTACTATGTAAATTTCGTTAAGATGAATTAGCTGCCGTAGAAGATGAACGTGAATTCTTTGAAATCTCAATATTTATTTAACAATATAGATAATAATATGCAAAGAAAGATCATAGTCATTATAATATTAGAACATAACAGTATAATAAGCAGATAAGTTTTCAGGAATTCAAAACCACACAATGAGTCCAAAACATAACCCACCAAACACCCAAAAGCAACAAAACGAAAACCATAAGTTCAACATGGCAACAGCATATGAAATCAACACGTAAATGTATCTGAAAATACTGAAAAAACTATTTTTCAATCTTTGGAATCAAAAGCGTCGAAACACCAGCATCTTCATCCTGACACAGTTCATCACTGATGCGGCGCTTTGTCGAGGAGCAACCTAATGCATCATCCACATCGAACACTTCAAGAATTTTACGTTTTGTTTCATCTGAAGAGGGATTCTTAGTGCCTACCAGTGGTTGGGATAAAGGGGTAACATTGTCACCACAGCATGACATCTCATCCTGATATAAAAAGACAGTAAGTACTAACGTTTCAAAAAATTTAGTACAAATAAACAAATTCTCATATTACCTTCATAAGGTCAACAGGAGTAGACAAACTGCAGGAATCTGGAACATCCAACGATTCGGACTGCTCATGCTTTAAGTACATAATACACAATAACATAAAATACACACAATGGTATAAATCTATTTCAAAAAGATATAACTATAAAATTAAAAGATTCACATAATGAAGATTTAAACCTGGTTAAGAGTGAATTTGGCGGAAAGCGCAGCAAGAATCTCATCATCGTTAGTGGCCATTGAAATACCATAGTTTTCAACCTGATGCTCAATGTTATAGTCTTTAACACTTATGATGAAAGCATACCTCTTTCCAATCAATGTGTCAAAGATCTCAGGATATGGGTTCGGTATGTCTCCAGAATTAACAACCTATGATTTTATCAAAATTAATATAAATTACAATAAGCAGAATGATTCCATAATTGAGAACATAGAATTTTATAAAAATTAATTTTAAGTTATATTAAGTACATGGCCAAACAACTGAATGCATGTATTTGTTACCTGATCTTGGATTGTAAGTAACTCTTTTGCAGATTTGTTAAGAATCTTGTAAGCTTCGAAATCAAACAGTGTCAAAGACACAGTACCGGAAGACTCTTGCACCCTAATAGGTATCTTGAACCTATCAAAGTTAAAAACAAATGAAAACATTAGTATTACTAATATGAACCGTTCATATTAGTATTTAGTATAAGGAAATAAAAAACTGTAATCTCAAACCGCGGAATAGAATAGATGTCGACTCCTCCACATTTATCATTTGTACAAACCAACGATTTTGCATGATCAACATCAAATGAACCATCCGCATTTTCTTTCGTTACAAATCTTTCCTCCACACCTGACTTACAGTGGTTACAACCATTGTAATACCAAAGTTTATCTGTGCATATAGCTGTGATTGTGGCAAGAATCAAAACCTTCTTTGTCTATCAATATCAAACAAAAATAATAACACTTAGAAAAGAGTATAAAAAAACTCAGCATGTAGATTACTTATAAGAAAATACACACCGTTGATATCGTTCCAAGGAAACCAATAAGCATGAAATCAGGGTTACTAAGAAACTCATCTTCAACACTTGAGATAACATTTGAACCAACATGCTCATTTGATGAAGATGAAGTTGAAATTTTCTCTACATACCTAAACAGATTCATGCGATCAAATTAAAACGTAAAAATTAAATGTAAGTATAAAATAATAATATTCAATGTTTATATGCATATTACTAACTATACCTCTTCCTAAAAGAGGAAATCTCTTCAATGTCAGTGTCAATAAAAAGTCTGCTCAGCTCAAACCCATTTGCAACTCCACGCTTGCCTGAATTTAAAAATAAAAACTTTAGTAGATCAATATAAATACTGTCAAATTTAAAATGTATAAATAAATACAACGTTTAAATTACTAAAGATAAAAAAAATTAAACTAATTAAGTTTAAATTGTACCTTTGTAAAGGTTGACCATACCAAAATGACAAAGGATAACAACATATTTCTCTCTTTTCTTATCATTCATGTAAGCAAACATGTCAATAGCAAAACCATCCCACAAAGTAACCGGACACTTTTGGTCTCTAAAAATATTAACATAAAACATAATAACATCAAGCAACCTTATAATGGTTTAGACGTCAAAATGCCACAACTTAATAAAAAGAACGCACTCAAGATCTTCAAGTCTAAGATTAAGTCTCTTGCCCTTGCTCCCATCCTTCTTTGACGTATCCTCTAGATTGAAACATACATCCACATAACAAATCCAATCTATAAACAAAAATATATTGTTAAAAGAAAACAACATTAAGAAGTGATAACAATAAAAAAAAACAATAAGACAAAACAATAGATATATATCATGTAGTGATTTACATACCAATAACTGTATTCACTTCAATTTTATTTTTAACAACATCCTTGAGGTTAACGAAATTAAAACGGTATTTCGGTCCAGACCAGTCAAAGCATTTCTCAACAGAAGTATAGAAATAAAGTGATATTTTGTCATTTCTCTTGGTATACTTAGCAGAGGACTTATTAGTAGCAAGAGAAGGTTTGGTGATAAGAAGACATTCATCCAACTGAAGGAAGTCTTTGAATTTTCCAAGCATTTTATGCAAACAGCTGGCTTGTATCATAGTTCCCTAAGAATATGAAACATCCGATTAAATAAAAAAGGTGTTATACTAATTTGGATATTCATATGTCCAAAAAAATGATAAGACAACTATATACGGTACCATCTCATCCATGAAGATCATATCAAGACGATATATTTCATTTTTGTTATCATTCATCATCTTCTTCGAAATGCTAACAATCTTAACTCTAATCGAATAGATGTTTGAGAATGTATTAAGATCTTTAAGCATGGTAACCTTTGCAACCTCCATTTGAAGACTGTACACAAAAAAAAGAATCTTGTAAATAATAAGTATTGCTAAACGTAATATGCTAATAATACAATAAGCATGGATGTTCTTAAAAAAAATATCAAGGTTGGAATTCAAGGTTACCGATTATCCAATAAAATTTTTAACTGAATGCAGTGGCAAATGTAATTTCAAAGGTAGGGAGTGTATATCCCTATATGCTGCTTTATTAAAATAATAAAATATTAGAAATGATATGCAAAATAGAAAAAAAAAAAAACAGAAAGAACGTCAATTTTAAATTACCATTTTGTATATTTATCATTTCAAAATTTCAAAATTACTGACTTGATTTCAAAGCAATTGTCATAATGACTTTTCTATATTTTATTTTAAATTTAATTAAGAAATAATAACCATCAATTTGAAATGATGTGATAAATACTGTTACATCAAAGTGTATAGGAATGTTATTAGTATAAACATGAAACAATTGTTCAATTAATAGTACAGATCAAACCACTGGAGTGAGGACTGTTCCGAAACACTGTTACATAGTAAAAACAACTGTTCCGAAACACTGTTACATATAAACACTGATGCCATAAAAATGGTTACGTATAAAATACTGAGGTGATGACATCTAACAACCTAACAGTCTATAAAAAATTGATGCGGAACTCCTGTAGCATATAAACACTGTTAACATAAACAAATAAACAAACGTTGATGTTGAACCACTATTGTAGTTTGACACTGTTGTTGGACGTCATAAATTTCAGATTTAATTTCAAAGGTATGCAAAGTAATTAAATATTAGAAAGGACATGCAAAGTAGAAAAAAAAAAGAGAGAGAACCAAAATTTTAAATTACCATTTTGCAAATTTTAAATTTCAAAATTACTGACATTATCAGTAACTACTGACTTGATTTGAAAGCAAATGCCATAATGAGTTTTTTAAATTCTATTTTAACTTTAATCAAAGATATAATAACCGTCAATTTGAAATTCAAAATTTGCTTAATCAAATGTCCAAAGCTCAAGAAATCAGCATTAATTACTGATTTGATTTGAAACAAATAGTCATCAAGAATTTTTTTTATTTTTTATTTTAAATTTAAATTTTATCATGAAAATAATGTTGGTGGAACTCTTGTAGGTAATTGGAATGTAAAGATTAGGTACAATGGTAAGTTGATTGTAATTCTAGTTTTCATTTCATAATTTGATTGTAATACTATACCCAAACAATCAAGATGAGGAGCTTACTATTAATCAAAGTGTATATGAATTTTATTAGTATAAAGATGAAACAACTGTTCAATTAATAATACAGATCAAACCACTGAATTGATGTGATAAGTAGAGTTACGTATAAACAACAGTCCTAAACACTGTTAAATATAAATTAAATATAAACACTGATGCCATAAAAATGGTCCCATATAAAACACTGAGGTGATGACATCTAACAACCTATCAGTCTTTACAACATTGATGCGGAAAACACTGTTACATATAAACTTTGCTAACATAAACAAATAAACAATAGAAAAACTAAAGTTGATGCTGAACCACTGTTGTAGTTATCCACTGTTGTATGTCATAAATTTCAGATTTAATTTCAAACGTAAGTAGTGTATATTCTTATATGCTGCTTTATTAAAGTAATTAAATATTAGAAATGATATGCAAAATAGGAAAAAAAAAGAACGAAAATTTTAAATTACCATTTTGAATATTTTGAATTTCAAAATTACTGATATTATCAATAACTACTGACTTGATTTGAAAACAAATGTCATCATGACTTTTTTAAATTTTATTTAAACTTTAATCAAGATATAATAACCGTCAATTTGAAATTCAAAATTTGCTTAATCAAATGTCCAAAGCTCAAGAAATCAGCATTAATTACTGATTTGATTTGGAACAAATAGTCATCAAGATTATTTTTTATTTTTTAATTTAACTTTAAATTTTATCATGAAAATAATTTTGGTGGAACTCTTATGTCATTGGAATGTAAAGATCGGGTAAAATGGTAATTTGATTGCAATTCTAGTTTTCATTTAATAATTTCAATCTATTACTAATTAACAACATCAATAATAAAAATGTGAGCAGTTACTATTTTTTAGGGAAACTGCTGATGGTCCATAACAGTGGATGTAAAAAATGTAAAAGTGACCAGTGGCTATAACTTCCGATCAGTGGAAACGGAGGTTGTCTCTCAGCATAAAGAAACGGAGGTTGTCTCTCAGCAGTGGATAACATTTAACAATCAGAAGTTTGAACCAAAACAGTGGTTCCAACAGGCATTAACAATCAGATGTTTGAACCAAAACAGTGGTTCCAACAGACTTTTAAGGATTAATGAAAACTATCATTTTTTACTATTTTAAATATCTTTGACCTTAAACAAATATTTCACCTTCAATATCAGTTGTTTGGAGATAAACAGATATTTGACCTTAAACAGATGTTTGAACATAAAAACATATTTCCTGTTAAACAAATGTTTGACGATAAATAGAGGTTTGCCCATAAACATCTCTTTGTAAAAAAAAAAGACGAATTTCAAAAACATTATATCCAAATAATCATAATGAGGAACTTATTTAACATCCAAGTGTACTACATTTTTATTTAATAGTATAAAAATCAAACAACTTTTGTATTTATAATACAGATCAAACAAATAACGAGTTGTGATAAATACTGTTACATATAAACACCTCATAAGAAACACTGATAATTAAATACTAAAGTTACAAAAGAACCACTGATAATTAAATACTAAATTTAAATCCGTTGTAGATGCCGAACCACTGCTGATACTAAACAGTCGTTTTCCTTTGGTTAATCAAACTCTAGGTACATAAAGTCAATCATTGTATATCTCCAACAATCGACATGAACTCCATGGAAGGACTCAATGCATTAACATCAGGATTTATAGAAAGCTGATCTCTAGTGAACAAACCAAGATGCAGTACATGAAAACACTTCTTCAGCTGGTGAAGAAGAGCCCTGTCCTCATATACATAATCCTTAACTTTGTTTATAAAGAACTGTGGTTTAAACCAAACTTTATGCTTCTTTTAATACAAAAAAGGCAGGAAAGACCATTGCTCTAGTATACTACAACAGTAGCAGATCCTTTCTTGGACAAGTCATCATCATCTGCTGCACAAGTCAATTATAATCATCATTTACTCATAAGAAAAAAATTATTTTAACTGTAAATTTAATAATCTTTCTTTGTGTTTAATTAAACTTTAAACTTCTTTGATTACAAACCTATAATAACACGCAACATATTGTATGAATTTCAAACAAATGTGATTAGACTGAAAATATAAAGCGACAATTAGAGTATATCAGTTGATAATTAAAAACTCAAAATTTAGAAATCGGAGTAGCAAATTTCACATACTTTAAACGATGTTGGAACAATGATACTGGAAAGGACAGTAGAACAATCATCATCTTTATCATCTGCAACAGATCATTGAAAATAATCATTTAGTAACAACTCAGATAACAAAACTTAAGTAAAAATCAAAAACAAAAACACATACCATGATTATGGAGAACCATTAGCCGGCGACACATCTCTTGATCTAACTCTCGAACGAAACCCTAACAATGGTTACATGAAAAGACACAAAACACAAAGGATTAGTATAAATAACAGGAAATCATGAAACTATTTCAACTAAAAAAAGAAGAACAAACCTTTTGATGAAGTAATTGATGAACAAAAGATGATTTTATGGTGGCGTCTGGAAGAAGATTAAGGTTTGTGAAATTTGAATTTGAATTTGAATCGCCTGAATATAGAGAGAGAAAGAACCCTAGGCGTTTGTAAAGAAAGATCAGAAGTGAGAAGAGAGGTTATATAAGGAAAAGGGGATGGCACTGTTGGGCGGGAAAAAGGGCATTTAGGGGCTCTCTGGTGTTGACACGTGGCCCAAATAAATTTCATTTATTATATATAATAGATTGTATATTACGGGATGTAGTAATATAAGTACACATTTTTTTTAACAGGACGAGGGGGCGTTGTAATTGTCCTAAGTGCTTGGAGTATATTGTGTGATGTGATTACTGAATGATCACAACATATATTGCGTGACTATAAACAATTTTTGAATGAACGTTATCATATGACATTGTTTAGAGCACAATTAACTTTTGTTTATTGAATGATCAGTAAATACTTAGAAAAACCAATTTTTATCGTGTGATATAATTTATTATGTAGTGACATAATTATAAGTTTAATTAGCTTCATTTTAGATGTGTCATACATAAATTAGGTGGCGGCTAGTTTTTGTATGCTATAACTAGATTTTCTGTTACAAGTTCTTCAAATTTCAAATTAGTTTTTAGTTCTTAGTTCTTACATATATATGTTGGTTCAGTTCTGTTTAATCATAATGGAAAACATGAAAACATACCTTTGATTGCATCAGCACAGACCAGCAGAGAATCCAGATGGAGACGCAGCAATAAGGTTTGACATGATTGTCATCTTGGTCTGGTTCCTCCTTAGGGTGCAATCTAATGATGGGGACTTAGAAAACCGAAAGGGTATCGGCTGTAGGAGATGGAGGTCGAATTATGATGTTATGATCTTATGGGGTGTGTCTGATTGTGTAACTGAGTAACCCTTTAACCTCCACATAATTCTCTTTATATAAGCACCCATGAGGAAACCTAATTAGTTAATAAGGGTAATATGGTCCATCAACAATTACCAACTAATTATTTAATAGGTTATAATATATTTTGATCTATATTATGTAAATGATTATAATGGCTATAGATTAAATATTAATACATAATATATTTAATCTTACATTCTCCCACTTAGCCGAGTAATCATTTACTATGAGTATTAGATAAGCCTGATCAGGAGTTAACACTCATTTTAGCCTTAAACAAGTACTATAGCAGAGAAATACAGCCGTTGAATCATTATGCGACTCAGGACCCCCATTAATCTTACTATAGCCTTAATTTAAAACCTGATCGTTATGATCAAAATACGCATAAGCCCTTTGTTTGATTTGTAACTTCATTTGTCTATATGCCATTATGCTAGCTTGACATATTCTTAGAGACATACAAAATCAAACTGATGAGGAAAATTAACTAATACTTAGTCATTCATAGTACGATATGCAGTTGCGCATGACATTCAATTAATACCCGTCTATGAGCTCTCTTAATAAGACTTATGGGTAATGGCCTTTCAGATATAGGATCCTTAAGCATATCATGAATGTGTTCGATACAAAACTTAGTTTCCTCAATTCGTTCATAAACGAATAATTAATTGCGTATCGAAACTTAATGCAGCACCTCTTGAACTGTTACTGTTCAAGGAGTTATGGTAGTTGACTTTATCACACTAAGTCTTCAAAACATTAATTATATGGAGTTAATAAACTTATGAGTCCACTGATAAATTTCCAACAACATTTAGTGACTGTATTATGTCGTTATAACTTAGGTTGTTAATATCAGTGCATTATGACTCCTCCATGAGATAGGTTTTGTCTGCTGACATAAAGATATACCCGAAATTACATTTTGTCATCTTTGAATATCTCAAAGTTAGAGTAATAAACCGGTTTTAATTCTCACTTCTTCTTTAAAATTATAGTCTCTCGTTTCCTTTTATAAATATTTTAATACTCCATAAGATGCTTCACATTAATCTAGACATATCTAGTGTGTTGCAATTTGAGTAATATCTAAACGAGTATAGACTTGAACTTACATAAGGCTTCTAATTAATGAAGCGTAAATAAATAATCTCATTTATCCTATTATCCTCTAAAGGAGAGCAGTATTTTTGTTACATATGTAAGGACCCATTTAAGGTTAAACTTATGAAATAAAACTAATGTCCCACTGGGTCTATCTCGGTATGTTATGATAATTATCACGTAAGAGATATATCTGAGATATATTATATCAAAGTTTGTGTTAACAATGCTTTGACTTATGTAACATATACTTGTCAAAAGAATATCATCTATATAGACAATTCCATCTTAGTTGCTCCCACTCATTTTGAGGTAGGTACATTAATCCACTTGATTCTTGATGAAAATAATTACGTTAGCTTTTCATCACATGATGATGTTTGCATTAACCCATACATGGATATTATTGGCTTACAAATAAAGTGTTCTTTAACCTTCAGTTTGAAACTTTAGGTTGTTATCTAATAAACATGTAAATGTGTCAGTCAGTTTATTAGGGAAAATTGTTTTTAATGTTCATCTAATGTAGCCTTAAACTATTATAAGCTACTAGAACAGTGATGATCCTCAAAGAAAACTTTGATAATTTATCTCTTCCTAAGTATAACCTTTGACAATCAATCATACTTCTTAGTGTCTTAACGTTTATATATTAGGATTTGGTTTAGTTATGAACACTCTTAGGTAATTCAATCAAATCCCAAACGTTATACGAACACATAAAATCAGTTTTACTAGAAAACTGTTTTATTCCATTCAGAAGATTAATTGATGCTAATGGCTTAATTTGAGGAAATAGGATCAGCAAACATTTCCAAAATCCATTTCAACTTCAATTAGGGAGGTTATGTAATCATCAAAGTTAGTAGGCTTTTAAACCTAGATGACCTCCTGAGTTGATTATTGGGTTCATTAGAAGTTTCAATTTTATGGATCAGCTCTTGGTTAGGTTGCTATCATTTTCATTCTAAGTTTGTAAGAGTTGGTGCAGTATGGTGTACAAGAGGTGTAATCGGAGTTAAATTCGGAGTGAAATTTAATGACACTCTTCCCCCCGCCTCTTGTATTCCTTGCAAGTCATAATAAGGACTTTGACTGCTCCCACTAACCTTAGAAATCTTTAGGAACTCAGCATGCTTAGGGTCAATATGTAACGACCAACAAATTCTAATAGAGAAACACAAATTAATGACGTTAGTCGTTGTGATTTCTCTTGTTGAGGATTATGTTAGTTCAGGTAAGAAATCTAAGTGTGCCCACAATTAAGCAACAATGAAACTTTTGTAAGAATAGCATTAGATTTAAGGAGATAAGTTTTGATAGAACAGTGTTGTGATGGAGCGGTGTCTTGTACAAGAGGTGCAAATTTAGGTAATGGAAAATTTCCACTCCCCAACCTCTTGCAACTATTGCAAGTTGTTATTAAGATACTTAATTTCCCACTGATCTTTGATATCTCTAGAAATGCTACAAGAGAAGTTTCAATGAGGTACGTGACGTGGGAACCTATCATATATATGTTAGACTTTAATTGATTTCCTTAACATCCAAATGTCATAAGAAACTTAAGGACATATTTAATAGAAATCTTAATAAGTAAACATATGAATAGATTTCTTCTAAGACTGTGGGCCATATGCGACAAATGTTAGATACAAGTTGATAGCCTTTTAAATGATAAATGAATGATGTCTGAATATTCCATTTGGAATAAGTTCCACGAATGTCAATGAATGACTTATGATGGACCCATTGATGTGTGTAAAATGCAACATATAAATTACATCAAATGAGGCATAAAACTAACCCTTTTTTAGTACTAATATTGGAAAAAGAGTGTTTTTGTCTTCCTTTTGTATTTTCAGGATTAAATGAGCTCAAAAACGCAAAAGAAGCAAAAAGACAGCTAAATCCAACATAAATACAAGAAAAGGAACATTAGTGGACTGCCCGAACCCTCAACGGCACCTTCCAAAGCAAAATAGAGAAAACAGAACGCTGAACACGCCCCGTGCTCAGCCAGCACGGGGCCGTGTCCAAGAAGCAGCAGAAAAGACAAACCTATAGAAGCTTCTATTGCCCACCACGGGCCGTGCTCAGCGGACACGGGGGCGTGCCGAAAGTACTGCAGGCGCATTAATTGTAATTGCGAATTACAATTAATGAAGAGAGAGAGTGTCAGACGGGCACGGGGCCGTGCCCAGCGAACACGGGGCCGTGCCCAGGCTTCTGTTCAGCCTATAAATAGGAGTGCTTGGTTTCATTGCAACTCATCCCTTGGCACACCACCTCTCTCACACTTCATCCACCACCCACCACCATCACAACACCATCATCCACCACCATCATCCATTGTCCATCATAGAGTGTGTGAGTCGTCTCGGGATCCAAGATTGATCGTAAGAGTTCTTGACAATCAAGGCCATGTTTGCCTAAGTCTCTTACATCACTTGGTGAAGACAAAGTGTCTAGTATAATACTTTTTATTTCTAATCTTTTGCACTTTTTATTTGGTTTTGTATTAATGACTTTAATAACTAGTTACTTATGTTGAAGGTGATCTTTCCTTATCGTTTGTCCGTGGTGTCTTGGCATTATTTTACTGTCTATATAAAATAAAGGATTTTCACCATTCATATCTCCACGGTCTATATGGAGGTATGTTGGCTACCTGGTAGGGGGTTAAGGGAACGGTTTGGTAAAGGTCTTGCCATTGTTCAGCGTTTAGAGGTCCTGCAATGGACCTGGGTCAAATTTAGTAGGACCTCCTTCAATACTTCACGGTATTGGATGGCGGGGGTCCAAACTCTTTGATCCCCTCATAAGTTAACTACTATTAATACTATAACCCGGCTATTTAGGACTGTATCCCTGCTGACTCAGACTACTTAGTCGAGGGTAACGTCACCGCCAAAAGCGGGGCCTACCACAATACTGCATTAATAACTTAATTCATTATCTTCCAATAATCTACCCCTTTAGGATTGTATCCCTGCTGACTCAAACTACTGGGGTGAGGGTAACGTCACCTTCAAAAGAGGGGCCTACTACAATAACTAAGATAATCTCTTAATTATGTGCAAAAGTGCGGAAATAATCAAAGGTTATACTAGATACGAGTCGGAACCAAGTGATTCATCTTGTCTATCTGTTTTTGTTTTTATTTTTATTTTTATTTTCAGCATTTTAGTTAGTTTTACTTTTCTTAGTTTAAAACATTTTTTCTAAACTTTTGTTTTGGTTAGACGTTGAGGATAAACCGGTATTAAAAGCTCTTGTGTCCTTGGACGACCTCGGTATCTTACCAACGCTATACTACACTCAACGATGGGTGCACTTGCCCATATGTGTGTTTAGTGTTAGTGAAATATCGTGTTTTATAAATTTAAAACTTGGCTAAAATAAGTGTTAAAAAGGGCTTAAAATATACACCTAAAATACACGACACTTACCGCACATCAAGTTTTTGGCGCCGTTGCCGGGGACACAAGGATTTTAAGAAAGTTAGGAATCAACGGCCTAATCATCTTTTATTTTTTTAGGATTTTCTTAGTTTTTCAGCTTCTGCAGAGCTTAGCACGGGTCGTGCCCGCTGAACACGCCCCCGTGCTCAATCATTGGAACTGGCAATCCTGTTTTACATCAGACAGTAAGCTGAACACGGGGCCGTGTCCACTCAACACGCCCCCGTGCCCAAGTTTCAGTTACTGAAAACAGAACCGTTAGATCCCGACGGTTGGTAATTTCTGACATAAACATGAGTGATAGTAATTATTTTTACTTTCGGCACTCTTATGGTACGTGGTGTCAATTATGTGGTGGCGAACATGAAGAAGTAAAATGCTACTTCCTAAATTATAAGCCCCACTACATGGACCCACAATCTTCTCACAACCTTAAGAGGGGCGAAAGTAAAAATAAGCACTATTTCTCCCTCGAATGCGCCCAGCCAGATATTCTAGGGGAAATGCTCCTTAGCGAGTTATTTCAACTAGAAGAGCTAATTCTGAAATGGATAGAAGAGCTTGGGAAGGATTTTATTGATCCGCCCCAAGACGATACCCATGAAGAAATGTTGGAACCGCATTCCGACAACCTCGTTGCTCCCGAAAATACTTTCGTACCTAGCGAAGACTTGGACGATAGTCGTCCCTGTGTCGATTGTGCCGTGAAGGACTCTCCATCGACTTCGTTCGGTGCATACATAGACCTGAGCGATTCGGCATATACCTTCTTTAACAAGAGCCCGGAAAAGGGTTGGACTTGTCCACCTAGAATGAAAATAGGAATTACCCTCACCGACAACCTCTTGCGTTCTCGCCTTAGTCTAGGACAATTAAGGTATATTAGGCACTTTGGGGTTGTTCCAACCAGTAAGGAACCACCCGATATCGGGGAGATCCTTGAAATAAGCAAAACTCCATAAAGCAGCCTCCAGACACGGGGCCGTGTCCAGGTCAACACGCCCCCGTGCTCACTAAAAAGATTCTCTGCTGATTTGGTCAGAATACGGACAAAATGTGTCAGGATTTTCTCTGAACACGGGGCCGTGTCCAGTCAACACGGGGCCGTGCCCAGGGCGCTGTCGTTTTCTTTAAATGCAGCCTGATTCCTGCTCATTTTGACCACTTCAATTGACAGAGATCTCTGGAATTTTCACTCATACCATCCTAGGTAAGTGTCAAAAGAAGGTTCCAAGGGACCCTCTTTTCCTTTCCACTTTTATTCATTTCCTCCTCTTTCAAAATTTTTTAAAAGTTCCTCCATGGAAGCTTGGAAATCCCTTGATTCCAATCCTCTATGTGAAGTTTGTAAGATTATTTGCTAAAGATTCTGGGCTAAAGTTAGTTGTATAACTTTATTTTAAATTATCCAAGCTTAAAACCCAGATGAAAATCATAAAAATAATTTAAAACTCCAAGATTCTTTAGCCAAAAATCCTGCAGACAAATGGACACGGGGCCGTGCTCAACGAGCACGGGGCCGTGTCCAGGGGCTCTGTTTTGTAAAAATTTAGCTTTCTTCGGTTTTCTTCACAGAAAATGGCAAGCAGAACAAGCGGATCATCTTCAAGGAATAACCGACAAGGGAGGAGATCTTCAACGGCAGAAGACTCTCTTGTAAACTATGTTTACGCTCTAAGGGAGGCTATTGATGAAATGACGGGAGTGGAAGAAGCATTGGTCGACCGTATCAACCATCTTACTGTGGGGCTGGAGGGCTGTCTCCATGAAGTAAACCTCTTGCACCAGAGGTTGAACCTTCTCGCTTCCCCGCCTTTGGTACCCATAATAACCCAAAGGGCGTGGAACATGGTGCCCGAAGTTGTCATTCCAGCTGAATGGTACGCCATGCACCAAGAGCTTCCTCGAAGAGTGGTGCAAGGAGTCCCGGTGAATGTTCCCCCTCAACCACCAACAGCAGAAGAAAACGAAGCCGCATTCTTCCTCCCTAGGGAGATCGAAGAATGGCTTTAAACAAAGTTTAGGGAGGAACTCGTTCGGCTAAAAGTCCTACTCTATCGGGAAATCATTCTCGAAATTTTCCTAAAATTAGTAGAACTCCTTATGATAACCTCGTGTACTTGCTGACCTATCTAGTTAAGTTTTAATTTTAGTTTAATTTAGGATTATGTAAGTTCTCTCTATGATGAAATGAAATGATGGTTTTAATGTTTGGATGGTTTGTAATGAATGAAACACACTCATGGTGGTAAAGGATGAAAAGGGGAACGAGAAAAATGATCCCATGCACAAGAACGAGGCAACCCGACAATTTTCTCCATTTCAGAAGGTTCAACACGGGCCGTGCCCAACCAACACGGCCCCGTGTCGAACCACCTGCAGAAAACGCCCAGTACAGGTAACTGGACACGGGCCGTGTTCACCCAACACGCCCCCGTGTCCAGACTTCTGTTTCTCTTATTTCAATTTTGTTATTAGCACTTGAACACGGGGCCGTGCCCGGATAACACGGGGCCGTGTTCAGTGCCCAGTAACACAAATTTTTGCTTTTTAAACACTATTTTACACATCTAATCAACCTAAAAATTTATTTTTGGGACACATTGAGGACAATGTGTAATTTAAGTGTGGGGGGGATGCTAAAACCTTGAATTTTGCAAGTCCTAAATACAAGCCTTACACAAAACTCTATTGGAACCGCTAATCACCCCAAATTTTTTTTCAAAAATTTCATTTTTTTACTTGTCTAGGTTTAACTCGGGAAATTCAAGTTCTCAAAAAGGTTATATTTTTACAAATTTACAACCGATAGCGTAGTGATAAAAAGAACCAACATAAGAAAATTATGAAAAGGCATGACAAACTTATTTAAAATTTGATTATATATACTTGATCACATAAAAACCCATTCCCACAAAAGTGAGTTTTGAGCCTTTATTGAGCACACAATTACATATCATTTGACTAAATGCTCATTTTCCGTTTCTTGTGTGAATAGCCGCTTGGTTCTTACGACTCTAGAACTTGCCATGACAATACACTCCCGGTCCTTATCAACTTAAACCCGAGTAAGTAAATGATGGAGGCATTAGGACTAACCTTTTTCATTTCTACACCATTATTTTTCCTTTTCTTTTACCACCTACCCAAAAATCCCCCTAGTTAGCCCCTTTGAGCCTAAACCTTTTCGTTTCATCACCCAAACAAAAACCTTTTCAACCACCAAAACCCTTTTTTATTTTAACCCTTTATTTTAGTAACAAGTCCGGTTCTTCGTGAAAAAAAATATATATATTTGTGATGATGATGAAGCAAAAAGAAAATAAACAAACAAAGTAATCAAAAATAACTTTGTTTGAATAAAAGCTTCATCAAAAAAATAAAAAGTTGTAAAAATGCGAAAACCGACACTTGTTACGCTTTTAGCCCTTTTTCTACTAACCACTAACCCAACCACCTACCTTTAACCCTAGCCAACCCTTAACCCACAAAGTCCTCTTGATATCTACAAAGGTATAAAAGTTAAAAAGGAGGAGGATTGATTTCTTGGCAAGCCTATGGTAGGAATAAGTTCCATGACCGCTCTCGAGTGATTCACTAAAAATACACCTTCGGCCGAGTGTGAGTGATTTCCCAGCGAGGTATGTGAACTTGTATATAAATAGAATTTTAAAAAGGCATGTTATGCCTAAATAAGTAATTTCTTTTATGAACAGTTCTAAATAAATCATTACGAATAGGAGTGTAAATAAATAAAAATAAAACCCAAAAAGATATTGGAAATCCCGACACTCTATGACAAGCCCAAAACCTTCTCTTCTACCTATTCCATTTGGGAGTGTAAGCCAAATATTAAAGAGTTTTGCTTGAGGACAATCAAAAGTTCAAGTGTGGGGGTATTTGATGTGTGTAAAATGCAACATATAAATTACATCAAATGAGGCATAAAACTAACCCTTTTTTAGTACTAATATTGGAAAAAGAGTGTTTTTGTCTTCCTTTTGTATTTTCAGGATTAAATGAGCTCAAAAACGCAAAAGAAGCAAAAAGACAGCTAAATCCAACATAAATACAAGAAAAGGAACATTAGTGGACTGTCCGAACCCTCAACGGCACCTTCCAAAGCAAAATAGAGAAAACAGAACGCTGAACACGCCCCGTGCTCAGCCAGCACGTGGCCGTGTCCAAGAAGCAGCAGAAAAGACAAACCTATAGAAGCTTCTATTGCCCACCACGGGCCGTGCTCAGCGGACACGGGGGCGTGCCGAAAGTACTGCAGGCGCATTAATTGTAATTGCGAATTACAATTAATGAAGAGAGAGAGTGTCAGACGGGCACGGGGCCGTGCCCAGCGAACACGGGGCCGTGCCCAGGCTTCTGTTCAGCCTATAAATAGGAGTGCTTGGTTTCATTGCAACTCATCCCTTGGCACACCACCTCTCTCACACTTCATCCACCACCCACCACCATCACAACACCATCATCCACCACCATCATCCATTGTCCATCATAGAGTGTGTGAGTCGTCTCGGGATCCAAGATTGATCGTAAGAGTTCTTGACAATCAAGGCCATGTTTGCCTAAGTCTCTTACATCACTTGGTGAAGACAAAGTGTCTAGTATAATACTTTTTATTTCTAATCTTTTGCACTTTTTATTTGGTTTTGTATTAATGACTTTAATAACTAGTTACTTATGTTGAAGGTGATCTTTCCTTATCGTTTGTCCGTGGTGTCTTGGCATTATTTTACTGTCTATATAAAATAAAGGATTTTCACCATTCATATCTCCACGGTCTATATGGAGGTATGTTGGCTACCTGGTAGGGGGTTAAGGGAACGGTTTGGTAAAGGTCTTGCCATTGTTCAGCGTTTAGAGGTCCTGCAATGGACCTGGGTCAAATTTAGTAGGACCTCCTTCAATACTTCACGGTATTGGATGGCGGGGGTCCAAACTCTTTGATCCCCTCATAAGTTAACTACTATTAATACTATAACCCGGCTATTTAGGACTGTATCCCTGCTGACTCAGACTACTTAGTCGAGGGTAACGTCACCACCAAAAGCGGGGCCTACCACAATACTGCATTAATAACTTAATTCATTATCTTCCAATAATCCACCCCTTTAGGATTGTATCCCTGCTGACTCAAACTACTGGGGTGAGGGTAACGTCACCTTCAAAAGAGGGGCCTACTACAATAACTAAGATAATCTCTTAATTATGTGCAAAAGTGCGGAAATAATCAAAGGTTATACTAGATACGAGTCGGAACCAAGTGATTCATCTTGTCTATCTGTTTTTATTTTTATTTTTATTTTCAGCATTTTAGTTAGTTTTACTTTTCTTAGTTTAAAACATTTTTTCTAAACTTTTGTTTTGGTTAGACGTTGAGGATAAACCGGTATTAAAAGCTCTTGTGTCCTTGGACGACCTCGGTATCTTACCAACGCTATACTACACTCAACGATGGGTGCACTTGCCCATATGTGTGTTTAGTGTTAGTGAAATATCGTGTTTTATAAATTTAAAACTTGGCTAAAATAAGTGTTAAAAAGGGCTTAAAATATACACCTAAAATACACGACACTTACCGCACATCAAGTTTTTGGCGCCGTTGCCGGGGACACAAGGATTTTAAGAAAGTTAGGAATCAACGGCCTAATCATCTTTTATTTTTTTTAGGATTTTCTTAGTTTTTCAGCTTCTGCAGAGCTTAGCACGGGTCGTGCCCGCTGAACACGCCCCCGTGCTCAATCATTGGAACTGGCAATCCTGTTTTACATCAGACAGTAAGCTGAACACGGGGCCGTGTCCACTCAACACGCCCCCGTGCCCAAGTTTCAGTTACTGAAAACAGAACCGTTAGATCCCGACGGTTGGTAATTTCTGACATAAACATGAGTGATAGTAATTATTTTTACTTTCGGCACTCTTATGGTACGTGGTGTCAATTATGTGGTGGCGAACATGAAGAAGTAAAATGCTACTTCCTAAATTATAAGCCCCACTACATGGACCCACAATCTTCTCACAACCTTAAGAGGGGCGAAAGTAAAAATAAGCACTATTTCTCCCTCGAATGCGCCCAGCCAGATATTCTAGGGGAAATGCTCCTTAGCGAGTTATTTCAACTAGAAGAGCTAATTCTGAAATGGATAGAAGAGCTTGGGAAGGATTTTATTGATCCGCCCCAAGACGATACCCATGAAGAAATGTTGGAACCGCATTCCGACAACCTCGTTGCTCCCGAAAATACTTTCGTACCTAGCGAAGACTTGGACGATAGTCGTCCCTGTGTCGATTGTGCCGTGAAGGACTCTCCATCGACTTCGTTCGGTGCATACATAGACCTGAGCGATTCGGCATATACCTTCTTTAACAAGAGCCCGGAAAAGGGTTGGACTTGTCCACCTAGAATGAAAATAGGAATTACCCTCACCGACAACCTCTTGCGTTCTCGCCTTAGTCTAGGACAATTAAGGTATATTAGGCACTTTGGGGTTGTTCCAACCAGTAAGGAACCACCCGATATCGGGGAGATCCTTGAAATAAGCAAAACTCCATAAAGCAGCCTCCAGACACGGGGCCGTGTCCAGGTCAACACGCCCCCGTGCTCACTAAAAAGATTCTCTGCTGATTTGGTCAGAATACGGACAAAATGTGTCAGGATTTTCTCTGAACACGGGGCCGTGTCCAGTCAACACGGGGCCGTGCCCAGGGCGCTGTCGTTTTCTTTAAATGCAGCCTGATTCCTGCTCATTTTGACCACTTCAATTGACAGAGATCTCTGGAATTTTCACTCATACCATCCTAGGTAAGTGTCAAAAGAAGGTTCCAAGGGACCCTCTTTTCCTTTCCACTTTTATTCATTTCCTCCTCTTTCAAAATTTTTTAAAAGTTCCTCCATGGAAGCTTGGAAATCCCTTGATTCCAATCCTCTATGTGAAGTTTGTAAGATTATTTGCTAAAGATTCTGGGCTAAAGTTAGTTGTATAACTTTATTTTAAATTATCCAAGCTTAAAACCCAGATGAAAATCATAAAAATAATTTAAAACTCCAAGATTCTTTAGCCAAAAATCCTGCAGACAAATGGACACGGGGCCGTGCTCAACGAGCACGGGGCCGTGTCCAGGGGCTCTGTTTTGTAAAAATTTAGCTTTCTTCGGTTTTCTTCACAGAAAATGGCAAGCAGAACAAGCGGATCATCTTCAAGGAATAACCGACAAGGGAGGAGATCTTCAACGGCAGAAGACTCTCTTGTAAACTATGTTTACGCTCTAAGGGAGGCTATTGATGAAATGACGGGAGTGGAAGAAGCATTGGTCGACCGTATCAACCATCTTACTGTGGGGCTGGAGGGCTGTCTCCATGAAGTAAACCTCTTGCACCAGAGGTTGAACCTTCTCGCTTCCCCGCCTTTGGTACCCATAATAACCCAAAGGGCGTGGAACATGGTGCCCGAAGTTGTCATTCCAGCTGAATGGTACGCCATGCACCAAGAGCTTCCTCGAAGAGTGGTGCAAGGAGTCCCGGTGAATGTTCCCCCTCAACCACCAACAGCAGAAGAAAACGAAGCCGCATTCTTCCTCCCTAGGGAGATCGAAGAATGGCTTTAAACAAAGTTTAGGGAGGAACTCGTTCGGCTAAAAGTCCTACTCTATCGGGAAATCATTCTCGAAATTTTCCTAAAATTAGTAGAACTCCTTATGATAACCTCGTGTACTTGCTGACCTATCTAGTTAAGTTTTAATTTTAGTTTAATTTAGGATTATGTAAGTTCTCTCTATGATGAAATGAAATGATGGTTTTAATGTTTGGATGGTTTGTAATGAATGAAACACACTCATGGTGGTAAAGGATGAAAAGGGGAACGAGAAAAATGATCCCATGCACAAGAACGAGGCAACCCGACAATTTTCTCCATTTCAGAAGGTTCAACACGGGCCGTGCCCAACCAACACGGCCCCGTGTCGAACCACCTGCAGAAAACGCCCAGTACAGGTAACTGGACACGGGCCGTGTTCACCCAACACGCCCCCGTGTCCAGACTTCTGTTTCTCTTATTTCAATTTCGAAAAGCGTTGTTAGAAGACTGCTTATTATGGTTCTTATAGCCTTAACATTTAACTTTGTCACTAACTCTCGTGTTAGTTATTTGTCGAGTTCTGGTAAGGAAACATATGGAACTAGAGTCAACTAATCATGTGTTAATTGGAATATTAAAATTAGCAGACTTAAATATCATTAATAAGTGACTATCTAATTAATTTATCCAACTGTTCTTTAGAATAATGGATAGTCTCGTTGCTTATGTCTAGTCTAATGACATAATTATGCAGTGAGATTTTCCCTTGAAGAACCTTAAAGTTGGAATTAGCACTTGTAATTTGTCTATGGACCTTAGAACAATCCTCTTTTAAACTATTAGTGGTTGTAAGGTGAATAACATCTTATTTTCCAGTTTCAAACATTTATTTCTATGTACATATATTGCTTATCAACACACTCATTATACTTTGGTACTTTTGAGTGTTATAGTTGATTTATAAGGCATCAAATTGTACAAGTGAAAATCTTAGTATGTAATGTACTTGAAAAATGTACTTATTTCCATGCGTAAGCCCTTAACTTTATGGGTCATGATATTGTACATTATTATGTATTCACATATACCACTTAGCTTTATAGTTTATAATTTTAAATGAAGGCATGCATCTTAGGAGTTCTAGTAATTATTCCACAATTATAGATTAGTCTTAGGAAAGACTTAATCTGGAATAACATTTTAGTAACAGCACTTATTCTTGATTATCATAAGAGACATCATGTTCGATTTATCCTAATCATCATGCTCTACTTTTCTTCTGTAGTGCTTTATCAGAAGAGAGCAATAGGATTATCGTGTCTTAAGAGATAATCAATGATTTAATTTAAGAGCTAATTCTTATAGAAACTTTAAGCAAAACATATTAGATTTAGGAATTAGAGTGGATGAGATATAGACTTATAGAAGAAAATTATAGTGAGTAAAATTATGGGTACTAAGAATAAGGCAGACGAAATGATCATAAAAATTAATTAAGGATCATTAATATAAGGATCATTATGTGAAGAGATTGTGATATGTCTATTACTAACATCAAAATAATAGACTCATTTAAAGTTCTACTTAAACGAAGACAAAACAGCTTTGGCCAGAAGTGTAATCATTTAAGCATGTGTGCAAAGTGGTTGTAACAAATCAGCTTTGGCCAGAAATTGAGACAATCACTTTAGTTATGCACTCGTTAAGTATGCCATCTATGAAGGAATTAAATCAGCTTTGGCCAGATATTAAGACATTCATGTTTATGATGCATACTTAACATAGCTTTCGTAATACTTGAACGATAAGTAGACACATTAAATCAGCTTTGGCCAGAAGTGATACATCAGAAGCTCATTCAAGTTAAGCCATTTTGGTTTTGTAAAACATTACTTGATCCTTATTAATTAACTAAATATTTACAAAACCAATTATTTAATAGCAAACTACCCGTTAGCGCGGATCGAACTATGACCTTATGGTCTCGAGTCGTGACCTTATGGTCTCGATTCATGATCTAATGGTCTCGAGTCGAGATCTAATGGTCTCGAGTCGAGACCTCTGTCTCGAGTTGTGAAGGTTTAATGGCCTGATGATTTCGAGTCGAGACCTTGTTGTCTCGAGTCGAGACTGATGGTCTCGAGTCGTAATCTGATGGTCTCGAAACTTCCTGTTAACAGCTGTGAATGTGGAAACATAACTGAAAATTCGAAATCTAAGGGATTATGAGATATGATTTCCTATTCTAATGCTGATCTGATTTTGTCAAATATCTCGAAAATTATAATCTGTTTATCTAATAACAGTTTTCGAAAATCTTTAGAGGACAAAATCAGATCAAAATTAGGAAAACACTTAATAATCCGAATCATATTCCAAAAAATAATAGAATTTTCGAATTTTCCTAAGAACATGATGAACCCTAAAACATAAAACATAAATTATGGAACCCGAAACCTGAATTTTAATAGTTTTTCTAAACAGATTTCGGTTAAAACATAATCCAGTTAATTTCGAATGAACATATGATTAACCTTATTTCCGAAAACAGTGATCTCGAGTCGTCCTCAATGACTCGAAAACGGTTGTTGGTTTATAAGATTTTCAAAAAATTCCATTTTCCAAGTTTCAATCCCAGAATTATGGATACGAAAACAGAACTGACTAATCAACATACGCTCTGATACCACATGTTGGTTCAGTTCTGTTTAATCATAATGGAAAACATGAAAACATACTTTTGATTGCATCAGCACAGACCAGCAGAGAATCCAGATGGAGACGCAGCAATAAGGTTTGACATGATTGTCATCTTGGTCTGGTTCCTCCTTAGGGTGCAATCTAATGATGGGGACTTAGAAAACTGAAAGGGTATCGGCTGTAGGAGATGGAGGTCGAATTATGATGTTATGATCTTATGGGGTGTGTCTGATTGTGTAACTGAGTAACCCTTTAACCTCCACATAATTCTCCTTATATAAGCACTCAGGAGGAAACCTAATTAGTTAATAAGGGTAATATGGTTCATCATCAATTACCAACTAATTATTTAATAGGTTATAATATATTTTGATCTATATTATGTAAATGATTATAATGGCTATAGATTAAATATTAATACATAATATATTTAATCTTACAATATAATGTACTATTCATTCATTAAGAAAAGAAAACTTGATTACATTATAAACATATAAAACTTGTTCCTGTTACTATATTTTTGGCTTCTAATATGATCAAAATTCAATAAAGTGATAAACTATAAATCTCATTATTAACATATAAACATGTTCCATCCTCTATTTATGAATGTCGACATAGTCAATTTCTTTGACAAAAGTCATACATACGTCATCTCGCTGTAGTAAATTTCTACAAAATATTTAATTACTACATGTATACACATACATACACATACAATTTGATTGATTAATAAAAGAAAACTTGATTACATTACAAAATAATTGACTTTATGTTAAGAGCTACGAGAACCACAAAAATTACTTGTACGTATTGCACTAATGATTTAATGAGATATGAGGTAAGCAGATATGTAACCTCCTTTGGTTTCAAACTTACAGGAAAAGATACAAGTGTATTATGTGTCTCTAGCCGTTCTTAAAGTTTCTATGCCCCTCATATCGTGTATGTGTATATTCACTTGCAATTCGGATATATTTATGTGTATTTTTTCACTTATTATCTATACCTAATAAATAAGTAATCGGTTGCATCACGTGTTACAATTTTGTAAGTCTAAGATTCTTTTTCTAGCTTCTTTTATTTCACTTAATAATATTATATTTCTTAAATTAAAAAAAGCTGAATTTATAAATCACATTTTATCTCCGAAATATCATTTTATAACTCCTAAATCTTCATCATTAACTATTTTATATGTCTTTTATTCAGTATTGTAATATACATGTTTCTAACCTAATTTCTATTTACAATTGTATTTTCTGGTTAATATGTTTGTTTCATTTGAGGTTGTTGAAAACCCTGTCTTTTGGCATGCTCCATAAACACCACAAGGTGACTAATATGATGTTTCATTTGTTGGCTTATATATTTAAAAAGATTCCAACGTTGCGCTAGCAAGACAAAACGTGTATGTTGAATCAACGATCTGTGACCGAGGTGGGACAACCTTGGAAACTACATATCACTTGCTCATTGACATGGTTGAAGAAATCGCTAGTCACTAGTGTGGAGACTAGCGATTAATCAACGTCTAGTCGGGATTTTCACAACCATGCCAATTGATTGTGACCTTGTGGTCTTGCTTTGGCAGCTTGTATCTTCTTGGTGTAATATGGCAGTTGCTATAGGGATTTCGGTGAAAGAAAGGATTCATTTTAAGGAGAAAAACTTATGGAAGCAAGGCTTACAAGAAAATCAGTCAAAACATCATATTAGTTACGTTATGGTTTTTATGGAGGGCAAGATGGGGGGCAAGAGACGACAGGATTTTCAACATCAAAAGGAGGCCGGATAAAATCTCGGAGGAGATCAAGGCGAGCTCTATTGCTTGAATAAAATTTAGAGCAAATTCCAGTTTGGTTGATTGGAATGATTGGTGTAGCTTTATTTTACATTTGTAAAATCTTCTTAATACTCTCTCTACCCGTTAATAAAAATCATTTGGTATCCATGTTTTAGCAACTTGCTAGCATGGTTTTTTCTATAAAATTAATAGTCCTTTGCTGCTCAAAAAATAAATAAATAAACAAAATAACTTATTAAGTTTCAACTGGATTATATAATTTTACCATTTAGATTTATCGATATATTTAAAAGCTAATAACCTCAATATAGTTTTAAAAGAGCAAAATATAGTAAAAAATCTTCATTTGGATATGACTTCTCTAAGTCTAAGACAATCTAAGTTACATTGCTCAAAATTTGTTACTCTTGAACTTAAAAACTGTCCTCACAAAACGAATATTGATGCTCTAAGTGTATTCACAACCATGTATAAATATGTGTTAGGGTGATGATGGTAAGACAACGCATGGAAGAATAGAAGAAAATTTAAGAAGGTGATAAATTGATAAGTGTGTGTGTGAGTGGAGCTCATGCGACCGTATCACTACATCCAAGGTTCACTGCTGGAGCCAAGGCGACCGTATTTACTTCCCAAGGAACAGTGAAAAGATCATACATACACACACGCAAATATACATATATTAATTTGATGCATTTTGGAGTATAGTGGTATTATGGGAGACAACAGCTAACCCTAATTTCATGGCCTTGTCCTTTTGGCTCTATCCTGTTACCTACTAGTCCCCCATCTTCTGTCTATACCCATATATAGACCCAAAATTTTATGCATCAACCAGTATTACACTTAGACTAGTCGGTATGGGGTTCGGCCCCGGATCGTCGTGGATCGTCGACGCGCGGAACATCGTGCCGCCCCCCCCGGTCGCGTCCTAATCGTCGAGTTGAAGCCGTTGGTGACGATCCAAAAGTGGTGGGCCCCTCCTAAAGTTACCCTTTGAAAAAAAAAATTCTAATTCAAAATTACAAACAAACGGTAATATTTATAATTTATATAAATTTCCATTCCATTTTCACTCTCATTCATCAATTTAACCCCAAAATTTCATCTCTCTCTCACATAATTTTTATAAATCTTCTTCCACTTTTATAAACCTTATACTTTAGCATGGATCCGTTCAACAACCCGAGCGACCCGAACAACCCGAACAATCCGTATAACCCGACGACTCCCATCAACCCGACCCAACCTAATGTTTTCTCGGGTCCGGGATATTATCCGACGTTAGAACCGAACCAATTCTCGCAATACTCATCAAATGCGTTTGCATCATTCCAACACTCGCCAAACCAATTCGCTCAATTTTCTCAAAATCAAGCCCTTCAACAAATGATGATGCATGGTGCTTATAATTTCCCACCGAACCCGACTCCACCCGTTCAACCCCAACCGATCCCGCCGCAATCCTTTCAACAATCCGAACCCGACGACGATGTGGAGGTTGTTCCCGAAACCCAACCGCCTAAAGGAAAAGGAAAACGAAACAAAGGCAAGAAAGTGGTGGGTGATGAACCGTCCAAAGCAAAGGGGCTTAAGTGGACGTCAATCGAAGAAGAAGCCTTAGCCAAGGCCTACATTGGCACGTCTGACAACCCGATTAGAGGTTCGTATTTTTTTATAAGTTTTAGAATTTGTTTTTTTTTTTGTTTTTTATTTACTTAACAGTTAAGTAAAGGACTTGTAGGGGAGGGTATGGACGTGTCCTACCTTTGTCTTGGGGGGGGGGGGGGGGGGATAGATTTCTTTCTCACTTTAGGTAGACCTCATATATCATGACTTTCTTGTATCTATGACTACATGTTATTTGTTGATAATATATCTGACTACTGCTACGCTATATACTTATCTCTCTTTTGTCTATATGGTTGTTTGTTGTTTTTGAGCCGGGGGTCTCTCAGGAAGCAGCCTCTCTATTCTAAGGATAGAGGCAAGGTTTGCCTACATCCCACCTCCCCCAGACCCTACCAATAGTTCTAGCTATTTGTGGGATTTACTGGGTATGGTTGTTGTTGTTGTTATTTACTTAACAGTGGGTTTTTTTTATAAGTTTTTGTTTTTTATTTACTTAACAGTGGGTTTTTTTTATAAGTTTTAAAGTTTGTTTTTTTTTTTTGTTTTTTATTTACTTAACAGTGGGTTTTTTATAAGTTTTAAAGTTTGTTTTTTTGTAAGGTTTATTATTTACTTAACACTCTATATATTTTGTTTGTTTTTTATAGGTAATAACCAACCGGGTGAAGGGTTTTGGGCAAAGGTTTTGGTGAAGTTTCTCGACTATATGGGTCAAGGCGCGTATCGAGATGTCGATTCGGTCTCAGCAAAGTGGCGGAAAATGAACACGCTCATCAATAGGTTTTGCGAGGAATATAATAAACTATATACAAGTGACCGTCGTAGCGGCATGAGCGACGACGATGTGTTCCGAATGGCGTTGGAGAAGTATAAGGCGAACAATGGTAATACCAATTTTGCTCACGTTCGCGCATGGATGGTTGTAAAAGACGAACCAAAATGGAGGCCGATCACCAACGAGGTGGCGATGGCGAAACGCCAAAAAACATCGGAAACGAGTAGTTTTAGCGCCGGTGGATCAGACGCGAGGTGTAACTTAAACTTAAATGATGACGTCTCCTTTGACGAAGAGGAGTACGCCGTACATGAGCCGGAGCGTCCACCGGGCCGAGACAAATCAAAGTGTACAATGACGTCGCGGCCCAAAAGACGAAGGCGAAGGACCGGGCCGCAGAAGAAAAAGCTCGTGTAGAGGAAGAAAAGTTACGCGAGAAGGTGCGGTTGTCGAATGAGAAAATCCGAATTTCCGATGAAAAAATTCGGCTCAAGGAATGAGAAATAATGATGATGAATGTCGAGGACGAACCCGAGCCGAAACGTTCGATGTTGAAAAAACTTCAAAACGACATCATGAAGAAGCATAATATTATTTAAGTCTATGTTTTTTTTTAAGTCTTTGGTTTTTTTTATTAACTTTATGTTTTTTTATTAACTTTATGTTTTTTTTATGTTTATGTAATGTGGTTTTAATATTAATGAAAATATTTTGTTAGTATATTTGTTAAATGTTAAAAAAAATAGAAGACTAAAAAAAAATAAAAAAAACATAAAAAGTGGTGGAGGATGATGACTAGGACCATCTTAACCATGCCTTCTAGTTTTGGAGGATGGACCATCCTTGGGAGGATGATGACGTGGAACCTACGTGGCGGATCATCCTCCAAGGATGATCCATCACCATACCGAGTAGCCTTAATTAAATGGATTGTTGACCAAAACATATTACTTTTTAACATCTTTATCAATGAATGTAAAAGCCTATAGGTTAGGCTATGTGGTATGGTGATGGACCATCCTTGGAGGATGATCCGTCACGTAAGCGTCACATAGATCGGGTGTGAGGATTGGACAAAGAGAATGGAGATAAAGAAATGAGGGATGGGTCTAATATATATATATATATATATATATATATATATATATATATATATATAGGACAAAGATCAGTTAGGAACCACCCCTTATTGCGAGAACCGCGAGAACCAGTGTGAACACAAACAGTAATTCCTAAAAAAATCTAAAAAACACCCAAATTTTTTTTTTTTATTTTTTTACTATTTTTTTTGAAAAAATCGCAATATTTTGTTAATAAAAAAAATAAAAAAAATTTCAAAAAAAAAAAAAAAAAATTTCGAGTAACAGTTATCCATGCACATGTGCATATGTATCGTTTCTTTGTCAAATTCCGTAATTCATTACAAATAATAGTCAATTGCACTTTCATTTACACTACCACGTGTAATACACTACTTTTTACGTTAACAATGTTAGAAATGCACATGTGCATTTATATGTATTAACAGGAAATAAGGTGTTTTGGTACACTACTTTCTCTTTCATCTATCATTCCATCCATAATACACAAGCATGCACATGTGCATTTTTGTCATTTCTTTGACAAATTCCGTAATTCATTACACATATTAGACAATTGCACTTTATTTACACTACCATATGTAATACACTACTTTTTACATTACCAATATTAGAAATGCACATGTGCATTTTATATGTATCAACATTAAATAAGGTGTTTTGGTACACCACTTTGAATACACTTTCCTTTTTCATCTATCATACCATCCATAATACACTACCATTACCTTCTACCATCCATAATACAATACCATTACCTCCTACCATCCATAATACAATACCATTAACAATATTTTCACTTTAATACATGTATGTAAACACCATTTATACCATCCAATCAACATATTACATAAATAATTGACAACTATAACCAAACCATCAACCACTAGATATAACTATCCAAAAAACATGTATATGAGCCTACTTCTCCATTCAAAATCACAAACTTTTTGTAACAAAACACGTTATATCATGGTTATACCTAATTATGCACATGTGCATTTTGAATATTGGTAATGTAAAAAGTAGTGTATTACTAATGGTATTGTAAATTAAAGTTCAATTGTCTATTCCTAATAACGTATTACTGAATTTGTTGAAGTAATGATACATATGCACATGTGTATGGATAACTGTTACTCGAAAAAAAAAAGTTTTTTTTTTTTTTTTTTTATGGTAACGAAATATAGCGATTTTTATTAAAAAAAATATTAAAAAAAAATAAAAAAAAATTTTGAGTGCTTTTTTGATTTTTTTTAGATTTTATTTTGTGTTCACATTGGTTCTCGCGGTTCTCGCAATAAGGGTGGTTCTCGCATGAACCTTACCCTATATATATATATATATATATATTGTATGTATAGGTGTGTGAGAGAGGGGGAGGCCCGTACTGCATAGCCTTATACCCTTTGGTTTGATATAATCAACGGAAAATCATTATCACGCTACTTCTTATTACTGGTTATATCATGTTGGAAAACAAACTTCAAGTCACATTTTCCAAATAATAGTATGTAGTTTGATAATGAGGAAAGCACTTACAAGATTTGTTATAAACAGAGCAATAAACCCTTAATTTAAATATTATATTATATTATATTATATTGTATTGTAATATAATATAATATAAGAAGAACATAAAGCTAATTTGCATATTCTTAATAATATAAGTAATTATAATAGCACTTTTAACAACAAACCTCAAAACCACTACAAATCTCTACCTTAGCATGCAACATTAGATTTAAAAAAAAAAAAATCAAGAACCTCGGTTTTTTCCTCCACCAACAAACTTTCACAAACCTCAACCTTTGCATCCACATTCTCACCTAACTTTTACAATTACTTAATTTTTATATTTCGTATATATTATAATGACGAGGTATGACCCGAATCGGACAATCTGACCCGGTCATTACCTATTATTTTATTATAAATAAATAGTTATAGACATTTGTTCTAGAACATTCCATCCTGCATGGATAGGTCACGCAACCGAATCTCCAACTTTTTTGGAAGATCATGCAAATCTCTAACTTATCGGAGCCCATCCTAAGTTAGGGGAAACCCTAATGATAAACTATAAATAGAGGTAAACGTATAAGGTATAGATCATCTTATTCTGATATAACTTTCTTCTCCATATCTTCTCTTATACTCGCAAAACCGAGACTTATTCTCACGCCGGGGGGTGGTTACAGGAATAACCCCATTCCTGTAACGAGTCCTAACGGTGTTTCTGTTTTGCAGCTAACTGTTCGGGTCACTGAGAGTTGAAGCCCTAGTTGAGTATTACCGTAAAGGTCAGTGTTTCTTCATTGGCGCCATCCGTGGGACCTTTTTGGTAACAGTTAGATCGAACCCCATGGCAAGTGATCAGAACGTAGCAGTTACCCCAAACCAAACAATGACAGACAACAATCCGGTGTCGGGAGCAGACCTTGTCACTACCACGACGGCCTCGCCTGCTGTCACCATCGTGCCAGCCTCGCCGGCTGTCCCTAGGTCGCTTGATCTGGAGTTTGAGGTGGAAGGACCACCACCAGGTTTCACAGGCACTACCACCGTCTCCTTAGGGACCACAGCGGAAGATTGGTTTCCATACACATCTCTACGGTTACAGTCGGGGGAACCAAGTATAACTGGTGGTAACATGTTCACCCCGGTGGCAACCACTAGTGCGCAGATCTCGCGCCTTAACTCTATGCCAGTTATTACATCAGCAAACCCAAGCACTATTATACCACAGGCAAGCATGCCTCAGTATTACCAACCCTCAGTCACTTATGCCATGCCGCCCTTGTATTCTGCAGCAATAACAGCGGCATTGTCAACACCACCCCACCAACCAGTAATTATGCCAGCATGAATTATGAACGCTCCGGTTACGCCTGGAAATCAGGCTAATTTCCCCGGGTACTATTACGCACCCTCGTATGGGTATTTACCCCCGTACGTTAATTCAATGTGCACACCCCAGGGAGCCACTGAAGGCCCTACTCAATCGCCATACGCGGCTTACATGCCGCCTTGGTGGACCTACCCAACGTCACAACCGGTTTACACTCAAACCCCGCCAGCGGCGGAACCTGTTTATGACAGAGGAAACGTATCTAGCCTAGATTCTCTCCGGGGGAGGCCCTAGTTCCTTGTTAAACGCCGTTTCGGCTCAACCCTCAGCCACTCTGGGTATAAGCCAGAGCGGAATTATGCCTCCAGTACAACCCATCAACGTAGAAGAAGACGAACTCACCAGACCTTACAAACCAGTGGATGCAACCTTCAAATCCAAGTTCACCAGAAGAATAGCGGAAGCTCCTATCAAGGAAAAACCCAAGATGCCTCAAACTGTAGGCAAATACGATGGTCTAGGGGATCCTGATGACCATCTTAACCTATTCAAAAGTGCAGGGGAGGTAGCCTGTTGGCCTATGCCCCTATGGTGTAAAATGTTTGTGCAAACGCTGGTAGGCGCGGCTCGGGTCTGGTGGGACAGTCTGCCCATTGGGGAGATTGACAGTTTCGAAGATCTAGAGTCCAAATTCATCTTGCAGTTCAGCCAGCAGCGCAGGCACACGAAAGATAGGAATGAGCTTATCCATATCCGCTGGCGAGACAACGAAACGGTGGAAAACTTTATTGTTAGATTCAACAAAGAAAGCCTGGCAATCCCGGGTGTAACAAACGATCTAGCGTGTGGAACTTTCCTACAAGGAGTAAACGACGACGAGTTGTTGAGAACGCTGCATGGAAGGGATGGCGTACCTCCCACCATCGATGAAATACTGCGGATAGCTAAAATTTATGTCATACAGGAAAATGCAGTAGCCGCCAGTCACGCGGCCAATAGGAAGAAGGAGGCTCTGAAAAACCAAGAAGACAGGGAACAGAGAGGTTCTGAAGGTAGGGGTAGAGGAGACCGATATCAGAGGAATGATAAGACGGACTCGTGGTACGATAGACCCAGAGGTACCTATCCAAGGAATGAATCCTCAAAACCTCGATCTGACTACCCCAACCTAAGCAAGACACCAGCAGAGATCCTAGCCTCAGAGAACCTCAAGTTTAATCCCCCAAAGCCGCTGAAAGACAATCCCAATAAAGACACAAGTAAATATTGTGAGTACCACAAAGGGAGCGGCCACGATACGAACAACTGCTTTTAACTAAAGAAGCAGATTGAATACTTCGTGAAAGCCGGTAAACTGGCACATCTAGTGAGAGATATCAAGTAGGGCCCGCTCCCGGTTAAGGAAGAAAATGATAAGGCGGTGGCTAAGAGGCCGCGAGAGCTGAATATGGTATACACGGACAAAGGAAAAGGAGCAAAACGGAGTTTCTTCACGCTCGAACCCTGGATGTTAGCAACCATGACCATTGAGCCTCGCATGGAAGATTTACACCTCACTACGGATGCTTTGATCATATCCGCCGCAGTAGGAGATTATCGCATGAGAAGAATCTTGGTAGATACTGGGAGTTCAGAAGACATTATTTACGAACACTGTTTCAACAGAATGCAACCAGAGGACAAAAGGCTGTTGGAATCAGTACACGCCCCATTAAAGGTTTCACAGGGGAAAAGGTGGACCCCATTGGTCAGATTACCTTCCCGGTCACATTTGGACAAGAGCCCCGGGAAAGAACCATACTCCTAACATTCCTTGTGGTGCGTGCTGAATCGTACCACAATGTGATCATCAGAAGGTTTACTCTGGGTAAATTGGACGCTATAGTCTCTACGGCATGAGGTTTTATGAAGTTCCCTACGCCGCGGGTATCGCGACAGTGTTTCGGGACAAACTAGGAGAGGTATTAAACACCAAAAGATGTCGCCAGGGCCCTACCGGAGCCGTTGGTCCAGAAAGATGGGTATTAAGCACACGCCATCCAGACCAGACAGTTACAATCGGAGACAGTCTCTCTCCCGAGGTCAAAAACGATTTGAAACAGCTGCTGAGAAGGAATGTAGATATCTTCGCCTTCGAACACTCTGACATGACGGGAATACCCCGCGATAAGGCAGAACACAAGTTAGCAACACTCCCAGGCATTAAGTCAGTCGCACAGGGTAAACGCAGTATGGCTCCGGATAGAAAGGCAGCAGTTGTTAGAGAGGTACGAAAGTTGGTGGAAGCCGGAATCCTCAGAGAAACACAGTACCATACGTGGGTATCAAACCCGGTAATGGTGAAGAAGCCAGATGGCACATGGCGGATGTGCATCGATTTCAAAGATCTAAATAAAGCATGCCCCAAGGACGCGTACCCACTGCCTGAGATGGACTTCAAAGTTGATTCCCTGGTCCCCTACAAGTATAAGTGTTTTTTAGACGCGTATAAAGGATACCACCAGATTAAAATGTCCAAGGAAGACGAAGAAAAAACGGCGTTTCACACTGATGTTGGCATCTTTTGTTACACAAAGATGCCTTTCGGCCTACGAAATGCCGGGGCCACTTACCAGCGACTCATGGACAAAGCTTTCGAAACACAAATTGGCAGAAATTTGGAAGTATACGTCGATGATCTTGTGATCAAAAGCAGGGAAGAGAAACAAATGCTGGAAGACATTGAGGAAACTTTCCAAAAGCTTAGAGAATACAACATCAAACTCAACCCCAAGAAATGCTCTTTTGGGGTTGAGGAGGGAAAGTTCTTAGGTGTAATAGTCACCCGGGACGGCTTTAAAGCTAACCCGGAAAAGGTATCCGCTATAACGCGGATGCCCTCTCCAAGAACCTTGAAAGAAGCTCAAGCGTTAAATGGGCGTTTAGTGGCGATCAACAGATTCTTGGCAAGACATGCTGAAAAATCTTTGCCATTTATTAAGACGTTAAAAGACTGCCTTAACAAAAAGAATTTCAAATGGACCGGTGAAGCGGAAGAAGCCCTGCAAGACATGAAACGTTTCATTGAGAAATTACCCATGCTGACAGCGCTATCCCCTAATGAAGTCCTTAAAATGTATTTGGCAGCAGCCCATAACGCGGTAAGCGCAGTACTAATGGTGGAAAGAGATGGGAAGCAGACACCCATATATTACATCAGCCGAGTATTGGCGGGACCCGAAACGCGGTATCCAACCCTTGAAAAACTGGTCCTTGCACTAGTTGACGCCACTCGGCGATTAAGAAGATATTTTCAAGCGCACTGCGTACAGGTCTTGACGAATTACCCGCTACAGCAAATTTTGCACAAGCTAGAAATTTCTGGGAGATTGGCCAAATGGGCGATTGAATTGGGCGCTTTGGACATTGAATATCGAAAACGAACAGCAGTCAAAGGGCAGGTAATCGCCGACTTCTTAGCTGAGATCCCAGAAGGAGAAACTATAGTGGACCCCGCCATCCGGGACATCCCGGAATCCAGCACTGCTCGACAGACCTGGAAACTTTATACTGACGGGTCATCAAGTGGAAGAGGATCTGGGGCGGGCTTAATGTTGATAAGCCCAGACGAGATAAGACTGATGTACGCTCTACGTTTCGATTTTGAATGTTCCAACAATTAAGCAGAATATGAAGCGCTACTCGCGGGTTTAAGAATGGCCCAATCTATGGGAGCTACACGGGTCGATGCATATGTCGACTCCTTGCTGGTTAATAATCAAGTAAATGAGACGTATGAAGCCAAAGACGAGTCAATGGCAAAATACTTAGCAAAAACAAAGGAACTCATGGCTTCCTTCGATAATGTCACACTCAACCACGTGCATAGGGGAAAAACCAAATAGCGGATGCTTTGAGCAAGCTTGCTACTTCGGGCATGGAAAAAAAAGTAAAGGTGGAAACATTACAAACGCCCTCAATTGAACCCCGGAACGTCTCCGTCGTCACAGTGGAGGAACCATGTTGGTACACCCCGATATTAAAGTTCCTTACTAAGGGGGAGTTACCCCCCCCCCCCCCGCTAGGGGCGGCGCTCAGAAAATACAAACAAAGGCATTGCAATATGAAGTAAACAATGGCGTTCTATATCGAAAGTCGTACCTGGGACCCCTCATGCGGTGTGTCTCCCCGGGGGAGGCTAAGTACCTGATCCAGGAAATTCACGCAGGCATATGCGGCATCCACGCCGGACCCCGGGCAGTCGTAGCTAAAATCCATAATGCTGGGTACTATTGGCCTGGGATGCACGAAGACGCGGTGCAAGAACTCAGAAAATGCCGTAGCTGTCAGAAATTCACACCTCAAACACTCAGGCCCAAAAACAACTTAATCCCGGTTACAGCCGCTTGGCCTTTTCAAAAATGGGCGGTGGATATCGTTGGACCATTCCCGCTGGCTCCCGGAAGGCAAAAATACTTAATTGTGGCGATCGACTACTTTACCAAATGGGTTGAGGCCAAACCCTTGGCTAAAATCACAGCGGAAAATGCAAAAAAGTTCCTTTAGGAACACATAGTATGTTGGTTCGGATTACCGCTATACCTGGTGAGCGACAATGGAACACAGTTCACCGACAAAGTTCTGCAAGAATGGTGCGCCGATCTCCAGATCCAGCAAATCTTCACATCTGTAGCGCATCCCCAGGGAAACGGCCGGGTAGAGCGGGCGAATAGGAGTTTGTTGGATGGCATGAAAAGAAGGTTAGATTATGAAGGAAGTTCTTGGGTGGAAGAACTGCCAAATGTCCTATGGGCACACCGGACGATGCCCAAAACAAGTAATAACGAAACCCCTTTTAGCCTAACCTATGGTGCGGAAGCAATGATACCCGCGGAAGCGGGATTGCCATCATTACGTCTCTTTACTACCGGCGATGAAAATGATAGGCTGTTAAGGGAAGGTTTGGATATACTCGAAGAAAGGGGTGAAGCTGCCGCTATTAACGAGGCCAAGTACAAGAAAACATTGGAAAAGTACCACAACAAACGCGTGGCACAACACACTTTCAAAGAGGGCGATTACGTCATGCGAGACAACGAAGCCAGTAGAGCGGAACCCGCAGGCAAACTGGGACCCAACTGGGAGGGTCCCTACGTCATTCAAGAAGATCTGGGCAAAGGGGCCTACCGCTTGTCCAGACTAGATGGCACCGCTGTACCGCGCAGCTGGAACATAGCTCAATTGAAAAAAAATGTTATCTGTAATGCCTTGCTCCTAACAGCAAGAGCAAGCTTTTCTTTTTTCAATAAAAAGTGTAATCCATCCACAACGATGTCGCTTCTGTTCATCTAAGTTTGGATTTTAATAAAAGTTATTTCCTTTTGTTTTCTCTCATTACTTAAACATACAATAAAATTTACCATCGCAAACAAACTGCACATAACGGTAAACAACAAAAGCACCCTTAAACACGAAATATTTTCATATATATAAGTCATAGGGTCAAAATATACAGCGCTGAAAGCGGGTATCTTGGTAATAGATACGCTAACCGCTACAAAAAGATAGGTATTTTGGTAAAAAATACATACGAACTATCTTACACAAACCAAGTACTTGTCCCTGTTGATAAAAACCAACATGGGGGAACCAAAAAAGAACATGTTCTAACACCTACTCGTGGGAACAGGTCGCCATCACCTCTGCAGGGGTATGCAGCACCTTACCACAGCTCATCACATAAGGGCCAGCGGCCAAGTCATCGGTCGATCCTCCAATCACCGGTAGAGCTACCATACCCGGGTCATCAACAGAATCCTTCACAGCACAACCACCCAGGCGACGCTCATACACCAAATGGCAACGTTGAACACTATCAGCCGAGATGATTTTCATCAGACTATCAGCTGATAGTGATGCCATATTAGCATCAGCTGACAAAGGATCTTCATAAACAACACTCTTGCAAGACCGGTTCGCCCGGGATGGAACATCATTAGAAGGTTGTCTTCTTCTCCGAATCATCGACTTCGTTACCGGAGTTTACAGTTGAACCAGACCATCGGCGGCATCCAAATGCCGAAAAATATCGGAAAGTACCTGCCTATAACTTCTCCGGCTTATCCTTTTGGGTTACCAAATTTGGAAAGAGAACCACAATTTATAGAAGGGCAAACAGATTAACAGTAATGACGATAGCAACATTAATGGTAAATAATCATTACAGGTCAAGTCGCCACATTTCAGAAGAATGGCGGCGTTATACATCATTACATTAGCATTAAATGTCTGACAAGCCATCCAGATATTTTCGCAAAAACCAAGTTAAACAGTGTCATTACAAATGGCATGAGGAAGTAAGATACATAAACAAAACAAATTACTTATTCCTCCTCTGTCTCTTCCGCGGGGTCCAACATCAAACGCAAAGACTCGATGCCCTCTTCATTCACCTTATCCATCAGGTCAGCATACCCAGGCAATGGCTCGTTGTACGCTGCCTCCAAGGCATCCGCCATGTCAGCCTCAAACTTACCCCTTGCCACATGGAAATCCGAAACCATTTTTTCTGACTGATGACAGTCGAAGTATCCTTTGTAAACGCCATCATGATGACCGGATTGGTATGCAGCAGCGGAGAGGCGGTCTATCAGCGCGGTAAAAGGCGCTGATTGGCGAATGTATTCAAACGCCCCCACCAACCCGTTTGTTATCAACCAATTCCTGTCACCCCTTATAGAAGCCAGTTGGCTAGTTAAGCTATCCACCTCAGCATTCGCTTGTTCCAGGGCGCTTTCCACCTCCTTCAGGCGAGCAGCAGAGGATTGGGTAAGTGTATTTCTTTCAGAAAGGAGGGAATCACAATGCTGTTGGAGTTCCCTAAGTTGCCCTTCCCGCTCCTCTAGCCCCGCTTGCTTTGCCTGGGCTTTAGCATTCGAAGTTTCCACCTCAACGGTCAAAGCTTGATAGCGCTCCTGCACCTGAGACACAAAGTCAGTGTCAATTTGGAATTTTTCCACAAGAGCAGTCATCTCAGATCTCACCTTCTGAGCCTCACTAACAGCTTTACGCTTTAGCTCTTCCTGTACGCTTTTAGCGTGAGCAAGAACCCGGTCTTTCTCCGCTATATCGTGAGCCCACATAAGCCGCTCTTCAGCAAGGTGGGCAGTTACCCTCTTCAAGTCATCATCCGCCTTGTTTTTCTCTGACAAAAACCGACTCTCCCTCAATCCAGCGGCTTGGAGCTGTCTCTCCAGGCGGTATTTCTCATCTTTGAGCTCTTCAATAGTGGCTCGTGCTTGGTGGAGCTCATTATTGTCATGCATCCACCTACGCCGGATTTCTGAAAGCCTCCGGGGCTGACATGCAGAATCAAAAATTGCAGAATTCATCAAATTCTCGTTATTCAGTCCCTCAACATATGCCGCCTCTGCTGGAGGGTAAGCCCGTTCAACCCAGTGCTGAACCACTTGGGGAAAAATCAACTTAGAAGACTCCGCAATTTTCCACTAGGGCTAGTAGCGTTTATCCCGAGTGTTGGGATCCCAATTGATGGTAGGCAAATAAAGATCGTCACCCAAGCGGGCCCCATCGTCAGCAATACCACTGCTGGACCCCCCAGTATCGCCAGCAGCGTGATCCCCAGCACTCGTCGCCTCGTGAGCAAGAGATACGGCAGGCATCTCTTTCCCGGTAGCGGAAAATATACTCAATGGAGAATCAAAAAGAGCGGAAGGAACGAAACTGGAGGTCAGAGGCGTAGAAACTGGACTAGCTGTTACAGTCATGGCAGCGGTAAGCATAGGCGGCTTGCATAGCCTCAAACGCAGTTAGCGTAGGAGGAACAAACGTCTTTCGTTTCTTCGCCACATGTATGGGGCTTGTCATTTCAGCAGTAGTAGTGATATCACCTCTGGCGAGTGCCGCCCCACCAGCGGAAGATGTGGCCGCCCCAGCTGCCATATATTTCCTTCCGGTAACCTTTATCCGGGTTGGCTTCTTCTCTGGAAGGGTAACGTTACTACCCCCGCTGAGGGCAAGGGGGGAAATGTAGGCAACAGGATCCACAGGCAGAGCAGGTAATAAAAACTGCTCAAGGTGCACTTTCAATACATCAGGTTCTTGTTCATCAAGCACGCGGTCCGCGGCCCTCAACGCTAGATAAGCTCCACTCCCCTGAAAGATACATATATATTTTCAAAAATGGCAGAATATATAACTAGCAAAACATGGAAGTACCTTCGTCAACCCTTCGAAATGAGGGTTACTGCTTGATATCGCACCACAGTAGACTCATCCCCGCCATTACCAGGGCCCCTTCTGGGATTAGTGTGCACTCGAAAGGATGACCACACAGTATTGTATACAGGGCATTTGAAATATAAGCATCTTCAGAAGGACTATCGTCCTTAACCTTGTCTTTTGGGCCCATATTTCTCCATTGCATCCCGCCGGGAATCACACATGCATCGATATAGAAAAATTTCTTTTTCCAATCCTTGTCCCTAGAACTGGTAGGAATATCCCTCAAACAAGATGCATCGGTATCTCTCCGGTCAAAAGTGAAAAAGGGGGATTTCCACACAAGCACAAAGAAAGCCCTAAAAACAATAAGTTCCGGAATGTGCCCTAAAGCCGCACAAGCAAATTCAAACTATCGAAGCTTCACTAGTCCTAATGGATGCAGTTGGGAGATGTGAACATGGTAATGGTCAAGAACCAATTTGCAAAACTTGGTTATAGGCAGCCAGAAATTGCTAAATTTGAAGAAATCACTAAACAACGTGATTTTACCTTCCTTTAACGGGAATGTTGTGTCCATTCTTGAGGGCAACACAGGATTCCACTCAGCCCTGATCCCATAATCTTACATAAGGTTGTTATAAGACACGACTCCCCATTTGCAGAACAGGGCATCAGAACTGGCTGAGGCAGAGGAGGAAGATTCAGCGGTCTTAGAGGCCATTTGTTCGAAAGAAGGGAAGTGAAAGAAGGTGTTTTGAGAAAATGTAGTTCAAATCTTGCAAACAGGGATACTATTTATACAGGAAGGTGACTTTTTTCGAGAAACTGAAGGGACGGAAATACGCGTCAGAGCAGGGTAAACACAGTTGTCACCCTAATGATGACTTAACTGTCATATCCTATCCCATCGCCGCCATTTTCTCTTAATACATAGAGGCACTTCAATTAATAATTTTTGCCCCAAATAGGGTATATGGACTTTTCTTTCTTCTAGTCCGATCTCATGAATTTCATTTCATAACTTCGGACTGGGGGGACATGACGAGGTATGACCCGAATCGGATAATCCGACCCGGTCATTACCTATTATTTTATTATAAATAAATAGTTATAGACATTTGTTCTAGAACATTCCATCCTGCATGGATATGTCACGCAACCGAATCTCCAACTTTTTGGGAAGATCATGCAAATCCCTAACTTATCGGAGCCCATCCTAAGTTAGGGGAAACCCTAAACTATAAATAGAGGTAAACATATAAGGTATAGATCATCTTATTCTGATATAACTTTCTTCTCCATATCTTCTCTTATACTCCCAAAACCGAGACTTATTCTCATGCCGGAGGGTGGTTACAGGAATAACCCCATTCCTGTAACGAGTCCTAACGGTGTTTCTGTTTTGCAGCTAACTGTTCGGGTCACTGAGAGTTGAAGCCCTAGTTGAGTATTACCAAAAAGGTCAGTGTTTCTTCATATAACAAATAGAATAAACTTTTAAAACTGTATTAAATAAAAGAAGTTCAAATTTGGATAATAATAAAAATATACATTAGATAAATAAGAACAACCTTCATTAAAAAAAAAAAAATACAACAAAGAATAAAATAAATAAAACCCATATGTCACATATGATATGTGCAGAATCCATTGAACATTCAAATTTGCAATTGGTTAAAGCCTTGGTCAAATGGCGGGTTCCACTCTTGATCTGTCCAAATTAATGGTTCATCAGATGGAGGCAAACAGCTTGCCTCACGTATCGGTTCCACGGGAAGCCGGGGGTTTCTAGGACGTACCGGTTCCACAACAGGCTGAGTGTTTGAATGACGTACCGGTTCGACGGGAATGGATAAACTCCACCCGTATCTAAGATGAGAATGTGTAAGCTTAGTCGGGGTGAAATTTGAATGTAAAAATGAAATGGGTGTGTGTTGGTTGATTTTGAAAGTCAAAGTAAATGTGAATGGGTGTAAGTTTTATTTTCTTTTAAAATTATACACATTGTCGTTTGGTAAGTAAAATTGTTTTTTTTTCATTATCAAGATGATATGGGCAGTGGTGGACCCAGAAAATTTTTCACGGGGGTGCAGAATATTTTTAAAGATTTTGGGCCCGTAGGTATATAAAAAAATTCGGTTCATATCGGGTCGGTTCGGGTCGGGTCATGTAAAACAAAAGAACATCAAGCTAAAATTTATATAATCATCAAAAACATGTCAAACGTCATTACAAATATATTTAAAATGTCGCCATACGGGTTTTCATTTTTTGAAATCTATCCAAAACTTTTAGAGCTACTTTTTTAAGTAAGTCTTTCTCTATATAACATATACAACTAATTTTCAACACTAAACACTTAAACAATAATCACCAAACTTCATAATTTTCAACTTTAAAATCAAGTCCTAGTTTTAATTGTTGATTCCTTCTGACTAACCATTTACACACACTAAACTTTAACTAAAATAACAAAATCAGCCAACTAAAGTTTAAAAAACAACAAAACAACTAAAATTTCAACCTTTTTTAACAATTTTATTTCTCCTAAAAATCCAAATAAAACAAGAAACAATAAAATAATCAAACCATACCCGGAAAGAGTGATGAATATGCTGTTTTCATGAGTCTGGTGACCGGAATTGAGGTGGGTTGGGTTATTATATTTCTGTTCAAATTAGATCATCAGATTGGGTTGGGCTTGGATTATGGTGTGTTTATGGGGTTAAAGGTTTAGAGAAAGTTAATTAGTTAAGTGGAAAGTTAATTAGGTTGTATTTTAAAAAAATCAGTGTTCACATAAAAACAATTATAAATTCATAAGATTTTTTTCGTTAGGGGAGCGGTCGAAAATTTCCAAGGGGTGCGGACAAAAATTTTCAAGGGGTACGGTCGGGATTTTACCAGGAATTTAACACTAAAATTTCTTTTTTCAAAGGGTGCGCCCGCCCACCTTGATATATATGTGGGTACGCCCCTGGATATGGGTTTGTGATTGTGGACTAGTGGGAATGGACCCTTTCATTCGGACGAGGTCTTCATCGGTGTTCCATGTCCTCCCGACTAGTCCTTGTTTGCATACCACCCCATATCACCTATGTTAGAGGTGCTCCAACTTTTAAAACGTTAATATATATTTTTAAAGTGACACCATAAAACTGAACATTTTCTTTTCTTTATTTTAAGTATGATATTGCTATTGTTTTTTTTTCTAATAAAAATAACATTTTACGTGATTACTAGTGTATGTGTTGTTCGTCGCATCACTGACACTCTTATAGTGTGTGTGTGTGTATGTTTGTGTGTAGAGAGAGAGATATAGGGAAAGAAAGGTATGTTCAAATAAGAAGTTTATTTACCTGAAAAGGCTTAGAAGTTAGAAACTCAATATCTGACTTAAACAAACTCCTTTTAAACTTATTTCTACGGTGTTGGAACCGTCTTATCAAGTTTTATCATCTTACCTTCTAGGATTTAGCTTTACGGTTTACCCTTTTCTTTTACTTATGGAATTTATACACTGTTTGAGTTGTAGGTTTTAGCTTTGGAGTTTAGTTTTAAGGATTAGGTGTTAGGGTTGGACAAGCAGGTTTCAACACCGTTGAAATGAGTTTGATCTGAGTTTGTTTGAACCGTATTTTGAGTTTTTAAAAATCCTTCTTAATCTTCTTAGGCAAAACAAACTTCTATGAGGACCTTTCCCCTATATTCGTTTGTGTATGTATGTATGTATGTATGTATGTATGTATGTATGTATGTATGTATATTAGAGATTAAATGATCAACAAAGGACGATTTTTTCTAAAGTTTAATATTTTTATGAAAAGTGGCAAAGAAATTGACAGATCTTAACAGTTTTTAGTTTTCTATATATGTTTTATAAGTTCAATCTATTAATTTATGTGAAGCATCCATCTTTATTTACCAATTCGAAAGATGCTTTTATCTTTTAACTAACAGTGTCCAAATTTGTTTCAAGAAATATTCTTAAATTTTGGTAATTTCATGTTGTTGCAGGGTAGTCTTAGAAATTCATAGAAAATTCAGGGCCCCGGGGCGAGTAGAAAAAATGGGTCATTACTGGTAGAATCCGGGCATCAAAGTTTTGTAATTCTAAAATGGTAACTGAACCGGTTGCTACGGTCTCGAAAGATACAACCTCACCACCTTCGAAATCGTTAGGGCTATAAGAATAACGAATACAGACTCACCATCATTACATGTGATGTATGATCTACAACCTATGGATCCAATTGATCAACAAGAATTTAATATTCTTGACCAATTTGCCATACTGTGTAATGTTAAAATGGCAGTATAAATGTGCTCTCCTTTTAATCTATTTTATCTTTCTTCCTAATATTTCTAATATCTTCTTTTTTTTTCTTTTTTTTGAGGTTTGTTTGGGCTTGCTTCTTTGGGCCGCTCCCCTCTTCTTGTGTCGCTGGCCTGCCTCTCTTTGGGCTTATAAGGATGGGCTCACAGCTGTCTCCTTGGCTAGGGTTTGTACGCTCCATAAAAGGAGCCCTCGTTGCTGCTGTCTTTATCGAGCATCTTTGGCTCTCATTTTTGTCCCTCGTGTTCCTCGTCTTCCAGTGCTTCTCACAGGTAACATTCGTAAGAGTATAGAGCCTTATTTCATTATTGCTATGTCTGTTCTTGCTTATGCATATGATTCACCAGTCAATCTGTGATGACTGGTTAATCATTCACTTGTTACTATGGCTGTTTAAAATAATAAAATCTGTGCCTTTGTTCTAAGATTCAGGACATGGTATCAGAGCCCCAAGGTTGATTCGGGCTCTAGTGTTTCTTCCACTGCGTTTCAAGGTTCCAGCTGCCTTCTCCTTTTTCGATCTAGGGTTCCTCCTTCTGACGACGCTCTGTGGATTGGTCCCTGTTTCTGGAGTATTTTCTTGCTCAGTGGTGACGGTGTAGATCTTGGAGTGTGAAACCCTAATTTCTAGGGTTTGGCATTTTTATCTTTGGGTTTTTAGATTCTTGTGACGGTGCTGCAGTAGAAACCCTAATCTGTTGTTTCTCCTCTGGTTGGTAAAGAAGATCCTCGTTGGTCCCTTTTAGGGCAAACCAACAGGAATTTTATCCAGTTTTCTGATCAGTGTTTGTAACCCTAAGTGAAGGTTATAGACCTGGTCCCTTTAGCTTGCACCCACTGTGAGATCGTTCCTTCCCTTTCCCTTTATTTTTCGTTTGCATCATTGTGTCTTGTGTCTAGGCATTTTGTTACCTGGTTTTAGGCAATACCGGCTTGATTTTGGGACACAGAGAGGGTTCACTCTGTTGCATTTGTCTGGTTTGGTCTGTTGTGTTGTGGCTCCCTGGTTACCGTCTGCGGAGGCACCTTGAGTGACGAACCTCTGATCGGACCTCTGTCCAGGCTTCGCCGGTCCTTTTTTTGTGCTTTACTTGTTTATCTACTCTGTTTGGTTTGTTTGTCTACTTATTTGTTTACCTGTCTGGTCTATTTTATCTATGAGTTGTTTTGTGTTTCTTTTCCTTGCTGTTATGGGTGATAAAACTGATCCTTCTGTGACTCTAATTAGCAAACTTGATGCTAGTGACCCATTATATCTCCATGCTAGTGACTCTAGTGGGCTCACAATAGTTAGTATAAAACTAAAATGGACTGAGAATTATGTGGTCTGGTCAAATGCTATGAAACTTGCTCTAATGGCTAAAAACAAATTAGGTTTTATTTACCGAACATGTGCTAGGTCCAAAGACAATGATGTTCTTGCTAGTCAGTGGGATCGATGTAATTCAGTTGTGCTAACCTGGATTCTGAATTCTGTATCTGATGAATTATATGTTGGTCAAGTCTATTCAAAACTTGCTTCAGAAGTCTGGGATGATTTAAAAGATACCTATGATAAAGTTGATGGGTCTGTTGTGTTTAGCTTATATCAGAAAATCAATTCTTTCAGTCAAAATGGCTCTAGTGTGTCTGAGTATTATCATAAAATCAACACTATGTGGAAACAATTTGAGGCCATGTTACAATTTCCCTATTGTACTTGCAATGCTTCTACTAAGTTCAATGAGTTCAATCAGTTAATCAAACTTATGCAGTTCTTGATGGGTCTTAGATGATATTTATCAACCTGTTAGGACCAATCTGTTGACTAGGGATCCTCTACCAACTATCAAAACTGCCTTCTCTATTATTTCTAGAGAAGAATCACATAGAGGATCAAATAGTGTGTCTAAAATTCCCAATGTTTAACAAAGGTTCTAATCCTAATCTTAAATGTACTCATTGCAATAAAATTGGGCATACTATTGATAAATGCTTTGAGCTACATGGCTATCCTACCAATTATAGACAAAAACCTAATCAAAATGGTCAATGGTCTAGGTCTAATAGTTCTGCTAATAACAGTAATGGCCCTTTGATGCGTGTGAAGTGTCGTATAGTTTTAATGTATATTTTAAGCCCTTTAACACTTTTTAGCCAAATTTTAAATTTATAAAACACGATATTTACTAACACTAAACACACATATGGGCAAGTGCACCCATCGTGAGCGTAGTATAGTGTTGGTAAGATACCGAGGTCGTCCAAGGACACAATAGCTTTTAATACCGGTTTATCCTCAACGTCTAATCAAATCAAAAGTTTAGAAAAAGGTTTTTAACTAGAAAAATAAAACTAACTAAAATGCTGAAAAATAAAATAAAAATAAAACAGATAGACAAGATGAATCACTTGGATTCGACTCGTGTGTAGTGTAACCTTTGATTATTTCCGCACTTTTGCACTTTTTAAGAGATTATCTTAGTTATTGTATGTCACACCCTGCTAGTTGCGGAAGCGTGTTGCGTGTGATGTAAGAAAGGTAATCATTGCATCCAATCATGTATCACCGGCTCAAGACTTGTTTCCTGAAATACATGTAGTTTTAAAAAGTCAACAAACGTTGAGCGAGTTCATGCAGTTTTTGTTATCATATGTAATCGTAGTATTCATGAAAATGAGATCTCGTAATCGTAGTATTCATGAAAATGAAATCTTGTAATCGTAGTATTCATTAAAATGAAATCTTGTAAGCGTAGTATTCATGAAAATGAGATCTTGTAATCGTAGTATTCATGAAAATGAAATCTTGTAATCATAGTATTCATGAAAATGAAATCTTGTAATCATGGTATTCATGAAAATGAAATCTTGTAATCATGGTATGTTCTGATTTATTCATGGAGTCTATTAAGGATCTATCAGTGGGTAGCGAGCCCCCTGACATAATGTACCATAAGCAAATAACCAAACCGAGAACACTTTGTCATCATTGGGATCACAAAAGCACCCCAGGGTATACCAACCAGGAGTGGGGCGTGCCTCAAGCCCAATAGATCTACACCTTTTGCACCTTGGTCACTAAGTAATTAATGGTTACTAATGTTACCTCCCTACTTATGCACATTGATCATGTTATCTACTACTCCGTAACTAACATACCAATAGTTTTAGCATGTATTTCCCCTCGATGTTTTTGAAAACAAAACATTGAAAACAGTGAAAGGAGGGACATGAACTCACAAGTTTGCGTTCCGTGTATTATGATATCGAAGTGAGCGTCAGTACGTGTCAATAACCTACATGTGTATTTATTTTGGTCACCCTTTAGGTATCTAATACATACACATATATAGCACACATTGCAAGCACTTAGCAAGTTTCCGAAAATATATAATTTTTCTTACCAAAAATTATATTTACACATTGTTATATTTTTATCCATTTATTTTTGTAAAAAAAATATATATATAAGTTTAAGTTCATAAGAACTTCTTGAATATTTAAACCTTAAATATTCCCATCAAAGTTTCCATAATGACGTTTAAGACCACTAATCACGCTTAACATTGTTAATCACCCTTTAATCCCCTCTTTAATCGCAATTAGATTTTTAGAAAAATTCGCCATAGTTTCCCCTAAACTATGACGTTTCCCACGTTATAAAAAAACGCGTTTAAACCCTGTTTAACCCATAATCATAATCAATTCTCCAATCAATTTTTCAATACCTCAACTTTACTTACATGATAATATACACTTTAATCCCTCATTTCCATGAACTTAACAAGTGTATTTTAACAACTTGATTATGACAAATAATTTTTATATTTTTTGCTAGACTTTTAAATAAATCATTTTTGTCATAAGTTCAAATCAAGTTTCACACTTTAACACCTTTGATTACAAGGCTTTTTATGATGATATCTAGTAATAATCAAGTCTTTTAACTAGTCTTGTAAAATCAAAGTCTACTAATCTTTCAAGATTAGGTTGTAAACCCCTTTTAAACTCTTGTTTCTTTAAGAAATCTTTTAAATACATAGTTAGTTCATGGAAGTGAGTATGATGATCTTACAAGATTTAAACATATTCATGTTTAAATCATACATTTATGTTCATCATGGTAAGATGAACACAAATATAAAATACTACATGATATTAACAACATGATCATCATAAATATAACCTTTAACTCACTAATATTAACAAAAATAACATAATCATCATGAACACATGAACATATTAACACTAAACAACATAAATCATCACATAATATATTCATATTTAGTGTTTATTAGCTTTGTGATTAGGGTTTTTGATTATGTTAAGCTTTAATTTCAAGATAAACAACTCGTACAATAATAATCTACTAATAATATGGATCATAAATATGGTGTTTAGTAGACTTACAAAGTGCACAATCTAGATTAGATAATAAGAAGAAAATTAAGCTCCAAATATGCTCCTAATGATGCTCGATGTATAACCTTTGCATAAGTGATCTTGTAGTGGCTAGAATGTGAGTGAATATGGTGTTCTAAGGTGGTTTAATGGTGGTGATTTGGTGCCCTATTTCCAGCCGTGAATGAGAGAAGAAACAAAAGGGTTTTTGTTGCAAGTTTTGATAAGAAATAAAGATAAGTTTAGGTTATAATGATCATACTTCCCTTAGTCAAAACTTCATGTCACAAGGCCATACTCAAGACCTTACATTCTTTGAAAATGTTGGACAAATTGGTGAGGCCACATGGGCCCTCCATGAACGTAAGTTTGGAGGGGGGGAAAGGTTATGTGTTAATTTTTTTTTTATAAACTTAATAAACATGTGACAATATTTGTTAATTTGCTAGATATTTTAGTCATTAGTTTAAATAGGGTTTAATGGTAGTTTAGGCTTTCAATAAGTCCAACTAATTTATTAGTTTAATGGGTATTAATTTTGAATGACAAAAATGCCACTAGTTTACTCGTCGGTTCGATACCGGGTGATATATTAGAGGTGTAATATAGTACCGGGAGTAATGGTTTTAAATTACCATTGATGCTATGGCATTTATTTAGGGTGCTTACGACGCCAAAATATGGTTAACTAGTTCGCTAGACTAGTGTAAGTTGTATTTTGATACCTTAAATGCTTTCCGTTTAGGCGTCGGCTAATTAACGTCACTTTTGCGTCGTACCGACGAAGCTTTGTCGCAAGTTGTTATTTCACCGTCAAGTGATGCATGAAGTGATTTCGAGTTCCAAATTTAGTTTAACTAGTTCACTAGAGTTTCCATTTGGTTGCTACGATGACGGAAATTTCGCTTACTAGTTCGTCGAGTCGCTAACGAACTAGTTTAGTGCATAGCGGCGTAACGCCGGAAACTTGTGATTATGAACATTCCTTTGATATCATCTCATTGTTTTAGTATGTTTTTCATCAATTGACATTATTCCGAAGTCCCGGAAATGCTTTGTTATAAGTTCGGACGCGTTAAAAATACTATATTTTAAGCCGAAACGGACATTTTTGAGGTTAGGGCGTTATACCGGAAAGTCTTATATCTTTGCAAGACATGTTTTCATAACAATGTTTTCTTATGTAAATGGACTCAGTTATGTTATCTGAGTGTCGTTTTTCAGTGTTTTGGTCTGATTTCACGGTTTGCTGGCATGAATAGTGTAACCGTGAATAGTGCACGCAGCACTTTCTACCAACACTTTTAGGACATTGTTTGTTTTGTTTCGCCTTACGACTAAAACCAACATATGTTTTAGCTTTGTTTTATTGTCCTAACACTGTTACCCAGTATACGACACAGTTACGTAATTAAATTATGCTAAATGCATGAGATTTAGAAATATAAATAGTGATTAGATTGTACTGAATTACCAGTTGTCACATTCTCCCCCTGTTAAAAAGAATTTCGTCCCGAAATTCAAGTTGAGCCATCCTTTACAGGAGTCTTCTTAAACAGGTGGGGATATTTTGCCTTAATCTGATCTTCACGTTCCCATGTGTACTCGGGTCCGTGACGTGAATTCCAGCGGACCTTGACTAGTTCGATATTACTTCTCCTTGTCTTGTGGACCTTCCAGTCCATAATCTCAACGGGTTCTTCGGTAAACTGTAGCGTGTCGTCTACATGAATTTCATCAGCTGGAATGATAACTGTATAAACGGTCGGTCTTTTCTTGAGATTCGACACATGAAATGTGTCGTGTACGTTACTGAGTTCTTCTGGCAGTTTCAACTTGTACGCGACGGTACCGATCCTTCCTAGAATCTCAAATGGCCCAATGTATCTCGGGTTTAGTTATTCGCGTTTCCCAAATCTAGCTACGCCTTTCCAAGTCGAGACTTTCAGTAAGACTTTGTCTCCGACCTCGAAGGATAATGGTTTTGTCTTCTGTCCGCGTAGCTCTTTTGTCTGTCACGAGCCGCTTTGATACGGTCTCGTATCTTTGCTATCTTGTCCGTAGTCTCTTGGACTAGTTCAGGGCCAATGAGTTGTTTGTCTCCGACGTCCGCCCAATACAGCGGTGATCGGCACTTCCGTCCGTATAGTGCTTCGAATGGGGCGGCTTTAATGCTTGTGTGATAACTGCTATTATATGAGAACTCTACCAGAGGTAAATGAGTATCCCAGTTACCGCCTAAATCCATCACACATGCACGAAGCATGTCTTCCAATGTTTGTATGGTTCGTTCGCTTTGGCCATCAGTTTGTGGATGGAATGCTGTACTTAGATCCAAACGAGACTTGAAAGGATTGCCAAATCCTTGACACAAAGCGACCATCGCGATCCGAGGTTATTGAAATAGGCACTCCTTGACGTGCTATTATCTCCTTGAGATAAGCTCAGTCAACTTCTCTGTACAGTCTTTCTCGCGAATTGGCAAGAAGTGAGCTGACTTGGTTAATCGATCAACGATAACCCAAATCATGTCATGACCTCAAGAGGTCCATGGGAGTTCTGTAATGAAATCCATTGATATATGTTCCCACTTCCAAACGGGAATCTCGGGTTGTTGTAATAGTCCAGATGGCTTTTGATACTCGGCCTTGACCTTTGCACAAATTAGGCATTTCCCAAACGTAGGTCGCAATATCTCCTTTGAGATTAGGCCATTAGTAATATTCCTTTACATCCTGATACATCTTATCAGATTCTGGATGTATTGAATATTTTGACTTGTGTGCCTCATCCAGCACTAAGTCTCGCAATCCGCCAAAGTAAGGAATCTAGATTCTTCCCATGAAATACCATGTGCCATCTTTGTTCTCTTCCAATTGTTTCTCTAATCCTCGCAAGGATTCTGCTTGAATGTTCTCCGGCTTTAGAGCTTTTAGTTGTGCATCGTGCACACGAGTAGTGAAGTTCGTCTGAATGGTTCACTCTAAAGCTCGTACTCGTAAAGTTTTGACCCGCTCTTTCCGGCTCAAAGCATCCGCCACAACATTTGCTTTGCCCGGATGGTACTTGATTTCACAGTCGTAGTCATTCAACAATTCTACCCATCGCCGTTGGCGCATGTTTAATGTTGAAGACTTTTATGGTCTGTGAATATGGTACGCTTAGTACCATAAAGATAATGGCGCCAAATTTTTAGAGCGAATACCACTGCACCCAATTCCAGGTCATGAGTGGTATAGTTCTTTTCATGAACTTTTAACTGCCGCGACGCGTACGCAATGACTTTTTCACGTTGCATTAACACGCAACCCCAAGCCTTGACGCGATGCATCACAGTACACAACGAAGTCATCGGTACCGTCCGGGAGTGATAAGATTGGAGCTTGACATAGTTTATCTTTAAGTAACTAAAATGCCATTTCTTGTTTTTCACCCCAACCGAACTTTCTATCTTTTTGAGTGAGCGAGGTTAGCGATTGAGCCATTTTAGAAAAATTCTCAATGAATCTACGATAGTATCCTGCTAAGCCTTTAAATTGTCTTACTTCCGTTAGGGTCATGGGAGCGTTTCAGTTCTTTATGGCTTCTATCTTAGCTGGGTCCACATGTATTCCATTCTCATTCACAACGTGACCGAGAAATTGGACCTCGCGAATCCAAAATTCGCATTTTGAGAATCTGGCATACAATTGTTCTCTCTTAAGCAGCTCCAGAGTAGTTCTCAAGTGTTGTTCATGATCCGCCTCGGTTCGTGAGTATATTAAAATGTCATCAATGAATACGATCACAAACTTGTCGAGATATGGCTTACATACTCTGTTCATTAAATCCATGAACACGGCGGGTGCCTTTGTTAAGCCAAAGGGCATAACAAGGAACTCGTAATGCCCATAACGAGTCCTGAACACTGTCATAGTGTCACACCCTGGCTTTGCGGAAGCGTGGTTAATTTGGTGTGACTTCTTAATACCATAGCTTAACCATAACAAAGCTATATGAAATAAAACCATGGAAGACCATCCATAGATTTAAGTTTTAAAACTGAAGTAACATCACATTGTCTTAGGGACTTACAGCATCATAACATAAAATATTGTTTGAAAGACATAAACATCGACATGAAATAAACGCAGTTTAAGATTTGTGACTCGTCCAGGAAAAAGTCACATTTCCTAAACTGGGATGACCTCGGAACCCTTATGAAGCGGGAAAACATAACATACCGCGCCAGATCTTTAATTTCCTGAAATACATGTAAGTTGAAAAATCAACAATAATGTTGAGCGAGTTCATGCGTAAGTGAGTAAATAAACCTTTGTAAGTATAAAAATAGTCTTGGTATGTAGCAAATAAGGGAATTGAGATCACCAATGGTTTGCAAGGCCACTGATATATGTGAAGTGCAAGTAGGGAGACTCAAACCTAGCAGATTTCGCCACGGCATTAGTATGTGGACAAAGTCACCCCGAGGTCCGTTTCTAGTTTGGCCTGGGGCTGGGCTCGCTACACCCAGATAGATCTACCGCTCCTGTCCCTCGGTCCTGCCATGAGGACTAATGGCCTCATATTGCTCCTACCCACTCACATGGTCTAAGTAGTAAACCTCCTTACGCTAACCATAACATGTATAAAGTACTTGTAATCGAAGTAACATGTATTTCACCCCCGTAGTTAAGAAAACTGAAAACAGTTAGAGAAAAGGGGGACATGAACTCACCGTGGTGCGTCTCTACCAAGTATGTCTCCAAATCAAACAACTGTATGACGACCTACACGTACTAACTCTATTAGACGAACGGCCGTGCCTTAGCTTTATGGTTTAAGTTTTGGGAAATAGTTATGCAACTATTTCGTGTTTACATTCTGTATATACTTGGTAGTTATTTTCCTTCCCAAGGATGGGGGATTTAATACATGTGTGTTTCGTAACATTCGGATTACACTATTAAGTCTCACTTAATATATTTTATTTCCAACTTCAAAATATAAATATTCTTCCCAAAAATATTATATTTTAATACATGTGATTTTCCCAAAATAATACTTAGTAATATTATTTTTACCCTAAAAATAATATTTACGTAGTTCACAAAATAATCATAAACACTTATGCAAGTGATGTTGTGAAAAATATATACTAAATATATATATGTATCACATTTTATTTTGCGAAATCCCACCTCCGATATTTTGTAAATAAAGTCGTGGCGAAATTCATAGTTGAAAACAAGTCGACAAGTATCTCTAACACTTATAGTGAAAATAATTCTAAGTGTTAGGTTTTTAGAAAAATTTCGCCAGAGTTTCCTCTGTAACTGGAGGTGGCCACGCTTTCAAGCGTATCATTTTCTTTTATAAATTAAACCAAAAATTTTCTCAATCAACAATAAGCATTATTCAAACCATCGAACTAGTCAAAAATAGATGTAAATCGCAAAAATACATGAACTTGCGGTTTTATCCAAACTATGAAGTAAATCCCATTACTTTTAGTGGATCTTTATATAAAACAATCCGATTTCGTAATAACCCTGTTTTAAAGAAATTTCATCTTTACAACTTCTCATCAATTTTACCAAGTTAGTTATTTTGTCAAAACTTTGTGTTACACAAGTGTTTACACACTTGTGTGTTTACTAAAATCATTCTTGTTTATGAAAGATCCGCCTTTAAAAGTATGTTTTCTCTTGACACTTGGTCCTTTGAAAATACCACTTGTAGATCCGTAGATCTAATAGTTTTAAACACTATTTCACAAACAAAATCGCTTTTGCACAAGTTCATGATTTATGTGTGGTAGAGTTTCGTCCTTTAACCCTTGTTACTTCCAAAACGACCTTATGTCATGATCCATGATCATGACCAACCCGGGTTAGATGACGATCCGAGCTACCACAACATAGATCGGGTCCAAATAATTACACAAATCAAATACTACAAAATTTACACAACATATGAGCTTTTAACCACCATTTTTAGTGTTTTAAGTAGACTTTTAAGCTTTAACTTGTAAGATTTCGAGTTTTAACCGTTACACATCGTATTAACCACTTCAAAATAGTTCGAGTAGGTGATTTAAGCAACATACCACTAGCTCGAGGCTAGGGAAGAATCTAGACGCAAATAGGGTGGATAAAAGCAAGAGAATGAGGTCCTTCGCCTTCCGATTGCACCAAGGTTCCTTATACGCGATCCTTAACACTTGTAGATACTTGGAATATGATGATCAAAATCGAAAGGTGGTGGTGGTGTTGCTTGTGTCTTCGGCCGAGAACCAAAGGGAGAGAGAGGAGTGTGAGTGTGTTGAGTTGTGTAGTGTAAGTTATGTTGTGTTATGGATCTAACTTATAGACAAATCACAACTTAATTACCCAATGGTTGCTATGTCTTCTAGATACTAAGCAAGGAAGATTAAAATAATCATCACAAGGACAAGGGTGTCCCCTCTAGTTGGGGACGGTTAGAGAGGGGGGGGGGGGGTTCTAGTCCGATTCCAACTAATTAGTTGGATATTAGTTAGGTTAAGTAAGTTAGTTAAGTGCTTAACCTGGTTAGTGGTGTGTCATGCGTTACAAAGGGTGTTAGGGTATTCAGGGACCCTAACTGGCTCAGAAAAAGATAAATAATGAAAATAACAATATTTTCATGTTCCGGGTAAAGTCCGGTTGTTCGGTTGGATAGTAATCCGTTAAAGTGCTTAGCAAAGTTTTAAAGTGTCGTTATTACCCTTTTTAGTGACACAACTTATTTCTGACACTTTGGAAAGTGTCTTGTAACATTTTTCTCATGTTTTGGTACTTTATTAGTTAGCTAAAAGCTGAATTATTATGTAAAGTGCTGAATTTTGTGCTTATAGCACGTTTTAGGCACATCCAGTCATTGTAACTTATTCCTAGAGACGCAGTTCTACAACCCTTGTATCCCTACACTCACCATTAGTGTAGTAAAATATTTCTGGCTCATACCGGCCTTAGAGGCAGTGTCTGCCTGACGCTGGCTTTATCAGCATGCTTAATAGGTTATCCGTTATAGTGCTACTGTGCTTTTTGTGCATCATGCTTGTCACTAAGGTTCATCATGTAAATAATGTAGTGACGGTAAGTGTAGTATGATGCAGGTATATGCATGTATCAGAAATCAAGTAGCAGTTCATCAGTAATTTCAAACAAGCACAGTAATTAAGCAGTAATTAATAATTAATTAAGTCGTACGAATACCTGGTTTAGTGAGGGTTGTCACACATAGGGGTGCTTTCCTATTGAATTCTCAGCTGGTGATATTCGGATCGTAGATCGATTTTGGAATAGAAGTTAGAACCTTGTAACTGATCGAACAAGTCGTCGATCCTTGGTAATAGATACCGGTTCTTTATGGTTAACTTGTTCAGTTCTCGGTAATCCATACACATTCGAAAGGTTCCGTCTTTCTTCTTGACAAATAAAGCCGGAGCTCCCCAAGGCGAGAAACTCGGTCTAATAAATCCCTTGTCAAGCAGTTCCTACAACTGAGTGAATAATTCTTGCATCTCCGAGGGTGCCAGTCTATATGGAGCTTTTGCCACCGGTGCCGTTCCTGGCATTAGGTCGATACGGAATTCCACTTGTCGTTGTGGAGGTAGTTCCAGCAAGTCTCCCGAAAAGACTTTGGGATATTCTTTCATTACAGGTATGCCTTCCACCTTGCGCTCCTCGGCCTTTTTATCAACCACATGGGTAAGAAAGGCGATGCATCCTTTTCTCAGACTCTTTCGAGCCTTCATATAGTTGTTGATCAACAGCCGTGTATCGTGTTTCTCTCCGTGCACCAAAAGATGTTCTCTCGTCAGACAGGGGGGAAAAGGATAATAGTTTTCGCAGCACAACTACTTCTGCTCGGTTGTCGGCCAACTAGTCTACGCCAGAAGTTAAGTCGTAACAACCTAATTGAATGAGTGAAAGGTTGTTACTGAATTTCCGTGCTCCAAGTTCGAGTGTGCATCCTTTGATGTCTTTCCTGACTTGACTAATTTACCATTGGCCAATCCTATTGAATGAGAGGACGTCGAGTTTACTTGACTCGGCCAAGCATACTTTGAATTTTATGGGGATGAAGCTAATACCAACACCGGTATTAAACAACACGGATGCAACGGGTCGGTTAATAGGAACGTATCAGCGACCCTTAATGACTTCACATGACTCTGCTAATTCCTCATTAGCTAACTTGATAGAGTAAGACATGTTTAACCTACATGACTCTAATTCGTGTATAGGCTTAATGTCTAGAGACACTAAGTTAAGCTGACGTTGGTATCCAAAGAATTGATACATGATGGTTGTAGGGTAGACCATACCCATGGCAACATTGGGATTTTGTGAAGTATTCCTAGTTCTACCCATACACTCACTCATTCACTTGTTTGATTCGTCCCCATATATCCATCCTCGTAGCGATCTATTTGCCACAGTTAAAACCTCCTTGTTCATTCTTAAATATAACTAACTCATTAGTTTCTGCTTTGTGCCCAGTCTCACCACACTGCTACTCTTGTCACTTTTGCAAGTGCCCTCATGGTGAAAGTTTCACTTATCTCATTCAGAATTCTGATAAGTTATTAGCGTGCTTCTTGATGTCAGCTTTGTATCTCAGGGCTAAACCCCAAATGTAGCGCTCAGTGCGTTTGAATTCGAGTGTTATCCAGTATGCAACAATCCTTGAGAGATTGTAGAGGCGTCGGGGGTAACCAATAACATTGGTTCTAATCATGATCGAGTTCTAGAGCTCGGTTCCCAAACTTGGAATCCTCCCGCTAGCGAGCAATACTCCTCTCGTGTAAGATCCTGGAGTTCTTCCAACGACATCCTCTTTGCTGTCTTACTCTCTATAGTTTGTACTTGGAGATTCCATCAAGTTAACGTCTCCCTCAACAGATGACTATTCATTCACCAACTCGTTTACTTATTAGCACCTTTGCTAGCACGGTTAACTAACTCCATTTTCTTTATTTAGCGGACATAACTTACCGCACCTCTCGTATCGATGAGGTCTCGCCACTTGTAATCCGGAGATGCCTTAGAATTAAAATCTGGTGTGATTGCATCTCTAACTGTGGCATTGCTACTCGTTCTCGTCCCATCGGAATTTGAACCACTTGAACTACCGGTACCATCAGTACCATTACTAGTGTCGACTCAGCAACCTCATGTTGTGCAATTTCCGCAACCTCATGTCGCTCCATAAAAAAACTTGAGTTCAACTTTAATAGTAGGGTGCTGATCAACTAGCCCTATTCTAGGCGTAGATTTTCTTGTCGATGCCACGTTGTTTCCGATACATAGTATCCTGGGGTCTAGGCTTTTATTTGGACAGATATAGCCTACCATGCGCCTAAGAATTTAGAATGTGATTGGTCATGGAAACCTCAAGACAGCATTGCTCAGGTATGTTTGAACAATGATATTCATGAATAAACGGATTCCAAAATGCATAGCGCCTCTTGAGTGTATTAGTCATATGCCTAAATGGGAAAAGAAGTAATTCGTTGAGTAGGAGAAACCAAACGGTCGTCTCCATTTTTTTACAACGTGCATTCCATACTTCCTAGATCTTGATTGTCCAAAGTAGGAAAAATCCTTCGCCGCACTAGCCCGTGTGACGAATACGTTGATACTCCTTGAGCTCCACGAGCTTCGACAAAATTGTTATAATTTCCATAGATATCGAATAATACAATGAAGGGGTTGTAGCATGGCTCATGCCATAGCATCCATTGGAATAAGACAAATATCAAACGACAAAGTTTAATGTAATCATCTCCGATAACTAAGATAAGGTAAGGTGTCATAGACACCAAAGAACCAGCCCATGTACAAGAATTTCGAGAATGTTGAGGAAAAATCCTCCATGAGTGGCTATCGAGTTTTGTTTGCTTTCGATGACTAGTAGACGACCCGTGTTATAGATCGAATGTTAAGTGCAAACAATACGTGTAGTCTTCCAGTATCATAGAGTGTTATAGTAACCATTCCGGTTAGTGTTCTACTAGATAGAAATTTGAACAACTTAAGAACTTCGAATGGATAGTGATCTCTTGGTTTGACCCGCTGAGCCCACCAGGATTCCCATGCACTACAAGTTGTTATTACGTGGGCCCCCGTAATAATAAATTGTCTTGCATGGTCGCCCCAGTGTCTCTCATTCAAAGCAGACGATCAGTCAGAGAGAGGAGTCTATTGTCTACATACCTTCATCATAGAAGGGACCTTCGTGCTGGTCCACGTGCCAATGCCCCTTGTCATTATTCGTGAAAGGGCACAACGTTAGCCTAAAAAGAATTCGTAATAATAACCACTAGAGGGGCACATTCAAGATGAATACCTCATCTTCCTTGCCTTAACAAGAATGTAATCAATCATGACCTTTATGAATCTCAGGGACCTCTTCCCACTAGTAGAGTTGTTGTCCAAGGCTGCCACCTCCGCCTCATCGTCACAACCGAAGCTAGACATATACTACCCGAGGGAAGCAACCATCTTCCACGGAGTCAATGCTTTAGGGTCTCGATTGGGGACCACTTCCGCCAAAAGCTTCATAATAGACGCGAGGTCGTCATTCTCATCGAGTGAGTTAGGTGTAATAATAGAATTCATAGTCGAAGGTATTTTCGTTCATGGCAAAATATTCCGTACAACACACACACACACACACACACATATATATATATATATAATCACTAAATCTCATGCTGTTTTTGTTCTCATGTTTCACATGTAAGCCTTAGTGTTTTCAAGTCTATTCCTTATAGACTAAACATGTATTGAACCATATCAGTTACTTATGATTGAGCTCGCATGATAGATCCTCATGTTATAGTGACACAATGAAAACCTTTTGTCATTTGTCATACTTTTGAAAACACTTTTGTAATGTTATCAAGTTTGTTTTCATGTGAGAGCCCATAGTGATTGTAGACCAAACTTTGTAAAAGTTTTTCCCCGGTTCACTACAATCGGAGCTCTGATACCAATCTGTCACACCCAGCTAGTTGCGGAAGCGTGTTGCGTGTGACGTAAGAAAGGTAATCATTGCATCCAATCATGTATCACCGGCTCAAGACTTTTTCCTGAAATACATGTAGTTTTAAAAAGTCAACAAACGTTGAGCGAGTTCATGCAGTTTTTGTTATCATATGTAATCGTAGTATTCATGAAAATGAGATCTCGTAATCGTAGTATTCATGAAAATGAAATCTTGTAATCGGAGTATTCATTAAAATGAAATCTTGTAAGCGTAGTATTCATGGAAATGAGATCTTGTAATCGTAGTATTCATGAAAATGAAATCTTGTAATCGTAGTATTCATGAAAATGAAAACTTGTAATCATGGTATTCATGAAAATGAAATCTTGTAATCACGGTATGTTCTGATTTATTCATGGAGTCTGTTAAGGATCTATCAGTGGGTAGCGAGCCCCCTGACATAATGTACCATAAGCAAATAACCAACCCGAGAACACTTTGTCATCATTGGGATCACAAAAGCACCCCAAGGTATACCAACCAGGAGTGGGGCGTGCCTCAAGCCCAATAGATCTACACCTTTTGCACCTTGGTCACTAAGTGATTAATGGTTACTAATGTTACCTCCCTACTTATGCACATTGATCATGTTATCTACTACTCCGTAACTAGCATACCAATAGTTTTAGCATGTATTTCCCCTCGATGTTTTTGAAAACAAAACATTGAAAACAGTGAAAGGAGGGACATGAACTCACAAGTTTGCGTTCCGTGTATTATGATATCGAAGTGAGCGTCCGTACGTGTCAATAACCTACATGTGTACTAATCTCGTTAGACACTAGGTCTTTCGGACCTCGTACAAGTTGTTCATCTTCAATTCTTTATTATGTTCTCGTTTGTCATCTTTGGAACAACTTTGAATTTTAGAGCGTTGATGGTTTACTCGCTCGATTGTTATGTGTATACATATATTCTATACATATTGAATTCATAAGCGAACGGCTTCGAACCTATGTCATTGGGCTTAACCCACGTTTCATTGTTATTGGGCCTAGCCCTAGTTTTCTTGTTATTGGGCCTAGCCCTAGTTTTTAATGTCATTGGGCCTAGCCCTAGTTTTAATAATTTGGGTCTAGCCCAAATCTAATCCTAGTGAGTCCATTAAATATACTCTTGCAATTTTTACCAAAAATTCACTAAGCATGTAACTTAATAAGTTCGTTTTTTCACATGAAAATACTTGGTAATTTTTATAGTTTTCGACTTTCCGGATTCTTGTTTTTGACCAGTTAGTTATGCGTTCGCTTTAGTGTCTAAAAAAATATGTTATTTTTAGACTCAACATTGTAGTAACTTGTTTACGATGTCGATACGCCCAAATTGTCGTCATCAAGTGTTATGTATTTCCATTTCGGCCATTTTATTTAATTGTCCGATTTTACTAGCATTTCTTGGACCAAGTAGGAACATGTATGTGTATTTATTTTGGTCACCCTTTAGGTATCTAATACATACACATATATAGCACACATTGCAAGCACTTAGCAAGTTTCCGAAAATATATAATTTTTCTTACCAAAAATTATATTTACACATTGTTATATTTTTATCCATTTATTTTTGTAAAAAAAATATATATATATAAGTTTAAGTTCATAAGAACTTCTTGAATATTTAAACCTTAAATATTCCCATCAAAGTTTCCATAATGACGTTTAAGACCACTAATCACGCTTAACATTGTTAATCACCCTTTAATCCCCTCTTTAATCGCGATTAGATTTTTAGAAAAATTCGCCATAGTTTCCCCTAAACTATGTCGTTTCCCACGTTATAAAAAAACGCGTTTAAACCCTGTTTAACCCATAATCATAATCAATTCTCCAATCAATTTTTCAATACCTCAACTTTACTTACATGATAATATACACTTTAATCCCTCATTTCCATGAACTTAACAAGTGTATTTTAACAACTTGATTATGACAAATAATTTTTATATTTTTTTGCTAGACTTTTAAATAAATCATTTTTGTCATAAGTTCAAATCAAGTTTAACACTTTAACACCTTTGATTACAAGGCTTTTTATGATGATATCTAGTAATAATCAAGTCTTTTAACTAGTCTTGTAAAATCAAAGTCTACTAATCTTTCAAGATTAGGTTGTAAACCCCTTTTAAACTCTTGTTTCTTTAAGAAATCTTTTAAATACATAGTTAGTTCATGGAAGTGAGTATGATGATCTTACAAGATTTAAACATATTCATGTTTAAATCATATATTTATGTTCATCATGGTAAGATGAACACAAATATAAAATACTACATGATATTAACAACATGATCATCATAAATATAACCTTTAACTCACTAATATTAACAAAAATAACATAATCATCATGAACACATGAACATATTAACACTAAACAACATAAATCATCACATAATATATTCATATTTAGTGTTTATTAGCTTTGTGATTAGGGTTTTTGATTATGTTAAGCTTTAATTTCAAGATAAACAACTCGTACAATAATAATCTACTAATAATATGGATCATAAATATGGTGTTTAGTAGACTTACAAAGTGCACAATCTAGATTAGATAATAAGAAGAAAATTAAGCTCCAAATATGCTCCTAATGATGCTCGATGTATAACCTTTGCATAAGTGATCTTGTAGTGGCTAGAATGTGAGTGAATATGGTGTTCTAAGGTGGTTTAATGGTGGTGATTTGGTGCCCTATTTCCAGCCGTGAATGAGAGAAGAAACAAAAGGGTTTTTGTTGCAAGTTTTGATAAGAAATAAAGATAAGTTTAGGTTATAATGATCATACTTCCCTTAGTCAAAACTTCATGTCACAAGGCCATACTCAAGACCTTACATTCTTTGAAAATGTTGGACAAATTGGTGAGGCCACATGGGCGCACCATGAACGTAAGTTAGGAGGGGAAAAGGTTATGTGTTAATTTTTTTTTATAAACTTAATAAACATGTGACAATATTTGTTAATTTGCTAGATATTTTAGTCATTAGTTTAAATAGGGTTTAATGGTAGTTTAGGGTTTCAATAAGTCCAACTAATTTATTAGTTTAATGGGTATTAATTTTGAATGGCAAAAATGCCACTAGTTTACTCGTCGGTTCGATACAGGGTGATATATTAGAGGTGTAATATAGTACCGGGAGCAATGGTTTTAAATTACCATTGACGCTATGACATTTATTTAGGGTGCTTACGACGCCAAAATATGGTTAACTAGTTCGCTAGACTAGTGTAAGTTGTATTTTGATACCTTAAATGCTTTCCGTTTAGGCGTCGGCTAATTAACGTCACTTTTGCGTCGTACCGACGAAGCTTTGTCGCAAGTTGTTATTTCACCGTCAAGTGATGCATGAAGTGATTTCGAGTTCCAAATTTAGTTTAACTAGTTCACTAGAGTTTCCATTTGGTTGCTACGATGACGGAAATTTCGCTTACTAGTTCGTCGAGTCGCTAACGAACTAGTTTAGTGCATAGCGGCGTAACGCCGGAAACTTGTGATTATGAACATTCCTTTGATATCATCCCATTGTTTTAGTATGTTTTTCATCAATTGACATTATTCCGAAGTCCCGGAAATGCTTTGTTATAAGTTCAGACGCGTTAAAAATACTATATTTTAAGCCGAAACGGACATTTTTGAGGTTAGGGCATTATACCGGAAAGTCTTATATCTTTGCAAGACATGTTTTCATAACAATGTTTTCTTATGTAAATGGACTCAGTTATGTTATCTGAGTGTCGTTTTTCAGTGTTTCGGTCTGATTTCACGGTTTGCTGGCATGAATAGTGTAACCGTGAATAGTGCACGCATCACTTTCTACCAACACTTTTAGGACATTGTTTGTTTGGTTTCGCCTTACGACTAAAACCAACATATGTTTTAGCTTTGTTTTATTATCCTAACACTGTTATCCAGTATACGACACAGTTACGTAATTAAATTATGCTAAATGCATGAGATTTAGAAATATAAATAGTGATTAGATTGTACTGAATTACCAGTTATTTGCCAGTTGTCACATTGTAGTAGGCCCCTCTTTTGAAGGTGACGTTACCCTCAACCCAGTAGTTTGAGTCAGCAAGGATACAATCCCAAAGGGTAGGATTATTGAAAGATAATTAATTAAGTTATTAATGCATAATGTGGTAGGCTCCTCTTTTGAAGGTGACGTTACCCTCAGCTAAGTAGTCTGAGTCAACAGGGATACAGTTCTAAGTAGCCGGGTTAAAGTATTAATATTAGTTTACATATGAGGGGATCAAAGAGTTTGGACCCCCGCCATCCAATATCGGTGGGTATTGAAGGAGGTCCTACTAAATTTAACCCAGGTACTTGCAGGATCTATACACTGAACAAGGCAAGACTCTTACCAAACCGTTCCCTTAACCCCCGACCAGGTAGCCAACATACCTCCATATAGACCGTGGAGATATGAATGGTGAAAATCTTTTATTTTATATAGACAGTAAAATAATGCCAAGACACCACGGACAAACGATAAGGAAGAATCACCTTCAACATAAGAAACTAGTTATTAAAGTCATTAATACATAACCAAATAAAAAGTGCGAAAAGATTAAAAATAAAAAGTATTACACTAAACACTTGTCTTCACCAAGTGATGTAAGAGACTTAGGCAAACATGGCCTTTGATTGTCAAGAACTCTTACGATCAATCTTGGATCCCGAGACTACTACACACACTCTATGATAGATGATGGTGGTGGATGTGGGTGGTGATGGTGGTGGAGGGTGGGTGTAGTGTGAGAGAGGTGGTTTGCCAATGGATGGTTTGCAAATGAGCCAAGCACCCCTATTTATAGCCTAAACAGACGCTCGGGCACGGCCCCGTGTCCATTGGGCACGGCCCCGTGTCCATCCTCCTTCTCTTTCTTCATTAATTGCAGTTTGTCTGCATTAGTTGACCACGCCCCCCGTGTCCGCTGGGCACGACCCCGTGTGCAGAAGCGTATCTGTACTATCAAGATTTCCCCAGATTCTGCGAATCTTAGAGTTGACCACGGCCCCGTGTCCGCTGGGCACGCCCCCGTGGTGGGTGGTAGAAGCTTCTACAACTTTGTCTTTTCTGCAGACACTTGGGCACGCCCCCGTGCTCACTGAGCACGGGGCGTGTTCAGCCTTCTGTTCTCTTGTTTTGCTTTGGAAAGATGCTGTCGGGGGGTCGGGCATGCCACGTTTATCCCTCTTCATGTATTTTTGTTAGTTCTAGCTGCCTTTTTGCTTTTTTTGTTCATTTGAGCTCATTTAATCCTGAAAATACAAAAGGAAGAAAAAAGCACACTTTTTCCAAATTAGTACTAAAAAATGGTTAGTTTTATGCCTCATTTGATGTAATTTATATGTTGCATTTTGCACACATCACCCTTCTGTGAACAACTCTGTGTGTGATAAAAGTGCTAGTTCCTTGAATACTTTGTCTGCTGATCAGTTTTCTAAGTTGCTAGGGTTGCTGAATGAAAATAAAACAGAAGACACTAATAAGGCTAATGTAGGAGGTAAATGCTTTAATTCCTTCTCTACTCTAGGAGACTGCAAATTTTTTTTCTGTTTTAACTCTTTGAGCTCTTCAATACAGAATCTAAACTGGATCATTGACTCTGGTGCAAACCGACATATGGTTATGACCAGTGATAATATGTTTAACTTGGTTGATGTCTCTGAATATAACATAACCATTAGGCATCCAAATGGGACAGATGCTAAAGTTACTAAAATTGGATGTTTTAAGCTATCAGATTCTGTGATTTTAAAAGATGTCTTTGTTGTGCCTGAATACTATATGAATCTCATTTCTGTGTATAAGTTAGCTAAAGACAACAAGCTTAGAGTTATATTTGATGAAAATACTTGTTACATTCAGGATACATGCACAAAGAAAACCATGGTGACTGGTAGACAAACTGAGGGTTTGCACTTTTGTGGTAACCCTCTGGGCACTAACTTTTCTTGCTTAAGTAAAACTGAAAACATAAAGTTGTGGAACTCAAGATTGGGTTACCCAGCTAAACAAGTGTTAAAAATACTACAAATTAAAACTGAGTCTAATGACACCAAACCTTGTGACATCTGTCACAAGGCCAAACAACACAGGGTACCCTAGGTCAACTAAAGTAGGGGATCTGGTACACTTGGATGTTTGGGGTCCATACAAAGTCACTATCATAGATGGGTACAAATATTTTCTCACAGTTGTTGATGACTTTACCAGGTCTGTATGGGTCTATTTAATGAAATTCAAATCAGAAGTTTTTGAGAACGTACGAAGTTTTTACAATCTAGTCAAAACCCAATTTGAAGTTAATATCAAAGTACTTAGGAGTGATAATGGATCAGAATTCATTAATTCTCAAATGTCTACCTTCGTTAAAACTAATGGAATCATTCATCAAACCTCATGCACATATACTCCACAACAAAATGGTGTTGTGGAGAGAAAAAATAGACACTTGCTAAATGTTGCAAGAGCTTTATTATTTCAGTCTAAAGTCCCTCTTAAATATTGGTCCGAATGTGTGCTTACTGCTTCCTACTTGATTAACAGGCTTCCTTCTTCTGTGTTGCATGGTTGTTCCCCTTATGAAATGCTATTTGGCTTTAAACCTTCGCTTGATCAGTTGAAAGTTTTTGGTTGCCTCTGTTTTTTACCATCTTAGACAGCTCTGATAAACTAGAGGAACGAGCTGAAAAATGTGTTTTTATGGGGTACTCTAACTATAAAAAAAAGGGTATAAGGTCTGGAGTTTAGACCAAAGAAAATTCATTTTTTCCAGAGACGTCAGTTTTCATGAGACAGTTTTCCCCTTTAAAAATAACTCTCCTGATCAAATCAATATAAATCCTTTAAACCAGCTAAATTTTTTTTGACAACTTTGAAACTTCAAGTGATACAAATCCCGATGATGAAGAGAAGGGTGCACCTGATTCTCCTGCTGAGACTCAGCAACACAGTGACGAGGCTGAATTCACTGTTGATGCTCAGCACTCATTGAGGTCTGATGATGTGTTTAACAGTCATGAGTCCACAAGTGCTGAACCTGGTCCTGTGAGGGGTGAGTCAAGCAGTTCCAATGATGAATCAAACCTTCCTGAGGGTACACAAACCATTAGGAGATCTTCTAGACCTGTGTCTGCCCCAAAAAGGTTTAATAACTTTGTAGTTGGACACGCTAAGTATAGTTATGATAGGTTTGTTGATTACTCCAACTTGCCTAGTGAAAACATCTGTTTGGCTGCTAATGTTAACAAAATTGTTGAACCCTCCACCTATAAAGATGCTGTTAAGGACAAACGGTGGATTGAGGCCATGAATGAAGAGCTATCAGCTCTTCACATAGGAAATAGTTGATCTGCCTAGTGGAAAAAAACTCATTGGCTCTAAATGGGTGTTTATGGTCAAATATAAATCCATAGGTGAAATCGATAGGTTTAAGGCTAGGCTCGTTGCTAAAGGTTTTAACCAACGAGAGGGTATAGACTTTGAGGAAGCCTTTTCACCTGTCGTTAAAATGGGTACTGTTAGATGTGTCATCAGTTTATCTGTCCAAAATAACTGGCCGTTATACCAACTTGATGTTAATAATTCCTTCCTTTATGGGCATCTTAAGGAAGAAGTTTATATGAGTCTTCCTGATGGCCTAAGTGTCAAACACCAAAACAAAGTTTGCAAATTGAACAAGTCCTTGTATGGCCTCAAACAGGCCCCACACATGTGGAATAAAAGACTTGTCCAAGCCCTTGTTAAAATTGGTTTTGCTCAGTACAAGTGTGATCATTCTATGTTTATCATGTCTAAAAACGACGTCTTTATTGTCTTGCTTGTCTACGTCGATGACATTGTTCTAACTGGGAACAATGAAGGAAAGGTGAATGAGGTCAAAAACTTTTTAAAAACTGAATTTCTGATTAAGGATCTTTGTTTCTTGAAATTTTTTCTTGGAATCGAAGTTATAAAAACTAATGATGGGGTGTGTCTTTCACAAAGAAAATATTGCATTGACCTTCTAAATGAATATGGGATGAGCGGGAGCAAACCTGCTAGTTGTCCTATTGAACAAAATCATGTTTTAACGAATTTAACAAAAAAGGAAACCAATACGGTTGACGTTACACAATATCAAAAGCTGGTCGGTAAGCTAATTTATTTATCCCATACTCGACCAGACATAGCATATTCAGTACACTATCTGTCTCAATTTATGCACAAACGAACTGAAGTACACACTCAGATTGCTTTCAAAGTCTTACGGTACCTCAAAGGGGCACCTGGGACTGGAATTATGTTTAAACAGGCTGACTCATTTCACCTAATAGCCTTTTCCGATTCGGACTGGGCAAAGTGCACTGACAGTCGAAGGTCTATCACTGGTTTCTGTATCTTTCTTGGGGGTTCTTTGGTTTCTTGGAAAAGAAAGAAACAGAGTGTTGTGTCCAGATCTTCTGCCGAGGCAGAATACAGATCTATGTGCAGCGCCACCTGTGAAGTGCTATGGCTGATAAGTATCCTTCGTGAACTTAACATTGATGTTACCATTCCTGTCACACTAAATTATGATAGTTCCGCTAGTTTATCCATTATCGCAAACCCCGTATTTCACGACAAAACCAAGCATTTCGAAGTCGACTTGTTCTTCTTACGGGAAAAGATAGCTTCAGGTCTATTTAAGACTCGTGGTATCAAAACTGAACATCAGCTCGCTAATCTATTCACCAAAGGTCTCTTACCAACAGCTCACGCTCAAATGTGTAAGTCCCTAGGTCTCATTAACCTGTTTGCACATTTAAACTGAGGGGGGGGGGGGTGTTAAAATGACAGTATAAATGTGCTTTCCTTTTAATCTATTTTATCTTTCTTCCTAATATTTCTAATATCTTGTTTTTTTTTCTTTTGTTTTGAGGTTTGTTTAGGCTTGCTGCTTTGGGCTGATCCCCTCTTCTTGTGTCCTTGGCCTGCCTCTCTTTGGGCTTATAAGGATGGGCTCATAGCTGTCTCCTTGGCTAGGGTTTGTACGCTCCATAAAAGGAGCCCTCGTTGCTGCTGTCTTTATCGAGCATCTTTGGCTCTCATCTTTCTTCCTCTTGTTCTTGGTCTTCCAGTGCTTCTCACAAGTAACATTCGTGAGAGTATAGAGCCTTATTTCATTATTTCTTTGTCTGTTCTTGGTTATGCATATGATTCACCAGTCAATCTGTGATGACTGGTTAATCATTCACTTGAAATTGTGGTTGTTTACAATAATAAAATCTGTGCCTTTGTTCTTAGATTCGTGACATGTAACACCCCAAAAATATTAAATTATATATATTTGTATATATGTATAATTATTAGAGTTGCTAATAACCTTGCAAAAATAAAACTAGGAATATTTAACCTAGTTAATTAGATGTTATAGAATGATAAAGAATCAATGGATTCTAACCCATTTTACAAATCTTAAAAGTACAGGGACTAAAAAGGGGCAAACTTGAAACATATTTGATAAATAGAAATTTAAAATAAAAACACACACTTGTGTGTGTGCTTTTGTTCGACTAAAACCCAGAGCCAAGAGAGTTCTTCTCTTAAAACCCTAAATTCACCAAAACCTCTCAAAATCAAAGAAAGAAACAGATTTGAAATCAATTCCAAGCTAAATTTGTGATCACTCTAGTTAGGAGATCATAAGGTATGTCCAATTTTGATATTTGGTGATGTTATGAATTTTCATGAACTCTCATAGATGCAATTCTTGAATGGATGTTTGATGTTATGGCAAAATTGAGATGATTATAAGTCTAGGAACAAACCCTAGATAAGAATTTAGTGATTTTGTATCATAATCTAGTGGTTGAATGATTAATCATATATGTGCTATATGGGTTTTATGAATAAAAGGATGAACACTTGAATTATAATAATAAATTGGTGTTACTTGATTGTTATAATGCAAGTTTAAGTGTCGTTTATGCATACTAGACATATGAGTATGAAAATGATTATTTAGCATGGTTAAAAGATAAATCATGAACTTGATAATGTTAGTAAGATAATCTCACCCATAAGACGTTCTACAAAATGTTTAAATGATCTTGGAAAAATTGAAAAATATGAAAGGGTCGCTTAATTGACTAGTTAGAACGCATTTCGTGTAAAATATTGTAACAAGAGTTCTAAACAATAAATTCAAATTGAACTCTACAGGCAAATTGAGCGAATCGTTGAGTGGTCAAGGCGGAACGGATAATCGCTTAAAGGGAAAGCTTTAAAGGTACATGGCTATATGCTTCATAAATTTTCGTTAGTATTTTTATGACTATTTACGTTGAATGACAAATGAAATGTTATGAAGTTCGGTTGATACTAAAATGGTAGATTCCATATGAATAAACCGAACATATTAACTAGAGTCTAGCGATAAGTTAGAATGTAAAAGTGATGGATATCACTATAATATTCACACGGGTCAAAATTACTCGAATAATGAAGGTTTTGTAGTATGGAAGTGATGGACTTCGCTAATAAAAACCAAACGGGTCAAAATAACTAATGTAATGATACTTTGGTTATGTAAAAGCGATGGATTTCGCTAAGACGATAGAATAGGTCAAATGTGAGTCTTGATTTAAACTGGGAATGTTGCATAGTTAATGACTCCGATATAATACCCGGTTATGGGTAGAAAGTTATTATGCGCGTTATACGAGAATCAGGAATGCGGATTAAATGTCAAAACTCAGGTGTTGAGTATGACTACATATGCACAATTTTGTATATGGGAATTGTGTTAAGTAGGTTCAACTAGTTGTAGTTGAATTGGTCAAATAAACATAACACATGATTAATAATTGGCGCATAAATCTCATGATTTAAGCCCCAAGCACTACTAAACATTCATGGTTAGGATGTTAGTATGAAATTGTAAGTAATTAGACAAGTTTTTGTTTAAAAACAAGAACGCGTCAAACAAGTTAAATGTAATTATAAATCCGAAAGCTAAAAATCAAGAATTTTCTTATTTCGGATGTAGGATTTTAATTCCATATGACGGGGGAGTGAATTACGATCACGTAGGAAGAAATGGGACATAAATCGGATAAAATTTGGGAGAGTTATGTCCGTTTAGGCGAAAAATGAATTTGCTGAAAATATGCAGCTGCATAACGAAACTTTCTGGGAAATACAGGGTGTCGCGCCCCGTGACGGGGCAGACCATTTATGGTCGCGGCCCGCCACGACCTTCGCGTCACGCGAAGGGTAATTCAAATCCCGTCGCGGCACGCGACGGGTCTTAAAACTGGCAAAAGTTGTTGTGATGTTTATTTTGCTTTGGGTACTCGTTTAAATATATTATAAACTTTAATATCTGACGTTTATGACCGTTATGATTATAGGTAACTGATGTGTGTAAAATGCAACATATAAATTACATCAAATGAGGCATAAAACTAACCCTTTTTAAGTACTAATGTTGGAAAAAGAGTGTTTTTGTCTTCCTTTTGTATTTTCAGGATTAAATGAGCTCAAATTCACAAAAGAAGCAAAAAGACAGCTAAATCTAACATAAATACAAGGAAAGGAACATAAGTGGACTGCCCGACCCCTCAACGGCATCTTCCCAAGCAAAATAGAGAAGACAGGAGAGTGAACACGCCCCGTGCTCAGCCAGCACGGGGCCGTGCCCAAGAAGCAGCAGAAAAGACAAACCTATAGAAGCTTCTATTGCCCACCACGGGGCCGTGTCCAGTGAGCACGAGGGCGTGGCGAAAGTACTGCAGGCGCATTAATTGTAATTGCGAATTACAATTAATGAAGAGAGAGAGTGTCAGACAGGCACGGGGCCGTGCCCAGCGGACACGTGGCCGTGCCCAGCCTTCTGTTCAGCCTATAAATAGGAGTGCTTGGTTTCATTTCAACTCATCCCTTGGCACACCACCTCTCTCACACTTCACCCACCACCCACCACCACCATAACACCATCATCCACCACCATCATCCATTGTCCATCGTAGAGTGTGTGAGTCGTCTCGGGATCCAAGATTGATCGTAAGAGTTCTTGACAATCAAGGCCATGTTTGCCTAAGTCTCTTACATCACTTGGTGAAGACAAAGTGTCTAGTATAATACTTTTTATTTCTAATCTTTTGCACTTTTTATTTGGTTTTGTATTAATGACTTTAATAACTAGTTACTTATGTTGAAGGTGATCTTTCCTTATCGTTTGTCCGTGGTGTCTTGGCATTATTTTACTGTCTATATAAAATAAAAGATTTTCACCATTCATATCTCCACGGTCTATATGGAGGTATGTTGGCTACCTGGTCGGGGGTTAAGGGAACGGTTTGGTAAAGGTCTTGCCATTGTTCAGCGTTTAGAGGTCCTGCAATGGACCTGGGTCAAATTTAGCAGGACCTCCTTCAATACTTCACGGTATTGGATGGCGGGGGTCCAAACTCTTTGACCCCCTCATAAGTTAACTACTATTAATACTATAACCCGGCTATTTAGGACTGTATCCCTGCTGACTCAGACTACTTAGCCGAGGGTAACGCCACCGCCAAAAGCGGGGCCTACCACAATACTGTATTAATAACTTAATTCATTATCTTCCAATAATCCACCCTTTTAGGATTGTATCCTTGCTGACTCAAACTACTAGGGTGAGGGTAACGTCACCTTCAAAAGAGGGGCCTACTACAATAACTAAGATAATCTCTTAATTATGTGCAAAAGTGCGGAAATAATCAAAGGTTATACTAGATACGAGTCGGAACCAAGTGATTCATCTTGTCTATCTGTTTTTTCTTTTATTTTATTTTTCAGCATTTTAGTTAGTTTTTATTTTTCTTAGCTTAAAACATTTTTCTAAACTTTTTATTTTGGTTAGACGTTGAGGATAAACCGGTATTAAAAGCTCTTGTGTCCTTGGACGACCTCGGTATGTTACCAACGCTATACTACGCTCACGATGGGTGCACTTGCCCATATGTGTGTTTAGTGTTAGTAAAATATCTTGTTTTATAAATTTAAAACTTGGCTAAAATAAGTGTTAAAGGGGCTTAAAATATACACCTAATATATATAACACTTCGCACGCATCAAGTTTTTGGCGCCGTTGCCGGGGACACAAGGATTTTAAGAAAGCTTAAAATCGACGGCCTAATCAGTTTTTCAAAACCTTTTTAAAAGCGCACACATTTTTCTGCATTTTAGTTTAGTTTTGCATTTACAGTAGCCTGTACACGGGGCCGTGTTCACTGAACACGGGGCAGTGCTGCACATTTTCATAAAAATACCCAGTAACAGTAGCTTGAACACGGGCCGTGCTCACTGAACACGCCCCGTGCTCAACGAAATCAGTAAATTTAATTAAAACGCCCAGATACAGATCCTGAACACGGGGCCGTGCTCACTGAACACGGGGCCGTGTCCAGCTTCTGTTTCTGTTTCCGTTTTTATTTTTGTTTTCTGATCTCGAGACATGGTTGTGGTCTGCTGAGTGATTCTTATGGATCAATACTCAGGAGGTTACAACTACACCTATGATGAGGATGATTATAGGGGTAATTATTGCACTAATTGTCGTAATGCACGCTCGATTCAAAATAATCACTCATATCAACCATCCAATTCATACAACTACTATGAGGAGCCCAGGTACGAGCCATCAACTTCATACACATCCTATGAAGACCAAAGGTATGAACCTCCTCCCTCATACTCATATTTTGATGAACCAAGGTATGAGCCTTCTTACTCATACTTTGAGGAACCAAGATATGAGCAACCACCTTCATATGCTTATTATGAGGAACCATGGCGTGAACAACCCACCTCATATGAGTATTATGAAGAACAAAATTACGAACCTTATCCATCATATGCTTACAATGAAGGACAATGGTGTGAACCATCAACTTCATATGGGTATTATGAGGAACAAAGGGTCGAACAACCGGATTCAAGCTTAGGAAATAATGATTCTTTTTCTATAACCGAAGTGACCGATAGGATATTAGAACACATTAGAGTTATCGATCGATGTATAAAAGAAGCTCGCGCAAGGGAAGAGGAGTCCCGCGCAAGAGAAGAACTAAAAAAGGAAGAGATAACTAAAAGTGTTAAAATGGAAGAACAAATAAGTGAAAAACCTACACATGAGTTAAACAACAAAAAAGGTGAGTCCGACAACGCTAAAATTCAAGAAGAGTCTAATTTTGAAGAAATTAATCTCTTGTCACCTTCTTTTGAAAATCATTGTTTAGTACCCACTCATGCTAAGTTTTTAAAAGAGTTAAACACTAACGCTAAAATTGACGAAACAGTAAGTGTTAAGTTAACTAATGATCAAACTACACTAATAAAAGAAGACCCATTTGAAATTAACATTACACCGGTTCCATGTTTCATTCAAAATTCGTTTATTAGTAATGTCACCATTGATAAAGATCTTTGTGTTAACATAATGCCTAACTACATTTTCGAAAAATTAAGTATTAGTGATTTTTCTCCACTTCAAATACCCATTTTTCTATCCAATCGGAAAATAATAAAATCAATCGGTATAGTTGAAGATGTCTTGGTTCAAGCAAATCAAATGGTAATCCCAACCGACTTTGTCATCCTCGATGACGCTCCTCTAGTGTTGGGACGACCATTTGTAAAAACTCACGAAGCTTTGAAAAACCGGAAGTTCAACAATCTACCTCTTCAATTAGGGGCATTTAAAAGAAGTGTCGATCTCGAACGATCAATGAAATATCCATTCGGAAATAATGACCCCCTAATTGAAGATGAAGATGAACCACCCGATACAAGTGAAGAGATTGACCACTTTGTTGAAGAAGAGGTCGCCATAGAACAAACTTTTAAAGTTCTTGATCGAAATGAGCAACCAAATAAGGAGTCTCCCAAAGACCCACCACTTGAGCTCAAAGAACTTCCAAAAGGTTTGGAATATGCTTTTCTAGACAAGGATGGTAATTTACCTGTAATTATTTCGTCTAAATTAGATAACTTAGAAAAAGAAAAATTAATTAATCTTTTGAAAAAACACAAAAATGCAATAGCTTGGAAACTTATAGACATAAAAGGAATTAGTCCTTCTATGTGCATACACAAAATTTTGATGAATGATGACTACAAATCGGTCATACAACCACAACGTCGAGTAAATCCAAATGTTCAAGAAGTGGTTAAAAACGAAGTCATCAAACTACTTGACGCCGGACTTATCTATCCTATCTCCGATAGTCCTTGGGTGAGTCCCGTCCAAGTAGTTCCAAAGAAAGGAGGTATGACGGTAATAACTAACGAAAAGAATGAACTAATACAAACGAGAACCGTCACATGATGGAGAGTATGTATAGATTATAGACGATTAAATGAAGCAACAAGAAAGGATCATTTTCCTTTACCCTTCATTGATCAAATGTTAGAAAGATTATCCGTTCATAAATTTTATTGTTTCTTGGATGGTTTTTCAGGTTACTTTCAAATCCCGATAGCACCCGAAGACCAAGAAAAGACAACCTTCACATGTCCCTATGGAACTTTTGCTTATCGACGCATGCCGTTTGGTCTATGTAATGCCCTCGCAACATTTCAACGTTGCATGGTGGCCATTTTCCACGACATGATAGAAAAGACAATGGAAGTCTTTATGGACGACTTTTCTATCTTTGGGGATTCATATGACCAATGCCTCGATAACCTTGAACGAATGCTATCCCGATGTGAGGAAACTAACCTCGCCCTTAATTGGGAAAAATGCCATTTCATGGTAACGGAGGGAATAGTACTCGGTCACAAAATCTCAAGAGAAGGAATGGAGGTGGATCGAGCCAAAATAGATACCATTTCTAGATTACCACCTCCATCCTCCGTACGAGCTATTAGAAGTTTCCTAGGGCATGCCGGATTCTATAGGCGGTTTATCAAATACTTTTCTAAAATCTCTAGACCTCTAACGAAATTACTTGAAAAAGATGCTCCTTTCATCTTTGACAAAGATTGTAATCAAGCATTTCTAACCCTAAAGGAAATGTTAGTCAATGCACCTATCATGATAGCGCCTGATTGGAAATTTCCTTTCGAAATCACGTGTGATGCTAGTGACTTTGCAGTTGGAGCTGTCTTGGGACAAAGAAAAGAAAAGCATTTCCACCCAATTTATTATGCTAGTAAAACACTTAATGATGCACAAGAAAATTACACAACAACTGAAAAAGAATTACTAGCTGTGGTATTTGCTTTTGATAAATTTCGTTCTTATCTTGTTCTTTCTAAAACTATAGTCTGCACAGACCATGCAGCCATTCGATATCTCTTCAAAAAGCAAGACACAAAGCCACGTTTGATTAGGTGGATCCTACTCCTCCAAGAATTTGACATTGAAATCAAGGACAAAAGAGGAGCAGAAAATACCGCAGCAGATCATCTTTCACGCTTAGAAGACCCAGCTTTAGAGGCAACCAGGGACGAGCAAATCAACGAAAAATTTCCAACTGAGTCCCTGGAAATGGTGGAATATAAGGAAGAACCATGGTACGCCGACTATGCTAACTACCTAGCTAGCGGTATAGTCGCAAAAGGATGGCCACATCATCAAAGAAAAAAATTCTTTGCCAATGTGAAACACTACTTTTGGGAAGATCCATATCTTTTCAAAATGTGTGCTGACCAACTCGTCCGACGATGCGTACATGGTGGTGAAGCACGAAGAATTCTCCGCCATTGTCATGAAGGTCCATACGGAGGACATCATGGTGCTACTAGTACCGCACGAAAGGTATTTGATTCAGGATTTTATTGGCCAACCATTTACAAAGACGCCCAAAGTCTTGTAAAAACATGTGATGCTTGTCAAAGAACAGGTAATATTTCTTCCAAAAACGAAATGCCACAAAATGGCATTCTTCTTTGTGAAATTTTTGATGTGTGGGGACTCGACTTTATGGGACCTTTCCCACCATCGAAAGGAAACAAATATATACTTGTGGCAGTAGATTACTTGTCTAAATGGGCCGAGGCCGAGGCACTTCCAACAAATGATGGAAGAGTCGTGGTAAAATTTCTGAAAAAATTATTCTCTCGTTTTGGCACCCTAAAGCTATAATAAGTGATAGAGGTACCCACTTTTGCAACCACCAACTTGAAATTTTTTTAACGAGATATGGGGTCTATCACCGGGTTTCAACAGCATATCATCCTCAAACAAACGGGCAAGCCGAAGTGACTAATAGAGGTTTAAAACGAATACTCGAAAAAACCGTAGGGTTAAATAAAAAGGAATGGGCAGATAAATTAGACGATGCTTTATGGGCTTTTCGAACTGCTTATAAAACAACAATAGGTACAACCCCATATAAGCTAGTCTATGGAAAAAGTTGTCATTTGCCAGTAGAAATTGCACACAAAGCCTATTGGGCAATAAAAAATGTAAACTTAGATTTAGAATTTGCTGGTAAAAATCGATTTTGTCAATTAAATGAATTAGACGAGCTTAGGAATTATGCATACTCAAACTCTGAAATTTATAAGGAAAGAATGAAAAATTTGCATGACAAACATATTAAACCTAATGAATTTCGGGTAGGAGATTTAGTTCTTTTGTTTAATTCACGACTTCGATTGTTTCCTGGTAAATTAAAGTGTAGGTGGTCAGGACCTTTTTCCATCACCCATATTTTTCCACACGGTGCAGTAGAAATTAAATCTCGAAATGGGCCACCATTTAAAGTCAATGGTCAACGGCTGAAACTCTATCAAGGATTCATTGAGGATGAGGAAGAAGAAATCTCGCTTCAAACGGTGGAAGAATAAAAACATCGTGCCTGGTAAGTTACGAACGATTGAGACGACAAAATAAAGCGGTAAGTTTTCTAACCATAGCTTATGGGAAAAATGGGCACTCACACGAGCACTTAAAAAAAAAAAAAAAACACGCTCGGCACGAGCCCGTGTTCACGCTGCAGACGGGATAAAACCCCTTTTTTCAAAACAGTTTCTTCATTCCACACGCCCCGTTTCCCCGAAAAAGCTCTGGTTCCAGGCGATTTTTCACGAAATTTCGACGTCTCCTATCGGTCTAACAACGTCAAGGTATGATTCTATCACTCTTAGTGGTTAGAATAGTTACTTGCATGTAGTTAAAACACCACAAATTTGGGGAAAAATCTAGGGTTCCTGAAGTTCATCCGAATCGAACTTCAAATTTTTGCCTAAATCTGTTTGCATTTAGTTAGATTAGTGATGTAGTCTAGAAAATAGGATATGAAATTGGACCTGTTGAGTCACACAGAATACCAGGAACAATTCTTCCAAAATTCGTTGATTCTTGTGGAATACCGAAAATTGGGGGTTTCACACTCAAGACACTCACAAGTGAATTGGGAGAGAAAAATGACTTTTCATAAACTTCAAAACTGCTTATCTTCCTCCCATTACATCCATATAAATAACAACGTAAATTCAAAACGGGCCTCAAAACACACTTGGGCCAAAAGCTAGAACCAAATAAAAGTCCACGAAAAGCAATAAAAAACATAAAAATGTAAATAACTCATAGAAATAAGCGATTTTGGGCCTGGACGTTGACCCAAACCACCTACGGTCGTTTGTGAAAAGATGGGCTTCGTTCTCACGATCGTTTCGCCTGGTCGCACGCCCAAAACGGACACCTGTAGCCCAAGTTAGAGCCATTTTAGTGAAGCCCCTTTTGTCACGCGATCTTGGGCCTCTAAATACAAAATGGCCCGTTCCTCAACACTTGGGCCTGCATCATTCCCCCCTGGATAGACAAAATTCGCCCTCGAATTACCAACAGGTTCATCATCAGAAGAATCACCAAAATAAGGCACCAGATGCTTCACGTTAAACACATCAGAACAACGAATGTGACTCGGCAGCTTCAGACGATACGCATTCGGATTGATCTTCTCCACGATTTCAACTGGACCAATCTTCTTGGCTGACAACTTATTGTATTCCCCAACTGTAAAACGATCTTTAGTCAAAACAGCCCAAACAAAATCACCTTCCTCAAACTCAACATGCCTACGCTTCTGATCAGCAGCTTGCTTATACTTCAGATTAGCACGGGTCAAATGATCATACACAGCACTATGAACTTCATGTAAACCCTCTACAAAATCTTGAACTTTCTTTGGGACAGATCCAGAAACAGAAAGAGACATCAAATCAAGTGGTCCCCGAGGCTGAGATGAGTAAACTACCTGAAATGGGCTATACCCGGTGCTCCGATTAACAGCATGATTATGAGCAAACTCAGCTTGGCATAATTTTTGATCCCATGCCTTCACATGATCACCAACCAAACACCTCAGCAAATTCCCAAGTGACCGATTAACAACTTCAGTTTGGCCATCAGTTTGTGGGTGATAAGCACTACTGAAGTTGAGCTTAGTATTTACCATCTTCCACAAGCTACGCCAAAAATGACTCAGAAATCGGGTATCCCGATCAGACACAATAGAAGAAGGTAGCCCATGCAAACGGTACACGTCCCGAAAAAAGAGTTGGGCCACATTAACAGCATCAGTCGTCTTCTTGCAAGGAATAAAATGGACCATCTTAGAAAACCGATCCACCACAACAAAAATAGAATCGTTACCTCTCTGAGTACGAGGTAACCCCAACACGAAATCCATACTAATATCAACCCATGGCTGCGAGGGGACTGGCAAAGGCATATAGAGACCCACATTGGTAGCCGTGCCCTTTGAAACTTGACAAATACGACACCTCTTCACATAAGGATCCACCTCTTTCCTCATAGTAGGCCAATAATAAGAAGTTTGCACCAACTGTAGAGTGCGGTCACGACCAACATGCCCTTCACCATGTAACTCCTTAATAATCTGTAAACGAAGACTAGAATCAGGAATACATAGCTGATTCCCCTTGAACAAAAAGCCATCATGCAAAAGAAAGTCTGACTTCTTCCCAGTTTCCACATCCTGCAAAATAACTGAGAAATAAGGGTCAATGGCTAACTGCTCACGAATGACCTCCAGACCCGGCACATCAACCCTCATAGAAACAAGCAGATTACTCCTCCTGCTTAGGGCATCAGCAACCCTATTTGAAACACCATTCTTGTGCTTGACCACAAAAGTAAACTTCTCAAGAAAAGCCAACCATCGCCCATGCTTATGAGATACCTTGTCTTGAGTACGAATATGCCTTAAGGAATCATGATCCGTAAATAAAACAAACTCCTTTTGAAACAAGTAATGACGCCAATGCTTTACAGCTTGGACCACTGCATAAAACTCCAGATCATAAGTACTGTACCTCAACTTAGGCCCAGTTAACTTCTCACTGAAATAAGCAACAGGTCGACCACCCTGACTAAGAACCCCACCAATTCCAACCTTTGAGGCATCAGTATGAAGTTCAAAAACTTGAGAAAAATCAGGCAATACCAGAATTGGTGCTGTAGTGAGCTTCTCTTTCACAACTTGAAAAGCCAAATCTGCCTCAACTGTCCATACAAACGTCTTTCCCTTGATACAATCTGTCACTGGGGCCATAATAGAACTGAAGTGTGGAATAAACCGTCTATAAAAAGAAGCAAGCCCATGGAAACTACGAACTTCAGTAATGGTAGTAGGAGTTGGCCAATTTTGAACAGCCGCCACTTTGGATTCATCAACCTGTATCCCATCACCAGAAACAACATACCCCAAGAACAACACCTTAGGGGTCATGAACACACACTTCTTGGTGGCTGCATAAAAACGGTCCCTGCGTAGTAAGGCCAAAACCTGCCTCACATGCACAACATGATCACTGAAGGAAGCACTATAAATAAGAATATCATCAAAATACACAACCACGAACTTCCCAATAAAAGGTCTAAGTAACTGATTCATCACACGCATAAAGGTACTAGGTGCGTTTGATAAACCAAATGGCATCACCAACCACTCATACAACCCTTCACGAGTCTTGAAGGCAGTTTTCCACTCGTCACCCGGTCTAAGACGAATCTGGTAATACCCGCTCTTCAAGTCTAACTTCGTAAAAATAGTAGCACCACTAATCTGATCAAGTAAATCATCAAGTCGAGGAATAGGAAATCTGTACCTCACAGTAATCTTGTTGATTGCCCGACTGTCAACACACATACGCCAAGTACCATCTTTCTTTGGAGTCAATAAAGCCGGAACAGCACAAGGGCTCATACTTTCACGAACGTGGCCCTTAGAATTCAATTCCTCAACCTGCCTTCGCAACTCTTCATGCTCACCAGGGCTCATCCTGTAATGTGGTCTATTGGGTAACTGTGACCCAGGCTCCAAATCAATATGATGTTGGATGTCACGCAAAGGTGGCAATCCATCAGGCAATTCATTAGGGAAAACATCAGAAAATTCTTCAAGCAAAGGAACCATAGCATCAGGAATGTTGACCCCATCAACCACCTCCTTACCAATCAACACAAAAACATCATCTCCCACCTCCAATTCATTCTCAAACTGAGAAAGAGTCAACAGGGTACCGGTGGGCTTGGCGGCTACTTCCTTAGGTTTATTAGGCAACAAAGTTATCTTCACATTATCAAACATGAAACTGTATGTATTAGAACGCCCGTTATGCTCTACGCATCGATCATATTCCCAAGGCCTCCCCAACAATAAATGACAAGCGTCCATAGGTACCACATCACACCACACATCATCCTTATATGTTTTACCAATAGAAAAAGAAACAAGGGTACGCTTGCTGACTTGTACCTCGCCTCCCTTCTTGAGCCACTGGAGCTTATAAGGTTTACGGTGGTTCTCCGTCTTCAAACCTAGCTTTCTGACAGCCTCCTCAGAAACTAGATTGTCACAACTCCCCGAGTCAATAACAAAGGTACAAACCTTTCCCAACACAGTACAAGTCGAGTGGAAGATGTTATGCTTAAGCCAATCATCATCACTGGCCTTTGGTGTATAGCATGAGCGCCTAACCACCAGACTCAACCCCACATCTCCAGCCACCTCCTCTTCCTCATACTCAGGCTCGTCATCATAAACCGGGCCGTCTTCATAAGTCTCACCAACCTCATCATCATCTTCCCATCCATCAGGCTCGTTAAACAAGTGTCTCTTCCCAGCCTTCTTGCACTCTGCCTGGCGATGACCCGTCTCTCCACAATTAAAACATTTCATGTTACTAGTACCGGCCCCTTTAGAACTAGGCCCAGCAGCGCCACCACCCGGTTTTGCTTGGTTGGGCACAAAACGAGATGCCACATTGCCCGAACCCGAACTACCTCCTGTCAAGGCAGATGAGGCTGAACCACCACTACGTCGGTTTTGCTTTTCGAAAACCAGGGCACGCTGATGTGCATCAGAAATAGTCAACGGATCAAACAAATTCACAGACTCCATAATTGCAAGCCTTAGACCACCAGTGTAACGAGAGACAAGTTGATCTTCAGTCTCTTGAATATCATTTCGAGCCACCAACTGATAGAATTCCGTTGTGTAATCTTCAACCGTTTTGGATCCCTGCTTTAAATTCTGTAACCGCTGGTACATTAAACGCTGATAATTATGAGGAATAAAGTTGGCCCTCATGCACTTCTTCATCTTCCTCCAGGTTGTGACCTTTGACTTTCCCATCCTTTCACGAGACAGTTTCAGTTGCTTCCACCAAGCCGATGCCCTACCACGTAACCTGGTAGCAATCAAAGGAACCCTTTTGTCTTCGGGTACCTCTTTGAATTCGAACACCTCTTCAACCACAGCAAGCCAATCAATGAAATTTTCTGGATTCAAAGTGTCACCATCAAATTCTGGAATGCTAGTACGCATCCCCGTCTCCCAACGCCGATTACCATCTCCACGTTCACCCCTTGGTTGCCCCTCCTGTTCGTCTTCGGAAGTCGAATACACAATTAGTGTTAAGGAAAGTAAATACACATAAATTGTTGTTAAGGAAAGTAATTATGGAGTCTGTGATATTACACAACGGAAAATACACATAAATTGTTGTTAAGGAAAGTAATTATGGAGTCTGTAATCAACAGGTCCAATTTCATATCCTATTTTCTAGACTACATCAATTAGTGTTAAGGAAAGTAAATACACATAAATTGTTCATAGGGTTTCATTCGAACTTCAAATTCACCCGATTTCTTACAAAAAACCCCAAACCCTTGTTCTTGAACCGAAAAATATAAAATTGATAGGGTAAACGGGATATTTTGGGAAAACGGCACTTAGGGTTTCATTTTCGGGGGAAACCGCACCTATTGGACCAAAAATTTTCAAGTTTTCGAAACCGGGTCGAAAAATGAAGTTTTTGAGTAACAGACCTCTGGACACGGGGTCGTGTCCAGCCCGCTGTTTGCAGTTTCTTTAAAAATCTCATTGTTTCGTGAAATTTTTGGTGTATTCTTTCAGATGGCAAAGTTCACAAGGTTCAATGCAAGTGAGCTCGATGCAAGGGCAAGGTACGAGATACTTCAAACAAGACACGAGGAGTACCCCAGGAAAGCTTGCACGGACCTGTTAACCTTGGTAAACCAGCTGGACCGATTCAACAACATAGTTACGGGACCACTAGCTGTTGCATTAAACACTAGGCTTCGGTCGGTGCATCAATGCACCATGGATTTCTACAGTACCTTCAACTTCACTTCAAGGTGTGACCCATTCGACAATGAAGGGGTTGTATTTCGGTGTGGAGGGACAATATACTCGATCTCCATCGCACAGTTTGGAGCCATAATAGGGCTATACCAAGAAGAGGAATCGGGAAACGAAGAAAATACCGGGGGATTACGAGACTTGGATGAAAATGAAAGACAAGCCGCATGGGCTCAAATCGGTGAAGGAATCTACAACCCTAGTAGCACCAAGAGTACGAAGCTAAGGGATCCGCTCTATCGCTACATTCACAGGCTTCTCACCTACTTTCTAAACCAACGTCACGACAGTAGCGGCGTTGTAGGGTTGAAAGATTTGCTTGTACTTCACTGTATTCATAACCGGAAGCCTCTCGATGTTCCATATCTCCTGTTACGAAACATGCATCTCAACCGCCTTGCTCGCGCTCCAACACCTATCTTCTTCGGAGGATGGGTGTACCGTCTTTTCAAGCATTACACGCGAATTCCAAGGGCCTTTGAAAGAAGCCCATGGTCGGGACGAGTTGACTACCACATTTGCCGCGCCATGAACTTACTTTATGAGGCGGAAGACGGAACAGTGAGTTTCCAAAGGACGCAAGGCTATGCATGGAACCCGCAGGAGGCCCTAGTTCTTCACGCACCACCTCCCCACTACCAGTATCAACCCCATGGTGATCCGGGTCAATCCTCCTCACAAGGAGGCGGTTTTCCTAATTTTCAAAGCTTACATGATCTTATGCAGGAAAACCTCATGTGTACCAGGAACGCCTATAACCTCGCCAACAACACTTACCACCGGGTCAGAGCTATTGAACGCAACATCAACGATATACAAGATGATATCGGAAGCATCCGGGAGTATATGGCGGGGCATGGGGATGGAGGTGATGATAGCGATGGGGATATGGAGTAGGGGGTTTGGAGGAGCAGGACCGAGTTGATGACTCCACAGGTTTAAGTCCCTTTATCTATCGAATAATTGGTGGCCTGCGTGCCAAATGTTGAACAATTTACTTTCCTTGACTTCTTTTATTTTCCGTTTCTTTTTTCTTTTTCTACTTTATGCTTGGAACAATTAACGATGGTAATGTAGGATGTTTGTGTTATTTAGTGTGGTATTAAGTGATGAAACAGGTACAAACCGAGGCTTGGAATGCTAAGCCTCAGCACTTATAGGACCAGGCTGGAAAAGACGGGGGAAGAAACCTGTTTTTCAGGCTTACAGACTGTCCACACGGGGACGTGTCCAGCCAACACGCCCCCGTGCTCACCTCCCAGACCTGCTGTTGGGTTACTGACCTGCAGATTTTTGTCAGACACGGGGCCGTGTCCACCCAACACGCCCCCGTGTTCACCTTCTGTAAGTTCTCGTTACTGGCACCTAAACACGGGGTCGTGTCCACTCAACACGGGGTCGTGTCCAGACTGCTAGTAACGCAAATTTTTTTCTTTTTAACACTATTTTACACATCTAATCAACCTAAAAATTTATTTTTGGGACACATTGAGGACAATGTGTAATTTAAGTGTGGGGGGGATGCTAAAACCTTGAATTTTGCAAGTCCTAAATACAAGCCTTACACAAAACTCTATTGGAACCGCTAATCACCCCTAATTTTTTTCAAAAATTTCATTTTTCTTACTTGTCTAGGTTTAATTCGGGAAATTCAAGTTCTCCAAAAGGTTATATTTTTACAAATTTACAACCGATAGCGTAGTGATAAAAAGAACCAACATAAGAAAATTATGAAAAGGCATGGCAAACTTAGTTAAAATTTGATTATATATACTTGATCACATAAAAACCCATTCCCACAAAAGTGAGTTTTGAGCCTTTATTGAGCACAATTACATATCATTAAAACTAAATGCTCATTTTTCGTTTCTTGTGTGAATAGCCGCTTGGTTCTTACGACTCTAGAACTTGCCATGTCGATAGATTCCCGGTCCTTATCAACTTAAACCCGAGTAAGTAAATGATGGAGGCATTAGGACTAACCCTTTTTATTTCTACACCATTATTTTCTTTTTCTTTTACCACCTACCCAAAAATCCCCCTAGTTAGCCCCTTTGAGCCTAAACCTTTTCATTTCATCACCCAAACCAAAAAAACCCTTTTACCCACCAAAACCTTTTTCATTTTTAACCCTTTGTTTTAGTAACAAGTTCGGTTTTTCGTATGAAAAAAAAAATTTGTGTTGATGATGAAGCAAAAAGAAAATAAACAAACAAGTTCATCAAAAATAACTTTGTTTGAATAATAGCTTCATCAAAATAAGAGTTACAAAAATAGAAAGTTCTACGAAAACCGACACTTGTTACGCTTTTCGCCCTTTTCTACTAACCACTAACCACTATCCCAACCACCTACCTTTAACCCAAACCTAACCCTTAACCTACAAAGTCCTCTTGATATCTACAAAGGTATAAAAGTTAAAAAGGAGGAGGATTGATTGCTTGGCAAGCCTATGGTAGGAATAAGTTCCATGCCGCTCTCGAGTGATTCACTAAAAATACACCTTCGGCAGAGTGTGAGTGATTTCTCCCGTGAGGTATGTGAACTTGTATATAAATGGAATTTAAAAAAAAGGCATGTTATGACCAAATAAGTAATTTCTCCTATGAAATGTTCTAAATAAATCATTACGAATAGGATTGTAAATAGATAAAAATAAAACCCAAAAAGATCTTGGATATCCCGACACTCTACGACAAGCCCAAAACCTTCTCTTCTACCTATTCCATTTGGGAGTGTAAGCCACATATTAAAGAGTTTTGCTTGAGGACAAGCAAAAGTTCAAGTGTGGGGGTATTTGATGTGTGTAAAATGCAACATATAAATTACATCAAATGAGGCATCAAACTAACCCTTTTTAAGTACTAATGTTGGAAAAAGAGTGTTTTTGTCTTCCTTTTGTATTTTCAGGATTAAATGAGCTCAAATTCACAAAAGAAGCAAAAAGACAGCTAAATCTAACATAAATACAAGGAAAGGAACATAAGTGGACTGCCCGACCCCTCAACGGCATCTTCCCAAGCAAAATAGAGAAGACAGGAGACTGAACACGCCCCGTGCTCAGCCAGCACAGGGCCGTGCCCAAGAAGTAGCAGAAAAGACAAACCTATAGAAGCTTCTATTGCCCACCACGGGGCCGTGTCCAGTGAGCACGGGGGCGTGGCGAAAGTACTGCAGGCGCATTAATTGTAATTGCGAATTACAATTAATGAAGAGAGAGAGTGTCAAACAGGCACGAGGCCGTGCCCAGCCTTCTGTTCAGCCTATAAATAGGAGTGCTTGGTTTCATTTCAACTCATCCCTTGGCACACCACCTCTCTCACACTTCACCCACCACCACCACCACCATAACACCATCATCCACCACCATCATCCATTGTCCATCGTAGAGTGTGTGAGTCGTCTCAGGATCCAAGATTGATCGTAAGAGTTCTTGACAATCAAGGCCATGTTTGCCTAAGTCTCTTACATCACTTGGTGAAGACAAAGTGTCTAGTATAATACTTTTTATTTCTAATCTTTTGCACTTTTTATTTGGTTTTGGATTAATGACTTTAATAACTAGTTACTTATGTTGAAGGTGATCTTTCCTTATCGTTTGTCCGTGGTGTCTTGGCATTATTTTACTGTCTATATAAAATAAAAGATTTTCACCATTCATATCTCCACGGTCTATATGGAGGTATGTTGGCTACCTGGTCGGGGGTTAAGGGAACGGTTTGGTAAAGGTCTTGCCATTGTTCAGCGTTTAGAGGTCCTGCAATGGACCTGGGTCAAATTTAGTAGGACCTCCTTCAATACTTCACGGTATTGGATGGCGGGGGTCCAAACTCTTTGACCCCCTCATAAGTTAACTACTATTAAAACTATAACCCGGCTATTTAGGACTGTATCCCTGCTGACTTAGACTACTTAGCCGAGGGTAACGTCACCGCCAAAAGCGGGGCCTACCACAATACTGTATTAATAACTTAATTCATTATCTTCCAATAATCCACCCTTTTAGGATTGTATCCTTGCTGACTCAAACTACTGGGGTGAGGGTAACGTCACCTTCAAAAGAGGGGCCTACTACAATAACTAAGATAATCTCTTAATTATGTGCAAAAGTGCGGAAATAATCAAAGGTTATACTAGATACGAGTCGGAACCAAGTGATTCATCTTGTCTATCTGTTTTTTCTTTTATTTTATTTTTCAGCATTTTAGTTAGTTTTTATTTTTCTTAGCTTAAAACATTTTTCTAAACTTTTTATTTTGGTTAGACGTTGAGGATAAACCGGTATTAAAAGCTCTTGTGTCCTTGGACGACCTCGGTATCTTACCAACGCTATACTACGCTCACGATGGGTGCACTTGCCCATATGTGTGTTTAGTGTTAGTAAAATATCGTGTTTTATAAATTTAAAACTTGGCTAAAATAAGTGTTAAAGGGGCTTAAAATATACACCTAATATATATAACACTTCGCACGCATCAGTAACTACAAAAATGCTTTGGTTGACGATCAAGCTTGCTCGAGAACTGAACACACATTCAAATGAAGCTTCCGCACTATATTAGTTTTTTTTGTTACTAAACACTGGTGTAAAACTTTTTTAAACGTATTTTGTAAGTTTTAAAAATTATGTAAACAGCGTTACACTGATGTTTTGTGAAAGGGCATGTTTGTATGTAAATTCGTACTTTATTACATGAATTAGAAAATATAATGGTAAAGATCTTACAAGTTGGTAATCAAAGCTTAAGGTTTAAGATGAATGTGTTCGGTTCAAGGCTTGATCAAGACATCCGGTAAGAACTAATTATAAATGAGTTTAGATTGAAAGATTTAAAAGAAGTAAAAGATATAATAGTGTATTGGAGTAGTGTATTAATACGCTCGAACCCGAGAAATACACTAAGTATAAAAGGTGAGGCAAGTTATATACTTGACTAAGCCGAAAAAGAATAACACATCACTTATGATTAAGTGTGTGGGGTATAAATTTCCATGCAACGAAATGGAAATGAATTGAATAAGTTATTAATCAAATATTATGGACATTTCAGTTAAAGAAATGTCGGGTGCAACCGGAGGTGATTTGGCATCTCACTTAACTGAAGAGATGCAAGATAAGATTTCTGAGGAGGTCGGAAAGGCCTTAGAAGCTAGTCTACCACAGTTCATCAATAGACTACAAACCACGATCTTATCAGTGGTGGATGATAAGATGAGTGAACTAAAAGAGAGTCTCACGCAAGAAAGAGACAAAGGTAAAACGAAAGCATATCCATATAACAAGTTTATGGCATGTAAACTGATGTGTGTAAAATGCAACATATAAATTACATCAAATGAGGCATAAAACTAACCCTTTTTTAGTACTAATATTGGAAAAAGAGTGTTTTTGTCTTCCTTTTGTATTTTCAGGATTAAATGAGCTAAAAAACGCAAAAGAAGCAAAAAGACAGCTAAATCCAACATAAATACAAGAAAAGGAACATTAGTGGAATGCCCGAACCCTCAACGGCACCTTCCAAAGCAAAATAGAGAAAACAGAAGGCTGAACACGCCCCGTGCTCAGCCAGCACGGGGCCGTGCCCAAGAAGCAGCAGAAAAGACAAATCTATAGAAGCTTCTATTGCCCACCACGGGCCGTGCTCAGCGGACACGGGGGCGTGCCGAAAGTACTGCAGGCGCATTAATTGTAATTGCGAATTACAATTAATGAAGAGAGAGAGTGTCAGACGGGCACGGGGCCGTGCCCAGGCTTCTGTTCAGCCTATAAATAGGAGTGCTTGGTTTCATTGCAACTCATCCCTTGGCACACCACCTCTCTCACACTTCATCCACCACCCACCACCATCACAACACCATCATCCACCACCATCATCCATTGTCCATCATAGAGTGTGTGAGTCGTCTCGGGATCCAAGATTGATCGTAAGAGTTCTTGACAATCAAGGCCATGTTTGCCTAAGTCTCTTACATCACTTGGTGAAGACAAAGTGTCTAGTATAATACTTTTTATTTCTAATCTTTTGCACTTTTTATTTGGTTTTGTATTAATGACTTTAATAACTAGTTACTTATGTTGAAGGTGATCTTTCCTTATCGTTTGTCCGTGGTGTCTTGGCATTATTTTACTGTCTATATAAAATAAAGGATTTTCACCATTCATATCTCCACGGTCTATATGGAGGTATGTTGGCTACCTGGTAGGGGGTTAAGGGAACGGTTTGGTAAAGGTCTTGCCATTGTTCAGCGTTTAGAGGTCCTGCAATGGACCTGGGTCAAATTTAGTAGGACATCCTTCAATACTTCACGGTATTGGATGGCGGGGGTCCAAACTCTTTGATCCCCTCATAAGTTAACTACTATTAATACTATAACCCGGCTATTTAGGACTGTATCCCTGCTGACTCAGACTACTTAGCCGAGGGTAACGTCACCGCCAAAAGCGGGGCCTACCACAATACTGCATTAATAACTTAATTCATTATCTTCCAATAATCCACCCCTTTAGGATTGTATCCCTGCTGACTCAAACTACTGGGGTGAGGGTAACGTCACCTTCAAAAGAGGGGCCTACTACAATAACTAAGATAATCTCTTAATTATGTGCAAAAGTGCGGAAATAATCAAAGGTTATACTAGATACGAGTCGGAACCAAGTGATTCATCTTGTCTATCTGTTTTTATTTTTTATTTTTATTTTCAGCATTTTAGTTAGTTTTATTTTTCTTAGTTTAAAACATTTTTTTCTAAACTTTTGTTTTGGTTAGACGTTGAGGATAAACCGGTACTAAAAGCTCTTGTGTCCTTGGACGACCTCGGTATCTTACCAACGCTATACTACACTCAACGATGGGTGCACTTGCCCAGATGTGTGTTTAGTGTTAGTGAAATATCGTGTTTTATAAATTTAAAACTTGGCTAAAATAAGTGTTAAAAAGGGCTTAAAATATACACCTAATATATACGACACTTACCGCACATCAAGTTTTTGGCGCCGTTGCCGGGGACACAAGGATTTTAAGAAAGCTTAAAATCGACGGCCTAATCAGTTTTTCAAAACCTTTTTAAAACGCGCGCACATTTTTCTGCTTTTAGTTTAGTTTTGCATTTACAGTATCCTGTACACGGGGCCGTGTTCACTGAACACGGGGCCGTGCTGCAGATTTTTCATAAACGCCCAGTAACAGTAGCTTGAACACGGGCCGTGCTCACTGAACACGCCCCGTGCTCAACTAGATCAGTCAATTTAATTAAAACGCCCAGATACAGATTCTGAACACGGGGCCGTGTCCACTCAACACGGGGCCGTGTCCAGTCTCTGTTTCCGTTTTTATTTTTTGTTTTCTGATCCCGAGACTCAGTTGTGGTCTGCTGAGTGATTCTTATGGATCAATACTCAGGAGGTTACAACTACACCTATGATGAGGATGATTATAGGGGTAATTATTGCACTAATTGTCGTAATACACGTTCGATTCAAAATAATCACTCATATCAACCATCCAATTCATACACTTACTATGAGGAACCCAGGTACGAACCATCAACTTCATACGCATCCTATGAAGACCAAAGGTATGAACCTCCTCCCTCATACTCGTATTTTGATGAACCAAGGTATGAGCCTTCTTACTCATACTTTGAGGAACCGAGGTATGAGCCACCACCTTCATATGCTTATTATGAGGAACCTTGGCGTGAACAACCCACCTCATATGAGTATTATGAAGAACAAAATTACGAACCTTATCCATCATATGCTCACAATGAGGGACAATGGTGTGAACCATCAACTTCATATGGGTATTATGAGGAACAAAGGGTCGAACAACCGGATTCAAGCTTAGAAAATAATGATTCTTTTTCTATAACCGAAGTGACCGATAGGATATTAGAACACATTAGAGTTATCGATCGGTGTATAAAAGAAGCTCGCGCAAGGGAAGAGGAGTCTCGCGCAAGAGAAGAATTAAAAAAGGAAGAGATAACTGAAAGTGTCAAAATGGAAGAACAAATAAGTGAAAAACCGACACATGAGTTAAACAACGAAGTAGGTGAGTCCGACAACGTTAAAATTCAAGAAGAGTCTAATTTTGAAGAAATTAACCTCTTAACACCTTCTTTCGAAAATCATTGTTTAGTACCCACTCATGCTAAGTTTTTAAAAGAGTTAAACACAAACACTAAAATTGACGAAACAGTAAGCGTTAAGTTAACTAGTGATCAGACTTCGCTAATAAAAGAAGACCCGTTTGAAATTAACATCACACCGGTTCCATGTTTCTTTCAAAATTCGTTTATTAGTAATGTCTCAATCGATAAAGATCTTTGTGTTAACATAATGCCTAACTACATTTTCGAAAAATTAAGTATTAGTGATTTTTCTTCACTTCAAATACCCATTTTTCTATCCAATCGGAAAGTAATAAAATCAATCGGTATAGTTGAAGATGTCTTGGTTCAAACAAATCAAATGGTAATCCCGACCGACTTTGTCATCCTCGATGACGCTCCTCTTGTGCTGGGACGACCATTTGTAAAAACTTACGAAGCTTTGAAAAACCGGAAGTTCAATAATTTACCTCTTCAATTAGGGGCATTTAAAAGAAGTGTCGATCTCGAACGATCAATGAAATATCCATTCGGCAATAATGACCCCCTAATTGAAGATGAAGATGAACCACCCGATACAAGTGAAGAGATTGACCACTTTGTTGAAGAAGAGGTCGCCATAGAACAAACCTTTAAAGTTCTTGATCGAAACGAGCAACCAAATAAGGAGTCTCCTAAAGACCCACCACTTGAGCTCAAAGAACTTCCAAAAGGTTTGGAATATGCTTTTCTAGACAAAGATGGTAAATTACCTGTAATTATTTCGTCTAAATTAGATAACCTAGAAAAAGAAAAACTAATTAGTCTTTTGAAAAAACACAAAAATGCAATAGCTTGGAAACTTGTTGACATAAAAGGAATTAGTCCTTCTATGTGCACACACAAGATTTTGATGAATGACGACTACAAATCGGTCATACAACCACAACGTCGCGTAAATCCAAATGTTCAAGAGGTGGTTAAAAACGAAGTCATCAAATTACTTGACGCCGGACTTATCTATCCTATTTCCGATAGTCCTTGGGTAAGTCCCGTCCAAGTAGTTCCAAAGAAAGGAGGTATGACGGTAATTACTAACGAAAAGAATGAATTAATACCAACAAGAACCGTCACAGGATGGAGAGTATGTATAGATTATAGACGATTAAATGAAGCAACAAGAAAGGATCATTTTCCTTTACCCTTCATTGATCAAATGTTGGAAAGATTATCCGGTCATAAATTTTACTGTTTCTTGGATGGTTTTTCAGGTTACTTTCAAATCCCGATAGCACCCGAAGACCAAGAAAAGACAACTTTCACATGTCCCTATGGAACTTTTGCTTATCGACGCATGCCGTTCGGTCTATGTAATGCCCCCGCAACTTTCCAACGTTGCATGGTAGCCATTTTCCATGACATGTTAGAAAAGACAATGGAAGTCTTCATGGACGACTTTTCTATCTTTGGGGATTCATACGACCAATGCCTCGATAACCTTGAACGAATGCTATCCCGATGTGAGGAAACTAACCTCGCCCTTAATTGGGAAAAATGCCATTTCATGGTTACGGAGGGAATAGTACTCGGTCACAAAATCTCAAGCGAAGGAATGGAGGTGGATCGAGCCAAAATAGATACCATTTCTAGATTACCTCCTCCATCCTCCGTAAGAGCTATTAGAAGTTTCCTAGGGCATGCCGGATTCTATAGGCGGTTTATCAAAGACTTTTCAAAAATCTCAAGGCCTCTAACAAAATTACTTGAAAAAGATGCTCCTTTCATCTTTGACAAGGATTGCAATCAAGCATTTCTAACCCTAAAGGAAATGCTAGTCAATGCACCTATCATGATAGCACCTGATTGGAAGTTTCCTTTCGAAATCATGTGCGATGCTAGTGACTTTGCAGTTGGAGCTGTCTTGGGACAGAGAAAAGAAAAGCATTTCCACCCAATATATTATGCTAGTAAAACACTTAACGATGCACAAGAAAATTACACAACAACTGAAAAAGAATTACTAGCTGTGGTATTTGCTTTTGATAAATTTCGTTCTTATCTTGTTCTTTCTAAAACTATAGTCTATACAGACCATGCAGCCATTCGATATCTCTTTAAGAAGCAAGACGCAAAACCACGTTTGATTAGGTGGATTCTACTCCTACAAGAATTCGACATTGAAATCAAAGACAAAAGAGGAGCAGAAAATACCGCAGCAGATCATCTTTCGCGCCTAGAAGACCCAGCTTTGGAGGCAACCAGGGACGAGCAAATCAACGAAAAATTTCCAACTGAATCCCTGGAAATGGTGGAATTTAAGGAAGAACCATGGTACGCCGAATTTGCCAACTACTTAGCTAGTGGAATAGTCGCAAAAGGATGGCCACATCATCAAAGAAAAAAATTCTTTGCCAATGTGAAACACTATTTTTGGGAAGATCCATATCTTTTCAAAATGTGTGCCGACCAACTCGTCAGACGATGCGTACATGGTAGTGAAGCACGAAGAATTCTCCGCCATTGTCACGAAGGTCCATACGGAGGACATCATGGTGCTGCCAGTACCGCACGAAAGGTATTTGATTCAAGATTTTATTGGCCAACCATTTACAAAGATGCCCAAAATCTTGTAAAGACATGTGATGCTTGCCAAAGAACAGGTAATATTTCTTCCAAAAACGAAATGCCACAAAATGGCATTCTTGTTTGTGAAATTTTTGATGTGTGGGGACTCGACTTTATGGGACCTTTCCCACCATCGAAAGGAAACAAATACATACTTGTGGCAGTAGATTACCTGTCTAAATGGGCCGAGGCCGAAGCACTTCCAACAAATGATGGAAGAGTAGTGGTAAGATTTCTGAAAAAATTATTCTCTCGTTTTGGCACACCTAAAGCTTTAATAAGTGATAGAGGTACCCATTTTTGTAATCATCAACTTGAAATTTTTTTAACGAGATATGGGGTCTATCACCGGGTTTCGACAGCTTATCACCCTCAAACAAACGGACAAGCCGAAGTGACCAATAGAGGGTTAAAACGAATACTCGAAAAACCGTAGGGTTAAATAGAAAGGAATGGGCTGATAAATTAGATGATGCTTTATGGGCTTTTCGAACTGCTTATAAAACAACGATAGGTACAACCCCATATAAGCTAGTCTATGGAAAAAGTTGCCACTTGCCAGTAGAAATTGCACACAAAGCCTACTGGGCAATCAAAAATGTAAACTTAGATCTAGAATTTGCTGGTAAAAATCGATTTTGTCAAATAAATGAATTAGACGAACTTAGGAATTATGCATACTCAAACTCTGAGATTTATAAGGAAAGAATTAAAAATTGGCATGACAAACATATTAAACCTAATGAATTTCGGGTAGGAGATTTAGTTCTTTTGTTTAATTCACGACTTCGATTGTTTCCTGGTAAATTAAAGTCTAGGTGGTCAGGACCTTTTTCCGTCACCCATATTTTTCCACACGGTGCAGTAGAAATTAAACCTCGAAGTGGACCACCATTTAAAGTCAATGGCCAACGGCTGAAACTCTATCAAGGATTTATTGAGGATGAGGAAGAAGAGATCTCGCTTCAAACCGTGAAAGAATAAAAACATCATGCCTGGTAAGTTACGAACGATTGAGGCGGCAAAATAAAGCGGTAAGTTTTCTAAACCATAGCTTATGGAAAATGGGGCACTCACACGCGCACGAAAAAAAAAAAAAAGAGAGCTCGGCACGAGGCCGTGTCCGCTGGACACGGGGCCGTGTTCGCGCTGCAGACGGGATTAAACCCCTTTTTCAAAACAGTTTCTTCATTCCACACGCCCCGTTTCCCCACAAAAGCTCTGGTTCCAGGCGATTTTTCGCGAAATTCCAACGTCTCTTACCGATCTAACAACATCAAGGTATGATTCTATCACTCGTATTAGTTAGATTAGTTACTTGCATGTAGTTAATACACCTCAAATTTGGGGAAAAATCTAGGGTTCTTGATGAACATTCGGATCAAACCTAAAATTTTTGCCTAAATCTGTTTGCATTTAGTTAGATTAGTGTTAAGGGAAGTAAATACACTTGTATTGTTCATAGATTCACCCGATTTCTTACAAAAACCCCAAACCCTTGTTCTTGAACCGAAATAGATGAAATTGATAGGGTAAACGGTTTATTTTGGGAAAAACGGCACTTAGGGTTTCATTTTCGGGGGAAACCGCACCTATTGGTTCAAAAATTTTCAAGTTTTCGAAACCGGGTCGAAAAATGGGATTTTTGAGTAACAGACCCCTGGACACGGGGCCGTGTCCACTGGGCACGGGGTCGTGTCCAGCCCGCTGTTTGCAGTTTTGTCCGAAAATATCTCTGTTTCATGCTAACTTTTGGTGTATTCTTGCAGATGGCCAGGAAGTTTACTAGATTCAACACCAATGAGCTAGATGCAAGAGCTCGATACGAGCTTCTTCAAACAAGGCCGGAGGAATACCCGAGGCAGGCATGCACAGAACTACTAACCATGGTGAATCAAATTGACCGTTTCAACAACATTGTCACGGGACCACTCAGAGTCGCGCTAACAACCCGACTCCGTTCCGTCCATGAATGCACCTTGGAATTCTACAGCACCTTTGCATTCACTTCAAGGTGCGACCCGTTCGATGATGACGGGGTGTCATTCAGGTGTGGCGGAACGAGGTATTCGATCTCCATGGCACAATTCGGATCGATTATCGGGTTGTATGCGGAGGAGGATGCGGGAAACGAAGAAAATACAGGGGGGTTGAGAGAGATCGAAGACAACGAGCGCCAAGCCATGTGGGCTCAGATTGGGGAAGGGTTCTACAATCCGAGCAGCACTAAGAGTACCAAGCTGAGGGATCCGCTTTACAGATACATTCATAGGCTCCTCGGCTACTCTCTTAGCCAAAGGCATGACAGTGGTGGCGTCGTTGGGTTAAGAGATTTGCTTGTCCTCCATTGCATTCACAACCGCAGGCCGCTCGATGTTCCGTTCCTCATGCTCCGAAACATGCATCACAACCGCCTTGCTAGTGCACCAACTCCTATTTTCTTCGGGGGGTGGGTGTACCGTCTCTTCAAGCACTTCACCCACATTCCGTGGTCATTCGAGAGGAGCCCATGGTCGGGTACGGTGGATATTCACATATGCCGCTCAATGAACCTGGTTTATGAGGCAGAAGACGGGACGGTAACCTTTCAAAGGATGCAAGGTCATGCATGGAACCCGCAAGAAGCACTTGTCCTCCCAGCTCCGCAACATCATCAGTACCAATACCCACCCCACGGTGATCCGGGCCAATCATCCTCCTCGGGAGGCAGTTTTCCTAATTTTCAAAGTTTGCATGATTTGTTGCAGGAAAACCTAATGTGTACTCGGAACACCTATAACATGGCGAGCAACACCTACCACCGGGTCGGAGCTATCGAGAGAAACCTATCCGAGATACAAGACGATGTCGGATACATACGAGACCACATTGAACGCCGTGGAGGGGATGACGACGATGATGATGATGATGATGATGATGATGCCATGGAGTAGGCGGGAGGAGCATAGGAGGAAGCGGTTGATTGATGAATCCCCAGGTTAACCTTTTGCAATCTTGAACAATTGATGGCCTGCGTGCCAAGTGTTAGACAATTTACTTTTCCTAACTATTTTCTGCATTTTATTTTTCTTTTACTTTATGCTTGGAACAATTGACTTTGGTAATGTAGGATGTTTGTGTTGCTTGGTGTGGTGTTAAGTGATGAAACAGGTACAAACCAAGGCTTAGGGTGTTAAGCCTCAGCACTTATAGGGCTAGAATGGAAAAACCGGAGGAAGAAACCTGTTTTTCAGGCTTTCAGACTGTCCACACGGGGACGTGTCCAGCCAACACGCCCCCGTGCTCACCTCCCTGACCTGCTGTTTGGCTTCTGTTCGGCAGAATTTTGTCAGACACGTGGCCGTGTTCAGTGGACACGGGGCCGTGTCCACCTTCTGTAAGTTCTTGTTACTGGCACCTGAACACGGGGTCGTGCCCACTTAACACGGGGCCGTGTTCAGTGCCCAGTAACACAAATTTTTGCTTTTTAAACACTATTTTAAACATCTAATCAACCTAAAAATTTATTTTTGGGACACATTGAGGACAATGTGTAATTTAAGTGTGGGGGGATGCTAAAACCTTGAATTTTGCAAGTCCTAAATACAAGCCTTACACAAAACTCTATTGGAACCGCTAATCACCCCAATTTTTTTCAAAAATTTCATTTTTTTTACTTGTCTAGGTTTAACTCGGGAAATTCAAGTTCTCAAAAAGGTTATATTTTTACAAATTTACAACCGATAGCGTAGTGATAAAAAGAACCAACATAAGAAAATTATGAAAAGGCATGACAAACTTATTTAAAATTTGATTATATATACTTGATCACATAAAAACCCATTCCCACAAAAGTGAGTTTTGAGCCTTTATTGAGCACACAATTTCATATCATTTGACTAAATGCTCATTTTTCGTTTCTTGTGTGAATAGCCGCTTGGTTCTTACAACTCTAGAACTTGCCATGACAATACATTCCCGGTCCTTATCAACTTAAACCCGAGTAAGTAAATGATGGAGGCATTAGGACTAACCCTTTTTCATTTCTACACCATTATTTTTCTTTTTCTTTTACCACCTACCCAAAAATCCCCCTAGTTAGCCCCTTTGAGCCTAAACCTTTTTCGTTTCATCACCCAAACAAAAACCCTTTCACCCACCAAAACCTTTTTCATTTTTTACCCTTCATTTTAGTAACAAGTTCGGTTCTTCGTGAAAAAAAAATATATATATATATTTATAATGAAGCAAAAAGAAAATAAACAAACAAAGTAATCAAAAATAACTTTGTTTGAATAAAAGCTTCATTAAAAATAAAAAGTTGCAAAAATACGAAAACCGACACTTGTTACGCTTTTAGCCCTTTTTCTACTAACCACTAACCCAACCACCTACCTTTAACCCTAGCCAACCCTTAACCCACAAAGTCCTCTTGATATCTACAAAGGTATAAAAGTTAAAAAGGAGGAGGATTGATTTCTTGGCAAGCCTATGGTAGGAATAAGTTCCATGCCGCTCTCGAGTGATTCACTAAAAATACACTTTCGGCCGAGTGTGAGTGATTTCCCCGCGAGGTATGTGAACTTGTATATAAATAGAATTTTAAAAAGGCATGTTATGCCCAAATAAGTAATTTCTTTTATGAACAGTTCTAAATAAATCATTACGAATAGGAGTGTAAATAAATAAAAATAAAACCCAAAAAGATCTTGGAAATCCCGACACTCTATGACAAGCCCAAAACCTTCTCTTCTACCTATTCCATTTGGGAGTGTAAGCCACATATTAAAGAGTTTTGCTTGAGGACAAGCAAAAGTTCAAGTGTGGGGGTATTTGATGTGTGTAAAATGCAACATATAAATTACATCAAATGAGGCATAAAGCTAACCCTTTTTTAGTACTAATATTGGAAAAAGAGTGTTTTTGTCTTCCTTTTGTATTTTCAGGATTAAATGAGCTCAAAAACGCAAAAGAAGCAAAAAGACAGCTAAATCCAACATAAATACAAGAAAAGGAACATTAGTGGAATGCCCGAACCCTCAACGGCACCTTCCAAAGCAAAATAGAGAAAACAGAAGGCTGAACACGCCCCGTGCTCAGCGAGCACGGGGCCGTGCCCAAGAAGCAGCAGAAAAGACAAATATATAGAAGCTTCTGTTGCCCACCACGGGCCGTGCTCAGCGGACACGGGGGCGTGCCGAAAGTACTGCAGGCGCATTAATTGTAATTGCGAATTACAATTAATGAAGAGAGAGAGTGTCAGACGGGCACGGGGCCGTGCCCAGCGAACACGGGGCCGTGCCCAGGCTTCTGTTCAGCCTATAAATAGGAGTGCTTGGTTTCATTGCAACTCATCCCTTGGCACACCACCTCTCTCACACTTCATCCACCACCCACCACCATCACAACACCATCATCCACCACCATCATCCATTGTCCATCATAGAGTGTGTGAGTCGTCTCGGGATCCAAGATTGATCGTAAGAGTTCTTGACAATCAAGGCCATGTTTGCCTAAGTCTCTTACATCACTTGGTGAAGACAAAGTGTCTAGTATAATACTTTTTATTTCTAATCTTTTGCACTTTTTATTTGGTTTTGTATTAATGACTTTAATAACTAGTTACTTATGTTGAAGGTGATCTTTCCTTATCGTTTGTCCGTGGTGTCTTGGCATTATTTTACTGTCTATATAAAATAAAGGATTTTCACCATTCATATCTCCACGGTCTATATGGAGGTATGTTGGCTACCTGGTAGGGGGTTAAGGGAACGGTTTGGTAAAGGTCTTGCCATTGTTCAGCGTTTAGAGGTCCTGCAATGGACCTGGGTCAAATTTAGTAGGACCTCCTTCAATACTTCACGGTATTGGATGGCGGGGGTCCAAACTCTTTGATCCCCTCATAAGTTAACTACTATTAATACTATAACCCGGCTATTTAGGACTGTATCCCTGCTGACTCAGACTACTTAGCCGAGGGTAACGTCACCGCCAAAAGCGGGGCCTACCACAATACTGCATTAATAACTTAATTCATTATCTTCCAATAATCCACCCCTTTAGGATTGTATCCCTGCTGACTCAAACTACTGGGGTGAGGGTAACGTCACCTTCAAAAGAGGGGCCTACTACAATAACTAAGATAATCTCTTAATTATGTGCAAAAGTGCGGAAATAATCAAAGGTTATACTAGATACGAGTCGGAACCAAGTGATTCATCTTGTCTATCTGTTTTTATTTTTTATTTTTATTTTCAGCATTTTAGTTAGTTTTATTTTTCTTAGTTTAAAACATTTTTTTCTAAACTTTTGTTTTGGTTAGACGTTGAGGATAAACCGGTACTAAAAGCTCTTGTGTCCTTGGACGACCTCGGTATCTTACCAACGCTATACTACACTCAACGATGGGTGCATTTGCCCATATGTGTGTTTAGTGTTAGTGAAATATCGTGTTTTATAAATTTAAAACTTGGCTAAAATAAGTGTTAAAAAGGGCTTAAAATATACACCTAATATATACGACACTTACCGAACATCATAAACCCCCAATCTATAATGGCGAAGTTGATTCGATCGTTTGTCAACGATGGATTAGCGACATGGAAGGGGTTTTCCAGAGAACCCATTGTGATGAGACCGACTTCGTGGCGTATGGGACCAGTCAATTAAGAAGTCAAGCGAAAGATTGGTGGGATAATCTTAAAAAAGGAACAAGGAATTGATGCCACGAGAACTATGACGTGGGAGGAATTCAAAGCACTGTTCCTTAGACACCATAGCCCAAAATCCGTGATCAACAAGATCAAAGAAGAATTTATTCAATTAAGGCAGAGGGGTGAGTCGATAGACAAGATTACTAGAGTGTTCCTAGACAAGCCCAGATTTTGTGAAGAGCTAGTTCAAAGAGAAGAACAGAAGATCTACTATTATTACAACATGTTAAGTGCGGAGTATCAGGAGTTTATGGCTCCCTTGAAATACTGACATCTTACATAAATTGTAAATGCCGCACGGGAAAGAGAGATCGAACTGAAGAAACAAATTGAAAGAGGCGAAAGGAGGGTGTTGGATGTGAATCTAAGCCCCACGAAGAAGCAAAAGCCTAACGAAATTATGAAGAAAGGAATCACAAAAGTGGGGTCACCTCAATGCAATATATGTGGGAAAGCACATCGGGGCGAATGCTATTTCAAGAATAAACCATGTCCTACTTGTGCGAAAGTGGGACACGTGGTTTCAAATTGCCTAGGAAAAGTGTTGGTGTGCTATAAATGCTACAAGCCGGGACATAAGAAGTCCGAGTGCCCAGAATTGGTAGGAAGCAAAGAAACAACCGACACGAAGTCCGAAACTCCAAAGTCAAGGGCAAGGTCTTTCCACATAACAGCCGCATAGGCCAAAGTTGAACCTGATGTGGTTTCAGGTACATTTCTTGTAAATTCAATTCCAACATGAATTTTATTTGATACGGGTGCGAATAGATCATTTGTTTCACATCGATTTATTTAACACCCTACATTTACGTTAACAAAATTACGTGTGCCTCTAGAAGTAGAAATAGGTAATAATAAAAGTTTTATTTTTTTGTGATATGTGTCGGGATTGCAAATTGAGCATTGACGATAAAGAATACTTCGTCGATTTGATTCCCATGTCGATGGGAGAATTCCAAGTGGTAATCGAGATGGATTGGTTATCTTGACATCACGCAAAAGTAATATGCTACCGTAAGGAGATACAACTAACATCTCCGAGTGGGAAACATGTTACTATCTATGGGGAGAAGAGTTGTAATCCCATAGTATGCTCGTTAATGGAAGCTCATAAGCTTGTCCAACATGGATGTAAGGCGTATTTGACTTACATACATGATTCGACTAAAGAGTTACCAGAGATTAAAGACGTACCGGTCGTACGGGAGTTTGAATATGTTTTTCCCGAAGATCTACCGGGGATACCACTTGAGCGTGAGATGGAGTTTGGAATCGAGTTAGTTTTGGGCGCAAAACCGGTAGCTAAGGAACCGTATAGATTAGCGTCATCGGAGCTACAAGAATTATTGTCGCGGTTGCAAGATCTACTCGACAAAGGATTTATTCGGCCCAATGTTTCTCCGTGGGGAGCGCCGGTATTATTCGTAAAGAAGAAAGACGGAAGCATGTGGATATGTATTGATTACCTGGAGTTAAATGAACTCACGGTAAAGAATCGATACCCGCTTCCGAGGATCGACGATTTGTTCGATCAGTTGCCAGGCGCAAGTTGGTTTTCAAAGATCGACTTAAGGTTAGGCTATCACCAGTTGAAGGTGAAAGAAGAAGACATACCGAAAATGGCATTCCAAACGCGTTATTGATATTACGAATTCTTAGTAATGTCTTTCGGATTGACGAACGCACCCGCGACTTTCATGGACCTCATGAACTGTGTTTACAAACCTATGCTAGACAAGTCGGTATTGTATTCATCGACGACATTCTAGTGCATTCAAAGAGCAAAGCAGATCACGTGCGCCATTTGCATGAAGTACTAGAAACGCTTAGGCGGGAAAGACTTTACGCGAAGTTTTCAAAATGTGCCTTTTGTCTACGCAAGGTGCAGTTTCTAGGGTATGATATAAGTGTCGATGGGGTGTTGGTGGACCCGTCCAAGATAGAATCAGTGTTAAAATGGAAGCCTCCAAAGAATCCATCAGAGATTAGGAGTTTCCTAGGACTTGCGGGTTACTACCAGAGATTTATACAAGATTTCTCCAAAATCGTGACGCCATTAACTAAGTTGACCCGCAAAGATGAGAAATTCGTATGGGAAAGCGCACAAGAGGATGCCTTTCAAGTACTCAAAGAAACGTCAACTAGTGCACCTGTATTAACTTTACCTGATGGAACTGACGACATGGTCATATATTCTGACGCATCCCAGCTTGGTCTCGGGTGTGTACTCATGCAAAGGGGAAAGGTGATTACATATGCTTCCAGGCAATTGAAAGTTCATGAACAGAAGTATCCAACTCATGACCTTGAGTTGGCAGCGGTGGTTTTTGCCTTAAAAATTTGGAGGCATTACCTGTATGGTGTGAAATGTACTATTTTTACCGACCACAAAAGCCTTAAATACTTCTTTGATCAAAATGAGTTGAATATGAGACAAAGACGTTGGCTAGAGATGGTGAAGGATCACGACTATTAAATTCACTATAATCCGGGAAAAGCCAACGTAGTGGCAGACGCGTTAAGTCGAAAAGAAGAATTCTCACCCATTCGGGTGCGGTCAATGCAACTAATAGTGACCTGGGGTTTACTTGAACGAATCCGAGAAGCACAAATTGAAGCAGTAAAAGAAGAGAACTAGAAAAGGGAATGAATAGTGGGCCAGTTAAAGGACTTGATAGATGGTAATAATGGATTAAAAACCTGTTTTGGCAGAACATGGGTTCCAAAAACATGTGGTGTTAAAAAGCATCTTCTTGATGAAGCACACAAGTCATGTTATTCCATTCATCCCGGGAGCTACCAAAATGTACCGAGATTTGAAACAAAACTATTGGTGGCCCGGAATGAAAAGAGACAAAACTAAGTATGTCGAAAAATGCTTAACTTGTTTACAAGTAAAAGCGGAACACCAGAATCCTTACGGTAAACTTCAACCGTTAGACATTCCAGTGTGGAAATGGAAACACATCACTATGGATATATTAACCAAACTACCGAGAACAACTCATGAATTCGACACCATTTAGGTAGTCATAGATAGACTGACGAAGAGTGCTCACTTTGTTCCGATTCGTGAGACATACACATCTGAGAAGATGTCAGAAGTTTATACGAATGAAATAGTAGCCCGCCATGGAGTGTCGATGTCCATCGTGTCTGTTAGAGATACTCGGTTTAGTTGAAACTTTTGGCGTGATTTTCAAGAACAAATGGGTACTAAGTTGTTTATTAGTACCGCATGTCATCCTCAAATAGACGGGCAAATCGAAAGAACAATTCAAACGCTAGAGGATATACTACGGGCATGTATCATTGATTTTGGTGGTAGCTGGGATGTCTATCTACCACTACTTGAATTTTCATATAACAACAATTACCATTCAAGCATTGGAATGGCTCCGTACGAAATGATTTATGGCAGGAAATGTCGGACTCTAGTATGTTGGGGTGAAGTGGGTCCTAGTGAACTTGCCCACAAAGAGATAGTCAGGACCACTAATGAGAAAATTGAAGTGGTCCGGACTCATTTAAAAGCTGCCCATGACTGACAAAAGTCTTATGCTGGTAAAAGACAAAGACCAATCGAGTTTCCGGTTGGTGATAGGGTCATGCTCAAAGTAACTCGGTGGAATGGGGGTCATTCGATTCAGAAAAAGAGGGAAGTTGATCCCAAGGTTTATTGGACCATTTAAAATCATTGAACGTGTGGGTAAAGTATCCTACAGGCTCGAACTACCGGAGGAGTTGAGTGGTATACATAGCACTTTTCACGTTTCGCATCTTTGGAAGTGCCTAGCTGATGAAACGGCTTAAATAAGCTACAACGACATTGAAGTAGATGATAAAATGAACTATGTCGTAAAGCCTATTGCAATTCTTGATCGAAAAGTCAAAGGCTTAAGAAATAAAGAAATTGACCTAGTGAAAGTCAAATGGGAACATCGGAAGAGGCCGGACACCACTTGGGAGTCCGAAGAAGAAATGAGACGCTTATACCTTTCTCTGTTTGTTATGTATTACGATTTCGAGGACGAAATCCTCTTTAAAGGGGTAGGCTTGTAACACCCCAAAAATATTAAATTATATATATTTGTATATATGTATAATTAATAGAGTTGCTAATAACCTTGCAAAAATAAAACTAGGAATATTTAACCTAGTTAATTAGATGTTATAGATTGATAAAGAATCAAGGGATTCTAACCCATTTTATAAATCTTAAAAGTAGAGGGACTAAAAAGGGGCAAACTTGAAATAGATTTGATAAATAGAAATTTAAACATAAAAACACACACTTGTGCGTGTGCTTCTGTTCGACCAAAACACAGAGCCAAGAGAGTTCTTCTCTTAAAACCCTAAATTCACCAAAACCTCTCAAAATCAAAGAAAGAATCAGATTTGAAATCAATTCCAAGCTAAATTCGTGATCACTCTAGTTAGGAGATCATAAGGTATATCCAATTTTGATATTTGGTGATGTTATGAATTTTCATGAACTCTCATAGATGAAATTCTTGAATGGATGTTTGATGTTCTGGCAAAATTGAGATGATTATAAGTCTAGGAACAAACCCTAGATAAGAATTTAGTGATTTGTATCATAATCTAGTGGTTGAATGATTAATCATATATGTGCTATATGGGTTTTATGAATAAAAGGATGAACACTTGAATTATAATAATAAATTGGTGTTACTTGATTGTTATGATGCAAGTTTAAGTGTCGTTTATGCATACTAGACATATGAATATGAAAATGATTATTTAGCATGGTTAAAAGATACTGATGTAATGATACTTTGGTTATTTAAAAGCGATGGATGTCGCTAAGACGATCGAATGGGTCAAATGTGAGTCATGATGCAAACCTGGAAGGTTTCATAGTTAATGACTCTGATATAATTCCTGGTTATGGGTAGAAAGTTATTATGCGCGTTATCCGAGAATCGGGAATGCGGATTAAACGTCAAAACTCAGGTGTTGAGTATGACTAAATATGCACAATTTCGTATATGGGAATTGTGTTAAGTAGGTTCAACTAGTTGTAGTTGAATTGGTCAAATAAACATAACACATGATTAATAATTGGCGCATAAATCTCATGATTTAAGCCCCAAGCACTACTAAACATTCATGGTTAGGATGTTAGTATGAAATTGTAAGTAATTAGACAAGTTGTTGTTTAAAAACATGAACGGGTCAAACAAGTTAGTATAAAGCCAAAAGCTAAAAATCAAGAATTTTGTTATTTCGGATGTAGGATTTTAACTCCATATGATGGGGGAGTGAATTACGATCATGTAGGAATAAATGGGATATAAATCGGATAAAATTTGAGAGAGTTATGTCCGTTTAGGCAAAAAATGAATTTGTTGAAAATATGCAGCTGCATTACGAAACTTTCTGGGAAATATAGGGTGTCGCGCCCCGTGACGGGGAAGACCATTTATGGTCATGGCCCGCCACGGCCTTTGCGTCATGCGAGGGGTAATTCAAATCCCGTCGTGGCACGCGACGGGTCTCAAAACTGGCAAAAGTTGTTTTGATGTTTATTTTGCTTTGCGGACTTGTTTAAATATATTTTAAACTTTCATATTTGACGTTGATTACCGTTATGATTATAAGTAACTACAAAAATATTTTGGATGACGATCAAGCTTGCTCGAGAACCGAACACACATTCAAATGAATTTTATTAGTTTCTTTTGTTACTAAACACTGGCGTAAAACTTTTATAAACGTATTTTGTATGTTTTAAAAATTATGTGAACAACGTTACACCGATGTTTTGTGAAAGGACATGTTTGTATGTAAATGCGTACTTTATTATGAATTATAAAATATAATGGTAGGGATCTTACATACTGAGTTTCAAAACAAATTAATTCTATATCGAAACTGGTAGGAAGTTTCTTGGTTTAGATGGAAAGGGTAAATTTAAGAAGGATAAATCTAGGGTTGAGTGTTACAAGTGTTATAGATTAGGACATTTTGCCAGGGAATGTGAAAATTTCACTCAGAACTCCTCTCCCTTTTTCATATATTCTAGTTCACCAATTCAATTCAATTCACAAAACTCACATCAAAAGTTTTCCCAAAATACCCCTTATCCAAACACACTGGCTACAACTCATTTTTCTCACACACCCATTCCAACATCTGTTCAGTATGCTTATTCACCTGGTCAAAATCAGTATTTTCAAGCCACAATGTCACATGTTCCATCACATCCTTCCACATCTATGCAAGCTGTATCATAGACACATGCACGTCTTGCACCAGACTCAAGTCATCAAATTTTCTTAACTTAGAAATTTGTATACTGGAGTAGTATTTCTGATGATGTTCTAAACAATAACCTCGCCATGTTTGCTGCAAACATCAAGAAACATGTATCTGCAGATAAACCAATTGCATCTGAGAAATTTTCTTTAAAAGAAAAACTCACTTATGAGGTTCTAAGAAGAATCCTGGTAAATCTCTAGAAATCATGTATGCCAATCTGGCACTTGTCTCCATAAATGAGATTATTAGAAATGGACTCTCTCATTTTGATAGCTTATGGCATGATGATTGTGGAGGGTCTAGACACATGACTGGCTGTAAGAATCTTCTTTCCCATTTTAGAGCACATGGAGGATCAGATATATCTTTTGGAATTGACTCTAAAGGAAAAATTGTAGGGTCTTGTGAGGTACACACTGAAAAACTCAAATTTGAGAATGTCAATCTTGTTGAAAACTTGAACTTTAGCCTTCTGAGTTTGTCACAAATGTGTGATAAAGGGTGTGGCACATTTTTAACTAAAAATTCCTATAAAATTGTTGGCCCATAACTTTAAAAGAAGATTGAGTGTCCAATTGTCAATGATGCTCAACTTGTGGCCAACATGAGTGAAAATTTGTATGTAGTTGATATGCTAAAAAATAACCTCATGCCACAAAATGTATGTCTATTTTCTCAGGAATCTATAAAAGAAGCTGGACTGTAGCATAGGAGGTTAGGTCATATCAACTTATAAACAATCAATGATGTATCCAAGCAAGGTCTTGTGAGAGAACTTCCAAAGAAATAGTTTAAGTGTGATCAACACTGCATCTCTTATTTGAAAGGAAAATAAGATAAAGTCACTTACAAGTCCATTGAAGAATCCAAAACTACTGATGTCTTCATATGCTTCATCTTGATTTGTTTGGGTCTGTTAAGATAATGAGTCTGGTCAAGAAAAGATATTGTTTAGTCATTATTGATGACTACTCAAGATTCAATTAGACGTACTTCTTACACTCCAAAGATGAAACTGCTGAGATCAAAAGGAACTTCATCGTGATGGCAGAAAAGCAATATGAACTTCCTATGAAAATTCTCAGAAGTAATAATGGAACTAAATTTAGAAACCACACATTTGACACAGATTGTGAATCTAAAGGGATTATGAGACAATACAGTGTGCCTAGGTCACCTCAGCAAAATGGTGTGGTAGAAAAGAAGAACATAACTCAAATTGAAACTACAAGATCCATGCTAGTTGATTGTCTACCACTTTCCTTTTTGCCAAAAGCAAATACTGTCGGATATGTATATAACAAAGTTCTAACTAATCAAAGAAATCAAAACACTACTATGAAATACTCTTCAAGATCAAACCATTAATATCTTTCTTCAGAGTATTTGGGTGTCCTTGCTTCATCCTAAACTTAAAAGACTCCATCTAAAAATTTGCAGCCAAGGTAGATTGTGGATATTTTATTGGATATTCTTCAATTTCAAAAGCCTACAGAGTGTTAAACTACATAACAAAATTGATAGAAGAGACATTGAATGTAAAGTTCAATGAAACGTCCAAACTCAAGTTACCTGCCAAATCCAACTTAAATATGTGATTTAGAAATCTTAAAATATGAACCAAGAAATGATCCAGTATTTTCTAGTGTCAATCAAACTGATGGTGATGCACCAGTAGATTATAGAACAGATGTCTTCATACAACCTTTGACATCCACAAACAAGAAGGACCAAAATACAGAAGTTAGCTTTGCCTTTAAACAATGGTTCCAACACTTGATGATGGTTCATATGAGTACTCTCCTACCAAGTGTTCTGAGACGCAAACTACTGGTGTTTCAAAAACAGCTGTTAACTTATTTACTAAGCCTCTTGGTCCAATGCCACCACCACCACAATTCTCTAAGCCTCCCAATGACTGTTTAAATAATCAATCTGAACCTAGCTCTTCAAATACCATTACAAATATTATACCATATGTAGGAGGACATCCTTTCTGGAAATTTCATTTGCCAGAGCAAATCATAGGTGACATGAGTAAAGGAGTTCTCACAAGAAGTTAAAGAGAAAACATCATCTTATATGTTGGTTTTCTATCAACGGATGAACCTCTAAAATATCAAGATGATCCGAAAGATAACATTTGGGTTGAGGATATATAACAAGAATTGCTCCAATTTAAAAGATAAGAAGTTTTGCAACTTGTACCATTGACTGAAGGAAAATATCCCATTGGAACCAAATGGGTTTTCAAAATCAAAATCGATGAAAGAGGTATTATGGTAAAGAAAAAAGCAAGGCTACTGGTTCAGGGGTTCAGACAAGAAGAAGGGAATGACTATGATGAGACTTTTGCTCCTATAACCAGATTAGATCAGGCTGTTCCTTGCATTTGATGTGACTCACAAGATGAAAGTGTATCAAATGGACATCAAATGTGCATTTCTCTATGGGAACATCAATGAAGATGTCTATTATGTTAGCCCCCTGGTTTTGAAGATGCTCATTATTCTAATTATGTCTACAAGCTTGAAAGAACTTTGTATGGACTCAAGCAACCTATCGCAACCCCCGAACACACCCTGGATGACAGTCATGAACAATCAAGTGGTACCGGTGGTTATTTCGAAAATATTGCAGCGGAAATTTTCATTAGGACGGTGAGTTAGGAAAAATATAAGAGTTTAGAAACACCGGATTTTATTTATTAAACAAATGGGAATAAACCCATGTTTTACAAATGTAGGTTTAATAAGGGATAAACCCGAATACATAAAACAACATTTCTTCATTTAAATTAATGTAATTGATAAAATAAGCCACTTCTTTAATCCTTCTTGGTGTCGTATCACAATTCTTATTCAGATCTACTATAATCACCTGAAACATGATTAAAAACATTTTGTCAGCAGGAAATACTGGTGAGTTCATTAGTTGTACAAAAACACATTGTTATAATTACAACATTAAAAGTTTTCACATTTGTTTATATCTTTCAATTACCCACAGTACTTGTCACTTGCCCATTTCGGTGACTATGGTCATATTACTGTTGGCTAACCCTTTCTCCAATAGCAAAGCTTATCAAGTAATGTATACAATACCCCACATACCAGCTGTAATATCAAAATACAAAGACTTAATCACTGTAAATACAACTAGAAAACATTTATGGTTTTGAAAGCATTTAATAAAATAGAATGACTCACCTTGTCGGTCTATAGTTCTTGATTTAAAAAGGTCTCATGATTCTAAGCCTTCTGATAGGTAAGCGTCCACTTTTATAGTTCGGAATCTTCTGGTAATTAAGCATCTATTTTGATTGTAAGTTTATAGTTAAGAGTTTTCTGATAGTTAAACATTTAGTTTAATATAGTGGAATACGTATTAGTGTAAAACCAAATCAAACCTAACGATGATCATGAGATCAGAACCATAACGTAAGTAAACAAAGTATAGTCTTATTCAGACAACACTTTGGCATTCGTTAGTTGGTTCCCAGATCGATCAGATAGAATATCGTATCGGTTATTATTGGTTAGAATACCAACGTATAGAGAGAAGAAGAAAAGGAATGACCAAGGAAGAATGAATCCTAAGCTTCCTATTTATAGGTAAGGAATATGTCTTTCTTTTCTAGGAATATATATATATATATATATATATATATATTCCCTAGATAACACCTTCCCTAGAAACTAGCTATCCATATACACCTTCCCCAGTTGATATCTACCCATATATAGCTTACTCAGTTTTTTCCTACCTCATAAATACCTATTTAGATGTTATGTTATTAATTTAATCGTTTTGCTGTTTAAACTTAGTTGTTTAACTGATTAACTTATTTAGCTGTTTAACTGATTAACTTATTTAGCTGCATGAAAGTCTGGTAGCCGGAAAGATCGGAAACACCAATCTTACAAAAGAGGACTACGACCAGATAGATCCTGAGGAAATGGAGTTGATCGATATACGTTGGTGCATAGCGAGTGTAATCCGCAGAGCACAACGATTCATGGAGATCACGGGAAGAAATTCCATTGGAGGTCCTTCGACAAAACTTGGTTTCGACAAATCCAAGGTGACATGCTTCAAATGTAAGCAGAAGGGGCACTTCAAGCGTGAATGCAGAAACTCAGCAGCAGATGAAATAGCTATCCCTTTTCCTGATGATTATTACAACAAAGGTGTTTATCACCGAAACCGCGAAGAGCCACCCAGAATGAAACAGATCGAGGAGACTCCAAAAGAAAAGTCGAGAGCTTTAGCTGTGATTCAGGATGATGAAGGTTTCGATTGGAGCGAGTTCTTGCCGGAAGATGATGCAGTTGGTTTTGCATTTATGGCAAAAATTGAACAAATACAAGAAGAGAGAACATACAACCGTTGAAAGATGTTGGCACAAACTATGAAAGACAAAATCTACGCAGCTTGGAAAGAAGCTAAAAGAGCAAATAGATGGGATCCGGTTCGTGAATACTACTTAGATCCAAAAGGCAACATAATTGTGGAACCATCATCAGTCGAAGTCGAAACTCTCATAAAATCAATAGCAGAAACTGAAAGACAGAGAGAGATCGATGAGGCAAAGACAGCCGAAGAAGAAAGGCAAAAGTCAAAGAAGGTAGACGATGGGATCATCGACACTACTAAAGAAATGACGGGAGAAAACTTGATGAAAATGGCTGATGTGTGTAAAATGCAACATATAAATTACATCAATTGAGGCATAAAACTAACCCTTTTTAGTACTAATGTTGGAAAAAGTGTGCTTTTGTCTTCCTTTTGTATTTTCAGGACTAAATGAGCGTAAATAAACAAAAGGAACAAATATGCATCAAAATCTAACATAAATACAAGAAAAGGAACAAACGTGGCATGCCTGACCCCTCGACAGCATCTTCCCAAGCAAAAACAAGAAAACAGAAGGCTGACCACGGCCCCGTGCCCAGCGGACATGGGGGCTTGGCCAGTTGTCTACAGAAAGGACAAAGCTATAGAAGCTTCTATTCCCGACACGGGGGCGTGCCCAGCTCGACACGGGCCGTGGTCAATGCTAAGATTCGCTGAATCCAAGCAAATCTTGATAGTACAGATACGCTTCTGCACACGTGACCGTGCCCAGGGAACACGGGGCGTGTGGAGCTAATGCAGACAAATTGCAATTAAAGAAGAAAGAGAAAGAGGATGGACTCGGGGCCATGCCCAATGGACACGGGTTCATGTTCGGACTTCTGTGCAGGCTATAAATAAAGGTGCTTGGTTCACTTCAAAGGCATCCCTTTGCAAACCACCTCTCTACCACTTCACCCACACTCCACCACCACTACAACCCACATCCACCATCATTCATCATCCATATTAGATTGTGTGTAGTAGTCTCAGGATCCAAGCTTGATAGTAAGAGTTCTTGACAATCAAAGACCATGTTTGCCTAAGTCTCTTACATCACTTGGTGAAGACAAGCATTTAGTGTAATACTTTTGATTTTTAATCTTTTTGCACTTTTTATTTGGTTTTGTATTAATGACTTTAATAACTAGTTTTTTATGTTGAAGGTGAAACTTCCTTATCATTTGTCTGTGGTGTCTTGGCGTTATTTTACTGTCTATATAAAATAAAAGATTTACACCATTCATATCTCTACGGTCTATATAGAGATATGTTGGCTACCTGGTCGGGGGTTAAGGGAATGGTTTGGTAAGGTTTTTTCCTTGTTCAGTGTATAGATCCTGCAAGGACCTAGGTCAAGCTTACTAGGACCTCCTTCAATACCCACTGGTATTGGATGGCGGGGGTGCGAATGGCTTGATCCCGTCATATGTAAACTACTATTAATATATTAACCCGGCTACTTGGGATTGTATCCCTACTGACTAAAACCACTTAGCCGAGGGTAACATCACCTTCAAAAGAGGGGCCTACCACATTACGCGTTAATAACTTAATTAATTAATTATCTTTCAATATTCCGACCCTTTAGGATTGTATCCTTGCTGACTCAAACTACTGGGTTGAGGGTTACGTCACCTTCAAAAGAGGGGCCTACTACTATAACTAAGATAATCTCTTAAAAAGTGCAAAAGTGTGGAAATCATCAAAGGTTACACTAAAGGCAAGTCGGATCTAAGTGATTCATCTTGTCTATCTGTTTTATTTTTATTTTATTTTATTTTTCAGCATTTTTAGTTTTTATTTTCATGTTTAAAACTTTTTCTAAAATTTTAATTTGATTTGACGTTGAGGATAAACCGGTATTAAAAGCTCTTGTGTCCTTGGACGACCTCAATATCTTACCAACGCTATACTACGCTCACGATGAGTACACTTGCCCATATGTGTGTTTAGTGTTAGTAAAATATCGTGTTCTATAAATTTAAAACTTGACTAAAGTGTTAAAAAGGGCTTAAAATATAATTAAAAATATATCACGCATTACGCACATTAATGGCCGACAAAGTTCTTATGTCAAAAGCACTCGAGGTAGATTCCAAGTCTACTTCTAGTTCTGAATCAAAAAGCAAGGTCAGTAGTAGTGGTTCAAACAATGAATCAGGTAAGACTGATTGTGCTAAAACAGAGAGTGATTGCAGAAATTGCATGAAAGAATGCAAAGTCTGCAGCACACATGCGTATCTCTCACTCAAAAAGACCCAAGATCTGGTTGAAGAAGTCAATATGGTTGAAAAACCAGTTTTAAATTGAGATAAACTGCTTAGAGCTTCAAATGAAAGAATTAAAGAATTAACCGAAAAGATTGAAAAAGATAAAACTGATGGTGAACGTTTTTCGAAAGAAAATGAAAAATTAACTCCTGAAAACAGAACAATTTCAGAAAATTTTGAAAAATTGAAAAGAACAGTAAAAGATTCTGATGAACGAAATGGTAAAACTTACAAAGAAAATGTTCATTTGTCTGGAGTTCTTCAGGCAAAAGAAAAACAAATCAACCAGCAATTGGATGAGATCGCAAGTCTTAAGATTCAATTCCAAGAAGCTAAGATTGAAAATGAAAGAATCAATCTAAAGTTGACAAGCTACAACTCAGCTAGCTTTGTTCTTCAACATATTGTTCCCAAACCAATTGGGAAGGACAAAGCTAGTGAGGATGTCTACTCGGATGGAACGGGGGTGGGTTATCATCAAGTTCCACCACCTGTGCTCAACAATTTTTCAAAGAAAAAGTCCGGATTGGATAACATTTGTGAAACAAGTGAGAAAACTAATGCTGAAAAACTTCCAGAAACAATTGATGTCACATTCACTTCATCATCTGATGAAGTTAGTGTCCAATCTGAAGAAATGTTGTTGAAAATGTACTAAAATCAGATAGTGATTCCACTGAAGATGAGGAGTGTTTTCTGAACAACTACATTCCAAAACCAAAATCCCAGAACAACTCAAATGATGAACCTACTCTTGTTATGTACAAGATGTGTGGTTTTGATAAGTTGTACTCGGATATTGAGTTTCCAATTGAGAATGTGAATGTCGATAAGCTGAAGAAAGTTTTCAAACTTGTGGAGATTGACGTTTCTAAAATTGAAGGGTTGAAGAGTTCCAAAAGGTTTTTGAACGAGATAAATCTTACTATAAGAAACATGTTGTACCACCACGTTTTAACAGAAACAATCAAAACAGATGGACGGGTGGTTATCAGGATTGTAAAAACTTTCATAGAAGGAACTTTCAGAAACAGAAGTTCGTTGAAAAGAAAGTATTTGTTAAAAGTTCAAGCTCAATTTTCGAGAAAGAATCGGAAATTTTTTCGAAAACGAATGAAGAATTCTTTGCAAAGAAGGCCTCACAGCCCCAGACTGAAGGTAATAGTCGGGTTGTTGACACCCGTACTTGTTTCAAATGCAACGAAGTTGGACACATTGCACGAAAGTGCACCAACTCAAAACCTAAGTCTGTGGTTGTTGAGAACCCTAAAAAGGCAAACGAAGTCAAAGGGAAAGCACCAATGTATGTTGAGAAGAAGATTTTGAAATCTGAAAAGGCTAAAACTGAAGCTAAACTTGTTAAACAATCAGTCCCATCACAACCGATAAAGAAAAGTGACAAATTTTACAAACGGGTTGCTTCTCCTCAACAAACTTGGAAGCCAAAGTCAAAATCGCAAGCTAAGACATCAGATAATTCAAAACCAAAGGTTCTGTCAAAACAACCATCTTCAACCAAATTGGTTAACAAGGATGTACCTTTAGGTTTAAATAAAAAAGGAGAGAAACAAACTTCTAAGACTACACTAATCATGAAGTATGTTCCGAAAAAGAATGGTCAAAAGGAACAAATGTCCACACTTTCTGAGAAGTTTGATCCAAAGATATATGTTCCTCCAACAAATGTGTCAAAAGTAGAGGTTGGAACAGAGGAAAGCTTAAAAGTCAATGACAACAACTTTCCACCTCTATACACTGCAAAATCTCACCTTAATGTCAAGCTACCTGAGTCAAAAGAGGCTTGGGTTGCTTCAAAATCTAACTAAATGTTTGTGAAATGTGCAGGAGCTCCCGAGGTCTATCTCGAAGTGGATTATGGATAGTGGAGCATCCTGACACATGACAAGGAGAAAGACCCTGTTATACGATGTTAGAGGTTCTAACGGTGGATACGTCGGTTTCGCAGGAAATCAAGGAGGACGTATTGTTGGAGAAGGAACATTGTCAAATGGTGTGATTACATTTGAGAGAGTCAACTACATAGCCGAGCTGGAGAATAATTTACTCAACATTTCTCAAATTTGTGATAGAATGTATTCAACTCATTTCACTGACAAGGAATGTCTGATCCTGAATCCGGGGTTTGTCATCCCCGAGGAGTGGATTATCATGAGAGCACCAAGGGTTAATGATCTGTACGTGTTAGATATGAGCATTGCTACGACTACCACAGGTCAACCTCAGTGCTTCGTATCAAAAGCTACTGAAAAGGAGTCAGAGTTATGGCATCGAAAGATGGGTCACATTCACCTACGCAAGATGAACTACCTGGTGCATAACGATCTTGTAAAAGGGGTTCACTTGAAGAGTTTTCATCTAGAGGGAGAGTGTATCAGTTTCGCAAAGGGAAAACAACGAAAGAAATCACATCCTTGTAAAAAGATGAACTCAGTCTCGAAGCCACTTGAAAGACTTCACATGGATCTCTTCGGTCCTGTGAATGTCAAGAGCATTACTGGTGATCTTTATTATTTGGTGGTTACTGATGACTAATCGAGATTCTCGTGGGTGATGTTCCTGAAGTCGAAAGATGAGACATTTGAAAGTTTGCTGAAGCGTTTTAGAAAGATAAAGAATCTGTACCGAACCCGAATACGCAGATTACGAAGCGACAACGGTATAGAATTCAAAAAACAACAGAATGGAGGAATTCTGTGATCGACGAGGTATATTGCAAGAGTTCAGCGCACCATACACTCCACAATAAAATGGAGTTGCAGAAAGAAAGAACAGAACGCTGATCGAAACGGCGCGAACGATGCTAGCTGATTCAAAATTACCAATCAACTTTTGGGGAGAAGCTGTATCAGCCGCTTGCTATACACTTAACCGGGTACTTACTTTGAAGAAGCACAACAAAACATGTTTCGAGTTGATCAACAATCGCAAGCCTAATTGTAGGATCGAATCGCGACCTAAATGAGTCGTTCGGAAGAGCTCTAGTCCGTTTCAAAAGTGGGAACTAAGAAACGGATGTAAAAATAGCTTGTTTCACTTAAATTTGCCTTGTATATTGATTTCACACTAATTACAATCAAACAGCACTTCGGCAGCAATTCGGTACAGGAAGAATGAACTGATTCAAATGAAACTGCTTGAAGGGTTTATATAGGGACTGGGTTTCGCTTGAAAGTGTCATAATGACATCTCAAGTGAACTGGCCAGAGTTGGGTTCGCTTGAAACTGTCACATGACATTTCAAGCGATCACACTCACTTCAAGCGAACACACATAAAATAAACCCTAAAATCTCCTAATTTCTCGTACAACGCGCCCTGATCTAACAATTCTAGCACTAGACTCGATACAAGACGAAGTCGACAGATGTATGCACTAACAGACTCCCCCTCAGATGTTGACGAGTCTTCAGTGTCGAGTCTTATCATCTTCAGTCTTTATCAGTCTTCGGGCATCCTCAGAATCAACTTCCTAGCTCTAGTATATTCAGACTCTCTCTTTCTAACAGACTCCCCCTCAACTTGTGCTGGGATCGTAGTCTAGCTTTCACAGGTTCAGGTATCGCAACCTGGCTCACCTGCATATTCTCTACCCAAAACATAAGTTTCATAAAAGATAAGATATAACAAATTTAGAAACTTTGCTAATCAGTTGAAGACACAACCCTGAATACATCATTTACAATTATCAAACAAAATGATTTATCATGTCAATTTCTGATGAACCACTTGAATATATATCATTTTCATTTCACACATCTTCAAACAAACTTTCCCAAACCTGTTCGTCATGTTTAGCACTCGGAATTTTGAAAATCAGCTTTTCAACATCAATCGTCTAAAATCTTTTTGGATTTTTCAAAAATTTATGCTAAAACACACTGAAAATCTTTTTGGATTTTTGATATAACCGAAATGAAATATAGCAAAGAAATATATACAAACAATATTTTTGTGAGTTTGTGTAAGAAGATCATATCAGTTTATGAGACAAATCACCAACACCGTTAAGCTTTATACATTTTAAGTTCTAAACGATTCACTTATATTGTCAGTATGCTGATCCACTTAAATTTTCACACAAAGTTCAACTGTTTCGAGATACGAGATTAATGTCTTAAGCACTTAAACTTATTCACGTGTCCCACCTCAGAATATACTCCCGTATCCAGATCCCAATATTCAATCTTACAAGTGAGTATACCTAGATGATATATGTAAGGGGTTAAATTGCGAAACCGTGAGAGCTCAGGTCAGAACTTCTGTTCAGCATAGAGATGACGGCTCGACTTTTGGTGGGTCCCCTTTAGAGGATCTTTTTTACAACAACATTGATTAGCAATTTTATTGTCTCATCATTTATGCTGAGGGCGACGCTATTTTTCAAGCAAGCGTAAAGTATTCTCCAGGGACTAGGCCATTGCTTCCGCATTATCAGAAATCCCGGGATAATACCCCAGATATCACTAAGCATAAAGACCGAGTATCTCAGAAAGAGGGGTCCTTCAAACAAGATTTCGGGGGTTACCCATATATCCGAGAGATGTTACCCACAAATTAAGCAAGTTTGAATTTTAGGTTTATATCTCGTCACAATTTACTAAATGTGAAAAAACCTACTGGCATATCATCAGTGGGACCGTTTATCACTATTTAACTTTCCATTTCTTTAGCATGCTGTGATCGTCCACTGATGTACTATAATTTCCTCTTTTATACGACAAAACTCATTTTTGATTTTATCATGTTTTTGTATTTTTCAAATTTTCAAATGATTTTGGATTTTCTGAAATTTTTACTCCCTTAAAATGCAAACACATTTTAGGAAATTTGAAAACAAATTTTGATACTCTACCTGTATAGTTTCTTTTCTAAAAAAATTGACAACCGATATCAAATCGCTTCAATTCGTCATCCACTTGGCATAAACAATCAGAACTCCCTCTCACAACAAACTATTTTCCCATTGTGATTTCAAAACACTTAAGTTTGTTTTAATCAAATGGTTTTTCCGGAAAATAAGTTTTGTTGATTTTAATAAACCATTTGTAGGTTAGGGGATAAACTCATCATTTTGTTCTCCAAAATACCACTTGTAAGTATGGTCCAATCAAGTTCAACTTAATGACCTTGATTAACCATTTGTCAATGAAAACCTCTTTCAACCACTTACAAGTTCATTTCACCAACCATAACCACTTGTAAATCAAAATATAACAATTTAAATATACCACCTGTACTTTACCAACTGTACCACTTGTAGGATCATTTACTAAGAAAGATGCTGATTCCTGCTCCACTCTTACCAACATGGGAGCTCCGGCAAGTCAGGTTTTCAGTTAGGAAAAACTTTCCCCCAAGCCTGACCAGCATTGGGAGATTCTGGTACACACCTGTCCCACCAATATTTTGATTTGTAAAAATCTTTTGCAGTTTTAACCTTCCCATCAACCATCTTACCAAAAATATGCTTGACTTTTCCATTGAAAGCCTTCTCAACATCAAATTCTCCCTTATCAGCGAAGAATTGATTTTAGATCTCTACCTTTCCCACTTTCTTCATCAAATTTTCCTTTGACAATCGAGGAAAATCCTCATCGTTCACCTCTGGAACGGAACTCACAATCTTTTTCTCAACCACAGACTCCTCTGATTTTATGGAATCAGATTCATTGTCATAACAACTATCTGTTTTAACAACCCACTTTTGTTTACTCAAATCACCTCTTCTTTTGTAAAACCGTTTTGAACTTTCTCCTTCCTCAGAAGTAGAATTTTCAAACTTTTTAACATTTTTTACAGGTTGTTCTTTCTTATCAACACAAGTATTTCTCAAAACAGAGTTAGAAGAAACTCCGTGTTTTTTGTAGTTGGTCTTGGGGCAATTCCAAGCAATGTGTCCAACTTCCTGGCATTTGAAACAGGTTCTTCTGTCAACTCTTTGAGCAAACTTTCTCACATTCTTCTTCACTTCAGCAAGAAACTCTTGATTCGACTGCTTCCAGAAGGGTTTCTTTTGTTCATCCTCTGAACTTCCTCCTGAAATAAATTTTGTTTTTGGTTTATAAGTTTTCTGATTTTTATAATTTTCTGAAGAATTGAAACCAAGACCTTTCTTTTTGAGATTACCATTATGGTTTGATTTCTTTTGAAAACCATAACCACAATTATAACCCATTTTCTTGTTAACTCTCTGTTGAATTCTTGAAGAAGTGTACTTGTTAGGTTTTCCATCAAGATTTAAATCTTTTATTTCAGAAATATTAATTTCTGTCAGTTTGAAAACCTGTTGGATCATTTCAGTTTTTACACTTCTTATTGGAAATTCATTATCAGAATATAATTTGTCTGAATCATTCAAAGTATAAGCTACTTTGATTGAACCATCACTCAAATTAGATTTTGATAACAAGAATTCCTTATTGTAAACCCTCTTGACCGGCGAACTCGGACTCTTCTCAGACGAACTAGGACTCTTTTCTGAAGAATTTGAACTCTCAGATTTAGACTCCAACTTTGACTCTTCATCCGTATCCAACACCTAATCGACAACTTTCTTTATTAATTCAGACTCATGATTAGTGTCAGACGCTGTGAATGTAACATCAATATTGTCTGGTAATTCATCAATAAATTCAGACTTTAACTTGATGTTGACTGCCTTTTTTAGACGCTCTTCGTTAGGATTCCTTGGAGAATAAGTTTCATGTATCAGGGGCGGACATCTGTTATACTTGACACTTTGTGTCTTACCAGTATCTTCTTCTTTTTCTTTCTTCTTGAAATCTTCAAGACCTGCAATAGTAGGATAAACACGATCAATCAAATAATCACATGTAGTATAACTCAAAAGTAATCGTTTAATCCTTTCACTCTCAATCTTCTCAAGTTCCAAGTCTTGCTTCAGCTTAGCACAATCTTCAATATACTCATTGATGACGCTCTGCTTTGTCATTAATGTTGCGCTCATTTTTTCCATCGCCTTTTCAATCTCTGTATTCGTCTTTTTCAGACTATCCATTGTTCTATTCAGCACATCATATGATTCTTTCACATACTTCACATCAGACAATAAATCTTCTTTAACTTTCTCTAAATCAGCAATCTTCTTGTCTTTCTCCTCACAATCTTTGCAAGATTCTGAACATTTTAAACATGATTTTTCAACTTCAACCATTGTTTCAACTACCTTCTCAACTTCGATAGTCTTTTCTACTTCAACAAGTTTCTCGACTTCAACAATTTTTTCTATTTCGACAATCTTCTCTACTTCGACAACTTTTTCAATTTCAACTATTTTCTCTACCACTTTCTCCACTTCAACAAATTTTTCTATTGCATTTTCAGTCACTGTTTCAACTTTTGTTTCTCCAGCTTCTGTCTTCGCCTTTTCATCAGCGAGTAACTTTGCTGCTTCCAGTTCCCTCTTTAAGTGGGCAATCTTCTTCTGATTCAGCATCTCAACTTTATCTGCATAGAAAAAATTAAAACTGTCAGGATCAATGCTTTTTCTACATTTGTTAAGATATTCTTCCTCATCATCAGTATCAACATCACTTCCAAGATCTAGAAAAATTGGGATTCTTTTCTGATTAGTCTCATCTTCATCCTGAATTCTAGCAACAAAGCCTGAACCAGATGGAATGTAATTATCCCAGCTAAACCCTTCAGCAACAAATTCATCATCTTGATTAATGATACCAAAATAAGCTTTTCTATTTGCATCTTCGATCATTTTTCCATGATCAGTTTTATGATCTTTTTGTTGAGGCTGTTGATCAATCTGATGAAAAATTGATTTCTGATAATAATTGTTCTTTTCTTGATTCCCGGTTGCTTCTTGATTTTTGCATTCTCATTTAAAATGACCTTTTCCTTTTCAACGGAAACAAGTAACTTTAGATTTATCAAAACCCAAAGGAGAAGTAGCCATTCCTCGAAACTCATCTCTACCACTAATTTGTTGAAACTTTTCTGCTCTCCTACAAGCACTAGCTAAGCACCACTTTACATCCATCAACTCAAGTTCCTCTGCATCAATTTGGTCATAATCTTCTTTGGTAAGCATCAAATTTCCAATTTTGCCAGCAATCAAACTTTCATAAGATTCCAACATAGCAACGAGTGATGCCATATGTTGTTTGGCAATTTCTGGAGACAAATTCTGACCATTCTGAATGTTCAAAGTAACATTGCATTGCAGATTTGTTGAATTCGAGTGTTGAGGACTTGGTGTTGTATGATTCGGATCAAAGCTTGAGTATGAAGATGAAAATCCACCACTCTATGTCACATTACTATCCTTTGTTCCAGACGAACTGTTAGCACTAAAACCAGTTTGGATCTTCGGACTAGGGCTGGGAGTAGCCTCAAACTTGTTCCCTCGGTAATACAGACTAACATCTTGCTTAGCATTTGGATTTGTCATGATAGCAGTTTTCTGAATATCCAACTCATGCTCTTCAATCTTTTGAATAAATTGTGCCAAATTCATACTCTGAGACTTTCTTAAGTGTTTCACAATCATCAAATAAGTTCCCCACTTATGCTGTGGTAGTGCTTCAGCAAGTTTATCAACCCATTCCTCATCTTCTTTGTTTATATCCAATCTCTCCATTTCCAAAACAAGATGACAATATCTGTCAATGGTCTGTTTTGTTGTTTCATGATCAAAAGCCACAAACATATCAAAAGATTTCTTTAGTAATGGCTTTCTATTTTTAATCATATCTGCACTTCCTTTGAACTTTTGAATCAAAGCTTCCCAAATTGATCTAGCTGTACCATTATGTAGGAGTAAAACAAATATATATTCCTTAATCGCTTGTTGAAGAATACTGATCATCATTTTCTCACTTGTAAATTTCAATTTGTCACTCTCTGAATAGTCTTCAATTGCCTTTACAATCCCACGTTCATTCTTTGGTTTCTCATAATCTTTCAACAATGAACACCAAGCATCAAATTTGTATGCTTGTACCCAATTCTCGAATCGATTTTTCCAACCCTGAATATCTTCAATGTACATGAGTTTCGGTGGTTTCTGATGAGTACCCGTCTCATTCTCACAATATAAAGTCTCAGCAGCAGTAACAGGAGCAACCGGTGTCGCAAATGCATTGTAAAACTCTTCAGCCATGATTCGGAAAATTTGTTCATGAAGAAACAAGTTCAAGCGAAATGATAGTTCAAGCGAAACCTCTGTTCAAGCGAGAGTACAGCTGAAGTGAAATACCCTACTTCGCTTGAAACCAATACACCCTCAAGCGAAACCACAACTTGAAGCGAAACCAACACCCTGAAGCGAAACAAGGTGTAATTTCAAGCGAACCTTCAATTTCAAGCGAAAAGTGATAAAATCTCAAGCGAAAACACGCTTTCAAGCGAACTCTGATGAAATACTCAAGCGAAATGCTGCTGATGTCATTTTGCGATCTGTTTTCAAGCGAACTAACATAATTTTACTAGTTTTAAGCCGAATTAATGTCTAATTCTTTCAAGGATTACTTAAAACATAGTTTCGAACACAATATGTGAAATTCAGAACTTTTTGACCGTGAAAACTGTTTCAAATTCAAAAAGAAGGTGTAGAAGTCAGAAAAAATGGCTGTTTTTGGCAAGAACTCTTCTTCCTGAGCTCTGATACCACATGTAGGATCGAATCGCGACCTGAATGAGTCGTTCGAAAGAGCTCTAGTCCGCTTCAGAGGCGGAAACTAAGAAACGGATGTAAAAACAACTTGTTTCACTTAAATTTACCTTGTATATTGATTTCACACTAATTACAATCAAACAGCACTTCGACAACAATTCGGTACCGGAAGAATGAACTGATTCAAATGAAACCGCTTGAAGGGTTTATATAGGGACTGGGTTTCGCTTGAAAGTGTCATAATGACATCTCAAGCGAACTGGTCAGAGTTGGGTTCGCTTGAAACTGTCACATGACATTTCAAGCGATCACACTCACTTTAAGCGAACACGCATAAACTAAACCCTAAAATCTCCTAATTTCTCGTACAACGCGCCCTGATCTAACAATTCTAGCACTAGACTCGATACAAGACGAAGTTGACAGATGTATGCACTAACACTAATCTTGAGTATTTAGAGCCGTTCGGGTCTCCCTACATAGTTCTAGATCCAAGTGGCAAGTGTGGTTCAAAGAGCATAGAAGGCATATTTGTGGGGTATTCCAGTCCACTCAGACGAGTCTTTCTTCCAAGTCTCGGAAGGATCATCGAAGCACAGCATGTTGAATGGCGATTCAACTATGATGCCTTATGGGATTCATTTGATCTAGAAGAAGAGCCAGAGTTCTTTGATGATTTAGATATTTTACGAGAATATGAAGCATCTCAGGGAAGATTTCCAGCAAGGTCTTCTAAACGTTAACAACACACTTCCAACGATGATGAAGCCGGTCCCAGTAATACTGGAGAGAATGATAAAGTTCAGCAAACTCCGACTACTTCAGAACGCGAGTCTGCTCCTGAAATTCAGACGGCAGTCAATGATGATAATTCAGAATCTGATGATAATCCTTCTTTTGATCGTGGTGATTCAGAATCTGAGGGGGAGCAGATCCAATCTTCAGTTCAGATAGTTCTTGACAATGAAAATGTTGCGGATCAGAATGTTACAAATTTGGAAGGCGAGGTGGATGTTCCTGGTGAAGTTATGCCGAGGACTCTTTCATACCACCCTGAGGAGTTGATAATACGAGAGCTGCAGTCAGGAGTTCGCACAAGAAGCCAAATTGACCATGGCCTTACTTGTTTTTATACTAAAATTGCTCCTTTACAAACTAAATTCTCACTCAGTTGCTTTATTTCGCAGATTGAACCTCGAACATATAAAGAAGCACTGACGGAAGAATCATGGGTAAACGCGATGCAAGAGGAGCTGGGTTAATTCGGGAAACATGGTGTATGGAAGCTTGTGGATCTTCCTGACGGACACCGAAAGATAAACACAAAATGGGTTTTCAAGTGTAAAAGAGACGATTGAGGAGTGATAATCAGAAACAAAGCTCGACTCGTGGTCCAGGGTTTTAGTCAGCAAGAGGGGATAGACTTCACAGAGGTTTATGCTCTAGTTGCTCGACTCGAAGCCATCAGAATATTCCTTGCTTTAGCTTCATGGAAAGGTTTTAAAGTATACCAGTTAGATGTTAAGTCGGCATTCCTTTATGGAAAGGTGAAAGAGGAGGTATATGTCGGTCAGCCACCGGGCTTTACTGACCCAATCCACAAAGACAATGTTTACTTGCTAGACAAAGCACTACATGGTTTGCATCAGGCCCCGAGAGCCTAGTACGAGACGCTCTCTCAACACTTGCTTGCCAACAGTTTTAACTGAGGAAAAGTGGACGATGTCGTCTTCACTAAGGAAGTCGATGGGCATTTACTGAACGTTCAGGTATATGTTGATGACATAATTTTCGGGTTAACAAATGAAAAACTCTGCAAAGATTTTGAACAAGTGATGAAGCAGAAGTTTGAAATGTCGTCAATGGGTGAGATGAAGTTCTTCCTAGGGCTACAAGTTGATCAAATGCCTGAGGGAACTTTCATACATCAAACGAAATACGTTTATGACATTTTGGAAAAATTTGGGATGTTTGAAACGGCGCCAATGCCCACCCCATTAGCAACGAATCATGGTATAAACCTTGATCTCACCGGAGAGAAGGTCGACGAAACGCTATACCGCTCAATGATTGGTTCACTGATGTATTTGACCGCATCAAGACCCGACATCATGTACCCGACATGCCTCGTGGCCCGATATCAGTCAAGCCCTAGAGCGTCGCACACGTCTATCGTCAAAAGGATTCTACGCTACCTGAAAGGAACCCCAAGCCTAGGGTTGTGGTATCCCAAAGTAGGTGACTTCATGCTCGAAGGATACTCAGATTCTGACTTCGGTTGCTGCAAACTTAACACAAAATCAACAACTGCAGGATGCCAATTTTTCGGACCCCGACTGGTCACGTGGCAGTGTAAGAAGCAAACCTCTGTTGGTCTATCAACATGTGAAGCAGAGTACATATCTGCCAGCAGCTGCTGCTCGAAGATCCTGTAGATTCAGCAACAGATGTGCGATTACGGTTTGCAATTTCTTACCTCTCCTATATTTGTTGATAATGAGGCTGCAATCAAAATAACGAAAAATCCGGTACATCACGCTAAAACTAAACATATAGAAATTCTTCATCACTTCATACGCGACTGTTATGAAAAGAAGTTGATACGAATAGACAAAATCCACACTGACGAACAAAAGGCAGACTTACATAACAAAGCTTTTGATAAAACCACTACAGACGATGTTGAGAAGCAGACTGCGATGGTTTGTCGATATTTTAGTTGTTTTCGTCTTTAGGGGGAGATAGATATTTCTTTCTGAAAATACAAAAACAATAAAAAATGCTAAAATCCAAAAACATGAGATATTTTCAAAATTAAAAAACAATAGAAAACCAAAAAGAGTTTGTGTAAAAAAGGGGAAATGATAGTACATCAGCTACACAGTTACAGTATGCTAAAGAAATGTAATGTTTTAAAAGCAGTTAAGCAGTCTCGCTGATGATATGCCGATAGGTTTTTACACACTTAGTAGACTGTTTTGGGATACAAACATAAAATCATTTCTTGCTTATTTCGTGGGGAACATCTCTCGGATATATAGGTAACCCCTAAAATCTTGTTTGAAAGATTTTCTATTTCTAATATACTAGGTCTATGTGCTTGATGATATCTGTGGTATTTTACTAGGACTTCTGATTTTGCGGAAGCAATAGCCTAGTCCTCGTATAATACTATGCACTGCTTTAATCCTTAAAGCCTCCCCTCAGCAAAAAAAAATGATAAACATTGCAAAATGCTAATCATGTGCTGTTGAAGAAAAGATCCCCAAGAGGGACACACCGAAAGATGAGCCATCGTCTCTTTGTCGGAACGGTAGTTCTAACCTGAGCTCTTATGGACTCGCACTACCCTTTACAGATATCATTATTGTACATTCACCTGTAAGACTGAATATAGAGATCTGGATACGAGAGTATATTCTGAGGTGGGGCACGCGTATAAGTTAAGTTCTTAAAATACTAAATCATATCCTGAATAAGTTGAAATTTGTGTGAAAATTTAAAAGGATTAGTATATCGGCAATCTAAGTGAATTGTTTAATACTTAGTGTGTTAATAAAGCTCAACGGTACTTGTAACTTGTCAAGCAGCTGATATGATCCTCTAACACGCTCACCAAAAATATGTTTGTAAATAGTTTTTCTGTTTACTTTACTTTATTGCATTTTAATTTCAGTTGAGCATCAAAACCCAAAAAGATTTTAGTGTGTTTCAGCAAAAACTTTCTTAAAAAAATCTCAAAAAGATTTTATTTTTCTACCTTAGTTTTTCGACAGACCAAAGTAGAAAGCTGATCTTTAGATTCTCAGTCATGAAGCAAAGCAGGAAGTTTTCTGAACTGGACAACAGGGTTGGGAGCTAATCTTGAAAAGATTGAGATTCTCATAAGTCAAAACAAGTTCATTAAGTTGTTACTTGTACAAATTTCAGAAAAGTGTTGAACAAAATGTCAGTTGTTTCGTTTCGGGTCAACCAAGGTCATTAACTTGGACTTGGTAGACAAATTGAGTGCCTAGGGTCATTAAATTAGACCTAGATACTTGAGTGGATTTCTAAAACTGACTAAACCTGATAAAACGTCAAAAAGACAAATCAAAAGGTCATAAAGTCAAAAGAGAATTTGGTTCGGATGACAATCCGATCGGATGGCCATCCGAGAGGTGGTTAATGGCTATAAAAGAAGGTCATAGTGTCACAGTCAATTTCATTCGTTCGGATCGCCATTCGCATCATACTCAAACTCTCTGATTCAAACTTGATTGATTTTCACACTCTTGCTTTCCAAACTTCATTGGATTGTTGGCTTGCTCAACCTTCACAATGGGAAAGGTAAGTTTACTAACTTTCACCGTCAAATTTTGAATATTGTGATGTTTATACAAGGTGTCAGCGGCTGTTAGTTTATAATCTTAGATCTAGGCCTTATTATTGATTTCTGGTAGAATCTGAACATAGGGTTTTGTTCATAGGCATTAGATCTATAGATTCACCGAAGGAATTTGATTAAAACATCATAGATTTGAATCTAGGAGAGATTATAGGTGTTGGCTTTTGGACCACATTTTGTCAAATTAAACCCAAACCAGGTCGAATTAGAGAAATCTAAACATAGGGTTTTGTAAATCGGCAAAAACTCTACGTGAAAGTGTGTTCAATTTTGTAAATTTGTTAGAAAATTTTTGACATTCATATTGTATTCAAACTGTTCTTCATGTTCAGCTGATCGAATAGCAGTTCGGTCGGATGGCTATCCGATCGGATAGCCATCCGATCCAATGTATATCTGTGTGTTTGAATATTTTTCTAAGTATTGACTGTTTGTACATGCTTGGTTCATGCTTTATCTGTTAACAAGGTGTTTTTGGAAAGAATGGCAACTCAATCGGATGGCAATCCGATCGGATGGCCATCCGATCCAAAACACTCATTCATATGTTTATCTGTCTTATATGCTCATATGATTGTCATTTTGATCGAATGGCAATCTGATCAGATGACAATCCGATCGGAAGGCCATCCGATCCAGAACACATTATGACATACCAGTTCATCATTCTGATTACCTTGTTATTGATCGAATGGCAATTCGATGGGATGACAATCCAATCGGATGGCCATCCGATCCAAATCATTCACTCACATGTTTAACTGGTCAAAGGAGCTGAATTGTTAACATTGATCGAGTGACAATCTGATTGGATGACAATCCGATCGGATAGCCATCCGATCCAAATACTCATGTCTTGTGTTATTGTTGATCTTTATGGATTTGGCAATCCGATCGGATGACCATCCTATCGGATGGCCATCCGATCCTTCAGTACTGTATAGAGTGATAGAGTGAAACTTTCTAGGCAAGAGCATCAGATTGTCATAAGGCTTACAACATTTACCGTATTTTAGAAGTGAATTATGCAAATATGGAGCCTTTCAAAGACATGACAAAGTTTTTGAGGGAGAGTATAATTAACAAGGCGTTGACTGATAGAACAAAGGTTTATGAATCACATGTTAGAATGTTTTGGAAGTCGGTAAGTGTGACACCTAGGTCACTGCGACCATCAAACAAATTCCAAACCAATGAAATATTGTATTTCATACTTTGGACGTGTATAAATATGTGTATCTTTTGCACATATCAACTCTTGTTCGATTTCAAGCTCTAAATCGCTTTCTGGAAGGTTATACGCGCGCTGATGCGTAAATATAACCAGTTTAATGCAACAAACACTCTGGAATAGTGACATATACTTAACATACCTTAAATAACCTTTACATAACTTAGAAATAAGTTTTGAAGGCTTTGGTATGGCAAAATCAAGATAAATCGCTTATAGGGACTAAACTTGACAAACTGCGAAAGTATGCCAATTTGAACTGTAACAGACATTCCGGAACATGACCATAAGTTAAACATACCATAAATATCCTTTACATAGCTTAGAAATAGGCTTTGAGGTGTTCGGTATGCTAAAATATACTTTTGGGTCATTCAGGGACTAAAAGTGTCAAAAAGTGCACAAGTTTGTATTTTCGCGCATAACTTACGTTCTGAATACATCCAGACATCCAAAAATTTATGTAAGCACTAAAATATTTTATTATAGTGTTTGGCTTGAGAAAAATCCATTCGTCGCGTCATTTGGATCGTTTTTCGCGCTTGTGCGCATTCCGTCGTAATTAAGCGAACATCGCGTTCGTACGACCAAACGAACCAACATCCGGCATATTTTTGAGCATGTTTCATGTCCACAATGTTTAGGAATCAATTTAGGGCCTTAAAGTTGGCTTGACGGGCCTTAGAAGTGCCGGAAATAAGCTTAAACACCAACAGGGACCAAAGCTGTCAAAATGCAAACATGTTTCTGATCTGTGCAGGCCAGGCGGCCCGCGTAAGATCAGTGTGTCCTTTACGTGGCCTGCGTCAGTGTCCCAGATCAGATAAGATCGATTAGTCAGCAGATTATAGCTGTTAAACTCACAACCACAAACCCACACTTGCCCTTTCAGTTCATGAGAGGCCATTTTTAGTTACCACAACTTTCCAACAAGTGTACGCACGAGATTCGATCACGTTTTCCAAGAAACGATCTTAACGGTTCGGGAAATACTATAAATACCCCACCCCCATTTGCTTCAAAACCCACTAGAATCTGATCTAATGTGCTCTAAGTTGAAACCTTTGTTTCATACCTGAGCTATTTTGATCTAGATTAGCATTCGGGGACCCTTTGTAAGTGTTCCTTCGTTCTTTTATTGTTTTTCGAGTCCGAAAATCAAACTTTGTTTGACTTTCTGCATTGACCAGTTCATGGTCAATGCGAAGTTCAAACGAACTTCGCAACGGGATTGTAATCACGATGGTTATAGTCCCTTGTGACTATGCCTATTGATTACCACGTTGTCTAGGGTCGTAAGGGTAAGCGATCTAATAAATCGCTTATACCTTCGAACCCGACCCATTTGGTCGATCATTAGGATCTGACCAAACACATTAGGTGACCAAAGTATATAGGGAATAACCTTCCGAGGTTATACTTTATGGTCGCTTCGTTTAAGTAGTTGTATTATAGGTAGTTTATATGGCTTAGGTAAATTACCAAAATACCCCTTTGATGCCAAAATTCATTTTAAACATATGTAACATAACTTTTGACATCTAAACTGATTTGACAACAATATTAGACATGTTAAGGCATATGTTACTTGTCATAGGACTAGTTAGGCGGTCCGAACGCGTTTCACGCGAACGACGCGTTAAAGTAGCATAAGCTACCTAAACGGGTCGTAATGGGTCGTAAGCACTTATGTTAGGTTTCATTTAGTATGTAGGCTTTGTTAAACCATATTACACGAGTCTCCATACTCGTTTGTTTTACGAACCCTCATTCTATCCGATCCTCCGAGATAGGTCCGGTTTATTAACATAGTTACCTATATTAGGTGCCGTTTGATTCCGTGATCTCTAGCATTGCTTGGTGGTTATCTTAGGACTTCTGAGCAATCTCAAGTGAGTACATAGACCCCTCTTTTACTGTTTTCCAAACTGTTTTGGGGTGAAACACATGTGCCTACCTGTTACTTTCATGCTTTCCTGTTTTCACATCGTATACTTGCTATGCTTATTAGTACATTTATAGTACATGATTTCAATACATTTTATGCTATGTATGCCCATTGTGTGCATACTTAGTACATCACTTTACAATACATTTCATGCTATGTACGCCCATTGTGTGCATACTTAGTACATTGTTTTACATTACACTTATGTTATGTATGTCCATTACGTGCATACTTAGTACATTGTTTTACATTGCATTTTTGTTGCATATGCTCATCCAGCATATGAACACATTATACTACATTTTGAACCGTTGTAACCATTTGACTATGTAAACCGTCGTAACCATTTAATTATATGAACCGTTTGTAAACTGTTGAACCGTGTGAACCGTTTGTAACAGTTGAACCATGTGAACCATTTGTATCTGTTGACATGATTTACATTTGACAATAGACATTTGACTATACATAAACATTTCTACATTTGATAAACATTACATCTTGGTGGTTTGGTTTGAGTAAGTGATTTAAGTAACGAGGCGTGTGTAATATGATACAAGCATGGTGGATACGCCGCTGGTACTTCCTATATATAAGTGTTTGTATGGTATCACATATTGTAGCGTTATTTGAATCATTTCAATTTGAGACATATAACATTTTATACAAATAACATACTTTTCACAAGACATTGAAAACTCATTTTACATGGTTATTCATTTAACCATACATTATTCTCTTATTTATACATATCATTTGATCTTATCGTTTTTTTCAAATGATTTACAAGACAAAGCAAATTACAAGGTTCATGACTAAACATTTTCTCAAACATAAGTCATGAATTCTGTTTTCACAAAACCTATGTATCTCACAGGCATTTTTATGCTGACGTACCTAATTCACATGTGTTTTCAGGAGATGATGCATAGGACTTATCAAGATATACTTAGGCGGACCTGTGCCTTAGTGACTTAAAACGAGACAAGAACTAGTTAATTTATGTTATGTACTCTTTGGTTCTTGTTTATAACAATGTAAACTTTCATGTTTGATTAATAAAACGAAACTTCAATTGCCTTGGATTTGAAACAATTAATTCTGTTACAACACTCCCCGATGTTTCCGCCACGTTTTGTATGTTCTACGTGGTCGGGGTGTGACAGAAAAGTTGGTATCAGAGCCAATGGTTATAGGGAATTAGGTTATTAGTAATACTTTGACCTAGTCTATAACCTTTCTAGGACCCTAACGCGAGTTTACTTGCGTTTAGTCATAAAACAATACCGTCACCTATCCTTAGGCGACGACCACAACAAGAACATAAATTTCAAAACCGCTTGGAAAACTAATCATCTGTTCTAGGATGATTGATTACTAGGTTTTGAACCCTCTATTGTAAGGTTTTGAACCCTCTGTTATAAGGTTTTGAACCCCTTTGAGTTTTCAAAACCTCGTCAAAGTTTTGGGTCCAAAATAGTGTGAACACGTGGAAACTGGAAGAGTGAATGCCTGTACCCTGAGTTTTCTGTCTAAGGCTAGAGTGTTCGTACAAATCCACATAATCGGACCAGTCACTCTTACCTGGGAACTCTTGGGGTGAGTGTCCACTTATAGGCGAGCATGTCTTCGCGATACACTATGAGGATCTATTTGCTTTGATTCAGCCTTTGTGTTGTTTGTTTGCTTCGTGGTTCAAACAAATGACCATCAACCATGATTTTGGTCGGTACTTGTAACATCCTATTCTTACCCAATGCCATTTCATTTGTTTTCTTTCTTGTTTCTCTTTTAGAATGCCTCCTCGACGCGAAAACCAGATAGCGACTGTCGAACTGGCAGAAATCATTGCGCAGCAAATGGCTGCTCAATTCCCAAACCTCTTTGCTCAATGGAACCAAGCCAACAACAACAACAATGGTCCATGCAATTTCAAGAGTTTTAACTTGGCTAAGCCACTCAAGTTTAGTCTTTCTGAGGGAGCGACTGGGCTTCTTCCATGGTTCGAGAGCATTGAGAATACTTTCCGCCACGTGCAGTGTCCTGACAATCGCAAGGTCGAGTTTTCTTCGAGTGTGTTCCAGAAGAGGGCCCTTACGTGGTGGAACGGGGTTATGAGAGATCGTGGTGCTGAAGTTGCTCTAGCACAGACATGGGCTGAACTTAGGGCCCTCATGATGAAGGAGTTTTGTCCTCGTCAAGAGATCAGGGCCTTGGAAAGGGAATTCGACAATTTGAAGCAAGATAGCGGTGAGCATCGAGCCTACACGGACCGTTATGAGGAGTTAAGTCTGTTATGCCCAAACATGGTCACGCCTTTGGATAAGGCAATCGAAAAGTACATTGATGGCCTCCCTGACTCAATACAAGACATTGTGACTGGTAGCAACCCTACTACAGTTAGACAGGCCATTGAGCTATCTGCAACCTTGACTGAATCAAAGATCAGGAAAGGTAAACTTTTCCGAAAAGGTGACAAGAAACCGGTCGAAGAATCGAACCCAATCGAGGAATCAAAGACCATGGATGAACTGGCTGGATCCTCTAAGAAGTCAAAGAAGAGAAAGGCTTCTCAGAACTTCGCCGTGGTCGCTCACAATGATCAAGCCGTCCCCAACCAACCAGCTCAACCCCCTGCCAGGAAACCCTACAACGGAACTGCACCCTTGTGCAACCAATGTGGTCTACATCATCATGCTGGTGTGAAGTGCCGCACATGCCAAGTTTGCGGACTTATAGGTCATACAGCGAGGGTTTGCCCAACAGCAGCTGCACCAAATCAAGTTAACAACAATCCTGCTCAAACTCGTTTTCCACCGGGGTCTTGCTACAACTGTGGCGAGATGGGCCATTTTCGTAGGGATTGCCCAAAGCTTGCTAATGCAAATCCAGCGCAGGGATGAGTATCTGACCGACAGAAGATAACGCTGTTTAGAAAATAATCGAGCCTTGTGTATTATTTTCTTTTGTTATAACGATCTATGAAACAGTTGTTGTTATTGTTGTTATAAATAAATCTTTCATTTACATTTTAATATGTTTATGTGGTTGCATGTATAAACATATCCTCTACAATACCAACAATCAAGGAACCATATTCCTTGAAGAACAGACTACCCCAAATTTCTTCCATTGTATGATCTCTTGCGTTTTCCACGAAAATCCTAAGTACCCGTTTCTTCCAAGAGAAATGAGGTACGAGGTGCCAAGTTAATAGCAATCAATAACAAGATAATAACAATTAAACAATGTAGGTACCTCTCGAGGATGAGATAAAAACCTTTTCCTTGTTATATCAAACACACTAGCGAGTGCGGAATCCAAGCTAGCATGCAACCGAGAATGTATACGAGAACAAGCACAAACACAACACACAAGATTCACCGATTAACACCACATGTATTAATACGAATGAAGGGTCCGGTTACAAGCTCAATGTTTACAGATATGTTCTATAAACTCTCAAAGTGTGTGTGTGCCTTCAACAGAATGCTCTCACTCTGCCTTATCTCTCTTTCGAACTCCCTAACTGAACACAACACATGGGTATATATACCCGACACAGCAGGTCTGGTCGAAGGATCAGATAGATTGATCGACAGATCATCTGTCGACCAGAAAGCCCATCGAAAGATCACATTCACCTCGAAGGATGATATCCTTCGAGGTCTATCCTTCGTGGTCATCTTTCGAGCTCATCATCATCGAAGGATATAAGTAATCCTTCGATGACCATCCTTCGACTCAGCCATCTTTCAACCAATGTGCTAACTGTTTGGCCAAGTCAAACCAGGAGGATGGTTGACTTGGTCAAACTTACATTGAACGCACATTGTAACAAACTAAGACGTAACCCAGCCTAACATAAGACATCGTTTTGTATCATGACGAAATACAGACAAAGTACAGACACAAGAGCACCAACAAACTCCCCCTTGGCTGTAGCTTTGTCTCGATCTTCGTGTCTTCAAGTCTTCAAGGCCGAGTCGAACCGAGCCGAGTCGCGTCCACACAAAGTGCATCAACAAACTCCCCCTTGGACGCTACTCGTGATGGTTCATCTTCTATGTCTTTCATGTCGGAGGATCTTCAAAGTCTTCACGTCTTGAAAGTAGAAAGTGTATCAACAAACTCCCCGTTTCATGTAGAAAGTGTGTTGACAAACTCCCCCTTAGATTGAACTCTCCATTGAGTCATGCTCGTGAATCGTTTGACTTGTCAATTCTTCAGATCCTTGTGGTGTTGATGAAGGGACAGCGGCAACTCGATCATTTTATCCTTTGAGTGCCTCCACTTCGTGTCTTCATTCCAAAGCTTTTCATCGAACATGTTCTCCTCGCCTTTAGCATCTGCACATGCAAGAAAGCTAAACGCATAATGAGAACACCCGCTTGGAATGTAGTTAACATTTAAACTAACGACACGTATGAGATCAAATCTCAATCAACCACCAACCGACAGCAGTTTGAAAGTTTAGAAAAATATTCATTTTAATCCTTTAACTTTCAAAACTCGTTAGCTTCGACTGTTTATGAAGATGCAATTGTTTTCCGGCTTACGATCAGGATTTTGGGTAGGATAGACTCGAGTTCCAACATCGGTCAATCAAAAATAAACTAGAAGCAAAATCTTTTTGGATTTTATAAAGTTTATATTAAAACACACCTAAAATCCTTTTGAAATTTTCATTTTTCAATGTAAAGACGGAAAGCAATAAATAAATATATACAAAGATACATAAACAGGAAACATTAAATAAAAATTTACAGACAATCTTTTTGCGAGTTTCGAGGGTAAGAGAATCATATCAGTGTACGGTCATGTCCAAAACGCTCTTGTTGTTCTTTTAGTTAACATTAAGATAAGCATCCTATAACAATTATCGGTATTGTTGTCCACATAAGCTCAACTTATCATTTGTAATCATGGCGAGGGGATACGTTAAGGTATAATTTATACTTACCGACCGGTGTTCATCCACATCACGACACATTCCCGTATCAAGGTATGCACGAGGATTCATCTTACCGGTGAGTATACCGATTATCATCTGTTTGACCGTATATGATGTGAGATTCTCACTTATTTTGATTGAAAACAAGCCCTATGTGATATAATCACTTATTGATGAGGAACTTGATTTTCAGAATGCATGAGGGCACAGGAGCAAGTCCGTGAACAGGTCAGTACTTTCGTACAGCAGAGAGACGAACTTGACTCCCGGAGGAATGTGATATATTATCACTTATTTGTTTGGACATGTGATTGTTGATCACTTATTGAGGTCGTATGCAATATGTACACGTATGTATGGTATCATGGAAGATCTAGACTTGCGTCCCCATTATTTTTCGGTAAAAGATACAACCATGATACCCAGATGATAAGCAGCATAAAGACCGAATATCTCAGAACCTCGGCAATCTCTCAAACAAAATTTCGGTACTAAGACCATATGCCAATGAATGGTTCCCACCCAGTCTTCAGTCGATTTAAGTTTATATCACCCTGCACACTTTAAAATGATTGTGAGCCTACCGATACATCTTATATAGGGCTGCTTATCGTTTTTCATTTAAGGTTTAAAGAGGTTTAGACAGACCACTGATGTACTATCATTTTCTCTTTTGCTCGCCAGGAAACTCATTTTTGCTTTTCTATTGTTTTTGTGTTTTTGAAATTTTTCAATGTTTTTGGATTTTTCAAAGTTGGATCTACTCCCCCTAAAACCAACAAACTATGACAAATTTAAAAGACACAAGGATATTTACAAAAAAAAAAATGATTTTCCGATGTTGGTTAACTCATGTTCTACCTCAATGCCGTTTACCAAAATTAAGTTTTAATCAGAAATGATTTAGCGAATTTTGGAAAAATCAGTTGGCATGTCAGCGGTGCAGACCATGACAGCATTGTCTGGCCAAAGAGTGCTTAACGAGATAATAATTCACAAAGCAGCTTAAATATCGACAAGTATAGGAGAGATTAGAAATTTAAAACCGTATCCTGCAACTGCATTGTGCATTGCAAGGAATCTGAAAGCTCTCCCAAACTGGATATCCACCCGGTGTGGATTTCAAAGTCGATTCTTTGTAGCTACTTAGAAATCTCTTGACAGCAACAAGATCAGAAACCTTTGGGTCCGGCTGGTCGTCCACATTGCACCAGCGAAGGTCTTTGTCTTTCTCTTTCAGAAGTAGTGTGCGGTTGTTCAACCCATGCCAAGGCGTCCGCACACCCGGTTGGTTTCATCAACAAACACATTTTCTTCAATCACACCACGAAGAAATGTACACTGCACGTTCATCTTGTCGATTGTGAACTTCAGACGTGCTGCAGGTGCATACATTTCATTTGAATCTATCCCGGGGACCCGATCAAAGCCTTGAACATTCACATTTTGAAATGATTTTCATTTTGTCGAAGCTTTTCAATTTCTTTCATCAGACATTTCTTTTTCCCTTTTCTCTTCCTCTCCATCAAAGGCAACAATTTCTTCTGTCGCCTATCTTGTGCAAGGATGCTCCACTATCAACAATCTTACGACTATCGAAAGTTCCTCCTGGAATATCCTACACACTCACTCAAAAATTAGTTGGAGAGAGGGCCCCAAGCCTTTGTGGACTTGGGTCGTCCTTGATCATCAAGAAAAGTGATTTCAATCACTTGATGATTAGGAAAAAGAACCTGCGGTGCTCCCCCTGATTGAATTACCTGTTTTTGTTTCCAAGCTGTTTGTTCTTTACAGTATTTGCATTAATTGTTTTAGCATTTACTGGTTTTACAGTTTTGGGTTTTGCTTGAACAGGTTTTTCTTCTTTGACCTCTGATTTTAAGGCCTTCTCAATTACCTTTTGATTCTTTTGTTTTAACTTCTTTTCCCTTTCTTTCAAGACACGTGGGTCTTGTTTCGGGGAAAATGAACGTTTTTGGTAATTGGTTTCTTGGGGAGCACTTGTTTTTGTCTTCAACTTTTGCAGGTATGGACAGTATCTTACAATATGCCCAATTGTGCCACACTCAAAGCACATTCTCCGCTCTACAAACCTCGGAGAAACACGTTGATGACCAGACTGAGAACCAGACAATGAACTTTGTGATCTAGACGTGCTTGGACCTAAATCACATCCGTTGGTGTGTTGGGTGTAATTATTCTGATCATTTCGTTTTAAAATTCTAACTTGTTTTATAAAATCAAGGTTAGATTTATCCTGAAATGTTTCAAGTTTGTCTGAACCCGTGGATCCAACAAAGTTCACTTTCGGTTCTCTTTTCTTAACAGGAGCTCTTTTGTTTTGCACCCATTGTTGTTGAACCTTAGGTGCTTGAACATTCTTGTTTTGAGCCTTCTTTCCCTGTCCCTTACCCTTTCCGGAGTTGACTTGTTGTTTTCGCTCAGCTTGTAGTTTTTGGTTTCCGTACTGTTTTCTAATTTGTTCACACGGAATTGGATCACATTGAGTGACAGTAACTTTGCCACTTTTGTTCCCCAAAAACTTATCAGTGCATCCTTCAAAAATTTGCTCAATTAAATCTTGATTTACATTTTTAATTGGAAAATCTTTGTTAGAGTAAATTTTGTCATCTCCTTTGAGCGTGTACAACAAGTTACTCCCTTCAAAACTTGATACACTCGACTCCATTTCTTTTGACATTTCAGTCTCACTCGGTTTCACTGGTGGATCACACAGGATGTGATTCTCAATTGGAATATCTGTTGTAACCGAGTTAGACTGTTGTTTCACAATTACTTCAGATTCATCATCCGAAGAATCAGCATCCTCAACAGTGGGAGGACTCTGTTCCTTAACACATGATGAATCTGTCACATTCTCAGATTCAGATTCAGTTTCAGATTGGCCCGAGGATGATGTACCAGTTGTGAACCCGAGGCCTGCTGCAAAGTCATCTAGACCGAGTGGCACAGTAGGTTCAAAACGGGGCATATACTCGTCATCAGGCAATTTGGAGTAATTGTGATTCATTGGAGGAGGACATGATTTGAATCCCATACACTTCTTATCCCCCTTTTTCTTTTGAACATCAATAATGTGATCCAATACATAGCGGGAATTGGAATAACTTTCCAATTTCTGCTTGATTGTTTCACATTCACATCGAGCGGTGGCCAATTCTACCATCTGCTTTTCAATTGTGTCTATAAGATCATTGTTAGCATGTTGTTTTCGCAAAACAGCTTTTTGTAATTCTGTAACATCATGTCTTAATGACGCAATTGTGGTTTTAAATTCCTTTTCATTTCTGGTTAAAAACACGTTAGCTTCAGCTGCTTTAGAAAGGTTTACAATCAATTCTTGATTGTGTTTGGATAGGATTTCAATCTGACCTACCTGTTCAGCATATTTAACATTTAAACTATCACAATTTTCACAGCTAACTACAGTGGGTTCATCGACACATACCTGACCTGATGAACTGTCGACATTAGCCATAAAGGCTGAATGGAGAGAAGACGAAGAGTAAGCAGCTTGATCCTTCAAATTAGATCTTCTTTCAGCTCCTGCTGCAGCTTCTTCCAAAAGCTCATCAAAATCTGCATCGACTGACGTTGATGCACTAGATGTCTCATCCACATGATCATTTCCTGAAGTGGAGGACTCTTCATCCGAGCTTCCACTATAACCAGAACTGTCTTCATCTCCAGAAGATGCAACACCATTGGTGGAAGATTCTCCACCACTGGCGTGCTTTAAATCCTTTACGACTTCAGCAAAACATGCTGTTCCACCATTTCCTCCTTCTCCAAGCTGAAGCGACCAATCACAACCCTCATCTATTTGAACCAATAACCCCCGGTTGGTATTTGATGACCCTGCTTGGCCTTGGTTGTTGACAGGTATCAACGTACGAACATTGTTCCTGTTCTGGTTCTGCTGGTTGCCTTGATTTCTGAAGGGGTTTTGGTTTCCATGCTGAGCTGGTCTTGTGCATTCCCTTTTGAAATGACCCCGTTCACCACAGTTAAAGCACGTTACAGCTTGCTTGTCGAACCCATACTTGGTGTCTTTCTTGCTTTCCAAGTTGGTTCTCCCCGTCCTTTCCATAAACTCCTTTGCTCTTCGAATTGCACTAGCAAGAGCCCATTTGATATCCATCATTTCAAACTCTTCTTTATCCACTTGCTGATAATCTTCATTGGTGAGATTGACATTCCCAATCTGACCTGCGATCAATCCACTATAAGCACTAACCAAGGTGTTCAACATCTCCATATGCTCCTTGGCTACTTCGACACTGACTTTGGAAAAGTTGGAAGTGTCTAATCTAACTGTGTTACGATTAGAAGTGGCTTGAAAGTTTGAAGAGCTTCCATAAAACCCTTGCTGTTGCGGTTGTTGCTGCTGAGCTTTCGGTTGCACATTCGGTCTTGAAAACATCGTGTAGGCTGAAGGATCAAACTGATCTGTTGTTGAAGGTCCGGTGTTAGAAACGAAAGCTGTTTGAAGCTTCGCGTGTTGAGAGGCTGGTCTTTCTCCACTGATACCTCCTGCAATCCCAAAGTACATTTCTGGATTTTGAGGAGTTTGTGTTCTTTTTGCCTTCAGCTTTTCTTCTACATCCTTATTCTCCAATTTTTGAATCAACTCATAAACGTTGATTGTGTCTAGAACACCATTTTCTTTGAGAATTTCAAGATAACTGCTCCACTTTGCTGGTAAGCTATCAGCGAATCTCTTCACCATTTCTTGTGGAGTGGCAGTGACTCTAAAACCAAACATCTCGCTCAACAAGTGATGAAACCTTGTAGATAACTCTGCCAAAGTCTCATTCTCCATACACGTGAAACCTTCAAACTCTTTCTTCAGTAATGCTTGCTTGATCTTTCTAGATTGAGCATTTCCTTCACACCGTAACGTGAGCATATCCCACAAGCTTTTAGTAGTCGTGCAGTAAACAAACTGGTGGTAAATGTCTTTATGAAGAGCTTGTGTGAGAATCATGAATGCCTTCTTTTCTAACTCAAATTTCTTCTTATCATCATCAGACATAGTGCTGTAAGTTTCTGGATTAGATCCTGCAACTTCCAAATCACTATCAAATGCGGTGAAGAAGCACATCCATAGATCTTGACCTTGCCCCTGAACGTAAGTTCTCAGCCTTTCTTTCCACCATCCCCAATCATTGATATGATTTAGCTTTGGCGGTTTCGTGCTTGTACCAGTTTCACTGTCGTTCTGCATCATAGATTGAATGTTGTTGCTTTGATTTGTGACCAATGCCCATTGATTTGCAGTTATCATTGCAGCTTGAGGTGGGACAATAGCCTGCATCCATGCTTTGCTGAAATCTGACGCAGATTGCGTAGCGGATGATTGCGTAGCTGATGATTGTGGAGTTAGAGTCCACGCGGATGGGTCCCACTGACCGTTTGTTCCCATTTTATGAAAATTAATATATTAAGTGAAAATTGATTTAAAAATGAAAACAAGTTTTCTGTTTAAAAAGAAATTTTCACAAACTATGTTAATTTCAAATGATAACACCAGCCGAAAGATCCTTGATCGAAAGACCTGAAAACACAAACTGTTAAACTAAAACAAACAAGGATCGAAAGATCAAACTTTGTTCGAAGGATCAACAGTGTTCGAAAGATCACTGTTGAGTTTCGAGCATTGACTTCGAAAGACTCTCCAATCGAAGGATCCTTGTCTTTCGAATAAGACCTGTAGACCGAAGGATGAACACGAAAGATGACTTCGAAAGACTCTCCAATCGAAGGATCCTAGTCTTTCGAAAATGAGCAGAAGACCGAAAGATGTATGTTTCGAAAATATTCCTTGGACCGAAAGATAAGTCTCACACTTCGAAGGATGCTCGAAGGATGACTATCTGTCGAACCTCCTTTGGTCGAAAGATGATCTTTCGACTACGAAGGATATCTTTCGAACAGCTCTGACACGGTTGACAAAGGGTGACAGGTTGGTGAAAAAGGTGATGGGTTGGTAAATCTTTCGGGAGAAAGTTTCGGCAGAAAGTATGGTCAGACCATGCTTTTCTGCAAAAACAGATTTTGTATGATTATTTTAATCAGTTCCCCCTATCCAATACACCAACAACTTTCGAAAATAACTAAACAAGATCAAAAGATGTAAACTTTGAAGAACACTTGAAGATATTATGAACACAAAGGGTTTTCCGGTAAAACTACAAACTTCCGAACAAGATTTAAACCGGATAAATAAAGTTTTTCAGAAAAAAATACAACTTTTCAAAACCCGAAAAACACCCAAGAACACCTCGGTTTTAACAAGGAGAAGAGCCAAAGCTCTGATACCACTTGTAGGTCCCTCTCGAGGATGAGATAAAAACCTTTTCCTTGTTATATCAAACACACTAGCGAGTGCGGAATCCAAGCTAGCATGCAACCGAGAATGTATACGAGAACAAGCACAAACACAACACACAAGATTCACCGATTAACACCACATGTATTAATACGAATGAAGGGTCCGGTTACAAGCTCAATGTTTACAGATATGTTCTATAAACTCTCAAAGTGTGTGTGTGCCTTCAACAGAATGCTCTCACTCTGCCTTATCTCTCTTTCGAACTCCCTAACTGAACACAACACATGGGTATATATACCCGACACAGCAGGTCTGGTCGAAGGATCAGATAGATTGATCGACAGATCATCTGTCGACCAGAAAGCCCATCGAAAGATCACATTCACCTCGAAGGATGATATCCTTCGAGGTCTATCCTTCGTGGTCATCTTTCGAGCTCATCATCATCGAAGGATATAAGTAATCCTTCGATGACCATCCTTCGACTCAGCCATCTTTCAACCAATGTGCTAACTGTTTGGCCAAGTCAAACCAGGAGGATGGTTGACTTGGTCAAACTTACATTGAACGCACATTGTAACAAACTAAGACGTAACCCAGCCTAACATAAGACATCGTTTTGTATCATGACGAAATACAGACAAAGTACAGACACAAGAGCACCAACAAACAATTATGTGATTTTGTGCCTATGTGTTCCCTTTTATGTGTCATGTGATCCAAATTATGTTATCCAAATCCTCTTAGAATCTTACATATCCTTGTACAAGAGATTCATAGTAGGATACCCAAAGGTACTACCTAAAATCCTTAATGGACTTCTACGCTGTAGTTAAGTCCCTTGGATTATAAAGTACTACTTCATAATTAGACCCCTTTAGTGGTCTAGTTAAACTGATCGATCCAAAAATCTGGTTAGGAATATTATGTGATGATATAGATGAAAGGACTCCTTGGTGGCCTAATTAAGAAGATCCTCTGTTGATCTAATTAAAAGGACCCTATGGTAGTCTAGTCACCCTCATCACAAGTTTGATATCCTTCCCCACAACATTACAAAACGAACTGTGCGGACTGTGCAAGGAATTACGTAATTATGGATGCATACATAATTATGGAATTTAGTGCACAGAAATCACAGCAAGTTCTATCATGTATCTAAGTTAACCCAATTCATTTCCAATTCTGATGAAGCATCCGTTGAGGAAAAAAATGAACTAGCTATTCATTTTTCACTTCTGAGGAATATCCGTTGAGGAAATGAATATCCATTTATCCTTCATTTCCAACTCTGAGGAAGCAACCGTTGAAAATGACTCCGTTAGTTCATTTTCGTTTCTAAAGATTATCCGTTGAGGAAATGAATATCCGTTGTTAAATCTTTCATTTCCATACCTGAGGAAGCAACCGTTGAAAATGACTCCGTTAGTTCATTTTTGTTTCTGAAGATTATCCGTTGAGGAAATGAATATCCGTTGATTATTCCTTCATTTCAAATTCTGAAGAATAACCGTTGAGGAAAATGACCCCGTTTGTTCATTTTCGTTCTGAAGAATATCCATTGAGAGAAATGAATATCCGTGGATTAATCCTTCATTCCGTTTCTGACGAAGGACCCGTTGAGGAAGAATGAATCATCCATTCGTTTTCACTTCTGAAGAATATCCGTTGAGGGAAATGTATATCCGTTTAGTTAAAAATCCTTTATTTTCCATTTTCGAAGAACCCGTTGAAGAAAATGACTCCGTTCGTTCATTTTCGCTTCTGAAAAATATCCGTTGAGGAAAATAACAAAATTATGCTTTACATATCTTTGATGGCTATTTAACACAAAGTCACAGACAGACTTCTACGAATAAATTTCGGGACGAAATTTCCTTAAGTAGGGGAGACTGTGACACCTAGGTCACTGCGACCATCAAACAAATGCCAAACCAATGAAATATTGTATTTCATACTTTGGACGTGTATAAATATGTGTATCTTTTGCACATATCAACTCTTGTTCGATTTCAAGCTCTAAATCGCTTTCTGGAAGGTTATACGCGCGCTGATGCGTAAATATAACCAGTTTAATGCAACAAACACTTCGGAATAGTGACATATACTTAACATACCTTAAATAACCTTTACATAACTTAGAAATAAGTTTTGAAGGCTTTGGTATGGCAAAATCAAGATAAATCGCTTACAGGGACTAAACTTGACAAACTGCGAAAGTATGCCAATTTGAACTGTAACAGACATTACGGAACATGACCATAAGTTAAACATACCATAAATATCCTTTACATAGCTTAGAAATAGGCTTTGAGGTGTTTAGTATGCTAAAATAAACTTTTGGGTCATTCAGGGACTAAAAGTGTCAAAAAGTGCACAAGTTTGCATTTTCGCGCATAACTTACGTTCTGAATACATCCGGACATCCAAAAATTTATGTAAGCACTAAAATATTTTATTTTAGTGTTTGGCTTGAGAAAAATCCATTCGTCGCGTCATTTGGATCGTTTTTCGCGCTTGTGCGCATTCCGTCGTAATTAAGCGAACATCGCGTTCGTACGACCAAACGAACCAACATCCGGCATATTTTTGAGCATGTTTCATGTCCACAATGTTTAGGCATCATTTTAGGGCCTTAAAGTTGGCTTGACGGGCCTTAGAAGTGCCGGAAATAAGCTTAAACACCAACAGGGACCAAAGCTGTCAAAATGCAAACATGTTTCTGATCTGTGCAGGCCAGGCGGCCCGCGTAAGATCAGTGTGTCCTTTACGTGGCCCGCGTCAGTGTCCCAGATCAGATAAGATCGATTAGTCAGCATATTATAGCTGTTAAACTCACAACCACAAACCCACACTTGCCCTTTCAGTTCATAAGAGGCCATTTTTAGTTACCACAACTTTCCAACAAGTGTACGCACGAGATTCGATCACGTTTTCCAAGAAACGATCTTAACGGTTCGGGAAATACTATAAATACCCCACCCCCATTTGCTTCAAAACCCACTAGAATCTGATCTAATGTGCTCTAAGTTGAAACCTTTGTTTCATACCTGGGCTCTTTTGATCTAGATTAGCATTCGGGGACCCTTTGTAAGTGTTCCTTCGTTCTTTTATTGTTTTTCGAGTCCGAAAGTCAAACTTTGTTTGACTTTTTGCATTGACCAGTTGATGGTCAATGCGAAGTTCGTTTGAACTTCGCAACGTGATTGTAATCACGATGGTTATAGTCCCTTGTGACTATGCCTATTGATTACCACGTTGTCTAGGGTCGTAAGGGTAAGCGATCTAATAAATCGCTTATACCTTCGAACCCGACCCATTTGGTCGATCATTAGAATCCGACCAAACACATTAGGTGACCATAGTATATAGGGAATAACCTTCCGAGGTTATACCTTATGGTCGCTTCGTTTAAGTAGTTGTAAGATAGGTAGTTTATATGCCTTAGGTAAATTACCAAAATACCCCTTTGATGCCAAAATTCATTTTAAACATATGTAACATAACTTTTGACATCTAAACTGATTTGACAACAATATTAGACATGTTAAGGCATATGTTACTTGTCATAGGACTAGTTAGGCGGTCCGAACGCGTTTCACGCGAACGACGCGTTAAAGTAGCATAAGATACCTAAACGGGTCGTAATGGGTCGTAAGCACTTATGTTAGGTTTCATTTAGTATGTAGGCTTTGTTAAACCATATTACACGAGTCTCCATACTCGTTTGGTTTACGAACCCTCATTCTATCCGATCCTCCGAGATAGGTCCGGTTTATTAACATAGTTACATATATTAGGTGCCGTTTGATTCCTTGATCTCTAGCATTGCTTGGTGGTTATCTTAGGACTTCTGAGCAATCTCAAGTGAGTACATAGACCCCTCTTTTACTGTTTTCCAAACTGTTTTGGGGTGAAACACATGTGCCTACCTGTTACTTTCATGCTTTCCTGTTTTCACATCGTATACTTGCTATGCTTATTAGTACATTTATAGTACATGATTTCAATACATTTTATGCTATGTATGCCCATTGTGTGCATACTTAGTACATCACTTTACAATACATTTCATGCTATGTACGCCCATTGTGTGCATACTTAGTACATTGTTTTACATTACACTTATGCTATGTATGTCCATTACGTGCATACTTAGTACATTGTTTTACATTGCATTTTTGTTGCATATGCTCATCCAGCATATGAACACATTATACTACATTTTGAACCGTTGTAACCATTTGATTATATGAACCGTTTGTAAACTGTTGAACCGTGTGAACCGTTTGTAACTGTTGAACCATGTGAACCATTTGTATCTGTTGACATGATTTACATTTGACAATAGACATTTGACTATACATAAACATTTCTACATTTGATAAACATTACATCTTGGTGGTTTGGTTTGAGTAAGTGATTTAAGTAACGAGGCGTGTGTAATATGATACAAGCATGGTGGATACGCCGCTGGTACTTCCTATATATAAGTGTTTGTATGGTATCACATATTGTAGTGTTATTTGAATCATTTCAATTTGAGAAATATAACATTTTATACAAATAACATACTTTTCACAAGACATTGATTTACAAACAACTTATCTTATACAAACTCATTTTACATGGTTATTCATTTAACCATACATTATTCTCTTATTTATACATATCATCTGATCTTATCATTTTTTTCAAATGATTTACAAGACAAAGCAAATTACAAGGTTCATGACTAAACATTTTCTCAAACATAAGTCATGAATTCTGTTTTCACAAAACCTATGTATCTCACAGGCATTTTTATGCTGACGTACCTATTTTCACATGTGTTTTCAGGAGATGATGCATTGGACTTATCAAGATATACTTAGGCGGACCTGTGCCTTAGTGACTTAAAACGAGACAGGAACTAGTTAATTTATGTTATGTACTCTTTGGTTCTTGTTTAAAACAATGTAAACTTTCATGTTTGATTAATAAAACAAAACTTCAATTGCCTTGGATTTGAAACAATTAATTCTGTTACAACACTCCCCGACGTTTCCGCCACGTTTTGTATGTTCTACGTGGTCGGGGTGTGACAGTAAGGTATGATGAGAATGAAAAGATGATATATTCGGCAGTTCAAAAGAAGGACGAGAATGATAAAGATATAGACATTGAAATTAAGTTTAATGTGGGAGATGTGAGAAGGGTTTTGGACTTAGGAGATAGTGATGAGGACCCGACCATAGTTCCTGAAAGATTATGCAAGGGTTTATGGTTCAGAATGGGCTTTACAGGACATGTTAAAGACAAATACCTCAAGTCTATGTTTAGTCAACCATATAAGTTCCTAGTTCACTGTGTGTTGCATGCTTTATCACACCGAAAGGGAGCTTACGACGAGCCTTCAGACTATATCATGAACATTATTACTTGTTTGGTGCTCAATAGGCCTTATAACATATCACAAGTAATATTTGACCACATGGTGGACAATGTGAAGGGTGAGAAATACATAATGTACCCAAGGTTCATTCAAATGCTTATTAATGATCAAGTGAGAGACCTTCCAAAGGATCCTGCCGATGAATTAGATCTACAACATATGAAAAGTGAGACTTTGAGCAGATTAAATCATTATAAAGGTCTGAAGAAGGATGATCCAGAACCAAGAGCTAAGAGAATGATATGCAAGATTGAAAAATCAGACTATGTAGCTCCTGAGAATGATGCTTGGAGGCATGAAAACAACAACTCTGAAGATGAAACCAATAGTCTAAGGTACACGCATGAGAAGAAGTTAAGATATTGGTTTGTAAAGGATGGACAAAGGAAGAGAACACCAAAGGTTTCTCCTACAGTGACAACACCTAAAGAGACTACACCGAAGATAGTTGTTAAGGATAAAGTTGAAAGGGGGAGTCACAAGAAAAGTTAGAATATCCAATTTTGCATCTTTCTAATGAATGTTTAAATGTTTTTTTTGCAGGGCCTTCAAAGAAGAAATCTCCACCAAGACTAGTGGCTGAAACGGTGATAAATCCTACATGATTAGTGCAACAAGGCGTTGATTTGATGAAAGAATCGTTAGATGATTTTATAAAGAGAAATGAAGAGGCGCAAGCTGCAAAGAAAGCTGAATCTTCTAAGCATGATCAAGCAGAAAGAGTTAAATAAAAAGAAGCTGAAGGCATTGCTCATTTAGATTCAAGTGATGCTGATGATGAATCATCTGATACTGAGTCAGAGATAGACACTTCAAAGATTGGTGTTGGAAAGGTTACTTTGAAGAAGAAACCTCAAAAGAAGAAAAAGAGTTCTGACGAAGAGGATTCCACTTATGTTCCTACACCTGATGAAACAAAGAAACTTCGCAAGAAGAGCAAAGTTGTTCAAACAGGAGTTATTCCAAGAATAGTGAGAGCTAGAAAAGAAACAACTTCAGTGCCTAAAGATCAAAGTGGCAAAGTTTTAGAGGTTGAAAGTGTTAAAGCTTTTGATATTCAAATTCAAGTAACTCAAGAGGCTGAAACAAAAAAGGTTGATTAGCCTGAGGTGGAAAAGAAGGGTGATGATGAAGATGAGGTAGTGATTACAGGTGAAAGAGAATCAACACCACCACCACCACCAGAAAATTCAACCATTCATATTCTAGATGATCCAAAGAAATCACTGCCAAAGAAAGTTACTTCACCAGGTTTATTTGAAGGTTTTCCTAATATTCAGGGTGAATTTACTGATGATATTCTTACTGGAGGTGACTACGACATGTTTCATGACGCAAAGGTCAAAGAATTAACAAGAAAAGTTAGTATTCTGGAGAAAGAGAAAGCGAAAGTTGAAGCTGAGCGTGACGAATTGAAAAAGATGCTTGAGAAGATTATTAAAGTGAATGAAGAAATGAAGTCTGCTGTGAATAATCATGCAAAAAAGATAAACACTTTTGTTGAAGACGTGAATGATAATGCTAAACTCTTTAAGCAACTCTCTGCGGAGCTTTCTGAAGTGACTGTGAAATATGCGAACATGAATGAAACTAATCAGACACTGCATAAAATGTTAGATGAACCTCATGAAGCATCTGCAAATGAAATCAATATTAAAGTTAGAGATTGAAGCTCTAAGGGCTGACAAGGCAGTAAAAGACGAACAACTTAACATGTTATACACTGTGATGGAACATCGGCTAAGAATCAATGTCCAAGCTGTATATAACAACTTGGAGGTTCAAAGGATTGAAGAAATAAGGGCTAAGAGGGAGAAAGAGTTGGCTGAGGAAGCAACTCAAAAGAAGAAAGATTTAATTGTTGAAACTCAAGTAGCTGGAGGTTCCTCAAGTCATCCTGAAGGTGATGTTGAGATGGTTGATGCTGAAGTGAATGTTGAGGAAGAGAACATGGATGTTGATCAAAATCAAGGGTTTGTTCTGGTTGGTGATTCAGTCTCTCTATCATATAGCTTTGATGATATAATTCATTTGGTGAAAATTGCACAATGAAAACGAAAAATGAGAGAATCTGAAGTGAAGCTACTTTGTTGGAAGAAATAGGAAGAGGAAGAAGATGAAGAACTAAACGAAATCCTTGATGCAGTTGAAAATTATGATCATTCATGGGATAATTTCAAGGATGATGATGATGATCAAGGGTCAATTGGGTTATTGATCGTGAAGCCCTATGTTAAACAAAAGCTAAATGATTTTCTGAATGATGAAATCAATGCACAGCAGGAGGATCAACATCAGGAGTCTTCTTCTTCTGGAAAGCAACATTCTGATCAGGTATTCCTCACACAACCCACTGTTATTTACTTAAATGCTCCATTTGAGGAGGAGTTGGAGGTACCGAGGACAAGGGCAGAAATGTTAGAAGAACTGGGATTAGAAGATGGGAATTTTAAGTTTGATATTGAAGAAGAAATCCCATCATCGCTAGAAAAGGAGTATGAATTCAAGTTTGTCAATGAAGCTGACAATTTCATCATGTTGAAGTTGAAGAATGTTCAGATATCTCTGAAGAAGATACACCTTTTCATTATTCTGGCATTGATGATACTTTCCCAACGCTTGCTGAGATGTTCAAAGAACAGAATGAAGATGAGATTAGAAGGAAAGTTGTGGTGAAGATAAGTACTGAAGGTATTCCGAAAGTTGTTCCACAGGAAAATTTGTTAGAGGACAGGAAAAACTGGTTTAAAGTAATGCCAAAAGAAAGAAAGTTCAGACGTCCATTACAATACTTCACAGATCATCAGGATAAGTCTTTGGGTGATATACTCTCGTGGGGATATCTTTAAGATTTACAAGTATATGCCATCAGAAGGGTACTGGGGGTACAATACTTTGAGTTCTTATCAGATATTCAAACACTCCTGTGGTGGGATGTTGAGGAGTTGGTGCAGACCAAGAACATCAAGCAATTCTATCATGGTCTAGATGTGAAAGTTCATGATTAGAGATTGTGGAAATATATCAAGCATCAAGCAAAGAATCAATTTCCTGACTAGAAACCACAATATCCAAAGCAAGACATAAAGATTGATACAATTACAGGGGATAAAGACATTACGTTGATAATCATGCCTCCCAGATGTTTAAAGAACATGCCGCTTCGTGCAATGGAACATGATTTCTATGAAGATTTTGAAGGTTGGATGTATAACCAGAGCACAACGGAAGCAGTGATTTCAATATTTGATAAATCCATGGGAGAATCAAGGCGTATAAGTGTGTTGGACCCCAATTAGTTGGTAAATTGCTCAAAGAAAGATATTGATTGTTTATTCTATAACAAGATCGTTTATGAAAAGCCAGACAAAGTTCAAGCTCAGCAGTATCAGAAGTTGGTGAACTTATGCTATGCAAAGGATATCAATTCTGGAAGATATTGGAAGTCTAAGTTCAAAGACTTGGAGATAGATGAATTCTTGAAGAGAGAAAAGCGAAGTCAGAGATTCAAAGAGATTTATGATAGAGTTGCTGTTGCGGGAAGACGAAAGCTGATGAGACCTCCACCAACTGACCAGATACCGATTGAGAAGGAAGAAAACAAGATCCCGCGATGGGATAGAAAGCGTGATGGTGATCCTGAGTATAGAAAATATTGGAATGAAGTTGGTAGGCCTCTAAGGCGAAAGATGATTGCTGAGCGTGAAGAGAAACGAAGACAGAAAGCTAAAGCGGGGAGACGCAGCAGGAGGACGACTTGAAGACTATGCAGGAAGGAAGACTACAACTACATCCAAGGGGGATTCTGTTAGTGCATTATGTCTGTAGCTTCCGTCTGCATCGAGTCTTATGTATTTTGTCCTGTTAGTGTTTTTTTTTATATGTATGTATTTGTGTGTCTAGACAAAACAGGGATTGGTGCTTTATCTGTTAAGTGAAATCCGTCAGACGACATGTGTCATCCGAATGGGTGACACTCCTCACTTCCCTGTTTGCCTATAAATACTAGAGTAGGGCTAGTTGTCTAGAACTTTTGGCCCGATAGTAGAAGCGAAGCTCTGTCTGACTTTCATCTGGAACTCGTGTATTTTCATTATCAATCAATGAAATCAGACATGTTAAGCATTGAGATTGTTGTTATTGATTCTTAGACGATATCGAGGGATTCCGCACCTCGCCACTGATCGATTCCGACACGTTCTTCCACTAGAACAGATCCTGCGAATGGCCAAACAGATAATCACGAGATCAAAACCCACAAGGTGATGACAAAGGTTTAGAACTCTGGTATAATAGCAACAGAGCAGTGCAGAGCGAGAAAGAAAGTGAAAGAAAGAAAATGAAAATGAACAACTGAAATTCAATCAGACAGAGTACCGTACCAGTTATTCGAGTTAGTACACTGATTACGGGCAGAGGTTTAGAACTCGGGTATAATAGCAATTGAGGAGCGCAGAGCGAGAGAGAAAGTGAAAGAAAGAAAATGAAAGTGAACAACTGAAATTGTCCAGGGCTCGTCCCTTTTATAACTGAATTTTGACCAGGTCACATAGCGCGTCCAATTTCTTGTTTAACCACTGCGTAGCGCGATGGGGTTAAGCTAGGAATAGGTTGCCACGCGTCCAACATAGGTCTGACACGTGGCGCGATGTCGTGACACGTGTCTTTAGCCACCTTTTTCGTCCAATCGCGTGTTTTCTTGATTTTCATGATGATACTTATCGCGTATGCTCGGGTCTTGATCCAAAATAGTTTGGTTTATAACTATGACTTTAGTAAGGTTACTTTTGTGCGGGTTGGTTCATCAACCGTCAAGTTTTCTGATTGAGCATTACAAGTTTCGTCGCGCGCACTTAGGGTTTTGATTACGAGTTGTCTTTGGGAATATTTTAGAGGGTCGTTACATCCTCCCTACCTTATTTATTAAATCTCGTCCTCGAGACTCATTGAAACAAGTATGGGTATTTTCGTATTATCTCCGATTCCAATTCCCAAGTATATTCTTGTCCACGTTTTAAATCCTACTTCACTTTGACCAGAACTAATCTCGTATGCTTTTAGGATTTTCATATTCAACCTATAAAGGTCTTTAATGGACATAGATTTTCGTTTATCTCTATATCTTGAAGAGATACTACTAAAGATTTATTAGCTAAGTATTTCCTAAAATCATGTATACCTGTCATTTCTTCTAGTAACTTTTAGCTGATAGGCTACTGATCCAATTTGCTTAATGATTTCGAATAGTCCAACAAACCTTAGGCTTGATTTTCCTTTCTTTCCGAATCGGACTACTACTTTTCATGGAGAAACTTTTAATAGCATTCTTTCTCTGATTTGAAATTCTAATGGCTTGTCGATCTCATGGCCGAATAATTGCCTTTTCTCCTATTTTTCCTACCATACTGGATGGTACTTTCATCTATAAAGTGCTTCAAATGGGGCAACATAAATATTTGTATGCAAACTATTTGTTTATTGAATAATTCTTACGAGTGGCTAGTGGTTGCCTCACTTTTACTAATATCTATAATACATGCACTTAGCATGTCTTACTATGTTTGTATTGTTCTTTTATCTTGCTCATAAGATGTACTCAAATTTAGTCGAGTTTCCATGGCTTTGAAAATTTTCTTAGAATTGAAAAGTGAAATGACTATCTCAATCTGATACGATAGATAACGGGTTTCTGTGTAATGAGACTATTTCGTCCACGTAAAGCTTAACTAAGTGTTTTATACTAAAGTGAAATGACTATCTCAATCTGATCCACAATCACCCAGATTGTGTTGTTACATTTTAATGTTTTGGGTAATTTGGTAACAAAATCCATTGTTATTAATCCTATTAGCATACTGGCATTTCTAATCGTTGAGGTAAACCTAAAGGGTTCTAATGTTTAGTTTTAACTTGCTAGTAAATTATATAGTTAGAGATATAACTTGCTACATCCTTCTTCATTCCTATCTATCAGCAATTCTTATTCAAACCTTGATACCTCTTATCACTTCCATGATGCATCATATACTTAGTTTTTTGAGCTTCTTTGAGAATCCTTTCTCGTAGGTTTCCTTGAATAAGTACTCAAATTCTCCGTGGTTATGATCACTCCTCCTGTTGGATTACGAATCTTAACAAAATTCTGATTACTTAAGATTTGAGCATGATTGGATGCTAATCATTCCATTTCTAACACTACATTGAATCCAACGAGGTTCATATGAAGTAAAGTATAACTAAGTTTGTATCCTAGAAATTATCTATTCTTCCCGAAGTACTCCACGAATATTGGTAGGGTTCCAGACTTGCCTCGGGAATCATTTTCGTCTCTTATGTTGTGAGAACAATGCCCTCGCGTTCCTCTTGGGATCTTCGGTTGTTTTCATCTTGTTTTCAGGTATCTATGTCAGTTCATACAATCTTGATGGATGTAAGTTGCTTTCCTAATGGAAACATATACGACTTTTCTTTTGCATGTTCTTCCTCCTTGTGTCCAGGTATCAATCATGTGGTCAAAGTATTTGCTAACTCGTCCATATTACTAATGGTTTGTGGTCTGACTACCGTTATCAGATCACAGATCTTACTGACTAGTTCCAAATAAAATGAGAAATTAGTAAATATTTTGGCAAAGCCAGAACTAGTACCATTATCGTATATCCGAAGAATTTTGTCGTATACTCATGAAAATTTCCACCAATCGTTTGGTGATTTTGTTGCCGTTGTTCTTTTTATGAAGCATACAGAATTTCCTTTCTATCAGTTCTTTTCATTCTTTGCATTTCATGGCATATGTCATGATCTTGTTCTTGGAAGATTAGGTCTCACCATCTTAATGCCTTATTTTTTAAGCATACATTACTTCATCCATCTTGGCATATATACTAATGGACAACTTTAGTCTTTAGCAGCCCATGTATTGCTATAACAATTCCTTTACTACTGGTAATCTTAGTAGAATTATTGGTGAAGAAAGTCTTTGTAAGTACTTTTACTCGTGGTTACTCTTATCTTCTCAAGAGTTCTTAATGAAAGTAGAATTCCTCTCATAAGTGTAAGTTTTAGACGTTTTGTGCCTAGCACAACTTTTAGTTACAAGATTCCTAATGCGTCAATAATCTAAGGTAATTCATGGGAAATTCTTATACTTTTGATGGTGTCCCAACTTAAAGGATTCCTATAGTTCATATTGTCACACGAGTTACGAGACGGATGATTAAAAGGAATAGTGTTTGATATCAGAATTATAGATGTATACGAAAGGTTCATGATAAAGAAATCTAAAATTATCATTGACACACATGCTCGTGATTCATCCTAAATTGTCAATTATTATGGTCTTTGGACTTTCTTATAATAGACATACATATCTATACAATCCTATGTTTCATATATTGTAATATATATACCATTCGTAAGGTTAATGTATTTAAAAGGTTCATATTACGAAAAACAGGTCATACATCAAGTCATGATACTATTTACAGAATTCTATAAATTTAAAATAGCATATACCCCATCTTACCCGGTCTCACCGGAGAGGCAACCCCATCTTACCCGGACAAGCTGGACAGTCTACCACACTATACCCAGTCTTGTCGGAGAGATAATTAGCATTATATTTCCTATAAATAGAATTTATCAAATCATGATTTTAAAGGTGCATCTTTTAATAAGGCTTTCATCAAGGAATAGGGAAATTACTATTCACATGTTGGATCATATTCCAGAACCGAGTAGTACCAATAAGCAAGAAATAACGGTGATCAAGTGGTACCGGTGGTTATTTCGAAAATATTGCAGCGGAAATTTTCAGCAGGACCGTGAGTTAGGAAAAATATCAGAGTTTAGAAACACCGGGTATTATTTATTAAGCAGATGGGAATAAACCCATGTTTTACAAAGGTAGCTTTAATATGGGATAAACCACTTCTTTAAGCCTTCTTGGTGCCGTATCACAACTCTTATTCAGATCTACTATAATCACCTGAAACAAGTTTAAAAACATTTTATCAGCAGGAAATACTGGTGAGTTCATTCAGTTGTACAAAAACACATTGTTATAATTATAGCATAAAGAGTTTTTACATTTGTTTACATCTTTCAATTACCCACAGTACTTGTCACTTGCCTATTTCGGTGACTGTAGTCATATTACTGTTGACCAACCCATTGTCCAAGAGTAAAGCTTATCAAGTAATGTATACAATACCCCACATACCAGCTGTAATATCAAAATGCAAAGAGTTAATCACTTTAAATACAGCTAGAAAACATTTACGGTTTTGAAAGCATTTAATAAAATAGAATGACTCACCTTTTCGGTCTATAGTTCTTGATTTAAAAAGGCCTCATGATTCTAAGCCTACTGATAGGTAAGCGTCTACTTTTATAGTTCTGAATCTTCTGGTAAATAAGCATCTATTTTGATTATATGTTTATAGTTCGGAGTTTTCCGATAGTTAAACATTTAGTTTAATAGAGTGGAATACATATTAGTGTAAAACCAATCAAACCAAATAATGATCACGAGATCAGAACCATAACGTAAGTCCACAAAGTATAGTCTTATTTAGATAGCACTTTGGCATTCGTTAGTTGGTTCCCGGATCGATTGGATAGAATATCGTATCGTTGATTATTGGTTAGAACACTAACGTATAGAGAGAAGAAGTAAAAGAATGAGCAAGAAAGAATGAATCCTAACCTTCCCCAACTGATATCTACCCATATATACCTTCCCTAGTTGTTACCTAGCTCATAAATACATATTTAGATGTTATGTTATTAATTTAACCGTTTTGCTGTTTAAACTTAGTTGTTTAACTGATATTTTAACTGTTTAACAGATTAACTTACTTAGTTGTTAAGTTTCCTTCCTGTTAAGTTTCCTTACCTAATAAGTTTTCTTACCTTTTAAGTTTTCTTAGCCACTAAGTTTTCTTACCTGCTAAGTTTTCTTAACTGCTAAGTTTTCTTAACGGCTAAGTTTACTTAACCGTAAAGTTCACATAACCGTTAAGTTTACTTAATCACTAAGTTTACTTAATCATTAAGTATTCTGGTTTAGCAACCCCCTGGTTAAGAGTTCTAATTTCTAGATACAATGGAACTCGTATTAGTGTATTAACTTAATTCAACTTTAATGATAATCACGAGATCAAAACTCACAAGGTGATGACAAAGTATAGCCCTATTCGGGCAACACTTAAAAATCCATTGGATTGGTTTTAATCGATCAGACAGAGTACGGTACCAGTGATTCGAGTTAGTACGCTAATTATGGGAAGAGGTTTAGAACTCGGGTATAATAGCAACAGAGTAGTGTAGAGCGAGAGAGAAAGTGAAAGAAAGAAAATGAAAGTGAACAACTGAAATTGTCCAGGGCTCGTCCCTTTTATATCCGACTTTTGACCTGGTTGCGTCGCGCGAGCAATTTTTTGTTTAACAATCGCGTAGCGCGATGGGGTTAAGCTAGGCATAGGCTGCCACATGTCTAACATAGGTTCGACATGTGGCACGATGTCGTGACACATTTCTTTAGCCGCCTTTTTCGTCCAATCGCGTGTTTTATTTTATTTTCGTGCTGATACTTATAGCGTATACTCCGGTCTTGATCCTAAATAGTTCGGTTTATAATTATGAGTTTTATAAGGGTACTTTTGTGCGGGTTGGTTCATCAGCCGTCAAGTTTTCTGATTGAGTATTACAAGTTTCGTCGGGCACACTTGGGGTTTTGATTATGGATTGTCTTCGGGAATATTTTTTAGGTTGTTACGTCCTCCCTACCTTGTTTTAAATCTCGTCCTCGAGATTCATTGAAGTAATTATGGGAATTTCTGTTTTATCTCCAATTCCAATTCCCAAGTATATTCTTGTCCACGTTTTAAATCCTACTTCACCTTGACCAGAACTAATCTCATATGCTTTTAGGATTTTTGTCTTAAACCTATAAAGGTCTTTCAATGGACATAGATTTTCGTTTATCGCTATATCTTGAAGAGATACTACTAAAGATTTATTAGCTAAGTATTTCCTTAAATCATGTATATCTGTCATTTCTTCTAGTAACTTTTAGCTAATAGGCTACTGGTCCAATTCGTTTAATGATTTTGAGTAGTCCAACAACCCTTAGGCTTGATTTTCCTTTCTTTCCGAATCGGACTACTACTTTTCATGGAGAAATTTTTTAATAGCATTCTTTCTCTGATTCGAAATTCTAATGGCTTGTCGATCTCATGGCCTAATAGTTGCCTTTTCTCCTGTTTTTGCCTACCATACTGGATGGCACTTTCATCCATAGTGCTTCAAATAGGGCAACACTAATATTTGTATGCTAACTATTTGTTTATTGAAGACTTCTTATGAGTTGCTAGATTGCCTCACTTTTACTAATATCTATCATACATGGGCTTAGCATGTCTTACTATGTTTGTATTGTTCTTTTATCTTGCTCATAAGATGTACTCAAATTCAGTTGAGTTTCCATGGCTTTTGAAAATTTTCCTAGAATTGGAAAGTGAAATGACTATCTCGATCCGATACGATAGATAACGAGATTCCGTGTAATGAGACTATTTCGTCCACATAAAGCTTGAATAAGCGTTTTATACTAAAGGGTTCCTTCATTAGTAGGGAATGAGCTGACCTAGTTAGTCGATCCACAATCACCCAGATTATGTCGTTACATTTTCTTGTTTTGGGTAATTTGGTAAAAAAAAATCCATTGTTATTAATCCAATTTTCATACTAGCATTTCTAATCGTTAAGGTAAACCTAATGGGTTCTAATCTTTAGTTTTAACTTTCTAATAAATTAAATATTTAGAGACATAACTTGCTACATCCTTCTTCATTCCTATCTATCAGCAATTCTTATTCAAACCTTGATACCTCTTATCACTTTCACAATACATCATACACTTAGTTTTATGAGCTTCTTTGAGAATCCTATTTCGTAGGTTTCCTTGAATAAGTACTCAAATTCTCGTTGGTTTGTGATCACTCCTCCTGTTAGATTAGGAATCTTAACAAAATTCTGATTACTTAAGATTTGAGCATGATTGGATGCTAATCATTCCATTTCTAACACTACATTGAATCTAACAAAGGTTTATATGATGTAAAGTAGAACTAAGTTTGTATCCTAGCAATTATCTTTTCTTCCGGAAGTACTCCACGAATATTGGTAGTGTTCCATACTTGCCTCAGGAATCATTGTCGTCTCTTATGTTGTGAGAACAATGCCTCGGCGTTCCTCTTGGGATCTTCGGTTGTTTTCGTCTTGTTTTCAGGTGTTTGTGTCAGTTCGTACAATCTTGACGGATATAAGTTGCTTTCCTAATGGAAACATATACGACAACTCTTTCCATGTTCTTCCTCCTTGTGTCCAGGTATAAATCCTGTGGTCAAATATTTGCTAACTCGTCCATATTACTAATGGTTTGTAGTTTGACTACCGTTATCTGATCACGGATCTTACTGAGTAGTTCCAAATAAAAAGAAAATTAGTACATATTTTGGCGAATCCAGAACTAGTACCATTTTCGCATATTCGAAGAATTTTATCGTATACTCACGACAATTTCCACCAATCATTTGGTGATTTTGTTGCCATTTGTTCTTTTTATAAAGCAGACAGAATTTCCTTTCTATCAGTTCTTTTCATTCTTTGCATTTCATGGCATATGTCATGATCTTGTGCTTGGAAGATCAGGTCTCACCATCTTAATGGTTATTTTTGAAGCATACATTACTTCATTCTTCTCCGCGTATATACAAATGGACAGCTTTAGTCCTTAGCAGCCCATGTATTGCTGTAACAATTCCATTATTACTGGTAATCTTAGTAGTATTATAGGTGAAGAAAGTTTTGTAACTGCATCTAGTCGTGGTTACTCTTTTCTTCGCAAGAGTTCTTAATGAAAGTAGAATTACTCTCATTAGCGTATGTTTTAGACGTTTTGTGCCTAGCACAACTTTTAGTGACATGTTTCCTAATGCGTCAATAATATAAGGTAACGCATGGGAAATTCTTATACTTTTGATGGCGTCCCAACTTAAAGGATTCCGATAGTTTATATTGTCGCACGAGTTACGAGACGGATGATTAAATAGAATAGTGTTTGATATCGGAATTATAGATGTATACGAGAGGCTCATTATAAAGAAATCTAAAATTATCATTGACATACTTGCTCATGATTCATCCTAAACTCTCAATCATTATGGTCTTTGGACTTTCTTACATATAGATATTGTCGCAACCCTCGACCCCTTGCCCCGGGAGTGGGCGGCCGCGGTTACTCAGAGCGGGTGGTATCGGTGTTTATTAATTTGGCAGCGGAATTGAGACATCAGGACCGTAGTTAGGAAATATTTATCAGAGTTAAAACACCAAACTTTTTATGTAGATATAATAAGTAGATGGGATAAAACCCAAGTTTTCAATTACAATACATTAGTAGGGATAATCCCTAATTTATTGAATTCAAAATCTCCTTTTTATTTAGGTAACTTTTATAGCCACATCTTGAAGCCTTCAGTGCTCTACAACTGGCTTCTATTAGCTTCACATTAAGTTACCTGAAATGCGTTTTAAAAAGGTTTTATCAGCAAGAAATACTGATGAGTGTCTCCCAGTTTAATCAAAAGTTTTATAACTTTACAGTATTGAGAGCATCAACGATTACAAAGTTTATATCTACCTAATTACTCATTCGGTACTGTCAATCCTAACTTGTAGTCATGCTACTATTCGCAATAGTAACGAGTGTCAAGTAATGTATACAAAATCCCAACATACCATCAGTAATTGTAGAATACATATACTCAATCACTGTTAAGAATAATTTAAAAAGTTTGAGGTTATAGTAAAATATTTTGAATGATTCACAAAAAGGGTTTACAAAAAGAGAATGTACTCACATTGCTGATTTAGATAATACTATAGCTTCCTGGTGTTTCTCCTGGTTATTATCTATTAAAATTTAAACAATGCACAGATGTTAGTAAGATAACCCAAATCACATTAGCCGTACAACACGAGACAGAACTCCAACGAACTGAGTCAGGCAGAGCCTTGACATGCGTTAAGGAGCCCTAGATCAATCGGGTAGGGTAACAAATACGTGATCGGGGTTATAATACTTAGAACGAGGTAGAGCTTCACTTTTTAGGGGTATAATACCCGAGTAATATTGCTATTATAGCGTCTGAGAGAGGAAATGAAATTTGAATGGAGAAGAATGAGGCCAAAGGCCTCTATTTATAGCCTGACCAAAGGCGGCTCGCGCCCCGCGATGCCCCCTGGTTCCTTTTCGCGGCCCGCAAGGCTAGTATACTAGGGCCTAGCCTTGTCGACTCACCTATCTAACTTCAACACATAGCAGGCCATGTGGCGCACCAGGGTGCTACCTGGTGTCACTCCGTCGCGCCACGTGGCAGACCCAGGGAGATGGGTCGCGGCCCGCGAGTGATTCCAGTTTCTTGTTTTATTTATATTTTATTAATATAAATGTATTTTAGGCCCTTTAACGCGTATACGGGGCATATTAGGAATGTTAGGGATGTGTTAAGGGGTTTTTGGAGGTTTGTTATATCCTCCCCACCTTGTTTTAGATCTCGTCCTTGAGGTTTACTAGAACAGGTGTGGATATTTCCTTTGCATCTCTAACTCGAGCTCCCATGTGTATTCTTGTCCTCTCTTGGAATCCCATTTCACTTTGACCAGAACTAATCTCTTGTGTTTAAGATTCTTGATCTTCCTATCTTCAATCTGAATGGGTTTCTCTATAAACTTAAGTTTCCCGTTTACCTCTATGTCCTGAAGAGGTTTTACTAATGATTCGTCTTCTAAGCACTTTTTGAGATTACATACATGAAACACATCATGTATTCCTGCCATTTCCTCTTGAAATTGTAGCTGATAAGATATTGGTCCTACTCTTTTGATAATGTCAAAAGGTACAATATACCTAGGGCTTAGATTTCCTCTTTTAACGAATCTGTCTACTCCTTTCCATGGATAAATTTTTAACAATACCTTATCTCCAACGTGAAATTCTAAGTGTTTTGTCTGTTATCTGCATAACTCTTTTGGCGATCTCGTGTTGTTTTCAGTCTTTCTTTGGCTTGAATTATCTTGCCTGTTGTTTCTTGTACTATCTCTGGTCCAGATAGTTGCTTTTCTCTAATCTCTGCCTAACAGACCGGAGTTTGACATTTTCGTCCATAAAGTGTTTCAAATAGTGCAACATTAATGCTAGTATGATAGCTGTTATTGAGGAAAACTGGACGCTGCCCTCTTCACTAAGGAAGTCGATGGGCATTTACTGATCGTTCAGATATATGTTGATGACATAATTTTCGGGTCAACAAATGAAAAACTCTGCAAAGATTTGAACAAGTGATGAAGCAGAAGTTTGAAATGTCGTCAATGGGTGAGATGAAGTTCTTCCTAGGGCTACAAGTTGATCAAATGCCTGAGGGAACTTTCATACATCAAACGAAATACGTTTACGATATTTTGGAAAAATTTGGGATGTTTGAAATGGCGCCAATGTCCACCCCATTAGCAACGAATCATGGTATAAACCCTGATCTCACCGGAAAGATGGTCGACCAACCGCTCAATGATTGGTTCGCTGATGTATTTGACCACATCAAGACCCGACATCATGTACCCGACATGCCTCGCGGCCCAATATCAGTCAAGCCCTAGAACGTCGCACATGTCTATCGTTAAAAGGATCCTACGCTAACTGAAAGGAACCCCAAGCCTGGGGTTGTGGTATCCCAAAGATGGTGACTTCATGCTCGAAGGATACTCAGATTCTGACTTCGATTGCTGCAAACTTAACGCAAAATCAACAACTGCACGATGCCAATTTTTCGGACCCTGACGGGTCACGTGGCAGTGTAAGAAGCAAACCTCTGTTGCTCTATCAACATGAGAAGCAGAGTACGTATCTGCTAGCAGCTGCTGCTCGCAGATCCTTTGGATTCAGCAACAGATGCGCGATTACGGTTTGCAATTTCTTACCTCTCCTATATTTGTTGATAATGAGGCTGCAATCAACATAACGAAAAATCCGGTACATCACACTAAAACTAAACATATAGAAATTCGTCATCACTTCATACGCGACTGTTATGAAAAGAAGTTGATACGAATAGACAAAATCTACACCGACGAACAAAAGGCAGACTTACATAACAAAGCTTTTGATAAATCTCGTTTTTAATATCTTTTAAAATTGAATGGTATGAAGCTGTTGTCGGATGCGGAGGAGATACTTGGCGTTGATGAGAAAACCACTGCAGACGATGTTGAGAAGCAGACTGCGATGGTTTATCGATTTTTTAGTTGTTTTCGTCTTTAGGGGGAGATATATTTTTTTCTGAAAATACAAAAACAATAAAAAATGCTAAAATCCAAAAACATGAGATATTTTCAAAATTCAAAAACAATAGAAAACCAAAAAGAGTTTGTGTAAAAAGGGGAAATGATAGTATATCAGCTAGATAGTTACAGTATGCTAAAGAAATGTAATGTTTTAAAAGGAGTTAAGCAGTCTCGCTGATGATATTCCAATAGGTTTTTACACACTTAGTAGACTGTTTCAGGATATAAACATAAAATCATTTCTTGCTTATTTCATGGGGAACATCTCTCGAATATATAGGTAACCCCTAAAATCTTGTTTGAAAGATTTTCTATTTCTGACATACTAGGTCTATGTGCTTGATGATATCTGGGGTATTATACCAGGAATTCTGATTTTGTGGAAGCAATAGCCTAGTCCTCGTATAATACTCTGCACTGCTTTAATCCTTAAAGCCTCCCCTCAGCATAAAAAATGATAAACATTGCAAAATGCTAATCATGTGCTGTTGAAGAAAAGATCCCCAAGAGGGACACACCGAAAGACGAGCCATCATCTCTTTGTCGGAACGGAAGTTCTAACCTGAGCTCTTATGGTCTCGCACTACCCTTTACAGATATTATTATTGTACATTCACCTGTAAGCAGTGTTGTAAAAGTCGCTAGGTGGTCTCTAGTCGGCCGACTGGGGAGTTGGGAATAATCGGAGTACTCGGAGAGTACTCGGGGAGTACGCGGACATGGTAACTATAAAGAAAATTAATTGTTATATAATATACATATGTTAAAATAAGCATAATTCATGTTAACTGAGTATAATTTAAAATGAAACATGTTTAAAGTTCAAATATTCTGAATACAAGTCCGAGTAGTCCGAGTACAAGAGTAGTCCGAGTACAAGGCCGAGTAGGCCGATTTTGACCGATTTTGACTAATTAAAAGTCAACAAACCACATTGACCGCCTAGACCGACTAGGCCGACTCTTTCCGACTAGGCGCCGACTAGGCCGACTAGGCGCCGAGTTTGACCGAGGCCGACTAATTGAGTCCGCCTAGGAGGAAGTCGCCTCGGAGGGGTTCCGAGGACCGAGTACTCGCCGAGTACTCGGCCCTGGAATCCGACTTTTACAACACTTCCTGTAAGACTGAATATAGAGATCTGGAGACGAGAGTATATTCTAAGGTGGGGCACGCGTATAAGTTAAGTTCTTAAAACACTAAATCGTATCCTGAATAAGTTGAAATTTGTGTGAAAATTTAAAAGGATCAGTATATCGGCAATCTAAGTTAATTGTTTAATACTTAGTGTGTTAATAAAGCTCAACGGTACTTGTAACTTGTCAAGCAGCTGATATGATCCTCTAACACGCTCACCAAAAATATGTTTGTAAATAGTTTTTCTGTTTACTTTACTTTACTGCATTTTAATTTCAGTTGAGCATCAAAACCCAAAAAGATTTTAGTGTGTTTTAGCAAAAACTTTCTTAAAAAAATCTCAAAAAGATTTTATTTTTCTACCTTAGTTTTTCGACAGACCAAAGTAGAAAGCTGATATTCAGATTCTCAGTCATGAAGCAAAGTAGGAAGTTTTATGAACTGGACAATAGGGTTGGGAGCTAATCTTGAAAAGATTGAGATTCTCATAAGTCAAAACAAGTTCATTAAGTTGTTACTTGTACAAATTTCAGAAAAGTGTTGAACAAAATGTCAGTTGTTTCGTTTTGGGTCAACCAAGGTCATTAACTTGGACTTGGTAGACAAATTGAGTGCCTAGGGTCATTAAATTGGACCTAGATACTTAAGTGGATTTCTAAAACTGACTATACTTGATAAAATGTCAAAAAGACAAATCAAAAGGTCATAAAGTCAAAAGATAATTTGGTTCGGATGGCAATCCGAGAGGTGGTCAATGTCTATAAAATAAGGTCAAAGTGTCACAGTCAATTTCATTCGTTCGGATCGCCATTCGCATCATACTCAAACTCTCTGATTCAAACTTGATTGATTTTCACACTCTTGCTTTCCAAACTTCATTGGATTGTTGGCTTGCTCAACCTTCACAATGGGAAAGGTAAGTTTACTAACTTTCACCGTCAAATTTTGAATATTGTGATGTTTATACAAGGTGTCGGCGACTGTTAGTTTATAATCTTAGATCTAGGCCTTATTGTTGATTTCTGGTAGAATCTGAACATATGGTTTTGTTCATAGGCATTAGATCTATAGATTCACCGAAGGAATTTGATTAAAACATCATAGATTTGAATATAGGAGAGATTATAGGTGTTGGCTTTCGGACCACATTTTGTCAAATTAAACCTAAACCAGGTCGAATTAGAGAAATCTAAACATAGGGTTTTGTAAATCGTCAAAAACTCTACGTGAAAGTGTGTTCAATTTTGTAAATTTGTTAGAAAATTTTTTAAATTCATAATGTATTCAAACTGCTCTTCATGTTCTGCTGATCGAATGGCAGTTCGGTCGGATGGCTATCCGATCAGATAGTCATCCGATCCAATGCATATCTGTGTGTTTGAATATTTTTCTAAGTATTGACTTTTTGTACATGCTTGGTTCATGCTTTATCTGTTAGCGAGGTGTTTTTGGAAAGAATGGCAACTCGATCGGATGGCCATCCGATCCAAAACACTCATTCATATGTTTATCTGTCTTATATGCTCATATGATTGTCATTTTGATCGAATGGCAATCCGATCGGGTGACAATCCGATTGGAAGGCCATCCGATCCAGAACACATTATGACATACCAGTTCATCATTGTGGTTACCTTGTTATTGATCGAATGGCAATTCGATGGGATGACAATCCGATCGGATGGCCATCCGATCCAAATCATTCACTCACATGTTTGACTGGTCAAAGGAGCTGAATTGTTAACATAGATCGAGTGACAATCCGATCGGATGACAATCCGATCGGATAGCCGTCCGATCCAAATACTCATGTCTTGTGTTATTGTTGATCTTTATGGATTTGGCAATCCGATCGGATGACTATCCAATCGGATGGCCATCCGATCCTTCAGTACTGTATAGAGTGATAGAGTGAAACTTTCCAGAGTTAGAAAATTTTTTAGTTTTCAAAATTTTTGTCACTTTCACTTTTTATCTCAAACTTTTTGCAAACGCTAAAGTTGATTATCATTGCAGGCAAGAGCATCGGATTGGCATAAGGCTCACAACATTTACTGTATTTTAGAAGTGAATTATGCAAATATGGAGCCTTTCAAAGACATGGCAAAGTTTTTGAGGGAGAGTAGAATTAACAAGGCGTTGACCGATAGAACAAAGGTTTATGAATCACATGTTAGAATGTTTTGGAAGTCGGTAAGGTATGATGAGAATGATAAGATGATATATTCGGCAGTTCAAAAGGAAGACGAGAATGATAAAGATATAGACATTGAAATTAAGTTTAATGTGGGAGATGTGAGAAGGGTTTTGGACTTAGGAGATAGTGATGAGGACCCGACCATAGTTCCTGAAAGATTATGCAAGGGTTTATGATTTAGAATGGGCTTTACAGGACATGTTAACGGAAAATACCTCAAGTCTATGTTTAGTCGACCATATAAGTTCCTAGTTCACTGTGTGTTGCATGCTCTATCACACCGAAAGGGAGCTTACGACGAGCCGTCAGACTATATCATGAACATTATTACTTGTTTGGTGCTCAACAGGCCTTATAACATATCACAAGTAATATTTGACCACATGGTGGACAATGTGAAGGGTGAGAAATACATAATGTACCCAAGGTTCATTCAAATGTTGATTAATGATCAAGTGAGAGACCTTCCAAAGGATCCTACCAATGAATTAGATCTACAACATATGAAAAGTGAGACTTTGAGCAGATTAAACATTATAAAGGTCTGAAGAAGGATGAACCAGAACCAAGAGCTAAGAGAATGATATGCAAGATTGAAAAATCAGACTATGTAGCTCCTGAGAATGATGCTTGGAGGAATGAAAACAACAACTCTGAAGATGAAACCAATAGTCTAAGGGACATGCATGAGAAGAAGTTAAGATATTGGTTTGTAAAGGATGGAAAAAGGAAGAGAACACAGAAGGTTTCTCCTGCAGTGACAACACCTAAAGAGACTACACCGAAGATAGTTGTTAAGGGTAAAGTTGAATGGGGGAGTCATAAGAAAAGTTAGAATATCTAATGTTGAATCTTTCTAATGAATGTTTAAATATTTGTTTTGCAGGGCCTTCAAAGAAGAAATCTCCACCAAGACTAGTGGATGAAATGGTGATAGATCCTACAGGATTAGTTCAACAAGGCGTTGATTTGATGAAAGAATCGTTAGATGATTTTATAAAGAGAAATGAAGAGGCGCAAGCTGCAAAGAAAGCTGAATCTTCTAAGCATGATCAAGCAGAAAGAGTTAAACAAAAGGAAGCTGAAGGCGTTGCTCATTTAGATACAAGTGATGCTGATGATGAATCATCTGATATTGAGTCAGAGATAGACACTTTAAAGATTGGTATTGGAATGGTTACTTTGAAGAAGAAACCTCAAAAGAAGAAAAAGAGTTCTGACGAAGAGGATTCCACTTTTGTTCCTACACCTGATGAAACAAAGAAACTTCGCAAGAAGCGCAAAGCTGTTCAAACAGGAGTTATTCCAAGAATAGTGAGAGCTAGAAAAGAAACAGCTTCAGTGCCTAAAGATCAAAGTGGCAAAGTTTTAGAGGTTGAAAGTGTTAAAGCTTCTGATATTCAAATTCAAGTAACTCGAGAGGCTGAAACAAAAAAAGGTTGATTAGCCTGAGGTGGAAAAGAAGGGTGATGATGAAGATGAGGTAGTGATTACAGGTGAAAGAGAATCAACACCACCACCACCACCAGAAAATTCAACCATTCATATTCCAGATGATCCAAAGCAATCACCGCCAAACAAAGTTACTTCACCAGGTTTATTTGAAGGTTTTCCTAATATTCAGGGTGAATTTACTGATGATATTCTTACTGGAGGTGACTACGACATGTTTCATGACGCAAAGGTCAAAGAATTAACAAGAAAAGTTAGTATTCTGGAGAAAGAGAAAGCGAAAGCTGAAGCTGAGCATGACGAGTTGAAAAAGATGCTTGAGAAGATTATTAAAGTGAATGAAGAAATGAATTCTGTTGTGACTTGTGAATAATCATGCAAAAAAGATAAACACTTTGGTTAAAGACGTGAATGATAATGCTAAACTCTTTACGCAACTCTATGCAGAGCTTTCTGAAGTGAATGTGAAATACGCGAACATGAATGAAACTAATCAGACACTGCATCAAATGTTAGATGAACGTCATGAAGCATCTACAAATGAAATCAATATTAAAGCTAGAGATTGAAGCTCTAAGGGCTAACAAGGCAGTAAAAGACGAACAGCTTAACATGTTACACTGTGATGGAACATCAGCTAGGAATCAATGTCCAAGCTGTATATAACAACTTGGAGGTTCAAAGGGTTGAAGAAAGAAGGGCTCAGAGGGAGAAAGAGTTGGCTGAGGAAGCAACTCAAAAGAAGAAAGATTTAATTGTTGAAACTCAAGTAGCTGGAGGTTCGTCGAGTCAGCCTGAAGGTAATGTTGAGATGGTTGATGCTGAAGTGAATGTTGAGGAAGAGAACATGGATGTTGATCAAAATCAAGGGTTTGTTCTGGTTGGTGATTCAGTCTCTCTATCGTATAGCTTTGATGATATAATTTGTTTGGTGAAAATTGCACAACGAAACGAAAAATGAGAGAATCTGAAGTGAAGCTACTTTGTTGGAAGAAAGAGGAAGAGGAAGAAGATGAAGAACTGAACGAAATCCTTGATGCAGTTGAAAATTATGATCATTCATGGGATAATTTCAAGGATGATGATGATGATGATGATGATGGTGATGATCAAGGGTCAACTGGGTTATTGATCGTGAAGCCCTCTGTTCAACAAAAGCTAGATGATTTTCTGAATGATGAAATCAATGCACATCAGGAGGATCAACATCAGGAGTCTTCTTCTTCTGGAAAGCAACATTCTGATCAGGTATTCCTCACACAACCCACTGTTATTTACTTAAATGCTCCATTTGAGGAGGAGTTGGAGGTACCGAGGACAAGGGCAGAAATGTTAGAAGAACTGGGATTAGAAGATGGGAATTTTAAGTTTCATATTGAAGAAGAAATCCCATCATCGCTAGAAAAGGAGTATGAATTCAAGTTTGTCAATGAAGATGACAATTTTCATCATGTTGAAGTTGAAGAATGTTCAGATATCTCTGAAGAAGATACACCTTTTCATTATTCTGGCATTGATGATACTTTCCCAACGCTTGCTGAGATGTTAAAAGAACAGAATGAAGATGAGATTAGAAGGAAAGTTGTGAAGAAGATAAGTACTGAAGGTATTCCGAAAGTTGTTCCACAGGAAAATTTGTTAGAGGGCAGGAAAAACTGGTTTAAAGTAATGCCAAAAGAAAGAAAGTTCAGACGTCCATTACAATACTTCACAGATCATCAGGATAAGTCTTTGGGTGATATACTCTCGTGGGGATATCTTGAAGATTTACAAGTATATGCCATCAGAAGGGAACTGGGGGTACAGTATTTTGAGTTCTTATCAGATATTTAAACACTCCGTGGTGGGATGTTGAGGAGTTGGTGCAGACCAAGAACATCAAGCAATTCAATCATGGTCTAGATGTGAAAGTTCATGATCAGAGATTGTGGAAATATATCAAGCATCAAGCAAAGAATCAATTTCCTGACTGGAAGCCACAAGGCAAAAGATGATTGCTGATGGTGATCCTGAGTATAGAAAATATTGGAATGAAGTTGGTAGGCCTCTAAGGCAAAAGATGATTGCTGAGCGTGAAGAGAAACGAAGACAGAAAGCTAAAGCGGGGAGACGCAGCAGGAGGACGACTTGAAGACTATGCAGGAAGGAAGACTACAGCTACATCCAAGGGGGAGTCTGTTAGTGCATTATGTCTGTAGCTTCCGTCTACATCGAGTCTTATGTATTTTGTCCTGTTTGTGTGTTTTTGTATATGTATGTATTTGTGTGTCTAGATAAAACAGGGAACGGTGCTTTATCTGTTAAGTGAAATCCGTCAGACGACATGTGTCATCTGAATGGATGGCCATCCGATCGGATGACCATCCGAATGGGTGACACTCCCCACTTCCCTGTTTGCCTATAAATACTAGAGTAGGCTAGTTGTCTAGAACTTTTGGCCTGATAGCAGAAGCGAAGCTCTATTTGACTTTCATCTGGAACTCGTGTATTTTCATTATCAATCAATGAAATGAGACATGTTAAGCGTTGAGATTGTTGTTATTGATTCTTAGACGATATCGAGGGATTCCGCACCTCGCCACTGATCGATTCCGACACGTTCTTCCACTAGAACAGATCCTGCGAATGGCCTAACAGATAATCACGAGATCAAAACCCACAAGGTGATGACAAAGGTTTAGAACTCGTGTATAATAGCAACAGAGCAGTGCAGAGCGAGAGAGAAAGTGAAAGAAAGAAAATGAAAGTGAACAACTGAAATTCGATCGGACAGAGTACCGTATCAGTTATTCGAGTTAGTACGTTGATTACGGGCAGAGGTTTAGAACTCGGGTATAATAGCAACAGAGCAGTGCAGAGCGAGAGAGAAAGTGAAAGAAAGAAAGAAAATGAATGTGAACAACTGAAATTGTCCATGGCTCGTCCCTTTTATAACTGACTTTTGACTAGGTCGCGTCGCGCGTCCAATTTCTTGTTTAACCACTGCGTAGCGCGACGGGGTTAAGCTAGGCATAGGTTGCCACGCGTCCAACATAGGTCTGATACGTGGCGCGATGTCGTGACAAGTGTCTTTAGCCGCCTTTTTCGTCCAATCGCGTGTTTTCTTGATTTTCATGATGATACTTATCGCGTATGCTCGGGTCTTGATCCTAAATAATTTGGTTTATAATTATGAGTTTAGTAAGGGTACTTTTGTGCGGGTTGGTTCATCAACCTTCAAGTTTTCTGATTGAGCATTACAAGTTTCATCGTGCGCACTTGGGGTTTTGATTACGAGTTGCCTTTGGGAATATCTTAGAGGGTCGTTATATCCTCCCTACCTTATTTTTAATCTCGTCCTCGAGACTCATTGAAACAAGTATGGTTATTTTCGTATTATCTTCGATTCCAATTCCCAAGTATATTCTTGTCCACGTTTTAAATCCTACCTCACTTTGACCAGAACTAATCTCGTATGCTTTTAGGATTTAATCTTCAACCTATAAAGGTCTTTAATGGACATAGATTTTCGTTTATCTCTATATCTTAAAGAGATACTACTAAAGATTTATTAGCTAAGTATTTCCTTAAATCATGTATACCTGTCATTTCTTCTAGTAACTTTTAGCTGATAGGCTACTGATCCAATTCGCTTATTGATTTCGAATAGTCCAACAAACCTTAGGCTTGATTTTCCTTTCTTTCCTAATCAGACTACTACTTTTCATGAAGAAACTTTTAATAGCATTCTTTCTCTGATTTGAAATTCTAATGGCTTGTCGATCTCATGGCCGAATAATTGCCTTTTCTCCTATTTTTTCCTACCATACTGGATGGTACTTTCATCTATAAAGTGCTTCAAATGGGGCAACATAAATATTTGTATGCTAACTATTTGTTTATTGAAGAATTCTTATGATTGGCTAGTGGTTGCCTCACTTTTACTAATATCTATCATACATGCACTTAGCATGTCTTACTATGTTTGTATTGTTCTTTTATCTTGCTCATAAGATGTACACAAATTCAGTCGAGTTTCCATGGCTTTGAAAATTTTCCTAGAATTGAAAAGTGAAATGACTATCTCAATCCGATACGATAGATAACGGGATTTTGTGTAATGAGACTATTTCGTCCACGTAAAGCTTAACTAAGAATTTTATACTAAAGGGTTCCTTCATTAGTTAGGAATGAGCTAACCTGGTTAGTTGATCCACAATCACCCAGATTATGTTGTTACATTTTAATGTTTTGGGTAATTTGGTAACAAAATCCATTGTTATCAATCCCATTAGCATACTAGTATTTCTAATCGTTGAGGTAAACCTAAAGGGTTCTAATGTTTAGTTTTAACTTGCTAGTAAATTAAATACTTAGAGATATAACTTCCTACATCCTTCTTCATTCCTATCTATCAGCAATTCTTATTCAAACCTTGATACCTCTTATCACTTCCATGATGCATCATATACTTAGTTTTTTGAGCTTCTTCGAGAATCCTTTCTCGTAAGTTTCCTTGAATAAGTACTCAAATTCTCCGTGGTTATGATCACTCCTCCTGTTGGATTACGAATCTTAACAAAATTCTGATTACTTAAGATTTGAGCATGATTGGATGCTAATCATTCCATTTCTAACACTACATTGAATCCAACGAGGTTCATATGAAGTAAAGTATAACTAAGTTTGTATCCTAGCAATTATCTATTCTTTTCGAAGTACTCCATGAATATTGGTAGGGTTCCAGACTTGCCTCAGGAATCATTTTCGTCTCTTATGTTGTGAGAACAATACCCTCACGTTCCTCTTGGGATCTTCGGTTGTTTTCATCTTGTTTTCAGGTATCTATGTCAGTTCGTACAATCTTGATGGATGTAAGTTGCTTTCCTAATGGAAACATATACGACTTTTCTTTTCCATGTTCTTCCTCCTTGTGTCCAGGTATCAATCATGTGGTCAAAGTATTTGCTAACTCGTCCATATTACTAATGGTTTGTGGTCTGACTACCGTTATCAGATCACAGATCTTACTGACTAGTTCCAAATAAAATGAGAAATTAGTAAATATTTTGGTAAAGCTAGAACTAGTACCATTATCGTATATCTGAAGAATTTTTTCGTATACTCACGAAAATTTCCACCAATCATTTGGTGATTTTGTCGTATACTCAAGTAATGTATACAATACCCCACATACCAGCTGTAATATCAGAATGCAAAGAGTTAATCACTTTAACTAGAAAACATTTACGGTTTTGAAAGCATTTAATAAAATAGAATGACTCACCTTTTTGGTCTATAGTTCTTGATTTAAAAAGGCCTCTTGATTCTTAGCCTACTGATAGGTAAGCGTCTACTTTTATAGTTTTGAATCTTCTGGTAAATAAGCATCTATTTTGATTATAAGTTTATAGTTCGAAGTTTTCCGATAGTTAAACATTTAGTTTAATAGAGTGGAATACATATTAGTGTAAAACCAAATAAAACCAAATAATGATCACGAGATCAGAACCATAACGTAAGTCCACAAAGTATAGTCTTATTCAGATAGCATTTTGGCATTCGTTAGTTGGTTCCCGGATCGATTGGATAGAATATCGTATCGTTGATTATTGGTTAGAACACTAACGTATAGAGAGAAGAAGTAAAAGAATGAGCAAGAAAGAATGAATCCTAACCTTCCCCAACTGATATCTACCCATATATACCTTCCCTAGTTGTTACCTAGCTCAAAAATACCTATTTAGATGTTATGTTATTAATTTAACCGTTTTGCTGTTTAAAGTTAGTTGTTTAACTGATAATTTTAACTGTTTAACTTATTAACTTACTTAGTTGTTAAGTTTCCTTTCCTGTTAAGTCCCTTACCTAATAAGTTTTCTTACCTATTAAGTTTTCTTAACCACTAAGTTTTCTTACCTGCTAAGTTTTCTTAACATCTAAGTTTTCTTAACTGCTAAGTTTTCTTAACGGCTAAGTTTACTTAACCGCTAAGTTCACATAACCGCTAAGTTTACTTAACCACTAAGTTTACTTAATCATTAAGTATTCTGGTTTAGCAGCCCCCTGGTTAAGAGTTCTAATTTCTAGATACAATGGAACTCGTATTAGTGTATTAACTTAATTCAACTTTAATGATAATCACGAGATCAAAACCCATAAGGTGATGACAAAGTATAACCTTATTCGGGAAGCACTTAAAAATCCATTGGATTGGTTTTAATCGATCAGACAGAGTACCGTACCAGTGATTCGAGTTAGTACGCTGATTATGGGAAGATGTTTAGAACTCGGGTATAATAGCAACAGAGCAGTGTAGAGCGAGAGAGAAAGTGAAAGAAAGAAAATGAAAGTGAACAACTGAAATTGTCCAGGGCTCGTCCCTATTATATCCGACTTTTGACCTGGTCGCGTCACACGACCAATTTCTTGTTTAACCTTCGCGTAGCGCAACGGGGTTAAGCTAGGCATAGGCTGCCACGTGTGTAACATAGGTCTGACATGTGGCACGATGTCGTGACACATTTCTTTAGCCGCCTTTTTCGTCCAATCGTGTGTTTTATTTCATTTTCGTGCTGATACTTATAGCGTATACTCCGGTCTTGATCCTAACTAGTTCGGTATTATGAGTTTCGTAAGGGTACTTTTGTGTGGGTTGGTTCATCAGCCGTCAAGTTTTCTGATTGAGTATTACAAGTTTTGTCGGGCACACTTGGGGTTTTGATTATGGATTGTCTTTGGGAATATATTTTAGGTCGTTACATCCTCCCTACCTTGTTTTAAATCTCGTCCTCAAGATTCATTGAAGTAATTATGGGTATTTCTGTTTTATCTCCGATTCCAATTCCCAAGTATATTCTTGTCCACATTTTAAATCCTACTTCACCTTGACCAGAACTAATCTCATATGCTTTTAGGATTTTTGTCTTAAACCTATAAAGGTCTTTCAATGGACATAGATTTTCGTTTATCGCTATATCTTGAAGAGATACTGCTAAAGATTTATTAGCTAAGTGTTTCCTTAAATCATGTATTCGCTTAATGATTTTAGCTAATAGGCTACTGGTCCAATTCGCTTAATGATTTCGAATAGTCCAACAAACCTTAGGCTTGATTTTCCTTTCTTTCCGAATCGGACTACTACTTTTCATGGAGAAACTTTTAATAGCATTCTTTCTCTGATTCGAAATTCTAATGGCTTATCGATCTCATGGCCTAATAGTTGCATTTTCTCCTATTTTTGCCAACCATACTGGATGGCGCTTTCATCCATAGTGCTTCAAATAGGGCAACACTAATATCTGCATGCTAACTATTTGTTTATTGAAGAATTCTTATGAGTGGCTAGATTGCCTCACTTTTACGAATATCTATCATACATGGGCTTAGCATGTCTTACTATGTTTGTATTGTTCTTTTATCTTGCTCATAAGATGTACTCAAATTCAGTTGAGTTTCCATGGCTTTTGAAAATTTTCCTAGAATTGGAAAGTGAAATGACTATCTCGATCCGATACGATAGATAACGAGATTCTGTGTAATGAGACTATTTCGTCCACATAAAGCTTAACTAAGCGTTTTATACTAAAGGGTTCCTTCATTAATAGGGAATGAGCTGACCTAGTTAGTCGATCCACAATCACCCAGATTATGTCGTTAAATTTTATTGTTTTGGGTAATTTGGTAAAAAAAAATCCATTGTTATTAATCCAATTTTCATACTGGCATTTCTAATCGTTAAGGTAAACCTAATGGGTTCTAATCTTTAGTTTTAACTTTCTAATAAATTAAATACTTAGAGACATAACTTGCTACATCCTTCTTCATTCCTATCTATCAGCAATTCTTATTCAAAACTTGATACCTCTTATCACTTTCACAATACATCATACACTTAGTTTTATGAGCTTCTTCGAGAATCCTATTTCGTAGGTTTCCTTGAATAAGTACTCAAATTCTCGTTGGTTTGTGATCACTCCTCCTGTTAGATTAGGAATCTTAACAAAATTCTGATTACTTAAGATTTGAGCATGAGTGGATGCTAATCATTCCATTTCTAACACTACATTGAATCTAACAATGGTTTATATGATGTAAAGTAGAACTAAGTTTGTATCCTAGCAATTATCTTTTCTTCTGGAAGTACTCCACGAGTATTGATAGTGTTCCAGACTTGCCTCAGGAATCATTGTCGTCTCTTATGTTATGAGAACAATGCCCCCGCGTTCCTCTTGGGATCTTCGGTTGTTTTCGTCTTGTTTTCCGGTGTTTGTGTCAGTTTGTACAATCTTGACAGATATAAGTTGCTTTCCTAATGGAAACATATACGACAATTCTTTCTATGTTCTTCCTCCTTGTGTCCAGGTATCAATCCTGTCGTCAAGTATTTACTAACTCGTCCATATTACTAATGGTTTGTAGTCTGACTACCGTTATCTGATCACGGATCTTACTGAGTAGTTCCAAATAAAACGAAAATTAGTACATATTTTGGCGAAGCCAGAACTATTACCATTTTCGCATATCCGAAGAATTTTTTCGTATACTCACGACAATTTCCACCAATCATTTGGTGATTTTCTTGCCATTTGTCCTTTTTATAAAGCAGACAGAATTTCCTTTCTGTCAGTTTTTTCATTCTTTGCATTTCATGGCATATATCATGATCTTGTGCTTGGAAGATCAGGTCTCATCATCTTAATGGTTATTTTTGAAGCATACATTACTTTATCCTTCTCCGCGTATATACAAATGGATAGCTTTAGTCCTTAGCAGCCCATGTATTGCTGTAACAATTCCTTTATTACTGGTAATCTTAGTAGGATTATAGGTGAAGAAAGTTTTGTAAGTTCATCTAGACGTGGTTACTCTTTTCTTCTCAGGAGTTCTTAATGAAAGTAGAATTACTCTCATTAGCGTATGTTTTAGACGTTTTGTGCCTAGCACAACTTTTAGTTACATGTTTCCTAATGTGTCAATAATATAAGGTAACGCATGGGTAATTCTTATACTTTTGATGGCGTCCCAACTTAAAGGATTCCAATAGTTCATATTGTCGCACGAGTTACGAGACGGATGATTAAATAAAATAGTGTTTGATATCGGAATTATAGATGTATACGAGAGGTTCATGATAAAGAAATCTAAAATTATCATTGACATACATGCTCATGATTCATCCTAAACTGTCAATCATTATGGTCTTTGGAATTTCTTACATATAGATATTGTCGCAACCCCCGACCCCTTGCCTCGGGAGTGGGCGGCCACGATTACTCAGAGCGGGTGGTATCGGTGTTTATTAATTTGGCAGCAGAAATGAGACATCAGGACCGTAGTTAGGAAATATTTATCCGAGTTAAAACACCAAACTTTTTATGTAGATATAATAAGTAGACGGGATAAAACCCAAGTTTTCAATTACAATACATTGGTAGGGATAATCCCTAATTTATTGAATTCAAAATCTCCTTTTTATTTAGGTAACTTTTATAGCCACATCTTGAAGCCTTCAGTGCTCTACAACTGGATTCTATTAGCTTCACATTAAGTTACCTGAAACGCATTTTAAAAAGGTTTTATCAGCAAGAAATACTGATGAGTGTATCCCAGTTTAATCAAAATAGTTTTATAACTTTACAGTATTGAGAGCATCAACGATTACAATGTTTTTATCTACCCAATTACTCATTCAGTACTGTCAATCCTAACTTGTGGTCATGCTACTATTTGCAATAGTAACGAGTGTCAAGTAATGTATAAAAAATCCCAACATACCATCAGTAATTGTAGAATAGATATACTCAATCACTGTTAAGTATAATTTAAAAAGTTTGAGGTTATGGTAAAATGTTTTGAATGATTCACAAAAAGGGTTTACAAAAAGAGAATGTACTCACATTGCTGACATAGATAATACTATAGCTACCTGGTGTTTCTCCTGGTTATTATCTATTAAAATTTAAACAATGCACACGTGTTAGTAAGATAACCCAAATCACATTAGCCGTACAACACGAGACAGAACTCCAACGAACTGAGTCAGGCAGAGCCTTGACATGCGTTACGTAGCCCTAGAACAATCGGGTAGGGTAACAAATACGTGATCGGGGTTATAATACTTAGAACGAGGCAGAGCTTCGCTTTTTAGGGGTATAATACTCGAGTAATATTGCTATTATAGCGTCTGAGAGAAGAAAAGAAATTTGAATGGAGAAGAATGAGGCCAAAGGCCTCTATTTATAGCCTGAACAAAGGTGGCTCGCGCCCCGCGATGCCCCCTGATTCCTTTTCACGGCCCGCGAGGCTAGTAGACTAGGGCCTAGCCTTGTCGACTCACCTATCTAGCTTCAACACATTGCAGGCCACGTGGCGCACCAGGGTGCTGGTTGGTGTCACTTCGTCGGTCCCCGCGACAGACCCAGGGAGATGGGTCTCGGCCCGCGAACGACTCCTGTATCTTGTTTTATTTATATTTTATTAATATAAAGGTATTTTAGGCCCTTTAACGCGTATACGGGATATCTTAGGAATGTCAGGGATGTGTTAAGGTGTTTTTGGAGGTTTGTTATATAATCCCCCCTTGTTTTAGATTTCGTCCTCGAGGTCTACTGGAACAGGTGTGGATTTTTCCTTTGCATCTCTAACTCGAGCTCCCATGTGTATTATTGTCCTCCCTTGGAATCTCAGTTCACTTTGACCAGAACTAATCTCTTGTGTTTAAGATTCTTGATCTTCCTATTTTCAATCTGAATGGGTTCCTCTATAAACATAAGTTTCTCGTTTACCTCTATGTCCTTAAGAGGTTTTACTAATGATTCGTCTTCTAAGCACTTTTTGAGGTTACATGCATGAAACACATCATGTATTCCTGCCATTTCCTCTAGCAGTTGTAGCTGATAAGCTATTGGTCCTACTCTTTTGATAATGTCAAAAGGTACAATATACCTGGGGCTTAGATTTCCTCTTTTAACGAATCTGTCTACTCCTTTCCATGGATAAATTTTTAACAATACCTTATCTCCAACGTGAAATTCTAAGGGTTTTGTATGTTATCTGCATAACTCTTTTGACGATCTCGTGTTGTTTTCAGTCTTTCTTTGACTTGAATTATCTTGTCTGTTGTTTCTTGTACTATCTCTGGTCCAGATAGTTTCTTTTCTCCAATCTCTGCCCAACAGACCGGAGTTTGACACTTTCGTCCATAAAGTGCTTCAAATGGTGCAACATTAATGCTAGTATGATATCTGTTATTGTAGGAAAATTCTATTAATGGTAAATGATCATCCCAATTTCCTCCGAAATCAATTACACAGGTTCTAAGCATATCTTCCATAGTTTGTGTTTTGGTCAAAAATCAAGCAAAGATAATGCAACCAAATCTTTTTTTGTGAGGTGTGATGCTTGAATCAATGCACAATATTAAGGATCACTCAGAAATGTAACTAACAAGTGACACAAGGATTTATACGCGGAAAAAGCCCTTGATCAAGAGTTGATCTCCGGCATAAAAAACCTCGGGTGATCGAATCTACCGATCACCAACTAAGATTAAACAAAAGATTTTTACAACTCGGGATGTTAACAAGCTTGTTACAAGGATCACTAGTGTGCAATGTGCAAAAATGTATGAAATCGCCAAGTAGATTGCCGAGAGTTGTTCGAGTGTTGTTACGAGAGTTTGTGTGTTTGCTAAAATTAGCTAAGTGTTCTACTCCAGCTTGTTATCCCCATTTTAAATTAGAAAATAACTAGTCTAACTAACTATCTGCAATTTGTGCACTCTCCCCACGATCTCCATAACGTTCACAATGGTCAAGCACGTGCGGAATATTGAGGGAATATACTCCAGGAATTTCGGTGAGACTTGGTCCATGCTCTCATTCCTACAAAACAAGTTTACGTACAAGGAAGACAATTGTTAGTAGTAGGATAACAACAGTGATCCTCAATCCTGATCCTGCGACACCTGCTGAGGATCCTTAATTCAAACAGAATTGAGGATCCATGATCCTGGTAGCAGTTGAGGACCCGTGATCCTTAGGATTTAGAAAATCTTCCCCTAACAATTGCCCCCAAAATATAAGGAGTAAAGTGTAAATTGTCGAGTTATATTTTCTTGATCTTATCCGCAACAAACTAACGGATATATAGCCGTTATGATCGAAATATCCATTGCAGATCTTACGTCATCTGAAGCGACATCCCTGCAAAATCATGATTATAAATTCGAGTTAGAGATAAGTTTCTAGAGGCATTTAAAATCGTGCGTTACATCCTTTAAATCCTCATTTGAAGATCAAGCAAGTACTCCTCTCCCCTTTCTCTTTTCTCTTTCTTGCTCTGTTCTTCTTCTTTCTCAAAATCTCCGAATCACCATGAAGATAAGATCATCCCCTGCTAAGGATCATCTAAAAGATAGTCCCTTAAAAAGCCAAGGGATCATCGAAGACTCTCCGAAGGAACGTTGCTGCTTTACTGATCCTGAGATCGACAGGATTCGTCATTGCTTTCCGGCGAGCACTATTTTCAAACCCTTTGACCCTACCGTCCGGAGTGATTTTATCTCTGAAACTTGGGTTGCATTTCCAGTCACCCCATTCTCTATAGGATACTCCTATCCTTTTCCTGCTTTTACCCAATCTTTCTTCTCTCTTACCGGCATATCCTATATCCAGGTTATGCCAATGATGTGGAGGGTTCTATTTACCCTTGAAAGGATCATTGAGCAGGAGGATATTGAGTTGGGAATGTCGGGGTTGTCTAAGCTATACAACCTTGTGAGCCATGGTTCACACCGCTTTCTATTCAAACATAAACCCGTTGAACCTCATCCAATCCTGAAAACCACCAAGAACGATAACAAGTGGAAGAAACGTTTTTTCTTCGTCAGGAGGGATTCTATCCCTGATGGGAAGGATCTCCCCAGGAAATGGGCCACTCATGGTAGGATAGAGGATCCTTATAGAAGGATCATAGGATACCCTGCTTCTGCTGAGGATCACTAACCCCTTTGTTTCTATTTTGCAGCTATTTCTGTTTCACACGTCATTAAATCTCCTGCAACCAAGGAGAGGATCACCGCTTTCCGAAATCTTGATCCTGCAATAAGATCGTTTCAAGCAAACACCAAGGATTCTCAAGAGGTATCCTCAGGCTCCGTTACAATGTCAAGTAAGTATCCAAGTTCATATATGATTAAATATTTAAATGCAAATAAAACAAGAATACTTATCTATTGTTTTGGATCGATAGGTGCTAGAAAATCTTTAAGGTCTGCCTCCCGCTTTAGTGTCACCGATCTTACTGCTGTTGGTCCTAGGTCTGGGAAGAAGAAGACTGCTGCTAGTCCAAGTGCCGTGGTTCCAAAGCCTACCACCTCCAAGAGGGGAAAGGAAAGGAAGGTCTCTAAGACTGAAAATCTTGAAGGCTTGCCTCTTATCCGCCACCAGTTCCAAGAGTACTTTGCTGATGTAAGGATCACTGACTCTGCTTGATTATCCTGCCCACTTGAGGATCATGTGATCCTGAACTTTATCTTGTCTTCTTTGCAGAAATTTGTTGAGGCCGAAATGTTGTTTGATGCATACGTTGAAGAGGCAGAGTAAAAGCATCAGGAGTTCCAAAAGTTCTTCCTGGCCAAGGATCAAACCATCTCCTCCCTTGAAAAGGACCTCAATCTGGCGAAGAAGCAGGTGGTCATGGCCCAGATAGATGCTGATCATGAAAAAGCTGAGCTGCTGGAGGATGCTAAAATCTCTGCCGCCATCACCATGTATAAGATCAAGCTTCAAATGGCTCAGGAGGCGGAGGATCCTGACTTCGACAGGACCACTTGGGACAAGGAGGGCTGGAAGGCAAAGCTGGCTGAGCTGGAGGACGAGGAGGAGGCTACTGAGGTCTTGGCGATTGAGGCAAGTGGCAGTGGAAAGGATCAGGCTGGTGGTGATGATGCTGGTGGTGATGCAGCCAAGGTTTGAGCTACTGAAATGGGCGATGATGGATATTTCTAGACCCGGCCGGAGCCCATTTTTTAGGATTTGGTAGTGGTTTTTTGGTTGTGATGTTTTAAACAATGTTGGGTTGTACTTTAAACAATAGTTTTTAGGATTATGGATCAAGGATCCTTAGACAATAGGTAGGATAATAGGTGGTGGAGGGATCCTCTGTTTGGGGGATGAAACCACTTGTTATCCTGCCATCTTATATTTCCTGCACTTCAAAGACCTATTAACAATGGACACCTTTTACCTACCCCAGCGGACAGGCCACGTATTGCTGGTAGATGCTTGGGGTAGGTAATTTTGACAACCTTAGAAGGGTTAACTTTTGTGAATAAAAATAACTTTAACTTTTTGGCTATTTCCCGTGTTGTTATCCTTATGAATTCTTTATTCTTCAACTGTTGTTACGTACTTTGTTTGAATTTGTAAGTAAAGGATAAAGGTTTAGTAAATCATGTTTAAAAGTTTTGGGATATGATCAAGGATCAAATATCCTATAGTCGATAAATTCAGAAAAATTATGTAACTTAAGGATCATCAGTTCTGTTGTCAAAGGATAAGGGTCACTTATATGAATAATGAATAAAATCAAAGTGATCAAGGATCATACCTGAGAATCCAAGTTAGGATCCTAACCCTTTAACATACATAATCAGGATAACCAAAAGACAAACCTTAATAAAATGTAAGGATCAAGGATCCTTATTTGTTTAACTTCAAAACCCTGAAACTGAACATAACTTGGGACTAAGCCAATTATAAGAGAAGAGTTAGTAACTGGGGACAAGCCCAATATATTGGGGACAAGCCCAAAGGATAACTGGGGACAAGCCCAAAGGATAACTGGGGACATGCCCAAAGGATAACTGGGGACATGCCCAAAGGATAACTGGGGACAAGCCCAAAGGATCTTGTGTAAACTGGTGTATGGCCCTCACTGGCGACTATCCAAACTTAGTGACATGAAAATGCCAAAACCTTAGCTAACGTGAAAACGTTAGAAACCTTAGGAACGGATGTATGGTACGTCTACCATTATACGTAGGATCCCGGATACAGTCAGTACAATGAAATTGTCAGCCCCTAAAGCGAGTACTGGTTTCATTACCATGAACTGTACCAGGATCATCGTGCGCTACTGGCAAAACTGGGGACAGGCCCAAAACTGGGGACAAGCCCAAATAACTGGGGACAAGCCCAAATAACTAGGGTCAAGGCCAAATAACTGGGGTCAAGCCCAAATAACTGGATACCTCTGTGGATACTCAATCCTTTGTTAAGGATACCTAAACCTTCTACAAAACTCAGAATCAAGTGAAAGGAGGATAAAGGATCCAGGATCCTTATCCTTATATATAGGATAATTAAAGAGTGAAACAGTTTAGGATTAGATCGTTACCAAAATGAGGATCCTCTGTCTTGTAAGGATCCTTCGAGGATACTTGTCAGGGAAGGATCATGGATCCTTATCACATGAAGTATTTCTTCAAATGGACAACATTCCAAGCTCTTGGTAGCAAATCACCTTCCATTGTTAGCAATCGATATGCCCCCTTTCCTCCCTCAGCTTCAATCAAATTGGGGCCTTCCCACTTTGGTGCTAACTTTCCATCAGCAGGATTGGTGGTATTCTGAAATGTTTTCCTTAATACCATATCACCAACTTGGAATTTCCTGATCCTGACATTCTTGTTGTAGGCTCCAGCCATCCTTTGTTGATAAATAGTCATCCTTATCCTTGCCAAATCCCTGAGTTCTTCTATAGTATCCAAGTCTTGAACCAAGTTTTCAGCATTTTCCTCAGGATCGCGAATGCTTGTTCTTGCAGTAGGAACCACCATATCTGTAGGGATCACTGATTCTGCTCCAAATACCAAAGAGAATGGAGTTTGGCCAGTAGTGTTTTGGTCAAAAAATCTGTTGAGAATATTGCAACCAAACTCTAGATTACGGGGTATGATGCTCAAAAAGTGTAACAACAATGAGGATCACTTCAATGTGGAATGCACAAACAACACAAAGATTTATACGGGGAAAAAGCCCTTGATCAAGAATTGATCTCCGGCACAAAAAACCCCGGGTGATGGAAACTACCGATCACCAAGCTCAAATAAATGAATAAACGTTTACAACTTCGGATAGTAACGAGCTAGGTACAAGGATCACTATGGTGAAATGTGTAAAAAGTGTAAGTAATTGCTAAGTGTTTGAACGAGAGCTTGTATGAGAGTGTTTGCGAGTGTGTGTAACTGCCAAAAATGACTAAGTGTCACTAACTAGCTCGTTACCCCTTTAAAATAAGAAAAATATCTAGTTAACAAACTCTCCGACTTTCGGGCCAAGCCTCCACGTTCTCCATAACGTCTAGTTTTGATCTAGCACGTGCAGAATACTTCGGGAATATTCTCCAGGAATGTCGCTAAGACTTGGTCAAGCTTAATATACCTGCGAGATATTATAAAACATGAGTAAACAATCGTCAGTATGAGGATCCTTGAAGTGATCCATGATCCTGATCCTAAAGCTCTTCTGAGGATCACCACCTGTCACAGAAGTAAGGATCACTAGTTAGGATAACAAATAAGGATCACTAATTGTTAGAAAATCCTCCCCTAACAATTGCCCCCAAAATATAAGGAGTAATTTGTAAAATTTGGCGAGTTATATTTTCTTGATCTTATCCGTAACAAACTAACGGATATATAGCCGTTAATTTTGAACTAGCCGTTGCGATGATGATGTCACGGAAGTGACAACCTGCAAGATCATGATTATAAATAGAGATATAGATAGGATCACTATGCATTTAAATTCGAAAGAAACTCCCTTTATAATCTCAGTTGAAGATCGATCAGGTATCTCTTTCTCCTCTCTCTTCCTTTCTTACTCTGTTCTTCTTTCTTTACCTTAATCACTTCAAGAATGTTGCTCCGAAATTCCCCGGCTAAGGATCACAAAAAGGATAGCCCTCTGAAGAGTCAGAAGATCGTCAAGGACTCGGTGAACGAGAGGTGCTGCTTTACCGATGCACAGATTGATAACATCCGTCACCGTTTTCCAGCGAATGTCTTTTTCAAACCCTTCAATTCAACTGTTCTGAGCGACTACGTTTCTGATACATGGGTCGCCTTCCCAGTCACTCCATTTGCTATAGGGTACACCTATCCTTTCCCGGAGTTCACACAATCCTTCTTTTCCCTTACCGGCATATCTTACATTCAGGCCATGCCGATGATCTGGAGGGTTTTATACACCTTAGAGAGGATCATCGAGCAGGAGAGTCTTGATTTAGGAATGTCAGAACTAGCGGAGTTGTATGATCTTACTACCTTCGGATCCCACCGTTACTTGTTTAAACGGAAACCCGGTGCAGATCACCCTCTTCTCAAAGTCACCAAAAACGATAAAGACTGGAAGCGTCGCTTCTTCTTTGTAAGGAGGAATACCATTTCAGATGGAGAGCATTTACCAAGAACATGGTCCACCCATGGTAGGCTGGAGGATCCTGGGAAGGATCACCAGATGGTCATGTTTTTGTAATAGGATCACTAACCCCTTCTTTGTCTTGTGTCATGCAGCCATCTCCTTTTCACGTCTCATCACAACACCCGCAACCAGGGAAAGACTTGCTACTTTCTGGGGGCTTGACCCTGAAACTAGAACTTTTAAAACAACAACCCAAGACTCACAGGAGGTATCCTCAGGCTCTGTCACAATGTCAAGTAAGTATCCTTGTTTAAAATTTAAATAAATAATTAAATGTATATTAAGAAAAGATACTTATCTTATTTTGGTTGTGTAGGTGCTGGAAAATCTGCCAAAGCTGCTTCAAGGTTCAGCGTCACCGATCTCACCACTGTCAAATCCTCCAAAAGAAAGGTTCCTACTAGCCCGACAGCCTCAATCCCCAAGGCACCCCTCAAAGGGAAGGGAATCAAAAAGAGAAAGACTTCCGAGGCTGAGGATTTGCAGGGCCTGCCCTTAATTCGCCACCAGTTCCTCGAGTACTTCAATGATGTAAGGATCACTATCTCTGCTTGCATATCCTGCTGATCTAAGGATCACTTGCTCTTGAACCGCTTTACCCTTTTCTTTTGCAGAAATTTGCTGAGATCGAGGATTACGTCGGTCATGTTATTTCAAAAACATTGGCCATGTTATCAAAACCAACCTTTCTAATTTCAAAATATTTCATATAGTCTGAAGACAATATTAACACAATACATTTTCTGATCAAGTGCATGATTTCGAAAAGCATCATTCATGTCTTTCAAAAACCTTATACATAATTTCAAAATTCATCCCGCATGATTTTAAAAACATTTTTTGTAAATATATCTACCTAATACACCTACTTTATTTCAAAAGTATTATATATAAGGTTTCAAAAACGTTAAACACCTTTTTCTTAAAAGAACCCCATGCATAGTTTTCAAAAATATTTTCCTCATACATTGACTTAACCTTCAAAATTCTGCTTCATATGTCGCCTTGACATATCAAGCATCTCAACTTCATAAGCATTTTACATCATGTTTTGACCTAAGCACATCCCGTGCAAGGTCTCAAAACATCTTCAACTTCTAAAATTCATATGGGATCTTTTTATCTTTACAATTAGATCCTTGTGGATGATTATCATTCAAATCAGAGTCCTTAATTGGATTCCTTATGTACCTTAATTCGAACACTTCGGTTCCTAATAATCGAAATCGAATTTTCTTTTTGAATCTTTCTATCTTTATGGTTTGATTCTTAGTAATGTTTAAAGTACCAAATGAAATCCACGGAATGGATTCCTAGTATGCTTTAAATACCCATGTCCAAAGATAACAAATTAAACGATTATACGAATAAACGATTTTGCGATTAAACGATTTTTCGATTAAACGATTATACGATTATGCGATTATGTGTTTATGTGTTATGTGTTCTCCTCTATGTTTTTGTGTGATCCAATTTTCAAATCCTCATAGAATCTTTCGTATCTTTATATGAGGGATTCATAGTAGGATATTCAAAAGGTACTACTTTAAATCCTTAATGGGCTTCTACGTTGTAGTTAAAGACCCTTGGGATTATATGGTACCATTCCATGATTCGATGAGAGACCCTTTAGTGGTCTAGTCTAAAAGATTGATTCACAATTTGGTTAAAGAACGACATCTAGTGATGTAGCTGGACAGACTCCTTGATAGTCTATTTAGATCATTTGTTGATTTAATTTAAAGGACTCTAAGGCGGTCTAGTCACACTCATCACCGGTTTGTTCATTTGGTTTTCCCCTACACACTATAAAATAGACTGTGTGAATTGTGCAAAGAATTTTCTGATTATGGACGCGTACATAATTATGAAATTTAGTGCACAGAAACCCAGTAAGATTTATTATGTGTAAGAACCGATAGTGACAACAATAACGAAATGAGAACGATGTAATGGAGGTATGGTGGACGCACCAATGACGCTTCATATACTTGTATATAAGTGTCCCTCTTACATTGCAAACATAATGTTATTAAGGTTACTAGAAGTTCAAGAACCCTAACCAATGTTGTTTGATCTTTTCAACTTCATATTTCCAAGCTCTCACAAGTTTCCTCTAATTAAATTTCGGGACGAAATTTCCTAAAGTAGGGGAGACTGTAACACCTGTGCCTCCACGGCCATCAAACAAATACCAAACCAATGAAATATTATATTTCATACTTGGGATTTGTAAAAATATGTGTATCTTTTACACACATCAACTCTTGTTTGATTTTAAGCTTTAAATCGCTTTCTGGAGGGTTATACGCGCTCTGATGCGTAAATATAACCAGTTTAATCCAACGAACACTCCGGAATAGTGAAATCGGCTTAACATACCTTAAATAACCTTTACATAACTTAGATATAAGTTTTGGAAGGTTTGGTGTAGTGAAATCAAAGTTTAATCACTTACAGGGACTAAAGTTGACAAACTGCGAAAGTATGCCAATTTGAACTGTAACAGACATTCCGGAACATGACCATAAGTTAAACATACCATAAATATCCTTCACATAGCTTAGAAATAGGCTTCGAGGTGTTCGGTATGCTAAAATAAACTTTTGTGTCATTCAGGGACTAAAAGTGTCAAAAAGTGCACAAGTTTGCATTTTCGCGCATAACTTGCGTTCTGAATACATCTGGACATCCAAAAATTTATGTAAGCATGACTACATTATATTTTAGTGTTCTCTATAAGAAAAATCCATTCGTCGCGTCATTTGGATCATTTTTCGCGCTTATGCGCATTCCGTCGTAATTAAGCGAACATCGCGATCGTACGGCCAAACGAACCGACATCGGAGATATTTTTGAGCATGTTTTGAGTTCCCTATACTTTAACTTCATTTTAGAGCCTTGAAATGAGGTTAACGGGGTTCAAACGCATCAAAAATCGCTTAAACAAGGTGCAGGGACCATTTCTGCAAAATCTGCCAAAACAGGGGCCTAGCGTGACGCGACGGGCCTTAGCGTCACGCGAGCCCCCTTCTGGACCAGATTCCATGTTTTTAACAGCGGGTCCCAGCTGTTCGATTCTCAACCACACATTCCCATGAGTCTAGTCAGATGATAAGGATGGATTTTTAGCCACCATAAGGTCCCGACAAGTGTACGGTTCCGATTAAGGCACGTTATTCAAGAAACGATCTTAACGGTTACCCGAAATCTATAAATACCCCACCCCCCTTTACTTCATTTCTCACAAATCTGATCATTTGGGCTCTAAGTTGGAACCTTCGTTTCATACCTGAGCTATTTTGATCTGGGTTAGCATTCGGGGACCCTTCGTAAGTATTCTTTCGTTCTTTTCCTTATTTTATTGCTTTTCGAGTCAGAAAGTCAAACTTTGTTTGACTTTCAGCATTGACCAGTAATGGTCAATGCGAAGTTCGTTTGAACTTCGCAACGTGAGTGTAATCACGTTGGTCATAGTCCCTTGGGACTATGCCACTGATTACCACGTTGTCTAGGGTCGTAGGGTAGGCGATCTAATAAATCGCCTATACCTTCGAACTCGACCCATTTGGTCGATCATTAGGATCCGACCAAATACATTAGGTGACCATAGTAGGTAGGGAATAACCTTCCGAGGTTATACCCTATGGTCACATCGTTTAAGTAGTTGTATGATAGGTAGTTTATATGCCTTAGGTAAATTACCAGAATACCCTTTTCATGTATAATTGGTAATTAAGCATATGTAACCTAAACTTTTGTCACATAACTGATTATGTAACATGTCTAGGCATATAACACTTGTCATAGGACTAGTTAGACGGTCCGAACGCGTTTCACGCACACGACGCGTTAAAGTAGCATAAGTTACCTTAATGGGTCGCGATGGGTCGATAATACTTAGGTTAAGTTTCATTTAGTATGTAGGCTTTGTTAAACCATATCATATGAGTTCCTACACTCATGTGGTTTACAAACCCTCCTGCTACCCAGTCTTCCGATTTAGGTCCGGGTTATTTATGTAATTACCTATATTAGGTACCGTTTGATTTCCGGGACTCCTCTAAGCTTTCTTGGTAGTTGTTCAAGACTCCTAAGCACTCCCAGGCGAGTACATTCTTCCCCTATTTTACTGTTTTCAATTGTTTTGGGGTGACTCATATGTGCTAAATGTTTTCGATGTTATAACGATGGTTTCAAAAACAATTAAGGCGATTTATACAAAACTAATAACGATTTCATAAAGTGAACAAACTTGTTGGTTGTGTTTACATAACAAATGACATTCATTAGCAATGATCAAGCCGACCAGTATTAGGTTATGGTACCATAGGATCTGACTAATCCCGTTATTTACTACACCCGTGGTTATGTGTGGGTATGGTAGGTAGCGACTGAATCTGTAATTGTTAACTTACCCTATGGAGGTTTGTTAATACGAAAACGAGAAGCGACGAAAACGAGAAGCGACGAGAGTCACGAAGGTTTGAATGTTATTAGCGAGACGACCATATAAGTAGTTTCACGACCTAAAACGAATTAAACGATTTACGATTGGTTTTCACACGATGTTTTAACGATTGGGTAACGATTGGGTTTCACACGATGTTTTAACGATTGGGTAAACGATTGGCTTCAAAGCGATATACGATATTATTTTGGTTATACATATTACATGATTTACATTTGGGCATGAACATTACTTTGGTGGTTTGGTTTGGATTAAGTGATTAAGTAACGATGCGTGTGGAATATGATACAAGCATGGTGGATACGCCGCTGGTACTTCCTATATATAAGTGTTTGTATGGTATTACATATTGTAGCGTTATTTGAATCATTTCAGTTTGAGACATAGAACATTTTATACAAGTAACATACTTTTCACAAGACATTTATTTACAAACAACTTATCTTATACAAACTCATTTTTCATGGTTATTCATTTAATCATGCATTATTTTCTTATTTATACATATCACCTGAACTTATCATTGTTTTTCAAATAATTTACTAAAACAAATGTTTTTGGGTTAAGAGTCATGGTTACGAGGTTTTACAAATTATAACCCGCTTGATTTGAGTTGGTTAATTAAGTTGCAATATTATACTCTTTTCAAAAACAAGGTTTTTAAATAAAGTATTGCAACGTCTAAACTAGCCATGATTTCGACACTCCTACAAAACCTATGTACTCGCCAGCATTTCTTTGCTGACCTCGTTTTCACATATGTTTCAGGTATTGTTGGATGATATCGATTGATAAGATGCATGCTCACATAGGACTGGACAAGGCCTTAGTGACTCAATAACAATGATAGACTATGTTTAAATAGTGTATTTAGATTTCCAGACAATGAAATTGCTCTATGTATAATAAAACGAAACACTTTTGATATCCATGGTTATGAAACATTAATTCTGTTGCAACACGCCCCGATGTTTCCGCCGCGATTTGTTGTTTTACGCGGTCGGGGTGTGACAGCTGGTGGTGATGATGCAGTGAAGGTGTAGGCTGCACAATTAGGCGATGATGGATATATGTGCTAAGGCCGGAGCCCAATTTTTAGTTTGATGGTTGTGATGTTTAAAACAATTTCATGGTTTGTAATAACTCTAAACAATAGTTCTTAGGTTTAAGGATCATGTATGATCCTTAGGACAATAGGCAGGATTGCAATTGGTGGAGGGATCCTCTGTTTGGGGGATGAAACCATTGTGATCCTGCCGCCTTTATATTCCTGCACTACTTTTGAACTCATTATCATGGACACCCTTTACCTACCCCAGCGGACGGGCCACGTTTTGCTGGTAGATGCTCGGGTAGGTAATTTTGACAACCTTTAAAGGGTTAGCCTTATGTTAATAAATAAAAACTTAACCTTTTGTCGCTTATCTTGTGTTGTTATCCTTTTTAGTATGTTACTTTTCTACTGTTATAATGTTCATCCTGTTTATATTTGTCAAACCTTAGAAAATTAGAAAATATATCCATAAAGTTTAGGATATAATCAAGGATCACTTATCCCATAACCGATAAGTTCTAAAAAGTGATATAGTTTAAGAAACACAGGTTCAGTTGTCAAGTATAAGGGTTCATCAAAAGAATAATGAATAAAATCAAAAGAGTTAAGGATCATACCTGAGGATCCAAGTTAGAATCCTAACCATAATAAGGATAACTATAAGATAAACCTTAGAGTGTAATAAGGATCAAAGATCCCTAGCTGCCTACCTTCAAGGACCTGAAATAGAGCATAACTTGGGACTAAGCCAATATAAGAAAAGAGTTAGCAACTGGGGACAAGCCCAAGGATAACTGGGGACAAGCCCAAGGATAACTGGGGACAAGCCCAAGGATAACTGGGGACAAGCCCAAGGATCGTGTGTAAACTGGAGTATGGCCCTAACTGGCGACTATCCAAACTTAGTGACATGAAGATGCCAAAACCTTAGCTAACGTGAAAACGTTAGAAACCTTAGCTAACGTGAAAACGTTAGAAACCTTATGAACGGATGTATGGTACGTCTACCATTATACGTAGGATCCTAAGCATAGCCAGAACAATGGAATTATCAGCCCCTAGAACGAGTACTGGTCCCAAAGCCTTGAACTACACCAGGATCATCGTGCGCTACAGGCGGAATCTGGGGACAAGCCCAAATAACTGGGGTTAAACCCAAAAGACGGATTGCTTCTGTGGATAACCAACGTTGTGCTAAAGATACCTGAACTTTCAAAACTTGAACTCACGTGAGAGATGGATAAAGGATACATGATCCTTATCCTTATATGAGAAAATAAAGAAATGAAATAGTTCAAGATTAGGATATTACCTGAGTAAGGATCACCGATATTTTGAGGATCCTATAAGGATATCCCTATCGCGAGGATCATCTGTGCCACTAGGATCCTACTCACATAAAATATTTCTTCAAGTGGACAGCATTCCAAGCTCTTGGTAGCAAATCACCTTCCATGGTTAGCAATCTATATGCCCCCTTTCCTGCTTCAGCTTCAATCAAATAAGGGCCTTCCCATTTTGGAGCCAATTTTCCATCAGCAGGATTGGTGGTATTCTGAAATGCTTTCCTTAACACCATATCTCCAACTTGAAACCTCCTGATCCTGACATTTTTATTGTAAGCACCAGCCATTCTTTGTTGATAACTGGCCATCCTGATCCTAGCCATATCCCTGATTTCTTCGATAGTATCCAGGTCTTGAGCCAAGTTTTCATCATTTTCCTCAGGATCACGGGTACTTGTTCAAGCAGTAGGAACCACCATTTCTGTTGGGATCACTGATTCTGCCCCAAACACCAAAGAGAATGGTGTTTGTCCAGTAGCATTCTTAGGGGTTGTCCTGTCAGCCCAGAGCACATAGGGTAGCTCTTCTGCCCATTTTCCTTTCTTGGATCCAAGCTTCTTCTTCAAGTTGTTGATGATGATCTTGTTGGATGATTCTGCTTGACCATTAGCTTGTGGGTGGACTGGTGTTGATGTTATCATCTTAATCCCCCAGCTGTCACAAAAATTAGTGGTTCTGCCCCCAATAAATTGGGAACCATTATCACATATAATCTCAGAAGGAATTCCAAATCTAGTTATAATATTTCTTTTAATGAAGGATATAACTTCCTTTTCTCTAACTTGAGCAAAAGCTTCAGCCTCTATCCACTTGGAGAAGTAATCAGTCATAGCTAGCATGAATACTTTTCCACCAGGTGCCTTAGGGAGCTTGCCAACTATATCCATACCCCATCTCATAAATGGCCAAGAGGAGGATATAGGATGCAATAGTTCGGCTGGTTGATGAAAGATATTGCTGTGTCTCTGGCAAGGATCACATCTTCTGGCATACTCCACAGCATCTTTCTTCATGGTTGGCCAGTAGTATCCTGTCCTCAGGATCCTTGAGAATAAAGCCCTGCCCCCAGTGTGATTTCCACAATCTCCTTCATGGAAGTCTTTTAAAACTTCTTGAACTTCAGGATCCTCAATGCATCTCAAGTATGGTCCTGCAAGAGATCGCCTATACAACATATTATTCATAATTGTGAATTGAGATACCTTAGATTTGAAAGCCCTAGGGTTTTCTCCTGTAGGAATCTCTCCATGTTGTAAGTATCTCATAATTGGTGAGATCCATGATCCGGATCCTGAATAGGATTGAGTATCCTCACTAGGGATCATTGCAGAATTATTCCCTATCTCCATAGCCACATGATCCTCAATAGCTGGGGTCAGGATATGGATAATAGGGATCTTGATATCCTCTGGGATCTTCAAAGATGATCCTAAGTTAGCCAATGCATCAGCTTCTGTATTTTCTTCCCTTGGTACCTGTGACAAACTAAAAGAGACAAAAGAGAGTGCCAAACTTTTGACTATCTCCAAATATTTGGTTAGCTTTTCACCTTTAACAGCATATGATCCATTAAAGTGATTTGTAATTAACAAAGAATCTACGTGTACCTCAAGATACCTGATCCCCATATGCTTTGCGATTTGCAAACCAGCAATTAAGGCTTCATATTCAGCCTCATTATTAGTGGTTTGGAACTCACAAGCTATAGAATGGGGTATTATGTCCCCCTGTGGCGATTTTAGTAGTATTCCAAGCCCTGTGCCTTTGACATTTGAGGATCCATCAGTGTGAAGTATCCAAGGATCCTTGGTCTCCTCTAGCTGCTGGACTTCTAACTCAGCTTCTTCTTGTAAATCACTACTGAAATCAGCCACAAAGTCAGCTAATGCTTGGGATTTGATAGCTGTCCTAGGCTCATATCTTATATCATATGCACTCAATTTCACTGCCCACTTAGCCATCCTTCCTGACATCTCTGGTTTCCTGAGGACATTCTTAATTGGAAAGTTAGTTTTAACAATGATAACATGAGTTTCAAAATAATGTCTTAACTTGGTAGATGCCATTATTAGTGCAAGGATAAGTTTTTCAAGGTGTGAGTACCTGGATTCGGCATCAAGTAAACTTTTACTTACATAATAAACGGGATGTTGTGTACCTTGATGATCCTTAACAAGGACCGCACTTACTGCTTTTGAGGATACTGCGAGATACAAGGATAACACTTCACCTTTTTCTGGTTTCATTAAAGCCGGGGCCGAGGATAGGTAATCTTTGAGGGCTTTTAAAGCATTTTCATGCTTCTCCGTCCACTCAAATTTCTTGTTCTTCCTTAGGATATCATAGAATTCTTTACACTTCTCGGAGGACTTGGATATGAATCTGTTCAAGGCTGCTATCCTTCCTGTTAACCTTTGAACATCCTTAGCATTGGCCGGAGATTTGATGTTCACTATTGCTTTAATTTGTTCCGGGCTAGCTTCAATGCCTCTCTTAGTCACCATGTATCCTAAGAATTTACCTGCTTTAACACCAAAATGACATTTTGAAGGATTAAGCTTCATGTTATATTTGTCAAGGATATCGAATGCTTCCTCCAAATCTCGTAGGTGATCCTCAGCTTTTAAGGATTTCACCACCATATCATCTATGTAAACCTCTATAGTTTGTCCAATCTGATCCTTGAACATCATATTCACCAGCCTTTGGTACGTTGCACCTGCATTTCTCAATCCAAACGGCATAGCAATATAGCAATATATACCAGTTGGAGTCATGAAGGCTGTATCCTCTTGGTCGGATGGTTCCATTTGGATTTGTTGAAATCCAGATGAAGCATCCATAAAAGTTAACAGTTCATGACCCGCAGTTGCATCCACCATGGAGTCAATGTGGGGTAAAGGGAAAGGATCCTTGGGACATGCCTTATTTAAATCGGTAAAATCGACACATACCCTCCACTTTCCGTTTTTCTTCTGAACAACAACCACATTGGCCAACCATCTTGGATACTTGACCTCTCTAATCATACCTGCCCGGAGCAATTTCTCTACCTCTTCCTGGATAATGGCATTCCTTTCTGGTGCAAACTTCCTTCTCCTTTGATGGATTGGTTTGAAAGATCTGTCGATGCCGAGCTTATGAGTGATAACATCCCTGGATATGCCAGTCATGTCTTCGTGTTTCCATGCAAAGGTAGTCTTTCTCCTTTTGAGGAAGGATATGAGGTCCTCTTTCATTTCGCCAAGGATCCCTGACCCGATATAGATTTTGGATTCAGGATCATCAGGATCCATGAGGATTTCTACCACATCCTGCTCTCTGGCCTCCAAGACACTCCTTGGAGGATACCTTGATTGCTATTGCTCCCTTGACTTCGAAGCTGGTTTCATCGATGAAGTGTAGCAATCCTTAGCTTCCTGCTGATCGCTATCAATCTTTACTATTCCCCAAGGACTAGGGAGCTTCACACATTGATGATAAGTAGATGGGACTGCTTTCATATCGTGTATCCAGGGCCTGCCAAGGATAACATTACAACAAGATAAACAGTCAATAACACAAAACTTTTGATAAGAGTGTAAGCCTTCAATATATATTGGGAGTTTAATGTCCCCCAGGGTGTTCTTGGTCTCGCCACTAAATCCCACGAGCACGGAGGATCTTGGTATGATCTCTGATTCAGGGATACCCATCTTCTTTAGAACATCAAGCTGGATAATGTTCACTGAACTTCCTCCATCTATTAGGATCCTGCGGACAAAATAGTTAGATATAAAAAGAGTAATAACTAAACCGTCGTGATGAGGATCCTGGATATCAATACGATCCTCTTCATCAAAGGTTATGACTTTTCCTTCGGAGACACTCGATGTTCGAACTGGCCTTTCTCCGTTATCCATTTTAGTTTCCTTCGCATGCCTCTTAGCTGCTGAGAAGGATGTGCCACAAATGTCGGATCCCCCAGAGATAAAGTTTATCACTTGTGCGTCTGCTGGAGGGGCTGGAGCCTTCTCAGGGATCCTTTCAGGATCCTGAGTCCTTGACTTTTTTCTTCCCAACAACTCTTTTAGATGGCCTTTGCTCAGCAAGTATCCAATTTCCTTTCTTAATGCAATGCATTCTTCTGTGAGGTGCCCAAAATCTTCATGATATGCACACCACTTTGATTTATCCTTAGTTGCAGCTGGCCTTTCATTCTTTCTTGGCCATCTAGCTTTATCACCTAGGTTCTGCATGGCAAGGATTAGTTCATTGTTATCAACACTAAAGCAATATTCAGAGATTGGAGGATAATCCTCATCATCCTCTTCTTGATCAATAGAATGCACGTTCTGATTATCAGATTTGTTGTAGGATCTGAACTTGTTGTTTCTGAATGAGGATCCTTGCTTATCCTGCTTTGAGGATCCTGTTATCCTCTCCTGAATCCTCTTGTCATCCTCTAGCCGGATGAACCTGAGGGCCCGGGTTCTTACCTCATCTAGGTTCCTGCACGGTGTCATAACAAGATCATCATAAAATAAAGAATCCCTAAGTAATCCCATTTTGAAGGCCTCAACAGCCGTGGCTATATCTAAGTTGGGAATGTCTAAGGATTCTTTACTAAATTTGGTAATGTAATCCCTTAATGATTCATTATGACCCTGGGTTATCGTATATAAATCACTAGTTAGTCGTTCAAATTTTCTACTACAGGAAAACTGAGTATTAAACAAGTTAACTAGGTTTGCAAATGAGGTAATAGAATAGGGAGGAAGACTTAGCAGCCATTTGAGAGCTGATCCAGTAAGAGTGGATCCGAATCCTTTGCATAGGCATGCTTCCTTTAACTTTTCTGGGATTGGATTGATCTCCATCCTCTCCCTGTATTGTGCTATGTGTTCTTCAGGATCCGTCGAACCATCGTACAATTTCATTGTAGGCACATGGAACCTCTTGGGTATCTCAGCATCACAGATTGGTGGTGCAAAGCGAGATATCTTGTGGCTCCCATCTGCAATCTCTGGAATAGGTTTGACTACTCCCGGGACACTCGAGATCATATCCTTTAGCTTTTGCAATTCTCTGGCCATGGCATGATTGATACCTGGATCCTGCATAAAACCATGGTTAATAGTGTGAGGATTATTAAAAGTGTTACCTCCCATTGGATTCAAGTTAGGAAATATGGAGGTTAATCCATATTGTTGAGATTCTGGAATGATCGAGGGGCCAGCAGAGGCATTGGTCTGCATTGGGATAAAATCTCCTTGATGGACATCTGAACTTCCTGTTTGCAAACTCCTCAAGGATCCCGGCATCTGGAAGGATCCCTGAAACTGGGATGATCCTGGAACGAAGGAGGATCCTTGAACCTGAGATGATCCTGGAACGAAGGAGGATCCTTGAACTTGGGATGATCCTGGAACGAAGGAGGATCCTTGAACTTGGGATGATCCTGGAACGAAGGAGGATCCTTGAACCTGGGATGATCCTGGAACGAAGGAGGATCCTTGAACCTGGGATGATCCTGGAACGAAGGAGGATCCTTGAACCTGGGATGATCCTGGAACGAAGGAGGATCCTTGAACCTGGGATGATCCTGGAACAAAGGAGGATCCTTGAACCTGGGATGATCCTGGGACGAAGGAGGATCCTTGAACCTGGGATGATCCTGGAACAAAGGAGGATCCTTGAACTTGATGCATTCCTGAATATCCTCCTGTACCCGTGAGGGATCCCATATGCTGGGGATAGGATCCTGCTGGCTGGAAATATGAACCTAGTGCCTGGGTCATAGCTGTTGTTCCGTAGTGCACTCCCTTTGGTCCACCCGCATATTGAATGTTTGGAACCACTGACGGCTGAGAAGTAACCACCGGAGTGTCAAAATTCAAAGATCTGGGCATCAGTGGAGAATGATCCTCTGCCGTTTTCTTCTGTTTCTTGATTTCATCAATCTCCCGGAGGATCCTTTCGTTGGTCTTATCCTGCTCTTGTGCATGATTCCTCATCTGCAAAATCAAGGTATAGAGATCATTAGTAGTAGGATTAGTTGAAACAGAAGAAGTAGATGGTTTTGAGAAAATGGGAGTCGGTTTCTTCGCAGCATTTTCTGTATTCTTCTGGGATCCAGAAGGTGGTGGAGGCAAAGGAGGAACGCCTTGTGATGAAGTGAATGAGGGCATCAAGTTTGAAGCATTCTTCGCTGAGGAAGCCATTTGCTTGACAGTAATGAACCGAATTAAGCACAGAAATGCGTATTTTCTTAAGGACGAAGCACCAATTGCCCCACGGTGGGCGCCAAACTGTTTTGGTCAAAAAATCTGTTGAGAATATTGCAACCAAACTCTAGATTACGGGGTATGATGCTCAAAAAGTGTAACAACAATGAGGATCACTTCAATGTGGAATGCACAAACAACACAAAGATTTATACGGGGAAAAAGCCCTTGATCAAGAATTGATCTCCGGCACAAAAAACCCCGGGTGATGGAAACTACCTATCACCAAGCTCAAATAAATGAATAAACGTTTACAACTTCGGATAGTAACGAGCTAGGTACAAGGATCACTATGGTGAAATGTGTAAAAAGTGTAAGTAATTGCTAAGTGTTTGAACGAGAGCTTGTATGAGAGTGTTTGCGAGTGTGTGTAACTGCCAAAAATGACTAAGTGTCACTAACTAGCTCGTTACCCCCTTTAAAATAAGAAAAATATCTAGTTAACAAACTCTCCGACTTTCGGGCCAAGCCTCCACATTCTCCATAACGTCTAGTTTTGATCTAGCACGTGCAGAATACTTCGGGAATATTCTCCAGGAATGTCGCTAAGACTTGGTCAAGCTTAATATACCTGCGAGATATTATAAAACATGAGTAAACAATCGTCAGTATGAGGATCCTTGAAGTGATCCATGATCCTGATCCTAAAGCTCTTCTGAGGATCACCACCTGTCACAGAAGTAAGGATCACTAGTTAGGATAACAAATAAGGATCACTAATTGTTAGAAAATCCTCCCCTAACAAGTAGCATTCTTGGGAGTTGTCCTATCAGCCCAAAGTACATAAGGTAGTTCTTCTGCCCATTTTCCTTTCTTGGATCCAAGCTTCTTCTTCAAATTTAGCTAAGGCTTGGGATTTGATGGCAGTCCTTGGTTCATATCTTATATCATAAGCACTAAGCATCACTGCCCACTTAGTTATCCTTCCTGACATTTCAGGTTTCCTGAGAACATTCTTAATTGGAAAATTAGTCTTAACAATAATGGCATGAGTTTCAAAATAATCTCTTAATTTAGTAGATGCCATAATTAGTGCAAGGATAAGTTTTTCTAAATGTGAGTACCTGGATTCAACATCAAACAAACTCTTACTTACATAATAGACAGGATGTTGTGTACCTTCGTGATCCTTAACAAGGACCGAACTTACTGCTTTAGAGGATACCGCCAAATACAAGGATAATATATCTCCTTTTTCTTGTTTCATCAAGGCAGGGGCTGAGGATAGGTAATCCTTGAGAGCTTTGAGAGCATTTTCATGCTTTTCAGTCCATTCAAATTTCTTGTTCTTCCTCAAAATTTCATAGAATTCCTTGCATTTTTCTGAGGATTTGGATATGAACCTGTTCAAGGTTGTGATACTGCCTGTCAATCTTTGCACATCCTTAGCATTGGCAGGAGATTTGATATTCCCAATAGCCTTAATTTGCTCTGGACTTGCTTCAATGCCTCTTTTTGTCACCATATAGCCTAGGAATTTACCTGCTTCAACACCAAAGTGACACTTGGAAGGATTTAGTTTCATATTAAATTTATCAAGGATATTGAATGCTTCCTCTAAGTCACTAAGGTGATCCTCAGCTTTCTTGGACTTAACCACCATGTCATCTATATAGACTTCCATAGTGTGTCCAATTTGTTCCTTGAACATCATATTGACTAGCCTTTGATAAGTAGCACCTGCATTCCTTAGTCCAAATGGCATAGCAATATAACAATATATACCAGTTGGGGTCATAAAGGCTGTATCCTCTTGATCAGATGGTTCCATCTGAATTTGTTGAAATCCAGATGAAGCATCCATAAAAGTCAACAACTCATGACCCGTGGTAGCATCCACCATGGAGTCAATGTGGGGTAATGGGAAAGGATCCTTGGGACATGCCTTGTTTAAATCAGTGAAATCGACACATACCCTCCACTTTCCATTTTTCTTTTGAACAACAACCACATTGGCTAACCATCTTGGATACTTAACCTCTCTTATCATACCTGCTCGAAGTAGTTTATCTACCTATTCCTGGATAATAACCTTCCTTTCCGGTGAAAACTTCCTCCTCTTCTGATGTATAGGCTTGAATGACCTGTCAATGCCAAGCTTATGAGTAATTATATCTTTAGATATACCTGTCATGTCCTCATGCTTCCAGGCAAAGGTAGTTTTTCTCCTCTTAAAGAAGGATACTAGATCCTGTTCAATGTTGCTGAGGATCCCTGATCCTATGAAGACTATGGATTCAGGATCATGAGGATCCATAAGGATTTCTTTCACATCCTGTTCTCTTACCTCCAAGACATCTCTTGGAGGATGCTTTAATTGCTATTGCTCCCTTGGTCTTGAGGCTGGCTTCATTGATGATGTGTAGCAATTCTTAGCTTCTTGTTGGTCACTCTCAATTTTCACCACCCCCCATGGACTAGGGAGCTTCACGCACTGATGATAGGTAGATGGGACTGCCTTCATGTCATGTATCCATGGCCTGCCAAGGATAACATTACAACAGGATAAGCAATCTATAACACAGAATTTTTTATAAGAATGAAGTCCTTCAATATAGATAGGGAGTTTGATGTCCCCCAATGTATTCTTGGTTTTTCCACTGAATCCCACAAGAACAGAGGATCTTGGGACAATGTCTGATTCAGGAATGTTCATCTTCTTGAGGACATCAAGCTGAATGATGTTCACTGAGCTTCCTCCATCTATCAGGATCCTGCGAACAAAATGGTTAGAAATAAACAGAGTAATAACAAGACCATCATGATGAGGATCCTGAACATCAAGACGATGATCCGCATCAAAAGTTATAATTTTATCCTTGGTAACAGTGGAGGTCCGGATAGGTCTATCTCCATTATCCATCTTGGTTTCCTTGGCATGTCTTTTGGTTGCTGAAAAGGATGTACCACAAATGTCTGATCCACCGGATATGAAGTTTATAACTTGTGCATCTGCTGGAGGAGCAGGAGCCTTTTCTGGGATCCTTTCAGGATCCTGGATCCTTGACTTCTTTCGTCCCAAAAGCTCCTTCAAGTGCCCCTTGCTTAACAGGTAACCAATTTCTTTTCTTAGTGCAATACACTCTTCAGTAAGATGCCCAAAATCCTCATGATATGCACACCACTTGGACTTATCCTTTGTTGCGGCTGGTTTATCACTTTTCCTTGGCCACCTAGCTTTCTAACCTAGATTCTGCATTGCAAGAATTAGTTCATTGTTGTTTTGGTCAAAAATCGGACGAGGATAATGCAACCAAACTCTTTGTTACGGGGAATGATGCTTAAAACGTGTAACAGCGATGAGGATCACTTCAATGTAAATTGCACAAACAACACAAGGATTTATACGGGGAAAAAGCCCTTGATCAAGAGTTGATCTCCGGCACAAAAAACCCCGGGTGATGGAAACTAACGATCACCAAGCTCAAATAAATGAATAAATGTTTACAACTTCGGATAGTAACGAGCTAGGTACAAGGATCACTATCGTGAAATGTGTAAATGTGAGTAAAAGTGAATGTATGTTCGTCGAGAGCTTCAAGTGTGCGAGTATATGAGTGTGTGTAGCTCAGAAATGACTATGTGTTTTCTACTAGCTCGTTACTCCCTTTTTAAAATAGAAATAACTACCTAAACTAACTATCCGACTTTCGTGCCAAGCTCCCACGTTCTCCACAACGTTCATATTTGGCCAAGCACGTGCGGGATAGTTTGGGAATATTCTCCAGGAATGTCGCCAAGACTTGGTCCGACTTGTTACTTCTGCAAAACAATACGAAACACAAGTGAACAATTGTTAGTATTAGGATCCTTAAGATGATCCATAATCCTGTTCCTGAAACTCTTCTGAGGATCACTATCTGTCACAGAAGTAAGGATCACTAAAGAGGATAATAATTAAGGATCACGGGTCATTTAGAAATCCACCCCTAACAATTGCCCCCAAAATATAAGGAGTTAAATTGTAAATATGTGAGTTATATTTTCTTGATCTCATCCGTAACTAACTAACGGATATATAGCCATTAATATAGAACTAGCCGTTGCGATCATGACGTCACAGAAGTGACAATCCTGCAGAATCATAATTATAAATAGAGATATAGATAGGATCATTATGCATTCAAATTCGAAAGAAACTCCCTTTAAATTCTCAGTCGACGATCAACCAGGTATCTCTTTCTTCTCTTTCTACCTTTCTTACTCTGTTTTTCTTTCTTTAACACCATCGCTTTGAGAATGATAGCCCTTTGAAGAGTCAAAAAATCATCAAGGACTCAGCGAATGAAAGGTGTTGTTTTAACGATGCACAAGTAGATAAAATCCGTCACTGTTTTCCGGCAAGTGCCTTCTTCAAACCCTTTGATCCCACTGTTCTTAGCGACTATGTTTCAGAAACATGGGTTGCCTTTCCAGCTACACCATTTACTATAGGGTACACCAATCCTTTCCCAGAATTCACACAATCCTTCTTTTCCCTGACCGGCATATCTTACATTCAAGCCATGCCGATGATTTGGAGGGTTTTATATACCCTGGAGAGGATCATCGAGCAGGAAGGCGTTGATTTAGGAATGTCAGAATTGGCGGAACTGTATGATCTTACTACCTTCGGTTCCCACCGTTATTTGTTCAAGCGAAAACCCGGTGCAGATCATCCTCTTCTCAAAGTTACCAAGAACGACAAAGATTGGAAACGTCTCTTTTTCTTTGTCAGAAGGAATTCCATTCTAAACGGAGAGCATTTACCAAAAACATGGTCCACCCATGGTAGGCCGGAGGATCCTGAGAAGGATCACCAGGTAGTCTGGTTCTTATAAGGATTACTGACCCCTTTTGTCTTGTGTCATGCAGCTATCTCTGTTTCGCATCTCATCACAACATCCGCAACCAGGGAAAGGCTTGCTGCTTTCTGGAACCTTGACCCTGAAACTAGAACTTTTAAGACAATAACCCAAGACTCTCAGGAGGTATCCTCAGGCTCTGTCACCATGTCAAGTAAGTATCCTTGTTTAAAATTTAAATAAATAGTGAAATATGAATTAAGAAAAGATACTTATCTTGTTTTGGTTGTGTAGGTGCCGGAAATTCTGCCAAATCTGCTTCAAGGTTCAGTGTCACCGATCTCACCACTGTCAAATCCTCCAAAAGAAAAGTTCCTGCCAGCCCGACGGCCTCAATCCCCAAGGCACCCCTCAAAGGAAAGGGAATCAAGAGGAGAAAGCCCTCCGATGCCGAGGATTTGCAGGGTCTGCCTCTAATCCGTCATCAATTCCTTGAGTACTTTAATGAGGTGAGGATCACTGTCTTTGCTCATATATTCTGTTGACATATCCTGCTGATATATCCTGCTGATATATCCTGCTGATCTGAGGATCACTTAAATCTGACCTTATCCTTTATCCTCTTTACAGAAATTCGCTGAGATCGAGGATTACGTCGGCCATGTTGAGGATCAGGATAAGAAGATTGCCGACCTCCAGCAGGTTGGCGTGCTCAAGGATCTTGCACTTGCTGATCTTCGGAAGGAACTCCAGGATACCAAACAGGAGATGGCCAAGGTGCTGGTAAATTTTGAGTATGAAAGGCAGGAGATCACAGATGATGCTAAAGTTTCTGCCGCCATAGCAATGTACAAAACCAAGCTGCAAATGGCCTTGGAAGCTCAGGATCCTGCCTTCGACAAAAGCGGATGGGAAATTGAAGAATGGAAAGCGAGGCTGGCTGAATTGGGTGATGAAGAGGAGGCTGAAGAGATCCTGACAATTGAGGCTGGCAGCAAGGATGAAGCTGGTGAAGCAAGTGGAGCCGGAGGTGGTGATGCAGCAAAGGTTTAGGCTGCTTGATTGGGCAATGATGGACATTTCTAGACGTAGCCGGAGCCCAATTTTTTAAATTTGGTATTAGCTTTTTGTGGTTGTGGTGTTGAACAATTTAATGGTTTGTACTTTGAACAATAGGTTTTAGGATTAAGGGTCTTGTATGACCCTTAGGACAATAGGCAGGATTGCATATGGTGGAGGGATCCTCTGTTTGGGGGATGAAGCCATTGTGATCCTGCCGCCTTTATATTCCTGCACTACTCTTGAACTTATTATTATGGACACCCTTTACCTACCCCAGCGGACGGGCCACGTTTTGCTGGTAGAAGCTCGGGTAGGTAATTTTGACAACCTTTTAAGGGTTAGTCTTTTGTTTATAAATAAAAACTTAACCTTTTGTCGCTTATCTTGTGTTGTTATATTTTTTAATATCTTACTTTCCAACTGTTGTAAGGTTCATTTTGTTTATACTTATCAAGCCTTGAAAATTTTGAAAAGATATCTAGAAAGTTTAGGATATAATCAAGGATCACATATCCCATAATCGATAAGTTCTAAAAAGTGACATGGTTTAAGATTCATAAGTTCAGTTGTCAAGTATAAGGGTTATTCAAATAATTAATGAATAGAATTAAAAATAGTTAAGGATCATACCTGAGGATCCAAGTTAGGATCCTAACCTTAATAAGGATAACTATAAGATAAACCTTAGAATAAAGTAAGGATCAAGGATCCCTAGTTGCCTATCTTCAAGAACCTGAAATAGAGCATCACTTGGGACTGAGCCAATATAAGATAAGAATTAGCAACTGGGGACAAGCCCAAGGATAACTGGGGACAAGCCCAAGGATAACTGGGGACAAGCCCAAGGATAACTGGGGACAAGCCGAAGGATCGTATGTAAACTGGAGTATGGCCCTAACTGGCGACTATCCAAACTTAGTGGCATGAAAATGCCAAAACCTTAGCTAACGTGAAAACGTTAGAAACCTTAGCTAACGTGAAAACGTTAGAAACCTTAGGAACGGATGTGTGGTACGTCTACCATTATACGTAGGATCCTAAGCATAGCCAGTACAATGGAATTATCAGCCCCTAAAACGAGTACTGGTCCCAATGCCTTGAACTATACCAGGATCATCGTGCGCTACAGGCGGAACTGGGGACAAGCCCGAATAACTAGGGTTAAACCCAAAGGACGGATTGCTTCTGTGGATAACCAACGTTATGCTAAGGATACCTGAACTTTCAAAACTTGAACTCACGTGAGAGATGGATAAAGGATACATGATCCTTATCCTTATATGAGAAAATAATGAAATGAAATAGCTCAAGTTTAGGATATTACCTAAGTAAGGATCACCGATACTTTGAGGATCCTTTAAGGATATCCCTATCATGAGGATCATTTACGCCAAGAGGATCCTGCTCACATGAAATATTTCTTTAAGTGGACAGCATTCCAAGCTCTTGGTAGCAAATCACCTTCCATGGTTAGCAATCTATATGCCCCCTTTCCTACTTCAGCTTCAATCAAATAAGGACCTTCCCATTTTGGAGCCAATTTTCCATCAGCAGGGTTGGTGGTATTCTGAAATGCTTTCCTTAATACCATATCTCCAATTTGAAACCTCCTAATCCTGACATTTTTGTTGTAAGCACCAGCCATTCTTTGCTGATAACTGGCCATCCTTATCCTAGCCATATCCCTGATTTCTTCAATAGTGTCCAGGTCTTGAGCCAAGTTCTCATCATTCTCCTCAGGATCACGAGTACTTGTTCTTGCGGTTGGAACCACCATTTCTGTTGGGATCACTGATTCTGCCCCAAACACCAAAGAGAATGGTGTTTGACCAGTAGCATTCTTGGGGGTTGTCCTATCAGCCAAGAGCACATAGGGTAGTTCTTCTGCCCATTTCCCTTTCTTGGATCCAAGCTTCTTCTTCAAATTATTGATGATGATCTTGTTGGATGATTCTGCCTGACCATTAGCTTGTGGGTGGACTGGTGTTGACGTTATCATCTTAATCCCCCAGCTGTCACAAAAGTTAGTGGTTCTGCCCCCAATAAATTGGGAACCATTATCACATATAATCTCAGAAGGAATTCCAAATCTAGTGATAATATTTCTTTTAATGAAGGATATAACTTCCTTTTCTCTGACTTGGGCAAAAGCTTCAGCTTCTATCCACTTGGAGAAGTAATCAGTCATAGCTAGCATGAATACTTTTCCACCAGGTGCCTTAGGGAGCTTTCCAACTATATCCATACCCCATCTCATAAATGGCCAAGAGGAGGATATAGGATGCAATAATTCAGCTGGTTGATGAAGGATATTGTTGTGTCTCTGACAAGGATCACATCTCTTAGCATACTCCACAGCATCTCTCTTCATGGTTGGCCAGTAGTACCCTGTCCTCAGGATCCTTGAGAATAATGCCCTGCCCCCAGTGTGGTTTCCACAATCTCCTTCATGGAAGTCTTTTAAAACTTCTTGGATTTCAGGATCCTCAATGCATCTCAAGTATGGTCCTGCAAGAGATCGTCTATACAACATATTATTTAAAATTGTGAATTGAGATACCTTAATTTTGAAAGCCCTAGGGTTTTCTCCTGTAGGAATCTCTCCATGTTGTAAGTATCTCATAATTGGTGAGATCCATGATCCTGATCCTGAATGGGATTGAATATCAATTGCAGAATCCTTCCCTATCTCCATAGCCACATGATCCTCGATAGCCGGGGTCAGGATATGGATAATAGGAATCTTGATATCCTCCGGGATCTTCAAGGATGATCCTAAATTGGCCAATGCATCAGCTTCTGTATTTTCTTCCCTTGGTACCTGTGACAAACTAAAGGGAACAAAAGAGAATGCCAAATTTTTGACTATCTCCAAATATTTGGTTAGCTTTTCACCTTTAACAGCATAGGATCCATTAAAGTGGTTTGTAATTAACAAAGAATCTACGTGTACCTCAAGATACCTGATCCCCATATGCTTAGCAATTTGCAAACCAGCAATTAAGGCTTCATATTCAGCCTCATTGTTAGTGGTTTGGAACTCACAAGCTATAGAGTGGGGTATTATGTCCCCCTGTGGCGATTTTAGTAGTATTCCAAGCCCTGTGCCTTTGACATTTGAGGATCCATCAGTATAGAGTATCCAAGGATCCTTGGTATCTTCTAGCTGCTGGACTTCTAGCTCAGCCTCTTCTTGTAAATCACTACTGAAATCAGCCACAAAGTCAGCTAATGCTTGGGATTTGATGGCTGTCCTAGGCTCATATCTTATATCATATGCACTCAGCTTCACTGCCCACTTAGCCATCCTTCCTGACATCTCTGGTTTCCTGAGGACATTCTTGACTGGAAAATTAGTTTTAACAATGATAACATGAGTTTCAAAATAAAGTCTTAACTTAGTGGATGCCATAATTAATGCAAGAATAAGCTTTTTAAGGTGTGAATACCTGGATTCGGCATCAAGTAAACTTTTACTTACATAATAGACAGGATGTTGTGTACCTTGATGATCCTTAACAAGGACCGCACTTACTGCTTTTGAGGATACTGCAAGATACAAGGATAGCACATCGCCTTTTTCTGGTTTCATCAAAGCTGGGGCTGAGGATAGGTAATCTTTGAGGGCTCTTAAAGCATTTTCATGCTTCTCAGTCCACTCAAATTTCTTGTTCTTCCTTAGGATATCATAGAATTCTTTGCACTTCTCTGAGGATTTGGATATGAATCTGTTCAAAGCTGCTATCCTGCCTGTTAGCCTTTGAACATCCTTAGCATTGGCCGGAGATTTGATGTTCACTATAGCTTTAATTTGTTCCGGGCTAGCTTCAATGCCTCTCTTTGTCACCATATATCCTAAGAATTTACCTGCTTTAACACCAAAGTGACATTTTGAAGGATTAAGCTTCATATTATATTTATCAAGGATATTGAATGCTTCCTCCAAGTCTCTTAGGTGATCCTCAGCTTTTAAGGATTTTACCACCATATTATCTATATAAACCTCCATAGTTTGTCCAATCTGATCCTTGAACATCATATTCACCCGCCTTTGGTATGTTGCACCTGCATTTCTTAATCCGAACGGCATAGCAATATAGCAATATATACCAGTTGGAGTCATGAAGGCTGTATCTTCTTGGTCGGATGGTTCCATTTGGATTTGTTGAAATCCAGATGAAGCATCCATAAAAGTTAACAGTTCATGACCCGCGGTTGCATCCGCCATGGAATCAATGTGGGGTAAAGGGAAAGGATCCTTGGGACATGCCTTATTTAAATCTGTAAAATCGACACATACCCTCCACTTTCCGTTTTTCTTTTGAACAACAACCACATTGGCCAACCATCTTGGATACTTGACCTCTCTGATCATACCTGCCCGGAACAATTTTTCTACCTCTTCCTGGATAATGGCATTCCTTTCTGGTGCAAACTTCCTTCTCCTTTGATGGATTGGTCTGAAGGATCTGTCGATGCCGAGTTTGTGAGTGATAACATCTTTGGATATACCAGTCATATCTTCGTGTTTCCATGCAAAGGTAGTCTTTCTCCTTTTGAGGAAGGATACGAGGTATTCTTTCATTTCGCCAAGGATCCCTGATCCGATATAGATTTTGGATTCAGGATCATCAGGATCCATGAGGATTTCTACCACATCCTGTTCACTCGCCTCCAAGACATCCCTTGGAGGATACTTTGATTGCTATTGCTCCCTGGATTTTGAAGCTGGTTTCATCGATGAAGTATAGCAATTCTTAGCCTCCTGCTGATCACTATCAATCTTCACTATTCCCCAAGGACTAGGGAGTTTCACACATTGATGGTAAGTGGATGGGACTGCTTTCATATCGTGTATCCCGGGCCTGCCAAGGATAACATTACAACAAGATAAACAGTCAATAACACAAAATTTTTGATAAGAGTGTAGGCCTTCAATGTATATTGGGAGTTTAATGTCCCCCAGGGTATTCTTAGTTTCACCACTAAATCCCACGAGTACAGAGGATCTTGGTATGATCTCTGATTCAGGAATACCCATCTTCTTTAGGACATCAAGCTGGATAATGTTCACTGAACTTCCTCCGTCTATAAGGATCCTGCGGACAAAATGGTTAGATATGAAAAGAGTAATAACTAAACCATCGTGATGAGGATCCTGGATATCAACACGATCCTCTTCATCAAAGGTTATGACTTTCCCCTCCGAGACACTTGATGTTCGAACAGGTCTTTCTCCGTTATCCATTTTAGTTTCCTTTGCATGCCTTTTAGCTGCTGAGAAGGTTGTGCCGCAAATGCCTGATCCTCCAGAAATGAAGTTTATCACTTGTGCATCCGCTGGAGGGGCTGGAGCCTTCTCAGGGATCCTTTCAGGATCCTGAGTCTTTGACTTCTTTCTTCCCAACAATTCTTTTAGATGCCCCTTGCTCAACAAGTATCCAATTTCCTTTCTTAGTGCAATGCATTCTTCTGTGAGGTGCCCAAAATCTTCATGGTATGCACACCACTTTGATTTATCCTTAGTTACAGCTGGCCTATCATTCTTTCTGGGCCATCTAGCTTTATCACCTAAACTCTGCATCGCAAGGATTAGTTCATTGTTATCAACACTAAAACAATATTCAGAAATTGGAGGATAATCTTCATCATCCTCTTCTTGATCAATAGAGTGCACGTTCTGGTTATCAGATCTGTTGTAGGATCTGAACTTGTTGTTCCTGAATGAGGATCCTTGCTTATCCTGCTTTGAGGATCCTGCTAACCTCTCCTAGATCCTCTTGTCATCTTCTAGTCGAATGAACCTAAGTGCTCGGGTTCTTACCTCATCTAAGTTCCTGCACGGTGTCATAACAAGATCATCATAGAAAGACGAATCCCTAAGCAATCCCATTTTAAAGGCCTCAACAGCCGTGGCTATATCTAAGTTGGGAATGTCTAAGGATTCTTTACTGAATTTGGTAATGTAATCCCTTAATGATTCATTATGACCCTGGGTTATCCTATATAAATCAGTAGTTAATCGTTCAAATTTCCTACTACAAGAAAACAGATTATTAAACAAGTTAACTAGGTTAGCAAATGAGGTAATAGAATAGGGAGGAAGACTTAGCAGCCATTTGAGAGCTGATCCAGTAAGAGTGGATCCGAATCCTTTGCACAGGCATGCTTCCTTTAACCTTTCTGGGATTGGATTGATCTCCATCCTCTCCCTGTATTGTGCTATGTGTTCTTCAGGATCCGTTGAGCCATCATACAGTTTCATTGTAGGCACATGGAACCTCTTGGGTATCTCAGCATCACAGATTGGTGGTGTAAAGCGAGATATCTTATGGCTCCCATCTGCAATCTCTGGGATAGGTTTGACTACTCCCGGGACACTTGATATCATATCCTTTAGCTTTTGCAATTCTCTGGCCATGGCATGATTGATACCTAGATCCTGCATAAGACCTTGGTTAGTAGTATAAGAATTGTTAAAAGTATTACCTCCCATTGGATTCAAGTTAGGAAGAATGTATGTTAATCCATATTGTTGGGGGCTTTGGAATGATCGAGGGACCAGTAGAAGCGTTGGTCTGCATTGGAATAAAATATCCCTGATGGACATCTGAACTTCCTGTTTGCAAACTCCTCAAGGATCCTGGCATCTGGAAGGATCCCTGGAACTTGGACGATCCTGGAACAAAAGAGGATCCTTGAACCTGGGATGATCCTGGAACGAAGGAGGATCCTTGAACCTAGGATGATCCTGGAAGGAAGGAGGATCCTTGAACCTGGGATGATCCTGGAACGAAGGAGGATCCTTGAACCTGGGATGATCCTGGAACGAAAGAGGATCCTTGAACCTGGGATGATCCTGGAACGAAGGAGGATCCTTGAACCTGGGATGATCCTGGAACGAATGAGGATCCTTGAAACTGCAGCACTCCTGAATATCCTCCTGAACTCGTGAGGGATCCCATATGCTGAGGATAGGATCCCGCTGGCTGGAAATGTGAACCTGATGCCTGGGTCATTGTTGTTGTTCCGTAGTGCACTCCTTTTGGTCCACCCACATATTGAATGTCTGGAACCACTGATGGCTGAGAAGTAATCACCGGAGTATCAAAATTCAAAGATCTGGGCATCAGTGGGGAGCGATCCTCTGCCGTTTTCTTCTGTTTCTTACTTTCGTCAATCTCTCGGAGGATCCTTTCGTTGGTCTTATCCTGCTCTTGTGCATGATTCCTCATCTGCAAAATCAAGGCATAGAGATCATTAGTAGTAGGATTAGTTGAAACAGAAGAAGTAGGTGGTTTTGAGAAAATGGGAGTTGGTTTCTTCGCGGCATTCTCAGTATTCTTCTGGGATCCAGAAGGTGGCGGAGGTAAGGGAGGAACGCCTTGTGAAGAAGTGAATGAGGGCATCAAGTTTGAAGCATTCTTCGCTGAGGAAGCCATCTGCTTGGTTGTAGTGAACCGAAATAAGCACAGAAATGCGTATTTTTCTAAGGACGAAGCACCAATTGCCCCACGGTGGGCGCCAAACTGTTTTGGTCAAAAATCGGACGAGGATAATGCAACCAAACTCTTTTTTACGGGGAATGATGCTTAAAATGTGTAACAGCGATGAGGATCACTTCAATGTAAATTGCACAAACAACATAAGGATTTATACGGGGAAAAAGCCCTTGATCAAGAGTTGATCTCCGGCACAAAAAACCTCGGGTGATGGAAACTACCGATCACCAAGCTCAAATAAATGAATAAATGTTTACAACTTCGGATAGTAACGAGCTAGGTACAAGGATCACTATCGTGAAATGTGTAAATGTGAGTAAAAGTGAATGTATGTTCGTCGAGAGCTTCAAGTGTGCGAGTATATGAGTGTGTGTAGCTCAGAAATGACTAAATGTTTTCTACTAGCTCGTTACTCCCTTTTTAAAATAGAAATAACTACCTGTTTTGGTCAAAAATCACACAAGGATAATGCAACCAAATCTGATTTTGTGAGGTATGATGCTTGGTTAATTGTATGAACAACAAATATATGAAATCAACGATGAACACCGAGATTTATACGAGGAAAAAGCCCTTGATCTTTAGAAGATCTCCGGCATAAAAAACCTCGGGTGATGGAAACTACCGATCACCAACTATATTGCAAAAACAGCAGTGATCCTTGTACAACTTCGGAAGAAAACAAGCTCAATACAATGAATTTCTAGTGAAAGTGTGTGTTTTTTGCTAAGTGTTTGCAGAGAATTCGAGCTTTGTGTGTTGTTTCTCTGGTGTGTCCGAATTATATCTCTTTTGAGCTTGTTTCCCCTTAAAAAGATAAGAAAATATCAAGAAACCAACTCTCCTAAAAAGGTGGAAGTCACCCATGACCACCACTAACGGTTATTTCTTCATTTAGCACGTGCCCATAAAGCATATTCCACGAGATTCCAGCAAAGAAGTGGTCCACTACGTCCATTACCTGCATTTGCACATTAAAAACGTGCAAAACATAAGTTCTGTTAAGGATCCTGATCCTCAGACTCGTGATCCTCAGACGCGTGATCCTCAGACTCGTGATCCTCAGACTCTCTGCATCAGCCATTAAGCATCCGTGATCCATGCCTAGTCTCAGGATAGATGATCCTTAGCATAAAATTCATGCCCTAACAATTGCCCCCAATATGGCAGGTGTGATAAGGATTCACAGCTGTCATATTTCCGTCAGAAGCGGACTAGCCGTTGCTGCTGGTAACTAGTTGTTACACTGCCTGTCGTCACTGATAAGACCTGCTATAATCATCATAGCAGAATATAGAGTTAGAGATAACTCCTCAAGTGCCTTTACAGATCAGAAGATCCTTCCGTTCGTGGAGAATGAATCCTTCTACACAGTTTGCTATCAACCTTCCTGCACTTTAATTTCTGCATAGACACTTTAACTGTTAGATAGCCTTATCTGGCCTGGGTGGATGGTCCACGATTTTGCTGGTGAAATCCAGGCCAGATGATTTGATACATAATGAATGGGTAATAACATTAAACTTTTTTAGCTACATCTATTGTTGTTTCTTCCCTTTTTATTTTTCATGTATGCTTTCTATTTTCAAAAATATCATCACCAAACAACTGGAAAGTTATTGAAAATCTGATGATAATGTAAAACTTTTAACAGAAAACTTGAAGTGTTCGAACAAATGTGGATCAATGATCCCTAACCAAAAAGGATAAGAGACAACTTACAGCTTAGAAAAAGTTAGAATATAACATACCAGAGAATCCAAGTTAGGATTCTATATCCTTGTAAATTATTGCTGAATAAGCAAACTATGAAAAGTAAAGCTTCTAGGATCAAGGATCCTTATCGTCAGAACTTGTATAACTTTAGACAGTAGTTTCTAGGGTGAAGAATCATGGATCCTTGAACAATAGGCAGGATAATGGGTGGTGGATGGATCCTCTGTTTGGGGGATGAAGCCACTCGTTATCCTTCCGTCTTTTATTTTCTGCACTACAAAGACCCGTAAACAATGGACACCCTTTGCCAACCCATGTGGACGGGCCACGTTTTGCTGGTAGAAATGTGGGTCGGCAATTTTGACAACCTTAAAAGGTTTAATGTTTTGTGAATAAAATAACTTTAACTTTTTGGCTATCTCCCGTGTTACTATCCTTATGTATCCTTTAGTTTTCAATTGTTGTGATATACATTTGTTTGAATAAGAAAAGTTAAACAAATTAAGTTTAAGAATTTTAGGATATGATCCAGGATCAAATATCCTATAGTTGAAAAGTTCCGAAAAGTAGTATATTTTAAGGATCATAAGTTCAGTTGTCAAAGTATAAGGGATATTCAAATGAATAATGAATAAAATCAAAATAGTTAAGGATCATACCTGAGGATCCAAGTTAGGATCCTAACCTTTATCATTATAAACAGAATAACCATAAGACAAACCTTAATGGAAGGTAAGGATCAAGGATCCTTGGTCGTTTGTCTCCCAAAAACCTGAAATAGGATACAACTTGGGACTAAGCCAATATAAGATAAGAGTTAGTAACTGGGGACAAGCCCAACAAACTGGGGACAAGCCCAAATAAACTGGGGACAAGCCCAAATAAACGGATGTAAACTGGGGTCAAGCCCATATAAACGGATGTAAACTGGGGTCAAGCCCATATAAACGGATGTAAACTGGGGTCAAGCCCATATAGACGGATGTAAACTGGGGTCAAGCCCATATAGACGGATGTAAACTGGAGTATGGCCCTAACTGGCGACTATCCAAACTTAGTGACATGAAGATGCCAAAACCTTAGCTAACGTGAAAACGTTAGAAACCTTAGCTAACGTGAAAACGTTAGAAACCTTATGAACGGATGTATGGTACGTCTACCATTATACGTAGGATCCTAAGCATAGCCAGAACAATGGAATTATCAGCCCCTAGAACGAGTACTGGTCCCAAAGCCTTGAACTATACCAGGATCATCATGCGCTACAGGCGAAACTAGGGACAGGCCCAAACTGGGGACAAGCCCGAAACTTTGGAGGGTTGGCCAACCACTTTGATCTTCTGTAAAATGATAACAACTCTGCAAAAGCTTAAACTTTGTGAAAATAGATGTTAACTGATTAACATCTTTAACTTATGATAAGTAATAAGTATAAAATGAATGAAAATGAAAGTAATGTGTTACCAAATGTAGAATCATATATCCTTTGAGGATCCTGGATCCTTAATCAGAATACCGGTATCGCTGAGGATCCCTGATCCTTCTTACTTAAAGTATTTTTTGAGATGAACAGCATTCCAAGCTCTTGGTAGGAGATCATCATCCATTGTTAACAAGTGCTATGCCCCCTTTCCTGATTCAGCTTCAATTAGATAGGGGTCTTCCCACTTTGGTGCTAGCTTGCCATTAGAAGGATTTGTAGTGTTCTGGAATGCTTTTCTTAGCACAAAATCACCAACTTGAAATCTTCTAATCCTGACATTCTTGTTGTATGCTCCAACCATTCTTTGTTGATAACTGGCCATTTCCTTTTTTCTGACTTTGAGTAAAAGCTTCTTCTTAGGATGCAGATGTTATGTTGGTTGGTGTAGAATATTACTGTGTCTTTGACAAGCATCACATTTCTTTGTGTATTCCACAGCATACATCTTCATGATAGGCCTATAGTATGTTGTTCTAAGGATCCTTGAGAATAGTGCTCTGCCCCCAGTGTAGTTTCCATAGTCTCCTTGACTTTGAAAGCTTTAGGATTTTGTCCTGTAGGGATCTCTCCATGTTGTATATATCTTAGGATTGGAAGGATCCAAGATCATGAATTCGACTGTGCAGGATCACCAGGTATGATTGCAGAATCCTCCACTATCTCCATGGCTACGTGATCCTCAATTGCAGGGGTTAAAACATGGATGATGAGTATTTTTCACATCTTCTGGCATCTTTAGGAATGATCCAAGGTTAGTTAAAGCGTCTGCTTCTGCATTCTCTTCTCTGGATACCTGTGTTAGACTGAAAAAAGCAAAAGAATCTGCCAATTTCTTGACTATTTCTAAGTACTCGATTAGTATTTCACCTTTAATAGCATAAGAACCATTAAAGTAGTTAGTAATTAATAGGGAATCTACGAATACTTGAAGATACCTGATCCTCATATTGTTAGCTAATTGCAAACCTGCTATCAAGGCCTCCTACTCTGCCTCATGATTAGTGGTTTGGAATTCACATGCAATGGATTGGGGTATAATGTCCCCCTGTGGCGATTTTAGTAGTGTGCCTTGTCAAGTTCCTTTAACATTTGAAGCTCCATCCGTGAAGAGTGTCCAAGGATCCTTTGTCTTCTCAAGTTGTTGAACTTCTAATTCAGCTTTCCTTTGTAGATCACTACTGAAATCAGCCACAAAGTCAGCTAAGGCTTGGGACTTGATGGCAGTCCTGGGTTCATGCTCAATGCTTGACTATCCACTTTGCCATTCTACCTGCCATTTCAGTTTTTCTGGGAACATTCTTAATAGGAAAGTTAGCTTTCATAATAATAGTGTGAGTTTCTAAATAATGTCTATGTTTAGCAGAAGCCATAATTAAATCAAGAATTAATTTCTCTAAATGAGAATACCTGGCCTCAGCATCAAGTAGAATTTTACTTACATAGTATACCGGATGTTGAGAGCCTTCATGATCCTTAACTAGGATCACACTTACTGCTTTAACTGAAATAGCTAAGTATAAGGATAACGATTCTCCATTTTCTGGTTTCATCAGGGCTGGTGCTGAGGATAGATAATCCTTAAGAACCTTGAGTGCAGCTTCATGCTTATCAGTTCACTCAAACTTGCCTTGAGCAATTTGTCTACCTCTTCTTGGACAATGACATTCCTTTCAAGTGTAAACTTTCTCCTTTTTTGGGGTATTGGCTTGAAAGACCTGTCAATACCAAGTTTGTGAGTAATAACATTCTTAGATATACCTGTCATATCTTCATGTTTCCAAGCAAAGGTAGATTTTCTTCTTTCCAAGAAGGATACTAAATCCTGCTCAATACTGTCTAGGATCCCGGATCCTATAAAAATTTTGGATTCAGGATCCTCTGGGTTCAACAGAACATCCTTGACGTCTTGCTCTTTTGCCTCCATGACGTCTTGCTCCTTAGAGGCTGGCTTCATTGAAGAAGTGTAACAGTTCTTTGCCTCATGCTGATCACTTTCTATCTTCACCATATCTCAAAGAGTTAGGAGCTTGACACATTGATGATATGTTGAGGGGGACTGCCTTCATATCGTGTATCTATGGCCTGCCACAGATAACATTACAGCAAGATAAGCAGTCAATAACATAGAATTTTTAAACAGAATTCACTCCCTATATATATAAATTGGAAGTTTGATGTCCCCCAATGTAATCTTTGTCTCTCCACTGAATCCCACAAGGACAGATGATCTTTGGACAATATCGGATTCAAGGATGTCCATTCTACTGAGGACATCCAACTGGATTATGTTCACTGAGCTTTTCCCATCAATGAGAATCCTGCGAACAAAATGGTTAGATATAAATAATGTAATAACTACACTGTCGTGATGAGGATCCTGAATGTCCGCACAGTTATCCTCATCATATGATATCACTTTCTGCTGGGTAAGGATGGAGGTCCGAACAGGTTTTCCCCCATTCTCCATCTTTGTTTCCTTTACACGTCTCTTAGCTGCTGAGAACCTCCGGAGATGAAATGGATGATTTGAGAATCGGATGGTGGAGGAGGAGCTTTTTCAAGAACTTTCTCAGGATACTTGATCCTTGACTTTTTCCTTCCGAGCAATTCCTTCAAGTATCCTTTGCTCAAAAGATAACCTATCTCCTTCCTTAATGCTATGCACTCATCTGTGAGATGACCAGAATCCCCATGGTAAGCACACCATTTCGATTTGTCTTTGGTGGTAGGCGGTTTGTCATTCTTCCTTGGCCACCTAATCTTGTCACCTAAACTCTGCATAGAAAGGATTAGTTCATTATTATCAGCAGAAAAACAATATTCAGAAATAGGAGGATAATCCTGATCATCTTCCTCTTGTTCCACAGCATGCACACTTTGGTTGTCACGCTTGGAGTATTGCTTAGATCAGTTATCCTTGAGATAGGATCCTTATTTGTCTTGCTTTGAGGATCCTGACAATCTCTCGTGGATCCTTTTGTCATCCTCTAAACGGATGAACCTAAGGGCCCTGTTCCTTTCCTCATCTAAGTTCTTAGCAGCCATTTTAATGTTGATCCGGTAAGTGTGGATCCAAAGCCCTTGCACAAGCAACCAGATTTGGTGTCTGAAACCACTTCGGTATCTCTCCTGAATGATTCAAGTTTGGAATTCCAGATGTGAATCCATGTTGGCGGGATTCTGGCATAACCGAGGGACCAGAGGAAGCAATGGTCTGCATTGGTATGAAGTCTCCTAGATAAACATCTGAACTTCTGGGTTGCATACTCCTTAAGTATCTTTGATCCTGGAAGATGTTGGATCCTTGAAGTGCTGTGAACGTAGGTCTTGGAGGATAATCCATGGATCCAGAAACCTGAGATGAGGATCCTTGAACCTGGAAGGAGGATCCTTGAACCTGAGAGGATCCTTGAACCTGAGAGGATCCTTGAACCTGAGAGGATCCTTGAACCTGAGAGGATCCTTGAACCTGTGAGGATCCTTGAACCTGAGAGGATCCTTAAACCTGAGAGGATCCTTGAACCTGTGAGGATCCTTGAATCTGAGAGGATCCTTAAACCTGCGAGGATCCTTGAACCTGAGAGGATCCTTGAACCTAAGAGGATCCTTGAACCTGCGAGGATCCTTGAACCTGAGAGGATCCTTGAACCTGGGAGGATCCTTGAACCTGCGAGGATCCTTGAACCTACGAGGATCCTTGAACCTGAGAGGATCCTTGAATTAGCTGCGTCCCCATGCATTCTCCTAAACTGGTGAAGAATCCCTGATGCTGAAATGAGGATCCTGAAGGCTGGAAAGAGGATCCTCTGGCCTGAGACATTGCCGATGATCCAGAACGTATTCCTATTGATGCACCCTGGTATTGGACATCTGGAGCTGCAAAGTGCTGGGAAGTTATGACTGGAGTGTCGAAATTCAAAGACCTCGACATCAAAGGGTAGTGATCCTCTGCTGATTTATCAATTTCGGGAAGGATCCTGCCATTAGTTTTGACCTGCTGTTGCATGTGATCCTTCATCTGCACAATCAAAGCATAAAAATCACTGTTAGTAAGTGTAGAGGAAGAAACAACAGTTGGTTTTGTGAAAACGGGGGTTGTCTTCTTCGGAGAATTCTCAGCATTCTTCTAGAATGCAAGGGGGAGATGATCCAAAGGCGGAATGCCCTGTGAAAAAGTGACCGCCGACATAGAACTTGGAGCAGTTTTCCCTGAGAAGCCATGCGGTTGAAGGTAATGAACCGAAATGAATGAAATGAACAAAATTTCTCAGAATTGAAGCACCAATTGCCCCACGGTGGGCGCCAAACTGTTTTGGTCAAAAATCACACAAGGATAATGCAACCAAATCTGATTTTGTGAGGTATGATGCTTGGTTAATTGTATGAACAACAAATATATGAAATCAACGATGAACACCGAGATTTATACGAGGAAAAAGCCCTTGATCTTTAGAAGATCTCCGGCATAAAAAACCTCGGGTGATGGAAACTACCGATCACCAACTATATTGCAAAAACAGCAGTGATCCTTGTACAACTTCGGAAGAAAACAAGCTCAATACAATGAATTTCTAGTGAAAGTGTGTGTTTTTTGCTAAGTGTTTGCAGAGAATTCGAGCTTTGTGTGTTGTTTCTCTGGTGTGTCCGAATTATATCTCTTTTGAGCTTGTTTCCCCTTAAAAAGATAAGAAAATATCAAGAAACCAACTCTCCTAAAAAGGTGGAAGTCACCCATGACCACCACTAACGGTTATTTCTTCATTTAGCACGTGCCCATAAAGCATATTCCACGAGATTCCAGCAAAGAAGTGGTCCACTACGTCCATTACCTGCATTTGCACATTAAAAACGTGCAAAACATAAGTTCTGTTAAGGATCCTGATCCTCAGACTCGTGATCCTCAGACGCGTGATCCTCAGACTCGTGATCCTCAGACTCTGGATCCTCAGACTCTCTGCATCAGCCATTAAGCATCCGTGATCCATGCCTAGTCTCAGGATAGATGATCCTTAGCATAAAATTCATGCCCTAACACTACCTAAACTAACTATCCGACTTTCGTGCCAAGCTCCCACGTTCTCCACAACGTTCATATTTGGCCAAGCACGTGCGGGATAGTTTGGGAATATTCTCCAGGAATGTCGCCAAGACTTGGTCCGACTTGTTACTTCTGCAAAACAATACGAAACACAAGTGAACAATTGTTAGTATTAGGATCCTTAAGATGATCCATAATCCTATTCCTGAAACTCTTCTGAGGATCACTATCTGTCACAGAAGTAAGGATCATTAAAGAGGATAATAATTAAGGATCACGGGTCATTTAGAAATCCACCCCTAACAATTGTTATCAACAGAAAAACAATATTCAGAAATTGGAGGATAATCCTCATCATCCTCTTCTTGTTCTACTGCATGCACATTCTGGTTGTCGGACTTGTTGTAGGACTTAAACTTGTTATTCTTAAAGTAGGATCCTTGCTTTTCCTGTTTTGAGGATCCTGCCAATCTCTCCTGGATCCTTTTATCATCCTCTAGTCGGATGAATCTAAGGGCCCTGGTTCTTACTTCATCAAGATTCCTGCTGTTTTGGTCAAAAATCAGACGAGGATAATGCAACAAAACTCTTTGTTACGGGGAATGATGCTTAAAATGTGTAACAGCGATGAGGATCACTTCAATGTAAATTGCACAAACAACACAAGGATTTATACGGGGAAAAAGCCCTTGATCAAGAGTTGATCTCCGACACAAAAAACCCCGGGTGATGGAAACTACCGATCACCAAGCTCAAATAAATGAATAAATGTTTACAACTTCGGATAGTAACGAGCTAGGTAAAAGGATCACTATCGTGAAATGTGTAAATGTGAGGAAAGTGAAAGTATGTTCGTCGAGAGCTTCAAGTGTGCGAGTATATGAGTGTGTGTAGCTCAGAAATGACTAAGTGTTTTCTACTAGCTCGTTACTCCCTTTTTAAAATAGAAATAACTACCTAAACTAACTATCCGACTTTCGTGCCAAGCTCCCACGTTCTCCACAACGTTCATATTTGGCCAAGCACGTGCGGGATAGTTTGGGAATATTCTCCAGGAATGTCTCCAAGACTTGGTCCGACTTGTTACTTCTGCAAAACAATACGAAACACAAGTGAACAATTGTTAGTATGAGGATCCTTAAGATGATCCATAATCCTGATCCTGAAACTCTTCTGAGGATCACTATCTGTCACAGAAGTAAGGATCACTAAAGAGGATAATAATTAAGGATCACGGGTCATTTAGAAATCCACCCCTAACAATTGCCCCCAAAATATAAGGAGTTAAATTGTAAATATGTGAGTTTTATTTTCTTTATCTCATCCGTAACTAACTAACGGATATATAGCCGTTAATATAGAACAAGCCGTTGCGATCATGACGTCACAGAAGTGACAATCCTGCAGAATCATAATTATAAATAGAGATATAGATAGGATCATTATGCATTCAAATTCGAAAGAAACTCCCTTTAAATTCTCAGTCGACGAACAACCAGGTATCTCTTTCTTCTCTTTCTACCTTTCTTACTCTGTTTTTCTTTCTTTAACACCATGTCTTTGAGAATGATGCTCCGAAGCTCACCGGGCAAGGATCACAAGAAGGATAGCCCTTTGAAGAGTCAAAAAATATCAAGGACTCAGCGAATGAAAGGTGTTGTTTTAACGATGCACAAGTAGATAAAATCCGTCACTGTTTTCCGGAGAGTGCCTTCTTCAAACCCTTTGATCCCACTGTTCTTAGCGACTATGTTTCAGAAACATGGGATGCCTTTCCAGCTACACCATTTACTATAGGATACACCTATTCTTTCCCAGAATTCACACAATCCTTCTTTTCCCTGACCGGCATATCTTACATTCAAGCCATGCCGATGATTTGGAGGGTTTTATATACCCTGGAGAGGATCATTGAGCAGGAAGGCGTTGATTTAGGAATGTCAGAATTGGCGGAACTATATGATCTTACTACCTTCGGTTCCCACCGTTATTTGTTCAAGCAAAAACCCGGTGCAGATCATCCTCTTCTCAAAGTTACCAAGAACGACAAAGATTGGAAACGTCGCTTTTTCTTTGTCAGAAGGAATTCCATTCTAAACGGAGAGCATTTACCAAAAACATGGTCCACCCATGGTAGGCCGGAGGATCCTGAGAAGGATCACCAAGTAGTCTGGTTTTTATAAGGATTACTGACCCCTTTTGTCTTGTGTCATGCAGCTATCTCTGTTTCGCATCTCATCACAACATCCGCAACCAGGGAAAGGCTTGCTGCTTTCTGGAACCTTGACCCTGAAACTAGAACTTTTAAGACAATAACCCAAGACTCTCAGGAGGTATCCTCAGGCTCTGTCACCATGTCAAGTAAGTATCCTTGTTTAAAATTTAAATAAATAGTGAAATATGAATTAAGAAAAGATACTTATCTTGTTTTGGTTGTGTAGGTGCTGGAAAATCTGCCAAAGCTGCTTCAAGGTTCAGTGTCACCGATCTCACCACTGTCAAATCCTCTAAAAGAAAAGTTCCTGCCAGCCCGACGGCCTCAATCCCCAAGGCACCCCTCAAAGGAAAGGGAATCAAGAGGAGAAAGGCCTCCGATGCCGAGGATTTGCAGGGTGTGCCTCTAATCCGTCATCAATTCCTTGAGTACTTTAATGAGGTGAGGATCACTGTCTTTGCTCATATATTCTGTTGACATATCCTGCTGATATATCCTGCTGATCTGAGGATCACTTAATTCTGACCTTATCCTTTATCCTCTTTACAGAAATTCGCTGAGATCGAGGATTACGTCAGCCATGTTGAGGATCAGGATAAGAAGATTGCCGACCTCCAGCAGGTTGCCGTGCTCAAGGATCTTGCACTTGCTGATCTTCGGAAGGAACTCCAGGATACCAAACAGGAGATGGCCAAGGTGCTGGTTAATTTTGACTATGAAAGGCAGGAGATCACAGATGATGCTAAAATTTCTGCCGCCATAGCAATGTACAAAACCAAGCTGCAAATGGCCTTGGAAGCTCAGGATCCTGCCTTCGACAAAAGCGGCTGGGAAATTGAAGAATGGAAAGCGAGGCTGGCTGAATTGGGTGATGAAGAGGAGGCTGAAGAGATCCTGACAATTGAGGCTGGAAGCAAGGATGAAGCTGGTGAAGCAAGTGGAGCCGGAGGTGGTGATGCAGCAAAGGTTTAGGCTGCTTGATTGGGCAATGATGGACATTTCTAGACGTAGCCGGAGCCCAATTTTTCAAATTTGGTATTAGCTTTTTGTGGTTGTGGTGTTGAACAATTTAATGGTTTGTACTTTGAACAATAGGTTTTAGGATTAAGGGTCTTGTATGACCCTTAGGACAATAGGCAGGATTGCATATGGTGGAGGGATCCTCTGTTTGGGGGATGAAGCCATTGTGATCCTGCCGCCTTTATATTCCTGAACTACTCTTGAACTTATTATTATGGACACCCTTTACCTACCCCAGCGGACGGGCCACGTTTTGCTGGTAGAAGCTCGGGTAGGTAATTTTGACAACCTTTTAAGGGTTAGTCTTTTGTTTATAAATAAAAACTTAACCTTTTGACGCTTATCTTGTGTTGTTATATTCTTTAATATCTTACTTTCCAACTGTTGTAATGTTCATTTTGTTTATACTTATCAAGCCTTGAAAAATTAAAAAAGATATCCAAAAAGTTTAGGATATGATCAAGGATCACATATCCCATAACCGATAAGTTCTAAAAAGTGATATAGTTTAAGAATCACAAGTTCAGTTGTCAAGTATAAGGGTTATTCAAATAAATAATGAATAGAATTAAAAATAGTTAAGGATCATACCGGAGGATCCAAGTTAGGATCCTAACCTTAATAAGGATAACTATAAGATAAACCATAGAATAAAGTAAGGATCAAGGATCCCTAGTTGCCTATCTTCAAGAACCTGAAATAGAGCATCACTTGGGACTAAGCCAATATAAGATAAGAATTAGCAACTGGGGACAAGCCCAAGGATAACTGGGGACAAGCCCAAGGATAACTGGGGACAAGCCCAAGGATAACTGGGGACAAGCCCAAGGATCGTATGTAAACTGGAGTATGGCCCTAACTGGCGACTATCCAAACTTAGTGGCATGAAAATGCCAAAACCTTAGCTAACGTGAAAACGTTATAAACCTTAGCTAACGTGAAAACGTTAGAAACCTTAGGAACGGATGTATGGTACGTCTACCATTATACATAGGATCCTAAGCATAGCCAGTACAATGGAATTATCAGCCCCTAAAACGAGTACTGGTCCCAATGCCTTGAACTATACCAGGATCATCGTGCGCTACAGGCGGAATCTGGGGACAAGCCCGAATAACTGGGGTTAAACCCAAAGGACGGATTGCTTCTGTGGATAACCAACGTTATGCTAAGGATACCTGAACTTTCAAAACTTGAACTCACGTGAGAGATGGATAAAGGATACATGATCCTTATCCTTATATGAGAAAATAATGAAATGAAATAGCTCAAGTTTAGGATATTACCTAAGTAAGGATCACCGATACTTTGAGGATCCTTTAAGGATATCCCTATCGTGAGGATCATTTACGCCAAGAGGATCCTGCTCACATGAAATATTTCTTTAAGTGGACAGCATTCCAAGCTCTTGGTAGCAAATCACCTTCCATGGTTAGCAATCTATATGCCCCCTTTCCTGCTTCAGCTTCAATCAAATAAGGACCTTCCCATTTTGGAGCCAATTTTCCATCAGCAGGGTTGGTGGTATTCTGAAATGCTTTCCTTAATACCATATCTCCAACTTGAAACCTCCTGATCCTGACATTTTTGTTGTAAGCACCAGCCATTCTTTGCTGATAACAGGTCATCCTTATCCTAGCCATATCCCTGATTTCTTCAATAGTGTCCAGGTCTTGAGCCAAGTTCTCGTCATTCTCCTCAGGATCACGGGTACTTGTTCTTGCGGTTGGAACCACCATTTCTGTTGGGATCACTGATTCTGCCCCAAACACCAAAGAGAATGGTGTTTGACCAGTAGCATTCTTGGGGATTGTCCTATCAGCCCAGAGCACATAGGGTAGTTCTTCTGCCCATTTCCCTTTCTTGGATCCAAGCTTCTTCTTCAAATTGTTGATGATGATCTTGTTGGATGATTCTGCCTGACCATTAGCTTGTGGGTGGACTGGTGTTGATGTTATCATCTTAATCCCCCAGCTGTCACAAAAGTTAGTGGTTCTGCCCCCAATAAATTGGGAACCATTATCACATATAATCTCAGAAGGAATTCCAAATCTAGTGATAATATTTCTTTTAATGAAGGATATAACTTCCTTTTCTCTGACTTGGACAAAAGCTTCAGCTTCTATCCACTTGGAGAAGTAATCAGTCATAGCTAGCATGAATACTTTTCCACCAGGTGCCTTAGGGAGCTTTCCAACTATATCCATACCCCATCTCATAAATGGCCAAGAGGAGGATATAGGATGTAATAATTCAGCTGGTTGATGAAGGATATTGTTGTGTCTCTGACAAGGATCACATCTCTTAGCATATTCCACAGCATCTCTCTTCATGGTTGGCCAGTAGTATCCTGTCCTCAGGATCCTTGAGAATAATGCCCTGCCCCCAGTGTGGTTTCCACAATCTCCTTCATGGAAGTCTTTTAAAACTTCTTGGATTTCAGGATCCTCAATGCATCTCAAGTATGGTCCTGCAAGAGATCGTCTATACAACATATTATTTAAAATTGTGAATTGAGATACCTTAATTTTGAAAGCCCTAGGGTTTTTTCCTGTAGGGATCTCTCCATGTTGTAAGTATCTCATAATTGGTGAGATCCATGATCCTGATCCTGAATGAGATTGAGTATCCTCACTAGGGATAATTGCAGAATCCTTCCCTATCTCCATAGCTACATGATCCTCGATAGCCGGGGTCAGGATATGGATAATAGGAATCTTGATATCCTCCGGGATCTTCAAGGATGATCCTAAATTGGCCAATGCATCAGCTTCTGTATTTTCTTCCCTTGGTACCTGTGACAAACTAAAGGAAACAAAAGAGAGTGCCAAATATTTGACTATCCTTAGTTGCAGCTGCCCTATCATTCTTTCTGGGCCATCTAGCTTTATCACCTAAACTCTGCATCGCAAGGATTAGTTCATTGTTATCAACACTAAAACAATATTCAGAAATTGGAGGATAATCTTCATCATCCTCTTCTTGATCAATAGAGTGCACGTTCTGGTTATCAGATCTGTTGTAGGATCTGAACTTGTTGTTCCGGAATGAGGATCCTTGCTTATCCTGCTTTGAGGATCCTGCTAACCTCTCCTGGATCCTCTTGTCATCTTCTAGTCGAATGAACCTAAGTGCTCGGGTTCTTACCTCATCTAAGTTCCTGCACGATGTCATAACAAGATCATCATAGAAAGACGAATCCCTAAGCAATCCCATTTTAAAGGCCTCAACAGCCGTGGCTATATCTAAGTTGGGAATGTCTAAGGATTCTTTACTGAATTTGGTAATGTAATCCCTTAATGATTCATTATGACCCTGGGTTATCCTATATAAATCACTAGTTAATCGTTCAAATTTCCTACTACAAGAAAACTGATTATTAAACAAGTTAACTAGGTTAGCAAATGAGGTAATAGAATAGGGAGGAAGACTTAGCAGCCATTTGAGAGCTGATCCAGTAAGAGTGGATCCGAATCCTTTGCACAGGCATGCTTCCTTTAACCTTTCTGGGATTGGATTGATCTCCATCCTCTCCCTGTATTGTGCTATGTGTTCTTCAGGATCCGTTGAGCCATCATACAGTTTCATTGTAGGCACATGGAACCACTTGGGTATCTCAGCATCACAGATTGGTGGTGCAAAACGAGATATCTTATGGCTCCCATCTGCAATCTCTGGGATAGGTTTGACTACTCCCGGGACACTTGATATCATATCCTTTAGCTTTTGCAATTCTCTGGCCATGGCATGATTGATACCTGGATCCTGCATAAGACCTTGGTTAGTAGTATAAGAATTGTTAAAAGTGTTACCTCCCATTGGATTCAAGTTAGCAAGAATGGATGTTAATCCATATTGTTGGGGCTCTGGAATGATCGAGGGACCAGTAGAAGCGTTGGTCTGCATTGGAATAAAATCTCCCTGATGGACATCTGAACTTCCTGTTTGCAAACTCCTCAAGGATCCTGGCATCTGGAAAGATCCCTGGAACTGGGACGATCCTGGAACAAAAGAGGATCCTTGAACCTGGGATGATCCTGGAAAGAAGGAGGATCCTTGAACCTGGAATGATCCTGGAACGAAGGAGGATCCATGAACCTGGGATGATCCTGGAACGAAGGAGGATCCTTGAACCTGGGATGATCCTGGAACGAAGGAGGATCCTTGAACCTGGGATGATCCTGGAACGAAGGAGGATCCTTGAACCTGGGATGATCCTGGAACGAAGGAGGATCCTTGAAACTGCTGCACTCCTGAATATCCTCCTGAACTCGTGAGGGATCCCATATGCTGAGGATAGGATCCCGCTGGCTGGAAATGTGAACCTGATGCATGGGTCATTGTTGTTGTTCCGTAGTGCACTCCTTTTGGTCCACCCACATATTGAATGTCTGGAACCACTGATGGCTGAGAAGTAATCACCGGAGTATCAAAATTCAAAGATCTGGGCATCAGTGGGGAGCGATCCTCTGCCGTTTTCTTCTGTTTCTTAATTTCGTCAATCTCCCGGAGGATCCTTTCGTTGGTCTTATACTGCTCTTGTGCATGATTCCTCATCTGCAAAATCAAGGCATAGAGATCATTAGTAGTAGGATTAGTTGAAACAGAAGAAGTAGGTGGTTTTGAGAAAATGGGAGTTGGTATCTTCGCGGCATTCTCAGTATTCTTCTGGGATCCAGAAGGTGGCGGAGGTAAGGGAGGAACGCCTTGTGAAGAAGTGAATGAGGGCATCAAGTTTGAAGCATTCTTCGCTGAGGAAGCCATCTGCTTGGTTGTAGTGAACCGAAATAAGCACAGAAATGCGTATTTTTCTAAGGACGAAGCACCAATTGCCCCACGGTGGGCGCCAAACTGTTTTGGTCAAAAATCAGACGAGGATAATGCAACCAAACTCTTTGTTACGGGGAATGATGCTTAAAATGTGTAACAGCGATGAGGATCACTTCAATGTAAATTGCACAAACAACATAAGGATTTATACGGGGAAAAAGCCCTTGATCAAGAGTTGATCTCCGGCACAAAAAACCCCGGGTGATGGAAACTACCGATCACCAAGCTCAAATAAATGAATAAATGTTTACAACTTCGGATAGTAACGAGCTAGGTACAAGGATCACTATCGTGAAATGTGTAAATGTGAGTGAAAGTGAAAGTATGTTCGTCGAGAGCTTCAAGTGTGCGAGTATATGAGTGTGTGTAGCTCAGAAATGACTAAGTGTTTTCTACTAGCTCGTTACTCCCTTTTTAAAATAGAAATAACTACCTAAACTAACTATCCGACTTTCGTGCCAAGCTCCCACGTTCTCCACAACGTTCATATTTGGCCAAGCACGTGCGGGATAGTTTGGGAATATTCTCCAGGAATGTCGCCAAGACTTGGTCCGACTTGTTACTTCTGCAAAACAATACGAAACACAAGTGAACAATTGTTAGTATGAGGATCCTTAAGATGATCCATAATCCTGATCCTGAAACTCTTCTGAGGATCACTATCTGTCACAGAAGTAAGGATCACTAAAGAGGATAATAATTAAGGATCACGGGTCATTTAGAAATCCACCCCTAACACCTGCATGGGGTCATAACGAGATCATAGAATAATGAATCCCTAAGTAAACCCATTTTAAAGGCTTCTACAGCCGTAGCTATATCCAGGTTAGGAATATCTAAGGATTCTTTGCTAAACTTAGTGATGTAATCTCTAAGTGATTCATTTTGACCCTGTGTTACCCTATATAGATCACTAGTTAATCGTTCAAACTTTCTACTACATGAGAATTGACTATTAAACAGATTAACTAGATTAGCAAATGAAGTAATAGAGTAAGGGGGAAGACTTAGCAGCCATTTAAGAGCCGATCCTGTAAGTGTGGATCCAAAACCCTTGCATAGACATGCTTCTTTTAACCTCTCTGGGATGGGGTTGATCTCCATCCTTTCTCTATATTGAGCCACATGTTCCTCTGGATCCGTTGAACCATCATACAGCTTCATGGTTGGTATTTGGAACCTTTTGGGTATCTCAGCATCACAAATAGGTGGTGCAAAACGAGATATCCTATGACTACCATCTGCAATTTCAGGAATGGGTTTAACCACTCCTGGTATGCTGGATATCATATCCTTAAGCTTATGTAACTCCCTAGCCATGGCCTGATTGATACATGTATCCTGCATAGAGCTGTGGTTAGTGTTATAAGAATTATTGAAAGTGTTACCTCCCATAGGATTTAAGTTAAGAATTGCATATGTGAATCCATATTGACGGGATTCTGGTATGATTGAAGGACCAGAAGAGGCAATGGTCTGCATTGGAATGAAGTCTCCTTGATGTACATCTGTGCTTAGGGGTTGTATACTTCTCAAGAATCCTTGATCCTAAAAGATGTTTGATCCTTGAACCTGAGAGTATTCTTGAGGCTGAGAGGATCCTGGGACCCGAAATGAGGATCCTTGAACCTGAGAGGATCGTTGAACCATGGAGGATCCTTGGACTCCTGAGGATCCTTGAACCTGTGAGGATCCTTGGACCTGAGAGAATCCTTGAACTGTATGCGTTCCCATATATCCTCCTGAACTGGCAAAGGATCTCGAATGCTGGAAAGAGGATCCCGAAGGCTGAAAATAGGATCCTTGAGGCTGGAAGTGAGACCCAAAAGCCTGACTCATAGTTGTTGCTCCATAACGCCTTCCCAACGGTTCAGTTTGGAACTGAATGTCTAAAAGGCTGCTGATTGCTGGGCACTTATAGCTGGAGTGTCGAAATCCAGTGACCTTGGTATCAGAGGAGAGTGATCCTCCCCTGATCTCTTCTATTTCTTGATGTCAGCGATCTCTCGGAGGATCCTTTCATTGGTTTTGTCTTGCTCTTGTACGTGATCCCTCATCTGCAAAATCAAAGTAAAAAAGATCACTAGTAGTAGGATTAGAAGAAACAGAAGAAGTTGGTGGTTTCGGAAAAATGGGGCTTTGTCTCTTTGCAGCATTTTCAGCATTTTTCTGGGATCTAGAAGGTGGTGGAGGCAAAGGTGGAACGCCCTGTGAAGAACTCATTGCCGGCATTGAACTGGAAGTGTTCTTTGCTGAAGAAGCCATCTGCTTGGTTGTAATGAATCGAAATAACCGCAATAACAAGAATTTCTTAGGAATGAAGCACCAATTACCCCACGGTGGGCGCTAAACTGTTTTGGTAAAAAATCAAGCAAATATAATGCAACCAAATCTTTTGTTGTGAGGTGTGATGCTTGAATCAATGAACAAAATTAAGGATCACTCATAAATGTAACTAACAAGTGACACAAGGATTTATACGAGGAAAAAACCCTTGATCAAGAGTTGATCTCCGGCATAAAAAACCTCGGGTGATGGAAACTACCGATCACCAACTAAGATTAAACAAAAGATGTTTACAACTCGGGATGATAACAAGCTTGTTACAAGGATCACTAGTGTGCAAAAATGTATGAAATCGCCAAGTAGATTGCCGAGAGCTGTTCGAGTGTTGTTACGAGAGTGTGTGTGTTTGCTAAAATTAGCTAAGTGTTCTACTCCAGCTTGTTATCCCCATTTTAAATTAGAAAATAACTAGTCTAACTAACTATCCGCAATTTGTGCACTCTCCCCACGATCTCCATAACGTTCACAATGGTCAAGCACGTGCGGAATATTGAGGGAATATACTCCAGGAATTTCGGTGAGACTTGGTCCATGCTCTCGTTCCTGCAAAACAAGTTTACGTACAAGGAAGACAATTATTAGTAGTAGGATAACAACAGTGATCCTGAATCCTGATCCTGCGACACCTGCTGAGGATCCTTAATTCAAATAGAATTGAGGATCCATGATCCTGGTAGCAGTTGAGGACCCGTGATCCTTAGGATTTAGAAAATCCTCCCCTAACAGTTTGTATTGTTCTTTCGCTTTGTCCGTCCATTTGAGGATGATCAGCTGTGCTTAGATTTAACCTGGTTCCCATTGCTTTTTGGAAACTTGTCAAAAAATGGAAGTAAAACGGCTATCTTTATCAGAAACAATAGATAAAGGAATTCCATGTAATGAAACTATTTCATTTACATATAACTTGGCTAATTGTCTCATACTGAAAGTTTCCTTCATTGGTAAGAAATGAGCAGATTTTGTTAATCTGTCTACAATCACCCAGAGTGTATCATTACTTTTTTGTGTTTTGGGTAATTTAGTAACAAAATCCATTGTTATCAAATCCCATTTCCAAATTTGCATTTCTAGTGGTTGCAATAATCCTGAAGGTTTCTGATGTTCAGCTTTAACCTGTGAACAAGTGAGACACTTAGGAACATAGGTTGCTATATCCCATTTCCAAATTGGCATTTCTAGTGGTTGCAATAATCCTGAAGGTTTCTGATGTTTAGCTTTAACCTGTGAACAAGTGAGACACTTAGGAACATAGGTTGCTATATCCTTTTTCATTCCTATCCACCAGAAATTATTTCTTAAATCTTGATACATCTTATCATTACCAGGATGTATCGTATATTTAGACTTATGGGCTTCTTCTAAAATTCGATGGCGTAGGTTGCCTTGTTTGGGTATCCAGATCCTTTTCTTATGGAATCTCCAAATTACATCTGTTCCTTGTTCTAATTCCTTAATCATTCATTTTAATCCTTCAGTATCGTCCTTGATTACAGTTTCCTGTATCTCTCTAATTTGCTCATTTAAATCTATCTGTAGATTTAATCTAAGAGAACGTACTCGTTTTGACTTTTCATGATACTTTCGACTTAAAGCATCAGCTACTACATTAGCTTTTCCTACATGATACTGGTTATCACAATCATAATCACTAAGAATCTCCATCCATCGTTTCTGTCTCATATTTAATTCCTTTTGCCCAAAAATATACCTTAAACTCTTATGATCTGCGAAGACAACAAACTTACTACCGTAAAGATAGTGTCTCCGAATCTTAAGGGCAAAAATAATGGCTCCTAATCCTAGATCATGGGTTGTATAATTATTTTCATGATTCTTGAGTTGTCTAGAGGCATAAGCTATAACCTTTTGATGTTGCATCAACACACATCCATAACCTAACTTAGAAGTGTCACAATAGACTATTAAGTCTTCAGTTCCTTCTAGTAACGCAAGTAAGGGTGCGGTTGGTTAACTTTTGCTTTAGAATTTTAAAGGCTTCTTCCTGTTTTGGTCCCCATTCAAACTTAATTGACTTACAAGTCAGTTTAGTTAATGGAATGGCTATTCTAGAAAAATCTTAAATAAAACGTCTATAATAACCTGCTAGTCCAAGAAAACTTCTCACCTCCGTCGGTGATTCAGGGACTTTCCATTTGGTAATTGCCTCGATTTTTGAAAATTTAGCATAAAGATTTTTTTTCTCAATAAATTTAGAAGTATAAACAAGTGCTCTGTATGATCCTCTTTACTCTTAGAGTAAATTAGAATATCTTCTATAAAGACAATTACGAATTTATCCAGGTATGGTTTACATATCCTGTTCATCATATCCATAAATGCGGTTGGCGCATTGGTTAAACCAAATGGCATGATGGTAAATTCATAATGACCGTACCTTGTTCTGAAAGCAGATTTAGGAATTTCCTTTTCCTGTACATTCAATTGATGATATCCTTGAAGTTGATCGAACAGATCATCGATTCTCGTTAATGGGTACCGATTTTTAATCGTAACCTTCTTCAATTCTCAAAAATCAATGCACATACGCATCGATCCGTGTTTCTTCTTGACAAACAGTACCGCCGCTCCCCACAGCGATGAGCTAGGTTGTATGAAACCTTTGTCAAGAAGCTCGTCTAACTGTTTCTTCAGTTCCTGCATCTCCATCGGTGCTAGTCGATAAGGTGCCTTGGCAATCGGTGTCGTTCCTGGTATCAGCTGAATTCAAAATTCAACCTCTCGATCTGGTGGTAATCCAGGTAATTCTTCTAGAAAGACCTCTGAGAATTTAGATACTATGGGAATATCTTTTAATTCTTTTCCTTTAGTATTAATGATTTTGGAAATCATATATACTACTGCTCCTTTTCTTGCGTAGCTCACAGCTTTCATCACAAAGATGAATTTTGTTGACCTGGTTGGCTTGTCTCCTTTAATTGTGATCTTTTCACCACTTGGTGTACTTACTCGAACTGACTTTTGATCACATAAAATACTGGCATGATTGGCTACCAATAAATCCATTCCTAATACAATATCAAATCCAGCCAGATTTATTGGGTAAAGGTTAGCAAAAAAAAATGATGGTTTAAAATTTCTATTCTTGCTCCCTGCAAGATTTTACTAATCTTAATGGATTCTCCATTTTCTGTCTCCACCAGGCAATCTTGTTGAAGTTTAGTTAATGGTTGGTTGAGAAGTTTGCAGAAAGAAGTATTAACAAAACTTTGGTTTGCACCAAAGTCAAATAATACCTTGGCAAAAACATCATTAACTAAGAACGTACTGGCAATCACATCCGAAATCATCTTGGCTTCTTCAGTTGTCAAAACAAATGCTCTGGCATTCTTCTTGGGTCCTTCAGTTGTCGTAGCTTTGTTGGTTGTTGCTAGAGCTAGTTTCGGACAGTTTGGTTTTATATGACCAGCTTCTCTGCAATTGAAGCATAGCCTATTGCTAGCTTTCGATCGACATTCTTCTTCCTTATGTCTGGGTTTCTTGCAAAAATTACAATACCTTGCACATTTTCCGTAATGCTTCTTTTTACAAGACCTACAGTAAGGTGCAGAGGAAGAACCTATATCTTTTCCGCGATTGGTATTGCCATAGCGAAATTCCTGGGTAAGTCTTTGGGCTAGGTTCTTTCTCTGATTTTTCTCTTGTGTGCGTACCAATTCATCAGTCAAGATATTGGCTAGTTCTACTGCTTCTTCTATGGTTTGTGGCCTAGCTGCCTTGACTACGTGTTTGATTTCTCTAATTAATCCCCAAATGTAATGGGAGATTAATACTGGCTCAGGTGAGGCTAAGGTTGGTACTATCCTAGCATATTCAAAGAATATGGTAGTGTAACCTTTGCCGTCTATTCCAGTCATTTTAAGATTTAAGAACTTATTGGCGATTTGTTCTTTTTCATGAGGAGGACAAAATTTTCTTTCGACTATCTCCATAAAGTTAGTCCATTTCTTACTATATACTCTGTCACTTCCTCTAGACTGGAGAATAGTATTCCACCATTCTAAGGATACATTTTTGAAAAAAAATTAGAAGCAAACATGATTTTATCTTCATCTGCACATTTACTTATTTTTAAGACTGCTTCTGTCTTTTCTATCCAGCATAAGGCTGCAATGGCTCCTTCATTGCCTGAGAATTTTATTGGTTTGCAAGACCAGAATTCTTTATAAGAACAACCCTATGAAACGGTTCTTCTTATTTTTGGAATAGGTACTTGGATCAGTGGTCCATTATTTTCGTTCACACTATGACTTGGTTCAGTGGGTGGACGTTTACTTCCAATTACAAATTTATTATTTTCTGCTTCTTTAATAGTCTTGAGAATATATGGCATAGCATCTATAATTCCTTGTGCTACTATATGTTGGATGGCACTGTTATCTACTTGGTTTCCGTTATTATCATTATTCTGGTTTTTCTGATTTACTTCATTGTCCATCTGGATTATAAACATTTATCAGGTATCAATATTACAGAATAAATAATCACATAAGCAATTTTATCCAAAAACGTCAAACATTGCGACTTTACTCTTTTTATATATCTCTATATATGCGTTGATTACAAACTATAACTGAAATTTAAACACACTAGAAGTTAGGCATCGGTATCTATTTTAGTCTATCTATTCTAGTTGATTTTTTTTATCAAAATACAAAATTACACACATATCTATATATTATTCTAGGTGTCATGTATCCAAACATGTATTTCACGCTCGATATGATTCCACGCAAGCTTCTCTCCTATTTGACGAATTCTATCTCCTTCTTCAATTAACTCATCGCCCCATTGGCGAAGTTCCTGCATATTTTCTTCACTCATTGGAGGTAATGGTGCTTGTACTGGGTCAGGGTATCGAGGTATGGGGTGTCCATAAGGGTATGGGTTACATATTATACTTTGCTTATACCAGTCACTGTTCCAGAATGGGTCTAAAGGGTTGGTCGGTATACTGAGCTATGGGGTTTGGTGGGGGAATTCGAGGAATCTCATAGGGGTCGGCATCTGGGATTGGGAATTGGTCTTCCTGGTTGGGTTCTAGCATTTGTTGGTCTGGGAATAAGGGTAACAATTATAACAACCCTCCTAAAACCTCTTAACATAACCCTAAATGTCCCTATTATATCCTGAATATACGTTAACGGACTTAATATATATATATATATATATATATATATATTAATAAAAATCAAATAAAAACAAAAATATAATGCTCTTGCGGGGCGCGACCCCCTTAGAAATGCGAGTCGCGGGCCGCGACAAGGTGACACCAGGCCGGGCCCTGGTCCACCACGTGTCCTGTTACGCGTCAAGGTATAACACCTCGCAAAATCATGCCCAATGTAATAAAGACATGTGTCATGGACTTAAACGTGTAATGAATTGATCTTGAGAGACTAAAGTTGTCAAACAATGTAAATATGCAAGTAAAAGGATCAAATATGTCATCATGCCAAACTAGTGCCTCTGAATGATCTCATAACATGTTCGTATTCTTTAATGAATAAAATTAACAGACATAGAAAGCCGTTTATGCTTAAATTGAGAATTTTACGAAGCATAGGGGTTAAAAGTGTCAACATGTTAAATGTTACCTCTAAGTGACCTTTTAATGATCCCAAAAACATTGTAATAATTGTATATTTTGCTTCCAAGAATATTGGATATTAATCTCATGAAGTTTCGATGAAAACAAGATGTTTCCGGTGATCTTGCAACTAACCGGGAGCTTAACGGAGTTAAATAATGACCCAACGCCCTTAATAGTTAACTATGGGGGTCCTAAGTGAAATAAATGGAAGTTAAATAAAGTTAAAATGGACCAGTGACTGAAATTGCAAAGTTTAAAAAGTTTTTACCGGATTCTCCCATTGGCGCGGCCCGCGTAGACTCCATATGAGTCTTACGTGGCCCATAAGAGCAGTGCCAGCACCAGCAGACATGCACAGCTGCAGGTTCAGTCAGTTCCACCGCCTTTGCATGCCTGAATTCGATACCAGGGACTGAGCTAATGGTTTTTTATGCACTAGGGACACCTGGAATCATCTGGAATCAATGTAGGGACATGTGGATTGATCATATGAAGTAGAAATTCCTATATAAAGGCCCTTGTTGTTTCATGTTCTTGCACACACTTTGATTTTTACTTCACAACGCATACTTTGAAGTCCCTTGGAGCTCTAGGAAGCTTTCCTCAGTTCCTAATTCGTGCTAAGTATTCTTGTAAGCATTCTTACTCCCTAAGTTCATGTTTTAACATGTTTAACTCGTCACTTTTAGATTAGTGCTTATATAGGATCGTAAGATAAGCGGTCTAAACAACCGCTTAGACTTTCGAACCCGACCCGTTTGGTTGATCTTTAGGATCCGACCAAGCATGTTTAGTGACCATAGTTGTATAGGGAATAACCTTCCGAGGTTATACCTTATGGTCACTTCATTTAGTTAGTTGTATGATAGGTAGTTTATATGCCTTAGGAAAATGACCAAAATGCCCTTTTTACGCATAATTTCATTTTAAGCATATGTAACCTAAAATGTTGTCACTTAACTAATTTTACAACACATTTAAACATGTTTAGGCATATAATACTTGTCATAGGACTAGTTAGGCGTTCCGAACGCGTTTTACGCGAACGACGCGTTAAAGTAGCGTAAGCTACCTAGACGGGTCGTAATGGGTTGTAAGCACTTAGGTTAGGTTTCGTTTTAGAATGTAGGCTTTGTTAAACCATATCATATGAGTTCCAACACTCATTTGGTTTACGAAACCTCATTCTATCCGATCTCCCGGTTTAGGTCCGGTTATTAATGTAGTTACCTATATTAGGTGTCGTTTGATTTCGTGATCCCTCTAGCTTAGCTTGGTTGTTATTTAAGACTTCTAAGCATCCTCAAGTGAGTACATAGTTTCCCCCTCTTTTACCGTTTTAAACCATTTTGGGGTGATTCATATGTGCCAAATGTTTTCAAGTCTTTTAAAAAAATGCTATGGTTTATATTACTATTTGATCCATGTGAACCATTTGTAACTGTTTGATTATGCAAACCATTTGTAACTGTTTGATTTATGTGAACCGTTTCTAACTGTTTGATTATGTGAACCGTTTGTAACTGTTTGATTTATGCGAACCATTTGTAAGAGTTTGATTTATGTGAACCGTTTGTAACTGTTTGATTATGTGAACCGATTGGTACTGTTTGAACCGTTGGGTTAGGGAAGTGATTAGGTAACGGGGCGGGTGTAATGTGTTAAAAGCATGGTGGATACACCGCTGGTACTTCCTATATATAAGTGCTTTTAACACATTATAAATCGTTGCGTTATCTAGATCACTTGGGTAAAGGTTATCAAAACGAGTTTATATTACGAGTTTTTTCTAAAAGATGTAAACCATACGAGTTTTATTAACGAGATGTTTTACAATTTGGTTTTCTTAAATAAATGGTTTTGGGTTAAGAATCATGGCTACAAAATTTTATAAAGTTATAATCATCTTGATTTGAGTCGGTTATTTATGTTGCAATACTATACACTTTTCAAAACAAGGTATTTTAAATAAAGTATCACAACATGTAAACGAGCCATGAATCCGACACTCACATAAAACCTATGTACTCGCCGGCATTTTTATGCTGACGTATTTTCACATATGTTTCTGGTACCATAGTTGATGATGTTTGATGATGATATTGGTGCATACTCACATAGGGATGGATGAGGCCTTAGTGACTTAATAACAATGAAAGTCTATTTGTTCTTGTTTCGTTTCTAGTTTCAGTGTAATGTAATACATTTAATGCAATAAAACAGAACTTTTATCCATGTGTTGTGAAACAATGATTATGTTACGACACTCCCCGACGTTTCTGCCGCGGTTTGCTGTTTAAACGCGGTCGGGGTGTGACACAATATTCCAAATGCCCCATCCGAATAGGTGTTATAATGTACAAGTCCATCCGGACGGACGGAGTCCATCCGGACGCATAGACATAGGCTCATTCGGACATGTGTAGGTTGTTGCCTATAAATAGGGAGTAAGAGTTCCCATTTGGACAAGCTTTGGGGTCTCTGAGGGGACGTGTTGTCCAACTGGTCTCACAGTCTTGTAACGTTGAATAATCAATAGAGACCAGATTGAAATTGACTGCTCGGTGTTGTATCTATCTTCTACTCCTTTCTTAGTAATAATAAATGCACCGAACACGTCGTATCGGGACCGAGGCTTTGTCAAACTCACCGGTTCCTGGAATATCAAGTCGTATGAGAGCTACGGTACCGATTTAATTGATCTAACAGTCGGTTAAATCACCCAAGCTCATCAATTTTGGGTTAAACATGAATTTTGACGTTAAAACAGAGAAAATCATCAAAATAAAGGTCATTTCACGAATGGATTTTGCAATTGAAGCCATCATTCTGTTTGGAATTGATTCGCACACAATTATGTGAAGTTTCATCATGAAATTCACACAAATAAAGATTCTGGATCGAAAAAACGTGATTTAGAGTGTTCTTGAGTTGTTCAAACATATTGGGTCCGGATAGACATCCGGACGGATGGTCATTCGGGAGGATACCCATCCGGATGGACGCACTCATCCGGATGGACCGAAGAAACTCATCTGGATGGATCTCAATTCCAACCGGACGGATGGGTGAAACCTCATCCGGATGGACATCAACTCCATCCGGATGGATGAAGACACTCAGGTGGCTAACTGTCATGGTGATCCAAGATAAGTCCATCCGGATGAATGGATCTACTCCATTCGGGCGGATGAACAAAATTCCTAAAACAAAAAAAGGCCTTTTTTGATCGCAACGACGAGGAGAGTCTCCAGAAAAATTTGGTGATTGAATTTTTTTTTGGGTTTTTAACGACCAAGTTGGGTTGTTAGGGGACACCGTCTAGGGTTTCAGTGAATAGATTTGATGATGCGATCACGGATTGTGGAAATTAGTGGGGTAGTCATGATATTGGTGAAGAATGTTTATCATTCAGGTTATCTGACTATTTATGGGCCAAAACGTAAAATCCGCAATGATGAAAAACTGGTGTTTGAGGAAAATTGTCATATTTTTGGCATAGTCGAGTTTTTCACATATAAAAGAGAACTGGATTGCTCAGTTTGAGGGGGAATTCAGTGATAGAGACGTTAGAATTTGCAAAAATGGGGGGGAATAAAAATTTTCAGATGTTCCAGCATTTTTGAAATTCGTGACGCTGCTACAGTATTCGGGTGGTTCTAACTTCAGAGTTGTCCGGGAATGTGAGTCTGATCGTGGAAGAAAGCTTTCGAGATCTAGATGATCCAAGGAGTTGATATCTGATCGTGGACGAAAGCTTCGGAGATCTAAGAGTGATCGTGGATGATAGCTTCTGAGATCTAGATTATCTGAGGAGATGAATCTGATTGTGGAAGAATGCTTCAGAGATCGGAATACATTACAAGATGATTTGTTTTCCGATGAAGATTTGATGATTGTGGAGAATACCCTTTATACGGATCAATCATTCTTACGGTGCTTAAAGGCGATCACGGAAAACGGGATATCAGATCTTCAGGGTGAATCACTGATTTGAAGTTAACCAGTGGTGTATTTGAAGTTTCAATCAATTCCCGGTTGAGTTTTTGTACATTCTTAGAATGAGTAAGCGGAATGCGAGATCATGGTGCTTACATGACATATCAAAAACTGAACTCGGATGTGGTTAAAGCTGAAACAGAGATTATTGCATTGATTAGTTTCAAGTTGGTGATTGTTCGTGAAGATTGCAGTTTAGCAACTCAGAGGAGGAGTCAGGAACCGTGCAAATGATGAAACGAAGATTCATTTCAGGGGGAATACATTGTTAAAGATGCAAACCCGAATCATCAATCAAGGGGGAATCTATTGTTAGTTATTAGATACTTGATTGAAGTTGCAGAATATTCAGACACGGCTCAAGGTTCTCAAAGTGTTAGAGACGATTCGACAATGACAGCCGAGGAGGAATCTGTTGGTGCATATTTCGTACATCTGCCACTGTGCGAATAGTTAGTTAGAGCATGTGTTGAATATTGTATAGATTAGAGAAAGTCGGACACGGATTAGACATTGTAAAGGTACACCCGGACGAATGGACAAGTCCATCCGGACGGATGGGCAACAATAGTCCAAATGCCCCACCCGAATAGGTGTTATAAAGCACAAGTCCATCCGGACGGATGGACATAGGCTCATTCGGACATGTGTAGGCTGCTGCCTATAAATAGAGAGTTGGGGTTCACATTTGGACAAGCTTTGGGGTCTCTGAGGGGACATGTTGTCCAACTGGTCTCACAGTGTTGTAACGTTGAATAATTAATACAGACCAGATTGAAATTGACTGCTCGGTGTTGTATCTATCATCTACTCCTTTCTTAGTAATAATAAATGCACCGAACACGTCGTATCGGGACCGAGGCTTCGTCAAACTCGCCGGTTCGAGAAGTCTGTGTTGCTGAAGATGTTAAATCTTTGAAAAGACTCAGAGAGAGATAAAAGACAGATGCTACGAGATTGACTGCGGCAATATCCAAGGGGGAGTCTGTGAGTGCACTAATGTCTATCGCCTCCGTCAATCCGATTCGTAGTAAGAAACTGAACAAGACGAGGTTTTATATTGTAAAATATAAGGGAAAGTCTTGTTTAAGTGAGGAGTAGCAAACTTGTAATTAATTAGATCTCCTTTAGAGCTATGCCAGTAAATAGGATACTTAGGTTAGAGTTTAAGGACTTTTGCTGTCACACCCCGACTTTCCACGTGTCACCGGTGGGCCCGGTGGGGGAGTATCGTGACGTGGTTGGCAACATAATAGTCAAACAACACAATATATATGAATGCACAGCGGAAGCAAACGGTAAATATTATTACATTCCGAATATAATGTAATATCCAGTATTACAACGGAAAGTAAAGGATCCACAGGCGGATCTTAAAACATATCATTTGTTCAACAGACTTTAGACGCCTAGAACTTGCAAGATTCCTTATTAGCGCCCTGAGCTCCCAGCCGATTCCGTTCAGTACCTGTCACTTAACCCTTTTGGAAAATACGTCAGTTTTCACTGGTAAATACACTCAACTGACTCATTTGAAAAGAGTTTAAGAAAATTGATTTAGATGCACCAGGCACAAAACCTTTTGACACTTTGATTAAAATGCACAGAGGCAAAATTAATCTTTTATAACTTGGGAAAATTATTTGTATATAATCTTGTATACAGTTTTACTTATTTGTCGTCCGTTAGGGCCGGTTTGTAGGGCCAGACTAGATTAACAGACACGCCACAGGTATAATGCCCACAGGCTATCATCCCCTAAGTGGATTACCAGTTCCGGTATAATGCCCACAGGGATGATACCTTCGAGTGGATTACCAGTTTTTACATAATGCAACTGTCAGGTGTATGCCTACACCCCGTGCTTAGGTCGTGGCCATTTCGTAAAATGATGCCAAGGATATCCGGGACATGGTCATTAACCCCCAAAGGCCATACGCCAAATAATAATAAAATAATACATATTAAACAGGTTATGTAAGTACATCAATCACAATCCGATTTAAATGACTACATACACCCGACCAAGCGGTACTTTTATAGTACCGTATCCCAAGCCCGTATAGGGAAAATAAGTTAAGAGTATTTACCTGAGCTAGCTCCTGTCTTAAATATCAGAAATTAATAACTCAGTCGTATTCACTTAAGTAAGCGTAGGTACCATTTACCGGAAAGCTCTAGTCTGGAATGAGGGTATAAATAATTAATTAGAATGCTAACGGGTCTTTAATTAAGCCTAAGCTTAGACCGGTTAGTCTTACAGGAAGATACGGTTCGTACGCACGATTACGCGAAGACCGAAATAGAATGTGATTTAGACCCGACAAGTTCGGAGACTTGCTTAATTTGGGTATTTAATACACACTTTGAATTTTGATACAAAACCGATAAGGTTTGACCCGTTTCGGCTAACTTATATAAACTAGTTATATAAACCGATCCGAACGCGAATAACGCGTAACGGGTATTCATAGAGTCATTTACAGGTTTCCTTAGTTAATATGCCTTAAATATGTTGTGGTATCAGTAGGATACCTTCCATTATGCCCAAAACGAGTTTAATCTCAATTTAAGCCCCGTAGGGGTATTTTGGTCATTTACCTAAGGCATATATACTACCTGTCATACAACTACTCGAACGATGTGACCATAAGGTCACTTAATGTGTTTGGTCGGATCCTAATGATCGACCAAACGGGTCGGGTTCGAAAGTATAAGCGATTGTTTAGATCGCTTACCTTTACGACCCTATATAAGCACTAAACTAAAAGTGACGAGCTAAGCATGTTGAAACATGCTTAACTAAGTTAGAAAACAAGTTTGGTATCAAAACAAACAGTTTTGATACCCATAAGTAGTTTGGTTACAAAATACGCAAGAATACGTATTCTGGCCGAAACTACGGCTCGTCACTGAGCCTAGATAACGTGGTAATCAGTAGGTATAGTCACTAGGGACTATAACCATCGTGATCACGCTCACGTTATGAAGTTCAAACGAACTTCGCATCGACCATAAACTGGTCAATGCAGAAAGTCAAACAAAGTTTGACTTTCGGACCCGAAAAGCGATAAAAGAACGAAAGAATACTTACGAAGGGTCCCCGCTAGTAAATCTTGATCGAATAGCTCAGGTATGAAGCAATGGCTTCAACTTAGAGCTCTAGGATCAGATTTGTGGGTTTTTGAGTTGTGAGGGGTTGGGTATTTATAGGATATGCACCACCGTTAGGATCGTTTATCGAATATCGTGCCCGAATCTTATCCGTACAAGTGTCGGAAGGTTATGGTGGCTACATATGCTCCTTATCTTGATGACAAGACAAATTAGAACATGTGGTTGTGGTTAATTCAGCTGAAAACAGGCTGTTAGAAACATTGCATCTGGTCAGGAGACCCCTAGCGCACCGCTACGCTAAAAGTGTAGCGCACCGCTAGGCCCTAGTTTGGCAGATTTGCACTTTTGGTCCCTGCATTGCGATCAGCCCATTTTCGACGCGTTTAAGGCCCGTTAACCCCATTTCAAAGCTCAAAAATGAAGTTAAAGTATAGGGAACTTAAAACATGTTCAAAAATATCTCGGATGTCGGTTCGTTTGGCCGTACGGTCGCGATGTTCGCTTAATTACGACGGAATGCGCATAAGCGCGAAAAACGAACCAAACGACGCGACGAATGGATTTTTCTTATGGCGAACACTAAAATAAAATGTTTTAGTGCTTACATAAATTTTTGGATGTCCGGATGTATTCAGAACGTGAGTTATGCCCGAAAATGCAAACTTGTGCACTTTTTGACACTTTTAGTCCCTGAATGACCCTAAAGTTTATTTTAGCACACCGAACCCCTCAAAGCCTATTTCTAAGCTATGTAAAGGATATTTAGGGTATGTTTAACTTATGGTCATGTTCCGGAATGTCTGTTACAGTTCAAATTGGCATACTTTCGCAGTTTGTCAACTTTAGTCCCTGTAAGCGATTAAACTTTGATTTCACCACCCCAAGCCTTCCAAAACTTATATCTAAGTTATGTAAAGGTTATTTAAGGTATGTTAAGCCTATTTCACTATCCCTGAGTGTTCGTTGCATTAAACTGGTTATATTTACGCATCATTGCGCGTATAACCTTCCAGAAGGCGATTTAGAGTTTGAAATCGAACAAGAGTTGATATGTGCAAAAGATACATATATTTATACAAGTCCAAAGTCTGAAATACAATATTTCATTGGTTTGGCATTTGTTTGATGGTTGCAGTGACACAGGTGTCACAGTGTTCAAACTTATGACACGTGTCACTACATTATAGGACGTGAATTTTCGGGGTGTTACATCCTCACCCCCTTAAAATAAATCTCGACCCGAGATTTACTGAATTAAAGGAAGTATTTTCTGCCTTAACTTGGGCTTAAACTTCCCTAGTACTTTTGAGCCTCTAAGGCACTCCTATTGACCTTTATAATAGGTACATGTATCTTTTTGGAGTTTCTAATCCTGTCGATCCTCCATCGACACAGGTTGCTCATCATATTATAAATCTGTATATCATTATGTGATAGTGCTTTTTGGCTTATTGGCGAAACACATCCTTCAGTTACTGATGTGCAAGGTATTGCGAGCTCTTCCAAGCTCTTTGAATGGGTTTTAGCTTAAAGGCTACTTGATCTTGATACATTCGATTTCCTTCGAATGGTTATATATGTTCAGAGTTTAACTAGCCTGAAAATTTAACAATTTGGCACACTCTTCCTGGTTGATATCCCTTGTTGCACCCTATTCCTTAACAAGAATTTAGGAGGTTTGCTATTTTCATAACTCCTTGGTTTTCCTGCCGTATACCGGCAACCTACAATCGATTATGGATTTGTATGAACTTATTTGTTGTCCCCCAGGCAACTTTCAGATCTTGATAATTGGACTTATCAATCTATTGTCCTATCAATAGGCGTGTAATATTCCACCCATACAGGGTCTTCAAAGGGCGGCCTTGGTGCTTATATTTCAACTTATTATAGAAAAGATTATCTTACGGTGGAATGGTTATTCCAACAATTGCTTAAAATTATTTTTAAGAAGTAGCTAATCCTTATAGCTAGTTGAATAACTCAGCTATCCTGGGTAGTTGATGGCGATTTTTAATTGTTGCCTAATTAGAGTTGCGGTTATCAATGCATAAGCAGAATGAACCGTCTTTCTTATTTAATAAATTCCAACCCTCAGAATACTGAGTCAGGCTATATGAGCCTATATCTTAAAACTTACTTAATCAGGGTTTCGATTTTTCTATGATTAACATGGAGTTTTCACAATACTCCAGCCCACAGCGGGATGTTAATCTTAACTCTACTTGCCTCACAGGAGGTAAACAGGGTAATATTAGGAGAAGATAATTATGACACACAGAGATGTCGGGGGTGTCTGTATTCTCAGGTTTCGATTCATCTACTGATGTCGGTGTCAGACAAATGACATATTCCCCTTACAATGTAAGGCTGTCCTAAGTAGAGATACTTATAAGGACATTCTAATATTGGATATCTTCCTTGAATACTACTAGTCGACTTTAGTACAATATGATCATTGGGATATCTTAGGGTTCCATGTATTAAACCTCCATGCTGATCAGACATGGAAATAATCTATGGGACACACTAGGATACGCCAATCCTCATATGACACTTTTATCAAACATAGTTTGGCATTCGCAGGCGATAGAAAACAATGAGAAAATAATTAAAATAACATATGTTGTCATACTCTATACGAAGAAAGAGTACTCTTTAGATTTTTCGGAAGAATTCCTTGCCGATGCTAGAAGAATCGGTTACTACGGTTTCCTTGGTAGCTATACCTTGTGGATGATAAAAAAAAATTTGCTAAGTTTATGGTTCATGAGGATTTATTATTGCTTGTATTAAAAACAGGACACTTAGCAGAAATTATCATTGATAAATGATAAGGAAGTTTATTGTACAGTGCTTATATTTAATTAATAATGGAAGTTTCACAAACTAGGCACCTAGCCCAGTTGGCTAGGCGTGCGAAAGGGTGCGGCCGGCCTAGACCCAGGTTCGATTCCGGGGACGGCCAGTTCCACCATTTTTTTGTGTTTAATATTAATTAATCGCACTGATACGTGTAATTATGAGAGTTGTCTCACAAGGAGTCTTGATAATTAATTGCTTCTTATTACCCACAATATGGGCTTGATTTTTTTTTTTAAGGCAACTAATCGATTTTTATCACTATATTGAGTCCTTATGTATGCAACCAATAGTTTGCTATAAGGTATTAGAAAGAGCGCCTTCTAATAGATATTAGATATCAATATAGGATTTGTTGAAGCATTTCTAAAGTATCATCGGCCATTTTATACATCGTAATAAATGACCGGAGTCTTAATCAGACGGATACAACAGTTCTCAACATTTATCATTCATAATATATTTATATGTGCCAGTATCAAATAAGTTTCTACATAAACTGCTTGATAATGAAAGGTACATATTATACTATTATTATTATTCTGCCCCATCTCTTGGGCGTTCATTCAGACAACTCGTGCGTTTGTTCTCTTGGCCTACTCGGGCTTCCTCGCGTAATTAGGGCAGTTGGTCTTTATGTGCCCCTTCTCGTTGCAGTTGTAGCATGTAGCATCTTTAATCTTCCCGCAATCAACAGTCTTGTGCTCCCTAGACTTGCATATCCCACACGCAGGTGGTCCTGATTTAGAATTGGACTCCATTCTGCATTTTCCAAAGTGGCGTTTTTGGCAAGTCGAGCACCTTGGTTTTTCCTCTGTCCGCTGACCATTCTTTCCAGACCCAGACCTCTCAGAGTCAGTGTTTCCCTTGTGTTTCTTCTCTGATCCTCGTGAGTTATCATCCTCACGCTTCTTCTTACTTTCTTCAGATTTCTTTAGCGACCTTAGCCTGACCGCATCTAAAGTAAGGGACAGAGAGAGGTCAGCTACTGACCTGAATGTGGTAGGTCTTGAAGCCTTAACACTGGCTTTGATTTCTGGGGGTAAACCCCCAATGAAGCGTGCAATTCGCTTGGGCTCTGGTGTTACAAGGTAAGGGACCAGTCTGGACAGGGTATTAAAACTGGTGAGGTAAGCTTGACAATCTAAGTTTGTCATCACCAAAGATAAGAAATCTGACTCAATCCCCTCAACCTCGTGTTGAGGGCAGTAATTCTCCTTAACGAGATTAACAAACTGTTCCCATGACATGCTGTAGAGCGGAATCTTCCCAGCAGCTTGAATGAGAGACTTCCACCATGCCAGTGCCTCTCCTTTGAACGATTGGGATACGTACTTCACGACATCCCTTTCAGCGCAACCGCTGATATCGACAACTGTGTCCATTTCATCCAACCAAATCATACAATCAACTGCCCCTTTTTCCCCAGTAAAATCTCGGGGCTTGCAGGAAACAAAGTACTTATAGTTACAGGATTTGGTATGCGGTTCATTATCGAACACTATCCTCTTGGATGGAACACTGTGTTCATTAGATGAATGTCGATCGTCATCTTTCTTTAAATCATCTTTCTTTGAGGGCGGCTTGTTATCAGGCTCTGGATGAGTTTTAGGGATGGATTTAGGGTGGGGTACAGATGAGGCTTTACTATTTGTCTCACTATACTCCTGGAATTGCTCCTTCACAGCTTTAGATACAGCTGAGTTAATCAATGTACGAAGTTCTCCTCTGGTTATGTCAATCTTTTCATCATCGCGATTTTCCAGAGGGTGACTATTCCCTTCCTCCGACCCCGCCATGTAGTTTTAATTGCTACATAAAAATTAAACAAGGACAAGGTTTTTACGGAAGTTTAAACAGTTTTATCTTTTTGAACGCTTTATTAACCATGTTTTTAATACACATATTGGTTAATTTGATAAATATATAATTATTCAGGATATTTATTATACTCCTAAATTATAAGTTAATAATAGCACAAAAGGCCTAGTCACTTAGACAAGTTTAATTTATAGGCCTTGATTTTATAGAATCGAGGCTTCAAGGTTTGAATCAAAGTTCATTACCTTTTCTTGACAGGGAGTTGTAGGCTACCACTGTCTTTAGTCCCAGAGGACGTTAGTTATAGCCCGTGGGCACTTCATCCATAAGGGATGATTATATAAATAAGGGAATTTAGTATATCCCAAAATGACTTATGTGATTTTATCATATCACATTTTGTCGAGCATGTTAATATGCTTTCATATGTTTAATAAGGATTTGAATCTCTTGAATAGGTTCTACCATCTTGGCCTTGTATGCCGTGACATTTAGGCTAGGTTTTACCTTTAAGATTTTTTTTTTTTTATAATTAACGCAGAGCAATCCTATATTGAACTGTTAACAAGGATCTGAATCTAATTATGGAACTACCATCTTGGCCCTGTCTTAATGTGACACATGGCTAGGTTTTGTCCTTTTTAAATTTTGCCATTTTATTATAATGGTAGATCTTATAATATAGGAATGATACTTTAAATATAATCGTTCCTTTAAAATTTAACAAGTATATGGTTGCCCTAAACGGGACTTCTATAGCAATTGACTTGCCCATGCAAGGGCTAATCAGAAAAATAACAAAGGAACCAAATAAGGTAAAATGAAACAAATTTGGATTTTTCCTATGTTCTTGTCTAGACTCAAGAATGTGCAATTGTGTAACTGAGATTAAACACAAAAGACTAGTGTTTAATTCACTCAGTGTTGGCTCTGATACCAACCTGTCACACCCCGACTTTCCACGTGTCACCGGTGGGCCCGGTGGGGGAGTATCGTGACGTGGTTGGCAACATAATAGTCAAACAACACAATATATATGAATGCACAGCGGAAGCAAACGGTAAATATTATTACATTCCGAATATAATGTAATATCCAGTATTACAACGGAAAGTAAAGGATCCACAGGCGGATCTTAAAACATATCATTTGTTCAACAGACTTTAGACGCCTAGAACTTGCAAGATTCCTTATTAGCGCCCTGAGCTCCCAGCCGATTCCGTTCAGTACCTGTCACTTAACCCTTTTGGAAAATACGTCAGTTTTCACTGGTAAATACACTCAACTGACTCATTTGAAAAGAGTTTAAGAAAATTGATTTAGATGCACCAGGCACAAAACCTTTTGACACTTTGATTAAAATGCACAGAGGCAAAATTAATCTTTTATAACTTGGGAAAATTATTTGTATATAATCTTGTATACAGTTTTACTTATTTGTCGTCCGTTAGGGCCGGTTTGTAGGGCCAGACTAGATTAACAGACACGCCACAGGTATAATGCCCACAGGCTATCATCCCCTAAGTGGATTACCAGTTCCGGTATAATGCCCACAGGGATGATACCTTCGAGTGGATTACCAGTTTTTACATAATGCAACTGTCAGGTGTATGCCTACACCCCGTGCTTAGGTCGTGGCCATTTCGTAAAATGATACCAAGGATATCCGGGACATGGTCATTAACCCCCAAAGGCCATACGCCAAATAATAATAAAATAATACATATTAAACAGGTTATGTAAGTACATCAATCACAATCCGATTTAAATGACTACATACACCCGACCAAGCGGTACTTTTATAGTACCGTATCCCAAGCCCGTATAGGGAAAATAAGTTAAGAGTATTTACCTGAGCTAGCTCCTGTCTTAAATATCAGAAATTAATAACTCAGTCGTATTCACTTAAGTAAGCGTAGGTACCATTTACCGGAAAGCTCTAGTCTGGAATGAGGGTATAAATAATTAATTAGAATGCTAACGGGTCTTTAATTAAGCCTAAGCTTAGACCGGTTAGTCTTACAGGAAGATACGGTTCGTACGCACGATTACGCGAAGACCGAAATAGAATGTGATTTAGACCCGACAAGTTCGGAGACTTGCTTAATTTGGGTATTTAATACACACTTTGAATTTTGATACAAAACCGATAAGGTTTGACCCGTTTCGGCTAACTTATATAAACTAGTTATATAAACCGATCCGAACGCGAATAACGCGTAACGGGTATTCATAGAGTCATTTACAGGTTTCCTTAGTTAATATGCCTTAAATATGTTGTGGTATCAGTAGGATACCTTCCATTATGCCCAAAACGAGTTTAATCTCAATTTAAGCCCCGTAGGGGTATTTTGGTCATTTACCTAAGGCATATATACTACCTGTCATACAACTACTCGAACGATGTGACCATAAGGTCACTTAATGTGTTTGGTCGGATCCTAATGATCGACCAAACGGGTCGGGTTCGAAAGTATAAGCGATTGTTTAGATCGCTTACCTTTACGACCCTATATAAGCACTAAACTAAAAGTGACGAGCTAAGCATGTTGAAACATGCTTAACTAAGTTAGAAAACAAGTTTGGTATCAAAACAAACAGTTTTGATACCCATAAGTAGTTTGGTTACAAAATACGCAAGAATACGTATTCTGGCCGAAACTACGGCTCGTCACTGAGCCTAGATAACGTGATAATCAGTAGGTATAGTCACTAGGGACTATAACCATCGTGATCACGCTCACGTTATGAAGTTCAAACGAACTTTGCATCGACCATAAACTGGTCAATGCAGAAAGTCAAACAAAGTTTGACTTTCGGACCCGAAAAGCGATAAAAGAACGAAAGAATACTTACGAAGGGTCCCCGCTAGTAAATCTTGATCGAATAGCTCAGGTATGAAGCAATGGCTTCAACTTAGAGCTCTAGGATCAGATTTGTGGGTTTTTGAGTTGTGAGGGGTTGGGTATTTATAGGATATGCACCACCGTTAGGATCGTTTATCGAATATCGTGCCCGAATCTTATCCGTACAAGTGTCGGAAGGTTATGGTGGCTACATATGCTCCTTATCTTGATGACAAGACAAATTAGAACATGTGGTTGTGGTTAATTCAGCTGAAAACAGGCTGTTAGAAACATTGCATCTGGTCAGGAGACCCCTAGCGCACCGCTACGCTAAAAGTGTAGCGCACCGCTAGGCCCTAGTTTGGCAGATTTGCACTTTTGGTCCCTGCATTGCGATCAGCCCATTTTCGACGCGTTTAAGGCCCGTTAACCCCATTTCAAAGCTCAAAAATGAAGTTAAAGTATAGGGAACTTAAAACATGTTCAAAAATATCTCGGATGTCGGTTCGTTTGGCCGTACGGTCGCGATGTTCGCTTAATTACGACGGAATGCGCATAAGCGCGAAAAACGAACCAAACGACGCGACGAATGGATTTTTCTTATGGCGAACACTAAAATAAAATGTTTTAGTGCTTACATAAATTTTTGGATGTCCGGATGTATTCAGAACGTGAGTTATGCCCGAAAATGCAAACTTGTGCACTTTTTGACACTTTTAGTCCCTGAATGACCCTAAAGTTTATTTTAGCACACCGAACCCCTCAAAGCCTATTTCTAAGCTATGTAAAGGATATTTAGGGTATGTTTAACTTATGGTCATGTTCCGGAATGTCTGTTACAGTTCAAATTGGCATACTTTCGCAGTTTGTCAACTTTAGTCCCTGTAAGCGATTAAACTTTGATTTCACCACCCCAAGCCTTCCAAAACTTATATCTAAGTTATGTAAAGGTTATTTAAGGTATGTTAAGCCTATTTCACTATCCCTGAGTGTTCGTTGCATTAAACTGGTTATATTTACGCATCATTGAGCGTATAACCTTCCAGAAGGCGATTTAGAGTTTGAAATCGAACAAGAGTTGATATGTGCAAAAGATACATATATTTATACAAGTCCAAAGTCTGAAATACAATATTTCATTGGTTTGGCATTTGTTTGATGGTTGCAGTGACACAGGTGTCACAGTGTTCAAACTTATGACACGTGTCACTACATTATAGGACGTGAATTTCCGGGGTGTTACATTTGCCATTTGTGACTTTTTGAGCTTTAGAGTTTGAGAGAAGATCTAGAGAGAGAGAGAAAGTGATCAAGGTGATTCAAGTTTTTGTATTCTGTCATATTATCAATCGAATCATCAATTTATTACGGTCTTGTGTTCGGTCCACACACGTGCACGAATTTCGCATGTCGTACCTGTCGTTTTGCAATCGTTCGGGAGTTAAAACCGGTCCTACAATTCTGAAGCAAAAGTTAGCTAACGCACCCATACTCGCGTTACCAGAAGGAATTGAAGACTTGATAGTCTATTGTGACGCTTCTAAGTTATGTTATGGATGTGTGTTGATGCAACATCAAAAGGTTATAGCTTATGCCTCTAGACAACTTAAGAATCATGAACATAATTATACAACCCATGATCTTGAGTTAGGAGCTATAATTTTTGCCCTTAAGATTTGGAGACACTATCTTTATGGTTGTGTTGGATCTGAGTTTGTTTCTGATTGTAATTTACGTTTGAGATTAAGATGGAAATGAAAGAGTTGTGCAACGGAATTAATATGAAAACAAACTTTGCATACAATCAAACGAGAGTGTTGCTTTGATCAAGACATTTTCAACAAGGAACCGAATGATTGAATTAACTTTCAACAATGATTACAAGTAATGCTTGAATACAAACTCCCCCTCAGCCAGAGCTCAGTGTTTGTTCATGCAAAGAAGACGGTATTGCAAGAGCTAATAGAACAGTACAAAGTACTGAACTATTTATAGGCACTAGCAAACCACTGAGCATCTTTAGCTGACATCACCATGAAAATGACATCTAATCTCCTAACAAACTCTAACCTCTGATCTATACAAATACTGATGTACTAACTACTGCTATTACAATTCATTACATAAAAGACACTTAAACAGCTGTTGCATCCTTCCACTGCTGTGAACCCAGCAGTGCTTGTCCGGATCAGCAGTACTAGACTCAAGGCAGTAGATTGAATCAGCAGATCTTTGGTCTTCTATCAGTCTTTGACATTGGGCAGTAGATGCAAGGCAGCAGTTGTAGGTCAGCACTTAGTAAGATCAGCAGATAGGAGGTCAGCAGATATGAAACCACTTTCAAGGGGAGAGATTTGTATGTAAACATCTGCTTATTCTGGATCCACTCCTCTGATCCAGTTTTGTCTTTAATTATCTGTTCCTCTGATAGGGTTCAATCCCAACAATCTCCCCCTGGAACAGATAATGCCAAAACTCTTCATTATTGTGGAAATCTTTATTGCCTCATCAACAGTTCCCTTATCTGGCCTTTAAATTGTAATTCAAAGTCTAGGGCATATGTATCTTCATCATCCCTGCTAAGTGGAAGATCAAGGAGATCCTGCAAATCTTCAAGACTCAAGCCAAGACCTGAGCAAAGTCAATACGCAGGTCTGTTTGTCAGTTTCCCACTTTTGTATTTTTGAGCCTGGTGGGTTTCTTGGGAGATGTTTATTTGCAGAAGTATTTGGTGAGGCTGGCCTATTCATAACTGGCTGAGCAGCACTTGCAGATTGTTCCAATTCAAGATCTTCTTTTATCATTACTTTCGTGCCTGCTTTTACAATAGCATCTCCAGCTAATAGATCTTGAATTGTTTCAATACTCAACTGGTTTTTGCTCCTTCTTTTGTAGATGGCAGAACCAGCTGGAGTAGTGGTTCTTTTAGCTTGCAGCTTTGGTGGTCTTTTTGAGACCTCTGCTTTGGAGTAGTCAGGCTTTTGTGGAACTCTTGGATCTTTCTTTCTAAGTTCCTCTAAACTTTTATAGGTTGCCCTGACTCTGTCTTCTCCCCACTTTGTCACTGAATTCTTTGACCCATAATTAGCTGCAATCAGCTCCTCTTTCATTCTCCTCAACTCTAACATCTTCTCAGCTTCAAATTGTTTAAATTGTTCAGGAGGAGTTTGCTTGACCTTATTTTTAATCATTTCTTGAATCCTGGCTGCTTCTTTTTCAAGCTCAGGAATGATCCAGTTCTTGTACATGTGTTTATCCCCCTTGTATTTCTTGTAGGTCATGATGTTCTCAATGTAGTCTTTTCTCAAGGACTCATTTGCCCTTTCTGAAATTTACTGACATACATTTTTAGCAAATCGCTCCATAGCATTGACCTGTGAGAGTAAAAACTGATAGTTTTGTTGAAATTCTCTATCAGATTTCCCTTTTCTGTTTTTGATTGCAATATCCTCTGCTTGTTTGGCCTTGAGTTTCAAGTATTCTTCAATATTGTTAGGCCTGGATATCCTACAATTGAGGGCAAACTCCTTTTGGTTGGGTCATCCTCATAATAAAAGGATTTTATTTCTTCCCTAACTGCAATGAGTTCCAGAGGAAATGAGACACCAGCAGGAGGTAGTGGTTTTAAAATTTGAGCTGAAGAGAGAGGTATGGGTTTTGGAATAGTGACAAGTGATAGGTAATTTGAAGATGTTGGTGGTGGTGAAGGTGAATCATCATCTGATATATAAATCCTTCTCCTTTTTGTTTTAGAAGAAGCAGATGATGTTTTGGGTGGAACAGTGGTGGTAGATGGTATGGCAGTGGTTTGTGATTGACTAACAGATGTTGAAACAACTGGTGTTTCAACCACTGTTGTCATTACAACAGATGTTATAACATATGTTGTCTTCTGCTTTTTGTCAGCAGGTGGAAGTGGTGGTGAAATGGTTTTTGATGGTGACAGTGGTGGTAAAATAGTGGTTGTGGTGTGTGTTGAGGTGGTGTGTGTTGAAGAGAGAACAGATGTTGAAACCACTGAGGTACCAGCAGTAGTTGATACAGCAGGAGTTACAACAGTTGTTTGGATGGAGGTTTGATGCTGATGACTTTTGGATGGTGGTTTTGGAATATTCTTTGGAATTCTGGATGAGGTGGACTTAGGCTTCCTTTTTGTCTTAGGATTTTTAGTATCCTTTGAACCAGAACAACCCTGCTCATACAGCTCCATGAAAGCTCTTTTCTCCTCATTCCACCTTGAAACATCCTTTGCCATTCTATCTCTTTTTACACTTGCTACTCCTTCATCAAGTGCTTCTTGAGTAGCATCAACCTTTTTACTACCATCTGGCACAGGAATTTTTCTGGTCATAGCATCCTTTTCAGGTTCAATGTAGAGACCATCATCTATTCCTTTCTTCTTCCACTCCTGAATTTTCTCCCCCTTTTTGGCATTATCGTCTGGGAGTTGATCAATGAAAAGTACTGTTGGAGGAGCAGTGCCAGTGGTGTGCAGGATCTGAGTTTTGAGAACCTTTAGATCAGCCTGAGTGTTCTTGAACCCTGACTCCATTGCATTTCTCAGCTGTTGGACATGTTTTTCATGTTGCTGATCTGCTAATTATGCTTGTTGATGGAGAAAAGGTTGAAACAAGTTCCAGAGCTCATTTGTAGCAGGTGCCCGTTGTGGAGCAGGTGCTTGAGATGGAACAGCAGTTGATTGTACCTTTTGTACTTGTAATACCTGTTGTAGCATATCTTTGAGTTCTGCAACAGAGTTATCAAGCTTTTCAATACGATCCGTCAATTTCTGGTACTTTAAACCATCACCCAAGTTAATGGGATCATCTGATTTCCCACTAACAGTGGTTTTATCAGTAGTTGATGTAGGGAGTATACTCCAAGCATTAACCACTGATGCCCCTTTTTCTTGGTACTGGGTCTTCTTCCTTCAACACTTGACAACCTTTTGATGTTGCCAGTAGGATAAATAAATCCACTGGTGATTGGCAGAGGTGCTATAAAAGGAATTGCCTCCAAGGAAGTCTTATTGATGTAACCACTGTCCAACTGTAAACCAATGGGTTCAACAGTTGTAGTGGCTGCTTCACTTGGACTACCACCAAGAGTTACTTGTAACTCAAGGGGTCTAACCTCCTCAGGTTGTGTTGGTGGGTTAGCAAAGATTGATACATCAGACCCAGTCAGGTTTGAGGTATATTCTCATTGATAGGTGATTGAGAAGGACTGGTTAATGCCTGGTTCAAATCAATTGCATCCAACAGCAGTTTAGTTGGTGTGGGAATTGTGGATGTGAAGGGTGGTGTAGAAAGTGGATTTGCCCCGGGTATTGAGCTGTGGATGATAGAAACGAGTGTTTCCAGAGCATCATGATGTGGAGACCCTATTTGTACAACCTGTTCTTTTTATGAAGAGGCAAGAGGAGTTTTGGTTATGGGTTGAGATATTTGTACCAACTGCTGTGAGGAAGAAGCAGCAGTGGTTTCTTGTGACTTTTGTGTTGTCACAGGCATTTGCTCTGGTATCTCATCCTCCAGAGTTGCCTTTTTGATTGGTCTGGGGGGTTTTTGATTTTTTCTTTTTGTCTTTTTGGAGATTTTAGGTGTGGGTTTCAAAGCAGTTGTGCTGCTGCTTTGATCACCTTGAGCAGTGGGCTCAGCAGCAGATACCTGAGGAGCAGTTGTAACTGCTAAAATCTGCTCAGGCACCTCTGCTTGTGTTTTGCAAGGTGCTAACATTCTTGAAAAAGTTTCAGTTGTTAAACTGTTTATTTGAGTAGAATCACCTTGCTTTATTACAGCTAAATCATCCTTACTGTATTTCTTTGCAAAATAGTAACTTAAAAACCTTGGAAACAGTAAGAATGAATTTGTTTCAACATTATTAACCAAATCTTTAAAAATTTCCCGAGAATAGTTAAAATTTTCTCCTTGAAGAATTGCATATCCCAGATTTTGAATATTTAAAGGAATTTCATTGAAAGAAGTGGTTTTGTTTGAAACACATAGTAGGAGGGTATGAAATAAAAATCTGGTTGCTGAAGGAAAATAACCTTTTTGTAAGGTAAGTTTCTTCATCATGGTGGCTTCATACCCTCTCTCAATGAAGTCAGTTTGTAACTCGTTTTTAGTGAAAGAAATTTTACCTTCCTGATCACCGAGTTGAAAGACCTCTGAAATGGATTGTGGCGTGATTTGGACAGCTTTACCCTTTATAGAAGAGTTTATGGTGGTTGCAGTGTCTCCTTGTTTTTCAAGGGTTGCATTCTTCCAGAACTCTCTTTGGGTCGCCAAATAGATTGGTGCATCGGCGGTGAACAAAGTTTTGTACTTTGATTTTGCCATGGTGTCAATGATGGAATTGAAAACATTGGTGGTTCCTGGTTTTGTAAGAAGACCCAGGAGATTGTGAGATGGTTTATGTGGGATTTCTGTGGAAATTGCCTTTTTAGAGGCTATTTTCGATGAAGATTTGGATGAGGGTTTTGAAGATGACTTCGATTTTGTCATTTTGAAGATGATGATCGAAGAAATTTGTGGAGAAATGAGATGAAAAACTTCTTTGAGAAGAGAATTTTTAAGAATTCAATTCGACAGTAATACCCTGTTTTGGTGGTGAATGGGGGATTTTATAGGGAAGAAAGTGAATGCTGAGGTGGTAGCCGTTACAAAAGGTCTGACCAATATGTACTGCCCACGTGACAACCCCTGGTGAAAGTGAAGGACAGTACTTTTGTGAAAGTGACTGATGAAGGCAGTGGTATGAAAGTAGTGGATGATTTTCACTATCAGTGGATAGCATATCAGTGGATAAGACACTGCTTTTGAACAACAGAGTTTATCAAAGGAATGAGAGAACAGGGGTTGACTTTCAGCAGTGGACAGACTTTTGAAGTAGAGCAGACTTTTGAACAATCAGTGGTTAATGGCATACTTTTAAGGATTTTAATGAAAAATTTCATTTTTAGCTATTTTTAAGGATGGAGTTTTGATTTTCTGAAAACATTTTGTTGCTTTTATTCATAGAAAAACAAGATGTTGCTTGTTATTCCATGTTCAGCATCCCAATCCTAGAGACCAAGCTTTCAAAAGTGGCTGTATCAAGTGCTTTTGTGAGCACATCTGCCAACTGGTCTTTAGTTGGGACATGATGCAGAGAAATCAAACCTTTTTCATAGCAATCCCTCACAAAGTGATGTCTGATGTCGATGTGTTTGGTGGTTGAATGGGAAACTGGATTTTTGATGATATTTTCTGCTGCCTGGCTGTCCAACATGAGTGGTGTCTTTAAGGCAGTGATACCAAAATCCAGCAACTGATTTTGAAGCCACAGGAGTTGGGCCGTACAGCTTGCAGCAGCAATGTATTCAGCTTTAGCAGTGGATGTTGAAACAGCTGCTTGCTTTTTGCTTTGCCATGAAACTAAGCAATCACCTAGAAACTGGCACCCTCCTGATGTGGACTTCCTTGTGGTGTGACATCCAGCAAAATCACTGTCTGAAAAACCTGAAAGCTTGATGTTCCCATTAGCTGGATACCAGATACCAAGTGTGGGAGCACCTTTTATGTATCTGAAGATCCTTTTTACAGCAATGAGATTTGATTTTCTGGGAGCTGATTGACTTCTTGCAGAGACACATGTTGCAAACATGATGTCTGGTCTAGATGCAGTTAGGTACAATAAGGACCCAATCATGCTTCTATAAAGTGTTTGGTCAATCAGCTCATCTTTTTCATCAGACATGACCAGCTTATTTGTTGCCATGGGTGTGTTGCATGGTTTACAATCATTCATATCAAATTTGGTTAAAAGTTCTTTAGCATATTTGCTTTGATGAATGAAAGTTCCATTTTGCATTTGCTGTACTTGGAGACCAAGAAAGCATTGCAGCTCACCCATTGCACTCATTTCAAACTCAGCTGTCATGAGTTCTCTAAACTCTTCACACATTGAGTTACATGTGCTTCCAAAAATAATGTCATCCACATAAATCTGGACAATCATTAAATCCTTTCCTCTCCATTTTAAAAACAGTGTTTTATCAATGGTACCTCTTTTGAAACCATTTGAGAGTAGGAAGTTGGAAAGAGTTTCATACCAGGCCCTTGGTGCTTGTTTCAGGCCATACAAGGCTTTGTTTAGCCTGTAGACATGATCTGGATAAAATGGATCCTCAAAACCTGGAGGTTGACAAACATACACCTCTTCTTGAATTGTACCATAGAGGAAAGCACTTTTGATATCCATTTGAAACACCTTCATATTGTGGTTGATAGCAAAGGCCAGGAACAGTCTAATGGCTTCCAATCTTGCAACAGGGGCAAATGTTTCATCATAATCAATCCCCTCTTCCTTTCAGTAACCTTGAACCACAAGCCTGGCTTTATTCTTGACAACAATACCCCTTTCATCAGTTTTGTTCTTGAAGACCCACTTTGTGCCAATGGGACTAACCTCTTCTGGCAGTGGTACAAGCTCCCATACTTGTTGTCTTTTAAACTGTTGGAGCTCCTCTTGCATGGCTTCTACCCAGTTGTTGTCTTTCAGTGCCTGTTGGTACTTGACTGGCTGATGGAGAGATAGAAAACCAGCAAAAAGACAAATGTTTTGGGTTTGGCTTCTTGTGAGCACCCCTTCATTTATGTTGCCAATGATTTGATCAGGTGGGTGAGATCTCAAGAAGATTAAATCTCCTTGGTATGGTATGATGGCATTGGTTGGTGAAGGCTGCAAATGTGTATCATCTGAGCTAACCACTGTTGGGGACTTTGATGATCCAGCAGTGGCTTCAAAAGGTGGTGGAATAGGAGGTAAGGAAGTGGACAAATGCTGACTTTTATCCACTGTTTGAGGACTTTTGTCAGCAGTGTTTGAGGATGTGGAAGCAGTGGTTGATGGGCTACTTTGGTCAACAACTGTTGAGGTAGCAGTGGTTGAGCTTTGACAACTGTTTTGAACAGTTGGTGCTTTTCCCTTTGTGGCAGACCTTTGAGGGATGATGATTTCATACCCATAGTCTGGTGTTGTATCCTCTGATGGACCTGCACTTTTAGTCTTGACAGCAGTATTTTCAAAAGTAAAATTTTTCAAGATCAAACAGATCTGCAGGGTTTGCTGGGATTTTCATTGATGAAAGTTCATTAAACTTTACATTCAAAGTCTCCTCCACTGCCTTGGTCCGTGTATTGAACACTTTGTAGGCCTTGGCAGTGGTTGAGTATCCCAAATGATAACCACACACAATTTTGGCTGCAAATTTTGAAATGGAATCTTTTAAGTTCAAAATAAAGCATGGGCAGCCAAACACCTTGAAATATGAGATCAGTGGTTTGATTTTATACAGAATTTCATAAGCAGACTTTTTGTGCCTAGGGTTTATTAAAACTCTGTTCTGGACATAGCAAGCAGTGTTAACTGCCTCTGCCCAGAAAGTTAGTAGCAAACCTGAATCTGCAAGCATGGTTCTAGCAGCCTCAATCAAAGTTATGTTCTTCCTTTCCACTACCCCATTCTGCTCTGGTGTTCTAGGGATGTTGTACTGCCTTACAATCCCTTTCTTCACACAGAAGGCATCCAACTCCTTATTTTTTAATTCTGTGCCATTGTCACTCCTGAAGCTTTTCACTGGAAGGTCAAATTGCTTTTCAACCTGTGTCACAAAGTCTTGCAAAATGCCTGTAGTCTCATCTTTTGAGTGTAAAAAGAAAGTCCATGTAAACCTAGAAAAGTCATCAACAATAACCAAACAATATCTTTTCTTTTTGAGGCTCATGACTTGAACTGGGCCAAACAAGTCCATGTGTAGCATCTGCAAACACTGAGTTGTTTTGGACTCTTCAATGGACTTAAAAGAACTTTTATGCTGTTTTCCTTTTAAACAGGAAATGCAATGTTCAGAACATGAGAACAATTTTTGTGGTAGGCCTCTCACCAAACCATTTTCTGAAATTTCTGTGATTGTCTTAAGATTTGTGTGCCCCAGCCTTCTGTGCCAAAGTTCTGTCTCTTTGTTAGAGGCAGCTGAGAACAGACAGGCATCAGCTCAGGGACACTCTTTTGACATGTCAACAACATAAACATTGCCACTTCTTTGAGCAACAAGTTTAGTTGGACCAGTTTTGATTATTGCTTCAATCTTTTTGACCATTTCTGGCCCAACAATCCTACAACAGTCTTTTGTGAAGAATGACCCAAATCCCTTGTCACTCATTTGGGACACACTCAGAAGGTTGAATTTTAGATTGTCTATTAGATTGACATTTTCAAATTTTACATTTCCAGATTGCACTGTACCAGACCCCAGAACTTTCCCTTTACTATTATTCCCAAAGGATATATCACCCCCTCCATGGATTTTAAAGTCTTTGAGGAGGGCTTTACATCCTGTCATGTGCCTGGAGCCTCCACTATCTACATACCAAAGACTATCAAAGCATGCAGAAGCTCCCTGCACATGAAGTAAAAAGATTAGTTCATTAAGGTCTCCAAAGCAAACAAGGCTTTGGATGGGGTCTCAGCAGTGTCTGAGATGGATGCAGAGTGATGGACAGTGGTTAGGTCAGGGGTTTGGACAGTTTTAGGACATTGTTTCTCTAACCACTGTTGTGGGTCCTGACCAATCACCTGCTGGTAACCAAAAGGATGCCTGTTCACTTTGGGTTTAGTGGGCCTTTTGTAGGCCTCATAAACGTGTGGAATCCTTTGGTAAGACTGTTTTTCCTTGCCTTTTCTGAATTGATTAGCAGGGGGTGTGCATCAGTAACCTGAACATCTCTTTTGACAGATGTTTGGTTCAGCTGTTTTGTGACAGCTGTTTGAACTGGCACAAACAGTGATTTTTTCTTGGTGAACTTGACAGATGATGATGAAGATGATGGACTCAAGGATGTTTTAGCCATGTACTCATTCTTTTTCACATCAAAGTTTTTGAGATACACACATGCTTGAGTTTTGTGGTTTGTTTTACCACAAACAATGCAACTGTCTGCTGGAACAATGACACTTGTTCTGTTTAAATCATAAGCTTTCAAGTGGAAACAATCTTTTGTTAGATGATTCCTTTTCTCACAGAATTCACAAAACAAATTATCAAATTTTTCTTTCTTCTTTCTCTTTTCAGACTCCTTTGCAGCAGAGGTTTTAACCACTGCTGGGATGTCCTTGAGGGGTATGACTTTAGCTTTTGGAGCTTTAACACCATCAATTGATGTAAAGTCCATTGGCTTGAAATTTTCAAGAATATCACACTCGTCAGACCAAGTGGGTTTAAACTGATATTTTTCAAGTTCTTCAAAAGTAGAGGAACTCCTTGTTCTGCCAAGTGTGATTTTGTTACCAAGTTTGTCAGTGATTTTCACTTCTTGGCCATTCTTGTTTGTGGGGATGAACTCAGTGTTTTCAACAGTGTTTTGAACAGATTTTTCACAAGTAATGCATTCATCATCATATTTTCTATACCCAACCCCAAATTTCACATTACTTTCAATCTGTTTAGCAAGCATCACCTCATATCCTCTGCAGGATTCCACCCATCTTTCACAAGTAATTTGGGTGGATTCCAACTCCTTTTTGCAAACTTGGTATTTTTCTACCATAGTTTGAAGTTGGGTTTTGGTTATGCTTTGCTCTTCTTTTAGACAGCTGATCTCTTTTTCCTTTTCAGTTAATTTGTTTTTAAGTTCTTTTAAAGACTTTTCAAATTTAACCTCATCAGTCAAGATTTTATCCCGAAGGTTTTCATTCACCTCTTTGATGTTAGCAAAAGCAATTATGCAATTGTCAGAACACAGTTTTTCAAGAACTTGAGGAGATACCTTGGCAGCTGCCATCATTGCACAATCACATTGATGATCTTCCTCATCATCAGCTTTCACCTTCTTTTCACCAGCCTTTTCTTCCTTCTCTTCTTCTTTGTCCTCTTCGGACCATGGATCTGTCATTGGTTCAATCAGGGTACCTGAACTTTCTCCCAACAGTAGTTCACTAGCCACAGTAGTAACCACTGCTTCAGTCACCTCATCTACTGTTTCAAAGCTCAGTTGTTCCTCCTCAGTTTCAACCCCCTCCTGTATTGACTCTAATGACATCAAACAAAATTCATTATGAGAGGAATCATTTGAAGCATAGAGTGCAAAATTTTCATCATTAAGGTCTTCAGGCATACTGCTCCAGTCAACAAACCCTTGAGTGAAAAAACTTTGTTGATCTGGTTGTACTGTTGCTGGAGTAGTGGTTTGAGGTGCAGGCTGCACTTGTGCCTGGGGAACAGGGGTTTGAACATATTGGATTTGTGGAACAGTAGTTTGGACATAGTGTACTGGCACAGGGGCAGCAACATAGTGAGCAGTGTTCACTTGAGCTGCTGGGGTATACTGGGCATAGTGCACAGTGCTTTGGTTTTGAGGTCTAGGATTTGAGCTAGGATGAGTAATTATGGGACCAGTAGTTTGACTCCTACATTCCCTAGCGAAATGTCCCAGCCTATTACACTTGTAGCACTTGATTTTCGATTTATCCAACCCAACCCTTAGATTCCCATGCAAACCTGGGAATTTTCGCCCTGTTCTTTTGTAAAATTTGCTAGTTCTAACACTTAGCAAAGCCAGTTGGTGCAGGATGTCCATTTCCTCTAAGTCAGTGGGATCGAAATGTTGTAAATCATTTAGTTCAAAGCTTAGATTATCTGACATCTGGTTTTCGTTTGCAGTGAATGCATAACTTGCAGAGTGAGGATCAGGGTTGTTAAAATTTGCACCATCAGTTATGTCAATGAAGTGATCATAACCCTGATCCTTACCACTGCTCCCAGATTCTTCTTGACCCAGAAGAGCAGTATTACCGAAAGTGTAATCATCAGTAGCTTTTCCTGACTCTTGTAACCTCCTTTTCTGGTTCAACTCCCTTTCGTAAGTCAGGAGTCGACCGTGGAGTTGGGTCAAGGTCAGATCCTTGAACTCAGGTGAGTTTCGGGAGACAAAAGCTATGGTGTCCCATTTTTCTGGCAGTGACCTGAGGAACCTGCTGTTTTGAGTTGAGTTTGTAAAAGTGGTGTTAACAAGCCTCAGTTCACTGATGAGACAACTGAAATGCTCAAATTGTTGCGTTAGTGATTCACCTTTAACGTAACAAAATGTTTCATACTGTTGGTTCAGGATTTCCCTATTGTTTTCTATGACTTCTTCGGTTCCCCCAAACTGTTCCTTAAGTGCGTCCCTTAACTCTTTGGCACTGTTACAATGTAACAGTCCAGCATATATCTCATTGGGCAGCGCTGATGCTATGATGCTAAAAGCTTTAGCATCTAGTTCGATCTTTTGAAAGTCGGTTTCGGTATAATTTTCAACTGGTTTTGGAACGAACTTTTTAGCATCTTCAGCGCTTGGCACTGAAGGAACATGGGGACCATAAATGACAGACCTCCAACAACCTGTGCTTTGTTGAGCAAGGATGTGACCCATCCTTCTCTGCCAGATGTTGTACTCATTTCTTTTTAGCATAGGTGGTTTAAAAAGCGAGCCGATGTTGTTTTTATCATCCTGAGATTGTGACGTCATTCTTGTTGTTTTACAGACACTGAGAAATCAACTTTAATGGTGATTAATCCTTGCTCTGTTTTTTCAACGGACGAACAAATGATCAGTATCAACTGTTATGAGCCAAACTATTTACGTCAAAATGATTGTTAAATCAAATTTGACTGTCCAGGCTCTGATACCAATTGTTGGATCTGAGTTTGTTTCTGATTGTATTTTACGTTTGAGATTAAGATGGAAATGAAAGAGTTGTGCAGCGGAATTAATATGAAAACAAACTTTGCATACAATCAAACGAGAGTGTTGCTTTGATCAAGACATTTTCAACAAGGAACCGAATGATTGAATTAACTTTCAACAATGATTACAAGTAATGCTTAAATACAAACTCCCCCTCAGCCAGAGCTCAGCGTTTGTTCGTGCAAAGAAGACGGTATTGCAAGAGCTAATAGAACAGTACAAAGTACTGAACTATTTATAGGCACTAGCAAACCACTGAGCATCTTTAGCTGACATCACCATGAAAATGACATCTAACCTCCTAACAAACTCTAACCTATGATCTATACAAATATTGATGTACTAACTACTGCTATTACAATTCATTACATAAAAGACACTTAAACAGCTGCTGCATCCTTCCACTGCTGTGAACCAAGCAGTGCTTGTCCGGATCAGCAGTACTAGACTCAAGGCAGTAGATTGAATCAGTAGAGCTTTGGTCTTCCATCAGTCTTTGACATTGGGCAGTAGATGCAAGGCAGCAGTTGTAGGTCAGCACTTAGTAAGATCAGCAGATAGGAGGTCAGCAGATATGAAACCACTTTTAAGGGGAGAGATTTGTATGTAAACATCTACTTATTCTGGATCCACTGCTCTGATCCAGTTTTGGCTTTAATTATCTCTTCCTCTGATAGGGTTCAATCCCAACAGGTTGTAAGTTTATTGTCTTCACTGATCATAAGAGTTTAAGATATGTTTTTGGGCAAAAGGAATTAAATTTGAGACAGATATGCTGGATGGAGATTCTTAGTGATTATGATTGTGATATCCGGTATCATGCAGGAAAAGCTAATGTAGTAGCTGATGCTTTAAGTCGAAAGTATCATGAAAAGCCAAAACGGGTACGTTCCCTCAGATTAAATCTGCAGATAGATTTAAATGTGTAAATTAGAGACATAGAAGAAACAATAATCAAGGATGATACTGAAGGATTGAAATGAATGAATAAGGAATTAGAAGAAGTAACAGATGGAATTTGGAAATTCCATAAGAAAAGGATCTGGATACCCAAACAAGGAAACCTACGCCACCGAATTTTAGAAGAAGCCCATAAGTCTAAGTATACGATACATCATGGTATTGATAAGATGTATCAAGATTTAAGGAAAAATTTCTGGTGGATGGGAATGAAAAAGGATATAGCAACCTATGTTGCTAAGTGTATAACCTGTTCACAGGATAAAGCTGAACATCAGAAACCTTCAGGATTATTGCAACAACTGGAAATCAATTTGGAAATGGGAATTGATAACAAAGGACTTTGTTACTAAATTACCCAAGACACGAAAATGTAATGATACAATCTGGGTGATTGTAGACAGACTAACCAAATCTGCTCATTTCTTACCTATGAAGGAAACTTTCAGTATGGAACAATTAACCAAGTTATATGTGAATGAAATAGTTTCATTACATGGAATTCCTTTATCTATTATTTCTGATAGAGATAGCCGTTTTACTTCTTATTTTTGGACAAGTTTCCAAAAAGCAATGGGAACCAGATTAAACCTAAGCACCACATATCATCCTCAAATGGACGGACAAAGCAAAAGGACAATTCAGACAATGGAAGATATGCTTAGAGCCTGTGTAATTGATTTTGGAGGAAATTGGGATGATCATTTACCATTAATAGAATTTTCCTATAATAACAGCTATCATACCAGTATAAATGTTGCACCATTTGAAGCACTTTATGGACAAAAGTGACGAACTCCAGTCTGTTGGGCAGCAATTGGAGAAAAGCAACTATAGGGACCAGAGATAGTACAAGAAACAACGGACAAGATTATTCAAGTCAAGGAAAGACTAAAAGTAGCACGAGATCATCAAAAGAGTTATGCAGATAACAGACGAAAACCATTGGAATTTCAAGTTGGAGATAAGGTATTATTAAAAGTTTCTCCATGGAAAGGAGTGGTTAGATTCGTTAAAAGAGGAAAGCTAAGCCCCAGGTATGTTGGACCTTTTGAGATTATCAAAAGAATAGGACCAGTAGCTTATCAGCTACAACTGCCAGAGGAAATGGTAGGAATACATGATGCATTTCATGTATGTAATCTCAAGAAATGCTTAGCAGACGAACCGTTAGTGATACCTCTTCAAGACATAGAGGTAAATGAGAAACTCGAGTTTGTAGAGAAACGACTACAGATTGAAGATAGAAAGATCAAGAATCTCAAAAACAAGAGATTAGTTCTGGTCAAAGTAAAATGGGATTCCAGGAGAGGACCAGAATACACTTGGGAGCTCGAGTAAAAAATACAACGGAAATATCCACACTTGTTAAAGTAGACCTCAAGGACGAGATCTAAAACAAGGCGGGGAGGATATAACAACCCTCCTAAAACCCCTTAACATAACCCTAAACGTCCTTATTATATCCCGAATATATGTTAACGGACTTAAATAATATATATATATATATATATATATATATATATATATATATATATATATATATATATTAATAAAGATCAAATAAAAACAAAAATATAATGCTACTGCGGGGCGCGACCCCCTTGGGAGTGCGAGTCGCAGGCGGCGACAAGGTGACACCAGGTGGGACCCTGGTCCGCCACATGTCCTATTACGCGTCAAGGCTACATAGGTGCATTATTTAATTTTAATTTATAATAATCAGGAACATTACCAGGAAGCCGTAGAAACACCTAAGTCAACAATGTGAGTCATTCTCTTTTTCTACCAAACTGTTTTACCAAAAACTCAAATGTTTTAAATTATAATTAACAGTGATTGAGTCTATGTATTCTACAATTACTGTCGGTATGTTGGGGCTTTGTATACATTACTTGACACTCGTTACTGTTGCGAATAGTAGCATGACCACAAGTCAGGATTGACATTACCATATTAGTAATTGGGTAGATATAAACATTGTAATCACTGATGCTCTCAATACTGTAAAAATTATAAAAACTTGTTTTGATTAAACTGGGATGCACTTGCCAGTATTTCTTGCTGATAATTTTTTTTTAAAATGCGGTTCAGGTAACTCAATGTGAAGCTAATAGAAGCCAGCTGGAGAGCACTGAAGGCTTAAAGAGGTGGCTATAAAAGTTACCTAAATAAAAAGGAATTTATGTTTTCAATAATTTGGGTTTTATCCCTACGAATGTATTATAAATGGAAACTTGGGTTTTATCTCATTAATTATTTATAAAAGTTTGGTGTTTAAACTCTGATAAAATATTTCCTAACCACGGTCCTGATGTTTAATTTCCGCTGCCAGGGTAGGGGTCGGGGGTTGCGACAACAATGGTGGTTCAGCTATTTGGTTCAGATTAGAGTCTACTGTTGTAGTGGCTAACATGTGGAAATCTGCTAATTGCCTATCAAGTTCCTCTTCCCACAGTGGTCTATTAATTGCTTCCTGGGTTTGTGCATTTACTTTCCTAATGGCTTTCACTAATGCCCTATGTTGTTGTAATATCTTCATTATTTTCCTCTTCTCATGCGCTCCTCTACTAAACCATCCTCTCTTTTTAGAAGGGAATGGCTCCTCAGACTGTGCCTTAAAGATAAATATTCCTTCCTCAGTATCAGATGAGTATCCTGAGGTATTTGGCTGAGATGAGGTTCCTTCATCTTTTGGGGAACTAGCTAATTGATGATAAGCGTCGGATATACCTTGTTCACTCATACTGTAAACTAACAAATTGTCAAATAACACAAAATAATATACATATTTACACATAATCACATAGATTATTTCCTAACACAAATTGATTAAAATTTAAGTGTCAGCAGAACACTTCATTGGCTTAAACCAGTGGTTGTAGCTCTGATACCACCTTCTGTCGCAAACCCCGACCCCTTGCCCCGGGAGCGTGCGGCCGCAGTTACTCAGAGCGGGTGGTATCGGTGTTTATTAATTTGGCAGCGGAAATGAGACATCAGGACCTTAGTTAGGAAATATTTATCAGAGTTAAAACACCAAACTTTTTATATAGATATAATAAGTAGACGGGATAAAACCCAAGTTTTCAATTACAATACATTGGTAGGGATAAACCCTAATGTATTCAATTCAAAATCTCCTTTTTATTTAGGCAACTTTTATAGCCACATCTTTAAGCCTTCACTGCTCGCCAGCTGGCTTCTATTAGCTTCACATTAAGTTACCTGAAACGTGTTTTAAAAAGGTTTTATCAGCAAGAAATACTGGCGAGTGCATCCCAGTTTAATCAAAATAGTTTTATAACTTTACAGTTTTGAGAGTGTCAACTATTACATTGTTTATATCTACCCAATTAGTCATTCGGTACTGTTAATCCTGGCTTGTGGTCATGCTACTATTCGCAATAGTAAGGAGTGTAAAGTAATGTATACAAAACCCCAACAAACCAGCAGTAATTGTAGAATGCATATACTCAATCACTGTTAAGTATAATTTAAAACGTTTGAGGTTTTGGTAAAATATTTTGAATGATTCACAAAAAGGTTTTACAAAAAGAGAATGTACTCACATTGCTAACTTAGATTATACTATAGCTTCCTAGTGTTTCTCCTGGTTATTATCTAATAAAATTTAAACAATGCACACATGTTAGTAAGATAACCCAAATCACATTAGTTGTACAACACGAGACAGAACTCCAACGAACTGAGTCAGGCAGAGCCTTGACATGTGTTACGGAGCCCTAGATTAATCGGGTAGGGTAACAAATACGTGATCAGGGTTATAATACTTACAACGAGGCAGAGCTTCGCTTTTTAGGGGTATAATACCCGAGTAATATTGCTATTATAGCGTCTGAGAGAAAAAAAGAAATTTGAACGAAGAAGAATAAGGCCGAAGGCCTCTATTTATAGCCTGACCAAAGGCGGCTCGCGCCCCGCGACACCCCCTGGTTCCCTTTCGTGGCCCGCGAGGCTAGTAGACTAGGGCCAAGCCTTGTCGACTCACCTATCTAGCTTCAACACGTAGCAGGACACGTGGCGCACCAGGGTGCCGCCTGGTGTCACTCAGTTGCACCGCGTGACAGACCCAGGGAGATGGGTCGCGGCCCGCGAGCGACTCCTGTTTCTTGTTATATTTGTCTTTTATTAATATAAAGGTATTTTAGGCCCTTTACCGTGTATACGGGGTATATTAGGAACATTAGGGATGTGTTAAGGGGTTTTTGGAGGTTTGTTGTAGATATACATATCTATACAATCATATGTTTCATATACTTTAATATACATACAATTCATAAGGTTAATGTATTTAACAGATTCATATTTCCAAAAACAGGTCAGACATCAGGTTATGGTACTATTTAGGGAATTCCATGAATTTAACATAACATATACCCCATCTTACCCGGTCTCACCGGAGACGCAACCCCATCTTACCTGGACAAGCTGGAGAGTCTACCACACCATACCCAGTCTTGCCAGAGAGGTAATTATCATTGTATTTCCCATAAATAGAATTTCTCAAATCTTGATTTTTAAGGTGCATCTTTTATTAGGGCTTTCATCAATGAACAAGGAAATTAGAATTCACATGACGGATCATATTCTAGAACTGAGTAGTACCAATAAGCAAGAAATAACGGTGATCAAGTGTTATCACTTATTTATCGTACTTACAATGTTCTAGTCATCATCCTCACAACATACCAATACCCATCACATTATACCTATACAAGTAATTAGCTCATCTCGAAGCTTATATTAAGGCATCTTTCTTAAGTTCAAGTCTAAATACTATCCTGGGTGCTACCAGATAATATCATTTTCCTAACTCTTCGTTTACGCTTAGGTATTATTACAACGCCTATTTGCTTCCCCAGTTGTTACCTACCTCATAAATACCTATTTAGATGTTATGTTATTAATTTAACCGTTTTGCTGTTTAAACTTCGTTTTTTAACTGATAATTTACTTTAACTGATTAACTTACTTAGCTATTAAGTTTCCTTTCCTGTTAAGTTTCCTTATCTATTAAGTTTTCTTACCTATTAAGTTTTCTTAACCGCTAAGTTTTCTTAACTGCTAAATTTTCTTAACCGCTAAGTTTACTAAACCACTAAGTTTTCTTAACCACTATTTTTACTTAACCGCTAAGTTTACTTAACCAAACCACTAAGTTTACTTATCCATTAAGTTTACTTAACCATTAAGTATTCTAGTTTAGCAGCCAAATAGTTAAGAGTTCTAATTTCTAGATATAATGGAACTTGTATTAGTGTATTAACTCAATTCAGCTTTAACGATAATCACAAGATCAAAACCCACAATGCGATGACAAAGTAGAGCCTTATTCAGGCCACACTTAAACATCTGTTGGATTGGTTTCAATCGATCAGACAGAGTACCGTACCAGTTATTCGAGTTAGTACGCCAATTATGGGCAGAGGTTTAGAACTCGGGTATAATAGCAACAGAGCAGTGTAGAGCGAGAGAGAAAGTGAAAGAAAGAAAATGAAAATGAACAACTGAAATTGTCCAGGGCTCATCCCTTTTATAGCCGACTGTTGACCTGGTCGCGTGTAGGACCGGTTTGACTCCGTTTCGATTGCTAACCGACTCGTACGACGTGCGGAAACCGTGCACGAGTGAGACCGAACACACGAACAGTAAAATAAACTGTGATTCTTTGATAGATTTGATAGCGTACAAGAACCTGAATCACGTGGACAAGCTTTCTCTCTCTAGAATCTCTCTCTAGATCTCTAGCTCTCCAAATGCTCTAAATGGCAAAAGTATCAAAAGTTCTTAAAAGAAACCCTAAGGCTCCTATTTATAGGCACAAGGAATATAAGGATTTCTCCTTATTTACAAGTTTGCCACCTTGTCCTTTTAACTAGATATTACAATAAAAGCTTAGACTTCTTCGGTTTCTGCTATGTGCTAGATTGACGGAGGCGATAGACACATATTGCACTAACAGACTCCCCCTTGGATATTTCCGTAGTCAATCTCATAGCATCTTGTCTTTCTCTATCTTGAACAGAATCCCCGTGGATCTGTCTACAAGCTTCCGTTGCTCCCTCTCTCGGTAGACTCTTTCTTCAGGCTCCCCCTTTCGTCAAGCTTCCGTGCTTTTAGGATCGACACCTGGCTTTCCGGGTACAAGCTCCTCCTTGCTTTGAGCTCGTCTTCAGACTCCCCCTTGGACTCAGCTTCCGGGATCGTAGTCTGGACTTTTCCTGCAATCACTCATACAACTATAAGTAACAACTTTTTAAACTTCCAGATATCGTAATCTGACAATTCAAACCTTCTAAACCACTTCTCATGAATTTGGCAGTTTCATCGAATCGTATCGGAAACTAACACTTATAACAATATAAGCATCCAACTCCCCCACAGTTAATCATCCAAGTCCAACTTAATGACCTTGGAGATATCACAAACTGTTTTTTTTTTTTTTTAATTTTAAAACTTCAAGTTTCAAATTAATGAACTTGTTTTATTTTCAGAAACACGATCAGCTTACTTAGATTTTGAAACTCAGCACTCAGACATCAGTTGTCGAAAATAAAGCAGAAATCAATATTTTTGTTTGAGAATGCGTCAGAGGATCATATCAGTTTATGACAAGTCACAAGTACCGTTGAGCTTAGTTACACAGTAAGAATTAAACAATTCACTTAGATTGTCGATATACTTGTCCACTTAAATTTTCATACAAATTTCAACTGATTCAGGATACGAATTAGGTATTTTAAGAACTTAAACCCATTCATGTGTCCCACCTCTTGAATATACTCCCGTATCCAGATCCCAATATTCAGTCTTACAGGCAATTATAACACAAATGATATCTGTAAGGGGTTAATAAATTATGAAGAATCATGAGAGCTCAGGTCAGAACTACCGTTCAGCAGAGAGATCATGACTCAACTTGTAGGTGTGTCCCCTTTAGAGGATCTTTTTTACAACAGCATTGCTAAGCAATTTTATTGTCTTATCATATATGCTGAGGGTGATGCTGTGTTTCAAGCATTGCGGAAATTATTATTCGAGGACTAGGTCAGAACTTCCATTCAGCAGAAGTCCCAGAATAATACCCCAGACATCATTGAGTATAAAAACCTGTATATCAGAATACGAAACCTTTCAAACGAGATTTCAGGGGTTACCTATATATTCAAGTAGTGTTCCCCACGAAATAAGCAAGTAAGAATTTAGGTTTATATCCCGAAAAAGTTTACTAAGTGTATAAAAATCTATCGACACATCCACGGTGAGATCATTTAACACATTTTGACTTTCCATTTCTTTAGCATACTGTAACTGTCTACTGATGTACTATCATTTCCTCTTTTTACGCAAAAACTCAAATTTTTGAATTTTATCATGTTTTTGGCTTTTTCAAATTTTTCAAATGTTTTTGTATTTTCTAATGACAATTTTTCTCCCCCTAAAATGCAAAACCATTTAAAGAAAATTTGACAACCAACACTAATAGCTTTGTCTCTCCATCCATTTTCTGCTTCAAGTGCTCTGATTTGCAGAAAATATAACGTACCCCCATGATTTACAACCCATTGATCTTAACAGTTTGAAAACCGTTTTTCAATCTGATGAAAGTAATCATGTTTGTTCAGCCGTGAGGGTTTCGGCGTATTCAATCAACATACATTCAAACAAAATTAAAAACAAACATATTTTTGGTTTTTCAAATTTTACCAAACTAAAAACATATTTTTGGTTTTAAATTTTTTCAATTTTTTTAGGATTTTGAAAATATTGTTTATTTATGTACAAACACCACTCAAACTATTCAACCAAACCAGGGTCCTGTAACCTCTTCCTGTGCCAGGCTGCTCCTACTACCATTCTCACAATCTTCAGCTTCGTTGAGCACCTGCACATTCAAACTTTATCAATCATTTGAACAATTTAGCCCAGGTCTGTTGGACCTTAGGCATTTCAACACAATAATGTTCATTTAATTTCGGAAACTCTTTGTCATTTAAAACTTTTTCAGCATTGACTTCAACTTTCTCATCTTTTACCGACATCACTTGTTTCTTAGCACTCCACATTTGACCTTTCGGAGTACCTCTTTTGTAAAAATTTGTCTCTTTTTGAACCTTTTGATTTTGAACAACATTTTTAGGTTTCCAAAACTCTTGAGGTTTTGTCATATCAACAGATGTTCTCCAACTCTGTGTTGTTCTCAATCTGGGTGTGTGAGAATTCCAGGTCTGTCTTGAATCGAACCTGTTCGGGTTTGATTTCCAATTTTGATTTGAAGCAAACTTGTTTGTATTGTACCTCCAAGTTTGTTTCGAATCAAATCTGGTTGACCTTGATTTCACATCCTCAGATTTCTGTTTTTCAACATCAACAGGCTTTGGATTTGGACACTTTCGTGCAACATGTCCAATTTGATCACATTTAAAACACATTTTCTTTGAAACATCCTTGGCCTGTTGTTGTTTCTTTTTCATAGCATCAAACTCTTCATTAGACTGTTGTCCAAATTTGAGTTTTTCCTCTTCTTTCAAGCTTTTCCCTTGAACAAAACTCATCTTTTGTTGCAAATTTGGTTTTTTACTTTGATTCCAATTCCGTTTCTTTTTATAACCCAAACCAGCCTTCATATTTTTCTTCTTAAAACCAGGTTTGTTATAAAAAGATTTATGACCTTTACCAGCAAACTTTGGAATCTCAGACTTCTCAATCTCAACCATTTTGAAAACTTTATCGACCTTCTCTGAAATCACATTCTGAATCGGGAATACAACATCTAAGAATAATTTGTCCGATCCAATCATGGTATAAACCAATCCTTTTGAATCATCATTCAAATTTTTCTCGGATTTTGTGTTTTTCAGATAACCATCATAAAGATTTCCTTCATCTTCATCCTGTGATTCAGACTTACCTTTTGTAGACTCATCTTTCAAAATGCTTTCAACAACCTTACTTACCACCTCTGAATCATTAGCATCATCAGATTTGGAGTAAGTCACATCGATACTTTCAGGTAACTGGTCAGCTATGTTCAAACCCTTTTCCACCTTTTCCTCATCATAAAAAGTATAATTGTTTCTCAATGGTGGTGGTACCTGATGAAATTCTGAACCAATACCCTTTTTGCAATTTTCAGTATCTTTGTCATCTGGTGTGATGTTGAAAATGCGTTCGAGAATGTACGAAGAGTTATGATAACTTTGAAGTTTTGTAACAATCTTTTCTTTTTCAGCCAAGACTTGTTTAAGATTTGCAATTTCATCAACACGTTTGTTTAATTCAATTTGCTTTTCTTTAAACTGTCTCTCATACATTTCTTTGGTTGTTAAAGTTTCAGACAATCTTTGATCAAAACTTTTGACTTGGCTCTTCAAAGTATCATAAGCTTCTTGTACTCTCTGACTCGACCACTTTAAAGAATCATACTGTTTTTGTAAATCTTGAAATTTAGATTCTTTTTCAACACAATCAACACATTTTGTAGAACACAGTTGTCTATAAACATCATTATCCTTTTCAAGACCTTGACATTTCTGTGTCAATTTTTCAACTTTTAGTTTCAAAATTTCTTCTTTTTCAATCATTTCTTTACATTTTGTTTTGAAAATCTTTTCAAGTTTGCTTGTTTCAATATCTTTTTCGGTACAGGCTTTGCACATTTCTATGCAATTCCTGCACTTATTTTCATTTTTATCAGCAGACTGTTCAATGCTTTTGTCTGTGTCAAACAATTCAGAAGATTCAGTTTGAATTTCTTCTGTTATCACACCTTCTTCTGTCTTTTTCTGATCTTTATCTTTCATCTGTTCTTCTTTATCAGTTTCCTCTGCCGCTTTCTTTACTTCCTCTATCAGCTTTTCCAGTTCTTGTTCTTTCCTCTTTTTCATTTCTACCACCTTTGGTAGACTTGCTTCAAAAACTTCTTTTAACTTGTTCATCAAATTTGGCAAATAGCTTTTATCAGAAAGCCTTCTTGTGTTGAAAGTACCCTCACTTGGAAACACATTAGTAACAGCATCAAAATCCACTTTTGATGGATCAACTACTGGATTACCATGTGGATCCATGTAACATTCTAGTTCTTCATTCCATCTATTTGCTCTTTGTGCTTCCTTAAATGGTTCATACAATTTGCCAATCTCCCATCTCGCACTGTCTCTTCTCCACCATCTATCATGATCAACATTCGACATGACTTGAAATTCTTGAATTACCTGAATGTCAATGACCTAATGAGCGGATCTAATGAGCGAACCACTGATCTGACTAATAAGCGGACCTATTATTACACCTATGAGCGGATCTCAACTTTGACACAATGAGCGGACCAGGTATTGTCGAATGAGCGGACCAGCTAGATGTCCGGATAAGCGGACCTGGTAATGTCGAATGAGCGGTCCAGATATTGTCGAATGAGCGAACCAGAATTACTTGTACGTTGGAGCGGACCAGAAACGCGAACCTTTTGTTGTTCACAAAAGCGGACCAGACATGTTCATACGAACAGACCTGCAACTTTGACGCGAATTCGAACGAAAAAATCTCGATTTCTCCTAAACGGTTTGGAGTTTCGATCTGAAACTTGGTAGGGTTTTAGATCAGGTATAGGCGCACAACATATCCAAAAATCGGCTGAAACGGACCATGAAAACCTGTTCAATTCGATGAAAAACAGTAAAAACTGTAAGAAATATGAAAAAGATGAAGAAGAAGATGAAATCGGATCTGATTCTGATGAAATCCTTTGCGAAATCGTGTGAAAGATCAGTGCAATCGAGCTCCTGCTCTGATACCACTTATAGGACCAGTTTGACTCCGTTTCGATTGCTAACCGACTCGTACGACGTGCGGAAACCGTGCACGAGTGAGACCGAACACACGAACAGTAAAATAAACTGTGATTCTTTGATAGATTTGATAGCGTACAAGAACCTGAATCACGTGGACAAGCTTTCTCTCTCTAGAATCTCTCTCTAGATCTCTAGCTCTCCAAATGCTCTAAATGGCAAAAGTATCAAAAGTTCTTAAAAGAAACCCTAAGGCTCCTATTTATAGGCACAAGGAATATAAGGATTTCTCCTTATTTACAAGTTTGCCACCTTGTCCTTTTAACTAGATATTACAATAAAAGCTTAGACTTCTTCGGTTTCTGCTATGTGCTAGATTGACGGAGGCGATAGACACATATTGCACTAACATCGCGTCACGCGATAAATTTCTTGTTTAACCTTCCCATAACGCGATGGGGCTAAGCTAGGCATTGGCTTCCACGTGTCCAACATAGGTCTAACACTTGGCGCGATGTCGTGACACGTGTCTTTAGCCGCCTTTTTCATCCAATCGTGCATTTTTCTCGATTTCTGTGCTAATACTTATCACGTATTCTCGGGTCTTGATCCTAAATAGTTCGGTTTATAATTATGATTTTAGTAAGGGTACTTTGTGCGGGTTTGTTCATCAACCGTCAAGTATTCTGATTGAGTATTACAAGTTTAGTCAAGCGCACTTGGGGTTTTGATTACGGGTTGTCTTTGGGAATATTTTTGAAGGTTGTTACACAAACTCAAAGTGCATGGTGTGAAACTATCCCTTCCTTTTTAACTGCAAATAACTTTAAGATGGGCATAATTGACAAGGCATTGTTTTTAAAATGGGAGAGGAAGGAACTGACCATTGCTCAGATATATATATGTTGATGACATAATTTATGCCTTAACAAATTCAAGATTGTGTGAAACTTTTTAAAACTTAATGGCATCAAAATTTGAAATGGGTGCAATGGGTGAACTACAATGTTTTCTAGGCTTACAAGTTAAGCAACTTGAAAGAGGACCTTTTATACATTAGAATAAGTATGTGAAAACTTTTTTAAATAAATTTGATTTAGAACATTGTAAGACATGCACTACACCCATGTGTACATCCAAATCACTTCACTCTGATCTAACTGGGAAACCAGTTGATCAAACTTTGTACAGGTGTATGATAGGGTCATTGATGTATCTCAGTACATTAAGACTAGATATCATGTTTACCACCTGTGTGTTTGTAAGATATCATGCCTCTAAAACAAAAGTCACATATAATTACTGTGAAAAGGATATTAAGATATTTAAAAGGGTCTCTAACCCTAGGATATTCAGATATTTAAAAGGATATTCATCATGTGTCCTCTTCAACTGAGCTTGCAGATGTTTTAACAAAACAACTGGACACTCTAACATTTCAAAGCCTAATATCTAGACTGGGGATGTTAAATCTGGATTAATATTAAAAAAATCATGATCAATCAAATCAATATTTTTTTTCCAATTTTATTTTATTTTTCTCTAAAATAAAACTTCTGGTTACAAACCAGTAGTTTTGCAAAAAGAAAATCTTCTGAATTTACACCATTAGTTTCTCAGAATATCAAAATCTTTTCTGAAAATAACAATTTCTTGTTTTATACCATTGGTTCATCTCTGGTACCACACCAGCAGTTTTTCCTACCAACAGCTTGCACTTCAAAGCTCAAAGAAACACAGGTAAGCTCAGTTTTGAATCTAATCTCCTTAATTGGGCCTATTGCGCCTGCCTAGTAACACTTACCTCCAAAGGTATCCTAACGCATAAACAATCCAAAAACATTTTAACATGTTGCATTCTTATTCAAATAGCCCACTACCCTTAACGGCAACATGACTGACACACATATTCACTCAACAAAACACAAATAGTACTTCTTCTCATCTGATCTTATTGACCACATCAAACCTGAAACCTGTCAAATGTTATCTAAGTGTCTGCTGGAAAAACCTAAATACTACTGTTTAAAGCCCCAAACTTTGGTCTATTTTTGCAAAGATATCAAAAATATCTTTCATAAAGGATAAACATCTAAACATCATGAAAAGGGCAGATCTCACCAATATATCAAAGAGATAAAACTCTAGATAAATTAATCATATGCTAAATAGTTCATATCCTAACCCACATGAAGAAGAGGTGAAATCCATCCTAAGCATGTCGTGTTGATGAGATTTCATGTGTTGCTTCTACTCTTCTGATAGATTTCATTGAATCACAGAATGGCAGTAGAAACATAAGTAAGACCACCTTGTAGGCAACAACACTTTGCTTTCTTTGAAAGTCATAAATCTGGAAGCCCCCACTACCAAGAAAAAGGGGCATCACAATTTGTCGCTACAGTAGTTTCTACTTCATACAACTGATGATACAACCGCCTCTAGTAGGGCTATATGATTTCGTTAAATTTGATGCCCAGAATCTGAAACTTATGGTGTTGATGGAACAAGCTGAGAGTTGAGGTCTCCAATCTCAAGTAGATGGTCACCAACATGCCTCAAGCTAAGACCAACTGAACCATAAATTTACTAAACAACTGGCCTCCTAACAATAGGAATTTGCAATCCTTCAAACTGCTAGTCATTAATCAACAAACCACCAGCCATAACACGCAGACTAGTGGTCAGGAAAAAACTACCTCTTCATTTACCAGTAGGAAGGCTAAAACACCTTTCTTGCAATCTTCTGATACCAAAAAGGGGGAATTATACATAAACTGTCAAAATTTAAAATTTTCAAACCCACACTTCATGAGAAACACTAGAAAAGAATCTGGAAAACTTCCAAGAAAAACCAGTATTCTTCCTACCCCGGAAATTGTAACTAATATCTTCTAAAAGTTTTCACTAATCACTAAGTTAGCAAAGAAGTGTTAAGTTGGTAGGTCAATAATAGTTTATAATTACTTGTCTAGAAAAGCTTCACATATGCTTGATCAAGGGGCTAGGATTAATCAACAAACTCAAAACTACTGATAAAAGGGATACCATCAGTTTACCAGCAGATCAGAACAAGGTATTGAGAAGTTTCAGAATTTTAGTACTTCACAAGAAAATGGAGTTGCTCAAAAGAAATCCACTGTCTTATCAAAAACTTCAAAGTTCTGATAAATCATATGCAGGTAAAGGCTCAAGGATTAAATGTTTTCCACATCTCTCGGTTGATTTAGAATAGTGGCAAGACCCTTTGTTCTTTTCCTAAGGTCTGAAGAGTTGCCTCTAGTCTGCCCTAACCCAAAGATTGTGGGATTTCAAGCACGTAAGGGTTAAAAGATGTGATGATCATATTAGAGTACATTTTTCTAAGGTTAGGATAGATGACTATGTTGAAGAAAAGGTAATGTCCAAAGCATCTCTTGAAGAAAAATTTCTTCTAAGATTCTTCATCATCAAATAAGAGAATAAAAGACAGGCTTAAATAAGTGTGATTTTGACATCAACAGATCTATAGAAAATTGTTGGGTTATATAAGATTTGCTGATGATGAAAGCCAAAACCCAAGAGAACCATCTTCCTTGCCTGATAGAATAACTTGAAGTATAATCAACTGTCCAAAAGTTTCCCACTTTGAAAGCTTCACTAACAACCAACCAAAATTATTGATATAAGAACAAATGGGTCAAAGTACTGGAAGACATAGTACAAGTGCTGGAATGATAAAGTGTAGGTCAACAAGTCAACGATTGAATCAACAAGTCAAAGATGAAGACCAAAGACCAGTCGACTAGTCAACAATGAAAACCAGAAGTACTGGATTCCAAAAGTGCTGGAATCCTGCTAGCAGTTTTTAGAAATCTAGTTGTTTACCTTGTATTATTAGTAGTTTAATGTAACAATGGTTTTTTACTAACTGTTCAATAGTTTGTGGCAGTTACATCATTTAATATGTTTTTTTAGGGTCGCTTTCATGGTGACATCACCAGCCTTTCTCTCCTATATATATAGAAAAGTACCCCGATGTAATATGCAAAACTCTTCGAGCTGAAAAGCAGAAGAACTAAGAGAGTGATAGGTAGAGATAGATAGAATGCACTAGGTGAGGGGGGAATCAATTTTTACTTTTGATTGTACGAAAAACATGATGAATATATGAAATTATTTTACAGTCGTTCCCAAATCCAGTTATGCATTGAATTGATGTATTTATTATTACTGTTTTGATTTAATTCTAAATTGTTTTTATCAAACACACATATTCTCAGATGCAACATGCATAAACATACTTGTACACACGTTCAACATTCATTTAGAAAAATATTTTTGTGTCTAATTTCCTACACATAAATACTTCATCAGTAGTCATCATTGTCGGATACCTTTACCTGGTTGTACAACCAATTACTTGGCAAGCCACAAAGGCACTACCTCCTTACCATTCTCATGACATGATCCCATGAAGCAAATTAAAAGGTATTAGCCATGCAAAGGCCCATAAGAGTAAACAGTAAATTTAGAACTTAAACCTAATATGGAAAGAGGTATGAGCAACCCCATCCTTATTGTTACCATTTTCCTCTTAGATCAAACCTAGAGAGAGAAAGGGGCTAGAGAGAGAAAATACCCAAGCTCACTTTTGCATAGACAGCCCACTTTGGGTTTGTCATCATATATGAGAATCAAATGTTATAGAGGTGTTCTTCACAAAGGGAAGGAAGGTTTGAGCTTCGGAAGTCCGGTTCTTGCTCAAATGACATTTAAGGTAAGCTTTCACATAAAAACTTACATGTTTACGAATGATGATGCATGGAAACATGATAGACTTTGATTTCGAGGTGTTTTGATACATAAAGTTTGCCTCTAGGTGTGTTCACAAACGTGCAACATGAAAGCCACCATTACAACCGTTTAGGGTTTGTGCGATGAAGGCATGTAAGATTTTGCATGATGTATTCTCAAGTAGTTGTCGCATAGTAATTTTCATATGATGGTTTTTGCATAGTTATGTATATGGAATGGTATGTATGTGCGAGAACAAAACACATGTGAAAACTATATGATCTCGCATTGAGGACTTATGCAAGAGTTGAGCGGTTGACCATTCATGCGAAATGTTAGTCATTTCATTTGTGAACCTTTGATTAGATCTGATCCATTTGACTGAGTGTATTGCAAAGTGATTAACACCATCCAATTTTTAGACTTCATAGCTAGCTCCCACTGGTGAGTTTCTAGACTTCTTTTGATATACTGTATTGGGGTGATCTGGATATTCGATAAAATGTTTTAAAGTATAGTATGTTTTCTAAAGAAAAATATAGTTTTTTTTATAAAAGAAATAACTTTAGCTTCTCGCCTTATAGGTGTCAAGAATACTTTCAAGAGATATCTCTAAAGTTAACATTTTTCTTAAATGAAACCCCTGCATGTGTAAAGTTTTATAAAGATAAAGTATAAGGTGCATAAGGTATTGTGTAAAGTTTTCTAAAGTATGTATGTAAAGATAATTAACGTAAAGAATACTAAATGTGTCTAAGGTTAACGTAAGCGTTTAAGGTTCACGATATATTCTCTAATGTGTCTAAAGTTAATGCTATAAACACGTAATATGGGCCTTGCCTTTGTGGTTTGCTAGTAGTTGTACAACTATGTAAAGAATAGGTTCAATTTTTGTGATGTAATGTTATGTATTGTAATATTATGTCATTATGATATGATATAATATGTTATAATATAACGTATGTTAAAGATTTATAAATGTTTTTATAAAACTAGAACTTAGTCAGCCTAGCTCACTTTGAGTATACACATCGGGTTCAAGTATAGGTCCACTTGTGAGCTTTTGCGGACATCAAAGGCATCGGATGGAAGGCTATCTCATTCTGTGAGTTCGCATCTTAGTTATCCTTGTTATAAATTTCAGACGGTTATGTTTTTGGCTCTTGGCATGTACTCCTTTGTATGTTAAGACTTGTTTTGTCTTGAATGTTTTCGCTACATATGTATATAATTCTCGTTTAAGAACTATGCGTCAAAGGATAATGCAACATATGAGACCCCCTAGTTATGGGCATTTCAGATTAGTAACAGGACCTACCTTCACCGAGGGATCACCAGCAGTTACGATCGACGTTGAGCATCCTTGTAGTGTCTTTTGATTACTTTTACATTTATTTTGTTCAGTTATATTTAACTTTTTTGTTAATTAAAGTTTTGTTAACGTTTTTTTTAAACATCAATTATTTACTCCCAAATAAGATGCAATTGTTGAGATTTGAAACTTTTTTTTCATATACTGTGCGTCATACATTGGATCTTATTATTATTATTATTATTATTATTATTATTATTAGAGTAACTTACAAAAAAAAACTTCATTTATGTTAATACCAGATTGCAAACTATGTCCTTTATCTTCATAAATTACAAAAACATACTCGATGTTTGCAAACCCTTGCATGTTATGTCCTTTAGCCCCAACTCAGTTAGTTTTCATGGTTAAATCTAAGCAAATGGACCCCACATGAGGGTATTTTGGTCATTTTACCTTAAATACTAAAACATATAATCATCCATCGCCCATGACCACCTACCCTCACCGGCCACCACCACTTGCCGCCACCACCCCCACCTACCACCACCAGATGCCGGACACACCCAACCGCAAAACTCAAATCAGAAACACCTGCTATCATTGTATACACTCCCCACCAAACTCAAATAAAATCCAAAACCCAATTCCATTTACAATCTTTATAACATACCTAATAATCAAAACCTGAGTTATACCCGATTCAATAAAACCCACAACAAAACCCCCCTCGATTGTTCAAGAAAATATAAAGACCATAGTCACCACCGATCAAGCACCTCACCACTGATCTGCTGTCTAAAGGCCACAACCACTAGGCCTGCCTCATCTACCCACACCCGCCATGACCACCACCGATTGAACCCCCCCCCCCCACCGATCTGTTTTCTAAAGGCCACAACTATGAGATCTATCTTAACCACTACTGATCTGTAGGTATGCGACAGTGGACCTAAGAGAGAGAGAGAGAGAGAGAGGAGAGAAAGAGAATAAGTATGTGTGTAGAGAAAGAGGGGGAGATGGATTGAGTGGTTGGATTTGAGGGTGCCCGGAGTTATTGATGGTTGAGGCTGGACGGCGTTACTGATGGTTGAGGTGGGAGTGGTGGTGGCAGGTGGTGGCTAAGGGTGGCAGCGATTGAGCCATGGAAGTTGTGGTTGTAGATGATGTAATGGAGAGATAGGTAGAGAGAGGGGATAGAGAGAGAAGGGTATATATGTGTGTTATATTAATATTTTAAGTTTATATTTTGTTTTGTTTATTAAAATATTTAAATAAAAGGGGAAAAAGACTAAAATACCCTTGTGCTACCTAATTAAACAATGAAAACTAACTGAGTTAGGGCTAAAGGACATAACATGCAAGGGTTTGCAAACCTCGAATACGTTTTTTGTACTTCTGAAGATAAAGGACATAGTTTGCAATCTGGTATTAATATAAAGGATGATTTTTGTAATTTACTCTTATTATTATTATTATTATTATTATTATTATTATTATTATTTTCTAGTTGCGTTTTTATTTTCTGGTAGGTAATGTTTATTTTTGGTGGTCACTCCGTAGCCCCCCATTTAAGTTATTATTGCTCTTTTATGTGTTTTAACAAAATCAGAAGTTGGTACTTGGTAGTAACTAGATATAAATTATCTCATGATAGGCTAGAAAGAGGAAGGTAACGAATTTGTCGTATTATTATTATTATTATTATTATTATTATTATTATTATTATTATTATTATTATTATTAGTTGAACGGTGAACTTCATGTATAATGTTATCACACTCTTTAAATCGGAGCTTGTATTGCCCTACTTTAACCAGACTATGTTGTCTTAATCGGGACACGTTGACTTCAAAGTTTGGCTTTTTTGGGTTTTTAAGTTGCCTGTTTAGACATAAAGAAAAAAAATGCATCATTGGTGGATGTATTCTACAATCACTCGCATTACATATATATATTTTGTAATACACAAAAGAGGGTACATGAATAAAAAGACGTATATAATATAATTACCTCACAGTTTTGTAAATGTTTTCTTCTTATTATTATTCAAAAATAAGCACACATTATCATTATAGTTTCAAACCTTTTCTTTTAAAAAAATGAAGTTTTTTTATTAAATATGTTAAAATTTTAATTAAATCAAGCATAACACAAATTTTTACTCTTAGTGGTTAATTTTTTTTTTTTCAAAAAAGGAAGTTTTTTTTATTAAATCTGTTAAAGGTTTATTAGATCAAGCATAACACAAAATACATGAGAGACATTCTTTCTTTTATAATATTTGTTTTGCTTTTATTTGTATTGATATGTTTCTATTTTTGGTAGGTATTTGCTTAGTTTTGGTGTGGCCAGTCGATAGCCCCATCTAAGTTATGCACTTTTATGTTTCATCAAAATCAGGAGTTGGCAATAACTAAATAGAAATAATCTCATGATGGGAATGTGGCAACAATAAGAGAAAACATTCAAAATCACAATTAGATTGTTTTCAAGTTGGGTGTTTTTTAAGATAATTGGTATAACATAGTTCTATAATCATATGCACTACATCTTTATATATGTTTTATAAGTACGATACCAAGTTATCATCAAAACAGTCTTTGGCATAGCGGTAACAAGATATCAGATAAATCTTTTCTTTTTAAATAGCGACACGAATAAAAGTTATAATTTAATAATAGATTTAGAAAGAGTTGAGTTATCATTTTGTGATACAAAATGAAGAGACATATAACATTGTGACGTAAATATGAATGACGTCAACATTTTCAATGATTTAATGTAATATAAACATTTTAGATATGAGATAAGATTGTGCATCATCTGTAATATGATTTAATGTAATATAAAATATTAGATATGTGATAAAGAGGCTGAGAGTACATCTGTAATATAAACATATTAGATGTGTGATAGAGAGAGCACATCATCCTAATTAATTCACGAACATAAGTGAAAGTTTGTTTGAGATACAGGTAATTTTAGTAAAAATATATTTTTTGTATTATGATTTTAGTTTAGAACTTATATTTTATAAAGATGTTTTTTTAAATAAATGTATTATAGTTTTTACTAAATCAATCATAACATATATAGATATTTTTTGTTCGTTTATTGAGGAGATGACCTGTGTAAGAGTGTGCGGATATGTCACTTGATCATCCAAATATCTCATAATCTTTGATTCCTTTTATTTTATTAGTTGTGTTTTTATTTTGGGTAGGTATTGTTTACTTTAGGTGACCACCTCGTAGTCCCGTCTAATTTATGTTTTGAAACACGGGAGTTGGCAACAACTTAATAGAAGTTATATCACGATGGACCCAAAAGAGGAAAAACGATGGACCCAAAAGAGGAAAAGATTGAATGTCTTTGCCTACGATTTTCTAATAAGAAGTGACACTATACAGAGTGAGAGGACATAAAAAGAAGGCGTGAAGTGTCATATGTCACTTGATCATCCAAATATCTCATAATCTTTGTTTGCTTTTATTTTATTAGTTGTGTTTTTATTTTTGGTAGGTATTGTTTACTTTAGGTGACCACCTCGTAGCCCCGTCTAATTTATGTTTTGAAACTCGGGAGTTAGCAACAACTTAATAGAAGTTATATCACGATGGACCCAAAAGAGGAAAAACGATGGATCCAAAAGTGGAAAAGATTGAATGTCTTTGCCTACGATTTTCTAATAAGAAGTGAGACTATACGGAGTGAGAGGACATGAAAAGAGGGCGTGAAGTGTCATGTGGCAGCCACGTCAGCAGCAAAGGGGCGTGATACAAAAAAAGCATGCCCCGGTCCATTTTTTCAACGTTGTTTTTATCCCATATATTACTATATGTGTGTTATTAAGTGTGTGTTAAATCATTGTATCAAGATACAAGCATGAGTAGTACATGGTTTGCATTTTAAATCATCATGGTTTTGATTTCTAACATTTGGATATGCTAAGGTGGATTAGCAAGTCAGGTATGCATGATTGGAAATTTTCAAGAAGATTTGAACACAATAACAAACTGGTCATGTGTTAAGTTCACTTCAGCCGTGGTAGTAAGTACTCTAACATTTAATGTTAGTACATGTATGGACGATTGACAAATAATGGTTGTAGTGTAGAATTAACGAATGTATGTATAAAGCATTAAAACGCTTACTTAGCTTTGCTAATTCAGGTTATAATGATCAATGTCCACACGTTTACAGGTCTTGTAGTCAATTTGGAGATTGAAGATCTAGTCAGAAGATTTGATTCTACGAGTACAACAGGGATGGATGATTTACTAAGTACGTTATAAACACCAACAACAAGGAAAGAATTGTAACAACTAGACAATACCTTAAAGAATTTTCGTTTGTAAGTTGGTAACAACTAGAAAAATCGGATCTTAAACGTAACAAATGTAAAACAAATTTTAGATTGATTTATTATAATAACATCGTGTATTTTTGTAGTAATTATTTTGGGGTAAAAAAAGAATATTAAATTTATATATAATCTTCGTTAGTCACATTAGTATATATATAAAAAGAAAATAACCAACTAATTTAGATCTGTTAGTTAATATAAAAGAAATGGAAAATTTTATGATATTTATTATTATATCATTTTTTCATGTATGCGTTTAATTAAAACTGGACTAAAAACGTTAACTTTATAAAGCAACACAGTTAAATCAATTAGTTTTTATAAAGGAATAAATAAACTAGGTTGAAATTATTTCTTAGTTTGGTCAGAATTAGAGGGGCTTGGGGTAACAAGTCTTGAAACTGTTATAAAGGAAAAGAAACAAAAAAAGGGGTGCAGGCGAGACTCGAACCCGGGCATACCGCCGGGCTGACAACTAAGGTAACTAGGTGAACCAAGTGCGTTTTGTAGTTGGTTGTGTTTTAACCCGATCTGTTATGTAACACCCTTATAATTTACTACTTGAAATTTAGAATAATTCACAAGAGTTTATATAAAAGATGTCTAGGTTAAAACATAAGTTCCAAAAACAAAGTTCTAAGGTAACAAACATTTGTCAACTACTAACTAATTTAAGCATTTAAAGTTATTTAGCAAACTGATTTCATCATAACATTGTCTAAACAGAATTAATCAACGCGGAAGCTTCAAAAGTTTGTGTTCGGTTCTTGAAAAGCTTGCTTGACCGTCATCCGTAATCCTTGAATACCTAGAAACTGAAATGTTTACATTAAACATTAGTATTAGAATACTTAGAAATAATACATAATCGAAACTACGTTTAAAACGGATTCGATTTAACGAAGAAATACAAAATTTATCATAAATTCCAAAGCTCTACCGTAACTTACGGTAGTTACCGTAAGTTACGGTAGCTCCTGGAAATTTTGGTTCCATCGTAACACAGGAGGAATCCACCGTAACCTTTTAGTCTCTACCTTAAATTACGGTATATACCGGAATTTACGGTAGACTCTGGAATGTTATGTATTGTTTGATTTGTTTGTTTACTTGATTCAAGTTCTCGGATTTCAATCCTACAAACCAACATGTTTAATCCTCGTATTTCTAATATGTCATTTGTCGTTGATAACAAAAGACCAATCAATCATATTACGAAGCAATATCCATGCTTTAATTGTTATTCGGCCCGTTTGGCTCATCTACGGAATCTTCCAATATGATGACTACCAACGAGATCTTATTCATCCTTGATCCATTATTCACTTTAGCGAATATCATCGCTTTTAAATTTACACAACTTCTTTTCTACAATACGACTATATGTAATTTAACGAAATTTTACTTAAGTAACGGTCAAGTTACATACCTTTAAAGTAAACCCTTCGAACGCGATTCGCCACCTGCTTGCCCGATTGACGCTCCTGCGTCCTTTCCTATAGAGTCCATTTATATCATGTTTAGAACTCCCGTTAAACCATATATCGTGTAATTCACTGAAACATCAAAATTATGCGTTTCAACTTTGAATTTCAGTTCTAAGCCTTCTTTGAGGCATTTCCACAAACACTATAAGGACAAAATTTTATATCATTCATATTCAAGTTCATAGCTTGCTATTTAGCTAAACTTAACATCAATAAAGCTTTCATATGGCATTTAAACATCATACTTTTCTGAAATCACTTTCTATGATCAAATTACACTAGAATAATCATTCTAAACCCTAGTGTTCATCATTATCTTGTAAAACCCATAACCCACCTTCAATGTGTTCATGGAATTTCCTGAATTTGGACATGATTTCACATGTAGTTGTCTAGGTTTTACTTCTAGACACTATATCATCTCTAATCTAACCAAATCACAAACATGTATCATCAAATTTTGAATCTCCCAAATTCATAAGAGTTTCAAACAGAGAATTTTCATAGAATTTTACATACCTTACAACCCCCTTGTGATGGGGATCATGAATCTATGCTCGATTTTCGTTTTGGACTGAGTTTGATCCTTCAATTTAGGGATTTTGTGAAACTTAGGGTTTTGGAGAAGCTTGGTCGCCCCCTTGTTCCTGGTCGATCACCGTACTCAATTTTGAGTAGGTGTTTTAATGAAAATGTTTTTATTAAAATTATTTTCAAGTTTAACACTTTTGGTCCCTCTAGTTTCTTTTACTTTCTTTCTATGTCTTAAACTATTCATAAGTAATAAACTAACTAGGTTAGTGTCATTACTAATTAGATTATTTTACTAATTTATTCACAACTTAATTGCAAATTTAAAAATTTGTATTTTTGGGATGTTACATGTTATGTATAAAACCCAACCTGGAAACCCCAAAACCCACTATATTTTCCTTCTTTCATCAAACGCAGCCGTGACCCACTTATTTTTTCAACCTGTCCCAGATCTCCCGGCCTCGTTACATGTCGTTTGGACCCTCAATTGATCCCAAACGACATTATATCGTTTGACATTCTTTTAAACGGGTTTTCATTAAGGATCAAATTAAACACCATTTAACACCATTAATGCTTATCAAGAGCTTGAACAAATTTATATCAATTCAACCAAATTAGATTACAAAAATCATATCATTCGATTTCTCTGATCTTATCACACTAATCCCCTCTGCAATTTCACATTTCATCAACGGTAATCAACGAATTGATTCGAAGAACAAACTAGGGCTTGGAAATTCCATCAACGATTTCTCCATCAATTTGTATCCAAATCAGGTGAGTCCAAAGCCTAATCTTATTCATTTTTCATGCTCTCCGAAACCCTATTATCAATTCCAGTATTTGATGATTTTTGAAATCCGAATTGAATTCTTAGTTAAACTAGGGTTCTTGAGTTCTTGAAATTGGGGCTTTTAATCCTAAAGACATGTTTTTTTTATCAAATTGATTTTTGGACACTGATTATTATTACATAAGAGTAGTTCTTGGACAATTTGGGAATTTTCAGACCTTTTATGATTTATTATGAATTTTAGCATATTCTATTGGTTTATAAATTATAGAAAAATTACTAAAGTATCAGAATATTATATCCCAAGTTATATTTTGCATTTTTTTAATAGTTCATTAGGGTGGAATTTTAATAATAAAATTTCATGTTTAATCATGTAATTGATCATAGTATATGGTTTGATTAAATTGGAAAACTAGTTATACTGTTTCTATATAAATGACTAAAATTATTATTACAAAAATAATAATTGTGGCAAAAAATAAAAGTATTATTATTGTCGAGTTGTGAGAAAATAATGGATAAGTTATTTAGATATTTCTAGAATTAATAACCTCAAAAATATAAAAAATTATATAAATTATGTTATTTAGTTTTTTTGATATTATTGGGAATTTTAGTATGAAAATCCAACACTTTAAAAATATATTAAATCTTTTAAGTTATTACTCGTTGAAATTACTAACCCTAATCAAAGTTACTTTTACACACACATATATATTTAATCACTTAAGTTTGTTTATATGTTTTGGTTAGAAATTGTTAATTTACCTTAAATAATACTTTTTTAAAAACAAAAGTTCTCAAATCAAGAACCTGAATCACTAGACTCATTTTATTGCTCAACTTATTTAGAATATTTGTTATATATATTTTAGGATGTTTTGGTCATTTTATTTACATCGTATACTTGTGCGATGATTCTCTTTTGAGTAGATCTATTTCTTCTCCTCTTTTGAGTCATTAAATATTTTTGGGGTGTATCATGTGTCTTATTTCTTAGGTTTCTAATCAAATCAACAACATGCAAAATCAATGTGTCATTATGTGTTTCAAACTTTTGTTTCTACTTTCTAGTTTTTATTGTTTCATGTTTCTGTTGTTTCTAGTATCTATTGTCGCATATACGTGTATCTATGTGTTTACTCACTTAGTATTTTAGGTTTTAATTAAGGATCCACGGCTGACTAGGTTCCCCACGGCAATGAGTTGAACTTAGTATTGCCACCATTAGATTCGCTCTTGGGGCTTAAATCTCATTGTTTCTATTACTTCGTTATTGTTGACGGGGTTAGTTGTAGTTGTTGTTATTGTGGTGATTGTTGTTATTGTGAGATGATATGGATGCTTCTACTACACTTGAAGTTGCATGCTAAATTATTTTTAAAATTTTAAATAAAATAAATCAACTAATAAAGAAAAATATCTTATTTAAACTTGGGTTTAATTTTATTTTGTTTTTGAGCTTCGAAATTCAATTAAGATTTCAGTCTCATCAAAGTGAGTTCATGTGACGGACATGTGGTAACCTGAAGGGTTAAGTACGGGTAGTCGGGACGTCCTGTCTAGGCCGGCATTCGTATAAATCAAATTAATGGACCAGTTTGCCTACCTGGGGACCAACGATGAGAGTACTGATACCTATTAGGCCAAAGCACGTCACACCAAACGTCATGTGGACTAACAACACTTTGATATGCCAAACGTTTCCATGTTAATTTGTGGATGCTATCCAAACACATAATTTTACAACAACCCAACTCGAGTCATTTATTAATTCACGATTTCCGTTGGGTTGAGTTGTGCGCCAACGGGTAAACATATGCGAACCATGCGAAAGCTCGGTAGTTGCGGGTGCACTCGTAACTACGAAAGTGACGCACAAAAGTCATACTAAACCCTATGATGTGCCAGACATATGAATTTTCAATATTTTATGTTGAAATATTATTTTATCATAATTTTATTATGAGTTAACTTTCGTTTTGCTCCCCGTGGTTTGGTCATTTTAACAATTTATTCCAATAGTTTAAAAATAGCCATTTTCCTCCTTGATCTTTCGAGTTTGTTCCCAGTTTGCTCCCTGGCTCTAACTCAGTTAAAACATTCAATAAAAAGTAGGGGTATTTCAGTAGTTTACTCCCTGGCTCTAACTCAATTAAAACATTTAGTTAAAAGTCACGGTAGTCGTGGTCGGCAGGTGGTAGTTGCAGGTGGTGGTGGATGGTTGTGGATGGTGGTGGCCGGTAAAAAGAGTGGTTGGAAAGATGGGGGATCAGAAAAGAATTACTTACATACATGTAAATAAACAAGTTATAGGTTTATTTAGGTGAAAAGACTTACATGCCCTTGCTTTTATCTATAAAATTACCAAAATACCTTTCTAGTTAATGGATTTTTTTGAAAGGGGTTAGAGACGGGGAGCAAAATGACGATAAGTTAGAAAAATCAGGGAGGAAAATAACTATTTTTAAACTATTGGGCACAACCATTAAAATGACCAAATCATAGGGAGCAAAATGGAAGTTAACTCTTTTATTATTTTCTTGTATTCCATGTGGAAATTACATCGTTTCGTGTATTTACCACCAGAATACATCTTTAACATTCCACTAGATTCTAATGATTTTCAAATGAATCACCCTATCTTTTTGTATTTTGTCAACGAGTTAGACTTTTGCTACCTTTGATGCTCTTTAGAATTTTTCATGTTACTTGTATTCTTGAATTATGGAATTTTCCCGAAGTTCCATGATTTCACAAATCCATGAACTCCTTTCATCGGATCATCTATTCTCGATATGGGTCGTACATCTTACTTATCTTTGTCTCTCGCAGATTCCTCCTTATAGCCGACGTCGTCGTCATCCAAGAATCTCTAACCGCCGAATGGCAGCTTTAATAGGTGAACAAATGGTCGTAATTATTCCTACCATCGTCGTTCAAGTTCAATAGGCGCTCAACGCCAATGCCTCCACGAATCAGATCGAAGAGGCTGGAGCTAAATCGTCTTCACATGACAACCACCACCAGGGGAGTGAAACCAACCAAAACTATACCATACTGGCTATTTTGCTAAACCTGGTTGCCCCTTATTCTTCACCTAACAGAAAACCTTATTGGGAGTCTTCACATGACAACCACCACCAAAAGAGTGAAACCAACCAAAACTATACCATACTGGCTATTTTGCTAAACCTGGTTGCCCCTAATTCTTCACCTGACAAAAAACCTTATTGGGGACATTTTCCACAGTGCCCCACCTATCGAAAACATCATCGAGTCAACTCCCTGTGCCGCATTTTGACTTATTAAGGACATTATGGTCACTTAATCAACACTTGTCGGTGCTACAATCCTCAAACAGAACCCCCTATGGCTCCATTTAATGCGCAACTCGTGACTCCTCCATTTGACCGGCCAAACACCCACCTTATGATCTAGCCGTATCTCCAACCAGACACTCCACCTATGGATAAATAGACAGTACCATATGACACCCAACTTGTTCCATACGATCGAGCCATGCAAGCTAATCTAGTGACCCAACATAACTAGAAGGCACGCGGGCGAACACTCAGCACAAACCCAGTCCTAGGCAACAATGACTCGGATCGAGCCATGCAAGCTAATTATGCGATGAGTTTATTTTGAACAAGACATTTTGAGTTTGATTTTGTATGAACTAGCGTAGATCAAATAAAGATCGTTACGGATTTTCGAATACAAATGTTATGATGTGATTTTTGGTATTATGTTTTAAATCTTAACGAGTCGTCTATTACGACTTGAACGTGACAACCCTAATCGCTTTCGTAACCTAAGCCCAGAGTTCGGAAAATTCGAGTCGAGGGCACACGGTGACATTAAAATTTTCAAACTGCAAAATTTGGTTTAATAAAAAAAAGATAATAACAACAACAACAACAACAATAATAATAATAATACAAATTTTTAAATTAATTTTTCTACTTCGGAAAAAAAATATTTTTCTAAAACTTAATGGAACTATTTTTATAAATAAACCAGATTGTTTTTTTTTTTGCGTGAAAAATATAAATACTAATGTTTTACACTTGGTAAAGTGTAAATATAGTTAAGTATAAAAAACGTAATAAACGTGAGTCTAATTAACAAAGTAATGGTTAATATAAGGTTGTTTAACAAATAGAACTTTTTTGTAAATTTAGAATTTACCCAACTATTGTTTCATCGCGCGAGACAAACCCTCTAGACTGTCGTTCCGAGAATGTACAAGTTACTTCTATTATTTATCTTATGACCTTCTACGTTTGTCCGAATCGTAATTATAGACCACTGCTGCTACATCATTGCTATCGTCATTCGACCTCACATTTCGTTTTCCCATATTATTATTGACTTTATCTACTACTCCCGCTTCGTATCCTTGATGTTCGCACTAACATCAAATGATACAATTATTAAATCTTATTATGTACCGTTGATAGCTTTTGCCGTTGTCACGCTTTGGACGCTACTATTCTAAAATTTATCATTGTTTTTGTCCCTATACTCTGATTTTATGTGCCATTATTGGTTTGTTTTGTTATCTTTTTATATTATTGCTAGTTCATGTTGGTTGCATCATCACTCATCACGGCTTACCTTTCCCCATAATTTATGCGATGTGGGTATCGTCTTACTTATTTATAGACCAACCATTCCCTCAAAACTATGGATGTAGGTACTGCCATCATTTAGTCACGCCCTTTTTTGGGTTCGAGATTCAAGCGTTGATTGTTTGTGATTTGGTTATGTTTATTTAATTAGTAAGTTTGAGTTGAGTCGTCGTATAGAAACAATCAAATCCCGCTAACGAAGCTAATGAAATTTGATAAGGATATGGTGGATACGACGTTGGTACTTCCTATACATAAGTGTCCTTGTCAAACTATCAAAAGCGTCATGAGACTGGTTGAGAGAAGTTCTATGTAAGTTGTATTTGTGTTGTCGATCATGATCTGAATAATGAAGCCGATGAAATTTTGATAATGGCATGGTGGATACGCCGCTAGTACTTCCTATATAATTGTCTTTGTTAAAATATCAAAAGCCTCATTAGACCGGTCATGAGGAGTTCTGTATAAGTAGTGTTTGACTTATCAATCATGATTCGAATAACGATGTGGATGAAAAATTAGTATAGACATGGTGGATATGCCGCTGGTACTTCCTATGTCTAAGTGTCTCTGTCAAATTTCCAAAAGCAGCGTTAAACTAATCATGAGAGTTTTGTGTTAGTTTGAATTGCTTATGTGTTTGGTGATTCAAATCTTATCACCTGGCACATTTAACTCTATCACTGTGGCATTTTATGAGAGATTTTTTTATGATTCTAAATTGTGACACGGATGGCAGTTTAGGCATCGTGAGTTTACTTTACGACTCAGTACGACTCAGTTCGTTGAAGTGTTTAAGCATAACCTTCCACAAACTTTCTCTTTTTTGTTGATTTCCTTTTTCCTTGTCTGTAGTAGAGTGAACGTATGCTTTATCAAAAGCTAGTGCTTCGTTGGTTGTCCATTCTTGACGATTGGTTCGATTACAGATTTTTTTTGTTTTTCCTTCAACGTCAACTTCTTCTACAAAGTCCTCATCTTGGACGTGCGTGTCTTATAATAGTGGTTTAAATGGCATATCTGGCACTTGATCTACATCATTAAGGTCTTTACAAACTAAAAGTGTTCATTCAACATTATCACGTGGGGCCCATCGACATGCACTCCTATATGTACCAAATGGCTCGAAAAAAGACATAGCTACTTGAGAGAAATCCAGTTGACCGGGGGCAACCATAGTAGGAGCATTAGGTTGTGAAAAAAAAATAAGGTGAGAACGTTTGCGAAAAAAAATATGGTTAGCATGGTCATGTAAAATAAGGTGTATCCATCACCATCAAACACTGAAGCGCCGGCTTGACCATCCCCACGTGTATTCGAACCACCCCCTATTTTGTTCGAACCGTCCCTGTCACACCCTGACTTTTGCGGAAGCGTGATTATGGTGTGACTTTCTTAATACCATAGCATTCAATCATAACCATACTATATGATAAAACCATAAGATGTTCATCCATAAATTAAGTTTGAAAATACCACAACATAAATTGTTTGAAACGTAGACTCCAAATCTAAATTACAACCACAACATGTTTTAAATGAGTTCACGACGACTCAACAAAAGACCTTAAATAAAGCTGAGTTTAGAACCATGTATCTCGTCCAGGATTAAGATACATCTCCTAAACCCTAACGACTTCGGATGACATCTTTTATTCATGACGCAGCTTGAAACATGCAAACACCCGCCAGATCCACTTAATTTCCTGAAATACATGTAATTTGAAAACATCAACAAAATTTGAGCGAGTTCATATGTTTATTGTGTGTATGAATAAGCCTTTAAAGTATGTCTGTATGTATGCAAATCCTGGTATGAAGCAATAAGGACAAACAGATCACCAATGGTTTGCAAGGCCAATGGTATGTGTGAAGTGATGCAGGAAAACTCAAACCTAGCGGATTTTGCCACGACTTTAGTATGTGGACATAGTCACCACATGGGCCACCCTGGTCCTCATGGGTGTGGGCTTGCTACACCCAAATAGATCTATCACTCATGCCATCGGTCCTACAACGAGGATTAATGGCCTTAAGTGTTGTACCCACCACTCACATGATCAAGCAGTAACCTTCCTTAGCTAACCATACCATGTAATAAACGTTTGTAAACAATTGTAACATGTATTTCACCCCCGAAGTTATAAAACTGAAAACAGTTAAAAGAAAAGGGGGACATGAACTCACAGTCTTGCGTCTTCGGTACTCGTAACTCAAATCTCTTCAGCAAACACGACTACCTACAATGTACTAGGGTCTATTAGACGAACGGGCCGTGCCTTGACTTAGAGTTAACGTTTTGAGTTACGTCTCTTTTATGACTTCCATATTATTCCAAGTTATAATTACTTGTTAAAATAATAATTATTTTAACTTTGAATTATATTTAATTTTGGAATAATTGTTAAGCATTATTTTTGTAATAATGTTTCTCAAGTATTTATACTTATATTTCCTTCCCAAGGATGGGGGTATCTCATACATGTATATTCGTATTCTTGTATTTGTTAAGTATTCTTATACTTAATTTCTACTTAATTATTCTGGAATAAATATCCAATACATATTTCCAAAATATATGTTTTAAGAAATAGGAAAATTGGTTTTTAATAAACCAACCTTTGCCCCATTGGTAATTAATAATCCTACCTACAGAATTGGTAAATAATAATCCTACGTTTCAATATGTTGGTACTCAATAGACCTCCGTTAGTTTTTTTGTAACTGAAGTTAGTTTTTAAGTTTTATTTGTTACACAAACAGTCCCTGTAGTTATACTTTACTAGTTTTAAGTTTTATTTATTACACAAACAGTCCCTGTAGTTATAAAAAAAATCATAAAAAAAAAACTCTAAAAAATCAAAAAAATTCAAAAAAATCATAAAAATTCTAAAAAATTCTAAAAAAATCAAAAAAATTCAAAAAAATCATAAAAATTCAAAAAAAATCAAAAAAATCATAAAAAATCATAAAAAGTCATAAAAATTCAAAAAAGCAAACGTTTCGACCCGGACCGTTTCGACCCGTACCGTTTCGACCCGTACCGTTTCCACGCGTACCGTTTCGACCCGAACCGTTTTCGACCCGGACCGTTTCGACCCGGACCGTTTCGACCCGGACCGTTTCGACCCGGACCGTTTCGACGCGTACCGTTTCGACCCGTACCGTTTCGACGCGTACCGTTTCGACCCGTACCGTTTCCACGCGTACCGTTTCGACCCGTACCGTTTCCACGCGTACCGTTTCGACCCGAACTGTTTTCGACCCAGACCGTTTCGACCCGGACCGTTTCGACCCGGACCGTTTCGACCCGTAACGTTTCGACCCGTACCGTTTCAACCCGTACCGTTTCAAAAACGGTGGTGGCGGTGGTGGTGGTGGTGGCAGTGGTGGTGGTGGTGGTGGCGGTGCTGTGCTGTGGTGGTGGTGGTGGTGGTGGTGGTGGCGGTGCTGTGGTGGTGGTGGCGGTGGTGGTGGTGGCGGCGGTGCGTGGTGGTGGTGGTGGCGGTGGTGGTGGTGGTGGCGGTGCTGTGGTGGTGGTGGCGGTGGTGGTGGTGGCGGCGGTGGCGGTGGTGGTGGTGGCGGTGGTGGTACGGGTCGAAACGGTCCGGGTCGAAACGGTCCGGGTCGAAAACGGTTCGGGTCGAAACGGTACGCGTGGAAATGGTACGGGTCGAAACGGTACGGGTCGAAACGGTCCGGGTCGAAACGTTTGCTTTTTTTGAATTTTTTGAATTTTTATGACTTTTTGTGATTTTTTATGATTTTTTATTATTTTTTATGATTTTTTTGATTTTTTTTGAATTTTTATGATTTTTTTGAATTTTTTTGATTTTTTTAGAATTTTTTAGAATTTTTTAGAATTTTTATGATTTTTTTGAATTTTTTTGATTTTTTAGATTTTTTTTATTTTTATTATTTTTTTATAACTACAGCGACTGTTTGTATAATAAATAAAACTTAAAACTAGTAAAGTATAACTACCGGGACTGTTTGTGTAACAAATAAAACTTAAAAACTAACTTCAGTTACAAAAAAACTAACGGAGGTCTATTGAGTACCAACATAGTGAAACATAGGATTATTATTTACCAATTCTGTAGGTAGGATTATTAATTACCAATGGGGCAAAGGTTGGTTTATTAAAAACCAATTTTCCTAAGAAATATTACTTAGAAAAATTATTCATAATTTTTCTTTTGGCAAAACTATTTGTAGTTCCAAATTAATATATTTTCAAGTCTAACTTTAGAAAATATATATAAACTTATTTTTATCCCAAAAATAATGTATTCCAAGAAAATATACATTTTTCCCAAAAATCATATATCTTCTAAAAATTCTAAGAAAATGTATCTCTACTTCCCAAAAATAATATATTTTCTCCTTGTCGAAAATATGATATAACTTGGTAATATTTGGAAAAATCTTATTTTCCTTTTCTTGTGTCCAAAATATTATTTGCCAAAAATATACTTGTAAATGTATTTTCCGGAATATTTTATAAGCTACATTATTTCGTTCGGTTTCCCAATATTTTGTGTGCAACTTGTGTATTTATTCCTTGTGATTTTTGGTAATATTTTGGATTGTAAATTCTTGGTATTTTGTTAAGTTATATTACTTTAACCCTAAAACAATATAACTATTACACAAAGCATACAAATATTCACACACATGTGTCTTTAATATATTTGTCTAGCCATTTTTTGTCACACCCCCAAAATCCACATGCGGAGTATCACCGCTTGGAGGCGTGACTGACTAGGATCAAGCCACCAATCATATTGAACACACATAAAAGTAAACATAAATCACCCAAACAATATGAAAGGTGTTTCAAAAACCCAAGCATAGTTAAATGTTTAGCGGAAGCATAATAGTAAAACCCATAGCAAGTATTAAGTATGAAATAAAGTAAGGTTTAAAGCATGGCACACACTGCCATGTCCCACAACGACTGTTCCTCCCTATGCAAGCTCCCTGAGTACCTAATGACCTGCAAGGCATGTAGCAACGAATCAACAACAAAGTTGAGCGAGTTCACAGTTGGCTGTTTGGTTACAGTATTCATTTCATAAATCGTATGTTCGTTTTGTAAACCATGTATCATATTAATCCTTATCGTGGCCAGTCCAGGCATGTGCGATGATTAGTGGGGGCTTCCCATGTGTTACAAGACCACGCGTATCGACTGCTACGAAAATGTAAGAGGTGCCCTAAGTCAATGTCTATCAGCATTGACCCTTTGCCCATAGTCCATTAGTACACGCCCGTCCGACTGGCATGGTGTGAGGTTTGTTAAACCTAATAGCGCTATTAACTAATGACCCGCTCGCCCTAGGCCTCGGCGATTAAGTCAATAATTGAGGGACTTCCTTTGATAGAGGTGATGGTCTTAAGATCATGTACGTAGGCTTTACGTACGTGCCCTTAAATCCGAGGACAATAGTAAGTATAACTGTACGTAGGTTTTACGTACGTGCCCTTCAACCGAGGACAGTAATAATTTGTTTAATAGTAATAGTTGTACGAGTAGTTATTCAATCCCATTCCCAACCCCCTGGGAATCCCATGCCTTGGCTAGTGTGAACTCACCTTGGTTTGCTCGGTATGCTAAAGTATATGCTCACAGTTAATCAATCAGGTCCTATAGTACGCACGTGTATAAAATCAGTTTTCGTTCGTAACAATCTTGCACACAAATCTAACGTCACATAGTGCTTGGCAGTTAACATCACGTATCACGTAAGCAATTAATCAATCTCATATACTTCATGTTTCACATAAGTGTCTTTCACAGTTTATTTCACATGGTTATCCATTAACATACCAGGCCGGGTTAACAGGCTTAACAGAAAATAATAATCAACAATGTTAACCAACTAACAGAGTTACTGAATTAACAGAGTTAATCACTTAACAGAGTTAACAGATTCAACTAAACAAGGTTACTGTATCATAATCTTAAACAATATTACAACAGACGAAAACATATGCATGATGAAAACACTTGTGGGCAAAATCTCTTGGGCCGAAAATCCCCTTTGGGCCGAAATCATTTGGGCGACGAAATCATTTTGGATTTCGTCGAGGTGTAATCAAGTGGGGTGGGGGTTTTCGTCGGGTTCACCAATCATCAACATCATTATTAGCAGTTACAACCACATACGCCCTAATCATTATCATCGACATAAAGTTCATGCAATAGCATCGATTAGCACTTTTTTAAAACTTCACGCAATTCGTTTAATGCAAAGACCCTATCATCCATATATACCAACAGTGATATGAAATCATTCAACATAGAATTAATATGATTATCATATTTTAAGTTGAACATGCACTGAGATCTATACAATTTAAAATACATATAATAAGCATATGACATACTGACAACCACATGCAAGAATGAGAATAATGGCCGACAATCATGAAGTATTCTTATCTAATTGACTGCATTATCAAGGCATCACACATGCATTCATATTCATTACTCATCACTTGTATCTTAGTCAAAATCATGCTCATATCATAGCCATACATTCAGAATGAAATCGAACTTTAAACAAAAAACCACTAACCGGCTAAGAACGATTAAACAAAAGAAGTCTGACTTCGAATGAAAGAAAAGTTGTCGTCGCACACAAAGAACTCTAGGGTTTCTATACGTGTTGTGCGGTTATCGTGATATCAAAAGGGTTATCATAAACAAAGTTGGGCCGATCCCACTGTTGGGCCAAGACCTAATCTGATCTCGTTGGCCACATGTGGACGAAAACACACATGTGTTTTCATCTGGGAGTGTTTTTGGCTAGGGAATGATTTCGTGGATTCCTTGTTTGTTGTTTTTAATATCCACGAACACAATATTAATACAACACACTATTATTTACACACATGTTCATATTATTAACATACATGTTCATATTGCACAACAATATGTTAAACACACTTAATGCACACAATATATATCATATCAATCAAACATGGTTTAACATATTAGAAAGGTGTACCGTTGTGAAACAAACAAGTCGCGTAAATAAACAACTAAAACAATTAGCACGAAATTAATGCGGAGATGGAAATCGTGGAAACTCGAGTTGTCACATTTTTATTTATAAAAACCAACCTCCAATATTTGTATTTTTGTAACAAAAATTATGGCAAAGTTTATATGGAAACTCGTGGTTAAAAATGTACTTGCAATACTTGTTTGAAAAATATTTTTCTAAGTGTTTATATTTTTAGAAAATTTTGCCATAGTTCCCCCTAAAAATGGAGGTTCCCATGCTGTCAAAGCATATCATTTTCTTTTGGATATTATCACAAACAATCAACAACTCAATCAACACTTACCTAGTGCCAAAATTATGCAATTTACATAACAACATGAACTTGAACTTTCATAAAAACTTGTAGTAACTTGGTAGTGTGTTTAGTAGGTTTAGTTACCCTTTAAAATGTATTTACTTCTTTAAAAACTCCATTTTTAAAGAAGTTGGGTGTTTACAACTTCCAAACACATTTTCTAAAAATGCTTCTTTATGTAATCTTTTTGTTACACAAGTGTTTCTACACTTGTTTAACCATTAAAAATAGTGTTTGTTTATGTAAGAACCAAGTCTATGTAATTCTTGTTATTTAACTTAGTTTCTTGGGAAAACTATCTTGGAAATCATCCACTTACAAGACTTGTATTTTGTTTAAATCATCATCACATATGAAAACAAATTTTATTATTCAAGCTCATGTATACATAAAGTATGATCATCTTGGTCTTTCACAAGATCATCATCTTAACTTACTAGATCATGTGTTTAATCACAATCTAGTAGGTTCCATATGATGTCTAACATCATAAACACAAATAATCAATCATCAAGAAGCAAAACAACACTAAACAATATGGTTCATGATGGTTTAGAGCTTTATGTTAAAGATTATGTTCTTGTTCATTAATGTTCTTCAGGATTTATAACATACATCATCTTTTAACCAACTAAACAAGATGTAAAATGGTGTGTAGAAGATCTTACTACCAGCTCAAGGGCTAGGGATGAACTCTTGAAGATGAAGATGACAAATGTGATGGATAATAGAAAATGAGAAAGGTCCTTGAAGATCCACAAGCTCCAAACTTCTTGACTTAGCTTCTAACACCTTGTGATCACCTTGAAATGGTTGAACATGAAGTGAAGATGGTGGTGATGGGGGTGGTGGCTCATGGTCGTGGGTTTTAGGAATGCAGTTTTATAGTCCTTACTTCCCTACACACCATACTAGTGTAGTACTTAGTCTCTGGCCCATACTGGGTCTCAAAACACTGTCTGTTTATGTGTTGAGCTTCGTCAGCATTTTTCTGAGTTATCCGCTAACTGTGCCACTGTGCTTTGTGCATCGTTTATGTCAATATGGTTTGCATGTAATAATGATGTGACAATATGCAATATGTGATGCACATGTAAGTATAAGGTAGTAATCAGAATGCAGTTATTTGTAATTCAGCACAGTCATTAAGCACTAATCATGGTTAATTAAATTGTATGGATACCTGGATTTTTTACGGTTGTCACAGTCCCCTCATATGTTCAAACCTGTCCATCGTGTGTTCGAACCGACTCTTTGGGATTTGGTGTTTTTTTGCTTGAATCGACTCCTTTTTATTTGTCCATGGATGACAAATTTGATTATATGTGTGCGTGAATTGTTATGTAAATTCGAGTGGTGAAAAATGGTTTGAAAATGGTTGTAGATATAGGTCATTTAAAGTTAAATTTTATATAACCACATGTCCACAATGATCATAAGACCGTTCAACAATGGTCATATTTGACCAACTTTCAGCAGCTTCATCTACCCTCGAATATGTCACACCTCAACCGATGGCGGAAACATCGAGGCGAAACGTAATAGATTGCTCAAAGACAACATAATACTAAATTTGCGAAAATAAATTAAAATTCAAAATTTCATTTCACTAAATCCAAACATTATATTGTTTGGAAAGGAAATACAACAAATTGCAAGTTACAAAGACTAAAACGTAAAAATGGATAAATAAAATTTGATGAGTTTTTAAATCCACCCTAAGTAGATTTCTTGTAACGCATCATCAAACATTACCTGCAACATGTATAAAATAATCGTCAACACAAATTATGTTGATGAGCATACTAGTTTGTCTACATAGCGTAAGTATAAATAAAATCTTAATCCACATGTTAATTGTATACTAAGTCGTATAACTAGCATGCAAGAGTAAATATCAACCCAAAGTTTCCACTAGCGTAACCTTATCACCAAAGTGAATAAGACCGTAAAGATACTTAACGATGACCCAACAAACGGGGTGGTGTGCTAATCCTATAACGCTATACATGTTAAGGGAGGCTTTTTATAGTTAATGATAGATAGCATGACATAAGATTGTTCTAGCATGTATGACTATTTAGCATAATAAGTAAGCACGATAAAACATTGAGTGTTTGCATAAGATTGATTGGATGTGTGTGATTGTGTATTGAATTACGGATACATGTTGCAACCTAAATATTGTTACAGCGTAAAATGGGTCAAATATGAACTCACGGTTTGCGAAGATATTCCACAAAAAGCGAGTAAGCGGTTTTTGAAGGATATTATACAACCCTCAAAAAGGCCCGATAACAAAACGTAATTAAGACCCCGAATGCATACGACAAGAATCAGAATGATAAACGACAAAATCTAGGTTTAATCATCGTCGCGCTAAGCGACGAGGTTTGTAAAAGAGGGTCGTGTGACGTGGCGCCTCATTTTTCAACCAGAGACACGTAGCAGGCCTACATTGTGACTCATGCCACCTATGCCCTAGACTACCCCATCGCGCTACACGACTGTGATGTTGAAGATTGGTTGCGTGACACGACGACATTTAAATTCAGCTATAAGTAGAGCGAGAACTGGGCATTCAAAGTGTTCAATTATTTTCTTTCTCTCTCGAAGTATTGTCCTAATACCCGAGAACTCTAAACCCTTGAAACTCTTATCCGTAGAAAGCGTGCTAACCCTGATCACTGGTATGATATCCTGTCCGATTGATCTGAAACTAATCAACGGATGTCAAAGTGTTGCCTGAACTAGGCTATACTTTGTTAACTATGTTGAGGTTTTGATATCGTGATTATCGTTAAAGTTTGGATTGGGTTAATACACTAATATGTGTTGCATTGTATGTTTAATTAGGAATCCAGGACTTAGACCAGGAAGCGTTTACTAAAAATCCTAAATTTTAAATGTGTGTCATCCTCTTTTATCAAATGCTTTCAAAACCCTAAATGATTTTCAGTTGTTACTTATATTTACAATGATTAAGTTTTTTTATTCTGAAATTACTGCCGGTATGTGGAATTTTATATACACTACTTGATAAGCTTTGTTATTGGACAATGGGGCCAATAGTGATATGACCACAGTCACCGATAAGTGTTGCTAAATGAATAGTAATCAGTCGAGTGACAAATACTTATTTGAGTAATTGAAATATATAAACAAATGCAAAAACCCTTAATGCTGTAATTATAACATTGTGTCTTTTTATAAATTTGAATGAACTCACCAGTATTTTTCGCTGATCAAATGTTTTTTTGTAACACGTTTCAGGTGATTTACTGTGAAGAGAAGTAAAAGTGCTATTAGGTACTCCAAGCTTAAATAAGTGGTTATGTAACCTGAATAAAACGTGTTTTGAAATTAAAGGATTATCCCTGTGAAAATCCTTTATGTAAATATCGGTCTCATCCCTCAGATTTATGAAATAAATATTTCGGTGTTTTAATACTCTGATATTTTTCCTAACACCTGGTCCTAATGAAATTTCCGTTGCGATAATTTTTAAATAAACACCGGTATCACTTGTATCTGCTTACGACTCCTGCCCAGGGTGGGTGATGTCTGTCGTGAAGAACATTCAAAAACCAACAAACTCTATAGCTAGGGTAAGTCGAATATCGATCCAAGGGAGGATTGTGGAAAGCGTTATAATTGTTAAGTATTGATTAACTAATGCAGAAAAAGAAATTCTTGTGGTTTGGAGTTGTGTTTAACTAATTAAGAACTAAAAAGACAAAGTTTTTATCTGTGGAGGAAAAATGGTTCCACCAAAATTTAGGTTTTGAAGTTAGGTTTAATTATGTGTTTAATCAAAACACTCACATAGACATAAGTGTTTATTCAATTAATTAAAAGTGATAATCAACGACTAAGTACTCCGGTTAATACGTAACGAGAGGTTATCGAATGACTACCAATTACATTTACCAACCCTAATCCCATAGAAAATATATCCCGATTACTAGAACTCTCGGGAATTGAATGATCAAGAATTAAAGGTTGAAATAAAGTGCAATCGATTACAATTAACTAATTAAAACAACGGTGAAAAGCATCGAATGCTTAGATCACTGATTACAATGATTGTCAAAAACACATAATGTCGTCAAACTTACAAAAACCCTCCATCCGGAGGAAACCAAGAAAGTTTAGTCGCTCATCTCACAAGTGAAATCGCCAAAAGTTTGATAAACGGATTAAATCATGATCATGGTTGATGATTCGGTAGAAGGAATGATGGATTGAAGGTGAAAAAGCTTCAAACTTGATGCCCTAGAAGTTCCTTGGTCGTCCTTAGATGATAAGATAATGATTCCTCCATTAACAAACCCTGATATAGCTCATAAGACCTAACCGCGCATTTTTTTACATCTCCGGACCGTAAGCTACGTGTGAGGAACCGTAGCTTACGGTTCCAAAGTTCTGGTCCAAACTGACACTAACCGTAACCTACGTGTAACACCTCGTAAAATCACGTTCAATGATGTATTGACACGTGTAATAAACCCTAATTAAGTCACACGTTGAATTTGAGGGACTAATTTTGCGAAAAATCAAAAACTTTGATTTTAGAAGGACTGGAAATGTTAACATGCTTATTATAAGCCTCTGAATAACATTACATGGTAATCATATTCACAAATGGGCCACTTGTTGATCATGAGTAGCCGTTTGCGTAATTAATTGAAAGTTTGCACAACGAAGGGTTAAAAGTGTCAACATGTAAATTCTTACCTCTGAGAGACTTTTTAACAAACCGAGAGCTTCATGATAATTTATTTCACTCTCGGGAATGCCTAATATTGGCCATTAAGGTCTTTTATGCCTGTAAGTGACGTTACGCGCAACTTTGCAAGTTTGAGGGGTTAAAAGCGTCAATATGTTTAATTACACATCTGAATGACCTTTTAATGAACCCAGAGCATCGTGATGTTTAATAATACTCTCGAGAATGCCTAATATGGATTAGATAAGGCTTCGATGCTATTAAACGATGATATACGCAAGTTTGCGCATTAGAGGGACCAAAAGCGTCAACTTTTGAATCTACGCCTTTTGGTGACCATTTAAGTGAACGGGAGCGTAGTAATATTTAAACATATTCTTGGGAACACCCGTTTTGGGCCATGGAAGGCTTGGATACCATTAAACGACAATTCGCGCTACTTTGTGCGATTAAAGGACTAATTGCGTCAAACTGCAAAAGTCTATCGATTCGTGTGGTATCGGACCTTCCGGAATATGATCATAAGTTAAACATGCCCTAAATATCCCCTACATAGCTTGGAAATAGGCTTAGAGGCGTTTGGTGCACAAAAATAAACTTTTAAGTCAAGCAGGGACTAAAAGTGTCAAAAAGTGCAGAAGTTTGCATTTTCGCGCATATCTTACATTCTGAATATATCCGGACATCCAAAAATTTATGTAACCACTAAAATATTTTATTTTAGTGTTTGGCTTGATAAAATTCCATTCGTCGCGTAATTTGGATCGTTTTTCGCGTCCGTTCGTGTTTCGTCGTAATTAGTCGAACAACGTGACCGTACGGCCAAACGAACCGACATCCGACATGTTTTTGAGCATGTTTCATGTCCCCTATGTTTAGGCATCATATTAGAGCCTTGAAACGAGGTTAACGGGCCCTAGATGTGTCAGAAACGCACTTATATGATGACAAGAACCATTTCTGCAAGTTTACCAAACTTTGAACTGGGCCAGAACTTTAGGTCGGCCGCGTAAGGCCACACAGATCCCCTACGCGGGCCGCTAGAAAAGATCAGATGCAGAAAACTGGTTTTAGTTGCTGGTTTTTGCTAAAAATGGTTTCCATACTCTCATATCTCGACTCTATGGGCTGCCAACCAATTTTAAAAGTGGTTTTACACTTGTTGTCATCTGATTATAACCTCCCGGCACTTGTCACGATCCTACGAAGTTCCGAAAACTATATATAGGAGTGGGTTCACTTGCTCTTTCACACCATTCCTCCAAAACCTGCTTTGTCCCTGATTCAAGGAGGATCCTGAGCTTTTAGGAACCTTCATTCAGTCCATTGGACCCTTGTAAGTGTCCTTAACATCCTAATTTCGTTTATAATTAGTTTTATGGCCTAAAGTCAAACCCGTCGTAATTAAGGTTTGACTTAGTGATTAATCACTAATGGTCCAGTCCATTCTCGAATTGAAAGTAGCTTTGAGTTGGTAATTATGTGGGTAATAAACCCTTAAAAGGGCACCCTCTGATTCTCACTCTAACTAGGTCAATTGTCGGGCAAACTTGATTGTAAAAAGTCAACAGAAAGCTAAATTTCAAATAAACATATAATTAACAATGTAGAAGCCATGCAACCTGTTTTATCACTTATATAACTTGGTAATTAATGTAAGAACATGTCTAAACATGTTCAACCCGACAATTTTCAGTTTAAGCTCGGTTTGGGACCGAAAGTCGCTAAAGTAGACGTTTACTTTGACTTTCAGTTCTGACCCAATGTAGCATATTGTAGAAATGTCTTAGAGCTCTATTAGGACCAGGTTATAGATTAGTGTAACCCTTTGAGGTTATACAACTTCGTTCATTAGTTATTTGATTCCTGTGCATGTTTCCGTTATATGCCTAAATGTTGACCATAATGCCCTTTTGACCTTAAAACGATATTTTTGAAAATGTGAGAGGACAAAAACCTTTGTTACTGATTTATAAACTTGTCCTAAAAATTTGACATTAGTTTGAGGTCTAGATTAGGAGTTAAGCTCAATATCGTAATTAAGAAGCTTTTTATTAATTAAACGGCATGATTAGCATAAAGCCTATCTAAACCCAAATTATGACACCAAACTTTTTACCCACTGATGTAATATAATATTTTGGGATTTTTGAAGATTTTTATTTCTTTTTAAATTGAGCATAACATATGGTTCTTGCTTTAATTCGGTAATTGTCGGATATACCCTTTTTGCTAATAAAATAAGTTTTACATAATATTTTGATACCAAACTTTTTGCTACTGATTTTATATAATAAATAAGATATTTTGAACTTTATAAACTGATCAAAAACTCAGATTTCCTATTATAACCCGAAAATCACTTTAAACCGACTTTTACGCGTTTTAAACGCAGAGTCTGAGTTAAAACTATTTTTAACATATAAGACTTAATACCTACTGATGTTTTAAGTAAATTTTTATACTTTAACAATAAACAAAAGTTTTAAACTCAGATTTCTAAGTTTTACCTTTAAAGCTTATGTGAAATTACCAAAATGCCCCTACGGTGCATAATTTGGTTATAAAAGATAAATTTCACATATATGCAATACCCTACTATTATGACTTATAAAAATAAATATTTTTACTGATCTTTTCAGTCCAGAATCTCAGATTAATGTTTAACCTCTTTTATAACCCTTAAAATGACCAAAATAGCCCTACGGGGCATAATTTGAGTTTAAATTCGTTTTGGGCATAATGGAAGGTATCTTACTGATATCACGACATATTTATGGCATATTAACTTAGGAAACCTGTTCATGACTCATTTGGTTACCCGTTATGCATTTTTCGCATTCGGTACGGTTTATGTGACTAGTTTGCATAAATTGACCGAAACGGGTCAAACCTTATCATTTGGATCTCAAAATCCAGAATGTGTTTAGTTTACACATATTATACAAGTCTTCAAACTTGTCGGGTCTAAATCACACTCTATTCCGGTCTTCGCTTAATCATGCGTTTTGAACCGTATACCTTTCTTTAGGACTAACCGGTCTAAGTTTAAACTTAATTAAGACCCGTTAGGACTCTAATAGGTTATTAAAACCTTCGTTCCAGATTAGGAGCCCAGTAAAAGCTATCTGTACTTGCTGATTTGATATACGGCTGGGATTGAATTTATATTTAGCTCAGGTAAATACTTTTAACTTATTTTCCCTTATACGGGCTTGGGGTACGGTATATAAAATACCGCTTGGTCGGGCATTGAATTTTTAATCATATAAAGGTTAAATTATTAAGATGACCCGTTTAAACTGTTATGTTTGCTTAAAGTCTTTGGGGGTTAATGACCATGTCCCGGATATCCTTGGCATCATTCATTAAAATGGCCATGACCTAAGCACGGGGTGTAGGCATACACCTGCCGGTGCATATAAATAAAAAGGTATAACCGTTTGTTCGAGAATAACTCGACGCGGTAATATATCATGCGGTGTGTCTATTAATCTTTAACCCGGTATTCAGCCCAGGCTACTGAACGTATAACGAACATGTAATTCTTTCACAAGTTTATATATAAATAATTATCCCAAGTTATAAAAGATTATTTTGTGCCTTGGGCATTCAAATCAATTTTCTTAAACATTTTCAAAATGAGTCGGTTAATTATATTTACCAGTGTAAACTGACGTATTTTCCAAAAAGGCTAAGTGCAGATACTAAACGGAATAGGCTGGCTACTCCTAGCATCAATAAAGAGTCTTACACGCTTAGATGCTTAGAAATCTGTTGAACATTGATCTTTTGGTAACTTTGATCCGCCTGTGGATCCTTTACAACCGTTCTTGTAATAAATGATATTACTTTCATTCGGTTTGTAATGATATTTATCTTTTGCTTCCACTGTGCATTTAAACTGTGATAATTTGACTATGATTATATCAACTACATCACGATACTCCCCACCGGGCCCACCGGTAATACGTGGAAATATCGGGGTTTGACAGGTTGGTATCAGAGCCAACGTTTAAGTGAAGTAAACACTAGCATTTAGTGTTTAATCTCAAATGACACAGTAGCACATTCCTCAGACCTTCTGAGTCTAGACTTAACATAGGAATACTCTCATCCCTATTCAGTAAAATAGTGCTTTCGATTTTATGTATTTTGAATATGTCGCCAAGCACAGAAGCTGTCAATGGAAATTCTCCACATCCGAAGCCCAGAAATGCCAAGCTTCGTATCACGGCAAGGATAAGCGTGCAACCAGTTGGAGAAAAGACCTTTATGGGCCGATTCCCAAAACTAAACTTGTTTAAACCCTTATCCAGACTACGGAGTCCATACCAGGAGGTCCCTGAGGCTCCCATATTGAAGATGATACATGCGGATGTTATTAATCCCTATTTCTTACCTCCGAGTTTCGGAATTTCAGACTTAGAATATACCAGTCAAAACCTAATCCATGTCTTTTCCTTTAATCATTGAATCCTTGGATTCTACTTCTGCAATGGATCCTGATTTGAAATATTATTTATTCACTAAAATCTTCAGAGTCGCTACTGCATAAGATAAAGATGAAGAAACAATCAGAATAAAGGAAAGAAGACATCAGAAGACCCTCCTTCCATCATACTTCTTTTCATTTAAGTCCCTGTTTGGGCATTTAATTATTATAGTCCTTCGTGGACATATTAATTCATCAAAGTCCTTGTGGACTTACCTCTTTTGATAAGACTCCATAAATATATACGTCTACCTATTGAAAATCCCTTTGAGGATATTATCTTTTAATAATGGTCCCTTCGAGGACATTATACTTCAAATAGTCCTTTCATGGGCACACTGTTTTAATATAGTCCCCATACGGACATATGATATTTTTATATAGTCCCTATACGGACTTATAAATTTCCTTTTAGTCCTCTATGGACAAGTATGATATTAAAAGTCCTGTTTGAGGCACTATGGTAAATTTCCTAATGATTTATTGGGGGTTTTTGAAAAATTTTATATAGGTACTCATAGCGTCCTTTATCAATCATTAGTATGAATTTTATTCGAACTTTATCTATCAGCTAAATAATTTCAAAAGATCTTCTTAATGGTTTACCCTTGCCAAGTGGCAAGTCCACATTAATTGGCCAAAACTTTCGGTAGTTAAGGATAATTATTCCTTCTACTATGATAGTTAAAGGAGTTACCCCTCCTATCCAAAGGTGGCGAACTATGTTCAAGCCTCCAAGCCTATATGATCAATGCAATCATGGTAATGTTGTGTAACCATTAAGACAAATTAATCCTTGTTGACATCTAAGAACATGTTAACATTCCTGGCAGTGTGACTTGAGAAACCCCACCAGCCGTCAAGGTATTTTGGACTATGTCCAAGCCGTAAAGCCTATAGGATCGAATTTGATCTTGGCAAGTATCATCAATGTGATGATCAAAATGTAAACATCCGTTAGTGATGGAGTGCCTACGGGCTAAATTTGTTGTCTGATAAAGACAACGACAGTAGTGGTCTATGACCCCTGTCTAAGAAAATTGGACTATGTCCAAGCATAATAGTCTATATGATCATTACGATCATGACAAATATCGTCTAAATACGATGATCACATTATTTGACATCCTTTAGAGATGTTTTCGCCTACGGGCCATATCATATTGTCCATTTGTGACAAAGACAGTGGTGATCTTCTATGATTCCCTGTCCAAGGTGGTGAGTTATGCTCAAACCACATAGTCTATATGATCAATGTGATCAAGACTAATATTATCAAAAAGGATGATCACGTTTAAATATCCTTAATAATGTTTCGCCTACGGGCTATGTATAATATATTGTCCATTAGTGACATTGACATTGTGATCCTTCTGATCCCATGTCCAAGGTAGTGAGTTATGCTCAAGCCTAAATAGTCGATGTATGATCAGTGCGATCATGACTAATATCAACAGATACGGTGATCGTATTATTTTATATAGGATAATTGAAGTTCAGGCTTAGGCCTTCCTATCTTCATAGTAAGATTTTAAGACATACTTACGACCCGATGGTTATAATTTATGCATAAATTTTCGGTGCTTAGATAACAAAACTAGAGTAATACAACAAGCACATGGTGGATACGCCGCTGGTACTTGCTATGTATAGGTATGTTTATTGTATTACCCTTGATGGCGTTATCCTGAGTCACCATTAGAGATTGTGCCGCCTATGGGCTATATACTATGTTGTCCATTAGAGACATTAATAAGTGTGACCGTTATGGTCCATAGTCAAAGGTGATGGGCAATGCCCAAGCCTTATAGTCTATAAGATCGATAAGATCAAGACTAATATACTCAATGACGATAATTATATATATCTATATATACATGTATGTATATATGAAAACATCCATTAGTGATGTCCTATGATTTGCCCGCCTAGTACCTAAATAAATCATCTTTCAGAACGACGACAGTTGTAGTCTATGACCCCCTGTCCAACGGTGAAGAACTAGATTCAAATCTTAAAGCCTCTGATCTAATAAGACTACGGCTTATAAATTAATGTCCTCCGTGACAGGTTTTTGTTGCCATATCTTATATTGTCCTTTGCGACTAGGCCTTCGTGCCATATGATTATAGAGTCCTTCCTGACGGACTCATGCTTCATATTTTAGAAAGCCATTATGGCAAGCCTTCGAGCTATCTAAAATCATCAATATGACAAAAACAGTTGTGACATTTTAATCCCCTGTCAAAAGGGTAATGGACTCGGTCCAAACCCTAAAGGCCATTGATGGTCCTTTTGTGACCTAGGCTGAATGTAATTAATGTACAATCAAATAACATTCATTAGGAATGTTCATACCCTATTAGCTTTTATAGTTTAATAATACCATGGCTAATGTATATTAGGTCGTCAGCGTGATGACTCATTGTTTAATTTTGGCGTTTAGTGCCAAGCTTCAAGTATGGAAAACTTGAGTGAGACAAATAACAGTCGCATTACAGATGATGTGACAAATGCTAATGATGCAACAAATGTGAACCTCAAGGTTAATATGATTGACGCAACGGTTAGAAAGGCTATGAGAAAGGTCATGAATAGGTTCAAAGAGCAGAATGCACTAGCTCTAAATCATATTTCCTCTGATCATGAAAAAGAGCTTTGTTCATACTTCGAATGCGGAAAATGAACCAAATAAGATGATATATATAGTAAGGAGCCCCATTCCTCTAAAGGACGTACTTAAAATACTTCATCTCTGGCAAATCAAGAGACTTTAATGGCGAAAAAGGGGCTATTGATTGCATGAAATTGTTGGATGAAATCGAAACCATTATGGACATCAGCGGTTGTGCTGGGAAAGACATTGTGTGATATGTGTCACAGTTATTCAAGGGCAGTGCCCTTAATTTGTGGAAGACTTTAATAAGATTACAGGAAGAATACTCTTACACAATTTGGGATGGTCCAAGTTCATGGACTAAACAGAAAAACCGATTGACTACGACACGGAATGGAAAAGGTGGAATAAGAATTTTCTGACCCTCACCATGTAGGAACTAGACTGTCGACAGAATGTTACAGACTTTAGTTATTATCCGAGATAGTGCCCTATTCGGTTAACCCAAAATCTAAGCTTAATGCATTAATTATTGGTGGTTTAGCATCGGTAATAAGAGAGCACATTAAGGTTTTAAAAGCCTGCTTCTTATAAATCCATTATGGAGCTATCTCAACTATTCACGTTATATAGATTAAGAAATAAACCAGTCAAAGCTGAGACTGCCCTAAAACTATCAAAGATTTTACAGCTAAGTATAGAAGGATTAAGAATGGAGGTGCTTAAACCCTCCTGATGAATGTTAGAGGCAGTTCGTATCAATAATGACACCAGATAAATCCCTTATTGTGATTTTATTGCTAAGAGTTACGTTTGGATTCAGGTGCTACTGAGTCTCTCATAAGACCGCAAGCTTTGCAAACTTTTAGAATTTTCCTATAAGAACCCCAGATATTAAGTGTAAGGTAAAACTTACAGGCGAAATCATAGGAACCATCTCTTCTTTTCCTGTCAAGAGTCTTCATTCGTAAAATCTAAAGTACTCTTTCACCAGATCGGGTACAATGATATATGTTATTTTATTTTTGTTATATCCTTGATTTTTATCAACTGCGAATGCTAGACTATGCTCGATAAAGGAGCCATATGAGGATTTGCGTATCCTAGTGCGTCCCATATATTGCTTCCATGCCTGATCAGTATGGAGGTTTAATGCATGGAACCACTGAGATATCCCGATGGTCATATGGTACTAAAGTTGGCTAATGGTATTCAAAGAAGATATCCTTTATAGGAGTGTCCAAGTAAGTGCCACTAATTAAGACATCCATGCATTCATAAAGTAAATGTGTCATTTATCTGACATGAGTATTGATGGATGAACTGAAGCCTGAGATTTAGAATACCTCAGTAATCTCGGTATGTTTTGGTTATCCCTCCAAGGAATCACTCTGTTTTTACCCTGTGAGGCTAGTAGAGTTAAGAAAAGCATCCCGCTTAGGGCTACATTATTGTAAAAGCTCCATATCAGTTAGTACCAACAATAACGGAAGGATTGAAACCCTAATCATATAAGTTTCAAGATAAAGCTTCTCGAAGCCAAATTCATAATTTTGAGAGCTCCGACATTATTATTTTAGAAAGACGATTTGTTTTGCTTATGCATTGATTAACGCAACCATATTTAGGCAACAACTAAGAACCGCCATCAGCTGCCCAGGATCGTCGATTTGTTTGACTAACTGTAAGGAATAGTTATTCCTTAAGATTGGTTTAAGTGGTAGTTGGAATGACTATCTCACCTTAAATAAGCTCTCATATAACAAATGGTTGTTACACAAGTGTCAAGGACTGCTCCTTTGGAGACCTTGTATAAATGAAATGACAAACGTCTGTTTGATGGATAGGACTTTAGTAAGTCAAAATAACAGGATCTGGAAGTTACCCTGGAAACGACGGATAAGATCATATAAATTTATGATCGTCTAGAAGCTGCCAGTAATCGGCAGAAAAATCTATGATTGATGAAGGTCGCAACCCTCTTAAGTCCTTAATAAAGAATAGGGTTCAAATTGAAGGTATCACCCTAAAAGGGGTATGCTGAATTTTTTTTTTAAATTATCGGACTGGCTAAGCTCTGATATATATAGAATCATTCGAGGAAATCGAACATATCAAGATTTGGTAACCTATAAGCTAAAACTTACTTGAGGAGCTTGATGGAAATCAAGGTGTCCCACACTAAGTGATTAAAGGATGTGTTTCGCCGATAAGTCAGGAGCATTGTCACATAACGATATGTAGACTAATGAAAATTTATGGTTCGATGAGAAACCCGTATCGATTGAGGATCGACAGGTAAAGTAGCTCCAAAAGAAAGTATGTACCTATTGTATAGGTCAACCGAGATGCCCTAAGAGGCCCAAATATGCGATGGATGTTAAGTCCATGATACGTTAGAAGATATTTCCATTACTTTGGCAAATCTTGAGGTCGAGATTTCTTTTAAGGTGGTGAGGATGTAACACCTCGAAAAATCACGTCCAATGATGTATTGACACGTGTAATAAACCCTAATTAAGTCACACGTTGAATTTGAGGGACTAATTTTGCGAAAAATCAAAAACTTTGATTTTAGAAGGACTGGAAATGTTAACATGCTTATTATAAGCCTCTGAATAACATTACATGGTAATCATATTCACAAATGGGCCACTTGTTGATCATGAGTAGCCGTTTGCATAATTAATTGAAAGTTTGCACAACGAAGGGTTAAAAGTGTCAACATGTAAATTCTTACCTCTAAGAGACCTTTTAACAAACCGAGAGCTTCATGATAATTGATTTCACTTTCGGGAATGCCTAATATTGGCCATTAAGGGATTTTATGCCTATACGTGACGTTACACGCAACTTTGCAAGTTTGAGAGGTTAAAAGCGTCAATATGTTTAATTATACCTCTGAATGACCTTTTAATGAACCCAGAGCATTGTGATGTTTAATAATACTCTTGAGAATGCCTAATATGGATTAGATATGGCTTCGATGCTATTAAACGATGATATACGCAAGTTTGCGCATTAGGGGGACCAAAAGCGTCAACTTTTGAATCTACGCCTTTTGTTGACCATTTAAGCAAACGGGGGCGTAGTAATATTTAAACATATTCTTGTGAACACCCGTTATGGGCCATGGAAGGCTTGGATACCATTAAACGACAATTCGCGCTACTTTGTGCGATTAAAGGACTAATTGCGTCAAACTGCAAAATTCTATCGATTCGTGTGGTATCGGACCTTCCGGAATATGATCATAAGTTAAACATTCCCTAAATATCCCCTACATAGCTTGGAAATAGGCTTAGAGGCGTTTGGGGCGCAAAAATAAACTTTTAAGTCAAGCAGGGACTAAAAGTGTCAAAAAGTGCACAAGTTTGCATTTTCGCGCATATCTTACATTCTGAATATATCCGGACATTCAAAAATTTATGTAACCACTAAAATATTTTATTTTAGTGTTTGGCTTGATAAAATTCCATTCATCACGTAATTTGGATCGTTTTTCGCGTCCGTTCGTGTTTCGTCGTAATTAGTCGAACAACGTGACCGTACGGCCAAACGAACTGACATCCGACATGTTTTTGAGCATGTTTCATGTCCCCTATTTTTAGGCATCATAGTAGAGCCTTGAATCGAGGTTAACGTGCCCTAGATGTGTCAGAAATGCACTTATATGATGACAAGGACCATTTCTTCAAGTTTACCAAACTTTGAACTGGGCCAGAACTTTAGGTCGGCCGCGTAAGGCCACACAGATCCCCTACGTGGGCCGCTAGAAAAGATCAGATGCAGAAAACTAGTTTTAGTTGCTGGTTTTTGCTAAAAATGGTTTCCATACTCTCATATCTCGACTCGATGGGCTGCCAACCGATTTTAAAAGTGGTTTTACACTTGTTATCATCTGATTATAACCTCCCAACACTTGTCATGATCCTACGAAGTCCCAAAAACTATATATAGGAGTGGGTTCACTTGTTCTTTCACACCATTCCTCCAAAACCTGCTTTGCCCCTGATTCAAGGAGGATCCTGAGCTTTTAGGAACCTTCATTCAGTCCATTGGACCCTTGTAAGTGTCCTTAACATCCTAATTTCGTTTATAATTAGTTTTATGGCCTAAAGTCAAACCCGTCGTAATTAAGGTTTAACTTAGTGATTAATTACTAATGGTCCAGTCAATTCTCGAATTGAAAGTAGCTTTGAAATGGTAATTATGTGGGTAATAAACCCTTAAAAGGGCACCCTCTGATTCCCACTCTAACTAGGTCAATTGTCGGGTCAAACTTGATTGTAAAAAGTCAACAGAAAGCTAAATTTCAAATAAGCATATAATTAACAATGTAGAAGCCATGCAACCTGTTTTATCACTTATATAACTTGGAAATTAATCTGAGAACATGTCTAAACATGTTCAACCCGACAATTTTCAGTTTAAGCTCGGTTCGGGACCGAAAGTCGCACAAGTAGACGTTTACTTTGACTTTCAGTTCTGACCCAATGTAGCATATTGTAGAAATGACTTAGAGCTCTATTAGGACCAGGTTATAGATTAGTGTAACCCTCTGAGGTTATACAACTTGGTTAATTAGTTATTCGATTCATGTGCATGTTTCCGTTATATACCTAAATGTTGACCATAATGCCCTTTTGACCTTAAAATGAGATTTTTGAAGATGTGAGAGGACAAAAATCTTTGTTACTGATTTATAAACTTGTCCTAAAAATTTGACATCAGTTTGAGGTCTAGATTAGGAGTCATGCTCAATATCGTAATTAAGAAGCTTTTTATTAATTAAACGACATGATTAGCATAAAGCCTATCTAAACCCAAATTTCGACACCAAACTTTTTACCCACTGATGTAATATAATATTTTGGGATTTTTGAAGATTTTTATTTATTTTTAAACTGAGCATAACATAGGGTTCTTGCTTTAATTCGGTAATTGTCGGTTATACCCTTTTTGCTAATAAAATAAGTTTTACCTAATATTTTGATACCAAACTTTTTGATACTGATTTTATATAATAAATAAGATATTTTGAACTTTATAAACTGATCAAAAACTCGGATTTCCTATTATAACCCAAAAATCACTTAAAACCGACTTTTACGCGTTTTAAACGCAGAGTATGAGTTAAAACTATTTTTAACATATATAAGACTTAATATCTACTGATGTTTTAAGTAAATTTTTATACTTTAACAGTAAACAAAAGTTTTAAACTCGGATTTCTAAGTTTGACCTTTAAAGCTTATGTTAAATTTCCAAAATGCCCCTACGGTGCATAGTTTGGTTATAAAAGATAAATTTCACATATATGCAATACCCTACTGTTATGACTTATAAAAATAAAAATTTTTACTGATCTTTTCAGTCCAGAATCTCATATTAATGTTTAACCTCTTTTATAACCCTTAAAATGACCAAAATACCCATACGGGGCATAATTTGAGTTTAAATTCGTTTTGGGCATAATGGAAGGTATCTTACTGATATCACGACATATTTAAGGCATATTAACTTAGGAAACCTGTTCATGACTCATTTGGTTACCCGTTATGCATTTTTCGCGTTCGGTACGGTTTATGTGACTAGTTTGCATAAATTGACCGAAACGGGTCAAACCTTATCATTTGGATCTCAAAATCCAAAATGTGTTTAGTTTACCCATATTATACAAGTCTTCAAACTTGTCGGGTCTAAATCACACTCTATTCCGGTCTTCGCTTAATCATGCGTTTTGAACCGTATACCTTTCTTTAGGACTAACCGGTCTAAGTTTAAACTTAATTAAGACCCGTTAGGACTCTAATAGGTTATTAAAACCTTCGTTCCAGATTAGGAGCCCAATAAAAGCTATATGTACTTGCTGATTTGATATACGGCTGGGATTGAATTTATATTTAGCTCAGGTAAATACTTTTAACTTATTTTCCCTTATACGGGCTTGGGGTTTGGTATATAAATTACCGCTTGGTCGGGCATTGAATTTTTAATCATATAAAGGTTAAATTATTGAGATGACCCCGTTTAAACTGTTATGTTTGCTTAAAGCCTTTGGGGGGTTAATGACCATGTCCCGGATATCCTTGGCATCATTCATTAAAATGGCCACGACCTAAGCACGGGGTGTAGGCATACACCTGCCAGTGCATATAAATAAAAAGGTATAACCGTTTGTTCGAGAATAACTCGACGAGGGATTATATGATGTGGTGTGCCTATTAATCTTTAACCCGGTATTCAGCCCGGGCTACTGAACGTATAACGAACATGTAATTCTTTTACAAGTTTATATATAAATAATTATCCCAAGTTATAAAAGATTATTTTGTGCCTTGTGCATTCAAATCAATTTTCTTAAACATTTTCAAAATGAGTCGGTTAATTGTATTTACCAGTGTAAACTGACGTATTTTCCAAAAAGGCTAAGTGCAGGTACTAAACGGAATAGGCTGGCTACTCCTAGCATCAATAAAGAGTCTTGCAAGCTTAGATGCTTAGAAATCTGTTGAACATTGATCTTTTGTTAACTTTGATTCGCCTGTGGATCCTTTACAACCGTTCTTGTAATAAATGATATTACTTTCATTCGGTTTGTAATGATATTTATCTTTTGCTTCCGTTATGCATTTAAACTGTGATAATTTGACTATGATGATATCAACTACGTCACGATACTCCCCACCGGGCCCACCGGTAATACGTGGAAATATCGGGGTGTGACACTACGGCCTGGGAACCGTAGGTTACAGTTCCTAAGTTCTAGTCACTTCCTTGTCAAAACATGCCAACCGTAAGCTACGTTTAATGAACCATAGCCTACGGTCGCCGAATTATATCACCATTTCACCTTTATAAAAAACTTTCATTTAAAGACCAATCACCCCCTATACTTTGTTCTTTCTCGTTCCTTGCATCTTCAAGTCACATTTTCAATCGAACACATTCCAAATCCATACCGAAAGCTGTAATGGCCATTCCCATGCACTCCAACTCATCTTTAAGCCTAGTAACTCCTCTGAATTACATATTTAACCTGGAAAACAATGATTTCTTGTAGTTATCTTATTCCACGCAAATAAACACACAAAATACATATAAATCTCACAATTTAAGAACATTTAAGCTCGGGTTTCACCCTCTCCATCAGTGGGGTCGGGGGTTGTGACAGATAGGATCATCAAAGTTACCTTACAAGGTAAACAAAGGTGTATGCATTTATGGAGTTTAATGATGGAATGTATTGGGAATATATAGGTATGAAAGTACATAAAACATATCTTGTCTATATAACTATTTGGACATTATTTTTCATTTGTGTTTTTCATGAGTGTTACACTCATTAGATGTCCAAAATAAGGAGTCTAAGACTTATTATGGTTTGGTTTTGGATTTAAATATTGTAGGTATATACATAGATTATCATTACATCTATGGTCAAGTATTTGTCATGAATTAGAGGTAGGGTAATCCACTAACTTCAAAAATTCACCATGGCACAAATCACCAACATGGATGATTCGGATGGTCATGAATACAAGTATGAAGAACATAAATGAACTATCTGATTAACTAAGTAATCAAGTGAGTATAATTAGATGAGTGCTTCCAACCTGCTTATGGTTGGAGACTTGGTGTAGTTTGTTCAATTAAGAAAATGGAGGTGTGTGACCTCAAATTTTTCTGGAATCATACCTTAACACAAGTCCCTCAACAATAGAACTTGTTGGTAACTCGGTTTGGTGTGCAAAAGTTTCAATAAACAAAGTAAAGTGAAGACAAGTTTAAAAGTTTAACAAAAATCATTGGAACTAAAAAATGGTGCCATACCTTCTTTTTTTTACCTTGGTGAATATGTGGTAATGCTTCTAAAGGTTATCCAAAGAAGGAGAAGAAGAAAAACAAAAGGAAAAGTGCAACAAGCTTAAAACTCACTTATTTTGAACTTAGAATAATCTGCCTAAGTTGAAGAATTTGGTGATTATCGGAAGTTAGAGAGAGTGTTTGGAGTGTGGAAATGTTTATAATGTGGTATGAGGTTGTATTTATAGTTGGGATTAGGGTTTGGGTGTTAAATAAGGTAGTTGGGGTTGAAAGGGGGAAATGGGGCCAAAATTCGTGAAATTACAAAGCTGCTGCCAGACTAGTCCCTTGCTGTTGGGATTGAACCCTGCCTGAGGAACAGATAATGAAAGCCAAAACCGGATCATGACAGTGGATTCACAATAAGCAGCAGTTTACACTAAGTCTTCTCCCTTGATAGTAATTATAAAATCTGATGGTCTTGCATCCACTGCCCGGATACAACTGCTGCTGTTCTTCTAACTACTGATGAAGCCAGAAGACTGCTGAGAACTAAGCACTGCTGGTACAATCTACTGATGACAAAGCACTGCCCAATCAAGGACTGATCAACCTTGAGGAAAGCACTAACATAAAGAGAGAGCAGTAGTTTAGTATATCATATGTTTCATGTATAGTCAGTAGTTAAGGTTTAGCAGTGTTTGTATAAGACCAGTAGATACAGGTTGTTAGACTGTTAGACGTCACTTTCATGGTGACGTCAGCTGAGATGCCTCAGCAGTTTGGATTGTCTATAAATGGAACAGTACTCTGTATTGTTACATTTGATCGTTTTGAGTGAGTTCTTCTCCTCAATTCAATCCTTTCATCTTGTGCAACCAACCACTGGAGTATCAGGTTGAGGGGGAGCTTAGTTTGTAAGCATGCTTGTAATCTTTTGAATTGCTTTGTAATCTTTTGACTGATGAAAAGCATTTGTTTATCTAAACTATTTTCTTCATTGATTGTGTTTATAAAGTTTGTAATTATTTCCGCTGCACTTAAACTCTATTAAATTCTATTTGATCCGTTCTAATTATACAAACAAACACAATCATGAGAGCCTCCGATCCTAACAATTGGTATCAGAGCCTGGACAGTCAAATTCGATCTAACAATCAATTTGACATAACAGTTCGGCTCATAATTCATTGATACTAAGGTTGGGTGCATTTAGTTGAAAAACAGAGTACCGAGTAAACCATGTTCAAAGTGGTTATTCAAAAACTCTGTAAATCAACCAAGATGTCATATGACACACAAATCTGTGATGTCACTGTATTAGATGACAAAGTTGAACCTCATATTAACAAAAGCCTATGTTCATAAAAACATTAGCGTTTTTGCTAACGTATAAAGAGGGAAATTAAATCTTTAGTCATTAGATCTTATGTGTTGAAAATAGGTTAAGATCCTCAAAAGGAACAAATCAACTCTGTTAAAATACATTAAGGAGTCAAGATAGTCTGTATCTTATGTAATGTGAGATTGGTCAAAATTTTGTAAAAATATGGCTAAACCTCTTAAAACATTACTGCAAAATGATTCTGGATTAAGTATTCCTTCAATAAACACCTCCCAGTAAGTATTTCATTACTTATGAATGGGAAGGGTAAAAAGGGAAGAAATTTTTTTCATAAAAACTCAGAAGTGTGTTTTATCTCAAAACTTTTGAAGTCAGAAGAAAAGAGTATAAACGTAAAACACTTTAGAGTCAAAAGTTGGGGTAAAAATGGTCATCAAATCAACTATGTGCAGTCATTGGTTCAGGAAAAGGTTCAGGTAACCATAGTATTTCCAGTGAATAAGCTTTCAAAAGAGGACTAGACAAACTTTTCTAAATAATCACGTAGTAACAAAGTCTATAACAGGATTTTGAAAAACTCATGTGAACATGTGTCCTCATTTCTGTTTGTTAATCAATCAACAAGAAAATGGTACCAAACAGTGGACAAAATGCAGTTAAAATTCATACCACTGTCTTCAACCACTGACCATTCTCATAAACTTGAGCATGAGATGATTATGTGCTTTATTGTTGTTTTATCAGGTTCTTTTGGTGTTGTTTTTAGAAAATCCTTTAATTTTTTTTTCCTAAAAAGGATTTTCTCGAATAAAGCAGGATATATTATTCTCGATTTTTTTGGAATGATATATTTTGAACTTTTACTGGTTTCTGATAGTAAAAGTTTCAATCTCCTGTCAGGATAGATAACCTTTATTTTTGTTGGTTAAATTATCCTCAAGCAGATCAAAAGAAAATGGTATAGTTGTCAAGGTCATGACAAACTCAAGTTTGTTCTTACTTTATAAAAGGGATTGATTGTCAACAGATCTTAAAATACTTGGGCACTCATGTTTTAATTCAAATATTATAACAAGGATGAGTTGCCTTGGTATAAAGTCTACATCATCTAGGGTACTAAACCACTGTCAGAAATTTGAAAAAGCTTCAAAATGTGCAAATGACTTGTGGTAAAACCATGAATGAAAATTCATGTAAAAGTTGCTGATATAATGTGTTTTCAAATCATCACCATTATTTTACCTCTAACCACTGTGTTGTTCAAACATCTTTTTACTAAATACTGTCCACTGCTGAAAGTCAGCCACTGATCCTTCATTTTTCTTGGCAAGCACTGATGCTTAAAATCAGTGTCTTATCCACTGATATACTATCTACTGATAGTAAAAATCATCCACTGATGTCACATTATTACCGTTGTAACTACTGATGCTTGGTACATCAGTGGCTCTCAAAACAACTGTTCTCCATTTTTCATCCATATCATCAGAGGTTGACACGTGGTCAGTTTTTAGCCATCAGATCCTAATAACCGCTGCCACATCAGCGATCATTTTTTCCCCTAAATAAAACCTTGATCAAAACCCAAACAGGGTTTTACACTGTCGAAATTGAATTCTAAAAATTCTCTTCTCAAAGCAATTTCCAAACCCTCCATCTCAAATCATTCTATGTTCTTCTTCTTCCTTTTTCAAAATGACGAAATCAAAATCAAAACCAAAATCACCATCATCTTCCAAAGAGGTCGATCAAACGGCCGCTGAATCCATTGAGATACCATACAAATCCCCTCACAACTATTTGGGTCTACTTACAAAACCCTCAAACAACCACACCTTCGATTCCGTCATCGACACACTATCTGAATCAAAGTACAAAACTTTGTTGTTAGCAGATGCTCCCATTTACTTGCAAACCCAGAGAGAGTTCTGGAAAAATGCTACGCTTGAGAAACAAGATGATAAAGTAGTAGCCATAAACTCCTCGATACAGGGTAAAGCGATTCAAATTACTCTGCTATCAATCTCAGAAGTCTTCAAACTCGATGATCAGAAAGGTAAAACTTCCTTCGATAAAAACGAGTTGAAAGCTGATTTTCTGAAAAGGGGATATGCAGAACAATCAAAGGTAGATACCTTACAAAAAGGTTACTTCCCTTCTGCACCAAGGTTTTTATTCCACACACTTTTGTCGTGTGTTTCAAATAAAACAACAGCGTTTAACGAAATACCATTAAAGATTCAATGCCTGGGCTATGCTATTTTAAATAATAAAGATTACAACTACTCCCAGGAGATCTTTAATGACTTGGTAAAAAACGTTGATAGCAAAGCATTTTTACTTTTTCCAAGGTTTCTAAGCTACTATTTTAAACAAAAATTTGAAAAAGAAAATGAAAATTTGCTCAAACAAGGTGTCTATTTTCAAATAAAAAGTTTAACACCTGAAACATTCACTAGAATGTTGACACCAATAAAAACAAAAGCAGAGGTGTCTGAGCAGAATTTAGCAGTTACCACTGCTCCTCAGACATCTGCTGCTGAGCCCACTGCTCCAGGTGATCATAGCAGCACTACCACTGCTTTGAAACCCACACCTGCCACTACCAAAAAGGCCAAAAAGAAAACATCCAGAAAACCCACCAAACCCAAAACAAAGGCAACTCTGGAGGATGAGATCCCAGAGCAACTGCCAGTGACAAAAAAAATGTCACCACAAACCAGTGCTGCTACTTCCTCACAGCAGTTGGTAGAAAGATCTCCACCATTGCCTAAAACTCCTCCTGCATCCTCACAAAAGGATCAGGTTGTAAACACAGGGACCCCACAATATGAAGCTCTGGACCCAATCGGATCCATCTTCCTCAGTCCTGATCCCAAGGACATGTCTCTTTCAACTCCCATACCCTCACCAATAATATTACCACAATCCATGCTACCTTTGTTGCATGCATTTGTTATAGCTCAGACACAAACCAGTTCCTCTCAATCACTCATCAAAGAGAGTACACTCCAAAAAGTGACTGGGTCTGATGCTTATACCTCTGCTATCCCAGCAACAACTGAGGAGGTTACACCCCCCGAGTTACAAGTAACACTAGGTGGTAGTTCAAGTGGAGCAGCAACTACAACTGATGGATCAACAGATCTTCAGTTGGACAGTTGTTTCATTAGTAAGACTCCCTTGAAGGCAATTTCTTCCATAGCACCATCGGTAACCACCAGTGAGTTGGTTCTAACCACTGGTACCATCAAAGGTTTATCAAGTGCTGAAGAAAGAAGTCCCCAGTACCAAGAACAAGGGGCATCAATGGGTGATTTTTGGGACTCAATTCCTAAGTCGCACATTGGTACAACCACTGCTGGTGGGGATTCAGATGATCCCATTAAAATGGGTGATGATTCAAAATATCAGGAATTGACGGGCAGAGTTGAAAAACTCGAAACATCAGTTGCTAAGATAAAGGATATGGTGCAGCAGCTGCTAAAAGCTCAAAAAGCACAATCCACTGCTGCTCCAGCTCAAGCATCTGCACAACCTGCACTTGCTCCAAATGAGCTGTGGAATATTTTCTAGCCCTTACTTGAAAAACAAAAGCAGATGGCTGATCAGCAGCATGAGATACATGTGAAAATGTTGACAAACATGGTGGAGTCGAGATTTAAAGATACTCAAGCAGACATTAAAGCTATCAAGGCTCATCTCCAAAGCACTTCTGGAAAAGTTCCCTCTACTATCCTTTTTATGGATAACCCCCTTGCAGATAATGCCAAAAAGGGGGAGAATGTCAAACAGTTGAAGAAAAAGGGAATTGAAGATGGTCTGTATGTTGAACCAGAACAAGGACAACAGCCATCTAAAATCTCAAAAGATTCAAAATCTCAAACTTCCATCCAAACAGCTGATACAGCAGTAGTTACAAAAACTGTTGTCAGTAGCCAAATAGCTGTCATCTCATCAACACACACAACTTCACCACACACCACCAAAACCACTGCCATACCACCATTTCCTGCCAAAAAGCAGAAGACAACAGATGTTACAACATCTGTTGTAATGACAATAGTGGTTGAAGCACCAGTTGTTTCAACAACTGCTAGTCAAACACAAACCACTGCCATTCAATCTCAAACCACTGAGCCACCCAATACATTATCAGCCTCTCCTACAATAAAAAGGAGAAGGATTCTCATACCTGATGATTCACCACCACCATCACCACCATCAAAAACTACCTCCCCACCTTCAACCCCTGCTCAAAAGCAGAAGACATCTACTGACACATCAGTAGTTGTAATGACAACAGAGGTTGAAACACCAGTTGTTTCAACAGCTGTTAGTCAACCATCCACCACTGCTCTCATCATTCCTACATCACAATCAAAACCCTCTTCATCCGCAAAGCTCTACACCAGAAAAAGAAAACTTACTCAGCCAAATGAGGACAAATATATCCCACTGCTGCAAAATATCTGTTGGAACTAGAAGCTATAAAAAATGAGATGAGGTAATTCTACACTGATGATGATCCTTCAAACAGAAGATTTCCTTCACTCGTTGGCTTCATAGTTCCAGAAGACATGGATGAATATCTTGAGCTCAAAGCAAGACAGGCTAAGATAAGAGCCAAGGTTGAATGTGAAGGTCAAGGTGATGAAGCCATTGCTGAATGATTGGAACTTCTGCTCACAAAAGTCAAACAAATAAAAGATTTTTCACAAGAGCTGAGCAAAGAAAAGGCAGATCAACGAAAAGAGATGAGAAGAAAACTTCTTGCATACATCATGCAAGAAAAATTTTATCCTGCTGAAGAAAACCAATTTGAAGAATGGCCAATAGTGGCTTTAAAGCATGAGGCTGATAGGATTGATAGAATCAAGAACGACCCTAGAAAGAAGAAAAATGCTCCAAATTGGAGCAAATACAAAAAGCTCATCACTGACCTAATAGCTGAATACAAAAGAAAGAAACAGGAGTTGGTGGATGCAAAAGTGGACACTGCCAATGCCATATCAAAATGGTCAAAGCAGCATACTTATGAAGCCTATGAAAGGCTGAAGAAAAGGAAGATAACTGTTTCAGGCACTTCAAAGAAACATGAACAAATGATGAAGCTTGAACAACAGATTGAAAACCTCAAAACACTGTTCCAGTCAACAGAAAATCCTATTCTTGTGTCAAAACGAGAAGAAGGAGAACAGCTGACTAGTGAAGAGGTAAAGGAAAAGGAAGCTGAGTACTTCACAGAAACCATCATGAAAATGGGTCTAAAAGAAGAAAGCTCAGAAAAACTTCAAAACCTTTTTAAGAAGGTGTTAACTAAGCCTGCATCACTAAATACTTCAGAAGTTTCAGACATTGAGCCAGATCAACAAAAGAGACAGGAGCAGATAGAAAAGGAGACTGCAGAAGACATAGCTGCAACAAACAATGTCATTGAAATGGCCTTCAAACGAATGTCTGAAAGTCTGCAAGTTTTCACAAGGCCAACATCTCCCAACTCATCTTCAAATAAATCTCTCCCAAGAAACCCATTTGGTTTAAAAATACTAAAGTGGCTCTCTGATCAAAAGACCCATGTATTGACTCTGGTCAGAATCAATGGTGAAGTGAAGCATATATCAAGGAATCAAGCACTAGGCCTGGGTATTGAAGATCTACAAGATCTCCTTGAGCTTACACTGTGTCGGGATGAAGATGATACAAGTTCCCAGGATTTTGAGCTGAAATTTAAAGAATATGTCAAAGAACTTCTGATGAGGAATAAAGATCCAGAATAATGAAGGGTTTTGGCATTATCTGTTCCAGGGGGAGATTGTTGGGATTGAACCCTGCCAGAGGAACAGATAATGAAAGCCAAAACCGGATCATGACAGTGGATTCACAATAAGCAGCAGTTTACACTAAGTCTTCTCCCTTGAAATTAATTATAACATCTGATGGTCTTGCATCCACTGCCCGGATACAACTGCTGTTGTTTTTCTAACTACTGATGAAGCCAGAAGACTGCTGAGAACTAAGCACTGCTGGTACAATCTACTGATGACAAAGCACTGCCCAATCAAGGACTGATCAACCTTGAGGAAAGCACTGACATAAAGAGAGAGCAGTAGTTTAGTATATCATATGTTTCATGTATAGTCAGTAGTTAAGGTTTAGCAGTGTTTGTATAAGACCAGTAGATACAGGTTGTTAGACTGTTAGACGTCGCTTTCATGGTGACGTCAGCTGAGATGCCTCAGCGGTTTGGATTGTCTATAAATGGAACAGTACTCTGTATTGTTACATTTGATCGTTTTGAGTGAGTTCTTCTCCTCAATTCAATCCTTTCATCTTGTGCAACCAACCACTGGAGTATCAGGCTGAGGGGGAGCTTAGTTTGTAAGCATGCTTGTAATCTTTTGAATTGCTTTGTAATCTTTTGACTGATGAAAAGCAATTGTTTATCTAAACTATTTTCTTCATTGATTGTGTTTATAAAGTTTGTAATTATTTTCGCTGCACTTAAACTCTATTAAATTCTATTTGATCTGTTCTAATTATACAAACAAACACAATCATGAGAGCCTCCGATCCTAACACTTACGGAGCATATGGTCTTCTATATGCGGTTTGTAAGGATCTAAGAAAATGCCAAAATTCATTTTAGGTCCTTGTGGTTAGGTTTGGTTATTTTTTTGGTGCTCCTAACACATAGTTAAACTTGTTTTAGACATTTTAAGGTGTACATAAGCATGTGTAATGCATAAACATGTATGAATATCGTTCCGAGAAAATATAAACTTAATATATGGCTCGGTTGTTGAATTAAAATGTGTATTCGGTGATTGTTTATGTATTATGCATGTATGGTTAAATAAGAATGATATAAAATACGATTTCTATTATGATCAAGTCTTGAAATTACAAGGATTGAAATTGAAACTTTGAAATAAAAATTAATGAAAAATAATTGGTAAATACGGAACTTTACAGAATCGGGACCGCCAAGCCTACCTGTATGGGTTGCGACATGTACCCGACGAGGGTAACAAGCCTCGAATTGAACCCGATTGACTCCCCCTTGTGACACCTGGGTCACTTCAACCATCATACAAATACAAAACCAATGAAATATTGTGTTTCATACTTGGGATTTGTATAAATATGTGTATCATTTGCACATATCAATTCTTGTTCGATTTCGAGCTCTAAATCGCTTTCTTGAAGGTTATACGCGAACTGATGCGTAAATATAACCAGTTTAATGCAACAAACACTCCAGAATAGTGACATAGGCTTAACATACCTTAAATAACCTTTACATAACTTAGAAATAAGTTTTGGATGGTTTGGTGTGTTGAAATCAAGTTTATTCGATCGCAGGGACTATTCGTGTCAAACTGCGAAAGTATGCTGATTCGTGTGGTAACGAACATTCCGGAACTTAACCATAAGTAAAACATACTATAAATAGCTCTTGCATAGCTTAGAAATAGGCTTTTAGGTGTTCGGTATGCTAAAATATACTTTTTGGTCATTCAGGGACTAAAAGCGTCAAAAAGTGCATAAGTTTGCATTTTCGCGCATATCTTTCGTTCTGAATATATCCGGACATCCAAAAGTTTATGTCATTATTAAAATATTTTATTTTAGTGATTGGCATGATAAAATTCCATTCGTCGCTTAATTTGGATTGTTTTTGCGTTCGTTACGACTCCCGTCGTAATTAACCGAACAACGCAACAGTACGACCAAACGAACTGACATCCGAGATATTTTTGAGCATATTTTAAGTTCCATATACTTTAACTTCATTTTAGACCCTTGAAATGTGGTTAACGGGGCTTAAACGTGTCAAATATGCATCAAAATGCAAGTTTTACAAGTGCAGGGACCATTTTTGAAATTTCTGGCAGATACATTGAACTTGGTCCATTTTTGAGGTTTTGATGGTTTTAACCCATGGTTTTGCACCCTATGGGCTGGTATTTGATGGTTTTACATGTTCCCATGGTATTCTAAAACCTTGGGCCCAAATGTAAGGTCATGATTCAAGCACATTATGCGAGGAACGATCCTAACGGTTTACCGAAATCTATATATACCCACCCCGTTTTCATTCTTTCCTCACACATGATCTGATTTTCTCTAAGTTGAAGCTCTAATGCTTCATACCTGAGAATTTATAGATCATATCTTCCTAGCTTGGACCCTTTGTAAGCTTCTTTCGTTCTTTTATGCGTTTTTAAGCGTAAAAGTCAAACAGTGTTTGACTTTCTGCTTAGACTGGTCAATGGTCAACACGGAGTTCGTTTGAACTTCGTAACGTGAGCGTAATCACGATGGTTATAGTCCCGTGTGACTATACCTACTGATTACCACGTTATTTAGGCGTAGTGACGAGTCATAGTTTCGGCCAAAATGCGTATTTATGCGTATTTTGTAACCAAACTATTTTTGGGTATCAAGACCCTTTGTTTTGATATCAAACATGTTTTTAAATTTCCTTAAACATGTTTAGCTCGTCACTTTAGGTTTAGTTCTTATGTAGAGTCGTAAGTCAAGCGGTCTAAACCACCGCTTAGACTTTCGAACTAGACCCGTTTGGTCGATCATTAGGATCCGACCAAACATATTTTGTAACCATAGTTGTATAGGGAATAACCTTTCGAGGTTATACCTTATGGTCACTTCTTTTAAGTAGTTGTATGATAGGTAGGTTATATGCCTTAGGAAAATGACCAAAATACCCTTTTTATGCATAATTGATATTTAAGCATATGTAACCCAAAATTTTGTCACTTAACTGATTATGCAACATAATTAAATATGTTTAGGCATATAATACTTATCAAAGGACTAGTTAGGCGGTCCGAACGCGTTTTACGCGAACGACGCGTTAAAGTGGCGTAAGCTACCTAAACGGGTCGTAATGGGTTGTAAGCACTTAGGTTAGGTTTCGTTTTAGTATGTAGGATTTGTTAAACCATATCATATGAGTTCCAATACTCATTTAGTTTACGAAACCTCATTCTACCCGATCTTCCGATTTAGGTCCGGTTTATTTACATAGTTACCTATATTAGGTGCCGTTTGATTTCCGTGATCCCTCTAGCTTTGCTTGGTTGTTATTCAAGACTTCTAAGCATCCTCAAGTGAGTACATAGTCCCCTCTTTTACTGTTTTCAAATATTTTGGGGTGAAATATGTGTACCTATTTGTTATGTTCATGATTTTAAAGTATAATTGATTATACATATTAGTACTTACCTTTTTACAAACTGAATGATTATTTATGGTTTAAACTCTGATTTTTCAAAGATTTTAAAATTAATTGTTGAATTGTACTTATTTTATGTTCACCAGACCGATTGGTAGTATGATATAGCGCTATAGGATTTGACACCCCATTCCTGTTGTCATGGAATGTCAGAAACCGATATTTTATCCAAATAGGGATTGCCTTTGTGGTATTTCTATAGTCTCAAAGGTGTATTTTGATACACGCGGGTCTGAATGAATTCTTAAATCACATTTTTATTGTATATTTTGTTATACTCCCAAAAGTATAGTTTGATATGCTCTCATGTGTGATATTGTACAAAACCAACATATATTTTGTTAATTTTTAAAACATAGTTTGATATGTTATTTATAAAACCAAAACATAGTTTAATATGTTATTTGTAAAACCAAAACATAGTTTAATATGTTATTTATAAAACCAAAGCATAGTTTAATATGTTATTAATAAAACCAAAGTATACTTTTGATATAATACTGAAAATTATTATTTTGACGACTAAAGTATATTTAATATACTATTTGTTTAACGATTTTGGAACTGAAATATATTTTAATATATTACTTATTCGACTCTCTTTAAACCAAAGTATATTTTTATATACATACTATAAACCTTTTTATCAAAATATTGTTTTACAAACAATATATTTTATACAAACTCATTTTACTTAATTATTTATTTATATTATCTGATTTTCTTATTACTTGTTATATGATTTGTAAAAGAAAACATTTTAAGGTTCATGACTATTTTTGATTAAATATTTTTCTCTAAACTTACAAGTCATGAATCCTAATTATAATAAAACCTATGTATCTCACTGGCATTTTTATGCTGACGTACCTATTTTTATACATGTTTCAGGTGCTGTTATGTGATGATTGTTGATGCATGCTATACATAGGATGGACTCGTGCCTTAGCGACTTTAAAACTTGAAAGATAATATTTGTATTTATCTGATTTGTAGTAAAACAATGAGTTCAATAATTCAATAAAACAAAATTATTTAATCCATGGTTGTGAAACAATGATTCTGTTACAACACTCCCCGACGTTTCCCCCACGATTTGTTGTTTTACGTGGTCGGGGTGTGACAGAAAAGTTGATATCAGAGCCAATTGTTATAGGGAATTAGGTTATTAGTAATGCTTTGACCTAGACTATAACCTTCCTAGGACCCTAACACAAGTTATCTTGTGTTTAGTTTTAAAACAATACCGTCACTTATCCTTAGGTGACAACCACAATAAGAACACAAATTTCGAATCCCCTTTGAAAACCAATCATCTGTTCTAGGATGATTGATTACTAGGTTTTGAACCCTCTAAGTTTTCAAAATCTCATCAAAGTTTGGGTCTTATAATGTGAACACGTGCAATCTGGAAGGGTGGATGCCTGTACTCTGAGCTTTCTGTCTAAGGCTAGAGTTTTCGTACAAATCCGCAGTATCGGACCAGTCACTCTTACCTGAGAACTCTTGGGGTGAGTGTCCACTTATAGGCTAAAGCATGTCTTCGCGATACATTAATATGACCCACTTACTTTTATTTCCCTCATTTCCTCCCATGTCTTCCATTTTCTTCATGATGCCTCTTCATCGCAACAACATTTAAGTATCCGAACCAGGTGCTACAATTGCCCAACAAATAGGCGTCGTACTCCAGAGGACCGTTGATTTAGCTATCACCATGACTCGCCTCGGGGATGAAGCCGTACAAGGAAACTGCTTCTTGGTGCAATCAATGTAACCGTCATCATCCGAATCAAATACCCTGTTTCAAATGTACCCACGGTTGACGATGGAGACATTTGGTTATCATGTGTCGCTTTGCTATCCAAAACAAAGCTGTTGCAAATCCTGCCGCTACTCAAACTCCAAATTTTGCTTCATATGTCGCCTTGGCATATCTGGTACCTCAACCTCATAAATTTTTCTACCTTGTGTATCGACTTAAGCACATCTAGTGCAGGGTGTCGAAACACCTCTCGTTACACAATTCCAAAATCCAAAATAGGATCTTTTTATCTTCACAATTAGATCTTTGTGGATGATTATCGCTCAAATCGGAGCCCTTAATTGAATTATTCGTATGCCTTAATACGTACATTACGATTCAATAAGGACAAAGCCGAATTCTTATTAAGATCTTCCTATCTTTATGGTTAGATTCTTGAAAATATTTAAAGTACCAAATGAAATCCACGGATTGGATTCCTGGTATGCTTTAAATACCCGTGTCCAAAGATAACAAATTTAAAAATCAAGTTAATCAATTATGTGATTATGTGCTTATGTGATTTCTTTTATGTCTTGTGTTTTTGTGTAATCCGAATATTCATACCCAAATCCTCATAGAATCTTCCATATCTCATATAAGGGATTCATAATAGGATATCCAAAGGTACTATCTTAAATCCTTAATGGACTTCTACGTTGTAGTTAAGTCCCTTGGGTTATGAAGTACTATTCTATAATTGGGACCCTTGAGTGGTCTAGTTAAACAGATTGATCCAAAAATCTGGTTAGGAATATCATGTGATGATATAATTGAAAAGATCCCTTAAGTGGTCTATTTAAGGAGATCGTACGACGGTCTAGTTAAGAAGATCATGTGTTGATCTAGTTAAAAAGATCATTCGTTGATCTAGTTAAAAAGATCCTTTGGTGGTCTAGTCAAGTCGCTTCATGTTTATTCAATTGATTTTTCCCCTACACATTATGAAATGAACTGTGCGGACTGTGCAAGGAATTATGTAATTATGGATGCATACATAATTATGGAATTCAGTGCACAGAAACCACAACAAGTTTTGTCATGTGTTAAGACCTATAGTGACAAGAATAACGATACGGGAACAATGTAGAAAGGCCATGGTGGATACGCCGCTGGTACTTCCTATATATAAGTGTTCCTTATTACATTGCGTACGTAGTGTTATTTAAGTTACTAGAAGTCCTGAACCTTAACCAATGTTATTTCACTCTCCGACTCTGATTTCAAGCGCACACAAGTTTCCTATGATAGTCTTCATAATAAACATTCTTCTGTCCACAGTTCGAAACTCCATGTTTTGTTATTACAAGGACTTCACTTTGACAGTTGACAATTTCGCTAAGAATCCAAACATGGCCCATAGTTCTACTTAGGGTTCGAGGGATTCCTTCAAAAGCGAAACCATCACAGTTGTCTTCATAAGTTTCCTCTAAAATTAAATTTCGGGATGAAATTTCCTAAAGTAGGGGAGACTGTGACACCAGTGTCACTTCAACCATCATACAAATACCAAACCAATGAAATATTGTGTTTCATACTTGGGATTTGTATAAATATGTGTATCGTTTGCACATATCAATTCTTGTTCGATTTCGAGCTCTAAATCGCTTTCTGGAAGGTTATGCGCGAACTGATGCGTAAATATAACCAGTTTAATGCACAAAACACTCCAGAATAGTGACATAGGCTTAACATGCCTTAAATAACCTTTACATAACTTAGAAATAAGTTTTGGATGGTTTGGTGTGTTGAAATCAAGTTTATTCGATCGCAGGGACTATTCATGTCAAACTGCGAAAGTATGCTGATTCATGTGGTAACGAACATTCCGGAACTTAACCATAAGTTAAACATACCATAAATATCTCTTGCATAGCTTAGAAATAGGCTTTGAGGTGTTTGGTATGCTAAAATAAACTTTTTGGTCATTTAGGGACTAAAAGCGTCAAAAAGTGCATAAGTTTGCATTTTCGCGCATATCTTTCGTTCTGAATATATCCGGACATCCAAAAATTTATGTAATCATTAAAATATTTTATTATAGTGATTGTCATGATAAAATTCCGTTCGTCGCTTAATTTGGATCGTTTTTGCGTTCTTTACGACTCCCGTCGTAATTAACCGAACAATGCAACCGTACGACCAAACGAACCGATATCCGAGATATTTTTTAGCATATTTTAAGTTCCCTATACTTTAACTTCATTTTAGAGCCTTGAAATGAGGTCAACGGGGCTTAAACGTGTCAAATATGCATCAAAATGCAAGTTTTACAAGTGCAGGGACCATTTTTGAAATTTCTGGCAGATACATTGAACTTGGTCCATTTTTTAAGGTTTTGATGGTTTTAACCCATGGTTTTGCACCCTATGGGCTGGTATTTGATGGTTTTACATGTTCCCATGGTATTCTAAAACCTTGGGCCCAAGTGTAAGGTCATGATTCAAGCACGTTATGCGAGGAACGATCCTAACGGTTTACCGAAATCTATATATACCCACCCCATTTTCATTCTTTCCTCACACATGATCTGATTTTCTCTAAGTTGAAGCTCTAATGCTTCATACCTGAGAATTTATAGATCATATCTTCCTAGCTTGGACCATTTGTAAGCTTCTTTTGTTCTTTTATGTGTTTTTAAGCGTAAAAGTCAAACAGTGTTTGACTATCTGCTTTGACTGGTCAACGGTCAACACGAAGTTCATTTGAACTTCGCAACATGAGCATAATCACGATGGTTATAGTCCCGTGTGACTATACCTACTGATTACCACGTTATTTAGGCGTAGTGACGAGTCATAGTTTCGGCCAAAATGCGTATTTATGCGTATTTTGCAACCAAACTATTTTTGGGTATCAAGACCCTTTGTCGTTATATCAAATATGTTTTTAAACTTCGTTAAACATGTTTAGCTCGTCACTTTAGGTTTAGTGCTTATGTAGAGTCGTAAGTCAAGCGGTCTAAACCACCGCTTAGACTTTCGAACTAGACCCGTTTGGTCGATCATTAGGATCCGACCAAACATGTTTTGTGACCATAGTTGTATAGGGAATAACCTTTCGAGGTTATACCTTATGGTCACTTCGTTTAAGTAGTTGTACGATAGGTAGTTTATATGCCTTAGGAAAATGACCAAAATGCCCTTTTTATGCATAATTGATATTTAAGCATATGTAACCCAAATTTTTGTCACTTAACTGATTATGCAACATAATTAAATATGTTTAGGCATATAATACTTATCATAGGACTAGTTAGGCGGTCCGAACGCGTTTTACGCGGACGACGCGTTAAAGTAGCGTAAGCTACCTAAACAGGTCGTAATGGGTCGTAAGCACTTAGGTTAGGTTTCGTTTCGTTTTAGTATGTAGGCTTTGTTAAACCATATCATATGAGTTCCAATACTCATTTGGTTTATGAAACCTCATTCTATCCGATCTTCCGATTTAGGTCCGGTTTATTTACATAGTTACCTATATTAGGTGTCGTTTGATTTTCGTGATCCCTCTATCTTTGCTTGGTTGTTATTCAAGACTTCTAAGCATCCTCAAGTAAGTACATAGTCCCATCTTTTACTGTTTTCAAATGTTTTGGGGTGAAATATGTGTACCTATTTGTTATGTTCATGATTTTAAAGTATAATTGATTATACATATTAGTACTTACCTTTTTACAAACTGAATGATTATTTATGGTTTAAACTCTGATTTTTCAAAGATTATAAAATTAATTCTTGAATTATACTTATTTTATGTTAACCAGACCGATTTGTAGTATGATATAGCGCTATAGGATTTGACACCCCATTCCTGTTGTCATGGAATGTCAGAAACCGATATTTTATCCAAATAGGGATTGCCTTTGTGGTATTTCTATAGTCTCAAAGGTGTATTTTGATACGCTCAGGTCTGAATGAATTCTTAAATCACATTTTTATTGTATATTTTGTTATACTCCGAAAAGTATAGTTTGATATGCTCTCATGTGTGATATTGTACAAAACCAACATATATTTTGTTAATTTTTAAAACACAGTTTGATATGTTATTTATAAAACCAAAACATAGTTTAATATGTTATTTGTAAAACCAAAACATAGTTTAATATGTTATTTATAAAACCAAAGCATAGTTTAATATGTTATTAATAAAACCAAAGTATACTTTTGATATAATACTGAAAATTATTATTTTGACGACTAAAGTATAATTAATATACTATTTGTTTAACGATTTTAGAACTGAAATATATTTTAATATATTACTTATTCGACTTTCTTAAAACCAAAGTATATTTTTATATACATAGTATAAACCTTTTTTATCAAAATATTGTTTTACAAACAATATATTTTATACAAACTCATTTTACATAATTATTTATTTATATCATCTGATTTTCTACTTGTTATATGATTTGTAATAGAAACATTTTAAGGTTCATGACTATTTTTTATTAAATATTTTTCTCTAAACTTACAATTCATGAATCCTAATTATAATAAAACGTATGTATCTCACAGGCATTTTTATGCTGACGTACCTATTTTTACACATGTTTCAGGTGCTGTTATGTGATGATTGTTGATGCATGCTATACATAGGATGGACTCGTGACTTAGCGACTTTAAAACTTGAAAGATAATATTTGTATTTATCTGATTTGTAGTAAAACAATGAGTTCAATAATTCAATAAAACAAAATTATTTAATCCATGGTTGTGAAACAATGATTCTGTTACAACACTCCCCGATCAAGGGTTGTTTTACGTGGTCGGGGTGTGACACCCCTCCACCTTTATTTGCTAAAACATGTTTGATATATAGAATTCGTATTACTATCATTAATAAAGCACGTTTAGAAGTTTATACTTTGATACTTATCCTAAAAGTTTAAAAATTGAAATAGAAATGAATAGGCCAAAATTTTTATAAAAAATAAAATTGGTCATTAATATATATTTGGATGAACTTGAAAGGATGCTTGATAGCAAATTTTTCATACCACAAATTGTGTGAGTCTCAAAAAAGGGAACATGTTTCTTTTTCCAAAATATATTGCAAAATAATTTCGGTCCCAAATTTAGTTGTGATTAATCATTGTGATAAAATCATTTGTGAATAAAAAAAATGGCCGTTAATAATCTTTAAATGTCAATTCACGACCGCTTTAAGTAGTAATTAACTTAATAGTGCTTTAAAACAAATACGAAAGCAATGGGTGGAAGAGGAAGAGGAACAGACGGCGATGAAGAACCTTGGCAAGATGTGCCAACGCATAGGGGAAATAACATTTGGGATGCCGAAAGGAAGAATGAATACAACAAGGGCGGAAACATCACAAAGTTCTATATTAATAACCTGCCTATAGGTTGTAATCCTTGGGACGTCGCAGATTTTCCCGGAGACATCGATGAGGTCATCGTCATATATATTGCCATGAAGAGGGATAAAAACGGGAACCGATTCGGCTTTTTTATTCTAAAGAACGTCATCGATGCTAAAGAAATGGAGAGGGTCTTGAACGGTCTGAAGTTGGGCGTCTGCAAACTTAGAGTTAATATTGCCAAGTTTGCGGCAGAAAATGCGGGCATCTAGGAGTTCGAAGGGAAGCAAGTTAAGAATAATGAGGTTGAGCATGGAATAAGGCCACAATAGTTAGTGGGTAACAGAGGAAATTTTGATAAGTCACTAAAGAAGGTGTGTCTTACAGGGACATGTTGGGTCATATTGATTCATGTGGTGTAGAGACCAGCAAGCAAGAGAAAGGTATTGAAGTCCATGATGAAACTAGTGCTTTTTACGATCTTCATGAGAGAGCAGTAGTCGGTAGGACAAAAGATCTTAAAACTCTCACTAGTTTAAGTGATCTTCTCTTAGTGGTCGAGGTGTCAGGAGAAAAATCTATTATCTAGGGGGTCTTTGTATCATGATTGCATTCCCAGAAGACTACGAAGCTTTGGTTTTCTCAACAACACGGAGATTTGGAACGAAGGGTTCTCTTCGTTAGACATGTGGGATGGACATACATTATCTTACGAAAGGATTTCTTGGATCAAGTTTCATGGGGTCCCTTTACATCTGGCCGTGAACAAAGTCTTTGACGAGATGGCTGGTTTGTTTGGTAAGGTAGTTCACTTTTCACAATTATCACCAGAGGATAGGGACCTGTCCATCAATCGGGTGGGAGTTCTGGTGGACTATGGTTCGTTAATATCGGATTCGGTTATGTTAAAATGGAGAGCAAAGAGGTATAAAGTCTGGATTTTGGAGGATGTTGAAGACTTGATTCCAGATTGTTTATAGGATGTTCAGTTGCAGGAAGATACAGTTGTTGCCAGAGATGTTGAAGATAGGTTTTTCCAAGGTGTTCCCCTTGTGAATCGGACAGCCGTGTTGACGGAACCGAAAAGGCTAACCTACATGGGGATAGGATTTATGAAACGTTAGAAATAAATGTGGAAGGTTCCAAAGGAACTCTCGATACCCAAAATATTGGTTGCAAGAAATATTCCTTCTCTGCTTCAGGATACGTGCGGTCGCTCAAAAAAAAGCCGCCTTTTGACTTGATTAAAAACAATAATAAGCCCAAGCCTAAATCAGTAAGCCCAAGTAGTGATTTTTGGCCCAAAAAAAAGAACCAAAGTGGAAATGGAGGACCAGTTCTTGTTTAATAATCGGTTGGGCCAAACTCTTGGTTATGCTGGGAATGTTGAGGGGATTTATGAACCTGCAAAGGGTAATTCACAGGTGGTGGAAAATTAAGGTTTTGACCTGAATATTAGTGCAAATTTTGAGGGGTAATTCTTCTTTTTATTCCTCGGAGCTTCAGGGTCCCTGCCCGATGGAGGCTTTATCCGAAGATAACCAGGTCGTTAATTCGGACGAGGTGACATTACAAAAGGAAATCGAGGCTATGGTAATGTTGGGTCTTGTTGTTGCTGTTAATTTGGCCGACTAGAATGATCTGGTGGAAGACACAATTCAAAAAGAAGGTAATAATGTGGTTTTATCATGAATCTCATGTTAGTTAATGCTAGAGGGATTGGAGGTTCGGTTAAGGATGGTTGGATCAGGGGTTTAAAAGATGAGAATAAAATTAATTTTATCATGATTCAAGAAACTAAGCACGAAGATCTCTCAGGTTTTAATTTTGCGAATTTTTGGGAGGAACAATGAAGTTGATATGGATTTTGTAGGGTCAACTGGTCTGTCGGGGGGTTTAGTTTATATATGGAACAAGAGGGTGTTTGAAGTTGTGAGCTCGGTGAAAAACAATGACTTTCTTCTTATTAATGGTCGGATTAAAGGTAGCCATAATGAGATAAATTTGATAAATGTATACGCGCTGCAGAAAACGGTGGCCATACGGCTTCATTGGAATGACATCATATATGTGATGGAAGGATTTGTGGGAAAGTGGGTAGTGGCGGGTGATTTTAATGTTGTTAGGTATGCAGAGGAAAGAAAAAATTCCAGTTTTAAAAAAGCTTGCGCCAGGAATTTTAATGAATTTATATCACAAGCTGGTATAATTGAATATGATATGAAGGGGAGATGGTTTACTTGCATTAGAGATAAAGGTCAAAAGTTAAGCAAAATCAACAGATTCTTGGTATGCTCATATAAAATGAACTTTAATATCAATGTGCTTGGTTTTTGAGTGGAAGACAGGATTTTTCACAATTTGTATAGCAGCATCATTATCGCAGTAAATAGTAGTATTAAGATAAGTCAAACCTTAATCCGGCATTTGATGGTGCATCCACACCACTTGGGAACAAGACGCAAAAGCCGCAACGTACTCTGCTTCAGCTGTGGAAATCGCCACCGTTTGCGGCTTCTTGCATTGCCAAGAAATAAGCCTAACATCCAGCTGATGTGGATTTCCTGTCCATGTCAGTGCCTTCAAAATTACTATCAGAAAACGCAATCAGTTCAAAATTGGAATCCCTCGGATACCATAGACCAAACCGAGGTCGGCGTTTAAGGTACCGAAAGATTCGTTTAACAGCAGTAAGATGAGAGTTTTTAGGATTAGCTTGATATCGTGCGCAGTTGTAGACATCAAATATGATGTCTGGATCGCTCGCTGTCAGATACATCAACGACCCGATCATATACCTATAAAGGCGTTGATCAACAAGGGATCCTTCTGCATCTTCAGTTAGTAAAGGTCTTTCTACCATTGGAGTTTTAGCCGGTTCAGCGTCAGTGAACTTGAATTTTGCTAGCACATCATCCACATACTTCCCTTGATGAATAAGAATGCCTCAAGAATCCTGTTTGACTTGTAAACCCAAGAACAATGTCATTTCTCCGAGCGCACTCATCTCGAACTTCTTTTTCATAACCCTCTCAAATTCCTTTCAAAGCTCCTCACTTGTCGATCCGAAGATAATATCATCGACATAAATTTGAACCAACATCAGGTCCTTGCCCACTCTCTTAATAAACAGAGTCTGATCTATCTTGCCACGCGTGTACCCTTGAGCCAGAAGATGTTCAGTCAGATTTGCATACCAAGCTCTTGGTGCTTGGTGCAATCCATATAATGTCTTATCAAGCTTATTGGCATACTCTGGATAATCTGGATGGACAAAACCCGGTGGTTGCTCAACAAAGATTTCCTCCTTCACGTCTCCATACAAAAACGCAGTCTTGACGTCCATCTGATAAACAGTGAACCCCATATAGGACGCGTATGCTAAGAAAATCCGGATGGCCTCAAGTCGGGTAACTGGGCCGTAAACTTCATCATAATCCAGTCCCTCTATCTGTTTGAATCCCTGGACCACCAATCTTGCTTTGTTTCGAACAATAACTCCTGCAGAATCTTGCTTGTTTCTGAAAACCCATCGAGTTCCAAGTTTGCTTTTCCCTTTCGGCAACTCCATAAGCTTCCATACTCCTAGCTTCTCAAACTGGTTCAGCTCTTCATGCATAGCATCGACCCAGCCTGGTTCCTGCAAAGCTACATCAATGGTTTTAGGTTCAATTTGAGAAATGTAGCATGAGTATAAGAAAAGACTAATTGTTCTTGATTGGCTCCTGGTTTGAACTCCTGCATTTACAGGACCAATCACGTTCTCAATAAGATGATTTCTTTGAACACTTGTTGGAATGGCAAATTCAGGTATGGTCTCGTCTTGAGTTGTATTTATGTTGCTCGACTCCCCCTCATTAGGTGCTACAGTGTTGTGAACCACAGGAGTAGTAACAGTACAATATTCAGGGATGGGATCAGGAAACAAATCAGATCCAGATGCATTCGAGTGAACACCTCCTGATGATGCACCTTCCGGTGATTGATGGGACGTTTGTTGTAACATAGGATGCTATGTAAATCTCATTCCTGGTGGATCGATAATAAGATTTCGCGAGCTCCCTTCATCATGTTCCTCTTCTTCTGTATCACTAAACGAAATTGGTTGTTTCGGAGTCGTCACACCTGCTTCAGGGGAAACACTAGACAAAATGTTAAAAGATTTAAACAAATCAGCATAATCATATAACCAATCTGGACCAACTCTAGCGTCCGTAGAATTTTCTTCGAGCCATTCAATGTTGCACGACTCGACGACCTTCTTGGTTACTTTATTGTACACTCTATAGGAAGATCCTTTAGTGTATCCAATAAAGAAACATTCGTCCCCTTTGACCTCAAACTTCCCATTAGTGTCCATGAGCAACAAGACACACAGGCAACCAAAGATACAGAAGTGTGAGACGAGGGTTTACGTCCTTCTAGAATCTCGTAAGGAGTTTTCATATGACGTTTGTTTACCAAAGTGTGATTCTGGATGTAACAAGTCGTGCTAACTGCTTCGGCCCAGAAGAAACAAGGAAGCATCGAGTCTGCCAGCATGGTTCGTGCCGCCTCTATATAAGTACGATTTCGTTTCTCAGCCACTCCATTTTGTTGTGGAGTTCATGGCGGACTGTACTGTCGTTCGATTCCCTTTTCTGCGCAGAATGTATCTAAGGTGATATTCTTGAATTCCGTCCCATTTTCTGATCGAATTGCTTTAACCCTTGTACTAGCTTGATTTTCAATTCGAGTGATGAACTGTTTGATTAAACCCGTAGCCTCATTCTTGTGACTAAGAAAGTCAACCCATGTGTAACGAGAGTAGTCATCTATAATCACAAGACAATACGACTTCTTGCCAATGCTCAGTACATTTACAGGACCGAAAAGATCCATGTGTAGCAACTCAAGCACGGCTTTTGTCGAAAGTGTAGACTTGGATTTATGAGGCTTTCGATGAGCTTTTCCTTTTGCGCAAGCAACACACTTCTCTACCAGCATGAAGTCTTTGATTGGTAGATCACGGACCATTTGACCTTTAGCAAGACGATTCAGATTCTTCATATTTACATGCCCAAGGCGACGATGCCACAACAGACCATCATGTTCTGAAATCTTTGAGAAAAGACAAGTGATTTCCTCACACGGTTTCTTATTCATGTCGATAACATACGCGTTTCCTTTTCTCTCAGAAGTCATCAAAAACCAATCCTCATGTATCACAATTCCTGGTTTAAGCACATAACATCCCTTCTTTGAGAAGTAAACTGAATTTCATCTATCACAGATTTGTGAGATACTTAGAAAATTGTGTTTCAGTTCTGGGACGTAATTCACATTATCGAAGCTTAAAATGTCGTTTCTCACTGTTCCTTTCAACGTGATTCTGCCTGATTCTCCTCCCGCAAAAGAGACATATCCACCATCAAATTCTTTTACATTGACGAGTTGGGAGAAGTCTCATGTCATGTGTCTGGAACAGCCACTGTCCATGTACCAAAGTCGCACGGTAGTCCTCCACAGCTGTTCCTGCACGATTAGCGGGATCAGTTAGCTTTAAGAACCCAGCCCATAGTGGATCTGGGTTTTCCTTGAGCGTCAATGTATGTCAGTCTCTGCCAAACTAAATTATCTTTGTTCAAAAACTTTAATGGGTTTTTATTGGCAGATTTCTGTTGAGATATGTTTGATTGAGCAGCCTTAGCTTTGGGTTTCCAATATTTATGTGACCACTTATAATTGTAGTTACCAAAAGCTTTAGGTTGATTTCTTTGAAAATCACTTTAACAATTTTGATTTCTTCGTTTAGCTGCATTCCAATCTTGATCAGAAGGTTTAGCTTTACGATAGTTTTTCTTCATCGTCTCAGGCTTTGCAATCGTCACTGACTCTGAACAACGTGATCGGTTTGGCTTAACCTTCTGATTTTGTGCATTCTTATTCTTTGATTGCACGCTTGGGAGTTGAACACAGTTTCTAGCGATGTGTCCAACAATACCACAATTGAAACATGTTTGTCGTTTCAATGTGTGGAAATTTTGGTACTTCGTAGCAGATGCGTATCTGTTGGGTTTTAAAGGATGAGCCTGTTTGGTTTTTCTTGCTTGTTTAGCTTGTGCCTTTTCTGAGCATTTTGGTTCCTGCTGATCAGAACTGGCACAAGCATGAGATGTAGACGGATGATGTGTTTCATCCTTCATATTTTGATCATGATCATTTTGAAAAACCGGTTTTGTTTCAGTTTTAACTTTCTTTTCAGAAGTATTTTGTTGTGACTGTTCATTTATTTTAACCACTTTTTCTTCTTTAACAAACTCCGATTCAGTTTTAATTTCAGAACATGTTGAAACTTCATCAACACATGTTTCATCAACACACGTATCATGTGAATCTACTTATGGTTCTCTTTCAGCTACGGTTTCCAATGGGGTCCCACTAGATTCAACATTAGGGACGTCCACTGAGACCGATTCAGAAGAAGAATCAGGACATTCTTGATTTTCTTGAGAAGAAGTTTCAGTGGTTTCACTGAATGTATCCTGAGGGACCTCACCTGTCACACTGTAGAGTTAAAAATATCACAATCACAATCATTAACTGAAAAACACCCATCATCAGGCACATTGTTTAAAGATTCAACACAAGCATCAACAGTTTTGCCCAAAACATCAGGCCCACTAGACGACACATAACTATGAAACGAATCAAGAAAAACTTGTCCAAACACTCAACCAGAATCAGTTTTATCAAAAGAAGTTTCAGGAAAACCAGAATTAAAAACTTGTTCTCCCCCAAGAATATCTCCACGCTTTGAGTCTACTACTTTATCTGTACATATAAACGAGATATTAGGATCAAAAGTGCCTTTGGAAACAAAGTTCATTGAAGAAGTTGGTCGTTTATTATCAACAGAATTGTTGTTGATTGATGACTTGTCGATTTTACGACCGTAAGTCATCATGCCTTCGTTCATCAATTCCTCCTCAGTAATGGGTAAGTATGTGTAATTGTCATTATAAGGAGGAGGAACTTGATTGAATCCCAACCCAAACCCCTTCTTTCTTTTGTACGTAAGTTGCAGATCACAGAGATCTTTGACCAACTTACGAGAAGACTCATATTTTTTAATATTGATTTCGTTAACTTGATATTTTTCTCTAATGTCTTCCAGTTCTTTGGTCAGGATGCAAACCTTTTCTTTTACGTCCAAGTAGTGGGCTGTTTTTACACTTAGATCATCCTTGAGTTGAATGATGTCTTTACGCTAAGCTTCGATTTTCTCTTTAAAAAGTTTTTCATTTTTAGCGAAAGTAAAATTTTTATTTTTTATATCTTGATAATCTTGAATTAGCTCAGCGTTGTGTATTCGATAAGCCTCTACGCTTTCCCTACATTCAGGAGTGCAAAAGACAGAAAGTACCTCTTCTTTAGTGAGGCCATGAATTGGATCTGAAAGGATCTGAGTCATCAATGCAAAGTTTTCAGTTGAAACCTCATCCTCAGGTGCAGAATTCTGATCTTCAGGAGCTGAAGTCATGAAAGCAATGTTATGTGAGGCAGTCTGATTTTCTAGAGCGAAGATGTTCAAACGTTGAATTTCTGCATTCCAATCAAAAGTAGCATTAGGCTGAACCACCAGAGCTGAACTTTGAGTGCTTCCACCCACAGCTGTTGACGTGTCAGACGTAGTAACAAGAACCCTTTCTGGGTTAGGTGGGGCAGGTTGGGCTGGAGTCTGTTCTCTATTGACTTTTGGCTTGGTGCAATTTCGAGCCAAATGTCTTGGTTCATGACAGTTGTAACAACGTAACTCAAACGGCATCTTGGTGGGTCCTGTAAAGGTGAGACCTTGCCACTTGTTTATTCCAGTATTTCTTACAAAGTTCTTTGCTCTAAAAGCAGCCATAGCCATCTGCCATGTAATGTCCATCTCTTCTACATCCTCGGGATGGATTTGATCTAGATCATCCATAGACCATCTAGGAGGATCCAGTTTACCTGCAACAAAAGCATTCAAGCAATTTATGACAGATGCAGCAATATCGAGATTTTCTTTAGACTGTTGTGTGAAGTAGGCAATCATCTCGTTCTTCACAAAATGATTAGCAGCAGTAGAGGCAGTAGTAGATGGTGCAACAGGAGCAGCAGGCGAGCCAGATAATAAGCATTTGCAGAAGTAGGTGATGCCTTAGAAGACGCTGAGCCACTGAACATTTGAAAACCACCTTGAGATATAAGAGCAGCATTGTTGTTTGATGCAGTGGGAGTAGTAGAAAATCCTGTAGCAAGCATACTATTCTTATAGTTAGTTTCCCTCTGCTTGTCATCTAGCTCACATGCCTTGATATGATAAATCATCTCAGACAAACTTCATCTTGCAAGATCCTTGGTTTTCTTGATCATGGTAACATGATGATCCCAGCTTTTAGGTAGAGCGTTCAGAAGTTGTCTATTAGTTGTCTATTAGTTGAAGCATTTGTTGTATGCAGCTCTTCCATCTTCATTTGAGTAACCAGCTTGACAAACCTCTGAATTTGATTATCAACAGTCTCTCCATAGATATGGTTGAAATTGTTGAAGTTCTGACTCAACAAATTTCTTTGACTCTCTTTCAGGTCTTCATTACCTTCATAGACATCTATCAAAGATTCCCACATTTCTTTAGCTGATTTGCAAGTATGAAATCCGATAGCAATGTCTGGACCCAGAGCCATGGTCAGGTAGGAAAGTGCCCTGTCATCTTCTTCAACAATAGTGAAGTCTTCTTCAATGTACAGATCAAGATTTTTCTTCACTTTCACACTCGGTTCACCTTCTCGTTCCATTGTGATTTCCCTAGGACCTCTTAAAATGCTTCGCCAAATCTTGGCATCCATGAACTTCACGTGTTGTTCAAAACGCCATTTCCATCTAACAATCTGGGAACACGAGTGGTGGTCCCAATGATAGAGTCCAACTCTTGATGTTTGTTCATGGCTGCCAGGTCAACACTTTGGTTATTTGAAGTCATGTCTTTCAATTATTTGATGAATTAATTAACTGATTAATTAATTTGTCAAGTCCAAAAGTCCAAAGTCCAAGGTTCAAAGTCAAATTCACGTTGCACGTTGTCGTTTCGAGTCGAGACGGTGATTTCGAGCAGTCTATCTTTGAGTCGAGACTGGAGTCGAGACAGACGTTGCGAGTCGAGACCAAGAATCTTTCAATAGCAAAATCCAGAGTCGAGACAGATGGTTTCGAGTCAAAAATTTACAACTCAAAACCACGTAGTTGCGAGTCGAGACCTAGAAGTCTGGTAGCCACAGAATCACTGTTGAGTCGAGACAGGAGTGTGATTGCGAGTCAAGACCATGTTGTTGCGAGTCGAGACCGAAAAATTGACAACTCGAGACTGAATGACTACGAGTCGAGACCCTACAAAACAGATTGTACGATAAAAAGACGCGTAATCCCTGATTTCCAGCACCTTCCAAAATTCAAAGATTTTGGAATCTTTGAATTTCTATCCCCAACAACTTCCGAGAAACCAGCAAACAACTTTCTGGAATCAAACGAACCAAAATCAGCAACTTTTGATGGAAATCAGCAAAAAACAGTTTGAATACTCCAATGACAGAAAATATAATCAAACCACAAATCGCTGAAAAACACTAGCAAACAAGATCAGTAAATAAATAAGGCCTTCTTGAATCTGAATGATATCGAACCGAACCGAGATTTGGTTTCTTGGCTCTGATACCAATTGTAAGTTCCGAATAGGATCTTTCAATGATATCAATCAAGGACTTATGAGTGTGCGGAATCCAATAACAAGTTGATTCAAGAACAATATATAAAAACCGAAACAATATATATAAAAACAAACCGGAAACTTGCATTCACTGATTAACTGTGACTAATACAAGACTCCCAAAAGCAGTTCGGTTGGCCTCTTACTTGCGATAGACTGATCAACCTCAAACATGAGTTTGAGGTTTGATTATATACTACACCAAATTGGGGCGAAACCCTCTAGGCCAAAACCGAAAACTAATAGACCCTCATAACACTAATTCGACCCAAAACAGATATTAAACAAAACATTACATACTCAACCCTTGAACTAATGTAACCCTCTATGAATAAACCTTCAGGTTCCACCACATTCGACAAGAAATAATTGGGATTTTATCTCGGTTAGAAAGTCTATGGGGGGCGTTTGGTGCAATATTGTAAATTGTATGGATAAAACCTTCATTGATGGGATTCGATTGAGGTACTTTTTCAAAAGCTCTGTTGGGAATAGGATGGATACAGCTTTCTGGCTTGATCTGTGGATTTGTAATTAGCCCTTGAAAAATAAATTTCCTGAGTTGTTCAAGCTTGAATTGGAAAAAAAGATGTAGCATTAGTGAAAGGTTCTCTTCTCATAACTTCGGGCAGCGGTTCGAATAGCATTGGAGTAGGCCGATTAACGCAGGTGTGGAAGTTATAGAGTTGACTGATCTGTGCAGCCTTCTGTCATCGAGTTCAAATAGAGACTGTTGGTCATGGAATGGGGCGGCTGAAGATGAATTTAGTGTAGGGGCGGTGAAGAGATTGCTTGATAAAAATAGATTTTATTCAAATTTCTATGTCCCTAAATGGTACAAACGTCTTCCTAATAAATATAATATTTTTATTTGGAGGGCAGAGATGAACAAAATTGCGACTTTGGAAACGTTGAAGAAAAGGAACATTGGTGTGGGTAACATGGCCTGCGGTTTATGCAATGAAGAAGACGAATCAGTGGAGCATCTGTTTATGTTGTGCTATATTGCCACCTTGTTATGGTCTTATCTTAGTAGGTGGTGTAAGATTTTGAATCTATGGGTTTTTTCGTTTAAAGATTTATTGGAAGTTCACGATTACATGGGGCTACATGGCCTGAAAAAAGTTCTTAAGGGGCTGATTAGAATAGGGTGTTGGAGTATATGGAGGGAAAGGAATGGGCCGGGCCAAATTCAACAATAAACTTATAAAGATTGAAGATATTATTAGCGATGTTAAGTCGGTTGGATTTTATGGTATACAAGTAGGTCTAAAATTGTGTCTACTTCTTGGGAAAATTGGTGTAATTATGTAAATTTGTAAAGTTTATTGTTTTGGCCGTCTCAGTTTAAGATTTGGCTTTTGTTCTAATGAAAATTTTCTGTAAAAAAAAAACATAATAGTGCTTTATCCATCTACACCATTTGATTGCTTCGTATATATAACTGTTATAACTATCACTAGTAAGCACTTTAGACGTGTATACTTTGATATAAATGTGGACCAAATAATTGTGATGTAATTGAGTCTTCCTTCAAATATAGGGACTGAATTGATGAATATGAGTAGTTTAAGGTGTGTTTTGGTACTTCGCTGTATTTACAAAACTTCCCACTTTCCACACAGGAAAGTGTTATCAAAGGCAAACCTTTGTTCTTTCAAGTCCCAACATTATCTCTCTCCTCTCTCACTGCCCCCATTAATCTTAATTCTCTATGTCGTTCTCCCCCTTCCTCTCTCTCTCTCTCTCTCTCTCTCTCTCTCTCTAGACTATCTATCTATCTGTATTGTTCAGTCACATCTAACATAGCTAGTGACATCTTGTCTATCTAATTTTTTTAACCGGATGAGGAGCTTTAAATACTTTATGAACCATGATTCACCTTGTTAAAACGTCTCCTTGCACCTCTTTTAGCTTTGGTGTTTTTGTTCAGTCTTCAACTTTCTTTTCACCTTTTTGGTCATCTCTCTCTCCCTCTCATATAACCCTATAGCTTATCTATTCATCTGATTTTTGTTTCTTTGTTTCCAAACATGAGCAGAAATCACCCATACTCCACTTACTTCAATGGAACTTGGTTCAATCTTACCCCTAACCCTAATAACTATCTTTCTTATTCCACTTTCACTCACTATTATCAACCCTCACCACCCTCTCCACCCCTTAGGGAAGCCCTTCCTCTCTTGAGTCTCAGTCCAACACCAAGACCATCATCAAACCAAACTCAAGAAAACCCTAATAGTACTACAAATGATATATATTGTACAACCCACATGGAAGTAGACCAAAACAAGAACAAAACTGTTGCTGATGGTGATGGTGATGTTGATGCTGATCATGATGATCAGGAGACTGTGACTGTAGCTCTACATCTTGGCCTCCCAAACCCTACGTTTTCTGAAGCTGATCTCTTCCCAAGACTCTCCACCAATTCAAACAATAATATTATTACAGAAGGTGAAGGTGATGATCAATATAATAAACAAGTGGAGGAGGAAGAAGAAGAAGGTGCACACAGCCATGGGTATCTTACAACTGCACTCAACAAAGGTCAATATTGGATCCCAACTCCAGCTCAGATTCTAATTGGACCAACTCAGTTCTCTTGCCCTCTTTGCTTCAAGACCTTCAACCGATACAATAACATGCAGGTATATGTATTATATGTTACCCTATAATTATATAATCAAATTTTGTTTGAATCTCTAATAAAGATAAAAAAAATGAAAAGAAAAAGAAAAAGCCAAATGAAACCCTTTCCTTGTACACTTCTTTTGTTGCTAATTTTCAACTCTTCTTTTAAAGAAAGAAAGTATGCATGTATAAAATAGGGTTTTGAATTAGGGTTAGCATTAGTTTTTTTTCTTTTTTTCTTCAAATTCAGCTAAAAAATATTTACTGTATATAGCATTAATTAAACTATTAATTAATCTTCAGTCCCATCAAGATTTTTATTCATGCATCTATCTCTGCATGATTTGTGGACTTTTTTTGGGATTTTGAACAAATCAAGACTTTGGTCCAACTGATCATACTGGTCAGAAATAGTGCTGTAAAAACAGTTTCTCCTTTTTCTGTGATTGAACTAGACGAGGATTATGCTTTATGTTCCTTGGAGTTTGTATTAATGTTCTTTTCTACTTTCCTCAACTTATTGGCAGTTGTGTCAAAACTCAAAACTAAAATCATGTTGCATATATATCTCTCTCTGCTCCACCTAAGATACATATATGATTTATGTGATCATATTTGAACAAATAAAAAGAAAAAGAAGCATTCTTTTCATTAATCTGTATATCTCTGACCACTTTGATTAAATCCATATGTAAATTCCCACCCATAAAACCCCACATAACCTGCTTTTGCGGTTGGGAGATTCTATGTTATAAACGCATATTAAAAACACCAATCTAGCATTTTGCTTTCTTTCCATATTAAAGAGAGCAGATTATAAGTATTGCCTTTAATTAAGTCCTTGTACTGATTTTGTAAGGGATAAAAGTACTTAGGCTCAGAACCACCTACCTTGAGTTACCTCAACCTATCTAAATTCTTCTGAGTCACCCTAAAAGAAATATTTTGCTAATATTATTTGATTTGTCTGCGTATGTAGTTAAATGACGTTTAAAATTCGAACTAAGGAACACTGCTAAAAAATAAAAAATAATTTTGACAAGAGAATGTCGAAAAATAAAATTTCACAAAATTAAAAATGAAGTTTAATTAGGTGTGTAAGAAAATAGTATTTGTTAACTTCTCAAGCCAAAAAATAAATAAATCATTTTATGAGATTTAGAGGTATTTTCACAAGTAATATCTAAAAATAAAATAATTACTAAAAAATAATATTTAGAATCTAAGAAAATTGGATTTAATTAATTCTGAAGCCAAAAAATAAATTCACAACATTTTTATGAGATTTAGAGGTATCTTGAAGAATTTAGAAAGAATACATGTTTATATAACTATCCCTTTACAAAAGCCTTCTGGTACAAAATTTTCTTTCTTAAATTTATTATGGTAGCAGCAGATATACTGTACTTTCAACTACGACTAAAGTGGTTTTCATTTTCAAAACCTAACTGACCCAAGATGAGTAGAGACCACCCATAAAACTATTAGTTATTATTGAACACTGGTTTGTCGCCATCTAATAATATATGCAATTACAAGATGTTCGTCTCCCATGCATTTGAACCTATAGGTTTTCTTGGCCTCAAATAATTATGTATATCAAAGAAACTTAACGAATGATATCTCACTAATAAAGTATCACAGTAGACATATGACAATATTATATAATATAGCGTAAGGATCATCAGAAACTAAAAAGTCCATATCAGACATATGCGGTATATATTGCATAGGGGAAAGATCCACTAAAAAGTGGATTTTGCCTAAGTAGCCTAAGAAGGATTGTGATGATGACATGTGGCACTTCTAATAAGTAGGAATGAAGGGCATTTTGGTCCTTATAAATAGGAGTGAAAATGACATGTGGCACCCCTTTTGTTTTTAAAAAATATAAACAAAAAAAATCTAGTACAAAAAAATCTAGCACAAAAAATCTAGCACAAAAAAATCTAGCACAAAAAAATCTAATTAAAAGAAATATAGCACGGAAAAATTTAGCAAAAAATGTAGTACAAAAAAATCTAGCACAAAAAAATTGAGGAAAAAAAATTAAGACAAAAAAATTCAGCACAAAAAATTTAGCACAAAAATATAGTACAAAAATTCAGCACAAAAAATGTTATATAACATAGAAATACAACACATTTAAGTGGGTTTTTTTAGTCTTCATATTTTATATAGCAATATGGTTCTCAAATTAAAGATAAAAAGACGCTCGATTTTATGGTGAAATTTTTATGAAAAAATAATGTCGTATAAAAAAGTTATGAACGTTTAAAAAAAGAGGGTGGAATATGCATGTGACTTGCATGTGGAGAGAGAAATTCCATAAATAGGATTTCCCAAGATACCCTTGCACTCCTCCTTTCTCCTACCCTTTCATCTTAACCATTGATTTGAAAAATGAATGGTTAAGATTCCTTCTTAGGCTACTTAGGCAAAATCCACTTTTTAGTGGATCCTTCCCCATATTGCATATATGTAGTATAAACTGTATGTATGCAATATATATTGTGTATATGCAGTATATGATATCCTCCATAGTACAGACGTGTTTTTAGTTTTCACACGAAAAAAGAGTTTTCTCCCATATAATATAATTCAAAGCTAATTTGTTAAACAAGAGACTCATTTCGCTCGTTTGATCTTTACATAGTCTGCGGATAAAAATCAAGACAAATGTAGCTAACAATCTTTCAAATATATACACATTATTGTTTGGGATGTAGATGCATATGTGGGGGCATGGATCTCAATACAGGAGAGGCCCAGAATCCCTTAGGGGAACACAGCCAACAGCCATGCTAAGGTTACCGTGCTACTGCTGCGCACCTGGGTGTCGAAACAACATCGACCACCCACGGGCTAAACCACTCAAAGATTTCAGAACCCTTCAGACACATTACAAAAGGAAGCATGGAATCAAGCCGTTCATGTGCAGAAAATGTGGGAAGGCTTTTGCAGTGCGAGGCGATTGGCGAACACATGAGAAGAATTGTGGGAAACTTTGGTATTGCAGCTGCGGATCAGATTTCAAACACAAGAGGTCATTGAAAGATCATATAAAGGCATTTGGGAATGGGCATGCAGCTTATGGGATTGATGATTGTTGCCTTGAGTTAGAAGAAGAAGCTGCTTCTGAGATTGAGCAAGACAACGAATCATCTCATTGTGATAACTAATCGAAAGTAGTGTTTCGATCTATCTACTACTGTTTCTAGAGATCATATCAGAATCACTTTTGACGGACCCTCTTTGATTTTATTGTGTGTTCACTTTTTCTTTTTATGGTGTGAAACTTTTCTTTTACCTGTTCTTGTTTAGGTGTTAACTTTATAATTTTATGGAGACTTTAATTTGAATCAAGACTTGTGAATACTCTTTCAAGTTCTAATTCCCTGTTCTGTGTTTGCGGGTGCAATGGTTTTTATGAGAGTTAATGTATATACCTTTCATGATAAGGTCTTCAACTGACATAGATAAATGCCATAATTTCTACATAAATAAAATTGCAAATTATTCAGATTTGTAGCATTGTATATCATATTTTTACTTCACGTAATTCTTTTGTATTGTCGTTAGCTCTCTTTGTATATATATGGTTTTGCTACATGTACCCAAAGTTATATACATTAATTTTATTATATTATCTTTTTTAAACATATTATCAAAGCAAAATTAAGAAAACATATATGGATACTTGTTCCTGTGCATGATGCAGATTACTTTCGGTTGTAAAAAAAACATTTATCAAATAATATCCTGTATCATTATATGCAACATATATATATGATCAAAACCCTCTTTAAGGGGGCAACATGATGGTATTTATTACCTAATGCTAGGTAAATTCAGTTTCAGTTACATTATATATTAGATTTGTAATTCAAACATTTCAATTCAATTTGGAAGAATCACATATCTAGTCATCAGTGATCTTTAGCTTCTACTAGGTACACAACTACATAATTGGGTTATTTGTGGCGCCGAAACCTTGGAAAATTCACCGTAAAGGCCATTTGCAATGGATTTATGAGCAGAAAATTTGGTTGTAAAAATCTGTCTGCTTTTGGGCCATCTTTTAGATTGTAATGAGTTTGCGACGTCAAATACTAGCGACTAAAACAAGGGTGTTGTGAAATCTATGACTGATACTAGTTCCAACGGATAGAATTTGCGAACAAAAGATTTTGCAACCTAATATTAATGTCTTGATCTGTGTTTTTCCCACCGGACCGAACAGGCCAGTTATATAGGGAATTAGACGCATAAGTTATCTAAGTTGAGTCTATTTAAACCTCCTTAAATTGAATCAGGTGACTACCAGTTGATATGGCTAGGATTTCAAGTTTTAATATCCTTTTGTTTTCTTCTTCCAAAATCTCATTCGTCTTTATATTCATAATCTATTTTTTGTTTATTTAAGGCTTCATATTTTATTAATTTTGCAAATCCATGTAAATTAATAAAATTGTTCCATAATTTATTTTTAAATCAGTTATATAATTATATTTTATAATTTTAAGTTATTTATGAAATTATCTAATTTTAAAAATGGTTTGGACTATTGGTAAGGAGGCAGGTTTGATGATTGTTCCAGTTATGTAACTATAGCCATATTTGACCAATTATCATCATGGTTAATCATGATTGACCATTTTTTGAATGTCTATAAACATGATTGATTATTATCATCATAATTAACTAATTTTGAAGTTTTAAATCATGACAGATCATAATTCAAATTATGTGCTTGTTAACAACTCACATACACGCTACGGGTTTTCGATCAATATCTATTAAGAATATTGACACATGTTTTACATCGAGTGAAAACCATAAAAATAAATTTAAATTGGACTGCGGGATGGGATGATTTTAAATTATTTGTAAATAGAAACGTAAACGCTATCTTTAATATAACTTTAGAAAAAAAAGGAACCTGAAGTTAAAACAAACTAAACATAAAAAAAAAAGTAAAAAAACTAATAAGGTCCTAAAAAATAAATCAAGAAAGAAACAAAAAAAACAATAGGATGAAAGCACTATTCACACAACTTGCTAATGTAATTTACGTCAAAACGTAAACCAACTAAAACTTACATAAAAATAAACACAAAAATGTATTATATTTGACCCGACATATACCGAAGAAAATCTACGTCGAAACGTAGACCAACTTGAATTTACACCGACACGTGCATAAAAATAAGCACGTAACAAAATAGTTACAGTGCGTTGCTGTGGTGGCGAAACGTAAAGCGACTTGAATTTATAATGTTTCATGAAAACGTATTTTATTTGACCCGACTCGTTTCCAAACAAAATTTACGTTAAAACGTAGACCAGTTGAAAAGAAACATAAAAATAAGCACGGGAATGTATTATGTTTGGCACGAATCATTTTCGAAAAAAAAAATCACATCAAAACGTATATTAACTGAAAATGTACATAATAATAAGCATAAGAAATTAAGAACATATTATATTTGACCAAACTCATTTCGGAAAAAATTACGTTTAAACGTAAACCAAATTTGAATTTATATCAAAACTTACATAAAAATAAACACATAAAACTCGATTACAAAGTTTTTAGAACATTAAGTGGTTGTAAGTGTCAACGATAAAAGTTGAGATATAAAAAGTATCCAAAATACAAAAGAAAGGTTAAAAGACAAAAAAAAACAAAATTCAAAAAGGAATTTCCTGTTCTTAACTTGCAATAATTACGTTTAAACGTAAACCAAATTTGAATTTATATCAAAACTTACATAAAAATAAACACATAAAACTCGATTACAAAGTTTTTAGAACATTAAGTGGTTGTAAGTGTCAACGATAAAAGTTGAGATATAAAAAGTATCCAAAATACAAAAGAAAGGTTAAAAGACAAAAAAAAATCAAAATTCAAAAAGGAATTTCCTGTTCTTAACTTGCAATGGTAATATATATAATGTTCACCTATTAGACATGATATCTCGGATCTGTAGATTAAACAAAAAAAAATACAACATTTTTAGTTGGTAGGTAAAACTAAAAAAAAGGTTTTTTTTCGCAAGAAGTAATCAAGTATAACCCATTTATGTTTGTTCCCATGAGAAACAGTGTGGTGTAAAGGTGTCTACATTCTTCCAAAAAATAGAAGGTTCAAATTCTACTTGCCACATGTATATGAATTTAGGATCAGGAGCATGTTAGATTACCATTAAGAAAAACTTGTTTAATCTTGTCGAAATAAAGTCGATAGGGTACTCGTGGTTTAGCAATAGATCTATGTATAAATAGTATCGTGGTGGAATGATTGGCGTAATTTTGTAATTATGTAAGCTTTTATTTTGTTGGCCTCGGTTCCGGGTGTGGTTCGTTTTTAGTGAAGTTCACAGTTCAAAAAAAAATCTTTTTTGGACCTTCTTGGGACTTGGGGAGGTTGTGTTCAGCTTTTAAATATGACTTACCAGTGAGTGAGACTGTGAGAGACCCTTCCTTGGTCTGATGAGGGATTTGATGTAACAATTAACATATATCGCTTTTCTGTTATTTTTCATATTGTCCCTGTGTTTTCCACTCAGCTAAATCATTACAATTCCAACCTATCTGATATATTTGTCGTATATAAATCATCCTTAACTTTACATATGTATTATAACATAATAAATGGTCAAAATATGAACTACTTTTCTGCAAACATTAAAGTATTTTGTTTGAAAAGTTTCCAGAAATATCCGTCTACTCATTGTAAAATTCTGAAAAAAAAACTATACAAGAAAAACAGGAACATTTTTACTCATGATTCTTAATTATAAAATGGATTTTTGCACATAAAGCCAGGTGTTTGTTGTTGTTATAGTTAATCATATTTAGCAATCAAAAGACTTATCCTTTTTAGAAGTTATTGGAATACAAAAGCTATTCAAACACAACGTTTTCATCTTAAGAGAAAAAATCACTATTAAGTTGTTCACTTTTCCATTTAAATTTAACTAGTGTGATTTCCCCACGCTTCGCGGTGGGAATATTCAGCCGGTATCAGTTCGATCGTTACGATATCAGCACTTGCTACAATAATCCGAAAGGAAAACATTACATCGATTGAAAACAATAGAACAAAATATTGATACCGGTATCGATGTTGTTCAATTGATATCGGTCCGATTCGTTTGTATTCCATGTTCGTGCTGGTACCGTACCAGATCGTATCGAAACCGATTGAAACAATATCAATATCGTGTCACTACCATACTGTATTTATATATTGTTTTTTTTTTATTTTGATAAACTGACATTGTATCACTACCACACTGTATCGAACTGAACCGAACAATATCAATATCATTATGCATTAATTTATTTGGTTTCTTGTTTGATAACGGATACTTTAATCGTATCATAAAAGTTATATTAGAAAAAAAAATATGTTTAAAATCAATTAAAGTTATAAAACAATAAAATAATAAAAACTTCGACATATTGAAAAAAGTCTTAAACTATTGTTCATCCACACTTTCTACTAATATGCATAATAATATTTGGTTATTTGCATGCGCATTGTGGTTCTACATTATCGCGGTTATTCGAGTGGCATTGATTTGATTCGTTGCAGTACCGGTTTGATATATGCACTCGGTATAGAAATCAACACGTGTTTTACATTGGTCAAACACGATAAAAATGAACACCGTCACCGGTACCGGCTTTGATGTTGTTCGAAGGATATCGATTGGATCAGGTTGTCACGAAACTGGTACCGATATTCATTTATCTTCGCAGACAAAGTTGTATGAATACAAAATTATCAAAACAGATATTATTAAAATGAATAAAGGTATCGGTATCGATGTTGCTCGGGTACGGTACAATATAATAGTGATACCGAGTCACTTTATCAAAAGTAAAACCAATAATATTACAAAGTTAGTTAGAAATACTATTACCAAATATAATTAGAGAATAATAAAAAAATCATATTAATACTGATATATATATCATATATATTTAATGTTAATCCTTATTATTAATAAAAAATAATATATATTAATAATATAAATATAAATGCTTATTAGTAATAACAATTAAAATATTATTATTTTACTATTCATCCAAAGTTTCTTTTGATATGTATAATTTTAATGATTTTTAAACCCCAAATAAATTTTATATATATATTTCATTATTTCTATAAAGTATATCATAAAATCAAGAGCTTTATCCGTATAGTAATACCTAACGTTTTAAATACTGCTCCACTAGCTAGTTAAAATGTTCCGTTTGAAAAGTATTAATATATCGTTATTATATAATTGTCCGTTTAAACTAGTTAAAATGACGCCTATAAACGAACTATAACGACACATCCAATTTTCTCTGGTCTCAGTGGCGGATCTTAAAAATAATTATAGGGGCAACGTTTCAAAAAATATTTTTTATAGGGGTAGCAAAATCGAAAAAATGTCAAATTTAAAAAAAAATTACACTTCCGACGAATACCCCTTGTTATAAGGTATATCTGCCCCTGCCTGGTCTGATACATGAATTGAACGTGTAATTGCAATGACGCGTTTAAAGTCCTTGTAATTAAATCGTAGCTCTTGCTAGTCCATGCAGATATACCTATATATACATACAAGTATATGTATATGTATAAAATTAAGTTTCTAGTTGTGGACTGCTTGCATTGACTAGGGGCATAACAGCACCTAGGTTTACAAGGAAAAGTGGATGAATGGGTTGGTCGAAGATGGGTCAGAAGGGATGTTTTGCAAACTGCAGTGAAGTGTCAAGTCATTGCGTACCAACACATTCTGATCAGATGTACTGCTCTATTCAAATATACGTTGCTTGTGCCTACAGCTTCTGGACCCACGACTACATTTAAATACCCAACCACAAGTTCTGCTCTCTTGTACAACCTTCAACCATAGCTACAATTTTGATATTTCATGATCAAATATGTGTATATATAATCGTATATACTTCAATGTCCCCTCACAAAAATTGAATGCCATATAAAATGTCAACTTTAAAATTATTTTAACAAAAAAATAATAATAATAATAATAACATGATTGTAGTGATGGTGCGAAACTACTTGACATAAAAGTTAATTAGGGTTTTTAAGTTATATCATGGACTTATGTGCAATCCAAATAAAAGCGGTTGTTTATTTCTATTAAATGTAACCAAACAAAACAGTAAATAATATTCACAGAAATCATCAATGATAATAATATTAAATGTAACCAAACAAAACAGTAAATAATATTCACATAAATCATCAATGATAAAAATGATTAGCTATAAACATGAAATTCAGTGTTACATTTTTCCACATGGGATGATTACTATATGGTTATGATGACTACTCAGATTTTAGCAATAAATGATGCATCATTTACTCTTCGTATTTTTTTAACGGCAAATCACTTTATATATAGGTATAAAAAGCCAGCAAGAAACTGAAAGAAATACAAAACAAACAGAACAAGAAAGAAAAAACAGACAACAGATTACAAAATGTCTAAAACATCAAAAACAGTCCATTTTTCCCACGCCGGCTTCTTAATCTTTGCTCTATTGCAGACCCAAAGAAAAGAGTCTTCCTTAATTAACTCCACCGTCTTCATAACCGGGATAAAACTTTCTTCGAAGACCATCGCATTTCTCGCACTCCATATCCTCCAAACCGTGGCTATGACAATGGTGTAAACTAATCGCTTCCAAATAGGACTACCCGGACTCTCTTTAATAGTCCTCACTAAGTCCGCAAGAGTGGAACACTCAACCGGAAATCGAATACGGGTCCAGGCTAACACGTTCCACCAAATACATTTAGCCCACAAACAGTTACAAAAGATATGGTTTGGACTTTCAATTTCGAGCCCACAGCGGGGACACCCTACGTCAGCCACCGAAACCCCCCTGCGAACCAAACCCTCTCTCGAAGCTATTCTACCAATGAGGGCCCTCCAAAGGAGGAGATTACCTTTCGGCGTGGCCCAACTATTTCAGGCGAGTTCAGGATCGTTTGGCACATCGGCCCATTTGGCGTCTTCAAGATCTTTTCTTACCTGCTTAACCGAGAATAACTCGTCCGAAGAAGTCCTCCATCTCCAGGAGCCATTAACTTCAATCAGGTTTTGATCCATTTTTATTCCTTTCTTTTGTAAAATATCGTCCATTTTCCCAATATATCTCCACACTCCAGGAATAGAATTTTTTAGAGGAATCAACTGACTGTTCGAGTTATTATTATGGACAGAAGCTATTACTTTGGCCCAAAACTGATTAGGATCCGACTTATATCTCCACCACCATTTCGATTACATCGCATAATTGAAGTCCGTAATACTCCCAATCCCAATCCCACCTCTTTTTCTAGATTTTAACAGCCCTTCCCATTTAACCCATCTTAGTTTTTTAGTTGAATCAGAAAAACCCCAAACAAAATCTCTACGGATTTTTTCGAGCTTATTAAGAATGCATTTAGGGGCTGCAAAAAGCGATAAGAAATACGAGGGGAGGCTGCCAAGCACAGATTTAGCTAAAGTAACTCTACCCGAAAACGAAAGGTACCTGGCCTTCCATTTAGACAGCTTGGAGTTTAATTTGTCCACCACTGGAGCCCAAAATTTTGCTCGGTTCATGTTGACTCCAATAGGGATTCCAAGGTAGGTGAAAGGCAGTGATCCAACCTCGCAATTCAGCATACTCGCTAACCTCGATTTTTCGTTCTCATTAACTCCGAACCCGAACAAATTGCTTTTTTGATAGTTGACCTTTAGACCCGACACTAGATTCAGCCATCTAAGGAGACGGTTAAGGGTTAAAACATTTTCTTCCATCCATTTACCCACAAAAAGTACGTCATCCGCATAACATAAGTGAGAAATAATAGGGCCGCCATTCGGAAGCTGGAACCCTTGAAACAACTCGGCTGCCATCGCCCTTTTCATAAAAACGTTTATTATCTCCATGGCTATGATAAAAAGAAAGGGAGAGATGGGGTCTCCCTGTCTTAACCCCCTTTTAAATTTAAATTCAGACGTTGGCGAGCCATTGACGAGCACCGAACCCATACCAGAGTACAGACAACCTTTAATCCAGCTGATACACTTATCAGGAAAGGCCATGTATTGCAACATAAGAAGAAGAAATTTCCAATTTAAGGAATCGTAAGCCTTCTCAAAGTCGACTTTAAAAATGAGCATCTTCTCTTTATTTTTCTTAGCCCAGGAGACCGATTCGCTTATGATAAGCGGGCAATCTAAAATATTTCTACCACCAATAAAGGCCGACTGCGTAGGGGAGATAACCTCTTTGATAACCCTCTTCAAACGATTCGCCAATACTTTGGTAATTATTTTGTAAACCGACCCAACAAGAGAGATAGGCCGAAAGTTAGCAATCACTTGAGGGTCTTTACTCTTCGTATCTTACTTAACATAACGGTAATAAACATATATATATATATATATATATATATATATATATATATATATATATATATAATATGGGTCGGGATTTAGAGAAAACGGTAGAAAGTGTGAGAACGGTGAGAACGCTTATCGATCGTCCGATCAAAACAATCTATGGACTAGATTGTTGGCGTTTTCGTAAATAACATCAATTTTATTACATGGACGCGTTTCATTAAGGGTAAAAGGGTCTTTTGACTTCTCCACACAAAACGCCATCTCATGAAATAAAACGCCAAAAACAAAAATCACAGACCATTCTAAGTAAAAACGCCATTAGATATAAAACGCCAAACTTAATTATAGTAAAATCCCGCCTAAAAAAACCGCCAAAAAAATCCTATATATACAACATCTCAGACCTTGAATTAAAAACACACACAAAAACCCCAAATGCCACATTTGATATAACTCATTCGCCTTAGAAACGCCAAAAAACCCAAACATCAAATATCTTCTAACCCAAAAACGTTTTTTGAAATTCAGTTTGGTTGTCTGTAAGATTTCGCTCAATGAAATGGACAAAATCCTTAAGTGAGGATGTTGTCCATTTCATTGAGTAAAATCTTATTGACTAATCCTCAACTTCCATCCAATTTATAAGGCCAAAACATACAAAAACATTATTAAGCTTTGTTTTCAATAAAGTTTAGCTGTATGGGGTGGACAACATTGTCAGTTATCTTTCTTAACCGAGGATTAACAATGTTGTCCATCTCATACAGCAAAACATTATTGATTTTAGCATGATCAAATTTTGAGGTTTAAGGTGCTCTTATTTCGTGGCGTTCTTTTTATCGGTAAAACGCCAAAAAAGTTAAAAAATCAAACATCGTTCATTGTAAAATTCAAGATTGTTGGCTGAAGGGTCTAAACTCAATAACATTTTGCTGCATGAGATGGACAAATCTTCAAGAAAAAGATGCTGATGACAGACTGTGTGCTTCCAAACAGCCACACAAAAAACTACTTGTAAAACAAAAAAACAAAATGAATCATACGAAAGTCAAACCAGCCAGTTAACATGATTCAAAAAAGAAGAAAGAGACTGGTGACAGTGAAGATTTGGAAGATCAATTGTTTATGTATTCTTTTTTTTTATTTTCCTTTTCAGTTGATTGTTATATAATAAAAACGCCATATGTAATAAAAATGACAAAACAGCCAAAATGCTTGTTTAAACGCTATCATCCCGTAAAACACCCCCAAAAACTCCCAAACTATAATAAAATTACTTTGAAAAGGTATTATAAAAAAACCCAAAAAAAATAAAAAATAAAAGGCAAACTTGAAAATGTAACTAGAAACGGTAAATACAAATCCGTAATACTGAAGATAGGGAAAATTTATTATATTAGAATCTAGAGTAAACTGCCATTTTGGTCCCTGTGGTTTGGCCAGTTTTGCCACTTTAGTCCAAATCTCAAACTTATTACATCTGGGGCCCTGTGGTTTGCATTTTGTTGCCATTTTAGTCCAAAACTCAAAATGTCTGATTTTTTACTGATTTAGTGACCCTTTTTTGTCCTGTTGTGGAAGGGTATTTTGGTCATTTTGGAATTATTATTAACATTTTTAATTAAACAATAAACATTAATCAATAAACCCAATAAACCCATTTTGACTTCCTACATTAATCAATAAACCCAATAAACTCAGATCCATTTCCCCCAAATTCATCCACCTTCACTACCGTCAACACCGTCAACCAACAACCACCGTCAACACCGTCGCAACCAGCACCACCACCGCCTCCTCCCCCTTCGCAACACCGTCGCAACATCACCCTCTCTCTCTCTCTTTCTCAGTCTCTCTCTCCTGAACTCTTCTTATTCCAGCGATGGCGGATAACAACCACCGTCAACACCGTCGCAACCACCACCACCACACATCCACCCCCGGCCCGAGCCATTCGACCATCACCACCACCACCTCCTCCCCCTTCTCACCACCACCGCCACCATAACCGTTCCCCAAAATCAACCAAACATCATCATCAAAACCCAGATCAAGAACATCATCAAAACCCAGACAAGAACATCATCAAAACATCATCAAAACCCAGACATCATCAACACCCAGACATCATCAGAACATCATCTAAACCCAGATCAAGAACATCATCAAATATCATATTTGCAATAAAACCCAGAAAAACAAGAACGAATTCAACACTGTATACAAACAAAACCTAGAAAATCAAGAACATCATCAAAACCGGCAGATCTGAACCACCATCTCTCACGGCGCACCACCATCATCTCCGATCACCTTCTCCAACATCATCTCCAATCACTACCTCCATCAGCACACCTTCACCACAACCTTTATTATTCACCATCCATCACCGTAAATCCACCGTCAGTACAACCTCCATCAACACACTCACCACATAACTCTCTCTCTCTCATTCAGTTCCGGCGAAGACAAAGGCGGCGACGGTTGTTCCTCAGGTGGCGACGGTTGTTCCTCAGCGGCGACGGATGTTTTGTTGTTGTTCATCTTGGATCTGGATCGAGTTATTGAGAGAGAGAAGAGAGAGAGTCAGATTTTGTTTAGAGAGAGAGATTCATCCTGGATCTGGATCGAGTTATTGAGAGAGAGAAGAGAGAGAGTCAGATTTTGTTTAGAGAGAGAGAGAGAATGCAGATACTTTATAGAGAGATGTGTTTTTTAGGTTATTTTTTTATTTCTTATAATAACATATAAATAGATAAAGATTTAATTAATATTTAGTTAGAAAAAGACCAAAATGCCCCTGAGGAAAAGGACAAAAACCAGGGGTTTTTTTTTTTGAAATCTGACCTGATTTGAGTTTTGGACTAAAATGGCAACAAAATGCAAACCACAGGGCCCCAGATGTAATAAGTTTGAGATTTGGACTAAAGTGGCAAAACTGGCCAAACCACAGGGACCAAAATGGCAGTTTACTCTAGAATCTAAAAAGCCAAACTTGAAAGATGGGACATGTTATAGACTTCAGAGATAAAGCTTATCAAAAACAATAATTACAAACAGTAACTGAAAAGACTAATACTTTATTATAATAATGCACCGCCTAACTTAGGCGCCAAAAAGAGATCCTATAAAATGATACGTCTCAGCAACTTCCATTTGATCAAACCAAAAAAACAAACGCCAATACTACTAAACACCACTCACTGTAAAACGCCAAATAAAAAAATCAAAGATGGCTAATATGCTCTCTTGGATATTCACAATTGTTCTTCGTGAAGTTTCACTGAATGAATTGTTATCAGATGGGAGTAACTCAGAAAGATTTTGCTGCATGAGATGGACAAAAATTCAAGAAAAAGATACGGATGTCAGTCATATGGCGTTTTGTATTTTTTGTTCTTGAAGAATGTTTGGATGAGGAGAAGAGATCAATGACACTGAAGAGTGGGTTGATTATAAAGATGAAGATCAAGATAAAGAAAAAGCGAAAAACCCACTCACGCGTCATAGATCTATGTCCCCAAACATCCACAAAAAAGTCAGTTCAACAGACGAGCAGGCAAAAATAATCAAACGGATGGGTTTGTTAAGTTTTACATAAAACGTCATATATTTGGTGACAGTTCTTGTACTATTAAAGAAGAGAGAAACTGATGACAGTGAAGATTGTGAAGAGAGAACCGATTAGGATTTTTAATTTATTTTCTCCGCTTGTATTTTTTTTCCTGTGGTTGAAATATAATCTAACAATAGTAAAACGCCAAGATACCACAAACGCCAAAATGTTTATAAAAAATAATAGAACAATGGGCCATCTTGTTTAAAACGCCTTGAAAAACGCCATTCAAATAGATTTCCTGACCCCCTAGGTTCAATGGCATACGATTTGAATAAACGTCATAAACGCCAAAATGTTAATACAATGAAACCATTAAAATGCCATTAATTATTGAATTTGGTTAACGCCAAAAATCTTAAAAACCAAAAATTAAAACAATATTGGGAAAAGTGGAACTGGAAAAGCAGAAGATGAAAGGACAAAAAAGCCCCTTCGCCCTTTTCTAAGCGGCGTGACACGTGTTGGGCTAGGAAGCGTTCTCACCGTTCTCACACTTTTGGCGTTTTCTCTTGGTCTCATTTCTATATATAATGGGTTGGGTTTATTTCAGAACTCTAAATAATTGCAGAACTTACAGAACTTCTAATAAACAATCATTTATATATATATATTTATATTTAGGATCTTTTTATCATCTATTATATGTATTTTTATGAATACCTACATGTTAAAAGTAGTTTACATATGTCTAATAGTCAAATTATATATATGTGTAATAACTAATTACATATATGTAAAAACACTAGTTTACATATGTGTAATTATAAATTTACATATAAAAAATGATAAAATTACTCTTAACATGTAGGTAATCATAAAAATACACATAATAAAATTTTTTTTGAAAGGTGAAGTCCATTCAACAAACGCGAAAACCACCAACTCTCCAAGGAGGAGAGAAGGGGCCGCAAACTTACAATAACATTACATTACTCCAACCTTTCCAATCCTTAACAAAATCTTTCTGCCTATTCGAAAACCAAAGGAAACCGAACGCTTTAACCTCGGCCACAACCTCCACCACATTGCTCCTCCTATGATTAAAGACAACGTCATTTCTAGCCCGCTAAATGCGCCAACAACACACCATAACCATACCTCTTATAATATCTTTACGCGTAGCCGATAATCCATCCATCTTGTGCATATTACCCAAGTCGCTCACACTGAAGCTGAAGTAATTTGGAATACCAAGCCATCCTAGAACTCCATTCCACACACTAGCTGCGAATGCACAACCGGTAAATACATGGTCCACCTGGTCGTCACCGTCCCCACAAAAAGCACAACGACTGTCGTCTATTAAAATGTTTCGTTTCAATAACGCAACCTTAGTGGGGAGGCGCTTCATCAATAAACGCCACATAAAGATATTGCACTTGATAGGAACCCATTTACACCAATCAAAATAAACCGGATTGACAACCTGACGCAAAGAATCAAGCCAATTTCTAACAGCCGCAACCGAGAAGTAGCCACTCGGATGACCTCCCCACTTCCATAGATCTGCACCTTGTTTAAAACGAAACTGCTGCAGAAGGAACAGCAGCGTCAGCAGCTGCTGAACCTCCTCTGCAGTCGACGGATGCTTCTTCCAGGACCAGATATTAACTAGTGTATCCCCTACCTTCTTCAGCCTCTCGCAAACTAGACAATGCTTATTAACTTCCAACTTAAATAGCGCAGGGAAACCTTCCTTCAAGACTCCAAAAGGGGCCCAATCGTCCACCCAAAATCTAGCACACTCCTCATTACCCACTTCACATTTTGTTAATCGAATGAACGACGAACTGTTAACCTTTAACTTATATCCTTCTTTGACAATATTAATCCAACCACTAGAATAGGAGCCATTAATCGGAAACATATCCCATTTTCGTTTTGAGCAATGAATAGCGTCAATAATAACCTTCCACATGGACTTCTTCTCAGAAACGTATCTCCATAACCACTTAGAAATTAGCGCTCAATTACAATCAAATAGACGAGAGACACCTAAACTACCTTTATCTTTAGTAGTTGCTACCGTCTCCCATGCCACCCAATGAAGCTTTCTCACATCACCATTACCCCCCCCCCCCCCATAGAAATCTCTTCATCAACGCTTCCAAAACTTAAATGATAAAATTATCCTAAACATAAAAATATATAAATAAGAAGATTGTTTATTAGAAGTTCTGCGAGTTCTGTAAATATTTATGGTTCTAAAATGATCCTTACCCTATAATAAATGTTCATAATGGCGTAGTTAATTTATCACCACATTAATTAAGGCATAGTTCCCTTTTGCATGATAATTTCAAATCACATTTTATAACATAAAATTTCGAATGTGCAACATACATGCTAGAGCATCCACAATAATAAATCTTAACAACACTCATTTTATCGCAACAACATCCACAAACACTTGTTATATATATATATATACACACTATTTTTTTTTTAAAGGCCAACAAATCTTTTAGTAAAAAGAGAACTGGTCAACAATAGATAACATGGCACTCATACAACGTTCACCGAAATACACACAATATTACATCAAACCCCATACCGGACAAGTCAAAACACTTAATGTATATATATATATACACACACACACACAAACTATATTATAATGCATATTAGGATGGAAATATGGGCTAGCCTTAAAGGCTAACCAATGTTGAAAGCATCTTAAAACATCTTTGTCCATCAGATGAAAACCCTAACGTGTGATCGTCTCTCTCTCGTCCCCCTTTTTCTCTCTTGCCACCACCGCAGCTGGTCCGGATCCGGTGACTTCTAAAGTGGCAGAACAGACCACCACTAGCAAGCCAACAAGCCAACGATGGTTCGTTGCGAACAATTGGTGTTGGTGGTGTATTTTGGTGTTGGTGACCATAAGTGGCAGAACAGACCACCACTAGCTAATCAACGATGGTTCAAACGTGTTCAGGCAAGATTTTGGCCGCCGAAAAATGGTTCGTTTTAGGGTTTTTTGATGGAAAGAATCAGTGGTACCGAGGGGCTGCTTGGAGATGGGTCAAAGCCTGGTCAACCAAGCTAGGCCCTGAATAAGGATGTGAGGGTTACTAATGTTTCTTTTGATCAAGAGAAAGTTTTCATTTAGTAGAGATGTTCTGAATCTTTCATCAAAGAGTCTACATATAGGAGTGCTCCTTGGGTAGTTGGCATATAAATATGGAATCTCGGCTAATCTTACTGAATAGTTAAGAAACAAGATTTCAGCCAAGAGGAAACTTTTTAAGAAAAACAAGGTAACACTTTATTTCATGGCCCATGTTTGTACAGAATGGTAAGGCTTAACAGATGTGATACTTAAAAGGATTTCTAGGTAACATTGGGTTAAAATCATTAACTAAAAACCCATGATATCTGTTATTTACATAATTAACTTGTCTATATGGGACTATAAATATATCAATATAATGATAATCGATTGGTTCTAAAGGAGGATTTTATTTAGCGTGAATGGATACTTATGTTTTGAAACTCGTATTTGTAAATAATTTGAAAAAATGATAAATTAGATAAACAAGAGTTGATGGAAGAAGCTTCATTCGATTTCGCAAATGTGAGTTAAACGAATTTATAGAATACCACACAACAAAATAAGAATTATATAGAGTACTTATCGTAACACACAAACCGACGAAGGAATATGTTGGGGTATTACAGATTGGTATAAGAGTCATGGTTATAGAGAATTAGGGTATTAGACATGATGACCTCGTCTATTACTTTAAGTGCCCAAACATGAGTTATCTCATGTATTGCATGCTTAACCATAGATGTTCATACATGTGCTATGTAATGCTATTTGATCACACTTCATGCTATATGTGCTTACATTATCTTATCTTTTATGTGTTTAGACTTTATTCATGTCACACACTTATTTTATCATTATATCTTGCACTTATTCATTTGGCTTAATTGCCTAGTCTCTAACCCTCATTGTTGAAATTTTGTTAAATATATATTTTGTTGTGGGAATTTCAATATTCAATTTATTTCGATTTTCAATCTTGTCTAAGTTTGAAGGTTCTCGAAGTGACGAACATGTACCCATCATTGACACCCCAATCTTAAAAGTTCTCTGCTGGAGTTTAATACCTATTTCATCCACACTGATTTCTCAGATGAAATCCTTGATGGTTCTTGTGCCCCAACTGATCAAACTGACCTCGTTAGTTCCCCATGTACCCATCATTATCACCCTAATCTTTAAAATCATCATAATAATCAACATATCTTCCATCATCCTAATATTTAACACTAGCCCCATTGTTTCCTTGGTCGAACAAATTACCTACACGATGCGGTGTGGCTCTTGGTTGGCTCTATGAACAGCCCGTAATGGATTAGGTTGTGGTGGTTCGTTTTCTAGCGGATAGTCCATGCATGGCTATTTTAATGCCCCGCCATTCACGTGAAACTCACCCTGTTGAGGTGGTGCTTGTCGGACATTTAAGTTCGGTTGTGTTGGTTGATTTTTCTTGGATCTAAGTCTATTATACTTGTGGTTTTTAAACAAATTAAGAACAAACAATTTATGAATTAAATAGCAAATAATATAAACACACAAGAAGGGAGATATATTAAAACTATTTTGTATTGAAATCAAATGATTACAGTTACTGTATAATGATTTAGCAATCTCCCCCCCCCCCCCCCAGCCTAATCACTCACAGTTTTGTTTGTACAAAAGAGAATATGTATGAAGTGATAAATAGATCTCTAACATGTGAGATCTATTTATACTAACTATAAAAGGTCTATTTGCAATCAGTTGACATCACCTTGATAGTGACATCTAACGTTCCTAACTGAAAAGATTCCACAGATGTTAGCAAACATCTACAGAGATCTAACATCTGATCTAAGACACGTGTTACACGCAAAATGTTGTTACATTGATGAAACCATTGATCTTCAACCTGTTGTTGCTTTGTATCAAACATTTGTTTGGCCTGAAAATGCTTATTCTTCTTGAGTAGAGCTTTACTTCAACAGGGCTTTGGCCTTTGATCAGTGCTTGACTTTATCTTCAACAGTGGTTCCAAGGCTTGAACAGATGTTAGCATGTCTTCAACAGTTGTTCTGATTAATGTTCAAGATTCACTATCTTTAGGAGGAGAATGCTTCATCTACTGTTTATTTCTTGATCAGTTAGGTCATGTTTTGGCTTTAGAATATCATCTGTTCTATTATAGGTCCAACAACATCCCCATAGAATAGATGATACCAAAACAGATGTTTATTGGATCAACTTTTGTTCTTCATAAACTTTTGTTCTTCATCAACTTCTCTCTAATTTGCCTTTAGAACTGAAGCTCAAACTTTTTGGAGAGAGAGTCGTCTGGATCCCTTTCAAGTGGAAGACTTATTAGGTCTTGCAGATCTTCATCATTAATCCCAAAGGCATTGTTCATTATCTTTTTCACTTCTCATTAGCTCTGACTATTGTCAATTCATGGCTAGTCTTATCAGACGCCCATTTTAGAATTTTTGAGCTTGATGGATTTCTTGGGGCAGATGTTATCTAATGAGTTGATGGAAATGGTTTTCCCAATACTTGGCCAAGCAGATCTTCTGGTTTTGCATCTGGATGCCCATACATCAATTCATTCTTGATCCCTTCTTTTCTTATTTGATCTTCATATTTCTTCAAGTCTTCTGCAGAAATCTCTTTTTGCCTTTTTAGGTAGCTTTTTACAGCTATAGAGGTATTCTTTGCATTTGGAAGCTCTGGGGGATCAACCAAATATCTGATAGGAAAGTCTATATCTTCATAGTTTAGCCTTTTTGGGGACTGGGGAGTCTTTTGCTCTTAAAGCTTCAAGTATCTTGTAGTTTTCTTTGATTGTTGGCTCATCCCATCTGGCCATTGATTGCATAGAGCCAAATTTGTCTTCTACCATATCCTCCTTCGTTCTTTTCAGTTGAAGTGCCTTTGGCCAACAGGATTTTTGCCTGCTCTCTAGTTGGGATGAGTGGGTTTGATTTCAGGATTAAGTTTCATCTTCTTAATCCTCATAGTTTCTTCTAGAAGGCCTTCTATAGAACATCCAGAGAATTGGGTTCTTGTTGCATTACAAGGCTTGTTCTTCATTATATATTCCATGTAATCTTCCTTTATTGCTCTTTTGAGGTTAGGGTCACTTACAGGGACTTGTGAAGGCTTTTTGCTAACATCTTTGACAATTTTTTTTAACTGATCACTTTAGTGAACTCTTCAGATAGAATTTGCTGAACATCCTTATCACATTTCCCTTTGCTTCCTTTTGCTGCAATCATTTCTACCAGATTAATCCTTGTTTCCAAATATTCTTTGACATTAGTAGGCTTTGGGAGATCATGTAAAAAAGGGAATGTGAGTTGTTTTGGATCTCTTGTGGAATAGAAAGGTTGTATCTCTTATGATACATTTTCTAATTCGAGAAGGTGTGAATAGATGGTTATGGCTATGGTGGTTGATGGAATGATGTGGTGGTTGTGGAGGATGTTGTGGTAGTAGTGGTTTTGATAGGTGATGAATCAGGTGTTTCTTCATCATCATCTTGAATAATGAATTTGGCTCTTCTAGATCTAGTTTGAGGTGTGGGTGTTTTTGTTGGTGGAAGTAGGGTTTTTGTAGGTAGTTTTCTTTTGATGAGGAGACCTTTAGGAGTCTTTTGTGTTGGTAGTAGTGTAGATGTAACATCTGTTGTTACTTTTGTAATGTTAACAGATGTTTGGGCAGTAGAGGTAGTGGTTTGGGTGGTTGGTGTTGGTTTTGTTGAAACAGTGCTTTTAGAAACCTCTGTTGAGGAGCCTTGGTTATCTTGAATTATTTTTCTTTCAATGATCTCTTGCACTATCAGCATCATCTTTGCTTCCCTTGTATCTTTCCTCTTTTCTTTTTCAATTGCTTCTTGTTTGGCCTTTTTGGCTTCAGAAGTATCAGGCATCTTTTAGGCTTTCTTGACTAGAGGTGGAAGCTTTCTCATGCTATCACCCCCCCCCCCCCCTTTAGCATCATTTAATGTATTTGAGGAGAATAGGAGTTGTACCAGTGGTTTGAAGAAGATGGTCTTTAATGGCCTTGATCTCTGTTTAGGTGTCTTTGTACCTAGCATCCACCATGTTTATTATCAGCTCCATTTGCATGTTGTATGTTGCCTTTGTAGATTGTTTTTAAAGATGAAGATACCTTTGAGCATGCACCCACATTTCTTTTGGAATTTCTGAATTGGTTGGTAGAGTAATAGAGTATTGTATTAAGGTCTTCAATATATCTTTGACTTTATCAACAGAAAACTCTATCTTAGTTACTTTCTCCGCAATTCCTAGTATCTTAACTAATCACCTAAGTTAATAGGATCATCTAAGTTCCCACCAGAGATGGTAGTACTTGGTTTTGAACCAAATGCCATTTTTTCTTGGTACTGGGCACTTCCAACTATTATAGAGTGTACTATTGAAGACTCAACAGTTGGTGCCTTCAAGGAGGTCTTAGCAATGTAACCACTATCCAACTGTGAGATTGTTGTCTACAGTTGTAGTGGCTACCTCACTTATCAAGTGTGCCTTGGGACACAAGAGATGTAACCTCCTCTGCTTGTGGGCTAGCAATAACTTCTGAGCTTGCCCTAGTCACTTGTTGTGCCATACTCTCAGTGATATGTTGTTGATTGGAATGTGGAAGGAATCGTATTTGTGGGTGGTGGAGTGAAAAGAGAAGTAGCCCTGGGAGATGGGCTTCAGAAGAAATGTTCAAATGAATTATCTCCCTCTTGACTTGTTCGAATGTGTCACACCCTGATTTCCCGGTGAGCCTGGACTTGGGATTTATGCGACGATTGATAACAGTATCACAATTTGGCAGCGGAAGATGGAATAAAGTATTAAACGTAAAAGCATGAATATATTAAATAAATTTTATACAATTTGTTCGTACAAATATCCATAATGTCACACCCCGATATTTCCACGTATTACCGGTGGGCCCGGTGGGGAGTATCGTGACGTAGTTGATATCATCATAGACAATTTATCACAGTTTATATACACAGCGGAAGTCGAAAGATAAAATCATTACAAACCGAATGAAAGTAATATCATTTATTACAAAACGGTTGCAAAGGATCCACAAGCGGGATCAAAGTTAAAAGAAACGTTGTTCAGCAGATTTATAACATCTAAGCTTGCAAGACTCTTTATTGATGCTAGGAGTAGCCAGCCTATTCCGTTTAGTACCTGCACTTAGTCTTTTTTGGAAAAATACGTCAGTTTACACTGGTAAATACAATTAACTGACTCATTTTGAAAATGTTTAGGAAAATTGATTTGAATGCACAAGGCACAAAATAATCTTTTATAACTTGGGATAATTATTTATATATAAACTTGTAAAAGAATTACATGTTTGTTATACGTTCAGTAGCCCGGGCTGAATACCGGGTTAAAGATTAATAGACACACCACATGATATAATCCCGCGGCGAGTTATTCTCGAACCGTCGGTTATACCTTTTATATATATATATATATATGCACTGGCAGGTATATGCCTACACCCCGTGCTTAGGTCGTGGCCATTTCAATGAATGATGCCAAGGATATCCGGGACATGGTCATTAACCTCCCAAAGGCTTTAAGCAAACAAAACAGATTAAACAGGTCATCTCAATAAATTAACCTTCATATGATTAACAATTCAATGCCGACCAAGCGGTATTTTATATACCGTACCCCAAGCCCGTATAAGGGGAAATAAGTTAAAAGTATTTACCTGAGCAAGTATATATCACAATCAGCGAGTGCATGTATCTTTTACTGGTCTCCTAATCTGGAACGAAGGTTTTAATAACCTATTAGATTCCTAACGGGTCTTAATTAAGTTTAAACTTAGACCGGTTAGTTTTAAAGGAAGATATACGGTTCAAAACGCACGATTAAGCGATGACCGGATTAGAGTGTGGTTTAGACCAGACAAGTTTGTATACTTGTATAATATGGGTAAACTAAACACATTCTGGATTTTGAGAAAAAAACGATAAGGTTTGACCCGTTTCGGCTAATTTATGCAAACTAGTTACATAAACCTCACCGAACGTGAATAATGCGTAACGGGTAACCAAATGAGTCATGAACATGTTTCCTAAGTTAATATGCCTTAAATATGTTGTGATATCAGTAAGATACCTTCCATTATGCCCCGTAGGGGTATTTTGGTCATTTTAAAGGTTATAAAAGAGTTTAAATACTAATCTGAGTTTCAGGTCTGATATAATCAGTAAAAATATTTATTTTTATAAGTCATAATAGTAGGGTATTGCATATATGTGAAATTTATCTTTTATAACCAAACTATGCACCGTATGGGCATTTTGGTAATTTCACATAAGCTTTAAAGGTCAAAATTAGAATTATGAGTTCAAAAATTTTGCTTACTGTTTAATTATAAAAATTTACTTAAAAAATCAGTAGGTATTAAGTTTCATATGCCAAAAATAGTTTTAACTCATACTATGCACTTAAAACGCGTAAAAGTCAGTTTTAAGCGATTTTCAGGTTTAAATAGGAAATCTGAGTTTTTGATCAGTTTATAAAGTTCAAAATATTTTATTTATCATATAAAATCAGTAGCAAAAAGTTTGGTATCAATATGTTATGTAAAACCCATTTTATTCAAGAAAAGTGTATAACCGACATGTACCGAATTATAGCAAGAACCCTATGTTATGCTCAGCTTAAAAATAATTAAAAATCTTCTAAAATCCCAAAATAGTATATTACATCAGTGGGTAAAAAGTTTGGTGTCAAAATTTGGGTTTAGATAGGCTTTATGCTAATTACGTCGTTTAATTAATAAAAAGCTTCTTAATTACGATATTGAGCATACCTCCTAATCTAGACCTCAAACTGATGTCAAATTTTTAGGACAAGTTTATAAATCAGTAACAAAGGTTTTTGTCTTCTCACATTTTTAAAAATCTCTTTTAAGGTCAAAAGGGCATTATGGTCAACATTTAGGCATATAACGGAAACATGCACATGAATTGAATAACTAATGAACCAAGTTGTATAACCTCAGAGGGTTACACTAACCTATAACCTGTTCCTAATAGAGCTCTAAGGCATTTCTAAAATATGCTGCATTGGGTCAGAACTGAAAGTCAAAGCAAAAGTCTACTTTTGCGACTTTCGGTTTCGAACCGAGCATAAACTGAAAATTGTCGGGTTGAACATGCTTAGACATGTTCTTACATTAATTATTAAGTTATATAAGTGATAAAACAGGTTTCATAGCTTCTACATTGTTAATTATGTGTTTATGCGAAAATTTGCTTTTTGTTGACTTTTTATAATTTACTTTGACCCGACAATTGACCTAGTTAGAGTGGGAATTAGAGGGTGCCCTTTTAAGGGTTTATTACCCATATAATTACCAACTCAAGGCTACTTTCAATTCGAGAATTGATTGGACCAATAGTGATTAATCACTAAGTCACACCTTAATTATGACGAGTTTGACTTTAGGCCATTAAACTAATAAAACTGAATTAAGAAAGGTCAAGGAGGCTTACTGAAGTACTAAGCATGACTAATGACCCTTGAAAATGATCTTGAGCTCCGGGAGACTCCAGAAGTTAAGTTACGAATGTTTGCAAGTGAGTGCCCAAAATGTTGCAACAAGATGTTCTTATATAGGACTTTTAATCTTACAAGATCATGCCAAACAAGTCTATGAGATGATTCCTGATCATTACATGTGTTCCTATTGCATGTAATACCATTAGAGCAGCCCCCGGAATGTAAAACAAGGCTTCAAAGGCGGTGCAACAGGCTAAAACTGGCACCTGTGTTTGTTTTCTGTCGCTGGCAGTACTAGGCGGCCCGCGTAAGAGACCACAAAGGTCTTACGCGGCCGGTATGAGTCCCAGATCAGGTTAAACAAGTTTCAGAATTTGCATTTTAGGTCCCTGGTCCTTCAAATCTTTATTTTAACTTGTTTTTATTACGTTTTAACCCCCAAACTTGACTTTTAAGGACTCTAAGTCATAAACCAACTTCGTTAAGTCCCCGGTTATTTATTTGATCACCGAAAAGTCTTAAATTTCAATGTTGACACTTTTAACCCCTTATTTACGAATGTTAGCATAACTTCTTCATACGATATCGAAACCTTGTGAAATTTTTATCACTTATTCTCGTGAGCATAATTAATCGTTACAAAGCTTCGAGTTCGCTAAAAAGTCACTCAGAGGTATACATTAAACATGTTGACACTTTTAACCCTTGCGTTTTGTAATCTTTCACTTTCTTCCACAAACGGATTCGTATGATTCATAATTCATTCGTTTAAGGGTATAAACATCGTGTAGGGTTGTTGAAAGGTATAATTATCCAATGTTGACATTTTGAATCTTCTTACACACATACTTTCTTTGTTTGTCAACTTTAGTCCCTCATATTCAATCCATTACACGTTTAAAGCTCATGACACGTGTCTTCATTACATTGGTCGTGATTTTACGAGGTGTTACATCCTCACCCCCTTAAAAGAAATCTCGACCTCAAGATTTACTGGAATAAATGAGGGTATTTCTCTTTCATTGTGGACTCTACCTCCCACGTATACTCGGGACCTCTACGAGCATCCCATTTAACCTTTACAATCGTACCTGCTTCCTTCGAAGCTTATTAACCTGTCGATCCTCGATCGACAAAGGTTTTTCAACAAATTTCAGGCTCTCATCTATGTGCATATCTGTATGTGGTATGACTAGTGATTCATCAGCTAGGCATTTCTTCAGATTGCAGATGTGGAATACATTATGAATTCCACTGAGCTCTTCAGGCAGGTTTAATTTATAAGCCACAGTTCCGACACATTCGATGATCTCGAATGGTCCTATGTATCGTGGGCTTAACTTTCCTTTCTTGCCAAAACGCATCACCCCTTTCCAAGGTGATACCTTAAGTAACACTTTGTCGCCTACCTCGAATTTTAGAGGTTTACGCCTTTTGTCTGCGTAGCTTTTCTGCCTATCCCTGGTAGCTTTGAGACGATCTCATATCTGTACAATCTTATTTGTCGTCTCCAGGACTATATCAGGTCCTGTTAGTTGGACATCTCCAACTTCTGCCCAGCAAACGGGCGTCCTGCACTTCCTTCCATACAAGGCTTCAAATGGTGCAGCTTGAATACTGGAATGATAGCTATTGTTATATGAAAATTCAATCAAAGGAAGATGATCATCCCAACTTCCTCCTAAGTCAATAACACGGGCTCGTAGCATATCTTCGAGTGTTTGAATAGTATGCTCGCTCTGACCATCTGTCTGCAGATGATATGTTGTGCTGAAGTTCAATCGAGTGCCTAGGGATTGCTGAAAGCTTTTCCAAAAATGCGATGTATACCTCGTATCCCTATCAGAGATAATAGACACTGGTACCCCGTGGAGAGATACAATCTCATCCACGTACAGCTGAGCTAACATATCTGAGTTGTGTGTTTCCTTAATAGGTAAGAAGTGGGCTGACTTAGTCAGTCTATCCCCAAATAGTATCATTTCCTCGCTTTGTCTTTGGTAACTTAGTAATGAAATCCATAGTTACCATTTCTCACTTCCAGGTGGGAAGTTCAGGCTGTTGCAGCAAACCTGACGGCTTCTGGTGTTCAGCTTTAACTTGCGCGCACGTCAAACATTTGGCTACATAAGTAGCTATAGACTTCTTCAAGCCTATCCACCAATAATTTGCCTTTAAATCCTGGTACATCTTGTCACTTCCAGGATGAAAGGAATACTTAGAACTGTGGGCTTCTTGGAGGATAACATCCCGTAGTCCTCCATAGATTGGAACCCATATTCGTCCATTTAATCTTAGGATTCCATCCTTGCCATAAGATAACTGCTCAGCAGTTACTCCCAACTTTTCATTTGGATAGTTAGCTTCTAATACGGCTTCCTTCTGAGCGGCTAATAATCTTTCATTCAAACTGTTCCTTAATTCAATGCTCTTGGCATTGATTCTAATGGGCTTAACCCTTTCCTTTCTGCTCAAAGCATCGGCGACCACATTCACCTTACCTGGATGGTATCGGATTTCACAATCGTAATCATTCAGGGTCTCCATCCATCGTCGCTGCCTCATGTTCAGATCCTTCTGGTTGAACAAGTGTTGAAGGATTTTATGATCAGAATAGATCACACACTTGGTACCATATAGATAATGCCTCCAAAGTTTCAGTGCAAACACAACAGCACCCAACTCCAAATCGTGGGTGGTGTAATTCTTCTCGTGCACTTTTAATTGTTGGGAAGCGTATGCAATAACTTTACCTTTCTGCATTAGCACACATCCCATGCCAGTGTGTGATGCGTCACAGTACACTACAAACTCTTCTATTCCTTCAGGTAATGTCAACACAGGTGCATTACTTAACTTCTGTTTAAGAACATCGAAGGATTCTTGTTGCTTAGGACCCCAATCAAACTTAATATTCTTCCTAGTTAACGAAGTTAGGGGTGCTGCAATCCTTGAGAAATTCTCAATAAAACGCCTGTAGTATCCTACCAGGCCTAAGAAGCTGCGAATCTCTGTGGGCGTCTTTGGCTCTTGCCAATTCATGATAGCCTCAATCTTAGCGGGATCTACCTGGATTCCATGCTCACTAACCATGAGTCCAAGAAATTGGACTTCACGAAGCCAAAATTCATACTTTGAAAACTTGGCGTAGAGCTTTTCTTGTTGAAGAAGTTTAAGAATACAACGAAGATGCTTCTCATGATCAGCCTGATTTTTCGATTAAATAAAAATGTCAACAATGAAGACAATGACAAACTTGTCCAAGTAGGGTTTGCAAACGCGATTCATGAGGCCCATGAACGCTGCTGGTGCATTAGTGAGCCCGAAAGGCATCACTAAGAACTCGTAGTGACCATATCGAGTTCTGAATGCAGTCTTGTGCACATCTTCATCTCTAACCTTCAGCTGATGGTAACCTGATCTCAAATCGATCTTGGAAAAGTAACTTGCCCCTTGCAGTTGATCGAACAGATCGTCAATCCTGGGCAAAGGATATATGTTCTTGATTGTAACCTTGTTTAGCTCACGATAATCAATGCACAACCACATTGATCCAACGTTCTTCTTAACAAACAGAATAGGTGCTCCCCAAGGAGATGAGCTAGGTCTTATAAATCCCTTTTCCAATAAATCATCCAGTTGGGTTCTTAACTCTTTCATCTCAGTTGGGGCTAATCGGTAAGGTGCTCTTGCAACAGGTGCCGCTCCAGGTATAATGTCAATTCTAAACTCCACTTGCCTATCTGGGGGTAAACCAAGTAGTTCTTCAGGAAATACATCAGGGTATTCAGAAATGATAGGGATGTCTTCAATCTTGGGCTTTGGCTCATCAATAGTCACTTGTGCCATATAAATGACACAACCTTTCTTCATACACCTTGATTCCTTAAGCACAGACACTTGCTTAGGTAACCCATACTGAGTATCTCCTTGTATGGTAAGTGGCTCACCATACGGAGTCTTGATCACCACTTGTTTCTTGTCACAAACAATCTGGGCTTGGTTATGAGATAACCAATCCATGCCTATTACTATGTTGAAACCAGCTAATTTCAAAGGAAGCAAGGATAACGGAAAGGAGTGGTTCCTAATGGATATAAAACATCCATCTAGCATAGTTGAGGCAGTTTCTAAGGTACCATCGGCCAACTCTACTTCATATTTCACGCTTAGGGTTTTAACAGGTAAATTCAACAACTTACAAAACTTATCATCTACAAATGACTTATCCGCACCCGAATCAAATAACACCCTTGCATAAATATCATTTATAAGGAAGGTACCTGTTTTCACATTATCATCCTGAACGGCTTCTCGTGCATCCATTCGAAAGACCCTTGCATTGGTCTTTTTGACTTCTTCAGGCTTTTTGGCATACTTAGGGCAATTGGTCTTGATGTGCCCTTTCTCATTACAGTTATAGCACGTTGCATCTTTTATCTTCTTGCACTCTATCATCTTGTGCTCGCTTGACTTACAAATCCCACAAGCTCTTGGCTGTGATTGGGATTTTGACTCGTATCTGCACCTCCCCAAATGGCGTTTCTTACAGATTTTGCATTTGGGCTTCTCGCCCGACTGTTGGTCATCTTTCTTGAACCCTGAACTCTTCCTGTGGTCAAAGTTCCCTCTGTGCTTCTTGTCTGAACGGTGTGAGTTTTCATCCTCACGTTTTCTCTTCACTATATCAGAATTTCTCAGTGATCTCTGCCTGACCGCATCAAGGGTAAGCGATAGTGCCAGATCGGCTATAGATCTAAAGGTAGTTGGTCGAGATTCCTTTACACTGGCTTTGATCTCCGGGGCTAAACCCCCCAATGAAACGGGCTATCCGCTTTGGTTCTGGCGTCACTAAGTAAGGAACCAATCGAGACATAGTATTAAAACTCGTAAGATAAGCCTGACAGTCCAAATTCTTCATAACCAATGTCAGGAAATCGGTCTCGATCTTCTCAACCTCATGTTGATGGCAGTAATTTTCTTTGATGAGAGTAACGAACTGCTCCCAAGACATGCCATACAAATGGACTTTTCCAGTAGCTTGGATCAGAGACCTCCACCAAGCTAGCGCTTCTCCTTTAAATAACTGAGATACAAACTTTACAACGTCCCTATCAGCGTAACCACTGATATCAATCACAATGTCCATTTCATCGAGCCAAGTCATACAATCGACGGCTCCTTTCTCCCCTGTGAAGTCTCTAGGCTTGCAGGAGACGAAATAATTATATGTACAGGACTTACCACGTGGTTCTTGTTTGACCTCAATCTTCTTCGACGGAACACTATGCTGATTTGAGGAGTGATGATCGTCATCCCTCCTTGATCCATTATGTTTAGGAGGTGGCTTACTATGAGCCTCAGAGTGAGTCTTAGGTTTAGAATGGGGTACAGATGAGGTCTTGCTTCGAGTACCACTTGACTCATTAAACTGCCTATCTATGGCCTTGGTAACAGCATTATTAATCAACGCTTGAAGTTCCGCACCAGTTACGTTGATCCTAGTAGTATCATGATTCTCTCTTGGATGACTGTTGACTTCTTCAGACTCTGCCATGTAACTTGATCGCTACATAAAATGATGACAGTGATTTCTTAGAGGTTTATAATAGATTTGTCATCTTATTAACTTATTAACCATGGTATTAAAGAACCATATTGGTTAATTAGTTAAGTATTTCATTCAGGATTTTTCATTAATAACCCTTAGTTATAATTAAATATAATAATGGCACAAAAGGCCAAGTCACATGGACGCATTCAAATTTTAAGTCAAGATCTTATAGGATCAAGGTTCTAAGGCTTGAATCATAGTTCATTACCCATTCTTGACAGGGATTTATAGGCTACAACTGTCTTTTGTCTTATATGACAATGATTATGGCCCGTTGGCATTACATCACAATTGGATGTTTAAATAATAAAGAAGGAATTGGAATAATCCAATATAAGGATGACACGTGTGATTTTACGAATCACATTAGCCAGAAATGTTAACATGTCTTCAGATGTTAACAAGGATTTGAATCTTTTTAAACAGGTTTTACCATCATGGTCGGGTCTTATAATGACATGCAGGCTAGGTAATATCCTTTAAGATTCTTATTTAATATTGAAAGGCAGATCTTATAAAAGGAATGACATATTTTGGATTTATTTATTTATTTCATACATATTACATTTATGCATTTAATGACAAAATAAAATTTAAATGATAACATGCCACTAAAATTTAAAAAGAGTACATTTTGCCCTAAACGGGACATAACATAAATAACCTGCCCACGCAGGGGCCAAACAGAAATGACATGCCCACGCAGGGGCTAAACTGGAAATACAAGTCCTCGCAGGGACTGAATACAGAAATAGATGTCCACGCAGGGACTTGATTGAACATTAAAGAAATACAAATAAACAAATAAAGGATTTAATGATCCTTTTTGCTCTTCCCCTTGATTAAGCTTGCCAAACCTTTAAGAAATCCCCGGTTGTTTCTACGCTCCTCCCGAACCTCTTGTTCCACCTGGCTCAACCTTTGTAGAATCTCCTGTTGCTGCGGTGGTGATAACAGTGGCGGTTGCGGCGGCTGCTGATGCTGCAGAGGTTAAGGAGGTGGCGGGTATTGGTACCCATATGGTGGGTACCTAGTCTGATATGGGACTCCAAAGGGCCCATCGGTATGAAGAGCATTGTAGTTTGCTGCCGCAAGGTATGGGTCAACTTCGGCGTAGTTGTAGTTAGTATGGGCTGACTGCTCAAAAGGGTTATACGCCGCTACACCGGCGTATGTAGGGATTGGGTTATCATAACCCACCGGTGGTGGTGCGACTGGCGCAGACTCCACCTCAGAAACAGGGTTCGAAGGCCCACCCATTTGTGGGTCTTCGTATAGTGGCGGGTAATGACTGCCACTTGAATGCTGAGGGGTGCTGATACGGACTCCCCCTAGCACGAACATCTGTGCGATTAATCTCCTACGCCTCGGTGGCTCCGGAGGCGGTTGCTGCACTGGTGGTGGTGGCGGTGGAGTAACCGCTACAAAACGCGAATCCTCCGAGGGATCCTGCTGCTGCTGTGATGAGTGGTAACTGGGAGTAAACACCCAGTCGTATTGGGAAAATCTCGCCTGATAACTGTCTAGACCACGATAAGGTGATCCATGATATGACGACCCATCTGAAATCTCGATGGGGTGAGTAGGTGTTCCGGTTGGCGGCCGGTCAGGTTCTGGATCCTCTTCCATGTCCATGGAGAAATGGTCCTCCGGTCCCAACGGGTTATAACCCATTGGTTCATCAATTTGGTTTGCCGGGTTGAACCGGCTTTGAAAGTAGGGTGTTGGGTCGTTGAAGGAATGGTGTGAGTTGGGGCTTTGAAGGGGTATAAAAGAGTGATGTGAGTTGTGGGGCTCGTTCTCCGATTGAGGCCCGAAAGAGTTGAGGTAGGAAGGTGAGGAGCTCAGCGGGACTGAACGTCTCGTGGGTTCTAAATGGGTCCTCCAGTCTTCTTGAGGACTTTTGCTTAAAGTGTCTGATGGAGTTCGCTGGTGTGAAGGCCCGGCCTCGTGATCGTTGGGGGCGATGAATGGCCCCTTGCCTCTTCCTCTTCCTCTTCCTCGGACTCTTGGCGGCATTTTTGTAGGCCCTGTCAAAACAAACAACAGAAACAACAAAAGAAACAACAAAGGATAAAACAAAATAAGTCAGAATTAGTCCTAAGTTCTTTGTCTAGACTCGAAAGTCGAGGAATGTGCAAACTGTGTCATTGAGATTAAACACAAAAAGGCTAGTGTTTAATTCACTCAACGTTGGCTCTGATACCAACCTGTCACACCTCGATATTTCCACGTATCACCGGTGGGCCCGGTGGGGAGTATCGTGACGTAGTTGATATCATCATAGATAATTTATCACAGTTTATATACACAGCGGAAGTCGAAAGATAAAATCATTACAAACCGAATGAAAGTAATATCATTTATTATAAAACGGTTGCAAAGGATCCACAGGCGGGATCAAAGTTAAAAGAAAGGTTGTTTAGCAGATTTATAATATCTAAGCTTGCAAGACTCTTTATTGATGCTAGGAGTAGCCAGCCTATTCCGTTTAGTACCTGCACTTAGCCTTTTTGGAAAAATACGTCAGTTTACACTGGTAAATACAATTAACCGACTCATTTTGAAAATGTTTAGGAAAATTCATTTGAATGCACAAGGCACAAAATAATCTTTTATAACTTGGGATAATCATTTATATATAAACTTGTAAAAGAATTACATGTTTGTTATACGTTCAGTAGCCCGGGCTGAATACCGGGTTAAAGATTTATAGACACACCACATGATATAATCCCGCGGCGAGTTATTCTCGAACCGTCGGTTATACCTTTTTATATATATATGCACTGGCAGGTGTATGCCTACACCCCGTGCTTAGGTCGTGGCCATTTCAATGAATGATGCCAAGGATATCCGGGACATGGTCATTAACCCCCCAAAGGCTTTAAGCAAACAAAACAGATTAAACGGGTTATCTCAATAAATTAACCTTCATATGATTAACAATTCAATACCCGACCAAGCGGTATTTTATATACCGTACCCCAAGCCCGTATAAGGGAAAATAAGTTAAAAGTATTTATCTGAGCAAGTATATATCATAATCAGCGAGTGCAAGTATCTTTTACTGGTCTCCTAATCTGGTACGAAGGTTTTAATAACCTATTAGATTCCTAACGGGTCTTAATTAAGTCTAAACATTGACCGGTTAGTTTTAAAGGAAGATATACGGTTCAAAACGCACGATTAAGCGATGACCGGATTAGAGTGTGGTTTACACCCGACAAGTTTGTATACTTGTATAATATGGGTAAACTAAACACATTCTGGATTTTGAGATAAAAAACAATAAGGTTTGACCCGTTTCGGCTAATTTATGCAAACTAGTTACATAAACCGCACCGAACGCGAATAATGCGTAACGGGTAACCAAATGAGTCATGAACAGGTTTCCTAAGTTAATATGCCTTAAATATGTTGTGATATCAGTAAGAGACCTTCCATTATGCCCAAAATGGATTTAAACTCAAATTATGCCCCGTAGGGGTATTTTGGTCATTTTAAAGGTTATAAAAGAGTTTAAATACTAATCTGAGTTTCAGGTCTGATATAATCAGTAAAAATATTTATTTTTATAAATCATAATAGTAGGGTATTTGTAACACCCTTGCTATTATTTTAGGGTTTTCGTATTATTTACGTAAATAAACATGTAATTATAATTACATATACATTGAAAAATACGGTTAAATTAAAACATTTTCGGATTTGAAACAATACAATACAATACAATACATATAAATTCGTTGTTTTTAAATGATGACGAAACCATGTGCGGAAGCTTATATCTTGATCGTGTTCGGTTCTTCAATGAGCTTGATCTTCATCCGGGACATCTTCGCATTTACCTATGATCAAAACCAACTTAAAAGTTAGTTTCGATATCTTAAATATTAGTATAATCAAGTTCTAGTATCGAACAATCAAAAACAAAATAAATTTTCGGAATTTAGTCTGTCGCGCCACGCGACAGACTCCTCTTGATCTTTCGCGTGCCGCGAGCGCCCTCGCGTGTCGCGCCAGGATTACTGCTCCCTGTCGCGTGTCGCGGGGGAGATGATTTTCCAGCAGTTTTGTTGCTGAAACCTGCATTTTTCCCAGCTATGGTTTAATCATAAAACGATCTTTAAAGGGTCATAACTTTTTATCTACAAGTCTGTTTTAGGTGATTCTTTTTCCTACGCGTCCGTAATTAAATTACGGACCCGTTTATCACCTTGGTTTGCATAAAAATCTGATTTATCCAATGTTGGCTCATAAATCCTTTAGGTGATTATTCGTCCCGTTTGGCATTATTATTTCACTACATGCTCTAAAAAGAAAATAGTTAATTCCTATCATTTTACCCATCTCGGGCTTGTCAAACCTTAAAGTTTTCACACCCATCCTAGAGTTTACGTAGGCGTTTACATTCACCGATTCATTTGTATCTATATAAGCATTTAACCACAATTTACTTCTTAGTCTATTTTGACCCGCAAACGATTTTTCCTATACTTTTTATATGTATCTAAGGGTTTCAAAATCAATAAACAAGTTTCTAAACAACTCTAACGGTCGTTTACCCGGTTCGCCCGTTAAGGGCGTTTTGGTCAATTCAAGTCTCTTATTTTACGACGAAAGACTTTCACCAATTATTGACCAAATTAGCACTTTTAACTATAACATAATTATGCGTACCTGGCTCGGATCAATACATTGACCCGTTTTAATACCTTGTCTCGAAAATTTGCTAATTCATAGCAACGCTAATTCATAAGCCGCTTTATCCTGTAAGTATAAAACTCGACAAGTGCTTATTAGTCGATATTTGTCAAATGGTATCCACATTACCATTTGACCCGTTTTATTCTTTTTATTCATTAGGCTTACTTATAGTAACTGTTCAAAACCCCATTTTTATAATTAGCTTTTCATGGCTAATTTACCGTTCTATCTCTTTTACCATTAAACATGGTTTTTATCATTTATATTAGTTCCGACCCGTATTGTTTCGCGTCAGGAACCATATCTTAAATATTATCCTTATTGTATTTGAAGCTTATAGGAAGAACTTTTATTTTACTAAAAGGTGTAAGTTTCACTTACCTTGCATCCGGATATTTACTTTTTCCGCGTACTCGATCCGTTTGACCCGCTTCTTTTCCAAGTTTTCATCTAGCTTGTCTAGAGTCAAACTATCATCATCACAATTCGTAAGACGGTTAGATTAGTCATAATCGTTTACGACTATTCCATCCTACGGGTTTTATGTCGAATTTATCATTCGACCATATCAAAATTATCATTCGATCTAATCATTTGGTCGGTTTGACTTTTTAAAAGTCAATTGACTTTACAACATATTCAAATGCACATTTGGTTCATTGAACTCACTTAGGCATATTTCATCCGAACTCTTAATGAAATCAAATTTTACACACAACCAAGTAGACTGCGATTTCATTCAGGCATTTCATATCACTGAAAAATGGGCTGTTTTTGGTGACTTGTTTAACCTGTTTACAGGTCTTCAAAAATTATGATTTTTTATGTGGCGTACCTCTCAGAGGGTTAGACCTTGTGTTAAAATTTCAAGATCTAACTTTTTACCAAAAATTCGTAAAAATTCATTTACTAAGCTGCAATCAAATTCATCACTTCTGACTGCAGCTTACGGAAAAATTAATTTAAAATTCCACGTTTATCCGATTGACTAAATTCCAATTGGCGATTCTTTTAATCACTTAAAAATTTCTACAGTAAGAATTTAAGATCATAACTCAATTCCTAAATTGAGTTATGACATTCGTAATGGGCTGCAAATTCTGCCAGAAAACGCAGCTTGAACCTTCGATACGGAAAAATTCATAAAACGCTCAATTTTCGTCAAAAAAATGTGATTCCAGTGGGGTTTTAAAGATATTTCCTGCAATTACATTTTAGACTCAAGAAACACATGTTTTTGTCACGTTTTGTCCTGGTTACAGCCAATACAAGTCGGCTGTAAATTCTGATTAGAAGCTGTTTGAATTCAGCTTTCAATTTGAATATGTTTATGACATTATAACACTTATTCTTAGCAATCAAAACCCCTAAAAGCATCACATACACGAATTTAGTCAAAACAAAATCTGAACTTACTTGAGCTAAGCATGATTTCAATCTATACTTGTCTAGGGTTTACTCCTAGGCATTTAAATGTTCCTATTTCATCTACATATCACACATGTATCCAAAGATTTCGAATTCCCTAAATTCATGAGAATTTCAAGTAGAGAATTTTTATCAAATTTTACATACCTTATGATCTCTTTACAATGGGGATCACTAATCTATGCTCGATTTTCGTTTTGGACTTGATTTGATCCTTCAAATTGGAGGTTTTGACAAGAACTAGGGTTTTGGGGAGCTTGGGATCGCCCCTTGCTTCTGATCGACTTCCAGAACAAAACACAAGTGTGTGTTTTGTTTTTAATAAATTAATTTTATTATAATTAATTTCCAATTAGACACTTTTAGCCCCTCTAATTTCTTTTAGTTCATATTTAGTTGCTTTTAACTCACTTTTGAGTTAACAAAAGTCTTATAACTAACTGGGTTATTTTGTCCTAGTTAGTTTGTCCTTGTTTATTTAAAACTTTATAATTTTAATATAAAGTTTTATATTTTCCTAGTTATAAAGTTTTAACCCACTAGTATGTCACTACAAGACTTCTCTTCTAACTAGGTTATTATTATTCCTAGTTAACTTATTGGATTCCGGGAGTTATAACCCGTCTTATTTAAGTTCCGTTAACTCAGGCCTTTTATCCCTTTTTATTCCTTGAAAGTTCTTATCTGCATTTTAATTAATATTAGGATTATTTATTTAAATTCTAATATTTATCGGGTTGCTTTTGCCACTAACGATACTTTACCCGTCTTTTAGTATTAATGGGGTTTGATTACCAAACCCGTTTTCGGGGTGTTACAAGTCTACCCCCCCCCCCCCCCCTTAAATAGGTTTCGTCCCCCAAAACCTTATTTACGTATTTCTTTTAATTCAGACTAAACGAACTTAGTTTCGTTTTCAAGACATTCATTCGTTCCTTTCGATCTAGCGTTTTCATTTATATTGGCGCGTACGTCTTTCATGTGTAAGGCCTCGCGGGTCGTTACTTTCAGCTCGTATTCGTTATCTTTATTGATTATCTATTTTGGCGGTTAGACTTGTTAGTCACCGGTTACTTTATACCCCATTGCTCGGGTATATATCCATATCGCTATCTCCGGCCTTATGTGCGTTTACGGTTTTCTAAACTTCCTCATACCACTTATGTTTATTAAAACATTGCTTTTGACTAAAAAAGCTAAATTTTTAGTTTACATTTTCTCTTTGTCTTATGTCTTTCTCTCATATATAGGAATATTGCTTCCAAAGATTTGTTACTTTCCATTATCTTTTAATGCGGGGAATTTCAACTAGTTCCCACGCTTAACCCAAATAACCCGTAGGTTCTTTCGCTTCGTCTTGTAGACTATTCCTTTAGATTTCCACCTTTTTAAGGTGATACTCAACAATTCATTTCTTTCTATTTCCGACCCAAGAGTCTTCTTGGTCCCGTAGACCTTAGCACTACCTTTAATCCCGTAGGTTATGATGATCCCGTAGATCATCTTTTATTCGTGTCTTTATTCAATTGTCTATTTATACATATATAGCTTTAAAGCATCCTTTGTTATGTTTGGAATCATTTAATTTGCTTTTGAACTTTAGTTGACCTTGACCGTAGTCCAAGGTTTCATTTGTTTACTTTCGGACTATCTTTCTGACTTTATTACTTCTAACGTCATTTACACGTCGGTTTGTCCTACGCTTACCGTTACCCGGTTCATACTTATACTCCTTTACAACCCATTACCCGGGTCCTTCTATCTTATTGTTTTTAGCTTTACGGTTTCACCGGTTTGCGTTTTTCTATTATATTAAGCGTTATTCCTTAATTGACTCGTTTGACTCATTTTGTGTGAATTTTCATCACTTATGAATGTCAAACTTCATTCTTTATTTGACCCGTCCAACTTTGAAATGGTTGAACGTAATTACCAAAATTTATGTTTGCGAAAATTCGTGTCATCTTTTTTTTTTAGTCATGACTCATATTCCGAGTCTTTTGACTTTCTATTTCGCGTTCCCGTCTCTCGGTTTACGCATTCACCCACAATCCTACCCGTCCATCGGATATCTTTACCGTAATCATTATCAAGTGACCATTCTTATATGGTTTTAGACGTCATTTTAATTTATTTGGTCGTCTTAGCGAAATCCATCGCTTTTATTCAATTAAGTCCTTTATTACGTGAATTTCATCACTTATGTCAGTCAAACCTTTATCCCCATGCCTTAGCATTCTCATTAGTTGGTTTGTATTTTCATTTACTTCGATCTTTGTCCCTTCTCTCGGGCTCGTCATTTTAACATAATACGCTTCCGTCGTCCGACTTGCGTTTACATTTACTATCAAACATCTTATTTATTTGATTCATTTGGGTACCATTTAAGTTAGTCCCATTCACCCCGCCCTTACTACATCGGACGTAAATGTGTCCGCTACAAGAAGCTCATTGTATCATATGCCACTACTTACTTGGCCAGAGTAAGCGATCAGCACATGATACACATGACCTTTTATAGCTTTCACATCACACCCTATGTAAGTAATGTCTCTATTTATTTCATATCTCTGATTTCATTTAGTAAAACTTTATTTAATTGCAAAACAACAATCATTAGTTTTACTAGTTTTACATTTGAACATATAAAATGTTTTTCTTTTCTATCGAACTATTATATAATCACATTTGTTAATGTGATCGCTACTTTTCTCAATAGCGTTTTATTGAGAGTTTTCCACTTGGATAATTACCCCCCGTCCAAGTTTCCATATGAACTAATCCTATTATTTCTTTGTTATTCATCATCATGAATAACACATATTTCTATTAAACTTCTCTTAGAAACATCATCCTGAATAGATATCCTATTCAAGTTTTATCAGATATATGCAACCGTTATCCCCTACGTGTTTGTTGCATATTACTACTTATACGATTAAATTTAAAAGTGTGTACCTGGTAATGCTTGCCCTTAATGGGCTTTCCTTGCCTTTGACTTTGTTCGCGATCGTCACGCGATTTAGGTCCTTGGTGAGTATGCTCTGCTTATCATACCTCGGACCGTTCCACCGTCATATCCACAATTCGTTCAACTCTCGTCATCTTCAGATGCGAGTATCCTTCAATTAAACATTTACAAAGTTAGTATTTTCAACATTAATAAATGCACGTATTGTAATACAAGGCTTTTTACTGCACGTGATTTCGTTAACTATACTAATCATTTTCGTTGGTGTAACGTGTATTACACGATACCCCTTGTGTTGTTCACAACACTTTAATCCTACTAAACTATTAACATACATGTACTTACCGGATTTGCGATCAAGCCTCGAACCGAACACTTTATTCTTTTAACCGTGAGCTCTAATTACCAACTTGTAACACCCTTGCTATTATTTTAGGATTTTCGTATTATTTACGTAAATAAACATGTAATTATAATTACATATACATTGAAAAACACGGTTAAATTAAAACATTTTCGGATTTGAAACAATACAATACAATACAATACGTATAAATTCATAGTTTTTAAATAACGACGAAACCATGTGCGGAAGCTTATATCTTGATCGTGTTCGGTTCTTCAATGAGCTTGATCTTCATCCGGGACATCTTCGCATTTACCTATGATTAAACCCAACTTAAAAGTTAGTTTCGATATCTTAAATATTAGTATAATCAAGTTCTAGTATCTAACAATCAAAAACAAAATAAAATTTCGGAATTTAGTCTGTCGCGCCACGCGACAGACTCCTCTTGATCTTTCGCGTGCCGCGAGCGTCCTCGCGTGTCGCGCCAGGATTACTGCTCCCTGTCGCGTGTCGCGGGGGAGATGATTTTCCAGCAGTTTTGTTGCTGAAACCTGCATTTTTCCCAGCTATGGTTTTAATCGTAAAACGATCTTTAAAGGGTCATAACTTTTTATCTACAAGTCCGTTTTAGGTTATTCTTTTTCCTACGCGTCCGTAATTAAATTACGGACCCGTTTATCACCTTGGTTTGCATAAAAATCTGATTTATCCAATGTTGGCTCATAAATCCTTTAGGTGATTATTCGTCCCGTTTGGCATTATTATTTCACTACATGCTCTAAAAAGAAAATAGTTAATTCCTATCATTTTACCCATCCCGGGCTTGTCAAACCTTAACGTTTTCACTCCCATCCTAGAGTTTACGTAGGCGTTTACATTCACCGATTCATTTGTATCTATCTAAGCATTTAACCACAATTTACTTCTTAGTCTATTTTGACCCGCAAACGTTTTTGCCTATACTTTTTATATGTATCTAAGGGTTTCAAAATCAATAAACAAGTTTCTAAACAACTCTAACGGTCGTTTACCCGGTTCGCCCGTTAAGGGCTTTTTGGTCAATTCTAGTCTCTTATTTTACGACGAAAGACTTTCACCAATTATTGACCAAATTAGCACTTTTAACTATAACATAATTATGCGTACCTGGCTCGGATCAATACATTGACCCGTTTTAATACATTGTCTCAAAAATTTGCTAATTCATAGCAACGCTAATTCATAAGCCGCTTTATCCTGTAAGCATAAAACTCGACAAGTGCTTATTAGTCGATATTTGTCAAATGGTATCCACATTACCATTTGACCTGTTTTACTCTTTTTATTCATTAGGCTTACTTATAGTAACCGTTCAAAAACCCATTTTTATAATTAGCTTTTCATGGCTAATTTACCGTTCTATCTCTTTTACCATTAAACATGGTTTTTATCATTTATATTAGTCCCGACCCGTATTGTTTCGCGTCGGGAACCATATCTTAAATATTATCCTTATTGTATTTGAAGCTTATAGGATGAACATTTATTTTACTAAAAGGTGTAAGTTTCACTTACCTTGCATCCGGTTATGTCCTTTTTCCGCGTACTCGATCCGTTTGACCCGTTTCTTTCCCAAGTCTTCATCTAGCTTGTCTAGAGTCAAACTATCATCATCACAATTCGTAAGACAGTTAGATTAGTCATAATCGTTTACGACTATTCCATCCTACGGGTTTTATGTCGAATTTATCATTCGACCATATCAAAATTATCATTCGATCTAATCATTTGGTCGGTTTGACTTTTTAAAAGTCAATTAACTTAACAACATATTCAAATGCACATTTGGTTCATTGAACTCACTTAGGCATATTTCATCCGAACTCTTAATGAAATCAAATTTTACACACAACCAAGTAGACCGCGATTTCATTCAGGCATTTCATATCACTGAAAAATGGGCTGTTTTTTTGACTTGTTTAACCTGTTTATAGGTCTTCAAAAATTATGATTTTTTTATGTGGCATACCTCTCGGAGGGTTAGACCTTGTGTTAAAATTTCAAGATCTAACTCTTTACCAAAAATTCGTAAAAATTCATTTACTAAGCTGCAATCAGATTTGTCACTTCTGACTGCAGCTTACGGACACATTCATTTAAAATTCCTCGTTTATCCGATTGACGAAATTCTAATTGGCGATTCTTTTAATCACTTAAAACTTTCTACAGTAAGAATTTTAGATCATAACTCAATTCCTAAATTGAGTTATGACATTCGTATTGGGCTGCAAATTCTGCCAGAAAACGCAACTTGAACCTTCGATACGAAAAAATTCATAAAATGCTCAATTTTCGTCAAAAAAATGCGATTCCAGTGGGGTTTTAAAGATATTTCCTGGAATTACATTTTAGACTCAAGAAACACATGTTTTTGTCACGTTTTGTCCAGGTTACAGCCAATACAAGTCGGCTGTAAATTCTGATCAGAAGCTGTTTGAATTCAGCTTTCAATTTGAACATGTTTATGACATTATAACACTTATTCTTAGCAATCAAAACCCCTAAAAGCATCACATACACGAATTTAGTCAAAACAAAATCTGAACTTACTTGAGCTAACCATGATTTCAATCTATACTTGTCTAGGGTTTACTCCTAGGCATTTAAATGTTTCTATTTCATCTACATATCACACATGCATCCACAGATTTCGAATTCCCTAAATTCATGAGAATTTCAAGTAGAGAATTTTTATCAAATTTTACATACCTTATGATCTCCTTGCAACGGGGATCACTAATCTATGGTCGATTTTCGTTTTGGACTTGATTTGATCCTTCAAATTGGAGGTTTTACAAGAACTAGGGTTTTGGGGAGCTTGGGATCGCCCCCTGCTTCTGATCGACTTCCAGAACAAAACATAAGTGTGTGTTTTGTTTTTAATAAATTGATTTTATTATAATTAATTTCGAATTAGACACTTTTAGCCCCTCTAATTTCTTTTAGTTCATATTTAGGTGCTTTTAACTCACTTTTGAGTTAACACAAGTCTTATAACTAACTGGGTTATTTTGTCCTAGTTAGTGTGTCCTTGTTTATTTAAAACTTTATAATTTTAATATAAAGTTTTATATTTTCCTAGTTATAAAGTTTTAACCCACTAGTATGTCACTACAAGACTTCTCTTCTAACTAGGTTATTATTATTCCTAGTTAACTTATTGGATTCCGGGAGTTATAACCCGTCTTATTTAAGTTTCGTTAACTCAGGCCTTTTATCCCTTTTTATTCCTTGAAAGTTTTTATCTGCCTTTTAATTAATATTAGGATTATTTATTTAAATTCTAATATTTATCGGGTTGCTTTTGCCGCTAACGATACTTTACCCGTCTTTTAGTATTAACGGGTTTGATTACTAAACCTGTTTTTGGGGTGTTACAGTATTGCATATATGTGAAATTTATCTTTTATAACCAAACTATGCACCGTATGGGCATTTTGGTAATTTAACATGAGCTTTAAAGGTCAAAATTAGAATTCTGAGTTCAAAACTTTTTCTTACTGTTTAATTATAAAAATTTACTTAAAACATCAGTAGGTATTAAGTTTCATATGCCAAAAATAGTTTTAACTTATACTATGCGCTTAAAACGCGTAAAAGTTGGTTTTAAGCGATTTTCGGGTTTAAATAGGAAATCTGAGTTTTTGATCAGTTTATAAAGTTCAAAATATTTTATTTATCATATAAGATCAGTAGCAAAAAGTTTGGTATCAATATGTTATGTAAAACCCATTTTATTCAAGAAAAGGGTATAACCGACATTTACCGAATTATAGCAAGAACCCTATGTTATGCTCAGCTTAAAAATAATTAAAAATCTTCAAAAATCCCAAAATATTATATTACATCAGTGGGTAAATAGTTTGGTGTCAAAATTTGGGTTTAGATAGGCTTTATACTAATTACGCCGTTTAATTAATAAAAAGCTTCTTAATTACGATATTGAGCATAACTCCTAATCTAGACCTCAAACTGATGTCAAATTTTTAAGGCAAGTTTATAAATCAGTAACAAAGGTTTTTGTCCTCTCACATTTTTAAAAATCTCGTTTTAAGGTCAAAGGGGCATTATGGTCAACATTTAGGCATATAACGAAAACATGCACATGAATCGAATAACTAATGAACCAAGTTGTATAACCTCAGAGGGTTACATTAACCTATAACCTGGTCCTAATAGAGCTCTAAGGCATTTCTAAAATATGCTACATTGGGTCAGAACTGAAAATCAAAGCAATAGTCTACTTTTGCGACTTTCGGTTCCGAACCGAGCTTAAACTGAAAATTGTCGGGTTGAACATGCTTAGACATGTTCTTACATTAATTATTAAGTTATATAAGTGATAAAACAGGTTTCATAGCTTCTACATTGTTAATTATGTGTTTATGCGAAAAATTTGCTTTCTGTTGACTTTTTATAATTAACTTTGACCCGACAATTGACCTAGTTAGAGTGGGAATTAGAGGGTGCCCTTTTAAGGGTTTATTACCCATATAATTACCAACTCAAAGCTACTTTCAATTCGAGAATTGACTGGACCAATAGTGATTAATCACTAAGTCAAACCTTAATTACGACGGGTTTGACTTTAGGCCATTAAACTAATAAAACTGAATTAAGAAAGGTCAAGGAGGCTTACTGAAGTACTAAGCACGACTAATGACCCTTGGAAAATGATCTTGAGCTCCAGGACACTCCAGAAGTTAAGTTATGAATGTTTGCAAGTGAGTGCCTAAAATGTTGCAACAAGATGTTCTTATATAGGACTTTTAATCTTACAAGATCATGCCAAACAAGTCTATGAGATGATTCCTGATCATTACATGTGTTCCTATTGCATGTAATACCATTAGAGCAGCCCCTAGAATGTAAAACAAGGCTTCAAAGGCGGTGCAACAGGCTGAAACTGGCACCTGTGTTTGTTTTCTGTAGCTGGCAGTACTAGGCGGCCCGTGTAAGTGACCACAAAGGACTTACGCGGCCGGTATGAGTCCCAGATCAGGTTAAACAAGTTTTAGAATTTGCATTTTAGGTCCCTGGTCCTTCAAATCTTTATTTTAACTTGTTTTTATTACGTTTTAACCCCCAAACTTGACTTTTAAGGGCTCTAAGTCATAAACCAACTTCGTTAAGTCCCCGGTTATTTATTTGATCACCGAAAAGTCTTAAATTTCAATGTTGACGCTTTAAACCCCTTATTTACGAATGTTAGCATTACTTCTTCATACGATATCGAAACCATGTGAAATTTTTATCACTTATTCTTGTGAGCATAATTAATCATTACAAAGCTTCGGGTTCGCTAAAAGGTCACTCAGAGGTATAAATTAAACATGTTGACACTTTTAACCCTTGCGTTTTGTAATCTTTCACTTTCTTCCACAAACGGCTTCGTATGATTCATAACCTAACACCCTATCTCTGTGATCTTGTCTCTTTTTCTCTCTTTCTACAAAATCTCTATCTCCCTGGCCTTTCTGTTCAGTTTTCCTCTAAGCTTCTCTTGTTATTTCAAATCCTAATCACAAAACCTATTTATATACCACATGTCTGTGAACTGGGCTTCTAACTGGGTTAGGCCATTCTCCAAGCCCATTACAACAATTAACTCTCTAACCAATAATGCTAAGCCCAATACAAAATATCCGAATACTAAATACTTAAAATATTAAGTTGTTGTTACAGAATATACACCAATAGACTCCCCCTTGACAATAGCTTCATATTGTAACTTTGTCTTCAAACATCTTGCGGTCTTTTGGTCTTTGGATAGCTTCAGCTACACACAGTTTCTGACATTAACAGACTCCCCCTTAGCTGATGCTTCCAATCTCCAAAACTTTCATTCGTTACAGATCAGTGAACTAGCATTCTCTGGTTAAGCAAGTAAGCTCCAACTTTTTCATATCTCTCTGCAATGTAGTAGAAGGATCCTACCATGCATCTTCACACATTCTTCACTTCACTCTCAATATGCACTGCACTTGTGTGATGCACTTCATTTTGATAACTGCATCAATCTGTTTAGAAACACAAGTAAGTAACTCAAAAAACCATTAGCCTTTTTCACATTAAAGATAAACAATATTTTATCTTAGTTTGCAAAAACAACAACTTGTCAATTCAAAATGGGAGACCTTTAAAAAGAAAATCTTTTTGGTATTTTTGATCTTTTCAAAACAAACTAAACAAACTGAAAAATATATACAATACATCTTTTTGTAAGAATCATGTGCAAGAAGATCATATCAGCAAAATCAAACTATTTTCACACTATCGAATAATTCTCTAAGTAATTTTCGTGAAAAGCAGTCCAAGACGATTACCAGTATTGTTTATCCATTTAAACAAAATGCATGAACATTTCAAGTTCCATTACCTTGTGATATGATTAAGTTAATATTACACTAATGTACAAATGTGACCCACTTCTGGACATACCCCCGCGATCAAGGTATGCACAAACTTTCCTCATAGTAGGTTAATATACCTAATTCATTCGTTGTGTTTTACAATGTTAGATAATTGGTGATCAGGTCAGTACTTTTGTATAGCAAAGAGACCAATATCCAACGAGGGTTAGGCAAATATCAAATTTTGGTATGATTTACGCACTCGCACAATTGAATGACTCTCTAAGAGAGCTTCTTCAATTTCTTGGTTTTTGACATTTTTTAGCTCTTTTAAGATATCTTGGTTGTGACTAGGTCAGCATATATCTGGATGCAGCAGAAGGACAACCCTGATATACCCGGATGAAATAACAGTATAAATACCTAAAACCTCATAATTTGGCAATCTATCAACACAAGATTTAAGGTTGTAAAATCATACGCCACTGATATGTTACCCACTAATACACAGTTCATTATGTTTATATCACCATGGTAAGTTAATTATTTCATGTATCTTGCCTACTGGTACATCATATGATGAAGCTGCTATCACACTTAAGCAATTTAATTTCAGTTCCAGTGTGACAGTCTAACTCGTCGATGTACTATCATCTCTTCTTTTTCATACCATGAAAACTCTTTTTTTATTTTTCTTTTATTATGTTTTTCATTTTTCAATGTTTTTGGATTTTTAAATTTTTTTTAACTTACTCCCCCTAAACACACACACTAACTAAACTCTTTTTGGCTTAGGGAAATTTCTCCCCCTAAATTTTTGTTTTTATGGAGCAAGTTTTAAAAACACAAATTTAAACACTAACAAACTCCCACTTTAATCTGACAATAAGTTTTTCAATGTTGAGAATACTCAATCACTGTAGTAAATAGTTCGTTACCAATTTTAATCCACTATTCACCTCAGATGCTTTACAGGAACAACCACTGTTAAACACATCTCATCCTACACACACTCAATAACTCAGTTAGACTTGAGAACCCAAACCATACCAGTTTTGGGTTGACCATAAACATCCACATAAGATAATTTTGTCTAATATCCATCACACCCTACTGGTGTCTTGGATGTCTTCCCTGTTGTTGAACAAGATCTATAATTTTCACTAGGTCTTTGATCACGAGAGTTCGAATAAACTTTCGGATTTACCGACCTTTAAAAATTATTATCTCAAAACCTTCTTCTCCCATTATCATAACCTGAACTTTGAAAAAATTTTGGATTGTTCTGAACATTTGAGTTACTAAAACCCCTATATTCGTTTCTTCTTTGACAATTTCGATTACCAAAAGTCTGGTATCGATTTTGATATCCAAAATTTCTATTTTGAGACTGATTTGATTGACCATTAAAATGATTTATTTTTGTAAAATTGCTTCATGGTCTATCAAATCTTCCTGATGGTGAAGTCTTTGATTGAAATCTTGGTTGATTACTTTGACAATGTTGTTGCACATTATTATTCAAACCAACCTTATTCCCATCCTTAACTTCATCAACTTTTCCTTTGTTTTTCTTGAAAGGACAACAACTTGCCACATGCCCTTTATTGTGACATTTAAAACAAGATTTTTCCTTATAAATTCTCTTTTTGTTAAATCCCTTTTTAAATGTTTTACTCTTTTCGTCCTCAGTATCCTCATCCAAGTCCACGGTATCCTCATCCAATTTATGAGGTGTACTGTTTGCTATTTAACCGTAATACTTATAGATCTTTATTTATAACGGAACCTCTTATACTCTTAACGGTTTCGTTTTATCTATAGTTCCTAAGGTGAGCACCCACGACACTTATAACAATTAAGTGTATTATACCATTCTTAAGGAACCTTTCAATTTGGTCGGGTCTACCCACGTATCATAAGTTAGATGTGTTTTCGATGTTAGTATACCCACTTTGAATCTTAGCAAACACAAGTTTATGTTTTATCAATAACTAGTATTTTAACTCCACCGTGCGATATGGCGGCAGTGTCAAAACTTAAAGTAACTCGAATTTATACTGTTAACTATTTGACCCGACTCGTTTTCGAACAAATCATCATCATCATACTCAGTAAATCCCACCAATAGCAAAGTTAAGGTGGGGTCTGAGGAGGGTAGATGTAGACATCCTTACCTCTACCCCGTAGGAATAGAGAGGCTGCTTCCAGTGAGACCCCCGGCTCGATTGTAGTTTTGTATCAAGCCTTGGATCTAAGACACATAACACTCAAACAATTGGGACAGAGACTGATCGGTGCATGTACCCTCGTGTCTTTCAACTATCAACGTCACCACATGATGCATGATTAACCATCCGCCATTTTTAACGTTATTTTCATGAAATTAGTAAAATAACGTTAAAGTTAGTACCATTTCACTTTTGCCCCTCGAGCGCCCACACATATATACATTATAGGTGCACACCGCAAGCGGGGCATATCGTTTTCGAACAAAATTTACTTAAATTAAAATAAGCACGCAAACTTATAATATCAACCCCATCGCGCATTGCCGCAGCAGTGTCAAAACTTATAGTAACTCGAATTTATACTGTAGAATATTTTACCCGACTCGTTTCCTAACAAAATTTATGTAAATTAGAATGAGCAATAGGACTTATAATATTTGACCTGACTCGTTACCGAGAAAAAATTATTCGAAACGTGAATCAACTATGATTTATACCAAGACGTACTTAAAAATAAACTTCCAAGAAAATAGTGTTTTATAAGTATCGCGTGTTGCGGTGGCGTCGAAACGTAAAGTAACTTGAATTTTTACTGTCTATTGAAAATGTACACCAACTGAAACCTTACATAAAAATAAGCATGAAAGCGTATTATCCATTATAAAATAAACACGTATAACTCGAGTGGGTTAAAATAACATTTACGAAGTTTTTAAAAAGTTGAGCGAGTGTAATGTCTACACTGAAAGTTAAAGATTAAGGTAAAAGAAAAATTAAAAAACAAAAACAAAACAAGCACAACTAAAAAACAAAAACAAAATGCGCAAAAAAAAAGAAAAGAAAAACTTAATTGATAATTGCCGCTACAGTGTTTTTGCTAGTTTGAATTGTTATTTATATAGGGTTAGGATATAATAGAAAATTTATTTGGGTAGGAAGTCTAGGAAGTAATCTTGACCATCCATTTATTTAATCAATGGCTAAGATTAAATAAGTGAAATTGAAGAAAAAAAGGAGGTGCGTGGGTTTATTTAGGGGCATTCTAGTCAATCCAATGCAATAGTCTCTCATCCAATTCCCCCCCCCCCCCATTTTTTAAACGTTAATAACTCTTTCGTACGACATTATTTTTTTATAAAAATTGTATCAAAAAACGAGCGTTTTTTATCTTTAAAACGAGTATACTATTGCTATATTTTCGAAAAAAAATTTGAAAACCCAGTTGTGTAAAACGCAATGAAAAAACCCAGTTGTGTAAAACGCAATGGAAAAAAAACCTAAAAAATGACATTTTTCTAAAACACAATGCACCAAAAACACAAATAAATGTCTTATTTGTAAAACGCAATAGCCAGAATACACAAAGAAATGCCTTATTTCTAAAACGCAATAGTCTAAAAACACAAAAGAAAGTGTACTTTTTAAAACGCAATACTGAAAACACATAAAAATGTGTTTTACCTAAAACGCAATGCACCAAAAACACAAAGAAATGTCTTATTTCTAAAACGCAATGGCCAGAAAACACTTAAAATGTCTGTTTTCTAAAACGCAATGGACTGAAAACACATAAAAATGTGTTTTACCTAAAACGCAATGCACCAAAAACACAAAGAAATGTCTTATTTATAAAACGCAATGGTCAGAAAACACTTAAAAATGTCTTATTTCTAAAACGTAATGGCCTAAAAAAACAAAAAAAAACGTTCTCTCTAAAACGCAATGGACTGAAAACACCTAAAAATGTGTTTTACCTAAAACGCAATGACTAAAAACACTTCAAAAATATGTTTTTCTAAGACGCAACGGCCAGAAAACACATAAAAATGTCTTAGTTCTAAAACGCAATGGCCTAAAAACACCAAAGAAAGTATTCTCTCTAAAACGCATTGAACCAGGATAATAGTTTTGTCTGTGAATTGTCTGAACCAGGAAGTAGAAGATCAAAAATTGTCTACGAATGCAGTTTTCCAAAGGCAATTTACAGATAATTAAATTTTCTGATGCATTTTTATTAAATTTTCGACCCCGGCCAGGGGCTCTGCCCCTTGGACCCCGCCAGGGGCTGCCGCCCCTTGGACCCTGCTCCCAGGGGCGCTGTCCCCGGATCCCCGCCAAGATCGTAAAACGCAATGACTAAATCAAAACCCATATCGTAAAAATGAAATTAAAGAATTTCTTACATGGATCAAAGCTGATTTCTTCAGCGATTGAAGAAATTTGAATGATAGAAACACTTATCAGCGATCGAATCGAACGGATCGAGTGATTATCTTCAAAATCACGGGAAAAAAATGAGATATTGTATGAAATTAAACTGGGTTTCTTAAAAAAAGTTGAAGAACACGTTGATCGGGTGTTTGAATCATTGATTGGTGATGAAAATTGCATTATAATGTAGTGATTATTGAGATAGAAAGTGAAGAAAATGTTGAAGATGGTGGGTTTTGAAGTTACTGGGGGAGAAGAAGGAAGAAGATTGGGTACGATTGACTAAAATACCCTTCCTTTTTATTTTAAATTTTGTCACATGTCATAATCCTATTGCTTTCTATCCTTCCTAGCCAAAATCAACTTCCTATTTAATCCTCACCCTATTTATATAATAACACACTTAAAAATCAATTTCATTAAGAAATTAAGTTAAAAGTATTTATTTTACAAGTATAAAAATTTATTGTTAACAAATGAAAATGAACTTCTCATTTTTTTAATATTACCATTACCATACTATAAATTAGGAATATATTGGTTCTTTAGTGAGTTATACTCCAAGGTTTAGGAGTTTTCCAAAAAAAAAAAATTGAGTTTCACTTTTAACCCAAATTTTTCCATCTTTTGCAATTTAACCACAACACATTTTTATTTTCAACTTTGATCCCCGTATCTTTCAACTTTTCCAAATTTTTCGTTTTAGTTTTCGTTCTAATTTTGTAAGTGAACACGCCGCAACGTGCATATGGGTTTCAACATTTTTTCCTGTTTGACATGACCGTCACAACGCGTCTATTTTTCCCTGTTTGATAGGTTTGTCGCAACACGCGTGGTCTTAGATCGACTTAGTTATTCTTTTCTATTTTTAAGTTTCAGTCTAATTTCTTCGCATTATCAAATGCCGCAACGGACATGCATGATTCAACGATTTTACATATGTTTTTCGTTTGGTGTTATTTTTCCTTTTTGTTTATTTTGTTTTTACGAGCTTTTCGATATTGTTGGTCACTTGTGTGTAGCATTAGTGCTACTTGGCATGGTTTATGCCCCCCCCCCCCCCCGGGCGCCGCAACGCGAGGGGGGGCTTAATACTAGTATGTACTAATTTGCAATTTAGGTATGCATTATGGGTTGTACCATGGGTTTTAGTGGGTTGTATCCACCTTTTGTTTTTTTATCTTTTTTTATACTTTTAACCTAATAATTTCGTCTCTTTTACAATTTAACCCAAAACTTTTTCACTTTCAACTTTAGTTCTTCATACTTTTCATCGCTTATATTTTTCTTTTTACGTTTAGGTCTAAATTTTGCAAGTTAACACGCTACAGTATGCGTGTGTGGTTTAATGTTTTTACCCCTATTTTTCCCATTTAACAGCCCGTTCGCAATGCGCTGCTTCTAGATCAACTTAGTTATTGTTTTCTAGTGAACTCTTTTTTTCAGATAAAAGAATAATAAATACAATAAAATTTCAAAATACTAGCAATCACTACTGAAAATACATTTAATAATCCATAACGAAAAAAGAACTATTGCAAAAGAGAAAGCAGCAGTAAAGCAGCGGACGCAACAACCATGGAAATCGTGACCGGGGTTGTAGATCCAACGTCCATAAGAGCGGGAGCAGGCGCGATAGAGAACTCGGATTCTCGAGCAAAGATAAACGTTGAGGAGATTAGCAAAAGGCAAAGGGCGATAAATGTGAATCTGAATACAATTGCAAACACCATTGTTAAAGGTTGGGAAGAATATCGCAGAGAGACGAGTGGGTGAATTTGGGGTGAAATGAGTGAATGTGTTTATGGAAGAGGCTGGTGATACATTTTAAGTTTTAACGACAGGGACTAAGAGCATTCACGTCTTTTGATCGGGACTAAGAGCATTTATATCGGCTACACCATAGCTCCCCTCATTTTTATAATTTAAAGTAATGTCTAAAAATCATCATTTTTCACTCCACGTGAGAACCACCATACATATGCCTTGTTTTTATATTTTGAAAAATTGCTACAGTAGCTTTTTATATATGAAAAGCGACTATTCATCCTATATCAAATTATTATGTGTATAAAAACGAGGAATATAATAAAATATGTGTTTGTGAATTAGAAGATAAAAATAGTGGATGAAATATAATTTTTAGTTCAATTATACAGCAAAAACAAAATTATGACATAATGCTCTAATAACTCTTTAAGAAAAAAGGAATGAACATAATTGTATCTTTTAATTATATGTTTGCCTTATGTACAAGGCTAGATGCAAAACTACTATCAACTCGGGGATCTCACTGAAAGCAATCTCTCTATTCTAACAATGTAGAGGCAAGACTGTCTACATCTTACCCTACTCAGACTCTACCTTAATTTGCTATTTGTCGGATTTACTAAGTTTGATGATGATGATTATATGTTTGAATAGGGCTATTTTCAATCTACTTGGTTAACAGGGTTTATGTTTCCAAGGGTAATTTGTAATTTTAAAGTAACAAGAATATAAAGAGAAAAAACTTCAAATTTATGTTAAACTTCAGGTTTTGGTTTGTGTTTGGCTCAACCCACTGACCCATGAACACGCCCAGTTTAACACCATGATGTCTTTCATATGCTTTGATATGCACCTATTTGACTATTTCTACCGCACTTATTAACCATCAACGCCACGCTTAATGGCATTTTAGAATCCATTTACGACTTCCTAATCTTTCCTTCTTAAGACCTTAAAAACCGTCTTAACAGAAAACACAAGCTACAACAGTTAGACAGAAATGCCCCTGGAAGATGACTCAGCTTCCAAGTACTTGCACATCCTCTCCATAACCTCCCTACCCTTGGCACTGTTCTGCTGAAACTTCTCAACACATTTTTGCTCTATCTTCTCCGCCATTGATGCCAGCTTCGACAATGGCTTTATCCTTATGCTCGTTTCTTGCCTGCAAAGTGTCCATCCGGTTGGATTGTCTGGGTGCGGATCGTACCTAACAATTTCAACGCGTTTTATTTGTACAGTAATAACAAGTCAAACGAGCATAAATATTTTTTTAAACAGCTAAAAAGAAATCGGGTCAAAAGTGACAAAAAAGTGTAAGTAGCTTTTGAGTAAATAGTTTTTTTAATAATATTTTGTTCAATACGTATTCGTAGGTGTAAAAAAGTTGTTAAAATTGGCCCAATCTAATTTGACCCACATACACAAATTACCCGTTTGTATTTGCGCTTAACAAAAAAAACTGTTGGCTCAAAATGAATGGGGAAAAAGTCACATAACGCATATCAAGGTACTTGCAAAGTTCTACATTTTTTATCCATATTATTTAACAAAATATATAGAGAAAGGTTTAAATACAAAAGGCTCTTAACGTGCGACGGTACACGACCACCAATATAACGTGCGTAATTAGGGTTTAACCTAACCCATGCGTAATTATGCAAATAACGTGCGTAATTATGCAATAATGTTCGTAATAATGCAAAGTTATTACTATTGTGCCACCGCGTTCAATTGAAAGCCTAGATTAGATCAGATGTGCGGTTGAGATGCTCGTGTACGCATCGCACGATAAGGTGGTCTTGTACGTTAACCGGCCTCTAGTTTTAATAATCATACTTGATGCATAACTCTTAAGAAAAAGTAAAAAGAATAAAAAGTAAAGAGGTATGCCAGCCCAAATTGACCTGCACATAAAAATGCCTTTTCGAATTGACCCAGGTCAAAGTTTGACCTGTTACCCAACTTTAGGGATCCACATAATCATACCTGATCTTCTCCTCCACCTCAACGTATTTCTGCAGACTAATGTTCTTGGTAGCAAGCTGCATCGATCGAGTTTTGGCATCAACAACAGTTGACTCAACACAATGGCAAATATCTTGACCCACAATCTTTCGAAGGAACCACGGACCAGGAACATGGATGGTGATGGCACGGGTGGTGTAGAGCTTACCGGAATCAGACTCGAGCTTGTGGTTCAATGTGTCAACTTGTAGGATGTGTGATAAGGTGCGTTTGTTCTCTGGGTCGGCAAACTTGCGCCATGATGCAGATGTGACTCGTTCCCATGGGTGCTTGTAAGTGTGCTCTTGTGAGTATGCTCTAACCATTTTATAGGTTTAATCGCTTGTTTTGACCTGCATACCAGCCATAACAAACAATTACCTGTTATGAGCCATAAGCTAAAATAGAAACAATCAAAACGAACAAATATAAAAATTAAAGAACCGATCAAAATCATTATAGCAAGCTGACTGTGCCAACCCCAATTCAGTGAACAAATGCATCAACTAATCAAATACAAGTTACTAAAGCATGTTAGATGTGAAGACAAATTTCAAGTTTCAACTCAAAAAATGGTGATGAAGAACTCCATGAAGCAAGAACAATATGTAAAATCCAGTTAGAAACACAGTCAAAGGGGAACTTGTCACAAAAGCATGACAAATTCAGAAATTAACAAATATAGACAATTAAAAACAAGCCCTAAACAATCAAAATTAATTCTGGAATGCGAGCACTAAACGGAAAACAATCAAGCACTAAAGTGGAACCAAGCCCCAGACAATCAGAAACAAAAACAGAATTCAAGAAAATAGCTTACAGTTTTACAAACCCTAGATTGGGTAAAGATTACATAAATTGTGTGTGCGTTGTGGGGGTGGGGGGTGGGATGGATCCTACCGTCACGTATCTTACATCAGTAACAGTTAATTATCCAGAAAACTTAGCTGGTCTACTATATGCATCTGAATCAAGCTTATTATATATAACAGACTTTAGTTAACTTTTATGTTAACTGGAAAGTTAGTGAGTTAGTTAAGTGTTTCTTGTATCAGCTAGTACAGATGCTAGCTAGAAGCATCTACACAATACGTGGCTTTCTCTAGCGACTTTTTTCCCCTAAGTTTGATTAGCTTAATTCATACATAAACCAGTAGTTTTATATTTTTTTAGTTTAACCACTCGATTGGTGATGATGAACAATGAATTTTGCTTTTTTTTTCCTTTTTTGTGAATTGTTACTGGTTTAGAACTTTTGGTAATTGAATGATTCTAATTGCTACTTACATCAGATTTTAATTAAATTTGTAATACATTCTCCGTATATTATATACATTTAAAGTTCTCCTATTACTGCACATTTTTGTCTCAAATATGCACTTTTTTGTACGTCATGCCTGCGCAACGGGTGAGTCCTTTGTGGCTTGCGACTTTTGACCAATGATGGTTGGCATCTATGTAGCACGGGGACTCCATTTATGTGGCCGTACCCGTCTCGGGTACTTGTCGGGGACGGAAACACCATGGGTACTCGTCGGGGACGTTTCCTAAACGTTTCCAATGTCGGAGACGTATCTGGTAGAAGTATCCAGCCCGTTTCCATTTATTTTTAGGGTTTTTGCCCTTTCAAATTCCACAACCGGCCATTAAATAAATAGACCTATCATATTCGGCTTCTATAATCTCTAAACTCTGAAGTCTCATCATCTCTAATTCTCTATCGATTGCCGATCTCTCACTAGATGAACCGGAATTTGAAAATGATTTGATTATTGATAATTAATTACCTTTGGAAGATGTAGTATTTTTGGAATTTGTTTAATGTATTTTTATTTTTTTATATTTTTTATTGCCGTACCCGTATCTTGGAATTTTGAGTTTTGTCGTTCCTCGTTCCCGTATCGTCCCCGTACCCCGATCCCGTACCCGTTCCAGTGCTACTTAGGTTGGCATCAACCACCACAGAAGAAAATCCTTGCAGTTAAAAATCAAAGAAACTAAACGCAATTGACTTTCAGATTAAATCTCTCTGACATGTGGTTCAGTTTGGGTTATGACCAACGTGCAGTTAAAAAACAAAGAAACTAAATGCAATTGACTTTCAGATTAAATCTCTCTGACATGTGGTTCAGTTTGGGTTATGACCCAAGTGCTTCTTACAATTCCAGATATCTCGAGTTAAGCTTAGTTTAATCACATCATGCATACCTCGTTCAGGGACCGCGAACCTTTAACCACGCCTGTGCAGTCCCTTTTTGTTGCTTTTGCCGGTGCAGGGTTATTTAGCTTATACAACTGTGGACTATGCACTTCCTATCCCGTATTAAAGCTTAACCTTGACTCGATCTGGTCTCGTGTATGCCTCAGTTACGTAAAATCATTGATGACATTAAATTCACCAACATCTTTTTTTTAATTGTTAGTGATTCTCTAACTGCTAACTATGTTAGGTCTTTACTTTTTAATTGCATTTATGGAATGGTTTTAGTTTTTAAAACTTACTATGCATGTTTTGTGAATTTTTAATATTTTTTTTCATTCGTCGTGCATATTTAATTTACAAGTATTTTCTGAATACAACAGCTTCCACGGCCCTAAGCACCTTGACGCACCTAAATGCATTATAATAACTAGTATCTCATAAACATATTTCACAATACACTTGGCTATCTCTCTCTATATTAAATTCGCTTCATTCATAGATTTGTTTAGATTTGTTCTTAATTCTACAAATGTTCATAAAGTTCCAACATATATTCATTCCATAAACTTGAAGGTGACACATTAAATGTTGTTGTCCAGCACACGGATTGTCATGTGATTTAGAAAAGTTTCCTTCTAGACCAACAAGAAGTCATCTTTAATACAACAAGAATATGCCTGACGTAACAAGCATAAGAACTTGACGCAATTGCTTCAAAGGTCAATAAGGAATCTCCCAAAACCCAAGATACAAAACACAAGTGAACCAATAACGTAAAAATGTCTAGATTGTCGTATCTAATCTCCCGACAGACCTAGTTGGTTTATATACTAATAACCAGTTCTTGTCTTCACCGTTAACTATTTCATAATCCAAAGTGTTCTCCTCCTATTGGAATTCATATTTTGTCTGTTCACATTTCCCTCTTTTCGTAATCACTATGATGGAAACACATAACACGATTTGATCGACATCCAAATATCTGACCACAGCAGATGTATCATTTGCAATCCTATGTCTACTGATCTCTTCCAAGCAGAGAAGCAGAACATCTGTTAGATGTCTAGGCTTCGCAAAGGGCAACCGGCCTTAGTTTCCATTCTAATGGGGAATTAAACAGCTTGCCTATTCCATTTTCTTGTCTAGAAAGTTTGTAACCCTAATTTTATTACAATAAATAGATGTCTAGGGCATTGTAACCTTTCATCACCTCCAAAAAGAGTAAAAAAGATCCTAGTTGCAGCCCGTGGAGGCGTGGACATAGATCAGCTTAGACTAGACCACGTTAAATCCTCGCGTTCTTTAGTTTCCATATCCGTCATGGTCTGTGAATACCTAACAACATCTACAGCCACATTCTAGATCAAAAGCAATAAAATAATTCCAAATGTGCTAGCCATATCATTCTGCATTTCTCTTCCTTATATACAACCCCTAACTTTCTTGCTGTCAAGCGCAGCCCCACATAACACTTCAACACGTTAATAAACATAAAAAACAAAAAAAAAACACTTATTTTACCAGATATCTACATAAAACATGTATACACCACAATCAACCACAATTCCCCTAAATAACATTCATCAGCATCATCATCATCAGTAAATCCCACCAATAGCAAAGCTAAGGTAGGGTCTGCGGAGGGTAGATGTAGATAGCCTTACCTCTACCTCGTAGGAATAGAGAGGCTGCTTCCAGTGAGACCCCCGGCTCAATTGTAGTTTTGTATCAAGCCTTGGACCTAAGACACATAACACTCAAACAATCGGGATAGAGACTGATTGGTGCATGTACCCCCGTGTCTTTCAGCTATCAACGTCACCACATGATGCATGATTAACCATCCGCCGCTTTTAACGTTATTTTCACGAAATTAATAAAATAACGTTAAAGTTAGTACCACACTCCCCCCCAAACACACATATATACATATAATCTTCACCTCCATATGCTAATTTTGTGCATAGTCTCTATTCCTAATCCCTCTATAAGACAAATTCGCATCATAACACGCCCGTACGAGTAAAGTAGAATAGTATCATCCTAAAAGCCCTAAATTAACTTTCACAACAATAAATCATCAACGAGATTAACTACTGCAGGCTGCAGCAGAAGCTAATCGCTAAATCAAGCAAACAGAACACAAAACGAAGAAATCATCCAGCAGCAAACAATTCGTAACAATCTAGAACTATATATCAAAATCAATCAACAAATACAATCTAATTCGGAATTTAATCAGCAATAGGTTTACGATTAAACGATTAATGATAGATACATTATACAAACAAATTGAATATCTTTAACATTATGTAGAATTTAGATGAACGTATACCTTGCGGTGTTAATCGAAAGCCACAACGGAATGATATGATAATAAGAAAAAGGAAAGAGAAGGCGGAAAAGAAGGAGACTAACGAGCAAGAAAAGGTTTGGTTTGGTTATATAGTGTTGGGGATTGTTAGGGTGATGCGGTGGTCTATGACGGTTTCAGTGGACGTGACGTTAGCAGTGTGCCACGTGTCATGGGATGATCGGTGTTTTCTTTTTGTGGGCCAGGTTTTGGGCCTTAATGGATATACACTCAATCTGGATTCAGGCTATTGAACCAACGGTACATATGGGCCGAATAGAGGTCAGACTCAACAATAAAAGGATTAACTTGGATTAGCACATTATGGCTAGAGTGCACAAACTCGTTAATTTTAATAACTGGTTCGGTTAACCGGTTATACCGGTTAATTTGACTTTTTGACTTACTGGTTGATGCTTTAACCGGTTATTAATTATTTTTTTAACTGGTCCGGTTAATTACTTTAATTGGTTCGGTTAATTAACCGGGTTTTTTTTTTTTGAATTTTTCGGTTATTTTTCGGTCAACTAGTCTTCCGGTTTAAAAAACGGTTAATAATCAGTTCCTATACCGAATATCAATAACCGGTTACTAAGTACTAACCTATGGTTAAAAATAACCACTAACCGGTTATTCCTCGACGGTTATTAACCGGTTACGGTTTTGGTTAATAACTGGTTACGGTTAATTAACCTGTTATTTTGTGCACCTCTAATTACGAATATGTAGGTTTTTTATTTACCTTGTATAAAATTTAAATTTTTACACCATTTAAATTTGAAAATTGTATTTACCAATACTAGCATAGGAAATAGTTCTGTTTGTAACTAGTTTTATGTTGAAAACTACATTATGTGAAGCATTGATTGGTTAATTAGATAGTGAAATAGGTTGTTAAGTAACCGTTTTCTGTATCACAATTTAAGCATAAGGTACAAGTACAATATGAATTTCTCAAAATAAAGTGGATTATGAATGAAAATGTAACAGCGTAACAATGTTTGATACACAACCACTTAGAATAAATAAAACGATAGATAATTAAAAACAACAATTTTGTGACCCTAGTTAGAATGTAGTTAAAATATGTCAAGTAGACCTTTATGTTATGCCCAAAGGATCTAGGGTTGGGGTTGATGTGTTGAGATGCAAGTATTAATTAAGCTAAAATCTTAAGCTTAGTTATATTGTGAATCGAAATACATGATAATGGGCTAGAGTTGAAAAGGCCCGATACAATGGTGTGAGCCCATGTCAAAAGCCGATTATGAGCATTGAAACTAAGGACCGAACACAGACTCACCACCAGACACTAATCGCCAACATGTGGCCCAGATAGCTATCAATAACTATTTTAACCACAATATACACTTTGCTGTAAAGTTAGTTGGTCCAGCCACCAATACCATATCACCTTCTGACTTTTCTCTATTATTCATCATTTTTCCAATTTGCCAGCCTAACCTTGAGAGCGAAACATTCAATATTCAACAACACAATAATAAAAAATTCATCACCGTAGAAAATATAATATAACATTACACTAACATATATAACCAATTAACAAATACAACCCTCAACTTTCACCAAATTTCACAACCACCCCTTCTTCCCCAACCGCCTCTCGTGACGTCAGCACACCTACCTTCACTTCTTCTCTGTTCCTAACCTTTGGCGTCATATTTTCACATGCGAAGACGCAACGAATCGATTAACTGAACGACGTCGTTTCGGTTTCCGTTTTCTAATCGTGTTTTAAACCTTGAGAATCTTCGCCGCTCTAACAACCGGATTTTCGCGCGCGATAGCTTCACGTCCGGCGGCTTTGTAGTCGTAGCTACAGACATGTTGGTCGGAGTAACGGTGTTCGGAGCAGAACATTTCTCCGCATCGGCAACGGAATCCGATCAATCCGACTTTTCGCTTGCAACCAGAGCAACGATTCACCACGCGCCGCTTAGAACTGATGCAAGCGCTGTTGCTCAACGGCTCAACCGCCTCCGATCGGCGTTTTTTAGACAGATCTGAGGTTTCCGGCGAGGCAGCGGAGCTCGGTCTAAAGTCAACGGTGACAACTGACGTTAGATCTGGTATTTCCGGTGGCGGTTTACGGTCGTCTGAAGCGGAGATGGTGGAGGATGCGACGGTGATAGGCGGTGAGCATAAGGTTAGGGTTTCAGGAACTTTGAGCTCGGTTTCTTCTTTCTCTCTCTTCTGAGCCATACTTTTGGGATGAGAGAGAGAAGAGAGAGAGGTTGGGGTTTTTTTAGAGAAAGAGAGAACGGATGGGGGAGAGATGGAGTTTTAAAGGTGTGAGAGAGATTATTATGGTGAAATGACAATAATGCCCTTTTGTAAAGGTTTATCCGTTCTGACAAAGTGTTGATAAAGGATACCCTATCAAGCAAGTCAGAGCATTCACATCCAAAGAACTAAATTACGAGTGTGAGGTTTTTAATATATAAAGAGTATAAAAAATGGCTGTGAGTGGAGGAGAGATAAAATGTTACTGTTCATCTGTATATTTGGGGGGACACTGTTCACCCACTTTAATTTTTTAATATATATTGAAAGTGGTTGTGAGTGAAGGAGAGAGAAAAATGTAATGATAAAGGTATAAAAATATTATTTAATTGAAAAGGGGAGAGAAACAATATTTGTTTTTAGTGAAAATATATTGATATAGGAGTTGTTTTTTAGTGGAATGTATGTATAATTTTAGGGGACTGGATGTGAATGCTCTTATACTGCTCCATGCTCCAAAGTCCAAACCATAAGGTGTAGGGACTGGTTAGACACTTGAGAGTGACAAACTAAAAATTCAACCAATGAGAGTGTGTCATGTCAAAGTGGTAAACTATGCTCAAAAGGTTGGCAATGGTTTAGACAATGGTGAAGTGGTAAACTATTTTTTTTTAAAGGAAAAAAATGTGATTGGTTGAGATTGGAATGAACCCCACCCCACAATACCCCCTCTCTCTCACCCACTCTCTTCCCCACATCGGTGAACCCTCACCGAACTCCTCCCCTTTTTCGGTAAAAGTCAGGCGGCAAATGTTTAGGCAATGGTTGCCGATCGGTGCCGGGTGGGTTTGCCGCCCCCACTCCGGACACCCTAAGGCTATGGGTGTAGGAGGGGCTTTATCAGGACACGTTAGTGTCATATCAGATCCACATCAATCAGGGGGGCTTTATCACGTCATTCCTTAACTTGCATGGTATGGTATAAAACCCGCTATTAAACAAAATTAAAAAAAAATTGTATTGGTTGAAATGCATGTTGCCCCCACCTGAACACTTCTTCCTCCTCGTTACCATGGTGGCGAGCTACCTATAACGCCCCTCCTTAAACCCCATGGTGTGGGGTGGCGCCACCACCCAGGCGCCATTGATGCTGAGTAGGCAAGGGTGGCTCCCCCACACCCTCCGGCCTAACACACAATTTCGATATTGTTATCATCGTCATTATACTCAGTAAATCCCACCAATAGCAAAGCTAAGGTAGAGTCTGAGAATGGTAGATGTAGACAGCAGGGGTGGGCGGGGAGGACCATCGGCCAGGGCCCGATATTTCAAATGACACGCTATTCTTAGAAAAAACCCGATATGTATACGTAATAAAATCCTTTTCAATAGGGTATACATATACAAACACCAACATAGTCCTGCTTACAAAACTATTCTTATGCTTTAGACTAGTTATTAACTCATTGGCATTAGGTTTAGACCTTTATTGAGCCCAATAACCAATTTCGTTAAGGCCTAAGGGCACTTTTTTGGACCTCAAACAAGGTACACGAATTCTCAGGGTCGGTCCTGGTAGACAGCCTTACCTCTACCCTGTAGGAATAGAGAGGCTGCTTCTAGTGAGACCCCCGGCTCGAATGTAGTTTTGTATCAGATCTTGGACCTAAGACACATAACACTCAAACAATCAGGACAAAAACTAATTGGTGCATGTACCCTGTGTCTTTCAGCTATCAACGTCACCACATGATGCATGGTTAACCATCTTCCGCTTTTAACGTTATTTTCACGAAATTAGTAAAATAACGTTAAAGTTAGTATCATTTCACTTTTGCTCCCCGAGCGCCCACACATATATACATTATATGTGCACACCGCAAGCGGGGCAACAATTTCGATATTGTATACATATTAAAAATAGATTGTATACATATTAAAAGTTGTATACATATTAAAAAGTGTTTTAAATAATATAATAAATATGTAGTTTTTAATACTTTTATTATTTTAATATTATAATAATAATTATTTTCTTTACTTTTTAAGTTGGATAAGTTTGGTGTCAACCGGTACTGGTATCGAAAATATCGGTATGGTTCGGTTCGTTATCGGTACATAAAGGTAAAAACCTGCACCAACCTGGTACAGAAAACGCCAAAAGTCGGTACCTAATTGATTTGAAAATCTTTTAATTCGGGAAATTCAGTACTGCTACCCGATACCATTTGCTCATCCATGATCACGGGTACCGTATGAACAACAACAGTATCATGCAACTTTTTTTGTTGATTTTCTTCAACTTTTAATAATTTCTTTTTTTTAGTTTTAGGGGTAGAGTGAGCTCGGTGCCAACTGATACCGAATCGGTATTGGAACCAAAAATACCGGTTACAATACCGGTATATGAAGGTAAAAATCGGTAGCGAACCGGTACTAGGAACGCCAAAAGTCGGTACCAAATTGGTAATTAAGATCTTTTGGTTCGGGAAATTCGGTATTGGTACCCAATACCATTTGCTCATCTCTGACCACGGATTTCATACGTACAACATCATCACCATACAACTTTTTGGTTGATTTTCTTTCGGTTATCTTTTAGTGTTTTTTTCTATATTTTCTTTTTATTCCTCTCAACGGTTCCATGCACAACGCGCTTGTAGTGATCTCAAAACACATGTAAACACATGCTAAATTACAAAAGAAGTTCGCAACAACGAGTGGCGGATCTTGCCCGTTGAACATGCCAGAGCCGAAAGACACGGACACTAAAAAAAGCCCGGGAGACACGGACACTAAAAAAAGCCCGGACAAGCCCGGGCCAAACATAGTATATATAAAAAATTTCGATCGAAATGCGGAAAATTAGCACTACGCCCGAAAAACTTGCCCGGACCGTGGCCCTGCCACGGCTCTTCTGAGAACCGCCCCTGGCAGCAACGCGACGATTATCAAAAACCTAGTTATATTTTTGTTATATTTTACTGAAAAATTAAAGTACAGTTTGATATACTAAAGTTATTTTAACGGCAACATATTATTAAAATGAGAAAATTACAAAAATGGTTACTGGCCAAAACTACTTTAAATTTGGTCACCTCACGTGTCCTTAGAGCGGCGCATCAAGCACGAGATGCTTCTTTGAAAATCCCCACATTGATGTGTCTGGAAGTGCATGGGATGCGTCTGCAAAGGCATGAGATGCGTCTGGACGCACCTGCAACATTTGAAATGACACGTGTTCATTTTTATGGGTGTTTGAGAGTCTGCATATGAACACATCCCATGCTTGATACGCCGCTCCAAGAACGCGTGAGGTGTTCAAATTTGAAAGTAGTTCTAGTAAATGGTCATTTTCATAATTATTTTTTATTAAAAAAGCAGAAAAATAGATCTAGGCTAGACTGAAAAAACAAACAATTATATGATGAGGTTTCCTAATCCATTTCTTATTAAACTTATTGATGATATCTATTACTATATCTAGTGGCGGACCGAGGAGATATCTTTTGAGGTATGAATGAGTGGTTTAACCAAATTTTCAAAGGGTGTAATTGGGATTTTACCCTATAAAATACACCAGAATTTTTTTAAGGGGTACGTCCGCCCACCCAACCCTCTACCTAGATCCGCCCCGTAGTATATCAAAGAATAGAGAAATGTTGTATCTCCTCAAATGTTGTCACCCTTTTACATTAAAAATATTAAAGTATTTAAACTTGTTTAAAATATAAATACTTATTACCTATGACAACAATCACCATGATATGGAATAGTGTTTCCCTGCCATTGGTCGAAATGGACGGCCAGCTGCTACGTTGGCATTTCCCCATTCGTTAAGCTAAATTATGATCTTAAATCATCCATATTCGTTTCATACCCTCTATTTTCACACTAAGACTTTCATTTATCTATCACCACGATTTCACTTGTGATAGGTTATTATAGGAAAACTTCTATATTCCGACTTTACCTTCCGGTTTGATGATTTACAAAAACGACCCGTTAAGAGATATTAACCAAAAAATCTATGCCTCCCATTTGTATGTTACCAAAAGACTAACCCAAATATGGGATTCATTATTATTATTTTTTTATCCACCCTTAGGGGTAATTTGCCCGATTTATCATTCGGGGGCGTTTTAGTCAAATATTCACATCATTGACATATTCGTGGCTCTAATAGCCGTTGTAGCAAAAATACTAGATCTACCTCACTTAGAGTGGTCTAATGTCCACCATTGACTTGACCAACTCCTTGACTTGACCAACTCTAGAGTTGGTCAAGTCAAGGGTGGACATTAGAGCAACTATAGTCGGATCATAAGCCTTCACCGAGAGCCTACCACATTTTACATACCTGGCGCAGTTCAAAGCCATGACCCCTTTTCAATACCTTGTAAATTGTTTACATTAGTCACGGCAATACTTGCCCATAATGTAAGCCTAACTGTAAGTATGACACTTAACAATAGCAAGTGTTAAGTACTACGCTCAAATGGTGATATCATCACCATTTGACCAGTATGACCCGTCTGGTCTTTTAACCATTATTGGTTTATTCTTTAGACAGTTACACAAGTGATATACTTACGAATTCGCTTAATTGACCCGTTGTGTCATAGGGTCTCCTTTTTACACTCATTAGTTTAATCATTAACATATGATTTACTTGACCTTTTTACTTGCTCGACCTATTTCGGTTCGCGTCAGCAAGTGGTTTATATCAAAAACATATTTTTACTCGCTTGACCCATTTCGATAAGCGTCAGCAAGTATTTATATCAAAAACAACATATTTTTACCGCTTGAGCCATTTCGGTTCGCATCAACAAGTATTTATATCAAAAATATATTTTTACTCGCTCGACCCATTTCGGTTCGCGTCAGCAAGTATATATCAAAAACAACATATTTTTACTCGCTTGACCCATTTCGGTTCGCGTCGGTTAGTATTTGTATCAAAAACATATTTTTACTCACTCGACCCATTTCGGTTCGCGCTGGCAACTATTTATATATAAAAAACATATTCTTACTCACTCGACCCATTTCAGTTCGCGTCAGCAAGTATTTATATCAAAAACATACTTTTACTCGTTTAACCCGTTTTGGTTCGTGTCAGCAAGTATTATCATCAAAACTCATTTTTACTTGTTTGACCCGTTTCAGTTCACGTATGTTATTTATCATCAAAACTCATTTTTACTTGTTTAACCCGTTTCGGTTCACGTCAGCAAGTATTTATCATCAAAACTCATATTTTATTATAAGTGTGTAAGTGTCACACTCTGACTTTTGCGGAAGCGTGTGATGTGTGACTTGATCAATATCATTGCATTCAATTATAACAAACAACTATATGATTAAAATATGATGTTCATCCATTCATAAATTTTAGCAATATTACAAACACAAGTTGTTTAGTACCAACCAACAAACTTCATGTTTAACTTACAAACCATTCAAATGACACAAGTTCCATAAAGGACTTTTTAAAACAAAAGGATTAAAAACCAAGGCTTTGATTCATATATCTTATCAAGGATAAGATATACAATTCAAACCCTTCCGAAAAAGGATGACATCAATTCTTGAAAATACCTCTTGAAACTTTCATAACGCCGCCAGATCCATTAGTTTCCTGAAATATATGTAATTTGAAAACATCAACAATAGTTGAGCGAGTTCATGTGTTTTTGTATGTGTGCACGAATAATCTTGTAAACATTTGTTAGTATTCCTTTGTAATCCGGTATGAAAGCGTCTATGAACACGTCAATTAATGATTTGCAAGGTCATTAATACGTGTGCAATGGTGTAGGAAGGCTCAAACCTTTGCGGATTTCGTAGCGGGCCACCCGGCTGGAACGACATAGTCACCACATGCGGCCAACTCGCGGACCCATGGGCGGGGCTCGCAACACCCAAATAGATCTATCACTCATGCCCCTCGGTCCTTATAAAGGATTAACGGTCTTAAGTTAACACCTACCCATTCACAGGATCTAATAGTTCATTCCTTAGCTAACCATACCATTTGTAAACGTTTGAAACATGTATTTCACCCACGTAAGTTATAAAACCGAAAACAATTAAAAGAAAAGGGAGACATGAACTCACTGGTTTGCGTCCTGCGGTTACGTGTACTCAAAGATCTTTTCCTGGTGTCGTACCACTACCTACACACGTGTTATGTTTAATTAGGCGCTTAGGTCGTGTAACGACTCTTATTCTTATTTATTAAGACTTATTTTGGAATTGGTGTACTTCGAGTTACACGTTAGATATATATTATATAATCCTAAGTTGTATAATTATTAGTTAAAATATTTATTTTAACTTAAACTATATTTATACAATTATTTGAAATATTGTCAAAAATAATATATTTTTAACTTAGTTCATTGTGTGTTCCCCACATAAATATTTTTCCAAGTATAGGTATACTTGCACTTGTGTATTTGTACACGGGTATTTTGCCAAGTATTGGTAGTGTATCCCAGTGTGTATTTATACGTATAGGAATACGTATTTTCTTGTATTAATTAAGTACTTTATACTTAATTTGTGTATAATTTTCCGGAATGTTATTTTTATTCAAATAAAAATCAATAACTTTATATTCCCAAAATATACATATTTTGAGAGAATTTTTATAGAAAATATCTATAACTTTACTTGGCAAAAATAAATATACCTTCATATAAATCTCAAAACAATATATTTTTAAGATTAAGCTTAGAAAATATATATTTTTAGTTCTTACCAAAATAATATATTTTTGTGTTGTTTATGAAAATATATACTTCAAAAATAATATATTTTCCAATTCAACAAAATATGATATATTTTGTAATACTTGTAAAAATTTATATTTTACCGTTTCTTCGGTTTCAAAATATCGTTTATCACATTTGTCGTATTACGAATTTATATCCGGAATATATATATAAATATAGTCCATATGTTCGTTTGTCCGATTGTCCAATATTCGGGTATAAATTATATATTTATTTTTCTTTTGATTTTGGTAATATTTTATATTTCAAATTTTGGTATTTTGGTGTGTTATATTATTTTCAAGTCCCTAAAATAATATAGCTAATACAATCAATATGCAAATAACACATAATTTGCGACATCTAAATATATATTTTCCTAAATATATACTTAGTGAATTTTATTATTAAAAATCAACCTCCAATACTTGTAGTTTTTGTAATAAAAATCATGGCAAATTTTTATATGAAAACCATGATCAAAATTTACTTGTAAACACTTGTTTAAAATATATTTTTCTAAATGTTTAATTTCTACAAAATTTTTGCCATAGTTTCTCCTAAAAAATGGAGGTTTCCATGCTTAATAGCATATCATTTTCTTTTAAAAACTCATCATCGATCATCATCAATTCACACATAACATACCAAGAGCCAAAAATATGCATTTTAACAACATGTCATGAACTTGAAGTTTAACAAAAATGTGTAGTCATTTAACATGTTGTTTAGTAAAGTCTAGTACACTAAATCCATGGTTTTTGTTTCATAAAACTCATTTTTATGGAATTTCATTCTTTACAACTTACAACTTGATTTTACAAAAATTAATCTTCTTGTATTTTTCTTGTTACATACACATTACTAGCTTTGTTTTAACCCTTAAAACATGATTACTTTCTTTAAAAACTAACTTCATGTTAAATCTTGTAATAAACTTTAGTTTCTTGACAATATTATTTTTTAAATCTTTTAGTTTCAAGACTATAACTTGTAGGAATAATCATCCTACACTAAAACAAGTTCATTTTCAAGTTCATGATTCACATAAAGGATGATCAACATGATTTTCTCAAGATCCATCCTTACACTTGCTAGATAATGTGTTTAATCATCATCTAGCAAGCTTCATATGATGATCTATATCATATTCACAAGAAATAAACAAACAAGTTTAACACATACACTTAAACATCTTTGATTTTCATGTTTTTAAGCTTTATGTTCAAGATCATGCTTATGTTTTCTTGAGATTCTTTAGTTTAACAAGTTACATTATACTTTAACCGCTAAAGTTAGAAGTAAAAACAAGATTAAAGGAGCTTACTAGTAGCTCTAAGGCTAGGGAAGAAACAAGTATGAAGATGATGAGAAATGTGATGGATAAAAGCTCCAAGAGAAGGTCCTTCCACTTCCAATGCTTCCAAGCTTCTTAGGTATGCTTGTTACACCTTTAGATCACCTTAGAATGTATGAGAATGGACTTGAAATGGAGGTGTGTGTGTGTGTAGTTTGAGCTGAGAGTTGGGAAGGGAGAAGAGAGAAGATGGTGTGTTGTAGATGATGAATGATAATATGCTTAAGTCTTGTGGTCTTTTAAAGAAAGTCTTCCAACATTAAGTTAAACATTGGATAATATATCTCAAATAAAAACAACACACCCAATAAAATATTGCAAGAAAATCAAGGGGGTGGGACCCCTTGATGAACCGTCCATAGGTGGGGGGGGGGGGTATGGTTGTGTTTTAATTCTTAGTTAGGGGATTTAGTTAGATTGTAAGTGTATTAGTTAGTGTTTTAGGTGTTTAGTGATTTTAGGATGTAATATGGTGTTTGATGATCATAACTGGCTTCATAACACTAAAACAATGCTTCTAGTTAAATTTTGGTGTTTCGGGTAGTGTCCGGTTGTTCGTTTGGTTACCGGTTTGTTAAGGTGCTAAATTGCACAGTTTAGTGTGCTTTATGATGTCTTTCATGACAGTTATGATTCCCGGCACTTATCAAGGTATTGTGGACCATTAAACCATAATTCTGCATTATATTTTGATGTTAAAATGTTGAAAATTGCTGAATTTTATTGTTTTCTGCAGAATTCTGCAGTTTTAGTGTGTTTCGGGCACTTTCCGGCACTTAAATCATAACTCGGAAGGCAGTTTTATGATCCCTACCTTCCTACATACTATTCTAGTGTAACTCTTGGTTCCGGGGCTCATTCTGTGTCTTAACATCATGTCTGTCTGAGTACTGAACTCCCGTCAGAACTTTTAGTTTGTCTGATAATTGTGCTTACTTTGTTCTGTGCACTAATTGTACCACACTGTGTTGCATGCAATAATGATAAACAATCTTGCAACATGAAATGCATTTGTTTGTATATGACAGTAATCAGAAAATCATTCATATCATTGGTTCAAGCATGCATAGTCATTAAAGAACAATTACTGTTTACATTATACGGAATACATGGAAAAGTGACGGTTGTCACATTCTCCCCCCGTTAAAAGAATTTTGTCCTGAAATTCAAGCTGTGTTATCGATTGCAGGGGAGTCGTGAGACAAATGCGGATATTTTGACTTGATCTGGTCTTCACGTTCCTAAGTAAACTCTGGGCCATGACGTGAATTCCAGTGAACTTTGACAAGTTTGATACGACTTCTCCGAGTCTTGTGGACTTTCCAGTCCGTAACCTCAATAGGTTCTTCAGTAAACTGGAGTTTGTCGTTGACATGGATCTCGTTGGCGGGAATAACAATTGTTTCCTTTGTAGGGCTTTTCTTGAGATTTGACACGTGAAACGTGTCGTGGACACTGTTGAGTTCCTCTGGTAGCTTCAGCTTGTACGCAACAGTTCCGATCCTTTCCAGGATCTCGAAGGGTCCAATGTACCGTGGGTTCAACTTCCCACACTTATCAAACCGTACCACGCCTTTCCAAGGCAAGACCTTTGATGTGTATAAAATGCAACATATAAATTACATCAATGAGGCATAAAACTAACCTTTATTAGTACTAATGTTGGAAAAAGTGTGCTTTTGTCTTCCTTTTGTATTTTCAGGACAAAATGAGCTTAAACGAACAAAAGGAACAAATATGCAGCAAAACCTAACATAAATACAAAGAAAAGGAATAAACGTGGCATTCCCGACCCCTCGACAGCATCTTCTCAAGCAAAAACAAGAAACAGAAGGCTGACCACAGCCCGTGCCCATTGGACATGGGGGCGTGGTCAGGTGTCTGCAGAAATGGACAAAGTTATGGAAGCTTCTATTCCCACCACCGAGGCGTGCTCAGCTCAACACGGGGCGTGGTAAACTCTAAGATTCGCAGAATCTTGCAAATCTTGATAGTACAGATACGCTTCTGCACACGGGGCCGTGTGGAGCCTAATGTAGACAATTGCAATAACTGAAGAAAGAGAAAGGAGATGGCCATGGGGGCGCGTCCATCGGACACGGGGCCGTGGCCAGGCTTCCGTTCAGGCTATAAATAGGGGTTCTTGGCTCACTTCAAAGGCATCCCTTGGCAAACCACCTCTCTCTCACTTTGCCACCACTCCACCACCACTACAACACCCACATCCACCACCATCATCCATCATCCACCTTAGAGTGTGTGTTGTAGTCTCGGGATCCAAGATTGATCGTAAGAGTTCTTATCAATCAAAGGTCATGTTTGGCTAAGTCTCTTACATCACTTGGTGAAGCCAAGCATTTAATGTATTACTTTTGATTTTTAATCTTTGTGCACTTTTTATTTGGTTTTGTATTAATGACTTTAATAACTAGTTTCTTATGTTGAAGGTGAAACTTCCTTATCATTTGTCCGTGGTGTCTAGGCATTACTTTACTGTCTATATAAAGTAAAAGATTTTCACCATTCATATCTCTACGGTCTATATAGAGATATGTTGGCTACCTGGTCGGGGGTTACGGGAATGGTTTTGTAAGGTTCTTGCCTTGTTTAGTGTATAGATCCGGCAAGGACCTGGGTCAAGCTTACTAGGACCTCCTTCAATACCCACTGGTATGGGATGGCGGGGGTGCGTATGGCTTGATCCCCTCATTTGTAAACTATTATTAATACATTAAACCGGCTACTTGGGATTGTATCCTTGCTGACTCAAACCACTTAGCCGAGGGTAACGTCACCTTCAAAAGAGGGGCCTACCACTTTACGCATTAATAACTTAATTAATTATCTTCCAATATTCCAACCCTTTGGGATTGTATTCTTGCTGACTCAAACCACTGGGTTGAGGGTAACGTCACCTTCAAAAGAGGGGCCTACTACTATAACTAAGATAATCTCTTAAAAAGTGCAAAAGTGCAAAAGTGCGGAAATCATCAAAGGATACATTAAAGGCGAGTCGGATCCAAGTGATTCATCTTGTCTATCTGTTTTTATTTTTATTTTTAATTCAACATTTTTAGTTTTTACTTTTTATTCAAAACTTTTTCCTAAAATTTTAGTTTGATTAGACGTTGAGGATAAACCGGTACTAAAAGCTCTTGTGTCCTTGGACGACCTCGGTATCTTACCAACGCTATACTACGCTCACGATTGGTGCACTTGCCCATGTGTGTGTTTAGTGTTAGTAGAATATCATGTTTTATAAATTTAAAACTTGACTAATGTGTAAAATGGGCTTAAAATATCAATAAAATCATAATACACCCGACACACACCAAGTTTTTGGCGCCGTTGCCGGGGACACAAGGATTTTAAGAAAGTTATGAATCAACGGCCTAATAGTTTTTCTTATTTTTCTATTTTTTACGATTTTTTTTTAGATTTTTCAGCTTCTGCAGACTTCAGCATGGGGCCGTGCCTGGTCGGCCACGGGCCGTGCCCAGCACCCTTACTGGCAGTTCTTGTTTTCTGAGTTACAGAAAGGCGACCACGGGGCCGTGCCAGTGCAGCACGGGGCCATCTTGAACCCTCCAGTAACTGGGATCCAGAAAACAATCACTGTAACCCCGAACACGGGCCGTGGTCAGTGACCACGGGGTCGTAGTGATACTTCTGACCAACAATCTTTTTTGTTTTTATCAAATGACTTGGAACCCAGGCGTAGCACCTGAACTCCCTACGCAGTGCATGAGCTCCAATTCCAATAAAGACATAAAAGAACCTCTAGATGAACCCGAACACTTTCTAAGAAAAAGACTTAAAGCTAAAATCCAAGAGAAAGTTTCAGGGGACCCACTTCCAATGGCGGATCAGCGTACCCTAATGGATTACCTACGGCCCACGGTAGGAAATCTCGGCGCCGCTATCAATGCACCGAATGTCGATGCCAACAACTTCGAACTTCGGCCGCATTTGATTCAAATGCTCCAAAACTCCGCAACTTTCCATGGGCTTGCGGACGAAGATCCCCATTTACATATTACCAACTTTTTGGAAATATGTGATACTTTTCGGATCAACGGGGCATCAAACGACGCCATCCGCCTCTGAATGTTCCTGTTTTCACTAAAAGACCGAGCTAAGGCTTGGCTTAATACCCTCCCAAATGGTTCAGTAAACACTTTGGATGAACTAGCCCAAAAGTTTCTATATAAGTATTTCTCTCCTTCTAAAACGGCTAAATTAATGGCTGAAATTAATACATACTCACAAGAGGACGGGGAATCCATATATGAAACTTGGGAAAGGTTCAAGGAGCTATTAAGAAAGTGCCCTCACCATGGTCTTGCAGTATGGCAACAAGTATCCACTTTCTATAATGGGTTGTTGCCACACACAAGACAAATGCTCGACTCTAGCTCCGGGGGACTTCTAGGTATTCGTCGCCCAAATGAAATTTATAATCAAATTGAGGAAATTGCTCAAAACAATTTTCAATGGCACACTCCCCGAGGCACAAAATCTATTGCCCCGGGCGCCCATAAGGTAGACGAAAGCACTACTTTACAAGCCCAAATCGAGGCCCTTTCTTCGAAAATAAAAAAGTTAGAAATGGCAAAACCGGCCTCGGTTATGGCTTGCGAAGGGTGTGGTGGGCCACATGAAAATTGGAGTTGTATGAAAGAAGTGGATAATCAAACAGAAATGGTTAACTACATTGATAATAGACCTAAGCCATCGGGTCCCCCAACGGGTACCTACAACCAAGGATGGCGTAACCACCCTAACCTTGGTTGGAGAGAACCTAGCAATAGTAGTAACCAACAAAACCAAAACCAACGAACAAACTTCCAACAACCAAGAAATGAGTCACAAAATTTCTCTCAACAACAACAAGGGGGACGAGAGAGGCTTAAAGATACTATCTCACGGCTCATCTCCGACACCGAAAAGAAAAACTCGGATCGATTCCAACAAATGGAATCGAGCTTTAGAAACCAGCAAGCTAGTATTCAAAACATTGAAAAACAACTAAATCAACTAGCTCAAAATTTCTATGAGAGACCACAAGGCGCGTTACCAGCAATACCGAAACCAACCCAAAGGCGCAAGTGCATCTCATCACATCACATTGAGAAACCGTACCGTAGGTCCCGAGGAGGCTACGCTATCTCCATCCGACAAAAGTCCATCCAATCAAACCACAACTTCACCAACACCCCAAAAAGAAACACCTTCTCCTCCAAATCACGAACCTACCAAGAACCCCTCGGTACCCTACCCCGGTCGGTTACTTCGCCAAAAGACCGATGACCAATTCACAAAATTCGTAAACTTACTAAAACAATTGCACATCAATCTTCCATTTGTGGAAGTCCTCACTCAAATGCCTAAATATTCAAAATTTATGAGAGACTTTCTCACTCACAAAAGGAAAATTGAAACATTGCAATTAGTTAATTTAAGTGAAGAATGCTCCGCCGTACTACTTAACAAACTCCCACAAAAGAAAATCGACCCCGTAAGCTTCACCATCCCTTGTTCCATTGGGGGATCACCTATACGCAATGCGCTGGCCGATCTAGGGGCCAGCATCAATGTTTGACCGACTCGGACTAGGTAAAACAAGTCCCATAAAAATGAGCATACAACTCGCCGATAGGTCTATCAAATATCCACAAGGTGTCGCCGAAAATCTATTGGTAAAAGTCGGAGACTTTGTCTTCCCGGCCGACTTTTTCTTACTCGATATGGAGGAAGACACCAAAATTCCACTCATTCTAGGAAGACCATTCCTAGCCACTGCTCATGCAATGGTAGATATGAATGGTGGAAAGTTAACATTGAGGGTTGGGGACAAAGAGATGGAGTTCGGGGTTGGAAAAAGAGTAGAAGACGACGACTCGGTCAACTACATGAATGTCATAGACTCAAGCTTGGATGATGCTCTCCGACGGTGCAACATGGGATGCACAACATCCCACTTGGGTAACATATGACTGACTTTGGGTCTAGCCAATGACCCTTATAAATGTGGCGCACCACGGAGGCATTCCGTGGAACTATCCTTAATTTTAGTTTAGATTAACTTTTATATTTTCTAGTTTAGCTTTACTTTTCAGGAATAAAACACACTAAAAAAGGTAGAGGTTACCAAGGGAAAGAATAACCCAGACCCCATGCACAAAAACAGAGCCTTCCGACAAATTTTCTTCATTACAGCAAGTTCAGCACCGGGCCGTGCTCAGCCCAACACGCCCCCGTGCCCAAGGTTCTGCAGAAAATGCCCAGTTCAGGTAACTTGACAAGGGGCCGTGCTCACTGAACACGCCCCCGTGCCCAGTCTTCTGTTTACTATGATACTGGCAATCTAACCACGGGGTGGTACCCGGATCAACACGGGCCCGTGGCCAGATGCCCAGTATCATCAAACTTTGTTTTTCAACACCTTTTTACACATTCAATCAACCTAAAAACTTATTTTTGGGACACATTGAGGACAATGTGTAAATTAAGTGTGGGGGGGGGGGGGGGGATGCTAAAACCTTGAATTTTGCAAGTCCTAATAAACCTTACACAAAACTCTATTGGAACCGCTAATCACCCCAAATTTTTTTCAAAAAACTTTTCATTTTTTTTTACTTGTCTTGGTTTAATTTGGGAATAACAAGTTTTAAAAGGGTTATATTTTTACAAATTTACAATAGATAGCGTCATGATAAAAAGAACCAACATAAGAAAATTATGAAACGGCATGACAAATCTAGTTAAAATTTGATTATATATACTTGATCACATTATAAACCCATTCCCACAAAAAGTGAGTTTTGAGCCTTTATTGAGCATACAAGCATACATCTTTAAACTAAATGCTCATTTTTCGTTTCTTGTGTGAATAGCCGCTTGGTTCTTACGACTCTAGAACTTGCCACAACGATACATTCTCGGTCCTTACCAACTTTAACCCAAGTAAGTAATTGATGGAGGCATTAGGACTAACCCTTTTTTTCTTTCAAACACCATTATTTTTCATTTTTTTATCACCTACCCAAAATCCCCCTAGTTAACCCTTTTGAGCCTAAACCTTTTCATTTCTAAACCCACAAAACAAACACCCTTTACCCACCAAAACCTTTTTTGTTTCAACCTTTATTTTAGTATAAAGCTCGGTCTTCTTGTGACGTTTCCTTATAAAAAAAATGAAAGTCTAGCAATAAACAAACAAGTTCCTCAAAGAGACTTTGTTTGAAAATGCTTAGTTTGAATAAAAGTCACAAAAACAAAAAGTTTTACGACGACCGACGCTTTTTACGCTTTTAGCCCTTTTACTAACCATTAACCTAAAACCACCTACCTTTAGCCCAAGCTTAACCCTTCCCCAAGTCCTATTGATATTTACAAAGGTTTATAGTTAAAAAGGAGGGGGATTGATTGCTTGGCAAGCATATGGTAGAAGTAAGTTCCATGCCGGTCTCGAGTGTTTCACAAAAATACATCTTCGGCCGAGTGTTGAGTGATCTCCCGTGAGGTATATGAACTTGTATATAAATGGAATTTTAAAGAGGCATGTTATGCCGAAATAAGTAATTTCTTTATGAAACGTTCTAAATAAATCACAACGAATAGGATTGTAGATAGTATAAAAATAAAACTCAATAAAGATCTTGGATACCCGACACTTAAGACAAGCCCAAAACTTCTCTTCTACCCATTCCATTTAGGTGTGTAAGCCACAAAATAAAGAGTTTTGCTTGAGGACAAGCAAAGATTCAAGTGTGGGGGTATTTGATGTGTATAAAATGCAAAATATAAATTACATCAAATGAGGCATAAAACTAACCCTTTTTTAGTACTAATGTTGGAAAAAAGTGTGCTTTTGTCTTCCTTTTGTATTTTCAGAACCAAATGAGCTTAAACGAACAAAAGGAACAAATATGCAGCAAAAACTAACATAAATACAAAGAAAAGGAATAAACATGGCATACCCGACCCCTTGACAGCATCTTCTCAAGCAAAAAACAAGAAACAGAAGGCTGACCACGGCCCGTGCCCACTGGACACGGGGGCGTGGTCAGGTGTCTGCAGAAATGGACAAAGTTGTGGAAGCTTCTATTCTCACCACCACGGGGCGTGGTCAACTCTAAGATTCGCAGAATCTTGCAAATCTTGATAATACAGATACGCTTCTACACACGGGGCCGTGTGGAGCCTAATGCATGCAGACAATTGCAATAAATGAAGAAAGAGAAAGGAGATGGCCACGGGGCCGTGTCCAGCGGACACGGGGCCGTGGCCGGGCTTATGTTCAGGCTATAAATAGGGGTTCATGGCTCACTTCAAAGGCATCCCTTGGTAAACCACCTCTCTCTCACTTTGCCACCACTCCACCACCACTACAACACCCACATCAACCACCATCATCCATCATCCACCTTAGAGTGTGTGTAGTAGTCTCGGGATCCAAGATTGATCGTAAGAATTCTTGTCAATCAAAGGCCATGTTTGGCTAAGTCTCTTACATCACTTGGTGAAGACAAGCATTTAATGTATTACTTTTGATTTTTAATCTTTTCGCACTTTTTATTTGGTTTTGTATTAATGACTCTAATAACTAGTTTCTTATGTTGAAGGTTAAACTTCCTTATCATTTGTTCGTGGTGTCTTGACATTACTTTACTTTCTATATAAAGTAAAATATTTTCACCATTCATATCTCTACGGTCTATATAGAGATATGTTGGCTACCTGGTCGGGGGTTAAGGGAATGGTTTGGTAAGGTTCTTGCTTTGTTCAGTGTATAGATCCTGCAAGGACCTGGATCAAGCTTACTAGGACCTCCTTCAATACCCACTGGTATTGGATGGCGGGGGTGCGAATGGCTTGATCCCCTCATTTGTAAACTACTATTAATATATTAAACCGGCTACTTGGGATTGTATCCCTGCTGACTCAAACCACTTAGCCGGGGGTAACGTCACCCTCAATAGAAGGGCCTACCCCTTTTCGCATTAATAACTTAATTAATTATCTTCCAGTATTCCAACCCTTTGGGATTGTATCCTTGCTGACTCAAACCACTGGGTTGAGGGTAACGTCACATTCAAAAGAGGGGCCTACTACTATAACTAAGATGATCTCTTAAAAAGTGCAAAAGTGCGGAAATCATCAAAAGATACATTAAAGGCGAGTCAGATCCAAGTGATTCATCTTGTCTTTTTGTTTTTATTTTTATTTTTATTTCAGCATTTTTAGTTTTTACTTTTTATTCAAAACTTTTTCCTAAAATTTTAGTTTGATTAGACGTTGAGGATAAACCAGTACTAAAAGCTCTTATGTCCTTGGACGACCTCGGTATCTTACCAACGCTATACTATGCTCACGATGGGTGCACTTGCCCATGTGTATGTTTAGTGTTAGTAGAATATCGTGTTTTATAAATTTAAAACTTGACTAATGTGTAAAATGGGCTTAAAATATCAATAAAATTATAATACACCCGACACACACCACCTTCAATAAAACCATATTTCCAACTTCAAATTCCAACGATTTCCGTCGCTTGTCGGCATAGCTCTTTTGTATGTCACGGGCTGACTTGATTTGATCACATATATGCGCAATCTTGTCTGTAGTCTCCTGAACTAACTCGGGACCAATAACTTGCGTATCTCTGGTCTCCACCCAACACAGCGGGGATCGACATTTCCGTCCATAGAGAGCTTCAAACAGGGCGGCCTGAATGCTGGTGTGATAACTATTATTGTAGGAAAACTCCACCAAGGGCAGGTGAGTATCACAACTTCCTCCAAAGTCCATCACACAAGCACGTAGCATATCCTCTAGAGTCTGAATCGCTCGTTCACTCTGGCCGTCCGTCGAAATGCAATACTAAGGTTCAGCTGTGATCCGAAAGCTTGCTGAAATGATTGCCAAATTCTCGAAACAAAATGACCATCTCGGTCGGATATGATGGAAACAGGCACTCCATGACGTGCCACAATTTCCCTGAGATAAACCTCTACTAACTTCCTTGTGCTGTCTTTTTTCGCTGATCGGTAGGAAATGTGTAGACTTTGTGAGTCGATCAACAATCACCCAAATCATGTCATGTGCTCTTTGGGTTCTTGGTAGCTTTATAATGAAAGCCATTGAGATTTGTTCCTACTTCCATACTGGAATCTTCGGCTGTTGCAGTAACCTTGATGGTTTTTGATATTCTGCCTTAACTTTGACACATGTAAGACAATTACCCACATAAGTAGCAATGTCAGCTTTCATCTTGGGCCACCAATACCAATCCTTCAAGTCTTGGTACATCTTCTCGAATCCTGGATGGATCGAGTACCTTGACTTATGAGCTTCATCCAAAATAAGTGCTCGTAGATCACCGAAGAATGGTACCCAAACTCGTTCCATGAAATATAATGTTCCGTCTTCCTTGGGCAACAACTTCACTTCCATACCACATAGTGCTTCAGCTCGTAAGTTCTCTGGTCTAAGCGCTTCCTGCTGCGCTTCATGAATCCGGGCTGTGAGATCAGTCTGTATTGTTATCTCTAAGGCTCGCACCTTTAGAGGCTTTGCGCGTTCCTTGTGGCTCAAGGCGTCGGCTACCACGTTTGCTTTTCCTGGGTGATACTTGATCTCTCAATCATAATCATTCAACAACTCAACCCATCTACGTTTCAAATCCTTCTGATCAAAGATGTGCTGCAAGCTCTTGTGGTCTGTAAAAATCGTGCAGCGAGTACCATATAAGTAATGACGCCAAATCTTCAATGCAAAAATCACAGCTCCTAATTCAAGGTCGTGCGTTGTATATTTCTTCTCATGAACCTTTAACTGACGTGACGCGTACGCGATGACTTTTTCCCGTTGCATCAACACGCAACCGAGACCTTGTCGTGAAGCATCACAGTAAACTACAAATCCATCGGTACCGTCAGGCAAAGATAGAATCGGTGTATCGCAGAGTTTATCCTTCAATGTCTGAAATGCTGTTTCTTGTTTCTCTCCCCAATCAAACTTTTTATCCTTCTGGGTTAGGGACGTTAGCGGCTAAGAAATACTTGAAAAATTCTCGATGAAACATCTGTAATAGCCCGCTAACCCTAGAAATTGTCGTATCTCAGTTGGCGTCTTTGAGGCTTCCCAATTCTTGATTGCTTCGATCTTGGTAGGGTCAACATGGATTCCATTTTCATTCACCACGTGACCTTAGAATTGCACTTCGCGAATCCAGAATTCGCACTTCGACAGCTTTGCATACAACTGTTCGTTCTTCAAAAGCTCCAAGATAGCTCGCAGATGTTGCTTATGATCTTCCTTGTTCTTCGAGTAAATAAGGATGTCGTCAATAAACACAATCATGAACTTATCCAAATATGGCTTGCACACCCGATTCATGAGATCCATGAATATAGCCGGTGCGTTTGTTAAGCCAAACGGCATGACGAGGAACTCGTAATGTCTATAACGAGTCCTAAAAGCCGTCTTAGGGATACTTTCTTCTTGTATTCGCAGTTGATGATACCCTGACCTCAAGTCGATCTTCGAGTAGTAGCTAGAGCCTTGTAATTGATCGAACAAGTCATCAATCCTCGGCATAGGATACCGATTCTTGATGGTTAACTTATTCAACTCTCTGTAGTCGATACACATGCGAAAACTGCCATCCTTCTTCTTGACGAACAACACTGGAGCTCCCCAAGGCGAGAAGCTCGGCCTTATAAATCCCTTATCTAACAACTCCTGGAGTTGTGTAGATAACTCTTGCATTTCGGATGGCGCAAGTCGATATGGTGCCTTGGCTATAGGCGCGGCGCCTGGAACCAAGTCAATATGGAATTCAACGTGTCTTTGCGGAGGTAATCCTGGCAAGTCCTCGGGGAAGACTTTAGGAAAATCCTTCACCACTGGGATGTCTTCAAGCTTCGGCTCTTCAACTTTCTTATCCACTATGTGTGCTAGGAATGCAACGCATCCTTTTCGTAGACACTTCTGCGCTTTCATACAATTGATAATCCATAGGGGCGTATCGTTCTTTTCTTCATGAATCACAAGCGTCTCTTCATTCACCAACGGAATGCGAATGGTCTTCTCATGGCAAACAATCTCTGCGCGGTTGTTAGACAACCAATCCATCCTGACAACAACATCGAAGCTTCCCAAATCAACAGGTAGAAGATCGATAGAAAATTCACGCTCTCTAAGTTCCATAACACAACTCTTAATTACTTCATTCGCCTCTACCAACTTTCCATTAGCCAGTTCTATCGAGTATGGGACGTCTAGCTTACTTGTAACTAAGCCAAGTGTATTCTTAAAGTCTATAGATGCATAGGGTTGGTTAATAGGGAACGTACCAGTAACCACATTTGGATCCTGGCGTGCTTCCTTGGCTCCAATGGTAAACACTCTTCCTCGGGCCTGATTGTTCTTAGGGCAATCTCGCTTGAAATGCCCCATGTCACTGATCAGAGTGTCGCGCTCCGGTCAAAGATAATATCTATAAGCCCTAATTACCCTTAACAAATAGATAGTGGTAGCAAGGGGTCGAACCACGAAGAGTATGTGGTTTGCGAATGGATTTGGATGAATTCTCAAAAGATGTCACAATTATGAAGCTTGCTATCTTGTTTTTGTGTATTTTTGTTTGATTGAAAAGATGTGAATTAAACTTACTAAAGTAATTTAGTCAATAATTACGAATGATTAACAATTGCAAGAATGTAATTAAAGGTTTAAACAAGATAGAGAAAACAAGGCTCACACCCGGTTCGGTAATTGCAATCCTAGGGTTCTTACACATTTTAAATTTGATTTACTTGAATATGTTATTAACGGATTTCTATCATCAAAGCTTAGGTGCCAATTGCTATCAACGCCGTGAATGACGGACCACAATGCACTTCGTTACTTCGGACAAGAAAACCTATTGAATGACAAGGCATAATTGCACAAACTTGTTTCGCAAAGTCAAATTTCATAACTCACTCGACAATTCACAAATATAGTTCAAATAAAAGACAATTGTCAATAAATTCAAATACAATTCAAGTTGTCACAAAATCAAACTAAAACATTGTTCAAACCCTAGACTTACAATAACCTACACCGGGGTGAAACCTCCAAGGAATTAGCCGCTCATGGTGAACAAGGCTTGATCAACGGACACTTGGAACTCAATTTGGATCATCTTGAAGCTTGAAGAATGATGGAATGGTGGTTAGGGTTTGTATTGGAATGATGATGGTGAAAAGATGGATGATTGATGGAATTAGGGTTGTGTGTATGAAAGTGATAATGATTCGGTTCTTGATTCGGGTGATGGATATGATGGTAGGTGAAATGGAATTGATGATGATCTTCCAAATAGGCTCCAAGAATGATATTCAACTTCAAAACAATGTGTAACTTACGAATTGAATGCTCAAGAACCAATGGAAATCGTTTTTTATAACAATGATTCCAAAATTCGCGTATCGGCAAATCAAGGCCCGTCGGCGACGGCCTCCCAATTTCTGAAATCCATCCGACGCGTTAAACCCCTGGATACGGATGCATTTGGCCGACGACCATTTTAACAGGGCGTCGCCGATGAGGGTCACCCCGTCGCCGACGGGCTCTCTAGCTCCAATTCTCCGTTTTCTTCATTTTGCGCTCCCGGGTGATCCGTAACGTGTCCCGGTTGTCCGTTTTCCGCTCCGGTGACACGTAAAGCTCCCAAAATGTACCTTAAACTTCATTAAACATGCAAAACACAAATCTAATTAAAAGTAGGCTATTCAAGATTAAGACTTATGTAATAACATTAAGTTACACAATTACGAACACCGGTTTTCAACCACGTATCAGTCACCACAGCCAAAACAACCTTGGCCACGTCCATTATCATTTCCGCCTTGACCATTGTTGTTGTTGTTGTTTCCTCCACGATTCCCATTACCAGCATGATTCCCATTTCCACCCCTATTTTCGTTTCCTCCCAGATTGGTATTTCCTCCCTGGTTACGGTTACCATACTGATTTCCATGCCCACCATGATTACCATACCCTCCTTGGTTTCTATTTCCACGTCCCGTGCCATACCAACATGACTCCCTTGCATGCCCAACTTTTCCACAGTTTTCACACTTTCCATACCTGCACCGTCCAGTATGATGATGTTGACAGATGTCACACTTGGGTAGCATGCCCATATACCCTTTTCCCTTAGGTTCAGTGTTGGTCGCGCCAGTCTGAGCCTCAGCTGGCTGATTGGTATCCCTACGCATGTTGGTGTTGTTGTTTGCTCGGGTGCTCTTCTTAAAATTCGTAAACTTCCTCTTATTGTTACGCGAGGACTCCACATGAGTCTCCTTATTTTTCGTTTCAGAGATAGAAAACTTTCCTAAACGAACAGCCTCTTCAGTAAGTGCCACACTCAGATCAATTGGCTCTGCAATGGTTGGAGGCTAAGAAGCGGTAACCATACTTAAGATTTGAGGTGCCAGTCCCCAAATAAAACGCTCGATTCTTTTGAACTCCGGCTCAACAAGATATGGAACAACCCTTAATAAATCATGGAAACGCTGAATATACTCGGCTATTTTCGGACCATCCATCTTTAGGTTCCAGAACTCTGTCTCCAGTTTCTGGATTTCAGCTCGTGAAAAGTACTTCTTGCGCATCAGTTCCTTAAGCTCATCCCAAGTTAGCGCATATGCAGTAGCTTCGCCAAGAGTTTGGACTTGGAGGTTCTACCATGAAAGTGCTATGTCCGTAAATAACCCAGAAATATAAGTAACCCTCTGTTCAGGTGCACACTTGCTCATCCTAAGTACAGAATCGGGTTTCTCCACCCAGCAAACAAAAGCGACAACAGCCCCTGTGCCGTCAAAGTTGAGAGGCTTGCAATCCAGAAATTGCTTGTAAGTACAGCCTGTAACACAAGCAACACAATTCACGAGTGAGCATTGACAAAGCACTGTTGGAAATATCCAAAATATTTGTAATGTGTCTTGGGTGACTTAACATTACCAGTTGGGGGGGGGGGGGGTTATTTCCAGAGGTACCACCGCTATGCTCTGAGCGGATAGCCTCGTGCTGAGCAATTGCTTGTGATATGCGTTCTTGAAGCTAAGCTTCAGTCCTTGGCAGTGTGTTGTTATTAGTGCTTCGTCGGGGCGGCATTTTTCTTCTAGTAAGAAGTATCGGGTGGGTTAGGCCTTATTCATTAAATAATTGTCTAGGAGGTGTACATATATATAAATCTGGTGCTCAATTGTGGCCTTCTCATCAAAAGTGGTACCTGCATAAAACCAAAAGTCTAGGATGCTGATGGCGGTGGAGGAGGAGGGAAAAAGATCAGGCTACAAAGGTGAGCGAGCTCCTTCTCAAGCTCGTGGACACGGCGGACAAGATAACTGATCTGCTGCTCTGCCATGAGAAAACGGGCATCGAAGCCCTCAATAGGTGTAGGTGCAGCAGGTGGAGGAACAAAAGGAATCGATGATGATGGTGGGGGAAAAGATGGTGGATATGATGGAAAATGATACCGTCTAGCGCCCTCCCCAAACTCGACCTCAAGGACTCTGCGGCTGAGTATCTCGAACTACAGCTGCAGAACAGGAGTAAATCATCACGGATATAGCCGATGTGGTGTGAAGGGTGATAAGGATCTGAAATGGGCATAGTGTAAGGAGGGAACCATCTGAATGGCTGGTCAAATGGGTCTTATGCAAAAGAAGTGAACTGTGGAATGGGTGGAAAATCAGCCGATGCAAATGGGTCGAAACTCGGTGCCTGACCTGAAGTACCCTCCCCGGGGCGGGGAGCCGGAATCTCATGTCGAAAAACAATGGGAAGGTCGGTGCAGTGCTTATTCGATACAAAAGGGAGGAGAGGACTCCCTGGCATAGGGGAAACAAAAACAGCCGGTGGGAGCTGTGAAAAGACTGGAGCAATGGGTGGGAGATCGAGAGGTGCGGAAACGAGCTCATGAACATGTCGCAACCCCCGCCCCATATCTATCCCGGGAACGGGCGGCCGCGAGATATCAGTTTTGGTGGTATCGGGGTTTATCATTTTGGCAGCGGAAATTACATCAGGACCGTAGTTAGGAAATATTTTATCAGAGTAAATACCACGCTTTTATAATATTAAACATATTGGGATAACACCCAGGTTTTCATTACAAACTGATTTATAGAGATAATCTCTATTTTATTGAATAAAACATCTTCTTTCATTTAGGTAACTTTTATAGCCACTTTCTCAAGCCTTCAGTGCTGTCCAGCTGGCTTCTAGTTGGCTCTCACATTTTGTTACCTGAAACGCGTTTAAAAACATTTTATCAGTGGGAAATACTGGTGAGTGAATCCCAGTTTAATCAAGAAGAGTTTTATCAATTTTTACAGTATTGAGAGCGATTACAATGTTTACATCTACACAATTACTCATTCAGTACTGTCAATCCTGACTGGTGGGTCATATTACCCATTGGCTAACTCTTTGTCCAATGGTAACGTGTTCCACATTTTGTATACAAAACCCCAACATACCGGCAGTAATTGAAGAATTACAAAGACTCAATCACTGCTTAATCACATTGTAAAATATTTAAGGTTTTGTAAAAACAGTTTACAAAAGGAGATTACTCACATTGCTGTCTTAGGTTTCTTCTAAGGGTTTCCTGGTGATTATCTATAATTTACAAAAAATGCACACGCGTTAGTATAATAACCCAATATTTACATTAGTAATACCCTCCCCAAGACGGCATTCCAACGACTACATCGGGCAGAACCACGACAGCCGTTACAGAACCCTGGATCAATCGGGCAACGTATCTAATACGTAACCGGGGTTATAATACTTACGATGGGGCAGAACTTCGTTAATTAAGGGGGTATTAGGCCCGGAGATTATGTTATCTATGCAGAAATTCAAGAGAGAAAGTGAAAATGAACAATCGGAACTAAAGGCCGAAGTCATCTATTTATAGGTGACCTTTCACCTTCCCTCGCAGCCCGCGTAAGAGAAAGAAGAGGCCTACGCGGCCCGCGTAGTAGGGTATGTAGGCCCTAGCTATGGCTGGTCATCAAACTAGCTTTAACACGCGTTTGACACGTGGCGGCACCGGGTGCAGCCCTGACTCTGAGCTGTCGCGGCCCGCGTAGGTGGTAGCCAAGGGCTACGGCCCCGCGAGAGACCATTAATTTTTTTTATTTAATTTAAATAAAAATAAAGGTATTCAGAGCCCGTTTTCGTATATGGGGTGTATTTTAGGACATGTTGGGGCACTTTAAATATATTAGGGGTGTCAAAAATTTTTTTTGTAAAGGGTTGTTGTATCCTCCCCACCTTGTTTTAGAGCTCGTCCTCGAGATCTACTGGAATAAGTGTGGATATTTCCTTTGCATTTCTGATTCAAGCTCTCATGTGTACCCTTGTCCTCTTTTGAAGTCCCATTTCACTTTGACTAGAACTAGTCTCTTGTGTTTGAGATTCTTAACTTTCCCGTCTTCAATCTGTAGAGGTCTTTCTACAAATTTAAGTTGCTCATTTACCTCTATATCCTTAAGAGGTACTATCAGCGATTCATCAGCTAAGCATTTCTTGAGATTAGATACATGAAATACATCATGTATTCCTACCATTTCCTCTGGAAGTTGTAGCTGATAGGCTACAGGTCCTATTCTTCTAATAATCTGAAAAGATCCAACATACCTGGGGCTTAGCTTTCCCCTTTTGATGAATCTTACCACTCCTTTCCAATGAGAGACTTTCAATAACACTTTATCTCCTACCTGAAATTCCAATGGCATTCGTCTGTTATCATCATAACTCTTTTGTCGATCACGTGCTGCTTTCAGTCGTTCCTTGACTTGAATGATTTTGGCTGTTGTTTCTTGTACTATCTCAGGTCCAGATAGTTGCTTTTCTCCAATTTCTGCCCAACAGACTGGCGTTCGGCACTTTCGTCCATAAAGTGCTTCGAATGGTGCGGCATTGATACTTGTGTGATAACTATTATTAAAAGAAAATTCTATCAATGGTAAATGATCGTCCCAATTACCTCTGAAATCAAGTACACAAGCTCTAAGCATGTCCTCCATTGTCTGAATTGTCCTTTCACTTTGTCCGTCCGTTTGAGGATGATAAGCGGTGCTTAGATTCAGCTTAGCTCCCATTGCCTTTTGGTAACTTGCCCAAAAATGAGAGGTAAAACGACTATCTCTATCAGAAATAATTGATAGAGGAATTCCATGTAAAGAAACTATTTCATTTACATATAATTTAGCTAATTGTTCCATACTGAAAGTTTCCTTCATTGGTAGGAAATGAGCTGACTTAGTTAACCTGTCTTCAATCACCCAGATTGTATCATTACCTTTTCTTGTTTTGGGTAATTTAGTAACAAAATCCATTGTTATCAATTCCTATTTCCAAACTGGCATTTCTAACTGTTGCAACAAACCTGAGGGTTTCTGATGTTCAGCTTTGACTTGTGAACAAGTTAAACACTTTGCAACATATGCTGCAATATCCTTCTTCATTCCTATCCACCAGAAATTCTTTCTTAAATCTTGATACATTTAATCACTTCCAGGATGCATTGTATACTTAGACTTATGGGCTTCTTCTAATATACGGTGACGTAGGTTTCCTAATTTAGGTATCCACATTCTTTTCTTATGGAATCTCTAAATTCCATCTGTTCCTTGTTCTAGTTCTTTAATCATTCCTTTCAATTTTTCAGTATCATCCTTGATTACTGATTCTTGTGCCTTCCTAATCTGTTCATTTAAATCTACTTGTAGATTTAATTTAAGAGAACATACTCTTTTTGGCTTTTCAGGATACCTTCGACTTAAAGCATCAGCTACTATGTTTACCTTTCCTGCATGATACTGAATATTACAATCATAATCACTAAGTATCTCCATCCAGCGTCTTTGTCTCATATTCAACTCCTTTTGCCCGAAAACATACCTTAAACTCTTATGATCTGTGAAAATGGTAAACTTACTACCGTAAAGGTAATGTCTCCATATTTTCAGGGTAAAAATTATGGCTCCTAATTCTAGATCATGGGTTGAATAATTCTCTTCATGATTCTTAAGTTTCCTAGAGGCGTAGGCTATAAGCTTTTGACGTTGCATTAACACACATCCATAACCTAACTTATAAGCGTCACAATAGATTACAAAGTCTTCAGTTCCTTCTGGTAACGCTAGTATGGGTGCGTTGGTTAATCTTTGCTTAAGAATTCTAAAGGCTTCTTCTTGTTTTGGTCCCCATTCAAACGTAACAGATTTACAGGCTAGCTTAGTTAAAGGAATGGCTATTCTAGAAAAATCTCGAATAAATCTTCTATAATAACCGGCCAATCCTAAGAAACTTCTAACCTCGGTTGGTGACTTAGGGGTTTTCCATTTGGTAATTACCTCGATCTTTGTGGGATCTACATGAATTCCTTCATGATTAACTAAATGTCAAAGAAACTGTACCTGTTCTAACCAGAACTCGCACTTCGAAAATTTAGCATAAAGCTTTTCTTTCCTTAATAAACTCAAAAGTGCGTGCAAATGCTTTGCATGTTCCTCTTTACTCTTAGAGTAAATAAGAATATCATCTATAAAGACAATTATGAATTTATCCAAATATGGCTTACATATTCGGTTCATCATGTCCATAAATGCAGCTGGGGCATTGGTTAAACCAAATGACATGACAGTAAATTCATAATGGCCATACCTTGTCCTGAAAGCGGTCTTAGGAATGTCCTCTTCCTGTACCTTTAATTGATGATATCCTGATCGTAAATCGATTTTAGAGAAAAATCGAGCTCCTTGCAATTGATCAAACAGGTCATCGATTCTCGGTAATTGATACCGATTCTTAATCGTGACTTTGTTCAATTCACGGTAGTCAATGCACATACGCATTGATCCGTCCTTCTTTTTAACAAATAAGATCGGTGCTCCCCATGGGGATGAGATTGGCTGTATGAATCATTTTTCCAATAATTCATCTAACTGTTTCTTCAGTTCTTGCATTTCTGCAGGTGCCAAACGGTAAGGTGCTTTTGCAGTTGGTGCTGTCCCTGGTAGTAGATGAATTCTGAATTCAACTTCCCTGTCTGGGGGTTGTCCTGGTAATTCTTCTGGAAATACATCAGAAAACTGGGATACTACTGGAATATCCATTAATTCTTTTCCTTTAGTGTTAATGATTATAGAAATCAAATACACTAATGATCCTTTTCTTATATCACTTGCCGTTTTCATCACAGAGATGAATTTTGTGGATCTAGAGGGCTTATCTCCTTTAATTGTGATCTTTTCACCCTTTGGTGAATTTACTTGAATTGACTTTTGATCACATAAAATACTGGCTTTATTGGCTATTAACCAATCCATTCCTAACACTACATCAAATCCTGCCAGATTCATTGGGTAAAGGTTTGCAATAAACTTCTGATTTAGAAATTCTATTCTTGCTCCTTGCAAGATTTCAGAAATCTTAATGGTTTCCCCATTTGCTGTCTCTACTAGACATTCTTGTGGGAGTTTAGTTAATGATTGGTTAAGAAGTTTGCAAAATGAAGTATTAATAAAACTTTGGTTTGCACCAGAGTCGAAAATACTTTAGCAAAAACATCATTAACTAAATACGTACCGGCTATCACGTCCGGGATCATCTTTGCTTCTTCTGCAGTCAGAACATGTCACACCCCCAAAGTACTACATGCGGAATCACCGTGGGACGTGTGACGTACCAGGATCCAAGCCACTAATCACATTGAACTATGCATAGTATTTAAATAAAACATCCATTCATTTCAAAATATAAATCCAAGTCATAAGTTTAAACCAAAGTAAATATTCAGCGGAAGCATATAGTAATAGTTAATCAATTATTTCAAAACAAGTGTTCAAGAACCAATGTAACAAGTATCCAAGAGTCTCGATCCATGACCACTCCTGCGCTCCCAGATAGCAAGTCCATAACAAGAATCTAACGACCTGCAAGCATGCAGACAAGTGTGTCAGACGACGCTGGTGAGTTCAAAGTTTTGTTAACGCGTTTAGTTACCAGATACGAGTATAAAACAGTTCAGCGATTTGATTTGATATTGTTATTAACTCGATTACCGCAGATGGCTACAAGATTTATTTGCCCAACCCCAATGTCTCTATAAAAACATTGGTCAAGTGGTGAAGGTAATTAGTTCACGCCCGTCCTCCCCGGTACGGTGTGAGGGTGCCAAACCTAATAGTGCTATCAACTAATAACCTCGTTGCCTCCCCGGCAACTAATCGGTAGATGTAAGGGGTCTTATATGATAGAAATGAGTGTAATAACAAACATCCCAAAAACCTGACATTCCTCCCCAGAACGTTACCCGATATCCCTCCCCGGGATGCATGCTTGGAAAAGAGCAGTGAACTCACCTTGGTTTGCTCGATTTGTTTGGTTACCCGTTTCCAAGTTAATCAACCAATCCTAACGTGGTTACCAATGAATATCAGTTTCAGAATTGGACAAGTTATTGTTTTCACACAGATTGCATCACACACAACAGTTCACAGTACATCAGTTGGTCGGTATAACTTTCTTAATACATGTTCACAGCTCATGCGAATGTCATAATCAGTACATAACGTAGCAGGTGAGTTTGTTATACCAATTAATCACACCAAGTCTCTTAATATCATAGACATGCATCATGGATCATATACACATACACGTATCTGCCATCAACAACACCACAGGTAACTACTGTTCACATCAGAGGCTCACACGGCGAAACACCCCCGGGTGACGAAAGGTTATCTTCCGTCGAAGTGAGGTGTTACAAAAGACCATGTGTTTCGTCAGAATGATGGTCGACGAAACTCCCATGTTTCGCCGTGATGTTTGTCAACGAAACCACCCATGTTTCATCGTCCTTTGTTTCGTCGCTTACCCTTTCACAGATTCATCATCTCCCCAACCCAAACCAACACAGTTTCACGTATCTCTTATACGATTGCTAAACGACTTCCCGTTATCACTTAGTTTATCAAATAGATTTAGCATACCACAACATGAATGTGCACATATGGTTTAATCTCAATCATGCATGATCTAAATTCTTAGATTTAATGACAGTTCAAAACCCTTTTAATAACTAACCCTACCCGAACACCCACTGTTCGAATCTATTCGATTCCTTGTTACCAGTCAATCATCAAACCTTGTTACCATGGAATCCTAAGACTAACATCAATCATATCGAACTACAAACTAGACATAAGATCATGCAGTGGTTTCACAATAACCAGATCAAGTGCACACGAACAGGAACCACATAAAGAATCACATAAAGGTTTACTAACCGCTAACCGATCGGCGAGATAAACACGTGAGCAAGAAGGCTTCGAAGGAGATGAATGATGTTGCCGACGTTTACAGTTGAGGAAAAGTTTAGGGTTACGCGAGTTTAGGTTTAAATAAAAAGGTTAGCGTGTCTGGTTTCATTTGGGCCCAAGCCCAGTTCGGCGAATCATGTACCCGACGAAACCCATGTTTCGTCGATTGGTTGATGATGGCGAAACTCATGTTTCGTCGAGCAGGTTATCTCAGACAAACTTAGGTTTCGTCGGTTATGGTTTGTGACAAAACACCCAAGTGTTTCATCGAGTTATGTTTTAACAGTTCCTAAATTTGTCAAGTTTAATATTTAAGCAAACCAAAATGTAACTCATACACAAACAATATACAGTAACAGAGTTTGTAAACAAATAACGTGCCGAGAAAAGACCTTGAAAACTCGGGTTGTCACAGAACAAATGCTCTAGCATTTTTGGTATTCTTGTTGTTTGTAGCTGGAGCTATCTTTGGACAGTTTGGCTTGATATAACCTTGTTCTCCACAGTTATAACATATCCTGTTGTTAGGTTTCTTCCTGCAGTCTTCTTCCTTGTGTCTAGATATTTTGCAGAAGTAGAACCTACATTTTTCCCACGGTTGGAATTTCTAGAGCGAAATTCTTGGGTAAGCCTTTGAGCTAGGTTCCTTCTCTGGTCTTCTTCTCGTGTACGTACTAACTCATCTGTCAAGGTGTTTGCTAGTTCTACAGCTTCTTCTATAGTTTGAGGTCTAGCTGCCTTGACTACATGTCTAATCTCACTGATTAATCCCCAAATGTAACGGGAGATCAATACAGGTTCAGGTGATGCAAGGGTTGGTACTATTCGAGCATATTCAAAGAATAATGTTGTATAACCCTTACTATCTACTCCAGTCATTCTAAGGTTTAGGAACTTATTTGCTATCTGTTCTTTTTCATTGGGAGGGCATAATTTCCTTTCTACCATGTTCTTAAATTCCTCCCATTCCATATTGTAAATTCCGTCACTTCCCCTAGATTGGAGGATAGTGTTCCACCATTCTAGTGCTGAATTCTTAAACAGATTGGAGGCAAACATTATCTTATCCTCTTCAGCACACTTGCTTATTTTTAAGACAACCTCAGTCTTTTCTATCCAGCGTAGAGATGCAACGGCCCCTTCATTACCCGAGAATTCAATTGGTTTACAAGACCATAATTCTTTATAAGAACAACCATAAGGCATGGTTCTTCTTCTTTTGGGAATGGGCGCTTGAAGTATAGGTCCATTGTTTACGCTGTTTTCTGGTTCAGTGGGTCGTTTACTATCACGGTTACTTTTATTATTGGCTTCCCTAACTGTTTGAATAATATATAGCATCGCATCTATTATTCCTTGTGCCACTATGTGTTGGATGGCACTGTTATCCACTTGGTTTCCATTATTATCATTGTTCGGGTTATCGTTATTCTAGTTTTCCTAGTTATTATCCAGATTCTCTTGATTCGCTTGGTCGGCCATCTGAATTTTAAACATTTACCACATATTAATATCACAAAATAATATTTAACACAACCAATCATATGACACGTATATTGATCAAAAGCGTCGATCATTGCGACTTACTCTTTCTTATAGTATGCATTTAACACAAACCGATACTAGAATTTAAAATTACAACACTACTATGCATCACTAACCACGAAGTGGTCTATACTACGATAGATTTATTATTATTATTATTATTATTATTATTATATATATACATATATATATATATATATATATTTTCATACACACATATTATATATATTATTATTATATATATTATTATTATTATTACTACTACTTCCACCATCACCTTCACTGATATGGGTTCATCCAGAACTCCATATTGCGCTCGTCGTACTTCCAGACGAGTCGCTCTCTGACCTGCCTCATCCTCTCGCTACTTTCTAAAATCTCTTCTCCGAAAGTTCGGAGCTCTTGCACATTCTCTGCACTCATTGGGGGTGCAGGTTTTGGTACTAGGTTTAGAAACTGGGGCATGGGTTCCTGGTAAGGGTATGGATTCTCTAAAATTTCCCTGATATACTGATCACTGTCATAGTAGGGATCTAGAGGGTCCAAACCTGGGTAGGCTGCTAAATTATGCATAGGTGTGTCTTCTGGTGTTGGGTAGCGCTGCACATAATCCCTATGGTCGTCTAACCACGGGTCGTAGTCTGGGTCTAAGGGATTGGGTGCTGGTACCCTAGGTATCTCCTCTGGGTTAAAATCATGCATTTCGACTTTGTTTTCTGGGTTGTTTTCTATTTCCATTGGCTGTGTGGGGAATAGTGGTAATGGTTGGGGTGCTACGAGTTGCTCAAGGTTATGGTCAGTAGCTGTGGTTGCTAGGATATGAAAGTTTGCTAAACTCCTATTAAGCATATCCTGTGTGTGGGCATCCTATTTCTTTTTTAATGGCTGCTAAAGCTCGCTGGTTATGCAACGTTTTCATTCTCTTTCTACGCTCATGTGCTCCCCTACTGAACCATCCTCTCTTTTTCAGAGGGAATGGCACTTCAGACTGAGCCTTAAACATGAATATCCCATCTTCATTGTCAGCTGAATACCCTGAGAGGGCAGACTGTGAAGAGGTGCCTTCGCTTCTAGGTGAGCCGGACAACTGACGATAGACGTCGGAGGGTCCTTGATCGCTCATACTGTAAACTAACAAATAGTCAAATAACACATAACAATAAAATACAGATATACACATATTTTCATAATAAATTTCCTAACAATTTGAATAATATCTTGGTGTCAGCAGAACACTTCTGTGGCTGAATCAGTGGCTTAGCTCTGATACCACATTCTGTCGCAACCCCCGCCCCTATCTGTCCCGGGAACGGGCGACCGCGAGATATCAGTTTTGGTGGTATCGGGGTTTATCATTTTGGCAGCGGAAATTACATCAGGACCGTAGTTAGGAAATATTTTATCAGAGTAAATACCATGCTTTTATAATATTAAACATATTGGGATAACACCCAGGTTTTCATTACAAACTGATTTATAGAGATAATCTCTATTTTATTGAATAAAACATCTTCTTTCATTTAGGTAACTTTTATAGCCACTTTTTCAAGCCTTCAGTGCTGTCCAGCTGGCTTCTAGTTGGCTCTCACATTTTGTTACCAGAAACGCGTTTAAAAACATTTTGTCAGTGGGAAATACTGGTGAGTGAATCACAGTTTAATCAAGAAGAGTTTTATCAATTTTCACAGTATTGAGAGCGATTACAATGTTTACATCTACACAATTACTCATTCAGTACTGTCAATCCTGACTGGTGGGTCATATTACCCATTGGCTAACTCTTTGTCCAGTGGTAACGTGTTCCACATTTTGTATACAAAACCCCAACATACCGGCAGTAATTGAAGAATTACAAAGACTCAATCACTGCTTAATCACATTGTAAAATATTTAAGGTTTTGTAAAAACAGTTTACAAAAGGAGATTACTCACATTGCTATCTTAGGTTTCTTCTAAGGGTTTTCTGGTGATTATCTATAATTTACACAAATGGACACACGTTAGTATAATAACCCAATATTTACATTAGTAATACCCTCCCCGAGACGACATTCCAACGACTACGTCGGGCAGAACCACGACAACCGTTACATAACCCTGGATCAATTAGGGAATGTATCTAATACGTAACCGGGGTTACAATACTTACAGCGGGGCAGAACTTCGTTAATTAGGGGATATTAGGCCCGGAGATTATGTTATCTATGCAGAAATTCGAGAGAGAAAGCGAAAATGAACGATCGGAACTGAAGGCCGAAGTCATCTATTTATAGGTGACCTTTTACCTTCCCTCGTGGGCCGCGTAAGAGAAAGGAGAGGCCTACGCGGCCCGCGTAGTAGGGTAAGTAGGCCCTAGCTATGACTGGTCATCGAACTAGCTTCAACACGCGTTTGACACGTGGTGGCACCGGGTGCAGCCCTGACTCCGAGCTGTCGCGGCCCGCGTAGGTGGTAGCCAAGGGCTACGAGCCCCGCGAGAGACCATTAAAATTTGTTTTTATTTAATTTTAATAAAAATAAAGGTATTCAGGGCCCGTTTTCGTATATGGGGTGTATTTTAGGACATGTTGGGGCACTTTAAATATATTAAGGGTGTCAATTTTTTTTTTGTGAAGGGTTGTTATAGAACAAGTGGTGCAATAAGAGGTATATCAAAAGGACCTGGAACAGGATCATGGACATGATCGGGGGCAGGCGGAGGTGTGGGTGCACGGACGGGAGAAGATGGAGCGACGGATATAACATCCTCATTGTCCAGATCAGTGGCATAAAGTCTGAGTCCTGCAGCCTGCAGGGCCGAAGAAGTTACAGACTCGAAGGAGTCTACAACAGAGTGTATACTGAAATCGGAGGAGATGTCAATAATCGACACAACGGGAGAAGGTATATCCAGCACAACAACATCATCTACCTCTCCGTCACCCTGAGCGTCTACAAGGTGATTACCCACGAAGATATCAAAATCGTCATCAGGTAGGTCGTCACAAGGCCAATCCTCAGGAGGAATGGAAACGAGTGGGACGACATCTAGAATGGGCGCTACAAGATGCTCACCATCGGGGTGACCGATGATAAGCAGATCAGCAATCGAAAAAGGAAGTGCAAGAACGCCATCAACAGGAATGCCATCAGCAAACAGAGCGTCGTCTCCAAAGTCTGGCAGCGCAAAGGGCTGAAAATCATCATCGTCATCCGATAACATCTCTGGGTCGCTGTCGGTGTCGGAGGTAAGAATCTTGGGGATGGGTGTCACCTCATCATCGAAGACGATCGCTATCGGATCGTGCTCCTCAGTCAATCCACTACTCTCTGATGATGACATCAGTACCTGCAACATAATAGTCATGGCATATGCACTTATATTAATTACTACCACTCAGTGTATGCAGTCGAAGATAGGCATCACGTAACATGTATTCACATTATTCCTACGTGAGTCTTTTCTAACTTATCAAGTCTACCCCATGAAACTAAACCATCGACTATGTCCTTGCTCGTGTTTCTTTCTTTCCTTAAAAAAAACGTTTGTTCCATGGATCTTGGCGTTTTGTTAATGCAATGAAAAAAATACTTTGTAAAAATATTTTCGTGAGAGATTCCTAGTGATTGTAGTCTAGACTCGAGAAAAAATCCTAGTTCACTACAATCGAAGCTCTGATACCAACCTGTCACACCCTGACTTTTGCGGAAGCGTGTGATGTGTGACTTGATCAATATCATTGCATTCAATTATAACAAACAACTATATGATTAAAACATGATGTTCATCCATTCATAAATTTTAGAAATATTACAAACAAGTTGTTTAGTACCAACCAACAAACTTCATGTTTAACTTACAAACCATTCAAATGACACAAGTTCCATAAAGGACTTTTTAAAACAAAAGGCTTAAAAACCAAGGCTTTGATTCATATATCTTATCAAGGATAAGATATACAATTCAAAGCCTTCCAAAATGGATGACATCAATTCTTGAAAATACTTCTTGAAACTTTTATAACGCCGCCAGATCCATTAGTTTCCTGAAATGCATGTAATTTGAAAACATCAACAATAGTTGAGCGAGTTCATGTGTTTTTGTATGTGTGCACGAATAATCTTGTAAACATTTGTAAGTATTCCTTTGTAATCCGGTATGAAAGCGTCTATGAACATATCAATTAATGATTTGCAAGGTCATTAATATGTGTGCAATGGTGTAGGAAGGCTCAAACCTTTACGGATTTCATACCGGGCCACCCGGCTGGAACGACATAGTCACCACATGCGGCCAACTCGCGGACCGATGGGTGGGGCTCGCAATACCCAAATAGATCTATCACTCATGCCCCTCGGTCCTTATACAAGGATTAATGGTCTTAAGTTAACGCCTACCCATTCACATGATCTAACAGTTCATTCCTTAGCTAACCATACTATTTGTAAACGTTTGAAACATGTATTTCACCCCCGTAAGTTATAAAACCGAAAACAGTTAAAAGAAAAGGGGGACATGAACTCACTGGTTTGCGTCCCACGATTACGTGTACTCAAAGATCTTTTCCTGGTGTCGTACCACTACCTACACACATGTTATGTTTAATTAGGCGCTTAGGTCGTGTAACGACTCTTAGTCTTATTTATTAAGACTTATTTTGGAATTTGTGTACTTCGAGTTACACGTTAGATATATATTATATAATCCCAAGTTGTATAATTATTAGTTAAAATATTTATTTTAACTTAAACTATATTTATAAAATTATTTGAAATATTGTCAAAAATAATATATTTTTAACTTAGTTCATTATGTATTCCCCGCATAAATATTTTCCCAAGTATGGGTATACTTGCACTTGTGTATTTGTACACGGGTTTTTTTGCCAAGTATTGGTAGTGTATCCCGGTGTGTATTTATACGTATAGAAATACGTATTTTCTTGTATTAATTAAGTACTTTATACTTAATTTGTGTATAATTTTCCAGAATATTATTTTTATTCAAATAAAAATCAATAACTTTATACTCCCAAAATATACATATTTTGAGAAAATTTTTATAGAAAATATCTATAACTTTACTTGGAAAAAATAAATATACCTTCATATAAATCTCAAAAATAATATATTTTTAAGATTAAGCTTAGAAAATATATATTTTTAGTTCTTACCAAAATAATATATTTTTGTGTTGTTTATGAAAATATATACTTCAAAAATAATATATTTTCCAATTCAACAAAATATAATATATTTTGTAATACTTGTAAAAAATTATATTTTACCGTTTCTTCGGTTTCAAAATACCGTTTAGCACATTTGTCGTATTACGAATTTATATCTGGAATATATATATATATATATATATATATATATAAACATAGTCCATATGTCCGTTTGTCCGATTGTCCAATATTCGGGTATAAATTATATATTTAGTTTTCTTGTGATTTTGGTAATATTTTATATTTCAAATTTTTGTATTTTGGTGTGTTATATTATTTTCAAGTCCCTAAAATAATATAACTAATACAATCAATATACAAGTAACACATAATTTGTGACATCTAAATATATATTTTCCTAAATATATACTTAGTGATTTTTATTATTAAAATCAACCTCCAATACTTGTAGTTTTTGTAACAAAAATTATGGAAAATTTTTATATGATAACCATGATCAAAATTTACTTATAAACACTTGTTTAAAATTATTTTTCTAAGTGTTTAATTTCTACAAAAATTTTGCCATAGTTTCCTCTTAAAAATGGAGGTTTCCATGCTTAATAGCATATCATTTTCTTTTAAAAACACATCATCACTCATTAACAATTCACACATAACTTACCAAGAGCCAAAAATATGCATTTTAACAACATGTCATGAACTTGAAGTTTAACAAAAATGTGTAGTCATTTAACATGTTGTTTAGTAAAGTCTAGTAACACTAAATCCATGGTTTTTGTTTCATAAAACTCATTTTTATGGAATTTCATTCTTTACAACTTACAACTTGATTTTACAAAAATTAATCTTCTTGTATTTTTCTTGTTACATACACTTTACTAGCTTTGTTTTAACCCTTAAAACATGATTACTTTCTTTAAAAACTAACTTCATGTTAAATCTTGTAATAAACTTTAGTTTCTTGAAAATATTATTTTTGAAATCTTTTATTTTCAAGATTTATAACTTATAGGAATAATCATCCTACGCTAAAACAAGATCATTTTCAAGTTCATGATTCACATAAAGGATGATCAACATGATTTTCTCAAGATCCATCCTTACACTTGCTAGATCATGTGTTTAATCAACATCTAGCAAGATTCATATGATGATCTACATCATAATCACAAGAAATCAACAAACAAGTTTAACACATACACTTAAACATCTTTGATTTTCATGTTTTTAAGCTTTATGTTCAAGATCATGCTTATGTTTTCTTGATATTCTTTAGTTTAACAAGTTACATTATACTTTAACCACTAAAGTTAGAAGTAAAAACAAGATTAAAGGAGCTTACTACTAGCTCTAAGGCTAGGGAAGAAACAAGTATGAAGATGATGAGAAATGTGATGGATAAAAGCTCAAAGAGAAGGTCCTTCCACTTCCAATGCTTCCAAGCTTCTTAGGTATGCTTGTTACACCTTTAGATCACCTTAGAATGTATGAGAATGGACTTGAAATGGAGGTGTGTGTGTGTGTAGTTTGAGCCGAGAGTTGGGAGGGGAGAAGAGAGAAGATGGTGTGTTGTAGATGATGAATGATAATATGCTTAAGTCTTGTGGTCTTTTAAAGAAAGTCTTCCAACATTAAGTTAAACATTGGATAATATGTCTCAAATCAAAACAACACACCCAATAAAATATTGCAAGAAAATCAAAGGGGTGGGACCCCTTGATGAACCGTCCATAGGTTGGGGGGGGTATGGTTGTGTTTTAACTCTTAGTTAGGGGATTTAGTAAGATTATAAGTGTATTAGTTAGTGTTTTAGGTGTTTAGTGATTTTAGGGTGTAATATGGTGTTTTATGATCATAACTAGCTCCGTAACACTAAAACAATGCTTCTAGTTAAATTTTGGTTTTTCGGGTAGTGTCCGGTTGTTCGTTTGGTTACCGGTTCGTTAAGGTGCTAAATTGCGCAGTTTGGTGTGTTTTATGATGTCTTTCATGAAAGTTTTGATTCCCGACACTTATCAAGGTATTCTGGACCATTAAACCATAATTTTGCATTATATTTTGATGTTAAAATACTGAAAATTGCTGAATTTTGTTGTTTTTTTGCAGAATTATGCAGTTTTAGTGTGTTTCGGGCACTTTCCGGCACTTAAATCATCACTCGGAAGGCAGTTTTATGATCCCTACCTTCCTACATACTATTCTAGTGTAACTCTTGGTTCCGGGGCTCATTCTATGTCTTAACATCATGTCTGTCTGAGTACTGAACTCCCGTTAGTACTTTTAGTTTGTCTGATAACTGTGCTTACTTTGTTTTGTGCACTAATTGTTACCACACTGTGTTGCATGCAATAATGATAAACAATCTTGCAACATGAAATGCATTTGTATGTATATGACAATAATCAGAAAATCATTCATATCATTGGTTCAAGCATACACAGTCATTAAAGAACAATTACTGTTTACATTGTACGGAATACATGGAAAAGTGACGGTCGTCACAGTAAGTGTTACTTACTTGGCATCCGATCATGCTTTCTCGTGTCTTTGACCCGCTTGACCCATTCCTTTCCAGTCTTCCACCTAGCTTGTCAAGAGTCAAACTATAATACAATATCCACAAGATCAAGGTATTCTGGACCATTAAACCATAATTCTGCATTATATTTTGATGTTAAAATACTGAAAATTGCTGAATTTTGTTGTTTTCTGCAGAATTATGCAGTTTTAGTGTGTTTCGGGCACTTTCCGGCACTTAAATCATCACTCGGAAGGCAGTTTTATGATCCCTACCTTTCTACATACTATTCTAGTGTAACTCTTGGTTCCGGGGCTCATTCTGTGTCTTAACATCATGTCTGTCTGAGTACTGAACTCCCGTTAGTACTTTTAGTTTGTCTGATAACTGTGCTTACTTTGTTTTGTGCACTAATTGTTACCACACTGTGTTGCATGCAATAATGATAAACAATCTTGCAACATGAAATGCATTTGTATGTATATGACAATAATCAGAAAATCATTCATATCATTGGTTCAAGCATACACAGTCATTAAAGAACAATTACTGTTTACATTGTACGGAATACATGGAAAAGTGACGGTTGTCACAGTAAGTGTTACTTACTTGGCATCCGATCATGCTTTCTCGTGTCTTTGACCTGCTTGACCCATTCCTTTCCAGTCTTCCACCTAGCTTGTCAAGAGTCAAACTATAATACAATATCCACAAGATCAAGGTATTCTGGACCATTAAACCATAATTCTGCATTATATTTTGATGTTAAAATACTGAAAATTGCTGAATTTTGTTGTTTTCTGCAGAATTATGCAGTTTTAGTGTGTTTCGGGCACTTTCCGGCACTTAAATCATCACTCGGAAGGCAGTTTTATGATCCATACCTTCCTACATACTATTCTAGTGTAACTCTTGGTTCCGGGGCTCATTCTGTGTCTTAACATCATGTCTGTCTGAGTACTGAACTCCCGTTAGTACTTTTAGTTTGTCTGATAACTGTGCTTACTTTGTTTTGTGCACTAATTGTTACCACACTGTGTTGCATGCAATAATGATAAACAATCTTGCAACATGAAATGCATTTGTATGTATATGACAATAATCAGAAAATCATTCATATCATTGGTTCAAGCATACACAGTCATTAAAGAACAATTACTGTTTACATTGTACGGAATACATGGAAAAGTGACGGTTGTCACAGTAAGTGTTACTTACTTGGCATCCGATCATGCTTTCTCGTGTCTTTGACCCGCTTGACCCATTCCTCTCCAGTCTTCCACCTAGCTTGTCAAGAGTCAAACTATAATACAATATCCACAAGATGGTTAGATTAGTCATCAATACCATGACATTACCCTTATGGATTTTCTACCATATTTCGCATTCGATTCTATTATAGGTCAGTTTAGTCAAACTGCCAATTGACATATATATACACTAACAAGATCAATGAAACTCATTTAGACACTTTATCAAACATTTGGTGTGCATCATATTTATGCCACCATTTTAACTAAATTCCTCAACCAAATTCATCTAATTACTTTCAATTTAACAAGTTCATACAATTATTATTATGATGTTAACATAGTTTTTAGTCATCGTATGCTAATTCATCAAACAATCATACTAGAAATTTAGGTTTTCATCTCCTATGCAAAAACCATTTCAACATACAATTGGACATTCATCAAAACATCTAGTTTAGTCAAGTAATTCATATTTTCTTGTAAATATGATGATTATATGCACCATTGAACATCACTATAACATCAATTTCATCCTATAATCAAAACACACTTCATGTCATGTATCACTTCATGTTATGTATGAACACTTGACCTAGTCTCTATATTGTTCAAGTATTTCACCTATACTAGTAAGTATGGGGTTCATAAACACAAATACATCATTAATTTTACCAAACTAACAATAATATTGAAGTTAAGGTTATCACCTTCAAGTTCCTCTTCACATAAAATTCATGAAATCAAGTTTTACAACATACCTTGTGCTTGGTAAGCTTAGATGATCACGAATTTGAGATTATGCATCAATTACATAACGCATCCTTCTTCAATTTTTGACATTTTCTTGAGATTTTGAAAGAAATCTTCTTCCTCTATCTCTATACACGACCTACACACACACACACTATATGTGTGTGTTTTATTTTCTTTTTCCTTTTATTCTTTTCATAAATGTAGGATATGCAATTTTAGTCCCTCCATGTTTTGTTAGTTATTAAGTAGGCCACAACCTATTTAGTTCGACCAATATTGCCTCTTATTAACTAGATAGCCTCTACATATGTAATGATTGTGATAGTAACTGGCGATTATCATTGATTTCACAAATCGAAGCATTTTAAACAGATTTGCAGATTTTAATATACTAAAATCGATTCAATAAGCTTTCTTGATATGTTTGTTTTATTATTATGTTAACCCTTGGAATTTTATTTACTAGGTTATAGATTCGTGTAATAATTTTTTTACTATGACGAGCTGACGACTCATGTTGCTATCAAGCACAAACTCAATATTCGTTTATGGGCTTATGGCCCTGCTCAAAAGTCAAAACCAAAATCTAGCGTATGGAACAACCTAATTTACCTTGTCATGAAATTCTTGCTTAAGAATGATAATATGGTTGAGAAACCTTTTGGAGATGATATGGTGACATTCATATGTTTTATGAACATAAGTTAGAATATTTGAGTTGATGTGCTCATCTTTTGGATGTGTTTATATTTTGTTTTGGTTTAAAATAATTAAATAACACTTATTTAGTTATATTAAATTATTAATCATATCAAAGTCTATTTGATGTCAAGTAACTTTAACAAGTAACAAAAAGTTAGTAATTATACATATATTAAAAACCAAACGCAATGAACAGTGTAATGAACAGTATAATGGCAATTTTGTAATTTGCTTGTCCATTTGCTTTAAAAGGTTAAAAAACAAACGGTTCAAAGTATCGAAAGTTTAATAAACATCAACCTTATTTGTAATAGCTTTGAGTTCTTGTATACCTGAGTTTGTAGGTTCACTACTTAAGAAAGAGGTTAGCACGAATTTAGTGCCTCTGAATTATATCGCTAATGTTGCAACAGAATACAACATAGCTTAAAAGCTTGTTGTAAATTCAACTTCTCACAAAATAAATCTGTCACAAATTCAGCTACAAAAGATATGATTCATAATATATATGTCACAAGTTTATAAAGAACCTACTATGGCGGTTTTTGGTCGCAAAACACATTAAGAAGAATTTACATCAATTTTAGTCGCTACACATACTTATTTATGTTAGGCTACATGGGGTGGGATAAAGCTCCTATGGTTTTATCACGCCATGTAAGCGACACTTATGCGGGGTGACTTTATTGTTAACTTGCACGATGATGTGGAATAAAACCCCTCTCATCATTACTTAATCATTAATTTAATTTTTATTTTATTTAATTCATTTTTTATAATTTATAATTAAATTTAAAAACAACAAAAATCCAATATAATATAACTATTATTTAGTACAAGTTACACATCCAATTTATATACCCACTTAGGGGCTGTTTGACAACATTTGAATTGTTAAGTGCTGAACCAGTAAGAGGTCTGAACCATTAAGAACTTGTATAATCCTTAACCGTTCAGAGACAAATGTCTGACAAATTCAGTATAGAGGTCTTAACCATTCAGACTCTGTATAAATCTTAACCATTCAGAGGCAAATGTCTGAACCATTCAGACATCTGCTCGTGAAACAAACAGTCTGAACCATTAAGTGCTGAACCAGTAAGATGTCTGAACCATTAAGAGCCTCATTAAGAGGTAAACAAACAGCCCCTTAGTTATTTTATTTATAAACCCATTTTGAAGGCTCATTCATCAACTCATCTTAAAATGTAACCTAGTTAAAAAACCTATCCACATACATCAACAGACAACAACCGCTTGTGGGTAAACAGATAAGGAGATGTAGACCGGTCATGGCTCCAGCCAACCGTTCTTCCTGTCAATGAAGACAGACAGTGTCACAGTGGTGGTGATGACAGTAGGCGAAGGTGATGATGGTAGACAAAGGTGTTGGTGGTTGTGGGTCCTCCTTTTCTTCCCTTCTCGCGCCTGTTAAAAGCTTGGTGGACCACATCATCACGCCCCTCTTTGGCGCTCCTTATGCGGTGTTGAGGACGTTAAAGAGCTGCTGGACGTACGGGGGCCCTATCCCACACCGTCCGAACTTATAGTGTAAGGCATGTTATTATAACTAATTCACCTTCATCATCTTCAAACCATTTGTTAATATCTAATTATAAAAACATATATTCCATGTCATGCAAGAAAAAATATCTTGTATTTATGGTTAATAACCAAATAGTTACGTCCAAATTACCATTCAAAGAAAGTTGTATTTATTTTGCACCAACCCAATATTATATTTTATTGGGTCCTTGAATCAGTAAAATTATTTCGAATAAACGTGACGTGACATTATTCTACAACTTTTAATCTTAATTATGGACTTGTTTGTATTTTCTGATATTGGTGCTTGCTTACATATGCTTTCACTTTTTTCCCCACAACATTTATATTTTAGGCAAAAAGTTTGGTAAGAATTTACACCACACTTCATAGTTTGACGATATAAACTCAACAAAAATTTTGCGATATGTTCCAGAGCTTGAATAAGTCAAATATCTATTAAAATTATGCTCGTTAAAATAAACTCGAATTAAATCCTTGACTTTTTTTAACGGTAAATTTGGATCACTCACGGACCACTGGAATATCATCGTACCACCAGCGAAACCACTCAATCATATCCATCTTTAGTAGGCAATAATGTCTACCGAAAATATTTGAGTCAAGTTTTTGTAGAACTAAACTCAAATCAAATGGGGGTGTAATTTTTATTATTCTCTTTAATCCTAATTTTGATCAAGTTTTTCTTTATTTTTCACCATAAAATATTTGGTATCTGTTTACATGAACCCAGATGTTATGGTTCACATGTAATTTACTTGTAATTTGAAATTCAACACATTGAACAATGAACATTGAGATGAATGCATTTTCACAACTTGATTTGTGTGTTTTAACAAAGATTTACTGCTTGGAAAAAAAAAAAACATTGATAAAAGAAAGCAAGTGAGATTTTTGTTGGAACAAATTAAGGCCAACAAAACCATTGGTTTTAGGCTTTTTGATATTTTTAGAGTTATCATAGAAAAAAATCACATAAATTACTCGGAATATGTAGCATTTCTAGGTCTCAATCGTGTTGGGTTGAGGGATTTTACGTTTGCAGATTGAATTGTTAATCCCGAATACAACCCATATTTTTATCCGTGTCAAAAAAAAAAAAAAAAAAAAATCAATCCTAACTCACACGCATAAAATCGTACACGAACATAACCCATTTAACATCTAAACGCGTGAAGCAGGTTGGCGAGTAATCAAGTTGTAAATGTTTTAGTCGGGTTTGAAGGCCGTAAAAAGTAACAAATGGTCAAAAAAGGGCTAGCGGGTTAGTTAATGTAAGTGGATTAAACAACTTAACATACACGGCCCATTTGGGTTCGATCTAAAAACTCAAAATTTGATTATCTTCATGTGGTGTTGGAACTTACCACCCTAATTGCATATGCTTTATAACAAAATTTGTAGAGAATTTACCGGTTTTGTAATTTATTATTTGTTGTTATTCGAATAAATTAAGGAGTTGAAGAAATGTTGGGCAGAACCTGATGGGCTTTAGTGGACTGGGCTAAAGCCCAGATACCGTTCTCAAACCCATGATAAGGGTTACTTCTATATAGTGTCTATAAAAGCCCAAGTCCTTAATAAATCCATCTTTGAAATTAAAACAAAAACAAAAAGAATAAATGAGTAACTCAGCGCGGACCCGGTTAAGACAACGCAGTATGGGCAGATCTTGGCTAGGGCCGCCGTTTAGGCGGTGTGACATTGGGTCACTAAAAAAGAAAGTCACCGTTCAAAAAAAAAAAAAAACAAACGTGAGAAAGCTAAACTTAAGTAATCAACGGGTGTAAAGTGGGCCTAATGGGTGTTGACAGGTCGATCTTGGCATGGACTCGAATATTTAACACGGATCGGAACATGGCACGAACCAAAAACCGGCGGTGGATACAAAACTTTTTTTTGTAGGGGGGCACAGTACGGGTTAGCTAAATAAGGGTCGACAAAAAATGATGATAAAATAACATAGTTCATTAAAATACTAATGTATAATATAAAAATACCACAATTTTAATTGTTCTCTACGTGTTTTCATCTCATCTATTGGAAATGCTTGATTACATCTTCATTATGTATGATCCAAAAAAATATGTGGCGGTTAAAATATGTGGTTTTAGGTATGACATTTGATTTTGTAGACGTGTTATACATGAAAATAAATACTTTTCCAATCTTTTATGTACACTTTAATTTTATACACACTTTAAAGTGATAAGATTATATGTGTATCAATACATCCATTTTGCAAAGTTTTTGTTTTTGTTTGTTTTTTTTTTTTTTTTACACAAGATTTACCATTAGGTAATATATATCACAGGGATTAAGGCTTGAAATTTTAAAGTACCGACCGTGGGTTTATGTTTAATGCTTTATTTTACAGCCTAGCATTAGCGTATTTGAGAATTCACGTATCCTCTTCGAGCTCGAAAAATGTGTCCATATGCTTTAACGATAGACAATATAATTATGAAAATGACAAAAATTGTAGTATTTGATAAACAATGCAATTATGAAGAATAACAACAATTATGTTCTGATGTTAACAATAACATCAATTAACAGACTAACAAAATTACACAATATCATATCTGAAATCGGACCTCTTGAGTTCTGATGTTATGTTCTGAAATCGGAAAAAATCAGAATCGTCCTGCAACAGCGTCTGATGTTATTGTTCTTATTCTGATTGATGATGTTTGATTGTTAGCCCTTCTTGTTCGCAACACTACAACAGCAGCGTTTTCTGTGACTGAGTTCTGATGTTTGTTACTTTGTTCAATGGCAGCCCTGCAACATGTCTTCTGAATCGAACTTTCTGTTTCCACGTCTTCAGTGTTTTTTTTTTTTTTAAATCATATTAGTATTGGGTTGGGCCCAATAAACCTAATGTTAAGTTGGCTAAATTATTAAACATAAAAATGTATTTAATAATAGGCATCTATATTGGATTTGGTATGTGTTTACAATTAAAAAAATAACATATATATATCGAATTTTAAAAAAAATCCCGTGCCCCTCGAAATCACGGGTCTTGTGCTGAAGTCCTCCCCGAACACCATAAGAGTCGCCCCTGCAGCCTAGCCCTAGACGTGGACCATATATTCCATATTTTAACTATCTCTTGCTTATTCATATATCAAATAATACAAAATTGAACTTATTGGTACAGAACAAGGATGGCCCATGAAGGTTTCTTAAGGCCCATTTCAATTACTTTCAAATTGGATAAGAGGAATCACCTTGAAGTGCACGATGGGCCTGTGCGCACCCTAACTAAAGAATATATCCGTCGTCACTACCGAAAACTCGTGTCTAACACATCAAACCATAACAAAGGATGGGGTTTCGCAGTAGATATGAACGCATCCCGTTTAACTCAAAATTATATTTTATTATGTATTTTTGTTTGCATATTGGTATTCTAAAATTGCATGTTTATGGTATAAATAGTACAATTGGATATAAAATATATATGTCAAAATTATAAAACTCAATACTCAGTTTTCATTTCCTTTAAACTTTGGCAAAAAAAAAAAAAAATACTTAGACGATTTATAACATTGCATAGAACACATTTCCACAAATCGAAAAGTAATCGGGTTAAACAAGTAAGCCTGCAAACCCCAGATCAATCTAAATATGACTTGTTGATTTGATTGAAAAGACGAAACCAAAACTCTTGAAATTCATATCAAGTTAATGTATTATTTTTCGTCTCTTACTAAAAATTCACACCCCTAAATTTTTCATTATCTTCTTAAAAAGATAATGACATAAATGATTAAAAGGCTACATAATTACCATGTCTATAAGTGTGTTAATATATAAACTTTTTTTTTATTTTCACTTGACCTAATCGCATTAACAAAATATATATATTTATTCTTTTTAAAAGTTTAAATTGAGAAACACATTTTATAAATTTAACTAATTTTATAAATTTAACTAGATTGTTGTCATAGGTCGTGCGTTGCGATGACGACGTCTTAGTTGTTTATAGTTGTCGACACGACACGTTATGTGTTGTGTTAAACATATGAAAAAGTGTATTTTGACGTATTTGATTTGAAGCACTACGGTTACGAAATAAACGGAATCGAACTCGGGTTGGTTCGTTTAGTGAAGGTTCCACCTAACCTCTACACCACCCTTACCTTTGCATCAAGACTTAGCGGCGCCAAAACGTACAATAACTCAAATAGGGATGGCAAAAAAACCCGAGTCCGACGGGTATACATGAAACTTGAAGCATCCGGGACGGGTCCCGATACCTCGGGTATGGGACCGGATACTAGACTGGAAAAAAATATATAGCAGGTATGGGACGGGTATAGGATTAGGTGATACCCGGTCCGATTACCCGAAACTATATACCCGTTTACCTGAAACATATACCCAAAAGCTTTTAACTTTTGTTTTTATTTCCTTAACTATTGTTTAGTTATTTTTCATTCTAGTAGCTTAATTACTTCAAAAATAAAATTTTATTTTTGAGGTATATATTGATAATATTAGTTATATTTATATTATGAAATACCAAATTCCTTTTTGAGATTAATAGTATAACATATTTACATTCTTAAATCTTTTATATATTTTTACGGTGATAATGATATGTATGTTATTTATCATAATTTGATATACTGTATACATTTTAAAAACTTAAAACTCTAAAGGAAAATAAAAATATATATACATGAAAATTACAATAAGTATTTTTTAAACACTAACGGGTATACCTGACACCCGCATGTATAGTCGATACCCAACAGGTATATGCCCGACAAATACTCAACGGGTAATGGGCCATGTACAGGACAAGATTTTACAACGGGATATGGGTATGGGATTAGCCATACCCAGCCCATACCCAACCCATTGCCATCCCTAAACTTGAATTTATACCGTCAAATGAAAACATATTATATTTGACCTAACTCGTTTCCGAACACAGTTTACGTCAAAACGTAGACCAAGCGAAAATATACGCAAATATAAATATGAAAACGTATTATATTTGACTAGACTAGCTTCCAAAATAAATGATGTCGAAATGTTAATTTGTAAGATCCTTACCTAATTTATACGATTTTCAAATAGTTTTCGACTATAATTGTTTAATTACGCTTACACATACATTACAAAATATGTATTTCTTAAAAACTTTTAAGGAATAACACAATTCCACATTATATAAAACATTCGCCATTTAAAAACGTGACGACGAATCATTTTGCGGAAGCTTGAATCTTGATCGTGTTCGGTTCTTTATCGAGCTTGATCGTCCACCGACACCGCATATTAAACCTACATTTCATAAAACACGAAATGTTTTAGTCATATGACATTTAAAACGAGTTTAAATGAGTTTGTAATGCAAAACCAATTAACAGCAACAATTTGCAGGGATTTAAGGTTGCCGCGTGCCGCGACACCATTTACCAAACCCTGTCGCGTGCCGCGACCATGTCTAGCCACCTCCGTCGCGTGACACGAGGCCTTAATTTCGACAGAATGTTTGTTAACAGTTGCTGCATATTTCCTGCCAAATGAAGTTTTACGAAAACGGACATAACTCATTCGTTATTGATCCGATATGCGATCCGTTTCTTCCTACATGATTGTAATTTGATTTTCCATCATATGAAGTTAAAATCCGACATCTGGATTAACAAAATTTGAGACTTTTAAGCCTTCGTCTTAATATATATTTACCAAATTTTGACCCGTTCATGTTTTTATCAGACCAACATGTTTGTTTGATCCCAATTTCTCACGAACCTCATATTTTCGATGTTGGCTATTATACAGGGTTCAAATCATGGGTTTATGTACATTCTTAAACTCGTATTTACTTAAATGCTTATTTTGACCCGTTAAGGGTATTTAAGAACTTTTCCGCATAATTCACGCTCATTTATTTCTAGCATCTTATTTCCACATTATTTATCAATTGATCTTCCACCACAACTATAATTGTGGTGGATTTAATGTGGTATATTATTTATTCCAAGTTCTACCCCTTGGATTATCATTTTACGCCAAAGACTCATTTAGAGTCATTTGACCCAAAGGCTCATACATTTCGCTGTTTATACTTATTCTAAGTATTTATTTGATCATAAAATTCATTTCCAAACAACCTTTAAGGGCCGTTTTCTCAATTTAGCTTACAAGGGCATTTTGGTCACTTTTAACCCTTCTATTACGACGAAGGGCTTTTAAAGCCATCTTTGACCAAAATCCTACTTTTAAAACAATGATCTTGTTTGAAAAGTCATTATGTTTTCAAAACACCATGACCATCGTTTAAATCATTCGGTTTACCTATTAAAGTAACCAAATGTCTATTTTTTTTACCTTATTTAACTCTCATTGAACCTTAAGTTCTAAATGAGTAGTTAAACTATTACACATACCTGGTTGGCTTAGATTAATATATTGACCCATTTTCATATCTTGTTTTAATAACCGCTAAGTAATAGCGATGCAATTATCCATTCGATATTTTACTCCTGTAATCATACAACTCGACCAAAATCATTAGTCGATATTGTCAAAGGGTGATATGTTCACCTTTTGATCCGTTTGGTCTAAGTGACCGTTTATCTTGGCGAGATGAGATTCATTATCATCTCGACTACATGACTCGCTCCGGTTTACACCGTACGGTCATTTTACTTATGAACTATTTCTTAATACTTGACTCGTTATAGCTTAAGCCATAAAATGTCTTTCCAAATCTAACGGTTATTGTCAACTTGTGACTAAATTACCGTTTTGCCCTTATTATTTATTTTAGCTTACCATTTAAGGTAGCGATTGTAAGTTTTTATTCTATTCGTCATAATATGACCGAATACTCAATTTACTCCTTTTTAACCATTGTTATGGTTTCTTGTCATCTTTGCTTATCTTGTTCCGTACGACTACACGCCGGAACATCATATTTCAGGTGTTTATTTATCTTACTCGTAATTAATACGATAAGAGAATATTCTAAATTTTAAGAATAGTGTAAGCTATACTTACCTTGCATCCTGATTATGCTTTTCTTCATACTTGATTCGTTTGACCCGCTTCATTCTCAAGCTTCCACCTAGCTTGTCAAGTGTCAAACTATCATTGTAATTTGTAAGATGGTTAGATTAGTCATAATCATTTACGACTATTCCATCCTACGATTCTTATGTTGAATTTATCATTCGATCATATCATTGGTTAGTTTGACTTTTTAAAGTCAACTGCCTATTAACATAAATAACTACACGATGTAGCTCAACTACTCGTTTGATTACTTGGCCAATTATCCGGTAAGCATCATTCTTATGCTACCATTTTTAACCACTTTATTAACCAAGTTCATATAATCGAATTTCATCAATTTAACACAACTTTAATCATTTTTAACTAATAATGATATCATACATTATTCAACATGAATATATCATCGATTTTTTCATCTTATCATACTAAACTCACTACTTAGCAAGTATACTTTATATACTTAAACACCTAAATTGTTCAAGTATCATCTTATTAATATCAGATATGATGATTCTAATCATAATTATATCATCAATTTCATCATATGATTAAAACCCACTTATCCTAGTGTGGTAAATCATATAATCATTCAATTCATAGCATCATATGTATAATTTTCACTTAGGGTTTTGCTCCTAAGCAAGTATACATCACTAATTCAACCATAGCTTTTATAATCCATACATAATTCGCGATTATGATGATTATTCAAATTTCACAACTTCACAAATCATCAAAATTTTACATACCTTATGATCCCCTAGCTTGAGTGATCATAAACTCACATTCAATTGTGAATTTGAGCTTCGTTTAAGCCTTCAATTTGATGGATATGTTGAGATTAGGGTTTTGAGCTCCTTAGGAGCTTCCTGGTCTTTCACGAACACACACAGTATGTGTGTGTTTTGTTTTTTTTTATATTTATTTAGTTAACTTCCAAGTTAACCCACTTTGGCCCCTCATGTTTAGTTAGTTATTAAGTAGGCCACAACCTACTTATTTCTAACAATGTTCCCACTTATTAACTAGGTTAAACATTCCTAGTTAACTTAGTGTGTTTGGGGAATTTATGACTCAGTTTATTTTAAGTCCCGTCAACTCGGGCCTTCTATAAACTTTATTTCAACAAAAGCCTTTATACAACTTTTATTCAATATTAGGTTTATTTATTTAAATCCTAATATTTACCGGGTTAATTTTTACCACTAACGGTACTTTACCCGTCTTCTAGTATTAACGTGGTTTGATTACCAAACCCGTTTTCGGGGTGTTACAGGATTTCTATCATTTATGTTGAAACATAAATTTATACTAACACATACATTAAATTATCAAAATGTAGACCTTCTGAAAACGTATATAAATAAACATGAAAACACATTCTATCTGACCCCCACATTTTCGAAAAATTTACTTCAAAATGTGAATTTATACCGACACATGCAAAAAATAATCACATGAGAAAATAACTAAAGATTAAAAATATGTGGGTAAATTTGAAAATTTAGAACTGAAGGGGGGTGAAATAACATTTTAAAAAGTTGTTAGAAAGTGTAGAGGATGTAATCTAGAAGCTCTTTTTCACATTTTCAAAAGTTGAGTGGTTGTTTTTGTCTTTTTGTCGATGGCATAGGCGATTGACCTTTCCTTTTAAAATATATAGTAATTATTATAACAACCTTAAAGAAAACCGACACCCTCGAATTATTTTCCGACACCCTAATATATTTTAAAATATCCCAATATGTCCCAAAATACACCCCATACGTGAAAACGGGCCCCGAATACCTTAAATATTAACAAAAATAATAAAAAATCAGGTTTTTGGGTTTGAGGCGGGCCGCGTAAGCCTCACCTCAAACCCTACGCGGGCCGCGACAACTTAAAACCTGGCGAAACCTTGGGCCGCCACGTGGCACAACACCCGTCAAGCCTACATAGTGACCCGGACAAGCTATACCGTTGACCAGAGTTGACGCGGGCCGCGTAGGCCCTTGTCTTCTCTTACGCGGGCCGCGTAGAACCCGAAGTGAAGCCCTATATAAAGGAGGCATCGGCCTTCAGTCGAGAATCGTTCAAATTCGAAATCTTTCTCTCAATTCTGAATAGTAGGCATAATATACGGGTCTAATACCCCCTAAATAGCGAAGTTCTGCTCCGTTGTAAGTATTATAACCCCTGGATATGTATTAGATACGCTGCCCGATTGATCTAGGGTTCCGTAACGGCTGTCGTGGTTCTGCCCGACGTAGTCGTTGGAATGCCGTCTCGGGGAGGGTATTACTAATGTTAAAATGGGTTATTATACTAACACGCGTGCTTTTGTGTAATTTATAGATAATTCTCAGGAAACCCTAAAGGATAATCTAAGACAGCAATGTGAGTTGATCCGTTTTTTTTGTAAACCTTTTGTTAACTGTTTTACAAAACCTCATACGATTAATTATATATCAAACAGTTATTGAGTATTTGTAAGAATACAATTATCATGAGTATGTTGGGGTTTTGTATACAAAATTTGTTACCACCTGGTCAAGGAGTAACATTTATACAAGTCGGGTCTGACAATACCATGGATGTTAATTGATATAACTTGGAAACAAATGTAATTGCGAGATCGCCCTCAATACTGTACAATGGTTTTTATTAAACTTGATTAAACTGGGATTCACTCACCAGTATTTCCACTGACAAAATGTTTTTAAACGCATTTCAGGTAACAATCTGTGAAAGCCAAATAGAAGCCAGCTGGACAGCACTGAAGGCTTGGAAAAGTGGAAATAATGTTACCTAAAATAAAATAGATGTTTTTATTTAATGTTAGTGCATGCGTCTGTCGACTTCGTCTTGTATCGAGTCTTACATTACAATTGTTAGATCAGGGCGCGTTATACGAGAAATAGGGTAGAATTTATGAGATTTTGATGTAATTTCGTTTGAACATGACATGTGACACTTTCAAACGAAATAGCACACACTATAAATACTTGATGCCTTGATTTCATTTGTAACCTTCCGGTCAGTGTAACGAAGTGCTGCCGAAGTGTTGTCAGGCTGTAAATCATTATCAAATCAATCATACAACAGTTTATAGTATATATCTTGCTGATTTGACCTCTACATGTTTGTTTCCGCCTCTCGTGTTGAGTAAAACTATTCTGAACGACTCGTTCGGGTCTGAAATCGATCCTACAAGTGGTATCAGAGCTCAGGAGGAAGAGTTCTTGCCAAATTCAGCTTAAATTTCTGTTTTCTACTCACTTTCTTCATATTTTTCAAAATTAATCACGATTTCACGGTTAAAAACGGCTGATTTTCAAATATCTTGTGCGCAACACTGTTTTAACAAACCCTAGAAAGTTTCAGAACTAAAATCGACCATTTTCTTGACCAATTGGACCAAATTATGACCGAAAGTATGATGTCATGGTGATTTCGTTTGAAAGAAACTTGCTGATTTCGTTTGAGAGAGTGTATATTTGACTGATTTCGTTTGAGAGAGTGCATATATTTGACTGATTTCGTTTGAAAAACATGGGTGATCTCGTTTGAATCAAGGTATTTCGTTTGAGGATCATATTTCGTTTGAGGGTTTCGTTTGAAATAGCAGATTTCGTTTCAGCAGGACTATTCCGTTTGAACTTGTGGTTCTTCAAACGAAATTAGGTGATTTAGTTTGAAAAGATATTTCCGTTTGAAGTGTTGAGCAGGGTTATTTCCGTTTGAAGCTTGTTCAAGAACTGACATCACGTGAATTTCACTGGTTTACAAAGTCTCTCGGCCCAATATTGACAAAAGTAGCTCGGTCCAATAGGGTCACTTAGAATTAATTGTTGTCGGCCAGCTTTAATTGAACAAAAAGTGAATACGTCAGCCCATGTGATCCATATATAGTGGCCCAATCAGTTTTTCTTGAAACACTTGAGTTATCAACTTGGTGGATTGCTTGCTCCAATCAATTGTGAAATTAAATGTGATAAAACGGCCCAGTAATATCATGTTTGTCGGCCCAATTTAATTGATTTGATATCAAAGTCCAATTTTTATTGGTCCGATTGTTTGTCAAAAGTCCATCAAGATTAGTTTGCTTGTGAAATATATCATAGGCCCATTCATTCAGTGAGTATACCCGGAATACATTGAACGAGTCCGCGGATCTTCAACACGAGTCCTAGATCGATTCAATTGTCACACACATTCACATATTCATTTCATTTAAACTGATCATTTGTTTTTTTTTTCAGGTGTTTCACTAGGTGAACCAGTTCGTTTGAAAGCTTGTGTGAGTAATTCTTCGATACGAAATCATGAGTGAAGAGTTCTATAACGCGTTTGCTACATCTCCGACTACTCCGGCTACCATAGCTCAAAACATGAATTTGGAAAATAAAACTGGAACTACACAAAAACCCCCGAAGCTTATGAGCATTGAGGAATATTATGGTTGGAAAGATCGGTGTGAGAACTGGGTTCAAGCCAATCACTTGAGATCTTGGGAGTGTATTTTGAAGAAATATGATCTGCAAGTTGTGAAAGAAATCTCGGAATTCACTGATAAAGAACGAGACATGTACAGAGCCGAAAAGATGATGATTAGTCTGCTTCAGCAAGCTATTAAAGAAGACATCTTTGTATTGCTTCAACATGACAAAACTTCAAAATCAATTTGGGATGCTCTTAAAGTCAAGTTTGAGGGAAGTGATAAGATGATTAAGAGTAAAAAGGCACTGCTTAAGAAAGAATTTGATCTATTCAAAAGTTTGCCAGGAGAAGACACAAAGAAATTGATTGAACGATATTGTCACTTAGTGCGTTCTATGTCGTTGCTAAGCATAACTAAAGATCGAGAAGAATGGGTCGATAAATTAGCTGATGCTTTACCTCAGAAAGAATGGGGGTACATTTTTGATGATCTTAAAAACACCGGAGTTTATGATGATTTGACTATTTCTCAGTTCATCGAGAAGATTGAGGGTCGAGATCTTGAACAACATAAGATTGCAAGGATGAATAATCCGAGTAATCAACAAGATGTGAAAATGTATTACAAAGGAAATGTTCAAGAGGTTGAAATGAGCCCGAAAATTCAAACTGCTTTTAGTACTGGAAACTCATCAGAAAATGTTGAACAAAGTCCAAATAGCAGCAGTGGATTCTCTTCATTTCCGAGTGTTAATCCAAAGGGTTCAACATCAAGCTTTCATTCTCAAAGTTCAAAAAGTGGAAATGGTTGTGTTATACAGTGCAACATTGCATTGAATCTTCCTGATGGTCAAAGTTTTTCTGAAGAAATTGCAAAAGATCACATGGCGTTACTTGCAATGTGTTACAATCTTATGAAGGTTTAGTTGCAGGGAGGATCGGAAATCCCATGCTGACGAAAGAGGATTATGATCAGATAGATGCTGAAGAGATGGAACTCATGGACATCAAATGGTGTCTAGCTAGTGTCTTGAGAAGAGCTGAAAAGTTTAAAATGATCACAGGGAGAAATGATTTTCTGGATGCACATGTTTCTACTTTGGGTTTTGATAAATCTAAAGTTACTTGTTTTCGATGCAGGGAGAAAGGTCATTTCAAAAGAGAATGCAAAAATCAAGAAGCAAGTGGAGCAAAGAATCCATTTGGAAAAGATGACTACTATCGGAAAGCTATATATCAACAAGTTGCTCATCAACCATATCAACAAAAAGAAACACAAACTGCTCATGGGAAGATGATTGAAGATGCAAATAGGAAAGCTTATTCTGGCATTATTAATCAAGATGATGAGAAAATGGCTCCAGAATTCAATTGGAACAAATATATTTCAGCTGATAGTAGAGCCTGTTTGATAAATCAAGATGATGAAAAATTACCTGAGGGTTTCAGCTGGGATCAGTTTGCAGATGAGCATGGGAATTTTAAAGCTTTCATTGCGAAGATAGTTCAAGAACCGGATTTGTTTACAGAGTGGATGAAAGCGATTGGTGTTCATGAGAAGAAACAAGAAGAAGAATCTGTTTCATCCGATGAAAGCTCAAAAGAAACAACTGTTGTTAATCAAACATCATCTGATTCTGGTTTTTCAGATGATGGTTCTGAAAAGACATTAGATTTTGATCAAACACCTTTTGATTATAGTTCTTCAGATGAGAGTTCTGAGAAGACAATAGATTTTGATCAATCACCAACTGATGATAGTGGTGATGATGAGGAAGAAAGACATATTAATGTTGCAAAAACTCATCTATCTCCTGAAAGTTTTCAATTCTATTTTGCAGATCGCTTGGAGAAGCTAAAGGAGAGACGTGCTGCAAAAGAGCAAAAGAAAATGAAGAATGAAAGTGTTGATAAAAAAGAAGAGACTGTTCAAAATGAAGAAGTTAAAGCTGAGAAGGTGACTGAATCTGAACCAGTGATTGAGGTTGAGAAAGTCATTGAAGTTGAAAATATTGTGGAAGCCATCAAGCCTTGTTTAAAGTGTTCAGAATCGTGCAAGCAATGTGCTGAAAAAGATGAGAAATTGGTTGAGTTAGAAAAGATGAAAGAACAATTGTTGTTCAATCTCAACTATGTGAAAGAATCTTACGATGTGCTAAATAGAACAGTAACTAGTCTGCAAAAGACTAACTCTGAAAGAGAAGACGCGCTGATCATGATGAATTCTTTGATGATGACAAAGCAGAAGGCGATAAATCACTACATTGAAGAATGTGCAAAGCTGCAGCGAGAGTTGGAGACTGAGAAGATTGAGAATGAGAGAATCAGACGTTTATTGCAAAGTTATTCTAGTTCTGATTATCTCATTGATCGAATTTATCCAACTGTTGCAGGTTTTGAAGCATTTAAAGATGATGAGAAGCCAACGAAGAAGGATACTGGTAAGAAACAGAGTGCTAGTTATAACAAGTGTCCGCCTCCGATTTGGGAAGGGTATTTGTGACACCTGTGTCACTTCAACCATCATACAAATACCAAACCAACGAAATATTTTGTTTCATACTTGGGATTTGTATAAAGATGTGTATCGTTTGCACATATCAATTCTTGTTCGCTTTCGAGCTTTAAATCGCTTTCTGGAAGGTTATATGCAATCTAATGCGTAAATACAACCAGTTTAATGCAACAAACACTTCGGAATAGTGAAATAGGCTTAACATACCTTAAATAACCTTTACATAACTTAGAAATAAGTTTTGGAAGGTTTGGTGTGGCGAAATTAAGTTTATTCACTCACAGGGACTATTTGCGTCAACTTGCAAAAGTCTGCCGTTTCGTAAGGCAACGTACAGTCCGGAACTTGATCATAAGCTAAACATACCATAAATAACCTAAACATAGCTTAGAAATAAGCTTTGATAGGTTCGGTGTGCGAAAATATGCTTATTTGATCTTACAGGGACTAAAAGTGTCAAAAACGACGTAAGTTTGCATTTTCACGCATATCTTACCTTCTGACCACTTCTGAACATCCAAAATTTTTGTACACACTAAAATATTTTTATTTTAGTGATCGGCATGCAAAAATTCCATTCGTCGCTCAATTTGGATCGTTTTTGCGTCCGTTACGACTTCCGTCGTAATTAACCGAATAACGCAACCGTACGACCAAACGAGCCGACATCCGAGATGTTTTTGAGCATATTTTAAGTTCCCTATACTTTAACTTCATTTTAGAGCTTTGAAATGAGGTTAACGAGGCTTAAACGTGTCAAAAATGCATCAAAAACCAAGTTTGGAGCTTTAGGGACTAAATCTGCCATTTCTAAAACTTGCTGACCTGCAAGGTCCATACGGACCGTATGGGTATGGGGCTTACGGTCCGTAAGCAGTCCCCAGCGACCAGAAAGTTGAATTTAGCTGCTGTTTGATACTTCAGGGGCTGATCTTGTAAGTTCCTTGTGTGGTAGCCAAGTTATTTCTTCTCCAAGGCTTCTAACCTGCATCAAACAAGTGTATGGCCATGATTTAATGCTTGGAAGCTACACAAACATGTGTAATGATCTTGTGTTCTTGCTACAAGTATAAATAGCCCAACCATTTCACTTGTTCATTGCTCATTTCATTCTCTTCTCTTCTACATCTGATTTGGAGCTCTCTCCCAAGTGTTTGGAGCTTTATAATCTGATTATTCTTGTAGAAAAGATAGCAAGGACCCTTAGTGAGCATTCTTTCATTCTTTTTATTTATGTTAGTGCAGAAAGTCAAACAAGTTTGGCCAACAGTTTGACTTTCGGTTTTGACCATCAATTGGTCAAGTCAAAGTTCAATTGAACTTTGCAATGTGATTGTAATCACAATGGTTATAATCCTTAGCGATTATACCAACTGATTACCACATTAACTAGGGGTAGTGACGAGTCAAAGTTTCGGTCAAAATGCGTTTTAGCATGCATTTTGCAACAGAACTACTTTTAAGTATCAAAACACCTTGTTTTGATACCAAATCAGTAGGTTAAACATGTTTTGACATGTTTAACCCGTCACTATTAGTTTAGTGCTTGTTTAGGGTCGTAAGGTAAGCGGTCTAAACAACCGCTTAGACTTTCGAACCCGACCCGTTTGGTCGATCATTAGGATCCGACCAAGCATGATTAGTGATCATAGTTGCATAGGGAATAACCCCTGAGGTTATACCTTATGATCACATAGGATTGGTTAGCTATTCGTTAATTGGTTTACATGCCCATAGGAAATGACCAAAATGCCCTTTTGAAGCATAAATCAGTAATGTGCATATGTGAACATATTTTTTTACATCTAATCTGATTTAGTAACATGTTTAGGTATAATTGGGCATGTAAGACTTGACATAGCTCATAGATAACCATCCGAACATAGTTTCGCACAACCGACGCGTTATAGTAGCTTATGCTACCATAATGGGTCGAAACGGGTCAAGAGCACTTAGGTAGACTTTCAAATCAGAATGTTAGCTCTATTAAATCATACCATATGAGTTCAATTACTCATTTGATTTATAGAACATCATTCTATCCTATCTTCCAGTTTAGGAGCCGTTTAATAACATAGTTACCTATATTAGGTGCCGTTTGATCCCGTACTCCCTCTAGCTTTGCTTGGTTTTTGTTCAAGACTTCTAAGCACCCTCAAATGAGTACATAGTTCCCCTCTTTTACTGTTTTAAATGTTTTGGGGTGAAATATGTGTACCTATTTGTTATGTTCACGATTTCAAAGTATAATTGATTATACATATTAGTACCTATCTTTTGACAAACCAAATGATTATTTATGATCTAAACACTGATTTTTCAAAGATTATAAAATCAATTGTTGGATAATACATATTTTGTTCACCAGACCGATTGGTAGTATGATATAGCGCTATAGGATTTGACACCCCATTTCTGTTGTCATGGAATGTCTGAAACCAATTTGTTTCTCCATCCAAATAGGGATTGCCTTCGTGGTATCCCTATAGTCTCAAAAGTGTATTTTGATGCACTAGGTCTGAATGAATTCTTAAATCACATTATTTTTGTATATTAAGTTATACTCCCAAAAGTATAGTTTGATATGCTCTCATGTGTGATATTGTACAAAACAACATATATTTTGTAAACAACCAAAACATATTTGTAATATGTTATTTATTCAACCAAAACATAGTTTAATATGTTATTTATAAATCCAAAGTATACTTTTGATATACTATCAAAAAAGACTATTTTGACAACCAAAGTATATTTAATATACTATCTGATCAACGATTTTGGAACCGAAATATATTTTGATATATTACCTAATCGACTTTCTCAAACCAAAGTATATTTTTTATATATTCTACAAACATTTTATCAAAAACATTATTTTATAAACTCATTTTACTTGATTATTTATTATGCATCATTCTTTTATATCATCAAATTTCTCATAAGTTTTCACATGATTTTATAAAGAAAACATTTTTAAATTCATGACTACTTTTTGTTAAAACATTCTTTTAAACTTATAAGTCATGAATCATGCATAAACAAAACATATGTATCTCACATGCATTTTTATGCTGATGTACCTATTTTTACACATGTTTTAGGTACTGCTTGTGATGATTGTGGATACATACTATACATAGGATGGACTCGTGCCTTAGTGACTTTAAAACTTGAAAGATAATATTTGTAATTATCTGATTTGTACTAAAACAATGAGTTCAGTAATTCAATAAAACAAAAATTATAATCCATGGTTGTGAAACAATGATTCTGTTACAACACTCCCCGACGTTTCCACCACGTTTTGTTGTTTTACGTGGTCGGGGTGTGACAGTATTCGCCTAGAAAACCGAATGAGGAGCAAGTCGAAAAAGCAGTCAATATAAAGTTAAAGTCCGATATAACCGATGAATTACCAGAAAACATTGATGTCGTTTTTACATCATCTGACACTGATCTTGAGTCCGGGTTAATAAAAAAGGTGGTCGATCAGGTGTTGGATACAGATGAGGAGTCGGAGTTAAAGTCTGAGTCAAAGTCCGAGTCTGGGTGTTCAAGTTCGTCCATCAAAAGTTCGAGTTCGTCTGTCAATAGTTCAAAGTCGTTGGTTAAATGGGTGTACAATAAAGAATTCATGTTATCAAAATCTAATTTGAATGACGAAACAATCAAAGTGGCATATACATTGATTGATTCAGACAAATTATATTCTGATGAGGAATTTCCAATAAGAAGTGTTAATTTTGAAAAGATCAAAAAGGTTTTCAAAATGACAGAAATTAATATTTCTGAAATAAAAGATGTAAATATTACTGAAAAACCTAAAAAGTACACTTCAAGAATTCAACAACGTTTAAACAAGAAAAAAGGGTTACAGTTCTGGTTCTGGTTTTTAAAAGAAACCAAACCATAATGGTAATTTCAAAAAGAAAGGATTAGGATTTATTCCACCAGAAAATTATAAAAATGAAAAATATGTTCGAGATTTTAAATAAAAAATGAAATTTGTTTCAGGAGGAAGCAATGAGGAAGAACAGAAGAAACCTTTCTGGAGACAGTCAAACCAGGAGTTTCTTGCTGAGAAGAAGAGAATGAGGACTAGAGTTTTTCATAGAAAATAGACTAGAACTTGTTTTAGATGCAATGAAGCTGGTCACATTGCATGGAATTGTCAGTTGGATACAAAGAAAAAACAGGGAGTTTCTGAAAAACTTAAAGAAAAAGTTGTTGAGAAAAATGAACCACCAACTGAAAAATTCAAAGTTTTTGAAAATTCAACATATGAAGTTGGTGAATGTTCAAAGAGATTTTACAGGAGAAGTGTGAATCCTGATAAACAAAAGTGGGTGGTTAAGAAGATTCTTGGCGATGAATCTGATTCCACAAAATCAGAGGAGCCACAAATTGAGATAAAACTGGAAACATCAGTACCTCCAATGGATGATGTTCATTTTCCACCATTGAGGGCTGAAAATTTTAAATCAAAGGTTGGAAAAGTTGATATTTCGAATCAATTTTATTCTGAGAAGAAGGAATTTGATATTGAAAATGCTTTTAATGGAAATGTTAAAAAGATTTTTGGGAAAATGGTGGAGGGTAAAGTTCAAGGGGTAAAAGAGTTTTATGAAACAAAGAACGCAACTTATTACCTAAGTGCAGGTGAGGAAGAAACATCCAAGTTTGGTGAAGCTTGGATGTCTGTTTTTCATAAGTGATAAATATGACTTGCCGGAGCTCCCAGGTAGGTAAGCGAGGAACAGGAATCTGCATTATTCTTGAAAAAGTTTGGTTGGTAAATTTGCAGGTGATATCATTATATTGTTATATTTTGATTTACAAGTGGTTTTGGTTGGCAAGTGAACCTGCTAGTGATTGAGAAGGTTTTCACTGACAAGTGGTAAATCAAGGACATTAAGTTCTACTTGCATTTTACTACAAATGGTTGAGAAAAACAATGTGATGAATCAAACCCTTAACCTACAAATGGTAAAATCAATCAACACAACTTATTTTTCGGAAAAACCATTTGATTAAAACAAACTTAAGTGTTTTGAAATCATAATGAGAAAATAGTTTGTTGAAAGGGGGAGTCCTGATTGGTTATGCCAAGTGGATGGCAAAATGAAGTGATTCGATATCGGTTGTCAATTTACTTGTACAGTTTGTTTTCAAATTTCCTGAAATGTGTTTGCATTTTAGGGGGAGTAAGAATTTCTAAAACTTCAAAAACATTTGAAAATTTGAAAAAGTAAAAACATGATAAAATGAAAAAATGAGTTTTTGTGTCAAAGAAGAGGAAATGATAGTACATCAGTGGACGATCACGGCATGCTAAAGAATTGGAAAGTTAATATGTGATAAACGATCTCACTGATGATGTGCCAGTAGGTTTTTGCACATTTAGTAGATTGTGACGAGATATAAACCTAAATTCAAACTTGCTTATATCGTGGGTAACATCTCTCAGATATATGGGTAACCCCCGAAATCTTGTTTGAAAGGTCCCTCTTTCTGAGATACTAGGTCTTTATGCTCAGTGATATCTGGGGTATTATCCCGGGACTTCTGATAATGCGGAAGCAATGGCCTAGTCCCCGGAGAATACTTTACACTTGCTTGAAATAGAGCGCCACCCTCAGCATCAAAATGATGAAACATTGCAAAATGCTAATCATGCTGTTGAAATAAAAGATCCTCTAAAGGGGACACACCAAAAGTCGAGTTGTCATCTCTCTGCTGAACGGAAGTTCTGACCTGAGCTCTCACGGTTTCGCAATTAACCCCTTACAGATATCATCTGTGGTATACTCACCTGTAAGACTGAATATTGGGATCTGGATACGTGAGTATATTCTGAGGTGGGACACATGATTAAGTTTAAGTGCTTAAGACATTAAATCCATATCTCGAAACAGTTGAACTTTGTGTGAGAATTTAAGTGGATCAGTATACTGACAATCTAAGTGAATCATTTAGAACTTAAAATGTTTAAAGCTTAACGATGATGGTGATTTGTCTCATATACTGATATGATCCTCTTACACAAACTCACAAAAATAGTGTCTGTAAATATTTCTTTACTGTATTTCATTTTCATTAAAAAAAAATTCAAAAAGATTTTCGACAACTGATGTTGGAGAGCTGATTTTCAAAATTCCAAGTGCTAAACATGATGAGCATGTGGTGAGGGAGAGTGTGTGTTTAAATGAGAAAATGTTTTGAATAAATCTACATGTGATTCATCAGAAATTATCATTGATAAATCATTCTGGATGCATTTGAGAGGAAGTTTGAATAGATAAATTCGTAAATTGTTAAATTTGTGAAATTTACTTTTGGGTAGAGAATGTGCAGATCTCTGTGAAAGATAGCCAGGTTTCGATACCTGAGGATGTTGTGATTTCAACAAGCCAGACTGCGATCCCAGCAAATCGAAAGGGAGAGTCTGAAGACATCCGAGTAGATAAGATTGTTCGAGGAAGAGTCTGTCAATGCTAAAGAGAAGAAAGAGATAAAGATTTGAGGATACTTACAGTGTCAGATACTTCAAAGAGTTCGATAGGACTGATAAAGACTGAAGACGTTAAAGACTCGACACTTAAGACTCGTCAACATTCGAGGGGGAGCCTGTTAGTGCATGCGTCTGTCGACTTCGTCTTGTATCGAGTCTTACATTACAATTGTTAGATCAGGGCGCGTTATATGAGAAGTAGGGTAGAATTTATGAGATTTTGATGTAATTTCGTTTGAACATGACATGTAACACTTTCAAACAAAATTAACCTGTGTAATTTCGTTTGAAGTGACACATGCCACTTTCAAACGAAATAGCACTCACTATAAATACTTGATGCCTTGATTTCATTTGTAACTTTCCGGTAAGTGTAACGAAGTGCTGCCGAAGTGTTTTCAGGCTGTAAATCATTATCAAATCAATCATACAACAGTTTATAGTATATATCTTGCTGATTTGACCTCTACACGTTTGTTTCCGCCTCTCGTGTTGAGTAAAACTCTTCTGAACGACTCGTTCGGGTCTGAAATCGATCCTACATTTAATAAAATAGGATTTATTCCTATGAAAATGTGTGTATTTCAAACTTGGGTTTTATCCCATGTGTTTAATATTATGAAAATGTGGTATTTTACTCTGATAAAATATTTCCTAACTACGGCCCTGATGTAAATTCCGCTGCCAAAATTAGACAATACGCGATACCACCGAAACTGGCTCGCGGCCGCCCGTTCCCAAGGATATAGGGATCAGGGGTTGTGACAGAAGGTGGTATCAGAGCTAAGCCACTGATTCAGCCACAGAAGTGTTCTGCTGATATCAAAATTTAATCTGTTAGGAATTAAATTACGGAACTACGTGCATAATTGTATTTAATTGTTATGTGTTATTTAATTATTTGTTAGTTTACAGTATGAGCGACCAAGGACCATCTGACGCGTACCGTCAATTGTCTGGTTCGCCTAGAAGCGAAGGCACCTCCTCTTCTCAGCCTGCCCTCTCGGGGTACTCTGCTGATACAGAAGAAGGAATATTTGTATTTAAGGCTCAGCCAGAAGAGCCATTTCCTCAGAAAAAGAGGGGATGGTTCAGTAGAGGGGCACACAAGCGTAGAAAACATATGAAAAAGTTACAAGACCAGAGAGCATTAGCACCAGCCAAGAGAGAGACAGATGCCTATGCCCAGGACATGATCAATAGGGGTATAGCCAACATCCACATCCTAGCAACCACTGCAGCTGACCCTAATCTGGAACAAATAATAGCACCCCAACCACAACCACCAATTCCTGATCAACCAATGGAAATAGAAAACCCTGAAAATCAAGTAGAAATGCATGACTTCAACCCAGAGGAAATACCTAGGGTACCAGCACCAAACCCCCTATACCCAAATTACGACCCCTGGTGGGATGACAATAGGGACTATGTGCAACGTAACCCGATACATGAAGACATGCCCATGCCAAACATAGGAGCCTACCCAGGTTTGAATCCTTTAGATCCCTATTATCACGATGAATACATTAGGGAAATTTTAGAAGATCCTTACCAATTCCAGGCACCTACACCTCTATACCATGAAACCGCACCCCAGATTCCAAACCCAGTCCTAGAACCTGCACCCCCAATGAGTGCAGAAAACGTACAAGAACTTAGGACATTTGGTGAGGAAATTTTAGAGAGTAGTGAACGAATGAGACAGGTGGGAGAGCGACTCGTCTGGAAGTATGACGAGCGCAATATGGATTTCTGGATGAATCCATATCCATGAATGTGATGGTGGAGACGGTAATAGTAATAATAATAAAATAAAATAAAATATGTGTGTACGGATGCCTACTACTATTAGTGTAATTTTATTTCAGTTGGTATTGTAATTTTAATTTCAGTACTGGTGTGTAATAGATGCATATTATATGAATAGAGTAAAGTCGCAATGATCGACGCTTTTGCCCAAAATGCGTGTCATGTGATTGGCTATATCAAAATATTATTTTGTGATATTAATATGTGGTAATTGTTTAAAATTCAGATGGCCGACGAAGGGAATTAGGAAAATCTGAATAACGATAACCAGAGTAACATTAACTTGGTTAATGAGAATCCAAGCATCAATAACAATGGAGATCAAGTGGATAATAGTGCTATCCAACACATAGTAGTACAAGGAATCATAGATGCAATGCCATTTATTATTCAAACGGTTCAGGAAGCGAATAATAAAAGTAAACATAGCAGTAAGCGACCAATTGAACCAGAACACAGCGTGAACAATGGACCCGTACTTCAAGTGCCCATTCCCAAAAGAAGAAGAACCATGCCCTATGGTTGTTCTTACAAAGAATTCTGGTCCTGCAAACCAATAGAATTCTCGGGCAATGAAGAACCTATTACAGCTCTACGTTGGATAGAAAAGACTGAGACTGTTCTAAAAATAAGCAAATGTGCGGAAGAGGACAAGATAATGTTTGCTTCCAATCTATTTAAGAATTCAGCCTTAGAATTGTGGAACACTATCCTCCAGTCAAAAGGAAGTGATAGGGTATACAATATGGGATGGGAAGAATTTAGGAACATGGTAGAAAGGAAATTCTGCCCTCCTAATGAAAAGGAACAAATAGCAAACAAATTCCTAAATCTTAGGATGAATGGAGTGGATAGTAAGGAGTACACAAAGTTATTCTTTGAATATGCTAGAATAGTACCTACCCTTGCATCACCTGAACTGGTATTAATCTCCCGTCATATCTGGGGATTAATTGGAGAGATTAGGCATGTAGTCAAGGCAGCTAGACCTCAAACTATAGAAGAAGCTGTAGAATTAACAAACACCTTGACTGATGAATTAATACGTACTAGAGAAGAAGACCAGAGGAAAAACCTAGCACAGAGGCTTACCCAAGAATTCCGTTCTGGGAATTCCAACCGTAGGAATATAGGTACTACATCTGCACCATACTGCAAGGCCTGCAAGAAGAGGCATTCAGGAAAATGCTCCACTCACTGCAATTTCTGTAAGTTACCAGGACACAAGGAAGAAGATTGCAGGAGAAAATCCAGTAATAGACTGTGCTTTAACTGTGGAGAAAAAAGGTCATATCAAACCAAACTGTCCAAAATTGGCTCCAGCTCCGAACAACAAGAACATTAAAAATGCTAGAGCATTTGTTCTGACAGCCGATGAAGCCAAAATGATTCCGGACGTAATAGCCGGTACGTTTCTAGTTAATGATATTTTTGCTAAAGTATTATTCAACTCTGGTGCAAACCAAAGTTTTATTAATACTTCATTTTGCAAACTTCTTAATCAATCATTAACTAAACTTCCACAAGAATGTCTAGTAGAGACAGCTAATGGAGAAACTGTTAAGATTTCTGAAATCTTGCAGGAAGCAAGAGTAGAAATTTTAAATCAAAAGTTTATTGCAAATCTTTACCCAATGAATCTGGCAGGATTCGACGTTGTTTTAGGAATGGATTGGTTAATAGCCAATAAAGCCAGTATTTCATGTGATCAAAAGTCAATTCAAGTAAATTCACCAAAGGGTGAAAATATCACAATTAAGGGTGTTAAACCATCTAGATCCACGAAATTCATCTCTGTGATGAAAACTGCATGCTATATAAGAAAAGGATCTATAGTGTATTTGATTTCTATAATCACTAACACTAAAGGAAAGGAATTAAAAGACATTCCAGTAGTGTCTCAGTTTTCAGATGTATTTCCAGAAGAATTACCAGGACTACCGCCAGACAGAGAAGTCGAATTTAGAATTCACCTGCTACCAGGAACGGCCCCGATTGCCAAAGCACCCTACCGTTTGGCCCCAGTAGAGATGCAGGAATTAAAGAAACAATTAGATGAATTGCTGGAAAAAGGATTCATACAACCAAGCTCATCGCCATGGGGAGCGCCAATTTTATTCGTTAAAAAGAAGGACGGATCAATGCGTATGTGCATTGATTACCGTGAATTAAACAAGGTCACGATTAAGAACCGGTATCCATTACCAAGAATTGATGATCTGTTCGATCAACTACAAGGAGCTCGAATTTTTTCTAAAATCGATTTAAGGTTATGATATCATCAACTAAAGGTACATGAAGAGGATATTCCTAAAACCGCATTTAGAACCAGGTATGGTCATTATGAATTTACTGTCATGCCATTTGGTTTAACCAATGCCCCAGCCGCATTTATGGACATGATGAACCGAATATGTAAGCCATATTTGGATAAATTCATAATTGTCTTCATAGATGATATTCTAATTTACTCTAAGAGTAAAGAAGAACATGCAAAGCATTTGCACGCACTTTTAAGTCTATTAAGAAAGTAAAAGCTTTATGCTAAGTTTTCAAAGTGCGAGTTTTGGTTAAAACAGGTACAGTTTCTTGGACATTTAGTTAATCATGAAGGAATTCATGTGGATCCCACAAAAATCGAGGCGATAACTAAATGGAAAACCCCTGAGTCACCAACCGAGGTTAGAAGTTTCTTAGGATTGGCCGGATATTATAGAAGGTTTATTCAAGATTTTTCTAGAATAGTCATTCCTTTAACTAAGTTAACCTGTAAATCCATTAAGTTTGAATGGGGACCAAAACAAGAAGAGGTTTTTAGAATTCTTAAGCATAGATTAACCCATGCACCCATATTAGCGTTACCAGAAGGAACTGAAGATTTTGTAATCTATTGTGACGCTTCTAAACTAGGTTATGGATGCGTATTAATGCAACGTCAAAAGGTTATAGCTTACGCATCTAGACAACTTAAGAATCATGAAGAGAATTATTCAACCCATGATCTTGAATTAGGAGCTATAATTTTTGCCCTTAAGATTTGGAGACATTACCTTTATGGTAGTAAATTTACCATATTCACTGATCATAAGAGTTTAAGATACGTTTTCAGGCAAAAAGAATTAAACATGAGACAAAGACGCTGGATGGAAATGCTTAGTGATTATGATTGTGATATCCAGTATCATGAAGGAAAAGCAAATGTAGTGGCAGATGCTTTAAGCCGAAAATATCATGAAAAGCCAAAAGGGTACGTTCTCTTAAATTAAATCTACAAGTAGATTTAAATGATCAAATTAGAAAAGCACAAGAATCAGTAATCAAGGATGATACTGAAAAGCTAAAAGGTATGATTAAGGAATTACAACAAGGAACAGATGGAATTTGGAGATTCCATGAAAAGAGAATGTGGACACCTAAATTAGGAAACCTACGCCACCGTATACTAGAAGAAGCCCATAAGTCTAAATATACGATGCATCCTGGAAGTGATAAAATGTATCAGGACTTAAGAAAGAATTTCTGGTGGATAGGAATGAAAAAGGATATAGCAGCTTATGTTGCAAAATGTTTAACTTGCTCACAAGTTAAAGCTGAACATCAGAAACCCTCAGGTTTATTACAACAGTTAGAAATGCCAGTATGGAAATGGGAATTGATAACAATGGATTTTGTTACTAAATTACCCAAAACAAGAAAAGGTAATGATATAATCTGGGTGATTGTAGATAGACTAACCAAGTCAGCTCATTTCCTACCAATGAAAGAAACTTTCAGTATGGAACAGTTAGCTAAATTATATGTAAATAAAATCGTTTCATTACATGGAATTCCTTTATCAATTGTTTCTGACAGGGATAGTCGTTTTACCTCTCATTTTTGGACAAGTTTCCAAAAAGCCATGGGAACCAAGTTAAATCTAAGCACATCTTATCATCCTCAAACGGACGGACAAAGCGAAAGGACAATTCAAACAATGGAAGACATGCTTAGAGCTTGTGTAATTGATTTCAGAGGTAATTGGGATGATCACTTACCATTGATAGAATTTTCTTATAATAATAGTTATCATACAAGTATCAATGCTGCACCATTCGAAGCACTTTATGGACGAAAGTGCCGAACCCCAGTCTGTTGGGCAGAAATTGGGGAAAATCAACTATCCGGACCTGAGATAGTGCAGGAGACAACTGACAAAATTATTCAAGTCAAGGAACGACTGAAAGCAGCACGTGATCAACAGAAAAGTTATGCGGGCCACAGGCGAAAACCATTGGAATTTCAAGTAGGGGACCAAGTATTGTTAAAAAGTCTCTCCTTGGAAAGGAGTGGTAAGATTCATCAAAAGAAAGAAGCTAAGTCCCAGGTATATTGGACCTTTCAAGATTATTAGAAGAATAGGACCTGTAGCCTATCAGCTACAACTGCCAGAGGAAATGGCAGGAATACATGATATATTTCATGTATCCAATCTCAAGAAATGCTTAGTCGATGAACAACTCAAATTTGTAGAAAGGCCTCTACAGATTGAAGACAGGAAAGTCAAGAACCTCAAGCACAAGAGATTAGTTCTGGTTAAAGAGAAGTGGGACTCCAAAAGAGGACCTGTGTACACATGAGTACTCCACACTTGTTCCAGTAGATCTCGAGGATGAGCTCTAAAACAAGGTGGGGAGAATATAACAACCTTAAAGAAAACTGACACCCTCGAATTATTTTCCGACACCCTAATATATTTTAAAATATCCCAATATGTCCCAAAATACACCCCATACATACCTTAAATATTATTTCAACAAAAGCCTTTATACAACTTTTATTCAATATTAGGTTTATTTATTTAAATCCTAATATTTACCGGGTTAATTTTTACCACTAACGGTACTTTACCCGTCTTCTAGTATTAACGTGGTTTGATTACCAAACCCGTTTTCGGGGTGTTACAGGATTTCTATCATTTATGTTGAAACATAAATTTATACTAACACATACATTAAATTATCAAAATGTAGACCTTCTGAAAACGTATATAAATAAACATGAAAACACATTCTATCTGACCCCCAAATTTTCGAAAAATTTACTTCAAAATGTGAATTTATACCGACACATGCAAAAAATAATCACATGAGAAAATAACTAAAGATTAAAAATATGTGGGTATATTTGAAAATTTAGAACTGAAGGGGGGTGAAATAACATTTTAAAAAGTTGTTAGAAAGTGTAGAGGATGTAATCTAGAAGCTCTTTTTCACATTTTCAAAAGTTGAGTGGTTGTTTTTGTCTTTTTGTCGATGGCATAGGCGATTGACCTTTCCTTTTAAAATATATAGTAATTATTATAACAACCTTAAAGAAAACCGACACCCTCGAATTATTTTCCGACACCCTAATATATTTTAAAATATCCCAATATGTCCCAAAATACACCCCATACGTGAAAACGGGCCCCGAATACCTTAAATATTAACAAAAATAATAAAAAATCAGGTTTTTGGGTTTGAGGCGGGCCGCGTAAGCCTCACCTCAAACCCTACGCGGGCCGCGACAACTTAAAACCTGGCGAAACCCTAGGCCGCCACGTGGCACAACACCCGTCAAGCCTACATAGTGACCCGGACAAGCTATACCGTTGACCAGAGTTGACGCGGGCCGCGTAGGCCCTTGTCTTCTCTTACGCGGGCCGCGTAGAACCCGAAGTGAAGCCCTATATAAAGGAGGCATCGGCCTTCAGTCGAGAATCGTTCAAATTCGAAATCTTTCTCTCAATTCTGAATAGTAGGCATAATATACGGGTCTAATACCCCCTAAATAGCGAAGTTCTGCTCCGTTGTAAGTATTATAACCCCTGGATACGTATTAGATACGCTGCCCGATTGATCTAGGGTTCCGTAACGGCTGTCGTGGTTCTGCCCGACGTAGTCGTTGGAATGCCGTCTCGGGGAGGGTATTACTAATGTTAAAATGGGTTATTATACTAACACGCGTGCTTTTGTGTAATTTATAGATAATTCTCAGGAAACCCTAAAGGATAATCTAAGACAGCAATGTGAGTTGATCCGTTTTTTTTGTAAACCTTTTGTTAACTGTTTTACAAAACCTCATACGATTAATTATATATCAAACAGTTATTGAGTATTTGTAAGAATACAATTATCATGAGTATGTTGGGGTTTTGTATACAAAATTTGTTACCACCTGGTCAAGGAGTAACATTTATACAAGTCGGGTCTGACAATACCATGGATGTTAATTGATATAACTTGGAAACAAATGTAATTGTGAGATCGCCCTCAATACTGTACAATGGTTTTTATTAAACTTGATTAAACTGGGATTCACTCACCAGTATTTCCACTGACAAAATGTTTTTAAACGCGTTTCAGGTAACAAACTGTGAAAGCCAAATAGAAGCCAGCTGGACAGCACTGAAGGCTTGGAAAAGTGGCAATAATGTTACCTAAAATAAAATAGATGTTTTTATTTAATAAAATAGGATTTATTCATATGAAAATGTGTGTATTCCAAACTTGGGTTTTATCCCATGTGTTTAATATTATGAAAATGTGGTATTTTACTCTGATAAAATATTTCCTAACTACGGTCCTGATGTAAATTCCGCTGCCAAAATTAGACAATACGCGATACCACCAAAACTGGCACGCGGCCGCCCGTTCCCAAGGATATAGGGATCGGGGGTTGTGACAATTATTGTCAATGAACATCTTTATATACGAAGAAAATATATTAAAGTGACTTATAATGTACATGAAACGTTTGAGTAAGCACCTAGAACCACATATGTAAATTTAAAAAAGCAATAATAATAATAATCAAATTTGACCTTGACACATACAATATTTGCGTAGCTTACTCAATAAATTTCAAAAAAGTTTGATTAACTATAAAGATTGTGTTACAAAGATTCATTTTAGAGTTACACAATAGTTTTTTGTCATTGGTAGGTGTTGTTGAATCAGAATCGGGTCGTGCTTTGATCTTGGGTCAATCCTAAGGTAGGATTCACAAGCTTTTCCGAGTTTAGATCCTGACTACGACATACAAAGAACACATTATAAGGTGTGAGTCCCTGGGAACACCCTCTACACCCAAGTCAATAATCTATATAAGCAAACATGTATGCAAACATATTTACAGTATTTAGACATACAAGGAAAGCAAGGTGTAGTCACTAGTACAAACCAGAACGACATGGTGTGTCATAGACTTGCACTGAAGGGGTGAAGAAATGAGATACTTGTAACGTTCCGTGTTTTCATACTTTCTATTTTTAGAAACTTGTATTCGTATTCAATTTCAATCCTTGTAATCGGAGACTTTTGATCATAATGGAAGTACATTTTCACATCACACTTGTTTGATCATACATATGCAATACATAAACAATTACCGAGATACATGCTTTATATAAATCATACGACTTACATACATGATTATATGATATACATGATGGAGAGGGTGAAATCCGAACTCTAGAGTGTCTAAATATGATGTTTTATGTATATTTGATGTGTTTACTTGCGTAGAATGAAGTAACTACGAGGATTTGGTGATTTCCAGGTTAAGCACGTAATTCGGTGCAATTACATGGGTTAAAGATGAAGTTGCAAGCATAGGATGGGATATTGCAGCTTAAGGATGAATATTGGAGTTTGTTCGGGTGATATGAAGGCCCATGAGTGAAAGAAGTATGAAAGAACAAAGTTCAGGGACCATTCGGTACTTAATTGGAAGTTGCTTTGTGCCTAAATGTGCACGAAACAAGATTCTACAAAGTATAGGGGCCGTTTGGTAATTAATTGGAAGTTAATTATAGTTGAAATATTGAAGAAAGAAGAGATATTGAAGTTTGAGGGGCCTTCGGGTCATTAAATGAAAGATATATGATTGTTATATGTGAAGAGAAGTGAAAGTATAAAGTAGAGGGGTCAATGTTGACATTTGCTGAAAGTCATATATGGGTGTCTATGGTGAGACATGGAATCACGTTTTCACCCATGGTTCATAAACCATGGGTCACGGTTTAGGATGGTAGAGATATGTTTCAACAGCAATCCTAGACCATCACCCACATTCTACACCTTCACCCAAGGTTTAGGTATGCAAGGATAAAAAAAACAAACAGGGACCTTACACCTTGACCCACACTTCAGACCTTCGCCCACGGTGGAGGTAATATTGCCAGCTCTGTGTGAACTGTGACCCAAGGTTCTGAACTGTGGGTGACGCTGGGGCAATAAGGGGGCGCGAATTTGGTGATTTTGATGGGCTTTTATAAGATAAAAACCCTAGTTTCTCATTATCTATCATCTAAGATCGATCCAGGGCATCAAGATATAAAAAGTTGAAGACTTTTTCACCTCAATTCCATCAAGATTCTCCATTCAATCACCGAATCAACCATGATTTCTTCATTAATTCAAGCTTTTGAAGATTCTTCGTGCGAGATGAGCGGCTAAACTTTTTGTAGTTTCCTCCGGATGGAGGGTTTTTGTAAGTTAATGAATATTATGTGTTTGATACAATCATTTTAACCTAGTGATCTAAGCATTCGATGCTTTTCACCATGGATTTGATTTCTTGATTGTAAACAGTTACGTTTATTTAAACCTTAATTTCTAAGCATTCTGTTCCCGAGAGTTCTAGCAAATGGGATATATTTGACATGGGGTTAGGGTTTGTAAATTGTAATTGATAATCATTCGATAACCTCCCGTTATGTATTGACCGGAGTACTTAGTCGTTGGTTATCACAATTAGTTAATCAATTTTAACACCTATGTGTATGTAGGTCACGATTAAACACATAGTTGAAATTAACTACAAAACCAGAAATCTGGAGGAACCATCTTTTCTCCCATTGATTTAAACCACAATTTTTATTCATTAATTTAGTTATTTCTCATAATCAAACAAACCGTTTTTCCAATTCAGTAGTACTTAATTAATACTTTTCATTACGACACTTTCCACAATCCTCCCTTGGTTCGATACCCTGCTTATTCTATACTAATAGTTTAAATATGTTTTTGCATGTCACTAACGACAGACATCAAAATGGCGCCGTTGCCGGGGAGGCGTGCGCAAAGTGTTTAGGGTTAAGTTTTAGTTAAATATGCAAAAATAAAAAAATAGTGACTTTTTATTCTATTCTGTTTTGTTCGGATTTACGCGAAGTTTCTCTTGTTTTTGTTTTTGTAGGTGATCTAAGAAGTGTATGCATCATACCCCAAATTCCGGGAAGTCATCACCATTAGTGTTTGACCCAGAGATCGAGAGAACAGTAAAGCATACAAGGAGAGTAATACATCCTGAAAACAAGATTCTTCAATCACCAACATCAACACTCAAGAGAATGGAGAACTCAACGACTCTGGAGAAACAACCTCAAAACCCACTTCCACAACAACAATTCTCACCAACACCTACCCACTCGTCACCAAACACTACCATACCATTTCCACCACCGCCACCACAGTCAACTCAATCGGAAACTACTCAAATTCCACCTATACCATCCCCGTTTCACAACATTGATAACTTGCACCCCGTCTCGACTCAATCAACATCTGTCCAGTACACGGCATCCACTCAACCAGCCACTATTCAACATTCCTCACCATATGTGAGGATTATTGCGGATGATACCTCCATCCCACAGAACCAAAGTCAGCCTATTATTTCATCAGTTATACCTCCTCTGCAACCACAATCTTCCAATTATCAAGCATCTCAACAACAACCGTTTTCATTTAGAGCGTCAATGTGGGAACAACGGGATGGTGCAGATAACTTTGAAGATGAATATGATGAATACGATGGTTGGATGGGTAATCAGAGTAATAGACAAGTGGTTAATATGGGTAGCTATGAGAGGCAAACAGTCGGATTGGGTGCGCCCGAGAGAGTCAATCAAGGGAATGTGGGGTATCAACAATATGTGCAACCAACGCCAATACAACAATAGATACCACAACAATATCATCAACCTGACCCACTCAATCAGCAGCCTGCTCCGAGAAGGCCGGTGGTGGATATTCCATTACCACCACCGGTACCTCAGATGCCGGGTCAGACAAGACCGCTACCACGCAACTTACACCGACAGGCGATTTTACCGGAAGGTATTCCACGGCGAAATAATCAGGGTCCAGTTCGAGGTATCGAGAGCCACTTCAGACCTGCTATAGCTAACAACCCATCACCGGTTGTGATCCCACAATTACAAGGAGGGTGGTCATTCGAAGTATGAACGCAATCAATATCCAGTCTTCCTAAGTTCCATGGTCATACTCATGAAGAACCATATCTACACATTGCTGCATATGATGCACGTTGTAACACTATCAGTAGTCAAGGCTTCTCAGCTGATGATGTGAAGTTGGTACTCTTCCAATTCACACTCGAAGATAAAGTGCAGCAATGGTTCCATTCGCTACCGTCAGCTTCGATCTTCACATGGGTCGAAATGCAGCAACAATTTTTAGACGAATTCTATACTCATTTGCGTACTAACAATGCAAAGAAAGATATTCGTGGTTTTCGACAACAGCCCGGTGAGTTATTTCATGAAGCGTTCAATCGTTTCAAAATGATGCTCAAGAACTGTCCACATCATGGTATATATTTGTGGGAGCTTAAGAATACATTCCACGAAGGCCTAATAGATGAAGATGCAAGGGATGTAAATTCAATATCCAATGGTACTTTTGGAACAAATTACGAAGAGGATGATTGGGAATATTTGGAAAGAACCGCAAGGGCGTCAAAACGCAAAGCTCAATCCTCAAGAAGTGCACGACATTCGACAGTGAGAGCAGTAGAGAATCCACCAGAGGTAAATGGTCAGTTTCCGTTGTGTGGACATTGTGGAGATTTAGGGCATATAGCGGATCAATGCCCAACCATTCATGGTGAAAGTGAGGATGTGAACTTTGTGCAAGGCGGAGGTGGTGGAAGAAATTTCAACATGCAATCCAACACATATCACCCGGGCCTCAGAAATCACCCGAATTTTAGTTATGGGAATATGAATAATCAGCTAAATCCGGGATTTCAAGGCAACAATCAATCTGGTGGTCAAAGAAATTTCAATCAGAACCCATTTCAAGGTAACTTTCAGGGTGGCTACCAAAACGATCAAAGAGGACCAACTGACTCTTCTAACACTTCGAGGAATAATGATATGATGGAGATGTTGAAAGCAATTCAGCTTGACTTACGAAATCAAAGGCTTTAGTTGAAAAATCCTGCTCAAAAGGATGAGGTGCGAGATAAGGTCGTTCAATCATTAACCATACAAATGGCCCAACTTGCAACTGAGATGAGGGAGTTGAAACAGCAAAACGGGAAGCTTCCCAGTGACACTCAAACGAACCCCAAGCACGGGAAGAATATACCAGTCAGCGGGGTAAGTTTTGTTCCTAAAAACAATTTGAATGAAAAATTTATAACTTCTTCTGTTTCCCATGTGATTGCAGGGTTAAGTGGCGCAAATGAGGATGGAGATGGGTGTGATTCAGGAGAGCCGGTCGTCCCGATTCAAGTTGGAAAGTTCAAAATCCATAAGGCATTGTTGGATTATGGAGCTGGGATGAGTGTTCTTCCTGGTAGCCTTTACGACCAGTAGGACTTTGGTCCGTTACTGTAAGACCCAACTTTAACTAACAGAAATTAATAATATATCACATGCATTTAGTACAAAAATTTCGAGGTGACAAAAAGTTTGATGGTTTTAAGACCATACATGATCATAATATTCAAGTTATAATCCTACTAATTAAACTTTCAAGACATAATATCAAGTGTCCACATATTACTTAAAACAAAATAGATCAAGTGCGGAAGCTTTGTTTAGTGCGTTCGGTTCTTGATAACTACTTGATCACCATCTGGGTTAGATCCATCCTCACCTAAGGTCAAAACCAAATCAAATGTTAGTTTTGACAACGTTAAAAAAAGTATAAACAAGTTTCATGAGTCAAAATAAACAAAAATTAAAAATTTTCGTGATCAGGAGGCTAGACGCCCCCACCTAGGGGCTAGACGCCCCCGCCTAGGGGCTAGACGCTACACCTAGCCCCCTTTTTGACAGCAAGTTCCTTTATTTTGTTGTTGCACTTGCCCAGCTAAAACTTTTATCAAAACCAAACTTAAAATCATCATAACTTATGATCCGTAAGTCTGATTTAACCGATTCTTTTTCCTACGCGACCGTAATTTAATTACGGACGCGTTTATCAACGCGTTTTGCATAAAAATATTATTTCAAAACAGTTGTTCTATAATTTATCTCTTACTTATTTGACCCATTTGTTTACATGTTCCATAACATGTATTATATTCATATAAACTTGAGGCCAATGCACCGGTTTCTACGTTTATCTAGTATGAGCTTTTGCTCCCCTCCCAAGGGTTACTTGTGCAATAACCATCATGCTTATTTTCTAGAATTTAACCATGCCTTTCGGAATCATTCAACAAGTGAATGTTCTGAACTATAATCCCTCTACAAGGGTTCATGCTTTTGCAACGGATTCACGTGTCCGTTACACGACCTACGCTTGATACATAACCAATCAAAAGTGATGTCTATTAGTTACTATGTTTGTAACACAATATGTTTTGACCCGTTTGGATGCCGAATGGGTATCCCCATTACTAGACACATCCAAACTCTGTTTCTAACTCATGTTTTGACCCGTTTCGCTTGTCTAATGCACTTTGTCACTTCTGTGACTTAATGGCTTTTCTTGTTTACCAATTTTCAATATAACAACATAAAACCAACAATTAAACATAATGTAACGAAACTATAAGTCGCGTACCTTTAGGGTACACCTTTCCCACGCGTATTCCCTCCGGCTTGTCCGCTTGACGGTCCGGATTCCTTGCCTAGAGAGTTCAATTTACAATTGGTTTAGAAATCTTTACATGATTATTAACGTATCATTATAAACAATAATCAAATCTGCGTTTTCATCCTACTTTTAACATTTAAATCCCCACTTAGGCATTTCAACAAACACCTAGTGGGTCGGATTTTCACATAATCATTACCAAGTTCATGACTTGTAATTATCATCTAATTTCACTTCAATTAATCAACTTTACACATATCTTAACATCAATATTTCTGAAATTACTTCTTCAATTCAGATTGTGCTAGAACAAGAGTTATAATTTTAGCATTTATCAAGTTTCTTCAAGCTCATCAATCACCTACAATGGTGATTATGAAACCCTACAAGTATCTTGCAAAATTTTGTCAAGAAATCATCTAGGGTTTATCCCTAGACACTATATTACTTCTAATTTCACCCATGCAAGACATAATCAAGCTCAATTTCAGTTCTTCACAATTTACCAAGAATTTGAGATGAATCAAAACATCAAGATTTTACATACCTTACGATCTCTTCGACGAGGTGATCGCTAATCTACATTCAGAATTCGATTTTGCTCTGATTTGAGCCTTCAATTTGTGAGTTTAGTGAGTGTTAGGGTTTTGAGGGTGGTTGGTCGCCCTGCTCTGCTCTTGATCGATTCCAGACACATCTGAGGATGTGTTTGGATTTTGATTTATTATATTTTAATAACATAAGTTTCCATTTTATCATTTTTAGTCCCTCAATAAAAAACCAAGTAAATCTCTAGATGTTTTATCTCAAGTTTCTTTGTTATAACTAAGTTTGTGACTAACTGGGTTATTTATCCTAGTCAGCTTACTCTCGTTTATTTTAAACTTTATAATTCTAATATAAAGTTTTGTATTTTCAGGATGTTACAAGTCCACCCCCCTTAAAAGGGTTTCATCCCCAAAACCGAATTACGTACCAAATAATGTAGGGTAGAGCCGTTGCATCTCCTCTTCGGATTCCCATGTGGTATCCGAACCCTTCTTGTGTTCCCATTTAACCTTTACTTGATTGATCTCTTTATTCCTTAAGGTTTTCACCTTATGATCCAAAATTGCAATGGGCTTCACCACGTAGTTAAGTCTATCATCCACCTCGATGTCATCGTAGTGGATATAGGTTGTTTCATCCGCTAAACATTTCCGAAGATGTGACACATGAAATGTGCTATGAATTCCACTTAATTCTTCCGGTAGTTCAAGGCGGTATGCTACCTTCCCTACTCGTTCGACAATTGTAAACGGCCTATTAAATCTCGGGCTTAATTTTCCTCTCTTTCTAAACCGGATAACCCCTTTCCATGGGGATACCTTAAGCATGACTTTGTCGCCAACCTGGAACTCGATCGGTCTCCTTCTTTTGTCCGCATACAACTTTTGTCTATCTTGAGCCGCTTTCAAGTGTGCCCGAACCACATCAATCTTTTCATTAGTGGCTCGAACTATATCTTGGTGGGCGAGTTCACGTGGACCCACTTCACCCCAACATACCGGGGTCCGGCATTTCCTACCATAGAGTATTTCATACGGTGCCATCCCAATACTAGCATGGTAGCTGTTATTATACGAAAACTCGACTAATGGTAGATAGACATCCCAACTGCCTCCAAAGTCGATTATACATGCCCGCAACATATCTTCCAAGGTTTGTATTGTTCTTTCGCTTTGTCCATCCGTCTGAGGATGGTACGCAGTGCTAATGAACAACTTTGTTCCCATTTGCTCTTGGAAATCTCACCAAAAATTTGAAGTGAACCGGGTATCCCTATCGGACACGATGGATACCGGTACTCCGTGGCGCGCTACTATCTCATTAGTGTAAACCTCCGACATCTTTTCTGACGTATAAGTCTCACGAATCGGAAAGAAGTGAGCACTTTTCATCAATCTATCCACAACTACCCATATGGCATCGAAACCACGGCTGGTTTTGGGCAGCTTGGTCAGTAAGTCCATTGTGATTTGTTCCCATTTCCAGATTGGGATATCCAACGGTTGCAGTTTACCATACGGCTTTTGGTGTTCTGATTTGACTTGCAAGTAGGTCAAACACTTCTCCACATATTTCACAACATCTCTCTTCATTCCGGGCCACCAATAGTTTTGTTTCAGGTCGTTATACATCTTGGTCGCTCCCGGATGAATGGAATAACGGGATTTGTGTGCTTCATCGAGTAGAAGCTTTTTAACTCCACATGTGTTAGGAACCCAAATTCTATTGTAACGTGTTTTCAAACCGTGGTTGCCTTTTTCGAGATCCTTAACTTGGCCAACAATTCTTTCCTTTCTCCTGTTTTCCACTTTCACTGCTTCAATGCTTCTCGGATTCGTTCAAGTAAGCCCGAGGTCACAATGAGATGCAATGATTGTACTCGTATCGGGGCATAATCTGCCTTTCGGCTCAACGCATCGGCCACTACATTGGCTTTCCCGGGGTGGTAGTGTATTTCACAATCGTAATCCTTGACCGTTTCCAACCACCGCCTTTGTCTCATGTTTAATTCCTTCTGATCGAAGAAATATTTCAAACTTTTATAGTCGGTAAAGATTGTACATTTTACCCCATACAAGTAATGTCTCCATATTTTTAAGGCAAACACCACTGCCGCCAGTTCCAAGTCGTGAGTCGGGTATTTCTTTTTATGGATCTTCAATTGCCTCGAGGCATAGGCGATGACCTTGCCTCGTTGCATTAAAACACATCCGAGCCCCGAATGCGACGCATCCGAGTAAACCACCATGTCGTCAACTCCTTCCGGTAATGTTAACACCGGAGCGTGAGTTAACTTTTCCTTGAGCGTTTGGAAGGCTTCCTCCTGTTCGATGCCCCATACAAACTTTTCCTCCTTGCGAGTCAGTTTGGTCAATGGTAAAGCAATTTTGGAGAAATCTTGTATGAATCTCTTATAATATCCCGCGAGCCCTAAAAAGCTTCGGATTTTCGAGGGATTTCTTGGAGTGTTCCATTTTGAAACGGCCTCTACTTTTGACGGATCCACTAGTACCCCGTTGCCACTAATGATATGCCCAAGAAACTGCACCTCTCGTAGCCAGAAAGCGCACTTTGTGAATTTTGCATACAGCTTTTCTCGTCTAAGTGTCTCTAACACTCCATGCAAATGACACACGTGCTCAGCTTCATTCTTCGAATATACTAAAATGTCATCGATAAATACAATTACCGGCTTATCCAGCATAGGTTTGCAAACCCGGTTCATGAGGTCCATGAAAGCCGCGGGTGCATTAGTCAACCAAAAGGGCATTACAAGGAACTCATAATGCCCGTACCGCGTACGAAAGGCCGTCTTCGGTACGTCCTCCTCCTTGACTTTCAATTGGTGATACCCCGATCTGAGATCAATCTTTAAGAACCAACTTGCTCCTTGTAGCTGGTCAAACAAGTCATCAATTCTTGGAAGTTGGTATCGATTCTTCATCGTGAGTTTATTTAACTCTCGGTAATCGATACACATGCACATACTGCCGTCCTTCTTTTTCACGAATAGAACTGGTGCACCCCACGGGGATACACTCGGTCGGATAAACCCTTTGTCGAGCAATTCTTGGACTTGAGACATCAATTCTTGTAGCTCCGACGGCGCGAGCCGATACGACGCCTTTGCCACAGGTTTTGCGCTCGGAATCAATTCGATTCCGAACTCTACCTCCCGTTCTGGTGGTATTCCTGGTAGTTCTTCCGGGAACACGTCTTCATAATCACGTACCACTGGCACGTCTCCAATTTTGAAGGATTCTTTCTCCGACTCGCTTGCGTATACCATGTAGGCCTTGCATCCATGTTTCATAAGTTTGTGGGCTTCTAGCATTGAGCATACCACCGGGTTACTGCCTTTTTCACCATATATCGTAACGTGCTTTCCGCTAGGAGACGTCAGTTTTATTTCCTTTCGGAAACAAACCACCTTTGCGTGGAATCGGGACAACCAATCCATCCCCACGATCACTTGGAATTCTCCCATCGACATCGGGATCAAATCTATTGTGTATTCTTCATCATCAATGCTCAGTTTGCAGTTTTCACATACATCACAAACAATAAAACTCTTGTTATTACCTATCTCTACTTCTAAGGGCATAGGTAATTTTGTTAGAACAAATGAAGGATGTCGAATAAATCCATATGAAATAAAGGATTTATTCGCACCCGTATCAAATAGTACATGTGCAGGAATTGAGTTTACAACAAATATACCTAAGACCACATCAGGTTCAACCTTTGCTTCTGCGGTAGTCAATTGGAAAGATCTTGCCTTTGCTTTTGGGGCTTCACCTTTTGGGTCTTGCCCATCTTTCTTTCCAACTAGCTCCGGACATTCCGACCTTTGTGTCCCGGTCGGTAACAATTGTAGCAAACTGTCACTTTCTCCGGGCATGACGTAGCCATATGTCCCGTCTTTCGACATATGGGACAAGGCTTATCCTTGAAGCGGCATTCGCCCTTATAACCCTTTCCGCAGATTTTGCAACTTGGCGACCCGCCTTTTGCATCCGATTTCTTCACTGTTTCGTTTGTTCGTGCTTTCTTGGTAGGGCTTGGATTAACATCATGTGCCCTTCGTTCACCCCGTTCAACCTGCTTTTTCAGTTCAATCTCCCGTTCCCGAGCAACATTTATGATCTCGGTAAGGGTCTCATATTTTGAAGGAGTTATAAAATCCCTATACTCGGCGCTCAACATGTTATAGTAGTAGTATATCTTTTGTTCTTCATTCGTCACCAATTCATTGCAAAACTTCATCTTATCCATAAACGTTGCTGTAATCTTGTCTATGGTCTCGCCCTTGTGTCTAAGTTGCATGAACTCTTCCTTGATTCTATTAACGACCGCCTTGGGGCTATGATGTTTAAGAAATGGCGTCTTAAACTCCTCCCATGTCATGACCTTAGCCGCTTCACTACCCATCTCTCTCTTTTTGTTATCCCACCAATCTTTCGCTTGACCCCTTAATTGACCCGTACCATAGGCTACGTAGTTAACTTCATCACAATGGGTTCTCTTGAATACCCCTTCAATATCACTTAGCCATCATTGGCACACTATTGGGTCAACCTCCCCATTATATATTGGTGGTTTACACGCCATGAATTCCTTGTATGAACAAGGCTTTCGTCCTCCGGGCTTTTCTTTTGCTAGATTAGCATTATCCTCCAATTTCTTGATTCTTTCTTCAACCACTGATAGTACCGTGTTATGGATTTTATCGATGAAACCAAACAAACTATTTTCGATTGCCTTTCTGACCTCCTCGGCAATCACTTCTCTTGTTTGCTCGGTGACTCTCGGCACCGTATCATCGTCACCTTCATCCGCCATCTTTAATACTGAAATGTTTACATTGACCGTTAAACATTTCATTTATAATATATGATTTACTTGTTTTGGTTTAATCAAGTTCATAACTTGATTCGACCGTTCTTGTTTCTTGCATTTCCCGTGTTTGAGTGAATCTACACACTCTTTTCGTGCATATCCATTCATGTTTCATTTTTTTTTTATTCTCTAATCTATTGAAAACAATTAACACTTACCGGATGTTTGATCACGCTTGAACCGAACACACTTTATTGACAACCCTTAGCTCTGATTACCAACTTGTAAGAACCAACTTTAACTAACAGAAATTAATAATATATCACATGCATTTAGTACAAAAATTTCGAGGTGACAAAATGTTTGATGGTTTTAAGACCATACATGATCATAATATTCAAGTTATGATCCTACTAATTAAACTTTCAAGACATAATATCAAGTGTCCACATATTACTTAAAACAAAATAGATCAAGTGCGGAAGCTTTGTTTAGTGCGCTCGGTTCTTGATAACTACTTGATCACCATCCGGGTTAGATCCATCCTCACCTAAGGTCAAAACCAAATCAAATGTTAGTTTTGACAACGTTAAAAAAAAGTATAAACAAGTTTCATTAGTCAAAATAAACAAAAATTAAAAATTTTCGTGATCAGGAGGCTAGACGCCCCCACCTAGGGGCTAGACGCCCCCACCTAGGGGCTAGACGCTACGCCTAGGGGCTAGACGCTACACCTAGCCCCCTTTTTGACAGCAAGTTCCTTTATTTTGTTGCTGCACTTGCCCAGCTAAAACTTTTATCAAAACCAAACTTAAAATCATCATAACTTATGATCCGTAAGTCCGATTTAACCGATTCTTTTTCCTACGCGACCTTAATTTAATTACGGACGCGTTTATCAATGCGTTTTGCATAAAAATATTATTTCAAAACAGTTGTTCTATAATTTATCTCTTACTTATTTGACCCATTTGTTTATATGTTCCATAACATGTATTATATTCATATAAACTTGAGGCCAATGCACCCGTTTCTACGTTTATCTAGTATAAGCTTTTGCTCCTCTCCCAAGGGTTGCTTGTGCAATAACCATCATGCTTATTTCTAGAATTTAACCATGCCTTTCGGAATCATTCAACAAGTGAATGTTCTGAAGTATAATCCCTCTACAAGGGTTCATGCTTTTGCAACGGATTCACGTGTCCGTTACACGACCTACGCTTGATACATAACCAATCAAAAGTGATGGCTATTAGTTACTATGTTTGTAACACAACGTGTTTTGACCCGTTTGGATGCCGAATGGGTATCCCCATTACTAGACACATCCAAACTCTGTTTCTAACTCATGTTTTGACCCGTTTCGCTTGTCTAATGCACTTTGTCACTTCTGTGACTTAGTGGCTTTTCTTGTTTACCAATTTTCAATATAACAACATAAAACCAACAATTAAACATAATGTAACGAAACTATAAGTCGCGTACCTTTAGGGCACACCTTTCCCACGCGTATTCCCTCCGGCTTGTCCGCTTGACGGTCCGGATTCCTTGCCTAGAGAGTTCAATTTACAATTGGTTTAGAACTCTTTACATGATTATTAACGCATCATTATAAACAATAATCAAATCTGCGTTTTCATCCTACTTTTAACATTTAAATCCCCACTTAGGCATTTCAACAAACACCTAGTGGGTCAGATTTTCACATAATCATTACCAAGTTCATGACTTGTAATTATCATCTAATTTCACTTCAATTAATCAACTTTACACATATCTTAACATCAATATTTCTGAAATTACTTCTTCAATTCAGATTGTGCTAGAACAAGAGTTATAATTTTAGCATTTATCAAGTTTCTTCAAGCTCATCAATCACCTACAATGGTGATTATGAAACCCTACAAGTATCTTGCAAAATTTTGTCAAGAAATCATCTAGGGTTTATCCCTAGACACTATATTACTTCTAATTTCACCCATGCAAGACATAATCAAGCTCAATTTCAGTTCTTCACAATTTACCAAGAATTTGAGATGAATCAAAACATCAAGATTTTACATACCTTACGATCCCTTCGACGAGGTGATCGCTAATTTACATTCAGAATTCGATTTTGCCCTGATTTGATCCTTCAATTTGTGAGTTTAGTGAGTGTTAGGGTTTTGAGGGTGGTTGGTCGCCCTGCTCTGCTTTTGATCGATTCCAGACACATCTGAGGATGTGTTTGGATTTTGATTTATTATGTTTTAATAACATAAGTTTCCATTTTAGCATTTTTAGTCCCTCAATAAAAACCAAGTAAATCTCTAGATGTTTTATCTTAAGTTTCTTTGTTATAACTAAGTTTGCGACTAACTGGGTTATTTATCCTAGTCAGCTTACTCTCGATTATTTTAAACTTTATAATTCTAATATAAAGTTTTGTATTTTCGGGGTATTACAGTTACACGCGATTGATCAAATGGCAGTATTTGCGGATTCGAGTTGGAAACAACCCCGAGGTGTTGTGAAAGACGTGGTAATACAATTGGGCAAGTTTTACTGCTCGGTCGATTTTATGGTGATTGATTATGCACCGTCACGGACCTATGAGCAGCCACAAGTAGTTTTGGGCCGCCCTTTTTAGTATACAACCAACACCCAAATTGATTGCTGAAACGGGATGGTTACCATGAGCTATGAGAATCGTAAATTATACTTTAATGTGTTTTTAAAAACCATATCTTACGATCTTCTTGCTGATTTGAGTGATACAGGTGCTACTAATGAATTTGTTTCAAGTGTTAGCACAATCAGGTTAAATGCAAGTGGTGTTGCGTTGTACAGGTCCCAGTTGAAGAATGATGGAAGGCAGGTGAACAAGACAATTGTGAGAGGAAGAGCAATTGCAGGAAAACCACCCGATGGTGGGAGTGAGTGGGGCAACAAGGCTGAGGTAGAACTCAACTGGCCTGGAGCTGCGAACTTTCCACAAGATTGGACGATGATGTATGGAGAGAAATGGGGAGGCAAGCGTTCAGATGAACCTCCCTGAGCACATCAGGTACGGTCTGGCTGAAGACCTAAAACTTAGCGCTCTCGGGAGGTAGCCCGAGGATGTAGAGTATTGTATTTCGTTTTGATTTCGTTTGGTGTGTTGTGTTTTGACAAGTTTCTATGCGTTTATCTTCGCGGAGGTAATGATTCAATTGTGGGGATGTTTTGCAACATCCCCGATGAGACATCATAAAATCCTATATTGAATGCGTATTTTCCAGGCTTGATCGCAGCAGTTACACCGCTACAGACACTCACTTGTTTCTGATCAGGTGCATGTGTTTCTCTATCCTGTTTCGGTGTGTTTTTGTTTTTGGTGGTGTTAAAACTTTAGCGTGTTATGGGAGTGTGTTTAGTTATTTGTTTTAAAAGTTAGCCATTTGGTTTGTTTGGTTGGATTCCCAGGTACATTTTAAAAGCACCATACATTGGGGACAGTGTATCCCAAGTGTGGGGATGGGGGAGCCCAGGAAGGGATTTGTGGATAAAGCTTGAAGAGATTGAAATGTGATTGAAATCGATGAAATTTGGTAAAAATTGAAAAAATTTGGAAATTTTAAAATTTTTCATCGCCTTAAACAAGCTAATTGGATACGAAAACCTAAAGTTTCAATCACTAATAGGCTTCTTGCCGGTAGTAGACTAGATTAGTCCCTTGTTATGGTTGTCCCTTTAAGTTTTATGAGAGTAGGTTTGACAAGTGTTTTATAGGAAATGAGTTGAAAAGAGATGTCTATCTAGGGGTAACATGTTTTAATTTCATATGCTACATTTCGTCAACCTTTTTACTTTTTCTTGGTGAGATTTTGAGCCTGTAGACGGATAGGATACATTATATGATGAATTCATTTGTCGAGTGCAAGCTACGTGTTATTCTGTGTTAGAACTTGTATGATTTGATGCATGCTGAGACTGTGGGTTTGACATGTGCACATATATGATAAAGGCATTAGGATTCCCTGTTACACCCTTTTGTGTTTGTGTTTCTTTTGTGTTATTCACCAAATTTCCCTTAGTAGCCCTGTTGAGCCTAACTACCTTTCGTTTGTTCACCCACTGTTTATTGTGAAAAATCGACTGTGATGATATTGTTATAAAAAAAGAGAAAAGGAAAAAAATGAAGAAAAAAAAGAGAAAAAGAAAAAATAGAAAAATATGTGAAAAAATGAAAAATAAAAGAAAAAAAATAGAAGTATTGTGAATATCGTCTATGTTCTTGGGTAGAAACCAACCCAATAGTATAAGTTGTGTTTGAATAAAGTATCACGGTTTGGTTATTTTTTGTGAGCCAGTTAGAAAAGAAAAAAAAAACAAAAAATAATTTCCTACCTTTACCCTAAGCCCAAAACCCGAAAGTCCTTTTGATATGTGCCATGTTAGACGATACAGTGGAGGTGTGATTGTCATACAAGCTTTTGATTGCAGGATTTCATGTATGCTTTTTGAGTGTTTTATATACTAGCACATTACACGCTAGTCCAGATATTAACCCGAGAGGAGAGTATATTGTGAGGGGTGTGTAGCATGTGTCTAATTGTAAACATGTTAGTTTTAGATAGACAAGTCTTAAGTTTTGAAATTGCATCAATTGCTTGTCAGACTGTCAATCTCGATTGTATCAGTCTATGGGATGGGTATGACTTGGGACTGAACAGGTTGAACCGATTAAGTGGTTTAAAGGTGTTGTTGCTATGGTGATTAGTTCTAATTGGTTTGCTTGAGGACAAGCAAAGGCAAGTGGGGAATGTGATGGAGAGGGTGAAATCCGAGCTCTAGAGTGTCTAAATATGATGTTTTATGTATATTTGATTTGTTTACTTGCTTAGAATGAAGTAACTACGAGGATTTGGTGATTTGCAGGTTAAGCACGTAATTCAGTGCAATTACATGGGTTAAAGATGAAGTTGCAAGCATAGGATGTGATATTGCAGCTTGAGGGTGAATATTGGAGTTTGTCCGGGTGATATGAAGGCCCACGAGTGAAAGGAATATAAAAGAACAAAGTTTAGGGACCATTCGGTACTTAATTGGAAGTTGCTTTGTGCCTAAATGTGCAAGAAACAAGATTCTACAAAGTATAGGGGCCGTTTGGTAATTAATTGGAAGTTAATTATAGTTGAAATCTTGAAGAAATAAGAGATATTGAAGTTTGAGGGGTCTTCGGGTCATTAAATGAAAGATATATGTTGGTTATATGTGAAGAGAAGTGAAAGTATAAAGTAGAGGGGTCAATGTTGACATTTGCTGAAAGTCATATATGGGTGTCTATGGTGAGACATGGAATCACGTTTTAACCCATGGTTCATAAACCATGGGTCACGGTTTAGGATGGTAGAGATATGTTTCAACAACAATCCTAGACCATCACCCACATTCTACACCTTCACCCAAGGTTTAGGTATGCAAGGATAAAAAAAACAAACAGGGACCTTACACCTTGACCCACACTTCAGACCTTCACCCACGGTGGAGGTAATATTGCCAGCTCTGTGTGAACTGTGACCCACGGTTCTGAACTGTGGGTGACGCTGGGGCAACAGGGGGGCGCGAATTTGGTGATTTTGATGGGCTTTTATAAGATAAAAACCCTAGTTTCTCATTATCTATCATCTAAGATCGATCCAGGGCATCAAGATACAAAAAGTTGAAGAATTTTTCACCTCAATTCCATCAAGATTCTCCATTCAATCACCGAATCAACCATGATTTCTTCATCAATTCAAGCTTTTGAAAATTCTTCGTGCGAGATGAGCGGCTAAACTTTTTGCGGTTTCCTCCGGATGGAGGGTTTTTGTAAGTTAATGAATTTTATGTGTTTGATACAATCGTTTTAACCTGGTGATCTAAGCATTCGATTCTTTTCACCATGGATTTGATTTCTTGATTGTAAACAGTTACATTTATTTAAACCTTAATTTCTAAGCATTCAGTTCCCGAGAGTTCTAGTAATTGGGATATATTTGACATGGGGTTAGGGTTTATAAATTGTAATTGATAATCATTCGATAACCTCCCGTTATGTGTTGACCGGAGTACTTAGTCGTTGGTTATCACAATTAGTTAATCAATTTTAACACCTATGTCTATGTAGGTCACTATTAAACACATAGTTGAAATTAACTGCAAAACCTGAAATCTGGAGGAACCATCTTTTCTCCCATTGATTTAAGCCACAATTTTTATTCGTTAATTTAGTTATTTCTCATAATCAAACAAACCGTTTTCCAATTCAGTAGTACTTAATTAATACTTTTCATTACGACACTTTCCACAATCCTCCCTTGGTTCGATACCCTGCTTATTCTATCCTAATAGTTTAAATAGGTTTTTGCATGTCACTAACGACAGACATCAATACATACTTGTGCACACCTTGAAACATCAAAAAATGTAACACCTCGTAAAATCACGACCAATATTGTAAAGACACCTGTCATGAACTTTAAACATGTAATGGATTGATCTGGGGGACTAAAATTGTCAAACAATGTAAATATGTTAGTAAAAGTGATCCAAAGTGTCAACATGCCATTCTTGTGCCTCTGATTGACCTCACACGACTTTCGTATTCTTTAACGAATAATTTAGCGAACTTGGAAAGTCGTTTGTGCTCAAAATAAGGATCTTATGAAACATAGGGGTTAAAAGTGTCAACATGTTGAAAGTAACCTCTGAGTGACCTTTTTACGATCCCAAAAACATTGTAGTATTTGTATATTTTGATCTCAAGAATGTCGGATATTAATTTTATGGAGTTTCGAAGAAAACAAGACTTTTCGGGTGACCGTACAACTAACTGGGAGCTTAACGGAGTTAGTTTGTGACTCAAGGTCCTTAAAAGTTAACTATGGGGGTCCTAAATGCAATAAATGAAAGTTATATAAACTTATTATGGACCAGGGACCAAAAATGCAACAAACGAAAGTTGTTTTCCGGTTGACTAGGAGCGTCGCGCCCCGTGTAGACTCCTTAAGAGTCCTACGCGGGCCGCGAAGGCCTATCAGATGCAGAAAAAATAGGACAGGTGCAGGTTACACCATCATTGCATGGTGGTTTTCGATTTCAGGGACTGAACCAACAGTATTACATGCATAGGGGACACCTGGGATCATCAGAAATCATTTGTAGGCTTGTGTGGAATGATCTTGTGAATTTTATTTGGCTATATAAGCACCCTTGTTTGCTAGTTCATGGCACATTCTCAAAATTCATTCATAACTCACTCTTGGGAGCCTTCTGGAGCTCAAGGTCTTTTTCTAAGGATCATTACTCATGCTAAGTACTTCAGTAAGCATTCTTAACTGTAACACCACGTAAAAACGTGTCCAATTATATAAGGGCACATGTCCTAAACTCTAAATATGTAAAACATTGAGTTTGAAGGACTAAAGTTGACAAACGGTGAAAATATGTATGCAAAGGGACTAAAAGTGTCAACATGCCAAATTTGTGCCTCTGATTGACTATACATGAAGAATATATTCTTAAACGAGTAATTAATTTGATACAAGGAGCCGTTCAGGAAAATAATTGGAAGATTTTAAACTACAGGTGTTAAATATGTCAACATGTTAATTCTTACCTCTGAGTGACCTTTTAACGAACCCGAGGCTTCGAAATATTCAAATATACTCTCAAGAATAAGTGATGTAAATTTCACAAGGTTTCGAGATCGTTATGCGTTGTTTACGCAAATTCCCAAGAATTAGGGTATAAAGCGTCAATGAGGCGAAACTTATGTTTTCGGAAACCATTTAACGAAACCGGACCTAACGGTGTTTGGTTATATCTCTTGGATCATGAAAATGAAAGTTAAATGGGTTAAATGAGCTTAAAATGAAAGATATTGCGTTTTAAAAGGTTCAGGAGGTGAAAATGCCAACTTTGAAACTTGCTGATCAGGTTGCCCTTATGGTGGCGCCACGCCACCACCAATACCCTCTGCCGTCGCGCGACGCGACGGCCTGATCTGGACAGTCTGTTGTGGCCAGGTGCAGGTTTGTTCTTTTTCTTGAGCTCCAAACAAGTAAATTCGAAACAAGGGCCTTGTTAATGGTTTTTACATACCACCAAGACACCTGTAGAGATCTGATTTCATCCTCTAACACCTGTAATCATCTGGGGCAAGATTTCCAAGTGTAGAAAAGATAGCAAGGACCCTAAGAAAGAGTTTTAATCCCTGCTTAGTCCATTTAATTAGCTTAAAAACCGAAAAGTCAAACATATCGTAATTAAGCTTTGACTTTCGGTTTAATCATAAATGGTCCAGCCACTGATCGAAATAAAAGTGGTTATGGAACCATATTAAGGTTGGTGACTAACCCTTAAAAGGGCACCTCCTAATTATTTCGTTTGACTAGTTAATTGTCGGGTCAAACTAGTTAGTCAAAAAGTCAAACTGGACAGAAACTTTAAAAATAATTTAAACTAATAAAACAGAGGTTCTAAATTATATTTTAACATTCTAATGACTTGGTAATTAGTATTAGAACATGTTTAATCAGGTCTAACCCGACAATTATCAGTCTAAGGTCAGTTTATAACCGAAAGTCGCAAAAGCTTGACTTTTTCTTTGAATTTCAGTTTTGACCCGTTAAGCTTAATTCTTCCATGTTTTAAGCTCCATTAGGACCATATTATATAGTAGTGTAACCTCCTGGAGTTATATTGCTTGGTCCTTATTGGTTTGAGTTATATGCTCTTGTTTGTTAATATGCTTATAAATGCTGTAAATGCCCTTTTGACACATAAATGAGACTTTTGAGATGTGAGAGGACAAAAACCTTTGTTACTGATATATAAGCTTGTCCCGAAAATTTGACATCAGTTCTTGGTCTCATATAGGAGTTATGCCCGATATCGTAATTAGAAGCTTTTTTGTTAATTAAATTGCGATATCTTGCATAAGTCATGTTTAACTTGGATTTTGAACCAAAACTCATTACCTACTCTTAAGAAATAATTTTTAAGGAATATTAAGATTTTTGGTCAGATTATAATCTGTTTAAATCATAGAGTTCTTGTGTAATTCAGTAAATGACGATAATACCCTTTTCATGCATAAAATGAGATTTACAAATGATTTGAATGCCAAACCTTTTCCTACTGATTTTATACATTAAATAAATTATTTTGAGCATTTAAAACTTATCAAAATCTCAGATTTACATAAACATCTTGATTATCGTCAATTAGTGAGTTTTACACTATTTAGGTGCATAGCATGGTTTAAAACCATACTTAACATCTAAGACTTGTTACCTACTAAATTTTTTAACAAATTTCAATATTATTACAGTAGGTATAAGTAATAAACTCGGGTTTCCAAAAATGTCCCTAAAAGCATATGTGAAATGACCAAAATGCCCTTTACGGGCATAGTTTGGCCATAAATGGCAAACCTCACATATATGTAGTATCTTACTGATGTAATGAGATAAATTAAATATTTTTACTGATTAAAAAGACCAGAACCTCAGTTTATTTTAAAATCTCTTTTATAATCATTAAAATTACCAAAATGCCCTTACGGGACGTAAATTGGTTTTAAATACTTTTTGGGCATATATGTTAACATCTGACGGGTGGTCCGTAGGACAACCCTTAAGAGCATTAAAATGATTAAAGTCCCATGCTTTATCCGGTTATTTGCTTGAATTAGGTAATCACAAGATGTTGATGATGCAGGTGTTAAAGTGTGCAAGATGATGATTTTAGGAAGCATGGATGGATGTTTAAAGTCGGCTAAGCAGGAATCGAAGAAACGGTGAATTAAAAGAAGAAAATAAAGTAAAAGGCCACTCAGTGCCGTAACCTACGGCGGGAGGCCGTAGGCTACGGCACCCAACATGTGAATAGGACACCGCCGTAGATCAGGAGCTAAATGCCGTAGAACATCACTGCTCACCGTAACCTACGGCAAGTCACCGTAGGTTACGGCACTGTATAATGATCCTGGATTTGCTGACCGCCGTAACCTACGGCTGCCAGCCGTAGGTTACGGCACCGACTGGGTTTCAAATGTAACCTCCGCATTTATTTCTCTTTTGATGGAGTTTTAAGGTGGTTAATAATGGGGAATCGGTTACTACCTGCTGGGTGAACAAAAATTGGGTATCTTGGAGACATTTTGAGGAGGAGAACATCATCTTTGTCATTAATCTTTCATCTAATCTTTGTTGCTTTGGATTGTGTTGAACAATATTATCTTTTGCAATATGATGTCGCTTCAAGCCATGCGTGGCTAAACATTCTATGGTCATCTTAGGTTGAAGGTTTGTGGAAACTATTGTGCTTGTTTTTATATTTCTAGAATGATGAATTAACTTATGTTTTGTTTATCATGGTGTGTTCTTGTTTGTTTGTAAATTTTTTATGCTTATAATTATTCTTCTTTGAAACCATACGTTCTTGGTGCCGTTGGCAATCGAGATATCATGGGTAGAATTAGAATTGGGTAAGGGTCAATTGGTCATCGGGTAACAACCTCACGTTCTAGGAATCTGAGTACTTAGTTCCCTTTTATCACAAGTAATTGCACATGAACTATGTCTATGTAGTTCTTTCTAGTAAATGATAGCACAATTGTTGAAGCAAACCGGAAACTTAGGATGGTCATTTGTCTCTACATTGTTTACAAACTTAATTCTCATTTCGCAAATTAATTAGTAATCTTAGTTTTAAAAGAAACCAATCCAATCAAACCAACTCTTGAATTTTATTTTCTCGCAATTAGTCTAATTTAGTTAAGTTAGATAGTCTTTTAAATAACACATATTCCACAAACTCCCTGTGTTCGATACCCACTTACCGCTAACTATTTAGTTGTATTTGGATTAAATTTGATTGTGACCGCGACATCACGTCAAATTTTGGCGCCGTTGCCGGGGATTAAATTTGTATTTGGTTTTAAATACTTTTTGGGCATATATGTTAACATCCTACTGATGTATTAACATATTTTAAGCATAATAACATTTAAGACCTGTATATAATTCATTTGGTTACCCGTTACGCGTTTATGCGTTCGGATCGGTTTATGTAACTAGTTTACGTAAAATAGCCGAAACGGGTTTAACCTTATCATTAAATCCTCAAATTCCAGAATGTGTTTAGTTTACCCATTTTATACAAGTATCCAAACTTGTCGGGTCTAAACCGCATTCTATTCCGGTCTCCGCTTAATCTAGCGTTTAGAACCGTAAAGTTTCTTCCTAGCTAGCCGGTCTAAGTTTTTGACTTAACTAAAAGACCCGTTAGCATACTAATAGGTTATTAAACCTTCTATACAGATTAGTAGCATCCAGTAGAAGGTACCATCATAAAGCTTTAGGATTTTACGGCTGAGTTACTTTTCACATTTAGCTCAGGTAAATACTTTTAACTTATTTACCCTTATACGGGCTTGGGATATGGTATTATAATAATACCACTTGGTCGGGTATGAAATCATTTAATCAGATTGTGATTACTAAATTTACATAACCCGTTGTAATCTGTCTTGTTTGATAACATAAACATTGGGGGTTAATTCGACCGTGTCCTGGATATCCTCGGCTCATTTCGTTTGAAAATGGCCACGACCTATGCACGGGGTGTAGGCATACACCTGACAGATGCAAATGCTAACAATATAAACCCACATGTTGGGGATAACTCCTTTGTGGGTTCTATAAGTGGTGAGTCGATTAATCATGACCGGCTTCCAACCGGCCCCAATTGTATGACAAACATATAAATCTGTATACAAGATTATCTTTAAATAATTGTCCCAAGTTATAAATGATCTGTGCCTTGTGAACCTAAATAAATTTTCATAAATACTTTTCAAATTTGTCAGTTAATTGTATTTACCAGTGTAAACTGACGTATTTTCTAAAGATTGATTGACAGGTACTTCACGTAAATAGGCTAGAGCTACTAGGTGTCATATAAGAGGATCTTGCAAATCCCTAGATACCTGGAGTCTGTTATTTTCCTTTTCTTGTATTTTATTTATGATCCGCCTGTGGATCTTATTACAATCGAGTCTGTATATTCTTTCGTCAAACACTCAGACATTATGGTTTGTAATAGTTTATTCACCAAGCCTTTCGCTGTGCTATTATATTGTGTGTATTGACTATGATGATATCAACTACGTCACGATACTCCCCGCCAGGCCCACCGGTAATATGTGGAAATATCGGGGTGTGCAGGTTGGTATCAGAGCCAACATTGAGTGAATTAAACACTAACCTTTTGTGTTTAATCTCAATGACACAATAAGCACATTCCTTAGACTTCCGAGTCTAGGCTAATGACCTAGGATTTATTCTTAACTTTCCTTTTTATTGTTTATATTATATTTGCTTGTTTTGACAGGTTAACTTATTGGAAAATGCCGCCACGTGTGAGAGGCAAAGGAAAGGGACCAATGAGAGGAGGGCCATCGGGCCACGCGGGACCCTCCCATCGGCGTACCCCGTCAGCGACTTTCTCTAGTTCCGACTCTCGGGACCATTGGAGTCATAACTTTGAGCCGGAGAGGCATTCTCTTTCGCTAGGATCCTCACCATCCGACCCTTCGTACTTTGGGCTACCCATTCCTAACGAGCCCCAACATTCCCATCACTCTCAGGAATCACACCACTCGAACCATTCTCACCACTCTTTACACTCCCATTCTTTCCATCACTCCGACTCCATTTATTCCCCAGCTCAGTTCAACCCCAATGACTATGTCAACAATCTTTTTGGTTTTAATCCCTTAGGACCCGAAGATCACTTCTCCCAGGAAATGGAGATGGATGACGACCCAGACCCAGAAATGCAAACCGGAACACCGGGCCACCCTATCAGTATCTCGAGCAGTTCTCCATATCAAGGATCGCCGTACCAAGGGCCCGATCCATTTAAAGAATGGTGGTCAAAGTATGAATGGGAATTCACCCCTTCATATCATAACTCCCTGGCTCAACCTCCTTTGAATGAGCCTTACCTTCAAGCTGTCACTCCTCCACCTCTTCCTGTTGAGGAACAACCTCAACCACCTCCCGAGCCGCCTAGGTGAAGGAGGAATGCACGAATGTCTGTGCGTGGGGGACCACGGTTCAGTTCCCCTCATGGTTCAAGCTCTTACCCTCCTATTCCCGAGGACCCCCAAATGGGTGGACCCTCGCATGTGGTGCCGGAGGGCAATCATCCGCCAGTTTCTTATGCACCACCGCCAGTGGGTTTTGACAACCCAATACCAACATACCCAGGTTCCTCTGGGTATAACCCATCTGGACATCCAACGGATTATGGAACCCATGATCCATATCTTACTGCTGCACAGTATAATGCACTATATCCTTCATTTTATCCTCCAGTTTACCCAACTGGATATCCAGTGCAAGGGTATCAATACCCACCATATCATCAACCTCCTGCACCCCAACAGGAGCAAACCCAAGAAATACTGCATAGGTTAGACAGGGTTGAGCGTGAAGCAGATGAAACCAAAAAAGAAGCATAACAACTTTCTCAAGGGCCTTGCGAATCTCATCAAAGGCAAAAAGAAGTAGGAAGTTGTTTATTTTACCTTGTATTGTCTTTTAATCAAGTCCCTGTGAGGACATTATGTTATTTTTGTACCAAGTCCCTGCGTGGACTTATTTTCTATTTTCGTAGCCCCTGCATGGGCATTGTATTGTTTCAAGTCCCATTTAGGGCATTGTATTGTTTTTTATTTTAAATATGTATTTTATTACATCATCATGCCATATCATTTCAAATTTAAATTGATCTGCCAAAGAAATTCTTAAGGGTATAACCTAGCCAAAATATTAATGGCTATGATGGTACAACCTTTTTAAGAAAATAACTCCCTGTTAACATCTGAAAACATGTTAACATTCCGGGTTGTGCGGTATGAGAAACCACACAAGCTTCCAAATGTACTTGGATTCTTCCAAATCATTTTCATAAGCCTATATGATCAAGGTGAATCATGGCTAATAAACATCACTATGATGTATACGCCAAAAACATTCATTTGAGATGTATGCGCTTAAGCAAAGGTGTAATAATGACAATGATAGTTCTATTTTATAAACTTCTTGTCAATAAGGCGATGAACTATGTTCGACGCTTAAAAGATCACTGATCCAAGAGATCATTTGTTATATTCTAATCGTCCCTGTGACAAAGCCTTCTGCGCTATCTAAATGTCCTTCGAGACGAGCATTGTGCTAAATAAAAATATCTTTTATGACATTGACAGTTGTGAGTTATATTCCCCTGTCTAATAAAATATAAAGAATTATATTCCATTGATTATTATTTATTACTTAAAATGGTCTATATGGTTTAATAATACCATGACCATCTACTCATCATTCATCAATGTGGTGAATTATTTAAATGAATCATTATTGTCTAATATAGTACCCAAATCATGGCTGGATCTGACGAAGTAAACAGTCATCCACGGGAAGAAAACAATAATGAGACCAGAATAAATCTTACAAACGCTGAACTGCAAGCCATGATTGACACCGCGGTTGCTCAAGCGGTGGATAAGATATTCAAAGAACCGAGTAATGTTCGGTCCAAAACTCACACAAAACCCTTATCACAGTCGCATGCATAAAAAAGGGATGAATCTAAGCATTCATCTAACCAGAGATCTGAGTCTCAGAAAGTGGTGTTAAATCAGACTCCTAAGTATAAAAAGAGTTGTACTTATAAGTACTTCGTCTCCTATAAACCGAGGGATTTTACAGGAGAAAAAAGAGCAATCGACTGCATGAAATGGTTAGACGAAATGGAGATTGTGATAGACATCAGTGGATGTGCAAAGGAAGACATAGTTATGTTTGTGTCTCAATATTTCAATGGCGATGCCCTCACTTGGTGGAAAGCGTTAGTACAGTCCACTGGAAAGGTTCATCTGTATAACCTTCCGTGGAGCAAGTTTGTTGATCTTGTGAAAGACACATATTGTCCTCAGCATGAAGTTGTGAGGATTGAAACTGACTTCCTCACTTTGGTGATGAAGGATTTGGACTGTAGGTCCTATGTGACCAGTTATAACTTGATGTCGAGGCTCGTACCATATTTAGTCACTCTTGAACCCAAACGCATTACGCGTTTCATCGGTGGTTTAGCCCCTGAAGTGAAAGGAAACGTCAAGGCTTCTAAGCCTGCTACATATAGATCTGCTGTGGATCTATCTTTTTCCCTTACTCTAGATGTTGTGAGGAGTAGGGCAAAGAAAGCTATCGATGACGGGAAGAGGAAAATGGAGGAAGAAAAGTCCCCTCAATCAAACAAGAAGAACAAATGGAACTTTGGTTCTAAGAAAGGGCAGTCAAATGACAAACCCAGGTGCAAGACTTGCAACACAAGGCACTTTGGAAAGTGCAACCAAGACCCGCAAGCTAAACCATGTGGGATTTGTAAAAAGAAGGGGCACAAGACTGTGGAGTGCTGGAATATTAAGGATGCAACTTGTTATGGTTGCAACGAGAAGGGGCACACAAGACAAATTTCCCCAAGAATGCTAAGAAGCCCGAGGAGGCAAAGAAAACCAATGCAAGGGTTTTCCAAATGAATGCAAGGGAAGCGGTGAACGACGAGAACGTCATAACAGGTACCTTCCTCATTAATAATAATTATGCTAGAGTCTTATTTGATTCAGGTGCTGATAAGTCTTTTGTAGACCATAAGTTTTGTAAGTTACTGAATCTGCCTATTAAGACTCTAGACATAAAATATGAGGTAGAGCTTGCCGATGGTACCTTAGAAACAGCTTCAACTCTTCTTGATGGATGCTTTATATCCATTAAGAATCATTTTATTCCGCTATCCCTCTTGCCAATGAAATTGGTTGGGTTTGATAAAGTTTTCGGCATGGATTGGTTATCACATAACCAAGCCCAAATTGCATGTGACAAAAAGCTAGTTATCATCAAAACCCCTTCTGGTGAATCCGTCACCATCCAGGGAGATACACAATATGGATTGCCCAACAATGTGTCCATTCTCAAAGTATCGCAGTGTCTGAAGAGCGGATGTGTCATCTATATGGCACAAGTGACAGTGAACGACCCAAAACCCAAGATTGAAGATATTCCTATTATCTCTGAGTATCCTGATGTTTTTCCTGATGAACTACCTGGATTACCTCCTAAGAGGCAAGTCGAATTCAGGATAGATATTCTCCCAGGGTCCGCACTAATTGCACGAGCTCCTTATCGTCTAGCGCCTATTGAAATGAAAGAGCTCAGAACTCAATTGGACGACTTACTGGCAAAGGGTTTCATTCAACCCAGCTCTTCGCCTTGGGGAGCTCCAATATTGTTTGTGAAAAAGAAGGATGGATCAATGCGCTTATGCATTGATTACCGTGAGCTAAACAAGATAACGATCAAGAATCGATATCCCTTACCCAGGATCGACGACTTATTTGATCAGCTCCAAGGAGCGAGCTTCTTTTCAAAGATTGATTTGAGATCTGGGTACCATCAACTTAAGGTCCGAACAGAAGATGTTCCTAAAATGGCATTCAGGATGAGGTATGGACATTACGAGTTTTTAGTGATGCCTTTCGGGCACACTAATGCGCCAGCAGCATTCATGGACCTCATGAATAGAGTCTGCAAGCCATACTTAGATAAGTTTGTCATTGTCTTTATAGACGACATACTTATCTACTCTCATAATCAAGTTCACCATGAGATGCACCTTTGATGTATCTTAAGATTGCTTCGGCAGGAGAAGCTGTATGCTAAATTCTCCAAGTGCGAGTTCTGGCTCCGTGAAGTCCAATTTCTTGGACATGTTGTTAGTGAGCATGGTATCCAAGTCGATCCCGCCAAAATAGGAGCCATCATGAACTGGGAAGCACCGAAGACGCCAACAGAGATTCACAGTTTTCTGGGTCTAGCTGGATATTATAGAAGATTTATTGAGAACTTCTCAAGAATAGCTGCACCATTGACTTCTTTGACCCGTAAGAATGTAAAATTTGATTGGGGTCCAAAACAACAAGAATCCTTTGAGATTCTCAAGCAGAAATTGAGCAATGCTCCGATGTTGACATTGCCCGAAGAGATTGAAGAGTTTATCTTTTATTGTGATGCATCACACACCGATATGGGTTGTGTACTTATGCAAAAAGGCAAGGTGATTGCATATGCATCACGACAACTAAAGGTGCATGAAAACAATTACACCACTCACAACTTAGAATTGGGTGCCATTGTATTCGCACTAAAGTTATGGAGACACTATTTGTATGGAACAATGATGCGTGTGAAGTGTGTATATAAGTTTAAGTATATTTTAAGCCCTTTTACACTTTTTAGCCAAGTTTTAAATTTATAAAACACGATATTTACTAACACTAAACACACATATGGGCAAGTGCACCCATCGTGAGCGTAGTATAGTGTTGGTAAGATACCGAGGTCGTCCAAGGAAGAGCTTTTAGTACCGGTTTATCCTCAACGTCTAATCAAATCAAAAGTTTAGAAAAAAGGTTTTAAACTATAAAAAAATAAGAACTAACTAAAATGCTGAAAAATAAAAATAAAATAAAAACAGATAGACAAGATGAATCACTTGGCTCCGACTCGTGTTTAGTGTAACCTTTGATTATTTCCGCACTTTTGCACTTTTTAAGAGATTATCTTAGTTATTGTAGTAGGCCCCTCTTTTGAATGTGACGTTACCCTCAACCCAGTAGTTTGAGTCAGCAAGGATACAATCCTAAAGAGTCGGATTATTGAAAGATAATTAATTAAGTTATTAATGCGTATTGTGGTAGGCCCCTCTTTTGAAGGTGACGTTACCCTCGGCTAAGTAGTCCGAGTCAGCGGGGATACAGTCCTAAGTAGCCGGGTTAAAGTATTAATAGTAGCTTACATATGAGGGGATCAAAGAGTTTGGACCCCCGCCATCCAATACCGGTGGGTATTGAAGGAGGTCCTACTAAATTTGACCAAGGTCCTTGCAGGATCTATACACTGAACAAGGCAAGACTCTTACCAAACCGTTCCCTTAACCCCCGACCAGGTAGCCAACATACCTCCATATAGACCGTGGAGATATGAATGGTGAAAATCTTTTATTTTATATAGACAGTAAAATAATGCCAAGACACCACGGACAAACGATAAGGAAGAATCACCTTCAACATAAGAAACTAGTTATTAAAGTCATTAATACATAACCAAGTAAAAAGTGCGAAAAGATTAAAAATAAAAAGTATTACACTAGACACATGTCTTCACCAAGTGATGTAAGAGACTTAGGCAAACATGGCCATTGATTGTCAAGAACTCTTACGATCAATCTTGGATCCCGAGACGACTCACACACTCTATGATGGACAATGGATGATGGTGGTGGATGATGGTGTTATGGTGGTGGTGGGTGGTGGGTGAAGTGTGAGAGAGGTGGTGTGCCAAGGGATGGTTTGCAAATGAGCCAAGCACCCCTATTTATAGCCTGAACAGTAGCTCGGGCACGGCCACGTGTCCAGTGGGCATGGCCCCTTGTCCATCCTCTTCTCTGTCTTCATTAATTGCAGTTTGTCTGCATTAGTTGACCACGCCCCCGTGTCCGCTGGGCACGCCCCCGTGTGCAGAAGCATATCTGTACTATCAAGATTTTCCTGGATTCTGCGAATCTTATAGTTGACCACGGCCCCGTGTCCACTGAGCACGGCCCCGTGGTGGGTGATAGAAGCTTCTATAGCTTTGTCTTTTATGCTGGCACTTGGGCACGCCCCCGTGTTCACTGAGCATGGGGCGTGTTCAGCCTTTTGTTCTCTTGTTTTGCTTGGGAAGATGCTTTCGGGGAGGTCGGGCATGCCACGTTAGTTCCTTTTCTTGTATTTATGTTAGATTTAGCTGCCTTTTTGCTTCTTTTGTTAATTTGAGCTCATTTAATCCTGAAAATACAAAAGGAAGACAAAAGCACACTTTTTCCAACATTAGTACTAAAAAGGGTTAGTTTTATGCCACAATTGATGTAATTTATATGTTGCATTTTGCACACATCAAATACCCCCACACTTGAATCTTTGTTTGTCCTCAAGCAAAACTCTTTATAATGTGGCTTTACACTCCCAAATGGAATGGGTAGAAGAGAAGGTTTTTGGGCTTGTCATAGAGTGTCGGGATTTCCAAGATTCTTTATTAAGTTTTTATTTTTATTTATTTACAATCCTATTCGTCATTATTTATTTAAAACATTACATAAGATAAATTACTTATTAGGGCATAACATGCATTTTTAAAATTCCATTTATATACAAGTTCACATATCTCACGGGGGATCACTCAACACTCGGCCGAAGATGTATTTTAGTGAATCACTCGAGAGCGGCATGGAACTTACTCCTACCATAGGCTTGCCAAGCAATCAATCCTCCTCCTTTTTAACTATAAACCTTTGTAAATATCAAGAGGACTTTTGGGGTGAAAGGTTAGGCTTGGGTTAAAGGTAGGTGGTTGGGTTAGCGGTTAGTAGAAAAGGGTGAAAAAGCGTAAAAAGCGTTGGTTTTCGTAAGACTTTATTTTTGCAAATTTTTATTTGGATGAAGCTATTATTCAAACAAAGTTATTTTCGATGAACTTGCTTGTTTATTTCTTTTGCTTCATCATCAACATATATATATATATAGATATATATATATATATATTTTGAAAATTCATACGAGAAACCGAGCTTGTTACTAAAACAAAGGGTTAAAAAAAATTTGGTGGGTGAAAGGGTGTTTGGTTTTGGGTTAAGAAATGAAAAGGTTTCGGCTCAAAGGGGTTAACTAGGGGGATTTTGGGTAGGTGGTAAAAAAGATAATAATAATGGTGTAGAAATGAAAATGGTTAGTCCTAATGCCTCCATCATTTACTTACTTGGGTTTAAGTTGGTAAGGACCGTGAATGTATCGTCGTGGCAAGTTCTAGAGTCGTAAGAACCAAACGGCTATTCACACAAGAAACGAAAAATGAGCATTTAGTTTAAAGATATGTATTTGTATGCTCAATAAAGACTCAAAACTCACTTTTGTGGGAATGGGTTTTTATGTGATCAAGTATATATAATCAAATTTTAACTAAACTTGTCATGCCTTTTCATAATTTTCTTATGTTGGTTCTTTTTATCACGACGCTATCGGTTGTAAATTTGTAAAAATATAACCTTTTTAGAACTTGAAATTCCCAAGTTAAACCTAGACAAGTAAAAAAAATGAAAATTTTTGAAAAAAATTTGGGGTGATTAGCGGTTCCAATAGAGTTTTGTGTAAGGCTTGTGATTAGGACTTGCGAGATTCAAAGCTTTAGCATCCCCACCACACTTAAATTACACATTGTCCTCAATGTGTCCCAAAAATAAGTTTTTAGGTTGATTGAATGTGTAAAAAGGTGTTAAAAAGCAAAATTTTATGTTACTGGGCGTCTGAACACGGCCCCGTGGTGTCCGGGCATGGCCCCGTGTTCAGGTGCTGGTTCAAGCTTCCCTTGTTATCCTTCACCATCCCGAGTGTGTTTTACACATTACAACATCATCCAAACACCAAATTAGCTAAAACCATCATTCATTAAGTCATAGAGAGAATTACATAATAAACCTAAAGATTGAAACAAAGCAGAAACTAAAATTTAAGGGTCCTAAATTAGATAGGTCAAGTGATACGTAAAATCATTCTAAGGAGCTCTACTAATAATAACCAAAATTCCGGAAATAGCTTTCCGGTATCTAAAAGTTTTGTAGAACTCCGAGCCGATAGGTATTCCCTAGATGTTGCTAGAGCCATTCTTCTATCTCTCTTGGGAAGAAGGCGGGGTCGTTTTCTTCAAGATCTTGTGGAGGGGGAGAGACACCAACAGGAACCCCTTGTAGTATGTCCCGAGGGGGCTCTGGATGTATGGCGTACCATTCAGCCGGTATGATGACTTCGGGAACCACATTCCATGCTCTTTGGGTAATGATTGGAACCAAAGGAGGAGAGGTGAGAATGTTCAACCTTTGGTGCAAAAGGTTGACCTCTCGAAGACATCCCTCTAGTCCCACCGTCAAATGATTAATACGGTCAACCAATGCTTCTTCCACCCCCGTCATCTCATTAATGGCCTCTCTTAAGGCATAAACGTAGTTTTCAAGAGAGTCTTCAACCGTTGATGATCTTCTCCCTTGTCGGTTGTTTCTGGAGTGTGATGAAGATGTTCCGCTAGTTCTGCTCGCCATTCTGAGAAAACATACCGAAAAGAGCTCAACTTTATGGGATCAGTTCTTCGGACACGGCCCCGTGTTCAATGAACACGGCCCGTGTTCAGATGTCTGCAGATTTTTAGGACAAGGGACCATGGAGTTTTAATTTGTTTTTATGATGTTTAAAACGTTTTTAAGCAGAAACAACTTAAAACATTGTTGTAGAACTTATTTTTAACAAGATCCCATGAATAAAAATCTAACAAACATCTCAATAAAGCTTGAAATTATGGAGATTTCAAGTTTTAATGGAAGCATGAAGGAAAAATTAAAGAAGATGAAAGTGGATAAAAGAGGAAAGGACAAGAAGGTTGTTGAGAAACTTCTTTTAGAAAATACCTAGGATGGTATGTGAGAATATTCCCCAAATCTCTGTCCCTGGAATGTTTCAAATGTGCAGGATTCTTGGCTGCATTTATAGAAAATGACAGTACTCTGCATACGGCCCCGTGTTCAGGTGGAATCCTGACACATTTTGTTCGTATTCTGACACAAAATTAGATGGGAATCTTTGAGTGGACACGGGGGGCGTGTTGACCTGGACACGGCCCCGTGTCTAGAGGCTGTCTTAAGGAGTTTTCCTTCTTTTAAGGATGTTTATCCAGATCGGGCGGTTCCTTACTGGATGGGACAACCCCAAAGTGCCTAAGATACCTTAATTGCTCTGGATTAAGACGAGAACGCAAGAGGTTGTCGGTGAGGGTAATTCCTATGCTATATGTAGGTGGACAATTCCAACCCTTTCTCGGGCTCTCATTAAAGAAGGTGTATACCGAATCGCTCAGGTCTATGTATGCATCGAACAAAGTCGATGGGGAGTCCTTCACGGCACAATCGACACAGGGACGACTATCGCTCAAGTCCTTACTAGAGTTAGAGATAACATTGGGAACAACGAAGTTGTTTTTATTTGAATGTGATCCTAATAATTCTTCTTGGTTATTGTCTTGAGATAAATTATTGAAATCCATCCTAAGTTCTTTTAACCAATTAAGAATTAGATATGCTAATTGAAATAATTCATCAAGAAGCATTTCTCCTAGAAGATCCGGTTGAGAGCATTCGAGGGAGATATAGGGATTATTTTTACTTTCGCCCCTCTTAAGGCTACGGAAAAATGATGGGTCTATATAGTGGGGCTTATAATTTAGAAAATAACATTCTAATTCTTTATGGGAGCTGCCACATATTTGACACCACGTACCATAAGAGTGCCGAAAGTAAAAAAAATCAGTATCACTCATGTTTGTGTCAGAAATTACCAACCGTCGGGATCTTACGGTTCTGTTTTCAGTAACTGAATCTTGGGCACGGGGCGTGTTGAGTGGGCACGGCCCCGTGTTCAGCTTACTGTCCGACTTAAAACAGGATTGCTAGTTCCAATGATTGGGCACGGGGCGTGTTCAGCGGGCACGGCCCGTGCTGAGTTCTGCAGAAGCTGAAAAATTAAGAAAAATCCTAAAAAATAGAAAAAAATTTAAGAAAAATGATTAGGCCGTTGATTCCTAACTTTCTTGAAATCCTTGTGTCCCCGGCAACGGCGCCAAAAACTTGATGGGTGTGAAGTGTGTATATAAGTTTAAGTATATTTTAAGCCCTTTTACACTTTTTAGCCAAGTTTTAAATTTATAAAACACGATATTTACTAATACTAAACACACATATGGGCAAGTGCACCCATCGTGAGGATAGTATAGTGTTGGTAAGATACCGAGGTCGTCCAAGGACACAAGAGCTTTTAGTACCGGTTTATCCTCAACGTCTAATCAAATCAAAAGTTTAGAAAAAAGGTTTTAAACTAGAAAAAAATAAGAACTAACTAAAATGCTGAAAAATAAAAATAAAATAAAAACAGATAGACAAGATGAATCACTTGGCTCCGACTCGTGTTTAGTGTAACCTTTGATTATTTCCGCACTTTTGCACTTTTTAAGAGATTATCTTAGTTATTGTAGTAGGCCCCTCTTTTGAAGGTGACGTTACCCTCAACCCAGAAGTTTGAGTCAGCAAGGATACAATCCTAAAGGGTCGGATTATTGAAAGATAATTAATTAAGTTATTAATGCGTATTGTGGTAGGCCCCTCTTTTGAAGGTGACGTTACCCTCGGCTAAGTAGTCTGAGTCAGCAGGGATACAGTCCTAAGTAGCCGGGTTAAAGTATTAATAGTAGCTTACATATGAGGGGATCAAAGAGTTTGGACCCCCGCCATCCAATACCGGTGGGTATTGAAGGAGGTCCTACTAAATTTGACCAAGGTCCTTGCAGGATCTATACACTGAACAAGGCAAGACTCTTACCAAACCGTTCCCTTAACCCCCGACCAGGTAGCCAACATACCTCCATATAGACCGTGGAGATATGAATGGTGAAAATCTTTTATTTTATATAGACAGTAAAATAATGCCAAGACACCACGGACAAACGATAAGGAAGAATCAACTTCAACATAAGAAACTAGTTATTAAAGTCATTAATACATAACCAAGTAAAAAGTGCGAAAAGATTAAAAATAAAAAGTATTACACTAGACACTTGTCTTCACCAAGTGATGTAAGAGACTTAGGCAAACATGGCCTTTGATTGTCAAGAACTCTTACGGTCAATCTTGGATCCCGAGACGACTCACACCCTCTATGATGGACAATGGATGATGGTGGTGGATGATGGTGTTATGGTGGTGGTGGGTGGTGGGTGAAGTGTGAGAGAGGTGTGTGCCAAGGGATGGTTTGCAAATGAGCCAAGCACCCCTATTTATAGCCTGAACAGTAGCTCGGGCACTGCCCTGTGTCCAGTGGGCACGGCCCCGTGTCCATCTTCTTCTCTGTCTTCATTAATTGCAGTTTGTCTGCATTAGTTGACCACGCCCCCGTGTCCGCTGGGCACGTCCCCGTGTGCAGAAGCATATCTGTACTATCAAGATTTGCATGGATTCTGCGAATCTTATAGTTGACCACGGCCCCGTGACCACTGAGCACGGCCCCGTGGTGGGCGATAGAAGCTTCTATAGCTTTTTCTTTTATGCTGGCACTTGGGCACGCCCCCGTGTTCACTGAGCACGGGGCGTGTTCAGCCTTCTGTTCTCTTGTTTTGCTTGGGAAGATGCTTTCGGGGAGGTCGGGCATGCCACGTTAGTTGCTTTTCTTGTATTTATGTTAGATTTAGCTGCCTTTTTGCTTCTTTTGTTAATTTGAGCTCATTTAATCCTGAAAATACAAAAGGAAGGCAAAAGCACACTTTTTCCAACATTAGTACTAAAAAAGAGTTAGTTTTATGCCACAATTGATGTAATTTATATGTTGAATTTTGCACACATCAAACAACATGTGTGATCTATTCAGATCACAAAAGTCTCCAACACTTATTCAATAAAAAAGAGCTCAATATGAGACAGCGCCGCTGGATGGAGACTTTAAATGATTACGATTGTGAAATTCGCTACGATCCCGGCAAAGCGAATGTAGTCGCCGATGCTCTAAGCCGAAAGGAGAGAGTCAAACCTATCAGGATTAATGCTAAGAGCATTGAACTGAAGAATAGCCTGAATGAAAGGCTATTAGCTGGACAGAAAGACGCTGTTATGGAAGCTAATCTTCCAGATGAAAAGTTAGGTGTAACTGTTGAACAGTTAACACCTGGAAAGGATGGAATTCTCAGACTAAATGGAAGAATCTGGGTTCCCATTCATGGAGGACTTCGAGATGTAATCCTCCAGGAAGCTCACAATTCCAAATATTCGGTTCACCCTAGAGGTGACAAGATGTATCAGGATTTGAAAGCTAATTATTGGTGGATAGGATTGAAGAAATCTATTACCACCCATGTAGCTAAGTGCTTGACTTTTGCTCAGATTAAAGCAGAGCATCAAAAGCCATCGGGTCTGCTTCAACAGCCAGAGCTTCCCACATGGAAGTGGGAGATGGTAACTATGGACTTTATAACCAAGTTACCTAAAACAAGACATGGAAATGATACTATATGGGTCATAGTTGATCGACTGACTAAGTCAGCACATTTCTTACCCATCAAGGAGACTTCTGAAAAGATAGCTCAGTTATATGTAGATAAAATTGTATCCCTCCACGGAGTGCCAGTGGCTATTATTTCCGACAGAGATACTAGATACACCTCTCACTTTTGGAAAAGTTTCCAACAATCTTTGGGCACTCGTTTGAATTTTAGTACTGCTTACCATCCTCAAACCGATGGAAAAAGTGAGCGTACAATTCAAACTTTGGAAGACATGCTTCGAGCATGTGTTATTGATTTGGGAGGTAACTGGGATGACCACCTACCTTTAATCGAGTTCTCCTATAACAATAGTTACCATTCTAGCATTTAGGTTGCGCCTTTTGAGGCATTATATGGAAGGAAGTGTAAAACGCCTGTTTGTTGGGCGGAAGTAGGAGAAGCTCAGTTATCAGGTCCTGATATCGTCCTTGAAACGACGGACAAGATTGTCCAGATTTGTGATCGCCTGAAAGCTGCCAGGGATAGGCAGAAAAGTTATGCTGATAAAAGACGGAAACCCCTAAAGTTTGAAGTGGGCGATAAAGTCTTACTGAAAGTATCACCCTGGAAAGGTGTAATGCGTTTTGGTAAGAAGGGTAAGTTAAGCCCTAGATATATTGGACCATTCGAGATTATCGAATGTGTCGGCAGTGTAGCTTATAAGCTAAACTTGCCTGAGGAGCTAAATGGAATCCACAATGTGTTCCACATTTGCAATCTAAAGAAATGTCTAACTGATGAATCATTAGTTATGTCTCGTAAGGACGTTCAAATTGATGAAAGCCTGAGGTTTGTTGAAAGACCTATATCGATCGAGGATCGTCAGCTTAAAAAGCTCCGAAGGAAACACGTGCCTATAGTAAAGGTCAAGTGGGATGCCCGTAGAGGTCCCGAATATACGTGGGAAGTCGAGTCCACTATGCGATAGAAGTACCCTCACTTATTCCCGTAAATATCGGGGTCGAGATTTCTTTTAAGGGAGTGAGGATGTAACACCACGTAAAAACGTGTCCAATTATATAAGGACACATGTCCTAAACTCTAAATATGTAAAAGATTGAGTTTGAAGGACTAAAGTTGACAAACGGTGAAAATATGTATGCAAAGGGATAAAAGTGTCAACATGCCAAATTTGTGCCTCTGATTGACCATACGTGAAGAATATATTCTTAAACGAGTAATTAATTTGATACAAGGAGCCGTTCAGGAAAATAATCGAAAGATTTTTAAACTACAGGGGTTAAATGTGTTAACATGTTAATTCTTACCTCTGAGTGACCTTTTAACGAACCCGAGGCTTCGAAATATTCAAATATACTCTCAAGAATAAGTGATGTAAATTTCACAAGGTTTCGAGATCATTATGCATTGTTTACACAAATTCCCAAGAATTAGGGTATAAAGCGTCAATGAGGCGAAACTTATGTTTTCGGAAACCATTTAATGAAACCAAACCTAACGGTGTTTGGTTATATCTCTTGGATCATGAAAATGAAAGTTAAATGGGTTAAATGAGCTCAAAATGAAAGATATTGCGTTTTAAAAGGTTCAGGGGGTGAAAATGCCGTACTTAGTATCTCCTTGGATTGTCAAAGGCTCGCCATGAGGAGTTCTGACAACCACTTGCTTCTTAGCACAAACGATCTGGGCTTGGTTGCGAGACAACCAATCCATGCCTATTACTACATCGAAACCGGCTAATTTCAAAGGAAGTAAAGACAATGGAAAAGAGTGGTTCCTAATGGATATAACACATCCATCTAACATGGTTGACGCTGTTTCTAAGGTACCATCAGCTAATTCCACCTCATATATCACACTTAAGGTTTTAACAGGTAAATTCAGCAACTTACAAAATTTATTATCTACAAATGACTTATCAGCTGTTGAATCGAATAACACTCTTGCATAAACATCATTTATGAGGAAGGTACCTGTGATCACATTGTCGTCCTGAATAGCTTCCTTCGCATCCATCCGGAAGACCCTTGCATTGGTCTTTTTCCCATTCTCAGTCTTCTTTGCAAGTTTCGGGCAGTTGGACTTGATATGCCCTTTTTCATTGCAGCTATAGACGTAGCATCCTTGATTTTCTTACAGTCTAGGGTCTTGTGCTCAGAAGACTTGCAAATCCCACATGCCCTTGGTTGTGACTGGGATTTCGACTCATATCTGCACTTCCCGAAGTGCTGTTTCTTACAGATCTTACATTTGGGTTTATCACCCGACTGAAGACCATCTTTCTTAGATCCAGAACTCTTTTTGTGGTCATTGTTTCCTCTATGTCTCTTATCCGATCGCCGTGAGCTATCATCCTCACGCTTCCTTTTTTCAGCATCAGTGTTTCTCAGTGATCTCTGCCTGACCGCGTCCAGAGTAAGAGATAATGCTATATCAGCTGCAGACCGGAAGGTAGCTGGTCTGGAGGCTTTCACACTGACCTTAACTTCTGGGGCTAAACCCCCGATGAAACGAGCTATCCACTTGGGTTCCGGCGTCACAAGGTAAGGAACAAACCTTGACATTGTATTGAAACTGGTAAGGTAGGCTTTACAGTCCAGGTTCTTCATAACCAAAGACAAGAAATCAGATTCAATCTTTTCAACCTCATGCTGAGGGCAGTAGTTTTCCTTAATCAACGTCACAAACTGATCCCATGACAGATTGTACAATGGGATTTTTCCGGTAGCTTGGATTAATCACCTCCACCAAGCTAATGCCTCGCCTTTGAATAACTGAGATACGAACTTTACCACATCCTTATCAGCGCACCCGCTGATATCAACCACGGTGTCCATTTCGTCTAACCAAGTCATGCAGTCGACAGCTCCTCTTTCCCAAGTAAAGTCTCTCGGTTTGCATGAGACAAAATACTTATATGTGCAGGACTTACCACGCGGTTCCTGCTTATGCTCAATCTTCTTTGATGGGACACTTTGCTGATTTGAAGAGTGACGATCGTCATCGTCTTTCTTTGGCTCTTCCTTCTTGGAGGGTGGCTTGCTGTGAGCCTCAGAATGGGTCTTAGGCTTGGAATGGGGTACTGATTGAGCTCTGCTTTGAGTACCGCTCGACTCACTATACTGCCTATCCAAGGCTTTTGTAACAGCATTGTCAATTAATGCTTGGAGCTCTGCACCAGTTACATTGATCCTGGTGGCGTCATGATTCTCCCTTGGCCGACTGTTGATCTCATCCGAGTCAGCCATGTAGTTTGAACTGTTACATAAGATATTGACAATAATTTATTTGGGAGTTTATTAAGGAATCGTCTTTTATGTCAATTCATTAACCATGGTAAACATAGACCATATTTGGTTAATTTGCTAATCATAGTTATTTAGGATTTTTATTATAATTTATCCTAATTATAAAACAATAACAGTATTATTAGTAGCACAAAAGGCCTAGTCACAAGGACATTTTTAAATCATAAGCCATGATTTCAGAGAATCAAGGCATGAAGGTTTGAACATAGTTCTACCTTTTTCTGACAGGGAGTCGTAGACTACTACTGTCTTTTGTCTTATATGGCAATGAGTATGGCCCGTAGGCACTACATTACCAATGGATGGTCAACATATGATCATCTTAATTGATGATTTAAACCCATGATTTATAGATCATTAAGTTAGGTTAGGAACCTTTTGAAGAATCCTATTATAAGAATGACGTGTGTGATTTTAACGAATCACGTCTGCCAGGAGCGTTAACATGTTTTCAGATGTTAACAGGGATTCGAATCTTTTAAACAGGTCTTACCATCTTGGCCAAGTCTTATAATGACATGCAGGCTAGGTTATACCTTTAAGATTCTTATTTAATATTTAATAGGCAGATTTTTTTTTTTTAAAAGGAATGACTTTTGATTTATTTATTTCATGTATAATATATTTATGCATATAATGACAAAAATGAAATTTTTAAATTTAACATTCCATTAAACATTAAAAGAAGTACACATTGCCCTAAACGGGACTTTTAACAGAAATAACTTACCCACACAGGAGCTAAACTGAAATACAAGTCCTCGCAGGGACTGATTACTAAAATAGGTGTCCACGCAGGGACTAAGTACATAGATAAATGTCCACGCAGGGACTTGATTGAAATAAGGAAATACGACAATACATATAGGGATTCAATGATCCCTCTTCTTCTTTCCTTTTAATAAGCTTGCTAAGCCCTTGAGGAATCCTCTGTTGTTCCTACGCTCTTCTTGAAATTCTCGTTCCACCCTGTTTAGCCTGTGGAGGATTTCCTCCTGTTCTGGTGGGGAATACCATGGCGGCTGTGACTGGTGCTGAAACGGAGGTTGAGCAGTTGTTTGATACCCACGAGTTGGGTATCCCACTCCCCAGGGGGTTCCATATGGTCCTTCAGGATGAAGGGCGTTGTAGTTGGCTGCTACAAGGTATGGGTCGGCTTCAGCATAATTGTAATTAGTGTGAGCCGGCTGCTCAAATGGATTATACGCCATGGAACAGGCGTATGTACATATTGGATTACCAAATCCGAATGGTGGCGGTGGTGGTGCAACTGGTGCAGAATTCACCACTGAAACTGGGTTTGAAGGCCCACCCATTTGTGGGTCTTCATGCAGTGGCGGATAGTGACTGCCACTTGAGTGATGGGGGGTGCTAAAGTGAAAACCCCCTCCTCGCACGGATATTCGTGCGCCTGTTCTCCTACGCCTTGGTGGTTCTGGAGGTGCTTGATGAACTGGCGGCAGTGGAGGCGGTGGCGTGACTGCCACGAAACACGAATCCTTGGAGGGATCCTGCTGCTGCTGCTGTGGGTTATGAGAGGGTGTAAAATACCACTCATACTGGTTGAACCTCGCTTGGTAACTGTCTGGACCACCGTAGGGTGATCCGTGGAAGGATGATCCATCAGAGATCTCGATGGGATGGTTGGGGGTTCCGGTTGCAGGCTCGACGGGATCCGTGTCCTCGTCCATGTCCATTGCATGGTCTCCCGAGAAATGGTCTTCAGGTCCTAGTGGGTTAAAACCCACTAGTTCTTCAATATAGTTTGCCGTGTTGAACCGGCCCTGAAAGACAGGAGTGGGGTCGCCAAAGGAATGGTGCGAAAGGGATCGCTGCAACGGCAAGAAGGAGTGGCGTGAGTCATCGGGCTCGTTTTCTTATTGCGGCCAAAAGGAGTGACGATAAGGAGGTGTTGAGCTAATCGAGACAGATCGCCTAGCGGGCTCCAGGTTGGTCCTCCAGTTCCCCTGAGGATCGGCACTCATAGTAGTAGAAGGAGTCCGCCGGTGTGAAGGCCCGGCTTCGTGATCGTTGGGGGCGTTGATCGGCCCCTTACCTCGTCCTCCTCTTCGGAACCTCGGTGGCATTTTTCCTGTCAAAACAGATGAAAGATACAACAAAGAAATATAAAGGACAAAGTTAGAATTAAAAACAGTTTGGATTAGTCCTAAGTTCTTTGTCTAGACTCGAAAATTAGGGATTGTGCAATTGTGTCATTGAGATTAAACACAAAAGGCTAGTGTTTAATTCACTCAATGTTGGCTCTGATACCAACCTGTCACACCCCGATATTTCCACGTTTTACCGGTGGGGGAGTATCGTGACGTAGTTGATATCATCATAGTCAAGCAACACAAATATAAATGCACAGCGGAAGCAAAAGATAGATTCATTCCAACCAAACAAATTGTAATATTTAAGTATCACAAAATAGTTGAAACAGATCCACAGGCGGATCAAATAAAAAGGAAACATTGTTCAACAGTTTTATGTCATCCAAGCTTGCGAGACTTATTGTGGATGCTAGGAGAAAGCCAGCCTATTTCGAGTAGTACCTGCACTTAACCTTTTTGGGAAAATACGTCAGTTTACACTGGTAAATACAATTAACTGACTCATTTTGAAAAGGTTTAATAAAATTGATTTGAATGCACGTGGCACAAACTTTTATAACTTGGAATAATTATTTATACATAAACTTGTAAAAGAATTACATGTTTCTTATGCGTTCAGTAGCCCGGGTTGACACCGGGTTAGAGCTTAATGGACACACCACATGATATAGTCCCGCGGCGGGTTATTCCCGAAACCGGCGGTTATACCTTATTATTTATATATGCACTAACGGGTGTACGCCTACACCCGTGTACTTAGGTCGTGGCCATTTCGTAAAATGATGCCAAGGATATCCGGGACATGGTCATTAACCCCCCAAAGGCTTTAAGCAAACAAAACAATTCAAACAGGTCATTTCAATAAATTAACCATCAAACGATTAAAGATTCAATGCCCGACCAAGCGGTATTTTATATACCGTACCCCAAGCCCGTATAAGGGAAAATAAGTTAAAAGTATTTACCTTTGCAAGTAATAATCAGAAATAGCAAGTGCACGTAGCTTTTACCGGGTCTCCTATTCTGGAACAAAGGTTTATAATAACCTATTAGATTTCTAACGGGTCTTTAATTAAGCCTAAACTTAGACCGGTTAGTTTTGAAAGAAGATACGGTTCAAACGTATGATTAAGCGAAGACCGGAATAGAATGTGGTTTAGACCCGACAAGCTTGGAGACTTGTATAATATGGGTAAACTAAATACATTCTGGATTTTGAGATTAAAATGATAAGGTTTGACCCGTTTCGGCTAATTTATGCAAACTAGTTACATAAACCGAACCAAACGCGCAAGAAGCGTAACGGGTAACCATAAGAGTCATGTACAGGTTTCCTAAGTTAATATGCCTTAAATATGTTGTGATATCAGTAGGATACCTTCCATTATGCCCAAAACGAGTTTAATCTCAATTTAAGCCCCGTAGGGGTATTTTGGTCATTTTAAAGATTATAAAAGAGATTAAATATAATTCTGAGATTCGGGTCTGAATTAATCAGTAAAACAACTTAATTTAACAGGCTATATCAGTTGGTGATAAGTCTTATATGACAAAATGGTTTTAAACCCATACTATGTGTTTAATACGCGTAAAAAGCCGTTTTAAGCGATTTCCGGGTCATAACTGGAAATCTGGTTTTCTGATAAGTTTATAAAGTCCAACATACTTCATTTATCATATAAAATCAGTAGCCAAAGGTTTGGTGTCTAAATGTTATGTAAAACTCATTTTATAAGCAAAAGGGTATAATCGGTATTTACCGAATCAAGGCAATAACCTTAGGTTATGATCAGGTTAAAAATAATTAAAAATCTTCAAAAAATCCCAAAATATTATATTACATCAGTGGGTAAAAGGTTTGGTGTCAAAAATTGGGTTTAGATAGGCTTTACGCTAATTATGCCGTTTAATTAACAAAAAGCTTTCTAATTTCGCTATAGAGCATAACTCCTAATCTAGACCACCAACTGATGTGAAATTTTAGGGACATGTTTATAAATAAGTAACAAATATTATTGTCCTCTCACATTTCCAAATTCTCGTCTTAAGATCAAATGGGCATATTGGTCATCATTAGGCATTTAACGGAAACATCGGACAATCAACGAGTCAAGTAGTATAAACGCAGAGGGTTATACTATCATACAAGCTGGTCCTAACGAAGCTCTAAGGAATTTCTAAATTATGCCAATATGGGTCAGAACTGAAGTCAAAGCAAAAGTCAAAGTTTTGCGACTTTCGGTTCCGAACCGAGCCTAAACAGAAAATTGTCGGATCGAACAAGCTTAGACCAGTTCTTATACTAATTACCAAGTTATATGAGTGATAAAATAGGTTGCGCGCCTTCTAAATTGCTAATTAGGTGTTAATTCGAAAATTATGTTTCTGTTGACTTTTTATAACAAACTTTGACTCGACAAATGATCTAGTTAGAGCGGGAATCAGAGGGTGCCCTTTTAAGGGTTTATTGCCCACATAATTACCAACTTATAACTACTTTTAGTTTGACTAATCACTGGACCATTAGTGATTAATCGTTAAATCAAACCTTAATTACGAAGGTTTGACTTTAAGCTAATTAATTAAGTAAAACACGATTAAGGAAGGTTAAGGAAGCTTACCGAGGTCTAATGCACGACTAATGATGCTTAGGGAGTGGCCTTGAGCTCCAGAAATCTTCAGAAGTTGAGTTGGGAATGGATTATTAAAATTGCAATAATGTGGACCTTTATATAGTGGGTTTGACTGCTCAAGATTGTGCCAAACAAGTCTATGTTGGATCCCTGATCAATCACAAGTGTCCCTAGAGCCTAAAAACCCTTTTGTGCAGCACATGGTATTGCAAACAAGCAATAAGAGTCGGTTAAACGGGCTGGACAGACACCTGTCCATGTTTTCTGTATCTGGGTGGCTGAGGCGCCCCGCGTAAGGTTCTGGGTAACCTTACGCGCCCCGTATGGAGCCCCTGATCAGGTTAAGCAAGTTTCCACTATTTGCAGTTTTGGTCCCCGGTCCTTCTAAAAGTTGTTTTATCTTTATTTCTTGCATTATAAGCCCTCTAAATTGATTTCTAAGGGCTTCAAGACTTATACCAACTTTGTTAAGTCCTTGGTTACTTTGTGATCACCCGTAAAGCCTTAAATTTCATCGTTGACGCTTTTAACCCCTCGTATACGAATTTTATCATAACTTTCTCATACGATAACGAAACTTGATGAAATTTTTATCATGCATTCTAGTGAGCATAATTAATTGTTACAAAGCTTCGGGTTTGCTAAAAGGTCACTCAGAGGTATACTTTAAACATGTTGACACATTTAACCCCTGTAGTTTGTAATCTCTCACTTTCTTCCACAATTAGCTTCGTATGATCCATGATTCATTCGTTTAAGGGTATAAACATCGTGTAGGGTTATTGTAAAGTATATTTATCCATTATTGACATTTTGAACCCTTATATTCACATACTTTCCTTGTTTGTCAACTTTAGCCCCTTTTAAAGTATTATTTCACACGTTCAAAGCTTATGACACGTGTCAATACATTATAGGACGTGAATTTTCGAGGTGTTACATCCTCACCCCCTTAAAAGAAATCTCGACCTCGAGATTTACTGAAATAAATGAGGGTATTTTTCTTTCATTGTTGACTCTACCTCCCACGTGTATTCGGGACCTCGTCGGGCATCCCACTTTACTTTTACGATCGGTACATGCTTCCTTCGAAGCTTCTTAACCTGTCGATCCTCGATCAACACAGGTTTTTCAACGAACTTCAAGCTCTCATCGATGTGCACATCTGTATGTGGTATGACTAGTGATTCATCAGCTAGACACTTCTTCAGATTGCAGACGTGGAATACATTATGAATACCACTGAGCTCTTCAGGAAAATTTAACTTATAAGCCACTGATCCGACACATTCGATGATCGCGAATGGTCCTATGTATCTGGGGCTTAACTTGCCTTTCTTGCCAAAACGCATTACCCCTTTCCAGGGTGATACTTTAAGTAGTACCTTGTCACCAACCTCAAACTTTAGAGGTTTACGCCTTAAGTCCACGTAGCTTTTTTGCCTGTCCCTGGCAGCTTTGAGACGATCGCGTATCTGCACAATCTTATCTGTCGTCTCTAGGACTATTTCAGGTCCTGTCAGTTGGACATCTCCAACTTCCGCCCAACAAACGGGCGTTCTGCACTTTCTACCGTACAAGGCCTCGAAAGGCGCAACCTTAATGCTGGTATGATAGCTATTGTTATAGGAGAACTCGATTAATGGCAGGTGGTTATCCCAACTACCACCTAAGTCAATCACACACGCACGAAGCATGTCTTCCAAAGTTTGGATTGTACGCTCACTCTGCCCGTCCATCTGAGGGTGGTAAGCCGTACTAAAATTTAAGCGCGTGCCCAAAGATTGTTGGAAACTTTTCCAAAAATGAGATGTGAATCTAGTATCTCTATCAGAGATAATAGACACTGGTATGCCATGCAGAGATACAATCTTATCTACGTACAATTGGGCTAACATGTCGGAGCTATAGGTCTCCTTAATGGGTAGGAAATGTGCTGACTTAGTCAGTCTATCTACTATCACCCATATAGTATCATTTCCTTTCTTTGTCTTTGGCAACTTGGTGATGAAATCCATTGTTACCATTTCCCACTTCCACGTGGGAAGTTCAGGCTGTTGTAGCAAACCTGACGGCTTCTGATGTTCAGCTTTGACTTGCGCACACATCAAACATTTAGCTACATAGGTAGCTATAGACTTCTTCAAGCCTATCCACCAAAAATTTTCTTTCAGATCCTGGTACATCTTGTCAGCTCCAGGATGAATGGAGTATTTAGAACTGTGGGCTTCCTGGAGGATAACATCTCGAAGTCCTCCATAAACTGGAACCCATATTCGTCCATTCAACCTTAGAATTCCGTCCTTGCCATAGGATAACTGTTCTTCGGTTACTCCTAGCTTTTCACTAGGATAGTTAGCTTCCAGCACAGCTTCCTTCTGCGCAGCTAACAACCTTTCATTCAAACTATTCTTTATCTCAATGCTCTTGGCATTGATTCTTATAGGCTTCACTCTTTCCTTTCGACTTAAGGCATCGGCGACTACATTCGCCTTGCCAGGATGGTATCTTATCTCACAATCATAATCATTCAAAGTTTCCATCCAACATCGTTGCCTCATGTTCAAATCCTTTTGGTTAAACAGGTGTTGGAGGCTCTTATGATCAGAATAGATCACACTCTTGATACCATATAAATAGTGCCTCCATAGCTTCAGTGCAAATACAATGGCACCTAACTCCAAGTCATGGGTGGTGTAATTCTTTTCATGCACCTTTAACTGACGTGAAGCATAGGCAATAACTTTGCCTTTCTGCATAAGCACACATCCCATCCCGGTGTGTGATGCATCACAATATACCACAAACTCTTCCATTCCATCAGGCAATGTCAACACAGGTGCATTGCTTAGCTTCTGCTTAAGGATATCAAAGGATTCTTGCTGCTTCGGTCCCCAGTCGAACTTAATATTCTTTCTAGTCAAAGAAGTTAGGGGTGCAGCAATCCTTGAAAAATTTTCAATAAAACGCCTGTAATATCCTGCCAATCCCAAGAAGCCGCGAATCTCTATGGGCGTCTTCGGTTCTTGCCAATTCATGACAGCTTCAACCTTAGCGGGATCTACCTGGATTCCGCATTCACTAACCACATGTCCAAGAAATTGGACTTCACAAAGCCAAAATTCACACTTAGAGAATTTGGCGTAGAGCTTTTCTCGATGAAGCAGTTTCAGAATGCAATGGAGGTGCTTCTCATGGTCAGCTTGACTCTTTGAGTAAATAAGAATATCATCGATGAAGACGATGACAAATTTATCCATATAGGCTTGCAGACGCGGTTCATGAGGTCCATGAATGCGGCTGGTGCATTAGTAAGTCCAAAAGGCATCACTAAGAACTCGTAATGACCATAACGAGTCCTAAATGCAGTCTTATGTACATCTTCATCCTTGACCTTCAGTTGATGATATCCTGATCTAAAGTCGATCTTGGAAAAGTAACTTGCTCCTTGAAGCTGATCGAACAAGTCGTCGATCCTGGGCAATGGATACCGATTCTTAATAGTAACTTTGTTAAGTTCTCGATAATCGATGCACAGACGCATCGAGCCATCTTTCTTCTTCACAAAAAGGATTGGTGCTCCCCAAGGAGATGAGCTAGGTCTAATAAATCCTTTGCTTAACAAATCATCTATTTGAGTTCTCAACTCTTTCATCTCCGTTGGTGCCAATCTGTAAGGCGCTCTTGCAACAGGTGCTGCTCCAGGTATAATGTCAATCCTGAACTCCACTTGGCTATCTGAGGGTAAACCAGGTAGTTCTTCAAGGAATACTTCTGGATATTCAGAGACAATGGGTATGTCTTCGATCTTAGGCTTTGGTTCATCAATAGTTACTTGTGCCATGTAGATAACACAACCCTTCTTCAAACACCTTGATGCCTTGAGCATGGACACTTGCTCAGGCATTCCGTACTTAGTATCTCCTTGGATTGTCAAAGGCTCGCCATGAGGAGTTCTGACAACCACTTGCTTCTTAGCACAAACGATCTGGGCTTGGTTGCGAGACAACCAATCCATGCCTATTACTACATCGAAACCGGCTAATTTCAAAGGAAGTAAAGACAATGGAAAAGAGTGGTTCCTAATGGATATAACACATCCATCTAACATGGTTGACGCTGTTTCTAAGGTACCATCAGCTAATTCCACCTCATATATCACACTTAAGGTTTTAACAGGTAAATTCAGCAACTTACAAAATTTATTATCTACAAATGACTTATCAGCTGTTGAATCGAATAACACTCTTGCATAAACATCATTTATGAGGAAGGTACCTGTGATCACATTGTCGTCCTGAATAGCTTCCTTCGCATCCATCCGGAAGACCCTTGCATTGGTCTTTTTCCCATTCTCAGTCTTCTTTGCAAGTTTCGGGCAGTTGGACTTGATATGCCCTTTTTCATTGCAGCTATAGACGTAGCATCCTTGATTTTCTTACAGTCTAGGGTCTTGTGCTCAGAAGACTTGCAAATCCCACATGCCCTTGGTTGTGACTGGGATTTCGACTCATATCTGCACTTCCCGAAGTGCTGTTTCTTACAGATCTTACATTTGGGTTTATCACCCGACTGAAGACCATCTTTCTTAGATCCAGAACTCTTTTTGTGGTCATTGTTTCCTCTATGTCTCTTATCCGATCGCCGTGAGCTATCATCCTCACGCTTCCTTTTTTCAGCATCAGTGTTTCTCAGTGATCTCTGCCTGACCGCGTCCAGAGTAAGAGATAATGCTATATCAGCTGCAGACCGGAAGGTAGCTGGTCTGGAGGCTTTCACACTGACCTTAACTTCTGGGGCTAAACCCCCGATGAAACGAGCTATCCACTTGGGTTCCGGCGTCACAAGGTAAGGAACAAACCTTGACATTGTATTGAAACTGGTAAGGTAGGCTTTACAGTCCAGGTTCTTCATAACCAAAGACAAGAAATCAGATTCAATCTTTTCAACCTCATGCTGAGGGCAGTAGTTTTCCTTAATCAACGTCACAAACTGATCCCATGACAGATTGTACAATGGGATTTTTCCGGTAGCTTGGATTAATCACCTCCACCAAGCTAATGCCTCGCCTTTGAATGACTGAGATACGAACTTTACCACATCCTTATCAGCGCACCCGCTGATATCAACCACGGTGTCCATTTCGTCTAACCAAGTCATGCAGTCGACAGCTCCTCTTTCCCAAGTAAAGTCTCTCGGTTTGCATGAGACAAAATACTTATATGTGCAGGACTTACCACGCGGTTCCTGCTTATGCTCAATCTTCTTTGATGGGACACTTTGCTGATTTGAAGAGTGACGATCGTCATCGTCTTTCTTTGGCTCTTCCTTCTTGGAGGGTGGCTTGCTGTGAGCCTCAGAATGGGTCTTAGGCTTGGAATGGGGTACTGATTGAGCTCTGCTTTGAGTACCGCTCGACTCACTATACTGCCTATCCAAGGCTTTTGTAACAGCATTGTCAATTAATGCTTGGAGCTCTGCACCAGTTACATTGATCCTGGTGGCGTCATGATTCTCCCTTGGCCGACTGTTGATCTCATCCGAGTCAGCCATGTAGTTTGAACTGTTACATAAGATATTGACAATAATTTATTTGGGAGTTTATTAAGGAATCGTCTTTTATGTCAATTCATTAACCATGGTAAACATAGACCATATTTGGTTAATTTGCTAATCATAGTTATTTAGGATTTTTATTATAATTTATCCTAATTATAAAACAATAACAGTATTATTAGTAGCACAAAAGGCCTAGTCACAAGGACATTTTTAAATCATAAGCCATGATTTCAGAGAATCAAGGCATGAAGGTTTGAACATAGTTCTACCTTTTTCTGACAGGGAGTCGTAGACTACTACTGTCTTTTGTCTTATATGGCAATGAGTATGGCCCGTAGGCACTACATTACCAATGGATGGTCAACATATGATCATCTTAATTGATGATTTAAACCCATGATTTATAGATCATTAAGTTAGGTTAGGAACCTTTTGAAGAATCCTATTATAAGAATGACGTGTGTGATTTTAACGAATCACGTCTGCCAGGAGCGTTAACATGTTTTCAGATGTTAACAGGGATTCGAATCTTTTAAACAGGTCTTACCATCTTGGCCAAGTCTTATAATGACATGCAGGCTAGGTTATACCTTTAAGATTCTTATTTAATATTTAATAGGCAGATTTTTTTTTTTTAAAAGGAATGACTTTTGATTTATTTATTTCATGTATAATATATTTATGCATATAATGACAAAAATGAAATTTTTAAATTTAACATTCCATTAAACATTAAAAGAAGTACACATTGCCCTAAACGGGACTTTTAACAGAAATAACTTACCCACACAGGAGCTAAACTGAAATACAAGTCCTCGCAGGGACTGATTACTAAAATAGGTGTCCACGCAGGGACTAAGTACATAGATAAATGTCCACGCAGGGACTTGATTGAAATAAGGAAATACGACAATACATATAGGGATTCAATGATCCCTCTTCTTCTTTCCTTTTAATAAGCTTGCTAAGCCCTTGAGGAATCCTCTGTTGTTCCTACGCTCTTCTTGAAATTCTCGTTCCACCCTGTTTAGCCTGTGGAGGATTTCCTCCTGTTCTGGTGGGGAATACCATGGCGGCTGTGACTGGTGCTGAAACGGAGGTTGAGCAGTTGTTTGATACCCACGAGTTGGGTATCCCACTCCCCAGGGGGTTCCATATGGTCCTTCAGGATGAAGGGCGTTGTAGTTGGCTGCTACAAGGTATGGGTCGGCTTCAGCATAATTGTAATTAGTGTGAGCCGGCTGCTCAAATGGATTATACGCCATGGAACAGGCGTATGTACATATTGGATTACCAAATCCGAATGGTGGCGGTGGTGGTGCAACTGGTGCAGAATTCACCACTGAAACTGGGTTTGAAGGCCCACCCATTTGTGGGTCTTCATGCAGTGGCGGATAGTGACTGCCACTTGAGTGATGGGGGGTGCTAAAGTGAAAACCCCCTCCTCGCACGGATATTCGTGCGCCTGTTCTCCTACGCCTTGGTGGTTCTGGAGGTGCTTGATGAACTGGCGGCAGTGGAGGCGGTGGCGTGACTGCCACGAAACACGAATCCTTGGAGGGATCCTGCTGCTGCTGCTGTGGGTTATGAGAGGGTGTAAAATACCACTCATACTGGTTGAACCTCGCTTGGTAACTGTCTGGACCACCGTAGGGTGATCCGTGGAAGGATGATCCATCAGAGATCTCGATGGGATGGTTGGGGGTTCCGGTTGCAGGCTCGACGGGATCCGTGTCCTCGTCCATGTCCATTGCATGGTCTCCCGAGAAATGGTCTTCAGGTCCTAGTGGGTTAAAACCCACTAGTTCTTCAATATAGTTTGCCGTGTTGAACCGGCCCTGAAAGACAGGAGTGGGGTCGCCAAAGGAATGGTGCGAAAGGGATCGCTGCAACGGCAAGAAGGAGTGGCGTGAGTCATCGGGCTCGTTTTCTTATTGCGGCCAAAAGGAGTGACGATAAGGAGGTGTTGAGCTAATCGAGACAGATCGCCTAGCGGGCTCCAGGTTGGTCCTCCAGTTCCCCTGAGGATCGGCACTCATAGTAGTAGAAGGAGTCCGCCGGTGTGAAGGCCCGGCTTCGTGATCGTTGGGGGCGTTGATCGGCCCCTTACCTCGTCCTCCTCTTCGGAACCTCGGTGGCATTTTTCCTGTCAAAACAGATGAAAGATACAACAAAGAAATATAAAGGACAAAGTTAGAATTAAAAACAGTTTGGATTAGTCCTAAGTTCTTTGTCTAGACTCGAAAATTAGGGATTGTGCAATTGTGTCATTGAGATTAAACACAAAAGGCTAGTGTTTAATTCACTCAATGTTGGCTCTGATACCAACCTGTCACACCCCGATATTTCCACGTTTTACCGGTGGGGGAGTATCGTGACGTAGTTGATATCATCATAGTCAAGCAACACAAATATAAATGCACAGCGGAAGCAAAAGATAGATTCATTCCAACCAAACAAATTGTAATATTTAAGTATCACAAAATAGTTGAAACAGATCCACAGGCGGATCAAATAAAAAGGAAACATTGTTCAACAGTTTTATGTCATCCAAGCTTGCGAGACTTATTGTGGATGCTAGGAGAAAGCCAGCCTATTTCGAGTAGTACCTGCACTTAACCTTTTTGGGAAAATACGTCAGTTTACACTGGTAAATACAATTAACTGACTCATTTTGAAAAGGTTTAATAAAATTGATTTGAATGCACGTGGCACAAACTTTTATAACTTGGAATAATTATTTATACATAAACTTGTAAAAGAATTACATGTTTCTTATGCGTTCAGTAGCCCGGGTTGACACCGGGTTAGAGCTTAATGGACACACCACATGATATAGTCCCGCGGCGGGTTATTCCCGAAACCGGCGGTTATACCTTATTATTTATATATGCACTAACGGGTGTACGCCTACACCCGTGTACTTAGGTCGTGGCCATTTCGTAAAATGATGCCAAGGATATCCGGGACATGGTCATTAACCCCCCAAAGGCTTTAAGCAAACAAAACAATTCAAACAGGTCATTTCAATAAATTAACCATCAAACGATTAAAGATTCAATGCCCGACCAAGCGGTATTTTATATACCGTACCCCAAGCCCGTATAAGGGAAAATAAGTTAAAAGTATTTACCTTTGCAAGTAATAATCAGAAATAGCAAGTGCACGTAGCTTTTACCGGGTCTCCTATTCTGGAACAAAGGTTTATAATAACCTATTAGATTTCTAACGGGTCTTTAATTAAGCCTAAACTTAGACCGGTTAGTTTTGAAAGAAGATACGGTTCAAACGTATGATTAAGCGAAGACCGGAATAGAATGTGGTTTAGACCCGACAAGCTTGGAGACTTGTATAATATGGGTAAACTAAATACATTCTGGATTTTGAAATTAAAATGATAAGGTTTGACCCGTTTCGGCTAATTTATGCAAACTAGTTACATAAACCGAACCAAACGCGCAAGAAGCGTAACGGGTAACCATAAGAGTCATGTACAGGTTTCCTAAGTTAATATGCCTTAAATATGTTGTGATATCAGTAGGATACCTTCCATTATGCCCAAAACGAGTTTAATCTCAATTTAAGCCCCGTAGGGGTATTTTGGTCATTTTAAAGATTATAAAAGAGATTAAATATAATTCTGAGATTCGGGTCTGAATTAATCAGTAAAACAACTTAATTTAACAGGCTATATCAGTTGGTGATAAGTCTTATATGACAAAATGGTTTTAAACCCATACTATGTGTTTAATACGCGTAAAAAGCCGTTTTAAGCGATTTCCGGGTCATAACTGGAAATCTGGTTTTCTGATAAGTTTATAAAGTCCAACATACTTCATTTATCATATAAAATCAGTAGCCAAAGGTTTGGTGTCTAAATGTTATGTAAAACTCATTTTATAAGCAAAAGGGTATAATCGGTATTTACCGAATCAAGGCAATAACCTTAGGTTATGATCAGGTTAAAAATAATTAAAAATCTTCAAAAAATCCCAAAATATTATATTACATCAGTGGGTAAAAGGTTTGGTGTCAAAAATTGGGTTTAGATAGGCTTTACGCTAATTATGCCGTTTAATTAACAAAAAGCTTTCTAATTTCGCTATAGAGCATAACTCCTAATCTAGACCACCAACTGATGTGAAATTTTAGGGACATGTTTATAAATCAGCAACAAAGATTATTGTCCTCTCACATTTCCAAAATTCTCATCTTAAGATCAAATGGGCATATTGGTCATCATTAGGCATTTAACGGAAACATTGGACAATCAACGAGTCAAGTAGTGTAAACGCAGAGGGTTATACTATCATACAAGCTGCTCCTAACGAAGCTCTAAGGCATTTCTAAATCATGCCAATATGGGTCAGAACTGAAGTCAAAGAAAAAGTCAAAGTTTTGCGACTTTCGGTTCCGAACCGAGCCTAAACAGAAAATTGTCGGATCGAACAAGCTTAGACCAGTTCTTATACTAAATACCAAGTTATATGAGTGATAAAATAGGTTGCACGCCTTCTACATTGCTAATTAGGTGTTAATTCGAAAATTATGTTTCTGTTGACTTTTTATAACAAACTTTGACTCGACAAATGATCTAGTTAGAGCGGGAGTCAGAGGGTGCCCTTTTAAGGGTTTATTGCCCACATAATTACCAACTTATAACTACTTTTAGTTTGACTAATCACTGGACCATTAGTGATTAATCGTTAAGTCAAACCTTAATTACGAAGGTTTGACTTTAAGCTAATTAATTAAGTAAAACACGATTAAGGAAGGTTAAGGAAGCTTACCAAGGTCTAATGCACGACTAATGATGCTTAGGGAGTGGCCTTGAGCTCCAGAAATCTTCAGAAGTTGAGTTGGGAATGGATTATCAAAATTGCAATAATGTGGACCTTTATATAGTGGGTTTGATTGCTCAAGATTGTGCCAAACAAGTCTATGTTGGATCCCTGATCAATCACAAGTGTCTCTAGAGCCTAAAAACCCTTTTGTGCAGCACATGGTATTGCAAACAAGCAATAAGAGTCGGTTAAACGGGCTGGACAGACACCTGTCCATGTTTTCTGTATCTGGGAGGCTGAGGCGCCCCGCGTAAGGTTCTGGGTAACCTTACGCGCCCCATATGGAGCACCTGATCAGGTTAAGCAAGTTTCCACTATTTGCAGTTTTGGTCCCCGGTCCTTCTAAAAGTTGTTTTATCTTTATTTCTTGCATTATAAGCCCTCTAAATTGATTTCTAAGGGCTTCAAGACTTATACCAACTTTGTTAAGTCCTTGGTTACTTTGTGATCACCCGTAAAGCCTTAAATTTCATCGTTGATGCTTTTAACCCATCGTATACGAATTTTATCATAACTTTCTCATACCATAAGGAAACTTGGTGAAATATTTATCATGCATTCTAGTGAGCATAATTAATTGTTACAAAGCTTCGGGTTTGCTAAAAGGTCACTCAGAGGTATACTTTTAACATGTTGACACATTTAACCCCTGTAGTTTGTAATCTCTCACTTTCTTCCATAATTAGCTTCGTATGATCCATGATTCATTCGTTTAAGGGTATAAACATCGTGTAGGGTTATTGTAAAGTATATTTATCCATTATTGACATTTTGAACCCTTATATTCACATACTTTCCTTGTTTGTCAACTTTAGCCCCTTTTAGAGTATTATTTCACACGTTCAAAGCTTATGACACGTGTCAATACATTATAGGACGTGAATTTTCGAGGTGTTACACCTGTAGAGACCTAATTTCATCCTCTAACACCTGTAATCATCTGGGGAAACCTGAATTCACTATAAATAGGCCTTTAAGTTCAGCATTTTCAAATGCTCATTCACACATACTTCACTCTCAACACTCCAAACTTGAGTTCTGGACATCTCTGGGGTTAGCAAGCATTAGGAGAAGATTTCCAAGTGTAGAAAAGATAGCAAGGACCCTAAGTAAGAGTTTTAATCCCTGCTTAGTCCATTTAATTAGCTTAAAAACCAAAAAGTCAAACATATCGTAATTAAGTTTTGACTTTCGGTTTAATCATAAATGGTCCAGCCACTGATCGAAATAAAATTGGTTATGGAACCATATTAAGGTAGCTGACTAACCCTTAAAAGGGCACCTCCTAATTATTTCGTTTGACTAGTTAATTGTCGGGTTAAACTAGTTAGTCAAAAAGTCAAACTGGACGGAAACTTTAAAAATAATTTAAACTAATAAAACAGAGGTTCTAAATTATATTTTAACATTCTAATGACTTGGTAATTAGTATTAGAACATGTTTAATCAGGTCTAACCCAACACTTATCAGTCTAAGGTCAGTTTATAACCGAAAGTCGCAAAAACTTGACTTTTGCTTTGACTTTCAGTTCTGACCCGTTTAAGCTTAATTCTTCGATGTTTTAAGCTTCCATTAGGACCATATTATATAGTAGTGTAACCTCCTGGAGTTATATTGCTTGGTCCTTATTGGTTTGAGTTATATGCTCTTGTTTGTTAATATGCTTATAAATGCCGTAAATGCCCTTTTGACACATAAATGAGATTTTTGAGATGTGAGAGGACAAAAACCTTTGTTACTGATATATAAGCTTGTCCCAAAAATTTGACATCAGTTCTTGGTCTCATATAGGAGTTATGCCCGATATCGTAATTAGAAGCTTTTTTGTTAATTAAATTGCGATATCTTGCATAAGTCATGTTTAACTTAGATTTTGAACCAAAACTCATTACCTACTGTTAAGATATTATTTTTAAGGAATATTAAGATTTTTGGTCAGATTATAATCTGTTTAAATCATAGAGTTCTTGTGTAATTCGGTAAATGACGATAATACCCTTTTCATGCAAAAAATGAGATTTACAAATGATTTGAATGCCAAATCTTTTCCTACTGATTTTATACATTAAATAAATTATTTTGAGCATTTAAAACTTATCAAAATCTCAGATTTACATAAACATCTTGATTATCGTCAATTAGCGAGTTTTACACTATTTAGGTGCATAGCATGGTTTAAAACCATACTTAACATCAAGGACTTGTTACCTACTGAATTTTTAAACAAATTTCAATATTATTACAGTAGGTATAAGTAATAAACTCAGGTTTCCAAAAATGTCCCTAAAAGCATATGTGAAATGACCAAAATGCCCTTTCGGGGCATAGTTTGGCCATAAATGGTAAACCTCACATATATGTAGTATCTTACTGATGTAATAATATAAATTAAATATTTTTACTGATTTAAAAAGACCAGAACCTCAGTTTATTTTAAAATCTCTTTTATAATCATTAAAATTACCAAAATGCCCTTACGGGACTTAAATTGGTTTTAAATACTTTTTGGGCATATATGTTAACATCCTACTGATGTATTAACATATTTTAAGCATAATAACATTTAAGACCTGTATATAATTCATTTGGTTACCCGTTACTCGTTTATGCGTTCGGATCGGTTTATGTGACTAGTTTACGTAAAATAGCCGAAGCGGGTTTAACCTTATCATTAAATCCTCAAATTCCAGAATGTGTTTAGTTTACCCATTTTATACAAGCATCCAAACTTGTTGGGTCTAAACCACATTCTATTCCGGTCTACGCTTAATCTAGCGTTTAGAACCGTAAAGTTTCTTCCTAGCTAGCCGGTCTAAGTCTTTAACTTAACTAAAAGACCCGTTAGCATCCTAGTAGGTTATTAAACCTTCTATACAGATTAGTAGCATCCAGTAGAAGGTACCATCATAAAGCTTTAGGATTTTACGGCTGAGTTACTTTTCACATTTAGCTCAGGTAAATATTTTTAACTTATTTTCCCTTATACGGGCTTGGGATATGGTATTATAATAATACCACTTGTTCGGGTATGAAATCATTTAATCGGATTGAGATTAATAAATTTACATAACCCGTTTTAATCTGTCTTGTTTGATAACATAAACATTGGGGGTTAATTCGACCGTGTCCTGGATATCCTCTACTCATTTCGTTTGAAAATGGCCACGACCTATGCACGGGGTGTAGCCATACACCTGACAGATGCAAATGCTAAAAATATAAACCCACATGTGGGGATAACTCCTTTGTGGGTTCTATAAGTGGTGAGTCGGTTAATCATGACCAGCTTCCAACCGGCCCCAATTGTATGACAAACATATAAATCTGTATACAAGATTATCTTTAAATAATTGTCTCGAGTTATAAATGATCTGTGCCTTATGCACCTAAATAAATTTTCAAAAATACTTTTCAAATGAGTTAATTGTATTTACCAGTGTAAACTGGCGTATTTTCTAAAGATTGATTGACAGGTACTTCACGTAAATAGGCTGGAGCTACTAGGTGTCATATAAGAGGATCTTGCAAATCCCTAGATACCTGGAGTCTGTTATTTTCTGTTTCTTGTATTTTATTTATGAGCCGCCTGTGGATCTTATTATAATCCAGTCTGTATATTCTTTCGTCGAACACTCAGACATTATGGTTTGTAATAGTTTATTCACCAAGCCTTCCGCTTTGATATTATATTGTGTGTTTTGACTATGATGATATCAACTACGTCACGATACTCCCCGCCGGGCCCACCGATAATATGTGGAAATATCGGGGTGTGACATTAACCTCTCTAGTTCAAGTTTTATTAGTTAAATGACCAAAAGTCAAAGCCGTCGTAATTAAGCTTTGACTTAGTGATTAATCACTAATGGTCCAGTCATTTTTCGAATTGAAAGTGGCTATGAGTTGGTAATTATGTGGGTAATAAACCCTTAAAAGGGCACCCTCTGATTTCCACTCTAACTTGGTCAATTGTCGGGTCAAACTTAATATTAAAAAGTCAACAGAAGCTATCTTTGCAAATACATGCATAGCTAACAATGCAGAGGTTATGGCACCTGTTTTAACACTAATATAACTTGGTAATTAATATAAGAACATGTCTAGGCATGTTCAACCCGACAATTCTGAGTTTAGGCTCGGTTCGAAACCGAAAGTCGCAAAAGAAGACTTTTGCTTTGACTTTCAGTTCTGACCCGATGTAGCTTGTTTTAGATATGCCTTAAGGTTCCTTTAGGACCATGATATAAGTTAGTAAAACCCTCTGAGGTTATACTACATGGTTCCTTATTAATCCGATTCATTTGCATGTTTCCGTTAATTGCTTAAATGTTGACCATTATGCCCTTTTGATATTAAAACGAGATTTTTGAAAATGTGAGAGGACAAAAACCTTTATTACTGATTTATAAACATGTTCTAAAAATTTGACATCATTTTGAGGTCGAAATTAGGAGTTATGCTCGATATCGTAAATTGAAGCCTTTTTATTAATTAAACGGCATTTTTGGCATAAAACCTATTTAAACCCAAATTTTGACATCCAACCTTTTACCCACTGATGTAATATAATATTTTGGGATTTTTGAATATTTTTATTAATTTTTAAACTGATCATAACATGGGGTTCTTGCTTTGATTCGGTAATTGACGGTTATACCCTTTTTACTAATAAAATGAGTTCTGCATAACATTTTGATACCAAATCTTTTTCTACTGATTTCATATGTTAAATAAAATATTTTAAGCCTTCTGGACTGATAAAAATCTCAACTTTTCTTATATAACCCAAAAATCGGCTAAAATCAACTTTTTACGCGTTTTAAACACATAGTATGGGTTAAAACTATGTTTAACATTTAAGACCCATTACCTACTGATGTTTTAAGTAAATTTTGATATATTAACAGTAAGTAAAAGTTTTGTACTCAGATTTCCAAATTTGACCCTTAAAGCTTATGTGAAATGACCAAAATGCCCCTACGTTGCATAGTTTGGCCATAGATGATAAATTTCACATATGTTTAATATCTTACTGATATAACCTACAAAAATAAATATTTTTACTTATCATTTTAGACCAGAACCTCAGATTGTCATTTAACCTTTTTTATAATCTTTAAAATGACCAAAATACCCCTACGGGGTTTAAATTGATTTTAAATTCGTTTTGGGCATAATGGAAGGTATCCTACTAATATCATAACACATTTTAAGCATATTAACTTAGGGAACCTGTTCATGACTCTTTTGGTTACCCGTTATGCATTTTACGCGTTCGGTGCGGTTTATGTGACTAGTTTGCATAAATTGACCGAAACGGGTGAAACCTTATCTTTTTACCTCAAAATCCAGAATGTGTTTAGTTTACCCATATTATACAAGTCTTCATCCTTGTCAGGTATAAACCACATTCTAATCCGGTCTTCGCTTAATCTTGCGTTTTGAACCGTATACCTTTCCTTAAACCTAACCGGTCTAAGTTAAAACTTAAATAAGACCCGTTAGGATTCTAATAGGTTATTAAAAACTTTCGTTCCAGATTAGGAGCCCGGTAAAAGCTATCTGTACTTGCTTGATTGATTTACAGCTGGGAATAAATTTATATTTTTGCTCAGGTAAATACTTTTAACTTATTTTCCCTTATACGGGCTTGGGGTACGGTATATAAAATACTGCTTGGTCGAGTATTGAATTTTTAATCATACGAAGGTTAAATCATTGAGATAACCCGTTTAATCTGTTTTGTTTGTTTTAAGCGTTTGGGGGGTTAATGACCATGTCCTGGATATCCTCGGCTCATTCATTGAAATGGCCACGACTTAAGCACAGGGTGTAGGCATAAACCTGCCAGTGCGTATGTAAAATGATATGCATGCTTGTTCGAGAATAACTCGCCATGGGTTATATTATGTAGTGTGTCTATTAATCTTTAACCAGGTATTCAACCCGGGCTACTAACCGTATAACAAACATATAATTCTTTTACAAGATTATTTTTAAATAATTATCCCAAGTTATAAAAGGATATTTGTGCCTTGTGCATTAAATCAAATTTTTTATAAACATTTTTCAAAAGAGTCGGTTAATTGTATTTACCAGTGTAAACTGACGTATTTTTCAAAAAGGCCAAGTGCAGGTACTAAGCGAAATGGGCTGGCTACTCCTAGCATCGAATAAAGAGTCTTGCAAGCTTTAGATGTTTAAAAATCTGTTGAACAATAATTATGTTTATCTTTTGGTCCGCCTGTGGATCTCTTTACATTCCGTTGTAATACTTTATGTTACTTTCATTCGGTTTGTAATATTTTTACTTTAGACTTCCGCTGTGCATTGAACTGTGATTATTTGTCTATGATGATATCAACTACGTCACGATACTCCCCACCGGGCCCACCGGTAATACGTGGAAATATCGGGGTGTGACAAAAAACAAGTTTAACATTTCATTTTATACATAACATAACCAACCAAGCAAACACAATAGGCTAAAACGAAACTTTTGGAGAAAACCCCACCCTTGCGTCACGCGAGAGCCAAGAGAATCCCTTGTCGCGAGAACCCCAAAATCACAGCATGTTGTTTTGTGATCCGAATTTCACTTGTTTTAACCATCTTCTAACTCCCAACTACTAACCACTTCATTAAAATACTTAACCCGAATCCTTACCTTTAAAACAAAGCCTCCCACACCTTCATTTCACTTTTGGTACTCTCTAATCACTCTCAAAACACCTCAAAACTTCCAGATCTTGCAACTTTGGGCAGAATAGTTCCAAGTGCAAAAGTGAGTTTCAACTCACTTTCTTCATCTCTTCTTCATGAATTCTTGATTTTCCTTCTTTGGGATAACCTCTAGGAGTGTTACCACAAGTTTACCATGGTAAACCAAGTTGGTACATCACCATTTTGAGGACCAAATTTAGGTTCATTTTCTGTTTTGTTTAAACTTTTTTTTCAAACAATGTTCATCCTACTTCATCTTTTAGAACATCTTTAAGTTGCCAACAATTCCCTTTGTTGGGTGGGTTTGGATTGAAGTTTTTTCTAGAAAAGTTAGCCATATTAGTTTACTTTCTATCAAATCTAAGTCACCAAGTAGCTTCCAAGCACACAAAGTGAACAAACTACATCAAGTCTCCAATCATAACCATGTTTGGAAGCACTTGTCTAGTTGAACTCACTTGGCTAGTTGGTGAATTAGATAAGTTAGTTAAACTCTTGTACATATATTCATGACCATCGAAATCATCTATGTGGTGATTTGTGCATTGGTAAAACTATAGGGTTAAAGGATTCATCCTACCCATGCATGAAAATACATGACATATACTTGACTATAATATATAATATAACATATAATATACACTCCAAAAACCTAACCATGATGTCAACCAACCTCATGATTGAATATTAGGTGACAAGGTGGAGATTATCTTAGTCCTTAGACTCCTCATTTTGGGCTTCCAATGAGTGAAACACTCATGAAAAACACTAACTAAAAATGGTGTCTAAATGAGTATCTAAGCAAAGTTAATTTTTTTGTATTTTCATAATTATGAATTCCCGTATACGTTACCGTCATCAAACTCCATGAACTCACACACCTTTGTTGTCACACCCGACCCGTATCGGATATTGTACCGGGCATGATGATTGCCCATAGCTCATGACGTTACCAATCGTTTTGACACTTTAAGCACAACCATTTTAAAATGTCACATATCATAAAAGTATTCAAATAGTTCATACAATGTTCAAAATACAAAACATATGGCAAAGTTTCTGTTTATTTTTCTAAGGTCCGTCCTACGTGTCCTCTTCTCCTGATCCTCACACTTGATTACCTGCATCACGTTAGAAAAAATATAATTTTGGGTCCACAAATATTTTGGTGAGAAAAAATATAAGTTTTATATTTATTTTAGGAAAAATTCTTTTAACATGCTTTTAAAGGTTAGTATAAGGATGAAATGTAACATGAATAATATTCAACAACATTCAAAATATGCATATAAAGCAACGAATAAAATAACTAAACGACTAAACGAGACTCGAGCCCTGAAGAACGAATCTAAGACTGTGGCGATACTAGGCTACACCATGGCCGTAGGGAACCTAGTCAGCCGTGGATCCACATGACAAGATAACATGTAATAGACTGACATGACATAGCAATTAAAAACACATATAGACATCCATATATTAACACGTTGAAATATAGCATGCTACTGATAAAACAAATCAAGATTTTGTATAACATGATGCACCCCAAAATTTATAAAAATAAAAGGGGAAGAATAGAAGAAATCACTCATTGGTTGCGAAGAATTGTTCAACGAGAATTACCACACGAAAGGAATTGATAGAATCTAAAAATAACAACTACCCTAAATATAAATCAACAACGTCTAAACAACTGGAACGATAAAATTGGGACAAGTGATTCGGGTTCTTGATTTAGGGACTTTTTGTATATTCTAGTTTATAAACCATAATCCTAAAAATAAGATTATATTAATAGTCAAGACTAATAATTATGATTATGACAAGATTAATATATACACACACAAGTCTAAAATTTATATAATTAAGGATTGGGTAGAGCTAATTTATACTATTTATTCCTAACACTATATATATATATATATATATATATATAGACCTATTTCTAGACTTATAAATTAATTAATCCAAAATTTGATAATTAACTTATAGTGCAAATAAAACATTTCATGTATTTTTATATTTATGCTTATATTAAAAATATTCGTTTGGCCAATTTAATAACGATAATATTCAAATATATATATATATATATATATATATATATATACATGTATATATATGTATATGTACTTAAATCCTAATTCTTAAAATCGTCAATTTATGAAAAATACCCAAACTTGTAATTTTATAATTTAAATGGACATTATTATTAAATAATCACCAAAAGTTATATAACGTATAGAAAAACTCCATGTTATTATTATCTTCCAAAATTATTAGAAAATATTACTCAAATGCCTAATTTTTATAGGATTTCTTATTATATAAATAATAGTAAAAAATCTATAATAATTCCTATTGAATTCCAAAATTTCTCAAAAATTTCACTAACTATTCTAACATGATTCTAATCAGTGTCCTAAAGTCAATTTCACAAAAAAAAAAACATGCTTCTAGAATTAAAAGCCCCAATTCAAGAACTTAAGAACCCTAGAGATGAAGAAACAAAATTCGTACAGATTATGCCCTCTATCACAGAAATGGATAGAGGGGTTTTGTAGAGCTCGAAAAAAATAATGAGATTGGGCTTTTGAATTACCTAAGTTGGTAGGAATTGAAGGAGACATCGTCCGAACAAGTTACGAGCCCTAATTCATTCTTCGCCTGAATTCGTGTTGTACGATCGATGTTAATAGATACAGCCAACGGGGTTTTGTGTGGAATAGTCAATAAAATCGAATGGTATTAGTTTCATTAATAAATTTTATGATTTGAACAAAAACCTAAACATGTTCAAGATGTCTTTAATGGTGATTAAGGTTAGTATAAATTCAATCAGTTAAACGAATAATCAAACGTTTTGGGTGCCTAAATCATTAACCCTTATTAATAAGTCTCAAAAGAACAAAAATGAAACTTAAACATCAATTAAGATCATGGGTTTCGAACAGGTTGTGCAAGAAAAAGAAATCATCATGTTCTTTTTTCTGTTTGAGCATGGGAGAAGATGAATCGTCGGGTGTTAAAAATATAGCGATTCGGGTGGTTATCAGAAAAGACAAAGTGTTGTAGTGGTTTGATTGTTCATTGTTAAGGATTACCCAGGTGGACACCCGGTTCGAATCCCGACTCCACCCTTTTGTATTCTTGATTCACTTTAAGTTTCGGCAATATACCATAAAGCCCTGATGTTTACAAGATTTGCTAACTTATTTAAACTAGAATAATAAACCTAGTTAATGTCTTTCCTTTATAGATTTAACTAACCAACTAACCTATTTAACTTTTTAACCTCTTATAGAAAATAACTAACTAGGTTGACTGAGTTGACTAACCTAGTTAGTTGATTTGTTTGTTTTAGAGTTTCCATTATTCACAGAACCAATCCCTTAATTTATAACTTAATATAACTAACAAGTGTAACCCTGTTAAGGCTTCCCTTTTGTAAATTTACCCGAGCTAACTGAAAAAGGTCTTTATACGTTTAATGATTTAGTCTGGTTTCGACCAAATTCGATGTGTAACGATAATTAACTAATAAAATATTGAAAATAATAAAAATTATTAAATTATTATTTTTGTTTATCTTAAAAAGGGTCTGGTTTTACATTACGCGTCGGTTTTCTGAGGTTCGATTTTGACGAATGTTACATTTGTTTATCCTTTTAGGATAATTTGGTGAATTCCATCCTTCAGAAATCAACTCACTCGCTCTTTGTGGATTTATCTTCGCAAAACGTGAGTATACTTGACCCATTTTACTTTTAAATTCACTTTGGGTTGCAACATGTATAAATTATTAAACGTGCGAATACACACAATCAATCTTATGCAAACACTCAATCTACTAAACATGCTACTTGTCATACAATATGTTTATACATGCTAGAATACTTTTATGCATGCTATTTGTCATTAACTTCGCATGCCTACCTTAACATGTATAACGCTGTAGGAGTAGCACACCACCCATTTTGTGGTCATTGTTAAGTATTCAATCGAAACGGTCTTGTTCACTTCAGTGAGGAGATTACGTTAGTAGATGCTTTGGTTTGACCTATAGTTGATGCATGCTAGTATGATATATAATGTGTACAAAATTGCCATGTTGGATTTGAGACTTGTTACTTATATGATATGTAGACCAAACTTGTATGCTCATCGATCCTTTATGTGTTGATGGATAATTTAATGCATGTTGCAGGAAATGTATGATGATGCTCATAAATCTACTTAGGATGGATTTAGAAACGCACCAATTTTATTTATGTATTCCTTTATGTTTTGTCTTGTTACATTGCTAGTTGTTGTAATTTCTTTTGAACAATATATCTAACAAGGTTATGAATGAAATGAAAGTTTGGATTATTGAACTATTGTCACAATTAGTACGTTGTGATGTTTTGAGCAATCCCGTTCGTCACACTCTGATGTTTCTGCCATCAGTTGGGGGTGTGACAATACTTCTTTATAAAGAGCAAGAAAGATGAGATCCAAGTGATGGTGTTGTCACTAGCAAATGGGTTGGAAGAAACATGATGAGTGAACTCATATATGTAGAGGTCAACTAGGTAACCCTAATAGGTTTACTGAATGTGAGCCTATTTACACAATAGGTTTAACACCGTCTATTGCATGTAGAAAGTGGGCATTGTTCTACCGACATCACACGGAAACAATAATATACCATATATTGCGCTTAGACACTAAATATTTCCTGACTTCCTAGATAAAATGGCTTATTGTTGTCGTGGCTCATCATACGTTTTTTGTTATCCAACCCGCTAAAGAAAATAGGCATGCAAAGTGCACATGTTGATGTATTTATTTTAGAAAATCTAGAAATTGTTGTTAGAAAAGTTATATATTTTAAGCCCATTAGTGTCAATCTATACACTAGTCTGACAAATTGCAAAAATATTGGACATTAAGTTCGATTCGTCTAATAGCATGAAGAACAAATTAATGTGTCTTTATTTTACTTTGTATTTAAAAATACGCTAATAATATTAGAATAATTTATTATGATTATAATAGTATAGATATTATTATAATTATTATTATTGTTATTGTTATTGTTATTATTATTATTAATATTATTATTGTTTTACCCAGCTGTTACCCCAGCGAGTCTCTCGTGTGGGGGCAGTATGGTTTCCGGGCGAAGGTCAGTCAGAGCGGCAGCCGGGGCCCGATAGAACATCGCGTCTGCGAAAGCTGGGCTGACGGGTAACCGTCCTAGACGGGAACCCGGTGACCAATGGTCAGGTACATGTTGAAAGTCACCCTTCAAAAAAAAAAAAAATTATTATTGTGGTATTAATTTATGATTATAATAATAATAATATTATTATTATTATTATTATTATTATTATTATTATTATAGGAATTAGTACTTCAAGTAAGTGGTGAACCATCGCCGACAAGAATTATCATCATAGCATAGGTACCTTTTACCTTTTGAGAAATGAGAATAATATACTATTGATTTCAATATCTTTGTGACAAGGTTGATGTTTTCAAACTTAAAAATGACAATCGTAATTTGTTTAAAACACGAATTAGTTGATTTTATACAACTGTATTTTAAAATCTAATTCTTTTGATTACCGTAAGATAAATAAAATTTACATAAATAAAAGTAAGAATATATTTAAAACTTCACTTAAAAAATAAATTTAAACTAATTAATCAACAAAGTCAAGAATTTCCTTTGTTAGAATAGTGAGCCCTAAAACTTTTTATGTTTTTATTGCTTGTATCAAACATTTATTTTATTAACGACATGTGATAATTGAACTCGTTTAAGAAATTTTTTATCTTTTTTTGAACGGCCAACGAATCCTTCAAATGGGCTACTGACGAAATTCATCACATCGGGATGCACTCGTCTCCGAACCGGAGAAAACCCTCACATAGGGCCGAAGCCCGTGAACACTCGCCCAAAGGCACGACAGTGCGGTGAGGTAAAATCCCGCTCATTTCAATGATCGAATAAGCGATCTCCTCCTATTCGCCTAGTCTCCCATCATCACCAGGTGCCGCAGAAAATAATGAGGAGGGCATGATTCAAACCTGGGTACCTTAAAACATCAATACTCTCCCTTACCACTCCACCACCACCTCATTGGAATATTGTGGACTTCACTATCACTGGAACACTTGGACATGTTCATTGACACATCGTATGAATATAGCCCGAAACTTTAATGTCACTGGAACACTTTGACTTACGAACAGTTGATATTGTATGGCAAAAACTATTAGCAATTAAGCTACTTTACAGTCATTTTAAGCATAAAAATAATATAAAAAAACATGCAACTTTTAAAAGCTTTAAATAACATACATTCTAGCTAAAAAAAGGAGATTTTCAATACAACTAGTCTTCAAACTATAAGGGTGAGCGGGGCACTTCTCGGGGAGGGGATCGGTGAGTGAAGTCCCCGAGCGGGAACACCGCCGCCCAGTGGCGAGGCTTGAAAATTTCCACCGGGGGGTCGGAAGTCACCGTACCTAAAAATATATACCTAAAAAAATTATTTTTTTTATAAAACCGGGGGGTCGAAAACGTATATACCTAAAAACTTCTATACGAAACGTACATACATAACACTACTGAGCGAAAAGTTCGGGGGGTCGGGCACCCCCTCCGGCCCCTTCATAGCTGCGCCACTGCCGCCGCCATCAAATCGGGGAGTGTAAGCGGGGAGGGGGAGCGGTGTGTGTTCACCGCACAACCTTTCACCATTTGACCGTTGGGCAACGTTCGAAAACAATAAAAAAAAATCAATTTTAACCTATATAAATAACCAACTTAAATCTATTTTTTTACCACACAAATTCTCAATCTTACTCTAAAAAACTTTCAAATACAACACAAAGCCAAACCGAGCAATGGAGAACCAACCCCGCGAAGCCAAGAAAAAGTCCGTCGGCTCTAACCCTAAGGGACGCGGCTCGCAACCGTCTCGTGGTGGTTCGAGCGGTGCAAGTGCACAACTACAACCACCTTTCGGATATACCTCACAACCCCCGTTTTTTACCAACAACCTTCACACCCCTCCTTTTACAACACCCAACCACAACCCCCTTTCGACTATTTTCAAAATTTGTTATCAATGGAACCTCAATCCCCCGCCTTCGACCCGTATAGTTTTCGTTCCCCACAAGTTCCATCTCCACGAGAAAATGTTGAACGTCCTCTACCTATTCACGAGGAGGACGAGGACGAGGAAGTAGTGCCCGAAACTCAAAATTTGGGTGACTATGAAGATGACACCGGCGACGATGAATATAATGTGGATGAAGACGCCGACAACGAAGAAGATGATACTCGAGGTAAAAAGGAAAAAAATGGAGCGCCAAAATTGGACAAAAGACCAAGAAGAGGCGTTGGCGAACGCGTGGGTACATTGCTCTACCAACAAAAAGAAGGGCAATCAACAAATCCGCGATGGTTTTTGGCGTAGGATTTTAGATCATTATAATGCCACCGTTGGTGGAAGTAACCGGACCGTGCATCAAGTACGGTCTAAATGGATCCCGATGATGACGAAAATAAACTTTTTCAACGGCCTATACCAACAAGCGGTAAAAATTATATTTTTTAACGTTGTATATTTTTTAATTTTGTTTACTAAGTTCATATGTTTTTAACACTTGTTATTTTATAATATGTAGGATCGCACACGAGAAAGCGGGTGTAGCGATCTCAACGTGATGAAAATCGCTTTAAAGGATTTTAAAGATAGATATCCGAGCGGTTTTCAACATGTCGAGGCATGGGAGGTCGTTCGAAAACACGACAAATGGGCCCAAGTCCCATTGTTGGGTGAGGAAGGGGAAGGTTCGGCACAAAAAAGAAAGCCCGTTGACGTGGACCCTTCCATACCCGATATGAACGAAGACCCCTCGCCACAAAGAACACAACGGCGAAACAAGCGTCAAGCGACATCGTCCGAGGGCTCGGCTGAGTTGGCGGCACAATTCAAAGAGTACACCGCCATGAAAGAAGCGAAGCACGCGATTGAATTGGAGGCGATTGAATTGAGGAAGAAAAGATAGTCGGAGGCTGGCGAACTCATAACGGAACAACGCGAGACGATGAGAAACTACGCGCACGATCGAGATATGAAAACATTCCTCAAGCCGCACGACGATGCTCCGCCGGAAATGTTGCCATTCAACCTCGCCCGAAAGCGCGAGATCGCTAACAAGTACGGGTGGCCGTGCAATTTCTAAAATTTTTATGTAGTATTGCGATGTAATTTTTATTTTATTAAATGAAATGTAATTTTTTATTTTATGAAATTATTATGTTTTACTTTTTATAAAAATATTTTCTTAATTAAAAAATAAAAAAACAAGTCCCCTAAGAGAGGAGTGCCGCCATCAAATTGAGGGTGTGGGGAGAGTTGACGTGGCGCGTGCTGATTGGTTTTTTGCAAGAGATGTCACTACCCTAAGAGAGGAGTGCCCCTCTCACCCTAATTTATAACTTTTTCCTGTAATAGGCATCCTATAATCCTAGCAATCACATTCAAACTCTATACAAAATGCTATTGTTATCTACGTAGAGATCCTACGCTATTGGCTGAGCTTCTAACATATAATCTATTTTATTTTTATGCCATTTTATCAAGTGTGTAGATAGTCACCCCAAAAAAGTGGTTTTTGTCCTTATATGCACACCCTGCAGTGTCGAACTGTGGCCAAAACGTGTCGTTTTGGTCCGATTAACCAGATAAAGACTGACGGGTGTCTGACGGGTCTGTTGACCGGACCAAAACCCCGAGCTTTGGCCGTGTTTTGGTCCTGCAACCAGACCGGGTGTCAGTCTTTTGTCTGGTTGACAGGACCAAAACGCGGCCAATGCTCGACGTTTTGGTCCGGTCAACAGACCCGTTAGAAACCCGTCAGTCTTTTTCTAGTCTTTTTCTGGTTAACCGGACTAAAACGCCGCATTTTGGCCACAGTTCGACACTGCAGAGTGCGCATATAAGGACAAAAAACACATTTTAAGGTGTGTAGATAGGCAAATGAGTGTGCCAATAAGTACACCCTTTTATTTTAATGAGAAACATAGATTTTTTTTTTGGCAAATTGGATTTCCTTCCCCTCCGGCATCCACCTTCCCCCTTTCCCCTCTAGCTCCGATGACCGACCTCATCCCTGCATCAACTTGCCTTCACCTTTCCATTCCTTCCGAGAACCGCCGCCTCCACTGAAACTTCCGGCAGTTATTCCCGGTCACATTCCCAACAGGAACTACCGCCTCCTCACCCTGAAACCGTATCCTTGTAACAACCCACCTCCACCCTGCACTTACCTGGAAACCCAACGGTCACCCTTTTTTTGAATTTCTTACGCGTCATACACCCCCACCTCCCACCTTCGCGTCCAACACCCTCCAACTTCCACCTTCGTGTCCAACACCCTCCAACTCCCACCTTGTCAAACCCCGATATTTACACGTATTACCGGTGGGCCCGGTGGGGAGTATCGTGACGTAGTTGATATCATCATAGACAATTTATCACAGTTTAATACACAGCGGAAGTCGAAAGATAAAAGCATTACAAACGGAATGAAAGTAATATCATTTATTACAAAGACGGTTGTAAAGGATCCACAGGCGGATCAAAGTTAAAAGGAAACATTGTTCAACAGATTTGTAAACATCTAAGCTTGCAAGACTCTTTATTGATGCTTGGAGTAGCCAGCCTATTCCGTTTAGTACCTGCACTTAGCCTTTTTGGAAAATACGTCAGTTTACACTGGTAAATACAATTAACTGACTCATTTTGAAAAGGTTTAAGAAAACTGGTTTGAATGCACAAGGCACAAAATATCTTTTATAACTTGGGATAATTATTTATATATAAACTTGTAAAAGAATTACATGTTCGTTATACATTCAGTAGCCCTGGCTGAATACCGGGTTAAAGATTAATAGACACACCACATAATATATTCCGCGGCGAGTTATTCTCGAACAGGCGGTTATATTATTTTTACATACGCACTGGCAGGTGTATGCCTACACCTCGTGCTTAAGTCGTGCCCATTTCAATGAATGAGCCGAGGATATCCAGGACATGGTCATTAACCCCCAAAGGCTTAAAACAAACAAAACAGATTAAACTGGTCATCTTAATAAATTAACCTTCATATGATTAAAAATTCAATGCCCGACCAAACGGTATTTTATATACCGTACCCCAAGCCCGTATAAGGGAAAATAAGTTAAAAATATTTACCTGAGCAAATTATACAATTTATCCCAGCCGAATACAATCAAGCAAATGCAGATATCTTTTACTAGGCTCCTAAATCTGGAATGAAGGTTTTAATAACCTATTAGATTCCTAACGGGTCTTAATTAAGTCTAAACTTAGACCAGTTAGTTTTAAAGGAAGGTACACGGTTCAAATCGCAAGATTAAGCGAAGACCGGAATAGAATGTGATTTAGACCCGACAAGTTTGAAGACTTGTATAATATGGGTAAACTAAACACATTCTGGATTTTGAAGTGAAAATGATAAGGTTTGACCCGTTTCGGTTAATTTATGCAAACTAGTTACATAAACCGTACCGAACGCGATAAACGCATAACGGATAATCAAATGAGTCATGAACAGGTTTCCTAAGTTAATATGCCTTAAATATTTTGGTCATTTTAAAGGTTATAAAAGAGATTAATTATTAATCCGAGGTTCAGGTCTGAAAAGATCAGTAAAAATATTTAATTTAATAAGTTATATTAGTAGGGTATTGCCTATATGTGAATTTTATCATTTTTAACAAAACTATGCACCGTAGGGGCATTTTGGTAATTTGACATAAGCTTTAAAGGTCAAATTTAGAAATCTGAGTTCAAAAATTTTGGTTACTGTTAAAGTATAAAAATTTACTTAAAACATCAGTAGGTATTAAGTCTTATATGTTTAAAATAGTTTTAAATCATACTATGCGTTTAAAACGCGTAAAAAGTCGCTTTTAAGAGATTTTCGGGTTATATAAGAAAAGCTGATACTTTTTTATCATTCCAGAAGGCTTAAAATATTTTATTTATCATATAAAATCAGTAGCAAAATATTTGGTATCAATATGTTATGTAAAACTCATTTTATTCAAGAAAAGGGTATAACCGACAATTACCGAATCAAAGCTAGAACCCTATGATATGATCAGTTTAAAAATAAATAAAAATCTTCAAAAATTCCAAAATATTGTATTACATCAGGGGGTAAAAAGTTTGGTGTCAAAATTTGGGTTTAGATAGGCTTTATGCTAATTATGTCGTTTAATTAATAAAAAGCTTCTTAATTACGATATTGAGCATAACTCATAATCTAGACCTCAAACTGATGTCAAATTTTTAGGACAAGTTTATAAATTAGTAAGAAAGGTTTTTGTCCTCTCACATTTTCAAAAATCTCGTTTTAAGGTCAAAAGGGCATAATGGTCAACATTTAGGCATATAACGGAAACATGCAAATGAATCGGATAATTTAGGGCCCAAGTTGTATAATCTCAGAGAGTTATACTAATATGAATCATGGACCTAATGGAAGCTAAAGTCATTTCTAAAACAATCTAAATTGGGTCAGAACTGAAAGTCAAAGCAAAAGTCTACTTTTGCGACTTTCGGTTCCGAACCGAGCCTAAATTCAAAATTGTCGGGTTGAACATGCTTAGACATGTTCTTACATTAATTACCAAGTTATATGAGTGATAAAACGGGTTTCATGGCTTCTACATTGTTAATTATGTGTTTATTTGAAAATTAGCTCTCTGTTGACTTTTTACAATTAAGTTTGACCAGACAATTGACCTAGTTAGAGTGGAAATCAGATGGTGCCCTTTTAAGGGTTTATTACCCACATAATTACCAACTCATAGCCACTTTCAATTCGACAAATGACTGGACCATTAGTGATTAATCACTAAGTCAAAGCTTAATTACGACGTCTTTGACTTAAGTCCATTAAATTAAGGAAAAATTACAAGTTTTGTCCTTTATCTTTATAGTACTTTACAGGCGGTGTCCTTTTTTTCAAATGTTGACAGGCGGTGTCCTTTAGTAGGTATTTTGTTACAAGTTTTGTCCTTTAGCCCTAACCCAGTTAGATTTTTTTGTTAAGTCTGGTCAAACAGGGGTAGTTTAGTCTTTCTACCTATTTATTTATAAATCTTTTTAATAAAATAAAACAAAAAGAATTTAAAAAACTAATATCTATTTAAAAAATTAAAATATCTCTCTCTCTACAAATACAGAGTTCTATTTCTCTCTCTACAAATACACAGAGTTCTATTTATCTACCACCACCATCTCTCACATCCCACCACCACAACCATCTGCCATCCTTCTCTACCATCATCCACCACCACCTCCCACCACAACCATCCGCCGCCGCCCACACATCAACCACCATCATCATCTCCCACCTCCGAACACCACCACAACCACACCATCCGTCGCCGCCGCACCCACCCCAACTGCAGATCCAAAATTCGCCTCACTTTTATCACTTTTATCTTTTAACCCTTTTTCATCGCCTCCTCTTCTATCTGTTTCTTTCTTTTTCCAAAACACCACCACCATCTGTGATTCTTTAGGGTTTGCAATTTGGTGCTTTATGAATTTCTTTGTGCAAAGGGGAGTAAATAAAGAGACGCAATCATTTGAAAATCCATGTAAGTTTACCTTTCTTTCGGTATAGACATGTATTTTTTAAATAATCACTTTGTGTTTTTTGTATAAAGATTTGATTCGGGTATTTCTCAAGAGTTACAAAGATGCTTATATTGATAGTGGTAAATGTGCCATACCTTTTATTGATTATTGTACTTTCGAATTGGGTTTTTTTTTTGTTCTTACAAGTTTCTAGATCAAAATTAAGCTTTTATGTAGGGTGATATTGTTTGGATCTGTATGCGGTTTCGATTGTGCAGGGGAATGAAATGGTTGACTTGAAGGTATGGTGTGTGATTTTGAACATTTTTGATGATGGTGGTGCAGGTGAGTAGGAGATTCGATTCCACAGCAGATCAAGCTCACAGCATTTGAGTGTGCAGATCGAATGAAAGGGATTTGATTTCTTTTTGTATTTGAGTGTGCAGATCGAATGAAAGGGTTGCATTTTTTATGATGGTGGTGTAGTGGATTTGATTTCTTTCTGCATTTGAGTGTTTAGGGAAATGAAGTGGTGGGGTGGAAAAGACATAATTACCCTCATGTGCTTATCATGTGCCACAAATTAACTGAGTTTTTTAACCAGGTTGGGTGGAAAGGACAAAACTTGTAACAAAATACCTACTAAAGGACACCGCCTGTCAACATTTGAAAAAAAGGACACCGCCTGTAAAGTACTATAAAGATAAAGGACAAAACTTGTAATTTTTCCTTAAATTAATAAAACATGAATTAGAGAGGTTAAGGAAGCTTACTGAAGTACTTAGCACGACTAATGATCCTTAGGGAATGATCTTGAGCTCCAGGAGGCTCCAGAAATTAAGTTAGAATGATTTTCAAGTGGCAAGTTCAATGTTTGCAACACAGAACTCTTATATAGGGACTTTAATTGCATGAGATCATTCCACCAAGGCCTACCATTGATCCCAGATGAATCCAAGTGTCCCCTATGCATGAAAATCTGTTGGCCAAGCTCCTGAAATCGAATACCATGCATGAAAGGCGGTGCAACCTGCAATAACAGGCATCTGCCATGTTTTTGGATGCTGGTGACTCCCAGGCGGCCCGCGTAAGAGACCATAGAGGTCTTACGCGGCCGGTATGAGGCCCAGATCCGGCCAACAAACTTTCAGCAATTGCACATTTGGTCCCTGGTCCTTCTAATAGTTGTTTTAACTTGTTTTATTGCACTTTTAACCATCCAACTTGACTTTTAAGAACTCCAAGTCATAAAAAAACTTTGTTAAGTCCTCGGTTACTTATACGATTACCGAAAAGTCCTGAATTTCAACGTTGACGCTTTTAACCCCTTACTTACGAATGTTAGCGTATCTTTCTCATACGATATCGAAACCTTGTGAAATTTTTATCACTTATTCTAGTGAGCATAATTAATCGTTACAAAGCTTCGGGTTCGCTAAAAAGTCACTCAGAGGTATAAATTAAACATGTTGACACATTTAACCCTTGCGGTTTGTAAACTTTCACTTTCTTCCACAAACGGCTTCATATGATTCACAATTCATTCGTTTAAGGGTATAAACATCGTGTAGGGTTGTTGAAAGGTATAATTATCCAATGTTGACACTTTGAATCTTTTTACACACATACTTTCTTTGTTTGTCAACTTTAGTCCCTCATATTCAATCCATTACACGTTTAAAGCTCATGACACGTGTCTTCATTATATTGGTCTTGATTTTACGAGGTGTTACACACCTTCGTATCAACTGGCCTACCCCTTGTGTCTGCCATCCACCACCTTCATGTCACACCTTTCCCTTCGCGTTGGCTGCCAGTCTCCTTCGCGGGGGTTTCCATCCTCCAGCTTCACGCTAGTCTCCTTCGCGTGGGTTCCTATAATCTTCGTGTTAACCACCTGCCTTCAGGTCAGTATCCTTTGCGTCCACTACTGTCCTTTGTGTCAGTCTCCTTCGTGTCAATCTTCTACGTGCTAGTCTCATCCGTGTCACCCAGTAGCCTTCGTCTCAGTATCCTTCGCGTCTACTACTCCTCCTTCGTTTTTGTCTCCTTCTTTCGTGTCAATCCCATCCTCCTATTACTAGCCATAGGGTAAGGGGTTTTGTGGGGCACCATGTTGAGGGTGGGCAACTCGTGGTTGCCGCCCTCTTTTGTTGTATATAAGGTTTTCCATTTCGCCGTGGTTGCTGCACTCTTCTCGAGTTTGGTTTACCATTTGTGGGTTCTTTTTTCAGTGGTAGTTATCATACGTGCATGGCTCCTACGAGAAGGGGTCGGAACATTAAGTCAGGGATCACTATGCAGGGCTCTGCTAGTGGTCTGAGGGCCTGTCCTTTCAAATTTTCCCACGAATGTAAAGATGGCAAACCGGGGTTTGGGGGATTTTTTCACCTGCTTGAACACATGCAAAGTACTCACCTCAAGACTGAAAACCGAAAGCTAACTTTGAAAGAGGCTATCTCCAAGGAATTGGACTTTTTTTTGGATGCAGGGGAAGTTCTTAGCGCGGGAGATAAATGGTTATGTGGAAGTTGCATTGGTGATCCATGCACTCAGTAGGGGGTGCAAGCATGATGGCGAGGTCGTGTCGTTCGTCATGGTCTCAGGTGATGTTGAAGATTTCATTGTTAGGATCCAGAAACCATGCCAAGTGGTGGTTAACACAATATAATTGCACAGCCTCCCTCGAAGAGGTCCATCAGCCTCCCTCGAAGAGGTCCATCAGCGGTGCCCGTCAATCTATCGGTGGGTCCAATTCCTTTACGCCCAGCCTGCTAGGTTGTATGTTGGTAACGAGTGTATTGGGGCTACTACCGGAGTGTAACAAGGGGATCCCCTTGGGCCCCTTCTCTTTGCCCTTGCCTTACACCCCCTTATTCTCCAAGTGCAGGACTGTTGTAACCTCCCGTTTCATGCTTGGTACTTGGACGATGGGATGATTATTTACAACGCGTCTAAGGTTACTAAGGCCTTAGACATCATCCATAAGAAGGGCCCATCTCTGGGGCTTTATCTCAACGTTAAGAAAAAAAGTTTTTTTGGCCGATTTGTGATGGGCAAAAAGTTCAGAACACGCTCGTCCCGAGAAGGATTGGTAGACTAGAGAGTGGGTTAAGCTCCTTGGTGGAGCTGTTAGCCGTGATCCCAGCTTCATTGTGGAGATAGCAGGGTGGCAGGCATCGGGGGCGGTTGACCTCGTGTAACTCTTTCCATGCCTTAGGGATCCCCAATGTGAACTCCTTCTGCTAAGGTCTTGCATGGGGGTCGCTAAGTTGCTTTTTGGGTTGCGGACCTGCCAACCCATTTGATGGTGGAGGCGGCATCTCGGTTTGATGATGGCCTCTGGGAGGCCATAGTGGATATAGTCATTAGTGGCGGCCCCTTCTTCAGTGACCTCCAATGGCGTCTAACATCTCTGCCAATGCGTCTAGGTGGTTTGGGCCTCTTCTCATCCCGAGATGTTGGGGCCTATGCCTTTGTGTCGTCTAGAGCCAAGTCTTGGGAGCTACATGATCATATCCTTCGAAACAGTGGGGTCGTCGGGCTTAACCCGGACTATCAGCAGGCACTCGAATGCTTAAAAGTCTCTCTCCCAGACTTTGATATCGACGGTTTTTCTTATAAAGACACCGCCCCCTCAAAGCCACAAAAAACTTTGGCGAATGCTTTGTTTAGCAAAATCTCACAAAGCCTAGGAGAATTTTTTGATTTGTCATCCCGCAAAAAGGCGGTGGCTGAGTGCCTAAAGGGTCCTCATGCTCAGGATTTTTTTACCGTTATCCCGATTGAGGGGTTGGGACAATGCATGTCTGCAGTGGAATACAGAGCCATTCTCAAATACCGGTTGATGATCCCTATGCCCCGAAGATGAAACATGCCCGATATGTCGTAAAGCTTGTATGGATAAATATGGGGAGCACACAATCCATTGTAAGAGCTCCCTGGGTTCAATACCGACACGGTTGGGTGCGGGACGTTTTGGGGGACATCCTAAGAAGAGCTAGGATTTCTGCTAAGAAAGAGGCCCCTGTGAATTTCCTCACGGACCTGATATTCACCAAATTACATATGTTTTATTCCCCCATTTTATGCATTTTTTGCCGTAAGACCAAGAATCGGAAACTTAATCAAGTGTATTTTTGTTTACAGGCCAAAAACAGTGTGCCAAGCAAGAAGATGATGAAAACGAGGATTTTTCGGGCAACACGGCTGAGCTGCGAAGATTCTGTGAAGAAATCTGATCTGGGCGAGTTGCACGGTCGTGTGAATCATGGCACTCCTGTGCGGATCCGAGAACAAGGCTCAGCTCGGTGTTGCACAGCCAGTGCGATCAGGAGTGTAACGGATCCTGGTAACGCACGACCGTGCTATTGGAGGCACTCCCATGCGGATGCGATGACCAGCCCCAGCCAGGATGTGCACTGCCAGTGCAGATGCTCGTGCCAACCTTACCTCGGAGATGCACGTTCGTGCAACCCATGGCATGCCCGTGCCAATACGAAGACCGGTCCATTATTTGTTGATGTCACACGGTATGGTGAACAGTCCAATAAAGTGCATGGTCGTGCACTTTAATCACACGACTGTGCGATCTGAAAATTGTATAAAAAACAGAAGACAGCAATCAGTTCGTAACTCTGGACTTTTGGGAGCTTTTCTGGCGATTTTCAGGCTCCAGAGGCTTTGCTTTTCACCCGGATTCAAGCCACCTTGTACCGATTAGCTCCGTTATCATCCGGATTCTCAATCTTGTGCTTGTTTATGGTTTGATTCTCGAATCTTTTCATGTTTTTGTTATGTTTCAAGCATTTAGGTTGATGATTATGTATTATTGTAAGCCTAAGGGCAAAAACACTAGTATCCCTTGCTTAATAACAACCATTAGTATGTTAATTATGTTTGTAATGACAATTTGAAGCATTTTCTATGTTAATCCTTGATGATTAGTTTGCAACCTTGTTTATTGATGTTGAATTCTTGATTATAGTTAATTATCTTGAATGATTAGTATGTGGTTAGTTGAGATATTTGTAAAAAAAAAGCTTAATTAATCATGTATTAGTATACTTTGAACTTGTTTAACTTGTTTAATATGTTTACACCAAGATACTAGAAATGGTTAGTGGTTTAATAAGGGATAATTATTGTTAATCAAGAAGTCTTTCCCTCACGGAAGGACCTTAACGGGTTAAATGGTGTTGTTATGAATTCTTGACATAAATTGTTAGCTTAGTTAGTAGTTTAGGCCAAAATTGCTTGCTTGGTGAATTTATGTTCAAGATTTGTAAAATGAACTCGGTTGTGATTTAATCTAGTTTATGCTTGTCTCGGTGGTTACATTGTGTTTATCGGTGTCACTTTCCTTGATTAAGTGAGGTTAGAAAACTCTTAACGGATAACTAACCAATCTTTAGGGGATTTTCATAGACATTTGTCAATTAGGCGTTAAAGAACAATTTAGGTGGTTAAAGTGTGTTTATCGTTTTAGCTTTCCGAAGAATTGTCATGTTAGGATTCCCGAAAGGGATACTAATTGTCTTGAAAATGGAGAATTGACCAAGTGTTTTAAGTGACAAAACCGACTTAGTTCATATACTTTGGTTGTGTATAAAGCAAGGCTATATATATTTATTTTCTTATTTGGAGTCTATTATATTTATGAAAGTTTATGTTTTAATCTTATTTTTAGTTAAACAAATCACCCACTTATCTTTCTACCGGTAATTTAATAACAAAGGTTTAGTATTATTTCTCCGCCCACATCCTTGGATCGATACTTGGTTCTTACCGATACTTTACTACATGTATGACGGGGTACACTTGCCCTTTTGTGTGTTTTTATTGTTGAAGTATACATCATTTTTATAAATTTAAAACCGAATCATGTGTAAAATTCATTGTAAAAACATGTATATACACGCGCACACGTCAGACCCTATGGAAGGGAGATATACCCTGAGACCAACGGACCTGCTTGTTGGTAAGGGGAAACATAATTGTGTGGACCTCACGGGGGTTTCCCCTTTGGTTGGTTTAAGGGAAAACGAGTTTATAGCTGGACAAGCAGCTAGAAAGGCTGAATTGAAGAAAGTGGATAAGCATGCTAAAGCTTGCGCAGAGAACCAACATGTCTTCGTCCCTTTTGCCTTTGATAGACATAGCGCTAGAAGCTATCCATTTTTTTGTCCAGGGTCCAACGGGTTATCCACGGTAATTATTCAGCTCCAATGGGACAGGGGTTTGTTTTTGGAAGGTTAGAGTTTGCAATTCAGAAAGGGGTGATGGCGCAGCTTGTTGCCCGTTTACCTTCGGTTTTGATGTCACATAACAAGTTTGTTATATTTTAATGAAGAAAATACATTTCATAAAAAAAACCTATGAATCAATGACGAATACTAACTTATACTTATAATATGAGTAGTGATATTCGTAATTTTCATTTTCATTGCTAAAAACAATATAATTGTTACGTTAAAATAGGTCCAAATTGATTGATTTTTATCCCAATCAGAATGTTGAAAGTTTTATTGAAACGTCATAGCTGAAAATTAGAGATGGACAAAGTTACTTTTCCGTTAAGAGTTGGATTGGCCTTAATTACCAACGAAAGTAAAAGTTATGAGGCCATGTGCAGTTCTAACCCCCCATAACACCCTATAACATATATGTGTAGTGGTAACACCACATAACACCACCACATACCCCACAAAACACATTCTCTAACTCACCTTCACCCACATAACACCCCCTTCTCCTGTTATCACAATCACGCACTTCAAAATTCTCAACGCATAGTGTGGGGGGGGGGGGGGGTTGTTCCCGACGCTATGGGGCGCCATAAGCCCTCTTCACCTTTGGATAACTCCACTACACATGGACTGATTGTTAGTAGTCGCATTTCGAATACTGATTATTATTTGCCATTGTACCATGATTTGAATAATTAAACTCTAACTTACTGTTATACAACTAGCACCATATCTATATCTCTCTATATATATATATATATATATATATATATATAAATGAGATGGATTTGGGCTAGGTGGCATTTGATTTTGGCCATTTTTGCTGATGTGGCAACTTATTGTGTTGAGTTTAGGAGGGAAATCACATATGGCTTCTACAATCTCGATTTTAACACAATAGAGGCGGGATCCGAAATGTTTTGGGTCGGGTTTTTTGTTTCCGAATACACCTTTTGCATATATTCGGATCATTTAAAATTTACTTCATTTTCTTTTCTCTCATTCATACCTACCTCAACTTTACCCTCTTCTCTCTTCCTTTTGTTCTACAATCGGTTATCTTCTCACCAAGTTTACAAAAATTAGGTCAACATCAAAGGTAAATACACTAAATTGAAGCTAAATATTTGTTATTATATGTTCTGAATCAAGATCGGAGTTTGATTTTATGTTATTCCTTTCTATATAAAGTTAAATTTATAAACATTGTTTGTACTTCTATTAACTTCTTCTTTGGTCTGATTTTTGTAGATCCGACCATAAATCTTGAAGGTATGTTGTTTTACTTTGTTGTTTATGTAGTATTCATCTTTAATCTAACCGATTCAACATGTTTACTTTTTTTAAAAACCAAAATCTAGATCAGAGGTTTTTGTTGATTTTTGTTTCAAACAAAATCAAGTTTTTGATTTTTCTTGATTTCTGTAGATCCGACCATATTTATCGCAGTTACTGATTTTTCTTGATTTTTTTTCATGTGAATCCCTAACTCCGTCATAACAATTGGAATCCCACCATTCGTCAAGCAACAGAGGTTAGTTAAATCTTATACTTTTTTATCTTTTTTAAGTTTATCATATATAATTTTATGCTTTCTGTTCATTTTTTTTAATTAATAATATATTCTGAATGTTTTATGGGTTATGGTTTTTTTAATTAATAATATATTTAATTGAATTTAATTGATATTGTTTGTTTTTTGATATATATAGCCTGCCTTATGCCTTATTCTTATTAAATTAACAGTGTTTTGAAAATGTTATAATTTGATTTTTCAGTTATCATTTTTTAAATTTTGGTTTAAAGATATCTTTAATTTCTTTTTAAAAATGTTTTTTTTTTCTATAAACAGAGTAATGTTTTAAGCTTAATTTATGAATTTAAAATTATAAGTTTGTTTCTGTAATTAGACATTGTTTCTATAATTAGGTTGCCGTTATATTTTTTAAAAAATTTACTTACTTCCTTTTTAGTTATGGTTCCAATCAACTCTTCAACTTCACTCCAATCTTCTTCCAAGAATACCATCGGTTTCCATATAACAATGAATTTCTTCAGTGGATCTACATATATAGATGGTTTTACATTCTTCACCGTCTTCATCTACATCTACTTTTTCTTGAATCGATTTCTGAATTTCACATATCGCTCTACAAATCTGTAAGTTGTTTTTGTTAAATTCCTTCGTTAATCATTATTTATGTGTTCTTCCTTTTATTTAATGTGTTTAAACTATGTTTATGTTTATTTAACCCTAAATCCAATTGGGATTGAAAAATATGTTCATTTTTGGGTTTTAAGATTATGGTTTTGTTAAAGAATATGTTGTTTCTGCAAAACCCTAAAACCGATTTTGATGCAGAATATTTTTTATTTCTAATGTTTATTTATTCTATCAAGTTTATACGAAACCCTAGATCCGATTATTATGGAATATCTGTCTTAAGTTTTATTTGAATTGATGTAAAATAACTTTTATTTGATTGTGATTGTTAATAAGTTTGTGAATGTCATTCAAAAGCATAAATCCCATTGGCATTGTAAAAGATGTTGATTTAGGGGTTTTAAGATTATGGTTTTGTTATAGAATATGATGTTTATGCAAAACCCTAAAACCAATTTTGATGCAGAATATGATGTTTATGGAAACCCTGAATCCGATTGTTATTGAATATAGTTTTTTTATGAATTTTATTTTTTTATTTGATATGATTCTGTTTATATGATTTTTTCAGTCTGATTTATTGGTTAAGTTTATGTTATGCAAACCCTGATTCTGATTGTCATGGAAATTCTTATGATTTTGTTTTTATTTCACATGTTTATGTAATCTATCAACTTTTGAGGTCACTTTATCTGTATTTGATGATAGGATAATAGGATTGTATATTTTAAGGAGTTTTAAATTTTGTTAATTGTCAGTGTAAATCATTTGGTTACCCGATTTTTTATTATGATGTATCATAATGGTTATATCATCGGTTGCCTCCATTTGTTATAGATTTTGGAATAAAAGATACTTTTGATGAGGTTTGTTACATATGGATTGTTATTATAACATGTAGTTCACATTTTTTTTTGTTATTTATATTTTTTTAATAATTCATCTGATGTGGTTTGTTTATGTAACCTGTTTTTGTAGGTATTTCATATGGCTGAAAGTTCATCAAGGTATTTTTTGTTAATTTTGTTAGTTTATGTAACATTTCATTTGTAGAATCTGTGTTTTTTTTCATGTTTTTGTTTTTTTCTCACACTAACCTTAATATGTTACACTTTATTAACATCGTAATTTTTAAATCAGTTTCAGAGGACCCTGGTTTTGTAGGCTAATGAATGTAGCAGACGAAGTTATTCTGGTAAATGATAAATTATTACATAAGTTATTTTTGTTCTTTTGTTTTTCTTATTATTAAATACAGTTTATTATTATTGTATTGTTTATATCTTTTCACTATAATTATAATTCATTTTGCATTTGTTTGTTTTATTAGTCCATTCTAGATGACGCTGCGTGCAAACTATGGGGTGTAGATAAAGGCCCTATAAATGTTATGATACACACTGAAGATGGCCGATTATTTAATGTTTCTTTAAGCGCTTCTAAAGGAAAGTTATTCTTTTTCCATGGTTGGTCCAATGTTGTAGAACATTTGCGACTAACCAAATGCTGTTTGGTAGTATTTAATCCTGTAGATTCTACTACGTTTAAATTAACATATTTCGTTGATGGGGTTAGTCGTGGCTCTTTCTGGACGTATCTGCTCCCTCCATCATCTCATTTTTATGTAAGATAAATTCTATTTTTATTTTTCGTAATGTATTGATGTATTACTTTACTTATATTAAAACTAAATTTTTTTTCTTTTTTTATCATTCTCACAGGTCATTCCTGAATGTATCCTGCCAAAAATTTATGATTATTCCTCAAATGATGGAATCTCTACAGTAATTATAGACAACAAAACGTTTAACGTTGCCATTGAAACGTCTGACGGTAAAGTCGGTTTTACCGTTGGTATTGACGTAATTGTTAGTCAGTTACAGTTGAAGGCTGGTTGTTTTTTGTTATTTACAAAAGCTTTTGGTAATTTTTTCCATTTAAATTTTTTTGGAAAAAACGGTGTTGAAATGAATTTTCCTGATGTAGATGTCGATGAGGTAAGTTACATTTTGGTACTTAATTATATATTTTATATATATTAATGTAATACATGTTATATATTTAATTTGCAGGCTGAAGTTGCACCTATCGATGCTGAAAATGAAGTTGATAGACAAATACATGGTGGTGTTCGTCGTTTTGTTCGTATGGCTGGTGAACGTTATTTTGTAAGTTTTAATATCATTTTACAAACCGCTAAAAAACAAGTGTTACAATTTTTTGTTACTTAATAAACATTGTTCTTTTAGTTTCATATTTATTATTAATTTTATTTTTACAACAATACAGAGGATTCCTGATCCTGTTTCACGGATGGCTAGACTTGATGAAGGTTTAAAAGATATCACCGTTAGGCTTATGCATCTGGATCTGCCACAGCAATTTACCAACGGTACCAGACGTGAAAGAAAAAGCGACGGAGGTTTTCGATACGCGTTAACCAGTTGGAAGAAGTTCATGAAAGCTGCTAGAATTATGGTCCGTGACACGGTTCACTATTCTTTTGATGAAAATTACCAGGTGTTGAGTGTTGAACTGGTTGTACCTTACGTTAGGCGTAGTCATTAGATATATGACATTTAGGGCATGTTTTTTGCCTTTCATATGTTAGATACTAACTTTTTATATGGTTTTGTTGGTTTTTGACATTCGTTATGGTTTTGAATTTCAAGTTATTACATTTTTTGATATCTTAACTGTGCTTTTAACCACTCATTTGTCATGTCTTGAAAGTTTAATCTATGTGTTAAGTAGTCATTTCTTAAATTTTATAAATCCTTAACTGATGCTAATGATGTTAATAATTTCTTCAAAAAGTATATTAAACACAATTTTATGTTAATCAATTAAGCATTTAACATAATTTAAAATAATCCGGATCCCATTCTTTCTTTTATCTTTCTCTTTTCTGCACAGAGAGTATAGTGTTGTTATTATTATAAGATAGTATTATGAACCTTTAGTACTACATATAGAATAGATAGATAACACTATGATTGTCATTTTTAAACCTTGCATTATAGTTTTGAGATGTTACATTATAAGGTTTTTATATAAGATTTAACATAAATAACCCATTTTATATTCATTTTAATTATAGAAAGTCAACTGTCACTTAGTATGTTGCAATTTCAAAATTTCGTTCTTACTTTGCAAGTGATTAATCATAAAATTTCGTCCTTACTTTGCAATTTCAAACTGATAATTATGGAAATTGATTATTCATAAAAATTTAGAAAAATCTATTTTTTATATTTTAGTAAAGGTTGTCAATTATAGAAAATATGTTACAAATATAAAATTTTACGTTAATAATTGTAAATAATATTTAAATTCGTAAAGTGAACCCGAAGTTATATAATTAATATGTACAGTTTCCGTTTTTACAAATTTGAATTTATGTTAATTCGTTTTATCTAATTATAAATTATACCGTTTCCTTATTTATTGTATTTTAAAAAGCAGGTTTATTTTGATTAGAAATATTCATAATATATTACTAAAAATATTAAGTTTTATAATTTGATATAAATAGATCAGTTGTTTTCTTTTTAAGTCAAACTAATTTTTTTTGCAACAGTCTATTCATTTATTTGATTTCTTCTTAGCTACAATGGAAAACGAAGGTCAGATCACCTTGCTGAACGATATCGATGCTCTTAGCACAAACTACACTATCAAGGTTAAAATTGTTAGTTTGTGGAGGAAGAAGATTTGAGGTAATGAAAGAGAGACGTATCGTATATATATGATACTGATGGATGAAATGGTAAATTAATGATTTAATCTTTTTTGTTTTAATTATACTGATTTTGATTGCATTTTAACATATCCTTTTCATGTTATTCTGTATTTACCGACGGGGTACCAAGATTCAAGCTTCTTGCTTGCATAAGTTATTTTCAAAGTTTGAGAGGCATCTAATGTTGATGAATGCCTTATCATAAAACGGCCATCTCTTGCTGCGAACACTGCATCTTTCAAGATTGTTCCTAACAATCAGAAGCTATCTTTTTACTATCATACGTTTGTGGAAAAGTGCAATAAATGGGAAGGTCCGCAATATGTTTTCAATTTTGTTGATTTTAATGTTGTTCTTTCACAGAAAATAAAAGAGGGTACGACAGTAGGTAAGTTAGTTTTTATTTACATTTACAAACTTTATATACCATAATATTTGTTTGCGGATTTTATAGATTTTTTATGTTCTTATATATGCTGACATGTATTTTATATTTTTTTTATGTTCTTAAATATGAATTTTTTAGTCAAGCAATTTACTAGCCACAATGATCATACACGTAGATGTGTCTAACTTCATTTTCCACTCTGTATGTGATCACGACTTCAGTAGAAATGCAGCTGTATACCCAACATACAAACCCTTTATGGAAATCTTGCTCCATCTTTGGCAATGGAATGTTCTTTATCACTCTGGGCTTTTTTATCTGTAAGATCGTCTCTTCAACACCAGTTACTGGATCCACCCTCTTCACTTTCTTTGGTTGGTGTGGTTTCCAGTGTTTGAAATCTTTGAAAGCTTCATACTTCATTAGGCCCCAAATAGGCACATCATGTTTTCTGACAGGATAAGCCAAAGTTCTGACTTTTGGGAGTTCCTCAACGTCCCACCATGGCAAAGACATGATATCCTGAATGTACGCAAAGTACTGAACACCGTACTCTCGACGAATAGCATACGCATTAACCTGTGGCAAATACCCCCAGCTGATAATGTCACCAAGTGAAATTTCTCTGTCTCTTTTGTAAAATTTCAGCGGTCGTTTGAATTTTCTTTCAGTACTTTTTCTAAACCATTTCTTCCTTTCTTCGAGATGATCAACTTTCGACGTTCCATCAAAGTTTTTATCCTTTAAACATTCTTCAACTTTCCTTCTCAATTCATCTATGTTTGCTTGACTAAAAAATTCAACAAGCGTTGGAAAGTTTGAAGTATCAACATTCTCAGACAATTCTTCATCACTGCAATCCTCAACTTCAACCCTGTCATAGATATTAGCATCCTCCACATACTTATACTGATAATCGGGCTGTTGATTGATATCAAACGGATTCAGCTCCTCTTCAAAATCAAATTTGAAATTAACATCTTCAATATGCGTCATCTTGATGATTTCATCCAGATTATAAGTATGCCCGATTTCACCTTCTTCTACATCAGGTTCTAGACGCGGAATCAACTTCTCATAATCATTAACATTCTGATCATCAACATTCTCCCCCTCACCATCAGCATTCTCTGGTTCTTCATTAGCATCGTCATGAAGGTAATCATCTACATTCTCTTCAGTTGACGCTTCAGTAACCTTGATACCTGACGTACCTAGATCATCGTCATCATTTCCATCATCTTCATCACTACTACTTGCAGAATAAACATCATCTGCATCATTTATCAAATCATCATCATCATCTTAATCATCTTCATTTACATCATCAATTTCAACATCAACATCAAATATACCAGAAACTGAAGAAATTGGTAGAACAGATGATAGTGGTTCTTCAATTGGCTCAGACATAATCATTGCCCTTTCTGATACTTCAACAACTTTTTCACCTTCAAGACCTTTGCCTTTATCTTTCATTTGAGCTTCTAAATCAGCTTTACGTTTCGCTCTAACCTCCTCAATTTTTATCTCCTCGAACCTCTGTTCAACTGTCTTGCCAAGCAGATCTTCTATTACTTTCTTTAACATGTAATCTTCATGTTCTCTTCGAGCATTGTTTGCTTCCAACTCTTTGTTTTTTCAGCTCAAAATACTTGTTCTGCTCATCTCTACAAGCCTTTTCTTCTTCCAACTCAGCAATTCGAACTTTAAGAATATCAATATTAGCTTAATCTGCTTCAACTCTGTTCTTTAAAGATGAATTTTCAGCTTCAACGGTCTTGACACGCTTTTCAAGCTTCTTCTCACGATCTACCAACTTTTTATTTTCAACTAACACCTCATCCACTTTTTGTTGCAGCTTTTTTACAACATCATCAGTAACAAAATTAAAATCTCCAATATCTTCAAGAGGAATATTCAGAAAATCTTTGAATCTAGAAGATCTAGGAGTAGTTTAACTTTGTGGTTGTGGTTGTGAAGATGGTGGTGTTTGGAAAATGTGTTGTGAAGTAATTTGAATTTGTTGTGGTGGTGATTGCGGTGATTGTTGTGGTGGTGATTGATGCGGTGGTGAATGATGTGGTGATGGTTCAGGTGGTGGTGAAGGTGGTTAACTTGGTTCCTGGATAGGTTTCTTCTTCAGCAAGATCTTCAACCTCTTTGTTACTTTAGGAGATATAACACGTTTTCTTCTTGTTGCTTTCTTTCGACCTTCTGACGGTGGTGTAACAATTTCTTGAACATTCTCTGGAGATGGAACATACAAATCATCATCTTTTTCCTCTCTCCTTTTTCTCTTTAACTGTTTTTCTTTTTCTATATCAGCCTTGATTCTTTTCAAACGTTCCGTTTCATCAATCTCTTCTTCAGAACTAGATGAACTTTGTTCTTCATTGTCACTTTTATTCTCACCAGCTGCTTTAGCTGCTTTATCAGCTTTAAAACTTTCTTTAAGAGCTTTCAATAATCGATCAGATTCTGGAGATAAACAGACTTGATCTCCTTCAACATCAGCTACGGGTTCTTCTTCCTCTGGTTCATCGACCAGCAATGTTTCAACACCTTTCTTTTGACGCTTTTGTTTTGGTTGAGAAGACGAACCCTCTTCAGCTTGTACTTTCGGAGTTCTCTTGCCTCCTCTTTTCTTCTTTTCTTTATCTTCCTTCAAGAACCATTCACTTCTTGTGTTTTTAAATCAGCCAGCTTTGTTAACTCATCCACAGCACTCTTTTCTTTCATTTCTTTATCATTCCTCCATTTCAAATGATCAACTGGATCTGGATCTTGATAGTTTTTATCCTTGATAAATCCAAAGAATTCTGCCTTTGTCTTTGAATCTGGATGATTTTTGTGATATCTGGCCAATACTTTCAGCGTCTCATTATCCATGTGGAATAATGCCAACAAATCTTTGTTTTCATCTTTTTCTAAATCTGGATAGGCATGATCAAGTATCATCTGTACAAATCTTGGATAGATCCATGTTTTGCTTTTTGATGTAATGTTCTCCTTCATGTAATGGAAAATGATTTTCGAAAAATTATACTTCTTGTTCAACACAAGTGCCGTCACCATATTCATCTGATAATCTCGCATCATGTCATAACCACCCTTCCTGTGACTCAGTGCATGAAGAATTGAATGAATAAAAAACTTATAAGGCCTTGAGAAGTTTGATTTCAAATAGTTAGCACTGTTCAATGGTCCAGTGTAACCCATCCGTAACATGCAACCTTTGACCATCCTCTCTGGAAACTTTGTCGGAGAATTCTCATCGTCCGGAAAGTCTAACACCTCACGTACTAGCTGCTCTGTGATGATGATCGGTTTATCTTTACCATCCAAGCTCACAATCGAAGTTATTGTTTTGCTATCCTCTTCATACTTTGCATTCTTCCAGAAACGCTCAATATGGGATTTGAAGACAAGATGCTGATCCGTCAATTCCTTCTGGATAGGTAACTTTTTCATAAATTCCAGAATTTCTTTGAAAACGGCCATCTTTGGAAGCTTTTCATCGTAAACACAACAGATGTTGTGTAATGGATCAAATTGAACATTCGAAGGCTGAAAAATCCAGCAAAAATTCAAATTAACACTTTGAACAATTTTCAACATAACACATTCATTCACACGAAATGATATTACAAGTGAAATAAACATTTCATGCGGAATGGTGGTTTCAAACGGAATGACTGGTTCAAGCGAAATGGCTTGTTTTCAAACGAAATGACTTGTTTTCAAACGAAATGAGTTTCAAGCGAAATAGCCTTTTCGCATGAAATACAAACATTAACCAGTGATCCATTTCGTACGAAATGAATCATCATTTCGTTTGAAATCAACTTTGTGAACAGTAAAATTACAGTGTTCAAAACATGATGTTATGATGAAATTGAAACCCTAAACATGTTCTTTAACTGATTCCGAGTACATGGGTATGTTTTATTTTTATTTTTGTCCATTAAACTGCCCTAGATCTAGCTTCAGAAATCTGGTTCTACCGAGTTCATGCGAAATCAGACTTATGGAACAAATTGAAACCCTACAATATATCTACAACATATTCCGAACACACAGATGACATTTTTGTCCATTATGATCCACAAACACAACCTAGATCTAAGATTAAAGTCCCTGTTCATCGTCATTCATACGAAAACAACAGATCTGGCCAAATAAACCCTCAATCTTACCTTTCCCATTGTATAAGATGTGCCAACCAACTTATACAACGATTACGAGTACAAACAGACAGAGTTTCGGCAAGAAATCGATGAACTTGGTGATTTCGTCTGAAATCGCCTTTGACAGTGTGTTTCGTGCGGAATGATGGAGATAACAAATTCAAACGAAATGAGCTATGAAGCAGTTTCAAGCGGAATCAAGTTTTAAGCGAAATGGCTATTTCGTACGAAATAGTCATTTCGTTTGAAATCACAATTTTTCAAAAATTTTCAACTTTTTAACTTTTTGTATTTTTTACCATCACAGCAAGTTAACCAAGTCCAAGTTAATGACCTTGGTCAACTGTTTAGCCTGGCAAGTCCAAGTTAATGACCGTGGTTGACCAAATTATGAAGTTTGCTGACTTTCTGAAACAATTTAAGTTCTAGTTAATGAACTTTTAAACTTTCAAGCATTTGCCAACATCTTTTTCACAAACTTTTGCTTACCCAAACCTCATTATCCAAACTTGTTTAGCACATTAAGACTTTGATCATCAGATCCCCAACGTCAGTTGTCGAAAATAAGATGAAAATTAAATCTTTTTGGATTTTAAGGAATTGGAAAGAATGAAATGCAGTAAATGAAGACTATATATGAACATATTTACAAACAACTTTTTGGTGAGCGTGTTAGGGGATCATATCAGCTGCTGACAAGCTACAAGCACCGTTAAGCTTTGATTTCATACTAAGCATTAAACAATTCACAGTGATTGCCGATATACTGGTCCATCTTAAATTCTCACACAAATTTCAATCTGTTCAGGATACGAATTAGTGTTTTAGGGCTTAACTTATACGCGTGTACCACCTCAGAATATACTCCCATATCCAGACCACTATATTTAGTCTTACATGTGAGTGCACACTAATGATATTTGTAATTGGGTTAAGTGCGAGGCCATGAGAGCTCCGGCTATTGCTTCCGCAAAATCAGAGAGATGATGGCTCGACTTTAAGGTGGGTCCCCCTTGGGGATCTTCTTTACAACAGCACATGATTAACATTTTTCAATGTTTCATCATTTTTTATGCTGAGGGGGGGCTTAATGAATAAAGCAGGGAAAAGTATTATACGAGGACTAGGCTATTGCTCCCGCAAAATCAGAAGTCCAGGTATAATACCCCAGATATCAGGACGTACAAAGTCCTAGTATATCAGAAATAGAGTCTTTCAAACAGGATTTCAAGGGTTACCTATATATCCGAGAGATGTTCCCCACGTAAAAGCAAGAAATGATTTATGTTTATATCCCAAACAAACTTACTAAATGTGTAAAAACCTATCGGCATATCATCTGCAGGACTGCTTAACACTTTTTAAACTATACATTTCTTTAGCGTACTGCAACTGTCTAGCTTATGTACTATCATTTTCCCTTTTTACACAAACTCTTTTTGACTTTTTCACTGTTTTTGGATTTTGAAATTTTATCATGTTTTTGTAATTTCTGTAAACTTTCTCCCCCTAAAAACAAAAACATATTTTTGTGTTTTTGGTTTTATCAAAAGCAGAAAATAAACTGTACAGAAACTTGACAACATGACATGGATCACTTCTGATCGCCGTCCTCCTCGGCTTCACACTCAACAACCCTCCCAGAAAACAAATTTTTCAACCCATTTAATTTCAAAAGATAGTTAAATCTCTTTTTATCAAAAGGTTTTGTGTAAAAATCAGCTCTCTGATCATCGGTGTGTATATGATCAATTCGAATCAACTTTTTCTCGTAGCAATCGCGAATAAAATGATGTCGAATTTCAATATGTTTTGTTTTAGAGTGGTGAACCGGATTTTTAGTGATGTTTATTTCTGCAACATTGTCCACAAATATTGGTGTATCCAAGAACTGCAAAACATAGTCCCTTGGATCCAGAGGATCTGAGAGCAATAGCTGGAAGCCGAAACGTATTCAGCCTCATAGGTTGAGAGAGCGACCGTGGTTTGTTTCTTGCACTGCCAAGTGACAAGCCGAGTTCCGAAGAACTGGCACCCAGCAGTGGTGGACTTCGCATTCTATTTACAGCTACCAAAATCAGAATCAGCATAACCAGTCAGAGAGATGTCACCAGATCGGGGATACCACAAGCCTGTACTTGGGCAACCTTTCAAATACCGTAAAATTCTCTTCACAATCATCAGGTGTGACTGTCTCAGGCTAGACTGATATCTGGCGCATAGGCAAGTTGGATACATGATGTCCGGGTGTGACGCAGTCAGATACATTAATGAACCAATAATCGACCGATAGTGCATCTCATCCACTTTTTCTCCACTTTCGTCCGGACAAATACCATGATTTTAAGCTAAGGGGGTTGAAATTTGAGATGATTCAGACATGTTGAATTTATACAGCACATCATTCACATATTTTGTCTGATGAACGAAGATTCCTTCGGGCATTTGTTCAACCTAAAGCCCTAGGAAGAACTTCATCTCCCCCATAGAACTCATTTCAAACTTCTTCTTCAAAACCTTCTCGAAATCTTTGCATAAATCGTCATTCGTCGATCCAAAGATTATGTCATCAACATAAATCTGCACGATGAGTAGATGTCCTGCAACCTCTTTTGTAAACAAAGTACTATCGACCGTCCCTCTGATGAACCCGTTGGCCAGGAGATGTTGGGAAAGCGTCTCGTACCAGGCTCTCGGGGCCTGGTGTAATCCATAAAGCGCTTTGTCAAACAGATAGACCTTGTCCTTGTGCACTGGATCAGTAAATCCCGGTGGTTGTCCGATGTACACTTCTTCTTTGATTTTTCCATAAAGGAATGCATATTTAACATCTAATTGGTAGACTTTGAATCCTTTCCAAGACGCGAATGCCAGGAAGATTCTAATCGCCTCGAGTCTAGCAACTGGAGCATAAACTTTAGTGAAATCGATGCCTTCTTGCTGACTGAAACCTTGTACTACCAAATGTGCCTTGTTTCGAACATTGACCCCTCTATCAACTCGCTTACACTTGAAGACCCACTTGGTCTTTATCAGCTTTTGATTTTCTGGGAGTTCAACTAACCTCCACTCTCCAAGTTTTTCAAACTGCAGCAGCTCTTCCTGTATAGCATTTACCCAGCTGTCTTCAGTTAAAGCTTCTTTATATGTTTTTGGCTCCACCTGCGAGATGAAACATTTTAATGAGAATTCTTCCTGTAAAGGAGCTACAGAAGAATAAAAACATGTAAGAGTTTTGTTGATTTGATCCCGTGTTTTCACTCCACTGTGAAGATCTCCAATAATTTGTTCTGAAGGATGATAAGACAAAGTTCTCGGCATGACTGTGTCAGGCACGCTCACTTCCGATTGCAAGTTTGTGATATCCTGATCACCCGTATGATCCACAGCTTCTGAAGATGCAACATTTGGTTCCTCGTAAAAAATCGGATCGGATTCCGATTCTGAGTCGTCAGTATGATCAAATGTTGGAGCTGGTTCTTCTGGGGGTTCTTTTACAGTTCCACTAGGACCGGCCTCGTGATCATTTGTACCCACGGTGGGCTGAGAAACTACCAATGGTCTTGGCACTTGTTCTTATGACATAGATTGCTGATATTGGTATAATAATGCTAGTTCCTCCTCACTTGGCTCAGTTGGCAGTTAGAAAGACTCCCAGAGTTTGTCGTAGTCAAACAACAATCTTTTTCCGGGAAGTTGTTCCGGAGCAGTAAACTTCTGACAATCAACATGCTGAACTTGAATAATCTTCCCCAAGCATGGAACAAATACTCTCTTCAGTGGACTCGCATAACCTACAAAAATACCTTCATTAACTTTCGCACCAAATTTACCATCTGGATCAATAAATGTGCAAGGTGATCCAAACGGTTCTAAGAATTTCAAATTCGGTTTATAACGATGAAGCAACTCGAAGCAAGTTTTCTTGTATTTTTTCACTGTGAGAACACGATTCAGTGTATAGCATGATGTTGCAACTGCTTCACTCCAAAAGTATATAGGCAATTTGGAATCTGCCAGCATTGTACGTGCTGTTTCGATCAGTGTGCGATTCTTTCGTTCTGCGACACCGTTTTGCTGTGGAGTATACGGTGCGCTGAATTCATGAAGAATCCCTTTTTCATTGCAGAATTATTCCATACGGTTGTTTTTGAACTCTGTTTCGTTGCCGCTTCGAATTCTTCTGATTGGCAATTTGTACAACGTCTCCATTTTCTTGAATAATTTCATCAATGATTCAAACATTTCGTCTTTTCTTTCAACACACATTACCCATGAAAATCCTGTAAAGTCGTCAGTGACCACAATACAATACAGATCTCCACTTACGCTCTTTACATTTACCGGTCCAAAAAGATCCATTTGGAGTCTTTCTAGCGGTACTCTGATGGAGTTCAAGAGCTTCTTTGGATGTGACTTCTTTGTTTGCTTTCCCTTTTTGCATTATACACAATCATCATTCAGATGGAAAATTTTCAAATTAACTCCTTCAACAAGATCATTGTGTACTAAGAAATTAATTTTTCTCACATGAATGTGTCCCATCTTACGATGCCACATTCTTGACTCTTTTTCAGTTGCTTTTGTTTTAGTTACAAAACATTTTTGTTTTTGATCTGATGTTGTTGCGACGCTCATGTCTAGAACATACAAATCATTTTCACGAGGAGCTCGCATCAACACCATATCTTCTGGAATTTTAAAACCAGGTTTAATGATCAAACACTCATTTTTTTGTAAAATGAAATGTGAACGACTTGTCACAGATCTGTGATATGCTCAACAGATTGTTTTCAAGTTCAACTATGTAGTTCACTTTATCAAATGTCACAACTCCATTGGTAAGTATTCCTTCACCAACGATTCTTCCTCCGTGATTTCCCGCAAATCCAACATATCCTCCGTTGATTGATTTAACATCATAGAGTAGTGCTAGCATCCCAGTCATATGCCTCGAGGCGCCGCTATCCATTATCCACTTGGAGATGATCGACCTCGGAAGCCCCTACACACATCAAAAAAATTCATTCAAACAACGATGCCCAAGATTTCTTTACATTTGGAACACTACCAAATACAAGATCACAAACTACATCAACTTTTGGAATGTTGAAGATAACATTTGGAACAACAGGTACAGATTTTGATTTTAGATCTCCCTCCTTGATTGGTGGGAACTCCTCAATCAGTTTATCCAATTCAAACTCAAGTTTTTCATTGTTAGTGACAGCAACTGTTTTTTCTGATTTTAAAACCTTTTCCATTTTCTTTTCTTCAAATGATTGTTTAGGTTTTTCCACCCATGATTGATTTTGTAAAATCTTCATTTTAGGATAAATTTTTGAAGTCTTTGGGGATTTTGAAGATTCACCAATCTCAAAGGTTGATTTTGGCTTGTCTTCGGACTTCAAAGATTCACCGCGTTTCAGAATACGCACAGGGGAAACCATTGGTGTTTTTCCTTTAACATCCTTTGAAATTTTTTGTTTTGGTTTTTGGAAAACTGGTTTTTCAATCCTCTTAACACATTGTTTGGCCATGTGACCAATTTCATTGCAGCGATAACAGATTCTTTTGTCATATTCGACAAAAGTGGATCTATTGGTCTAATTTTTCAACTTTTGAGCTGCATTGAAATCGTCAATTGCTTTTTGACTAAAGATATAGTCTTTTTCAGCTTCAGCACTAGGACCAGTGACAAACACATCACCCAAATTTCCTTTTGGCTTGTCATCCTTCTTAGCCATTTTCTTATCAAAACCAACACCTTTCTTTTTGAAATTGTTTCCATTTCTCTTGTTATAACCACCATTGTTACCCACCCATTCTTTCTTTCTTTCTTTCTCGGGTTGTTTGGTTGTTTCACAAAATATTTTCTCGGTTTTGATAGAAACACATTGTTGTTAACCACTGAAATATCAATTTCCACAAGTTTGAATACTTTTTCAACATTTTCCAATTTTGCATTCTGAATTGGATACTCAAAATCAGTATAGAGTTTGTCAGTTCCGGTCATTGTGTAAACCACATTGATCGAATCATCATCCACAACTGTATCTGATTTTGGTATAAATTTGTCCATAAAATTTCCATCATCTTCAGAATCAGAATTTGAAGTCTCCAAATGAGTTTTAACCGTACCATAATCTGAGTTATCACTTTCTTCATCCAACACTTGATCAACAACTGTTTTCACAAGTTGTGACTCGTTGTCAGATGGAGAGAATGTAACATCAATGCTTTCAGGTAACTCATTCTCCACAGTTCTCAACTTGAGATTCAAGGCTGCTTCCACCCCATCTGGATATTTCTGTGTATAATGATTCCATATTGGGGGTGGAACATTTTTGAAAACAGGTTTAATGATTCCAAAAGGGGAAGCACTACAAGTAAAGTTTCTTGGAAGTGTTTCGATGATAAAGAGCAAAACGGCATTAATGAAAAAGGAATTTGATATTTTTACGGGTATCAGGGGTGAGTCTACAAAACAGTTGATCGAGAGATATTGTTATCTGGTTGTAGAAATGAAGCGTTTGAACATTACCAAAACAAATGAAGAATGGGTTGACAAGCTGGAAGATGCATTACCGTATGATGAATGGGGCACATATTTGTTGGTTTTGAAAAATAAATCAGAGTATGGTAGGATGAATCTTAGCACGTTTATTGAGAAAATTAAAGCGCATGAGCTTGAACTTACAAAGATCAGAAAAATGAAATCTTCTAGTGTACAACAAGATGTTTCGTTGTACTACAAAGGAAGCTCTTCGGCAACATCTAATCTAAGTCCAAAAATTCAGACAGCATTCAGTGCTGAGCCAACATCTGGAGTTTCTCAAAGCACACCAAACAACAACTATTCACCATTCACAAGTTATGAACCAAATCCGAAGGTTCAAGAACAAGTGTCTCCTCAAAGTTCATCAAGTTCGAATAATCAGAGTTACGTTTCTGGGATACAGTGCAATATTGCTGTAAACATAAAAAATGGTCAAGAGTTTACAGAAGCAGCTGCAAAGCAACATATCGCTCTATTAGCTTCCGTTCTTGAATCATATGAGAGTCTAGTTGCGGGAAGGATCGGAAATCCTGACATGACGAAAGAAGACTATGATCAGATTGATCCAGAGGAGCTGGAACTCATAGATATCAAATGGGGCATGGCAAGCTTAGTGAGGAGAGCACAAAGATTTATGGAAATAACCGGACGAAACAATCTCTTAGGACCTGATCAAAAGCTTGGATTTGATAAAGCAAAAGTTACGTGTTTCAAATGCAAAGAAAAAGGGCATTTCAAACGCGAGTGCCCAAACAGGGAAGTAAACAATCATCAGAATCCGTTCACAAATGACTATTACAAACAAGCAATTTATCACAAAACTAGTCAGCAACCATTCAACCAAAGACCTCAAATTGAAAACAAACCTGAAAAGGCTCTTTTGGTAAATCAGGATGATGAGAAAGTTGCAGAAGGGTTTAGTTGGGATAAATATATTCCTGGTGAGGGTTTGGCTATGATGGCAGAGATTATTGAAGAACCAGAGTGTGTTGTTGAAGCTGAAGAGGTTGGTGAAGTTATGAGTGAAGAGAGTTTGGCAGAGCTGGAAGAGGCAGCTGCAGTAGTTTATTACTATCAATCCGAACAGGAGACTATTACAAGTTCTTTCAAATCAATAATGACTCCTAAAATGTTTGAATCTTTTGTAGGTTTCTTCAGTGAGCCAACCACCGGTTTCTGTCCACAATATGACGAAGAAAAAGCTCCGGTTGAAGAAATCATAGATGTTTCTAAAGAGATGAATGAAGAAACTCTGAAGGAGATAGTTGACAAGGCGCTGATGGTCAAACTGAAAGAGGTAGACAAAACTCAAGAGTCGGTGTCTGTCGAATAGGAATCTGTGGAAACGGAGTGTGTCAAAACGGAGTGTGTCAAAACAGAGTCAATAAAAAAGGAGTCAGTCAAAACGGAGTCCGAGTTCAAATCAGAAAATCTGGATATCAAATCAGGAGAAAAATCAGAGTCTGAGTCTGACGGGTTTGGTAAAACAGAAATTAAAACTGATCAAGAAGAAAAGGTTTTTGAAAAGATTGATCAAATTCTTGAAACACCATGCAAAAACTGTTTAAAACCCTGCATGGATTGTCTTGAAAAAGATAAACAGTATCAAGAATTGAAAAAATTTACTGATGAAGTAAAATATGATCTTAATGATGTGAAAGAAGGTTATGACACATTAGCACGTTCAATCAAAATGATTCAAAAAGAAAGTATTAAAAATGGTAAAGCTACTAATTTGTTCAAAGAAACTGTTATGGAAAAGCAGATGGAAATTAACATTCATCTGGACACAATCGCATCTTTGAAAACTGAACTTGAATTGATGCGTATCGAAAAGGAAAGAGTTGATAAGAAATTGATGAGTTATATTGCTTCTTCTTATGTGATTGATCAAATTGTTTCGAAATTACCTGATGATAAACCTGTTTTCAAAAATGTTCCACCCCCAATATGGAATCATTATACACAGAAATATCCAGATGGGGTGGAAGCAGCCTTGAATCTCAAGTTGAGAACTGTGGAGAATGAGTTACCTGAAAGCATTGATGTTACATTCTCTCCATCTGACACTGACAACGAGTCACAACTTGTGAAAACAGTTGTTGATCAAGTGTTGGATGAAGAAAGTGATAACTCAGATTATGGTACGGTTAAAACTCATTTGCAGACTTCAAATTCTGATTCCGAAGATGATGGAAATTTTCTGGACAAATTTATACCAAAATCAGATACAGTTGTGGATGATGATTCGATCACTGTGGTTTACACAATGACCAGAACTGACAAACTCTATACTGATTTTGAGTATCCAATTCAGAATGCAAAATTGGAAAATGTTGAAAAAGTATTCAAACTTGTGGAAATTGATATTTCAAAGGTTAACAACAATGTGTTTCTATCAAAACCGAGAAAATATTTTGTGAAACAACCAAACAACCCGGGAAAGAAAGAATGGGTGGGTAACAATGGTGGTTATAACAAGAGAAATGGAAACAATTCCAAAAAGAAAGGTGGTGGTTTTGATAAGAAAATGGCTAAGACGGATGTCAAGCCAAAAGGAAATTTGGGTGATGTGTTTGTCGCTGGTCCTAGTGCTGAAGCTGAAAAAGACTATATCTTTAGTCAAAAAGCAATTGACGATTTCAATGCAGCTCAAAAGTTGAAAAATGAGACCAACAGATCCACTTTTGTCGAATATGACAAAAGAATCTGTTATCGCTGCAATGAAATTGGTCACATGGCCAACCAGTGTGTTAAGAGGATTGAAAAACCAGTTTTCCAAAAACCAAAACCAAAAATGTCAAAGGATGTTAAAGGAAAAACACCAATGGTTTCCCCCGTGCGTATTCTGAAACGCGGTGAATTTTTGAAGTCAGAAGACAAGCCAAAATCAACCTTTGAGATTGGTGAATCTTCAAAATCTCCAAAGACTTCAAAAATTTATCCTAAAATGAAGATTTTACAAAATCAATCATGGGTGGAAAAACCTAAACAATCATTTGAAGAAAAGAAAATGGAAAAGGTTTTAAAATCAGAACAAATAGTTGTTGTCACTAACAATGAAAAACTTGAGTTTGAATTGGATAAACTGATTGAGGAATTCCCACCAATCAAGGAGGGAGATCTAAAATCAAAATATGTACCTGTTGTTCCAAATGTTATCTTCAACATTCCAAAAGTTGATGTAGTTTATGATCTTGTATTTGGTAGTGTTCCAAATGTGAAGAACTCTTGGGCATCGTTGTTTGAATGAATGTTTTTGATGTGTGCAGGGGCTTCCGAGGTCGATTATCTCCAAGTGGATAATGGATAGCGGCGCCTCGAGGCATATGACTGGGATGCTAGCACTACTCTATGATGTCAAATCAATCAACGGAGGATATGTTGGATTTGCGGGAAATCAGGGAGGAAGAATCGTTGGTGAAGGAATTCTAACCAATGGAGTTGTAACGTTTGATAAAATGAACTACATCGTTGAACTTGAAAACAATCTGTTGAGCATATCGCAGATCTATGACAAGTCGTTCACTATTCATTTTACAAAAAATGAGTGTTTGATCATTAAACCTGGTTTTAAAATTCCAGAAGATTTGGTGTTGATGCGAGCTCCTCGTGAGAACGATTTATATGTCTTAGACATGAGCGTCGCAACAACATCAGACAAAAAGAAACAATATTTTCTAACTAAATCAAAAGCAACTGAAAAGGAATCGAGAATGTGGCATCGTAAGATGGGTCACATTCATGTGAGAAAAATGAATTTCTTAGTTCACAATGATCTTGTTGAAGGCGTTAATTTGAAAAATTTCCATCTGAATGATGATTGTGTAGAATGCAAAAGGGGAAAGCAAACAAAGAAGTCACGCCCAAAGAAGCTTTTGAATTCAATCAGAGTACCGCTAGAAAGACTCCACATGGATCTTTTTAGACCGGTAAGTGTAAAGAGCGTAAGTGGAGATCTGTATTGTATTGTGGTCAGTGACGACATTACAAGATTTTCATGGGTGATGTGTGTTGAAAGAAAAGACGAAACGTTTGAATGATTGATGAAATTATTCAAGAAAATGGAGACGCTGTACAAATTGCCAATCAGAAGAATTCGAAGCGACAACGGAACTGAGTTCAAAAACAACCGTATGGAAGAATTCTGCAATGAAAAATGGATTCTCCATGAATTCAGCGCACCGTATACTCCACAGCAAAACGGTGTCGCAGAACGAAAGAATCGCACACTGATCGAAACAGCACGTACAATGCTGGCAGATTCCAAATTGCCTATATACTTTTGGAGTGAAGTAGTTGCAACAGCATGCTATACACTGAATCGTGTTCTCATAGTGAAAAAATACAAGAAAACTTGCTTCGAGTTGCTTCATCGTTATAAACCGAATTTGAAATTCTTAGAACCGTTTGGATCACCTTGCACATTTATTGATCCAGATGGTAAATTTGGTGCGAAAGTTAATGAAGGTATTTTTGTAGGTTATGCGAGTCCGCTGAAGAGAGTATTTGTTCAATGCTTGGGGAAGATTATTCAAGTTCAGCATGTTGATTGTCAAAAATTTACTGCTCCGGAACAACTTCCCGGAAAAAGATTGCTGTTTGACTACGATAAACTCTAGGAGTCTTTCAAACTGCCGACTGAGCCAAGTGAGGAGGAACTAGCATTATTATACCAATATCAGCAATCTATGTCACAAGAACAAGTGCCAAGACCATTGGTAGTTTCTCAGCCCACCGTGGGTACAAATGATCACGAGGCCGGTCCTAGTGGAACTGTACAAGAACCCCCAGAAGAACCAGCTCCAACATTTGATCATACTGACGACTCAGAATCGGAATCCGGTCCGATTTTTTACGAGGAACTAAATGTTGCATCTTCAGAAGCTGTGGATCACACAGGTGATCAGGATATCACAAACTTGCAATCGGAAGTGAGCGTGCCTGACACATTCATGCCGAGAACTTTGTCTTATCATCCTTCGGAACAAATTATCGGAGATCTTCACAGTGGAGTGAAAACACAGGATGAAATCAACAAAGCTCTTACATGTTTTTATTCTTCTGTAGCTCCTTTACAGGAAGAATTCTCATTAAAATGTTTCATCTCGCATGTGGAGCCAAAAACATATAAAGAAGCTTTAACTGAAGACAGCTGGGTAAATGCTATACAGGAAGAGCTGCTGCAGTTTGAAAAACTTGGAGTGTGGAGGTTAGTTGAACTCCTGGAAAATCAAAAGCTGATAAAGACCAAGTGGGTCTTCAAGTGTAAGCGAGATGACAGAGGGATCATTGTTCGAAACAAGGCACGTTTGGTAGTACAAGGTTTCAGTCAGCAAGAAGGCATCGATTTCACCGAAGTGTATGCTCCAGTTGCTAGACTCGAGGCGATTAGAATCTTCCTGGAATGCACGTCTTGGAAAGGATTCAAAGTCTACCAATTAGATGTTAAATCTGCATTCCTTTACGGAAAAATCAAAGAAGAAGTGTACGTCAGACAACCACCGGGGTTTACCGATCCAGTGCACAAAGACAAGGTCTATCTTCTTGACAAAGCGCTTTACGGATTACACATGGCCCCGAGAGCCTGGTACGAGACGCTTTCCCAACATCTGCTGGCCAACGGGTTCATCAGAGGGACGGTTGATGGTACTTTGTTTACAAAAGAGGTTGCAGGACATCTACTCATCGTGCAGATTTATGTTGATGACATAATCTTTGGATCGACGAATGACGATTTATGCAAAGAGTTCGAGAAGGTTATGAAGAAGAAGTTTGAAATGAGTTCTATGGGGGAGATGAAGTTCTTCCTAGGGCTTCAGGTTGAACAAATGCCTGAACGAATCTTCATTCATCAGACAAAATATGTGAATGATGTGCTGGATAAATTCAACATGTCCGAATCATCTCAAATTTCAACCCCCTTAGCTCAAAATCATGGTATTTGTCCGGACGAAAGTGGAGAAAAAGTGGATGAGACGCACTATCGGTCGATCATTGGATCATTAATGTATCTGACTGCGTCACGCCCGGACAACATGTATCCAACTTGCCTATGCGCCCGATATCAGTCTAGCCCGAGACAGTCTCACCTGATGATTGTGAAGAGAATTTTACGGTATCTTAAAGGTTGCCCAAGCACCGGCTTGTGGTATCCTAAATCTGGTGACTTCTCTCTGACTGGTTATGCTGATTCTGATTTTGGTAGCTGTAAGCAGAATGCAAAGTCCACAACTGCTGGGTGACAGTTCTTTGGAACTCGGCTTGTTACCTAGTAGTGCAAGAAACAAACCATAGTCGCTCTCTCGACCTGTGAAGCTGAATACGTTTCGGCTTCCAGCTGTTGCTCTCAGATCCTCTGGATCCAGCAGCAGATGAGGGACTATGGTTTGCAGTTCTGGGATACACCGATATTTGTGGACAATGAGGCAGCAATAAACATTACTAAAAATCCGGTTCACCACTCTAAAACAAAACATATTGAAATTCGACATCATTTTATTCGCGATTGCTACGAGAAAAAAATGATTCGAATTGATCATATACACACCGATGATCAGAGAGCTGATTTTTACACAAAACCTTTTGATAAAAAGAGATTTAACTATCTTTTGAAATTAAACAGGTTGAAAATTTTGTTTTCTGGGAAGGTTGTTGAGTGTGAAGCCGAGGAGGACGGCGATCAGAAGTGATCCACGTCAGGTTGTCAAGTTTCTGTACAGTTTATTTTCTGCTTTTGATAAAACCAAAAACACAAAAATATGTTTTTGTTTTTAGGGGGAGAAAGTTTACAGAAAATACAAAAAACATGATAAAATTTCAAAATCCAAAAACAGTGAAAAAGTCAAAAAGAGTTTGTGTAAAAAGGGGAAATGATAGTACATCAGCTAGACAGTTGCAGTACACTAAAGAAATGTATAGTTTAAAAAGTGTTAAGCAGTCTTGCAGATGATATGCCGATAGGTTTTTACACATTTAGTAAGTTTGTTTGGGATATAAACATAAATCATTTCTTGCTTCTACGTGGGGAACATCTCTCGGATATATAGGTAACCCCTGAAATCCTGTTTGAAAGACTCTATTTCTGATATACAAGGTCTTTGTACGTCCTGATATCTGGGGTATTATACCTGGACTTCTGATTTTGCGGGAGCAATAGCCTAGTCCTCGTATAATACTTTGCACTGCTTTATTCATTAAGCCTCCCCTCAGCATAAAAAATGATGAAACATTGAAAAATGCTAATCATGTAATGTTGTAAAGAAGATCCCCAAGGGGGACCCACCTTAAAGTCGAGCCATCATCTCTCTGATTTTGCGGAAGGAATAGCCTGAGCTCTCATGGCCTCGCACTTAACCCAATTACAGATATCATTAGTGTGCACTCACCTGTAAGACTGAATATAGTGGTCTGGATATGGGAGTATATTCTGAGGTGGTACACGCGTATAAGTTAAGCCCCAAAACACTAATTCGTATCCTGAACAGATTGAAATTTGTGTGAGAATTTAAGATGGATTAGTATATCGGCAATCACTGTGAATTGTTTAATGCTTAGTATGAAATCAAAGCTTAACGGTGCTTGTAGCTTGTCAGCAGCTGATATGATCCCCTAACACGCTCACCAAAAAGTTGTTTGTAAATATGTTCATATATAGTCTTCATTTACTGCATTTCATTCTTTCCAATTCCTTAAAATCCAAAAAGATTTAATTTTCATCTTATTTTCGACAACTGACATTGGGGATCTGATGATCAAAGTCTTAATGTGCTAAACAAGTTTGGATAATGAGGTTTGGGTAAGCAAAAGTTTGTGAAAAAGATGTTGGTAAATGCTTGAAAGTTTAAAAGTTCATTAAGTTGAACTTAAATTGTTTCAGAAAGTCAGCAAACTTCATAATTTAATCAGCCAGGGTCATTAACTTGGACTTGGCAGGCTAAACAGTTGACAAAGGTCATTAACTTGGACTTGCTTAACTTGGTGTGATGGTAAAAAAATCAAAAAGTTAAAAAGTTGAAAATTTTTGAAAAATTGTGATTTCAAACGAAATGACTATTTCGTACGAAATAGCCATTTCGCTTGAAACTTGATTCCGCTTGAAACTGCTTCATAGCTCATTTCATACGAAATGAGCTCGTCTATAAATAGGGGCCGCATTTCGTTTGAATTTGTTATTTCCATCATTCCGCACGAAACACACTGTCAAAGGAGATTTCAGACGAAATCACCAAGTTCATCGATTTCTAGCCGAAACTCTGTCTGTTTGTACTCGTAATCGTTGTATAAGTTGGTTGCCACATCTTATACAATGGGAAAGGTAAGATTGAGGGTTTATTTGACCAGATCTGTTGTTTTCGTACGAACGACGATGAACAGGGACTTTAATCTTAGATCTAGGTTGTGTTTGTGGATCATAATGGACAAAAATGTCATCTGTGTGTTCGGAATATGTTGTAGATCTATTGTAGGGTTTCAATTTGTTCCATAAGTCTGATTTCGCATGAACTCGGTAGAACTAGATTTCTGAAGCTAGATCTAGGGCTGTTTAATGGACAAAAATGAAAATAAAACATACCCATGTACTCGGAATCAGTTAAAGAACATGTTTAGGGTTTCAATTTCATCATAACATCATGTTTTGAACACTGTAATTTTACTGTTCACAAAGTTGATTTCAAACGAAATGATGATTCATTTCGTACGAAATGGATCACTGGTTAATGTTTGTATTTCATGCGAAAAGGCTATTTCGCTTGAAACTCATTTTGTTTGAAAACAAGTCATTTCGCTTGAACCAGTCATTCCGTTTGAACACTATTCCGCATGAAATGTTCATGGCGCTTGAATGTCATTTTGTATGAATGAAGCATGTTTGTTTTGAAAACCATTCAAAGTGTTTAACATTGTGTTTTTGTTAAATATTTCAGGCTTCGAATGTTCAGTTTGATCCGTTGCACAACATCTGTTGTGTTTACGATGAAAAGCTTCCTAAAATGGTTGTTTTCAAAGAAATTCTGGAATTTATGAAGAGGTTACCAATCCAGAAGGCTTTAACAAATCAGCATCTTGTTTTTCAGTCTCACATTGAGCGTTTCTGGAAGAATGCAAAGTATGACGAAGAAAGCAAAACAATAAATTCGATTGTAAGCTTGAATAGCAAAGATAAACCGATCATCATTACAGAACAACTTGTTCGAGAAGTGTTGAACTTTCCGGACGGTGAAAATTCTCCGACAAAGTTTCCTGAAAGAATGGTGAAGGGATGTATGCTAAGAATGGGGTATAGTGGTCCACTGAACAAAGCAAACTATTTAAAAGCAATTTTCTCAAGGCCTTACAAGTTTTTCATTCATTCAATTCTTCACGCTCTCAGTCACAGGAAGGGTGGTTATGACGTAATGCGAGATTATCAGATGAATATGGTGACAACACTTGTATTGAACAAGAAGTATAATTTTTCTAAAATCATTTTTCATTACATGAAGGAGAACATTACATCAAAAAGCAAAACATGGATCTATCCAAGATTTGTACAGATGATACTTGATCATGCCTATCCAGATTTGGAAAAAGATGAAAACAATGATTTGTTGGCATTATTTCACATGGATAATGAGACGCTGAAAGTATTGGTCAGATATCACAAAAATCATCCAGATTCAAAGACAAAGGCAGAATTCTTTGAATGTTTAAAGGTTAAAAACTTTGATGGAACATCAAAAGATGATCATCTCGAAGAAAGGAAGAAATGGTTTAGAAAATGTACTGAAAGAAAATTCAAACGACCGCTGAAATTTTACGAAAGAGACAGAGAAATTTCACTTGGTGACATTATCAGCTGGGGGTATTTGCCGCAGGTTAATGCTTATGCTATTCGTCGAGAGTATGGTGTTCAGTACTTTGCGTACATTCAGGATATCATGTCTTTGCCATGGTGGGACGTTGAAGAACTCCCAAAAGTCAGAACTTTGGCTTATCCTGTCAAGAAACATGATGTGCCTATTTGGGGCCTAATGAAGTATGAAGCTTTCAAAGATTTCAAACACTGGAAACTACACCAACCAAAGAAAATGAAGAGGGTGGATCCAGTAACTGGTGTTGAAGAGAGGATCTTACAGATAAAAAAGCCCAGAGTGATAAAGAACATTCCATTGCCAAAGATGGAGCAAGATTTCCATAAAGGGTTTGTATGTTGGGTATACAGCTGCATTTCTACTGAAGCCGTGATCACATACAGAGTGGAAAATGAAGTTAGACACATCTACGTGTATGATCCATTGTGGCTAGTAAATTGCTCGGTGAAAGATATAGAGTGTTTTTTTGTGAACAAAATTGGCTACAGGAAAGAAGACAAAGATCAGGCAATGCAGTTTCAGAAAGTTGTATCTATCTGCTTTCAGAAAGGAATCAATTCAGAGAGTGAATGGTCGTCTAAATGGAGGAAGATTGAGGAAGAGGAAGCTTTGAAAGCAGAGAAGGAAAAGAAGAAACTTGAAGAGAATAGAGGTAAATGGATGAGGATACAAGCTGAAGAAAAGATGAAAGCGGCTAAAGAAAACGAAAAGTTGAAGAGTGCGTTGAAAAGAAAGCCGAAGCAGAGGGAAGAAAAGTTTAAGTCTTTATGAAGAAGGTGCTGAAGACAACCTGACTGAAGACTCTGGCAATATCCAAGAGGGAGTTTGTTGGTACACGATGTCTATCGCCTACGTCAACAGTCTAGGTCATGTGGATAGCTTGTAATAGGGTTAAACATGTCAAAATGTAAAGTTATTTGTGTTTGTAAGTCATTTCGCACGAAATGGGTTTTGACCATTTCGTACGAAATGAAGTTTGGTCATTTCGTACGAAATGGAATGTTACCATTTCGTGCGAAATCAGTTCCCTATATATAGGGGTGTTTGGTTTTTCATTTGGTACGAAATATAGAAGTGTGTAACGAAGTGCTGCCAGTTTCTCTCCGTGTATTGACGTCATATATCAATCAAAAACCTGTTTTAAGTATAAATCTCTGTTTCTACTACATTTTATCACCGATTCTCAGTTGTTAGACTGTTTCCGCCTCTCTAACAGCTTAGACTTAACTCTGAATGACTCATTCAGGTCGTATATCGATCCTACAATGTTGGTGTTTGTTATAATATCGAGGAGACTAACAAAAAGGATGGTAGTAAAGGGAAACGCCTTAATCTTAAGCTTCAAGATCTTGAGTAATACATTTTATAAATAGTGTTTGATTTTTTTTTCTATATTATGCTTTCAAATTTACAAAATGTTGTTAAACTTATAATTTTTTGTTATATTCTATTGTAGAGATATTCAGATCGATTTAACTCTTTGGGATGATTACGCTAAGGACATGTATTCTTACATGGTTAGTGAAAAGCGTGAAGCACATGTTGTCGTTGTTGTCCATTTTGGTGCTGTTAAGACATACAAAGGTAGTTAACTCATAGCACATTTTTTACCAAACAATGTATGTAGATCTTGTTACTTTATATATATTTTATTTATTGTTTAATTTATTTTTACCTAACAATAGGTAAATGGGGATTTTCTAATAACTTTGATGGTTCACGACTTTTCATTAACGACAATTTTGATGACATGCTATTGTTCAAGCAAAAGTAAGTCTTATTATGTAAACATATTTTTTAAATTTTATCATGTTTATGTATTGTTTGTATTTTTTGTTAATTAAACATTTTTGTTTATTCAAACTGTTTAATAGGTTTCTTGCAAAACTTGCTGCTTCAACTGAGTCAAGTAGCCATGCTGGGTCATATATGATGTGTTATGTGGAAGATGAATTTTTAAAGAACGATGTTTTTTCACCAATTTCTTATCTTGGATCAATCATAGAGGTTTTCCTTAACATTTCATGTTTTATATTTTAAATTTTAACAAAATTTTAATGAATTTTTTCTTTTATTATGTAAACAGCCAAAGAAAGTTGTTGTTGTTGGAACTATCGTAGCAATCGTTTCAGATAAGATGTGGTATTATGATGGGTGTAACTATTGCAAGTCCAAAGTTGAGCAAAAGTTTGAAACCTATGATAAGGATGATGGAACAAGTGATGTTAGAGATGAGAAGTTGTATCAATGTTCTAACAAGGATTGTAATGGAAAAGAAGTTTTCCCGCTGTCCAGGTAAAGTGTTTGTTATTCATACTTCTACTTATTTTTCATACAACAACAACAACGTAGGTCGTTTATATTATCTATTCATATATATATATGTTTGTTAAATATTTAAATACTATTTTAAAGGTTTAAAATACCGGTTCGTGTTCAAGATTCAACCGGTACGGTGACACTTACATTGTTTGACCATAAGGCGTTGAAGTTTGTTGGGAAAACTGCAAAAGAACTTATACAAATTCAGGACGAGGTTATTTTTAGTTATACTTTATATTTAATTAAATTAAATTTTTATATATTTATTCTAACGACACCTTATATTTTGTAATATATAGTTACTGAAGTCAAATGAGATTCCAGGAGAATATCGAGTTGAATTTGAATCGTTGGTTAACCTAAAGTGTGCTTTCGTGATTAAAGTAACAGACTTTAATATTGTCAATGCTGTCCAGAATTATGGAATATCAGTTGTTACCACTGATGATGACATATTGGATAAGCTGAACAAAAAATTTAAAATTGACCAAGTAAGCGATTGTTTTATATATATATACATTTTGACTTTCATAACCGTTTAAAATATGTTGAACTAATTGTCTTTTGCTTTCCATATTTTTACAGCTTGATGTCTCTGATTCTTTTGGTATGAGTCAGTCTGAGTTCCAAACTACTGGTGGTGAATGCTTTAAGGTATAACTTAAAAAATAAACTTAAATGTACTTTTAATAGTTGTTTTATTATAATTTGTTTATTTTCTTTAAGGATGCTGATTCTTACACTGGGGATAACACCACACCTGTTTCAAAGGATTACGTGGGTGACTTGAAGCAATCATCTTCTGATATGAAGCGTAACCTTGATGATGTTTATTTGAATGAAGAGGGATTGGGGTCGTCAGCAAGTAAGCCTCGCATGTGTGTTGAGAAGAATGCTCTTGACGAAGATCTAAGCAAGAATTGATAAAGTAGATATGGCAAATGGTGGTTTTGATAGAAAACAATTTATTTGGTATTTTGAGTATTTGAATTTTATTTTTATGCTATGACTTTTTGATGTTTAAAGACATTTTATGTTTTGCCGTATTTATTATGACATTTTGAGTTTTGATATAATATTTTTGTTTGCCAATCATGTTTGGTTATATTCCTTATTTTACGAGATTACGTTGATTACTTTTTTTTGTAATGTAATCATGCGATAATATAAAAATAACAAAATCAAAATTAAATATTACTTTTCACATTACTTAATTACTTTTCATGAATTGAAAATTAACCATTTGTGGTTCAATATTATTTACTATTCAGTTATAATTATAAATTTATTTTAAGAAATATGGTAATTATGTCAATTTTTACTATTCAATTACATTTCTAAACCTATTTTTAGAAAAATCATAATTTTAGCAATTCTATTTTAGTCATCAAACACTATCTTTTATCTTTGAATCTAATAAATGTAAGATTGTTTTCATATTTAAGGTAATTAAATTGGTTCCAACTCATTTTAGTATTCTATATTATTAATTCCATAAATAACTTATACCTTAGGTCTATAAATTCAAATACTTCACAGACTTTCAAACATCTTCATTGTTATGTGAATTTGCATTCTTAAATTCTTTCTACGGTGGAAGAAATTTTTTTCATCACTCTTTACATATCCAGTAAGCTTTTATTTATTTCGTTATAATTTTATTTATTCATGCGTTTGTTTTTCATTGTAAACGTATTTGTTTTTTGTTGTAGTTCTTTGTGGTGGTTAAAAAATGCATAATACGTTTCAACAAGTTACTTCATATTCTTCTGAACGTCCACACCCTGGCTTCGCTAATAATTGTAATTGTTTTTTTTTTCTCTTATCTCAAATATAGTAAATAGTATTCAATTTTTTTCGAAAACGTTTTATCTTTAACAACTACATCGTCCTGCATTATCAATTGTATATTTCTTTGTACTTCTTTACTTTTTTTTCATTGTAGTTGACGAAGCTAAGTATAGACGTTGGTTCAGAAAACTATATCTTGATAATAAGAAATCAAAATCAACAGCACTTCCGGATTATTTTGTTAGAGGTAATTTTCTATCATTTTTATATGCATGCATCTTATTGTTATATAATTGTTTTCGTTTATTAAAACTTGAATTTAATCAATGTATATTTTTTTTAATCAAAGAAAACATTAAAACTGAAAATAGTATTCAAACATAGCAAACACTTGTTATTCCGAAGAAACAAGCCATAACACAAATGCTCCAAAAGACTAATTCTTTTTTTCACCAATCGTGTTATCTTCTTCCATTGCCTCATATTCTTCTATTTTGTTGCGATTCGATTCAGGAGCAAAAAATTCGTTATAAACGTCTTTATATAGGGACGGGCAATCCTCCCAGAGACTTTCTTGCGTCCATAAATTGCAAATAATTTTGAAGTAAAAAGGAACAATGTTGATAGAAGTAATTTACATTTGAATGTAAGTAAAAGACAACTATAATATATTACCAGATACTCTTCAGCATAGTTAACATGTAACCACATAAACGGGGATGATGATAGCCCTTCATTCCATTGTCTACATACACATTTGTACTGATCAATGGATCTACCACTGAGCCTAATTAAAATTTCAAACAGTATAATATCGAAAGGAATTTAAACCATTATGAAAAACTTGAAACCTATAGATGAAGATGCTATGTATATCCTTTATATAATAGATTAACTTGGGCCTAATTGAATAAACCCAAAAAAAAAAAACGAATTCTACTTCAAAAATGGTAATTCGATTATAAATGTTAATGTAGATTCTTTTTATGTTTTTTATTATAATTCAAATATTGAACAAGCATACTTATTTAAGTCAACCTAAATTTTTACTTTATGAATGGAAATGAGATTTTATTTTTAAGAATTGATTTGTTATTTAAGGATTTTTGTAACCAAGAATTATTATAATTAAAATACTGAACAAGCATACTTATTTAAGTCAACCGAAATTTTTAGTTTATGAAAGGAAATGAGATTTTATTTTTAAGAATTGATTTGTTATTTAAGGAAATTTCTAACCAAGAAAGTCGTTAGTTACATTTGAAAATTCTCTGAATTTATGTTAAGAACTGTGAAATAAATTTTAAATCAACAGAAATTTTTATCGATATATTTGTCTAAATGATGAATAAAACTAACCTAATAACTAAATCCGAATTATTCATTTGTCAACTATATCTTGATAATAAGAAATCAAAAATCAACAGCACTTCCGGATTATGTTTTTAATATATTTAATCATGTTTAAGTTGTAGATTTGACATTTTGGTAAATAAAGAAAGTATTTTTATAAGTATTGTATGAATTTTAATGTTTACTGTTACATATGTCAAATTTTATTCCTTATTCTATTTTAATATTACAGCTGTTCAGGCTAAACACAGGCGGAAGTTAAGAAAACTATACCTTGATAGTAAGAGATCAAGGATTACTAAAAAATTGATTTCTAAAAGTGGTGGTTCAACGTCTTCATCATCAACACGATTTAATTTAAATAACAAAGAGAATTTAACTCCCAATTTTTCAATCCCAACATTTCCTACCCAATCTTCAACTGTTATACAGACAAGTAAGTTTACTTTTATGTTAGATAATGTAACAGACTTCACATTATGGATTTACTTTGTCAACTCCAATTCGGTTATATTACTTATTATATAATGATTTTTTATATCCTATTAGGTAATCATTAAAATTCGTCCGTTAATGTAAGATCTTCCATTATTACACCTTCTACTATGAAGAAGAACGGAAATGTACCACAAGATCAGTATACAACACCCAACCGTACACCGTTTGCAAACATAGAAAACATAACACCAGGTTTTTAAACCAAAAACAAACAGTTACTACTTGGTGATGTTTCACATTTTGTTTCTTTTTTATACATAAAATATGTGAACAAATTATTTTTTAAATACTTATTCGTATTATCATTTTTGTGTTTTTTTTGGATTAGGAAATAATTGTAATTCTTCGAGAAATGTAGCTTATTCATCTGGGGCATTTTCAACTCATAATAGAAAGACAAATGTTTTGCAAGATTCTTCTACATCAATACGATGTATCACGAGGGCAAACAAGGAAAACATAACACCAGCTTCGTGTATTACAAACATACGTTCGCAAGTTCCAAGTGTACCACATTTTTCTAATGCTATGTCTTCTTTGAATCGTATATCACCTGGTAAATTTTACAATTATATTGTTACATACATTTTTAATTGTATAATTCATATACTTAACGAAAAATTATATTTTCTTTGTTATTAAGATAATATTGCAAGCTCATCAACTTTACCATTGAATGACTGCTATTCTCTTAATCCCAGAATAACGAATAAACGTAACACAACATCTTCGACCTCCGAATTTAGCTCGCTAAAAAAGATGTCTTCTGGAAATCGTAGAGTTATTCATAAACCAATTGAAATAGAACCCATACCAATGGCTGCTCTTGATTCTGATGATGAAAATCATATTCACGAGGTTGTGGTAGACGCCACCAAAGGCGTGTCCAAAGGTAACTGAGTAATGTTATTCATTGTTGTTTCATATTTTATTTTACCTACTTAATTATTCAATTTGTGTTAAATGTTCAGATTACGTTGACCATGGTGACCAATCTCTTACGGGTGGTTTATGCTTTGCAAAGTTATGGTCAACCGAAGGTGGAAAGGGTCGCATTACACTTCAAAAGCAAACATATAGCTTATGTTGTGGATATGGTAAAGTTGACTTGCCTGAATATAAAGATTCTCATCCATCTTATCAGATGCTTTTCCGCTCTTTAGATCAGGAAAGCAAGTTTTTCTTAAAGAACATAAGACGTTACAATTCTATGTTTTCCTTTACTTCAATGGGAGGAAAAGTAGATACTAAAATAAACAAAGGTAATGCTCCATTTGTTTATAGAATCAGTGGTCAGAATGCACATAGTATGGGTAGTCTTCTTCCTAAGGACGGAGACCAGCCAAAATTTTCACAGCTTTATATCTATGATACTGAGAATGAGCTTGCTAATAGAGAGTTGTTATTTGGGTATGTATCTTTTTTGTTACGTATCTTAATATTACGTTACAACATAGAATACTATTTTTTTTCATTTCAATGTTTAAAACTGTAATTAAAAACCTATCATTTTGTTACAATGATTCTTCAAGCAAAGCATCTTTAAGGGCAAAGGAACTTGATGTTAAATTTATAAAGTTTCTTACCAACATGTTAGATTCTACAAATATGTTGGTAAAAACTTACAGAATGGTACGAGACCATCTCCATGAGAATCCTAATGTTTGCCTTAGGCTTCGGATAATCTCACAGAGAGATTGGGACGGAAGGACTTACAATTTACCTACGTGTTCCGAAGTTGCTGCTTTAATAGTTGATGAACCTGATCTCAAGATAGAAAGTCGTGATATTATTGTCGAAAAGCATTCAGGAGTCCTTAAGCGTATTAGCGAGTTACATCCTTCTTACCTTGCTCTCCAGTATCCAATTATTTTTCCGTATGGAGACGATGGCTATAGGATTAACATTCCTCATAGGGATTTTGGTCCTAACACAAAGAAGACAAGACCAACTTGTACTATGAGGGAATTTTTTTTCTTATAGAATTCAGGATAGGCATAACAAGTTTTCTCTAATTCTTAATGCAAGAAGGTTGTTTCAGCAGTTTTTAGTCGATGCCTACACAATGATTGAAAGTGAGAGGCTAAACTTCATACGTTTTCAGCAAATCAAACTGAGATCTGACTCGCTTAACAGTCTTAAAAATGTTCAAGATGTTGGTCAGAGTGATTTGAGTCATACAGGACAACCTGTTATATTACCGTCATCGTTTACAGGTGGTTCTCGCTACATGATGCAAAACTACTTGGATGCTATGGCGTTATGTCGGACGTATGGGTATCCTGATTTCTTTATCACAATCACATGTAATCCGAAATGGCCTGAAATTGTAAGGTTTATTGGTGACTCATCAATTAAGCCAGAAGACAGACCTGACATACTTTGTCGATTGTTTAACATGAAACTTGATGAATTGATAAAAGATATGAAGCACAAGAAAATATTTGGCGATATTAATGCAGGTATATGAAACCTACACCCACTTTCAATTTATACAATTTTTTTGTCTTCCCATACATTTTATTTACTATATTTAACTCATCGTTAGTATATTTTCTTTTGTGTAGTTGTTTACACAGTTGAGTTTCAAAAGCGTGGTTTGCCACATACGCATATTTGCTTATTTATGAAAGCTGATCATAAGCTTCCTACGGTTGAACACATCTATCCCTTTATCTCAGCTGAAATTCCTGATAAAAACGAGGATCCTGAATTGTATTCTCTTGTGAGTGACTTTATGATTCATGGTCCTTGCAGACATGCCAACATGAAATGTCCATGCATGGTTGGGAACCGTTGTTCTAAGAATTTTCCAAAGAAGTTTTTGGAATCCACTTCCATTGATTCTGATGGATTTCCCGTTTATAGGAGAAGAGATTCTGGTCACACGGTTGTGAAGAAGGGTGTTACTTTGGACAATAGGAGTGTAGTTCCATACAACAAAAAGCTTCTTAAAAGGTATCAGGCGCACATCAACGTGGAATGGTGCAATCAGGCTGGTTCAATTAAGTATTTGTTTAAATACATTAATAAAGGACCTGATCGAGCCACTGTTGCTGTTTTTTATTCAGACAGAGGTCCAGATGAGGAGATCCCAAAAGATGAAATTAAAGAATATTACGAAGCTAGATATGTTTCCGCATGTGAAGCCAGCTGGAGAATATTTGCCAATGATGTTCATTATAGGTATCCTTCTGTTATTGTCACGGCCCTCGACCCGGTTTGACCCGTTTCAGGAGCCGCGGGACAGAAATCCCGTGGTATTTAATTAACAGCGGAAGTTTCTTCAGGATCTTTTTAAAACTGAAATATTTCCCGATTATTTTATTTCACAATTTGGGATAAAACCCGGTAATTTACAATATTGAGATTTCACGAAGAAATCTTTTATTTTACAAAACATGTTTCTTTATTTTATGCTGAGCCACTTCCTTAAGCTGATAGTGCTTCACGGCACTTTTACTTGATCACAACAGATCACCTTAAACATGTTTGAAAAAGGTTTTGTCAGCGGGAAATACTGAGTGAATCATTCTTTTATAAAAACGACTCATTTATTATAATTCACAGTATTAAGAGAGATTACAATGTTTATTTTAACCAACTACCCACAGTATTTGTCATCGACTCGTTTCGGTGACTGTGGTCATATTACTATTGAGTCCGTTCACCAATAGTAACGAGTATCATTAATTAGGTACGCCCACCTAAATTGATAAAAAAACAGTAATGTGCACAATACCCCACATACCGGCTGTAATTTGGTGACTACATAAACTTAATCACTGTAATTATAATCTTGAAAATAAACATACTTTTTGTAAATAGATTTGATAAAAAGAGAATGACTCACATTGTAGATTTAACAGAGCTTATTCTACTGATTAGCCTTGATAACCTATTTTAAATAATCAGGCACACAAACTAGGTTAGTAACTTAATACAGCATTTATGATAACTCACGAGATTAAAACCTTCACAACGAATGACAAAGTGCGATACTTAAACATCCATCGATTTAACGACGAATGACAAAGCATAAACCCTAATATGGGCAGCACTTAAACATCCATTGGATAGTTTAATCGATCGGACATTGAATCGTAGCAGCGATCGAGTTATTACCCTGAATTGTGGCAGCACTTCGTGATCAGTGTGTGTTTTTGTAGTATACAGAACGTAATTCAGTGTATAGTGCGAGTTTGTTCGTCGTTTAAATTTCAGAAATCAAGTGCCAATGTCTGCTATTTATAGTCGAAATTTCACTTTGGTTACGGACCGTAAGCCTCACAATGTTGCGGTCCGTAAGGGTGCTTACGGACCGTAAGACTCACAATGTTACGGTCCGTAAGGGTTGAAAATAGGTTATAGGGTAGCCACGGTTGGGACTAGCTTTGCTGACTTGACAGATTCTTAATTTCGAATTTTGACAGCGAGTATTTTTAGATAATTGTTAACTAGGGTTTACCCCCCCTGAGTTTTAGGGGCCCTGATTCTGATTCCGATTGTTCTGAGAATTTTAGGGTTTGTGCAGAATCACTTGGGTGTCTCAATTAGAGTTTCCTATTGGATAAAATAATATAATAAATATAACTTTTGATATGAGTTGTTACATTCTACCCACCTTAATAAAAATCTCGTCCTCGAGATTTACTGGACTAATTGAGGATACTTTTTCTTCATTTCGGATTCCAGCTCCCAAGTGTATTCAGGTCCTCTTCTTGAATTCCACTTTACTTTCACTAGCACTAGTCGTTTGTGCTTGAGAAACTTCACTTTTCTGTCTTCTACCTGAAGAGGTTTCTCAACAAATTTTAACTTTTCGTTTACCTCTATGTCTTGAAGAGGTATTACCAGAGATTCGTCTGCTAGACATTTCTTGAGATTGGATACATGAAATACGTCATGTACTCCAGCTAACTCTTTTGGTTGTTGTAAACGATAAGCAACTGGTCCTATACGTTGGATTACTGGAAATGGTCCTACGTATCTTGGACTTGGTTTTCCTTTCTTACCGAATCTAACAACTCCTTTCCAAGGGGAAACTTTCAACAGTACTCTGTCTCCAACTTGGAATTCTAACGGCTTGCATCTATTGTCTGCATAACTCTTCTGGCGATCTCTAGCCGTCTTCAGTCTTTCCTTGATTTGTGTGATCTTATCAGTCGTCTCTTGCACAATCTCCGGTCCTGATAACTGACTTTCTCCTATTTCTGCCCAACAAACTGGAGTTCTGCATTTTCTTCCATACAGTGCTTCAAATGGGGCAGTTTCAATGCTTGAATGATAACTATTGTTATAGGAGAATTCAATTAATGGTAAATGATCGTCCCAATTTCCACCAAAATCTATCACACATGCTCTGAGCATGTCTTCTAGAGTTTGGATTGTCCTTTCACTTTGCCCGTCTGTTTGAGGATGATATGCAGTACTCAGATTTAGTCGAGTTCCCATAGCTTGCTGGAAACTTTTCCAGAAATGAGAAGTAAAACGACTATCCCTATCCGAAACAATGGAGGGTGGAACTCCATGTAAGGATACAACTTCATCTACATACAATTTTGCCAATCTTTCCATGCTAAAGGTTTCTTTCATAGGTAAAAAGTGAGCTGATTTGGTTAATCGATCCACAATTACCCAAATCGCATCATTACCTTTTCTTGTTTTGGGTAACTTAGTAACAAAATCCATTGTTATAAGTTCCCATTTCCATACTGGCATTTCTAATTGTTGTAGTAACCCTGAAGGTTTATGATGTTCTGCCTTAACTTGTGAACAAGTAAGACATTTAGAAACATATCGCGCTATATCCTTTTTCATTCCTATCCACCAAAAGTTCTTTCTTAAATCTTGGTAAATCTTATTGTTTCCTGGGTGCATAGTATACCTAGATTTATGAGCTTCTTCTAAAATCTTAGGTCTTAAGTCTCCCTGCTTAGGTACCCAAATTCTACTTTTGTGGAATCTGTAGGATCGATTTCGGACCTAAACGAGTCGGTTAGAAGAGCTATTACTGATTTGAATGGCGGAAACAGACAAATCAGTTTCAATTCAGCGAGAATTCAATTTAATATGTTGATTCTATTAATCTGAATGACGTTTACAATCAAATCAACACTTCGGCAGCACTTCGTGGCTCACCGGAAGAATACACCTCGAACTCTCTAATGGTTCCGCTTATGTGACTATATATAGGCTGATTAGGTCCGCTTTTAAGGACATGTACAAATGAGCGGACCTAACTAGTTGACACATGAGCGGACCTATCTATGACCAAATAAGCGAACCTACCTCTATGACATAAAAGCGGACCTGACTTCTATGACATAAAAGCGAATCTATCACAATGACAAAAGGACGAAAACTGATCTATGACACATAATGGACGAAATCACCTACATATAAACCATAAATTCTTTTGTCTCTTGTGAGATGATGTCATTGATGATGTCATCTTGATGATGTCATCATGACATCATGCTTGACCAAAACCGCAACGAACCCGAGACTCGAACTAAGATGTAGTCGACAGACAACTGCACCAACAGACTCCCCCTTGAATGTTGACGGAATCTTCAGTGAGAGTCTTTAACATGACAACTCTTCAATCTCGATCGGTCTTCTTCAGGAACTCTTCCTGGAATCATGAACCCGGATCTTTCTCTGGCTCTAACTCTCGTCAGACTCCCCCTATCATCAAGCTGGGATCGCCGTCTGGAATTTGTTATCACCATTGAAATCAAATCCTGGCTTTAACTTTGTTCAGCTCATCTCCTGCACACATTTTCTCATCAAAAACATAAGTTTTTACTTAAATCAATAAGAAAAACTTATTAGAAATAGTTACATCAAGTTCAAATTAATGATCCCGATTAACTAATCAAACTTTCTTTCTCAAAATCAAAAATTTTCAATTCAATACACACACTCCCAAACCAGTTCATCATGTTCAGCACTCGGAATTTTGAATATTAGCTCTCCAACATCAGCTGTCAAAAATCTTTTTGGATTTTTCAAAATTTATGCTAAAACACACTGAAAATCTTTTTGGGTTTTTGATTTAAAATAAATGCAGTAAAGAAATATTTACAGACAATGTTTTGTGAGTTTGTGCAAGAGGATCATATCAGTTTATGAAACAAATCACTAGCACCGTTAAGCTTTAAACATTTTCAGTTTTAAACGATTCACATAGATTGACGATATTGTTGTCCATTTAAACTCAATCTAAAAACTTTCGAAATGCTTACCGATACGTTAAGGTATATTAAGATAGCACTAAAATTCTTATGGACCCCACGATCTCAGCATATCCCCTCATCATGCAATACACTAACTCAAGTAATGCCTTTAAACTTTTATCAACTGTGATTTGTGCGAAAACAACGCAGAATGTTTAAACATTAACAATCAGGTCGATACTTCCGTATACGCAGAGAAAGTCCAATGTTTAAACAAAATAAGAAAAATAAAACAAGTTGAAGTTGTTTAGGCTTTAACCACCAGGTCGATACTCCCGTATACGCAGAGGTGATCCAAAGCTTAAACGAAACACCAAAGAAAATAAAGCAGAACGTTTAGGCAACAACATCCAGGTCGATACTCACGTATACGCAGAGGATGTCCGATGCTTAAACAAAATAAAAAAATAAAACAAGTTTAAATCTTTGCAAAATGAAATGCACAATCACAGCGACTTTTTAGCAAAGTTGTGAAAGTTCACAAACTTAACCAGTTTTATGTCTTTCGACAATCAGCGATTACCGAGTAGGCACACAATCAAGAAGGACAAAACTAAGTACTATGCTTTCGACCATGTTTCCCACTAGAACTAGGCTTTATCATTTAAGTTTGTATCGTTATCGCAAATCTACTAGTCTAGTTGAGCCTATCGTCACATCTTTAGTGAGACCGTTTATCACATTTAGACTGTACATTTCTTTAGCATGCTGTGATAGTCCACTGATTTTCTATCATTTCCTCTTGTTTCAGCAAAACTCATTTTTTAAATTTTTTCAATGTTTTTGACAATTTCAAATTTTCTAATTTTTTAAAATTTTTACTTCCCCTAAAATCAAAATATGTTTCAATTTTGATTTTCTGGGAAAATTTGAAACAAACTGTACAAGAAATGTGACAACATGATGAGAATTGCTTCAATTCTCCATCCACCTGGCATAAACAATCAGAACTCCCCCTGACAACAAACTATTTTCCCATAATAATTTCAAAACACTTAAGTTTGTTTTAATCAAAATGGTTTTTCCGGAAAATAAGTTTTGTGTGTCATTTCACAAATTCGGGGATCTTTCATCACTTTGTTCTCTTCAACCACTTATAAAAACTAACATTTTTAAGAACAATCCACAAACATCACTTGTAGAAAATCAAATACAACTTAATGTCCCTGATTTACCACTTGTAAGACGAAATATCACTTTCGTGAATTTCTCAAGAAATGTGCCGATTCATGTTCCACGCTTACCAACCTGGGAACTCCGGCAAGTCAGGTTTTTCATTTAAACAGATTCACCCAAGCCTGACGGTCCTTGGGTGATTTTGAATTCTTGTTCAACAATGGTGGAAAATTTTCATCATCCATTGTTAGACCAGAATTCTCAATTTTTACCTCAACAACTGGCTCTTCTAGTTTTACCATACCAGAATCATTGCCTGAATGTGGCTTGTCTGACTTTGATGAGCCAGATTGATCGCCGACAACTTTCTTTTTCTTCTTTTCTGTCCTCAGATTTGTATCTGATGAACTCGTCTTGCTTAACTTTGCAGTCGAGGAAAGCGATTCATCAGAACTCTTATTTTTACCAACAGATGAACCCGAGGACAAAATCTTCTCGAGATACTCTCTCGCCTTCTTCCTCTTCTTCCTCAGTCTGTCTTTCTGTCCCTGTGAAAGCTTTACTTTCGGTTCTTGAACTTTTTGTTCTTGAACTTTACGTTCTTGAACCTTCTGTTCTTTGGGCTTGACAGAGACTGGTATCTTTGCTATTTTCTGAGATTTAGCCCTCGATCTTTCATTCGATCTCCTTAGGCAATCTCTGGCAATGTGACCTTTGATATGGCAGTTATAGCATCTCCTCGTCTCATAACTCCAACTCTGGCAGTTAACAGCAATGTGTCCTTGATAACCGCATCGGTAACACACTCTGTTATCGTACCAATCACCATTTTCAGCCCAAATGCTCAAATCATAGCATTGTTTGGCTTGGTGATATTCCTTCCTCATGTTTGCTGGATTTGACTTTTGAGCACTGTGGTCCAACCTGCACCACTTATTGCCAACAATTTTAGAGTTTTCATTTTTCGATTTTTGTAATTTTTCATTGCGATTGGATGATCGATCTGATGAGCTTTTATTGTCTTTTTGAACATTTTTCAAAATTTTCTCTTTTTGTTTTTGTTCCACTTTCTTCTTCAAAGGTTTTTGCTTAGAGCATTCTCCCTTTTCAGTTGATTGTGGAACAGTTTCTTGAAACTTTTCTTTTAATTTCAAAAACAATTTTTGTTTTTCGAATTTTTTATTTTCATCATCAGATTTCTCATCACAATCTTCAACTTTGACTTTGTCAAAGTTTGTGACATCGTCACTTATTGAAACTGAATTAACTGGTTTTGGGCAGGGAATAGCTGAAGTATTCACAAAAACCTTCAACTTTTCTTCCCATTCCCTGATTTTACCTTCTAACTCTTTGATTTTCTTTTGAGCACATTCTGCTTCCTTTTCAAGTCGAATAATCTTTTCAAGATGAGAATTGATTGCAATTTGTTTTTCAAGATTGTTTTTACCAAACAAATCTCTCTCATCTTCTAAAATTTTTATTTGACTTTGAAAATCTTTCTCAATTTTTACTTTTTCAGTTTCCAAATTGTGTATTTGATTTTTCAAAACATTTTCTGATTTTTTAAGATTTTTGTTTTCTAATAACAAACTCTCAACTTCCTTCAAGAGTTTGTCATTTTCAGATGTCAACATTTCACAATTTTTCAGCAAAACAAGAATCTGTTTATCATCAGCTTTTGTCTCAACCTTTAAAGCTGAAATATTTTCAACCTGTTTCTTTTCCTCATGAACACTTTCATCCTTACTCTCTTCTTCTGATGAATGATCAAAGATAGGTGCGTCTTCTGCAACCTCTTTCTTTAACTCTGGTTCAGGATTCACAGACACATATTTTTCAGATTCTACTTTCTCAACCTTGACCGATGGAACTTGTTCAATCTGCTCAGCTCTGATCTTTTCTTTAACAATAACTGGCTTTTGATTCTTTCTTTTTGCATCTTGTTTTTCTTTTAACTTTTCAATTTTATCGGCATAAAATAACTTTCCACTACGTTGATCAGATGGAAGTTGTTGTTTAAGATATTCAAGCTCCCGGATTTCCTCTTCATAATTGTCACTCTCTTCATCAGATGAGTGATAAAAAATCGGAACTTTTTCAACAACTTCTTTTGCTGTGCCTGTTTCTTCTTCTTGCTTTATCGGAATATACTGCTGAGATTCATAATGCACATATGCCAACAATTCCTCAAAATCCATGTTTCAATATCAAATGTTCACTTTAAAATAATCGGATTGTGATTGGGCCGTTAATTACTTGGGCCGAGGATGATTTGAATCACTAATATTCAACAACACTTTAAATGTGATTATCTTTAAAACAATATAGCCGACAATTATCAAGAAACAAATTAATTTGATTTGACCGCTTGGTTGATGTTGAAACTTGAGCCAAAAACAAACCCAAATCACATGGGATTTCTAAACATGAGCCGACAACTATATCTTTCACAATTCTTTGATTGGGCCTTCACTTTTCAGTATATATCCAAACTTTCGGCCGCAATCTTTAAACAAAATCACATGCAAAAGCCTGACCCACTAAATCACCTGCAAACCTTGGTAACAACTCAAATATTCAAGTATCCGACAACTTTAATGAAGATTACTTGAACCAAGACTCATCACATGGGTTGGAACACTTTATCAGATTCACATGCAAACACCTTATGATTAGTCTGGTTGACAATCTTTTAATACCAACTTGATAATGCTACCAAAATCAATTCATGTGATAAGGATCACTTCCCAACGACAAAAAAATGTGATTTCTTTTCCCAATTACTGATAACAAATCACGTGATTATCCTTTCGATGACCGACACAATTATTTCAACAACTATCCTGGAGCGAAATCCGAATGTTCGAATAAGTGGAAGTCCTAATGTTCAAATGAGCGGACTTGAATGTTGTCTGTATAAGCGAACCACAAGAGCGAATCTCAAATGATTGTCACTACGAGCGGACCTCTTGAGCGAACCTACTACAATTATGTCTATGTCCCTATGAGCGGATCTCTAGAGCGGATCTGTCGACAAACATGACCTAAAAAGCGGACCTAACAAGCGAACCAGCTGATGACATCATCAATATCACGAGTCCGTATGAGCGAATCCTCAAAAATCCAAGGTTTTAGGTCGATTTTAGTTATGAAACTTTCAAGGGTTTATTAATACTAGATTCCGAACATATTGTGTGAATTTAAACCGATTCTAACCGTAAAAAATTTTGATTTTCAAAAAGAATTGTGTAGAAACAGAATTATCGGCTGAATTGTATAGAACTCTTCTTCACTGGCTCTGATACCAATTGTAGGATCGATTTCGGACCTAAACGAGTCGGTTAGAAGAGCTATTACTGATTTGAATGGCGGAAACAGACAAATCAGTTTCAATTCAGCGAGAATTCAATTTAATATGTTGATTCTATTAATCTGAATGACGTTTACAATCAAATCAACACTTCGGCAGCACTTCGTGGCTCACCGGAAGAATACACCTCGAACTCTCTAATGGTTCCGCTTATGTGACTATATATAGGCTGATTAGGTCCGCTTTTAAGGACATGTACAAATGAGCGGACCTAACTAGTTGACACATGAGCGGACCTATCTATGACCAAATAAGCGAACCTACCTCTATGACATAAAAGCGGACCTGACTTCTATGACATAAAAGCGAATCTATCACAATGACAAAAGGACGAAAACTGATCTATGACACATAATGGACGAAATCACCTACATATAAACCATAAATGCTTTTGTCTCTTGTGAGATGATGTCATTGATGATGTCATCTTGATGATGTCATCATGACATCATGCTTGACCAAAACCGCAACGAACCCGAGACTCGAACTAAGATGTAGTCGACAGACAACTGCACCAACAGAATCTCCAAATTCCATCTGCTCCTTGTTCTAATTCTTTTATTCTTCCTTTCATTCCTTCAGCATCATCCTTGATTGCTGTAGTTTGAACATTCTTCAATTGTTCCATTAAATCTATTTGTAGATTTAATCTGAGAGCACGAACTCGTCGTTGTTTCTCATAATACTTACGACTTAAGGCATCTGCAACTACATTTGCCTTTCCTTCATGATACTGAATATCACAGTCGTAGTCACTTAGGATTTCCATCCATCTCCTTTGCCTCTTGTTTAACTCTTTTTGCCCAAATATATATCTTAAACTTTTGTGGTCTGTGTAGACAGTAAATTTACTTCCGTAAAGATAATGTCTCCAAATCTTAAGGGCAAAAATTACGGCTCCTAATTCTAAATCATGAGTCGTATAGTTTTCTTCGTGCTTTTTCAATTGCCTTGAAGCATATGCAATCACCTTTTTGCGTTGCATAAGCACACATCCATATCCTAGTTTTGAAGCATCACAATATACCTCAAAATCTTCAGTTCCTTCTGGTAAGGCTAAGATTGGTGCATTTGTTAATTTCTGCTTTAATATTCTAAAAGCTTTTTCTTGCTTTGGTCCCCATTCAAACTTAACCGCTTTACAGGTTAACTTAGTTAATGGTACGGCTATTTTGGAAAAATCCTTAATAAACCGTCTATAATACCCAGCTAAACCTATAAAACTTCTAATTTCCATTGCTGTTTGTGGAACCTTCCAATTGGTAATTGCTTCTATCTTAGCAGGATCTACGTGAATACCTTCGTGATTCACCATATGTCCTAAGAATTGCACTTCTTGCAACCAAAATTCACACTTCGAGAATTTGGCATAAAGCTTTTCTTTTCTTAACAAAGTTAAGAGTGCATGAAGGTGTTCACAATGCTCTGTTTGACTTCTGGAATAAATAAGTATATCGTCTATGAAAACAATTACAAATTTATCCAAATATGGTTTACAGATTCTATTCATCATGTCCATGAATGCAGCAGGTGCATTCGTTAACCCAAAGGGCATGACTGTAAACTCATAATAACCATACCTAGTTCTGAAAGCAGTTTTAGGTATGTCTTCTTCTTGTACCTTCAATTGATGATATCCGGAGCGTAAATCTATCTTAGAAAAATATCTAGCTCCTTGAAGTTGATCAAACAGATCATCAATCCTAGGTAATGGATATCAATTCTTAATTGTAACCTTATTAATTCTCTATAATCGATACACATTCTCATTGAACCATCCTTTTTCTTAACAAATAATACTGGCGCTCCCCAAGGGGATGAGCTAGGTTGTATGAATCCTTTACTTAGTAATTCATCTAATTGCGTTTTTAGTTCTAACATTTCTGTGGGTGCTAACCGATAAGGTGCCTTGGCTATCGGTGTAGTTCCTGGAATTAGATGAATCCTAAATTCTACTTCCCTATCCGGAGGTAATCCCGGTAACTCTTCTGGAAATACATCTGGGTATTCTGAGACTACTGGTATTTCCTTAAGATCTTTACCCTTAGTACTAATGATTACCGAAATCATATACACTATTCCTTGTTTTCGTTCATAATTAGCAACTTTCATTACTGATATGAAATTCATGGGCTTACGTGGTTTATCTCCTGTAATCCTAATCACTTCTCCGGTGGGTGATTGAATTTCTATGGAATTCTGATCACAAAGGATTCTAGCATGGTTGGCTACTAACCAATCCATTCCTAATACAACTTCAAATTCAGCTAAATTCATCGGCAATAGTTTTGCAGAGAATTTATGTCCTAAAAGTTCTATGTTTTCTTCTTGCAAAACTTTATCTATTTTAACTGAATTTCCGTCTGCCGTTTCAACTGTAAAAATCTGCCTAATATTGGTTAAAGGTAAATTAAGAGCTTGGCAGAATGAAGTATTTATAAAACTTTGGTTCGCACCAGAGTCAAATAATACTTTGGCGTAAATGTTGTGAACTAAGAACGTACCCGCTATCACATCTGGGATGAGTTCTGCTTCTTGAGTGGTCAGCTGAAATGCCCTAGCATTCTTCTTAATAGTTCCGTTGGTCGCCTTAGTTTTGTTGTCTGCTGGTTTGATTAATTTAGGACATTCTGTTTTATAATGTCCATTTTCTCCATAGTTATAGCAAACTATAGTTTTCTTTCTGCAGTTTTCTTCACGATGTCCTACAACTTTGCAAAAATTGCAGGTTATATCGCATCTTCCATAATGTTTCTTCTTGCATTTTCGGCAGAATGACGGAGTTGAGAATTGCCCAGTTCCTCTTTTCTTGAAATTACTACTGTTACCCACACGAAATCCTTGGGTAATTTTCTGAGCCAATTCTTTCTTCTTGTTTTCATCTTGCGTACGTACCAGTTCGTCAGTTAGGGTATTAGCTAATTCCACAGCATCGTCAATAGTGCGAGGTCTCGCAGCTTTAAAAATGTTGCGGATTTCACTAATCAGTCCCCAAATGTAGCGAGAAATAAGTACCGGTTCTGGCGAAGCCAGTGTTGGTACCACTCTAGCATATTCGAAGAATGTCGAAGTATAACCGCGACAATCTACACCCGCCATACAATGATTTAAGAACTTATTTGCCATTTGTTCTTTTTCATATTCGGGACAGAATTTTCTTTCTACCAGACTTTTAAATTCTTCCCAGTTCATGGCATAAGCCCTATTTCTTCCTTTAGCTTGTAATACCGTGTTCCACCATTCTAGCGCCCCTTCTTTGAAAAGATTTGACGCGTACATGACCTGATCATCCTGAGCACATTTACTTATGGCAATTACTGCCTCGGTTTTCTCTAACCAACGCAGTGATGCAGTTGCTCCTTCATTGCCTGCAAATTCAGTGGGTTTACAGGCAAGAAATTCTTTGAAAGTGCAACCAGGTGTTGCGGCTTTCATTTTCTTAGGAAATGGAGCTTGATGTGGTTCCCCATTATGGTTAACATTATCATTGCCTCCGTTTACACTATTACTGAAGTTATCTTCAGAAATACGTTTACTAGGAACGATTTGTTGCGGTTCGATTGGATTCTTTACAGCAGCAACGATGGCTGGAATAGCATTGGCTATCCCTTGAGCAACAATATTTTCGATATCTTGTCTAGTCATATATTGATCTCCTGGATGTTGCTCAGACTGATTAACCTCATTTACTGGTTCATTACCAATGTTTGCCATCTGATAATTAATTTTATATAAATAATTAGTATAAATACAAATATAAAAAAACAGTTTGCACATAATCACATTAACATGTATAACAAAAAATTATCGATTTTCCAAGTTTCATTTCTATATATTATATTATGCCTCGTACACACGATTATCATACAACGTTTTATTGTTAAGTTATTACACATACTGGTTATTATGATTATTTATTAACACATATTCCTGCAAACTCCCATTATCTGGTTAGCTAATTTCTTAAAAACGACGCTCCCTTTCGTCATACTTCCAAGTAACTCTTTCTCCCACATCCCTAATCCGATTTCCTGCATCAATTAATTCTTCGCCCCAGAGGCGAAGTTCAGTCAGATTCTCCGGGCTCATAGTTGGGTATAGTGGAGGTTCTAGGTCAACTTGTGGGAAAAATGTATCAGGGTTGTTTAAAAGATTTTGGTATTACCAATCAGTTGTCCACCATTCATCTAATTCTACTGGTAATGGTTGAGGTTGGACAATATGATCTGGAATAGCAGGTTCCAGATTGATTGGGATTGGAACTTCTAGTGGGTAGCTGAAAAGATCTTCTTCGGTAAATATAAGGTTTGGATTGGCTGGTTCAAGGTTTCCATCGGCAGGTCCGATGAGGTCACTCATTATTAGTTTATGATCTAAAACTTCCCAGGGAGTCATTTTCTGTTTCTGTCTAGAACTTTCTCCGATTTCTCTTTCTGTTTGCTTAAAACTCTTCTCAGCTTCTATTTCTACTTGATTAACATTTTCCTTAATTTCTACCCCTTTTCCTTTGTCTTTTGGTTCTTCAGTTTTAGTAACCTTTCTTGTTGCTGGCTTTTTCCTTCGTACACGCCTCCAGCCCACAAATCTGCTTCTTTTCTTGGGTTTAGGTTTTACCAGTGGTTTGGATTGAAATTCCATGGGTTCTTCTTTATCAGCGAAGTACCCGGTGAATTCCTTGGAAACTTCTATCTTAACAGGATAGAGGTTAAGATTTTCTAAACCTTCTGATATCTCATTCATGCTGTTTAGCATATATGCAAAATACATACCAAATGTTAAAATAACAAAATTTTATAGATAACCTATAAATATTATTGCATACATAAAACAACTGACAAGTAAATTATACTACGATTTACAGTAACTTATTTATTTACTAAATAAGGTTTCTGGAAAATAAAAGTGCTAAAACTTTTAAGTATTTAGAGATTTGCATTTTCTGCTACTGTGGCTAGCATATAAAGATTTTCCCATTTCTCATCTAATTTGTCCTCCCAAGGTGATTTATTGATTAAGTCCTGGGTTTCTTGTTTAACTTTCTTCTCTCGGTTTTTCCTTATTTCCTCCTGACTTTTCATAATAATCAAACTTCTTTTATTAGGAGAAAGTGGTTCCTCGTAATGTGCCTTACGGACAAATATTCCTTCTTCAGGAATTACATAAGGTTTTGTTTGGGATGAACTTCCCTTCTCGTTGGATGACCTATCTAGTTTAAGATAGATGTTTGACAGCTTTTGTTTACCCATACTGTAATTAACAAATAATCAGTTAACACACATAATCACATAATTGGCAATCAGTAAAATTAAGTATTTCTAAATACTTAATAGGCTTAAATCAGTGGCTCTGATACCACCTTATTTCTGTCACGGCCCTCGACCCAGTTTGACCCGTTTCAGGAGCCGCGGGACAGAAATCCCGTGGTATTTAATTAACAGCGGAAGTTTCTTCAGGATCTTTTTAAAACTGAAATATTTCCCGATTATTTTATTTCACAATTTGGGATAAAACCCGGTAATTTACAATATTGAGATTTCACGAAGAAATCTTTTATTTTACAAAACATGTTTCTTTATTTTATACTGAGCCACTTCCTTAAGCTGATAGTGCTTCACGGCACTTTTACTGGAAATACTGAGTGAAAAAGGTTTTGTCAGCGGGAAATACTGAGTGAATCATTCTTTTATAAAAACGACTCATTTATTATAATTCACAGTATTAAGAGAGATTACAATGTTTATTTCAACCAACTACCCACAGTATTTGTCATCGACTCATTTCGGTGACTGTGGTCATATTACTATTGAGTCCGTTCACCAATAGTAACGAGTATCATTAATTAGGTACGCCCACCTAAATTGATAAAAACAGTAATGTGCACAATACCCCACATACCGGCTGTAATTTGGTGACTACATAAACGTAATCACTGTAATTATAGTCTTGAAAATAAACATACTTTTTGTAAATAGATTTGATAAAAAGAGAATGACTCACATTGTAGATTTAACAGAGCTTATTCTACTGATTAGCCTTGATAACCTATTTTAAATAATCAGGCACACAAACTAGGTTAGTAACTTAATACAGCATTTACGATAACTCACGAGATTAAAACCTTCACAACGAATGACAAAGTGCGATACTTAAACATCCATCGATTTAACGACGAATGACAAAGCATAAACCCTAATGTGGGCAGCACTTAAACATCCATTGGATAGTTTAATCGATCGGACATTGAATCGTAGCAGCGATCGAGTTATTACCCTGAATTGTGGCAGCACTTCGTGATCAGTGTGTGTTTTTGTAGTATACAGAATGTAATTCAGTGTATAGTGCGAGTTTGTTCGTCGTTTAAATTTCAGAAATCAAGTGCCAATGTCTGCTATTTATAGTCGAAATTTCACTTTGCTTACGGACCGTAAGCCTCGCAATGTTGCGGTCCATAAGGGTGCTTACGGACCGTAAGACTCACAATGTTACGGTCCGTAAGGGTTGAAAATAAGTTATAGGGTAGCCACGGTTGGGACTAGCTTTGCTGACTTGACAGATTCTTAATTTCGAATTTTGACAGCGAGTATTTTTAGATAATTGTTAACTAGGGTTTACCCCCCCTGAGTTTTAGGGGCCCTGATCCTGATTCCGATTGTTCTGAGAATTTTAGGGTTTGTGCAGAATCACTTGGGTGTCTCAATTAGAGTTTCCTATTGGATAAAATAATATAATAAATATAACTTTTGATATGAGTTGTTACAGTTATGAGATTACCCTTTCATCTTCCAGGACAACAAAATGTTGTATTTAGTTGTGACGACGATATTGAGGATGTCCTAAACAAACCTCAAGTAAATTCCTCAATTCTTTTAGAATGGATGAAGATGAACAATTCTAAGCCTGAAGCAAGAGAACTTACTTATGTTGAGTTTCCTTCAAAATATGTGTGGAAGTTAAAAGATCGTTGCTGGCAGCAACGCCAAAATTATGTTGTTATTGGGAGAATTTATTCTGTGTCTCCTTCTCTTGGTGAGGCTTATTACCTAAGAATTCTTCTTACTAAGGTTAAAGGACCACGATCATTTGAAGAAATCAGAACATATGATGGTGTTGTTTATCCTACTTTTAGGGATGCGTGTTATGCACGTGACCTGTTAGATGATGACAATGAATATATCGAGTGTATTAAAGAATCCAGTTTCACTGGAAACGATCATTATCTTCGTTCTTTGTTTGTAACATTACTTTTGTCTAATACGCTTTCAAGACCTGAAGTTGTTTGGGAGAAAACGTGGGAGCTATTGTCCGAGGACATTTTATACAATATGCGGAAAGATACTGGCATGAGCGGTATGTTTTTCAGCCTTTTGTTATATTTTGTGATGTTATATTAACAAATTGTTTCTTTATATTAAATAATTTTCATTTTCATTGTAGGATTCGTTGTTTCTGACGAACGTTTAAAGAATATAACGTTGTCCAAAATCGAAAAATTTCTTCTTCGTAATGGATCCAGCTTGCACAGGTTCCCACCAATGCCTTATCCTGATGATGACTATCTAATGTCCGAGAGCAACCGTCTGATAAATGAGGAGCTTTCTTTTGACACGGATGAACTTAGGGCTGAGTTCAATAATCTTCACAGGTCTCTAAACGACGATCAAAGAGCAGTGTATAATGAAATTATGGATGTTGTTCGAAGTGGAAAGGGTGGTGTGTTTTTTGTGTATGGTTATGGTGGTACGGGCAAGACCTTTCTGTGGAAAACTTTAGGTGCTTCCATTAGATGCAATGGACACATTGTTATTAATGTTGCTTCAAGTGGTATTGCATCTTTGTTGTTATCACGAGGTCGTACTGCTCACTCACGATTTCATATTCCAATTAATCTCAATGAAGATTCGGTATGCCATATCAAGCCTAATACTGAAGTCGCGAATCTTCTATACGAAGCCAAGTTGATTATTTGGGATGAGGCACCGATGGTACACAAACATGCTTTTGAGGCTCTTGATCGTACAATGAAGGATGTTTTGAGTGTGTTTGATTCACGAAATTCAGAACTTCCATTTGGTGGAAAAGCTATTATCTTTGGTGGTGACTTTAGACAAATCCTACCTGTTGTACAAACTGGAAGCAGGCAAGAAATCGTAAACGCCTCTTTATGTTCATCCCACATCTGGTCCAGTTACAAGGTGTTAAAATTGACAACCAACATGCGTTTGTCGGTTGGATCCAGTAGCTCAAACATCGAGGAGATAAACGAATTTGGTAAATGGCTTCTTGAGATTGGCGAAGGCAATGTTGGTGATTCTAACGATGGTGATGCAAATATTGAAATACCTGATCATCTTTTAATAACTGATGAAAATGATCCAATTCAAGGTTTGATTGACTTTGTATATCCTTCAGTGCTTCATCGTTTTAAAGACCGTGACTACTTTTCTGAAAGAGCTATACTCGCTCCTAAGAATGAAGTTGTTCATGAGATAAATGATCGTTTGCTTGCGTTGTTTCCCGGTGAAGAAGTAGAGTATCTTAGCTCTGATAGTTTATGTCCGACTGAGAAATTAATGATCCGTTACATCAAGATTTATATAATCCAGATGTGTTAAACAGTGTGAAAGTATCAGGATTACCAAATCATAGATTGGTATTAAAATTGGGCGTTCCGGTTATGCTTTTGAGGAATATTGATCAGCAAAACGGTCTGTGTAATGGTACGCGTCTTCAAATCACACGTCTTGGTAAACGTGTTATCGAGGCTGAGATATTATCGGGAAGTAATGTTGGTTCAAGAACTTACATCCTAAGAATTAGCATGATACCATCTGACAAGAAAATACCCTTGAAGTTTCAACGAAGGCAGTTTCCAATAACCGTATGTTTTGCGATGACTATTAACAAAAGTCAAGGACAATCTCTATCGAGAGTTGGTCTATACCTGAGAGACCCCGTGTTCTCACATGGTCAGCTTTATGTTGCTTTGTCGAGAGTAAAGACTAAAAATGGCGTTAAGGTTTTAATATTCGACAAAGATGGGAGGCCAACAAATAAAACTGCAAACGTTGTTTACAAAGAAATATTCGGGAAATTGTAGTTTAAACTTTTGTTATGAGGTTGATTTATCCTAACATCAATGTTTTACTAATTCTTTTTTATAATTTTTTTTCATATATATATATATATATATATGTTATCATTGTTCTTTTTCCTAATTTTCATGTTAATAATATATAATTTTATTATTTAAATATACTTAACCTCATTATTATATCAATATAAGACGATATTTCTGTGTATTAAATATAACATATAAACAAAAACTAGACCAAGTAGATATTTATAAACACGGTTACATAATAGAAGTCGAAACTACATAAAGATCGTAACTATCAAACATGTTAAGCTACTAGAAAACAAAGAGATAGTTTGATTTAGAGTTTGAGTAATTTAAAATATAATGCATAACTGTATTTGTTTTCGTTGAATTTTTTTTCGATAGTCATCTTTAATTTTTTACTTCATTTTGTTTTGTTACATTACATCTTTAGTACATCTTACTTTCAACTTATATAAACAATCCGAATCACATATAAACATCAACAACTTATTATGTAAATATATCTACTTAAACATTGATAATCAACAACCGTTTATAGACGATACCAACGTTACTTACATACAAAAATATGGTTTCTGGGTTGATGATATAACACTAATTGTCTTTAAACTTAAACTACCAAGTAACAAAATAAAACATCATAACCACTGCTTACATGTCCAAAACAAAATTAACATAAAATAAGTAGCATAAAAGAGTCATGATTTGTTCTACACAAACACCTTCATCATTAGAGTAGTTGTTAACCTGCATTAACCCCATCCACGTGTGATAAGATCAGGAGATTTCCTGAACTTACAAATGTGAAATGCATTGTGTCACCCAAACGAAGGCCATTCTCCTTCATGAACATCGGCCAACCTTCGATTGCATACCTTACACCATCTCCATTCTTCTGTCGCCTAAGATTCATATCGATGGTTTTTCCATTCATGTTTGTCACTTTTAACTCATGCACTTTATTTCTGAATCCGGCAAATCTTACAACATTAGCAGGCATTCTCTGCATGAATGCCATAATTAACAAGTAAATTAGGCTTATGCATGTTATAGTATTTCTGTTTATTATTGACTATGTTAAAAAAGACATACCATGCGGTTTTCTCCTTTTGTTGTGAATTCATATTTACCACTTCCCTCAACAGTATTTTTCCTTGCAACAACTTTTCGTTCAACATCCAATATCTTCAAAGCATTATCATTTCTCTTTCTTTTTTCGTTTACCTTATTTTTAAGGCATACATTATATTTAGACTAATATCTTAATTTATAAAAAATATTGATCAATCAATGTTGTTATCTTATCATATACTTACCAACCGGTTCCGAGTTCTCTGTCCAACTGATGAGACGTTTGGCATTTCAACTTATGTCCCGCATATCAGCTCCTTACTGTCCTCCGCATGACAATATGCCTCAACCTGTTTTCCTTTCTTCTTAAGCTGTTAAGAGAAACACTAACTTTAGATAGCAATAAGCAATGATTATTAACTAAATATGTCTACATATATTAATGAAACAAATCATCTATTATTATGTTTGAAATAATTACATCATCTTTTGTTGGTTGGTTTGTCTCTTCTCTCATCGAAATCTTTGTTGCTTCCTTCGACTTTTCTTTTCCAGCAATGTTTTTATTCACCTCCTCTTTGTTACTTCCTTCATGAATCTGTGTATGATAGTTAATAATATTACAAAATCTGATTGTAATGTATTTTATTCTACATAAATGTAAAGTTAGTACCTCAGAAATCAACTGATCTATCGAATCATCATCATCACAGAATGTCTGTTATATAATAACATACGTAAATAAGTCGTATTTATTAGTAAACCGTTATAGTTTAATTGAAAATACTTACAAACTGAACGTTTTTGTAGTATGTGTCTTTAGGTATTTCCAGCACAGAATCATCTTCACTTTCTTCGTTGTTGGTCAAAACAACCTCAACTCCTCGACGATAAATTTTTAACTCAAATGTGTTGATGTCCGTCTTCATCAACAACAGTATATCATCATCTTCTATCCCAAGATCATGAAATAACTTCGGACAACCTTTTGTAAAAACATAAATATCATTTATTTTGTCCATCTCAACTTTCCAAATCTGACCTGCTGCATATATGTTATAACAATCGTTGACTGGCGTGTAAGAGTAACATTTTGTGACATACGCTTCTGGAATCACCTGAAAAGTTATGTAGCATTTTATTGTTAAATATATATGTATACCATTCATTTTACAACTATAAAAAAAGTGATTCATACATATTAGTATACTTACTATTATCTTTAAAATTCCGTAACGGTTTACTGTTAAAAAAGATTCACCACACATGTTCTCGACGAAACAATCCATTTTCATATTTTTATCTTCGATTATCCTTAAGCGCAATAACGTCTGCTTTGTCAACTGAAGATCCCTTACCACATTACGCCATCCGTCAGTGATAACAGATTCCCCGCTTACACTTCTCAAAGAAACTGGCCAACTTCTTTGACTTTCATGATGTATCATTAATTTTGTTCATTGCCAATAATCACCGTATACAGTCTTAACAAAGTCAGTTGGCAGCACATGTGTTTAAATTTATGTCTTAGATCGTATGTAACACAATTTATATATACTTTTTTCTAACATTTGTAGCATGCCAGTTTTAACGAGGAATCCTCATCTAACACAGCTACGCATGATGAACTCATTTTTATATACCTGTAACATAGCAACAACTGTTTTAAACATTTAGTATTCAATTTGAATTCATACATATAAGTTTATATGAATAACAAAATTACATCTTAAGCAATACTAGATAGACATGTTTTTTATAAATATGCCTTTATTATTCTTATATTTCTGAAATGTATACTGATATAATGTAACCAATATTTTCATTATTCCTAATCCTAATTCATAATCTACATAAAATCTGTCTATGTAGATTTTCAATAATACAATATACAATATACATATAAACAATAACAAAGGAACTGTTATCGGATCAATGTATTTGATTACAACTAAATAAATACTCTATTTAGTCGATCAATTTATAACAAGATACCTCTTTTTTTAGTGTTGAATCTTAGTGTATACATATATTTTCATATATAATGAAAAATAAAAGTATATGACATCAATGTAATCCTATTTCAATATAATTCAAAAAAAATATTCTCAATATTAAATTTTATGTGATCCTGATAAACTATTCAATCATCCAAATAACAATGTTAACCAAAAAAAAACATAACTTTTTTCACAAGAAGATCCACAAAATATATCAACCAAATAACTTTATTAACCTAAATTCTATACTTTGAAAGACATACAATACAATCTAATCCCTCTTAGATACACATAACATACACAACATTCAATTTTATAAAAACCTAAAACCAGATTTCACGTCTAAATTTAAAATAGCCGGAAACAAACACCTTGTGAGTCAAGAAAAAATATTTCAATCTTAAATTTTATGTTATAACCTATTCAATCATCCAAATAACAATGTTAATCAAGAAATTTTAATTTTCACAACAAGATCCACAAAATATATCAACCAAATCATCTAATTAACAGAAATTCTATAGTTTGAAACACATGCAATAGAATCTAATCTCTTTTAGATACACATAAGATACACAACATTTAATTTCATAAAAAACTAAAACCTGATTTCACGTGTAATTTTTCAATACTCGCTGGAAACAAGTCGGTAAAGTAACTCAAAGCGAAAATTGGCGTTCAAGTGATTGGATAATAAGTGTGTAAATCAAAGCGAAGATTGCCGTTAAAATGATCGGAAAATAAGTCGGTAAAGTAACTTTACCAATTTCTTCTTCAACCGTCGTTTCTAAGTTTCTTGAGCTTTGTGATTTTTGATTGAAGATGATATGAGTGTTGAAGGAGATTTGAGTTGATATGTGATGATTGTATTAGGTATTTTAATTTTAATATTTAAGTATTGATATTTTTATTTTGTATATATCCGTTTCTTTCATGATATTACATTAACGTTGATTTTTTTTTGCCCATTATTTATTTAAATATTATACATAAATAGATATTGGCTTTTTACTACCAAGATTTTATAAATCGGTTAAATTTTTAGCAAGATTTTATAAATCGGTTAAATTTTTATTATACATTTACATTAATTTGTATATTTTTTTCCCAATATTCAGTTGAATAATAATTTACATAAATAGTTATAACAACTTTAATACTATTGTATTTTTAATTATAATTTGGCAATTTTCTCTTATAAATACATACTCATAATTTTTTCTTTCATTCTATGTGTTGCCAGTACTATTTGATTGTTAGTCTTCTTTCTGAACTTTCGTGTTTGGGTTAACATGTATCGTCATGGTCTGTATTTTATCATAACTATACTTGATCCGCTATCCCTTCAACAGGTACATAACTTTCATTATTATTTTTTTAAACTAATGATTCGTATTGTTTTATCTTTTATTCGAAATAAATTTTTCGTTTCTTTTTTGGTTTTCAGGCTATACCAATATGTATGAGTAGATTTATATGGATGAATAAGTTAGAATCCTCAACTGTTAGTCTTAAATTTGATGAAACGCATTCATGGTGTGTTGTTATCAAATTAATAGAAGATGTATTCTACTTTACGGATGGATGGTCTGAGGTTTTAAACTACTTTGGCCATGGATCTTTCTTCATTATTTTCAACTATCTTGGTGATCGTACTTTCAAGTTCAAGCTCTTCTGTCATGATCCAAATAAAGAGTTTGGAAAACCGTTTTGTAAAATTATTCAAAATCCTTTACAAAGTCCAATGGTACGTAATTTTATTATAGATTTTAATTTTTTTTATTTCGATTTATTAAAAAACATAGTACGCATAAATTTGTAATAATGATTTTTTTACAGGTTCTACCAGATACTTTTCTTTCAAAACATTATGATTATCCTTTACCGGATAACATGATTATACTTAACGTATCCGAGAATCATAAATGGGAAGTCCGTATTAGAAAGATTGGTCCAAATTATTGTTTTGCTGATGGTTGGTTTAAATTTATTGAAGATCTAAGGTTAAATCCTGGGGATATTCTGTGTTTTAAAATAAACGACGTGAAACATTTTAATATTACCATATTCAATAAACACGGTCGTCAAGTTTTGTTAAACAACACTCCTTTGATTGAGTAAGAATATGAACATATTAGCAATGTGGAAGGTTATCGACAAGTTAGTGACGATCCTAACTATCATTTTTTCGCAATGACAGTAACTAATGAATTGGTATTATACTATGCTGTTTTATGTTTATTTTTAGTGTTTTTCATTTAATAACATTTACATATTTTTAATGTTCTTACAAAATGTAGATCCTTCCCAAATTGATTACTGACTTAAGTGGTTTAAATGAGTTTTCTGAACTAAAGATCAAAGTTCTTAAAGGAAATACTTGGGTTAAGAATCTTCGTACACACAATATTGATGGTCAAAGAAGGTTTGTCAATCAATTTATTATCTTATTTATTATTTATCTTTTACCCTATTTGTATATGTATTACTAACAAATTTTTTCATATTTTATCTACCATGGGTACGATGTTGTTGGATGGCATGATATACTTGAAGCTGAACATATTTCCTTAGGTGACGATTGTTTTTTCAACTGGTCTAAAACGAATTCCAAGTTATTGGTTACGAAACTCCAGCAAGCAGAAGCACTACAGTAATAGACTTTCAGTTTTTATTTAAAACCCGAAAAAACATATATCTTACATTTACTTTTCGATCCCCCTTTATTTACGTTTGTGGTACAATGCGTTTGTTTTTTTAGTATTTTAAATTCAGATTGCCATTATAATTTTATCCGTACAGTCCGTTTATGATAACTAACTTAAATCATTTATATCAGAAGTATAAACATGTCATTTATTCATACACCTTATTCATCATACAATGTTTTCGTTTATTAATATAAATGTATATATTTATTTGTTTAGAATGATAGATTAACAACCCGTGAGTATTCACGGGTTATAACCTAGTACATTTATAGATACGACTCTACATGCACCCAATAGCCATGGAGACTATAAGGAGGGGAAGAGATTACAAGAGATTTTTGGTAGGGCAATCATGAAACACGAAAAGTAAGCTTGAAAGGTTTATATATAAACTATAAAGTCCAAGGTGGGGCAATCATGTCAAGACATAAACATATCTTTAGCATACACGATTTTGTCTTTACCAAAATAACTGTTTATTTTATTAATTCAGTTTTCCAATATATATAATTGTTTTTACACATACAAAATGTAATAATTGAGTAGAATCTAGATAAATAAAAGTTCTATGATGAAGAATGTCACTACTCACTAATAAAGGAAATGCATTACACGCGTACATGGAAGATATGTTTGATTACAAGTCTCCTCGCTTTTCTTTGTGGGAATCTCACTCGTGAAAGATAAGATCGATGAATAAAGCATTACAGAAGTGAGTTACATATATGGGTCAAAAAAGCATATGAATCAGGCATGATATTATACAAAATTTGTCCATTTAATTGCAACTTATGTTTTACATTAAACGGGATGACGTTACCCGCGCTTTGCTGCTGGTGCATGATTATGAAAGCCATTATTATCACTCTATGTGATGCAAAAAAATCTTTAGTTTAGGAATAAGTTTTTATAATTTGTGCTATTCATTATAAAAAAAAAAGTTATTTTTAAGGAAAGCTTTAAATTTAGTTATAAAAAGCCTATTTCATGAAGTATCGTTTCCTTACTATTAACTAAATAATCAAAAATATTAACTAATAATCATTAATGTGTTGCGTCGACTTAGTTTTCAATCAGATCAGGAGAAGCCCGCAAGATATTTTGATTGAGATTAAGTCGAAAGGTTTTGGTTGGTTTAAAAATAGATCAGCATGTATAGATATTAGTTTGAAGGACTGGTGTAAATATCATATGTATATGTTGTAATTTGGCCATTTGTCCGTTTGGGTCGGGCTTTGTGTTGTATTGGTCTTTTGCCCGTTTGGATTGGAGGTGTATTTTTAATGAAGTTCTTTTTTCCAAAAAAATTGTGTTGCGTTTTGACGTGTTTGCCATTCTTTAGTCGTGAGTCGCGTGCCAACGAATGTACTCTTTTAAGGCCTTCTCATAGTACCGGTGGTACCAGATTTAGAATCAAGCGACGCCGTACATAATTTAATAAAATCACTTTCATAAATTTCTGAACTATAATAATTAGTTAATTACCTATTACCTATATATTAAAATTACAATTTAATGAATAGTAACAACATTACCTATATATTAAAAGTACAATTGAATAAATAGTAACAACACTAAAGGATGAGCAAATGGTATTGGTTACCAGTACCGGTATCAAATTTACCAAACCGGATGTATTTTCGGTACCGGTTCGACACCAGTATTCACCGGTTTTTACCCTCAAATACCGGTGCCGTACAAGTGCCGACTGGTACCGAACTGTACCAGGTATATTAGGTACCGGTACCCACTTTTGGGGATTTCGGTAACGGTATCTTCGGTACCGGTTGTTAACGAGCTCATCAAATCCTGTAGCAACGTAGAAATGCAAGTAATTGCATCGTTTAGATTACTTTTCATACACACAGTAAGTAAACTATATTTTGTTTGAATGAGGTTTTACATACACAACAACTTATTTTGCTTTCCTTTTTGTTTTTTTCTGTAATTAATGAATTGTAGCATGTAAAATTAACTTGGATATTTATATTATTGATGAGCAAATCGTATCAAATCCTGTAATCAAACCGGTATTGTATCGGTACCAAATTTACGATACCAAATCATTTTCGGTAACAATTTGGTACCCACCTTTTAGCGTTTTCAGAATCGTTATTTTCGGTTTGACACCGGTCTAGCACCATACCTGTATTTATTGATTTTTACCTTCAAATACCATACCGTATTGTACCGAGTATTTCGGTGCCTGTTGGATCTGAGTTTCTTTTTGATTGTATTTTACGTTTGTAATTAAGATGGAAATGAAAGAGTTGTGCAGCGGAAATAAGATGAAAGCAAACTTTGCATACAATCAAACGAGAGTAATACTTTTATCAAACATCTTTTCACAAAGAACCGAATGATTGAATTTGTTTCAACAACGATTACAATGATTGATGTAAGAATGCAAACTCCCCCTCAGCCAGAGCTCAGTAGTTTGTTCGTGCAAAGAAGACGATTGATCAAAAGAGCTAATAGAACAGTACAAAGTACTGAACTATTTATAGGCACTTGCAAACCACTGAGCATCTTAGCTGACGTCACCATGAAAGTGACATCTAACCTCCTAACAAACACTAACTACTGATCTATAAACACTGATGTACCAAACTACTGTTATTACATTACATTACATAAAAGACACTTAAACTGCTGCTGCATCCTTCCACTGCTGTGAACCCAGCAGTGCTTGTCCGGATCAGCAGTACTTGACCCAAGGCAGTAGATAGAGTCAACAGAGCTTTGGTCTTCCATCAGTCTTTGACTTTGGCCAGTAGATATAAAGCAGCAGTTGTAGGTCAGCACTTAGTATGATCAGCAGATAGGAGGTCAGCAGATATGAAACTACTTTCAAGGGGAGAGATTTGCATGAAACAACTGTAAACGTCTGCTTATTCTGGATCCACTGCTTTGATCCAGTTTTGGCTTTACATTATCTGTTCCTCTGATAGGGTTCAATCCCAACAATCTCCCCCTGGAACAGATAATGCCAAAACTCTTCATTATTTGTGGAAACATTTATTGCCTCATCAACAGCTCCCTTATCTGACCTTTGAATTGTAATTCAAAGTCTAGGGCATCTGTATCTTCATCATCCCTGCTGAGTGGAAGATCAAGGAGATCCTGCAAATCTTCAAGACTCAGGCCAAGAGCTTGTTCCCTTGATATTTTCTCCACTCCTCCACCAGACCTGAGCAAAGTCAATACGCAGGTCTGTTTGTCAGTTTCCCACTTTTGTATTTTTGAGCCTGGTGGGTTTCTTGGGAGATGTTTATTTGCAGAAGTATTTGGAGAGGCTGGCCTATTCATGACTGGCTGAGCAGTACTTGCAGTTTGATCCAAACCAAGAGTTTCCATAATCATTTTCTTTATACCCTCTTTTCCAAGGTCTTCACCTTCCATTAACTCTTTGATGGTTTCAGCAATCAGTTGTTTGTGTGGCCTTCTTTTGTAGATGGTAGCACCAACTGGAGCTGTGGATCTCCTGATTTGCAGCTTTGAAGGTCTTTTTGAAACCGCTGCTTCAGGATAGTCAGGCTTTTGAGGAACTGTGGGATCTTTCTTTCTTAATTGTTCCAACTTTTTGTAAGTAGCCCTGACCATATCTTCTTTCCATCTAGCAACTTGTCTTTTGTTACCATAATCAGCTGCTACCAATTCCTCTTTCATCCTCTTCAGCTCTTCCTGTTTGTCAGGTACATTCTTTCTAAATTTTGCCCAGTTAGGAGGAGTGTGAGTGACCTTCCTTTTTATCATGTCTTGAATTCTTGCAGCTTCATTTTCAAGCTCAGGAACAGTCCACTCTTTGTACATATATCTCTCTCCTTTGTACCTTTTGTGAGCCATGATGCTTTCAATGTAGTCTTTCTTCAGAGATTCAGCTGCTCTTTCAGAAATTTGTTGACTAACATTTTTTGCAAATTGCTCTAGGGATCTGACTTGTGTGAGCAAATATTGATAATTTCTTGAAATTTCTTTGTCAGACTTCCCTTGTGTGTTTCTTTTTGAAATATCCTCTGCTTGCTCGGCTTTGATTTCCAAGTATTCATCAACATTTTTAGGCCAAGGATATCCTTTTATTGATGGCAACCTCCTTTTGGCAGGGTCATCCTCATAGTAGAAGGATTTTATTTCATCTCTAACAGCTGCTAGTTCAAGAGGAAATTGAACACCTGCAGGAGGTAAGGGCTTGTACATTGGAACTGAAGAGAGAGGAACAGGTTTTGGTATTGTGACAAGAGCTAAAGATTTTGAAGATGTTGGTGATGGAGGTGTGTCATCATCTTTTAAAATTAGCCTTCTCCTTTTTGGTTTAGGAGAGACTGATGATGTTTTGAATGGAACAGTGGTTGTAGATGTAGTGGCAGTGGATTGTGAATGACTAACAGTTGTTGAAACAACTGGTGTTTCAACCACTGCTGTCATAACAACAGATGTTATAACATCTGCTGTCTTCTGCTGTGTGTCAGCAGGTGTTGTTTTTGGTGGTGGTGATGGTAGAGCAGTAGATGTTGTGTGTGTTGAAGTGGTGTGTGTTGATGGAACAACTGTTTGGCAAGCAGTGGTTTTTGTAACTCCTGCTGCATCAGCTGTTTTGTACGGTGGTTTTTGAGCAGACTTTGAACGTCTGGTTGGAATGGATTTGGGTTGCCTTACTTTTCTAGTAGGCTTCTTCTTTTCCTCAACAGGATTTTCATGATCCCTTGACCCAGAAGTACCCTGATCTGGATGATCCATTCTTTCCACCCTGGCTTTCCTTTTGGCCTCTCTATCTTCCTTTACACTTGCAATTGCTTCTGCTAGTGCATTTGTTGTTACATCAATCTTCTTGCTACCATCTGGCAAAGGGATCTTTTTGGTCATGTTTGAATTCTCTGGTTCAAGATAAAGACCATCTTCTATACCCTTCCTTTTCCACTCCTTAATTTTCTCCCCCTTTTTGGCATTATCTTCTGGGAGGTCATAAATGAAACGTATGTTTGGAGGAGCAGTGCCAGTGGTGTGCAAGATCTGAGTTTTGAGAGCCTTTAAGTCAGCCTGAGTGTTCTTGAATCTTGACTCCATTGCATTTCTCAGCTGTTGGACATGTTTTTCATGTTGCTGATCTGCTAATTGTGCTTGTTGTTGGAGAAAAGATTGAAATAGATTCCAGAGCTCATTTGTAGCAGGTGTCCTTTGTGGAGCATGTGCTTGAGGTGGAACAGCAGTTGTTTGTACCTTCTGAACTTGTAACACCTGTTGTAGCATATCTTTGAGTTCTGCAACAGAGTTATCAAGCTTTGCAATACGATCCGTCAATTTCTGGTACTTTAAACCATCACCCAAGTTAATGGGATCATCTGATTTCCCACTAGCAGTGGTTTTATCAGTGGTAGATGTAGGGAATATACTCCAAACATTAACCACTGATGCCCCTTTTTCTTGGTACTGGGGTCTTCTTCCTTCAACACTTGACAACCTTTTGATGTTGCCAGTAGGATAAATAAATCCACTGGTGGTTGACAGAGGTGCTATAAAAGGAATTGCCTCCAAGGAAGTCTTATGAATGTAACCACTGTCCAAATGTAACCCAGTGGGTGTAACAGTTGTAGTGGCTGCTTCACTTGGATTACTACCAAGAGTTACTTGTAACTCAAGGGGTGTAACCTCCTCAGGTTGTGTTGGTGGGTTAGCAAAGATTGATACATCAGACCCAGTCAGTTGTTGAGTTATATTCTCATTAATAGGTGATTGAGAAGGACTGGATAATGCCTGGTTCAAATCAATTGCATCCAACAGTGGTTTTATTGGTGAGGGAAATGTGGATGTGATGGTTGGTGTAGAAGTAGGATGTGTCCCGGGCATTGGACTGTGGATGATAGAAACGAGTGTTTCCAGAGCATCATGATGTGGAGACCCTATTTGTACAACTTGTTCTTTTTGTGAAGAAACAGGAGGAGTTTTGGTTATGGGTGGAGATATTTGTACCAACTGCTGTGAGGAAGAAGCAGCAGTGGTTTCTTGTGACTTTTGTGTTGTCACTGGCAGAAGCTCTGGTATCTCATCCTCCAGAGATGCCTTTTTGAGGGTTTTGGGGGGGTTTTGTGTTTTTCTTTTTGTTGGCTTTTTGGTGATTGTAGGTGTGGGTTTCAAAGCAGTTGTGCTGCTGCTCTGATCACCTTGAGCAGTGGGCTCAGCAGCAGATACCTGAGGAGCAGTTGTAACTACTAAAATCTGCTCAGGTACCTCTGCTTGTGTTTTGCAGGGTGCTAACATCCTTGAAAAAGTTTCAGTAGATAAACTGTTTATTTGAGTAGGAGCACCCTGATTTATTATAGTTAAATCATCCTTACTGAATTTCTTTGAAAAATAGTAACTTAAAAACCTTGGAAACAGTAAGAATGATTTTGATTCAACATTATTAACCAAATCTTTAAAAATTTCCCAAGAATAGTTAAAATTTTCTCCTTGAAGAATAGCATATCCCAGATTTTGAATCTTTAAAGGGATTTCATTAAAAGAAGTGGTTTTATTTGAAACACATAGTAGGAGGGTATGAAATAAAAATCTGGTTGCAGAAGGAAAATAACCTTTTTCTAAGGTTATTTTCTTCATCATTGTGGCTTCATACCCTCGCTCAATGAAGTCAATTTTTAACTCGTTTTTAGTGAAAGAAATTTTACCTTCCTGATCACTGAGTTGAAAGACCTCTGAAATGGATTGTGGCGTGATTTGGACAGCTTTACCCTTTATAAAAGAGTTTATGGTGGTTGCAGTGTCGCCTTGTTTTTCAAGGGTTGCATTTTTCCAGAACTCCCTTTGGGTCGCCAAATAGATTGGTGCATCGGCAGTAATCAAAGTTTTGTACTTTGATTTTGCCATGAGATCAATGATGGAATCAAAATCTTTTGTGGTTCCTGGTTTTGTGAGAATACCCAGGAGATTGTGAGATGGTTTGTGGGGAATTTCAGTGGAGATTGCCTTTTGAGAGGCTGTTTGCGATGAAGATTTGGATGAGGGTTTTGAAGATTTCTTTGATTTTGTCATTTTGAAGATGAATGATCGAAGAAATTTGTGAAGAAATGTGAAGAAAAACTGCTTTGAGAAGAGAATTTTTAAGAATTCAATTCGACAGTAAAACCCTGTGTTGGTGGTGAGTGGGGGATTTTATAGGGAAGAAAGTGAATGCTGAGGTGGCAGCCGTTACAAAAGGTCTGACCAATATGTACTGTCCACGTGACAACCCCTGTTGAAAGTGAAGGACAGTACTTTTGTTGAAAGTGACTGATGAAGGCAGTGGTATGAAAGCAGTGGATGATTTTTACTATCAGTGGATAGCATATCAGTGGATAAGACACTGCTTTTGAACAACAGAGTTTATCAAAATAATGAGAGAGCAGGGGTTGACTTTCAGCAGGGGACAGACTTTTGAAGTATAGCAGACTTTTGAACAATCAGTGGTTAGTGGCAGACTTTTAAGGACTTAATGAAAAGAAAATTTCATTTTTAACTATTTTTAAGGATGGATTTTTGATTTTCTGAAAACATTTTGTTGCTTTTATTCATAGAAAAACAAGATGTTGCTTGTTATTCCATGTTCAGCATCCCAATCCTAGAGACCAGACTTTCAAAAGTGGCTGTATCAAGTGCTTTTGTGAGCACATCAGCCAGCTGGTCTTTAGTTGGGACATGATGCAGAGAAATCAAACCTTTTTCATAGCAGTCCCTCACAAAGTGATGTCTGATGTCGATATGTTTGGTGGTTGAGTGGGAAACTGGATTTTTGATGATATTTTCTGCTGCCTGACTGTCCAACATGAGTGGTGTCTTTAAGGCAGTGATACCAAAATCCAGCAACTGATTTTGAAGCCACAGGAGTTGGGCTGTACAGCTTGCAGCAGCAATGTATTCAGCTTCAGCAGTGGATGTCGAAACAGCTGCTTGCTTTTTGCTTTGCCAAGAAACTAAGCAGTCACCTAGAAACTGGCACCCTCCTGATGTGGACTTCCTTGTGGTGTGACATCCAGCAAAGTCACTGTCTGAGAAACCTGAAAGCTTGATGTTCCCATTAGCTGGATACCAGATACCAAGTGTGGGAGCACCTTTTATGTATCTGAAGATCCTTTTTACAGCAATGAGATTTGATTTTCTGGGAGCTGATTGACTTCTTGCACAGACACATGTTGCAAACATGATATCTGGTCTAGATGCAGTTAGGTACAATAAAGACCCAATCATGCTTCTATAAAGTGTTTGGTCAATCAGCTCATCTTTTTCATCAGACATGACCAGCTTATTTGTTGTCATGGGTGTGCTGCATGGTTTACAATCATTCATATCAAATTTGGTTAAAAGTTCTTTAGCATATTTGCTTTGATGAATGAAAGTTCCATTTTGCAATTGCTGTACTTGGAGACCAAGAAAGCATTGCAGCTCACCCATTGCACTCATTTCAAATTCTGCTGTCATGAGTTCTCTAAACTCTTCACACATTGAGTTACATGTGCTTCCAAAAATAATGTCATCCACATAAATCTGGACAATCATTAAATCCTTCCCTCTCCATTTTAAAAACAGTGTTTTATCAATGGTACCTCTTTTGAAACCATTTGAGAGTAGGAAGTTGGAAAGAGTTTCATACCAGGCTCTTGGTGCTTGTTTCAAGCCATACAAGGCTTTGTTTAGCCTGTAGACATGATCTGGATAAAATGGATCCTCAAAACCTGGAGGTTGACAAACATACACCTCTTCTTGAATTGTACCATAGAGGAAAGCACTTTTGATATCCATTTGAAACACCTTCATATTGTGGTTGACAGCAAAGGCCAGGAACAGTCTTATTGCTTCTAATCTTGCAACAGGGGCAAATGTTTCATCATAATCAATCCCCTCTTCCTGTCTGTAACCTTGAACCACAAGCCTGGCTTTATTCTTGACAACAATACCCCTTTCATCAGTTTTGTTCTTGAAGACCCACTTTGTGCCAATGGGACTAACCTCTTCTGGCAGTGGTACAAGCTCCCATACTTGTTGTCTTTTAAACTGTTGGAGCTCCTCTTGCATAGCTTCTACCCAGCTGTTGTCTTTCAGTGCCTCTTGGTACTTGACTGGCTGATGGAGTGATAGAAAACCAGCAAAAAGACAAATGTTTTGGGTTTGGCTTCTTGTGAGCACCCCTTCATTTATGTTGCCAATGATTTGATCAGGTGGATGAGATCGCAAGAAGATTAAGTCTCCTTGGTATGGTATGATGGCATTGGTTGGTGAAGGCTGCAAATGTGTATCATCTGAGCTAACCACTGCTGGGGACTTTGATGATCCAGCAGTGGTTTCAAAAGGTGGTGGAATAGGAGGTAATGAGGTGGACAACTGCTGGCTTTTATCCACTGTTTGAGGACTTTTGTCAGCAGTGTTTGAGGATGTGGAAGTAGTGGTTGATGGGCTACTTTGGTCAACAATTGTTGAGGTAGCAGTGGTAGAGCTTTGACAACTGTTTTGAACAGCTGATGCTTTTCCCTTTGTGGCAGACCTTTGAGGGATGATGATTTCATACCCATAGTCTGGTGTTGTATCCTCTGATGGACCTGCACTGTTAGTCTTGACAGCAGTATTTTCAAAAGTGAATTTTTCAAGATCAAACAGATCTGCAGGATTTGCTGGGATTTTCATTGATGAAAGTTCATTGAACTTAACATTCAAAGTCTCCTCCACTGCCTTGGTCCGTGTATTAAACACTTTGTAGGCCTTGGCAGTGGTTGAGTATCCCAAATGATAACCACAATCAATTTTGGCTGCAAATTTTGAAATGGAATCTTTTAAATTCAAAATAAAGCATGGGCAGCCAAACACTTTGAAATATGAGATCAGTGGTTTAATTTTATACAGAATTTCATAGGCAGTCTTTTTGTGCCTGGGGTTTATTAAAACTCTGTTCTGAACATAGCAAGCAGTGTTTACTGCCTCTGCCCAGAAAGTTAAAGGCAAACCTGAATCTGCAAGCATGGTTCTGGCAGCCTCAATCAGAGTTCTGTTCTTCCTTTCCACTACCCCATTCTGCTCTGGTGTTCTTGGGATGCTGTACTGCCTTACAATCCCTTTCTTCACACAGAAGGCATCCAACTCCCTATTTTTGAATTCTGTGCCATTGTCACTCCTGAAGCTTTTTACTGGAAGGTCAAATTGCTTTTCAACCTGTATTACAAAGTCTTGCAAAATGCCTGCAGTTTCATCTTTTGAGTGCAAGAAGAAAGTCCATGTGAACCTAGAAAAGTCATCAACAATAACCAAACAATATCTTTTCTTTTTAAGGCTCATGACTTGAACTGGGCCAAACAAATCCATGTGTAGCATTTGCAGACACTGGGTTGTTTTGGACTCTTCAATGGACTTATAAGAACTTTTATGCTGTTTTCCTTTTAAACAGGAAATGCAATGTTCAGGACATGAAAACAATTTTTGTGGTAGGCCTCTCACCAAACCATTTTTTGAAATTTCTGTGATTGTCTTAAGATTTGTGTGTCCCAGCCTTCTGTGCCAAAGTTCTGTCTCTTTGTTAGAGGCAGCTGAGAACAGACAGGCATCAGCTCTGGGACACTCTTTTGACATGTCAACAACATAAACATTGCCACTTCTTTGAGCAACAAGTTTAGTATGACCAGATTTAATTATTGCTTCAATCTTTTTGACCATTTCTGGTCCAACAATCCTACAACAGTCTTTTGTGAAGAATGACCCAAATCCCTTGTCACTCATTTGGGACACACTCAGAAGGTTGAATTTTAGATTGTCTATTAGATTGACATTTTCAAACTTTATATTTCCAGATTGCACTGTACCAGACCCCAGAACCTTCCCTTTACTATTATTCCCAAAGGATATATCACCCCCACCATGGATTTTAAAGTCTTTGAGGAGGGCTTTACATCCTGTCATGTGCCTGGAGCCTCCACTATCTACATACCAAAGACTATCAAAGCATGCAGAAGCTCCCTGCACATGAAGTAAAGAGATTAGTTCATTAAGGTCTCCAAAGCCAACAAGGCTTTGGATGGGGTCTCAACAATGTCTGGAATGGATGCAAGATGATGGACAGTGGTTAGGTCAGGGGTTTGAACTGTTTTAGGACAGTGTTTCTCTAACCACTGTTGTGGGTCCTGACCTATCATCTGCTGGTAACCAAAAGGATGCCTGTTCACTTTGGGTTTAGAGGTCCTTTTGTAGGCCTCATAAACGTGTGGAATCCTTTGGTAAGACTGTTTTTCTCTTCCCTTTTTGAACTGATTGGCAGGGGGTGCATCAGTAACCTGAACATCTCTTTTGACAGATGTTTGGTTCAGCTGTTTTGTGACAGCTGTTTGTACTGGCACAAACAGTGGTTGTTTCTTGGTGAATTTGACAGATGATGAGGATGATGGTGGACTCAAGGATGTTTTAGCCATGTACTCATTCTTTTTCACATCAAAGTTTTTGAGGTACACACATGCTTGAGTTTTGTGGTTTGTTTTCCCACAAACAATGCAGCTTTTTGCTGAAACAATGACACTTGTTTTGTTTAGATCATAAGCTTTTAAGTGGAAACAGTCTTTTGTTAGATGATTCCTTTTCTCACAGAATTCACAAAACAAGTTATCAATTTTTTCTTTCTTCTTTCTCTTTTCAGATTCCTTTGCAGCAGAGGTTTTAACCACTGCTGGGATATCTTTGAGAGGTATGACTTTAGCTTTTGGAGCTTTAGCACCATCAATTGATGTAAAGTCCATTGGCTTGAAATTTTCAAGAATATCACACTCATCAGACCATTTTGGTTTAAACTGATGATCTTCAAGCTCCTTGAAAGTGGAGGAGCCCATTGGTCTGTTAAGTGTGATTTTGTTGCCAAGTTTGTCAGTGATTTTCACTTCTTGGCCATTCTTGTTTGTGGGGATAAGCACAGTAGCTTCATCAGTGGTTTGAACAGAGTTTTCAAAAGCAGTGTTTTCATCATCATATTTTCTATACCCAACCCCAAACTTCACATTGCTTTTTCTCTGTTTTTCAAGCATAACCTCATATCCTTTGCAGGATTCCACCCATCTTTCACAAGTAATCTGGGCAGACTCCAACTCCTTTTTGCAAACTTGGTATTTTTCTACCATAGTTTGAAGTTGGGTTTTGGTTATACTTTGCTCTTCTTTTAAACAGCTGATTTCTTTTTCTTTTTCAGTCAATTTGTTTTTAAGTTCTTTTAAAGAGCTTTCAAATTTGACCTCATCAGTTAAGATTTTATCCCGAAGGTTTTCATTCACCTCTTTGATGTTAGCAAAAGCAATTATGCAATTGTCTGAACACAGTTTTTCAAGAACTTGAGGAGATACCTTGGCAGCTGCCATCATTGCACAATCACATTGATGATCTTTATCATCATCAGCTCTTACCTTCTTTTCACCAGCCTTTTCTTCTTTCTCTTCTTCTTTGTCCTCTATGGACCATGGATCTATCATTGGTTCAATCAGAGTACCTGAACTTTCTTCCAACAGTACTTCATCAGCCACAGCAGTAATCACTGCTTCAATCACCTCTTCCACTGTTTCAGAGTACTGCTGTTCCTCCTCTGCTTCAACCCCCTCCTGTATTGACTCTAGTGCCATCAAACAAAACTCATCATGTGAAGAATCATTAGAAGCATAGAGTGCAAAATTTTCATCACAAAGATCATCAGGCATACTGCTCCAGTCAACAAACCCTTGAGTGAAAAAGCTTTGTTGATCTGGTTGTGTTGCTGCTGGAGCAGTGGTTTGAGGTGCAACAGGTTGCACTTGTACCTGTGGAACAGGGGTTTGAACATATTGGATTTGTGGAACAGTAGTTTGGACATAATGTACTGGCACAGGGGCAGCAGCATAGTGAGCAGTGTTCACTTGTGCTGCTGGGGCATATTGGGCATAATGCACAGTGTTTTGGTTTTGAGGTCTAGGATTTGAGCTAGGATGAGTAATTATGGGACCAGTATTTTGACTCCTACATTCCCTAGCAAAATGTCCCAACCTATTACACTTGTAGCACTTGATTTTCGATTTATCCAACCCAACCCTTAGATTCCCATGCAAACCTGGGAATTTTCTCCCTGTTCTTTTGTAGAACTTGCTAGTTCTAACACTTAGCAAAGCCAGTTGGTGCAGGATGTCCATTTCCTCTAAATCAGTGGGGTCAAAATGTTGCAAATCATTTAGTTCAAAGCTTAAATTATCTGACATCTGGTTTTCGTTTGCAGTGAATGCATAACTTGCAGAGTGAGGATCAGGGTTGTTAAAGTTAGCTCCAGCAGTTATGTCAATGAAATGGTCATAACCCTGGTCCTTACCACTGCTCCCAGATTCTTCTTGACCCAAAAGAGCAGTGTTACCGAATGTATAATCATCAACGGCTTTTCCTGACTCTTGTAACTTCCTTTTCTGGTTCAACTCCCTTTCGTAGGTCAGGAGTCGACCATGGAGTTGGGTCAAGGTCAGATCCTTGAACTCAGGTGAATTTCTGGTGACAAAGGCTATAGTGTCCCATTTTTCGGGCAGTGACCTGAGGAACCTGCTGTTTTGAGTTGAGTTTGTAAAAGTGGTATTAACAAGCCTCAGTTCACTGATGAGACAACTAAACCGCTCAAATTGTTGAGTCAGTGATTCACCTCTAACATGACAAAACGTTTCGTACTGTTGGTTCAGGATTTCCCTATTGTTTTCTATGACTTCTTCAGTACCTCCAAACTGTTCCTTAAGTGCGTCCCACAATTCTTTGGCACTGTTACAGTGTAACAGTCCAGCATATATTTCATTGGGCAGCGCTGATGCTATGATGCTAAACGCTTTAGCATCTAGTTCGATCTTTTGAAAATCAGTTTCGGTGTAATTTTCAACTGGTTTTGGAACGAACTTTTTAGCATCTTCAGCGCTAGGTACTGAAGGAACATGAGGACCAAAGGGGACAGACCTCCAACAACCTGTGCTTTGTTGAGCGAGGATGTGACCCATCCTCCTCTGCCAGATGTTGTACTCATTTCTTTTAAGCATAGGTGGTTTAAAAAGTGAGCCGATGTTGTTTTTATCATCCTGAGATTGTGACGTCATTCTTGTTGTTTTACAGACACTGAGAAATCAACTTTAATGGTGATTTATCCTTGCTCTGTTTTTCAACGAACGAACAAACGATCAGTATCAACTATTATGAGCTGAACTATTTACGTCAAAATGATTGTTAAATCAAATTTGACTGTCCAAGCTCTGATACCAATTGTTGGATCTGAGTTTCTTTTTTATTGTATTTTACGTTTGTAATTAAGATGGAAATGAAAGAGTTGTGCAGCGGAAATAAGATGAAAGCAAACTTTGCATACAATCAAACGAGAGTAATACTTTTATCAAACATCTTTTCACAAAGAACCGAATGATTGAATTTGTTTCAACAACGATTACAATGATTGATGTAAGAATGCAAACTCCCCCTCAGCCAGAGCTCAGTAGTTTGTTCGTGCAAAGAAGACGATTGATCAAAAGAGCTAATAGAACAGTACAAAGTACTGAACTATTTATAGGCACTTGCAAACCACTGAGCATCTTAGCTGACGTCACCATGAAAGTGACATCTAACCTCCTAACAAACACTAACTACTGATCTATAAACACTGATGTACCAAACTACTGTTATTACATTACATTACATTACATAAAAGACACTTAAACTGCTGCTGCATCCTTCCACTGCTGTGAACCCAGCAGTGCTTGTCCGGATCAGCAGTACTTGACCCAAGGCAGTAGATAGAGTCAACAGAGCTTTGGTCTTCCATCAGTCTTTGACTTTGGCCAGTAGATATAAAGCAGCAGTTGTAGGTCAGCACTTAGTATGATCAGCAGATAGGAGGTCAGCAGATATGAAACTACTTTCAATGGGAGAGATTTGCATGAAACAACTGTAAACGTCTGCTTATTCTGGATCCACTGCTTTGATCCAGTTTTGGCTTTACATTATCTGTTCCTCTGATAGGGTTCAATCCCAACAGTGCCGGTACCTAATTTCGATTATTTTCCGGATCGGTACTTTCAGTGCCGTTACCGGTACCGAGCTCATCCATAACGTGTTAGCACCGTAATAACTGAACTGAAAACAACCGAATTTCCAACGTGTAGGACGTGTGGGTCCTATTATTATATATTAGGTTATTTAAAATCGTTTTTTAGGATGGAGTGACTATCCTTACCACGTCATTTTTATTTAAGTTTTGATATTCGTTATCTGCTTGCCGTTACTGACACGCGTTTTGCAGTCATTGGGTCTCCGCCACAACACACGGGCGAAAAATCAACTAGTAAACTTAAATACCAAAACAACTACTCTAGAAACAATTGATATATAAACAAACAAATAAAGAATCTACGTAGATAACAAATTCTCCTATATATTAAAAACCAAAGCTAATGAATAGTGTCTCTTCATTCAAAGCTTGCCACGTGGCAAGTTTTTTTTTCATTTATCTATCTTTTATCAAAATGCCGTTATGGTCTTGTTCGGTCTCGATATATGAAAGTAAAAACCGGCATCAGCCTGGTACAGAAAACATCAAACATCGGTACCGAATTGATATTGAAATTTTTAGTTCGGGAAATTCGGTACTCCTAACCAATACCATTTGCTCGTCCCTGATCACGGGTACCGTACAAACACCAACGGTATCGTACAACTTTTTTTTTTTATTGATTTTCTTCAACTGTTACTGTTTTTTTTTTTGTTTCAGGGCTAGGGATGAGGTCGGTGCCAACCGATACTAAATCGGTACTGGTACCGAAAATACCGGTTACGGTACATGTATATGAAAGTAAAAACTGGTAGCAAACGGGTACCAGGAACACCAATAGTTGGTACCGAATTGACTTAAAATCTTTCGGTTCGGGAAATTCGATACTGGTACCTAATACCATTTGCTCATCTCTGACCACGGGTTTCATACGAACAACATCATTACCATAAAACTTTTTTGGTTGATTTCCTTTCGGTTACCTTATACTGTTTTTTTTCTACGTTTTCTTTTTATTCTTGTTAGCGGTTCTGTGCGTAACGCGCTCGTAGTGATTTCAAAACACATGTAAACACAGACTAAGTGACAAAAGAAGTTTGCCGCAACGCGACGATAGTGATAAACCTAGTTGGTATTAAAATGCCCGGTTAATCATTTATTTTTGATGATAATGGTATGAATGTAAATATTACCTGCATATACATTTCCCAACTTGAGGAAATAGTGCCATGCAAACACATTTCCCAACTTGAGGGAATAGTGCCACGCAGTTTGCCTGGCACTTCCCTATTGGACCAACCCATTTTTAATTTAATTTTATTCACAGTTCAAAATTACGCTTTTATCCTTCGTTTAAAATTACGTTTTTGCCCCCAACTCAAAATAAAATTATAATTTTGCCCCTAGCTCAAAATTATGCTTTTGCACTCGGTTCAAAAACTCATTTTTTATTTTGTTCCCAGTTTAAAATTACGGTTTCGCCCTCAATTTAAAATTACATTTTTGCCCCCAGTTTAAAATAAAATGCTATTTTTTCCTCAAGCTAAAAATTACGATTCTGCCCTCAGCTCAAAATAACTTTATACCCACAGTTCAAGTATTTTCTAGTTGAGGGAATAGTGCCAGGCAACTTTTCTGACACTTCCCTATTGGACCAACCCTTTTTTAATTTAATTTTATTCCCAGTTTAAAATTACGCTTTCGTCCTTCGTTTAAAATTACGTTTTTGCACCCATCTCAAAATAAAATTATACTTTTGCCCCTCAAAATTACGCTTTTGCCCTCGGTTCAAAAACTCATTTTTTTATTTTGTTCCCGGTTTAAAATTACGGTTTCGCCCTCAATTTAAAATTACGTTTTTGCCACCCAGTTCAAAATAAAATTTGTTTTTTCCTCTAGCTAAAAATTACGATTCTGCCCTCAGCTCAAAATAATTTTTTACCCACAGTTCAAGAATTTTCAAGTTGAGGGAATAGTGCCAGGCAGCTTGTCTCACACTTCCCTATTGGACCAACCTTTTTTAATTTAATTTTATTCCCAGTTTAAAATTACGCTTTCGTCCTTCGTTTAAAATTACGTTTTTGCCCCCATCTCAAAATAAAATTATACTTTTGCCCCTAGCTCAAAATTACGCTTTTGCCCTCGATTCAAAAACTCATTTTTTATTTTGTTCCCAGTTTAAAATTACAGTTTCGCCCTCCGTTTAAAATTACGTTTTCGCCCCCAGTTCAAAATAAAATATTGTTTTTTCCTCTAGCTCAAAATTACGATTATGCCCTCAGCTCAAAATTACGTTTTTGCCCACAGTTCAAAATAATTATGTTTTCCCCCTAGCTCAAAATTAAGATTTTGCTCTCAGTTTAAAATTATAATTTCGCCTCCAGTTCAAAATATAATTACGATTTTGCCCTCTGTACAGACATACATGTTATGAGCGAGAAATATTCGGCTTATTGCCCCGCAACGCGGGCGGGGCAAAAACTAGTGTAATACAAAGTGTCTCTCACTGTCTCATCTGAAATCAAAGAAATATATGTGCACACATTATCCTGGTTATTTAATCGAATCTGAGATACTCAATTAATTATTCATTTAATCGTTTTAACCATAATATTATTATCATGTATATATTAATATAAGAGTAAATTGCTAAAATCGTCCCTGACGTTTATTCATATTTACTACGACACGGAAAGCTCAATCGATATTAGTTTGGATATTGAATAATACTAAGATTTAAGTCAGTGAAAATAATATCAAGTTTGTTTTTTTTAAGGCACAAAGTAAACAAAAAACAAACAAACTTAATTTTATCTTATTTTCAAAACACTAAATAACCATTATAACCAGAAAAACATCGTAAAATCAATGTCACATTTCTTTTCCAAAATAGTAATGGCAAATTGGATTTAAATAATCCCAACTTGCTCAATTTGGCCGATAATAATCCCAACTCAGTTATTGGCCGATAATAATCCGAACTGGTCCACTTTTGGCCGATAATAGTCTGCCGTTAAAAATAGTTTAACGGAGTTAAGCTTTTTTCCGAATTACAAACCGATGTTTTATGGATTTTGATCAGAACGAGGATACGAGTTGATTGATATAAAATTTACCTCGAAATACTGCCCAAACGACGAAAACGGTGCTTCAATTCGGGTGTTTAAACTTCCAGTTAATAAAAATCAAGTCATTTGAAGCACCGTTTCGAGGTAAGTTTTACATAAATCGAATCGTATCCTCGTTCTGATCAAAATCCATAAAACATCGGTTTGTAATTCGGAAAAAAGCTTAACTCCGTTAAGCTATTTTTAACGGCGGACTATTATCGGCCAAAAGTGGACCAGTTCGGATTATTGTCGACCAATAACTCAGTTGGGATTATTATCGGCAAAATTGAGCAAGTTGGGATTATTTAAATCCAATTTGCCAAAAGTAATTAAGAAAAAATAATTAAAAAGGTAAAATGGTATTACTTTTCTCATACAAAACCATTTCGTCCCCATGTAGTTTTGTTCTTTTTTCAAATCCACAAAATCCTACAAAAGAAATATGAGGGAAAATGGGAAATGCTATGACAACATTCACCGCCGGCACCATGGCTAACCACCATCGTCGTCCATCACGCGCAACCACCACCATTGTCCATATCATCTAACCAGCTGGGCCGGCTCAACGTTTTTGGCCTTTTTTCGTATTAAATGCTTAACTATTAAGATATAAACTAGCGTTTAAGATCAACAAATCAAGTGTTTAACCATTATGATATAAACTATTAGCAAATTAGGGGCATAAATTATCACTCAAAATCAATAGTCTTAACGATTTAGAAAAGCCATTACAGAAACGATTCAAAGCTATTACATAGAAGTGATGAATGATCAAAATTACCAAAAGGGTGATTAACAAAATTGAGAAAAAAACAAATGATTTCTCCATTAAATTGTAGTTGTTGTTTCATTGTTCGGAGGCAGCTTTATGTATTTTCTCGAAACTCAAACACATGACCTAACTTTAACTTCTGGGCTAAAATTAAACTCAACGACCAGCTTTCTGTTTGATTCCCCTTTCATGTACCCAATACAAACAACACAAGGCCAAAAATATTATATATATATATATATATATATATGAGCCGCTAAAAAAACCACTCCCAGTTGTAAGAACCGTGAGAACCACTCTCCACCAATCAGAGTTTACCAACTAAAAGGGTATATTAGTCTTTTACCCCAAATGTCAAATCCATTTATTTTCTCTGTCTGTCTTTAATACCATCATCTCTCACCTCTCTCCTAATATCAAATCATAACCACCATCATCTCTCACCTCTTTTTTTTTTTACTAGCAACAAAGAAAAGCTCTCACCTCTCTCTTAAAATCAAGAATTGAAACCAGTGTGGTTACAAAGATCGAGAAAGAGGTTACGAAAACCCTTGGGTTCCTGATCACCGGTGACGGCGGACCTCCGACCTGTCACCCACACCCACACCCACACCCCTATCACATGTGACGGTGACGCCCCCTCGTTTCTCCGGCGACGGTGATGCCAAACGTCCCATCATGCCCACCCTTCTCCGCCACCCTCAACCACCCTCAAATCTTTCAGATCCATCTTCATCTCTCGGTGGTTTTTTTTTACGACGGTGTGTCGGTGACGGTGGTGGTGGGTCACCCACACCTGTGACGGCGGCCCCCACCTTTCTCCGGCGACGGTGGTGAAGGTTTGCCGTGAGGATTAATGGTGACGGTGGTGGGTTTTTTTATGGCGATGATGGTGTTCCTTGATTCTGATTGTGTAAGATCTTTTGAAAACAAATTATGATTTGTGTTTCTTTGATTCTGATTGTGTGGGTGTGGGTGAACGATTCAACTCCAGCAGACCTCCGGTATGTTTTGGGGGTTTTATCTGATGGTGGGGGTTTGATCTGGTGATTTTTGATGCTTTTGGTTCTGATCTTGTGTCCCTGTTTACGGCTGATTTTTTGATGTTCTGGTGATTTTTTGATGATGCTGGTTATTTTGATGTTTACGGCTGATTTTTTGATGTTCTGGTGATTTTTTGATAAGTGAACTATGTGGGTTTTGATTGGTTGGATTTGGGTGGCGATGATGAAAAAAAACCTAGATTTTGATGACGATGGCGCGGCAACGATGGTGGAGTGTAGGTTTTTGAACCTGCAACCCCACTTTGCAGCCTTTTGATTTACGGAAAATCTGAGCCACACCGTAAACTTTTTAACGTAAAACGTAAACTTTTTAACGTAAAAAGTTTAACGTAAAACGTAAAAAGTTTAACGTAAAACGTAAAAAGTTTTACGTAAATCGTAAAACGTAAAAAGTTTTACGTAAAACGTAAAAAGTTTAACGTAAAACGTAAAAAAGTTTAACGTATACCGTAAAATTTTTAAAGTAAAACGTAAAACGTAAAAAGTTTTACGTAAATCGTAAAACGTAAAAAGGTTAAACGTAAAACGTAAAAAGTTTAACATAAAAATTTTAACGTAAAACGTAAAAATTTTAAAGTAAAACGTAAAAAGTTTTACGTAAATCGTAAAACGTAAAACGTAAAACTTTTTCTATGTAAATTGTAAAACGTAAAAAACCGTGTGATAAAACGGCACCTAAACAAGGGGCGTGAAAGCGGCTCATAAAAACGACGCTTGAAAAAGCCGAGTGTCAAAAACGGCGTGCAAAAACGACCCGTTAAAAAACAACGATGCGTGAAAAAGCCGGGCGTAAAAACGGCGTGCAAAAACCGCCGCGCAAAAAAAATTTGTCTCTTTAAAAAAATTTGAATATAAAAATGTTTTTAATAAAAAAATTCTTTTTAAAAAATAAAAAGTAATATAATAAAACAAAAAAGTAATAAAAAAATAATAAAGACAAAAAGACAAAAAAGATTAATTTTACTAAACTAACCTTTTGAATTAAAATATTAAAGATATAATAAGACAAAATGTGTTTAATATTAATTTTAGTTACTTTTAATCTCATCCATCCATCTTGTTGATCTAGTGGTTAGGAACTGGTTCTCGCGGTTCTTACAACTGGATGTGGTTTTTATTTTAGCGCTCCCCTATATATATATATATATATATATATATATAAATTAATAAAAACCCAAGATGAGAAGCCCTAAGAAATGGAGGCCCTAAGTTGATGCCCTGTTTCACGTACCCTTCAGCCGACATTGCTAAACAGCCCGTTCGTATCTATTCAGACCATCACCACATCTCACTATCTCTCCTCTCTATCTCTCTAAACCTCTGATCTATCCTAAAATTGGGCATGCATTCACCGATTCAAACGTTAGCGTTGTTCTTCGGTGAAGTTGACAACGTTGTTCTCCGGTGAAGTTGTCGCAACCCCCGATCCCGTATTTGTCCCGGGAACGGGCGAACGTGAACTCAGAATTTTGGTGGTATCAGTTGGTTAATTTGGCAGCGGAAATTACATCAGGACCGTAGTTAGGAAATGTTTATCAGATTAAAACCACCACATTTGATATTAATAAACATATGGGTAAAACCCAAGTTTCTTATTACAATATGTTTATAGGGATAAACCCTATTTTATTGAAATTAAAACATCGTCTTTTAGGTAACGCGGCCCGCGTTAACTTAACGGGGGTCTTAGGCGGCCCGCTTGAACTTAAGAATCAACGATATCAGGTTTTAAACCTTGATACCGCCCGCGTAAAGGTTGGGGTGGGTCTACGCGACCCGCCTCAACTTACATTTTCAGTTTTTAATTACTTTAAATACTATTTAATGTATTTCGGGCTCTGTTTTCACATACGCGGTGTATTTAAAGACATATTGGGACATTTTAAGATATAATAGGGTGTCGGAAATATTATTATGAGGGTGTCAGTTTATTGAGGATTGTTACATCCTCCCCACCTTGTTTTAGAGCTCGTCCTCGAGATCTACTGGAACAAGTGCGGATATTTCCTTTGCATTTCAGATTCAAGCTCCCATGTATACTCAGGTCCTCTTTTGGAGTCCTGCTTCACTTTGACCAGAACTAATCTCTTATGTTTGAGATTCTTGACTTTCCTGTCTTCAATCTGTAGAGGCCTTTCTACAAACTTGAGTTGTTCATTTACCTCTATATCCTTAAGAGGTATCATCAGTGATTCATCGGCTAAGCACTTTTTGAGATTTGATATATGAAATACATCATGTATTCCTGCCATTTCCTCTGGCAGTTGAAGCTGATAGGCTACAGGTCCTATTCTTCTAATAATCTCAAAAGGTCCAACATACCTGAGACTTAGCTTTCCCCGTTTGATGAATCTAACTACTCCTTTCCAAGGGGAGACTTTCAACAATACTTTATCTCCTACTTGAAATTCCAATGGCTTGCGTCGGTTATCAGCATAACTCTTCTGTCGATCACGTGCTGTTTTCAATCGTTCCTTGACTTGAATATCTTGTCGGTTGTTTCTTGCACTATCTTAGGTCCAGATAGTTGCTTTTCCCCAATTTCTGCCCAACAGACTGGGGTTCGGCACTTTCGTCCATAAAGTGCTTCGAATGGTGCATCATTGATACTTGTGTGATAACTATTATTGTATGAAAATTCTAGTAAAGGTAAGTGATCGTCCCAATTACCTCTGAAATCAATTACACAAGCTCTAAGCATGTCCTCCATTGTCTGAATCGTCCTTTCACTTTGTCCATCCGTTTGAGGGTGATAAGCCGTGCTTAGTTTTAACTTGGTGTCACGGCCCCAGCCCCGGTTTGACCCGGTCAGGAGCCGCGAGACAGGAACCCGTGGTATTTATTAATTGATGCGACAGCGGAAGATTTTACAGGATCTTTTAAAACTAAAAAATGCCCGATTATTTTATTTCATAATTTGGGATAAACCCCGTTATTTACAATAGAGGAATTTCATAAGTAAATTCCCTGATTTATAAAACATGTTTATTTATTTTAACTGAGCCACCTCTTCAAGCTTGTTTATGCTCCGTAGCACGTTTTCCTTGATTTACAGCAGGTCACCTAAAACATGTTTTAAAATATTTTATCAGCGGGGAAATACTGGTGAATCATTCATTTTGATAAAGTGACACATAGTTAAAAATTACAGCATAAGAGCGATTACAATGGCTTTTATCTTATTTTTATCTGGCGCCGTGTCACCTGGTGACGATGGTCATACCACTATTGGGTCTTTCCCCAAGTAGTGACAATTATCACTGTTAGGATTTATTAGCCTAACCGTGAGAAATTAGTAATGTGCATAATACCCCAATTAGCCAGTGATTCAAGATAACCATGACTTAATCCCTGTAATTATAACATTTGAAAATAATTGGAGTATTGTAAAATACTTTTGATAAAAAGAGAATGACTCACATTGCAGATTTATACGGGCAGAGTTTAGCCTACTGATTAGCCTTGTAACCTAATTTAAATAACAATGCACACGAACTAGGTTAGTAACTAATACAACATTTACGATAACTCACGAGATTAAAACCCTCACAACGAATGACAAAGTGCAATACTTAAACATCCATCGAATTTACGACGAATGACAAAGTATAACCCAAGTTTGAGCAGCACTTAAACATTCATCGGATAGTTTAAATCGATCGGACATTGAATCGTAGTAGCGATCGAGTTAATACCATGTATCGTAGCAGCACCCCACTAACTTTGGAAGTAAATTCGACTTTTGGACAGTATACTTTCATTTTTGAAAGTTGGTTTCGACACAGAATGATAGCTCCTGATCCAAGCTATTTATAGGTGAAACTTGGGTCTCACGCGGCCCGCGTGAGCCCTAAGCCAAACTTTACGCGGCCCGCGAGGGATTGCTAAACGTAGACTAGGGCTACGGTGTCATCACTAGACTTGCCACGCGTGTGACACGTGAATCTGGACGCTTATCCGGTCAACCCTTACTTTGACGCAGCCCGCGTAAGGTTAAGCTTACCTTTACGCGGCCCGTCTAAAGACCAAGATTCTTGTTTTCTTGGTTTTTAATATAGACTAGGGTTTCAGGGGTCCAGGTTTTTACTTACGGGTCAGTTTAGGATGTTTTTGAAGGTCCTTACATCCTCCCGACCTTATTTAAAATCTCATCCTCGAGATTTACTGAAATAAGTGAGGATACTTTCGTTTCATCTCTGATTCCAGCTCCCAAGTGTACTCGGGTCCTCTCTTTGAATCCCACTTGACTTTGACTAATACTAGTCGCTTGTGTTTGAGAAATTTGATCTTTCTGTCTTATATCTGAAGAGGTTTCTCAACAAATTTTAACTTTTCATTTACCTCCACATCTTGAAGAGGTATTACCAGAGATTCATCAGATAGACATTTCTTGAGGTTGGATATATGAAATACATCATGTACCCCAGCTAGCTCCTCTGGTAGTTGTAAGCGATAAGCAACTGGTCCTATACGTTGGATTATAGGGAATGGTCCTACGTACCTTGGACTTAGCTTTCCTCTTTTACCGAACCGAACTACTCCTTTCCAAGGAGAAACTTTCAAGAGAACCTTGTCTCCAACTTGAAACTCCAACGGCTTACGTCGATTATCGGCATAACTTTTCTGGCGATTTCGAGCTATTTTCAGTCTTTCCTTGATTTGAGTGATCTTGTCGGTAGTTTCTTGCACAATGTCAGAACCTGATAATTGACTTTCTCCTATTTCTGCCCAGCATACTGGAGTTCTACACTTACGTCCGTATAGTGCTTCGAATGGGGCAGCTTCGATACTTGAATTATAACTATTATTATAGAAGAATTCAATTAAGGGTAGGTGGTCATCCCAGTTTCCACCAAAATCTATTACACATGCCCTAAGAATGTCTTCCAGAGTTTGGATCGTCCGTTCACTTTGTCCGTCTATTTGAGGATGATATCCAGTACTTAGATTTAGTCGGGTTCCCATAGCTTCTTGGAAACTTGTCCAGAAGTGAGAAGTGAAATGACTATCCCTATCCGATACAATGGAGAGTGGAACTCCATGTAAGGATACTACTTCATCTACATACAACTTTGCCAATCTTTCCATGCTAAAGGTTTCTTTCATGGGTAGAAAATGAGCTGATTTGGTTAATCGATCCACAATTACCCAAATCGAGTCATTACCTTTTCTGGTTTTGGGTAACTTAGTAACAAAATACATTGTTATGAGTTCCCATTTCCATACAGGCATTTCTAATTGTTGTAGTAGACCTAAAGGTTTCTGGTGTTCTGCCTTAACTTGTGAACAAGTAAGACATTTAGAAACATATCTAGCTATATCCTTTTTCATTCCTATCCACCAGAAATTATTTCTTAAATCTTGGTACATTTTATTGTTACCAGGATGCATGGTATATCTAGATTTATGGGCTTCCTCTAAAATCTTATTTCTTAATTCTCACTGCTTAGGTACCCAAATTCGTTTCTTATGGAATATCCAAATTCCATCACTTCCTTGTTCTAATTCCTTTATTCTTCCTTTCATTCCTTCAGCATTGTCCTTGATTGCTATTTCTTGAATATTTTTCAGTTGTTCTATTAAATCAAACTGTAGATTTAATCTAAGAGCACGAACTCGTCGTTGTTTCTCATGATACTTACGACTTAAGGCATCTGCAACTACGTTTGCTTTTCCTTCGTGATATTGAATATCACAGTCGTAGTCACTTAGGATTTCCATCCATCTCCTTTGCCTCATGTTTAATTCTTTTTGCCCAAAGATATATCTTAAACTCTTATGATCTGTATAGACAGTAAACTTACTTCCGTACAAATAATGTCTCCAAATCTTACGGGCAAAAATTATGGCTCCTAACTCTAAATCATGAGTCGTATAATTTTCCCCGTGCCTTTTCAATTGCCTTGATGCATACGCAATTACTTTCTTGTGTTGCATTAACACACATCCTAATCCTAACTTTGAAGCATCACAATATATTTCAAAATCTTCTGTTCCTTCCGGTAAAGCTAGAATTGGAGCGTTAGTTAGCTTTTGCTTCAAAATCCTAAAAGCTTCTTCTTGCCTAGGTCCCCATTCAAACTTAACTGCTTTACAGGTTAACTTAGTTAATGGTACAACTATCTTGGAAAAATATTTAATAAACCGTCTATAGTATCCGGCTAACCCTATAAAACTTCTAATTTCCATAGCTGGCTGCGGGACTTTCCATTTGGTGATCGCTTCTATCTTAGCAGGATCTACGTGAATACCTTCGTGATTCACCATGTGACCTAAAAATTGCACTTCTCGTAGCCAAAATTCACACTTCGAGAATTTGGCATAAAGTTGTTCCTTTCTTAACAATGTTAAGAGTGCATGCAGGTGCTCACTATGCTCCTCCTGGCTTTTGGAATAAATAAGTATATCGTCGATGAAGACAATTACGAATTTATCCAGGTACGGTTTACAGATCCTATTCATCATGTCCATAAATGCTGCTGGAGCATTTGTTAACCCAAAGGGCATGATTGTAAACTCGTAATGACCATACCTAGTTCTGAAAGCAGTTTTAGGTATGTCTTCTTCTTGCACCTTTAATTGATGATATCCGGAACGTAAATCTATTTTAGAAAAGTATCTAGCTCCTTGAAGTTGATCAAAAAGATCATCAATCCTAGGTAATGGGTATCGATTCTTAATTGTAACTTTATTCAATTCCCTATAATCGATACACATTCGCATCGAACCATCTTTCTTCTTTACAAACAACACTGGAGCTCCCCACGGGGATGAACTAGGTTGTATAAATCCTTTGCTTAGTAATTCATCTAATTGCTTTTTCAATTCTAACATTTCGGTGGGTGCTAACCGATAAGGTGCCTTGGCTATCGGTGTAGTTCCAGGAATTAGATTAATTCTAAACTCTACTTCCCTATCAGGTGGTAATCCAGGTAGTTCTTCTGGGAATACTTCTGGGTATTCAGAATTTCCTTGAGTTCCTTACCCTTAGTGTTAATGATTATCGAAATCATATACACTATTCCTTGCTTTCGTTCATAACTAGCAACTTTCATTACTGAAATGAACTTTAAGGGCTTTCGTGGCTTATCTCCTGTAATCACCACTAATTCTCCTGTGGATGTATGTATTTCTATGGAATTCTTATCACAAAGAATTCGAGCATGATTGGCTACTAGCCAATCCATTCCTAACACAACATCAAATCCGGCTAAATTCATAGGTAACAGGTTTGCCGAAAATTTATGACCTAAAAGTTCTATCTTTCCTTGTCGCACAACCTTATTTATTTTAACAGAATTCCCATCTGCCGTTTCGACTGTAAAAATCTGCCTAAGGTTGGTTAAGGGTAAGTTAAGAGCTTGGCAGAATGAAGTATTTATAAAACTTTGGTTTGCACCAGAGTCAAATAATACTTTTGCATAAACTTCGTGAACTAGGAACGTACCATCTATTACGTCAGGAATTAGTTCTGCTTCCTGAGTAGTCAACTGGAAGGCTCTTACGTTCTTCTTGGTAGCTCCTTCTGCAGGTTTGGCTTTGTTATCGGCTGGTTTGACCACTTTTGGGCAGTCTGGTCTGAAGTGTCCAACTTCTCCACAGTTGTAGCAGACTGTTGCTTTCTTCTTCCTGCAGTCTTCTTCTTGATGCCCCGGAATTTTGCAGAAATTGCAATATCCTTTGCATCTTCCAAAATGCTTCCTTTTGCAGGCATTGCAAAATGGAACAGTGGAAGATTGCCCGGTTCCCTTTCTCTTGAAAATACTACGATTACCCACACGGAATCCCTGGGTAATCTTTTGGGCTACTTCCTTCTTCCGGTTTTCTTCTCTTGTGTGTACCAGTCCGTCTGTTAGGGTATTAGCTAATTCTACCGCATCGTCAATAGTGCGAGGTCTCGCAGCTTTAACGATATCACGGATTTCACCAATCAATCCCCAAATATAACGGGAAATAAGTACCGGTTCTGGCGAAGCCAGGGTTGGTACCACTCTCGCATATTCGAAGAATGTCGAAGTATACCCTCGACAGTCTACGTTCACCATCCGGTGGTTCAGGAATTTATTCGCCATTTGTTCCTTTTCATATTCAGGGCAGAACTTTCTTTCCACTAATTGCTTAAATTCTTCCCAACTCATGGCATAAGCCATATTTCTTCCTTTAGCTTGCAGCACCGTATTCCACCATTCTAGCGCCCCTTCTTTAAACAGATGCGACGCATACATGACCTTGTCTTCTTCGACACATTTACTTATCATAATCACTGCTTCGATTTTCTCCAACCAACGTAGCGCCGCAGTCGCCCCTTCAGTGCCTACAAATTCAGCTGGTTTACAGGCAAGAAATTCCTTATAAGTGCAACCAGGCATTGCAGGTTTCATTCTTTTGAGAGTTGGGGCTTGCAGTATATTATCATCATTGTTATTGTTGTTGTTGCCGCCTCCGTTTATACTATTACTGAAATTATCTTCATGTGTACGTTTGCTAGGAATAACTTGAGGTTCAACTGGATTTCGAGCAGCAGCGAGTATTGCTGGAATAGCATTGGCTATTCCCTGAGCAACGATATTTTCGATATCTTGCCTATTCAGAAATTGATCCTCATGATTTTGCTCAGATTGGTTACCCTATTTAACTTGTTCATTACCAGCGTGTGCCATCTAGTAATTAATTTATATAAGTAATTAGTATAAAATAATTAAAAACCAATTATAACAAAATAATTGCACATAATCACGTAAACAATTATAGCCAAAATCGTCGATTTTTCGACTTTCGATATTTTATATATTATATTATGCATCCATACACACCGTTATCTTACAAAATTTTTATTTTTAGGTTATTTTACAGAGTTATATTTTTATTACTATTATTATTATACTATCACATCTTTACAACCACACTATCTCCCATCAGCTGGCACCTCAGAAGCGACGTTCCCTTTCATCGTACTTCCAGGAGATTTGTTCTCCTACCTCCCGGATCCTATTCCCTGCATCTATCAGCTCTTCGCCAAAATGGCGGAGTTCAGCTAAGTTTTCATTACTCATTGGTGGGTTTGGTGCAAGTTCTGGGTCAAACTGAGGGAAAAAGGTATAAGGATTATTTAGGAGGTTTTGAAACTGCCAGTCGTTGGTCCACCATTCGTCCATTTCTCCTAGAGGTTGAGTGTGGATCAGGGGATCTGGAATGGCTGGTTCTAAGTATACTGGAAGTTGGGTTTCAGCATGATAAGGGAAGAGGTGTTCATTGATAGGCCTAAGGATATCACAATTTGCCAGTATGCAATCTAGTTCCTCCTGTAGTGGCAATTCCTTGGCTTGCTTAGAACTTTCCCCAATTTCTATTCCTACTTGTCTAAAACTTTCCCCGATCTCGATCCCTTTTCCTTTATCCATGGGATTTTCTATCTTGGGAACTTTCCTAGTTGCTGGTTTTCTTCTGCGCACGCGCCTCCAACCCACAAATCTTCTTCTTTTCTTTGGCTTTGATTTCTCCCGAGGTGGAGCTTGGAATTCCATAGGTTCTTCAACATCAGCTAAGTAACCAGTAAAGTCTCTGGAAACTTCTATTTTCACAGGATAGAGATTGAGATTCTCAAGAGCTTCAGATAATTCATTCATGTTGTTTAGCATTTATGAAGAACACATAAACTTTTAGTTTAAAATTTTGTAATATAATTTTTTTTACAGAATCATATAATGGAAAGCAGAAAAATTAAATTACAAATATCTAAGAAACCATTTTATTGAAATAAAATGTTTATTTTTAGTACAACTAAAATTGTAAAGTTTCTGACTTGTAGGTGACATAGGTGCTAGTACTGGTTTGGCGATTTAAACTATAAGTTAGTATTTACTGCTATAGTGGCTAACATATAGAGATTTGCCCATTGTTCATCTAACTCATCTTCCCATGGTGGTTTATTGCTTATTTCCTGGGCTTCCTTATTAATTATTCCTTCTTTTGGTTGTAATTTCCTCATTTTCTCTTGACTTTTTCTAATAATCAAACTTCTTTTATTAGGGGTAAGTGGTTTCTCATACTGAGCTTTACGAACAAATATTCCCTCCTCAGTATCTGCTGAGTATCTTGAGGAATTTGTTTGAGATGAAGTTCCCTTATCTTTCGGTGAACTATCTAATTTAAGATAGATATCCGACACTCTTTGCTTACCTATACTGTAACTAACATATAGTCAAGATAAGAGCACATAATTACAAGATGATAATCAGGAAAATTAAGTATTTTAAATACTTAATAGGCTTAAATCAGTGGCTCTGATACCACCTTTTCCTGTCACGGCCCCAGCCCCCGTTTGACCCGGTCAGGAGCCGCGGGACAGGAACCCGTGGTATTTATTAATTGATGCGACAGCGGAAGATTTTACAGGATCTTTTAAAACTAAAAAATGCCCGATTATTTTATTTCATAATTTGGGATAAACCCCGTTATTTACAATAGAGGAATTTCATAAGTAAATTCCCTGATTTATAAAACATGTTTATTTATTTTAACTGAGCCACCTCTTCAAGCTTGTTAGTGCTCCGTAGCACGTTTTCCTTGATTTACAACAGGTCGCCTGAAACATGTTTTAAAATATTTTATCAGCGGGGAAATACTGGTGAATCATTCATTTTGATAAAGTGACACATAGTTATAAATTACAGCAAAAGAGCGATTACAATGGCTTTTATCTTATTTTTATCTGGTGCCGTGTCACCTGGTGACGATGGTCATACCACTATTGGGTCTTTCCCCCAAGTAGTGACGATTATCACTGTTAGGATTTATTAGCCTAACCGTGAGAAATTATTAATGTGCACAATACCCCAATTAGCCAGTGATTCAAGATAACCATGACTTAATCCCTGTAATTATAACATTTGAAAATAATTGGAGTATTGTAAAATACTTTTGATAAAAAGAGAATGACTCACATTGCAGATTTATACGGGCAGAGTTTAGCCTACTGATTAGCCTTGTAACCTAATTTAAATAACAATGCACACGAACTAGGTTAGTAACTAATACAGCATTTACGATAAGTCACGAGATTAAAACCCTCACAACGAATGACAAAGTGCAATACTTAAACATCCATCGAATTTACGACGAATGACAAAGTATAACCCAAGTTTGAGCAGCACTTAAACATTCATCGGATAGTTTAAATCGATCGGACATTGAATCGTAGCAGCGATCGAGTTAATACCCTGTATCGTAGCAGCACCCCCACTAACTTTGGAAGTTAATTCGACTTTTGGACAGTATACTTTCGTTTTTGAAAGTTGGTTTCGACATAGAATGATAGCTCCTGATCCAAGCTATTTATAGGTGAAACTTGGGTCTCACGCGGCCCGCTTGAGCCCTAAGCCAAACTTTACGCGGCCCGCGAGGGATAGCTAAACGTAGACTAGGGCTACGGTGTCATCACTAGACTTGCCACGCGTGTGACACGTGGATCTGGACGCTTATCCGGTCAACCCTTACTTTGACGCGGCCCGCGTAAGGTTAAGCTTACCTTTTCGCGGACCGTCTAAAGACCAAGATTCTTGTTTTCTTGGTTTTTAATATAGACTAGGGTTTCAGGGGTCCAGGTTTTTACTTACGGGTCAGTTTAGGATGTTTTTGAAGGTCGTTACACTTGGTTCCCATGGCTTTTTGGAAACTTGACCAAAAATGAGAGGTAAACGGCTATCCCTATCAGAAACAATTGATAAAGGAATCATATGTAAAGAAACAATTTCATTTACATACAACTTAGCTAACTGTTCCATACTGAAAGTTTCCTTCATTGGTAGGAAATGAGCTGACTTGGTTAGCCTATCTACAATTACCCAGATTGTATCATTGCCTTTCTTTGTTTTGGGTAATTTGGTAACAAAATCCATTGTTATCAATTCCCATTTCCACACTGGCATTTCTAATTGTTGTAGAAATCCCGAGGGCTTCTGGTGTTCAGCTTTGACTTGTAAACAGGTTAAACATTTAGAAACATAGACTGCTATGTCCTTTTTCATTCCTATCCACCAGAAATTTTTCCTTAAATCCTGGTACATTTTATCATTTCCAAGATGCATCGTATACTTAGAATTATGAGCTTCTTCTAATATACGATGACGCAGGTTTCCTAATTTAGGTATCCATATTCTCTTTTTATGGAATCTCCAAATTCCATCTGTTCCTTGTTCTAATTCCTTAATCATACCTTTCAATTTTTCAGTATCATCTTTGATTACTGATTCTTGTGCTTCTCTAATTTGCTCATTTAAATCTACTTGTAGATTTAATTTAAGAGAACGTACCCTTTTTGGCTTTTCATGATACTTTCGGCTTAAAGCATCTGCCACTACATTTGCTTTTCCTTCATGATACTGGATATCACAATCATAGTCACTAAGCATTTCCATCCAGCGTCTTTGTCTCATATTCAACTCCTTTTGTTTGAAAACATACCTTAAACTTTTATGATCGGTGAATATGGAAAACTTACTACCATAAAGGTAATGTCTCCAAATCTTAAGAGCAAAAATTATAGCTCCTAATTCTAAATCATGGGTTGAATAATTCTCTTCATGATTCTTAAGTTATCTAGATGCGTAAGCTATAACTTTTTGACGTTGCATTAATACACATCCATAACCTAATTTAGAAGCGTCACAATAGACTACAAAGTCTTCAGTTCCTTCTTGTAATGCTAATATGGGTGTATGGGTTAATCTTTGCTTAAGGATTCTAAATGCTTCTTCTTGTTTTAACCCTCATTCAAACTTAACAGATTTACAGGTTAGCTTAGTTAAAGGAATGGCTTGAATAAATCTTCTACAATAACCGGCCAATCCTAAGAAACTTCTAACCTCGGTTGGTGATTCAGGGGTTTTCCATTTAGTAATCGCCTCGATCTTTGTTGGATCCACATGAATTCCTTCATGATTGACTAGGTCTCCGAGAAACTGTACCTGTTCTAACCAAAATTCGCACTTGGAAAATTTAGCGTAAAACTTTTCCTTTCTTAATAAACTTAAAAGTGCGTGCAAATTCTTTGCATGATCCTCTTTATTCTTAGAGTAAATGAGAATATCATCTATAAAAACAATTATGAATTTATCCAAATATGGCTTACATATTCGGTTCATCATGTCCATAAATGCAACTGGGGCATTGGTTAAACCAAATGGCATGACAGTAAATTCATAATGGCCATACCTTGTTCTGAATGCAGTTTTAGGAATATCCTCTTCATGTACCTTTAATTGATGATATCCTGACCTTAAATCGATTTTAGAGAAAAATCGAGCTCCTTGTAGTTGATCAAACAGGTCATCGATTCTTAGTAATGGGTACCGATTCTTAATCGTGACCTTGTTTAATTCACGGTAGTCAATGCACATACGCATCAATCCTGACACACCCCTTTTTGCGGCGGAAGCACGAGGTGTGATCATGAAAGGTTCTCATTGCATACGAAGAGTAAACATACTACATGCTCAAAAATAACTTCAAACATTACATTACCGAAAACGTAAGTCAAGTGTTTAAACCACGAGATAGCATATTGTCTTAAAAGTTACAACTTTATTTAATGATAAACAAAGCGACATCCACGAGCATGAGTAAGACCACGCGCAGATCCATCCTAGTTACCTGAAATACATGTGAGTTTTGGAAAAAAAACGTCAACATAAAGTTGGTGTGAATTCATGCAGTTTTTGTATTTCACATTTGTATACTTTGTATGAAAACATAATTTGTGTCATGTATAAATTAAGTTTTCATATATAAATCAAGTATTCATGTGTACACCACGTACTCATGCATAATTCAAGTTTTTCTTGAGTACCCCACGTACTCAAGTATAATTCCCGTTTTCTTGAGTACCCCAAGTACTCAAGTATAATTCAAGTTTTCTTGAGTACCGCACGTACTTCAAGTATAAATCAAGTTTTCTTGAGTACCCCACGTACTTCAAGTATAAATCAAGTTTTCTTGAGTACCCCACGTACTTCAAGTATAAATCAAGTTTTAGTATGGTATGAATTTTTATGTAATTAAAGTATTCCTGTAAGTATCAGGATTGTTAATGGGTTGCAAGGCCATTAAAATGTGACACGACATAGGAAGTCACCAAACCTTAGGCATTTTTCTAGTTGGCATATTCTGAGACACAAAAGCACTACTCGATACTCGCCCTCACCGAGAGTGTGGCTGCCCGACACCCGTTAGATCTAACCTTTTGTTCTGCGGTCTAGGTATATAGTTGATTAATGGTGCTTATGTACCCTATTCGTGACACGATTTCTCGTATCATTTCTCATAACGCATCATACTTGGTACTCGTCCTCACCAAGTGCGCTTCTCGTATTCTTATATCTCATCACACTTGGTACTCATCCTCACCAAGTGTGCTTCTTGTATTTTTATCATACCATTTATAAATATTGTAACATTTGTACATGTATTTCACCCCCAAAGTTATAGAACTGAAAACAGTTAAAAGAAAAGGGGGAGCATGAACTCACAACTTTGCGTTCCTTGCGTCGTAAACTTCACCGGATTTGCTTAATTAACGTCGTGACCTATACGCGTTTTCTTAACGTCAGTCACTAGACTTGCTTCGTAAAGCACGAGTCACTATCTTTTGTATTTGTATTGTTGTGTTAAAAATATTTTATATTTTTAACTAAGCATCTTACTTATATTATTTTCTCATAAATTAATATAAGTATCTCGTGTTTTGCACTTTGCACCCGAATTATGTATCTTGTATGTTGTATGTGTATTTTTGTGTTTATACTTCTCATGAGTATTTAGTGTATCTTTAAATCTTAATACACTAACACGTATAACACATACTATATACACTTAGCACAAAAGTTGGTGATCAAATAATATATATATTTTTCTCAAAAATATATACATACTTAATATCCATTTTTATTCTTGAAGAAATCCCCATTTCTTATCACCAAAAATTAGGGAAACCTTGGTAATATTTTTAAATACATTTTTAGGGAATAAGTTTCTAAAAAACTTATATTTTTCTAAGTGTCAAAATTTATAGAAATTTCGACAGAGTTTCCGCTAAAAATGGAGGTTTCCCATGTTTTCAAAACATGTGTTTATTTTCTTTTAAATCAACAACAATCTCAACAATACAATCTTTATTTATCAAACTTGTCAAAACAAGCATATATCACAACTTATGAACTTGAAAGTTTGTAAAAATATGTAGTAACTTACTAGCACATTTAGTAAGTCTTGTTACCTTTAAAAATAAGTTTAGTTTCTTACAAACTTTATCTTTAAAGATCTTGAAGTTTCACAACTTCTAGTTATGATTTACCAAACATATTTCTTGTTAAATTTTTCTTGTGACACAAGTGTTTACACACTTGTTTATTCACTAAAATGCTTTTAGTTTATGTAAGGTCCGGGTTTTTACAAAACTAGCATTTTCCGCTTGGTTCTTCCGAAAAACCACTTGTAGATCTTTAGATCTAAATGTTTAGAGTCTTATTTTACAAAAAAAATTACTTTTACTCAAGTTCATGTTTCATGAGTGGAAGGGTTCATCATCTTTCACACCTCTAGCACTAACATACTACTAGTTCATGTCTTTGAACATGACCTAGTATGGTTAGATGATGATCCATCCCACTTCTAGTAACAAACAACATAAAATAATCATAACTAGACAAGTTTCACAAGATTTACACAACTAGTTTCTTTTTATCCAACATATTCATCTTACTTCCAAGACTTTAAGTTATGTTCATTAGAGTTTTCATCATATAACCATCCTATCATCTATTAACCACTAAAAATAGGAACAAGATGAAGATTTAAAGCACTTACTACTAGCACAAGGCTAGGGAAGTTCAAGAAGAGAAAAGTGGTGGTTAATAGCAAACGAAGAAGGTCCTTCAAGATCCGCTTGCACCGAGCTTCGTTAGTGACCTTCTTACACCTCCAAAACACCTTGGAATGGATTGGATGGAATTGAAATAATGGTGGTGGTGATGCTATGCTTGAGCCGAGAGCATGGGGAGGGAGAGAGAGGAGTGTTTGAGTGTGTTGGTCATTTATGATGTAGTCTAGTGGTTTATAAAGGCTCATGTCCAACAAGTGCTTACCCATTAGGTCTTATGTCTTCCCAAGTACAAGACACAATCACATAAACAATCCAATAAAATATTGAATTAGGCATGTGAGCCGATTTGTTTAGGATATGGGGAGGGGGTCTAAATGTAAGTATTAACCATATAGTTAGTTCATCATTCCAATCTAAGTGTAAGGTTACAAGTATTAGTTATTAGATAATTTAGTGGGTGTTAGGGTGTTCGTGGACCCTAACTAGCTTAGAAAAATAAAAACAATGCTTCTAGCATTATTTTGGTGTTCCGGGTAATATCCGGTTGTTCGGTTATATACCGATTCGTTAGAGTGCTAAATTACACTTTTTAGTGTCTTTTAAGTACCTTTTTGTAGCACTTTTGATTCCCGGCACTTAGGGAAGTATTCTGGATAATAAAATGTAATTTCTGCATAATATTCATATGTTTAAATGCTGATTTGAGCTGAATTATATAAAATTCTGCACTTAAAGTGCGTTTCGGGTGCTTTTTAGTGCTTATTTTTTCTTTCGCAATGTCTATATATTAAACCCTTGTATATACTCTTGGGTTTTAATGTATTCTTGTTGTTGGACCTACACCTAGGCTCCAATTTTAATGTCTGACTGCTTTCTGCAGTTCTGTTGACACAAAGTGTCTTACCGGTGAGCTTACTAGTATAACTGACGCAACGCTCTCGTTTATGCATAAAGCATTATTTTGTAGTATACAACGTGCATGAATTCACTTGTTTAGCATGAAATCAGTCAATGCTGACATTTAAGCACATAATTGCAGTCATTAAATAATGATTAAAGTGTACGGAAATTACCGGTTTGGTGCCAGTTGTCACAGTCTCCCCCCGTTAAAAGAATTTCGTCCCAAAATTCAGGCTGAGCTAACTCTCGCAGGAGTCTTCTTGAATAGGTGGGGATACTTTTTTTTGAACTTGTCTTCACGTTCCCATGTGTACTCGGGTCCGTGCTTAGAGCTCCAACGTACTTTGACAAGTTTAACAGTGCTCCTCCTGGTCTTGTTGACTTTCCAGTCGGTAACCTCCACGGGTTGTTCTGTAAATCAGAGGGCGTCATCAATATGTACTTCATCCACAGGGATGATCACGTTTTCTTGTGTTGGACTCTTCTTGAGGTTGGATACATGGAACGGATCATGTACTCCATTAAGTTCTTCCGGTAATTCCAACTTGTATGCCACGGTACCAATTCTTTCTAGAATCTTGAATGGTCCGATGTATCGTGGATTCAGCTTTCCACATTTTCCAAATCTTAATACGCCCTTCCAAGGTGAGACTTTTAACAACACTTTGTCTCCCACCTCGAATTCTACAGGTTTTCTCTTCAGATCAGCGTAGCTCTTTTGTCGATCTCGAGCCGCCTTAATGCGCCCTCGGATCTGCGCAATCTTGTCGGTTGTCTCTAGGGGTGTTCAAAACCGGATATCCGAAAATTCGGATACCCGAAATTCGGATATCCGAAAATTTCGGATAGCCAATTTCACTATCCGAATCCGTATCCGAAATTTCGGATATCCGAAATTCGGATATCCGAAATTTCGGATATTTATTCGGATAGTGAAACGGATATCCGAAACTCTAAAAACAAAAAAAAAATTACAAAATAAAATTCTAAAACAATTTCCCATTATCACAGTACAACAAATGAGATATTGAATGTTCAAACTAGAAAACCAAATAAGCACAATCTTCTACACCTTCGTTAACTTCTCAACAATTTCTACACAAGGAATGGCATCAGATGTGAAACTCAAACCATGGAATCAAATGTGAAACACAAAACATGTAACAGTCGTTAACCTCTACTCCAAATCTCTCACTGGAATTCTTCCGGCGAACTTGAACCAACTCTCCAAACTCAAAACTCTATCCCACCAACGCACCTTCCTCTCAGCGACATTCGACATTCGACCTTCGTTCACATCGAATCGTCTCGACCTTCATTCACTTCGAATCGAGATCCTTAACCTACGTTCACTTCGAATCGTCACAACCATCGATGGAAAACCCTTTTGGCTTTATGAGTTTGTGAGGTGGGGGCGGCTAATAAAGTGAGAAAGTGTGTACAGTATAATAAAAGCAGGGTTTTAATTTATTTATATGTATATATTTAAAAAATAAAAAACTAAAATTTCGGATATCGGATATCCGAAATATCCGAAAATTTTCAATATTACTATCCGAATCCGAATCCGAATTTTCGGATATCCGATAATCGGATATCCGAAATTTCGGATATCCGAAAATTCGGATAGTTCGGATTCGGATTTTCGGATTATTCGGATTCGGTTTCGGATTCGGATTTTTTTGCACACCCCTAGTTGTCTCTTGTACAAGTTCTGGACCAACCATACGTTTATCTCCAGCATCTGCCCAACATAAGGGCGATCGGCACTTGCGGCCATACAGAGCTTCGAACGGTGCGGCTTTTATGCTCGTATGATAACTGTTATTGTAGGAAAACTCAACTAAGGGTAGATGACTATCCCAGCTGCCGCCAAGGTCCATGACACATGCGCGAAGCATATCTTCTAACGTTTATATAGTCTGTTCGCTCTGGCCGTCTGTTTGTGGATGGAATGTCGTGCTTAGATCTAACTGAGATCTAAAGGCTTCCTGAAATGATTGCCAGATTCTTGAGACAAAGCGTCCATCTCTGTCTGAAATAATTGAGATTGGCACTCCATGTCGTGCCATAATTTCTCTTAAGTATATCTCTGCAAGCTTTCCAGTACTGTCTTTTTCTCGGATCGGTAGGAAATGCGCAGATTTCGTCAATCGATCAACTATCACCCATATCATATCGTGGCCTCTCGGGGTCCTGGGTAATTTTGTTATGAAGTCCATCGAGATTTGCTCCCATTTCCACATGGGTACCTCTGGTTGTTGTAGTAGGCCGGACGGTTTCTGATATTCTGCCTTAACCTTGGCACAGGTTAGGCATTTTCCAACATAAACAGCAACATCGCTTTTAAGTCTCGGCCACCAGTAATATTCCTTCAAGTCTTGATACATTTTGTCCGATCCTGGATGGATCGAGTATCTCGATTTGTGGGCTTCATCCAGGATGACTTCTCGTATGCCACCATAGAGTGGAACCCAAATACGCTTCTTGAAGTATAAGGCTCCCTCTTCATTTGGCACCATGTATTTCAGCATACCCCGAAGGTATTCAGCTTTACGGTTTTCCATCTTAAGGGCTTCTTGTTGTGCATCACGAATGCGTGTAGTGAGGTTCGTTCGTATGGTCATTTCCAATGCCCGAACCCTTAGGGTCTTAGCCCTTTCTTTTCGACTTAGTGCATCTGCTACAACGTTTGCCTTTCCAGGATGGTACTTGATCTCACAGTCGTAATCATTTAGCAGCTCGACCCATCGCCGCTGTCACATATTCAATTTCTTCTGATCAAATATGTGTTGTAAGCTTTTGTGATCTGTGAAGATTGTACATCGAGTACCATATAGATAGTGTCGCCAGATCTTCAGGGCAAATACCACTACGCCCAGCTCCAGGTCGTGAGTGGTATAGTTTCTTTCATGAACCTTCAATTGTCTTGAAGCGTAAGCGATGACTTTGCGGCGTTGCATGAGCACGCAACCCCAGCCTTGTCGTGAGGCGTCACAGTATACCACGAAGTCTTCAGTGCCTTCGGGTAATGATAGTATTGGTGCATCGCATAGCTTGTTCTTGAGTAGTTGGAAGGCTTCTTCCTGTTTGTAACCCCAGTCGTATTTCTTATCTTTCTGAGTACGGGTCGTTAGCGGTTGAGCTATCTTTGAGAAATTCTCGATGAATCGCCGATAATAGCCCGCTAAGCCCAAAAATTGACGAACTTCAGTTGGAGTTTTGGGGGCTTCCCAATTCTTTATTTCTTCAATCTTGGATGGGTCTACATGAATGCCCTTCTCGTTCACAACGTGACCAATAAATTGTACTTCGCGAATCCAGAATTCGCATTTTGAGAACTTTTCATAAAGTTTCTCTTTCTTCAGTAGTTCCAAGATGGTTCTGAGATGTTGCTCGTGCTCTTCTTTCGTTCGCGAGTAAATCAGGATATCATCGATAAATACAATCACGAATTTATCGAGATATGGTTTGCATACGCGATTCATCAGATCCATAAATACCGCTGGCGCGTTTGTCAGTCCGAATGACATCACAAGAAACTCGTAGTTCCCATATCGTGTTCTGAATGCAGTCTTTGGCACGCTTTCTTCTTGTATCCTCAACTGATGGTATCCAGATCGAAGATCGATCTTGGAATAGTAGCTTGATCCTTGCAATTGATCAAATAAGTCATCAATCCTCGGTAGCGGGTACCGATTCTTGATAGTGAGCTTGTTCAGTTCTCTGTAATCGATACACATCCGCAGTGTTCCATCCTTCTTCTTCATGAATAATACTGGAGCTCCCCAGGGTGAGAAGCTTGGCCTTATGAATCCTTTATCCAACAACTCCAGAAGTTGTGTAGACAATTCTTGCATTTCGGATGGTGCAAGTCGATAGGGAGCCTTGGCCACATGAGCGGCTCTTGGAACCAAGTCTATATGAAATTCGACTTGTCGTTGCGGAGGTAGTCCTGGCAGATCTTCAGGAAAAACATCAGGAAATTCCTTCACCACAGGAATGTCTTCGAGTTTAGGCTCCTCAGCCTTCATGTCTATCACGTGTGCTAGGAAAGCGACACATCCTTTCCTTAAGCACTTCTGTGCCTTCATACAACTGATGATTCGTAGAGGCGCGTTTCGTCTTTCTCCATGTACGATGAGAGTTTCACCATTCGCTAAAGGGATGCGAATGATTTTCTCATGACAAATAACCTCAGCTTTGTTCTTGGACAACCAGTCCATTCCGACTACTACATCGAAGCTACCCAATTGAATAGGTAAGAGGTCGATGCTAAATCTTCGTTCACCAAGTTCTAATGTGCAGCCTCTAACAACTTCGCCCGATTCAACGAGTTTACCATTGGCTAGTTCTATGGAATAAGGAATTTCTAATCTACTAGATTCTATTCCAAGTATGCGTTTAAATTCCAGAGACATGAAGCTATAATCGGCGCCAGTGTCAAATAATATGGATGCAAAGTGATTGTTAATGAGAAACGTACCGGTGACCACATTAGGGTCCTCGCGTGCGTCCTTTGCTCCAATCACAAATGCTCGAGCCTGAGCATTGTTTCCCTTTGGGCAGTCCTTCATGAAATGATCATTGCTTCCACAATTGAAGCATCATTGGTTCCGCCCTTTCCCGTTACCATTCTTGTTCCCAGTACCTTTTCCATTCCGGTTCTTTCCTTTTCCCCAACAATCTTCTGCTTGATGACCCAATTTACCACATTTGTCGCACCTTGGAATACGACAAGCTCCTTCATGATGAAACTTACATTTTTGGCATTTAGGCATGGTGCCTTGGTATCCTTTGGTTGCAAGGGTTTTCGCCTCCCGAGGCGGGTTAGCATCACGCTTCTTGTTGTTGAAACCTTTGTTGTTACGAGTTTCTTGGTTCAGGTTTGCATGTTTTCTTTTCTTGTCGTCGGACGACTCAGCATGCGCCTCGGTCTTCTCTGTTGGGTTCAACGATAACTTCTTCATATGAACACAATCTTCAGTCAGGCTAACAGCCAGAGTTACAGCCTCGGTGATCGTTTGAGGTTTGGCCGAAGTTACCACGCCACGAAACTCTGGGGCCAGTCCCCAAATGTAGCGTTCGACACGCTTAAATTCGGGAGTCAACATGTAGGGAAGCACTCTAGACAGATCGTGGAACCTTCGAGTATAACCATTAATGTTAGCACCTTCCATAGTCAAGTGCCAGAACTCCGTTTCCAGTCTTTGGAGTTCAGCACGAGAGCGGTACTTTTCTCTCATTCATTCTTTCAGTTCATCCCAAGTTAGGCCATAAGCGGCATCATCACCCAAAGTTTGGGCTTGCAGGTTCCACCAAGTCAGAGCTTCATCGACAAACAATCCGGTAGCAAAGGTGACTTGTTGATCCGCGGTACACTTGCTCATGCAGATAGTACCTTCAGTCTTCTCCGTCCAGCGCACAAATGCTACTGCACCTCCTGTGTCGTCATAGTTCATCGGCTTGCAGTCGAGGAACTGCTTGAAAGTGCAGCCTTGAGCTGCCCTTCCTCCAGACGAATCTCCATGCCCGTTACGTCTAGCATTGCTTGGTCCTCCACTGTCGGCAGTACGGGTTGCTTCGTATTGGGCGATAGCAGCGGAGATCCTTTCCTCCAGTAGAGCATTCAGCTCTTCAGCAGTTCTTGGCAGTGGGGGAGGAGGAGGTTGATCATCATTGCGACCATTCACAGCTTTCCTGGGTGCCATGTTCTGACAGAACATAACACAACAGGGTTAGACATTTGTTTGATATCATCATACTAGATAGTAGTAGTATATATATTCACAGGTATATACCACATAAGTGACATCAAACAATTATTACTCTAGCAGAGTACTTAGTAGGCTTGCACTGAGGGAATCCATACGTGGCAAGACTTGCTGTGGTTTCTGTGCACTGAATTCCATAATTATGTATGCATCCATAATTACGTAACTCCTTGCCCAATCCGCACAGTTCGTTTCATCCGCGTATTTCTTCCTTCAGATAGGCCATTGCTTTCAGGTAAAGTCACGTATACTTGTGACATTCTACTTCTAGTATGTGCTAATTATCACACATAATTGCAAGTAATTTCTAGTCAACGAAAGGTGCTACTCAAGTGCACTCTAAGTCTCGTAGTGTCTTTTCTAGACTAATGTAGACAGTTTCAGGTAGTGGATGTTGCGGGACGTTTTATGCAATGAAAACTCTTTGAAAAATTGTTTTCGTGAAAGGATCCTAGAGATTGTAGACTAGACTCGAGAAAGAATCCTGGTTCACTACAATCGCAGCTCTGATACCAATCTGTTACACCCCTTTCTGCGGCAGAAGCACGAGGTGTGATCTTGAAAGGTTCTCATTGCATACGAAGAGTAAACATACTACATGCTCAAAAATAACTTCAAACATTACATTACCGAAAACGTAAGTCAAGTGTTTACAACATGAGATAGCATATTGTCTTAAAAGTTACAACTTTATTTAAAGATAAACAAAGCGACATCCACGAGCATGAGTAAGACCACGCGCACATCCATCCTAGTTACCTGAAATACATGTGAGTTTTGGAAAAAAAAAACGTCAACATAAAGTTGGTGTGAATTCATGTAGTTTTTGTATTTCACGTTTGTATACTTTGTATGAAAACATAATTTGTGTCATGTATAAATTAAGTTTTCATATATAAATCAAGTATTCATGTGTACACCACGTACTCATGTATAATTCAAGTTTTTCTTGAGTACCCCACGTACTCAAGTATAATTCAAGTTTTCTTGAGTACCCCACGTACTTCAAGTATAAATCAAGTTTTCTTGAGTACCCCACGTACTTCAAGGATAAATCAAGTTTTTTTTATTACCCCACGTACTTTAAGTATAAATCAAGTTTTAGTATGGTATGAATTTTTATGTAATTAAAGTATTCCTGTAAGTATCAGGATTGTTAATGGGTTGCAAGGCCATTAACATGTGACACAACATAGGAAGTCACCAAACCTTAGGCATTTTTCTAGTTGGCATATTCTGAGACACAAAAGCACTACTCGATACTCGCCTTCACCGAGAGTGTGGCTGCCCGGCACCCGTTAGATCTAACCTTTTGTTCTGCGGTCTAGGTATATAGTTGATTAATGGTGCTTATGTACCCTATTCGTGACACGATTTCTCGTATCATTTCTCATAACGCATCATACTTGGTACTCGTCCTCACCAAGTGCGCTTCTCGTATTCTTATATCTCATCACACTTGGTACTCGTCCTCACCAAGTGTGCTTCTTGTATTTTTATCATACCATTTATAAATATTGTAACATTTGTACATGTATTTCACCCCCGAAGTTATAGAACTGAAAACAGTTAAAAGAAAAGGGGGAGCATGAACTCATAACTTTGTGTTCCTTGCGTCGTAAACTTCATCGGATTTGCTTAATTAACGTCGTGACCTATACGCGTTTTCTTAACGTCAGTCACTAGACTTGCTTCGTAAAGCACGAGTCACTATCTTTTGTATTTGTATTGTTGTGTTAAAAATATTTTATATTTTTAACTAAGCATCTTACTTATATTATTTTCTCATAAATTAATATAAGTATCTCGTGTTTTGCACTTTGCACCCGAATTATGTATCTTGTATGTTGTATGTGTATTTTTGTGTTTATACTTCTCATGAGTATTTAGTGTATCTTTAAGTCTTAATACACTAGCACGTATAACACATACTATATACACTTAGCACAAAAGTTGGTGATCAAATAATATATATATTTTTCTCAAAAATATATACATACTTAATATCCATTTTTATTCTTGAAGAAATCCTCATTTCTTATCACCAAAAATTAGGGAAACCTTGGTAATATTTTTAATACATTTTTAGGGAATAAGTTTCTCAAAAACTTATATTTTTTTAAGTGTCAAAATTTATAGAAATTTCGACAGAGTTTCCCCTAAAAATGGAGGTTTCCCATGTTTTCAAAACATGTGTTTATTTTCTTTTAAATCAACAACAATCTCAACAATACAATCTTTATTTATCAAACTTGTCAAAACAAGCATATATCACAACTTATGAACTTGAAAGTTTGTAAAAATATGTAGTAACTTACTAGCACATTTAGTAAGTCTTGTTACCTTTAAAAATAAGTTTAGTTTCTTAAAAACATTATCTTTAAAGATCTTGAAGTTTCACAACTTCTAGTCATGATTTACCAAACATATTTCTTGTTAAATTTTTCTTGTGACACAAGTGTTTACACACTTGTTTATTCACTAAAATGCTTTTAGTTTATGTAAGGTCCGGGTTTTTACAAAACTAGCATTTTTCGCTTGGTTCTTCCGAAAAACCACTTGTAGATCTTTAGATCTAAATGTTTAGAGTCTTATTTTACAAGAAAAATTACTTTTACTCAAGTTCATGTTTCATGAGTGGAAGGGTTCATCATCTTTCACACCTCTAGCACTAACATACTACTAGTTCATGTCTTTGAACATGACCTAGTATGGTTAGATGATGATCCATCCCACTTCTAGCAACAAACAACATAAAATAATCATAACTAGACAAGTTTCACAAGATTTACACAACTAGTTTCTTTTTATCCAATATATTCATCTTACTTCCAAGACTTTAAGTTATGTTCATTAGAGTTTTCATCATATAATCATCCTATCATCTATTAACCACTAAAAATAGGAACAAGATGAAGATTTAAAGCACTTACTACTAGCACAAGGCTAGGGAAGTTCAAGAAGAGAAAAGTGGTGGTTAATAGCAAACGAAGAAGGTCCTTCAAGATCCGCTTGCACCGAGCTTCGTTAGTGACCTTCTTACACCTCCAAAACACCTTGGAATGGATTGGATGGAATTGAAATAATGGTGGTGGTGATGCTATGCTTGAGCCGAGAGCATGGGGAGGGAGAGAGAGGAGTGTTTGAGTGTGTTGGTCATTTATGATGTAGTCTAGTGGTTTATAAAGGCTCATGTCCAACAAGTGCTTACCCATTAGGTCTTATGTCTTCCCAAGTACAAGACACAATCACATAAACAATCCAATAAAATATTGAATTAGGCATGTGAGCCGATTTGTTTAGGATATGGGGAGGGGGTCTAAATGTAAGTATTAACCATATAGTTAGTTCATCATTCCAATCTAAGTGTAAGGTTACAAGTATTAGTTATTAGATAATTTAGTGGGTGTTAGGGCGTTCGGGGACCCTAACTAGCTTAGAAAAATAAAAACAATGCTTCTAGCATTATTTTGGTGTTCTGGGTAATATCCGGTTGTTCGGTTATATACCGATTCGTTAAAGTGCTAAATTACACTTTTTAGTGTCTTTTAAGTACCTTTTTGTAGCACTTTTGATTCCCGACACTTAGGGAAGAATTCTGGATAATAAAACGTAATTTCTGCATAATATTCATATGTTTAAATGCTGATTTGAGCTGAATTATATAAAATTCTGCACTTAAAGTGCGTTTCGGGTGCTTTTTAGTGCTTATTTTTGCTTTCGCAATGTCTATAAATTAAACCCTTGTATATACTCTTGGGTTTTAATGTATTCTTGCTGTTGGACCTACACCTAGGCTCCAATTTTAATGTCTGACTGCTTTCTGCAGTTCTGTTGACACAAAGTGTCTTACCGGTGAGCTTACTAGTATAACTGACGCAACGCTCTCGTTTATGCATAAAGCATTATTTTGTAGTATACAACGTGCATGAATTCACTTGTTTAGCATGAAATCAGTCAATGCTGACATTTAAGCACATAATTGCAGTCATTAAATAATGATTAAAGTGTACGGAAATTACCGGTTTGGTGCCAGTTGTCACAGATCCGTCCTTTTTAACGAACATTTTTCTAGCAATTCGTCCAATTGTTTCTTCAATTCTTAATCGTGACCTTCTTTTTAATGAACATTTTTCTAGTCAATGCACACGATTCTTAATCGTGACCTTGTTTAATTCACGGCAGTATAAATCATTTTTCTAGCAATTCGTCCAATTATTTCTTCAATTCTTGCATTTCTGCAGGTGCCAAACGGTAAGGTGCTTTGGCAATCGGTGTTGTTCCTGGTATTAAATGGATTCTGAATTCAACTTCTCTATCTGGAGGTTGCCCTGGCAATTCTTCTGGAAATACATCTGAAAACTGAGATACTACTGGAATATCTTTTAGTTCTTTTCCTTTAGTGTTAGTGATTATGGAAATCAAATACACTATAGAACCTTTTCTTATACAACTTGCAGTTTTCATCACAGAGATAAATTTTGTGGATCTAGATGGTTTATCTCCTTTAATTGTGATCGTTTTACCTTTTGGTGAATTTACTTGAATTGACTTTTGATCACATAAAATACTGGCTTTATTGGCTATTAACCAATCCATTCCTAAAACGACATCGAATCCTGCCAGATTCATGGGATAAAGATTTGCAATAAATTTCTGATTTAAAATTTCTATTCTTGCTCCCTGCAAGATTTCAGAAATCCTAACAGTTTCTTCATTAGCTGTCTCTACTAAACATTCTTGTGTTAGTTTAGTTAATGACTGATTTAGAAATTTGCAAAATGATGTATTAATAAAACTTTGGTTTGCACCAGAGTCAAATAATACTTTAGCAAAGACATCATTAACTAAAAACGTACCAGCTATGACATCTGGAATCATCTTGGCTCCATCTGCAGTTAGAACAAATGCTCTAGCATTTTTGGTATTCTTGTTGTTTATAGCTGGAGTTATTTTCGGGAAATTAGGCTTGATATGACCTTGTTCTCCGCAGTTGTAACATATCCTGTTGTTAGCTTTCTTCCTGCAGTCTTCTTCCTTGTGTCCCGATATTTTGCAAAAGTTACAGTATATAGAGCATCTTCCTGAATGCTTTCTTTTGCAATTCTTACAGTAAGGTGTAGAGGTAGAACCTATATTTTTCCCACGATTAAAATTTCTAGAACGAAATTCTTGTGTGAGCTTCTGGGTTAGGTTCCTCCTTTGATCCTCTTCTCGGGTACGGACTAATTCATCTGTCAAGGTATTTGCCAGTTCTACAGCTTCTTCTATGGTTTGAGGTCTAGCTGCCTTGACTACGTGTCTTATCTCCCCAATTAATCCCCAGATATAACGGGAGATTAACACTGGTTCTAGTGAAGCAAGAGTTGGCACTATTCTAGCATATTCGAAGAATAATTTAGTGTATCCCTTACTATCCACACCAGTCATCCTATGGTTTAGGAATTTGTTTGCTATATGTTCCTTCTCATTAGGTGGGCAGAATTTCATTTCTACCTTGTCCTTAAATTCTTCCCATTCCATATTGTAAGTTCTATCACTTCCTCTTGATTGGAGGATAGTGTTCCACCATTCTAGTGCTGAATTCTTAAATAGATTAGAAGCAAACATTATCTTATCTTCTTCAGCACACTTGCTTATTCTTAAGACTGCCTCAGTCTTCTCTATCCAGTGTAGGGTTGCAATGGCCCCTTCGTTGCCCGAGAATTCCATTGGTTTACAAGACCAGAATTCTTTATAAGAACAACCGTAAGAAACGGTTCTTCTCCTTTTGGGAAAGGGCATTTGAAGTATAGGTCCATTGTTTATACTGTTTTCTGGTTCGATTGGTCGCTTACTGCTATGCTTACTTTTATTATTCGCTTCTTGAATCGTTTGAATAATAAATGGCATTGCATCTATGATTCCTTGTGCCAATATATGTTGAACGGCACTATTATCCATTTGGTTTCCATTGTTATTGATGCTTGGATTCTCATTAACCACGTTAATGTTACTCTGGTTATCATTATTCAGATTTCCTTCGTCGGCCATCTGAATTTTAAACATTTACAAATCATTAATAGAATAATTAAATTGTTTAAGTAACAACCACATAATACACATATTGGTCAAAAACGTCGTGCATTGCGACTTTACTCTTTGTGATATAGTATGCGTCAAATACACACTAATAACAGAAATTAAAAATTACAATACTAATATGCCTCGTTAACCACAGAGTGGTCTATACTACTATAGATTTATTATTATTACACATATTTTATTTATTTTTTATTACCAACTTTATCATCTCTTTCATGGATATGGATTTCCCCCGAAATCCATCTGGCGCTCATCGTATTTCCATACGAGTTGCTCTCCTACATACCTCATCCTCTCGCTACTTTCTATGATTTCTTCTCCAAAATTTCGGAGTTCTTGTAAATTCTCTGCACTCATTGGGGGTGCAGGTACTGGTATTGGGTCTGGGTACTGAGGTACTGGATTCTCCTGAGGGTATGGATTCTCCAAAATCTCCCTAATGTATTCATCGTTGTCAAAATAGGGATCTAGAGGGTTCAAACCTGGATATGCTGCTAAGTTCGGCAAGGTTTCTTCGTTTAAGTGATAGCGTGGCACATAATCCCTAAGATCATCAAACCATGGATCATAATTTGGATCTAGAGGATTAGGGGCTGGTATCCTAGGTATCTCCTCAGGGTTAAAATCATGCATTTCTACCTCCATCAGTTGAGTGGGAATCAAAGGTAAGGGTTGTGGGGCTACTAGTTGTTCCAGACTTGGGTCAGCAGCAGTTGTAGCTAGGATATGGAAATTGGCTAGGCTTCTATTAATCATATCCTGTGTATGGGCATCTGTCTTTCGCTTAGCAGCCGCTAGAACTCTTTGCTGTTGCAACTTTCGCATTCTTTTCCTACGTGCAAAGGCTTCCTTACTGAACCATCCTCTTTTCTTATGAGGGAATGGCTCTTCTGACTGAGCTTTAAAGGCAAACATTCCTTCTTCCTGATCAGCAGAATACCCAGAAAGGGCAGGCTGTGAAGAGGTACCTTCACTCCTAGGTGAATCAGATAACTGATAACACATATCTGAGGGTCCTTGATCACTCATACTGTAAACTAACAAATAGTCAAATAACACAAAACACATAATCACATAAATTATTTCCTAACACAGAATTTAGAATTTAAGTGTCAGCAGAACACTTCTTTGGCTTAGACCAGTGGCTAGGCTCTGATACCACCTTTTGTCGCAACCCCCGATCCCTTATCTGTCCCGGGAACGGGCGGACGCGAACTCAGAATTTTGGTGGTATCAGTTGGTTAATTTGGCAACGGAAATTACATCAGGACCGTAGTTAGGAAATGTTTATCAGAGTAAAACCACCACATTTGATATTAATAAACATATGGGTAAAACCCAAGTTTCTTATTACAATATGTTTATAGGGATAAACCCTATTTTATTGAAATTAAAACATCGTCTTTTAGGTAACTTTTATAGCCACATTTTTTCCAAGCCTTCAGTGCTCTCCAGCTGGCTTTTTACTAATTGGTTGTCACATTGTGTTACCTGAAACACGTTTTAAAAAAAACCTGTTAGTGGGAAATACTGGTGAGTGAATCCCAGTTTAATCAAGAAACATTTTATTAATTAAAACAATATTGAGAGCGATCACATTGTTTATTTCTACACAATTACTCATTCAGTACTGTCAATCCTGACTGGTGGGTCATATTACACATTGGCTAACTCGTTGTCCAATGCTAACGTATTGTCGTCCCGACTTACTACTCACAGTGTAGTAAATTTTGTATACAAAACCCCAACATACCGGCAGTAATTGAAGAACTACAAAGACTCAATCACCGCTTAATCACATTGTAAAGCATTTAAGGTTTTGTAAAACATTACAAAAAGGTTAACAAAAAGAGGATAAACACACATTGCTATCTTAGACTTCGCGTAAGGTTTTCCTGGGATTAATCTATAATTTACACAAATGTACATAGGTTAGTATAATAACCCTTTGAAAATATTAATGATACCCTCCCCGAGACGGTATTCCAACAACTACGTCGGGCAGAACCACGACAGTTGTTACGGAACCCTAAATCAATCGGGCAACGTATCTAATACGAAACTAGGGTTATAATACTTACAACGGAGCAGAACCTCGCTAATTAGGGGGTATAATACTTGAATATAAAGCCTACTATTTCAGAATTTGAGACTGAGAAACGAAAAATGAACGATTTTTGGTTGAACCCGATGGCTCCTTTATATAGTTGCTGAAACTGACTCTCACGCGGCCCGCGTAAGAGTAGCCTTAGGGCTTCGCGGCTCGCGTCAAAGCTAGTCAACGGACTAGCTTGTCCGGCTCATCAGGTAGGTCCGCCACGATGTCGACACGTGTCGTCCTAGGGTGTCTCTGCGTTCTTGATCTCACGCGGCCCGCGTTAACCTAACGGGGGTCTTAGGCGGCCCGCCTGAACTTAAGAATCAACTATATCAGGTTTTAAACCTTGATACCGCCCGCGTAAAGGTTGGGGTGGGTCTACGCGGCCCGCCTCAACTTACATTTTCAGTTTTTAATTACTTTAAATACTATTTAATGTATTTCGGGCTCTGTTTTCACATACGAGGTGTATTTAAAGACATGTTGGGACATTTTAAGATATAATAGGGTGTTGGAAATTTTATTATGAGGGTTTCGGTTTATTGAGGATTGTTACAGAAGTTGACGGCGTTGGCGGTGATTGAGTAGGCGCTGTCGGTTATAATGCCCTTAAACTCTTAACGAAAAGGGTTATAATGCCCTTAAAAAAAGAAACTGGGACGTCGTCTAAAGAAAGGTCCAATGGTTATTTACGCTGCTTTTTGGATTGCAGACGGTTATATACGCGCTTTTTGGATTGCAGACGGTTATATACGCGCTTTTTGGATTGCATATAAAATTTATTGAAATACAATTTATATAGCCTTTTGCAATGAATAGATAGGACAGTGTGCAAACTGTAAACAGATGGGGCGGTGTGAGATGGGGGTGGTTTGTGTAGCCATGACGGTTCCCTAATACGGTGGTGTCCGTTGGTACTTTTTGTAGTGTATAATAATTAAGCAAAGGGGTATGTACGTCTGGTTTTTTAAAAGTCACAACTTTTTATTTTAGGGAGACAACCCAAGTTGCTTTTTGTAGGGTTATATAATATACATCATAATCTCGACTTTTATAATGATAGATTAAGCTTCTTGTACTAACATCTAACAAGCTTGTATTTTAGATGTTTGGTGTTTGTTACTTTCAACTACTTGAGAACGTTACAGAGTCAAAATTAAGTACCGCATAATGTGTAAACTCACGAGCCTTATTAGGTTTGTGTTACCTTTTGTTTATGAGTGAGAACAAATTCTTAGAGACAAACCCCACTATTTTGAGATATGCCACACTAGTCAAATGAAAAGACCAGGCGAGAGACAAAACTATGCAACACACTGTTAAATTACAATTAAACCACATTGCATAATTATAATTGCAATGCAAATAACAAGATTATTCCTAAAAGTAGATGTTTTTGTCATGGTTTTATTTCAACACGATAACTCATTTGATAATCTAATAATTATAATCAAATGAGTTAATATGTTAAAACAAAAGCATGACGAGAACTATCTAAGGAATAGTGTTGATATTTACGTTAATTGAAATTTAACAACAACAACAACAACAACCATACCCAGTATAATCCCACCTATAGCGAGCTATTGGTAGGGTCTGGGGAGGGTAGGATGTAGGCAAGCCTTACCTCTATCCCAGGGGATAGAGAGGCTGCTTCCAGTGAGACCCCCGGCTCCACAAAACCATAACCAAGACATAAGCTTCTGGCAAAACATATATAAGCACACAACTACTAACAAATGTGGAAAAGAAAAATAATGAAAATAAACACCTAAATAAATAAGTAGTTGTTAGTAAAACTACGACGCCGGGAATAAGTGACAACTTATAAAAAGCTATATCACACCTCATAGAAAACAAAAAAAATTAAACTCATAAGACAAGGACCTAAACCAAAAACCAAGCCAAACTCCTAAAAGTCCTTAACCGTTTCTGTTTTTAAATATCATCTAATGAACACTTTTCTGTTTTTAAATATCATCTAATGAACTTGCATTTGCATAGATTTGAGCTTACACAACGTTATTACATGCTTCACAATTTGTTGGATATAATTATTGCAATTTTGAGTAATTTTATTTCTAAGAAAGTTATAAACCTTTGACAGTTTAAAACAGTTATATAAATTTGTATAAAAAAACCATAAAATTAAAGATAGTGTGACTGGATTAACGTTGGATTAGCACTAAGATACAAATAATAAAATGGCATCTCTATAATTGAATTAAATAAAAGAGTAGTGTTACCACGAAGAAGGACACAAAGGACAGGGTCATAGATAAAAAATAGGGAAAATAGCGAAAATGGCCACGACTTGGTCAACTTTTCCATATTAGCCAACTCAAACGTCTTGGGGAGACGTTTGAAACATCTGCAAACGTCTTGGCGTCTCACCAACCAAAAGCTGCCACGTGTCCGACAGGAGAGTCAGACGTCTGGACGTCTTGGCTGGACGGCTTGAGACGTTTCGTTATGGCTGGCCATTTATCCAGACGGCTTGAGACGTTTCCGGATGGCTTGAGCCATTTAACTGTATTTAGCCGGCTACATCCGCTCTAGCCGGATAACGTTTTGTTGTACTTATTGAAGACGCTTTGTACGATTTTAAGACGTTTTGTACGAATTTAAGTCGTTTTATTAGCAATTTAAGAATATTTTTTTTTTAACACGCTTGCAATTATTTATATGGAACCCTTATTTAAGATTCAAAAAGTTTGTTTGTTTTTAGTAAATATCTCACAACATGAGGGTGAGGTTTGTTGTTTATACTGGGGGGAAGTGGGATGTCATTAACGGAAACATTGAGTATGTTACTGATGGCGATTCAAGGAGACGTGGTTTAGAAGTTGAAACATATCATTCATATAATAGTTTTGTAAACTATGTTTCTAACATGTGTGATATTCCAAACATTACACGGTTGTCATACCGGATGTCTACGTTTAGTGATCCGATCGATATAATTAATGATCGAGATGTTAGATTTTTATTTGATTTGGCGATGCAGAATCCTTTTGAATTATATAAATTATATGTTATTCAAGAGTCTGATGTTGGTTCCTCTGGTTTTTCTTCTTTAAACAACTTCAAAGCTCCAGATCTAAATATTTCAGTAAAAGAAAGTGTTGATGTTTTAAACGATGAGTGTCCTATTTTAGAAAATAATTTTGAAAAATCATCCACGTCTAACAACGAATCAGGTTCTTTATCTATAGTGTTTGAGGCCGGTCATATATTCAATAACAAAGAAGAGATGAAGCTTGAGTTGGGAAAGAAATGTTTATTAGAGCATTTCGAGTTTAAAGTTGATAGATCATCTAAGACACGGTATGAAGTTTCATGCATGGGTGATGGTTGTGTATGGAAATTTAAGGCAAATGCTATTCCTTGTGGTAGTTTATGGTTTGTTAAACATATGAACGATAGACACACCTGTTCGAAGACGCAAACACACCCACATTTCCGTCAGGCTAACCCAAAGGTTTTGGGTCACTTTTTAAAGGAACAACTAAAAGACAGTGGTAGGATATATCGAGCGAAAGAGATTGTCAAAGATTTTAGAGAAAGGTTCGAGGTTGAGATGACAAACCTTCAAGCTTGGCGTGGTAAAAGCTATGCACTTGAACTTCTACAAGGAACAACCCGAGACTCTTTTGCCGAACTACCAATATACTGTTACAATTTGAAGCTTGCAAATCCTGGAAGCGTTACTCACATCTTGGTTGATGAGCAGAGTCGTTTTGAAATGGTTTTTGTTGCTTTAGGTGCTGCGGTAATTTACACATTTTCTTTTGTACTTGCTCTTATTTTTTTAAAGTAACATGGGTTTTGCTCTTATTTCGTTTTCATTAATTTTCAGATTCGTAGCTTTATGATTAATCTAAGACCTGTCGTTATCATTGACGCGGCACACCTAAAGGGTGAATTTAAAGGGACGTTGTTTTTAGCAGTGGGCATGGATGGAAATAATCAGATTTTACCACTTGCTTATGGCATTGGAAAATCAGAGGATGGTGAATCTTGGACATGGTTTCTCTCAAAGCTTAGAGACTGTGTTGGTGAAATAGCAGATATGGCGATCATTTCGGATAGGGCGAATTCTATACATGTAGGTGTTAGAAACGTGTTTCCACGTGTGTACCACGGGTTGTGTTGTCGTCATTTAATGATGAATTTACGTTTGCCGTCGTCTAAAAAAAAGAGTACGAGGCACTATGGTGGAAGACATGTAAATCTTATCGGATGTCTGACTTTAACGAGTCATTCAATGCTTTGTGTCTTGCTGTTCCTAGAATACGTCAGGTTTTAACAAATATTGGGTTTGGTAGATGGGCAAGAGCTCATTGTCCTGGCAATCGATACCACTATATGACATCTAATAGTGCGGAGTCTATTAACTCTTTGTCTAGATTCTCGCGTAAGATGCCGATAACGCAACTTATCGAATTCTTCCGCGAGTCTGTACAAAAATGGTTTTATGACCATCGACTGCAGGGCATGCAGGAGAGCCATTCACTGACTCAGTGGGCACAGAAGAAAATTTTAAAGAAAATTCAAGGGTCTAGAACCTGGACTGTTGCAGGCATCCGGGTAAACAGTTTTGTTGTTGAAGACGGTGGGAAAAGGGGTGTAGTTGATTTTTTGAATCGTTCGTGCAGCTGCCGTGTCTGGCAAGTTTCTGGTCTACCTTGTGGGCATGTGATTTCTGTTTCAAGATTTTTGGGTGAAGCTGACTGCAGTCATTATGCATTCTCGTGTTATTCAAACGAAGTATACAAAAAAACGTATGAAGAATCGATTAATCCTCTGCCTCATAGGTCTGAATGGGTGATACCAGAAGGCCTTGGCAGTGTATTACCCCCGCATATTACAAAACGTCAATCTGGCCGTCCAAAAGAAAACACCCGAATCTTGTCTCGTGGGGAAGAACCTGTTCCGGTATATTGTTCGCGGTGTCGAACATACGGACATGTTCGTGACGTTTGTTTAGATCCAATGAAATCACAGATTCGTTCACATAAATCATCAGGCAAAGGAAAAGGAAAAGGGAAAGAGACAGAAACCCAGAGTCCAACGGATGACATTTTTCCATCTTATAATTTAGCAGATTTTTAATAATAGCTTAGTTTTTTTATGTTTTATTTAGGAAAATCATGTAACAAATTCTGTAACCGCAATAGTAATTAGTACTTTTAATTTATATATGAATTAAATTTTACAATGCGTAGTCCAGCCATCAAAAATTAATTGGTGTGTAGCGGCCGGCGTAGAGTTCATCAGCCATGTAACGTCTATATCTGACACAAGCATCCTGCATGTTTACTTCGTTCCATGTTAATGAACGGTTGTTAACTAGATTTTCCAATAGCATACATATGATAGCACCTGAGTTTCGACCAATATGAGCTCCGTGGTCAGGCCACACAACATCCCCGCAATACTCTAAGGCTTCTACACGATCTTTCCCTGATTGTTGCCAGTATGATATACGTCCCAGAAACCATAAGAATGGAGATTCAAATTCTAAAAGAATTTGATGTATTTTCCTGTGTATGCAAAATCCTTCTCCGCAATTACTTAGGTTACAGTTATCGGGAAAATAAGCATATATTTTAAGCGAACGCATATTTATTTTTAGAAGTAACCAGTGGTTTTCGTTGTGCGCTACGGGCATGTAAATCTGCAAAAAATTGAAACGTAAATAAGCCCAAGAGAAGGTATTATTTTAAGGGAATTTTTTTTAAAGTTACAAAAAAATCTTTTGTACCGTATCAACGTCCCAAAAGGGAGGAAAAAATTCTTTTGAACCGTCTCCATATCCGTAGGCCTCTCTATTTTGTTCTATTATCATGTTAAAAAAAGTAGGCGGGACAACTGTCCACCGATAATCATTTGACGGCATCGCCCTTAAGCGTCTGTGAAGCTCCCGTTGATACATTAGCTTGTTGCACCATGCATTGATATGCTAAGAAAAATATGGTAAACGTTTGACAAAAAAAAAAAAAAAAAAAAAAAAAAAAAAAAAAAAAAAAACACAGTATCATTAACATGAAAGGTATTTCGAAGGTACCGTTTCCTGAATAAATCCGTTTCCACAAAATCCAAGTAATCGGCCCCACCATTCTTTTCCGAGAGGTGTTTTACCCATGTAGGTTGAGTAGCAAGTTGGAGTATCGCCGTCATAGTAAAACTCTAGAATATTTGGCGACCAATGTTCAAACCGATCATTTTGGTTTATCCAAATGGTGCGTTGCACGGAATGAGGAATGTTTGAGTAAGACATCAAATGTAGCCGTTTTTTAGGAAGGTATAAGAACGTTAAAAAAAGGATCGGCACAATAACCTGCCTGAAGAAGAGGTGATTGAAAAAGCCCTGCTAGACTACGCAATAATTTATGACGAGGATTTTGAACACATTTCAGTGTTTGAAACCTTGAAAAATTATATTTAGCTAGCGTGTTAGGATTTTATTTTTATTTTTATCTTGTATCGTTTTTTATCTTTTATTAAAGTTATGTTGTATCGTTTTAAAAGAAGACCACCCTTTTTAGACAGTTTGGCCAATTTTGATTTACACAGTTAATAAATTTTGGTTCAAACATTGGCAATTTTGGTCCAGTTGCAAATTCCTTCATAACAAGTGCTTACAAACACTAAATATGATAGCAATTCAATACATACTAATTCCACAAATACAACAATATTGCAATTGCAATTAAAAAGCTTAGCACATATAGTTTCTTCGACTTCGTCTTTGTGTCAAATCTCATTGCTTTCAAGTTATTGTTCTCTTCTATTAATAACATATTGTGTAATTCAAGGTTCTTTATCTTCAGGTCTTTAAACGTCACTGGAGTTGAGGTGCCGTATGAACGTTCAACGAACATATTATCAACATCTTCTTTCCACAAGAAGAATTTGCAATCAGCTCTCTACAAAAACACAACAACTATAAAGAAATTGCAATTGACTATCTACAAAACACCAAATTGAACTTACAGGCCAGTGAGAACACCCGTAAAATTCTTCACCATGTCTTTCACTTTTAAGTCCAGCTACTCGAAGAACCGCAAGAATGTCGTGATGACAGTACACATTTCCATCCAAATCGACCTTGAAAAGTTTAGGTCTTCGAATTAGACCAGAGGTAGAAGACGAGGACATGTTGAATCAATGTTACAAATTGATTGTCACAACGGGCTTTTATAACCCCCCAGCTTTTTCAGATTTTTAAGTTTTTTATATATTTTTTTTAAATAATATAGTTTATATAATGTAAGGAGTATATAAATATAATTTAAGTTCAAATTATAACAGCTCCGGACGGAGGATAAACTGGTTAGGACGTTTGGGTTACACACGTGTTGCGCGGGTTCGAATCTCACAAACGGCCGGTTCTTTAAAGAAGACCCGTTTTTTTTAAATTTTAAGTTTTTGAAATATCAGTTTTAAATACTTAAGTTTATTAGTTAAGGTTCAACTTTTAAATACTTAAGTTTATTTATACCGTTTTAAATCCCAACCCCGTTAAAGAAAATATAAAACATTATAGTAAACATTAAATTTAAAAAACAAATATATACAAAAGAAAAAAAACAGAATACATTAAAAAAAAAACCAACATCTAAATCCAAACCCTAATCGTTTCCCACTGCGAGACATGTTCGAAATCATGTCCTTCATCGTGGCGGAAGTTGATGAGGGCAACCGCCTTGATGTCGTCCTCGCTAAGGCCCTCGGATGAATTCTCCACAGACTTGTAGTAACTCTCGAACTTCTTACATTCCAACCGTATAACACGGAACCTTGAAGATAAGGCATCAACGCTACGGCCGTGGTCCGGACCACGGAGTTGTGCAAAATATTGTTGCACCCGAACCCATAGACCTCCCTGCCCTCGACGAGGAGGATTGATATACACCTCCTCCCAAGCCTCCACCAATGCTATGTCCTCAACTTCCGTCCACGAGTTAGCAGCCATGTGTGGTTGTGTGTTTTTGGGTGTAGAAAAAAGATGAACAAAGAAACTGGAATAACAAGAACGGCGTGTGTTTATGTGTGTTTAGTATTAGGGGTATATATAGTTGGTAAATTGCCTGTTGAAACACCTTAACAGGTTGAAACGTCTTAACATATAGGCTGTTATAACGTCTTTAAACATTCATTCAATTATACTGGATTGAGCAAGAATTAAAAAGTAAACAAATTTATAACTTTATTATCATTGAATACAAAGTACATAAAAAACATTACACTGTTACAAATATAATCATTTGAACTAGAATACACTAAACCGCTACTTCCATAAATTTAAAATGGGGTAGGAGATCCGGACTTTGATTCCGGAATTTGCATCGAAACACCTAGGAATAAATATGGGTCGTGAACTGGTAAGTTCCATCAGCCCACATTTATTTTGGCCTAGGTGATATGTAACGGGTTGTTCACATTTGGTTCTGCGGTTCTACGTCATCGGTGATGGTAGAGGATCTTGCAAACACATTGGTGAGAGCCCATTGTGTTAGACCAGCTCTCGTCCACCACCCTGAACGGGCAGAACTGTCATGACCCGAACAACCCGTTTAACCCTTCACGTGTCCGTTGTAGATGAGTTCTTGAACCCGATCGACCCCGCATAGCACGTGGAAGGGGATATCCGATCTCATCCCATTACAAGGGAGAAGATCTGTGTCCGTTGTAGATGACTTCTTAGACCAGTTGTAGATGACTTCTTAGAACCATTTGTTGAATCCGGGGGTCTGCCCATTTTTTGAAGTTGTGAACACCAATGTGCTAGAAAATATGGTGAACAAAAAACGTTGTGTATAACAGGGTGGAAGTGGAAAATTGTGAACGACTTAAAAACAGGTTCCAAACGTCTTGAAAATCACTTTGAAAACCGGGAAACGTCTCAAACGTCTCATGGTTTGAATTAAACGACTTAAAAAGATCTTTGGAAAACGGGAACCGTCTCAAACGTCTTAAAAAGACCTTTGGAAAACGGGAAACGTCTCAAACGTCTTAAAAAGAGCTTTGGAAGACGAGAAACGTCTCAAACGTCTTAGCTTTTATTGAAACGTCTTAAAACTTTTTAAAAAAGGTAAAAACATATTAAAAAAGAAATTAAAAATAGAAATTAAAAAAAGAAATAAAAAATAGAAAATAAAATACCTACTAAACAATAAATTAAAAAAAAGAAAATATTAACAAAAGGGTGTTCTTTAAAGAACCGGCCATTAGTAAGATTCGAACCCTCGCCACTCGTGTATAACCCAAACATCTTAACCAGTTTATCCTCCGTCCGGAGCTGATAAAATTTCAACTTATATTGTATTTATATACTCCTTCAGTTAAAGTATATTATTTTAAAACAAATATATTGAATTGAAAAACAACAAAATATGAAAAAGAGGTCTTCTTTATTTAAAACGTCTCAATATCTTAAAGAAACGTCTCAAACGTCAAACGTCTCAATATCTTAAAGAAACGTCTCAAACGTCAAACGTCTCAAACGTCAAACGTCTCAAACGTCAAACGTCTCAATATTTTAATGAAACGTCTCAAACGTCTCAATATTTTAAAATATAATTGCTGACGTCTGAAGCCATGTTTAGGCGTCTCAAGCCGGCTTCAAACGTCTCAAGCCATGCAAGTATCAGCTTCTTGGCTCAACTATTAAAACGTCTCAACAAGCCGTCTAAAACGTCTCAGCCAAGACGTTAAGACGTCTGACCTGTATGGGACACGTGGCAGCTTTTGGTTGGTGAGACGCCAAGACGTTTGCAGATGTTTCAAACGTCTCCCCAAGACGTTTGAGTTGGCTAATATGGAAAAGTTGACCAAGTCGTGGCCATTTTCGCTATTTTCCCTAAAAAATACTAGGTACACTTAAGTTAGATTCTCAATAATAGCACAGAAAATTTTATGGAGATTTACTTTGTCTCTATATTGTACGGATCATTACAAGTTTCTTATTCACTTATTTATACATTATTTTTTACAAGTCTTTGTAATAGTAACTATGGTTGTAAAAGTCCCGCCTAGGCTCCGAGTACTCCCCAAGTACTCGCTACATGGTAAGCAGCCGAGGCACGAGTACTCTTCTCCCAGGCCAATTACTCCCCGAGTAATCTCCGCCTAAGCCGAGTACTTCCCGAGTACTTCCGAATCCGACTAGGGAGCACCTAGCAACTTTTGCAACCATGATAGTAACTGCATCTATCGCACCTAATCACCAATGATCTCATCATAAGGTAAGTCAAGGACTATGCATACAAACATTATGAAGTTAATAAATCATTTGCGGGGGTTTAGATGACACAACCTTCCTAATAAGACTCAAACACAATTAGTGTATTTCTTTCTATGTCCTTAAATATTCCCGAATGTACAAATGTATCCATTTCAACCGATTTTATTTTGGAACGTCGATTTTCATCCAATTTACTAACAAATGTTACCATCTCTTACAACTATACTATGAGTAGTAGAACAACAAGGTTCTACTTATCCCACACCAAAAACTGCGCAACTCTTGTCTCTAAACATGATGATACTTTACAAAATAAGACCCATCAGCGCTCGCGTGAGTGGTTGATATAAACATTATGAACCAATCACGAGTAGTTATCGATCTTATGATTCGAAAAACCTCCGATATAATATAGTGGCTTTCATGTTTGGATCCTCGTCACTATAAAATTCCTAATGCGTGACTTTAACATATCTCACTGATATAAGAAAGATCTTTTAATACATAAATATATGTTAATGAATTGTTTTCAAATGATTAAATCACTCTCAAGTGTAATTTAGAAAGTAGTTTGTATTATTTTCCCTTTTGTGATTTTACAGGTATATCTTTGAATTTGATGAGGTTATATAAATATTTTCTTATTAAATAAGATATGGATCATGCAGGTCACTAACATTTAAAGCAATCAACAATTTACGAATCCAAGTTTATATTTAATTAACAAATTTAATAACCCCGATGTTAATGCGCCTCACATGCTAAAATTCCTAGGTGTTCTGCGATTTTGTTTTAAAATCTATTTAAATGTTTATTGGTTAAAACCAATGTAGTATTAATATAATTATATGTTAAAGATAAGAGATCACACTATAAGCGAAAAATCAGATGGGTTTAGGGCACCCTCGGGCCACCAAGAAGCTTTGTCCATGACTGTGACCCTACAACCACTAGACCTGTTTTGTGGTTGTAAAACGTATGAACGAGATCTTTCAATAATACACCTATAATCCTGAACAAACATATTAAGTCCTTCACCTGAACAAACAAATCTTCCAAAGTTGCTATGACACCACTTGTAAGTTGTAACATCCCATTCATAAAGACCACAAAATGTTTGTGTGTCGTCCCCTTAGAAACGACTTTGTTCTTAACAACATATAGATAACTTTATAGTATACTAGATATCCTTACAACATATAGATGACTTTTGGCTATACTATATATCCTGCTGCTACTCTCATCCAATCACGTATTTCTCGTCCACGTGTTGTTACCTTTAGAAATTATTGAGATGTGTGTGGGTCATTTAACAACAAGAAATACAAATCATCAATACGCCATTGTAAATAATATCACATACTACAAATATAGAACATGCCAATGTGGGCTTTCCCACTTGAAAGAGGCATATGCCTCTTAGAAGTACGGTCCTAAATTCAAACCTGGACAAGAGCGAATAAATTTAGTATTATTATAGCATAGTTGCCAAGCGTTGTGATTCAAACTAAACAAATATACAACATAAAATATAGTCATAAAATTCAGGGAAATTGGCTTGTAATAATCTCACCTAGACCTTATTGGCTATTAATAATCTCACCTCAGAATATTCTCCCTACCAGTCCCACCTTTCACATATTTTTTCTACAATGGTCCCCCGTTAAAAAAAAACTTAATGGAGTTAAGGTTTTTTACAAATTACAAACATATTTTTTAGGGCTTTTGATTAGAACGACGATACGAGTCCATTGATGTAAAACTTGTCTCGAAACGGTGATCCAAACAATGAAAACGGCGCTTCAATTCGGGTGTTTAAATTTTCAATTAACAAAATCAAGTCACTTGGAGCACCATTTCAAAGTAAGTTTTACATCAATGGACTCGTATCATCGTTCTGATAAAAAACCCTAAAAAATTTGTTTGTAATTTGGAAAAAAAAGCTTAACTCCGTTAAGTTTTTTAACGGGGGACCATTGTAGGAAAAATAGGTGAAAGATGGGACTGGTTTGGGGAATATTCTGAGATGGGATTATTAATAGGTCTAAGTAAGATTATTAAAGACCAATTCCCCTAAAATTCAATCAATCACATAACGATACTGATATATGAATTAACTGGTTAGGGATAAATCACTTTGAATAAAAAGTATTAGGCGTTTCCTTAAATTAAGGTGGAACATGTGATATTTGTCTCTTGCCAACTTCTATCTTAAGCCTTTACACGTGTGCCATAATTTTTCAAATAATATAATGTATACTCTATTTTATATTTTACTAGGTTAGAACCCCGTGTATTACACGGGTTGAGTAAATATAATTTTATATATTAAATAATAAAAAAAATTATATTTTTAAGAACCCTGTTTATTGTATGGGTTGAATAAATTTAATTTTATATATTACAGAATGAAAAGGTTACATTTTTAAGAACCTCGTATGTTACATGGGTTGAGCACATGTAATTTTATATAACAAACAATAAAAAGTTATATTTTTATAAACCCTATGTATTATATGAATTGAATATATCTAATTTTATATACTACATAATAAAAAAGTTATATTTTTAAAAACCATTTGTATTACACGAGTTGCATAAATGTAATTTTGTATGGTAAAAAATAAAAATGTTATATCTTTAAAACATCGTTTATTACACGGGTTGAATGAATCTAATAAAAAATTATATCTTTAAAAAATACTAACGAATATACTCGATATACGATGGATGGGGTGATTGCGGTGATGACTCTTATAAATGTCATGTAAACATAGTGATTACCGTATTTGAGTTGAGAGTTGAACACGAAAATAAAAGTATAGAACTAATAAACATTGATTAATACTTTTGTTTACCCCTTAAAAACATTTTTGAAATGGGTTTTACCCTTAACTACTTTAGTTTAATAAAATAAATAAATCATTTACATTATATTAATTTATATTAAGCGTACTTATTTTTCTTAATTTCAGGATAAATAATTTTGAAATCTGATAAATATTTTAAAATATTATATTATCTCCTATACGAATTGTTTAAATATATATTAAATTTAATTTTATAATTATCTTTTAATTGATATTAATTATCTATAAAAATTAGATGGCTTTAATGAATGACATGTGTTTTTCTATTAGTTTCTTTTATTATATAGTATAGATTTTATATAAAGGTATGGTGGGGAATAGTGTCATACACTTCCTATTAATCCAGGTATATTAGGATTTTAACCCAATTTAAAATTGCAAATTTACCCCTGTTTAAAGTTACGATTTTGGCCATGATTAAAAATTACAGTATTGCAATCGTTTTAACTTTTGGCAAATTACGATTTTACCCTAGCCTAAAATTACAATTTTGCTCCCAGTTAAAAATTACAGTATTGCAATTGTTTTAGCTTTAGTTTTTTTTTAAAAGGTGTGGGGAAATAGTGCCAGACTGCTGCATGACACTCCCCCCATTTGCCGGGTATGTTACGATTTTGCCTCCAGTTCAAAATTACGAATTTTCCACGCTCAAAATTACGATTTTTCCTGTGGTTCAAAGTTACAGTATTGTCATCGCTTTAGGTTTTGGCAAATTACAATTTTACCACAGTAAAAAATTACAATTTTGCCCTCATTTCAAAATTACAATATTGACATTGTTTAAGTTTTTTTTAGCAAAATTGTAGAAGTGTTTTTTTTTATTAGTTGACTCGATTTAAATTTTTTCGTGTCAAAGAGTTGCATAACACTCGCTCATTAGTACTGACAAATTACAGTTTTGTCCCTAGTTCAAAAATACGGTTTTGCCATCGTTTTAGTTTTTTTTTTTTTTTTTTCTAGCAAAACTATGATAACATTTCTTTAATAAGTTGAGAAATATTCGGTCTACCGCCTCATAACACGGGCGGGGCATCAACTAGTATAAGAAACATAATAGATTATTAAGTTTATTCATATAAGTTATGTTGTATTTATGATTTTATTCTGATTACATCAACTAAAATAACAATCGGTAAAGGCTGAAAAAATAACTTGCAAAACTCTTGTTAAACCTTGTCAAAAGTAGGGGTGTAAACAAGCCTAGAGACTTGAGAGATACTCGTTATTGGCTCGGTTAAAAGCTCGAACGAGCCGAGCTTTAACGAGCCCGAGTTCGAGCCTGAAATAGAGCTCGTTTAGTTATCGAACCCGAGCTCGAGCCTAAAATACAAAGCTCGTTTAGGCTCGCGAGCCTAAACGAGCCCAAAAAAATTATTTATTTTATATATAATATAACAATAATGATGATAACATTGGCGAGCCGAGCTCAAACCGAGCTTTGGTTTGTTTAAGCGATATTGAAGCGAGCTCGAGCCGAGTTTTTAGCTCGTCTGAGGTTGTTTTTAAAATAGCTCGAGCCGAGTCGAGCTCGAGCTTTGGGTTTTACTCGCGAGCCTAGCTCGAGCTCAAATAAGTAGGCTCGACCGAGCCGAGCTTCATAAAAACATGATGAGCCGAGCTTGAGCCCAGTCAAGCTTGGGCTCGACCCGACTCATTTACACCCCTAGTCAAAAGTTATTACAGTTTACAAATAATTTTATGTAATGTAACATGCTAATAAAAATAAATATACAATTAGAAGCATAAGATAATTATTTGCATCAAATAAAAAAATTATACTTTTTATTAGGTTATCTTTTTTTAACGACGAACACACACTTCATTGTATCTGGTCCAAAAATCCATCTAATTACTTACTGTTAGGGTGAGTAATTTTTTGGGCTTGACTGGCTAGACCGGGTAAACGATTCAGAACCAAACCGACAATAGTGCGGTCTTCGAAAATCACAAAAAATGGTCCTGTGTGAGATAAAAAAAAATTGGACCTTATTCGAAAATCTCTATTTAATATAAACTTATCAATCACTAAAGTTTATGTCGATGTAATTTAAATAGTTATTTTTAGCTAAATTTAGGAAGTAATTTATTAATTAAAAGTAAAATATGCAGTTGACAAAATTAAACATTAAATGCCAATCACAAAAAAAAAAAAAAAAACCAAATAATAAACTAAAATAAAGAATTTGGAGACTCCATGATTAGAATCCACGTCTTTATGTTGTTTAAGCAAAACAGTAACCACTGCTCGTTCTAAATACACCCCCTAATTACTAATTACACACCATCTCCTATAAAAAAACATCACATCAATTAATAATTTTATTTTGTTTTTAGTCTATTTTGTCTTTTAGTTATTAACTTTTGTTAAGTTTTTAGCTTTTTTGTGTTTTAGTTGTCTTTTTTTAATCTTTTATTTAGTGATTAGTTATATATTACTTATTATTATTATTATTATTATTATTATTATTATTATAATAACTAGTTATTATTATAACTAATTATTTATCCAATTACATTTAGCTTTTTTGTGTTTTAGTTGTCTTTTTTTAATCTTTTATTTAGTGATTAGTTATATATTACTTATTATTATTATTATTATTATTATAATAATAACTAGTTATTATTATAACTAATTATTTATCCAATAAAATTTATAGTCGTAACAGAAACTATAAAAAAATAAGTGTATTCTTACAAAATTATATCATTAAACATTTTGCATACCGAGCTTTAATTTACAACATAATATGTAGCAGGTTGTGCTATCGAATAATTATACATATTTTGACGTGATTCAAATATATTCCCCCAGCCAGCCGCATTATTTTCTCTCATTAATGTCCATAGGTTGTTTATAGTGGCAATTGGATACTCTCCTTGCAATTCTACCATTATAAAATGACCACCATTCACGTGTGCAATTGATTTTTTTTTCTGGGAACTGGTGAGGGCCTCTCCAAAGCGAAAAACAAGTCGAACTGTTTCTTTTTTCTTTAGATAAAAATTGAACGATTACGTTAAACTTATTCGCAATCAAGAATCCTGCCTCTAGCATAATCCTCCAATGTTTTTTTGGTGCAACCCCCGACCCTGACCAAGCCAAGGACGAAATCACATTTTCAAATGAGCCACAGAAAGCTTTTGTGTACTTATTTCTAAACTGAAGTAGCTCTTCCAACAGTGATCTTCGGATAAATAACCATTCAACTTTATTGTACCCTAGAGCAGAAGTCGTCGCCCGAAATCTAGAATTTCCATCACCTAACACGTTATGTATGCGTGTAACATACGCATGGATAGGGTTGTCGAAAAAGCTCGCGGCTCGCTCGAAGCACGCTCGGATTTAGCTCGGAAAAAGCTTGCTCGATACGGCTCGGTTAGAAAGTGAGCCTAGCTCGGCTCGGCTCGTAACGAATCAAATTGGCTCGGTTTGGCTCGCTTGATAGCTCGGCTCGTCTTAGCTCGAATTATTTTTCTTTTTAAACCGAGTTCGTTCAACTTTTTTAATAAATAATTTTTATTAAAATAAATATTTTTAAAATAATAATAATAATTACTATAATAATAATAATAATAAATGATTACTAGTAAATAATAATAATAATAATAATTAAAAAGACAACAAAAAGACAAAAAAACAATAAAATTTTGATTTGTGATGTAATGATGTGATGTTTTTATAGGGAGGGGATATAGTTAGACTATGGGGTATGGGGCTTGGGTTGGGGCGTGGGTTGGGGGAAAACACCCAAGCCACCACCCTGGGTGGGCTTGGGTTGGGGCGTGACCCTTGGGGCTTGGGTTTGAAGCTGGGCGTGGGGCGGTCTTGAGATTCGATGTGGCGACCATCTATTCGCCTGGCCCCGCCATGTCATAGCGGGTTTGAATTTTAAATTCCAACCGTTTGGCCAAGCCAAGCGGTCACCCCAACCCCCAACATCCCCTATAAATGTAACCCCAAACCCCACCGGCTACCCCATCCCAAACCGTCTCTATCCACCGCTACCCCACCGGCTACCCACTTGATCCCACGAACCCGCTACCCCAACCCGAAGAAGATGGCATCTTGGACCCACGAGGAAGAATTGGCTCTCGTCACAAGCGTCGTTGACGCTATGAAGGGGCGGCAACCCGGCCAAACACGATATTGGCCGGAAGCATTCGCAAGCTACCGACATAACGTCGGACACGACCGCCACAACCTTAACGCGTGCCAACATAAATGGCACGAGCTACGGCCCAAGCTCGATCGTTTCAAGGCTTACTACGAAGCCGTTCCGAGCGGCGAGTTAAGCCATGAGGACCGGGTGGCGGTGGCGAACATTGAGTTTCGAGGCAAGGAACGAAAGACGTTCGACAAGATCGCCCTTTTTGAAATTTACCTAACGCTCTAGGTTTTTATTTTGTAATTTTTAGGAATTATGTAATTTTTAGGAATTATGTAATTTTTAGGATTATGTAAATTTTAAAAATTTAATGAAATTTTAGGTTTTTTTTTATAAATGTTGTGTGAATTTTATAAATTTTTTGTAATTTTTTTTAATAATCTGCCAACCCAAGCGGTGCACCCACGCCCCGCCATACCCCACGGACACGTAACTAGGCGGTGGGGGGGGGGGGGGGGGGCTCCAACTCCACGTGTCAACTCATGCCCCCAACCCAAGCCTCACCATACCCCACGGTCTTAGTAATTAGGGGGGGGGGGGGTGTATTTAGTAGCACCCTAACCACTAATACAATGACTCATTTATGTTATCTCTTGATTCAGTACTTATATATTCTATCTTATATAGCGTAAATTCAATTCAAATTTAAAAAGATTTGGCCCACGAAGAGTTTGGGCCTTGTGCCGTCTCCCACCCCGCACCCCTTATGCCGACCCTGATTGGCAATGTCAAGATTTGTAACTATTATTAACATATACATTCACCAACCTTGATTTGACGCTATAAATTGTGTATTTTTATAAAAGTTTTGTGCTTTGAAGTACGGCGTAAAGTGGTTGCGACGTGCTTTTTTACCTACGTATCGATTTAATATATTATAACTTTATTCTTTCGATATCTTCTTGGGCTTTTCACAACTTTATTTTTGTTTTTATTTTGGTTGCTATAGTAAATGTTGGTATCAAAAGGAGCCAAACCAATACCGAATCAAATCCAATTTCAACCGCATCATGCGGGGAAACCGAATAATTATTAACTATTGGTAGATTGTTTCTTATGTAGTTATTTTTCATAAGACCATGTGTAGTGGCAAAGGAATTGGCCCTTTTTTTGCCCCGTAATGTCTAACCACGCTCACCACACCGCCAAGCATTTTCTTTCAAAAAATGGCTTGGACGTTTCATTTAAAACGCATGTTGATCAAAAAGTTAATATAATGGGCAAATAGAAAATTAGAAAATAGAACTGGGTAATCATTAGATGAGGCATTATTGGACATTATACTACTACACTTATTTTAAACGAATACCCCAATACTGACAGAACTACCACATGTCGCTTCATACTTAAAAGAAAGACATTAGTTTCAAGCCCAATACATTTGGTATAGTAAAAAAAAAAAGGGAAGATGGATGGACAGATGAAGAGAATCTAGTGTTGAATTATTAATTGATTTGTTTATTCTCGTATGCATGTTGACAAATTCGTATCCGGTTTCGAACATGTTCTACTAAAGAGAATTTTATCAAAAGCATTATACTTCAATTGATTATTATTACGATTGAGTAAATTGTAAAAACAGTAATATAAGATTTTAAAATTAATAATATAAAACAACAAAAACAGTAATATAGGATTTTAAAATTTATAATATAAAACATCTTTTGTTGTAACAAAAACAGTAATATAGTATTCTTTGCTAACTATTGACTAATGATCTTTTTATTTATAAAAGTAATTGAGTATTTGAGTTTTTCATTGACATTTAGACTTTGGAGAGAATAATCATTTGAGATAATTAAAACAATTAACAAAAAAGAAAATAAAAAGTATTACAAATATAAATGGGCATCCACTACTCATGCATAACAACACATTCTCGTATCCAACATATTATAAAAACAAGCATCACCACCACCACCACAACACACCACTCAATCATCTCCTTCTCCGGCCACCTCTAACAATGGAGCCGATGCCATTGCAAGACCTTCATTTCCGTAATCTCCGACCGGTTAAAGTTCTCGGAAATGGCGCCACGGGCACCGTTTTCCTCGTTCACGACCTCATCTCTGACCCGTCTGCCCGTTCTCCCTTTGCCCTCAAAGTTGTCGAAAAATCAACCCTCCGGTCCGACCATCGTGCCCGGTGGGAAATCTCCGTCCTCAACCGCCTTAACGGCAACCCCCACCCCTTCCTCCCGTTCTTAATCGGGTCATTCGAGACCAACGAGTTCCTCGGGTGGGCCATCCCTTTTTGCCCCGGACGCGACCTTAACGTCCTCCGTTACCGTCAACCGGACAACGTGTTCTCCGTTTCGATCATCCGGTTCTATTTGGCGGAAATCGTCTGCGCGCTAGAACACCTTCATAGCATGGGGATCGCGTACCGCGATTTAAAACCCGAAAATGTTTTAATTCAGGAGTCAGGGCACGTGATGCTCACGGACTTTGACTTGTCACGTGCCCTGACTCCAACTTTCTGGTATTCTGACAGAAAGTGTCTAAAGGCAAAAAGTAATTGGGACGTAAAGCCCAAAAGTTATTGGGATTCTAATTTGAAGCCCAATAAATATGAACACACGTGTGCTCGCTTGAAAAAAACTAAGAGCACACGTGTGTTGCCGGTGACTCGTGTGAACACAAGCCTGGCCACCAACGAACGTTCAAATTCGTTCGTTGGGACGGAGGAGTATCTATCGCCCGAAATGGTGCGAGGCGACGGACACGACTTTTCCGTTGACTGGTGGGCGTTAGGAATACTCGCGTACGAATTGTTGTACGGTACAACTCCATTTAAGGGAAATAACAGAAAGGATACATTTGGGAGGATATTAACGATGCAGCCAAAGTTCACCGGAAAATTGACGGCGTTAACGGAGTTAACCACTAAACTGTTGGAAAAAGATCCCACGCGCCGCCTTGGGTACCGGAAAGGGGCGTGTGAGATTAAAGAGCACCCGTTCTTTTATGGGTTACAATGGGATGTACTGACGGAACTTGTACGGCCTCCGTTTATCCCGTCAAGAGATAACGTTGGACTGACGGTGGAGACAGTTGGCATCAGTATAAAGGATTACTTTCAGAAGGTACGGAAGCCGCCGTCACCGTTAGATTCTTCTTCGTGTAGCGTTTCATTTACGGAGTTCTAACAGGCGCACGTGTGGATTGATGATTGTGTATATAACGGTAGTTGGTCGGGTAGGAATTAAATACGCGCCTGTGGTAGCGCGTGCATGATTTGTGGCATGACGTCATCTTTGAATTGAACTGTATAAGTATAGCTGTTAAAATTTTATGATAAGTGTTGGAATTAATCACATATTAATATCTTAGGGTGTCCGGGGCGCTTAGCGGGGAGGGGTGCGGTGAGGCAAGTCCCCGAGCGGGAACACCGCCGCCGACCCCTCGGGGAGTGTAAGCGGGGAGTGGGGAGCGGTGTGTATTCACCGCACAAGTTTTCAAGTTTTGAACATTGGGCAACGGTCGGAAAAAAAATCAATTTTAACCTATAAATAACCAACTAAATATAATTTTTTACAACACAAATTCTCAATCTTACTCCAAAATTCTTTCAAATACAACACAAAGCCAAACCGAGCAATGGAGAACCAACCTCGCGAAGCCAAGAAAAAGTCCGTCGGCTCTAACACTAAGGGACGCGGCTCGCAACCGTCTCGTGGTGGTTCGAGCGGTGCAAGTGCACAACTACAACCACCTTTCGGATATACTATACAACCCCCGTTTTTTACCAACAACCTCCACACCCCTCCTTTTACAACACCCAACCACAACCCCCTTTCGGCTATTTTCAAAATTTGTTATCAATGGATCCTCAATCCCCCGCCTTCGACCCGTATGGTTTTCGTTCCCCACAAGTTCCATCTCCACGAGAAAATGTTGAAATTCCTCTACCTATTTACGAGGACGAGGAAGTAGTGCCCGAAACTCAAAATTTGGGCGACTATGAAGATGACACCGGCGACGATGAATATAATGTGAATGAAGACGCCGACAACGAAGAAGATGACGCTCCGGGTAAAAAGGCAAAAATGGAGCGCCAATCTTGGACAAAATACCAAGAAGAGGCGTTGGCGAAGGCGTGGGTACATTGCTCTACCAACAAAAAGAAGGGCAATCAACAAACTCGCGATGGTTTTTGGCGTAGGATTTTAGATCATTATAACGCCACTGTTGGTGGAAGTAACTGGACCGTGCATCAAGTACGGTCTAAATGGAACCCGATGATGACGAAAATAAACTTTTTCAACGGCCTATACCAACAAGCGGTAAAAATTATATTTTTTAACGTTGTATATTTTTTAAATTTGTTTACTAAGTTCATATGTTTTTAACACTTGTTATTTTATAATATGTAGGATCGCACACGAGAAAGCGGGTGTAGTGATCTCAACGTGATGAAAATCTCTTTAAAGGATTTTAAAGATAGATATCCGAGCGGTTTTCAACATGTCGAGGCATGAGATGTTGTTCGAAAACACGACAAATGGGCCCAAGTCCCATTGTTGGGTGAGGAAGGGGAAGGTTCGGCAAAAAAAAGAAAGCCCGTTGACGTGGACCCTTCCATACCCGATATGAACGAAGACCCCTCGCCACAAAGAACACAACGGCGAGACAAGCGTCAAGCGACATCGTCCGAGGGCTCGGCTGAGTTGGCGGCACAATTCAAAGAGTACACCGCCATGAAAGAAGCGAAGCACATGAGTGAGATGGAGGCGATTGAATTGAGGAAGAGAAGAGAGTCGGAGGCTCGCGATCTCATAACGGAACAACGCGAGACGATGAAAAAGTACGCGCACGATCGAGATATGAAAACATTCCTCAAGCCGCACGACGATGCTCCGCCGGAAATGTTGTCGTTCATCCTCGCCCGAAAGCGCGAGATCGCTAACAAGTACGGGTGGCCGTGCAATTTCTAAAATTTTTATGTAGTATTGCGATGTAATTTTTATTTTATTAAATGAAACGTAATTTTTTATTTTATGAAATTATGTTTTACTTTTTATAAAAATATTTTCTTAATTAAAAAAATAAAAAAACAAGTCCCCCAAGAGAGGAGTGCCGCCATCAAATTGAGGGTGTGGGGGGAGTTAAGAGGGGAGTTGACGTGACGCGTGCTGATTGGCTGTGGGTAGGAGAGGTCACTCCCCTAAAAGAGGAGTGCCCCTTACACCCTTATAGTCCATGCCTCCTATGGTGTTATGTACAAAGAAATTTAACTACGGATGTTAACTTTCTAATTTTCAAGTGATTGTTATTCTTTTTTATACTATTTAACACTTGTGGCCTAGTGGTTGAGAGACTTGGATTTTCTAATGAAGACCCGAGATCAATCCACACTTGTATCACTTTCGTGGATGGATGAGCCTAGTCTCCTTGCAGAGGCGCCAAGTTCTATCCCGAGCCCACCCGGGTTTTCATCCAACCGTGTGTTACGCCATAGAGTTTTCAGCTCTTTCTGTCAAGTGGCAGTCGGCGGAGTGGTTTCCAGGGGGAATGCTCAAGCCAAACTCTGAAACCAACATGGACCCGGGTAAGACAACATATTTTGGCTGGAGTGAGACGACAGAGTTGTCCAATTTAGGGAGTGCGGTGGCTTAACACAAAATTCGCCGTTCCAAAAACATGTGGAAATGTTATTGTTGTTGTTGGCTGCATACAATTAAAATGAAATATAATAAACTACTTGTATCACTATCCTTGTTTACTTGTTAAGAAGTTAGCGATTCATAGGTATAATTATATAATTTATATTGTCGTTTATCAACATGTGAAGACCCAAAGTCTGTTGGAACTTCAAGCCTTTTCAAAATACTTGAGCTCAAACGTGAATCTATCGTCGGAGCGTCAAGGAGCAACGGGGGTTACCCCTTGCTACAAGGTAGGCCCGCCCCTGACTGACTCACCGAGTCACTTACTAGGACTACACGTTCACGGTTCATCCCTACTTGCTAGTAGTAGTTGCTACTTGTAATGCTAAAGACCCAATAAAAAAGCCCATCAAGAATATAGGTTTGGTTGTTTGGAGGCCCATTACGTAGCCTATGAAAGTTTTCCCGATTGTTTTGTATTTAATTTTTGGCAAATTGGCCTGTAATAATCCCACATACACCTTTTTGGCCAATAATAATCCCACCTCAGAATATTCCTCACACCAGTCCCACCTTTCAGATATTTTGCCCACACTGGTCCTCCGTTAAAAATTCCTAACTCAGTTAGCAAAATGGCTGATGTGGCAGATGATTAAGGGATGATGTGTTAAAAACTGATTACGTGGCAGATGATTGTGTATTCCCTGATCCTTTACAACTTAAAGCATTTATAACCCACACTTGCACTTCATAATCACCACTCCACCACCGCACCTCCACAACCACTCCTCCACCACCACCGCACCTTCACTCATCTGCCACCACCACACCTGCCATCACCCTCTACCGTTGCCGCACCTTCACACAATCGACATCAAACCTCCACAACTAGATCTGAACCCCTAACTTCGCACCTCCACCACCGAACAACCACCTACACACAACCGCCATCGCACCTCCACCACCACTCCTCCACCACTACCGCACATTCACTCACCTGCCATCACCCTCTACCATCGACGCACCTTCACACAATCGACATCAAACCTCCACCACTAGATCTGAACCCACCCCTAACTTCACACCTCCACCACCGAACAACCACCTACACACAACCGCCATCGCACCTCCACCACCATCTGAACCTCTACCGAAACCCCCAATTTAAACATCACTTAGATTTTACAATGATCCCCTACAGAAATCGATTGGACTTTTTTATATGCAAATGAGAAAAAACCATCAAACTAGATAACCATGTGGGAGGCGTGCAGCTAAATCTGAGTTTATGTAATCTTCACCAGTTTCGATTGTTTTGTAGAGTGTAAATGATGGAAATAATTGGTGTTGGTAAAGAGGTTATAAAGGGAATACTAATCAGCTGCCACATAATCTTTTTTGACACATCATCCATAAGTCAGCTGCCACGTAATCAGTTTTTAACACATCATCCCTTAATCATCTGCCGCATCAGCCATTTTGCTAACTGAGTTAGGGATTTTTAACGGAGGACCAGTGTGGGCAAAATATCTGAAAGGTGGGACTGGTGTGTGGAATATTCTGAGGTGGGATTATTATTGGCCAAAAAGGTGTAGGTGGGATTATTACAGGCCAATTTGCCTTAATTTTTTTTTCGTACTAAAATCTCACAAAAATATTAAATAACAAACAACTTCATCGGTTTTTGACATCTCAGTTAATTTTTTACTTTACATAACATAAAATGTAAACACGGGCAATTTTTGGTTAAAACTAAATTTGAAGGTTATAACTATCGAGTTGAGATCCTGTACAAACAGTGCTAACGGTAAGAAGCGTAAGAACAGATCTGAGCCATTAATAGTCTAAATCAAGGGTTGATATTGATTACAAATAAAACCCCTATAATTAATAATTAATACTATCAAGTTAAGGATATTTTAGTTATTTTTCATAAAATACTAATTCCATCAACTTTTTTAAACCAAAATAACTTTTATATATTTCATTAATTTTGGAAAAAAATATACCATAAAAACAAGTATTTTTTTTTATCTTTAATATAAGTACCATATTGCTATACTTTTTTTAATTTATAAAAATGACTTTTAAAAAAGTGTACAAAAATGTGTTTTATAATTGTGCTAGTTATGTAGTTGGAATGTGCTAATATGAAAATGTATTGTGTTGATTTTAAATTTATACGTAAGTTCTTATTTTATTATGTAATTCTTATGTGTTGTTATTTTTTTTCTTTTGTGTTGTTATTGGGAGCATATTTAGAAATAAATTTGTTTTCTACTAGTTATGTAATAGTATGTGTTATTTACAAAACTAAAACAAAAACAAAAACACAAAATTGTGCTAGTATGTAACAGTGTGTGTTTATAAAATTAAAAAAAAACATGAAATTGTGCTAGTATGTAACAGTATGTGTTGTTTATAAAATTAAAAAAATAAAATTGTGCTAGTTATGTAATAATATATGTTATTATTTTTTTTCCCTTTTGTGTTGTTATTGGGAGCCTATTTAGAAATAAATTCGTTGGAATGTCGTTTTTTATTGTACTAATGTTGTTTATGTTGGTGTTACCGTCGGATGCACAGACACTGATGTTAAGAGAGTGCTAATGTCGTTATTTGATTGTGCTAATGGCGTTTTTGGCTTTGCTAATATCGTTATTTGATTGTGCTAATGTCGTTGATAATGGAAATTCCTTTTTTGATTGAAACGAGAATGTTGATAATGTTGATGGTCTTATGTTATGCTAATGTCGTTTTTTGATTGTGCTAAGGTCGTTGATAATGGCAGTTTCTTTTTTTTTATTGAAATGAGAGTGCTAATAATGGAAGTTACTTTTTTGATTGTGTTAATGTCGTTTATGTGGGTGTACTGATGTTTTTTTTTGCTGGTGGTTCTAGCAGGTTGGTTTGATCTTGTTACAAAATTCAAATTTTGGTTTGAATTAATCTGCGTGGATTTAGGGATATTTTGATAATTAATTTTAATTAGTTATAAATAAATAGTATCAAAAGGTCTAAATTACCCCTAAACTAATTTTTAATTGAAGAACACATGTCATTTATGTATTGGTTCTTATGGTTCTTACAAACATAAGAGTTTGTATTTGATCCCATACCTATAACTATCATTAAACAATTTTTCTAATCACATTTAATACATATTTAAATTTAAGTGATTATAAACTTTTGTATAGTTGGGTGATCTCCTATATTTTTCTTCTTGTAGGATCGTTTTCACGACCAAATGAGTCGTTCAGAAGAGTTTTTCCTCAATACGAGAGGTGGAAACAATCGTATCGAGTTGATTCAGCTTGTAATTCACTTTACAATGTCTTGTTTATTGATTTAACAACGTTTTACAACAAGTAGACACTTCGGCAGCAGTTCGGCACTGAAACCGGAAAGTTACAAATGAAATGGCACAACAGGTATTTATAGGCTGGCCTATTTCGCACGAAACAGTTGGTGCGAAATCAATTTCACACGAAATAGTCATTTCGTGCGAAATGACCAACTGATTTCGTACGAAATAGCTGTTTCCTATTTCGTGCGAAATACCCCTAAATCCTAATTTCTCGTACTTTGTGCCCTGATCTATACAATACAATTCAAGACTCGATACAAGACGAAGTCGACAGACATATGCACCAACAGACTCCCCCTTGGATGTTGACAAAGTCTTCAGTGTCGAGTCTTCAATCTTCAGACTTTATCAGTCTTCTCGTTCTCTCCCGAAGTATCTGACAATGTAAAGCATCCTCAATCCTCTCTCTTCTCTTTATCAACTAATCTCTCCCTTGGATGTTTACTTATCAACTTCATAGACTTTGAATCTCAATCTGACTCTCAAGCTTCCAAATTCTCTTGATCAGATCTCTTGAATCCTTAAGTTCATCAGCATCAGCAACTAGCATGGACTTCAGTTTCAGGATCAGAACTTGACTTTCATAGAATCAGGATTGTAACCTGGCTTTCTAAGATTCAAACTCCCCCTTGATTGTTGATCCATAATCTGAAACTTCTCTTTCATCTTTTATCCCAAGATCTGCGATTGGCTCTTACACAATACTGTTTCCTACACAAATCTCTACCTCACAATAAATTTCACAAATTTAACATTTGACAAATTTAATCACATGAAGGTATTAATCAATCAATAATGATTTTACAATGTTAATCTCTAATGAACCACTTGTAGAAATAACATTTTTCTTTTCAAATTCAATTTTTCATCTCAAACAAACTCTCCCAAACCTTTTGTTCATCATGTTTAGCACTCGGAATTTTGAAAATCAGCTCTCCAACATCAGTTGTCGAAAATCTTTTTGATTTTTCAAAAATTTTATGCTAAAACACACTGAAAATCTTTTTGGATTTTGGTTAGAATGAAAATGCAATAAAGAAATATATACAGACAATATTTTTGTGAGTTTGTATAAGAGGATCATATCAGTTTCTGAGACAAATCACCAACACCGTTAAGCTTTCAACATTTTAAGTTCTAAATGATTCACTTAGATTGTCAGTATACTGATCCACTTAAATTTTCACACAAAGTTCAACTGTTTCGAGATATGAGATTAATGTTTTAGAGACTTAAACTTATTCGCGTGTCCCACCTCAGAATATACTCCCGTATCCAGATCCCAATATTCAGTCTTACAGGTGAGTATATCTAGATGATATATGTAAAGGGTTAAATGCGAGGGCCATGAGGGCTCAGGCTATTGCTTCCGCAAAATTAGAGAGATGATGGCTTCGACTTTTGGTGTGTTCCCTTTAGAGAATCTTTTCTTCAACAACACATGATTAGTATTTTGCAATGTTTCATCATTTTTTATGCTGAGGGTGATGCTATATTTCAAGCAAGCGAAAAGTATTATATGGGGACTAGGCCATTGCTTCTGCAAAATCAGAAGTCCCGGGATAATACCCCAGATATCACTAAGCATAAAGACCTAGTATCTCAGAAAGAGGGACCTTTCAAACAAGATTTCGGGGGTTACCCATATATCCGAGAGATGTTCCCCACGAGATAAGTAAGTTTGAAATTTAGGTTTATATCTCGACACAATCTACTAAATGTATAAAAACCTACTGGCACATCATCAGTGAGACCGTTTATCACATTTTATCTTTCCAATTCTTTAGCATGCTGTGATAGTCCACTGATATACTATCATTTCCTCTTTTTCACAACAAAACTCATTTTTTTAATTTTATCATGTTTTTGCCATTTTCAAATTTTCAAATGTTTTTGGATTTTCTGAAATTTTTTACTCCCCCTAAAATTCAAAACCATTTAAAGAAAATCTGAAAACAAACTGTACAAATAAAGTGACAACTGTTGTGAATTGCTTCAATTCGCCATCCACTTAACATAAACAATCAGAACTCCCCCTTACAACAAACTATTTTCCCATTATGATTTCAAAACACTTAAGTTTGTTTTAATCAAATGGTTTTTCCAGAAAATTAGTTTTGTTGATTTTTCACAAACCACTTGTAGGAATGAGGATTCATTCATCACTTTGTTTTTCTTTAACCACTTTGAAAAATTTAACATTTTTAGATTCTATCAACAACACCACTAGTAGGAAAGATAAATCAAGTACAACTTAATGTCCCTGATTAATCTTGTAGGTCAAAATATCACCAATGTGAATTTCTCAAGAAAGATGCCGATTCATGCTCCACGATTACCAACATGGGAGCTCCGGCAAGTCAGAATTTTTACATATGAAATACAGACATCCAAGCCTGACCAAACTTGGATGTGACCTCTTCAATTTCACTCGGGGTGTAAGTTGCCTTCTTTGTTTCATAAAAATCTTTTACCCCTTTCACTTTTCCATCAATCATCTTTCCAAAAATCTTTTTCACATTTCCATTAAAAACTTTTTCAACATCAAATTCTTTCTTTTCAGAATATAATTGATTTGAAATCTCAACCTTACCAACCTTTTGTTTAAAATTTTCAGTCCTCAATGGTGGAAAATTGACATCATCCATTGGAGGGACTGAATTATCAATTTTAATCTCAACTTGTGGCTCCTCTGACTTTGACAATTCAGATTCATTGCCAGATTACACCTCAGATTTCTTAACAACCCACATTTGGTTGTCAAGATTAACTCTTCTTTTGTAAAATCTTTTCTTCGAACATTCACCAACTTCATATGTTGAATTTTTACAAACTTTGAATTTTTCAGTTGGTGGTTCATTTTTCTCAACAATCTGTTCTTCCAGTTTAGAAACAACTTTGTAACACCCCGAAAACGGGTTTGGTAATCAAACCCCGTAAATACTAAAAGACGGGTAAAATACCGTTAGCGGTAAAAGTAACCCGGTAAATATTAGGATTTAAATAGATAAACCTAATATTTAATAAAACTAGATTAAATGCTTCTAAGGAAAATAAAGTTTATAAAAGGCCCGAGTTAACGGGACCTAAAATAAACTTAGTCATAAATATTCCCGAACCCGCTAAATTAACTAGGAATATTAAACCTAGTTAATAAGTGGGAATATTGTTGAAAATAATTAGGTTGTGACCTAATTAATAACTAACCAAACACGAGGGACCAAAGCCGGGTATCTTGCAAATGGAATTATAAACTTAAAAACAAAACACAACACACACACACTCTTGTGTGTGTGCGTGCGTGAGATGAGCAGGAGACAAGCTCCATGGGAGCTAACCCTAAAACTCAACAAAACCTTCAAATTGGAGGATCAATCGAAGGCCAAATCCAGATTTGAATACATAGAAACGATCACCAAGTCAAGGGGATCGTAAGGTATGTCGAATTTCTAACATTCATGAAGTTGTGAAAATTAGTTAACTTTGCATGATGCGATCTATGCATGAATCGTAGAGGCTATGGCCGAATTTATGAAGTATGATTGCTTAGGAACAAACCCTAAGTAGAAAATTGAGGTAAAATTTCTATGATTTGAGTAATTTGATGATTTACCACTTTTAGACAAGTGGGTTTTGATTATGTAGTGAAGATGATGATATACACATGTTTAAAATCATCATAGTTGATAGTAGAAACAAGATACTTGAACAATTTGCAAGTTTGAGTGTTGATCATACATGACTTGAAATGGGTTTTTATAATATGATGATGTTAGTGCCTAATTTGTGATTAGAATCATCATATTAGATAGTAAAGATATAGTACTTGAACAATTTAGGTGTTTGGGTACATGAATCATAATTACCATGAATTGGGTTTTGTATGAAAAGATGGAATTGTGAAAGAAACGCGTAATTAGCTAACTTGACTAATTACATAAGATATGGGATAAAACGATTTCTAATCATAATATTGATTTGCCTTGATTGTGCATATTATATGATTAAAGGTAGTTGATTTTAGAAAGTCAAACTAACCAATGATGAAGTAGAATAGAAGTTTCGACATAAAATCCGGAAGATGAAATAGTCATAATAATGATGACTAATCTAACCGTCTTACGAATTATGATGATAGTTTGACTCTTGACAAGCTAGATGGAGGCTTGGGAAAGAAGCGGGTCAAACGGATCGGGTACGCGAAAAGAGCAATAACCGGATGCAAGGTAAGTGAAACTTACACCATTTTGTAGAATACTTATTTATTCTATAAGTTTTAAACTCGTTATAAAACAATATTGGAAAACATGGATTTCCGACGCAAATGATACGAGTCGGGACATACACAAAATTGATAAAAACCATGATGAATGGTAAATATGGGTAAATGGTAATATAGCCGTAAATGACAAGCATACAATGAATCTTGAGATGTTACCGTATGGGGTAACTCATAATAAGGATAGGGATAAAATGGTAATTTAGTCGGGTGCCGATAAATATAAGTAAAAGTTATAAGATACCCTACGGCGTAAGCCGAAATGGGTTAAATAACGAGATGGTATATATACATACCATTCTAAATTCAAATGCAAAATGTTTGGTCGTTTAGACCAAACGGGTCAAAGGGTGACTTTTAGTGCCAGTTGACAAATGACGACTAATAAGTACGTGTCAAGTCTTATGCTTACAGGATAATAATGGTTTATGGATTAAAGTGCTACGAATTAGCATATTATAGAGGCAAGATATCGAAACGGATCAATAAGTTGACCCGAGCCAAGTATGTGTAAATATGGTTGTGGATAACGTACTTCATGGCCAAATATGTAGCAAAAGCCCTTCATAGTAAGTGAGGGGCTAATGTTGACTAAAACGCCCTTGAAGGGTAAATTGGGCAAACGACCCATAGGGGTTGTTTAGGAACTTGCATTAAGATTATGGAATCATTAAATATGAATAAAAGTTATAGGAATATACATTTGTGGGTCAAATGCATAAAAATGGTCACTTGCGTAAAATGACCAACCGATGGGTAAATGTGGGATAATAGGTTAGTTATGCTAAATCCACTACAAAAAATAGTTGTGGTGGAACATAAGTAGATATTTAGATGTGGCATTATGAAGTATTGAAAAGAAAGGAGCTAGTTTTGGACCAAAATGCATAAAAGATCTCCTAAACGGGTCAAAATGAATTACGCTCGTAACTTGGGTGTTTGCCGCGTAATTCACAAAACTTATGAATCCAAGATAGATATTTTGAGTTAAATACCTTGGTCTATGATTAACTAGAAACAAGTTTGGAGGTCCTAAATACCAACGGGTCAAAATGTGGATTTTTAATAATAAGCCGAATGCTTAAAAATTTAGGATTTTATTAGTTTGAATGTTGGATTTAAACTCCATGAGATGGAGAATCAAATTACGATCATGTAGGAAGAAACGGGAGGTCAAACGATTATACGGATTGAAAGATACGGAAGTTTTCGTTTCAAAAACGGCAAAACATGGAAAGGTCTGATACAGGGACCACCGTAACTTACGGTGCCCACCGTAAGTTACGGTGGGGCTGAAATCTTTACGGTAGTTACTTCCTGCCTTATGGTGGGGGTATTTTAAAACAGAGGCCACCGTAGCTTACGGTGGCTACTGTAAGCTACGGTGGAGGCCAGTTTGAAGTCCTTGTTTTGGGGATCAAGAGATTAATGTTGGGATTTCCCTCCATTATCATTTATCTTGTCTTGTACCGTTATTTAAACTATTAATACTAACATTTAAGCTGGTATTGATCATAGGTGAATGTCGAGAGTCCCGGATGAAGATCAAGCGTCGAGCAAGAACCGAACACACGTTAAATGAAGCTTCCGCAAGTTGTTTCGTCGTTATTCTAAAAACGATGAATTTAATTACATTATGTTGTTTTGCTTTCAAGTTTAGAAAAGTTTTAATAAACCCGTATTTGAGCATGAATGTTTAAATATAAATACTCAGTAATTTGTGATTATTTACGGAAATCGCTAAATAAATTTATGGTTGTTACAAGTTGGTAATCAGAGCTCAAGGTTGTTGACAAATGTGTTCGGTTCGAGGCTTGATCGCAAATCCGGTAAGTGCATGTATGTTAATGGTTTAGCGTATTAAAGTGTTGTAAACAACACATAGGGTTATCGTGTAATACACGTTACCCCAATCAAATGATAGATATAGCTAACAAAATTTCGTGCATTGACACATATGGTAGAAAAGCCTTGTATTATGATACGGGCATTTAGTAAAGTTGACATGGCTAACTTTTGTGAATGTTTTAATTGAAGGACACTTGCATTTAAAGATGACAAGGGTTAAACAAATTACAGATATGATAGAAGAACGGTCCGAAGTATGACAAGAGGAGCATGCTCACCAAGGACTAAATCGCGTAACGACCGCTAACAAGGTTAATGGCGAGGAACGCCCGTCGGGGCAAGCATTACCAGGTGCGCGCTTTTAAATATAATCGCACAAATAGCAATATGCAACAAACATGTAGAGAATGATTGTTGCATATGTAAATTAGAAACTTGGAAAACCTGAATAGAATACCTATCCAGGATATTATTTCCAAGAAAACTAAATAGAGGCGTTACTTACATAGGGCGTGATGTGAAAACTATAAAAGGGTCGTGTGTGTCATGTGTTAATTTCTTACGCTGGCTAAGTAAGTAGTGGCATATGATACCATGAGCTTCTTATAGCGGACACATTTACATCTGATGTAGTAAGGACGGGGTGAATGGGACAAATTAAAAGTACCCAAATGAATCAAAAGAGCAAAATACTTGATAATAATGTAAGCGCACAGCCGGGTGACGGAAGCGTATTAAATTAGGATAATGAGCCCGAGAGAAGGGGACAAAGATTAATGTAAAATAATTAAGATATACATTGGGAGGGAGTGTACTTACACTCGAACCTAGAAAATGCAAATATGTAAAATGAGTAAGATATGCATTGGGAGGGGGTGTACTTACACTCGAACCCGGAGAATGCAAATATGACTCTTAACTGGCCGTTTTTGTAAAACACCAAACCTGAGGACAAAGTCGGAATATAAAAGTGAAACGAAGTCTTAATGCATACCGGAAGGGTTGCAATAATAACGACTTCGGTAAAACACCCGGTTGATGGGTAAGGAGTTAAACACATGAGTAGACCGAGAAACGGGAATTCGGATGGAAAGTCAAAAGACTCGGGTTTCGAGTTATGACTAAAAGACGATAAGACACTGCAAATAAAAATTTTGATAAATTTACGTTCAACTATTTTAAAGTTGAACGGGTCGAACAAAGAATGAAGTTTGACATTCATAAGTGATGAATTTTCACGCGACAAGTCAAACGAATTTAATAAAGGACAACGCTTGCTAAAATAGGTAAGCACGAACCGAGTAAATGAAAGTGAGAAATATTGATATACCTATGCAAAGGATTATAGGCGTTAAAAACATTAAGATAAAAGAACCCGATTAATGGGTTGTAAAGAAGTATAATTATGTACCGGAAAACGGTGAGCGTAAAACAAACCGATGTGTAAATAATGTAAGGAGTCATAAAGTCGGAAGATTAGTCCGAAAGTAAATGAATGAAGCCTTAGAACACGGTCAAGGTCAACTAAAGCTCAAAAGCGAAAATAAATGATTCCAAATATAACAAGGGGTGCCTTGGAGCTATATATATATATATATATATACATTTGAATAAAGACTTGAATAAAAGATGATCTACGGGATTATCATAACCTACGAGATTATAAATGAGGCTAAGGTCTGCGAGACCAAGAAGACCTTTGGGTCACAGATAGAAAGAAACGAATTGTCGGGGTTTCACCTTAAAAAGGCAAAAAGGTGAAAATTTAAAGAAATAGCCTACGAGGCTAAGTGAAAGAACCTACGGGTCAATAGTATAAGACGAGGAAACTGGTTGTAACCTCCGGCGTAAAATAATAACGGGAGATAAAGTTCGTATAAAAGCGATGGGTTTCTCTAAGTTAACTAAACGGGTTAAAAGCGAAGAGATTGTAAAAGGCTGGGTTGGCAATAAGATATACCCTAATGACGGGGAGTAAAATGACGGCGACTAATCAGTCTAGCCGGTAAAACCTTTCAAAGTCAAATTAGTGTTACGACTTATACAAGCACTTGTCGATATAAGATTAGCTTGAAGTAAGCATGTTGAAAATAAATATAACCGAGTGATCAGATGATAGCTCGGTCAAATAAAGGACCAGAATAAGAAATACAAAATGAAAGTATCGGCCTGCGAGGCCATACACATAAAATGCGTATACGCTTTGAAACCAAAAGCACATTACCCTACTTCCCTGGTAAGAGTATTATGTGCGAGCAATGCTCAAGCGATCACCGAAGCTAAGGTTCGGATGACCTAATCTAATTAAGTACGTGAGAAAGGTTTCGGGGACGAAACCTCTTTAAGGGGGGTAGACTTGTAACACCCCGAAAACGGGTTTGGTAATCAAACCCTGTAAATACTAAAAGACGGGTAAAATACCGTTAGCGGTAAAAGTAACCCGGTAAATATTAGGATTTAAATAGATAAACCTAATATTTAATAAAACTAGAATAAATGCTTCTAAGGAAAGTAAAGTTTATAAAAGGCCCGAGTTAACGGGACCTAAAATAAACTTAGTCATAAATATTCCCGAACCCGCTAAATTAACTAGGAATATTAAACCTAGTTAATAAGTGGGGATATTGTTGAAAATAATTAGGTTGTGACCTAATTAATAACTAACCAAACACGAGGGACCAAAGCCAGGTATCTTGCAAATGGAATTATAAACTTAAAAACAAAACACAACACATACACTCTTGTGTGTGTGCGTGCGTGAGATGAGCAGGAGACAAGCTCCATGGGAGCTAACCTTAAAACTCAACAAAACCTTCAAATTGGAGGATCAATTGAAGGCCAAATCCAGATTTGAATACATAGAAACGATCACCAAGTCAAGGGGATCGTAAGGTATGTCGAATTTCTAACATTCATGAAGTTGTGAAAATTAGTTAACTTTGCATGATGCGATCTATGCATGAATCGTAGAGGCTATGGCCGAATTTATGAAGTGTGATTGCTTAGGAACAAACCCCAAGTAGAAAATTGAAGTAAAATTTCTATGATTTGAGTAATTTGATGATTTACCACTTTTAGACAAGTGGGTTTTGATTATGTAGTGAAGATGATGATATACACATGTTTAAAATCATCATAGTTGATAGTAGAAACAAGATACTTGAACAATTTGCAAGTTTGAGTGTTGATCATACATGACTTGAAATGGGTTTTTATAATATGATGATGTTAGTGCCTAATTTGTGATTAGAATCATCATATTAGATAGTAAAGATATAGTACTTGAACAATTTAGGTGTTTGGGTACATGAATTATAATTACCATGAATTGGGTTTTGTATGAAAAGATGGAATTGTGAAAGAAACGCGTAATTAGCTAACTTGACTAATTACATAAGTTATGGGATAAAACGATTTCTAATCATAATATTGATTTGCCTTGATTGTGCATATTATATGATTAAAGGTAGTTGATTTTAGAAAGTCAAACTAACCAATGATGAAGTAGAATAGAAGTTTCGACATAAAATCCGTAAGATGAAATAGTCATAATAATGATGACTAATCTAACCGTCTTATGAATTATGATGATAGTTTGACTCTTGACAAGCTAGATGGAGGCTTGGGAAAGAAGCGGGTCAAACGGATCGGGTACGTGAAAAGAGCAATAACCGGATGCAAGGTAAGTGAAACTTACACCATTTTGTAGAATACTTATTTATTCTATAAGTTTTAAACTCGATATAAAACAATATTGGAAAACATGGATTTCCGACGCAAATGATACGAGTCGGGACATACACAAAATTGATAAAAACCATGATGAATGGTAAATATGGGTAAATGGTAATATAGCCGTAAATGACAAGCATACAATGAATCTTGAGATGTTACCGTATGGGGTAACTCATAATAAGGATAGGAATAAAATGGTAATTTAGTCGGGTGCCGATAAATATAAGTAAAAGTTATAAGATACCCTACGGTGTAAGCCGAAATGGGTTAAATAACGAGATGTTATATATACATACCATTCTAAATTCAAATGCAAAATGTTTGGTCGTTTAGACCAAACGGGTCAAAGGGTGACTTTTAGTACCAGTTGACAAATGACGACTAATAAGTACGTGTCAAGTCTTATGCTTACAGGATAATAATGGTTTATGGATTAAAGCGCTAGGAATTAGCATATTATAAAGGCAAGGTATCGAAACGGGGCAATAAGTTGACCCGAGCCAGGTATGTGTAAATATGGTTGTGGATAACGTACTTCATGGCCAAATATGTAGCAAAAGCCCTTCATAGTAAGTGAGGGGCTAATGTTGACTAAAACGCCCTTGAAGGGTAAATTGGGCAAACGACCCATAGGGGTTGTTTAGGAACTTGCATTAAGATTATGGAATCATTAAATATGAATAAAAGTTATAGGAATATACATTTGTGGGTCAAATGCATAAAAATGGTCACTTGCGTAAAATGACCAACCGATGGGTAAATGTGGGATAATAGGTTAGTTATGCTAAATCCACTACAAAAAATAGTTGTGGTGGAACATAAGTAGATATTTAGATGTGGCATTATGAAGTATTGAAAAGAAAGGAGCTAGTTTTGGACCAAAATGCATAAAAGATCTCCTAAACGGGTCAAAATGAATTACGCTCGTAACTTGGGTGTTTGCCGCGTAATTCACAAAACTTATGAATCCAAGATAGATATTTTGAGTTAAATACCTTGGTCTATGATTAACTAGAAACAAGTTTGGAGGTCCTAAATACCAACGGGTCAAAATGTGGATTTTTAATAATAAGCCGAATGCTTAAAAATTTAGGATTTTATTAGTTTGGATGTTGGATTTAAACTCCATGAGATGGAGAATCAAATTACGATCATGTAGGAAGAAACGGGAGGTCAAACGGTTATACGGATTGAAAGATACGGAAGTTTTCGTTTAAAAAACGGCAAAACATGGAAAGGTCTGATACAGTGACCACCGTAACTTACGGTGCCCACCGTACGTTACGGTGGGGCTGAAATCTTTATGATAGTTACTTCCTGCCTCACGGTGGGGGTATTTTAAAACAGAGGCCACCGTAGCTTACGGTGGCTACCGTAAGCTACGGTGGAGGCCAGTTTGAAGTCCTTGTTTTTGGGATCAAGAGATTAATGTTGGGATTTCCCTCCATTATCATTTATCTTGTCTTGTACCGTTATTTAAACTATCAATACTAACATTTAAGCTGGTATTGATCATAGTTGAATGTCGAGAGTCCCGGATGAAGATCAAGCGTCGAGCAAGAACCGAACACACGTTAAATGAAGCTTCCGCAAGTTGTTTCGTCGTTATTCTAAAAACAATGAATTTAATTACATTATGTTGTTTTGCTTTCAAGTTTAGAAAAGTTTTAATAAACCCGTATTTGAGCATGAATGTTTAAATATAAATACTCAGTAATTTGTGATTATTTACGAAAATCGCTAAATAAATTTATGGTTGTTACAAACTTCCTGTTTGATGTTGGTTGCCTTAGGACAGTTCCAAGCAATGTGTCCAACTTCTTGACATCTGTAACAGTTTCTTGTTTCCTTTCTTTGATCAGCTCCATTCTTTATTCTCTCTTGCTTCTTAGCAAGGAAATCTCTGTTTGATTGCTTCCAGAATGAGCTCTTTTGAAGTAGGTGGAATATATTTATCCCAGCTAAAGCCTTCTGCCACTTTTTCATCATCTTGATCAATTATACCAAAATAAGCTTTCTTGTTTGACTCTTCAACCGCTTTTTTAGCATGTGCAGTTTGTGGTTCTTGTTGTTGATACGGTTGATGAGCAACTTGTTGAAATATGGCTTTCCGATAATAATCATTATTTCCAAACGGATTTTGTGCTCCACTTGCTTCTCGATTTTTACATTCCCTCTTGAAATGCCCTTTCTCCCTGCATCGAAAACAAGTAACTTTAGATTTATCAAAACCCAAAGTAGAAACATTAGCATACCTGAAATCATCTCTTCCTGTAATCATTTTAAATTTTTTTGCTCTCCTCAAAACACTCGCTAAGCACCATTTAATATCCATAAGCTCCATTTCTTCTGCATCGATCTGATCGTAATCCTCTTTTGTCAGCATAGGATTTCCGATCCTTCCTGCAACCAATCCCTCGTATGATTCTAAAACTGTAGCAAGTAATGACATGTGACCTTTAGCGACCTCTTCAGAGATATTTTTTTTCCATTCTGAAGATGCAATGCAATGTTGTAATGTAAAACATGACCATTACTGTTGTTGGAGCTTTGGAATTGATGACTTGAAGTTGACTTCGGATTAACACTTGGATATGAAGAAAAACCACTACTGCTGTTTGGACTTTGGTTGACTGATCCAGATGAATTTTCTGCACTAAAAGCAGTTTGAACCTTCGGACTTGCTTCAACATCCTGAACACTTCCTTTGTAATACATTTTAATGTCTTGTTGACCACTCGGATTGTTCATTCTAGCAATCTTTTGCTGCTCAAGATCTTGTCCTTCAACCTTTTCAATGAACTGGGAAATTGTCAATTTGTCATACTCTCCAGTATTCTTCAAGATCATCAAATAAGTACCCCACTCTTTCTGAGGTAAAGCATCAGCTAGTTTGTCAACCCATTCTTCTTGATCTTTGACTATTTCCAACAAAGACATAGATCGCACTAAGTGACAATATCTTTCTATTAATTTCTTTGAATATTCTCCTGGCAAACTCGAAAACAAATCAAACTCTTTCTTTAGCAATGATTTCTTACTCCTAATCATCTTCTCACTACCCTCAAATTTGATTCGAAGTGCTTCCCAAATCGAACGAGAAGTATTGTCGTGTTGAAGCAATACGAATATGTCTTCTTTCACAGCTTGCTGAAGTAGACTAATCATCATTTTTTCTGCTTTGTACATGTCTCGTTCTTTATCCGTCAGTTCAGAAATTGTTTTGATTACACCCAAATCCGTACGAGGTTTGACATACTTTTTCTCAATACATTCCCAAGATCTCAAATGATTAGCTTGAACCTAGTTTTCAAACCGGTCTTTCCAACCATAATACTCCTCAATGCCCATTAGTTTCGGGGTTTTTTGTAAAGTTCCAGTCTCATTTTCCATGTTCATGCTTTGAGCAATGGTAGCCAGAGTAGTCGGGGCAGTAGCAAACACGTTATAAAATTCCTCTTCCATGATTCGGTAAAAACTTTCACACAAACAGCTTTTTAAATGAAATCAGTACTTTCAAACGAAATACACTTTCACACGATATGACCTCTTCAAGCGAAATACCCTGTTCAAACGAAATGACCTGCAAGACAACTTAAACGAAATGAATTCACATGAAATAAGATGCTTTCGTACGAAATGAAATGATTTCCCACGAAATGGGGTATTTCGTGCGAAATACCCCTAAATCCTAATTTCTCGTACTTCGTGCCCTGATCTATACAATACAATTCAAGACTCAATACAAGACGAAGTCGACAGACATATGCACCAACACTTCTTAAACTACTATTAGTTAATAAATAAGCTGTCACAATTCAATGACGATTGTTATGGGTGTTAACAACAATGGTATGAAGATCAATCACACAAACACAAAGAAATAGCGACAAAAACAGTGATAAAATCTTATTTATCCAACCCAAAACTGTTACCCCCCAAGAACCCAAAGATATTACAAATCGTAAGATCAGAACAATACAACAAATACAAAAATCTCTGGATGATCATCCATTGTCAACACAACTACGAGATCAATCTCTCGAAAATACAATGCAGGATGATAACAAACTTGAACAGAAATACCAAAACCCTAACGAATCTACAGAGAGGATTTGAGAGGGACAATGTGAGAGATGAATGATCTCTTTGAACAGACTGAGCCCTATTATATGCTCCAACAAAAATGTTACACTTCAGTCCAAAAGTATTGAGAGAGATGATCGCAGTCCCTGGAATCTTACACAAAAACCCTTGTACTTTCAACCTGATAACAAACTCACCCATACTTAAACAACCATAAAATGAGACTGGGCTCAACATAATAACATAAGCCCAAGACGTTATAAACAAGCCCATACAACAAATATAAATAGCCGAAAACCCATATGAATGATTTATTTTACCATAACATTTTAACATCCCCTTCATTCATATGGCTTAAACAGATTTGTCAAACCCAACTTTTCAAATAAGCTTTCATGTTGAGTACCACTCAACCCTTTAGTAAACAAATATGCAAGTTAATCCTCAGAATTAACCTTTTCTATTCTTATAAAACCGGACGAAACTTTTTCTCTAAAAAAATACAAGTCAATCTCAAATATAATTGTCATTAAAAATTTTTTCTAATCACATTTGATACATATTTAAGTGATTATAAACTTTTGTATAGTTGGGTGATCTCCCATATTATTCTTCTTAAACTACTATTAGTTAATAGATAAGCTGTCACAATTCAATAACAATTGTTATGGGTACCAGGTTGAGTTAAGTAGAATTGTTGTCAGGTTAATGTTTGAATTAACTATTAAACTCGATGCTTGGTACTTGACTCGAGCTGAATTGTCGCAACCCCCGTCCCCTATCTGTCCCGGGAACGGGCGGCCGCGAAACTAGTTTTGGTGGTATCGGTGTTTATCATTTTGGCAGCGGAAATTACTTCAGGACCGTATTTAGGAAATATTTTATCAGAGTAAACACCACATTTTTATAATATTAAACACATGGGAAAATCCCAAGTTTCAAGTACACACATTTTTATAGGGATAAAACCCTATTTTATTGAATAAAATATTTTCTTTTATTTAGGTAACTTTTATAGCAACTTTTCCAAGCCATCAGTGCTGTCCAGCTGGCTTCTAGTTGGCTTTCACATTTTGTTATCTGAAACGTGTTTAAAAACATTTTGTCAGTGGGAAATAGTGGTGAGTGAATCCCAGTTTAATCAAGAAGAGTTTTATATGTTAATAGTATTGAGAGCTATTACAATGTTTATATCTACACAATTACTCATTCAGTATTGTCAATCCTGACTGGTGGGTCATATTACACATTGGCTAACTCTTTGTCCAATGGTAACGTGTTCCACATTTTGTATACAAAACCCCAACATACCGGCAGTAATTGAAGAACTACAAAGACTCAATCACTGCTTAATCGCATTGTAAAATATTTAAGGTTTTGTAAAAACAGCTGATGCGTGTGAAGTGTCGTTAGTTTTTAATATATATATTAAGCCCTTTTTAACACTTTTTCAGTCAAGTTTTAAATTTATAAAACACGATATTTACTAACACTAAACACACATATGGGCAAGTGCACCCATCGTGAGCGTAGTATAGTGTTGGTAAGATACCGAGGTCGTCCAAGGACACAAGAGCTTTTAGTACCGGTTTATCCTCAGCGTCTAATCGAATCAAAAAGTTTAGAAAAATGTTTTAAGCTAACAAAAATAAAAACTAACTAAAATGATGAAAATAAAAATAAAAATAAAAACAGATAGACAAGATGAATCACTTGGTTCCGACTCGTGTATAGTGTAACCTTTGATTATTTCCGCACTTTTGCACTTATTTAAGAGATTATCTTAGTTATTGTAGTAGGCCCCACTTTTGAAGGAGACGTTACCCTCAACCCAGTAGTTTGAGTCAGCAAGGATACAATCCTAAAGGGTCGGATTATTGAAAGATAATTAATTAAGTTATTAATGCAAATTATGGTAGGCCCCTCTTTTGGAGGTGACGTTACCCTCGACTAAGTAGTCTGAGTCAGCAAGGATACAGTCCTAAATAGCCGGGTTATAGTATTAATAGTAGTTTAACTTATGAGGGGATCAAAGAGTTTGGACCCCCGCCATCCAATACCGTTAAGTATTGAAGGAGGTCCTACTAAATTTGACCCAGGTTCATTGCAGGACCTCTAAATGCTGAACAATGGCAAGACTCTTACCAAACCGTTCCCTTAACCCCCGACCAGGTAGCCAACATACCTCCATATAGACCGTGGAGATATGAATGGTGAAAATCTTTTATTTTATATAGACAGTAAAATAATGTCAAGACACCACGGACAAACGATAAGGAAGAATCACCTTCAACATAAGAAACTAGTTATTAAAGTCATTAATACAAAACCAAGTAAAAAGTGCGAAAAGATTAAAAATAAAAAGTATTACACTAGACACTTCTCTTCACCAAGTGATGTAAGAGACTTAGGCAAACATGGCCTTGATTGTCAAGAACTCTTACGATCAATCTTGGATCCCGAGACGACTCACACACTCTATGATGGACAATGGATGATGGTGGTGGATGATGGTGTTATGGTGGTGGTGGGTGGTGGGCGAAGTGTGAGAGAGGTGGTGTGCCAAGGGATGGTTTGAGCTTGAGCCAATCACTCCTATTTATAGGCTGAACAGAAGCTCGGGCACGGCCCCGTGTCCAGTGGGCATAGCCCCGTGTCCACATCCCCTCTTTCTTCATTTAATGCACCTTGTCTTTATTAGTTGACCACGCCCCCGTGTCCGCTGAGCACGACTCCGTGTGCAGAAGAATCTTTGTACTATGAAGATTTGCCTGGATTGTGCGAATCTTATAGTTGACCACGGCCCCGTGTCCGCTGAACACGGCCCCGTGGTGGGCAATAGAAGCTTCTACCACTTTGTCTTTTCTGCTGGCACTTGGGCACGCCCCCGTGCTGGCTGAGCACGGGGCGTGTTCAGTCTTCTGTCTTCTTGTTTTGCTTAGGAAGATGCTGTCGTGGGGTCGGGCATGTCACATTTGTTCCTTTTCTTGTATTTATGTTAGATTTTGCTGTCTTTTTGCTTATTTTGTTAATTTGAGCTCATTTAATCCTGAAAATACAAAAGGAAGAGAAAAGCACACTTTTTCCAACATTAGTACTAAAAAAGGGTTAGTTTTATGCCACAATTGATGTAATTTATATGTTGTATTTTGCACACATCAAATACCCCCACACTTGAATCTTTGCTTGTCCTCAAGCAAAACTCTTTATAATGTGGCTTTACACTCCCAAATGGAATGGGTAGAGAAGAAGGTTTTTGGGCTTGTCATAGAGTGTCGGGATTTCCAAGATTCTTTATTTAGTTTTATTTTTATTTATTTACAATCCTATTCGTCATGATTTATTTAAAACTTTTCATAAGATAAATTACTTATTAGGGCATAACATGCCTCTTTAAAATTCTCTTTATATACAAGTTCACATACCTCACGAGGATCACTCAACACTCGGCCGAAAATGTATTTTAGTGGATCACTCGAGAGCGGCATGGAACTTACTCCTACCATAGGCTTGCCAAGCAATCAATCCTCCTCCTTTTTAACTATATACCTTTGTAAATATGAAGAGGACTTTTTTGGGTGAAGGGTTAGGCTTGGGTTAAAGGTAGGTGGTTGGGTTAGTGGTTAGTAGAAAGGGCGAAAAGCGTAAAAAGCATCGGTTTTCGTAAGACTTTATATTTTTCAACTTTTTATTTTGATGAAGCTATTTTTCAAACAAAGTTATTTTTGATGAACTTGCTTGTTTATTTGTTTTTGCTTCATCATCAACACATTTTTTTTTTATTTTGAAAAGTCATACAAAGAACCAAGCTAGTTACTAAAACAAAGGGTTAAAAATGAAAAAAGTTTTGGTGGGTAAAAGGGTGTTTGGTTTGGGTTATGAAATGAAAAGGTTTAGGCTCAAAGGGGCTAACTAGGGGGATTTTGGGTAGGTGGTAAAAAAAAAAGAAAAATAATGGTGTAGAAATAAAAAGGGTTAGTCCTAATGCCTCCATCATTTACTTACTCGGGTTTAAGTTGGTAAGGACCGGGAATGTATCGTCATGGCAAGTTCTAGAGTCGTAAGAACCAAGCGGCTATTCACACAAGAAACGAAAAATGAGCATTTAGTTTAAAGATATGTATTTTTATGCTCAATAAAGGCTCAAAACTCACTTTTGTGGGAATGGGTTTTTTATGTGATCAAGTATATATAATTAAATTTTAACTAAGCTTGTCATGCTTTTTCATAATTTTCTTATGTTGGTTCTTTTTATCACGACACTATCGGTTGTAAATTTGTAAAAATATAACCTTTTTAGAACTTTGAAATTCCCAAGTTAAACCTAGACAAGTAAAAAAAATGAAATTTTTTGAAAAAAATTGGGGTGATTAGCGGTTCCAATAGAGTTTTGTGTAAGGCTTGTATTTAGGACTTGCAAGATTCAAGGTTTTAGCATCCCCCCCACACTTAAATTACACATTGTCCTCAATGTGTCCCAAAAATAAGTTTTTAGGTTGATTGAATGTGTAAAAGGTGTGATTTAAGCAAAAATTTTGTGTTACTGGGCGCTGAACACGACCCTGTGTTGTCCGGGCACGACCCCGTGTTCAAGTGCCAGTAACAAAAATTAAACAAAAGAAACAGAAGCCTGGACACGGGGGCGTGTTGGGTGAACACGGCCCGTGTCCAGTTACCTGAACTGGGTCTTTTCTGCAGACTGTGCAGCACGGGGCCGTGTTGGGCGGACACGGCCCGTGCCGAGCTTACTGTAAATGAAGAAAATCGTCGGACGGCCCTGTTTTCCTGCATGGGGTGCTGGTTCAAGCTTCCCTCGTTTCCTTTGCCATCTGTCACACCCCAACCGATGACGGAAACATCAGAGTGAGACGAAGAAAGATTGCTCATCGCACATAACGCTAAATTATGACAATAGAATTTAAGATAAATTGATTTCTTTCATAAATAAATGTTACATTACATGAAATTTGAAATACAACATGTTAAATACAAAAAGAACAATACGACAACAAATATGACATTTATGCAACGTATTTAATCTAAACGTCTAATGTGTATCTAGGTATCAATGCTACTTCATTTCATGGCATCATCATCCTCAACCTGTAACATGTTTAAAATAAAGTTCAATGCAAAAGCAAAGGCGAGTATACAAGTTTGGTACGTACATAACAAAAGATAAGTTTTAAACAATTCCTCATAGCAAGCATGTGATTCAAGATAAACAATAAATTTGGCATGTGTCTAACAAATCAACCCAAAAGAGACGCGAGATGCTGCATGACATAACCACAAGTCTACGGGCGGGGCGTCAATCCTATAGCGCTACATATGTCACGGTTAGGCTCGTACGAAGTTAATGATAAGTTCAACACATAAGTTTCACCCAAGTTTAAAGTATCAAGCAATCACGTATACAAGCATGTTATAGGAATGTTCATGTGTTTACGCAAAAAGGCCCTCTTCATAGCACATGTCATCATTTCGTTGCTATGAAAAGTCCATAAGTTTATAATTCATGTGTAAGTTTTTGATAAGTAAACATGTTACACCCCAAAAGTGGTAAAAGTAAAAAGGGGAAATACGAGTATACTCACAAAGTTTGCATATGCTTTCCAATTATCCAGTTATTGACGAGTTGATGAGGTTAAAAGATTGAATGTGTAAGGGTTAAAGTTCAAGTATGCTTAGAGTCGAGATTCGGTATTTAAAACAACATAAAAATAAGATATGAGAATAACATGTGAAAATAACCATCTTCAATACCTAACACTTGTATGACACTTGGTAACCACAAGGGTTATGATAATGTTTTCATGAGTTGAACACCCATTAGAATCACAACAAGGTTTAGGTCTTAGATGATGTTCTACTACTTTAACATATAAACACAAGTTCAACATTAAAGGTTCGAATGAGTGTATATATATATTTAGGCTAAGTATTACATATTATTTAGTCCAATAATTCAAGTAGGAGGTAGAAGATTAGGATCTTCATTTAGGCACCTCGAATTATCATAGATGTCATGTATGGGGTAGGAAGAACATGCTTCCATTTAGGAACCCCTTGAATGTTCACCACTTCACTTGATGTAAAAACAACCAAGGAGGGTCACGAACTAAGATTAACACAATAATATAAACAACCTAACTAAAGAGAAATCATCAAATCATGTGAGGATTGTATGTAGGACAACCCAAGTTGTTCCATAATCACTCATTCATCAAGATCTAAGCTTGACATGATTTGTGGGTCAAATACCCTAACAAAACAGAAAGTATTTGAGGTTTTAACCTCTGATTTATAGTGTCTCAACCTTGTTTTTAAGCTTAACCAACCATAAGAGAGGTTGTAAGCATTAGGACATAGGTGTGAGATGTGTTAGACACAAGTTGGATGAGTTTAAACAACTTTTGAAGAACTTGAAACAAAACAGAAAGTTTGTGGACAATTTCGGAGCAATTCCAGGTCTGATTTCTCCCAGGAGAAGTCAAGGAATCAAACTCCATGATGAATGAATCTGTCCGAATTTCTGAAATTTGCAAGAACTTGAGAGTGTTTGAGAGAGATTTGAGGGTTGTGAAAGTGTCCAAATGCTTGGAGGACCTTGGGTACTTATAGGGGAGTGATTAGGGTTGTTTTGGGGGGATAATTAAGGCTAAAACTCGGTTTAAACAAGGAAATCCCGCTCAAAATTGAATCTGTTCGCGAGATGGAAGACTTTCTGCAGACCTGAGGTCCATGCGGGCCGTGTAAGGGGGGGGGGGGGGGGGGCAGGGGAAGTTCACGCGGGCCGCCCGCCCCTAAGGTTCCGGAACTAAGTTTCAAAAATTACAATTTGGCCCCTAGAGTTATTATTTTAGTGTTTTAAGGTCTTTTAAGGACTAAACTTGCCACAAAAGCATAATTTGAGGTAAATTTAAGTATGAGGAGTATAAACCAAGTATAATTATACGTACGAGGATCGTATGTAAGTTTCGTATACGTTCATAATACGTTTTACGCATAAGTTTCGCGTATTTACAAGTTTAGCACAAAGTTTCCAAGAGTTACGAATAAGTGTCAATTGTTTCGCGAAATTGAAAGTGTGACCATTTATAAAGTATGTAAATCATGTAATTAACAAAATAAGAGTTTTATTCATAATCCAAGTCTCGGATTTTACATCGCTTTTAATGAAAGAACGATTACAAGACTACGAAGTTTCCAAAAATAGTTTTACAAACGATGGTTTCTAAATGTAGAAAGTATGAAAACGCGGGGCGTTACATCTCAAGTGTGTTTTATTCCTGAAAATTAAAACTAACTAGAAAACATAAAAATTAATCTAAACTAAACTAAGGATAGTTCCGCGGAATGCCTCCTTGGTGCGCCACGTTTATAAGGGTCCTTAGCTAGACCCAAAGCCTGGTCATATGTCACTCAAGTGGGATGTTTCGCATCCCAAGTTGCACCGTCGGAGAGCGTCATCCAAGCTTGAGTCTATGACCTTCATGTAGTCGACTGGGTTTTCGTCTTCTACTCTCTTTCCAACTCCAAACTTTACTTCCTCGTCCCCAAACTTCAATGTTAGTGTTCCGTCATTCATGTCAACCACTGCTTGGGCGGTGGCTAGAAATGGCCTCCCGAGGATGAGAGGAACATCGGCGTCTTCTTCCATGTCTAGGATGACAAAGTCGGTTGGGAAAACGAAATTGTCAACTTTAACCAATAGGTTTTCAGCGACACCTTGTGGAATTTTGACGGATCTGTCGGCGAGTTGTATGCTCATATTTGTAGGACTCGTTGTTCCTAGGCCGAGTCATTTGAACATTGATGTGCGCATGAGGTTAATGCTAGCCCCAAGATCGGCTAATGCATTACGAATGGGAGATTCCCCAATCGAGCAAGGAATTGTGAAGCTTCCGGGATCAATTTTCTTTTGTGGAAGTTTGTTGAGTACTAAGGCGGAGCATTCTTCGCCTAAGTTAACTAATTGCAATGATTCAATTTTCCTTTTATGAGTGAGGAAGTCCCTCATAAATTTTGCATATTTAGGCATTAGGGTAAGTACCTCGATAAAAGGAATATTAACATGCAATTGTTTTAGTAAATTTTCGAACTTTGCGAATTGCTCATCGGTCTTTTGACGATTTAACCTACCGGGGTACGGAATTGGAGGTGTCTTGGTGGGCTCTTGATTTGGTAAAGAAGCCTTTTCTGGTTGGAGTCGTGGTTTGGCTGGACTGGCTTCTTTCATCTAATGGTAATGGAGCCTCCTCGGGACCCACGGTTCGATTTCTCAACGTGATGAGATGTACTTGTGCTTTTAGGTTGGTTTCGGTATTGCTAGGTAACGCGCCTTGTGGTCTCTCGGAAAAATTTTGAGCTATTTGATTTAATTGCTTTTCAATGTTTTGAATGCTAGCTTGTTGATTTCTAAAATTCGATTCCAATTGTTGAAATCGATCCGAGTTTTTCTTTTCGGTGTCGGAGATGAGGCGAGATACAGTATCTTCAAGCCTTTCTCTTCCACCTTGTTGTTGAGAAAAATTTTGTGGTTGTTGAAAGTTAGTTCGTTGGTTTTGTTGGTTACTACTATTGTCGGGATCTCTCCAACCAAGGTTAGGGTGGTTACGCCATCCTTGGTTGTAGGTACCCGTTGGTGGACCCGACGGTCTAGGTCTATTATCAGTGTAGTTTACCGTTTCTGTTTGGTCATCTACTTCTTTCATACAACTCCAATTTTCATGTGGCCCACCACACCCTTCACAAGCCATAACAGATGCCGTTTTTGTCATTTCTAGCTTTTTGATTTTCGAAGAGAGGGCCTCGATTTGGGCTTGTAAAGAAGTGCTTTCATCAACCTTATGGGCACCCGGGGCAATAGATTTATTACCTCGGGGAGTGTGCCATTGAAAATTGGTTTGAGCAATTTCCTCAATTTGATTATATATTTCATTTGGGCGACGATTACCTAAAAGTCCCCCGGAGCTAGAATCAAGTGTTTGTCTTGTGTGTGGCAACAACCCATTGTAGAAAGTGGATACTTGTTGCCATACCGCAAGACCGTGATGAGGACACTTTCTTAGTAGCTCCTTGAACCTTTCCCAAGTTTCATATAAGGATTCCCCATCCTCTTGTGAATATGTATTAATTTCAGTCATTAATTTAGCCGTTTTAGCAGGAGGGAAATACTTATATAGAAACTTTTGGGCTAGTTCATCCCAGGTGTTTACCGAGCCAACTGGGAGGGTGTTAAGCCAAGCCTTAGCTCGGTCTTTTAGTGAAAATGGAAACATTCGAAGGCGGATGGCGTCATTCGATGCTCCATTGATCCGAAAGGTATCACATATTTCTAAGAAATTAGTAATATGTAGATGGGGATCCTCGTCCGCAAGCCCATGGAAGGTTGCGGAGTTTTGAAGCATTTGTATCAAATGTGGTCGAAGTTCGAAGTTATTGGCTTCGACATTCGGTGCATTGATAGCGGCGCCGAGATTACCTACGGTGGGTCGTAGGTAATCCATGAGGGTACGTTGGTCCGCCATTGGAAGTGGGTCCCCCGAAACTTTCTCTTGATTTTTAGCCTTAAGTCTTTTTCTGAGAAAGCGTTCGGGTTCTTCTAGAGGTTCTTTTATGTCTCTACTAGAACTGGAGCTCATGCACTACGTAGGAAGTTCAAATGTGGCGCCTGGGTCCCTAATCCTGCAATAAAAACAGAAAAGAACGTTGGTCAGAAGGTTCACCACGGCCCCGTGCTCAGTGAACACGGCCCGTGGTCGGAGATACAGTGTTTGTTTCCCGGATCCCTGTTACTGGGAGTTGGACACGGCCCCGTGTTGCACCGACACGGCCCCATGCTCAGCTCTGTGTAAATTGGAAAATAAAAACTGCCAGTGATAGTGTTGGGCACGGCCCGTGTCCGACCAGGCACGGCCAGTGCTGAGCTCTGCAGAAACAGAAAAACTAAGAAAAATCCTAAAAAAAACTAAAAATAAGAAAAAATGATTAGGCCGTTGATTCCTAACTTTCTTAAAATCCTTGTGTACCCGGCAACGGCGCCAAAAACTTGATGCGTGTGAAGTGTCGTTAGTTTTTAATATATATATTAAGCCCTTTTTAACACTTTTTTAGTCAAGTTTTAAATTTATAAAACACGATATTTACTAACACTAAACACACATATGGGCAAGTGCACCCATCGTGAGCGTAGTATAGTGTTGGTAAGATACCGAGGTCGTCCAAGGACACAAGAGCTTTTAGTACCGGTTTATCCTCAACGTCTAATCGAATCAAAAAGTTTAGAAAAATGTTTTAAGCTAACAAAAATAAAAACTAACTAAAATGCTGAAAATAAAAAAAAATAAAAACAGATAGACAAGATGAATCACTTGGTTCCGACTCGTGTATAGTGTAACCTTTGATTATTTCCGCACTTTTGCACTTATTTAAGAGATTATCTTAGTTATTGTAGTAGGCTCCTCTTTTGAAGGTGACGTTACCCTCAACCCAGTAGTTTGAGTCAGCAATGATACAATCTTAAAGGGTCGAATTATTGAAAGATAATTAATTAGGTTATTAATGCAAATTATGGTAGGCCCCTCTTTTGGAGGTGACGTTACCCTCGACTAAGTAGTCTGAGTCAGCAAGGATACAGTCCTAAATAGCCGGGTTATAGTATTAATAGTAGTTTAACTTATGAGGGGATCAAAGAGTTTGGACCCCCGCCATCCAATACCGTTAAGTATTGAAGGAGGTCCTACTAAATTTAACCCAGGTCCATTGCAGGACCTCTAAACGCTGAACAATGGCAAGACTCTTACCAAACCGTTCCCTTAACCCCCGACCAGGTAGCCAACATACCTCCATATAGACCGTGGAGATATGAATGGTGAAAATCTTTTATTTTATATAGACAGTAAAATAATGTCAAGACACCACGGACAAACGATAAGGAAGAATCACCTTCAACATAAGAAACTAGTTATTAAAGTCATTAATACAAAACCAAGTAAAAAGTGCGAAAAGATTAAAAATAAAAAGTATTACACTAGACACTTGTCTTCACCAAGTGATGTAAGAGACTTAGGCAAACATGGCCTTGATTGTCAAGAACTCTTACGATCAATCTTGGATCCCGAGACGACTCACACACTCTATGATGGACAATGGATGATGGTTGTGGATGATGGTGTTATGGTGGTGGTGGGTGGTGGGTGAAGTGTGAGAGAGGTGGTGTGCCAAGGGATGGTTTGAGCTTGAGCCAAGCACTCCTATTTATAGGCTGAACAGAAGCTCGGGCACGGCCCCGTGTCCAGTGGGCACGGCCCCGTGTCCACATCCTCTCTTTCTTCATTTAATGCAACTTGTCTTTATTAGTTGACCACGCCCCCGTGTCCGCTGAGCACGACCCCGTGTGCAGAAGAATCTTTGTACTATGAAGATTTGCCTGGATTGTGCGAATCTTATAGTTGACCACGGCCCCGTGTCCGCTGAACACGGCCCCGTGGTGGGCAATAGAAGCTTCTACCACTTTGTCTTTTCTGCTGACACTTGGGCACGCCCCCGTGCTGGCTGAGCACGGGGCGTGTTCAGTCTTCTGTCTTCTTGTTTTGCTTGGGAAGATGCTGTCGTGGGGTCGGGCATGTCACGTTTGTTCCTTTTCTTGTATTTATGTTAGATTTTGCTGTCTTTTTGCTTCTTTTGTTAATTTGAGCTCATTTAATCCTGAAAATACAAAAGGAAGACAAAAGCACACTTTTTCCAACATTAGTACTAAAAAAGGGTTAGTTTTATGCCACAATTGATGTAATTTATATGTTGCATTTTGCACACATCAACAGCTTACAAAAAGGAGATTACTCACATTGCTGTCTTATGTTTTCCTTTAAGGAGTTCCTGGTTATTATCTATAAATTATTCAAATGCACACGCGTTAGTATAATAACCCAATATTTACATTAGTAATACCCTCCCCGAGACGGCATTCCAATGACTTCGTCGGGCAGAACAACGACAGCCATTACGGAACCCTGGATCAATCGGGCAGCGTATCTAATACGTAACTGGGGTTATAATAGTTACAACGGGGCAGAACTTTGTTAATTAGGGGGTATTATGCCCTGAAATTACTTTAACTCTATTGAAATTCGAGAGAGAAAGAAGGGAATGAGCGTGTTCGACTGAAGACTGAAGGCCTCTATTTATAGGTGACCTTTCGGCTTCTCTCGTGGCCCGCGTAGACTACACAGGGGTCCTTCGCGGCCCGCGTAGTAGGTGTGTAGGGCTTAGCTTCGTCGATTTAACAAACTAGCTTCTCCGGGTGGCCTGCCACGTGGCGGGGTTTCTCCTGGTGGCACTAGGTCTCGGCCCGCGTAGGAAGTAGCCAAAGGCTACCCGCCCCGCGACAACCCTTTGAAATTTGTTTTTAATTAAATTTCATAAAAATAAAGGTATTCGGGGCCCTTTTTCGTATACGGGGTGTAATTTAGGACATATAGGGACATTTTAAATATATTAGGGGTGTCGAAAATTATTTAGTAGGGTTGTTATATTCTCCCCACCTTGTTTTAGAACTCGTCCTCGAGGTCTACTGGAATAGGTGCGGGTATTTCTTTTGCATTTCTGATTCAAGCTCCCATGTGTACTCTGGTCCTCTTTTGGAGTCCCATTTCACTTTGACCAGAGCTAATCTCTTATGCTTGAGATTCTTGACCTTCCTGTCTTCAATCTGTAGAGGTCTTTCTACAAATTTTAGTTGTTCATTTACCTCTATATCCTTAAGAGGTACCATCAGTGATTCATTAGCTAAGCATTTCTTGAGATTGGATACATGAAATACATCATGTATTCCTGCCATTTCCTCTGGCAGTTGTAGCTGATAGGCTACAGGTCCTATTCTTATAATAATCTTAAAAGGTCCAACATACCTGGGACTTAGCTTTCCCCTTTTGATAAATCTTACTACTCCTTTCCAAGGAGAGACTTTCAATAACACTTTGTCTCCTACCTAAAATTCCAATGGTTTTCGTCTGTTATCTGCATAACTCTTTTGTCGATCACGTGCTGTTTTCAGTCGTTCCTTGACTTGAATGATCTTATCTGTTGTTTCTTGTACTATCTCAGGTCCAGATAGTTGCTTTTCTCCAATTTCTGCCCAACAGACTGGCGTTCGGCACTTTCGTCCATAAAGTGCTTCGAATGGTGCAACATTGATACTTATGTGATAACTATTATTATAAGAAAATTCTATCAATGGTAAGTGATCGTCCCAATTACCTCCGAAATTAATTACACAAGCTCTAAGCATGTCCTCTATTGTCTGAATTGTCCTTTCGCTTTGTCCGTCCATTTGAGGATGATAAGCTGTGCTTAGATTTAACTTGGTTCCCATTGCTTTTTGGAAACTTGTCAAAAAATGAGAGGTAAAATGACTATCTTTGTCAGAAACAATTGATAAAGGAATTCCATGTAATGAAACTATTTCATTTACATATAATTTAGCTAATTGTTCCATACTGAAAGTTTTCTTCATTGGTAAGAAATGAGCTGACTTAGTTAGTCTGTCTACAATCACCCAGATTGTATCATTACCTTTTCTTGTTTTGGGTAGTTTGGTAACAAAATCCATTGTTATCAATTCCCACTTCCACACCGACATTTCTAACTACTGCAATAAACCTGAGGGTTTCTGATGTTCAGCTTTAACTTGTGAACATGTTAGACACTTGGCAACATAAGCTGCTATATTCTTTTTCATTCCTATCCACCAAAAATTCTTTCTTAAATCCTGATACATCTTATCACTTCCAGGATGCATCGTATACTTAGACTTATGGGCTTCTTCTAATATATGGTGGCGTAGGTTTCCTAATTTAGGTATCCACATTCTTTTCTTATGGAATCTCCAAATTCCATCTGTTCCTTGTTCTAATTCCTTAATCATTCCTTTCAATTTTTCAGTATCTTCCTTGATTACTGATTCTTGTGCCTTTCTAATTTGTTCATTTAAATCTACTTGCAGATTTAATTTAAGTGAACGTACTCTTTTTGGCTTTTCATGATACTTTCGACTTAAAGCATCAGCTACTACGTTGGCCTTTCCTGCATGATACTGGATATTACAATCATAATCACTAAGTATCTCCATCCAGCGTCTTTGTCTCATATTCAACTCTTTTTGCCCGAAAACATACCTTAAACTCTTATGATCTGTGAAAATGGTAAACTTACTACCGTAAAGTTAATGTCTCCAAATTTTCAAGGCAAAAATTATGCCTCCTAATTCTAGATCATGGGTTGAATAATTCTCTTCGTGATTCTTAAGTTGTCTAGAGGCGTAGGCTATAACCTTTTGACATTGCATCAACACACATCCATAACCTAACTTAGAAGCGTCACAATAGACTACAAAGTCTTCAGTTCCTTCTGTTAACGCTAGTATGGGTGTGTTGGTTAATCTTTGCTTAAGAATTTTAAAGGCTTCTTCCTGTTTTGGTCCCCATTCAAACTTAATAGATTTACAGGTTAGCTTAGTTAAGGGAATGGCTATTCTAGAAAAATCTCAAATAAATCTTTTATAATAACCGGCCAATCCTAAGAAACTTCTAATCTCGGTTGGTGACTCAGGGGTTTTCCACCTGGTAATCGCCTCGATCTTGGTGGGATCTACATAAATTCCTTCATGATCGACTAAATGTCCAAGAAACTGTACCTTTTCTAACCAAAATCCACACTTCAAAAACTTAGCATAAAGCTTTTCTTTCCTAAATAAACTTAGAAGTGCGTGCAGATGCTTCGCATGCTCCTCTTTGCTTTTGGAATAAATAAGAATATCATCAATAATGACGATTATGAATTTATCCAAATATGGTTTACATATTCGGTTCATCATGTCCATAAATGCAGTTGGGGCATTGGTTAAACCAAATGGCATGACAGTAAATTCATAATGGCCATACCTTGTCCTGAAAGCGGTATTAGGAATGTCCTCTTCCTGTACCTTTAATTGATGATATCCTGACCGTAAATCAATTTTAGAGAAAAATCGTGCTCCTTGCAACTGGTCGAACAGATCATCGATTCTTGGTAATTGATACCGATTCTTAATCGTAACTTTGTTCAATTCACGGTAGTCAATGCACATGCGCATTGATCCGTCCTTCTTTTTAACGAATAAAATCGGTGCTCTCCATGGCGATGAGCTTGGTTATATGAATCCTTGCTCCAACAATTCATCTAACTGTTTCTTCAATTCCTGCATTTCTGCGGGTGCCAAACGGGTAGGTGCTTTGGCAATTGGTGCTGTTCCGGGCAGCAAGTGGATTCTAAATTCAACTTCTCTATTTGGAGGTTGCCCTGGTAACTCTTCTGGAAATACATCTGAAAACTGGGATACTACTGGAATATCCTTTAATTCTTTTCCTTTAGTGTTAATGATTATGGAAATCAAATACACTAATGACCCTTTTCTAATATAACTTACTGTTTTCATTACAGAGATGAATTTTGTGGATCTAGAGGGTTTATTTCCTTTAATTGTGATCTTTTCACCCCTTGGTGAATTTACTTGGATTGACTTTTGATCACATAAAATACTGGCTTTATTGGCTATTAACCAATCCATTCCTAACACGACATCAAATCCTGCCAGATTCATTGGGTAAAGGTTTGCAATAAAATTTTGATTTAGAATTTCTATTCTTGCTCCTTGCAAGATTTCAGAAATCTTAATGGTTTCCCCATTTGTTGGTGCATCTAGTGTCTGTTAACTTCGTCTTAATCGAGTCTTATGTCTAGATAGGATAAACGAGCACACAACAGGGTCAAAATTAGGGTTTGTTTAAGTGTTAATGTGTTATTTCGCTTGAAAGTGACACAGATCAGTTCAAGCGAAATCAACATGTTGATTTCGCTTGAAATGGACAATGTCACATTCAAGCGAAATCAAAACATTATATATATGTGTGTGCTGTGTTCATTTGGAGTAGAATCTGATCATATGCTCTGAGTCGAGGTGCTGTCCGTTTGTCATTTGAACGTGTAAAAAGCTCAGGATTGATCAATAAAAGGATAATTAGAAAGGAACAAGCTGTGTTGACATCTTTTACATTGATTCCGCCTTTGTACTTGATGATGAACTACTCATACTGACTATTTAGGGTCATCGAACGATCCAACATGTGGTATCAGAGCTCAGGACGAGGAGTTCATACCAATCAGCTTGATCTCATCGGATTCTCACACTTCTACACATTTTTTTATTTGAACGAGATTTAACGGTTGAAATGGCCTGATTTTCACATATATCAAGCAAAACACAGTTATAACTAATCTTTGAAAGAATTGGACCTAAATTCGAACAAAATCTGATAAAAAATTGTATTTCCGCTTGAAAATCTGTTCGTAAATGCTGATGTCATCTTGATTTCGCTTGAAAATTTTGTCTGATTTCGCTTGAATTCAGATTTCGCTTGAAAGTTCAAGCGAAATAAGTCATTTTGCTTCAAAATCTGTTTTCGCTTGAAAAACCTGATTTCGCTTGAATAGCAATCTTACTTGAAAAGTCTTATTTCGCTTGAAGCTATTTCGCTTCAACTGATTCCGCTTGAAATTGTTGTTTTTCAAAATTCCAAAATTTTTCCAAGTGTTTGTTGATCATTTCAGGTACTTGAAGATGGATGAGTTCATGAATCCATTCTGTGATGTTTTTGCTTTTGCTGGAAATGGTGGAGATGATATTACTACCGACACATCAATTAACACAAATGAGAAAGCTCCGAGTGCGAAAAAAGACTCTTTCAGATACATTAAGTGTTGAAAGTGCCTATGGAACATACAACAAACCTCCAAAACTGTTAGCTATTGAAGATTATAATAGGTGGGCTACAAGATTTGATGAGTGGCTTCAAGCTTTTGCATATCAAAGCTGGAAAAGTTTAAAGAATGGTTACGTTAGAGGAGAACGGTTTGGTGAAAGTTTGACAGATCCTGATGATATTGAAAGATATATCACTAAACAAAAGTGCATTGCGCTGATTCATCAGTCTGTGAGAGATGATATAATTTCGTTGATTGAATATGAAAATTCAAAAGATCTTTGGGAAAAACTAAGAGTAAAATGTGTAGGTAGTGCTGAGATAGTCAAAAACAAAAAGAAACTGTTAAGAAAAGAGTTTGATTTATTTGGTTGTTTAAAGAACGAGTCTGTTTCCAAGATGATTGAGAGATTCGGACATCTGAAGTTGGAGCTGGCAAGACACAAAATTGTATATACTCAAGAAGAGTTGGTTGACAAACTGTTCGACTCGCTGCCGAATGAACAAGATTGGCAGTACTTTGCATTAATGCTGAAGAATACAATTAAATCTGAAGATTTAACAGTGGATCTGCTTATTGAAAGACTGGAGAGTCACGAGTTGGAGATCAAGAAATCTAGCAAAGTCAATAACACATCTTATCAGCAGAATGTGGAGTTGTACTACAGAGGAAATCTACCAAAGACTGGTTCTCCAAGAACATCATTTTCTGCAGAGAGTTCAAAATCTGTGAATCAAGAAACTCCTCACAGTGGTTTTCATAATGGATCTTCTTCAACAAATTCAAACCAATCTGCATAAAAGAATCTGTTTCAATGTAACATTGTTGTGGATCTGAAGAATGCTCAAAATTTCAGTGAAAAATCAGCAAAACAACAGATGGTGTTCTTAGCGTCTGTGTTAGAATCGTACGAGAGCCTCGTGGCGGGCAAGATTGGAAACACCAACCTGACTAAGGAGGACTATGATCAAATAGATCCTGAAGAGATGGAACTGATTGATATCAGGTGGTGTATGGCCAGTGCAGTCCGGAGCGCGCAACGATTCATGGAGATTACTGGGAGACACACTATCGGAGGGCCATCCACAAAACTTGGCTTTGACAAATCAAAAGTCACGTGTTTCAGGTGTAAACAAAAAGGACATTTCAAACATGAATGTGGTAACGCTCCTGCTGATGATACTGCAAATCCATTCCGCGAGGATTACTACAAAAGAGCGATCTATCATCAGAATAAATCAGAACCACCCAGAATGAAGCAGCTTGAGGATACCCCCAAAGAGAAATCAAGAGCACTTGCTGTTATTCATGATGATGAAGGTTTTGATTGGAGTGAACTGCTACCAGAGGAAGATGCAGTAGGATATGCTTTCGTAGCAGAAAAGATTATTCCTGTCAAAGACACCAGAACTGAAGAACAAAAATACCTCACAAGAAAGCAGAAAGCAGAATTCAAGATGATCAGATTATCTAAGGTGTTCAGCGAAGCCAAGAAAGCAAAGAGATGGGATGCTGATAGAGAATGTTACCTTGATCCTCAAGGAAACATTGCTATTGATACGAAAACTCTTAGTATTGAAGCTTTCATTGAGGAATTTGCTGCAGAAGAAGATGCCAGACATAGAGAATAGTGGGGAGGAGGAGAAGTTGTTGAAAAATAAAAAGAGAGAGAGAAAGAGTCTCAGTCGAAGAAGATTGATGATGGGATTATCGATACTTCACAAGAACTTACCGCTGAAAACTTGGGGAAGATGGCTGACAAAGTGCTTGCTGCAAAGGAACTTGAGGTAGACTCTAAGTCTGAAACTGAGTCTAAAAGCAAGGTCAGTTCAAACGTTTCAACAAGTGAGACAGGTAAGAAAGTCAAAGGTGATAGTGACTGCAAAAGTTGCATGAAAAACTGCAAGTTTTGTAGTACACTCACTTACTTTAGTGATACAAAGGTTGAAGAACTGACAAAAAGAGTCAGAAAGGTTGAAGATCAGATTCTAGATCGTGATAAAATGCTAAAAGCTTCAAATGATCGAGCTAACAAGTTAACTGAGAGAATTGAAAATGATAAAATTGAAGTAGAAAGAATTAAGAAAGAAAATGAAAAATTGGTTCTTAAAAATCGTAAAATTTCAGAAAATTTTGACAAACTAAAACGAACGGTAAAAGATTTTGATGAAAGAAACAGTAAAACCAATAAAGAAAATGAGCATTTAACTGTAGTTCTTAGACACAAAGAAGAGCAAATCAACCAACAACTGGATGAGATTGCTAAATTGAAGCTTCAATTTGAAGAAGCTAAGATTGAGAATGAGCGTATCAATCTGAAATTAACCAGTTACAACTCCGCAAGCTTTGTTTTACAACACATTGTTCCTAAACCCATTGGGAAAAAACAAAGCACGCGAAGATGTTTACTCGGATGGAACTGGGGTTGGGTTTCATCAGGTTCCCCCACCAGTTTTAAACAATTATTCAAAGAAAAAGTCCGGGTTGGTTAATAATGAAGATGAAACAAATGAAATAAAACTTCCAGAGTCAATTGATGTGACATTTTCTTCATCATCATCTGATGATAGTGTTCAAACTGATATTGTTAAAAGCATGGCTAAAAGGGTTTTGAAGTCTGATAGTGATTCAGCTGATGATGATGAGTGTTTTCTGGACAAATACATTCCGAAGTCAAAATCCAAAAACAACTTAAATGAAGAACCTACTCTTGTCATGTACAAGATGTTAGGATCGGATAAGTTGTATTCGGATTATGAGTTTCCTCTGGAGAATGTTAATGTGAACAAATTGAAAAATGTTTTCAAACTGGTTGAAATTGATTTGTCTGAAGTAGAAGGTTTGAATCAGACAAAGAGGCAAATGAATTTTGAAAAAGATAAAGCTTACTACTAGAAACCTGTTGTTCCACCACGTTTTTATAACAACAATCAAAACAGATGGTCGGGTGGATATCAGGGTGGTAAGAATTATCAGAAAAGGAATGTTCAAAACAGAAGGTTTGCTGAGAAAAAGGTGTTTGTGAACAGTTCAAGTTCACTTTTTGATGAAGAATCTAAAATTTTTTCAAAATCAAACAAAGAGTTCTTTGAGAAGAAGGCCTCACAGCTTCAGTCTGAAGGCACAAGTCGGTTTGTTGACACCCGAACATGCTTTAGATGCAATAAAGTTGGACATATTGCATGAAAGTGTACCAACTTGAAGCCTAAGACTGAAGTTGTTGAGATTCAGAAAAAGAAAGATGATGTGAAGGGAAAAACTCCATTGGTTGTTGAGAAAAAGGTTTTGAAAAATGACAACACAAAGATCAAAACTGAACCTGTTAAAAATGTGGTAACTAAAATTGACAAGTTTTACAAACGGGTTGCATCATCTCAACAAACATGGAAGCCAAAAGTGGTTGAAAAGAAATCAAGTGTTCCAAAACCAAAGGTTTCAGAGTCAGAAAAACAGTCGTCTTCTACCACTCCGGTAAAGATGGATGTTCCTTTGGATTATTATGAACAATTGGAGAAACAATCTTCTACTCCACCAGAGAAGAAGAATGTTCAAAAGAATGGTCAACCTAAGAAAGATGGGTTTTTCTTATACAAAAAGGTTGAGGTTGGATCTGAGGAAAGCTTGAAGATGAATGACAAGAATTTTCCACCACTTTACATTGTTAAAAGTCACCTTAATGTCAATTTACCCGTGTCAAAAGAGGCTGGGGTAGCATCAAAATCTAACTAAATATTTCTAAAATGTGCAGGAGCTTCCAAGATCCGTTTCACGATGGATTATGGATAGTGGAGCTTCTCGGCACATGACTAGGAAGAAAACCCTACTGTATGATGTTAGAGGGTTTAATGGAGGTTACGTGGGATTCGCAGGCAATCAAGGTGGTCGAATAGTTGGAGAAGGAACTTTATCGAATGGGATTGTCACATTTGAAAGAGTTAACTACATCGCTGAGCTTGAAAACAATCTTCTGAGTATCTCTCAGATTTGTGATCGCATGTATACAACGCACTTTACAGACAAAGAATGTTTGATCTTGAAACCATGATTTGTTGTTCCCGAAGAATGGATTATCATGAGGGCACCTAGAGTGAATGATCTATACGTGTTGGACATGAGTGTAGCAACTACTACCACGGGTCAAGCTCACTGTTTTGTGTCAAGAGCAACTGAGAAAGAATCAAAGTTATGGCATTGAAAGATGGGCCATATTCACTTACGAAAAATGAATCACCTAGTGCATAATGATTTGGTTACTGGTGTTCATGTCAAAGGTTTTCATCTGGAAGGGGAATGCATTAGCTGCATCAAAGGCAAGCAAAAGAAGAAATCACATCCTCAAAAGAAAGAACACTCAGTCTCAAGACCGTTAGAGAGACTTCATATGGATCTTTTTGGTCCAGTGAATGTCAAAAGCATCACTGGTGATTTCTATTGTCTAGTAGTAACTGATGATTATTCCAGATTTTCGTGGGTATCATTTCTGAAGTCTAAAGATGAGACGTTTGAAAGTTTGATGGCGTTGTTCAGAAAAATTGAAAATCTGTACCAAAGGCGTATCAGAGGAATCAGAAGTGATAATGGTACTGAGTTCAAGAACAACAAGATGGAAGAATAATGTGATGAGAGAGGTATATTGCATGAATTTAGTACTCGTTACACTCCACAGCAAAATGGAGTAGCTGAAAGAAAGAACAGGACACTAATTGAAACGGCCAGGACAATGCTTGCTGATTCGAAATTACCAGTAAATTTTTGGGTAGAAGAAGTATCCGCCGCATGCTATACGCTCAACCGGGTTCTCACTGTCAAGAAATTCAACAAGACATGTTTTGAGTTGATCAATAATCGCAAACCAAACCTGAAGTATTTAGAACCGTTTGGGGCACCCTGCACAGTTCTAGAGCCTTTTGGAAAGTTTGGTCCAAAGAGCATTGAAGGCATTTTCGTGGGTTACAAAAGTCCATTGAAACGAGTCTTTGTTCCTAGCTTGAAGCGGATTATTGAAGCACACGATGTTGAATGTCAAGGTCACACAATGCCACCACAGAATCCTGGAGATTCATGGCGTTTTCATTATGATACTTTGTGGGATTCGTTTGACATGGAAGAAGAAAAGGAAGAAGAAGATTTCTTTGACGAGTTGGGTATTTTAAGAGAGTATGAAGAATCGCATGAAAGATTCCCAGCAGAAACTTTCAGTCGTCAACGACAAACTTCGAATGACTATGAAGCAGGTCCAAGCAATGCTGGAGAACATGATGATATTCAACAAAATGAAGTTGCTCAAGATAATCAGACGGCACAGAATGATAATCAAGAATCTGAGAACATGCCAGTATTTGATCATGGTGATTCAGATTCTGAGGGGGAGCAAATTCAGATTTCAAGTCAAACTATTCCAGTTAGTGAACAAGGTGCAAATCAGAATGTTACTAATCTGGAAGGCGAGGTAGATGTTCCAGGCGAGGTGATGCCGAGAACTCTTTCGTACCATCCAGAAGAGTTGATCATTGGAGAATTACAATCAGGCGTTCGCACTAGACGACAAATTGACCAAGGCCTTGTTTTTATTCTACAGTAGCTCCTTTACAAACTGAGTTTTCACTAAGTTGTTTTATTTCGCAGTTCGAACCGCGAACATACAAAGAGGCGCTAACTGAAGATTCTTGGGTCAATTCTATGCAAGAAGAGTTGAGTCAGTTTGAGAAGTTAGGTGTGTGGAAATTGGTAGACTTGCCTGATGGTCAAAGGAAGATAAACACCAAGTGGGTGTTCAAGTGCAAGAGAGATGATCGAGGGGTTGTTGTTCGTAACAAAGCTCGACTCGTAGTCCAGGGTTTCAGTCAGCAGGAGGGTATAGATTTTACCGAAGTGTATGCTCCAGTTGCTCGACTAGAAGCGATCAGAATCTTCCTAGCATTTGCATCTTGGAAAAATTTTAAAGTTTATCAGTTAGATGTAAAATCGGCGTTTCTCTACGGGGAGGTAAAAGAGGAGGTATATGTCGGACAGCCACCGGGCTTCACCGATCCAATCCATAAAGACAAGGTCTACTTGCTAGACAAAGCGCTGTATGGTTTACACCAGGCCCCGAGAGCTTGGTATGAGACTTTGTCTCAACACCTGCTAGCTAACAGCTTCATCCGTGGAAAAGTGGATGCCACTCTCTTCACCAAAGAGGTCGACAGACATCTTCTGATTGTTCAGATATACGTGGACGACATTATATTTGGGTCTACAAATGAAAATTTGTGCAAAGATTTTGAACAAGTTATGAAGCAGAAATTCGAAATGTCATCGATGGGTGAGCTGAAATTCTTCTTGGGACTACAAGTTGATCAACTGTCTAAGGGAATTTCCATACATCAAACGAAGTACGTTCATGATATCTTGGAGAAATTCGGGATGTCAGGTTCTACTCCAGCTGTCACCCCTTTAGCGACGAACCATGGGATAAACCCTGATCTCACCGGAGAGAAGGTAGATGAAATGTTATATCGTTCCATGATCGGATCGCTGATGTACTTGACTGCTTCAAGACCCGATATTATGTACCCAACTTGCCTCGCAGCAAGATTTCAATCTAACCCAAGAGCTTCGCATATGGTGATTGTGAAAAGGATATTACGCTACCTGAAAGGAACTCCATCATTGGGGTTGTGGTATCCAAAAGAAGGCGATTTCATTCCCGAAGGGTATTCCGATTCTGATTTTGGATGCTGTAAAGTTAACGCTAAATCAACAACAGCGGGGTGCCAGTTTTTTGGACCAAGATTGGTTACCTGGCAATGCAAAAAGCAGACCTCTGTGGCTCTATCCACATGTGAAGCGGAGTATGTATCTGCTAGCAGCTGCTGCTCACAGATCTTGTAGATCCAGCAACAGATGCGCGACTACGGTTTGCAATTTCTAAACACCCCTATCTTTGTTGATAATGAGGCAGAAATAAACATTACTAAAAATCCTGTTCATCACGCTAAAACGAAACACATTGAAATTCGGCATCACTTCATTCGCGATTGCTTCTAGAAGAAGTTGATACGAATTGAGAAAATCCACACTGATGAGCAAAAAGCTGATTTACATACCAAAGCTTTTGTTAAAACTCGTTTTCAATATTTGCTAAAACTGAACGATATGAAGCTTTTATCAGTATTGGAGGAAATTCTTTGCGTTGATGAAGGAGACATTGCAGATGATGCTGAGAAGCAATCTGCAATGGTTTGTCGATTTTTTACTTGTTTTGGTATTTAGGGGGAGTAGGGTAATATTTTCAGAAAATACATAAACAGTAAAAAATTTCAAAAATCCAAAAACATGAGATATTTTCAAAATCCAAAAACAGTAGAAAACCAGAAAAGAGCTTGTGTAAAAAGGGAAAATGATAGTACATCGGCTTGACAGTTACAGTATGCTAAAGAAATGGAAAGTTTAAATGCGTTAAACAGTCTTGCTGATGATGTGCCGATAGGTTTTTACACATTTAGTAGGTTTGTTCGGGATATAAACCTAAATCTTTACTTACTTATTTCGTGGGGAACACTACTTGGATATATAGGTAACCCCTGAAATCTTGTTTGAAAGATCCCTCTTTCTGAGATACTAGGTCTTTATACTCAGTGATATCTGGGGTATTATCTCGGGACTTCTGATTTTGCGGAAGCAATGGCCTAGTCCCCGGAGAATACTATATCGCTTGCTTGAAACATAGCGCCGCCCTCAGCAAAAATGATGAAACAATAAAATTGATAATCATTGCTGTTGTAAAAAAGATCCTCTAAAGGGGACCCACTAAAGTCGAACCGTCATCTCTCTGCTGAACGGAAGTTCTGACCTGAGCTCCCACGGTTTTGTAATTTAACCCCTTACAGATATCATCTGTGGTATACTCACCTGTAAGACTGAATATTGGGATCTGGATACGGGAGTATATTCAAGAGGTGGGACACATGAATAAGTTTAAGTTTCTAAAACACTTAATCCGTATCCTGGACAGATTGAAATGTGTGTGAGAATTTAAGTGGATCAGTATATCGACAATCTAAGTGAATTGTTTAATTCTGTGTATGTAATTAAAGCTTAACGGTACTTGTGACTTGTCTAATAGCTGATATGATTCCCTAACACGCTGACCAAAAATATGTTTGTAAATAGTTTACATTTACTGCATTTTAGTTCTGTATTTCATTTCTAGTTTAGAAACTTTTATTCAAAATCCAAAAAGATTTTACATTTCTGCTTTATTTTCCGACAAACCAAAGTGGAGAGTTGATCTTCAAATTCGAATTGAAGCAGATGCAGGAAGTTTCTGGGCTGGAGGATGAGTTTGGAGCTAATCATGTTAAAACTTGAAAAATTGAAAAGTCAAAACAAGTTCATTAATTTGAAACTTGTAAATTTTCAGAATATGATTGAAAGAAAAAATCAGTGTAAATTGTCTCAGATCAACCAAGGTCATTAAGTTGGACTTGGTAGACAAATTGAGTAATCAGGGTCATTAATTTGGATCTGAATACTTAAGTGGATTTCTAATACTGATAAATTCACTAATTGAGATTGAATGGTAAGTTTGGATTGAAACTGTTATTGTCATATATCTTATATTTAGGTAGAGATTGTGCAGGAAACAGGAATCAAGTTTCCCATGGCAAAGAAAATGTCAAAGTTTGAACCAGAATTCAAGTCCCAGCTTATTGTGAGGGAGAGTCTGTGAAAGGGGGAGTCAGAATTCTGGATCAACACTAAAAGGGGAGATTGATGATTAAAGTTTGAAGATAAAGATTGAAGGAAGCTTTTACAATGTCAAGACAATTTGGATAAAAAGACAATGACTAGAGACTCGACGCCGAATACTTCGTCAACATCCAAGGGGGAGTCTGTTGGTGCATCTAGTGTCTTTCAACTTCGTCTTAATCGAGTCTTATGTCTAGATAGGATAAACGAGCACACAACAGGGTCAAAATTAGGGTTTGTTTAAGTGTTAATGTGTTATTTCGCTTGAAAGTGACACAGATCAGTTCAAGCGAAATCAACATGTTGATTTCGCTTGAAATGGACAATGTCACATTCAAGCGAAATCAAAACATTATATATATGTGTGTGCTGTGTTCATTTGGAGCGGAATCTGATCATATGCTCTGAGTCGAGGTGCTGTCCGTTTGTCATTTGAACGTGTAAAAAGCTCAGGATTGATCAATAAAAGGATAATTAGAAAGGAACACGCTGTGTTAACATCTTTTACATTGATTCCGCCTTTGTACTTGATGATGAACTACTCATACTGACTATTTAGGGTCATCGAACGATCCAACACCATTTGCTGTCTCTACTAGACATTTTTGTGGGAGTTTAGTTAATGATTGGTTAAGAAGTTTGCAAAATGAAGTATTAATAAAACTTTGGTTAACACCAGAGTCAAATAATACTTTAGCAAAAACATCATTAACTAAAAACGTACCGGCAATCACATCCGGGATTATTTTGGCTTTTTCTGCAGTCAGAACAAATGCTCTAGCATTTTTGGTATTCTTGTTGTTTGTAGCTGGAGCTAATTTCGGACAGTTTGGTTTGATATGACCTTGTTCTCCACAGTTGTAGCATATCCTGTTGTTAGGTTTCTTCATGCAGTCTTCTTCCTTGTGTCCAGATATTTTATAGAAGTTGTAGTATATGGAGCATCTTCCAGAATGCTTCCTTTTGCAATACTTGCAATAGGGTGCAGAGGTAGAACCTACATTTTTCCCACGGTAAGAATTTCCAGAACGGAATTCTTGGGTAAGATTCTGGGTTAGGTTCCTCCTCTGTTCCTCTTCTTGTGTACGGACTAATTTATCTGTCAAGGTGTTTGCTAGTTCTACAGCTTCTTCTATGGTTTGGGGTCTAGCTGCCTTGACTACATGTCTAATTTCACTGATTAATCCCCAGATGTAACGGTAGATTAATACTGGTTCGGGTGATTCAAGGGTTGGCACTATTCGAGCATATTCAAAGAATAATGTAGTATAACCCTTACTATCTACCCCAGTCATCCTAAGGTTTAGGAACTTATTTGCTATCTGTTCCTTTTTATTGGGAGGGCAGAATTTCCTTTCCACCATGTTCTTAAATTCCTCCCATTCCATATTGTAAACCCTATCACTTCCCCTAGACTGGAGGATAGTGTTCCACCATTCTAAGGCTGAGTTCTTAAACATATTGGAAGCAAACATTATCTTATCCTCTTCCGAGCATTTGCTTATTCTTAAGACTGCCTCAGTCTTTTCTATCTAGCGTAGAGATGCAACGGCCCCTTCATTGCCCGAGAATTCCATTGGTTTACAAGACCAGAATTCTTTATAAGAACAACCATAAGACAAGGTTCTTCTTCTTTTGGGAATGGGCACTTGAAGTATGGGTCCATTGTTTACGCTGTGTTCAGGTTCAGTGGGTCGTTTACTATCACATTTACTTTTATTATCTGCTTCCTTATCTGTTTTGATAATATATGGCATCGCATCTATTATCCCTTGTGCCACTATGTGTTGCATGGCATTGTTATCCACATGGTTTCCATTATTGTTGTTGTTCGGGTTATCGTTATCCGGGTTATTGTTACTCTGGTTATTATTATTCTGGTTTTCCTGGTTTACTTCGTTGTCCATATGAATTTTAAACATTTGCCAATTATTAATATCACAAAATAATATTTTAAGGCAAACAATCACACAACACACATATTGGTCAAAAGCGTTGAGCATTGCGACCTACTCTTTCTTATATATTATACATCTAATACAAACTAAAACTGAAATCTAAAATTACAATACTATTATGCATCACTAACCACAAAGTAGTCTATACTACGATAGATTTATTATTATTATTATTATTATTAATTTTATTTTTATTTTTTTTCATACACACATATTATATATATATTATTATATTATTATTATTATCACAGTCACTGATATGGGTTCATCCAGAACTCCATATTATGCCCGTCGTACTTCCAGACGAGTCGTTCTCCAACCTGCTTCATTCTCTCGCTACTTTCTAAAATCTCTTATCCGAAAGTTCGGAGTTCTTGCACATTTTCTGCACACATTGGGGGTGCAGGTGCTGGTACTGAATCTGGGTAATGTGGCATGGGTTCTTCCTGAGGATACGGATTCTCTAAAATTTCCCTATTGTATTCATCATTATCGTAGTAGGGATCTAGAGGGTCCAGACCTGGGTAGGCTGCTAAGTTTGGCATGGGTTCGTCTGTTAGGTGGTAGTGTTGCACATAATCCCTATTGTCACACCCCCAAAATCCACCATGCGGAGTTCCACCGCTTGGAGGCGTGACGTGACCAGGATCGAGCCACCAATCATATTGAACAACGTAATCTTAGTAAGTAAAACCAATCACAATACAATTGGTGACCATAAGACAGTAACCAGTTTTAAGTTAACAGCGGAAGCATAAAACGGAAGTTTAAAACATAAGTTTGTAGTTCATTAGTTTAATGTCCAAAACATAGTTTATAAAGTTCAATTATTAAGTACGGGACATAACAGTCCGCATCCCACAACAACCTCCTCCTCGTGCAAGCTCCATAAGCATCTAGCGACCTGCAAGGCATGTAACAACGAGTCAACAACAAAGTTGAGTGAATTCACAGTTGGTTGTTTAGTTATAGTGTTCATGAATCATTTGATCATTTCGTAAACCAAGTATCTTAGTTATCTGTATCGCGGTTTCCCAAACATGTTTGCGATGATTAGTGGCCGGATCGCGGTTTCCAAAACATGTGTGCGATGATTAGTGGCCGTATCGCGGTTTCCCAAACATGTGTGCGAAGATTAGTGGGGGCTTCCCATGTGTCGACTAGTCGTGTTTGTACGTGCCCTTCTTGATCCAAGGACCGTAGCGAGTGTGAGTGTACGTAGATTTTACGTACGTGCCCTTCAATCCGAGAACGGTGAAAAGTAGTTTATTAGTAATGATATTACGAGTAGTTATTCAAATCCCATTCCCAACCCACCGGGAATCCCATGCCTTAGAAAGTGTGTGAACTCACCTCGGTTGCTCGGTTTGACTCTCAAAAGTAGCTAACAGTCAAGGTCGGTCAATCACGTCCTAGTACGATTACCACTTAGTTTATTAGTGACTTCAAATAGAACACAAAGTTCCTACACGTATCTATCACATAACATGCATCACTTTAACGGTTTATGCCCATATATACTTCCCATCCATTCCCCACTCAAAATCAAACATATGATAATGCACATAACATATATATAACATGTTAGATCATTCACAGATAGCATACTCGACATTCAGACACGCGAGTCACAACTTATGTCTTTTCAGCATTTATATTCAAAACCGGCTGTTTTCGGACATTTTAATAAAATAGTTAACTTATTCCAAAAATTCCCAAATTTTTACAGGATGTCTTAAACGTTCCATATTTTATTGTGTAAAAATATCGGGGTCCGGTTCATTACCAATATTTTATAAAAATTCACATTCCGGACTGAACTCAGATTTATATATTTCTGACCACAGTCCATGGAACAATTTATTAAAAATTCATTGAGTGTCCGATTTACAAAATTCCAGTGGGGTAATTACAAATGCATCGGTTTTCATCTACTGTACAAATTTCATGGTCTGATTCATCACAAAACTCAGGTTATGACTGAAAGCATGACACCCATTTATTGCTGTCAAAATTCAGCTTAAGCTGCTGTTACAAATTAACACTTTAAAAATAGTAAACGGAGTCCAAAAATTACGATTCCGGTGCCATTAGAACCGTATTTTATAATAACATATTTTAGATTCAAAATATCGGTTTTTCGTTGAATGTACGATCTGTTTACTGCCTGATGAAGTCGGCTGGAAATCATTACTCAGCTTGCTGTTTTGTGGTTTAAATGTTACTAAAACGTATTAACAAGTGTCCGAACAACGGGTTTATCAAAAGTTTGACGATCAAACATCATATATGCATTAACTAACCTTAAACCAACAAGTTTTCATCTTTATGTATCAATCATAAGTAAACTTTTTATATTTATCTATTTGTTCTTGACACTTTAGTGATTTTAAACATACTACACCCTTTGATCATAGAAACGAGATGAAACAAAATTAACAAGAGTGTAACAAAGGACTTACTACTAGCACGAAGGCTAGGGATGAACAAGTGAAGAAATGAGGTGCTTAATAGCAAATGAAGAAGGTCCTTGAGCTTCCGTTGCTTCCACACTTCCTAACTTAGCTTCTTACACCTCAAAATGAGCTTGGAATGCTTGAACCAAAAATGAAAATGGTGGTGTGTGAAGTAGGGTGTTTGGCCGAGAGTTTAATGAGGGAGAAGGAGGAGAAGTGTTGAGGTGATGAATGGTGAAAGGTGTAGTGTTCATATCTTCTTAAAGAATCCTTCCATATCTTACAATATCTTGACAAAATCAAATTGAATCTAAGTAATATCATTATAGATCTTGTAGGATTTTAGAAATCTTGGTGGGGACACTTCTTTGGTCCGTAAGTTTCATATGGGGGGGGGGGGTTAATTGTAACTTGCAAGATCTATATATCTCAAAGAAATCAAGGAAAGATCTTGTGAATCCAAAGAAATCTTATGAAAGATCTAGTAAGATTTTAAGGGATTATTGGCAAGATTATTATGGATTTGGCAAGATCTAGTAAATATTTGGTGGGCCACCCTCATGTGACCGTGTATAATATGGGGGGGGGGGGGGTAAAGTGCAACTTTCCAACTTCTAATTTTAATAACAAGTTAGTTTACAAGTGTAACTTTTAGGGACTTGTGTGCTATTATGTTATAAGGGGTGTTATGGTGTTCGGGGACCATAACTAGTTCAGAAATAATTAAACAATGTATTTGGCAAAAATTTAGTGTCCCGGGTAATGTCCGGTTGTTCGGTTGGATACTGTTCCGTTAAAGCGTTTAATTATTCCGTAGAGTGTCTTATATGTATATTTTTGTAACACAATTAATTCCTAACACTCAGGAAAGCATACCGGACCATTTAGTAATTTTTCTGTATACTACTAGTATGTTAACACGCACCTGAAAGTACAACACAGTAATCAGAGAGCAGTTAAATGATTCAGCACAGTCATCAAGCACTTTAATTATCATTAATAAATTGTACGGATACATGGAATTACGAGGGTTGTCACATTCTCCCCCTGTTAAGAAAATTTCGTCCCGAAATTTAGTGCGTGGTTACTGAGGAAGCTTAGTTAAGTTGCGTTGGTTTCCTGGTTTTCCTGGGGTGTCACATCATCCCCCCGTTGATTTGGAATTTCGTCCCGAAATTCTGCAGTAGCTTCAGCCTCAGTAGTGGTTGCGTTTTTCTTAAACAGTTGGGGATACATGAGTTTCATTTGGTCTTCTCGTTCACAGGTATACTCTGGGCCACGACAAGCATTCCAACGAACTCGAACCAGAGGTATCCAGGTACGCTTGAGGATCTTAACATCTCGATCCGTAATCTCTACTGGTTCCTCGACGAATCGCAGCTGGTCGTCGATTGTGAGTTCCTTGAGAGGAACTATGAGGGTCTCATCTGACAGACACTTCTATAGATTCGACACATGGAAAACATTGTGAACTCCGCTGAGTTCTTCAGGTAGATTCAACCTGTAGGCGACTTTGCCAATTTTCTCAATGATTTCGAACGGTCCGACATAACGCGGATTGAGTTTGCCTCGTTTGCCAAAGCGGACTACACCTTTCCAAGGTGAGACTTTGAGTAGCACTCGATCCCCAACCTGGAGCTCGAGTGGTTTTCTTCCTTTATCAACATAGCTTTTCTGACGGTCACGAGCTGCCGCCATTCGCTGTCGTATCTGAGCAATTCTCTCGGTGGTATCTACCACAAGTTCTGGGCCAGTGGTTTGGCTGTCACCAACTTCTGCCCAACAGAGAGGTGATCGGCATTTGCGTCCGTATAATGCCTCAAACGGAGCGGCTTGGATGCTGGTGTGGTAGCTGTTGTTATACGAAAACTCCACTAACGGGAGGTGCTTTTCCCAGCCGTTACCAAAATCGATTACACATGCCCTAAGCATGTCTTCAAGGGTCTGGATGGTGAGTTCAGATTGCCCATCCGTCTGTGGGTGATAAGCGGTGCTCATATCTAAACGTGAGCCAAAAGACTTGTGCATGGCTTGCCACAGTTCAGAAGTAAAACGCGCGTCACGATCAGAAACGATGGAGGTTGGCACTCCGTGCCTTGATACCACTTCCTTTAGAAAGATGTCCGCTAAAGTAGAAAACTTGTCGGTTTCCTTTATAGCCAAGAAGTGTGCCGACTTAGTCAAGCGATCCACTATCACCCAAATGGTATCATTTCCGCGTTGAGATCTAGGCAGGTCAGTAACGAAATCCATGGAAATTTGCTCCCATTTCCATTTCGGGATCTCTGGTTGTTGGAGTAGGCCTGATGGTTTCTGGTATTCGACCTTGACCCTAGAACAAGTCAAACATTTGCTAACGTAGGTTGCTATGTGGGCTTTCATACCGGGCCACCAATACGTAGTCTTGAGATCGTGGTACATCTTATCCGAACCAGGATGTACCGAATAACGAGACTTATGTGCTTCATCCATCACAAGTTCGCGTAAGTTTCCGTAAAGTGGAACCTAGATGCGCCCTGTTACATAGTAAGCGCCGTCTTCCTTTTGTTCTAGCCGCTGCCTTGATCCTCGTAAGGACTCAGCCTTGATGTTCTCTGCTTTCAATGCTTCGACCTGAGCATCACGAATTTGAGCAGGAAGACTAGATTGGATGGTAAGCTGTAACGCACGTACACGCTTAGGTATAGTATCCTTTCGACTGAGGGCATCGGCCACAACATTGGCCTTGCCTGGATGGTACTTGATCGCGCATTCGTAATCATTCAAGAGCTCGACCCATCGGCGTTGTCACATGTTTAACTCCTTTTGCTTGAAGATATGCTCGAGACTCCTGTGATCGGTGTAAATGGTGCACTTGGTACCGTACAGGTAATGTCTCCATATCTTAAGCGCGAAAACAACTGCTCCCAGCTCCAAGTCATGCGTAGTGTAGTTCTTTTCGTGAACTTTAAGTTGGCGTGATGCGTAGGCAATGACCTTGTCACGTTGCATCAACACGCAACCAAGGCCCTGAATGGATGCGTCACAATAAACTACAAAGTCGTCTGTGCCTTCAGGCAATGAGAGAATAGGGGCGCTATAAAGTCTACCCTTTAGGTGCTGAAATGCAGATTCTTGTGGCTCACCCCAACGGTAGGTGACTCCTTTCTGATTTAGTAAAGTGAGAGGTTGCGCAATCCTTGAGAAATCCTTGATAAATCGTCTGTAGTAGCCCGCCAGATCCAAGAATTGGCGGATTTCTGTTGGGGTGCGGGGTGCAGGCCAGTTCTTAATCGAGTCTACCTTAGATGGATCAACATGAATCCCATCCTTGTTCACCACGTGGCCAAGAAAATGGACTTCGCGAAGCCAGAAGTCACATTTCGAAAATTTGGCATACAGTTGCTCTGCTCGAAGAACTTCCAGCATCAGTCATAGATGCTGCTCGTGTTCCTCCTGACTCTTAGAATAGATCAGGATATCATCGATGAAAACTATGACAAACTTATCCAGGTAAGGTTTGCATACTCGGTTCATGAGATCCATGAAGACCGCTGGTGCGTTCGTCAATCCGAAAGGCATAACCAGAAACTCGTAATGGCCGTAACGAGTTCTGAATGCTGTTTTGGAGACGTCCTCGTCTCGGACTCTCAGTTGATGGTAACCCGATCTCAGATCAATCTTGGAGTAGTAGCTCGACCCTTGCAGCTGGTCGAATAAGTCATCAATGCGCGGGAGAGGATAACGATTCTTCACGGTCACCTTGTTGAGTTTGCGGTAATCTATGCACATACGGAAGGTACCGTCTTTTTTCTTTACAAATAACACTGGAGCTCCCCAGGGCGAAGAGCTTGGATGAATGAAACCCTTATCCAAGAGTTCTTGCAATTGTTTTGATAGTTCTTCCAGTTCTAACGGAGCTAGTCGATAAGGTGCACGAGCTATTGGTGCTGCTCCAGGAGCTAGCTCGATTTGGAATTCGACTTGTCGATGAGGCGGAAGACCAGGTAATTCCTCAGGAAATACCTCAGGAAAATCGCGCACTATTGGAATGTCTTCAATTCTCTTCTCTTCCGTTGATGTGTCAGTAACGAGTGCTAGAATGGCAGTGTGGCCCTTACACAAACACTTCTGGGCCTTTAAGGAAAGAGATAATGCCTACAACAGCACCACTCTTATCGCCCTGAATCACCAGAGGTTCTTCACCAGAACGAGGAATGCGGACGATTTTCTCCTTGCAACCAATCTCCGCTTGATGATGAGATAGCCAATCCATCCCAATAACGACGTCAAAACTACCCAGAACGATAGGAATAAGATCGATAGAGAAAGTCTGACCAGCTAAGACAAGGTTACAACCCTTAACTATGTGTGTGGCCTCGAGACTTTTACCGTTTGCCAGCTCTACCATGAGTTTGGTGTTCAAACGCGTTGGGGTGCGCTAACTTTTAACGACACATAACTAGCATCAGCACCTGAATCGAATAAAACAGTAACAAAGAAGTCATCTGGAAGAAACTTACCCATCACAACGCTGGGATCGTTCTTCGCGTCACCCTCAAGGTTTCAAGGAGTGATTACCAAGGATCGAGAGTCAAGCCTTCCAAACTCTCTATGCTAGAGGGTGTTCGTTTCAGTGTCTTCGCATGGAGAAGCGAGAACGAAATGTCACTGTGGTAAGAGAATGACGGTTTGGTCTAAGCAAATGGTAGAATTTAGACCTAACATAAATTAACAATCATGTGACGGTACAAAAGCTAGTGCAAGGATTCCGCATATTTAAGAAAAACTATCATGAAATTAAAGTACGTCTCTTGTAGTGTAAGGTGGGTCAGGTAGACGTATAAATTATCGTGTTCGACGGTGGGTTGAGTGATCCATATCTCCGTCCCCAAATGTCCTGAAGACTATTTCACCAGTAATGGTATTCATTCGCTGAGTTGGGTATACGAGAGAGTTAATAAACCATCCAACAGGGTAATAAGGTAGTCTTGTGATCGGTGAAAATCGTGGTATGGTTGTTGGCGTTTCGTTAAATCAGTTGCCAATCAAAGAAACAGGGAATTAATGAGGTTCATGCGAAGAATCGAGCGAAAACAGGGGTCCAACATTAACAGAAGAATTCAACCAAGTAATCTGCAGCTTAGAAGCAATTCTAGTAGTGAGGTGTGGCGGCATGACACAAAAAGGGAAGTTCGTTGCATCACGATCACGGAAGTATATCACTTGTCCAAAACAGAGTTTGGTTGGTAGGGTTGCGAGTTGCAAAGCGACGAACGTGTGTAACTGTGGCTGCTTCGTTTCTGGTAACGACGACCAGTGGGGATGATGAGGTTCGTCAGCAGGGATACGTGGGTATAGTTCTCCTAAACCCGTGTTCGTTTGCGCCAGTTCTGGTCTTCATGAATGTTGACGTACAAGCCGAATGTACGGAGGGTCAGATGGTGACGTCATGTCGAGATAAGCGTGTAAATAGATAGAATGCATAAACAGTTGTCGTAGCGGAGTGACGAGAAATCAGAAAAGAATTTGACCACCACTTGTCAAATTTCAAGTAAACAATTGCGTGTCATAAAGAACGCAGTAGGGCTAATAGACAGCATGCTACTACCCTAAATAAACACGCAATAAACACCACTCCAGACAAAAGTAATCTAGCAAGTAAGAAATATAAACGTAAATCATACCACCTAGTGTGTTGAGCCTTGCACGTGGAGCGAAGCGTCGTTGTGGATCGTTGAGCACTGTACAGGTTATAGTCTGGTTTTGTCAAAAAACTTTTCCCTTATTAAAACCAAGTTCACTATAACCAATGGCTCTGATACCAATCTGTCACACCCCCAAAATCCACCATGCGGAGTTCCACCGCTTGGAGGCGTGACGTGACCAGGATCGAGCCACCAATCATATTGAACAACATAATCTTAGTAAGTAAAACCAATCACAATACAATTGGTGACCATAAGACAGTAACCAGTTTTAAGTTAACAGCGGAAGCATAAAACGGAAGTTTAAAACATAAGTTTGTAGTTCATAAGTTTGTAGTTCATAAGTTTAATGTCCAAAACATAGTTTATAAAGTTCAATTATTAAGTACGGGACATAACAGTCCGCATCCCACAACAACCTCCTCCTCGTGCAAGCTCCATAAGCATCTAGCGACCTACAAGGCATGTAACAACGAGTCAACAACAAAGTTGAGTGAATTCACAGTTGGTTGTTTAGTTATAGTGTTCATGAATCATTTGATCATTTCGTAAACCAAGTATCTTAGTTATCTGTATCGCGGTTTCCCAAACATGTTTGCGATGATTAGTGGCCGGATCGCGGTTTCCAAAACATGTGTGCGATGATTAGTGGCCGTATCGCGGTTTCCCAAACATGTGTGCGAAGATTAGTGGGGGCTTCCCATGTGTCGACTAGTCGTGTTTGTACGTGCCCTTCTTGATCCAAGGACCGTAGCGAGTGTGAGTGTACGTAGGTTTTACGTACGTGCCCTTCAATCCGAGGACGGTGAAAAGTAGTTTAATAGTAATGATATTACGAGTAGTTATTCAAATCCCATTCCCAACCCACCGGGAATCCCATGCCTTAGAAAGTGTGTGAACTCACCTCGGTTGCTCGGTTTGACTCTCAAAAGTAGCTAACAGTCAAGGTCGGTCAATCACGTCCTAGTACGATTACCACTTAGTTTATAGTGACTTCAAATAGAACACAAAGTTCCTACACGTATCTATCACATAACATGCATCACTTTAACGGTTTATGCCCATATATACTTCCCATCCATTCCCCACTCAAAATCAAACATACGATAATGCACATAACATATATATAACATGTTAGATCATTCACAGATAGCATACTCGACATTTAGACACACGAGTCACAACTTATGTCTTTTCAGCATTTATATTCAAAACCGGCTGTTTTCGGACATTTTAATAAAATAGTTAAATTATTCCAAAAATTCCCAAATTTTTACAGGATGTCTTAAACGTTCCATATTTTATTGTGTAAAAATATCGGGGTCCGGTTCATTACCAATATTGTATAAAAATTCATATTCCGGACTGAACTCAGATTTATATATTTCTGACCACAGTCCATGGAACAATTTATTAAAAATTCATCGAGTGTCCGATTTACGAAATTCCAGTGGGGTAATTACAAATGCATCGGTTGTCATCTACTTTACAAATTTCATGGTCCGATTAATCACAAAACTCAGGTTATGACTGAAAGCATGACACCCATTTATTGCTGTCAAAATTCAGCTTAAGCTGCTGTTACAAATTAACACTTTAAAAATAGTAAACGGAGTCCAAAAATTACGATTCCGGTGCCATTAGAACCGTATTTTATAATAACATATTTTAGATTCAAAATATCGGTTTTCCGTTGAATGTACGACCTGTTTACAGCCTGATGAAGTCGGCTGGAAATCATTACTCAGCTTGCTGTTTTGTGGTTTAAATGTTACTAAAACGTATTAACAAGTGTCCGAACAACGGGTTTATCAAAATTTTGACGATCAAACATCATATATGCATTAACTAACCTTAAACCAACAAGTTTTCATCTTTATGTATCAATCATAAGTAAACTTTTTATATTTATCTATTTGTTCTTGACACTTTAGTGATTTTAAACATACTACGCCCTTTGATCATAGAAACGAGATGAAACAAAATTAACAAGAGTGTAACAAAGGACTTACTATTAGCACCAAGGCTAGGGATGAACAAGTGAAGAAATGAGGTGGTTAATAGCAAATGAAGAAGGTCCTTGAGCTTCCGTTGCTTCCACACTTCCTAACTTAGCTTCTTACACCTCAAAATGAGCTTGGAATGCTTGAACCAAAAATGAAAATGGTGGTGTGTGAAGTAGGGTGTTTGGCCGAGAGTTTAATGAGGGAGAAGGAGGAGAAGTGTTGAGGTGATGAATGGTGAAAGGTGTAGTGTTCATATCTTCTTAAAGAATCCTTCCATATCTTACAATATCTTGACAAAATCAAATTAAATCTAAGTAATATCATTATAGATCTTGTAGGATTTTAGAAATCTTGGTGGGGACACTTCTTTGGCCCGCAAGTTTCATATGAGGGGGGGGGGGTTAATTGTAACTTGCAAGATCTATATATCTCAAAGAAATCAAGGAAAGATCTTGTGAATCCAAAGAAATCTTATGAAAGATCTAGTAAGATTTTAAGGGATTATTGGCAAGATTATTATGGATTTGGCAAGATCTAGTAAATATTTGGTGGGCCACCCTCATGTGACCGTGTATAATATGGGGGGGGGGGGTAAAGTGCAACTTTCCAACTTCTAATTTTAATAACAAGTTAGTTTACAAGTGTAACTTTTAGGGACTTGTGTGCTATTATGTTATTAGGGGTGTTATGGTGTTCGGGGACCATAACTAGTTCAGAAATAATTAAACAATGTATTTGGCAAAAATTTAGTGTCCCGGGTAATGTCCGGTTGTTCGGTTGGATACTGTTCCGTTAAAGCGTTTAATTATTCCGTAGAGTGTCTTATATGTATATGTTTGTAACACAATTAATTCCTAACACTTAGGAAAGCATACCGGACTATTTAGTAATTTTTCTGTATACTACTAGTATGTTAACACGCACCTGTAAGTACAACACAGTAATCAGAGAGCAGTTAAATGATTCAGCACAGTCATCAAGCACTTTAATTATCATTAATAAATTGTACGGATACATGGAATTACGAGGGTTGTCACACCTATGATCATCAAACCACGGGTCATAGTCTGGTTCTAAGGGATTGGGTGCTGATACCCTAGGTATCTCCTCTGGGTTAAAATCATGCATTTGGACTTGGTTTTCTGGGTTGTTTTCAATCTCCATTGGCTGCGTGGGAAACAAGGGTAATGGTTGAGGGGCTACTAGTTGCTCCAAGTTTGGGTCGGTAGTTGTGGTTGCTAAGATATGGAAGTTTGCTAAACCCCTATTAAGCATGTCTTGGGTGTGGGCATCTGTTTCTCTTTTAGCGGCTGCTAGAACACGCTGCTGTTGTAACTTTTTCATTCTCTTCCTACGCTCATGTGCTCCCCTACTGAACCATCCTCTCTTTTTAGGAGGGAATGACTCTTTAGACTGAGTCTTAAACACGAATATCCCATCTTCATTGTCAGCTGAATACCCTAAGAGGGCAGGCTGTGAAGAGGTGCCTTCGCTCCTAGGTGTGCCGGACAACTGACGATAAGCGTCGGAGGGTCCTTGATCGCTCATACTGTAAACTAACAAATAGTCAAATAACACACAACAATAAAATACAGATATGCACGTATTTCCGTGATTAATTTCCTAACAATTTGAATAAGATCTTGGTGTCACCAGAACACTTCTGTGGCTGAATCAGTGGCTTAGCTCTGATACCACCTTCTGTCGCAACCCCCGTCCGCTATCTGTCCCGGGAACGGGCGGCCGCGAAACCAGTTTTAGTGGTATCGGTGTTTATCATTTTGGCTGCAGAAATTACATCAGGACCGTAGTTAGGAAATATTTTATCAGAGTAAACACCACATTTTTATAATATTAAACACATGAGAAAATCCCAAGTTCCAAGTACACACATTTTTATTGGGATAAAACCCTATTTTATTGAATAAAACATCTTCTTTTATTTAGGTAACTTTTATAGCCACTTTTCCAAGCCTTCAGTGCTGTCCAACTGGCTTCTAGTTGACTTTCACATTTTTTGACCTGAAACGCGTTTAAAAACATTTTGTCAGTGGGAAATACTGGTGAGTGAATCCCAGTTTAATCAAGAAGAGTTTTATCTGTTAACAGTATTGAGAGCTATTACAATGTTTATATCTACACAATTACTCATTCAGTATTGTCAATCCTGACTAGTGGGTCATATTCCACATTGGCTAACTCTTTGTCCAATGGTAACGTGTTCCACATTTTGTATACAAAACCCCAACATACCGGCAGTAATTGAAGAATTACAAAGACTCAATCACTGCTTAATCGCATTGTAAAATATTTAAGGTTTTGTAAAAACAGTTTACAAAAAGGAGATTACTCACATTGCTGTCTTAGGTTTTCCTTTAAGGATTTCCTGGTGATTATCTATAAATTATTCAAATGCACACGCGTTAGTATAATAACCCAATATTTGCATTAGTAATACCCTCCCCGAGACGGCATTCCAATAACTACGTCAGACAGAACCACGACAGCCATTACGGAACCCTGGATCAATCGGGCAACATATCTAATACGTAACCGGGGTTATAATAGTTACAACGGGGCAGAACTTCGTTAATTAGGGGGTATTGTGTCCGGAAATTACTTTAACTCTATAGAAATCCGAGAGAGAAAGAAGGGAATGAGCGAGTTCGACTGAAGACTGAAGGCCTCTATTTATAGGTGACCTTTCGGCTTCTCTCGCGGCCCGTGTAGACTACACAGGGGTCCTTCGCGGCCCGCGTAGTAGGTGTGTAGGGCTTAGCTTCGTCGATTCAACAAACTAGCTTCTTCGGGTGGCCTGCCACCTGGCGGGCTAGGGTTTTGCCTGGTGGCACTAGGTCGTGGCCCGCGTAGGAAGTAGCCAAAGGCTACGCGCCCCGCGACAGCCCTTTGAAATTTGTTTTTAATTAAATTTCATAAAAATAAAGGTATTCAGGGTCAGTTTTCGCATACGGGGTGTAATTTAGGACATATAGAGACATTTTAAATATATTAGGGGTGTCGAAAATTATTTAGGAGGGTTGTTATATGAATCAAGCCTATATTTTTAAGGTTGATGTCAATTAACTTTTACTACCTAACCTTAAGTGTCAAAATGATACCCAACTTTTTCTAACTTGTCTCGAGACTTAAATTTATGTATTCTAAAAATATTCATATGTGATTGAAATATATATCCAACAAATGTTAAGATACAAAATAAAAAAGAAAAAAAAAGTAGGCAGGGGCATCATCTTGATAAGATCAAAACTTCGTGTAACTTCGGAACCATGAAATGTGCATGACCTATAATTATTTACTTCTAAATTCTAATCTTTTCACTTTATAACCGTTTTATGGCTCAAATACTCAACATTATAATACAATTTATTATAAAACAGTTATTTTAATCTCATAATCATATGCTCTTTTATTATATTCGTTCTGATAGTCAAGTCAATGTACACGTGTTTATTCAGTTCTTATAATTCTTTGTCCAAACTATATAACGAGTAATTGCCTAATATATTTTTTATTTGATGTAAAAAATAATGATTAATATTTTTTTATGCTAAATAACGATTAGTAGTAATTTCCAAAAAAAATAAAATAACGATTAGTAGTATTGTTTGATCTAAACTAATAAAATGGTATTTAATTAGATGATATGGGCTAAGCTAGTGTGAGGCCAGTTCACTTGATAAAGACACATAACTCTTATATGGGAAATCTTAGGTTTAAATCTATGCAACGACATTGTCTAATGTGACATATTTTCTTAAATTTGTAGAGAGACGGTGACAATGTTGGATTTTAAATTTTTATATCTTAAAAGTAGCCACATTCCATATAATAATATTGTTTTTCATGAATGACAATGTTATGCCGGATGAGACGATGAGACTGTAGAGAACGATAATAGTGAGAGCAGGAGACAATGGAGCGATGAGTAGATTGTTCGAGTGAAAGACTGTCACTTAGCGGTCTAGCGTTAATTTTTGATTTAGTCTTAAATTTTGCATTGGGCCGATTTAGGTAAAATACGTATAAATAAATAATTGCATATTTGTATACGCTGGTTTAAAGTCTAATAAAGTAGTACATATTAAACTATAAATTAATTTATATTTGTGTGTACATACACATATGCAAAATTAAACAAAACTAATTCCAGTCAAATCGAGCCGAGTCAACCTTTGCTTGTGTTTGGCTCGTTTTATAAACCGAATCAAGCCAAAAATCAAACTGATATCTTCCGAACATTTTTTGAACGAGTGGCGAACGGTTTGAAATACAGCACCGATTCATGATCTCTACACATCTGCATCACATATATGCATTGACGAAGTGGGTCTACACCGATTACTCCATCTTACTTAATTTGGATGCTTAATTTCACACGTATTCCGAAAATAGAAGTTGGTTGTTAGATGTTCTACTACTAATATTATCAATGCTGGTTGTTAGATGTTCTACTACTAATATTATCCAATCTTATCATTTACACTTTACTGTTAAAGTTCCACAATCATCCATCCTTAAAAAAACAGTCGGTTTTCTACTTTTGTTTGCTTTCACGAGGCTTGATAATTACAGTTCCGATTAATCCTCTTCTATAAGTTAATATTTCATCATGTTCCACTTGATATTGAAGTTGAAATATTACTGAAACTTTAATTTTGTTAGGAGAAATGAAGTGTTTAATGTTTATGGAGATGCTGCTTATTATTATACTAATAGTTTTGTTGTATGATCATGATGTTATGGGTAAAGAGTGTACCAACATTCCCACACAGCTTTCGTCGCATACTTTCCGATACAAGTTATTGAATTCCAACAACAAGACTTGGAAACAAGAAATGTATTATGATTCTTCTGACCATTTGACTCCAACCGATGAGTCTGCGTGGGCCGGTTTACTTCCGAAGAGGAGTTTGAAACAAGATGAATTCAGTTGGAGGATGATGTATAGGAAGGTTAAGAATCCGGGTGCTGCTGGTGAGTTTTTGAATGAATTGCCTTTGAGTGATGTGAGGTTGGATTTGGATTCGATTTATGGTCAAGCTCAACGAACGAATTTGGAGTATCTTTTGATGTTGGATGTTGATAGATTGGTTTACAGCTTTAGAGTCACATCTGGTTTGCCAACTGTTGGAAAAGCGTACGGAGGCTGGGAGTCCCCGCGTCAGGAGCTTCGTGGTCATTTCGTCGGTTGGTTTACTTTCTTAATCTTGACTTGATGTTGCTTGTTAGAAATATCTTATATGTTTGTGTAATGAAACCATAATTTATCAATTCAGTATGATTTCAGCCTTGTTTGGTAATAGTAGATAGCGAGAATAATGTGTTTGAAAGTTTAGTGTAACTGAAATTAAACAATGGATGAAATGTTTTTTTTTTTTTTTTTTTTTTTTTTTGTAAATTTTGGGTAGGTTAAGACTTAAGACTATGTTTATGGTTTATAACTATCATTAACTGAGTGTCTCTGACCTTAACATGTATTGAGAATTTGAAGGGCATTACTTAAGTGCTTCGGCTCAAATGTGGGCTAGCACCGGTAATACTACTCTAAAAAAGAAGATGACAGCAGTGGTGTCGTCGCTTGCTGCGTGTCAAGATAAGATAGGCACAGGGTATCTTTCTGCTTTCCCGACTGAATTTTTTGATCGTTTTGAAGCTATCAAACGAGTTTGGGCTCCTTATTACACTATTCACAAGGTAAAAATTAAAAAAAAAAATGTTGTTTTGACCCGTGCTAAAATAATCTGTTTCAACCCGAATTTATTTTGGCCCATTACCCTACCGGCACAGCCACTTCTAAAATATTTGTCAACTATTCAACTAAAGGTAGTTCATATGTTTCATGTAACTGACAGATAATGGCTGGTCTAGTGGATCAGTATGTTTTGGCTGGGAATAGTCAAGCTCTAAAGATGGTGACAAAGATGGCCAACTATTTCTGCAGGCGTGTACAAAACGTGATTACTCGTTACACTATTGAAAGGCATTGGTTATCACTTAATGAAGAAATCGGTGGAATGAATGATGTGCTTTACAGGCTATACACAATCACCGTATGTTAAAACTTTTAAATCATGTACCCCTTTATATTATATATACTATGTAGAACCATGTTTCTTAACTTATAATTTTTATTATTATACATTTATGACTGTCTATATATTGGGATTTCCTGTTGCTACATAACGGTTCTTATGTGCATCCAGGGAGACACGAAGCATCTGTGGTTGGCTCACCTTTTTGATAAACCCTGCTTCCTTGGCCTGCTAGCTATGAAGGTAACCATATGTGGTTGTCTCGCAGTTCTCAACATATTATATGTTATGATGTTAGTGTTAAACGATGCAACTTTAATTCATTTTATTTTCGGTGCATGTGTTACCTATCTCATCTTAAACCAAATGTAGGCCGATGACATATCTGGTTATCATGCCAATACACATATTCCAATCGTTATTGGAGCTCAAAGGGGGTATGAAGTTACTGGTGATCCTTTGTATAAGGTATGGTTTTAAATTTCTGTCCCCTTGAAAACACATTATTAAAATTACCCACTGAGTGATACACAAAGTCCACTTTGACCATATGACCCCATACAAAATTGGGACATATATGTGACTGCTTTCATATGATTTGCTTTCCAGGAAATCGCGACATTTTTCATGGATATCGTCAATTCTTCCCATATGTATTCTACAGGAGGCACATCAGTCCGCGAGTTCTGGTAGCAATATTATATTTATATAGCATTCTGATTGATAATGCTTTTGACTTTTTATCTAACAATATATTGTTGGTGTTCTCAGGTCGGAACCGAAGAGACTTGCAACCACCATACACACAGAGAACGAAGAATCGTGTACTACCTACAACATGCTAAAGGTGTATGTTGATATTATATTTAAATCTACACATTATTGTATTCACAAGATCCATTTTGATTATCTGATGTCATTTTTTATTATTAACAGTTTTTTTAAGTATTCGATCTTGTACACAGGTCTCGCGTAACCTGTTCAGATGGACTAAAGAAATGGCGTACGCAGATTATTATGAACGAGCATTAACTAATAGTGTCCTAAGCATTCAAAGAGGGAAGGAACCTGGAGTTATGATATATATGCTGCCGTTAGCCCCCGGATCATCAAAAGCTAAAGGGTTTCATAAATGGGGTTCAAAGTTTAATGATTTCTGGTGCTGTTACGGAACAGGTTTGTAATTTTAGTTATTATAGTTAGTTAGCATCAACATGCTTATGTGTGGGTCTCATTCATATGAAATAAAGGTGTAACATCTATGTTTTTTTATTTATTTAAAATGGTTTTTAGGGATTGAATCGTTTTCGAAACTGGGCGATTCAATCTACTTTGAAGAAGCAAGAAACGTAGAAGCAGGGAACGGTCATGGGCTTTACATCATTCAATACATATCAAGCTCAGCTGACTGGAAATCTGGGCAGGTTTTTCTTGCTCAGAAAGTCGAGCCTGCGGTGTCTTCGGATCCACACCTTCGAGTGACGGTGATGATCACTTCAAAGAAGGTATGCATACCATCACATATATGTGTACTAACATATGTTTGATCTTTGTTTATTTATGTGGGAAAACTGCAAATTTGAGTTTGCGAAACACACATATAAACCATTCTTTATGGGCATGCACAAAGGTGTCAGTTTCGGCCCATTTACTTATGCATGGGTCGATTAAGCTTATGTTTTTATCTCAAATGAGTCAAAAAGATATTTTTAGAGAAAACGAGTGAAGTTGCCAAAAGTTTGATAACGTGTATAACCTCCTAATCGGTTTATTCGAAGAGTTAGATCATTAACGTAACAATATTGATTTTCGCCCACACTCGTCAGCAAGGAGCTTCATCTACCTTGAAGTTTAGAATACCATTTTGGACAACCTCAAATGCAAAAGCGTTCCTTAACGGCCAAGCTATCCCTCTAACAGCTCCAGGTATGAATCTTTGAATCAAAAGATAGAAATTAAAAAAATCTAAAGCCACCATTGCAGAGTTCATAACGTCGATTCCGTGCAGGTACTTTCCTATCTGTCACAAAACAATGGAGTTCAAATGACATAATTAACCTTGATCTGCCCATAACTCTTAGGATGGAGGCTATCCAAGGTATCATCATCTTTATATCTTTTTCGACCGAATATTTTCCAATAGATTGTGCTTTAGGGGTGTAAACAAGCCCAGGGGCTTGAGAGATACTCGGGACCGGCTCGGTTAAAAGCTCGAATGAGCCAAGCCCAAGCTCGAGCCTAAAATATAGTTTGTTTAGTTATCGAGCCCGGAGCCCAGACAAAATTTTAGTTTTTTTATACATATTGAAATGATAATGATGATTATAATCCAATCCTAAAAAGCCCATGTCAGTTACAACTTAGGCCCATATGATTTGAACTAATAACATTAGTGAGCCGAGCTCGACCCGAGCTTTGGCTGTTTTAGCAATATCGAAGCGAGCTCGAGCCGAGATTTTAGCTTGTTTGAGATTGTTCTCAAAATAGCTCGAGCCAAGCTTGGGTTTTACTCGCGAGCTGAGCTCGAGCTCAAATAAGTAGACTCGAACCCAGTCGAGCTCGAGCTTCATAAAAACATGACGAGCTGAGTTCGAGCCTGGGCTTTGCCTGGCTCGTTTACACTCCTAATTGTGCTCAAATCTAACTTTTGAATAAATACTTTTTTCAGATGATCGGCCCGAATATGCTTCACTCCATGCAATCTTATACGGTCCATATCTTCTCGTTGGACTAACCGTTGACGACTTTGATTTGCAACCCGACTCATCTTCACTTTCAGACTGGATAGTTCCAGTTCCTCAACAGTTCAATTCACAGTTAATTTCTCTATCTCAGAAAACCGGTCACTCAACTTTAGCCCTCTCACACATTAACAACACGATAACAATGCAGAAATTCCCCAAGCCCGGTTCAAACTCTTCTGTATTCGCAACCTTTAGACTCGTATTCACCGAACAACAAGACATGTTTTCACAAGCTGTCATGTTGGAACCATACAGTCTTCCTGGTTCTTTTCTGGTACACCAAGGAAGAGGCAACAGTCTCGCGGTTGACAGTTATTCTGTTACGTATAATTCAGTTTTCTATATGGTTAATGGTGATGATGGAACAGTTCAACTGGAAGCTCAAAGTGAGGAAGGTTGCTTTGTTTGGAATGCTGGTGGAGTGGTGAAGCTGGAGTGCGATTATGGTGGATCGGATGATGAGTTTTTGAAAGCGACGAGTTTTGTGGTTCGGGATGGGATCAGCCAGTATGATCCTGTTAGTTTTGTGGCTAAAGGGTTGAGGAGGAATTTTCTTTTGCAACCATTGTTTAGTTTGAGAGATGAACATTACACAGTCTACTTCAACATTATTAATCAATAGGAATGATGAATGAAATGAATAAAAATTTACTGGGTTTAAGAGAAAATTGATTTTATAAATAGAATGTTAGTTATTGCTACAACGACATTGTTGAAATATAAAACATGGGGTATGGTGAGGATAGTCCTCAAAGTAACCATCCGTCACATAGGCGCCACATAAGCATAGGTGGAGGACCATCTCTTTGGAGACTATCCAAGGGTGTGGTGGATAGTCCTCCCCTATTTTTTATTATTATTTTTTTGCCATATTAATTAAAACAAAGTAAATAAAAATAAAAAAGTTAAATTTAAATAAAAACCTAAAGTTACATTAAAAAAAAAAAAAATCCTAAAGCTATGTTAAAAAAAGAAAAACAAACCTAAAGTTACATTAAAAAAAAACTAAAGTTACATTAAAAAAAGCCTAAAGTTACAAATAAATAAAAAAACTACACGTTGTTTTCTCTGAGATTCCAAATGTGATCGATCAAGTCCGATTGAAGATTGGCATGTGTGAAATCGTTATGTAACGAGAACCTGTTTAAATCTTGTTGTTCTCGCTAACCGGAACATTATTCTGCTCCACCGCATTCTCGTCATACTCACAAATTGCATGTCCTTCGTCTTCGAGGATCATGTTATGCAGCATAACACAAACATACATACAGTATCGCAACATTTTGGGTGTAAAAGCGCGTGCTTGGTTTTCAATAATATGCCATCTTTGTTGGAGAACCCCAAAACACCGTTCAATATCTTTTCTAGCCGCTTTTTGAAACTTGGCAAATTTCTTTCTTTTTTCATCTGGAGGATGCCTAACCGTTTTAACAATTATAGAATATTGTGGGTATATTCCATCGACAAGATAATACCCGCGTCTGTACTCCACTCCCGAAACCGTAAACCTCGTATCAGGACCGATCCCTTTTATAACTTCGTCAAAAACATCAGAATTTTGTAGAACGTTGATGTCGTTATTCGAACCAGGAATCCCAAAGAAAGCATGCTAAATCCATAGGTCTTGAGACGCAACAACTTCTAGAATTATTGTTGGATGTCCCTGATCGCCTCGTGTATACATTCCTCGCCAAGCGGTAGGACAATTCCGCCATGGCCAATGCATGCAATCAATGCTCCCGAGCATGCCTGGAAAACCGTGCCTTGCTTGGTGGTGTTGATACAATTTGGACGTCATTGTAATTCGGTTTTCGCAAATATTTTTGGCTGTAGAGCCTTACCACAAAGTTGCAAAACTTGTATAAACATTCTCTAGCAGTTCTTTCGGACACCTTTAAGTATTCGTCCCAAGTATCGGCTGCCGTCCCATAAGCTAGTTGACGAATCGCCGCAATGCATTTCTGTAAGGTGGTGAAGCCCATTTTGCCTCTAGCATCGGGTCGCAAGGTAAAAAACGGTGATAAGCGGCTAAATCGTCGGCTATACGTAAGAAAAGTCGACGACTCATTCTGAAACGGCGTCTAAAAATAGCATCCGAGTACAACGGCTCGTCGGCAAAGTAATCGGCGAATAATCTTTGGTGAGCACCTACAAGATAAAAAAAATATATATAGAACTTATAATTAAATATATAATGCAACGCTATAAAAATATAAGACTAAAAACATAAAAATAAAAATATAAGAATAAAAATATAACTAACTTTCTCGGTCTCGCTCGATGTGTGGGTTCCTGTTTCGTGGTTGTGACGAAAGCTCCTCCTCCTCTTCTTCTTCCAAAATTAGTTGTGTCGCCTCTACCACCTTGTTTATAAAATATTTTACGACTTCCATGGTGTCCGTCGAACCCGATGAAGAGGAAGATAACATGGTGTATTTTTTAGAGAAGATTATTTGAGAATATGGGTGAATTTTTGTATAAAAATGGTGTGTAAAGAGAGTTGTTTGGAGAAAGTGGGTGATTTTTTGTATAAAAATGGTTAAATGTGTGGGTATTTATATAGGTTTTAAATTAAATGAATTTGTTTTTTTTTTAAAGTAGCCGTTGTAACGGCATGATTGAAGGGGCCCACCAAAATTTGGCTCGTCTCCATCGTCGGGGAGAGGCCGCTTGAGACGCGACGGGACACATGGGGCCGGTGTGGGACAACCCGGGACGTGGGCGACGGACCGGGGATGTACCCCATACCCTTTGGTCTAAGATTTTATATTGGTGTGAACTAGTTTATAGAATCGCGTATTACACGTGTTGAATATAGACAATATGTTACGTAAACCATGTAACGCATAGGCTATAACATAGTGACTTAGATAATAATAATAATAATAATAATAATAATAATAATAATAATAATAATAATAATAATAATAATAATAGCAATAACAATTTTTCTCATTTGTTCCTAAGTTTTGCATTTTTTTTTTGTCATTTTCATCCAGTCCATTAACTTCATTAAAAATACCAGTTTAATGAGGGACATTTTTGTCTTTTTACTTATTTAATTTATTGTTTTTGTAATCCAAATAAAACTCACCCCATTAATTTTATCATCGCTCAAATATAAACTTAATCATTGTTGATATTAAATTACAAAAATAAATTAAAAATCTAAATTATATACCATATTCGTTTTTGTAAGTTTATTGGCATGGCGGTATAAAATTCGTTGAGTAAAGAGTTATATTCGCAATAAACTTTTTTTTTTGTATCGGACACCACATCTATTATGTAATAATAATAATAATAATAATAATAATAATAATAATAATAATAATAATAATAATAATATATTGCTAAATTAAGAGATACCTGTGTGTAGTTATTCGCAAACAAATTACTTGGTTGGATTAGACAATCTAGGTCTACAAGTATATAACCTAATTTAGTTTGATCAGCAATGATTAAAAAAATAAAATTTAATATCACATATGAAAATAAAAACAAATAAATAAAATACTACAATACTATAAGATAAATACTTTACGTATTAATCTATACTTATTTAGATTAATAAATTGGATATATTAATATGATATAATGACAATATGTATATATTTGTTGTTGTGTATAAATTAATAAATTGTATATTAATATTTGTTGTTGTGTATAAACTAATAAATTGTATATTAATCCAATACTAATAAAAGAATCCAATAAATGTCACATGGCATTTTCTTATTTTATAAAATCCAATTAATGTCACATGGCATTGTCTTATTAATTCATTAATAATATATTAATTATGTTATTATATAATATCTAATTCTAATTTATGATTAAATAAATACATAAATGATCTATAGTTAAAACATATTATTTTAGTACTTCTTAAAATAAAAGAGTTTAAAATACAAAAAAAAAAAACTTATAAGATCATATATAAAATTGATGTATGAGTTTTTCTAACGTTTAAATAAAAGCTAAAAAAGAGCAACTAACCGGGAGGACATCTTGCAAAAAGACTACAATTTATTGAACTTTGTTTTAAAATTATAGACGAGAGAATTTAATGTTTTGAAGAGAATGCGATGTGGCATTAACATGATTCTTTTATTAGTACTAGCAGTAAGACCCGTGTGCAAACACGGGTCGTTTCTTAGAAAACCATGCATAACACATATTGATAGAACAAGAGATACATGTATAGATATTGTACCAAAACGTGTTATCTATTATAGCTAAAAGACAACTATAAACATAGATTATTGGTTAATATATCAGTTACATACAATTATTTCCATTCTCTTATCCAAAAAAACGCATATCCACCCATTGACAATTTACTTGTATACCCAAAAAGACAATGTAAACTGTTTATAGACATAGGTACATATAAAAGATGTCTAACAAAACTTAATAGAATTTGAATACAACTTAAGGTTCAAAAAAGCGCATATCCACCCCATCAGCAGACTTTAGAAATCAGCAGATCTTTATTCTCTCATCAACCTTTCCCGGATTTGCCCTTTGAATTGGAGCTCAAAATCCAAGGAATCAGTATCATCTTCATCCTTATCAAGCTGAAGGTTAAAAAGATCTTGGATGTCAACTGGATTCAGACCAAGTGCATTCTCCCTTGATATCTTTTCAATACTACCATCAGACTTCATCAAAGTCAACTGATGGGTTTGTTTGTCAGACTTCCACTTTAGTATTTTTGGGTCTGATGAGTTTCTTGGGAGAAGTTTTATTTGAGAGGAGTTTGGCTATTGAGGCCTGCTTGCCAATTTCTGAAGTGTTTGAGCAACTTGAGCTTGTAATTGCAACGAAGCATCATCTAATCCATATCGTAACTGATTTCTGATAGACTCTTTTCTGTACTCAGCTTCTCTCTTTTCATCTTCCTCATCCATCAGTTGTTGTCTTTTTCTTTGGTTCAAGGCAGCGATGGATACATCTGCTGATGAGAAAAACTTTTTAGATGTAATGGTCTGCCGACGTCTAACAGCGGTTTCATCTTTGTATACTGCCTTTTTAGGAAGGGATGGATCTGTCGTTCTTTGCTCTTCTAGCTTATTGTAAGCTCGATCAATATACTGCCTAGACCATTTTCCAGTTTGTCTAGCAGTCCCAAACTTAGTTGCTACAAGTTCTTCCCTCATTCTCTTGTACTTCAACACTTTATCCACTTCAACCTTTTTGTATTGTTTCCAGTTGGGAGCAGATTTTTGCATTTGAGGATCTTTATTCATCTTTTCAATTCTATTAACTTCCTCATTAAGAGCTTCAAGGGGCCAGTCTTTGAAATCAGACCTGTAGGCTTCGTAGGGCTTGGTATCCATGATAATATTCAAGAAATCATTCCTTAATGTCTTTTGTAGCTCAGCATTTGGTGACAAATTTGACATATTCTTACTCAAGTCTCTAGCAAAATCTTCCAACTTCTTAACTTGACCAAGCCAATGTTGCATGCGACCTGATAACTTAATGTCTCCTAGCCCTTTACACTCTTCTTTTGCTATATATTCTGCTTGTTTGCCCTTTAGCTTCAGATATTCATAAATATTCTTTGGAGTTTCGAATCCATGAAGAGATGGGAAGGTTCTTTTGGATGGATCATCCTCTGTGTAAAATTGAGTCATTTCATCTTGAACTGCAAGCAGTTCCAGAGGGAAACTTACTGCCAATGGGTTGATTTTTGTTGATGGAGGTGGGACGAATGTTTTGGGTGAAGTTTGAATGAATGGAGTAGCTGATAATGGAATTGGTGCGGGTATATCTTTTTCTTCCTTCTCTTCTTCATGTACCATGAATTTTCTCTTTCTTGTGTAAACAGATTTTCGAGAAGGAGGAGTTAGGGAAGAAAAACGTGCTATGAGTGTAAGGGTTGATTGTGATGGGAATTGAAATTTGGTAGAATCAGTGGATTGACTAACAACTCTTGAAAAAACTGGTGTCTCAACCGCTGTTGTCTTAACATGTGTTGAAACATTTGTTGCATCAACAATTGTTTCAGTGGAGGTTGGCAGTGGTGATGAGGATTTTGTATTATGCTTTTTGACAGGTGGTTTTTCTGGTGAGAGTTTTGTTTTAGGTGTATCAGAACCTGGCTTCTTAGGTTCAGCAGTGGTTTTAAGTTTCGCAGCAGTGGTTGGCTTTTCTCGTGGTGATATTGGTTTAGGAAATATGACAATAGGAGATTTGTTGTGTTTATGTGATTTTCTTCTATTTGAGGTTCCAATGTTGAGCACTTCATCTTCCTCTTTTGTATGCTTCTTCTTCTTCTGTCGTTCAATCTCCTTATCTGTCTGTTTGTTAACGGTATCATCAATTCCTTTTTTCTTACCAGTATCAAATTTTCCAGGAGATTTTGCAGAAATTTGCTTGGCAGGCTTTGGATTTTGTTTTGGCTGATTCCTTGGTGTTGGTTTCCCAAAGTTTTTCATGGAATCCTTTTCCCTCTTTTCAGCATCATCTTCATCGTCTTTTTCAAACACAGGTGCAGGGGTAGTACCAGTTAACTTTGCAATGCATTCTTTTATGCCCTTGATGTCAGCATGTGTGTCTTTGTATCTTGCTTCAACCATAACTCTAATTAGCTTCATGTGGGAATTAAGTTGAATCTCAACCAGTTCCCTTTGAGCTGCAAGAATGGGTTGTACCAAATTCCAAAGCTCTTGGCATAACTGCCGATGAGAAGGTCGACCTTTGAAAGCATCCACCAACTGTTTCAATTGATCTTTCATATCAGCAACAGTTGTTTCCAAGTTAGATTCCTCTCCGTCAAATCCAGGTATTTTAATCCATCACCTAACTTAGGATCATCTGAACTCCCACTAGAGGTGGTTGTATCTGCTTTTGAAAGAGGAGGTATCTCCAAATTTTCATTAGCAGATGCCCATTGTTCTTGGTTCTGGGGACTTCCCTCTGCATCAGTGGTTACCTTAGTGATCTCATCCGTTGTTAACTTGAACTCACCAGTCAATACCTTGATAGACACAGCAGTGGTTTCCTTCAAGGGAGTCTGACTAATGAAAATACTGTCCAAATGTAAATTAGTGGATTTGACATTTGTAGTAGCTGCTCCACTTGAAATACCATCAAGAATTTACTGAAATTCAAGAGTTGTAGCCTCCTCAACTATTTCTGGGTTAGGTAATTGAAAAGGTTCAGACATAGCTATTGTTGAAGTTAAACTCTCAGTAAAGTGTTCGTGGGTGGGATTTCTATCAGTCTGAATGTCAATAGCTTGAAGCAGTGTTACAAACTTTGGTGGAATAGAAGATGAAGGTATTGCTATGGAAAGAGACATTGCTCCGGGAGAAGTGCTTTTAAGTATACTCTCATATGAGGGTATGACATCATATTGTGGTGTCCCTGTCAATACAACATGTTCCTTTTGTGAGGAATCATGAGGAGTTTGGTTTATGGGTTGAGATATTTCCACATGTTGTAAGGAAGTAGCAACAGTGGTTTGTAGTGACATCTGTGTTGTCACAGGGTTAACCTCTGGGATCTCATCTTCCAGTGGACCCGTTTTACTGGTTTCGGTGGGCTTTTTGGATTTTATTTTGGTCTTTTTGAGTTTTGTTGGTAGGGGTTTCACAGCAGTGGTTGTAGTGCTGTGATCACCAAGAGTAGTGTGCTCAGCAACAGAGGTTTGAGGAGCAGTTGTGGACTTATCTAAAATTTCCTCATTCCCATCTGCTTTAGTTTTGGAAACATCTGACTCTTTAGCCATAAGGCGAGTAAAATTTTCAGATGTTAGACTATTCATTTAATAGCTTTACCTTTTCAAAAGCTTTTTGAGAAACATGTTTTTGCAGGTAGTAGCTTAATAGTCTAGGAAACATAAGAAAACTAGCACTTTTCCCCTTTTTAATAGCAGCAGTTTTCCCCTTTTTAATGTTTTTTAAATTTGCAACCAAATCAACAAACAGTTCCTAGGAGTAGTTAAAATCAGTATTTTTCAAAATTGCATACCCCAATGACTGAATTTTCAAAGGTATTTCATTAAAAGAAGTAGTTTTATTTGAGAGACATATTAAGAGAGTATGGAACAGGAATTTCATTACTGGTGGAAAATTACCTTTAAACATAGTTGCCTGATTCAATTGTCCATCATATCCACTCCCAATCAAGTATGTTTGAATCTAATTTTTCAGGAAAGATGTCTTACCTACCAAGTCGTTTACCTCAAATGATGTTGATATGGTAGTGGGGGTAATAGCAACTGATTCACCTCCGGCTTTTGAAGTTATACTTAAGGCCACATTGTTTTGTTCTTCAATATTCGCATTTGCCCAAAAATCACAAAGCGTCTCTTGGTAAATGGGTGCGTCGGCGGTAAGAATGACCTTATATTTTGATGATGTAAGAACATCAATCATTGAATGATAGAGAGTATTGTTCTCAGTTTTCTCAAAAATATCCAGGTAGTTATGCGGATTTTTCATCATCAAAGCCATGATCGGTAATTGAAAGTTGCGAGAGGTTGACGAAGAAGTGTTGAAGAAGAAGGTGGAAACCGCTCTGATAAATTTTAAACCCGAGACGAAAGTAAAACCTCTGTTTGGGGATGAAACAGGGGTTTATAAAGTGAAAAAGTGAATGCTGACGTGTCAGAAGTTACAAGATCTGATGGCTAACATCTGTCCACGTCAGAACCTCTGCTCTGATAATGGATGACAATTGTTTGAAAACCACTGTTGGCCAACAACAGATGTTAGGCAACATTACTAACTCGACAGTCCTTAGATTAAACAAAACCTATGAGAACAGACAATACCCTTCAGCAGTGTTTGGAAACCACTGTTGGGCAACAACAGATCTTATGCAACAATAGTAAGTCAGCAGTCCTTAGACAAACAACGGTTTGGAAAACAATTGTTTTCAACGGACTTTTCATATAAACAAATAAATTGATATTAAATATCAGCAGCCATTTAATGCAAAACATTTCAAAAATAAATTTTCATGGGAAAACTATAAAATTAAATATCAAGAAACTGAAAGGACAAATTTTAAACCTCTACATATTTTTTTTTAAGAAAAACCTCTTCATTTAAACACCAACAATAATCTACATGGGAAACAAAGGCTACTACCACTTCATCGGACACAAATGTTGTAAACAGTGGTAAATCAACAGTTGCTAGGATAAACAACACTTATTAAAACAGACAATACCTTTCAGAAATGAATAAATTTTTATCCAAACAGAAGTTGATTCAAAACATCAACAAATACTATGAAAACACTGATAATCAGTTTTAAATTGATTTTATATATTAAGACTTATGATTATGATGCAATAATAACCTCAAAAAAGCATTGTCGGACAGTCTCTCTGACTGCCACATCAGCTTTTTTATGTCACCGCAATTTTTTGAGCAAAACAGAAGTTTGCCCAACAATTATTTTCCACAAATTTTTAAGAGTTTTTTCCAATATGTAAAAATATCTATTTTAAGAATGGAGTTTTCATGTTCTGAAGACATTTTACAAAGATCTGTTGGGCAACAACAGATGTTCAGAACTTCTGTTGTGTTAATGGTTGACAATTCTTTGGAAACTGCTGTTGGGAATAACAAATGTTGGCAACAGTAGCAACTCAACAATCGTTACATAAAACATAAATTATTAGAACAGACAATACCTTTAAGCAGTGGATGAATCTTTTGCCAAACAGATGTTTTAAAAACAGCTGTTTTCAACAGACTTTTAAAGATTTTTGTCAATTTTTTAAGAGTTTTTTTCCAATATTTTTAAAAATAGCCATTTTTTAAGAATGGAGTTTTCATGTTCTGAAAACATTTTACAAAGATCTGTTGGTCAATAACAGATGTTCAGAACTTCTGTTGTGTGAATGCTTGACAATTCTTTGGAAACTGCTGTCAGGAATAACAGATGTTGGCAACAGTAGCAATTCAACAGTCGTTACATAAAACAGAAATTATGAGCACATACAATACCTTTAGCAGTGGATGAATCTTTTGCCAAACAGATGTTTTAAAAACAGCTGTTTTCAACAGACTTTTAAAGATTTTTATCAAAATTTTAAGAGCTTTCCAATATTTAAAAAAATAGCTATTTATTAAGAATGGAGTTTTCATGTTCTGAAAACATTTTACAAAGATCTGTTGGTCAATAACAGATGTTCAGAACTTCTGTTGTGTTAATGGTTGACAATTCTTTGGAAACTGCTGTTGGGAATAACAGATGTTGGCAACAGTAGCAACTCAACAGTCGTTACATAAAACATAAAGTATGAGAACAGACAATACCTTTAAGCAGTGGATGAATCTTTTGCCAAACAAATGTTTTAAAAACAGCTGTTTTCAACAGACTTTTAAAGATTTTTGTCAAATTTTTTAAAAATACCTATTTTTTAAGAATGGACTTTTGATGCTCTGAAGACATTATAATTTTTAATCATCAACAGACGATGATTCCAAACAGCTCTTCCCTTTTGGCAAAATTTAATTTTAACAGACCTTTACAATAGCAGGTATCAACTCTAACAACTGTTGATGCTTAATTAGTAATAATAAAATGCTCTACAAACATTAATAGAATTAAAATTTACCTATCACATATGACGATAGATCAACAATTACATCGACTACTGAACAATGAAATTTAATAATCTAAAGACACTGATTTCAAGCAGTAGTCAACGAAATTTAATAATCTAACAACAAAAACTAAGAAATTTTAGCTTCAACTCCATTGAGTACTGAACTTCTCTATGCATATCTGTGAGCTTCGCCATGAATTCCAAGTCTCTCGTAAACAGACCAAGATGCAGCCCATGAAAACACCTCTTCAGCTCTTGAAGAGTAGCCCTATCCTCTTATACTTGATCCTCAACTTGCTTAATAAAGCGATACTTTAAATCATAAGAACCTACAGCCATGATGACATTTTTAACTTGTATATTTCTTCAAGTCTGATGTAAAAGAAGGATATAATGGTAGTAAAAGGTCACACTTAATTTCACCGCACCATTAAACTAATCTAGGAAGCAAAAACATGTACATTTAATACAAAACAACAGCCATTTAATGCAAAGCCTTTCAAAAATAAGTTTTCATAGGAAAACCAAAAAGTTAAATATCAAGAAATAGAAAGAACAAAAATAAAAATAAAAAAACAAACTATCATAATTAACATTAACTTCTTCATTTATCATAAAGATGCATTTTAAACACTATAAAAGGCTGATGATTAGGCTGATTGAAGAATTAATATATAAAATCGACATCATTAGTGATAATAAATACAAGAAAACCTGGAACAGCATCGGCGCTTCATGAAGTACTCTACTTTCTGCACTTCAGACTTCAAAAACAATGCAGAAGAACTTCCCACTGCTCGGTCGGAAAAAAAACTGAAATATATCAACACCTTAAAATAAATATTATCAACATATATCAACAGTTTAAAAGAATCGAAAACCTAAAGTAACCCGCAACTGATTGTTTGAATTTTAAACAACTCTGATTAGGCTTAAATATAAAGTGAGAATTAGAATAGATCAGTTCAAAATTTAAGATTCAAAATTAGAGAAAAAAACATACCCTCAACGATGTTGCAACAATGATGTTGGAAAAATTACGTGAAGTACAAAAAGCTGTAACCGCAGATTAACAGACTGAATATGCAAATTCTGCATCCTTTAACAATCTATCTATACTTTCTATAAAAAGAGAAAACCAAGTGACATAAGAAAAGCTGAGGTGAAACGTTGGTGTGTGAAATAGAGCTTCAATAAAACAACGATGTTGGAACAATGATATTGAAAGGATAATGTGTAAACAGAGTCAACAAATGTTTGAACAAAGAACTGTAATCGAAGATTAACCGGATCAATCAAGAGAGCTATACATTTGAGTGAGAGAGATATGATCGCAAATGAGTGAGAGAGATAAATTGAAATTTTAATGTGGAGCCAAATTCATATATGTTATTTATAGGGAGCCAGATTCATATGTAGTTTGAATTTGGAGCCAGGATTTTAAATTTTGAATATGGGCAGAGGTTTGAAGCGTTTCTGTTGAACAGCAGACCTTTTGTATGTGGGCAGATGTTTAAAGTGATTTTAAAGTATTTTGTATATCTGGGCCAGACCTTTGAAAATTAAATTAAAGTGATTTTATATATTGAGGATTGTGATGCGATAATGACATAAGAAAAGCCTTGTTGGACAGCCTCTATGGCTGCCACCTCAGATTTTCTTATGTCACTTGGTTTTCTCCTTTTATAGAAAGTATAGATTAGATTCAATATTTTATATAAGATTATTATTCTTATATAATTTCTTATTCTCTTTTGTTTTTATATTTTTATGTGTTTGGGCTTTGCTGTATGGGCTGCTTCCTAATTTGCTTGCTGGGCTTGTTTGAAGTCTTGTTGCTGGGACTTTTTTGGAGTCTTGGAGCTGAGCCCTATTATTGCTGGATACATGTTATATAGAGAGTTTTTAGAGATTTATGAGATCATTCACAATCCTTCTTCTCTGCTTACACTTTACGCATTTTCTCTCTCTCTCTCTCTCTTGAAACCTGTGATCTAGGGTTTCTTTCAAACCTTTGTGAGTTCGTGTGTTGATTGATCTTTTAGTGCAGATCATCACCTTGATGATCTGCGTAGGTTGAGAGATTTTGTTTGAGTTTTTATCTACAAGTTGTGTAGATTTTTTCTTGTATTTTGTCGGAGAAATCTGTGCCGACTGGATTGTTAATAAAGTACTACTTGTAACAACCCGACTTTCTGGGTCATTACTTGTTATTGCATTTCTTGCTTAATTGCTTGTACTCTCGAGATTTCGATTATCACATTGGGTTAAACGATATTTTATAACACATTTTACAACGCATATTCAAAATGCAGTTATCGCATTTAAACGCAGTTTACAATGCTCACTATTTCAATGCATTTTATCGCATATTACATCGCTTGTTTAGACTAAACTCCATCGCAACGCAAACTCAACGCAAACTCGAAACGCGGATTTACTTTTATGCTTTTAGTTATGTGTTTCTGTGTGTTAATTGTGTGATTAATTGTTTAAGAGTTATGTGGTTATTAACGCAACGCTTATACGCTCAACGCTCACTCGTAACTCGCTTAAGCACACGAAACGAATGTTGGAAAACTAACTTGCACAACTCGGCTGATCGAATGGACAACCGATCGAATGGACATCCACTTGGATGACCATCCGACCTAAAGGCCATCCGCCCACTGCTAATTCGTACACCGACTTAACCCTTCTCTCACCCTCTATAAATACCGTCGTACACCTCCCTTTCACTGATTTGACACCTCCATCCGACCACACGTACACAAGTCGCTCTCAGACACTTTTCATCATGATTCAAGGCTATTTCGTAAGTATTTCTCCTCAAATCTTGTACAATCATCATCACTAACTATTTCTACATCATCTTCTCCATCAAAATCACACACAAACACTAGTTTTCTTCTCAAATTCGCCTGATTTGGACTTCTTGAAGGTGGTTTTCACTCGGTTGCTTATGCAAACTGTTGTGTGACATCATCTCAACAAGATTGGTTCATATCTAAAGGATTTCTACACATTTAACTTGATCTTAACAAGATTTCAACACTTTTTCTCCTATTTCAAACTTTTCTTCAACATTCTACACAAAACCGATAGAATCCAGACTCATTCAGGCTCCCTACTCACTCTTTAGTTGAGAACTGGTTTGAAAACAGGATTTCCACCGGAGAGATGACCGATTAACATGTCAGACATGAAACTTCATCAAGAATAGTGAGCCTAATCGAATGGGGTGATTCCCATCTGATCGAATGAGCTGGACCTTGGTGTGTTTCCGCTGTTTGACGCGTCGTCACGCCGTCTCCGTTAAACTTCAAACTTTTATTTAGAAAATTTTACACAGTTTTCAAACAACAGATCGCCCACTCGAGTGGCCATCCGATCGGATGACCATCCGATCGAATGACCATTCGACCAGGTGACCTGTCCCTCATACTAATCCTTGTTCAAAACAATTTGATCAAACTTCAAACCTTAACAATTTTCCAAAACAACACGCACTCATTCGAATGGCCATCCGTCCGGATGACCATCCGCTCGAATGGGAACTCATCCGTTCGAATCACCATTCGACACTTAGTACATCTGACATTCTGTTTACGCTCTGTTCAACGGTTAAGCTACTGTTCTATGCTCAGACAAACTCCAACGCGCTCCCTTCAATCCAATCAAGTTGTGTTTACTTGTTAAACACGTACTGTGAGTATACTCGAACCCATTTTCTTTTAACTCACTTTTAGGTGTTACATACGTTCTCTATCAAAACACAACACACAACATGTTAAAACCCAAGATTTCAAGTTCGTCATTCTGTGTTGACAATTAGTTTTATTTTTTATGTAACGTGAGATTGTTTGAAGGTCTTGATATTTATGAACTTATTTGTGCAATGTTATAGATTAATGTAAGATTATGAAAACTTAATAACTTTTTAAAGGTGGGATCTAACACTCTCATCCTCAGACCCGACGAAAGATAGGACTTTCGTCGCTTGCCCTTAACGACGAAGAATGATTTTCGTTACCTTTATGCCCGACGAAATATATGTTTCGTTTGGGGTGTCTTTCGTCGAAGGCAGGTTCTCGGCCCACAGCCCATGTTAGGCCCAACATCGTTTTAATATTAACTCATTACATAACCGGGCATAATTTTTACGGCAAACCCTAGAACGCATTACCTTTTCTGTGCGGCGGTAACCTTGAGTTCACGAGGCTCTACATCTCGATCAGACTCATCATCTCGTTATCATCGGTTAGTATTCATCGTGGTAATCGTTAGTGTAAATGTGTGATGGTTCGCATCATTGTTCTTCATTGTAAGCATATGATGGATAAGGTTCGTAATTTTGTTCTTCATAATACTCATATGAGGTGGGTTGTTCATGCCATGGTTCCTCATAATAAGCATACGAAGGTGGTGGCTCATATCTTGGTTCCTTAAAGTATGAGTAAGAAGGCTCATACCTTGGTTCATCAAAATATGAGTATGAGGGAGGAGGTTCATACCTTTGGTCTTCATAGGATGTGTATGAAGTCGATGGCTCATACCTGGGCTCCTCATAGTAGGTGTATGAATTGGATGGTTGATATGAGTGATTATATTGAACCGAGCGTGTGTTACGACAATTAGTGCAATAGTTACCCCTATAATCATCCTCCTCATAGGTGTAGTTGTAACCTCCTGAGTATTGATCCATAAGAATCACTCAGCAGACCACAACCAAGTCTCGAGACCAGAAAACAAAAATAAAAACGGAAACAGAGGCTGGACACGGCCCCGTGTTCAGTGAGCACGGCCCCGTGTTCAGGATCTGTATCTGGGCGTTTTAATTAAATTTACTGATTTCGTTGAGCACGGGGCGTGTTCAGTGAGCACGGCCCGTGTTCAAGCTTCTGTTACTGGGTGTTTTTATTAAAATGTGCAGCACGGCCCCGTGTTCAGTGAACACGGCCCCGTGTACAGGTTACTGTAAATGCAAAACTAAACTAAAATGCAGAAAAATGTGCGCGCGTTTTAAAAAGATTTTGAAAAACTGATTAGGCCGTCGATTTTAAGCTTTCTTAAAATCCTTGTGTCCCCAGCAACGGCGCCAAAAACTTGATGCGTGTGAAGTGTTATATATATTAGGTGTATATTTTAAGCCCCTTTTACACTTATTTTAGCCAAGTTTTAAATTTATAAAACACGATATTTTACTAACACTAAACACACATATGGGCAAGTGCACCCATCGTGAGCGTAGTATAGCGTTGGTAAGATACCGAGGTCGTCCAAGGACACAAGAGCTTTTAATACCGGTTTATCCTCAACGTCTAATCAAAATAAGAAGTTTAGAAAATTGTTTTAAACTAAGAAAAATAAAAACTAACTAAAATGCTGAAAATAAAAATAAAAGAAAAACAGATAGACAAGATGAATCACTTGGTTCTGACTCGTATCTAGTGTAACCTTTGATTATTTCCGCACTTTTGCACATAATTAAGAGATTATCTTAGTTATTGTAGTAGGCCCCTCTTTTGAAGGTGACGTTACCCTCACCCCAGTAGTTTGAGTCAGCAAGGATACAATCCTAAAAGGGTGGATTATTGGAAGATAATTAATTAAGTTATTAATGCAATATTATGGTAGGCCCCTCTTTTGGAGGTGACGTTACCCTCGGCTAAGTAGTCTGAGTCAGCAGGGATACAGTCCTAAATAGCCGGGTTATAGTATTAATAGTAGTTAACTTATGAGGGGATCAAAGAGTTTGGACCCCCGCCATCCAATACCGTGAAGTATTGAAGGAGGTCCTACTAAATTTGACCCAGGTCCATTGCAGGACCTCTAAACGCTGAACAATGGCAAGACCTTTACCAAACCGTTCCCCTTAACCCCCGACCAGGTAGCCAACATACCTCCATATAGACCGTGGAGATATGAATGGTGAAAATCTTTTATTTTATATAGACGGTAAAATAATGCCAAGACACCACGGACAAACGATAAGGAAAGATCACCTTCAACATAAGCAACTAGTTATCAAAGTCATTAATACGAAACCAAATAAAAAGTGCAAAAGATTAGAAATAAAAAGTATTACACTAGACACTTTGTCTTCACCAAGTGATGTAAGAGACTTAGGCAAACATGGCCTTGATTGTCAAGAACTCTTACGATCAATCTTGGATCCCGAGACGACTCACACACTCTACGATGGACAATGGATGATGGTGGTGGATGATGGTGTTATGGTGGTGGTGGGTGGTGGGTGTGGTGTGCCAAGAGATGGTTTGAGCTTGAGCCAAGCACTTCTATTTATAGGCTGAACAGAAGCTTGGGCACGGCCCCGTGTCCACATCCTCTCTTTCTTCATTAAATGCAGCTTTGTCTTATTAGTTGACCACGCCCCCGTGTCCGCTGAGCACGACCCCGTGTGCAGAAGAATCTTTGTACTATGAAGATTTGCCTGGATTGTGCGAATCTTATAGTTGACCACGGCCCCGTGTCCGCTGAGCACGGCCCCGTGGTGGGCAATAGAAGCTTCTACCACTTTGTCTTTTCTGCTGACACTTGGGCACGCCCCCGTGCTGGCTGAGCACGGGGCGTGTTCAGTCTCCTGATCTCTTGTTTTGCTTGGGAAGATGCTGCAGTGGGGTCGGGCATGCCACGTCTTGTTCCTTTTCTTGTATTTATGTTGGATTTTGATTTCTTTTTGCTTCTTTTGTTAATTTGAGCTCATTTAATCCTGAAAATACAAAAGGAAGACAAAAGCACACTTTTTCCAACATTAGTACTAAAAAAAGGTTGGTTTTATGCCTCATTTGATGAAATTTATATGTTACATTTTGAACACATCAAATACCCCCACACTTGAATCTTTGCTTGTCCTCAAGCAAAACTCTTTAATATGTGGCTATTTACACTCCCAAATGGAATGGGTAGAAAAGAAGGTTTTGGGCTTGTCATAGAGTGTCGGGATTTCCAAGATTCTTTATTTAGTTTTATTTTTATTTATTTACAATCCTATTCGTCATGATTTATTAAAAACTTTTCATAAGATAAATTACTTATTAGGGCATAACATGCCTTTGTAAAATTCTATTTATATACAAGTTCACATACCTCACGGGGATCACTCAACACTCGGCCGAAAATGTATTTTTGTGGATCACTCGAGAGCGGCACAGAACTTACTCCTACCATAGGCTTTCCAAGAAATCAATCCTCCTCCTTTTTAACTTATATACCTTTGTAAATATCAAGAGGACTTTGTGGGTTAAGGGTTAGGCTTGGGTTAAAGGTAGGTGGTTGGGTTGGTGGTTAGTGGTTAGTAGAAAAAGGGCGAAAAGCGTAACAAGTGTCGGTTTTCGTATGACTTTCTATTTTTGTAACTTTTATTTTGACGAAGCTATTTATTCAAACAAAGTTATTTTTGATGAACTTGTTTGTTTGTTTTCTTTTGCTTCATCAACAACACCATTTTTTTTTTTGAAAAGTCATATGAAGAACCGAACTCGTTACAAAAACAAAGGGGTAAAAATGAAAAAGGTTTTGGTGGGTAAAAAGGGTGTTTGGTTTGGGTTATGAAATGAAAAGGTTTAGGCTCAAAGGGGCTAACTAGGGGGATTTTGGGTAGGTGGTAAAAAAAAGAAAAATAATGGTGTAGAAATAAAAAGGGTTAGTCCTAATGCCTCCATCATTTACTTACTCGGGTTTAAGTTGGTAAGGACCGGGAATGTATCGTCATGGCAAGTTCTAGAGTCGTAAGAACCAAGCGGCTATTCACACAAGAAACGAAAATGAGCATTTAGTTCTAATGATATGTAATTGTATGCTCAATAAAGGCTCAAAACTCACTTTTGTGGGAATGGGTTTTTATGTGATCAAGTATATATAATCAAATTTTAACTAAGCTTGTCATGCCTTTTCATAATTTTCTTATGTTGGTTCTTTTTATCACGACGCTATCGGTTGTAAATTTGTAAAAATATAACCTTTTTAAGAACTTGAATTTCCCGGATTAAACCTAGACGAGTAAAAAAAATGAAAATTTTTGAAAAAAGTTGGGGTGATTAGCGATTCCAATAGAGTTTTGTGTAAGGCTTGTATTTAGGACTTGCAAGATTCAAGGTTTTAGCATCCCCCCCACACTTAAATTACACATTGTCCTCAATGTGTCCCAAAAATAAGTTTTTAGGTTGATTGAATGTGTAAAAAGGTGTAAAAAGCGAAAAAAAAACCTTGTGTTACTGGCTACCTGGACACGACCCCGTGTTCAGGTGCCAGTAACGAAAACTTACAGAAGGTGAACACGGGGGCGTGTTGGCTGGACACGACCCCGTGTCTGTCAAGGTCTGCAGAAATAAAACAATCAGCAGGTTCAGGGGAGTGGGCACGGGGGCGTGTTGGTTGGACACGGCCCCGTGTGGACAGTCTGCAAAGTTGAAAAAATAGGTTTCTTTCATCGGTTTTTCTGTCCCGGCTTTAGTAGTACTAATGTTTAGCACTCTAAGCCTTGTTTGTACCTGTTTAGTCAACAAACACTCCACCAAAACATAGCAAACATCCTACTTCTACCAAAGTTATCATCCATGTCAAAGTTAAAGAAAAAAAAATGCAGGAAAAATAAAAGAAGTTAGGAGAAGTAAATTGTTCAACACTTTGGCACGCAGGCCATCAATTGTTCAAGAGTGAAAAAGGGTTAACCTGGGAAGTCATCAACCAACCGCTTCCTCCTCTGCTCCTCTCGCCTACTCCATAGCATCGTCATCATCATCATCGTCATCATCCCCTCCATGGCGTGCAATGTGGTCTTGTATGTATCCAACATCGTCTTGGATCTCGGATAGGTTTCTTTCGATAGCTCCGACTCGATGGTAGGTGTTGCTCGCCATGTTATAGGTCTTCCTAGTGCACATAAGGTTTTCCTGCAACAAATCATGCAAACTTTGAAAGTTAGGAAAACCGCCTCCCGAGGAGGATGATTGGCCCGGATCACCGTGGGGTTGGTATTGGTACTGATGATGTTGCGGAGCTTGGAGGACAAGCGCTTCTTGCGGGTTCCATGCATGACCTTGCATCCTTTGAAAGGTTAACGTCCCGTCTTCTGCCTCATAAATCAGGTTCATTGAGCGGCATATGTGAATATCCACCGTACCCGACCATGGGCTCCTCTCAAATGACCTAGGTATGTGGGCGAAGTGCTTGAAGAGACGGTACACCCATCCCCCAAAGAAAATAGGAGTCGGTGCACTAGCAAGGCGGTTGTGATGCATGTTTCGGAGCATGAGGAACGGAACATCGAGCGGCCTACGGTTGTGGATGCAGTGGAGGACAACCAAATCTCTTAAACCAACGACGCCACTACTTTCATGCCTTTGGCTAAGAGAGTAGCCGAGGAGCCTATGAATGTATCTGTATAGCGGATCCCTCAACTTCGTACTCTTAGTGATGCTCGGATTGTAGTACCCCTCTCCAATCTGAGCCCACATGGCTTGGCGTTCGTTCTCACCTACCTCTCTCATCCCTCCAGTATTTTCTTCGTTTCCCGCATCCTCTTCCGCATACAACCCGATAATCGACCCAAATTGTGCCATAGAGATCGAATATTTCGTTCCGCCACATCGGAATGCTACCCCGTCATTGTCGAACGGGTCGCACCTTGAGTTGAATGTGAAGGTGCTATAGAACTCCAAAGTGCATTCGTGGACAGAACGGAGTCGAGTTGTTAGTGCGACTCTGAGTGGTCCCGTGACAATGTTGTTGAAACGGTCAATTTGATTCACCATGGTTAGCAAGTCCGTGCAAGCTTGCCTCGGGTATTCCTCCGGCCTTGTTTGAAGAATCTCGTATCGAGCTCTTGCATCGAGCTCATTGGCGTTAAATCTTGTGAACTTCCTGGCCATCAGCAAGAATATACCAAAATTTAGCACGAAACAGAAATATTTTCGGAAAAAACTGCCAACAGTGGGCTGGACACGACCCCGTGTTCAGCGGACACGGCCCCGTGTCCAGGCGTCTGTTACTCACAAATTTCATTTTTCGACCCGGTTTCGAAAACTTGAAAATTTTTGGTCCAATAGGTGCGGTTTCCCTCGAAAATGAAACCCTAAGTGCCGTTTTTCCCAAAATGTCCCGTTTACCCAAAATCGCCTGGAACCAGAGCTTTTTCGGGGAAACGGGGCGTGTGGAATGAAGTAACTGTTTTGAAAAAGGGGATTTATCCCGACTGCAGCGCGGACACGGCCCCGTGTCCAGCGAACACGGCCTCGTGCCGAGCACAGTTTTTTTTTTTTAGTGCTCGTGTGAGTGCCCTTGTTTCCCATAAGCTTTGGTTAGAAAACTTACCGCTTTATTTGTTGTCTTAATCGTTCGTAACTTACCAGGCATGATGTTTTATTCCTCCACTGTTTGAAGCGAGATCTCTTCTTCTTCATCCTCAATGAATCCTTGATAGAGTTTCAGCCGTTGGCCATTGACTTTAAATGGGGGCCCATTTCGAGATTTAATTTCTACTGCATCGTGTGGGAAAATATGAGTGATGGAAAAAGGTCCTGACCACCTAGACTTTAATTTACCAGGAAACAATCGAAGTCGTGAATTAAACAAAAGAACTAGATCTCCTACCCGAAATTCATTAGGTTTAATATGTTTATCATGCAAAATTTTCATTCTTTCCTTATAAATTTCGGAGTTTGAGTATGCATAATTCCTAAGTTCGTCTAATTCATTTAATTGACAAAATCGATTTTTACCGGCAAATTCTAAATCTAAGTTTACATTTTTAATTGCCCAGTAAGCTTTGTGTGCAATTTCTATTGGCAAGTGACAACTTTTTCCATAGACTAGCTTATACGGGGTTGTACCTATTGTTGTTTTATAAGCAGTTCGAAAAGCCCATAAAGCATCATCTAATTTATCAGCCCATTCCTTTTTATTTAACCCTACGGTTTTTTCGTGTATTCGTTTTAAACCTCTATTAGTCACTTCGGCTTGTCCGTTTGTTTGAGGGTGATATGCTGTTGAGACCCGGTGATAGATCCCATATCTTGTTAAAATTTTTTCAAGTTGATGATTGCAAAAATGGGTACCTCTATCACTTATTAATGCTTTAGGTGTGCCAAAACGAGAGAATAGTTTTTTCAGAAATCTTACCACGACTCTTCCATCATTTGTTGGAAGTGCCTCGGCCTCGGCCCATTTAGACAAATAGTCTACTGCCACAAGTATATATTTGTTTCCTTTCGATGGTGGGAAAGGTCCCATAAAGTCGAGTCCCCACACATAAAAAATTTCACCAACAAGAATGCCATTTTGTGGCATTTCGTTTTTGGAAGAAATATTACATGTTCTTTGGCAAGCATCACATGTCTTGACAAGACTTTGGGCGTCTTTGTAAATGGTTGGCCAATAAAATCCTGAATCAAATACCTTTCCTGAGGTACTAGCGGCACCATGATGCCCTCCGTATGGACCTTCATGACAATGGCGGAGAATTCTTCGTGCTTCATTACCATGTATGCATCGTCGGATGAGTTGGTCGGCACACATTTTGAAAAGATATGGATCTTCCCAAAAATAGTGTTTCACATTGGCAAAGAATTTCTTTCTTTGATAATGTGACCATCCTCTTGTGACTATACCGCTAGCTAGGTAGTTAGCATAGTCGGCGTACCATGGTTCTTCCTTATATTCCACCATTTCCAGGGACTCTGTTGGAAATTTTTCGTTGATTTTCTCGTCCCTGGTCGCTTCCAAAGCTGGGTCTTCTAAGCGCGAAAGATGATCTGCTGCGGTGTTTTCTGCTCCTCTTTTGTCTTTGATTTCAATGTCGAATTCTTGGAGGAGTAGAATCCACCTAATCAAACGTGGTTTTGCGTCCTGCTTCTTGAAGAGATATCGAATGGCTACATGATCTGTATAGACTATAGTTTTAGAAAGAACAAGATAAGAACGAAATTTATCAAAAGCAAATACCACAGCTAGTAATTCTTTTTCAGTTGTTGTGTAATTTTCTTGTGCATCATTAAGTGTTTTACTAGCATAATAAATTGGGTGGAAATGCTTTTCTTTTCTTTGTCCCAAGACAGCTCCAACTGCAAAGTCACTAGCATCACACATGATTTCGAAAGGAAATTTCCAATCAGGCGCTATCATGATAGGTGCATTGACTAACATTTCCTTTAGGGTTAGAAATGCTTGATTGCAATCCTTGTCAAAGATGAAAGGGGCATCTTTTTTAAGTAATTTTGTTAGAGGTCTTGAGATTTTTGAAAATTCTTTGATAAACCATCTATAGAATCCGACATGCCCTAGGAAACTTCTGATAGCTCTTACGGAGGATGGAGGTGGTAATCTAGAAATGGTATCTATTTTGGCTCGATCCACCTCCATTCCTTTGCTCGAGATCTTGTGACCGAGTACTATTCCCTCCGTTACCATGAAATGGCATTTTTCCAATTAAGGGCGATGTTAGTTTCCTCACATCGGGATAGCATTCGCTCAAGGTTATCGAGGCATTGGTCGTATGAATCCCCAAAGATAGAAAAGTCGTCCATGAAGACTTTCATTGTCTTTTCTATCATGTCATGGAAGATGGCTACCATGCAACGTTGGAATGTTGCGGGGGCATTACATAGACCAAACGGCATGCGTCGATAAGCAAAAGTTCCATAGGGACATGTGAAAGTTGTCTTTTCTTGGTCTTCGGGTGCTATCGGGATTTGAAAGTAACCTGAAAAACCATCCAAGAAACAATAAAATTTATGACCGGATAATCTTTCTAGCATTTGATCAATGAAGGGCAAAGGAAAGTGGTCTTTTCTTGTTGCTTCATTTAATCGTCTATAATCTATACATACTCTCCATCCTGTGACGGTTCTCGTTGGTATTAATTCATTTTTTTCGTTAGTTATTACCGTCATACCTCCTTTCTTTGGAACTACTTGGACGGGACTTACCCAAGGACTATCGGAGATAGGATAGATGAGTCCGGCGTCAAGTAGTTTGATGACCTCGTTTTTAACCACTTCTTGAACATTTGGATTTACTCGACGTTGTGGTTGTATGACCGATTTGTAGTCATCATTCATCAAAATTATGTGTGTGCACATAGAAGGACTAATTCCTTTTATGTCTACCAGTTTCCAAGCTATTGCATTTTTATGTTTTTTCAAGAGACTAATTAATTTTTCTTTTTCTAAACTATCTAATTTAGACGAAATAATTATGGGTAAATTACCCTCTTTGTCTAGAAAAGCATATTCCAAACCTTTTGGAAGTTCTTTGAGCTCAAGTGGTGGGTCTTTAGGAGGCTCCTTATTTGGTTGCTCATTTCGATCAAGAACTTTAAAAGTTTGTTCTATGGCGACCTCTTCTTCAACAAAGTGGTCAATCTCTTCACTTGTATCGGGTGGTTCATCTTCATCTTCAATTAGGGGGTCATTATTGCCGAATGGATATTTCATTGATCATGCGAGATCGACACTTCTTTTAAATGCCCCTAATTGAAGAGGTAGATTGTTGAACTTCCGGTTTTTCAAAGCTTCGTGAGTTTTTACAAATGGTCGTCCTAACACTAGAGGAGCGTCATCGAGGATGACAAAGTCGGTCGGGATTACCATTTGATTTGTTTGAACCAAGACATCTTCAACTATACCGATTGATTTTATTACTTTCCGATTGGATAGAAAAATGGGTATTTTAAGTGGAGAAAAATCACTAATACTTAATTTCTCGAAAATGTAGTTAGGCATTATGTTAACACAAAGATCTTTATCGATTGTGACATTACTAATACACGAATTTTGAAAGAAACATGGAACCGGTGTAATGTTAATTTCAAATGGATCTTCTTTTATTAGCGAAGTTTGATCATTAGTTAACTTAACACTTACCGTTTCGTCAATTTTAGTGTTAGTGTTTAACTCTTTTAAAAACTTAGCATGAGTGGGTACTAAACAATGATTTTCAAAAGAAGGTGACAAGAGATTAATTTCTTCAAAATTAGACTCTTCTTGAATTTTAACGTTTTCGGACTCACCTTTTTCATTGTTTAACTGATGTGTCGGTTTTTCACTTATTTGTTCTTCCATTTTTACACTTTCAGTTATCTCTTCATTTTTTAATTCTTCTCTTGCGCGGGACTCCTCTTCCCTTGCGCGAGATTCTTTTATACATCGATCGATAACTCTAATGTGTTCTAATATCCTCTCGGTTACTTCGGTTATAGAAAAAGAATCGGGATTTTCTAAGCTTGAATCTGGTTGTTCGACCCTTTGTTCCTCATAATACCCATATGAAGTAGATGGTTCGCACCATTGTTCTTCATTGTAAGCATGTGATGGATAAGGTTCGTAATTTTGTTCTTCATAATACTCATATGAGGTGGGTTGTTCATGCCATGGTTCCTCATAATAAGCATACGAAGGTGGTGGCTCATATCTTGGTTCCTCAAAGTATGTGTAAGAAGGCTCATACCTTGGTTCATCAAAATATGAGTATGAGGGAGGAGGTTCATACCTTTGGTCTTCATAGGATGTGTATGAAGTCGATGGCTCGTACCTGGGCTCCTCATAGTAGGTGAATGAATTGGATGGTTGATATGAGTGATTATATTGAACCGAGCGTGCGTTACGACAATTAGTGCAATAGTTACCCCTATAATCATCCTCCTCATAGGTGTAGTTGTAACCTCCTGAGTATTTATCCATAAGAATCACTCAGCAGACCACAACCAAGTCTCGAGACCAGAAAACAAAAATAAAAACGGAAACAGAGGCTGGACACGGCCCCGTGTTCAGTGAGCACGGCCCCGTGTTCAGGATCTGTATCTGGGCGTTTTAATTAAATTTACTGATTTCGTTGAGCACGGGGCGTGTTCAGTGAGCACGGCCCGTGTTCAAGCTTCTGTTACTGGGTGTTTTTATTAAAATGTGCAGCACGGCTCCGTGTTCAGTGAACACGGCCCCGTGTACAGGTTACTGTAAATGCAAAACTAAACTAAAATGCAGAAAAATGTGCGCGCGTTTTAAAAAGATTTTGAAAAACTGATTAGGCCGTCGATTTTAAGCTTTCTTAAAATCCTTGTGTCCCCGGCAACGGCGCCAAAAACTTGATGCGTGTGAAGTGTTATATATATTAGGTGTATATTTTAAGCCCCTTTTACACTTATTTTAGCCAAGTTTTAAATTTATAAAACACGATATTTTACTAACACTAAACACACATATAGGCAAGTGCACCCATCGTGAGCGTAGTATAGCGTTGGTAAGATACCGAGGTCGTCCAAGGATACAAGAGCTTTTAATACCGGTTTATCCTCAACGTCTAATCAAAATAAAAAGTTTAGAAAATTGTTTTAAACTAAGAAAAATAAAAACTAACTAAAATCCTGAAAATACAAAAGGAAGACAAAAGCACACTTTTTCCAACATTAGTACTAAAAAAGGGTTGGTTTTATGCCTCATTTGATGAAATTTATATGTTACATTTTGAACACATTAAATACCCCACACTTGAATCTTTGCTTCTCCTCAAGCAAAACTCTTTAATATGTGGCTATTTACACTCCCAAATGGAATGGGTAGAAAAGAAGGTTTTGGGCTTGTCATAGAGTGTCGGGATTTCCAAGATTCTTTATTTAGTTTTATTTTTATTTATTTACAATCCTATTCGTCATGATTTATTAAAAACTTTTCATAAGATAAATTACTTATTAGGGCATAACATGCCTTTGTAAAATTCTATTTATATACAAGTTCACATACCTCACGGGGATCACTCAACACTCGGCCGAAAATGTATTTTTGTGGATCACTCGAGAGCGGCACGGAACTTACTCCTACCATAGGCTTTCCAAGAAATCAATCCTCCTCCTTTTTAACTTATATACCTTTGTAAATATCAAGAGGACTTTGTGGGTTAAGGGTTAGGCTTGGGTTAAAGGTAGGTGGTTGGGTTGGTGGTTAGTAGAAATAGGGCGAAAAGCGTAACAAGTGTCGGTTTTCGTATGACTTTCTATTTTTGTAACTTTTATTTTGACGAAGCTATTTATTCAAACAAAGTTATTTTTGATGAACTTGTTTGTTTATTTTCTTTTGCTTCATCATCAACACCATTTTTTTTTTTTTGAAAAGTCATATGAAGAACCGAACTCGTTACTAAAACAAAGGGGTAAAAATGAAAAAGGTTTTGGTGGTTAAAAAGGGTGTTTGGTTTGGGTTATGAAATGAAAAGGTTTAGGCTCAAAGGGGCTAACCAGGGGGATTTTGGGTAGGTGGTAAAAAAAAGAAAAATAATGGTGTAGAAATATAAAGGGTTAGTCCTAATGCCTCCATCATTTACTTACTCGGGTTTAAGTTGGTAAGGACCGGGAATGTATCGTCATGGCAAGTTCTAGAGTCGTAAGAACCAAGCGGCTATTCACACAAGAAACGAAAATGAGCATTTAGTTCTAATGATATGTAATTGTATGCTCAATAAAGGCTCAAAACTCACTTTTGTGGGAATGGGTTTTTATGTGATCAAGTATATATAATCAAATTTTAACTAAGCTTGTCATGCCTTTTCATAATTTTCTTATGTTGGTTCTTTTTATCACGACGCTATCGGTTGTAAATTTGTAAAAATATAACCTTTTTGAGAACTTGAATTTCCTGGATTAAAACTAGACGAGTAAAAAAAATGAAATTTTTTGAAAAAAGTTGGGGTGATTAGCGATTCCAATAGAGTTTTGTGTAAGGCTTGTATTTAGGACTTGCAAGATTCAAGGTTTTAGCATCCCCCCCCCCCCCCCCCACACTTAAATTACACATTGTCCTCAATGTGTCCCAAAAATAAGTTTTTAGGTTGATTGAATGTGTAAAAAGGTGTAAAAAGCGAAAAAAAAAACCTTGTGTTACTGGCTACCTGGACACGACCCCGTGTTCAGGTGCCAGTAACGAAAACTTACAGAAGGTGAACACGAGGGCGTGTTGGCTGGACACGACCCCGTATCTGTCAAGGTCTGCAGAAATAAAACAATCAGCAGGTTCAGGGGAGTGGGCACGGGGGCGTGTTGGTTGGACACGGCCCCGTGTGGACAGTCTGCAAAGTTGAAAAAATAGGTTTCTTTCGTCGGTTTTTCTGTCCCGGCTTTAGTAGTACTAATGTTTAGCACTCTAAGCCTTGTTTGTACCTGTTTAGTCAACAAACACTCCACCAAAACATAGCAAACATCCTACTTTTACCAAAGTTATCATCCATGTCAAAGTTAAAGAAAAAAAAATGCAGGAAAAATAAAAGAAGTTAGGAAAAGTAAATTGTTCAACACTTTGGCACACAGGCCATCAATTGTTCAAGAGTGAAAAAGGGTTAACCTGGGAAGTCATCAACCAACCGCTTCCTCCTCTGCTCCTCTCGCCTACTCCATAGCATCGTCATCATCATCATCGTCATCATCCCCTCCATGGGGTGCAATGTGGTCTCGTATATATCCAACATCGTCTTGGATCTCGGATAGGCTTCTTTCGATAGCTCCGACCCGGTGGTAGGTGTTGCTCGCCATGTTATAGGTGTTCCTAGTGCACATAAGGTTTTCCTGCAACAAATCATGCAAACTTTGAAAGTTAGGAAAACCGCCTCCCGAGGAGGATGATTGGCCCGGATCACCGTGGGGTTGGTATTGGTACTGATGATGTTGCGGAGCTTGGAGGACAAGCGCTTCTTGCGGGTTCCATGCATGACCTTGCATCCTTTGAAAGGTTACCGTCCCGTCTTCTGCCTCATAAATCAGGTTCATTGAGCGGCATATGTGAATATCCACCGTACCCGACCTTGGGCTCCTCTCAAATGACCTAGGTATGTGGGCGAAGTGCTTGAAGAGACGGTACACCCATCCCCCAAAGAAAATAGGAGTCGGTGCACTAGCAAGGCGGTTGTGATGCATGTTTCGGAGCATGACGAACGGAACATCAAGCGGCCTGCGGTTGTGGATGTAGTGGAGGACAACTAAATCTCTTAAACCAACGACGCCACTACTTTCATGCCTTTGGCTAAGAGAGTAGCCGAGGAGCCTATGAATGTATCTGTATAGCGGATCCCTAAACTTCGTACTCTTAGTGATGCTCGGATTGTAGTACCCCTCTCCAATCTGAGCCCACATGGCTTGGCGTTCGTTCTCACCTACCTCTCTCATCCCTCCAGTATTTTCTTCGTTTCCCGCATCCTCTTCCGCATACAACCCGATAATCGACCCAAATTGTGCCATAGAGATCGAATATTTCGTTCCGCCACATCGGAATGCTACCCCGTCATTGTCGAACGGGTCGCACCTCGAGTTGAATGTGAAGGTGCTATAGAACTCCAAAGTGCATTCGTGGACGGAACGGAGTCGAGTTGTTAGTGCGACTCTGAGTGGTCCCGTGACAATGTTGTTGAAACGGTCAATTTGATTCACCATGGTTAGCAAGTCCGTGCAAGCTTGCCTCGGGTATTCCCCCGGCCTTGTTTGAAGAATCTCGTATCGAGCTCTTGCATCGAGCTCATTGGCGTTAAATCTTGTGAACTTCCTGGCCATCTGCAAGAATATACCAAAAGTTAGCACGAAACAGAAATATTTTCGGACAAAACTGCCAACAGTGGGCTGGACACGACCCCGTGTTCAGCGGACACGGCCCCGTGTCCAGGCGTCTGTTACTCACAAATTTCATTTTTCGACCCGGTTTCGAAAACTTGAAAATTTTTGGTCCAATAGGTGCGGTTTCCCCCGAAAATGAAACCCTAAGTGCCGTTTTTCCCAAAATGTCTCGTTTACCCTATCAATTTTATCTTTTTCGGTTCAAGAATAAGGGTTTGGGGTTTTTGTGAGAAATTGGGTGAATCTATGAACAATACAAGTGTATTTACTTCCCTTAACACTAATCTAACTAAATGCAAACAGATCTAAACAAAAATTTGAGGTTCGATCCGGATGAACATCAAGAACCCTAGATTTTCCCCAAATTTTTGGTGTTTTAACTACATGCAAGTAACTAATCTAACTACTAAGAGTGATAGAATCATACCTTGATGTTGTTAAAGCGATAGGAGACGTTGAAATTCTGCGAAAAATCGCCTGGAACCAGAGCTTTTTCGGGGAAACGGGGCGTGTGGAATGAAGTAACTGTTTTGAAAAAGGGGATTTATCCCGACTGCAGCGCGGACACGGCCTCGTGCCGAGCACAGTTTTTTTTTTTTTTTTAGTGCTCGTGTGAGTGCCCTTGTTTCCCATAAGCTTTGGTTAGAAAACTTACCGCTTTATTTGTCGTCTCAATCGTTCGTAACTTACCAGGCATGATGTTTTATTCCTCCACTGTTTGAAGCGAGATCTCTTCTTCTTCATCCTCAATGAATCTTTGATAGAGTTTCAGCCGTTGGCCATTGACTTTAAATGGGGGCCCATTTCGAGATTTAATTTCTACTGCACCGTGTGGGAAAATATGTGTGATGGAAAAAGGTCCTGACCACCTAGACTTTAATTTACCAGGAAACAATCGAAGTCGTGAATTAAAAAAAAGAACTAGATCTCCTACCCGAAATTCATTAGGTTTAATATGTTTATCATGCAAATTTTTCATTCTTTCCTTATAAATTTCGGAGTTTGAGTATGCATAATTCCTAAGTTCGTCTAATTCATTTAATTGACAAAATCGATTTTTACCGGCAAATTCTAAATCTAAGTTTACATTTTTAATTGCCCAGTAAGCTTTGTGTGCAATTTCTATTGGCAAGTGACAACTTTTTCCATAGACTAGCTTATACGGGGTTGTACCTATTGTTGTTTTATAAGCAGTTCGAAAAGCCCATAAAGCATCATCTAATTTATCAGCCCATTCCTTTTTATTTAACCCTACGGTTTTTTCGAGTATTCGTTTTAAACCTCTATTAGTCACTTCGGCTTGTCCGTTTGTTTGAGGGTGATATGCTGTTGAGACCCGGTGATAGATCCCATATCTTGTTAAAAATTTTTCAAGTTGATGATTGCAAAAATGGGTACCTCTATCACTTATTAATGCTTTAGGTGTGCCAAAACGAGAGAATAGTTTTTTCAGAAATCTTACCACGACTCTTCCATCATTTGTTGGAAGTGCCTCGGCCTCGGCCCATTTAGACAAATAGTCTACTGCCACAAGTATATATTTGTTTCCTTTCGATGGTGGGAAAGGTCCCATAAAGTCGAGTCCCCACACATCAAAAATTTCACAAACAAGAATGCCATTTTGTGGCATTTCGTTTTTGAAAGAAATATTACATGTTCTTTGGCAAGCATCACATGTCTTGACAAGACTTTGGGCGTCTTTGTAAATGGTTGGCCAATAAAATCCTGAATCAAATACCTTTCGTGCGATACTAGCGGCACCATGATGCCCTCCGTATGGACCTTCATGACAATGGCGGAGAATTCTTCGTGCTTCATTACCATGTACGCATCGTCGGACGAGTTGGTCGGCACACATTTTGAAAAGATATGGATCTTCCCAAAAATAGTGTTTCACATTGGCAAAGAATTTCTTTCTTTGATAATGTGACCATCCTCTTGTGACTATACCGCTAGCTAGGTAGTTAGCATAGTCGGCGTACCATGGTTCTTCCTTATATTCCACCATTTCCAGGGACTCTGTTGGAAATTTTTCGTTGATTTTCTCGTCCCTGGTCGCTTCCAAAGCTGGGTCTTCTAAGCGCGAAAGATGATCTGCTGCGGTGTTTTCTGCTCCTCTTTTGTCTTTGATTTCAATGTCGAATTCTTGGAGGAGTAGAATCCACCTAATCAAACGTGGTTTTGCGTCCTGCTTCTTGAAGAGATATCGAATGGCTACATGATCTGTATAGACTATAGTTTTAGAAAGAACAAGATAAGAACGAAATTTATCAAAAGCAAATACCACAGCTAGTAATTCTTTTTCAGTTGTTGTGTAATTTTCTTGTGCATCATTAAGTGTTTTACTAGCATAATAAATTGGGTGGAAATGCTTTTCTTTTCTTTGTCCCAAGACAGCTCCAACTGCAAAGTCACTAGCATCACACATGATTTCGAAAGGAAATTTCCAATCAGGCGCTATCATGATAGGTGCATTGACTAACATTTCCTTTAGGGTTAGAAATGCTTGATTGCAATCCTTGTCAAAGATGAAAGGGGCATCTTTTTCAAGTAATTTTGTTAGAGGTCTTGAGATTTTTGAAAAGTCTTTGATAAACCGTCTATAGAATCCGGCATGCCCTAGGAAACTTCTGATAGCTCTTACGGAGGATGGAGGTGGTAATCTAGAAATGGTATCTATTTTGGCTCGATCCACCTCCATTCCTTCGCTCGAGATCTTGTGACCGAGTACTATCCCCTCCGTTACCATGAAATGGCATTTTTCCAATTAAGGGCGAGGTTAGTTTCCTCACATCGGGATAGCATTCGTTCAAGGTTATCGAGGCATTGGTCGTATGAATCCCCAAAGATAGAAAAGTCGTCCATGAAGACTTTCATTGTCTTTTCTATCATGTCATGGAAGATGGCTACCATGCAACGTTGGAATGTTGCGGGGGCATTACATAGACCAAACGGCATGCGTCGATAAGCAAAAGTTCCATAGGGACATGTGAAAGTTCTCTTTTCTTGGTCTTCGGGTGCTATCGGGATTTGAAAGTAACCTGAAAAACCATCCAAGAAACAATAAAATTTATGACCGGATAATCTTTCTAGCATTTGATCAATGAAGGGCAAAGGAAAGTGGTCTTTTCTTGTTGCTTCATTTAATCGTCTATAATCTATACATGCTCTCCATCCTGTGACGGTTCTCGTTGGTATTAATTCATTTTTTTCGTTAGTTATTACCGTCATACCTCCTTTCTTTGGAACTACTTGGACGGGACTTACCCAAGGACTATCGGAGATAGGATAGATGAGTCCGGCGTCAAGTAGTTTGATGACCTCGTTTTTAACCACTTCTTGAACATTTGGATTTACTCGACGTTGTGGTTGTATGACCGATTTGTAGTCATCATTCATCAAAATTTTGTGTGTGCACATAGAAGGACTAATTCCTTTTATGTCTACCAGTTTCCAAGCTATTGCATTTTTATGTTTTTTCAAGAGACTAATTAATTTTTCTTTTTCTAAACTATCTAATTTAGACGAAATAATTACGGGTAAATTACCCTCTTTGTCTAGAAAAGCATATTCCAAACCTTTTGGAAGTTCTTTGAGCTCAAGTGGTGGGTCTTTAGGAGACTCCTTATTTGGTTGCTCATTTCGATCAAGAACTTTAAAAGTTTGTTCTATGGCGACCTCTTCTTCAACAAAGTGGTCAATCTCTTCACTTGTATCGGGTGGTTCATCTTCATCTTCAATTAGGGGGTCATTATTGCCGAATGGATATTTCATTGATCATTCGAGATCGACACTTCTTTTAAATGCCCCTAATTGAAGAGGTAGATTGTTGAACTTCCGGTTTTTCAAAGCTTCGTGAGTTTTTACAAATGGTCGTCCTAACACTAGAGGAGCGTCATCGAGGATGACAAAGTCGGTCAGGATTACCATTTGATTTGTTTGAACCAAGACATCTTCAACTATACCGATTGATTTTATTACTTTCCGATTGGATAGAAAAATGGGTATTTGAAGTGGAGAAAAATCACTAATACTTAATTTCTCGAAAATGTAGTTAGGCATTATGTTAACACAAAGATCTTTATCGATTGTGACATTACTAATACACGAATTTTGAAAGAAACATGGAACCGGTGTAATGTTAATTTCAAATGGATCTTCTTTTATTAGCGAAGTTTGATCATTAGTTAACTTAACACTTACCGTTTCGTCAATTTTAGTGTTAGTGTTTAACTCTTTTAAAAACTTAGCATGAGTGGGTACTAAACAATGATTTTCAAAAGAAGGTGACAAGAGATTAATTTCTTCAAAATTAGACTCTTCTTGAATTTTAACGTTTTCGGACTCACCTTTTTCATTGTTTAACTGATGTGTCGGTTTTTCACTTATTTGTTCTTCCATTTTTACACTTTCAGTTATCTCTTCATTTTTTAATACTTCTCTTGCGCGGGACTCCTCTTCCCTTGCGCGAGATTCTTTTATACATCGATCGATAACTCTAATGTGTTCTAATATCCTCTCGGTTACTTCGGTTATAGAAAAAGAATCGGGATTTTCTAAGCTTGAATCTGGTTGTTCGACCCTTTGTTCCTCATAATACCCATATGAAGTAGATGGTTCTCACCATTGTTCTTCATTGTAAGAATGTGATGGATAAGGTTCGTAATTTTGTTCTTCATAATACTCATATGAGGTGGGTTGTTCATGCCATGGTTCCTCATAATAAGCATACGAAGGTGGTGGCTCATATCTTGGTTCCTCAAAGTATGAGTAAGAAGGCTTATACCTTGGTTCATCAAAATATGAGTATGAGGGAGGAGGTTCATACCTTTGGTCTTCATAGGATGTGTATGAAGTCGATGGCTCGTACCTGGGCTCCTCATAGTAGGTGTATGACTTGGATGGTTGATATGAGTGATTATATTGAACCGAGCGTGCGTTACGACAATTAGTGCAATAGTTACCCCTATAATCATCCTCCTCATAGGTGTAGTTGTAACCTCCTGAGTATTGATCCATAAGAATCACTCAGCAGACCACAACCAAGTTTCGAGACCAGAAAACAAAAATAAAAACGGAAACAGAGGCTGGACACGGCCCCGTGTTCAGTGAGCACGGCCCCGTGTTCAGGATCTGTATCTGGGGGTTTTAATTAAATTTACTGATTTCGTTGAGCACGGGGCGTGTTCAGTGAGCACGGCCTGTGTTCAAGCTTCTGTTACTGGGTGTTTTTATTAAAATGTGCAGCACGGCTCCGTGTTCAGTGAACACGGCCCCGTGTACAGGTTACTGTAAATGCAAAACTAAACTAAAATGCAGAAAAATGTGCGCGCGTTTTAAAAAGATTTTGAAAAACTGATTAGGCCGTCGATTTTAAGCTTTCTTAAAATCCTTGTGTCCCCGGCAACGGCGCCAAAAACTTGATGCGTGTGAAGTGTTATATATATTAGGTGTATATTTTAAGCCCCTTTTACACTTATTTTAGCCAAGTTTTAAATTTATAAAACACGATATTTTACTAACACTAAACACACATATGGGCAAGTGCACCCATCGTGAGCGTAGTATAGCGTTGGTAAGATACCGAGGTCGTCCAAGGACACAAGAGCTTTTAACACCGGTTTATCCTCAACGTCTAATCAAAATAAAAAGTTTAGAAAATTGTTTTAAACTAAGAAAAATAAAAACTAACTAAAATGCTGAAAATAAAAATAAAAGAAAAGCAGATAGACAAGATGAATCACTTGGTTCCGACTCGTATCTAGTGTAACCTTTGATTAGTTCCGCACTTTTGCACATAATTAAGAGATTATCTTAGTTATTGTAGTAGGCCCCTCTTTTGAAGGTGACGTTACCCTCACCCCAGTAGTTTGAGTCAGCAAGGATACAATCCTAAAAGGGTGGATTATTGGAAGATAATTAATTAAGTTATTAATGCAATATTATGGTAGGCCCCTCTTTTGGAGGTGACGTTACCCTCGGCTAAGTAGTCTGAGTCAGCAGGGATACAGTCCTAAATAGCCGGGTTATAGTATTAATAGTAGTTAACTTATGAGGGGATCAAAGAGTTTGGACCCCCGCCATCCAATACCGTGAAGTATTGAAGGAGGTCCTACTAAATTTGACCCAGGTCCATTGCAGGACCTCTAAACGCTGAACAATGGCAAGACCTTTACCAAACCGTTCCCTTAACCCCCGACCAGGTAGCCAACATACCTCCATATAGACCGTGGAGATATGAATGGTGAAAATATTTTATTTTATATAGACAGTAAAATAATGCCAAGACACCACGGACAAACGATAATGAAAGATCACCTTCAACATAAGCAACTAGTTATAAAAGTCATTAATACGAAACCAAATAAAAAGTGCAAAAGATTAGAAATAAAAAGTATTACACTAGACACTTTGTCTTCACCAAGTGATGTAAGAGACTTAGGCAAACATGGCCTTGATTGTCAAGAACTCTTACGATCAATCTTGGATCCCGAGACGACTCACACACTCTACGATGGACAATGGATGATGGTGTTATGGTGGTGGTGGGTGAAGTGTGAGAGAGGTGGTGTGCCAAGGGATGGTTTGAGCTTGAGCCAAGCACTTCTATTTATAGGCTGAACAGAAGCTCGGGCACGGCCCCGTGTCCACATCCTCTCTTTCTTCATTAAATGCAGCTTTATCTTATTAGTTGACCACGCCCCCGTGTCCGCTGAGCACGACCCCGTGTGCAGAAGAATCTTTATACTATGAAGATTTGCCTGGATTGTGCGAATCTTATAGTTGACCATGGCCCCGTGTCCGCTGAGCACGGCCCCGTGGTGGGCAATAGAAGCTTCTATCACTTTGTCTTTTCTGCTGACACTTGGGCACGCCCCCGTGCTGGCTGAGCACGGGGCGTGTTCAGTCTCCTGATCTCTTGTTTTGCTTGGGAAGATGCTGCAGTGGGGTCGGGCATGCCACGTCTTGTTCCTTTTCTTGTATTTATGTTAGATTTTGATGTCTTTTTGCTTCTTTTGTTAATTTGAGCTCATTTAATCCTGAAAATACAAAAGGAAGACAAAAGCACACTTTTTCCAACATTAGTACTAAAAAAGGGTTGGTTTTATGCCTCATTTGATGAAATTTATATGTTACATTTTGAACACATCAAATACCCCCACACTTGAATCTTTGCTTGTCCTCAAGCAAAACTCTTTAATATGTGGCTATTTACACTCCCAAATGGAATGGGTAGAAAAGAAGGTTTTGGGCTTGTCATAGAGTGTCGGGATTTCCAAGATTCTTTATTTAGTTTTATTTTTATTTATTTACAATCCTATTCGTCATGATTTATTAAAAACTTTTAATAAGATAAATTACTTATTAGGGCATAACATGCCTTTGTAAAATTCTATTTATATACAAGTTCACATACCTCACGGGGATCACTCAACACTCGGCCGAAAATGTATTTTTGTGGATCACTCGAGAGCGGCACGGAACTTACTCCTACCATAGGCTTTCCAAGAAATCAATCCTCCTCCTTTTTAACTTATATACATTTGTAAATATCAAGAGAACTTTGTGGGTTAAGGGTTAGGCTTGGGTTAAAGGTAGGTGGTTGGGTTGGTGGTTAGTGGTTAGTAGAAAAAGGGCGAAAAGCGTAACAAGTGTCGGTTTTCGTATTACTTTCTATTTTTGTAACTTTTATTTTGACGAAGCTATTTATTCAAACAAAGTTATTTTTGATGAACTTGTTTGTTTATTTTCTTTTGCTTCATCATCAACACCATTTTTTTTTCTTTGAAAAGTCATATGAAGAACCGAACTCGTTACTAAAACAAAGGGGTAAAAATGAAAAAGGTTTTGGTGGGTAAAAAGGGTGTTTGGTTTGGGTTATGAAATGAAAAGGTTTAGGCTCAAAGGGGCTAACTAGGGGGATTTTGGGTAGGTGGTAAAAAAAAGAAAAATAATGGTGTAGAAATAAAAAGGGTTAGTCCTAAGAACCAAGCGGCTATTCACACAAGAAACGAAAATGAGCATTTAGTTCTAATGATATGTAATTGTATGCTCAATAAAGGCTCAAAACTCACTTTTGTGGGAATGGGTTTTTATGTGATCAAGTATATATAATCAAATTTTAACTAAGCTTGTCATGCCTTTTCATAATTTTCTTATGTTGGTTCTTTTTATCACGACGCTATCGGTTGTAAATTTGTAAAAATATAACCTTTTTGAGAACTTGAATTTCCTGGATTAAAACTAGACGAGTAAAAAAAATGAAATTTTTTGAAAAAAGTTGGGGTGATTAGCGATTCCAATAGAGTTTTGTGTAAGGCTTGTATTTAGGACTTGCAAGATTCAAGGTTTTAGCATCCCCCCCCCCCCCACACTTAAATTACACATTGTCCACAATGTGTCCCAAAAATAAGTTTTTAGGTTGATTGAATGTGTAAAAAGGTGTAAAAAGCGAAAAAAAAAACCTTGTGTTACTGGCTACCTGGACACGACCCCGTGTTGAGTGAACACGACCCCGTGTTCAGGTGCCAGTAACGAAAACTTACAGAAGGTGAACACGAGGGCGTGTTGGCTGGACACGACCCCATGTCTGTCAAGGTCTGCAGAAATAAAACAATCAGCAGGTTCAGGGGAGTGGGCACGGGGGCGTGTTGGTTGGACACGGCCCCGTGTGGACAGTCTGCAAAGTTGAAAAAATAGGTTTCTTTCGTCGGTTTTTCTGTCCCGGCTTTAGTAGTACTAATGTTTAGCACTCTAAGCCTTGTTTGTACCTGTTTAGTCAACAAACACTCCACCAAAACATAGCAAACATCCTACTTTTACCAAAGTTATCATCCATGTCAAAGTTAAAGAAAAAAAAATGCAGGAAAAATAAAAGAAGTTAGGAAAAGTAAATTGTTCAACACTTTGGCACGCAGGCCATCAATTGTTCAAGAGTGAAAAAGGGTTAACCTGGGAAGTCATCAACCAACCGCTTCCTCCTCTGCTCCTCTCGCCTACTCCATAGCATCGTCATCATCATCATCATCGTCATCATCCCCTCCATGGGGTGCAATGTGGTCTCGTATATATCCAACATCGTCTTGGATCTCGGATAGGCTTCTTTCGATAGCTCCGACCCGGTGGTAGGTGTTGCTCGCCATGTTATAGGTGTTCCTAGTGCACATAAGGTTTTCCTGCAACAAATCATGCAAACTTTGAAAGTTAGGAAAACCGCCTCCCGAGGAGGATGATTGGCCCGGATCACCGTGGGGTTGGTATTGGTACTGATGATGTTGCGGAGCTTGGAGGACAAGCGCTTCTTGCGGGTTCCATGCATGACCTTGCATCCTTTGAAAGGTTACCGTCCCGTCTTCTGCCTCATAAATCAGGTTCATTGAGCGGCATATGTGAATATCCACCGTACCCGACCTTGGGCTCCTCTCAAATGACCTAGGTATGTGGGCGAAGTGCTTGAAGAGACGGTACACCCATCCCCCAAAGAAAATAGGAGTCGGTGCACTAGCAAGGCGGTTGTGATGCATGTTTCGGAGCATGACGAACGGAACATTGAGCGGCCTGCGGTTGTGGATGTAGTGGAGGACAACTAAATCTCTTAAACCAACGACGCCACTACTTTCATGCCTTTGGCTAAGAGAGTAGCCGAGGAGCCTATGAATGTATCTGTATAGCGGATCCCTCAACTTCGTACTCTTAGTGATGCTCGGATTGTAGTACCCCTCTCCAATCTGAGCCCACATGGCTTGGCGTTCGTTCTCACCTACCTCTCTCATCCCTCCAGTATTTTCTTCGTTTCCCGCATCCTCTTCTGCATACAACCCGATAATCGACCCAAATTGTGCCATAGAGATCGAATATTTCGTTCCGCCACATCGGAATGCTACCCCGTCATTGTCGAACGGGTCGCACCTCGAGTTGAATGTGAAGGTGCTATAGAACTCCAAAGTGCATTCGTGGACGGAACGGAGTCGAGTTGTTAGTGCGACTCTAAGTGGTCCCGTGACAATGTTGTTGAAACGGTCAATTTGATTCACCATGGTTAGCAAGTCCGTGCAAGCTTGCCTCGGGTATTCCTCCGGCCTTGTTTGAAGAATCTCGTATCGAGCTCTTGCATCGAGCTCATTGGCGTTAAATCTTGTGAACTTCCTGGCCATCTGCAAGAATATACCAAAAGTTAGCACGAAACAGAAATATTTTCGGACAAAACTGCCAACAGTGGGCTGGACACGGCCCCGTGTTCAGCGGACACGGCCCCGTGTTCAGCGGACACGGCCCCGTGTCCTGGCTTCTGTTACTCAAAAATTTCATTTTTCGACCCGGTTTCGAAAACTTGAAAATTTTTGGTCCAATAGGTGCGGTTTCCCCCGAAAATGAAACCCTAAGTGCCGTTTTTCCCAAAATGTCTCGTTTACCCTATCAATTTTATCTTTTTCGGTTCAAGAACAAGGGTTTGGGGTTTTTGTGAGAAATTGGGTGAATCTATGAACAATACAAGTGTATTTAATTCCCTTAACACTAATCTAACTAAATGCAAACAGATCTAAACAAAAATTTGAGGTTCGATCCGGATGAACATCAAGAACCCTAGATTTTTCCCCAAATTTTTGGTGTTTTAACTACATGCAAGTAACTAATCTAACTACTAAGAGTGATAGAATCATACCTTGATGTTGTTAAAGCGATAGGAGACGTTGAAATTCTGCGAAAAATCGCCTGGAACCAGAGCTTTTTCGGGGAAACGGGGCGTGTGGAATGAAGTAACTGTTTTGAAAAGGGGATTTATCCCGACTGCAGCGCAGACACGGCCCCGTGTCCAGCGGACACGGCCTCGTGCCGAGCACAGTTTTTTTTTTAGTGCTCGTGTGAGTGCCCTTGTTTCCCATAAGCTTTGGTTAGAAAACTTACCGCTTTATTTGTTGTCTCAATCGTTCGTAACTTACCAGGCATGATGTTTTATTCCTCCACTGTTTGAAGCGAGATCTCTTCTTCTTCATCCTCAATGAATCCTTGATAGAGTTTCAGCCGTTGGCCATTGACTTTAAATGGGGGCCCATTTCGAGATTTAATTTCTACTGCACCGTGTGGGAAAATATGGGTGATGGAAAAAGGTCCTGACCACCTAGACTTTAATTTAACAGGAAACAATCGAAGTCGTGAATTAAACAAAAGAACTAGATCTCCTACCCGAAATTCATTAGGTTTAATATGTTTATCATGCAAATTTTTCATTCTTTCCTTATAAATTTCGGAGTTTGAGTATGCATAATTCCTAAGTTCGTCTAATTCATTTAATTGACAAAATCGATTTTTACCGGAAAATTCTAAATCTAAGTTTACATTTTTAATTGCCCAGTAAGCTTTGTGTGCAATTTCTACTGGCAAGTGACAACTTTTTCCATAGACTAGCTTATACGGGGTTGTACCAATTGTTGTTTTATAAGCAGTTCAAAAAGCCGATAAAGCATCATCTAATTTATCAGCCCATTCCTTTTTATTTAACCCTACGGTTTTTTCGAGTATTCGTTTTAAACCTCTATTAGTCACTTCGGCTTGTCCGTTTGTTTGAGGGTGATATGCTGTTGAGACCCGGTGATAGACCCCATATCTTGTTAAAATTTTTTCAAGTTGATGATTGCAAAAATGGGTACCTCTATCACTTATTAATGCTTTAGGTGTGCCAAAACGAGAGAATAGTTTTTTCAGAAATCTTACCACGACTCTTCCATCATTTGTTGGAAGTGCCTCGGCCTCGGCCCATTTAGACAGATAGTCTACTGCCACAACTATATATTTGTTTCCTTTCGATGGTGGGAAAGGTCCCATAAAGTCGAGTCCCCACACATCAAAAATTTCACAAACAAGAATGCCATTTTGTGGCATTTCGTTTTTGGAAGAAATATTACCTGTTCTTTGGCAAGCATCACATGTCTTGACAAGACTTTGGGCGTCTTTGTAAATGGTTGGCCAATAAAATCCTGAATCAAATACCTTTCGTGCGGTACTAGCGGCACCATGATGCCCTCCGTATGGACCTTCATGACAATGGTGGAGAATTCTTCGTGCTTCATTACCATGTACGCATCGTCGGACGAGTTGGTCGGCACACATTTTGAAAAGATATGGATCTTCCCAAAAATAGTGTTTCACATTGGCAAAGAATTTCTTTCTTTGATAATGTGACCATCCTCTTGTGACTATACCGCTAGCTAGGTAGTTAGCATAGTCGGCGTACCATGGTTCTTCCTTATATTCCACCATTTCCAGGGACTCTGTTGGAAATTTTTCATTGATTTGCTCGTCCCTGGTCGCTTCCAAAGCTGGGTCTTCTAAGCGCGAAAGATGATCTGCTGCGGTGTTTTCTGCTCCTCTTTTGTCTTTGATTTCAATGTCGAATTCTTGGAGGAGTAGAATCCACCTAATCAAACGTGGTTTTGCGTCCTGCTTCTTGAAGAGATATTGAATGGCTACATGATCTGTATAGACTATAGTTTTAGAAAGAACAAGATAAGAACGAAATTTATCAAAAGCAAATACCACAGCTAGTAATTCTTTTTCAGTTGTTGTGTAACTTTCTTGTGCATCATTAAGTGTTTTACTAGCATAATAAATTGGGTGGAAATGCTTTTCTTTTCTTTGTCCCAAGACAGCTCCAACTGCAAAGTCACTAGCATCACACATGATTTCGAAAGGAAATTTCCAATCAGGCGCTATCATGATAGGTGCATTGACTAACATTTCCTTTAGGGTTAGAAATGCTTGATTGCAATCCTTGTCAAAGATGAAAGGGGCATCATTTTCAAGTAATTTTGTTAGAGGTCTTGAGATTTCTGAAAAGTCTTTGATAAACCGTCTATAGAATCCGGCATGCCCTAGGAAACTTCTGATAGCTCTTATGGAGGATGGAGGTGGTAATCTAGAAATGGTATCTATTTTGGCTAGATCCACCTCCATTCCTTCGCGAGATCTTGTGACCGAGTACTATTCCCTCCGTTACCATGAAATGGCATTTTTCCCAATTAAGGGCGAGGTTAGTTTCCTCACATCGGGATAGCATTCGTTCAAGGTTATCGAGGCATTGGTCGTATGAATCCCCAAAGATAGAAAAGTCGTCCATGAAGACTTCCATTGTCTTTTCTATCATGTCATGGAAGATGGCTACCATGCAACGTTGGAATGTTGCGGGGGCATTACATAGACCAAACGGCATGCGTCGATAAGCAAAAGTTCCATAGGGACATGTGAAAGTTGTCTTTTCTTGGTCTTCGGGTGCTATCGGGATTTGAAAGTAACCTGAAAAACCATCCAAGAAACAATAAAATTTATGACCGGATAATATTTCTAGCATTTGATCAATGAAGGGCAAAGGAAAGTGGTATTTTCTTGTTGCTTCATTTAATCGTCTATAATCTATACATACTCTCCATCCTGTGACGGTTCTCGTTGGTATTAATTCATTTTTTTCGTTAGTTATTACCGTCATACCTCCTTTCTTTGGAACTACTTGGACGGGACTTACCCAAGGACTATCGGAGATAGGATAGATGAGTCCGGCGTCAAGTAGTTTGATGACCTCGTTTTTAACCACTTCTTGAACATTTGGATTTACTCGACGTTGTGGTTGTATGACCGATTTGTAGTCATCATTCATCAAAATTTTGTGTGTGCACATAGAAGGACTAATTCCTTTTATGTCTACCAGTTTCCAAGCTATTGCATTTTTATGTTTTTTCAAGAGACTAATTAATTTTTCTTTTTCTAAACTATCTAATTTAGACGAAATAATTACGGGTAAATTACCCTCTTTGTCTAGAAAAGCATATTCCAAACCTTTTGGAAGTTCTTTGAGCTCAAGTGGTGGGTCTTTAGGAGACTCCTTATTTGGTTGCTCATTTCGATTAAGAACTTTAAAAGTTTGTTCTATGGCGACCTCTTCTTCAACAAAGTGGTCAATCTCTTCACTTGTATCGGGTGGTTCATCTTCATCTTCAATTAGGGGGTCATTATTGCCGAATGGATATTTCATTGATCATTCGAGATCGACACTTCTTTTAAATGCCCCTAATTGAAGAGGTAGATTGTTGAACTTCCGGTTTTTCAAAGCTTCGTGAGTTTTTACAAATGGTCGTCCTAACACTAGAGGAGCGTCATCGAGGATGACAAAGTCGGTCAGGATTACCATTTGATTTGTTTGAACCAAGACATCTTCAACTATACCAATTGATTTTATTACTTTCCGATTGGATAGAAAAATGGGTATTTGAAGTGGAGAAAAATCACTAATACTTAATTTCTCGAAAATGTAGTTAGGCATTATGTTAACACAAAGATCTTTATCGATTGTGACATTACTAATACACGAATTTTGAAAGAAACATGGAACCGGTGTAATGTTAATTTCAAATGGATCTTCTTTTATTAGCGAAGTTTGATCATTAGTTAACTTAACACTTACCGTTTCGTCAATTTTAGTGTTAGTGTTTAACTCTTTTAAAAACTTAGCATGAGTGGGTACTAAACAATGATTTTCAAAAGAAGGTGACAAGAGATTAATTTCTTCAAAATTAGACTCTTCTTGAATTTTAACGTTTTCGGACTCACCTTTTTCATTGTTTAACTCATGTGTCGGTTTTTCACTTATTTGTTCTTCCATTTTTACACTTTCAGTTATCTCTTCATTTTTTAATTCTTCTCTTGCGCGGGACTCCTCTTCCCTTGCGCGAGATTCTTTTATACATCGATCGATAACTCTAATGTGTTCTAATATCCTCTCGGTTACTTCGGTTATAGAAAAAGAATCGGGATTTTCTAAGCTTGAATCCGGTTGTTCAACCCTTTGTTCATCATAATACCCATATGAAGTAGATGGTTCGCACCATTGTTCTTCATTGTAAGCATATGATGGATAAGGTTCGTAATTTTGTTCTTCATAATACTCATATGAGGTGGGTTGTTCATGCCATGGTTCCTCATAATAAGCATACGAAGTCGGTGGCTCATATCTTGGTTCCTCAAAGTATGAGTAAGAAGGCTCATACCTTGGTTCATCAAAATATGAGTATGAGGGAGGAGGTTCATACCTTTGGTCTTCATAGGATGTGTATGAAGTCGATGGCTCGTACCTGGGCTCCTCATATTAGGTGTATGAATTGGATGGTTGATATGAGTGATTATATTGAACCGAGCGTGCGTTACGACAATTAGTGCAATAGTTACCCCTATAATCATCCTTCTCATAGGTGTAGTTGTAACCTCCTGAGTATTGATCCATAAGAATCACTCAGCAGACCACAACTAAGTCTCGAGACCAGAAAACAAAAATAAAAACGGAAACAGAGGCTGGACACGGCCCCGTGTTTAGTGAGCACAGCCCTGTGTTCAGGATCTGTATCTGGGCGTTTTAATTAAATTTACTGATTTCGTTGAGCACGGGGCGTGTTCAGTGAGCACGGCCCGTGTTCAAGCTTCTGTTACTGGGTGTTTTTATTAAAATGTGCAGCACGCCCCCGTGTTCAGTGAACACGGCCCCGTGTACAGGTTACTGTAAATGCAAAACTAAACTAAAATGCAGAAAAATGTGCGCGCGTTTTAAAAAGATTTTGAAAAACTGATTAGGCCGTCGATTTTAAGCTTTCTTAAAATCCTTGTGTCCCCGGCAACGGCGCCAAAAACTTGATGCGTGTGAAGTGTTATATATATTAGGTGTATATTTTAAGCCCCTTTTACACTTATTTTAGCCAAGTTTTAAATTTATAAAACACGATATTTTACTAACACTAAACACACATATGGGCAAGTGCACCCATCGTGAGCGTAGTATAGCGTTGGTAAGATACCGAGGTCGTCCAAGGACACAAGTGCTTTTAATACCGGTTTATCCTCAACGTCTAATCAAAATAAAAAGTTTAGAAAATTGTTTTAAACTAAGAAAAATAAAAACTAACTAAAATGCTGAAAATAAAAATAAAAGAAAAACAGATAGACAAAATGAATCACTTGGTTCCGACTCGTATCTAGTGTAACCTTTGATTATTTCCGCACTTTTGCACATAATTAAGAGATTATCTTAGTTATTGTAGTAGGCCCCTCTTTTGAAGGTGACGTAACCCTCACCCTAGTAGTTTGAGTCAGCAAGGACACAATCCTAAAAGAGTGGATTGTTGGAAGATAATTAATTAAGTTATTAATGCAATATTATGGTAGGCCCCTCTTTTGGAGGTGACGTTACCCTCGGCTAAGTAGTCTGAGTCAGCAGGGATACAGTCCTAAATAGCCGGGTTATAGTATTAATAGTAGTTAACTTATGAGGGGATCAAAGAGTTTGGACCCCCGCCATCCAATACCGTGAAGTATTGAAGGAGGTCCTACTAAATTTGACCCAGGTCCATTGCAGGACCTCTAAACGCTAAACAATGGCAAGACCTTTACCAAACCGTTCCCTTAACCCCCGACCAGGTAGCCAACATACCTCCATATAGACCGTGGAGATATGAATGGTGAAAATCTTTTATTTTATATAGACAGTAAAATAATGCCAAGACACCACGGACAAACGATAAGGAAAGATCACCTTCAACATAAGCAACTAGTTATCAAAGTCATTAATACGAAACCAAATAAAAAGTGCAAAAGATTAGAAATAAAAAGTATTACACTAGACACTTTGTCTTCACCAAGTGATGTAAGAGACTTAGGCAAACATGGCCTTGATTGTCAAGAACTCTTACGATCAATCTTGGATCCCGAGACGACTCACACACTCTACGATGGACAATGGATGATGGTGGTGGATGATGGTGTTATGGTGGTGGTGGGTGGTGGGTGAAGTGTGAGAGAGGTGGTGTGCCAAGGGATGGTTTGAGCTTGAGCCAAGCACTTCTATTTATAGGCTGAACAGAAGCTCGGGCACGGCCCCGTGTCCAGTGGGCACGGCCCCGTGTCCACATCCTCTCTTTCTTCATTAAATGCAGCTTTGTCTTATTAGTTGACCACGCCCCCGTGTCTGCTGAGCACGACCCCGTGTGCAGAAGAATCTTTGTACTATGAAGATTTACCTGGATTGTGCGAATCTTATAGTTGACCATGGCCCCGTGTCCGCTGAGCACGGCCCCGTGGTGGGCAATAGAAGCTTCTACCACTTGTCTTTTCTGCTGACACTTGGGCACGCCCCCGTGCTGGCTGAGCACGGAGCGTGTTCAGTCTCCTGATCTCTTGTTTTGCTTGGGAAGATGCTGCAGTGGGGTCGGGCATGCCACGTCTTGTCCCTTTTCTTGTATTTATGTTAGATTTTGATGTCTTTTTGCTTCTTTTGTTAATTTGAGCTCATTTAATCCTGAAAATACAAAAGGAAGACAAAAGCACACTTTTTCCAACATTAGTACTAAAAAAGGGTTGGTTTTATGCCTCATTTGATGAAATTTATATGTTACATTTTGAACACATCAATGTGTCTCTAGAATTCAGTCAACGGTTAGGGTTAGCTCCAACACCTTTAGAAGCTAAGCAGGTAGTAGAATTAGCTGATGGTAAAACGATTGAAGCTTCGCATGTCCTCTTTGGGTGTAAATTAGATCTTGTGGGTCAAGTGTTTGACATTGACCTCCTTCCTGTTACCCTCGGTAGTTTTGATGTAGTGGTTGGTATGGATTGGCTGTCTAAGCATCGAGCTGAGATTTTATGTAAGAGAAGATCGTACGCATTCCCCCACCCCTAGTGGAGAAATTCTATCGGTACAAGGGCATCGTAGTGGTGCGATGGTTGGTATCATCTCAGTTATGCAAGCGCAGAAGTGTCTACGAAAGGGGTATCCTGCTATTCTAGCACTTGTTACTAATACCCTGTCTGAAGAAAGAAAGATCAAAGACCTGTCAGTTGCTCGTGAATTTCCTGATGTATTTCCTGATGAACTACCTGGTTTACCTCCACACCGTCAAGTGGAATTTCAGATTGATCTTGCACCAGGAGCAGCTCCGATTGGTCGTGCTCCTTATCGTCTTGCACCGGGAGAGTTGCAAGAACCATCTAATCAACTTCAAGAGCTGTTGGATAGAGGTTTTATCCGACCCAGTTCTTCGCCTTGGGGAGCCCCAGTTTTGTTTGTAAAGAAGAAAGATGAGTCCTTTCGTATGTGCATAGATTATCGGGAACTCAACAAGGTGACTGTCAAGAACCGCTATCCTTTGCCACGCATCGACGATCTGTTTGACCAGTTGCAAGGGTCAAGTTTTTATTTGATGATCGATTTAAGGTCGGGCTATCATCAGATGAGAGTCCGAGAGGAGGATGTTCCTAAAACGGCTTTTCGAATGCGGTATGGGCACTATGAGTTCTTAGTTATACCGTTTGGGTTGACGAACGCACCAGCGGTCTTCATGGATCTCATGAACTGTGTATGCAAGCCATATCTTGATGATTTCGTCATAGTGTTTATCGACGACATTCTGATCTATTCAAAGAGCAAGGAGGATCACGAGCGACATCTGCGTCTCATTTTGGAGCTTCTGAGGAAGGAGCATCTTTACGCGAAATTCTCTAAGTGTGACTTCTGGATTCGAGAGGTACACTTCCTTGGCCACATAGTGAATGAATCGGGAATACACGTGGATCCTGCAAAGATTGAAGCTATTAGAAATTGGGCAGCACCAAAGAATCCTTCGGAAGTGTGACAATTTCTCGGTCTCGCTGGGTACTATCGGAGATTTATTAAAGACTTCTCGAAGATTGCTCAACCTCTTACTTCGTTGACACAGAAAGACGTTGCATACATATAGGGAACAAAACAAGAGGATGCTTTCCTGTAGGATCGAGATTCGATCAATACGAGTCTTTCAGAGTTAAATCTAGATCATTAGAAAGGCGGAATCAATCTAACAATCTTGAATCGGTGTTAGAATGTGAGTAGAAGCAGAAAGAAGTACTTTAAACTTGTTTTCCATTCATATATCAACGTTTTACACGCAGAGAAACCGGCAGCACTTCGTGTCAAGATCCTCTAAGAAGTTACAAATGAGAAAACCAACACCCCTATTTATAGGGGAGCTAGTCCGTATGAAGTGGATCAATCCAGTTCATACGAACTGGTCAACTCCACTTCGTGTGAACTAGGCTTTTAACATAAAATTACATTTCAAAACACTTCTAAAACATACACGACATGACACGACTGACGACGTAAGCTATAGACATTATGTACTAACAAACTCCCCCTTGGATATTGCTGGAGTCTTCAGTCTGCCTGTCTTCAACATTTTCACAATGACTTGAACTTTTCTTCGTTCTGCTTTGGCTTTTTCTTCAATAAACTCTTCAGTTTTTCATTTTCTTTAGCAGCTTTCAGCTCCTTTTCAGCCTGCTCTCTCATCCATTTTCCTTGAAGCATACGATCTTTCTCTTCACGTTCTTTTCGTCTCTTTTCAGCTTTCAGAAATTCCTGTCTTTTAATCTCCCACCAGTTCGATGACCATGTATTTCCAGAGTTTATGTTTTTCTAAAAACACACATTCACAACTTTCTGAAATTGCAAGGCTTGATCTTTATCTTCCGCCTTGTAACCAAACTTGTTTACGAACAAGCATTCTATATCTTCCTTCAAACAATTCACTAACCACATTGGGTCATACACGTGAATATACTGGATTTCATTCTCCACTTTGTGCGCTATCACAACTTCAGTAGTCAAACAACTGTATAGCCAACAAACAAAGCCTTCCCTGAAATTCTGCTCCATTTTCGGTAATGGAATGTTTTTCATCACTTTAGGTTTTTTTCACCTTAAGAATCGTCTCTTCAATACCAGTAACTGGATCAACCATCTTCACTTTCTTCGGGTGATGCGGTTTCCAGTGTTTGAATTCACTAAACACTTCAAACTTCATTAAACCCCATGTCGGCACATCACGTTCTCTGACAGGATAAGATAACGTTCTTACTTTGGGAAGCTCTTCAACATCCCACCAAGGCAATGACATGATGTCTTGAATATACTCGAAGTATTGAACGCCGTATTCTCTTCTGATTGCATAGGCGTTTACTTGTGGTAAGAATCCCCAACTGATAATATCTCCAAGAGAAACACTTCTATCTCTTTGATAATACTGCAACGGCCTTTTGAACTTCCGCTCAGTATCTTTTCGAAACCATTTCTTCTTTTCTTCAATTCGTTCTTCTTTAGACATTTCATCAAAACTCTTGTTCTTCACACTCTCAGCAACCTTTCTTTTCAATTCTTCTTCATTAGCCATACTAAAAAATTCTGTGAGTGTAGGAAAGTTGGAAGTATAAACATTCACATTCTGTTCATCATTACTACAATCTTCAACTTCAACTCTATCATAGTTGTCAGCCTCTTCCACATACTTGTACTGATAATCATGATGTTGATTGATGTCGAACTTATTCAGCTCACTTCAAAATCAAACTTGAATGCAATATCTACAATATCCATCATCTTTCGAATCTCGGCTTCAGAATAGACATGCATAATTTCTCCTTCTTCAACATCATGCTCTAGACGCAGAATTAATCTAGAAACATGATCATCACTTTGATCAACATTCTTATCGTCTACATTCTCCCCCTCTCCACCAGCATTTTCAGACTCTTCATTTACATCGTCATGAAGATAATCATCAACGTTCTCTTCATTTGATGTTTCAGAAATTCTAACATCTAAAGTACCCTGATCATCATCATTATTCCCATCATCATCATCATGACTACTTGCATAATATACATCATCTGCATCATCTTTCAAAGCATCATCATCATCATCCTCTTCTTCTTCATATTTGATTTCACTAGATACAGAAGCTATTGGTAGAACAGACGATACGTGGGCTTCTATTGGCTCTGACACAACAACTGCTTTTTTAGTAACATCAACAACTTTTTCACCTTCAACATCTTTGCCCTTATCTTTCATTTGAGCTTCCATTTCAGCTCTACGTTTAGCTCTGACTTCCTCAAGCTCTATCTCCTCAAATCTTTGTTCAATTGGCTTGCCAATCAAATCTTCAATCACTTTCCTCAACATATAATCTTCATGTTCTCTCCTTGCATTATGTGCTTCCAATTCTTTGTTTTTCAACTCAAAGTACTTGTTCTGTTCATCTCTTCTAGACTTTTCTTCTTCTAAAACTGCTACTCGAACTTTCAAAATATCAATATCAGCTTGATCAGCTTCAACTCTTTTCAACAAAGATGAGTTTTCTGCTTCAACAGTCTTTACACGCTTCTCTAACTTCTTCTTCTCTTTTGACATCATCCACTTTCTTTTGTAACTTCTTCACAAGCTCGTCATTCACAAAACTAAAATCTCCAATATCTTCAAGAGGTATATTCTCCAGAACATGTGGAAAATCTTTGAAACAAGAAGATCCAGGAGTAGTTTGTACTGGTGGTTGTGTGGTTGGAGGTGTTTGTAAAATATGTGGTGAGGTGATAACAGGTTGTTCATGTGTAGGTGTAGAAATACGAAATTGTGGTGATGATTGATGTGGTGGTGATTGATGATGTGGTGGAGATGGTTGATGATGTGGTGGTGATGGTTGTTGAGGTGGTGTAGGTTGTTTTGGTGGTGATTGATGTAGTGGTTCAGTTGGTTGTTGTTGTGGTTCAGAAAGTGGTACTTTCAGCCAGAATTTCAACTTTCTAGCTGCATTAGGATCAACACGCTTTCTCGTAGTTGACTTCTTTCTTCCTTCTGACTGTGGTGTTAGAACTTCCTGAACATGCTCTGGTGATGGAACATACAAATCATCATCGTCATCTCCACTCCTCTTTCTCTTCTTCTGTTTTTCTTTATCAGAAATTACTTTTTCCAACGTTCAGTTTCATCAACATCCTCTTTAGAACTGGATGAACTTTTCTCTTCATCATCACCAACTTTCTCACCAGCTGCTTTTTCAGTTTCTACAGTATCATTAAGAGTTTTTAATAACTGCTCTGTTTCAAATGATAAATGTTCTTGATCTATGTTAACATCAACTTCTGTTTCATCTTCCTCTGGTTCATCGACCAGCATTGTCTCAACAACTTTTTTTGACGTTTCTTTTTCGGTTGTGAAGGCGAACCTTCTTCTGTTTGTACTTTTGGTGTTCGCTTCCCACCTTTCTTCTTCTTTTCTGCTTTCGTGAACCAATCGTTTCGAGTTTCAACGAACTCTGACAACTTTGCTAATTCATCAACAACATTTTTTTCTTTCATTTCTTCATCGTTTCTCCATTTCAGATGATTCACAGGATCTGGATCTACATAATTGACATTACTGATGAAACCAAAGAACTCAGTATGCTTTGGTTCTTTCCATGTTGTTGTATACTTTGCCAGCCTGATTAAAGTCTCGTTATTCATGTGATTCAACACCATCAGATCATTCACTTCATCCTTGGCCAAATTCGGATATGCATGATCTAGAATCATTTGCACGAATCTTTGATATAACCATCTCGACTCTTAGAAGTGATGTTATCTTTCATGTAATGAAAGATAATACGAGAAAAGTTGTATTTCTTGTTCAACACCAGTGCAGTAACCATGCACATTTGATAATCTTTCATCACGTCGTATCCTCCCAGTCTGTGACTGAGAGCATGTAATATCGAATGAATAACAAACTTGTACGGTTTCATGAAACATGCTTTCAAATAGTTTGCATTGTTCAAAGGTCCACTATACCCCATCCTTAGCATACAACCCTTCACCATTCGTTTTGGAAAACCAGTCGGCGAATTCTCATCGTCGGGAAACCTTAACACCTCACGAACAAGTGCTTCAGATATAATAATCTCTTCATTTTCTATCTGAACAAACGAGGTAATCAAATCATTTTCTTCATCAACACTAGCATGCTTCCAGAAATAATCGACATGAGATTTAAACGCTTTATGTTGATCCGTAAGTGCTTTCTGTATCGGCAACCGTCTCATAAATGGTAGAATAGATTTGAAAGCATCCATTTTTGACAACTCTTCATCATAAACACAACAGATGTTGTGAGATGGATCAAATGTAATATTCAAAGCCTGAAATACACATAAAATCAGACATTTTAGACATTTAGACAATTTTTAAAGCATAACATCATTCAAACGAACTGAAGTTCAAACGAGGTGAACCGTTCATGCGATGTGAGTTTCATACGGTGTGGTCATTCAAACGGAGTGATTATTCAAACGAGGTGATGCTTTAAACGAGGTGTTCACTTTGTTTCAACCAACAACAATGAACAGTATACTTGCAGGTTCATCAAAACAAAGTTTTCAGATAAAATTGAACCTAGAAATCAATTCTACAACAATTTCCGACCAACACAATATGATTTTCATTCAGTTTTGACTACACAAGAACCCTAGATCTACATTCAAAATTTCGGTTCATACGATTTGGACAGAAAACATGAAATTGAAACAAGAATCATATTCTACAACAGATTCCGAACACCCTAATGTGATTTTTGTTCAATTTAATTCATTCAAACAACCTAGATCTAAGTTTGAAGATCTGAAACTATCGATAACATTAAAAATCATCAGATCTGTGCCGATTAACATCAATATTAAACCTTTACCATCGTATAAGTTGAACCAGCCTACTTAAACAATGATCTATGAACACAGATTGAGAGATTTAAGCTTGAAGATGAAAATCACCGCAAGTCGTTTGAGAGAAAAATGGGTTTGGTGCGATGTGGATTTGGGAAAATGATTTCAAACGGACTGAGTAACCCTTATATAGGGGTTCAGGTCGTGTGAAGTGAACCAGTTGAAGCCATTTGAAACGGAGTGGCCGTTTCGTGTGAAGTGGTCACTTCGTTTGAGATTTTTGATTTTCAGAATTTACAAATTTTTAACATTTTTGATATTTTATTTACACATGCGTTTCACCAAGTCCAAATTAATGACCCTGGTTAAATGTTTAGCCCACCAAGTCCAAGTTAATGACCTTGGTTGACCAAATTTTGATCTCGCTGACATTTTCTCACAAATTAAGTTCAACTTAATGAACTTTGATACGTTTTCAGCAATTATCAACCACTTTCTCAAACTCTTTCATATCCAACCCAAATTTGATCCAACTGTTTCAGCATTGTGGAACTTTGATCTTCAGATCCCAACGCCCGTTGTCGAAAATAAGATGAAAAGAAAAATCTTTTTGGATTACAAAAATAAACTATATACAAACATCTTTTTGTGAGTTTGTGTGTAAGGACTCTCAAAATTGTCCCAAAATAACCCGGAAGTAGAAACCCAGACCCCTGAAACCCTAACGCACATGAAAAACCAAGAAAAACAAAAGTTAGAGTTTTAGGCGGGCCGCGTAAGAGTAAGCGTAGTCTTACGCGGGCCACATCAAAGTTGGGTTAACCGGATAAGCGATCCCGATCCACGTGTCGTCCACGTGGCACACCTACTCGTGAACCAGCAAGCCTACGCGTAGACTAGGTGGCTACGCGGGCCAAATAAAGATTGGCCGGAGGCTCACGCGGGCCGCGTGAGACCTAAGTTTCTCCTATAAATAGCTTGGATCAGGAGCTTTCATTCTGTGTCGAAATCAAAATTCAAAAACGAATTCTCACTGCTCCAAAGTCGAAATTACAATTAATATAGCGAGGCGCTGCTACGATACCGGGTATTAACTCGATCGCTGCTACGATTCAATGTCCGATCGATTGAAACTATCCGATGAATGTTTAAGTACTGTTCAAATTGGGTTTATACTTTGTCATTCGTCATGAATTCGATGGATGTTTAAGTATTGCACTTTGTCATTCGTCGTGAGGGTTTATTCTCGTGAGTTATCGTAAATGCTGTATTAGTTACTGACCTAAGTTCGTATGCATTGTTGTTTAAATTAGGTTATCAGGCTTATCAGTAGGCTAAACTCTGCCCGTATAAATCTGCAATGTGAGTCATTCTCTTTTTATCAAATGTTTTACAATACTCCATTTTCAAAAGTTATAATTACAGGGATTAAGTCGTGGTTATCTTAATCACTGGCTAGTGGGGTATTGTGCACATTACTAATTTCTCACGGTTAGGCTAATAAATCCTAACAGTGATAAACGTCACTACTTGGGGTGGGACCCAATAGTGGTATGACCATCGTCACCAGGTGACACGGCGCCAGATAAAAATAAGATAGAATCCCTTGTAATCGCTCTTATGCTGTAATTTATAACTATGTGTCATTTTGTCAAAATGAATGATTCACCAGTATTTCCCCGCTGACAAAAATATTTTTAAAACATGTTTCAGGTGACCTGCTGTAAATCAAGGAAAACGTGCTACGGAGCACTAACAAGCTTGAAGAGGTGGCTCAGTTAAAATGAATAAACATGTTTTAATAAATAAGGGAATTTCCTAGTAAAATTCCTCTATTGTAAATTACGAGGTTTATCCCGAATTATGAAATAAAATAATCGGGCACTTTCAAGATTTAAAAGATCCTGTTAAAATCTTCCGCTGTCGCATCATTTAATAAATACCACGGGTTCCTGTCCCGCGGCTCCTGACCAGGTCAAACCGGGGCTGGGGCCATGACAGGAAAAGGTGGTATCAGAGCCACTGATTTAAGCCAATTAAGTATTTAAGAAAATACTTAATTTTTACTTATTTCCATTTGGTGATTACGTGTTTTATTATTTGAATATTTTTTACAGTATGGGTAAGCAAAGACTTTCAGACATCTATCATAAATTAGATAGTTCACCAAAAGAAAAAGGAACTTCATCCTCAAAATACCCAACAGATACTGAGGAAGGAATATTTGTCCGTAAGGCACAGTATGAGAAACCACTTTCTCCTAATAAAAGAAGTTTGATTATTAGGAAAAGTCAAGAAAAAATAAAGAAGCCACAACCAAAAGAAGTAAGGATGCCTAAGGAGACACAGGAAATAGGCAGTAACCCACCATGGGAAGATGAATTAGATGAAAAATGGGCAGATCTCTATATGTTAGCCACTGTAGCAGTAAATGCAAAATTTTAAATACCCTGTCCCAGTATTAGCACCCATATCATCTACAAGCCAGAAACTTTAAAGAAAATTTTACCCAGTAAATAAATAAGTTTACAATAAACCTTAGTATATTTTGAATTTTAGTTATGATTTGTATTAAAAGTCACAGTATGTGCAATAATATTTAAATAATTATATTAGCTACTCGTCTGTGAAATTTTTAACTTAGCATTTTGTGTGCATTTTGCATATATGCTAAACAGCATGAATGAGTTATCTGAAGCCCTTCAGAATCTCAATCTTTATCCCGTGAAAGTGGAAGTTTCCAGAGACTTTACTGGCTACTTACCCGATGTGGAGGAACCTATGGAATTTCAAGTTCCACCTCCGGAGAAACCAAAACCCAAGAAAAGGAGAAGATTTGTAGGCTGGAGGCGTGTACGCAGGAGGAAACCAGTAACTAGGAAAGTTCCTAAAATAGAAAATCCCATTGATAAAGGAAAAGGGATCAAGATTGAGGAAAATGCTAGGCAAGTAGAAATGGAAATTGGGGAAAGTTCTAAGCAAATCGAGGAGTTGCCATTACAGGAGGAATTGGATCGCGTATTGGCAAGCTGTGATATTCTCAGGCCTATCAATAATAACCTCTTTCCTTATCCTGCCGAAACCCAACTTCCAATAAATTTGGAACCAGTCATCCCAGAACCTTTGATCCATACCCAAACTTTAGGAGAAATGGACGAGTGGTGGACTAACGACTGGCAGTTTCAAAACCTCCTCAATAACCCTTATACCTTTTTCCCTCAGTTCGACCCAGAACCTATACCAAACCCACCAATGAGTAATGAAAATTTAGCTGAACTCCACCACTTTGGCGAGGAACTGGTGAATGCAGGAAATAGGATTTGGGAGGTGGGAGAATAGATCTCCTAGAAGTACGACGAGAGGGAACGTCATTTCTAAGGGCCAGCTGACAAGAGATAGTGTGGTTGTGAAACTGTGATTGTATAATAATACTAGTAGTAAAATATAATCTTGTAAAATAACTAAAAAATAAAACTTGTGTAAAATAACCAGTGTGTACGGATGCATAATATAATATATAAAAATGGAAGTCAAGAAATCGACAATTTTGGGCTATACATGTGTTGTGAAATTATGTGATTGTTTTGCATATAATTGTTATTTATTCTATGTTAATAATTATATTAATTACCAGATGGAACACGCTAGTAATGAACCAGTTAACGAAGTTAACCAATCAGAGCAAAATCAAGGAGATCAATTTATGAATAGGCAAGATATCGAGAATGTCGTTGCTCAAGGAATAGCCAATGCTATTCCAGCAATCCTTGCTGCTGCCCAGAAACCTGTTGAACTTCAACAAATTATTCCTAGTAAACGTACTCAAGAAGATAACTTCAGTAATAGTGTAAAAGGAGGTGGCAATCATACTAATCATGATAATGATCCATGGCAGGCCCCACTCCCTAAGAAAATGAAAGCTGCAACGCCTGGTTGCACTTATAAAGAATTTCTTGCTTGTAAACCAGCTGAATTTGCAGGCAATGAAGGGGCGACTGCGGCACTGCGTTGGTTGGAGAAAACCAAAGCAGTAATTATGATAAGTAAATGTGCTGAGGAAGACAAGGTCATGTATGCGCCGCATCTTTTTAAAGAAGGAGCGCTAGAATGGTGGAATACGGTACTTCAAGCCAAAGGAAGAAATATGGCCTATGCCATGAGTTGGGAAGAATTTAAGCAGCTAATGGAAAGAAAATTATGTCCCGAATATGAAAAGGAACAAATGGCGAATAAGTTCCTGAACCATCGGATGATGGGTGTAGATTGTCGAGGGTATACTTCGACATTCTTTGAGTATGCGAGAATGGTACCAACGCTGGCTTCGCCAGAACCGGTACTTATTTCCCGCTATATTTGGGGATTGATTGGTGAAATTCGTAATATCATTAAAGCTGCGAGACCTCGCACTATTTACGATGCGGTAGAATTAGCCAACACCCTAACTGATGAGTTGGTACGCACAAGTGAAGAAAACCAGAAAAAGGAAGTAGCCCAAAAGATTACCCAAGGATTTCGTGTGGGTAACCGTAGTAGTTTCAAGAGAAAAGGAGCTAGGCAATCTTCCACTGTTCCATTTTGCAATGCCTGCAAAAGAAAGCATTTTGGAAGATGCAAAGGGTATTGCAATTTCTGCAAAATCCCAGGGCATCAAGAAGAAGATTGCAGAAAGAAGAAAGCAACAGTTTGCTACAACTGTGGAGAAGCCGGACATTTCAGGCCAGATTGCCCGAAATTGATCAAACTAGCCGATAACAAAGCCAAACCTGCAAAAGGAACTACTAAGAAGAGCCTTCCAGTTAACTACTCAGGAAGCCGAGCTAATCCCTGACGTAATAGCTGGTACGTTCCTAGTTCACGACGTTTATGTAAAAGTATTATTTGACTCTGGTGCAAACCAAAGTTTTATAAATACTTCATTCTGCCAAGCTCTTAATTTACCCTTAACCAACCTTAGGTAGATTTTTACAGTCGAAACAGCAGATGGAAATTCTGTTAACATAGATAAGGTTTTGCGAGAAGGAAAAATAGAACTCTTAGGTCATAAATTTTCTGCAAACCTGTTACCTATGAATTTAGCTGGATTCGATGTGGTGTTAGGAATGGATTGGTTAGTAGCCAACCATGCTCGAATTCTTTGTGATAAAAATGCCATAGAAATATATACACCTACAGGAGAGGTAATTTTAATTACAGGAGATAAACCACGAAAGCCACTGAAATTCATTTCAGTAATGAAGTTGGCCAGTTATTCAAGAAAACAAGAAGTAGTGTATATTATTTCAATAATCATTAACATGAAAAATAAGGAACTTAAGGAAATTCCAGTAGTCTCAGAATACTCAGTTGTATTCCCAGAAGAACTCCCGGGATTACCACCCGACAGAGAAGTAGAATTTAGGATTCATCTAATTCCTGGAACTACACCAATAGCCAAAACACCTTACCGGTTAGCACCCACTGAAATGCTAGAACTGAAAAAGCAATTAGATGAGTTGCTCGGTAAAGGATTCATACAACCGAGTTCATCCCCTTGGGGGGCACCTGTGTTGTTTGTGAAAAAGAAAGATGGTTCAATGAGAATGTGTATCGATTATAGAGAATTGAATAAGGTTACAATTAAGAATCGATACCCATTACCTAGGATTGATGATCTTTTTGATCAACTTCAAGGAGCTAGATACTTTTCTAAGATCGACTTGCGCTCCGGATATCATCAATTAAAGGTACAAGAAGAAGACATACCTAAAACTGCTTTTAGAACTAGGTATGGTCATTATGAGTTTACAGTCATGCCCTTCGGACTAACAAATGCACCTGCGGCATTCATGGACATGATGAATCGGATCTGTAAACCATATTTGGATAAATTTGTAATTATCTTCATTGATGATGTACTTATTTATTCCAAAAGTCAGGAGGAACATTGTGAGCACTTGCATGCACTCTTAACTTTGTTAAGAAAAGAAAAGCCTTACGCCAAATTCTCGAAGTGTGAATTTTGGCTACAGGAAGTGCAATTTTTAGGACACATGGTGAATCACGAAGGTATTCACGTAGATCCCTCTAAAATTGAAGCAATCACCAAATGGAAAGTTCCACAATCAGCTATGGAAATTAGAAGCTTTTTAGGATTAGCTGAATACTATAGGCGCTTTATTAAGGATTTTTCTAAAATAGCAGTGCCATTAACTAAGCTAACCTGTAAAGCAGTTAAGTTTGAACGGGGACCAAGGCAAGAAGAGGCCTTTAGGATTTTAAAGCAAAAGTTAACAAACGCCCCAATTTTAGCTTTACCAGAAGGAACAGAAGATTTTCAAGTTTACTGTGATGCTTCTAAGCTAGGATTAGGATGTGTGCTAATGCAACGCAAGAAGGTAATTGCGTACGCTTCAAGGCAATTGAAAAAGCACGAGGAAAACTATACGACTCATGACTTATAACTAGGAGCCATATTTTTTGCCCTTAAGATTTGGAGACATTATCTGTATGGAAATAAGTTTACTGTCTATACGGATCATAAAAGTTTAAGGTACATATTTGGGCAAAAAGAATTAAACATGAGGCAGAGGAGAAGGATGGAAATACTAAGCGACTACGACTGTGATATTCAATATCACGATGGAAAGGCAAATGTAGTTGCAGATGCCTTAAGTCGTAAGTATCATGAAAAACAATGATGAATTTGTGCTCTTGGATTAAATCTACAATTAGATTTAATGGAACAACTAAAGATGTTCAAGAAACAGCAATCAAGGACGATGCTGAAGGAATGAAAGGACGAATAAAGGAATTAGAACAAGGAAGTTTCCATAAGAAAAGGATTTGGGTACCTAAACAAGGAAAATTAAGAGAAAAGATTTTAGAAGAAGCTCATAAATCTAGGTATACCATGCATCCTGGTAACAATAAAATGTACCAAGATTTAAGAAATAATTTCTGGTGGATAGGAATGAAAAAGGACATCGCTAGATATGTTTCTAAGTGTCTTACTTGTTCACAAGTTAAGGCAGAACACCAGAAACCTTCGGGTCTACTTCAACAATTAGAAATGCCTGTATGGAAATGGGAGCTCATAACAATGGACTTTGTTACTGTGACAACTGGCAAAAATAATGGTAATTCCGTACAACTTAAACACTTGATTTAACGTTAATTTCTCTCTTCACGATTTAATTATTGCATGATTAGGTCGTATAAGTTCTAGCAATCATAGGACATGGTTAAAAATGCTAAACAATATTAACACAATCAATATGTCGCGAGAAAACCGCAAACTATGTCCTAATATGTTGGCAAAATGCTGAAAACACTATTCACCTGAGCACACTATTCATGCCAACAAATTCCGAAAACTGTCGGAACGAGCAACGAAGGGCACGGACGCTCTTAGTAGATGGAATACGAATAAAAATCCCTAATTAGGGACGCTAAACATTTAAAACACCTTAACTTCCCGGTGAACGCTTACAATTGCACTTTGTCCGCTCTGCGCCAAAATATAACCTAAATAAATTTTCCGCGACGCAAGAACCTATTATTTTTAAGGTTCGTAGGACTTGTAAATAATATTTTACATCCTAAATAAGCTTAGGGATATCAATGGGATATTCGAAACACAAGCTCCCGGTGTTATGCCGCAACTTTCACACATAGCCCAAGTTCGATGTGAATAAATTATATTCCTACCATCCAATTTCCTAAACTAGAAGGCTAGCGAACTAGTTAGCCATATTTTGGCGTCACAAACGCCTTGAATAAACGCTATAGCGTTGATGGTAAATTAAAACCATCGCTCCCGGTATTAAACTACGACCTTCGTATATCACCCGATATCGAACCGGTGAGCGAACTAGTAGTATTTTTACCATTCAAAACCAATACCCACTAAACTAAAAAAAAAAAAAAACTAATTAGAATTTATTTAAAATCTTAAACTATCAATAACACACTAAATACCCTAATCTATAATATATTATAAAGGAAAAGTGATGTACTAAAATGTAATTTTACATCATGTACAAGCTTTAGAACAACATGTACAAGAAAATAAAAGAGGTAAAATTTGTATATTCACCAAAGTTTAAGACACTCTAGGGGTAAAATTGAGAAATCCTTCTCCCGCACGCATTTAACATCCAGAGTCCGTTTCTTTCTTCATTGGCGCATCATCTTCCTCCCTTTAACCCTACGACGCAAACCGGAAACAAGTGAGACATCAACCGCCACCCATTAAATCCAATCCATTTAATCTTCTGCTTCTTTATATTGGTATGGCCACTATGATATCAGACGAAAGGAGATGATAGAAGCCCTAGCCGCCGCCTCCGGCCAATGGCGGACAGGGTACCGGCGACTGCGAGTTATTCAGGTAAGATGTTTCAAGTTACATGTTGGATTATCCATTTTTAATGCTCTAGATGTCTTGTGTTTTGGCTAATTGTGGCTGATATTTCTATATGTTGATGATGGTAGGTCGGCGGCGTTTGACATGGGGAAGCATATTGTTGTATCGATTTGCATACCGGAAGATAAATAAAGATGTTAGCAGACACCGAACCAATGTTTTATCAACCAATTTATATTTGTTTACTTTCTAAAATTGGGTTGCATATGAAAACTATCATTGTTTTCGTTTAGAATGTGATTGGTGAATGATAACATAAGGTATTGTCGTTCTTGCATTCCATCATGTTTTTTCTTGTATGGTGAGCTATAATAATGAAAATTCATTTCCATTTCCTTCTCCAACCATCAGCCACCTTATGACTCTTCTCATATTTTCAGTGAAAACTTAAAAAATAGAATAAAGTTTTATGATCTCTCTTGATTTTTGGGGTGTGAGGATGTAGATCTTGATTTTTGTTTTAAATCTTATTTTACATTTTTTTAGATGATGAGGCCTATTATTTTAATTAGTTCCTAGATTCAAGTGGAGGTGACTGAATGTGTGGTTGGTTGAACAAATTCGTTGTGGAATCAAATTAGGTACTTATTTCATTTGGCAACAAAAATATGGGCAGATGTCAAATATTCCGATGGGAGCCTATGTATCACTCTTGTTTGAGAAATAAGGAGGAACTAACCCAAAAGATTATGCAAAAGACACTGCTAGAGGTGAAAAGATTGGGCAGTTTTTTTCTAGAGCTTGCTAAAAATAATGCCATGTTTATTTTATGAAATGATAACATAAGGTATTGTTAGTGTGCCAGTTTTTTTTCTAGAGCTTGCTAATATAGAAGGTGCTTAAAAACACCCCTCTGAGTTAGTGTGCCGGGTAATGGGTCAAAACAAACAGTTTTTTTTTTTTTTTTTTAATATGGATAAAACCATTCTGGGTCAAGCCATCAGTATAATTACTCTTTCTCAGCATTTAAGGCATCAACTCATTTATCTAGAGGTTTATTACCTGGCCACGTCACATATTCGAAAACTTTAGTTAAATTTTGCTTTCAAGTTTTTAAACACCTAACCTGAATTACAATGTTGCAGTGACTCAGTTGATGAGTTATAGCGGCTGAAAGGAAGGCTAACTTAAATAATGAGCAACTGTGATGCAGCTGATGCTTTGTGTCTTCATTTTTATATAGGTAAATGTAGCTGATGCTGATGCTTTGTGTCTTCATTTACCCCCCTTTTAGTTTTTAACCTAAACGGGTTCGCTGAAACTGACCCGTCCTGCAGTTTGTGTAACCACAGTTAAAAACAAAATGAAGGCTAACTTAAAATGTAGCTGATGCTTTGTGTCTTCATTTTTATACAACTAAAAGGGGGTAATATGATTAAAGGAAGGCTAACTAATTTTTATACAGGCTAACTTAAATAATGAGCAGCTGATGCTGTTCATATGCTTTTGGTATTCCTTTTGATGTCTTGAATATTTTATTTATTTCTTGTCACATTGCTGAATTGTAAGTTGAATTCGTTTTATAGTACTATGTTCATCTTGGAGTGATATCTGGTGATTTAGCAAGATTTGAGTAGTGGGAGATTTAGTAAAGACTTATCGAGATATCTGGTGATTCTACCAAATCTTAGGTAATTGTTTTTTAAAATTATATTGTTCTTTAAAATTCTAAATACATAGAGAGAGGAGTATGGGACGGACCAAGAGAGTGGAAGGGGTAGTTTACTATTAATGTTTTTTCATTACATTTACCTCTGTTATTATTATTTTTTAACTCAAAAGTTGTATATACATTATTATTTTCTAAATAAAGCCATATCATAAACCAAAGGGGTGGTGGTTGTGACCCATTCGCAAAGGCAAAGCTTTTAAGACCAAGCGTAGTCGTAGCAAAATGGGGCCTTTTTTTGCCCGAAAACGCAAAACAACGCCCGAGTCGCGGCCCCCCGGGGCGTTTTTCTTGGATTTTAAAGTGTGTTTACATAAGGTTAAGATGTTTGTGTTAAAAGGGTATAATAGTAAAATTGTAGGTAGATATTGTTTAGTAGTTAGTTTACCCGCCCCGGTACGCCTAACCTGCATTTAATAACACGTAACCAACACTGCGCGCATAACCGACACCTAAACGCATGAAACGACGCCGAAATGCGCGTAACAGGCATTAAACACATGTATCTGGCACTGGTTACTCGTGTAAAGCCGGTCGTGTCGAGTGCTGCTTCAGTGCTTACCAGGCTGGGTTACGCACGTGTCCCAGCCCGGATACGCGTAACTAGAGTAAAAAACGCGTAATAGACGATTATGGCTATTTACTGCAGATGACCAACCACTGGGTTGAATGGGTCGTGTTCGGATCAACCCACGAAATCTCGGTTTGTGTTCGGGTCCATCTGTATGATACGATTTTCGGGTTCGGGTCGAGTTTGGGTTCGTGTAAATTTTCGGGTTCGGATAGGGTTGAACCCGCCAATCTGCGAACACGACCCGAATCCACCGCATTTAATCTCACTTGATATATGTATTTATCTGTTAGCAATCTGTTTTTTTTAAGAAAAATCTCGATATATGTGTTTGTCTGTTAGCAATCTGTTTTTTTAGAAAAATCGTGATTTTCTTTACGTATTTGCAGATTTTCTTTCCTGCAATGACCAAAATCATTTCAACTTTAGGTCCTCGGTCACATTTCATCTTTAGCAGTGTGACATCTTTTGTTTACACTGACAACATCAACGCCAATTTATAAACTAATAGACGGGTATAATGATGTAAATTATCGATGTTGTGATTGTCATTCATAACCTAACATAAAGCGGAACAATTTATAAACTAATAGACGAGTATAATGATGTAAATTATCGACTCCGCCGCAACGCGCGGGTTTCCCACTAGTTAATCTAATTACTAAAATATCTTCAAGTTATATTTATCACCACATGTTTTATTTGTAAAAAAAAAATAAAAAAAAAATAATCAAATCACCATACTTTCCAATGTGTTCGGCCATGCCTATTTCCCATCATCCAAGATTTAGTATGATGATTATGAATGGTGAAATAAGATTGCTTTTGACCAATGTCTTAAGCCTTGAAAATTTTAACTTCATATTCTATCATACTCCACCATTTTGCAGCACATCAAGCCCCAAACACCCATACTTCCTCTATTTTCTAATAATTAAACACCCACATTAACCATTTTCCTCACTTAAACAATTAATTACTAGCCTTACAACCCCATTTTAAGGTGATATAAGGAGCTACAAATCATGAAGAAGCACTAGGAGGCACCTTGGTGCATCTACATCTTCATCTTCTTCTTTAGCTTGTTTTCCTAACCTAGTGCAAAGTTGTAAGGCCACTTAACCTCCTTTCTTGCTCTTAATATTATGTAGATTATATATGTACAACTTGCCATCTTGAACTCCATGAGAAAAAAAAAAAATAATAAAGTCTAAAACTCTAAACATAAACTAAAAAGCTCACAAAAATGATATATTACACGTTGATTATGGTGATTATTATAAACTAGTTTGTATTAGCTTGATGATTAGTGTAAAGTATGTGATTATTTAACAAGATCATCACCCTCATGATCCATGAACTTAAACCTTAGACTTGAAAGTAATTTTTTTTTACAAATATAATCTTTACAAGGAGATTAAATCATGATCTATATTATGATGATCATAAAAGTAGCCTAAACAAGTTTATTTAAATAAGTGAACTAGTTAAAGATCATGAGAACTATTGTTAGTTTTAATGATTTTGTTAAAGTATATAAAAAGTGATGTGATTTTTAGAGGTTTTTGTTAAAAATATATTTATAAGGTTCATGGAAAATGAAGGTGTTTAGGGTGATATATGCATGCAAAGTTGATTTTGAAACTAGATTTGAAGATTGATTGTGATTATGGGTTTTAAACACGTTTTGAAAACGTGGGAAAACGCCATAGTTTAGGGGAAACTATGGCGAAATTTTCTAAAATATTAATCGCGATTAAAATGGGATTAACGGGATGATTAGCATGGTTAATCGTGATTAGTAAACTTAATTGTGATTAACAACCCTAAACGTGATTAGATAAACCCTAATGACGATGGTTAAGTCTTAACCATCCAAGAGTTATTTAAAACCTCAAAAGTTGTTTTTATGATAAAATGGGTAAAGTTATATATATGACAAATTAATGTAATTTTTGGGAAGATTATAGGTATATACTTCAAATACTTTATTTGAAGTATAAAGTGTGTATATTAAGTGTATGTATTAGCCGTAGGAATACGTACCAAAATGAAATATACAACGCTTATAAAAATGTACACTTTCGCCATGACAAAAACATTACAAACATTCACAAGTGTGATATTGGTTGCGAACCTTCACGCCTACTTAAAATGCACAATTGTAATACCATAACTAAAGGCGCGGACATCGGACGATTCTTTATGCTTCTACAACGAAAAATCGGAAAGTTTAACATTGAGCAAAACGCCAAGTGTGATTAGAAAAATAACAAGTTACTAGGATAACTAGTAAAAGTTATCAAAATTCAATAAACACTAAATTGGGCTAAAAATATAACACTTTGGGCTTTTAAATAAATACTGGGTTTAAGATAACATAAATTTTGGGCTAAGCCCAATTTCTTAAATATATGGGCAATGGCCCATTTCCATAAACCTTATACAAGCCCATTTGTAATAAATAATATGGGCTAGGCCCAAAGACAAAATATATGGGTTAAGCCTAATGACACTAAAATGAGGGCTAGGCCTAATGAAAAATATATGTATAATTTTTATAAATATATATTATAAAAATACATTATAAATACGGTATACCTACACGTATAATACGGTATACCTACACGTATTATACGGTATACCTACACGTATAAATACGGCATACCTATCCGTATAAATACGGTATACGTACACGTTTAAAGCACACAAATACAAGTATACATACGGTACGTGTATATGTATAAAAGACTCTAGTATACGATGATATACTCACATACACTTGTTGAAGCAACGTATTTCGACATTAAGAATAAATATTTTCAACACTTTTGTCGAATAAAGACATACACTTATATTTGTGTAACAAATATAAAGTCTTGAACCAGAGCATACACCTGAAACAAATGCCAACATATTACTAAAAATACACAAGCGTTCCAAAAACAAAATGAAAATAATAAACGTTCAAGATGAACAACGAGTACAAGGTCTAGGAAAGACCGACGTGGCTAATGAGTTAGAACCCTTGTAGGTTGACTCGCGTTACGGAAAACTTTGGTTGAATATCTCTCCCTCTCAGGAACGCAAAGCTGTGAGTTCATGTTCCCCTTTTCTTTTAACGTTTCGGTTTACAACTTTCGGGGGGGGGGGGGGAATACATGTCAAACTTAGGTATGATTAAGTTATGAAATGAACTCTTAGATCATGTGAGCATAGGCTGTAACTGAGGTGCCATTAATCCTTTTGAGGACCAAGGAACAAAGGTTAGATCTAATGGGTACGGGCGAGCCCCACTCACGGTCCAAGGGTGACCACTAGAGTGCTGTTGTGTCCACCGTCGAGAATTCGACACTTAAATTGCCTACGCGGGTTGAGTACCTCCTATGTCGTCACATATATTAATGTCCTTGCAAAACATTAATGATCAACATGTTCATAGACGCTTTACATACCTACTTATAAACTGAACTTTCAAATGTTTTTATGATTCATTTGATGCGCATTACACATAAAACACATGAACTCGCTCAACTTTTGTTGATGTTTTCAAACTCACATGTATTTCAGGAAACTAATGAAACTTGGTGCTGGTGTTTACTATGAAGCTTGTGGAGTACAAGTCATCGATGTCATCCCTTTTGGAGGGTTTGGTCCATATATCTCATCTTCAATGAGATAGAGGATGCAAAGCCTTATGTTTTAAACTTGTGTTGAACTCGTCTTTTGTAAAACTTATAACTTATGTCGTTTGGCATTTTAAACAATGTGTAATATTTTTTTATTATGTCAATGGATGAACATCGTATGTTTTTATTCATGTAGTTGTTTACTTATATCGTATGCAATGAGAACTAATCAAGTTCACACCGCGCGCTTCCGCTAATGAACGGGTGTGACAGATTGGTATCAGAGCTTCGATTGTAGTGAACTAGGATTCCTTCTTGAGTCTAGTCTACAATCACTAGGATCCTCTCACGAAAACATTTTGTTTTTGTAAAATGTTTTTCATTGCATATACAAAGGTACCAAGGTCCGATAATAAAACTCTTTTCAAGGAAACAATGCGAGGGCATTAATTGGGGCATAGTCTATATGGGATAGACTTGCCGAATTAGAACCGAAACGCACAAGGACAATGTGATTACATGTGATATGCTACATTTACTTCCCCCATACATATATAATAAGTAATGTTATTATTTATTGATATATATATATATATATATATGCATGTTGTACGGAATATTTTGCCGAAAATGAAATACCTTCGACTTCAAATTCTATTGTTGTTCTTGACTCGCGCGGTGAGAATATCGACCTCGCATCTATTGTGGAGCTTATGGCGGATGTAGTTACTAAGTGAGACCTTAAGCTTGATGCTGTAGAAGATGGTTGTTCTTCCCTTGAATGTGGAAGATGCCAGACTTCGGTAGTGGCGACGACGAGGCAGAGGAGTGTGACGCCCTAAAACGTTTTAACCCAATTTATCGCAGCGGAAAGTACATACCTAAAATTTCTTTCATAATAATCTTTCTTTCAATTAAATACATTAATCCCTTTCTTATAAATTAATCAAAAACTAACATACTTATATCAATTTAAGTGACGACAAACACACCCACGTACAATCCATGTATTGACTCGATCTTCAACCGCGTACACTTCTTGATGAAACATCCAAAACCCTGTACGGCCTGCAGTCACCACATCCAATCAAATCAATAGCAACAGGTGACATAAATAAAAAAAAATAAATCTTAACACATGCATAGTAAGGCATCAACATATCCTGCTTTCTTTTATACCAGCCCCTTCATGCATCCATTCCTTCACTAGCATCGGATTGCGCAGCTAACCTTCACTTTCATTGTTAACATGCCTATACTTTACATTAACTCTTCAATAGAAACGGTTAGTATCATTAACTTTCCTTCATATGAACATATTCTCGATTTACCCATAACTCATCTTTATGCCTAATTCATTATGTAAGTTCCCTTTCTAACCCCAAACTTAATCGAATCTCTTTTCTTAACCACTCCCAACTCATTTGTACTTGAACTTAACTTAGTAATAACATCGATTCATATCTTCTCACACTACATTCAATAAATACCATATATCATAACTACTGTACCAAACAAAAAGGGTAAGTTCGGAGTGCACTTACCTCGTGCGTCCGAGTTCAAGCATAGCTTCCGTGTTTATCCTTGGCCCGTTGCCCTTCCATGCTTGTGTCCATGTTGACATGACTCCTATCCGTACATGTCATCACATTCATCATAACATGATTAGCATACAATCTCACTTATCATTTTTCTCCTAAGCATTTCATCAAACACCTGGTGTGCATATCATTTTCTAAGCATAAGGTACAAGTGCTTTAAGCATTTTCTTCCCTATTTCATCTTATGAACCATCACATTCAAGCAAAATCTCATAATCATAATTTCCACATCAAGTTTATCTATCTCAGTCTACCATATAACACTTTATACATTACAAGATCACACTATAACATCTACAAGTTCATCATGTTCATCATCTTCACACTCATGCAATGGGTTTCATTCTAAATCACCAAATTACTTGAAATTATTCATAACACAAGTTCTATTTGGTGTTTCTAACACCTCTACATCCTTAATTTCATACAAATTCATGGATTGATCATAACCCACTTCAAACAAGATCATCAAATCTAAATTTTAAGACATACCTTATGATCCCCTTGTGAAGGTGATCATTAATTCATGTTCGGTTGTGAATTTGGGCTTCGTTTAGCCTTCCAATTTGGAGATTCTTCAAGAACTAGGGTTTTGGCTCCATGGGAGCCTTCCCTGCTCGATGATGAACACACACACGATGTGTGTGTATGTGTGTGTTGTTTTCTTTTAATAAAACAACTTTCAAGTTGTTTACTTTGGTCCCTCATGTTTCGTTTTAATTAAATAAGGCTACAACCCTTCGTTTAATCCCAACTCTACTAACATTAAACTAAGTTAATCATTTCCTAGTTAATATTCATTTACGGGTTCACTTTTACCCCTAACGGTATTTTTTACCCGTTCCTTTATATTAACCGGGTTTAAATTACCAAACCCATTTTTGGGGTGTTACAAGGAGGCAACCTCGGACAACAACTCTATTTGTGGGGCGAGGTCCCTATGGCTTTTACGAATCATGATTGACGACACTCTTGTCCAGACCAGGAAGATGAAGTACTCATCTTGAAGGTGCCCCTCCAGCTACTATTGCTACAAATTGTCTTTATTTCTAGTTCGTCTAACGTTGTGCCATTTCACGAGTAATGATAACGGATGTTATCACGTGGACCATTATGAAGGTCCCTTCTATGTTGAAGGTATGAAGACAGTAGTGTCCCCCCCTCGATCTGATCATCTGCTCTGAACGAGAGAACATTAGGGTGACCATGCAAGGCAATTTATTATTTCGGGGGCCCACGTAATAACAACTTGTAGTGCATGGAAATCCGATGGGCTCTGCGGGTCAATATAATGATCACTATCTATTCAAAAATCTTAAGTTCTATCTGGTAGAACACTAGCTGGGGTGGTACTATAACACCCTACGACACCGGAAGATCACACGTATTTGTTCACACCTAGCATTCAAATTATATCACGAGTCGGTTGAGACTAGCCAACTAAATAAACAAAATTTGTTAGCCACCGCCACCACACCATACTGCACCTGCCGACCCTGACATTTCTGTTCGAGCGCTCGACTTAGTGCTCCAACAGTAAGTCAGTGCCCTCTCTTGCAGTGTCTACGAGCAGGAGGATGAGTGTGACCATCTTCTCAGCTTGATCTATCCTTCACCACACCCCACCCCTCTTACTCCTTAGGTGAATATTGCAGATACTTTTGTTTGGGAGTTGCAGACTCACTTTCAGTGTATATATGAAGACCTAGTATGAGCTGAAGACACTTGAAGATTTTGAAGACAAATGTGGAAGAAACAGACTTTACTATTTTTATGTATTATGAACTTGTACGACCGGGGTGATGTAGCTTCGAGTCCTTTTGTTTCTTCTACGAAACAATGTATCAAGTTGTCTAATTCATGAAAGCGAAGTAGTTTAATTTCTTACTACACATTGTTGCTGATATGTATGCCTGTGTTGCTTTTGTGATTGCATGTTTGGATGACGTGATGATTACCTATACATTATATATATATATATATATATATATATATATATATATATATACCTTCATAGACAATATTTATTATTAAATATGTGTCTAACCCCCTTCGATGTCTTTTATTAAAGACAATGCCACCAAGGCGAAGGACCAACATGAACCCACTGCCAAGGACGGAAGCGGAACTGAATGAGCGCATCTCACAGGCGATTGCACAATACGAAGGCAACCGCTCCGAGCATAGCGGTGGTACTGGAGGTTCATCAGGAAACAATCCCCCTACTGGTAATGTTAAGTCGTCTATGACACATTACAACACTCACGTATGTTCTATTCGTGCTTTGACAATGCTCATTCACGGGTTGTTATTGCAAATGTTTTAGGTTGCACGTACAAGCAGTTCCTAGACTGCAAACCTCTGAACTTCGATGGCACAGGAGGTGCCATAGCGTTTGTACGTTGGACCGAGAAGACAGACTCAGTCCTGAGAATGAGCAAATGTCTTCCTGAACAGAGGGTCACCTACATTTCTGGGCTATTCTTGGATAGAGCGCTTTCATGGTGGAACCTACAGGTTCAGACTAAAGGAGAAACAACTGGGTATGCTATGAGCTGGGATGAGCTCAAGGAACTAATGAGAAAGAAGTACTGTTCTAGGGCGGAGATTCAGAAACTTGCGACAGAGTTTTGGAACTTAAAGATGATCGGATCTGATATCGCTGGATACATACAACGCTTCCACGATTTGTCTAGGGTTGTTCCCTACTTGGTAGATCCTGAGTTTAAGCGGATTGAGAGGTTTATCTGGGGACTTGCTCCCGAAATTCTAAGCATGGTTACTTCTTCCAAGCCCCCTACAATCAGCGAGGCGATGGACTTGGCTGTCGCCCTCACCGAGGAGGCTCTTCGTTTAAACAAGTTTTCAAAGCCAGGCTCTAACAAAAAGGAGACTCATTTGGAGTCTACAAGTGATAACAAGCGGAAGTTTTCGAACTTAAAGAAAGGCACTCAAGCAAACAACGACAACTGGAATGCGAACAAACGAAGGGAAGTGAACCCAACTCGTGGTACTAAAGCTTATGGAGCCACTAATGAGGCTAGTGGAAAAGGGTATTTGGGTTCCAAGCCTAAGTGTGATAAGTGCAAGTTTCACCACAATGGTCGATGTCCGAGAGCTAAGTGTGACAAATGTGGAAAGGAGGGGCACAACAAAGAAACATGTTGGGTAGGAACATGAGGAAGAAATGCAAACCGAGGAGGAAACAACAACAACAATCAGGGCGGAAACAATAGCAAAAACAATCAAGGTAGAAATGGTAATGGACGAGGCCAAGGTTGTTTTGGCTGCGGAGACTTAGGGCACTTTTTGAAGGATTGTCCTAAATAAAGTCAAGCCCGTGGAAGAGTCTTCACGATTGGAGCACGTGAAGCGCGTCAGGACCCGAACGTAGTTACGGGTACGTTCCCTATAAACCAACACTTTGCATCCATTCTGTTTGATACTGGCGCCAACTTTAGTTTTATATCTATAGAATTTAAGAACATACTTGGTCTAGAGTCGAGTAAACTAGACGTCTCGTATTCTATAGAATTGGCGAATGGAAAATTAGTCAAAGCGGATGAGGTTATCAAGGGTTGTACACTCGAGCTTGGGGAGCGAAAATTTTCTATCAACTTCTTACCCGTTGAGCTGGGCAGCTTTGACGCGGTTGTTGGAATGGATTGGTTGTCCGCCAATCGGGCAGAAGTGGTGTGTCACGAGAAGACCATCCGCATCCCACTGCCGAATGAAGAAACGCTTATAATTCATGGGGAGAAACGCGAGACACCCCTGCGGATCATAAATTGCATGAAGGCGCAAAAGTGTCTTCGAAAAGGCTGTATAGCCTTCCTCGCCCACATAGTTGACAAGGAAACCAAAGAGCCGAAGCTAGAAGACATCCCTGTCGTGAAAGAATTTCCAGAAGTCTTCCCGGAAGACTTGCCTGGACTACCTCCACAACGTCAAGTGGAGTTTCGAATTGATTTGGTGCCAGGAGCGGCACCAGTAGCGAAATCACCATATCGGTTAGCTCCGTCTGAAATGCAGGAGTTATCTACTCAGCTGCAAGAGCTGCTAGATAAGGGATTTATTAGACCGAGTTTCTCACCTTGGGGAGCTCCGGTATTATTTGTTAAAAAGAAAAACGGCAGTTTTCGCATGTGCATTGACTATAGGGAGTTAAACAAGCTGACCATCAAGAACCGATATCCCTTACCAAGAATCGACGACTTGTTCGATCAACTACAAGGTTCCAGCTACTACTCCAAGATTGATCTGAAGTCGGGATACCATCAGTTGAGAATACAAGAGGAAAGTATCCCCAAAACGGCTTTTAGGACTCGTTACGGACATTACGAGTTTCTTGTTATGCCGTTCGGTTTAACCAATGCACCGGCGGTATTCATGGACCTCATGAACCGCGTGTGTAAGCCGTATTTGGACAAGTTCGTGATTGTGTTTATTGACGATATTCTAATATACTCGCGAACCAAGGAGGAACAAGAGCAACATCTGCGAGCTATTTTGGAACCCTTGAGAAAGGAACAATTGTATGCAAAGTTTTCAAAGTGAGAATTTTGGATTCGCGAGGTACAATTCCTAGGTCATGTGATAAATGAGAAGGGAATTCATGTCAACCCGGCAAAGATTGAGGCGATTAAGAATTGGGAAGCGCCCAGGACCCCTACTGAGATACGACAGTTTCTGGGATTAGCGGGCTACTATAGACGATCCATAGAGAACTTTTCGAAAATTTCCCAACCGCTAACGTCCCTAACACAAAAGGACAAGAAATTTGATTGGGGAGAGAAACAAGAGGCGGCCTTTCAATTGCTGAAGGATAAGCTGTGTGACGCACCTATTTTATCCTTACCCGCCGGTACCGATGACTTCATGGTTTATTGTGATGCATCGCATCAAGGTCTTGGTTGTGTGTTGATGCAACGAGACAAAGTCATTGCGTACGCGTCTCGTCAGCTAAAGGTGCATGAGAAAAACTATACCACGCACGATCTGGAGCTAGGTGTGGTGGTATTCGCGTTAAAGATCTGGCGTCACTACTTATATGGTACTCGTTGCACAATATTTACAGATCACAAGAGTTTGCAACATATATTCGATCAGAAGGATTTAAATATGCGGCAACGACGATGGGTCAAATTATTGAACGATTATGATTGTGAGATAAAGTATCATCCGGGCAAGGCAAACGTTATGGCGGACGCCTTGAGCCGCAAGGAACGTGTAAAACCTCTAAGGGTGCGAGCCTTAGAATTGACCATACAAAACGATCTCACTTCTCGGATTCACGATGCTCAACAAGAGGCGCTTAAACCAGAATATATACAAGCCGAATCCTTACAAGGAATGGAAGCACAATTGGTGCCAAAGGAGGATGGAACACTATACTTTATGGGACGAATTTGGGTCCCGTTCTTTGGCGAACTACGAACCATTATCTTGGACGAAGCACACAAGTCAAGGTACTCTATACATCCGAGTTCGGATAAGATGTACCAAGATTTAAAGGAATTTTATTGGTGGCCTAAGCTTAAAAGCAACATTGCTGCTTATGTTGGGAAATGCCTTACCTGCGCCAAGGTTAAGGCGGAATATTAAAAGCCTTCGGGTTTGCTACAACAACCTGAAATTCCCGTATGGAAATGGGAACAAATCTCGATGGACTTCATTACTAAGTTACCCCGAACCTCGAGAGGCCATGATATGATTTGGGTAATTGTAGATCGACTTACAAAGACCGCACATTTTATACCGATCAGTGAGAAGGATAGCACTAAGAAACTGGCCGAAATATATCTCAAGGAGATTGTGGCACGACATGGAGTGCCTATTTCTATTATATCAGACCGCGATGGTCGATTCATGTCAAGAATATGGCAATCATTCCAAAAGGCCTTTGGATCACAACTGAATCTTAGTACGGCCTTTCACCCTCAAACGGACGGCCAAAGTGAATGAACGATACAAACTTTGGAGGACATGTTGCGTGCTTGTGTGATTGACTTGGGTGGAAACTGGGATACTCACTTGCCTTTAGTGGAGTTCTCCTACAATAATAGCTATCACACTAGCATTCAGGCCGCCCCATTTGAAGCGTTATATGGACGAAAGTGTCGGTCCCCGCTATGTTGGGCGGAGACCGGGGATAAACAACTCATTGGTCCGGATTTGGTCCAGGAAACCACAGACAAGATCATTCAGATACGAGACCGTATCAAGATGGCTCGCGATAGACAAAAGAGCTACGCCGAAAAACGATGCAAACCATCAGCTTTCGAGGTCGGAGACATGGTATTGTTAAAAGTCTCGCCTTAGAAGGGCGTAGTAAGATTGGGTAAACGTGGAAAGTTGAACCCACGTTACATTGGACCCTTCAAAATATTGGAAAACATCAGAACTGTTGCGTACAAGTTGGAACTACCAGAAGAACTGAGCAGTGTACACGACACGTTTCACGTGTCAAATCTCAAGAAAAGTCCTACACAAGAAACCGTAGTCATCCCATCAGATGAGATACATGTCAATGAAAAACTCCAATTTACTGAAGAACCTGTTAGGTTACGGACTGGAAGGTCCACAAGACACGCAGGAATCGTAGGAGGCTAGTTAAAGTTTGTTGGAACTCGCGTCACGGTCCCGAGTATACGTGGGAACGTGAAGATCAAATGAAATCCAAGTACCCTCACCTGTTTCCAGACTCCCCTGCAACCGGTAGCACGACTCGAATTTCGGGACGAAATTCATCTAACGGGGGGAGAATGTGACAACTGGCAAAAATAATGGTAATTCCGTACAACTTAAACACTTGATTTAACGTTAATTTCTCTCTTCACGATTTAATTATTGCATGATTAGGTCGTATAAGTTCTAGCAATCATAGGACATGGTTAAAAATGCTAAACAATATTAACACAATCGCTATGTCGTGAGAAAACCGCAAACTATGTCCTAATATGTTGGCAAAATGCTGAAAACACTATTCACCTGAGCACACTATTCATGCCAGCAAATTCCGAAAACTGTCGGAACGAGCAACGAAGGGCACGGACGCTCTTAGTAGATGGAATACGAATAAAAATCCCTAATTAGGGACGCTAAACATTTAAAACACCTTAACTTCCCGGTGAACGCTTACAATTGCACTTTGTCCGCTCTGCGCCAAAATATAACCTAAATAAATTTTCCGCGACGCAAGCACCTATTATTTTTAAGGTTCGTAGGACTTGTAAATAATATTTTACATCCTAAATAAGCTTAGGGATATCAATGGGATATTCGAAACACAAGCTCCCGGTGTTATGCCGCAACTTTCACACATTGCCCAAGTTCGATGTGAATAAATTATATTCCTACCATCCAATTTCCTAAACTAGAAGGCTAGCGAACTAGTTAGCCATATTTTGGCGTCACAAACGCCTTGAATAAACGCTATAGCGTTGATGGTAAATTAAAACCATCGCTCCCGGTATTAAACTACGACCTTCGTATATCACCCGATATCGAACCGGTGAGCGAACTAGTAGTATTTTTACCATTCAAAACCAATACCCACTAAACTAAAAAAAAAAAAAAAAAAAACTGATTAGAATTTATTTAAAATCTTAAACTATCAATAACACACTAAATACCCTAATTAATCTAATTACTAAAATATCTTCAAGTTATATTTATCACAACATGTTTTATTTGTAAAAAAAAAAAATAATAATAATCAAATCACCATACTTTCCAAGGTGTTCGGCCACGCCTATTTCTCATCATCCAAGATTTAGTATGATGATTATGAATGGTGAAATAAGATTGCTTTTGACCAATGAAAAAAATAGGGCTGTTAATTGGGTACCTGTTAAGACACGATTAGACCTGTTTGACTGAAAAATACACCCTTTGACTTTTTTAATTTTTAAAATAATTAAAATTACAATGTTAGGATCTATCATTTATTCATCTTTGTACATAAAACATAAAACTGTTTTATAAACATGAGGTAGAAAGTAGTTAAACGAGTCGTAATCATGTTTGAAACTTATGTTATGCGCGCCGTCAGAAACCTGTTAAACTTGTTAAGACACGATTTGCCAGCCTTAGTCTTAAGCCTTGAAAATTTTAACTTCATATTCTATCATACTCCACCATTTTGCAACACATCAAGAGACCAAATATTTCCCTTCCTCCCCCTTATAATCGACAGCCCCAAACACCCATACTTCCTCTATTTTCTAATAATTAAACACCCACATTCACCATTTTCCTCACTTAAACAATTAATTACTAGCCTTACAACCCCATTTTAAGGTGATATAAGGAGCTACAAATCATGAAGAAGCACTAGGAGGCACCTTGGTGTATCTACATCTTCATCTTTAGCTTGTTTTCCTAACCTAGTGCAAAGTTGTAAGGCCACTTAACCTCCTTTCTTGCTCTTAATATTATGTAGATTATATATGTACAACTTGCCATCTTGAACTCCAAGAGAAAAAAATAATAATAAAGTCTAAAACTCTAAACATAAACTAACAAGCTCACAAAAATGATATATTACACGTTGATTATGGTGATTATTATAAACTAGTTTGTATTAGCTTGATGATTAGTGTAAAGTATGTGATTATTTAACAAGATCATCACCCTCATGATCCATGAACTTAAACCTTAGACTTGAAAGTAATTTTTTTTTTTTTTTACAAATATAATCTTTACAAGGAGATTAAATCATGATCTATATTATGATGATCATAAAAGTAGCCTAAACAAGTTTATTTAAATAAGTGAACTAGTTAAAGATCATGAGAACTATTGTTAGTTTTAATGATTTTGTTAAAGTATATAAAAAGTGATGTGATTTTTAGAGGTTTTTGTTAAAAATATATTTATAAGGTTCATTTTTTTTTTTTTTTAAATTTACTAGTTTCTTTCTTTCTTTTTTTTGATTAATAATAAGTGCACTTTACATCAATATCGCAGGTAAGCGAGCAACAAGCTGCGCCGCTACCCCTTTCTGAATAGCAAACCCTAGCTTATTAAAGACAAACCCCTGCCCCCCCCCCCCCCCCCCGTTGATGAGCAACTGTTATGGACAACCTTTTGGACCCTAGTCAACAAACGGATAGCTTCTGGAGCTAGGGAGCCAAAGGTGTCGAAGGCGAAGGGGACAAATGCATGTTGGTTATCAGCACATGCTTTAGCGTGTTTATCCACCTTTTTTGATTCTGCTTTCCTTATAGCTTGTCCTGCTACAAACCCGCTTTCCCTTAAACCAGCTAAGGGGGAGACTCCTGTGAGATCCACACAAGCATGTTTCCCTCCCGCCCAGCCAAAGACGAGCAGATCCGCTGGTCTCAGTGTAGATCTCCCTTCCATGGGGTCTGTAAGGTTCATGGAAAATGAAGGTGTTTAGGGTGATATATGCATGCAAAGTTGATTTTGAAACTAGATTTGAAGATTGATTGTGATTATGGGTTTTAAACGCGTTTTGAAAACGTGAGAAAACGCCATAGTTTAGGGGAAACTATGGCGAAATTTTCTAAAATATTAATCGCGATTAAAATGGGATTAACGGGATGATTAGCATGGTTAATCGTGATTAGTAAACTTAATTGTGATTAACAACCCTAAACGTGATTAGATAAACCCTAATGACGATGGTTAAGTCTTAACCATCCAAGAGTTATTTAAAACCTCAAAAGTTGTTTTTATGATAAAATGGGTAAAGTTATATATATGACAAATTAATGTAATTTTTGGGAAGATTATAGGTATATACTTCAAATACTTTATTTGAAGTATAAAGTGTGTATATTAAGTGTATGTATTAGCCGTAGGAATACGTACCAAAATGAAATATACAACGCTTATAAAAATGTACACTTTCGCCATGACAAAAACATTACAAACATTCACAAGTGTGATATTGGTTGCGAACCTTCACGCCTACTTAAAATGCACAATTGTAATACCATAACTAAAGGCGCGGACATCGGACGATTCTTTATGCTTCTACAACGAAAAATCGGAAAGTTTAACATTGAGCATAACGCCAAGTGTGATTAGAAAAATAACAAGTTACTAGGATAACTAGTAAAAGTTATCAAAATTCAATAAACACTAAATTGGGCTAAAAATATAACACTTTGGCTTTTAAATAAACAGTGGTTTTAAGATAACATAAATTTTGGGCTAAGCCCAATTTGTTAAATATATGGGCAATGGCCCATTTCCATAAACCTTATAAAAGCCCATTTGTAATAAATACTATGGGCTAGGCCCAAAGACAAAATATATGGGTTAAGCCTAATGACACTAAAATGAGGGCTAGGCCCAATGAAAAATATATGTATAATTTTTATAAATATATATTATAAAAATACATTATAAATACGGTATACCTACACGTATAATACGGTATACCTACACGTATTATACGGTATACCTACGCGTATAAATACGGCATACCTATCCGTATAAATACGGTATACGTACACGTTTAAAGCACACAAATACAAGTATACATACGGTACATGTATATGTATAAAAGACTCTAGTATACGATGATATACTCACATACACTTGTTGAAGCAACGTATTTCGACATTAAGAATAAATATTTTCAACACTTTTGTCGAATAAAGACATACACTTATATTTGTGTAACAAATATAAAGTCTTGAACCAAAGCATACACCTGAAACAAATGCCAACATATTACTAAAAATACACAAGCGTTCCAAAAACAAAATGAAAATAATAAACGTTCAAGATGAACAACGAGTACAAGGTCTAGGAAAGACCGACGTGGCTAATGAGTTAGAACCCTTGTAGGTTGACTCGCGTTACGGAAAACTTTGGTTGAATATCTCTCCCTCTCAGGAACGCAAAGCTGTGAGTTCATGTCCCCCTTTTCTTTTAACGTTTCGGTTTACAACTTTCGGGGGGGGGAAATACATGTCAAACTTAGGTATGATTAAGTTATGAAATGAACTCTTAGATCATGTGAGCATAGGCTGTAACTGAGGTGCCATTAATCCTTTTGAGGACCAAGGAACAAAGGTTAGATCTAATGGGTACGGGCGAGCCCCACTCACGGTCCAAGGGTGACCACTAGAGTGTTGTTGTGTCCACCGTCGAGAATTCGACACTTAAATTGCCTACGCGGGTTGAGTACCTCCTATGTCGTCACATATATTAATGTCCTAGCAAAACATTAATGATCAACATGTTCATAGACGCTTTACATACCTACTTATAAACTGAACTTTCAAATGTTTTTTAGATTCATTTGATGCGCATTACACATAAAACACATGAACTCGCTCAACTTTTGTTGATGTTTTCAAACTCACATGTAATTTAGGAAACTAATGAAACTTGGTGCTGGTGTTTACTATGAAGCTTTTGGAGTACAAGTCATCGATGTCATCCCTTTTGGAGGGTTTGGTCCATATATCTCATCTTCAATGAGATATAGGATGCAAAGCCTTATGTTTTAAACTTGTGTTGAACTCGTCTTTTGTAAAACTTATAACTTATATCGTTTGGCATTTTAAACAATGTGTAATATTTTTTTTATTATGTCAATGGATGAACATCGTATGTTTTTATTCATGTAGTTGTTTACTTATATCGTATGCAATGAGAACTAATCAAGTTCACACCGCGCGCTTCCGCTAATGAACGGGTGTGACAGTTACTAAGCTACCTAAAACCAGAAAAGGGAATGATGCGATTTGGGTGATTGTGGATCGATTAACCAAATCAGCTCATTTTCTACCCATGAAAGAAACCTTTAGTATGGAAAGGTTAGCCAAGTTGTATGTAGACGAAGTAGTATCCTTACATGGAGTTCCACTCTCCATTGTATCGGATAGAGATAGTCGTTTCACTTCCCACTTCTGGACAAGTTTCCAAGAAGCAATGGGAACCCGACTAAATTTGAGTACTGCATATCATCCACAAACAGACGGACAAAGTGAAAGGACGATACAAACCCTGGAAGACATGCTCCGAGCATGTGTGATAGATTTTGGTGGAAACTGGGACGATCACCTACCTTTAATTGAATTCTCCTATAACAATAGTTATCATGCAAGCATTGAAGTTGCCCCATTCGAAGCACTGTATGGACGAAAGTGTAGAACTCCAGTTTGTTGGGCAGAAATAGGAGAAAGGCAATTATCAGGTCCTGAAATAGTACAAGTAACTACCGACAAAATTACTCAAATCAAGGAAAGACTAAAAACGTCTCGAGATCGTCAGAAAAGTTATGCCGACAATTGACGCAAACCACTAGAGTTCCAAGTTGGAGACAGGGTACTCTTGAAAGTTTCTCCTTGGAAAGGAGTAGTTCGGTTCGGTTCGGTAAGAAAGGAAAGCTAAGCCCAAGATACGTGGGACCATTTCCAGTGATCCAACGTATAGGACCAGTTGCATATCGTTTACAACTACCAGAAGAATTAGCTGGGGTACATGACGTATTTCATGTATCCAATCTCAAGAAATGTCTATCGGACGAATCACTGGTAGTACCTTTTCAGGACATAGAGGTAAATGAAAAGTAAAAATTCGTAGAGAAACCACTTCAAATAGAAGACCGAAAGATCAAGTTTCTCAAGCACAAGCGATTAGTACTAGTCAAAGTCAAGCGGGATTCGAAAAGAGGACCCGAGTACACTTGGGAGCTGGAATCGGAGATAAAGCAAAAGTATCCTCACTTATTTCAATGAATCTCGAGGACGAAATTTTCAAATAAGGTGGGGAGGATGTAAGGACTCTCAAAATTGTCCCAAAATAACCCAGAAGTAGAAACCTGGACCCCTGAAACCCTAACGCACATGAAAAACCAAGAAAAACAAAAGTTAGAGTTTCAGGCGGGCCGCGTAAGAGTAAGCATAGTCTTACGCGGGCCGCGTCAAAGTTGGGTTGACCGGATAAGCGTTCCCGATCCACGTGTCGTCCATGTGGCACACCTACTCGTGAACCAGCAAGCCTACGCGTAGACTAGGTTGCTACGCGGGCCGCATAAAGATTGGCCGGAGGCTCACGCGGGCCGCGTGAGACCTAAGTTTCACCTATAAATAGCTTGGATCAGGAGCTTTCATTCTGTGTCGAAACCAAAGTTCAGAAACGAATTCTCATTGCTCCAAAGTCGAAATTACAATTAATATAGCGAGGCGCTGCTACGATACCGGGTATTAACTCGATCGCTGCTAGGATTCAATGTCCGATCGATTGAAACTATCCGGTGAATGTTTAAGTGCTGCTCAAATTGGGTTTATACTTTGTCATTCGTCGTGAATTCGATGGATGTTTTAGTATTGCACTTTGTCATTTGTCGTGAGGGTTTAATCTCGTGAGTTATCGTAAATGCTGTATTAGTTACTGACCTAAGTTCGTATGCATTGTTGTTTAAATTAGGTTATCAGGCTTATCAGTAGGCTAAACTCTGCCTGTATAAATCTGCAATGTGAGTCATTCTCTTTTTATCAAATGTTTTACAATACTCCATTTTCAAAAGTTATAATTACAGGGATTAAGTCGTGGTTATCTTAATCACTGGCTAGTGGGGTATTGTGCACATTACTAATTTCTCACGGTTAGGCTAATAAATCCTAACAGTGATAAACGTCACTACTTGGGGTGGGACCCAATAGTGGTATGACCATCGTCACCAGGTGACACGGCGCCAGATAAAAATAAGATAGAAGCCATTGTAATCGCTCTTATGCTGTAATTTATAACTATGTGTCATTTTGTCAAGATGAATGATTCACCAGTATTTCCCCGCTGAAAAAAATATTTTTAAAACATGTTTCAGGCGACTTGCTGTAAATCAAGGAAAACGTGCTACGGAGCACTAACAACCTTGAAGAGGTGGCTCAGTTAAAATGAATAAACATGTTTTAATAAATCAGTGAATTTCCTAGTAAAATTCCTCTATTGTAAATTACGGGGTTTATCCCGAATTATGAAATAAAATAATCGGGCACTTTCAAGATTTAAAAGATCCTGTTAAAATCTTCCGCTGTCGCATCATTTAATAAATACCACGGGTTCCTGTCCCGTGGCTCCTGACTGGGTCAAACCGGGGCTGGGGCCGTGACATTGTGTAAGAGGATCATATCAGATTTTGACAAATCACAAGCATCGTTAAGCTTTAAACATCTTAAGATTTAAACGATTCACCTAGATTGTCAGTATACTTATCCACTTAAATTTTCATACAAAGTTCAACTGTTTCGAGATACGAGATTAAGTGTTTTAAGACTTGGACCTATCCGCGTATCACACATCAGAATATACTCCCGTATCCAGATCCCAATATTCAGTCTTACAGGTGAGTATACCTAGATGATATCTGTAGGGGTTAATGCAAAACCTTGAGAGCTCATTATTTTGCTGAGATGAAGGCTCGACTTTTGGTGTGTCCCCCTTGGGGATCTTCTTTTCAACAGCACATGATTTTATCTTTTCGATATTTTATCAATTTTTATGCTGAGGGGGGGATTTTATTTCAAGCAGCGTAAAGTATTCTCCGGGGACTAGGCCATTGCTTCCGCATTATCAAAAGTCCCGGGATAATACCCCAGATATCACTAAGTATAAAGACCTAGTATTTCAGAAAAGGGGACCCTTCAAACGAGATTTCGGGGGTTACCCATATATCCGTGAAAAGTTCAACACGATATAAGCAAGTATGATTTTAGGTTTATATCTCTATCACAATCTACTAAATGTATAAAAACCTACTGACACATCATCAGTGAGACCGTTTATCACTTTATAACCTTTCATTTCTTTAGCATGCAGTGACCATCTACTGATGTATTATCATTTCCTCTTTTCTACAATAAAACTCATTTTTCTTTTTTAGATGTTTTTGGATTTTGAAATTTTATCATGTTTTTGTATTTTCTACAAACTTTCTCCCCCTAAAATCAAAAACATATTTTTGTGTTTTTGTTTTTATCAAAAACAGTAAAGAACTATACAGAAACATGACAACAAGACGAAGATCACTTCTGATCGCCGTCCTCCTCGGCCTTACACTCGATCACCCTCCCAGAAAACAAATTTTTCATCCCGTTCAATTTTAGCAGATAATGAAATCTTGTTTTATCAAACGGTTTTGTATAAAAATCAGCTCTTTGATCATCGGTGTGTATATGATCAATTCTAATCAACTTTTTCTCATGTCAATCACGAATAAAGTGATGTCGAATTTCAATATGTTTGGTTTTAGAGTGTTGCACCGGATTTTTAGTAATGTTTATTGCAGCCTCATTGTCCACATAGATTGGTTTGTCTAAGAACTTCAAACCACAGTCCCTCATCTGTTGCTGAATCCAGAGAATTTGGGAACAACAGCTGGAAGCTGAAACGTATTCAGCCTCACAGGTTGAGAGAGCGACTGTGGTTTGTTTCTTGCACTGCCAAGTTATCAGCCGAGTTCCGAAGAACTGGCAACCTGCAGTGGTGGACTTTGCATTCATCTTACACGACCCGAAGTCAGAATCAGAAAAACCAGTAAGAGAGAAGTCACCAGACCGGGGATACCACAAGCCGAAGCTTGGACACCCTTTAAGATACCGTAAAATCCTCTTTACTATCATCATGTGTGACGATCTCGGGCTTGACTGATATCGGGCGGAGAGGCAAGTTGGATACATGATGTCTGGTCGGGATGCTGTCAGGTACATAAGCGATCCAATCATTGACCGATAAGGCGTCTCATCTACTTTTTCACCGCTTTCATCCGGACAGATACCATGGTTTAACGCCAAGGGGGTTCAAATAGGCGATGATCCAGACATGTTAAACTTGTCCAAGACATCATTCACATATTTTGTTTGATGAATGAAGATCCCTTCGGGCATTTGCTCAACCTGAAGCCCTAGGAAGAACTTCATCTCCCCCATAGAACTCATTTCGAATTTTTTCTTCATAACCTTCTTGAACTCTTTGCACAGCTCATCATTCGTCGAACCGAAAATGATATCGTCAACGTAGATTTGAACAATGAGTAGATGCCCTGCAACCTCTTTTGTAAACAAGGTACTATCGACCGTCCCTCTGATGAACCCGTGGACAACAGATGTTGGGAAACGTCTCGTACCAGGCTCTCGGGGCCTGGTGTAATCCGTAAAGCGCTTTGTCGAGAAGATAGACCTTATCTTTGTGCACAGGATCGGTAAAACCCGGTGGTTGTCCGACGTACACTTCTTCTTTGATCTTTCCGTAAAGGAATGCAGATTTGACATCTAGTTGGTAGACTTTGAATCCTTTCCACGACGCGAATGCCAAGAAGATTCTAATAGCCTCAAGTCTAGCCACAGGGGCATACACCTCAGTAAAATCGATCCCTTCCTGCTGAGTAAAACCCTGAACTATCAACCGTGCTTTGTTTCTAACTATCACGCCTCTATCATCACGTTTACACTTAAAGACCCACTTGGTCTTTATCAGCTTTTGATTTTCAGGTAAATCAACCAATCTCCATACTCCCAGTTTTTCAAACTGTTGCAGCTCTTCCTGCATCGCATTTACCCAGCTATCTTCTGTTAATGCTTCTTTATATGTCTTTGGCTCCACCTGCGATATAAAGTATTTCAATGAGAATTCTTCCTGTAAAGGTGCTACAGAAGAATAAAAACATGTAAGCCCTTTGTTGATTTGTTCTTGTGTTTTCACTCCACTATGAAGATCTCCGATGATTTGCTCTAATGGTAAGATAGAGTTCTCGGCATGACTGTGTCTGGCACGCTCACTTCCGATTGCAAATTTGTGATGTTCTAATCATCCGTGTGATCAACAGCATTTGAATTTTCAATATTTGGTTCCTCGTCAAAAATCGGATCGGTTTCCGATTCTTAGTCGTCAGATTGATCAAATATTGGAGCTGTTTCTTCTGGAGCTTCATGTGCAGTTCCACTTTGACCCGCCTCATGATCATTTGCACCCACGGTGGGCTGAGAAACTACCAACGGTCTCGGCACTTGATCTTGCGAAAGAGACTGCTGTTGTTGATATAAGTATGCTAGTTCCTCTTCACTTGGCTCAGTCGGCAAATGGAATGAATCCTAGAGTTTGTCATAATCGAATAGCAATCTGTTTCCGGGAAGTTGAGGTGGAGTAGTAAACCGTTGACAATCGGCATGCTGAACTTGTATGATCTTCCCCAAGCATGGAACAAATACTCTCTTCAATGGACTTGCATAACCTACAAAAAAACCTTCATTAACTTTCGCACCAAATTTACCATCTGGATCAATAAATGTGCAAGGTGATCCAAAAGGTTCCAAGAATTTCAGATTTGGTTTATAGCAATGAAGCAACTCGAAGCAGGTTTTCTTGTATTTCTTTATTGTAAGGACACGATTTAGCGTATAGCATGCTGTAGCAACCGCTTCACTCCAAAAGAATATCGGCAATTTGGAATCGGCTAGCATGGTACGGGCTGTTTCGATCAGTGTGCGATTCTTTCGTTCTGCGACACCATTTTGTTGTGGAGTATACGGTGCGCTGAATTCATGAAGAATGCCTTTGTCATTGCAAAATTCGAGCATACGGTTGTTTTTTGAACTCCGTTCCGTTGTCGCTTCGAATTCTTCTGATCGGCAGTTTGTATAACGTCTCCATCTTTTTGAATAAAATCATCAACGAATAAAAAGTTTCATCTTTTCTTTCAAGACACATTACCCATGAAAATCTTGTAGAGTCGTCAGTGACCACAAGACAATACAGATCTCCACTTACGCTCTTCACATTTACCGGTCCAAAAAGATCCATGTGGAGTCTTTCTAGCGGTAGTCTGATTGAGTTCAAGTGCTTCTTTGAGTGTGACTTCTTTGTTTGTTTCCCCTTTTTACATTCTACACAATCATCATTCAGATGGAAATTTTTCAAATTAACACCTTCAACAAGATCATTGTGAATTGAGAAATTCATTTTTCTCTCATGAATGTGACCCATCTTATGATGCCACATTCTTGATTCTTTTTCAGTTGCTTTTGTTTTAGATACAAAACATTTTGGTTTTCTGTCTGATGTTGTTGCGACGCTCATGTCTAGGACATACAAATCGTTTTCACGAGGAGCGCGCATCAACACCGTATCTTCTGGAATTTTAAAACCTGGTTTAATGATCAAACACTCAATTTTAGTAAAATGAACTGTGAAAGACTTGTCACAAATATGTGAGATGCTCAACATATTGTTTTCTAGTTCTGCAATATAGTTCACTTTATCAAACGTTACTACTCCATTGGTTAATATTCCTTCACCAATGATTCGACCACCATGTGTTCCCGCAAATCCAACATATCCTCCGTTGATTGATTTGACGTCATAGAGCAAAGCCAACATTCCAGTCATATGCCTTGATGCCCCGCTATCCATGATCCACTTCGAGATAATAGATCTCGAAAGCCCCTTCACACATCACAGACAATCATTTAAACAACGATACCCATGATTTTTCCACATTTGGTATGCTACCAAATACAATATCATGAGTTACATCGACTTTAGGAATGTCAAAAATTACATTCGGAACAACAGGTTTTGGTTTTGATTTCAGATCTCCCTCCTTAATAGGTGGGAATTCTTCAATCACTTTTTCTAACTCGAATTCAATTTTACCTTCATTTGTTAGAAACATTGTTGATTCAGATTTTAGGACCTTTTTCATCTTCTTTTCTTCAAACGATTGTTTTGGTTTTTCCACCCATGATTGGTTTTGAAAAATTTTGGTTTTAGGGTAAACCTTTGAAGTCTTTTGAGATTTCGAAGATTCACCAATCTCAAAGGTAGATTTTGGCTTATCCTCGGACTTCAAAGATTCACGTCTTTTCAGAATACGTACGGGGGAAACCATCGGTGTTTTACCTTTAACATCATTTGAAGTTTTCGGTTTAGGTTTCTGAAAAACAGGTTTTTTAATCCTTTTAACACACTGTTTGGCCATGTGACCAATTTCGTTGCAGCGATAACAGACTCTTTTGTCATACTCAACAAAAGTCGATTTGTTTGTCTCATCTCTTATCTTCTTTGCTGCAATGAAATCGTCCACAGCTTTCTGACTAAAGATGTAATCTTTCTCAACTTCAGTATTAGGACCAACAACAAACACATCATTTAATTTCTCCTTTGGCTTGACATGCTTTTTAGCCATTTTCTTTTCAAAACTGACACCTTTCTTTTTGAAATTGTTTCCGTGTCTTTTGTTGTTGCCACCATTACCCACCCTATCATCTTTCTTTCCTGGGTTGTTGGTTGGTTGGTTTTTAAGAAAAGACTTTTTCGGTTTTGAAAGAAATGTATTGTTGTTCACTTCAGAGATGTCAATTTCAACAAGCTTATAAACTTTCTCAACATTTTCCAGTTTGGCATTCTGAATTGGAAATTCAAAATCAGTGTAAAGTTTGTCAGTTCCGATCATCGTGTAAACCACAATGATCAAATCGTCATTCACAACTTTTTCTGATTTTGGAATGAATTTGTCAAGAAAATTTCCATCATCTTCAGAATCCGAACTGGAACTTTCTAGATGAGTTTGAACCGTTTTAAAATCAGAGTTATCACTCTCTTCATCTAACACTTGATCAACGACAGTTTTAATAACTTGTGACTCATTGTCAGTGTCGGATGGAAAGAATGTAACATCAATATTATCCGGCAACTCATTTTCTACAGTTCTCAACTTGAGATTCAACGCTGCTTCCACCCCATCTGGATATTTCTGTGTGTAATGATTCCACATTGGGGGTGGAACGTTGTTGAAAGCAGGTTTAGCATCAGGTTGTTGAGGAACAATCTGATCTATCACATATGATGAAGAAATGTAACTAATCAATTTCTTATCAATCCTTTCATTCTTAATTCGCATCAATTCAAGTTCCTTTTTCAAAGATGCGATTGTGTCTAAATGAATATTAATCACCATTTGTTTTTCCATGACAGTTCCTTTTAACAAGTTAGTAGCTTTATCATTTTCTTTACTTTCATTTTGAATCATTTTGATTGATTTCGATAAAGTGTCATAAGCATTTTTCACATCATAAAGATCGAATTTTACTTTATCGGTACATTTCTTCAATTCTTGAAACTGTTTGTCTTTTTCAAGACAATCCATGCAGGTTTTTGAACAGTTTTGGCATGGAATTTCAGGAATTGAATCACTCTTTTCAAAAACCTTTTCTTCATTTTCATTTTAATATCTGGTTTATCAAACCCGTCAGACTCAGACACTGACTGTTCTCCAGATTTGATCTCCATGTTTTCTGATTTGAGTTCAGACTCCTGTTTGACTGACTCTATTTCGACAGACTCCTTTAGAACAAACTCCATTTCGACAGACTCCTTTTGGACTAACTCCGTTTCTACAGACACTGACTTTTGAGTTTCGTCTACCTCTTGCAATTTCACCATCAGTGCTCTTTCAGCAATCTCCTTCAGGGTTTCTTCATTCATCTTTTTGGAAACAACGATAATTTCTTCAACTGGAGTTTTCTCAGCTTCGTATTGTGGACAGAAACCGGTAGTTGGCTCGCTGAAGAAACCTGCAAAAGACTCAAACACGTTAGGAGGCATTATAGACTTAAAAGAACTAGCAATAACCTCCTGTTCGGATTGATAGTAATAAACTTCTGCGGCTGCCTCTTCAAGCTCTACCAAACTCTCTTCACTCATCACATCACCGACTTCCTCAGCTTCAACAACACATTCTGGCTCCTCAATAATCTCAGCCATCATAGCAAGACCTTCACCAGGAACATATTTATCCCAACTAAATCCTTCCGGAAGCTTCTCATCATCCTGATTTACCAAAAGAGCCCTTTCTGTTTGTTTTGATTTACCGTTCTCAATTTGAGGTTTTAGATTGAATGGTTGTTGACTATTCTTATGATATATTGCATGTCGGTAATAGTCATTTGCGAATGGATTCTGATGATTGTTTACTTACCTGTTTGGACATTCGTGTTTAAAATGCCCTTTCTCTTTGCATTTGAAACATGTAACCTTTGCTTTGTCAAATCCAAGCTTACAATCAGGTCCTGCAAGACTGTTTCGACCAGTTATCTCCATAAATCTCTGTGCTCGTCTCACGAGGCTCGCTATTCCCCATTTGATATCTATAAGCTCTAGTTCTTCGGGATCGATCTGGTCATAATCCTCCTTTGTCATATCTGGATTACCGATCCGTCCAGCAACTAGACTCTCATATGATTCAAGAACGGAAGCTAGTAGTGCGATGTGTTGCTTTGCAGCTGCTTCTGTAAAATCTTGACCGTTCTTGATGTTTACAGCAATGTTGCACTGGATCCCAGAAACGTAACTCTGATTATTTGAACTTGACGAGCTTTGATGAGACTCTTACACCTTTGGATTTGGTTCATAACTTGTGAACGGTGAATAGCTGTTGTTTGGTGTGCTTTGTGAACTTCCAGATGAGTCTGCACTAAACGTTGTCTGAATTTTCGGGCTTGGAGTAGAAGTAGCAATTGAGCTTCCTTTGTAGTACAACTGTACATCTTGTTGTACATTAGCAGAGTTCATCTTTCTTATCTTTCTAAGCTCTAACTCATGTGCTTCGATCTTTTCGATGAACGTGCTCAGATTAAACCCAACATACTCCAAGTTGTTTTTCAACACCATCAAATAAGTGCCCCACTCATCATAAGGTAACGCATCTGCCAGTTTATCCACCCATTCTTCATCTGTTTTGGTTATGTTCAAGCGTTTCATTTCCACAACCAGATGGCAATACCTCTCTATCAATTCCTTTTTCGATTCTCCCTTAATAGCTTTGAAGATATCGAACTCCTTTTTAAGCAATGCCGTCTTGCTTTTTATCATCGCAACACTACCAAGAAACTTTATTTTCAGTGCATTCCAAATGGATTGTGCATCTCCATGATGTTGTAATAGAATCAAGATATCTTCTTTGATCGCTTGCTGAAGTATGCTCACCATCTTTTTCTCAGCTTTGAAACTATCTTGTTCAGCTGGTGTGAAATTGCTAGGTGTTTTCTCAATCCCTGCTTCATTCGTTGGTGCTACATATTTTGACTCAATTTTCATCCAACACTCGAAATGATTAGCTTGCACCCAATTTCTAAACCTATCTTGCCATCCTGAATAGTCCTCGATATTCATCAACTTAGGAGGCTTCTGCATAGTACCGAGTTCATTCTCCATGTTTACATTTTGAGCAATGCTCACCGGAGACTGAGTAGGCAAACCGTTCCCGAAAAATGCGTTATAGAACTCTTGATCCATTTTAAATTTCTGAAAACTTTTAAATTTTTTGAAAAATTTGAATTTTCAAACGAAATGACCTTTTGAAACGATCTGATTCACACGACCCGGTCTTTCAAACAATCTGCACTTTCAAACGGACTGATGATTCACACGAGGTGAAATCTTAAGCGAACTGAATTTTGAAACGAACTGGACCTTCACTTCGTACGAAGTGATAATTTTTCAAAAACAATATTTCAGTTCGTATGAACTGAAATACAAATCTCAGTTCATGTGTAGTGATGATGAAAACTCAAATGATCTGACTCAGTTCATGCAAACTGAGTATAATTTCCATACGAAGTGAACAAAATCTCAAACGAAGTGACATTTTTTATGATTTCGGCAAGATTTAATTCGATTTTAGATCTGAAACTTTGTAGGAATGTTTAAAACAGTGTTTTACACAACATATTCAAAAATCAGTCCATTTTGTCCGTGAAATCATTCAAAAGTCCAAGAAAGAGTAGAAGAATCAGATTTATACACATTTAAACCACTGATTTCTCAGATTTAACTCATCCTGAGCTCTGATACCACTTGTAGGATCGAGATTCGATCAATACGAGTCTTTCAGAGTTAAATCTAGATCATTAGAAAGGCAGAAACTTGATCTTCATTTGATCATCCCTAGCCTTGAGCTAGTGCTAAGAACCTTGATCTTGCTATTTTACTTCCATTTTAAGTGGTTAAAAGAAGAATCATAATCAAAATCTTGAAGAACACTAAGAATCACAAGAAGTAAACTTGAACATAAGCTTAAAATATGAAGAAATCTTGATGAATATGAGTTGTTATGCTTGATGATTGTTGATTTTTTGTGAAAATGATGTTGATCATCATATGATCTTGCTAGATCATGATTAAAAATATAATCTAGCAAGATGAGAGGATGAACATGTTAGAGATTAATGGATCATCCACACAAAGATCATGAACTTGAAAGAGTAAAGTTGTTTCTTGTTAAGAAATGATCAAAGTAAGTTGTTAATCATGTAGATCTAAAAATTTCATGGATGATTTCTAAAGAAACCAAGTTAAAAATATAAGTTTTACTAAATCTTGGTTCTTACATAAATAACCCCCATTTTTGGTGGATAAACAAGTGTAGAAACACTTGTGTAACAAGAAAATTTCATAAAGAAACATTTTTAGAAATTGTGATCATAAGTTGTAAAGATCTATCTTCTTCAAAAGTGAAGTTTTTAAAGAATCAATCACACTTTCAAGGATAACAAGGCTTACTAATGACACTAGTAAGTTACTACAAATTTTTGTGAAATTTCAAGTTCATGAAGTAGTAGATTATACTTGTTTTTGGCAAAGTTGGTAAGTAAAGGTTGTTTATTGTTGATTGTGGATTGATTGTGTTGATTTTTATAAAAGAAAATGATATGCTTGAAAGCATGGAAACCTCCATTTTTAGAGGAAACTATGGCAAAATTTTCTAAAAATTTAAACACTTAGAAAATTATTTCTAAACAAATATTTACAAGTGTATTTTAAAAATTATAGCAAAATTTTCTAAAAATTTAAACACTTAGAAAAATATTTCTAAACAAATATTTACAAGTGTATTTTAAACCATAAATTGTTACAAAAACTTTGCCATAATTTTTGTTACAAAAATTATAATTATTGGAGGTTGGTTTTTATAAATAAAAGTGACTAAATAGGTATTTAGGAAATATATAGTTAGATGACACCATGTGTGTGATTATTTGTATATTTTGTGTATTAGTTATATTATTTTAGGACTTGAAATAATATAACTTATCAAAATACCAAAAATTACAATCCAAAATATTACCAAAATTCCAAGAGTATGAATATACACATTTACACCAAAGTATTGGTGAAACCGAACTAAGGAATATAACTTACAAAATATTCTAGAAAATTTATTCACAAAGTATATTTTGGTAAATAATATTTTGGACACCAAGGAAACGAAAATATGATTTTTACAATTACTACAAGAATATATCATATTTTTGACAAGGGAAAAATATATTATTTTTGGCAAGTATGAATATATATTTTTCTTGAAATTTTTAGAAGATATATTATTTTTAAGAAATATATATTTTCTTAAACAAACATGAAATACAATATTTTTGGGGTGAAAGATATATTTCCTCAAATAAATATGAAATATATCATTTTTGGAGAAAAATGAGTTTATATATTTTCCAAGTTAGACATGAAAATATATTATTTTTGAAACTTATGAGAAAATACAAATATTTTTGCAAAACGAAAAATTATAAATAATTTTTCTAAATAATATTTATTACAATATATATTTTGGAAATATATATTGGTGGACTTTTATTAAGGATATTATTCCGAAAAACTTAATATAATATTAAGTATAAGGATACTTAATGAATACAATGAAAATACGTATGCTCATACGTATAAGTACACACCGAAATACGACCCTAATGCATGGCAAAAATATACAAGTATAAGAATACGAATACAAATACACCCATCCTTGGGAAGGATATACAAGTATAAATACTTGGGAAGTATTAAGTTAAAATATATTGTGTTAACAATTATTCCCAAAATTTAATAAATATAATTTAAGTAAAAATATTAATTATTTTAACAAATAATTATATAACTTGGAATAATATTGAAGATACGAAGAAACGTAACTCAAAGACATTAATACTAAGTCAAGGTACGACCCGCTCGTCTAATAGATCATAGTACGTTGTAGGTAGTCGTGTTTATCCGAAGAAGCTTGAGTTACGGTGATTGAAGTCGCAAGATTGTGAGTTCATGACCCCCTTTTCTTTTAACTGTTTTCAGTTTTATAACTTCAGGGGTGAAGTACATGTTACAAACTGTTTTCAAACGTTATTAATTGGTATGGTTAGCTAAGGAAGGGTACTACTAGATCATGTGAGTGGTGGGTATAACGCTTAAGACCATTAATCCTCATTGTAGGACCGAGGGACATGAGTGATAGATCTATTTGGGTGTAGCAAGCCCCACCCATGTTGGACTAGGGTTTGGCCCATGGGTTGACTATGTCTTACAGCCGGAAGCCTGGTGCAAAATCCGCTAGGTTTGAGCCTTCCTACATCACATCACACATATTAATGGCCTTGCAAACCATTAATGATCTGTTTTCCTTGTTTGTTTCATACCAGGGATTTACAAACTTACATACATACATACTTTCAATGATTACAAAGGTTATTCATACACACAAACAAACACATGAACTCGCTCAACTTTTGTTGATGTTTTCAAAATACATGTATTTCAGGGAATTAGATGTGGACCTGGCCGGCGTTCGGATGTTCCAAGTGTGGTTTAAGAATAAAAGATGTCATCCATGGTCTTAGGGTTTGGTCAGTGTGTCTTATCCTGGACGAGACACGTCTTTCAAAACCTGGTTTTATTTAATATCTTTTGTCGAGTCTTTGTGAACTCCTAAACAAGTTGCATGGGTTGTACTCGAATTTGAATTCTATGTTCTAAAACAATATTGTTGTTATGTTTTTAAAAATTATTTAATGGATGACCATCTTAAGTTTTTATCATATAGTGGTTGTTATGGTTGAATGCAATGATATTAAGAAAGTCACACATAATCACGCTTCCGCAAAAGTCAGGGTGTGACATTTAATCTGTATCAAAAGATTAATTCTTTTAGTCAAAATGGCATGCTTGTTTCTGAATATTATCATAAGTTGAATTGTATGTTGAAGCAATTAGATCAGTTACTTGCTTTACCTGCTTGTTCTTTTGATGCATCTAAACATTTTAATGATTTTAATCATCTTATTAAACTGATGCAGTTCTTAATGGGTCTTGATAGTTCATACCAGTCTGTGAGAATTAATCTGTTAACCAGAGAAACCCTTCCGTCCTTTTGAAGGATGCTTTTTCAGTAATTTATAGAGAAGAGTCTCATCTTCATTCTTAAAGCTTTTCTGATAAAACCCCCAACAGTGCTGTTGGTTTTACTGTTAAAACCAATCAAGTTGTTGAGTCAAAGAAAAAAGGTGTTAGAACTCCTAATCCTAATCTCAAATGTTCTCATTGTAATAAGACTGGTCATACTATTGAGAGATGTTTTGAACATGTTGGCTATCCTTCTTGGATGAAGTCAAAACCTGGTGGGAACAAGGATAACAAGGTTAGTAATAATGTTACTGTTGATAATACTGATACTTTTTCTGCTGTGAGTTCATTGACCAATGATCAGATAGCCTAGTTGCTTAGTCTCTTGAATGATAAATCTAAAAGTGATCCTTAGAGTAGTGGTTTTGCTGGTATGCATGCTAATTTTGTTTGTCTTTATAGTTTTGTCAATATGTCATCCAAACCTACTTGTGATTTTAAACATGTCTATTGTTTTTCAAACTTTGTTGATAACGGGAAAAGGTAGGGTGGATAATTGATTCTGGGGCTAACCAACATATGGTAATGACTGATGATTGTCTTATTAATCAAATGGATGTCACTGAGTATAATATAAAGGTTAAACATCCTAATGGCACTAGTGCCTTGGTAACTAAAATTGGTGATATTAATTAAGTGATAAGGTCATTATGTATGATGTGTTTGTTGTGCCTAATTATTGTGTCAATTTGATTTATGTTCATAAACTTGCTAAAGACTGTAAGCTTACTGTTTCTTTTGATGAACATAACTGCTATATTCAGGATTCTCAAACAAAGAAAGTCCAGGTGACTAGTAATCAGTTTCACGGTCTATATTTCTGTGGTAGTTCTATTGTTCCTAATAAGGTGTGTAATGCTAGTTGTGATGTTAATCTTTGGCCTGCTAGGTTAGGTCATCCTGCCAAACCTGTTTTGCATGTTTAAAAAAATGATTTGAACATTAAAACTAGTGTTAAATTAGAACCTAGTGAAATATGTCATAGAGCTAAACAACATAGGGAACCTTTTCCCTTAAGTGATCATAAATCTAAAGTGTTAGGAGATCTTATTCATCTTGATGTTTGGGGTCCCTATAGGGTTCAAAGTAGGAATGGTTTTAGATATTTCCTTACTGTTGGTGATGATTTTAGTAGGGATGTGTGGGTATATCTCATGAATTCAAAAGATGTAGTTTTTTTATAATGTTAGAAGATTTCATAATATGTTTAAAACTCAGTTTAGTACATCAGCTAAGATTTTCAGGAGTGACAATAGTACTGAATTTATAAATAAACAAATGAGTGGATGCTGTTATGATAATGGAATTATTCATCAAACTTCATGTGTTCATACTCCACAACAAAATGGGGTGTTTGAAAGAAAACATAGGTATTTGTTGAATGTGGCTAGGGCATTACTATTTCAAGGTGGTTTTCCACTTAAGTTTTGGTCTACATGTGTTCTAACTGCTACTTATTTAATTAACAGGACTCCTTTGTCTGTTTTGAATGGGAAGTCTCCATATGATCTAGTGTTTGGTTTTGCTCCTGTGTTGAGTCAACTTAAGGTTATAGGGTGCCTTTGTTTCAGCACTGTGTTAAACAACTCTGATAAGTTTAACACTCATGCTAAAAAATATGTTTTAGTTGGATATTCAAATGAAAAAAAAAAGGTATAAACTTTGGAGTTTAGATCATAAATTGATGTTTTATTATAGAGATGTTAGGTTTTATGAAATTGTATTTCCTTTTAAAGAAAAGAAAATGTCAATTGATCTTGATACTCCTTCTGAAGTTAATACCTTAATTTTTTTTATTTATCTGATCTAAATTTCACTCTAAGCCCTGAAGTTGACTCTACTCCAAATGATGAAGACATACACACAAGTACTTCATCAGGTCATGGGTCTGAGCAGTCTGAAACTGAATCAGACGTTGCTTTAGGAGAGGCTAATAATCAGCAACCAAGCAATGTTGAGTTGAGTTCAGACATGATGCTGAACATGAAGATAACAATAATTCTGAGGGAGGTAATGAGGAATAAACTAGCACTGTTCTAAGGAGGTCTTTTAGAAATACTAAGTTTCCTTCTAAACTTGATGATTTTGTGGTTGATGGGAAAGTTAAATATGGTCTAGAAAAGAAATTAAACTATGCTAAGTTATCTCCTAAAAGTTTGTGTTTTGCTTCTGTGTTAAATAAAAGTTGTGAATCAAAGAACTATTTTGAAGCAAAAAATGACAATAACTGGGTTGATGCTATGAATTTGGAGCTTGAAGCTTTACATAGAAATAAAACTTGGGAAATTCTAGACTTACCTCCTAATAGGAAAGCTATTGGGTGTAAGTGGGTATATAAAATAAAGTACAAGTCAAATGGTGAAATAGAAAGATTAAAGCTAGACTTGTTGCTAAAGGGTTTAACCAAAAAGAAGGCATTGATTTTTTGATACCTTTTCTCCTGTTGTGAAAATGGTCACTGTTAGATGTGTAATGTCTATGGTTGTCCATTTTAACTGGGAAATATTTCAACTTGACATTAATAATGCTTTTCTTTATGGTGATCTTAATGAAGAAGTGTATATGTGTTTGCCTGATGGTTATGATCAGTCTGTTGGGTCTAAAGTTTATAGACTAAAAAAGTCTTTTTATGGTCTAAAACAAGCTCCTAGGATGTGGAATGAAAAGCTTGTTTTTATCCTTCTTGATCTTGGTTTTGAGCAAAGTAACTGTGATCATTCCATGTTTATTATGACAAAAGAAGTTGTTTTATTGTTCTTCTTGTCTATGTGGATGATATTATTATAACTGGTAGTTGTTCAAAACAAGTTAATGAAATCAAACTTTTACTCAAGACAAAGTTTTTAATAAAAAACTTGGGAAAGTTGCAATATTTTTTGGGTCTTGAACTTGTAAGAAATACAACTGGTTTGTGTTTAACTCAAAGAAAATAATGTTTGGATTTGCTTGCTGAAAATGGCATGACTGGTTGTAAACCAGTTAGTTGTCCTATAGAGGCAAATCATGTTTCATCTCATTTGTATGAAAAAAATAATCAAACGTTAACCAATATAGCTGTTTATCAAAAACTTGTTCGTAAGTTGATTTATCTTTCTCACACTCGGTCAGATATAGCAATTTTGTGCACTATCTTAGTCAGTTTATGCATTCGCCTACTCAAGCTCATTTTAAATTGCATTATGGCTTTTAAGGTATTTAAAAGGTTCTCCTAGAAAGGGAGTTTTGTTTAAAAAGGGGGACACTTTAGATATAAAAGCTTTTTCTAATTATGACTGGGCTAAATGCTTAGGTTCACGAAAATCTGTAACTAGTTTTTTTTTTTTGTGTTTTTGGGGAATAATCTTATGTCATGGAAAAGTAAAAAGAAGTCCACCATCTCAAGGTCTTCTACTGAGGCAGAATACTGGTCAATGTGTGCTGCTACATGAGAGATTATTTAGATTTCAAATCTGTTAAAGGAGTTGAAAATTGATGTTAATCTTCCAATTCAGTTGTATTGTGATAATACGGATGCTATTTCCATAACAACCAACCCTGTCTTTCATGAACGTACCAAACATTTTGAAATAGATCTTTTCTTTCTAAGAGAAAACATTGATAAAGGTGTTATTCAAACTTGCGGTGTTAAGTCAGAAGATCAAGCTGCTGACATCTTTACAAATGGTTTATCCGTTGGTCCTCATGAAAACGTTTGTCAACTTCTTCATATATTTGATTGTTTCAAATATTGAATTATAGGGGGGCAGGGGGTGTTGAAACATAAGATTTTATATTGGTGTCAATTCAATATTTTATATAGATTATTATTCTTTTATAATTTCTTATTCTCTTTTGTTTTTATCATGTGTTTGGGCTTTGCTATATGGGCTGCTTCCTTTGCTTGTTGGGCTTGTTTGAAGTCTTGTGGCTGGGCCTTTTTTCGAGTCTTGGAGCTGAGCCCTATTATTTTCGGATACATGTTATATAGAGAGCTTTTAGAGATTTGTGAGATCATTCACAATCCCTCTTCTCTGTTTACACTTTACGCATTTTCTTTCTCTCTCTCTCTCTTGAAACCTGTGATATAGGGTTTCTTTCAAACCTTTGTGAGTTCGTGTGTTGATTGATCTTTTAGTGCAAATCATCATGTTGATGATCTGCGTAGGTTGAGATATTTTGTTTGAGTTTTTATCTACAAGTTGTGTAGATTTTTTCTTGTACTTTGTTGGAGAAATCTGTGCTGACTGGTATTAATAAAGTACTGCTGTTCTCTTTGATACTGTGATTTTTACAGAAATCTTGGATATGAAGAAAGAAATGAATTGTTATATCAATTAAGTTTGCACATCAAATATTTGTGCTTTTACCTCTTGGAGAAAATAACGTTAATTGTTATATTACTTAACTAGGATATAGATTGACGTGTATGCGAGTGTGTATAAATTTTAGATATATTTTAAGCACTTTTTACTTGCGCATCAAACTTTAAATTTATAAAACACGATATAATACTATCACTCTACACACGTTAGGGAAAGTGCACCCATCGTGAACGTAGTATAGTGATGGCAATATACCGAGGTCGTCCAAGGACACAAGAGCTTTTAGTACCGGCTTATCGTTAACGTCTAATCTAACCAGATTTTGATAAAATGTTTTGAAGGTTTAAAAAGATACACTAGAAAATGAAAATATAAAATATAAGGAAAACAAATAGACAAGAAGGAATCACTTGGTTCAAACTCCTCTTTTATATATCCTTTGATGATTTCTGCACTTTGGGCTTTTTAAAAGATTATCTTTAAGTTATAGTAGTAGGCCTCCTTCCCGGCAGCATTACAATCAACCTATTGGTCCGAGTCAGTAGGGATACAGTCCCGCAAGGTCGGATTATTGAAAGACAATTAAGTAAGTTATTAATGTGAAAAGTGGTAGGCTCTCTTCCAAGCGACGTTACCCTCAACCTATTGGTATGAGCCAGCAAGGATATAGTCTCGCAAGGTTGGTTTAATGTTTTAATAGTAGTTTATAGATAAGGGATTACAAGCGGTTCTTACTTCCCCCGATTTAATGCTATCTGCCTCAAGGGAAGTCCTACTAAGCTTGAATCAGGTACTCGCAGGATCTATACACTAAACGAGACAAGAACTTTACCCAAACACCCTTCTAACCCCCTTCTAGGCAGTTAACGCGTTTTATATTGACTGTAAAGACACGAATGAGTGAATCAACAAAACATGAAGAAATGGTTAAGTAAAGTTCACCTTCAATATAGAAAACTAGTTATTAAATTCACTAATACATACCCAAATAAAAAGTTGCCAAAGATTGGAAATTAAAAGTAATACATAAAAGATTTGTCTTCACCAAGTGTTGCAAGGAATTTAGCCAAGCATGGCCTTTGTTTGACAAGAACTCTTACGATCGATCTTGGATCCCGAGACTACTACGCACTCTAAAAGATGAAAGATGGATGGTGAGGGTGGGTGTTGGTGTTGTAGTAGTGGTGGACTGGTGGCAAGCGTGAGATAAGTGGTTTGCCAAGAGATGAGTTGGAATGAAACCAAGCACCCATATTTATAGCTAGAATCGGAGCATCCACACAGCCCAGTGCCCACCTGGCATGGCCCTGTGGTCTTCATATTCTCTCCCTTCATTAACTGCAGATGTCAGGCCCTGTACTAACACGGCCCGTGATGATTGTACTTGCTGTACTATCTAAGATTCTACAAATCTTAGAGTTGACCGCGACCCATGTTGAGTTGGCACGGCCCCGTGTTGGTTTGTCTTTTGCTATTGTTTTTTTCTGCAGCGAATCTTGACTGGGCACGACCTCGTGTCTAAGCTTCTGTTTTTGTTATTTTTGTTGGTTTGGATGTGGATAGGGGTTCGCCGAGTCGTGTCAATCCTTCTTCATTGTATTTATGTTGGTTTCTGCTGTTAATTTGTTTCTTTTGTGCGTTTAAGCTCTTTTGCTCATGTAAATTAAAAGTAAACAAATAAACATGCTTTTTCCAATATTAGTACCGAAAAAGGGGTGATTTTACGCCTTGTTAGATGTAATTTATATGTTGTATTTTACGTACATTAACACACACTTGAATCTTTGGTTGTGCTCAAGCAAAACTCTTTAATGTGACTTACACCCAAACGAAATTGGTAGAAGAGAAGTTTTGGGCTTATCTTTAGAGTGTCGGGAATCCAAGCTCTAAATTTATTTTGTTTACAATCTTATTTGTCATGATTTATTTAAAACACATATTAAAAAAAATTATTTGTTTTGGGCATAACATGCCTTTATAAAATTCTATTTATTTATATACAAATTTACACAACTCACACGTGGTCACTCAACACTTGGCCGAAGTTGTTTAAGTGAAAACGCTTGGACCCGGTTTGGAACTTACTCCTACTATAGGCTTGACAAATAATCAAACCTCCTTCTTTTTTGACGTTTAATCCTTGTAAATATCAAGAGGGCTTTTAAAAGGGTAGGATGTGGCTTGGATATGGTAGTTTTATAATTACTAAATTTCAACGCTAACTATTTAAAATATTATTTTATAATTTCTAAATTTCAACACTAACTATTTAAAATTTTCTTTATTTTTTTTCTTCTAAAGACAAACTAATCTACTATTAAATATTCTTTATTAGTAACTTATATAATTTAAATTCATCACCTTTTAGGTGACAATACATTCAACATGAATAAAGTGATAAGGTTTCTAATCAAAGTTCTTAGAATATACAATGTCATGGACCTTTAACATGAATAATTGAAGTAGGTATAATCAAAGTTCTTAATTCTTAATTATATATACAACTAGGTTATATGTCCGCGCGTTGCGGTGGTATATAACCGCGGGCATTCGACCGGCAATCGGTTCAGTTTGTTACAGTACCCTTACGATACATGCACTTGGTACAGAAATTAACACGTATTTTACATCAACCGAAAAAATAAAAACGAGCACCAGTATCGACGTCATGTTATTGGTACCGATATTCATTTATCTATATATTAACATGTATCGAAACCAATTACCATAAAATAAAATACATATATCAGTACCGATGTTGTGCAATACGGTACGATAGTGATACGGTTTCGGTTTATCGAAATAAAAAAACAATAAAATTAAATACCGGTACTAATATCGTTGTTGTTACTTGTTAGGTTCGTTTCAATTCAGTTCACTATGTAGCGACACGATATCTCTTATGGGTTTAGGGTTTAAGGTTTAGGATAATGTAATAATAAGTTTTCTTACGATGTTCTTTTTTATTTATAAATGTTTTGCTTTCTTGTAATTCGATACACATGAAGGTTGAATACCTAACCTTAGATATATAAGGAATAATAAAAAAATAAGCTTTCATGGAGCTTGTTTAAGATTTTAACATTTCATGAATTTTCTTATTCTCGATAATTAACATACAATCATGACACTATTCATCCAAACCTTCTATTCATATGGATAATGTTAATTGACCTTAACTTCAATAATTGAAGTATATTTTCAACACATACATTTACAAGTTCATATGACATCGTCAGGGAATAGTTTTGTGAAATGGTTGGCCACTTTGTACGGTCACTTTGACTTTTATTTTTTTTCTTTTTTATATAATAGTTATTTATAGGTGATGCTAAATTACAATTTTATCCCAGATGTAAAATTACGATTTCGCCCTCGATTCAAAATAATGGTTGGCCACTTTTGGCGGTCACTTTGACTTTTTTTTCTTTTTTCATATAATAGTTATTTATAGGTGATGCTAAATTACAATTTTATCCCAGATGTAAAATTACGATTTCGCCCTCTATTCAAAATAAAATTTTGCTTTTGTCCCCTGTTTAAATTTACGATTTTGCCCTCAGTTAAAATTGCCCTCAGTTCAAAATAAAAATATGGTTTTGCCTTCAGCTAGAGTCCTGCCAAATTATGATTTGGTTCCCAGTTTAAAATTACGATTTTGCCCCAGCTAAAAATTACGATTTCGCCTGCAGATAAAATATTACGATTTTGCCCCCATTTCAAAATAAAAAAAATGGTTTTGCCCTCAGTTCAAAATATTATTTTACCTCCATTTTAAAATTACGATTTTACCTCCGCTAAAAATTGTAATCTTGCCATCGTTTTTTTTTTCTTTGGCAAAACCATGGTAGTGTTTTATTTTACTTTGGTGACTTAATTTTGTTTTTATTCATGCCAAACAGCTGCCTACCACTCACTAATTGGTCCCGACAAATTATTGTTTTGCCCCCAACTCTAAATTACACGCTTGTCATTTAATTTTTTTTATCATAACTATTGTACTGTTTTTCTTTAATTGGTTAACTTGATGTATCTTTTTTGATATCGTGTTATAGGTAGCATGTATAACTAACCAACATAAATGCGTACATGTTATTAACCTAAGAAATACTCGGTTTAGCGCCTCGCAACGCGAGCGGCGCATAACTCTAGCTGCCTAACACTGGCTTATTAGTCCTGAAAAATTACAGTTTTGCCCTGAGCCCAAAATTACGGTTTTATCATCGTTTTTTTTTTCATAGCAAAATTATAGTAGCCTTTTTTTAATTGATTGAGAATTATTCGGCCATCGCCCCGGGCAGGGCATCTGCTAGTTATTTTACATATCGCATGCTGCATGTATGCGACAAAATACAACCAAAAGTTCCATCAAGTTATATAAACGACCCCAAAACTTTCTTTTTTGCTTCGAGTTCAACACCCATGGCCTCTACACCTCAACCACATCTTCACATCCTTTTGTTTCCATTCATGGCCAAAGGCCACACCATTCCATTCCTCCAACTAGCTCGCCGCCTCTTCGTCCTCCGCCGCAACGCCACCGTCACTCTCTTCACCACTCCCGCCAACCGCCCGTACGTCTCCGCCTCCCTCTCCGACACACCCACCACAATTGTAACACTTCCCTTCCCTGATAACATCCCAGGCATCCCCTCGGGCGTCGAGAACGTAGACAAACTCCCCTCCTTGTCCCTCTTCTATTCTTTCATCTCATCCACAAAACTCATGAAATCCCACTTTGAACACGCGATCCGGTCGCTGAAAACTCCCGTCACCTTCATGATCACCGACTGCTTCTTCGGCTGGACACTGGAATCAGCAAATGTATTCAATATCCCTCGCCTCGCCTTCTATCCGATCGGTTACTTCCCGATCACCATGTCCCAAGTTATCTACGTTAACAAACACCTCTTTGAGGGAAAAACCGATACCGATCTAGTCACTGTCCCAGAATTCCCATGGATGACAGCCACTAGACTCGAGTTTAGTGATGTATTTAACGGTCGTGACGACAATAGCCCTTTGTCTAAATGGACAGCGGAACAAGTGCTTGCAAACAACAAAAGCTATGGATTGGTTATCAACAGCTTCTTTGAGTTGGAACGCGCGTACGTTGAGTGTTTGAACTCAAAGTTAGGATCGAAATCGTGGTCTGTTGGTCCACTTTGTCTTGGGCGAGGACATGAGAAGGTTGAGAGTTTGTTGGGCGAGAGACCGCCGTGGATGGTCTGGCTTGACAATAAGCTTAAACTCGGAACTCCTGTTTTATATGTGGCGTTTGGGTCGCAAGCCGAAATATCAGTAGAACAAAGCGAAGAGATCAAGCTCGGGCTTGAAAGATCCGAAGTATGTTTCTTGTGGGTGGTAATAAGGGAAAATAGTTTGTGGGTGGATGATGGGTTCGAGGAGAGAGTGAAGGAGAAAGGGATTGTGGTTCGAGAATGGGTGAATCAGAGAGAGATATTAGAGCATGAGAGTGTGAAGGGTTTTGTGTGTCATTGCGGATGGAACTCTGTGTTGGAGGGTATATGCGCGGCCGTGCCAATTCTAGCATGGCCGTTGATGTGGGAGCAGCCGCTAACTGCCAAGTTTGTGGTGGAAGAACTGAAGATTGGGGTGAGGGTGGAAACTTGTGATGGGAGTGTGTGTGGTTTTGTGAAGTGGGAAGGATTGCGAAAGAAGGTGAAAGAGTTGATGGAAGGTGTGAAAGCGGAGGAGATGAGGAAGAAGGCGAAGGAGGTTAGTGACGCCGCAGTAAAGGCGATGGAAGAGGGTGGTTCATCATGGCGGACTTTGAATGAGCTCATTGTTGAGCTTCAAACCAAGTTGATATCATCGTAACTTTCTACTTTCTCTTGAACCAAAGATCTACATATAAAATCCATCTATTGCTCGAACCTGTATCTTTTTCCAAAACTACTTTACCTTGTTGTCTTCTATGTAAATCTTGTATCTGCGTTGTATTGGTTGCAAGACAAATAATATATTGGTGGAAAACATGTTTCTTGTTTGATTTACCCTTTAGTCATGTTTGGTTTCTCTATTAAGCTAAATGATAAGCTTACCCCGAAAGTTATTATTTACTCTTATAACATTGTATTTAGGTTTGGTTATATTATGTCGGTATTAAGACTATGGGGTATGAGGCGGGGGTTTGGGTGTGGGTTGAGGGAAAACGCCCAAGCCACCACCCCGGGTAGGCTTGGGTTGGGGCGTGGCCCTTGTGGCTTGGGTTTCTAGCCGGGCGTCGGGCGGTCTTGACATCCTAGCTGGCTTGCTTTCATTCGCTGACCCCGCCATGTCATAGCGGGCCATATGTAATTTTTTTTAATATTCTGCCACGTATGCGGTGCACCCAACCCAAGCCCAACCCACGCCCCGCCATACCCCAAGAACATGTAAACTAGGCGGTGGGAGGGCTCCCATTCCACGTGTCAACAAATGCCCCAACCCAAGCCCAACCCAAAACCCACCATACCCCACGGTCTAACATATGAAACAAACAGCCTAGGCTCTTATAAAGCCCAAATTACTTAGGCAAATAAGCACACAACCCAAACCCAATCCTGACATTATTACAAATAATGTAATAGTATATGAATTAATTTTCTTATTCTCAACAGTATTAACTAGGTTTAGCATGTGAGTCTTAATTACTAGGTTAAGATTAGAATATAATTAAGTAAATATATGTTGAAAAAAAGTCAAATACAATGTAATACTGAGATAATTCTATAGTCATTTTACAATGCTTGTCCAAGTTGTTTAAAATAGGGTGAGGGCATTGATACATCCCCACTTTTTATGTGCACATCCCCCAGAGGTGGCGTATAGGGCAATAATGAGAGTATACAATATGAAAGCATTAAATGTGTCAGAAAAAAGGTTTTGATACGCCTCTCATTGCCTTAAGAGAGGCGTATAAGGTTGTGGTAGTTGGAGCACTAAATCCTATACGCCTCTCATTGAGCTATATGCGGCTTACCGGCACGACTTTTGATGAATTTAAGATATAATTACTGACATGCAGGGAGTTCAGTCTGAAAAGCGTGAAAAGGTGACCCCATATGCCCTTATTGACCTATGCGCCCCTTATCGACCAAGAATGTTTATTTACCCAAGCATACGGGATTTATCTGATTCAAATCTTCAAAACTCACAAAATACCGATGAAAATGATGAAAATTCTCAAATAAAAACGTTGGTTGAGACCGTGAAGCATAAAAATGTCGTTTTGGGACATTGGTAATTTTTTTGGCGAAGATTCGAACTACTCGCACGTCTCCGAAAGCGTTTGGTTATCCGGCCTTGATCGAGGTGAGGAGGAGGTTGTGTCCGTGCCTCGTTATGATGACGGGGGTGTGCGTCCCGTGTTACCTGACTTGAACCAGGTGTTTGTAGATGAGGCATAACCATCTTATATTGCCCAAAGTTATCCACGACACGAATACGGGACTTACCATTCGTATACGGAAAACCAACACAAGTTAGAGTATGAGGAAGGTGCTAAGGAGTTTGAGGAAAATGATAACAAAGTCGAAGAAGGTGCTAACGACTTTGAGGAAAATGATAACGAAGTCGAAGAATGTGCTAAGGACTTTGAGGAAAATGATAACAAAATCGAGGAATGTGTAATGCACTTTGAGGAGGGTGTTGACGACGACGAAGGTGCTAACGAGGAATGTGTTGACGACGACGAACGTACTAACGAGGAACGTGCTAACGAGGAACGTGCTAACGAGGAAGGTGCTAATGACGAGGAAAAAACAAAAAAAAAAAGGTATGACATAACCGTCAATTACGTGTTATTTGTGTTATATAATGTTGATATAATTTTAGAGTGAAAAAAATGATTTTGTATACGTGTTATTCGTTATATATAATTTTTATTAGGTAGGAGAAATCTAGAAAATGTTTGACCCGACCTTAACCCGAACCCGACCCGAAAATTGTGTCATACATATTAACCCGATTTCGTTATCATTTTGGTGAAATATTATATATGTTATGGTGAAATATTTTGTTAAAAATATTACTTAGGCTTGTAAATGAACCGAACGAACACGAATGAGGCATGTATACTGATTAAAAGTAGAAAATGTATGACCCGAAATTTCATACAAACCCGAAAATGTGTCATACATATTAACCCGAACCCGATGTTCAACGCGAATTTTTTTATTATTTTTTCGACAAATTAATATATTAATTTCATTTATGTGGATATCTAATGCACCTTTTTTTGAGGTATTTAGGTCACTTGAAGAGTTGAAGAATTTGGTTTACAAAAGAGAAGTTGCGAAAGGTTACGTCATTGTGACCCAACGAATGATAACAAAAGGCGAAGGTTCGTCAGCAAGGACAGTGAAGATATGGTTGCAATGCGATCGTGGCGGTGAACCCAAAAGTAAAGAAACAGTTCGGCGTTCCGGTAGCAAAAAGATTGATTGTCCTTTTAGTCTGATAGGGAAACTAGACTCAACTAGTGGTAATTGGAGCCTTGTGGAGAAGAAAAACATTCATAACCATGAGCCTGCTGAACTTCTTGAGGGCCACGTGTTTGCTAGAAGGCTGACCCCGGACGAAGAATCACTGGTGGAGAGACTTTATCTGCAAAACATGGAGCCTACAAATATACATTTAACCATAAGAAAACAAAACCCACAGAGCGTGTGCATTCTACAAGACGTACAAAACATGATAAAAAAGATTAAACTCAAAATGTATGGCGATCGAACTCCAATGCAGATATTGGAGAGCATATTGCAAGAAGAAAGGTATGTTTATTTCACCAGGGTGAATCCCTCCACAAACGCGGTCCAGGAGGTTTTTTTCGTTCATCCGGACTCGTACAACATGTGGCGTGCATTCTCACATGTGTTGATGATTGATGCTACCTACAAGACGAATGAGTATAAGCTTCCATTTATTCAAGTTGTGGGTGTGACATCGACACACAAGTCTTTTTGTGTGGCTCATGCGTTTGTCTCTTAAAGAAAAAAAAAAGATAACTTCTTATGGGTCCTAGAGAAGCTCAAAGAATTGTTGGTAGATTGTATGGAGCCACGTGTAATTGTAATAAATAGGGATCAAGCTTTGATGAATAATTGCGATAAAGTATTCCCAAAAGCTTCCAAATTGCTATGAGGTGGCACATCTCACAGAATATTCTAAAACACTGTCGTGCAAAATTTACGGATGAAGACTGGAAAATATTCAAGCTTTCTTGATCTCGACTGTGTAGTTCTCCCACTCCGACGCTATACAATTATAACTTTGAGCGGCTTTTCACGCGACTGACTAACGATGAACGATCAGGTACATATTATATTAGTTTACATACATTCATCCATACATATATACATACAGACATTACAAATCGTTGTATTCAATTTTTTTTTTCAGATGTTCTGGAGTATTTGTATAATGTGTGGCTGAAAGATTATAAAGAAAAGTTCGTTACAGCTTGGACTAACACAGTCCCCAATTTTGGTCAACATACAACCAACAGAGTTGAAAGCCAACATTCTAAGTTTAAGAGATACATTAAAGGGCCAAACAACTCGCTCTATAGACTTGTGTGGCTTGTTGGCAAAGTTGTAGAGTCACAACACATACAAATACAACTTAGTTTTGAGGAGAGCAGGTCCGTCCAAATGGGGGACCACAGAATACCGTTTTTTGACAACCTAGGCGCTAATGTTTCCCAAAAAGCATTAGAGTTGTTGGTTGTCGAGAGGAAAAAGCTACATGCGTTGAGGGTAGCAGGGGGGACTTGTGGCCACCAGCTTTCTACGGGTTATGGGTTGCCATGTGCTTGTCAGATGGAGTGGTGGGAAAGTACAGGTAACATAACAACTATAACATATGCTTCGATCCATAGAATATAATCATTATACTTCATGTTTTAACAATGATTATTGAAAAACAGGTTGCAAAATTCCACTTGCCGCGATAGACAATTCTGGACAAAACTTGATTTTTCGACAGTAAAACTTAATGAAGACCATTGTAATATTCAGGTGGAAATGGATAGACTCACACAGCAACTATAGGCGCTACCACCTCTAGTGTTAAAAAGTATGTTGTCGAAGATGAAAGTGGTGTTGAATCCAAGTATGACTGACCATCAACCGCCTGAGGTACAACAAGATACCCGAGGCCGCCCAACTACGAAAGCAAAACAACAAAAAAATGAAGACCTTGCAGGACTTAAAGATAAACAACCCGAATCACATAGGAACGACTACACTCAAAATCCAAATGTGCGACGTAGTCGTTCAAAGAAAAGCAAAGAAAAAAAATACAAGATAAAGACTTTCCACTGTTGGCCGGGCACAGGTACATACGTGCATACATACATATTTTTAGAATTCTTTTTCAATTTTTTATTTTTTAATATTTTTGAGTTTTTTTTTTTTTTTTTTTGCCAATTATAGGTACAAAAACATGATCAAGCGTTTTAAGGATTGGCTTCCATCTAGCTATCGGAGATACATAACACATATCGAAGATGCCCAGCCGGACGGTAACTGTGGGTTTCGATCCATAGCTATGGGTTTGGGGTTGGAGCAGAAATAACGGAAGTGGGTCCGCCAAGAGCAACTCGACGAGATGTTCATTAACAAAAAGCGCTGGGGGCATATACTCGAATCATTGGACAAGGGATGTTACAACAATGTGTATCGATTGATAAATTAGTTAAATGTTGAACCTGCACCAAAGGCATGCTGGATGGTGTTGCCCTACACAGGGTTGTTGGTGGCTCAAAAATTAGGTGTGATTGTTCAACATTTAAGCAACGGTGTTTGTCAAACTTACTTCCCGGTGTTCGATGGACCGCAGGTTTACCCGAACCATTCCATTTTAACGATCGCTTATGTCGAAGGTGTCCATTTCATCATGGTTAAGTTAACGGATGATTGTCCGATGCCAGTACCAAATGGACTTTGGAATATATACTGAAGTATGGAAGCTATGGAATGGGAGACAATGTACATGTTTCGTATTGCACAGGGTAGGGCGTTACTAGGTAGTAATAGAACTCGACGAAAAGAAGTTATTGACTTGTATTAAGTGTAGCATCTGTGAAATATAGTGTACGCAACGAATTTATTAATGTTTCTCTTTAATATAATTTAAATATATTGTAAAATCCGTCTAATATAGTGTACGCAACAATTTTTTTATAATTTTTTTAATTAAAGTGCTTCATATAAAAGAAAGGACTACAAAATAAAAGAAAACTATTGTTTTAAAAGGAATTGAAAATCTCGACTCAAAATAAAAATGAAATCTGTTTTTCTTTTATTTTTTAAGAAAAGGAATTAATTTTAATATAAATAAATGAATAATAAAAAATCTCAAAAAATGCAAAAACCAACCCTAAACTAGTTTCTACGCAGCTCGAACTTGTGACCTCTCAGTTAAATGCACCCGTCCCTTCCACTAGGACAAGTGTCTCACCCATTTGGAATTATGATTCTTAATTCTCTTATACAAAGGTTATATGTTTCATAAATAAAATCCCCAAAAAATGCAAAAAACCCGCCTAAAACCTGAGTCCGCCCGGATCGAACTTGTGACCTCTCAGTTAAATGCACCCGTCCCTTCCATTGGGACAAGTATCTCACTCGTTGATTATCCTGATTCTTATTTCTCTTATACTAAGTTTCATAGATTAAAAAAAAACAACTCCTATACGCTTCTTATTGACCCATACGCCTCTCATTTTTCCAACTTCAATAAAGGGGTACATAGATCTAAAATTTCAAAACCCACACATTAAAACACCAAGAACACAACACAAACGCTCTGGACCACACGATTTTCACAAGACAAACTCTGGACCACACGATGAGGATCCGCTCTCGTATTGTTCTCGCTCTCATATCTCTCAATATGGTCGGAATATTGAAGGTTAGTTTGTATTCCAAATTTTATTGCTTAATCTTCAACGTTTTTTTTTTATTTTTTGGGTTTGACGGCGGTGGGGGATTGCCGGCGGTTGGGGATTGACGGCGGTGGGGATTGACGACTGTGGTGGTGGTGGTTAGGCGGGTGTGGTGGTGGCTGTGGTGGTGGTGGTGGTTCGGTGGCTGTGGTGGTGGTGGTGGTGAGGCGGCTTTGGTGCTGGTGGTGGTGGGTCGGCTGTGGTCGTGGTGGTGCTTGGATCTGATTTTTTTTTTAACAATATATTTTCGGATGTCGAGTCTAATTCTATAATTGTATGTTTTATTAACAGGATATTGAAAGTCGGTGTTTTGATGGTGGTGGTAGCGTAATCCTTATGGAGAAGTACACTGCGTTCATATTTCAGATTCAAACGCTTAACTGTGTTTGTATTCCAGATTCATAACGACAATCCTTATGCGTCACCAATCTCGAGGGAGAACTCCTTCCGTATGGATTGGTTCTTCATGCTGTGGAAGCGGTTACTAAGAATGCTTCTACAACAACGAGGGAGCGCCAGATCAGGTCGGAGGTTCTTCATGTGGTAATGGGGAAGCGAAAAGCACGCTTACCGTGGAATGCATCCTTAAACTTGATAGCAACAATATGGTGACCGAATAGAGATCTGAATAACCGATACAGTTTGCAAGAATTTAAGAATATGTAACAGTTAGCAATTTAGGATTTAGGGTTTAGTCGTTACATTTTGTATTAAAGTGACATGTTTTGTGTATTAATATAAAACGATGTTTCGTGTATTTATTGCGTTATGGTTAATAAATGACAAGTGAAAAACAATTAAAGACATAATAATAATTGATAAATAAAAACCCTTTGAATAAAGCCTTAAATGTTGGAAATTGAATAAAGCCCTAAAAACCCCTGAATTTACTGAAACACCCCTTGTATTTTGACGCATTTCAGCTTATTTTAACGTATTTTTAGCGTATTTTAAAGTATTTAAGAAATGGTGTTTGTCAAACTTACTTCCCGTTTGTTCGATGGTCCGGATGTTTACTCGAACCATTCCATTTTATCGATCGCTTATGTCGAAGGTGTCTATTTCATCATGGCTAAGTTAACGGATGATTGCCCGATGCCGGTATGAAATGAACTTTGAAATACCTCACCGAAGTATAGAAGCTATGGAATGGGTGACAATGTACATGTCTCGTATTACACAGGGTAGGGCGTTACTAGGTAGTAATAGAACTCCACGAAAAACAATTTGTTAACTTAGCAAAGGTGTAACATCCGTGAAATATAGTGTACGCAACAATTTTTTTATAAAAAAATATTAATTAGGGTGTTTTATAACATAAAAACCTTTAATTAACTCACAATATTTTTTTTAAAAATTAATAGCATATGAGTCGTATAGGGACCCGTATACATCTCCTATAAGGTGCTCATTGCCCATTACAACTCCCCAGGTGGACACATTATGAGTGTCTCATTGACCAATAAGCCTCCCCTGGTGGTTTCCACTTTTATTAAAGGTGGAATAGTTCAACCAGGGGAGTCTTATTGGTCAATGAGACACTCATAATGTGTCACAAGGGGAGTTGTATTGGGCAATTAGCACCTTATAGGAGTTGTATACGGGTCTTCTTGCCCTATACGACTCATATGTTATTAATTTTTAAAAAAATGTTCATATGCTTTATTATTATTATTATTATTAGAGTAAACTGCCATTTTGGTCCCTGTGGTTTGGCCAGTTTTGCCATTTTAGTCCAAATCTCAAACTTATTACATCTGGGTCCCTGTGGTTTGCATTTTATTGTCATTTTAGTCCAAAACTCAAAATCACTGAATTTTGACTGATTTAATGACCCTTTTTGTCCTTTTCCTTAATTTAGTGAAGGGCATTTTGGTCATTTTGCCCACCTGCCCACCCCCACCCCTCTCCCTCTCTCCTCTCTCCTCTCTCCTCTCTCCTCTCTCTTTCCCCTCTTTCCCCATCATGATACACAACAGATTCATTCAAATTATCCATATTAATCTGCCAATAAATTAGCAACAAAAATTACGAAACAATGTATTCAAGAATAATGAATTTGCAAACAAACAATATAGGACTTACAACTGTAGAATTACTAGGAATTCATATGTATCTGCAACTAGAATAAGTAACATAAAATTGATTAGAAGACAATACAGAATTATTAGGAATTCAATCAAAGTAACACAAATTCATAAACAAATCAAACCACCTGAAGTAATCTCTAAACAAATCAAACCAAAGTAACACAAAGTCACAACAGATCACACACATCTAAGTCAAAATCAAACCAAAAACAACTCAATCAACAACATCAAACACAAATCGATAAACAACATCAAACCAGCATTATGAGAGAACTGAACGATTTTGTTCACCGATTTAGAGTTGCAGAAGCAGTTAGGTTTATGGATCTGAATAGGGGCGGCATTGGGGTTTCAAAGTGGAGATAGCAAGAGGAGATCGGAGTTGAGGGTGGAAAGGAGGAGGTATTAGTGGTGGTGGTTTATTGTGGTGTTCAGCGGCGGTGGCGGTGGTGGTGTATTAACGGCCGGAGATGGTGATGATCTTAACGGCCGGAGTTGTGGCTTATGGAGGTGGCAGCGGCGGTGTATTATAGTGGTGGTGGTCAATGGTGGTTTATGGTTGTAGGTGTTGTGGTTATGGTGGACACAAGGAAATGGTGTATGGTAGCAGTGGGTGGTCTTTAGAGAGAGATATAGGCGGTGGTGGAGTTGAAGGTGGATGTGGAATTAGGGTTTGGGTTAAGGGTTTTTAATCAGCATCTGCATTTGGGGAAGATGATGGTGAGACATCATCTTAATTATTAATACACTATATTAAAATTAGATGGACTAAAATGCCCCTTCACTAAATTAAGGAAAATGACAAAAAAGGGTCATTAAATCAGTCAAAATTCAGAGATTTTGAGTTTTGGATTAAAATGGCAATAAAATGCAAACCACTGGGACCCAGAGGTAATAAGTTTGAGATTTGGACTAAAATGGTAAAACTGGCCAAACCACAGGGACCAAAATGGCAGTTTACTCTTATTATTATTATTATTATTATTATTATTCAAAACTATTCAAAACTTCTTATTTAAAACTTCATTATTACTAACGACATGAGTTGTGTTTAACTAATTTTTCTATTTCTTTAATTAATTTTTCTGTTTTGATTGATTTAATAATTTTTCTAGTTTTAACCTATAAATAAACAGTAAAGGAAATTTATTTAATTAATAAATTTCCATTAATGTTTAATTAATTTCTCTGTTTTAATTGTTTAATTAATTTTTCTGTTTTAATTAATTTAATGAATATTCTGTTATAACCTATAAATAAACATTAACGGAAATTTATTTAATTAATAAACTTCCTTTAATGTTTAATTAATATATTAAGATAATTATTCATTTAATAATTTTTCTGTTATAACCTATAATAAACATTAAAGGAAATTTATTTAATTAAGATTAAAAAAGAAAAAAAAATCCTATACGCCTATCATAGATCCATACGCCTCTCATTGATCCCCAAAAAATGCAAAAAACCTGCCTCAAACCAGTGTCCGCCCGGATCGAACTGTTGACCTCTCAGTTAAATGCACCCGTCCCTTCCACTGGGACAAGTGTCCCACCCGTTGATTATCCCGATTGTTAATTCTCTTATACTAAGTTTCATGGATTAAAAAAGAAAAAAAAAAACTCCTATACGCCTCTCATAGATCCATACGCCTCTCATTGATCCCGAAACTGCTTTTCAAGTTTGGCTAAAGGGAGAATAGATCTAAAAGTTCAAAACCCACACAATAAAACACCGAGAACACACACATAAACGCTTTCTCTCGTATCAAGCTATACGGTCCAGATTTTCATAAAAGGTTAGTGTCTCATTTCATCTTTCCTTTGTCACTTTTTGATTTTTTTTTAATTTTGGCCTGTGGTGGTGTTTGACGGTGAGGGTGTTGGTGTTTGATGGTGGGGGTTAGGGTTTGACGGTGGCGGTTAGTTTTTGATGGTGGCGGTTAGTGTTTGACGGTGGCAGTTATGGTTTGACGGGTGTTATGGTTTCACCGTGGTTGGGAGTTGGCTTTGGTGGTGGTGGTTAGGGGTCGGCTTTGGTGGTGGTGGTTGGGGGTCGGCTGTGGTGGTGGTGGTTGGGGGTCGACTGTGGTGGTGGCGGTGGGTCGGGTGTGGGGTGGTGGCGGCGGGTCGGGTGTGGTGGTGGTGGCGGTTGCAGCGGGTCGAGTGTGGTGGTGGTGGTGGGTCGGCTATAAAATTCGTTACTAAAATTATTACAAGTTTATAAAAATTGTAAAAAGTTTATAATATGACACGTATTATATATTAATTTTTGCAGATATGTCATCAGACGAGGAGGAGTTTGGTGCGGGACAGGCGCCTGGATTCGATGAGATGGCCGGGGGTGATTGTTCGGGTATTCCCTATATGGACTACCCGAAAAATTCTATGGAGTATAAATGTTTTTCCAGGTTGCGACAAATGAAGGTGGGGCGGCAGAGGTCGTTGTCATGGGATGCTTTACGGGAGGTCGGGGCAGAGGAGAGGGCCCGAGGTTTGATTAGGGAGAATTCCCCATGGGATCGCATGTTTTCGGTGGCGGCTGGGCCGTCTTATAGGACCATGATGGTGGAGTTTCTGTCCACGTTCGTGTTTCGTCCACGGCCGGCTGACCGGCCGAATTCGGATATGGACTATCCGAACGTGGAACCACCGCCTCCCGAGGTATCTTTCTGTTTGTTCGGGCAGCGACAAAATATGTCGATGCGTCAGTTTGCTATTGCCACCGGGTTCTATACTGAGGATGAGTTGGTTCAGGACATTTATACGACCGCGATCACGGCTATGCCTGATGATCAGTTGTTTGCTTGGTGGCCCACCCTATGTCCTGAACCCTTCGGTAAGAAGGCCCCGAGTATCGGCGATTCTTGACCCACTCGTTCATTACATACACCGCTGCATTGCCACGTCGATCTCTGCGTGTGGCAAAAGCAACGAGTGGGTCACGAAGGTGGATCTGTTCTTTCTGTACTGCTTATATACGAGCACACCGTGCGGCCTCCATCGCTGTCTGGCGGAGTATTTCTCCTCGTATGGCAAATGGCAAAGGCGTAGCCATTTGATTAGAGGGGCGTTTATCACGCGTATTGCCCATTATTGTGGCCGGTATTTCCCATTCCTTGAGGATATGTCGGCCCCAGCACCTTTCGAGCCGTTAGATCTTAGGACGATGAGAGGGATGAAGGTTGCGGTGAACTTTCTGAATCTCTGGCATCGGTTTGTTGACAATGACCAACAGATTTTTGTACCCGACCCGACAGTCCACCAGGCACAGCTCGAGGGTGGGGAGGTGGAGATGCCACATGTTGCTGATGTGCCTGTTATGGATGGAGACGTGGAGCCTCAGGTTGACCAGGGGCATCCGCAGGAGCCGCCACATATTCCACGACGCGTTTATCATGCAGTGAGGTTGCCTCAGTCCACCGAACATCTCCTTGACAGGCTAGTGGCGGGTCAGGTTGGTATGATGGCGAGCTGGACATAACAGTTTCAGTGGATGGACCGGATGGAGGATTTGATGGAGTGGGTGATGGCTAGTGAGGCCGAGAGACGTACCCAGGCGGGGTTAGCGGTTCGACCCCCGCCACATCCACCTGTGTATCCGGGTACCGACATGGAGGCAGGCCCGTCCGGGACGCAGCCAGGCACGTCCGCTACGCAGATCCATATGACAGGTGGTGGGGATGATTTTGACGACACCGATGAGGACATGGAGGATTTGTATTTCTATTTGTTGGGTGAACTTTATTTGTTAAACATTTGTGGGCATGTATGAACAAATATTTATTTCTTTTTGTTTATTTTGGTTGTGTTAGGCATCTATGGACAAGTATTTATTTCATTTTGGTATGTTTAAACATTTGTAACTTGATGAGTGTTTGTTCGTTTTGTTATTTATGCTTAATTATTTATGCTTAGATGACTTATTATAAAAAAAACATTTTTTAAAAAACTTAATATTTATAATAATATTAAAAAACGACATTTATAACTAATATTCAATTACATGTCTTGCATAAACTTACATACTAACAGTGAAAAATAACAAGACAAACAACACAAAAAAATCCAACTGGTTATCAAACAACTTTCCCTCTTACGAACAACCCTTGAATGATTATCTTCAAATTCCGCGACTTGCAATTTATACATTCGAACATCTTCTCTCAAATACTTGACTTCGTTTTCAAGCACAGCCTTCGTATCCATCAGTCCTTTGATGACCACACATGCCCGATGACACATGGGAGGATCGTGCCACACAGAGAAGTTGCACTTAGAACGCTGACACGGAAGAGGAATTAGTGTTTCAAAGTAAGGATGACGAAAATACCCGACTATATACCCAATTTTTTTTAATTTATATTTTTATAACCGGGTATGGGTATGGGATTACCAATACCCGACCCGAACCCGACCCATCACCATCCCTATTTCAAAGTGTTAAAAAACATGGCTTAAAAACATACCATACTGTGGCAAGTGTAAAATTGACGTCCGCAATTTGCTTCAGTCCAAGATGTTCTTAGTGCAGCTGTCCTACCACATTTGCAAACAACCATTGTGAATTTGTGATTGTGAAGATGGTGTATATTTCATTTGAACTTATGATACGTATACAAGCTTTAAAAAAACAACTCGATAAGCCGCTCATAGGGCAATACGCGCGTATGGGGCTTCGGAAATTGAAAACTTTTCAGGTTATACGCTTCGTATAGCCCGATGAGCCCCGTATACATCTACTTTTTCTGAAAAGTTGATAGAAACATTTATTACACTTCACTTCCATACGTGTCTCATCGACCCATACGCGTCTCATTGAAGTTTAGTTTCTTTTTATAGTTAAAATGAACAAAGCTGGTCATAAGTACATATATAAAGTTTTTTTTTTGGACTGAGTTCTGGACCACATGATGACAATCCGGAAGGGGACACACACGCACGGATTCTTTGTCTCTCGTATACGGTCGGAATATTCAAGGTTTGTTTTTTGTGGTTTTATTTTGGCCGTTTGTGGTGGTGTTGGGGTTGTGGTTGTGGGTCGGCTGTGGTATTGGTGGTGGTGGGCCGGCTGGGGTGGTTGTGGTAGTGGTGGGTCGGCTGGGGTGGTGGTGGTGGTTCGGCTGTGGTGGTGGTGGTGGTGGGTCGGCTGTGGTGGTGTTGGTGGTAGTGGGTCGGCTGTGGTGGTGGTGGTGGTGGTGGGTCGGCTGTGGAGGTTATAGTGGTGGTGGTGGGTTGGCTGTGGAGGTAGATGAGGTGGTTAAGGGTGGTGGTGGTGCCGTGGTGGGTGGTGGTTGTGGTGGTGCTTGAATTTGTATTTTTTTACAATATATTTTCGAACGCCGAGTCTAATGCTAAATTGTATTTTTTATTAACAGGATATCGAAAGTCGGTGTTTTGACGGTGGTGGTAGCGTAATCCTTATGGAGAAACTACGTTCGTATTTCAGATTCATGCACTAGAACGTCGATCTAGGATTACGTGTTATCGGAGTAGCCTGTTGTCTCGTCAGCTCCCAATGACGCTAGCCAATGTGGTCTGCCCTGTAGCATGTCCTTCCAAGAGAGGTGTTCATTAGTGTTCTCATGAGCCTTCCACCAACGGGAATTCCACTGCACTCACCATCCCGAGGGGACGCGGAAGACTAGACGGTGGTTAATAAACGAAATGCCGACTCCACTGCTCCAACCTCCTGATCCCTTGTGCCATTGAAATGTGGTAGATGTGAAGCAGAAATCCCGTTGGAAGGTAGGGTTCGGCACACAATTTCAAGACAGCCGGCCTGTCTTTATATTGTGTATGCTGCACGCATCGTTTTCCTTTGCAGGAATTCAAGAATATGTAACAATTAGTGATTTAGGGTTTAGGGTTTAGTCGTTACATTTTGTATGAAAGTTACATGTTTTGTGTATTAATATAAAACGATGCTTAATTACATTTTTAATTACGTTTCTTGTTGCGTTATGGTTAATAAACGACAAGTGAAAAATAATTAAAGACATAAACTTTTTGACATTTTATAACATACACATTGTGTTATGGAATCAAATAAACACATAATAATAATTGATAAATAAAAAAGTTGACATTTAATAAAACGTTATAATATACCCATTTAATAAAATTTGACATTTAAAAGTTTGACAATTAAAGACACAATAATACCCATTTAGTAATATTAAATAAAACTCGTTTAATAAAAATTTGACATTTAAAAAATTTGACAATTAAAGACATGATAATAATTCATAAATAAAAAACTTTATTATAATATATATACAATTCGTTTTATAAAAAAAATTGACATTTAATAATACTTATAAAAATTTGACATTATATAATATACACAATTCCTTTCATAAAAATATGAAGTTTTTAATAATAATACTTGATAAAAAAAACATACGCACATTTTTTTTATTAAAAATATACACAATTCATTTCATAAAAATATGAAGTTTTATAATACTAACACAATTTTTTATAACAACATTTTATAAAAAAAAATATTAATTTTCTTATATAAATATTTCACAACTTTCCCATACAAAAACCCTATCAAAATAAAGTTCCTTACATCCCAATAATTGGGTAATCATTGGCTGACACCCAATGATTGACATTAATTAGATGGTAGGGACCATTTTCAAACATATAGAGCTATGAGAGGCGACGTATGGGGGGGGGGGTCAGATTGAGGCGTACGTATTGGGCAATGAGAGGCGTATAGCGTTAGGGGATGTGTAGCTACTTTTGGGTGGATGTGCGGATACCTCCACCGTTAAAGTAAGTACCATGTTGTCTATTAATAGAGGCTCTTATGATACTACACACAGACGTAAACGATTACAACCAAACGGGGAGTTATTTGAAACATGATAAACTTGTGTTGAGAGATTTATAGATTGTGCTTAATTTTAATACATCTTTGATGAAAGAGGAATTGTTTATTAAGGATTCTAAATCAAAAATACATAAGCATAGTTATATTTATCAAGGCAAAATTAACTATTCTTAGATGTCTCTTTCTTTTGATTTTATATCTTGTACCAAAATTCATTTTTTTTCTCTTCTTTCATCTTTTCCTATTCTATATCTTAATATTAAAAAAAAGTTATCTTATCTTAAAATACCATTTTATAATTACTAAATTTCAACCTAACTGTTTAAAATTTCCTTTATTTTTTTTTTCTTTCTAAAGACAAACTAATCTACTACTAAAAATTCTTTATACCAGTAACTTGTATAATTTAAACTCATCACCTTTTAGGTGAATACATTTAACATGAATAAAGTGATAAGGTTTCTAATCAAAGTTCTTAGAATATACAATGTCAACGAACCTTTAACTTGAATAATTGAATTAGGTGTAATCAAAGTTCTTAATTAGGGGAGGCAGGGCGGTCTGTGATGGATCCCCCGTCACGCGTTAAACCACCACGAACACCGCCGCCACTACATATATAACGCGTTAAATTTGAAACGCGTTGAAATGTTCACGCGTTGAAAAGTTTAAAAAATTCGAACGTTGCTTGTTTTTGACCGTTGAATAACGGTAAAATTCAATAAAAAAACCTTTAAACCCTTTATCTATTTATATCTCCATTTTAAACCATTTTACACACACCAATCTACATCTTTAAACCATTTTAAACCCATTTCACACAATCTACATCTTTCTCAAATGGAGTTCCCTACGGATTCGACGTTTCCGATGTCTAGCGATAGCAGTACCGAGTCGTCTTCCGACAATGAGACGCTAAAATATTTTGTGTCGGTGTATAACGAACTTGATGCCGAGTCGTCCCGCCCAAAGAAGAAGATGGTAGACCGTGATCGTATACGTGCCAACGAAGTGTTAATGAACGATTATTTTGTGGAAAATCCGCTCTACAATGCCGAAATGTTTAGAGATCGGTTTCGTTTACCCAAAGAATTATTTTTAAAGATTGTTGGAGACATCGAAGCAAGCGAGGAATGGTTTCAAGAACGTTACGATGCGAGGGGCAAACCAATTTTCACACCGATACAAAAATGCACGTCCGCCATTCGCCAACTAGCGACAGGTAACCCTCCCGATCAATATGATGAATACCTAGGTATGTCGGCCAGAACTTCACGTGAATGTTTCCAATTTTTTTGCAACGCGGTCATTAAGTTGTATGCTAAAGAGTTTTTAAGTAAACCGACGAGCCACGACATCTCACGTATTTACGCCGCACATGAGGCTAGATGGCATTTTCCCGGGATGTTCGGTAGCATCGATTGTATACATATCGAGTGGAAAAATTGTCCAAGAGAGTTGCGAGGGCCGTATGTTACGGGAGACATCAAAAGACCAACCATCATACTAGAATCGGTGGCGTCGAATGATTTATGGATTTGGCATTCGTATTTCGGTGTTCCGGGTTCAAACAACGACATCAATGTGTTGCACACGTCGCCGTTGTTTCAAACCGTAACGGATGGTACCGCGCCTTCCTCTCCTTTCTATGTTAACGGTCGACATTACAAACGAGACTTTTTTTTCTTGTGGATGGTATCTACCCGTCATGGTCTGTTTTTGTGAAAGCTCCCTCATTTCCTGTCGAGGCTAAAGAACCGTGTTAAAAAAATTGCAAGAATCGGCAAGAAATGATGTTGAGAGGACATTTGGTGTTTTAAAGGGTAGATGGGGTATACTACACCGACCGGTTCGTGCGATGAACAAGAAAGCAATACATAGCATAGTGTATGCATGTATCGTATTGCACAATATGATGATCAAAGAAGACGGACGTGCAATATCCCCGGATTGGGTGCCGGATCCTCCTACACAAGTTCAAGTTCCACAAAATATCAAACAAGAATTGCGTAATGAAGAAACTTACTTTCGGTTGAGATACGATTTAATCGAACTAGTAGGTTCTCTAGGTTTATAGTTTCTTGAGTCGGACGAGGAGTAGATTTTTTTTAAAATTGTAGTCTAAAATATTTCTAGTATGTTAAATTGAAGTAGTATGTTTTAATTTTAATAAAATTTATAATTTTAGTGTTTTATTGTTAATTTCTAATTTAAAATAAAAAATTAAAAAAATTTGTGAGTGATGAAATTCTATCACTAGTGACCACCCTCACTACATTTCTATCACTAGTGATAGAATAGTGGATTATGACATGGCATGAGTTGATTGGATATTGGGAATGATAGAATTCTATTACTAGTGACCATCTCTACTCCCCTTATACATACAATGTTATTAGTTGACCTAAACTTAAATGTTAGTTGATCTAAACTTCAATAACTGAAGTAGGTATATTATTTTACATATCGCATGCTGCATGTATGCGACAAAATATAACCAAAAGTTCCATCAAGTTATATAAACGACCCCAAAACTTTCTTTTTTGCTTCAAGTTCAACATCCATGGCCTCTACACCTCAACCACATCTTCACATCCTTTTGTTTCCATTCATGGCCAAAGGCCACACCATTCCATTCCTCCAACTAGCTCGCCGCCTCTTCTTCCTCCGCCGCAACGCCACCGTCACTCTCTTCACCACTCCCGCCAACCGCCCGTACGTCTCCACCTCCCTCTCCGACACACCCACCACAATTGTAACACTTCCCTTCCCTGATAACATCCCAGGCATCCCCTCAGGCGTCGAGAGCGTAGACAAACTCCCCTCCTTGTCCCTCTTCTATTCTTTCATCTCATCCACAGAACTCATGAAATCCCACTTCGAACAGGCTATCCAATCCCTAAAAACTCCCGTCACCTTCATGGTCACCGACTGCTTCTTCGGCTGGACACTGGAATCAGCAAATGTATTCAATATCCCTCGCCTCGCCTTCCATCCGATCGGCTACTTCCCAATCACCATGTCCCGAGTCATCTCCGTTAACAAACACCTCTTTGAGGAAAAAACCGATACCGATCTAGTCACTCTCCCAGAATTCCCATGGATGACAGCCACTAGACTCGAGTTTAGTGATGTATTTAACGGTCGTGACCATAATAGCCCTTTGTCTAAATGGACAGCGGAACAAGTGCTTGCAAACAACAAAAGCTATGGATTGGTTATCAATGTTGGATTTCAAAGCTTCAACAAAAATAAACTCACGAATAAGAAACTTACTTTACTGCTCCAAAACCCACTTACATTCATTCAACAAAATACTTACATTAAATAGGAAAATAAAACTACTTGCTCCTAAAGAAAAGGTAACTAAATCACCCACTAACCCATAATATCTTGACTAAATAAACTAACACGTGACTCATTAAAAATATGAAACATGCGACTAATATAATAGTTCTGCTGACCCGTATCCGACCCGTAAACAAAACCTGTAACATCAAGATTACCCAACATTCACCCCCGTAATCTTGATATCGGTTCTTGCTACTTGCTAATTCGTTCTTGCTTGCTTGTGTTCTTTCATTTTTTTCTTGCTTTAACCGGAAACGGTTATCTTTCTAAACTTGCAACTTTCTTGCTTGATTCGAATTTGTTCTTACTTGCTTGGTTCGAATCATCTTTCTTTCTAACTTGCTATTCGAACCATACGGTTCGTTCTTTCTCTTTCTTTACGAACAAACGTGTCCGTGTCTTTCTTTCTTTCTTTCGGTTGTCGGGTTTTCTTTCTTCTCTCTCATCGACTCCCGTTCTTTCTTTCTTGTGACGCCTCTTTCTTTCTTCTTTCTTGCACCGCCAATTACTTTCTCATTCTTTCTTGCTTACTTTCTTACTCTTGTATTCTTGCTATGTTCTTCCTGTTGAACATTTAATTTCATGCTAATCACAAAATTATGATCAGACCTTGTTGCTACTTTCTGGATCGAAACATACCGATCTTGCTCATTCAACTTGCAATAGTCTTTCTTTCTATCAACGACAACAATCACTGATCTCAAATTCCCATATCAGTGATCAATTCTTTCTGCCACACAACATTTTTCTGACCGGAGAGCTTCCTTTCTTCTTTTCCGGCGACACATGCTTTCTCTCCGGCGAACTTCTTCCTTTTGGGTGAACCTTTCACTTTCTTGACCATAATCATCGCCACAAAACGCTGCTGTTAATCGACCAAAAATTACAACCCTTGCTGCTTTCTTTCATTCTCTCGGTCTAGTTGTTGCCTATCTTTTGCGGCTCGTCTTTCGGTCTAACGCCAGAACTCGCTTTCTGACCATGGTTCTCTGACGCGGTCTCTTACTTCTCTTCATGCCGGTTCTTCTACTCCGGCGCCGGTCACTCGAATCCCACCGTACTCACTTCATGATGGCAATTTCACAACATATACCTTCTTTGATCAATGTCTTCTTGATCGACCACTATGCTTGTTGTGCTCCTTGCTGACTTTCCTTTTTTTTCAGAAAACCACATCACCTGGTCTGGCTGGCTTGCTTCTTTTCTTTCTTCAATGGCGGCTGTTAATTAATCCAGGTGCTTGCTTTCTTATATTTCTAAAAAAAAATCCCAGCCGTCTTTTTAGGTGTTTGCTTGCCTGCCTGCTTCTAATACGATTACTCCAAGAAAGAGAGTTGAGATGCTTGCTTTTTTTTATTACAACTCCCCACCGTCTTCCTCTTTTCCGTCCCCGGTTTCCATGACTTCTAATTGTCGACCACCTCTACCACCGGCTTGCTAACACAACCGATCTCCGCTGCGCTCTTCGAATCTCTCTTTTCACAGATCTACAGTTTAAAGGGACTGCACCCCCTTCTCCGAACACGACCCTCAAACCTGCGAATTGTTTGCACTCGAACCCTAGGCTCTGATACCAAATGTTGGATTTCAAAGCTTCAACAAAAATAAACTCACGAATAAGAAACTTACTTTACTGCTCCAAACCCCACTTACATTCATTCAACAAAATACTTACATTAAATAGGAAAATAAAACTACTTGCTCCTAAAGAAAAGGTAACTAAATCACCCACTAACCCATAATATCTTGACTAAATAAACTAACACGTGACTCATTAAAAATATGAAACATGCGACTAATATAATAGTTCTGCTGACCCGTATCCGACCCGTAAACAAAACCTGTAACATCAAGATTACCCAACAATCAACAGCTTCTTTGAGTTGCAACGCGCGTACGTTGAGTGTTTGAACTCAAAGTTAGGATCGAAATCGTGGTCTGTTGGTCCACTTTGTCTTGGGCGAGGACAAGAGAAGGTTGAGAGTTTGTTGGACGAGAGACCGTCGTGGATGGTCTGGCTCGACAATAAGCTTAAACTCGGAACTCCTGTTTTATATGTGGCGTTTGGGTCGCAAGCCGAAATATCAGTAGAACAAAGCGAAGAGATCAAGCTCGGGCTTGAAAGATCTGGAGTATGTTTCTTGTGGGTGGTAAGAAGGGAAAATAGTTTGTGGGTGGATAATGGGTTCGAGGAGAGAGTGAAGGAGAAAGGGATTTTGGTTCGAGAATGGGTGAATCAGAGAGAGATTTTAGAGCATGAGAGTGTGAAGGGTTTTGTGTGTCATTGTGGATGGAACTCTGTGTTGGAGGGTATATGCGCGGCTGTGCCAATTCTAGCATGGCCGTTGATGTGGGAGCAGCCGCTAACCGCCAAGTTTGTGCTGGAAGAGTTGAAGATTGGGGTGAGGGTGGAAACTTGTGATGGGAGTGTGCGTGGTTTTGTGAAGTGGGAAGGATTGCGAAAGAAGGTGAAAGAGTTGATGGAAGGTGTGAAAGCGGAGGAGATGAGGAAGAAGGCGAAGGAGGTTAGTGACGCCACAGTAAAGGCGATGGAAGAGGGTGGTTCGTCTTGGTGGACTTTGAATCAGCTCATTGTTGAGCTTGAAGCCAAATCGATATCTTCGTAACTTTCTACTTTTTCTTGAACCAAAGATCTACATATAAAATCCATCTATTGCTCGAACCTGTATCTTTTTCCAAAACTACTTTACCTTGTTGTCTTCTATGTAAATCTTGTATCTGCATTGTATTGGTTGCAAGACAAATAATATATTGGTGGAAAACATGTTTCTTGTTTGATTTACCCTTTAGTCATGTTTGGTTTCACTATTAAGCTAAATGATAAGCTTACCCCGAAAGTTATTATTTACTCTTATAACATTGTATTTAGGTTTGGTTATATTATGGTCCAACTTGATTTTCAATAACGTAACTAATATTTTCACATTGAACAATACAGGGAAATGTCAGTATTAAGACTATGGGGTATGAGGTGGGGGGTTTGGGCGTGGGTTGGGGGAAAACGCCCAAGCCACCACCCCGGTGGGCTTGGGTTGGGGCGTGGCCCTTGTGGCTTGGGTTTCTAGCCGGGCGTCGGGCGGTCTTGACATCCTAGCTGGCTTGCTTCCATTCGCTGACCCCGCCATGTCATAGCGGGCCATATGTAATTTTTTTTAATATTCTGCCACGTATGCGGTGCACCCAACCCACGCCCCGCCATACCCCAAGAACATGTAAACTAGGCGGTGGGAGGGCTCCCGTTCCACGTGTCAACAAATGCCCCAACCCAAGCCCAACCCAAAAGCCACCATACCCCACGTTCTAACATATGAAACAAACAGCCTAGGCTCTTATAAAGCCCAAATTACTTAGGCAAATAAGCACACAACCCAAACCCAATCCTGACATTATTACAAATAATGTAATAGTATATGAATTAATTTTCTTATTCTCAACAGTATTAACTAGGTTTAGCATGTGAGTCTTAATTACTAGGTTAAGATTAGAATATAATTAAGTAAATATATGTTGAAAAAAAGTCAAATACAATGTAATACTGAGATAATTCTATAGTCATTTTACAATGCTTGTCCAAGTTGTTTAAAATAGGGTGAGGGCATTGATACATCCCCACTTTTTATGTGCACATCCCCCAGAGGTGGCGTATAGGGCAATAATGAGAGTATACAATGTGAAAGCATTAAATGTGTCAGAAAAAAGGTTTTGATACGCCTCTCATTGCCTTAAGAGAGGCGTATAAGGTTGTGATAGTTGGAGTACTAAATCCTATACGCCTCTCATTGAGCTATACGCGGCTTACCGGCACGACTTTTGATGAATTTAAGATATAATTACTGACATGCAGGGAGTTCAGTCTGAAAAGCGTGAAAAGGTGACCCCATATGCCCTTATTGACCTATGCGCCCCTTTGTAAAACCCGTTAGGATCTTTCAATGATATCAACCTTTAACTTGTGAAGGTGCGGAAAACAATCACAAGTCGATTCAAGAACAAACAATAATAATCAACACAAGAATAATAAATGAATCACAAACTGAAATCTTGCATTCAATGACAAAGCAAAGACTGATACAAGACTTCAAACTGATTTCGGCTACTAGCTTGATTTCGCCCCTATGCCTTAACTATGATCGATCAACCTCAACCAATAGGTTGAGGTTTGTTTATATACTAGACACATAGGCTTTAGTTTAGGCCCACACAACTCCTAACTAGATAGCCCAACCCATACAATAATAAACCCAAAACATTTATAAATAACGACAAAATCAATCCCTTAACTTTGCTAAACTCCATGAATAAACCTTCAGGTTCCAACAATCTCCCCCTAGGTTTATGCATGGAGACTCTTCTGACTTCAACTGCCTTGACCACCATCACTTGCACTATCCTTATAACCACCAAATCCCTTCTTATGAAAATGCAGAACAGACGCTACAGCAGCAGTCCAAGCCTTAGCTATTTCTTCATATTTCTCTGTAGCTCTGATTTGATTACATGCCAAGACTTCCAGATCTTCACCAGCAAGATTTAGCAAGTCAATCTGATCAACCAAACAATAACTCGTCTCTCCATCACAAACAATCACCGCCTGCCCAAGACGTTCATCATATGCCCAAAAGTGTAATGTCTTCAGCGCACCTTTCGGGATCTTTCTCACTAGAGGAATCGTCTTTTCTTTATCAGTAGCTGGCCAATGAACAATCTTCATACGCTTGTTTGTGTAAGGATCTCTAATTCCTTTAGCTGGTTTAACAATGGACTCTACTGTATGCATTGAAGGAAAACCCTTAAGAACCTCCCTCTTCAATCTCTCGAAAAATATATATCCAGCACCTCCAGGCTTATCATCCACATAAGGTGCATTAGACAAATTTGTCAAATCCACCTTAGTGAAAGACTGAAACTGGCCTGGATGCTTGTACCACTCGACAGGACCAATTTTTCTCTTTATCCACCATCTCTTACGATCATGATCATATCCCCAGCTAACTACACCAGAACGATTTCCAACTTTATCATAGAGAGTTTCACCAACATCCATTAAATGATGAGTTGCATGAGCATCCTCATCATCTGGATTTAAATTCTTGTTTTTCAAAATCACTAACTCCCTTTTCTTTTTAATCCTTTCCGCCTTCTCTTTGTCTGCCACTGGATTTGTAACTCTCTTGAAATATTGTTCCATTGCAGCACTTCTTTCAGCATCATCTTTAGCGAAGGCTTTTCTTCTATTTTCAACATCAGTTGGATCAGAAAATTCTTGTCCAAATTTCTTCTCCAACTTCCCTCGTAAATCATAAACCATATTGAACAACAAACTAACATCTCCTTGAAGTTGCTCAATCTGTTGATCTTTCTTCACAATAGTATCTTCAAGTTGGATAATCTTCGCATCTTTATGAATTGAATCTTGCTCAAGCACAACCATTCGTTTCTTCATATCTCTCATGCTAATAAACTCATCTTCATCACTTGAATCATCATCAAACAACATTCTTAGTGGTTCTTCAGGTCTTTTACCACTAGAACTGCTAGGTTCATCATGAACAATTCCAGAAGGACTAGCAAAATCAGAAATACCAATTGGCACAGTATCAACAGTTGTAGCTGGAACTTCAGCAGTGGTAGCATCTATATCATCCCTCTGAACTTCAACAGTGACGGTATCTATATCATCTCTTTGAGTATCAACATCAAACTCAAAGATATTCTCAGCAGTGGTGGTGGTATCACTAACATTCCTTTCAAAATCGAAGTCATATAAACCTTCGTCATCATCAGCAACATTCACGGATTGATCTTTTCCTTGTTCAACAAACATTCCAGGTCTAGGATCCCTCCTTTTCCTTTTTAATGGCAAGGAATCAGAATCCATTGGGCTTTCATCAGGCTCTTCAGTTGATACTGACAGATTGGAAGGAGGATTTCCCATCTTGTCAGTTACTGACTTTAATAGCATTGCCAAGCTTTCAGCAGTAATCACTGGTTCAACAGTAGAAACAACAGCATCAACTTCAGGAGGAAGTTCTTTATCATCATCGGAATCACACATAATCTCGACACCTTCATCGTCAGAGTTAATTGTTATACACTCCGTCTCAGGCTCACCTTCAACTCTCCTCGGAATATCATGTTCTTCAGCAACAATAGCACTTGCAGGTACACCATGCACTGGAACAGGTCGTACTAGTACTGGATTTTCACTAACATCTTCCGTCTCTGCAAACTGACCAAACTTCTCCAATGGAATCAATCCTTCAAACTTCTTTTCAGTACCCTTCTTTGTAGTAAGAGCACCAAAACATGATGGACCCATAGGCTTTAATTCCAACGTATCACCAGATCTCTTCCATTCTGGATAACGATCATTCAGAATCATCTGCAAGAACCTCGGATACATGAGAAACTTATCCTTTCAAAGTCCGATTGCATTTCTCTTCGTCGCTTCCAAGATATATCTTGAATAGTTGAACGGCTCATTGGTAATCACACATATCAAAGTGGCAGACTGAGTGGTATTCAACTGATCAGTTCCCCCTCTATTTTCTGTCATGCACAAAAGGAACATGTGCAGCAATAGACGCCAATACGGATGCACAAACTTCTTTATCAGGGGTGGAAACTTCCCTTCGTAGCTTAAACGAGGTAGAATTGCTTCCACTGTTCCAGCTGGAAGTTCTATAGGATCTGTTTCCTGATCATTAAATTTTAACGCTTCTCTAATCATCTGCTCAGTCACTATAACTTTCGTCTTTTGAATCTCAGCAACTATAGCTCCTTTTCCTTCAACGACTTCGACTTTAGCACTCTTCCAAAACTCTTGAATAAGCTCTTCATAAACAACCGGATTCTCACCAAGAGCATGAACAATCCGGCAATTATTTAGACCTTTCATCAGCGACGTGTACAGCTGCTTGTATTTCTCTGGTGGAGGTGCCAAGTATCCTACTTGATTGTGAGAAGATATAAACTTCAAGTCCATTTTCTGCACAAAACACAAGTTAATTAAAAATTTCCAACCTTTGACATAACAGTGTTCAGATTAGATAATAATAATTAATAATTAACACTGTTACTGTTGACTCGAGACTATGAGTCGAAACTGAAAGGTCTCGAGTCGAGACCACTTGTCATTGAGTCGCAACCATGAGTCGCAACTAATAGATTTCGAGTCGAAACCATGAGTCGCAATCTCGATATTGCGACTCGTAACCACTGGTCTCGAGTCCTTGTGTTGTTTGAGTCGCAACCACACAATCATATGAACTTCATCTTAGTGTTCTTGATCACGAGTCGGAATCTTCAAATCTTCATCGGAGAGTTCTTGATTGCGAGTCGGAATCTTCAAATCTTCATCGGAGCTTCTTCAAATATTCATAATTTTCTGCAAAAACTTGAAAAATAATATCATAATACCTTGATTATCAATGAGTCGAAACCGCAGATTGTGAGTCGTAACCGGAGACAAGTCAGAATCTTCAAAGATCACCGGAGTCTTTGAGAGAGAATGAGGCTTGGTTTCGAGTGATAAATTAGGTCTCGACTCGAAACTAGCCATTTATACCTCAACTTTGATCATGGGCCCTTGACTTTTGGGTCAAACCTTAACGGATTGGGCTTGAAACTTAAAGATTGGGCTTAACAGATTCACCATTTATACCTCAACATAAACCCTTCAATAAAATTTTTAATTTCAGATTTAACTTAAAAAAACACCCGCTAAACCTTCTGAGCAATATTTGCAAAACAAAAATCTAAAAACAAAAATTAAATAATAAAATATTATTTATAAAAATAAATTAGGAAATTTACATAAATACTCAGGGATCAAATCACAAGGTTTCGGGCTTGACTTCACTTATCAACACTGATCTACTACCGAAAGATCTAGACGATTGCCAGTATATTTGTCCACCTAAACTCATCTTCCTAGACCTTTTCCATATAACTGCCTGTAACAAATTTTATCATGTTTTGATTTCTTAACAATGAACACCCAAACAAATACTAATCAAATCTCGGAATTACAGACAGCACACCCTATCATGTAAGTAGCTTCCCTACCAAATATTTCACAAGTCCAATCCAGATCTCTGAAATCTTAACTGGGAATAGATTGAGAAGAGAACAGAATAGATCTTAAGCAGAGATGGTATAATATACAGATCAAATGAGTTTTTCTCAATTTGATATAGGTTTCATGGGTTTCTTTTGGGCACTTGAGGGCCTCTTTCGGGTGTATAATTGATCTACAGAGCGACAACGTACAGCTAGGTCAGCATGTATCTGGATGCAGCAGAAGCTGACGTTGCCTAGCACCTCCAGGTCAGCATATATCTGGATGCAGCAAAGGAGATACACGACTTTTTCAGAGAATATTTCAGAGTCAGACCAAAATTGTGTGTATCAGGACAACATACAGACATTCAAATAGAAATAAGCTAATTCCAAGTGATTTTCTTTTCTGAGGTCATGTACTAATTTAGTTCTTAACAAAACAGTCAATGTTTCTAGTCATAAGAATAGAGCCTACCAGCATATCAGTACTAGAGTCAAACTATTTCGATACTGGTTTTACATGAGTAAGCCCTTAACCATGATGTGAAAATTCATTTCATTTCCCAGTCATGCAACACCTCTTTTTGTATTTTTCAATTTTTTTAATGTTTTTGTATTTTTCAAAATTTATCCCCCTAAATTTGAGCATAAATAAAAACTACCTAAGAATAGAAAACTTTATGAACAAATTTTCCTACAAAAAACAAAAACATGCTCAGTCAGTAAAGCGGATCATTTTCAGAAAATCCACAAGCACTTTGAATTTTGAGCTGCTGACAGGTTTGGTGAACAAATCGGCAGCATTTGCATCTGTGTCGATTTGCTCAAGTGTAATAAGACCTCTGTCGAAGCAATCTCGAATAAAATGAACTTTTATGTCTATATGCTTGGTTTTGGAGTGAAAAACAGGATTTCTAACAATTTGTATCGCAGCATCATTATCGCAGTAAATAGTAGTGTTGAGATAAGTCAAACCGTAGTCCTGCAATTGATGTTGCATCCACACCACTTGAGAGCAAGATGCAGAAGCGGCAACATACTCAGCTTCAGCTGTAGAAATCGCCATCGTTTGTTGTTTCTTGCATTGCCAAGAAATGAGCCTGTCACCCAGAAACTGACATCCAACTGATGTAGATTTCCTGTCACTATCAGTACCTCCAAAATTGCTATCAGAAAAAGCAAACAAGTCAAAATTGGAATCCCTCGGATACCACAGACCAAACCTAGGTCGGCCTTTAAGGTACCGAAAGATTCGTTTAACAGCAGTAAGATGAGAAGTTTTAGGATTAGCCTGATATCTTGCACAGTTGCAGACAGCAAACATAATATCCGGACGGCTAGCTGTCAGATACATCAAAGATCCGATCATAGACCTATACTGACGTTGATCCACAGAAGATCCTTCTTCATCTTCAGTCAATAACGGTCTCTCTGCCATTGGTGTTTCAGCAGGCTTTGCGTCCGAAAACTTAAATTTTGCTAGCACGTCATCCACATACTTCCCTTGATGGATAAGAATCCCTTGAGAATTCTGCTTGACTTGTAAACCCAAAAACAGTGTCATTTCTCCAAGAGCACTCATTTCAAATTTCTTCTTCATAACTCTCTCAAACTCCTTACAAAGTTCCTCACTTGAAGATCCGAAAATAATATCATCAACATAGATTTGAACTAAGATCTGATCCTTGCCCACTTTCTTGATGAAAAGAGTCTGGTCTATCGTGCCATGTGTATACCCATGAGCCAGAAGATGTTCAGTGGCATACCACGCACGTGGTGCTTGATGTAATCCATACAATGCCTTATCTAGCTTGTAGGCATATTCTGGATGATCTGGATGCACGAAACCTGGTGGCTGCTCAACAAAAATTTCTTCCTTCACATCCCCATAGAGAAACGCTGTCTTGACGTCCATCTGATACACAGTGAACCCCATATATGACGCGTAAGCTAAGAAGATCCGGATGGATTCAAGTCGGGCAACCGGAGCATATACTTCATCATAATCCAAGCCTTCTATTTGTCGAAATCCCTGAACCACCAACCTTGCTTTATTTCGAACAATAACCCCTGCAGAATCTTGCTTGTTTCGAAAAACCCATCTAGTTCCAAGTTTGCGCTTTCCCTGTGGCAACTTGACAAGTTTCCATACTCCAAGCTTCTCAAACTGGTTTAGCTCTTCATGCATAGCATCTACCCAGCCTGGTTCCTGCAAAGCTATATCAACAGTTTTAGGTTCGATTTGAGAAATATAGCAAGAATATAAACAAGTATTTATGGTTCCTGATTGGCTCCTGGTTAAAACTCCTGCATTTACAGGACCAATCACATTCTCTATAGGATGATTCCGTTGAACACTTGTGGGTATTGCCAGGTCAGGTACGGTCTCGTCTTCAGTGGTGGTATTGCTAGACTCCCCCTCATTAGATGCTGCAGTATTATGAACGAATGGAGTGGTAATAATGCAATCTTCAGGAATTTGTTCAGGAAATAGTGCAGATCCGGAACCATTAGATGCATAACCACTATTTGAAGCACCTTCAGGGGATTGATGGGACGTTTGTTGACACGTAGTTTGCTGCGTAAACACCATTCCTGGCGGATCAATGGTATGATGTCTGACGCTTCCTTCTGTCTGTTCTTCATCTTCAGTATCCTCAAAAGACAGAGGTTGTTTTGGAATAAACACACCTGCATCTGAAAAATCACTTGACAAAATGTTAAATGACTTAAACAATTCAGCATAATCATATAACCAATCTGGTCCAACTCTAGCGTCCGTAGCATTTTCCTCGAGCCATTCAATGTTGCACGACTCGACGACCTTTTTAGTTACCTTGTTGTATACTCTATAGGCTGACCCTTTAGCATATCCAACAAAGTAACATTCGTCCCCTTTGACCTCAAACTTTCCATTAGAGTCCATGAGTAGTAACACACATGGACAACCAAAGATGCGAAAGTGTGAAACCGAAGGTTTACGTCCTTCCAGAATCTCATATGGAGTTTTCATATGTCGTTTGTTTACTAAAGCATGATTCTGGACGTAACAAGCCGTGCTAACAGCTTCGGCCCAAAAGAAACTAGGAAGCTTCGAGTCAGCCAGCATAGTTCGTGCAGCCTCTATAAGAGTACGATTTCTTCTTTCAGCTACTCCATTCTGTTGAGGAGTCCATGGTGCACTATACTGACGATCAATTCCCTTATCAGTGCAAAATGTGTCCAAAGTAACATTCTTGAATTCTGTCCCATTATCAGATCGAATAACCTTCACCTTAGCACTCGCTTGATTCTCAGCCAGAGTGATAAATTGTTTCACCAAGACTGCAGTTTCATTCTTGTGACTGAGAAAATATACCCAGGTGTAGCGAGAGTAATCATCGACGATTACAAGACAATAAGCTTTCTTGCCAATGCTTAACACATTCACTGGACCAAAAAGATCCATGTGAAGTAGTTCAAGCACGGCCTTCGTCGAAGGTGCTGGTTTAGCCTTATGAGATTTTCGATGAACTTTTCCTTTTGCACAAGCAATACACCTTTCAACCAACATGAAATCTTTTATCGGAAGATCACGTACTAATTGACCTTTTGCCAGTCGATTCAAATTCTTCATATTCACATGCCCAAGGCGACGATGCCACAGTAGACCATCATGTTCTGAAATCTTCGAAAATAGGCAAGTAATTTCTTCACACGGTTTCTTGTTCATATCAATCACATAAGCGTTTCCTCGTCTCTCTGCTGACATTAAGAACCAGTCTTCTGGAATGACAATTCCAGGTTTAAGAACATGACATCCTTTCTTTGTAAAGTGAACTGAATTCCCTCGATCACAAATCTGAGAAATACTCAACAGATTGTGTTTCAGTTCTGGAACATAATTAACATTTTCGAAGCTTAAAACGCCGTTTCGTACAGTTCCTTTCAACGTGATTCTGCCTGAATCTCCTCCCGCAAATGACACATATCCACCATTAAATTCTTTGACATTTTCCAGTTGGGATAAGTCTCCTGTCATGTGCCTGGAACAGCCACTATCCATGTACCAGAGGCGCACGGTAGTCCTCCACAGCTGTTCCTGCACGATTAGCGGGATTAGTTAGATTTAGGAACCCAGCCCATAGTGGATCTGGGTTTTCCTTGTGCATCAATATAAGTCACTCTCTGCCACACTAAGTTTTCTTTATTTAAAAACTTTGAAGTATTTTGAAAGACAGAGTTTCGATGACATGTATAAGTTGAATTGGATTGCTTGGCCTTAGCTTTAGGTTTCCGATGCTTGTTTGACCAGTTAGAATTGTAGTTACCAAAAGCATTATGTTGAGATCTTCGAAAATCATTTTGTTGTTTTTGATTTTTGCGTTTGGCTGCATTCCAATCCTGATCTGAAGGTTTAGTCTTGCGATAGTTGTTTTTCATTGTCTTAGTCTTTTCAGTCGTCATTGACTCTGAACAACGATATCGGTTAGACATGACCTTCTGATCTTGCACTGACTTTTTCTTGTACGATGCCCTTGGGAGTTGAACACAATTTCTGGCAATGTGACCAGCGATGCCACAGTTAAAACATGTTTGACGCTTCAATTTGTGAGTATTTTGAAAGCTTTTGCACGATTTGCTTGATTTTGAATGATTTGACGTTTTGGTTTTCTGAACATGTTGTGCTTGTGGTTGTTCTGAGCATTTTGAAGGTTTTTCTTCTAATGACTTCTCACTTATATCAATATCCTTTCCTTTGTTACTCAATTTCGGTTCAATATTTGAACATGGAGAAGTTTCATCAATATGCGTTTTCTCAATGCATTTGTCATGTGAAACTAATTCAGGTTCATTATCAGAACGTGTAGAAGTCTCATCAATATGCATTTCCTCAACACATTTATCATGTGAAAACGATTCAGGTTCAATTTCTACTACAGTTTCCAATGGGGTCCCACTAGATTCAACATTAGGGACACCCACTGAGACAGGTTCAGAAGAAGAATCAGGATACACTTGATTTTCTTGAGAAGTCGTTTAAGTGGTTTCACTGAATGCATCCTGAGGGACCTCACCTGTAACATTTTCATTAACTGAGACGTTAGAAGCATTAGAATCACACACATTAACTTAAAAACAATCATCACCACACTTATTGTTCAAATTATCAACACAAACATCATCAGTTTTGCCCAAAACAACAGGCTCACAAGACGAAACATAAGCAGAAAACGACGCAAATAAAGAACGACTAAAAGCCATGTCAGATTCAGTTGGTTCAGAATAAGGTTCAAAATAAGGTTCAGAAATATTTGAAATAACAACTGGTTCACTCCCATGAACATCTCCACACTTTACTTCAAAAATATCATCTGCACATGAAGATGAAACGTTAGGATCAATTGAGCCTTTTGAAACAAAATTTAATGGAGTAGACTTCTGTTTCTCAACTTGTCTGTCATGAGAAGACGACTTGTTGGTTTTGGAACCAAAAGTCATGTTACTCTCATTCATCATCTCCTCCTCAGTCATTGGCAGATAAGTGTAATTATTATTATATGGAGGAGGAGTCTGATTATAACCCAAACCGCGCCCTTTCTTTTCTTTGTACGCAAGCTGTTGATCGCACAGGTTTTTAACTAGTTTGCTGGAAGAATCAAATTTTTTAATATTAAGCTCATTAATTTGATATTTGTCTCTGATATCTTCCAGTTCCTAGTCACTATGCACAGTTTTTCCTGAACGTATAAGAGTTGAGATGATTTTACACTTACATCATCCTTGAGTTTGATGATGTCTTTTCGCTGAGCTTCGATCTTTTCTTTGAAAAGTTTTTCGTTTTTCGATAAAGTAAAGTTTTTATTTTTTATGTCTTGATAATCTTGAATTAGCTCAGCGTTGTGCATTCTATAAACTTCAACTCTTTCTCTACATTCAGGAGTACAGAAAGTAGAAAGTACCTCTTCTTTGGTTAGACCTTTAACAGGAGCTGAGAGAATCTGAGTCATGAAAGCAAAGTTCTCAGCTGCAGTCTCCTCCTCTTGTGCAGATACTTGATCATTTGAGGTCATAAAAGCAATATTATTATTTGAAGCAGCTTGATTTTCTGGAGCAGAAATGTTCAGACGCTCAATCTCTGAATTCCAATCAAAGTTGATGTTGGGCTGAACCACCAGGGCTTGAGCTAATCCTTGTGGCTGAGGACTTCCAGTAGCAGCAGCATCTGTTATACTAGCAGTGGTCACAAGAGCTCTTTCTCGATTAGGTGTTGCGGGCTGTGCAGGAGTTTGTTCTCTATTTATCAGTGGTTTGGTGCAATTTCGAGCATAGTGTTCTTCCTCATGACAGTTATAACAGCGCAAGTTAAAAGGCACTTTAGCAGCTCCATTCCAAGCAGTGCCCCGCCTGTTTTTACCTGTTCTTTTAATAAACTTTTGTGCCCTGAAAGCAGCCATCGCCATCTGCCAGGTGATGTCCATTTCTTCAACATCATCAGGATGAATCTGATATAGGTCTTCGCTACACCATTTTGGAGGATCATTTTTTCCTGCAACGAAAGCGTTCAAACAGTTGATAACAGAGGCTGCGATATCCAAATTCTCCTTTGACTGTTTAGTAAAGAAAGCTATCATCTCATTGTTCGCGGTGGAGGCGGAAGCTGCGGAAGAAGCATTCACAGCAGAAGCGGGAGCAGCATTAGGAAAAGATGGAGCAACTTGAGCAGAAGACCCAGAGTAGTAAATGTTTGCTGGACTAGGAGCCGCTTTAACAGATGCAGCATTGCTAAACATTTGAAAACCTCCTTGAGACAAGAGGGCTGCATTGTTGTTTGACGAAGATGGTGCAACAGTGAATCCTGCAGCTAACATACTGTTTTTATGATTGGTCTCTCTTTGCTTATCATCCAATTCACATGCTTTGATATGAGAGATCATTTCAGATAAACTGCATCTAGCAAGATCTTTTGTTTTCTTGATCATAGCCACATGATGATCCCAGCTTTTAGGTAATGCATTTAAAAGTTGCCTATTTGTTGATGCATTTGAAGTAGGAATCTCTTCCATCTGCATTTGTGTGACTAACTTGACGAACCTCTGAATCTGATTATCTACAGTCTCCCCATAGATGTGATTGAAGTTATTGAAGTTCTGTCTGAGCAAGTTCCTTCGACTTTCTTTCATGTCTTCATTCCCTTCGTAAACGTCAATCAACGATTCCCAAAGCTCCTTAGCAGATTTGCAAGTGCGAAAGCCAATAGCAATATCAGGGCCCAATCCCATGGTTAAATAGGACAGTGCTCTTTCATCTTCCTCAATTATACTGAAATCTTCTTCAGTATATTCACTCTTTGCTTTCTTTACTTTTAGTCCGGGTTCGGTAGGACTGTCAGTCATAATCTCCCTTGGACCTCTTAAGATGCTTCTCCATATCTTTGAGTCCTTGACCTTCACATGCTGTTCAAAACGCCATTTCCATTCTGGAAAATCATTTGCATCGGTTAACCTAGGAATGCGTGTAGTGGTTCCAACCTTTGAGTCCAGTTCTTGTTGTTTGTTAAGGGCAGCCAGGTCAGTGTTATTTGTTGACATGTTTAATTAATCACTTAATTAATTAATTAAATTTTAAGTCCAAATAGTCAACAGGTCAAAAGTCCGTGATCAGTGTCGTTGCGAGTCGAAACCAGAAATCAAACAACTCGAAACCGTAATTGATTGCGAGTCTAAACCGCAGTGGTTGCGAGTGGAGACTTATTGATGATTGCGATTCGAAACCAAAGCAGGATGAGCCGAAACTGATGATGGTTGCGAGTCGAAACCAAACAGGATGAGCCGAAACTGATGATGGTTGCGAGTCGAAACCAAACAGGATGAGCCGAAACTGATGAAGGTTGCGAGTCGAAACCAAACAGGATGAACCGAAACTGATGAAGGTTGCGAGTCGAAACCAAACAGGATGAGCCGAAACTGATGAAGGTTGCGAGTCGAGACCTGCAAAACAGATAAGAGATAAGATCTGTTGACTCGCAATCCCTATTTTTCAGCACTTTCAAAAATTCAAAGATATCGTAATCTTTGAATCTGTTGACCACCAACTTTCCGAAAATTCAGCAAACACCTTTTCTGAAATCAACAAACCAAAATCAGCAATTTTTTAATGATTCAATCAAGAACAGATTGAGTATTTCAATAATTTTCACTGCAAAAACAAGCAACAAAACTGGATCAGTAGCAAAACAGGTTCTTGAATCTGAATGATATCAAAACCGAGCCTTGAAAGACTTCAATGGCTCTGATACCAATTGTAAAACCCGTTAGGATCTTTCAATGATATCAACCTTTAACTTGTGAAGGTGCGGAAAACAATCACAAGTCGATTCAAGAACAAACAATAATAATCAACACAAGAATAATAAATGAATCACAAACCGAAATCTTGCATTCAATGACAAAGCAAAGACTGATACAAGACTTCAAACTGATTTTGGCTACTAGCTTGATTTCGCCCCTATTCCTTAACTATGATCGATCAACCTCAACCAATAGGTTGAGGTTTGTTTATATACTAGACACATAGGCTTTAGTTTAGGCCCACACAACTCCTAACTAGATAGCCCAACCCATACAATAATAAACCCAAAACATTTATAAATAACGACAAAATCAATCCCTTAACTTTGCTAAACTCCATGAATAAACCTTCAGGTTCCAACACCCTTATCGACCAAGAATGTTTATTTACCCAAGCATACGGGATTTATCTGATTCAAATCTTCAAAACTCACAAAATACCGATGAAAATGATGAAAATTCTCAAATAAAAACGTTGGTTGAGACCGTGAAGCATAAAAATGTCGTTTTGGGACATTGGTAATTTTTTTGGCGAAGATTCGAACCAGTCGCACGTCTCCGAAAGCGTTTGGTTATCCGGCCTTGATCGAGGTGAGGAGGAGGTTGTGTCCGTGCCTCGTTATGATGACGTGGGTGTGCGTCCCGTGTTACCTGACTTGAACCAGGTGTTTGTAGATGAGGCATAACCATCTTATATTGCCCAAAGTTATCCACGACACGAATACGGGACTTACCATTCGTATACGGAAAACCAACACAAGTTAGAGTATGAGGAAGGTGCTAAGGAGTTTGAGGAAAATGATAACAAAGTCGAAGAAGGTGCTAACGACTTTGAGGAAAATGATAACGAAGTCGAGGAATGTGCTAAGGACTTTGAGGAAAATGATAACAAAATCGAGGAAGGTGTAATGCACTTTCAGGAGGGTGTTGACAACGACGAAGGTGCTAACGAGGAATGTGTTGACGACGACGAACGTACTAACGAGGAACGTGCTAACGAGGAACGTGCTAACGAGGAACGTGCTAACGAGGAAGGTGCTAATGACGAGGAAAAAACAAAAAAAAGGTATGACATAACCGTCAATTACGTGTTATTTGTGTTATATAATGTTGATATAATTTTAGAGTGAAAAAAATGATTTTGTATACGTGTTATTCGTTATATATAATTTTTATTAGGTAGGAGAAATCTAGAAAATGTTTGACCCGACCCGACCTTAACCAGAACCCGACCCGAAAATTGTGTCGTACATATTAACCCGATTTCGTTATCATTTTGGTGAAATATTATATATTTTATGGTGAAATATTTTGTTAAAAATATTACTTATGCTTGTAAATGAACCGAACGAACACGAATGAGGCATGTATACTGATTAAAAGTAGAAAATGTATGACCCGAAATTTCATACAAACCCGAAAATGTGTCATACATATTAACCCGAACCCGATGTTCAACGCGAATTTTTTTATTGTTTTTTCGACAAATTAATATATTAATTTCATTTATGTGGATATCTAATGCACCTTTTTTTTAGGTATTTAGGTCACTTGAAGAGTTGAAGAATTTGGTTTACAAAAGAGAAGTTGCGAAAGGTTACGTCATTGTGACCCAACGAATGATAACAAAAGGCGAAGGTTCGTCAGCAAGGACAGTGAAGATATGGTTGCAATGCGATCGTGGCGGTGAACCCAAAAGTAAAGCAACAGTTCGGCGTTCTGGTAGCAAAAAGGTTGATTGTCCTTTTAGTCTGATAGGGAAACTAGACTCAACTAGTGGTAATTGGAGCCTTGTGGAGAAGAAAAACATTCATAACCATGAGCCTGCTGAATTTCTTGAGGGCCACGCGTTTGCTAGAAGGCTGACCCCGGACGAAGAATCACTGGTGGAGAGACTTTATCTGCAAAACATGGAGCCTACAAATATACATTTAACCATAAGAAAACAAAACCCACAGAGCGTGTGCATTCTACATGACGTACAAAACATGATAAAAAAGATTAAACTCAAAATGTACGGCGATCGAACTCCAATGCAGATATTGGAGAGCATATTGCAAGAAGAAAGGTATGTTTATTTCACCAGGGTGAATCCCTCCACAAACGCGGTCCAGGAGGTTTTTTTCGTTCATCCGGACTCGTACAACATGTGGTGTGCATTCCCACATGTGTTGATGATTGATGCTACCTACAAGACGAATGAGTATAAGCTTCCATTTATTCAAGTTGTGGGTGTGACATCGACACACAAGTCTTTTTGTGTGGCTCATGCGTTTGTCTCTTAAAGAAAAAAAAAGATAACTTCTTATGGGTCCTAGAGAAGCTCAAAGAATTGTTGGTAGATTGTATGGAGCCACGTGTAATTGTAATAAATAGGGATCAAGCTTTGATGAATAATTGCGATAAAGTATTCCCAAAAGCTTCGAAATTGCTATGAGGTGGCACATCTCACAGAATATTCTAAAACACTGTCGTGCAAAATTTACGGATGAAGACTGGAAAATATTCAAGCTTTCTTGGTCTCGACTGTGTAGTTCTCCCAATCCGACGCTATACAATTATAACTTTGAGCGGCTTTTCCCGCGGCTGACTAACGATGAACGATCAGGTACATATTATATTAGTTTACATACATTCATCCATACATATATACATACAGACATTACAAATCGTTGTATTCAATTTTTTTTTCAGATTCTGGAGTATTTGTATAATGTGTGGCTGAAAGATTATAAAGAAAAGTTCGTTACAGCTTGGACTAACACAGTCCCCAATTTTGGTCAACATACAACCAACAGAGTTGAAAGCCAACATTCTAAGTTTAAGAGATACATTAAAGGGCCAAACAACTCGCTCTATAGACTTGTGTGGCTTGTTGGCAAAGTTGTAGAGTCACAACACATACAAATACAACTTAGTTTTCAGGAGAGCAGGTCCGTCCAAATGGGGGACCACAGAATACCGTTTTTTGACAACCTACGCGCTAATGTTTCCCAAAAAGCATTAGAGTTGTTGGTTGTCTAGAGGAAAAAGCTACATGCGTTGAGGGTAGCAGGGGGGACTTGTGGCCACCAGCTTTCTACGGGTTATGGGTTGCCATGTGCTTGTCAGATGGAGTGGTGGGAAAGTACAGGTAACATAACAACTATAACATATGCTTCGATCCATAGAATATAATCATTATACTTCATGTTTTAACACTGATTATTGAAAAACAGGTTGCAAAATTCCACTTGCCGCGATAGACAATTCTGGACAAAACTTGATTTTTCGACAGTAAAACTTAATCAAGACGATTGTAATATTCAGGTGGAAATGGATAGACTCACACAGCAACTACAGGCGCTACCACCTCTAATGTTAAAAAGTATGTTGTCGAAGATGAAAGCGGTGTTGAATCCAACTACATACGTATATACATACATATTTTTAGAATTCTTTTTCAATTTTTTATTTTTTAATATTTTTGAGTTTTTTTTTTTTTTTTTTTTGCCAATTATAGGTACAAAAACATGATCGAGCGTTTTAAGGATTGGCTTCCATCTAGCTATCGGAGATACATAACACATATCGAAGATGCCCAGCCGGACGGTAACTGTGGGTTTCGATCCATAGCTATGGGTTTGGGGTTGGAGCAGAAATAACGGAAGTGGGTCCGCCAAGAGCAACTCGACGAGATGTTCATTAACAAAAAGCGTTGGGGGCATATACTCGAATCATTGGACAAGGGATGTTACAACAATGTGTATCGATTGATAAATTAGTTAAATGTTGAACCTGCACCAAAGGCATGCTGGATGGTGTTGCCCTACACAGGGTTGTTGGTGGCTCAAAAATTAGGTGTGATTGTTCAACATTTAAGCAACGGTGTTTGTCAAACTTACTTCCCGGTGTTCGATAGACCGCAGGTTTACCCGAACCATTCCATTTTAACGATCGCTTATGTCGAAGGTGTCCATTTCATCATGGTTAAGTTAACGGATGATTGTCCGATGCCAGTACCAAATGGACTTTGGAATATATACTGAAGTATGGAAGCTATGGAATGGGAGACAATGTACATGTTTCGTATTGCACAGGGTAGGGCGTTACTAGGTAGTAATAGAACTCGACGAAAAGAAGTTATTGACTTGTATTAAGTGTAGCATCCGTGAAATATAGTGTACGCAACGAATTTATTAATGTTTCTCTTTAATATAATTTAAATATATTGTAAAATCCGTCAAATATAGTGTACGCAACAATTTTTTTATAATTTTTTTTAATTAAAGTGCTTCATATAAAAGAAAGGACTACAAAATAAAAGAAAACTATTGTTTTAAAAGGAATTGAAAATCTCAACTCAAAATAAAAATGAAATCTGTTTTTCTTTTATTTTTTAAGAAAAGGAATTAATTTTAATATAAATAAATGAATAATAAAAAATCTCAAAAAATGCAAAAACCAACCCTAAACTAGTTTCTACGCAGCTCGAACTTGTGACCTCTCAGTTAAATGCACCCGTCCCTTCCACTAGGACAAGTGTCTCAACCGTTTGGAATTATGATTCTTAATTCTCTTATACAAAGGTTATATGTTTCATAAATAAAATCCCCAAAAAATGCAAAAAACCCGCCTAAAACCTGAGTCCGCCCGGATCGAACTTGTGACCTCTCAGTTAAATGCACCCGTCCCTTCCATTGGGACAAGTATCTCACTCGTTGATTATCCTGATTCTTATTTCTCTTATACTAAGTTTCATAGATTAAAAAAAAAACAACTCCTATACGCTTCTTATTGACCCATACGCCTCTCATTGTCCCTAAAACACCTTTTCCAACTTCAATAAAGGGGTAAATAGATCTAAAATTTCAAAACCCACACATTAAAACACCAAGAACACAACACAAACGCTCTGGACCACACGATTTTCACAAGACAAACTCTGGACCACACGATGAGGATCCGCTCTCGTATCGTTCTCGCTCTCATATCTCTCAATATGGTCGGAATATTGAAGGTTAGTTTGTATTCCAAATTTTATTGCTTAATCTTCAACGTTTTTTTTTTTTTGGTTTGACGGCGGTGGGGGATTGCCGGCGGTTGGGGATTGACGGCGGTGGGGATTGACGACTGTGGTGGTGGTGGTTAGGCGGGTGTGGTGGTGGTGGTGGCTGTGGTGGTTCGGCGGGTGTGGTGGTGGTTAGGCGGGTGTGGTGGTGGCTGTGGTGGTTCGGTGGCTGTGGTGGTGGTGGTGGTGAGGCGGCTTTGGTGCTGGTGGTGGTGGGTCGGCTGTGGTCGTGGTGGTGCTTGGATCTGATTTTTTTTTATTTTGAACAATATATTTTCGGATGTCGAGTCTAATTCTATAATTGTATGTTTTATTAACAGGATATCGAAAGTCGATGTTTTGATGGTGGTGGTAGCGTAATCCTTATGGAGAAGTACACTGCGTTCATATTTCAGATTCAAACGCTTAACTGTGTTTGTATTCCAGATTCATAACGACAATCCTTATGCGTCACCAATCTCGAGGGAGAACTCTTTCCGTATGGATTGGTTCTTCATGAGGTGGAAGCGGTTACTAAGAATGCTTCTACAACAACGAGGGAGCGCCAGATCAGGTCAGAGGTTCTTCATGTGGTAATGGGGAAGCGAAAAGCACGCTTACCGTGGAATGCATCCTTAAACTTGATAGCAACAATATGGTGACCGAATAGAGATCTGAATAACCGATACAGTTTGCAAGAATTTAAGAATATGTAACAGTTAGCAATTTAGGATTTAGGGTTTAGTCGTTACATTTTGTATTAAAGTGACATGTTTTGTGTATTAATATAAAACGATGTTTCGTGTATTTATTGCGTTATGGTTAATAAATGACAAGTGAAAAACAATTAAAGACATAATAATAATTGATAAATAGAAACCCTTTGAATAAAGCCTTAAATGTTGGAAATTGAATAAAGCCCTAAAAACCCCTGAATTTACTGAAACACCCCTTGTATTTTGACGCATTTCAGCTTATTTTAACGTATTTTTAGCGTATTTTAAAGTATTTAAGCAATGGTGTTTGTCAAACTTACTTCCCGTTTGTTCGATGGTCCGGAGGTTTACTCGAACCATTCCATTTTATGGATCGCATATGTCGAAGGTGTCTATTTCATCATGGCTAAGTTAACGGATGATTGCCCGATGCCGGTATGAAATGAACTTTGAAATACCTCACCGAAGTATAGAAGCTATGGAATGGGTGACAATGTACATGTCTCGTATTACACAGGGTAGGGCGTTACTAGGTAGTAATAGAACTCCACGAAAAAGAATTTGTTAACTTGGCAAAGGTGTAACATCCGTGAAATATAGTGTACGCAACAATTTTTTTATAAAAAAATATTAATTAGGGTGTTTTATAACATAAAAACCTTTAATTAACTCACAATATTTTTTAAAAAAATTAATAGCATATGAGTCGTATAGGGACCCGTATACAACTCCTATAAGGTGCTCATTGCCCATTACAACTCCCCAGGTGGACACATTATGAGTGTCTCATTGACCAATAAACCTCCCCTGGTGGTTTCCACTTTTATTAAAGGTGGAATAGTTCAATCAGGGGAGTCTTATTGGTCAATGAGACACTCATAATGTGTTACAAGAGGAGTTGTATTGGGCAATGAGCACCTTATAGGAGTTGTATATGGGTCTTCTTGCCCTATACGACTCATATGTTATTAATTTTTAAAAAAATGTTCATATGCTTTATTATTATTATTATTATTAGAGTAAACTGCCATTTTGGTCCCTGTGGTTTGGCCAGTTTTGCCATTTTAGTCCAAATCTCAAACTTATTACATCTGGGTCCCTGTGGTTTGCATTTTATTGCCATTTTAGTCCAAAACTCAAAATCTCTGAATTTTGACTGATTTAATGACCCTTTTTTTGTCCTTTTTCTTAATTTAGTGAAGGGCATTTTGGTCATTTTGCCCACCTGCCCACCCCCACCCCTCTCCCTCTCTCTCCTCTCTCCTCTCTCTTTCCCCTCTTTCCCCATCATGATACACAACAGATTCATTCAAATTATCCATATTAATCTGCCAATAAATTAGCAACAAAAATTACGAAACAATGTATTCAAGAATAATGAATTTGCAAACAAACAATATAGGACTTACAACTGTAGAATTATTAGGAATTCATATGTATCTGCAACTAGAATAAGTAACATAAAATTGATTAGAAGACAATACAGAATTATTAGGAATTCAATCAAAGTAACACAAATTCATAAACAAATCAAACCACCTGAAGTAATCTCTAAACAAATCAAACCAAAGTAACACAAAGTCACAACAGATCACACACATCTAAGTCAAAATCAAACCAAAAACAACTCAATCAACAACATCAAACACAAATCAATAAACAACATCAAACCAGCATTATGAGAGAACTGAACGATTTTGTTCACCGATTTAGAGTTGCAGAAGCAGTTAGGTTTATGGATCTGAATAGTGGCGGCATTGGGGTTTCAAAGTGGAGATAGCAAGAGGAGATCGGAGTTGAGGGTGGAAAGGAGGAGGTATTAGTGGTGGTGGTTTATTGTGGTGTTCAGCGGCGGTGGCGGTGGTGGTGTATTAACGGCCGGAGATGGTGATGATCTTCACGGCCGGAGTTGTGGCTTATGGAGGTGGCAGCGGCGGTGTATTATAGTGGTGGTGGTCAATGGTGGTTTATGGTTGTAGGTGATGTGGTTATGGTGGACACAAGGAAATGGTGTATGGTAGCAGTGGGTGGTCTTTAGAGAGAGATATAGGCGGTGGTGGAGTTGAAGGTGGATGTGGAATTAGGGTTAAGGGTTTTTAATCAGCATCTACATTTGGGGAAGATGATGGTGAGACATCATCTTAATTATTAATACACTATATTAAAATTAGATGGACTAAAATGCCCCTTCACTAAATTAAGGAAAATGACAAAAAAAAGGGTCATTAAATCAGTCAAAATTCAGAGATTTTGAGTTTTGGATTAAAATGGCAATAAAATCCAAACCACTGGGACCCAGATGTAATAAGTTTGAGATTTGGACTAAAATGGCAAAACTGGCCAAACCACAGGGACCAAAATGGCAGTTTACTCTTATTATTATTATTATTATTATTATTATTATTATTATTATTATTATTATTATTATTATTATTATTATTATTATTCAAAACTTCTTATTTAAAACTTCATTATTACTAACGACATGAGTTGTGTTTAAGTAATTTTTCTATTTCTTTAATTAATTTTTTTGTTTTGATTGATTTAATAATTTTTCTAGTTTTAACCTATAAATAAACAGTAAAGGAAATTTATTTAATTAATAAATTTCCATTAATGTTTAATTAATTTCTCTGTTTTAATTGTTTAATTAATTTTTCTGTTTTAATTAATTTAATGAATTTTCTGTTATAACCTATAAATAAACATTAACGGAAATTTATTTAATTAATAAACTTCCTTTAATGTTTAATTAATATATTAAGATAATTATTCATTTAATAATTTTTCTGTTATAACCTATAATAAACATTAAAGGAAATTTATTTAATTAAGATTAAAAAAGAAAAAAAAATCCTATACGCCTATCATAGATCCATACGCCTCTCATTGATCCCCAAAAAATGCAAAAAACCTGCCTCAAACCAGTGTCCGCCCGGATCGAACTGTTGACCTCTCAGTTAAATGCACCCGTCCCTTCCACTGGGACAAGTGTCCCACCCGTTGATTATCCCGATTGTTAATTCTCTTATACTAAGTTTCATAGATTAAAAAAGAAAAAAAAACTCCTATACGCCTCTCATAGATCCATACGCCTCTCATTGATCCCGAAACTGCTTTTCAAGTTTGGCTACAGGGAGAATAGATCTAAAAGTTCAAAACCCACACAATAAAACACCGAGAACACACACATAAACGCTTTTCTCTCGTATCGTTCGATCTCTCTCGTATCAAGCTATACGGTCCAGATTTTCATAAAAGGTTAGTGTCTCATTTCATCTTTCCTTTGTCGCTTTTTGATTATTTTTTTTTTTAATTTTGGCCTGTGGTGGTGTTTGACGGTGAGGGTGTTGGTGTTTGATGGTGGGGGTTAGGGTTTGACGGTGGCGGTTAGGGTTTGACGGTGGCGGTTAGTTTTTGATGGTGGCGGTTAGTGTTTGACGGTGGCAGTTATGGTTTGACGGGTGTTATGGTTTCACCGTGGTTGGGAGTTGGCTTTGGTGGTGGTGGTTAGGGGTCGGCTTTGGTGGTGGTGGTTGGGGGTCGGTTGTGGTGGTGGTGGTTGGGGGTCGGCTGTGGTGGTGGTGGTTGGGGGTCGACTGTGGTGGTGGCTGCGGGTCGGGTGTGGGGTGGTGGCGGCGGGTCGGGTGTGGTGGTGGTGGCGGTTGCAGCGGGTTGAGTGTGGTGGTGGTGGTGGGTCGGCTATAAAATTCGTTACTAAAATTATTACAAGTTTATAAAAATTGTAAAAAGTTTATAATATGACACGTATTATATATTAATTTTTGCAGATATGTCATCAGACGAGGAGGAGTTTGGTGCGGGACAGGCGCCTGGATTCGATGAGATGGCCGGGGGTGATTGTTCGGGTATTCCCTATATGGACTACCCGAAAAATTCTAGGGAGTATAAATGTTTTTCCAGGTTGCGACAAATGAAGGTGGGGCAGCAGAGGTCGTTGTCATGGGATGCTTTACGGGAGGTCAGGGCAGAGGAGAGTGCCCGAGGTTTGATTAGGGAGAATTCCCCATGGGATCGCATGTTTTCGGTGGCGGCTGGGCCGTCTTATAGGACCATGATGGTGGAGTTTCTGTCCACGTTCGTGTTTCGTCCACGGTCGGCGGACCGGCCGAATTCGGATATGGACGATCCGAACGTGGAACCACCGCCTCCCGAGGTATCTTTCTGTTTGTTCGGGCAGCGACAAAATATGTCGATGCGTCAGTTTGCTATTGCCACCGGGTTCTATACTGAGGATGAGTTGGTTCAGGACATCTATACGACCGCGATCACGGCTATGCCTGATGATCAGTTGTTTGCTTGGTGGCCCACCCTATGTCCTGAACCCTTCGGTAAGAAGGCCCCGAGTAACGGCGATTCCTGACCCACTCGTTCATTACATACACCGCTGCATTGCCACGTCGATCTCTGAGTGTGGCAAAAGCAACGAGTGGGTCACGAAGGTGGATCTGTTCTTTCTGTACTGCTTATATACGAGCACACCGTGCGGCCTCCATCGCTGTCTGGCGGAGTATTTCTCCTCGTATGGCAAATGGCAAAGGCGTAGCCATTTGATTAGAGGGGCGTTTATCACGCGTATTGCCCATTATTGCGGCCGGTATTTCCCATTCCTTGAGGATATGTCGGCCCCAACACCTTTCGAGCCGTTAGATCTTAGGACGATGAGAGGGATGAAGATTGCGGTGAACTTTCCGAATCTCTGGCATCGGTTTGTTGACAATGACCAACAGATTTTTGTACCCGACCCGACAGTCCACCAGGCACAGCTCGAGGGTGGGGAGGTGGAGATGCCACATGTTGCTGATGTGCCTGTTATGGACGGAGACGTGGAGCCTCAGGTTGACCAGGGGCATCCGCAGGAGCCGCCACATATTCCACGACACGTTTATCATGCAGTGAGGTTGCCTCAGTCCACCGAACATCTCCTTGAGAGGCTAGTGGCGGGTCAGGTCGGTATGATGGCGAGCTGGACATAACAGTTTCAGTGGATGGACCGGATGGAGGATTTGATGGAGTGGGTGATGGCTAGTGAGGCCGAGAGACGTACCCAGGCGGGGTTAGCGGTTCGACCCCCGCCACATCCACCTGTGTATCCGGGTACCGACATGGAGGCAGGCCCGTCCGGGACGCAGCCAGGCATGTCCGCTACGCAGATCCATATGACAGGTGGTGGGGATGATTTTGACGACACCGATGAGGACATGGAGGATTTGTATTTCTATTTGTTGGGTGAACTTTATTTGTTAAACATTTGTGGGCATGTATGAACAAATATTTATTTCTTTTTGTTTATTTTGGTTGTGTTAGGCATCTATGGACAAGTATTTATTTCATTTTGGTATGTTTAAACATTTGTAACTTGATGAGTGTTTGTTCGTTTTGTTATTTATGCTTAATTATTTATGCTTAGATGACTTATTATAAAAAAAACAACATTTTTTAAAAAACTTAATATTTATAATAATATTAAAAAACGACATTTATAACTAATATTCAATTACATGTCTTGCATAAACTTACATACTAACAGTGAAAAATAACAAGACAAACAACACAAAAAAATCCAACTTATTATCAAACAACTTTCCCTCTTACGAACAACCCTTGAATGATTATCTTCAAATTCCGCGACTTGCAATTTATACATTCGAACATCTTCTCTCAAATACTTAACTTCGTTTTCAAGCACAGCCTTCGTATCCATCAGTCCTTTGATGACCACACATGCCCGATGACACATGGGAGGATCGTGCCACACAAAGAAGTTGCACTTAGAACGCTGACACGGAAGAGGAATTAGTGTTTCAAAGTAAGGATGACAAAAATACCCGACTATATACCCGATCATATACCCAATTTTTTTTAAGTTATATTTTTATAACCGGGTATTGGTATGGGATTACCAATACCCGACCCGAACCCGACCTATCACCATCCCTATTTCAAAGTGTTAAAAAACATGGCTTAAAAACATACCATACTGTGGCAAGTGTAAAATTGACGTCCGCAATTTGCTTCAGTCCAAGATGTTCTTAGTGCAGCCGTCCTACCACATTTGCAAACAACCATTGTGAATTTGTGATTGTGAAGATGGTGTATATTTCATTTGAACTTATGATACGTATACAAGCTTTAAAAAAACAACTCGATAAGCCGCTCATAGGGCAATACGCGCGTATGGGGCTTCGGAAATTGAAAACTTTTCAGGTTATACGCTTCGTATAGCCCGATGAGCCCCGTATACATCTACTTTTTCTGAAAAGTTGATAGAAACATTTATTACACTTCACTTCCATACGTGTCTCATCGACCCATACGCGTCTCATTGAAGTTTAGTTTCTTTTTATAGTTAAAATGAACAAAGCTGGTCATAAGTACATATGTAAAGTTTATTTTTTTGGACTGAGTTCTGGACCACATGATGACAATCCGGAAGGGGACACACACGCACGGATTCTTTGTCTCTCGTATAGTTTTCGCTCTCGTATCGCTCTATACGGTCGGAATATTCAAGGTTTGTTTTTTGTGGTTTTATTTTGGCCGTTTGTGGTGATGTTGGGGTTGTGGTTGTGGTGGGTTGGCTGTGGTGGTGGTTGTGGGTCGGCTGTGGTATTGCTGGTGGTGGGCCGGCTGGGGTGGTTGTGGTAGTGGTGGGTCGGCTGGGGTGGTGGTGGTGGTTCGGTTGTGGTCGTGGTCGTGGTGGTGGTTGGTCGGCTGTGGTGGTGTTGGTGGTAGTGGGTCGGCTGTGGTGGTGGTGGGTCGGCTGTGGAGGTTATAGTGGTGGTGGTGGTGGGTTGGCTGTGGAGGTAGATGAGGTGGTTATGGGTGGTGGTGGTGCCGTGGTGGGTGGTGGTGCTTAAATTTGTATTTTTTTACAATATATTTTCGAACGCCGAGTCTAATGCTAAATTGTATTTTTTATTAACAGGATATCGAAAGTCGGTGTTTTGACGGTGGTGGTAGCGTAATCCTTATGGAGAAACTACGTTCGTATTTCAGATTCATGCACTAGAACGTCGATCTAGGATTACGTGTTATCGGAGTAGCCTGTTGTCTCGTCAGCTCCCAGTGACGCTAGCTAATGTGGTCTGCCCTGTAGCATGTCCTTCCAAGAGAGGTGTTCATTAGTGTTCTCATGAGCCTTCCACCAACGGGAATTCCACTGCACTCACCATCCCGAGGGGACGCGGAAGACTAGACGGTGGTTAATAAACGAAATGCCGACTCCACTGCTCCAACCTCCTGATCCCTTGTGCCATTGAAATGTGGTAGATGTGAAGCAGAAATCCCGTTGGAAGGTAGGGTTCGGCACACAATTTCAAGACAGCCGGCCTGTCTTTATATTGTGTATGCTGCACGCATCGTTTTCCTTTGCAGGAATTCAAGAATATGTAACAATTAGTGATTTAGGGTTTAGGGTTTAGTCATTACATTTTGTATGAAAGTTACATGTTTTATGTATTAATATAAAACGATGTTTAATTACATTTTTAATTACGTTTCTTGTTGCGTTATGGTTAATAAACGACAAGTGAAAAATAATTAAAGACATAAAAATTTTGACATTTTATAACATACACATTGTGTTATGGAAACAAATAAACACATAATAATAATTGATAAATAAAAAAGTTGACATTTAATAAAACGTTATAATATACCCATTTAATAAAATTTGACATTTAAAAGTTTGACAATTAAAGACACAATAATACCCATTTAGTAATATTAAATAAAACTCGTTTAATAAAAATTTGACATTTAAAAAATTTGACAATTAAAGACATGATAATAATTCATAAATAAAAAACTTTATTATAATATATACAATTCGTTTTATAAAAAAAATTGACATTTAATAATACTTATAAAAATTTGACATTATATAATATATACAATTCCTTTCATAAAAATATGAAGTTTTTAATAATAATACTTGATAAAAAAAACATACGCACATTTTTTTTATTAAAAATATACACAATTCATTTCATAAAAATATGAAGTTTTATAATACTAACACAATTTTTTATAACAACATTTTATAAAAAAAAATATTAATTTTCTTATATAAATATTTCACAACTTTCCCATACAAAAACCTTATCAAAATAAAGTTCCTTACATCTCAATCATTGGGTAATCATTGGCTGACACCCAATGATTGGCATTAATTAGATGGTAGGGACCATTTTCAAACATATAGAGCTATGAGAGGCGACGTATGGGGGGGGGGGGGGTCAGATTGAGGCGTACGTATTGGGCAATGAGAGGCATATAGCGTTAGGGGATGTGTAGCTACTTTTGGGTGGATGTGCGGATACCTCCACCGTTAAAGTAAGTACCATGTTGTCTATTAATAGAGGCTCTTATGATACTACACACAGACGTAAACGATTACAACCAAACGGGGAGTTATTTGAAACATGATAAACTTGTGTTGAGAGATTTATAGATTGTGCTTAATTTTAACTAGGTTTTTTTTCCCGTCGCACGTTGCGACGGCACAGAGCAAATGATAATGTAAAACAAACTTATTTGAAAATATAGCATGTTGTTTAGAATGCAAACCGTTAGAATCGGTTCAGTTTATCATCGTATCATTTTACGATAGCAAATAAATACTTTATTTTTTAATATAAATTCGTTTTTAATAAAACTTATATTAATCAAGGGTAAAAATTAAGCTCAACTACGTACTTAAGTTTTTAGGAAAAAAAATTAACGAACGTAAGTTATTAAAAAAATATCAAATTAGTTGATAAACTAAAGATAGATTTAAAAAAAAGAAAAAAATATTATTAAAAACAAAATAAATGATAAAGGAAATATGGTTTTAGAAAAGGAAAAAATAAAAATACGTTAAAAGCTAAAAGTAAATAGAAAAAAAAATATGTTAAAAGTTAAACGTAAATATTTAAAAAATATATTAATATGGTAAAATATTAAAAACTATATTTTATTATTTTAAATTTGAAATGATGAGATGGGAAGAAAAAATAAAAGAAAATAGAGGTTTAAGCAAAACCACTACAACACTTTTGTATCAAATTTCTGAATAAATTATATATTAAAGTAAAAAAAGGATACATGAAGCCTCATCACTAATATATATATATATATATAATACATCTTTGATGAAAGAGGAATTGTTTATTAAGGATTCTAAATCAAAAATACATAAGCATAGTTATATTTATCAAGGCAAAATTAACTATTCTTAGATGTCTCTTTCTTTTGATTTTATATCTTGTACCAAAATTCATTTTTTTTTCTCTTCTTTCATCTTTTCCTATTCTATATCTTAATATTAAAAAAAAAGTTATCTTATCTTAAAATACCATTTTATAATTACTAAATTTCAACCTAACTGTTTAAAATTTCCTTTATTTTTTTTTTCTTTCTAAAGACAAACTAATCTACTACTAAAAATTCTTTATACCAGTAACTTGTATAATTTAAACTCATCACCTTTTAGGTGAATACATTTAACATGAATAAAGTGACAAGGTTTCTAATCAAAGTTCTTAGAATATACAATGTCAACGAACCTTTAACTTGAATAATTGAAGTAGGTGTAATCAAAGTTCTTAATTAGGGGAGGCAGGGCGGTCTGTGATGGATCCCCCGTCACGCGTTAAACCACCACGAACACCGCCGCCACTACATATATAACGCGTTAAATTTGAAACGCGTTGAAATGTTCACGCGTTGAAAAGTTTAAAAAATTCGAACGTTGCTTGTTTTTGACCGTTGAATAACGGTAAAATTCAATAAAAAAACCTTTAAACCCTTTATCTATTTATATCTCCATTTTAAACCATTTTACACACACCAATCTACATCTTTAAACCATTTTAAACCCATTTCACACAATCTACATCTTTCTCAAATGGAGTTCCCTACGGATTCGACGTTTCCGATGTCTAGCGATAGCAGTACCGAGTCGTCTTCCGACAATGAGACGCTAAAATATTTTGTGTCGGTGTATAACGAACTTGATGCCGAGTCGTCCCGCCCAAAGAAGAAGATGGTAGACCGTGATCGTATACGTGCCAACGAAGTGTTAATGAACGATTATTTTGTGGAAAATCCGCTCTACAATGCCGAAACGTTTAGAGATCGGTTTCGTTTACCCAAAGAATTATTTTTAAAGATTGTTGGAGACATCGAAGCAAGCGATGAATGGTTTCAAGAACGTTACGATGCGAGGGGCAAACCAAGTTTCACACCGATACAAAAATGCACGTCCGCCATTCGCCAACTAGCGACAGGTAACCCTCCGGATCAATATGATGAATACCTAGCTATGTCGGCCAGAACTTCACGTGAATGTTTGCAATTTTTTTGCAACGCGGTCATTAAGTTGTATGCTAAAGAGTTTTTAAGTAAACCGACGAGCCACGACATCTCACGTATTTACGCCGCACATGAGGCTAGATGGCATTTTCCCGGGATGTTCGGTAGCATCGATTGTACACATATCGAGTGGAAAAATTGTCCAAGAGAGTTGCGAGGGCCGTATGTTACGGGAGACATCAAAAGACCAACCATCATACTAGAATCGGTGGCGTCGAATGATTTATGGATTTGGCATTCGTATTTCGGTGTTCCAGGTTCAAACAACGACATCAATGTATTGCACACGTCGCCGTTGTTTCAAACCGTAACGGATGGTACCGTGCCTTCCTCTCCTTTCTATGTTAACGGTCGACATTACAAACGAGACTTTTTTTCTTGTGGATGGTATCTACCCGTCATGGTCTGTTTTTGTGAAAGCTCCCTCATTTCCTGTCGAGGCTAAAGAATCGTGTTAAAAAATTGCAAGAATCGGCAAGAAATGATGTTGAGAGGGCATTTGGTGTTTTAAAGGGTAGATGGGGTATACTACACCGACCGGTTCGTGCGATGAACAAGAAAGCAATACATAGCATAGTGTATGCATGTATCATATTGCACAATATGATGATCAAAGAAGACGGACGTGCAATATCCCCGGATTGGGTGCCGGATCCTCCTACACAAGTTCAAGTTCCACAAAATATCAAACAAGAATTGCGTAATGAAGAAACTTACTTTCGGTTGAGATACGATTTAATCGAACTAGTAGGTTCTCTAGGTTTATAGTTTCTTGAGTCGGACGAGGAGTAGATTTTTTTTAAAATTGTAGTCTAAAATATTTCTAGTATGTTAAATTGAAGTAGTATGTTTTAATTTTAATAAAATTTATAATTTTAGTGTTTTATTGTTAATTTCTAATTTAAAATAAAAAATTAAAAAAATTTGTGAGTGATGAAATTCTATCACTAGTGACCACCCCCACTACATTTCTATCACTAGTGATAGAATAGTGGATGATGACATGGCATGAGTTGATTGGATATTGGGAATGATAGAATTCTATCACTAGTGACCATCTCTACTCCCCTTGTATATACAATGTTACTAGTTGACCTAAACTTAAATGTTAGTTGATCTAAACTTCAATAACTGAAGTAGGTATATTATTTTACATATCGCATGCTGCATGTATGCGACAAAATATAACCAAAAGTTCCATCAAGTTATATAAACGACCCCAAAACTTTCTTTTTTGCTTCAAGTTCAACATCCATGGCCTCTACACCTCAACCACATCTTCACATCCTTTTGTTTCCATTCATGGCCAAAGGCCACACCATTCCATTCCTCCAACTAGCGGCGGCCTCTTCTTCCTCCGCCGCAACGCCACCGTCACTCTCTTCACCACTCCCGCCAACCGCCCGTACGTCTCCACCTCCCTCTCCGACACACCCACCACAATTGTAACACTTCCCTTCCCTGATAACATCCCAGGCATCCCCTCAGGCGTCGAGAGCGTAGACAAACTCCCCTCCTTGTCCCTCTTCTATTCTTTCATCTCATCCACAGAACTCATGAAATCCCACTTCGAACAGGCTATCCAATCCCTAAAAACTCCCGTCACCTTCATGGTCACCGACTGCTTCTTCGGCTGGACACTGGAATCAGCAAATGTATTCAATATCCCTCGCCTCGCCTTCCATCCGATCGGCTACTTCCCAATCACCATGTCCCGAGTCATCTCCGTTAACAAACACCTCTTTGAGGAAAAAACCGATACCGATCTAGTCACTCTCCCAGAATTCCCATGGATGACAGCCACTAGACTCGAGTTTAGTGATGTATTTAACGGTCGTGACCATAATAGCCCTTTGTCTAAATGGACAGCGGAACAAGTGCTTGCAAACAACAAAAGCTATGGATTGGTTATCAACAGCTTCTTTGAGTTGCAACGCGCGTACGTTGAGTGTTTGAACTCAAAGTTAGGATCGAAATCGTGGTCTGTTGGTCCACTTTGTCTTGGGCGAGGACAAGAGAAGGTTGAGAGTTTGTTGGACGAGAGACCGTCGTGTATGGTCTGGCTCGACAATAAGCTTAAACTCGGAACTCCTGTTTTATATGTGGCGTTTGGGTCGCAAGCCGAAATATCAGTAGAACAAAGCGAAGAGATCAAGCTCGGGCTTGAAAGATCTGGAGTATGTTTCTTGTGGGTGGTAAGAAGGGAAAATAGTTTGTGGGTGGATAATGGGTTCGAGGAGAGAGTGAAGGAGAAAGGGATTGTGGTTCGAGAATGGGTGAATCAGAGAGAGATTTTAGAGCATGAGAGTGTGAAGGGTTTTGTGTGTCATTGTGGATGGAACTCTGTGTTGGAGGGTATATGCGCGGCTGTGCCAATTCTAGCATGGCCGTTGATGTGGGAGCAGCCGCTAACCGCCAAGTTTGTGGTGGAAGAGTTGAAGATTGGGGTGAGGGTGGAAACTTGTGATGGGAGTGTGCGTGGTTTTGTGAAGTGGGAAGGATTGCGAAAGAAGGTGAAAGAGTTGATGGAAGGTGTGAAAGCGGAGGAGATGAGGAAGAAGGCGAAGGAGGTTAGTGACGCCGCAGTAAAGGCGATGGAAGAGGGTGGTTCGTCTTGGTGGACTTTGAATCAGCTCATTGTTGAGCTTGAAGCCAAATCGATATCTTCGTAACTTTCTACTTTTTTTAACGTACGTCGAGAAAGATCTACGCATAAAATCCACGTAAATATGTGCGAGTCAAACCCGTACCATTTTAAGAAGGATAAATACATGACACATAACTTTTTGCTTCCTGTACAAGGTGTCACACTTTGACTCGGCAACAAATTACGTATATATCTTTTATGATTTATCAACTTAGTTTCCAATTTTTTTTTATCATATCTGGATACAAGACTTGTATCAGAGTATCTCAAAGTTGCTTTTGGCTGTTTAAATTACCTTGTAGTATTCTATATATTGTATTGGTTGTAAGACAAATAATATATTGGTGGATAACATGTGTCTTAATTTATACCCTATAGTCACGCTTGGTTCCACTATTGATAAGCTTACCCAAAGTAATTATTTACTCTTATAATCTATTATAGGCTAAGATTTAGCTACAAATTCCAAATTTTCTAAAAAGTGTAAATATTATTTACTCTTGTAGGGTGGGGATTAAATAGAAAGTTCATTTTGGCTAGAATGATAGGAAGCAATATGATTAGGACATGTGACAAAATTTAAAATAAAGATAAAGGCTATTTTAGTCAATCTTATTATTTCTTCTTCCTTTTCAAAACCCAGTAGCTTCAAAACCCACAATCTTCAACTATTTCTTTACTTTCTATCTCAATAATCACTACATTATAGTGCGATTTTCGTCAACAATCAATGATTCAAACACCCGATCAACGTGTTCTTCAGTTTTTTTTTTTTGAAGAAAACCCAGTTTAATTTTATACAAAATCTCGTTTTTTCCGGTGATTTTGAAGATAATCACTCGATCCGTTCGATTCGAGCGCTGATAAGTGTTTCAATCATTCAAAATTCGTCAATTGTTGAAGAAATCACTTCGATCAATGTAAGAAATTCTTTAGTTTTATTTTTATGATCTGGGTTTTTGATTTAGTCATTGCGTTTTACGATCTTGGCGGGGGTCCGGGGGCAGCGCCCCTGGTAGCGGGGTCCCAGGGGCGGCAGCCCTTGGCGGGGTCCAAGGGGCAGAGCCCCTGGCTGGAGTTGAGCTGGCCATTGCGTTTTAGAAATAAGACATTTGTTTGTGTTTTTGGTGCATTGCGTTTTAGGTAAAACACATTTTTATGTGCTTTTAGTCCATTGCGTTTGAGAAAGTACATTTTCTTTTGAGTTTTTAGGCTATTGCGTTTTAGAAATAAGACATTTCTTTGTGTTTTCTGGCCATTGCGTTTTTTAAATAAGACATTTCTTTGTGTTTTTTGTGCATTGCGTTTTAGAAAAATGTCATTTTTAGGGTTTTTTTCCATTGCGTTTTACGCAACTGGGTTTTAGAAATTTTTTTTTGAAAATATAGCAATAGTATACTCGTTTTAAAGATAAACAAACGCTCGTTTTTTTTGGTGAAATTTTTATAAAAAAATAATGTCGTATGAAAGAGTTATTAACGTTTAAAAAATGGGGGGGGGGGGGGGGAATTGGAGGAGAGAGAAACTATTGGCTTGGATTGACTAGAATACCCCTAAACAAACTCGCACGCCTCTTTTCTTCCCTTCAATTTCCCCGATTTAATCTTAGCTCTTGATTAACTAAATAGATGGTCAAGATCACTTACTAGCCTTCTTAGCCAAATAAACTTTCTATCATATCTCCACCCTACCCTTATAATATATTATACCGTAAGATTTAGCTATAATTTACTCTTATAATATATTATAGGGTAAGATTTAGCTATAATTTCCTACAAAGTAAATAATATATTATTTACTCTTATAATATATTATAGGGTAAGATTTAGTTATAATTTCAGCCATAAAACCTACAAATAACAGAGTGAATATTACTAAAACACCATATTCAAACTCTAATTACTCATTAAAACTACAAAAACACCATCGCAGAAATATGAATATAAAATACAACATGTTAATCAACATAAAACACAATAATGTTTGTTATTTCATAATCAGAGTCTTATCATCCAAAACACAACACAAAACCCACATGTATGATGTTTTAGTAATCCTCACTGTGTTATTTGTGGGTTTTTGATGTGTTTTATTGTTGACATTATAATGTTTTATAACCTTTTACACTTTTTAAGAAATTTGAACTTTGTAGCAAACTCCTATCCATCTATCATATATTGTTTTATATTATATATTTATAGACAGTGGTGGAACCAGAAATTTTTTATTAGGAGGTCGCAATGAAGCTGCTTTACAGAATTTATAGTGCATATAATTATAAAGTCTTGCTATTAAAAAGAAAAGAACTGTTTTACATTTCATTAAAGTACATCAATCATTTTTTTTTACCAATCAATGTATCAAATGGTGATTATAATCTTAGGAAAAACATGACCTTTTGGTTGACATGGACCTTGGGTGAATTGCAGTCGGCCGATGTATATTTTTAAATGGTTTTTGATAATGTATAATATGTGTTGACATCCTATTGAGGATATCTCTTTTAATTGCTATACCGAGTGCTATAATCGTACTGAACCAAACCGATACTGATCCAAAACCCGCGCGCAACGCGTCGGTGCATATTACTAGTTAAGTAAACGATAGAAAAGGTTCATGAAAGATATATAACTCACTTCATTCATGATGGTTAACTTTGGCATACCTTTGACACTTCTCGAGACACAGAAAAAGTCTTAAGACTATGGGTTGTGGGGCGTGGGTTGGGGCGATGGATGGGGTTTAACGCTGACTACACCACCCCGGCTAAGCGTTGCATTTGGCGTCGTCCGCTTGGCATGGGGCGGGGCGGGGAGGGGGTGGGTGACATGACGGGCTTTGGTTGGCTAGTTCAAAGTAGCCGTTGGGGGTAGCGGCTATGCCAAGCCAGTTTTTTTTTTTAAATTACACTTTATACCTATAAATACCCAACCCCAAACCATATTTTCCCATTCTTCTTCACCCATGCCCACACCAAAAAAAAAAAACGAAAAAAAAACGAAGTTGAATCGCTTTAAAGCTTGCTTCGACCGTGTTCCTGCGGGCGACTTGATCTATGACGATCGAGTCGAAATCGCGAAGATCGAGTACAGGCACGATGAGAATACAAATTTTAAGTGGGTTCCACACTTTAATATTTATCGTACTCTTTAGTTGTTTTTTTTTAAGTAGGTTTTTTTTTTAAGATTTAATAAGTAGGTTTTTTATTTTATTTTTTGGATTGTTTTTATGTAATTTTTTTTAAATTAATATAAATTGTGTTTTTTTATATAATTGTCAACTAAAAAAACACATGGCACACAAATGCTGGCCTGGCCACGCCCTCTCGACACCATTTTTTGGGTGTGGACTGATGGAGCCCACGTCTGTCACGTTTTGAGCAATGTCCCCAATCCAAGCCTCTCCACACCCTATAGTCTAAGACTATGGGGTATGGGACTTGGGTTGGGGCGTGACCCTTGGGGCTTGGGTTTCAAGCCGGGCGTTGGGCGGCCTTGACATCCTAGCTGGCGGCCTCCTATTCGCTGACCCCGCCATGTCATAGCGGGCCATTTGAAAGTTTGAATTTTAAATTCAAACCATTTGGCCAAGCCAAGCGGTCACCCCAACCCCAACATCCCCTATAAATGTAACCCCCAACCCCACCGGCTACCCCATCCCAAACCGTTACTATCCACCGCTACCCCACCAGCTACCCACTTGATCCCACGAACCCGCTACCCCAACCCGAAGAAGATGACATCTTGGACTCACGAGGAAGAATTGGCTCTCGTCACAAGCGTCGTTTACGCTATGAAGGCTCGGCAACCCGGCCAAACACGATATTTGCCGGAAGCATTCGCAACCTACAAACATAACGTCCGACACGACCACCACAACCTCAACGCGTGCCAACATAAATGGCGTGAGCTATGGCCCAAGCTCGATCGTTTCAAGGCTTACTACGAAGCCGTTCCGAGCGGCGATTTAAGCCACGAGGACCGGGTGGCGGTGGCGAACATTGAATTTCTAGGCAAGGAGCGAAAGGCGTTCGACAAGATCGCCTTTTTGAAATTTACCTAACGCTCTAGGTTTTTTATTTTGTAATTTTTAGGTATTATGTAATTTTTAGGATTATGTAATTTTTAAAAATCTAATGAAATTTTAGGTTTTTTTTTTCTTTTTTATAAATGTTGTCTGAATTTTATAAATTTTTTCTATTTTTTTAATAATCTGCCAAGCGATGCACCCAACCCACGCCTCGCCATACCCCACGGACACGTCACTAGGCGGTGGGGGCCCCAATTCCAGGTGTCAACTCATGCCCCAACCCAAGCCCAACCCAAGCCCCATCATACCCCACGGTCTAAGGGCAGTTGAGAAGAAAAGATTTCTTGAACGTTGTGACGACAGACGTAGGGTTGTAATGTCAAAGAAAAAAGATAGAATTTTATAAGGATGTAATTATATCGAATAAAAATATTAGTTTTTTTGATTTTGAAAGTTGGGCTAACCTCATTTATTTATATGTGAAGCACATGATAGTATTCTATATTAACCCACTAACTATTACACCGTGTCATCTTATTTTTCTCTAGTTCTTTGCAACATATATAGGAAGTCAGAATAGCCCACCGGGCTGTCGCTTGCCGCCGCTCGCCTGCCGGAAAACTTCAAACATCTTTGTTTTTTTCTTTCAATTTTAATGATTTATAGAAGAAAATCAAAGGGGTCAACTGTAAGAAATTGTTTTGACTGAATACTCCGGTAACCTTATAATTTGGTCGGCCGAAGAGTTAACTGACCCCCTGACTCTCTTGTGGTTTCACCCATGTTTATAGAGTAAAATTATTGTACAAATAGGTCTTGACATAAAAATTGGCCTAACGTGAGAAGTGAAAGATTTCCTTTTTTTTTTTTGAATTTTTTCCTATCTTATTAAGCAAGTATTTTAGTTCTAGAATCTAAAAAAAATATTCATGAGTGATTATTTAATTGATGTAGTAATTATAATTACTCTACTAAAATTACATAATTACTTTCAAAGTATAAGTCACGAAATTATTATTATTATTTTTAATTTTGCAATTAAACATCATTGGAGAAGGAAAAAAATCAAAAAAAATTCCTTGTCTTCTTATGCTAAGAGTATTTCGTATATTAAGACTCATTATATTTGACCCTTACACGATATTTATGTCAAAGTTTTGAGATGTTACGAGAACACACAAAATAATAACCCTTTTTTCGAACTCATTATAGATGTCATAAAACCTGGGCGACGTCTTAATGAATTTTAATAGATTTTAAACTATTTATTATTACATATATTTAAATACTAAATTAAATGAAGGTTTTAAATAAGTATATTGTTAAATGAAGGTTTTAAAGGGGTGTTTGGGATTGCTTTTTCAACCTAATTTTTTGATTATTTTGTTTTGAAATCGCAAAAAATCTATTTGAGAGGGTGTTTGGGTTTACTTTTTGAAGTGATTATTCGATTATTGCGTTTATAAACATAAATAATCTAAAAAAGTGTTTGGATGAAAAAGTGATTACCTGCCTCCAAAACGCAGGTTTGGAGAAGCATGTACCTACATGCTTTTTCAAAACGCAGTTTTGAAAACGCAAAATCTATTTTGAAAACGCATAATCTATTTTGAAAACGCAATACCAAACACCCCCTGAATGTTTGGTAAAAAAATTAATAAAAACTGATTTTTTACGTTTTGTAGATATCAAAACGTGATAATCCAAAAGTAGGTCACCCCTTACTGCAGGAAAACGTGATAATCAGAAAACTGGTTTTTTACGTTTTTTTTTTGTCAGTTCACTTATTTATTTTTTAAAATATACATATTTGCCAAACACTCAAATAGTTGATTATCTGATTATTGTGATCATATCAAACAACATAATCAAATCCAAACACTATCTTTTACAACTCGTTTTGTTACAGCTAATTATATGATTCTAATTATTCAAAACGCATAATCTATTTTCAAAACTCAACCCCAAACACCCTCTAAATAAGTATATTGTTACTCCATTATGTTTGAATGTGTTGCTACAACAAATATAAGATCAAGCATATTGACTGGACTGGTTAAGCAAATGGGTTCAAGGGTTTCGGTTTGCCTAACGTTGATCGTGGGGTCCCCTGACGTATGCAATACGTAGGGTTGGGTCACTTTGTTATTGTTGCTTTGAATTCTGGATTGAAAAATATTCAACCCAGAATGTTTGTGTTTAATGAAAGTGTATTGTAGTGAGTGAATAATAAAACATGCAAGGAGCAAGTTCTAAAGAAAAGGGGTGAGATTAGGAATGTCCAGCTGAATGACAAGGAGCTGTCATTTATAGAGGAAGAGCTGGCCATAAGAAGAAACCTTAGACTAGTGATCCATCATTGCAGTGGAGGGTTTGCCTTTTTTATTAGGTTAAAGGTTTTGGACCTGCGGGTAAAAGAATGTATTCTCACATGTGCTACTTTTGCGGCTGAGTGGGCGAGTTCGCACGTAAAGTGAGATGTGACCTGTCACTGTCTTGTGCGTTTTGTTGTTCACGATAGTTGGTCAATTCCTAACCCTTTTAGTTTTCAACCCTTTAAGTTGTATTGCATTCTAGCCAGTATTAAGATTGAGTTACCCACGTCATCAGAAAGAATATAAAAAAACAGTATTTTACCCGTGGGCTGGGATGCGAATATTGCACTACTAACAAAATGGTGGTGGTGGTTCAAAATTGAGCCGAACGCGTTATGGAAAAAAATTCATTGATGCTATTCATAGTTCAAATCGTGCTTGGCCTATTGTTCCATATTCAAAATCTATCTCGGGAACTTAGAGCAATATAGCAAAATTAGAGAACCATTTGGCTTTTTCAAACGTTTGTCTCGGGAATCTAATAAAAGGGGAAGTGGGAAAGGGTTATAAAATTCGTTTTTAGCTCGACCCATGAGCCTCTTCGGAACCTTTAAGATCAACGTTCCCCAATCTTTTTACATTAGAAAAAAAAAAAAAACAAAGAGCGTTGTATAAAAGATTGTTTTGAGCTTGTTGATGGGGTGGTGTCTTAGAGGTAGAAGTGGAAAAGGAATTTGAATAGTGGAGAAAGAAGTGAGTTAGAAGATTGTCTTGCAATGATCGATCATTTTCAACCTTCTGACCGTGAAGACAAGTGGAAATGGCTTGGCGAGGGTAGCAATTTGTTCACGGTATCCTTTATGACGACCACTATTCTCAACACGCTAAACCCAGATAGCTCGTATGTCATTGGCTGGAATAAATTGATTCTGAAAAAAAGTGAACACATATGGGACTGGAAAGCGGGCTGAATAGGCTGCCAACCAAGTTGGAGCTCAAAAAAAGGAAAGTGGATGTCGGCCAACCAAGAGCCTCTACGGATTGCATTTTGTGCTCCGAGGGAGAGGAAACAGTTGAGCATTTATTAATTGGGGTTGGGTATGCGGCGCAGGTCTGGGCTCGCATGTTGGTGTAATATAACTCCAATTTTTGCTTTCTCCATCTCGGATTTATTCGCGGTGCACAGGTCTTTGAACTTATGTAAGCGGAAAGGAGACATTCTTTATGGCATTATTTTGTCTACTTGTTGGTGCATTTGGAAATCCAGGAACGAAAGGGTTTTTACATCTAAAGCGAATGGAGTAAACAAGGTAGTTGAAGACATCAAAGCTTGGAGCTTTCATTGGATAAAAAATAGATCTTATTGTATGGACTTAGCTTGACCGGATTGGGTTAAATGCCCACTGTAATTGTTTTGTTTCTTGTTTATTTTGTTCGGTTCCTAACGTCTTGCTAGTTTGCAATGAAAGTAGCCTAAAAAAAGCATAGCTGACTTTATATTAGGGCATGTTTGGCTAAGCTTTTTGAAACAACTTATTGACTTATTGGTTTTTTGAAAAGTCATAAGCTCCAAAATAATGTTTGGCAATGAGGGTGTATGTGAGGGGGAAAAAACCAATAAGTCAATAAGTCACGCCATACTGACTTTTCCAGAAAGACAATAAGTAAATAAGTTGTTTCAAAAAGCTTAGCCAAACATGCCCTTAATATAACGAAAAATTTACAACTAAACATCATAAAACTTAATCTGCGAAAGTTCACAATAATAACATTGTGTAACGTCATGAATTTTCATAACCTATATTAATTTACGAATTATTAACGGGTTTTGCAAGCACGAGACGGGGTATGGTTTAGACGTGACGGTTCATAGAACTGATAGGGGGTGTTATGTAATAAATGAAACTTGATTTCTTTATTTTGGGAATAAACCATGATAATGGTGATTCATTAGGGGTGTAAAGCGTAAGATGGTATATAATAATTAACATAAAACTCTACATGCCGCCCCATCTTCACATTCTGTTTGTTTATGCGATGCGATTACCAGAAGAACGGTTTTTGTGGTGTGGCCTCCAGATCGCGTTAAGCGAGGTGCCGGTTTGGGAGAGCATGGATGGTGTTAGGCGGCGATGATGGGGCAGTGTAGGAAGGTGATAAAAGACGATGATGTTTGGCGGGGTTGGTGACGGATCGTGAAGGCTAGTATTCGGCTGTGGTAGTGGTGATTGATTGAGGTTGTAGTCGTGTAGCACTGTAGCTACGACGGTGGTGTTTGGTGATGACCGTATGGCGGAGTAAGTTTTTGTTATGACAACGGAGGATGCCCATGTACACGGGTCTTGGTAGGTGACGTGATGGGGTGGAGTTGCATGGAGACCTAGGTGGTTTATCTAGTCCGATTAAGGTTAAAGGTTAAACAGTTGTAGGCGGGTTGGTTGTGATACAAAAGGCTTTATCTAGTCCGATTAAGGTTAATGAAGTTGCTGAGTTGTGAGGATTATTATGGTTCATGGTTCTTTTCTTTTGTAGTGTACGAATATGGGTTTCAACGTGCCATGAAGTTGGCATAATACATGCATGGAAGTAGATATAATGGTTTGCATGTCATCTATATGTATTACGCATGGAGTTGGGATTAATTGTATGGACTCGACAACAGAATTTGAGTTTGTTTGTGAATCAAGCTAGTTAGCAAGCACACATCTTACCAATGAGATGGTGGTCCATTGGCAAAGACAAAGCCTTTAAAACACCTAGGTTGGGAAAAGGGAAAGTCTTGGGTTCAAGTCCCACAGACGACAATGGATTAAAGAAATTAGCCGTTAAAAAAAAAAGCAAGCACACATCTTATTTATTAAGCTTGCTAGCACAGCTCTTTTATCTCTCATGAATTTATATTGCTCTCGATGATGATAAATTTGGTAAACAAGCTAGCAAGCATACTTCTTAATTGATTAAGCTTGCTAGCATACACCTCAACTATCTCTCATGTTGAAGAGGTATGGTCCCAATTCCATATACACATGGCAAGGACCACACCACTTTCCTCGTCCTACATGGCGCCTACATAAGCAAACAAATCCAGAAGGTTCTGGAAGATGTCAAGGTGACACCGAAGATTCTCCTCTAGACAAAAAGGACAACACGTGTCACCATCACTACTACAAAAACTATTTGTTTAGGCGGTGTAAATGAAGATTATGAGCGGTTTTATGACCGCCTAAACAAATGTCGCAGGAAAAAATGTTTAATTAATCTCAGCGGTTAAAAAGCCGCCCAAAATAATACAAATTCCGCCAAAAAAACATGCCAATAATTTTGTGATTTTGTGTTTTTGAGCGGTGGTTTAATATCCCAATCGCCCAAAAAAAATGCAGAGCTCAAAATAATGGCTATATGTTAGCTCAAAATAATGGGTAAGGAGAGCTCAAAATAATGGCTGATATATACACATAAAGAGAAAATAATGTGTTGGCTCAAAATAGTGGATAATGGATACACATAACTAAAACAATCAAAAACTCAGCAAACATCATAGAACCTCTTGATTACATAACTTCCAAAGTTTACAAAAGTTGTTCTAAACATAATAATCCAAAGTTCAAATAACTACCACTAACCTAGCTAACCCATCTTCCAAAGTAGTTCAAATAACTACACCAACCTAACCCAACCAACCTACACTCTTACTCTTAAAAAACCGCGTCATGATGTTTTTAACCAACATGTCGATTTCCTCTTGTGTTAGGCTTGTTGTCTGGGTCCAAATCTAAAAAGAAATCAAATAACATATATTAGTTAACCCAAAACACCAAATAAAAATAAACATAAAACCCGAATAATACAACCTTAAACTCGGATCGATAACCCCAACATACTAAAGTCAAGATAGGTAAATTCTAAAAGTAATACTTAAATTGTTTGGAAAACGAAATCGCTTCTTTAAAACAAACTGGACCATAAACCAAATCACCATGAACCCACACTCCCAAGACCCGTCTTGTTGCTTACACTGCATTAAATTTAAAAGAAAAAATCAATTACTAAAATAATCACTTAATTGTATAACATAAGAGTTAATAATACTGATAACATACTTGAACCATGGTCCATGTAAGTCCACTTCCAAAAGAAGATTCTATTGCTCTCGAAAGAGGATAACCATCTTTATTCTTGTTGGCCTTAACCGAAGTCGAATCCAAAATCCAAACACTTCGTTCATTCGGAGAAACGATAAACAAAACCCAATGGCCGCTAGAAAAAAGAAAGGTATAAAAAAAGTAGTGTAATAAAATAAAGAAAATTAACTTGAATACACTAAAAACAATAACATATATATTACCTATAAAAAAAGGGTGCAAGAAAATATTTTGTGCCCTTTTTAAGTTTGTAGACACTTAACAAGTGTTCTTTGACACTTGCAAAATTTTCCTCGCACTCTTTTCCAGTTATTTTGTGGATATTGAAGTAGGCAACTTTAGGGTCTTCTTGAGCTATTTTATAAAATACTATGTTATACAAATATCTGATATCAAACAAGAAAAAAATTACAAGGTTAAAAATTCAGCTGTGTTAAAAAATAAATTTATTGTACGAAATAAAAATAATAAGAAAAAACTTACATTTGACACCAATGCAAAAAGCTAGCCTCAAGCAACCCGTTCGCCAAAAACTGTAACATCCCCTCATATTCGATGGATTCAACTTCGATATCAAACGAAATCTTGGGGTACATCTCCTTAGGCAGATTAATCTCAATGCTCATCTTTCCATTAAAGAGATCCTTTAATCGTGCAGCCCATAACCTAATATTTTCAGGCCGCTCATTTTCTATCTTCAACAAGGCATTTTGTATTTTTTGTTCAGCCGTTGACAACTTTGGAGCGGGAGGTTCTTCATCGAACTACATAATTAAACAAACGCTTTTAAGAGTATATACACACACATACACACACACATATAACATGTTCGAGTTGTTGATTACCATCGCATCGAGTCGTTCCGACATGTGTACATCATGTTGATCGGGAAAAAATACGCCAGAAACAAACTACATTAATTGAAAAACTAATTATTTGTGCATTGTTTATATATATATATATATATATATAAGAATTTTAGTTGTTGATTACCTTGTCATCAAAATTTTCTACAGTAGTCGGATCAATATGATAATGTTGAGTTTGATTTAGTTCATCAGGTTGCTCAAACTACAACAAACGAAATTGTTGCAATATAAAATAAAATTAATATAAAATATATATTTCCCGGACCAAAGTAACCAAACCACTAACCTGTGGCTCATAACATGTGATGTCCTCCAATTGTTGTGTCAAGTCTTGGTTTTGGGGAGTTGTCTCTGTGTTCAAAAGCTACAATTTAACAAAACATACATTATTTTATTTCATTTGTCAAATATGTGAGAATCATATGATTGTATTAGGAGCCCATCCATCAGATGGGTAAAAATCTCTAGTCACCTACAATCTTTTTTAATGGCTAATGACTTTTAATTATACTAAAAATAGTCTTTTAGTATTTTCTAACATTTCTCATTTACCATCTCATCTGCTATTACATTTACAATCACAATCAGACCTTTGAATTACCCTTAAAACCTAATTCCAAACAAAAACTTCTAAAATCGCTAAAAGACTCGTGACAATAAATATCATATATGTATACATACATATTATGCATAAAAACATAAAATACATCAACAACAAAGATAATAAGAAACAAAAGTTCATACCTTTAACCTCTTGATTTGATATAATGAAGAATAAAAGCTAGAATAATTTAATTTTTATCTACAATCAAATAACAACAAATAATTAACTAATACATATTGATCAAACAATTAATATATGTATATACAAGAATACATATGATATATACCCGTTATTTGAATAGAATGGAGAGTGAATTGAATTGAAGAAACAGAGGCTAGCCTAGGGTTTCAGAGAGAAAAAAATAATTAAAGAGATGGGATTTTCGTAGAGATTTTTAAATATGATAAAACCCTTTATTTATTTGAGCTAGGTTGTTAATGCTCGCACCAAAAAACCTATTTTTTTGAGCTAAAATTTGTAATAGCTCAAAAAAATCATTTTTTGAGCCATATAGCTAAAAAAAAAACGTAGGTGTAAGTTTATTGTGATGATTTTTGGGCGGTTTATGTGTCTAACCGCCTAAATTAATAATTTTTTAGCTCAGAAAAATCATAATTTGTACTAGTGCATTAATCGGACGCCATGTAGACCTGCGACACGACCTGGGGGGCAGACCGACAGCTGCAGTACGAATTCTCCTGAATGGGCAAATAACGGCGCGCCACGTGTACCACTATCCTGACCACAGCAGAGGAGACCAAGAGGATATTCTTCTTGGTCGGACAACTGGCGCCCAATAGCAGCTGGCAAGGTCTCTCCTCCCTCTTTCACCCTCCGCCTATAAATAGGACCCTTCATCATTCAGGTTAAACATTCGATTCTCCTTCATTTCACCTATAACACACACTATTTTCTCCTCTGAGCAGTACTTATTCTCACGCCGGAGCCTGGTTAAGAGAGAAACCCCCCATATTCCCCTCTTAACGAGCTAACGGTGTTACTGTTTTGCAGGATCTCAGTCCCAGGCGAGTAGAGAAGGAGATTGAACCCACATAAGAGACGACCCAGCTAGTTAACCATCGGTGTTAACCAGTGTTTCATCATTGGCGCCCACCGCATCTTTTGCAAACCATTTTCATCTTTTTTTCTTCAAAAACACTCTCCAAATGACTGAGTCAAACCCTCCTCCTCACATGGACGGAGAAAACTCTTCCTTTGAGCTGCTTACGGACCCCGCGCACGTCCCAAGGCACTAAAGGAACGAGCCCGTCAGAGAAGGGCAAGCGAACAATGAAATACCCGATATTTTTTGAAGCACTTCCAGGGTCATCCACCAAACCACAAACGGAGCCCATTTCCAAACACCACCCGGGGTAATCAACCAGTTAGCTCCAGAAGCCCAAACGCCAAGCCATAGACCTGGACCTTCAGCTCCATCGGCTCAGATGCAGATGAACTTCTCAGCACTTTTGGGGTTACCTGAGGGAGAAACGCTGGCTTCCTGGTATGGCAAGCAAACAACATCTCTGAACCTTGTCTATGCGCAACTAAGCGCACAACAAGCATTACTCCAAGCGCAAGCTAATCAATCCGCTTTTATTACTCCACCACAAAAAGCACCAAGCGCTCATATCCCTCTACAGACACACGCGCGAAGCCAACAACAAGAGAAAATACCCAGCATAAGAAGACAAAGTGCGCACGAGACGCGCGATACATATGGTGAAACCGAAAGCAACTATGTGCAGAATACTCACCAACAAAAGAGATCAGTACACAGCCGTCTTGGTCCGCGCAACATAAATGACGAATGGAACAGTTACAACGAAGACGACGACACGACGTATAAGCAAGAAAACACAGTCTTCAGCAGATTACCACCAAACCACGAAGCGTACAAACCCCACAAGCGCGCGGGATACAATTCAAATGCAGAACATGATTATTCGCTAAGCTATCGCCTAGAAGGCATAGCTGAAAAGTCAAAGTTTATCAGGGAGATCGCAACAGCTGATATCGACAAGACAAAACTGCCACACAATGTGGGCAAGTACAATGGCTTAACTGATCCCGATGATCACCTCCAAGTTTTCAACGGTGCGGGATTAACAGGTGGTTGGACATTACCAACTTGGTGTCATCTTTTCGCGCAAACCTTCGTCAGCGCGGCTTGCGTCTGGTTTGACAGTCTGCCCGAAGGAAGAATCAAATCCTGGATGGATTTTAGAGATAAGTTTCTCGCACATTTCTCCGAACAACGCAGGCACACCAGAGACCCAGCAGATTGCCTGAATATCTGGAGGAAAGATCATGAAAGCATAGAAGACTTCATCACTAGATATAATAAAGAATGCCTGGAAATCGGGGATGTAGGGGAGAAGATGATGCGCGCACACTTCATGAGGGCTGTAAAATGCGATGACTTGATCAAAAGTTTAAAAGGAAGAGATGGAGGCCCCAAAGATTGGGACACTTTCATCGAGGCAGCAAAGACAATTGCGAGAACTGATAAACAATTGACCGGCGATGATAGCCATCAATACAACTATAGCCAGCATGACCGACGCAACAAGAAAGGCAAAGGCCAGTCATGGAAGGCATCTGGCTACAGAGAAAGAAGTCCGCTAAAAGAAGACGCATGAGCTACGATCAATCAAATCAGTCATCGCAAAGAGGTTAAGAAAGAAAACAGAGAAAAGTAGTGGACACTTCTGACAAAAACCCCTTCCGAGGTCCTGTCAACCGAGAACCACCAGTTCAAACCTCCTCTACAGATGCGAAACAAAAAAGGGCCAAGACCCAAATCTTTTTTGCGAGTTCCACAAAGATACAAGTCATTTGACCGACGACTGTTTTAGTCTGAGGCAAGAAATAGAAAGAGCTTTGAAGGACGGCAAGCTCACCCATCTGGTTAAAGGAGGAAAACGTGATAATCGCCAAATTCAAAGAAGGGAAGAAGGCCCAGACAACAAAAAGCTTCGAAAGCTAGAAACTCACATGATCCAAGGGGGTCAAAGAAGATCATGGAAGAACTACAACAAGCGCACCCAAGACTATTCTTGGCACGAAAGACAAGTCGTCTTCCCTGTGGTACGAGGAGGTCCAAGAGAACGAAGACCTATAGTCATTCCTGGTGTGTTCGACCATTACCAGACTGACTACATTTTTATAGATCCAGGGAGCACCGCAGATATCATCTACGAACAGTGGTTTAATCAATTAGACCAAGAGGATAAAGCGCGCCTAGAACCAGTGGATTACCCACTCACTGGTTTCTGCAACGAGGCCGTTTTCCCTCTTGGCCATATATCGTTCCCGGTGCTGCTCTCAGATGGAAAGAACTCAAGAACGGAAGAAGTCACATTCATGGTCTTACCTGCAAACTCGAGGCATGACATCCTGTTGGGTAGAGAATCGCAAGGAGATTTTAGTATGATTTGCTCAGGGCCACATTCAGCTGTCGGTTTCCTGACAGAAACAGGAATAACAATAATTTATGTAAGCAAAGAGGTCCTCGCGACCGATGAAATCAGACCAGCAAAAACAAGCAAATCCACACCGCTCACAGAACCCGAAAAATGGATACTGAACAACAAATATCCAGAGCAAACTGTCACCTTGGGCCCAACAATGTCAGATCTCACGAGCGTGGCACTAAAGAAGTTGTTATTCAAGAACATGGACATGTTTGCCTGGACACCCGCTGACATGGTCGGCGTCCCAAGGCACATAGCAGAACACAGGCTGAATATTTCTGAAAACGCCAAACCAGTTGTACATACGAAACATTATCTGGGAGACATAAAGCACGATGCCATGCAGGAACAGATCACAGAATTACTAAACGCTGGTATCATTAGAGAAGTTCGTTATCAAACCTGGGTAGCCAGCCCAGTGATGGTCCCTAAAGGAAACGGTGGTTGGAGAATGTGCGTGGATTATAAAGATTTGAACAAAGCATGCCCGCGCGATTGTTATGCTTTACCAGAGATTGACGAGAAAATAGATTCATTGGCGTCTTTCAGATGGAAATGTTTCCTCGATTGTTATAAAGGATACCATCAGGTGCAGATGGCTATCCAGGATGAAGACAAAACTGCATTTCGCACACCAACAGGGTTGTATTGTTATACAAAAATTCCCTTTGGACTAAAGAATGCAGGCGCAACTTATCAGAGATTGATGAACGAGACATTCAGCGACGCCATCGCTATATTAAACTGAATCCAGCGAAATGTTCCTTCGGGATGGAAGAAGGGAAGTTTATGGGTTTCATCGTCACCAAGGAAGGGTTCAAGGTCAATCCGAAAAAAGTGCAAGCGATAGAGCGGATGCCTTCACCATCAACGATAAAAGAAATGCAGAAGTTGGCCGGACGGTTAGCAGCACTCAACCGTTTTCTTGCCAATCACGCAGCAAAGTTTTTTCCATTTATCAAAACCCTCCGCAACTGCGTAAAGAAGAACCAATTCCAATGGACTCCGGAAGCTGAGCATGCATTCCGAGAAATGAAAGACTGTCTCATACGATTGCCAACGCTGACTGCACCAATGAAAGGTGAATCGCTGGTCATGTACTTGTCAGCATCAGAAAAGGCGGTAGGAGCAGTCCTACTGGTTGGCCGAAAAGGCATGGAAACGCCAGTGTATTACGTATCTCGCACCTTGAATGACCTAGAAACAAGATATGCCATAATGGAAAAGCTGGTCCTTGCATTGATTCACGCTTCCAGACGATTACCCAGATATTTCGCTAACCATGTTATTCATATTCTGACAAATTACAACATTGGTAACATCCTCACAAAACCCGAGATATCTGGAAGATTAGCAAAGTGGGCCATAGAGCTGGGAGGCCACAACGTGGTTTTTAGACCAAGGCCAGCAATCAAAGGCCAGGTGTTGGCTGATTTCCTGACAGAGGTGACAGATGACAAAGACAGAGAATGCAAGGCAATGTAGAAGGCCGAAAAGCAACATTCAGAAGAACCATGGCTGCTATATACGGATGGCGCATCTAACGAAGATGGTGCATGCGCAGGACTTAGGTTGGTAAGTCTAGAGAAACATGAATTCACATACGCCATCCGGTTGGACTTCAAGAGCACAAATAACGAGGCCGAGTATGAAGCTTTTCTGGCCGGGTTGCGGTTAGCAATCAAAATGGGAGTCAAACACATAGAAGCACATGTAGACTCCATGCTCGTAGCAGAACAGATCAATGGTCAGTACGACGCCAAAGGAGACGTCATGTCATCGTACCTAGAGCAAGCAAGGACTCTGCTTCAAAGCTTTAATTCTTACAAGGTGCATCACATCAACAGGAGCGAGAACAAGCCAACAGATACACTAAGCAAACTCGCATCAACCAGCTTCCAGCATCTAGCCAAAGACGTGCACATTGAAGTTCTAAGCAACCCATTGGTACCATTAAGGCAAGTAAATGTCATCCAACTTGGGGCGACATCCTGGATGACTCCGATTATCATGTATCTCCAGTCCGGAATACTGCCAGAAAACAAAGCTAAAGCAAGAAAGATACAATACAAGTCTGAACATTACCAAATGTCTGATGGCATTATGTATAGGAAGTCGTACCTCAGACCGTTACTGCGATGTGTAGACCCAGAAGATGCTAATTATTTGATTCGCGAAGTACATGAGGGCATTTGTGGCATCCATGCCGGACCAATAATGGTGGTAGCAAAAGTAATAAACGCAGGTTACTATTGGCCAGGGATGCACCTGGATGCATTCAAGGTCCTGAGGAAAATGCAGTGGTTGTTAGAGGCACGCTCCAAAAACAATGCGCCCAAAAAATGAACTGGTCCCCGTAACAACGGCATGGCCGTTCCAGCAGTGGACAATAGATATGGTTGGTCCCTTTCCGGAAGCTCTAGGAGCAGTGAAGTTTATCATAGTCGCAGTAGACTATTTCACAAAATGGGTGGAAGCAAAGGCGCTAGCATCAACCACATCTACAGTAGTGCGAAGATTCATCTGGGAGTAAATAATTTGCCGTTTCGGGCTACCTTTGAGAATCATAACCGACAACAGAACAAACTTCGCTGCTGAAGACCTCCAAAACTGGTTTAAAGAGCTGAATATCGAACATACCTTTTCCTCGGTGGCACACCCACAAGGAAATGGTCAAGTTGAATCAGTAAACAAAAGTATCGTGGACGGTATCAAAGCGAGGCTCAGAACACAGCGAAGAGGATGGGTTGACGAGTTGCCCAGCATACTGTGGGCCCATAGGACTATGCCGAAAACAAGCAACGGCGAAACACCGTTCTGTTTAGTTTATGGGTCCAAAGCCGTAATACCCACAAAGATCGGTCTGCTATCTCCAAGGATGTTGTCAATGAATGCCGTCAACAATGAAGAGGAAAGAAGGTTGGATCTAGACCTTCTAGAAGAAAGAAGAGAGATGGCAGCAATCAACGAGGCAAAATACAAAACCAAACTGGAAAAATATTACAACAGTAAGGTTAAAATCTGCACATTCAACCCCGGAGACTATGTCTTGAGAGACAACGAGGCGTCCAACGCCGAAAGACCGGGAAAACTGGCCCAAAGTGGGAGGGACCTTACGTCATAGATGAAGTCCTCGGGAAAGGAGCGTACAAGTTGCGCACGCTCGAAAACAAAGAAGTCCCCAGGACTTGGAATGCTCAGCAATTAAGGAAATGTTATATGTAAAAGGCCATGGTTTTATCTTTACCTGTAATGAATGGGCTATGCGCCCAACACAGTAGACCTTAATACAAGAAGTGTTGGTTATCTTATTTTCTGTGAATTTTTGTTACAACTGCATATATTACTTCGGGCATACACGAAAACACCAACGGATGAGACACAGGAAACGTTGTAGACCTCCAAGGCTCGTCACGGCTAAGTGCACAGCCAGGTCAAGTACACACAACCAAAGCCTGTCAAGCCAAGTGCCACTTCGTACCCACCTACACACGAAAACATCGTACGCATGGTAAAACAAACATTGTAAGACCTCCAAGGCTGAGCACGGCCGAGTCAACACAGTAACTTGCAAAACGATCACTTCGTATACACGAATAAAACTACGTGCTTAAGGACAGAACAAATGTTGTAAAGTTTTCCAAGCATAACGCAATACAGCGCAAAGCTAGGATGATTAACACAGTTTAACCTGTCACAACCATCATTCATTCATGATACCTAATCAAAGTAATTACACATGCACGTATTGTAACGGAAATAAAATTCACAAGCTAATAACCTGTCATCGACATCATATATATATCAAAATATTCCAACATATAAAACAAACCACAAGATCAGTCAAGGAGAATTGTTCAGGAATACGAAAAGTAGAGTAATTGTTCGAAAAATTAAAAGGCTCACAGGCCTATACGAGGCATGCAAGCCGGAAATAATCAGTCATGGTGGCTAGGTCCCGCATCCCCGCCTTCAGGATCGTGATCCCTAAGAGCCTTCTTTAGAACTTCAACGGCATTGGCCTTCCGAGACACCTTCTCAACAGCCTTAACAACGCCAAACTCAATAAACTCATACTCTCGGCGCTTGGCGGTATAGGCAGCAGTACAATCTTGTTTGTATAACTCAAAGTGATAGTCTTTCTCATTGTTCACAATTGCTGCCCTACCTTCGCCATAGCCATCTTTTCGTCCACTATTATATGCAGCCTGACCTAACTCAAACATATATTTGGCAAGTTCTTCGGATTTAACAATACGTTCCAAAATCCGCAAAAAGCGATATATATTTGTGGAAAAAATAAACGGAAGCAGATAAAAGCAAACAAACAAAGGAGACAATACCAGGGGAACTGCACGCACAAGTAACTACTTGCAATCACAGCAGTCTCCTCAGCCAGGATTTCAGAAGCTTTGCTCTCCGCAACTTTCTCAGAAGCAACTTTCTCCAACTTGGCTATACGCTGAAGATACTCGTTTTCTCTCTTCTAGTGCGAAGCATGCTCCTGCTCAGCCTCTTCGCTTATCTTAGTTTTTTCTCCTTTCAACTTCTCAGTGGCATCGCGAGCGGTTTGCATTTCCTGGTTGGTTCGTTCGCAAGCAGCCTCCCATTCTTTCTGCTTGTTAACGTTAAACTGCTTTTCCTTAGCAAGTTTGTCTTCGGCGTCAGCAACCCTCCATGCCAAACCTTTCTTTTCAGCATTAAATTTTTCCTTCTCTTCAGCAAACTCCTTCTTAGCAGCCTCGAATTCTAATGTATCCTCCCCCATCAACTGCCATTCTCTCACAATCTATTGGGAGGTAGCATAAAAATTAACCCCACCATGGATATAATCATCCAAGAGATCCATCCGATGGCGTCTTTTCTAAAACAGTCTTTCAGCCAGGGGAAGAGATAAAGAAAAGAACTCACGGCAGTTGTTAACATCTTTCATCCATGAACCCTGAGTCAAGTTCCGCTGAGGAGCATGTGGGAGATCGGCACATGCAGGATTGTGGGTATCCCAGGACCCACCTTGAACATATTCATACTCTGGACTCTGGCGAACTCCAGATGTACCACCCCCTCTAGAACCTGGTAGACGTTTCGTATGAATGGTGTGACGAGTAGTAGCCTCACTTGATTCCACCTCAGCATCATCACCACCACTAACATCCTCATCACCAGCAGCACCACCCTCTCCAACCTGCTCAACTTCCACATCATCCTCTTTCCTCTTTCCACCCAGATCAGCGCGTGGAGGAGACAGGTGAAAGGTTATAGAAGGGGGAGAGGTAGGAGGTGTAATCTTGGAAACATCTACCTTACGAACGCCCTTGCCTGGTTTAAGACCTGTTAACGGTCAGGCATAATAATCAAAAGCAAGAAGGAAATGCAAAGAACAAGACATATACAAACAGAAAAAATCATACCTCGGGAACCAGAAGCTGACTTATACATCTTCTCCAGAAGGTTACCAGTTTTTGCACTAAAAACACCCAGGTCAACCTCCGACTCCGAAGGGGCAGTAGTAGTCTCTTTCTGAATCTTGGATTTTTTCGCCGCAAGCGCAGCAGCAGCCTGCTCATTAAGTTCTTTCTTCTTGTCATCTAAAGCTTTCTTCTTTTTCACTATTTCTGTCAGCGTGGCATCATCATCCGGATCACGCTCAGCACGCTTATGTCCTGCGTCTAAACCAGAGAGCGTGTCAGATACGACAACATAGTCCAGGAAAGTGAGGTTAGAAGGTCGCTTACGAGGTGCCTCAGAGACAGGTTCCTCAACCTGTTCCTTCTCAGATTTATCATCTTTTCTCTTCTTCTTGGTTTCCAACTGTTCGGCAGTGTCAACCGGAGTTTCAACATCGTCAACAGCAGGCTCATTCACCGGCTCATTCACAGTCCCTTGTGCAGGACCTACACGCGTGGAATGATGGATTAGATCCGGGTGAGACTCATCAGACTCCCACTCGAAAGGATGATAACACCCCCCTCGAGTAGGAAAAGGATCAACGTCGAAATCATCATCAATATCACCACCATCGTCTTCACCTAAAACAACATTGGCATACGCAGCCATGCTTTCACTGGTAGGATGTAAGAAGTTATTCCGTATTTGATCAAGCCACAAAGGCCGTCCTTCAGGTAGTATAGCCACAACCATGGCACCACCGGCCTTAGGGTCAAAAACGTTCATCAAACTATATCCTGCTGCAAAACACAAGGAAATATGAAGAGACACATAACACGAACAACGGACAAATCAAAGAATCAATAATAATGATACCTTTTCCTTGATATCCATAAATCAGAAAACCTCTAGGGTTGGGAGAAGACCATAGCATACTCATCCCCGCAGCCACCAACGCCCTCTCCTCAAGTTGAATGATCGGAGAAACCTTCTGAGTCAGAACTTTATACCATTCCTGCTCAGCAAAATCCCTTGAAACATCTACACGTGGAACCCCTTCACTCTCAGCCCAATAATGCATATCAATAGGGATAACTCCACGGCGAATATAGACAAACTTCTGTTTCCAGTCATGAAGACTTTTTGGTGGATGATTGCTGCAAGGTTTAACACCACTGGGACGAGAATTAAAGGAGTAAAAACCGCCTGTGTAACTGACGAAATAGAAAACATTGAACTTTTCAAAAGTCGGCTCAACACGGTTAGCCCTGCATATAAACTCGAAATGGGTAACCCGAGGCAAACCCAAAGCACTTATTTGAGAGATATGGAAGCCATAACCAGTAAGAACTTCTCCAATAAACTTCGACATAGGCAGACGGAAGTTTCCTTCTCGGAAAAAATCGGCATACAATGCCATATATCCCGGTGGAGCATCCAATGCGGTAGACTTAAGGGTCGGGAACTGAACACCCCAGTCGGATCAAAAACCAAGGTCTTGAGTGAGAGCCTGGAGTTCTTCCTCCCTCCAGTTTATCTCCGCCTGATCCGGGCCAGGAGGATTCCTTGGTTTATATTTTCTCTTCCTGGAGGTGGACTTCGCACCGGTAGACATGATTTTGGAAGATAGAAGAAAATATTTGGAGATGAGGAAGAAGAGATATGCGGAAGAAGAGGAGAGAAAAAAGGAGTTTGAATTTTGAAAGTGGAGGAAGAAATGGTAAACGCCATCTATTTATACCCATCGCATTTAATGCGATGGGTAATAGACCGTCAGGAAGGCAGAGGGATGACCAACAAAGAGCCGACACGTCAGGAGAGAGAGTAACCGTCACCTCGGTTTCACGGCGCGTGGCGACCACGCGCCTGACAGACGGCGAAAAAGTCTCTGATAGTTCTGAAAAACCAACTTTTCACCTCCGAAAAGACAGCCACCTCAGACGGAACATCAGTCATGTCAGTTGTCCTAATCAACACAGAGAAACTCCCCTTAGAAGAAACCGCCAAAATGTAAAGTTGCCACCATGCGCCGTACGCCCTTTTGGCTCACCTTTGCAAGGCTGCCACAATGCGTAGCACGCCGTTTTGGCTCAACTTTGCAAGGCTACCACAATGCGCCGCATGCCGTTTTGGCTCAACTTTGCAAGGCTACCACCACGCATCGTACGCCCTTTTGGCTCAACTTTGCAAGGCTGCCACAATGCGCCACACGCCGTTTTGGCTCAACTTTGCAAGACTGCCATCATGCGCCGCGCGCCGTTTTGGCTCAACTTTGCAAGGCCGCCGTCACGCGCCGTGCGCCATTTTGACCCAGCTTCGCAAAGCTATCACCATGCGCCTCACAAAGACAAACAAAGAAGACCACTACCCTTATAAGTCCAGAATCCCTCCAAGACGATCAACTCAACTAGAAGGCACGCTGGACTGGGGGGACTTGAAGAGGTATGGTCCCAATTCCATGAACACATGGCAAGGACCACACCACTTTCCTCGTCCTACATGGCGCCTACATCAGTAAACAAATCCAGAAGCTTCTGGAAGACGTCAAGGTGACACCGAAGATGCTCCTCCAGACAAAAAGGACAACACGTGACCATTAATCGGAAGCCATGTAGACATGCGACACAACCTGGGGGCAAACCGACAGCTGCAGTATGAATTCTCCTGAATGGGTAAATAACGGCGTGCCACATGTACCACTATCCTGACCACAACAGAGGAGACGAAGAGGATATTCTCCTTGGTCGGACAGCTGGCGCCCAATAGCAGCTGGCAAGGTCTCTCCTCCCTCTTTCACCCTTCGGGTATAAATAGGACGCTTCATCATTCAGGTTAAACATTCGATTCTCCTTCATTTCACCTATAAGACACACTATTTTCTCCTCTGAGCAGTACTTATTCTCACGCCGGAGCTTGGTTAAGAGGGACACCCCCATATTCCCCTCTTAACGAGCTAACGGTGTTACTGTTTTGCAGGATCTCAGTCCCAGGCGAGTAGAGAAGGAGATTGAACCCACATAAGAGACGACCCAGCTAGTTAACCATCGGTGTTAACCAGTGTTTCATCACCTGTTTATCATGATTCTTAGTTGTTGGATATTGGAGTTCTCATTAGGATTGGTTTAGTGGGAAACTAGTGAAGCATGGGAGCATGCCTTGGGTTTTGTTTGGATTTAACGGGAGAATATTAATGCATGGAGGGTTGTGTTTTGCTTGGGAGTGATCATGAACGTGGCAGGAAGGGTGACAGCCAAAAGCGTTGTTGATGTTGAGAAGTTGAAGGCGTGATGGTGATATCTTGATTATAATAGACCTGGCAAACGGGTCGGGTTGGGTCGGGTCATAGGTCAAAATGGGCTCGGGTCAAAACGGGTTCAGGTCAGAACAGGTTTCGGGTTGGAACGAGTTTCAGGCAGGGTTGGTTAAAAATGTTTTTTAAAGAGATTGTACATCAAGGGGCAATTTTGTTCGGTTCGAAACGGTACTGGTCGAAACGGTACGGGTTGAAACGGTTCGGTATGATCTTCGACCTGAGATGGTACGTCGCAAGCTGAATTGGGCCCGGGTGTTATCCTTCTTGTATAAGTGCTTTTGTCAAAATTTGTTAGTGCATTAATTCCTTTGAATTCTATGGCTGCAACATCATAAGCATGAGCAGCCTCCTCTTGAGTTCTTGAAAAGAAAAACGTTTACGTCTGATTATTTATTGATTTCTTTTTTTGGAACCCATTAAAAGAAACGTACGAAAACAGAACAAAAACTGCAAATGATAGTTTATATCAGAATTTTGTTCGGTTCGAAACGGTTTAGTTCGAAACGGTACGGGTTGAAATGGTTCGGTTCGAAATGGTACTGATCGAAACGGTATGCGTCGAAACGGTTCGGGTCAAAATGGTACGGGTCAAAATGGTTCACGTCGAAACGGTTCACCCGTTACGATCCAAAACCCGTCCCGTGCAGAAACCCATGTCGGCCCGAAACCTAACCCGAACCGATCCCGTTCCGATCCAAAACCTGCGTCATGCCGAAACCTGTCTCGGCCCGAAACTCAATTTAAACTGAACCCGTTCCGATCCAAAACTCATTTCGTGCCGTAACCCGTCTCGTGCGGATACTTATGCCGGCTCGAAACCCATTCCGATCCGAAACCTGCCCCGTTTCTTTAAGACACTAACCTACATCGACCCATTTCTTTAATGTTGTCGACACGCTTTGACCCAAAAATAACAAGATGGAATTTCAAGTGACCCATTTAGTTAAAATATCTTACCCAAACCAACCCATATAATTTTAGAAGCAACCCAAATTGACCCACTTGGAAGGCTTTGGGTCAAGATTGCCCCCTCTAATTATAATGATATAGGATAGCCATGGTAGAATTAGCAGAAAGACTCGTTCAAGTTCGTGTTTATTCATGTGTCTTCTGCTTAGTAGCTCAGGGAAGGATGACTTCGCAACCGGTGAGTTCTAATCCCTTTTTATTAAATATTTTTGGGGCTAGCATATATGCTTTTCACGTATTTTCATATGTGTCATGAGTTTTAATAAATTAACGAGTTTTGCGATTAAAATGTTTTACAAACGTAATTCCCTTAGTTAATGGGTTTTATGACGTATTGGTTAATCAGGCTTTATTAGTCCTGTGTAGGCATGTGGCGTTTTTATTAGTGAGGTCAAGGTCATAGAGGTATGGGGCGTGGTAGGTGTCGATATTAAAAGCACGACTTGTGTTGTGTGAAATTTTAATTGGTAATTTTATCATAGGTTTCAAACCTTGGTGGTAGCGGGAATGTGAAGGTAGTAGTTGTTGGGTGATTGACGTGCTTTAGACCTTGTATGTGTCTCTATTTGCTTTATGTGAATTAGTATCCTTGAGGAGCTTGATGCAGATTACTCGTGATGGTGGCGTTACCTTCGGGATGGCGTCAGGTCATGAGATGCAGGTTACTTGTGATGGCGACGTTACCTTCGGGGTGGCGTCAGGTCATGAGATGTGGGTTACTTGTGATGACTGCGTTACCTTCGGAGTGGCGTCAGGTCATGAGAAACACCCTTGAGGTGTTTAAATGATTAGCCCTAATGGTAACGACGAACCCTTCAGGGTTAATATGCGGGTGACGGACTCTTCTGGGTCAAATTGGAAGTGATGAAACCCTGACGAGGGTGCCCTAACAACGGCAATGATGATAGCCTTCGGGCAACAATTGATGTGTTAAGTTCCCACCTTCTGTGCTTATGTCAAACCCTGACTTTTGCGGAAGCGTGTGCGTGTGCGTGTGACTTGATCAGTTTTCATTGCAATCGATCATAACAAACAACTACATGCATAAAATTAAGAGATGTTCATCCATACATAGTTTTAAACATTACAAAAACAAATTGTCCAAATTCCCAATCAACACGAGTTTTAAGTTAAGGTTACAACCCAACATAAGTTTTAAAGTTCCATAAAAGGACTTGTTCTAACAAAAGTTAAACTTCACGAGGCTTTGCGTCCTATATCTCATCGAAGATGGGATATACAAACCAAATCCTCTAAAAATATGGATGACATATAGACTTGAAAACCCAAAAACTTGTAGATAATGCCGCACCAAGATCCCTTCATCTTCCTGAAATACATGTAAATTTGAAAATTCAACAAAAGTTGAGCGAGTTCATGCGTTTTATGTGTATGCGCATCAAATGAGTCTCAAAAACATTTGAAAGTTTAGTTGTAAGTAGGTATGTAAGCGTCTATGAACATATCATTAATGTTTTGCAAGGACATTAATTATGTGACGACATAGGAAGTACTCACCCCGAATAGACGATTTTAAGTGTCGAATCACCTCGACTGTGTCGAATCACCTCGACAGGAACACAACAACACTCTAAGTGGTCACGCATGGACCGTGAGTGGGGATCGCCCATACCCATTAGATCTAACCTTTGTTCCGTGGTCCTTAAAAGGATTAATGGCACTTCAGTTTCAGCCTATGATCACATGATCTAATAGTTCATTCCTTAGCTAAATCATACCCAAGTTGACATGTATTTCACCCACGATAGTTATAAATCCGAAAACAGTTAAGAGAAAAGGGGGACATGAACTCACAAGTTTGCGTCAGCTGCCTCGTGTACTCAAAGTCTCCCCACACGTCCTACCACTAACTACGCACGTGCTATGTTTTATTAGACGTTTAGGTCGTTTAGTTATCTATTAAGACTTATTTTGTAATTTTTTGTATACTTTGAGATACACGCTTGGTGTATGTTTTAGATATAATTATATAATTCCAAATTATATAAATATTTGTTAAAATAAGGATATTTTAACTTAAATTATTTCCATACAATTATTTGGAATATGGTTAAAAATAATATATTTTTAACTCGTTTGGCACACGGTTCTTATATATGTATTTCTAAGTATAGGTATACTTGTATTTGCGTATTTTACCAAGTGTCGTTAGTGTATGTCGGTATGTGTTTATACGTATAGGAATACGCATTTTCTTGTATTTAATTTATTAAGCATTTTATACTTAATTTATGTGTAATTTTCTGGAATATTATTTTTGTACAATTAAAATCAACAACTTTATATTCTTAAAATATACATATTTTAAGAGTTTGTACAATTAAAATCAACAACTTTATATTCTTAAAATATACATATTTTAAGAGTATTTTATAGAAAAATGTCTAAGCTTTTATTTGAGAAAAATATGTATACTTCCACATATATCTTAAAAATAACATATTTTTAAGATTAAAGTTAGAAAAATATATATTTTAGTTTTCATCAAAATAATATATTTTTGAGTTGTTTATGAAAATATATATTTTCCTCCACTAAAAAAAATAATATATTTCTAATTTGACAAAATATGATATATTTTATAATAGTTGTAAAATCCATACTTTGCCGTTTCTTTGGTTTCAAAAATACCGTTTATCACATTTGTCAAAATACGAATTTATTTCCGGAATATATATATATATATATATATATATATATATATATAGTAGGAGTTCTGCGGAAAATGTGTTTTTCCTAGAAAGTCTAGGAAGCGATCTGGGCCATCCGATTGGTGTTTTTAATGGCTTAGATCAAATGGATGGCATTTTCGTAATATTTGAGTTATATAATTAGAGACTTTTAATATAGTGAGGGTATTTTGGTAATTGGAAGTGTTTTAAGGACGAAGACACTGGGTTGTGTTGAAGACGAAGACACCTACAGTGTGTCCAGCAATCTGCTTGCTGTTAAAACACAATGTCAATATATATGCTTGTTGTTAAAACACAGTGTCAAGAATCCTCCAGCAATCTGCTTGCTGTTAAAACACAGTGTCAAGAATCCTCCAGCAATCCGCTTGCTCTTAAAACACAGCGTAAAGAAATCTGCTTGCTGTTAAAACACAGTGTCAAGGAAATCTGCTTGCTGTTAAAACACAATGTTAAGAAATCTGTTTGCTGTTAAAACACAGTGTCAAGAATCCTCCAGCAATCTGCTTGCTGTTAAAACACAGTGTCAAGAATCCTCCAGCAATCTGCTTGCTGTTAAAACACAGCGTCAAGAAATCTGCTTGCTGTTAAAACACAGTGTCAAGGAAATCTGCTTGCTGTTAAAACACAATGTTAAGAAATCTGCTTGATGTTAAAACACAGTGTCAATAATCCTCCAGCAATCTGCTTGCTGTTAAAACACAGCGTCAAGAAATCTGCTTGCTGTTAAAACACAGCGTCAAGAAACACAACGTCTTGTATCATTTAAATTGAAACTGTCAATTTGATTTAAATGGAATATTTAGTTTCCATAGTTAGTTACCCTAATGAAATAATCTATAATTAAAATAATATTCAAATTACACAATTGCCCTTTTAGTTAAAATCCTTCAATGCCACATGTCGCGTTCTTATTGCTTCCTAGACTTTCTAGGAAAAACACACTTTCCGCAGGAACCCTACTCTCTCTCTCTCTCTCTCTATATATATATAGAGTCCAAAGTGTCCATTGTCTGAATTGTCCAATATTTGGGTATAAGTTATGTAATTATTTTCTTGTGATTTCTACAGTATTTCAAATTACAATTTTTAGTATTTTGGTATGTTATATTATTTCCATGTCCCTAATTTTACTATAACTAATACAAGAAATATACATGTAGCACATAATTTTTGTGACTTCTAAATATATATTTTCCCAAATATATACTTAGTCATTTTTATTATTAAAAATCAACCTCCACTAGTAATTTTTATAACAAAATTTATGGCAAACTTTATATTTAAAACCATGATAAAAAATTACTTGTAAACACTTGTTTAGAAATATTTTTCTAAGTGTTGAATTTTTACAAAAATTTCGCCATAGTTTTCCTTGAAAAGGGAGGTTTCCATGCTTATTAGCATGTCATTTTCTTTTCAAAAATTCATCATCAATCCTCAACAGTTATCTTACAACTTACCATGAGCCATAATATACACTTCTACAAGATGGTATGAACTTGAAGTTTTATTAAATCTTGTAGTATTTTAACATGGTGTTTAAAATGATTTTCTAACACTAAAACCATGGTTTTTATTTCATAAAGCTCATTCCTTACAAAATTTACATCTTCACAACTTGTACTTCACTTTTACAAAAAAATCATCTTCTTGGATTTTTCATGTTTTCCATACTTTACTAGTTCCATTTTAACACATAAAATATGTTTATTTTCTTTTAAAAACCAAGTCTTTGTAAATCATGAAGTAAACTTTATTTTCTTAAAACTTTTATGTTTAAAATCTTTTACTTTTACAACCTACATCTTGTAAGAATCATTATCCTACACAAAATCAAGTTTATCTTCAAGTTCATACTTAACATAAAGGATGTTTAACATAGATCTTTCAAGTTTCATCCTCATACTTGCTAGATCATGTTTTAAATCATCATCTAGCAAGCTTTTATGTGGTGATCTACACCATACACCCAAGGAATCAACAACCAAGTTCATCACATACACTAAACAACTTAGATCTTCATGATTTTAAGCTTTATTCTTATGTTCATGTTCTTGCTTTGGTGTGATTCTTAAGATCTTTAGTTACTACATGCTTTAACCACTAACATAAGATGTAAAATCAAGGTCAAGAGGGCATACTACTAGCTCAAAGGCTAGAGAAGAACAAGATGCAAGATGAAGAAGAAAATAGGTGGTTAATAGCTCCTCAAGATGGTCCTTCATGTATCCTTGCTTGCAACCTTATTATGTAGCCTTGATACACCTTAGAACACCCTTAGATTGCCTTGAAATAGACTAGAAAATGATGAAGGAGATAAGGTGTGTTTGGCCGTGAACTATGGAGGTGGGAGAGAAGTGTTTTTGTTGTTTGAAAGTTGTAAAGTGAATGTGTAAGGTCTAGATGATTATGTGCCTTTTTAACCTCCAACATCTAATTATACAATGGTCATTATGTATAATATCTAGCAACCAATTTTAATAAAATATTCAAGGAATTGGTGGAGGGTGGGGCCCTCTTGGGTGGGGGGGGGGTAACTACTTGGATTTTTAAGTTAGTTACATGTTCTAGTTACATTTCAAGTGTAAATTTAGGGGTTTAATGTGTTTAGGTATTTTAAGGTGTACTATGGTGTTTACTGTTAATATCTAGTCTTGTAACATTAAAACAATGTTTCTAGTTCAATTTTAGTATTTCGGGTAGTGTCCGGTTATTCGTTTGATTACCGGTTCGTTAAGGTGCTAAATTGCGCAGTTTAGTGTGTTATGAAATACCTTTTTATGACAGTTTTCATTCCCGACACTTTACAAGTTATTCTGGACATCTAAACCTTGTTTCTGCATTGTATTTTGATGTTTAATTGCTGAATTTTGCTACATTTATGGTGTGTTTCGGGCACTTTTTAGTGCTTAACCGTCACTCGAAAGGCAGTTTCATAACCCATACTTTCCTACATGAAATTCTAGCATAAACTTTGGTCCTGAGCCTCGTTCTGTGTCCTAACATGATGTCTGTCTGAGTACTGAACTCCCGTCAGTACTACTAGTTTGTATGTTAAATGTGCTAGTTTCGTTCTGTGCACTAGTTTAACTGTTTCAAGTTGCATTTAACAATCATAGGTAACATGCAACATGTAATGTATTTGTGAGTTCTCTGAAAGTAAATCATGAAATCATTCATATCATAAATTCATCATGCATAACCACATATTACAATTTACTGTTCACATTGTATGGAAAATTACATGGAAAAGTGCCAGTTGTCACATTCTCCCCCCGTTAAAAGAATTTCATCCCGAAATTTAAGCTGCGTTATCGGTTGCAGGGGAGTTGTGAAACAAATGCGGATTCTTAGACTTGATTTGGTCTTCATGTTCCCATGTGAACTCTGGGCCATGATGTGAATTCCAATGGACCTTGACCAGTTTAATACGACTTCTCCGTGTTTTGTGGGACTTCCAGTCCGTAGCCTTAACAGGTTCTTAAGTAAATTGTAGTTTGTCGTTGATGTGAATCTCATCTGCGGGAATGACGACTGTGTCGTGAGTAGGACTCTTCTTGAGATTAGACACGTGAAACGTGTCATAGACACTGCTAAGTTCTTCTGGAAGCTTCAGCTTGTATGCAACGGTTTCGATTTTTTTCCAAAATCCGAAAAGGACCAATGTAACGCAGGTTCAACTTTCCACGTTTACCAAACCGCACTACGCCTTTCCAATGCGAGACTTTCAACAAGACCATATCTCCAACTTCAAATTCCAATGTTTTCCATCGATTGTCGGCGTAGCTTTTCTGTCTATCACGAGCTGACTTGATACGATCACATATCTGAGCAATCTTGTCTGTAGTTTCCTGAACCAACTCTGGACCAATAAGTTGTTTATCTCCGGTCTCCGCCCAATACAACGGGGACAGACACTTACGTCCATATAAAGCTTCAAAGGGGGTGGCCTGAATGCTGGTGTGATAACTATTATTGTAGGAAAACTCCACTAAAGGCAAGTGAGTATCCCAACTTCCACCAAAGTCCATCACACAAGCACGTAACATGTCTTCCAAAGTCTGTATCGTTCGTTCACTTTGGGCGTCCGTCTGAGGGTGAAAAGCAATACTAAGGTTCAATTGTGATCCAAAAGCTTTCTGAAACGTCTACCAAATCCTTTACACAAAACGACCATATCGGTCGGATATGATAGAAACATGCACTCCATAACGTGCCACAATCTCCTTGAGATATATTTCTGTCAACTTCTTCGTGCTAGCTTTCTCGCTGATCGGTAGGAAATGAACAGTCATTGTGAGTCGATCAACAATTACCCAAATCATAACATGACCTCTTTGGGTTCTCGGTAGCTTGGTAAAGAAATCCATCGATATTTGTTCCCACTTCCATACAGGAATCTCAGGTTGTTGCAGCAACCCTGATGGTTTCTGGTACTTCGCCTTAACTTTGGCACAAGTAAGACAATTACTCACATATGTAGCGATGTCGGCTTTCATCTTGGGCCACCAATAAAAGTCCTTCAAGTCTTGGTACATTTTGTTGGATCCAGGATGGATGGAATACCTTGACTTCTGAGCTTCATCCAAAATAAGTGCACGCAGATCGCCGAAGAATGGAACCCAAACTCGTTCCACAAAGTACAATGTCCCATCTTCCTTTGGCAATAATTGCGCTTCCATCCCACGCAATGCTTCGGCATGTAGATTATCCAGTTTAAGCACATCTTGCTGAGCTTCACGAATCCGAGTAGTGAGATCAGTTTGGATAGTCATCTCTAGGGCTCGCACCTTTAGAGGTTTTGTGAGCTCCTTGCGGCTCAAGGTGTCTGCTACAACGTTCGCCTTGCCCGGGTGATACTTTATCTCATAATCGAAATCATTCAACAGCTCGACCCATCTTCGCTGTCTCATGTTTAAATCCTTCTGATTGAAAATGTGTTGAAACTCTTATGGTCTGTAGAGATCGTGCAACGAGTCCCATACAAGTAATGACACCGAATCTTCAACGCGAATACCACCGCACCCAGCTCAAGGTCGTGCGTGGTATAGTTCTTCTCATGCACCTTTAACTAACGAGACGCGTACGCGATGATTTTTTTCCGTTGCATCAACACGCAACCAAAACCTTGTCGAGAAGCATCACAATAAACCACAAAACCATCCGTACCATCAAGTAAGGATAGAATCGGTGCATCAACGTCTGGAAAGTTGTTTCTCGTGCCTCACCCCAATCAAATCCTTTATCCTTCTGGGTTAAGGTCGTTAACGGTTGAGCAATCTTTGAAAGGCTCTCCATGAATCGCCTGTAATAGCCCGCTAACCCTAGAATTTTTCGTATTTCGGTTAACGTCTTTAGGGCTTCCCAGTTTTTGATCGCCTCTATCTTGGCAGGGTCGACATGAATTCCATTCTCATTCACCACATGACCAAAGAATTGCACTTTGCGAATCCAAAATTAGCACTTCAACAGCTTCACATACAGTTGTTCTTTCTTTAGCAATTCTAATATAGCTCATAGATGTTGCTCGTGTTCCTCCTTGGTTCTCGAGTATATGAGGATGTCATCGATAAATACAATCACGAATTTATCCAGATACAGCTTGCACACCCGATTCATGAGGTCCATGAATACTGCCGGTGCATTTGTTAAGCCAAACGGCATGACAAGGAACTCGTAATGACCGTTGCGAGTCCTAAAATCCATTTTAGGGATACTATCTTCTTGTATTCACAGTTGATGATATCCCGACCTCAAGTCGATCTTGGAGTAGTAGTTGGAGCCTTGTAATTGGTCAAATAAGTCATCAATCCTCGGCATGAGATACCGATTCTTGATGGTTAACTTGTTCAACTCCCTGTAGTCGATACACATACGGAAACTACCATCCTTTTTCTTAGCAAACAGCACTGGAGCTCCCCAAGGTGAGAAGCTCGTACTGATAAATCCCTTGTCTAGCAGCTCTTACAGTTGAGTCGAAAGCTCTTGCATCTCGGATGGAGCTAATCGGTAAGGTGCCTTTGCCACTGGTGCCACTCCCGGCACTAAGTCTATCCGAAACTCCACTTGTCGATGTGGAGGTAACCCAGGCAAGTCTTCGGGAAAGACTTCTGGGTATTCCTTTACAACAGGAATGTCTTCTAACTTTGGCCCCTGGGTCTCCTTGTCAATGACGTGTGCGAGGAAAGCTAAGCAGCCTTTTTGGAAACACTTATATGCCTTCATACAACTAATGACTCATAGGGGCGTCTCACGTTTCTCTCCTTGGACTTCTAGTGTTTCTCCATTCGGAAATGGGATGCGAATGGCCTTCTCATGACAAACTACTTTCGCTCGGTTGTTGGATAACCAATCCATTCCGATAACCACATCAAAGCTGCCTAAAACAACTGGCAGAAGATCGATAGAAAATTCCCGCTCTCCAAGTTCAAGTGCGCAACCCTTAATAACTTCATCTACTTCAACTAATTTCCCATTTGCTAACTCTATAGAATAGGGGGGTGTCTAGCTTACTTGCTTCTAGACCTAGTAGGTTCTTAAATTCTATAGATACAAAGCTAAAGTCGGCGCCAGTATCAATCAAAATGGATGCATAGTGTTGGTTAATAGGGAACGTACCCGTCACAACATTCTGGTCCTGACGCGCTTCACGAGCTCCGATCATGAAGACTCTTCCTCGTGCTTGGTTCTTCTTAGGGCAATCCTTTCTAAAGTGCCCCATGTCACCACAGTTGAAGCGACCTTGAACTCTACCATTACCGTTTCCGCCTTGGTTGTTGTTGCGATTTCCTCCCTGGCTGTTGTTACCACCTTGGTTGTAGTTACCAATTCCTCCTCGGTTGGGGTATCTTGCCCAACAGGTATCCTTGTTGTGTCCCTCTTTTCCACATCTGTCACACTTAGGTCTCGGGCATCGACCTTCATGGTGAAACTTGCATTCGTCACATCTCGGCTTAGTCCCCAAATAAACCTTACCACTGGCCTCATTGGTGGCTCCATAAGCTTTCGTGCCACGAGGCGGGTTTGCTTCCCTTCTTTTGTTTGCATTTGAGTTCTCATGACTTGCTTGGGTGCCTTTCTTCAGGTTTGAAAACTTTCTTTTGTTGTCACCTGAAGACTCCACGTGAGTCTCTTTCTTGTTTGTCTCAGATTTAGAAAACTTTCCCATACGAAGAGCTTATTCAGTAAGTGCAATGCTCAAATCAATAGCCTCTGGGATGGTTGGAGGCTTTGAGGCAGTAACCATGCTCAGGATTTGAGGTGCAAGTCCCCAAATGAATCGCTCAATCCTCTTGAACTCAGGCTCGACCAAATAGGGAACAACCCTAGATAAATCATGAAATCGTTGGATGTACTCAGCAATCTTCGGTCCATCCATTTTCAAATTCTAAAACTCATTTCAAGCTTCTGGATTTCTACCCTAGAACTAGGGGTGTTCAAAATTATCCGAATTCGAATCCAAATCCGAATTATCCGAATATCCGTATCCGAAAATTCGGATATCCGAAATTCGGATAATCCGAATTTTCGGATTCGGATAGTAATTTCAGAAAATTCGGATATTTCGGATATCGGATATCCGAAACATTTTTTTATTATATTTGTATAATATATAAATACTATTTAAAAGTTAAAACCTTATTACCCTAATCCATTCTCTCAATCCGCTCTCACACCCCACCCCACATCCCCGCCCACTACGACCCACATCCAGATTCGAACAACTGAGCATCGAAGATCCAGATCTGAAGAATCAAGATACGAATATTAAAGATCGAGATCTGAAAGTCGACGTTTCAAGGTTTGTTACCATATATCTATTATCGAATCTGATTTGTTCAACAGTTTATATGCGAACATCAAAAGATTTCATCAGTTTATAATTATAAATGAACATCAAAGGTTCAATTAGTTTATATACGACTTACTGATTCAGTTTTACACGATTCGTTTCAGTTTCAAAACATGGAAGCTGTTTAGTGTTTATTTACGATTTGTTTATTTAAAGCATCGAAGCTGTTCTTTTTTTTCTTATGGTTTTGTTCCATATATTTGTTCCAACAGTAGAGTTGTTACATTAGTTTAATACTTTATTTGGATTTGTTCCAACAGTAAAGTTGCTCCATAGATTTATTCACAAATACCTTGTATTTTAATTTTTTAGCGTTAACATATTTGTTTCAGTTGAACTTTGAACATCAGATCTTTTTATTTGCTATTTGGTATGTTAGAAAAGTTGATATTTTTATTTGAAATTTTTTTTTTAGAATTTCGGATATCCGGTTCATTACCCGTATCCGTATCCGAAATTTGGGATATCCGAAAGTCAGATATCCGAAATTTCGGATACAGATTCGGATAGTGAAATCGACTATCCGAAATGTTCGGATATCTGACTTTCAGATATCCGAAATTTCAGATATCCGGTTTTGAACACCCCTACCTAGAACAGTACTTCTTTCGCGTCAACTTCTTGAGCTCGTCCCAGCTCAGTGCATAAGCTGTAGCTTCACCAAGGGTTAAAACCTGAAGGTTCCACCAAGAGAGTGCACCGTCCATGAACAACCCTGAAATGTAGGTAACTCTCTGCTCGGGCGAACATTTACTCGTTCTCAGAACTGAATCAGTCTTTTCAACCCTACGGACAAGAGCAATGGCACCTCCTGTGCCATCAAAATTCAAGGGCTTGCAGTCTAGGAACTGTTTATAGGTGCAGTCTATAACAAATACAGCAATTCTCGAGTGAGCATTGACAAAGCACGATTCGGAAATATCAAAAAGTTTTGTAATGTGTCTTGGGTGACTTAACATTACCAGTGGGAGGATTGTTTCCTGAAGTAGCACCGCTGTGTTCAGAGCGGAGGGCTTCATGTTGCGCTATAGCCTGGGATATGCGCTCATTGAGTTCGGCCTCAGTTCTCGGTAACGTATTGGTGTTTGTGCTACGTCTGAGCGGCATTTTCTTCTAGCAAGAAGTATCGGGTAGGTTAGACAACATTCACCAAATAATTGTCTATGAGGTATATATATATATATATATAACATAAATAATCATCACAACCAGCAAACATGTAATCACATAAACATCATATATATCAGTGTTGTAAAAGTCGGATTACTCGGCCGAGTACTCGGTCCTCGGACCCCCTCCGAGGTGCTTCCTCCTAGGCGGTCTCAATTAGTCGGCCTCGGGATTACTCGGGAGTACTCGGTGCCTAGTCGGCCTAGTCGGCGCCTAGTCGGACGTAGTCAGCCTAGTCGGTCTAGGCGGTCAACGTGGTTTGTTGACTTTTAATCGGTCAAACTCGGTCAAAATCGGTCTACTCGGCCTTGTACTCGGACTACTCAGCCTTGTACTCAAACTAGTCGGACTTGTATTCAGAATATTTGAACTTTAAACATGTTTCATTTTAAATTATACTCAGTTGACATGAATTATGCTTATTTTAACACATAAATAATATATAACAATTAATTTTCTTTATATTTACCATGTCCGCGTACTCCCCGAGTACTCTCCGAGTACTCCGATTACTCCCAACTCCCCAGTCGGCCGACTAGGGACCGCCTAGCGACTTTTACAACAGTGATATATATATATATATATATATGTATAACATAAATAATCATCACAACCAGCAAACATTTAATCACATAAACATCACATGCACATATAATCAACAATGTATAAATAAAAAAGCAACCACTGAGCTTTCATATATGTTCGACAACTTGATACATTGTTTTTAACAGAAGAAAAACAAAATGGACTCGAGGTTACGTCACCTCAGTCATACAAGTTACATAATACAAAAGTAATAACTATTTTCCTTCTACATTGGTCTTCTTAGGTCTTTAGTTTTACAAAAACGAGTATACTTCCCAAAACATGGGGGTTGTACATTACTTCCACGTATATGGGGTGATAGTGAAAATGTAGAGATAAGGTGGTGAGGGTACGTGACTTCTTCCTCGGGACCAAATTATGCCTTGTAGCAACCGTAGAGCGGTTTCGACGGCGCGAATGCACTACCCAAATGATGGGGTGCATTACGGGATAGAGAGTGTAGAGTTATTGATAAGGGTGTTGGCGGTGGTGATATAGTAGTGGGTGATAGGGTGAATGTGAGGTGAAGGATGAGAAGAATCTTTCCTAACTGTAGCCATCTTCACTTGCTTAGATACCGGGTCCCAAATGACTCGTATTACGGGTAGAAGTGTTAGGCACGAAGTGGGCAAAGACAGACTTCCTACTTTGTAGAGTGTTATCGTAACTATCTCGGCCAGTGTTTTATTAGATGGAGGTTTGAACAACTTAAAAATTTTGAATAGGTGGTGATCATTAGCTTGACCCGCAGAGTCCACCAGGATTCCCCATGCACTACAAGTGGTTATTACATGGGCCCCCATAATAATAAATTGTCTTGCATGGTCACCCTAATTTTCTCTTGTTTAAGCGGACGATCTGACACAGAAGGGACACTACTGCCTTCATACCTTCAACATGGAAAGGACCGTTATGGTGGTCCACGCGCTAACATCCGTTGTCGTTACGTGCGAAATGGAACAATGCTTAGACAGAATAGGAATAAAAAGAGTTCCTAGAAATAGTAGTTGGAGGGGCACCTTCAAGATGAGTATCTCATCTTACTTGTCTGGACAAGAGTGTCGCCAATCATGTTTCATAAAAGCCACAAGGCCCTCGTCTTACTGATAAGGTTGTTGTCCAAGGTTACCTCCTCCGCCTTGCCGTCACTGCCACAGTCAGGCACCTTCGCATTCGAGAGGGAAGAACAACCATCTTCTACGGAATCGAGCTCAGGGTTTCGTTTGGTAACTACATCAGCCATAAGCTCCGCAATAAACTCGAGGTCGATAGTCTCATTGTGCGTGTCAAGAACAACAATAGAATTCGAAGTCGAAGGTATCTCATTCCCAGCAATAATTATTCCGTACACATATATGCATATATACTAATGAATAATAATGTTACTTAGTATATACAGTCAAATAAATACAACAGGTCACATATAACTCTCGTTTGTCCTTTCGTGGGTCATTTCGTCTTCGGCAAGTCTATCTCATATAGACTATAGCTTAATTAGCACATTAGTTGGGGTATTCTCCCGCCCTACTAATGTCCTTGCTTTGTCTTTCCTTTGAAAAGTGTTTGATTCATGGATCTTGGCGCTTTCGTGAATGCAATGAAAAATATTTTGTTGGTTGTAAAAATATTTTCGTGAGAGAATCCTAGTGATTGTAGTTTAGACTCGAGAAGGAATCCTAGTTCACTACAATCGAAGCTCTGATACCAACCTGTCACACCCTGACTTCTGCGGAAGCGTGTGCGTGTGCGTGTGACTTGATCAGTTTTCATTGCAATCGATCATAATAAACAACTACATGCATAAAATTAAGAGATGTTCATTCATACATAGTTTTAAACATTACAAACACAAATTGTCCCAATTCCAAATCAACACGAGTTTTAAGTTAAGGTTACAACCCAACATAAGTTTTAAAGTTCCATAAAAGGACTTGTTCTAACAAAAGTTAAACTTCACGAGGCTTTGCGTTCTACATCTCATCGAAGATGGGATATACAAACCAAATCCAACAAAAATATGGATGACATCTAGACTTGAAAACCCAAAAACTTGTAGATAATGCCACACCAAGATCCCTTCATCTTCTTGAAATACATGTAAGTTTGAAAAATCAACAAAAGTTGAGCGAGTTCATGCATTTTATGTGTATGCGCATCAAATGAGTCTCAAAAACATTTGAAAGTTTAGTTGTAAGTAGGTATGTAAGCGTCTATGAATAGATCATTAATGTTTTGCAAGGACATTAATATATGTGACGACATAGGAAGTACTCAACCCGAGTAGACGATTTTTAGTGTCGAATCACCTCGACAGGGACACAACAACACTCTAAGTGGTCACGCATGGACCGTGAGTGGGGCTCGCCCGTACCCATTAGATCTAACCTTTGTTCCGTGGTCCTTAAAAGGATTAATGGCACTTCAGTTTCAACCTATGCTCACATGATCTAATAGTTCATTCCTTAGCGAAATCATACCCAAGTTGACATGTATTTCACTCCCGATAGTTATAAATCCGAAAACAGTTAAAAGAAAAGGGGGACATGAACTCACAAGTTTGCGTCAGCTGCCTCGTGTACTAAAAGTCTCCACAAGTCGTACCACTACCTACACATGTGCTATGTTTTATTAGTCGTTTAGGTCGTGCAACGACTCTTAGCCTTAGTTATCAATTAAGACTTATTTTGGAATTTTTGGTATACTTTGAGTTACATGCTTGGTGTATGTTGTATATATAATTATATAATTCCAAATTATATAAATATTTGTTAAAATAAGGATATTTTAACTTAAATTATTTCCATACAACTATTTGGAATATGGTTAAAAATAATATATTTTTAACTCGTTTGGCATACGGTTCTAATATATGTATTTCCAAGTATAGGTATACATGTATTTGCGTATGTTACCAAGTTTCGTTCTTGTATTTATTAAGGATTTTATACTTAATTTATGTGTAATTTTCCAGAATATTATTTTTGTACAATTAAAATCACCAACTTTATATTCTTAAAATATACATATTTTAAGAGTATTTTATAGAAAAATGTCTAAGCTTTTATTTGAGAAAAATATGTATACTTTCACATATATCTTAAAAATAATATATTTTTAAGATTAAAGTTAGAAAAATATATATTTTTAGTTTTCACCAAAATAGTATATTTTTGAGTTGTTTATGAAAATATATATTTTCCTCCACTTCAAAAATAATATATTTCCAATTTGACAAAACATGATATATATTATAATAGTTGTAAAAATCCATACTTTGCCGTTTCTTCGGTTTTAAAAATACTTTTTATCACATTTGTCAAGATGCGAATTTATTTCCGGAATATATATATATATAGGGAGGGGCTCATGCGAGAACCACCCTTATTGTGAGAACCTTGAGAACCAATGTGAACACAACCTAAAATAGCTAAAAAAACCTAAAAAAAACCTAAAAAACCTAACCCCCACCCCCCCCCCAAAAAAAAACCTAAACCCCCCCACCCCCCCCCCAAAAAAAAAAAAACCTAACCCCCCCCCCCCCCAAAAAACCTAAACCCCCCCCCCCCCCCCAAGCTAAAAAAAACCTAAAAAAACCTAAAAAAAACCTAACCCCACCCCCCCCCCCCCCCAAAACCTAAACCCCCCTCCCCCACCCCCCAAAAACCTAAACCCCCCCCCCCCCAAGCTAAAATGCTAAAAACTAAACCCCCAAAAAACCTAAAAAAATAAAAAAAAATCAAAAAAAAATCCAAAATTTTTTTTTTGATTTTTTTAATATTTTTTAGGTTAAAATCGCTACTTTTCGAAGAAAAAAAAAATTTAAATTTTTTTTTTTTTTTTTTTGGTTCGAAAAGTAGCGATTTTAACCTAAAAATATTAAAAAAATCAAAAAAAAAAAATTTTGTGTGATTTTTAGCTATTTTTAGGCATTTTTGGTGTGTTCACATTGGTTCTCGCGGTTCTCACAATAAGAGGTGGTTCTCGCATGATCTTCTCCTTGTATATATATATATATAGTCCAAAGTGTCCGTTGTCCGAATCGTCCAATATTTGGGTATAAGTTATATATTTATTTTCTTGTGATTTCTGTAATATTTAAAATTACAATTTTTAGTATTTTGGTGTGTTATATTATTTCCAAGTCCCTAATTTTAATATAACTAATACAAGCAATATACATGTAGCACATAATTTTTGTGACTTCTAAATATATATTTTCCTAAATATATACTTAGACATTTTTATTATTAAAAATCAACCTCCAATACTTGTAATTTTTATAACAAAATTTATGGCAAAATTTATATTTAAAACCATGATAAAAAATTACTTGAAAACACTTGTTTAGAAATATTTTTCTAAGTGTTGAATTTTTACAAAAAATTTGCCATAGTTTCCCTTGAAAATGGAGGTTTCCATGCTTATTAGCATGTCATTTTCTTTTAAAAAATTCAGCATCAATCCTCAACAATTATCTTATAACTTACCATGAGCCATAATATACACTTCTACAAGATGGTATGAACTTGAAGTTTTATTAAATCTTGTAGTATTTTAACATGGTATTTAACATGATTTTCTAACACTAAAACCATGGTTTTTATTTCATAAAGCTCATTCCTTACAAAATTTACATTTCTAACACTAAAACCATGGTTTTTATTTCATAAAGCTCATTCCTTACAAAATTTACATCTTCACAACTTGTACCTCACTTTTACAAAAAATCATCTTCTTGGATTTTTCATGTTTTCCATACTTTACTAGTTCCATTTTAACACAAAATATATTTATTTTCTTTTAAAAAACAAGTCTTGTAAATCATGAAGTAAACTTTATTTTTCTTGAAACTTTTTTGTTTAAAATCTTTTACTTTTACAACCTACATCTTGTAAGAATCATCATCCTACACAAAATCAAGTTTATCTTCAAGTTCATACTTAACATAAAGGATGCTTAACATAGATCTTTCAAGTTTCATCCTCATACTTGCTAGATCATGTTTTAAATCATCATTTAGCAAGCTTTTATGTAGTGATCTACACCATACACCCAAGGAACCAACAATCAAGTTCATCACATACACTAAACAACTTAGATCTTCATGATTTTAAGCTTTATTCTTATGTTCATGTTCTTGTTTTGGTGTGATTCTTTAGATCTTTAGTTACTACACACTTTAATCACTAACATAGATGTAAAATCAAGATCAAGAGGGCTTACTACTAGCACAAAGGCTAGGGAAGAATAAGCTGCAAGATGAAGAAGAAAATAGGTAGTTAATAGCTCCTCAAGTTGGTCCTTCAAGTCTCCTTGCTTGCAACCTTCTTATGTAGCCTTGATACACCTTAGAACACCCTTAGATTGCCTTGAAATAGACTAGAAAATGATGAAGGAGATGAGGGGTGTTTGGCCGTGAACTATGGAGGTGGGAGAGAAGTGTTTTTGTTGTTTGAAAGTTGTAAAGTGAATGTGTAAGGTCTAGATGATTATGTGCCTTTTTAACTTCCAACATCTAATTATACAATGGTCATTATGTATAATATCTAGCAACCATTTTTAATAAAATATTCAAGGAATTGGTGGAGGGTGGGGCCCTCTTGTAACCGGTCATGGGGGGGGGGGGGGTAACTAGTTAGATTTTTAAGTTAGTTACATGTTCTAGTTACATTTCAATGTAAATTTAGGGGTTTAATGTGTTTAGGGATTTTAAGGTGTAATATGGTGTTTAGTGTTAATATTTAGTCTTGTAACATTAAAACAATGTTTCTAGTTCAATTTTAGTGTTTCGGGTAGTGTCCGGTTATTCGTTTGGTTACCGGTTCGTTAAGGTGCTAAATTGCGCAGTTTAGTGTGTTATGAGATACCTTTTATGACAGTTTTCATTCCTGACACTTTACAAGTTATTCTGGACATCTAAACCTTGTTTCTGCATTGTATTTTGATGTTTAATTGCTGAATTTTGCAGAATTCTGCATTTATGGTGTGTTTCGGGTACTTTTTAGTGCTTAACCGTCACTCGGAAGGCAGTTTCATAACCCTTACTTTCCTACATGAAATTCTAGCATCAACTTTGGTCCTGAGCCTCGTTCTGTGTCCTAACATGATGTCTGTCTGAGTACTGAACTATAACAACCCTCAAAAATATTTTCGACACCCTAATATATTTTAAAGTTTCCCTATATGTCCTAAAATACACCCCATAAACGAAAATGGGCCCTGAATACCTATATTTTTATTAAAATTAATTAAAAACAGGATTTAGTGGTCTCTCGCGGGGCGCGTAGCCCTTGGCTACCTCTTACGCGGGCCGCGACAGATAGGCCACCAGGCTTAACCCGGTGCAACCACGTGTCGGGCTCGTGTCGAAGCTACGTGTCAACTCAGCAAGGCTAGGGCCTACCCTAGCCACCCTCGCGGGCCGCGTAGACCCTGGCCGAAGCTTACGCGGGGCGCGACAAGGTCCGAGATCAGCACTTTATATAGAGGCATTCGGCTTCAGTTTGAAATCGTTCATCTCTCGTTTTCTCTCTCAATTTCTATATAGTCAAAGTAATTTCCGGGTATTATACCCCCCTAAATAACGAAGTTCTGCCCCGTTGTAAGTGTTATAACCCCGGTTACGTATTAGATACGTTGCCCGATTGATCCAGGGTTCCGTAACGACTGTCGTGGTTCTGCCCGACGTAGTCGTTGGAATGCCGTCTCGGGGAGGGTATTACTAATGTAAATATTGGGTTATTATACTAACATGTGTGCATTTGTGTAAATTATAGATAATCACCAGGATACCCTTAAAGAAAACCTAAGACAGCAATGTGAGTAATCTCCTTTCTGTAAACTGTTTTTATAAAACCTTAAATATTTTACAATGTGATTAAGCAGTGATTGAGTCTTTGTAATTCTTCAATTACTGCCGGTATGTTGGGGTTTTGTATACAAAATGTGGAACACGTTACCATTGGATAAAGAGTTAGCCAATGGGTAATATGACCCACCAGTCAGGATTGACAGTACTGAATGAGTAATTGTGTAGATGTAAACATTGTAATCGCTCTCAATACTGTGAAAAGATAAAACTCTTCTTGATTAAATTGAGATTCACTCACCAGTATTTCCCACTGACAAAATGTTTTTAAACGCGTTTCAGGTAACAAAATGTGAAAGCCAACTAGAAGCCAGCTGGACAACACTGAAGGCTTGGAAAAGTGGCTATAAAAGTTACCTAAATAAAAGAAGATGTTTTATTCAATAAAATAGAGATTATCTCTATAAATCAGTTTGTAATGAAAAACTTGGGTTTTATCCCCATATGTTTAATAATATAAAATTATGGTATTTACTCTGATAAATATTTCCTAACTACGGTCTTGATGTAATTTCCGCTGCCAAATTTATAAACACCGGTACCACCAATACTGACCCTCGCGGCCGCCCGTTCCCGGGACAGATAGGGGGCGGGGGTTGCGACAGAAAGTGGTATCAGAGCTAAGCCACTGATTCAGCTACAGAAGTGTTCTGCTGACACCAAGATATTATTCAAAGTATTAGGAAATAAATTACGAAAATGCGTGCATATCTGCATTTTATTGTTGTGTGTTATTTGACTATTTGTTAGTTTGCAGTATGAGCAACCAAGGACCTTCCGACGCCTATCGTCAGTTGTCCAGCTCACCTAAAAGCGAAGGCACCTCTTCACAGCCTGCCCTCTCAGGGTATTCAGCTGACAATGAAGATGAGATATTCGTATTTAAGGCTCAGTCTGAAGAGCCATTCCCTCCTAAAAAGAGAGGATGGTTCAGTAGGGGAGCACATGAGCGTAGAAAGAGAATGAAAAAGTTGCAAAACCAGCGAGCTTTAACAACCATTAAAAGAGAAACAGATGCCCACACACAGGATATGCTTAATAGGAGTTTAGCAAACTTTCATATCCTAGCAACCACAGCTGTGGACCCTAACCTGGAGCAACTCGTAGCACCCCAACCATTACAACTATTCCCCACACAGCCAATGGTAATCGAGAACAACCCAGAAAATCAAATCCAAATGCATGATTTTAACCCAGAAGAGATACCTAGGGTACCAGCACTCAATCCCTTAGACCCAGATTATGACCCGTGGTTAGATGACCATAGGGATTATGTGCAACGCTACCCAATACCAGAAGACACACCTATGCCGAACCTAGCAGCTTACCCAGATTTAGACCCTCTAGATCCTTACTATGATAGCGATCAGTACATCAGGGGAATTTTAGAGAATCCATACCCGTACCAGGAACCCATGCCCCGGTTTCCAAACCCAGTCCCAGCACCTGCACCCCCAATGAGTGCAGAAAATGTGCAAGAGCTCCGAACCTTCGGAGAAGAAATTTTAGAAAGTAGCGAGAGGATGAGGCAGGTCGGAGAGCGACTCGTCTGGAAGTACGACGAGCGCAATATGGAGTTCTGGATGAACCCATATCCGTGAAGGTGATGGTGGAAGTAATAATAATAATAATATATAATATGTGTGTATGTTTGAAAAAAAAATCTAGACAATAGCTATAGATGCCTACTAGTATTGTAATTTTATATTCCAGTTCTAGTTTGTATTAAATGCATAATATAAGAAAGAGTAAGTCACAATATTCGACGCTTTTGATCAATATGCGTGTCATATGATTGGTTGTGTTAAATATTAACTTGTGATATTAATACGTGGTAAATGTTTAAAATTCAGATGGCTGACCAAGTGAATCAAGAAAATCCGGATAATAACCAGGAAAACTAGAATAATGATAATCCAAACAACAATAACAATGGAAACCAAGTGGATAATAGTGCCATCCAACACATAGTGGCACAAGGAATAATAGATGCGATGCCATATATTATTCAGACAGTTAGAGAAGCTGATAATAAAAGTAACCATGATAGTAAAAGACCCACTGAACCAGAAAACAGCGTGAACAATGGACCTATATTTCAAGCGCCCATTCCCAAAAGAAGAAGAACCGTGTCTTATAGTTGTTCTTATAAGGAATTCTGGTCTTGTAAACCAATATAATTCTCGGGCAATGAAGGGGCCGTTGCAGCTCTACGCTGGATAGAAAAGACTGAGGCAGTCTTAAAAATAAGCAAGTGTGCGGAAGAGGATAAGATAATGTTTGCCTCCAATCTGTTTAAGAACTCCGCACTAGAATGGTGGAACACTATCCTCCAGTCTAGGGGAAGTGACAGAATTTACAATATGGAATGGGAGGAATTTAAGAACATGGTGGAAAGGAAATTTTGCCCTCCCAATGAAAAAGAACAGATAGCAAATAAGTTCTTGAACCTTAGAATGACTAGAGTGGATAGTAAGGGATACACTACGTTATTCTTTGAATATGCCAGAATAGTGCCAACCCTTGCATCACCTGAACCAGTATTAATCTCCCGTTACATCTAGGGATTAATTAGTGAGATAAGACATGTAGTCAAGGCAGCTAGACCTCAAACTGTAAAAGAAGCTGTAGAACTAGCAAACACCTTGACAGATGAATTAGTGCGTACACGAGAAGAAGATCAAAGGAAGAACTTAGCTCAAAGGCTTACCCAAGAATTTCGCTCTGGAAATTCCAATCGTGGGAAAAATGTAGGTTTACCTCTACAACTTATTGCAAGTATTGCAAAAGGAAGCATTCTGGAAGATGCTCCATATATTGCAACTTCTGCAAAATATCTGGACACAAGGAAGAAGACTGCAGGAAGAAACCTAACAACAGGATATGCTACAACTGTGGAAAACAAGGTCAAATCAAGCCAAACTGTCCGAAACTAACTCCAACTGCAAACAACAAGAATACCAAAAATGCTAGAGCATTTGTTATGACTGCAGAAGAAGCCAAAATGATCCCGGATGTGATTGCCGGTACGTTTTTAGTTAATGATGTTTTTGCTAAAGTATTATTTGACTCTGGTGCGAACCAAAATTTTATTAATACTTCATTTTGCAAACTTCTTAATCAATCATTAACTAAACTCCCACAAGACTGTCTAGTAGAGACAGCAAATCGAGAAACCATTAAGATTTCTAAGATCTTGCAGGAAGCAAGAATAGAAGTTTTAAACCAAAAGTTTATTGCAAACCTTTATCCAATGAATCTGGCAGGATTTGATGTTGTATTAGGAATGGATTGGTTAGTAGCCAATAAAGCCTGTATTTTATGTGATCAAAAGTATATCCAAGTAAATTCACCAAAAGGTGAAAAGATCACAATTAAAGGAGATAAGCCCTCTAGATCCACAAAATTCATCTCTGTGATGAAAACAACAAGTTATATAAGAAAAGTATCATTAGTGTATTTGATTTCCATAATCACTAACACTAAATAAAAAGAACTGAAAGATATTCCAGTAGTATCTCAGTTTTCAGATGTATTTCTAGAAGAATTACCAAGACTACCGCCAAACAGGGAAGTTGAATTCAGAATTCGTCTACTACCAGGAATAGCACCGATTGCCAAAGTGCCGTATCGTTTAGCACCCGCAGAAATGCAGGAACTGAAGAATCAGTTAAACGAATTGTTGGAGAAGGGATTCATACAGCCAAGTTCATCGCCATGGGGAGCACCGATATTATTTGTCAAAAAGAAAGACGGATCGATGCGTATGTGCATTGCCTACCGTGAATTGAACAAAGTCACGATTAAGAATCGGTATCCATTACCGAGAATCAATGATCTGTTCGACCAGCTACAAGGAGCTCGATTTTTCTCTAAAATCGATTTACGGTCAGGATATCATCAATTAAAGGTACAGGAAGAGGACATTCCTAAAACCACATTTCAAACAAGGTATGGTCATTATGAATTTACTGTCATGCCATTTGGTTTAACCAATGCCCCAGCTGCATTTATGGACATGATGAACCGAATATGTAAGCCATATTTGGATAAATTCATAATTGTCTTTATAGATGATATTCTCATTTACTCTACGAGTAAAGAGGAACATGCAAAGCATTTGCACGCACTTCTAAGTTTATTAAGAAAAGAAAAGCTTTATGCTAAATTTTCAAAGTGCGAGTTTTGGTTAGAATAGGCACAGTTTCTTGGACATCTAGTTAATCATGAAGGAATTCATGTGGATCCCTCTAAGATCGAGGCAATTACCAAAATGGAAAACCCCTGAGTCACCAACCGAGATAAGAAGTTTCTTAGGATTGGCCGGTTATTATAGAAGATTTATTCGAGATTTTTCTAGAATAGCCATTCCCCTAACTAAGTTAACCAATAAATCTATTAAATTTGAATGGGGAGTAAAGCAGGAAGAAGCCTTTAGAATTCTTAAGCAAAGATTAACCAACGCACCCATACTAGCGTTACCAGAAGGAATTGAAGATTTTGTAATCTACTGTGATGCTTCTAAGTTAGGTTATGGATGTGTATTGATGCAATGCCAAATGGTTATAGCTTACGCATCCAGACAACTTAAGAATCATGAAGAGAATTATTCAACCCATGATTTAGAATTAGGAGCTATAATTTTTGCCCTAAAAATTTGGAGACATTACCTTTATGGTAGTAAGTTTACCATTTTCACCGACCGTAAGAGTTTAAGATATGTTTTTGGGCAAAAGGAGTTGAATATGAGACAAAGACGCTGGATGGAGATACTTAGTGATTATGATTGTAATATCCAGTATCATGCAGGAAAGCAAATGTAGTTGCTGATGCTTTAAGTCGAAAGTATCATGAAAAGCCAAAAAGAGTACGTTCTCTTAAATTAAATCTACAAGTAGATTTAAATGAATAGATTAGGAAAGCACAAGAATCAGTAATCAAAGATGATACTGAGAAATTAAAAGGAATGATTAAGGAATTAGAACAAGGAACAGATGAAATTTGGAGATTCCATAAGAAAAGAATGTGGATACCTAAATTAGGAAACCTACGCCACCGTATATTAGAAGAAGCCCATAAGTCTAAGTATACGATGCATCCTGGAAATGATAAAATGTATCAGGATTTAAGAAAGAATTTTTGGTGGATAGGAATGAAAAAGGATATAGCAGCTTATGTTGCAAAGTGTTTAACTTGTTCACAAGTCAAAGCCGAACATCAGAAACCCTCAGGTTTATTGCAACAATTAGAAATGCCAGTTTGGAAGTGGGAATTGATAACAATGGATTTTGTTACCAAATTACCCAAAACAAGAAAGGGTAATGATATAATCCGGGTGATTGTAGACAGGCTAACTAAGTCAGCTCACTTCCTACCAATGAAGGAAACTTTTAGTATGGAACAATTAGCTAAATTGTATGTAAATGAAATAGTTTCATTACATGGAATTCCTTTATCAATTGTTTCTGATAGGGATAGCCGTTTTACATCTCATTTTTGGACAAGTTTCCAAAAGGCAATGAGAACCAAGTTGAATCTAAGCACAACTTATCATCCTCAAACGGATGGACAAAGCGAGAGGACAATTCAGACTATGGAAGATATGCTTAGAGCTTGTGTAATTGATTTCGGAGGTAATTGGGACGATCATTTACCATTAATAGAATTTTCTTAGAATAACAGTTATCACACAAGTATCAATGCTGCACCATTCGAAGCACTGTATGGACGAAAATGCCGAACCCCAGTCTGTTGGGTAGAAATTGGGGAAAAGCAATTATCTGGACCCGAACTAGTACAAGAAACAACCGACAAGATCATTCAAGTCAAGAAACGACAGAAAGCAGCACGTGATCGACAAAAGAGTTATGCTGATAACAGACGAAAACCCTTGGAATTTCAGGAAGGTGACAAAGTGTTATTGAAAGTCTCTCGTTGGAAAGGAGTAGTCAGATTCATCAAGAGGGGAAAACTAAGCCACAGGTATGTTGGACCTTTTGAGATTATTAAAAGAATAGGACCTGTAGCCTATCAGCTACAACTGCCAGAGGAAATGGCAGAAATACATGATGTATTTCATGTATGCAATCTCAAAAAGTGCTTAGCTGATGAATCACTGATAGTGCCTCTTAAGGATATAGAGGTAAACGAGCAGTTAAAGTTTGTAGAGAAGCCTCTACAGATCGAAGACAGGAAAGTTAAGAACCTCAAGCACAAAAGATTAGTTCTCGTCAAAGTGAAATGGGACTCCAAGAGAGGACCAGAGTACACATGGGAGCTTGAATCAGAGATATAAAGGAAATATCCTGTCACGCCCACTTTTTCAACATTCAAATAGATTAAAAATAACACACTAATTTTTTACAACATTTTGGCATGACCCATTCGTAAATAAAGCAATTCCCTGCTTTTGACAATTACCATTCAACTAAAAACTGCACCGCTTTCAAAAGACATATAAATCGTAACCATACAAGATTTCATCAAAGCGTTATGACCAAACTACCAAAATAAAGTTTTAAAATCCTAAATTTACTTACGAAACATCCTAGACATATGTTCAACATTTACATTAGGAAAGTGTTTCGACCCATTTTCAAAAGATAACTTTAACCGGAAGCGTATAAAGGGCGATATGGTGTGTTCAGTCCGTGCTCGCCAGCATCAAGCTTGAGGTTTACCTATCATTCATAACACCAAACATTTATTAGTTCGACATATATATGCAATAAGAAATCTTTTATTTAACTACCATTATTCGACCCGTTAACAAAATTTATCCTTTTGTCAACCACCATATATCAATCCATCCTTTTCTTTCTAGCATAAATTTCTTTATGCCCTTCTACATTTCTTCGGAAATGTTCAACATATAGTCTATCTGACCCATTCGTAATGGATCGATATATGCCATTTATTTAACATACTTTCATCATTTTGACCCGTTATCAACAAGTCATTTTCTAACCATTTAGCATCCTACTTTCCAAACGATTTATGACCCACTTGAGTGGTCATTACACATCCAATACTATTGGGTTACTTATCCGTTTTCTAACGTACAACATATCACGAATTAGAACCATAAACAAACATACATCTAAACACTAAAAATTTAATTAGCAAACCATCATTCGTATATCTACATGAAAGGAGAATTAAGTTCATATGAACTTACCGTGATCTTGCGATGCTTGCGACTTCTAGTGACTTGCGCCTTCTTCTTTCTTCGTGCCTATATGTCATAACTTCATACTTTTAGCTTTCATAAACATAACTTCACATATGTATCTTGATTTATTCAACATGACTTAACATAATTACACATACATCCATTTTCATTTATATCACCACTAATCAAGAATTCATGTCAAATTTCAACTAAATCATCCTTAGGCATTTCATCGAACATATGGCGTGCGTACCATCTATAAAGCATGAAGTACAAGTAATTATAGCATATTCATCCTAATATCGTCAATGGGTTAACCTAAACATGTACAATCAATATCATAACCACACTTCTTATGATTCTCATCAAATTACCTATCTAAACACCTTCTGTAACATGAGTTTAATATCAACATCATCCAATTCATCCATAGCTTTACTAAATTTCATTATCTTACAATTTCAAGTGGGTTTTACCCCAAACCACCAATACAATTAAAATGGCACATAATACAACCTCTATTTGTTTATATCATCTAACATTTAGATTCGATTTCATACAAAGATCATAAATTTCACATAACCCACTTCATAAAATTTCATAAAAACATGGAATTAAACTTACTTGATATCAAGAACACTGAAGGGATCAACATTCCTGGTTCATGCATTCAACTAGCCTTCAATTTCCTTCTTAATTTGATGGATTTATGAAGTTAGGGTTTTGAGGGGAAGGTCTCCCCTGGTCTCTGCTCACGATCGCACACACACCCACTTGAAACACTGGCATTTTTTAAGTGTTTTAATTACACATTTTCATTTTTAACCGCTCATCCTTTCATAACATGTCACTTTTCCCCTTTCTACATACTAACCTAGTAAAACTTCCTGCATACATAAGAATTTTAGATTTACTAAAATTTTATAAAACTTTAATAATGGTAAAAATCTATGTTTACCATTTCTTTTTGCCAAAATATTGCGATTAAAACATTATAGTATGTCATACGAAATTTGGGGTGTTACAAGTCTACCCCCTTAAAGAAGGTTTCGTCCCCGAAACCTGAATACATACATTCTTACGAGTTTATCTGTATCCCTTCATAATTACATACCTCGAACTTCGATAAACATGCTTTCATTCGATCATCCCTCATGATGAATCGGTCGTTACTACTCTAAAATTGTCTAACACATTTGGTAATTCAATCTTGTATGAATAAAAACGATCCTATTACATTATTTCATGATTATCATTCAATTGTTCAAGCTGATTTCTTAAAACTTGTCTGTCAGATTATTCATTCCCGCATACCTCTAACATCTACTTAGGGGAAATAACTATCATAATATTCATACTTGTTCATTCCTATTCATTCATAATAAATCACAAATCAAACATCATTGAGTAGTTTCTAACTATTTAGTTTCTACATACTCCCCATCCTTCCAAGGCCAATATCAAGCAAAATTTCTTCCCTGTCATTTTCTTGATAGGTATTTTCATTCTTTTCTTGTAATACCTTCGTATAATCTTTACCAAAGACCAATGGTTCTTCCACTGACTATCTATCATAACTGCATGGTTAACCACAACTTAATGTATACGTATATACAAATCGTGTACATATTATCCTGCTCTAATCCTCTTCACCGTCTATCCCTATGTTACAAGGGCCAACATAAGTCTTTAATCACGCTATCAATATGATCGTGTAATCAATACTTACATTTGAGCGACTCATATTACACTCGAGGTGTCATACTCAGCTATACTTGTTATCATATTCCATAGTCGTCATACATACGTCATTCCTTCTAGCAATTGTAATACTAAGGCAATTACCCAACATTGTAACTTAATGGGTTAATTCTTATCAACCTAGGTTCCGCTACATACGAGATTATAAGCTTATTACATATGCCACTCTATTTTACGTGTGAGTTACATAAAACTTGGCATAACCATTCATTCGATAATTGAGATTACACTCTACCACATAGGGTTGTTTTATAATACGAACCAAGAATCATGCGTATAAAAACTTTAACTCTCGAACATTTCTTTAGAGGTTTATCTTCTAATAATTCCTTACATACGATAAGGAACTCGACAGAGAGTAATATTTATTCAAATATCCATTCAATATTCATCATATTTTACATTCCACTCGTCCCCTCTTTATGTAACATTCCTCCTCTAACAGTTACGCATTCTTATATTTTCATTCTAGCTTCCTTCGACGTTAACCTTTCACATTTTCCATACAGTTCTTTCTAATTATTCTAAATTTGGCATACTAAAGTATGTGTATGTGTGAGTCTGTGTATATATATACATATACTTGTCTCAACATTTAGTGACTCTATTACTATTAGCTGCTTGTTAATCCATTCCTACAGTATGGACTAATTCGCACATTTGTAACTCCTTACTGGTTTTATACATACTTTTTTTCATTTTACCATTTCTTATAAAAATCTCTATCCACGTCAGTGCTTAAATCATCCACCTAGGTCTTAGCCCATTATTCATTTAGTCCTCATAAGTCGATCATCACATGCTTAATACGCAACATGTTCGGAGGATACTTCTTTCATCATAATCATATTATCTCAACATCTTTCTACGTATATATATAATTACTTACACCATTATGTGTTTCCACATTTGTTGTATGTTTTACTCTTACTTGTATATCCCGTTTAGGTCTACGACGATTAACTATCAACATATCTCTACTCATATTCCCACAACCAGCGGCAACATATCTCACATATGCATCATTTATATATATATATATATATATATATATATATGTATATGTATGTGTGTTCTTTTTTTTTTGTCCTACATTATGCTTGACCAACCAAGCTATCTATGCCACTTACTTGTTTTGTTTATACTTATCTTTAGTTAGGTGGAGATAAAGCATATCCTCATAAATATCTTCCTTTAAAAATTTTAATTCTATTAACCTTTACTTTTGTTTGACAGAATTTTCATCCTTAGGATCATACTATACTCGGAATTCCATCATCCTTTCATGTTCAATATTTTCTAAGCTTAGTCGTAATTATCATTCTTATCTCTCATTACATTCTAGGACCATACCACCCTCTTCCATAATCATTGCTTTTATTCCTTCCTACCGTGTCATTTGTTATTGTTTGTATTTCCTTCGTCCGTCATCTACCTTAAGCATTTTCTACATTCACTACTTCATATACTTTCCATGTTATCTTAAGTTACATTGATGCATTCTTAATCATATTTCAATAACTTTCATTCCACTTGGGCATCATCGTCAATATCGGTCACGATAGTCCACATCATGCATGCCTTTCGTTTATAGGGGAATAGAATCCCCCACCCTTCTTACTTACTTTCTCGCACCGTCCGTTAATCGGAACATATTTTATTAGCAATTTTCTTAGTTTTCACCAGCCATCTACTATATCATTCGAGATCATTATTAAAAGTTATTCTTTGGTCACGTTCATTTCATTCTAACATTTTAAATTTTTATACTTTCCTTTCTTCTATGCTAGGTGTTAACGGTCCTTTATAGCCACACCACATACCATTCATCATCCCCGATGTTTACGGTCACTTCGTGACCACACCGTATACCATTCATCATTCTCGGTGTTAACGGTCATTTCATGACCACACCGTATACCATTTATCATTCTCGGTGCTAACGGTCACTTCGTGACCACACCACATACCATTCATCATTCTCGGTGTTTAACGGTCACTTAGTGATCACACCACATACGATTCGTCATTCTCGGTGTTAACAGTCACTTCGTGACCGCACCGCTTACCATTTATCATAGGGCATCATCTTTACCATCACTATTGGTAATATCATTATCATCATCATTTACACTCACTACACCCGCCATCTTCCATTACATACTTTATTAGATACCGTATCATTCTTTTCTTTATCATTCATGCATTATTTGCTTTCAATAATTCATTTCCGTAGGTCATAAAACCATACTATCCTTCATTACGAACATTCTAGACATGTTAATCAAAACATACATTCATTCTTACACTTACTTCTTATTCCTTCGTTCTTTAACTAATAGCCTTCATGTTAGTCAACTTATATTCATGGTTTCATTATCATTCACGTTTACATTATCCGCCATCTACATAAAACATTCATTTCATTCATTAAATTTCTTTTCATACTTTTCTTCATCATAATTAACTCATTTTATCATACTATAATCAATTTACATTTCATACTTCATGCATTATCGTCATCGACGATCATGTCGTATCGTGTAGATCAAAATCTTTGATCGCAACGATTTACCTTTTCATCCTTCATATATACTTTCCCTCATCATTCTAAATATCAAAATTACCTTAAATATTGTTTACGAGGCCTTAGAAACTGGTTAGAACAAGTCCCAATTGCTAAAATGAACAAAATAAACAAAATTCCCAACACTGTAGTCTGTCGTGGGGCACGACAGACTTAAGCATATCTCTCGCGGGCCACCAGTAGCCATGCGGGCCGCAACTCATTTTAAAAACTCTGTTGTGGGGCGCAAGAGTCCCCTTTTCACAGAAAGTTTCCAGCATTTTTGAGCTGCAATCGCCCAGCTCCAATTTTGATCAAAATTTGACTTTAAACTGCCATAACTTTCAATCTATAGGTTCGTTTTATGTAATTCTTTTTCCTACGTGTCGGTAATTTAATAACGGACCTGTTTAACGCCGTCATATGCCTTAAAACTCAGTTTATAGATAAATTGCCTAAAATTCCCCTTTTCATCTCTAACTATAAGTATAATCAAAATTTACAACTTACGTATTTGCATAGCTCTCCGGAACGAACACACCTTCATTCGAGCTTTCAGTTTGAGTTCAAGTATTTTAACTTTAATACTCGAATCTCTCAAACCTGGGCTCTGATACCAACTTGTCACGCCCACTTTTTCAACATTCAAATAGATTAAAAATAACACACTAATTTTTGACCAAATTTTGGCGTGACCCATTCGTAAATAAAGCAATTCCCTGCTTTTGACAATTACCATTCAACTAAAAACTGCAACGCTTTCAAAAGACATATAAATCGTAACCATACAAGATTTCATCAAAGCGTTATGACCAAACTACCAAAATAAAGTTTTAAAATCCTAAATTTACTTACAAAACATCCTAAACATAAGTTCAACATTTACATTAGGAAAGTGTTTAGACCCATTTTCAAAAACAACTTTAACCGGAAGCGTATAAAGGGCGATATGGTGTGTTCAGTCCGAGCTCGCCAGCATCAAGCTTGAGATTTACCTATCATTCATAACACCAAACATTTATTAGTTCGACATATATATGCAATAACAAATCTTTTATTTAACCACCATTATTAGACCCGTTAACAAAATTTATCCTTTTGTCAACCACCATATATCAATCCATCCTTTTCTTTCTAGCATAAATTTCTTTATGCTCTTCTATATTTCTTTCAGAAATGTTCAACATATAGTCTATCCGACCCATTCGTAATGGTTTGATATATACCACTTATTGAACATACGTTCATCATTTTAACCCGTTATCAACAAGTCATTTTCTAACCATTTACCATGTGCCCGGTGCCGCCACGTGTCGGGCTCGTGTCGAAGCTACGTGTCAACTCAGCAAGGCTAGGGCCTATCCTAGACACCCTCGCGGGTCGCGTAGACCCTGGCCGATGCTAACGCGGGGCACGACAAGGTCCGAGATCAGCACTATATATACGGGCATTCGACTTTAGTTTGAAATCGTTCATCTCTCGTTTTCTCTCTCAATTTCTATATAGTCAAAGTAATTTCCGGGTATTATACCCCCCTAAATAACGAAGTTCTGCCCCGTTGTAAGTGTTATAACCCCGGTTACGTATTAGATACGTTGCCCGATTGATCCAGGGTTCCGTAACGACTGTCGTGGTTCTGCCCGACGTAGTCGTTGGAATGCCGTCTCGGGGAGGGTATTACTAATGTAAATATTGGGTTATTATACTAACATGTGTGCATTTGTGTAAATTATAGATAATCACCAGGATACCCTTAAAGAAAACCTAAGACAGCAATGTGAGTAATCTCCTTTCTGTAAACTGTTTTTATAAAACCTTAAATATTTTACAATGTGATTAAGCAGTGATTGAGTCTTTGTAATTCTTCAATTACTGCCGGTATGTTGGGGTTTTGTATACAAAATGTGGAACACGTTACCATTGGATAAAGAGTTAGCCAATGGGTAATATGACCCACCAGTCAGGATTGACAGTACTGAATGAGTAATTGTGTAGATGTAAACATTGTAATCGCTCTCAATACTGTGAAAAGATAAAACTCTTCTTGATTAAATTGAGATTCACTCACCAGTATTTCCCACTGACAAAATGTTTTTAAACGCGTTTCAGGTAACAAAATGTGAAAGCCAACTAGAAGCCAGCTGGACAACACTGAAGGCTTGGAAAAGTGGCTATAAAAGTTACCTAAATAAAAGAAGATATTTTATTCAATAAAATAGAGATTATCTCTATAAATCAGTTTGTAATGAAAAACTTGGGTTTTATCTCGATATGTTTAATATTATAAAATTGTGGTATTTACTCTGATAAAATATTTCCTAACTACGGTCCTGATGTAATTTCCGCTGCCAAATTTATAAACACCGATACCACCAATACTGACCCTCGCGGCCGCCCGTTCCCGTGGTAGATAGGGGGCTGAGGTTGCGACATGAACTCCCGTCAGTACTACTAGTTTGTCTGTTAAGTGTTCTAGTTTCGTTCTGTGTACTAGTTTAACTGTTTCAAGTTGCATTTAACAATCATAGGGAACATGCAACATGTATAGTATTTGTGAGTTCTTTGAAAGTAAATCATGAAATCATTCATATCATAAATTCATCATGCATAACCACATATTACAATTTACTGTTCACATTGTACGACAAATTATATGGAAAAGTGCCAGTTGTCACAGCTTATGTGTTTTGCGCAAGTTAAACGATGGGTACATGATGATTATTTGTGCAGTTGACGAATGATGTTAAATGATGCGGGTGACAAATGATGTTCTATTATGAAATTGTCAAGTAATGTTAAATTGTGTAGTTATCAAATGAGGTTAAGTCACAATTGAGTTTTTGGCCACTAATTGTTGTGTCCTAGATACGAGTCGGTTTGGTTAATCATCTAATGAATTAAGATGCACTGTGGGTCGTCCTTTGGTGTTTAAGTAACCTGATCCACATCGGAAAGGTTTAATTGTAAGATGATTGGTGTCGCAACCCCCGGCCCCTGTCTCTTGGGAACGGGCGGTCGCGAGCCAGTATCAGTGCTATCGGTATTTATCAATTTGGCAGCGTAATTTACATCAGGACCGTAGTTAGGAAATATTTTATTAGAGTAAAATACCATAAATAAACACATGGGAAATTCCCAAGTTTCCATTAAAAACATGTTTGTAGGGATAAACCCTATTTTATTGAATTAAAACATATTCTTTATTTAGATAACTTTTATAGCCACTTTTCCAAGCCTTCAGTGTTGTCCAGCTGGCTCGTAATTGGCTTTCACATTTTGTTACCTGAAACGCGTTTAAAAACATTTTGTCAGTGGGAAATACTGGTGAGTGAATCCCAATTTAATCAAAACAGGGTTTATCATTGTACAGCATTAAGGGCAATCCAACAATTACATTTGTTTACATCTACTTTAATTACCACCCAAGGCACTGTCAATCCTGACTTGTGGTAATGTTACTACTCACATTGTAGTAATAAATTTTGTATACAAAACCCCAACATACTGACGATAATTGTAGAATTACAAATACTCAATCACTATGAAATATAATTTAAAACATTGAGGTTTTGTAAAAACAGTTTACAAAAAGGTTTACAAAAAGAAGGATTACTCAGATTGCTACTTTAGGCTTTTCCTTTGTGACTTCCTGGTTATAACCTATTAACTAAACAATACACACGTGATAGTATAATAACCCAATTTACATTAGTTATACCCTCCCCGAGACAGAACTCCAATGACTACGTCGGGCAGTGCCTCGACAGGCGTTACGTAGCACTAGATCAATCGGGCAACGTATCTAATACGTAACCGGGGGTTATAACACTTACAACGAGCAGAGCTTCGCTAATTAGGGGGTATAATACCCGGGAATTACTTATACTACTTTAGAAATGAGAGAGAGAATCGATTTGTGAGCGTCGGAAACTGAATGCCGATGTTCCCAATTTATAGGGCCTGATCAAAGGTTTCTTGCGGCCCACGAAAGAAAACAAAGGGGTCTTCGCGCCCCGTGAGCTAGGCAGGGTAGGCCCTAGCTTTGACCAGTCACCGGTATAGCTTCGACACACACGTGACATGTGGCGGCTCCGGGTTCTGCCACTTGTCCCTTCCCTCGCACCCCGCGATGGAGTAAGTGTAGTCTGTCGTGCCCCGTGACAGACTTAAAATATTGTTTTTATTTTATTTTTATTAATTTTAGTGTATTTCTGGCCCAGTTTTCAAATACGGGGTGTATTTTAGGACGTATAGGGATATTATAAATATTTTAGGATATATTTAGGAGGGTTGTTATAATTGGACCTAGGATATGGGTGGAGTTTCGGGTGACGGTGTCACACCCCGACCACGTAAATTAACAAATCGTGGCGGAAACGTCAGGGAGTGTCGCAACATAATCATTGTTTCACAACCATGGATTAAATAGTTTCGTTTTATTGAATTATTGATTGATTGAACTCATTGTTTTATTACAAATCAGATAAATACAAATAATTGTTTCTTAAGTTTTAAAGTCGCTAAGGCACGAGTCCATTCTATGTGTAGCATGCATCAATAATCGTCACATAGCAGCACCTGAAACATATGTGAAAACAGGTACATCAGCATAAAAATGCCTGTGAGTAACATAGGATTTGTGTATTAGATTCATGGCTTTGGATAACACAAGAAAAGGTTTTATGTTTTCAAAAATAGCCATGAATCCTTGTAAAAGTTTTGTTTTTAAAATGCGTCGTTTTGGAAAAAATGTTTATAGTATATACAAAAATATACTTTGGTTTTAAGATAAACGGACGAGTAGTATATCTAAATATACTTTAGTTATGAAATAGTTAAATAGATAGTATATTAGAATATACTTTAGTTTCGGAAATAATAGATTCGGTAGTATATCACAAGTATACTTTGGTTTAAGAATGATAAACCTCGGTAGTACAATACATTATACTTTGGTTTTATAAATAACATATCAACTTATGCTTTGGATTTGAAAATAGTACATCAATTATGCTTTGGTAGTATATTAAAATATACTTTAGAAATAACAAAGTCGGTAGTATATCAACTATACTTTAGTAAATAATATCACGTTGGTAGTATGTCGGAACATACCTAAATCGTGGTTTGGTAGTATATCAAATTATACTTTAGTAAACAATAGCATATAAAATTATGCTTTAGCAAACAGTATCACGTTGGTAGTATATCGAAATATACCGTAAATCGTGATTTAGCAATACATTCAAACCTTAGTGCATCAAACTACACTTTAGAAACTATAGAAATACCACAAAGGCAAATTCTATTTGGTTAAAATTTGGTTTCTGACATTCCAAACAACAGGAATGGGGTGTCTAGTCCTATAGCGCTATATCGTACTACCAGTTGGCTTGATCATTGTTAATGAATGTATAAATAACAGTATAAATGGACAAATAGTTCTAACAAACTTTGGAAATCAGTGTTTAAGCCATGGATAATAGTTCAATTCGTCAAAAGATAGTACTTATGCATGTGTAATTATATAGTCGAAAACAAGAAAATATAGTATCGGCACCTATGTATCACACCAAAACATTTGAAAACGTAAAAGAGGGGACTATGTACTCACTTGAGATTGTAAGTATCCTCGATTAAGTGTCCTAACAAAGCTCGGAAATCAAGGAATCAAGTGGCACCTAGCATGGAATCACTATATTAAACAATCGGTATCTAAATCGGGAGATCGGGTAGAAAGAGGTCTCGTAAACCAAATGAGTATCACAACTCATGTGATATGGTTTAACAAAGCCTACATTCTAAATCGGAACCTATCCTAAGTGCTTACGACCCGTTACGACCCATTAAGGTAGCTTACGCTATTTTAACACGTCGTTCGCGCGAATGCGCATTCAAGACGCCTAACTAGTCCTATGACAAGTATTATATGCCCTAACATGTTTAAATATGTTGCATAATCAGTTTAAGTGACAAAAATTAAGTTACATATGCTTAAATTCAAATTATGCATGAAAAGGGCATTTTGGTCATTTTCCTAAGGAATATAAACTACCTATCATACAACTAATTAAACTATGTGACCATAAGGTATAACCATAGAAGGTTATTCCCTATACAACTATGGTCACATAATATGCTTGGTCGGATCCTAATGATCGACCACACGGGTCGGGTTCGAAAGTCTAAGCGGTTGTCAAGACCGCTTGACTTGCGACCCTAAACAAGCACTAGACAAAAAGTGACGATTTAAACATGTTAAAACATGTTTAACTAAGTTAGAAAACAAGTTTGATATCAAAACAAAGTGTTTTGATACTCGAAAATAGCTTCGTTGCAAAATACGCATAGACACGTATTTTGACCGAAACTTTGACTCGTCACTTCGACTAATCAACGTGGTAATCAGTAGGTTTAGTCACAAGGGACTATAACCATCGTGATTACGCTCACGTTGCAAAGTTCAAACGAACTTTGTGTTGACCAAATCATGGTCAAAGCAGAAAGTCAAACACTGTTTGACTTTCATGCTTGAAATATATAAAAAACATGAAAGAAGCTTACAAAAGGTCCAGGCAAGGAAGATTTGAACTTGGAATTCTCAGGTATGAAGTTTCACAAGTGAGAGCCTCAACTTAGAGAAGAAATTGAGATCAAATTGTGAGGAAAGAATGAAGATCAAGTGGGTATTTATAGTAAGTGTTGAGTTCTTAAGATCTTGACATGTGTTTTTGAAGGATTCAAAGCTCTAATCTCACCATACACTTGTGGAACATGGTAATATAGGGGGGGGGGGTCCAAAACTAGTTCATAGTATTGAGAAAGTTGCATAAAAGACCCCCAAGTTCAATCTAGTTGCTGAAAAATGAGATTTCTGTTGAAACAGAGCCGTGACGCCACCCCTCCCCAGAGACAGCAACTTTTGAAAATTGGTAGAAATGGTCCCTGCAGCTCGTTTAAGCCATTTTCGACGCGTTTAAACCTCGTTAACCCATTTTCAAGGCTCTACAAGGATGTTAAAGCATAGGGGACTTGAAACATGCTTGAAATTATCTCGGATGTCGGTTCGTTTGGTCGTACGGTTGCGTTGTTTGGTTAATTACGACGAAACTCGAACGGACGCGAAAAACGATCCAAATTACGCGATGAATGAAATTTTAGTATTCCAATCACTAAAATAAAATATTTTAATGATTACAAAAATTTTTGGATGTCTGGTTATGTTCAGAACGTAAGATATGCGCGAAAATGCAAACTTATGCACTTTTTGATGCTTTTAGTCCCTGTTTGATCAAAAAGTTTATTTTAGCATACCGAACCCCTCAAACCCTATTTCTAAGCTATGTAAAGGATATTTAAGGTATTTTTAGCTTATGGTCAAGTTTCGGAATGTTCGTTACTATACAAATCGGCATAGTTTCGCAGTTTGACGCAATTAGTCCCTGCGATCGAATAAACTTGTTTTCGACACACCAAACCCTCCAAACCTTATTTCTAAGTTATGTAAAGGTTATTTAAGGTATGTTAAGCCTATATCGCTATTCTGGGGTGATATTTGTGTTAAACTGATTATATTTACGCATTAGTTCGCGTATAACCTTCCAGAAAGCTATTTAAAGCTTGAAATCGAACAAAAATTGATATGTGCAAATGATACACATATTTATACAAATCCCAAGAATTAAATACAAGATTTCATTGGATTTGCATTTGTATGATGGTCGTAGTGACACAGGTGTCACAGTCTCCCCTACTTTAGGAAATTTCGTCCCGAAATTTAATTTTAGAGGAAACCTGTGAAGACAACTGTGATTGTTTCGCTTTCGAATGAATCCTCCGTTTCCCAAGTAAAACTCTAGGTCACGTTTAGATTCTTAGTGAATTTGTTAATTGCCAAAGTGTTGTTGTTGTAGTAACAAAAGCATGGAGCTTCGAACAACGGATAGAAGAATGTTTCCTAGGAAGACTATTATAGGAAACATGTGTGTGCTCGAAATCGGAGTTTGGAGAGTGTAAGATAAAATAACATTGGTCAAGGTCCAGGACTTCTAGTAACTTAAATAACACTACGTTCAAAATGTAATAAGGAACACTTATATATAGGAAGTACCAGCGGCGTATCCACCATGCCCTTTTTACATTGTTCCCGTCTCGTTATTCTTATCACTATAGGTCTTAACACATGACAAAACTTGCTGTGGTTTCTGTGCACTGAATTCCATAATTATGTATGCATCCATAATTACGTAATTCCTTGCACAGTCCGCACAGTTCATTTCATAATGCGTAGGGGAAAAAATCAATCGAACAAACATGTAATGACTGACTTGACCACCAAAGGATCTTTTTAACTAGATCAAAGAACGATCCTTTTAACTGGATCAACACATGATCTCCTTAACTAGACCGTCGTATGATCTCTTAACTAGACCGCTAAGGGATCCTTGTAACTTTGAATCAAATAGTCATTTTGAAATAGCACTTTGGAATCCAAGGTTCTTACTATTTGTATAGAAAAGCCCCTTAAGGAATTTAAGATAGTGCTTTGAGTATCCTTTTGAGAATCTAACATACGAAAATACGGAAGATTCTACCAGGACTTAGATAGCGAGCTTTAGAATTACACATAAATACATAATCACATAATCGCGTATTCGTTAATTTAGTTATTAGCTCATTTATTAACTTGAATCAATGCATTTAAAGTACACCAGAAATCCAATCAAGGACTTCAATTGATACTTTTAAACATCCCAAATAATCTAACTATGAAGATAGGAAGATCTTATAAGGATTTGGCTTTGTTCTTGTCGTATCGTAACATTCGTATTAGAACACATAAGGAATCCAATTAAGGACTCACGATAGTACCTTTAGATATCAAATAAGGGATTTGAAATGGTACTTCAAGTATCTGTTTAAGAATTTGTAACTTGTACCTTGTACTTTGTTTCTTAAAAGAAACGAGTACTTAGGATTTTCGGGGAGATCACAAGTGATCATAAAATGAAAGAATCACACGAGTAGTTTGTGTTGTAAGGAACACAGTTCCTTGGTGTCGGCATCGTAGGGGTATGTCAGACATATACACAATCGTATCAGTTTCGTAAAATAAAATTGGGACAACAAATTTTAGTTATATAACAACTGAATTGTTTCAAACGTCAAAAGATAACAAACAAGGAAATACAAAAGTCTAATTGTTCACTGCTGCATTGTCGTTTGCGTTTGCCTCGTTTATGTTAAACACTCGTCCACGCACTGGATTTACGTTAACAAGTCTTGGGCAATTGTTTCGGTAGTGAGTAAGATCACCACACTTATAGCACGACCCAGGTGGAAACTGTGCTTGAGCAGCAGCAGGATTTGCAGCAGCTTGGTTTTGGTTAGCATAATGGCAGGTATTGACCAAATTGTCCCAATCGCCCATAGTGGGTACATTTGTGACACTGTGTTTGCTCCAGAGGGGACTATGTACTCACTTGAGATTGTAAGTATCCTCGATTAAGTGTCCTAACAAAGCTCGAAAATCAAGGAATCAAGTGGCACCTAGCATGGAATCACTATATTAAACAATCGGTATCTAAATCGGGAGATCGGGTAGAACGAGGTCTCGTATACCAAATGAGTATTGCAACTCATGTGATATGGTTTAACAAAGCCTACATTCTAAATCGGAACCTATCCTAAGTGCTTACGGCCCGTTACGACCCATTAAGGTAGCTTACGCTATTTTAACACGTCGTTCACGTGAATGCGCGTTCGAGATGCCTAACTAGTCCTATGACAAGTATTATATGCCCTAACATGTTTAAATATGTTGCATAATCAGTTTAAGTGACAAAAATTAAGTTACATATGCTTAAATAAAAATTATGCATGAAAAGGGCATTTTGGTCATTTTCCTAAGGCATATAAACTACCTATCATAAAACTAATTAAACTAAGTGACCATAAGGTATAACCTCGGAAGGTTATTCCCTAAACAACTATGGTCACATAATATGCTTGGTCGGAACCTAATGATCGACCAAACAGGTCGGGTTCGAAAGTCTGAGTGGTTGTCAAGACCGCTTGACTTACGACCCTAAACAAGCACTAGACTAAAAGTGACGAGTTAAACATGTTAAAACATGTTTAACTAAGTTAGGAAACAAGTTTGATATCAAAACAAAGTGTTTTGATACCCGAAAATAGCTTCGTTGCAAAATACGCATAGACACGTATTTTGACCGAAACTTTGACTCGTCACTTCAACTAATCGACGTGGTAATCAGTAGGTATAGTCACAAGGGACTATAACCATCGTGATTACGCTCACGTTGCAAAGTTCAAACAAACTTTGTGTTGACCAAATCATGGTCAAAGCAGAAAGTCAAACACTGTTTGACTTTCATGCTTGAAATATATAAAAAGCATGAAAGAAGCTTACAAAAGGTCCAAGCAAGGAAGATTTGAACTCAACACTACAAGAAAACTGGGTTTTTAGTACGCGCAAAAGTGTCCTAAAATGCTATTTTATAGGACCTTTCATTTAATAGGACCAACGGTAAAAGCGTTTCATGTAAAGGGGTCGTAATAAGTCCCGGAACTAAAAAGGCGTCCTAACATCTCAAATAAGATTATGAAACCAATTTTATGGTCGCGTAATATGTATTTGAACAACCAAAATAATGTCCTAATAAAAACATATTAGGACACTTTTACGATGTTCTAACATGTGCTTACATACTTTTAATCTTTTGGTACACTTACAAGCGTCCTTAGAAATTAATTGATAGGACCCTTATGATGTAACATTATAGCTAATTTAGTACCAAGAAAAGGGTCCTAATATACCAAACAAGATTATAAAACCAATTTTATGGTCGCATAATATGTCTATAGACAACTTAAATAGCGTCCTAAAAAGAACATATTATGACACTTTTACAAAGTTCTAATATGTGATTACCTACTTTTAATCTTTTGATACACGTACAAGCGTCGTTAAAAATTAATTTATAGGACCCTTATGATGTAACGTTATAGCTATTTTAATACCAAGAAAATGGTCCCTAATATCCCAAATAAGATTATAAAACAATTTTATAAACAGACTATCAACATATAACATCCTAATAGTTATTGTATAACATCAACTAATGAAAGAAATAAAACTTCATTATATTTCAAATAAGCATGTTCATAACAAAAACACTAACCATAAATAAGTTATAACATTATATAACATAAAGTCTTAACATTTAACAAAGAAATTAAAAGCAATTAAAGAAATAAGAAGCATAAAATCTTGAGTCATCATGCATCCTCAATTCTCATGAACTACCTACAAATAAACCATCCATGTATAAGCATTAAGTTCCATGATATTAAAATTATTTGTATCAAAAGTTTAACAAATACATACCGAGATGAATGGATAGGGTCATGCGATAGATGCACCAATACAATCTTGAATTGTAGAAAATAAACCATATGGCTTGAGCCCAAGCCTAAAAACAAGCTTATTTAATAAATAAGCCCAAGCCCGAAATTTGTTTATCGAGCTCTAGTTTGAAAAATTACCTAGCATCCAAGCTTGAGCTTTAGAAACAAAGCTTGAATCGAACTGAGCCTGAGCTTTCATAACTTAGGTGTACTTCATTTCCTCATGTTACAAACTGTTCTAAAAGCGAAATTGACATTTCCACATTTTGGGCATTCCCAATCGTTTTCTCGAGTTCCGTCTGTAAATTTTAAAACAATGACAAACAGATCATAAAACAACATCACAATATTATATGGTTCGAAGCATAAACTCGTCAGATGTAAAGAACCTTTCTTCTTAGATGTCTCTTCTAGAAAAATTCCAGGCTGTGATCCCTAATGAGTTTCAAAAATCAATCGATCAATAAACTTAGCACATGCTATAATCTTATAGCTATTACTAATAAGTTGTTTGAATTAACACATACTATTCGGCATACAGTTTTAATGATTCAAATTGAATATCTAACATAAAACTAGAAGTTATTTGTAAAAAAAGATATATCTTATCTTATAGCAAATTGAGACCTTTAAATTTTAAAATGAGCGATAAGACTTAAGAGTTCTTTTGTTCAATTATACTATTACTAATAAGTTGTTTGAATTAACAAACTTCAAACTTATCAAGTGAATAAAATATCAAAATATAGAGTAGTTTTTAGTTTTAATCTTAAAAATCCAAATTATCAAGCGTAAAAAAAACTGATGCAAGACATTTGGTGCTTACATTCCGGCCGAACCAGTATAATCTCCACTCTGGCCGCCGTCGCTGGCCGGCTACCACCACCGCACATACCAAAATCCAAAAAAAAAAGATTAACTTAGCAACCGTGTATAGTCAACGTATTTACCCGAAACGAGAAAAAGGAGCACACTCACCGGATAATCGGCACCCCACTGTCGCCGGTCGTTCTCTCTCTCCCTCCTGCAGCTTCCTCTCCCCTCGTACTCTCTCTTTCTCTCTAAGTAACTTCCGGTGGTTGTAGGTTGTAACCGGAGATGCGGCTGGGGGTGTGTATAAAATGATTCGAGATATGATGGATGAGCATCGGAGGTGCTGGGGCATCTTGTCGGCGAAACCGTCGCCGGCAGCCGGTTTTCTTGTGTGCCTGCCAGTGTTTGAATGAGAGGGAGAGGGAAGGGAGATGCATCTATAACAGTATATACCTGCTGCATTGCTTATATGTTTAAGGTCACGAGTTTTGTCTGAATGCTATTGCAGTTAAAGGAAAGTTATAAGATATACCAACAAGTACTTGCAAATTAAAAGTGAGATGCATCTATAACAGTATATACCTGCTGCATTGCTTATATGTTTAAGGTCACGAAAACAAATTGTGACAGCTAAGAAAAGGAGCATCAAAGTCCAATTAATCTCCGGTATGTAGATTTATCCGTGCTTATTAGGCGACATGTGGATTACTTTGAACCTCGGGAAACAACCCAACGCCAAACACTCCTGGTGATGATAACTTGGTTTCCAACAACTGCAACAAGTATTGCAATTCCAATAACTAGACTATTTTCTGTCACAATATTAAATAAATAAATTTCACATCAAGTTCAAAATAAGAAAAGAAAAGAGATAGAAAATGAACTACCAGGCACGGATACGTAGAAACCAATTCAGCAGTCGGTTTCAAGAATGTGAAGCTTTGAGAGATACGCGGCTTGGCCCATATAAGCAAGGATTAAGGAAGGGTAAACGGCAAAGGTAAAATCCATCTAAAATTATTAGACCAAGAAGCTCATTAAACTGATAATGTAAAAATAAAGTAAAAATAAAGACCAGAGAATAAATAATGCAAAAATAAAGTCTGCCCACTTACGGGCAAATTTACTTGAAGTCCAGGGTTTTTCTAACAACTACACATGCAGTATTGGAATTATCTAACTAATTTTCTATTACTCTTAGTATTGCTCTACTAATCGGAAACTCATGCATCTACTTGCCAATGCAACCAAATTGGGTATCTTTCCTCCTACCGCAACGATCAGGCGGATATGAGGATGATGGCTCATCAGAGCTGGGAAAACAGATGGCCTGCAATTACGAATAGTACCCATCAAGTATCAAGCACTCAACCTTAGGTGACCAAACAAATACACAACATCAAAAACTAACAAATCTGATATGTTTTGGGATATGTGTGTTTTGTTTTACCTATGTTCTCCAAAGTGAAAGAGATAATCAAAGGATAGAGGTGAAAATATTAGTGTCAGGTAACGTTCCTCTTGATTCGGCATCATACTCTTGTTCTTTAAACCATTTAACATCATAAATACGTTAGCAGCAAGGTACGCCCAAAGCAAACCAAATTAAGATAGTTAAAATCCATTGATTTGGTTTCCGTTTTCATCCAAATAATTATCTATACCAACGAAGACGTGTGTACCACCACCGCCTAGTTTGATTAACATTACCTACCCGATGCTATGATAAGCAATAATTCTAAATTTCTAATTGATGATTTTTACAAACTTGTATATCACCAAATAAAAAACAATAACCAATTCAAAACACAAATTACCAAAATCATTGCAATATAGGCGAGTCCATTTAACCTCACCATCAAGCTAAGCTCTATAGTCGCACAACCCCTAAAAATTACAATATTAGAATTGACATTATTCCATTAAGGTGTATAGAAGCAAAGTTCTGAGCAAGATAAGTTATACAGAGAAAACTTTTGGATAACTTAAAATTGAGAATACATTATTCCAAAGTTGAAACCAATAGATAACATAATCAGGGTTTTTCATCAGTTTTCAAAATACTAACAAAAATTTAGGGTTTCAAATTAAACTTAATCACATTGAATCAGAAAACAAAAAGATTTAGGGTTTACCAACAATAACAGAGGAAGAACAAGCGGGATTAGGGTTGTGCGAGTGTTCAGAGGCTCGGAGCAAAACCTAATTGAAGGAGCGTTGAAGAAGCGAGTATTTTGAGGCTCAGAGCACACGTTACTGTACGACTGTGCTTTTGAGGGGGGAGCGCCCATCCTGACCCGTTGTATGATTTTTAGCATTTCTGAATGATAACTCTTATGAAGTTTTTAGCCATGATAACTCTTGTGAAGTTTTTAGCATTTCAGAATGAGAGTTAGAATAAAATAGATTATTGGGAGTTAATAGAAAAAATATTTAGTTTGTCGATTGAATGGAATCATCCACTACAAAAGAAATCTTAATCCCTCTAAACAGCTCAAAATCATTTTATTCGCTCTTGTTTATTTTTATTTTTTATTTCATTCCCTCTTTCACCAATCATTAACACCACCATCGCCCACTGCTGTCACCGCCACCCACCACTACTCCCACTCATCACAAATTTTATTCATTTGTCATTTTCTGGCTGCATACCAAAAAACGCTAAGTAATGATTAATTTCAATTCCACATGGTAACCGAACAAGACATTGAATGACAATGATCTATTATTGTCTATTGTGATTCATTAAGGCCTAATATAGTCCATTAAGACATGTATGATCTATTATTGTCCACCAGTGTTGTAAAAGTCGCTAGGCGGTCTCTAGTCGGCCGACTGGGGAGTTGGGAGTAATCGGAGTACTCGGAGAGTACTCGGGGAGTACGCGGACATGGTAAATATAAAGAAAATTAATTGTTATATATTATTTATGGGTTAAAATAAGCATAATTCATGTCAACTGAGTATAATTTAAAATGAAACATGTTTAAAGTTCAAATATTATGAATACAAGTCCGACAAGTCTGAGTACAAGGCCGAGTAGTCCGAGTAGGCCGATTTTGACCGAGTTTGACCGATTAAAAGTCAACAAACCACGTTGACCGCCTAGACCGACTAGGCCGACTACGTCCGACTAGGCGCCGACTAGGCGCCGACTAGGCCGACTAGGCACCGAGTACTCCCGAGTAATCCTGAGGCCGACTAATTGAGACCGCCTAGGAGGAAGTCGCCTCGGAGGGGGTCCGAGGACCGAGTACTCGGCCGAGTAATCCGACTTTTACAACACTTTTGTCCACTGTGATTCGTTAAGGCCCCATATGGTCAATTAAGACATCTATGATGTATTATTGTCCATTGTAATCCAATAAGGCCCCACCGTAAAGCATGTATGACCTACTATCGTTTATTGTAATTCGTTAAGGCCCAATATGGCCCATTAATACATTTATGATCTAGTATTGCCCATGGAGGTCTATTAAGTCCCAATATGGTCCATTAAGACATGTACGATCCAATATTGGCCATTTCAATCCATTTAGGCCCAATGTGGTCCATTAAGACATAAATGATCCACAATTAACCATCATGCTCCATTAAGGCCCATATGGTCCATTAAGACATGTATTATCGACTATTGGCCATTGTGATCCATTAACGCCCAATATAGTCCATTAAGAAATTTTGATCTACTGATGACCTTGTGATCCATTAAGGCCCAATATGGTTCATTAAGATATATATGATTCACTATTGGCCAATGTGAGATATCAAAGCCCAATAAGGTCCATTAAGACATATACGATCCACTATTGCCCATTGTGCTCCGTTAAGGCCCAATATGGCCAATTAAGACGTGTATGATCACCTGCTATGATTCATTAAGGCCCAAGATGGTCTATTAAGACATATACGATCCATTATTGGCCATTGTGTTCCACTTAGGCCCAATATGGCCCATTAACACATATATGATATACTATTGTGCATTATGATCCATTAAGACATGTATGATCCACTATCATTTAGGCCTAATATGGTCCATTAAGACATGTGTGATCTATTATTGTCCATTGTGATCCAATATGGTCCATTAACATATCTATGACCATTATTGGCCATTGTGGCCCAGTAAAGCCCAATACGGCCTATTAACACGTATATGATTAGGGTTGAGTTCGGTACAGGTACTGGTACCGAACATGCCGGTATCGAAAAGGCCGATACCGGAGATAATCAAATATGGGTACATGTACTGGTACCAGAAATGTTCGGTATGGTACTGTACAGTACTCGTACCGCAACGCTATATGAAAGTAAAATTCGTTGAAAACAATTAACTACGAGAAATCTGGTACCATTATTAATATGCATACATTAATATATCATTTAGAAGAAAACAAATATGGTTTAAAGTATATAATATTTAATAATAGTTTGAATTATTAAATATCTAGTAAGATATTTTTTGTTTTTTAATATTAAATAATGTAAATTTTTAAATAAGAATATTATTTAAGTTTTAGAATGAAATATTTTAGATGGAAGTTTTAGGATGAAATATTTTAGGTGGAAGTTTAACTTTTGGAAATAAATATTTTGGGGGGAATTTTTAATTTTGGGGGGAAGTTTAAGTTTTAGAATGAAATATTTTAGAAGGAAGTTTTAAGATGAAATATTTTAGGTGGAAGTCTAACTTTTGGAATTAAATATTTTGGGGGAAATTTTTAAAGATGTAGTAAGTTTAACATTTGGCCACACTTTTTAGTGTGACTAATAAATGTCATAGTTTTTTTCTTCAAGTATGGCTAAAGGTTTTGAATACACATGTTATTGGTCACAGGAAAATATATAATGTGATCGTAGAAATATTTAGCCACACTTTGCGGGTGTAGCAAATATATCTCTCAATTTTTTTTCTTAAAGTGTGGCTAAAGGTGTTAAATACATGTTTTTCGTCACATGAAACAAAAATATATGGCCATAGATCACATTTGGCCACACATTTCGATTTGTGACTAATAAATGTCACATTATTTTCTAAAAGTGTGGGTAAAAGTTCTGAACTGGTATAAATGGTCACATTAATAATAAAATGTATGGCTAAAGGTGTTTTACAATGTTATAAATAACCTTTAGCGACACAATTTTATAAATGTGTGGTCGGGCGGTTTTGCCAAAAGTGTGGTTGTAGCCCCTTTTTCACATAGTGCCACCACCGGCCACCACCACCACTCACCACCACCACTCACCACCACCATTCACCGGCCACCACCACTACTCACCACCACCACCACTCACAACCACCACCACTCACCGGCCACCTCCATCGGCCACCACCACTACTCACCACCACCACCACCACTCACCGGCCACTACCACCACTCACCGGCCACCACCACCACTCACGGGTCAATAACCTAGTGTTATTGTAAAACTCTAGCGAATAAACGTCCTATAAAACTTATGTTTTACGACTCAAATATCAAGTGTCTTATTAAGGTTTATTATAATAACACCATAATGATTAAGCGTCCTATAAAGGCTAAAGTTATAAGACCCTAGTGTCAAGTGTCCTATTAAGTTATGTTATAATAAAACTCTAGCGAATAAGCGTCCTATAGAACTGATGTTTTATGACTCAAATATCAGGTGTCATATTACAGTGTATTATAATAACACCACAATGATTAAGCATCCTATAAAGGTTAAATTTATAAGACACAAGTGTCAAGTGTCTTTTTAAGTTATATTATAATAAACTATAGCGAATAAGCGTCCTATAAAACTAATGTTTTATGACTCAAATATCAAGTGTCCTATTACGGTGTATTATAATAACACCACAATGATTAAACGTCCTATAAAGTTTAAAGTTATAAGACCCAGGTGTCAAGTGTCCTATTAAGTTTAATTCTAATATAACTTCGACTAGAAATGGTCCTATAACACTAAACATTTATGACTTAAGTACAATGTGTCCTATTAAGTTATGTTATAATAGGACCCCAGATGATCAAGTGTCCTAATACAGTACCACATAATGGGACACTAACAATTAAATGTCTTATAAAGTACTTTATTAGGATCTACATTTTAAATGTCCTATTAAATTATATGATAATAAGACCCAAAAAAATCATCCATCCTATTAAATAGTTTTTTAGGACACCGGTTTAGTAGATTATATTATAAAAGGACCCCAAAAGTTTATTAGTTATATTAAATGGTTTTTTAGGACCCTCTTTTGCAAGCGTCCCACAGAAAAGGTCCTAAAAAGCCATTTTTGTTGTAGTGCAAAATTCTCAGGTATGAAGCTTCACAAGTGAGAGCTTCAACTTATAGAAGAAATTGAGATCAAATTGTGAGGAAAGAATGAAGATCAAGTGGGTATTTATAGTAAGTGTTGAGTTCTTAAGATCTTGACATGTGCTTTTGAAAGATTCAAAGCTCTAATCTCACCATACACTTGTGGAACATGGTTTACAATACAAGGGGAGGTCCAAAACTAGTTCATAGTATTGAGAAAGTTGCATAAAAGACCCCCCAAATTCAATCTAGTTGCTGAAAATTGAGATTTCTGTCAAAACAGAGCTGTGGCTTCATTCCACGGAACCACCCCTATTGGGGTCGCATGACGCCACTCCTCCCCAGAGATAGCAACTTTTGAAAATTGGCAGAAATGGTCCCTGCAGCTCGTTTAAGCCATTTTCGACCCGTTTAAACCCCGTTAACCCATTTTCAAGGCTTTACAAGGATGTTCAAGCATACGGGACTTGAAATATGCTTGAAATTATCTCGGATGTCGGTTCGTTTGGTCGTACGATTGCGTTGTTCGGTTAATTACGATGAAACTCGAACGGACGCAAAAAACGATCCAAATTACGCGATGAATGAAATTTTAGCATTCCAATCACTAAAATAAAATATTTTAATGATTACAAAAAATTTTGGATGTCCGGATATGTTCAGAACGTAAGATATGCGCGAAAATGCAAACTTATGCACTTTTTGACGCTTTTAGTCCCTGTTTGATCAAAAAGTTTATTTTAGCACACCGAACCCCTCAAAGCCTATTTCTAAGCTATGTAAAGGATATTTAAGGTATGTTTAGCTTATGATCAAGTTTTGGAATGTTCGTTACTATACAAATCGGCATAGTTTCGCAGTTTGACGCAATTAGTCCCTGCTATAACAACCCTCCAAAATATTTCCGATACCCCTAATATAATTAAAATATCCTTATATGTCTTAAAATACACCCCGTATGCGGAAACCGAGCCCTAAATACCCTACATAGTTAAAAATAAAATAAAAATCAAGTTTTATAGGTCGCTCTCGGGCCGCGAAGGCTTTGCCTTCGGGCTACGCGGGGCGCGACAGACAGGCCACCAGGAGTAACCCGGTGCTGCCACGTGTCGTGCAATGTGTCGAGACAAGTTCGATGAATGGTCATAGCTAGGACCTACCAGCCTGCGTCGCGGGCCGCGAGAGAGTTCAGAATCAGCCCTATAAATAGAGACCTTTGGCCTTCAGTCCCAACTCGCACCACACTCTTTCTCTCTCGAAATTCTGAACAATTAAAGCTATTTTCGGACATAATACCCCCCTAAATAACGAAGTTCTGCCCCGTTGTAAGTATCAAACCCCGATTACGTATTAGATATGCTGCCCGATTGATCCAGGGTTCCGTAACGGCTGTCGTGGTTCTGCCCGACGTAGTCGTTGGAATGCCGTCTCGGGGAGGGTATTACTAATGTAAATATCGGGTTATTATACTAACGCGTGTGCATTTGTGTAATTTATAAATAATCACCAGGAAACCCTTAAAGAAAACCATAAGACAGCAATGTGAGTAATCTCCTTTTTACAAATTGCTTTTACAATACCTCACTTAATTAATGATATATTAAACAGTGATTGAGTATTTGTATTCTACAATTATCGTCGGTATGTTGGGGTTTTGTATACAAAATTTGTTACTACTTTGCGAGGAGTAACATGAACACAAGTCGGGTTGACAGTACCGTGGGTGGTAATTAAGTAGATGGAAACAAATGTAATTGCGAGATCGCCCTCAATACTGTACAATGGTTTTTATAAGTTTTAATTAAATTGGGATTAACTCATCAGTATTTCCCACTGACAAAAAATTTTTAAACGCGTTTCAGGTAACAAAATGTGAAAGCCAACTAGAAGCCAGCTGCACAACACTAAAGGCTTGGAAAAGTGGCAATAAATTTACCTAAAATAAAGAGATGTTTTATTAAATAAAATAGGGTGTATCCCTATGAAAATGTGTGTACTTGAAACTCGGGATTTTATTGTTGTTAGGGGGCGAGGGTTGCGGCAGAAGGTGGCCGCGGCTGCCCGTTCCCGGGTTGTTAGGGGGCGGGGGTTGCGACAGAAGGTGGTATCAGAGCTAAGCCACTTATTCAGCCACAGAAGTGTTCTGCTGACACCAATATATTATTCAAAGTGTTAGAAAATAAATTACAGAAATACGTGCATATCGGTATTTTATTGTTGTGTGTTATTTGACTATTTGTTAGTTTACAGTATGAGCGATCAAGGACCATCCGACGCCTATCGTCAGTTGTCCAGCTCACCTAGAAGCGAAGGCACCTCTTCACAGCCTGCCCTCTCAGGGTATTCAGCTGACAATGAAGACGGGATATTCGTGTTTAAGGCTCAGTCTGAAGAGTCATTCCCTCCTAAAAAGAGAGGATGGTTCAGTAGGGGAGCACATGAGCGTAGGAAGAGAATGAAAAAGTTACAACATCAGCGAGCTTTAGCCGCCATTAAAAGAGAAACGGATGCTCACGCTCAGGACCTGCTTAATTGGAGTTTAGCAAACTTCCATATCTTAGCAACCACCGTAGCTAACCCTAACCTTGAGCAACTAGTAGCACCCCAACCATTACCACTGTTTCCAAAACAGCCAATGGAAATTGAAAATAACCCAGAAAACCAAATCCCAATGCATGACTTTGACCCAATGGAGATACCTAGGATACCAGCACCCAATCCCTTAGACCCAGACTACGACCCGTGGTTAGGTGACCATGGGGATTACCAGCAACATTACCCAATACCAGAAGACATTCCTATGCCAAACCTAGCAGCTTACCCAGGTCTGGACCCTCTAGATAATGACCCATACATCAGGGAAATACTAAAGAATCCTTACCCGTACTAGGAACCCATGCCCCAGTTCCCAAACCCAGTACCAGAACCTGCACCCCCAATGAGTGTAGAGAATGTGCAAGAGCTCCGAACTTTCGGAGAAGAAATTTTAGAAAGTAGCGAGAGGATGAGGCAGGTAGGAGAACGACTCGTCTGGAAGTACGACGAGCGTAATATGGAGTTCTGGATGAACCCATATCAGAGAAAGTAATGATGGAAGTAGTAATAATAATAATAATAATAATAATATATAATATGTGTGTATGGTTGAAAAAAAATCTATCATAGTATAGACCACCTCGTGGTTAGTGATGCCTAATAGTATTGTAACTTTATATTTCAGTTTGAATTAGATGCATATTATATAAGAAAGAGTAAGTCGCAATGCTCGACGTTTTTTATCAATATGCGTGTTATGTGATTGATTGTATTAGGATAATATCCTGTTATATTAATATGTGGTAAATGTTTAAAATTCAGATGGCCGACCAAGTAAATCAAGAGAACCCGACTAATAACCAGGAAAACCTGAATGATAATAACCAGAATGACAACAACCTGAATAATGATAATCCGAACAACAATAACAATGGAAACCAAGTGGATAACAGTGCCATCCAACACATAGTGGCACAAGGAATAATAGATGCGATTCCATATATTATTCAAACAGTTAGGGAAGCTGATAATAAAAGTAACCGTGATAGTAAACGACCCACCGAACCAGAAAACAGAGTGAACAATGGACCTATACTTCAAGCGCCCATTCCCAAAAGAAGAAGAACCATGCCATATGGTTGTTCTTATAAAGAATTCTGGTCTTGTAAACCAATGGAATTCTCAGGCAATGAAGGGGCCATTGCAGCTCTACGCTGGATAGAAAAGAATGAGGCAGCCTTAAAAATAAGCAAGTGCGCGGAAGAAGATAAGATAATGTTTGCCTCCAATCTATTTAAGAATTCAGCCTTAGAATGGTGGAACACTATCCTCCAGTCTAAGGGAAGTGACAGAACTTACAATATGGAATAGGAAGAATTTAAGAACATGGTGGAAAGAAAATTTTGCCCTCACAATGAAAAAGAACAGATAGCAAAAAAGTTCTTGAACCTTAGAATGATTGGAGTGGATAGTAAGGGTTACACTACGTTATTCTTTGAATATGCTAGAATAGTACCGACCCTTGCATCCCCTGAACCAGTATTAATCTCCTGTTACATCTGGGGATTAATTAGTGAGATTAGGCATGTAGTCAAGGCAGCTAGACCTCATACTATAGAAGAAGCTATAGAACTAGCAAACACCTTGACTGATGAATTAATATGTACACGAGAAGAAGACCAGAGGAGAAACCTAGCCCAGAAACTTACTCAAGAATTTCGTTATGGAAATTCCAACCGTGGAAGGAATATAGGTTCTACCTCTGCACCATACTACAAGGCCTGCAAGAAAAACCATTCTGGAAAATGCTCCACTTAGTGTAATTTCTGCAAGATACCAGGACACAAGGAAGAAGATTGCAGGAGGAAACCTAATAATTGAATGTGCTTCAACCGTTAAGATTTCTGAAATCTTGCAGGGAGCAAGAATAGAATTTTTAAATCAAAAGTTTATTGCAAACCTTTATCCAATGAATCTGGCAAAATTTGATGTTGTATTAGGAATGGATTGGTTAATAGCCAATAAAGCCAGTATTCTATCTGATCAAAAGTCAATCCAAGTAAATTCACCAAAGGATGAAAAGATCACAATTAAAGGAGATAAGCCCTCTAGATCCACAAAATTCATCTCTGTGATGAAAACAACAAGTTATATAAGAAAAGGATCATTAGTGTATTTGATTTCCATAATCACTAACACTAAAGGAAAAGAATTGAAAGATATTCCTGTAGTATCTCAGTTTCCAGATGTATTTCCAGAAGAATTACCAGGACTACCGCCAGATAGGGAAATTGAATTCAGAATCCACCTGTTACCAGGAACAACACCAATAGCCAAAGCACCGTATCGTTTGGCACCCGCAGAAATGCAGGAACTGAAGAAACAGCTAGACGAATTATTAGAGAAAGGATTCATACAGCCAAGTTCATCACCATGGGGAGCGCCAATCCTATTCGTCAAAAAGAAGGACGGATCGATGCGTATGTGCATTGACTACCGTGAATTGAAAAAAGTCACGATTAAGAATCGGTATCCACTACCGAGAATCGATGATCTGTTTGATCAATTGCAAGGAGCTCGATTTTTCTCAAAAAATCAATTTACGGTCAGGTTATCATCAATTAAAAGTACAGGAAGAGGACATTCCTAAGACCGCTTTTAGAACAAGGTATGGCCATTATGAATTTACTGTCATGCCATTCGGTTTAAGCAATGCCCTATCTGCATTTATGGACATGATGAACCGAATATGTAAGCCATATTTGGATAAATTCATAATTGTCTTTATAGATGATATTCTTATTTATTCTAAAAGCAAAGAGGAACATGCAGAGCATCTGCACACACTTCTAAGTTTATTAAGAAAAGAAACGCTTTATGCTAAGTTTTCGAAGTGTGAATTTTGGTTAGAACAAGTATAGTTCCTTTGAAATTTAGTCGATCATGAAGGAATTCATGTAGATCCCAATAAGATTGAGGCAATTACTAAATGGAAAACCCCTGAATCACCAACTGAGGTTAGAAGTTTCTTAGGACTGGCCGGTTATTATAGAAGATTTATTCAAGATTTTTCTAAGATAGCTATTCCTTTAACTAAGTTAACCTGTAAATCTGTTAAGTTTGAATGGGGACCAAAACAAGAAGAAGCCTTTAGAATTCTTAAGCAAAGATTAACCAATGCACCCATATTAGCGTTACCAGAAGGAACTGAAGACTTTGTAGTCTATTGTGATGCTTCTAAGTTGGGTTATGGATGTGTGTTAATGCAACGCCAAAAGGTCACAACCTATGCGTCTTGACAACTTAAGAATCATGAAGAGAATTATTCAACCCATGATTTAGAATTAGGAGCTATAATTTTTGCCCTGAAAATTTGGAGACATTACCTTTACGGTAGTAAGTTTACCATTTTTATAGATCATAAGAGTTTAAGGTATGTTTTCGGACAAAAGGAATTAAATATAAGGCAAAGACGTTGGATGGAGATACTTAGTGATTACGATTGTAATATCCAGTATCATGAGGGAAAAGCAAATGTAGTTGTTGATGCTTTAAGTCAAAAGTATCATGAAAAGCCAAAAAGAGTACGTTCACTTAAACTGAATCTACAAGTAGATTTAAATGAACAGATTAGGAAAGCACAAGAATCAGTAATCAAGGATGATACTGAGAAATTGAAAGGAATGATTAAGGAATTAGAACAAGGGACAGATGGAATTCGAAGATTCCATAAGAAAAGAATGTGGATACCTAAATTAGGAAACTTACGCCACCGTATATTAGAAGAAGCCCGTTAGTCTAAGTATACGATACATCCTGGAAGTGATAAGATGTATCAAGATTTAAGGAAGAATTTTTGGTGGATAGGAATGAAAAAAGATATAGCAGCTTATGTTTCTAAGTGTTTAACCTGTTCACAAGTAAAGCTGAACATCAGAATGTAACATCCCAAAAACGGGTTTGGTAATCAAACCCCGTTAATACTAAAAGACGGGTAAAGAACCGTTAGTGGTAAAGTAACCCGGTAAATATTAGGATTTAAATAAATAATCCTAATATTAATTAAAAAGTGGATAAGAACCTTCGAGAAATAAAATGGATAAAAGGCCCGAGTTGACGGAACTTAAAATAAACGGGTTAGAACTCCCGGGACTCACTAAGTTAACTAGGGATAATTAACCTAGTTAATTATTAGTAAAAAAAACAATAAAGAAGCATGGACTACTAAGCCTTTTATAAACTATGGATAATTGGGGGACCAAAGTTGGACAATTTCAAAGTGGAATTATTAAAACAAAAATTAAACACCAAACACACACTTAAGTGTGTGTCTGGTTCGATTGAAACACATGGGCGACCAGGAGATTTCCCTCAAACCCTAGTTCATGCTTAATCTCACAAATTGAAGGTCAAAATCAATTCCAAATCAAAATCCGAGCACGAAATAGTGATCTCCGCTGAAAAAGGAGTCATAAGGTATGTGAATTCTATGGGAAATCTCTAGTTGAATTTCTGAGTAAACTTAGAGAATTTGAAATTTATGGTTGCATGTTTGTTATAAGGATGGAATATGAACAATATAGTGTCTAGGAGTAAACCCTAGACAAGTATATGTTGAAATCATGCTTAATTCTAGTAAATTCCATGAACACTATTGAAGGTGATTAGTGGGTTTTTGTGGAACATGTTAAACACTAGGATTTTGATAGTTATTCTAGGATAATTTGAGTTCCATGAAGTAAATTCAGATTTGATGATGCTAAATTCGTGTATGTGATGTTTTTAGGGTTTTTGATTGTTAAAAACAATGTTATAATGTCATAAACATGTTTTGATTGAAAGCTGAATTCACACAACTGCTGATCAGAATTTACAGCTAACTTGTATTGGCTGTAACATGGACAAAACCAGACAAAAACATATGTTTCTTGAGTCTAAAATGTAATTCCAGGAAATATCTTTAAAACCCCACTGGAATTGCATTTTTTTCAATGAAAATTGAATGTTTTATGAATTTTTCGGTATTGAAGGTTCAGGCTGCGTTTTCTGGCAGAATTTGAAGCCCATTACGAATGTCATAACTCAATTTAAGAATTGATATATGATCTCAAATTTTTACTGTAGGTAGCTTCAGGAAATTCAAAAAACCTCCAACTGGAATTTCGTTAATCGGATAAACGAGGAATTTTAAATGAATTTTTTTGTAAGCTGCAGTCAGAAGTGATGAATCTGATTGCAGCTTAGTAAATGAATTTTTATGAATTTTTTATAAAGAGTTAGATCTTGAAATTTTAACACAAGGCCTAACCCTCCGAGAGGTACATCACATAAAAAAAATCATAATTTTTGAAGACTTGTAAACAGGTTAAACATGTCACTAAAAACAGCTTATTTTCAGTCAAATGCCTAAGTGAATGTTCATATGTTGGAATTATGAATCAAACGCGTAATTTCTCATATGTTGGAATTATGAAGTCGATTTAGCTTATATACACATATCATATAATTAAGGGTAGTTAACTTTTGAAAAGTTAAACTAACCATGGACGGAGTCGAATAGTAGTTTTGACATAGAAGATACGTAAGGTGGAATAGTCGTGGTTATAATGACTAATCTAACCACCTTGTGAATGATGATGATAGTTTGACGTTTAACGAGCTAGGTGGAAGCTTGGGGAGAAAGCGGGTCAAATCTAGTCAAGCATAAAGGGAAAATGTATTCGAGATGCAAGGTAAGTAAAAGCTTACACCCCTTTTTAGTATACATCAGTTGTGTGTATTGAAAATGAATATGGAAAAGTTAGTAATAGAATTATAATGTTCCGACGCAAATAATATGAGTCGGAACAAGTGCAATGGTGAGAAATCATAAACAATGGCACAAAGGGTAAATTGGTAAATTAGTCATGTGACGATGAACTAATAAGAAATTTTGAAACATTACGTCATGGTGTAAACCGAAATGGGTAAAAGGGCGAGATGGTAACTAGATATCATCTCATAATGGAAAATGGTCGTTCGGACTAAATGGGTCAAATGACATTGCCAAGATCATTTGACAATATTAATTGATGATCGCTTGTTGAGTTTTGTGATTACAGGAAATATCATACTGTTCGTGTTGGTATTATTTAGAAATTAATAGTGAAAGATATTTAAATGGGTCAATCCTATGACTCGAGCCAGGTACGTATATTTAGAATTATTGTTAAAAAGCGATATTTTTGGCCAAATATTAGCGAAAGTCCTTCGTCGTAAAATGAATGACTAAAATTAACCAAAAAGCCCTTAATGGGTGAATTGGGGAAATGACCCATATGGGTCGTTTAGGAATTCGTATTAAGATTACGAAGAATAGGTAGATACCTTAATGTGGTAAAATAATGAGTGAAATTTAAAGTTAATGGTAAATCCCTCCAACGGGTCAAAATGAAGTTTTGCGCATAACTCAAGCTTTAGTTGCATAATGTATGAAAGTTTTGAACTCACGAGTTAATGGTTTTGAGATAATGAATATCTCAAAAATTTCCAATGATTTAAACAAAAGTGGTTTAATGAATCATGAAACGAGTCAAAAGTGTTAAAAAGGAATTTCAAGCCGAGAGCTTGAAATCTGAATTTTTGAAGTAGTTGAATATCAGGTTTTAACTCCATAAGATGGAGAATTAAATTACGATCGCGTGAGAAAAAGAATCACGCGAATTGGATAAGTAGAACAAAAGTTATGCACGTTTTAAATCTGAATTTTTGAAGTAGTTGAATATCAGGTTTTAACTCCATAAGATGGAGAATTAAATTACGATCGCGTGAGAAAAAGAATCACGCGAATTGGATAAGTAGAACAAAAGTTATGCACGTTTTTGTGAATTATAAGTTTGAGTTTTTGAGTTGGGAATCTGCAGTTCAGCAACAAACAATTCTGGACAAAGCTGGGTGTCGCGCCATGCGACAGCAAAAGCAAGGAGCCGTCGTGTGACGCGACGGGTTCCAAAAAATTCGAAAAAATGTTTATCTTATTATTATATGCATTGCGAACCCGTTTAAATACGTTTTAAGCTAGGTATGACTAATCTACCTCATGTTTTATGAGTTGTAGGTAAATTTCTAGTACCGGAGGACGATCAAGCTCAATGAAGAACCGAACACGATTAAGAAACAAGCTTCCGCACGACGTCTCGTTGTTACTTTTAAATGACGAACTTAATTACATTATGTTGTAAAATTTTAAATTGTAAAAGGTTTTAATAAACCCGTATTTCCAATGTATATGTAAACTTAATTACATGATCCTTTTCGTAAACAATACGTTAACCCTTGATTTAATTTAAAGGGTGTTACAAGTTGGTAATCAGAGCTCATGGTTAAAGAGTAAATTGTGTTCGGTTCGAGGCTTGATCGCAAATCCGGTAAGTACAAGTATGTTAATGGTTTAGAATGAAAAAAGTGTTGAGATCAACACATAGGGTTATTGCGTAATACACGTTACACCAATCAAATCGATAAATGATAGATATAGTTAACGAAATTACGTGCGTTGACACGTACAGTAAAAAGCCTTGTATTACAATACGGGCGTTTATTAATGTCGAAATTACTAACTTTTGTAAATGTTTAGTTGAAGGACAATCGCATCTGAAGATAACGAGAGTTGAACGAATTGTGGTTATGACGGCGGAACGGTCCGAGGTATGACACACAGAGCATACTTATCGAGGAACTAAATCGCGTGACGATCGCGAACAAAGTTAGCGGTAAGAGAAGCCCGTTAGGGCAAGCATTACCAGGTGCATGCTTTTAAATTTAATCGCACAAGTAGTAATATGCAATAAACATGTAGGGGATAACGGTTGCATATATCTGATAAAACCTGAATAGGATATCTATTTAGGATGATGTTTCTAAGAGAAGTTTAATAGAAACATGTGTTATTCACGATGATGAATAACAAAGAAATAATAGGATTAGTTCATATGGAAACTTGGACGGGGGGTAATTATCCAAGTGGAAAACTCTCAATATAATGCTATTGAGAAAAGTAGCGATCACATTAACGAATGTGATTATATAATAGTTCGATAGAAAAGAAAAACATTTTATATGTTCAAATGTAAAACTAGTAAAACTAATGATTGTTGTTTTGTAATTAAATAAAGTTTTACTAAATGAAATCAGAGATATGAAATAAATAGAGGCATTACTTACATAGGGTGTGATGTGAAAGCTATAAAAAGGTCATGTGTATCATGTGTTGATCGCTTACTCTGGCCAAGTAAGTAGTGGCAAATGATACCATGAACTTCTTGTAGCGGACACATTTACGTGCGATGTAGTAAGGGCGGGGTGAATGGGACTAACTTAAAAGGTACCCAAATAAATCAAATAAGAAAGACATGTGATAATAAACGTAGATGCAAGTCGGATGACGGAAGCGTATTACGTTAGAATAAAGAGCCCAAGAGAAGGGACAAGGATCAAAGTAAAAGAAAATACAGACCGACCAATAGGAATGCTAAGGCATAAGGATAAAATTTTGACTGTCATAAGGGATGAATTCTCACACAAACAAGTTAAACAAATTTAATAATGGGTGACGCTTGCTAATGTAAGTAAGCGCAAATCGAATAAATAAAAGCGCGAAATATTTGTCACACCCTGTCTTTTGCGGAAGCGTATGATGTGTGACTAGCTTGTTATCATTGCATTCAATCGTAATAAACAACTACATGATCAAAACGATGTTCATCCATTCATGAAAATTTGAGTATTACAAACACTTGTTATTTAAGTTTTCAAAACACGACCTTTGACAAGGTTACAATTCAACAAAAGTGGATGACATCTAAACTTGTAGTCTACTTCTAGTTATGACACTTGCGCCCAAGATCCATCCTGTCACCTGAAATACATGTAATTTTGGAAAACATCAACATAAAGTTGAGCGAGTTAATGCATTTTTGTATTTCACGTTTTTATACTTTGTATGAAAACATAGTATGTGTCATGTATAATTCAAGTCTTTCTTGAGTACCCCACGTACTCAAGTATAATTCCCGTTTTCTTGAGTACCCCACGTACTCAAGTATCATTCAAGTTTTCTTGTGTACCCCACGTTTTAAATGATTGTTTATACAAGGACATTAAGGCATGTGAGGACATATGGAGCATTAGTGTTGGCTCCTTTAAGGCATGTGAGCATATGGAGCATTACTGTTGGCTCCTTTACTGTGTCGATTACCCTCGACTGTGTCGATTAACCTCGGCTGTGTCAATTTCCCTTGACTGTGTCGATTTCCCTCGAATGTGTCGATTAACCTCGACTGTGTCGATTTCCCTCGACTGGGACACCGAAACACCCAAGACGTCACATAAGGACCTTGAGTGGGGCTCGGCCGTACCCGTTAGATCTAACCCTCGTCCCTAATTAAGTATTAATGGCATCTCAATATCTAGTTTAAGCTCACATGATCTAGTATTTTCTAGGCTTTTCTTAAAGCTCATCATATTGCACTCACCACGAGTGCTTCTCGTATTCTTTTGTATTCTCAAATCATATTGCACTCGGTACTCATTTTCACCAAGAGTGCTTCTCGTATTTTTACCATTTGTAAAAATTGTAATATTTGTAACATGTATTTCACCCCCGAGAGTTATAAAACCAAAAACAGTTAGAGAAAAGGGGGAGCATGAACTCACAACTTTGCGTTCCTTGCGTCGTAAACTTCAACGGATTTGCTTAATTAACGTCGTAACCTATACGCGTTTTCTTAATGTTAGTCACTAGACTTGTGTCGCACAAGTACAGTCACTCTCTTTTGTGTATATATTCTTGTGTTAAAAATATTTTATATTTTTAACTAAGTATCTTACTTATATTATTTTCTCACAATAAATATAAGCTTTTTGTATTTTGCACTTTGCACCCGAATTATGTATCTTGTATGTTGTATGTGTATTTTTGTATTTTTACTTGTTACGAGTATCTCCAAGTCATATTATTTTTACTCTAAAAATAATATATACCTAGTTCACAAAATAATCACATGATCACACAAGCTATAAATATATATTCTAAATATATATTTAACAAGTTTTTTTTTTATGAAAATCCACCTCCGATGTTTGGAAATTTTGTAATAAAAATCATGGCGAAGTTTGTTTGGAAAACAAGTCAAAAATATATTCATAACACTTGTCACCAAAAATATTGTAAGTGTTATTTTCTGGAAAAATTTCGCCAGAGTTTCCTCTGTAACTGGAGGTGGCCACGCTTACTAGCGTATCATTTTCTTTTAAAATTCAACCAATCAATTTTTCCATCATCAAAATACCATCTTCAAATATCAAACTAGTCAAAATAAACACAAATCGCGTACACATGAACTTGCAAGTGTAAAATTATGTAGTAACTCTTCAACACATTTAGTAGGTTTTTCCATCTCTAAAAATAAAGTCGGTTTCTTGGAAATCTTATTTTTAAAGAATATGAAGTTTTACAACTTCTAGTCGGTTTTTGCGAAAATTATTCCTTTGTTAAAACTTTTGTTACACTAGTGTCCACACACTTGTTTGTACACAAAAACACCTCTATTTCATGAAAGATCCGGTTTTAAAACATGGTTTCGTCTTACAGTTGGTTTTTCGAAAATACCACTTGTAGGTCTTTAGATCTATTTGTTTAGAACTTCATTTTACAAGAAAAATTCCTTTTACGCAAGTTCATGTTATTATGTAGTAGTGTTCATCATCTTGCCCTTTTTATACTTTAACATACACTAGTCCATGCTCTATGAACATAACCTAGCCGGGTTAGATGACGATCCGAACTACTACTAGCACAAAATAATCATCACAAAACAAGTTTAACAAGTTTTACACAATTATCCATCTATTAACCAACATATTCATCACTTTGATAGACTTTTAGTTGGTGATTTAGTATGTTCATGATTTTCAACCGACAAATCTCTTATTAACCACTCTAGACAAGATTAAGAAGGTGTTTTAGAACACTTACTACTAGCTCAAGGCTAGGGAAGTTCAAGAGTGCAAATGAGGTGGATAAAAGCAAATGGTGAAGGTCCTTCAAGTTCCGTTGCTTACAACCTTCCTAATTAAGCTCGAGACACCTTAGAATCACCATAGATTGCTTGGAAAGGAGTTGAAAAGTGAAGGGTGAAAGAGGGGTGTTTGGGCCGTAGCCATGGAGGGAGGAAGGGAGAGAAGAGTGTTGTGATGAAATGGTGGTATTTATAGACCTTCCATATAGCATATTCCTAGCATATTCCTGGCATATTCCTGGCATATTCCTGGTATATTCCTGGCATATTCCTGGTATATTCCTGGTATATTCCTGGCATATTCCTGGCATATTCCTGGGTTTGCTGCGTTGTCTGCGTTTTGCAGTGTAAGCATTGTGTCGCGTAGGAACACACGGTACGCGCTTAAACTTGAAAAATAACGTTTTTAAGCGTTTTAATTTATTTTTCAACACGAACCTGATTAAAATAAAATTTTAATCATAACAGAATATTTGTGGGATTAAATATTATCCGGGCGGTATATATGTAACCCTTGTATGTATCCTTGGGTTTTAATGTATTTTTGACGTTGGACCTACACCTAGGCCCTAATTCTAATGTCTGACTGCTTTCTGCAGTTCTGTTGACACGATGTGTCTTACCGGTGAGTTTACTAATTTTTGACGCAACGCTATCATAACGTAATTCTTGTAGCATATATCATGCATGAATTCACTTGCATGGAATTCAGGAATTTATTTGTCTGGTAAACCAGATCATGCACAGTCATTTAAGCACAAATTACTGTTCATCTAGTGTACGGAATGTACGGAAAAGTGACGGTTGTCACAGTCTCCCCCCGTTAAAAGAATTTCGTCCCGAAATTCAAGCGATGCCATCGGTCGCAGGGGAGTTGTGAAACCAATATGGTCACTTAGATTCATGATTTGTCTTCATGTTCCCATGAAATCTCTGGGTCATGTCATGAATTCTATCATACTCAAGTAAGTCGATCATGACTTTTCTGTATCTTGTGGACTCTTGGTCCATAACCTCAGCAGGTTTCTATAGTATCACGGACTCTTGGTCCAAAACCTCAACATGTTTCTATAGTAATTCTTGTCGTTTGTCATTGACGTGAATCTTATTTGTGGGAACTACGACTGTTCCTTAAGTCAGACTCCTCTACAGACTAGACACATGAATGTGTCGCGATCATTATTGATCTTTTTCTGGGAGCTTCATCTTGTGAGCAATGGTTCTGATCCCTACACCGGGGATTCTACCTTTTCGTTTTCCAAATCACACTACGCCTTCTCTAGGCGAGGCTCTCATCAAAGCCATACTTCTTGTCTCAAATTCTTTCGACTTATGCCGCTCGTCGACGTAATTTTTCTGTATTCTGCGGGCTGTCCTTATATGATCACATATCTGAAGGATCTTGCCTCTAGTTTTTCCTGGGCCAGTTAATTGTTTATTTTAGGTCTCCGTTCAACATGACGGGAATCTACTCATTATGTTCCGTCTAAAGCTTTACACGAAGCGGTTTAGACGACGGTGTGATAGATACCATTGTAGGAAAAATCCACTAAGGGCAAGTGAGTGTTCCGACTTTTCATTAAAGTTTATCACACAAGCACGTATTGTGTTCATACCGTCTGCATCGTTCAGCAGCTCAGTTCATATTCATGTTCTTACGATCATCGGTGTGTTGCAACCCTTGTGATCAATAAAGATCGTGCAACGTTTTCTTTCAGGTAATGACGTCCAGTTGCGGCGCGCAATCACTGTATCTATCTCAAGATCTCTTCTCGTGATTCCTTAATCAATGTGCCGCGTGTGCAATGTCGTGGTCTCGTTGCATCGACGTACAATCGAGACTTGTCGAGAGACGTCACATAATTGCAACTCTAGCTCCTTAGCTCTTGGTTGCAGGGTTGGCGTGAATTTCGTTCTTATCCACCATGTATCTTAAAGCTCTTCCTTCGCGAACTCGAAATCCGCTTTTCGTCATCATTGCACATAACTGTGCTTTCTCTAAGAGTTGCAAGGTAAACTGCAGCTGTTGCTCACGACCTTCCTTGGTCGTTGGCCATATAAGAATGAAGTCAATATGTATATGACTTATCCAGGTATGGCTCACACGTTCAATTCATGAGGTCCATGAATATTGTCGATGCATGTGTTAAGCCAAAGGATACGCCTAGGAACCCGTAATGCTCGAAGCGAGTCCTAAAGGCCGTTTCAGGGATATTTCCTTATTGTATTCACAGTGGAGGACATCCTGTCCTTAAGTTGATCTTTAAGTGGTAACTGGAACCTTACGATTGGCTCATTAGTGTCATCAGTCCTTGGCAAAGGATTCTGATTCTCAATTTTCTGAAATTTATGCAAAGTGGAGTCTTTCAACTTTCTCCTTGTGCCCTTAACTAAGGGTGTTATATCCTTGATTTCCTCTGCCTAGCAGCTCTTGCAGTTATATCAGAGGTTCATGCTTCGCTGGTGAAGCTAGTCGGTATGGCGTCATTCGTCACTGGTGCTGCTCCTGGCACGCGATTTATCCTAAACTCCTCTCTTCGCTACGGAGAGGCGTTCCTGGCAAGTCTTCCGAAAAGGCTACTGGGACTTCTTCCGTCACGGGGATGTTCTCAGGCTCTGCAGTCTACTCAGAGGCATTTCTATGCCTCTTCGACCAATGAGGGATGTCGTAGATCTGCCGCCTTGTGGGGTCTAGCATCCTTGCACCTATTGCAGGAAGTTTGGGTTTCATCATTCGCAAGAGGGATGCGACTGATTTTCTCATATCAAACGACGTCAGCTGTATACTTGGATTTCTGATCCATGCTGACTAACATATTATGACTTCGCGAGTCAATAGTAACAGAAGGTTCCGCCCTTCTGAGTCCCTAAATACAATCCTTAATCGTTTTGACTGTTTAAACTAGCCTCCTATATGCCCGTTTCTAAAGAATACGGGGCGTCTATTTTACTCGAAACTAGGCCAAGCAGTTTCTTATGTTCTAAGCATGCAAGGTTAAAGTTGGTGCCAGTATTAATTAAAAGTAGATGCATTAGGTTGGTTAATAGGGAACGTACCCGTAACCGCATCTGGATCCTGGCGTGCTTCACGAGTTTCTATCGTGAAAACCCTTCCTTGCTTGTTTCTTCCCAGGGCAATTCTTCCTAAAGTGACCTGCTTCACCACATCTGTAGCAACCTGGTATTCTCTTATTTCTTCCATCTGGCTCCTTTGCCCAACAGGCAACCTTGCTGTGTCCTTCTTTTCCACACTTTCCGCACTTGGGCCTCAGACATCGACCTTCATGGTGAAAGTTGCATTCCCCACACCTCGGCTTAGTCCCCGAGTAGGTTTTACCACCGGCCTTATAAGTGGCTCCATCAGTTTTCCTGTAATGCGGCGGTTTCACTTTCTTTCTTTTGTTTGTTTTAGAGCTTCTATAGCTAGCTTGGGTGCTTATCTTTAGGTTCGAAGACTTCCTCTTCTTATTGCTTGATGACTCCTCATGAGTTTCTTTCTTGTTATACTCCGATTCCGAAAATTTTCCCGCACGTAGAGCTTCTTCGGTAAGAGTGACACTTATATCGATAGCCTCTGTAATAGTTGAGGGCTTTGAGGTAGTAACCATACTCCTGATCTGAGGTGCAAGTCCCCAAATGAATCGCTCAACCCTTTTGAATTTCGGTTTCACTAAGTAGGGGACGACCCTAGACAAGTCGTGAAATCGTTGGACGTATTCAGGAATCTTCGGTCCATCCATTTTCAAGTTCCAGAACTCCACCTCAAGCTTCTGGATTTCAGCCCTAGAACAGTATTTCTTTTCCATCATTTCCTTGAGCTCGTCCCAGCTTAGTGCATAAGCAGCATCCGCACCAAGGGTTTGAACCTGAAGATTCCACCAGGAGAGTGCGCCATCTACGAATAACCCTGAGATATAAGTAACACTCTGTCGGGGCGAACAATTACTCATTCTTAGTATGGAGTCAGTCTTTTCTGCCCAACGAACAAATGCAACGGCACCTCCTGTGCCATCAAAATTCAATGGCTTGCAGTCCAAGAATTGTTTATAGGTGCAGCCAGTTGGAGGGTTATTTTCAGTAGTGCCACCGCTGTGCTTAGAGCGGAGGGCTTCATGTCGAGCAATTGCCTATGAGATGCGTTCTTGCAGCTCGGCTTCTGTCCCTGGAAACGTACTGGTGTTTGTGTCTTGCCTGGGCGGCATTCTCTTCTGCCAAAATGGTATGAAGTAGGTTAGACAACATTTCAATTGTCTATGATATACATAGCACCATAAGCCACCCAATTTCACACGTATATACAATCAGTGTATAAGCGAGGAAACAGTTATTGGGCCTTCACATAGGCTTGCCAACTTGGCTTATTGTTTGAAATGAACTCGAGGCTACATCGCCTTGGTCATTCAAGTTTTAGTTATTTCCTGCTACATTGGTTTCCTTAGGTCTTTAGCTTTACTGGTGCGTATATTTCCCCTTTGATGGGATTGTTTGTGTGGAGGTGATAGGGAGTGTATCGTCGCTGATTCTTTCTGAATGTCATTCCACCTCTCTTGTTTAAATATCGTTTTCTCAAACGTGTCGTATGCAGGTAGAAGTGTCAGTCACGAAGTAGGCTAAGACAGGCTTCCTACTTTCTAACGTGCTAAAGCACTGATCTATGTGTTGTTCTACCAGATGAAGGTGAGGACACCTATAGATTAATTTTGTATGGTTTTCATTAGCTTGACCCGCAGAGTCCACCAGGATTCCTGTGCACTACAAGTCGTTATTACGTGGGCCCCCGTAATAATAAATTGTCTTGCACAGTTACCCCCAATTTTCTCTCGTCCAAGCAGATGATCAATCAAGGAGGGGACACCACTGTCCTTATACCTCTTGTCATGGAAAGGACCTTTGCGATGGTCCACGCGCTAACATTCGTTATCGTTACGCGCGTATAGGCACGATGATTAGATGGAATAGGAATAGAGAGAATTCCTAGTAGTTGGAGGGGCACCTTCGAGATGCATACTTCATCTTCCTTTTCTGGTCAAGTATGTCGTCAATCTTGCTTCACATAAGCCGCAGGGATCTCGTCCCGCTGATTGAGAATTCGATCAAGGTTGCCGCCTCTGCCTCGTCATCATCACCGTAGTTAGGCACCTTCACGATCGAGAGGGAAGAGCAGCCATCTCCTACGGAAGCAAGCTCAACATCTTGTTTGGTAATCACTCCCAGCCATGAGCTTTGCAAAGGATGCGAGGTCGTTAGCTTCATCGTGCGAGTCACGTATAGTAATAGGAGTCGGAGTCGAAAGTATCTTATTCACGTCAATAATCATTCCGTACACTTATTTGTATGTATATTAATAACATATATGCTACTTAGCATAATCAAGCAATTATATTACGTATAACTCTCGTTTTTGGGGGTCATTTTGTTTTTGGCAAGTCTAACTCGTGTAGACTATGCTTTGATTGGCACCTTATTTTAAAGGTATTCCTCACTAATGTCCTTGCCTTGTCACTTTTTGAAAAGTGTCTGACTTGTGGATCTTGGCGCTTTCGTGAATGCAATGAAAACCTTTTTGTAAAATGTTTTTGTGAGAGAACTCTAGTGATTGTAGTCTAGACTCGAGAAAGAATCCTAGTTCACTACAATCGAAGCTCTGATACCAAACTGTCATACCCTGTCTTTTGCGGAAGCGTATGATGTGTGACTAGCTTGTTATCATTGCATTCAATCGTAATAAACAACTACATGATCAAAACGATGTTCATCCATTCATGAAAATTTGAGTATTACAAACACTTGTTATTTAAGTTTTCAAAACACGACCTTTGACAAGGTTACAATTCAACAAAAGTGGATGACATCTAAACTTGTAGTCTACTTCTAGTTATGACACTTGCGCCCAAGATCCATCCTGTCACCTGAAATACATGTAATTTTGGAAAACATCAACATAAAGAAGAGCGAGTTCATGCATTTTTGTATTTCACGTTTTTATACTTTGTATGAAAACATAGTATGTGTCATGTATAATTCAAGTCTTTCTTGAGTACCCCACGTACTCAAGTATAATTCCCGTTTTCTTGAGTACCCCATGTACTCAAGTATCATTCAAGTTTTCTTGTGTACCCCACGTTTTAAATGATTGTTTATACAAGGACATTAAGGCATGTGAGGACATATGGAGCATTAGTGTTGGCTCCTTTAAGGCATGTGAGCATATGGAGCATTAGTGTTGGCTCCTTTACTGTGTCGATTACCCTCGACTGTGTCGATTAACCTCGGCTGTGTCAATTTCCCTTGACTGTGTCGATTTCCCTCGACTGTGTCGATTAACCTCGACTGTGTCGATTTCCCTCGACTGGGACACCGAAGCACTCAAGAGGTCACATAAGGACCATGAGTGGGGCTCGGCCGTACCCGTTAGATCTAACCCTCGTCCCTAATTAAGTATTAATGGCATCTCAATATCTAGTTTAAGCTCACATGATCTAGTATTTTCTAGGATTTTCTTAAAGCTCATCATATTGCACTCACCACGAGTGCTTCTCGTATTCTTTTGTATTCTCAAATCATATTGCACTCGGTACTCGTTTTCACCAAGAGTGCTTCTCGTATTTTTACCATTTGTAAAAATTGTAATATTTGTAACATGTATTTCACCCCCGAGAGTTATAAAACGAAAAACAGTTAGAGAAAAGGGGGAGCATGAACTCACAACTTTGCGTTCCTTGCGTCGTAAACTTCAACGGATTTGCTTAATTAACGTCGTAACCTATACGCGTTTTCTTAATGTTAGTCACTAGACTTGTGTCGCACAAGTACAGTCACTCTCTTTTGTGTATATATTCTTGTGTTAAAAATATTTTATATTTTTAACTAAGTATCTTACTTATATTATTTTCTCACAATAAATATAAGCTTTTTGTATTTTGCACTTTGCACCCGAATTATGTATCTTGTATGTTGTATGTGTTTTTTTGTATTTTTACTTGTTACGAGTATCTCCAAGTCATATTATTTTTACTCTAAAAATAATATATACCTAGTTCACAAAATAATCACATGATCACACAAGCGATAAATATATATTCCAAATATATATTTAACAAGTTTTTTTTTATGAAAATCCACCTCCGATGTTTGGAAATTTTGTAATAAAAATCATGGCGAAGTTTGTTTGGAAAACAAGTCAAAAATATATTCATAACACTTGTCACCAAAAATATTGTAAGTGTTATTTTCTGAAAAAATTTTGCCAGAGTTTCCTCTGTAACTGGAGGTGGCCACGCTTACTAGCGTATCATTTTCTTTTAAAATTCAACCAATCAATTTTTCCATCATCAAAATACCATCTTCAAATATCAAACTAGTCAAAATAAACACAAATCGCGTACACATGAACTTGCAAGTTGTGTAAAATTATGTAGTAACTCTTCAACACATTTAGTAGGTTTTTCCATCTCTAAAAATAAAGTCGGTTTATTGGAAATCTTATTTTTAAAGAATATGAAGTTTTACAACTTCTAGTCGGTTTTTGCGAAAATTATTCCTTTGTTAAAACTTTTGTTACACTAGTGTCCACACACTTGTTTATTCACAAAAACACCTCTATTTCATGAAAGATCCGGTTTTAAAACATGGTTTCGTCTTACAGTTGGTTTTTCGAAAATACCACTTGTAGGTCTTTAGATCTACTAGTTTAGAACTTCATTTTACAAGAAAAATTCCTTTTACGCAAGTTCATGTTATTATGTAGTAGTGTTCATCATCTTGCCCTTTTTATACTGTAACATACACTAGTCCATGCTCTATGAACATAACCTAGCCGGGTTAGATGACGATCCGAACTACTACTAGAACAAAATAATCATCACAAAACAAGTTTAACAAGTTTTACACAATTATCCATCTATTAACCAACATATTCATCACTTTGATAGACTTTTAGTTGGTGATTTAGTATGTTCATGATTTTCAACCGACAAATCTCTTATTAACCACTCTAGACAAGATTAAGAAGGTGTTTTAGAACACTTACTACTAGCTCAAGGCTAGGGAAGTTCAAGAGTGCAAATGAGGTGGATAAAAGCAAATGGTGAAGGTCCTTCAAGTTCCGTTGCTTGCAACCTTCCTAATTAAGCTCGAGACACCTTAGAATCACCATAGATTGCTTGGAAAGGAGTTGAAAAGTGAAGGGTGAAAGAGGGGTGTTTGGGCCGTAGCCATGGAGGGAGGAAGGGAGAGAAGAGTGTTGTGATGAAATGGTGGTATTTATAGACCTTCCATATAGCATATTCCTGGCATATTCCTGGTATATTCCTGGCATATTCCTGGTATATTCCTGGTATATTCCTGGCATATTCCTGGCATATTCCTGGGTTTGCTGCGTTGTCTGCGTTTTGCAGTGTAAGCATTGTGTCGCGTAGGAACACACGGTACGCGCTTAAACTTGAAAAATAACGTTTTTAAGCGTTTTAATTTATTTTTCAACACGAACCTGATTAAAATAAAATTTTAATCATAACAGAATATTTGTGGGATTAAATATTATCCGGGCGGTATATATGTAACCCTTGTATGTATCCTTGGGTTTTAATGTATTTTTTACGTTGGACCTACACCTAGGCCCTAATTCTAATGTCTGACTGCTTTCTGCAGTTCTGTTGACACGATGTGTCTTACCGGTGAGTTTACTAATTTTTGACGCAACGCTATCATAACGTAATTCTTGTAGCATATATCATGCATGAATTCACTTGCATGGAATTCAAGAATTTATTTGTCTGGTAAACCAGATAATGCACAGTCATTTAAGCACAAATTACTGTTCATCTAGTGTACGGAATGTACGAAAAAGTGACGGTTGTCACAATATTAAGACAAAAGAACCCAGGTAATGGGTTGTAAATAAATATAGGAATAAACCGGATAACAACAAGTGGAAAATAAACCGAAGCGTAAATGACGTAAGAAGTCATAGAGTCGGAAGGGTAGTTTAAAATGGTAACGGGTGTAGCCATAGACTACGGTCAAGGTCCATAGAATTAAAAAATGAAAAAGATCGAATTCTAAACTTAAAAAGGGTGCGTTGACACCAAAAGTATATTTTTAGAACGTCATGAATAAAAGATGATCTATGGGATCATCATAACCTACGGGATTAAACGTAGTGATAAGGTCTATGGGACCCAAAAGACGCTCGGGTCACGAATAGAAAGAAACGAACTGAAGGGGTTTTACCTTAGAAAGTGGAAATCTAAGGAGAAAGCATGTGAGGCTATGTGAAAGAATCTACGGGTCAATAGCGTAAAGTGAGGGAACTTGTTACAATTCCCCGTGTAAAACGAGAACGGAAAGGAATAAATTATTGGTTGCCAATTTCCTTGATGTGAGTAAATTGACATAAGCTAAAGAGAAAAACGTTAAACTAAAATTCAGTTTTAGTAAGAAACAATGTTTTAACAAATATGAATACTATGAGAGGAACTCGGAAATAGTTAATATTAAAGGATATAGGTTTTAACACCGATAGGTGTGAAACGATACATTTGAAAGAAAGATTTTCGACAAAGAAAAGTCGACATAAACTTAAACAAGATGTGATGTGATTACGGTCACTAAAAGTGACATAGAATTTAACCACGTTGTAACGTGAGTTATGAGATATGAAATCAAAAATACGCAAAAGGCTGGGATGGCAATATGATATACCCGAGTAACGGAGTATAAAATGATGGCGACAAATCAGTCTAGCCGGTAAAAACCATTCGAAGTCAAAATAGTGTTACGACTTACGCAAGGTGCTTGTCAATATAAAATTAGCTAGAAGTAAAAATGCTGAATAATAAATATGACCGAGTAATCAGATGACAACTCGGTCAAATAAGTGACCAGAATAAGAAATACAAGCTGAAGGTAATGGCCTACGAGGCCTTACACGTGAAAGGCGCATATGCCTTAAAACTAAAAACACATTACCATACTTTTTGGTAAGATTATTATATGCGAGTAATGCTCAAGTGATCACCGAAAACTAAGGTTCAGATGATCTAAACTAATAAAGTACATGAGAAAGGTTTTGGGGACGAAACCTCTTTAAGGGGGGGTAGAATTGTAACACCCCGAAAACGGGTTTGGTAATCAAACCCCGTTAATACTAAAAGACGGGTAAAGTACCGTTAGTGGTAAAGTAACCGGTAAATATTAGGATTTAAATAAATAATCCTAATATTAATTAAAAAGTGGATAAGAACCTTCGAGAAATAAAATGGATAAAAGGCCCGAGTTGACGGAACTTAAAATAAACAGGTTAGAACTCCCGGGACTCACTAAGTTAACTAGGGGTAATTAACCTAGTTAATTATTAGTAAAAAAAAACAATAAAGAAGCATGGACTAGTAAGACTTTTATAAACCATGGATAATTGGGGGACCAAAGTTGGACAATTTCAAACTGAAATTATTAAAACAAAAATTAAACACCGAACACACACTTAAGTTTGTGTCTGGTTCGATTGAAACACATGGGCGACCAGGAGATTTCCCTCAAACCCTAGTTCATGCTTAATCTCACAAATTGAAGGTCAAAATCAATTCCAAATCAAAATCCGAGCACGAAATAGTGATCTCCACTGAAAAATGAGTCATAAGGTATGTGAATTCTATGGGAAATCTCTAGTTGAATTTCTGAGTAAACTTAGAGAATTCGAAATTTATGGTTGCATGTTTGTAATAAGGATGGAATAGGAACAATATAGTGTCTAGGAGTAAACCCTAGACAAGTATATGTTGAAATCATGCTTAATTCTAGTAAATTTCATGAACACTATTGAAGGTGATTAGTGGGTTTTGTGGAACATGTTAAACACTAGGATTTTGATAGTTATTCTAGTGTAATTTGAGTTTCATGAAGTAAATTCAGATTTGATGATGCGAAATTCGTGTATGTGGTGTTTTTAGGGTTTTTGATTGCTAAAAACAGTGTTATAATGTCATAAACATGTTTTGATTGAAAGTGAATTCACACAGCTCCTGATCAAAATTTACAGCCGACTTTTATTGGCTGTAACATGGACAAAACCTGACAAAAACATATGTTTCTTAAGTCTAAAATGTAATTCCAGGAAATATCTTTAAAACCCCATTAGAACTGCATTTTTTCGATGAAAATTGAATGTTTTATGAATTTTTCGGTATCGAAGGTCCAGGCTGCGTTTTCTGGCAGAATTTGCATCCCATTACGAATTTCATAACTCAATTTAAGAATTGATTTATGATCTCAAATGTTTACTGTAGGTAGCTTCAGGAAATTCCAAAAACCTCCAACCAGAATTTCGTCAATCGGATAAACGAGGAATTTTAGATGAATTTTTTTGTAAGCTGCAGTCAGAAGTGATGAATCTGATTGCAGCTTAGTAAATGAATTTTTACGAATTTTTGGTAAAGAGTTAGATCTTGAAATTTTAACACAATGCCTAACCCTCCGAAAGGTACGTCACATAAAAAAATCATAATTTTGAAGACTTGTAAACAGGTTAAACAGGTAACCAAAAACAGCCTATTTTCAGTAAAATGCCTAAGTGAATGTTCATATGTTGGAATTATGAATCAAACGCGTAATTTCTTATTTCGACTAATTACGTGTGATGTGGGGTAATACAAATTTTAATTATGAAGTCGATTTAGCTTATATGTACATATCATATAATTAAGGGTAGTTAACTTTTGAAAAGTTAAACTAACCATGGACGGAGTTGAATAGTAGTTTTGACATAGAAGATACGTAAGGTGGAATAATCGTGGTTATAATGACTAATCTAACCACCTTGTGAATGATGATGATAGTTTGACGCTTAACGAGCTAGATGGAAGCTTGGGGAGAAAGCGGGTCAAATCGAGTCAAGCATAAAGGGAAAACGTATTCGAGATGCAAGGTAAGTAAAAGCTTACACCCCTTTTTAGTATACATCAGTTGTGTGTATTGAAAATGAATAAGGAAAAGTTAGTAATAGAATTATAATGTTCCGACGCAAATAATATGAGTCGGAACAAGTGCAATGGTGAGAAATCATAAACAATGGCAAAAATGGTAAATTGGTAAATTAGTCATGTGACGATGAACTAATAAGAAATTTTGAAACATTACGTCATAGTGTAAAGCGAAATGTGTAAAAGGGCGAGATGGTAACTAGATATCATCTCATAATGGAAAATGGTCATTCGGACTAAATGGGTCAAATGACATTGGCAAGATCATTTGCAATATTAATTGATAATCGCTTGTTGAGTTTTGTGATTACAGGAAATATCATACAGTTTGCGTTGGTATTAATTAGAAATTAATAGTGAAAGATATTTAAATGGGTCAATCCTATGACTCGAGCCAGGTACACATATTTATAACTATTGTTAAAAAGCGATATTTTTGGCCAAATATTAGCGAAAGTCCTTCGTCGTAAAATGAAGGATTAAAATTAACCAAAAAGCCCTTAATGGGTGAATAAGGCAAACGACCCATATGGGTCATTTAGGAATTCGCATTAAAATTACGAAGAATAGGCAGATACCTTAATGTGGTAAAATGATGAGTGAAATTTAAAGTTAATGGTAAATCCCTCCAACGGGTCAAAATGAAGTTTTGCGCATAACTCAACCTTTAGTTGCATAATGTATGAAAGTTTTAAACTCACGAGTTAATGGTTTTGAGATAATGAATATCTCAAAAATTTGCAATGATTTAAACAAAAGTGGTTTAATGAATCATGAAACGGGTCAAAAGTGTTAAAAAGGAATTTCAAGCCGAGAGCTTGAAATCTGAATTTTTGAAGTAGTCGAATATCAGGTTTTAACTCCATAAGAAGGAGAATTAAATTACGATCGCGTGAGAAAAAGAATCACGTGAATTGGATAAGTAGAACAAAAGTTATGCACGTTTTTGTGAATTATAAGTTTGAGTTTTTGAGTTGGGAATCTGCAGTTCAGCAACAAACAATTCTGGACAAAGCAGGGCGTCGCGCCACGCGATGGCAAAAGCAAGGAGTCGTCGCACGACGCGACGGGTTCCAAAAAATTCGAAAATTGTTTATTTTATTATTATATGCATTGTGAACCCGTTTAAATACGTTTTAAGCTACGTATGACTAATCTAACTCATGTTTTATGAGTTGTAGGTAAATTTCTAGTACCGGAGGACGATCAAGCTCAATGAAGAACCAAACACGATCAAGAAACAAGCTTCCGCACGACGTCTCGTTGTTACTTTTAAATGACGAACTTAATTACATTATGTTGTAAACTTTTAAATTGTAAAAGGTTTTAATAAACCCGTATTTTTGATGTATATGTAAACTTAATTACATGATCCTTTTCGTAAACTATACGTTAAACCTTGATTTAATTTAAAGGGTGTTACACAGAAACCCTCAGGTTTATTGCAGCAGTTATAAATGCCAATATGGAAGTGGGAATTGATAACAATGGATTTTGTTACCAAACTACCCAAAACAAGAAAAGGTAATGATACAATCTCGGTGATTGTAGACAGGCTAACTAAGTCAGCTCATTTCCTACCAATGAGGGAAACATTCAGTATGGAACAATTAGCTAAATTGTATGTAAATGAAATAGTTGCATGGAATTCATTTATCAATTGTTTCTGACAGAGATAGTTGTTTTACCTCTCATTTTTGGACAAGTTTCCAAAAAGCAATGGAAACCAAGTTAAATCTAAGCACAGCTTATCATCCTCAAACCGACGGACAAAGCGAAAGGACAATTCAGACAATGGAAGACATGCTTAGAGCTTGTGTAATTGATTTAGGAGGTAATTGGGACGATCACTTACCATTAATAGAGTTTTCTTATAATAACAATTATCATACAAGTATCAATGCTGCACCATTCGAAGCACTCTATGGACGAAAATGCCGAACCCCAGTATGTTGGGCAGAAATTGGAGAAAAGCAACTATAAGGACCTGAGATAGTGCAAGAAACGACCAACAAGATTATTCAAGTTAAGGAACGACTGAAAACAGCATGCGATCGACAAAAGAGCTATGCTAATAACAGACGAAAACCATTGGGCAGAAATTGGAGAAAAGCAACTATCAGGACCTGAGATAGTGCAAGAAACGACCAACAAGATTATTCAAGTTAAGGAACGACTGAAAACAGCATGCGATCGACAAAAGAGCTATGCTAATAACAGACGAAAACCATTGGAATTTCAAGTAGGAGATAAAGTGTTATTGAAAGTCTCTCCTTGGAAAGGAGTGATAAGATTCATCAAAAGGGGAAACTTAAGTCCCAGGTACGTTGGACCTTTTGAGATTATTAGAAGAATAGGGCATGTAGCCTATTCGCTACAACTGCCAGAGGAAATGGCAGGAATACATGATGTATTTCATGTATCTAATCTCAAGAAATGCTTAGTAGATGAATCACTCGTAGTACCTCTTAAAGATATAGAGGAAAATGAGCTGTTAAAATTTGTAGAAAGACCTCTATAGATTGAAGACAGGAAAGTTAAGAACCTCAAACACAAGAGATTAGTTCTGGTCAAAGTGAAATGGGACTCCAAAAGAGGACCAGAATACACATGGGGGCTTGAATCAGAGATGCAAAAGAAATGGCCACACCTATTCCAGTAGATCTCGAGGATGAGCTCTAAAACAAGGTGGGGAGAATATAACAACCCTCCAAAATATTTCCGACACCCCTTATATAATTAAAATATCCCTATATGTCTTAAAATACACCCCGTATGCGGAAACCGAGCCCTAAATACTCTACATAGTTAAAAATAAAATAAAAATCAAGTTTTATAGGTCGCTCGCGGGCCGCGAAGGCTTTGCCTTCGGGCTATGCGGGGCGCGACAGACAGGCCACCAGGAGTGACCCGGTGCTGCCACGTGTCGTGCAATGTGTCGAGGCTAGTTCGATGACTGGTCATAGCTAGGACCTACCAGCCTACGTCACGGGCCGCCAAGGGGTTCCCTTCGGCTTACGCGGGCCGCGAGAGAGTTTAGAATCAGCCCTATAAATAGAGACCTTTGGCCTTCAGTCCCAACTCGCACCACACTCTTTCTCTCTCGAAATTCTGAACAATTAAAGCTATTTTCAGGCATATTACTCCCCTAAATAAGGAAGTTCTGCCCCGTTGTAAGTATCATAACCCCGATTACGTATTAGATACGCTGCCCAGTGCTGCCACGTGTCGTGGTTCTGCCCTACGTAGTCGTTGGAATGCCGTCTCGGGGAGGGTATTACTAATGTAAATATTGGGTTATTATACTAACGCGTTTGTATTTGTGTAATTTATAGATAATCACCAGGAAACCCTTAAAGGAAACCATAAGACAGCAATGTGAGTAATCTCCTTTTTACAAATTGCTTTTACAAAACCTCACTTAATTAATGATATATTAAACAGCGATTGAGTATTTGTATTCTACAATTATCGTTGGTATGTTGGGGCTTTGTATACAAAATTTGTTACTACCTTGCGAGGAGTAACATGACCACAAGTCGGGTTGACAGTACTGTGGGTGGTAATTAAGTAGATGGAAACAAATGTAATTGCGAGATCGCCCTCAATACTGTACAATGGTTTTTATAAGTTTTAATTAAATTGGGATTAACTCACCAGTATTTCCCACTGACAAAATATTTTTAAACGCGTTTCAGGTAACAAAATGTGAAAGCCAACTAGAAGCCAGCTGGACAGCACTGAAAGCTTGGAAAAGTGGCAATAAAGTTACCTAAAATAAAGATATATTTTATTAAATAAAATCGGGTGTATCCCTATGAAAATGTATGTACTTGAAACTCGGGATTTTTCCCATGTGGTTAATTGTCGCAACCCCCGATCCCTTATCTGTCCCGAGAACGGGCGGACGTGAACTCAGTAGTGGTGGTATCAGTTTGTTAATTTGGCAGCGGAAATTACATCAGGACCGTAGTTAGGAAATGTTTATCAGAGTAAAACCACCTTCTTTTATATTGATAATCACATGGGCAAAACCCAAGTTTCTTATTACAATACATTTATAGGGATAAACCCTATTTTATTTAATTTAAAACATCATCTTTTAGGTTACTTTTATAGCCACATTTTTCCCAAGCCTTCAGTGCTCTTCAGCTGGCTTTTTTTACTAATTGGCTGTCACATTGTGTTACCTGAAATGCGTTTTAAAAACATTTGTCAGTGGGAAATACTGGTGAGTGAATCCCAGTTTAATCAAGAAACATTTTATCAATTAAAACAGTATTGAGAGCGATCGCATTGTTTATTTCTACACAATTCCTCATTCAGTACTGTCAATCCTGACTTTTGGGTCATATTACACATTGGCTAACTCGTCGTCCAATGGTAACGTACTGTCATCCCCGACTTACTACTCACAGTGTAGTAAATTTTGTATACCAAACCCCAACATACCGGCAGTAATTGAAGAACTACAAAGACTCAATCACCGCTTAATCGCATTGTAAAACATTTAAGGTTTTGTAAAACATTACAAAAAGGTTAACAAAAAGAGGATAAACTCACATTGCTATCTTAGACTTCGCGTAAGGGTTTCCTGGATATAATCTATAATTTATACAAATGTACGTTGGTTAGTATCATAACCCTTTGAAAATATTAATGATATCCTCCCCAAGACGGCATTCCAACAACTACGTTGGGCAGAACCACGACAGTTGTTACGGAACCCTAAATCAATCGGACAGCATATCTTTTACGAAACTAGGGTTATAATACTTACAACAGAGCAGAACCTCGCTAATTAGGGGGTATAATACCAGCTTTATAATGCCTATATTCAGAAATTGTGATTTGAGAATGAAAGAAATGAACGACAGAAAACGAAAACCCGTTGCCTGCTTATATAATGCTGAAATCTGGTCTCCACGCGGCCCGCGTAAAGAACAGACAAGGGTTACGCGGCCCGCGTAAACCCTGGTCAAACATATAGCTTGTCCTGGTCATGATCTAGACCCGCCACGATGCTGACACGTGTCATCACCGGGCTGCGCCACTATCCTGATCCCTCGCGGCCCGCGTTAACTTAAACGGGGTCTTACGCGGCCCGCCTGAACTTAAGAAAACTAACGAAATCAGGTTTTAACCCTGATACTGTCCGCGTAAGTGGTTGGGGTGGGTCTACGCGGCCCGCCTCAGCCCTAGATTTAAACTTTTATTTATTTTAAATGCTATTTTATATATATTTCGGGCTCGGTTTTTTTTAGATGGGGTGTATATAAAGACATATTGGGACATTTTAAGATATACTAGGGCGTCAGAAATATTATGAGGGTGTTAGTTTTACCGAGGGTTGTTACATTCTCCCCACCTTGTTTTAGAGCTCGTCCTCGAGATCTACTGGAATAAATGCGGATATTTCGTTTGCATTTCTGATTCAAGCTCCCATGTGTACTCAGGTCCTCTTTTGGAGTCCCACTTCACTTTGACCAGAACTAGTCTCTTGTGTTTGAGATTCTTGATTTTCCTGTCTTCAATCTGTAGAGGCCTTTCTACAAACTTGAGTTGTTCATTTACCTCTATATCCTTAAGAGGTACTATCAATGATTCATCAGCTAAGCACTTTTTGAGATTAGATACATAAAATACATCATGTATTCCTGCCATTTCCTTTGGCAGTTGTAGCTGATAGGCTACAAGTCCTATTCTTCTAATGATCTCAAATGGTCCAATATACCTGGGACTTAGCTTTCCTCTTTTGATGAATCTTACTACTCCTTTCCAAGGAGAGACTTTCAATAATACTTTATCTCCTACTTGAAACTCCAATGGCTTGCATCGGTTATCGGCATAGTTCTTTTGTCGATCACGTGCTGCTTTCAGTCGTTCCTTGACTTGAATAATCTTGTCGGTTGTTTCCTGCACTATCTCAGGTCCAGATAGTTCCTTTTCCCCAATTTATGCCCAACAGACTGGGGTTAGGCACTTTCATCCATAAAGTGCTTCGAATGGTGCAGCATTGATACTTGTGTGATAACTGTTATTATAAGAAAATTCTATTACAGGTAAGTGATCGTCCCAATTACCTCCGAAATCAATTACACAAGCTCTAAGCATGTCCTCCATTGTCTGAATTGTCCTTTCGCTTTGTCCATCTGTTTGAGGATGATAAGTTGTGCTCAATTTTAACTTGGTTCCCATTGCCTTTTGGAAACTTGACCAAAAATGAGAGGTAAATCGGCTATCTCTATCAGAAACAATTGATAAAGGAATGCCATGTAAAGAAACAATTTCATTTACGTATAACATAGCTAACTGTTCCATACTGAAAGTTTCTTTCATTGATAGGAAATGAGCTGACTTGGTTAGCCTATCTACAATCACCCAGATTGTATCATTTCCTTTCTTTGTTTTGGGTAATTTAGTAACAAAATCCATTGTTATTAATTCCCATTTCCACACTGGCATTTCTAACTGTTGTAGCAATCCTGAGGGTTTCTGGTGTTCAGCTTTGACTTGTGAACAAGTTAAAAATTTAGAAACATAGACTGCTATGTCCTTTTTCATTCCTATCCACCAGAATTTTTTCCTTAAATCCTGGTACATTTTATCATTTCCTGGATGCATCATATACTTGGACTTATGGGCTTCTTCTAATATACGATGACGCAGGTTTCCTAATTTAGGTATCCATATTCTCTGTTTATGGAATCTCCAAATTCCATCTGTCCCTTGTTCTAATTCTTTTAGCATACCTTTTAATTTTTCAGTATCATCCTTGATTACTGATTCTTGTGCTTCTCTTATCTGATCATTTAAATCTACTTGTAGATTTAATTTGAGAGAACGTACCCTTTTTGATTTTTCATGATACTTTCGGCTTAAAGCATCTGCCACTACATTTGCTTTTCCTTCATGATACTGGATATCACAATCATAATCACTAAGCATCTCCATCCAGCGTCTTTGTCTCATATTCAATTCCTTTTGCTTGAAAATATACCTTAAACTCTTATGATCAGTGAATATGGTAAACTTACTACCATAAAGGTAATGTCTCCAAATCTTAAGAGCAAAAATTATAGCTCCTAACTCTAGATCATGCGTTGAATAATTCTCTTCATGATTCTTAAGTTGTCTAGATGTGTAAGCTATAACTTTTTATTGTTGCATTAATACACATCCATAGCCTAATTTAGAAGCGTCACAATAGACTACAAAGTCTTTAGCTCCTTCTTGTAATGCTAGTATGGGTGTATGGGTTAATTTATGCTTAAGGATTCTAAAAGCTTCTTCTTGTTTTAATCCCCATCAAACTTAACAGATTTACAGGTCAGCTTAGTTAAAGGAATGGCTATTCTAGAGAAATCTTGAATAAATCTTCTATAATAACCGGCCAATCCTAAGAAACTTCTAACCTCGGTTGGTGACTTAGGGGTTTTCCATTTAGTAATCACCTCGATCTTTGTTGGATCCACATGAATTCCCTAATGATTGACTAGGTGTCCAAGAAACTGTACTTGTTCTAGCCAAAATTCGCACTTAGAAAATTTAGCATAAAGCTTCTCTTTTCTTAATAAACTTAAAAGTGCGTGCAAATGCTTTGCATGGTCTTCTTTATTCTTAGAGTAAATGAGAATATCATCTATGAAAACAATTATGAATTTATCCAAATATGGCTTACATATTCGGTTCATCATGTCCATAAATGCAGCTGGGGCATTGGTTAAACCAAATGGCATGACAGTAAATTCATAATGGCCATACCTCGTTCTAAATGCGGTCTTAGGAATGTCCTCTTCCTGTACCTTTAATTTATGATATCCCGACCTTAAATTGATTTTAGAGAAAAATCGAGCTCCTTGTAGTTGATCAAACAGATCATCGATTCTCGGTAATGGGTACCGATTCTTAATCGTAACCTTGTTTAATTCACGGTAGTCAATGCACATACACATTGATCCGTCCTTCTTTTTAACAAACAGTGTCGGCACTCCCCATGGTGATGAACTTGGTTGTATAAATCCTTTCTCTAACAATTCGTCCAATTGTTTCTTTAGTTCCTGCATTTCGGCAGGTGCCAAACGGTAAGGCGCTTTGGCAATCGGTGCCGTTCCTGGTATTAAATGGATTCTGAATTCGACTTCTCTATCTGGAGGTTGTCCTGGCAATTCTTCTAGAAATACATTTGAAAACTGAGATACTACGGGAATTTCTTTTAAATCCTTTCCTTTAGTGTTAGTGATTATGGAAATCAAATACACTATAGAACCTTTTCTTATATAACTTGCAGTTTTCATCACAGAGATAAATTTTGTGGATCTAGATGGTTTATCTCCTTTTATTGTGATCGTTTTACCTTTTGGTGAATTTACTTGAATTGACTTTTGATCACATAAAATACTGGCTTTATTGGCTATTAACCAATCCATTCCTAGAACAACATCAAATCCTGCCAAATTCATGGGATAAAGATTTGCAATAAATTTCTGATTTAAAATCTCTATTCTTGCTCCCTGCAAGATTTCAAAAATCCTAACGGTTTCACCATTAGCTGTCTCTACTAGACATTCTTGTGGTAGTTTAGTTAATGACTGATTTAGAAATTTGCAAAATGATGTATTAATAAAACTTTGGTTTGCACCAGAGTCAAATAATACTTTAGCAAAAATATCATTAACTAAAAACGTACCAGCTATGACATCTGGAATCATCTTGGCTTCATCTGCAGTCAGAACAAATGCTCTAGCATTTTGAGTATTCTTGTCGTTTGTAGCTGGAGCTAATTTTGGGCAATTAAGCTTGATATGACCTTGTTCTCCGCAGTTGTAACATATCTTGTTATTACCTTTCTTCCTGCAATTTTCTTCCTTGTGTCCCGATATTTTGCAAAAGTTATAGTACATGGAACATCTTCCTGAATGCTTTCTTTTGCAATTCTTACAGTAAGGTGTAGAGGTAGAACCTATATTTCTCCCACGATTAGAATTTCTAGAACGAAATTCTTGTGTGAGCTTCTGGGTTAGGTTCCTTCTTTGATCCTCTTCTCGGGTACGAACTAATTCATCAGTCAAGGTATTTGCTAGTTCTACCGCTTCTTCTTTGGTTTGAGGTCTAGCTGCCTTGACTACGTGTCTTATTTCTCCAATTAATCCCCAAATATAACGGGAGATTAACACTGGTTCTGGTGAAGCAAGAGTTGGCACTATTCTAGCATATTCAAAGAATATTTTAGTGTATCCCTTACTATCCACACCAGTCATCCTAAGGTTTAAGAATTTGTTTGCTATCTGTTCCTTCTCATTGGGTGGGCAGAATTTCCTTTCTACCTTGTTCTTAAATTCTTCCCATTCCATATTGTAGGTTCTATCACTTCCTCTTGATTGGAGGATAGTATTCCACCATTCTAGCGCTGAATTCTTAAACAGATTAGAAGCAAACAATATCTTTTCTTCTTCAGCACACTTGCTTATTCTTAAGACTGCCTCAGTCTTCTCTATCCAGCGTAGGGTTGCAATAACCCCTTCATTGCCCGAGAATTCCATTGGTTTACAAGACCAGAATTCTTTATAAGAACAACCGTAAGACACGGTTCTTCTTCTTTTGGGAATAGGCATTTGAAGTACGGGTCCATTGTTTACACTGTTTTCAGGTTCGATTGGTCGCTTACTGCTACGCTTACTTTTATTATTCGCTTCTTGAATAGTTTGAATAATAAATGGCATTGCATCTATGATTCCTTGTGCAACTATATGTTGAACAACACTATTATCCATTTGATTTCCATTGTTATTGATGCTTGGATTCTCATTAACCACGTTAATGTTACTCTGGTTATCATTATTCAGATTTCCATGATTTCCTTCATCGGCCATCTGAATTTTAAACATTTTCCCCATATTAATATCACAAGATAATATTTAATATAGTTAATCATATGATATGCAATCTAGCCAAAAACGTCGATCATTGCGACTTTTACTCTATTTCCATATACTATTATGCATCTATCACATTCTAGTACTGAAATAAAATTACAATACCAACAGAAATAGAATCACACTAATAGTAATATGGTCCGTACATACATTTTATTTTTATTTTTATTATATTATTATTACTATTACTATTACTATTACCATTTCTTCTATCATATCACGGATATGGATTTCTCCAAAAATCCATATTGCGCTCATTGTATTTCCATACGAGATGCTCTCCCACCTGTCTCATTCTCTCACTGCTTTCTAAAATTTCCTCACCGAAGGTCCTAAGTTCTTGCATGTTTTCTGCACTCATTCGGGGTGCAGGTTCTAGGACTGGGTTCGGAATCTGGGGTGCGGGTTCCTGATATGGGGGTGAAAGTGCCTGAAATCGGTAAGGATCTTCTAAGATCTCCCTAATGTAGTTATCATGGTAATAGGGACCTAAAGGGTCCATACCTGGATAGGCTCCTATGTTCTATATGGGTGTATCCTCATGTATCGGGTAACGTTGCACAAAGCCCCTATTGTCGTCCCACCAGGGGTCGTAATTTGGGTCTAGGGGATTTGGTGCAGGTACCCTAGGGATTTCTTCTGGGTTGAAGTCATGCATCTCCATCTGGTTTTCAGGGTTTTCTATCTCCATGGGTTGTTCTGGGATTTGTGGTTGTGGGGCTACTAATTGTTCCAGACTCGGGTCAGCAGCAGTTGTAGCTAAGATGTGGAAATTGGCTAGGCTTCTACTAAGCATATCCTGTGTATGGGCATCTGTCTTTCGCTTAGCGGCTGCTAAAACTCTTTGCTGTTGCAACTTTCGCATTCTTTTCCTACGTGCAAAGGCTTCCTTACTAAACCATCCTCGTTTCTTATGAGGGAATGGCTCTTCTGACTGAGCTTTAAAAGCAAACATTCCTTTTTCCTGATCAGCAGAATACCCAGAAAGGGCAGGCTGTGATGAGGTACCTTCACTCCAAGGTGAATCAGACAACTGACGACTCATGTCTGAGGGTCCTTGATCACTCATACTATAAACTAACAAATAGTCAAATAACACATAACAAATAAATATAGTTATGCACGTATTTCCATAATTTATTTCCTAACACAAAATTTAGAATTTAAGTGTCACCAGAACACTTCTTTGGCTTAGACCAGTGGCTAGGCTCTGATACCACCTCCTGTCGCAACCCCTGATCCCTTATCTGTCCCGGGAACGGGCGGACGCGAACTCAGTAGTGGTGGTATCAGTTTGTTAATTTGGCAGCGGAAATTACATCAGGACCGTAGTTAGGAAATGTTTATCAGAGTAAAACCGCCTTCTTTTATATTGATAATCACATGGGCAAAACCCAAGTTTCTTATTACAATAGATTTATAGGGATAAACCCTATTTTATTTAATTTAAAACATCATCTTTTAGGTAACTTTTATAGCCACATTTTTTCCCAAGCCTTCAGTGCTCTTCAGCTGGCTTTTTTTACTAATTGGCTGTCACATTGTGTTACCTGAAATGCGTTTTAAAAACATTTGTCAGTGGGAAATACTGGTGAGTGAATCCCAGTTTAATCAAGAAACATTTTATCAATTAAAACAGTATTGAGAGCGATCACATTGTTTATTTCTACACAATTACTCATTCAGTACTGTCAATCCTGACTTGTGGGTCATATTACACATTGGCTAACTCGTCGTCCAATGGTAACGTACTGTCATCCCCGACTTACTACTCACAGTGTAGTAAATTTTGTATACAAAACTCCAAAATACCGGCAGTAATTGAAGAACTACAAAGACTCAATCACCGCTTAATCGCATTGTAAAACATTTAAGGTTTTGTAAAACATTACAAAAAGGTTAACAAAAAGAGGATAAACTCACATTGCTATCTTAGACTTCGCGTAAGGGTTTCCTGGATATAATCTATAATTTATACAAATGTACATTGGTTAGTATCATAACCCTTTGAAAATATTAATGATATCCTCCCCGAGACGGCATTCCAACAACTACGTTGGGCAGAACCACGACAGTTGTTACGGAACCCTAAATCAATCGGGCAGCGTATCTTTTACGAAACTGGGGTTATAATACTTACAACAGAGCAGAACCTCGCTAATTAGGGGGTATAATACCAGCTTTATAATGCCTATATTCAGAAATTGTGATTTGAAAATGAAAGAAATGAACGACGGAAAACGAAAACCCGTTGCCTGCTTATATAGTGCTGAAATATGGTCTCCACGCGTCCCGCGTAAAGAACAGACAAGGGTTACGCGGCCCACGTCAACCCTGGTCAAATGTATAGCTTGTCCCGGTCATGATCTAGACCCGCCACGATGCTGACACGTGTCATCACCGGGCTGCGCCACTATCCTGATCTCTCGCTGCCCGCGTTAACTTAAACGGGGTCTTACGCGGCCCGCCTGAACTTAAGAAAACTAACGAAATCAGGTTTTAACCCAGATACTGTCCGCGTAAGTGGTTGGGGTGGGTCTACGAGGCCCGCCTGTCACACCCCGATATTTCCACGTTTGACCGGTGGGCCCGGTAGGGGAGTATCGTGACGTAGTTGATATCATCATAGTCAAACAACACAATATATAAATGCACAGCGGAAGCAAAAGATAAATATATTACAGCCCGATATAAATTAATATCAAATATTACAACAGAATGTAAGATGGATACACAGGCGGATCTAAAATAGAAAGATAACACTGTTCAACAGACTTTAACATCTAAAGCTTGCGAGACTTAATTATTGATGCCTGGAGTAGCCAGCCTATTTCGTATAGTACCTGCATTTAGCCTTTTTGGAAAATACGTCAGTTTACACTGGTAAATACTATCAACTGACTCATTTTGAAAAGTTTAATAAAATTGATTTGAATGCATGTGGCACAAACTCTTTATAACTTGGGATAATTATTTAAATATATAATCTCGTAAAAGAATTACATGTTCCTTATGCGTTCAGTAGCCCGGGTCGTGCCGGGTTAAAGATCAATAGACACACCACATTATTTATTTGGCACTGACGGGTGTACGCCTACACCCCGCGCTTAGGTCGTGGCCATTTCGTAAAATGATGCCAAGGATATCCGGGACATGGTCATTAACCTCCCAATGGCTTTAAGCAAACAAAACAATTTAAACGGGCCGATCAAATATCAATTAACCACCAAACGATGGAAGATTTAATGCCCGACCAAGCGGTATTTTATATACCGTAACCCAAGCCCGTATAGGGAAATAAGTTAAAAGTATTTACCTGAGCTAAATATAAATTCAATCCCAGCCGTATATCAAATCAGCAAGTACAGATAGCTTTTACTGGGCTTAGGGCTGGCAATTTTTACACGATACACGAATACACGACACGAACCTACACGACCTTAACAGGTATCGTGTATGGGCTTATCGTGTATCGTGTACTAAACAGGTAGACACGAAAAAACCTGTTAATTTTCGTGTCGTGTTCGTGTATAGCGTTTCGTGTTTTCGTGTCTTATCGTGTCTGTTCGTGTATAGCGTTAATATATGTTAACACTTAACATCGAGTGGGTAAGATACCTGTTTACCTGTTAAATACCCGTTAAGATACCTGTTTACCTGTTAGATACCCGTTAATACATGTTAGATACCCGTTAAGATACCCGTTAATACATGTTAATACCTGTTAGATACCCGTTAATACATGTTAATACCTGTTAGATAGTTAGATACCCGTTAATACATGTATTACCTGTTTACCTATTAGATGCCCGTTAATACATGATTATTCTAGTGTTCGTTAACAGGTACTAACAGGTAATTTTCGTGTTTTCGTGTCGTGTTCGTGTTCGTGTTCGTGTTTGAAAAAATGGACACGAAATCTTATCGTGTCGTGTTCGTGTATGGCTTATCGTGTATCGTGTCTTATCGTGTCGTGTCTTATCGTGTACGGGTATACACGATTTGACACCCCTAACTGGGCTCCTAATCTGGAACGAAGGTTTTTAATAACCTATTAGAATCCTAACGGGTCTTTAATTAAGGCTTGACTTAGACCGGTTAGTTTTCAAAAGGAAGACACGGTTCAAACGCATGTTAAAGCGAAGACCGGTTTAGAATGTGGTTTTGACCCGACAAGCTTGTATGCTTGTTTAATATGGGTAACTTAAACACCTTCTGGATTTTGAGACAAAAATGATATGGTTTGACCCGTTTCGGCTAATATATGCGAACTAGTCACATAAGCCGATCCGAACGCGACAAGTGCGTAACGAGTAACCAAAAGAGTCATATACAGGTTTCCTAAGTTAATATGCCTTTAATATGTTGTGACATCAGTAGGATATCTTCCATTATGCCCAAAACGAGTTTAATCTCAAAATAAGTCCCGTAGGGGTATTTTGGTCATTTTAAAGATTATAAAAGAGGTTAATTAAAATTCTGAGATTCGGGTCCGAATACATCAGTAGAATAACTTATTTTATTAGGCCATATCAGTTGGTAATAAGTCTTATATGCCAAAATGGTTTCAAACCCAAACTATGCGTTTAATACGCTTAAAAAGCTATTTTAAGCGATTTCCGGGTTATACAGGAAATCTGAGTTTTCTGATCAGGTTATAAAGTTCAAAATATTTTATTTATTATATAAAATCAGTAGCAATTGGATTGGTGTCAAAATACTATGTAAAACTCATTTTATACATAAAAAGGGTATAATCGGTATTTACCGAATTAAGGCGATAGCCTTAGGTTATGATCAGTTTAAAAAATAATTAAAAATATTTAAAAATCTCAAAATATTATATTATTTCAGTGGGTAAAAGGTTTGGTGTCAAAAATTGGGTTTAGATAGGCTTTATGCTAATTGCGCCGTTTAATTACTAAAAGGCGTTATAATTACGCTAATGAGCATAACTCCTAATCTAGACCTCCAACTGATGTGAAAATTTAGGGACAACTTTATAAATCAGTAATAAGGATTATTGTCCTTTCACATTTCAAAAATTCTCGTTTTATGGTCAAAAGGGCATATTGGTCAACATTAGGCAATTAACGAAAACGCGTAAACGAATGGGGCAATCAACGAACCAAGCACAGAGGGTTATACCAACACGTAACCTGGTCCTAAGGAAGCCCTAAGGCATTTCTAAACCTATCTAATTCGGGTCAGAACTGAAGTTAAAGCAAAAGTCAACGTTTTGTGACTTGCGGTTCCGAACTGGGTCTAAACAGAAAATTGTCGGATCAAACAAGCTTAGATCAGTACTTATACTTATTACCAAGTTATATGAGTGATAAAATAGGTTACATGCCTTCTACATTGCTAATTACATGTTAATTTGCAAATTAAGCTTCTGTTGACTTTTTCTAAACAACTTTGACCCGACATTTGATCTAGCTAGAATGGGAATCTGGGGGTGCCCTTTTAAGGGTTTATTGCCCACATAATTACTAACTTATAACTACCTTCAATTCGACTAATCACTGGACCATTAGTGATTAATCGATAAGTCAAACCTTAATTACGACGGTTTGACTTTTAAGCTAATAACTAAGCAAAACTCAATTAAGGAAGATCAAGCATACTTATAGAAGTCCTATGCACGATTAGGGATGCTTAGGGTCTGCTCTTGAACTCCCAAAAGCTCCAGAAATGAGCAGAAGTTGAGTTTGAGAATGAATGATCAAAATGGCAAACAATGGGGCTTTTTATAGTGATCTTGATCTCATTAGATCATGCCAAGTAGGTCTATGATGGAACCAAGATGTTTACAAGTGCCCCTAGTTGCCTAAAATCAGTAGAGGTCGCGCATGGAAGTGAAAAAAGGGCAATACATGTCGTTTGAAAGGCTGAACAGGCAATTTTTCCGAGTTTCTGCATCTGGGCACTGCTTACGGACCGTAAGGGTCTAGCCTTACGGTCCGTAAGGACCTGGTCAGCAAAACAGAACTTTCACTTGTTGACAGCTTTAGCCCTTGCACTTCCAAATGCCATTTCCGACACATCCAAGGCCCGTTAAACCATTTTTAAGGCTCTACAATGATGCCTAAGTATGGGGAACATGAAACATGTTCAAAATTATGCCGGATGTCGGTTCGTTTGGTCGTACGGTCTCGTTGTTCGGCTAATTACGACGAAACACGGACGGACGCGAAAAACAATTCAAACGACGCGACGAATGGAATTTTATCAAGCCAACTTGTGCGCTTTTTGACACTTTTAGTCCCTGTATGACTTAAAAGTTTATTTTTGCGCACCAAACACCTCTAAGCCTATATCTAAGCTATATAAAGGATAATTAGGGTATGTATAACTCATGGTCATATTCTGGAAGGTCCAATAACATACGAATCGACATACTTTTGCAGTTTGACGCTTTAGGTCCCTCTATTGCGCAAACTTGCACATCTCATCATTTAATAGCATTGAAGCCTTATCTAAACCATATTAGGCATTCATGAAAGTATTATTAAACATGATAATGCTTCGGGCTCGATAAAAGGTCATTCAGAGGTATAATTAAACATGTTGACACTTCTAGTCCCTTATACTTGCAAAGTTGCGCGTAACTTCACTTTTAGGCATAAAAGCCTTCGATGGCCAATGATTGGCATTCCCGAGAGTATAATCAAATATCACGAGGCTCTTGGTTTGTTAAAAGGTCACTCAGAGGTAAGAATTAACATGTTGACGCTTTTAACCCTTTATTGCGCAAACTTTCAATTAATCACATAAACGGCTACCCTTGATTAACAAGTGGCTCATTTGTGAATATAAGACCGTAAAAGGTTATTTAGAAACTTATTTTAGGTATGATAATACTTCCAGTTCTTTCATGGTTAATGTTTTTCAATTTTCGAAAAATTAGTCCCTTATATTCAAGGTTTGACTTTATTAGGGTTTATTACACGTGTCAATACTTTATTGGACGTGATTTTACGAGGTGTTACATCCTCACCCCCTTAAAAGAAATCTCGACCTCGAGATTTGCTAGAAATGATGGAAGTACTTTTTGTCGTATTATGGAGTTAACTTCTTTAGCATACCTGGAGCCTTTCCAAGCTCCCAAGTTGACCTCTATAGTAGGTACATGTATCCTTTTTGGAGCTTCTTAACCTATCAATCCTCAATCGATACAGGATGCTCCTCACATCATAAATCTGCATATCATTATGTGATAGTGCTTCTTGACTTATTGGCGAAACACATCCTTCAGTCACTAGTGTGCAATGTATTGCGAGCTCCGCCAAGCTCCTTAAATAGGTTTTAGCTTATAAGCTACTTGATCTTGATACATTCGATTTCCTTCGAATGATTCTATATATTCAGAGCTTAACTAGCCTGATAATTTAACAAATTTGGTACACCCTTCCTGGGTGATACCTTTTGTTGAACCTTATTCCTTAACAAGAATTTAGGAGGGTTGCTACTTTCATTAATTCTTGATTTTCTGCCGAATACTGGCAACTTACAGATAATTAGGGATTTGTATGATCTTATTCGTTGTTTCCAATGCAACTTTCAGATCCTGATAAGTGGACTTCCCAAAGTCTCGTCCATCCAACGGATGTTTTGATATCTCATCTATTCAAGGTCTCCAAAGGAACCACCTTGATGCTTATATAACAACTATTATAGAAAAGCTTATCTTAAGGTGAGATGGTTATTCCAACCACTGCTTAACAAATTTTAAGGAATAGTTAATCCTTGTCGTTAGTCGAACAAATCGACGATCCTGGGCAGCTGATGGCAATTCTTAATCGTTGCCTAATTAGGGTTGCGGTAACAATACCTAATCAAAATGAACCGTCTTTCATAATTAACTATACCGAATTCTCAGGATATCGAGTTAGACTATATGAATCCTCTATTTTTAAAAACTTAGTTAATCGGGGTTTCGATTCTCCCAATGATGGTACTAGCCGTCTTGGAGATTTCATAATAATACAGCCTTAATAGGATATAAATCTTAATTCTACCTGCCTTTCAGGGGTAAACAGGGTAATCTTAGGAGAAGATATTCAAGACACAAGGAGGTTACAGAGATTTCCATATCTCAAGCTCCAGTTCACCCATCATTGCTTGTGTCAAATAAGTGATACATTTATGTTACTAGTCCACGAATTCCTTAATCGGGAATATTTACTTGGACAATTCCATTCTGGATATCTCCTTTGAATACCATTAGTTGACTTTAGCACCATATGACCTATCGGAGTATCTTTGTGGCCCCATGCATTAAACCTCCATACTGATCAGGCATGGAAGCAATCTATGGAACTTACTAAGATACTCCAATCCTCATATGACGCTTTTATCATACCATCGGGTATTCGAAATCGATAGAGATCAAAGAGATATCAACTACGTATGCTGACGTACTTCTTTTTAGAGAGGGGATACTTCTAAGATTCTGTAACTGAAGGTTTCTGACAGGAACAGAAGAAATGGTCTTTCTGACTCGCCTGTGAGTTTTACCTTATACTTAATATATGGGTTTCTTAGGGGAAAATTTTATAAAAGTTTGCTAAGCTTATGGTCTTTGAGAGGCTTAGTAGCACCTGAACCCAACACCACTCTTAGCTATAAATCACAATAAGGGATTTATCTAATGTCATTATAAATGTGAGATCCCTCTTAATCATTCATTAGGAGGGTTAAGCGCCTTCATTCTTAATCCTTTTAAACTTAGCTGTAAAATCTATGACAAATTTAGGGCAGTCTCAGCTTTGACTGGTTGTTTCTTAGTCTATACAACGTGAGTAGCTGAGGTATATCCATAATGGGTTTATAATGAGCAGGCTTTGGAACCTTAATATGCCCTCTTATTTTTTTATTTTTTTTATACTAACCACCAATAATCATTTGTATTAAGCTTAGATTTTGGGTAAATTGAATAGAGCACTAACTCAGCCAATGAATTAAAATTTGCGACTTACTATCGATAATCTACAACTTTTATGGCGAGAGTCAGAAAATTCTTATTCCATCTTTTTCCATTTTGTGATGTGGATAACAGGTTTTTCTAATAAGGTCCTTAGAATTTGGACCATCCCATAATGTATAAGGGGATCTTTCTTGTGGACTTTATTAATGTCCTTACTAATTAGGAGTATTGTCATCGAATGGCTCGGATGTATACTTCACCATGTCCTTTCCAGCGCAACCGCTGATACACCTAATGGTTTCTACTTCATCTAACAATTTCTTGCAATCGATGACCCCTTTTTATTTTTTTATTTTTGAAGTCTCTTGACTTCCAAGAGACGAAGTACTTTTTAAGTACATCCTAAAAATGGGCTTCTTGCCATATATGATTTTGTTTGGTTTACCCTTCGCATTTGAAGTATGAATATAGCTGTTCTCATGAGCAGTGACATGTGTTTTTTAAAGCGAGCATCATTCGGCTTCTTAAGTCTTTTCATGACTTTTCTCATAGCCTTTCTAACAGCTGCGTTAATCACAGTTCTGGAGATTTACTCCATTAACATTTGGGGTTCACATTGGATTCATTATTAACATTTGTCGCATCTCTAGCATCGCGACTGTTGTTTGTTTCTTCTGAGTTTTCCATACTCGAAGCTTTGGTATTAAATACCAAATTTAGCAAGTGCTTAGGCACTCCATATTCAGTATCTCCTGGAACGGCCAACGGCTTTGTTTATGGCTGTATCTATCATAGCCTGTAACCCGGTGCCCGTTAAGTTCAGTCTTGCATTATCATTCTGATCAACTGGATGATTGTGAGCTTCAGTGGAGTCAGTCATGGTGAAGCTTTGAAGGCTACGAATCACGTAGTAATAATTTGGTTTAAGTATATGGTGAATTGTCGAATTTGATGATTATTTAGCCATGGTACTAATAAACCATATAGGCGAATAGATAGTATTAACTTTATTTGATTATGTTTTGCCTAGGTTTTTAAATAAACCATCTTTGGCGTTTTAACGGAATGTAATCTTTCATATCTATAGACAGGGGACATAAGTCACGGCTGTCAATGTCGTACCGACATTTTATATAGCATAAGGGCTTGTTCCCAAGGACTTTTGATGGCATAGATACCTTGTCACTAGGAAAATTTTAAAACATAATCAATGATCCTTTGGGTCGGATAAATTTCATAGTTCATTGCCTTTTGGTAGGAAGTTATGAAAGGAAACTATCTTTGTCATAATTACATCTTTGCCCGCAGGCATACATCTTAAATGGATGTTTTGATCTGTACATCATATTCGACGTTTATTAGCCATGATTCCTATCGATCATTAGGATAAACAAGGGGGTTTTGAAAAATTTCCTAATATAAAGATGACAAGTGTGATTTTATCGCATCACTGTTGCCAGGAGTGTTAACATATTTACAATGTTACAAGGATTTGAATCCTTTGAATAGGTTCTACCATCTTGGCCTCGTCTGGAATGACATACAGGCTAGGTCGTACCTTTAAGATTCTTTTTAATATGTATACTGGCAGGAAAGGAAAGATATTTATTTTATTCAGGATTTTTATCATAAATCCTAATTTATAAGTTAGTAATAGCACAAAAGGCCTAGTCACGTGGACAAGTTTAATTTATAAGCCATGATTTCAGAGAATCGAGGCATTAAGGTTTGAATCAAAGTTCATTACCTTTTCTTGACAGGGAGTTGTAGGCTACCACTCTCTTTAGTCTCATAGGACATTAACTATAGCCCGTAGGCACTTCCCTTCTAAGGGATGTTTATAATATAATCATCTTATAGGATGATATAAGCCATGATTTCAGAGAATCGAGGCATTAAGGTTTGAATCAAAGTTCATTACCTTTTCTTGACAGGGAGTTGTAGGCTACCACTGTCTTTAGTCTCAGAGGACGTTAACTATAGCCCGTAGGCACTTCCCTTCTAAGGGATGTTTATAATATGATCATCTTATAGGATGATATAAGCCATGATTTCAGAGAATCGAGGCATTAAGGTTTGAATCAAAGTTCATTACCTTTTCTTGACAGGGAGTTGTAGGCTACCACTGTCTTTAGTCTCAGAGGACGTTAATTATAGCCCGTAGGCACTTCACCCTTAAGGGATGATTATTTCAAATAAGGGAATTTAGATTAACCCCCTTTTTAAAAGATGGCCTGTGTGACTTTAACGATTCACAGTTTGCCAAAAATGTTAACATACTTACAGATGTTAACAGGGATTGGAATCTTTTGGATAGGTTTTACCGTCTTGGCCATGTCTGCAATGACATTTAGGCTAGGTTTTACCATCTTGGCCATGTCTGCATTGACATTTAGGCTAGGTTTTACCATCTTGGCCATGTCTGCATTGACATTTAGGCTAGGTTTTACCTTTAAGATTCTTTTAATATTTAACGCAGAACAATCCTAAATTGAGATGTAAACAAGGATCTGAATCTAATTGTGGAACTACCATCTTGGCCCTGTCTTAAAACGACACATGAGCTAGGTCTTGGCCCTTTTTAGATTTTGCCATCTTATTATAATGGTAAATCTTGTAAAAGAAATGTTATTTTTCATTTATTTCATATTTCATGTTTAGAATGAAAATTTAAATTTAGTCATTCCACTATAAAATTAAAAAGTTCAGGTTTGCCCTGAACGGGACTTGAAAGGAATAATGTTGTCCTCGGAGGGACTGAAAGATAAATATGTCCTTATGAGGACTATTAAGAAAACGATCTTTAGTAAAAGGAGTTTCTTCTTCATTTTATTTCTGGATGCTTTATCCTTGGTTGCACGTTTCATCCTGGCCGCGGTACGAAGCTCAGCATTTCAAAGCTCCGTGTGTGGAGAATTCCTATTACAGCTTCTTCGCTTGGCGACGTATCCAATATATATATAAAAATTGGAAGCAAAATTTTCAGATTAGGATTGAGAATATTCCTATGTTAAGTCTAGACTCAGAAGGTCAAGGAATGTGCTAATGTGTCATTGAGATTAAACACAAAAAGGCTAGTGTTTAATTCACTCAATGTTGGCACTCATACCAACCTGTCACACCCCGATATTTCCACGTTTGACCGGTTGGCCCGGTAGGGGAGTATCGTGACGTAGTTGATATCATCATAGTCAAACAACACAATATATAAATGCACAGCGGAAGCAAAAGATAAATATATTACAACCCGATATAAAGTAATATCAAATATTACAACGGAATGTAAGATGGATCCACAGGCGGATCTAAAATAGAAAGATAACACTGTTCAACAGACTTTAACATCTAAAGCTTGCGAGACTTGATTATTGATGCCTGGAGTAGCCAGCCTATTTCGTATAGTACCTGCATTTAGCCTTTTTGGAAAATACGTCAGTTTACACTGGTAAATACAATCAACTGACTCATTTTAAAAAGTTTAATAAAATTGATTTGAATGCACGTGGAACAAACTCTTTATAACTTGGGATAATTATTTAAATATATAATCTCGTAAAAGAATTACATGTTCCTTATGCGTTCAGTAGCCCAGGTCGTGCCGGGTTAAAGAACAATAGACACACCACATAATTTATTTGGCACTGACGGGTGTACGCCTACACCCCGCGCTTAGGTCGTGGCCATTTCGTAAAATGATGCCAAGGATATCCGGGACATGGTCATTAACCTCCCAAAGGCTTTAAGCAAACAAAAAAATTTAAACGGGCCGATCAAATATCAATTAACCACCAAACGATGGAAGATTTAATGCCCGACCAAGCGGTATTTTATATACCGTACCCCAAGCCCGTATAGAGAAAATAAGTTAAAAGTATTTACCTGAGCTAAATATAAATTCAATCCCAGTCGTATATCAAATCAGCAAGTACAGATAGCTTTTACTGGGCTCCTAATCTGGAACGAAGGTTTTTAATAACCTATTAGAATCCTAACGGTTCTTTAATTAAGCCTTGACTTAGACCGGTTAGTTTTCAAAAAGAAGACACGGTTCAAAGGTATGTTAAAGCGAAGACCGGTTTAGAATGTGGTTTTGACCCGACAAGCTTGTATGCTTGTTTAATCTGGGTAACTTAAACACCTTCTGGATTTTGAGACAAAAATGATATGGTTTGACCCGTTTCGGCTAATATATGTGAACTAGTCACATAAGCCGATCCGAACGCGACAAATGCGTAACGAGTAACCAAAAGAGTCATATACAGGTTTCCTAAGTTAATATGCCTTTAATATGTTGTGACATCAGTAGGATATCTTCCATTATGCCCAAAACGAGTTTAATCTCAAAATAAGTCCCGTAGGGGTATTTTGGTCATTTTAAAGATTATAAAAGAGGTTAATTAAAATTCTGAGATTCGGGTCCGAATACATCAGTAGAATAACTTATTTTATTAGGTCATATCAGTTGGTAATAAGTCTTATATGCCAAAATGGTTTCAAACCCAAACTATGCATTTAATACGCTTAAAAAGCCATTTTAAGCGATTTCCGGGTTATACAGGAAATCTGAGTTTTCTGATCAGGTTATAAAGTTCAAAATATTTTATTTATTATATAAAATCAGTAGCAATTGGATTGGTGTCAAAATACTATGTAAAACTCATTTTATACATAAAAAGGGTATAATCGGTATTTACCGAATTAAGGCGATAGCCTTAGGTTATGATCAGTTTAAAAAATAATTAAAAATATTTAAAAATCTAAAAATATTATATTATTTCAGTGGGTAAAAGGTTTGGTGTCAAAAATTGGGTTTAGATAGGCTTTATGCTAATTGCGCCGTTTAATTACTAAAAGGCGTTATAATTACGCTAATGAGCATAACTCCTAATCTAGACCTCCAACTGATGTGAAAATTTAGGGACAACTTTATAAATCAGTAATAAGGATTATTGACCTTTCACATTTCAAAAATTATCGTTTTATGGTCAAAAGGGCATATTGGTCAACATTGGGCAATTAACGAAAACGCGTAAACGAATGGGGCAATCAACGAACCAAGCACATAGGGTTATACCAACATGTAACCTGGTCCTAAGGAAGCCCTAAGGCATTTCTAAACCTATCTAATTTGGGTCAGAACTGAAGTCAAAGAAAAAGTCAACGTTTTGTGACTTTCGGTTCCGAACTGGGTCTAAACAGAAAATTATCGGATCAAACAAGCTTAGATCAGTACTTATACTTATTACAAAGTTATATGAGTGATAAAATAGGTTACATGCCTTCAACATTGCTAATTACATGTTAATTTGCAAATTAAGCTTCTGTTGACTTTTTCTAAACAACTTTGACCCGACATTTGATCTAGCTAGAGTGGGAATCTGGGGGTGCCCTTTTAAGGGTTTATTGCCCACATAATTACCAACTTATAACTACCTTCAATTCGACTAATCACTGGACCATTAGTGATTAATCGATAAGTCAAACCTTAATTACGACGGTTTGACTTTTAAGCTAATAACTAAGCAAAACTCAATTAAGGAAGATCAAGCATACTTACAGAAGTCCTATGCACGATTAGGGATGCTTAGGGTCTGCTCTTGAACTCCCAAAAGCTCCAGAAATGAGCAGAAGTTGAGTTTGAGAATGAATGATCAAAATGGAAAACAATGGGGCTTTTTATAGTGATCTTGATCTCATTAGATCATGCCAAGTAGGTCTATGATGGAACCAAGATGTTTACAAGTGCCCCTAGTTGCCTAAAATCAGTAGAGGTCGCGCATGGAAGTGAAAAGGGGCAATACATGTCGTTTGAAAGGCTGAACAGGCAATTTTTCTGAGTTGCTGCATCTGGGCACTGCTTACGGACCATAAGGGTCCAGCCTTACGGTCCGTAAAGACCTGGTCAGCAAAACAGAACTTTCACTTGTTGACAGCTTTAGCCCCTGCACTTCCAAATGCCATTTCCGACACATCCAAGGCCCGTTAAACCATTTTAAGGCTCTACAATGATGCCTAAGTATGGGGAACATGAAACATGCTCAAAAATATGTCGGATGTCGGTTCGTTTGGTCGTACGGTCTCTTTGTTCGGCTAATTACGATGAAACACGGACGGACGCGAAAAACAATTCAAACGACGCGACGAATGGAATTTTATCAAGCCAAACACTAAAATAAAATACTTTAGTGCTTACATAAATTTTTGGGTGTACGGGGATACTCAGAATGTAAGATATGCGCGTAAACGCAAACTTGTGCGCTTTTTGACAATTTTAGTCCCTGTATGACTTAAAAGTTTATTTTTGCGCACCAAACACCTCTAAGCCTATATCTAAGCTATATAAAGGATAATTAGGGTATGTATAACTCATGGTCATATTCTGGAAGGTCCGATAACATACGAATCGACATACTTTTGTAGTTTGACGCTTTAGGTCCCTCTATTGCGCAAACTTGCACATCTCATCATTTAATAGCATTGAAGTCTTATCTAAACCATATTAGGCATTCATGAAAGTATTATTAAACATGATAATGCTTCGGGCTCGATAAAAGGTCATTCAGAGGTATAATTAAACATGTTGACACTTCTAGTCCCTTATACTTGCAAAGTTGCGCGTAACTTCACTTTGAGGCATAAAAGCCTTCGATGGCCAATGATTGGCATTCCCGAGAGTATAATCAAATATCATGAGGCTCTCGGTTTGTTAAAAGGTCACTCATAGGTAAGAATTAACATGTTGACGCTTTTAACCCTTTATTGCGCAAACTTTCAATTAATCACATAAACGGCTACACTTGATTAACAAGTGGCTCATTTGTGAATATAAGGCCGTAAAAGGTTATTTAGAAACTTATTTTAGGTATGATAATACTTCCAGTTCTTTCATGGTTAATGTTTTTCAATTTTTCGAAAAATTAGTCCCTTATATTCAAGGTTTGACTTTATTAGGGTTTATTACACGTGTCAATACTTTATTGGACGTGATTTTACGAGGTGTTACACCGCCTCAGCCCTAGATTTAAACTTTTTTTTTATTTTAAATACTATTTTATATATATTTCGGTTTTTCTTAGATGGGGTGTATATAAAGACATATTGGGACATTTTAAGATATACTAGGGCGTCGGAATTATTATGAGGGTGTTAGTTTTACCGAGGGTTGTTACATTAATATTATAAAAGCGTGGTATTTTACTCTGATAAAATATTTCCTAACTACGATCCTGATGAAAGTTCCGCTGCCAAAATGATAAACAACTGGATACCACCGAAACTGGCCGCGGCCGCCCGTTCCCGGGTTGTTAGGGGGCGGCGGTTGCGACACCTGCGATCGAATAAACTTGTTTTCGACACACCAAACCCTCCAAAACTTATTTCTAAGTTATGTAAAGGTTATTTAAGGTATGTTAATCCTATATCGCTATTCCGGGGTGTTTGTTGTGTTAAACTGATTATATTTACGCATTAGTTTGCGTATAACCTTCCAGAAAGCGATTTAAAGCTCGAAATCGAACAAAAATTGATATGTGCAAATGATACGCATATTTATACAAATCCCAAGAATGAAATACAAGATTTCATTGGATTTGCATTTGTATGATGGTCGTAGTGACACAGGTGTCACAGACGGGTTGGAGTCGTTAAATTTTAAAATGATATTAGCATGCTTTAATAAACGATGGTGATTTTACAATGATAGTGTTTTGGTTTTTAAATAAAGCATTTGGGATGTGTTCTAAATGCTTCAACTTAAACTGTTAGAACTCACTCAGTGTGATTGACTTTTGCATGTATGTTAGATTGTTTTGCAGGTGTGTGAATCGAGTCAGTGTTGCTCTTGGCTAGCGGATATGATTACTCGTGATAGGGTAAAAGGCATTTGAATTGTTAATGACTAAATGGCATTTTGAATAATCGTGTACTGTTTTTAATAAAAAATTTCCGTTGCGTATTTTAGAAAAAAAAGACTTGTTTTAAAACAATACATTGTGATGTTACCCGACTGTGAGGTGCCCGGTTATGGGCCTTACAAATTGTATACTAAGGATAAAATTTACAAACAATTTTGTTAAGGAACTACAAAATGATGTTAAATCTAGTTTTTAACATCCTTTTTGCCTCCATAACACGTATAAAAGCACGTCAACTAAAACTTGTAGTTCAACTTTAGTCTTGGGATGTTGGCAACCATCTCTGTTATATCATTAAGTTTCTCGAGTAGATGACGATCTGAGTCACTTCTCAGGTTGTTGAAACACGTTAAGGTCAAGTTTGAAGAAGACATTATGTAACAAATGAATGTAGAGTAAATATTTATTAACAATTTTAATTACGCAAACCGTAACATTAAAAGTAAAGACAATAAGAGTCTAAGACTCATTGTAACGCATCGCTTTTTGGAACTTTCTTTATTTAGAAAAGTTTATCTTGTATTTATGTTTTTGGAAACTTTTATCCGCATTGTAATCGTATTACATTTTCCAACTTTGTAATCCGAGAATTAATCATAATGAAATTCGTTCTTTATACATATTTGTTATACATACAATCAGTCGTTTAAATACGTGTTTTGATACTCTTTATACGTGCAAATACTTATACATGCATTCACGACACTCAAATTATGGTTGCATACATGTTACATACTTGAAAATGTGGTAAAAATGGAAGTTATGGCTTAAAATAATTAAAAAAATCAAAGTTCAGGGACCAAAATGCAACAAATCAAACTTGGGGCTGGTAAAATGGGACGCCACAGGGTGCGATACCCTAAGCCATATCTGTCGCGGCCCATGAAACCCCTTGATCCGCAGATTATTGTTTCTTGGTCATGGATTGCCCACCTTTTTACTCCCTAATCATCTTTAATCTTCATTAAACACTAAACCCTAACCAACCACTATATAAGCAAGCTCCATATCACTCATTTTCACTTTCCCAACTCATCTACACTCTCAAATCTTCCTCAAATCAGTTGCAAACATCAGAAAAAGACAGATTATTCTAAGTGCAAAAGTAAGCACTTTCTTGACTCTAGGAGTGTATCCACTGGTTTACCATGGTAAACTAAGGGAACATCACCATTTTGATGTCCAAACTTTCTGTTTTAGAATATTTTCTTGTTAACTTTTATAAAACTTATGATTTCGTATGCAATCTTATACCTACCATGCTTCTAATCAAGTCTATGGTTAATGAGCTTGTGTAAGGTTGATTCTTTTGAGGTTAGAGGTGCAAACACCCTATAAACTTTCAGTTTTGATAGGGTTTAAGACAACCCACAAGTATTGAAATCATCCAAGTCTACCATAGTTCATATGGAAAAACTTGTGTTGTGATGAAAGTGTGAACCTTGGAAGCCTTGGCTATCCTAACTTGTTCCACACCTCATTTGATGTTTTATCTTGCTATTCCAAGTAGCTTACTAGTCCTAAAGTAACAGAACCCCGTCTAGCCTCCAACACTTGGTTCATTCCTTCCATGTTGAGACGGCACACTCGCGTTGATCTTACTTAGCTACTTGATGAAATGTTAGATAGTTGTATATTTCCTTTTTCATTCATGACCATCCGAATCATCCTTGTGTGATTTGTGCATTGGTGAATTCATACAATGAGGTTAGTCTTACCTCCATGCTTGACATATATGACATCTATGATACTCTTGATGGACTTAGCTTTAGAGTTACTATATAATATATATATATATATATACATACATATACATATACACACACATAGCCGAATTCATGTTGCTAATCGGTTTATGATTATGTGTCATGAACTTGGGTTACTTTATCTAATGTTCTAAGTTTCTCGTTTTCAATTCTAATGGGCAAACTAGGACCCATGAAATCACATACAAACTTAGTGTCAAAACGAGCACTTAGACAAGATATATTTTATGAATACATACTTTTTGCAATTTAAATTCCAACTCGAATCCTTCGTCAAAATTCTGAATACTCACACACCTTCGTTTACCCTATGTAGGGTGACCTCGGTGTTCCAACCTCCAACTCTTCAACTCGCAGGATTAACAAAGAAAAGCTTTGCAAAACCGTGAGTATACTCGAATGCCCTCTTTACGTTTTACACTTTTGGGTGCAATATGTTTACATTCTCAAATTACACATTCACACTTATACTTTATGCAAACACAAACAATACAATCATGCATGCATAAATACGTGATACTTGATTTGTACTCTTGGAGCATTCTTATGTGATTTACTTATCATTAACTTCGTACGAGCCTCCCCTTAACATGTATAGCGCTATAGGAGTAACGCACCACCTGTAGTCTTGTGGTCATGTTAAGTCCTTAAAAACATGTTGTAATCAGAGGATTGACTTGTATAGTTGCATGCCAGGTTTACATTAATCTAGTTAACTATTTCTGCCATGTGGATTGTTTAAACTATTTTATATACTTATGCTATTATAAAACTTGTATGCTTGCCAATACCTTGTGTATTGAACTACAATTTAAAACATGTTGTAGGTTGATGACATTGATGATCTTGGAATTTAGTAGGAATACTTAGATACACGCTTAGCAAACTAGATTATGTTGTCGTATTGTGTTATATTTTGATGTATCATTTCTTGAACAATGTTGTATTTCCAATCTCAAATGTTGCACTTTGATTTCGCATGTTGTAATTAACAAGTTATAAAATGAATGAAATCAGTTTTGAATTAAATATTATCACAGTAGTGTTATGAAGTCTCGAACATTCTCGTTTTCGTCTCACTCCGATGTTTCCGCCATCGGTTGGGGTGTGACACTCATGGTTGCAATCAGTAGCCTACGTAAAGGCAAGCGGATGACACACCAAGAATAACATGTAAGTCATGATCGCCATTGTACCAACGTATATACATGTCATGTAATAATGAAATCTTTCATACATGAAACTTTCTCTTTGGTAAATAGTTTTTTCTATACTTAAACAAAAAGGAACAAAAATTATACAAAGCCCCACAAAGTATAACTCACAAAACAAAACGAACAACAACATGAAGCACGAAAAAACCAACAAAGCACATATTACAACACCTCATTGCACAAATAACTTGCTAAATAACATATAAAGGCTTGGTACACCGCCTGCAACAACTAGCATCTTAGTTGCCACGCCAAGCATAAAATGTCGCCATAGCCAAAAGAAGCAAAGGCGCTTATTATAGCCAATATCCCATAACAAATATCCATAAACCGCAAAGTGTCGCCTCGTGATACAACAAAATCCATCAACATATCATCATAAAGGAAACGAATAAACCATCACAATGCTCTAAGACATTAAGGTAAACACAAAGCTACAAACATTACCATCACAACGTTGTACAATGCTCAGGTAAACACAACAACCTAAATGGATGCAACATTCAATCATATCATCATAGCATGTATAGCTCAGGTAGACAAAAAAGGAGCAACATAACCATCATCAAGTTCTAAGAGATCAACATCTCATGTGTATGAAAATTATAGAGCTTATAACCCATTTTACCAGGGGGTAACCAATAAAAACACAAGGTAAAGCCTGAGGCTAAAATTTATCTCGACCATGTGTAAGACTGGAAGCATAGAAAAGACACTCGAAACTTCTCAAATAATCATAAGAAGGAGATTTTCCAAAGAGTAAATCATGATGAGTTTTTCCATTTAAAAGTTTTGTAGGAAGAATATTAATGAGATGAGTAGCAGTTAAAAGACAATCTCCTTAAAACTTGATTGGTAATTTAGATTGAAAAAGCAATACTTGGGAAGTTTCAAGTAAATTCTTGTGTTTGGGCTCAACAATACCATTTTGTTGAGGAACACCAACACAAGTAGTTTGGTGAATGATACCTTTGCTGACAAGGTATGCATGCTGCCTAGTGCCAGACCCAAGTTCAAAAGTATTATCTGACGAATACATTTAATTTTATGTCACACCCCAACCGATGGCGGAAACATCGGAGTGAGACGAAAACGAGATTGCTCGATACTTGATAACACTATTTGCGACAAAAATTAACAAAACCGATTTCATTTCATTGATAAATTGTTAAGCACAACATTTGAAATCAAAGTACAACAAGTTCATAAAACAAATACAACATGATACTTGGAAACAAATACAACAACAAAACTAGATTTCTAAAGTGTGTATCTAGTCAGTCCTACTAACTTTCATCACCATCGACGTCATCAATTTCCTGCAACATGTTCAAAGTATAGTTCAATACGACAAGTATTGGCAAGTATACAAGTTTAATAGAAAGCATAAGTATAAATTGTTTAAACAAATCCACATGACAAAACTTGTTATTCTAAGATTAACGTAAGACTGGCATGCAACTAATAATTGTCAACCCAAAGATAACCGCTAGCGTAATCCTATCATAGCAACGATAGGACCGTTCTCTTTTAACTTAAGATGACCACAAGACTACGGGCGATGCGTTACTCCTTTAGCGCTATACATGTTAAGGGTGGCTTGATCGAAGTTAATGACAAGTATACCACATAAGAATGTTCTAGAATGTACGAATCAAGTATAACATATTAACCATGCATGATTGGATTGTTTGTTTATGATTGCATAAAGTATATGTGATTGTGTAAGTTTTCTAATGTAAAAAGGTTGCACCCAAAAGTGTAAAACGTAAAAGGGGTGTCGAGTATACTCTCGGTTTTGCAAAGCTTCCTTTGTCAACACCCAAAAGTTGTTGAGAGTGCTGGAACACCGAGGTTACCCTACATTTGGGTAAACAAAGGTGTGAGTCATTTGGAGTTGAATGGAGGATTCGGATTTGGATTAAAGTACAAAAGTATGTATATGAAAACACGAAAATATATCTCGCCTAAGCACTCATTGTGACACTAAGTTATTGTGATTTTATGGGTCCTGGTTTGCCTAATAGAATCAGCAACTCAGAACTGAGATAAACGAAAAACAGAGATAAACAACTCTGTTCGTGCGAATGAATATCCCTTCGTGCGAACAGAAGGTACCTTCGCGCGAGTGGGGCTTGTTCATGCGATCAGAAGTTCGTTTAAACATTTTAACCATTAATCGGTTAACGTCGTGTATCAGGTTAAGTGTAATATTTAGATATAGTGTAGTATTATTACTCCAGTAAGTCATAGAATTCACGGAAGTCATGTATGGATGTATAAACCTCATTATATGTTTCACCAAAGCACAAGTTTATTAACATTGTTAACAAACCGGTTAGCCATGAATAACAGAAGTAAATAAATAAATACACATATACCAAACAGCCAAACAAGGACAACCCGGGCGTGTCATTCCCAACATGGAAAGTGTTGGTGGCGAGGCGGGGTTAACTTATTCTGAGTCTAGAAGACTATTTGGGTGTTCGTTTTCAAGTCCAAGGGAGGTGGTGGAAAAAAGATTAGAAAGCCTAAGCTTCCACAGTTCACACTTCTGTTAAACACAGATTCGTCCACATTGAAGATGGGGATCTGAGATAACATTCAACACTTAGGAAATTGCAGGAACGGGAATAATAGAAAATCACTTCGTGCGAAGGGGCCAGTCACGCGAGCAGACTGTCCCTTCATGCGAATGGCTTCTGTTGTCCGAGCAACTTCGATTTTGTTTGAACAGGCTCGTTTCTTGGCTGGATTAAACCTCTATACTAACCCACAGCTATAGATTTAGCTATGATCTTGGTGGGTTCAAGAATTCGCCAAGTTTCAGAACGGAAAATGTATTTTATAAGAGTTTGAAACAGGTAGAACTTCAATTTTGGACCTCAATGTGGTGAGATTTCACTTTAGACTGCCCAAGCAAGTCTGTGAAATCACCTAGAGGATAACCAAGTGGTGAAGTTGAAGAAAAGTATAAAAGAGTAGAAGAAATAAGTATGAAATGTAAAGGAAAAGTGAGTTAGAACTCACTTGGGAGATTTTGGAATGCTCTGCTAGTCATGCACAAAGTCAGAAAGTTGAGAGTATTCGGAGTGAGTGGGAGGTGTGAAGTGAGGGTGAATGTTCTATAGGCTAAAACAGAGTTTGGTGCGAGTGAGGTTTGGAGCGAATGGGTGACTCGTACGAGTGGGATGGCCCATTCGCTCGAGTGGGTCTGGCCAGTCGCATGAAGAGTCAAATTTTCCCGTTTTCGCATATTTTAGCTGGTTTTAAGTGTTTTAAGCATACAAAAGTGATGTATAAGTATAAATAAAATTGCATGTATAAACTGGTATTGCAAGTATTTCAAGTATGAGTTTGTGTATGTGAGCATGTATCAATGTTTGCACGTATCATAAGTATGTAACGAGTATGTATCACGTATGTATAAAATGATCGAGTTTTATAATGATCAAAGCCTCAAATTACTATGTTTGGAAATGAAATGCGAATACAAAGAATTACAAGTTTCCAAAAATAGAAATACAGCTTGACTTTCTAAATAAGGAAAGTTCCAAAAAGTGAAGCGTTACATTTTAGTAGTGAATTGGGTTTCAACCATCTCAACAAAACCTTATAAAACATCAAATGCATTGCTTTTGGTGGATAATAAATGTGTCAAGGTAATTCGACTATAGTCATCTACAACAGTAAGAAAATATCTATAACCATTGTACGTAGGAACAGAATATGGTCCCCAAGTATCAACATGTACCAAATCAAAAACTTGTGATGTGGACCTTTGACTATGAGGAAAAGGTAAACGGTGTTGCCTAGCTTTTGGACAAATATCACAATGACCAATATGATCCATATGTGTAGTAGAAAGAAAATGCAATTGATTGAATTTATAAAGTGGTGAATGGCCAAGTCTTTGATGCCATGTAGTACTAGTAACAATAGAAATACAAAATGAACGTGTGAAAGAAATGGAATTAGTCAAAGAAAAAACAAAGTAAAGTAGGATGTAGAAGATATAAACTATGAAGATCTTCACCAAGAACTAGTGGCTTCTTCATAAGGGAGCCTACAATACACAAGAAATTTTGCCATTGGAAAATATTACCACCATTCACTTGTCCATATCTATCATTCAATTCATTCCACAGTTTGTGTTCAGTTTTAGGGTAAAGAACACTATTAAATATATCTCCAGACAAAGTATTGAGAATACAATAAATTACCATATCATTACATCGCTGCCACTGAAAAATAAGAAAAGGGTCATTAGGTGTGGTTGAAACTCCATTAACAAAAGATAATTTGTTCTTTGCTGACAGTGCAATTTTCATCGCACGTTTCCACGCACCAAAACTTGTTCCATCAAAGGATTAATTCTATGATGATGATCTGAAGGATGAAGATATAGAGGATTTGATGAATGGAGAGTAATAACACTTGATGCATTGCTTGAATCTAACATGATTAATCAGAGGGGAAATTACCAAAATGTTGTTTGACCAACATGATTTACCAAAATGTCTGTCACACCCCGACCACGTAGAACCTACAAAACGTGGCGGAAACATCGGGGAGTGTTGTAACAGAATCATTGTTTCATAACACATGGAACTTGAAATATTGTTTTATTGATTAAAAGAGTTACAATGTCTTGACAATCAAAGAAACATAACAAAATAACTAGTCTTGCATCTTTTATTGTCACTAAGGCCCATGTCCGCCTAAGTGTATCTTGATCAATCCTATGCTTCATTTCCTGAAACACATGTGAAAATAGGTACGTCAGCATAAAAATGCCGGCGAGTACATAGGTTTTGTGAAAATAAGATTCATGACATCTGTTTAAGAAAATGTTTAGTCATGAACCTTGTAATTTGCTTTGTCTTTGTAAATCATTTGAAAAACAATAAGTTCAGATGATACGTATAAATAAGAGAATAATGCATGGTTAAATGAATAACCATGTAAAAATGAGTTTGTATAAGTTAAGTTGTTTGTAAAACAATGTATTGTGAAAAGTATGTTATTTGTATAAAATGTTATATGTCTAAATTGAAATGATTTCAAATAACGCAACGATATGTAATACCATACAATCACTTATATATAGGAAGTACCAGCGGCGTATCCACCATGCTTGTATCATATTACACACGCCTCGTTACTTAAATCACTTACTCAAACCAAACCACCAATATAAGATGTCTATGTTTAAACCAATTGTCAAAAGTCCTTGTATAAACCATGTCAAATGTTGATAGTCCAAAAGTAGTCAAGTAATGTGTAACAAATGTTTATGTATGGCTAGTGAAATGCATCAACTAAACCATAGATGAAATGCACAAAACAAAGTATTGAAGTAAAACTTGGTTTAAATCAAAGTTATGTTTTGTAAAATATATGCATGCTATACTGAATATGAACATTTATGCGGTATTGTAAAAATTCATACATCCAAGCCTTGCGACAGTCGGATAACTATGTAAAAATGAGTTATCAAAAGAATATGTATTCGGATTCGGTCATTCCTTACGTCCAAACAAACCCGAGATTTCAGGAATGGGATTTGTCAAGTCCTATGGTACCACTACCTACTACCGAGCGGGGTGATCGGTGTTAATGAATGTATAGTATAGTTTAAACAAACCAAATGTCATACCAAAATGTAAGCATGTTTTATGAAGATAATGTACCTAGTATGCTAGAGTAAACATACAAGGTAGAGCTGTAAAACAATGTGTCCATATGTTACTGGAACATATGCAACAGAGATGCAATGTAAAATAATGTACTAAGCATGTACTAAATGGACATACATAGCATGTGATGTGATGTGATGTGATGTAAAACAATGTACTAAGTATGCACACAATGGACATACATAGCATAAAATGTAATGAAATCATGTACTAATAGTGTACTAATGAACATAGCATGTATATAATATGAAAACATGGAAAGCATGAAAGTAACAAGTAGGCACATGTGTTCCACCCCAAAACGTTTGGAAAACAGTAAAAGAGGGGTCTATGTACTCACTTGAGATTGCTCAGAAGTCCTAAGATAACCACCAAGCAATGCTATAGATCTCGGAATATCAAACGGCACCTAATATAGGTAACTACATTAATAAACCGGACCTAAATCGGAAGATCGGATAGAATGAGGGCTCGTAAACCAAATGAGTATGGGAACTCATGTAGTATGGTTTAACAAAGCCTACATACTAAATGAAACCTAACCTAAGTGCTTACGACCCATTACGACCCGTTTAGGTAGCTTATGCTACTTTAACGCGTCGTTCGCGTAAAACGCGTTCGGACCGCCTAACTAGTCCTATGACAAGTAACATATGCCTTAACATGTCTAATATTGTTGTCAAATCAGTTTAGATGTCAAAAGTTATGTTACATATGCTTAAAATGAATTTTGGCGTCAAAAGGGCATTTTGGTAATTTACCTAAGGCATATAAGCTACCTATCATACAACTACTTAAACGAAGCGACCATAAGGTATAACCTCGGAAGGTTATTCCCTATATACTATGGTCACCTAATGTGCTTGGTCGGATCCTAATGATCGACCAAACGGGTCGGGTTCGAAAGTATAAGCGATTGTTTAAATCGCTTACCTTACGACCCTATATAAGCACTAAACTAAAAGTGACGAGCTAAGCATGTTAAAATAGGTTTGGTATCAAAACAAACGGTTTTGATACCCATAAGTAGTTTGGTTACAAAATACGCAAGAATACGTATTCTGACCGAAACTACGGCTCGTCACTGAGCCTAGATAACGTGGTAATCAGTAGGTATAGTCACAAAGGACTATAACCATCGTGATTACAGTCACGTTGCGAAGTTCAAACGAACTTCGCATTGACCATAAGCTGGTCAATGCAGAAAGTCAAACAAAGTTTGACTTTCAGACTCGAAAAGCAATAAAAGAACGAAAGAATACTCACGTAGGGTCCCCGAATGCTAATCTAGATCAAAATAGCTCAGGTATGAAACAAAGGTTTCAACTTAGAGCATTTGAGATCAGATTCTAGTTAGTTTAGAGGTTGGATGGCAAGGGGTATTTATAGTGAATGGTCCACCATTAGGATCGTTTGTCGAAATACGTGCCTTAATCTCATCCGTACATGTGTCGGAACCTTATGGTACCCAAAAAGGCCACTCACCATAAGAGTTTGACACTTGGCACTTGACCTTTGGAGAGTGTTAAGGGCTGTTAAAAGATGAAAAAAAAACGTTTTGCTGCATCTGGCCCCTGTTTACGGACCTAGTTTGGCAGATTTACATTTTCAGTCCCTGCAACCTCAAAACTTGGTTTTCGATGCGTTTTTTTTGACACGTTTAAGCCCTGTTAACCCCATTTCAAAGCTCTAAAATGAAGTTAAAGTATAGGGAACTTAAAATGTGTTCAAAAATATCTCGGGTGTCGGTTCGTTTAGCCGTACGGTTACGTTGTTCGGTTAATTACGACGGAATGCGCATAAGCGCGAAAAATGATCCAAATGGCGTGACGAATGGATTTTTCTTATGCCAAACACTAAAATAAAATATTTTAGTGCTTACATAAATTTTTGGATGTCCGGATGTATTCAGGACGTAAGTTATGCACGAAAATGCAAACTTGTGCACTTTTTGACGCTTTTAGTACCTGAATGAGCCAAAAGTTTATTTTAGCACACCGAACCCTTCAAAGCCTATTTCTAAGCTATATAAAGGATATTTAAGGTGTGTTTAACTTATGGTCATGTTCCGGAATGTCTGTTACAGTTCAAATTGGCATACTTTCGCAGTTTGTCAAGTTTAGTCCGTGTAAGCGAATTAACTTGTTTTTGCCATACCAAAGCCTTCAAAACTTATTTCTAAGTTATGTAAAGGTTATTTAAGGTATGTTAAGCCTATGTCACTATTCCGGAGTGTTTGTTGCATTAAACTGGTTATATTTACGCATCGGTGCGCGTATAACCTTCCAGAAAGCGATTTAGAGTTTGGAATTGAACAAAAATTGATATGTGCAAATGATACACATATTTTTACAAATCCCAAGTATGAAATATAATATTTCATTGGTTTGGTATTTGTTTGATGGCCGTGGAGGCACAGGTGTTACAGTCTCCCCTACTTTAGGAAATTTCGTCCCGAAATTTATTTAGAGGAAACTTGTGAGAGTTTAAAACATGAAGTTGAAAAGATCGAACAATATTGGTTAGGGTTCTGAACTTCTAGTAACCTTAATAACATTATGCTTGCAATGTAAGAGGGACACTTATATACAAGTATATGAAGCGTCATTGGTGCGTCCACCGTACCTCCATTACATCGTTCTCATTTTGTTATTGTTGTCGCTATCGGTTCTTACACATAATAAATCTTACTGGGTTTCTGTGCACTAAATTTCATAATTATGTACGCGTCCATAATTAGACAATTCCTTGCACAGTTCACACAGTCTATTTTATAATGTGTAGTGTAAAACCAAATGAACAAACCTGTGATGAGTGTGACTAGACCGCCATAGAGTCCTTTTAATTAAGTCAATAAATGATCTAAATAGACTATCAAGGAGTCTGTTCAGCTACATCACTAGATGTCGTCCTTTAACCAGATTGTGAATCAATCTTTTTGACTAGACCTCTAAAAGGGTCTCTTATGAAACATGGAGTGGTACTATATAATCCAAGGGTCTTAACTATTATATAGAAGCCCATTAAGGATTTAAGGCAGTACCTTTTGACTATCCTGCTACGAATCCCTCATATGGAGATATGAAAGATCCTGCGAGGATTTGGATAACAAATATCCAGAGTATAAAAACACAAAATGCATAAAAGAAAACATAAGATGAATAAACACATAGTCACATAACCACAAAATTGTTTGTTAATTTGTCTTGTTAATTGCGTACATGCATTTAAAGCACACTAGGAATCCATTCCGTGGATTTCATTTGGTACTTTAAACGTTATCAATAATCTAACTATAAAGATAGAAAGATTCAAAAAGAAAATTCGATTTCAATTATTAGGAACCGAAATGTTCGAATTTAGGTACATAAGGAATCCAATTAAGGACTCTGATTTGTATGACAATTATCCACAATGATCTAATTGTGAAGATAAAAAGATCCCATATGGATTTTAGAGGTTGAAGATGTTTTGAAACCTTGCACTGGACGTGCTTAAGTCAAAACATGAAGTTGAAATGCTTATGAAGTTGAGATGCTCGATATGCCAAGGCGACATATGAAGCGAAATTTGAAGGTTAAGTCAATGCATGAGAAAAATATTTTTTTTTGCAATACTATGCATGGGGTTCTAAAAATGTGTTTAATGTTTTTGAAACCTTATATATAATACCTTTGAAATCATAAAGTAGTTGTATTAGGTAGGTATATTCATAAAAATGTTTTAAAATCATGCGAAATGAATTTTGAAATTATGTATAAGGTTTTTGGAAAACATGAATGATGCTTTTGAAATCATGCACTTGATAAGAAAATATATTGTACTAATATTGTTTTCAGGCTATATGAGACATTTTGAAATCATGAAGGTTGTTTTTGAAAATACAGACAAAGCTTTGTGCATTTGTTATGTTTAAGTAAATACACTATATTAAAAATGTTTTCGAACTATGTATAGGATGTTTTGAAATCATGTAGGTTGTTTTGAAAACTTATGTTATGCATGTTGAAGAAATCAGAACGTAATGGGTATGAGATTTGAAAATACTCTTAGTTATCTATCCAAGAATTCAAAGGCACAGATGTGTGAAAAGCACGATTACTCATAATTTTGATTTATTTCTTGTACTTCGTTTCCTAGAATGAAACGAGTACTTAGAATTTTCCAAAGGAATCATGAACAAACGCAAGAATGGGAAATTCGCAAAAGTAGTTTGTAAGGAATATAGTTCCTTAATGTAGGTATCATAGGAAAAGTCATACACATATGTAACTACAATTGTACATCAGAATTTGTGAACAATAATTTATTTATAAACAAAACAGATTGTTTCACATTACAAGAAAATAAAAGAACAAAAGCATAAGACAGCAACATCCTTTGTTCAGTCAAATGCTCATCCGAGGGTCAGATTTGCATTAGCAAGCTTTGGGCAATCCCTCCGGAAATGGCCCATCTCGCCACAGTTGTAGCAAGACCCCGGCGAGAAACGAGCTTGAGCAGGATTGTCATCAGCTTGATTTGGTACAGCTGCAGTTGGGCAAACCCTTGCTGTATGACCTATAAGTCCACAAATCTGGCATTTGCGGCACTTCACACTAGCATGATGATGGAGGCTACATTGGTTGCAGAAGGGTGCAGTTCCATTGTATGGCTTCCTAGTAGGGGGTTGAGCTGGTTGGTTGGGGACGGCTTGATCATTGTGAGCGACCACGGCGAAATTCTGAGAAGCCTTTCGCTTCTTTGACTTTTTAGGAGATCGTTCATCCATGGTCTTTGATTCCTCGATTGGTTTCTTCGCTGATGGTGCTGTCACCTGACTAGGTCCTGCCTGTCTTGGTGACTCTTGAGTGGCTTCATCCTGGAGACGATACATGGTAGTAGTTAATTCAACAGTCTTCAGGACTACTTCGCCTATTCGTTGAGCGAATTTGGCTGTCTGCTCGGACATTTGACCGGTGCTGAGAGGAAGAGACATTCTAGAAGCAAATGAAAGGCATAGGAAGAAACAGGTGAAAGGTTATTGGATAATCAATACAGAATGGTAACGAATGAAAATTGTGATCATTTATTTGTTTCCTAAGGCAAACAAATGAGATGGTGACAAATCAAAGTAAATGGGTCAAAAATAATGTATCGCGAAGACATGCTCGCCTATAAGTGAACACTCATCCCAAGAATTCCCAGGTAAGCACAACTGGTCTCGCGTCTGATGAGATGTATACGAAGTGCTTGCCTAGACAGAAAACCCAGAATACAGGCATTCACCCTTCCAGTTTGCACGTGTTCACATTATTTAAAACCCAAGACCTTGACGAGGTTTTGAAAAACTCAAAGGGGTTCAAAACCATATAACAGAGGGTTCAAAACCTTACAATAAAGGGTTCAAAACCTAGTAATCAACCATCCTAGAATAGATGATTAGTTTTCAAAGTGGTTTTGAAATTTATGTTCTTGTTGTGGTTGTCGCCTAAGGATAGGTGACAGTATTGTTTTATGACTAAACGCAAGTAAACTCGCGTTAGGGTCCTAAGAAGGTTATAGACTAGGTCAAAGTATTACTAATAACCTAATTCCCTATAACCATGAGCTCTGATACCAACTTTTCTGTCACACCCCGACCACGTAGAACCTACAAAACGTGGCGAAAACATCGGGGAGTGTTGTAACAGAATCATTGTTTCATAACACATGGAACTTGAAATATTGTTTTATTGATTAAAAGAGTTACAATGTCTTGACAATCAAAGAAGCATAACAAAATAACTAGTCTTGCATCTTTTATTGTTACTAAGGCCCATGTCCGCCTAAGTGTATCTTGATCAATCCTATGCTTCATTTCCTGAAACACATGTGAAAATAGGTACGTCAGCATAAAAATGCCGGCGAGTACATAGGTTTTGTGAAAATAAGATTCATGACATCTGTTTAAGAAAATGTTTAGTCATGAACCTTGTAATTTGCTTTGTCTTTGTAAATCATTTGAAAAACAATAAGTTCAGATGATACGTATAAATAAGAGAATAATGCATGGTTAAATGAATAACCATGTAAAAATGAGTTTGTATAAGTTAAGTTGTTTGTAAAACAATGTATTGTGAAAAGTATGTTATTTGTATAAAATGTTATATGTCTAAATTGAAATGATTTCAAATAACGCAAAGATATGTAATACCATACAATCACTTATATATAGGAAGTACCAGCGGCGTATCCACCATGCTTGTATCATATTACACACGCCTCGTTACTTAAATCACTTACTCAAACCAAACCACCAATATAAGATGTCTATGTTTAAACCAATTGTCAAAAGTCCTTGTATAAACCATGTCAAATGTTGATAGTCCAAAAGTAGTCAAGTAATGTGTAACAAATGTTTATGTATGGCTAGTGAAATGCATCAACTAAACCATAGATGAAATGCACAAAACAAAGTATTGAAGTAAAACTTGGTTTAAATCAAAGTTATGTTTTGTAAAATATATGCATGCTATACTGAATATGAACATTTATGCGGTATTGTAAAAATTCATACATCCAAGCCTTGCGACAGTCGGATAACTATGTAAAAATGAGTTATCAAAAGAATATGTATTCGGATTCGGTCATTCCTTACGTCCAAACAAACCCGAGATTTCAGGAATGGGATTTGTCAAGTCCTATGGTACCACTACCTACTACCGAGCGGGGTGATCGGTGTTAATGAATGTATAGTATAGTTTAAACAAACCAAATGTCATACCAAAATGTAAGCATGTTTTATGAAGATAATGTACCTAGTATGCTAGAGTAAACATACAAGGTAGAGCTGTAAAACAATGTGTCCATATGTTACTGGAACATATGCAACAGAGATGCAATGTAAAATAATGTACTAAGCATGTACTAAATGGACATACATAGCATGTGATGTGATGTGATGTAAAACAATGTACTAAGTATGCACACAATGGACATACATAGCATAAAATGTAATGAAATCATGTACTAATAGTGTACTAATGAACATAGCATGTATGTAATGTGAAAACATGGAAAGCATGAAAGTAACAAGTAGGCACATGTGTTCCACCCAAAAACGTTTGGAAAACAGTAAAAGAGGGGTCTATGTACTCACTTGAGAGTGCTCAGAAGTCCTAAGATAACCACCAAGCAATGCTAGAGATCTCGGAATATCAAACGGCACCTAATATAGGTAACTACATTAATAAACCGGACCTAAATCGGAAGATCGGATAGAATGAGGGCTCGTAAACCAAATGAGTATGGGAACTCATGTAGTATGGTTTAACAAAGCCTACATACTAAATGAAACCTAACCTAAGTGCTTACGACCCATTACGACCCGTTTAGGTAGCTTATGCTACTTTAACGCGTCGTTCGCGTAAAACGCGTTCGGACCGCCTAACTAGTCCTATGACAAGTAACATATGCCTTAACATGTCTAATATTGTTGTCAAATCAGTTTAGATGTCAAAAGTTATGTTACATATGCTTAAAATGAATTTTGGCGTCAAAAGGGCATTTTGGTAATTTACCTAAGGCATATAAGCTACCTATCATACAACTACTTAAACGAAGCGACCATAAGGTATAACCTCGGAAGGTTATTCCCTATATACTATGGTCACCTAATGTGCTTGGTCGGATCCTAATGATCGACCAAACGGGTCGGGTTCGAAAGTATAAGCGATTGTTTAAATCGCTTACCTTACGACCCTATATAAGCACTAAACTAAAAGTGACGAGCTAAGAATGTTAAAACATGCTTAACTAAGTTTAGAAAACAGGTTTGGTATCAAAACAAACGGTTTTGATACCCATAAGTAGTTTGGTTACAAAATACGCAAGAATACGTATTCTGACCGAAACTACGGCTCGTCACTGGGCCTAGATAACGTGGTAATCATTAGGTATAGTCACAAAGGACTATAACCATCGTGATTACAATCACGTTGCGAAGTTCAAACGAACTTCGCATTGACCATAAGCTGGTCAATGCAGAAAGTCAAACAAAGTTTGACTTTCAGACTCGAAAAGCAATAAAAGAACGAAAGAATACTCACGTAGGGTCCCCGAATGCTAATCTAGATCAAAATAGCTCAGGTATGAAACAAAGGTTTCAACTTAGAGCATTTGAGATCAGATTCTAGTGAGTTTAGAGGTTGGATGGCAAGGGGTATTTATAGTGAATGGTCCACCATTAGGATCGTTTGTCGAAATACGTGCCTTAATCTCATCCGTACATGTGTCGAAACCTTATGGTACCCAAAAAGGCCACTCACCATAAGAGTTTGAAACTTGACACTTGACCTTTGGAGAGTGTTAAGGGCTGTTAAAAGATGAAAAAAAACGTTTTGCTGCATCTGGCCCCTGTTTACGGACCTAGTTTGGCAGATTTACAGTTTCAGTCCCTGCAACCTCAAAACTTGGTTTTCGATGCGTTTTTTTTTACACGTTTAAGCCCTGTTAACCCCATTTCAAAGCTCTAAAATGAAGTTAAAGTATAGGGAACTTAAAATGTGTTCAAAAATATCTCGGGTGTCGGTTCGTTTAGCCGTACGGTTACGTTGTTCGGTTAATTACGACGGAATGCGCATAAGCGCGAAAAATGATCCAAATGGCGTGACGAATGGATTTTTCTTATGCCAAACACTAAAATAAAATATTTTAGTGCTTACATAAATTTTTGGATGTCCGGATGTATTCAGAACGTAAGTTATGCACGAAAATGCAAACTTGTGCACTTTTTGACGCTTTTAGTACCTGAATGAGCCAAAAGTTTATTTTAGCACACCGAACCCCTCAAAGCATATTTCTAAGCTATATAAAGGATATTTAAGGTGTGTTTAACTTATGGTCATGTTCCGGAATGTCTGTTACAGTTCAAATTGGCATACTTTCGCAGTTTGTCAAGTTTAGTCCGTGTAAGCGAATTAACTTGTTTTTGCCATACCAAAGCCTTCAAAACTTATTTCTAAGTTATGTAAAGGTTATTTAAGGTATGTTAAGCCTATGTCACTATTCCGGAGTGTTTGTTGCATTAAACTGGTTATATTTACGCATCGGTGCGCGTATAACCTTCCAGAAAGCGATTTAGAGTTTGGAATTGAACAAAAATTGATATGTGCAAATGATACACACATTTTTACAAATCCCAAGTATGAAATATAATATTTCATTGGTTCGGTATTTGTTTGATGGCCGTGGAGGCACAGGTGTTACAATGTCACCCTCATGCGTCCTTGGAATGACGCCTCAAGCATGGGATGCGTCGATATGTCAGCAATTACGTCCATTAAGGTGGTGTTGACACGTGTCAAGAATCATGGATTAAGTCGACGGCTGACGCATCAAAGGCACAAAAGTGGATGATGCGTCAGACTGACTCCTCTAAGTGGCTTGACTGACTCCTCCTAGTGGTTGATGCGTCGGGCTGACTCCTCCTAGTGGCTTGGCTGACTCCTCCTGGTGGTTTGGCTGACTCCTCGTTTTGGCTTGGCTGACCCCTCGTTGTGGCTTGGCTGACTACTCGCTGTGGCTCCGCTTACCCCTTGTTTTGGCTAGGCTGACTCCTCAAATTTTATTTTCTTTTCCACATTTCTTTTTAATTTTATTTAATTTAGATATCTTATTATTTTGTCGAGTCTATAAATGTCACACCCCAACCAATGGCGGAATCATCGGAGTGGGACTTGTTCAAGATTGCAAGAGACTTCATAACACTAATTGTGGCAATATTTAATTCAACCATTTTCATTTCATAGATAAATTGTCAAAGCATTACAAGAAATTCAAAAAACAACATTGTTCAACATAACATAACAAAATTTATACAACACTTTAAACCTAAACGTCTAAATGAGTATCTAGGCATCTTTGCTAATCCATTTTCTTAGCATCATCAATCCTCAACCTGTAACATGTTTAAAATACAATTCAATGCAAAAGCAAAGGCGAGTATACAAGTTTAAGCATAAGTATAAGTATAAAAGTTTAAAACGAATCCACATGGCAACTTAGTTTATACAAGATCAACCTAACATGGCATGCAATATTTCTAGCCAATCCTCTGTTTACGCAAGAAAGTTTAGTTAATTCGACATGACCACAAGTTTAAGGGGAGCGGTGCGTTACTCCTATAGCGCTATACATGTAAAATGGAGGCTTGTGAAAGCTAATGACTAAAACATATCACATAAGTATGGTCCACGTAAGCATCAAGTATCACAACATAGTATTCATGTATAAGGATTGTTTTGTGCATTGCATAAAGAATAAGTTTAAGTGTGTTTTTAATAATGTAACATGTTACACCCCAAAAAGTGGTAAACATAAAAAGGGGGTTGCGAGTATACTCACAAATTTGCATATGTTTTTCGATTATCCAATGTGACGAAGTTGATGAGGTTAGAAGGTTGAATGTGTTCGTGTAGGGATTTAGGAAGTTAAAACACAAGAATATATGTATTCGAAAGTAATCATCCTTTAACACCAAGTACTTGTTCTTGACACTATGAAACCCCAAGGGTTAATGTTTTCATGAGTAATATACTCATTAGAATCGTAACAAGTCTTATGTCTTAGATGATGTTATTCTAATATCTTGACGAATGAACACAAGTCCATTATCAAGGGTTCGAATAGTATATATATGTATAAGTATCATATGTATTATTTAGTCCAATAATCAAGCATGAGGTAGAAGATAAATCTTCATTTAGGTACCTCTATTGTGTCATAGAATTCATGTAGGAGGTACGAAAAACAAGCTTCCATTTAGGTACCTCTTATGGTTCACCACTACACTTGATGTAAAAACATACAAGGAGGGTCATGAACTAAGATCAATACAAGAATAAGAAACATCTACACTATGAGAAATCATCAAGAGATGTGGGGATTTTATGTTGGACAACCCAAGTTAGTCCACAATCACACATTTATCAAGCTTGAAGTTTGAACACCACTTGTGGGTCAAAAACCCTAAACAAAACATAAAGCATTTGAGGATTAACCTCTGATTTTGTATGTCTCAGCCCCGTTTTTAAGCTTAACTAACCATGGAAGAGGTTATAAGCATAAGGACGTGGGTTTGAGTGAATTAAACTCAAGTTTGCACAAGTATAAACAATGTTTAGTAAAGATAAATGAAAATAGTGAACTTTGGAGCCTATTTGCCGGAGTTCTAGGGACTTATTCTCTGTGAAATACCCATGGAATCGAAGCTAAGGTCAAGCCAAGTGTTCTCGAAAAAGAATGAGCTAAAACGGATGAGAAATGAAGAAGTTATGCTCACTTTAGTGGAGCTTGGTACTTCTGTCCGAACTTGAACTTATAACTACGAATTTGAGAGTTTGAGTGTGTTGTGAGAGAGTTTCTAAAGTGCAAATGGCTTGGAGTAGTGTGGGTTTATATAGGGAATGAATTAGGGTTGAGTTAGAAGTGTAATTAATAAGGTTGATGGGAGATGAACAATAATAAAATAAAATAAAAAATGGAGCCAAAAGAAAGAGCAGCCAATGCGCTGGGCTGGCTTCGGTTCATGTTCTGGCCGTAACTTGGCCACATTTAGTTGATTACATTTTTTTTATTATAGACCACTAAGTCCTAATGTATTAATATGACATATTAGATTTAATGTTCAAATCATTAAGTGTAATAAATAAATAAAAAAATCTAATTGGGCGGTTGACTTGTCTTCGGCTACACACCAGATCATCAAACACCCTTAAATTCTTTTCCCACCTTAAATTGAATAACCTCATGTCTTAGGTGACTCGGGGCGGTGCGTGATGAAGCTTTATCACGCGTTATTTTATCACGGAACACCGCCGCCGCCTTGTTTAAAACGCGTTATGTTTAAAACGCGTTACACAGATATCGCGTTGAACTTTCAATTTTCGAACATTGGAACATGACCGTTGGGTATTTTTTTGACCGTTTGGATGATATTTGATCCTTTTTTTTTATATAAATCCAACCTATTTCAATACAAAAAATCAATAAACTCTCCAACTATTCTCACACTCAATACAAAAAATTAAAAAAATCTCCAACTCAATCTAAATAATTTTACAAGAAATATGGAAGGTTCAAGCAATAGAGGTGGGGGTTCGAAAAAAAGAGGTTCGGGTACGAAGAAAAATCCCGTAAGACCCAAGGTTCGAGCGAATCTTGGCGAGCCGACGCGCTTTAGGTTGCAAGACGAACCCGACCAAGTCCCACCCTTTCAAACCCAACCCCACACACTCGACCCACTACTAGAAGACAACACAATTCTCCATCATTTTGCAACCGCGTATCGTGAACCACAACAAAGTCTTGACGACGATGATGATGATTACGATCAAGAACAACCGTTCGAAGACGAGGAAGATGAAGAAGAAGAAAAAGAAGAAAATGATGCCGTTCACGAAATCGTCCAAACCGGCCGACAACTTTGGACGAGCGAGGAGGAGGTGTCCTTGGTGCAGGCGTATTTGCACATCTCGGAGAACAAGAAACATGCCAACGAGCAAAAAAAGGATGCGTTTTGGAGACGGGTCATTAAACATTTTAGGCAACTTCCCGGTGCAAAGATACGAAACATGGACCAAATGACGTCGAAGTGGACGGATTTGAACGGGAAAATTAGTAAGTTCAACGCTTGTTTCATTCAAAAGGTATGTTTTTTATTAAAGTTTTAATCTTTTTTCATTGAAACCTGTTTTTTATGGTAAAAAAAAAACAGAACAGTTTTTTTTTTTTTTTTTTTAAACAGAACAGTTTTTTAAAAAAAAAACATAACAGTTTAAAAAAAAAAAAAAAAAAAACAGAACAGTTTTTTAAAAAAAAAAACAGAAAACAGTTTAAAAAAAAAACAGAAAACAGTTTTTTTTTAAAAAAAAAAACATAACCTTTTATATATTTTGTAGAACCGAAACCCACAAAGTGGAGCGAGCGAGGCGACAATCATGCAACAAGCAACCGAAATGTATTGCCACGTCTACGGCAAGAGGAGTTTTCCACACGTGAAGGCATGGGAAGTTGCGAGAAGTCACCCAAAGTGGGTCCCCGTTGAGTTGGTTGACAAGCGTGGTCCTACGGCTCCAAAAAAACGAGGAGGAGGTAAAAGATCAAAAACATCCGATTCGGGGAACTACACGACTTCCGCGTCGGATAACTTGCCCCAAATGAACTTAAACGACGACCCCCTTGACGATCCCGATCAACCCGATAACGACCCCGTTGAAGAAGTTACACCTACAAGGCCACGACGCAGGAGAGGTGGTGAATCGTCAAGCAAAGGGAAGGAGGCGGTGGCGGAGTCGATCTCCAGAATCGAAGAGGAGAAAATGACCCAATTCAAGAAGGCCGAGCAAAGAAAAGAAACAATTATGTCCTTAAAAGTTGAACGCGAACAGGCGTACAAGGATCACTTGAAGACGATTGAAAGACAAAATGATTTAAAAATCTTGTGTGAAAAGCACAACCATCTCGACGAACCTTTTAAGTCAATTGTCATTCAACAAAAGCGCGAGATTTGCGCAAAGTGGGGTTGGGAGATGCCACTTTAGTTTATTTTTTTTTCTAATTTTAGTTGTTTTTTTATTTTCCTATGTAATTTATTTTTTAAGTTTAATGAAATTTTTAATTTTAGTGTTTTATTGTTAATTTCTAATTTTAAAATGAAATTTAAAAAAATTTGGGAGTGATAGAATTCCATCACTAGTGATACCACCCCGCCTATATTTCTATCACTAGTGATAGAAATTTGGTTGATGACATGGCATGATCTGATTGGACAATGGGAGTGATAGTTTCTATCACTAGTGAACCACCCCTGGTCCCCTTATGTAACATTAAAATATGAACAATTAATTTTGTAAGTATTTATATATATATATATATATATATATATATAATGTAAGTATCTATAGAAAATCCATTTTTATTTAGAAAACTTGGGAAACTCTAACCTCCCGATATTTTTTTTTGAAAAAAAAAATTACACATGTTATGTTTTTAAGGGTTTTGGGCAAAAAAAATAAAAAAAACCGCCGAGTAGATATTTTTAAAAAAATAAATAAGTTTTGGTGTAACACGTGTTACAAATATGTCAGATGAATGTAACACGTGTTACACCAAAACTTGTTTATTTTTTTTAAAATATCTATTCGGCGCTTTTTTGATTTTTTTTTTTTTTTTTTTGCCCAAAACCCTTAAAAACATGTATATAACATGTATAAATTTTTTCAAAAAAAAAAAACATCGGGAGCTTTGAGTTTCCCGGGTTTTCTAAATTAAAGTGAGTTTTCTATACATCATCCCCCTATATATATATATATATATATATATATATATATATATATATATATGGAGAAGATCATGCGAGAACCACCTCTTATTGCGAGAACCGCGAGAACCAATGTGAACACAACCAAAAATGCCTAAAAATAGGCTTCGAAAAGTAGCGATTTTAACCTAAAAAATATTAAAAAAATCAAAAAAAAAATTTTAGATTTTTTTAGGTTTTTTGGGGGTTTAGTTTTTAGCATTTTAGCTTAGGGTGGGGGGGGGGGTTAGGTTTTTTTTAAGTTTTTTGGGGGTTTTAGTTTTTAGCATTTAGGTTGGGGGGGGGGGGGGTTAGGTTTTTTTAGGTTTTTTTAGCTATTTTAGGTTGTGTTTACATTGGTTCTCATGGTTCTCACAATAAATGGAGTTCTCGCATGAGCCCCTCCCTATATATATATATATATATATATATATATTATTTTTTGTTTAATAGTAAAACTATATCAACGTAAAGTTGATTATTATTATTATTATTATTATTATTATTATTATTATTATCCACGTATTTAATAGTTAACAAGCATGAATAAGTCATGAGTAGTAGTAGGTCGAGTATCGGTCGCGCGTATGTATTTGAGATTGGTAACGTATAACCCGAGGATTGCAACCCATATAAGCATGTAAAAAAAATAGTATTCCATATAAAAGATTTATTTCATTACGATCAAAGTCTCGGATTTACAATGGCTCGAAACGAAATACGATAACAAAAGGAACAAGCTTCAAAAAATAGAAATACAAGACACGTTTTCTAATTAAGGAAGGTTACGAAAAAGAGGAGCGTTACAGTCTCCCCTCCTTTAGGAAATTTCGTCCCGAAATTTATTTAAAAGGGAGGCTTGAAAGGGTTTTTGCAAAAGGTGGTCATTAAGAATTGAGACTTGGAAAATTTGAAACGTTTTGAAAAGTATGGTGTTTTGAAGACGACAAGGTCAAGTACTTTTAATAAAGTGATAACGGTTTACGAAGTCCGTTTACACAAGAAATAAGGATAGAAAGACGGTTTTTAAAGTTAAGGCGGCAAGTTAGGATTCGAACGTTTAAACGGACTTGATTGTGAACGAGGTTCGTATAAGAGAACAAAGAATAATGTGGAGTAATAGGAGTGTGGAATTGAACGATTAACTCTTAATAAACGAATGCAAGTACAAGAATGGCATAAGTATAGGATAGACGAAGGTAACGTGTTAAGAATGAGGTCTCGTCGTGGATAATCGGATATAATGTGTTTGTGAGTTGTTTAAAGGTTGAATTAGGTCCAAAAGGTCTGCAAAACACTGAATTTCTCATGGCACGTTTTACGAAAATTTGGTAACATGGTGAAAACACTTATATATAGGAAGTACCAGCGGCGTATCCATCATGTATTGACCATGTTACGTTCGTTTCGTATTCGGTGTCGTGTTACGTTCCGTGTCTTACCATACACAGTAGTACACTCTATGGTTCTCATGAGCCAATCACTATAATCCCGTGTGCACCCGAGATTATTTTAATCGTCGTATGATCCGCATAGCTTGTACTAGTTTTGTATGAATCAAGGTATACATAATTTAAAAAGTAAAAAATGTGTACGTATAAGAATATAGTATGTAAACAAGTCCATGCTTAAGTATGTATGGGACCCACGTAAGCGAATCACTCGGATTACGCTCGCGTACGGGTTCAAATGTATGAATCATGAGTATGAATGAAAGTATGAGCATAAGTATAAGTTTAAGTATGAATATGCACGTAAGTATGTGTATCAACATAAAACGTACGAGTAGTATGAGTATATGTCTAAGCATGAAACGTATGAGTATAAGTAAAAACATAAAACATATGAGTATAGGTAAAAACATGAAATGTATGAGTATAAGTAAAACATGAAACGTATGAGTATAAGTATGAATACAATTATAAGTATAAGCATAAAATGTATTGTTATGTATATGAGTGTGAGTGTGAATACGGATACTAATGATTGCGTATATAGTATTAATTGAAACATAACAAAGTTAAGCAAGTAAAAGTGCTCAAGAGGTTGAGCATGTAAGTACGAACGATATAAATGAAATTGTCGCGATGCAACAACTAAAACGTGTATGATGATATGCATGTATAGTTGTTTAAACGAAACGTTGAGTTCATCGAATCAAAATTAGATTGAGCTTGGTTTGAAAGGTAGAATATAGTTTGCATATGTAAGAGGATATAAAGTACTCATTGGTTAAGCATAATGTATTTTGTAATGAATGGAAATGCTACTTTTGTTTTAATAGAGTTTACGTAATCCGAAGATGGTCGGTCCCCATGAAGTTCTTGCCCACGTGTTTTGTAAATTAGGGTAGGAAAAAGGTTTTTGATAAAAAGTAAGTTCGTTTCATTAAACAAGAAATTATGAATTTTAGAAGGTTCTTGTGAAAACGAGGATTCTTAGAAAATAAATTTAGCAAAAGGACTTAGTGATTGTTAAAAGTTCTATCAAATGATTTGTTGATGTTGAAAAGAGTATTTGGTAAAACGATCATATAACGTCTATAAGATTTTATAAGTAATTGAGAAAGGTTGGTTGGATTTTGATTAAAAGTAGAAGTCCCTAGCATGATGGTATAATGTGAACGTGTTTTAGTTATTAAATCGGATACGAAGTTCATGGGCAGGAGATTCATTGGACCGATTAAATTGATAGGTAGCATTTCGTAAGGTTTGGAAATTCGTGTAGTAAAACGTTTATGACATGATTACGAATCTCGTGTATATGAGTTAAGTGAAAGTAGGTTGTAGGATAAGAGGCACATTTGATAAAACAATGTATTTTGAATTTAATATAGGTAGGTATTTCGATAAATAATAAGTGATTTAGGTATAAAACATGATCGGATTTGCATAATAGGATATTTTGAGGTAAAGTTTTGGTAACGATCACCTAGGTAAGGGGATCACCCCTAACTCGTCGGTGAGGTCGTTTTAAGAAAAGAAGGAGTGGAGCTAATCGTCAAGGTAAGGAAATCACTCCTATCTCGTTGATATACCTCCATTTTGGTGTTACAAAGAATGTAAACAAGATTGAGTGACGTTTTGAAATCATGCATATGTATAAATGTATGAAAAAGATTTAATATGTTGTGTGTGTGTGTGTGTGTGAGGAGTAATTATCGAGAGTAAATTCGAATTTGAAAGATTGCATCATGTAAAATAAATAGTAGAACACATGTTTGATTAAAATTTGGGATAGTTCCAGAACGAAACTTTGACTAACCAAAGTGGTCGAAAAGCCTTTCGAATTTGAGGAGCATGCTTTGGCCTAATAGGTAAAATACTCTCACCGACAAGTCGGTTAACGGTATTTACCCTTCCGGTTACTACATGTCACAAATCGATCGAAATCTCGAGACTTGGCGGGATTTATGAAAAACAAAAAAATTCGAGGAGCGGAACTAGTCAACAAGGTGCGGGTTTCACCCCTAGCTTGGCGATTTTGTACCCTAAGTGTGGTTGGTACTCGTCGGGTCAAAATTTAATTTCGACACGTTGACGAGGGTCCACTAGAATTCGAGTAAAAGAGTAGGTAGATTGAGAGTCGTTCACCAAATTGTGGGTTTCACGCCTAGCTCGGTGAAGTTGTCTCGTTTGTATATTACTAGTGACTTTGATTTTGGTATAAACGAGTAAAAGACGTATGTTCAAAATAATAATAACGAGTATAAGCATAATAAGCATTGATGCGTGTGAAGTGTTATATATATATTAGGTGTATATTTTAAGCCCCTTTAACACTTATTTTTAGCCAAGTTTTAAATTTATAAAACACGATATTTTACTAACACTAAACACACATATGGGCAAGTGCACCCATCGTGAGCGTAGTATAGTGTTGGCAAGATACCGAGGTCGTCCAAGGACACAAGAGCTTTTAATACCGGTTTATCCTCAACGTCTAATCAAAATAAAAAGTTTAGAAAAAGGTTTTAAACTAAGAAAAATAAAAACTAACTAAAATGCTAAAAATAAAAATAAAAGAAAAAACAGATAGACAAGATGAATCACTTGGTTCCGACTTGTATCTAGTGTAACCTTTGATTATTTCCGCACTTTTGCACATAATTAAGAGATTATCTTAGTTATTGTAGTAGGCCCCTCTTTTGAAGTCAGCAAGGATACAATCCTAAAAGGGTGGATTATTGGAAGATAATTAATTAAGTTATTAATGCAATATTATGGTAGGCCCCTCTTTTGGAGGTGACGTTACCCTCGGCTAAGTAGTCTGAGTCAGCAGGGATACAGTCCTAAATAGCCGGGTTATAGTATAATAGTAGTTAACTTATGAGGGGATCAAAGAGTTTGGACCCCCGACATCCAATACCATGAAGTATTGAAGGAGGTCCTACTAAATTTGACCCAGGTCCATTGCAGGACCTCTAAACGCTGAACAATGGCAAGACCTTTACCAAACCGTTCCCTTAACCCCCGACCAGGTAGCCAACATACCTCCATATAGACCGTGGAGATATGAATGGTGAAAATCTTTTATTTTATATAGACAGTAAAATAATGCCAAGACATCACGGACAAACGATAAGGAAAGATCACCTTCAACATAAGCAACTAGTTATTAAAGTCATTAATACAAAACCAAGTAAAAAGTGCAAAAGATTAGAAATAAAAAGTATTACACTAGACACTTTGTCTTCACCAAGTGATGTAAGAGACTTAGGCAAACATGGCCTTGATTGTCAAGAACTCTTACGATCAATCTTGGATCTCGAGACGACTCACACACTCTACGATGGACAATGGATGATGGTGGTGGATGATGGTGTTATGGTGGTGGTGGGTGGTGGGTGGTGGGTGAAGTGTGAGAGAGGTGGTGTGCCAAGGGATGGTTTGAGCTTGAGCCAAGCACTTCTATTTATAGGCTGAACAGAAGCTCGGGCACGGCCCCGTGTCCACATCCTCTCTTTCTTCATTAAATGCAGCTTTGTCTTATTAGTTGACCACGCCCCCGTGTCCGCTGAGCACGACCCCGTGTGCAGAAGAATCTTTGTACTATGAAGATTTGCCTAGATTGTGCGAATCTTATAGTTGACCACGGCCCCGTGTCCGCTGAGCACGGCCCGTGGTGGGCAATAGAAGCTTCTACGACTTTGACTTTTCTGCTGACACTTGGGCACGCCCCCGTGCTGGCTGAGCACGGGGCGTGTTCAGGCTTCTGATCTCTTGTTTTGCTTGGGAAGATGTTGTTGTGGGTCGGGCATGTCACGTTTTGTTCCTTTTCTTGTATTTATGTTAGATTTTGATGTCTTTTTGCTTCTTTTGTTAATTTGAGCTCATTTAATCCTGAAAATACAAAAGGAAGACAAAAGCACACTTTTTCCAACATTAGTACTAAAAAAGGGTTAGTTTTATGCCTCATTTGATGAAATTTGTATGTTACATTTTGAACACATCAAATACCCCCACACTTGAATCTTTGCTTGTCCTCAAGCAAAACTCTTTATTATGTGGCCATTTACACTCCCAAATGGAATGGGTAGAAAAGAAGGTTTTGGGCTTGTCGTAGAGTGTCGGGATTTCCAAGATTCTTTATTTAATTTTATTTTTATTTATTTACAATCCTATTCGTCATGATTTATTTAAAACTTTTCATAAGATAAATTACTTATTAGGGCATAACATGCCTTTGTAAAATTCTATTTATATACAAGTTCACATACCTCACGGGGATCACTCAACACTCGGCCGAAAATGTATTTTTGTGGATCACTCGAGAGCGGCATGGAACTTACTCCTACCATAGGCTTGCCAAGCAATCAATCCTCCTCTTTTTTAACTTATATACCTTTGTAAATATCAAGAGGACTTTGTGGGTTAAGGGTTAGGCTTGGGTTAAAGGTAGGTGGTTGGGTTGGTGGTTAGTGGTTAGTAGAAAAAGGGCGAAAAGCGTAACAAGTGTCGGTTTTCTTATGACTTTCTATTTTTGGTAACTTTTCTTTTGATGAAGCTATTTATTCAAACAAAGTTATTTTTGATGAACTTGTTTGTTTATTTTCTTTTGCTTCATCATCACAATTTTTTTTTTTTTTTTGAAAAGTCATATGAAGAACCGAACTTGTTACTAAAACAAAGGGGTAAAAATGAAAAAGGTTTTGGTGGGTAAAAAGGGTGTTTGGGTTATGAAATGAAAAGGTTTAGGCTCAAAGGGGCTAAGTAGGGGGATTTTGGGTAGGTGGTAAAAAAAAGAAAAATAATGGTGTAGAAATAAAAATGGTTAGTCCTAATGCCTCCATCATTTACTTACTCGGGTTTAAGTTGGTCAGGATTTGGAATGTATCATCATGGCAAGTTCTAGAGTTGTAAGAACCAAGCGGCTATTCACACAAGAAACGAAAATGAGCATTTAGTAAAATGATATGTAAGTGTTTGCTCAATAAAGGCTCAAAACTCACTTTTGTGGTAATGGGTTTTTATGTGATCAAGTATATATAATTAAATTTTAACTAAGCTTGTCATGCCTTTTCATAATTTTCTTATGTTGGTTCTTTTTATCACGACGCTATCGGTTGTAAATTCGTAAAAATATAACCTTTTTAAGAACTTGAATTTCCCGAGTTAAACCTAGACAAGTAAAAAAATGAAAATTTTTGAAAAAATTTGGGGTGATTAGCGGTTCCAATAGAGTTTTGTGTAAGACTTGTATTTAGGACTTGCAAGATTCAAGGTTTTAGCATCCCCCCCACACTTAAATTACACATTGTCCTCAATGTGTCCCCAAAATAAGTTTTTAGGTTGATTGAATGTGTAAAAAGGTGTAAAAAGCAAAAAAAATTCTGTTACTAGGCGCTGAACACGGCCCCATGTGATCCGGGCACGGCCCCGTGTTCAAGTGCCAGTAACAAAATTAAAACAAGAGAAACAGAAGTCTAGATACGGGGGCGTGTTGGGTGGACACGGCCCGTGTCCAGTTACCTGAACTGGGTGTTTTTCTGCAGACAGTGCAGCACGGGGCCGTGTTGGGTGGACACGGCCCGTGCCGAGCTTACTGTAAATGAAGAAATTTGTCGGACGGCTCTGTTTTCCTGTATGGAGTGCTGGCTCGAGTTTCCCTTGCATCCTTTGCCATCTCAAGTGTGTTTTATTCATTTCAACACCATCCAAAACACCAAATTAACTAAAACCATTCATTCATTAATCATAGAGAGAATTACATAATAGTCCTAAAAATTAAAATACTAGCTAGTTAGGTCAAAGAAACACAAGAAATCCAAGAAGTTTCTAGCCTACTATTTATTCTACTAGCAAAATTTCCGAAAAGATAGATCTCTCGGTTAAAAGTGGCTTGAAAACTTCTTCCTACGGGTATGGGCTCCTCATACATCGGCGAGCCATTCTTCGATCTCCCTAGGGAGAAGAAAAGCGGGCTCACGAGCATCGGGTTGAGGAGGTGTAACTTCCACCGGAATTTCTTGGAGTTCTTCAAGAGGAGGTTCTGCCGGAATGTCGTCCCACCCGGTAGGATTTTGAATTCCAAGTGCGAGGTTCCAATCCTCTTGAGGGAGGATTGGTTCCATAGGAGGTGTTACCAGAACGTTTAACCTCTGGTGCAAGAGGTTTATTTCCCGGAAACTGTTTTCCAATCCCACCGAGAGATAGTTTATACGGTCAATGAGGACCTCCTCCACTGAAGTCATCTCGTCGAGTGCTTCACGTAGCGCCATTACGTATCTTACAAGAGTTGCTTCAATCGATGGCCTCCTTTCCCATCGGCTGTTCCTTGAGTGCGCAGAAGAGGTTCCGCTGTTTTGGCTAGACATTCTACGAAAACAAACCAAAAAACAGTTCATTTTAATGAAACAGTACTGCGGGCACGGCCCCGTGCTCAATGAGCACGGCCCCGTGTTCAACTTTCTGCAGATTTTTAGAACAAGGAATCTTGGGGTTTCAAATTATTTTTCTTAACTTATGAAGCTTTTTGAGCAGAAATAACTTAAAACAATGTTATGTAACTTATTTTTAACAAGATTCCTTGAACAAAAATTCAATAAACATCACAACAAAGCTTGAAATCAAGCTTTAGTGGAGTTCTTGGTGCAAGAAAGATGAAGAAGAAGGCAATGGATAAAAGAGGAAAGGACAAGATGCTTGTAGGAATCTTCTTTTAGAACATACCTAGGATGGTAAGTCAGAAAATCCCTCCAAATCTCTGTCCCTGGATGGTCCAAATATGCAGGGTTCTTGGCTGCTTTTATAGAAAACGACAGCGAGCTGGACACAGCCCCGTGTCGGCTGGACACGGCCCCGTGTGCAGGCAAGATCCTGACACATTTTGTCAGTATTCTGACAAAAGTCAGAAGGGAATCTTTTGGTGGACACGGGGGCGTGTTGACCTGGGCACGGCCCCGTGTCGGAAAACTGTTTTATGAAGTGCGTCTATTTTTTAAGGAACTTTTCCGGATTGGGTGGTTCCTTACTGGATGGAACAACCCCAAAGTGCCTAAGATACCTTAATTGATCTAGATTAAGACGAGAACGCAAGAGGTTGTCGGTGAGGGTGATTCCTATGCTATATGTAGGTGGACAAGTCCAACCCTTTCCCGGGCTCTCGTTAAAGAAGGTGTATGTCGAATCGCTCAGGTCTATGTATGCATCAAACGAAGTTGATGGGGAGTCCTTCACGGCACAATCGACACAGGGACGACTATCGCTCAAGTCCTCACTAGAGTTAGAAGTATCATTGGAAACAATGAAGTTGTTTGAATGCGTTTCCAACCTTTCTTCTTGGTTATCGTCTTGGAGAAGATTTTTGAGGTCTCCCCTAAGTTCTTCTAACCAATTAAAAATTAGATCTTCTAGTTGAAATAATTCATCGAGAAGCATTTCTCCTAGAATATCCGGTTGGGCGCATTCGAGGGAGCGATAGGGATTATTTTTACTTTCGCCCCTCTTAAGGATACTAGGAAATGATGGGTCTATATAGTGGTGTTTATAATTTAGAAAAAAGCATTCTAATTCTTTATGGTTACCACCACATAATTGACACCACATAGTACCATAAGAGTGCCGAAAGTAAAAAGTATCAGTATCACTCATGCTTGTGTCAGAAATTACCAACCGTCGGGATCTTACGGTTCTGTTTTCAGTAACTGAAACTTGGGCACAGGGGCGTGTTGAGTGGGCACGGCCCCGTGTTCAGCTTACTGTCTGACTTAAAACAGGATAGCCAGTTCCAATGATTGGGCACGGGGCGTGTTCAGCGGGCACGGCCCGTGCTGAGTTCTGCAGAAGCTGAAAAATTAAGAAAAATCCTAAAAATAATGAAAAATAAGAAAAACGATTAGGCCGTTGATTCCTAACTTTCTTAAAATCCTTGTGTCCCCGGCAGCGGCGCCAAAAACTTGATGCGTGTGAAGTGTTATATATATATTAGGTGTATATTTTAAGCCCCTTTAACACTTATTTTTAGCCAAGTTTTAAATTTATAAAACACGATATTTTACTAACACTAAACACACATATGGGCAAGTGCACCCATCGTGAGCGTAGTATAGTGTTGGCAAGATACCAAGGTCGTCCAAGGACACAAGAGCTTTTAATACCGGTTTATCCTCAACGTCTAATCAAAATAAAAAGTTTAGAAAAAGGTTTTAAACTAAGAAAAATAAAAACTAACTAAAATGCTGAAAATAAAAATAAAAGAAAAAACAGATAGACAAGATGAATCACTTGGTTCCGACTCGTATCTAGTGTAACCTTTTATTATTTCCGCACTTTTGCACATAATTAAGAGATTATCTTAGTTATTGTAGTAGGCCCCTCTTTTGAAGGTGACGTTACCCTCACCCCAGTAGTTTGAGTCAGCAAGGATACAATCCTAAAAGGGTGGATTATTGGAAGATAATTAATTAAGTTATTAATGCAATATTATGGTAGGCCCCTCTTTTGGAGGTGACGTTACCCTCGGCTAAGTAGTCTGAGTCAGCAGGGATACAGTCCTAAATAGCCGGGTTATAGTATTAATAGTAGTTAACTTATGAGGGGATCAAAGAGTTTGGACCCCCGCCATCCAATACCATGAAGTATTGAAGGAGGTCCTACTAAATTTGACCCAGGTCCATTGCAGGACCTCTAAACGCTGAACAATGGCAAGACCTTTACCAAACCGTTCCCTTAACCCCCGACCAGGTAGCCAACATACCTCCATATAGACCGTGGAGATATGAATGGTGAAAATCTTTTATTTTATATAGACAGTAAAATAATGCCAATACACCACGGACAAACGATAAGGAAAGATCACCTTCAACATAAGCAACTACTTATTAAAGTCATTAATACAAAACCAAGTAAAAAGTGCAAAAGATTAGAAATAAAAAGTATTACACTAGACACTTTGTCTTCACCAAGTGATGTAAGAGACTTAGGCAAACATGGCCTTGATTGTCAAGAACTCTTACGATCAATCTTGGATCCCGAGACGACTCACACACTCTACGATGGACAATGGATGATGGTGGTGGATGATGGTGTTATGGTGGTGGTGGGTAGTGGGTGGTGGGTGAAGTGTGAGAGAGGTGGTGTGCCAAGGGATGGTTTGAGCTTGAGCCAAGCACTTCTATTTATAGGCTGAACAGAAGCTCGGGCACGGCCCCGTGTCCAGTGGGCACGGCCCCGTGTCCACATCCTCTCTTTCTTCATTAAATGCAGCTTTGTCTTATTAGTTGACCACACCCCCGTGTCCGCTGAGCACGACCCCGTGTGCAGAAAAATCTTTGTACTATGAAGATTTGCCTAGATTGTGCGAATCTTATAGTTGACCACTGCCCCGTGTCCGCTGAGCACGGCGCGTGGTGGGCAATAGAAGCTTCTACCACTTTGTCTTTTCTGCTGACACTTGGGCACGCCCTCGTGCTGGCTGAGCACGGGGCGTGTTCAGGCTTCTGATCTCTTGTTTTGCTTGGGAAGATGTTGTTGTGGGTCGGACATGTCACGTTTTGTTCCTTTTCTTGTATTTATGTTAGATTTTGATGTCTTTTTGCTTCTTTTGTTAATTTGAGCTCATTTAATCATGAAAATACAAAAGGAAGACAAAAGCACACTTTTTCCAACATTAGTACTAAAAAAGGGTTAGTTTTATGCCTCATTTGATGAAATTTATATGTTACATTTTGAACACATCAAGCATCTCAAGAAATAATACGTAAAAGACATTTCAAGCCGTTACCCTCGTTAATCGATGTTTTGGATTGACTGACTCCTTGTTTTAGCTCCGCTGATCCCTCGTTAATGGTCAACTAATTAGATTAACAGTCAACGTCTTCTATATACTCTTACAGATCGAGCCGTTACCCAATTCATGTGGAGTAATATATGAATGAATGAAATAGATTTTCAGAAGTTGTGAATACATTATAGTTTCTAATAATTTGATGGATAATCTTTTGATCATTAAATACAATATAACTCTTAACAACTTTATAAATAATGTATTTATCAAAAAATAATTAAATTCATATATAACCCTAGTGAATTAAATGGTTAGTGAAAGTAGTCTATTAATGGTAATCATAAATCTATCTAATTTTTTTTAACACAAAAAAAAAAAAAAAAAAAAAAAATTAGATGGACAACGACACTAAGGGCCTTTGGAATAAAGATGTTTCCACTTCTCACTAATGGGGGCATCTACCCCTACACAACAAAAACTTTGGTCCAAACCCACTAGATTTAGGGAAGATCATTTTTTTTAATTTTTTTTTTAACGGCCAACAAACCAATCTCGAGCATTCTCGGGGCACCCACTGGACAAACGGAGTACTCCGAGAGTAACCCGAGTCCACCACCAATTACGGGGAAAACCCGATAACCCACCAGCCCGTAGGCACGACAACGAAATTACCGGTAAAACCCCTTTGGCTCAAGGATCCAACCCAGGTTTCCCTGGGTCTCCTATCATTGCCCACCTGTGCCTCACTCTGCACCAAGTGGGAGTCGAACCTGCATCTATCAAGAGAAATGCAAGCCCTCCACCACTTGATCTAGAGATCATTAGCGTAGGGAAGATAATGTGTAACAGATATTGTAATCCAACTTTTATACCCGAATGTAAAATCATATTCCAAATTCAATAATCATGGGTATAGGTATTTATATTCATTATTTATTAAAAATTACTTATTGGAATTTTCAGTTATGTTTGGTGATAGTTTTATTTTTATATAATATTATTTCCCAATGAAACTAGAAATATGAAACTAAAAAACCGGTAGACTACTCAATTACCCAAGGACAAAAAAAAAAAAAGAAGAAAAATGTTTATGTTATAGTTCTTAGGATCATGTAAAAATGACATGTTTCGTGAGAAGGCATAAAAATTCATATGTAGACATAATGTTTTGGACTTAGACATAATGTTTTGCGTTGTTTTGGCAAGAAAAACACTAAACATAACAATTTAAGACACAATGATGCCTACATGTTAATTTCTATACCTTCTCACACTTCTCACGAAATGAGTCCTTTTTACAGGAACCTCAACCTATGTTATAGTTCGAGTAAATAATATGTATATTTCAGGTAATTCGGTATAACTTAAAACCATACCCATATAATATATATGATTTTTTTAAATCAATCTTATACCTGAATGCCAGTCTTATTACTCATCCTTAGAGCTGTAAATGAACCGAATATTAACAGTTCGTGAACTGTTCATCAGGAAGTTCGTTCATTAATAAATTAAAGAACACGAATAAAAATTTTTGTTTATTACGTTAAACAAATGAACATAAACAGAGGCTGCGTTTGTTTGTTATATTCGTGAACGTTTGGTAATGTGCCCATTTCTATTCATTTGTGTTCGTTCATTTAAAGAATTTTATATTTTGTATTTTTTGTTTTATTGTTTTTAGCTTTTAAAAATTTGAAACCCTAGTTATACTGTATATCTCCTCCCAACATCTCTTAATATTTATTTATTTTTTGAACAGCTAACTGCTTTCCACGTGTAAACCTACCCTTTCGGAGCTATGTTCAAAGACCGACTACTCAACCACCGCTAGAAAGCGTAGCACACCCCTGACGCGTAGAAACCCCGTGGAATAGGTAAAACTGTGCCCCCCCCCCTCAGACTCGAACCCGGGTAAAACCCCGGGCCAAGCCTTCACCGAGATGGGAACAACCACTGCGCTGCAGTGGAAGACCCAAATTTCCTATTTAACCATTTCAATTTGAGTTTGTGTTAAAGTTTGACAAATTTCTTGAATTTGTTAATCATGTTTCTGATAATTATTTAAACTAAGTTCGGATGATTATGTTAAGTAAGTTAACTACCATTTTCGTCCCTGTAGTTTGTCCACTTATGCCAGTTCAGACCAAATTTCGAATTTGTACCATTTCCGTCCCTCACATTCTTCAAATATGCTAGTTCCGTCAAAAAACGCATGAATTAACTGCCATTTTGATCCCTGTGGTTTGTCCAATTATTTGATTCAACATTAGTTTTTTGGATGGAACTAGCATGTTTCAAGAATGTAAGGGACGGAAATGGTACAAATTTGAAATTTGGTCTGAACTGACATAATTGGACAAACCACGGGGACGAAAATGACAACTAACAATATTTATTTTTTGGTAGATTCTTTGTAACCTTTGTGATGAATTATGCATATTTTATTCTAAAGTGAATATATATTGTTTGGGTTCTTTGATATTGATAAACATTTGTTTGAATTCATTTGCGTTTGGTAAGTGTTCATGAATAAAACGTTCATTTCCTTAATAAAGGAACACGAATAAGAAATCTCGTTTGGTAAGCATTCTTGAACAGCTCAAGCACAAGCTCATATTCCTCAATAAACAAACACAAACATGGCCACGTTCGTATTCGTTTAATTCGTTTACAGCCCTATCCGTTCCGGATGCATTGAGTTCGAGTTTATCCATGGCTTAGGTTTGGGATGCATTTGTCACATCTTCAATCATTATTCATTAACATTATTAAGTTGACCATTCCAACTGTTCCCAAATTTTCATCCATGAAAGTCGTCTTTTGACTTGTTAATAGTTTATTTTCCAGACTAAATGCAACTGACATGTCTAAAGAGGTCGTGGAATAACCTACCACATAGATACATCTCTTTGTGTTAATAAGTACAGTTCCTTTAATAATAAGTACAGTTAGTTTAATATTATATATGACTTTCTATAGAGTTCTCCTCCTTTCACCTTTGCTTGTAATTTGACTATTAGTCTGGTACATAATAAGTACTTGAAGGGGTATGGTCCTAAAAAGCCGCGCAAACCTCCATTTAGGTCACGCGTAGGACCATACTCCTTATTCAGCAAGATGTTTTATCTCAACCTCGCGTGGGTTACCTCACCATGTATCGCGCGAGGTCTGAACAAGAAAGCACACCAAGTTCAACACTTAGCATTCTGAATAAGAGCCTCCAGCTCCTATAATCCTGCGCAGGCTAGTTAAGTGCTAAACAAGGGTCGCACAGGAACTATAGCGCAGGGCCACTTCAGAAGGTACGAAAGGTACAAGTGGCAGAAGAAAAGAGCCAATCAGCGCCCTCCATGCTGTGCTCAATCGTGCTCCACGATCGTCTGACGTGTAGGAGACAGAAAGTACACAAGGACGCCTATGTGGCCCCAATCAGGGGGCGGCGACACCTGCCCCACGAACTTCTAGAAGCCACTAACGGTCGACACCAGTGAGACATAGAGCATATCCTCAATGTTGTCGCCTTCCGGCCCAAGGCCCATCAGCCCATATCCTCTTACACCTCTCCGGCTATAAATAGAGACCTCAGTTCACAGGTTAAACATTCTATTCCCTCTACTCTCACTCTTAACACACATTTACCTCCTCAAGACAGTTACTTATTCTCACGCCGGAGCCTGGTTAAGAGGGAAACCCTCATATTCCCCTCTTAACGAGCTAACGGTGTTCTGTTTTGCAGGATAATCAGATCATTAAGGAGCTCAGAAAGTTATAAGGAGATTATCCACTATGGTAGAAACATAAACCAAACTAATTAACCCCTGAGATTAGTTTCGTGTTTCTTCATTGGCGCCCACCGGTTTTTTGCAAATTCACTTTCATCTTCTTTTTCTGAGTTTTCTAAGTTGTTTGTCCTTCGATCATGACTGGTCAAGGAATCATTCCTGATTTTGGTTTTGGAACAAACTCTAACGCAGTGTTGGGGCAGGACAATCAAAATGTCCAATTCCAACATGTAGAAGAAATCGGTGAAATTGAAGTAACCAATACTGGGGGACCCCGTGCGAGTGCCACTCGCATCACTCAAACGGTAACCCCAGTAAGTCACGCCGCTGGCCCTTCAAACCCAGCTCCACCTCAGAACATTTCGACGCTATTAGGGCTGCCAGAAGGCGAAACTCCAGCCTCTTGGTATGCCAAACAAATTGCTACCATCAATGCGGCATATCAATCTTTGAGCGCACAACAAGCAGTCTTACAAGCAGAACCATCTTTGGTTACACCTTCGGGTCCGAGTCAGGGGGCGCGCCAGATACCCCCACAACAAAACTTTCAAGGGAGAATTAACAGGCCTCCTCCCCTAAGAAGATCAAACGTGCATGACACGCGCGGCACACGGGGGGAGACAGAAAGCTATTACGACCATCCGTCAAACTATCAAAGGGGTCCAATTCATAGCCGGCTTGGTCCGTGCAATATGAATAACGAGTGGGATGACACAAACTCAAATGACCCCACTTCGCAAGATGACGAAGGATCCTCAGTCTTCAACCGCTTGCAGCGGAATCACGAAAATTATAAGCCAAGGCAGCGCATCGCATACAGCGAAGAAGCAGAGCGAGACTTCAGCCTCGCCTATAGACCAGCTGAAGCTGCAGCACACTCGGAAGTTCATCCCAAAGATTGCTTTGGCTCCGCTTTCAAGGGAAAAGCTACCACCAACAGTGGGAAAATTCAATGGTTTAACTGATCCTGACGATCATGTCAGAGTATTCACAAGCGTTTGTTGTATGGGAGGATGGAATATGCCAATGTGGTGCCATTTGTTTATGCAGACGCTTACTGGGGCTGCTCGTGCTTGGTTCGACAGCCTTCCGCCTGGAAACATTAGTTCATGGGTTGATTTCAGAACACAGTTTGTAAACCACTTCAGCCAGCAGAGACGCTATCAACGAGATACGTCTGAAGTAACAGACATCTGGCGAAGGGAAAATGAAGGTTTGGAAGACTTCATCACTCGTTTTAACAAAGAATGTCTGGAAATCGGCGGTGTAGGCGAACAGCTCATGCGCGCTCACTTCAAAAAAGCCATTCGTTGTGATAGTCTCATCAGAACTATCACTGGAAAAGACGGTATGCCCAAAGAATGGGACAAGGTGATGGAAGCCGCAAAAATATTAGCGCAAACTGAAGAATCGCTAGCTGGAGCCAAGAGCTCATATACCGAAGATCGCTTTTTCCAAGAAAAGCTCCCGCGACTACGGCAAGCGCAACAAGAACAAAAGTCATGATTGGAAAGCTGGGAAATCAAGTGGTTATGAGGAAAGATCGCGCTACAAAGAAGACGCGTGGGAAACAATTGACCGAATTGGGTATCGAAAGGCAGTCAGGGATGAGAATCGAGAAAAGCACTGGACTCCGCTCACAAAAACACCAAAAGAGGTGCTAATGACGGAGAACCACGATTTCAAGGCTCCAAGGCCTATGACAAACAAGAAGGGGCAAGACCCGAACCTGTACTGCGATTTTCACAAGGATACAGGTCATCTGACAGATGACTGTATCAGCTTACGACAAGAGATCGAGAAAGCGCTAAAAAGCGGAAAATTAAGCCACTTGGTGAAAAACGTGCGCAAAGAAACACGCCAGATCCAGCGCCACGATGATGGAAACCAAAAGAAAGTCAGGCGCCTGGAAACTCACATGGTCAACGGACCAAGATACAGCGCAAGAGATAAAAGCAAATGCCCTTACGAACCTGCATGGCAAGAGCAACAGGTCATCTTCCCGGTAGTACGCGGGGGTCCTCGCGCCACACGCCCCGTCGTAATTACCGGGTATTATCTGTCATTATGAAACAGAATACATATTCATTGATCCAGGAAGCACAACCGACATCATCTATGAGCAATGCTTTAATCAGTTTGATGATGAAGATAAAGCGAGACTTGAGCCGGTTGATTATCCTCTGTCAGGATTTTGCAACGAAATGGTCTTCCCGTTAGGCTAAATCAGCTTCCCCGTCACGTTATCTGACGGGAAGCATTCAAGAACCACAAATGTCAACTTCATGGTGATGCCTGTTAAATCGAGGCATGATGTTTTAATTAGGAGAGAAACCCAGGGAAAGCTAAACATGGTAACCTCCACACCCCACTCAGCCATCGGGTTCCCGACCGAGACGGGGGTGGCGATTATCTATGCAAAGAAAGAAGTGATGTCAGCTGAGGATGTGCGCGCAGCCAAGGCGGCGAAGATTTCAACAACCAAACCAGAAAAATGGGTTCTAAACCACAAATACCCAGAGCAAACGGTGACGATTGGCCACACAATCTCACCTAACATCAGAACGCACCTCAAGCAACTGTTGTTCAGAAACATGGACATTTTCGCCTGGACTCCGGCAGATATGACCGGTGTCCCACGCGACGTCACTGAACACTGTTTAAACACCTATCCCTCCGTCGAGCCAAAAGTTCAAAGAAGGCGCAGCCTAGGGGTGGATAAAACCAAAGCCATGAATGAGCAAGTATGTGAATTGCTGAAAGCAGGCATACTGCGAGAGGTGCGATATCAAAGTTGGGTTGCAAACCCTGTGATGGTGTAGAAGTCTAATGGAGGATGGAGAATGTGCGTCGATTATACCGATCTCAACAAGGCATGCCCCAAAGATTGCTATTCTTTGCCGGAGATCGACAAAAAGATAGACTCTCTCGCACCGTACAGATGGAAATGTTTCTTGGATTGTTACAAGGGGTATCATCAGGTTCAAATGAAGCTTGAGGACGAAGACAAGACAGCTTTTCGGACCGACCTCGGGATTTTCTGTTACAAAAAGATGCCGTTCGGCGTAAAAAACGCTGGCGCAACATACCAGCGTCTGATGGATAAATTCTTTGCTGAAGATATTGGGAAACATATCGAGGTTTACATCGACGATCTCGTAATCAAAAGTCTTGAGGAGGACCAAATGTTAAAGGATATAGAGAAGACATTCAACTCTCTGAGAAGCGTGAATATGAAGTTAAATCCAGCCAAATGTTCCTTTAGTATGGAGGAAGGCAAATTCTTGGGCTTTGTGGTTACAAATGGTGGTTTTAAAGTTAATCCAGAAAAAAGTTCAAGCCATAGAGCGGATGCCGTCACAGCGAACGACCAAAGAGATGCAAAGGTTGGCCGGCCGCCTAGCCGCGCTTAACCGATTTATGTCAAACCACGCTGCAAAGTCATATCCTTTTATCAGCACTCTGCGCAACTGCGTGAAGAAGCAAAAATTCAAATGGACGCCTGAAGCAGAAACTGCTTTTCAGCAAATGAAAGAATGTTTGATCAAGCTCCCTACCCTGACCGCGCCGTTCGAAAAGGAACCACTCATCCTGTACTTGTCTTCTTCGGATAAGGCAGTTGGGTCGGTATTGCTGGTGGAGAGAGATGGAGTTCAGACTCCAATTTATTATGTCAGTAGGGTGCTTACAGATCCAGAAACGAGATATTCAACAATGGAAAAGTTAGTGCTTGCGCTACTACACGCCTCCAGGAGGCTGCGCAGATATTTTACAGGGCACATGATCACAGTACTCACAAACTTTCACATCGGCACAATATTACAAAAGCCAGAAACGTCAGGTCGCCTAGCAAAGTGGGCAATTGAGCTGGGGGGCCACAACATTTTGTACAGGCCATGCCCAGCCATCAAGGGTCAGGTTCTAGCGGACTTCATGACCGAAGTCCCAGAGGATAAAATCAAAGATTGTGAGATCGTTGAAACTCCCATAAAAGACACGTCCGATGGGTTATGGTTGCTATACACTGATGGGGCCTCAAACGAAGATGGCGCAGGAGCTGGATTGCACCTCGTTAGCCCTGAGAAACATGAATTTACATATGCCATCAAGTTGGATTTCTAGAATACCAACAACGAGGCGGAGTATGAGGCATTCTTGGCAGGCTTGCGCCTCGCCATAAAAATGGGAGCTCGAAATCTACAAGCGCATGTTGACTCACTCCTGATCGCCAGTCAAATCAACGGATTATACGATGCAAAGGGCGAAGTCATGGCTTTGTATTTAGACCAAGCAAAAGAGTTGCTTAAACAATTCAAGTCATACAAGGTAGTGCACATCAATCGATCAGAGAACAAACCAGCAGACGCTTTGAGCAAGCTCGCTTCAACTTCTTTTTAACATCTCACCAAGGATGTAAGAATCGATGTACTAAAAAACCCGTCGGTTTTGCTGCGTCAAGTGAATGTGATCGAGATAGGGAAACCATCTTGGATGACCCCTATAATCCAGTATTTGCAAGAAGGAATACTCCTTGAGAACAAAGCAGAGGCAAGGAAAATACAAAACAAGGATTTGCATTATGAGATGAATGGCTGTATCTTGTACCAAAAATCCTTCTTGGGGCCACTTCTGCGCTGTGTGGACCCCCAAGATGCAAACTACTTGATCAGGGAGATCCACGAGGGTATCTGCGGCATACATGCAGGCCCGCGCATGGTCGTCGCGAAAATAATGAACGCTGGATACTACTGGCCAGGGATGCACGTCGACGCTCTAAAGGAATTGCGCAAATGCGACTCCTGTCAAAGGCACTCCCCAAAAACCCTGCGCCCAAAAAACAATCTTATCCCTGTATCCACTGCTTGGCCTTTCCAGTAGTGGGGAATTGATATGGTGGGCTTTTCCCCGAAGCTCCCGGGGCCATCAAGTTCATAATCGTGGCCGTCGATTATTTCACTAAATGGGTGGAGGCCAAAGCTCTCGCCTCAACTACTGCAATGATGGTGCGCAAGTTTATATGGGAGCACATCATTTGCAGGTTCGGCCTCCCACTCAAGATTGTAACCGACAATGGCACCAATTTCGCGTCTGACGACCTTCAAAAGTGGATGAAAGAAATGAAGATCGAACACACTTTCTCTTCCGTTGCGCACCCTCAAGGCAACGGCCAAGTAGAAAGTGTCAACAAGAGTATTGTCGACGGGATAAAGGTCCGACTGGGCACAAAGAGAAGAGGCTGGGTAGATGAGCTCCCGAGCATCCTGTGGGCTCATCGAACCTTGCCGAAAGCAAGTACTAGCGAAACCCCTTTTAGCCTAGTTTATGGCTCTGAGGCGGTTATCCCAGCTGAAATTGGCCTCCCCTCGCCGCGCTTGACATCAGTCAACACAATCGATAACGAGGTAGAGCGTCGTCTTGACTTGGATTTACTCGAAGTGAGACGCGAAATAGCGCGAATCAAAGAAGCCAAGTATAAGACACAATTGGAGAGCTATTACAATGCAAGAGTACGCATTTGTACCTTCACTCCAGGAGAATATGTCTTCAGAGAAAATGAAGCCTCAAACGCTGAACGCCCCGGGAAGCTAGCACCCAAATGGAAAGGCCCATATTTAATACACGAGGTGCTAGGGAAAGGGGCATACGAGTTGCGCACTCTGGATGGACACATCATCCCGTGCACGTGGAACGCGCAACACCTGCGCAAATGTTATATGTGACTGATCTCGGCCTTGCGCCTTTACCCACTTATGTTGGCCACGCGCCTTTCTCAATTTCCTATGTTGGATATACGCCCTTTATCTTATTTCCATGATATATGTTGGCTTAAGCGCCGTTTCCTACGTAATGAAAGCATATGCCTTATGTTTTTGTGTCACGATGACTTCTTACGTTACAAATGCATGTTGAACTTTTGATTAGCACGAAAACACTTTAGTAAATTACGAGCTCTTGAGTTATGCCTCCAAGGTCCTCCACGAACATACCGCGAGACCGGGAAGTTACGCTCACACAAGAGCCATCCTTACATTCATTCGCGCTAATTTAACCAAAGTTTCTAACAACAGTGCAATAATTGTAACTTCAAAATTAATAGCAAACACAATGCTATATTCTAAAAGGCGCATAGAGCAATGAACACATAACAATTAAAACAAACATCATTGATTCATTTCAAAATAGCGCGACCACGCGTCAAGTTACATTCAACATCTAACAAGAAAATTACAAGGCACAAAGCCTACCAACACTACCTACTCATAACCATCACCATCGTCATCATCATCATGACCATCGCCATCGCCATCACCATCACCATCATCACCGACCGGTACTTCATCAGACAGCTCTACGGTCACTGGAGGGCCGAGAATCTGCTTTAGCCTTTGACACCAGTCGTCATGCTCCAATGCCTTTGAGACCAAATCCATCACAGGTAGTGATAGATGGTCATAAGCCTTTTCAGTGCGGGCTAATGCAGCATCAGCCTGATCGGTCACTGAGCAGTGACTAACATCAAACTCTTGTCCTAATGCCTCTTAAACATGTTGCGCACACTCTAGATAACCTCCATGGTAACCAACCGCGCGCAAGGCATCTATGAGAGTAGCAACAGCTCTGTCAAGCTCGGAAGCATTCAGGATAGAGTTGGCCATCTACAACAAAGGCAATGAATAAGAGAAGTTTTTAACAAATAAAGCTTAAGTCAAAAAGGTGAACCGTACCACGACTACTCCCCTGCCACGCATCCACTCAGCCTCAGAAGCCAGAGTATCAACGATGCCTTGAACCTCGGAGTAATTATTTTGCGCTACATGCGCTTTTAGCTCAGCCTACAAAGAATAAACAGACTTAGATAATATGACAAACAAAAAGCATAAGGGAAGAAAGGATCAACACTGATTGAACCTCAATACGCTCCTTAGCGGTTTGCCCATCCTCGACCTTCCCTGTCAACTCAGCAACTAGACCCTCAAGTTCGGTAATCTTGACTCGGGCTGCATACATACGTTGATTATCTTTCTCACAAATTTTCTTCCACTCAGCACGCTCCTTCGCCAGAAGATCTTCAGCAGCATGAAGCTTGCCTCGAAGGCCTTCACGGCCTCACTCCTCTGATTTCCTATCGGACTCAAACTTAGCCTTTTCTTCGGCAAATGCAGCATTAGCTTTCTCGAACTCCTTAACCTGCCTCACAAGGTGCTCACGATACTTTTCCCAGTCGGCCCGCTCCTTAACCATCGTGCGCCACTCACGTACGATTTGGTGATTGGCGGCGTGAGTATTGGTCTCTCCAACGACATAAGCTTGGTATAGCCCATCGTGAGTTCGCGCCCTTTGACGGTTAACCTCACCAGGAGGGAATGAGTTCAGGAACTAGTCACGACATGCACTAAACTCCAAGAAAGTATCTTTCTGTTTCAAACCCCAGGGAGCTTGGTGGGGAGCATTACCGCGCGCCTCCTCGGTATTGGTCTTGTAGTAAATACCATATATCCTCCAGCTCCACCAGAGCTCGCACCACCTACAGCAGCAGATTTTTCCTTATGAATCGCAAAACCTGATCCCCCAGTAGTAGAAGTTACTTTAGCAGTATGAAGGGGGCATCAGGCTGCGCAGTTTTGGTCGCCTTCTCAACCTCGGGTTCCTTCCTTTTCTCATGAAGGGGCTGGTCAAGCCCCGTGATGTGGACGACCTCCGGACCCTGCGCCTTTTCATGTGCAGTTGCAGCAGCTGCCCCGGTCTCCTTGGGATCATCAGTAGGCTTTTCGAAAGCCTTCTTTTTCTCTCTCTCCTTCTCCTTCTCAGTAACCTTGTCAACAGGCTTCTCAGCAGCCTTCTTTTTCTCCTTCTCAGACTCTACCCCAGCAGTCTTGAAAGGCTTGATTATAACTTTGGTCTTCTTCAGCACCGGCTCTTGAGGATCTTTAAACACAACACCCTTCTTTTCAGGGGCCTTCTTTTTGGCCTCTGCAGAAACCAAGTATTAAAAAGAGGTAACAACAAAGGAAACAAGGTAGTCAAGAAATTAACCGGGAGAAAATTTATAAAGAGAGCGCAGATTGCTCTGTTTTCCGATTAAAGGGACTCCACCAGCCTTCTGCGCAACAGACGCACCAGCTGTGGTCTTTTCCCTACTTTTCTTCCTGCTTACCAACTTCTCAGCAGGTTCATCTTCTTCTTCTTCCTCCTCCTCTTCATCAAGCGCGATGGAAGACAAAGTGGCCCCAGCATCTGGGTTTCGAGAACCCGCGCTCCCCGAGCTTTTTGAACCAGCGGCGCTGGTCTTCTTCTCGCCTATACGCGATAAACCTTCAAGTGAGTCACTGATAATAACGTAATCCTCCAAGTTACTCTGACAAAAGCGTAGAGTACCTTTATCAGCAGCACTAGCAGTCGCGCAGCTACTCCCGCCCTTCTTGCTAGTCACTTCAGCGTCTAAGGTAATCACCTTCTTCCGCTTGATGGGTTTCTTCTTCTTCTTCTTCTCTTCAGGGTCAATCCCCAGGTCGCGCAACACACTTGCAAAGATGTTAGACCACGAATTTAGCTCCCCATTTGAAGACCCTACAGACTCCTCGCTGGAAAGATAGAGAATCTCTTTCCCAGCGGAGGTCATAGCTCGCAAGGGCCTGGGGTTATGTATATGCGCACCTTCAGTTGCGGTAGGTGGATTGGCAAAAGCTCCAGCAACGGGATACATGATGTGACCTCTAATCGCATCATACCAATATTGCTCGCCTGCTTCCAGCGGGCGCACGCCCATGGACCCACCAAAAGTGGGAAAAGCAGCTTGGTAAAGGCGTACCTCTACATTCAAAATTCAACAGTTTAGTGCAACGAAATTAAACAAAAATAATCAAGGAAACAACTAACCTCTATCTTGAAACTTCAAAACCGGAAATTCGTTGCTCTCAGCTGGCCATTGATCACTCATTCGCGCCGCAACAAGGACGTTTTCACTGAAAACTCGGTTAGGTGTGGCAGTGAGCTTCACATACCAATCCTCTTTCTTAGGTATCGGCAGCTCTTCCTTCTAGATCACGTCTACCGCACGGAAGGTCATGGCAATTGGGATAACTTCCTCTCGAATGAAGAAAATTTTTTGTTTCCAGTCATGGAAGCTCTTGGGCGGGTTCAGAAGTATCTTCTTGGCAGACCCTCGGCTGCCAAAAGAATAGAAGCCCATGTTCCTGATCAGCTGATAGAACGCCCTAAACCTTTCCACCGTCGGCTCGACACCATGGGATCGGCATAGAAATTCGAAGTGTCGCACCCTAACCATTCCAGGTGGACTCATCTGTGAAATGTGGACCCCATAATACTGAAGTATATGGGCCATAAACTCCGTCGCCGGCAACCGGAAGTTGCCTAGTAAGAAGAAATCTTCAAAAAGGGTAATATACCCCGACGGTGCATCGGCGGCCGTCTGATTTTGACCGGTGTTGCGGGCATCCCATTCCGGTGGAAACCGGAATCCTCGTGTAATCTGTTCGAATAGCCCTAAGTCCCATTTGAGGACAGGGACGGGACCTTCTTCACCTGGGTTTTCTTCTTGAGGATGTTCTTCAGCCATGGATACTCAACCAGCAAGTTCGAATATTCTGGAAAACTTGAAGATCTGCTACTGAAAGTTTCAAGATTTGGAGATCTGAAGAAGAAATAGAGAGAAAAGATAGAAACAGTAGAATAGATAATGATCTTCTCACCCCTCATCGGATATATATACCCATCGCATTTAATGCGATGGGTAAACGTGTCAGATTCACCGCACGCGTAGCCTATCAGTAGCTGCCACGCAAGGCGAGATTCCCGGAGTGACGGTTACCACGCACGCGTGGCCCTCACTCGCCTGACGGAAAGCCGAACCGTCAGGAAAGGCGTCATCATAACCGTGTCAGCAGTCAACTCAAACGTCGCCTTCAACGACATTTGCACCAACCTGTCAGAATTCAAAATTCGAGGCATTTCCCGCCCAAAATTACTACAAACTTCATGCAGAAGTTACTTTGGCCACGCAATATTCATACTTATCCAATGAGCCTGGGCGCTTACACTAAAAAGCGGAGAATCATCAACAATCAAGTATAGTAGTTGCACCGTAGCAACTGTCAAACATTTACACGCGCGCCGCCTACCAACCAAAAGCAAGCATTTTTCTTTAGCACTTTCCTTTTTTCTAAGTCTAGAGCTCCAACCACTTACTTCGCGCATGGTGCAGCACTGGACTGGGGGGACTTGAAGGGGTATGGTCCCAAAAAGCCGTGCAAACCTCCATTCAGGTCGCGCGCAGGACCATACTCCTTATTCAGCAAGATGTTTTATCTCAACCTCGCGCGGGTTACCTCACCATGTATTGATCTCGCGCGAGGTCTGAACAAGAAAGCACACCAAGTTCAACACTTAGCATTCTGAATAAGAGCCTCCAGCTCCTATAATCCTGCGCGGGCTAGTTACGTGCTAAACAAGGGTCGCACAGGAACTATAGCGCAAGGCCACTTCAGAAGGTAAGAAAGGTACAAGTGGCAGAAGAAAAGATCCAATCCGCTCCCTCCATGCTGTGCTCAATCGTGCTCCATGATCATCTGACGTGCAGGAGACAGAAAGTACACAAGGACGCCTATGTGGTACCAATCAGGGGGCGGCGACACCTGCCCCACGATCTCCACTTACCTGCTGATGGCAGAAGGATGGCTAGGCCAACAACAGTGACACGTGGCTCCAATCATGGTGTGCCAACACCAGAGAACATCTAGAAGCCACTAACGGTCGACACCAGTGAGACATAGAGCATATCCTCAATGTTGTCGCCTTCCGGCCCAAGGCCCATCAGCCCATATCCTCTTACACCTCTCCGACTATAAATACAGACCTCAGTTCACAGGTTAAACATTCTATTCCCTCTACTCTCACTCTTAACACACATTTATCTCCTCAAGACAGTTACTTATTCTCACGCAGCAGCCTGGTTAAGAGGGAAACCCCCATATTCCCCTCTTAACGAGCTAACGGTGTTCTGTTTTGCAGGATAATCAGATCATTAAGGAGCTCAGAAAGTTATAAGGAGATTAACCACTATGGTAGAAACATAAACCAAACTAATTAACCCCTAAGATTAGTTCCGTGTTTCTTCAGTACAGTTCCTTTAATATTATATATGACGTTCTATAAAGAGTAAATTGCCATTTTAATCCTTCAGTTTTTGTTGAAATTAACGTTTATTTCAAATAGTTTTTTTTTTCTTTTGGATCTATGTCTTTTCCTTTTTCTTTCCATTTTGATCACATTGCCTAACTTAGTCAAAAAACCAGGTTATAATCAGGGGTATTTTGGCATTAAATTATTATGAGATTTATAAATTATGTTGTAAACTACCCCTGATTATCACTCCACAAAGTTAAGCCAAAAATACCCCTAGTTATACCCAGATTTTCAGACTGAGTTAGGCAATGTGATCAAAACGGCAAGAAAATGGAAAAATCAGGGACCTAAAGGAGAAAAACAAACTATTTGGACTAAAATAACAATTTAGACCCAAACCTCAGGGACTAAAATGACAATTTAAATCATGCATGATACATATTTCATTTATCACATTGTGAAACAATCTAAGCGTTGCGTCGAAATAATTAGTAAACTCACCAGTTAGACAAGCTGTGTCAGCATGGCCTTAGTACTCAGTTAAACGACAGAATTAGGACTTAGATGTAGGTCCGATATAAAAATTATATTAAAACTCAAGTGGGTTAACAAGGGTTATGTTAACACTCTTCGGAAATTAAACAAGCACTAAAAATTGTCCGAAATGCACTATAAACAACAAATTCTGTAGAAATTTAGGAAAATTCAGCATTTAAACAACTATATTTGATGCAGAAAATAGTATAAAACATCTAAAATAACTTGTAATGTGTCGAGAATGAAACCATGGCACAAAAGGTAATTCATACCTTATAAATTACACAATTTAGCACCTTAACGAACCGACAACCGAACAATTAACCGGACACTACCAAAACTCCAAAAAATGAACTAGAAACATAGTTTTAGTTTTATTTAGCTAGTTATGGTCATAGGGGAATGTTCATTTGAAAAGAAAATTTAATTGAGAAGAAAAAGAACAAAGGGTAATTTTGTAAAACATTAAATAGTTTTTTCACTTATCTCATTTATTATCATTTTTGACTAATTAATTAGTCATAAGGACTATTATCCTCCACACTAACTTTTTTTTGCTTACACACATTAAAAGTTATCCTATATATTTCGAAATTCATCCTACACGTTGAAATTTATCCTACACAACTCGTAATTTATCCTACACTTTAAATTATTTTATTTTTTTTGAAAAAATATATATTTTGAAGAGAAGTTACAAAAAAATTAATGTAGTTAGCTATTAAAGAGAAAGACTACAAATTAATGACCTATGTAGATTTACCAATGTACCATATAGTAACATTAAATAGTTATATTAAATGAAGTAAAATAAAGATTCTTATTGTTTGAAATTTCTTCTTTATTCTTCTTACAAAAAATTTCTTCTCGTTTGAACTCTCCACTATATAACTATGGTCATAACACACATTAAAACACTAAACACTTAAACACATATAACACATCATTAAACACCTAAACTTACACCTTAACCTCAAAACTTCCAAGTTTTAACAATTTAACCCCCCCCCCCCTTCATATGTGGTCGTCCCTAATGGGACCCACACCTTTTCTCATGTTAACCATTGCTTAGGGAGTCAAAGATACAAGTTTTTATTATCCATGAGATTAAAATTAGATGGAGGATTATAAGAGAACTTAGGAGACCATTAACCTTATCATATTTCACTTCATCTTTCAAACTCAATTCTCTCTTCTCTCCCTCCCTTGCTCACGGCCACAACCACAACCAAATCACCATCCATTTTCAACCATTTTCAAGGCAATCCAAGCTTATACAAAGGTGTAAGAAGACCATCTAAGAAGGGTGCAAGCATTGGAAGGTGAAGGACTTCTTTGTGGAGCTTTTAACCATCTTTTTTTCATCATCTTCATTGTTTCTTTGCCACTTCCCTAGCCACTAGAGCTAGAAGTAAGCATTCTAATCTTCATTTTACTTCTTGTTAGTGGTATGTCACATGTGTACAAGTTAAACCATCAAAATAACTTAACTTTGAAAGATGAACATGTGAAGAACCAACATAATCTAAAGAATATAAAGTGTTTCTAGTGTTGTTTGATGTATGTGATGAAGTGGTTGTTGTTGATCTTGTGTTTTTGTTTAGATCCATCATGTGCAAGCTTGTTAGAAGCTTAGATCTAACAAGTTTAAGCGGATCTTAAAAGATCCATGAAGAAACATGTTGTTAAGCTTGAAGATCTTTAAAAGTGAACTTGAAAGTTGTTTTAAAATGAATTTTTCATGTTCTTGAACCTACTAATCTTGTGGATGATCAAGTTTATGAAATAACGTTTCATCAAAGTTTATAAAAGTTAACAAGTAAGTCTTGATTTAAGTAGATCTACATGTTTAGTGTGTAGATCTAAATTACTACACATTTTTATGGAATTTCAAATTTATTACATGAAAAAGTATGATGTATTTAGTGATCTTTACTTGCAAAAATTTTGATTCTTGAGTTTTAATGATAAAAAGGAAATAAACACATGTTTTAAAACATGGGAAAATCTTCATTTTTAGGGGAAACTATGTCAAAATTTTTATAGAATTTTGACACTTAGAAAATATAGGGTTTTACAAGACTTTTTCTACAAAAAAAATGTTCAAGAATGTTTAACCAAGGTTTTCCCTAATTTTTATACAAAAATACAAGCTAAGAAATAGAATTTTTATTCAAGAATTAAAACAAGTATAAATATGTATATTTTTAGGAAAAATATATATATATATATATATATTTAGTGGTTACAAATTACGTGCTATGTGTATATTATGTGTAAATATATATTAGTGTACATCTAGGAACTAAAAAATACACTAAATACTCCCAAGAGGTATAAACACCAAATACACCTAAAAATATACAAGGAGATATTTATAAATAATATACACCCATGTATGGACAAAAAAACCTAAATACATATTTATGTATTCCGTGTCAAATTCATGGACTTTGGACACCTGGACAAATAATTGGACAAATATATATATTTAGAGAGAAATATATATAATTACTACAATTAATGGAAATTGTAGAAAAATCGGACAACTGATAAAAATATATATATTACAAACAAACCTTAAAAATATATTATTTTTAAGAAATATAATTTCTGAAAGTATAAAAATCATAAGAATGGATTTTTGACAATTAATAACAAAATACATAAGTATTTATACTTAAATACATGTATACTTGCCTAAGTATACTCATACTAAAAATAATTTTGAAAATATTATTTAACAATTTACTTATATTTATAAGTAAATTGTCATTTAGTCCCTGAGTTTTTGTCTAAATTGCCATTTTAGTCCAAAAGTTTTTTTTCTCCTCTGGGTCTCTAACTTTTCCTTTTTCTTGCCATTTTGATCACATTGCCTAACTTAGTCTAAAAACCAGGTTATAATAAGGCCTATTTTTGGCATTAAATTATTATGAGGTTTATAAATTATGTTGTAAACTACCCCTGGTTATCACTACACAAGAGTTATGCCAAAAATACCCCTAGTTATAACCAAATTTTTAGACTGAGTTAGACAATGTGATCAAAATGGCAAGAAAATGGAAAAGTCAGGGACCCAGAGGAGAAAAAAACTATTTGGACTAAAATGGCAATTTAGACCAAACCTTAGGGAATAAAATGACAATTTACTCTATATTTATTTTGGGAAATAATATAAGTATACATACATGAGGACAAGTTAAAAATAAATTATTTTTAACACATATCGTTTCAAACTCTAAATATATATATATATATTGGGAATAAATATATAAATATAAATATATATATATATAATTATAAATAACAAATACAAAACTATATATATATATTTGTAAAATATATATTAACAATTCAAGAACATATACATCTAAAACACAATAATACATAAGACAAGATGAATAAACTTGTACATAATAAATCACAAGTTAGGTGATTAACATACGTAGAACATTTATAGGTTACGTAGCAAACGAAGAAGATACCAGTGAAGTTTAAGATGCTTGAAGACGCAAAACCGTGAGTTCATGTCTCCACTTTTAAACGTTTTCTAGTTTTCTTAACTTTGGGGAAAATACATGTACAATGGTATGTTGAAAACTAAGGAATGATACATTAGATCATGTCACGAATTGGGTATACGTAAGCACCATTAATCTAAGATTAGACCAAAAAACAAAGGTTAGATCTAGCATGTATTGGCAGCCTCACTCTTGGTCCACGTTTACCCCCACGGAAGAGTGCTTTTGGGTCACAGTCGAAGGTTAATCGATGTATAAATCGCCTAGGTTTGGATGCTTCCTATGTCATCACACATGTTAATGTCCTCGCGAAACATTAGCGATCTCGATTTCCATACGTATTACATCTTAATACATTTTCTTTTACAATTACATACCATATTTCATACAAATACAATTCATATATTTTATACAAAATAACTGCAAGAATTCACACCAACTTTGTTGACGATTTTTCAAACTTACATGTATTTCAGGAAATTGGTGGAAGCTTTGCGTGTTTACGTTCAAGAAGTCACGTGTCTACGCTCCTTTGCCATTTTTGTAGGATTTATTATCATATCCCGCCTCCTTGCGGCGAGATGAGGAATAAATCCTTGATCATTCGAAATTTGAATGTGTTTTAAACTTTTAAACTTATTATCTTTTAAAGTGATGTAAATACTTTACTTAACTTATGTTTTGAAACTTGATACTATGAATGACATTTGGAGTTTATTTTATTAATGTAGTATGTTTACTTATTCGTATGCAATGAGAATCAATCACGATCACACCTCGCGCTTCCGCCTCTGAGCGGGTGTGACATGTGGGCAACCATACCTCGGGGGATCGCGCAAACAAACCGCACCATCTCCTCAAAATCATAATCAACCTCTTCCTCCTCCTGACCTCGTCACCGTTCGCATCCCTGACCTGCCCCTCGTCGACGTGCTCCAGCCGCTGATAACTCAGCCATATCGTCTGTAAACAATAACAATCATAGGTCGGTAAGGATTATACAATTAACGCGCATGTATTATACGTCTCGTATACGATCTATGTTATACCCCTCGTATACAATCCATACAACGGGTGTATACGTTTCGTATACGGACGTATTATACGTCCCATATACGAACCGTGCGTAGCAAGTATACGTTTCATATACAGATGTATTATACATCCCGTATACGCTAAAACAATCAAGGAAAAAAGAAGAAACAAAACTGAAAATTCAAGTTGTATACGATCATATACAACTTGAATATTACGATCGTATATATTGTATACGGCCGTATACACTTGAATGTTCAATTTTTTTTTCAAATTCAATCAAACAATAAAATTTGTTATGCTAATCTACGCTATTCGATATGCTATACGATACCATAATCTAACAAGTTACGTAATCTGAAAGTCTATTCTACGAACGAGGCTTAGAAACGTACCGTAATAGAAGAATGAGAAGAAAACGTCATGAACACCGAAACGATATCCAAGAACGATCCAAGAGAAAACCAAGAGAATTTTAGTGAATTTTGAGGTTGTATGGTTGTTATGTGGTCGTATACCTTATTAAACAATCATTTATTGATTGTATACATCCCGTGTAACGTTATACGAGTCATATACAAACTTTTATTAATTTTTTATTCGCTCGTATACTCAATATACAAGCATTGTTTTATGTCTTGTATACGGGTTGTATAACGTTATATGACCCATTTACAAATAACCAATTGTTTTTTTAATTAGTATGTTTGGATTTGAGAAAAACGTAGTCGGTATGTGTTCAGAAAATGAAATAAGATCAACCTTATCTTGCTTTTGCTTTATATTTATCAACTGGTCACCTTATCTCGAACTTTTCATCATTACAAATTGTCGGAACATCAAATAAGATCAAACTTTTCATCAACTCAAACTTTTCATCAATATAAATTGTCGAAGCATCAAATAAGATCATAACCAGCGACTACATAAACCAAACAACTCTTATCAACTGGTCACCTTAACTCAAACTTTTAATCATTACATCCAACTTATATCCACAAATTCCTGCATCTTGTATTCATCAACGATATTCTTATATCGAGTTATACGTTCCTTGTAAAAGCTTGACCAGCTGGCTGCCGGCCTACCCCGTGTGGGTTGTCGCCAGAACCCTGACGGGGTAGGCATTGGATATCCCCCCTCTAACCTGACGTGAACAAAATGGTTCTCGAATACATGCACGAGCGTAACGGTTTGATGAGGAACACATTGTTCGGCTGTTGTCAACAAGGGAAAAAATGTAGTACAACTTGTGTCGCTTAATAAGTGATAAATCACATTCCACCGATTAGCTATCAGAATTCCTGTGAAAGGCATTAGCAGCCACTTCAGCTTCGGTCCAAACCCTATACCATTCCAATCGAATGAGTTTCAAACTAACTAAAACTCAACTGAATTTATTCCTTTCCACAGGTCTTGGTGCCGGTTGCACTCACCTAGAAGTTTCGTACGTATTAACGGCCACTCATTCTTATGAAGCAACAAGCCGATCGCTATAGATCAAAACCCACAATTGCCATCGCCCCGAACATCTTGAATGTGACTTAGCTATGGATGGAAGCAAGGTGGTATGAACTGTTGGTAGTGCTTGAATATGTTAAACTGTACTGCAGGCAGTAAAGGTAACGTCAATGCCTCTTCTATTATTTTTTCCACCTTTTTCTTACCCTTCCATTGCTTAGTGCCCTTCGCAATCTCGTCGATGAACGTCGGTACTTCACGATGATCACTTTGTGTCTGGACAAACGAGTTATGCCTTGCAGGTTGGATGTATGACTCTCTTGTATAGCAATGCCCACTGAATCACCATACGCGTCTGCCGATGACTGAAGAGAGATAAAACTGTGTCTAGAAGGATCCATAAACGAGTCAACCATCCTTTGTGTCACACCCCAACCGATGGCGGAAACATCGGAGTGAGACAAAAACGAGATTGCTTGAGACTTCATAACACTAAATTATGACAAGTATTTAATAACAAATTTCATTTTTGTTGCTAACATCAATTACATTGTTTGAAATAGATTTACAACAAGACTAAAACAAGTAAAATACAACAAGTATTTGAATTTAGAGTCCGTTTCTAGGAATCCTACTAGATTTTGTGCATCATCATCATCATCATCCATAATCCTGCAACATGTATTAAAGTATAGTTCAATACAAAAAGTATTGGCGAGCATACAAGTTTGAGTACTAGCATAATTATATAAAAACTGAACAATCCACATGACAAACTTAGTTAACAAGATTAACGCATTTCTGACATGTGAATAAACAAGTTAACCTAAATATTTCCACAAGTATGAATGAATGAGTTAACATGACCTCAAGAATACGGGCGGTGTGTTACTCCTATAGTGTTATACATGTTAAGGGTAGGCTCGTACGAAGTTAATGACAAGTTTATCACAAAAAAATAACCCTGGAATAACGAATCAAGTATAACATATTAGCATGCATGTATTGTATTATTGTGTAATTGCATAAAGACTGTGTGTTTGTGTAATTTTGTATAATGTAAACATGTTGCAACCAAAAGTGTAAACGAAAAAGGGTGTCGGGTATACTCACAAGTTTGCAAAGCTTTCCGATTATCTGTGAGTGACGTGTTGTTTGAAAATGGGGAATCGAAGGTAAGGTCATACGACGTTTTTGGAGTAGTTAGATTCGGGATTTAGAATTTAAGTACAAAAGTATGTTATGCATAAAAGTATATCTAGTCTAAGTACTTGTTTTGACACTAAGTTGTATGTGATTTCATGGGTCCTAGTTTGCCCATTAGAATCAACAACGAGAAACTTGGAATCATAGATAAGTTAGTCTAAGTTCATGACAAATAATCATAAACCGATTATCATCATAAGTTTGGCTACGTTCATATATATATATATACATAGTTATAATAATAATAATCCTAAGTTAAGTCCGTAATGAGTATCATAGATTGTCATGTAAGTCAAGCATGGAGGATTAACCTCATTGTATGATTCACCACTACACAAATCATCACAAGGATGATTCGGAGGGTCATGAATGAAAAGGAATAAACAACTAACTAAGACCTTATCAACTAGCCAAGTAAGTCGTAACCTGGGTGAACCACCACGATATGGAAAGAGTTAACTAAGTGTTGGAAGCTAGACGGGGTTATGTTACTTTGAGACTAGAAAGCTACTTGAGTTAGCAAAATAAAACATCAAGTGAGGTGTGGAACAAGTTAGGATAGCCAAAGCTTCCAAGGTTCACACTTATATCAAATACAAGTCTTGCCATATGAACTATGGTAGACTTGTATGACTTCAACACTTGTGGGTTGTCTTAAACCCTATCAAAACAGAAAGTTTAGAGGGTATTTGCACCTCTAAACTTGTAGGAATCAAGCTCTAACAAGTCCCATAACCATAAATGGGTTTAGGAAGGTGTTAGGCATGAGATCCATGAAGAAAAGTTGAGTTTTATAAAAGTTAACCATAGATTCATCCAAAACAGAAAGTTTAGACCTCAAAATGGTAATGTTCTACCTTGGTTTACCATGGTAAACCTGTGGAAACAATCCTAGAGCTATTCCAAGCTTTGTAGAGGAAGAAATGGTGAAAAAAAAGATGAAGAAAAGTGAGTGAAAACTCAATTAGAACACTTGAAGTTTTCTTCCTTGCTTGAAAGACTTGAGAATTTGTGAGTTTGAGAGAAGATTTGGTGTGTGAAAAATGTTTAGGAGGTAGTGGAGGCTTGTATTTATAAGTGGGGATTAGGGTTTGGGAGTTAATGAAGGTGGTTGGGAGTTAATGGAGATGGTTGGGAGTTAATGAAGGTGGTTAGGAGTTAACGGGTGCAGATTTTCATTTTTAGTCCTTTCACTTGTATTGTTGGTTATTTATGCTATAAAATTGTATGCAAGCATGTTATAAGTATGAAATACATATAAATGTGATGCTGAGAAAATATAATCTCCATGTATGTCTCGGTATTAAGTTAAAATATGTATTTCGCGATTGATTACGCATTATGCATGTATGATTAAACAAGGTTGATATAAAAATACTTTTTTATTATGATCAAAGTCTCGAGATTACAAGGATTGAAATAAAATAAGAATACAAGTTTCTAAATATAGAGATGCGGATAAAAGTTTCTAAATAGGGAAAGTTCCAAAAAGCGAGGCGTTACAGTCTACCCTCCTTTAGGAAATTTCGTCTTCGAAATTTATTCAAGACGAAGACTTTGGAGGAGGGCATTTTGGCTAAAATGGTTGGCTCAAAATCGAATTTTGAAGTCTACGTGGAGTTCATGTGTAAGCGTGTTAAAAATGCAAGGAAATTTTGAGGGACGAAAAGAGTAGGTTTGTCAAAGTAGTTCGTTTGACTAAGGTGATTTGAGGCATTATTCGTAAGTCTGAGTAAAACGTGCATGTCTATGTATAGGCAAAATGAGCTTAACCAAGTTTGAATAACCCGATGGGAGAAGTATTTTAAAATGATGTTACCTAAGAAAAAAGGTTTTCGTATAAAATAGAATGTATTTTGATGAAAGGTGCGACCCGCATCGTAGGTTGTAAGAAAAGTTTTATCGGTTTTAAAGCGTATTAGTAAGATCACATGTTTGTAGAAAATTGCTTATTGGTGAGAAACTAGGATGGTAGGTATTTATGATTTAAAAAGGTTTTGGTGGTAATGGGCCGACTAAGTAAAGTTTACGACATACAGAATGTTGGATAACTTTAAAAAGTAAATGGGTATTTTAGGGATTGAACGTTTAGACAGATTTATTGTAAATAAGGTTTATATATAATGTCAAAATAATAACTGGGAATAATCGAGGTGTGAGGGTGAACAAACGATTCAGTAGATGAGTGCAAGGGTAGGGATGATATGATTTTTGGATATAATGCGAATATGAGGCATTGAGGATGAGGTTTTATCATGGATAATCGGATATCACGCGTTTAGTAGTGCTTTTGTGAGTCGCTAAAGTTTGTGTAATTGCGTTTTAAATAAGGTCTGGAAAACACCGAATTTCTCATGGCACGTCTTTCGAAAGTTTGGTAATATGGTAAAGTGTCGCAACCCCCCCGACCCCTGCCCCGGGAGGCGGGCGGCCGCGGCCAACTCAGAGATGGTGGTATCGGTGTTATCATTATTTGGCAGCGGAATTTTCACCAGGACCGTAGTTAGGAAATATTTTATCAGAGTAAAATACCACATTTTTATATTTAATAAACACATGGGTAAAACCCAAGTTTCCATCACAAACATGTTTATAGGGATAAACCCTATTTTATTGAAATAAAACATTTCTCTTTATTTAGGTAACTTTTATAGCCACATTTTTCCAAGCCTTCAGTGCTCTCCAGCTGGCTTCTATTTGGCTTTCACATTTTGTTACCTGAAACACGTTTAAAAGCATTTGTCAGTGGGAAATACTGGTGAGTGAATCCCAGTTAAATCAAAACAGGTTTTATCATTTTACAGCATTGAGGGTGATCTCACAATTACATTTGTTTCCAATTCTTACTTTAATTACCACACACGGTACTGTCAACCCGACTTGTGGTCATGTTACTACTCACAGTGTAGTAACAAATTTTGTATACAAAACCCCAACAGACCGACGATAATTGTAGAATTACAAATACTCAATCACTGTTTAATTAAACTGTAGAGCATTGAGGTTTTGTAAAAATAGTTTGCGAAAAGGTTTGCATAAAAAGGAGATTACTCACATTGCTACTTTAGGGTTTTTCCTGTGATTTTCCTGGTTATAATCTATTAATTAAACAATGCACACACGTTAGTATAATAACCCAATATTTACATTAGTTATAACCTCCCCGAGACAGAACTCCAATGACTACGTCGGGCAGAACTTCAACAGCCGTTACGGAGCACTAGATCAATCGGGCAGCGTATCTAATACGTAACCGGGGGTTATAGTACTTACAACGGGGCAGAACTTCGTTATTTTAGTGGGTATATAATACCCGATTATAATGCTTATACTTCAGAAAAGAGGGAGAATTTGTTTTGGTGCGAGTTGTGAATTGAGGCCGATGGTTGCTATTTATAGGGCTGGATTCTGAGTTTGTCGCGCCCTGCGTAAGCCGAAGTCTTAGCCTTCGCGGCCCGCGACGTAGACTGTGTAGGGCCTAGCTTGGTCGACTTAGTATACTAGCTCCAACACGTTGCTGACATGTGGCAGCTCTGGGTGTCGCCCTGACCTTGAGTTGTTGCTCCCCGCGTAGCCTAAAGACAAGGTCTTCGCGGCCCACGAGCGCCCCACTGAACTTTGTTTTTAATTAATTTTTATAAAAATAAAGGTATTCGGGACCAGTTTTAGTATACGAGGTGTATTTTAAGACGTATAGGGATGTTATAAATATTTTAGGGGTGTCAGAAAAATTTAGGAGGGTTGTTATATAAAAACACTTATGTATAGGATGTACCAGCGACGTATCCACCATGTTCTAACCATACTGCGTCTGTTTCATTATTCAGTGTCATGTTACATTCCGTGTATTATGATACACAGTAGAACGCCTTATGGTTTTCATGCGCCTACCACTATAATCCCGTGTGCACCCGCGATTATATTGGTCATTGCATGATCCGCATAGTTTGTACTAGTAGTGTATGAGTCAAGGTATGCAATAACATTAAAAATGAGAATGTGTGTGTAATAGCGTATAAAAATTTAGCATGTAAGTGTGATTATGTTTAAGTATGTATGTGACCAACGTAAGAGAACCACTCGGGTTATGCTCACGTATAGGTGCGAATGTATGAGTATGAGTTTAAGTATGAGTATGATTGATGACAACTGCGTACATAATATAAATTGAAACATAACGAATTTAAGCATATAAAATGTTCAAGAAATTTTGAGTGTGTAAAAACGAATGTTATGTGTGAGATTGTCGTGAAATATTGACTAAAACTTGTACGATGATATGCATGTATAGTTGTTTGAGCAAATCGTTGAGTTTATTGAATCGAAATAGATTGAGTTTGTCGGGAGTGGAGAATCAAGTTTGTGAATGTCTAGAGAATATAAAGTATCCATTTGTTATGCGAGATGTGTTTTGTAAAAAGGAAATGCTACTCTTGTTTAAAAAAAGATATACGTATGTCGAGATTGTCTGCTCCTATGAAGTTTCCCTGCCCACGTGTTTGGAATTGGAATTGTGTATTTAGCAGTGTCTGAAAAGAGTTTTTTGAAAGTAGCGGGTTTGCTTCATTTAAAGTATGTTGTATTAAAATACGAAGAGTTGTATTTCAGAAATTTTCATGAAAACTTTGGTCTTTGAAAATAATTTTAGCAAAATGAACTTATAGATAGTCAGATTTTGTTGGTATAGGCGTATAGGTGTAGGTTACTATGTCTAGTGTTTGTATTGGGAGTGAGTTTGAGCGACGATTGTGGTAAGTTGAGTGAATGGTAGTTTGATGGTAAGGTAAGGTGTTATGTTTCGACTAAGTGCTTATAGGTTCGGTTTCTTGGTGTTCGCGGCATGGTGTATGAGTAAGTTACTAGTCGTGGATATTGGAAGTTCCTCTAGGTATAGTTTGTGTCGAGTTTCTTGGGTTATGAGTATAGATGAGGGTTGTAAGAGTTTCATCCTTGTTCTAAGGTATAGATGGATTCTAAGGTATACATGGATTTTCTAGTAGGAGAGCTAGTTCTAAGTTAGGATTCACTGTTGGAAGTCAAAGTCTCGAGGGTGTATGGATAGGCTATTTGCATTTGTTGGTTAGGTTGACCATGGACCGATCATTTTTATCAACTGAATGAGGTTAACGAAATGACATCTATAAGATTTGTGCATATGTGAGTGAAAGTTTCATTGGTTCCCTGTTGGGAACAAAATGTCTTTAGTATAAATGTATAATGTGTTGAATACGAATGTCGTGGGCAAGAGATTCATTAGACCGACTAGGTTGATAGGTGGCATTTCATAAGATTTTGAAAATCGGGTGATAAAACATTTAAGGTATGATTATGAATTTTGTGCATGTGATTTTCATAAAATAGGTTGTAAGAAATACGCTTGATAAAACAATGAGGTTTGAGATTTTTGCATAAGTAGAAGTGTTGACAAAAGGATAAAAGATTTAGGTATAAAACTTGATCGTGTGGTTGGAATGATAAAGTCTCTTTGAAAAAGGAAAGTTTGGTAACGATCACCAAGGTAAGGGGATCACCCCTAGCCCATTGGTGAGGTCGTCTTAAGAAGGGAAGGAGCGGAGCTAATCGTCAAGGTAAGGGAATCACTCCTATCTTGATGATATATCCCCATTTTGGGATTAGGAGTTGTTTAAATCTTGTTGGTGACGTTTTGAAATCTTGCTTATAAATAACGTATATGTATATGCAAAAGGATTAGTATGATGTGTGTGTAACCATCGTGAAAATAATCTGGATTTTTGAAAAGGGAATGTTTAGATCGTGTTAAGCATAAAATTGGTAAGAGTAAAATGAAGGTTTGATTAAAACATGGATTATTCTGAAATGGAACTTTGACTAAACCAAAGTGGTCGAAAGTTCTCTTGAGTTTGAGAAGCATGCTTTGGTCTAATAGGTAGAATACTCTCGTCGAAATTTCGGTTAATGATATTCACCCTTCCGGTTACTACACGTTCCAAATCAATCGAAAATTCAAGACTTGGCAGGATTTTGAAAATCGAGGAGTGGGACTAGTTGACAAGATGCGGGCTTCACCCCTAACTTGACAGCATCGTACCCTAAGTTTGGTTAGTACTCGTCGGGTCTAGAAAGTTAATTCCGACACCTTAACAAGGGTCCACTAGATTTGAAATGGAAATTCTCCATCAAGGTGAGGACTTCACTCCTAACTTGATGGCGAATTTCGCGCAAAAACGAATAAGTGGATTGAAAGTCATTCACTAAATTGTGGGTTTCACGCCTATTATGGTGAAGTCGTCTCGTTTGTATAATATGCGCGTTTTCGTGGTTTCACATAATTGTGTAAATTTGCCTTAGGAAAGGCATATGTTTTGAAATGGAAAATATATATGAGTACATAAAAGATGTTTCAAGTATTTAACACATAAATCAAGTATGGTCAAGTATGGTGCTTAACTATAGGCTAGGTCAAAAGCATGACAATTTTCCTCATTCCCTATGTTAAAGCTCTAATACCAATATGTCACACCTCAACCGATGGCGGAAGCATCGGAGTAAGACGAAAATGAGATTGCTCGAGACTTCATAACACTAAATTGTGACAAGTATTTAATAACAAATTTCATTTTTATTGCTAAAATCAATTACATTGTTTGAAATAGATTTACAACAAGACTAAAACAAGTAAAATACAACAAGTATTTGAATTTAGAGTGCGTTTCTAGGCATCCTAGTAGATTCCATGCATCATCATCATCCAAAATCCAGCAACATGTATTAAAGTATAGTTCAATACAAAAAGTATTGGCGAGCATACAAGTTTGAGTACTAGCATAAGTATATAAAAACTGAACAATCCACATGACAAACTTAGTTAACAAGATTAATGCATTACTTGCGTGTGAATAAACAAGTCAACCCAAAGATTACCATAAGTATGAATGAATGACTTAACATGACCTCAAGAATACGGGCGATGCATTACTCCTATAGCTCTATACATGTTAAGGGTAAGCTTATACGAAGTTAATGACAAGTTTATCACAAAAAGAGTAACCTCAGAATAACGAATCAAGTATAACATATTAGCATCCATGTATTGGATTATTGTGTAATTGCATAAAGAATGTGTGTTTGTGTAATTCTGTATAATGTAAACATGTTGCACCCAAAAGTGTAAACGGAAAAAGGTGTCGAGTATACTCACAAGTTTGCAAAGCTTTCCGATTATCCGTGAGTGATGAGTTGTTTGAGAATGGGGAATCGAAGGTAAGGTCATACGGGGTTTATGGAGTAGTTAGATTCGGGATTTAGAATTTAAGTACAAAAGTATGTTATGCATAAAAGTATATCTAGTCGAAGTACTCGTTTTGACACTAAATTGTATGTGATTTCATGGGTCCTAGTTTGCCCATTAGAATCAATAACGAGAGACTTAGAATCATAGATAAGTTAGCCTAAGTTCATGATGAATAATCATAAACCGATTATCATCATAAGTTTGGCTATGTTCAAATATATATATATATATATATATATATATATATATATATATATATATAGTTATAATAATAATCCTAAGCTAAGTCCATCATGAGTATCATAGATTGTCAGGTAAGTCAAGCATGGAGGATTAACCTCATTGTATGTAAGACGCTTGCTTAATAAATCAAAATTTTATAAAAATTTCGATATAAATGAGTTTAAACAAATACATTTCAACATATTATCGTTGTTTAATTTCGTAAAACAACTTAAAATTTAAATCATTTCAACATATTATCGTTGTTTAATTTCATAATGATGAAATGTAATGCCGAAGCTTGAAGTTAATCGTGTTCGGTTCTTTGTTGAGTTTGATCATCATCCGGTACTTCCAATCGTTACCTATATTTCATAATCCATGAAATACGTTAGTTGTGAGGGTTTTATAAAGTGTCTAAACAAGTCCGTAAGACAAAACAATTAAAATAAATCATTTTTGCCAGCTCTGGAGTCCGTCACGGGCTGTAACAGACTGAGCTTAAAGCTTCGCGGGTGGCGAAAGGCCGTGGCGGCGCACGGCGCCAAGGGGCGTTGCTCGCCGCGGGTGGCAAAAGCCACTTATTTCCAGAAATTTCGTAGCTGGGAGCTGCATTCTCCCAGCACTACCATTTCCACAAATAAACTCATTACTTCTCCAATTCTCATCCATTTTACTTCAAACTTGTTTCTAATTAACCGTAAAACATTTACCCACATTCTTAACTTATAAACCCATGACCCGGATTTATAGATTTAAATGGTACGCTAACGGTACTAATTTATTTATAACAATTATTTGACCCGTTTGCATAATTAATCAAACGAGCTTATATATTTACATCCTTTTCGCAAGATCATTCTTTTTATGATTGTACCGCATTAACCCATAATATAACATTAAGCCAAAATGGTTCAAGACTCCCATTTTAGACTACTGGAATGATTTGTACAAATTATAAAACTCACATTTAAACTACCCTTAGGGGTCGTTTATCCTATTTTCCTTTCGAGGGCGTTTTGGTCAATTATAGTCCTTTTTAACTACGAAGGACATCTAAAATCTTGTTTTGGCTAGGTGGGTACTTAAATCTCATATTCTATTTACAAAATCATTGAGTTCCTAAGAACATGAAATTTCCTATAAAAATTATTAGATATACCTCGCTTAGGTAATCCGAAGTTCACCCATGACTCGTTTTGCTCTCGTCGGACCCTAAGTCCTTGTTGAGAGTTTGACCCATTACACATACCTGGCTCGGGTCATAACTTTGACCCGTTTTAATACCTTGCGATATTGATTGCTAATTGATAACAATATAAGCCATACGCTATTCTCCCTTTCAGCACAACAACTCGACAACAACCATTAGCCGTTATTGTCAAATGGTGATAACAAAGCCATTTGACCCATTTGGCCTAAATGACCATTTTACCCATTCATCCATTATGTCTTACACCATAATGTAAATCTTTTCAAAATTTATTGTTCATTCGTCAACACGTGACCGAATTACCTTTTTACCCCTTTATCCATTATGGCTTACGCCATAATGTAATCTTTATCAAATCATATTATTTATTCGTCAACACGTGATCGAATTACCTTTTTACCATTTTTACTTGTTCTGACCTGTATCAATTTGTGTCGGAACATCATATTTCAAGTACTTATTTCAATTACTATGTCATTTTGTTCTTAACCAAATTCATGAATAAGAATTTCATTTTAAAGATGTAAACTTTACTTACCTTGCAATCCGATTATGTTTTCCACGCGTATTAGTTCCGTTTGACCCGCTTCTTCCCAAGCTTTCACCTAGCTTTTTAAGCGACAATCTACCTTTCATCATTCGCAAGGTGGTTAGATTAGTCATCATTATCAAGACTATCTCACCTTATGGACTTTATATCAAAATTACCATTTGATCTCATTATTGGTCAGTTTGACTTTTAAACGCCAAAGTGCCTATTATCCTAAGAAATTTCTCAATTAAGTTCAACAACTCATTTAAGAAACTTGTCAAATATCCGATAGGCATTATTCTTAAGCTACCGTTTTAACTACTTTTCTCAACCAAGTTCTTGAAACCGTAATTCATTAAATTAACATGATCTCAATCATCGTATGCTAATTTATCAATATTATATAACAACTAGGGATCGTTTCATTTCCATGGAACAACCCATTGCTTCACATGTATGAAATTTAACCGATTACCAAACTTAGCCTAAAGCTTTGAGTATTCATATTCACATTCATGATTTCAAGCAATCTATGAACATACATATAACAACAATTTCATCACATCATACCAAAACCCCATTTCATGGTAAGTATAATCATATATTCAAATACCAATATTGTTCAAGTGTCTTCATGTTACTACCATATATGATGATTCTAAACACAAGTTTAACATTAACTTCTTCATATTATCAAAACTCATTTAACTAGGTGTGGTAATTCATCTAAACACCTAAATCATAGCAATTTACTCAAAATTTTCACTTAGGGTTTGTTCCTAAGCAAGCATACATCTCTATCTTATCTCAATTTCTCGTATTCATACATGGATTGAAATCCATGAGTTCTACCTTCAATAATAATATCACCAAATCGAGATTTTTAACATACCTTGTAACCCTCTAAGACTAGATGATCACTAATTCATCATCATGCAAGCATTTCTTGAAGGAATTAGCCTTCAATTTGGTAGGATTGGATCAACAAGGGTTTGGCTCTTGCTTGTTCTCCTGATGATCAGTCCACACACGCACACAATATATGTGTTGCGTTTTAGTTTTTGTTTATAAGACATAAGTTTTTCCTTTTTGACAACTTTGGTCCCTCAAGTTCCGTTTTGATTAAATAAGGGTACAACTCATTGTTTTATTATTTATTTACATGTTACTAACTAGGTTAATTTTTTTCTAGTTATTTTGTTTACGGGTTCACTTTTACCACTAATGGTATTTTACCCGCTCTTTAATATTAACGTGGTTTGATTACCAAACTCGTTTTTGGGGTGTTACAAGTCTACCCCCTTTAAGAGGTTTCGTCATCGAAACCTTTCCTACGTAGTTCATTGGTTTAGATCAACTGAACTTTAGTTTTGGTGATCACTTGAGCATTGCTTACATTTAATAATTCAATAATCTTACCGAGAAGGTATGGTAATGTCTTTCGGGCTCCAAGGTGGTGTCCGACTCCCTTCTGATGTTCCCCTCTTGCATCTTTCTCTTGGTTAACATCTTTGTTTCTCCGGTCAAGGATCATTATACGTCGTGTCGTAAGTGCCTTTCATGTGTGAGGCCTCGTGGCCCGTTACTTTCATCTAGTATTTCCCATCTTTATTACTCATTATAATGAGTCACCCTTCGGCCATTCAGTCATCCGATACAGTGAACATATTATTCAACGCTAATCCTATCAAGATAAGCGCTTTATTTAAGTTATAAACACTATTTTCACTTTGAATGGTCTTGCCGGTTAGACTGATTAGTCACCGTCACTTTATACCCCGTCATTTGGGTATACCACATTGCCATCCCTGGCCTTATGTGTGTTTATGATCCCCAATCCCGTAGCTTAGGTCATAAAGAAGTCATGTCCCATGACATTTTCTTAATCATGAAATCCTCTCATCATCCTTAGATTTATATGAACATTTCATTTTCAGAATTTGTGTCTTGCACTTGTTAGTGCCAAAACTTGTTCCTTTTTAATCTAAAGTCCTTTTTTCCAATTATTCGTTAATTCCTTACGATCTTTAAATCGTTATTATTAACAAAAATCTTGTTTTAGTTTAAAATTTTCTTTTTATCTCATGTCAATTACTCATATCAGGGAATTGACAACTAATTTTCTTCTCCTTTCAATTTTTATTTTATACGGGGAATCGCACTGTTTCCCACATCTTAACTCAGTTGACCAACATGCCCTTTTTTTCTTTTAAACTTTATTGCGCAGGCTAATTTATAAGCATTACTATCTATTCGTGACATGAATGTCACAGAGGTCTCGTAGACCTTTACCTTTATTTATGACTTCTAAGTCATCATGATCTCGTAGATCACCCTTTACCCTAGTCATTCTTTAAAATATATTTGGTGTCAAAGCACCCCTTTTAAGTTTGAAAATCATTTATTTTCATGTTTGAGATCCATTAACATCGACCGTAGTCCATGACTACGATCGTTTTCCTTCCAAGCAATCTTTCTTCTCTTATAACCCATTATCCGCGCCTATTATTTTGAAATTTACGCTCCCGTTACCCGGTTTGGGCTTACATTTCGTTACATCCCATTTTAAAGAATGTTCACCTATCTTTCTATTATGACTCATTACTCGAGTCTTTAGACTTTTAACCCGCGTTCCCGTTACTCGGTTTGCGCTTATATTCAAAATTATACCCATCAACCGGGTATTTTAACAAAGTCATTATTAATGCAACCATTCCCGTATGCATTAAGACTTTGTTTTGACCCGTTTGGTTGTCTTAGTGAAATCCATCGCTTTTATTCAACCAAGCCTTTATTCTTTATTTAACCTATTTGACTTGTTCATGTGAAATCCATCACTTATGAACAATCAAACTTTATTCTTTATTTGACCCGTTTGGGCTCCCGTTTTAATTTATTCACTTAACTACGTCTTTTCTACATCGGACATAAATGCGCTCATTATAAGAAGTTCATGGTGTCATGTGTTTACTACTTACTTGGCCAGAGTTAGCGATCAACACATGGTACGCATGACCTTATTATAACTATCACATCACTTCCCATGTAAGTAAATTCTCGATGCATGTCATGTTTCTGATTATATTTGGTAAAACCTTTTTTTTAATTGTTATTTAACAATTATTAGCTTTACCCTTTACATTTCAAAACATATAGAATGTTTTCCTTATTATATAACTTTTATGCAACCACATTCGTTGATGTGACCGTTACTTTTTCTCTGTAGGATTCATTTTGAGAATATCTACTTGGATGGTCACTCTTATCCAAGTTTCTATATGACATTAATTCTTTTATTGTTTTGTTATTCACGATTGTGAATAATACATATTTCTACTTAATTTCTCTTGGAAACATCATCTTGGATAGGTACCCTATCCAGATTTTCCAAGTTTCATATTCTGTATGCAACTGTCATTCACTATGTATTTATTACATATTACTATTTGTACTATAAATTGAAGACGTGTACCTGGTAGATACTCGCCCTGATAAACTTTCCTTGTCGTTCGAGCTTTATTCGAGATCATTACTTGATATATGTATTTGGTGAGTATGGTTTACTTGTCATACTTCAAACCATTTCTTCATCCTATCGGTAGATCCTTAGACTCTCGTCATCTTCAGATGCGAGGGTCTTTCAACTAAAACGTTTACAAAAGATTAGTAACATTGACATTAACAAACGCCCGTACTATAATACAAGGCTTTCTACGATACGTGTTAACACACGTAATTTTGTTAACTATACCGGCCTTTTACCAATTTATTTGAGGTAACGTGTGTCCACACAATAACCCTATGTGTTGTTTACAGCACTTTTAACAATTCTAAACTGATAGTATTCGTAATAGCTTACCGGATGTCTCGATCAAGCCTTGAACCGAACACACTTACTCTTTAACCTTGAGCTCTGATTACCAACTTGTAAGACCCTTTCCTTCATAAGTCAAAATTTTATAAAAGTTTCGATATAAATGAGTTTAAACAAATACACATCCTTTTTAAATTACGAGTTTCATAAAACAGCTTAAAATTTAAATCGTTTCAACATATTATCATTGTTTAATTCCATAACGACGAAATTTAATGCGAAAGCTTGAACTTAATCATGTTCGGTTCTTCGTTGAGTTTGATCATCATCCGGTACTTCCAATCGTTACCTATATTTCATAAACCATGAAATACATTAGTTATAAGGGGTTTATAAAGTGTCTAAACGAGTCCGTAAGACAAAACAATTAAAATAAATCATTTTTTCCAGCTCTGGAGCCCGTCGCGGGCCGTGACAGACTGAGCTTAAAGCTTCGCGGGTGGCGAAAGGCCGTGGCGGGATGCGGCGCCAAGGGGCGTTGCCCGCCGTGGGTGGAGAAAGCCACTTATTTCCAGAAAGTTTCGTATTTTGGAGCTACATTCTCCCAACACTACCATTTTCACAAATAAACTCATAACTTCTCCAATTCTCATCTGTTTTTACTTCAAACTTGCTTAGGGTTTGTTCCTAAGCAAGCATACATCTCTATCTTATCTCAATTTCTCGTATTCATACATGGATTGAAATCCATGAGTTCTACCTTCAATCATAATATCACCAAATAGAGATTTTTAACATACCTTGTAACCCTCTAAGACTAGATTATCACTAGTTTATCATCATGTAAGCATTTCTTGAAGGAATTAGCCTTCAATTTGGTAGGATTGGATCAACAAGGGTTTGGCTCTTGCTTGTTCTCCTGATGATCGATCCACACACGCACACACTATGTGTGTTGTGTTTTAGTTTTTGTTTATAAGATATAAGTTTTTCTTTTTTGACAACATTGGTCCCTCAAGTTCAGTTTTGATTAAATAAGGCTACAACTCATTGTTTTATTATTTATTTACATGTTACTAACTAGGTTAATTTGTTCCTAGTTATTTTGTTTACGGGTTCAGTTTTACCACTAACGATATTTTACCCGTTCTTTAATATTAACGTGGTTTGATTACCAAACCCGTTTTTGGGGTGTTACATTATTTGATTCACCACTACACAAATCATCACATGGATGATTCAGAGGGTCATGAATGAAAATGAATAAACAACTAACTAAGACATTATCAAGTAGCCAAGTAAGACCTAACCCGGGTGAACCACCACATATGGAAAGAGTTAACTAAGTGTTGGACACTAGACGAGGTTGTGTTACTTTGAGACTAGAAAGCTACTTGAGTTTGCAAAATAAAACATCAAGTGAGGTGTGGAACAAGTTAGGATAGCCAAAGCTTCCAAGGTTCACACCTGTATCAAACACAAGTCTTGCCATATGAACTATGGGAGACTTGTATGACTTCAACACTTGTAGTTTCTCTTAAACCCTATCAAAACAGAAACTTTAGAGGGTATTTGCACCTCTAAACTTGTAGGAATCAAGCTCTAACAAGTCCCATAACTATAGATGGGTTTAGGAAGGTGTTAGACATGAGATTCATGAAGAAAAGTTGAGTTTTATAAAAGTTAACCATAGATTCATCTAAAACAAAAATTTTAGACCTCAAAATTATGATGTTCCACCTTGGTTTACGATGGTAAACCTGTGGAAACAATCCTAGAGGTGTTCCAAGCTTTGTAGAGGAAGAAATGGTGAAAAAAAGATGAAGAAAAGTGAGTGAAAACTCAATTAGAACACTTAGAATTTTCTTCCTTGCTTGAAGACTTGAGAATTTGGGAGTTTGAGAGAAGATTTGGTGTGTGGAAAATATTTAGAAGGTAGTAAAGGCTTGTATTTATAAGTGGAGATTAGTGTTTGAGAGTTAATGAAGGTGGTTGGGAGTTAATGGAGGTAGTTGGGAGTTAATGAAGTTGGTTGGGAGTTAATTGATGTGGATTTTCATTTTTAGTCCTTACACTTGTGTTGTTGGTTATTTATGCTATAAAGTTGTATGCAAGCATGTTATACGTATGAAATACATATGAATGTGATGCCGAGAAAGTATAATCTCCATGTGTGTCATGGTATTAAGTTAAAATATGTATTTCGCGATTGATTACGCATTATGCATGTAAGATTAAACAAGGTTGATATAAAAATACTTTTTTATTATGATCAAAGTCTCGAGATTACAAGGATTGAAATGAAATAAGAATACAAGTTTCTAAATATAGAGATGTGGATAAAACTTTCTAAATAAGAAAAGTTCCAAAAAGCGAGGTGTTACACTTTGTTGCTGAGCCTTTAAGGTTGGACGACCCCGTGGGTTTTTCTGCACGACTGGCTGTTTGAGATTTGTCTGATTGGGGTTAACCATATCCTTTATCTTTTGAAACATGTTTCTCTTTATCGCTCTCGGCTGCCCCAAAAAATGTTGTTTAAGATTCGCCAGTTCGTTGTCTATGTCGAAGAACTCCTTCTCGCACTCTTCATTTAAAGGTTTCAAATCTAGCTTTTTCCAAAAAGGGTCTATCGACTCTAACGGAATCCTTTGATCTACATTAAAATAAAACAACAAAAAAATAAAATGTTAAAATCATTGCGTGATGAAATGCGCTTATTATAAGATGTGATTGGTCGAAAAATGTATTATGATTTTGTATATACGGTACTAATCAGCATGCGCATGGCAATACACAGCTTGTAAACAAACGGCAGTGCATGTATCGTTAGCTGCTTTTAAGATCTCTATTACTTGAACTTCGTTTGATAACAGGTCTAGGCATGCATGTGAAAGCTTCTTTCGAATGAAATAAAAAAACAGGTTCGTTATGTGGACCCATTGTTCGGCTCCTGCTTGCTTCAATGCTGGCTTTTATTTCAGTGACCTGGTTTTTTCGTTAGCTGCTTTTAAGATCTCTATTACTTGAACTTCGTTTGATAACAGGTCCAAGCATGCATGTGAAACCTTCTTTCATATGAGATCAAAAACAGGTTCGTTATGTGGACCCATTGTCCGGCTCTTTCTTCAAGAGCGCATGTTGACTCTCTACCCTGTTAGTTGTGTGCTGACCGAAGTTCAGATGTTGGTCGGTCCAGTAAGAAACAAACCGGTCTCCATATGGTTCTAATCAGTTTGAGAACAAGTAGTCCATGATCTCTGAAAACAAAGTGAAGTGCAGTCAAGACAAATGAGATAAGTATGATTAATAAGAAGATTACTAGGAAACTTACCGTAGCGGTTTTTGTTTGGAAGTCTTGCGCGTATACGCTCGTACCAATAGTTGTAGTCGAAATAGATCATTGAATTAATCAGCTTGCCCCACTTGTATACGGACTTTTCCCAACCTTCCTGTGTTTTAAAGCTTGGCTTGCAATATTTTGCGATGTTTTGCTGTATGTGCCACCTACAAAGTGAGTGTCTAGCATTCGGAAACACGCTTGCACACGCGTTCATGAGGGCGAGATCTCTGTTCGTTACTATTACACGGTGATCCATAACACCGTCTAGTGAGTCTTTCAACTTCTGTAGCAACCACGTGAAGTTTTCCTCTTTCTCGTTGGCTATGAACGCATGCATTTTGTATGTGGACGTGACACCGATAATCTGAACTAGCGGCATTTTGTACTGCCACAACCTGTTCGACTCCAGGTGGATAAAGAAAACATCCTGTACCCTTTCGTCATTTTCAGATGTTCTATGGAAGAAAAAAAAACCTAACTGTCTTCAACCGGTGGAAAAGTATCTGCATTGGAGTGTCGCCGACTTGCTCAATTCGACCCAATTTGGAATGAGAGTTGTATATGGTGTTTCTTGTTGAGACATTCTAGGGTTTCTGTTCTTTAATGATAGTAAGAATGTCTCGTGGTCTCATATTCTGGTGCGTCAGTTGCTCCAACGTCCTCTCTTCTTCTGGAGTCAGCCTCATTAGGGATGGATAACCCTCTGGATACAGAATAGGTTCGTGGTTATGCTGAGCATGGTCAACCTTTAGATCCCAACACCGTGACCTCTTTCTGTATGTTCCGATCAGTTAGAACTCGCAACTGGTTTTCTTGCTTCCAGTCCGTCTCACCGTGGCTGTTGGCTTGTGGTGGTTGGCGCAATCGCATGTTAGCCAAATTTTTAATGGTTGCCCTCCTGGGGGTTTCTCGTAGATCGTGCGTTTGGTGAGTATGACGTACCCATTTTGGCGTCCGACTTCTCTACACCACTCCACCAATTCATCCATGCTATCGAATTTCTAACGAAACACTTATATGTGAGAAATAATGAATGTATACGACCCTTATAACATTATCCAGGTCGTACACAACGTTTATTATTTTTTTATTCGTTCGTATACTCAATATATGAGCACTGTTTATGTCTTGTATATGGCCCATATACAAGTAACAAATTTTTTTTATTTGTATAGGTGAAATTGAAGAAATCGTACTCAGTATGTGTTCCGAGATTAAGTTTACTTTGCTTTTGCTTCATGATTATTAATTGGTCGTTTGTTTGACTTCAAACGTATAAACAATAATATCAAACATACGACAAACAAACATATAAATAAATGTTATACCTGGTCGGTTTTAAACTCACTAGGTTCCTAGTCACCGTTTGGACCCTCAGACGGTCCACCACTACCGGGAGGAGATTGAAAACTATCAGTAGGAGGGGATTGAAAACCAACGGGCGGCGGTGGATAATATCCATCATAATTACCTGGAAAGGCACCCAAACCCCAAGGATCCCGACTTGCATCAGACGCAAGATTGAGATCAAACGGAACATTCGGATCAAACAAACCCGGATTGTTATTTTGCTTGTTTTGATCACTCTCCTCTCTCCTGATTTGACTCGTTAGCCGAGTCATCCCTAAAACGACATTGATAACGTAATATAATTTGAATACAGAGAAATATAGAAGAAACGAATAGAAGTTGAATGAAAATGAATAAGATTAGTGTCGTTTATATAGACGTTTTTATGGAATATTACATCGTTTCAAAAGATTAACACGTGGATCGAGGAATCTAACGTCGAATCAAATAACTCGCACGAATATCGAGGAATCTAACGTCTAATCGTATGACTGGCACGAGAATCGAGGAATATAAATCGAGTCGGAGATCTTACGTCTATTCAGACAGTTAAAATTTAAAACGAAATTGGAAATTCAAAATATATGGTCCATATAACCTTATACTGCCCGTATAAAGGTGTCGTATACATTATATACGGCTTGTATACACCATGTGAGAATTTTTTTTTTTGACAAAACCATGGTAGTCTTTGTTTTCATTGGTTGACTCGGAGTATTTTTTTATTCGTGTCAGTCGGCTGCCTGGCACACACTCATTTCTCTTGAAAAGTTACAATTTTGCCCAAAATTTAAAATTATAGTTTTTTCATCGTTTTAGTTTTTTTAAGAAAAGTATTGTAGTGTTTTTGTAATTGATTGACTCGATATAATTTTTTTTTATATCGTGTTATGAGTAGTATATAAAAGTAACTGAAACACATACATACATGTTATGAGAGAGAAATATTTGGCTTAGTGACTCGCAACACGGGAAGAGAAAAACTAGTTGTATTACAAAAGTACAAAACCTTCATATTCATTTTTAGTTTTTTTCACTTTTGCATATATAACTCATATTAAGCAAAAATTGATGATAAAAAGGTCAAAAGTACAACAAAAGAATGTCTTCACTCGTAAGGTTCAGGTACCCTTTCCCAACTTCATTTTCAACTTTTCAATATTCATAAGACTATGTATTTTATAATTTTCAAAAACTGAAAACTTAATGAACATAATCCATAAGATTAATTAATTAAGACAATAATAAGTATATCGATCGTATATATGGCCCGACTTATACCCTTAATTACTCCTTTCTAAAATCAAACGATTCTCCATTTGAGAAAGCTAAGCCCTTTTTTTCAACATCAAATTAATCCCTTCATCCTTTTTCTTGTTAAGTACAGTAGTGCTTACAAAAATTAATATGAACCATAAGAATGTTCAAGTCAGAAAGAAATATCCATTGGACTTTGCATCGTTGAGTTTAATGTTATTGAGCATCAACATATGCTAATGTATTTAGATTTGCAATATTTTAAAGATTGTTTTCTTTTACCCTTGATCGTTTTTTACTACAAACTAGTGGGATTCTCTCATGTGATGCGACAAAAATTCATTGTCGGTATTAGTTTAGTTTGGTTCGTTTGGAGAATTCAGTCATTATCAGCTCGGGTCGTTATGATACCGACGCTCGGTATAGAAACTGAAAGAGAAATCCAAAAAATAAAATCGCGATATGCCCAAAATAATATCGACACATGTTTTACATTGATAAAAAACCATAAAAATGAATTCCGGTACCTGTCCCGATAATACTGATGCCGGTATCGATTTGGTTCGTCACAGTACTGAAATCTATATATTTTTACATCAATCGAAAAACATTGACCTTTACTTTTAAATTGACATGGCAAGAATTCAGTCAGTATCCGTAAGGTTCAATAGGCGAGGGGAATTTAGTCAGTGATGGTTCGTTAGGGTATACCAACTGAAATAGAAATCCCAAAAAATAAATCCTAATACGCCCCAAAGGATACTAAAACATGTTTTATATTTTAATCGAGTACCGAATCTGGTAATGCTGATATTGATGTCAGTATTGATTTGGTTCGTTATGGCATGGATATGGTATCAACACCGGTGAAATCTCCCGCATGATGTGGTGGGCATTTGGCATTGCACAAAATATAAAATACAGTTTACTATAGTATCAAACTTAAACATGTAAAAGTTATAAACATAAAGTTTCTAGTTACAAAGTTAACTTACGGTAGTACCACTAATGAAATATTCAGAAATACTGAAACCGACTTGTATTAAAACCAAAAACTATAAAAATGAATACTAGTACCAATGTTTTTTGGGAGGTATATGTTCAGTTACGTTCAGTAAAGATTGTGTGTATTATAAAATAAAAAAAAATTATTTACAATGGTTTCATTACATAAAAGTTGTCTCACGTAACTCAAAAAATATAGCTATGGTATGCCTGAAAGGATATTGACACATGTTTTACATTGACCGAAAACCATAAAAATGAATAGCGATGCTAGTACCGATGTTGTTTGGGTGATATCTCTTCGGTAAAAAGTTAAGACACCAAAAAATATTTTATTTAAAATACAACTTCTGTTTTCAACAAAATTTATGACGGGATGTTAAAAAAATTAAACATAACTGCATATTTTTTTAAGTTAGCAAACACGAGTAATTATTAACGAAAATCAAATCAAATGATAATTAGATATGTTAAATGCGTATATTATTTATAGTATTAGATCTGTAACGGGAAAAAAAAGGAAAAAAAGACAGTTCAATATATGCTCGTTCAATCTATATTTCTAAGCTTGAGTTTGGTTTGCTAGAAAACTTTTCTTGCTAGGCGCCCCCGATTATATTTATTAAATATTTAATTATGTTATTTATATGCATAAATAGTTATATATACATATATATATATATATATATATATATATATATATAGGGTAAGGTTCATGTGAGAACCATCTTTATTGCGAGAACCGCGAGAACCAATGTGAACACAACCTAAAATAGCTAAAAAAACCTAAAAAAAACAAAAAAAAAAACCTAACCCCCACCTCCCCCCCCCCCCAAGCTAAATGCTAAAAACTAAAACCCCCCAAAAAATCTAAAAAAAAACCTAACCCCCCACCCCCCCCCCCCCCCCAAAAAAAAAAAAAAACCTAAACCCCCCTCCCCCACCCCCACCCCCCAAAAACCTAAACCCCCCACCCCCACCCCCAAGCTAAAATGCTAAAAACTAAACCCTAAAAAAACCTAAAAAAAATAAAAAAAAATCTAGATTTTTTTTTAAAATATTTTTTATGTTAAAATCGCTACTTTTAGTAGCCAATTTTTTTTTTTAAATTTGAAAAAAAAAATTGACTACTAAAAGTAGCGATTTTAACATAAAAAATGTTAAAAAAAATATTTTTTTTGTGTTTTTTAGCTATTTTTAGACATTTGTTTTTGTGTTCACATTGGTTCTCGCGGTTCTCGCAATAAGGGGTGGTTCCTAATGGATCTTTGTCCTATATATATATTTTTAGACATTTTTGGTTGTGTTCACATTGGTTCTCGCAATAAGGGGTGGTTCCTAACGAATCTTTGTCCTATATATATATATATATAGGACAAAGATTAGGAACCACCCCTTATTGCGAGAACCGCGAGAACCAATGTGAACACAACCAAAAATGTCTAAAAATAGCTAAAAAAAACACACAATTTTTTTTTAATATTTTTTATAAAAAAATCGCTACTTTTAGTAGCAAAAAAAATTTGTAAAATTTTTTTTTTAATTTTTTTTTGCTACTAAAAGTAGCGATTTTAACATAAAAAATATTAAAAAATTTTTTTTTAGATTTTTTAAGGTTTTTTGGGGGTTTAGTTTTTAGCTTGGGGGGGGGGGGGGGTTAGGTTTTTAGGGGGTGGGGAGTTTAGGTTTTTTTTTTTTTTTTTTTCGGGGGGGGGGGGGGTTAGGTTTTTTTTAGGTTAGGTTTTTTGGGGGTTTTAGTTTTTAGCGTTTAGCTTGGGGGGGTGGGGGGGTTTAGGTTTTTTTTTTTTTTGGGGGGGGGGGTTGGGAGATAGGTTTTTTTAGTTATTTTAGGTTGTGTTCACATTGGTTCTCGCAATAAAGGTGGTTCTCGCATGAACCCTACCCTACCCTATATATATATGTGTGTGTAAGGGTTCCTCTACAAAGTGTTAAATTTTTAAGAAGGCATATGAATTGAAGGTGTGACAATAATTAAAATTAAAGGTAAAAGATATAAAAGTAATTCAAACACGTAGTGTAATATGGGTAAAACACCATGTAACTGTAAAACAAACACCATTCACACTTTGTTCCTATAAAGTAAAACACCATGTACCAGCTATAACTAAAACACCATTTTATGAATAACATCAAAACACCATGTTGTTGGATAAAAAATAAACAAGTTAGATCTGAGATTAATTGTACCATTTTGTAAAAAAAAAAATTAATGTCGAAAAGATGTTAGAAAATAAACAAGTTGTTGGATTTGAGAGAGCGTGATGTGTGTGTTTTTTATTATATGAAATTTCAAGTAAAAACATTGAATACAAACACATCATCATTAACAAAGTTGGATTTAGGAATGACTGCATAATGATTTCATTCAAAATGTTTACAATACAATCAATTGGTACAAAGTGTACTCCCCTCACCAGGTCCACCCCCTCACAGCAAGTTCGTATGCCCTTTAGCTCTTAGGGTTACATTATAATGAATAAAGAGAACTATATATATAAGTGAAGAGAATTGTTGGGGGCGTCACCATGAAAGCAACCCCTAACAGCTCATTAAATGATGTAACTGCTGGATAGTTACACTGTTACAATAAATTACCGCTTCTAGTGGAGGTTAGAGAAAACAACTAGATTCCTTGAAACTGCTGGTAAGAACCAACATTTCTAGGAATCCAAAACTTCTGGTCTTTGACTTGTTGACTTGATCTTCTAGTCTTCAGTATTGACTTTGGTTGACTTGTTGACCAACATTTTGACTATACAACACTTGTGCTTCTGTTCTCTAATTTTTGAAGGCAACACTTTTGTTCTAGTAGTTTGGGCAGTTGTTTTGGGAAGCCTTCAAGAAGGAAACTTCTGGACCAAAGATTATACTTCAACTTATTCCATTAGGCAGGGAAGATGGTTCCCATGGGTTTTGGCTTTCATTATTAACAGATCTTATGTAACCCAACAATCTTCTCCTAGATCTGCTAATGCAAAAATCACACTTATTAGTGCCTGCCTTTTATTCTTTTATTTGAGTTGATGAAGTGTCCTTGAAAAGATTTGTTGTAGTTGTTGTTCTGGACAATTCCTTTATCTTAGTCAAAGTCATCCATCTTGACTTTAGAGAAACGTTCTCTGTCTTCACATCTTTTAATCTAAGAGTAGCTTGTGATTTCTAAGTCTCTGGGTTAGGGAAGATTAGAGGCAACCCTTTGGACCTCTAAAGAAGGAATAGAATTCCTATGCTTCTAAAAGATGTTGCATGTTTTTGTTTTTCAAAGCATTTATAAAAAAATAGGATTTAGATGTTTTAGAGTATGTTGATAAGGTAAAGACCTTTAGAAGGTTATGAAAGATTTTTCTATTTGAGAAACTTTAATTCTTTGAGGAATGCTGCACTTTGAAAAGTGCTGAATGTTTTGTATTTAAGCTTCTAGTTGTTTATCAATCAGTAGTTTTTGGATCTGATTGATTTTTCTAAACTATTTGATCGGTGATGATATGAAGTTTTTTAGGAAGAATAATCATTTCAACCCTTATTTGCCTACCATCTTGATTCTTCTTTGCTACTCTAGCGATTGGTAAGAAGCTTTTAGAAGATATAAGTTGAATTTTCTGGGGTAGAAAGAATACTGACTTTTCTTGAAAGTTTTCCAGATTCTTAAGTCTTTCTTGAAGGTAGGATAAATACATGGTATGACAATTATATTCAATCTCCCCCTTTTTGATATCAACAGATGATTTGGATAGTCTAAATAGTCCCACTACTGGTTGATGATGAGGTGGTTATTTGTGGTTATTTCCTCACCAGTGGTTTGACTTTCCGTGGCTGGAAGTTTTGATAGTGACTAGCAGTTTTAAGAGTTTGAGCTCCTATGTAGGAAGCCGACTGTTGGGTATATTCATGGTTCAGCTAGACTTGGCTAGAGGTATTTTGGTGACCATCTTCTTGGGATTGGAGAGCTCAACTCTCAGCTTAGTTGGAAAGCCAAGTCTCCCATTGTTTACACCTTACCAAAACACAAGCCTTACAACATTGGAGGTTGTGGGCTTGGATGGTTTCAACACTTTGTAGGCTGTTAGTAACCTTTAGTGTAGAAATGTTTGGAGATTATGAACCTCATGTTTGATGGAATAAACCTTAACTCAAGTCCCTCAACATGAAGATTAGTTGGGAACTTGGTTTGGTACATAATAGTCCAAGAAAACAAAGTAGAAAAGAATAAGTATGAAAGTTTTAACAAAACTTAGAAAAATAATCCTAACTTTGGACCTCAAAATGGTGATGTACCAACTTTTTTTACCTTGGTAAACATGTGGTAACACTCCTAGAGGTTGTCCAAGTAGGAGGAAAGCAAGAAACAAGAAGAAAAAGATGAAGAAACAAGCTCAAACTCACTTTTTGGACTTAGAATTTTCTGCCCAAAAGTGAAAGATTTCTTGATGATTTGAAAGAGTTTGGGAGTGATTAAAGAGTGTGGAAAGGTGGTGGAGGCTTGTATTTATAAGTGGGGTGATTTCTTGATGATTTGAAAGAGTTTGGGAGTGACTTGAAAGAGTTTGGGAGGTGGTGGAGGCTTGTATTTGTAAGTGGGGATTAGGGTTTGGGATTTAATGAAGGTGAACATTTCCATTTTTAGTCCTTGAACTTGTATTGTTGGTTATTTTATGCTATAAAGGTGTACACAAGTATGTTATAAGTATGAAATACGCATGAATGTGATTCCAAGAAAATATAATCTTGATGTATGTCTCGGTTTTTAATTAAAACATGTATTTTGATTTTGATTACGTGTTATGCATGTATGATTAACCATGGTTGACATAAAATACGATTTCCATTATGATCAAAGTCTTGAGATTACAAGGATTGAAATGAAATAAGAATATAAGCTTTCTAAAAATAGAAGTACGAAAATACGGAATGTTACACATACCCTCCATATTCTATTCTTCTTCTTCTTCTGGACCACAACAACATTGGTCAGCCATCTAGGGAACTTGACTTCTCTTATCATCTCTGCTCTCAACAATCTTTCAACCTCCTCTTAGATTATCAGGTTTCTTTCAGGGGCGAACTTCCTCCGATTTCGATGTATCGGCCTTATACTGTTATCAACACCGAATTTATGAGTAATAATCTCTTTTTAATACCTATCATGTTTTCATGTTTCCAGTCAAATGTCGAGATTCTTTCTTTCAGGAAACGGACAAGTTCTTGTTCAAGATCCTGAGGGATCTTCATTCCCAAGATCACTTTGATGTCAGGATCCTGAGGATCCAAGGATACTTCTTTGATATCCTGTTCCTTAGCTTCCAGGACATCTTGTGCTCTTTGTTGTATTTCCTATGCCTGCCTTGTTTTTTTTTTTTGGAAGCTTTCATTGATGAAGTATAGCAATCCTTGGCTACTTGCTGGTTGCTCTCTATTTTGACAACTCCCCAAGGGGTAGGAAACTTAACACATTGGTGATAAGTTGAGGGAAGAACCTTCATGTCATCAATCCAAGGCATGCCTAAGACGATATTGTAACATGATAAAGAATCTATAATATAGAATTTTTGAATTGAATTTACTCCCTCCATGTACACATGAAGTTTTATTTCTCCCATGGTATTCTTGACTTCACCATTGAAACCTACTAACACAGCTGACTTAGCAACGATCTCTGACTCAGGAATGTTCATTCTTTTCAAAGCGTCTAGTTGAATGATGTTTACTAAGCTTCCACCATCTACCAGGATCCTGCGTACAACATGGTTAGTAACATATAAAGTAATTACAAGCCCATCATGATGAAGATCCAATACAACATCTCTGTCTTCTTCATTAAAGGATATAGTCTTTTGCTCCATAAATGTTGACATTCTTGTAGGTTTATCTCTCTATTCGGCTTTTGCTTCCTTTGTATGTATTTTAGCCATTGAATAAGAAGAGCCACATATATCAGATCCTCCAGAGATAAAGTTGATTGATTTAGCATCTGGGGGTGGTGATTCTACTCTCTTAACAGACTTTTTCGGATCTGGCCTCTCTCTTTCTTTTGACCCAATGTTCCTTCAAGTATCCTTTGCTGAGGAGATAGCTAATCTCCTTCTTGAGGGCATAACAATCTTCAATTACATGACCGAAGTCTTCATGATAAGTACACCATTTGAATTTGTCTTTCCACTCAGGAGTCTTGTCATTCTTCCTAGCCAAGCGAGCTTTGTCTCCTAGATTCTGTATGGCATACATTAATCTTGAAATGTGAACAGAAAAACAATAATTAGAGAATTTAGGATAATCCTCCTCAGGATCCTCATCATCCACCGCGTTAATCATGTGGTTATTATTTTTGGAATATGCTTTGGACTTATAGGATTTCTGAGAAGAATCCCATTTCTATTTGGGTGGTCATAAATGGTAGGAGGGTTGATCCTTTGCTGGATCTTCCTGTCTTCTTCTAGTCTTATGAACCTTTAGGTTCCTGCAAGGATTCATGACTAAATCTTCATAAAACTGAGAATCCTTTTGGAGACCCATTTTAAAAGCCTGGACTGTTGTAGCAGTGTCAAGGTTTGGGATCTCCAAGGATTCTCGACCAAACTTACTCACGTAATCCCTTAAGGATTCGTCTTGACCCTGTGTGATCCTGTAAAGATCATTGGTTAACCTTTCAAAAGTTATATTGTAAGAAAACTGGTTATTGAACAGGTTAACTAAGTGAGGAAAAGAAGTTATAGAGTATGGAGGAATACTAAGTAGCCATTTCAAGGCTGATCCTGTCAAGGTGGAGCCAAATCCTATGCACAAGCAAGCAACTTTGAGATCTGATGGAATAGGGTTGATCTCCATTTGTCCCCTATACTGGGCCACGTGCTCCTCAGGATTGCTGGTTCCATCATACAACTTCATGTTAGGAGTCTAGAATCTCTTTGGGATCTCCGCACAACATATTAAGGGAGCAAAACTGGAGATCATGTGACTCTCAGGAGAAACCCCTTGTATTGGTTGAACCACTCTTGGTACACTGTAGATCATGTCCCTTAGCTTCTTCAGTTCTCATGTAATCTCTAGATTTACTCATGCGATCTGCACAAAATCGTTAGTATTTAACGAATTATAGTTAGTAAGATTACCAGTGTTTGGATCCTGGTTCAAGGATCATGGGGTAGCTCCTGAATCCCTGTTTGACGTGATTCTGACAGAATGAGCAGGACCAATCGGTGCCAATCCCGATTGCATAGGCATGAAATCTCCTTGGTGAACTTCTGAAGATCGACGTATTGAAGAATAGAGTTCTGGCCTGGAGAGGTGTTGTTAGTTTCGCCGAGTTCCTGGAGTTCTTCAACTACCTCAATTTCTTGAAAAACTGTTAGTTGGTCTCTTGTTGTTTCAACTGGTTTTGCACAAAGCCAAACATCGATAAGATCTCATCATTTGAAGCCATGACAGGTCCTCTAGTGGATTTTCCCAATCCTGAATATACATTCCCTGCAGCAGTAGTGACTTCCCTCTAGTTTCCCAGAGTAGATGGGGGTAGAGGATTGCTGGTTCCAGTTGTTGCAGCAGTTACAGAGGATGTGGTTGATGAGGATTTTTGTTAAGAAGCCATTTTCGAAAATAGTTTTTCAAGAAATTGATTCAAAAGAAATTTTACCAGAAATTTTATGATGAAAAGCACCACTTGCCCCAAGGTAGGCGCCAAACTGCTTTGGTAAAAAACTTGTATCATGAACTTATTAACCAAAATAAGAGAGTGACGTTAGGTAGGGATGAGCTCGGTACTGTCCGGTACCGAAAGAACTGGTACCGAAAATCCCCAAAAGTGGGTACCGGTACCAGTACCGAATATACCTGGTTCGGTACGGTTCGGTACCGGTGCCGGTACCTGTTCGGTACCGGTCCGGTACCGGTGGTATTTAAGGGTAAATACCGGTACCGGACCGGTACCGAAAATGTCAAAAGTCGGTACCGAATCAGTACCGAAAAAGTACCCGGTTCGGTAAATTATGTACCGGTATCGGTTCGGTACCGGTACCAGGTCTGATTTGCTCATCCCTAACGTTAGGTGCTTGTGAAAATGTTATACTTGATATCCAGGATCCTGAGTTTACTTTCAGGATCCTCGATTTTGAAAATAAGTTACGTGTTGATTTTTCTTGATAAAACCTTGGATTTACGACATACAGGTATGAAAATAATGAATAATAAGCAACACAATCGATATGTTACTGGGAAAAAGCCCTTGATCCTTTTTGTGAAGATGATCTCCGGCACAAAAACCCTGGGGGCTGGAAACTACACAGCTCAACTAAGACTAATATAAAAATTAAGTACAAAGAACGTGGCTTGATCGATTGGAACTAAGTGTTACAAATGATAACTTCGTATGCGTGAGTATATCGAGTGTTTGCAACGATTGTGATATGTGTCTAAGTTGATCTGATCATGCCAATTTATAGTACAAGTCCAAAATAAATCCTAACTACTGCTCCGAAATATCCGAATTCTTGAAAGAACCACTCTTTGACCGTTGCCACCCTCCAACGTTATTTCCACACGTTTCTTTTAACTACTTCTTCGATAATTCAGGTGCAAGGTCCCTCCTAGCCGTTATCAAAGAAAATTCCTGCAAAATATTCCTTCAACATAGAAGCAACCGGTTAGTAATAAATATGTTCAGGATCCTAAGTCCTTTCATGATTCTTGCATGATTAAACTACATTAGGATCCTACTGCAGACAGACTGAATTCAGGATCCTGACTATAAAAATTCAACCCCAAACAACCATGTACACCGAGAGTTTGAATTACGCACTTACTCTATCATGTGTTTAATCTAGTTATCAATCCGGTATAGACCCCCAGGGACCTAAAAGAGGGGGGGGGGGGGGAGGAGATAGAGAGATAAATCATGTTTCTTTAAAACTGTTACCACCTTGAATGTAATCCCTAGTCTTCTATTTATAATCCCAAAACCCTAATCTAGGTTAGATTCATACGGGCCCTCTATGTCTATCACATGGGATTTAGGTTTTATGAGGTTTATCATATCCGACAAATTATTTAACAGTTAAATAATCCAGTTTTTTAGATATATTTATCTATAAGATTATTAATTAATTAAATAAATTCTTTGATTTATAAACCTAAATAAATATTATGGACTTGAATTTCATAGAAACACATGGAATTCCCCGGTATGTTGTGACGGTATTTGGCCAGTATCGGTTGAGTTTATTACGGTATTGGTATGGTACGGGCACACCCAACAAATAACTCATGATTTGCCCGAAAGGATATCAACATGTGTTTTACATCCATCATAACTAAAAATATGAAGATTAGTAACAGTTCTGATTATAGCGATGTCGGTGCCGATGTTGTTCGGTAGAAATCGACGTGATAACGATATTGTTGGCAAGGCATCACTTCAATTTGTTACGGTGTTGGTAATGTACTAACACTCATTATATATTATATATAGAAAAGACACTATATTGCGAATACAGCTACATTTTCAATGAAATTTATATTGGAAATAGTAAAGACGAATACTGGTACCACTACCGAACTTGTTGGACAAAAAATTTATCGAAACGTATATAAAAATAAGCAGTAGCAACATTATATTCAAAAATTTAAAAGTATCACATTATATTATGTGAGGTAGTTTTGATAACATGTACGCTTGTGTTTCATTGAATTATACGTTACTACTCACAACTCAATACCGAAAAAAATACATCGAAACGTACACAAAAAATAGGCATTTCGCCACAACATACTCTAAGTGTTATAAAACATCGTATTTTAAAAGTTATATAAGAAAGTAATGTTTGAAATTAGTTTTAATAGTAAAATAACAAAAAGTAGTTATTCAATAATATAAAAGATTTGCTTTTTACTATTACTATTAATATTAATTAAGATTAATATATTAAGATAATATCATATAATAGAACTGTAGAGACAAATATTGGGTAATTTTTTTTAAGAGAGATGGTGTTTTGATCACGGCCTCACGGGTATTGGATTGACATGTTTTCGAACGACAACAAACTCTTTAATCTATTACTAAAACTAAATTACAATTTATATTTTACACAAGAGAGAATGAACACTTATCACTAATTTATGTAACACTTTATTATTGATGGGCCAAAGTCTCTTTTGGATTGCCAATTGGTGTGGGCGATGGACTCCTAGGGGAATCTGGCCACTCTGGGTAAAAGATACAAGCTAGTAGGGCATCTTGCCTCATGTTGTCCCAAAATTAAAAGAGACTGTATCGAGATCATTATTTAATATCGAGAACAAGTGAATGTCAACTATATTCTGGAGTTTGCTTCCTCACACTTTGGTGTATTTGGAAGTGTTATATTGAATCTTATCCGCGGCTTCAGTCACAATACAAAGATTATCACTGGTTTGATTCGGATAAAGCGTATGAGTGTATAGTTAAATTAAATTAAGTTATATTCCCGTTACCAAACAACCCTTGATCGTTACACTCGTTTTATGAAACATAGAAAGGGTCAGCATGGACACGCGGAATTATGAAACACGACGGTATGCCTACGCAACGTGAAAGTTGATTATTATTGAATTAATTACCCTATAACCACCATAGAACTTAAATGTTGGTTGTATCATGATTAATCATTATATATGGTGTTCTTGGGCTTAATTTTACTAAATTAAAAAAATTAGTTTGGCTGAAGAAGTAAAAAAAGGAAAGGAAAGTAGCTGGAGACGGGGTCATTAACTGTTTTTTTGGTCCAAAATCTTGAAAATGTATGATAAAGTGGTCCATCTTACCCTAAATGGGACTCATTTAATTTATCTAGACATGTGGGTTGCCCCACTGCCCCACAACTCTTGTGCTGGACCATTGTGCAATTTGCATGATTCATGAATCTTCCCATGCAACTGTACGCGGGGGGAGGGATCAAAGAATCTAGCATTGATCATTTTTGAAGATATCTTCTTAAAAGTATTGAAATTTGAGTACAAAATATTGAATTTTTGAGTTTGTAATTGATTGACAACGTGTTGTAAATAATGTTAGAGTTGACTAAAAAGACACGTAATACAAAAGCATTGAATTTTACTTGAGCTATAAATTCTATGTAGTGAAATAGAAAATTTGTATTTAATGTAACAAATTTACTCTACATTATAAATATATTTTTCGAATAGGTCGTAACATTATCATATCGTGGCATGTTATTTTAGTTATTTTTTCAATATAACTAATGGCAATAACAATAATAAATTATGCATCAATGTTTAAAACGTCCACCACCAATCACCGTCCAAGAACCCCTCAAAACCTATCGTCACCTCTAGCAGCTTCAAAGACCATTGTCAAATACAACTTGAAAACCCATCTTCAACATCAACCAGCCAGACCCATCATTTTCCCGTCCCATCCACCATCATCATCGACAGATTAACTTGCTTCTAGTTTAACGCAAAACACTGATTAAGGATTTATTAATATTGAACAAACGATTTGATTAAAGTAGACACATTGAACAAACAATTTATCAAGGTAAATATGTGACAGAATAAAGAAAGCATTTAGAAAGTATTGAAATGGACACCTGGATTTTTCTACACTTAAATTCAGTTACAGAAAAATAAACTTACCAGCTTGGTGGAAACAAACAAGATATTGAGTAACATATATACTTTGTTCTGGAACAACTTGTTCTAATACAAACTACAGACAAAGAAAACAATATGAATCCTAGAACAAACAAGGTGTTGAATTCTTGGTTAAAAACTCTCTTACTATGTATGTGAACTGGTGGTTGTGTTCCCCTATTCTCTTGTTTATTGTGATCACTGCTAAGCACACAAATCTCAACATATGAGGTATGTGTTTATAATGATCGTCTTCATACTAGATTAAGGAAATAATATCTTTGACATATTTTGAATATACATTTAGTTTTTGTTATCTTCAATAGTCTTTAGCGAAGGGTTAATTCTTCATAGAATGTTTATCTTCAAGTAACTTGATTTTTTTTTTACGAAAACCGAATCTAATTAGCCGTTGGAATTCTTTAACAAAAGCACTTTACATCAATATCGTAGGTAAGCGAGCAACAAGCTGCGCCGCTACCCCTTTCTGGATAGCAACAACTTGATTTAGTATTTTCTTTATATGTGTTTGATATTTCTTATGTCTCGTTGTCTCATTAATATTTACTTGTCATATACACTTGTTCGACCATTTAGATCACTTTATATGTGTTTGATATTTGTTATGTCTCGTTGTCTCATAAATATATACTTGTCATATACACTTGTTCAACCATTTAGATAATCATCACATGTTTCGTATGCACTGTGTTGATTCTATCTTTCCATCTTTGATCTTCTTTTGATAGAAATCCTTTGATCACATGGATACTAAATCTTCAAGAACACATTGTTAGAAAGATGGAACGTTTGAAATTAATTAACACGGTCGACTTATGACCTGTAAGAGTTATACTGTCGGCAACAAACTAAAACCACTTAACTAGTATAATTAGTAATTACGAACGATGTGCGAAACAGATCATAGTTAAATTTATTATCGTGAATGGGTTTATAGGGGATAGATCATGAAAAAACTAGTTTAAATGAGAAAACAAAAAAACCAACTAAAAAAACACACCAATTTTCTTTTTGAATTTTTTTTATTAAAATTCGCTATATTTAATATATAAAAAAACTATTTTTTTTAAAAAAAAGTTGTACTGCACATGTGCAATAATATGAAAAAGCCTAAGCCACCTAACCTACACCCCACCGACACCCCCCAAAAACCTAAACCCCCCACCCCCACCCCTCCAAAACCTAAATACATCCTCCTACCAAAAGCTTACCCCCCCCCCCCCCCCACCCCAAAAAAATCTAAACCCACCACCACTAAAAAAACCTAAAACTAAACCCTAAACATAAACCCTCAAAAAAACCTAAACCCCCCACCCACACCCCTCAAAAAACCTAACCCCCCCCCCCCCCCCCGCACTCCCCAAAAACCTAACCCCATTCCCCTCACACTCAAAAACCTAATCCTAATACTAAAGCTCCAAAAAAACTAACCATAAAAGCTAAACTAAACTCAAAAGCTAATTTTAAACATATAATGCACATGTGCACTACAAGGTTTTTTTTTTTGAAAATTTTCTTTTATACATTAAAAGTCATGAATTTTTATAAAAAAATGGCCATGTTTTTTAGTTTTCTCATTTATATGTAGTTTTCTCATGATCCTCTCCCCTGTTTTATATTATTAATACTCGTTATTAATAATATAATTGTTTATTTTAATAAATAAACTTATTGCGAGTATTAAATAAGAGACGGGTATATGGATCCAGTGGCGGACTCAAGAATTTTTTCATGGGGGTGCAGAATTTTTTCAAAGATTTTAGGCCCCTAGTTGTATAAAAATATCGGTTCATAGCGGGTCGGGTCGGATCATGTAAGACAAAAGAACATCAAACTAAAATTTATAAATCATCAAAAACACGTCAAACGTCATTACAAAGTATAAACGTATTTAAAATTGTGCCCTACAGGGTTTTTTTTACATATATCCAAAATATCATCTAAAGATACTAAACACGCCATAAGTTCATTACATTCTTACTCATTATTCCTAACACATATAATTTGCTCCATAAGTTCATAAAACAACACTAAACACTTAAACAAAATAAACAATCATGTTCAACCATAGCCCATGACTTTCAATTATATTTTTAAACATTCAAGCCCTAATATTAAATGTTGATTTCTTGTAACTAATCATTTAAACAAACAATATATATATATATATATATATAAATATAAACATTAAACCCTTACACATCTATATTTTTTCATAATCATCACATAAAACAAAATAAATAAATAAATAAATAAACCATACTAGTTCTATATTGGAATTCTAACATAATATGGGTCGGTCCAACCGGAATTTTGGTTTTTCCGGTAAAAAAAGCCACCAGGTCGTGAGCAGTGCCGTCAAGTCGCTGGGAGTTTTTTTGGGGGCGGGATTTGAAAATGGAATAGGTGGATGAGTTTGGGTTATTTTATTTAGTTCAAATTTCTTTAGGTTGGGTTTGGGCTTTTGTTAATAAAAATTGATTGCAGATTGGGCTTTGATTTGATTAAATAATTAAGTGAATAAGTGGTTAATAATTATTATTTTTTTCTAAGTGGGACGGTTGAAATTTTTCAAGGGGTGCGGGTGAAAAATTCCAAGGGGTGCGGTCGGGATTTCAGACGAAAAATAACACTAAAAAATATTTTTTCATGGGGTGCGCCCGCCCACCCTTGGCTTAGGGTGGGTACGCCCCTGTATGGATCTGGTGACCAAGCTACCTAGAACGAAGAAGGGGCACGACACATTATGGGTAATCGTAGACCGACTCACAAAAAGTGCCCACTTTTTACCTATTCGAGAGGCTTACTCATCGGAAAGAATGGCAGAAGTTTATATGAACGAGATAATTTCTCGACACGGGGTGCCCGTGTCAAGCATCTCAGATCGGGATACGAGATTCACCTCTCGTTACTGGAAAAAGTTTCATGAAAATATGGGTACGAAGCTACACATAAGCACTGCCTATCACCCTCAAACCGACGGTCAATCAGAAAGAACCATCCAAACCCTTGTTGATATGTTGAGGGCGTGGCCTTAGACTTTGGGGGAAATTGGGTTGACCATTTACCACTCGTGGAATTCTCTTATAATAATAGTTACCATAGTGGTATCCAAATGGCTCCCTATGAATTACTATACGGAAGGAAGTGTAGGACTCCCGTATGTTGGGGGAAGTAGGACAAAGGGAACTTGCGACTAACGATTTAATAGCAATGACCAACGAAAATATCGATCTTATTAGAGCTCGACTGAAAGCAGTTCAAGATCGGCAAAAAGCCTATGTGGACAAGAGAAGATGTCCTATTGAGTTTCAAGTTGGAGATTATGTTTTACTGAAGGTATCTCCATGGAAGGGCATAATCCGTTTTCGTAAACGGGATAAATTGGGTCCTCGTTATATTGGACCATTTAAGATTGTAGCTCGAGTCGGGAAGGTTGCTTATCGCTTAGAATTGCCGTCTACACTAGACAGGATTCACAATACTTTTCATGTATCACAATTGAGAAAGTGCCTTGCGGATGAAACGGCGTTCGTGTCTCTTGAAGACATTGAATTGGTTGAGGGGTTAAATTATGTCGAAAGAACGATAGCCATTAAAGACGTTAAAGTAAAGAATCTTCGCAATAAAGCCGTTAGACAAGTCTTAGTGCAATGGCAACATCGGAAAGGATCGGAACTTACATGGGAAGCGGAAGATGAAATGCGGAAACACTACCCTTTTCTCTTTGGTACGTAAATAATTAATTTGTTATGTGTTCAGGTTTCGGGGACGAAACCTCTTTTAAGGGGGTAGACTTGTAACACCCCAAAAAGATTATTAGACATATAAATTAAATTAATTAAAAATTTAACTTAGTTAATGGGAAATGTTATAACTACTAGTAATAAAATGAGAAGTGTTTAAATTAAATAAGTGAATAAACTAGAAGGGGCAAAGGTGTAAAATGTCAAAACTGAAATTAACAAAAGAAGGAAAAATTAAAAACACACACAGTGTGTGTGTCTAGGGATCGATCAAGGCAGGGGAGAAAAAGGGTTCAACCCTAGTTGCTAATTCAACCAAATTAGAGGAAAATTTCAAGGATAATCGATTGCATGAACTCAAGTTTCGATCATCTAAGCTCATATAGTGAAGTGGTAAGTCGAATTTCTTGTTTTGAAGGATTGTAGGAAATGGGTTTAACCCAATCATGAAATTTATGTTATGATATGTGTAATTAGAATGTAGGATTTGCACTATAGAACAAGGTTTATGATTGATATTGATTAATTAAAAGACTTGATATATTGACCCATTTTGTATGAATCTTCATGAATGTAGGATGATCAAAATCATAGAAATAATCATGTATAACCTTGAAATCTGATACTTGAACTTGTTTGTGATACTTGGACACTAGATGAATTAATGTAGAATAAAAGGGTCATATGAACTTGTTTGAATTATTGATGAATTACTAGATGAACTAGTAGAATCAAGTGTTAAAATACTTGTATTAAGTGTCCTATTAATGCGAAACCCGCCAAGTGTTCGATAAAATGACTAAGAGAAAAAATATGTGAAATTTATGATAATGTTGTCACATGATAAACTATGTAAATGATGGAATGATACTTGGTTGGGCTAAATAAACGAATGTGTTGATGTAGGCGTAAAAGAAGAAAGCTCAAACGCTAGGAAATCGGAAAGCTCACAAGATCGAGATATGTTGTTTTATGCATACAAACTTTATTTTGTAACTTGTCGTTTTTGTACTAAAATCATAATTATGGTAGTTTGTAGTAGTTATGTAGTAGATAGCATGATCCATCACGAACGGGTCATATGAAATGAAAGTTTATGAATGAAATTGTATTATGATCCGTTCATCTCAGATGAACCGTATATTGGAAAGTTATGTAAGAAAGGAATGAAATTACTCAATCCGTTTTAAACGGGTTGGAGTTGATGTAAGTGCAAAGATGAAAGGAATGTATTCGTTCATGGTGAACGGACCGAATGGAAGTTTATGTTACGAAAGTAATTACCCGTTTCTAACGAGTAAGTAATGAATGGTATGTTTTATCTCTATTTTGAGATAAGTATGTTTTGATCCGTTTCGACGGGTAGTAAATGCAAGAATGATGTGAAGGCATGGAATGGATGAATTGGTTTATTAGATAAAAAGTAATATAGTTTACCGAATTAACTTTACAAGTTTGTTGTTTGATGTAGGTAAATCCTCAACATAATGGCTTGGTGACTTGGAATGAACACACATGAATCACGCACACTTTGCGCTTCCGAAGATGTCTATTTTGTATGGTCCTAGTTTTGGTCGTATGTATTTCCAACATGTGTAAAATTTTTGTCGACTTTGTGTTTTGGCAAAAACTTAGTTAGTTAGTAGACTTTGTATCTAGACAACTTAAACTTGTCCGCTTTTGTTTTAAAAAGGTTGTTTATGAAATAGTCGTAATGTTTAAAAATTTCATGTTTACTAAGTTTTGTTACTTAAAATGTGTGGTCGAAGGTCGTTTTAAGTTGGGGGCGTTTTATTGTTAAAAGCAGGGAATCGCTAATGTTACGAATGGGTCATGCACAATTTTTGTTAAAATTAGTATGTCATTATTATTGTCGAATGTGTAATAAGGGCGTTACAGTTGTCGAACTAATGCATGCATATCCGCCACTTGTCGCGCATGCATGGATCTCCGAGATCTATATAAAGGAAAGTATGGACTTGCCTATATATATATATATATAGAAACGGGTTCGGGAGAAAACGCTCAAAAGTGTGAGAACGTTGAGAATGCATCCTGGCCCAACACGTGTCACGCCGCTTAGAGAAGGGCGGAGGGGCTTTTTTGTACTTTCATATTTCTTTTTTTAAACGCGTGTCCCTTCATCTTTCCATTTTTTTAGCATTTAATAAATATCCGGCGTTTTTATTGTTTTTAGATCAGGATCATAGTAAATATTTTGGCGTTTTAAGTAATGTTTTGGCGTTTTTATTGTTTTTTAGATCAGGATGCAGGTCTTTATTTTTTCTTGATTTTGTTATATCAAGTGTTTTGCCATATAGGATATAGGCCTATAATGTGACAGGCAATTATGGCGTTTTGAAAAGATAAATAAATTTCAATTTTCCATGTAGTGGCTTTTAATATAAATAAATGTTTGACGATATTGATACTGTCTCTTCATTTTACTGTTTTAGCAATTACTGTTTCTTTCAATTTTCATCTGTCAATTAGTGTTGATTTTTCCAGTAATACTTTGTTTGCGTTTTTTGGCGTTTTATATAGCAACATCGTGCTTTGCTAGCATTCGTTCTCACAGTTTTTCACACTATCAGGCATTTTTGGTGTTTGTAGTTTTTGGCGTTTTATACTCAGTTTTTTTTTAAATTAGTAGAGAATTAGATAATAAACAACAGAGAATTAGATAACAAACAATAGAAAATAAAAAAAAATTAAAAATCATAATCTAATTTCTCATCCAAATCATCCCTGTCATCAGCCTCTTCTACTTTAACTTTTTTGGCGTTTTGAACCTGTTTTTGAATACCTTATGTAGATCCTTATTTTCCTACATAACGCCCGTCTTTAGAATATGCTTATTTTTTGTGGCATCCTTTATGGTGGGTGGATATATACTTGTTTGATAGCATGTTGAAGACCAACACCTGCTCTAATGTATTGATCCCTTCATGTCATCAATATATCCATCAAGAACAAAGTGACATGATATCATATCAGTGTCATCAGTCTCTTTTTTTGAATATTTGTCCATCTCATTCAGCAAAAGATTATAGAGATACCCAACTCAGAGAAGAATCCATTCAGTGAAACTTCATTCAGATCAATACTCCATATAGAAGAATCGAGGTTCTACATCTGTGGCTTTCTTAACTATTTTTTTGGCGTTTTTAAAGTGAATGGTTTCTAAGAAATATGGCGTTTGTTTTTGGTTTTGTGATCAGTTGATTGTTCAAAGACGTCTCTCTTATAGGATGTTTTTGGCGCGTAGTTTAGGCGGGATTTTGTTTTATAATAAATGATTTTTGCTGTATTTTTGTTCAGCTTTTTATGAGTTTTTAGGGTCATAGACTTTCCATCTCCCAAGTTTGGCGTTTTTGAATGGCTTTAAGTAGTTTTTGGCGTTTTTTTTCCATTTTCAGCTTTTATTAATACTTCTGCAAACTACTTTCATTATAGTTTGGGAGTTTTTGGCGTTTTTACTGCATTATGGCGTTTCACATGCATTATGACTGGTTGGCGTTTTATAAATATAATGTATTTTTTTTATTCTAAGTTGAAAAATACATAACAAACAACATAAAAAAGAAAATTAAAAAAATAAAAATAGAAACAATTCATCTTCCAAATCTTCACTGTCATCAGTCTCTTTCTTCTTTGAATCATGTTCGCTGGTGGTTTGGCTTAGCCATGCTTGTGTTTTTATGGCCGTTTGGAAAGACAAAATGACATGAGTTTTTTATTTGAATATGTATCTTCAAACAACTCATCAGTGTCATTCGTCTTTTCATGCCATTATAATATTCATCAATAACAAAACACAAAAAATGACATAAGTTTGACACCAGCATCTTTTTGTTTATGATTTGTCCATCTCATGCAGCAAAATGTTATTTGAGTCACAGCACCTCAGGGAAGAATGCATTATCCGAAAATTTGGCGTAGAACAATATTTGAATATAAAAAAAATGATATTTGGCATTTTTGGCGTTTTACTGAGGAAATAGTGTATCTGAAAGAACCGTTGATTTTTTGGAATCTTTTGATGTTTGAGTGTTTTGGCGTTTTCTAAGATGAATGGTATATAGTAGAAAATATGGCGTTTTTTGAGTAGTTGTGTTTGATGTTTTGGGGATTTTGACGTTTGTAAGATGAATGGTATATAGTAGAAAATATGGCGTTTCAGGTTCTGGGGGGTGTGTTTTATGTCTGGGATGTTTTTGTTTATATAGAGATGTGTTTTGGTCCGTAATGGCGTTTTATTCATCAGTATGGCGTTTTGGTATAGAAGTGTAAAGACCTTTTTACCCTTAATGAGGCGCGTTCACGTAATAAAATTGATTTTATTTACGAAAACGCCACCGCGCCAATCTAGTCCATAGACTGTTTTGATCGGACGATCCATAAGCGTTCTCACCGTTCTCACACTTTCTACCGTTTTCTCTAAATCCCGACCCTATATATATAGGTAGAGGATCCTGTACGTTAATCCAGAAGTGTGAGAAGTGTATTATAACACTATATATAACACTATATAACACCATATAAACACCGTATAACACTATGTAACACCATATAAGACTATGTAACACTATATAACAAATATAACACTATATTTTGTCTGATAGCATGTCTATGATAGATGTATAGTGTTATATGGTGTTACATAGTGTTATACGGTGTTTATATGGTGTTATATAGTGTTACATATAGTGTTATAATACACTTCTCACACTTCTGAATTAATGTACACTATCCCTACCATATATATATATATATATATATATATATATATATATATATATATATATATATATATATATATATATATATATATATATATATATATAGGGGATTGTTCAAATGAAAACCACTTTTAATGCGAAAACTCGAAAACTAACTAAAAACGCCAAAAAACACACCAATTTTTTTTACAATTTTTTTATTAAAAATCGCTATTTAAACTATATAAAAAATTTCAAAAAAAAAATTGTAGTACACATGTGTATTATTATACATGTGCACTATAAATTTTTTTTATATAGTTTAAATAGCAAAAATTGTTAAAAAAAACTTGGTATGTTTTTTAGGCTTTTTTTAGTTAGTTTTCGAGTTTTCGCGTTAACTAGTGGTTTTCATTTGAACCTTCCCCTATATAACTAGGGTTCTAGAGTGAACACTAGGTTGAGAGTGAATTGTGTGAACTAATCTAGGCCATTGGATTACATCATCTAGAGATTTTAAACAATTGCAAGATTATAATTATAATGTTGTAACTTCCTTTTAAAATAATTGACATAAGGGTATTTGCGTCTTTTGTAAATTGCATTTATTAAACAATATAATCAAAATCCTTAAAATCTCACTAGTTTCCAGATATACAAGATACACAGTTGTTAGTGTATACACATGTGTACAGTCTCGCTAGTATCGGTTTATACAAGATACGCAGATGTTAGTTTATACACATGTGTACAGTGTCGCTAACTATCAGTTTATACAATATACACAGCTGTTAGTTTATACACATGTGTACAGCCTCGCTAATTATCAGTTTATACAAGATACACAACTGTTAATTTATACACATGTGTACAGACTTTTATACATTTGTGTATTATATTCTGAAATTGTTACATATGTGTATATTAACAACATATAGTATATTATGCATGCACACGAGTAGATTCATATAAAACTATGAAATTAATGAAAACGAAACAAGTCACATGTATGCAACAATAAATAACTTCATCACATATTCAAAAAAAAGTTAATGCCCAAATATAATTACAATTTCATTCTCAGATAAATTTTTCAATATTTATTGAAAATTATAAAAAGTTTAATACAATATATTATGATATCTATATATACGGATAATAAAAGAAAAACAATATTTAAGTTAAAAATAAAACAAAAACTATGAATAAAGAACTGAGTGCTACGAATATTTGGAAATTAAATAATTTATAAACATAATATTTCCCAAAAAAAACATTTGAAAAAAATAATAGTTTTGTCTTTATCATCTTCTTGAGTGATAAGAATACCTGCAATATTTATTAACCAACTTCAACATATGCTGAAGATGTAGAATGATAATTTCGTAATCCATGATGGTCTACCAAAATTTAAAGTCCTTCAATATCTTATAATGAAAATAATGGAGAAATAATTAAAAATGAGAGAGAGAGAGAGAGTTAAGAGATGAGAAAATTAAGAAATTTTAATTAAACATATTTGGCTAATGTCAATCTTACCCTTTTAATCTAAAAAATGATTAAGGGCTAAGATTAGTTCACCCAGTTCACTTTCAAGAAGTTGTTCACTCTTGAACACAATCCTATATATATTATATATATTATAGTGGTATATAGAACCGGTTTAAATGATTTCAATAAAAGAAAAAATATCTTATACAACCGGTTTTAAAGGTTTAAAAAAATAGAATAGAATATTATAGAACCAGTTTAAAAGATTTTTAATAAAATAAAATATCATAAAGTTTTACATGCAACCTATTAATTATTTGAAGCAATCAAATACAAATGAACGAAAAACAAATATATATATTTACATTTTTATAAACAATATATTTATTTTTATGAATATGTTTATATCACTACAAGAATTATATACCATTAGCGGCGACAGACAATACCGGCAACAAGCCAAATGTCGCCGCTATTGGTCGATCCACGTCCCGGTGTCTGAAACCAAAGCCCAGTCATTGATCCTTATCCTGATCCAACGGTTGGGGATTTAACAACCAATAGCGGCGATAAAGATAGGGCATTAACGGCAACACCTTGTCTCCCCTAAAACTCCGTGTCCCACATTAAACCCCAGCCACTCAAATCTTATCACGATCTAACGGCTGGGGGAAGATCAACTCAATAGCGGCGACGAAGAACACCAATAGCGGTGACACCGTGTCGCCGGTAAACCCTAATTCGCTGTAGAACCTAAACAACCGGATTTTCTCCCTCCTTACTCATTCCCCCCCCCCCCAAACTCCTTCCATCTACCGACGGAAAAGCTCAAGTTTGCCCCAAATCGGTTAGTTTAAGTTTGTTTGTTTTTTTTTTGTTAAATTTCTTCTCTATTTTGGTATATACATGTTATAGTCTTTATTTTTTGTGTATTTTTGTGTTTATGGTAGAGAAATCGGATCACCGCCATCACTTACCCGGTCACTACCTCGTCTCCGCGGTCTACATCTACTTGAAACTTGAAATTACGGTTAGTTTTATATGTATTTTTTTTCAAAGTTTAGAAATTGTATAATTTTTTGTTTAGGTATGTAAATGTGTATGTAAGGATGTATGTTTTTATGTAAATGTGTATATGTTAGTAAATGTTTGTGAAAATGTATAATGCAGGTGTATTTGGTGATAATGAGTATATGGAAATCTATGTATTTGTGTATGTAGGTGTATGTAAGCATGTATGTGTGTATGTAAGTCTATGAATGTATGTATGTGTGTATATGTTAGTATGTAGGTGTATGTAAATGATGAACAATTGTGCATGTAAATGTTTGCAATTGGTGAAAAATATTTATGTTAGTATGTATGTTTGTATAAAGTATGCAAATGTGTATGTAAATATGTATAAATTTTGTGGTTTTGGTCCAAATGTGTGTTTGTAAGTATGTATGTGTATGTGTAAGTATGTAAATGTGTCTTTATAAGTATGTATGTGTGATGGTAGTATGTTAATATGTGTGTATAAAGTATGTAAATGTGTGTATGTAAGTATGTATAAAGTATGTGTTAATGTGCATAATTAATGTTTAAGTTTTATGATTTCTATGTTTATGCTTATGTTTATGTTTAAGTTGATAATTTCTATGTTTATGTTTAGGTTTGAGAAAAAAAAAAGATATATTTAAGTTGATAATTTGAATGTTTGTGTTTAGCTTTGAAAACATTTATATTTAAGTTTGACAAATATATATTAGTTAGGAAATACCCCCCTTAAATTAAAATCATTATTTAAAACATAACAAACATAGAAAATACCCGCCATAATTGAAATCATCATTTAAAACAAAAGGAGCTAAGAAAATACTCGCCCGGAATTTAAACCATTATGAAGAACATTACAAATGGAAAACAACCGGTAAACGACGATGATTCTGATAACATATTCGATAACGAAGATGAGGATGATTTTGACGTATGACTTGTTATTTTTAACGTTTTTACGTAACTTAGAAATTTGGCAGATTTTGTTTTTCGGCCGGAAACAGGCTGTATGCAGCTGTATTCAGCTGTCGTACCAAAAAAAATGACTTTTAGCGGCGACACGTGTCGCCGCTATTGATCCTTAACCATTACCGACCAACATTAATATAGGCGACCCTTTAGCGGCGACATATCATCGCTAAAAGTCTAAAGGGCAATAGCGTCGAGGGTGTCATTAGCGGCGACAAAAAGGGCGATAGCGGCCGATCTATACCGACGACTCTTTAGCGGCGACATGTCGCCGCTAAAACCAACAGCTGCGACAAAAAGTGCTTTTAGCGGCGACACATGATGCCGCTAAAGGTACCCGTTCCTTCTAGTGATATGCTTAAATTTCTATGATCAAATTTTTGTTTCTACATACTAATGGACATGTTCCTGTAAGTGAAACCTGAAAAGCAAAACATTTCAATGTAAAGATAAATGGATATCTTGTACACAAATATAAAATATTTACGCTTGTCCATTACTTAAAATACATTGATGGCACTAAATACATTAAAATTTAATTATTACTTAAAATACAAAAATAAACAAATTCTAAATATAACAATAGAAAACTTAACTTCACCATCTTGTAACTAAAAGTACGTATTCATTCCCTTTTTAAGTAAATCCAAAGTAATTTTTTAGCTACACTAACAAATAATAACTATTGGTAGATGGTGAAGTGTTCAAATGAGAAGAAAATTCTTGTAAGAATAAAAAGAAAAAATTTAAATCAATAAAAATAATTAATTTAATATTTATATTTATTGTTATTGTAAGGAGATAGAGATAAGTTTATATAGTTGATTAATTTCTTACATTCCAATAAATTAGCTTAAATACTGTTGGAAGTAGGGGTGTGCGTGGGTCGGTTTTGGTCGGTTTTGACCTAAATCCATAACAATAACCGCGATGTCGGTTAATGGATAACCATAACCATAACCGATCGGTTATGGTGATTATGGTTATTCGGTTTTGTTGGTTTTAGCGGGTCGGTTATGGGCGGTTAACCGTGTACTTAGCTTAGCTAAAAATAGCTTAATTTCTTTTAACATGGAATAAATTGTTATTGCATATTTGTATATATTAGTATATTACATAGTATAAAAAATACATATAATCTATAATATTAAATACCATTTATTATCGAATATTGAACTAAAGTGATTTGATACATTCCATAAATTCAAATAAGCATCCAACCAAAACCACAAAACGATATGAAAAACCTATAAATACTAAAAATCTTCAATAGACAACATCAAATATTAAAAATATGGTGAAATGTCCTAAATCTTACAAAAAATTATTACATGTCGGTTCAGTTCAGTTATGGTGGGTATGGAAAAAATGATAACCATAACCGACCCGCTACTTTCGGTTTTCAAAAAAACCATTAACCGACCCATCGGTTTTATATTTGGTTCGGTTTTTTCGATTCAGTTTTGTCGGTTAATTCGGGTATGGTTCGGTTAATTCGGTGTTTTGCACACCCCTAGTTGGAAGTATTGGTGTAATTTGTCTTAGATTATTTCCTATGGTAGCTAAGTGTAAAATAGGGTTCTATATATATCCTATGTACTGAAACATATCAATCAAGGAAATAAAATCATTCTGTCTTTTTACCTTATACGAATTGACTTGGTATCAGAGCCAAGTGAGGTGTGCAAAATGCAACACATAAATTACATCAACTGTGGCATAAAACTAACCCTTTTTAGTACTAATGTTGGAAAAATGTGTTTTTGTCTTCCTTTTGTATTTTCAGGATTAAATGAGCGCAAATGAATAAAAGAAGCAAAAATGCAGCCAAATCTAACAATAATACAAAAAAAGGAATAAGCGTGGCATGCCCGACCCCCCCGATAGCATCTTGCCAAATAAAAAAAAAGAACGGAAGGCTGAACACGCCCCGTGCTCACTGAGCACGGGGGCATGCCCAAGTGTCTGCAGAAAAAACAAAGCTGCAGAAGCTTCTATCACCCACCACGGGGGTGTGCCCAGCAGACACGGGGCCGTGGTCAACGCAAAAATTCGCAGAATCTAGGCAAATCTTGATAGTACAGATACGCTTCTGCACACGGGGTCATGCCCAGCGGACACGGGGGCGTGGTCAACTAATGCAGACAAACTGCATTTAATGAAGAAAGAGAAGATGGGTGGACACGGGGCCGTATCCGGGCTTCTGTGCAGGCTATAAATAGGGGTGCTTGGCTCACTTGCAAACCATCCCTTGGCAAACCACCTATCTCACACTTCACCCACCCACCACCACCATCACAACCCACATCCACCACCATCATCCATCATCCATCATATTATGTTTGAGTAGTCTCGGGATCCAAGATTGATAGTAAGAGTTCTTGACAATCAAAGGCCATGTTTGCCTAAGTCTCTTACATCACTTGGTGATGACAAGTGTTTAGTGTAATACTTTTTATTTTTAATCTTTTTGCACTTTTTATTTGGTTATGTATTAATGACTTTAATAATTAGTTTCTTATGTTGAAGGTGAGTCTTCCTTATCATTTGTCCGTGGTGTCTTGGCATTATTTTACTGTCTATATAAAATAAAAGATTTTCACCATTCATATCTCCACGGTCTATATGGAGATATGTTGGCTACCTGGTCGGGGGTTAAGGGAATGGTTTGGTAAAAGTCTTGCCTTGTTCAGTGTATAGATCCTGCAATGACCTAGGTCAAGTTTAGTAGGACCTCCTTCAATACCCACTAGTATTGGATGGCGGGGGTCCAAACTCCTTGACCCCCTCATATGTAAACTACTATTAAAACTTTAACCCAGCTATTTAGGATTGTATCCCTACTGACTCAAACTACTTAGCCGAGGGTAACATCACCTTCAAAAGAGGGGCCTACCACATTATGCATTAATAACTTAATTAATTATCTTTCAATAATCCAACCCTTTAGGATTGTATCCTTGCTGACTCAAACTACTGGGTTGAGGGTAACGTCACCTTCAAATAAGGGACCTACTACTATAACTAAGATAATCTCTTAAAAAGTGCAAAAGTGCGAAAATAATCAAAGGTTACACTAAAGGCGAGTCGGATCCAAGTGATTCATCTTTTCTATCTGTTTTTATTTTTATTTTTATTTTTCAGCATTTTTAGTTAGTTTTATTTTTCTTGTTTTAAAAACCTTTTTTCTAAATTTTTTATTTGATTAGACGTTGAGGATAAACCGGTACTAAAAGCTCTTGTGTCCTTGGACGACCTCGGTATCTTACCAACACTATACTACGCTCATGATGGGCGCACTTGCCCATATGTGTGTTTAGTGTTAGTAAATATCGTGTTTTATAAATTTAAAACTTGGCTAAAAGTGTTAAAAGGGCCTAAAATATACATTAAAAACTATACGACACACTTACACGCACATCAAGTTTTTGGCGCCGTTGCCGGGGACACAAGGATTTTAAGAAAGTTAGGAATCAATGGCCTAATCGTTTTTTTTTTTTTTGTTTTTTTTAGGATTTTTCTTAGATTTTCAACTTCTGCAGTACTCAGCACGGGCCATGCCCGCTGAACACGCCCCATGCCCAATCTTTGGTACTGGCAATCCTGTTTTATGTCAGACAGTAGCTGAACACGGGGCTGTGCCCACTCAACACACCCCATGGCCAAGTACCAGTTACTGAAAACAGAACCGTAAGATCCTGACGGTTGGTAATTTCTGACGCAACCATGAGTGATACTGATTTTTTTTACTATCGACCCTCTTATGGTACGTGGTGTCAAATATGTGGTGGCAATCATAAAGATTTAGAATGTTATTTTCTAAATTATAAGCCCCATAGACCCATTGTTTTCCTGTAGCCTTAAGAGGGGCGAAAGTAAAAATAATCCTTATCTCTCCCTCGAATGCTCTCAATCAACCCTTCTAGGAGAAATACTCCTTGACGAATTATTTCAAATGGAAGACCTAATTCGAAATTGGGTAAAGGAACTTGAGATGGATATCATTAATTCATCTCAAGAAGATACCCAAGAAAAATTGTTGAGAACACATTCGAATAAAAACAACTTCGTTGCTCCCGATATCACCTCTAGCTCTGGCGAAGACCTGGGCGATAGTCATCCCTATGCCGATTGTGCCGTGAAGGAATCCCCATCGACTTCATTTTATGCATACATAGACCTGAGCGATTCGGCATACACCTTCTTTAACGAGAGCCCGGGAAAGGGTTGGACTTGTCCACCTACATTTAGCATAGGAATCACCCTCACCGACAACCTCTTGCGTTCTCGTCTAAATCTAGAGCAATTAAGGTATCTCAGGCACTTTGGGGTTGTTCCGTCCAGTAAGGAACCACCCGATCCTGATAAATTCCTTTGAAATAGACGAAACTTCATAAACAACCTCTAGACACGGGGCTGTGTCCAGGTTAGCACACCCCCGTGTCCACCAAAAGATTCTCGTCAGACTTTTTGTCAGAATACGGACAAAATGTGTCAGGATCTTGCCTGCACACGGGGCCGTGTCCAGCCGACACGGGGCCGTGTGCAGCGTGCTGTTGTTTTCTATAAAGGCAGCAAGATTCCTGCACATTTGGACCACTCCAAAGACAAAGATTTGTTGGGATCTTTACACATACCATCCTAGGTATATTCTAAAGAAGGTTCTCAACAACCATCTTGTCTTTTCCACTTTTATCCATTACCTTCTTCTTCAATTTTTCCTTAATACCTCCATTAGAGCTTGAAATCACCATGATTCCAAGCTTTATGATGATGTTTGTTAGATTTTTATTCAAGGAGTCTTGTTAAAAATAAGTTCTACAACAGTGTTTTAAGTTATTTCTACTTAAAATTGCTTTAAAAATCATGAAAATAATTTAAAACTCCAAGATTCCTTGTTCCAAAAATTTGCAGACATCTGAACACGGGGCCGTGCTAAATGAGCACGGGGCCGTGTCCGAGGTACTGTTCCAATAAAATTGAACTCTTTTCGGTCTGTTTTCTCATAATGGCGAGCTGAACTAGCGGAACATCTTCATCGCACTCCAGGAACAACCGACAAGGGAGAAGGTCATCAACGGTTGAAGACCCTCTTGTAAACTACGTTTACGCTTTAAGAGAGGCCATTGATGAGATGACGGGAGTGGAAGAAGCATTGGTCGACCGTATCAATCATTTGACGGTGGAGCTAGAGGGATGTCTTCGGGAGGTCAACCTTTTGCACCAAAGGTTGAACATTCTCGCTTCTCCTCCTTTGGTACCAATCATCACCCAAAGGGCATGGAATGTGGTACCGGAAGTCATCATACCTGCCGATTGGTACACCATACAACCGGAGCCCCCTCGAGACATACTACAAGGGGTTCCAGTTGGTGTCACTCCCCCTCCGCAAGATGTTGAGGAAAATGAGCCCGCCTTCTTCCTCCCAAGAGAAATAGAAGAATGGCTTTAACAACATCGAGGGAATACCCCTCGGTTTGGAGTTCTACAAAGCCTTTAAATACCAGAAAGCTATTTCCAGAATTTTGATTCCTATCATAGAAGTAGAACTCCCTAGGATGATTTTATGTATCACTTGACCTATCTATCTTAGGACTTTTAGTTTTTATTTTTCTGCTTTGTTTTTAAATTTCTAGGACCTATGTAATGTGTTAGTTTTAATGAAATGATGGTTTAATTGAATTGGTGTTTGGATAATGATGTAATGGGTAAAACACACTCGGGATGGTGAAGGATACCAAGGGAAACTTGAACCAACGCCCCATGCACAAAAACAGAGCTTCCCGCAAATTTTTCTTCATTACAGTAAGTTCGGCACGGGCTGTGTCCAGTCAACACGGCCCCGTGCTGAACCATCTGCAGAGGATAGCCCAGTTCAGGTAACTGGACACGGGGCGTGTTCGCTGAACACGCCCCCTTGCCCTGGTTTCTGTTTCTTTTTACTAATTTTTGTTACTGGCAATCTGAACACGGGGCCGTGCCCGGACACCACGTGCCCGTGTCCAGACGCCCAGTAACATAAAAAATTGTTTTTAAACACACTTTTACACATTTAATCAATCTAAAAACTTATTTTTGGGACACATTGAGGACAATGGGTAATTTAAGTGTAGGGGGGATGCTAAAACCTTGAATTTTGCAAGTCCTAATTACAAGCCTTACACAAAACTCCATTGGAACCGCTAAACACCCCAATTTTTTTCAAAATCTTTTCATTTTTTTTACTTGTCTTGGTTTAATTTGGGAATTACAAGTTCTAAAAAGGTTATATTTTTACAAATTTACAACCAATAGCGTCGTCATAAAAAGAACCAACATAAGAAAATTAAGAAACGGCATGACAAATCTAGTTAAAATTTGATTATATATACTTGATCACATAAAAACCCATTCCCACAAAAAGTGAGTTTTGAGCCTTTATTGAGCATAAATACACATCTTTAAACTAAATGCTCATTTTTCGTTTCTTGTGTGAATAGCCGCTTGGTTCTTACGACTCTAGAACTTGCCACGACGATACATTCCCAGTCCTTACCAACTTAAACCCAAGTAAGTAAATGATTGAGGCATTAGGACTAACCTTTTTTCTTTCAACACCATTATTTTTCTTTTTTTACCACCTACCCAAAATCCCTCTAGTTAACCCCTTTGAGCCTAAACCTTTTCATTTCTTAACCCAAATCAAACACCCTTTTTACCCACCAAAACCCTTCATTTTAAACCCTTTATTTTAGTAACAAAGCTTGGTTTTCTTGTGACATCCTTATAAAAAAAATCATAGAAAAGAAAAGAAAAATGAAGTTAGCAATAAACAAACAAAGCTCATCAAAAGAAGGCTTGTTTGAATAATACTTCATTGGAATAAAAAGTCACAAAAACAAAATGTTTTACGAAAACCGGCGCTTTTTACGTCTTTCGACCTTTTCTACTAACCACTAACCCAACCACCTACCTTTAACCCAAGCCTAACCCTTCCCCCAAAAGTCCTCTTGATATTTACAAAGGTTTATAGTTAAAAAGGAGGAGGATTGATTGCTTGGCAAGCTTATGGTAGGAGTAAGTTCCATGCCGCTCTCAAGTGTTTCACAAAAATACACCTTCGGCCGAGTGTTGAGTGATACCCCCCGTGAGGTATGTGAACTTGTATATAAATGGAATTTTAAAGACGCATGTTATGCCCTAATAAGTAATTTATCTTATGCAATGTTCTAAATAAATCATGACGAATAGGATTGTAAATAAAATAAAAATAAAACCTAATAAAGAATCTTGGAATCCCGACTCTCTATGACAAGCCCATAAACCTTCTCTTCTACCCGTTCCATTTGGGAGTGTAAAGCCACATTATAAAGAGTTTTGCGTGAGGACAAGCAAAAATTCAAATGTGGGGGTATTTGATGTGTGCAAAATGCAACATATAAATGTGGCATAAAACTAACCCTTTTTAGTACTAATGTTGGAAAAAAGTGTGTTTTTGTCTTCCTTTTGTATTTTCAGGATTAAATGAGCGCAAATGAACAAAAGAAGCAAAAATGCAGCCAAATCTAACAATAATACAAAAAAGGAATAAACATGGCATGCCCGACCCCCTGACAGCATCTTCCCAAGCAAAAACAAGAGAACAGAAGGCTGAACACGCCCCGTGCTCACTGAGCACGGGGGCGTGCCCGAGTGTCTGCAGAAAAGACAAAGCTGTAGAAGCTTCTATCACCCACCACGGGGGCGTGCCCAGCGGACACGGGGCCGTGGTCAATGCAAAGATTCGCAGAATCTAGGCAAATCTTGATAGTACAGATACGCTTATGCACACGGGGTCGTGCCCAGCGGACACAAGGGGCATGGTCAACTAATGCAGACAAACTAGATTTAATGAAGAAAGAGAAGATGGGTGGACACGGGGCCGTGCCCAATGGACACGGGGCCGTGTCCGGGCTCCTGTGCAGGCTATAAATAGGGGTGCTTGGCTCACTTGCAAACCATCCCTTGGCAAACCACCTATCTCACACTTCACCCACCCACCACCACCATCACAACCCACATCCACCACCATCATCGATCATCCATCATCCATCATAGAGTGTGTGAGTAGTCTCGGGATCCAAGATTGATAGTAAGAGTTCTTGACAATCAAAGGCCATGTTTGCCTAAGTCTCTTACATCACTTGGTGAAGACAAGTGTTTAGTGTAATACTTTTTATTTTTAATCTTTTTGCACTTTTTATTTGGTTATGTATTAATGACTTTAATAACTAGTTTCTTATGTTGAAAGTGAGTCTTCCTTATCATTTGTCCGTGGTATCTTGACATTATTTTACTGTCTATATAAAATAAAAGATTTTCACCATTCATATCTCCACGGTCTATATGGAGATATGTTGGCTACCCGGTCGGGGGTTAAGGGAATGGTTTGGTAAGAGTCTTGCCTTGTTCAGTGTATAGATCCTGCAAGGACCTGGGTCAAGTTTAGTAGGACCTCCTTCAATATCCACTAGTATTGGATGGCGGGGGTCCGAACTCCTTGAGCCCCTCATATGTAAACTACTATTAAAACTTTAACCTGGCTATTTAGGATTATATCCCTGCTGACTCAAACTACTTAGCCGAGGGTAACGTCACCTTCAAAAGAGGGGCCTACCACATTATGCATTAATAACTTAATTAATTATCTTCAATAATCCAACCCTTTAGGATTGTATCCTTGCTGACTCAAACTACTGGGTTGAGGGTAACGTCACCTTCAAAAGAGGGGCCTACTACTATAACTAAGATAATCTCTTAAAAAGTGCAAAAGTGCGAAAATAATCAAAGGTTACACTAAAGGCGAGTCGGATCCAAGTGATTCATCTTGTCTATCTGTTTTTTTTTTCCCGGCATTTTTAGTTAGTTTTATTTTTCTTGTTTTAAAAACCTTTTTTCTAAATTATTGATTTGATTAGACGTTGAAGATAAACCGGTACTAAAAGCTCTTGTGTCCTTGGACGACCTCGGTATCTTACCAAAACTATACTACGCTCATGATGGGTGCACTTGCCCATATGTGTGTTTAGTGTTAGTAAATATCGTGTTTTATAAATTTAAAACTTGGCTAAAAGTGTTAAAAGGGCTTAAAATATACACTAAAAACTATACGACACTTACACGCATCACCAAGCAATTCAGAAACCCTAGCAGCTGCTGTCGCATAAATCAATTTCTTCAACCAATCGCAATTCGATTAACCCTATCCTGCATCTGCTGATCATGGCTATGATTTCTGCCTTCGCATCTGCAGACAAAGTCGCCCATAATTCTCACAAGTTTGCTTTCACATTGTCACCCACCAATTACGGATATTGGAAGGCAATGATCCAGCCTTTTCTGATAACCAACAACCTATTTGGGTATGTCGATGACACGATTCAGTGTCCCTCAACAAAAACTCCAACAACCAACTCTACACCTGCTGTTGACAATCCCAACTATCTTAACTAGATTTCTAACGATGCACATGTTAGAATGATAATCACATCAACCGTCTCAGAAGCAACATTTCAACACGTTCAAGGTACAACATCCAGGGATCTATGGCTGTCATTGGAACGAGCATATGACCGAATACCTCATCCACAGAATACACGCTGAAAACTAAGCTTTTAAGAATCGAGATGAAGGGGGACAAGACTGCAATTGCCTATCTTACACGTGCTCAAGAGTATGCCACCGCTCTAGCCAACATCAGAGAGCCAGTCAAAGATAAAGATCTGGTTATGCTAACCATCTCAGGTCTCAGAGAAGAATATAATGGTCTAAAATCGAACCTTCTTGCTCGTTCACCCCTATTGCATTCAGCAAACTCCATGGGCTGTTCAGTGATCATGATTTCATGATCCACAAAACTGCCTCAACACACGCAGCCACTCCCGAAGCCTTTGTTGCATCTTCTGGGGATTCTCTTTTGAAGCCGAATGCCATATAACAGTCCCAGCTTGCTGCCCTGCAGCAATTAGCCTCGCAACTCGGGTACCAGTTAAACCCGTTGGCTGCCCCACAGCCAAATTCATCTCAGCCCCAACCTCAAGCCTTTTATGCTACTCGACCATCCAATAATTATCGAGGCAGACGTGGCAATTCCTGAGGGAACTCGAGAGGTTCTTTTAACCGTGGCCGGGATGATTATCGTGCAAATAACAACACTGCCATGAACAGCTCCCGGTTTGCATGGGCTTCCACGCAAAACACTGTTTTTCGCCATTGCAATCGGTGTGGTATTGGCCATATTCCCTCACAATGACCATCCCAATCCACACCCCGTCCCTCCACACAGGCCAATTATGTGAATTTCTCTGAAACAGGCTCCACATCAGCAGCAACCTGGTACCCGGACACTAGATCCAACAACCACGTCGCACCAGACTTGTCAAGCCTAGACAGCTCTGATACCAAGTCAATTCGTATAAGGTAAAAAGACAGAATGATTTTATCAACGACTCTTTACATGTTGGAAACGGTAAGGCTCTTCCTATATTTCATATCGGCTCTTCCAAAATCTTTTCTCCAAACAAAACGTTTAATCTTTCAAACATTCTTCATGTCCCTACTATTAAAAAGAACCTGTTATCTGTCCAACAATTCTGTCATGACATTGACTTTTTCTTTGAATTTCACTCTTCCTTTTTAATGTGAAGGACGAGTCTACATGCACTACCCTACTCATCGGCCCAAGTAATGATGGTCCCTATTCCATTCGTCTTCTACAACTCAAGTCCATTTCCAAGATTGCATTCACAGCCGTTCAAGCACCGTCCACCATTTGGCATCAAAGATTAGGCCAACCACATCAAAGAGTTTTTAATTCCATTTTGTCTACTTGTTCTTTACCTTTTTCCAATAAATTTGTTCCCTCATTATGCACTGCTTATCAATAAGTCTTGCAAACTATCATTACATGATTCCAATTTTCGTAGTACTAATATTCTAGACTTAATCTATTGTGATGTCTAGGGGCCTACCCCACAATTATCTTTTGATGGTTTTAGATTTTTCATATTGTGTGTTGATCATCATTCACGGTATATGTGGTTCTTTCCTTTGGCACAAAAATCTGACGTCTACACAACATTTAAATCCTTTGTAACTATGGTTGAACGTCAACTCAATTCAAAAATTAAATGTGTACAAACCAATTGGGGTGGGGAATTTCACAATTTAGTTCCCTTTTTCTCATCACTTGGGATCATTCATCGACGTTCGTGCCCACACACCAGTGAACAAAATGGTGTCGTTGAGCGTCGTTACAGACACGTCGTTGAAACCGGACTTGCGCTTCTTGCTCATTCGAATGTTCCAAAATGTTTTTGGTCCTTTGGATTTGAGACGACGGTTTAGCTCCTTAACCGTATGCCATCATATGTCTCTTCCAACAAATCCTCATTCCAAGTCATATTCAAACGGCGTCCTGATTACACCTTCTTACATGTCTTCGGTTGCCAATGTTTTCCATACCTACGTCCCTACCATAACCACAAAATGGATTTCTCCTCTACTCCGTGCCTTTTCCTTGGCTATAGTCCACTTCACAATGGATATCGGTGTTTAGATTTGGCAACCGAGGGGGTCTACATAGCCCGACATGTCCGATTTAATGAGGAGTTCTTCCCTTTTCAACCTACTCAATCATTGCCCACAGCCCCCTCTCCTAACCCCTATGTATCCACCGTTCCTTTGTCAACATCCTTCCCTATTCTAGATTCTGCCACAAACACCCCCATAGAATCCACTTTTGAACCACACGCTGACCCACCAATACCAAATCAGTCCCCATCCGCTCCTGCCAGCCCTGTAAACACCCCTCCCTCTGACCCGTAAACACCAAATTAGCCCCCATCTGTAACTGATAGCCCTTAAAACACCCCTCCATCCAGCCCTCCGCTTTCACCTATCACACCAGAAATGGAGCCATCACCATTAGCACCGCCCCCACCACCACAACAACGCCCAAGGCCATCTAACCTCCGGCCAAACCCCAAACAAACCTCTCGCTACAGTCCTGCATCTTATACCACCACCACCTCTCCTTCATCTGTTATTGAGCCCACTACATTTACCGTTGCCAACAAGTCTCCCGAGTGGCGCCACGCTATGGCTGAGGAGTTTAATGCGCTTGTCAAGAATGGAACTTGGACGCTGGTACCTCCCATTCAGAACACTAATATCATAGACACAAAATGGGTGTACAGGTTAAAAACGGATCAAAATGGAAAAATCACCCATCACAAAGCCCGGCTAGTGGCCAAGGGGTTCAAACAACAACCCGGAGTTGATTTTCATGAAACCTTTAGTCCGGTTATTAAAGCCACCACTATTCGGGTCCTTCTATCTCTTGCTATCACTAAAGGCTGGTCTTTACGACAATTGGACATCCAAAACGCCTTTCTTCATGGTGACTTAAAAGAAACCGTATACATCCGTCAACCATAGGGCTTTGTTGATCCACAAAAGCCCAATTATATCTGAAGGCTCCATAAATCTCTCTATGGCCTAAAACAGGCCCCGAGAGCTTGGTTTAATCGCCTCTCTATTGCTCTACAACAGCTCGGCTTCCATGGCTCAAAAACCGTCCCATCATTATTTATTTTTCATAGCCGGGGCATCCTGATCTATGTCCTAGTCTATGTTGATGACATTATAATCACGGGAAATAACAATGAAGTGATTACCAAAGTCATACAACAACTTGGTGCAATTTTTGTTGTCAAAGACCTCGGCAATCTCACCTACTTTCTTGGCATTGAAATTGTCCCTAACGGCAATGATGTTTTACTTTCACAAAGGAAGTACATCATGGAATTACTTCACAGATCCGGTATGATAGATTGCAAACCCATGGCTTCTCCCATGAGTACTTCTCAGATTTTATGCCTCAATGACATCCCTTTACTTGCTGATCCAGTTGTGTATCGTCAAACTGTTGGTGCTCTCTAATACGTGACTATATCTAGACCAGATATCGCTTTTGCTGTTAATAAGGTATGTCAGTTTATGCATGCCCCAATGGAAAACCACTGGTCTGCGGTCAAAAGAATTTTGTGGTATTTGCAAGGCACACCAGATTTTGGACTCTACATTCGGCATAACTCAGAGTCCCATTTGCAAGCTTTCACAGATGCTTCCTGGAAAAACAATGTTTCCTTATTTCAAGCATACTCCGATTCAGATTGGGTCGGTGACCCAGACGATCGTTGACATGCCATCTACTTAGGCTCTAATCTTATATCTTGGACCGCACGAAAACAACGTACCGTTTCTCGATCATCCACTGAATCAGAGTACAAAGCCCTTGCCGATACTGTAGCAGAACTGACCTGGCTGGAAGCTCTCCTGACTGAACTTGGCATCTCCACAAAAATTGCTCCTACACTTTGGTGTGATAATTTAGGTCCCCAAGAGACTTTAGGGTTTAGGGGTTAAGATTTAGGGTTTAGGGTTAAGAGATCCTAGTTAGGGTTCGACGAGCCGGTTCTAACACCGCTGGAATGAGTCCAATCAGAGTTCGTTTGAATCTGTTTCCCACTGTTTCCCACTTTTTTAGTGTTCCCTAATGAAACTCACACTATATATATATATATATATATATATATATATATATATAGAGAGAGAGAGAGAGAGAGTGTGTGTGTGTGTGTGTGCGTGTGTGTAGGGTTCCTCTATAAAGTGTAAGAAGTGATCATAGTTATTATATTAGGGTAATTGATGGATAAGATTAAATGAATGGTAAAATTGTAGCATTTGTTTTAATCAAGTTCATTGATTTCTTAGATTAAGGGTATAAAGGTAAATTTAGTACGCCTTAAATTTAGGAACCCACTTACATTAGATTAGGGTAATTTCTGGATAAGTAAATCGTATAAATCGTTTTGAAAACCGTTTGCAAGGAAAGTATTATTCGTGAATGACCAAATCAAAGTTTAGCTAGGACAATGATCAATGAGACTATGTGAGCTTATAACCAAACCATGACTAAGAACAGTGGCGGAACTAGAACATTAACTCAGGGGTATCCCAAATTTTTTTTTACCATGCAATCTTACAATATTAAAAAAAAGGGTTAACTTTGTATAATAGTAACCAAGTTTCAAGAGTGTTCTAATTAGGTCACTCATAATTGTTTTTGTTCTAATTAGGTCATTCAAATTTCATTTGATGTTTCAATCCTAGATATTTTACCTAAATAGAAGGCCATCCATCCTACAATGCATTTAGTTAGGTTTTTTATTTAAAAAATTTGTTGACATGGCACATAAATGCCAAATGAATTAGAAAAAAAAATGAGAAATAGGTTTAAAAAAAATTTTTAAAATTGTGGAAAAGTTAACAAAATGCGAATTTTTAAAACAATTGTAGAAAAGTTAAAAAAAATGCGAAAACATTAAAAAATGTGATTTACCCTATTTTTAATAAATAAATTAATAAAACCGCCTAAATCATTTCGTTTAAATTACTAAAAACTCTGAAAGTTTTATTAAAAAATTAAAATGGGCCAAAAATTCAATTGCTTTTTACCAAACCCTTCATAATACTAATAATACAAATTCATGGAACATCACTTTAGAAATAAGGATATGGTGGGCATAGTACCTATTTGTTTGTTTTACGATTTGTAATATTTGATCGTTTTGGGTTTTGATTTATTGTATTTCTTTTATTTGATTCCATGTCATCATGTTTAAAAAAAAATGTTAAATAAATGCCATGTAGGACTATGACCTGCTATTCAGGTAAAATATCTAGCATTAGAACACCAAAATAAAGTAGAATGATCTAATTGGAACAATAAATTTTATTAGTGACTTAATTGAAACACTCATAAAACTTCATTACTATTCTGTGGCATATTCCCTAAAAAACAACAATAAATAAATAAAGTAAAAAATTATTTTCGACCGCACAAACCTTAGCATTGTTCAAAAATTCTAGGCCGATTCGATTGCGTAAATCCGTCTTGACAAGCTTCAATTTCGAAAAAAAAATTAGTTATTTGGTTATTTGGGCTAATCTAATGTGCTATTATTTAGTTATTTGGGCTTATTATTTGGGTTTGTATCATCATCACCAACTGGGTTTATTATTGGTTTGTAAAAAAATGTTTGAGGGGTGTCATCGTAGCTATTTGGAGTTGTCCTTAGTATAAAAATCGAAAAAAAATAATTTACACTACCGGAAAAAAGTTAAGTCGTGGCCCGTGCTACGCCTGGACCTTCTTTAGGTCCGCCCCTGATTAAGAATGCATCATCTCATCCTATGGTATCCAATACAATATAATCGTTTTCGGATATTTCGAACACCCTTTGTCTTAACCAGCTTAGCGCTACTAACCAAAGGCCTGGGTGTTAACCCAATAGCAGTATTTTCGATATTCAATGGCTAAATCCATAACTAATGGTTATAGTTCATTAAAAACGAGGGCTTTCCTGAGCTCCCGAACAATCGATAATCGTAAATAACTCATATTCAGAGGCTCAACTAATAACTATAATGCAATTGTAAATCATTTGTACCAAATCGTATGTCGTTCCCCCAAATTTAGTTAAAAAGTAAAAAAAGGGTCTTGACTACTCACCTTGTAGTTCATGCATAAATGCTAGCGACACAAAGCATAGACAAAAAAAAGTACGACCTACAACGCCCTAACACATATAGAACACCTTAAGGTCTATATCGTATGTATATCTTGCAAGAGCACTCGCTAGACTCGATGAATGTTATTAATTTAACAAAAATGTTTGATTCAACGACCCGTTGGTGATCATTGGGTATATATTTTATTAAATATATATATTTAAGTATATTACACGTGTTACACATGATCATATGTAATTCTGTGAGTGCTACGCAGGAGTCGGTTCTAGATGAACGTGGTGCGAATCGATCAATAACGAGGTGCGGAATCCCTCGGCATCTTCAGAGAATCATCAACAACGATATCCATGATTAACTTGTCCAATTTCATTAAGAGAATATGAAAGTACAACAGATCCGAATGCAAACTGGACAGAGCTTCGCTATGACAAAATGGCAAAAGGTTCTAGACAAATGACCCTACTCCACTATTTATAGGCAAACCAGGGAGGGGAAGGTGTCATCCGATCGGATGGCCATCCGTCCGGATGACACAAGTCATCCGTTCGGATCACTTTTGACAGTTTAACGTTTCGTTACCTGTTTTGTCTAGATACAAAATACATACATATACAAATGTACAATCACACATACAGGACAAAATACATAGACTCGATACAGACGGAAGCTACAGACATAATGCACTAACAATAGCAATTGGTGGCACAAAATCTCGTATAAATAACGCACATTTCTGATCAGGTCAAAATAAAGCACAGGTCCTTCCTCATTCTCACAAATCAGTTATTCTTCACCCCTACACCCCCAAAAAAATAACTAAATTCACTTAGACATGCACATAAGACGAAGAAATGGTTTTTGCTTGGCGCCTTGGTGGTATACTGAAAGGAAATTCTACTTGTTGATGAACAACATAAGCAAAAGAATCTTGCACTCTACCAAAATTGTGCTAGTAATTTGTCTTGGACCAATCTTGAGGAGGTTGCACCAGATCGAAAGACCATGGGGAAGTGACGGTGAAGAAACTGAAAAGCTGTTTCAAGTTCTTAACAAACGGTATAGAGAAGTAGCCAGGGTTACCACTTAGGAATTCTTGTTGGAAGAATTCAAGGTGCTGGTAACCGCGACCAATGGGACTGTTGAAGAACACGATCTTGATTTCATGTCTTTTTTTAGATGATCTTGGTTTTCTGAAAGAGTTGTCTGACCTTCTGCTGATCAACCAACCTGAAGCACAATTTAGAGTACATATTGAGAAGCTTGTGAAGGCTCAGGATCAGGCTGAACTGTAGTCACATGCTCCAAATATGGAAGAATTTGAAGATGAGGATGATGATCTACCAAAGGGAAGCATCGGGGTAGAATATGAAGAAAATACAGATTTTAGTGTTTCTCCATGATGGTAGTAGTGGTGGTGAAAAATTAAGTTTTATAATCCTTGTTTGTGGATCCTTTTTATTTTTTCTATGGTTTAAATATTTTAAAGTGGTAGTGGTCGTGGTGGTTGTAAATGGAAAGATAATTATTTTGATAATATAATATAGTTTTTGATATTTCCCTTCCTATTTCTATTGTTCAAATATATATGTTCAACAAGTTATTAATTTATTAAATTTTATGATCCTTGTTTATGGATTTTTTTATTTTTTTTTCTGTGGTTTTAATATTTTAAAGTGGTTGTTGTGGTGGTTGTAAATGGAAAGTTAATTATTTTGATAATATAATATAGTATTTTGATATTTCTCTTCCTATTTCTGTTGTTCAAATATATATGTTTAACAAGTCCTTAATTCATTATCCATGATCATGCATATATATATTAATTATTTGCACTGCCATTTATAGATTGATAACCTTTTAATTTGGTATGTCTGATTTAGATCTAATGGTTGATATTTGTAATTGGTTGATGTTTGTATCGACTAAATAATGATTGTATTCAATTGTTATTTTTTTGTTATTGATGTGTGTATGGTGTTATGTTACTGTTATATTGTAACACCCTAAAATCTGATTTGGTAATCAAACCACGTTAAAAATAATGAACGGGTAAAATACCGTTAGTGGTAAAATTAACCCGGTAAATATTAAGATTTAATTAAATAATCTTATATTAATAAAAAAAGAATAAACGCTTTGAGAAAACAAAGTTTATAAGAAGCCCGAGTTAACGGGAGTTAAAATGAAACGGGTTATGACTTCCCCGAACCCACTAGGTAACTAGGAATATTAATCTAGTTAGTTATGTGTTTTTAGAATAATAAAGAAAACTTGACTAAGCTAACATTCTTTTATAAATATGAATTAGAGGGACTAAAATGGTCAAGTTTGAAAGTGAAATTATTAATAATGAAAATTGGCTCAAAAACACACACTTTGTGTGTGTTTTGGTCGACAAAAAACACAGAGACAAGAAGGAGTTTCTTTTCAAACCCTAAACCCATCAAAATTGCTCAAAATCAAAGGGGAAATCAAGCTAAGAATTGGGGCTTTAACTAAATTTGTGTTCACCTAAGCTAGGAGATCACAAGGTATGTCAAATTTTGTAATTTGGTAATGTTTTGAATTTATGATGAACACCAAAATCGAAATTTCTGTGATGAATATTGTATATATGAGTGATATTGGGTTGAATCTATGTCTAGGAACAAACCCTAGATGCAAACTTGTAGAATTATGCTATAAACTAGTAATTAGTCAATTAATCAAGTATGAGCCAAGTGGGTTTTGACTAAATAGTAAAGATGATGATATGCATGTGCTTAGAATCATCATATTTGATAGTTGGAGCAAAATACTAGAACAATTTATAAGTTCGAGTGAATGCTCATAGGTGACTTGAAATGGGTTTTGTATATTATGATGAAATTAGTGATTTTGTTCATATAAATAGGTGTTTGGAATCATGATGTCTACTAATTAATATGTAGAACTTGATTATATTAGATGTTCGGATGAATGTCTAATGCTATGATGAAACGAGTTTTACATATAGATAGAAACCTTTAGTTCTTGCTTAACAAATGAATAATTAGCTTTGATAATCGAGAGCTAAGTTAAATTTGTGTTAATAATAACATGAACTTAGACTTGAAAAGTAGTTAAAATGGTGGCGTAAGAATAATGCCAATCGGATACTTGACAAAGTGCTTAAATGAATTGTCGAGTTTTATAGTATAATCACTTATGCTAATGGGCAGTCAAACTGACCAAAATAAAATCAAATGGTAAATTTTGATGTAAAATCCATAAGATGGAATGGTCATAATTAATGATGACTAATCTAACCGTCTTACGAATTATGATGATAGTTTGACGCTTGACAAGCTAGGTGGAAGCTTGGAAAGGAAGCGGGTTAAACGAATTAACTGTGAAGGAAAAGCGTGTTGGAAAAGCGTGTTTCGGATGCAAGGTAAGTAAGAGCTTACACCCTTTTTATAGTATACATCAGTTGTGTGTATTGAAAATGAATAAAGAAAAATTAGTAATAGAATTATAATGTTCCGACGTAAATAATATGAGTCGGAACATGTGAAAATGGTGAGAAACCATAAAAAAATGGAAAAAGGGTAAATTGGTAAATTAGTCATGTAATGATGAACTAATAAGGAATTTTGAAAAATTATGTTATGGTGTAAACCGGAATGGGTAAAAGGGCGAGATGGTAACTAGACATCATCTCATAATGGAAAGTGGTCGTTCGGACTAAACGGGTCAAATGGCATTGGTAAAATCATTTGACAATATTAATTGATGATCGCTTGTTGAGTTTTGTGATTACAGGAAATATCATACGGTTCGCGTTGGTATTAATTAGAAATTAATAGTGAAAGATAATTAAACGGGTCAATTCTAGGACTCGAGCCAGGTACGCATATTTAGAATTATTGTTAAAAGCGATATTTTTGGTCAAATATTAGCGAAAGTCCTTCGTCGTAAAATGAAGGACTAAAATTGACCAAAAAGCCCTTAATGGGTGAATTGGGCAAACGACCCATATGGGTTGTTTAGGAATTTGCATTAAGATTACGAAGTATAGGTAGATACCTTAATGTAGTAAAATGATGGGTGAAAGGGGAGAGTTAAATTTAAAGTTAATAGTAAATCCCTCCAATGAGTCAAAATGAAGTTTTGCGCATAACTCAACCTTTAGTTGCATAATGTATGAAAGTTTTGAACTCACGAGTTAATGGTTTTGAGATAATGAATATCTCAAAAATTTACAATGATTTAAACAAAAGTGGTTTAATGAATCATGAAATGGGTCAAAAGTGTTAAAAAGGAATTTCAAGCTGAGAGCTTGAAATCTGAATTTTTAAAGTAGTTGAATATCAGGTTTTAACTCCATAAGATAGAGAATTAAATTTCGAACGTGTAGGAAAAAGAATCACGTAAAACGGACTTCTAGATCAAAAGTTATGGCCTTTGAAAGTTTGATTTTGATAAATAAACATAGCTGGCAGAAATGCAGGTCCCAGATGTGGACCTGCTGGAAAATGATCTCCCCCGCGGCACGCGAAGGAGAACCAGGCACCGGGCGCGACACGCAGGTGCTGTCGCGGCACGCGATGGAAAAGAAGGAGCCTCTCGCGTGGCGCGAGAGGCAAAATTCTGAATTTTCTTTTGTTTGTTTATGGAACTTGTTTATACATGTTTATAAGCTATCAAAACTAACTTTTAAGTTGGTTTTGATCATAGGTGAACGTCTATGATTCCCGGATGAAGATCAAGCGAATATGAAGAACCGAACACATGTCTTTGAAGCTTCCGCAATTGACTTATTTTATTCTAGTTTAAAAATGAAATTGTAAACACTTGTTACTATAATTTGAGTACTTTAATTATGTATGAACGTAAATTTGACAAAGTTTTAAAAGGTCGCATTTTCACATAAATTGTGTATTTAAAATTATAATCGTACTAATTAGAGACGGATGTTACAAGTTGGTAATCAGAGCTCATGGTTAAAGAGTAAAGTGTGTTCGGTTCGAGGCTTGATCGCAAATCCGGTAAGTTATGCGTATATAAACGATTTAGCATATTAGAGTGTTACAAAAAACACATAGGTTTATCGTGTAATAGACGTTACCCCAATTAAAATGATTGATATAGTTAACGAAATTACGTGTGTTGACACGTATAGTAGAAAGCCTTGTATTATAATTTGGGCATTTATTGATATTATGTAGGTCCACCCGGAGGATCTAGTAACCTCTGTTCCCTGTTTTTCGACAAACCCGAAAGTGCGGAATCCAAACGGGTAAGTTAAACCAAGTTACGAACACGTAAGACACAATATTCGACGATTAACACTCAATGTATTAATGCTCTGAAACGGTTACAATACGGTGTTTACAAATGTTCTCTGTAAACTCTCAGTGTGTGTGTTACAATGTGTTCGCTCGCAAATCTATTCAGACTTGTCTCTATGTTTCTGTCTGTTGTCTGTGTATATATAGTAACACATCGACGAAATCAGGAACTGGACGAAATCCCTCAGTGAAATCCAAGATTTTGACGAAATCACATGTGATTTCGTCACACATGTGATTTCGTCCATGATGTATCTTCGTCACTTGTTGTGGGCTTGGGCTTCATATGAGATTTCGTCATATGCATGTTCAGATCATAAAGGATTCGGACCAAAGAGAAGTCAAAAGCCCAATACAAGTCAAAGGCCCAATGTTCAAAGTTTACGGTCCAGAGAAGTTTCTGTTGTAAACTTTCAATTAGTCAAGGTTGTGACATCACCATGACATCATGATGATGATGTCATGGTGATGTGTAAACGGGCCTTGGCTTGCGGCGCTCCGTGCTTCGCGTGTCGAACTCTGGGGCGCACGACGGAGGAATGTCGTGACGTCGGACTTGAGCCGGACCTAACCGAGTCGACCCGAACCGAATCGAACCGAGTCGAGTTGCGTCCATATAAAGTGTACCAACAAACTCCCCCTTGGACGCTACTCGTGATGGTTCGTCTTCCGTGTCTTTCATGTCTTTCATGTCGGAGGATCTTCAAAGGTCTTCACGTGTCGCAAATAGGGAGTGTATCAACAAACTCCCCCTTGAATGATGCTCGTGAATCTTTTGAACTTCAAAACTTTAGATCCTTGTGGTGTTGATGAGTGATCAACTGCAACCCGATCATCTTGATCTTCTGATTGCATCAACGTCGTGTCTTCACTTTACGGTTTGTCATCTGACACGTTCTCTTCGCCTTTAGCTGATTCTGATGTCGCATCTGCACATACAAGAAAGCTAAACACGCAATGAGAACAACCGCTTGGAATATAGACAAATTAAACAAACGACACATATGAGATCAAATCTCAATCAAACACCGACCGCCAATAGTTTGAAAGTTTAGAAAATTGATCAATTTTAACCTTTTAACTTTCAAAACTTGTTAACTTCGACAGTTTATGAAGATGCAATTGTTTTCCGGCTTACAATCAGGATTTTGGGTAGGATAGACTCGAGTTCCAACATCGGTCTATCAAAAATAAACTAGAAGCAAAATCTTTTTGGCTTTTATAACATTTATATTAAAACATACCTAAAATCTTTTTGGAATTTTGAATTTTTTCAAATGTAAAGACGGAAAGCAATAAATAAATATATACAAAGATGCAGAAACGAAAGCAGTAAACAAATATTTACAGACATTCTTTTTGCGAGTTTCGAGGGTAAGAGAATCATATCCGTGTACGGTCACGCCAAAACGCTCTTTTTGTTCAATTAGTTAGCATTTAGATAAGCATCCTATAACAATTATCGGTATTGTTGTCCAATTAAGCTCAACTTATCAAATGTAATCATGGCGAGGGGATACGATTAAGGTATGATTTATACTTACCGACCAGTGTTCATCCACACACGACACATTCCCGTATCAAGGTATGCACGAGAGTTCATCTTACCGGTGAGTATACTGTTTATCATCCGTTTGACCGTATATGAAAATGTGAGAAACTCACTTATTTGATTTGAAAACAAGCCCTATGTGATAGAATCACTTATTGATAAGGAACTTGATTTTCAGATGCATGAGGGCACAGGAGCAAGTCCGTGAACAGGTCAGTACTTTCGTACAGCAAAGAGACGAACTTGACTCCCGGATAAATGTGATATATTATCACTTGTTTTGTTTGGAAATGTGATTGTTGATCACTTATTGAGGTCGAATGCAATATGTACACGTAAGTATGGTATCATGGAAGATCTAGACTTCGTCTCCGTTTGTTTCGGTAAAAGAAACAACCATGATACCCAGATGATAAGACAGCATAAAAACCGAATATCTCAGAACCTCGGCAATCTCTCAAACGAAATTTCGGTACTACGACCATATGCCAATGTGCGGTTCCCACCTGGTCTTCAGTCGATTTAGGATTTATATCACCCTGCACACTTTAAAATGATTGTGAGCCTACCGATACATCTTATATAGAGCTGCTTATCGTTTTTCATTTTGCATTTCAGTTCAAAAAGGTTTCGACAGACCACTGATTTACTATTATTTTCTCTTTTTCTCGCCAGGAAACTCATTTTTGTTTTTCCAATGTTTTTGGGTTTTGAAATTTTTCGATGTTTTTGAATTTTCAAATTTGGATTTACTCCCCCTAAAATCAACAAACTATGATAAATTTTAAAAACACAAGGGTATGAACAAAAACAATTTTCCGATGTCGGTTTAACTCATGGTGTACCTCAATGCCATTTACCAAAATTAATTTTTGAATCAGAAATGATTTATCGAATTTTTGAAAAATCAGTTGGCACGTCGGCAAGCGGTGCAGACCATGACAACATTGACGAGTTTCATAGTGAAACAATCACGTGTGAGGTGATATTCGAGTTCAACGTGTCAGGTCAAAGAGTGCTACGAGAGGATAACAATTTATAAAGCAGCTTAAATATCGACAAGTATAGGAGAGATTAGAAATTTAAAACCGTATCCTGCAACTGCTTCGTGCATTGCAAGGAATCTGAGCGCTCTCCCAAACTGGATATCCACCCGGTGTGGATTTCAAAGTCGATTTTGTAGCTACTGAGAAATCTCTTCACAGCAAAAAGATCAACCTTTGGGTCCGACTGGTCTTCCACATTGCACCAGCGAAGGTCTTTGACTTTCTCTTTGAGAAGTAGTGTGCGGTTGTTCAATCCACGCCAAGGCATCCACACACCCGGTTGATTTGTTCAACAAACACATTTTCTTCAATCACACCGCGAAGAAATGTACACTGCACGTTTATCTTGTGAACTTTTGAACTTCAGACGTGCTAAAGGTGCGTACATTTTGATTTTGAATCTATCCTGGGGACCCGATCAAAAACCTTGAACAATCACATTTTGAAATGATTTTCATTTTGTCGAAGCTTTCAATCTCTTTCAACAGACAATTCTGTTTTCTTTTCTTTTTCTCTCCATCAAAGGCAACAATTTCTTTTGTCGCCTATCTTGTGCATGGACACTCCGCTATCAACAATCCGATGACTATCGATAGTTCCTCCTGGAACATCCTGCACACTCACTCAGAGATTAGTTGGAGAGGGGGACCCAAGCCTTCATAGACTTAGGTTGCCCCTGAGAATCAAGAAATATAATTTCAATTTCCTGATGATTTGGAAATTTCACACCTCCCCCTGAACCTTCACCCGTTTTAGGTTTCCAAGACTGTTTTTGTTTACCAGATTGTGTATTATTAACAATTTTTGGTTTTAACGGTTGTGTTGAACTTGGTTCCCTTTTAACAGATTCCGGTTTTAAAGCCTTTTCGATCACCTTCACATCTTTACGTCGTTGTTTTGTTTCCTGTTCTTTAACAGTGCCTTTGTCAGTTTTTGGTGACACAGGACGACGTTGTTGGTGACCTTGTTCAGAAGGGGCTCTTTCTACGAAATTTGGTTTCGGAGAGTTTGTGCAATTTCTGATAATGTGGCCAAACTCCCCGCATTTAAAGCATGATCTCCTTTCAACATAATTAGGAGATTATGTTCGATGACTTGACGTTGAATTTGTAGACCCCGAGGTACTAGCTTCACACCCATTTGTGTGTTGGGTGTAATTGTTATCACTATTACGTTTCAAAATGTTGACTTTTTGAACAAAATCGGTATTTGTCTTATTTTCAAAAGTCTCCAGTTTATCAGTACCTTTGGAGGCCACAAACTTTACGTCTTTGTTTTTTTTCTTGTAACGAGCTCCTTTGGTCTCAACCTTCGGTTGTGAACCTTTAGAACTTTGAGCTCGCTGCTGTTGCTGTTTACCCTTAAAAACAATAGGTTGTTGCTTCGTGGGTGATTTTTTATTTCCAAATTTTCTTCTAACTTCAGCTTTTGGAATCGGATCACACTGAGTTACTGAAACTCTCGGGATCCCCTTTTCCAAAAACTTACTGGTAGTATCTTCAAACACTTTATCAATCAAAGATTGATTGACATTTTTAATTGGAAAAGTTGTGTTTGAATAAATTTTATCATCACCAACTAAAGTGTACAACACGTTATTACTCTTAACGGTAGACACAGATTTCTTGTCATTCTTGACAGGATCTATCACTTGTTTGACAACTGGTTGAACAGCAGGAGTAGGAGGATCACAAAGAATATGATTCTCAATTGGAATTTCTACTCCTTTCATCTTGTCAAGTGATTTATCCTGATCACGCATATCTGATTCTGGTTCATCATCAGACGACTCATAGTCCTCAATGATTGGAGGACTTTGTTTCGTAGATGTTGAAGTTTCTGTTTGCTCAGATGATGTACTTGAAGAACTGTCTGATTTGAACCCTAGGCCAGTAGTAACTTCCTCATAATCAAGAGGCACACTGGGTTCAAAACGAGGCATATCCTCTTCATCGGGCGACTTGGTATAGTCGTGTCTCAAAGGGGGTGAACACTTCCTATAACCAACGCCTTTAACGTTTCCCTTTAGTTTCTGAACGTCAATGATTTGATCGAGCACATATCGGGAGTTAGAATAACTCTCCAATTTGAGCTTGATCGCTTCATATTCACACTTGGCCACGGCTAGCTCTTTCTTGGTTTCCTCAATGATATTAATGTAGTTATTAATACCAATTTGTTTGTTGAAAACAGTTTTTGTTAATTCGGAAACACTTTTCTTTTGGGTTTCAATAACTGTTTTAAATTCCTTTTCATTGCGAGCTAAGGCCATGTTTGCCTCTTTGCACTTTGACAGTTCAACAACTAAACTCTGATTGTGACTATGAATCGTATCACATTCAAGTTTCACTCTATCACATTCATGTTTCATATCAGCACAATCACTACATATGCTAGGAGTTTCAGATTTTACCTGACTTGTAGAAGCTGTGACATTAGCCATAAAGGCAGTCTGAGAAGATAAAGATCCATCTTCAGTGAGAATTTTCTCCATTTCTTCTGATGTAGCATCAGCTTTCTTGATCAAGTCAGATTTCTCGTTAGCATCATTCGACAAATTATCAGCTTTAGAATTAGTTCTTTCATTCAAATTCGATTCTTCATCCGAACTGCCACTGTATCCCGAACTATCATCTTTTCCTGAAGATTCACCATCACTGACATTCTTGACAATTTCAGCATAAAACGTAGTTCTTGTTTGATCACCGTTTCCCAACTGTATGGCCGGACCACAATCGACACTTGGATCGAATTGAGGTTGTGTTGTGGAAACTTGAGGTTGAGGTTGGGGTTTAGATTGTGAAAGATAAGCATTTTTATTGAACTGTGGAAACGGAGATGAGTTTGTATTTGATACAAACGCCGTTTGTAACTTTGGTTGCTGAGCTGAACTGGAACTAACTAACGGGTTAAAACCTCCTCCAAGATACATTTCGGTATTTTGAGGAGCAGGAATTCGTTTAGCTTTCCGAATTTCCTCTTCGTTCTTGTGCTCCAACTTCTGAATGAATTCATAGATATTAACATTGACAGCATCTAGAACGCACGTATGCTTTAAAAGCTCAATGAATGGGCTCCACTTTTGGAGGTAGAGCATCAGCAAACCGTGCTACAATTTCCTGTTGAGATGCAAGAACACCAACATAATACATTTCACTCATCAAATGATAATAACGAGTAATTATATCATTTAGGGTTTCATTCTCTAAGAAATGAAATGATTCGAATTTCTTCTTCAACAGATCATGACGTGTCTTTCTAGTAGCTGCATATTCTTCTCCTCTCGCTACCAAAAGATTTTGAAAGCTCTGATTTTGATTCGACACCATTGCCCATTGACTGGCACTAATAGATTGTTGTTGTTGAGGTATGGTACTCCTCATATATTCGGCCATCGACATCTGTTTTAGATCTAGTTGTGAGTCCGTACTCCAATCCCATGGACTTGTACAACTCATGATTGATGTTAGAATAATTGTACCTGCTTAAATCACTTAAACAAACAGTTAACAAAGAAATAAAAATCTCCTGTTAAAAAGATTCCAAGTATGAAGGACGAAATCAGATGTTTTCATTGAGTAACATGTTAGTGATTTCGTTGACTGATGTTGGTGATTTCGTTGATAACACAAGTGTTTTTGGCAAAGAGATTTCGGCAAAGACAAGTTATGCAAACTGATTTCGTTGATAGGTGATTTCGGCAAAGACAAGATATGCAAACTGATTTCGTCCAGCACTTCAATTGCACAAGTGTTTTCGGCCAGGTGAGATGGAAGGGATTTCGGCTTGGTGTGATGAAAGGGATTTCGTGGAGAGTGACTTGAAGTGATTTCGTGGAAGGATTCAATAGGTGATTTCGTCAGACTTTTGTTTGTCAAGACTTTTGTGATTTCGTGGGGTGTTGGGTCGAAATGGTTCAACAAGATATTTTCCCAAATTCAAAGTGTGACGTAACTTGAAGGATGACGCTATAATGATTAAACTCTGGGTGGATAGATCTGATCAACGAAACCTTTGTGATATTTTGTCAACAAAGATATAAGATGACATAGAGTTGGTGACTAACTTTCAAAGGAAGCCTTATCCTTCTGACAAGGTACACAAAATTCAACTCTATGCATACTTATCTTACCAACTCACAATATTTTAATCAAAAACCATTTTCATTTAAATTTTGGAAAACACCAACAACTCATACAATAACCTTTCAAGAGATCAAAAAGTGAAAAATATGAAGAACAACTTGAATGTAAGATGAACTTGATGAAGGTTTGAAGATTCCGGTGATCAATAAATTTCCGAACACAAGATTTGCCTAAAACTTTCAACAAAAACCCACAATAACATACAAGCATGTAATATAGCAAGGTTTCCACTAAAACAAGAAGCAAAACATCATGATTTACACGATTTTAGAAACATTTTTCCAGAAAAATGATTTTAAACTCCAAAATACAATAAAAACACTTTAAAAACCATGAAAAATCAAGAACACAAACTTGGTTTTAACAAGGAATCGAGCCAATGCTCTGATACCAATTGTAGGTCCACCCGGAGGATCGAGTAACCTCTGTTCCCTGTTTTCCGACAAACCCGAAAGTGCGGAATCCAAACGGGTAAGTTAAACCAAGTTACGAACACGTAAGACACAATATTCAACGATTAACACTCAATGTATTAATGCTCTGAAACGGTTACAATACGGTGTTTACAAATGTTCTCTGTAAACTCTTAGTGTGTGTGTTACAATGTGTTCGCTCGCAAATCTATTCAGCCTTGTCTCTATGTTTCTGTCTGTTGTCTGTGTATATATAGTAACACATCGACGAAATCAGGAACTGGACGAAATCCATCGGTGAAATCCAAGATTTTGACGAAATCACATGTGATTTCGTCACACATGTGATTTTGTCCATGATGTATCTTCGTCACTTGTTGTGGGCTTGGGCTTCATATGAGATTTCGTCATATGCATGTTCAGATCATAAAGGATTCGGCCCAAAGAGAAGTCAAAAGCCCAATACAAGTCAAAGGCCCAATGTTCAAAGTTTACGGTCCAGAGAAGTTTCTGTTGTAAACTTTCAATTAGTCAAGGTTGTGACATCACCATGACATCATCATGATGATGTCATGGTGATGTGTAAACGGGCCTTGGCTTGCGGCGCTCCGTACTTCGCGTGTCGAACTCTGGGGCGCACGACGGAGGAATGTCGTGACGTCGGACTTGAGCCGGACCTAACCGAGTCGACCCGAACCGAATCAAACCGAGTCGCGTCCACATAAAGTTGTAACACCTCGAAAATTCACGTCCTATAATGTGTTGACACGTGTCATAAAGTTTGAACGTGTGAAAGAATGTTATAGAAGGACTAAAGTTGACAAACATGGAAAGTATGTGATTATACGGGTTCTAAATGTCAACAGTGAATAAATATACTTCATAATAACCCTACATGATGCTCATTCCTTCAAACGAATAAATCATGGATCATACGAAGCTAAAGGTGAGAGATTACAAACTACAGGGGCTAAATGTGTCAACATGTTTAATTTATACCTCTGAGTGACCTTTTGACAAACCCGAAGCTTTGTAAATGTTAATTATGCTCACTAGAATGCTCGATATAAATTTCATAAAGTTTCGTTATCGTATGAGAAAGTTATGATCAAATTCGTGTGCGAGGGGTTAAAGTGCAAACGTTGAAAGTTAAGACATTTCGGGTTAACCGGAAGTGTTCAGGGACTTGGCAAAGTGGGTATAGGTCCTAAAGCCCTTGTGGGTAAAAAATAAGGGGGTCAAAATGCAAGAAATAACCTTAGTTACCCCTTCGTGAAGCCAAAGGTCAAGTTACAAAACAATAGAAAAATGAAAATCTGTTTATCACGCCCAGGCGGCCCGCGTTGGGTCCGGCTAATCGTGAGGCGGGCCGCGTCCGACCCCCAGTACAGAAAAAAATGGGCTGTGGTCTGCCATGGCTTTGTGCGCGATCTTTAACCGATTTTCCACATCACTTGACCCCTAAAACACCCCCTAGACACTAGAAACAAGTGTTGATCAGTTGTGGTGTGTGCTAGGCTTTGTTGTCAACCAATTGTGGTGATTGAAATCACTATAAAAGGGTCTTCAAGTTCACAAACATTCCTCACACCATTCTCTGCATTTCTGATTGATTCTGGAGCTCAAGCCTGCTTCCAAGTGATCATATTTCGTGCATAGGACTCTTGTAAGTCTGCTAGTCCTTTCTAAATTGAGTTTAGCTTAGTATTTTAGCTAAAAGTCAAACCGTCGTAATTACGGTTTGACTTCAAGATTAGTCAATAATGGCCCAGTCATATCTCGAATTAAAAGTAGATATAAGTTGGTATTTATGTGGGTAATAAAACCTCAAAAGGGTTTCCCCTGATCACCACTCTAACCAGGTCAAAAGTCGGGTCAAACTTATAATTAAAAAGTCAACAGGAAGCTTAAAATGTCATTTATGCATAATTAACATTGTAGATCATATACAAACTGTTGGATCATTGTTATAACTTGGTAATAACTGTAAGAACATGTCTAAACATGTTCAACCCGACAAATTCCTGTAAATACCCGGTTCGGAACCGAAAGTCACATAGTTTGACTTTCACTTTGACTTTCAGTTCTGACCCGTTTAGGCATGCTTTAGAAATGCCTCAGAGCTTTAATTGGATTAGGTTACATGTTAGTACAACCCTTTGTGATTATACACCTTGGTTCATTAGTTATCCAATTAATATCCATATTTCCGTTAATTGCTCATATGTTGACCATTATGCCCTTATTACCTTAAAACGTGATTTTTGGAAATGTAAAAGAGTAGAAACTTAAATTACTGATATATAAACTTGTATGCAAAGTTTGACATCAGTTTGACTTGTAGATTAAGAGTTATGCTCATTATCGCGAATTTAAAGCTTTATGTTAATTAAACGGCATAATTAGCGTATAGCCTAGTTAAGCCTACTTTTTGGTATCAAACTTAATACCCACTGATGTAATATATTATTTTGGGATTTTTAAAGATTTTTAATTAATTTTAGGCTGAGCATAACTAGTAGTCGTAGGCTTAGTCCGGTAATTGTCGGTTTTGCCCTTACGGGCCATAAAATGAGTTTTACATATCTAAACGACTCCAAACCTTTTGCTACTGATTACATATGATAAATAAATTATTTTAAGCCTTCTGGAAATATAAAAATATCAGATTTAAGTATCGAACCCGGAAATGGCCTTTAATCGCCTTATTAAGCGTTTTTAGCGCAAAGTATGTATTAAAATTATATTGGACATACCCGGGTTGATACCTACTGATATATGAGGAAAATTATAATATTTTAACAGTAAGCAAAGGTTGATAAACTCAGACTTCAGTTTTGAGCTTTTCGGCTTATGTGAAATTACCAAAATACCCCTACGGGGCATAGTTTGGTTAAAAATGATAAATTTCACATATATGCTTTATCTTACTGTTATAACTCATTAACTTGAGTATGTTTACTGATTACATCAGACCTGTAACTCAGTTAAACACTTAAACCCTTTTACAACCTTTAAAATGACCAAACTACCCCTACGGGACCTAGTTTGTGTTTGAACACGTTTCGGGCATAATGAAAGACATCTTAATGATGTCGCAACATATTTGAGGCATAATTAACTTAGGAAACCTGTATATAGCTCTCATGAATACCCGTCACGCTTATTACACGTACGGTTCGGTTTATGTAACAAGTTTACATAAATTAGCCGAAACGGGTCAAACCTTAACGGTTTTATCTCAAAATCCAGAGTGTGAATAATAAACCCATATTAAATAAGTCTTCAAACTTGTCGGGTCTAAATCACATTCTATCCGGTCTTCGCTTAATCGTGCGTTCGAACCGTATCTTTGAAACTAGCCGGTCTAAGCTTAAGCTTAATTAAAGACCCGTTAGGATTCTAATAGGTTATATTAAACCTTCGTTCCAGATTAGGAGAACCAGTAAAAGCTATGTGCATTTTGCTTATTGTGATTAATACTTACTCAGGTAAATACTTTTAACTTATTTTCCCTATACGGGCTTGGGTTACGGTATATAGCATACCGCTTGATCGAGCATCAAATCTCCACAGTTGAGTGGGTAGTTGACTAATTTGATCGGCTCGTTTAAACAGTCTTGATTACTTAAAGCCTTTGGGGGGTTAATGACCATGTCCCGGATATCCTTGGCATCATCTTACGAGATGGCCACGACCTGAGCACGGGGTGTAGGCGTACACCCGTCAGTGTATAACTCTATGATGTGGTGTGTCTATTAATCTTTAACCCGGACAAGATCCGGGCTACTGAACGCACAAGTAACATATAATTTGTTCACAAGATTATAATATTAAATAATTCTCCCAAGTTATAAAAATGTTTATGCCATGTGCATCCAAACCAATTTTAAATCATTTTTCAAAATGAGTCAGTTGATTGTATTTACCAGTGTAAACTGACGTATTTTCCCAAAAAGACTGAATGCAGGTACTAAACGAAATTTGCTGGATTGTCTCCTTAGCATCAATAAAAAGTCTCGCAAGCTTAGGATGCCTGAAGTCTGTTGAACCATTGTTTCTATTTTATTTCAATCCGTTCTGTGGATAAACTTCCGGATATTGTTACATTGATAAACAATATTAAATTCGGTTGTATTATATTTTTTTTAAATTTCTTCCGCTGTGCATATTAATATTTGTGTTGTTTGACTATTATGTTGCCAACCACGTCACGATACTCCCCCACCGGGCCCACCGGTGACACGTGGAAATCGGGGTGTGACAGGTTGGTATCAGAGCCAACACTGAGTGAATTAAACACTAGCCTTTTGTGTTTAATCTCAGTTACACAATTGCACATATCTAAACTTTCGAGTCTAGACATATAACATAGGACAAATTCCACCTTGTTTGTGTTGTCCTTTATTTTGCATACATTTTTTTGTATTGTTATCTTATATTGTATTGACAGGACAAAATGCCTCCAAGATTATTCCGTAGGAGAGGACGAGGCAAGGGGCCGATTACCGCCCCCAATGACAACGAGGCAGGACCCTCGAATGTTCGAGCTCCGTCTACCACGGAGAGTGATGATCCACGACAAAACAGAAGGAACCTATTTGAGTCGGCTAGACGGTCGGTCTCACATAGCTCGACACCTCCGGTCCAAAACCCGTATGGGCCACAACCGGACTACGAGCCGAACAACCCTCAGCCTTCCTTCATACCATTACAACGATCCCTGTCTCATCATTCTTTCGGGGACCCCACCCCAGTTTTTCAGGGCCGGTTTAATCTGGTAGGCTACGTGCAAGAACCCGTGGGTTTTAACCCACTAGGTCCAGATGACCACTTCTCTGGCGATCACGCTGACGACATGGACGAGGATACGGAACCCGTCGAACCTGCAAGTGGTACTCCGAACCACCCAATAGAGATCTCGGACGGATCTTCGTTTCATGGATCACCCTATGTTGGTCCGGATAGCTTTCAGGTGATGTTCACACGGCACGAGTGGTACTACACACATCCTCACCATTCGTCGCCTCATGAGCAGCAGCAGCCGCAACAGCAGCAGCATCATCAAGATTCCTCTGGGGATCCCCGATTTGTGGCAGTTACGCCACCACCTCCACCGCCACCAGTTCAGCCGGCACCTCCTCAACCGCCAAGGCGTAGGAGAACCGGTGCCCGCATGTCGGCACGAGCAGGGGACTTCCATTTCAGTTCCCCACGTCAATCCAGTGGTAGCCATTACCCGCCACATCAGGAGGACCCACAAATGGGTGGACCCTCCAACCCAGCTGTGCCACAGCCACCGCCAATGGGTTTTGACAACCCAATTCTGGCATATACGGGTTCCATGGCGTATAACCCGTTTGAACCGCCAAATCACCACAATTATGGTTACGCGGAGGCCGACCCTTACATGGTAGCGGCGAACTACAATCCCCAAGGACCCTATGGAGACCCATGGGGAGTAGGTTACCCGACTCAGGGGTACCCGATACCTCCTAGGCCTATTATCAGGACGCAATCGCAGCCACCACGGTTTTCTCCCCCAGAAAGGGAGGAAATCCTACAAAGGTTGGATGAAGTAGAGCGAGGCTTCCACCGTGACCGTCGGGAGAGACAGACCTTCTTCCAAGGATTAGCAAGTTTGATCAAAGGGAAGAACAAGAAGGATCATTGAATCCTTCCAATTGTTGATTGAGCCCCTGCGTGGGCCTGTATTTGCTGTATTTGTTTAAGCCCCTGCGTGGGTATGTATGTGTGTTTGTTTCGTCCCGTGCGTGGGTCTATTTTCCGTTAGCCCCTGCGTGGGTATGATGTTGCTTAAAGTCCCTGCGAGGACTAATTTGTTTGATTAAAGTCCCTGCGTGGACTAGCATGTTGATTAACCCCTGCGTGGGTAATTGTTTGTTAAAAAGACCCGTTTACGGCAGCGTGTAATATTATAATAAATTAATGGAATGTTTGTTTTATAAATTTCATGTTTGCCATTATGTGCATATATAAATTATAAATGAAATAAATAAATTAAAATCATTTTTTTTAAATAATCTGCCTATGTAATTATTAATTAAGAATCTTAAAGTGTGAAACCTAGCCTTCGGGTCATCATAAGACCAGGCCAAGATGGTAAGACCTGTTCAAAAGATTCAAATCTAAGTTAACATCTGAAAACATGTTAACACTCCTGGCAGACGTGATTTGTTAAAATCACACGTCATTTTTATAAAGGAATTCTTTAGAAGATTTCCTAACCGAGTTTAATGATCTCCTAATCCTGGGTTTACATCATCAATTAAGATGATCATATTTTTACCATATGTGGTAATATAGCGCCTACGGGCCCTGCTCATTTCTAAATGAGCCAAAAGACAGTGGTAGCTATAACTCCCTGTCAAATAAAAGTAATGAGCTAGGTTCAAACCTCAAATGCTTTGATTCTCTGAAATCCTAGCATAAAATTTATAAATGTCCTTGTGACTAGGCCTATTGTGCCGGTATACCTTAATGTTTTGATTCTCTGAAATCATAGATTAAAATAAAAATGTCCACGTGACTAGGCCTTTTGTGCCACAAATAAAACTGTTGTTGTTTTATAATTAGGATAATTATTATAGAAATCCTAAATAAATGTGATTAATAAATTAACCAAATATGGTCTCTGTTTACCATGGTTAATGAATTTCCCTAAGGGGCAATTCTATAATAAACTCCCAAATAAACTATTGTCCTTGTTTTCTGCAACAGTTCAATTAATATGGCTAACTCGGACGAGGGTAATAGTCATCCAGCGGAGGTTAATAATGACGCCCGAATAAATCTAACGGGTGAGGAATTGAAAGCGATCATAGACGGCGCTGTTACACAGGCTTTAGAAAGGCAGTATGAAGAGTACAGTGGGACTCGTAGTAGGACCCAATCTACACAGCCTTCAAAGCCACCGCCCAAGAAGGACGACCCGAAGAAAAACGATGATCGACGCTCCTCGAACCACAGTGCTCCATCTCAGCAGGTTATACGTAATCAAGGGCCCCGTGACAAGGGTTGCTCGTATAAATATTTTGTTTCTTGCAAGCCCCGGGATTTCACTGGGGAGAAGGGAGCCATTGACTGTATGACATGGCTGGATGAGATGGATACGGTTGTAGACATCAGCGGATGTGCGGAGAGAGACGTGGTCAAGTTTGTGTCACAGTCTTTTAAGGGTGAAGCGTTAGCATGGTGGAGATCTCTAATTGAGGCCACCGGAAAAATCCCATTGTATAATATGTCGTGGGAACAATTTGTTGCCCTTATCAAGGAAAATTACTGCCCTCAGCATGAGGTGGAGAAGATAGAATCTGATTTTCTATCATTGGTGATGACAAACCTTGACTGTCAAGCTTACCTAACGAGCTTCAACACGATGTCCCGGTTGGTTCCTTATCTGGTAACCCCGGAGCCAAAAAGAATCGCTCGTTTTATCGATGGTTTAGCCCCCGAGATCAAGGCAAGAGTTAAAGCTTCTCGGCCAGCTACTTTTAGATCAGTGGCTGACATTTCCTTATCCCTCACTCTGGATGCGGTCAGGCAGAGATCGCTGAAGAATAAGGAGGCTGAGAAGAGAAAGCGTGAAGATGATGGTTCACGTAGATCGAACAAGAAACACCGTGGGAACGGTGATAACAAGAAAGGATCGGAGTCAAGGAAAGATGGACATAATTCTGGTGAGAAGCCCAAATGCAAAATTTGCAAGAAGCAGCACTTTGGAAAGTGCAGACTTGAGTCGAACTCACAGACTCAGTCAAAATCTTATGCTTGTGGCATTTGCAAGTCCACGGATCACAAAACCTTGGATTGCAAGAAGATAAAAGACGCAACGTGCTACCGTTGCAATGAAAAGGGGTACATTATGACCAACTGCCCTAAATACAACAAGAAGCCTGAAGAGGCCAAGAAGACTAATGCGAGAGTCTTCAGAATGGACGCGAAAGAGGCTGTGCAAGACGATAATGTCATAACAGGTACCTTCCTTGTAAATGATGTCTTTGCAAGAGTACTTTTTGATTCAGGCGCAGATAAGTCTTTCGTAGATCATAAGTTTTGTAAATTGTTGAATTTACCTGTCAAAACCTTAAGCGTAAACTATGAGGTAGAGTTAGCAGATGGTACCATAGAAACCGTCTCAACCGTGTTAGATGGATGTGTTATATCCATTAAGAACCATTCTTTTCCTCTGTCTCTACTTCCCTTTAAGTTGGCCGGTTTTGACATAGTTCTGGGTATGGACTGGTTATCTCATAACCAGGCCCAAATCGTCTGCAACATGAAGCAAGTGGTAATAAAGACTCCGTCCGGTGAATCACTCACCATTCGGGGAGATACCCAGTATGGGCTACCTGAGCAAGCGACTATGCTCAAGGCTTCAAAATGTTTAAAGAGGGGTTGTGTCATCTACATGGCACAAGTGATTATTGATGAGCCCAAACCGAAGATAGAAGACATCCTTGTCATCTCTGAATTCACAGAAGTTTTTCCGGAAGAACTACCTGGTTTGCCACCAAATAGACAAGTGGAATTCAGGATTGATATCATCCCCGGAGCAGCACCAGTTGCCAGAAAACCCTATAGGTTGGCTCCAACGGAGATGAAAGAATTGAGGACACAGTTAGACGAATTGCTAGCCAAGGGTTTCATAAAACCTAGTTCGTCTCCTTGGGGAGCGCCATTCCTGTTTGTCAAGAAGAAGGACGGATCGATGCGTCTGTGTATCGATTACCGTGAGCTTAACAAGGTCACGATCAAGAATAGGTATCCTTTGCCTAGGATCGATGATCTGTTCGATCAGCTTCAAGGGGCAAGTTATTTCTCGAAGATTGATTTGAGGTCAGGCTACCATCAGTTGAAGGTTAAAGATGAAGACGTGCACAAAACAGCATTTAGGACTCGTTACGGTCATTACGAGTTCCAAGTGATGCCTTTTGGGCTCACTAATGCACCGGCTGCGTTCATGGATCTCATGAATCGCGTTTGCAAGCCATACTTAGATAAATTTGTCATTGTTTTCATCGACGACATTCTTATCTATTCGAAGAATCAAGCTGACCATGAGAAACACCTTCGATGTATTCTCAAACTCCTGCATCAGGAGAAGCTCTATGCCAAATTCTCCAAGTGTGAATTTTGGCTTCGAGAAGTCCAATTCCTTGGACACGTGGTTAGTGAGCGTGGTATCCAGGTGGATCCCGCTAAGGTTGAAGCAGTTATGAACTGGCAAGATCCAAAGACGCCTACAGAGATTCGTAGCTTCCTGGGATTGGCAGGATATTACAGGCGTTTCATTGAAAATTTTTCAAGGATTGCTGCACCCCTAACCTCCTTAACTAAGAAGAAGGTTAAGTTGGTTTGGGGCCCTAAGCAGCAAGAATCCTTCGATATTCTAAAGCAAAAGTTGAGCAACGCCCCAGTACTGTCATTGCCAGAGGGAATAGAAGACTTTGTGGTTTACTGCGATGCGTCGCACACTGGCATGGGGTGTGTGCTTATGCAGAAAGGCAAGGTTATTGCCTACGCATCACGACAGTTAAAGGTGCACGAAAAGAATTACACCACCCACGATTTGGAGTTGGGTGCCGTTGTGTTCGCACTAAAACTGTGGAGGCATTACCTTTATGGAATCAAATGTGTGATCTATTCTGATCACAAGAGCCTCCAGCATCTGTTTAATCAGAAAGAATTAAACATGAGGCAACGCCGTTGGATGGAAACTTTGAATGATTATGATTGTGAAATCAAGTACCATCCCGGCAAGGCGAATGTAGTCGCCGACGCCTTGAGCAGAAAGGAAAGGGTGAAACCCATTCGAATCAATGCCAAGCGCATGGAAATAAAGAACAATTTGATTGAAAAGTTGTTAGCGGCACAGAAGGAAGCTGTGTTGGAAGCTAACTATCCTAATGAAAAGTTAGGAGTAACTGAGGAGCAGTTAACTCTTAGCAAGGACGAAATCTTACGATTAAATGGACGAATATGGGTTCCCATTTATGGAGGACTTCGAGATGTCATCCTCCAGGAAGCCCATAGTTCGAAATACTCCGTTCATCCTGGAGCTGATAAGATGTACCAGGATCTAAAGGCAAATTATTGGTGGATAGGCTTGAAGAAGTCTGTAGCCACTCATGTAGCTAAATGCTTGACATGTGCGCAAGTCAAAGCCGAGCATCAAAAGCCGTCAGGCTTGCTACAACAGCCTGAACTTCCTACGTGGAAGTGGGAAATGGTAACGATGGATTTTATTACCAAGTTACCTAAGACCAGGAAAGTAAATGATACGATATGGGTTATAGTTGACAGACTGACTAAGTCAGCTCATTTCCTACCCATCAAGGAGACTTATAGCTCCGACATGTTAGCCCAGTTATACGTGGATAAGATTGTAGCCTTACATGGCATACCTGTGGCTATTATCTCTGATAGAGATACTAGGTACACGTCGCATTTTTGGAAGAGTTTCCAACACACGTTTGAATTTTAGTACGGCTTATCATCCTCAGACTGACGGTCAGAGTGAGCGTACTATTCAAACGTTAGAAGACATGCTACATGCATGTGCGATCGATTTGGGTGGTAGCTGGGATAAGAACCTACCATTAATCGAATTCTCCTACAACAATAGCTACCATACCAGCAAAAAGGCTGCGCCTTTTGAGGCATTATACGGTAGAAAGTGTAGATCGCCTATTTGTTGGGCGGAAGTTGGAGATGTCCAGTTGTCAGGACCAGAGATAGTGTTCGAAACGACGGACAAGATTGTCCAGATTCGTGACCGTCTCAAGGCTGCCCGGGATAGGCAGAAGAGTTACACTGATCCTAAGCGTAAGGATTTTCACTTCGAAGTAGGTGACAAAGTCCTACTTAAAGTGTCACCCTGGAAGGGAGTGATGCGGTTTGGTAAGAAAGGCAAGCTAAGCCCAAGATACAAAGGACCTTTCGAGGTTATCGAACGTGTCGGGTCAGTTGCCTATAAGTTAAACCTACCAGAAGAGCTCAGTGGAATTCACAATGTGTTCCACATCTGCAATCTGAAGAAGTGCTTCGCTGATGAATCACTGGTTATACCCCATACAGATGTGCATATAGACGAGAGCTTGAAATTTGTTGAAAAACCTTTGTCGATTGAAGATCGACAGGTAAAGAAGCTTCGAAGGAAGCATGTACCTATTGTAAAGGTCAAATGGGATGCCCGTAGAGGTCCCGAATTCACGTGGGAGGTTGAATCCACGATGAAAGAAAAGTACCCTTACTTATTTCAGTAAATCTCGGGTCGAGATTTATTTTAAGGGGGTGAGGATGTAACACCTCAAAAATTCACATCCTATAATGAGTTGACACGTGTCATAAAGTTTGAACGTGTGAAAGAATGTTATAGAAGAACTAAAGTTGACAAACATGGAAAGTATGTGATTATACGGGTTCTAAATGTCAACAGTGAATAAATATACTTCATAATAACCCTACATGATGCTCATACCTTCAAACGAATAAATCATGGATCATACGAAGCTAAAGGTGAGAGATTACAAACTACAGGGGCTAAATGTGTCAACATGTTTAATTTATACCTCTGAGTGACCTTTTGACAAACCCGAAGCTTTGTAAATGTTAATTATGCTCACTAGAATGCCCGATATAAATTTCATAAAGTTCCGTTATCGTATGAGAAAGTTATGATCAAATTCGTGTGCGAGGGGTTAAAGTGCGAACGTTGAAAGTTAAGACATTTCGGGTTAACCGGAAGTGTTCAGGGACTTGGCAAAGTGGGTATAGGTCCTAAAGCCCTTGTGGGTAAAAAAATAAGGGGGTCAAAATGCAAGAAATAACCTTAGTTGCCCCTTCGTGAAGCCAAAGGTCAAGTTACAAAACAATAGAAAAATGAAAATCTGTTTATCAGGCCCAGGTGGCCCGCGTTGGGTCCGGCTAATCGTGAGGCGGGCCGCGTCCGACCCCCAGTATCGAGAAAAATGGGCTGTGGTCTGCCATGGCTTTTGTGCGCGATCTTTAACCGATTTTCCACATCACTTGACCCCTAAAACACCCCCTAGACACTAGAAACAAGTGTTGGTCAGTTGTGGTGTGTGCTAGGCTTTGTTGTCAACCAATTGTGGTGATTGAAATCACTATAAAAGGGTCTTCAAGTTCACAAAGATTCCTCACACCATTCTCTGCATTTCTGATCGATTCTGGAGCTCAAGCCTGCTTCCAAGTGATCATATTTCGTGCATAGGACTCTTGTAAGTCTGCTAGTCCTTTCTAAATTGAGTTTAGCTTAGTATTTTAGCTAAAAGTCAAACATTACGGTTTGACTTCAAGATTAGTCAATAATGGCTCAGTCATATCTCGAATTAAAAGTAGATATAAGTTGGTATTTATGTGGGTAATAAAACCTTAAAAGGGTTTCCCCTGATCACCACTCTAACCAGGTCAAAAGTCGGGTCAAACTTATAATTAAAAAGTCAACAGGAAGCTTAAAATGTCATTTATGCATAATTAACATTGTAGATCATATACAACCTGTTGGATCATTGTTATAACTTGGTAATAAGTGTAAGAACATGTCTAAACATGTTCAACCCGACAAATTCCTGTAAATACCCGGTTCGGAACCGAAAGTCACATAGTTTGACTTTCACTTTGACTTTCAGTTCTGACCCGTTTAGGCATGCTTTAGAAATGCCTCAGAGCTTTAATTGGATTAGGTTACATGTTAGTACAACCCTCTGTGATTATACACCTTGGTTCATTAGTTATCCAATTAATATGCATATTTCCGTTAATTGCTCATATGTTGACCATTATGCCCTTATTACCTTAAAACGTGATTTTTGGAAATGTAAAAGAGTAGAAACTTAAATTACTGATATATAAACTTGTATGCAAAGTTTGACATCAGTTTGACTTGTAGATTAAGAGTTATGCTCATTATCGCGAATTTAAAGCTTTATGTTAATTAAACGGCATAATTAGCGTATAGCCTAGTTAAGCCTACTTTTTGGTATCAAACTTAATACCCACTGATGTAATATATTATTTTGGGATTTTTAAAGATTTTTAATTAATTTTAGGCTGAGCATAACTAGTAGTCGTAGGCTTAATCCGGTTCGGTTATTACACGTACGGTTCGGTTTATGTAACAAGTTTACATAAATTAACTTAGGAAACCTGTATATAGCTCTCATGAATACCCGTCACGCTTATTACACGTACGGTTCGGTTTATGTAACAAGTTTACATAAATTAGCCGAAATGGGTCAAACCTTAACGGTTTTATCTCAAAATCCAGAGTGTGAATAATAAACCCATATTAAACAAGTCTTCAAACTTGTCGGGTCTAAATCACATTCTATCCGGTCTTCGCTTAATCGTGCGTTCGAACCGTATCTTTGAAACTAGCCGCTCTAAGCTTAAGCTTAATTAAAGACCCGTTAGGATTCTAATAGGTTATATTAAACCTTCGTTCCAGATTAGGAGAACCAGTAAAAGCTACGTGCATTTTGCTTATTGTGATTAATACTTACTCAGGTAAACACTTTTAACTTATTTTCCCTATACGGGCTTGGGTTACGGTATATAGCATACCGCTTGATCGAGCATCAAATCTCCACAGTTGAGTGGGTAGTTGACTAATTTGATCGGCTCGTTTAAACAGTCTTGATTACTTAAAGCCTTTGGGGGGTTAATGACCATGTCCCGGATATCCTTGGCATCATCTTACGAGATGGCCACGACCTGAGCACGGGGTGTAGGCGTACACCCGTCAGTGTATAACTCTATGATGTGGTGTGTCTATTGATCTTTAACCCGGACAAGATCCGGGCTACTGAACGCACAAGTAACATGTAATTCGTTCACAAGATTATAATATTAAATAATTCTCCCAAGTTATAAAAATGTTTATGCCATGTGCATCCAAACCAATTTTAAATCATTTTTCAAAATGAGTCAGTTGATTGTATTTACCAGTGTAAACTGACGTATTTTCCCAAAAAGACTGAATGCAGGTACTAAACGAAATTGGCTGGATTGTCTCCTTAGCATCAATAAAAAGTCTCGTAAGCTTAGGATGCCTGAAGTCTGTTGAACCATTGTTTCTATTTTATTTCGATCCGTTCTGTGGATAAACTTCCGGATATTGTTACATTGATAAACAATATTAAATTCGGTTGTATTATATTTTTTTTTAATTTCTTCCGCTGTGCATATTAATATTTGTGTTGTTTGACTATTATGTTGCCAACCACGTCACGATACTCCCCCACTGGGCCCACCGGTGACACGTGGAAATCGAGGTGTGACAAAAGTGTACCAACATATTGACGTAACTAATCTTTGTGAATGTTTTAGTTAAAATGACACTCGCATCTGAAGATAGCGGGAATGTAACAAATTGCGGATTTGACAAAAGAATGGTCCAAAGTATGACAAGCTGAGCATGCTCACTAAGGACCTAAATCGCGTAACGACCGTGAACAAGGTTAATGGCAACTAAAGCCCGTTAGGGCAAGCATTACCAGGTACACGTTTTAAATTTAATCGCACAATAGCATTATGTAACAAACACGTAGAGAATGACTATTGCATACGTAGAATAAAACTTGAAAAATTTGAATAAGATATCTATTCAGGATGAAGTTTCCAAGAGCAATTAAGTAGAAATAAGTGTTATTCACGGTGATGAATAACAAAACAATAACGAAACTAGTCAATGTGGAAACTTGGACGGAAGTAACTATCCAAGTGTATATTCTCAATACGGATACTATTGAGAATAGTAATGTTCAGATTAACAAATGTGATTATATAATAGTTTGATAAAAGAGAAAATAATTTATATATTCAAGTGTAAAACTAGTAAAAACTAATGATTGTTGTTTAGTAATTAAATAAAGTTTGACTAAATAAAATCAGAGATATGAAATAAATAGAGACGTTACTTACAAAGGGCGTGATGTGAAAATTATGAAAAGGCCATGCGTGTCATGTGTTGACCGCTTACTCTGACCAAGTAAGTAGTGAACACATGATACCATGAACTTTTTATAATGGACACATTTACGTCCGATGTAATAAGGACGGGGTGAATGGGACAATTTAAAAAGGGTACCCAAAAGGATAAAATAAGCAAAATGTTTAATAACAAATGTAAACGCAAGTCGGATGACGTAAGCGTATTACGTTAGAATAACGAGCCCGAGAGAAGGGACAAAGAACAAAGTAAATGAAAACACAGACCGACTAATAGGTATGCTAAGGCATAGGGATAAAAGTTTGACTATCACAGGTGATGAAATTCACATGGACAAGTCAAACGAATTAAATAAAAATAAATAAAGGACTGGATTTAATAAAAGCGATGGATTTTGCTATGACGACCAAATAAATTAAAACGAAGTCTTAATACATACAGGGACGGTTGCCTTAAATAATAACTTCGGTAAAATACCCGATAGATGGGTAGGATTTTAAAAGTATGCATAAACCAAGAGACGGGAACGCGAAATAGCAAGTCAAAAGACTCGGATTGTGAGTTATGACAAAAACAAACGACAAGATTTTTGCAAACATAAATTTTGATTAATACGATTCAACTATCTTGAAGATGAACGGGTTGAATACAAATGAAGTTTGACATTCATAAGTGATGAAGTGTCACACGAACAAGTCAAACAAGAATAAATAAAGAATAACGCTTAAAAAGGTAAGGAAGCGCAAACCGAATAAACGGGAGCACAAAATATTAATGAATCTAAGTGATGGGTCGTATAGGAATATAGAAAGGAAAAACACAAACTAGTGAAATAAGAATGTTAATGTATTAAGATGAAGAATCCGAGTAACGGGTCGAAAAGAATTATAAGTACGAACCGAGAAACGGTAAGTGTAGAACAAACCGACGCGTAAATGACGTAAGAAGTCATAGAGTCGGAAGGATAATCCGAATAAAAACGAGCGTAGCCTTAGACTATGGTCAAGGTCAAATGAAATGCGAAAGCAAAAATAAATAATTCTCAACATAAAAAGGGGCGCATTGACACCGAAAGTATATTTTTAGGACAATATGGGTAAAAGATGAATCTACGGGATCATCACAACCCTCAGGATTGTAAGAAGTGTTAAGGTCTACGGGACCAGAATGACCCTCGGGTCACTATCACAAAGAAACAAACTGTTGGGGACACACCTTAAAAGGGTAGAGATATAATAAAATAACCTACAAGGCTGGGTGAAGGAACCTACGGGTTGATAATGTAAAGCGTGGGAACTAGTTATGATTCCCCGCGTAAAATAATAATGAAAGGAATAAATCTTAGGTCGTCAATTCTCCGATGAGAGTAATTGACATAAGTTAAAATGTTAAACTAAAAGTCAGTTTTAGTCAAAAGCGAACGTTTTAACAAACATAAGTAGTATGAGGTGGTTTAGAAAATCTTAAATACACATAAGGCCGGTGATGGCAAAATAGTATACCCGGGTGACGGGGTATGAAGTGACGACGACTAATTAGTCTAGCCGGTAAAAACTATTCAAAGTCAAGATAATGTCATTACAAATACAAAGCGCTTGTTAATATAAGAAAAGCACGGAATAAACATGTGAACAGACTAACACAAAAGAGTGGTCAAGTGACAACTCGGTCAAATAGGCGACAAAAATAAGAAATATAAGATGACAGTTACGGTTCGTAAGGACTTGCACATTAAAGACACACATGTCAATACGGATGACAAAATATTGATAAAAAAGAACGAATGCTTTAAAAATGAAACCAAGTTCGTTTGGTTTAAACAAATGAAATACGCAAATAAGGTTTCGGGGACGAAACCTCTTTAAGCGGGGTAGACTTGTAACACCTCGAAAACTGGTTTGGTAATCAAACCACGATAAAAATAATGAACGGGTAAAATACCGTTAGTGGTAAAATTAACCCAGTAAATATTAAGATTTAATTAAATAATCCTATATTAATAAAAAGAATAAACGCTTTGAGAAAACAAAGTTTATAAGAAGCCCGAGTTAACGGGACTTAAAATGAAACGGGTTATGACTTCCCCCGAACCCACTAGGTAACTAGGAATATTAACCTAGTTAGTTATGTGTTTTTAGAATAATAAAGAAAACTTGACTAAGTTAACATTCGTTTATAAATATGAATTAGAGGGACTAAAATGGTCAAGTTTGAAAGTGAAATTATTAATAATGAAAATTGGCTAAAAAACACACTTTGTGTGTGTTTTGGTCGACAAAAAACACAGAGACAAGAAGGAGTTTCTTTTCAAACCCTAAATCCATCAAAATTGCTCAAAATCAAAGGGGAAATCAAGCTAAGAATTGGGGCTTTAACTAAATTCGTGATCACCTAAGCTAGGAGATCACAAGGTATGTCAAATTTTGTAATTTGGTAATGTTTTGAATTTATGATGAACACCAAAATTGAAATTTCTGTGATGAATTGTCACACCCCAAAAACGTCGCAGCAGAATATTAAACGTAGTGGAGACGGAAGTTGGTGCCCATTTATACCTTGTCGGACGATGCACTCTTTTGTTGGACATTTTGACATATTTTAAAACATAATATTAAACATTACATTTTTAAAAGTCACGACATAACCACATAAGTTTAGTTGTTTTGATCCTTGCGGATCTTATTACAAACGTCCCAGAAAGTTTAAAAGATGTCCAACATATTTAAACGAAACAACATGCATCATCATATACAAGATACGCCATGATTTCCCGAAGCCGAACTTAGGTACCTGTAGAACACGTTAAAATCAAGTGTCAACACAAAGGAAGGTGAGTTCACTTATTCGTTTACTAACAAATTTTATTTCAAGGAAAACTTTTTGATTAGGTGTTTATTTGAAAACATCCATGTAGTTTTAGAAAGTCCATTTTACTCCTTTGATAAAATCCATGGGCCTTCCATCAGGTCATTACTACGACAATAGTAATACTGCCCAGGTTTTGTATATTAAATTATAGCGTCAACTTTCAGACTCGTATGTTAGCTAGACGATACGAACTATATATTAACCATGCAGGGATAATCAAAACTAGACAATGAACAGAATATTAATTCGTCGTTTGACATTGACACGGGGCGACCGGTCACGACGGGGTTGTCAACCCGATAGATCTACCAACAATTCCTCGCGTGCAATACTTAAACTGATTAAATGACATCATGGGCGCAGGGTTCTCTCTTTGAGAACAATATGATGTCTGCCTCACGTACAATATATATATCCTACTAATATGACAATTTAAAACACGATGTTGTACGAATCCCCTGAAATCCCCGACGAAATGTAAGCCTATGCTGATACTTACTCTCTTGAGACCAAGCAATATTCGTACCAACTACACGGTCGTTTTTCCCCCAAACACCGTGCATACTCCCGTTTCCACCCGAAACATATTTATTCTTCAAAACCATTTCATCCCGAAATATATATATATAATTTGCCAAAAATCCATATATTTTCAATGAAAATATAAAATTTATATCAAAAGGTATGTTTTATTTCAAAAACATTATTAAACCCTTTTATTGGTGTGTTCTACCCCCAAAATATATATATATAGCAGTAAAAAGAGGGGTTTAGTGACACTCACCTTTGGGTGCGTATTTTTAATACCGCAATCCCAGAAATTGATTATATACGTCCTAATATGGGAACAATTCTAAATCAATATACATTTAATCACAAAAAATCCTAAGTTTCTCCATTTCTTAGAATTATCACATAACTTTGAGATTTTCTCGAAAAGTTGTCATTTTTTATTATGTTGGTGTGTTAATATATATATATATATGAGTCCATATATATATCTTTATGATTTTGCGTTTTGAACGGTTTTATTGGTGACCATTATTGTGTAAATCCGTTAACTCTTCCGTTTATACGTAATATATCTATGATTTGCGCGTCGTAACATATATACATAAACGTTCATATAATCTAACACCGAAATACGCGAAACATTACTAACTTAACTATTTTGTCATTTTTAAAGAAAATATACATAAGACATCTCATATATACTAAATTTCATGCTCGACAAACAAGTTACACACATTTAACGCATATTTACCATTTCTACCGCACAAAACGTACATGCATACATGCGTAGTCTAATTTTCCCATTATCGAATTAACACTTAACATATAATCACATTTACATGTTCAAATAACTTAATACATTTTATCACATAAGATTCACTCAAAATTCACCCATACTCATGTTCATTGAAAAATGCATATTTTAGCGATTCGGTAACGTTTTCGGGCGTCGGAAGTCACGTATGACCAACCAAACACCAAGTAAACTTAAAATTAGTTAAAATACTTATTTTTAAACTAAAAATATCAGTTTATTTACTGATCTAATTCATTTTTACAGAAATCACCCGAAAAGCCGATTTTTTACCGTTTTAACGCATAGTTTTGCGTTAAACGTTACCGTAACCATCCCAACTCGAAACGACTTGATATTTTAACACAATACATGTTATTTACTGATTAAAATAGTGGTTATAATCAGATTAGTTCAGTTTTTATATAAGTCACATAAATCATGCGATTTCACGTATTTTACAATTTTTTATGCACCAAGTACCACATGCAAAGCTAGTAAACATTATGACAAAGTAATATACCATTAAACATTTCAAAATAACTTTATTTTAGTGTTTATATTCTGATCAAAATGGATTTTTATCATATCATGTTCAAATCATCTTTTGAGTTCATATATCATTATGCATGTTTACATTTGTGCATCTAATGCATTTCTACAATTTTATCATCATCATTTATGTTCCAATCTTATTCTAGAACATATTAACATCATGTTTTTAAAATATAACTCATATCATTTTAAAACATTCTTGTATGACAACTAATACTTACTTTAATCATCTTATTTTTCAAGAAATCAAATAATCAAGAAATCTTTCATCAAAAATTCGAAATGCAATATACACATACACAAACATCATTTTCGGCCATATATACATACATGCACACACTCATTTTCATTTTATTCAAAACTCATTTGTTTGTTAGTTTCAAGTTTATGTTTAGATTTCAATAATCAAGAGAAACTTCTTACTAACTTCATTATCAATATGAATCAAGAACCATGTTTAAAGAAATATTTTATACCTTCAAGTTTTCAAAGTGGGTTTTTGAGAAAAGATGGTGATATGAGGCTTGTTCTTGCTTGAATCTTGCTTGAAATCACTTCCAAACCTTCTTACAAGCTTGAAATCACCTTGGAATGGACATGATTCTACAAGATTTGGATTTGAGAATGAAAGTGATAGTGTAATAGGGTTGTTCGGCCGAGCTTGGTATGAGAAAGAGAGAGAGTGAATTTTGAATTGGGTTTCTTGGAAATATGATGGAGTATGGAAGCATGTAATCACCACCACCTTTCTTCCTAGTGTTTACAAGTGTCAAGTTGCCAAGTTCAAGAGAATGTAGGCAGCCCACATTGCCGCCACACATCTCCTCTCTCACGAAATATATATACATACAAACATACATACATACATATATTATATGTATACAAGTTCAAAGACAGGTATTTTACTGAATACCGTGTATTTTATCTAGTGTTTTAATCCCGTTTTAGTGCGTTTTAAATTATTTTTATCATTCTATAAAAATAACCACTCAAAATTATTACTGAAATAATTACCAGTTGCCTTGACTGGCTGCGTTGACAGTATTTGTTTAATTCGCTCAGTATCGCGCGGTATGCGCTCAAACTCGAAAAATAGAGTTTCTTAGTGTTTTAAATTATTTTTCCACACGGATAGGATTAAAATTATTATTCTAATCATAACAGACTATTTTTAGGATTTTAACACTGATCGGGTGGTCACCTTGTAACACCCCGAAAACGGGTTTGGTAATTAAACTCCGTTAATACTAAAAGACGGGTAAAGTACCGTTAGTAGTAAAAATAACCCGGTAAATATTTGGATTTAAATAAGAAATCCTAATATTAAATACAAGCGAATCAAAGTTTTAAGGAATTGAGTTTATAAGAGCCCGAGTTAACGGGACTTAAAATAAAACGGGTAATAACTCCCGGGACCCACCAAGTAACTAGGAATATTAACCTAGTTAGTTAGTGTCTTGACATAATAGAACAAATATGGTTAAAATACCCTTTAAATAACTTGTGGGTTTTGTAGAATTATGCTAAACACTAGGATTATCTTTGTTAACCTAGTGTATTTGAGCTCCGTGAAGAAAATCCAGAATTTTTGATATAAAAAAATTGACATGAACATGTGACATGATGCTTAAATCTTGGCTAAATAGTTAGTCAATAACTTGATTGTGAATTATATGAAATCATGCTCATTAGGTGTTTGATATAATGCCTAAGAGAAAAGAAATGTTGAAAATTGGACAAAAACGCATGTTTGATGGTTATGGCAAATTGTGCGTTAAGATTTATAAAAAGGGTTCTAAACGGATTGTGAATTGAACTCTTTAGGCGAGGAATCCGGATCGTCAAGTGGACAAGCCGGTCGAAATACGGGTGCATGTGAAATAAGGGTTAAACAAATATGTGAATTGAAATCTAACATGGTAGATAACATTAATTTGAAGAGGTGCATGTGAAATAAGGGTTAAACAAATATGTTTGTTTGATAAAATGCATAAACGGGTTAAAATTCGGTAAAACGGCAAGGAGTCGAAGGCTTAGAAGTCTCAAAGTTTATTATGTAGAATGTTGGATTTTAACTCCAAATGATGGAGGATCAAATTACAATCACGTAGGAAGAAACGGTAGGTCAAATGGACAAACGGGTTGAAAGATACGAAAGTTTTCGTGTCAAAAACGGCAAAATGGAAGGGTCTGATACAGGGGCCACCGTAACTTACGGTGGGCACCGTAAGTTACGGTGGGGGCTGAAATCACTACGACAGTTATCTCCTGCCTTACGGTGGAGGTATTTTTAAACAGGGGCCACCGTAACTTACGGTGCCCACCGTAAGTTACGGTGGAGGCCAGTTTCAAGTCCTTGTTTCAGGGATCAAGATATCAATGTTGGAATTTCCCAATTTCCTTGTTGTACTAGTTGTTTAATTATCAAAACTGACTTTTAAGTTGGTTTTTATCACAGGTGAACGTCGAGAGTCCCGGATGAAGATCAAGCGTCGAGCAAGAACCGAACACATTTTAAATGAAGCTTCCGCAATGTTGTTTCGTCGTTATTCTAAAACGGCGAATTAAATCACATTATGTTGTATCACTTTAAATTGTTAAAAGTTTTTAACAAACCCGTACTTTTATTGTAATTGTGACTGGAATTACATGATTATGGACTTAAACTATGCGTAAAAACGTAAAATAATAACAAGGGTGTTACAAGTTGGTATCAGAGCCTTGGTTTAAGAGATTCAAGTATGGTGGGAAAACTATGCTTGGACTTAAACCTTATGCTCTTGATAAAGATTGGTGTTCGGTTCAAGGCTTGATCACAAATCCGGTAAGTACAAGTATGTCAATGATTTAGAATGATTAAAGTGTTGAGATCAACTTATAGGGTTATCGCGTAATACACGTTACCCCAGTCAAATCGATAAATGATAGATACAGTTAATGAATTACGTGCGTTGACACGTACGGTAAAAAAAAGCCTTGTATTACAATACGGGCGTTTGTTAATGCCGAAATTACTAACTTTTGTAAATGTTTAGTTGAAGGACAACCGCATCTGAAGATGACGGGAGTTAAACGAATTAGGGATATGATGGTGGCACGGTCCGAGGTATGACAAGCAGAGCATACTTATTAAGGAACTAAATCGCGTGACGATCGCGAACAAAGTTAGCGGCAAGAGAAGCCCGTTAGGACAAGCATTACCATGTGCATGCTTTTAAATTAATCGCACAAGTAGTAATATGCAACTAACACGTAGGGGATAACGGTTGCATATATCTGATAAAACCTGAATAGGATATCTATTCACGATGATGTTTCTAAGAAAAGTTTAATAGAAACATGTGTTATTCACGATGATGAATAACAAGGAAATAATAAGATTAGTTCATATGGAAACTTGGACGGGGGGTAATTATCCAAGTGGGAAACTCTCAATATAACGCTAATGAGAAAGATAGCGATCACATTAACGAATGTGATTATATAATAGTTCGATAGAAAAGAAAAACATTTTATATGTTCGAATGTAAAACTAGTAAAACTAATGATTGTTGTTTTGCAATTAAATAAAGTTTTACTAAATGAAATTAGAAGTATGAAATAAATAGAGGCATTACTTACATAGGGGGGTGATGTTAAAGCTATAAAAAGGTCATGCGTGTCATGTGTTGATCGCTTACTCTGGCCAAGTAAGTAGTGGCATATGATACCATGAACTTCTTGTAGCAGACACATTTACGTCCGATGTAGTAAGGACGGGGTGAATGGGACAAATTAAAAAGTACCCAAATGAATCAGATAAGCAAAATATTTGATCATAATGTAAATGCACAGCCGAGTGACGGAAGCGTATTATATTAGGATAATGAGCCCGAGAGAAGGGACAAACAAACATGTAAAATGATTAAGATATGTATCGGGAGGGGGTGTACTTACACTCGAACTCGAAGAATGCAAACATGTAAAACGATTAAGGTATGCACTGGGAGGGGGTGTACTTACACTCAAACCCGGAAAATGCGAATATGTCTCTTAACGGGTCGTTTTTGTAAAACGTCAAACTTGAGGACAAAGTCGGAATATAAAAATGAAGCGAGGTCTTAATGCATACCGGGAGGGTTGAGATAATAACGAATTCGGTTAAACACCCGGTTGATGGGTGAGAATTAAACACATGCGTAGACCGAGAAACGGGAACTCGGATGGAAAGTTAAAAGACTCGGGTTTTGAGTCATAACTAAAAGACGACAAGATGATGTAAATAGAAATTTTGAATAAATATGTTCAACTATTCGAGGTCGAACGGGTTGAATAAAGAATAAAGTTGATTGCTTATAATTGATGGATTTCACATTAATAGGTCAAACAGGTTGAATACAATATAATGTCGGATGGCACAAATAAGCGCTAGCCAGATAAAGGTAGCGTTAAATGCAAAAGAGTAATGAGCCCGGTAATGGGACATACCCAAATAAGAATATATGCAAATCATATAACAGTAAGTATAAGAAGAACTGATGCATAACTGACGTGAGAAGTCATAAAGTCGGAAAATTGTCCGAAAGAAAACAATTGTAGCCGCGAAACTACAATCGAGGTTAACGGAACCTAAGCTTGAAACCAAAAGATTCTTCGAACAAAAACAGGGTGTCTTGACAGCAAACATGTATTTTAAAAATGACATGGGTAAGGAGTGATCTACGGGATCAACATAACCTTTAAGGTTATAAACAAATGAAAGGTCTACGAGACTAAAAACGACCCACGGGTCATGATTAGAAAGAAATTATAAGGACTTCGCCCTAAAGAGGTGAAAGTCTAATCAAAATAGCCCATAAGGCTAAGTGATAAAACCTACGGGTTAATTAGATAAAGCGAGGGAATCAATTGAGAATCCCTGCATAAAACTAAGACTGTAAAAGAATAAATTATGTACTATCAATATCTTGGTATGAATAATTGACAAAAGTTAAAGAGAAGATCCTAAAACTAAAACTTTGGTTTTAGTAAGAAATAACATTTTTACAAATATAAATTCTGATAGGAATTTAAATAGTAAGCATGAAAGATACAAGTCTTGACACTGACAGGCGCAAGACGATATATTTGAAAAGTGATATTTTCGAAAATGAAAGGTAGATATAAATTAAACATGATGTGACACGATCACGGTCAAGAAATGCAATGTGAAGTAGAATCACATTATAACCAAGCGAGCGGTAAAAAGTAACTGGACTAATAAGTCTAGTTAGTGAGACCGGTTAAGGTCAACAATTCAAATCAAGAAATTTGGTTGGCTTGTAAGCGGTGGATTCAGTATAACTGAACCGAATAAATAAATTTGAAAACAAAAGAATTTGTTGCTAAAAGTGAAAGATTTCACTAAAGACCTTTAAACGGGTTAAAGTAACAGATTTATAAAGAATTCGATAGTATATGAAAGCGATGGATATCGCTAAGTTAACTAAACTAGTGGAAATAACGAGATTACGTTATTTCAAGTTGCACTATGTCGTATGAGATACGTAGACAATTAGTAACCAAAAAGATGTTACCATACTTTTCTGGTAATACTAACAATTGGTTAAAAGTATAAGTAATGTTTAAAAGATTTCTCGGATCAAATACATTGAGTTTAAACTCAATGAATTATGTAAGAAAAGGTTTCGAGGACGAAACCTCTTTAAGGGGGTAGACTTGTAACACCCCGAAAACGGGTTTGGTAATCAAACTCCGTTAAAACTAAAAGACGGGTAAAGTACCGTTAGTAGTAAAAATAACCCGGTAAATATTTGGATTTAAATAAGAAATCTTAATATTAAATACAAGCGAATCAAAGTTTTAAGGAATTGAGTTTATACGAGCCCGAGTTAACGGGACTTAAAATAAAACGGGTTATAACTCCCGGGACCCACCAAGTAACTAGGAATATTAACCTAGTTAGTTAGTGTCTTGACATAATAGAACAAATATGGTTAAAATACCCTTTAAATACCTTGTGCAAAGTTGAGGGACTAAACATGGGCAAATGTAATGAAGTTTAATTAAATAAAAAAATTAAAACATAAAACACACATACGTGTGTTGATGTCTGCGATTTCATCAGAGCCACAAGGAGCTCTCAAAACTCAACCCTAAACTTCAAGAAATTCATCAAATTGAAGGGGCAAATCAAGCCCGAATCGAAATCCAAGCATAGATTAGTGATCACCTCAGTAAAGGGATCATGAGGTATGCGAAATTTTACTATGTGGCTCCATCTTAAATTTTAGATGAACTTGTGAGATTCGAATCTGAGCTTGCATGTTCGTTGTTTGGATGAAATTAGGGATGAAACTATGTCTAGGAGTAAACCCTAGTCATTTATTTGTTGAATTGATGTTCATGGTTGTGAATTCATGATCATACACTCATGTGTCAAGTGGGTTTTGTAGAATTATGCTAAACACTAGGATTATCTTTGTTAACCTAGTGTATTTGAGCTCCATGAAGAAAATCCAGAATTTTTGATATAAAAATTTGACATGAACATGTGACATGATGCTTAAATCTTGGGTAAATAGTTAGTCAATAACTTGATTGTGAATTATATGGAATCATGCTCATTAGGTGTTTGATATAATGCCTAAGAGAAAAGAAATGTTGAAAATTGGACAAAAACGCATGTTTGATGGTTATGGCAAATCGTGCGTTAAGACTTATAAAAAGGGTTCTAAACGGATTGTGAATTGAACTCTTTAGGCGAGGAATCCGGATCGTTAAGTGGACAAGCCGGTGGAAATACGCGTTTGAAAAGGATGCTTAAAAAGGTACGTGACTACGATTCCGTTACGTTATGCTTGATTTCGTATTTTCGCTAGTAGACTTTAAATTAGCATAATACATGAAATTGGTATTTAGTTGAAGTGACGAAGATCACTAGGTAAATAAACGGGTCAAAAGCTGAAATTATCACCCTTTGACAATATCGACTAATGGTTTGTCGAGTTACATGTTTATAGGAATAAATATCAAAGGGATACGCACATCGCTATTGCTTAGCGGCTACTAAGTCAAGGTATTGAAACGGGTCAATATATTAATCCGAGCCAGGTATGTATAATGATTCAATTCATCATGTAGAACTTGAGATTCTATAATAGTTAGACAAGGTTAACATATAGTTATTCTGTTATCTTTTAGGTAAACCGAATAAATTGAGTTATGATTATGGGTTTATAAACAAGATTATAGTTAAAAGGTCGGATTTTGGGTCAAACAAGTATTTAAAAGTTCCTTTGTAGAAAAAAAGGATGAAAATTGACCAAATTGCCCTTGTAAGCTAATTCGAACGAACGACCCTTAAAAGTGGTTCGGAAACGAGTTTTATGATTAAATAAATGCTTAGAATAAGGAAAGATAGTGAAAGATGTAAATTCTTGGGTCGAATGACTTTATATGAGTCTTTGCCGTAAAATGATAATCTGAAGGGTAAAACTCGGAACACATAGATATCCACATTAATTCCAACACACATATAGTTGTGGTGGAAGATTACTTGATAAGAAATGTAGGAATAAGATGCTAGAAAAGTACGAAAGCGAGTTCAAGTTCTAAAGTGCTTAAATACCCTTAACGGGTCAAAATAAGCATACGAGCGAAAACGTATTTAAATTGTGTAAGAAACCTGTGATTAGAACCTAACATGGTAGATAACATTAATTTGAAGAGATGCGTGAGAAATAAGTGTTAAACAAATATGTTTGTTTGATAAAATGCATAAACGGGTTAAAATTCGGTAAAACGACAAGGAGTCGAAGGCTTAGAAGTCTCAAAGTTTATTGTGTAGAATGTTGGATTTTAATTCCAAATTATGGAGGATCAAATTACAATCACGTAGGAAGAAACGGTAGGTCAAATGGACAAGCGGGTTGAAAGATACGAAAGTTTTCGTGTCAAAAACGGCAAAATGGAAGGGTCTGATACAGGGGCTACCGTAACTTACGGTGGGCACCGTAAGTTACGGTGGAGGCCAGTTTCAAGTCCTTGTTTCAGGGATCAAGATATCAATGTTGGAATTTCCCAATTTCCTTGTTGTACTAGTTGTTTAATTATCAAAACTGACTTTTAAGTTGGTTTTGATCACAGGTGTACGTAGAGAGTCCCGGATGAAGATCAAGCGTCGAGCAAGAACCGAACACACGTTAAATGAAGCTTCCGCAATGTTGTTTCGTCGTTATTCTAAAACGGCGAATTAAATCACATTATGTTTTATCACTTTAAATTGTTAAAAGTTTTTAACAAACCCGTACTTTTTTTGTAATTGTGACTGGAATTACATGATTATGGACTTAAAATATGCGTAAAAACGTAAAATAATAACAAGGGTGTTACAGTCACCGACGTTCGTTTCGCATTTTAAACGTTACACGATAAGCGTTAGTTTTATCGTTGCCAACATAATTTTTATACACATCTAAATTTATCAACACCTCAAATACCATATATTAACATCACATTTAGTCATAATAGTCATGTTACAAGTCTATTATACAGATTACTAATGTCTGGTACGGCCTGAGAGGTCGGGCGTCACAGTCTCCCCCTGTTTAAGGAATTTCGTCCCCGAAATTCTACTCCTTACAGGTTTCGTTTTCGCACTCGGTGGGAAGAGGTGAGGATATTTCTGTTGCATTTGGTCCTGTCGCTCCCAGGTGAACTCGGGTCCACGCTTAGAATTTCAACAGACTTTGACCAATTCAACCTTGCTCCTTCTGAGTTTCTGGGTTTTCCGATCCAGAACCTTCACTGGTTCTTCGATAAATCTTAGTTTATCGTCCACTCGAACCTCTCCAGGGGGTATAATTAGTGTCTCATCAGATAGACACTTTTTCAGGTTGGAGACATGAAATACATCATGGACTCCAATCAACTCCTGTGGCAACTTGAGTCTATACGCCACCGGTCCAACTCGAGAGACGACTTCGAAGGGACCTATATAGCACGGGCTCAACTTTCACCCTTTTCCAAACCTCACAACGCCCTTCCATGGTGATACCTTCAGCATAACTCTATCACCAACTTGAAACTCCAGCGGTTTCCTCCGGTTATCTGCATAACTCTTCTGTCGATCCACGGCAGCCTTCAGCCTATTCTTGATCTGGACAACCTTGTCCGTAGTCTCCTGAATGATCTCGGGTCCGGTCAAATGCTTCTCACCGACCTCAGCCCAACAAAGCGGTGATCGACACTTTCTTCCATACAGGGCTTCAAACGGAGCGGCTTTTATGCTGGCGTGGTAACTATTGTTGTAAGAAAACTCTGCCAAGGGCAAATGAGTATCCCAACTTCCGCTGAAATCAATCGCACACGCTCTCAGCATATCCTCTAATGTCTGAATGGTCCTTTCGCTCTGACCATCCGTTTGAGGATAATATGTAGTACTCATATCCAATCGAGAACCCAACGATTTCTGGAGAGATCGCCAAAATCTGGAGTCAAATCGTCCGTCTCTATCCGAAATGATTGACACAGGTACTCCATGTCTGGATACGATCTCGTTAAGGTACAGCTGCGATATCTTCTCAGTATTGTCTGTTTCCTTAAGTGCCAGGAAATGAGCAGACTTTGTCAATCGATCCACAATTACCCAGATCATATTGTGTCCACGCGACGTACGGGGTAACTTGGTGATAAAGTCCATCGTAAGATGTTCCCATTTCCACTTAGGAATCTCTGGTTGCTGCAGAAGCCCAGACAGCTTCTGGTGCTCAGCTTTGACCCTAGAGCACGTCAGACATTTGCTCACGTAGGCCGCAATGTCTCTCTTCATCTTCGGCCACCAGTAAAACTCCTTAATGTCCTGATACATCTTGGTAGAACCTGGGTGAATGGAATACTTGGATTTATGAGCTTCGTCCATAACTAATTCACGGAGGTTACCTTTAAGCTGAACCCAGACTCGGTTCATGAAGTACATTACTTCGTCTGCTTTCGATATCAGTTTACATTCTAAGCCCTTCGAACCTTCACTTCTTAGATCATCATCCTTCAAAGCTTCCCGCTGTGCATCACGAATTTGATCGGTCAAACTCGTTTGTATGATCAAACCCAAAGCACGCACACGTAGAGGCTTTTCCCGTTCCTTCCTACAGAGCGCATCTGCAACAACGTTTGCTTTCCCTGGGTGATAACGGATATCACATTCATAATCCTTGAGTAACTCCACCCAACGGCGTTGTCGCATATTTAGCTCCTTCTGATCGAAGATGTCCTGGAGGCTCTTATGGTCCGTGTAAATCGTACACTTCGTGCCATACAAGTAGTGTCTCCAAATCTTCAATGCAAACACAACAGCTCCAAGCTCCAAATCATGTGTTGTCTAATTCTTCTCGTGCACTTTCAACTGTCTGGATGCATAGGCTATCACTTTGTCTCTTTGCATTAAAACGCATCCAAGGCCTAAACGTGAAGCATCGCAGTAAACAGTGAAATCATTACTTCCCTCAGGAAGGGAAAGAATAGGTGCACTGCAAAGCTTTTCCTTCAATAACTGAAAAGGAAAAGCTTCCTCCTGCTTTTCCGTCCAGTCAAACTTTCTCTCCTTCTGGGTTAATAGCGTCAATGGCTGCGCTATTCTGGAGAAATTCTCAATGAACCTCCGGTAATACCCAGCAAGCCCTAAGAATTGTCGCACTTCTGACGGAGTCTTTGGCGCTTCCCAATTCTTAATCGCTTCAATCGTGGATGGATCTACATGCATACCCTTCTCATTTATGACATGTCCGAGAAAATGAACTTCTCGAATCCAAAACTCACACTTAGAGAACTTGGCATACAGCTTCTCTTCCTTTAACAACTCCAAAATCAACCTCAAATGATGCTCATGGTCTTCTTTGGTTCATGAATAAATAAGTATATCGTCGATGAATACTATCACGAATTTTTCCAAGTAAGGTTTGCATACCATGTTCATGAGATCCATAAACACAACTGGCGCATTAGTTAAACCAAAGGGCATAACTAGAAACTCATAATGGCCATATCGTGTTCGAAAGGCTGTCTTGGGAATGTATTCATCAGCAACCTTCAACTGATGATAGCCTGAACGCAGATCTATCTTTGAGTAATAGCTGGATCCCTAAAGCTGGTCAAACAGATCATCAATCCTCGGCAATGGATACCGATTCTTGATAGTTAACTTGTTCAGCTCCCTGTAATCTATACATATCCTGAAGGATCCATCCTTCTTCTTCATGAACAGAACAGGCGCACCCCAAGGCGAATAACTCGGTCGAATGAAACCTTTGTCTAGTAGCTCTTGAAGCTGGTTCGACATCTCTTTCATTTCCGACGGTGCCAATCTATAGGGAGATTTCACAATTGGTGCAGCACCAGGTACCAAATCGATTCGGAACTCGATCTGTCTCGCAGAGGGTAATCCAGGTAAGTCTTCAGGAAAAACTTCTGGATAATCACGAACAATAGGAATCTCCTCGATCTTCCTACATTCGGCCTTTGTATCCATTACGTTAATTAGGAACGCAGGATACCCTTTTCGCAACAACTTGAGCATCTTCATACTACAGACAACACTCGACACACGAATCGATCGATCTCCATGGATAATTATCGCTTTGCCACTACCAGGATGAGGTATTCGCACTTGCTTCCTTGAGCAGACAATCTCTGCTTTATTCTTGGACAGCCAATCCATTCCTACAACTACATCGAAACTTCCCAACTCCACTAGTAGTAAATCGATACTAAATTTATGATCGCCTAACAGAATACTACAGTTACGTATGACTTCGCTAGTCTCTATCAGTTTACCATTTGCTAGTTCTATCGAGTACTTCTTATTTAGAAGTGACTACAACAGGATCATCACGTGCTTTCCCAGTGTTTAGCTTGAACGCTCTACCTCTGGCATTCTGACCTCCTGTCTTGGGACAATCCTTCTTGATATGTCCTTGTTCTCCACACTGGAAACATCCTTCGAGTCTTGATCCTTCCACAGTACTCCTGGCATAGCATTCACGGGTAATATGCCCAGTTCGTCCGCATCGGTTGCATTTCTTCTGTCCATCTTCACGAGCCTTTCTCTCGGATCCGCTTCGGATATCTCTGGCGCCATCATTTCTAGTACCACTAGTGCTTGCTGCATACTGCGCTTCCTGTTGCGCTTCTCTTTAGTTTCCTTCCTCGAGCTCTCGAATTTGCGCTTCTTCGTAACTTCTGTCTTGCTTTTGGTGGCATTTCGTCGTTTCTATTATCATAACAATAATATCCACATAAGAAGATAACCAAAAATAATTCAATCATTAAATGTTAATAGATCAAACATGGTGCATGTAAAATATCCACATTTTAATGAGAAAAATTTTAATCCAAAAGTACATCATTGGTAATTGTTAAAGAAACCATTTAAACTCATTTTCAGTACAAGGACTGTTCTCGGCATGCCTACATCGACATCCATAAATAAGTTCATATAAAGTTCCCAATTAATATCCAAAGATGAAACTGGCACGCAGGCCACAAACACGAAGAACATAAAAAGAAATGTCTAGTAGTACAACCCATCAAACAATGAAACAAATAGCTAACATCTACGCCTCAAACCTAGAGATTCTAACATCTCCTGGACAAGCTTCTCCAAATCCACAACCCTCCAATGCATCTCATCTCTCGCGGTGTGACCTATAACCCTCAACTCCTCATGGTAGTCCATCTGTTCCTCGAGGTACTTAACCTTTCCTTTGGCTATGTCTAGGACTTTGCGCAATGCGGCGATTTGTCGATCACAATGGCAATATGGATCTACCCTATTTCCAACGGGCCTAATCCTCTTCCTACGACGATGATAAACTAACAGTGGCGTAGAAGAAGTGCGTGACTCTAGAACAGGCAAAGAAGACTCAGACAAAACAAGCGGAGGGATCTCAGTAGCAGGCTCGATCACAGCAGCAGGTGGGACGACTGATGGCTCTAGGGGTCGAGCTGCAACGATAGTGACGTCCACCACTGGTGCGACACTAGAAGATCCTCCGATAGTAGAGACACTCCTGATCACGTCATCGATAACTGGTATAGTGCCAGATGATCGTCCCGTCTCATGAATTGAGAGAGGTACATCATCATCATCTATCCACCCGTTGCTAGCGAAGGCGCATCGGGGGTCTCCCTGGCTGGCAAAAGCAGCAGGGTTGACGTGGAAAGATGAGGTAAGCTCGGTAGTACCAACCATCTGTGGAGTCGTGATAGGTGTCTCTGGCGGCGTAGATCTGGGTGAAGTCTCGAAATCTGGCTCGTAATCTGAGTCGTGGATCTCGATGACCTCGTGTTCGTGCGACATCTGTGACACGCATATAATCGTACAAGTAAGTGCGCAATCAACATAATAGTAACAAACAGGGTCAATTAAACAGAAATCACGTATGCACATAAAACACATAATGGTTTTCATATATGATAAAATATTTCCTATGTTTATTTAAAATCTTGGCTTCGAGAATTTTGGACTTTAAATTTCAAAATTTTCTGGTTGAAGTCTAGTGTTTTCCGCGAAAACGTCTAGTTCGCTAACAACCAATGGCTCTGATACCAACTTCTGTCACACCCCAAAAACGTCGCAGTGGAATATTAAACATAGTGGAGACGGAAGTTGGTTCCCATTTATACCTTGTCGGACGATGCACTCTTTTGTTGGACATTTTGACATATTTTAAAACATAATATTAAACATTACATTTTTAAAAGTCACGACATAACCACATAAGTTTAGTTGTTTTGATCCTTGCGGATCTTATTACAAACATCCCAGAAAGTTTAAAAGATGTCCAACATATTTAAACGAAACAACATGCATCATCATATACAAGGTACGCCATGATTTCCCGAAGCCGAACTTAGGTACCTGTAGAACACGTTAAAATCAAGTGTCAACACAAAGGAAGGAGAGTTCACTTATTTGTTTACTAACAAATTTTATTTCAAGGAAAACTTTCTGATTAGGTGTTTATTTGAAAACATTGATGTAGTTTTAGAAAGTCCATTTTACTCCTTTGATAAAATCCATTGGCCTTCCATCGGGTCATTACCCCGACAATAGTAATACTGCCCAGGTTTTGTATATTAAATTATAGCGTCAACTTTCAGACTCGTATGTTAGCTAGACGATACGAACTATATATTAACCATGCAGGGATAATCAAAACTAGACAATGAACAGAATATTAATTCGTCGTTTGACATTGACACGGGGCGACCGGTCACGACGGGGTTGTTAACCCGATAGATCTACCAACAATTCCTCGCGTGCAATACTTAAACTGATTAAACGACATCATGGGCGCAGGGTTCTCTCTTTGAGAACAATATGATGTCTGCCTCACGTACAATATATATATCCTACTAATATGACAATTTAATACACGATGTTGTACGAATCCCCTGAAATCCGCGACGAAATGTAAGCCTATGCTGATACTTACTCTCTTGAGACCAAGCAATATTCATACCAACTACACGGTCGTTTTTCCCCCAAACACTGTGCATACTCTCGTTTCCACCCGAAACATATTTATTCTTCAAAACCATTTCATCCCGAAATATATATATATATAATTTCCCAAAAATCCATATATTTTCAATAAAAATATATAATTTATATCAAAAGATATTTTTATTTCAATAACATTATTAAACCCTTTTATTGGCGTGTTCTACCCCCAAAATATATATAAAGCAGTAAAAAGAGGGGTTTAGTGACACTCACCTTTGGGTGCGTATTTTTAATACCGCAATCCCAGAAATTGACTATATACGTCCTAATATGGGAACAATTCTAAATCAATATATATTTAATAACAAAAAATCCTAAGTTTCTCCGTTTCTTAGAATTATCACATAACTTTGAGATTTTCTCGAAAAGTTGTCATTTTTGATTATGTTGGCGTGTTAATATATATATATATATGAGTCCATATATATATCTTTATGATTTTGCATTTTGAACGGTTTTATTGGTGACCATTATTGTGTAAATCCGTTACCTCTTCCGTTTATACGTAATATATCTATGATTTGCGCGTCGTACCATATATACATAAACGTTCATACAATCTAACACCGAAATACGCGAAACATTACTAACTTAACTATTTTGTCATTTTTAAATCAAATATACATAAAACATCTCATATATACTAACTTTCATGCTCGACAAACAAGTTACACACATTTAACGCATATTTACCATTTCTACCGCACAAAACGTACATGCATAGTCTAATTTTTCCATTATAGAATTAACACTTAACATATAATCACATTTACATGTTCAAATCACTTAATACATTTTATCACATAAGATTCACTCAAAATTCACCCATACTCATGTTCATTGAAAAATGCATATTTTAGCGATTCGGTAACGTTTTCGGGCATCGGAAGTCACGTATGACCAACCAAACACCAAGTAAACTTAAAATTAGTTAAAATACTTATTTTTAAACTAAAAATATCAGTTTATTTACTGATCTAATTCAGTTTTTCAGAAATCACCCGAAAAGCCGATTTTTGACCTTTTTACGCATAGTTTTGCGTTAAACGTTACCATAACCATCCCAACTCGAAACGACTTGATATTTTAACACAATACATGTTATTTACTAATTAAAATAGTGGTTATAATCAGATTAGTGAAGTTTTATATAAGTCACATAAATCATGCGATTTCACGTATTTTACAATTTTTTATGCACCAAGTACCACATGCAAAGCTAGTAAACATTATGACAAAGTAATATACCATTAAACACTTCAAAATAACTTTATTTTAGTGTTTATATTCTGATCAAAATGGATTTTTATCATATCATGTTCAAATCATCTTTTGAGTTCATATATCATCATGCATGTTTACATTTGTGCATCTAATGCACTTCTACAATTTTATCATCATCATTTATGTTCCAATCTTATTCTAGAACATATTAACATCATGTTTTTAAAATATAACTCATATCATTTTAAAACATTCTTGTATGACAACTAATACTTACTTTAATCATCTTATTTTTCAAGAAATCAAATAATCAAGAAATCTTTCATCAAAAATTCGAAATGCAATATACACATACACAAACATCATTTTCGGCCATATATACATACATGCACACACTCATTTTCATTTTATTCAAAACTCATTTGTTTGTTAGTTTCAAGTTTATGTTTAGATTTCAAGAATAAAGAGAAACTTCTTACTAACTTCATTATCAATATGAATCAAGAACAATGTTTAAAGAAATATTTTATACCTTCAAGTTTGCAAAGTGCGATTTTGAGAAAAGATCGTGATATGAGGCTTGTTCTTGCTTGAATCTTGCTTGAAATCACCTTGGAATGGACATGATTCTCCAAGTTTTGGATTTGAAAATGAAAGTGATAGTGTAATAGGGGTGTTCGGCCGAGCTTGGTATGAGGAAAAGAGAGAGTGAATTTTGAATTGGGTTTCTTGGAAATATGATGGAGTATGGAAGCATGTAATCACCACCACCTTTCTTCCTAGTGTTTACAAGTGTCAAGTTGCCAAGTTCAAGAGAATGTGGGCAGCCCACATTGCCGCCACACATCTCCTCTCTCACGAAATATATACATACATACATACATACATACATACATATATTATATGTTTACTAGTTCAAAGACAGGTATTTTACTGAATACCGGGTATTTTATCTAGTGTTTTAATCCCGTTTTAGTGAGTTTTAAATTATTTTTATCATTCTATAAAAATAATCACTCAAAATTATTACTGAAATAATTACCAGTTACCTTGACTGGCTGCGTTGACAGTATTTGTTTAATTCGCGCAGTATCGCGCGGTATGCGCTCAAACTCGAAAAATAGAGTTTCTTAGTGTTTTAAATTATTTTTCCACACAGATAGGATTAAAATTATTATTCTAATCATAACAGACTATTTTTAGGATTTTAACACTGATCGGGTGGTCACCGACGTTCGTTTCGCATTTTAAACGTTACGCGATAAGCGTTAGTTTTATCGTTGCCAACATAATTTTTATACACATCTAAATTTATCAACACATCAAATACCATGTATTAACATCACATTTAGTCACAATAGTCATGTTACAAGTCTATTATACAGATTACTAATGTCCGGTACGGCCTGAGAGGCCGGGCGTCACATGAATGTTGTATACATGAGTGATATTAGGTTGAATCCGAGACCTAAGTTAAATTGGTGTTAATAATAGCATGAACTTAGACTTGAAAAGTAGTTAAAACGGTGGCGTAAGAATAATGCCTATCGGATACTTGACAAAGTGCTTAAATGAATTGTCGAGTTTCATAGTATAATCACTTATGCTAATGGGCAGTTTGACCTTTGAAAGTCAAACTGACCAAAATGAAATCAAATGGTAAATTTTGATGTAAAATCCGTAAGATGGAATGGTCATAATTAATGATGACTAATCTAACCGTCTTACGAATTATGATGATAGTTTGACGCTTGACAAGCTAGGTGGAGGCTTGGAAAGGAAGCGGGTTAAACGAATCATGTGTGAAGGAAAAGCGTGTTGGAAAAGCGTGTTTCGGATGCAAGGTAAGTAAGAGCTTACACCCTTTTTATAGTATACATCAATTGTGTGTATTGAAAATGAATAAAGAAAAATTAGTAATAGAATTATAATGTTCCGAGGTAAATAATATGAGTCGGAACATGTGAAAATGGTGAGAAACCATAAAAAATGGCAAAAATGGTAAATTGGTAAATTAGTCATGTAACGATGAACTAATAAGGAATTTTGAAAAATTATGTTATGGTGTAAACCGGAATGGGTAAAAGGGCGAAATGGTAACTAGACATCATCTCATAATGGAAAGTGGTCGTTCGGACTAAACGGGTCAAATGACATTGGTAAAATCATTTGACAATATTAATTGATGATCGCTTGTTGAGTTTTGTGATTACAGGAAATATCATACGGTTCGCGTTGGTATTAATTAGAAACTAATAGTGAAAGATATTTAAACGGGTCCATTCTATGACTCGAGCCAGGTACGCATATTTAGAATTATTGTTAAAAGCGATATTTTTGGTCAAATATTAGCGAAAGTCCTTCGTCGTAAAATGAAGGACTAAAATTGACCAAAAATCCCTTAATGGGTGAATTGGGAAAACAACCCATACGGGTTGTTTAGGAATTTGCATTAAGATTACGAAGTATAGGTAGATACCTTAATGTAGTAAAATGATGGGTGAAAGGAGAGAGTGAAATTTAAAGTTAATGGTAAATCCCTCTAACGGGTCAAAATGAAGTTTTGCGCATAACTCAACCTTTAGTTGCATAATGTATGAAAGTTTTGAACTCACAAGTTAATGGTTTTGAGATAATGAATATCTCAAAAATTTACAATGATTTAAACAAAAGTGGGTTAATGAAACATGAAACGGGTCAAAAGTGTTAAAAAGGAATTTCAAGCCGAGAGTTTGAAATCTGAATTTTTGAAGTAGTTGAATATCAGGTTTTAACTCCATAAGATGGAGAATTAAATTTCGAACGCGTAGGAAAAAGAATCACGTAAAACGGACTTCTAGATCAAAAGTTATGGCCTTTGAAAGTTTGATTTTGATAAATAAACATAGCTGACATAAATGCAGGTCCCAGATGCGGACCTGCTGGAAAATGATCTCTCCCGCGGCACACGAAGGAGAACCGGGCACCGGGTGCGACACGCGGGTGCTGTCGCAGCACGCGTAGGAAAAGAAGGAGCCTCTCGCGTGGCGCGAGAGGCAAAATTCTGAATTTTTTTTGTTTATGGAACTTGTGTATACATGTTTATAAGCTATCAAAACTAACTGTTAAGTTGGTTTTGATCATAGGTGAACGTCTATGATTCCCGGATGAAGATCAAGCGAATATGAAGAACCGAACACATGTCTTTGAAGCTTCCGCAATTGACTTATTTTATTCTAGTTTAAAAATGAAATTGTAAACACTTGTTACTATAATTTGAGTACTTTAATTATGTATGAACGTTAATTTAACAAAGTTTTTAAAGGTCACATTTTCACATAAATTGCGTATTTAATATTATAATCGTACTAATTAGAGACGGGTGTTACATATATATTGCCTTTAATAAATTGGCAATATTGTGGTATGTCTAATTTAGATCTACTATGTTTTCGTATGTCAAATGGGTCATGGTTTGGATAAATGGATCAGCAGGACTACATGGTATGGTTAAATGGGTCAGATTGTAGGTTAAGTGTTCTATGAGTCAAATGGTTAGTATGCAGCCCAAATGGGTCTGTAGGTTTTATTACAGTACGATCATATAGGCAGGTTTAATGCTATGTAGGCTTGGTTAAACAAGGGTAAAAATGGTGAGAACTACCGGATGATACTATTAGTCTTGACATTTGTTTATTTATTCTAGCAATTTCTGGCTAAATGATTAAGTAACAAGATCAATTCACATAAATACACTATTACTCTTGATAACTGATTCTTTAGTCCGGCAGTTTCCAACTAAATGATTAAGTAACAAGATCAATTTACAAAAACACACGAAATGATTAAGTCATCACATATTTGATTAATATAAAAACACTAGTAGTCTTGACAGATGTTTCTTTAGTCCAACAGTTTCGGGCTAAATCAGTTATTTATTGTGGAAACTGATAGAACATCTAATGTTGATTCATAAAAAATAGAAACAGATTAAGTAAGAAGAACAATTCACACAAATACAACACAAAGTAACAATGAGGCCTGATTAACATAAAAACACCTTTAGTCTTGACACAACTGTTTATGTAGTTCCACCGACTGATTATTTATCCATCCTTAGGAACCTTACCTTGATTTGACCTTTGATCTATAGTTCCAGATTTAATGCATCGTCATCCCTTCTTCTTATTCAAAAGGGAAGATCAACCAACATCTTCAGATCATCATCATTTTACTCAAGGATTCCATGTGCATCCACTAACTTGTCTTAAGCTTTGTTAGCTCTGTAGATGTTCACTTTGGATGCTCCCTTGTCTACTCTCTATCTCACAATCTTTGTATTTGGACTAATTGGAGGTAGATCAAGGACTTCAGTTGAGGGAGGTGATCCTATTCTTTCTGGAACCTTGCTGGGAACTAGTGAAACATCTAATGCAGGTTCTTCTGTGATGTCGAGACTATATATAATTCTCTTTCAACGTCTTGACTAGACTGGAAGGTGTGAACCCTACCAGGCATTCGAACTGCAATTAAGTACTTTTCTTCAAAATTACACTCATTAGTACAGTGTACAACCCTCGTCTCTATTTTCAGGTTATCAAGATATTCTCACATAAGTGTTGGGTTGTAGTGGAAGAAAGATGTAGGATCAAAGGGTGTTAATTGGTTAGTCTTAGTTTTTCTTCCATTCTTTAGACAAATAATGTCTAGTTTGGAGATGTTAATAGGAGGAGGATATTTTGTAGGATACTTGGTCTTCCATTGTTTCATAAAAAAACCTTTTAAGCTACCTATGATAGTTTGATAGAGAAGTGAGGTTAGCTCTTCTACTGTTTTCAGGGTGGCTTTGCCCTCTACAACAGTTGAGCTGTCTGTGGCTGGTAGATTTTTTTGAGTGGCTAAGTTTTTTAACTCCTCATGTATGGAGGCCAGCTGTTGGGTTAAGTAAGGGCTTAACTGGGCTTGAGACTTAGGCATATTGGTGACAACCTCCTTGAGGTTTGAGACCTTAACTCTAAGTTGTGTCATCAATTCCTTATAGTTTTGACCATCATCCAATTTAATGGAATCATCTGCATCCCCACCAATGTTGGTTGTATCAAAGTGTGTATCCGAGACGTTACCTCCAGGTACATTCTTTGATGCCCCTTGTTCTTAGTATTGGGGACCTCCATTTGAATCATCACGCAGGGATGGGTTCTTCCCTTTAGTCCAAAGGAGTAGTAGGCTCCTCCTCTAATTGGGCATCTTTTTCATGTTTTAAAGTTTACTTTTTTATCCAACCAAGTAAAAGTTTGGGCTTGCAAGGATTTAATGATAGTCACATGTCCCCTCTTAAAAATGTTACCTGGTAGTACTTGTTTTAGGACTAAGAAACTAGGGTTCTTAATCTGATTTGGGGATTTAGGTTCATTGAACTCTGTGTATAAAATTAATTAGAACCACTAGATCTACCAGCAATCCTAGTAGCCAAGTGCTCTTATGCCCTGTTGTAAAACACATGACCCGGGTAGGGTTACGGGTTCGAGTCCCCATTCACTTAATTTTGTAAACTTTTGTTTTGTTTTTCAAACCCATGAAGCTCGTCCAACCCAAAACAAAAATAAATGAATTAAAAGCCACCAAGGCTTCTAGCGAGACTGGTAGCCCATGTGGTTGGATCTAGCGCATCCCCCTCCCGTTTTTCAACACGTTATTTAATCCTAACACTTTTTTAAAAACATTTTTTTTGTAAATTTCAATTTGTTATTTATAATATAAAATCTGAAACCCAAAATCTAATTTATAAAATTATTCTTTATAATTAAGTTAATTAGATAAATTTACAAGTTTTTAACTCTTATTTATTACTAGGTTATAACCCCGTGTATTACACGGGTTGAATAAATAAATTTTATATACTAAATAATAAACAATATATCTTTAAAAACCTCCTTTATTGCATGGTTTGAATAAATTTAATTTTATATATATTAAATACTAAAAAGTTATATCTATAAGAACAGTGGCGGACCCAGGATTTTACTTCAATGGGGTCCATTTTCGGGTCGGTCCTCGTTCGGGTCGAGTCAAGTGAGGTTTGAACTAGATTTTTTTTAAAAATTAGAAAAATGGGCTTATCAAGGATTGAACCCACAACCTCTTGGTGGAAAAGAGGGAGATTTACCACTACACCAGCTTTCTTTTTATTTCTATGGTGTCCACCTAATTGTATTTATGGGGTCCATATACAATTTAATATACCGAATCTACTATTTTTTTTAAAAAGATTGGGGTCCGGGGACCCCGATGGCACCAATATGGGTCCGCCCCTGTATAAGAACCATATATATTGTACAGGTTGAATAAATGTAAATTTATATACCAAATAAAAAAAAGTTATATCTTTAAAACCATGTGTATTACACGTGTTGAATAAATGTAATATTTTTTACCAAATAATAAAAAAATTTATATCTTTAAAAACCCCCGTGTATTACACGGGTTGAATAAATATTATTTTATATACCAAATAATAAGAAAATTATATTTAATAAAAAAACTAATGGATATACTCGGTATGCCATAGATATGGTGAATAAGGAGATGATTATTGAAAAGAATATACAGTGGTCAAACATATTATTCAAGAAGTAAATAAGCAGCTATTTGAGTGATAAAATATAAAATAGATTATATTTTAAAAACACCCGTAATAAATCTAATTTTATATATAAAGTAATATTAAAAGTTATATACAATTTGTTTAAAAATTATGTAATAAAATCAATATAATAATTTTTTTAATAATGAAAATAAAAATAAATAATATATTATCACAAAGTTTGGTTTTGTTGATTAAACTAAATAATATTTAGTAGGAGAGTTATCTATAATTAATTAGAATAGATTAAACTAAATAATAATTATCCATAAGAAATTAAACTAAAAAATAATTATCCATATGACATGACCTAATATGATGAAAAAATGCTCGGTTCGAATCGGTTCGGTTCGGTTTGTAAACGAACCGAGCACAAGCAAGGTCTGCTCAGTTCGGTTTGGTTCGGCTCGGTTTGGTTATATATGTGTGCGTATCATTTTTAATGAAATGACTAGAAACCAACATCAACAATGCTTGGTCCAAGATCCAAATAGAGCTTATTTATGTAACTAGAATTAAAATCCAATACCAATAGTCCATTGTCCAATACTTAAATGTCCATTTGAGTAATTGAGTCAAAACTTCAAATACTCAAGTCTCAACCCGCCATTCAATTCAGAAGTACAAAACCCTAATCAAAACCCTCCATTGGCCATTGTTATTCGATTTCTCCATCGCCACTCTCCAAGACGCCAGGGTTTTGCTTCAATCGGTTCATTCAATTTCAAACTTCAGATAGAACAAGGGTATGTTTCAATCGGTCGATTATTTATCTTCCCGCTTAGTTAATCTCAATAGAAATAGTTGAGTGTTTTTGTATTCCTTGTTATTTGTTAAATTTTTACTTGTTTTCTACTGGACGAAACATAAGGGACGAAAAATGCACTTTATTCTAATAACTAGCACTCCCATCGTCACTTTCCTTGTTTGTTCCGCGACGCTCGATACTTGCTCGACGCTTGTTCGAAAAATGCTCGGATCGAAATACGCTCGCTCGACTTTGGCTCGGTTGAAAAACACTAGGTTCGGTTCGGATTGGTTTGTAAACGAACCGAGCACGAGCAAAGGTCTGATCGGTTCGGTTCGGCTCATGAACGGCCCTAAACTCATCCAATTCATTGACCTTTTTAGGGGAGTATGAATGATTGAAACCACAACTATAACTAAGGTTAACCATGGGGTTGAACCTAACTATGTCACTATGGTTTGATTGCTCGCTTTGTTCCAATGTTTTGTTTTCACTAGTTTGCTCTAGATAAACCAATGACATGTGAATGTTAACTAAACTTTTGTATCAAGTATCTATTTAAATCTATGTACTCACCAACTAATTTTAGTTGACCTTTTATTTTATACTTGTTTAAGGAAACAATACATGAAGTGTTATCAAGATATGTTTCACATAGGTGCGTAGACCTAGTTAAATTTTAATTTGGATTATTTGTTATCTTGTTTTGTTAAACACTTTGTCTTTTTTTATCCTATGTATGGATTTTAATTTGGCTGAATAAAACTATTTAAACTTTAATAGTTGATCATTAGCTTTTGAACAATTCTCGTCTCGCCCCAACGTTTCCACCGTCGTTTAGGGTGTTACACAAAGATAGTAAAAAAAAATTGAAACGATGTGCCGAAACACGATTGTGTACACTTAGGCATGGCCATGGTAGAAGAAGACAAATCTTGGAAGCTTCGAGATCCGACAAAGTTGACACAAACTGAAGACCTTGTCTAGACACCTGTCCATGCATGTTCATGCACAAGTATAGGTACACGCGTGTTTGTAACAGCCTAAGGAGAATTTGGTACCAAAAAGTACAAGAGTAAAGATTCAGTCGAGACAACTGGAAACGACACGCCCGTGCTTGTATCGTAGGCACAGTGTCATAGACACTGTTGCCTAACTCACGTTAGGACTTGTCAAGCTATCGTCGGGAGTGTCGCAGAAAATGTCATAGAGTGTGTGCATTAACTCATGCGACACTATGGAGTGTCTAACGTACACATGCGACATTGTGGAGTGTCTCATGATGAATATCAATGTCGCAAACACAGAGATTCATCTGAGTCTGTTTGTTTCTAACTCAAATCCCAACTTTTTACATTCAAAATGTTTCTAAAACTTCCGTGAAGCAAAATTTATTGTTTTTAACATCTTTAACATGTAGAAATCCGTCCTTAGGTGAAGAAATCCAAGAAAACCCATCATTTTCATCAAAAGATAGAACTTAGAGGTTGATTCTTACCTAGAACCTGACCAAAACGATGTTGTGATGATCCTTTATCATTGTCTAAACAAATCCAGACTTCAATCCTTCAAGTTTGTGGTTTTGATTCTTGATTATTCACTTTCTCTCTCTAGATACCTTACTTTCTCTCTCTAAGGTGGATAAAAATCATACAAAATGAGGATTAGGTTTTTCTTAAGCCACTTATATGCTTCAACATTATGGGCTTAATCATCTCATTTGGCCCAAGTCCATTTTTAACCAAAATACTCTCCATTTATTATTATTTCCGGGATCTTACAGTTTGTTGTAACAAGTGAACTGAAACTGAGCGAGCACCCATTCACCGCAACATGCACCACATGGAGCAACGCTTTTTCATTTTTATTTAAATTTCTTTTATTTAGTTTACAATTTAAATTATCTATATTATTTACGTTTTTGGCATTTGTATTCCTTTATTATTTACCTTAATGTTGACTACATATTTTTATTAACTATTGAAACGTTTCTTGCCATTTATTACCTAACCAGTATAAAATACCCGTATATTGTGGCAAACTATTAAACTGAACAAAAAGTAGATATAAAAATACTGAACGGCATATGTACATTGCGATGTGTTAACTCGCAAAATTAGACTGAAATGTATAGCATAGAAAAAATAACTAAGCCGACTTATGACTCATGCTTTGCGATGGGGCCATTAAACCGAAAATAAAGTGACGTAAAAATATTAGACCACACACGCACGTTGTAGCGTTTTAACTCACAAAATTTAGACAAAAACGTAAAACATTATCGTTAAAAATAATAAGTCGAAACGATAAAAAACCCATGTCAAAAAGTAATAAAGAACTTTAACTCAAATAATAATAATAATAATAATAATAATAATAATAAAGTATAGTCTTTTAAAGAAAAAAAAATAAAAGTTATTATTAATAGTCTAAAGAAAGAAAATAAAAAGTTACTAAAGTCTAAATGAAAAAAGAGAAATTAGAAGATATTGTAGCACAAAGAATGCATAGGCTACACAAATCAAATAATAAAAATGAAAGTACCACCAATTCTGATAAACAATACATGGTTAATGGTTTTATTATTTAACTATTTTCTTATTTAATTTAGAAATGTTTTTTTTTTTACTTTTAATTATCCAACTAAAATTCAATAAAAGAAAATATTGCTCTATTTTTTGGGTTTCTTTTCAGTTAACTATGCACTTTTCAGTTAACTAGGCACTGAAATTGACCAAGTCCCACCCACCACAACACGTATGCTTTCATCTGCTAGTTAGACGAAAGGGTATGGAGAGGATGGGCTTGGAGGGGATGAGCCGCCACGTAGGCGCCACGTCACCGGCTCGTGTGGGATGGGCCTCCTTCATATTTGAGGGGGATGGAGGATGAGGCCCCACAACAATAAAAAAATATAAAACTTTAGAGAGAGATAGAGAGAGAGAGAGGAGGGACCAAGATGAGAGAGAGAGAAGAAAGGTGCTTCGTCTCATTCGGCGTGGGTGAGTCGTTTGGGCCGAGCCGGGGCTAAGGGGGGCGGTGTGGGGGACCGGCGCCGGTCCTAGCCGGGCCTAGCCGGCCCCCATACCCTTTAGTCTTATCTTTATTATTTTTGTTGTTATTGTTGATATTCTTCTTATTATTATTTCTATTATTGTAACTAGTTATTTTCCGCCCGCGCGTTGCGGCGGGACCCAATGACTACAAAAAGCGTGTCAGCAATGGCAAACAGATACCGAATATCAAAACATAAATAAAATGACGTGGTAAGTATAATCACTCCGTCATAAAAAACAATTTTAAATAACCTAATATATAATAATAGGACCCACACGTCCTACACATTGGAAATTCGGTTGTTTTCAGTTCAGTTATTACGGTGCTAACACGTTAAAATATGGATGAGCTCGGTACCGGTAACGGCAGCGAAAGTACCGATCCGGAAAATCATCGAAATTAGGTACCGGCACCGAAAATGCTCGATACAATACGATATGGTATTTGAAGGTAAAAATCAATAAATACAGGTATGGTGCTAGACCGGTGTCGAACCGAAAGTAACGATTCTGAAAACGCTAAAAGGTGGGTACCAAATTGGTACCGAAAATGATTTTGTATAGTAAATTTGGTACCGATACGATGCCGATTCGTTTACAGAATTTGATACGATTTGCTCATCAATATTCTAAATATGCAAGTTAATTTTACATGTTACAATTCATTCATTACAGAAAAAGACAAAAAAGAAAGCAAAATAAGTTGTTGTGTATATAAAACCTCATTCAAACGAAATACAGTTTACTTACTGTGTGTATGAAAAGTAATCTAAACGGTGTAATTACTTGCATTGCTGCGTTGCTACAGGATTTGATGAGCTCGGTACCAACCGGTACCAAAAATACCGTTACCGAAATCCTCAAAAGTGGGTACCGGTACCGAATATACCTAGTATGGTACGGTTCAGTACCGGTCGGTACTGGTACGGTACCGGTATTTGAGGGTAAAAACCGGTGAATACCTGTGCAGAACCGGTACCGAAAATACACCGATTTGGTAAATTTTAGACCGGTACCTATATCCGATACCATTTGCTGAATTCTTAATGATGTATTCCATTATAATTTTAATTTAAAAAATAAATTATAAAGCACTGTTCCCGTTACCAAAATCCCCAAAAGTGGGTACCGGTACCGAATATACCTAGTATGGTACGGTTCGGTACTGGTCGGTACTGGTACGACACCAGTATTTGAGGGTAAAAACCGGTGAATAACTGTACAGAACCGGTACCGAAAATACACCGATTTAGTAAATTTAAGACCGGTAACTATACCCGATACCATTTGCCGATCTCTTTTATCATATATTAATAATAATTTATATTGTTATTATTATTATTATTTATCTCTTTATGACAACCCTACCGTCTTTCACGGGTCAATATGACTACCATCGAAGCGTGCTAATATTTTTTTGGGCATGTTACCATTTTATCCTTTTGTTACACCGGACATCTTTTGTGTAATTAAATTTATTACTAATGTAGGTGTTTTTTCCTTGTAGTATACACGCTTCTCCATATCACACGTAGGAAAATAATTAACTTAGTTAATAGTTGTGTATTCCATTTAAAAATAATATGGAAATATACCGTTATTCTAGTAATACAATAAATATATACCACTAAAATCCTACATTTTTTCATGTAGACAATGCTTCTGAGTGGGCCCAACTTTCTACCACCAAAGGTTATGAATTATACAAGTGGAAGACATAGCTAGAGCCTGGAAGCATATAGAGAGAATTGTAGTTCTACAAACTGTAAATATAAATAAAAGAAAATTAGTGGAGCTTGACATGTGTAACTGTGCCATGAGGAGCATACAAAGAACCATCAAAATTCCCTCGTCAAATATTTGCATGACTTCATGAATCAGAATAATCAAGTTATAGTTTTACAAACGAAAAAAAAAACAATATATGGAGAGATTAATGCAGAACTCAATAATTGCTAGAATCTATATCTATATCTATATATATTCTAAAGTTTAGTTATATGTTCTATTTTAAAACCAAAATTTATGGTTGTTTTAAATGCATCATTCTATAAAAATCCTATTAATTGCATTTAATTTACATTAAATAAATAAGAGATAAGATAAAAAATAAAATAAAATAATTATATATCAATAATCATTAAAATTAATATCAATCAATAACACATTATACTAAATAATATATTATAGATAAAGGTAGATTAGTTTAAAGTTAACTTTAATCTTAATTTTTTTAATAATTGGTTTAAAGATAATTATTCCAAACTTATGATTATTCTATAAAATGATCTTTGACAAGGTAACCATAAATTTAAATTTCGAAGTAACTAATATATTAAAAGTAGCTCAAATATAATTCGAAATAAAAACACAACAATATATTTTCAAAGAAAACATATAATAAAAAAATAGGTAAAGGGATCCAAATGATATCAAATATTAAGAACTTATCCATGATATTAGTATCAGAATTTAATAGATTAAGATAAAATTTAAACCGAAAGATCATAAGTATCATAAAAATATCATTAAATTAAAGTTAAAAAGTAAAGAAAAGAATTATTATTATAATATTAAAATAATAAAAATATTTAAAAAACTATATATATTATTAAAATATTAAAATTACTATTTGTACCGATACCAAACAAGACCGTACCGGTATTTTCGATACCAGTACCGGTTGACACCAAGCTTATCCCACCCCGTGATACTAAAAAATCATTAAATTAAAGTTAAACAGTAAAAAAAAGGAATTATTATTATAATATTAAAATAATAAAAGTATTTAAATAACTATATATATATATATATATATATATTCTAATATATTATTAACAAGATTTTGGCTAAATTAATTAGATTATTATAAATAATAATAATAATTTACAAATAAAACACACAATTTGCAACAAAGCAATGCATGAAACACCATATTAACATATAGTACAATACATTAATGCTAGAACCTAATCTATACTATATTATAAAGCATTTCATAAGGATACTAACCAAATTTAAGTAATTACAATCTTTTATACTTATGGTACAACAACTTAATGATGTTAGTAAGGGGTGAAATGGTCTTTCTACATTAATATTAAAAAATAAAAAAAATAATTATCTATATCTATCTATCTATACTATATTATAAAGCATTTCATAAGGATACCAACCAAATTTAAGTAATTACAATCTTTTATACTTATGGTACAACAACTTAATGATGTTAGTAAGGGGTGAAATGGTCTTTCTACATTAATATTAAAAATAAAAAAAATAATTAAATGAGAATATAATCACAATTAATTATAATAATACAATAATAAGTTCGGTACTTAAATGCAATTAATAAACGAAACCTATTGGGATAAACCGCAAAAGCACTCCAAAGGCCCAATTTCAATCAATATGTAATAAATTTGATCGATTAAGGAATCTCCTATCATTGCTATAAATTCACCATTTCACTCAACATCAACTCCTTTGTCTACTATTGTGCGAGTTAGATTCGAAAAGAAAGAGATAAGAAAGAGATAAGTTGATATGAAATTTATTTATCTTGGTGGAAATGTGTGTTCTTTTATACCCATTTCAACATTTATTCGAAAAAACTTTGGTTTGTTTCTTAAAATATTCAAATGGGATAACAGTTTTCTTTTACATAATCCATGAGTTTATATTGATGTTTTATTATGTTTGTGGTGATTTAGTGGTTTTTTTTTTCAAATTATGTTTTTATATTACATATAAAGTATACACACAGGTTATTGGATACAAAAAGACAGACACTTCATACTTCATCAAGGTACCCTTGCATGACTATAGTATCTGGAACCATTTACCAATGTATTGTTTAATTGTTCATAAATTTATAGTCTTTTTCCTTTTTTGCAGCTTCATGTATATGGAGGTGTAAAAGGGTGGGTACGAGAAAAGTTATTCATTTGGAGATAGACATTTATTTGGCCTATTGGTATTTCCTTTTTTAATTTCTACTTTACTATTTTTTTTTAAACATATGATGCTTTTGTGTGATTTAATTGATACTATATATATAGGCAATATAGATGCAGAGGAAATATTTGAGGAGGTATTGTTTGACAGGATTGGGCAGCAAACTTTAAGGGCTCGGATGTTTTCAACCCGCGCAAAAGATTTAAATTGATTGCGTTTATCTATACTATCGTATAAAGCATTTCACAAGTGTTCCAACCAAATTTAAATAATTGCAACATATTATGCTTATAGTACAACAACTCAATGAAGTTAGTAAAGGGACAAATTAGTCTTTCTACATGAGTATAAATTGATAAATACAATTAAATTGATAACTTTATAAATTAAGTATTGTTAAATACTTGATAAAGAATTAAATCATTTGACTTAGTTGAACATCATCACCTTCCTCATATTTACATTGCTTTTCCGTTTCAAGTTCTCCGTAACCGATTACTTGATTGAATTTTATAATTAAGTTATTATTATTTGGTTTAGTAATTGCTAAACATCATACAATTAAGGTTACAACCTTTTTTGCAATTTTATCACATAGTTGATGAACATCATATGAAATAAAAATAAAAATAATAATAATAATAATTAAATATAAAAAAACTTAATCAACGTTATTATGAATTTAATTATAACTATAAATGGTTTTAAAACTTAAAAGATGCTAACCAATTAGAAACGAAAATTACTAAAAGGTAATTTCATGGGGTATTATTATCTATAATACCTAATAATTGCAACAATAATGATTAAATAATGAACTTAATTACAGATGGTTTAAAACTCAAAAGAATGCTCCTTGCATCTTACCTCAAGTCTCATGGAATAAGGTTCAAATGATAACCATTGCATAATTAGGAACCACTTTTTAGCCCTTGGATCGTATTTTGATGGTTGAGATCTTCTTGGCTTATATTTTTTCTAATCTATGAATCATGATCAGGTAATCAAAGGCTAAGAAGTACTTCAAAGTTGTTGAGTAGAGGGGAAGAAGGCCCATATAATACATTTATATGTATAAAAAATTCAAAGTTGTTTTTTTCTGTATATTTAATTTAGTTTTAGAATGTCATAAATTGAATAGAGTTTAACTTGTTATAAAAGTTGTACGTATTATTGTTGATAAATTTAGTATTTTAGTTTATAACTCTGTTTTATTACTAAATGATTTATTCATTTTAAATGGTTAACTAAGGAAATAAGTTTGTTATTTCTTATGAAAGCCTAATCAGAATAGTTAAAATTTATGTAAGTTTGTTATGTATAATTTGTTTGGTTAATGCGATTACGCCATGCGCCCACACACCATAACCATACATGAACCATAATTTCGGTTAACCTTATGGTTTAACTAAACTAATCTAAGTGTCAAAAATAACTTCTCCCTAATGCAAATTAATAGTTACATTACTTTAATCATTTGTGTCAAAAATAATTCCACAAACCCTAGATCATCTGATAATAACAATAAGAAGAAAGCACCGGCCGCACACAAATCTCCGGTATTCGACTGTGATTGCTTCGATTGTTACACGAACTACTGGTTCCGGTGGGACACGTTTGTTAACCGAGAGCTAATTCATCAAGTAATTGAAGCATTTGAAGAAAACCTTACCAGTAGTGAACAGGTTAACTGCCGCGGCCGTAAACCTAACCAGAAGAAAGAGAAGGCGAGTCATCGGAGGTTCGCCGGAAAAGATTTAAATCCTCCGCCAGAGGTTTCGGTTTCGCCTCCGTACGACGTCTCATTAGTTGAAGAATGTGCAAAGGAAAAACATGAGGTAGTGGAGGAGTCGCCGGAGACGGATGCAACGACGAGAAGAGGACTTCCGGAAGTGAAAGGGTTGTTTAACTGGCGTTTGTGGGGACTTTGGAGTTCGTGATATTCATCCTTCGCCTCTCAATATATGCTCTCCAATCCATAATTAACTTCTCCCCAATTGAAGATCTTCATCGATTAGGCACACAACTCTCAGATATATATCTTCGATTGATCTCCTGCACAGGCTCGCCATCAGGCTCTTCATCAGTCGGCAACTCAATTGGAATCGTAATTAACTTCTCCCCAATTGAAGATCTTCATCGATTTGGCACACAATTCTCAGACATATATCTTCGATTGATCTCTTGCACAGGCTCTCCACCAGTCGGCAACTTCAATTGGAATCAAAATGGGTCATTTACTTGCTCCTTTAATTACACATCATCCTCCGACTCTCCAGCAACCTTTAAGTGCAATATCTATATCTCTAAGATGAAGATAATGTATGGTAATGAAGATTTGGAGCAGCAAGAGGTAAAAACAACCCGAATTTTTCCTTTTATAAATTCGATTCGATTCGTGAGTGTTAGTGTGTGTGTTTATATTGATTAGGGTTTCATCAAATGCAATGTGAGGGTTTCCAATCGGTGTTTATACAAATAATATAGAACCCAATTTTTATGTATGTGTATGCAGTGTGTAGTATGGGGTCTTGCTTACCTCATTCAAGGAATAACAATGAAAGACAGGGGTCATTGATTTCGAAAAACTCCGCCCCTTTGTTCGCCTTCTTCCTGATTTTAAGTTACGGTGAGTCAATTTCCTTTTTTCTGATTCTAATCGATTAAGAACTATACGTGATTAACCAACGAATTGTGGTAGATTTTATGTTTCTATTGCAGTATTTGGATTGAATTGACTGTTGCAATTTAATAATCGTCAGTTATAGTTCGTTTTTTGAATATAGAGAAACACTGACTTATTTAAGATGCTTGATTTGGGTGAATAGTAGCAATATAACTGCTATTGTAATTTGGTGTGATATTCAATTCAGTATCAGCAACCTAATCAAATTGTTCCCTAAACATAGAGTAAATGTGTTCACCAGCAAGGTAATAATATGTACTAATTTTCAATTATCAGAGACTTCTAATAAGGAAATATAGCTATTAGGTTATGTCAAGGTAAACATAGTTTATAAAGAATATGTTGCAGAATAAAGTTAATACAACATTTTAGTAATCAATAATAAACTGTTTTCTTATCTATAAAAGGGAACAAAACCTGCAATTTGACTTTTAGATGTCAAAACTGAATTTATATGTATATGTGTATGTAGTATAATATATATATTTAACATCTATTTTACACCATCTAAAACAATGAAAAAGAAAAAACAAAAATAAAAAAATTTGAAAGCTGTGACGTCTTTTGAAGAGGGTTGAGAAACCACACGTCCATAGATTTGAAGTTTTGTGAGACCACATGTGGTGAGGCGCAAACCTCTCTCAAAGCGTCTTAAAAACGCGGGGGAACACTGTACCCTCGGGCGTTTTGGGCCTGTTTGGACTGGTAGTGCTACCACAAAGCGCCGAACGAGGAGTGGACTTTGGTCAAAATAACCATGGTCAAACGGCTAACTTTAAAAAAAACCGGTTTTTGTTTTAAAAATCTATACTATATTCGCACTTTCGTACCGTGTCACGCACTATCTATATCAGTCGTCGTTCCAGGAAAAAACAATAACTATTATGCATGTCGTGCATCGCACGGGTGTTCCCCCTAGTACACAGAAAAATTAACCATTACTTTTTCAATCTTATAAAGATTAAAGATAAAAAATGGAATAAATGTAATATTTACCGTTATGATTTAGATTTACTGGTTTTTTAATTACATAGCATGTGTATATAAGATACAAAATATTTAAAATAAAATTATGAACCACGGATTTAGATTAGTTTTTTTTTTTTTTTTTTTTTTTTGTGCCGTACATATTCACTTATCAATTTATCACCCTGTAAAACGAATGATACTATTTTGCAATAATTAATAACTTATAAATATAATATAAACTATTAGTGAAGCCATGACATGTGTAAGTATGTGAGGAGTAGACAAAAATAAAACATCAATATTCATCTTTAAATTTGTCAAAAGGTGCCGACTTCATGGAAGCATCTATAACTCTTTTCAGTCTTTTGCGGCAATGAAGAGGCTACATAAGCTATCGGTGGAAAAGCTAAATTCTCAATGATTGATGGACAAAAATGGCCTGAAGTTGAGATCACAAAAAAATCTAATGAACACTATATTTATATGTCGTAATGACCATCAAACATATTAATATATTTTATCAAAACAGTGTATAATTATGAAAATATATTACATATATATACTTGCTGTATGATAGTATATTAAACTTTGCTATTTAGTGTAGTTGATATAGAAAGTTCTGCATGGATTGTTTTGAAATAAGTCTTCATGAAATTTAGTATCCATTAAATGAAAGATTTTCTTGAAAGAGTTGCACAACGTGGTTATTGTAGTATATCAAACATAATACTGCATAACATACACACACAAGATAGAGGAGTCCCGTTAGAAACCAACGTTTTTTTTTTTATCAGAATATATGTTATTTAAAAACCAACTTGGGAATTTTTTATGAGGAGTTATATATCAATTATATGGAAGTAACTAATTATATAAGAAATTAATAATTGTATGCAAATAATAAAAATATATGTGAGTCTTCCCCAACTTTAATTTCACGCGTTTGAATTTCTAACTAAAGAATAACCCCTATTTATATAATTGGAAAAAGTATATCGTACAATATGCCTTAACGTACATTGCGTACGCGATGGTAAAATCTCACCTTATGTTACCAAATTTGAAAATCGCATGTTGCTAAAAACCTGAAAATCGCATGTGTATAAGAAGAAAGTGAAGTTGCATGTTAAAAATTAACACAAAATCACACGTAGGAAGAAAATGAAATCGCATGTGAGAGGGAAAAATGAAAGTCGGATGTTAGTTAACAATTTCGCATGTTGATAATGACTCGCGTACACACTATACGTTATGTCATTTTGTATGTTAACCGGCCTCTATATAATTGTATATTTATAACGGATATGTTTCACATGTATGATAAATTCAGGTTTGAATATTAGCAAAATAAAAAAAATAAAAAAAACCGGATACTAGAAAGATAAATGTTTGTCTACGTGTTAGTCTGCCAACAGGAAGTGATTATGCTAGAGTTTAATCAGACAAAAGAAATATTAATAAAAAAAACAGAAGATTATGATCCGGTCAGAATCTTTATGGTTGGTAGGATAACTATAATGTTTTGAAGATAAGACCATGGGGTATGGTGGGGCGGGGGTTGGGGCGTGGGTTGGGCATTGGTTGACACGTGGAATGGGGTGGCAGACATGGGTAAACCCACATTGATCACGGTATGGTGGGGCGGGGGTTTGGGGCGGGGGTTTGGTGGGCTTGTGGGCTGACCCGCTGGGCAGACCCTATAAACACAAATTTAAGTTTTTAATATTTTTAAATAGATCATTACAAGAAAAGAAAATTACAAAAAAAAAAAAACAAATTCCTAATTTTTATATTTGTTTTTTATCTCTTCTCTCGACGCCAAGACTATTTCTAACTCGTCACCCTGTAGGTGATCAATCGGCTAGGATAGAATATTCAAATCATCACGTCTTTGTTTCAGGGCATCTCTAGCAGAATCTCTAGCTTCTTTGCTCCTTCGTATTTCGGCCCTTTGTTGTTGGAATACGTTGAATGTATCCATCTTGCATGAAATGTCATCCAACTGGTCGCTGTATATTCCCCTACGCGACTCAGAACTCCCAGCTGAAGCCGATGCCGTTTGTTTTTTAGCACGCTTTCTTGAGGCATTTCTTCCATGCTCAGGCCGGTTTGGGCTTGGCGAATCATCCAAAAGGTCCTCAAACTCTTGATCTCGTGCATCAGATTGGGCTTGGGACGAGGCCCTTGACCTTTTGGAAGACGAGTTAGTTTCGCTACCAATGGGGATAGTCGACCACTTTGGATGGAATTTACAAATCTCCTAACAATGCATGAAACGGAAGTCGGTCTTCATATTTGATTTGAATGCGACCAGTGCATTTGTCAAAATGTCGGCTTCGGTTTCACCACTTTTAGGGTTTTGCTTTGCTTTATTTAAAAACCCACTAAATTTTGTTAGGTGGGTGCTTATTTCGCTCCACTTTGAGGATAAGCTATCGTTTTCACGATAAGTCTCCCTACCAATTTCTTCATGGAATAGTTTACTAACCCATTCCCACAGGGCGGTTCGATGTTGCGAATTTCCTATTTTAATAAAAAAATATTAATATATTACAAACTTATATAAAAAATAACCATTCCATTAATAAAAACAAAAGAATACCTAAAGTTGAATGTTGAGATTGTTCACACCAAGCCCTCGCCAATGCAACTTTTTCAGCATAGACCCATTTTTGTTGTTTTCGTTTGGCGGTTTCAACTACTTTATCCTCGGTTTTTTTCTTATGACTTCTTTTTTTGATGGGTTTCGATGCGGTAGGACTCTCTTTGGGTGGTTGAGTTTCAGGAACGGATTCGTTTTGTGAAAAGTCGATGGAGGTTGGTGAAAGGTCGATGAGCGATTGTGAAAACGGGGTAGGTATTGAATCTTCGGTGTTTGGGAAGTTAGTAAATACACGATTCCCGATATACGATGCATAACCCGCCATGTCGGGCATATGAGAGTGTATGAAAAATGGACGAGCTACTGGACGATTGGGTGGTGGGCTAGGATTATTTTCTTGGAATCCATACGGGTTGCTCGGGTCAAAAGGACGGTTGTAAGGATGCATTTTTTTCGTTTTGTAGAAGGAGAATTGAAGATGTATAGAAGATGTGGTTGAATGTGGTAAAAAATGGAAGTAAAATGTGAGTTTTATAGTGAAAAAATGGAATAATTTTTTTTTTTAATATAGCCGTTGGCCAACGGCTAGCCCAACGGCTATTTTCTTTTGGCCATTCACAAACCGCCATGTCACCTTGCTCCCCCGCCCCACGCCCGGCTTGAAACCCAAGCCCCAAGGGGCCACGCCCCAACCCAAGCCCACCCGGGGTGGTGCCTTGGGCGTTTTACCCCAACCCACGCCCAAACCCCCGCCCCATACCCCACGGCCTAAAGAATGAATGTCGGCAACTTCTAGACATGTATGAAACGTTTTATGCTTGACATCAAGTGAATAAGGAGTGTGAAAGAGGCTCGTGCTACATCTTCTCGTATTCATGCAAACATCACGCGGGGTGCTCTGGAGCCACCGATCATGAGTGGGCTCACAAGAGAGAGGAAAACATGTTATGGATATAAAATGGGGGAGCCAATCGCATACTTTATTTTTTTAGTTTTTATTTGTATATTTCACTAGCTCATCGTACCGTGTATTATATGGATTATATAATGAAAAGGTTTTTTTTTTTTTTTTTTTTTTTTTTTTTTTTTTTTTTTTTTTTTGGCAAAGCATAATAACACAAGTAGGCCGGTGTACCCATCTCACAAGCTTACAATCTTTTGCTCTTAGTAATCAATATTGTTAGGACATTAATGTCTAATGTCTACGTCTTTTATAATAGTCATTTTGTTTAATAGCACTACGTTTCGTTTGAGTTTTTGTTGAATTGAAATGTAAAACAACTACTCATATGCACGCAGGAGTCTTGCGTAGCACATGAGTAGTGCGTGCGTAAGAGTCATGCGAATAAGGTCCTACGCCTATATATAGGGCAGTGATGCGCATGATTCATTTCACATAACTTGGAGATTGGAGCTTTTATAAAGGGTGTGCATATTCACACACCTTTATGCCTATTTTCACACCCTTTAAGACGCCTCGTATAGGCCTTTACGATGCGTCTAGGGATATTGTCTCCGACCAACCACTGAACCTCGTATCATGTCAAATCAGTCACATCAAACGGGGCGTCTTGAGGGCTGATGTGACTATGTGTCTGGCACGCGACATAAAGCAATATGGGGCGTCTTGGGATACGAGGCGTCTATGTTTCAAATAAATAGGACATGCAAAGCGTTCTTCATCTACCCCAAAACCTCTTATGCTTCTTTGAACGAAGTTTTCTTCTTTGCGATCTTTTTATCACTTGTGAGGTGCTGAAATGTCATCATACTGGGACGACAACTATTTCTTTGGGCCGTATTCTGGCGACTCATGGGTGCCCGAAAACGTTTAGGTAATAGTTATTAGCTTAACTGTTTTAATTGCTTGTTGTTTAAATTAATTATTTACTAATGATGATACCGTTTTTTGGAGGTGCCTAGCGTTCCCGATTCTAACGAGCAAGAGGAGGTTGGGTCTAGTGTAGAAGGAAAACAAAACAGACCGTTTCTAGATTTGAACACGTATCCCATTATTGATGAAACATCCCCTGTAGATGACTCATACCATGCTGGTGAACCAAGTTATCTGGCGCAACAAGGGTAATTCAACAAAACTATCCGGACGTTGGAGGATATGGTGGTGAGGTACCCCCCATCCCGGACAATCCGTACTTAAAAAAGCAGGTATCAATTTTATGTTGTTATGTTAGATAGATTAATTATTATTATTATTATTATTGTTGTTGTTGTTGTTGTTGGGTTTTCGACTCTCTAGATGAACTAAAGAAATAGGCACAAGAAATGGCAAACGCGGATGGTTTCGTTATTGTGACCCGTCGATCAAAGAAAATTGGGGGAAGGACCGGGAGGGTGTGGCTTGAATGTGACCGTGGTGGTGAGCACCATACTACAGCAACGGTTAGAAAAGTCGGAAGCAAAAAAACGGTTACCCGTTTTACCTGCTGGTGGTGCGAGACCACCAGTATTAAATCTGGGAGATAAAATGGGGAAACATTGAACGTAACTACGAACTTTGTGAGGACCTGTCAGCCCACGCGTTTGTGCGAAGGTTTACTCCAAGCGAATACAAACTGATCGAGCAGCAGACAGCTCAAAACATGGAGCCGCGCAAAAGTTTTCAAACGATAAGGAAGCAGGACCCCGACAGGTTTCATGTTCAGAAAGACGTTCAAAACGCTGTATAGAAGATTAGAGCCGAACAAAGAGACGGATTGACTCCCATGCAGTCACTAGAAAACATCCAGATAAACAACAGATTTATTTACGAGACACGGGAGGAACCCGGAACAGAGGTCGTAACAGAGATCTTCTTTCTTCATCACTACTCGAGTGAAATGTGGCGTACATTCCCCCACATCTTGTTAATCGATTCGATGTACAAGACAAACATATACAATATGCCTTTTGTCCAGATTGTTGGTATGACGCCTACCAACCATTCGTTTTGTATCGCGCATGCCGTTATCTTTAAAGAATTGAGTGATAACTTTGTATGGGTGCTTGAGAGGATCAAGTCAATGTTGGATGAATGTATGGAGCCACGTGTGATTGTAACGGATAGAGACCTGGCCCGAATGAGCGCGTGTGCTAAAGTATTTCCAGACGCTTCCAGGCTTCTTTGCAGGTTTCACACACAACAGAATATTATGAAGCACTACAAGATTGCCTTCACAGAAGAAGACTGACAAAAATTTCTGTCATTTTGGGGGTCATTGTGTGAGTCTCCATCTGTACCCATATATGAGTACCACTTGCGCAACCTACAAAAGCGACTTGTGGAGTGCAAAACGTTCAAGTAAGTTTTTTTAATAACATATGACTCACCTATGTACATTTAATAAATTATTTTTTTACTTTTTAGGGGTCTTCAAGTACGTGTATGATAACTGGATGAAAGATTATAAGGAAATTTTCGTCTTTGTGTGGACTGATAAGAGGCGCAACTTTGGTAATCGTACCACAAACAGAGTTTAGAGCCAACACGCCAACTTAAAGAATTACATCCTAGATAGGAGCTCGCTGGATCGTATAGTTGGTTGTGTCTGGGATATAGTTGAGACATAATACGGTGAAATAAGGAGGAGTTTTCGAGAAAGCATCGAAAAAATAATGAACCACAACAGAAACCCGATGTTTGAACACCTACTTGGAAAAGTTTCCCATACAGCCCTTGACTTGTTGAGTGGAGAGCTAGTTAGGAAGCTAGACGTCTTGCAGCGCTATCATTCATCATTTGGTTGCCAGATGTGGTACAGCTGTGGGTTGCCGTGTGCATGTAGGCTGGAAAAGTACCTACGTGCAGGTAATAATTGTTAAACGTACAACACTTGTGTAATATATGTCCGTTAATCATGTGACTTAAACAAAATTGTTTTTAACCGTGCAGAGCTTCCGATTCAACTCGAAGACATAGACATCTTCTGGCGGAAGCTTAACTTCCAACCTTGTAAATTGATAGATGATGACGTGGACGTGGTCGAAGAGCTCAATATTGTTAGACAACAATTAGAGTCGCACCCCCCAGCTCAGAAAAAAAAGCTTGTTATCAAAGATTAAAGTGGTGTTGACTCCAAAAAAAAATATACCAAGAAACCACCGGTTGTCCAACAAAATACTCGTGGCCGATCAACAACAAAGCAGGTATAACAAAGGTTGGACGAGGCCACTCCTATAGACGAAGAATTGAGGAGAAGCTCCTTCGGTGATGCATACACGTGCTTTGAAGGTTCCCAACAAAGTAAATACGATTACCCCCGCCACAGCTCGTACGTTCAGTCACAGGCCTCTCAATAGTCGGTTATAATATCTGAAAAACCAAAGCGGGACGAAGTCGTTCAACGAGTTCTAAAAAGAAAGAGATACGAGATGATAACGGTTTTCCGTTAATAATTAGGGACGAGAACGTAGCAATCAACAAACAATTTAAGTCTGTCCTTCCGTCAGCGTTTACCCGCACATCTCTTGCATACAAGATGTGAGGCTAGACGGTCATTGTGGGTTTCGGTCTGTGGTTGTAGGCTTAGGTATGGGAGAACGTTTATGGGGGCACATTCGAAGAGACCTTGTCCAAGAAATGGACCAGAACGAATCGACCTGGTTCCCAATATTTGAAGCATGGGAAGAAGGATATTTTAACACGCATCGTGAGGGCCTAATTTGGGATTCAGTGTTCGATTGTCCCCTGAGTCACTGAATGGACTTCCCCCTCGTAGGGCTTCTTATTGCACAAAGGTACGGTATCGGGGTGCACCTGTTAAGCATCGATGCGAGTGCCACTTTCTTCCCGATATTAAGTCCTCCGGCTGATCGACAACCACTTCATAACGCTTGCACGTGTTAACGATAACCACTTCATACATGTTAAGCTGGAAGGGGATTATCTAATGCCACCAATAAACGGGCTATGGTTGACGCACCAAAGACCTCATGCGGGACAATGGGAAGATATGTACATGCCCGTCTAGAATGGTATACATCGATAATGAATCCGCCACCAAACTCAAACCCAAGTCTTAATTACATCGACAATGTTACGGAAGAATGATTTTTGTAATTAATAGGATTTTTTGTATCAATTTATATGATTATAATTATTCTTATTGTAATTAATAGGATTTTTTGTATTAATTTCTATAATTTTTTTTATTATTACAACTTCATAAAGCAATTTAATAAGATTTTTTGTATTAATTTCTATAATTTTTTTTCTAATTACAATTTCATAAAACAATTTAATTACAAGTATATGCCTCAATCAGGGGTATAAAGGTAATTTTGAAACACTAGACGCCTCGTACAGACCTAGACTGGTCGTATATTTTGAGCGCCAATTTTTTGTCATTTAATTTTGAATAATTAAAAAAGATTTAAAAATTACCATTTTACCCCTGAAATGCCCCCAGTATAGGCCTTATTCAGGGGTAAAATGGTAATTAACCATTTCAAAAAGATTCTGCTGATATGGTTAATTATCATTTTACCCCTGAATGAGGCCTATACTGGGGGCATTTCAGGGGTAAAATAGTAATTGTGCTGACCTCATAGACGAGTCGTCTAGTCCTATAAGAGGTTTCTATGCCACGTATATCTGGGGAAAACCTAGGCGCCCCTGTATATCCCCACCCCCCCCCCCCAAAAAAAAATTAATACAGACACACATATACGCACACATACAAACATACTAATTTCAGACGTATTTGGACCGTATTTTTTACATTTGAAGCTTCCCTGGTTCGTATTTCAACCTATATTTTCATATTCTTCATTTGGTTATACATTAGGACAGTAAGATTGGGTGTATTTTGTGATTTTTTTGGTTTTGAGGTATTGTGCTTGACTGTTTAAGATGAAGGGGTAGAACAGGACGCCCCGTCTACCTCTATACGAGGCATAGACGGAGGAGTTAATTTTTTTCTATATCTTAGTATTAATTTTTATTATTATTGTTAAAATTGTTATTATTATTGATATTATTGTTAAAATTTTTGTTAAAATTGTTGTTGTTATTATTATTATTATTGTTATTATTATTGTTGTTATTATTATTATTATTAGTAGTAGTAGTATTATTACAATTATTATTGTTATTATTTTTATTATAATTATAAGTTTTATAATAATAAATATTTTTTTAGTATTATATCTATACGGTATTTATTTGCAGATTGATTATGGACGAGGATGAGATTCAAATGGAGGAGGCACCGCATCCGCGGGGTCCGCGACGGGCTCCGCCACGGCCGGTGGATCCGCTACTTGGTCACCCATATCTAGAGTTTACCGAGGACATCCCCGCCTTCCGTTTTTGCCGGAAGCTTAGGAGGATGCACATTGGAGCGCATGCCGCGATCGACGGGGATGCGATCGAGGCTATTGGTGAGACGCCTAGACTGCGTTATTTCATTCCTGTGTTTATTGCAGTAATTCTTGTGATTATTGTTATTATTTATTAATTTCTGTTTTTGTATTTCGTTAACACTATCTACAGGTATCTACATAGGATGCTCGCTACTTCTATTACAGCCCGCGGCCATAGCCGTGAGTGGTGTACGAGCACGGACGTTTTTTTTTTCTTTTATTTTTTGTTGTACAGGAGGTCATGCGCACTAGCACACAGTCTAGCCCAGTACTTCGCCTCCGCCCATCACTGGCAAGAGCGCGGATTTTTGTATGGCGACGCGTACGTGACAGTCATTGCCCGTTCATTAGGCCACGTACTGGAGAGGACCCACAGTTACTGCCGCCCATAGCGCCGATGCAGATGGGTTTTCAGACGTTGTGGGGGATGGGACTGATTAAGAGATTCGACGTCCCCGGTGAGCGGTTTAAAACCCGCGCATGTCTCTTATTCAACCACGGGACCTACCAGAGAAGTTCGATCTAGTCTATCCTCCGCCAGATCCTACTGTAGCGGTCGTGCAGGACCCTCCGGTGGATTTAGATGGTCCAGCGATGCCACAACCACCACCACCTCCCGGGGCACCTCAGTTTCCACGGCACGTTATTCCAGGTCATGCCCCGGGAGTTGCAGTACATCCGCAGAAATGAGGCGAGCTTTACAGGTTGAACGATTTGGAAGGTTGGTCGGTTCAGGAGGCGCAGGATAGACGAGAGAGAGGGGTTACCCCCCATAACGCTCCCACCACCTCGAGCACCACATCAGCAGCAGCGACAGCAGCCAGATCCAGATTCGAACTCGGACTCGTTCGCGGAGGCATAGACTAGCTACGTGGATATATTTTGGTATTTAGTGTTCAGTTGTAGTTTTTATTTTTGTTATGGAAGTACAAACTTATCTTATATATATGTTATATTTAAGTTTGTTTTCAGTTATTCAGTTACTTAATGATTGTTTGTTTTAAATTGATATAATATGGAAACAATATATGTTTTGAATATAATACGCAAACAATATAATTTTCAAAATGTTAAATAATATTTAAACGAGATAATATTTTAATGGTCGGATAATATTTAAAACAATAAAATGTTAAAAACAATATAATATTTAAACGATCAAATATATTTAAAGAGCCGATCTTGAAAACTTGAAAACGGTAAAAATTTTTGTAGTGCAAAAAATAAAACTTTTTTAAAAAACACAAATTTTTCAATAAAAAAAACATCACCTCCAAAAACCATCAAATTACCGTACCAAAACACCCATTCTTTCAACCAAAAAAACACCAACACCTAGATGTCTCGTATAGGCCTAGATGAGGCGTCTAGGTTTCTTAAACTTTGTGCATGACATCCCACACAGACCCTCTTGAATTTCGTGCCTAGACGCCCCGTATATGTAACACCTCGTAAAATCGTGTCCAATTATATGATGACACGTGTCCCTAATCCTAATTAAGTCAAACGTTGATTAGGAGGGACTATTATTGCCAAACAATGAAAACATTGAATATACAAGTACTAATAGTGTCAATATGCTTAAACTAAGCCTCTGAGTGACCTTATACGGTTTTCGTATTCTTTTAATAAGCCACCTGTTGGATAAACGAAACCGTTTGCAATATAATTCAAAAGTTGTGCATCGAAGGGTTAAAAGTGTCAACATATTAATTCTTATCTCTGAGTGACCTTTTAACGAACCAGGTGCTTCATAATACTCGTTTATACTCTCGGGAATGCCTATGATGGCCGTTTATGGATTTGATGCCGTTAAACGATAATACGCACAAGTTGCGAGTTAAAGGGGTTAAAAGCATCAACATGTGAATTCTCACATCTGAGTGACCTTTTAACAAACCCGACACTTAACGGTGTTTGTTATATTTCCACGAACACCTAAAATATAACTTGAAGGGCCAAAAGTACTAAAAATGAAAGTTATTTCAAGTTATAAGGTGGAGGGACTGAACTTGCCATTTTTAAAACTTGATTTGCTGAGACCACAGGGGGTCGCACTGCGCGACACCCCCTCCCCCTTTCAGTCGCGCGACGTGACGGCACGATCTGTGCAGATTGTTACTTCCAGCTCCAAGTTTGTTCACCTTGTTCATCACACAAACCTCCATACTCACACAATTCAATACTAGGGACTCTTTAATGGTTTTAAACCTAGTTTACACATGTTACAATCCTATTATTACTTGGAGAACACACATAACACTTGGCACAATCCTAGTAACTCTTGAAAACTATATAAGGCCTTAGAATTCATTCAACACTTGCACCTTTCTTTCATTTCTCTCTAGCTTGAGTTTTCCTTAAGCTTTCTGGGATTCCTGATCATAAGGAAGCCTATTCTAGTTAAAAAGATTGCTAGGACCCTTTGTAGTGTTCCTAGCCACTAGTTTATGTTTTATAGGCTTTTAAGCCAAAGGTCAAGCGTTATCGTAATAACACTTTGACTTTTAGTAGGACCTTAAAAGGTCAAGTCATTGTTCACAACGAACATGGCTACGTGATCGTAATTAGGTAGGTGTTAATCCCTCAAAAGGGCACCTCCTAAGAATCACGTTTGCTTAGTCAATTGACGAGTCAAAGTAATAATAATTTAAAAGTCAACGGGTCAGATTTTAAAATAATTGCGATATGAGTTTAGAAGTGTTCTAAAATATGTTTTATCACTTAAACAACTTGGTAATAATTATTAGAACATGTGTAAACATGTTCGGCTTGTCAATTCCCGTTTTAGGGTCGGTTCGCAACCGAAAGTTGTGTAGTTTGACTTCTACATTGACTTTTGGTTATAAACCGAATTAGACTAGTATGCTACTGATTTTAGGTTCCATTATGATCGTAATATAATGTAGTATAATCCTATAAGGTTATATTACGCGATCAGACTAAGAATCTGAGTTTTATGCAAGTTTCCGTATTTATGCCATACTTTGACCTTTATGCCCTTTTTAGCAAAAATAAGGTTTTAGACACAAATAAGCTTGCAATTGAATTATGTACTAATATGTTAACATGTTTAACATATTTTGATGTTTATATTCTGGTCATAAACTGAGTTTACGCATATAATCGTAAACTCGGCTTTTGAAAGGACTAGAATGCCCTTTTTAGTCTAAAATGAGTTTTAAACATAATTTTGTTATAAAACTCAATTACTTACTGATGTGATGTTATTATTAGGATTATTTGGGATACTAATTCAGATTTTAAACAAAGTTTAACTTCAGTTTCGTAAATAATGCCGATAAATGACGATAATGCCCTTATGGCACAAAAAATACGTTTTAAGCATAATATTCAAACTAAACCTTTTGTTTACTGATGTGTTATGACAAATAAAATATTTTAACTACTCAAAGCTGGTCATAACATCAGATTTCATAAATCTTCACATAAATTGTCATTTAACGACTTTAACGTCGTTTAGGCACATAGTATGGTTTTAAACCATAATTATGAACAAAGATTTGTTACCTACTGATTTTATAAATCATTTTAAATATTTGTACAGTAGGTATAAGTCATGAACTCAGAATCCCAAATAAATTCTCAAACTATGTGTGAAATGACCAAAATGCCCCTATGGTGCATAGTTTGGTCTTAAAGTGTAAACCACACATATATTTGATATCCTACTGATATGATATCATAATTAAACCATTTCTACAAAATGTTTATGACCATAACATCAGTTTATTCGCAAGCTCCTTTTATAATTTGTAAAATTACCACAATGCCCTTATAAGGCATAGTTTGATTTTAAAACCTTAACGAGCATACAAGTTGATATCCTACTGATATTATAACTTGTTTAAAGTTTATTGGCATATGGAACTTGTTCATGACTCATCCGGTTACCCGTAATCGCTTATACGCGTACGGTTAGACTTACGTAACTAGTTTACATAAGTTTGCCGAAAAGGGGTTTAACCTTATCGTTTTGATCTCAAAGTCCAGAATGTATTATGTTTACCCATCTTATACAAGTCATAGTACTTGTTGGGTTTAAACCAAATTCTATTCGGTATACGCTTAATCTAGCGAACCTATTCTTAAGTATCGGGTCATGTCTAAAGGAACTACCTTTGGCTCGTATACATTCTAACAGATAATAAATCTGTTCATTCCATACTATAGTACCCCCCAGATAATCGGACTTGGGTCAATATATTTTGACTTGCGGCTTTTTGCCAAATATAGTCTTATTGATTGGAAGCTAGCAAAAAGGTAAATACTCTTGACTCATTTTAGTGTAAACTTGGGGTGGCGAATACGTCTCTTGGGACGGTTATTACACAAGTAAGTCACCTATGATTGCGCAAAAGTGTATGAATACAGTTTTATTCCGTTTACTTGATAATTATTGTTATTGGGAGTTATTGATACCATGTCCGGACAACCCAATGGGTTAATTAAGCATAAAATCTCGTAACAAGAAAAATCCCAAGATATATTTAAAAGATCACCTACGGGTTATCTATATGTATAAAACTCTTTTTGAAAAACTATTTTCCAAAGAGTCAGTTAATTGTATTTACCAGCTTTGGCTAACGTATTTTCAAAAGATTGAACAGCAGGTACCGAACTTTAATATAGGCTGGGATTACGGGTCGGCTAGAATGAAGGCTAAGGAATTTGCACTCCTGATGCTTAAGGCCTATGATGTCTAAAGCTCTGTTTATTTGGATCCTGCCTGTGGGCTTGTATCGAACGCTTGTAATACTTTTATACATTCAAGCTTTATTTTAATTATTTCAATCTAATACTTCCGCTGCATAATATTAAATTGTGATAACTGTTATCCAACCGTCACGATTGTACCCATCCGGGCCCACCGAAAATCGGGGTGTGACAGGTTGGTATCAGAGCTACAGTTTGAGTGAATTAGACACTAGCCTCTAGTGTCTAATCTCAAAAATTATAAATGCAGATTCCTTTAGAAACTCCGAGTCTAGACTGAATATAAGACTACTCTTAATCTATATAGCAGTTATTGATTTTATACCGCCAAGATGTCGCGGGCAAGATGAAGAAACTATAATGGGTCGCGGACTCGAGGATCTCTACCTTTGAGTAGCTTGAAGTTCCATATGGTGAACTACATATGCTTTGGAGAAGATAAATCCGATACGAGGATGATAAACCTCGTTACCTAATGATATATATTTTGATATTTCTGTGATATCCTAATATCATTTATCCAAAGTCTATCATATTTGATAGACGTTCCGGTGATGTCTCACCAGCTGATTGAAACAGCAACAATTATGGAAAGCCGTATTATGGCAGAGAAATATGTGAAATTTGCACCAAATTCTATTTTTGATTCAAAAATTCTCTCATTCTAGAGAATAAGCAGATAAGGAATCACTTTCTCTGATTCATGCTTAAAGCATAAAATTTCGAGTCTTCGAGCTCGATTAATTCAAAACCCATCTGGGTATATATTATATTATATAAATTCGGCAACTCTCGCCAGCAATTTCTCCAACTGGAGTACGACAATGATTTTTATTTCATTGATTTTTAGCAACTACGAATGCCAAACTTAGTTTGACGGAAGCACCATATGATAATTGGCAGTATCTTAGTGTGTCCCAAAGATTGCTTTCATGCCTGGCCAGTATGACGGTTTAATGCATGGAACCACTAAGATCTTCCAAGGGTCATATTGTACTGATATCGGCTAATAGTAAGCATTTAATATAATTTGGCGATATTACTTCCATAAGAAGAATCATTGATTTTATGGAGCCCATTTTATGATTTTTTCCTTCTAAAAATATGAAGGTCACATTTATTGCTCCTACCTTATCAAACAGATCTCTTGATTGCGCAATAGACGAAGGCCAAAAAGCACGCGTTCCCACCAATGAGTGGTTGAAATAGTGCAAGATGTTCGTCCAAATATGAGACGACATATCCCTAATTCTCCCGATAAAGGAAAGGGGTATATTTATAAATGGTGTACTTCATTGAGCCGTACCATATATAGTGTACTTTATTGAGCTGTATTATATACGTTGTACTATATTGAGGCGTATTCCCTAATATCCCATGTGGAGAAAGGGTATATTATAAAAGGTGTACTTTATTGAGCCGTACCATATACAGTGTACTTTATTGAGCTGTATTATATACGCTATACTTTATTGAGGTGTATCCCCATGTCTCCCGACAAAGGAGAGGGGTATATATTTAAACGGTGTACTTTATTGAGCCGTATCGTATATATTGTACTGTATTGAGGTGTATACCAAATCTCCAACTAAGGAGAAGTGCATATAATTAAACAGTCAAATGAGACGTGTCCTCAAAACTCCAACTGAGGAGAAGGACTAAGAATGCCAACTCTATTGGGTGAAGACGATTAGTTAAAGAACCGCTAGCAATCAAGCAAATAAATCTCTTCTGAAATTACTCAGTCTACTAGTTCTTATGTGATTAAGACTTGTAAATAAGACCATGATAAAGGACTCTGTCTTAAATTTCCCACCAATGGTAGTGGTTAAAAAGGTGATAGAAGTGGAAAACTGATTCCCTTACACCCATATAATCCTAAAAATCTTTAAGTGGTTCTCGTCTAATTATGGAATGACACTCATCTAAGATCTCCGACTAATTCCCAAATGTGTGGAAAGGAGACAGAAAGTTCATTCATCCATGATACTAATCATCCCCAATTCTCTCAATGTGGAGAAAGGGCATGTATTTAAACGGTGACTGTATTGAGCCGTATCATATACGCTGTACTATATTGAGGCGTATCCCCAAATATCCTAATGTGGAGAAAGGGCATGTACTTAAACGGTGACTGTATCGAGCCGTATCATATACGCTGACTGTATTGAGGTGTATTCCCAAATATCCCAATGTGGAGAAAGGGCATGTATTTAAACGGTGTACTTTATTGAGTCGTATCATACAGTGTCTTTATTGAGCTGTATTATATACGTTGTACTTTATTGAGGCGTATTCCCAATTATCCCTATGTGGATAGGGACATATATTTAAACGTCAACTGCGACGTATTCCCAGATCTTCCAATATGGAGAGGGACTTATATTATCAACGTCAATTGAGACGCAACTCCAAATAAGGAAAAGAATTCATATCCAATACGTTAGCTGAAATGTATCATTAAAATCTCCAATTAAATTTCCAACTGTGTGGAAAGGAGAAAATCTTTGTCAACTTTGTGACAATATTCGTTCCAAATCTCCGACAATTCCCAACTATGTGGAAGGAGAGGAATCATAATACTGCTTTGTCAGTTAAAACAAGACAGTTGTGACCTTTATGGTCCCCTGTCTAAGGTAATGAGCTATGCTCAAGCCTAATAGTCTATATGATCAATGCAATCATGACTAATATAATCTAATACGATGCACATATCATTTAACATCCTTAGTGATGTTTTGCCTACGGGCTATAACATATTGTCTATTTGAGACAATGACATTGTGATCTTTATGATCCTTGTCCAAGGTAGTGAGCTATGCTCAAGCCTAATAGTCTATATGATCGATGCAATCATGACTAAAATCATCAATATGATGATTGAATTTAACATCCTTAATGATGTTTTGCCTACGGGCTATAATATATTGTCCATTTGTGAAAAAGACAATTGTAATCTTTTATGATTCCTTACCCAAGGAGGTGAGCTATGTTCAAATCTCATAGTCTATATGATCAGTGTGATCCTGACTAATATCATCAGTATGATGATCACAATATTAACATCCCTAGTGATGAAGTGCCTACGGGCTATACTTTACTCTATTGTCGATAAGACAATAATGGTAGTGACCTTTATGGTTACCTGATCAAAGTGGTGGGTGATATCCAAACCTAATAGTCTATATGATCTACGCGATCATGACTAATATCATCAACATGATAATCATACTTAACATCCCTAGTGATGTTTCGTCTACAGACTATATTATATCGTCCATTTGAGACAATGACAGTTGTGACCATTATGGTTCCCTGTCCAAAGCGGAGGGCTATGCCCAAGTCTCGCGGTCTATACGATCAAGTGCGATCATGACTGATATCAGCAGTGCGATGACCATTAGTTTAACATCCTTTGTGATGTCAAACGAATCGCCTATGGGCCATATTATATCGTCAATTATGATGATAGTAGTGGTCTACGACCCCTAATTAAAGCTAACGAACTATGTTCAAACCTTAAAACCCTTTTTTTATCAAATGAAATCACAGCATATATATATATATATATATATATATATATCTTGGTTGTCCTTTGTAACAAGGCTTAGTGCCATATCTTCTAATGTCCTTCGTGACGAGGCCTTGTGCCATATCTTTCACAATCCTTGTGATGGGCCCTTGTGCCATGTCTTTCACGTCCTTCGTGACAAAGCCAATGTGCTATATTTAAATGTCCTTCGTGACAAGCCAAAGTGCTATATTTAAATGTCCTTTGTGACAAGCCAATGTGCTATATTTAAATGTCCTTCGTGACAAGCTAATGTGCTATATTTAAATATCCCTAGTGACAAGCCGATGAATTATACGGCTAAGTCCATTACCAATCACGGTAAGCAGGGCTAGTGAAATTGATATATAAACATATAGATTTGTAAGAATTTCTGATGGCTTCATTATTTTTCAGATAAACTTATGGTGAGCCTAAGTATTAGCAAAGCAACTAAGAAAAATGGTGGTGACGATTTAGAGCACCAGAACCGTAATGACGAAGAGAATCGTCTTCGATATATAGTTCTTGATGAAATCAGTAAAGCCCTGGCTGGATTTATGGCCACATTTAAAGGGCCAAAGCCATCAGTACAGAAAGAGAACTCCGTTACTAAACCCCATTCTAATACTCATAAGACTGAAAAGTCTCAATTTTCCTCAACTAAAAGTGAGCAGAATATCAAGAGTGTCAAGAAAGTTGAGTCTCATGACTCTAAGAAGGGGTGTACCTATAAGTACTTTGTTTTGTGTAAACCCCGTGACTTTACGGGTGAGATTGGAGCAATCGATGCTCTAAAGTGGCTGGATGAAATGGAAACCATTGTTGATATAAGCGATTTTGCCACCAAGGACACTATTAAATTCGTGTCCCAATCCTTCAAGGAGGATGCTCTGACTTGGTGGAAGGCACTAATCCAATCCACTGGCAAGGTTGAAATCTACAGCCTAAGTTGGTTAAAGTTCGTGGAATTGATCCGCGAGACTTATTGCCCACCTCACGAGGTGGAGAAAGTTGAAACTGACTTTCTAAAGCTGACCATGAAAGGCCTTGAGTGTCGAGCCTATTTGTCTGATTACAACTCCTTATCAAGACTCGTGCCATACTTAATTACCCACGAGTCTAAGCGCATTGCGCGGTTTATTGGAGGACTCGCTCCAGAAATCAAGGGGATGGTTAAATCCTCCAAACCTGCTACTTATAGATCCACTGTGGATCTGGCTCTTTCTCTCACTGAAGATGAAATAAGAGCAGGAGCGGTTAAGGCTGAGGATGATCATAAGCAGAAGCAGAAGCGTGATGATACCCCAAGTAAAGATTTCAAAAAGGGTAAGGCTGGTTCGAATCATAACCAGTTCAAGCCAAATGAGGCAAAACCCAAATGTAAAACCTGTGGGAAGCAACACTTCGGAAAATGTTTCCATGAGCAGACCAAGGGTTGTGGCATTTGTAAGGGATGGACCACAAGTCTCATGAATGCAAAAACTTGAAAGACGCCACGTGTTATGGATGTGGCGAGAAAGGGCATATAAAGACCCGCTGCCCAAAGAGGGCGACCGACAGGAAGAACAAGGCCACTGATGGCCAGAAAGGCAATGCTTGAGCCTTCCAATCTGCTACAGCAGAAGCCGTTCAGAACATATCTTTACGGATCTGTTTCCCGTAAATGATTTATGTACTAGAAACTTGTGTTAAACTCTGGAGCTAGTTAAAGCTTCATCGATTATAAATTTAATAAAACTTTAAATCTGCCTTTTCAAGACTTAAATATTGTTTATAAAATCAAGTGCCAATCTAGATGGTTTCACAAATGATATATCCTTCATGAAGCAATCATCTTGATAATCTTTTCATCTATAAATCCTGCGGGATTCGATATGTTCTTAGACAAGGATTAGTTAGTCCAAACACCAAATCCAAATTTTCTGCAGTAAGAAACTTATCAAAATAGAATCCCTATCTGGTGATATATTCACCATCCGTGGAAGATCAACACTATGGATTGCCCGAGGAAGCTTCTATGCTTGAGGCATCCAAGTGATTGAAGGAAAGATGTGTCATCTACATGACACAAGTAACTTTTGATGAATTAAAATCGAAAGCTAAAGACTTTTGTGTGGATGGACATGAAAAGTCCATAGCCACCTAGGAAGCTTAATGCCTAAAGTGTTCGCAAGTGAGTTGAACATCATAGACCATTTGTGGTGTACATAATAAATTGGAAATCCCACATAGAATTTGGAAATGGTAACAACGGATCTAATCTTCCAGTTACCTAAAATGAATCGTGGAATGACGCGACGTAAAAATTACGGTCGACAAACTTACTAAGTCCACGCTTCTTGTCAATAAAGGAAAATTTAAAATTTCCGACAAGTTAAGCTGTATAAAGACAACATCGAGTCTCCTTATAGAGCATCGTTGTCTATATTATCAGATTAAGATACTGCGTACATTCTTGTCTCTGGAAAGTTCTAGCATGATGCTCAGCTTATAAGCACTTGTCATGTTTTGCCATGACATTTAAACGTAAGCTTAAGGTTTATTGAAAAACCTTGTCCATTATGGACCATGGAATTTGAAAGTTCCAAGTTTACCTCATAAACGCGAATGGGATTCCTATTGTGGCCCAGGATACTCTTGAAAGGTTGAAACCTACCATGATACGGAATTGACCGTATTATTCTGAGCAAATCTCGGGGTCGAGATTTCTTTTTAGGGGTGAGGATGTAACACCTCATAAAATCGTGTCCAATTATATGATGACACGTGTCCCTAATCCTAATTAAGTCAAACGTTGACTAGGAGGGACTATTATTGCCAAACAATGAAAACTTTGAATATACACGGACTAATAGTGTCAACATGCTTAAACTAAGCCTCTGAGTGACCTTATACGGTTTTCGTATTCTTTTAATAAGCCACTTGTAGGATAAACGAAACCGTTTGCAATATAATTCAAAAGTTGTGCATCGAAGGGTTAAAAGGGTCAACATATTAATTCTTAACTCTGAGTGACCTTTTAACGAACCGGGTGCTTCATAATACTCGTTCATACTCTCGAGAATGCCTATGATGGCCGTTTATGGATTTGATGCCGTTAAACGATAATACGCACAAGTTGCGAGTTAAAGGGGTTAAAATCATCAACATGTGAATTCTCACCTCTGAGTGACCTTTTAACAAACCCGACACTTAACGATGTTTGTTATATTTCCACGAACACCTAAAATATAACTTGAAGGGCCAAAAGTACTAAAAACGAAAGTTATTTCAATTTATAAGGTGTAGGGACTGAACTTGCCATTTTTAAAACTTGATTTGCTGAGACCAAAGTGTAAGGACTTTCAAAATTATCCCAAAACTACCCGTAAGTATGAAACCGTACCCCTAAAACCCTGATCCATAACAAAAACCAAGAAAACAAGATTCTTGGTCTTCAGGCGGGCCGCGTAAAGGATAGGCTGGACTTCACGCGGGTCGCGTCAACTCTAAGTTTGACCGGATAAGCGTCCAGATCCACGTGTCACACACGTGGCGTGCCTACCGATGACACGCTAGCCCTAATCTACTACTAGACCTCCACTCGGGCCGCGTAAGGGTCGAGCCAAGGTTCACGTGGGCCGCGTGAGACGCAAATTTCACCTATAAATAGAGCGGGTCATGAGCAGTTCATTGATGTCGAAAACCTTTCACAAAAACGAAGTTTGGATGCTCAAATTCGAAATTTACTTTTATAGTAACAAGGTGCTGCTACGATACAGGGTATTAACTCGATCGCTGCTACGATTCAATGTCCAATCGATTGAAACTATCTGATGGATGTTTAAGTGCTGCCCACATTAGGGCCATACTTTGTCATTAATCGTGAATTCGACGGATGTTTAAATATAGCACTTTGTCATTCGTTGTGAGGGTTTTAATCTCATGAGTTATCGTAAATGCTGTATTAATTACTGACCTAGTTCGTGTGCATTGTTATTTTAATTAGGTTACAAGGCTAATCAGTAGGCTAAACTTTGCCCGTATAAATCTGCAATGTGAGTCATTCTCTTTTTATCAACAGTATTTTACAATACTCCAATTATTTTCAAAAGTTATAATTACAGGGATTAAGTCATGGTTATCTTGAATCACTAGCTAATTGGGGTATTGTGCGCATTACTAATTTCTCACAGTTAGGCTAATAAATCCTAACCGTGATAATCATCACTACTTGGGGAAAGACCCAATAGTGGTATGACCATCGTCACCAGGTGACACGGCGCCAGATAAAAATAAGATAGAAGCCATTGTAATCGCTCTTATGCTGTAATTTATAACTATGTGTCATTTTATCAAATTGAGTGACTCACCAGTATTTCCCCGCTGATAAAATATTTTTAAAACATGTTTCAGGCGACCTGCAGTAAATCAAGGAAAACGTGCTACGGAGCACTAACAAGCTTGAAGAGGTGGCTCAGTTAAAATAAATAAACATGTTTTATAAATCAGGGAATTTCCTAGTAAAATTCCTCTATTGTAAATCACGGGGTTATCCCGAATTATGAAATAAAATAATCGGGCATTTTCAAGTTTTAAAAAGATCCTGATAAATCTTCCGTTGTCGCATCAATTAATAAATACCACGGGTTCCTGTCCCGCGGCTCCTGACCGGGTCAAACTGGGGCTGGGGCCGTGACAGGAAAAGGTGGTATCAGAGCCACTGATTTAAGCCTATTAAGTATTTAAAATACTTAATTTTTCCTGATTATCATCTTGTAATTATGTGTTTTTAACTGACTACTTGTTAGTTACAGTATGGGTAAGCAAAGAATTTCGGATATCTATCTTAAATTAGATAGTTCACCGAAAGATAAGGGAACTTCATCCCAATCAAATTCCTCAAGATACTCAGCAGATACTAAGGAGGGAATATTTGTTCGTAAGGCACAGTTTGAGAAACCACTTACCCCTAATAAAAGAAGTTGGATTATTAGAAAGAGTCAAGAGAAAATGAGGAAGTCACAAACAAAAGAAGTAATAATTAATAAAGAGACTCAGGGAACAGGTGATAAACCACCATGGGAAGATGATTTAGATAAACAATGGACAGATCTCTATATGTTAGCCACTATAGAAGTAAATGCTAACTTATAGTTTAAATCGCCAAACGTGTATCAGTACCTATGTCACCTACAAGCCAGAAACTTTAATATTTTAGTTGTACTAAAAATAAATATTTTGTTTCAATAAAATGATTTATTAGATATTCGTAATTAATATTAAATTTTCTGCTTTCCATTCTGTGATTCTGTGAAAAATTTAATTTACAAAAATTTAACCTAAAAATTTTGTGTGTTTCTTCATAAATGCTTAACAGCATGAATGAATTGTCTGAAGCTCTTGAGAATCTCAATCTCTATCCTGTTAATGTGGAAGTTTCCAGAGACTTTACTGGGTATTGTGCTAACATAGAGGAACCTATGGAATTTCAAACCCAACCACCGGAGAAACCTAAACCAAAGAAGAGAAGAAGAATTGTAGGCTGGAGGCGTGTACGCAGGAAGAAACCAGCGACACGGAAAGTTACCAAGAAGGAAGATCCCAAAGGTAAAGGCAAGGAAATAGAGATTGGGGAATTTTCTAGGCAAGACCAAGAAATGCCACCCTGGGAAGAACTAGATCATAAACTAGCACTTAATGACCTCATCGGACCTATCGGTGAAAACCTCTTTAATTACCCAGTGGAAGCACAACTTCCAGTTGACCTAGATCCTGAAATCCCAGAGCCTATTATCCACACCCAACCTCTACCAACAGAACTAGAAGAATGGTGGACCACCGACTGGCAGTTCCAGAATCTCCTAAATAACCCTGAAACCTTTTTCCCTCAGTTTGACCCAGAACCTCCACTACACCCACCTATGAGCATGGAAAATCTGGCTGAACTCTGCCATTATAGCGAGGAGCTGATTGATGCAGGGAATCGCATTAGGGAAGTAGGAGAAAGGATATCTTGGAAGTACGATGAAATGGAGCGTCGTTTCTAAAGTGCCAGCTAACAGGGATTATGTGTGGTTGTGTGGTGTTTGTTTAATAATAATATAATCATAAAAATATAATTATGTGTAATAACTTAAAAATAAAACTTTGTAAGATAACCAGTTTGTACGGATTGTGTGGTGTTTGTTTAATAATAATATAATCATAAAAATATAATTATGTGTAATAACTTAAAAATAAAACTTTGTAAGATAACCAGTTTGTACGGGTGCCTATTATATATAAAATATCGAAAGTCAAAAGATCAACAATTTTGGCTATATTTGTTTACGTGATTATGTGCAATTATTTTGTTATGTTTGGTTATTAATTATTTTATACTAATTACTTATATAAATAATTACCAGATGGCACAAGCTGGTAATGAACCCGTTAATGAAGTAGATTAATCTGAACAAAACAATGAAGATCAATTCCTGAATAGGCAAGATATCGAAAATATCGTTGCTCAGGGAATAGCCAATGCTATTCCAGCAATACTTGCTGCTTCTTGAAATCCAGTTAAATCTCAACAAATTATTTCTAGCAAACGTACTCATGAGGACAATTTCAGTAATAGTGTAAACGGAGGCGGCAACAACAACAATAACAATAACGATAATATACTGCAAGCCCCAAGCCTAAAAAGAATGAAAGCTGAAACACCTGGTTGCACTTACAAGGAATTGCTTGCCTGTAAACCAGCTGAATTTGCAGGCAATGAAGGGGCGACTGCGGCACTGCGTTGGTTGGAGAAAACCGAAGCAGTAATTATGATAAGTAAATGTGCTGAGGAAGACAAGGTCATGTATGCGTCGCATCTTTTTAAAGAAAGGGCGCTAGAATGGTGGAATACGGTACTTCAAGCTAAAGGAAGAAATATGGCCTATGCCATGAGTCGGGAAGAATTTAAGCAGCTAGTAGAAAGAAAATTCTGTCCCGAGTATGAAAAGGAACAAATGACAAATAAGTTCCTGAACCACCGGATGGTGGATGTAGACTGTCGAGGGTATACTTCGACATTCTTCGAATATGCAAGAGTAGTACCAACCCTGGCTTCGCCATAACCGGTACTTATTTCTCGTTATATTTGGGGATTGATTGGCGAAATCCGTGACATCGTTAAAGCTGCGAGACCCCGCACTATTGATGATGCTGTGGAATTAGCTAACACCCTAACTGACGGACTGGTACGTACAAGAGAAGAAACCCGGAAAAAGGAAGTGGCCCAAAAGATTACCCAGGGATTCCGTATGGGTAACCGTAGTAATTTCAAGAGAAAGGGAACTGGGCAATCTTCCACTGTTCCATTTTGCAATACCTGTAAAAGGAAGCATTTTGGAAGATGCAAAGGGTATTGCAATTTCTGTAAAATCCCGGGGCACCAAGAAAAAGATTGCAGGAAGAAGAAAGCAACAGTCTGCTACAACTGTGGAGAAGCTGGACACTTTAGGCCAGACTGCCCAAAACTGGTCAAACCAGCTGATAATAAAGCCAAACCTGCAGAAGGAACTACCAAGAAAAACGCAAGAGCCTTCCAGTTGACTACCCAGGAAGCAGAACTAACTCCTGACGTGATTGCTGGTACGTTCCTAGTTCACGACGTTTATGCAAAAGTATTATTTGACTCTGGTGCAAACCAAAGTTTTATAAATACTTAATTCTGCCAAGCTCTTAACCTACCTTTAACCAAACTTAGACAAATTTTTACGGTAGAAACGGCAGATGGAAATTCTGTTAACATAGATAAGGTTTTGCGAGAAGAAAAGATAGAACTCTTAGGCCATAAATTCTCTGCAAACCTGTTACCTATGAAGTTAGCCGAATTCGATGTGGTATTAGGAATGGATTGGTTAGTAGCCAACCATGTTCGAATTCTTTGTGATAAGAATTCCATAGAAATACATACACCCACAGGAGAATTAGTGGTGATTACAGGAGATAAGCCACGTAAGCCAATGAAATTCATTTCAGTAATGAAGTTGGACAGTTATTCAAGAAAACAAGAAATGGTGTTATGATTTCAGTAATCCTTAACACTAAGGGTAAGGAACTCAAAGAAATTCCAGTAGTATCAGAATACCCAGAAGTATTCCCAGAAGAACTACCTGGATTACCACCTGATAGGGAAGTAGAATTTAGAATTCATCTAATTCCTGGAACTACACCGATAGCCAAGGCACCTTATCGGTTAGTACCCACAGAAATGCTAGAATTGAAAAAGCAATTAGATGAATTACTAAGCAAAGGATTTATACAACCTAGTTCATCCCCATGGGGAGCGCCAGTGTTGTTTGTGAAGAAGAAAGATGGGTCGATGCGAATGTGTATCGATTACAAGGAATTGAATAAGATTACAATTAAGAATCGATACCCATTACCTAGGATTGATGATCTTTTCGATCAACTTCAAGGAGCTAGATACTTTTCTAAGATAGATTTACACTCCGGATACCATCAATTGAAGGTACAAGAAGAAGACATACCTAAAACTGCCTTCAGAACTAGGTATGGTCATTACGAGTTTACAGTCATGCCCTTCGGACTAACAAATGCTCCTGCAACATTTATGGACATGATGAATAGGATCTGTAAACCGTACATGGATAAATTCATAATTGTCTTCATCGACGATATACTTATTTACTCCAAAAGCCAGGAGGAGTATTGTCAGCATTTGCATACACTCTTAACTTTGTTAAGAAAAGATAAGCTTTACGCCAAATTCTCGAAGTGTGAATTTTGGCTGCAAGAAGTGCAATTTTTAGGTCACATGGTAAATCATGAAGGTATTCATGTAGATCCTGCTAAGATAGAAGCAATCACCAAATGGAAGGTCCCACAGTCAGCTATGGAAATTAGAAGTTTTATAGGATTAGCCGGATACTATAGACGATTCATTAAGGATTTTTCCAAGATAGCTGTACCATTAACTAAGCTAACATGTAAAGCAGTTAAGTTTGAATGGGGACCTAGGCAAGAGGAAGCTTTTAAGACTTTAAAGCAGAAATTAACAAACGCTCCAATTCTAGCCTTACCAGAAGGAACATAAGATTTTGAAGTATACTGTGATGCTTCAAAACTAGGATTAGGATGTGTGCTTATGCAACGCAAGAAGGTAATTGCATATGCGTCAAGGCAATTGAAAAAGCACGAAGAAAGCTATACAACTCATGATTTAGAGTTAGGAGCCATAATTTTTGCCCTAAATATTTGGAGACATTATCTGTATGGAAGTAAGTTTACTATCTATACAGACCATAAGAGTTTAAGATTCATATATGGGCAAAAAGAATTAAACATGAGACAAAGGAGATGGATGGAAATCCTAAGTGACTACGACTGTGATATTCAATATCACGAAGGAAAGGCAACCGTAGTTGCTGATGCTTTAAGTCGTAAGTATCATGAGAAACAACGACGAGTTCGTGCTCTTAGATTAAGTTTACAATTAGACTTAATGGAACAACTGAAAAACATTCAAGAAACAACAATCAAGGATGATGCTGAAGGAAGGAAAGGACGAATAAAAGATTTAGAGCAAGGAAGTGATGGAATTTGGAGATTCCATAAGAAAAGAATTTGGGTACCTAAACAGGGAGAATTAAGAAATAAAATTTTAGAAGAAGCCCATAAATCTAGGTATACCATGCATCCTGTAACAATAAAATGTACCAAGATTTAAGAAATAATTTCTGGTGGATAGGAATGAAAAAGGACATAGCTAGATATGTTTCTAAATGTCTTACTTGTTCACAAGTTAAGGCAGAACACCAGAAACCTTCAGGTCTACTACAACAATTAGAAATGTCTGTATGGAAATGGGAACTTATAACCATGGATTTTGTTACTAAGTTACCCAAAACCAGAAAAGGTAATGATGCGATTTGGGTAATTGTAGTACCCATGAAAGAAACCTTTAGCATGGAAAGGTTAGCCAAGTTTTGTGTAGATAAAGTAGTATCCTTACATGGAGTTCCACTCTCCATTGTATCGGATCGGGATAGTCGTTTTACTTCCCATTTCTGGACGAGTTTCTAAGAAGCTATGGGAACTCAACTAAATTTAAGTACTGCATATCATCCTCAGACAGACGGACAAAGTGAAAGGACGATCCAAACCCTGGAAGACATGCTTAGGGCATGTGTGATAGATTTTGGTGGAAACTGGGATGATCATCTACCTTTAATTGAATTCTCCTATAATAATAGTTATCATTCAAGCATTGAAGTTGCCCCATTCGAAGCACTATACAGACGTAAATGCAGAACTTCAGTCTGCTGGGCAGAAATAGGAGAAAGTCAATTATCAGGTCCTGAAATAGTACAAGAAACTACCGACAATATCACTCAAATCAAGGAAGGACTAAAGACGGCTCGAGATCGCCAGAAAAGTTATGCAGATAATCGATGTAAGCCGTTAGAGTTTCAAGTTGGAGACAAGGTACTTTTGAAAGTTTCTCCATGGAAAGGAGTAATTCGATTTGCTAAGAAAGGAAAGGTGAGTCCAGGATACGTTGGACCATTCCCAGTAATCCAACGTACAGGACCAGTTGCTTATCGCTTACAACTACCAGAGGAGTTAGCTGGGGTACATGACGTATTTCATGTATCCAATCTCAAGAAATGTCTATCTGATGAATCTCTGATACTACCTCTTCAAGATGTAGACGTAAACAAAAAGTTAAAATTTATTGAGAAGCCACTACAAATAGAAGACAGAAAGATCAAGTTTCTCAAACACAAAAGACTAGTACTGGTCAAAGTCAAATGGGATTCAAAGAGAGGACCCGAGTACACTTGTGTTGGTGCATACGTCTGTCGACTTCGTCTTGTATCGATTCTAGTATTAGAATTGTTAGATCAGGGCGCGTTGTACGAGAAATAGGGTAGGATTTATGAGTGTTTGAGCTAATTTCGTTTGAAATGACAAGAGACACTTTCAAACGAAATTAACCTAGTTAATTTCGTTTGAAATGAACCCTGTTACTTTCAAACGAAATCACAGCCCTATATATAGTCCCTCAAACGAGATCATTTGGAACAGTTCTCATTCCGGTACCGAAGTGCTGCCGACGCGTCATTTGATCTGTAAAGCTGTTATTATCAATAAACAAGACGATTAAGTGTGAAACAAGCTGTTTTCCAAGCCTGTTTCTTTGTTTCCGCCTCTGAAACAGACAAGAGCTCTTCTGATCGACTCGTTCGGGTCGCTACACGATCCTACAAGTGGTATCAGAGCTCAGGAAGAAGAGTTCTTGCCAAAACAGTCTTATTTTCTGACTTCTACACCTTCTTTTTGAAATTGAACTAGTTTTCACGGTTAAAAAGTTCTGATTTTCACGTATATCATGCATAACAATGTTTTAAAGAATCCTTGAGAGTTTTGGATCTAAAATCAGCTTAAAACTTGAACAAATACTTAATTTCGTTTGAAACAGATCAAAATATGATGATGTCAGCAGCACTTCAAACGAGATTAGAGGTTAATTCCGCTTGAATATCGTTATTTCGTTTGAAAATCACAGGTTGATTCCGTTTGAAACAGAGATTTCGTTTGAAAGATCCAGTTAATTCCGTTTGAAGTTGGTGATTTCGCTTAAGGGGTAATTTCGTTTGAGTGTTCCCAAACGAAATCAGTTGATTTCGTTTCAAAGACATAATTCCGTTTGAATATAAGCTTGTTCAAACGAAATTAGGTGATTTAGTTTGAAAGGTGTAATTTCGTTTGAGACGTTCCAAGCGAGATTAGGGATTTCGTATCAAAGTAATTTCGTTTTAGAAGTGTTTTCGGTTGAGATTTGATTTCGTTTAAGTTTGGTATTTCGTTTGAAAGGAAGTGCAGATATGATCAAGAACAAAAAGGCTTTACTGAAGGAGTCTTTTGACATGTTTGTAGCATTTGACAATGAAACCACAAAAATGACCATTGATAGATATTGTCATCTTGTTTTGGAAATGGGAAGATTGGACATTAAGAAAGATGATGATGAATGGGTTGATAAACTTTCTGATGCATTACCACAGTAGAAATGGGGAACTTATTTGTTGATCCTTAAACACAGCAGAAAATCTGAAAATATGAATCTAGCACAGTTTATTCAGAAGATTGAAGAGCATGAGTTAGATATTCAGAAAAAGGAAAAGATGGAAGCTGAAGAAACAAATGTTGATCAAGTAACTGAGAAAGTGATAGAAAAAATTGTTGAAGTTGAGAAACTCGTTGAAGTTGAAAAGACTGTAGAGGTTGAAAAGATAATTGAAAAAGTGGTTGAAGTTGAAAAACCATGTTTGAAGTGTTTAGAATCTTGCAAAGTTTGTGAGGAAAAAGATAAGAAGATTGCTGATTTGGAGAAGATTAAAGAAGATTTACTGTCCGATGTAAAGTATGTGAAGGAGTCATATGATGTTCTGAATAGAACAGTTGATGGTTTGAACAAGACAAACAAAGAAGTTGATGCTGCTATGACAATGATGAGCTCAACATTAATGACAAAGCAGAGCGTCATCAATGAGTATATTGAAGATTGTGCTAAGCTGAAACAGGAGTTAGAACTTGAAAAGACTGAGAGTGAAAGAATCAAAAGGTTACTGTTGAGTTATACAACATGTGATTATTTGATTGATCGTGTTTATCCTACTTTTGCAGGTCTTGAAGCATTTAAAGATAAAGAGACGGAAGACACAGATGCTGGTAAGACACAAAGTGTAAAGTATAACAAGTGTCCGCCTCCAATCTATGAGAGTTATTCTCCCAGGAATCCTAACGAGGAGCGTCTAAAAAAGGCAGTCAACATCAAGTTAAAGTCTGAAATCATTGATGAATTACCAGAAAATATTGATGTCACATTCACAGCGTCTGACACTGATCATGAGTATGAGTTATTAAAAAGAGTGGTCGATCAGGTGTTGGATACGGATGAAGAGTCAAAACCGGAGTCTGGGTCTGATAGGCCGAGTTCGTCAGAAAAGAGTCCGAGTTCACCGGTTAAAAGGGTTTACAATAAAGAATTCCTGTTATCAAAATCTAATTTGGATGACGGACCAATCAAAGTAGCATATACTTTGAATAATTCAGACAAATTATATTCTGATGAGGAATTTTCAATAAGAAGTGTCAAAACTGAAATGATCAAACAGGTTTTCAAATTAACCAAAATTAATATTTCTGAAATAAAAGATTTAAATCTTCATGAAAAACCTAAAAAGTACACTTCAAGAGTTCAACAGAGATTGAACAAGAAAAAAGGTTGCGGTCCTGGTTATGGTTTTCAAAAGAAACCAAACCATAACAGTAATTTCAAAAAGAAAGGTCTTGGTTTTAGTTCTTCAGAAAATTATAAAAATGAGAAAAATTATAAACCAAAAACAACATTTGTTACAGGAGGAAGTTCTGAAGATGAGTAGAAGAAACCATTCTGGAAACAGTCAAATCAAGAGTTTCTTGCTGAAATAAAGAGAAATGTGAAGAAGTTTGCTCCAAGAGTTGATAGAAGAACCTGTTTTAAATGTCACAAGATGGGACGCATTGCTTGGAACTGCCACGAGTCCAATTATACAAAACAGGAAGTTTCTTCTAACTCTGAAAAGAGTAGGAAATGTGTTGATAAATCGAATTTGGAAGTTGGTGAAACTTCAAAACGTTTTTACAAAAGATATGTCGTTTTGAACAAACAAAAATGGGTTGTTAAAAGTTCAGATAGTAGTTCTGACAATGAATCTAATTCCATAAAATCAGAGGAGTCATCTGTTGAGAAGAAGAATGAGAATTCCGTTCCTGAGGTGAACGATGAAAATTTTCCCAAGTTGTCGAAGGAAAATTTGAAGTTGAAGGTTGGTAAAACTGAGATTTCAGGTCAATTCTTTGCTGGTTCCAAAGAATTTGATGCTGAAAAGGCGTTTAATGGCAAAGTTAAACATATTTTCGGGAAGATGGTTGATGGGAAGGTTAAAAGTGCAAAAGAATTTTATAAATCAAAATGTTGGTGGGATAGATGTGTACCAGAATCTCCCAAGGCTGGTCAGGCTTGGGGAAAAGTCTTTCCTAACTGAAATCCTGACTTGCCGGTGCTCCTAGGTTGGTAAGAGTGGAGCAGGAATCGGCATCATTCTTGAAAAGGTTTGGTTGGTAAATTTACAGGTGATACTTTATATTGTTATATTTTGATTTGGAAGTGAGTTTGGTTGGTGAGTGAACCTATAAGAGGTTGAAGAAGGTTTTCACTTACAAGTGGTAAATCAAGGACATTAAAGTGTACTTGTTTTTCCTACAAATGATTGAGGAACAAGGTGATGAATCCCCTAACCTACAAGTGGTTTTTATAAAATCAACAAAACTAATTTTCTGGAAAAACCATTTGATTAAAACAAACTTAAGTGTTTTGAAATCAATGGAAAAAAAGTTTGTTGAAAGGGGGAGTTCTGATTGTTTATGCCAAGAGGATGGCGATTTGAAGTGATTTGATATCAGTTGTCACTTTGCTTGTATAGTTTGTTTTCAAATTTCCTAAAATGTGTTTGCATTTTAGGGGGAGTAAAAATTTTCAGAAAATCCAAAAACATTAGAAAATTTGAAAAAGTAAAAAACATGATAAAATTCTAAATGAGTTTTTGTTGTACAAAGAGGAAATGATAGTACATCAGTGGACGATCATAGCATGCTAAAGAAATGGAAAGTTAAAATGTGATAAACGGTCTCACTGATGATATGCCAGTAGGTTTTTGCACATTTAGTAGATTGTGACGAGATATAAACCTAAATTCAAACTTGCTTATATCGTGGGTAACATCTCTCGGATATATGGGTAACCCTCGAAATCTTGTTTGAAGGTCCCCTTTTTCTGAGATACTAGGTCTTTATGCTTAGTGATATCTGGGGTATTATCCCTGGATTTCTGATAACGCGGAAGCAATGGCCTAGTCCCCGGAGAATACTTTACGCTTGCTTGAAATATAGCCTACCCTCAGCATAAAAAATGATGAAACATTGGAAAATGCAAATCATGTGCTGTTGTAAAAAAGATCCTCTAAAGAGGACCCACCAAAAGTCGAACCGTCATCTCTCTGCTGAACGGAAGTTCTGACCTGAGCTCTCATGGTCTCGCATTTAACCCCTTACAGATGTCATCTAGGTATACTCACCTGTAAGACTGAATATTGGGATCTGGATACGGGAGTATATTCTGAGGTGGGACACGCGATTAAGTTTAAGTCTCTAAAACATTAATCTCGTATCTCGAAACAGTTGAACTTTGTGTGAAAATTTAAGTGGATCAGAATACTGACAATCTAAATGAATCGTTTAGAACTTAAAATGTTTAAAGCTTAACGGTGTTGGTGATTTGTCTCAAAATCTGATATGATCCTCTTACACAAACTCATAAAAAATATTGTATGTAAATATTTCTTTACTGCATTTCATTTTTGGTATTTCATAAATCCAAAAAGATTTTCGGTGTGTTTTAGCATAAATTTTGAAAAATTCAAAAAAGATTTTAGACAACTGATGTTGAAAAACTGATTTTCAAAATTCCGAGTGCTGAACATGACGAACAGGTTTGGGAAAGTTTGTTTGTAGTTGTTTGAAATGAAATTGATTTACATGCAAGTGGTTTATCAGAAATAAAATGTTAAATCATTTTGTATAATACTTGAAAATGATGTGTTCAGTTTGTGTCTACAAATGGTTAGCAGGGTTTCTAAATTTGCTATATCTTATCTTTTATGAAACTTATGTTTTGGGTAGAGAATATGCAGGTGAACCAGGTTGAGATTCCTGAACCTGTAAATACCTGAGGAGGATGTGAGCCAGACTACGATCCCAGCATAATTCAAGGGGGAGTCTGCTGGTAGATCAACATCTGATTAAGAGAAGCTGATAGGAATAGAGCCAGGAATTTGATCCCGGGAAATTCAAATAAAATTGGAGTAAGGCAAGAGCCAGATCGAGATTCTGGAAGCCCGAAGACTGATAAAGACTGAAGACGTTGAAGACTCGACACTTAAGACTCGTCAACATCCGAGGGGGAGTCTGTTGGTGCATACGTCTGTCGACTTCGTCTTGTATCGAGTCTAGTATTCGAATTGTTAGATCAGGGCGCGTTGTACGAGAAATAGGGTAGGATTTATGAGTGTTTAAGCTAATTTCGTTTGAAATGACAAGAGACACTTTCAAACGAAATTAACCTAGTTGATTTCGTTTGAAATGAACCCTGTTACTTTCAAACGAAATCACAGCCCTATATATAGTCCCTCAAACGAGATCATTTGGAACAGTTCTCATTCCGGTACCGAAGTGCTGCCGACGCGTCATTTGATCTGTAAAGCTGTTATTATCAATAAACAAGATGATTAAGTGTGAAACAAGTTGTTTTCCAAGTCTGTTTCTTTGTTTCCACCTCTGAAACAGACAAGAGCTCTTCTGATCGACTCGTTCGGGTCGCTACACAATCCTACAACTTGGGAGCAAGAATCAGAGATGAAGCGAAAGTATCCTCACTTATTTTAATAAATCTCGAGGACGAGATTTTAAATAAGGTGGGGAGGATGTAAGGACCTTCAAAATTATCCCAAAACTACCCGTAAGTACGAAACCGTACCCCTAAAACCCTGATCCATAACAAAAACCAAGAAAACAAGATTCTTGGTCTTCAGGCGGGCCGCGTAAAGGATAGGCTGGACTTCACGCGGGCCGCGTCAACTCTAAGTTTGACCGGATAAGCGTCCAGATCCACGTGTCACACACGTGGCGTGCCTACCGATGACACGCTAGCCCTAATCTACTACTAGACCTCCACGCGGGCCGCGTAAGGGTCGAGCCAAGGTTCACACGGGCCGCGTGAGACCCAAATTTCACCTATAAATAGAGCGGGTCATGAGCAGTTCACTGATGTAGAAAACCTTTCACAAAAACGAAGTTTGGCTGCTCAAATTCGAAATTTACTTTTATAATAGCAAGGTGCTGCTACGATACAGGGTATTAACTCGATCGCTGCTACGATTCAATGTCCGATCGATTGAAACTATCCGATGGATGTTTAAGTGCTGCCCACATTAGGGCCATACTTTGTCATTAGTCGTGAATTCGACGGATGTTTAAGTATAGCACTTTGTCATTCGTTGTGAGGGTTTTAATCTCGTGAGTTATCGTAAATGCTGTATTAGTTACTGACCTAGTTCGTATGCATTGTTATTTAAATTAGGTTACAAGGCTAATCAGTAGGCGAAACTCTGCCCGTATAAATCTGCAATGTGAGTCATTCTCTTTTTATCAACAGTATTTTACAATACTTCAATTATTTTCAAAAGTTATAATTACAGGGATTAAGTCATGGTTATCTTGAATCACTGGCTAATTGGGGTATTGTGCACATTACTAATTTCTCACAGTTAGGCTAATAAATCCTAACCGCGATAATCATCACTACTTGGGGAAAGACCCAATAGTGGTATGACCATCGTCACCAGGTGACACGACGCCAGATAAAAATAAGATAGAAGCCATTGTAATCGCTCATATGCTGTAATTTATAAGTATGTGTCATTTTATCAAATTGAGTGACTCGCCAGTATTTTCCCGCTGATAAAATATTTTAAAACATGTTTCAGGCGACCTGCTGTAAATCAAAGAAAACATGCTACGGAGTACTAACAAGCTTGAAGAGGTGGCTCAGTTAGAATAAATAAACATGTTTTATAAATCAGGGAATTTCCTAGTAAAATTCCTCTATTGTAAATCACGGGGTTATCCCGAATTATGAAATAAAATAATCGGGCATTTTCAAGTTTTAGAAAGATCCTGATAAATCTTCCGCTGTCGCATCAATTAATAAATACCACGGGTTCCTGTCCCGCGGCTCCTGACCGGGTCAAACCGGGGCTGGGGCCGTGCCACAAAGGGGGTCGCGCTGCGCGACACCCCCTCCCTCTTTCAGTCACGCGACGTGACGGCACGATCTGTGCAGATTGTTACTTCCAGCTGCAAGTTTGTTCACCTTGTTCATGTAACGCCCTGCGTTTTCATACTTTCCATATTTAGAAACCATTGCTTGAAATTATATTTTTTTTTTTGGAAATCTTGTATTCCTTGTAATCGTATTTTGTTATATTGTTGTAAAATCCGAGACTTTGATCGTAATGAAACGAATCTTTTATACATCGTTTATACATGTTTATACATTGATACGTGCACTCGTTTGATACATGGTCCGTAATTCGAATAAACATAAGCTTAACTCGTAAACAATGATCGTGTATTCATAATCCTTAAATCTTCATACATTTAAACACTTAGTTATTCGATTATAAGATTAAGTTGTATGTTTTTTTTTTTCACTTGATCATACCAAACTATAAACCATACATACATGTTACATTTCATGTGTTATACACACCTATATTATCACACGTTTTGCTAAATTAAAACATGCCATTTATGCATTTTGGACCTTGTTACAAGTTATATACATACTAGACACCATGTAACACTTTATTAAACATCAAAGATATACCTTCTAATGTCAAAAAAATCAAATAAAATAAAAATTACAGGGCTGTTAACACCCTTGCATCAGCCCACTTAATTTCCTTGTTTTGGGTTATTTAGCCCACTAAACACTTCCAAAGCCCAACCCAATGAAACCCCAATCCATCCCCTATATAACTCAAGCCTCCTCCAAGCATTTTTCACTTTCTAAACACTCTCCATTCACTCTCAAACACTCCAAACCGTAGCTGCTTGCAGAAGTTCGAGCATATTTATACCACTTCACTAAAGTGAGCATAACTCACTCAATTCTTTTCCGATTCACTCGATTCTTTTTCCTACTACTTTGTATTGACCTTAGCTACGTTTCCATGGGTTTTCCCTGGAAAACCAGAGCCTGGAATGTTTCCAAAAGGGATCCAAAGTGGACCGATTTTCCTGTTCTTGTTTCAAACTTTGATAAACTTGTTTAAACTTTAGGAAACTCATCTCAAACCTATGTCCTTATGCTTATAACCACTTCTATGGTTAGTTAGGCTTAAAAACAAGGTTGAGACATTCAAAATCAGAGGTATAAACCTCACAAACTTTCTGTTTTGTTCAAGGGTTTAAACTCACAAGTGATGCTCAAGTTCAAGACTTGATGATTGTGTGATTTAGGATTAGCTTGGGCTAACCTACTTGAAAATCCACACATTGCTTGATGTTTTCTCATAGATTAGTTGTTCATATTCTATTATTTCTTGTAAGTTCATGACCCTCCTTTTTGTTCATAACAACAACTGTAGTGGTGAACAATAGAGGTACCTAAATGGAAGCTTTGTTCTTCCTACCTCATGTATGAATTCCATGATACTTAGAGGTGCCTAAATGAAGACTTTAATTTTCTACCTCATGCTTGATTTATATGATGTAATATACACTACGTAATACTTATGTAACAACCAAATAATCGAACTCTTGGTGATGAACTAATGGACATTCGTCAAGCTAGTAGATTGTATCATCTTAGGCCTTGACAACTTGTCACGATTCTAATGGAACTTTGTTCCATGCAAACATTTAAACTCTTTTAGAGTTTCATAGTGTCAAGAACAAGTGTCATAGGTGTTAGATGATTATTTTCATATGTTTATTTTTCATGTTATTTAAACTCCAAATCCCTTGAACCATATGTAAACACCTCTTAAACTCCAAATCAAACACATTCAACTTCCTAGTCTCAACAACTTCGTCACATGGGATAATCGGAAAGCATATGCAACTTTGTGAGTACACTTGACCCATTTTCCTTTTAATACACTTTGGGTGCAACATGTTTTACTTGTTAAAATGCACGATTCACAAACATGCTTTTATTCATTCAATCCTTATACATGCTTTGCTATGCTAAGGTTCATGCTAGAATACATACTATTTGTTAACTCGGCTTAACAATTATAGCGCTATAGGAGTAGCACACCACCCGACGGGGTTTTGTTGAGTCTTTATTCTATAACGGTCTCGTCACTTTTGTGTCGAGGGATGCTAAATACAAGTGGACACTAGAGTTGACATATTGTTATGCATGATTGATTGACCTTGTATACCAATGGCTATGTTGGATTGAAAATACCTTTTTATACATATGCCACGAGTCTAAATCTAGTGTACTCGCCAATACATTTGTATTGCAGGTTTAGCGATGATGTTGATGATGCATGGAATCTAGTAGGATGCTTAGATAGACACTTTAAATTTTGTATTTTATTTGTATTGTATTTCATTATTCATGTTGTATTTGTTTCAAATCCTTGTAATTGACTAGTTAGAAATAAAATGAAAATGTATCATTTAAATACTTGTCACAAATAGTGTTATGAAGTCTCTTGCAATCTATTTCGTCTCACTCCGATGTTTCCGCCATCGGTTGGGGTGTGACAGATTGGTATCAAAGCCATAACTATAGGGAATTAGGAAAATTGCCATGCTTTTGACCTAGTCTATAGTTAAGTACCAAAATTCGACCATACTTGCTTCACATGCTACTTTTATGAAATATCTTTACATGTTATTCTTGAAATGTCTCTTGCGTGTTATTTTCTTAAAATGGTTTATGTGCTTATACTTGTTATTATTGTTTTGAACATACGTCTTTTACTCATTTATACTAAATTCGAAACCACTTGTAATACACAAACGAGACGACTTCACCAAAATAGGCGTGAAACCCACAATTTGGTGAAAGACTCTCAATCCACCTATTCTTTTTACACGAAATTCGCCACCATGTTAGGAGTGAGATCCTTACCTTGATGGAGAATTTCCGCTTTCAAATTCTAGTGGACCCTCGTCAAAGTGTTGAAATTAAATTTTGACCCGACGAGTACCAACCACACTTAGGATACGAAATCGTCAAGTTAGGGGTGAAACCCGCACCTTGTCGACTAGTCCCACTCCTTGAATTTTTCATAAATCCCGCCAAGTCTCGAAATTCCGATTGATTTGGGACATGTAGTAACCAGAAGGGTAAATACCGTTAACCGACTTGTCGGCGAGAGTATTCCACCTATTAGGCCAAATCCTGCTCCTCAAATTCAAAAGACTTTTCGATCACTTTGGTTAGTTAAAGTTCCGTTTTGGAACCATCCCAAATTTTAATCAAACATGTGTTTCTATTATTTATTTTATACGATGCAATCTTTCAAATTCGAATTTACTTTCGATATTTTCTTCTCACACACACATCATACTAATTCTTTTTCATACATTTATACCTATGCATGATTTCAAAACGTCACTCAATTTTGTTTACATTCTTTATAACGCCAAAATGGAGACATATCATTGAGTTAGGAGTGATTTCCTTACCTTGACGATTAACTCCACTCCTTCTTTTCTTAAAACGACCTCACCAACGAGTTAGGGGTGTCACACCCCGACCACGTGGAACAACAAAACGTGGCGGAAACATCGGGGAGTATTGTAACAGAATTAATTGTTTCAAATCCATGGCAATTGAAGTTTCGTTTTATTGATTAAAAGTGTTACAATGTCTTAACAAACAAGGAAATACAACATAATTAACTAGTCTTGCATCTTTTATTGTCACTAAAGCCCAAGTCTGCCTATGTGTATCTTGATCATCTTATGCAACAGCTCCTGAAAAACACATGTGAAAATAGGTACGTCAGCATAAAAATGCCTGTGAGATACATAGGTTTTGTGAAAATAGGTTTCATGACTTATGTTTGAGAAAATGTTTAGTCATGAACCTTGTAATTTGCTTTGTCTTTGTAAATCATTGGAGAAATAATAAGTTCAGATGATACGTATAAATAAGAGAATAATGCATGGATAAATGAATAACCATGTAAAAATGAGTTTGTATAAGTTAAGTTGTTTGTAAAACAATGTATTGTGAAAAGTATGTTATTTGTATAAAATGTTCTATGTCTCAAACTGAAATGATTTAAATAACACTACGATATGTAATACCATACAAACACTTATATATAGGAAGTACCAGCGGCGTATCCACCATGCTTGTATCATATTACACACGCATCGTTACTTAATCACTTACTCAAACCAAACCAACAATGTAAAATGTTCATGTCTAATGTAAATCATGTAATGTATAACTAATGTCAAAAGTGTTTATGTGTCAAATGTAAACCATGTAATATGTAACCAAAAATGATATGTATGGCTAGTGAAAATGCATCAACTAAACCATAGATGAAATGCACAAAACAAAGCATTGAAGTAAAACTTGGTTTAAGTCAAAGTCATGTTTTGTGGAAATGCATGATCAATGTAAATCATGTAATATGTAACCGAAATAATCTGTATGGCTAGTGAAATGTATCAACTAAACCATATGCACAAGAACATAGTATTGAAGTAAAACTTGGTTTAAATCAAAGCTATGTTTTGTGTAAATGCATGATCAATGTAAATCATGTAATATGTAACCAAAATAATCTGTATGGCTAGTGAAACGCATCAACTAAACCATATGCACAAGAACATAGTATTGAAGTAAAACTCGGTTTAAATCAACGTTATGTTTTGTGTAAATGCATGCTATACTGATACGAACATCTATGCGGTATTGTTATAATGCATACATCCAAGCCTTGAGACTGCGGCGATAAACCCTTAAACCACTTAAAGGTTTATCTAAATTATGTATATCGAATTCGGTCATTCCTTTCATCCCCTTTCCCTGGGATGTCCGGAACGGGAGTTGTCAATTCCTATGGTACCACTTCCTACTAACGAACGGCGTAGCTAATGTTAATGAATGTATTGTTCCATTGTAAACAACCCAAATGTCATAACAAAATGTAAGCATGTGATGAAAACGATGTACTAAGTATGCACGCAATGGACATACATAGCATAAAATGTCAAATGTAAAACGATGTACTAAGTATGCACGCAATGGACATACATAGCATAAAATGTAATGAAATCATGTACTATAATGTAATAACGAACATAGCATGTATATGATGTGAAAACAGGAAAGCATGAAAGTAACAAGTAGGCACATGTGTTTCACCCCAAAACAGTTTGGAAAACAGTAAAAGAGGGGTCTATGTACTCACTTGAGATTGCTCAGAAGTCCTTGAGTAACAACCAAACAATGCTAGAGATCGCGGATATCAAACGGCACCTAATATAGGTAACTATGTTAATTAACCGGACCTAGATCGGAAGATCGGGTAGCATTAGGGTTTGTAAACCAAACGAGTGTAGAGACTCGTGTCATTTGGTTTAACAAAGCCTACATACTAAATGAAACTTAACCTAAGTGTTTACGACCCATTACGACCCGTTTAGGTAGCTTATGCTACTTTAACGCGTCGTTCGCGTGAAACGCGTTCGGACCGCCTAACTAGTCCTATGACAAGTGTTATATGCCTAAACATGTTACATAATCAGTTATGTGACAAATGTTTAGGTTACATATGCTTAATTACCAATTATACATGAAAAGGGTATTCTGGTAATTTACCTAAGGTATATAAACTACCTATCATACAACTACTTAAACGATGTGACCATAGGGTATAACCTTGGAAGGTTATTCCCTACCTACTATGGTCACCTAATGTATTTGGTCAGATCCTAATGATCGACCAAATGGGTCGGGTTCGAGGTATAAGCGATTTATTAGATCGCTTACCCTACGACCCTAGACAACGTGGTAATCAGTAGGCATAGTCCCAAGGGACTATAACCAACGTGATTACACTCACGTTGCGAAGTTCAAACGAACTTCGCATTGACCATAACTGGTCAATGTAGAAAGTCAAACAAAGTTTGACTTTCAGACTCGAAAGACTAGAAAAGCAATAAAAGAATGAAAGAATACTTACGAAGGGTCCCCGAATGCTAATTTCGATCCGAGAATCTCAGGTATGAAACAATGGTTTCAACTTAGAGTTTCTAAGATCAAAATTCTAGTGATTATGAAGCATGGGGGGTGGGGTATTTATAGTAAAAGGTCCACCGTTAAGATCGTTTCATGGAAAACGTGCCTTAATCGCATCCGTACATGTGTCGGAAACTTGTGGTGGCTAAAAATTGGTCCTTATCATCTGACTAAGCATATGAGAATGTGTGGTGGTGGATCAACCAGCTGCAACTTGCTGAAAACAACATTGAATCTGGTCTGATATGCGGACGCGGCCCGCTTCAGGATCAGACAAACACAATGTGGGCCGCCTGGCCCTTCTGATCAGCAAACATGTTTGAAAAATGACAGTTTCAGTCCCTGCACGTGCTTAAGGCCATTTCCGACACTTCTAAGGCCCGTAAAGCCAACTTTAAGGCCCTAAAATGTTGCCTAAACATTGTGGACATGAAACATGCTCAAAAATATGCCGGGTGTTGGTTCGTTTGGTCGTACGAACGCGATGTTCGCTTAATTACGACGGAATGCGCATAAGCGCGAAAAACGATCCAAATGACGCAACGAATGGATTTTTGGAAAGCCAAACACTAAATCATAATATAGTCATGCTTACATAAATTTTTGGATGTCCGGATGTATTCAGAACGTAAGTTATGCACGAAAATCCAAACTTGTGCACTTTTTGACACTTTTAGTCCCTGAATGACCCAAAAGTTTATTTTAGCACACCGAACCCCTCAAAGCCTATTTCTAAGCTATATAAAGGATATTTAAGGTGTGTTTAACTTATGGTCATGTTCCGGAATGTCTGTTACAGTTCAATTTGGCATACTTTCGCAGTTTGTCAAGTTTAGTCCCTGTAAGCGAATTAGCTTGTTTTTGTCATACCAAAGCCTTCAAAACTTATTTCTAAGTTATGTAAAGGTTATTTAAGGTATGTTAAGCCTATGTCACTATTCCGGAGGGTTTGTTGCATTAAACTGGTTATATTTACGCATCGGTGCGCGTATAACCTTCCAGAAAGCGATTTAGAGTTTGGAATTGAACAAAAATTGATATGTGCAAATGATACACATATTTTTACAAATCCCAAGTATGAAATATAATATTTCATTGGTTCGGTATTTGTTTGATGGCCGTGGAGGCACAGGTGTTACAAGGGGTGATTCCCTTACCTAGGTGATCGTTACCAAAACTTTCCTTCAAAATACTTATCAAGCAAACACAATCATGTGTCATACCTAAATCATTTAACATTTATCAAAATACCCACTTATATCAATTCCAAAATACATTGTTTTATCGAACGTACTTCTTATCCTACAATCTATGTTCACATAACTCACATACACGAAATTCTTAATCATACCTTAAAACGTTTTATTTCCCGAATTTCAAAACCTTACGAAATGCTACCTATCAATTTAATCGGTCCAATGAATCTCTGGCCCATGAACTTCATATTCAACTTAATCACTAAAACACGCACACGTTATATCATCATACTAGAGACTTCCATTCTTAATCGAAATCAAACCAACCTTTCTCAATTACTTATAAGATCTTATAGATGCTATATGATCGTTTTACCAAATACTCTTTTCAATATCAACAAATCATTTGTTAAAACTTTTAACAATCACCAAGTGCTTTTGCTAAAAAAAAATTCTAAGGATCCTCGTTTTCACAAGAACCTCCTAAATTCATAATTTCTTGTTGGATGAAATGAACTTACTTTTTATCGAAAACCTTTTTCCTACACCAATTTACAAAACACGTGGGCAAGAAGACTTCATGGGGACCGACCATCTTCGGACTACGTAAACTCTTTTAAAACAAAAGTAGCATTTCCATTCATTACAAAATACAATATGCTTAACCAATGAGTACTTTATATCCTCTTACATATACAAACTATATTCTACCCTTCAAATCAAGCTCAATCTAATTTGGATTCGATAAACTCAACGTATCGTTTAAACAACTATACATGCATATCATCATACACATTTTAGTCGATATCTCGCGATAACATCATTCATATCGTTCATATTTACATACTCATCCTTTTGAATGCTTTTATACGCTTAAATCCGCTATGTCCCAACGTACACTATATACGTAAATTTTATTATTCGTACCTACACTTATACGCATATGTTTATGCTTATACTTATACTCATACTACTCGTACGTTTTATGTTTATACTCGTACCTACATGCGTATTCATACTTAAACTTATACTTATGCTCATACTTTCATTCATACTCATACTTCATACATTCGTACCTGTACGCGAGCGTAATCCGAGTGATTCGCTTACGTGGGTCCCATACATACTTAAGCATGGACTTGCTTATATACTATATTCTTATATGTACACATTCTTATTTTTAAATTATGTATACCCTGATTCATACACAACTAGTACAAGCTATGCGGATCATGCGACGATCAGAATAATCGCGGTTGCACACGGGATTATAGTGATAGGCGTATGAAAACCATATAGCGTACTACTGTGTATGGTAAGACACGGAACGTAACATGACACCGAATAACGAGACGGACATAACATGGTCAAAACATGGTGGATACGCCGCTAGTACTTCCTATATATAAATGTTTTCACCATGTTACCAAACTTTCGTAAAACGTGCCATGAGAAATTCAGTGTTTTGCAGACCTTTTGACCTAATGCAAACTTTAAACAACTCACAAACGCATTATATCCGATTATCCATGATGAGACTTCATATTTAACACGCTACTTCCGTCTATCTAATACTTATATCATTCATATACTTGCATTCATTTAGAGTCAATAGTTCGCCCCATACTTCTATTATTCTCCATAATCCTTTCTTTCATACGAACCCCATTCACAATCAAGCTTGTTTAAACATTCAAATCCTAACTTATCTCATTACCTTTAAATCCGTCTTCCTATTCTTTATTCTTGTGCAAATGTACTTAGTATACCTTTAACGCTTTATTCAAAGTACCAAACCTTTTCGTTCCTCTCAATAAACAATTTTTACGAAAGTGTGATTTTTATAATATCCTTAAAACTTCCCCTGTAAACTACCCCACTTTCCAACAAAATACAAACTGTTTGTCAAAATATTCCTTCTTAATACACCCGATTTTTAATACATCTCCAATTTAAGTTATCCAAATTGTTTAGACTCACTTTACCTATATACGCACCTACACGTTTTCAACTATGTTTGGTACCTCAAATTATTTTAGACAACGAACTCCCTTGCAAATTTACCTTGTCGTTCTCCAAAGTTTCCTACTTTTCAAACCGTTTCAAAATTTCCAAGTCTCAATTTTTGCCAAAACTTTTTCAAGTCTTCTTCTTGAATAAATTTCGGGATGAAATTTCCTGAAGGAGGGGAGACTGTAACACCCTGCGTTTTTATACTTTCCATATTTAGTGTTGGTAAGATACCGAGGTCGTCCAAGGATACAAGAGCTTTTAGTACCGGTTTATCCTCAACGTCTAATCAAATCAAAATTTTAGAAAAAGGTTTTAGACTAGAAAATAAAAAACTAAAAATGCTGAAAAATAAAAATAAAAATAAAAACAGATAGACAAGATAAATCACTTGGATCTGACTTTCCTTTAGTGTAACCTTTGATTATTTTCACACTTTTACACTTTTTAAGAGATTATCTTAGTTATAGTAGTAGGCCCCTCTTCTGAAGGTGACGTTACCCTCAACCCAGTAGTTTGAGTCAGCAAGGATACAATCCTAAAGGGTTGGATTATTGGAAGATAATTAATTAAGTTATTAATGCATATTGTGGTAGGCCCCTCTTTTGAAGGTGACGTTACCCTCGGCTAAGTAGTTTGAGTCAGCAGGGATACAATCCTAAATAGCCGGGTTAAAGTTTTAATAGTAGTTTACATATGAGGGGATCAAGGAGTTTGGACCCCCGCCATCCAATACCAGTGGGTATTGAAGGAGGTCCTACTAAACTTGACCCAGTTCCTTGCAGGATCTATACACTGAACATGGTAAGACTCTTACCAAACCATTCCCTTAACCCCCGACCAGGTAGCCAACATATCTCCATATAGACCGTGGAGATATGAATTTGTAAATCTTTTATTTTATATAGACAGTAAAATAACGCCAAGACACCACAGACAAATGATAAGGAAGATTCACATTCAACATAAGAAACTAGTTATTAAAGTCATTAATACATAACCAAATAAAAAGTGCGAAAATATTAAATATAAAAAGCATTACACTAAACACTTGTCTTCACCAATTGATGTAAGAGACTTAGGCAAACATGGCCTTTGATTGTCAAGAACTCTTACGATCAATCTTGGATCCCGAGACTACTCACACACTCTATGATGGATGATGGATGATGGATGATGGTGGTGGATGTGGGTTGTGATGGTGGTGGTGGTGATGGTGGGTGAAGTGTGAGACAGGTGGTTTGCCAAGGGATGGTTTGCAAGTGAGCCAAGCACCCCTATTTATAGCCTGCACAGAAGTCCGGACACGACCTCATGTCCATTGGGCACGGCCCCGTGTCCACCCATCTTCTCTTTCTTCATTAAATGCAGTTTGTCTGCATTAGTTGACCACTCCCCCGTGTCCGCTGGGCACGACCCCGTGTGCAGAAGCGTATCTGTACTATCAAGATTTGCCTAGATTCTGCGAATTTTTGCGTTGACCACGGCCCCGTGTCCGCTGGGCACGCCCCCATGGTGGGTGATAGAAGCTTCTACAACTTTGTCTTTTCTGCAGACACTTGGGCACGCCCCCGTGCTCACTGAGCACGAGGCGTGTTCAGCCTTCTGTTCTCTTGTTTTTGCTTGGGGAGATGCTGTCAAGGGGTCGGGCATGCCACGTTTATTCCTTTTCTTGTATTATTGTTAGATTTGGCTGCATTTTTGCTTCTTTTGTTCATTTGAGCTCATTTAATCCTGAAAATACAAAAGGAAGACAAAAACACACTTTTTCCAACATTAGTACTAAAAAAGGGTTAGTTTTATACCACATTTGATGTAATTTATATGTTGTATTTTGCACACATCAAATACCCCCACACTTGAATCTTTGCTTGTCCTTAAGCAAAACTCTTTACAATGTGGCTTACACTCCCAAATGGAATGGGTAGAAGAGAAGGTTTTTTGGGCTTGTCATAGAGTGTCGGGATTCCAAGATTCTTTATTAGGTTTTATTTTTATTTTATTTACAATCCTATTCGTCATGATTTATTTAGAACATTACATAAGATAAATTACTTATTAGGGCATAACATGCCTCTTTAAAATTCCATTTATATACAAGTTCACATACCACACGGGGGATCACTCAACACTCGGCGGAAGGTGTATTTTTGTGAAGCACTCGAGAGCGGCATGGAACTTACTCCTACCATAAGCTTGCCAAGCAATCAATCCTCCTCCTTTTTAACTATAAACCTTTGTAAATATCAAGAGGACTTTTGGGGGAAGGGTTAGGCTTGGGTTAAAGGTAGGTGGTTGGCTTAGTGGTTAGTAGAAAAGGGCGAAAGGCGTAAAAAGCGTCGGTTTTCGTAAAATATTTTGTTTTTGTGACTTTTTATTCCAATGAAGCATTATTCAAACAAGACTTCTTTTGATGAGCTTTGTTTGTTTATTGCTAACTTCATTTTTCTTTTCTTCTCTATAAATTTTTTTTCAAGATAAGGAAGTTACAAGAAAACTGAGCTTTGTTACTAAAATAAAGGGTTTAAAATAAAAAAAAGGTATTTGGTGGGTAAAAGGGGTGTTTTGATTTGGGTTAAGAAATGAAAAGGTTAAGGCTCAAAGGGGTTAACTAGGGGGATTTTTGGTAGGTGGTAAAAAAAATAATGGTGTTGAAAGAAAAAAAAGGTTAGTCCTAATGCCTCCATCATTTACTTACTTGGGTTTACGTTGGTAAGGACCGGGATTGTATCATCATGGCAAGTTCTAGAGTCGTAAGAACCAAGCGGCTATTCACACAAGAAACGAAAAATGAGCATTTAGTTTAAAGATGTGTATTTATATGCTTAATAAAGGCTCAAAACTCACTTTTTGTGGGAATGGATTTTTATGTGATCAATTATATATAATCAAATTTTAACTAGATTTGTCATGCCGTTTCATAATTTTCTTATGTTAGTTCTTTTTATCATGACGCTATCGGTTGTAAATTTGTAAAAATATAACCTTTTTAGAACTTGTAATTCCCAAATTAAACCAAGATAAGTAAAAAAATGAAAAGATTTTGAAAAATTTTGGGGTGTTTAGCGGTTCCAATAGAGTTTTGTGTAAGGCTTGTAATTAGGACTTGCAAAATTCAAGGTTTTATCATCCCCCCCACACTTAAATTACACATTGTCCTCAATGTGTCCCAAAAATAAGTTTTTAGGTTGATTGACTGCGTAAAAGTGTGTTAAAAAACAAATTTTTATGTTACTGGGCATCTAGACACGGACCCGTGGTGTCCGGGCACGGCCCCGTGTTTAGGTTGCTAGTAACAGATATCATTAAAAAGAAACAGAAGCCTGGGCACGGGGGCGTGTTCAACGAATACGCCCCGTGTCCAGTTACCTGAACTGGATGATTTTCTGCAGATGGTTCAGCACGGGCCCGTGTTGGCTGGACACGACCCATGCCGAAATTGCTGTAATGAAGAAAAATTTGCGGGAGGCTCTGTTTTTTTGCATGGGGCGCTGGTTCAAGTTTCCCTTGGTATCCTTCACCATCCTGAGTGTGTTTTATCCATTACAACATCATCCAAACACCAAATAATTTATAAAACCATCATTCATTCGATAGAGAAAGTTACATAATATTGCTAATAATTAAAATTCTAGATAAATAGGCCAGAAAAACATAAGAAGTCTAAACCAAGAAGTTCTAGCCTAAAGTTTATTATATTAGCAAAATTTCCGAAAAGATAATTCTCTCGGTTAGATGCGGCTCGAAGAACTTCTTCCTCTGGGTATGGGTCCCTCACATGTCGGCGAGCCATTCTTCTATCTCCCTAGGGAGAAGAAAGGCGGGCTCATTGGCATCATTATTTTGAGGGGGTGTAACTTCCACCGGGACTTCTTGCAAATTATCAAGAGGAGGTTCCGCGGGGATGTCATCTCATCCGGTGGGATTATTGACTCCAAGTGTTAGGTTCCAATCCTCTTGGGGGAGGATTGGTTCCATGGGAGGTGTCACAAGAATGTTCAACCCCTGGTGCAAGAGGTTGATTTCTTGAAAACTGTTTTCCAACCCCACTGTAAGATAATTTATACGGTCTATTAGGACCTCCTCTACCGATGTCATCTCATCAAGAGCTTCATGTAATGCCATCACGTAGCGTACGAGATTTGCTTCGATTGAGGACCTCCGTTCTCTTCGACTGTTTCTGGAATGTGCTGACGAAGTTCCACTGTTTTGGATCGACATTCTACGAAAATAAACTGAAGAGAGTTCATTTTAATGAAACAGAAACCTCGGACACGGCCCCGTGCTCAATGAGCACGGCCCCGTGTTCACCTGTCTGCAGATTTTTGAAACGAAGAATCTTGGAGTTTTAAATTATTTTTCTGTTTGTTAAAGCATATTTTAAGTAGAAATAACTTAAAACAATGTTGTAGAACTTATTTTTAACAAGATTCCTTGAATAAAAACCTAACAAATATCTCAATAAAGCTTGGAACCATGTTGATTTCAAGCTTCAATGGAGGTGTTTTGAGGTGGAAATGAAGAAGAAGGTAATAGACAAAAGTAGAAAAGACAAGATGGTTGTTGGGAACCTTCTTTAGAATATACCTAGGATGGTATGTGTGAAGATCCACAAAATCTCTGTCTTTTGGAGTGGTCCAAATGTGCCGGTATCTTGTCTGCATTTATAGAAAACGACAGCATGCTGCACACAGCCCCGTGTGCAGACAAGATCCTGACACATTTTGTCCGTATTCTGAAAAAAAGTCAGACGGGAATCTTTTGGTGGACACGGGGCGTGCTGACCTGTACACGGCCCCGTGTCTAGAGGCTGTTTATGAAGTTTCGTCTATTTCTAAGGAATTTATCCGGATCGGGTGGTTCCTTACTGGATGGAACAACACCGAAGTGCCTGCAATACCTTAATTGCTCTAGATTTAGACGAGAACACAAGAGGTTGTCGGTAAGGGTGATTCCTATGCTAAATGTAGGTGTACAAGTCCAACCCTTTCCCGGGCTCTCGTTAAAGAAGGTGTATGCCGAATCGCTCAGGTCTATGTACGCATCGAATGAAGTCGATGGGGAGTCCTTCACGGCATAATCGACACAGGTACGACTATCGCTCAAGTCTTCACGAGAGTTAGAGGTGGTATCGGGAACAACGAAGTTGTTTTTATTCGAATGTGATCTCAATAATTCTTCTTGGGTATCTTCTTGAGATGAATTAATGATATCCATCTCAAGTTCCTTTACCCAATTAAGAATTAGGTCTTCCATTTGAAATAATTCATCAAGAAGCATTTCTCTTAGAAGGGTCGATTGAGAGCATTCGAGGGCGATATAAGGATTATTTTTACTTTCGCCCCACTTAAGGCTACAGGAAAACAATGGGTCTATATAGTGGGGCTTATAATTTAAAAAATAACATTCTAAATCTTTATGATTGCCACCACATATTTGACACCACGTACCATAAGAGGGTCGATAGTAAAAAAAATCAGTATCACTCATGTTTGTGTCAGAAATTACCAACCGTCGGGATCTTACGGTTCTGTTTTCAGTAACTGATACTTGGGCATAGGGCGTGTTGAGTGGGCATGGCCCCGTGTTCAGCTACTGTCTGACTTAAAACAGGATTGCCAGTACCAAAGATTGGGCATGGGGCGTGTTCAGCGGGCACGACCCGTGTTGAGTTCTGCAGAAGCTGAAATTTTACGAAAAATCTAAAAAAAAACAGAAAAATTTTACGAAAATACCAAAGAATAGGCGGTCCCTAGTCTGCCGACTGGGGAGTTGGGAGTAATCGAAGTACTCGGAGAGTACTCGGGGAGTACGCGGACATGGTAACTATAAAGAAAATTAATTGTTATATATTATATATATATCTTAAAATAAGCATAATTCATGTCAACTGAGTATAATTTAAAATGAAACATGTTTAAAGTTCAAATATTCTGAATACAAGTCCGACTAGTCTGAGTACAAGGCCGAGTAGTCCGAGTACAAGGTCGAGTAGTCCGAGTACAAGGCCGAGTAGGCCGATGTTGACCGATTTTGACCGATTTTGACTAATTAAAAGTCAACAAACCACGTTGACCGCCTAGGCCGACTTTTTCTGACTACGTCCGACTAGGCGCCGAGTTTGACCGAGTTTGACCGAGGTCGACTAATTGAGTCCGCCTAGGAGGAAGTCGCCTAAGAGGGGTTCCGAGGACCGAGTACTCGCCGAGTACTCGGCCTTGGAATCCGACTTTTACAACACTGATATAGACAGTAAAATAACGCCAAGACACCACGGACAAATGATAAGGAAGATTCACCTTCAACATAAGAAACTAGTTATTAAAGTCATTAATACATAACCAAATAAAAAGTGTGAAAAGATTAAAAATAAAAAGTATTACACTAAACACTTGTCTTCACCAAGTGATGTAAGAGACTTAGGCAAACATGGCCTTTGATTGTCAAGAACTCTTACGATCAATCTTGGATCCCGAGACTACTCACACACTCTATGATGGATGATGGTGGTGGATGTGGGTTATGATGGTGGTGGTGGGTGGGTGAAGTGTGAGAGAGGTGGTTTGCCAAGGGATGGTTTGCAAGTGAGCCAAGCACCCCTATTTATAGCCTGCATAGAAGTATGGACTCGGCCCCGTGTCCACCCATCTTCTCTTTCTTCGTTAAATGCAGTTTGTCTGCATTAGTTGACCACGCCCCCATGTCCGCTGGGCATGAACCCGTGTGCAGAAGTGTATCTGTACTATCAAGATTTGCCTAGATTCTGTGAATCTTAGCGTTGACCACGACCCCATGTTTTCTGGGCACGCCCCCGTGGTGGGTGATAGAAGCTTCTACAACTTTGTCTTTTCTGCAGACACTTAGGCACGCCCCCGTGCTCACTGAGCACGGGGCGTGTTCAGCCTTCTGTTCTCTTGTTTTTGCTTGGGGAGATGTTGTCGAGGGGTCAGGCATGCCACGTTTATTCCTTTTCTTGTATTATTGTTAGATTTGGCTAAATTTTTGCTTTTTTGTTCATTTGAGCTCATTTAATCCTGAAAATATAAAAGGAAGACAAAAACACACTTTTTCCAACATTAGTACTAAAAAAGGGTTAGTTTTATGCCACATTTGATGTAATTTATATGTTGCATTTTGCACTCATCAACAGCCTTGCATCAGCCCACTTAATTTCCTTGTTTTGAGTTATTTAGCCCACTAAACACTTCCAAAGCCCAACCTAATGAAACCCTAATCCATCCCCTATATAACCCAAGCCTCCTCCAAGCATTTTTCACTTTCTAAACACTCTCTATTCACTCTCAAACACCCCAAATCGTAGCTGATTGCAGAAGTTCGAGCAGATTTATACCACTTCACTAAAGTGAGCATAACTCACTCAATTCTTATCCAATTCACTCGATTCTTTTTCCTACTACTTTGTATTGACCTTAGCTACGTTTCCATGAGTTTTCCCTGGAAAACCAGAGCCTGGAATGTTGCCAAAAGGGATCCAAAGTGGACTGATTTTCCTGTTCATGTTTCAAACTTTGATAAACTTGTTTAAACTTGAGGAAACTCATCTCAAACCTATGTCCTTATGCTTATAACCACTTCTATGGTTAGTTAGGATTAAAAACAAGGTTGAGACATTCAAAATCAGAGGTATAAACCTCACAAACTTTCTGTTTTGTTCAAGGGTTTAAACCCACAAGTGATGCTCAAGTTCAAGACTTGATGATTGTGTGATTTAGGATTAGCTTGGGCTAACCTACTTGAAAAACCACACATTGCTTGATGTTTTCTCATAGATTAGTTGTTCATATTCTATTGTTTCTTGTAAGTTCATGACCCTCCTTGTTGTTCATAACAACAAGTGTAGTGGTGAATAATAGAGGTACCTAAATGGAAGCTTTATTCTTCCTACCTCATGTATGAATTCCATGATACTTAGTGTCACACCCCGACCACGTAGAACATACAAAACGTTGCGGAAACGTCGGGGAGTGTTGTAACAGATTTATTGTTTCACAACCATGGCATACAAAGTTATATTTTATTTATTAAACAAGAGTGTTATATTGTCTTAAACAGGAAACAAAGAGTTCATAACATAATTAAACTAGTCTATCTTCATTTTTAGTCTCTAAGGCACAGGTCCGCCCTAGTGTGACGATCATCATCCTACGCAATAGCTCCTGAAAACACATGTGAAAATAGGTACGTCAGCATAAAAATGCCTGTGAGATACATAGGATTTGCGAAAAGAGGATTCATGACTTATAAGTGTAGAAAAAGATGTTTAACAAAAGTCAGTCGTGAACTTTGCAAATTGTTTTGTTTTGTAAATCATTCAAAAAGCGATGATATGTATAAATAAGAGAATAATGTAAGGTTAAATGTCCACAGTTTTGGTCCCTGTTACCTATTTAAGCCATTTCCGACACGTTTAAGGCCCGTTAAGCCAACGTTAAGGCCCTAAAATTATGCCTAAACATTGTGGACATGAAACATGCTCAAAAATATGTCGGATGTTGGTTCGTTTGGTCGTACGATCGCGATGATCGCTTAATTACGACGGAATGCGCACAAGCGCGAAAAACGATCCAAAATGCGTGACGAATGGATTTTTCTTATGCCAAACACTAAAATAAAATATTTTAGTGATTACATAAATTTTTGGATGTCCGGTTGTATTCAGAACGTAAGTTATGCGCGAAAGTGCAAACTTGTGCACTTTTTGACGCTTTTAGTCCCCGAATGACCCAAAAGTATATTTTAGCACCACGAACCCCTCAAAGCCTATTTCTAAGCTATGTAAAGGATATTTAAGGTGTGTTTAACTTATGGTCATGTTCGTTACTGTTCAAATTGGCATACTTTCGCAGTTTGTCAAGTTTAGTCCCTGTAAGCGAATTAACTTGTTTTTGACATACCAAAGCCTTCAAAACTTATTTCTAAGTTATGTAAATGTTATTTAAGGTATGTTAAGTAAATGTTGATGTTCCGGAGTATTTTTCGCATTAAACTAATTACGTTTACGCACCAGTTTGCGTATAACTCTCTAGAAAGCCATATAGAGTTTGAAATTGAATAAAAGTCAAAACATGAAAAGTGTAAAACACAACCAAACAAACATTGAGATCAAATAACATTGTTTTATTGATAACTGAACTGTTCACAATGATTACAAGCACATATGTTACAGTCTCCCCTACTTGTGGAAATTTCCTCCCGAAATTTATTTAGAGGAAACTCGTGGGAAAAGATGCGGATATTTCGCCTTCATTTGATCTTCGCGTTCCCAAGTAAACTCGGCTCCACGTTTAGCTTCCCAGCGAACTTTGACCAAAGGAATGCGCTTGCGTTTAAGCCACTTGACTTCACGTTCCATGATTTCCACTGGCTTCTCAACAAATTTCAGTGTTTTGTCAACACGAATTTCGTCAAGCGGTATGTGGAGGTTCTCATCAGCTAAACACCTCTTGAGATTGGACACGTGAAAGGTTGGATGAACATTTCCAAGTTTAGGAGGTAACTCAAGTCTATAGGCTACCTTACCGATTCTTTCGACGATCTTGAATGGTCCAACGTATCTAGGTGCAAGTTTTCCTTTATTTCCAAATCTGATCACACCTTTCCAAGGTGAGACCTTAAGTAATACTCGATCACCGACTTGAAATTCCAAGGGTTTGCGTTTTGGGTCCGCGTAACTCTTTTGACGGCTTTTAGCTGTCTGAAGGTTATCACGAACTTTCTTAATCTTGTCAGTTGTCTCTAAAATGAGGGCAGGTCCAGTAAGCTGAGCATCGCCGATCTCATTCCAACAGACTGGTGAACGACATTTTCGACCATAGAGAGCTTTGAAAGGAGCCATTTTGATGCTGGTGTGATAACTGTTGTTGTAGGAGAATTCAATTAACGGAAGATGTGAATCCCAACTACCACCAAAGTCGATCACACAAGCTCTAAGCATATCCTCCAGAGTCTGGATTGTTCTTTCAGATTGACCATCCGTTTGCGAATGATAAGCTGTGCTCAGGTTAAGTTGGGTCCCCATAGCAGATTGCATGGTTCTCCAAAAATGAGAAGTGAAACGAGCATCTCTGTCAGAAATGATGCTCAAAGGAACACCTTGTCGAGCTACAATTTCATCCACATAGATTTTAGCAAGTTTGTCAGCAGAAAAATCCTCACGGATTGGCAAGAAATGTGCTGACTTAGTAAGACGATCGACGACTACCCAGATGGCATCATGACCTTTCTTTGTGCGCGGAAGTTTGGTAATGAGATCCATAGTAATGTTTTCCCATTTCCAAACTGGGATCTCTGGTTGCACCAATAAACCAGAAGGACGCTGATGTTCAGCCTTAACCTTAAGACATGTAAGGCATTTTGATATATATAAGGCAATGTCTTTCTTCATACCAGGCCACCAATACTGAATACGAATATCCTTATACATTTTATCTGAGCCAGGATGAACAGAATAACGAGAGTTATGGGCTTCATCCATAAGCAAGGTGGGAAGGTTATCCTGGCTTGGGACCCACAAACGGTCCATGAAGTAATACGATCCATTGTCCTTCAGTTCCAGATAAGGTGTTATGTGATAGGGAAATTCCTTATCCATTAAACCTTGTGAAACACAAGATTGTTGAGCCTGAGAAATGTGTGCTTGAATATCGGATCGAGCTTGAATAACAGATTGAACACGAACACAATGAAGCTTAGTACGTTCCTTACGACTCAATGCATCGGCTACGGCATTCGCCTTACCAGGATCGTAGCGAATTTCGCAGTCATAGTCGTTAGAAGCTCGACCCAACGTCGTTGGCTCATGTTGAGTTCTTTCTGGTTGAAGATATGCTGAAGACTTTTGTGGTCCGTGAAAACCACACATTTTGTACCGTACAAATAGTGTCTCCAGATCTTTAGAGCGAAAACAACTGCACCCAACTCAAGATCATGAGTGGTGTAGTTCTTCTCATGTATCTTTAACTGCCTCGATGCATATGCTATGACTTTGTTCCTTTGCATCAGAACACAACCATGACCCAATTTAGATGCATCGCAATAAACGACGAAATCATCATTGCCCTCAGGCAAAGTTAGAACAGGCGCGTCACAAAGTTTCTGTTTCAAAGTCAGAAACGCTTCCTCTTGCTTGAATCCCCAATCAAAGGGCTTGTTCTTCTGAGTTAGAGCAGTTAGAGGAACTGCAATCTTCGAGAAGTTCTCAATGAAGCGGCGGTAATAACCCGCTAGACCAAGAAAAGAACGAACTTCAGTAGGAGTAGTAGGCGTATCCCAATCCTTAATCGCACTGATCTTGGAGGGATCTACATGAATACCTTGTTCGTTGATAATATGTCCTAAGAATTGAACTTCTTTAAGCCAGAATTCACACTTGGAGAATTTGGCGAAAAGTTGCTCTTTCTTTAGGAGTTCCAGAATAAGACGAATATGTTGCTCGTGATCAGCTCGCGTCTTAGAATAAATCAAGATGTCGTCAATAAAAACAAAGACGAACTGATCCAAATAAGGCTTACATGCCCTATTCATTAAGTCCATGAAAACAGCAGGAGCATTAGTCAAACCGAATGGCATGACTGTGAACTCATAATGCCCATAACGAGTGCGGAAAGCTGTCTTGGGAATATCTTCTTCATGCACACGAAGTTGATGATATCCGGAACGCAGATCAATCTTCGAAAAATAAGAAGCGCCCTGTAACTGATCAAAGAGATCGTCTATGCGCGGTAGGGGATATCGATTCTTGATGGTAAGCTTGTTAAGCTCACGATAATCGATACACATCCTAAAGGATCCATCCTTCTTCTTGACAAAAAGAATGGGATCACCCCAAGGTGAAAAGCTAGGACGTATAAAACCTTTGTCAGAGAGCTCCTGAAGCTGCTTAGACAACTCTTGCATCTCAGATGGTGCAAGACGATATAGAGCTCTGGCAATGGGATTTGCACCAGGTACGAGATCAATGCGGAACTCGACTTGGTGTGCTGGGGGTAGACCAGGTAACTCTTCAGGGAAAACTTCAGAATAATCCCGAACGACAGGAATATCTGAAATAGACTTACCCTTGCCTTTATCTGCTGTAACATGTGCTAAGAAGGCCAGATAGTTCTTCCGCAGATATTTCCGAGCTTTAAAACAAGACATGAGCTTGAGACCACCAGACGGTTTCTCACCATGAATCTGTAGGATCTCGCCTGTCGAAAGCGGCACACGAACGATCTTCTCGAAACAAACTACCTCTGCGTGATGCTTGGATAACCAATCCATACCCACAATGACGTCGAAGCTTCCAAGTTGCATAGGCGTGAGGTTGATAGGAAAAAGATGGTCGTTAAGGTTCAACTGGCAGTTGCGTAGAACAGAATCAAGAACAATGGGTTCACCACTAGCAACTTCTATTGTCAAGGGTTTTCCTAGTTTCGTTCTAGACACGCGAAGCATTGGCTCAAAAGACAATGACACAAAACTCTTGTCGGCACCAGAATAAAAAAGAACAGATGCAGGCTGATTATTAATAAGGAACGTACTGTTCACCACATTATCGTCCGCCTGCGCCTCTTGAGCATTCATGTTGAAGACTCGACCTCGAGCCGGAGCCTGAGCTGGATTCGCATTCATCAATCTTGGACATTGGTTACGGTAGTGGGTCAGATCCCCACAGTTATAACAAGCACCTGGTGGGTAGTGTGGTCGTGCAGCTTGACCCTGTTGCTGAGCAGGAGGCTGAGCAACTTGTTGAGCCGGGTTCTGAACTGCCTGATTCTGAGCAAACCGACAAACATTGGCAAGATAACCCGACTTCCCACAGTTATTACAGAAACGGCACTGAGGTTGCGGCTGATGGTGACTGTTGCATCTATTGCACAAAGGTGCATTCCCTGAATAGGGCTTCTTCGCTGGAGGCTGTGCGGGTTGGTTGGGAGCTGCCTGGTTAGCTTGGGCAGTGACAGCATAGTTTTGGGAAGCCTTACGCTTCCTTGCCCTTTTTGATGAACCAGAATCCTTTCCATTCTTGTTTTGACCTTTCTTGCTATCTTCCTTGTCAGACGACTGTTTCTTTCCCTTGTCACCCTTCCTGTGTAACTTATTCTTCCGAATCTGTGACTCAGTCAATGTCGCTGCTAACTCGATAGCCTGACGGAGTGTGGCAGGGTTACTACCAGTAATGATGTCTTGCACTGAGTCAGGTAGGCCGTCGATGTACCTTTCGATAGCCTTGTCGAGTGTGGTAACCATTGTTGGGCAAAGCAGACTCAATTCCTCAAATCTATCGGTATATGCCCTGTGCTCGCCACTGTCTTGTTTCAAGTCATCGAACTCTCTCTCCAAAGCTCGCTGTTCATGACGAGGACAGAACTCCCTCATCATAAGGGCCCTAAGTTCAGCCCAAGTTTGTGCTAGAGCAACTTCTGCACCACGGTCTCTCGTAACCCCGTTCCACCATGTGAGAGCCCTCTTCTGAAACACACTCGAAGAAAACTCGACCTTGCGATTGTTAGGACACTGCACGTGGCGAAAAGTATTCTCAATGCTCTCGAACCATTGAAGAAGCCCAGTCGCTCCTTCAGAACCACTAAACTTGAGTGGTTTAGCCGAGTTAAAATCCTTGTATTTGCATGGAGCATTGTTGTTGTTGTTGGCTTGGTTCCATTGAGCAAAGAGGTTTAGGAATTGAGCAGCCATTTGCTGCGTAATGATTTCTGCCAGTTTGGCAGTCGCTATCTGATTTTCACGTCGAGGAGGCATTCTAAAATTGGAAAACATGAAAGGAAACGAGTGAGACGATTGGATGAAGAGAATGAGATGAAACAAAATCAACAATAGCAAAGATGGTGGTCATTTGTTCGCATCACAAAGCAAAGCAAACAAACGACACACAGTGACTAATCAAAGTAAATGGGTGAAAAATAATGTATCGAGAAGACATGCTCGCCTATAAGTGAACACTCACCCTAAGAGTTCCCAGGTAAGAGTGACTGGTCCGATTATGTGGATTGATACGAACACTCTATCCTTAGACAGAAAACCCAGGGTACAGGCATTCACTCTTCCAGTTTGCACGTGTTCACACTATTTAGAACCCAAAACTTTGACGAGATTTTGAAAATTTGAAGGCACAAGGCCAAAAACCAAACTAGAAGGGTTCAAAACCATATAATAAGTCATTTAAAAACAGAAGATTGTTTTTCAAAAATCGTTTCGGAAAATTGGGTTCTTGTTTTGATAATCACCTAAGGATAGGTGATGTGCATGTTTTAAGATCTAAACACAAAATAACTTATGTTAGGGTCCTAGAAAGGTTATAGTCTAGGTCAAAGCATTACTAATAACCTAATTCCCTATAACCATTGGCTCTGATACCAACTCTTCTGTCACACCCCGACCACGTAGAACATACAAAACGTGGCGGAAACATCAGGGAGTGTTGTAACAGAATTTTTGTTTCACAACCATGGCATACAAAGTTATATTTTATTTATTAAACAAGAGTGTTATATTGTCTTAAACAGGAAACAAAGAGTTCATAACATAATTAAACTAGTCTATCTTCATTTTTAGTCTCTAAGGCACAGGTCCGCCCTAGTGTCACGATCATCATCCTACGCAATAGCTCCTGAAAACACATGTGAAAATAGGTACGTCAGCATAAAAATGCCTGTGAGATACATAGGATTTGCGAAAAGAGGATTCATGACTTATAAGTTTAGAAAAAGTTGTTTAACAAAAGTCAGTCATGAACTTTGCAAATTGTTTTGTTTTGTAAATCATTCAAAAAGCGATGATATGTATAAATAAGAGAATAATGTAAGGTTAAATGAATAACCAAGTAAAATGAGTTTGTATAAGATAAGTTGTTTTGTAAATCAATGTCTTGTGAAAATAAGTTGTTAATGTAAAACGTAATATGTCAAATATTGAAATGATTTAAGTAACGCTACGACATGTAATGTCATACAAACACTTATCTATAGGAAGTACTAGCAGCGTATCCACCATGCTTGTATCATATTACACACGCCTCGTTACTCAAATCACTTACTCAAACCAACCACCAATGTAAATTGTTTATGTATAAATGAATTGTCATGTTTTAATGTGTAAACCGTATCGAAATGTCTATGTCCAATGTAAACCACTAAATGTGTATATCAATGTCAAAATGTTTATGTTTAATGTAGATCATGTAATGTGTACCAAAAAATATCATGTATGGTAAGTGAAATATATCAACTAAACCATATGTAAAATGCACAAAAACAAGGTATTGAAGTAAAACATGGTTTAAATCAAAGTTATGTTTTGTGGAACAAATGAATGCTATACTGATACAAACATTTATGCGGTATTGTGAAAATGCATACATCCAAGCCTTGAGACTGTGGCGATAAACCCTTAAACAAATTAAAGGTTTATCTAAGTTATGTGTATCGAATTCGGTCATTCCTTTCATCCAAACCTACCCAGGATGTCCGGAACGGGAGTTGTCAATTCCTATGGTACCACTACCTACTAACGAACGGCGTAGCTAATGTTAATGAATGTATTGTTCCATTTTAAACAACCCAAATGTCATACCAAAATGTAAACATGTGATGAAAACAACTGTACTAAGTATGCACACAATGGGCATACATAGCATGAAATGTAATGTGAAACAATGTACTAAGTATGCACACAGTAGACATACATAGCAGGAAATGTAATGTAAAACAATGTACTAAGTATGCACACAATGGACATACATAGCAGGAAATGTAATGTAAAACAATGTACTAAGTATGCACACAATGGGCATACATAGCATGAACACAATGAAATCATGTACTATAAATGTATTAATGAACATAGCAAGTATATGATGTGAAAGCAGGAAAGCACGAAAGTAACAAGTAGGCACATGTGTTTCACCCCAAAACAGTTTGGAAAACAGTAAAAGAGGGGTCTATGTACTCACTTGAGATTGCTCAGAAGTCCTAACATAACCACCAAGCAAAGCTAGAGATCTCGGAATCAAACGGCACCTAATATAGGTAACTATGTTAATAAACCGGACCTAAATCGGAGGATCGGATAGAATGAGGGTTCGTAAACCAAACGAGTATGGAGACTCGTGTAATATGGTTTAACAAAGCCTACATACTAAATGAAACCTAACATAAGTGCTTACGACCCATTACGACCCGTTTAGGTAGCTTATGCTACTTTAACGCGTCGTTCGCGTGAAACGCGTTCGGACCGCCTAACTAGTCCTATGACATGTAGAATATGCCTTAACATGCCTAATATTGTCGCCAAATCAGTTTAGATGTCAAAAGTTATGTCACATATGTTTATAATGAATTTTGGCATCAAAGGGGTATTTTGGTAATTTACCTAAGGCATATAAACTACCTATCATATAACTACTTAAACGTCGTGACCATAAGGTATAACCTCGGAAGGTTATTCCCTACCTACTATGGTCACCTAATGTATTTGGTCGGATCCTAATGATCGACCAAATGGGTCGGGTTCGAAGGTATAAGGGATTTATTAGATCGCTTACCCTTACGACCCTAGACAATGTGGTAATCAGTAGGCATAGTCACAAGGGACAATAACCATAGTGATTACAATCACGTTGCGAAGTTCAAACGAACTTCGCATTGACCATAAACTGGTCAACGCAGAAAGTCAAACAAAGTTTGACTTTCAGACTCGAAAAGCAATAAAAGAACGAAGGAATACTTACGAAGGGTCCCCAAATGCTAATCTTGATTCAAGTAGCTCAGGTATGAAACAAAGGTTTCAACTTAGAGCTTCTCAAATCAGATTCTAGTGGGTTTTGAAGTTGGGGGATGTGGGTATTTATAGGATTTCCCGAACCGTTAGGATCGTTTCTTGGAAACCGTGATCGAATCTAAGGCGTACACTTGTTGGAATGTTATGGTGACTAAAAATGGCCCCTCATGAACTGAAAGGGCAAGTGTGGGTGTGTGGTTGGGAGCTTAACAGCTGTAATCTGCTGATTAATTGATCTTATCTGATCTGGGAGTCTGACCCGGGCCGCGTAAAGGATAGCCCTGGTTTTACGCGGGCCGCCTGGCCTGACTGGTAAGAAACCAACTTTCATAAATGACAGTTTTGGTCCCTGTTACGTATTTAAGCCATTTCCGACACGTTTAAGGCCCGTTAAGCCAACGTTAAGGCCCTAAAATGATGCCTAAACATTGTGGACATGAAACATGCTCAAAAATATGTCGGATGTTGGTTCGTTTGGTCGTACGATCGCGATGATCGCTTAATTACGACGGAATGCGCACAAGCGCGAAAAACGATCCAAAATGCGTGACGAATGGATTTTTCTTATGCCAAACACTAAAATAAAATATTTTAGTGCTTACATAAATTTTTGGATGTCCGGATGTATTCAGAACGTAAGTTATGCGCGAAAGTGCAAACTTGTGCACTTTTTGACGCTTTTAGTCCCCGAATGACCCAAAAGTATATTTTAGCACCCCGAACCCCTCAAAGCCTATTTCTAAGCTATGTAAAGGATATTTAAGGTGTGTTTAACTTATGGTCATGTTCGTTACTGTTCAAATTGGCATACTTTCGCAGTTTGTCAAGTTTAGTCCCTGTAAGCGAATTAACTTGTTTTTGACATACCAAAGGCTTCAAAACTTATTTCTAAGTTATGTAAAGGTTATTTAAGGTATGTTAAGTATATGTTGATGTTCCGGAGTATTTGTCGCATTAAACTGATTACGTTTACGCACCAGTTTGCGTATAACTCTCCAGAAAGCGATATAGAGTTTGAAATTGAATAAAAGTCAAAACATGAAAAATGTAAAACACAACCAAACAAACATTGAGATCAAATAACATTGTTTTATTGATAACTGAACTGTTCACAATGATTACAAGCACAGATGTTACACTTAGAGGTGCCTAAATGAAGATTTTAATTTTCTACCTCATGCTTGACTTATATGATGTCATATACACTATGTAATACTTATGTAACAACCAAATAATCGAACTCTTGGTGATGAACTAATGGACATTCGTCAAGCTAGTAGATTGTATCATCTTAGGCCTTGACAACTTGTCACGATTCTAATGGAACTTTGTTCCATGAAAACATTTAAACTCTTTTAGAGTTTCATAATGTCAAGAACAAGTGTCATAGGTGTTAGATGATTATTTTCATATGTTTATTTTTCATGTTATTTAAAATCCAAATCCCTAGAACCATATGTAAACACCTCTTAATCTCCAAATCGAACACATTCAACTTCCTAGTCTCAACAACTTCGTCACATGGGATAATCGGAAAGCATATGCAACTTTGTGAGTACACTTGACCCATTTTCCTTTTAATACACTTTGGGTGCAACATGTTTTACTTGTTAAAATGCACGATTCACAAACATGTTTTTATTCATTCAATCCTTATACATGCTTTGTTATGCTTAGGTTCATGCTAGAATACATACTACTTGTTAACTCGGCTTAACAATTATAGCGCTATAGGAGTAGCACACCACCCGACGGGGTTTTGTTGAGTCTTTATTCTATAACGGTCTCGTCACTTTTGTGTCGAGGGATGCTAAATACTAGTGGACACTAGAGTTGACATATTGTTATGCATGATTGATTGACCTTGTATACCAATTGCTATGTTGGATTGAAAATACTTTTTTATACATATGCCACGAGTCTAAAACTAGTGTACTCACCAATACATTTGTATTGAACTATGCTTTTAAAACATGTTGCAGGTTTAGCGATGATGTTGATGATGCATGGAATCTAGTAGGATGCTTAGATACACCCTTTAAATTTTGTATTTTATTTGTATTGTATTTCATTATTCATGTTGTATTTGTTTCAAATCCTTGTAATTGACTAGTTAGAAATGAAATGAAAATGTATCATTTAAATACTTGTCACAAATAGTGTTATGAAGTCTCTTGCAATCTATTTCGTCTAACTCCGATGTTTCCGCCATCGGTTGGGGTGTGACAGTTCATCACACAAACCTCCATACTCACACAATTCAATACTAGGGACTCTTTAATGGTTTTTAAACCTAGTTTACACATGTTACAAACCTATTATTACTTGTAGAACACACATAACACTTGGCACAATCCTAGTAACTCTTGAAAACTATATAAGGCCTTAGAATTCATTCAACACTTGCACCTTTCTTTCATTTCTCTCTAGCATGAATTTTCCTTAAGCTTTATGGGATTCCTGATCATAAGGAAGCCTATTCTAGTTGAAAAGATTGCTAGGACCCTTCGTAAGTGTTCCTAGCCACTAGTTTATGTTTTATAGGCTTTTAAGCCAAAAGTCAAGCGTTATCGTAATAACGCTTTGACTTTTAGTAGGACCTTAAAAGGTCAAGCCATTGTTCACAGCGAACATGGCTACGTGATTGTAATTAGGTAGGTGTTAATCCCTCAAAAGGGCACCTCCTAAGAATCACGTTTGCTTGGTCAATTGACGAGTCAAAGTAATAATAATTTAAAACTCAACGGGTCAGATTTTTAAATAATTGCGATATGAGTTTAGAAGTGTTCTAAAATATGTTTTATCACTTAAAAAACTTGGTAATAATTATTAGAACATGTGTAAACATGTTCGGCTCATCAATTCTCGTTTTAGGGTTGGTTCACAACCGAAAGTCGCGTTGCTTGACTTCTTCGTTGACTTTTGGTTAAAAACCGAATTAGACTAGTATGCTACTGATTTTAGGTTCTGTTATGATCGTAATATAATGTAGTATAATCCTATAAGGTTATATTACGCGATCGGACTAGGAATCTGAGTTTTATGCAAGTTTCCGTATTTATGCCATACTTTGACCTTTATACCCTTTTTAGCAAAAATAAGGTTTTAGACGCCAATAAGCTTGCAATTGAATTATGTACTAATATGTTAATATATTTAACATATTTTGATGTTTATAATCTGGTCATAAACTGAGTTTACGCATATAATCGTAAACTAGGCTTTTAAAAGGACTAAAATGCCCTTTTAAGTCTAAAATGAGTTTTAAACATAATTTTGTTATAAAACTCAATTACTTACTGATGTGATATTATTATTAGGATTATTTGGGATACTAATTCAGATTGTAAACTAAGTTTAACTTCAGTTTCGTAAATAATGCCGATAAATGACGATAATGCCCTTATGGCACATAAAATGTGTTTTAAGCATAATATTCAAACCAAACCTTTTGTTTACTGATGTGTTATGACAAATAAAATATTTTAACTACTCGAAGCTGGTCATAACTTCAGATTTCATAAATCTTCACATAAATCGTCATTTAACGACTTTAACGTCGTTTAGGCACATAGTATGGTTTTAAACCATAATTATGAACAAAGATTTGTTACCTACTGATTTAATAAATCATTTTAAATATTTGTAAAGTAGGTATAAATCATGAACTCAGAATCCCAAATAAATTCTCAAACTATGTGTGAAATGACCAAAATGCCCCTATGGTGCATAATTTGGTCTTAAAGTGTAAACCACACATATATTTGATATCCTACTGATATGATATCATAATTAAACCATTTCTACAGAATGTTTATGACCATAACATCAGTTTATTCGCAAACTCCTTTTATAATTTGTAAAATTACCAAAATGCCCTTATAAGGCATAGTTTGATTTCAAAACCTTAACGGGCATACAAGTTGATATCCTACTGATATTATAACTTGTTTAAAGTGTATTGGCATATGGAACTTATTCATGACTCATCTGGTTACCCGTTATCGCTTATACGCGTACAGTTAGACTTACGTAACTAGTTTACAAAAGTTTGCCGAAAAGGGGTTTAACCTTATCGTTTTGATCTCAAAGTCCAGAGTGTATTATGTTTACCCATCCTATACAAGTCCTAGTACTTGTTGGGTTTAAACCACATTCTATTCGGTATACGCTTAATCTAGCGAACCTATTCTTAAGTATCGGGTCATGTCTAAAGGAACTACCTTTGGCCCGTATGCATTCTAACAGATAATAAATCTGTTCATTCCAGACTATAGTACCCCCCAGATAATCGGACTTGGGTCAATATATTTAGACTTGCGTCTTTTTGCCAAATATAGTCTTATTGATTAGAAGCTAGCAAAAAGGTAAATACTCTTGACTTATTTTAGTGTAAACTTGGGGTGGCGAATACGCCTCTTGGGACGGTTATTACACAAGTAAGTCGCCTATGATTGCGCAAAAGTGTATGAATACAGTTTTATTCCGTTTACTTGATAATTACTGTTATTGGGGGTTATTGATACCATGTCCGGACAACACAATGGGTTAATCAAGCATAAAATCTCGTAACAAGAAAAATCCGAAGATATATTTAAAAGATCACCTACGGGTTATCTATATGTATAAAACTCTTTTTGAAAAACTATTTTTCCAAAGAGTCAGTTAATTGTATTTACCAGCTTTGGCTGACGTATTTTCAAAAGATTGAACAGCAGGTACCGAACCTTAATATAGGCTGGGATTACGGGTCGGCTAGAATGAAGGCTAAGGAATTTGCACTCCTGATGCTTAAGGCCTATGATGTCTAAAGCTCTGTTTATTTGGATCCTGCATGTGGGGTTGTATCGAACGCTTGTAATACTTTTATACATTCAAGCTTTATTTTAATAATTTCAATCCAACACTTCCGCTGCATAATATTAAATTGTGATAACTGTTATCCAACCGTCACGATTGTACCCATCCGGGCACACCGGAAATCGGGCTGTGACAGTATAGGCCTGTACGAGGCGTCTAGGGTTTGTAGGGCGTCTAAATAGGTAGGATGGGTGTGTGAATAGATCTAGCCTTTGTAAAGGAGGTGATAGTGTAATGAAGTGCTGTCAAATTCTAATCAGAAAGTTTATTTTATCTCTGAGCATACACAACACACATATATGGATTCGACACTTATAATGTGTCGTAGATTCCGTTCACGTTGTTCTAAACGTTTTACCACGTATACGTGATCGATTCCTGGAACTTTCAGGTGATATTAGAGCAAAGGAAGTGGTATTTACTCGTGTTATGGCTTAGAAGTGAACAATTCGGCATAAAACTTCGTTTATTCTCATTTTGAAGCATTTTCACGGTTAGAAATTGCCACATTTCATCTCATAAGCTTTCTTTTTCATTTTTGTTCAACGTATCAGAAGTTCACACTAAAAAAACATCCAAAATGTCAAAAGTGAGCTTGTGCGTTTCAAGTTTCATTCGGGTATAGGAGTCATTCGCGTGCAAGAGTTCAAACGTTTAAGATATACGCGCACGGGAGCACATACGTAGGAGTTGTGCATCTGAAATTGTACGTATGAGGCTTTAGTTGGCCGTAGGAGTAATACGTGTTGACTTTCATTGGTGGTCATATGCTCAAAGTGTTAAAAGTTTTGAATTTTCTACTAAGCTTTTTTTTAACGTGCGTAGGATCATACGCTCAAAGTGTTAAAGTTTTGAAATTTTTACGAAGAGTTTTTTAGGAAGGATTATCAATATGGAAGCCTAGGGAGCATTCATGACTAGTGAACCCAACATAACTCAAACACTAAACCTTGACAACATGATGGATACAAACAATAAAGCCCTGAAGTTGCTTAAAATCGAAGATTTTTCAAGTTGGAAAGATAGCTTCAAAGTTTATATTCAAGGTTTAGACATTGATATGTGGATCACTATTCAAGAAGAGTTTATTGTACCTTGTCATACAGTGAATATCTCAACTCAACGTTAACACCTGAAGATAGAAAAAGTTATGAAAGAGAGAGAAAAATGTTTAGTCAACTACGACAAGATCTAACGGACGATATGTAACATCTATTGAAGAGTAAGAGGACATGAAATTCTTTATGGGAAGCTTTGTATGAAAAGTATTATGGAAATCAAGGTATGATTGATAGCAAAACGAAATTGATAAAGAAAGAGTTTGAAATCTTTTCAAGCATGAACGGAGAGACTCTACATTAACTAACAGAAAGATTTTGTCATTTGCTAGCGGAGATGGATGAATTTAGAATTGTTAGGACTAATTTGGAAAAGAATACCAAGCTTGTAGATTCGTTACCAAACAACGAGTGGGGAAGTTTCCATATTATGGTTAAAGGGAAACGGGAATGGAGAGATCTAACCATGGGTCAGTTCATTGGGAAACTTGAGGCTCAAGAATTAGATATCAGAAAAAAGGCAAAGATGCAATCCTAGATGATACATCAAGATACCAGTTTGTACTACAAGAATGCAAGATCTGTTCAAGAACCAAAAATTCAAACGATTTTTAATGCAAATTTAGGAAGCTTGAACAAGTATACCTACATATTTGTGACAGATGGAAATGGAGGATTCACATACTCGACAGTGCCCATTGACCAAGAGGGATCAAGTTCAATTGAAAATGCTTCTGTTGGTAATATCTCAGGAAATTCAGAGGTATATTTGTCAGATCAACCAGACTTTTCGCATCTCAGACAAAGTCAATCGCAATAGAGTCAACAACAAATACCACAGAGTCAAAAAAAAAGCTCAGGGCATAGTCTTCAATGCAACGTTTCAGTTAATCTGACAAATTTGCAAAACTAGTCAATCCCAAATGCTAAAGAACACATGGAATTACTTGCATCTATTTTACAATCATACGAGTGTCTTGTTGCAGGAAAGACCGGGAACTATAATTTGGTGAAAGAAGATTACGATCAAATTGATCCTAAAGAGATTGAATTAATAAACATTCGTTGGTGCCTGGCAAATGTGATGAGGCGTGCACAAAGATTCATTGAGATAACTGGCAAAAAAGACTTAGCTTGGGAGAATGTGAAGCTTGGTTTTGATAAATCGAAAGTTACTTGTTTCAATTGTGGTGAGCATGGCCACTTCAAGCGGGAGTGCAACAAACCAAGAGTAGAAGGGAATCAGAACATGTTTGGTGGAAGAAGCGACTATTACCAGAACGCAAATCCGTATCGTCCACAACTATAAAGTCAAAGCTAGAATCAATCATCTCCAAGTCACGTTATTTCGATTGAAGATTCTTCATCGTCATCAAACCAAAAGGCATCATCATCAAACGATAAAAGCATTGATGGTAGTTCAACGCGATGAAGGATTTAACCGGAACACCGTGGTGTCAAAACCAGAGGTAATTGCATTTGTTGCTGAGATCACCAAAGTTGAACCAACACTTGATGTCGAAGAGGTGAAAAAACTGAATCTTTTCAATTACAAGTTTTTAAATCTGTGTTTCTTACTGATTTTGTTGAAAATTTTGCAAGATATTTTACCGAAGGTTCGCCATTTTTTGAAACCAAATTTGTTAAAGTTGATTCAGATGTTACATCCACTCTGTCGGGATATTCAGCTGATTCAATTGAAGAAATTGTTCAACATGCAATGATGACACAACTTAAAGAGGTAAAAACATATTCTGAATATGAATTTGATTCAAGGGAAAAATTGACTGTGAATGTGAAAAAAGAGTTATAATGATATTCCTGCCTGTGTGAGATGCAATGAAAAAGAAGGAAACATTGAGAGGATATAAGAGCATTCTCAGAATATCTTGTATGACTTGCAGCGTATTCAGAAGGCTTACAACACTTTACAAAATGCCAAAAATGATTTTATAAATCAAGTTAAAGCTTTGCAAAAGAAAAATCAACAGTTAGAAGACACAATTTTGAGTAAACAAACTGCCATAAATTCTTCTATTGATGAAATTGCAAATTTAAAACAGCAAATGGCAAATGTTAAAATTAAATCTAAAAGAATTGAAAGAAAATTAGAGAGCTATATATGTGCATCACACATACTTAATCACACCATCCCCAAATCGAATAATAAAAATGAAGAAACTGGGGAAGATTAGTATGATCATAGTTATTGTGCAATCGGGTACAACATAGTTCCTCCTCCAGTTAACAACGATTTTACAAAACCACCGCAGGACAATAGAGAAGCCATTGATGTTGTTATCACAACACCATTAGTAGTTGACCCAATTGAGGTTCTACCTGAAACCATTGATGTGTCATATGATAAATCTAGAAATAGTTTCAATAATTGTGATGAAACTGTGTGTGTTTCTGTGGAATGTGGCTAAGATAGTGCTTGAGAATGAAATTGTTGTGATTGAGGAGATTTCTGATAGTGAAAATGAGGGTAAAGTAGTGAAGAATGCAAACATTCCATTAGAGAATCACATTTTGTGTGACTCGGAAAACATGATAACAATATATCAAATGATGGGGTCAGATAAAATCTATTCGGATCTTAATTTTTCAATTAAGAATGTGAATGTTGCTCTCATTGCTAGAATGTTAAAACTAGTTGAGAATGTGGCTATAGAACTTAAGACAAAGAATAAAGTTGTACCGAAAGCTAAACCTAGTTCCTCAAACACTAGGAAAAACTAGAACCAGTCTAAGAGGTTTGCAAAAACTAGCTATTACCAAAACGAGAGAGCTCATAGAAATCAATCGATATACAACCAGAGTTTGAGAAACCAATCTAGAAATTCCCAGAACCACCAAGGTAGCAGGGGTACCAAGGTAGGGATAATAATAAATTTGGTATTCAAAATATTCAGGAAAATGAGTTCAGGAGTAATTTCATACAACCTAGAAACAAGTTATATCAATCTAAGTCGAAGTGCCAAAAGAATATTCAATTTGTTGCTGACCTAATTCTGTTTGTGAGAAAATTTGTTTGAGAATAAATCAAATTCTGCATTTTTCGAAAGAAAGAGTCATGACCATGCTCAAGAAACTCCGAGATTTGTGAGAAATTGCAAAGACAGAAGAACTTGCTTTAGATGCAAAGAAGTTGGACATGTGTCTTACCATTGTCCAAAGCATGATCAAAAGGGAAAGAAACCCGAAACTGAAGTTTTCGAACCCATTTTTTTTTTCAAAACCAATTCATAAAGTTAAACAAAACCAACAAAAATCAAATGTTAACAAAATTGTGAAAACCTTGACTCAACGTGTAAACGTTAATTTAAAGAAACCGGTAGTTCTAAAATTGTTAATAAAGAAAGTGTTAACTAAAAATTTTATTTCAGAAAAACACTTTCAAGCAAACAGGGTTGGAAACCGAAGTCGGCAGAACCTTCAGGGGGATCATGGATAGTGGAGCTTCCAAATACATGATGGTTATGCTCTCACTACTCTACAAGGTCAGACCTATAAACGACGGGTACGTGGGGTTTTCGGGTAACCAAGGAGGGAGGATAACCAGTGAGGGCATATTGTCAAATGGAAAGGTGTTGTTCAAGAAAGTCAACTACATTGCTGAGTTAGAGAGCATTTTGCTGAGTGTTTCACAAATATGTGATAAGAAGTTTTCAACTCACTTTACAGAAAAAGAATGCATGATTTTGAAATCGTGTTTTCATATTCATGAAGAGTGCATCCTCATGCGGGTTCCTCGAGAGAATTACCTTTACGTTCTCGACATGAGTACTGCATCCATGACTTTTCAAAGTGCACAATGTTTGTAAACAAAGCCAACCGAGAAGGAATCAATATTATGGCAGAAGAAAATGGGGCACATGAGGATTTGTTTAAACTTTTTTACACTTATGCTATTATCAAACTTGTATGCTCGCCAATACTTGTTGTATTGAACTATACTTTAAACATGTTGCAGGTTGTTGATATTGATGAACATGGAATCTAATAGGGATGACTAGAAACACATTTAGACTTCTAGATTATGTTGTTGTATTTGTTTTGAAACTATGTTGCAATTTGCTTCTTATTGTACCTTGATTTCCAAATGTTGTACTTGACAATTTGAGATGAAATGAAATCCTTTTGAGTAAATATTTTCGAAAATAGTGTTAAGAAGTCTCGAGCATTCTCGTCAGAGGCTATTCCTCCCAGAACAAAAGGATCAAAACCCTCTACACCCCACGATGGATTTACAGATTGTACTTTCCCTGTTAGCCCATAAGGATCGGACACCAATATGCCAGGACCATACAAGCCTGTTACATGAAATGCACCAAAACCAAAGCAAGCCAGACCTGCAAGAAATAAATGTACTCCAAAGATCTTGGGCAAATCCAAAGAGGGTTTTCCTGTACGTTCATCACAAAATATTTCTAGATCCCAATATACCGAATGCCAGATAGCCGCCAAAAAGCACAACCTAGAAAACATAATATGCGCTCCAGCCACACCTTTGTAACTCCAAATACCTGGATTCATTATAGTCCCCCCGTGATACTCCAACCGCCCCAGGATTTTGTTATTCCTAAACGAGTCATGAAAGGTATAACGAACATACCCTGTCTCCACATTGGATCAAGAACAGGGTCAGACGGATCAAAAACTGCTAATTCATACAGGGCCATCGAACCGGCCCAACCAACCATCCAACCGCGTTATCCATTGAGCCCGCCCTGAATAATCCCCTTTTTTGCCGGATTATTTCCGACGTAATCATAAAAGGCTATTTTTTCAGGAATTTTAGACCAAACTTCTGATAAACTTTGATTTTCGGCTAACGCAACACTAACTCTTCTATAGATTTCTTGTTGGAAGTATCCATGATCCCATTGATAACGAGTAGGCCCAAATAATTCAATGGGGGTAGTTGCTGAACCATACCACACAGTTCTGGCAACAACAAAAGCTGCAAAAAAGACAACAGCGATACTACTGGAATGGGCAGTTTCAATATTGCTCATACGCAATCCTTTGTATTTATAACTTACCGGTTCGGTTCGGTTATTTTCGTTTAGCATGGGTTAAACACTTAAACAAATTAAACCTAAACATAAAAGTATATGGATTTGGCCTATACTATAACTTACCGGTTCGGTTCGGTTATTTTCGTTTATTGAAAATGGTTATCCGAAAACCGAACTGAAAATTTCGGTTTTAAAAATTCAAAAACCAAACCGTCGGTTTTTGTTTCGGTTCGGTTTTATCGGTTATTTCGGTTACGATTCGGTTATTTCGGTTTTCTGCTCACCCCTAAATATACCCATTTTGGAAGATATATCGGTTACATAGAAGCATATATGTGTTACCTTTTGGGAAGTTGAAAGCATGCAGACATTACAAACCAACCATAAACCTTTGTTTTTTACTTCAACACTTCTGTTACAAACCAATCATGTGTGTAAGGGGGCGCATGTCCGCGACCTTCCAAATTAATAAATTTTTGTTTCCATTTTTATTTAAAAGTTTCCATTTAGATTTGTTTTTTTTTTTTTTTTTTTTTTGAACGGCGAATCTTTTTAGGAGAGTTGAAACCAAAACCTTACACTTAAATGTATTAAAAGCATTTGCTAAATAGTAAAAGAATTTAATTCCAAATGATTTTGAATATTCTTTAAAAGTTTGATAAATAAAAAAAAATGAGTAAAAGAATTTTAATGCCAAATGATTTCGAATATTCTTTAAAAGTTTGATAAATAAAACAAAAAAAAAAATCAATAAGGATAAACACAGGTAGTTTAATATCAACTATATTATATATTTCATGAGCAAGGTTGTATAACATATCAAACAAACGTGTAAGGCATTCAATTTAAGAACATGAACACGATCATATTTGAAGCAAGACAATGGTCAACACAAGGAATTCATGCAACGATTTGCCCTGTGTTATGCACGACGGGAACAATGGCATTATACTGAAAGAGAAGACACCGGTAATTTTGATGTCACATGGTGGTGGTGGTGGTGGCAGCGGTGAGAGATCAACATCTAGGGTATGAAAGCAACGTAAAACAACAAAAACAACCTAAAAATGGCTTTGACGTCATGAGAATATATATATATGTACTATTTGTTAAAAATGTATATATATCATCAGTTCGCATATTTGTTAAAAATGCTTGTGTGTGTATATATATATATATATATATCTTCATCATCAGTTGGCATATACAAAAACCAAAAAATAAAATATATAATATACATACCCAAAGCCCCGACACATATGCAAGGGTATAGAACTCGCTACAAAATATATACCTCTAACATTCACAAACTTAATATGTTTACTATAGAAAATGATATATCCTCTCAAAAATCTCCTTTCTTATCCTTCAAATACCACATTTATATCTTCTATACATTTACTTAGATTGGTTACACTATCTCATACTATTTTGAATGATTAACATCGGTTAGTGGTCAATAATCTATGGGCCAATATGATCGAATAAGACAAATCATGAACCAACATGTGTCACAATTCTTATTAATTAATAAAATGATGAAGCGGCAAGGTCATGTTTCGATGTCCAAAGCCAAAGGTACTTTGATTGTGTAAATGACAGTATAGTGTCGCATAAATTATATGATCATTGAAAACAATAAAACATGGAAATGTTCAAAACATAGGATTTGGGCTAAGAATACCAACCGTGGGGCCAAATGCAACCTCAAGAGTGACAAACTGGTGGATAGTGATAGAAGATCCAAGGAAACCTGAGTTTGATCTTTGAGCCAAACAGGTTTTACCGGTAATTTAACAATCGTGTCTACGGGTAGGTGGGTTATCGGGTTTTTCCCGAAATTGGTGGTGGACTCGGGTTACTCTCGGAGTACTCCGTTTGGTCTAGTGGATGCCCCGAGAGGACTCGGTATTGATTGATTCTGTTAGCCATTAAAAAAAACAAAAAACAAAAAACAACCCCATATGATATGATCACCCATTTGTAACATTGGTGTGACTAATTTCTAAAGAGAAGTCGGCAGCTGCCGACCAAATGAAGTTAAATTTGCATCTATAGTATGTGGGTTCAAATTATTACAAGTGAAAAGTTGTAGTATGTAGGTGTAAAAATTAGTTGTACTATAATTTTATCGATGATATTGTGTTAAGTGATATATATATATTCTGTACACTCTAAATATGAAGCTTGCATTTTGCATACAATTTGTTTTTGGTTGATAATTGATATCTCAACAAACCACATAAAACGTATAGAACTTTATGTAATATGTAATATTTTTGCATAATATACAATTTGTTTTTTTTTTTTTTTTTTTTTTGCATATAATTGATATCTCAACAAACTACATAAAACGTTTACAACTTTATGTAATACTAGGTTATAACCCGGTGTATTACACGGGTTGAATAAATGTAATTTTATATATTAAAAAGTTATACATATATAAACCATATGTATTGTACGAGTTGAATAAATGTAATTTTATATACTAAATAATAAAAAAAATATATCTTTAAAACCATGTATTTTCCTATCTATCCCAATTTGATTTATGAAACTCCTCTTTATCCGAATTTTATTTTTAAATAAACATATAACCTGTTTGATTTAAGATATAAATGGAATAACTTAATCCACGTTTATCATCATTCTTTTAGGAAGTTTAATTTTATTAGTTATGAAATTCTTTGATAATCTGATATCATGATTTTAAAATTTAAATGACTAAAAGTAAATATATAATAAAACACATATGGTATAGATGTTTAGCTTTTAAAATTTCTAAAAAAATTGAGCACATGTAAATGGCAGGTACATTGTCATTACTTATATGCTCGTAAAGTTTAATGGTTCAGGAGAAATATTTTAAGATTAAAGTATATTTATATTTGTAATTGATTATATTTTATTAGTGTTTCTTTAATTTGAATTTATATTTAAATGTTGTTATAAGTAAATATTATATTTTTTTAATTATAACTATAAATATACATATGACAAAAAATATTGTTTTTTTATTAATATCATTATTAGCAGTGTTACTTGTATTATTATGTTCTAATTATAAATGCTACCATTAATATCTTTTTATTTTAATTATTATTTGTATAGATATAAATAATAATTATCTATAATTGGGTAGATAAGATTAAACTAAATAATATTTCGTAGGAGATTATCTATAATTAATTAGAAGATATTAAACTAAATGATAATTATCCATAGAGTACATGGCCTAATATGATGACAAGTGTTACAAACATGGTTTCTTTTATTATCTTTTTATTTTAATTATTATTTGTATAGTACATGGCCTAATATGATGACAAGCGTCCTAAACATGGTTTCTTTTATTATATAGTACTAGCGGTAAGACCCGTGTGCAAACACGGGTCGTTTCTTAGAAAACCATACATAACACATATAAATGGTGAATATGATTATATTTATAAATAGATAAGTCAGTCAGTAAATACTTAAAGTTTAGAGTATAAAAAATACGAAACTATACAATTTATTAATCTTTGTGAACGAAATAACATTTGCATTCAAGCATGTTCTTTCTCCACAAAACATTGTTTTAACTCAACAGTCGTTTCAACCATGTTCTTTCTCCACAAAACACTGTTTTAACCCAACAGTGGTTTTAAACCACCGTTTTAACCCAACAGTGGTTTCAACCATTGTTTTCTCCAGAAAACTCTGTTTTAACCCAACAGTGGTTTCAAACATCTGTTTTCATCCATCTGTTGACCAAAGTCAATAGATGTATCAACACCATCGGCAGATACATAAACGACATCAATGCCTTTTGGGAATTTCTTCTTAAGAACCTGCTAATTTTTTTTAAATTAATTACACAACATCAATCTGTGTACTGAGTTTGAAATTTAAACATATTATACTAAACTGCATAAATAATATAAAGTTGATAGTCCTTTACAAAACTGTTGACTCTTTACAACTTTGTTGTGATTATCTTGAATGTAATTTGGATCCATCAAAGTCTCTAGAATTTAACCTTGCGCCGCTTTAAACCGAATCGTTCTATAAACTTTGTTAGATGCGCCTTCATAATCCTCCAACCTTTTCAACACCATGAGTCCACGGATTTTCCACACCCATGGGTTCACCTTATTTCCCACTCGGCACTCACTTCACCTAAATCCAGTTTCTCTGCATAACATTGTACTTATACATGTTATTATGTCAACATTACATTACTCCAAATTAAATAGTGATATGCTACTAATTATGGTTGTTTGTACCTGTGGAATGATAGAGATGCGTTTCCCAGATTCTGAAATGAGCACATTGTAAGATATGTTTTGATCTTGAAGGCATATATTTCAAATAATTTCTGCCCTAGAATACAAGACCTCGAACGAGATAGTTGAGAAGTTCATAAACTTTGAAACCTCCCTTAAAATCAGTAATCTTTTTTGTGGCAACTTTCTTAAATACGAAATGGCACGGCCAAGTAATAAGCCAGAAGACGACATTAAAAAAGTAAGCATTTGTGTTACAAGATTTGCAAATACTCATATAGTAAATTTAGAGACTTTTTCGAAAGATAATAACCTGGAAGTGATCGTGATTAAGGGTCGCAAAAAAAGCAAACCATTGTTTGACCAAAGTCTGTTTGACCAAAGTCTGTTTGACCAAAGTCAAACCACTGTTTGACAAAAGTCTGTTTGACCAAAGTCAAAACCACTGTTTGACCAAAGTCAAACCAATGTTTGAGCAAAGTCTGTTTGACCAAAGTTAAACCACTACTTGCAAAAAAAAAAAAAAAACACTATTTTCCCCATAAAGCACTGTTTTTTCCATAAAACACTGTTTTAACCCAACAGTGGTTTCAAACATTTGTTTTAACCCAACAGTTGTTTCAAACATTGCATTCACAAACCGAAATCAATCGTGCAAACGTAGAGTTAACATTTGTTGGGATTGAACCCTACCAAAGGAACAGATAATGAAAGCCAAAACTGGTTCACAACAGTGGATTCATAATAAGCAGTAGTTTACAACAGGCTTTCCCCTTGAAAGTACTTATAACATTTGATGCTCTATATCCACTATCCAAGTACAACTGATGCTACCCTTTAAACTGCTAATAAAGCCCTGAAGAAGTAAACACTGCTGGTTCAATCTACTAATGACAAAGCAGTGCCCACTCAAGGACTGATCAACCTTGAGGAAAGCACCGATGGAAGAAGATAGCAGTAGTTTAATGTATTACTTGTCTTATGTAGAATCAGTGATTAAGATTAGCAGTGTTTGTGTCACACCCCGACTACGTAGAACATACAAAACGTGGCGGAAACGTCGGGGAGTGTTGTAACAGAATTAATTGTTTCAAATCCATGGCAATTGAAGTTTCGTTTTATTAATCAAACATGAAAGTTTACATTGTTTTAAACAAGAACTAAAGAGTACATAACATAAATTAACTAGTTCTTGTCTCGTTTTAAGTCACTAAGGCACAGGTCCGCCTAAGTATGTCTTGATAAGTCCTATGCATCATCTCCTGAAAACACATGTGAAAATAGGTACGTCAGCATAAAAATGCCTGTGAGATACATAGGTTTTGTGAAAACATAATTCATGACTTATGTTTGAGAAAATGTTTAGTCATGAACCTTGTAATTTGCTTTGTCTTGTAAATCATTTGAAAAACGATAAGATCAGATGATATGTATAAATAAGAGAATAATGTATAGTTAAATGAATAACCATGTAAAATTAGTTTGTATAAGATAAGTTGTTTGTAAATCAATGTCTTGTGAATAGTATGTTATTTGTATAAAATGTTATATGTCTCAAATTGAAATGATTCAAATAACGCTACAATATGTGATACCATACAAACACTTATGTATAGGAAGTACCAGCGGCGTATCCACCGTGCTTGTATCATATTACATACGCCTCGTTACTTAAATCACTTACTCAAACCAAACCACCAAAGTAAAATGTTTAACAATTGTAGAAATGTTTATGTATAGTCAAATGTCTATTGTCAAATGTAAATCATGTCAACAGATACAACTGGTTCACACGGTTCAATAGTTACAAACGGTTCATATAATTGAAGGGTTACGACGATTCACATAGTCAAATGGTTACAACGGTTCAAAATGTAGTATAATGTGTTCATATGCTGGATGAGCATATGCAACAGAAATGCAATGTAAAACAATGTACTAAGTATGCACGTAATGGACATACATAGCATAAGTGTAATGTAAAACAATGTACTAAGTATGCACGTAATGGACATACATAGCATAAGTGTAATGTAAAACAATGTACTAAGTATGCACACAATGGGCGTACGTAGCATGAAATGTATTGTAAAGTGATGTACTAAGTATGCACACAATGGGCATACATAGCATAAAAGTGTATTGAAATCATGTACTATAAATGTACTAATAAACATAGCAAGTATATGATGTGAAAACAGGAAAGCATGAAAGTAACAAGTAGGCACATGTGTTTCACCCCAAAACAGTTTGGAAAACAGTAAAAGAGGGGTCTATGTACTCACATAAACCATAAACTCCTTGAAAACATTTAAAAGAGGGGGGTTCTATGTACTCACTTGAGATTGCTTAGTAGTCCTTGAGTAACAACCAAACAATGCTAGAGATCACGGATATCAAACGGCACCTAATATAGGTAACTACATTAATAAACCGGACCTATATCGGAGGATTGGATAGAATGAGGGCTCGTAAACCAAATGAGTATAGAAACTCATGTAGTATGGTTTAACAAAGCCGACATACTAAATGAAACCTAACCTAAGTGCTTACGACCCATCACGACCCGTTTAGGTAGCTTATGCTATTTTAACGCGTCGTTCGCGTGAAACACGTTCGGACCGCTTAACTAGTCCTATGATAAGTAAGATATGCCTTAACATGTCTAATATTGTTACTAAATCAGTTTAGATACCAAAAGTTATGTTACATATGCTTAAAATGAATTTTGGCGTAAAAAGGGCATTTTGGTAATTTACCTAAGGCATATAAACTACCTATCATATAACTACTTAAACGAAGCGACCATAAGGTATAACCTCGGAAGGTTATTTCCTATAAACTATGGTCACCTAATGTGCTTGGTCGGATCCTAATGATCGACCAAACGGGTCGGGTTCGAAAGTATACGCGATTGTTTAGATCGCTTACCTTACGACCCTATATAAGCACTAAACTAAAAGTGACGAGCTAAGCATGTTAAAACATGCTTAACTAAGTTAGAAAACAAGTTTGGTATCAAAACAAACGGTTTTGATACCCATAAGTAGTTTGGTTACAAAATACGCAAGAATACGTATTCTGGCCGAAACTACGGCTCTTCACTGAGCCTAGATAACGTGGTAATCAGTAGGTATAGTCACTAGGAACTATAACCATCGTGATTACGCTCACGTTATGAAGTTCAAACGAACTTCGCATTGACCATAAACTGGTCAATGCAGAAAGTCAAACAAAGTTTGACTTTCGGACTCGAAAAGCAATAAAAGAACGAAGGAATACTTACAAAGGGTCCCCGAATGCTAATCTTGATCCAAGTAGCTCAGGTATGAAACAATGGTTTCAACTTAGAGCTTCTAAGATCAGATTCTTGTGGGTTTTGCAATGGGGGTGGATGGGTATTTATAGTATTCTTCGAACCGTTAAGATCGTTTCTTGAATAATGTGATCGAATCTCGTCCGTACACTTGTTGGAATGTTGTGGTGACTAAAAATGGCCCCTCATGAACTGAAAGGGCAAGTGTGGGTGTGTGGTTGGGAGCTTAACAGCTGTAATCTGCTGTTTAAATTGATCTTATCTGATCTGGGAGTCTGATGCGGGCCGCGTAAGAGTACACACTAATTTTACGCGTGCCGCCTGGCCTGACTGGTCAGAAACCAACTTTCTGAAATGACAGTTTTGGTCCCTGTTGTGTTTTAAAGCCTTTTCCGACACGTTTAAGGCCCGTTAAGCCAACTTTAAGGCCCTAAAATGATGCCTAAACATTGTGGACATGAAACATGCTCAAAAATATGTCGGATGTCAGTTCGTTTGGTCGTACTATCGCGATGTTCGCTTAATTACGATGGAATGCGCATAAGCGCGAAAAACGATCCAAATTGCGCGACGAATGGATTTTTGACAAGCCAAACACTAAAGCATAATATTATAGTGCTTACATAAATTTTTGGATGTCCGGATGTAGTCAGAACGTAAGTTATGCGCGAAAGTGCAAACTTGTGAACTTTTTGACGCTTTTAGTCCCTGAATGACCCAAAAGTTTATTTTAGCACACCGAACCCCTCAAAGCCTATTTCTAAGCTATGTAAAGGATATTTAGGGTGTTTTTAACTTATGGTCATGTTCCAGAATGTCTGTTACAGCTCAAATTGGCATACTTTCGCAGTTTGTCACTTTTAGTCCCTGTAGGCGAATTAACTTGTTTTTGCCATACCAAAGCCTTCAAAACTTATTTCTAAGTTATTTAAAGGTTATTTAAGGTATGTTAAGCCTATTTCACTATTCCGGAGTGTTCGTTGTATTAAACTGGTTATATTTACGCATCAGTGCGCGTATAACTTTCCAGAAAGCGATTTAGAGCTTGAAATTGAACAAGAATTGATATGTGCAAAAGATACACATACTTATACAGATCCCAAGTATGAAATACAATATTTCGTTGGCTTGGCATTTGTTTGATGGTCGCAGTGACCCAGGTGTCACAGTCTCCCCTACTTTAGGAAATTTCGTCCAGAAATTTATTCGTAGGAGTCCATCTGTGACTTTGTGGCAAGTAACCACCAGAGATATGTAAGGCATAATCCAGTCATTTCCTTAACGGACATTCTTCAGAACGAAAATGAACTTACAGAGTCATTTTCAACGGTTGCTTCATCATAAATGGAAATGAAGAGGAGAAACAAAAGGATATTCATTTCCTCAACGGACAATCTTCAGAAACGTAAAATGAACTTACGGAGTCATTTTCAACAGGTGCTTCATCAGAAATGGAAATGAAAAGGATAATCAAACGGATATTCATTTCCTCAACGGACAATCTTCAGAAACGAAAATGAACAAACAGAGTCATTTTCAACGGGTGCTTCCTCAGAAATGGAAATGAAAAGGATAATTAAACGGATATTCATTTCCTCAACGGACAATCTTCAGAAATGAAAATGAACAAACAGAGTCATTTTCAACGGGTGCTTCCTCATAAATGGAAATGAAAAGGATAATCAAACGGATATTCATTTCCTCAACGGACAATCTTCAGAAACGAAAATGAACAAACGGAGTCATTTTCAACGGGCGCTTCCTCAGAAATGGAAATGAAAAGGATAATCAAACGGATATTCATTTCCTCAACGGGCAATCTTCAGAAACGAAAATGAACAAACTGAGTCATTTTCAACGGGTGATTCCTCATAAACGGAAATGAATAGAGTTAACTTCTAGCCACATGACAAAACTTGTTGTGGTTTCTGTGCACTAAATTCCATAATTATGTATGCATCCATAATTACGTAATTCCTTGCACAGTCCGCACAGTTTGTCTTGTAATGTTTAGGGGAGGAAAATCAAACCTGTGATGAGGGTGACTAGACTACCATAGGGTCCTTTTAATTAGATCGACAGATGATCTTATTAATTTGGCCACCAAGGAGTCCTTTCAGCTATATCATCACATGATGTTCCTAACCAGATTTTTGGATCTATCTGTTTAACTAGACCACTCAGGGGGTCTAATTATGGAGTAGTACTTTATAACCCAAGGGACTTAACTACAACGTAGAAGTCCATTAAGGATTTTAGATAACAAAAACTTGGATTACACCAAAAACATAAAAGGGAACACATAAGCACATAATCACATAGTTGCTTAACTCAGTTATTAATTTGTTATTAACTTGTTATCGATTAAAAATGGATATGGAAACCAGTCGATGGACTTCAATGTCCTCTGGGATCTATCTGAAAAGATAGGATGATCTCCCAAAATACGATTTTGTTTTCAAAGAAACGTAATATTCGAATTAAGGAACACAAAATTTTTAGGATTTACGGAAATATCCTTAAGTACCCTTATTAAGGATTTATAGTGGTACTTTGGGTATTCGTCCAGTGTTGTAACTTGCGCCTTGTACTTCGTTTCCTTAGAAGAAACGGGTACTTAGGAATTTCGTGGAAAACGCAAGAGATCATAAGATGGAAAAAAAATTTGGGGGTAGTTTGCTTTACAAGGAATACGATTCCTTGCTTGTCGTTATTGTAGGGGATATGTTCTTTATACATACAACCACATAAATACATTGCAATGTAAATAAAAGATTTATTTATAAACAATGATAACAACTGTTTCATGGACCTTGACAACAAAAGAAAATAATACATAAGACGTGATTATTTCTAAACGATGTTGTCTTCTGGTCGGTCAGATGCTCATCCCTATGCAAGATTTGCATTAGCAAGCTTTGGGCAATTCCTTTGGAAATGACCCATCTCGCCACAGTTGAAACAAGAACCTGGTAGAAAACGACCTTGAGCAGGATTGTTGCCAGCTTGGTTTGGTGCAGCTGCAGCTGGGCAAACTCTTGCTGTATGGCCTATAAGTCCACAAGTTTGGCATTTGCGACACTTTACATTGGCATGATGATGGAGGCTACATTGGTTGCACAAGGGTGCAGTTCCATTGTATGGCTTCCTATCAGGGGGTTGAGCTGGTTGGTTGGGGACGGCTTGATAATTGTGAGTAGCCATGGCGAAGTTCTGAGAAGCCTTTCGCTTCTTTGACTTCTTAGGAGATCCAGTCTGTTCATCCATGGTCTTTGATTCCTCGATTGGGTTCGATTCCTCGACCGGTTTCTTGTCACCTTTTCGGAAAAGTTTACCTTTCCTGATCTTTGATTCAGTCAAGGTTGCAGATAGCTCAATGGCCTGTCTAACTGTAGTAGGGTTGCTACCAGTCACAATGTCTTGTATTGAGTCAGGGAGGCCATCAATGTACTTTTCGATTGCCTTATCCAAAGGCGTGACCATGTTTGGGCATAACAGACTTAACTCCTCATAACGGTCTGTGTAGGCTCGATGCTCACTGCTATCTTACGTAAGATCGTCAAATTCCCTTTCCAAGGCCCTGATCTCGTGACGAGGACAGAATTCCCTCATCATAAGGGCCCTAAGTTCAGCCCATGTCTGCGCTAGAGCAACTTCTGCACCACGATCTCTCATAACCCCGTTCCACCACATAAGGACCCTCTTCTGGAACACACTCGAAGAAAACTCGACCTTGCGATTGTCAGGACACTGCACGTGGCGGAAAGTATTCTCAATGCTCTCGAACCATTGAAGAAGCCCAGTCGCTCCCTCAGAACCACTAAACTTGAGTGGTTTAGCCGAGTTAAAACTCTTGAAATTGCATGGACCATTGTTGTTGTTGTTGGCTTGGTTCCATTGAGCAAAGAGGTTTGGGAATTGAGCAGCCATTTGCTGCGCAATGATTTCTGCCAGTTCGGCAGTCGCTATCTGGTTTTCGCGTCGAGGAGGCATTCTAAAAGAGAAACAAGAAAGAAAACAAATGAAATGGCATTGGGTAAGAATAGGATGTTACAATTACCGACCATAATCATGGTTGATGGTCATTTGTTTGAACCACGAAGCAAACAAACAACACAAAGGCTGAATCAAAGCAAATAGATCCTCATAGTGTATCGCGAAGACATGCTCGCCTATAAGTGGACACTCACCCCAAGAGTTCCCAGGTAAGAGTGACTGGTCCGATTATGTGGATTTGTACGAACACTCTAGCCTTAGACAGTAAACTCAGGGTACAGGCATTCACTCTTCCAGTTTGCACGTGTTCACACTATTTAGGACAAAAACTTTGACGAGGTTTTGAAACTCAAAGGGGTTCAAAACCTTATAACAGAGGGTTCAAAACCTTACAATAGAGGGTTCAAAACCTAGAAATCAATCATCCTAGAACAGATGATTAGTTTTCAAAGCGGTTTTGAAATTTATGTTCTTGTTGTGGTTGTCGCCTAAGGATAGGTGACGGTATTGTTTTATGACTAAACGCAGTAAACTCGCGTTAGGGTCCTAAGAAGGTTATAGACTAGGTCAAAGCATTACTAATAACCTAATTCCCTATAACCATTGGCTCTGATACCAACTTTTCTGTCACACCCCGACCACGTAGAACATACAAAACATGGCGGAAACGTCGGGGAGTGTTGTAACAGAATTAATTGTTTCAAATCCATGGCAATTGAAGTTTCGTTTTATTAATCAAACAAGAAAGTTTACATTGTTTTAAACAAGAACTAAAGATTACATAACATAAATTAACTAGTTCTTGTCTTGTTTTAAGTCACTAAGGCACAGGTCCGCCTAAGTATGTCTTGATAAGTCCTATGCATCATCTCCTGAAAACACATGTGAAAATAGGTACGTCAGAATAAAAATGCCTGTGAGATACATAGGTTTTGTGAAAACATAATTCATGACTTATGTTTGAGAAAATGTTTAGTCATGAACCTTGTAATTTGCTTTGTCTTGTAAATCATTTGAAAAACGATAAGATCAGATGATATATATAAATAAGAGAATAATGTATGGTTAAATGAATAACCATGTAAAATGAGTTTGTATAAGATAAGTTGTTTGTAAATCAATGTCTTGTGAATAGTATGTTATTTGTATAAAATGTTATATGTCTCAAATTGAAATGATTCAAATAACGCTACAATATGTGATACCATACAAACACTTATGTATAGGAAGTACCAGCGGCGTATCCACCGTGCTTGTATCATATTGCATATGCCTCGTTACTTAAATCACTTACTCAAACCAATCCACCAAAGTAAAATGTTTAACAATTGTAGAAATGTTTATGTATAGTCAAATGTCTATTGTCAAATGTAAATCATGTCAACAGATACAACTGGTTTACACGGTTCAATAGTTACAAACGGTTCATATAATCGAAGGGTTACGACGATTCACATAGTCAAATGGTTACAACGGTTCAAAATGTAGTATAATGTGTTCATATGCTGGATGAGCATATGCAACAGAAATGCAATGTAAAACAATGTACTAAGTATGCACGTAATGGACATACATAGCATAAGTGTAATGTAAAACAATGTACTAAGTATGCACGTAATGGACATACATAGCATAAGTGTAATGTAAAACAATGTACTAAGTATGCACACAATGGGCGTACGTAGCATGAAATGTATTGTAAAGTGATGTACTAAGTATGCACACAATGGGCATACATAGCATAAAAGTGTATTGAAATCATGTACTATAAATGTACTAATAAACATAGCAAGTATATGATGTGAAAACAGGAAAGCATGAAAGTAACAAGTAGGCACATGTGTTTCACCCCAAAACAGTTTGGAAAACAGTTAAAGAGGGGTCTATCTACTCACATAAACCATAAACTCCTTGAAAACATTTAAAAGAGGGGGGTTCTATGTACTCACTTGAGATTGCTTAGTAGTCCTTGAGTAACAACCAAACAATGCAAGAGATCACGGATATCAAACGGCACCTAATATAGGTAACTACATTAATAAACCGGACCTATATCGGAGGATTGGATAGAATGAGGGCTCGTAAACCAAATGAGTATAGAAACTCATGTAGTATGGTTTAACAAAGCCTACATACTAAATGAAACCTAACCTAAGTGCTTACGACCCATCACGACCCGTTTAGGTAGCTTATGCTATTTTAACGCGTCGTTCGCGTGAAACGCGTTCGGACCGCTTAACTAGTCCTATGATAAGTAAGATATGCCTTAACATGTCTAATATTGTTACTAAATCAGTTTAGATACCAAAAGTTATGTTACATATGCTTAAAATGAATTTTGGCGTAAAAAGGGCATTTTGGTAATTTACCTAAGGCATATAAACTACCTATCATATAACTACTTAAACGAAGCGACCATAAGGTATAACCTCGGAAGGTTATTCCCTATAAACTATGGTCACCTAATGTGCTTGGTCGGATCCTAATGATCGACCAAACGGGTCGGGTTCGAAAGTATACGCGATTGTTTAGATCGCTTACCTTACGACCCTATATAAGCACTAAACTAAAAGTGACGAGCTAAGCATGTTAAAACATGCTTAACTAAGTTAGAAAACAAGTTTGGTATCAAAACAAACGGTTTTGATACCCATAAGTAGTTTGGTTACAAAATACGCAAGAATACGTATTCTGGCCGAAACTACGGCTCGTCACTGAGCCTAGATAACGTGGTAATCAGTAGGTATAGTCACTAGGGACTATAACCATCGTGATTACGCTCACGTTATGAAGTTCAAACGAACTTCGCATTGACCATAAACTGGTCAATGCAGAAAGTCAAACAAAGTTTGACTTTCGGACTCGAAAAGCAATAAAAGAACGAAGGAATACTTACAAAGGGTCCCCGAATGCTAATCTTGATCCAAGTAGCTCAGGTATGAAACAATGGTTTCAACTTAGAGCTTCTAAGATCAGATTCTTGTGGGTTTTGCAATGGGGGTGGATGGGTAATTATAGTATTCTTCAAACCGTTAAGATCGTTTCTTGAATAACGTGATCGAATCTCGTCCGTACACTTGTTGGAATGTTGTGGTGACTAAAAATGGCCCCTCATGAACTGAAAGGGCAAGTGTGGGTGTGTGGTTGGGAGCTTAACAGCTGTAATCTGCTGTTTAAATTGATCTTATCTGATCTGGGAGTCTGATGCGGGCCGCGTAAGAGGACACACTAATCTTACGCGGGCCGCCTAGCCTGACTGGTCAGAAACCAACTTTCTGAAATGACAGTTTTGGTCCCTGTTATGTTTTAAAGCCTTTTCCGACACGTTTAAGGAACGTTAAGCCAACTTTAAGGCCCTAAAATGATGCCTAAACATTGTGGACATGAAACATGCTCAAAAATATGTCGGATGTCAGTTCGTTTGGTCGTACTATCGCGATGTTCGCTTAATTACGATGGAATGCGCATAAGCGCGAAAAACGATCCAAATTGCGCGACGAATGGATTTTTGACAAGCCAAACACTAAAGAATAATATTATAATGCTTAAATAAATTTTTAGATGTTCGGATGTAGTCAGAACGTAAGTTATGCGCGAAAGTGCAAACTTGTGCACTTTTTGACGCTTTTAGTCCCTGAATGACCCAAAAGTTTATTTTAGCACACCGAACCCCTCAAAGCCTATTTCTAAGCTATGTAAAGGATATTTAGGGTGTTTTTAACTTATGTTCATGTTCTGGAATGTCTGTTACAGTTCAAATTGGCATACTTTCGCAGTTTGTCACTTTAGTCCCTGTAGGCGAATTAACTTGTTTTTGCCATACCAAAGCCTTCAAAACTTATTTCTAAGTTATTTAAAGGTTATTTCAGGTATGTTAAGCCTATTTCACTATTCTGGAGTGTTCGTTGTATTAAACTGGTTATATTTACGCATCAGTGCGCGTATAACTTTCCAGAAAGCGATTTAGAGCTTGAAATTGAACAAGAATTGATATGTGCAAAAGATACACATACTTATACAGATCCCAAGTAAGAAATACAATATTTTGTTGGTTTGGAATTTGTTTGATGGTCGCAGTGACCCAGGTGTCACAGTCTCCCCTACTTTAGGAAATTTCGTCCAGAAATTTATTCGTAGGAGTCCATCTGTGACTTTGTGGCAAGTAACACCAGAGATATGCAAGGCATACTCTTGTCATTTCCTTAACGGACATTCTTCAGAACGAAAATGAACTTACGGAGTCATTTTCAATGGTTGCTTCATCCGAAATGGAAATGAAGAGGAGAAACAAAAGGATATTCATTTCCTCAACGGACAATCTTCAGAAACGTAAAATGAACTTACAGAGTCATTTTCAACGGGTGCTTCATCAGAAATGGAAATGAAAAGGATAATCAAACGAATATTCATTTCCTCAACGGACAATCCTCAGAAACGAAAATGAACAAACGGAGTCATTTTCAACGGGTGCTTCCTCAAAAATGGAAATGAAAAGGATAATCAAACGGATATTCATTTCCTCAACGGACAATCTTCAGAAACGAAAATGAACAAACGGAGTCATTTTCAACAGGTGCTTCCTCAGAAATGGAAATGAAAAGGATAATCAAACGGATATTCATTTCCTCAACGGACAATCTTCAGAAACGAAAATGAACAAACGGAGTCATTTTCAACGGGTGCTTCCTCAGAAACGGAAATGAATAGAGTTAACTTCTAGGCACATGACAAAACTTGTTGTGGTTTCTGTGCACTAAATTCCATAATTATGTATGCATCCATAATTACGTAATTCCTTGCACAGTCCGCACAGTTTGTCTTGTAATGTTTAGGGGAGGAAAATCAAACCTGTGATGAGGGTGACTAGACTACCATAGGGTCCTTTTAATTAGATCGACAGATGATCTTATTAATTTGGCCACCAAGGAGTCCTTTCAGCTATATCATCACATGATGTTCCTAACCAGATTTTTGGATCTATCTGTTTAACTAGACCACTCAAGGGGTCTAATTATGGAGTAGTACTTTATAACCCAAGGGACTTAACTACAACGTAGAAGTCCATTAAGGATTTTAGATAACAAAAACTTGGATTACACCAAAAACATAAAAGGGAACACATAAGCACATAATCACATAGTTGCTTAACTCAGTTATTAATTTGTTATTAACTTGTTATCGATAAAAAATGGATATGGAAACCAGTCGATGGAATTCAATGTCCTCTGGGATCTATCTGAAAAGATAGGATGATCTCCCAAAATTCAATTTTTTTCAAAGAAACGTAATATTCGAATTAAGGAACACAAAAATTTTAGGATTTACGGAAATATCCTTAAGTACCCTTGTTAAGGATTTATAGTGGTACTTTGGGTATTCGTTCAGTGTTGTAACTTGCGCCTTGTACTTCGTTTCCTTAGAAGAACCGGGTACTTAGGAATTTCGTGGAAAACGCAAGAGATCATAAGATGGAAAAAAATTTTGGGGGTAGTTTGCTTTACAAGGAATACGATTCCTTGCTTGTCGTTATTGTAGGGGATATGTTCTTTATACATACAACCACATAAATACATTGCAATGTAAATAAAAGATTTATTTATAAACAATGATAACAACTGTTTCATGGACCTTGACAACAAAAGAAAATAATACATAAGACGTGATTTTTTTCTAAACGATGCTGTCTTCTGGTCGGTCAGATGCTCATCCCTATGCTGGATTTGCATTAGCAAGCTTTGGGCAATTCCTTTGGAAATTACCCATCTCGCCACAGTTGAAACAAGAACCTGGTAGAAAACGACCTTGAGCAGGATTGTTGCCAGCTTGGTTTGGTGCAGCTGCAGCTGGGCAAACTCTTGTTGTATGGCCTATAAGTCCACAAGTTTGCCATTTGCGGCACTTTACATTGGCATGTTGATGGAGGCTACATTGGTTGCACAAGGGTGCAGTTCCATTGTATGGCTTCCTAGCAGGGGGTTGAGCTGGTTGGTTGGGGACGGCTGGATCATTGTGAGTGGCCATGGCGAAGTTATGAGAAGCCTTTCCCTTCTTTGACTTCTTAGGAGATCCAGTCTGTTCATCCATGGTCTTTGATTCCTCGATTGGGTTCGATTCCTCGACCGGTTTCTTGTCACCTTTTCGGAAAAGTTTACCTTTCCTGATCTTTGATTCAGTCAAGGTTGCAGATAGCTCAATGGCCTGTCTAACTGTAGTAGGGTTGCTACCAGTCACAATGTCTTGTATTGAGTCAGGGAGGCCATCAATGTACTTTTCGATTGCCTTATCCAAAGGCGTAACCATGTTTGGGCATAACAGACTTAACTCCTCATAACGGTCCGTGTAGGCTTGATGCTCACCGCTATCTTGCGTAAGATCGTCAAATTCCCTTTCCAAGGCCCTGATCTCGTGACGAGGACAGAATTCCCTCATCATAAGGGCCCTAAGTTCAGCCCATGTCTGTGCTAGAGCAACTTCTGCACCACGATCTCTCATAACCCCGTTCCACCACGTAAGGGCCCTCTTCTGGAACACACTCGAAGAAAAATCGACCTTGCGATTGTCAGGACACTGCACGTGGCGGAAAGTATTCTCAATGCTCTCGAACCATTGAAGAAGCCCAGTCGCTCCCTCAGAACCACTAAACTTGAGTGGTTTAGCCGAGTTAAAACTCTTGAAATTGCATGGACCATTGTTGTTGTTGTTGGCTTGGTTCCATTGAGCAAAGAGGTTTAGGAATTGAGCAGCCATTTGCTGCGCAATGATTTCTGCCAGTTCGGCAGTCGCTATCTGGTTTTCGCGTCGAGGAGGCATTCTAAAAGAGAAACAAGAAAGAAAACAAATGAAATGGCATTGGGTAAGAATAGAATGTTACAATTACCGACCATAATCATGGTTGATGGTCATTTGTTTGAACCACGAAGCAAACAAACAACACAAAGGCTGAATCAAAGCAAATAGATCCTCATAGTGTATCGCGAAGACATGCTCGCCTATAAGTGGACACTCACCCCAAGAGTTCCCAGGTAAGAGTGACTGGTCCGATTATGTGGATTTGTACGAACACTCTAGCCTTAGACAGAAAACTCAGGGTACAGGCATTCACTCTTCCAGTTTGCACGTGTTCACACTATTTAGGACAAAAACTTTGACGAGGTTTTGAAAACTCAAAGGGGTTCAAAACCTTATAACAGAGGGTTCAAAACCTTACAATAGAGGGTTCAAAACCTAGAAATCAATCATCCTAGAACAGATGATTAGTTTTCAAAGCGGTTTTGAAATTTATGTTCTTGTTGTGGTTGTCGCCTATGGATAGGTGACAGTATTGTTTTATGACTAAACGCAGTAAACTCGCGTTAGGGTCCTAAGAAGGTTATAGACTAGGTCAAAGCATTACTAATAACCTAATTCCCTATAACCATTGGCTCTGATACCAACTTTTCTGTCACACCCCGACCACGTAGAACATACAAAACGTGGCGGAAACGTCGGGGAGTGTTGTAACAGAATTAATTGTTTCAAATCCATGGCAATTGAAGTTTCGTTTTATTAATCAAACATGAAAGTTTACATTGTTTTAAACAAGAACTAAAGAGTACATAACATAAATTAACTAGTTCTTGTCTCGTTTTAAGTCACTAAGGCACAGGTCCGCCTAAGTATGTCTTGATAAGTCCTATGCATCATCTCCTGAAAACACATGTGAAAATAGGTACGTCAGCATAAAAATGACTGTGAGATACATAGGTTTTGTGAAAACAGAATTCATGACTTATGTTTGAGAAAATGTTTAGTCATGAACCTTGTAATTTGCTTTGTCTTGTAAATCATTTGAAAAACGATAAGATCAGATGATATGTATAAATAAGAGAATAATGTATGGTTAAATGAATAACCATGTAAAATGAGTTTGTATAAGATAAGTTGTTTGTAAATCAATGTCTTGTGAAAAGTATGTTATTTGTATAAAATGTTATATGTCTCAAATTGAAATGATTCAAATAACGCTACAATATGTGATACCATACAAACACTTATGTATAGGAAGTACCAGCGGCGTATCCACCGTGCTTGTATCATATTACATACGCCTCGTTACTTAAATCACTTACTCAAACCAAACCACCAAAGTAAAATGTTTAACAATTGTAGAAATGTTTATGTATAGTCAAATGTCTATTGTCAAATGTCAATCATGTCAACAGATACAACTGGTTCACACGGTTCAATAGTTACAAACGGTTCATATAATCGAAGGGTTACGACGATTCACATAGTCAAATGGTTACAACGGTTCAAAATGTAGTATAATGTGTTCATATGTTGGATGAGCATATGCAACAGAAATGTAATGTAAAACAATGTACTAAGTATGCACGTAATGGACATACATAGCATAAGTGTAATGTAAAACAATGTACTAAGTATGCACACAATGGGAGTACGTAGCATGAAATGTATTGTAAAGTGATGTACTAAGTATGCACACAATGGGCATACATAGCATAAAAGTGTATTGAAATCATGTACTATAATGTACTAATAAACATAGCAAGTATATGATGTGAAAACAGGAAAGCATGAAAGTAACAAGTAGGCACATGTGTTTCACCCCAAAACAGTTTGGAAAACAGTAAAAGAGGGGTCTATGTACTCACATAAACTCCTTGAAAACATTTAAAAGAGGGGGTTCTATGTACTCACTTGAGATTGCTTAGTAGTCCTTGAGTAACAACCAAGCAATGCTAGAGATCACGGATATCAAACGGCACCTAATATAGGTAACTACCTTAATAAACCGGACCTATATCGGAGGATTGGATAGAATGAGGGCTCGTAAACCAAATGAGTATAGAAACTCATGTACTATGGTTTAACAAAGCCTACATACTAAATGAAACCTAACCTAAGTGCTTACGACCCATCACGACCCGTTTAGGTAGCTTATGCTATTTTAACGCGTCGTTCGCGTGAAACGCGTTCGGACCGCTTAACTAGTCCTATGATAAGTAAGATATGCCTTAACATGTCTAATATTGTTACTAAATCAGTTTAGATACCAAAAGTTATGTTACATATGCTTAAAATGAATTTTGGCGTAAAAAGGGCATTTTGGTAATTTACCTAAGGCATATAAACTACCTATCATATAACTACTTAAACGAAGCGACCATAAGGTATAACCTCGGAAGGTTATTCCCTATAAACTATGGTCACCTAATGTGCTTGGTCGGATCCTAATGATCGACCAAACGGGTCGGGTTCGAAAGTATAAGCGATTGTTTAGATCGCTTACCTTACGACCCTATATAAGCACTAAACTAAAAGTGACGAGCTAAGCATGTTAAAACATGCTTAACTAAGTTAGAAAACAAGTTTGGTGTCAAAACAAACGGTTTTGATACCCATAAGTAGTTTGGTTACAAAATACGCAAGAATACGTATTCTGGCCGAAACTACGGCTCGTCACTGAGCCTAGATAACGTGGTAATCAGTAGGTATAGTCACTAGGGACTATAACCATCGTGATTACGCTCACGTTATGAAGTTCAAACGAACTTCGCATTGACCATAAACTGGTCAATGCAGAAAGTCAAACAAAGTTTGACTTTCGGACTCGAAAAGAAATAAAAGAACGAAGGAATACTTACAAAGGGTCCCCGAATGCTAATCTTGATCCAAGTAGCTCAGGTATGAAACAATGGTTTCAACTTAGAGCTTCTAAGATCAGATTCTTGTGGGTTTTGAAATGGGGGTGGATGGGTATTTATAGTATTCTTCGAACCGTTAAGATCGTTTCTTGAATAACGTGATCGAATCTCGTCCGTACACTTGTTGGAATGTTGTGGTGACTAAAAATGGCCCCTCATGAACTGAAAGGGCAAGTGTGGGTGTGTGGTTGGGAGCTTAACAGCTGTAATCTGCTGTTTAAATTGATCTTATCTGATCTGGGAGTCTGACGCGGGCCGCGTAAGAGGACACACTAGTCTTACGCGGGCCGCCTGGCCTGACTGGTCAGAAACCAACTTTCTGAAATGACAGTTTTGGTCCTTGTTGTGTTTTAAAGCCTTTTCCGACACGTTTAAGGCCCGTTAAGCCAACTTTAAGGCCCTAAAATGATGCCTTAACATTGTGGGCATGAAACATGCTCAAAAATATGTCGGATGTCAGTTCGTTTGGTCGTGCTATCGCGATGTTCGCTTAATTACGACGGAATGCGCATAAGCTTGAAAAACAATCCAAATTGCGCGACGAATGGATTTTTGACAAGCCAAACACTAAAGAATAATATTATAATGCTTACATAAATTTTTGGATGTCCGGATGTAGTCAGAACGTAAGTTATGCGCGAAAGTGCAAACTTGTGCACTTTTTGACGCTTTAAGTCCCTGAATGACCCAAAAGTTTATTTTAGCACACCGAACCCCTCAAAGCCTATTTCTAAGCTATGTAAAGGATATTTAGGGTGTGTTTAACTTATGGTCATGTTCCAGAATGTCTGTTACAGTTCAAATTGGCATACTTTCGCAGTTTGTCACTTTTAGTCCCAGTAGGCGAATTAACTTGTTTTTGCCATACCAAAGCCTTCAAAACTTATTTCTAAGTTATTTAAAGGTTATTTAAGGTATGTTAAGCCTATTTCACTATTCCGGAGTGTTCGTTGTATTAAACTGGTTATATTTACGCATCAGTGCGCGTATAACTTTCCAGAAAGCGATTTAGAGCTTGAAATTGAACAAGAATTGATATGTGCAAAAGATACACATACTTATACAGATCCCAAGTATGAAATACAATATTTCGTTGGCTTGGAATTTGTTTGATGGTCGCAGTGACCCAGGTGTCACAGTTTGTATAGGAAAAGTGGTTACAGGTTGTTAGGCTGTTAGACGTCTCTTTCATGGTGACGTCAGCTGAGATGCTTCAGTGGTTTGGTTTGCCTATAAATGGAGCAGTACTCTGTACTGTTACATTTGATTGACTGAGCGAGTTCTTCTCCTCTAGTCCAATCCTTTCATCTTGTGTGCAATCAACCATGGAGTATCAGGCTGAGGGGGAGTTTAGTTTGTAAGCTTGCATTGTAATCGTTTGCTTTGATTTGTAATCTTTTGACTTGATGAAAAGCATGTGTTTATCAAAACTATCTTCCTCTTTGATTGTGTTTACAAAGTTTGTATTCATTTCCGCTGCATATTTCTTTGAATCATGTTTGTTAATTGTTCATTTATTACAAACAAACACAATCATGAGAGCCTCAGATCCTAAAAATTGGTATCAGGGCCTGGACAGTCAAATTCGATCTAACAATCAATTTGACATAACAGTTCAGCTCAAAATTCATTGATACTAAGGTTGATTGTATTCTGTTGAACAACAGAGTAACGAGTAATTACGTTCAAAATTGCTATTCAAAAACTCTGTAAAACAACCAAGATGTCATAAGATACACAAATTTCACACAACAAGTGATGTCATGCACAAGTCACCCATAGTTTTCAGATCTGAAAACATGTCTGGTAACTATGGTATGATCATTTCTTTCCAAAATTGATTTCAACTGTTGTTATGAAATTTGTGATGGTTTCATCATGTTTGATGCTAAAGTATGAACCTTAGGTTAACAAAAACCTATGTTCATAAAAACATTAGTGTTTTTGCTAACATAAAAAGAGGGAAATTAAAACTTTAGTCATTAGATCTTATGTGTTGAAAAACAGGTTGAGAATCCTCAAAAGGACCAAATCAACCTTGTTAAAAATACATTAAGAAAATCAGGGGTCAAAATAGTCCGAATCATATGTAATGTGAGATTTGATAATGTACAAATGTGGCCAGATCTCTCAAAACATTACTGCAAAATGATTCTGGATTAAGTATTCCCTCAATAAAGACCTCCCAGTAAGTATTTCATTACTTATAAATGGAAAGGGAAGAAGGAAAATCACAAAAACTCATAAGTGTGTTTATCTCAAAACTTTTGAAGTCAAATGAAAAGAGTATAAATATAAAACACTTAAGAGTCAAAAATTGGGGTAACAATGGTCATTAAGCAACTGTGTGCATTCATTGGTTCAGGAAAAGGTTCAGGTAACAATAGTATTTCCAGTGAATAAGCTTACAAGAGGACTAGACAAATTTTCAAAATCATCACATGGTAACAAAGTTTATAACAGGGTTTTCAAAAACTCATGAGAACATGTGTCCTCATTTTTGTTGTAAATCAATCAACGAGAAAAAGGTCTCAAACAGTGGTTATTACAATGTATTTCAAACCACTGACCATTTTTCATAAAACTTGAGAATGATGTGATTGCGTGTCTTATTGGGAAATTTACCAGATCCTTCTGATGCTGTTTTCAGAAAATCCTTTAATCATTTTTTTAAAAGGGTTTTCTCAAATAAACAGGGTATATCATTCTTTATTTTTTTAAGAATGATATATTTTGTACTTTTGCTTGTTTTTGTTGCCAAAAGTTTCAAACTCCTGTCAGGATGTTGACCCATCATTTTTTTTGTGAAATTATCCTTATAAATTGATCAAAAGGAAATGGTGCAAATGTCAAAGGTCATGTCTTACTCAGGTTTGCCTTGAACACTGATCAAAGATTGATTGTTAAACAGATCTTAAAAATACTTGGGTACTCATGTTTTAATTCAAATATTATAACGAAAATGAGTAGCCATAGTAAAAAGTTTCCATCATCTGGGGTACTAAACCACTGTCAGGAATCTATAAAATTTTCAAGACTTGAATTGACATGTGGCAAAACACTGAATGAAAATTCCTGTAAAAGCTGTTGACATATTGAACTTGACGATATGCATCTAAAATGTATTTTGTTAAGGACAGAAATCTTGCAGATATTTTATAATCATCTTCAAATGACTGGACATGATATTGTGGTTACACAAAATAAAATCATTCCTTTCATCTGAACAAAAGATGATCAAGAATTTTGTCAAAAGCTTATCCACTGTTGCACTAAAAGTTGCGGACATACTAGCCTTTCAAATCCTTATCATTACTTTACCCCTAACCACTGTTTTGTTCAAACATCTGTTTCCTAAATACTGTCCACTGTTGAAAGTCAACCTCTGATCTTTCATTTTCTTGGCAAGCACTGATGCTCAAAATCAGTGTCTTATCCACTGATATGCTATCCACTGATAGTAGAAATCACCCTCTGCTCTCTTATTGTTACCGTTGTAATCACTGATATTTACTTCATCAGTGGTTCTCCAAAACAACTGTCCTCCATTATTCATCTTTTCATCAGAGGTTGGCACGTGGTCAGTTCTTGGCCATCAGATCTTTGTAACCGCTGCCACATCAGCACTTACTTTTTCCCTAAATAAAACCCTGATCAAAACCCCCAAACAGGGTTTTACACTGTCGAATTGAATTCCAAAATTCTCTTCTCAAAGAAGTTTCCAAACTTTCATCACAAATCATTCTTCGTTCTTCTTCATCAAATCATTCCAAAAATGACGAAATCAAAATCAAAATCATCATCATCTTCCAAAGAGGTCGCTCAAACGGCCGCTGAACCCATTGAAATCCCATACAAATCCCCTCACAACTACTTGGGTCTACTCACAAAACCCACCAACAACCATACCTTCGATTCCATCATCGAAATCATGACTGCATCAAAGTATAAAACTTTGCTAACAGCAGATGCTCCAATCTACCAACAAACCCAGAGAGAGTTTTGGAAAAATGCTACTCTTGAAAAACAAGACGATAAAGTCATAGCCATCAACTCCTCTATACAGGGTAAAGCGATTCAAATTACTCCACAATCAATCTCAGAAGTCTTTAAGCTTGATGATCAGAAAGGTAAAACTTCTTTTTCTAAAAGCGAGTTGAAAACTGATTTTCTGGGAAGGGGGTATGTAGAACGAACAAAAAGGGATACCTTAAAAAAAAGGTTTCTTCCCTTCTGCACCTAGGTTTTTATTTCACACTCTCTTGATGTGTGTTTCAAATAAAACAACTGCTTTTAATGAAATACCATTAAAGATCCAATGTCTGGGTTATGCCATTTTACATAATGAAAATTATAACTATTCCCAGGAGATCTTTGATGATTTGGTGAAAAATGTTGATAGCAAAGCATTTCTACTTTTTCCAAGGTTTCTAAGCTACTATTTTAAACAAAAATTTGGAAAAGAAAATGAAAATCTGCTCAAACAAGGTGTTTATTTTCAAATAAAAGGTTTAACACCTGAAACAATCACTAGAATGTTAGCACCTTTAAAAACAAAAGCAGAGGTGCCTGAGCAGAATTTAGCAGTTACCACTGCTCCTCAGGTATCAGCTGCTGAGCCCACTGCTCCAGGTGATCATAGCAGCACAACCACTGCTTTGAAACCCACACCTGCCATTATCAAAAAGACCAAAAAGAAAACATCCAGAAATCCCTCCAAACCCAAAACAAAGGAAACTCTGGAAGATGAGATCCCAGAGCCACTGCCAGTGACAACACAAATGTCACTTACAACCACTGCTGCTACTTCCTCACAGCAGATGGAAGAAAGATCTCCACCATTGCCTCAAACTCCTCCTGCATCCTCACAAAAGGATCAGGTTGTAAACACAGGGACCCCACATTATGAAGCTCTGAATTCACTCGGATCCATCTTCCTCAGTCCTGATCCCAAGGACATGTCTCTTTCATCACCTATATCTTCACCCCTCACATTACCACAGTCCATAATACCCTTGTTGCATGCAGTTGCTATAGCTCAGACACAAACCAGTTCCTCTCTATCACCTATCACTGAGAGTATACTCCAACAAGTGACTGGGTCTGATGCTTATACCTCTGCTATCCCAGCAACAACTGAGGAGGTTACACTACAGGAGTTACAAGTAATTCTTGACAGTAGTTCAAGTGGAGCAGCAACTACAAATGTTGGATCAACAGATCTATATTTGGACAGTTGTTTCATCAGTTAGACTCCTTTGAAGGCAATTTCTTCTATAGCACCTCTAATAACCACTAGTGAAGCTGTTTTGACCACTGGTACAATCAAAGGGTTATCAAGTGCTGAAGAAAGAAGTTCCCAGTATCGAGAACAAGGGGCATCAATGGATGATTTTTGGAATTTTGTTCCTAAATCAAACATTGATATAACCACTCCAGGTGGGGAACCAGATGATTCCATTAATTTGGATGATGATTCAAAATATCAGGAATTAACGGGCAGAATCGAAAACCTTGAAACTTCTGTTGCTGAAATAAAGGGTATGGTACAGCAGCTGTTAAAAGCTCAAAATACACAACCCACTTTTGTTCCAGCTCAAGCACCTGCACAACCTGCACCTGCTGCAAATGAGTGGTGGAATATATTCCAACCTCTGCTCCAACAACAAAGACAAATGGCTGATCAACAGCATGCTATACATGTTCAAGAGCTGAGAAACATGATGGAGTCAAGGTTCAAAGATACCCAAGCAGACATCAAGGCTATAAAGGCCAGCATCCTAAACACCATTGGCAAAGCTCCTCCCACTATACTCTTCATTGATAACCCCCCTCCAGATAATGCCAAAAAGGGGGAGAAAATCAAGCAGTGGAGGAAGAAAGGAATAGAAGATGGTCTCTATATTGAACCAGAAAAAGAAAACATGACCAAAAACATTCCTTTGCCAGATGGTAGCAAGAAAATTGATGAGACCATAATGCACTTGCAGAAGCAAAAGCGAGTGTTAAAAGAGATAGAGAGGCTAAGGATAAAGCCAGGTGGGAACAGGAGAAAAGAGCATATATAGAGCTGAATGCACAGGGTACTTCTGGGTCAAAGGATGATGAAAATCCTAAGGATGAAAAGAAGAAGCCCACTAGACAAGTGAGGCAACCCAAATCCACACCATTCAGACCCACAAAGCATACATCCAAACCACCTCCAAAAGGCTCCAAACCTCAAACCACAAAATCTCAAACCTCCATCCAAACAGTTGATATGTCAGTAGTTTCAAAAACTGCTAGCCAAACAGCTACCATCTCTTCAACACACACCAATACAACACACACCACAACCACTGCCTTACCACCACCACCATCTCCTCCTGCCAAAAAGCAGAAGACATCTACTGACACATCAGTAGTTGTAATGACAACAGAGGTTGAAACACCAATTGTTTCAACAGCTGTTTGTCAGTCATCCATCACTGCTCTCATCAATGTCACATCACCACCAACACCTCCTGCTAAAAAGCAGAAGACATCAGATGTTACAACATCTGTTGTAATGACAACAGTAGTTGAAACACCAGTTGTTTCAACTACTGTCAGTCCAAGCACCCTCACTTCACTTCAAGCCATCTTCACTTCAATCAACAAATCACCCAAAAGCACTCCTTCACTAGAGAAAATTTACTCCAGAAAAAGAAAAACAACTCAGGCAGGTGATGACAAATATGAGCCTATGGCTGCAAAATATCCACTGGAACCTGAAGCTGTAAAAAATGAGATGAGACAATTCTACACTGAGGATGATCCTTCAAAAAGAAGATTTCCTTCTCTCATATGCTTCATAATCCCAGAAAATATGGATGCATATATCAAGCTCAAAGCAAGGCAGGCTAAGATAAGAGCCAAACTTGAATGTGAAGATCAAAGTGACCAAGCCATTTCTGAAAGAATGGAATTTTTGCTCACCAAAGTCAAACAGATGGAAGACTATGCAAGAGATCTGAGCAAAGAAATGGCAAATTTACCACCCAAAACAGATCTACGAAAAGAAATGAGAAAAGAATATCTTGCATACATCATGAAAGAAAAATTCTATCCAGCTGAAGAAAAACAATTCGAAGAATGGCCAATAGTTGCATTAAAGCATGAGGCAAACAGAATTGAAAGAATCAAAAATGATCCAAGCAAGAAGATGAAAGCTCCAAACTGGAGTAAATACAAAAAGCTCATTGCTGATCTTACTTCAGAGTACAAAAGGAAGAAACAAGAGCTGGTGGATGCAAAGGTTGAACATGCCAATGTCATAGAAAAATGGACTAGGCAATATACAGATGAGGCCTATGAGAGGCTAAAGAAAAGGAAGATGACAGATTCAAACACACCAAAGAAGTCTGATCACATAAAGCCAGAATAGCAAATCAAAACTTCTGAACCACTGCTCACATCAACAGACATCTCAGACATTGAGAGACAGGAACTGATTGATAAAGAGACAGCAGAAGATATAGCTGCAGCAAATGAGATCATCAACAAGGCTTTCAAACAAATAGCAGCTGAAAATTCTGAACTAGCAAAAGCTCAGGATACTGCTTCACAAATCTTTACAAGGCCAAAATCTCCCTACTCATCAGTCAATAAACCTCTCCCAAGAAACCCATTGGGTTCAAAAAATACTAAAATGGACGTCTGATCAAAAGACCCATGTATTAACCCTATTCCGATCTAATGGTGAAGTGAAGTACATATCAAGGAAACAAGCACTAGGCCTTGGTGTTGAAGATATACAGGATCTCCTTGAACTTACACTGTGCAGGGATGAGGATAACTCAAGTTCCAAGGACTTTGAAGTGGAATTTAAAAGACAAGCTAAGGAACTTCTGATGAGACAATAAAGATCTACAAATAATGAAGAGTTTTGGCATTATCTGTTCCAGGGGGAGATTGTTGGGATTGAACCCTACCAAAGGAACAGATAATGAAAGCCAAAATTGGTTCACAACAGTGGATTCATAATAAGCAGTAGTTTACAACAGGCTTTCCCCTTGAAAGTACTTATAACAACTGATGCTCTATATCCACTGTCCAAGTACAATTGCTGCTACCCTTTAAACTGCTAATAAAGCCCTGAAGAAGTAAACACTACTGGTTCAATCTACTGATGACAAAGCACTGCCCACTCAAGGACTGATCAACCTTGAGGAAAGCACTGATGGAAGAAGATAGCAGTAGTTTAATGTATTACTTGTCTTATGTAGAATCAGTGGTTAAGATTAGCAGTGTTTGTATAGGAACAGTGGTTATAGGTTGTTAGGCTGATAGACGTCGCTTTCATGGTGACGTCAGCTGAGATGCTTCAGTGGTTTGGTTTGCCTATAAATGGAGCAGTACTCTGTACTGTTACATTTGATTGACTGAGCGAGTTCTTCTCCTCTAGTCCAATCCTTTCATCTTGTGTGCAATCAACCATGGAGTATCAGGCTGAGGGGGAGTTTAGTTTGTAAGCTTGCATTGTAATCGTTTGCTTTGATTTGTAATCTTTCGACTTGATGAAAAGCATGTGTTTATCAAAACTATCTTCCTCTTTGATTGTGTTTACAAATTTTGTATTCATTTCTACTGCATATTTCTTTGAATCATGTTTATTAATTGTTCATTTATTACAAACAAACACAATCATGAGAGCCTCAGATCCTAACAACATTACTAATGCAAATTTAAATCTTACCATAGACAGAAACATTACAATCATTACAACAGACCTAAACCTAACAATGCATTTAGTTCAAAATGCATACGGACTGATACGTTTAGTTTAAAAAGATCGTAATACCTCATAGTAACTGAATTCAATATGTGACTCATTGATAACATACCTGCTAGGCATTTTTGAATTCAACCCAATTTTGATACGGCTTTGGATTTTGTTTTCACATTTGACTAACAGATCTAAAGCTTTTGCGTGTGCACAGTTGCTTCACGGAAATACGTCATTAGGCCTGCAGATTAACAAACTTATAGTTATATTCATTCCTTACAAAGAGAAGATAATTGAAATTTATCAAAAAAAAAAAAAAAGGTACAAAGTTGGCACCTATTAGAGCGGTGTTCCACTTGTTAACAATTTTTGTGAACGTTGTAGAACCTGAACTCATAAGAATTTGCCTCACACGATTTTCGAACACCTTCATGTATTCATCATCTACCCTTAAGAACGCAATTGTTGTACGCGCTTTCGTCTGTTCATTCTGCAGATTCGGTTTGTCTTTTCTATAAACTGAAACAAAGCTATTTTCCCACTCGAGAGTTGTGATGCTCCTAGGAAGATGGTTCTTCATATCCCAGAAAACACTTCTTTCGAGATTAACTGTTATAGAAATACAAGCGAAACAATAAGCCCAAGATAACAACAATGAAAAAAACTATGTAATTCAAATATTTATTTAGCATGTTTAAAGTGTTTACCGTCATGTTTCATCGACCTCATTCTTCTCTGGAAAGTCACCTAGATGTGGGTGGCACAACAGCAATTTAAACGTGTCTTTTTCGATCTACTACGCAAGAAAAAAAGTGTTAGAAGCTGAAAACTAAACTTCATATCAAGAGCCTATTCATGTGAAAACTGAAATAGGATATGCACTTTATTGATGTACCGAGAGTACAACCGTATAGGATGTCGCGTTTCAACTTTAGTGTCCCAGAAAGTGATGAACTCGTTAGGCATTTGTGGCGGGCCAGCAATCGCACCTCTGGATCAGATCATGAGCCTCTTTCCCAAATTGCGCCATGTTATCAGCAATCGCACTTTAGTGTCTCTTTCGATTACTACGCAAGAAAAAAAAAGTGTTAGAAACTGAAAACTAAACGTGGCATAAGAACATATCAAAATTAATTGAGATAAAGATTTTGACTTTCCAGAGCATAATCACGATGAGTGGACTTTTTGCCATCCCTTCATCTTTTAGATCTTCATTCCAAAATGAAGAAGTGGACTTTTTGGCCACCCCCTTCATCTTCTTCTTGTTCCCACTTCGTGACTCCAATTTTCAAGCAGTCTTGACTTCCGCCTAAATTATTGTTGTATTCTGGTTAGTCTAACACCTACTTTTTTATTTTTTTTAATTAACAAAATTCTTCTCTTCTTAAGGTACAAATATATACATATATATATAATGAATTTTGTTCTCTCAAAATGAATGTCATCCCCATAATCAGGTCAGATTGATCTCAGAGCGAAACTGCAACATACTTTAGATCTTCATGCCAAATCGACGCCTGTTGACGTATTAAGTTACAAATTTTTGATGATTTTACTCTTGTTTTCTGGGACACATTGTTGTTGTAATTGTATCCTCTCCTTTTCACTTTGTTATTTTTTTCTTTGATGAAATTGCTATGCAACAAAACTTACACTTTGCTGATGATACCCCTATAGAGACAATTGACTTTGGACAGAAAGAAACTCTTGATTTGACTCCCGTGCCATCAGTTGACTTTGGGCAGAAAGAAACTCCTGCTTTATCCCCAGATGCTTATTGCCGGCGGCATGAAATAATTGTATATGTAAGCACCAGTTACTCTACATTGTTGAATCAATAGAAGCTAAGTACCTTTCCGGTTAAAGCATCAAGTTTGGTTTTCACTTTACTAAGTGATTTTTTTGTCGCAGTGACTGATGATAGCGTTATAACTAAAATCAAACAGATTTTCTTATTTAAATCAAACAGATAGCGTTATAGCTAAATACCTTTCGGGTCCGAACGACGTCGTTCTGCTCAACCGGATTTGACGTCAAAGGTTAAATTTGTGGTTGAATAAGTAAATTGAAAACAAAAAAAGGCACCATACCCTCTTAAGTGGAGACCGTTTTTTTAATTAACATCTGTTCCACCAAGCATAAGTAAAATAACCGCTTTCTTAATCCACGAATGCCCATAGATTGAAGGTGCCAGTGATCTAGGCAGCAAGTTAAATGTATCTTCTCTCTCGGCTATCTTTTTAATGTGTTTCAAGTCCTCGAAACTATAAACTGGAGCGTTGGCCTCTTCGTTCAGTAGAGAAACATTGTTTGCTATAAGCACAGTCCTGCATATCATCATATATTTCGTTAAAATACCCAGATTGCCATGGTATAAGTGAAAGAAAATATAAACTGTAGGTATTTAAGTTAACCTGAATACTCCATTGACATTGCCTTGACTTTTCCCAGGAATAGCTTTGTAAACTCCAACAATTGCGACACAGTCTCCAGGTTTGCATGAGTCAACCAGATCATCTTCTGCGATGACATCAACAGTTCTCGGAAGTTGACTATTTGCATAAAATACAAATGAATAAGTAAATTGAAAACAAAAAAAGGCACCATACCCTCTTAAGTGGAGACCGTTTTTTTTAATTAACATCTGTTCCACCAAGCATAAGTAAAATAACCGCTTTCTTAATCCACGAATGCCCATAGATTGAAGGTGCCAGTGATCTAGACAGCAATTAGAGTAATAAATTTAAGTCATTATTTCTTATTTTAAATTCATTTTATTACCGAAACTCAAACCGTGGAATCAAACTTTTGGTTTCAATTTTCAATGATTTGGTTTTCGGTGATCAAAAACTGTTACTAACGGTTTGGTTCACAGTTTGGCCTAAAAACCGGACCGTGAACACCCCTACTCGAGATACATACCTGGCAAAGAAGTCCTTTCTTCACATCATCTAACTCCCATATGTTTGGTACAAACGACCTAGTAAGCAACTATAAATATCACTTCGTTTTGATAGTTCCTTTAGTTTCTCCACCTGCGGTTACACATAGATATTTGAGTAATATGTAAATCATGAATCAGCTAGTTGAGTTTATAAGAAGTTTAACATCATTGCCTGTTCTTCGTAATCCATTGGTGTTCCTTGATCATCTTGAGTAGGGCTCTGTTCAGTTTCAGTTGCATCCATTCTTGACTTGTCTGTCTTCTTTATGTGAAGACAATCGATGTAAGTCTGAAAATGAAAACATAGAAATTATAGAAACAATATTGAACACGAGAGGTTAAACAATGAGTGAACATTTACCTTGAATAAAGATTTGACAGTCCTTTGAGTTTGGCTAACTCTCACAGTCATAGCCCTATATATCCCTGTGATCTTTTGAACAAAAACAATAATTCAGATGTGAAGCAGAGTAACTAAAAAAACATGTGCAAACCCTTGTAAGATCACTAAAACTTGGCACTAATCTCGTTTATTCTTGGTTTGCTGATTCAAACTTTTATTAGTCAGTTGCAAACCTTTGTACACATTTAATAAAAAATAACACAGTAACTCTCTCTACACAAAGTTATCCATCCAAACTAAGCTTCCACTTCAACAGATCCCTGAACTTAAATCAAGCATCTACGAATCTTTTTTCTGTGAATCTTTAAGTTAACTTAACTTAACTAACTAACATATCAAAAACTAATACGAAGATATGATGTTGTTTTAATAAAAAATTGTCTCCTGCATAATAACAGATATTAATACCTAAATGTATTGGCACATCACCTCATTTTTTCCTTGAGTTTATGAGTCGTATCCTCATATGTATTGGCACAGATCGCTTCTATTGATTGTGTAAATGACAGTATAATGTCGCATAAATTATATGATCAATGAAAAACAATAAAACATGGAAATGTTCAAAACATAGAATTTGGGCTAAGAATATCCAAAAGGGGGGCCAAATGCAACCTTAAGAATGAGGCACTGGTGTGCAGTAATAGGAGATCCAGGGAAACCTGTGTTTGATCTTTAATCCAAACAGGTTTTACCGGTAATTTCACTGTCGTGCCTACGGGAGGGTGGGTTATCGAGTTTTCTCCGAAATTGGTGGTGGACTCGGGTTACTCTCGGAGTACTCCATTTGGTCCAGTGGGTGCCCCAAAAGTGCTCGAAATTGATTATGTTGGCCGTTCAAAAAAAAACAAAAAACAACCCCATATGATCACCCATTTGTAACATTGGTGTGACTAATTTCTAAAGAGAAGTCGGCAGTTGCTGTAACAACTCTCATCAAAAGTCCTAATTATTATTTTAATTTGGCCAATAGGAAACCCTAATTGAGAAACCCAAGTGATTCTGAACAAACCCTAAAATTTTCAGAACAATCAGAATCAGGATCAGGATCAGGGCCCCTAAAACTCAAGGGGGGTATACCCTAGTTAACGATTATCTAAAATTACTCGCTGTCAAAATTCGGAATTTAGAATCTGTCAAGTCAGCAAAGCTAGTCCCAACCGTGGCTACCCTATAACCTATTTTCAACCCTTACGGACCGTAACATTGTGAGTCTTACGGACCGTAAGCACCCTTACGGACCGTAACATTGTGAGGCTTACGGTCCGTAAGCAATGCAAAATTTTGACTATAAATAGTAGACATTGGCACTTGAATTCTGTCTTTGAAACGACGTAAATTCGCTTTACGTAGGCTGAGTTATAACAGAAACAGTCCCTAAAACACACACTGATCACGAAGTGCTACCGCAATCAGGGTAATAACTCGATCGCTATTACGATTCAACGTCCGATCGATTATAACTATCCAACGATTGTTTAAGTGCCGCTCAAATTGAGTTTATACTTTGTTAATTCATCGTGATTTCGACTTGAATGTTTGAGTGCTGTTCGAAATCGGACTATACTCTGTCATTCATTGTGAATCCGCTGAATTGTTAAGTATTGCACTTGTAAATTGTTGTGAGGGTTTAATCTCGTGAATTGTCGTAACTGCTGTATTAGTTACTAACCTGTTTGTGTGTGCATTGTTATTTAAATTAGGTTAATCAAGGCTAATCAGTAGGCTTATACTCTGCTCGTTAAATCTACAATGTGAGTCATTCTGTTTTTATCAAATTACTTTCAAAATCATGTTTATTTTCAAAGGTTATAATTACAGTGATTAAGTTTATGTAATCACCAAATTACAGCCGGTATGTGGGGTATTGTGCACATTACTACTGTTGTTATCACTTTAGGTGGGCGAACCTAATTAGTGATATTCGTCATTCATTGGGGCAGCCAATGGTGATATGACCACAGTCACCGAAATGAGTCGAGTGACAAATACTGTGGGTAGTTGGTTTGATATCAAAAACATTGTAATCTCTCTTAATACTGTGAATTATAACAAACGAGTCGTTTTAGTAAAACTGAATGATTCACTCAGTATTTCCCTGCTGACAAAACCTTTTTCAAACATGTTTCAGGTAATCTGTTATGAGCAAAGGAAAAGTGCCGTGGAGCACTACAAGCTTAGAAAAGTGGCTCAATGTAAATAAATAAAGAAACATGTTTTGAGAAATAAAGATTTCCCAGCGAAATCACTTTATTGTAAATTATGGGATTTATCCCTATATTATATATAAACGAGCAGTTTTAATAATTAATCGATCCTGTTTAAAAAGACTTCCGCTGTCATTTAATTAGATACCATCGGATTTCCTGCCTCGCGGCTCTGGACCGGGTCAAACCGGGGCCAAGGGCCATGACAAGAAAAGGTGGTATCAGAGCCACTGATTTAAGCTTACTATTGATTTTAGCCTATTAAAATAATTGAGAGATACTTAGGAAATTTAATTGCTATTCTGTGAAAACATGTTTTATTAACTGATTAATTGTTGAGTTACAGTATGGGTAAACAAAAGATTTCTGCTATCTACCACAAATTAGATACTGCACCCACAGAAAAAGGAACCTCTTCCTCCAAACACCCAGCAGATCTGGAAGAAGGGATTTTTGTCCGTAAAGCAAATTATGAAAATCCTCTCACCCAAGATAAAAGAAATTTGATTCTTAGAAAGGGACAGGAGAAAATAAAGAAACCCCAAGTCAAGAAAGTGAGGTTTAATTCAGAAATCCAGGAATTAAGCAATAGGCCACCTTGGGAAGACACATTAGATGAAAAATGGGCAAACCTTTATATGCTAGCTACCGTAGCAGAGAATGCAAACCTCTAAAATATCAATAAGCCTGGTCTAATAGAAAATTAATCCCCAGTAAATAAATAAAGTATAGTGTGTTCACTTTCCTGTAGTCTTTTCTACAAATCCGTATGCAATAAAACTTTAATGTTTATTTGTAAAACTTTGTTCCAAAGTTTTAACTTAGCATTTTTGTGCATTTTGCATATATGCTATCCAGCATGAGTGAGATATCGGAAGCATTTCAGAATCTCAACCTCTACCCAGTACCAATTGAAGTCTCCCACGACTTTACTGGTTATATTGCTGACATAGAGGAACCTCTGGAATTCCAAGCTCCACCGCTGGAAAAAGCAAAACTTAAAAAGAGAAGAAGATATGTAGGATGGAGGAAAGTGCGCAGGAGAAAGCCAGTTACTAGGAAACTCCCCAAAATAGAAAACCCTATAGACAAAGGAAAAGGAATCGAAACCGGAGAAAATTCTAATCCAGCAGAGATAGAAATCCGGAAAGATTTTAAACAAAAAGGAATAGAAATTTGAGAGAGTTCTAGACAATCTTAAGAAATCACATTTCAAGACGAAATAGACCGTCTACTAGCAAATTGTGATGTCATTAGCCCTATCCATAATAATCTATATCCTTACATCGAAACCCAACTTCCTGTAAATCTGGAACCAGCTATTCCAGACCCACTAATCCACACTCGACCTTTAGGTCAAATGGAAGAATGGTGGACAAATGACTGGCAATTCGAAAATATAATCAACAGTCCTTATTCCTTTCTTCCACATTTTGATCCAGAACCTATCCCCAATCCTCCAATGAGCAACGAAAACTTAGCCGAACTCCGTCAGTTCGGTGAAGAGCTGATAGGTACAGGGAATAGGATTCGGGAAATGGGGGAACAAATCTCCTGGAAATACGACGAAAGGGAGCGTCGCTACTAAACTGCCAGTTAACCAAAGAATAGTGGGGTTGGGAAAAATGTATGTATAATAATAATAATAATAACTAAACATAACTCTGTAAAATGTGAAATAAAACATTGTAAGATAAACAGTGTGTATGGATGCCTATATAATATATAAAGCAAAATAGAAGTCGAAACGGCAGACGGAAATTCTGTTAACATAAATAAGGTTTTGCAAGAAGGAAAGATAGAACTATTAGGCCATAAGTTTTCTGCAAACCTGTTACCTATGAAGTTAGCCGGATTCGATGTAGTGTTAGGAATGGATTGGTTAATAGCCAACCATGCTCGAATCCTTTGTGATAAGAATTCCATAGAAATTCAGGCACCTACCGGAGAAGTAATTAGGATTACAGGTGATAAACCACGTAAGCCTATGAAGTTCATATCAGTAATGAAAGTTGCTAATTATGAACGAAAGCAAGGAATAATGTATATGATTTCAGTAATCATTAGCACTAAGGATAAAGAACTTAAGGAAATTCCTGTAGTTTCAGAATACCCAGACATCTTTCCAGAAGAATTACCGTGGTTACCACCTGATAGAGAAGTAGAGTTTAGAATTCATCTAATTCCGGGTACTACACCAATAGCTAAGGCACCTTATCGATTAGCACCCACCGAAATGCTAGAATTGAAAAAGCAGTTAGATGAATTACTAAGTAAAGGTTTCATACAACCTAGTTTATCCCCTTGGGGAGCACCAGTGTTGTTTGTGAAAAAGAAAGATGGATCGATGAGAATGTGTATCGATTATAGAGAACTAAATAAAGTTACAATTAAGAATCGATACCCATTACCTAGGATTGACGATCTTTTTGATCAACTTCAAGGCGCTAGGTATTTTTCTAAGATAGACTTAAGATCCGGATATCACCAGTTAAAAGTACAAGAAGAAGACATACCTAAAACTGCTTTCAGAACTAGGTATGGCCATTATGAGTTTACAGTCATGCCCTTTGGACTAACAAATGCCCCAGCAGCATTTATGGACATGATGAATCGGATCTGTAAACCATACTTGGATAAATTTGTAATCGTATTCATCGACGATATACTTATTTATTCCAAAAGTCAGGAGGAACATTGCGAACACTTGCATGCACTCTTAACTTTGTTAAGAAAAGAAAAGCTTTATGCCAAATTCTCGAAGTGTGAATTTTGGTTAAAGGAAGTGCAATTCCTAGGACATATGGTGAATCACGAAGGCATTCATGTAGATCCTGCTAAAATAGAAGCAATCACCAAATGGAAGGTCCCACAAACAGCTATGGAAATTAGAAGTTTTCTAGGCTTAGCTGGATACTACAGACGATTTATTAAGGATTTCTCTAAGATAGTTGTACCTTTGACTAAGTTAACCTGTAAAGCCGCTAAGTTTGAATGGGGACATAGGCAAGAAGAAGCTTTTAAGATTTTAAAGCATCGATTGACGAATGCTCCAATTTTAGCATTACCCGAAGGAACAGAAGATTTTGAAGTATATTGTGATGCTACAAAATTAGGATTCGGATGTGTGTTGATGCAACGCAAGAAGGTAATTGCGTATGCCTCCCGGCAGTTGAAAAAGCACGAGGAGAATTATACGACTCATGACTTAGAATTAGGAGCCGTAATTTTTGCCTTGAAAATTTGGAGACATTATCTGTATGGAAGTAAGTTTACTGTTTATACAGATCATAAAAGTTTAAGATATATATTTGGGCAGAAAGAGTTGAATATGAGACAAAGAAGATGGATAGAAATCTTAAGTGACTACGACTGTGATATTCAATATCACGAAGGAAAGGCAAACGTAGTTGCAGATGCCTTAAGTCGTAAGTATCAGGAAAAACAAAAGCGAGTCCGTGCTCTTAGATTAAATCTATAAGTAGATTTAATGGAACAATTCAAGAAAATTCAGGAAACAGCAATCAAGGATGATGCTGAAGGAATGAAAGGTTATATAAAGGAACTAGAGCAAGGAAATGATGGAATTTGGAGATTCCACAAGAAACGAATTTGGGTACCTAAGCAAGGAGAATTAAGAAATAAGATTTTAGAAGAAGCCCATAAATCTAGGTATACTATGCACCCTGGAAACAATAAGATGTACCAAGATTTAAGAAAGAATTGTTGGTGGATAGGCATGAAGAAAGATATAGAAAGATATGTTTCTAAGTGTCTTACTTGTTCACAAGTAAAGGCTGAACATCAGAAACCTTCAGGACTACTACAACAATTGGAAATGCCTGTATGGAAATGGGAACTTATAACAATGGATGTTGTTACTAAGTTGCCTAAAACAAGAAAAGGTAATGATGCGATTTGGGTAATTGTGGATCGATTAACCAAATCAGCTCATTTTCTACCAATGAAGGAAACCTTTAGCATGGAAAGGCTAGCCAAGTTGTACGTAGACGAAGTAGTATCTTTACATGGAGTCCCACTCTCCATTGTATCAGATAGAGATAGTCGTTTCACTTCTCATTTTTGGAAAAGTTTCCAGCAAGCTATGGGAACTCGACTAAATCTGAATACTGCATATCATCCTCAAACAGACGGACAAAGTGAAAGGACGATACAAACCCTGGAAGACATGCTCCGAGCATGTGTGATTGATTTTGGTGGTAATTGGGATAACCACCTACCCTTAATTGAATTCTCCTATAATAATAGTTATCATTCAAGCATTGAAACTGCTCCATTTGAAGCACTATATGGACGTAAGTGCAGAACTCCAGTTTGTTGGGCAGAAATAGGAGAAAGTCAATTATCAGGTCCAGAAATTGTGCAAGAAACTACTGACAAGATAACTCAGATCAAGGAAAGACTGAAAACAGCTCGAGATCGTCAGAAGAGCTATGCAGATAATCGCCGCAAGTCGTTAGAATTTCAAGTCGGAGATAAAGTACTATTAAAAGTTTCTCCTTGGAAAGGAGTAGTTAGATTCGGAAAGAAAGGAAAGCTAAGTCCAAGGTACGTAGGACCATTTCCTGTGATCCAACGTATAGGACCAGTTGCTTATCGTTTACAACTACCAGAAGAATTAGCAGGAGTACATGATGTATTTCATATATCCAATCTCAAGAAATGCTTATCAGATGAATCACTGGTAGTACCTCTTCGAGATATAGAGGTAAACGAAAAACTGAAATTTGTTGAGAAACCTCTTCAAATTGAGGATCGAAAGATCAAGTTTCTCAAACATAAACGACTAGTTTTAGTCAAAGTCAGATGGAATTCAAAGAGAGGAGCTGAATACACTTGGGAGCTGGAATCAGAAATGAAGAGAAAGTATCCTCATTTATTCCAGTAAATCTCGAGGACGAGATTTTTATTAAGATAGGGAGAATGTAACAACTCTCATCAAAAGTCCTAATTATTATTTTAGGAAACCCTAATTGAGAAATGGCCAATAGGAAACCCTAATTGAGAAACCCAAGTGATTCTGAACAAACCCTAAAATTTTCAGAACAATCAGAATCAGGATCAGGGCCCCTAAAACTCAAGGGGGGTATACCCTAGTTAACGATTATCTAAAATTACTCGCTGTCAAAATTCGGAATTTAGAATCTTTCAAGTCAGCAAAGCTAGTCCCAACCGTGGCTACCCTATAACCTATTTTCAACCCTTACGGACCGTAACATTGTGAGTCTTACGGACCGTAAGCACCCTTACGGACCGTAAGCACCCTTACGGACCGTAACATTGTGAGGCTTACGGTCCGTAAGCAATGCAAAATTTTGACTATAAATAGTAGACATTGGCACTTGAATTCTGTCTTTGAAACGACGTAAATTCGCTTTACGTAGGCTGAGTTATAACAGAAACAGTCCCCAAAACACACACTGATCACGAAGTGCTACCGCAATCAGGGTAATAACTCGATCGCTATTACGATTCAACGTCCGATCGATTATAACTATCCAACGATTGTTTAAGTGCCGCTCAAATTGAGTTTATACTTTGTTAATTCATCGTGATTTCGACTTGAATGTTTGAGTGCTGTTCGAAATCGGACTATACTCTGTCATTCGTTGTGAATCCGCTGAATTGTTAAGTATTGCACTTGTAAATTGTTGTGAGGGTTTAATCTCGTGAATTGTCGTAACTGCTGTATTAGTTACTAACCTATTTGTGTGTGCATTGTTATTTAAATTAGGTTAATCAAGGCTAATCAGTAGGCTTATACTCTGCTCGTTAAATCTACAATGTGAGTCATTCTCTTTTTATCAAATTACTTTCAAAATCATGTTTATTTTCAAAGGTTATAATTACAGTGATTAAGTTTATGTAATCACCAAATTACAGCCGGTATGTGGGGTATTGTGCACATTACTACTGTTGTTATCACTTTAGGTGGGCGAACCTAATTAGTGATATTCGTCATTCATTGGGGCAGCCAATGGTGATATGACCACAGTCACCGAAATGAGTCGAGTGACAAATACTGTGGGTAGTTGGTTTGATATCAGAAACATTGTAATCTCTCTTAATACTGTGAATTATAACAAACGAGTCGTTTTAGTAAAACTGAATGATTCACTCAGTATTTCCCTGCTGACAAAACCTTTTTCAAACATGTTTCAGGTAATCTGTTGTGAGCAAAGGAAAAGTGTCGTGGAGCACTACAAGCTTAGAAAAGTGGCTCAATGTAAATAAATAAAGAAACATGTTTTGAGAAATAAAGATTTCCCAGCGAAATCACTTTATTGTAAATTATGGGATTTATCCCTATATTATATATAAACGAGCAGTTTTAATAATTAATCGATCCTGTTTAAAAAGACTTCCGCTGTCATTTAATTAGATGCCATCGGATTTCCTGCCTCGCGGCTCTGGACCGGGTCAAACCGTGGCCAAGGGCCGTGACAGTTGCCGACCAAATGAAGTTAATTTTGCATGTATAGTATGTGGGTTCTGCTATGAACAAGAGAGAAATATTGGGAGAAAATTGATTCAATCTCATAAATCATCTGACATATACATAGTATATATATACTAGTACAATAGAATCCCTAAAAGCCTAAAGCCCATAAACATTGGGTTGGGCCATAAAATGGTTGCATTCATAACACTCCCCCTCAGAAATTTTATATTATACACTATCAACATTATACATTGGAAGATATTGGCTCGATTCTTCAGGACCGATATTAACTGACATTTCAGGATCAGTTATACTGCCTCATTAAAACCTTGCTAAGAAAAACCCAGTGGGACAAAAATTAGTCAAGGAAAAAGAGTACAGTGTGTATATTACTCCCCCTCAATTTTGCATTTATATCTTGATAATGTGGAATCCAATCCTTTTTTACCAAGTGCTTAATTTGATATTTGATGTACTCTTCTTTAAATTGAGTGGTGCAGTTTGCATCGTCTTCATACGGTATAACTTGGACTTCCCTTGATCATCTCTAATCTACATTCTCCTTGAGTATGTTGAAATCTTCTACCTTCATAAATAAAATTGTATCTGCATAACGGGACTTCGGATTCTTCTTAAGGATCAATCGGTGTTTTGAGTTATGTAGAAATATCAACTTATCAATTAATGCGCTTTATAATTATGACTCGTTAAAAATCTTGCTAGGAAAACCCAGTGGGACAAAACCGTAGCTAAGGAAAAAGAGTATAGCGCATTATACATTATTAACAACATGCTTCAGAATGATGTTAAGTCGGCACTTCGGGACATACAAGATAAAGATAAACTGATGCTACTGGATCAGATATGTTGCCTCGTTAAAAACCTTATTAGGAAAAACCCAAATGGGAAAAACCTAGTGAAGGGAAAAATAGTGCAACATGTTTGCAAGATACATCAATGTTCCGATCACAATTAAATAAGGTACTTCTAGACCAATTATTTATCCATCCTCTTCTTAGGGACGATAAAATTATTTCCATATCTCAAGCAATCCGACAACCATTAGCGTACTCGTAATTAAATTTTATCTATATAACCTCTTCTGGATGTAGTCTGATTGATAAGAAAAAGTTGTACATATATATACTCGAACAGCGGGTCGAGAACTACACAGTGTAAAGGTCCTTCAAAATTTTCCCTCTTTAATTTGACGGTTCCTCACGATGATGTTTACATCATCAAATTGAACATTAAGAGTGAAATCTTAATAAGTAGATATGAGCGCCTCATTTCAAAATCAGCTAAGTTAACTGTATCACGTAGGACCAATGTTTCCTTTAAGATTTATATAACACATATGGGGTTATTGTTTAATAATGCTTTGGGAATTTTAATCCTTTGGGGATTTTCATGCAGATGTCATTTACAATTGTCTCGTACATGTATATGGTGACGACATCCATAAGTTTTATCTGAAGTCAATTTTGAGATTACGAGCTCGCTTAAAAATCTAAAGATTATCGCATCCACTAAAGGGGTATACGTTTCCTCATAATCAACTACTGGGATTTGGGAAAAATCTTTATGTTAAAAGTCGTACCTTTCATCACAAAATCTCATTCTTTACGTTTCTTTTTATTTAAAGACACCCATTTATAACCTACTGGTTTGACGTCTAAAGGTGTTTGAACGACAGGTTCGAAAACGTTTTGTTTGTTGAGCGAATTTAATTCAACCATTAAGTCGTTGAGCCGTTTTGGCTATTTCTGTGTGTGCACTCTTACACAGTTTCATGTTTGTAACCCTTTTCATCGATTACATTTATTTCTATAGCATATGCAAATATATCATTTCACGCGTGTTTCATTACGGTTTCCATATTGTACTATTTTGTACACAAGTCATTGAGATCTCATACTTGTTTGATAACTGAGTTTCTTCAAGAACTCCCTTATCCTCTTCTGGGGCTTCGTTAATATCTTCCAGGATTTCGTTAATCTCTTTTAGGATTTTATCAGCAACCTCTTCTGGGATTACACCAACTGCGTTGACTTACTCTTTTCGTATTTGTGGGATTTATATATTGGAACCGAGTTTACTCCCCACTTTTTTTTTCTAATATGGTAATCATTTTGTGATTACTTAAATTTGAGTAGGTGAGTTAAGGGCTGGTATATGTAACCTTGTCACTTTGTTTGTGTTTGTGAATACATCTCGTATTTCATTTGCTATTATTTGCAAATTCACGCTCCTCTGGACTTCAGATTTATATTGACCACTTCAGGGGTCTAAATTCAATAATGATGATGCATTTTCTTGTGTTGCCAGTCTTTCATTTTCTCGTCTCCCCCTAAGACTGGGAATACTGTGTACACATCCCATTTCACATGTTATGGTGGTGCTATTGGTACATAGGCTTCACAACCTAGTACAAAAAAATGGAAACTTGGTTCGCTTCAGGAGTCAAGTTATAATGGGGAGTATTTGTGATAAGCAGTTGGTTTTGAATTGATTTTATAGTCATTAATAGACGAATTATGTCTCGACTAAGCATGCCACTCACTATATTTCACATTGTGCCCAACAATGGTCCCTACAACTGTGTTGTCAAAGAGCAACATTAAACTATGTCAAAGACCAACGTTCTATAGTGTTTGGCGTATGCTACATATGGGTAGTTGATAACTCACATGTAACCATGTAGAATGTCCCCACATAATATATACTATGTATTTAATCACGGAAAAAGGTTCGAGTTGTTACCTCAATTGATGGATACAGCCGCCCTCTACTTGTTGGGTAGAGGCAAAATCAAAAGGAAAATGCAACACATGATCTAGTTTTTCAATAACATGCATAGAAATTTTCTGAATATCCCTTGATATCTTCATCTTACTCGTACCAATAGATGGATAAAGAGGTTGACATGTTTGAATAGATATTTTATCAAAAACATAACAAATTAGAAGGGAGTGGAGAATCTTTACAGAAGAATTAATGGAAATGGATAGAGCTTCGTGCTGATAGCGTGTTATGAACAAGAGAGAAATATAGGGAGAAAATTGATTCAATCTCATAATTCATCTGACATATACAAAGTATATATATACTAGTACAATAGAATCCCTAAAAGCCTAAAGCCCATAAACATTGGGTTGGACCATAAAATGGTTGCATTCATAACACGTTCAAATTAGTACAAGTGAAAAGTAAATGAGTAAATGAGAATATCATCTATAAAGACAATTATGAACTTATCCAAATATGGCTTACATATTCGGTTCATCATGTCTATAAATGCGGCTGGGCATTGGTTAGACCAAATGGCATGACAATAAATTCATAATGGCCATATCTTGTTCTAAAAGCGGTCTTAGGACTGTCCTCTTCTTGTACCTTTAATTGATGATATCCTGAATGTAAATCGATCTTAGAGAAAAATCGAGCTCCTTGCAATTGATCAAACAAATCATCAATTCTCGGTAATGGGTACCGATTTTTAATCGTGACCTTGTGTAATTCACGGTAATCAATGCACAAACGCATCGATCTGTCTTTCTTTTTTACGAATAAGATCGGCGCTCCCCATGGCGATGAACTTGGCTGTATGAATTCTTTTTCCAACAATTCGTCTAAATGTTTCTTTAGTTCCTGCATTTCTGCGGGTGCCAAACGGTAGGGTGATTTGGCAATTGGTGTCGTTTCTGGTAGCAGATGAATTCTGAATTCAACTTCCCTGTCTGGCGTAGTCCTGGTAATTCTTCTGGAAATACATCTGAAAACTGTGATACTACTGGAATATCTTTCAATTCTTTTCCTTTAGTGTTAGTGATTATGGAAATCAAATACACTAATGATCCTTTTTCTTACATAACTTGTTGTTTTCATCACAGAGATGAATTTTGTGGATCTAGAGGGTTTATCTCCTTTAATTGTGATATTTTCACCTTTTAGTGAATTTACTTGGATTGACTTTTGATCACATAGAATACTGGCTTTGTTGGCTATTAACCAGTCCATTCCTAATACAACATCAAATCTCGCAGCTCATCCACTGCTTCAATCTGGCTGATCATCGGTGGAACAACTCACCGGACCACATTTTCACAGCGACAGAACCTCTAGATGAAACCCTATGTCACTCCTTCTATTACGTCTGTTCATCCACACGGTTTATCTCGCCGAAATCGTCATCTAGGTCATGGCAAGTTCATGGCGTTACGGAAACCGATTTCAGATCCATTTCCGGTGCTTCTGTAAGTGCAAATAGTTGAACTCCTTCTTATCATCTTCCCTACCACCCACATTCATAGAATTCCATGTGAGTAGTTGTGTTTTCTCTGCAACTATTTCAAAAAAGCCCTTTTTTTCTTCTTAAAAATTCAATATTTTTTCAATTTAAGGGGGTTATTAAGGTTCTTGATTTAATATTCAGATACCCTTTTGGAAAAAGGACTCTTAGACATTTGGGTTTTGTGATTCTTAACATGGGTTTGGATCAAGTTTGCATCTTTTGTTGGAGTTCTAGGGTTTAGAGATTAAGCAAATATTGGTGATTGTTTGTTTTGAATTTGATTTTTTTCTTCAAGCATCCTCACATTCAGGTAAATCTGCAATTAATGTTCATACTATTTTTTTAACCTTTGAGATTCTTTATGTTATTCTGCATTTACAGTTTGAGTTTTTATTATCTTTGATGGTTTTTGTACCTTTGGTGTGTAAATAGGAGGAAAATTGTCTTCAGTGAAAGCAACTTTTATAAATTACTATTGACGGATTATCGGCGTTGGGTTATCAGACCGAGTGTATAACAACCCTCGAAAACACCCTACTTATACCACGTATGCACGTAACCAAACCCGTATAACTTCAATTTCATTAAAAATCAAATAAAATCCTGATTTTTGAGTTCTCGCGGGCCGCAACAGGGGAAAGGGATGTCTGTCGCGGGGAGCGACCCACCTTTGCTTGCCGGTCACCTGTGATGTCATGTGTCCCGTAACGTGGAGAGTCTAGGGTCCTTACCAGGCAACCCTAGCTGTAGCTAGGGTGCCCTCGCGGGGCGCGAGAGGATCAGGGGCAGGAGGTCGCGGGGCGCGAGAGAGGCACGAATTCACTATAAATTGAGCAGAGTTTTGTCTTTCAATTTCGTTAATCTCCTTCTTTCTCTCAGTCTATATTATAGCCAAAAGTAGCTCGATCTTATACCCCTAAAACACGAAGCTCTGCCCCGTTGTAAGTATTTTAACCCCGATCACTAATTCGTTACCCTACCGGATTGATCCAGGGCCCCGTAACGCATGTCGAGGCTCTGCCTGACTAAGTTCGTTAGGGTTCTGTCCTCGTGTTGTATGGCTAATGTGATTTAGCTTATCTTACTAACACGTGTGCATTGTATGTTTTTAATAGAAAATAATCAGGAAAATCAACAGGAAGTTGTAGAAATACATAAGTCTACAACGTGAGTCATTCTCTTTTTCTACCAAACTGTGTTACAAAATCTCAAATATTTTCAATTATACTTACAGTGATTGAGTCTTTGTATTCTACAATTACTGCCGGTATGTGGGGTATGTATACACTACTAATCAAGCGTTACTATTGGACAATGAGTTAGCCAATAGTAATATGACCACAGTCATGGAACTGCCAACATGACAAATACTGAATGAGTAATTGGTTAGATATAAACATTGTAATCGCTCTCAATACTGTAAAGTTATAAAAGCTTATTTTGATTAAACTGGGATGCACTCGCCAGTATTCTGATAAAATCTTTTTAAAACGCGTTTCAGGTAACTTAATGTGAAGCTATAAGAAGCCAGCTATGGAGCACTGAAGGCTTAAAGAAAGTGGCTAAAAAAGTTACCTAAATAAAAGTTTATGTTTTCAGCAACTAGGATTTATCCCTATAAATGTATTATGAATGAAACATGGATTTTATCCCTTTTGTTTATTATAAAAGTTTGGTGTTTTGAAACTCTGAAACTTATTTCCTAACTACGATCCTGATGTTCTCATTTCCGCTGCCAAATTAGTAAACACCGATACCACCAGCTGTTGTTCGCGGCTCCCGCTCCCGGGGTAGGGGTCGGGGTTGCGACAGAAGGTGGTATCAGAGCCACTGGTTTAAGCCATTTAGGTGTTCTTTTAATACCTAAATTTTAACCAATTGTTGTTAGGAAGTAACTTATATGTTATTCTGTGTACAAATACATATTATTATTTTATTGTTATTTTGACAATTTTCTAGTTTACAGTATGAGTGATCAGGGTACTTCTGACGCTTACCGTCAATTACCTCATTCTCCAATGAATGAAAGAACATCCCAGCCAACCCCAGGATACATCGCTGATTTTGAGGGTGTCTTTGTTTTCAAAGCCAAATCCGAATAACCTTTTCCCCCTTAGAAACGAGGGTGGTTTAGTAAGGCAACTTATGAAAGGAGGAAAAGAATGAGAAAACTCCAACAACGAAGAATAGCGAATAGAGAGAGAAATACCCAAAGCTAGGAAGCTAGACCCTTATGGGAGGAAGAATTGGATAGGTAACTAGCTGACTTTCATATGTTTGGAAATGTAGAGTTTGGAAATGTAGAAGGAGGAATTGATATCAACCAAGTAGCAAACCCACAACTTATACCGTTATTTCCTGACCAACCCATGGAACTAGAACAGAACTAGGAGAACCAGCTCCCAATCCCAGCCTTTGATCCAAATGAGATACCTAGAATTCCAGCACCAAATCCTTTAGACTATGACCCGTGGTGGGATGACAACCGGTCAATTATGGAAATATTAAATAATCCATATCCTTACGAAGAACCAATACCACGTTACTCTGAATCGGTGCCAGCCCCACTACCACCAATGAATCAAGAAAATGTAGAAGAACTTCGCCAGTATGGTGAAGAGTTAGTTGAAGTGGGAAATTGGGTTCGCAAAATAGGATAAAAACTCGTCTGGAAATATGACAAGTGTGAAATGCAGTACTAGAAATGCCAACACATTATTTATATATATATATATATATATATATATATATATATGAGAAGGATCCGTTAGGAACCACCCTTTATTGCAAGAACTAATGTGAACACAACCAAAAATACATAAAAATAGCTAAAAAACACAAAAAAAAATTAATATTTTAAATAAAAAAATCGCTACTTTTAGTAGCAAAAAGAAAATTAGTAGCAAAAAGTAGCGATTTTAATGTAAAAAATATAAAAAAAAATTTGTGTGTTTTTTAGGTTTTTTGGGGGTTTACTTTTTAGCATTTTATCTTGGGGGGGGGTATAACAACCCTCCTAACTAAAAAAAATTTTCGACACCCCTAATATATATCAAATGCGCTTATATATCTCACTATATACCCCGTATGTGAAAACCGAGCCTAAAAATACCCTATATAATTAAAAATAAAATAAAAAAAAGATTTTAACCTCGCTCGTGGGCCACGAACGTGTAGGCGGTAACCTACGCGGGCTGTGACAGCTCGGAGTCAGGGCGAGCCCCTGTGCCGCCACGTATCACCATTTGTGTTGAGCCTAATGGCGAGTCAGCCAAGCTAGGGCAGACCCTAGCTGGTCTCACGGGCCGCGAAGGCCCTGGAGGAGGTTTACGCGGGGCGCGACGGAAGGCGCAAAGTCACTATAAATTGAGGCCTTCAGTTTCAACTCGTTCATCTCTCGATGTTTCTCTCAAATTTCTACGTAGTATACATTATACTCAGGAAAAATACCCCCCCTAAATAACGAAGTTCTGCCTCGTTGTAAGTATCATAACCCCGCTTACGTATTAGATACGCTGCCCGATTGATCCAGGGTTCCGTAACGGCTGTCGTGGTTCTGCCCGACGTAGTCGTTGGAATGCCGTCTCGGGGAGGGTATTACTAATGTAAATATTGGGTTATTATACTAACGCGTGTGCATTTGTGTAATTTATAGATAATTACCAGGAAACCCTTAAAGAAAACCTAAGACAACAATGTGAGTAATCTCCTTTTTGTAAACTGTTTTTACAAAATCTTAAATATTTTACAATGTAATTAAGCAGTGATTGAGTCTTTGTAATTCTTCAATTACTGCCGGTATGTTGGGGTTTTGTATACAAAATGTGTAACACATTACCATTGGATAAAGAGTTAGCCAATGGGTAATATGACCCACCAGTCAGGATTGACAGTACTGAATGAGTAATTTTGTAGATGTAAACATTGTAATCGCTCTCAATACTGTTAAAAGATAAAAATCTTCTTGATTAAACTGGGATTCACTCACCAGTATTTCCCACTGACAAAATGTTTTTAAACGCGTTTCAGGTAACAACATGTGAAATCCAACTAGAAGCCAGCTGGACAGCACTGAAGGCTTGGAAAAGTGGCTATAAAAGTTAGCTAAATAAAGAAGATGTTTTATTTCAATAAAATAGGATTTACTCCTATAAATCAGTTTGTAATGAAAGCTTGGGTTTTATCCCAATACACTTATTTATATAAAATGTGGTGTTTTACTCTGATAAATTATTTCCTAACTACGGCCCTGATGAAATTTTCGCTGCCAAACTGATAAACACCGATACCACCGATACTGATTCTCACGGCCGCCCGTTCCTGGGATAGATATGGGCGGGGATTGCGGCAGAAGGTGGTATCAGAGCTAAGCCACTGATTCAGGCACAGAAGTGTTCCGCTGACACCAAGATATTATTCAAAATGTTAGGAAATAAATTATGGAAATACGTGCATATCTGCATTTTATTGTTGTGTGTTATTTGACTATTTGTTAGTTTCCAGTATGAGCGACCAAGGACCTTCCGAGGCCTACCTAGCTCACCTAGAAGCGAAGGCACCTCTTCACAGCCTGCCCTCTCAGGGTATTCAGCTAATAATGAAGATGGGATATTCGTGTTTAAGGCTCAGTCTGAAGAGCCATTCCCTCCTAAAAAGAGAGGATGGTTCAGTAGAGGAGTGCATGAACATAGGAAGAGGATGAAAAAGTTGTAACACCAGCGAGCTTTAGCAGTCGTTAAGAGAGAAACAGATGCCCACACGTAGGATATGCTCAATAGGAGTTTAGCAAATTTCCATATCCTAGCAACCACAGCTGCAGACTCTAACCTTGAGCAACTCATAGCACCCCAACCATTACCACTATTTCCCGCACAGCCAATGGAAATTGAAAACAATCCAGAAAATCAAATCCAAATGCCTGATTTCAACCCAAAAGAGATACCTAGGGTACCAGCAGACTACGACTCGTGGTTAGACGACCATAGGGATTACCAGCAACGCTACCCAATACCAGAAGACACACCTATGCCAAACTTAGCAGCTTACCCAGGTTTGGACCCTCTAGATCCCTACTATGATAGCGATCAGTACATCAGGGAAATTTTAGAGAATCCGTACCCATACCAGGAACCCATGCCCCAGTTCCCAAACCCAGTCCCAGCACCTGCACCCCCAATGAGTGCAGAAAATGTGCAAGAACTCCGAACCTTCGGAGAGGAAATTTTAGAAAGTAGCGAGAGGATGAGGCAGGTCGGAGAGCGACTCGTCTGGAAGTATGACGAGCGCAATATGGAGTTATGGATGAACCCATATCAATGATGATGGTGGTAGTAATGATAATAATAAATATATATATATATATATATATATAATATGCGTGTATGTTTGAAAAAAAATATCTAGATAATAGCTATGGATGCCTACTAGTATTGTAATTTTAAATTCCAGTTCTAGTTTGTATTAGATGCATAATATATAAGAAAGAGTAAGTCGAAATGTTCGACGAATTTGATCAATATGCGTATTATGTGATTGATTAAATATTATCTTGTGATATTAATACGTGGTAAATGTTTAAAATTCAGATGGACGAAGAAGTGAATCAAGAAAACCCGGAAAACCAGAATAACGATAATCAGAACAACAATAACAATGGAAACCAAGTGGATAACAGTGCCATCCAACACATAGTGGCACAAGGAATATATTATTCAAACAGTTAGGAAAGCTGATAATAAAAGTAACCGTGATAGTAAACGACCCACTGAACCAGAAAACAGTGTGAACAATGGACCTATACTTCAAGTGCCCATTCCCAAAAGAAGAAGAACCATGCCTTATGGTTGTTCTTATAAAGAATTCTGGTCTTGTAAACCAATGGAATTCTCGGGCAATGAAGGGGCCGTTGCAGCTCTACGCTGGATAGAAAAGACTGAGGTTGTCTTAAAAATAAGCAAATGTGCGGAAGAGGATAAGATAATGTTTGCTTCCAATATGTTTAAGAACTCAGCCTTAGAATGGTGGAACACTATCCTCCAGTCTAGGGGAAGTGACAGAATTTACAATATGGTATGGGAGGAATTTAAGAATATGGTGGAAAGGAAAATTATGCCCTCCCAATGGAAAAGAACAGATAGCAAATAAATTCCTAAACCTTAGAATGACTGGAGTAGATAGTAAGGGATACACTACATTATTCTTTGAATATGCTAGAATAGTACCAACCCTTGCATCACCTGAACCAGTATTAATCTCCTGTTACATCTGGGGCTTGATCAGTGAGATTAGGCATGTAGTCAAGGCAGCTAGACCTCAAACTATAGAAGAAGCTATAGAAGTAGCAAACACCTTGACTGATGAATTAGTACGTACACGAGAAGAGGACCAGAGGAGAAACATAGCTCAAAGGCTTACCCAAGAATTTCGCTCTGAAAATTCCAACCGTGGGAAAAATATAGGTTCTACCTCTGCACCTTATTGCAAGTATTGCAAAAGGAAGCATTCTTGAAGATGCTCCATATATTGCAACTTCTGCAAAATATCTGGACACAAGGAAGAAGACTGCATGAGGAAACCTAACAACAGGATATGTTACAACTGTGGAGAAGAAGGTCACATCAAGCCAAACTGTCCGAAACTAGCTCCAGCTACGAACACCAAGAATACTAAAAATGCTAGAGCATTTGTTCTGACTACAGAAGAAGCCAAGATGATTCCGGATGTGATAGTCGGTACGTTTTTAGTTAATGATGTTTTTGCTAAAGTATTATTTGACTCTGGTGCGAACCAAAGTTTTATTAATACTTCATTTTGCAAACTTCTTAATAAATCATTAACTAAACTCCCACAAGAATGTCTAGTAGAGACAGCAAATGGAGAAACCATTAAGATTTCTGAAATCTTGTAGGGAGCAAGAATAGAACTTTTAAATCAAAAGTTTATTACAAACCTTTATCCAATGAACCTGGTAGGATTTGATGTTGTATTAGGAATGGATTGGTTAGTAACCAATAAAGCCAGTATTTTATGTGATCAAAAGTCAATTCAAGTAAATTCACCAAAGGGTGAAAAGATCACAATTAAAGGGAAAAACCGTCTAGATCCACAAAATTCATCTCTGTGATGAAAGCAGCAAATTATGTTAGAAAAGGATCGTTAGTGTATTTAATTTCCATAATCACTAACACTGAAGAAAAAGAACTAAAAGATATTCGAGTCGTATCTCAGTTTCCAGATGTATTTCCAGAAGAATTACCAGGACTACCGCCAGATAGAGAAGTTGAATTCGGGATTCATCTACTACCAGGAACAGCACCAATTGCCAAAGCACCTTGACGTTTGGCACCCGCAGAAATGCAAGAATTGAAGAAACAATTAGATGAACTGTTGGAGAAGGGATTCATACAACCAAGTTCATCGCCATGGGGAGCGCCGATTTTATTCGTTAAAAAGAAAGACGGTTCAATGCGTATGTGCATTGACTACTGCGAATTGAACAAAGTTTTGATTAAAAATCGGTATCCATTACCAAGAATCGATGATCTGTTTGATCAATTGCAAGGAGCTCGATTTTTATCTAAAATCGATTTACGGTCAGGATATCATCAATTAAAGGTACAGGAAGAGGACATTCCTTAGACCGCATTTAGAACAAGGTACGGCCATTATGAATTTACTGTCATGCCATTTGGTTTAACCAATGCCCCAGCTGCATTCATGGACATGATGAACCAAATATGTAAGCCATATTTGGATAAATTCATAATTGTCTTTATAGATGATATTCTCATTTACTCTAAGAGCAAAGAGGAACATGCAAAGCATTTACACGTACTTCTAAGTCTATTAAGAAACGAAAAGCTTTACGCAAAGTTTTCAAAGTGTGATTTTTGGTTAGAACAGGTACAGTTTCTTGTGCATTTAGTTAATCATGAAGGAATTCATGTGGATCCCACCAAGATTGAGGCGATTACCAAATGGAAAACCCCTGAGTCACCAACCGAGGTTAGAAGTTTCTTAGGATTGGCCGGTTATTATAGAAGATTTATTCAAGATTTTTCTAGAATAGCCATTCCTTTAACTAAGTTAACCTGTAAATCCATTAAGTTTGAATGGGTACCAAAACAGGAAGAAGCCTTTAGAATTCTTAAGCAAAGATTAACCAACGCACCCATACTAGCGTTACCAGAAGGAACTGAAGACTTTGTAGTCTATTGTGACGCTTCTAAGTTAGGTTATGGATGTGTGTTGATGCAACGCCAAAAGGTTATAGCTTACGCATCTAGACAACTTAAGAATCATGAGGAGAATTATTCAACCCATGATTTGGAATTAGGAGCCAAAATTTTTTCCTGGAAAATTTAGAGACATTACCTTTACGGGGTAAGTTTACCATTTTCACATATCATAAAAGTTTAAGGTATGTTTTCGGGCAAAAGGAATTGAATATGAGGCAAAGACGCTGGATGGAAATTCTTAGTGCTTATGATTGTAATATCCAGTATCATGCAGGAAAGGCTAATGTAGTAGCCGATGCTTTAAGTCGAAAGTATTACGAAAAGCCAAAAAGAGTACGTTCTCTTAAATTAAATCTACAAGTTGATTTAAATGAGCAGATTTGAAAAGCACAAGAATTAGTAATCAAGGATGATACTGAGAAATTAAAAGGAATGATTAAGGAATTAGAACAAGGAACAGATGGAATTTGGAGATTCCATGAAAAAAATGTGGATACCTAAATTAGGAAACCTATGCCACCGTATATTAGAAGAAGCCCATAAATCTAAGTATACGATGCATCCTGGAAGTGATAAGATGTATCAGGATTTAAGAAAGAATTTTTGGTAGATAGGAATGAAAAAGGATATAGCAGCTTATGTTTCTAAATGTTTAACCTGTTCACAAGTCAAAGCTGAACACCAGAAACCCTCAGGTTTGTTGCAGCAATTAGAAATGCCAGTTTAGAAATGGGAACTGATAACAATGTATTTTGGTACCAAGTTACCCAAAACAGGAAAAGGTAATGATACAATCTGGGTGATTGTAGATAGGTTAACTAAGTCAGCTCATTTCCTACCAATGAAGGAAACTTTCAGTATGGAACAGTTAGCCAAATTATATGTAAATGAAATAGTTTCATTACATGGAAATCCTTTATCAATTGTTTCTGATAGAGATAGCCTTTTTACCTCTCATTTTTGGACAAGTTTCCAAAAAGCCATGGGAACCAAGTTGAATCTAAGCATAGCGTATCATCCTCAAACGGACGAACAAAGCGAAAGGACAATTCAGACAATAGAGGACATGTTTAGAGCTTGTGTAATTGATTTCGGAGGTAATTGGGATGACCACTTACCATTAATAGAATTTTCTTATAATAACAGTTATCACACAAGTATCAATGCTGCACCATTTGAAGCACTTTATGGACGAAAGTGCCGAACCCCAGTCTGTTGGGCAGAAATTGGAGAAAGACAACTATCCGGACCTGAGATAGTACAAGAAACAACCGACAAAATCATTCAAGTCAAGGAACGACTGAAAGCAGCATGTGATCGACAGATGCTGATAACAGACGAAAGCCGTTGGAATATCAGATAGGAGATAAAGTGTTACTGAAAGTCTCTCCTTGGAAAGGAGTGGTAAGATTCATCAAAAGAGGGAATTTAAGCCCCATGTATATTGGACCTTTTGAGATCATTAGAAGAAAAGGACCTGTAGCCTATCAGCTACAACTGCCAGAGGAAATGGCAAGAATACATGATGTATTTCATGTATGCAATCTCAATAAATGCTTAGCTGATGAATCATTGATAGTGCCTCTTAAGGGTATAGAGGTAAATGGGCAGTTAAAGTTTGTAGAAAGGCCTCTACAGATTGAAGACAGGAAAGTCAAGAACCTCAAACACAAGAGATTAGTTCTGGTCAAAGTAAAATAGGACTCTAAAAGAGGACCAGAGTACACATGGGAGCTTGAATCAGAAATGCAAAAGAAATATCCACACCTATCCCAGTAAATCTCGAGGACGAGCTCTAAAACAAGGTGGGGAGGATATAACAACCCTCCTAACTAAAAAATTTTTCGACACCCCTAATATATTTCAGATGCCCTTATATGTCTCAATATATACCCCGTATGTGAATACCGAGCCTAAAAATACCCTATATAATTAAAAAATAAAATAAAAACAAGATTTTAACCTCGCTCACGGGCCGCGAACGTGTAGGCGGTAACCTACGCGGGCTGCGACAGCTCGGAGTCAGGGCGAGCCCCTGTGCCGCCACGTACCACCATTTGTGTCGAGCCTAGTGGCGAGTCAGCCAAGCTAGGGCAGACCCTAGCTGGTCTCGCGGGCCGCGAAGGCCCTGGAGGAGGTTTACGCGGGGCGCGACGGAAGGCGAAAAGTCACTATAAATTGAGGCCTTCAGCTTCAGTTTCAACTCGTGCATCTCTCGATCTTTCTCTCAAATTTCTACGTAGTAGACATTATACTCAGGCAAAATAACCCCTAAATAACGAAGTTCTGCCTCGTTGTAAGTATCATAACCCCGGTTATGTATTAGATACGTTGCCCGATTGATCCAGGGTTCCGTAACGGCTGTCGTGGTTCTGCCCGACGTAATCGTTGGAATGCCGTCTCGGGGAGAGTATTACTAATGTAAATATTGGGTTATTATACTAACGCATGTGCATTTGTGTAATTTATAGATAATTTCCAGGAAACCCTTAAAGAAAACCTAAGACAGCAATGTGGGTAATCTCCTTTTTGTAAACGGTTTTTACAAAATCTTAAATACTTTACAATGTAATTAAGCAGTGATTGAGTCTTTGTAATTCTTCAATTACTGCCGGTATGTTGGGGTTTTGTATACAAAATGTGGAACACGTTACCATTGGATAAAGAGTTAGCCAATGGGTAATATGACCCACCAGTCAGGATTGACAGTACTGAATGAGTAATTGTGTAGATGTAAACATTGTAATCGCTCTCAATACTGTTAAAAGACAAAACTCTTCTTGATTAAACTGGGATTTACTCACCAGTATTTCCCACTGACAAAATGTTTTTAAACGCGTTTCAGGTAACAAAATGTGAAAGGCAACTAGAAGCCAGCTGGACAGCACTGAAGGCTTGGAAAAGTGGCTATAAAAGTTACCTAAATAAAGAAGATGTTTTATTTCAATAAAATAGGATTTACTCCTATAAATCAGTTTGTAATGAAAGCTTATGTTTTATCCCAATACACTTATTTATATAAAATGTGGTGTTTTACTCTGATAAATTATTTCCTAACTACGGTCCTGATGAAATTTCTGCTGCCAAATTGATAAACACCGATACCACCGATACTGATTCTCGCGGCCGCCCGTTCCAGGGATAGATAGGGGGCGGGGGTTGCGACAGGGGGGGAGTGGGTTAGGTTTTTGCGGGGTGGGGGAGGGGGGTTTAGGTGTCACACCCCGATTTCCACATGTCACCGGTGGGGAGTATCGTGACGTGGTTGGCAACATAATAGTCAAACAACACAATATTTAATATGCACAGCGGAAGCAAATTGTAAGATATAAATCAACCGAATTTAATATTGTAATATCAAATGTCACAATATCCGGAAGTTTATCCACAGACGGATCGAAAATAAAAATAGAAACAATAGTTCAACAGACTTTAGGCGTCTTAAGTTTGCGAGACTTCTATTGATGCTAAGGAGAAATCCCAGCCAATTACGCTTAGTACCTGCATTTAATCTTTTTGGGAAAATACGTCAGTTTACACTGGTAAATACAATCAACTGACTCATTTTGGAAAATGATTGAAAATTGGTTTGGATGCATGTGGCATAAACATTTTATTTAACTTGGGAGAATTATTTAAATATATAATCTTGTGAACGAATTACATGTTCCTTGTGCGTTCAGTAGCCCAGATCAAGTCCGGGTTAAAGATCAATAGACACACCACATTATTCTTTTGTGCACTGACGGGTGTACGCCTACACCCCGCGCTTAAGTCGTGGCCATTTCGTAAAATGATGCCAAGGATGTCCAGGACATGGTCATTAACCCCCCAAAGGCTTTAAGTAACAAGACTGTTTAAACGAGCCGATCAAATTATTCAATTAACCACCCAACGATGGAAGATTTGATGCCCGATCAAGCGGTATTCTATATACCGTAACCCAAGCCCGTATAGGGAAAATAAGTTAAAAATATTTACCTGAGCAAAGTATAATTCACAATAAGCAAATTGCATGTAGCTTTTACTACTACTCCTAATCTGGAACGAAGGTTTATAATAACCTATTAGAATCCTAACGGGTCTTTAATTAAGCTTAAGCTTAGACCGGTTAGTTTCAAAGATACGGTTCGTACGCACGATTAAGCGAAGACCGGATAGAATGTGATTTAGACCCGACAGGTTCAGAGACTTGTTTAATATGGGAATTTCATACACATTCTGGATTTTGAGATAAAATCGATAAGGTTTGACCCGTTTCGGCTAATTTATGTAAACTAGTTACATAAACCGAACCGAACGCGTAATAAGCGTAACGGGTAATAATGAGAGCCATTTATAGGTTTCCTAAGTTAATATGCTCCAAATATGTTGTGACATCAGTAAGATATCATTTATTATTCCCGAAATGAATTTAAACACAAACTATGCCCCGTAGGGGTAGTTTTGTCATTTATAAGGTGATAAAAGAGTTTAAGTATTATTCTGAGTTACAGGTCTGATGTAATCAGCAAAGATAATCAATTTTCTAAGTTATATCAGTAGGGTATTGTATATATATGAAATTTATCAATTATAACCAAACTAAGCACCGTATGGGCATTTTGGTAATTTCACATAAGCCGTAAAGCTCAAAACTGAAGTCTGAGTTAAACAACTTTTGCTTATTGTTAAAATATTATAATTTGCCTCAAATATCAGTAGGTATCACCCTTGGTATGTTTAAAATAGTTTTAGTACATACTATGCGTTAGAAACGCTTAATAAGGCGATTAGAGGCCATTTCCGGGTTTGATACATAAAGCTGATATTTTTTACTATTCCAGAAGGCTTAAAATAATTGATTTATCATTTAAGATCAGTAGCAAAAGGTTTGGAGTCGTTTAGATAAGTAAAACTCATTTTATGGCCCGTAAGGGCAAAACCGACAATTACCGGATTAAGCCTACGACTATGAGTTATGCTCAGCCTAAAATCAATAAAAAAAATTCAAAAATCCCAAAATAATATATTACATCAGTGGGTAATAAGTTCGATACCAAAAAGTAGGTTTAAATAGGCTATACGCTAATTACGCCGTTTAATCGCTAAAGAAGCTTCTAATTACGCTAATGAGCATAACTCTCAATCTACACCTCAAACTGATGTCAAAATTTGTATGCAAGTTTGAATATCTGTAACTAAGGTTTCTATTCTTTTACATTTTCAAAAATCACGTTTTAAGGTGAAAAGGGCATAATGGTCAACATATGGGCAATTAACGGAATCATGCGTATTAATCGGTTAACTAATGAACCATGGTGTATAATCACAGAGGGTTATACTAGCATGTAACCTGGTCCAAATGAATCTCTTAGGTATTTCTAAAACATACCATAACGGGTCAGAACTGAAAGTCAAAGCGAAAGTCAAACTATGCGACTTTCGGTCCCGAACCGGGTCTCTACTGAAAATTGTCGGGTTGAACATGTTTAGACATGTTCTTACACTTATTACCAGGTTATATTAATGATCAAACAGGTTGTATATGTTCTACATTGCTAATTATGCATAAGTTAGAATTTAAGTATCCTGTTGACTTTTTCTTAACAAGTTTGACCCGACATTTGGCCTAGTTAGAGTGGGAATCAGGGAGAACCCTTTTGAGGGTTTATTACCCACATAATTACATACTTAAAGGTACTTTTAATTCGAGATTTGACTGAGCCATTATTAATTAATCTCGAAGTCAAACTGTAATTACGATGGTTTGACTTTTAGCTAAATAACTAAGCTAAACTTAACTAAGGAAGGATTAGCAAACTTACTGAAGTCCTATGAACGATTTGTGATCACTTGAGAGGGGTCTTGAGCTCCAAAAATGATCAGGAAGTGCAAGAGAAGATGTGAAGAACTTGTTGCAGACTAAGGGCTTTATATAGTGATTTAATCACCATAAGAAGTTGACACACAAGTCTACATCTGACCACAACTGATTAACAAGTGTCCCTAGTGTTCTAGAGGTTGCCTAGGGGTCGCACATGAAGTGAAACATCTGTTTTGGGTCGATTATGCGCGTTTACAGGCTGCTGTCCAAACTTTCTGTTACTGTGTGTCTGACGCCGAGATTTACTGAGATTTCTTTTAAGGGGGTGAGGATGTAACACCTCGAAAATTCGAGGTGTTACATCCTCACCCCCTTAAAAGAAATCTCGACCCCGAGATTTACTGAAATAAATAAGGGTACTTTTCTTTTATCGTGGACTCAACCTCCCACGTATATTCGGGTCCTCTACGGGCATTCCATTTGACCTTTACAATAGGCACATGCTTCCTTTGAAGCTTCTTAACCTGTCGATCTTCAATCGACAATGGTTTTTCCACAAATTTTAAGCTCTCATCTATATGCACATCTGTATGTGGTATTACCAGTGATTCGTCAGCGAAACACTTTTTCAGATTGCAGGTGTGGAACACGTTGTGAATTCCACTGAGCTCTTCAGGTAAGTTTCACTTATAGGCAACTGATCCGACACGTTCGATAACCTCGAAAGGTCCTATGTATCTCGGGCTTAGCTTGCCTTTCTTACCAAATCGCATCACTCCCTTCCAGGGTGATACTTTAAGCAACACCTTGTCACCTACTTCGAAGTGAAAAGATTTACGCTTTGGATCTGCGTAGCTCTTCTGCCTATCATTACGTGATAATGTGTTTCGACTTATTGGCGAAACCTATCCTTAAATCATCAGTGTGGGTCGCATTGCGAACTCCACTAAGCTCCTTATATAGGTTTTAGCTTATAGGCGATTGACCTTTGTCGCATTCGATTTCCCGAATGTTCCTATATATCCAGGGCTTAACTTACCCGGAGAAATTGGAATTTAGCACACCCTTCTTAGAGCGATACTTTCGATTGAACCTTACTCCTTATTAAGGACTTAAGAAGGTTGCGACTTTTATCAATTCTTAATTTTTTCTGCCGATTACTGGCAACTTTAAGATAATTATAATTTCGAATGATCTTCTTTGCTGTTTCCAATGCAACTTTCAGATCTTGATAATTGGACTTACCAATTCTCTATCTAATAATAGATGTTTAACATTCCATCTATGCAAGGTCTCCAAAGGAGTTGCCTTAATACTTACATGTCAATTATTATAGAAAATCTTATCTTAAGGTGGGATGGTTATCCCAACCATTGCTTAAAACTAATCGTAAGGAGTAGCTAATCCTTATAGTTAGTTGAATAACTCAACGATCCTGGGTAGTTGATGGCGATTCTTAATCGTTGTTAAAATAGGGTTGCGGTAATGAGTGCATAAGCAAAATGAACCGTCTTTCTTATCTAACAATATCAAACTCTCGGAATATCGAGTTAGGCTATATGAACCCTCTATTTTAAAACTTAGTTAAATCAGGGTTTCGATTCTTCCAATGATGGTACTAGCCGTCTTGGAGATTTCATAATAATAATGCCTTAAATGGGATATAAATCTAAATTCTACCTGCCTCTCAGGGGTAAACAGGGTAATCTTAGGAGAAGATAATCAAGATACAAGGAGGTTACAGAGATTTCCATATCTCAGACTCCAGTTCACCCATCATTGCTTGTGTCAAGTAAGTGACGCCTTTATGTTACTAGTCCACGAATTCCTTAATCGGAAACATTTACTGGGACAATTCCATTCTGGATATCTCCTTTGAATACCATTAGTTGACTTTGGTACCATATGACCTCTCGGAATATCTTTGTGGTCCCATGTATTAAACCTCCATACTGATCAGGCATGGAAGCAATCTATGGAACTTAGTAAGATACACCAATCCTCATATGGCGCTTTTATCATACTATCTGGGATTCGGAATCGATAGAGATTAAAGAGATATCAACTATATATGCTGACGCACTTCCTCTTAGAGAGAGGACATTTCGAGAACTCTATGACGGAAGGTTTCTGATAGGAACAAAAGAAATGATTCTTCCGATTTCGTCTGTAACTTTTACCTTACACTTAATATCTGGGGTTTTTACGGGAAAATTTCTAAAAGTTTGCTAAGCTTAAGATCTTATGAGAGACTTAGCAGCATCTTAACCCAACGTATCTCCTTGAGTGGTCAAAGGCTCACCATAAGGAGTTTTGATAACTACTTGCTTCTTATGATCCGCAATATGGGCTTGGCTACCAGACGACCAACCCATTCTTATCACTATATCGAGTCCTTTATTATATAAATGAAAACGAGGACAGCAGAAAAGAATGATTCCTAATGGATATAAAACATCCATATAATATTGCTGAAGCAGTCTCTGAGGTACCATCGGTCAATTTTACTTTACATTTAGCGCTTAGAGTTTTAGCAGGCAGATTTAATGACTTACAAAATTTATTGTCTTCGGAAGACTTATCTGAACCTGAATCAATTAAAACTCTAGCATGAGCGTTATTGATATTGTCATCCTGAATAGCCTCCTGAGCGCCCATTTGAGAGCTTCCAGCTTCGGTCTTCTTAGCTTCCTCAAGCTTTTTAGCGTATTTAGGGCAGTTGGTCTTAATATGCCCTTTTTCATTGCAACCATAGCAGGTTGCGTCTCCCAATCTCATGCAATCCAAGGTCTTATGCTCCTTGGACTTGCAGATTCCATAGTATAGAGGCTGAGATTCATATCTGCAATTCCCGAGGTGGTATTTCCTACAGGTTTTGCATCTGGTTTTTTCACTGGTCTGCTGTTTGTCCTACAAATCCTTCCCAGACTTAGTTGCTCCTTCCTTGGCAGCATTAGGGCAATTAGTACTGATGTGGCCCTTTTCGCCGCAGCTGAAACAGTTTGCATTCTTTATGTCCCTACATTCGTGGGACTGGTGGCCGGCTCTTTTACAGATGCCACATTGCTTTATCTTTTGATTTGATCGACACTGTCCCCAGTGTCTTCTTTTGCAGGTTTTACATTTGGGTTTTGCCTCCTTTGGTTTGGACTGGTTATAGCTTGAACCGGTCTTACCCTTTTTGTAACTCCTACTTGGGGTTTTATTGTACTTTCGCTTATGATCCTTCAACACACGGTCCACAGCGTTGTTTACGGCTGTATTTATCATAGCCTGAAATTCGGTGCTTGTTAAGTTCAGTCTTGCATCATCATTCTGATCAACTGGATGATTGTGAGCTTCAGAGGAGTCAGTCATGGTGAAGCTTTGAAGGCTACTAACCAAGTAGAAACAATTTGTTTAATCATATAGCGAATTGTCGAATTTGATGAATAGATAGCCATGGTGCAATTAAACCATATAGGCCAATAGATAGTATTTAATTTATTTGATCATGTTTTGCCTAAGTTTTTAAATAAACCATCTTTGGCGTTTAAGCGGAATATAATCCTTCATATTTATTAGACAGGGGACATAAGTCACGACTGCCAATGTCATACTGACATCTTTTATATATAGCACAAGGGCTTGTTCCAAAGGACTTATGATGGCTCAAAGGCCTTGCCACTAGGGAAATTTTAAAACATAGTCGATGATTCCTTTGGATCGGAAAATTTCATAGTTCATTGTCTTGACAAGAAGTTATGAAATAAAACTATCTTTTTCATGTATTCATCTTTTACCCGTAGGTATACATCCCTTGGATGTTTTGATGTATTCATCAAGTTCAACGTTTATTAGTCATGATTCCTTTTGATCATTTATGCTAAAATAAGGGGTTTGGAAAAATTTCCTAATGTAAAGGTGACAAGTGCGATTCTATCGCATCACTGTTGCCAGGAGTGTCATCATATTTATAATGTTACAAGGATTTGAATCCTTTGAATAGGTTCTACCATCTTGGCCTCGTCTGGAATGACATATAGGCTAGGTCGTACCTTTAAGATTCTTTTTAATATTTATACTGGCAGGAAAAGAAGGTTATTTATTTTATTCAGGATTTTTATCATAAATCCTAATTTATAAGTTAATAATAGCACAATGGCCTAGTCGCGTAGACAAGTTTAATTTATAAGCCATGATTTCAGAGAATCGCGGCATTAAGGTTTGACTCAAAGTTCATTACCTTTTCCTGACAGGGAGCTGTAGGCTACCACTGTCTTTAGTCTCAGAGGACATCAACTATAGCCCGTAGGCACTTCCCTTCTCAGGGATGTTTATTACGGAATTGCCCCTTAGGGAAATTCATTAACCATGGTAAACAGAGACCATATTTGGTTAATTTATTTATCATATATGTTTAGGATTTCTATTATAATTTATCCTAATTATAAACAATAGCAATATATATATTAGCACATAAGGCCTAGTCACAAGGACAATTTTTTTTTTTAAATCATAAGCCAGGATTTCAGAGAATCGAGGCATGAAGGTTTAAACATAGTCCATTACCTTTTTCTGACAGGGAGTCATAGCTACCACTGTCTTTTGGCTCATATGGAAATGAGCAAGGCCCGTATGCACCATATTACCACGTATGGTCTAAATATGATCATCTTAATTGATGATTTAAACCCATGATTCAGAGATCATTAAATTGGGTGAGGAATCTTTTGAAGAATCCTATATAAAAATGACGTGTATGATTTTAATGAATCACGTCCGCCAGGAGCGTTAACACGTTTTCAGATGTTAACAGGGATTCGAATCTTTTAGACAGGTCTTACTATCTTGGCCAGGTCTTTATAATGACACTCAGGCTAGGTTTCACTCTTAAGATTCTTTTAATATTTAACGCAGAGCAAACCTAAATTGAAATGTTAACGAGGATCTGAATCTAATTGTGGAACTACCGTCTTGGCCTTGTCTTAATGTGACACATGGCTAGGTCTTGTCCTTTTTAGATTTTGCCATTTTATTATAATGGTAGATCTTATAATATAGGAATGATATTTCAAATATAATCGTTCCTTTAAAATTTATACAAGTATATGGTTGCCCTAAACTGGACTTCTACTGAAAATGACTCGCCCATGCAAGGGCTAATCAGAAAAATAACAAAGGAACCAAATAAGGGCAAAATAAAACGAATTTGAATTTGTCCTATGTTCTCGTCTAGACTCAAGAACGTGCAACTGTGTAACTGAGATTAAACACAAAAGGCTAGTGTTTAATTCACTCAGTGTTGGCTCTGATACCAACCTGTCACACCCCGATTACCACGTGTCACCGGTGTGGGGAGTATCGTGACGTGGTTGGCAACATAATAGTCAAACAACACAATATTTAATATGCACAGTGGAAGCAAATTGTAAGATATAAATTGTAACACCTCGAAAATTTCGGGTTCAATAATAAAACGACACGTGTCATGTAAGACAAAACGCGTTGTAAACCCGGGTTTAATAAAAATGTTTGACAGGATTTAAAAGTGTCGCCATGTTAACTTTTGCACCTCTGAACGACCTCGTAGAAAAATCCCAAGACTCAAACATATTAAAAACATTTAGTATATGTTCAAGTTCAGTGAATTATAACATTGAATGATTCATGAATTGATATGGTGGACTCCTACGAAGAAAAAGCACGGTAACCCTTTTGTTTCGGGTCTTGTTTATGTATTCAAATGAAACAATACATAATAGTAGGGTTTAGAATTGTTCTAGCACATTTTTAGAGGCCCCTTATTGATAAAACATGGCCCTAAATCGATTGCACATCACTTGCCCTTTCAAGTGCATGAAAGAACAACAAATCAGCCCCTGATGATGGCCTGCGCACCGTAGCCAAAAAGGCCCTACGATGCGCAGGGGGTGCCCAGCAACCTGAAAACAGACAGCAGCCTGTTTTGTGCAATTGTGACCCATTTGGCCGGTTTTTCTCACAAGTGGACAACCCTTAGACTTCCCTAGGCACTAGTAACAAGTGTTAATCAGTTGTGGATGGATGTTAGACCTTGTTGTCAACACTTTGGGGTGTTTGAACTTACTATATAAAGGCCTTCAAGTTCCAAACATTCCTCACAACTTCTCCTGCACTCTTGGATCATTTCTGGAGCTCAAGCTTGCTTCCAAGTGATCATATCTCGTGCATAGGACTTCAGTAAGTGTTCTAATCTTTCTCTAATTGCTTTTAGCTTAGTTAATTAGCTAAAAGTCAAACCGTCGTAATTACGGTTTGACTTCGAGATTAGTCTCTAATGGCTCAGTCATATCTCGAATTAAAAGTAGTTATAGGTTGGTATTTATGTGGGTAATAAAACCTCAAAAGGGTTTCCCCTGATCACCATCCTAACCAGGTCAAATGTCGGGTCAAACCTTTAATTAAAAAGTCAACATAATGCTTAAAATGTCATTTATGCATAATTAGCTATCTAGAACATATATAACCTGTTTGAACATTGTTATAACTTAGTAATAAGTGTAAGAACATGTCCAAACATGTTCAACCCGACTATTTCCTGTTTAGACCCGGTTCGGAACCGAAAGTCGCAAAGCTTTGACTTTTGCTTTGACTTCAGATCTGACCCGTTTAGGTATGTTTTAGAAATACCTTAGAGCTTCATTTGGACCAGGTTACATGCTAGTATAACCCTCTGTGATTATACACCTCGGTTCATTAGTTATCCGATTAATACGCATGATTCCGTTAATTGCCCATATGTTGACCATTATGCCCTTATTATCTTAAAACGAGATTTATGAAAATGTAAAAGTGTAGAAACCTTAGTTACTGATATATAAACTTGTATGCAAAGTTTGACATCAGTTTGACTTGTAGATTAAGAGTTATGCTCAATATCGCAAAATTAATGCTTTATGTTAATAAAACGGCGTAATTAGCGTATAGCCTAGTTAAGCCGACTTTTTTGTATCAAACTTAATACCCACTGATGTAATATATTATTTTGGGATTTTTAAAGATTTTTAATTAATTTTAGGCTGAGCATAACTAGTAGTCGTAGGCTTAATCCGGTAATTGTCGGTTTTGCCCGTACGGGCCATAAAATGAGTTTTACTTATCTAAACAACTCCAAAACTTTTGCTACTGATCACATATGATTAATAAATTATTTTAAGCCTTCTGGAAATATAAAAATATCAGATTTAAGTATCGAACCCGGAAATGGCCTTTAATCGCCATAATTAGCGTTTTTAACGCATAGTATGTCTTAAAATCATATTGGACATACCCGGGTTGATACCTACTGATATATGAGGCAAATTAGGATATTTTAACAGTAAGCAAAGGTTGATTAACTCAGACTTCGTTTTTGAGCTTTTCGGCTTATGTGAAATTACCAAAATACCCCTACGGGGCATAGTTTGGTTAAAGATGATAAATTTCACATATATGCTTTAGCCTACTGTTATAACTCATCAAATTAAGTATGTTTGCTGTTTACATCAGACCTGTAACTCAGTTAAACATTTAAACTCTTTTACAACCTTTAAAATGACCAAACTACCCCTACGGGGCATAGTTTGTGTTTAAATTCGTTTCGGGCATAATGAAAGACATCTTACTGATGTCACAACATATTTGAGGCATAATTAACTTAGGAAAACCTGTAGATGGCTCAAATGAATACCCGTCACGCTTATTACGCGTACGGTTCGGTTTATGTAACAAGTTTACATAAATTAGCCGAATTGGGTCAAACCCTATCGGTTTTATCTCAAAGTCCAGAACGTGTATGAAATACCCATAAAAGACAAGTCTCTGAACATGTCGGGTTTAAATCACATTCTATTCCGGTCTTCGCTTAATCATGCGTTTGAACCGTATATTTCCTTAAGACTAACCGGTCTAAGCTTAGGCTTAATTAAAGACCCGTTAGCATTCTAATTAATTATTTATACCATCATTCCAGACTAGAGCATTTCCGGTAAATTGTACCTACGCTTACTTAAGTGACTACGGCTGAGTTATTAGATTCTTTCTATTTAAGACAGGAGCTAGCTCAGGTAAATACTCTTAACTTATTTTCCCTATACGGGCTTGGAATACGGTATAATGATACCGCTTGGTCGGGTATTGAATGTTTAATCGGATTGTGATTAAATTATTGAGGTAACCCGGTTTAATCTGTATTGTTTGAAATAAAAGCCTTTAGGGGTTAATGACCATGCCCTGGATATCCTTGACATCATTGTATTATAAAATGGCCACGTCTTAGGTACGGGGTGTAGGCATACACCTGACAGTTACTAAGTAATAACGGTATCTCACTCTCTTGTGGGCCTATACTTGTGGCGTGTCTGTTAATCTTGACTCGGTTTCTACATCGGGCCCTGAACGTACAACGAACATGTAAATCTGTATACAAGGTTATAAATATAATTGTTCCAAGTATAAAAGATTAATTTTGCCTCTGTGCATTTTAATCAAATTATAAATGATATTTTGTGCCACGTACATTCAAACCAATTTTCTTAAACTCTTTTCAAATGAGTCGGTTGAGTGTATTTACCAGTGAAAACTGACGTATTTTCCAAAAAGGTTAAGTGACAGGTACTGAACGTAATTGGCTGGAAGCTCAGGGCGCTAATAAGGAATCTTGAAAGTCCTAGGCGTCTAAAGTCTGTTGAACAAGTGATATGTTTTAAGATCCGCCTGTGGATCCTTTACCTTCCGTTGTAATACTGGATATTACCTTATATTCGGAATGTAATAATATTTATCTTTTGCTTCTGCTGTGCATTTATATAATTGTGTTGTTTGACTATTATGTTGCCAACCACGTCACGATACTCCCCCACTGGGCCCACCGGTGACACGTGGAAAGTCGGGGTGTGACAGGTTGGTATCAGAGCCAACACTGAGTGAATTAAACACTAGCCTTTTGTGTTTAATCTCAGTTACACAATTGCACATATCTAAACTTCTGAGTCTAGACTTAACATAGGATTATTCTCAAATCCTAATATGGAAACTTTGCTTCCAAATTTTTATTGGATACGTCGCCAAGCGAAGAAGCTGTAATAAAAATTCTCCACGTCTGGAGCCTCGAAATGCTGAGCTTCGTACCGCGACCAGGATGAGACGTTCAACGCAGGGAGAAAGCATTCAGGAATTGAATGAAGGAGAAACTCCTTTGCTGAAGATCGTTTCCTTATTATTCCTTATAAGGACATAAATATCATTCAGTCCCTCCGAGGACGACATTATTCTTTTGAAGTCCCATTTAGGGCAACCCTATGCTTGTTTAAATTTTAAAGGAACGATTAAGTTTAAAATATCATTCCTATATTATAAGATCTACCATTATAATAAAATGGAAAATCTAAAAAGGACAAGACCTAGCCTCGGGTCATATTAAGACCGGCCAAGATGGCAGTTCCTCAATATAGATTCAGATCCCTATTAACAGTTCAATTTAGAAATTTTTCTGCGTTAAATATTAATAAGAATCTTAAAGGTGAAACCTAGCCTTCGGGTCATTTTAAGGTCGGGCCATGATGGTAAGACCTGTTTAAAAGATTCGAATCCCTGTTAACATCTGTAAATATGTTAACACTCCTGACAGATGTGATTCGTTGGAAATCACACACGTAATTCAGGATTCTTCAAAAGATTCCTAACCCAGTTTAATGATCTCTAAATCCTGGGTTTACATCATCAATTAAAATGATCATATTTTAACCATACGTGGTAATAAAATGCCTACGAGCCTTGCTCATTTCTACATGAGCCAAAATACAGTGGTAGCTATGACTCCCTGTCAGAAAAAGGTAATGAACTAGGTTCAAACCTCAAGGCTTTGATTCTCTGAAATCATAGCTTATAATTTAAAAGTGTCCATGTGACTAGGCCTTGTGCCACCTTAATATCCGTAATGTTTTATAACTAGGATAAATTATAATGCCTCGATTCTCTGAAATCATGGCTTATAAACTAAACTTGTCTACGTGACTAGGCCTTCTGTGCTATTATTAACTTATAAATTAGGATTTTGATAAAGATCCTGAACAATTATATATTTAACAAATTAACTAAAATGTGTATTAAAAACATAGTTAATAAATCGTTTAAAACGATGAAACTGTATAAACTTCCGTATAAACCTTGCCTTATTTTCTTGTGTAGCAATTAAAACTACATGGCTAGGTCGGAAGAATTGAATAGTCACCCTCTGGAAAACCGTGATGATGAAAGGATTAATATAACCAGAGGAGAACTTCGTACATTGATTGACTCAGCTGTATCTAAAGCTGTGAAGGAGCAATTCCAGGAGTATAGTGAGACAAATAGTAAGGCCTCATCTGTACCCCACCCTAAATCCATCCCAAAAACTCATCCAGGGCCTGATAACAAGCCGCCCTCAAAGAAAGATGAGTTAAAGAAAGATGATGATCGACATTCATCTGGTCAAAACAGTGTTCCATCCAAGAAGATAGTGTTCGATAATGAACCTCATACCAAGTCCTGTACATATAAATACTTTGTTTCCTGCAAACCCCGGGACTTCACTGGGGAGAAAGGAGCAATAGATTGTATGACCTGGTTGGATGAAATGGACACAGTTGTCGACATCAGCGGTTGTGCTGAAAGGGATGTAGTGAAGTATGTATCCCAATCATTCAAGGGAGAGGCACTAGCATGGTGGAAGTCTCTCATTCAAGCTACGGGGAAGATCTCTTTGTACGAGATGACTTGGGATCAGTTCGTTGCTCTTATCAAAGAAAATTACTGTCCTCAACATGAAGTTGAGAAGATTGAAACTGAATTCTTGACGTTAGTCATGGAGAACTTAGATTGTCAAGCATACCTTACAAATTTCAATACCAAGTCTCGATTGGTTCCTTATTTGATCACACCAGAACCCAAGAGAATTGCTCGCTTCATTGGGGGTTTAGCCCCAGAAATAAAAGCCAGTGTTAAGGCTTCAAGACCTACTACATTCAGGTCAGTGGCAGATCTGTCGCTATCTCTCACACTCGATGTGGTTAGAAATAAGGCTGCCAAAGTCTCGGAAGATGGAAAGCGTAAAAGGGAGGATGAGAATTCCCATCGCTCCGATAGGAAGAGGAACTCTGAAGATAAGAAGAGTTTCGGGTTTAAGAGAGACAGCCAGCAGTCGGGAGAGAAGACCAGGTGCGAAACCTGTAAGAAATACCATCTTGGGAAATGCAGATTTGAGTCTCAGCCTCTACTGTGTGGAATTTGCAAGTCTAGGGAACATAAAACCCTGGATTGCAAGAAGTTGAAAGATGCAACCTGTTATGGTTGCAACGAGAAGGGGCATATCACGACCAACTGCCCTAGGAATCAGAAGAAGCCCGAGTAGGCCAAGAGAACAAACGCACGAGTTGTCAGGATGAGCGCCCAAGAGATGGGGCAGAATAATAATAGTATAATATGTACCTTTCCTTATCAAGCAGTTTATGCAGAAACTTATTTGATACTGGCACATATAAATATATTATGAATGATAAAGGTTGAGAACTGTTGTCTCCACCTGATTAAGACTCCGGTCATTTAATGCACGGTAGAAAGTGACCGATGTTACGTTAGAAAATGCTCCAACAAATCCTATATTGATATTTAATATCTATTAGAAATCACTCTTTTCTAATACCCTTATAGCAAACTTTTGGTTGCATACTTTAGGACTCAATATAGTGATAAAAATCGATTGGTTGCCTTAAAAATCAAGCCCATATTGTGAGTGATAAGAAGCAATTAATTATCAAGACTCCTTATGAAACAACCCTCGGAATTACACGTATCCGTATGATTAATTAATATTAAACATAAAAAAAATGGTGGAACTGGCCGTCCCCGGAATCGAACCTGGGTCTAGGCCGGCCGCACCCTTTCGCGCGCCTAGCCAACTGAGCTAGGTGTCTAGTTTGTGAAACTTCCATTATTGATTTAATATAAGCACTTGTACAATAAACTTCCTTATCATTTATCAATAATAATTTCTGCTAAGTGTCCGTTTTTAATACAGGCAATAATAAATCTTCATGAACCATAAACTTAGCAAAATTTTTATTATCATCCACAAGGTATAACTACCAAGGAAACCATAGTAACCGATTCTTATAGATCGGCAAGGAATCCTTCCGAAAATCTAAGAGCACTCTTTCTTTGCATAGAGTACGACAACATATGTTATTTTAATTATTTTTCTCATTGTTTTCTATCTCCTGCGAATGCCAAACTATGTTTGATAAAAGTATCATATGAGGATTGGCGTATCCTAGTGTGTCCCATAGATTATTTCCATGTCTGATCAGCATGGAGGTTTAATACATGGAACCACAAAGATATCTCAATGATCATATGGTACTAAAGTCAACTAATGGTATTCAAAGAAGATATCCAGAATAGAATTGTCCAAATACATATTCCCTGGTAAAGAAATATGTGGACTCATAACATAAATGTGTCACTTATTAGACACAAGCGTTGTTGAGTGAACTGGAGCCTGAGATATGGAATCTCTGTAACCTCCTTGTACCTCGATTATCTTCTCCTAAGATTACCCTGCTTACCCCAGGGAGGCAGGTAGAATTAAGATTTATATCCCATTAAGGCTGTATTATTATGAAATCTCCAAGACGGATAGTACCATAATTGGGAGAACCGAAAACCTGATTAAGTAAATTTTAAGATAGGAGATTCATATAGCCTAACTCGATATTCTGAGAGTTTGATGTTGTTAGATAAGAAAGACGGTTCATTTTGCTTATGCGCTAATTACCGCAACCCTATTTTAACAACGATTAAGAATAACCATCTCACCTTAAGATAAGCTATTCTATAATAGTTAGGATAAAGGCGTCAAGGCTGCTCCTTGGAGACCTTGTAAAGATGGAATGTTAAACATCTGTTGTTAGAACAATAGATTGGTAAGTCCAATATTCAGGATCTGAAAGTTGCATTGGAAACAACAAACAAGATCATACAAATTTCTAATCATCTGTTAGATTGCCATTATTAGGCAGAGAATACTTCCTTGTTTCAGTAAATCTCGGGTCGAGATTTATTTTAAGGGGGTGAGGATGTAACACCTCGAAAATTTCGGGTTCAATAATAAAACGACACGTGTCATGTAAGACAAAACGCGTTGTAAACCCGGGTTTAATAAAAATGTTTGACAGGATTTAAAAGTGTCGCCATGTTAACTTTTGCACCTCTGAACGACCTCGTAGAAAAATCCCAAGACTCAAACATATTAAAAACATTTAGTATATGTTCAAGTTCAGTGAATTATAACATTGAATGATTCATGAATTGATATGGTGGACTCCTACGAAGAAAAAGCACGGTAACCCTTTTGTTTCGGGTCTTGTTTATGTATTCAAATGAAACAATACATAATAGTAGGGTTTAGAACTGTTCTAGCACATTTTTAGAGGCCCCTTATTGATAAAACATGGCCCTAAATCGATTGCACATCACTTGCCCTTTCAAGTGCATGAAAGAACAACAAATCAGCCCCTGATGATGGCCTGCGCACCGTAGCCAAAAAGGCCCTACGATGCGCAGGGGGTGCCCAGCAACCTGAAAACAGACAGCAGCCTGTTTTGTGCAATTGTGACCCATTTGGCCGGTTTTTCTCACAAGTGGACGACCCTTAGACTTCCCTAGGCACTAGTAATAAGTGTTAATCAGTTGTGGATGGATGTTAGACCTTGTTGTCAACACTTTGGGGTGTTTGAACTTACTATATAAAGGCCTTCAAGTTCCAAACATTCCTCACAACTTCTCCTGCAATCTTGGATCATTTCTGGAGCTCAAGCTTGCTTCCAAGTGATCATATCTCGTGCATAGGACTTCAGTAAGTGTTCTAATCTTTCTCTAATTGCTTTTAGCTTAGTTAATTAGCTAAAAGTCAAACTGTCGTAATTACGGTTTGACTTCGAGATTAGTCTCTAATGGCTCAGTCATATCTCGAATTAAAAGTAGTTATAGGTTGGTATTTATGTGGGTAATAAAACCTCAAAAGGGTTTCCCCTGATCACCATCCTAACCAGGTCAAATGTCGGGTCAAACCTTTAATTAAAAAGTCAACATAATGCTTAAAATGTCATTTATGCATAATTAGCTATCTAGAACATATATAACCTGTTTGAACATTGTTATAACTTAGTAATAAGTGTAAGAACATGTCCAAACATGTTCAACCCGACTATTTCCTGTTTAGACCCGGTTCGGAACCGAAAGTCGCAAAGCTTTGACTTTTGCTTTGACTTCAGATCTGACCCGTTTAGGTATGTTTTAGAAATAGCTTAGAGCTTCATTTGGACCAGGTTACATGCTAGTATAACCCTCTATGATTATACACCTCGGTTCATTAGTTATCCGATTAATACACATGATTCCGTTAATTGCCCATATGTTGACCATTATGCCCTTATTATCTTAAAACGAGATTTATGAAAATGTAAAAGTGTAGAAACCTTAGTTACTGATATATAAACTTGTATGCAAAGTTTGACATCAGTTTGACTTGTAGATTAAGAGTTATGCTCAATATCGCAAAATTAATGCTTTATGTTAATAAAACGGCGTAATTAGCGTATAGCCTAGTTAAGCCGACTTTTTGGTATCAAACTTAATACCCACTGATGTAATATATTATTTTGGGATTTTTAAAGATTTTTAATTAATTTTAGGCTGAGCATAACTAGTAGTCGTAGGCTTAATCCGGTAATTGTCGGTTTTGCCCGTACGGGCCATAAAATGAGTTTTACTTATCTAAACAACTCCAAAACTTTTGCTACTGATCACATATGATTAATAAATTATTTTAAGCCTTCTGGAAATATAAAAATATCAGATTTAAGTATCGAACCCGGAAATGGCCTTTAATCGCCATAATTAGCGTTTTTAACGCATAGTATGTCTTAAAATCATATTGGACATACCCGGGTTGATACCTACTGATATATGAGGCAAATTAGGATATTTTAACAGTAAGCAAAGGTTGATTAACTCAGACTTCGTTTTTGAGCTTTTCGGCTTATGTGAAATTACCAAAATACCCCTACGGGGCATAGTTTGGTTAAAGATGATAAATTTCACATATATGCTTTAGCCTACTGTTATAACTCATCAAATTAAGTATGTTTGCTGTTTACATCAGACCTGTAACTCAGTTAAACATTTAAACTCTTTTACAACCTTTAAAATGACCAAACTACCCCTACGGGGCATAGTTTGTGTTTAAATTCGTTTCGGGCATAATGAAAGACATCTTACTGATGTCACAACATATTTGAGGCATAATTAACTTAGGAAAACCTGTAGATGGCTCAAATGAATACCCGTCACGCTTATTACGCGTACGGTTCGGTTTATGTAACAAGTTTACATAAATTAGCCGAATTGGGTCAAACCCTATCGGTTTTATCTCAAAGTCCAGAACGTGTATGAAATACCCATAAAAGACAAGTCTCTGAACATGTCGGGTTTAAATCACATTCTATTCCGGTCTTCGCTTAATCATGCGTTTGAACCGTATATTTCCTTAAGACTAACCGGTCTAAGCTTAGGCTTAATTAAAGACCCGTTAGCATTCTAATTAATTATTTATACCATCATTCCAGACTAGAGCATTTCCGGTAAATTGTACCTACGCTTACTTAAGTGACTACGGCTGAGTTATTAGATTCTTGCTATTTAAGACAGGAGCTAGCTCAGGTAAATACTCTTAACTTATTTTCCCTATACGGGCTTGGAATACGGTATAATGATACCGCTTGGTCGGGTATTGAATGTTTAATCGGATTGTGATTAAATTATTGAGGTAACCCGGTTTAATCTGTATTGTTTGAAATAAAAGCCTTTAGGGGTTAATGACCATGCCCTGGATATCCTTGACATCATTGTATTATAAAATGGCCACGTCTTAGGTACGGGGTGTAGGCATACACCTGACAGTTACTAAGTAATAACGGTATCTCACTCTCTTGTGGGCCTATACTTGTGGCGTGTCTGTTAATCTTGACTCGGTTTCTACATCGGGCCCTGAACGTACAACGAACATGTAAATCTGTATACAAGGTTATAAATATAATTGTTCCAAGTATAAAAGATTAATTTTGCCTCTGTGCATTTTAATCAAATTATAAATGATATTTTGTGCCACGTGCATTCAAACCAATTTTCTTAAACTCTTTTCAAATGAGTCGGTTGAGTGTATTTACCAGTGAAAACTGACGTATTTTCCAAAAAGGTTAAGTGACAGGTACTGAACGTAATTGGCTGGAAGCTCAGGGCGCTAATAAGGAATCTTGAAAGTCCTAGGCGTCTAAAGTCTGTTGAACAAGTGATATGTTTTAAGATCCGCCTGTGGATCCTTTACCTTCCGTTGTAATACTGGATATTACCTTATATTCGGAATGTAATAATATTTATCTTTTGCTTCCGCTGTGCATTTATATAATTGTGTTGTTTGACTATTATGTTGCCAACCACGTCACGATACTCCCCCACCGGGCCCACCGGTGACACGTGGAAAGTCGGGGTGTGACATAAATCAACCGAATTTAATATTGTAATATCAAATGTCACAATATTCGGAAGTTTATCCACAGACGGATCGAAAATAAAAATAGAAACAATAGTTCAACAGACTTTAGGCATCTTAAGTTTGCAAGACTTCTATTGATGCTAAGGAGAAATCCCAGCCAATTACGCTTAGTACCTGCATTTAATCTTTTTGTGAAAATACGTCAGTTTACACTGGTAAATACAATCAACTGACTCATTTTGGAAAATGATTGAAAATTGGTTTGGATGCACGTGGCATAAACATTTTATTTAACTTGGGAGAATTATTTAAATATATAATCTTGTGAACGAATTACATGTTCCTTGTGCGTTCAGTAGCCCGGATCAAGTCCGGGTTAAAGATCAATAGACACACCACATTATTCTTTTGTGCACTGACGGGTGTACGCCTACACCCCGCGCTTAAGTCGTGGCCATTTCGTAAAATGATGCCAAGGATATCCGGGACATGGTCATTAACCCCCCCAAAGGCTTTAAGTAACAAGACTGTTTAAACGAGCCGATCAAATTATTCAATTAACCACCCAACGATGGAAGATTTGATGCCCGATCAAGCGGTATTCTATATACCGTAACCCAAGCCCGTATAGGGAAAATAAGTTAAAAATATTTACCTGAGCAAAGTATAATTCACAATAAGCAAATTGCAAGTAGCTTTTACTGGTACTCCTAATCTGGAACGAAGGTTTATAATAACCTATTAGAATCCTAACGGGTCTTTAATTAAGCTTAAGCTTAGACCGGTTAGTTTCAAAGATACGGTTCGTACGCACGATTAAGCGAAGACCGGATAGAATGTGATTTAGACCCGACAGGTTCAGAGACTTGTTTAATATGGGTATTTCATACACATTCTGGATTTTGAGATAAAATCGATAAGGTTTGACCCGTTTCGGCTAATTTATGTAAACTAGTTACATAAACCGAACCGAACGCGTAATAAGCGTAACGGGTAATAAGGAGAGCCATTTACAGGTTTCCTAAGTTAATATGCTCCAAATATGTTGTGACATCAGTAAGATATCATTTATTATGCCCGAAATGAATTTAAACACAAACTATGCCCTGTAGGGGTAGTTTGGTCATTTATAAGGTGATAAAAGAGTTTAAGTAGTATTCTGAGTTACAGGTCTGATGTAATCAGCAAAGATAATCAATTTTCTAAGTTATATCAGTAGGGTATTGTATATATATATGAAATTTATCAATTATAACCAAACTATGCACCGTAGGGGCATTTTGGTAATTTCACATAAGCCGTAAAGCTCAAAACTGAAGTCTGAGTTAAACAACTTTTGATTATTGTTAAAATATTATAATTTGCCTCAAATATCAGTAGGTATCACCCTTGGTATGTTTAAAATAGTTTTAGTACATACTATGCGTTAGAAACGCTTAATAAGGCGATTAGAGGCCATTTCCGGGTTTGATACATAAAGCTGATATTTTTTACTATTCCAGAAGGCTTAAAATAATTTATTTATCATTTAAGATCAGTAGCAAAAGGTTTGGAGTCGTTTAGATAAGTAAAACTCATTTTATGGCCCGTAAGGGCAAAACCGACAATTACCGGATTAAGCCTACGACTATGAGTTATGCTCAGCCTAAAATCAATTAAAAAATCTTCAAAAATCCCAAAATAATATATTACATAAGTGGGTAATAAGTTCGATACCAAAAAGTAGGTTTAAATAGGCTATACGCTAATTACGCCGTTTAATCGCTAAAGAAGCTTCTAATTACGCTAATGAGCATAACTCTCAATCTACACCTCAAACTGATGTCAAAATTTGTATGCAAGTTTGAATATCAGTAACTAAGGTTTCTATTCTTTTACATTTTCAAAAATCACGTTTTAAGGTGAAAAGGGCATAATGGTCAACATATGGGCAATTAACGGAATCATGCGTATTAATCGGTTAACTAATGAACCATGGTGTATAATCACAGAGGGTTATACTAGCAAGTAACCTGGTCCAAATGAAGCTCTTAGGTATTTCTAAAACATACCATAACGGGTCAGAACTGAAAGTCAAAGCGAAAGTCAAACTATGCGACTTTCGGTCCCGAACCGGGTCTCTACCGAAAATTGTCGGGTTGAACATGTTTAGACATGTTCTTACACTTATTACCAGGTTATATTAATGATCAAACAGGTTGTATATGTTCTACATTGCTAATTATGCATAGATTAGAATTTAAGTATCCTGTTGACTTTTTCTTAACAAGTTTGACCCGACATTTGGCCTAGTTAGAGTGGGAATCAGGGAGAACCCTTTTGAGGGTTTATTACCCACATAATTACCTACTTAAAGGTACTTTTAATTCGAGATTTGACTGAGCCATTATTAATTAATCTCGAAGTCAAACTGTAATTACGATGGTTTGACTTTTAGCTAAATAACTAAGCTAAACTTAACTAAGGAAGGATTACAAACTTACTGAAGTCCTATGAACGATTTGTGATCACTTGAGAGGGGTCTTGAGCTCCGGAAATGATCAGGAAGCGCAAGAGAAGATGTGAAGAACTTGTTGCAAACTAAGGGCTTTATATAGTGATTTAATCACCATAAGAAGTTGACACACAAGTCTACATCTGACCACAACTGATTAACAAGTGTCCCTAGTGTTCTAGGGGTTGCCTTGGGGTCGCACATGAAGTGAAACATCCGTTTTGGGTCGATTATGCGCGTTTACAGGCTGCTGTCTAAACTTTCTGTTACTGTGTGTCTGACGCGGTCCTCGTAAGGTTTCATTAACCTTTACGCGGCCCGCCTTAGCCTTCTGATCAGTTTCCACACCTTCAAGTTTCCACATCTTTATCCCTTGGCTCTTCGAAAGGTCAACTAGCTTAATATTTGCAATTTGAGCCCTCTTTATTTACCTACAAGGGATTTAGGACTTATACCCACTTTGCCAAGTCCCTGGGACATTTCTGGTTAACCCGAAAAGTCATAACTTTCAACGTTAACGCTTTAACCCCTTGCATACGAATTTGATCATAACTTTCTCATATGATAACGAAACTTTATGAAATTTATATCGTGCATTCTAGTGAGCATAATTAATAGTTACAAAGCTTCGGGTTTGTCAAAAGGTCACTCAGAGGTATAACTTACACATGTTGACACATTTAACCCCTGTGGTTTGTAATCTCTCACTTTTAGCTTCGTATGATCCATGATTTTTTCGTTTGATGCTATAAACATCGTGTAGGGTTAATGTACAATATATTTATTCACTGTTGACATTTAGAACTCGTATATTCACATACTTTCCATGATTGTCAACTTTAGTCCTTTCAGAACATTCTTTCACACGTTCAATCATATGACACGTGTCAACACGTTATAGGACGTGAATTTTCGAGGTGTTACATTAGGTTTTGGAGGGGTTGTGGGGGTGGGTGGGGGTTAGGTTTTTTTAGGTATTTTTGGTTGTGTTCACATTAGTTCTCGCGGTTCTCGCAATAAAGGTGGTTCTCACATGAACCTTACCATGTATATATATATGTGTGTGTGTGTGTGTGTGTGTGTATTTTTGTTGCTTTAAAAATATTAACTAAAATTAGATAAACTAATATATATCATCTATACATATATCGATGCATAGTTACTGGTGTTTAAATTCTAGTTGTAACTCGTAATAGATGCAGATATATATATATATGAATATGAAAAGAGTAAGTCGCAATGATCGACGTTTTTGGTTCAATCTGTTTGAATGTTTGTTTGTATTAAGCTTATTTTGTAATATTATGTTTACAATTCAGATGTCAAACGAAGTAAATCAGGAAAACCATAATAACAATAATAACGGGAACCAAGTGAATAAAAGTTCCATCGAACATATAGTAGCCCAAGGAATCATAAATGCCATGCCATATATTACCAAGACTATTAAAGAGGCAGAAAATAACAATTCTGTAATTGGAAGTAAACGTGCACCCACTGAACCAAGTCACAACGTGAATGGAACTCACGGACCACTTATCCAAGCTCCAATTCCAAAAAGAAGAAAGACCATCTCATATGGTTGTTCTTATAAAGAATTCTTAGCCTGTAAACCGATAGAATTCTCAGGCAATGAAGGAGCCATTTCAGCCTTACGCTGGATAGAAAAGACAGAAGCAGTCTTAAAAATAAGTAAATGTGCAGATAAAGATAAGATCATGTTTGCTTCTAATCTTTTTAAGAATGCAGCATTAGAGTGGTGGAATACCATTCTCCAGTCTAGAGGAAGTGACAGGGTTTATAATATGGAATGGACCAACTTTAAAGAGATAATTGAAAGGAAATTATGTCCTCCTCATGAAAAGGAGTAGACTACCAATAAGTTCTTAAATCATAGAATGGTTGGAGTAGATTGCAGGGGATATACTACCATATTCTTTGAATATGCTAGGATGGTACCAACATTAGCCTCACCAGAACCAGTATTAATCTCCCGTTACAATTGGGGATTAATCAGTGAGATCAGACATGTAGTCAAGGCAGCTAGACCACAAACCATAGAAGAAGCAGTAGAACTTGCCAACACTTTGACCGATGAATTGGTACGTACACAAGAGGAAACCAGAAAATGAACCTAGCTCAAAAGATTACCCAAAAATTACGTTATGGTAATTCTTACCATGGGAAAGGACCAGGTTCTTCCTCTTCACCCAACTGCAAGTATTGCAAAAGAAAGCACTCAGGGAGATGCTCGATATACTGCAACATCTGCAAAATATCTGGACATAAGGAAGAAGACTGTAGGAAGAAAGCTAGCAATAGAATATGCTACAATTGTGGAGAAACTGGTCATATTAAACCAAACTATCCGAAACTAGCTCTAGCAGCAACCAACAAAGCTAAGGCAACCGAAGGACCCAAGAAGAATGCCAGAGCATTCCTTCTGACAGCTGAAGAAGCTAAGATAATTCCAGATGTAATTGCTGGTACGTTTTTAGTTAATGATGTATATGCTAAAGTATTATTTAACTCTGGTGCAAACCAAAGTTTTATCAATACTTCTTTCTGTGAACTTCTCAATCAACCATTAACTAAACTTCAACAAGATTGTCTGGTGGAGACGGCAAATGGAGATTCCATCAAGATAAGTAAAATCCTACAGGAAACAATGATAGAAATTTTAAACCATAACTTTACTGCTAATCTTTTTTTCCAATGAATCTAGCCGGATTTGATGTCGTATTAGGAATGGATTGGTTGGTAGCCAATCATTCCAGTATTTCATGTTATCAAAAGTCAGTACAAGTAAATGCACCAAATGGTGAAAGGATCACAATTAAAGGAGATAAGCCAACCAGGTCAACAAAATTCATCTCTGTGATGAAAGCTGCAAGTTATGCAAGGAAAGGAGGAATAATGTATATGATTTCAGTAATCATTAACACCAAAGGAAAATAATTAAAAGATATTCCCGTGGTATCTAAATTCTTAGAAGTCTTTCTAGAAAAGTTACATGGATCACTGTCAGATCGAGAGGTTGAATTTCGAATTCACCTGATACCAGGAACGGTCCCAATTGCCAAAGCACCATATCGATTTTGCTTAGCACCGATGGAGATGCAGGAACTGAAGTGTAACACCTCGTAAAATCACGACCAATATTGTAAAGACACGTGTCATGGACTTTAAACGTGTAATGGATTGATCTGGGGGGACTAAAATTGCCAAACAATGTAAATATGTGAATAAAGGGATCCAAAGTGTCAACATGCCTAACTTGTGCCTCTGATTGACCTCACACGACGTTCATATTCTTTAATGAATAAAATATCGAACTTAGAAAGTCGTTTGTGCTTAAATTGAAAGGTTTACAAAGCATAAGGGTTAAATGTGTCAACATGTTTAAAATTATCTCTGAGTGACCTTTTAACGTTTCCGATACTTTGTAATACTTCCTTATACTTCCATGAATGTTGGATAATAAATTCGTGGAGTTTCGACGCACGTAAATAAACAAAGTGGTAATCCCAAGTAATAAGGGTCAAATGCGTCAATGTTGCATTTCAAGACCATTCGGGTGACCTCGTAACTAACCGAAAGCTTATTGATAAATGTTTAAAGACTCAAGACCCTTAAAAGTTAAGTTTGGGGGTTAAAAAACGAAAGTTAAATCAGGTTTAGAAGGACCAGGGACCAAAACTGCAATTGCTGAAACTTGTTATCCGGTCATAGGGGAGTGTCGCGGCCCGCGTAGACCCCTTAGGAATCTTACACGGCCCGCGTGGGACTGCCAGATGCATAAAAAAGGGACAGGTGCATGTCCAGCCAGTTCCACCGCCTTTGCATGCCATTTTTCGATACCAGGGACTGAGCCAACAGTATTACATGCATAGGGGACACCTGGGATCATCAGAAATCAGTTGTAGGGGCAGGTGGATCAATCTTAAAGCTCTAGAAGTCCTATATAAAGGCCTTTGTTTGCATTGTTCTTGCATTCACTTGAAATTTATTCACAACTCATTCTCTGGAGCTTTCTGGAGTTCAAGCAAGTTTTCTTAAGTTCCAAATTCGTGATAAGGACCATTGTAAGTGTTCTTAGCTCCTTAAGTTCAAGTTTTATTAGTTTAATGACCAAAAGTCAAAGCCATCGTAATTAAGCTTTGACTTAGTGATTAATCACTAATGGTCCAGCCATTATTCGAATCAAAAGTGGCTATGAGTTGGTAATTATGTGGGTAATAAACCCTTAAAAGCACACCCACTGATTATCACTCTAACTTGGTCAATTGTCGGGTCAAACTTAATATTAAAAAGTCAACAGAAGCTATTTTTGCAAATAAATTCATAACTGATAATGTAGAAGTTATGGAACATGTTTTAACACTAAAATAACTTGGTAAATAATGTAAGAACATGTCTAGGCATGTTCAACCCGACAATTCTGAGTTTAGACTCGGTTCGGAACCGAAAGTGGCAAAATTAGACTTTTGCTTTGACTTTCAGTTCTGACCCGATTTAGCTTAGTTTAGATATGCCTTAGGGTTCCATTAGGACCATATTATATTTTAGTAAAACCCTCTGAGGTTATACTACATGGTTCCTTAATAATCCGATTCATATGCATGTTTCCGTTAATTGCTTAAATGTTGACCATAATGCCCTTTTCATATTAAGACGAGATTTTTGAAAATGTGAGAGGACAAAAACCTTTATTACTGATATTTAAGTATGTCCTAAAAGTTTGACATCAGTTTATGGTCTAAAATGAGAGTTATGCTCAATATCGTAAATGAAGGCCTTTTTATTAATTAAACGGCATATTTGATATAAATCCTATTTAAACTCAAATTTTGACATCAAACCTTTTACCTACTGATGTAATATAATATTTTGGTATTTTTGGAAATTTTTATTAAATTTTAAACTAATCATAACATAGAGTTCTCGCATAGGCTCGGTAATTGACGATAACGCCCTTTTTGCTAATAAAATGAGTTTTACACATCCTTTACATATCAAACCTTTTTCTACTGATTTTATATAATAAATAAGTTATTTTAAACTGTAAAGGTTGGTCAAAATCTCAGATTTCCTTATTTGAACCGAATATCGTCAAATTTACCGACTTTTATGCGATTTAAGCGCATGGTATGGTTTAAAACCATATTAGACACCTAAAGCTTGATACCTACTGATGTTATGAATAAATTTTTATACTTTAACAGTAAGTAAAAGTTTTGAAATCAGATTTCCAAATTTGACCATTAAAGCTTATGTGAAATGACCAAAATGCCCCTATGGTTCATAATTTGGCCATTGATGATAAATTTCACATAGATGCTATATCTTACTGATATAACCTACTAAAATAAATATTTTTACTGATAATTTTAGACCAGAACCTCAGATTATCATTTAACTTATTTTATAATCTTTAAAATGACCAAAATACCCCTACGGGGCTTAAATTGATTTTAAATTCGTTTTGGGCATAATGGAAGGTATCCTACTGATATCATAACACGTTTTAAGCATATTAACTTAGGGAACCTGTTCATGACTCATTTGGCTACCCGTTATGCATTTTTCGCGTTCGGTGCAGTTTATGTGACTAGTTTGCATAAATTGACCGAAACAGGTCAAACCTTATCATTTTTACCTCAAAATCCAGAATGTGTTTAGTTTGCCCATATTATACAAGTCTTCACACTTGTCGGGTCTAAATCACATTCTAATCCGGTCTTCGCTTAATCTTGCGTTTTGAACCGTATACCTTTCTTTAAAACTAATCGGTCTAAGTTTAAACTTAAGTAAGACCCGTTAGGAATCTAATAGGTTATTAAAACCTTCGTTCCAGATTTAGGAGCCCAGTAAAAGATATTTGCACTTGCTGATTGTTATACGGCTGAGATAAATTTGTATTTTTGCTCAGGTAAATACTTTCAACTTATTTTGCCTTATATGGGCTTGGGGTACGGTATTTAATAATACAGCTTGGTCGGGTATTAAATCTTTAATCATATGAAGGTTAAATCATTGAGATAACCCGTTTAATCTGTTTTGTTTGTTTTAAGCCTTTGGGGGGTTAATGACCATGTCCTGGATATCCTCGGCTCATTCATTGAAATGGCCACGACTTAAGCACGGGGTGTAGGCATACACCTGCCGGTGCGTATGTAAAATGATATACCTGCTTGTTCGAGAATAACTCGCCGTGGATTATATTATGTGGTGTGTCTATTAATCTTTAACCCGGTATTTAACCAATGCTACTGAACATATAACAAACATATAATTATTTTACAAGATTATTTTTAAATAATTATCCCAAGTTAATAAAGAATATTTATGTCTTGTGCATTTAAATCAAATTTTTATAAACACTTTTCTAAAAGAGTCAGTTAATTGTATTTACCATTGTAAACTGACATATTTTCAAAAGGTTAAGCGCAAGTGCTACTCGTAATCGGCTGGCTACTCCTAGTATCAAATAAAGAGTCTTGCAAGCTCATGATGCTTAATTCTGTCGAACAATATTTTCTTATATTTTAGATCCGCCTGTGGATCCTTTTACAACCCGTTTGTAATATTTCATGTTACTTTGAGTCGGTTTGTAATAATATTACTTTTAGACTTCCGTTGTGCATTGAACTGTGATTAATTGACTATGATGATATCAACTACGTCACGATACTCCCCACCGGGCCCACCGGTAATACGTGGAAATATCAGGGTGTGACATGAAGAAACAGTTGGACGAACTACTTGAAAAAGGTTTTATACAGCCTAGTTCATCGCCATGGGGAGCACCGGTGTTATTTGTCAAGAAGAAAGATGGATCGATGCGTATGTGCATTGATTATCGAGAATTGAATAAGGTTACAATTAAAAATCGGTACCCACTACCGAGAATCGATGACCTGTTTGATCAACTTCAAGGAGCTCGATTCTTTTCTAAAATCGATTTACGCTCAGGATATCATCAATTGAAAGTACAGGAAGAGGACATCCTAAAACTGCTTTCAGAACAAGGTACGGTCATTATGAATTTGCAGTCATGCCATTTGGTTTAACCAATGCCCCAACTGCATTTATGGACATGATGAACAGGATATGTAAACCATACCTGGATAAATTCATAATTGTCTTTATAGATCATATTCTAATTTACTCTAAGAGTAAGGAGGATCATGCGGAGCATTTGCATATACTTCTAACATTATTGAGAAAAGAAAAGCTTTATGCTAAATTCTCAAAATGCGAATTCTGGTTGCAAGAAGTGCAATTCCTTGGACATCTGGTTAATCATGAAGGAATTCATGTGGATCCCACAAAGATCGAAGCGATTACCAAATGGAAAGTCCCTGAGTCACCTACGGAAGTAAGAAGTTTTCTTGGACTAGCAGGATATTATAGACGTTTTATTCAAGTTTTTTCTATAATAGTCATTCCATTAACCAAACTGACTTGCAAATCGGTTAAGTTTGAATGGGGACCAAAACAGGAGGAAGAATTTAGGATTTTAAAGTAAAGGTTAACCAACGCACCCATACTCGCATTGCCAGAAGGAACGGAAGACTTTGTAGTCTATTGTGACGCATCTAAATTAGGATTTGGATGTGTATTGATGCAACATCAAAAGGTAATAGCTTATGCCTCTAGACAACTTAGGCAACATGAGGAGAGTTATACAACCCATGATTTAGAATTAGGAGCCACAATTTTTGCCCTTAAGATTTAGAGACACTATCTTTATGGTAGTAAGTTCTTTGTATTTACAGATCATAAGAGCTTAAAATATGTTTTTGGGCAAAAGGAACTAAACATGAGGCAGAGACGGTGGATGGAAATTATTAGTGAATATAATTGTGATATCCAGTATCATGCAGGAAAAGCTAATGTAGTAACTGATGCCTTAAGTCGAAAGTATCATGAAAAGCCAAAAAGAGTACGCTCTTTAAGGCTAAATCTGCAGATAGATTTAAATGAGCAAATTAGAAAGATACAGGCAACAGCAATCAGGGACGATGCTAAAGGTTTAAAAGGAATGATTAAGGAATTAGAACAAGGATCAAATGGAATTTGGAGATTCCATAAGAAAAGGATCTGGATACCTATTCAAGGAAACCTACAAAACCAAATTATTGAAGAGGCCCCTAAGTCTAAGTATACAATACACCCTGGTAGTGATAAGATGTATCAAGACTTAAGAAAGAATTTCTGGTGGATAGGAATGAAAAAGGATATAGCAAACTATGTTGCTAAATGTTTAACCTGTTCACAGGTTAAAGTTGAACATCAGAAACCTTCAGGATTATTGCAGCAATTAGAGATGCCAATTTGGAAATAGGAATTGATAACAATGGACTTTGTTAAGAAATTTTTCATGACACGAAAAGGTAATGATACAATCTAGGTGATTATAGACAGATTAACCAAATCTGCTCATTTCTTACCTATGAAGGAAACCTTCAGTATGGAACAGTTAGCCAAGTTATATGTAAATGAAATAGTTTCATTACATGGAATTCCTTTATCTATTGTGTCTGACAGAGACAGCCATTTTACTTCTCATTTTTTGACAAGTTTCCAAAAAGCAATGGGAACCAAATTAAATCTAAGCACAGCTTATCATCCCCAAACGGACGGACAAAGCGAAAGGACAATTCAGACAATGGAAGATATGCTTAGAGCATGTGTAATTGATTTTGGAGGAAATTGGGACGATCATTTACCTTTAATAGAATTTTCTTACAACAACAGTTATCATACCAGCATCAGTGATGCACCATTTGAAGCACTCTATGGACGAAAATGCCGAACTCCAGTCTGTTGGGCAGAAATTGGAGAAAGGCAACTATCAGGACCTAAGATAGTACAAGAAACAACGGACAAAATTATTCAAGTCAAAGAAAGACTTAAAGCAGCACGAGATCGTCAAAAAAATTATACAGATAACAGACGAAAACCTTTGGAATTTCAAGTTGAGGACAAGGTATTGTTAAAAGTTTCTCCATGGAAAGGAGTTGTCAGATTCATTAAAAGAGGAAAGCTAAGCCCAAGGTATGTTGGACCTTTTGAGATTATCAAAAGAATAGGGCCAGTAGCTTATCAGCTACAATTGCCAGAAGAAATGGCTGGAATACATGATGTATTTCATGTATGTAATCTCAAGAAATTTTTAGCAGACGAATCACTGGTAATACCTCTTTAAGACATAGAGGTAAATGAGAAACTTAAATTTATTGAGAAACCACTTCAGATTAAGGATAGAAAGATCAGGAATCTCAAACACAAGAGATTAGTTCTGGTCAAAGTGAAATGGGTATTACAAATGTTAAAATGGGTTATTAATACTAACGCGTGTACATTTGTGTAAATTTTAGATTACCACCAGGAAACCCTTACGAAAAATCTAAGACAGCAATGTGAGTAATCTCCTTTTTGTTAACAGTTTTTACAAAACCTTAACTATTTTACAATGCAATTTAGCAGTGATTGAGTCTTTGTAATTCTACAATTATTGTCGGTATGTTGGGGTTTTGTATACAAAATGTGAGTAACGTTACCATTGGACGAAGAGTTAGCCAATGTGTAATATGACCCACCAGTCAGGATTGACAGTACTGAATGAGTAATTGGGTAGATCTAAACATTGTAATCGCCCTCAATACTGTTAAGTTTAAATTAAATTAATAATTCTTGATTAAACTGGGATTCACTCACCAGTATTTCCCACTGACAAATGTTTTTAAAATGCGTTTCAGGTAACACAATGTGAAAGCCAATTAGAAGCCAGCTGGAGAGCACTGAAGGCTTGGAAAAGTGGCTATAAAAGTTACCTAAATAAAGAAGGCGTTTTAATTCAAATAAATGGGATTTATCCCTGTAATTCAGCTTGTAATAAAAACTTGGGTTTTATCCCAATATGTTTATTTATATATAAATGGTGGTTTTACTCTGATAAACATTTCCTAACTACGGTCCTGATGAAAATTTCCGCTGCCAAATTAGACGACACACGATACCACCGAAACTGGCTCGCGGCCGCCCGTTCCCGGGACAGATAAGGGATCGGGGGTTGTGACAGCTACTTATTAAGTAAGCCTAAACTAATAAAAAGAGTAAAACGGATAAAATGGTAATATTGATACCATTTGACAATTAGCGACTAATAAGTGTATGTCGAGTCTCATGCTCGCAGGATGAACGACTCGTGAATTAGCGATGCGATGAAATAACAAATAAGTGAAGACAAGGTATTAAAACGGGTCAATATGTTGATCCGAACCAGGTACGCATAATTATGTTGTAGTTAAAAGTGCTATATTGGTCAAATAATTGGTGAGAGTCTTTCGTCGTAAAATAAGAGACTAGAATTGCCCAAAAAGCCCTTATTGGGTAAATCGGGCAAACGAACCTTAGAGGCCGTTTAGAAACTTGGATTATAATTATGTAACCCTTAGATACATGTAAGAGTTGTAGGCATAAACTTTGTAGGTTAAATGCCTAAGAACGGGTCATTCATGTAACAAGACTAAACGAAGGGTAAAAATTTGGGATTAAGGGGTCCTTATGTAAATCCATCTCAAAAATAGTTGTGGTGGAATGTAAGTAGCTATTTAAATATGGGAACGCGAGTTGTGAAAAGAGAAGAGCGGATTTGATGCTTTAATGCACAAAAATCCCCTAAACGGGTCAAAAATGAATTACGCGCGTAACTTGGGTGTTTGCCGTGTAATTCACAAAAGTTATGAATCCAAGATAGAGATTTGAGTTAAATACCACGGTATACGTTTTATGATTAACTAGAAACAAGTTTCGAGGTCTTAAATCCAAACGGGTCAAAATGTTGATTTTGAATAATAAGTCGAATGCTTAAAAATTTATAATTTTATTAGTTTGAATGTCGGATTTTAACTCCCTGCGATGGAGAATCAAATTTTGAGCGTATAGGAAAAAGAATCGGGTAAAACGGATAAGTAGATAAAAAGTTATGACACCTTAAGGTTCGTATTTCGACTAAAACCATAGCTGGGTAAAACTGCAGGTTTCAGCAACAATTCCGCTGGAAAAACGTCTCCCCCACGCCATGCGACAGAGGAGTGTATTTCTGTCACGACACGCGACAACGAGTCGCTGCCCGCGAAGGCTGAGCAAGAATCTGTCGCGGCCCGCGAGGGCCGCATATGCTGGCAAAATAGTTCCGTTTCAGTTGTGTTGAATTGAGAACTTGTTTAATCGTGTTTTAAACTAGTATAACTAACCCATTTCATGTTTATATGAAATGTAGGTTTGATTTGATTTACCAGAGGACGATCAAGCTCATGGAGGAACCGAACACAATCAATATTCAAGCTTTAACAAACTTACTTAGTGGCCACATTTAAACGGCGTTATAAACACATGATGTTGAAATATCTTAAATATTAAAATATTTTAATAAACTCGTATGTTTATACATATGTGTAATCGTGTGAACACGTTTTTATACGTAACTTATTTAAAATATTGTATAATTCAAGTAAGGGTGTTATAAGTTGGTAATCAGAGCTTATTAAGTAAGCCTAAACTAATAAAAAGGGTAAAACGGATCAAATGGTAATATTGATACCATTTGACAATTAGCGACTAATAAGTGTATGTCGAGTCTCATGCTCGCAGGATGAACGACTCGTGAATTAGCGATGCTATGAAATAACAAATAAGTGAAGACAAGGTATTAAAACGGGTCAATATGTTGATCCGATCCAGGTACGCATAATTATGTTGTAGTTAAAAGTGCTATATTAGTCAAATAATTGGTGAGAGTCTTTCGTCGTAAAATAAGAGACTAGAATTGACCAAAAAACCCTTATTGGGTAAATCGGGCAAACGACCCTTAGAGGCCGTTTAGAAACTTGGATTATAATTATGTAACCCTTAGATATATGTAAGAGTTGTAGGCATAAACTTTGTAGGTTAAATGCCTAAGAACGGGTCATTCAAGTAAAATGACTAAACGAAGGGTAAAAATTTGGGATTAAGGGGTCCTTATGTAAATCCACCTCAAAAATAGTTGTGGTGGAATGTAAGTAGCTATTTAAATATGGGAACGCGAGTTGTGAAAAGAGAAGAGCGGATTTGATGCTTTAATACACAAAAATCCCCTAAACAGGTCAAAAATGAATTACGCGCGTAACTTGGGTGTTTGCCGTGTAATTCACAAAAGTTATGAATCCAAGATAGAGATTTGAGTTAAATACCGTGGTATATGTTTTATGATTAACTAGAAACAAGTTTGGAGGTCTTAAATCCAAAGGGTCAAAATGTTGATTTTGAATAATTAGCCGAATGCTTAAAAATTTAGAATTTTATTAGTTTGAACGTCGGATTTTAACTCCCTGCGATGGAAAATCAAATTTCGAGCGTATAGGAAAAAGAATCGCGTAAAACGGATGAGTAGATAAAAAGTTATGACACTTTAAAGGTCGTATTTCGACTAAAACCATAGGTGGGTAAAACTACAAGTTTCATCAACAATTCCGCTGGAAAAACGTTTCCCCCGCGCCACGCGATGGAGGAGTGTATTTCTGTCGCGACACGCGACAACGAGTTGCTGCCCGCGAAGGCAAAGCAAGAATCTGTCGCGGCCCGCGAGGGCCGCATATGCTGGCAAAATAGTTCCGTTTCTGTTGTGTTGAATTGAGAACTCGTTTAATCGTGTTTTAAACTAGTATAACTAACCCATTTCATGTTTATATGAAATGTAGGTTTGATTTGATTTACCAGAGGACGATCAAGCTCATGGAGGAACCAAACACAATCAATATTCAAGCTTTCGCAACTTATTTGGTCGCCACATTTAAACGGCGTTATAAACACATGATGTTGAAATATCTTAAATCTTAAAGTATTTTAATAAACTCATATGTTCGTACATATGTGTAATCGTGCGAACACATTTTTATACAAAACTTATTTAAAATATTGTATAATTTAAGTAAGGGTGTTACAGTAACTGTCCGGGGTAGGGCACCGGGGGATTCTTGGTAGGCTCGTGATTTGGTGGGGGAGTCGTTTCCTTTTGGGGTGTTGGTGAAGTTGTGAGTTCACTGGATGGACTCTTGTCGGATGGAGGTAGCGGAGCCTCCTCGGGACCTACGGTATGGTTTCTTAATGTGATGAGATGTACTTGCGCCTTTGGGTTGGTTTCGGTATTGCTAGGTAACGCGCCTTGTGGTCTCTCGGAAAAAATTGGAGCTAGTTGATTTAGTTGTTTTTTAATGTTTTGAATACTAGCTTGTTGATTTCTATAGTTCGATTCCATTTGTTGGAATCGATCCGAGTTTTTCTTTTCGGTGTCGGAGATGAGGCGTGAGATAGTATCCTCAAGCCTCTCTCGTCCCCCTTGTTGTTGAGAGAAATTTTGTGACTCGTTTCTTGGTTGTTGAAAGTTTGTTCGTTGGTTTTGGTTTTGTTGGTTAGTACTATTGTCGGGGTCCCTCCAACCAAGGTTAGGGTGGTTACGCCATCCTTGGTTGTAGGTACCCGTTGGAGGACCTGACGGCCTAGGTCTATTATCAATGTAGTTTACCATTTCCATTTGATTATCCATTTCTTTCATACAACTCCAATTTTCATGTGGCCCACCACACCATTCGCAAGCCATAACCGATGCCGTTTTTGCCATTTCTAACTTTTTAATTTTCGAAGAGAGGGCCTCGATTTGGGCTTGCAAAGAGGTGTTCTCATCTACCTTATCGGCGCCCGGGGCGATGGATTTTGTGCCTCGGGGAGTGTGCCATTGAAAATTGTTTTGAGCAATTTCCTCAATTTGATTATAAATTTCATTTGGGCGACGATTACCTAGAAGTCCCCCGGAGCTAGAGTCGAGTGTTTGTCTTGTGTGTGGCAACAATCCATTATAGAAAGTGGATACTTGTTGCCATATTGCAAGACCATGATGAGGGCATTTTCTTAATAGCTCCTTGAATCTTTCCCAAGTTTCATATAAGGATTCCTCGTCCTCTTGTGAGTATATATTAATTTCAGTCATTAATTTAGCCGTTTTAGAAGGAGGGAAATACTTATATAGAAACTTTTGGGCTAATTCATCCCAAGTGTTTACCGAACCACTTGGGAGGGTGTTAAGCCAAGCCTTAGCTCGGTCTTTCAGTGAAAATGGGAACATTCAGAGGCGGATGGCGTCGTTTGATGCCCCATTGATCCGAAAAGTATCACATATTTCCAAGAAGTTGGTAATATGTAGATGGGGATCTTCGTCCGCAAGCCCATGGAGGTTGCGGAGTTTTGGAGCATTTGTATCAAGTGCGGCCGAAGTTCGAAGTTGTTAGCATCGACATTCAGTGCATTGATAGCGGCGTCGAGATTACCTACTGTGGGCCGTAGGTAATCCATTAGGGTACGTTGGTCCGCCATTGGAAGTAGGTCCCTCGAAACTCTCTTGGATTTTAGCTTTAAGTCTTTTTCTTATAAAGCGTTCGGGTTCGTCTAAAGGTTCTTTTATGTCTTTATTGGAACTGGAGCTCATGCACTGCGTAGGAAGTTCTGGTGCTACGCCTGGGTCCCAAGTCCTGCAATAAAAACAGAAAAGATTGGTGGTCAGAAGTCTCACCACGGCCCCATGGTCGCTGACCACGGCCCGTGGTCGTGGTTCCCTGTTAATGGAAAGTTCAACACGGCCCCGTCTTGCACCGGCACAGCACCGTGGTCACCTTTCTGTAACTCAGAAAACAAAAACTGCCAGTAAGAATGTTGGGCACGGCCCGTGTCCGACCAGGCACGGCCCCGTGCTGAGCCCTGTAGAAGCTGGAAAAACTAAAAAAAATCCTAAAAAAAATGAAAAACAAGAAAAACGATTAGGCCGTTGATTCCTAACTTTCTTAAAATCCTTGTGTCCCCGGCAACGGCGCCAAAAACTTGGTGTGTGTCGGGTGTGATATGTTTATATTATGTTTTAAGCTCTTTTTTTAACACATTAGTCAAGTTTTAAATTTATAAAACACGATATTCTACTAACACTAAACACACACATGGGCAAGTGCACCCATCGTGAGTGTAGTATAGCGTTGGTAAGATACCGAGGTCGTCCAAGGACACAAGAGCTTTTAATACCGCTTTATCCTCAACGTCTAATCAAATCAAAATTTTAGAAAAGGTTTTAAACATGAAAATAAAAAATGCTGAAAAATAAAATAAAAGAAAAAAACAGATAGACAAGATGAATCACTTGGATCCGACTCGCCTTTAATGTAACCTTTGATGATTTCCGCACTTTTGCACTTTTTAAGAGATGATCTTAGTTATAGTAGTAGGCCCCTCTTTTGAAGGTGACGTTACCCTCAACCCAGTGGTTTGAGTCAGCAAGGATACAATCCCAAAGGGTCGGAATATTGAAAGACAATTAATTAAGTTATTAATGCGTAAAGTGGTAGGCCCCTCTTTTGAAGGCGACGTTACCCTCGGCTAAGTGGTTTGAGTCAGCACAATCCCAAGTAGCCGGGTTAATGTATTAATAGTAGTTTACATATGAGGGGATCAAGCCATTCGCACCCCCGCCATCCAATACCAGTGGGTATTGAAGGAGGTCCTAGTAAGCTTGACCCAGGTCCTTGCAGGATCTATACACTGAACAAGGCAAGAACCTTACCAAACCATTCCCTTAACCCCCGACCAGGTAGCCAACATATCTCTATATAGACCGTAGAGATATGAATGGTGAAAATCTTTTACTTTATATAGATAGTAAAGTAATGCCAAGACACCACAGACAAATGATAAGGAAGTTTCACCTTCAACATAAGAAACTAGTTATTAAAGTCATTAATACAAAACCAAATAAAAAGTGCGAAAATATTAAAAATCAAAAGTATTACATTAAAGACTTGTCTTCACCAAGTGATGTAAGAGACTTACCAAACATGGCCTTTGATTGACAAGAACTCTTACGATTAATTTTGGATCCCGAGACTACTACACACACTCTAAGGTGGATGATGGATGATGGATGATGGTGGTGGATGTGGGTGTTGTAGTGGTGGTGGAGTGGGAGAGAGGTGGTTTGCCAAGGGATGCCTTTGAAGTGAACCAAGCACCTCTATTTATAGCCTGAACAGAAGCCCGGACACGGCCCCGTGGCCACCCATTTTCTCTTCCTTCATTAATTGCCTTTGTCTGCATTAGGCTCCATACGGCCCCGTGTTCGCTGGGCACGACCCCGTGTGCAGAAGCGTATCTGTACTACCAAGATTTGCTAGATTTTGCGAATCTTAGCGTTGACCATGCCCTGTGCTCAGTGGGCACGCCCCCGCGGTGAGCAATAGAAGCTTCTATGACTTTGTCTTTTCTGCAGACATCTGGCCACGCCCCCGTGCTCAATGGGCACGGGGCCATGGTCAGCCTTCTGTTTCTTTGTTTTTGCTTGGGAAGATGTTGTCGAGGGGTCGGGTACGCCACGTTTCTTCCTTTTCTTTGTATTTATGATAGTTTTTGCTGCATATTTGTTCCTTTTGTTCATTTAAGCTCATTTGGTCCAGAAAATACAAAAGGAAGACAAAAGCAAACTTTTTCCAAAATTAGTACTAAAAAGGGTTAGTTTTATGCCTCATTTGATGTAATTTATATGTTGTATTTTGCACACATCAATATCATTTGGTACTCCCTCAAACAACATCGTGTATCTATCAAATGTGACCCAGTGTCGTTTGGTAACCAAGCCGAACGACACAACCTCCTTGTCTAAACGACATGCAACTGCATGTCATCTTTTCTTCCAAAAAATGCCAAAGCATGCACGAACAGCTCATAACCCACTCTTTTTGCAGCCATTTGATCTTATTCGTGTCCTTTACATTTCGGTTTTAATTAAGGGAGTTATTACCATCATCAATCACAGTTAATCACCTCCTAATTAGCCAAATTAAAAATCCAATGAATCTACTATTAACACCCATTTTTGAATAGTAATGCCATAACCCAAATTCATGAAACTTAACACAAACTCTATGCACCAAACGACACCCTACTGATTTCCTCTCAAAACCCCCCATTCAATTCCTGCAAACATCAATCCCAATCCATGGAGTCAAGACAAGAAGATTCTAGGGCTCAGAACTTCATCACACGAATTATCCTTCATTTCTTAACTAATTAGGTAGTTCTTGAGTCTAACATCTATGATTTTTCATGACCTACACAACCTCTCTATCCATGAGAGAGGGCTTACAAAGCCGAATTTAATTTCTTGTTATTTTAAGGTTCTTAGCTGATAGAGTTTGAGGCTTTTGATCTTAGGATTGTGTTTTGAAGAAATTAAATTCATGTTATTGTTCATATTCATGTAAGACAATTTTGTGAAATTTTGAGGATTTTTGGACATTAATTGTATTTATGATGAATTTGTTATTGTTTATATTATACAGGAATTGTAAAAAAAATTCAAGATTTTTAAAATAAAATCTTACAAATATTAATTCTAATAACTATAGAAAATATTTATGTCATGGGGTTTTTATAAGAATTTTCATGAATTTTGTACATTATTTTGTAATAAAAAGGATGTATTTAATTATAGAATAAAATGGGTTCCTACAAAACTAGTGATTTTAAATAAAAATCTGATATATATATATATATATATATATATTGATTTTATATAGGTATTAAATGGATTTTTATAAGAACTTTCATGAATTCTGATTTTTAGGAAGAACAACTCAAACTGACCAGGTTGGCGGGTGGAAGAACATAGAACCAAATGCAAGAACATCCTATGAACTAAATTGTATAAATCTCAAATTGGTCGGTTTGCTCTAGTGTTGACAATTCAATCTATTTCAATGGCTTGTTAATACTCCTTATGAAAATAACGCATATATAACAAGATTTAATCGAATTACATGGTTACATTAATCACTTATGTTAGTGAAGACAATGCTTAACATCTATCTAATGTTGTGCTAGCGAGTCTTGATTGTAATTTCTTTGTGACACACAAACCTTAGAAGACACTTTCATGTATTACAATTTCCTCATGAACGATTAGACGCACTAATACTAATACGTATCCCTACCTAAAAACAAGGAAAAATTACAAGTTTTGTCTTTTATCTTTATATCACTTTTCAGGCGGTGTCCTTTTTTACGAATGTTGACAGACGGTGTCCTTTACTAGGTATTTTGTTACAAGTTTAGTCCTTTACACCCAACCCAGTTAAAAAACCCTGTTAATTAACAGGGTTTTTTAACTGGGTTGGGTGTAAAGGACTAAACTTGCAACAAAATACCTAGTAAAGGACATCGCCTGTCAACATTCGTTAAAAAGAAGACCGCATGAAAAGTGGTATAAAGATAAAAGACAAAACTTGTAATTTTTCCTAAAAACAATTTATCCATTCATATGTTAGTTTCTCCTATATACTTTTAACATGTTTATCATACATGTAAATATATCTTATCATTATATTTATAAAATAGTTAAGAGTAGACAAAAAGTAAGGAAATATTCAAAATATACGTGTCCAAGTAAATGTGTCCATATATGAGCTTTTTACTATTAAAAGGTGGGTCCACACGCATTACACACATATTTCAGTACTACCCTCTTTTTAGTATAGTTCATGAACATCATCATGTTTTTTAACAACGAATGTCATCATGTAATTATCGTAATTTTAAGATATAACATTTACTTTTAGGGGCTAGATAACTTATTTTGTATTATATTCACATATACTATGTAATTCAGTAATTGATGTATATTATTTTAATTTTATACTATTAACATATCATATCTTATTTTTCTATTCTAAATAAAAACACGGAGCAACACCACATTCCATCTCATATATAATATTTTTAATTTAAGTAAGTTCAAATTTTAAAATCAAATTAATTTATAAAATTTTATTTACTTATATAATTAGTAGCCAAAAGATCAAATACAAATAAACTTAACATACTAAACATACAAATTGAAGAAAAAGTAAAAAAGACAAGGTGGCATTTTTTGTAATTACCACCAACTATCAAAGTTACTATACAAATGTGAACTCAACCAAAAATACCTAAAAAACACAAAAAAAATTAATATTTTTTATAAAAAATCCCTACATTTTGTTACAAAAAAAAAATTGCTACTAAAAGTAGCGATTTTTTTATAAAAAATATTAAAAAAAAATTTGTGTGTTTTTTTTTTTTTAGGTTTTTTGGGGGTTTAGTTTTTAGCATTTTAGCTTGGGTGGGTGGGGGGTTTAGGTTTTTTTTTTTTTTTGGGGGGGGGGGGGGGGGGGGGTTAGATTCTTTTTAGGTTTTTTAGATACATTTGTATAGTAACTTTGCTAGTTATAGATAATTACAAAAATGTCACCTTGTCTTTTTGAGTTTTCCTTCAATTTGTATGTTTAGTATGTTAAGATTATTTGTACATGAACTTTCCCCATAATTAGTAACCAGAATTATTATATACATTTTATTAAAGTTTTCTTTTATACAATAAAAAACTTCTCTGCATGAAAGTTTTTGAATTTCATTAAATTTAAATTTGATAATTGATATGGTTTATTTTATTATCACAACAAACTTTCGAGATCTTTGAGATTTGATATCTTTCTATCTATACATGCTTTCGATTAGCAATTAGTATTTAAACATCCAAAACAGCATCAACATCAATGGCACGTTGAGTCCCTATTTGACTAAAAAATGAACAATCAGGTCCTTATGGTTGTCGATTTGGATCAATAAGGTCCTTCTTAACAGAAGCTGTTAGACAACCGTTAGTTAACCTATGAAAAGTCTAATATACCCTCATTTTCAATCTCACTTCATCTTCAATCTCTCATAATCAACCTCAGTTCCATACAATTCGATTCCCCCAAATCAATTCATCAAATCATCCTTATTGAAACAAACCTGGACTTCGGAATCATGATTTCATTGGTAGAAACGTATAAAAGCCAACAAATTCTACCTTTAACTCGACTATGTTCAAGTAGTTTTATTTAACTTTTTTATGTAAGCAAACATTTCAAGTCTACTTCAAATTAATTGCAATATGGTCCAATAATGCGATCATGTATAGCACCCTCTTTTGGATTGTAAGTAGCAATTAACAAAGGTTTACATGGGTGGCGAAAGCTGATTCCTTTTCTTTCAACAATATTAACACCATCAGTCAACACATTAAGAAGCAAATTACTTATGCCCTCATCCGGTTTTGACATATTCTGCAACATCAACATATCCAAATTACTTACGACTCACTATCTGGTTCATGCTTCTAATTCAATAGATAATGATGTTGATGGCTGCACTTAAATGGTGATGAATAATATAGCATGGATGTATGAATTGCTCATCTATATGCTAATGATGTATTTTTTGGATAAAGTAAAAGAAATATGGTTCCCTAAATGGCTCAAAAACGTGTATGACAATTTTAGAAACTACAAACCCTAACTCATATGTGTTTATTAACTAATTAGTGTATTTTTCATGTCTAACTTAATCATGAGAAAGTCGAGTCATATAATCAGTTGAATACTATAGCACACAAATACACTCACTCTGTTTTGTCGCATAAGTTGGATACAACTTCCATACGTGTTGTTGAACAATTCAACCATAATGGTGGTGTATGCGTGAAGGGACATAATACAAGGATAACGGGGAAATGGGTTAATGCTTTAGATTTTATATTAAAATAAATTAATTTAGTTTTGGGGAATTCTAGAGAAAACCGGGGCGACACCATGCATTCTGGGAAAATTGAGAAAGTGAGGGAAAAATTGATATGGAGCTCATGTGGCACATGGGGAAATATGGAGAAAATAGGACGACTCCTCCACCCCTTAAGCACAAATGACAAATTTGAACACTTATTTGCATGTTCTTGAGAAACAACACAACCTATTGTTTAATATCTAGCGGTTAAGAATTGTTTTTTTTTTCTTTTATCCATAGACCCCTTTCAAGTTTGACACATCTAGCCATTGGCACACATGTCTCCCCCATCGTTATAAACTTAAAGTTTCTGTCTTAATATGTAATGTCTAATAGTGTAATGTAATTTGTTCATCACACGTGGAATGTAATTTATTTATCTATAACATTTGAAAATATAATGCAACTTCAAAGTAAGTTGTTATGACCTAATGTTGAGTTGTTCAACCTAAAGTAGCCAATTTACATATGGTAAGGCTCATTAAGGTCCATAAGTGTAAAGTAATCGTACACATGTATTGTTAGATTCAAAATGACTTGTTTTAACCTAATGTTGTTTTATGTAACTTAAAGCAACCAATTAACACATGAAACCTCTCATTAAGGCTCTCAAGTGTACAATAATCATAAACATGTACCAATAGGACCAACATGACTTGTAATGATCTAATATTGTTTTGTATATGACAACATCCATGAGTGTAAGGTAATTATATACATGTATCACTAGGACCAAAATGACTTATTATGACCTATTATGTGTTTGTATAACCTAAATTAACCTAGCTACTGACACATGACAATGTGCACTAAGGGAAAAACGTGTAAAGTAATCACACCCTTGCGTTATTAGACTCAAAATGACTTGTTATGGCACAATGTGGTTTTGTGTAACCTAAATTAATCCACTAAAACATGGCATGGCCCACTAAGGCCAAAGTCTAAAGTAATTTTACACTTGTATCATTAGCCATAAAATGACTTATTAATTATAATGACTTGGCTTTAAGGGTCTCAAATTACCCACTAATATATGGCAAGGCCCATTAAGGCTCCAATAACAATTGTTATTATACACATGTATCGTAAGGCCGAAAATGACTTGTTATAACCCAATGTTGCTCTGTGTAACATAAACTAACTCATTAATACGTGACAAGACCCATTTTTATGTATGTGTATTTATGTGTATCTTATTTGTATGTGTGTGTATGTAATTTTTATGTATGGTTATGTATGTGTATGTGTGTATATATTCTTAGTTAATTTGTGTATCTGTGTTTGTATGTTTACATAATTGTTTGTATGTGTAAGATTGATTTGGTGAGATGATGCATGTATGCGTTTTCTTGTAGAAACCAAGTAGAATGGATATATAGAAATAATGACATAGTCGTAACCTTGAGTTTATTGATGGAGTGAAAGATTTCTTAGATTTTGTCTATTCCACTGTAAAAGTATGTTAAGAAAAAGGAAACTGCTTACAGGAATAGTTTATTATTTGATACCCTTGTATAAACGCGATTCCATGCCTAATAATAATACGTGGTAGAACCATGGTGAAGAAAGGCATTTTACGACTCATTATCTGGTTCATGCTTTTAATTCGATAGATAATGATGTTGATGGCTGCACTTAAATGGTGATGAATAACATAGCGTGGATGTATGAATTGCTCATCTATATGCTATTGATGCATTTTGGATGAAGTAAAAGAAACATGGTTCCCTAAAGGGCTCAAAAACATGTATGACAATTTTAGAAACTACAAACCCTAACTCATATATGTTTATTAACTAATTAGCGTATTTTCTTTATTTCTAACTTAATCATGAGAAAGTCGAGTCAAGTAATCAGTTGAATACTATAGCACACAAATACATTCGCTCTCTTTTGTCGCATAAGTTGAATACAACTTCCATACACGTTGTTAAACAATTCAACCTTAATGGTGGTGTATGCGTGAAGGGACATAATACAAGTAATAGTATGTGTTCATTTTGATAAAACGTCTTGAGTTCAATCTCAAACAAGAAATATTTGGTGTAATTTAAAAGTGAATATGATACAATCATATTCACAGTTTAAAAAAAAATAAAAATAAAAAAATTACTATTGGGAATCAATGTTGAAGTTCTGAAAACAATTAAGAAAGTTGACCAAGTGAAGAAGACTCTCTTGTAAAATGGGCCCCACATATCAACTGGCTTTGTACATATATATATATATAACCTTCACGATATATGCACAACATCGCACAAGAAGGAGAGAGCTCCAAACAAAGTCCAAAGTTAGCAATGGCTGAACCCTTTGTGACTGATAATAATTTCGTCAAGAAAAATGGAGTTTTCAATGTTTCAATGTGTGGTGGCGCTCAAGAACTCGAACAGATGTCGAGAGATGGCAGCCAATACAGTTTAACCACCGGGATCTTACCGTCTCTAGGTGCCAGTAGCAATCGACGTGTTAAACTTCGCAACTTCATCATCTCCCCTTATGATCGCCGTTACAGGTATTTTTTTTTTTTTTTTGAACGGCAAATTTCTTTTATTCTCTGCTGTTTGTGGGACTCGAACCCAACACCTTCCCTCCCATGATGTTTACAGACGTTGCCTTTGCCAATGGACCACCACCCAATTGATTCCGTTAGGCATATACATACAAACACATACATATATATATATATATACACATGTGTGTGTGTGAACGTGTGTTTTTAGAGCATTCTCATCCAAACCATCAAAATATGTGAGGGGTAGTTTTTATATTATAAAGGGTATAAAAAATGGTTGTGAGTGGAGGAGAGAGAAAATGTTACTGTTCATCTGTATATTTGGGGGGACACTGTTCACCCAGTATAAATTTTTTAATATATATTGAAAGTGGTTGTGAGTGAAGGAGAGAGAAAAATGTAATGATAATATTATTTAATTGAAAATGAGAGAAAAAGTATTTGTTTTTAGTGAAAATATATTGATATAGGAGTTGTTTTTTAGTGGAATATATGTATAATTTGATGGATTGGATGAGAATGCTCTTACATACATGCATTTTTATGTGTTTTCATATATGTTCGTTCACATGGTAAAACGAATGAGTATCGCTAACAATTCTATCCATCAGCATTCTGTCGATGAATTATTTTTCAAAGAGGCGGTGTTGCAGAGATTGATAGCACACAACCGCAAATAGTAATAATAATAATAATAATAATAATAATAATAATAATAATAATAATAATAATAATAATAATAATAAAAGGAACAATAATACGAAGAACACCACATGTCTCATCTCTCTCTAGTCTGAATTGTTATTGTTTTAAAAATTTTATTACAGAAAGAGAAAACATTTAATTATTGTTTTTAAAACAGTTGAGGAGCTTGATTGATTTTTGAAAATATTGTATTTACATTTGTATAAGTATAAAGGTTATTTATTTTAGTAGCGATATTTTATTATGCTGAAATTTAATTGTATTTTTTTTTTTTTTTTTTTTTTTGAAAAGTGATAAAATTTAATTGTATGATATCAGTTTTGAAATATAACATGCTTTTTAATAAAAGTAAAACAAGACACGTTTATTGGGCATCTTTTATTATTGGACGGATACATTTATAGATTCTGTTGGCTTTTTGGTCTTGTAAATTCACAAGAGGTGTTAGGAATATTTGGCTGGTTTTGGATGGTTCATACAATTCTATGGGTGCATTAATTACTATCATTTATATATGTACAATAATATTTCTTAAACATCTATATATTTACATTCACACATTCGAATCAAGTTTAAGCATACTTTCCATGTATTAAATTTAAAGCTAAATGTACACATTTATGTGATTACCTTTACAAGGAAGGGTTCAATTAAAAGCCACTAATTAACACATTCGAATCAAGTTTAAGCATACTTTCCATGTATTAAATTTAAAGCTAAATGTACACATTTATGTGATTACCTTTACAAGGAAGGGTTCAATTAAAAACCACTAATTAAAATGAAAACTTGAAAACTAACTAAAAAGCCTAAAAAACATGCCAATTTTTTTTTACAAATTTTCGCTACGTTTTATATATAAAAAAAACTTTTTGCAAAAAAAAAAAAAAAAAAAAAAAGTGTACTGCACATGTGCATTATATGCACATAATGCACATGTGCATTATTGCAGATGTGCAGTACAATTTTTTTTTTAATTTTTTTTATATATAAAAAGTAGTGAAAATTTATAAAAAATTGTAAAAAAAAATTGGTATGTTTTTTAGGCTTTTTTAGTTAGTTTTCACACTAAAAGGAGTTTTCGCTTGAACCATTCCCTACCTTTATAAAGGTTCTCTCTTATATATACTATTTAAGCAGATTTTTTATGTCAGTTTTGAGATGAGTTATTATCATGAATTGAATATAGTTTAATTAGCTGAAATTGATGGAAAAAGAAATGAGTAATGGTTGCTTTTAAATTTTGACAAATTTTGATAGATAATAATGATTTTGCTAAACGTTTCCTCTAAATATCTGTACCTGTAATAGATAATATGATTTTGCTAAACGTTTCCTCTAAATATCTGTACCTGTAAACTGTAGTGGAATCTTTTAAGCATTCTAGAAAAGACATACCATTTAATTTTCTCTTCTATTTATTAATTTGGTTCAGATTACCTGCAACAATTAAACACCTCTTTCTTGTACGTTTTCCTGAGAACCCTATGATTATTTATCATCTTATACTTCCACCAATCCAAGTGTATCTTGGTTCTATCGATACATATAATACATACATATAATAAGTAGTTTTTTTAACTGATCACCCGAGTAAATTCAATGGCAAAAGGTCACTCACGTCCGCGAATATAGACGGCACTGATGACCAGGCCCACCATTATTCCAGAGGAAACTCGCTGCCCATAGGCCACTGTGGTAAAAACCCAGAGGCGGACCTATAGTGTTACAAGGGGTAACCTCCGTTGCCCCTTAACGCTCCAACGGTAGTGTAAATTTTGTAAAAATTTGACGTTTTTCAATTTCGTTACCCTTTTTTTAAACATTACCCCAATGCGGATTTTCTAGATCCGCCACTGGTAAAATCTTGGCTCACCACAAATTATATATTTATTTTTGCTCCGGGTGACCTCCACTTTGGAAAGTTAAGGGGCTGCCAATACACCATGATTGGCTACATATAATCGATGCCCTTGTCCCAACCAATCAAATCTTGCCATATTAAAAATCTTAAAAACTATCCTTAAGTCACAAAACACGGGTGGCGTCTTGTCATAATTTTTTTTAATTGTAATAAAGTCAAGTAAACATTATAATTTAACATAAAAATTAAACATTACATAATTCAACATAAAAATTAAAATTACATAATTCACCAAAAAACTTAAACAAACATCCTTATAATTTGCCGCGCCGAAACGTGTTTAAAGTGAGGGTCGTACGTATGTTTGTACCCCACGACGGCCACTTGAATCACGTCAACTTCTGGGAACTCACCGTAGGCATTTTCCACATTGTTGAAGAGCACATCAAATCTTGCACTTTTCCCCGGATATCCATGAAACGTGAATATAGTTCATTCTTATTTCGGTTGCTCTCTCTCACCAACTTGAATACAAAACTATTGGAAAACCTTGTCCCAAAACATAGCCGTTTGACTAGGAGGCGCTTCGTCATGAAGGATTGAGAGCCAAGATATAGACAACGCAATCTCTTCTTCTTCGGTCCATGGTATCCTTGCCATTTGAGATATTTTTTTTGTAGAGAGAAATAAGGTGAAAATTGAGAGTTTTTTGTGGTAAAAAATTGGAATGGATTGGATTAAAATAGAGGGAGTTATTTGGTTTTTTGAATTTGATTAAAAAAAAACAACGGTCATAACTTACCTCGCAAACCACACCTAGTTCACGGGTTTTCTTCCCCGTTCAAACAACCCGCCAGCCCTACCCTTAAGGGTGGCGGCGGTGTCGTGGGACCATGACGAACCCAGGGAGGGTACCCGCAAAGCGGCAATGTTGAAACTTGTTCAAAGAATCGTCAAAGCTGGAAATTTTATTATTTTAGCTTGTTATAAATAATGACGTTAATTTGTATATTTTAAAATGGTATTGCAATTCCTTTTACACTACTAGTAAGATGGTCTCAAATTATTATTTTTATGTCCAATATGTATGCCTTTAATTTTTGTGTTGTTCTTCTCTCTGGTGACTTAGCATTGTGTACAAGTGTTTTTTTGGTTTTACAATTCAATTCTATACTTTTTACTGTAACTGAATTGAAATGTTTCAGGATGTGGGAGACATATCTAGTTGCATTGGTGTTGTATACAGCATGGGTGTCCCCATTCGAATTGGGTTTCTTAGAAAGACCCGAGAGACCACTCTCGGTCATTGACAACATTGTCAACGGGTTCTTTGCCGTTGATATCATCCTCACTTTCTTCGTAGCTTACCTAGATAAAAGTACCTATCTTCTTGTGGACGACCGGAAAAAGATTGCTTGGAGATATACATGCACTTGGTTGGTATTTGATGTCGTATCCACCATTCCTTCGGAACTAGCCCACAAGTTATCAGCTCGATCGACTTTGCCATCCTATGGATTATTCAACATGTTTAGATTATGGCGTTTGCGCAGAGTTAGCGCTATGTTTGCCAGGTACAACTTTCATTAACGTTACTGAAATGATGTCGGGTCAAAAGTTAAAGTTGTCACACAAAAAGTATTTCGGGTCAACCTATTTACTCATGACTAATCTCTTTTCCTCTTGGGAACAGGCTAGAGAAAGATAAGAACTTCAACTATTTTTGGGTTCGATGCGCCAAGCTTATTTTTGTAAGTCCTAAAAATGTGATTATATACATATATGTGTATGTATATAAGAAAAGTTTCGAAGTAAAACTAACTTAGTGTAAATGATTATATATAACAGGTGACCCTGTTTGCGGTACATTGTGCTGGGTGCTTCTACTATTATCTTGCTGCGACATATCCACATCCAAAGGATACTTGGATTGGGTATGATAACGAACATTTCAAAGACGATAATTTAGGGGTTCTTTACGTGACATCCATGTACTGGTCAATCACGACTCTCACGACTGTTGGATATGGTGATTTGCACGCTCAAAACAAAAGAGAGATGATATTTGTCATATGCTACATGCTTTTCAACCTCGGATTGACATCCTATCTCATAGGAAACATGACCAATTTGGTTGTCCATGGCACCAGTAAAACAAGACACTTTGTAAGTATACTTGTTCTTATGTTCAAAGTTGTAACCGCCCAATCCGTTCTAAATCGGTTGGTTTGGCTAGGTTAGGAGTGAACTGGTCCGATTATAGTTTGGAGCCTGCCAAGTATATCAAACTTGCCTAGATTTAGAAAGATCTTTATAATTTTAATAAAAGATTAAAATAAACTAGTTTTTTTCTCACTAACAATTATAATTCATTATACGTATAACGGTATAACTACTTTTGTTATAATATGTATTGCTTGTTAGTTTAACCAAGTTCAAGGCTATTAAGTTGTTTTTTTAGTACTTGTAAGGTAAAATGTCTAATATTCTTTTGTAGGCCTACCATTTTATAAAACTTTCGAAAATCTAATGGATCGTGTAAAAAAAACCCAACCATGTCCAACAAAACTAAATAGTTTTGGACGGTTCAGTTTAGTTTCTCCAAAAACCGTAGTTACTGATTTGGCCAAGAAATTCCAACAAAACCAACTTATCTGGACCATAAACATCCCTAGTTTTTGAATCTTTGTGTTTTTATAAACATTTGATTAATTGGTTATAATGTTATCTAAAACTAGCGCGACACAATTCAAGCGGCCTCGAGTTTTGCGCATCGGAACCAGTTGCCGGGTCGGTTGCAAGAACAAATGCTGGCACATTTGTGTTTGAAGTTTAGAACTGACTCAGAAGGACTTCAACAACAAGAGACTATTGATGCACTTCCAAAAGCCATTCGGTCAAGCATTTCTCATTACCTTTTCTATTCACTTCTTGATAGGGCCTATTTGTTTCATGGTGTCTCCAATGATGTCCTCTTTCAGCTGGTATCTTCCATCACTTTATTTACAAAACTGCCATCTCATTTTTAAATTAACATATAAACTTGTTCTGACTTGGTGTATAAATATATATTTGAAGGTTTCAGAAATGAAAGCTGAATACTTTCCTCCAAAGGAAGATGTTATCTTGCAGAATGAAGCACCTACAGATTTCTACATACTTGTTACAGGAGCAGTGGTTAGTGTTTTAAGTTCTTAATAAAAAAATATTAAAAGAGTCTAAGTTATCTTTTATATAATTTATAACTCTTTTTTTTTTAAATTGATCAGGATCTGATTGTTATGAAGAATGGAGTCGAGCAGGTCGTAGGTGAAGCGAAACGCGGTGATCTTTGTGGTGAAATCGGAGTTCTTTGTTATAGACCTCAACTTTTCACGGTGCGAACCAAAAGGCTAAGCCAGTTACTAAGGCTAAACCGCACCACGTTCTTGAACATCGTTCAATCCAATGTCGGTGATGGGACCATTATCATGGACAATCTCCTTGAGGTTTAAGTTTTCCCATCTCGGGGTTTATTGTTTATATAGTTGTTTAGCATGATCTATATTCTAAAACACCGTCGGTTTTTGGTTTGGTTTGGTTTGGTTTGGTCAGCATTTGAAAAACTTAAATGATCCGCTTATGGAAGGAGTGTTGATAGAGACAGAGAAAATGTTGGCGCATGGCAGGATGGACTTGCCGCTAAGCCTGTGCTTTGCTACTCGCAGAGGAGATGACCTTTTGTTGCACAAGTTGTTGAAGAAAGGTCTTGACCCGAATGAATCGGACAATAATAATAGAACCGCGTTGGTATGGACGTTGAACATTTTCACATATTCGAGTGCATATGAATCTTTGCTGCTAAATTAACATGTATGTGTTTTGTGTTGTTCTCAGCACATAGCAGCATCAAAAGGAAGTGACAACTGTGTGCTTTTGCTGCTAGACTATGGAGCAGATCCCAATTTCATAGGTAATTCTTTTTTCTTCATTTGATTGAATGAAAATAAAAGCCTACTTTTCACTTGACAAGTTATTGTTCATTGACCCATACAGATTCAGAAGGCAATGTTCCATTGTGGGAGGCTATAATAGCCAACCATGAGACGGTGGTCGGACTTTTAGCAGATAACGGTGCCACCCTGTCGTATGGTGATGCAGGCCAGTATTCTTGCTTTGCAGCCGAGCAAAACAACTTAGATCTGATAAAGAAAATTATTCGGTATGGAGGAGATGTCACTCGTGCCAGAAACGACGGAACAACGGCCCTTCACGTTGCAGTCTGCGAAGGTAACATCGAGATGGTGAAACTTCTATTAGACCAAGGAGCCAACATCGACCAACAGGATCATCACGGTTGGACCCCCCGAAACTTGGCTGACCAACAAGGACATGAGGATATAAAAACTTTATTCCTCTCTGTTAAGGTTCCTGAAGACCACTCGTTCACCCAACCACCACTCCTCGTCTCGATTCCTGAGGAGAAACGTGTGAGGTTTCTTGGAAGGTTTAAAAGCGAGCCAACAATTACTCGGCCCGGCCCCCAAGATTCAGATGAAGGATCTTGGAGCCGGTCACGCAGGAGACGAACAACTGATAGTTTCCATAATTCACTTTTTGGGATAATGTCAACTGCTCGAGAGGGTGAGACCAGTATTGACTTGGTGTCACCAAGGCCTAAAAGCATAATGGATGGAGTTGGCGGGCGGGAGAATCCCGGTAGGGTGGTTGTAAGTTGTCCAGAGAAAGGAGACGTTGCAGGGAAGCTTGTTTTTATCCCGAGAAGCTTTCAGGAACTACTGGAGATCGGCGTGAAGAAGTACGGTTTTCTGGCGTCAAAGGTTGTAAACAAACAAGGGGCTGAAGTAGATGAAATAGAAGTAGTTAGCGATGGTGATCATTTGATATTTGTTAGTGATTCAAGGCCAACGGTTGAGGAATCAAATTAGCAAGATGGAGAAAATCTTGAGTAACAACATCAGTTCTAATCTCTGTATTTGTTTCGGTTTCTAACTAATTTCAAGCAGAAGCAATTATATAGATCTTTAACTTTCTTGCAGATATAAATGGGTTGCAGAAGCAATTATATAGACCTTTAACTTTCTTCCTGATATAACTTTCTTCCTGATATAAATGGGTTGCGTTTGGGTCAACCTGATGGGTTCATGGGTTGACCCATTGAATTTTATAGCTACATTTGTTTAAAATGTATTTTGTGTGATAACTTAAACTGATTAGGTGGTTTATGTCAATATTAAAAGATAAAGGAAAAATGAGCATTCAAGTTTTATAGTTTACATACATTGTATATTTGGTTGTAAACAGTGGCGAAGCTTGACCATGAAAACGGGGGGGGGGGGGGGTCGAAAACGTATATACCCAAAAATTTCTATAGAACCGGGGGGTCGAAAACGTATATACCCAAAAATTTCTATACGAAAACTACATATATAACACTACTGAGAGAAAAGTTCGGTGGGTCCCGGCCCCTCTTAAGCTACGCCCTTGGTTGTAAACATGTAATTTTAGAGTTCAATGAGTGGTGTTGGTGACAACCCGCTAAAATCAGACTGCATTAGGGTTGATGTGTCTTGACTCGATTTTCAAGTTGTGTCATGTTCGGTTCATGTCATATTTTCAGGTTTGTGTTGGTTACCACCTGCATATACGATCTATTTAAAGCTACATATTGTAAGGCGGCAAAAAGAACACAAACAACTTTAAAAGATGATATATGTATGTAACTATGTATATATATGTGTATGTGTGTATATGTATATTTGTGTGTGTGTGCGGGGGAAGGATCAAATACAAAACAATCCAGCGGCGTTGGAACCGACTCGTCGAATCCTATTCAAATATGTATATATATATATGGTTTAGTTTTTTGGGTTTATAATTTATCTTTTAGTGTTTAGCTTTAGGGGTTAGCATTAGTATTTAGGGTTTAGTGTTTAGGATTTAACCTTAGGGTTTAGCTTATGTTTTAGCCTTTAGGGTTTAGCTCTTAGGGTTTATAGTTTAGATTTTATGGTTTAACGTAGGGTTTAGCTTTAGGGTTTAAAATTTTGGGTTTAGGGTTTAGCTTTGGGGTTTAGGGCAAAGGGGTTAGGGTTTCTTGTTAGGTTTCGACGAGCTGGTTCCAACGGCGCTGGAATGAGCTCAATCGGAGTTCGTTTGACCCGGTTTCCTACACTTCATATATGTGTGTTAATAGACTCAACCTATATAGCTTCATATAAGCACACATATTTCAAGCGTTCAACCTCTAGAACAAGTGTTCCTATTATTATATATCTGGTATTTAACCCGCATTTCCATGAGAAATTACAAAAGCTTGAGCATCTTTAGGCGCTACATATGTTCGCAATCGAGTTTTAGAGGGGTATAACGACCATGAAGATCCTCCACCACATACTCCTACACGAGTTGAAAAAAATGGAAACAATCTAAGTTCTTATTTCAGCACGTTTGACTCGTTTCCTTTCCAGCTAACATATTTATTATATTTTACCTGTTTGACCCGTTTTAGATAGAGCATAGCAACCTACCAGAAAGACAATGAGAGTGATAATAGATTTTTTTTTTTTTTTTTGAACAGCAGAGAGTGATAATAGATACCTGTGTTAGTTCTCTTTTGGTGAGGATGTGGTAGTGTCTTTGCCAAATTCTTTGGATAGCCATGGTAGCAGCAAGAAAGCCGTAGGCAATACCAAGAATGACAAAAATAACCACAAAAACGATAACAAGACCAAAACATGCTTCCATCGAGGCAGGAAAACAGTACACACAGTTCTGGCAGCCTGCCATACGCGGATCATTGTTGAAAGATGAACAATGCAGAAGCAGCCCGAAAAACCCAATCAGCACAAAGAAGATAAGGACCCCTGCAAAAGGAAATTTAACCGATAGTAGGCTGTGTGCATTAAATATATGCTTTGTGAGACATTCCACCATTTCTTTTCTAGATCTTTATGTTACCCGTTAAAAAATGAAAAAGACCTGAACCGACCTGATCATAAAATGTCCTTTACTGCATCCCAATGAACTTTCTTAGTTTCTTACAAGTTATTTTTATTAATATAATTTTTTATAAGCTGATTCATGGGATGTGCCCATTCATGGGTTGGTCAGGATCGACAACACAACGGCAGTAGAAAAGTGGAGAAGAAATTCCCTTTTGAAGATGCAACAATTATCTGTCTATATTTATGTCTAAAAACACTTATATAATCATTTACACAACCCGAAAAAAAGATTCCAGACATGAGAGGCTATTTTGTCATCCACATTCTCATCAAGTTGATAAAAAGAGTGATTTTTGCAGCGCCATATACCGAGAAAGACATGTTAGATGGTAACTATACAAAGTAACACACGTGACTTTGAATCCTAGATTCATCACTGATCAAAGTCTATATCCAACGTATCCCCAAAATAATAATCCAAGCATGAATGGATGTCATGCGTTATAATGTATTTGACCTTTTTATTACCGTCCTTTTAAAGAATGCGATGGGATACAATTAAAAAAAAGACAACCTAACTATTCACATGAGCACTAAATAATCTCACTACTATAAGTTTCCTACTATATCTGGCACACACGGTTGTATGTTTGCATATAAAGAAAAATGTACCTATGCAATAGTAGAATGGTATAGGATGCATTGACAATATACGTTCCCAGTTGTCATTAATAGAAGTTCTGAAAGACCCATCTTTGTCCACAATGTATGCAAGACCTCCCATCAGCCCAATCGCCTGTATGAGTTAGTCGTTTGATTACTTATAATGGCCAATAGTAGTAAGGTGTATAGAGATGCACAAACTGCATTTAAGATGATAATTGTAATACATTTATAGCATTGAAGAAGGGCCATTATACATTAGGATGATGGTGTTCCTTGGTTATCACAAAATATAACTCGTAATAACTTTATCCACATCAGAGAATTCAGATAATGCTTCCGGGTTGACTGCATCATTACTTGAAATCACCAAATCTATCATGCATGCATCGGTCAACAAAAAAAAAATCCTTCTGTTGGTTCTTATGGCAACTCTATGATCGATATGGTAAGCTACAAATGAGAAGGTCTTTAATGATCGTTCACAAAAATGGAGGGGATTATAGAGATATTCAAGGCAAACGTTTCTTTGGCTCAAACACATGGCAAATATGCACCGTTTAGATTGGAACTCATGGCGTGATTTCAATTTCAAGTTATATGTATATGTGTTTTCTTTATTTTATCTAGCTTCTTGCTAGTTGTTTTCTTTTAATAAAAGTTCTCACCGTTTGTACAACCAGAAATACAAGGAAAACATCCCTTGCAACAAATAGCCTGAATTTAATCTTCCTCCAGGAGTTGTCTTTTAGCTCAACAACTTGAAGGTGAAACTGAGCTTTGCAAGTTGTGCAATGAGAAAAGGCAAACCCTTCTTATTACAACTTTACAAGTAACACGTAAAAACTTTAAAAACTGGAATGGCTTATAATATACTGTTCCTGAAAGACATCATGGATATCAGTAGGCCTTACCTTAACAGATCGCCAATGATCAAGGCATGAACGATGCACAAAATGCTGGGTGCCTTTACACATGCATGGAGATATGAGATTATCATCTATGGTAAAAGAAAGAAAAATAATTTATGACAACGTAAGAACTTAATAAGATATAATTCTTACCATAAATGTCAGAAATTAAAAAGCACAAAAGAATAGATACCAACACCAATATCCTGATATGGAATTAATTATGCCGTCAGCATTCAACGTGTTGTTGAAGTAAACTTTGTCGGATTCTTAGGTCGAAAGCACACGCTATTGAGACAAATGTTTATTACTTTTTTACATCTTTACAAACATCTAAAATGCTGGCAGCATGATTAAAAACATAAAAGAGAAATAGCTAATGCAGTTTCCAAGGAAATAAACATACTCTAGCATTTTCTGGGAAGATCTTCTGTGATCAATCATCAAGTCGGCATATTTAGCTTTAAAACACAATTATTAAAACTGCTAATGCAATCAAAAAATGTAGTATCCCAATACCCTTTGAACCTTCTTTGTATGAATCTTACTCAAAAGACCATGACTAGCAAAACAAGTACTGAGTAGCCATTAATAAGTTAAGGTGAAGGTATTGTATCTCTCTCTCAACTTATTATACTTGCATCATCACATCACATTCACAGCCAATTAGCCGCAACATAATCATATACTTTTCACGGAAAACTCAACCTACTTGGCTACTTTCAGTTAAGTGAGTCTTATTTTTACATGACTGCATTACCATTTTCACCTGCAGGCTAACAACTGAGTTTTCGGAAGTTATACAATCAGCATTTTACCATGTGAATTCAAGGGAAAATTTTAATATATAGGGAATTAACAGATTAATAACAATCAAAAGTCAACGTTAAACTAGTACAATATGTTCTAGAATGATCACCTAAAATCACCACCATGATCCAACAAATTGAACAAACTTAATACAATTCTGTATGCCTTTAGAATCACCATGGTAATCGAGGAGGTTTTGAAGGTTAGGCAAAACCAGAAAAAGATCACCAAATTGCATTAAATCATCCTAAAAAGTTTCAAGTGGCGAATCGGTATCAAACAAACACAAAACAATTATTTGGCTAACTCCGAAACGTTTATTAGATCAGTAAAACTTCTCAAAAAGTTGATTACAGTGTCAAACCTAACACGGTTTATATCTACTAACCCTAACTTGCTATAGTCAACACATTGTCATAACTAATTATAACATTACACGGAAACTAATCTAAGCTTAACTAACTTGTCAACTTAGATCCTTCCATATTCACCTACGCGCGGATACAGGTTCAATATTTCCAACAAAGCTCAAGTCATTTTCATCGATCACATGGCGCAATCAACAATTATGACACGAATCAATAGAAACGACGATCAAATAACCAATGCAGATCCCTCCCTAGAGCAACCTTAATACACTATGTAAGCAGCAGGTAACTCTAAATGATTTCAATCACACAATCAGATCAAACACATATTACATACACAAGCAGTTGAAGCAGATTATGGTTAAATAGCATATCAAATATACAAATTATATGAAAATACAACATATGAACAAATTAAACTTTATAATTACTGAAAAACATAAGATCAACCTTCTTCTCCGTCGCATTCAAGACAAATACGACAGGTGGCAACCGATCCAGCTTCAACGTCTTCACACTTCATCTCACTTGAATCCAAAACAGCAACGGCTGTGAATTCTGGTGAAGTAGAGGATCCGTATCGCTAGGGTTTACAGAACCGCTTTCTTCTAGCTCGATTTCTCCAGACATTTTATCAATTTTTAACCTAGTTAATCGGTGGAACAACAAACAAATTGCAGATTGTTAAGCAAATGATTGAATTCACACTGATGGAGCAATTGTAGTGTTGAGTTTAAAAGTGGTTGTGAGGGGAGGAGAGAGAAAATGTTACTGTTCATCTGTATATTTTGGGGGACACTGTTCACCCCCTATAATTTTTTTAATATATTTTGAAAGTGGTTAGGAGAGAGAAAAGGTAATGATAAAGGTATAAAAAAATATTATTAAATTGAAAAGGAGAGAGAAAATTGTAACGCCTCGTATTTTAGAATCCCTGTTTTAGGGACAAATTATATACGTATCACGAGTCGAGGCGTTAACAATAATATATATATATATACGTATAAATACCGACCCTATCTGTCATGTCCTTAAATCTTAAAACAAAAATATACGATCTTATACGACTTTTTAAAATTCGTATGCGAAAATGAATGTCAGAAACGTCATTGGGCCGTAAGAAGTTAACACACGCGCTAACGGGCCTAGGGCCCAGTCCACACACAAACCCTACCTATTTAAAATCCCTTAACTCCATCTTCATCAATAGGAAACCCTAGCCCCCTCACTCAAGACACTCCTCTGCTCTCTCTCAAGAACCCAGTTACCGGACCCGTTTTCCGGCGGCACTCCGGCACTACACGTCCGGTCACACACCCACCTTCCCCCTCAGTTTAATGACCGGCCACCACCATCAGGTGGCGGTGCACGATGGCAGACGCATGAGAGAGAGAGGGGGAGTACGATGTGAGAGAGAGAGCTCAGGGGAGAGAGAGACGCCGGAATCGGCAGTGGGGGTGCGTGGTTCGCGTATGCCCGGCGGCAGCTGCGGTGGTGCTCGGCGGCAGTCGGGATACGACAGCAGTGACGGTGGTGCTCAACCGGTGAGCGGCGGCGGCCATCTACACCCCGACAAACTCCAATTCGGTTCAGGCTCAGCATGATTCAGTTTCCGGGTTCGGGATTTAGCGGTTTCTCGTTCGGTTCCGGTCACCGACTGCAGTCGGAGCCACAACATCAGGTTACGTCGGCGGCAGTGGAACGACGGTGGTAGTGGTTGTGCTTGGTTCAGTTGGGTCGGGCTTTGGTTTGGGTAAGTCGGTTCGGTCAATCGTGTCAAACACAGATCGGTTCATGTTGGGTCCTGGGTTAAACGGATCTGCTTAGTTTATTTTGGGTCACGGTACGGTTTCGGGTTAGTCGATTCGGGTTACGGTTCAGATTTGTGTTCGAGTCTTGCGGGCCAAGTCTCGGGTTTGGTCAACTGCGGTCAACAGAACGGTTCGGGTACGGCTCGGGTCAACCTTGGTCAGCAGGTTCAAGTTCGGTGTTCGGGTCAGATTTCGGGTTTGGTTGACTCGGTCAAACAGTCAATCGTGGGCAACTCAGTCAACATGAGCTCGGTAAACTCTTAACGACGTAAATTTTATTATGATACTTTTATTGTTTATATTTATGTTAACTAGTTAAAAACCGAGTTTGACACGATACATTTATTGATTTATTTTATATTTTGACACATTGATGGGAATGTTATAAATATATTTAGATATCGTGATGTTTATTGTTGCGTTTTGGAAACTTTATATCGACAATTTGTGTTGTCGGGTTAGTCCATAAACAGAGGAAACTCTGCCCGATTTTCGTAAAATTCCATCATTTGAAAAGCGTTTATCATACCTCGAAGTCTATCGAACTCAAGTAAACGTTTTATAAAAATGAAATGTAAATGTATATTTTATTTTAATAACATTTCGGCTACCTCTAATATATGTATATACCTTTGTTTACTCATGTACGATGACCTCGTTGCGTTATCACACTCTTCAACTCCTCACGAGATTACCAAGGAATGCGTTGCGAAACTGTGAGCATACTCGACCCTTTTTACGCTTTAAAGCATTTTTGGGTGCAACATGTATACAAATCCACTTTACGCAATCGATTATAATTAAATACTCAAACCATCGAACACGTTCATTGTTATGCTTTGGTTGTTTATGCTTGTGAGTTCCAACTTGTAATTCATGATATTGTTATGCTTAGGTTGTTATGCATGCTAGTTAAGGACTTTAATTATATACTATTTGCTATGCGTAAGTTGTTTATGTATGCTCGTTCAACTTGAATATAGAATGCCATGTGGAATTGAGACAAACTTTTATACTTATAATTATATTCAAACTTGTATGCTCGCCAGTGCTTTTGTACTGATCCATGCTTTTAATACACGTTGCAGGATTGTGACAGATGAATCCAGTAGGATTGCCTAGAAACGCATTTAAACTTTGTTGCTCGTTGTATTGTAATTTACTTTCAATCCTATTGTATTCTGGTTCCAATACTTGTAATAATTCATTATTAATGAAATGAATTATAATTATTTGAATACTTATTGTGCATTATTTATTTTAAATTTGTTATGTTCTAGATCAAACCATGTAAAATGTAAACATTAAATACTTGACACACATAAGTGTTATGAAGTCTCGAGCAATCTACACACTTCGTCTCATCCTGATGTTTCCGCCATCGGTTGGGGTGTGACAGATTGGTATCAGAGCCATAACTATAGGGAATTAGGTAGAATTGCCATGTTCGACCTAGTCTATAGTCTAAGTACCCAAAATTTCTATTCCTGATTCTTGCTTAATATGTAATTCTCCCTATTTGCTTCTACCTCTTCATTTTGTCTAAGTATACAATGTGCCTTTTCAAAGACTTTGTACACAAAACATACTTGAAGATATTCATATTCCACAATCGAAATGACTCAACAAAATAGGGGTGATTCCCGCCTTTGGTGACGAATTTCAGTCTACCCGACATGTTATTTTGCACGAAATTTCACTATTAAGTATAACTTGATGGAAATTTCTATACCATATGGATCCTTATTGACGACTCGAGAAATTTTTTTTTATCTTGCTTTGTTCAATAAACCACATTTTGGGGACGAAATCGTCAAGTTAGGATTGATATCCGCACCTTGATGACTGGTTCCACTCTTTGATTTTCAATCTCGCCGAAGTTTCGTATTTTGATCAAATTGGAGACATGTAGTAACTGGAAGGATAAAATACCGTTAACCGATTTATCGGCGAGAGTATTTTAATTATTAGGCCAAAACATGGTTCTCTAATTCGAAAGGACGCATGATTCACTTTGGAATAGTCGATGTTTCTAAACCCGAAACACTCCGATATTTTAACAAGCATCTCTTTTATGTTATCTCAATTTTTATGCAATTTAATACTTATTACCTCGTTTATTTCAAAATCAACGTTATACTAGAATCGATTTTATACACAACACGAATCAAACTTTTTATTTTCGAAATTCAAAATTTATTACACAACAATCCAATACATGCATGCTGGTAGGTTATACTTGATTCGGGATTACTGGATTATTCTATTGTGAGGAACTTGTCCTTGAAACCACACCTTAACATGTATTGCACTATGTGTAGTGCTATAGGAGTAGCGCCCGCCCCAATTCTTAGGGTCATGTTAAGTAAACAACATTACACCCTCTTCGTTGCGAAGATGTTGGGTAGTCACAATTGCGGTACACGATGGTTTGATCCGTAAACTTTGATTAGGCCACACCTTAACATGTATAGCGCTTGTGTAGCGTTATAGGAGTAGCGCCCGCCCCGATTCTTAGGGTCATGTTAAGTCAACAACATTACACCCTCTTCTTTGCGACGAAGTTGGGTAGTCAACATTGCGGTACACGATGGTTTGACCTGTTTCTCACATACCAGTAATACGTTAATCTTGATAACTAAGTATGTCATGTGGATCGTTTAAAGTTTTTACGCTAATACTTATATCCTCAAAATGGAAGATTTATCATCAAGTTAGGAATGAATTCCTTATCTTGACGATTACCTCCACATTTTTCCTTTTATAACGACTTCACCAACGAGCTAAGGGTGAATACCCTATCTCGGTGATCGTTACCAAAACATTTGGAAAATCTATCATGCTCAAACTCGGTATTTATACAATTGATACTATATACAAAATTGATATACACTCATATCCATATTCATACTCATACTTATACTCATACGCTATACTCTCATATACTCATGGATACACACTTAAATCTATATACGCTATCATACACATATATTCTTACTCATCATACGTTAATGTGCCCTGACCTGTGCACTACTAATACAAACTATGCTGATCATGCACATACCAAAATAATCGCGGATGCATACGGGATTATCTTGTTAAGCGTATGAGAACCATAGTAGGTTCTACTGTGTATCATAACATGGAACGTAACATGACACCGAATAGCGAGACGGACGTAACATGGTATAAACATGGTGGATACGCCGCTGATACTTCCTATATATAAATATTCCTATCATGTTACCAAATTTTCGTGAAAACGTGCCATGAGAAATTCGGCGTTTCCTTAGACCCTATCAAATACAAACTTTGATCACTCACAATCTATATCACGATTGTAATCAAACATACATAAAAAATGCCATGTTTTCTCAAAAGTCTTACTCATGAATAAATTTCGGGACGAAATTTCCTAAAGTAGGGAAGACTGTAATGCCTCGTATTTTAGAATCCCTAATTTAGTGACAAATTATATATGTATCACGAGTCGAGGCGTTAACAATAATACATATATATATATATATACATATATATATATACGTATAAATACCGACCCTGTCTGTCATGTCCTTAAATCTTAAAACAAAAATATACGATGTTATACGACTTTTTAAAATTCGTATGCGAAAATGAATGTCAGAAACGTCATTGGGCCGTAAGAAGTTAACACACGCGCTAACGGGCCTAGGGTGTCACACCCCAACCGATGGCGGAAACATCGGGGCATGGCACTAAGCGAAACAGATTGTCCAGAAGTTTCCATAACAATTATCATTACCAATTAATTTAAAGAAACATGCCCCATACCATGTCTTAAAAGACAAACAAATTATTACAGACAAATCTAGTCAAGTAGTTCTGTTCCGACAACTCAGATTTATACATAGATAGTTTATTTATTGGTTTCTAGGACCTCTTTTCCTTGCCTCGATTTCATCACCGTACAGAGAGCAACCTAGACCTTTCCTTGCCTCAAGTTCACAGCAAGCTAAGCATACAAACAACTTAAGCACCTGTCACATACGTTAAAGTAACAGTCAATACACATAGTGTAAAGGTGAGCATACAAGTTTGATAATAGCATATAGAGTTCGAAAGCGTTACGCATAACCAGCACGTACACAGAGTGAAATGAGGCATGTTAGTTATCGACATGAACCTATCGATACCAATGACTGCGGGTTGACTGCCCAAGGCAGTTCGCGATACATTCTCACCACTGTGAGCCATGTAGGTAATTGTCCTTAACAACCCCCGAGTGAACGGGTGCTAAGTCCAAACTAATAGTACTATCATTGCTAAGGCAGGTAGACAGCATTCCATGTGTAAACATAACAAACAAGCATTCATTAAGTCACGTATAACATGCGGTAACGGTTAGCGTTTAAAGTATTGTGTAGTGTGTTCGATGTGATTTTGTATATGTAACGTATGTAACACCCAAAAGTGCTTAAAGCAAAACGGGATCGAGTATACTCACAACGATGATGGATTGAAGTGAGCGCTAGGGAGTAGGGTTAGCCTGAATAGATTGATAGCATAACGATAAGTGACGTGTAAAACGGTGTAAAGTACAAGTGAGTCGGACGGTAGTTCGATCGGATGGTAATCCGATCGGACGGCCAGTCGTGTAGGTAGTAGTCCGTTCAGACGGTCATCCGGTCGGATGACTGTTCGAGTGGATTGTTTTGAGAAGGATGTGTTTGTGTATGATGGCATGGCTTTTGAAGTTTTCGTTGTAGCATTTTGAAAACATTGAAGTATGTCTACCTTTCAGGTCGGTCGATCGGGTGGTCATCCGATCGGACAGCAATCCGGTAGGTTGGCACTTCAGTGAAAACAAATCCACAGTAGGGTGGTCACTCGGTCGGATGTCCATCCGAGCGGGTGGCAACCCTGTTGTTGAACATGTTAAAAATTGTTTAACATTTAAATGAATCAAGATGCAACCCGATCGGACGGTGGGTCGAGCGGATGGCAACCCGGTCGGACAGCAGTCCGGTCGGATGACAACTCGTCCCAACGACCTGATCATGCTGTTACTTGAACTTGCTTAATGTGCTAACTTGAACGAGGCGTTGTGATGACTGGTTTAAACAATGGGAACCCTATCTCGTCCCAATGACCTGACCGAACAGGAATCACCCTAGTCCGACGGTGCACAGTCCGAGACGGTTTTTCATGTCCAAACCCAAAATCACTATCCTTCAGATGGGACTTGGGTCTAGCACTGATACATCACTACGAACGAGTAGACGTTCAGTAGTAGCTCTGATTCCCACCAGGTTTGAGTGCTTTGAGTGTAAAAGAGTTGAAAGAAAGTTGGAAAACCATCTTTCACTACTTTCCATTGTGAGTTTGTTTAGATCTATGAAAGATCTTTGTTTGTTTATGTGGAAATCGGTTAGATCTAAGTTGTTCTTGGTGGATTGAGGCCAAAACATGAAGTTCTTCAAGAACCCATGATGACGTCATCCTAGAACACCCTGAATCTTGATGATTTCACGGTTAAAAGTTAAGATTCAAAAGATAGAAAGGTGTAGGAGTGCGTGTAGATTAAGGAAGTACAAGATTTAGGACGAGATCTTACCGGAATCGTGAGAAATCGAAGGAAAAAGCAAGTAGGAGCACTGGAAGGGTGTAGTCCGATTCGGCAAGAAGGGAAAACTCCAAAAGGTATCACCTTGGAAGGGTGTAGTCCGATTCGGCAAGAAGGGAAAACTCGCGCCTCGATATGTTGGACCTTTTAAGATTCTGGAAAGGATCGGAAAAGTTGCCTACAGACTCGAACTACCGGAGGAACTTAGTAATGTCCACCCGACTTTCCACGTGTCAAACCTCCGAAAGTGCGTAGCCGACCATGACTTACACGTTTCTCTAGACGATCTACAAGTGAACGAAACATTACACTTCGTGGAAAAGCCTGTTGAAATCATGGATCGCCAAACCAAGCAGCTCAGGCGCTCACGTATTCCTATTGTGAAAGTCCGATGGGAAGGCAAACGAGGCGCAGAGTTCACTTGGGAACTCGAAAGCGACATGAAGGCTAAATACCCACAGTTGTTTCAATAGAAAGCTTAGCAAGAGAAAGTTCTCAAACGTGATTCACGGCGTTGCACAGCTTAATTTCGGGACGAAATTCCCTAAACAAGGGGAGGCTGTAACACCCCGTGTTTTAACAAGTCAAAGTCAAGGTTTGAGTCAACGACCGATTTCGCGCAACTTGACTTGTAGAAATTTCTTTATTTTAATTGTATTATGTGGAGTAAGTATCGTTAATGACAGTAATCGAATTGTGTTAATCGTTATTCAACCGATCTACGACTGTGAACTATAGGAAGTAACAATGCGATAAAGTTAACTAATCACTAATCAAGCTATGCTAATCGAATCGACATCGAATCGCAACTCGAACTATGTATTTTACTTGTTGTTTATACGTGTGTGTGTGCCTTACGTGTTACCTGTGCATGTTTATTTATGTTGTGTTGTGGTAATCAAGCGAACTAAATCAAAACTCGAAATCTAACTCGAAATGTAATCAAACTCGAACTCGAATCATGATCGAACTATGATAGATAGTGGAAAAGAGATTACGCTAGATACGAAGTAGTCGGGACTGAAAGTAATTGATTAGGAAACCTTTTCGAATCGAACCGCTCGCAATCGAAATCGAAATATCAAAAATCGTCGCGCGAAACACTCGAAAGGTGCGACTGATCGATCAGGCTCCCAGCCGATCGAATAGCCAGCCGAACGGACTGCTGTCCGATCGGACAGGCTGTCCGATCGAGCTGCCTGGCCGATCGGCCAGCCCTTTCCTCTTTTGTCATCCTATAAATACCCCTGTCATTGTCATTCTTTCCACTTTTGGAAACCCTTGTTCGACCAGCACGCTCAGTTCAACCTTTTCTCAGATTTCTCTCGATTCCGGTAAGTTTTCGTCCTAAATCTTATACTTTCTTGATCTATACACACTACTACATCTTTCTATCTTTCGAATCCTAACTTTTAACCGTGAAATCATCAAGAATCAAGTATTCTAGGATGATGTCATCATGGGTTCTTGAAGAACTTCGTGTTTTGGCCTCAATCCACCAAGAATGACTTGGATCTAGCCGATTTCCACATAAACAAACAAGGATCTTTCATAGATCTGAACATAAACACGGTAAAAAGGACTGGGGAATGGATTTTCCAACTTTCTTCCAACTCTTTTCACTCAATAACTTCAAAACTTGTAGAAACGGACCCTGATCCGGTTTACAAATCACTTCGGTGGTCTAACGGCTCAAGATCTGGATTCTATCCGCGAGGTTAACCGACTTTGGGTTAAACGTTAAACTTCGTTCCAAACAGTCCACCGGCCGGATTTGGGTGAATCCTGTCCGACCCGAGGAATCAAGTAAGGACGAGGGATCTATGGTTCTACTCGTTGTCAAAATACCTCAATAGAACGACAAACCGACAGAACAACCAAGTGTTAGACGCAAGGGCTGATCAGGTCAGGATGCTGACCGATCGGACTGCTGTCCGAACGGACAGCCAGCCGATCGGATAGTCAGCCGATCGACTGGCCAGCCGATCGGCTAGCATATGGTCCTACACAACCAAATTGTTTTGAAGAATGGTATTGAACGAACTGTTGTTCGATCGAACCACTGTCCGATCGGATTACTCCTCGGATCATGAGATACTATGCTTCAACACTTGATCGATTTTTAACATGTTCAATGCAGTGCCACCCGATCGAACAGCCGTCCGATCAGGTGACACCCTGTTGTCCGATCGAACAGCAGTTGTGCTATTCGATCGATCAACCATCCGATCCACTGAACCATACTTTGCAATTCATTAAAGGGGTTGACTATTGTTGACTTGCCAACCGATCGAACACCTGTCCGATCCAAGGGCTAAACGTTGTAATTCATTTGAGTGCCTAACCGATCGAGTTGCCGGCCGATCGAACTGCCGTCCGATCGACCGACCTGAAAGGTAAAGGTACTTCAATGTTTACAAATGCTACAATGAAAACTTCAAAAGTCAAACCATCATACACAAACACATCCTTTTTAAAGGAAGGAACAATCCACTCAAACAGCCATCCGATCGGCCTACCGACCGACCGGACAGCAGACCGAACGGCATGTCAACCGAACGGTCAGCCGTCCAATCGAAGTGCCGCCCGATCGACCAGCTGTCCGATCCACCTACACTTGTTTCCTGTTTTACGTTTCACTTATCGTTATGCTACCGAATCTATTCAGGCTAACCGTACTCGCTAAAAGCGCTCCCTTTAATCCATTAATCGCTATAAGTATACTCGATCCCTTTTTGCTTTAAGCACTTTTGGGTGTTACATACGTTACGAATATTCAACTACAACTATCACACTACTCAAACTATTTGAACGCTAACCGTTAATGCATGTTATACGTGGCTTATGAATGCTTGTTTGTTATGTTTACACATGGAATGTTGTCTACCTGCCTTAGCAACGATAGTACTATAGTTTGGACTCAGCACCCGTTCACACGGGGGTTGTTAAGGATCTTTTACTTGCATGGATTACGGTGGTAATCATGTATTGCGAACTGCCTCGGGCAGTCAACCCGCAGTCATTGGTATCGATGGATCTATGTCGATAACTAACGTGCTTCATTTCACTATGTGTACGTGCTGGTTATGCGTAAACGAATTCGAACTCTATATGCTATTATCAAACTTGTATGCTCACCTTTACATTTTATGTATTGACTTTATTTTAACGTATGTGACAGGTGCTTAGGATGCACGTGTGGTAGGAATTTGAAGCTAGAATAAAGCTTTAGAGCCCAACAAATAGTTGTCTGTAGATAACGAATCAGGGGTCTCTAGAAGCAGATAAACAATTGCTGTCTTATTTAAATCTGAGTTGTCGGAACAGAATATTTGCCTTGATGTTTGTCTGTAATAATTATTTGACTATTTGAGATACGGTATGGGACGTTTTATTTAAATTGGATGGTTATGATAATTGTTATGGAAACTTCTGGACAATCTGTTTCGCTCAGTGCCATGCCCCGATGATTCCGCCATCGGTTGGGGTGTGACAGGTCGATCGGGTGGTTATCCGATCGGACAGCAATCCGGTAGGTTGGCACTTCAGTGAAAACAAATCCACAGTAGGGTGGTCACTCGGTCGGATGTCCATCCGAGCGGGTGGCAACCCTGTTGTTGAACATGTTAAAAATTGTTTAACATTTAAATGAATCAAGATGCAACCCGATCGGACGGTGGGTCGAGCGGATGGCAACCCGGTCGGACAGCAGTCCGGTCGGATGACAACTCGTCCCAACGAGCTGCTCGTGCTGTTACTTGAACTTGCTTAATGTGCTAACTTGAACGAGGCGTTGTGATGACTGGTTTAAACAATGGGAACCCTATCTCGTCCCAATGACCTGACCGAACAGGAATCACCCTAGTCCGACGGTGCACAGTCCGAGACGGTTGTTCATGTCCAAACCCAAAATCACTATCCTTCAGATGGGACTTGGGTCTAGCACTGATACATCACTACGAACGAGTAGACGTTCAGTAGTAGCTCTGATTCCCACCGGGTTTGAGTGCTTTGAGTGTAAAAGAGTTGAAAGAAAGTTGGAAAACATCTTTCACTACTTTCCATTGTGAGTTTGTTTAGATCTATGAAAGATCTTTGTTTGTTTATGTGGAAATCGGTTAGATCTAAGTTGTTCTTGGTGGATTGAGGCCAAAACATGAAGTTCTTCAAGAACCCATGATGATGTCATCCTAGAACACCCTGAATCTTGATGATTTCACGGTTAAAAGTTAAGATTCAAAAGATAGAAAGGTGTAGGAGTGCGTGTAGATTAAGGAAGTACAAGATTTAGGACGAGATCTTATCGGAATCGTGAGAAATCGAAGGAAAAAGCAAGTAGGAGCACTGGTCGGACGTCACTTGCCAAAAGTGGAAAGAATGAAAGTGACAAGGGGTATTTATAGGGTTACCCCAAATGGAAAGGGCTTGGTCGGTCGGATGGCATCTCGCCCGGGTGGCAGTCCGGCTGAGTGGCTCCTCGGTCGGATGGCACCTCGCTCGGGTGGCAGCCCGGCCGGGTGGCTGTTCAGTCGGCTGGCACCTGGCTCGAGTACTCGGCGCGACGAGTTTTGCCGTTTCGATTAGCGTGTAGCGCGTTGCGATGCTATAGAGTTTCCTAGTCAAATTAGTTTTAATCCCAACTACTCATATCTCGCACTATCTCTTCTCTACCAATTAATATACTGTTTCGATTGCGATTGAGTTCGATTGCATTTGAGTTTCGATTGCGATTCGATTGATTACCACACATAACATAATTTAAACATGCACAAGTAACACATAAGGCACACACACACGTATACAATAACCAAAATGCGTAAATCGAGGTGCGAGTGCGATTGCGATAGCTATAGCGATAAAGCGATTAAACATGCGATAAATAGCGATTACCAAGCGATTATTAATAGATACTCCACATAATACAACTAAAGCGAAAATAAAATAGACTAACTACAAGTCAAAGAAGTCAAAACAGGAATTGAGCAAGGAGAGACAGATCGCAATTAGCAATCTTGTCTTCCTTTGACTTCAATCTTGACTTTGACTTTGACTTTTGAAACACGGGGTGTTACAGCCTCCCCTAGTTGAGGGAATTTCGTCCCGAAATTAGGCCGAAGCCGTAACAAACAACTACAGGTACTTCGCCTTCATGTCGCTTTCGAGTTCCCAAGTGAACTCTGCGCCTCGTTTGCCTTCCCATCGGACTTTCACAATAGGAATGCGTGAGCATCTGAGTTGCTTGGTTTGGCGATCCATGATTTCGACAGGCTTCTCCACGAAGTGTAGTGCTTCGTTTACTTGGAGATCATCGAGAGGTACAATTAAATCATGCTCAGCCAGGCACTGTTGGAGGTTTGACACCTGGAAAGTCGGGTGGACATTACTAAGTTCCTCCGGTAGTTCGAGTCTGTAGGTGACTTTTCCGATCCTTTCCAGAATCTTAAAAGATCCAACATATCGAGGCGCTAGTTTCCCTTTCTTGTCGAATCTGACCACACCCTTCCAAGGTGATACCTTTAGGAGTACGTAGTCGCCAACGTCAAATTCAAGGGGCTTGCATCGTCTATCGGCGTAACTTTTATGTCGTTTTCGAGCTTTCAACAAGTTGTCTCGAACTTGGAGGACTTTGTCAGTCGTTTCTTGTAATAGCTCGGGATCGGTTAGTTTCGAGTGACCGATCTCGTGCCACACAATAGGCGATCGACATCTTCTTCCGTATAAGGCCTCGAATGGTGCCATTTAAATGCTGGAATGATAACTGTTGTTGTACAAGAATTCGACTAACGGCAGGTATGCATCCCAATTACCACCGAAATCTATGACATACGAACGGAGCATGTCTTCAAGAGTACGGATCGTTCTTTCAGTCTGATCGTCGGTCTGAGGGTGGAAAGCGGTACTTAGATTAAGCGATGTACCGAGAGCCGTTTGAAACGTTTCCCATAGTCGCGAGGTAAACCGAGCATCACGGTCAGAGATGATGTCGCGAGGCGTCCCATGTCGACAGATGATCTCATTGGTGTAGATTTAGGCTAATCGTTCTACCTTGTAGGCTTCCCGTATTGGCAAAAAAGTGAGCAGATTTGGTCAAACGGTCAACAACAACCCAAATGCTGTCGTGACCTGATGACGTGTGTGGAAGCTTTGTTATGAAGTCCATAGCTATACTCTCCCACTTCCATATAGGGATTGGCGGTTGTTCGAGTAAGCCAGAGGGTCTTTGGTATTCAGCCTTGACCTTTACACAAGTCAGGCACTTCCCAACGTAGAGAGCAATATCCCTTTTCATGCCCGGCCACCAGTACTTGTAGCGAAGATCCTGGTACATTTTGTCGGCACCGGGATGAATGGAATACCGGCATTTGTGGGCTTCGTCCATTAAAATCTTTCGCAAATCGGTCCGTTTAAGGATCCAAATTCGGTCCAGATAATGGAATATCCCATTCGACTTATTCACAAGTTGAGCTCCATCGTGGTAGATTCGTTCCTTCTTCAGAGTGCGTTCATTAAAACATGCATGCTGAGCTTCGCGGATGAGGGTTTCGAGATCGTATTGGGCTTGGATGTTACGAATGCTGAGAAAATAACTCCGTCTACTGAGAGCATCGGCAACAACATTTGCTTTGCCTGGGTGATAACGAATCTCACAGTCGTAATCGTTGAGAAGTTCTACCCATCGGCGTTGACGCATATTAAGTTCTTTCTGATTAAAGATATGTTGCAGGCTCCTATGATGGGTGAAGATCGTACACTTTGTACCATACAGGTAGTGTCGCCAAACCTTTAACGCAAAAACAACGGCGCCTAGCTCGAGATCATGGATTGTATAGTTCTTTTCGTGGATTTTGAGCTGACGAGATGCGTAAGCTATAACCTTGTCCCGCTGCATAAGAACACAACCAAGACCAAGGTTGGAAGCATCACAATAGACAATGAAATCGTCATTTCCGTCAGGCAATGTGAGAACATGAGCATTGCAAAGCATGTGCTTGAGGATTTGGAAAGCAGACTCTTATTCATTCCCTAAACAAAAGGCTTGTCTTTATGCGTGAGAGCGGTAAGCGGCACAGCGATCTTTGAGAATCCTTCGATAAATCGTCGATAATAGCCCGCTAGTCCGAGAAAAGAACGTACTTCAGATGGGTTCTTAGGTGTAATCCAACTCTTAGCGGCTTCAATCTTTGCAGGATCGACGTGAATACCTTGACTATTTACAATGTGTTCGAGGAATTGAACCTCCTCCAGCCAGAATTCGCACTTGGAGAACTTGGCGTAGAGTCGATTCCCTTGGAGTAGCTCGAGAACCAAACGTAGATGTTACGCGTGTTCGGCTTTCGATTTGGAATAGATCAAGACATCGTCGATGAATACGATGACGAAACGGTCGAGATAAGGTTTACACACGTGATTCATCAGATCCATGAAAACTGCGGGTGCGTTGGTTAAACCAAAAGGCATAACAACGAATTCGTAGTGGCCGTATCGAGTGCGAAACGCGGTTTTGGGTATATCCTCTTCTTGAATGCGTAGTTGGTGATAGCCTGAGCGTAGATCGATCTTCGAGAAACACGTAGCACCTTGTAGCTGATCAAATAAATCATCAATGCGAGGCAGGGGATAGCGGTTCTTGATAGTTAACTTATTCAATTCCGGATAGTCGATGCACATCCTGAACGACCCATCCTTCTTTTTAACGAAAAGGACTGGCGCACCCCAAGGAGAGGTGCTCGGACGAATGAAGCCTTTCTCAAGTAATTCCTGAAGTTGGTTCGAGAGTTCACGCATTTCGGATGGTGCGAGTCGGTAGGGAGCTTTGGCAATAGGGTTGGCTCCAGGAATGAGGTCAATACGAAAGTCGATATCACGACTTGGTGGAAGTCCGGGAAAATCCTCAGGGAACACATTAGGAAATTCACGAACCACATGAACGTCTTTCACTTCTGTCTTTCCTTTCTTTTCCTTCTCCGCTACTACAATGTTAGCCAAGAAAGCTCTGTATTCCTTGTGGAGATACTTGCTAGCTTGGACACACGACATGAGTTTGAGACCCTTCGAAGCAGTTTCGCCATAAACACACAATAAATCACCATTCGCGAGTGAGAATCGAATCATCTTATCGAAACACACAACGTCAGCATGGTTTTCGTGAAGAAAGTCCATGCCTACTATGACGTCAAAACTTCCGAGTTGCATCGGAATAAGGTCGATTGGGAAGATGTGATTGTTGAGCTCAAGAGTACAATCACGAAGAACAGAATTAACGGTGACAGTTCTTCCGGTAGCGACTTCAACATCGAATGTCGAGGGGAGATGGGAGCGCTTATGACTAAGGAGCTTTTCGAATTCGAACGACAGAAAGCAATTATCGGCTCCGATATCAAACAAACACGAAGAATAAATACCATTCACAAGGAACGTACCATTGACCACGTTGTTGTCAGCCTGGGCTTGGCACACGTTAATGTTGAAAGTTTTGGCCCGTGCGGCTTGTTGCTGCTGCTGAGGCTGTTGCTGCTGGTGTTGTTGCTGCTGCTGGGGCTCTTGTTTCACAACCCTATTCGGGCACATGTTCGCAAAGTGGTTGGGATCACCACATGCGAAGCAGACTCGGGCGTTAATCGCGGGTGCCTGAGCCGCTTGTTGGCCTTGCGGGGCTGGGAGCAGAGCTTCATGAGCAGTGGCTTGAGCTGGGGCTTGACGGGGACCAGTACGGCAGTTGATAGTGAAGTGGCCGTACATGTTGCAGTGAGCGCAGAAACGACAGGCGAGACCCACCGGGTGATGGTAAGAACATGTTGGGCAAGCCGGGTGGGGGCCTGTGTATGCACACTTTGCTGGTGGTGCATAAGTAACTGGTGTTGGACGGTGATAGGGTTGCTGCTGAGCCGGTACGGCTTGAAGAGGAGCAGCAGTGGTGGCGACAGCACAGTTCTTGTTGCTGGAGCTGCTGTTGTTGTTCTTCTTCTTGCGGCGTGAGGACTTTGACGATTGAGCGGCGGCGGTTTCAGCGGTTGGTGCGGCGGTGACTTGGTGCAGATTCTTCGAAGCTTTATCCCAAAAACCAGCTTTTACCCGATTGTCATTGATTTCAGCGGCAAGCAAGTAAGTTTCTTCAATTGTTGCTGTCTTTGCGGCATGCACAAAATCCGCAACACAGTCGGGTAGAGCTCGGATGTACTTCTTGATCGCCATGTCGGGCGTCTTCACTTGATCGGGACAGATGATGCTGAGCTATTTAAAGCGATCAGTCAGGGCAGCGTTGTCACCTTCCTTCTGCTTAATGTTCCAGAAGTCATCCTCCAGCTTTTGGCGTTCATGGGGAGGACATAACTTATCCATCATGATGGCCTTCAAATCTTCCCATGTCAGCTCGTAAGCTGCATCGTTCCCATGTTTGTTTCTCTCGGCCGTCCACCAGTCTAATGCGCGGGACTAGAAGACGCCGGTAGCGTTTAGAGTGCGGAGATTTTCCGGACATCCACTCTGGCGCAGAGTGACTTCGATGGAATCGAACCATTGAAACATAGTTGTCGGGCCATCTTCTCCAGTGAATTCCTTCGGACCGCAAGCCTTGAACTTCTTGAAGCTGAAAGCAGTCTTAGTAGCAACTTTAGGAGCTTCGGTTCTGGACTCCTCAGACGATTTGCTAACATTCTCGTAAATCTCACTCACGATCTGAGGCACAACCTTGGCCACTTGTTTCGCGAGGATGGCAGCGAGGCGTTTGTCCCTCTATTCTTGGCGAGAGAATCGTGGGTGACGGGATCCAGATGATGGTCCAGTTGACATAGTCTGCAACAGACATCGTCATAGGTCTCAGACACGTCATAATCGAATCTCACCTCACACGTCTACTACTTCTAAAGCTCAGGAACACGTATAATCGCGTAACCACATAGGCACATAATCATAGATTCATATAGAGACACAGAAACACATAAGCATATAAAGCACATAATTCACAGAAGCACATAATCATGTAACCACAGAATTCACAGAAACACATAAACATGTAATCACAAGAGGTAGTCAGAATACAGAAACCTATCATTCAAAGCCCGTGCGCGTTCAAGGATAGCGATTGCAAATAACTTGTCGAGTAGTATAGTATAAGCGTAGAACATAGCATAAGGTCGTCCATAATTTAGCGATTTGTCAGCATTTTGAGATAGAAATGCAGTGCGAGTCGTGCGTGTCGATCGAAGTGAAAGCAAAATCGAATAAATCTCTAAAATTAAACACATAAACAGATAAACACACATATAAACACATAAAATCGACGAATCATCAGAGTCAGCAGCTGCGGGCTAAGAATCGAAACACATAAAAAACGAGAAATAGATCGTCTGCGGCTATTAGACTTTGACTATCCAAAGTGATTCGACTATTCACAAGGACCGTCTGAGCACACATCTGACCTTTGGGACTTGTGCTTCCGCCTCGAATCTGGGTGTATGACACGTATCCTTTCAGTCTCTGCGTGGTCTTCAGTCGTTGGAGTCCATCAAAACTTTGGTGAGAGCTTTGTAAAACGAAATAAAGATCGGAATAAATCGTCAAGGTTAGGGTTTCACCCCTAGCTTAACAACTCCGTTCCTGTTTTTGGTAAAAATAAAGGAGAATTATGCGTCAAAGTATGGATTTCACTCCTATTTCAATGCAACTTCTCGTGTTTATAGATGAAATGCGGTTGAACAAGCAATTTAATCGAGAGTTTGCGGTTTTCACACCTAATCTCGACTCAATCGCTTATTCATATTTGAAAATTCGAGTGCAGTGATAGTGTAGCGTCGGCGAGAATAGCAAGAAATAGCAATTCCTCTGTTTTTGTGCAAGCTTACGACTATTCCTATCATACATAACCCTTACTGGATATGCATGAGTCTGTCTGTTGGTTTCTAACTACAGACTAGGTCTCTAAGACATCAACCCGGACTAGGTCGAGTCTTGCCTAATTCCCTATAGTTATGGCTCTGATACCAATTTGTCACACCCCAACCGATGGCGGAAATATCGGGGCATGGCACTGAGCGAAACAGATTGTCCAGAAACAATTATCATTACCAATTAATTTAAAGTAACATGTCCCATACCATGTCTTAAAAGGCAAACAAATTATTATAGACAAATCTAGTCAAGTAGTTATGTTCCGACAACTCAGATTTATACATAGATAGTTTATTTATTGGTTTCTAGGACCTCTTTTCCAAGCCTTGATTTCATCACCGCACAGAGAGCATCCTAGACTTTTCCTTGCCTCAAGTTCACAGCAAGCTAAGCATACAAACAACTTAAGCACCTGTCACATATGTTAAAGTAACAGTCAATACACATAGTGTAAAGGTGAGCATACAAGTTTGATAATAGCATATAGAGTTCGAAAGCGTTACGCATAACCAGCACGTACACAGAGTGAAATGACGCATGTTAGTTATCGACATGAACCTATCAATACCAATGACTGAGGGTTGACTGCCCAAGGCAGTTCGCGATACATTCTTACCACTGTGAGCCATGTAGGTAATAGTCCTTAACAACCCCCCGAGTGAACGGGTGCTGAGTCCAAACTAATAGTACTATCGTTGCTAAGGCAGGTAGACAGCATTCCATGTGTAAACATAACAAACAAGCATTCATTAAGTCACGTATAACATGCGGTAACAGTTAGCGTTTAAAGTATTGCGTAGTGTGTTCGATGTGATTTTCTATATGTAACGTATGTAGCACCCAAAAGTGCGTAAAGCAAAAAGGGATCGAGTATACTCACAGCGATGATGGATTGAAGGGAGCGCTAGGGAGTAGGGTTAGCCTGAATAGATTGATAGCATAACGATAAGTGACACGTAAAACGGTGCAAAGTACAAGTGAGTCGGATGAGAGTTCGATCGGATGGTAATCCGATCGGACGGCCAGTCGTGCGGGTGGTAGTCCGTTCGGACGGTCATCCGGTCAGATGACTGTTCGAGTGGATTGTTCCTTCCTTTGAGAAGGATGTGTTTGTGTATGATGGCTTGGCTTTTGAAGTTTTCGTTGTAGCATTTTGAAAACATTGAAGTATCTCTATCTTTCAGGTCGGTCGATCGGGCGGTCGTCCGATCGGACAGCAATCCGGTAGGTTGGCACTTCAGTGAAAACAAATCCACAGTAGGGTGATCACTCGGTCGGATGTCCATCCGAGCGGGTGGCAACCCTGTTGTTGAACATGTTAAAAATTGTTTAACATTTAAATGAATCAAGATGCAACCTGATCGGACGGTGGGTCGAGCGGATGGCAACCCGGTCGGACAGCAGTCTGGTCGGATGACAACTCGTCCCAACGACCTGATCGTGTTACTACTTGAACTTGCTTGATGTGCTAACTTGAACGAGGCGTTGTGATGACTAGTTTAAACAATGGGAACCCTATCTCGTCCCAATGACCTGACCGAACAGGAATCACCCTAGTCTGACGGTGCACAGTCCGAGACGGTTGTTCATGTCCAAACCCGAAATCACTATCCTTCATATGGGACTTGGGTCTAGCACTGATACATCACTACGAACGAGTAGACGTTCAGTAGTAGCTGTGATTCCCACCGGGTTTGAGTGCTTTGAGTGTAAAAGAGTTGAAAGAAAGTTGGAAAACTATCTTTCACTACTTTTCATTGTGAGTTTGTTTAGATCTATGAAAGATCTTTGTTTGTTTATGTGGAAATCGGTTAGATCTAAGTTGTTCTTGGTGGATTGAGGCCAAAACATGAAGTTCTTCAAGAACCCATGATGACATCATCCTAGAACACCCTGAATCTTGATGATTTCACGGTTAAAAGTTAAGATTCAAAACATAGAAAGGTGTAGGAGTGCGTGTAGATTAAGGAAGTACAAGATGTAGGACGAGATCTTACCGGAATCGTGAGAAATCGAAGGAAAAAGCAAGTAGGAGCACTGGTCGGACGTCACTTGCCAAAAGTGGAAAGAATGAAAGTGACAAGGGGTATTTATAGGGTTACCCCAAATGGAAAGGGCTTGGTCGGTCGGATGGCATCTCGCCCGGGTGGCAGTCCGGCCGAGTGGCTCCTCGGTCGGATGGCACCTCGCTCGGGTGGCAGCCCGGCCGGGTGGCTGTTCGGTTGGCTGGCACCTGGCTCGAGTGCTCGGCGCGACGAGTTTTGCCGTTTTGATTAGCGTGTAGCGCGTTGCGATGCGATAGAGTTTCCTAGTCAAATTACTTTTAATCCTAACTACTCATATCTCGCACTATCTCTTCTCTACCAATTATCATATTGTTTCGATTGCGATTGAGTTCGATTGCGTTTGAGTTTCGATTGCGATTCGATTGATTACCACACATAACATAATTTAAACATGCACAAGGTACACATAAGGTACACACACGTATACAATAACCAAAATGCGTAAATCGAGGTGAAAGTGCGATTGCGATAGTGATAAAGCGATTAACCAGGATTGGCAGTGGGGGTGCGTGGTTCGCGTATGCCTGCCGGCAGCTGCGGTGGTGCTCGGCGGCAGTCGGGATACGACAGCAGTGACGGTGGTGCTCAACCGGTGAGCGGCGGCGGCCATCTACACCCCGAAAAACTCTGATTTGGTTCAGGCTCAGCATGATTCAGTTTCCGGGTTCGGGATTTAGCAGTTTCTCATTCAGTTCCGGTCACCGACAACAGTCGGAGCCACAACATCAGGTTACGTCGGCGGCAGTGCAACGACGGTGGTAGTGGTTGTGCTTGGTTCAGTTGGGTCGGGCTTTGGTTTGGGTAAGTCGGTTCGGTCAACCGTGTCAAACACAGATCGGTTCACGTCGGGTCCAGGGTTAAACGGATCAGCTTAGTTTATTTCGGGTCACGGTACGGTTTTGGGTTAGTCGATTCGGGTTACGGTTCAGATTTGTGTTCGAGTCTTGCGGGCCAAGTCTCGGGTTTGGTCAACTGCGGTCAACAGAACAGTTCGGGTACGGCTCGGGTCAACTTTGGTCAGCAGGTTCAAGTTCGGTGTTCGGGTCAGATTTCGGGTTTGGTTGACTCAGTCAAACAGTCAATCGTGGGCAACTCAGTCAACACGAGCTCGGTAAACTCTTAACGACGTAAATTTTATTATGATACTTTTATTGTTTATATTTATGTTAACTAGTTAAAAATCGAGTTCGACACGATACATTTATTGATTTATTTTATATTTTGACACATTGGTGGGAATGTTATAAAAATATTTAGATATCATGATGTATATTGTTGCATTTTGGAAACTTTATATCGACAACTTGTGTTGTCGGGTTAGTCCATAAACAGAGGAAACTCTGCCCGATTTTCGTAAAATTCCATCATTTGAAAAGCGTTTATCATACCTCGAAGTCTATCGAACTCAAGTAAACGTTTTATAAAAATGAAATGTAAATGTATATTTTATTTCAATAACATTTCGGCTACCTCTAATATATGTATATACCTTTGTTTACTCATGTACGATGACCTCGTTGCGTTATCACACTCTTCAACTCCTCACGAGATTACCAAGGAATGCGTTGCGAAACTGTGAGCATACTTGACCCTTTTTACGCTTTAAAGCATTTTTGGGTGCAACATGTATACAAATCCACTTTACGCAATCGATTATAATTAAATACTCAAACCATCGAATACGTTCATTGTTATGCTTTGGTTGTTTATGCTTGTGAGTTCCAACTTGTAATTCATGATATTGTTATGCTTAGGTTGTTATGCATGCTAGTTAAGGACTTTAATTATATACTATTTGCTATGCGTAAGTTGTTTATGTATGCTCGTTCAACTTGAATATAGAATGCCATGTGGAATTGAGACAAACTTTTATACTTATAATTATATTCAAACTTGTATGCTCGCCAGTGCTTTTGTACTGATCCATGCTTTTAATACATGTTGCAGGATTGTGACAGATGAATCCAGTAGGATTGCCTAGAAATGCATTTAAACTTTGTTGCTCGTTGTATTGTAATTTACTTTCAATCCTGTTGTATTCTGGTTCCAATACTTGTAATAATTCATTATTAATGAAATGAATTATAATTATTTGAATACCTATTGTGCATTATTTATTTTAAATTTGTTATGTTCTAGATCAAACCATGTAAAATGTAAACATTAAATACTTGACACACATAAGCGTTATGAAGTCTCGAGCAATCTATACACTTCGTCTCATCCCGATGTTTCCGCCATCGGTTGGGGTGTGACAAAAATGTAGTGTTTTTTATTGTAATTTAGGGTGAAAATATGGTGGAATGGATATGAATGCTCTTAGGGATTAGAATTTGAAATACTGAATTTTTCGTATGCATTTTTTTCAATATTGATTCGGAATCCATTTCGGTACTAGTGTTTTTGGTACGGTATGAATTTGGTACGGTAATAGTATTTTACCAAATTTTTACACAAAAATACCGGTACTGGTACCATATCGAACATTTTTAGTACCGATACCTATATTTGATGAATTTCGGTACCGGTATTTTCGGTACTAGTACCAAGCTCATCCCTGCTATATCTTATATAAACTAGTGTTTACCTAATCGCGTGTTGGTGTGCTACAAAGGTAGGGTCGATGTTGTATTATATAAGATTTGCTGATAATGAAAGCCAAAACCCAAATGATCCATGGTACACCCTTAGAGCGGGCTAAACTCCAAAGAATTTTAGGGAAGGAAAAGAGATAACTCTTGGGAAAATTTTCTGATATCCATTAATTTAACAAACAACTATTTAAATGCAACCTATCTCTACATGCACTTTATTCAGTTACAAGAATTAAGGAAACGCGCTTCTACCACTATCATACCCATGATGCATGCATGCAAATAAAAAGAAAAGCCACAACTAACTCCACTAAGCACGTTGCTGGAAACTGCGTCTTCACTCCAAATACTTGGCCGGCATTTTAATAGCCCTATTGGGCCTGTTTGTGATTGGGCTGGTATCATCAGATGGGCCTGTCATGTGGGTCGTATCAACACCCCCTCCCTGAAAATTAACATTGTCCCCAATGTTGGAAAAGTATGGAAAAGTAGTAGCAAAATCTAATTCATCTTCCCATGTTGCCTCTTCTATTGGTTTGCCTAGCCACTTGATCAGGATCTGTTTTCCCAGAGGTGAGTTTCTACTATTAAGGATGGATTCTGGAATATAAGACAATTCAACATCTTGCTGCAAATCTTTGATATCATCGGTAAGTTGCTGGGTATTACCATAACACGGTTTTAACAAGGAAACGTGGAAAACCGGGTGGACCTTTGAGTGATCTGGAAGTTCTAATTTGTAAGCGACCTTGTCTATACGCGATAGTATCTTGAACGGACCATAGTACTTCTTGGAAAGCTTCCTGTTGGTTCTTTGATCAACCGAATGCTGCCTGTAATTCTGCAAGCGAAGATAAACTAAGTCGTTTACCTCAAATTGTTTTTCCTGACGATGTTTGTTGGCTTGTTTCATCATCCGATCCTTTGCCTTATCGATTGAAGCCTTCATTGTGGTAATGATCTTTTGATGCTCAATTAGGGAATTGTCAATTGAACTGATCTTTGAATCACCTGGTTTGTAGTCGTGGATGGTGGTAACATCTTGACCGTAAACTGCCTTGAACGGGGTCATATTAATGGACGAATGGAACAAAGTGTTGTAAGAAAACTCCGCTAAGTGTAGATAGTGATTCCATTTAGATGGTTCCTGAAAAACGAAGGCACGAAGGTAAGATTCCAAACACCGGTTGAGCACCTCCGTTTGGCCGTCCGTTTGCGGGTGGTATGCACTTGAATGTAGCAATTTGGTGCCCATTTGTTTGAATAACTCTGACCAAAAGCGACTAACGAATAGAGGATCCCGATCAGATACAATGGTTTTTGGAAGGCCATGCAACCGATAGATTTCCCGCATGAACAAGGAGGCCAGAAAAACAGCATTGTAGTTGGTCGGTAAGGCTAGAAAATGCGCAAACTTTGACAACCTGTCGACAATAACCCAGATAACCGTTTTACCTTTCGACGGTGGCAAATGTGTGATGAAGTCCATATATATCTCATGCCATGGCAACGAAGGTGTCGGTAATGGTTGAAGAAGACCATAGGGTTTGTGGTTTTGATATTTTGTAAGTTGGTAAACTTGGCATGTTTTTATGAAGCAAGCAACGTCTTTTTTTAGACCCACCCAAGAAAACGTAGCTGCGATTCTTTTCGTTGTAGCCGTGACACCGGAATGGCCTCCTATAACCGAGGAATGGTATTCTTCCAATAGTTTATTCTTTAAATATTGCAAGGGTGGTACCATGATCTTTCCATTTCGATAAAGTATACCGTCTCTATACGAGTGGTTTGGAAAAGTGCCAGAATCTTGTAAAATCTGGTCGACCAGTTGCTTCCCATTAACGTCATGCTTGAAATAGTGTCTCAATTCATTCAACCAGAGGGTAGCAGGGTGTGAGATTGCAAAGCAAGTAGAAAGTTCAACTCTACTTAAAGCATCCGCCACGGTGTTCTCCTTTCCCGGCTTGAAGTGTACTTCATAATCAAAGGCCAACAGTTTTGTTGCCCATTTTTGTTGTTCCGGTGTCTGTATGGTTTGGGTTAAGAGGTGCTTCAAGCTGTGATGGTCGGTATGGATGTGGAACTTGCTACCGAGAAGATACTGACGCCATTTTTTAACTGCTTCTGTAATGGCGTATAACGTGTAGGTGGACTGAGACTGCATGGTAGGACATCATTTCTTACTGAAAAAGGCAATAGGTCTATTATTTTGTGACAGGACAGCTCCAATAACGACACCTGAAGCATCAATTGTGACATCAAAGGGTTGGTTAAAATCGGGTAACGCCAAGGTAAGAAGGTTTTCCATATGGGCTTTCAGTTGGTGAAATGAAACCTCTGCTTGATCATTCCAATGAAAGTCTTTGGATTTGAGGAGGTTTGTAAGTGGTGTAGCTATGGTGGCATAATTTGCTACGAAACGGCGGTAGTAGCCGGTAATTCCAAGGAAGGCTCTAAGGGTTGTAAGAGATGTGGGTTTTGGCCATTGTTGGATTGAGAGAATCTTTTCTGGTTCGGGTTTAACACTGTCCTTGGAGATAGGGTGGCCTAAAAACGAGATCTCATCAACTGCGAATACATACTTGGATGGTTTGGCAAAGTACTTGTTGGATGACAAGGTGGTGAAAACGAACCTCAAATGATCATACTGTTGTTGAATGTCACTGCTGTAAATGAGGATGTCATCGAAAAAGATCAAGACGAACTTGTGTAGGACTGGCCTAAACAAGTCATTCATCGCAGCTTGAAACGTCGATGGAGCATTTGACAACCCGAAGGGCATTACAACAAACTCGTAGTGACCATCAGTTCTTCGAAAGGCTGTTTTGGGTATGTCTTGTTTGGCTACTCTGATTTGGTAATACCCCGAGCGTAAATCGATTTTTGAGAAAACAGTAGCAACGTGTAATTCGTCAAGGAGTTCATCGATTGTAGGTATGGGAAACCTATCGTGAACTGTGACAGCATTTAAGGCGCGATAGTTGACACAAAAACGCAACGAGCCGTCTTTTTTTTAACTAGCAACATTGGTGAAGAAAAGGGGCTTTGGCTTGGGTGGATGACACCCGATTGTAGCATTTCGGATATGAGGTTGGTCATGATTCATTTTTTGGAAATGTGGGTATCGGTAGGGACGAACAGTAATGGGTTTTGTTTCATCAGTTAAGGTAATATGGTGATCTTGTGAGCGGTTTGGTGGAAGGGAATTGGGTTCATCAAAGATGGTATGGAATTCGGTCAGTAAGGTGGTAATCTGTGGGTCAACATGGGTAATGGTGGCCGGTGGATAGAGCTGTGGTGGTTGATGGTTAATGGTATGAAGGGAGGCCACTGACCCATTTTTGATAAGTGATTGCAATGAGCTAGAAGATACTTGGTGAGCCAATGGTTCTCCTTTAAGGGTATAGGTGTTACCGTCTTTAACAAACGAGATTTCGGGTATAGAAAAGTCAGCCGATAATCGACCGAGCATGCCTAGCCAACCGATACCCAAAATGACATCTGCTCCCTCCACTGGTAGTATGAAAAAGGGACGTGAAACGGTGCTTTTTGGACCTGAATGGGAACCTCCGGACAATACCCCTTCAAGTGATATGCTCACCATTGCCGACCATAACATCGAAGGGTTGGATGGGTAAGGTTTCTAAGTGAAGCATAAGGGCGATACGTGGCTGGATTATATTGTGGGTGCTGCCATAATTAATCAATATTGTGACTCGTTTACTCATGATATAGCCGGTAACACGTAGGGTTTGGGGAGAGGCTATACCGAAGTAAGCTGCATCGGATAAACAAAGGAGGGATGGCTTGGGGGAATCGGGTGGTGTGGTTTCGGGTGGTGGCTCGTTAAAGTCCTCTTGTTCCTCATTATCGACAATCAGAAAGAATTGTGGTGGCGAGCATTTATGACCCGGAAAGTATTTTTCCGGACACTTGAAACACAAGCCTTCTTTACGACGTTGCATGAGGCCTCTGGGGACAGTTTTGTGAATGGAAGTGTTGGTGGTTTGGAAGGTGTTGGTAGCAGCGGAGGAAGAGGGTTACTGGAAGATGATGCCATCGATGAAGGGTTGGACGAAGATGAAGCAATATTAGTGGTTGGTTTGTTGAAAAAAGTGGATCGGGTTTTGTATGCATGGGCCAGTTTATCTTCAATTAAGCGGGCTAGGCCATAAGCATGGTGTAGTGTAGCGGGCTTATAAATGGCCAATTCATGCTGAATATCCAAAAGAAGACCAGAAATAAAACAATTTTTAAGGGCCTGTCGGGGAATACCTACCACACGGTTGCTTATTTTCTCAAACTCTGTTTGATACGCCGCCACTGTGGAGGATTGCTTGAGTTTAAAGAATGTAGCTTCATGATTCTCGTACGATGACGAGCCAAATCGGATTTCCATCTTTCTCTTGAATTCGTTCTAGGTACCCAAAAGTTCATTGTCGGTTTGGTGTTTGTACCATGAGAGAGCGTCTCCCACGAAATGAAAGACGGCGAGTTCGACTCGTTCGTCTTCTGGTGTTTGATAGTAGGAGAAGAAATTCTCCGCTTGAAATATCCATTCGAGAGAATTTGATACATCGAATAGGGGCAAGGTGATTTTAGGTTGGCGGGGTTGGCGACGATTCTGGTTTTGTTGGCGACGGAGAGGGGAGCGGTGTCGGGTAGGGAATCGTCACCAGCAGTTACGTGGTCCGTGAGTTGATCAATTTTGGTTGTGAGAGTTTGGGTGGCGCTGATGAGATCGGCTAAATTATTAGCCGTTTCAGTGGAATTGGCTGATGCAACGGTGGTGGCCTCGATCGGAATGGATAATTATTCGGCGATTGGGGGTGAAGTCTCATCGGAAGAAGAGACATCTTTTCGTGGAGGCATGGTGAAGGTTTGAGATGAGAATGAAAGCACCAAATTGGTACACCCTTAGAGCGGGCTAAACTCCAAAGAAGTTTAGGGAAGGAAAAGAGATAACACTTGGGGCAATTTTCTGATATCCATTAATAAAAAACAAACAACTATTTAAATGCAATCTATCTCTACATGCACTTTATTCAGTTACAAGAATTAAGGAAACGTGCTTCTACCACTATCCTACCCATGATGCATGCATGCAAATAAAAAGAAAAGCTACACCTAACTCCACTAAGCACGTTGCTGGAAACTTGGTTCACTCCAAATACTTGGCCGGCATTTTAATAGCCCTCTTGGGCTTGTTTGTGATTGGGCCGGTATCATCAGATGGGCCTGTCGACCTGTCATGTGGGTCGTATCAATCCATCATCCTTGCTTGAATAAGTTAAAATACAATCTTCAAAGTCCAATAGTTTCTCTCCATGATAACACGTTAAGCTAAACAATTTTATTCCGATGCAAACTTTTAAAAATACAAGGTTTCACTCCAAATACTTGGCCGGCATTTTAATAGCCCTCTTGGGCTTGTTTGTGATTGGGCCGGTATCATCAGATGGGCCTGTCGACCTGTCATGTGGGTCGTATCAATCCATCATCCTTGCTTGAATAAGTTAAAATACAATCTTCAAAGTCCAATAGTTTCTCTCCATGATAACACGTTAAGCTAAACAATTTTATTCCGATGCAAACTTTTAAAAATACAAATCACAAATGTATTTAAAAATTAGATTCTAAATAGTTTCGAAAACAAAATCTTTTCTAGAAAGCAGTTTTCAGTATAAGTGGATTTACTTTCCATGATAACACCGGTGCAAATATGTGTTATATCCTTTGATTGTGAAATAATTTTATGTATGTTTTTTGGTTTATATAACATATGTAAATGTTTTTCTCATAGTTATAACGAAAGAAGAGTAAACTGTAATTTGCGTCCCTGTACTTATCAGAGTGTCACCTGACTCCCTAATTCTTAAAACTGTAACACCATAGAGACGTTAAGGACTTAGCAAGCAATTTTTACGAATTAGGAAGACAGGCAGCTTTTTGGCCCAAAGCACAGGACGCAGATTATAGTTTACACATAAAAGAATTTTAGTATGACTTGATACAAAGCTAGTTTATTATAACGTAATTGCATTATATGTATTGTATTATGATAACATCCCATTTTTTACATAAACATACATTAGAAGAAATTTATATGCATTCTTCATAATCTTAGAAAAATGATATCATTTTTTTTAGTTAAACATACGTTAGAAGAAACTTATATCCATTCTTTCAATCAATCAATCAATCAATCATACCCAGTAAAATCCCACAAATAGCAGAGCTATTGGCAGGGTCTGGGGAAGGTGGGATGTAGGCACACCTTACCCCTATCCCTAGGGATAGAGAGGCTGCTTCCAGTGAGACCCTCGGCTCCAAAACACCCAGGAAAGAAAGAGGAAAAAATATAGAACATGAGGTGTATTTGTAATCTTTAAAAGCTATCAATTTCATGTTTACCAAAATACATAGCGAAGTAAGATTCAATTTATAAAGTTTAAGACTTTACATAAAAAAACATTAAAACCCAATAATTTCACAAAAAGTCTTGATTGCGTTATCACAATTCATAAGCTTATTCGGTGTGGGAGGATGCAAGTTTGAAGGATGTCTCTCCATCTTAGCGCCATGTCACCATTCAAGGAGGATGCCCCTCCAAAAATGGAATAAAGGAAATGGTTGATGGTCCTACACCACTTATTTAATTTATTTTTTTTAATTCATCAAGTTTTTATAACATTTGATAAGACATAAAATGAAATCATTATTAATATTAAAAAAACAAACATTACATAACTTAAAAAAAACATAACCTAAAAATTAAAAATCCTAAGAATTCTATTTTTTCGCGATCTTTTCTTTCATTTTACGTAAAACCGCTCGGTCTTCTTCCGGATACGAGTTGATATCGGTTGTCATTATCTCTCATTCTTTATATTCGTTCCTTTCTTGCTTCAACCGAACTCGTTCATCCACTTCACGTTCCTTTGCTTTTGCCTTTTGGGTTGTGACCTCAGTGTATGCTTTGAACTGGGCCATAAACTCGTCCATTTTGGAACCGCCCCCCGTTGCGGCTTGTTTTTTTGCAGCCGCTGCCTTTTTGGCTTTGTCCCTGCCCGGGGGACGTGTCTCCTCTAGAACTTCGTACTCTTCTTCGTCAAATCCGGGCTCGTCGTTTATATTTATTTGGCATCGTGCGTCCGAGCCCCCTGCACTATAACTTCCGGTTTCCGAAGTTTTTGTTCGTTTAGCCATTGCAAACTCGTTTGGAATCGGCGTCCACTTGTTATTGGTTCGCAAAACATCCCATGCCCTTACGTGTGGGAAAACAACCCGATGCGTATCTCCGTATTTACGCATCGCCTCTTTAAAAACATCTTCGTCACTCATCCCACTACGACAATTACTAGTATATAAATTATTATATATCGCGGCAAATCGGTTCACGACCGGATGCATCTTTCGCCACTTCGAAGAGATGGAATCGAGATCGTGATAATGACCTTGTTCTATAATCGCAAGGAACTTTGATAATATTTCGTTCCAAAACCAATCGCCGCTTTGGTTGTTACCTATATTTTTAGAATGTAACAAAAGTATATATTACAAAATGTAAAATTTATATATTTTTACATACCGACAATGGGGCTTTTTGATGTGCTAACCCACGCCTTCGCTAACGCCTCCTCCTCGATCTTTGTCCAAGGTTTTACCTTGGCTCTCTAAGGTTGATCTTTGTCACCGGCTTCACGCGTCACTTGCTTCCCTTTTTTCCGTTTCGAGGATTGGGGTTGCGTCTCCGGAACACATTCTTCAACGTCATCTTCTAAGAGTTGTGGTTGGGGAGACGATTCTACCGGTGTTGGCGAAGGTTGTGGTTGCGATTGAAATTGCGAGTTGAACAGGTTTCGCATCATCATTTATTGCAACGATCGCATTTGTTGCATGGATTGGATTTGGCTCGTTTGTGAGAAAGCGTTGGGGGTTTGTTGGAAACCTGAGAAAGCGTTGAGAGAAAATTGCGAGGATGACCAACTCGGATCCATCGTAGTATAGTAGCCGAGTACCGAGAAAACATTTGGGTTCAGGTTTGGGTTAGCGTTTGGGTTCGGGTTGTTCGGATTGTATGGATCCATGACAAAAGTTATAAAAAGTTGAAAAATTTTATAAAGTTGAGAGAGAGTATTGGTTGTAGTGAGTAAAAAATGGGGTGAAAGATGTGTATTTATAGGTAAAATAATTATTTTTTTTATAAAAGTAGTCGTTTAAAAAGTGGGGAATCGAATTTTTTTTTTTTTAAATAGCCGTTTGACTTTTTAAAAATAGCCGTTTGACAACGGCATTATTTTGTCCACACTCGACCCGTCTTCACGTCTCCTCCATGCCGATCACCACGCCGCTGCCCTATGGAAATGGTGTTGGGGGGCGTCGCCGGGCCTGGACGACCCAACACACCGAGTAGCCTAAGGATAGGTGTAAGCCTTTAACCATGATATAAGATTGTAATAGTTAAGATTTTCATCCAAACATAAACCATTGTTAATTAAAATCATTCGTAGATTCGGGATGTCTAAGTTAGGTATCAGAGTTGATTTTTTATATTTAGATCACACTTACTTAAGTTAAAATAGAATGAATCTAGGTTTTTGAATACTTACCAAGAGAATTTTTTTTTATGAACGTAACACTTGCTAGATATGAAAACCCGCATTTCGGTGCGAGGGGCATAAAACTATGCTAACTAGTAACCAAACGACGACTAAAACCTGGAAAAGACGTAAAATAAAAACACAAATTTTTAACACCCAGTAACTCGTGTGACGTAAAGCGTAGACGAAGTCGAATTTATACGACACATGTTTTTTTGTTTTTCGAACGACCAACAATATCAATCCCGAGTACTCTCGGGGTACACACTGGACCAAACGGGGTACACCGAGAGTAACCCGAGTCCACCACCAATTCCGGGAAAAACCCGGTAACTCACCCGCCCGTCGGCACAACGGTGAAACTACCGGTAAAACCCGTTTGGCTCGAGGATCGAACCCAGGTTTCCCTGGGTCTTCTATCATTGCCCACCAGTGCCTCACTCTACACCAAGTGAGAGTTGAACCTGCATCTTTCAAAAGAAATGTAAGTATTTCACCACTTGATATAGAGATCGTTGGCTATACGAACACATATTAGAAAGTCAAAAGCAACCCATTTTGACCAATCTAACTCCTTTTAACTTGAATCTATCCCTAACCCATAAATAATGGACCTTATATCCACAAGGAACCATAGTTATCAATTGCGACCATTGCGGGCGCAATAGCGAATAGCGATGCGAATAGGTAGATGGGCGCTAAGTTGCTGTAGCGCCTGAAAAGCGGGAAAATAGCGTGATTGTAGTGGGATTCCGACCACGAATTCCGGCTTCGGTGCTGTAATTTCTGCCGGAAACCTACCGGAAGTCAGGAAGAAGAAGAGAAGAAGAATAAGAGCGGCTACGGTCTGTGTTTTAGCTTTTTAGGGTTAAATAACCTTTTGGATTTTAACCTTTAACCCCTCTATCTTTTCACTAGTTAACATATAGTCCCTAAAACTTGTAAAAAATTACATAAAAGTGTAAAAATAGTTTGTGTATTTTAACATTTAACCCCTTCTATCATCACTAATTTACATTTGATCCTTAAACTTCAAAATCTATACATAAAAAGTATAAAATTAACATTATATATATATATATAGGGAGGAACTCATGCGAGAACCACCTTTATTGTGAGAACCGCGAGAACCAATGTGAACACAACCTAAAATAGCTAAAAAAACCTAACCCCCCCCCCCCCCCCAAAAAAAAAAAACCTAAACCCCCCCCCCCCCCCCACACCAAGCTAAAATGCTAAAAACTAAACCCCCAAAAAACCTAAAAAAATAAAAAAAAATCTAAAATTTTTTTTTAATATTTTTTATGTTAAAATCGCTACTTTTAGAAGCAAAAAAAAAAAATTTTGCTTAGAAAAGTAGCGATTTTTTTTATAAAAAAAATATTAAAAAAAAATTGTGTGATTTTTAGCTATTTTTATGCATTTTTGGTTGTGTTCACATTGGTTCTCGCGGTTCTCGCAATAAGAGGTGGTTCTCGCATGATCTTCTCCCTATATATATATATATAATTACAATTAGCTATTTTTCATTTCTTAAATTTTTAACTACCTTATCGCTAAACACAAAATAGCGGACGCTATTTCGTCGCTATCGCTACGTAGCATATAGGTACCTCGTCGCTATTTGTCGCCATTCGCTATCGATAACTATGCAAGGAACATCGAAAGAGGATTGCTCGCCTGGTTGTCATCACGCCCTTTCCAAACAACATGAAATTCGACCCACCACAACATAATGCATTATTTGTTTGAGAAAACAAACATAAACATAAAACATCTGATAACTTAATAATAACTTAATCAGTCAATCCGACCCAATCCGACCTGTTTTGAATAGCATTAACTGTTTACATTTTTTGACCCACTTGATTTGATCTACACCCTACCACCTCAGCCTTTACTGCTTGTTATGTTAATTTCAAACAAAAAAATGTCATGTACCACCTTTACTGGCTTCAGAATCTTCCCCTTTCCTTATCTCAGGCAACTTACAGATCTGTCAAATCCAAACCAAACAATTTAAAGCATTTTGAACCAGCCGACGTTCTTGAGTTTAGACGGGTTGGTGGGTTTCGACGGTTTAAGAACACCCCTATTACTGACGACCCATATGACTTTTCAACAAGATGAGCAGGCCCAAATCAATGAACATGAAGCAATCTACAACTTCAAACAGGCATGACAGCTGACTGCTATGCAAAATTTTAAGATTTGATTCAGATTTTGAAAATGGTAAAAGAAAAAGAGTAATATTGTTATTCAGTTTGTTTCCTTTTTTGTCAATCACTTCTCAAAGTCATTTAGGTTCTGTTTGTTTGCCTAACATTTTAGGTTACTTGGGGGGGGGGGGGGGGGGGGGGGGGGGGGGGGGTATTCCACGGACCTCCCATCCGCCGAGGTGATCACACCTCGCAGACCGCCACCCTGCAAGCCTGAGTCTGGGGGTAAATCCACTACCGTAGGGGCATTTGGGAACGAGCACGCCGGAGTCGGACTCGAACCCGCCACCTCCGGGTTAATAAGTGGGCAGGTGGCCACTGGGCTGACACCCAGTGGTTAACATTTTAGGTTACTTGCTTACAATTTGGCAGGAAAATCACTCATCTTTTAGGTGTTCTTGTGTACGTTTTAGTCAAACAATTTGACTTGAAGAACTTACCTTCAAGAGCTCAAGAACAGATTGCATTTCCTTGAAAAAAATACCAACGCGTCAAGCGGCTTCGCTTCAAGAACTCACCTTTTTCTACATCTTTTCACTAAACAAATTATTTCAACCTCAAAAATAATAAATCATATCGTATATATTACAGTTTACACATATAACAAACACATATATATATCATTATAAATGTACCCGAGTCAATGGCTGACCTTGCTTCCATCAATGATATGCAAGTGACCTATTCATGACCTGGTGGTAGTATGAGGTGAACCATATAACACAAAATTAACAGTAGAAATAAAGAATTAATAAACTAATATAATTCAAGAATGTTAAACCAAAATCATATTAAGAAGGAAGACTTACTTGCAATGTTAGACTCGGTTAAGTATGCCTGGTAGCGATCAAATTTTTGTTTAAAATCAGAAAATTGCCGCTTATATATTTTATAAAACTTCTTTTCTTTTTCCCCAAAACTCGTGTTTTGTTCCTTAAATTTAAACTGTAAAAGACAACCCGAGTCAAAAATCTCTTTCTCGTCCTTTTGACCAACTCTAAAAAGTATATTTCTATGTTTCTCATCCTCAAAATCAGAACCATCCATTGTTGCACGCGTCTTGTACGAAGAAAAATGTTGTAAATTATTAGAACTATGAAGCGCGTCTTCATTATCGTCAGCAAGAGATACCGTATGATCATCAAAACTTTGAGATTCTAATCCAATAACTTCATTAGCCACCCTCGTTACTTTATCACATTCAAGATTTATTTCTGAGTCAGCGGGTCGGTTATCTGCTTTTAACATGAGAGTTTTATGATAAGCCATCAAGAACGGGATTGGCGTAATGGGCCCCACTAGATGATCACTCGGCTTATGTTTTTCCGACCACTTTCCGCTACGTGATGAGGGAACACGAAAGAAAAAAGGGGGTAACGAAGGTTGTTCGCATGGCACTCCCAAGAACTCGAACGGTATGTTCTTTAACTTTGCGGGGACATTTGGCAGATCTGAATACGTCGAGAATGCAAGCCGTAGAACCTTTTTAGGCAGATTTGCCCACACACTTCTTAAAGCAATTTCATGTATACTTGTTGGCAAGTAAACGTCTTTAAATATATCAATAATATTTATAGATACGTGGGCACCACCGGAACTGTACTCCTTCAAACTTCTGCATATACACTCATGAAATTCTTGGCTAAAAGAAGCGTTTCTCGGGACGTCATTGTCACTGTTTTTATATAAATTTATACTCAAGATTCGGTTAAGATCCGAGTTCAAGTACCCATCAAGCCAGTCAAGTTTCAAGTACTGAAAAACCTTTCTATACTTATATCCCTCTTCACCGGTTTCAAACAAAACATAATCTTCGAGGTCAAAAGATTTGTCAACGTGGCATTTTTCTGACGTTTGTGAATAATCCCACGAAGCATGATATCTCTGTAATTCAAGATTCCCCGAAGCCGTTAATGTAATAACCGCAAACCCACCGAAATTATCGGGCTCAAACAATTGAGACGATATTTCTTCATCAAGAATGCCGAAACCCAAAACAAAATCTTTCTTCTGTTGCCAATTAATCCATACGGGAAGCTGATCTTTAGAAAAATCTTCTTTTACAAGACAACTACCGCAACGGCATTCATGGGTACCCAATGAAAGATCAGAAGGAAGTCCCCATGCATAAAAAGTTGACGAATCGGGTCCTGGTGGGCCGTAGCAGAAAAGACTATACTCACAGTTCCAAAAAGAGCCCAATAAGATCCCGTAACCTGCTTCAGAAGCCCAATTATAAGTATCACGCTCACATAGTGACCTTAATTCTGACAAACTCGAAACAAAAATGTAACTCGGGTTAGCGACATTATGAGCCCAACGTAGAACTGGCATCATCGGTTTTCTAATATCACAAAGGAAAAGCATGTGATTTGAAGCTAAAGTGAAGTAGAATCGATCGGGCCCCACAACGGAGAACACAAGAAATCTATCATTTGTTGCATCTTCGGTACTGTGTTTTAACAAAGGTATGATACTGTAAGTTTCAGATCTCGCATCAACGAGGAAAACTGCACTCGAGCGAACAACAACAAAAATTCTTGGATGCCAACTGAAATCACAACTCAACCAACTACCTTTTTCAACACCAACATACTCTTCCCATAAAACTTTGACTTTCTTCCCAGTCAACCTTTGAGATGGCATTGTGGGTCCGGAGAAAGAATCCAGATCAAACAAATATAAATCCCCGTTATCTAGCAAGACCAAACTTTCTTCAGGTATATGTGGGCTCCAACAAGCATGAACAAGTACAGAACTTTTGAACGATTTATGATCGACTAATTCTAACCTAGGCGTAATTTTTCCAGAATGTTCCATTCGGATTCTAATGTTGTAGTAATGAACTGAATTCGTAGTGGAAACTAACAAGTACCCAATAATGATAGAATCAAAATATTCACCTGAAACATATAAGCAAGTAGGTTGACCAATTGTCAAAGTCAAAAGCTAAACCAATAAGCAAGTGCAAGTTTAGATATTAATAAGTATCAAATGATATTAGGGATGGAAAATAAACCTGAACCCTACACGAAAACTCGAAACATCGCGACAGGTATTCGAGTAAGGCATTAGTTTTAAATTATTCAGCGGGCATGGTTTTAGGCGATACCCAACCTGATTACCCAAAACATACATACCCGTTTATCCGAAAATCATACCCATAAACATTTTCTTTTAAATTTTATTTCCGTTTGTCCTTGGTGATAAAATAATCAATGATCTACTGATTCACAAAGTTTTAGTTTTTATATTTCTAAATTCTAATTGCCTTGGGTAATTTTTTTTTATAAAAATTAATAGTAAGAAATATAATTGGGAATCCCAACAGTTATTTTTTAACAAACTAACAGAAACACCCCATACCCGACAGGTACTGTGTTGGGTATGGAACGCGGTTTTACAATCAGGTATGAGACTGGATTACCAATAACCATCCCTAAACGAGATTATGTAACCCAAGCATATAGAAAAAAATTATACAACCCAAGCATACATAGTGAATAGCGATAAATAGCGGGAGGCTATTTTATAAATAGCGATACACTAGAAAAAAAAAAATTATATGTATATTATATCAAAATACCCTAGTATATAAACTATTTTACATGTATATTTAACAAAAACCAAAAATCCAGCTATTTTATAGCTATATTTAATTGCTATTTATATTAAAAAAAAAAAGCAAAAAAAATAGAAAATAAACCGTCGCTATCTATCGTTACAACCCTAATAGCGAGCCTAGACCTATACGCTACGCGGCGCGGTATACGCTCGCTATTGACAACTATGCTGTGAAAGACTAGACCAACAAACATATTCTTTAAAAAAAACAAACTACACAAATACCTGAACCATATCCGTAATCCGCAAGCGGGCTAACCGAAATCTTGACAATCCGATGCACAAATCCATCTTTGAAGCCACAAACCTCAGTCTCACCATAATCTCCTACCACCGTCAACCGCGAATCCTCAACCGACAACACAACAAACCCAACTCGATCCGAGTTGGGACCGGTGGGAAAGAACGCGAGAGTGGAATCCGTACCAGGACACCTCAACAACTGGAGACAATTATGCGCGAGCAGTTGTTCGGGGTTTGACGAAACCGACGAGAGGAGCTGCGGGGAAACGGAAGTGGCGGTTGAAGGGAGAATGGAAGATGATGATTTACGAAGGAATCTAGAGGGAGTAAGTGAAGGGTAAGGAGGGATTTGAGTTGGGGTTGATGGTAAAGTGAAGATATGATGGTGGGTTTGTGGGGTGAAGAACAAGGGTCCGATTGTGGTGGTGATGGTGGTTTGGGGGAGGAGGAGGGGTGGCGAATGGACGGAGGAGATTGGCCATAAAGATTTCCATTCATCTGAGTGGTCCATCATCTTGAATCAAAGATTGCTGCAAACCCTAAACCCTAGTTATTACAATTGTGCAACAATCATGTATTGTTTCAATAATATATCGAAATACTTACTTGCAGCTAAAAAAGGTGACTGAACGACGATGGTACTGCAAAGCGATTGGCGTTCCGATTTCAGACGGCCGGAATAGAGGCGGTGGCGATGTTGGAGAGCCGGCGGTGGGTTGATTATTGGGCCGGAAAACTGAAGTAGTATAGTAGGTTTGGTATTATTTGGGAAGATTCAAGATACCAAAGTGATTTGGGTCAAGTGGAACAAAGTTAGTATTGGGCTAGTGTTTTGTGCTACTGAATTGCTAATATAAAATTAGAGTTAAGACCTAGTATTGGGTCAATGGATTTCTTTTAATCGGTTGTAGGGGGTGTTTGGCAACTTCTAAATAGATAAGTGTTAAATCAGTAAAAGGTCTGAACCATTAAGTATAGAGTCAGTAAGAGGTCTGAGTCATTAGATTATGGGGTGTGGAGGGGCTTGGGTTGAGGGCATTATTCGACACGTGATGAATGTGGGATCCACAAGGTAATATTCAAAAACAAGGTGTGTGGTGTGGCGTGGCTTCGGCTGGCGTGGCCAGCCATGTGGATTTTGATTTTTTTTAAACTATTTTAAATTTTATTTAATTAAAAATTTAAAATAATACACTAATAAAATTGAAGAGAATATTACATATAATATTTTAAAAAACTACAAATAAACTTAAAAAAACTACATAAAATTAAAAAAAAAAAAAAAAAAACTTCATGGTTTCTCCATGTTATATTTTGTCACGATTCTTCTTTTTCATTTACAACGTTATTGCCAATTGTGGGTCGGTAAGGTGATCGAAGGGAATGGCGAGAAATTTAATATCTTCTGTAAGGTGAGTCGGGTTTGGTGGTGGACGATTTGGTGACGGGCTAGGGTTCGGGTTTTCTTGGTATCCAAAGGGGTTGTTTGGGTCGTAACTTCGGTTAAAAGGATGCATTGTAGGACGTTGTGGGTTGATTTTATAAAAAATAAAGAGATGTGATAGAAGAAGTAGAGAAGTTGTAAAAAAATATTAAAAATTATATTGGTTTAATATGTAAAAAAAAATTAGTTAAAGTAGTCATTTGGCAACGGCTATATTGGACCAGCCAAACTAAAGCCAACCATGTCACCCCCCCCCCCCCCCTGCGCGTGCGTGGGACGCTAGCCCGGTGTGATCTAGGCAACATTGTTTGGCAACCGCCGCCCCAACCCATGCCCCACAGCCCACGGTCTTAAGAACAAGTATAATGCTTAAACATTGAGGGACAAATGTCTGACCAGTTCAAATAAGATGTTTTAACCATTCAGACTCAATATAATGTTTAATCATTCAGAGGCAAATGTTTCAGACATCTACTCACGAAACAAATATTCTGAACCATTAAGTGCTAAACCAACAAGAGTAAGAGGAGACCCCTTATACTTTGCAATCTGCATTTTATGTAACTGAAATTACGGAATTGCATATTCAGTTTTCGTTTTTTCTTTTTTATTTCGGGCCCTTACAACAATACCGATTAGCAAAATTTTGTTCACAAGTGAGTGAGCCTTATAATTATCCTCCTAATTCATGAAAAAATAGTATAGTAGCGTTTTTATAATATATAGACGATACATAAAATATATGTGACAAAAATAACATAGAATGAACAAGCAGTTGAGTACAGTCCCGTGAAATGAATTTGACGACTTGTTTCGAGAAGTAGTTGTATTGTCATAGATGAATTCAATGTTCCAAGAAGAGCAACAAGACTTTTAATGTTTATGAGAAATAGAACAAGATAAAGTAGGTGTTTGCTTATACCAAACAAACAAGAGAGTTGTGTTTTGACTAATGGAATAAATACATTTAGGTGGATTGGCTTCCTTGATAGTTCGGCTCGCCTTTAGCTCAAATTATTTTACTTATAATATATTTTATTTTTAAATATATTACAAAGAAAAAGAACTGATTGTTATTTATATATTTAAAAGTTGATTACTATGCTAATTAACTAATATTGTATTTTGCTAGAATTTAAAACTTATTTTGTATCGTTGAATTTGATTTTAGGTTGCAATTATTAGGTTAAACTTAATTTGGATATATTCTTTTATATTATTTAACAATATTATAAAGTCTAAACCACTAAATTTAGAGCTCTACGTATTAGTTTTTATTTTAATCAAGCCAAGACCAAGCTTGCTATGGCTCGGCTTGACTCAGCTTATGAACAACACTAAGATGCTCAAATAATAGTTAATTACAATGGTACCAAATAGCTTACCTCTAATCTTGTTTAAAAACTATCCTCATCTAACTTTAGAGGTTAACTTTCAAAAGCATTTAAGTATGTTTTGAACCAGAGCATTGAAATTGGCCTTATTTACCATTTAAATCTTATACTTTTAAAAAACAATATAAATTTTTAAATATAATCAATATTACGGCATACTCCTTTTATTCTAGAAACCTAGAATAAAAAAATTGTAAGTGCTTAATATTTTAAATTTCCTTCATTCATATCAATAGATGAACAATATCTGTTTACATAAGCATCAAAACAAAAAAACCCTAACACAAATCTAATGCCATATTGTAAACAACACACAATCCTTTCATTAACTCTAAGCTCTTTCACCCCGAATCCTCCTCGCAAGCTGCATATCCTTGGGCATAATCGTAACCCACTTGGCATGAATCGCACACAAATTCGTATCCTCAAACAACCCAACAAGGTACGCCTCAGCCGCCTCCTGAAGCGCCGCAACAGCTGAACTCTGAAACCGTAAATCCGTCTTAAAATCCTGAGCAATTTCCCTTACCAACCTTTGAAACGGAAGCTTCCGGATCAACAACTCAGTACTCTTCTGGTACTTCCTGATCTCCCTCAAGGCCACAGTCCCGGGCCTGAACCGGTGCGACTTTTTAACTCCTCCGGTTGCTGGGGCGGATTTTCTTGCGGCTTTTGTTGCGAGCTGTTTTCTTGGGGCTTTTCCGCCGGTTGATTTTCTTGCGGTTTGTTTGGTACGAGCCATTTGGAAGAAATTTGTTGTTGGGAATGAAATGTATGGGTTTTGATGAATGTGAATTGGGGAATGAATGGGGTTTTATAGGATTGGGTTTTGTGGCGAGCGGGAAAGTTTTGAAGATTTGGGGGTTTGAAGTGGGTTTGGGAATGAGGTGGAGCGTTGGATTGGAGTGGGATCTGACGGTTAGTGAAGAAATGACGCGGATTGAGATCCATATATGGGGATTTTTTTTTGGTTCATGGTGTGTTTTTTTAGTTTTGGTTTTGTAAATCGTGTGGGTTTTGCGTGTTGGTAATATGGTAAGTGAGACTGAAGGGAGTGGGGCGTCCTTTAGAGGGGGCGTATTGCGACACGTGGCGCCACGTCAGTTCAGAGGATTTTGAGCAAAAAAAGGGGCGTGGTGTTTGGGGCGGCTTGGGGCGTCTTAGAGGGGGAATCCTTGAAACTTTGTGCCAAAAATCGATGTGTGTGAGGAAGCAGGCGATGAGAAGAGGACGCCATGGAGGGGGACGCCCCCTAGAACGCCGATGGGGGGCGGTGTTTGGGGCGGCTTTGGGCGGCAAGGGTAGGGGAAACGCCCCACTCCCTTCAGTCTGAGGCTTTCATTTCACTTTGTGCGTGTAATAACTAAATAAAAATAAAAAAGTAATACCCTTCATTAATAAAAAAACAAAGAGTTAAATGTGATTTTAGTTTATGTGGTTTGGTTATTTTGCCAGTTTAGTCCAAATGTTTCATTTTTCGTCCGAGGGTTCAAAAAGGTTTCACTGTTGTCATTTTAGTCCACTTGATTAACTTTATCCATTTTTTCTGTTAACGATAATGGCAATTCGGTCGTTAACAGAAAAAAAGTTGATGAAGTTAACCCAGTGTACTAAAATGGCAACGGTGAAACCTTTTTGGACCCACATGTGAAAAATGAAACATTTGTATTAAACGGTCAAAATGACTCAAACCAGAGGGACTATTGGACCCACAGTCAAAAAATGAAACATTTGGACTAAACTGTCAAATTGACTCAAACCAGAGGGACTAAAATGGCATTTAAGTCTTTTTTTTTTTTTTGCTAATGGTGTGTTTTTTAATTTTGGTTTTGTAAGAGGCTGTTTGTTTACCTCTTAATGGTTCAGACCTCTTACTGGTTCAGCACTTAAAGGTTCAGACTGTTTGTTCGTGAGCAGATGTCTGAATGGTTCAGGATCTCTGAATGGTTAACCGGCCGTCACACAATAACCACTAAACGCCATCACCAAACCACCAATCGCCGCACACTACTGATTCTCCGCCGTTGAAGAAGGCCACAACCGACCCTCACATTCGGCTACACTGCCACCATCGTCGTCACACGCCACATCGGAAACTACATCCCCGTACATAGCCCTAAACTCACCAACCTAAGTGATATGTTTCCCGCCGCATCGCGCGGGTAAACGACTAGTATTATAGAATGGATATGATATCATCAATGTTTAACAAATTAAGCTAAAAGTCGACTACTAGTACTAGGCAAACAGAATGTGTTGTTATCATTATAGTAGGTTATGTTTTTTTTTTTTTTTTTTTTTTCTAGTATTGTTATTTTTATAGATATATTTTTGTATTTTTTTGGATTGGTATTGGTATTATCTATATCTATACCTTATAATAAAAGAAAACATTATGTGTACACTTGTCACTTGTCAGTCTCATATCTCCCAAATGGTTTTTCTACCCGTTTTATTGTTTTCGCGGATCCAATATCTTCGTGGATCCAATATCTTCTTGGATCATATAAACATGTTATAACTTGATTTCAATATCTAAGAACCCTAAGACCATGTGTAGTGGGACGTTTTAAAAAAAAAATTCAAAAAAAACGCCAAAACACGCCCCCACCCATTACACCCGGGCGTTTTCCGGCATTTTATTTGAAAAAAATGATTCCGGCGTTATAAAAAAAACGCTGAAGTGGTCAACTCAAAATTGCATGTGGCCGGCCAATGGGAGTGGTCCAAGTGTAAAGTTCATTTTCTTATTTTTTTTTATCCTTTTCTCTATAAAAAAAATAATTGTTTAATGATTGGAATGGGCGTTATTGGGCATTATTCCCACTACGACACTTTTGCAATAACCCCCAATAATGCCCCATACTGACTGGACTGCCACGTGTCGCAAAACGCTCCATAGTGGGGGCATTATTGAGCTAAACCACTACACATGGTGTAATTGTCGTTCCCCTCCTCCTTTGGGTTCTTCCTTCCTCTTTCTCTCATCGATGTCGCTTCCTTCTTCTATTGATTCTACTGCCGTAAATATTTGATCTTTACAGGTTTTCGATCGATTGTTCGTCCTATGTAGTTTTCGTTGATTATTTGGTTTGATTGTAGGTCGTTGTCTAACTGATTTGCATGCTAATTTAGGGTGATGCGTGGAGCTTATGTAAGGGTTTTCACCAAATCACTCTATACACCTCCTTATTTGACTTTCTAGGTATTTCAAAATTTTCAGCTGCTTTTCTATTTCACGAGCAAGTCCCACCAAACATTTGAAAGACAAAAAAAAATCCTTGCAATAGCTTTCTGTCTTTATTTCCGTCTCAACTAGCGACGACCTTCTTCCGTTTTTAATCATCTACGATTAATATTTATAGCAAAATTATGTTGTTAATATTATTTTTTGGTGTAAAGATCAAATACAAATGAGTTATAACATAAAAAATACGTCGTTTGGATTTTGGAATTGTGGTAAAGACAAGGCGCCTGGGCCAGATGGCTTCACCTTAAGTTTTTAAAGTGTTTTTGGGAAGTTGTGAAAGATGACTTCATCGCTTTTGTTAAGGACTTTGAAAACAAAGGTCTCTTATTGCATGGGTGTAATTCGTCCTTCATTTCCTTGATTCCCAAAGTGAAAGATCCGATATCCCTTAAAGAATATAGGCCTATCAATCTAATTGGTTGCATGTCTAAGCTTGTATCCAAACTTCTTGCCACTAGACTGAAACATGTAACCTACAACCTGTGTGACCCGTGAACAAACTCGGTTAACCCAACAGAGTTACTATAAAAGCTCCAAATTTAAGTTTCTTCTTTTTAGAAATGTGACAGCAAACTTGGAGTTCCAATAAAAACTTTTTGGCTGGTGTCTTTATTGTAGTTAATCTTATATGTGCAACATGGGATTTATATCTAGGTGGCGCATGCCCTCAAATCATGCTCATATGTCTTTCTTGTATGATGCAGCAAGTACATGCTCTTGTCATGTCTATCATTTATACTGGAACATAAATTAAGATGGTGCATGCCCTAGAATCATGGGATAGAGGTGTCCATGTGTTGGTCTCAGGCTGCGTGCATATAAAAAATTCCACTGGCAAGATAATTTTTGTGCATACATTCCTCCTTGCACCTCTGGAGGACAACGGATACGTTGTCTTGAATGATCTTTCACATCATTAATGACCAGCCAGTTCATAATCATGTTGTGTATATGAACCCAACGATCTTGTATCTAATATACAGGTTTCAACTGCTCTTCAAGAACAAGGTCTTGTGCTTTATTTCATTTCATTGCATCATTAACATGGCACCCCCTTTTGGGGCAAGAAATTTATTTTACTTGCAAATACTTAAAATGACTTTTAAATTTAAAGAATTTATCAGCATCGAGCTACATATCAATTGGTGATGGAGGACACGTCTATTGACGACATACACTAAAATTGGGATTAAGATTGTGGAAAAGGAAGTTGAGGTTTTGTTTGAGCTAATCATAAAGGAGCTGCTCAAAGTGGCTAGGATTGAGGCTGATGGAGAAGCAAAAACTCAAGCAAATTTGAGGTTCTTTTTATTAAAGTCAAACAAACTACTTTCTTGTGTTGAAAGTTATATTCTGAACAAAATCTTTGATGTTTTTGTACAGGTGTGTCATGTACAGGGCTTTGTCGACATTCCTAATGTTCTAAAGCTGACCATGGGTACAAAACGGGTTGACAAGCTCGGTGTGTTTATCGGGTGAATGGGTCAACATTGATTTTTATGTAAGTTTTAACCAAAACGTCAAATTCAAATATATGGGGAGGCACTGTGGTCTGTGGGTTTCATTCTAACTAAATGCATGAGTATTTGGTACTAGGTCGTTTGGGGTTTAAATTAAGAATTGGTGCCTAGGCCCAATATGCATGAGTATTTGGTACTAGGTCGTTTGGGGTTGTAGAGCTGGTGAATAACTTTGGTGCTTTAGGGCTTGCTAAATTTTTTTGTTTTGTTTGATAAAATAAAAAAGAAGCTAGAGTTTAGTTGAATTTTTTAATGTTGTTTGTGGCGGATCTATGTTTTTTAGTTGTATATATAACTTTATACTAAAGAGAGTATATTGGTAATTTATAATGAAAATATCAGAGATTTTTAGCTGGGTTTAAAAAAGCGCGCTTTAAGTGTGAAGCGATGAAGCGTTTGGAAAAGCGCTTTTTTTTTGTCTGAAGCGTCACAACACGTGAAGCGTTTTGAGGCGAGCTTTAAGCGCAAAGCGACCATGGTTTGAGGCGACGCTTCAGCTCAATCAGGTCACATTTGGGCCGTTTTTAGGCCCAATAGTCTTTAAATAGGGTTTAAATGAGACCCTACTTCTTTACCCTAATAATCAGCCGCTATCTTTACTTGATTATGATGATTATTGATTAAAGACTATTTCGACAATATATTTTTTATTTTTTTTATTGAGTGCTTCGTATACGTGAAGCTCTCGCTTCGCGCTTGAAGCTTCGCTTAAAGCTTTTTGAACCAAAACGCTTCGGAGCGCCTCGCGCTTTTTTAAACCAAGATTTTTAGAGTCTGTTAATGTAAGTATCTAACTTATTACTATTGATGAAAACTTGGACTTTTCTAAAACTAAAATCGTGATAAATTTACAAGAATCTTATATCTAAGAAATAAGTAACTATTTGTTCATTTATGGACCCGTATCTGTCATTTGCTGCAGCTTTGAACGGTCTAGCTGAACCCCTTCATGGTCTGGCTAATCAGGAATATTTTTACTGGCTCTTTTAATTTCTTTTCTTTATTTAAGTTATATATCTCTTCACCTTGATTCTTCCATTATTATCAAAAAGTTTGGAAATAAATGTATAATGTTTCGGATTCACTGGCTCATAAGTAAATTATTTTATTGTGCAGGAAGTTGGTTGATAAATATGGAGAGAACATAACCAACGAGCAACTGAAGGATTACGTCTGGAAAACCTTAAACAGTGGCAAAGTATGTAATTAGAAGGGTTTTCAGTTTTATTTTTATCTTTTTTATTGACAAGCATATGTAAATTTTCATTGATTTTGATATGCAGGTTGTTCCTGGATTTGGGCAAGGCGTTTTGCGAAAAAACAGATCCCAGGAGATTCAAAGCTAAGTATGCTGACACATCATCAACCAATGGAACATCACCTTTTGGTAAATGGATTTTGACCCATTGGTCCTTGCAACCAAAATCTCTAAAACACTTGGGTTGTGTGTTTGGGTGTTCTTTGAATGTGTGTGAAGCCTTTTGTTCTTTACAAAAAGCCATCATACTCAAAGGCGATTCTAAAACAAAATATTTAGTGGTGTGTTAAATGTATCTAAATAAGTTTACGATTTTCTGAATCCATATCAACTTTGAATCAATGGGCCAATGTTTCTTAAACTGTAACTCATGGTTTTTTTTATTAATTGTGGACAGATTTGGGATGTAGACCAAAGAAAGTTAAGACTGACACTAACATGGCGTATAGAACAAGTTCAAGGTATGACTCCTGAGACCGTTTCTTACTACCTATAAGTTGGTCATATTCCCAATAAGAATGATCTAGCAAAAGATAGTTTGTTGAATCGCCCTTTCTGAGTACAAAGCGTTGTTTGTTATAAGATATAGGTAATCTTAGAAAGTACCTTGTAATGCTAATTAAGTGGTGTTTGTTTCAGACAACATCAATTTTCTTTACTTATAAGGAGGGTGTTTGGGTTTAGCTTATTTTGGAAGAACTTATAACTTGTTGACTTATAAAAGTTAATAAGTTGTTTTTATAGTGTTTGGGTTAGCTTATTTAAGTTGTTTTTGTAACTTATAACTTATATAAGTTAATAAGTTGTTTTTGAGAAGGAATCCCAAACACCCCCAAGGTCTCAACATTAGACTCTTACCTTGCTCTGCTTATTTGAGAAGGATTTCTATCGTATTACATGTCAAATGTTATTAAAAGCACTTGTATTAGATTGGCATCCTAAATTTATGATCTCATTTATAAATTATGTATTTTGTGTTTATATTTTCTTGCTTCTCAGGCTAGAGGAAACCCGTAGTTTTCAGTCACATCCATTTTCTCTAGACAAGTATGATGTCATAACTCTTCATGCTCAGTCTCATTTTGGGCGTATTTGTATTGACTATTTTATACTGATCGAAAATTACATACTCAGGTACTGGAATGTAGTCCAGATGATGCTAATCTCTTGTAGAGCAACTGGAATGTAGTCTAGATGATGCTAATGAAAAATTTAAGAGCTTTAAAAGGTCATATGTATCTAACTTTAATTCAGATCTGAAGTTTACAAATCTCAGTTCAAACGAATTCATAAGTCGCATTTATTCTTAGCGCATATATCTCTTTATATATATATATTATATATTTCAAAACCCACCCAACAGAATATGGTTTTCATTGGTGGTTCCCTTTCGTTTTAGTTTGCTTACCTTAAATTTCTTTTAGAGTAAATTACAAAGTTCGTCCTTTATGTATGTCTAATATATCAAAGTATGTCCTTTATCTTTAATAAGCTCAAAAAATATACTTAATGTTTGCAAATCCTTACATGTTACGTCCTTTAGTCCTAATCCAGTTACTTTTCATGGTTAAATTTGACTAAGTCAGCCCCACATAAGGGTATTTTGGTCATTTTATCATAAATATTAAAATAAATAATAAAAAAATTATATATATATATACATACAGCTCTCTCTCTCTCACAACACACATCAGCTCTCTCTCTCTCACACATAAACACCTCTCTCTCTCAACACACACCAGCTCTCTCTCTCTCTCTCTAATCGCCGGACCACCACCACCGGACTGACAACCACCGCCATACACCTCACCAGACCGACCACCACCGCCATACACCTCACCGGACCACTGCCACCACCTGCACACACCTCACCGGACCACCACCACCTCCACACCCCCACCGTTGGACTCCAAAACGATTATACTTCAACGAAACGGTTACTTTGAGTCGGTTAGTTATCGGAGACACTCAAACGGCCACTTTGTTCCTCGCCGCCGCCTCTCCGCCGTACGCCGCCGCACATTAAGGATGTCATCATCGCAGTTAAGGATGTCATCATCGCAGTTAATCGCCACCGTATGCGGTCTTCGTTCTACTGCCCTCTTTTCTCTCTCTCTAATCGGATCGAATAAGTGGTGGTTGTGGGGAGATTTGTAGTTTGAATCCGGATTTGGGGTTTGTTTGGGGTTAGTAGCTTAAATGTAGATTAGGGTTTGAATTTTGTGGTGGTGTTCAGATCTGTACATATTCAGATCTGAATATGCAGGTTGGGGTTGGGCGGTGGTGGAGGTTTGTGCAGCGGTGGTGATGATGGAGCTATGGCGGTTGACGGTGGTGATGGTGTTGGTGATAGTGGTGGGCGTGTGTGTGTGAGAGAGAGAGAGAGAGGGGAGGGGGGAGAGATCTGGTTTGGAACAGAGCTTTTGAGTGAGATGAGTAAGCTCCTCAATAAGCTTGATGATTTGATTGCCGGAAAACTGGTTTGAAATTTGTCGGAAAACTGGTTTGGAGCAGATTAAAGTTGCAGGTGAAGTGGTGGTGGTGGCAGATATGTGGTGGTGGTGGCGGTGGCAGCTGGGTTGTGGTGGTGGGGTTAGGATAGTTAGAGAGAGAAGGAGAAACATTTAGTTTGTATATATTTATTGTTTTTGATGATTATTTATTTTAATATTTATGATAAAATGACCAAAATACCCTTATGTGGGGCTGACTTAGTCAAATTTAACCATGAAAAGTAACTGGATTAGGACTAAAGGACGTAACATGTAAGGATTTTCAAACATTAAGGATGTTTTCTGAGGTTATTAAAGATAAAGGACATACTTTGATATATTAGACATACATAAAGGACGAACTTTGAAATTTACTCTTTCTTTTATTAGTTAACTAAATACTTAACTAAGTTTTATTTTTAACTATTTGTTAAATTAACTAAAAGAATAATCTAAGAGGCGTGTTTTTGCATATTACATTCAAAATGTCTTGTAATCATTGTTTTAAAATCCGGTAAATACCGGCCAGTATAACCGGTATTTTCTTTGTTTTCGGGTTCCATCTTGTGTTAACATAACTAGAACCACACAATTTTCTTTGTTTTATCTTGAAGTCGGTAACTGGCCGTCACACAATAACCACTAAACGCCATCACCAAACCACCAATCGCCGCACACTACTGATTCTCCGCCGTTGAAGAAGGCCGCAACCGACCCTCACATTCGGCTACACTGCCACCATCGTCGTCACACGCCACATCGGAAACTACATCCCCGTACATAGCCCTAAACTCACCAACATAAGTGATATGTTTCCCGCCGCATCGCGCGGGTAAACGACTAGTATTATAGAATGGATATGATATCATCAATGTTTAACAAATTAAGCTAAAAGTCGACTACTAGTACTAGGCAAACAGAATGTGTTGTTATCATTATAGTAGGTTATGTTTTTTTTTCCTAGTATTGTTATTTTTAGGGTTGTTTTATTTCCACATCCCCTATAATCTTATTTTCACATCCCTATATCTATACGGGCCGTATAAAATGATACGGGCCGTATAGAATGTTTATGCACAGAATTTTATGCGGTGGAATGTTTTTTTTGTTTTTATATGTATACGGGACGTATAGTTATATACTGGCCGTATACATATTTGCATGATTTTGTTTCGAAGGTTTGCCAAGGGTTTTTAGTTTTGGAATATGTAGGGCCGTATAATGTTATACGGCCCGTATAGCTCGTATAGAAAAGTTAACTTTTTTGTTGCAATCAGGAAACCGTTTAATAAATTTTTGTATTTAAAATAGTGTTGTATATATCGGATTATGTTACGAGTTTGTAGTTAAACGTATTTATTATGTTTAATAAGTTTCCTCTTTGTAAAACGATAAATATGTATAGAAAAGTTAATTTTTTGTTGCAATCGGGAAACCGTTTAATAAGTTTTGTAAATTTTAAAATAGTATTGTATATATCGGATTATGTTACGAGTTTGTAGTTAAACGTATTTATTATGTTTAATAAGTTTTCTCTTTGTAAAACGATAAATATGTATAGAAAAGTTAATTTTTGTTGCAATCGGGAAACCATTTAATAAGTTTTATAAATTTTAAAATAGTATTGTATATATCGGATTATGTTACGAGTTTCTAGTTAAACGTATTTATAATGTTTAGTAAGTTTCCACTATGTAAAACGATAAATATGTGATATGATTATGATAAACTATGACAACAATTATTAAACAAACAACATAACATCTAAACAAAAGATTAATATTTATAATGTTTTACATCTAAAAAAAAAGATAAACTTTTACAAAGTTTCAAACGTAAAATAACAAAAAAATAATAATAATAATACAATAAGCAGCTACGGCGGTGGTGGTGGTGGTGGTGCAGCGCCAGCTCGTGGAGGTAGGGGCGCGGCAGAATGCATAGCCACAATCGCCTCGACCATCCACTGTACATCCTCTCTCACTGCAGCTAAATCCCCTCTGACTGCAGCTACAGCCGACTCGACCTGAACGAGTCTCTCCTCCACCCCCGGTGGAGGCATCACACGCTGTCTCACGCTGCGTCGAACGTACGGGCGATCACCCCGTAACTCCTCCTCAACTACCTGTGATCGATCGGCAGTATGAGCGACCCCCTCTCCGTCGCCCCCCTCTCCCACGCCCTCGCCCTCGTCTCTCTCTCCCTCGTCTCCCTCCTCATCACCACCCTCTCCACGGGGTCCCTCACCCACACTATAAGCCCAAACCAGCTGCCCTCCCTCGACCTCGCGAGCCAAACCCATCGATAGGGCTGTGTCCCTCCCAACCCTGTCAAGCTGGCGTGTCTGCGTCATATCCCTTGCCACCTGCGGGGTCAGGAGGCGCAAGTAACCCTTCGCCAGACGGGTGACGAAGGCCCCACAGCTGATGTGGGAAGAGGTTCGCTTAAAAGCGTACTCGGCGAGATATGCGGCCAACTTGTACGCCAAGTTGGCCCTCCCGCCGGTAAGTAAGTCGTGCAAGAAGAATAGGTCACTTTGGGTGACCCATTCCCTGCTATCGTGACGACCGGCGATCGTCACGGCGATACACCGATGTAGGTATCGGTGTAACGGGTCGTAAAGATCAGTCGCCCGTGCCTTCGGGGATCGCTGATTCGGTTTCGCGAACTCCCCGAACCCAATACTCTTCCAATACGGCCACAACACGTCAGTGGACGTGCTGACTGGCGCATCAAAAAATGCGCGTGACCTTGAGTCATCCTGTGAGTACAGACCCAAGGCAACAGCGAACTGAGGAAGTGTCATCCTCTGAGGCTTGCTGCAAATAGTTAAAGTTACGGCGTCTGTCGTAAAAAAATGCTGAAAACCCCCACCCCGGGTGTCCGTAAATGTAAAGGTAGATAAAAACTCTAAAGTAATCTCCCTGTGGGCCCGCTCTGCGGCGTCATCAAATAAGCGGTCCCACGGGGAGTTAGCTGGCATGAGCTCCCGGACCCGACCAATCACTCCAATATCTGTCAAAAACTGAAAATCTATTGTCCGAGGCGCATCCAGCACCATCTCCCGTAATTTGCCCAAAACCCTATAGGCAACCGTACCTCGGGGGATATCTCTAACAAACTGCCCCGTCTCAGTAAAATCGGGCACAATCTCCTCCTCCTGTCCACGTCCACGTCCACGTCCCCGTCCGCGTCCACAGTCCCGACCCTGACCCTGACCTCGACCTCTACGGATCGCACCAGCTGCTGATGACTCAGCCATATCGTCTGTAACAAATAACAATTACAACTTAGCAATCACTATACGATTATCGTTAACGTATTATACGAATACTGTTCTTGTATACGAACGTACTGTACATATGATATACGCTCGTACAATGTTTGAAGATTCAACAAGGATACGACCGTATACATTATATACGAGCGTATAATGTTTGAATATTCAAACGTTATACGACCGTATATAAATATACGAGCGTATAATGTTTGAATATTCAAACATTATACGAGCGTATATAATGTATACGATCGTATAACCTTTGATTATTCAAGTGTATACGGTCGTATAAATTTTATACGATCGTATATTTTTTGAATATTCAAACATTATACGATCGTATACAATTTATACGACCGTATACACATAATAATCATTTACAATTTCCTGTTTCAAATTTTTTTTTTCAAATTGAATTATACAATCGTAATCGTTACGCCTATCTACGCTTTACTATACAAGACCATAATCTAACATGTTACGTAATTTAAAAGTTCACTATACGAAAACGTACCGTATAGGAAGAACGAGAAGAAAACGCCAAAAACGCCGAAGAACGCTGTCCAAGAACGATCCGAGAGAATTTTTGGTGGAAAGTTGAGGCCGTATGGTGGAAATGAGGTCGTATAAAACTTATACGACCTTTTTTTTGTATACGGGCCGTATAAAAGTATACGACCCGTATACAGTGATTTAATTTATTTTAATTCTGTCGTATACTTAATATACGATCACAGTATACGAGGCGTATATTTTTATACGGCCCGTTTACAATTCAGTTTTTTTCATTTTTTTTCAATTACTATATGCGGAACTGACGAAAATACGGTCGTTATGCGTTAACGTTGATTCGTTTAAACGTTTTTTCAAATTCAATTTCAACAAGTTGCCAAAACATTTATATAACGTGTATGTTTATCATTACAAATTGTCAAAACATGCAAATTGATTCGTTTATACATTTTTTCAAGTTCAATCTCAAAAAGTTGCCAAAACATTTATATAACGTGTATGTTGATCATTACAAATTGTCAAAACATGCAAATAACATTTTATATTCATAGGGCACCTAAATCTATGTAATCCCTGGTCCTATATTCATCAATGATCGTATTATATTGGTTAATACGTTCCTTGTAATAGTGATACCAACTTTCTGCTGGCGTATTCCGTGTCGGTTGTCGCCAGTATCCTGATGGGGTTGGCATTGGATATTCCCCTTCTAATCTGACGTGAATAAAATGGTTCCTGTGTACATGTACAAGCGCGACTGTTCGATGCGAAATACTTTCTTCGGCTGTTCTGAACATGGGAAAAAATGAAGCACAACCAAGGTCACTTAATAAGAGACAAATGACATTCCACCGGTTTGCTATCAGAAGCCCCGTGAATGGCATTTGTAGCCACTTATGTTGAGGTACTCCGTCTATATGGTCTTTTGACCAAACTAATGACTCTAGAACTTGTTGATACTCAGGTCCATTTATCTTTTTCCATAATTCGTGGAACCGGTTGCACTCATCATGAAGCTGCTCCCGTATGAACGGCCACTGATACTCTTTAAGCGATAAGCCGACCGCTATAGATCGAAACCCACAATTACCATCACCCTGCACATTTTGTATGTGACTGAGGTGTGGATAGAAGCACGGTGGAATGAACTTTTTGAAGTGCGTGAACATATTAACTTGTCCGACAGGCAGCAAAGGTAAGTCTGGTGGCTCTTCCTTTGATTTTGCGACCTTGTGTTTCGTTTTCGAATTCTTAGCGCCTTTCGCAATCTCGCCGAAGAACATAGGTGTTTCAGTACAATAACTTTGTGACTCGACAAACGAGTTGTGCCTGGTAGGTTCGATATTTGACTCTTGTGTGCCAAACTCATCTTGTGTGCGAAACCCATCTTTTGAATCACTATACTGGTCCTGCGTTGTTAAAAAGCTGTGTCTTGAAGGCTCCGTAAACGAATCATCCTTCCTTTGTTGCTGAGCTTTTAAAGTTGGACGACCCCGTGTGTTTTTTTGCACAACTGGTTGTTTAAGCTTTGTCTTATTGAGTTGTACCAACTCCTTCATCTTTTGAATAAAGTTTTTCCTGAGTTCTCTCGGCTGAGCACTTAAATGTTGTTTGAGAAGCGCAAATTCGCCGTCTAAGTCGAAAGAGTCCACCTTGCTCGGTTCCACTATGGAGTCCAAATTTAACTTTCTCCAAAAAGGGTCTATCATCTCCAACGGGATCATTTGACCTAAGGAACATATCAACAAACAACATAAAACGTCAATAAGATTTTGCGTGATGAAAGGGTATGATTATAAAATGTGGTTGGTCGAATAATGTATTACCATTCGTTATATACGCTTCCAACCGACACGCGCACGGCAACCCACTGCTTGTATACAAACGACACGCGCATGTACGGTTATATAACTTTAATTTTTCTATTTCATTTACTTCGTCTGATATCACCTCTAGGCAGGCATGTGAAACCTTCTTTAGTAGGAGATTAAATATTTGTTTGTTATGATGACCCCAATGTTCGGCTCCTGCTTGTTTCAATGCTGCCTTTGATTTCTGTCACCTGGTTTCTTATGAGCTTATCGATAAGTGGTACCACTTTCTCCAGGGTGTAATTAGAGTCGCCTAGGTACTGCTTCAAAAGGGCATGTTGACCCTCTGCCCTCTTCGTTGTACGTTGACCGAAGTTCAGATGTTGGTCGCTCCAGAACGAAACAAGCCGGTCTCTATATGGTTGTAACCAGATTGAATCCAAATAGTTCATAATCTCTGTAATCAAAGTCAAGTGCAGTTAAGACAAGTCAAATAAATACGATTATTAAACAAAAATTATATAAAACTTACCGTCGGTTTTTTTTGCGTGGCAAGTTTGATCGTATTCGCTCGTACCAGTAGTTGTAGTCATGATCGGTCGTTGATTTAATTAGCTCGCCCCACTTGAAAAGAAACCTCTCCCATTTATCCTCTGTTTTAAAGCTTTTCCTGCAATGTTTGAAGATGTTTTGCTGTATGTGCCACCTACACAATGAATGTCTAGCCCTGGGAAACACGGTTGCACATGCGTTCATTAGGGCGCGCTCTCTATCCGTTACTACTACACGGGGTTCCATAACACTGTCTAATGAGTGTTTCAACCTCTGTAGAACCCATGTGAAGTTTTCCTGTTTCTCGTGGCTTACGAACGCATGAGCAATGCAAAACGACATCAACGTTGATGTAACACCGATAATCTGGACTAGAGGCATTTTGTACCGATTCGTCTTGTAGGTGGCGTCTATAAGCAACACATGCGGGAAAGCGCGCCACAACATGTTCGACTCCGGGTGGATGAAGAAAACATCCTCGACCCGTTCGCCGTTTTGAGATGTTCTATGGTAAAAAACAAACCCAACCTTCTCCAACCGGTCAAAAAGTATCTGCATTGGAGTCTCGCCGACTTGTTCCATTCGACCCAATTTGGCTCGAGCGTTGTATATGGTGTTTCTTGTTGAGACATTATAGGGGTTCTGTTCTTTAATGGCAGCAAGAATGTCTCGTGGTTTGATGTTCTGATGCATCATTTGCTCCACCGTCCTCTCTTCCGATGGAGTCAGCCTCATTAGGGACGGATGACCCTCTGGATACAGAAATGGTTCGTGGTTATGTTTACCTTCCTCAATCCTTAGATCCCAGTAACCTAACCTCTTTCTGTATGTCCCGACCAGTTGGAACTTGCAACCGGTTTTCCTAGTCCCGCTGCGTCTGACCGTCGCTGTTGATTTGTAATTGCCGGCACAATCGCACGTAAGCCAAATTTTTACCGGCTGACAACTATGGGGTTTATCGTAGATGGTGCGTTTGGTGACGAGGGCGTAGCCATTTACGCGTCCGACGTCTCTACACCAGTCTATCAATTCATCCATGCTAGCGAATTTCTAACGGAAACACTTATATGTGTCAATTAATGATTAACTCAAATGATTAACTCAAATGATTAACCCAGGTTTAGTTTTAGTATAAAGGGGTTCGGGTCAGTTTCAGCTTGAACCTGTGAACCCGTTTGGATTAACGGGTCGGGTTCGGGTCAACATTGGTCGGGATGGCGGGTTGACCCGTTACACATTTATACTATATTATATATTTTTTACAATATATATAAATTAAATGGGGTGCGTATTTTTATGCCATGATTATAAGTTAAAAAGAGAAATTAACATAGATTTTATAACTTAAATATGATATTATATATATATATATATGATAAGGATCATTACAGAACACTAATTATTGCGAGAACAAAAAGAACAACTCTAAATCACTAAATTTTGGGATTTAAAGTTCATCTTTCTTAAAGTTTATGTTTCTTACATTCATATGTGTATTATATGTATATAAAAAAAATCATATATTTTTCCCAACACATAGTCTACATACATGTAGGTAATTTAGCCTACACATAACCTACATGTTTGTAGGTTTTTTAAAAACTGAATATTTTTCATATTTTATTTTAAATTCTAGTGTGAGAAATAATAAATCTTACATTTATAACATTTTCATTTACTTTTTAGGTTTTTAGGATTGAAAGAATGAGTGATTCTTTTTGTTCTGCGTGTTCTCGCAATATTTAGTGTTCTTGTAACAACTCTCATCAAAAATCATAATTATTATATTAATTAGTCCAAAAGGAAACCCTAATTGAGAGACCCAAGTGATTCTGAACAAACCCTGAAATTTTCATAATTTTCAGAATCAGGATTAGGGCCCCTAAAACTCAAGGGGGGATAAACCCTAGTGGACGATTATCCACTTAATTCGTTGTCAAGTAACTGAAATTCAAGTATGTTAACTCAGCTAAGCTAGTCCCAGTCGTGGCTACTCTATAGTCTATTTTGATTCCATACGGACCGCAACACTCTCAACCTTACGGTCCGTAAGAAGTCATACGGACCGCAACAATGATAAGCTTACGGTCCGTAAGCTAGCAAAATTTTACCTATAAATAGCAGGCTGTGGCACTCGAATTCTGAACATTTTACGTCGAAAGAATTCCATTCACACACTGAGATACGAACTGTTATTCCGAAATTACACCCCCGGGTATTGAAATTCTGCTACAAAACAGGGTATTAGCACAATCGCTGCTACGATTCATTTATCAGACGATCAAGATATCCAATGCATGTTTAAGTGCCGCCCACATTAGGGTTATACTTTATCGTTCGTCATTAATTTGACGGATTGTCGTTAATTCGATAGGTAAAGTATTATACTTTATCGTTCGTTGTTAAATCAACGGATCATCGTTAATTCGATGGGTAAAGTATTATACCTTGTCATTCGTTGTTAATTCAACGGATCATCGTTAATTCGATGGACAAAGTATTGCATTTTGACATTCATTGTGAGAATTTGATCTCGTAAATTATCGTAATTGCTGGATTGATTACTAACCCAGTTTTGTGTGCATTGTTATTATATTAGGTTAACAAGGCTAAATCATAGATTAGACTCTGACCATATTAAATCAGCAATGTGAGTCATTCTCTTTTTATCAAATTACTTTTGAAATCATATTTAATTTCAAAGTTATAATTACGGGGATTAAGTCTTTGTAATCACCAAGTTACAGCCGGTATGTGGGGTTTTGTATACATTACTTGATAATCGTCACCATTGGGGCAGCCAATGGGGGATATGACCATAGTCACAGTCACCATTGGACGAATGGGCCAATGGGTCTAGTGACAAGTACCGTGGGTAGTTGGCTTGATATCAGAAACATTGTAATCGCTCTTAATACTGTATATTATAACAAATGTGTCATTTTAGTAAATAGAATGATTCACTCAGTATTTCCCGCTGACAAAACCTTTTTCAAACATGTTTCAGGTGATCTGTTGTAAATTAGGAAAAGTGCTGGGGAGCATTTCAAGCTTAAGATAGTGGCTCATTATAAAATAAAGAAATAAGTTTTGTAACATAACGATTTCCTAGAAAAACCATACTATTGTAAATTATCGGGGTTTTATCCCGAATTGTGAAATAAAATAATCGGGTAAAAGTTTTAGCTTTAAACGATCCTGTTTCCGCTGTTAAACTCAATTAAATCAATACCGCAGTATTTCTGTCCCGCGGCTCCTGAAACGGGTCAAACCGGGTCGGGGGCCGTGACAGTTCTGCATAGAACCTTCCCCTATATATATATATATATATATATAGGGGGCCGCTAGAATGAGAACCACCCCGAGTTAAATAAATTTTAACTTTAATATATTAATTTTAGAAAAAAAAATAAAAAAATTCGGCTTTAATGGGTCGTGTTCAGGTCAACCCATGAAACTTCGGGTCGTGTTCGGGTTTGTGTAAAATTTTCAGGTTCAGGTTGGGTTGAACCCACCAACCCGCGAACACGACCCGTTGAGCAACCCTAATCTAAGATTTTAATAAAAACAACATCAAACGTAAAAACACTAAAATAGTTAACATACAACAAATAAACGTATAATTAAATGTTATACCTCCTTGTTTTGAAACTCAGTACATTCCTCTTCAGCATTTGGACCCTCGGGCGGTCCACAACTTATGGGAGAAGAATGAGAACTATCAGTCGGCGGTCCAACACTAACAGGAGGGGCTTCAAAATTAACCGGGTGTTGCGATGGATAATAACCAGCATAATTAGGCTGAATGGCATCCAAACCCCAAGTATCCTGACCTGAACCAGACGCAAAAATGGGATCGAACGGAGCATTCAGATCAAACATGCCCGCTTTGTTATCTTCATTCCCCTGATTCGCCTCGTTACCAAACACATTAAAAATGTCACCCCAACCCGACATTATAACGTAAATAATTTGAATACAGAGAAAAATAGAAGAAACGAATAGAAGTTGAATGAAAATGAATGAAATTAGTGTCGTTTATATAGAGAATTTTACGGAATATTACATCGTTTCAAATGATTAACACGCGAATTGAGGAACCGAAGATTTCCAAAATCTTAATCTTTATCCCGTAACTGTCGAAGCTTCCAAATAATATACTAGCTACTATCCCGATATTGAACAACCAGTAGAATTCAAGGTTCCACCTTTGAGCAAGCCAAAACAGAAGAAAAGAACTTATGTAGGATGGAGGAAAATTCGTAAGAAGAAGCCAGCTAAGAAACTGCCCAAAATAAATAATCCTTTGAAAAAGGGAAAAGAAGTTATAACCGGAGAGAGTTCTAAACCACAAGAAATGGAAACTGGAGACAAAGAGGAGGATAAGGAGATAGAAATACAAATGGAGGAAATTACTAAAGAAATAGTAATGGAAGTTGGGCAAGGGTCTATACCAGCTCAGAGAGAAATCGGAGAGAGTTCCAATCTAAACCAGGAAAGAACTTTTCAAGATGAAATAGATTTCCTATTGGCAAGCTGTGAAACCATTCAGCCTGTCAATAATAATAATAATAATAATATTTTTACTTATTCTCTTGAAAACCAACTCCCTATGAATTGGGAACCAGCAATTCCAGATCCAATAGTCCACTCCCAACCCATAGGAATGGACGAATGGTGGACGAACGATTGGCAATTTCAAAATATTGTCAACGATCCTTACTCTTTTCTTCCACAATTCGATCCAGAACCATTACCTAATCCACCCATGAGCAATGAAAACATGGCTGAACTTCGCCACTTTGGCGAAGAGTTGTTTGATGCTGGAACTAGAATCAGGGAGATAGGGGGACAGATTGCTTGGAAGTACGACGAAAGGGAAATGCGTTTTTAAAACAGCAAGTAACGAGAGATAGTACGATGATAAAATGGTAGTTGTATAATAGTATTAGTAAGTTAGTCTGTAAATAACCAATAAAACTCTGTATGATATCTGTGAGTAATGATGCATGCTATGATAGATATATATAAAATGAAATCGAAAGATCGATTATTTTGACTATATCTGTATTATACAATTTTATGATTGTTTGTATATAATTATTATTTGTCAGTTACTAATAAAATTTATATATATACATTATCAGATGGCAAACAGTGATAATGAACCTATTAATGAAGTTAATCATTCTGAACAACATTCAAGAGATCAATATATGACTCGGCAAGATATCGAAAACATTGTTGCTCAAGGGATAGCCAATGCTATTCCAACATTTGTTGCTGCTATAAAGAATCCGATCGAACCGCAACAAATTGTTCCTAGCAAACAGATTACTGAAGATAACTTCAGTAATAGTGTAAATGGAGGCAATAAGCATGATAATCATAATAAGGAACCACATCAAGCTCCATTACCCAAGAAAATGAAAACTGCAACGCCTGGTTGCACTTTCAAAGAATTCCTTGCTTGTAAACCCACTGAATTTGCAGGCAATGAAGGAGCAACTGCATCACTGCGTTGGTTAGAGAAAACCGAAGCAGTCATTGCAATAAGTAAATGTGGTAAAGATGATCAGGTCATGTATTCATCCAATTTGTTCAAAGAAGGAGCACTCGAGTGGTGGAATACTGTGTTACAATCAAAAGGAAGAGCAATAGCTTATGCTATGACTTGGGAAGAATTTAAGGGTTTGGTAGAAAGAAAATTCTGTCCCGAGTATGAAAAAGAACAGATGGCGAATAAATTTCTAAATCATCGGATGATGAGTGTGGATTGTCGCGGTTATACCTCGACATTCTTCGAATATGCAAGAGTAGTACCAACATTGGCTTCGCCAGAACCGGTACTTATTTCTCGCTATATTTGGGGGCTAATTAGCGAAATCCGCAATATTGTTAAAGCTGCGAGACCTCGCACTATTGATGATGCGGTAGAATTAGCCAACACTCTGACTGATGAATTGGTGCGCACAAGAGATGAAGATAGGAAAAAGGAATTAGCTCAGAAAATTACCCAAGGATTTCGTATGGGTAATAATAACAGCTTCAAGAGAAAAGGAACAGGGCAATCTCCAGCTCCGTCAGGAAATGCAAAAAGAAGCATTATGGAAGATGCGATATTATTTGCAATTTTTGCAAAGCTGTAGGACATCGTGAAGAGAACTGCAAAAAGAAAACAGTAATCTGTTTTAATTGTGGAGAAGCAGGGCATTATAAAACAGAATGTCCTAAATTGGTCAAACCAGTAGACAACAAACCAAAGGCGACCGAAGGAACTACTAAGAAGAATGCCAGGGCATTTCAGCTGACCACTCAAGAAGCAGAACTTATTCCGGATGTGATAGCGGGTACGTTCTTAGTTCACAACGTATATGCAAAAGTATTATTTGACTCTGGTGCAAACCAAAGTTTTATAAATACTTCATTCTGTCAAGCTCTTAGTTTACCTTTAACCAATACTAGGCAGATTTTTACAGTTGAAACAGTAGATGGAAATTCTGTTAAAATAGATAAAGTGTTGCAAGAAGGAAACATAGAACTTTTAGGACATAAATTCTCTGCAAGACTATTGCCGATGAATTTAGCTGAATTTGATGTTGTATTAGGAATGGATTGGTTAGTAGCCAACCATGCTAGAATCCTTTGTGATCAGAATTCCATAGAAATTCAATTACCTACCGGAGAAGTGATTAGGATTACAGGAGATAAACCACGTAAGCCCATGAAGTTCATATCAGTAATGAAAATTGCTAATTATGAACGAAAACAAGGAATAGTGTATATGATTTCGGTAATCATCAGCACTAAGGGAAAAGATCTTAAGGAAATACCAGTAGTCTCAGAATATTCTGATATATTTCCAGAAGATTTACCAGGATTACCTCCAGATAGAAAAGTAGAATTTAGGATTCATTTAATTCCAGGAACTACACCGATAGCCAAGGCACCTTATCGGTTAGCACCCACAGAAATGTTAGAATTGAAAAAGCAATTAGATGAATTACTAAGTAAAGGATTCATACAACCTAGCTCATCCCCTTGGGGAGCACCAGTGTTGTTTGTAAAGAAAAAGGATGGTTCAATGAGAATGTGTATCGATTATAGGGAATTGAATAAGGTTACAATTAAGAATCGATATCCATTACCTAGGATTGATGATCTTTTTGATCAACTTCAGGGGGCTAGATATTTTTCTAAGATAGATTTACGCTCTGGATATCATCAATTGAAGGTACAAGAAGAAGACATACCTAAAACTGCTTTCAGAACTAGGTATGGTCATTACGAGTTTACAGTCATGCCATTCGGATTAACGAATGCACCTGCAGCATTCATGGACATGATGAATAGGATCTGTAAACCGTATTTGGATAAATTTGTAATTGTTTTCATAGACGATATACTTATTTATTCCAAAAGTCAGACAGAGCATTGTGAACATCTTCATGCACTCTTAACTTTGTTAAGAAAAGAAAAGTTGTACGCCAAATTCTCGAAATGCGAATTTTGGCTAAAGGAAGTGCAATTTTTAGGACACATGGTGAATCATGAAGGTATTCATGTAGATCCTGCTAAGATAGAGGCAATTACCAAGTGGAAGGTTCCACAAACAGCAATGGAAATAAGAAGTTTTATAGGTTTAGCTGGGTATTATAGACGGTTTATTAAGGATTTTTCCAAAATAGCCGTACCATTAACTAAGTTAACCTGTAAAGCCACTAAGTTTGAATGGGGACCTAAACAGGAAGAAGCCTTTAGGATTTTGAAACAGAAATTAACCCATGCACCAATCTTAGCCTTACCAGAAGGAACTGAAGATTTTGAAGTATATTGTGATGCTTCAAAATTAGGATTTGGATGTGTGCTTATGCAACGCAAGAAGGTAATTGCGTATGCATCAAGGCAATTGAAAAAGCACGAAGAAAACTATACGACTCATGATTTAGAATTAGGAGCCGTAATTTTTGCCCTTAAGATTTGGAGACATTATCTGTACGGAAGTAAGTTTACTATCTATACAGATCATAAGAGTTTAAAATATATCTTTGGGCAAAAAGAGTTAAACATGAGGCAAAGGAGATGGATGGAAATCCTAAGTGATTACGACTGTGATATTCAGTATCACGAAGGAAAGGCGAATGTAGTTGCAGATGCCTTAAGTCGTAAGTATTATGAGAAACAACGAAGGGTTCGTGCTCTCAGATTAAATCTACAAATAGATTTAATGGAACAATTAAAGAATGTTCAAACTATAGCAATCAAGGATGATGCTGAAAGAATGAAAGGAAGAATCAAGGAATTAGAACAAGGAGCAGATGGAATTTGGAGATTTCACAAAAGTAGAATCTGGGTACCTAAGCAGGGAGACTTAAGACCTAAGATTTTAGAAGAAGCTCATAAATCTAGGTACACTATGCATCCAGGAAACAATAAGATGTACCAAGACTTAAGGAAGAACTTCTGGTGGATAGGAATGAAAAAGGACACAGCCAGCTATGTTTCTAAATGTCTTACTTGTTCACAAGTTAAGGCAGAACATCAGAAACCTTCAGGACTACTACAACAATTAGAGATACCAGTATGGAAATGGGAACTTATAACAATGGATTTTGTTACTAAGTTACCCAAAACCAGAAAAGGTAATGATGCGATTTGGGTAATTGTGGATCGATTAACCAAATCAGCTCACTTTCTACCTATGAAAGAAACCTTTAGCATGGAAAGACTGGCTAAATTGTATGTAGATGAAGTTGTATCCTTACATGGAGTTCCACTCTCCATTGTTTCGGATAGAGATAGTCGTTTTACTTCCCATTTCTGGAAAAGTTTCCAGCAAGCTATGGGAACTCGACTAAACCTGAGCACTGCATATCATCCACAAACAGATGGACAAAGTGAAAGGACAATCCAAACTCTAGAAGACATGCTCCGAGCATGTGTAATAGACTTTGGTGGAAGTTGGGATGATCACTTACCATTAATTGAATTCTCCTATAACAATAGTTATCACTCAAGCATTGAAACTGCTCCATTTGAAGCACTATATGGAAGAAAATGCAGAACTCCAGTTTGTTGGGCAGAAATAGGAGAAAGTCAATTATCAGGTCCAGAGATTGTGCAAGAAACAACTGATAAGATTACTCAAATCAAGGAAAGATTGAAGACGGCTCGAGATCGTCAGAAGAGTTATGCAGATAATAGAAGTAAGCCGTTAGAATTCCAAGTTGGAGACAGGGTACTGTTGAAAGTTTCTCCTTGGAAAGGGGTAGTCAGATTTGGAAAGAAAGGAAAGCTAAGTCCAAGGTACGTAGGATCATTTCCAGTGATCCAACGTATAGGACCAGTAGCTTATCGTTTACAATTACCAGAAGAATTATCTGGAGTACATAATATATTTCATGTATCCAATCTCAAGAAATGCTTATCAGATGAATCACTGGTAGTATCTTTTCGAGATATAGAAGTAAACGAAAAGTTGAAATTTGTTGAGAAACCTCTTCAAATTGAGGATCGAAAGATCAAGTTTCTCAAGCACAAACGCCTAGTGCTAATCAAAGTAAAGTGGGACTCAAAAAGGGGAGCTGAATACACTTGGGAACTGGAATCAGAAATGAAGAAAAAGTATCCACACTTATTCCAGTAAATCTCGAGGATGAGATTTTTCTTAAGGTGGGGAGAATGTAACAACTCTCATCAAAAATCATAATTATTATATTAATTAGTCCAAAAGGAAACCCTAATTGAGAGACCCAAGTGATTCTGAACAAACCCTGAAATTTTCATAATTTTCAGAATCAGGATTAGGGCCCCTAAAACTCAAGGGGGGATAAACCCTAGTGGACGATTATCCACTTAATTCGTTGTCAAGTAACTGAAATTCAAGTATGTTAACTCAGCTAAGCTAGTCCCAGTCGTGGCTACTCTATAGTCTATTTTGATTCCATACGGACCGCAACACTCTCAACCTTACGGTCCGTAAGAAGTCATACGGACCGCAACAATGATAAGCTTACGGTCCGTAAGCTAGCAAAATTTTACCTATAAATAGCAGGCTGTGGCACTCGAATTCTGAACATTTTACGTCGAAAGAATTCCATTCACACACTGAGATACGAACTGTTATTCCGAAATTACACCCCCGGGTATTGAAATTCTGCTACAAAACAGGGTATTAGCACAATCGCTGCTACGATTCATTTATCAGACGATCAAGATATCCAATGCATGTTTAAGTGCCGCCCACATTAGGGTTATACTTTATCGTTCGTCATTAATTTGACGGATTGTCGTTAATTCGATAGGTAAAGTATTATACTTTATCGTTCGTTGTTAAATCAACGGATCATCGTTAATTCGATGGGTAAAGTATTATACCTTGTCATTCGTTGTTAATTCAACGGATCATCGTTAATTCGATGGACAAAGTATTGCATTTTGACATTCATTGTGAGAATTTGATCTCGTAAATTATCGTAATTGCTGGATTGATTACTAACCCAGTTTTGTGTGCATTGTTATTATATTAGGTTAACAAGGCTAAATCATAGATTAGACTCTGACCATATTAAATCAGCAATGTGAGTCATTCTCTTTTTATCAAATTACTTTTGAAATCATATTTAATTTCAAAGTTATAATTACGGGGATTAAGTCTTTGTAATCACCAAGTTACAGCCGGTATGTGGGGTTTTGTATACATTACTTGATAATCGTCACCATTGGGGCAGCCAATGGGGGATATGACCATAGTCACAGTCACCATTGGACGAATGGGCCAATGGGTCTAGTGACAAGTACCGTGGGTAGTTGGCTTGATATCAGAAACATTGTAATCGCTCTTAATACTGTATATTATAACAAATGTGTCATTTTAGTAAATAGAATGATTCACTCAGTATTTCCCGCTGACAAAACCTTTTTCAAACATGTTTCAGGTGATCTGTTGTAAATTAGGAAAAGTGCTGGGGAGCATTTCAAGCTTAAGATAGTGGCTCATTATAAAATAAAGAAATAAGTTTTGTAACATAACGATTTCCTAGAAAAACCATACTATTGTAAATTATCGGGGTTTTATCCCGAATTGTGAAATAAAATAATCGGGTAAAAGTTTTAGCTTTAAACGATCCTGTTTCCGCTGTTAAACTCAATTAAATCAATACCGCAGTATTTCTGTCCCGCGGCTCCTGAAACGGGTCAAACCGGGTCGGGGGCCGTGACAGTTCTGCATAGAACCTTCCCCTATATATATATATATATATATATATAGGGGGCCGCTAGAATGAGAACCACCCCGAGTTAAATAAATTTTAACTTTAATATATTAATTTTAGAAAAAAAAATAAAAAAATTCGGCTTTAATGGGTCGTGTTCAGGTCAACCCATGAAACTTCGGGTCGTGTTCGGGTTTGTGTAAAATTTTCAGGTTCAGGTTGGGTTGAACCCACCAACCCGCGAACACGACCCGTTGAGCAACCCTAATCTAAGATTTTAATAAAAACAACATCAAACGTAAAAACACTAAAATAGTTAACATACAACAAATAAACGTATAATTAAATGTTATACCTCCTTGTTTTGAAACTCAGTACATTCCTCTTCAGCATTTGGACCCTCGGGCGGTCCACAACTTATGGGAGAAGAATGAGAACTATCAGTCGGCGGTCCAACACTAACAGGAGGGGCTTCAAAATTAACCGGGTGTTGCGATGGATAATAACCAGCATAATTAGGCTGAATGGCATCCAAACCCCAAGTATCCTGACCTGAACCAGACGCAAAAATGGGATCGAACGGAGCATTCAGATCAAACATGCCCGCTTTGTTATCTTCATTCCCCTGATTCGCCTCGTTACCAAACACATTAAAAATGTCACCCCAACCCGACATTATAACGTAAATAATTTGAATACAGAGAAAAATAGAAGAAACGAATAGAAGTTGAATGAAAATGAATGAAATTAGTGTCGTTTATATAGAGAATTTTACGGAATATTACATCGTTTCAAATGATTAACACGCGAATCAAGGAATCTAACGTCTAATCACATAACTCGCACGAGATTCGAGGAATATAACATCGAATCGGAGAATCTTACGTCTAATCACACGTGAATCGAGTAATAATACGTCGCGTCAAATAGTAATAAAATAATAAAAAAACGAAAATCATTGTATACGGGTCGTATACATATATACGAGCCGTATATCATCGTCGTATAATATATATACGACCATAGTATCATCTTATTCTCACATGGTTGATACGGGCCGTATAAGGTTATACGGCCCGTATAGAATAAAGTGAACCGACAAAGGCTGCTGGCACAGCCTTTGTCGGTTCACTTTATTCTATACGGGCCGTATAACCTTATACGGCCCGTATCAACCATGTGAGAATAAGATGATACCATGTGGATTTAATAGGACCCTATTTTTATAGATATATTTTTGTATTTTTTGGATTGGTATTGGTATTATCTATATCTATTCTATACCTTATAATAAAAGAAAACATTATGTGTACACTTGTCACTTGTCAGTCTCATATCTCCCAAATGGTTTTTCTACCCGTTTTATTGTTTTCGCGAATCCAATATCTTCGTGGATCCAATATCTTCTTGGATCATATAGACATGTTATAACTTGATTTCAATATCTAAGAACCCTAAGACCATGTGTAGTGGGACGTTTTTTAAAAAAAAAATTCAAAAAAAAGCCAAAACACGCCCCCACCCATTACACCCAGGCGTTTTCCGGCATTTTATTTGAAAAAAATGATTCCGGCGTTATAAAAAAAACGCTGAAGTGGTCAACTCAAAATTGCATGTGACCAATGGGAGTGGTCCAAGTGTAAAGTTCATTTTCTTATTATTTTTTTTATCCTTTTCTCTATAAAAAAATAATTGTTTAATGATTGGAAGGGGCGTTATTGGGCATTATTCCCACTACGGCACTTTTGCAATAACCCCCAATAATGCCCCATGCTGACTGGACTGTCACGTATCGCAAACGCCCCATGGTGGGGGCATTATTGAGCTAAACCACTACACATAGTCTAATTGTCGTTCCCATTCAACCCTTCGCTCTCCTCCTCCTTTGGGTTCTTCCTTCCTCTTTGGCTCTTTCTCTCATCGATGTCGCTTCCTTCTTCTATTGATTATACTGCCGTAAATATTTGATCTTTACAGGTTTTCGATCGATTGTACGTCCTATGTAGTCTTCGTTGATTATTTGGTTTGATTGTAGGTCGTTGTCTAACTGATTTGCATGCTAATTTAGGGTGATGCGTTGAGCTTATGTAAGGGTTTTCAACAAATCACTCTATACACCTCCTTATTTGACTTTCTAGGTATTTCAAAATTTTCAGCTGCTTTTCTATTTCAAAATTTTCAGCTGCTTTTCTATTTCAAAATTTTCAGTTGCTTTTCTATTTCACGAGCAAGTCCCACCAAACATTTGAAAGACAAAAAAAAAATCCTTGCAATAACTTTCTGACTTTATTTCCGTCTCAACTAGTGACGACCTTCTTCCGTTTTTAATCCATCTACGGTTAATATTTATAGCAAAACTATGTTGTTAATATTTTTTTTTTTAAAGATCAAATACAAATGAGTTATAACATAAAAAATACGTCGTTTGGAATTGTAGTAATGACAAGGCGCCTGTGCTAGATGGCTTCACCTTAAGTTTTTAAAGTGTTTTTGGGAAGTTGTGAAAGATGACTTCATCGCTTTTGTTAAGGACTTTGAAAACAAAGGTCTCTTATTGCATGGGTGTAATTCGTCCTTCATTTCCTTGATTCCCAAAGTGAAAGATCCGATATCGCTTAAAGAATATAGGCCTATCAATCTAATCGGTTGCATGTCTAAGCTTGTATCCAAACTTCTTGCCACTAGACTGAAGCAGGTGATTCACAAGCTAGTTGAAGTTGAGCAATCAGTGTACATTCAAGGTAGGAATATTCTTGATGGGCATCTTATCATGAATGAGTTAATAACTTGGGTGAAAAAACGAAAAAAGAAATGTATGCTCTTTGATGTGTGTAAAATGCAACATATAAATTACATCAAATGAGGCATAAAACTAACCATTTTTAGTACTAATGTTGTAAAATGTGTGTTTTTGTCTTCCTTTTGTATTTTCAGGATCAAATGAGTTTAACTGAACAAAAGGGACAAATATGCAGCAAAATCTAGCATAAATAAAAGAAAAGAAATAAACGTGGCATGCCCGGCCTCTCGACAACATCTTCCCAAGCAAAAACAAGAGAACAGAAGGCTAACCACGGCCCCGTGCCCAACGGACACGGGGGCATGGCCAGATGTTTGCAGAAAAGACAAAGTCATAGAAGCTTCTATTTCCAACACGGGGGCGTGCCCAGCTCAACACGGGCCGTGGTCAACGCTAAGATTCGCAGAATCCAAGCAAATCTTGATAGTACAGATACGCTTCTGCACACGGGGTCGTGCCCAGCGAACACGGGGGCGTGTGGAGCTAATGAAGACAATTGCAATTAATGAAGAAAGAGAAAAAAGATGGACACGGGGTTGTGCCCAGTGGACAGGGTGCCGTGTCCGGGCTTCTGTGCAGGCTATAAATAGGGGTGCTTGGTTCACTTCAAAGGCATCCCTTAGCAAACCACCTCTCTCCCACTTCACCCACACTCCACCACCACTACAACCCACATCCACCACCATCATCCATCTTAGAGTGTGTGTAGTAGTCTCGGGATCCAAGATTGATAGTAAGAGTTCTTGACAATCAAAGGCCATATTTGCCTAAGTCTCTTACATCACTTGGTGAAGACAAGCATTTAGTGTAATACTTTTGATTTTTAATCTTTTCGCACTTTTTATTTGGTTTTGTATTAATGACTTTAATAACCAGTTTCTTATGTTGAAGGTGAAACTTCCTTACCATTTGTCCGTGGTGTCTTGTCATTATTTTACTGTCTATATAAAATAAAAGATTTACACCATTCATATCTCTACGGTCTATATAGAGATATGTTGGCTACCTGGTCGGGGGTTAAGGGAATGGTTTGGTAAGGTTCTTGCCTTGTTCAGTGTATAGATCCTGCAAGGACCTGGGTCAAGCTTACTAGGACCTCCTTCAGTACCCACTGGTATTGGATGGCGGGGGTGCGAATGGCTTGATCCCCTCATATGTTGTTGGTGCATATGTCTGTCGACTTCGTCTTGTATCGAGTCTTGTGTCTAGATAAGATAAACCAGAGCTCAGTAGTCAAAGAAATAGGATTTTAGTGTTGATTGACCAGTTCACACGAATTGGCAGTGCCAGTTCACGTGAAATGGCCATTTCGCATGAAATGGACATGACAGTTTCGTGGGGAATGGAAATCCTATAAATAGGTGATTTGAGATTTCATTTGTAACACTTCTAATTCCGGTAGCGAAGCTCTGCCGAAGTATCTCCAGGTTGTAAAACGTCATCAAATCAATACAAGAGATAGTTAAAGTGATTCTAAGTGCATATCAAGCTGATTTAACATCAATACGTTTGTTTCCGCCTCTCGTATTGATCTAAAACTCTTCTGAACAACTCGTATAGGTCGAATCTCGATCCTACAAGTGGTATCAGAGCTCAGGAGGAAGAGTTCTTACCGATTCAGCTTGATTTCATCTGAAAATCTCACTTCTATTCACTTTCTTCACGTTTTTTTTTTCAAAATTAACCGAGATTTTACGGTCAAAATGAACTGATTTTCACATATTACATGCGAAACATGGTTTTAATCAATCCGTGAACATATCAGACCTAGATTCAGCTTAAAACTTATCCAATTTATCAAAAAACCGTCCGATTGTTCGAACATGATTCCATTTCGCACGACCTGAGAACCCAGGTCGCACCAGATACATCCATTTCGCACCAAAGTTACTCACTTCATACGAATTGAATCCATTTCGCACCAAATCAATCCATTTCGTACGAATTGAATCCAGGTCGCACCAAAAAACACTCATTTCACGCGGATTGGTCATTTAGTGTATCAGTTCGCTTGTAAAGTGCCAATTCGTTTGAAAATCAGGATCAAGTCGTGTGGAATGACCCATGTGCGTTGACTGAATAAATATCTCGGCCCAATCAATATTCAGATTAAAGTTGAGCGGCCCAAGGACTGCATGTGGTTCAATCTACATCATTCAAGATTTAGTCAATTGCATGTGACTTTGATTTCATCGGCCCAATAGGAGTGTGGTGTGCATTAAAGATGTCGGCCATAAACTCAAAGAATTGCATGTGATCAAGTCTTATTGTGCGGCCCAATCAATTTGAGTGGATAGTTAAGATTGTCAGTCATGCCATTTTAATAACAAAACCCATGTGATCTAATCAGTTTTATATAAGGTCCAGTCAAATCAACTGTTCGGCCCAATTGAATTCATTTCTTTTTGATCGGCCCATTCATTCAATGATTATACCCAAAATACATTGAACGAGTCCGCGAATCTTCGACACGAGTCCTAGATCGATTCAACCGTCACACACGTTCACATATTCAGTTCGTTTAAACTGATCATTTGTTTTTGTATTCTCAGGTGATTTACGAGGTGCAAATATCAAGTCACACGGATTGAACCTATTCTAGATTGTTTGAAAATTAATCAGTTTGTTTGATAGTTCGTACCGAAACACGGATTCTGAATTCTACAATGCGTTTGCTACGGCCCCGGGTACTCCAGTTACCGTTGCTCAGAGTGTAACCATGGAAAATGAAACTGGAACGTTACAGAAACCTCCAAAGCTGATGGGCATTGAAGAATACTATTGTTGGAAAGACCGTTTCGAAAATTGGGTTCAAGCAAATCATTTAAGGTCTTGGGAGTGTATTGAAACTAAGTATGTTAAACCTCGTACTGATGTGGGAGTTATAAAGACTATTTCTGAATTGTCGGATAAAGAGAGAGACATGTACAAGGCAGAAAAAATGATGATCAGTCTACTTCAACAAGCTGTGAAAGAAGACATCTTCATACTACTTCAACATGATGGTACTTCACGTTCGATTTGGGAAGCACTTCGCATTAAGTTTGAAGGAAGTACAAAGATGATTAGAAACAAGAAATCATTACTAAAAAAAGAATTTGATTTGTTTACAAGTTTGCAGGGTGAAACTACAAAGAAACTGATTGAGAGATATTGTCATTTAGTGCGTTCAATGTCCCTGTTGGATATAAACAAAGATCGAGAAGAATGGGTTGACAAATTAGCTTATGCTTTACCTCAGAATGAATGGGGTACATATCTAATGATCTTGAAGAACACCGGAGAATATAATCGTTTGACAATTGCTCAGTTCATTGAAAAAGTTGAAGGACAAGATCTTGAACAACAAAAGATCGCTATAATGAACAATCCAAGTGGTCAACAAGATGTCAAGATGTATTTCAAAGGTAGTGTTCAGAATGTTGAAGCAAGTCCAAAGATCCAAACTGCTTTCAGCGCAGAAAACTCATCCGGATCACTCAATCAAAGTCCAATCAGCAACAGTGGATTTTCTTCATACTCGAGTGTTAATCTGAATGTTTCAACCTCAAGTTATCCGTCTCAAAGCTCAAACAATGGTAATAGTCATGTGCTACAATGCAACATCGCGTTGCATCTTCAAAATGGTCATAATTTATCCGAAGAAGTTGCTAAAGGTCATATGGCATTACTTGTTACTGTATTGGAATCATATGAGAGTTTGGTTGCGGGAAGAATCGGAAATCCTATGCTAACAAAAGAGGATTACGACCAGATTGATGCTGAGGAAATGGAGCTGATGGATATCAAGTGGTGTCTAGCGAGTGTGTTAAGAAGAGCTGAGAAATTTAAGCAGATTACAGGAAGAGATGACTTTCGTGATGCTAATGTTTCTACTTTAGGTTTTGATAAATCTAAAGTTACTTGTTTTCGATGCAGGGGAAAAGGACATTTCAAGAGGGAATGTACCAATCGAGAAGCAGGTGGAGCTCAGAATCCGTTCGGGAATAATGATTATTATCGAAAAGCTATATATCAACAAGTTGCTCAACAACCGTCATCATCCCATGCTATTGAATATGGAAAGAAGAAAGCTTATCTTGTTAATCAAGATGATGAAAGATTGCTAGAAGGTTTTAGCTGGGACAAATACATTCCGGCTGATTCAAAATTTAGAGCATCCATTGCACAAATAGTTCAAGAACCAGAGTTGATGAAAGAATTGATGAATGTGTTTGCAGATGATGAGAAAAGTCAAGATGAAGAATCTGTTTCGTCAGATGATAGTTCAGAAAAGACACCAGTCTTTGATCAATCATCAACTGATAGCAGTGATGATGATGAGGAAATTAGACATATAAACATTGGTAAAACTCATCTATCTACTGAAAGTTTCAAATTTTATTTTGCAGATAGATTGGAGAAGCTAAAGGAGAAACGAGCAGCAAAAGAAAAGAAAGAAGAAAAATGTGAGAATGTTGCTCACGAGGACAAGAAGAATAAAAAGAGTGAAGAAGTTAAAGTTGTTGAGAAGACTGTTGAAGTTAAAAAGATTGTAGAGGTCACTAAATCTTGTTTGAAATGTTTGGAACCATGCAAACATTGTGAAGAAAAGACAAGAAGTTTAGTGAGCTTGACAAGATGAAAGAGAAATTGTTGTTTGATGTCAAATATGTGAAAGAATCGTATGATGTGCTGAATAGAACAGTCAACCAGTTGCAAAAGACAAACTCAGAAAGAGAAGATGCTTTGACAATGATGAATGCAGTGATGATGTCTAAGCAGAAGGCCATCAATCACTATATTGAAGAGTGGGCAAAGTTGAAGCAGGAGTTGGAAACTGAAAAGATTGAGAATGAACGAATCAGACGATTGCTGCAAAGTTATTCAAGTTCTGATTATTTGATTGATAGAATTTATCCAACTGTTGCAGGTTTTGAAGCATTTCAAGAAAAAGAAGTCTGAAGATACGGATACTGGTAAGAAACAAAGTGCAAATTATAACAAGTGTCCGCCTCCGATCTGGGAAGGTTATTCTCCCAGAAAACCAAATGAGGAACACGTCAAAAAGGCAGTCAATATAAAGTTAAAGTCTGAAACAACTGATGAGTTACCAGACAACATTGATGTCACATTCACATCGTCTGACACTGATCATGAGTCTGAGTTAATAAAGAAAGTGGTCGATCAGGTGTTGGATAAGGATGAGGAGTCAGAGTCAAAGTCTGAGTCAGAAACTTCGAGTTCATCAGTCAACAGTTCGAAATCATCGGTCAAAAGGGTTTACAATAAAGAATTTCTGTTATCAAAAAATAATTTGAATGACGAAACATTCAAAGTAGCATATACTTTGAATGATTCAGACAAATTATATTTTGATGAAGAATTTCCAATAAGAAGTGTTCAAATTGAAAAGATTAAAAAGGTTTTCAAATTAACAGAAATTAATATTTCTGAAATAAAAGATGTATATTTTACTGAAAAACCTAAAAAATACACTTCAAGAGTTCAACAAAGATTGAACAAGAAAAAATGTTACAGTTCTGGTTCTGGTTTTCAAAAGAAACCAAATCATAACTGTAATTTCAAAAAGAAAGGTTTAGGTTTTATTCCACCAGAAAATCATAAAAATGAGAAAATTTCTAAAACAAAAACAGTATTTGTTTCAGGTGCTTCTTCTGAGGAAGAAGAAAAGAGCTCATTCTGGAAGCAATCGAATAAAGCGTTTTTTGCAGAAAAACAAAAGTTTGAGAAGAATGGAGCTTATCAGAAAAAGGAGACAAGAACCTGTTACCGATGTCATGAAGTTGGTCACATCGCCTGGAACTGTCCAAAGGCAACCAACACAAAACAGGAAGTTGTTTCTAAACTCAAAGAAAAAGTTGTTGATAAAACTGAACCACCAACTGAAAAATTCAAAGTGTTTAAAAATTCTACATATGAAGTTGGTGAATGTTCAAAAAGGTTTTACAAAAGAAGGGTGAATCTTGACAACCAAACGTGGGTTGTTAAGAAATCAGATGTTAAATCTGGCGATGAATCTGACTCGTCAAAGTCAGAGGAGCCACCAGTTGAACCAAAAGGAGAAAATTCAGTACCGCCGATGGATGACGCAAATTTTCCACCATTGCGAACTGAAAATTTTAAACAAAAGGTTGGAAAAGTGGAGATTTCAAGTCAATTCTATTCTGAAAAGAAAGATTTTGATGTCGAAAAGGCTTTTAATGACAAAGTGAAAAATATTTTTGGAAGAATGGTCGATGGAAGGGAAAAAGGGGTAAAAGAATTTTATGAATCAAAAAGAAATGTTCAAACCCCGAGTGAAGTTGAGAAGGTTACACCCAAAGCTGGCCAGGCTTGGGTGTATGTATTTCATACTTAAAAATCCTGACTTGCCGGAGCTCCCAAGTTGGTAATTGTGGAGCATGAATCGACATCTTTCTTGAGTAGTTGAAAATTGTTATATTTCAACTTACAAGTGGTATTGATTGATAAGAACCTTCAAGTGGTTAATCAATGTCATTAAGTTGAACTTGATTTAACTTTCATACAAGTTGGTTAAAGAAAGGAAATAGTGTTCTTACAAGTGGATGAAAAAAACAAAATGATGAATTAATCCCCTATCCTACAAGTGGTTGTGAAATCAACAAAACTAATTTTCCGGAAAAACCATTTGATTAAAACAAACTTAAGTGTTTTGAAATCATAATGGGAAAATAGTTTGTTGTCAGGGGGAGTTCTGATTGTTTACGCCAAGTGGATGGAGAATTGAAGCACTTCACATCGGTTTGTCAAATTTTCTTTAAATGGATTTGAATTTTAGGGGGAGTAAGAAATTTTAGAAAATCCAAAAACATTAGAAAATTTGAAAATGTCAAAAACATGATAAAATCAAAAATGAGTTTTGTTGTGAAAAAGAGGAAATGATAGTACATCAGTGGATTATCATAGCATGCTAAAGAATTGGAAAGTTAAAATGTGATAAACGGTCTCACTGATGATATGCCAGTAGGTTTTTGTACGCTTAGTAGATTGTTGTCGAGATATAAACCTAAATATCATTACTTACTTATTTCGTGGGGAACATCTCTCGGATATATAGGTAACCCCTGAAATCTTGTTTGAAGGGCTTTCTATTTCTGACATACTAGGTCTTTGTGCGTGGTGATATCTGGGGTATTATACCAGGACTTCTGATTTTGCGAGAGCAATAGCCTAGCCCTCGTATAATACTTTGCATTTCTTTAATCATAAAGCCCGCCCTCAGCATAAAAAATGATGAAACATTGAAAAATGCTAATCATGTGCTGTTGTAAAGAAGATCCCCAAGGGGGGCCCACCTAAAGTCGAACCATCATCTATCTGATTTTGCGGAAGCAATAGCCTGAGCTCTCATGGTCTCGCATTTAACCCCTTACAGATATCATTAGTGTACATTCACCTGTAAGACTGAATATAGGAGTCTGGATACGGGAGTATATTCTGAGGTGGGACACGCGAATAAGTTTAAGTGCTTAAAACACTAATTCTCGTATCTCGAATCAATTGAACTTTGTGTGAAAATTTAAGTGGATCAGTATACTGACAATCTAAGTGAATCGTTTAGAACTTAATGTGTTTAAAGCTCAACGGTGCTAGTGATTTGTCATAAACTGATATGATCCTCTTACGCAATCTCACAAAAATATTGCCTGTAAATATTTCTTTACTGCTTTTCATTAAAAACAAAATCCAAAAAGATTGTGTTTTAGCATAAAATTTTGAAAATTCAAAAAGATTTTATTTCATCTTATTTTCGACGACTGATGTTGAAAAGCTGATTTTCAAAATTCCAAGTGCTAGAAATGATGAACAAACAGGGTTGGGAGAGTTTGTTTGAAAAGAGAAATGTTTTTGAAATGATTAAATGGTTTCAAATTAATGAAATGTCAAAATTTGAGTGTTTTGAATTCAAGTGGTTTAATTTGAGAAATGTTAAATGATATTTACAAGTGGCTTCTAAAATTGTTAAATCTTAAAATTGTGAAATTTATTGTTGGGTAGAGATTTGTGCAGATCCCCGTGTCTAAGTCTGAGAAGAGTTTAAGCCAGGTTACGATCTTAGAACGAGAGCTATGTCGGATTTCGATCCCGGAACAACTTAAGGGGGAGTCTGCTAGCTAAGGGGAGTCTGAAGATGTAAGAGCCAGTTTCAAATTCTGGAACAAATTTCAAGATAGAAGCTGCTGATTTTGAGAAAAGAGGAAAGGTTGAAGGATGCTTTTAGTGTCAGATACTTTGGAAAGAGTGTGAAGACTGATCAAGACTGAAGACCTGTCATACTGAAGACTCGACACCGAAGACTTCGTCAACATCCAAGGGGGAGTCTGTTGGTGCATATGTCTGTCGACTTCGTCTTGTATCGAGTCTTGTGTCTAGATAAGATAAACTAGAGCTCGGTAGTCAAAGAAATAGGATTTTAGTGTTGATTGACCAGTTCACACGAATTGGCAGTGCCAGTTCATGCGAAATGGCCATTTCGCATGAAATGGACATGACAGTTTCGTGGGGAATGGAAATCCTATAAATAGGTGATTTGAGATTTCATTTGTAACACTTCTGATTTCGGTAGCGAAGCTCTGCCGAAGTATCTCCAGGTTGTAAAACGTCATCAAATCAGTACAAGAGATAGTTAAAGTGATTCTAAGTGCATATCAAGCTGATTCAACATCAATACGTCTGTTTCCGCCTCTCGTATTGATCTAAAACTCTTTTGAACGACTCGTATAGGTCGAATCTCGATCCTACATATGTAAACTACCACTAATACATTAACCCGGCTACTTGGGATTGTATCCCTGCTGACTCAAACCACTTAGCCGAGGGTAACGTCACCTTCAAAAGAGGGGCCTACCACATTACACATTAATAACTTAATTAATTATCTTTCAATATTCCGACCCTTTGGGATTGTATCCTTGCTGACTCAAACCACTGGGTTGAGGGTAACGTCACCTTCAAAAGAGGGGCCTACTACTATAACTATGATAATCTCTTAAAAAGTGCAAAAGTGCGGAAATCATCAAAGGTTACACTAAAGGCGAGTCGGATCCAAGTGATTCATCTTGTCTATCTGTTTTTATTTTTCAGCATTTTTAGTTTTTAATTTTCATGTTTAAAACCTTTTCTAAACTTTTGATTTGATTAGACGTTGAGGATAAACCAGTATTAAAAGCTCTTGTGTCCTTGGACGACCTCGGTATCTTATCAACGCTATACTACGCTCACGATGGGTGCACTTTCCCATATGTGTGTTTAGTGTTAGTAGAATATCGTTTTTTTTATAAATTTAAAACTTGACTAAAGTGTTAAAAAGGGCTTAAAATATAACTAAAAACATATCACGCTACACACACATCAAGTTTTTGGCGCTGTTGCCGGGGACACAAGGATTTTAAGAAAGTTAGGAATCAACGGCCTAATCGTTTTTCTTATTTTTCTGTTTTTTAGGATTTTTCTAAATTTTCCAGCTTCTGCAGAACTCAGCACAAGGCCGTGCCCGCTGAACACACCCTCGTGCCCAATCTTTGGTACTGGCAATCCTGTTTTAAGTCAGACAGTAGCTGAACACGGAGCCGTGCCCACTAAACACACCCCCGTGCCCAAGTTTCGGATACTGAAAACGGAACCGTAAGATCCCGACGGTTGGTAATTTCTGACGCAAACAGGAGTGATATTGATCATTTTTACTTTCGCTCCTCTTATGGTACGTGGTGTCAAATATGTGGCGGATCTCATGAAGATTTGAAATGCTATTTTTTAAGTTACATTCCCCACTATATAGACCCATCGTTTTCCTGTAGCCTTAAGATGAGCGAAAGTAAAAACAATCCCTATCTCTCCCTCGAATGCTCTCAATCATCCCTTCTAGATGAAATGATTCTTGAAGAACTATTTCAAATGGAAGAACTAATTTTCCGATGGATAAAAAAGCTTGAGATGGAAATAACTAATTCGTCTCAAGACGACGATCAAGGAGAATTATTGAGATCGCATTCAGATTATAACAACATCGTTGCTCCCGAAATCACCTCTAGCTCTTGCGAGGACTTGAGCGATAGTTGTCCCTGTGTCGATTGTGCCGTGAAGGACTCCCCATCAGTTTCCGCCAATGCATACATAGATCTGAGCGATTCGACATATACCTTCTTTAACGAGAGCCCGGATAAGGGAAATAAAGGTTGGTCTTGCCCACCGGTATTTAGCTTAGGAATCACCCTTTTCGATAACCTCTTGCGTTCTTGTCTAAAAACTAGGGCAACTTAGGTATCTCAGGCACTTCGGTGTTGTTCCGTCCAGTAAGGAACCACCCGATCCGGATAAACTCCTTAAAAATAGACAAAACTTCATAAAAACTTCTAGCCACGGGGCTGTGTCCAGGTCAGCACGCCCCCGTGTCCACCCAAAGATTCCAGTCTGACTTTTGGTCAGAATACGGACAAAAAGTGTCAGAATTTTGTCTGCACACGGGGCTGTGTCCAGCATGCTGTCGTTTTCTATAAATGTAGCAAGATTCCTTCACTCTTGGACCCATTCCAAAAACAAAGATCTGGTGGGATCTTTACATATACCATACAAGGTATATTCTAAAGAAGGTTCTCAACAACCATCTTGTCTTTTCTACTTTTGTCCATTGCCTTTGTAACACCTGTGTCATTTCAACCATCAAACAAATGCCAAACCAATGAAATATTGTATTTCATACTTTGGACTAGTATAAATATGTGTATCTTTTGCACATATCAACTCTTGTTCGATTTCAAACTCTAAATCGCTTTCTGGAAGGTTATACGCGCACTAATGCGTAAATATAACCAGTTTAATGCAACAAACACTCCGGAATAGTGAAATAGGTTTAACATACCTTAAATAACCTTTACATAACTTAGATATAAGTTTTGGAAGGTTTGGTGTGGTGAAATCAAAGTTATATCGCTTACAGGGACTAAAGTTGACAAACTGCGAAAGTATGCCAATTTGAACTGTAACAGACATTCCGGAACATGACCATAAGTTAAACACACCTTAAAATATCCTCTACATAGCTTAGAAATAGGCTTTGAGGGGTTCGGTGTGCTAAAATAAACTTTTGGGTCATTCAGGGACTAAAAGTGTCAAAAAAGTGCACAAGTTTGCATTTTCGCGCATAACTTACGTTCTGAATACATCCGGACATCCAAAAGTTTATGTGAGCATGACTATATTATATTTTAGTGCTCTCCATAAGAAAAATCCATTCGTCGCGTCATTTGGTTCGTTTTTCGCATTCGGGACCAGATTCGATGTATTAGCCGTTGTTTAATTCACAACCACACATTCTAAACTTGCTTAGTCAGCGGATAAGGATGGAATTTTGGCACCATAACTTTGCAACACATGTATGGATGGAATTTAAACACCTAAACACCATAACTTTGCAACACATATATGGATGGAATTTAAACACCTAAACACCATAACTTTGCAACACATGTACGGATGGGATTAAGGCACGTTTTCCATGAAACGATCTTAACGGTTCGGGTATTCCTATAAATACCCCATACCCCCCATTGCTAAAATCACTAGAAACTTGATTTGAGAAACTCTAAGTTGAAACATTTGTTTCATACCTGAGATTTTTGAATCGAGTTTAGCATTCGGGGACCCTTCGTAAGTATTCTTTCGTTCTTTTCCTTATTTTATTGCTTTTCGAGTCAGAAAGTCAAACTTTGTTTGACTTTCAGCGTTGACCAGTAATGGTCAATGCGAAGTTCTTTTGAACTTCGCAACGTGAGTGTAATCACGTTGGTCATAGTCCCTTGGGACTATGCCCACTGATTACCACGTTGTCTAGGGTCGTAGGGTAAGCGATCTGATGAATCGCTTATACCTCGAACCCGACCCATTTGGTCGATCATTAAGATCCGACCAAACACATTAGGTGACCATAGTAGGTAGGGAATAACCTTCCGAGGTTATACCCTATGGTCGCATCGTTTAAGTAGTTGTATGATAGGTAGTTTATATGCCTTAGGTAAATTACCAGAATACCCTTTTCATGTATAATTGGTAATTAAGCATATGTAACCTAAACCTTTGTCACATAACTGATTATGTAATATGTTTAGGCATATAACACTTGTCATAGGGCTAGTTAGGCGGTAGGGATGAGATTTTTTACCGAAATACCGGTACCGTACCGGTACCATACCGGTACCGTACCGATGCCGTACCGTACCGATCATAAACGGTACCGGTATCGGTAATAGATTTTTCAAAATTCGGTATCGGTAAAAAGCGGTATCGGTACCGGTATTTTTCGGTAAATACCGGTATTAATACCGAATTTAATAATTATCGGTAAAAAGCATGGAATCCATTGAAGTAAGTAAATATTTTAATGGTTTGGTTATAAATTATCAATATATATTTTCTTATTTTTAGATTTTTAATATCTTCGTGTTTGGTTGTGTAAGGAGACAACACTATTGTTGAAAAAATCCCTTTTGTCGAACTTGATGGTGACTCGAAATTGGGTAAAAGTCGAACCCATAGATGTTTAATATGTTTACCTTTTTTTACATTCCTCTATATATTATTCTAGTTCAGTTAATATGGATGGATGAGTTGCACATGATATTTTTTTAGGTAATTTTTTAGGTAAAACAATGGATGACACCAAAGCGGTACCAATGTGGTAAAGTACCGAAATACCGGTATCGTACCGATCTCATCCCTATTAGGCGGTCCGAACGCGTTTCACGCGAACGACGCGTTAAAGTAGCATAAGCTACCTAAACGGGTCGTAATGGGTCGAAATCACTCAGGTTAAGTTTCATTTAGTATGTAGGCTTTGTTAAACCAAATGACACGAGTCTCTACACTCGTTTGGTTTACAAACCCTAATGCTACCCGATCTTCCGATCCAGGTCCGGTTAATTAACATAGTTATCTATATAAGGTGCCGTTTGATTCCGTGATCTCTAGCTTTGCTTGGTGGTTATCCTAGGACTTCTGAGCAATCTCAAGTGAGTACATAGACCCCTCTTTTACTGTTTTCCAAACTGTTTTGGGGTGGAACACATGTGCCTACTTGTTACATTCATGCTTTCCCGTTTTCACATCATATACCTGCTATGTTCGTTAGTACATTATAGTACATGATTTTATGACATTTCATGCTAGGTGTGCCCAATTGTGTGCATCACTTAGTACATCGTTTTACATGACATTTTGACATAGACATTTCGGCATAGACATTTTAACATGATTGACATTTGATCATGCATTTCCCACAAAACATAACTTTGAATTAAACCAAGTTTTACTTCAATACTTTGTTTTTGTGCATATGGTTTAGTTGAGACATTTCACTTGCCATACATGACATTTTGACGTAGACATTTGACATGGATATTTGACATAGACATTTGACATGGATATTTGACATAGACATTTTGATATGATCTACATCTTGACATGAACACTTTGACATATTACCCAATACATTTGACAATTGATTTAAACATAGACTTCTTACATTGATGGGTTTGGTTTGATTAAGTGATTAAGTAACGATGCGTGTGTAATATGATACAAGCATGGTGGATACGCCGCTGGTACTTCCTATATATAAGTGTTTGTATGGTATTACATATCATAGCGTTATTTGAATCATTTCAGTTTGAGACATAGAACATTTTATACAAATAACATACTTTTCACAAGACATTGATTTATAAACATCTTATCTTATGCAAACATATTTTACTTGGTTATTCATTTAACCTTACATTTATTTATACTTATCATCTGATCTTATCGATTTTCAAATGATTTACAAAGCAAAGCAAATAACAAGGTTCATGACTAAACATTTTCTCAAACATAAGTCATGAAACCTATTTTCACAAAACCTATGTATCTCACAGGCATTTTTATGCTGACGTACCTATTTTCACATGTGTTTTTCAGGAGCTGTTGCATAAGATGATCAAGATACACATAGGCAGACTTGGGCTTTAGTGACAATAAAAGATGCAAGACTAGTTAATTATGTTGTATTTCTTTGTTTGTTAAGACATTGTAACACTTGTAATCAATAAAATGAAACTTCAATTGCCATGGGTTTGAAACAATTAATTCTGTTACAACACTCCCCGACATTTCCGCCACGTTTGTATGTTCTACGTGGTCGGGGTGTGACAGAAAAGATGGTATCAGAGCCAATGGTTATAGGGAATTAGGTTATTAGTAATGCTTTGACCTAGTCTATAACCTTCTTAGGACCCTAACGCGAGTTTACTTGCGTTTAGTCATAAAACAATACCGTCACCTATCCTTAGGCGACTACCACAACAAGAACATAAATTTCAAAACCGCTTTGAAAACTAATCATCTGTTCTAGGATGATTGATTACTAGGTTTTGAACCCTCTATTATAAGGTTTTGAACCCTTTGAGTTTTCAAAATCACATCAAGGTTTTGGGTTTTAAATAATGTGAACACGTGTAAACTGGAAGGGTGAATGCCTGTATTCTGAGTTTTCTGTCTAGGCAAGCACTTCGTATACATCTCAACCAGACGCGAGACCAGTTGTGCTTACCTGGGAATTCTTGGGATGAGTGTTCACTTATAGGCGAGCATGTCTTCGCGATACATTATTTTTGACCTATTTACTTTGATTAGTCACCGTCTCATTTGTTTGCCTTAAGTAACAAACAAATGATCGCAATTTTATGCATTGTTATTCTGTTTTCATTTCCCTTGTTCCCTCCCATATCTCCTATGTTCTTCATGGTATCTCTTCATCGCAACAAGACTCGAGTGTCCGGACCAGGTGCTACAACTTCCCAACAAATAGGCGTAGTACTCCAGAAGACCGTTGATTTAGCTATCACCATGAGTCAGCTCAGGAATGAAGCCGTGCAAGGGAACCGCTCCTTGGAGAAGTCAGTGAAACCGTCATCATCTAAATCAAATACCATGTTACAAATGTACCCCCGGTGGACGATGGAGACATTTGGATAACATGTGTCGCTTTGCTGTTTAAAGCAAGGCAGTAGCAAACCCTGTTGCTGCTTAACCTTCAAGTTCTGCTTCATATGTCGCCCTGGCATATCTAGCGCCTGAACCTCATGAACTTTCTACCTTGTGTATCGACTTAAGCACGCCTAGTGCAAGGTGTCGAAGCACCTCTCGTTACACAAATTTCAAAATCCATAAAGGATCTTTCTATCCTCATAATCAGATCCTTGTGGATGAATATCACTCAAATCGGAGCCCTTAATTGAATTATTCGTATGCCTTAATACGTACATTACCATTCAATAAGGACAAAGCCGAATTCTTATTTAGATCTTCCTATCTTCATAGTTAGATTCTAATGATTTAAGTGCCGCATGGAATCCACGGATTGGATTCCTGGTGTGCTTTATATATCCGTGTCCAAAGATAACAAAGTAAAGATCAAGTTAAACAATTATGTGATTATGTTCTTATGTGTTTTGTGTTTTTATGTGATCCATCCAAATCCTCGTAGAATCTTTCTTATCTCCATATGAAGGATTCGTAGTAGGATATTCAAAAAGGTACTATCTTAAATCCTTAATGGACTTCCACGTTGTAGTTAAGTCCCTTGGATTATAAAGTACTATTCCAAAGTTTAAGGGAAACATATAGATCCTACGTCGATCTAAAGTTAAATAGATCCTCCGTCGATCTAAAGTTAAATACATCCTACGTCGGTGTAGTTAAATGTTTCTCTTAGATAGTTGAGTTAAAGAGATCCTACGTCGATCTAAAGTTAAATACATCCTACGTCGGTGTAGTTAAATATTCCCCGTAGGTAGTTAGTTAAAGAGATCCTACGTCGATCTAAGTTAAATAGATTGGTCCGACAATCTAGTTAAATACATCCTACGTCGATGTGGTTAAATTTCCCCCGTGGATAGTTTAGTTAAAGAGATCCTACGTCGATCTAAGTTAAATAGATTGGTCCGACAATCTAGTTAAATACATCCTACGTCGATGTGGTTAAATTTTCCCCGTGGGTAGTTTAGTTAAAGAGATCCTACGTCGATCTAAGTTAAATAGATTGGTCCGACAATCTAGTTAAATACATCCTACGTCGATGTGGTTAAATTTTCCCCATGGGTAGTTTAGTTAAAGAGATCCTACGTCGATCTAAGTTAAATAGATTGGTTCGACAATCTAGTTAAATATGTCATGTATTTATGTAGTTAAATAGGCCCTCGGGTGGTCTAAATCAAGAGATTGTTCGTTAATCTAATCCTTTGGTGACCTAGTTAAAGAGACTCTATTGCAGTCAAGATTAATTCACCACAGGATTATTCGTTTGATTTTTCCCCATACGCACTATGAAATAAACTGTGCGGACTATGCAAGGAACTACGTAATTATGGAGGCCTACATAATTATGGAGTTCAGTGCATAGGAACCACAGGAAGTTTTGTCATGTGTTAAGACCAACAGTGGCAAGAGTAATGATACGGGAGAAGTCTTGGACTTTGACCAATGTCATTTATTCTCACACTACCCAATTCTGATTTCAAGCACACACAAGTTTCCTATGATAATTCTTCACGGGAACTGTTCTCCTGTCTATAGTTCAAAACTCCATGTTTTGTTACTAGAAATGACTTAAATTTGAGGGTTGACATATTTGCTAAGAATCCTAACATGGCCCAGAGTTTTACTTAAGGGCTCAATGGATTTGTCTGAAGGCAAAACCGTCACAGCTGTCTCCACAAGTTTCCTCTAAAACTAAATTTCGGGACGAAATTTCCTAAAGTAGGGGAGACTGTAACACCTGTGTCATTTCAACCATCAAACAAATGCCAAACCAATGAAATATTGTATTTCATACTTTGGACTAGTATAAATATGTGTATCTTTTGCACATATCAACTCTTGTTCGATTTCAAACTCTAAATCGCTTTCTGGAAGGTTATACGCGCACTAATGCGTAAATATAACCAGTTTAATGCAACAAACACTCCGGAATAGTGAAATAGGTTTAACATACCTTAAATAACCTTTACATAACTTAGATATAAGTTTTGGAAGGTTTGGTGTGGTGAAATCAAAGTTATATCGCTTACAGGGACTAAAGTTGACAAACTGCGAAAGTATGCCAATTTGAACTGTAACAGACATTCCGGAACATGACCATAAGTTAAACACACCTTAAAATATCCTCTACATAGCTTAGAAATAGGCTTTGAGGGGTTCGGTGTGCTAAAATAAACTTTTGGGTCATTCAGGGACTAAAAGTGTCAAAAAAGTGCACAAGTTTGCATTTTCGCGCATAACTTACGTTCTGAATACATCCGGACATCCAAAAGTTTATGTGAGCATGACTATATTATATTTTAGTGCTCTCCATAAGAAAAATCCATTCGTCGCGTCATTTGGTTCGTTTTTCGCATTCGGGACCAGATTCGATGTATTAGCCGTTGTTTAATTCACAACCACACATTCTAAACTTGCTTAGTCAGCGGATAAGGATGGAATTTTGGCACCATAACTTTGCAACACATGTATGGATGGAATTTAAACACCTAAACACCATAACTTTGCAACACATGTATGGATGGAATTTAAACACCTAAACACCATAACTTTGCAACACATGTACGGATGGGATTAAGGCACGTTTTCCATGAAACGATCTTAACGGTTCGGGTATTCCTATAAATACCCCATACCCCCCATTGCTAAAATCACTAGAAACTTGATTTGAGAAACTCTAAGTTGAAACATTTGTTTCATACCTGAGATTTTTGAATCGAGTTTAGCATTCGGGGACCCTTCGTAAGTATTCTTTCGTTCTTTTCCTTATTTTATTGCTTTTCGAGTCAGAAAGTCAAACTTTGTTTGACTTTCAGCGTTGACCAGTAATGGTCAATGCGAAGTTCTTTTGAACTTCGCAACGTGAGTGTAATCACGTTGGTCATAGTCCCTTGGGACTATGCCCACTGATTACCACGTTGTCTAGGGTCGTAGGGTAAGCGATCTGATGAATCGCTTATACCTCGAACCCGACCCATTTGGTCGATCATTAAGATCCGACCAAACACATTAGGTGACCATAGTAGGTAGGGAATAACCTTCCGAGGTTATACCCTATGGTCGCATCGTTTAAGTAGTTGTATGATAGGTAGTTTATATGCCTTAGGTAAATTACCAGAATACCCTTTTCATGTATAATTGGTAATTAAGCATATGTAACCTAAACCTTTGTCACATAACTGATTATGTAATATGTTTAGGCATATAACACTTGTCATAGGGCTAGTTAGGCGGTAGGGATGAGATTTTTTACCGAAATACCGGTACCGTACCGGTACCATACCGGTACCGTACCGATGCCGTACCGTACCGATCATAAACGGTACCGGTATCGGTAATAGATTTTTCAAAATTCGGTATCGGTAAAAAGCGGTATCGGTACCGGTATTTTTCGGTAAATACCGGTATTAATACCGAATTTAATAATTATCGGTAAAAAGCATGGAATCCATTGAAGTAAGTAAATATTTTAATGGTTTGGTTATAAATTATCAATATATATTTTCTTATTTTTAGATTTTTAATATCTTCGTGTTTGGTTGTGTAAGGAGACAACACTATTGTTGAAAAAATCCCTTTTGTCGAACTTGATGGTGACTCGAAATTGGGTAAAAGTCGAACCCATAGATGTTTAATATGTTTACCTTTTTTTACATTCCTCTATATATTATTCTAGTTCAGTTAATATGGATGGATGAGTTGCACATGATATTTTTTTAGGTAATTTTTTAGGTAAAACAATGGATGACACCAAAGCGGTACCAATGTGGTAAAGTACCGAAATACCGGTATCGTACCGATCTCATCCCTATTAGGCGGTCCGAACGCGTTTCACGCGAACGACGCGTTAAAGTAGCATAAGCTACCTAAACGGGTCGTAATGGGTCGAAATCACTCAGGTTAAGTTTCATTTAGTATGTAGGCTTTGTTAAACCAAATGACACGAGTCTCTACACTCGTTTGGTTTACAAACCCTAATGCTACCCGATCTTCCGATCCAGGTCCGGTTAATTAACATAGTTATCTATATAAGGTGCCGTTTGATTCCGTGATCTCTAGCTTTGCTTGGTGGTTATCCTAGGACTTCTGAGCAATCTCAAGTGAGTACATAGACCCCTCTTTTACTGTTTTCCAAACTGTTTTGGGGTGGAACACATGTGCCTACTTGTTACATTCATGCTTTCCCGTTTTCACATCATATACCTGCTATGTTCGTTAGTACATTATAGTACATGATTTTATGACATTTCATGCTAGGTGTGCCCAATTGTGTGCATCACTTAGTACATCGTTTTACATGACATTTTGACATAGACATTTCGGCATAGACATTTTAACATGATTGACATTTGATCATGCATTTCCCACAAAACATAACTTTGAATTAAACCAAGTTTTACTTCAATACTTTGTTTTTGTGCATATGGTTTAGTTGAGACATTTCACTTGCCATACATGACATTTTGACGTAGACATTTGACATGGATATTTGACATAGACATTTGACATGGATATTTGACATAGACATTTTGATATGATCTACATCTTGACATGAACACTTTGACATATTACCCAATACATTTGACAATTGATTTAAACATAGACTTCTTACATTGATGGGTTTGGTTTGATTAAGTGATTAAGTAACGATGCGTGTGTAATATGATACAAGCATGGTGGATACGCCGCTGGTACTTCCTATATATAAGTGTTTGTATGGTATTACATATCATAGCGTTATTTGAATCATTTCAGTTTGAGACATAGAACATTTTATACAAATAACATACTTTTCACAAGACATTGATTTATAAACATCTTATCTTATGCAAACATATTTTACTTGGTTATTCATTTAACCTTACATTTATTTATACTTATCATCTGATCTTATCGATTTTCAAATGATTTACAAAGCAAAGCAAATAACAAGGTTCATGACTAAACATTTTCTCAAACATAAGTCATGAAACCTATTTTCACAAAACCTATGTATCTCACAGGCATTTTTATGCTGACGTACCTATTTTCACATGTGTTTTTCAGGAGCTGTTGCATAAGATGATCAAGATACACATAGGCAGACTTGGGCTTTAGTGACAATAAAAGATGCAAGACTAGTTAATTATGTTGTATTTCTTTGTTTGTTAAGACATTGTAACACTTGTAATCAATAAAACGAAACTTCAATTGCCATGGGTTTGAAACAATTAATTCTGTTACAACACTCCCCGACATTTCCGCCACGTTTGTATGTTCTACGTGGTCGGGGTGTGACAGCCTTCTTCTTTATTTTCTCCTCAAAACCTCCATTAAAGTTTGAAATCTCCATGTTTTCAAGCTTTATTGTGATATTTGTTAGGTTTTTATTCAAGGAATCTTGTCAAAAATAAGTTTTACAACACTGTTTTAAGTTATTTCTGTTTAAAAATGCTTCAAAAGTCAGAAAAATAATTTAAAGCTCCAAGATTCCTTGTTTCAAAAACCTGCAGAGAGGTGGCCACGGGGCCGTGCTCAGCGAGCACTGGGCCATGACCGAGGTACCGTTTCATTAATTTGAAATTTCTTTCGGATTGTTTTCTTAGAATGTCGAGCAGAAATAGCGGAACATCTTCATCACACTCCAGGAACGACTGACGAGGAAGAAGGTCATCGGTAGAAGACTCTCTCATCAACTACGTGTATGCCTTGAGAGAGGCCATCGATGAAATGACGGGAGTAGAGGAAGCCTTGGTCGACCGTATAAATCATTTGATGGTGGGACTAGAGGGATGTCTTCGAGAAGTCACCCTTTTGCACCAAAGGTTTAATATTCTCGCTTCTCCTCCTTTGGTGCCAATCATTACATGAAGGGAGTGGAATGTAGTGCCGGAAGTTATCATTCTGGCCGAATGATATGTCATGCACCCGGAACACCCTCAAGACATATTACATGGGGTCCCGGTTGCCGTCGCATCTCCTCCACAAGACATTGTGGAAAATGAGCCCGCCTTCTTCCTCCCGAGGGAGATAGAGGAATGGCTCAACGACATCTAAGGGACATCCCTCGGTTACGAGTTCTACAACACCTTTAAATACCGGGAAGCTATTTCCGGGTTTTTGATTCCTACAATAAGGGTAGAACTCCTTGGAATGATTTTCTGCATTACTTGACCTATCTATCTTAGGAACTTTTAGTTTTTCATTTCTAGCTTTATTTTTTAAGTTTCTAGGATCTTATGTAATTCACTCTTTAATGAATGATGGTTTTTAAGTATTAAATGGTGTTTGGATGATAAAACACACTTGGAATTGTGGATGTTACTAAGGGAAACTTGAACCCACACCCCATGCACAAAAACAGAGCCTTCCGACAATTTTTCTTCATTACAGCAAGTTCAGCACGGGGCTGTGCTCAGCCCAACACGCCCCGTGCCCAAGGCTCTGCAGAAAACGCCCAGTTCAGGTAACTGGACACGGGGCCGTGTTCAGTGAACACGCCCCCATGCCCAGCCTTCTATTAATTATGATACTGACAATCTGAACACGGGGCCGTGCCCGGACCAACACGGGCCCGTGTCCAGATGCCCAGTAACATAAAATTTTGTTTTTAACACCTTTTTACACATTCAATCAACCTAAAAACTTATTTTTGGGACACATTGAGGACAATGTGCAATTTAAGTGTGGGGGGATGCTAAAACCTTGAATTTTGCAAGTCTTAATAACAAGCCTTACACAAAACTCTATTTGAACCGCTAATCACCCTAAATTTTTTCAAAAAACTTTTCATTTTTTTTACTTGTCTTTGTTTAATTTGGGAATAACAAGTTCTAAAAAGGTTATATTTTTACAAATTTACAACCGATAGCGTCGTGATAAAAAGAACCGACATAAGAAAATTATGAAACAGCATGACAAATCTAGTTAAAATTTGATTATATATACTTGATCACATTATAAACCCACGCCCACAAAAAGTGAGTTTTGAGCCTATATTGAGCATACAAGCATACATCTTTAAATTAAATGCTCATCTTTCGTTTCTTGTGTGAATAGCCGCTTGGTTTCTTACGACTCTAGAACTTGCCATGACAATACATTCCCGGTCCTTACCAACTTAAATCCAAGTAAGTAAATGATGGAGGCATTAGGACTAACCCTTTTTCTTTTCAACACCATTATTTTTCATTTTTTTATCACCTACCCAAAATCTCCTAGTTAACCCCTTTGAGACTGAACCTTTTCATTTCTAAACCCACAAAACAAACACCCTTTACCCACCAAAACCTTTTTTTATTTTTAAACCCTTTATTTTAGTAAAAAGCTCGGTTTTCATGTGACATTCCTTATTAAAAAAAATGAAGTCTAGCAATAAACAAACAAGTTCCTCAAAGAAAATTTGTTTGAAATGCTCCATTTGAATAAAAGTCACAAAAACAAAAAAAATTTACGACGACCGACGCTTTTTATGCTTTTAGCCCTTTTTACTAACCACTAACCCAAAACCACCCACCTTTAACCCAAGCCTAACCCTTCCCCAAGTCCTCTTGATATTTACAAAGGTTTATAGTTAAAAAGGAGGATGATTGATTGCTTGGCAAGCATATGGTAGAAATAATTTCCATGCCGATCTCGAGTGTTTCACAAAAGTACATCTTCGGCCGAGTGTTGAGTGATCTCCCGTGAGGTATGTGAACTTGTATATAAATGGAATTTTAAAGAGGCATGTTATGCCCTAATAAGTAATTTCTCTTATAGAAAGTTCTAAATAAATCATAACGAATAGGATTGTAAATAGCATAAAAATAAAACCTAATAAAGATCTTGGATTCCCGACACTCAAGACAAGTCCAAAACTTCTCTTCTACCCATTCCATTTGGGAGTGTAAGCCACATTATAAAGAGTTTTGCTTGAGGACAAGCAAAGATTCAAGTGTGGGGGTATTTGATGTGTGTAAAATGCAACATATAAATTACATCAAATGAGGCATAGAACTAACCCTTTTTTAGTACTAATGTTGGAAAAAGTGTGCTTTTGTCTTACTTTTGTATTTTCAGGACCAAATGAGCTTAATTGAACAAAAGGGACAAATATGCAGCAAAATCTAACATAAATACAAGAAAAGGAATAAACGTGGCATGCCCGGCCCCTCGACAGCATCTTCCCAAGCAAAAACAAGAGAACAGAAGGCTGACCACGGCCCCGTGCCCAGCGGACACGGGGGCGTGGCCAGATGTCTGCAGAAAAGACAAAGTCATAGAAGCTTCTATTCCCAACACGGGGGCGTGCCCAGCTCAACAAGAGTCGTGGTCAACGCTAAGATTCGCAGAATCCAAGCAAATCTTGATAGTACAAATACGCTTCTACACACGGGGTCGTGCCCAGCGAACACGGGGGCTTGTGGAGCTAATGCAGACAATTGCAATTAATGAAGAAAGAGAAAAAGGATGGACACGGGGCCGTGTCCGGGCTTCTGTGCAGGCTATAAATAGGGGTGCTTGGTTCACTTCAAAGGCATCCCTTGGCAAACCATCTCTCTCCCACTACACCCACACTCCACCACCACTACAACCCACATCCACCACCATCATCCATCATCCATCTTAGAGTGTGTGTAGTAGTCTCGGGGTCCAAGATTGATAGTAAGAGTTCTTAACAATCAAATGCCATGTTTGCCTAAGTCTCTTACATCACTTGGTGAAGACAAGCATTTAGTGTAATACTTTTGATTTTTAATCTTTTCGTACTTTTTATTTGGTTTTGTATTAATGACTTTAATAACTAGTTTCTTATGTTGAATGTGAAACTTCCTTATCATTTGTCCGTGGTGTCTTGGCGTTATTTTACTGTCTATATAAAATAAAAGATTTACACCATTCATATCTCTATGGTCTATATAGAGATATGTTGGCTACCTGGTTGGGGGTTAAGGGAACGGTTTGGTAAGGTTCTTGCCTTGTTCAGTGTATAGATCCTGCAAGGACCTGGGTCAAGCTTACTAGGACCTCCTTCAATACCCACTGGTATTGGATGGCGGGGGTGCGAATGGCTTGATCCCCTCATACGTATACTACTATTAATACATTAACCCGGCTACTTGGGATTGTATCCCTGCTGACTCAAACCACTTAGCCGAGGGTAACGTCACCTTCAAAAGAGGGGCCTACCACATTACGCATTAATAACTTAATTAATTATCTTTCAATATTCCGACCCTTTGGGATTGTATCCTTGCTGACTCAAGCCATTGGGTTGAGGGTAACGTCACCTTCAAAAGAGGGGCCTACTACTATAATTAATATAATCTCTTAAAAAGTGCAAAAGTGCGAAAATCATCAAAGGTTACACTAAAGGCGAGTCGGATCCAAGTGATTCATCTTGTCTATCTGTTTTTATTTTATCTTATTTTTCAGCATTTTTAGTTTTTAATTTTCATGTTTAAAACCTTTTCTAAACTTTTGATTTGATTAGTCGTTGAGGATAAACCGGTATTAAAAACTCTTGTGTCCTTGGACGACCTCAGTATCTTACCAATGCTATACTACGCTCACGATGGGTGCACTTGCCCATATGTGTGTTTAGTGTTAGTAGAATATCGTGTTTTATAAATTTAAAACTTGACTAAAGTGTTAAAAAATGGCTTAAAATATAACTAAAAACATATCACGCTACACGCACATCACTCTTTAAAGTTGATTTTTACAAAGCTTTTGACTCGGTTAAGTGGTCCTAACTTGATTCAGTGTTGGAACACACGGGCTTTGGGGAGAGGTGGTGAATGTGGGTGTCTAGTTGTCTTAAATCGGGTAGAGCCTCTATTCTAGTCAACGGCTCGCCTGCTCAAGAATTTTAGTTCAAAAACGAGGCGTTAAACAAGGAGATCTGCTTACTTCATATGTTTTCATCATTGTCATGGAGAGCCTAAATCTGATTTTGAAGTAGGTTTCGGCTAACAATTTCTTTAATGGTGTGCAATTTCAAAATTAAGGTCCTTCCATTACGCATGTTTTATATGCTGATGATGCCATGTTTGTCGGCGACTAAAGTGAAAATAACTTGCTGAATCTTGCACGTATTCTCAAATGTTTTCATCTGGCTTTGGGTCTCAAGATTAACTTTCCTAAAATAAAGTTTTTGGACTTTGTGTGGCAGATTCTGAGGTTAAAAAACTGGCCTCTACTTTAAAACGTGAAAAGGAAAACCTCCCCTTTTCTTTTCTTGGATTACCAATTGGTGTCAACATGTCCTTGTCCAAAAACTGGATTCCGGTTATTGATAGAGTGAAATCCAGGTTGAACTTGTGGAAAGATTTAAATCTCTTGTTTGGGGGGTGATTAACCTTGGTTAAGGCGGTGCTGGGCTCTCTTCCTATGTTCTTTTTATCCATGTTCAAGGCTCCCATCAAGATTATTGGGGAAATGGAAAGGATCAAGAGAAAATTCTTGTGGGGATGTACTATTGACAAAAGCAAGATCAGTTGAGTGGCGTGGAGTAAGGTTACTAAGCCTAAAAAATACGATGGCCTCGGAGTTGGGTGTCTACGTGTCATGAACTTGGCGCTTCTTTGGAAGTGGTGGTGGAGGTGGAAATACGAAAGTAACGCATTTTGGCACAAATGCATCTCGGCCATTCATAATGTTAGGTCTCATGAAGATGGCAAAATGGCTCTTAAATAGATTTCAGGTACATGGTTATAGTAGAAACAGTGATCTAATTAGACCGGAGTCAATCAGATCGGGGGTTTTGTCTCTGCATAAAAGGGTTAATCCTCTCATCGATTCGGTGGCTAGCTAGCTTCCTTCTCCGGTGATCACTGCAAAACAGAAAGCCATTAGACTCGCCACGGGGAGAATGAGGGTTCTCTCGGTGACCACCCTCCGGCGTGAGAATAAGTACCGTGATCTCGAGGAAGAAGATGAAGTAGTAAAAGTGATAGTAAGTGAAGTAGCCTGTGAGATCATACCTGCAGTCCCTTATTTATAACCGGATTTTGGCGGGAAAATGGTGTAATGGAGAGTGTAATGGAAAACACTTTTCCGTTAGCGGTTATTCTACTTTTCATTAATAGTTAACTTCACATCCATGCACACGGATTGTGAGCTTGATCGACGGCTGGGGAGATGCCACGTGAAAAGTGGTTTTGTATAGATCTTCCTTCAAGAGAGTGCCATCATCGTGATTTAGATGGGCGTCCATGATTGTGCCACGTCACACTCAATTGTAACTGAATGGCCATGAACGATGAGCATTTAACTCCTTCTAGAAGATCTACAGCTGTAATCCTTTATGCCTTTGCCACGTGTCTATTCTGTTGTAATAGAAAAGATTCCTTTCGTTCAAGTCTTGACTTCAGGCGCGCAGAGATGTTGAGGTTTTACACTTTAAGCTTAATTGTGCCCTTGCGCGAGCCCGCGCAAGGGTGTCAGTTGAGTGTTTGTCTCTCTTTTCCTCCGGTGCATGGTTATCGAAGATTGTTCTTCCCCAAATCTTATTTAGAACCCCTACGCGGCCGCGCAAGGCTTTGTTTAAGATGTTCCTTGGAATGAAGTTAGGGTATGGTCCTATGCGCTTGCGCAGGGTTTTTGGGACCATACCCCTTCAAGTCCCCCCAGTCCAGTGTTGTAACACCCCTAAAATATTAAATTATATATGTATGTATACATGTATAATTATTAATATCGAAAATAAAATAGTAAAATAAAAACTAGGAATATTTAACCTAGTTAAAATTTTGTTATAAAAAGATGGGAAACAAGTGATGTTAGTTATTTCACTTGTCATAATACTTCAGGGACTAAATTTAACTTGTTTGAAAGTTGTTTTTTTAGACATTAGATTAGTTCAAACACACACAGTGGTGTGTGTGAATCCCTGGTCGACCAAAAGCAGAGCCAAGCACAGAGCTTTTGCTCTTAAACCCTAATCACCAAAATTTCTCTTTCAAATCAAAGAAGGAAGTTGATTAAAGTTCAATTCCATGTCAATTAAGTGATTACTACACATAGATAATCACAAGGTATGTCTAATTCTGATTTTTGATGATAACTTGAATGGTTATGAATTCTCATAACTTAAATTCTTGAATAAAAGTTTGATATTATAGCATAATTGAGGAGATTATAAGTCTAGGAACAAGCCCTAGATAAAAATTTAGTGAATTGGGTCATAACTTATTGAATTGATGAACTATCATATGTGGGTTATGTGGGTTTTGTGATAAACACTTGAATCATTGTGATAATTGATGTTATTTGATATTGATGATGTAAGTACAAGTGTTGTTTATGGTATTATTGTCATATTAGTATGAAATTTATGTTTTGATATGGTTAACTAGTAAACCATGAACATGATAATAGTTTGATACGGATTTCGCCCTTAAGATGTTCGACAAAATGTCTAAATGAACTTGAAATAAGTGATAAACATGGAAGAGTCACTTAATTGATTTAGATAGAAGTGTTATAGGTCAAATATGGAAATATGAATTCTAAGCAATATGTCCGAATTGAATTCTATAGGCAATTTGGGTGGAACCTCAAGTAATCAAGGAAGATCAGATACCCGTTTGAAAGGAAAGCGTTAAAGGTACGTGGCTATGCGCTTCGTAGATTATCGTTTAGTTATTTAAATAATGATTAAATCGTTATGAAGTTTGGTTATTACTGAAACGGAGGATTCCGTATGTATTAACCGGTTGAAATAACTAGTGTATAGTGCTAATTAAAAACATGGAAATGGTGGATTCCACTTTAAGGTTTAAACGGGTCAAAGTGATCCAAATCATACATGTTTGGTTGTGTGAAAGCGATAGAATTCGCCGACGTAACCAAACGGGTCAAAACAACCAAAGTAATAAACTTTGGAGAAATAAGGCGATGGATTTCGCTAAGAAAGCTAAACGGGTCAATAGGATGTCTTGATGTAAACCGGAAAGGTTACATAAATAAAGACGTCGAAATGATACCAGATTTTGAATTTATACATATTGAAGTAATTAGCCGAGAAAAGGTAGCGCTGTATATACAAGTCATAAACTCAGGTTTGAGTATGACTTGATATGCTCAAGTTACCAATAAAGGATTTGTGTTGAAGTTGTTTAACTAGTTTGAGTTAAACGGGTCGAATAAACTTATCCATGCAATGATGGGCGAAGAAAATGCATAAATAAAGCCCCGTTGTTTTGAATATGTTATATGTGTTAGTCGTATAAAAGTTTGAATGCTAAAATCAAGTTATTGTTATTAAAACACAAGCGGGTCGAATAATTATGAAAATTCCTATAAGCCGAGGGTTTAAATTAAGAAAAACTGTTCAGTCATATGTTGGATTTTTATTCCATGTTATAGATGATCTAATTACGGTCACGTAGAAAGAAACGTGACCCAAATCAGATCAAAATTGAACGAGTTATGGTCATTTTCGTAAAATGGATCATAGCTAGGAAAAATGCAGGTTTTAAACCAAATTTCGCTGGAAAAATGCATCTGTCGCGCCACGCGACATCCAACCAAGTATACGTCGCGACATGTGACAGCCCTCGCGGGCCACGAGGGCTGGGGCATTCTCTGTCGCGGCCCGCGACAACCTCCTAGAGCTGGAAAACTTTGTTTTGACCTATTTTGACATTAGGGACTTGTTTAATCATCTTATAAACTTACATAACTAATGTTTTGGATGATTATTGGTCATAGGTAACCGTAGAAACTTGCGGATGAAGATCAAGCTTGTTAGAGGACCGAACACGCACACATGATGAAGCTCCCGCTAAATTAATTGTGTCTTTTGGGTCACTAAACTTACGTTTAATAAATATAAATATCTTTGTGATGTTTAACGTATGTAAATACTCTTTAAATGTTTCGAAAGTTAAGTATGTGTAGTTATGACAATATGGTTTAAATCTTTAATAAACGTCTTTTGATGGTTTGAACTTTATATAAATGTCGTTTAGTCGATGTTTTTATAAATATTGAAAGTTAAATGCATGATAAATTGTATGAATTACAAAAAGACATGTAAGGGTCTTACAAGTTGGTAATCAGAGCCTCGTTAAGACAAAGTGTGTTCGGTTCAAAGCTTGATCAAGACATCCGGTAAGAGTTACTTATAATTGAGTCTAGATTTATAGATTTAAAAGATGAAAAATATGTGAAAAGTGTATGGGAGGAGTGTATTATTACGCTCGAACCAGGGAAATACACTAAGCAAGAAAGGTAAGGCAAGTTATATACTTGACCAAACCGAAAAAGAATAACACATTACTTATGATTAAGTATTTGTGATATAAATTTCCATATAATAAGATGGAAATGAATTTAATAGTTATTGATTAACTATTATGAACATTTCAGTTAAAGAAATGTCTGGAATAACTAGAGGTGATTCAACGTCTCACTTAACTGAACAAATGAAAGCTAAGATTTCCGAGGAAGTCGGAAAGGCTTTAGAAAATAGTCTATCGTAGTTTATCGATAGATTACGAACCACAATCGTGCCAGTGGTGGACGATATGATGACTGAATTGAAAACAGTATCTTACAAGAAAGAGATGAAAGGAGGGTGTTGGATGTGAATCCAAGTCCCGTAAAGAAATCAAAGTCTAATAAAGCTCCCAAGAAAGGTACTACAAAAAGGGGATTACATCAGTGTAATATATGTGGAAAAATTCACAAGGGTAAATGTTATAAGCTGAGACATAAGAAGTCTAAATGTCCGGAGTTGGTTGGAACCAAAGACACGACTGAAGCAAAGCCTGACGCCCAGAAAGCAAGGGCAAGTTCGTCCCACATGATAGCCATAGAGGCTAAAACTGAACCTGATATTGTTTCAGGTATATTCTTGTAAATTTAAATTCAGTACGAATTTAAATGGTTATGGGTGCAAATATTTCTTTTGTTTTACACCGATTTATTCAATACCCTACATTCACGTTAACAAAATTACCTATGTTTTAAGAAGTAGAAATAGGTAATAATAAAAGTTTTATTGTTTATAATATGTACTGAAACTGTACATTGAGTATTGACAACAAAGAATACTTCGTCGACCTAATTCCTAAGTCAATGTAAAAATTTCAAGTGGTCATCGGGAGGGATTGACTAGCTTGATATCACGCGAAAGTAATATGCAACTGTAAAGAGATACAACTAATGTCTCTGAGCGGAAAACGTATTACTAATTATGGGGAGAAAAGTTGTAGTCCCCTAATTTGTTTATTTATTTAAGCTTATAAGCTTGTTTAACATGGATGTAAGGCGTATATGGCTTACATACATGATTCAACTAAGGAGTCTTTAGAAAATTAAGACATATTAGTCGTACGAGAGTAGGGGATGTTTTCCCGGAAAATCTACCGGGGATACCACCTGAAAACGAGGTGGAGTTTGGCACTTAATTAGCTTCTGGGCGCGACACCGGTAGCCAAGGCTCTTTATCGATTGAGCCATCAGAACTACAAGAATTGTTATCACAATTTCAAGATCTTCTCGATGAGGGATTTATACGGCCGAGCGTTTTGCCGTGGGGAGCGCCGGTATTATTCATAAAGGAGAAAGACGGAAGTATGCAAATGAGTATTGATTATCGGGAGCTAAATAAACTTACGGTAAAGAATTAATACTTGCTTCCAAGGATTGACGACTTGTTCGACCAGATGTGAGGCTCAAGTTGGTCTTCAAATATCGATATAGGGTCGGGTTATCATCAGTTAAAGGTCAAAGATGAAGACATACTGAAAACGGTGTTTCAAACACGTTATATACATTACGAATTCTTAGTAATGTCTTTCGATTAACAAATGCAACTGCGGCTTTCATGGATTTCATGAACCGCGTCTGCAAACCGATGCTAGACAAATCAATGATAGTATTCATCGACGATATTCTCGTGTATTCCAGGAGTGAAACGGATCGCGAGTGTTATTGCGTGAAGTACTTGGAACGCTTAGGCGTAAAGGACTTTACACGAAGTTTTCAAAATGTTCCTTTTGGCTACGCAAGGTATAGTTTCTGGGGCATATTATTAGTACCGATGGAGTGTCGGTTGACCTGTTCAAAATAGAAGCTGTGTCTAAATGGAAACCTCCAAAGAATCCTTCAAAGATTAGGAATTTCCTAGGTTTTGTGGGTTATTACCGGAGATTTATATAAGATTTCTCTAAAGTCGCAAGGCCATTAACCAAATTGAACCGTAAAGATGAGAAAATTTTATGGGGAAGCGCCCAAGAAGATGCCTTTCGAATACATAAAGAAAAGTTGACCAGTGCTTTGGTATTAACACTACCAGATGGGGCTGAAGACATGGTCATCTATTCTGACGCATCCCAGCTTAGTCTCGGGTGTGTACTTGTGCAACGAGTAAAAGTGATCGTGTATGCTTCAAGACAATTAAAGATTCATGAAAGGAAATATCCGACCCATGTTCTTAAATTGGCGGCAGTGGTTTTTGCCTTAAAAATCATGGTTGCAAAAGTCGCTAGGCGCTCCCTAGTCGGTCGATTGGGGAGTTGAGAGTACTCGATTTAGGTGGAGAGTACTCGGGGAGTACTCGGACATGCTAAATTATAAAGAAATTAGTTTTCGAAAGTTAAATATATGTCAAATAACATAAATTTACTAATAATTTTAACAAAATACGTGAAAATGATATTCATTCTTTAATATTCTTTAATATGATAGATATAAAATTATGTTTTATTTTTTTTTAAGTCAAACTCGACCTGAATTGACCTACTAGATCCGATTTTGGCCGAGGTTGACCGCGTTTGGTCAATTCCGAGTAATTAGGCGCAGTTGAAGAAAGTCGCCTCGGCAACCTACCTTGGAGCGATTACTTGGAGAGTACTCGGACTTGGAAACCTTGTTTTACAACCATGTTAAAAATATAGCGGCATTACTAGTATAGTGTGAAATGTATAATTTTCACTAACCATAAAAGTCTCAATTTCTTATTTGAGAAAAAAAGGAGTTAAAAATGACACAAAGACATTGGTTAGAGACGGTAAAAGAATTATGGGCCAACTCAAAGACTTGAAGGATACTAGTAATGGATTAAAAGCCCGGTTCGATCGGATCTAGGTTCCAAACACATGTGATGTTAAAACTCTTCTTCTAGATGAAGCCCACAAGTCTGGTTATTCTATTCATCTAGGAGCTACCAAAATATACCACGATTTGAAACAGAAATTTTGTGGCCCGGAATGAAACAAGACATAATTAAATATGTAGAAAAGAATGCTTAACTTGTTTTCAAGTAAAAGCAGAACACTAGAAGCCTTACGGTAAACTTTAGCCATTAGACATTCCGGTGTAGAAACGAGGGCACATCACTATAGATCTGTTAACTAAACTACCAGGAACAACACGTGGATATGATACCATATGGGTAATAGTTGATAGATTAATCAAGAGTGCTCATTTTATTCTTCTTCGCGAGACATACACTTCTGAGAAGATATCGGAAGTATACATGAATGAAATTATATCTCGCCATGGAGTACAGGTGTCTATCGTATCGGATAGAGATACATGGGTTACTTCAAAATTTTTGGCGCGATTCCCAAGAGCCAATGGGTACTAAGTTGTTCATTTGTACCGCATATCATTCGCAGACCTATGGGCAAAGCGAAAGAATAATTTAAATGCTCGAAAACATGCTATGAGCATATATTATTGATTTTAGCGGTAGCTGGGATATCTATCTACCACTAGTTGAAATTTCATATAACAACAGTTATCATTCCAGCATTGGAATGGCTCCGTACGAGATGCGTTACGACAGGAAAAAAATGGGAAAATTGAGTCCAAGATTTATGTGGACATTCAAAATAGTGGAATGTGTGGGTAAGGTAGCTTACTGACTCGAACTGCCAGAAGAATTGAGCTGTATACACAGCACTTTCCATGTTTCACATCCGTGAAGGTGCTTAGCGGATGAAACAACCTATATAAGCAATGACGACATTGAAGTTAACGATAAACTTAACTATGTCATAAAACCTATCGCAATTCTTGACCAAAAAGTTAAAAGCTTAAGAAACAAAGAAATCAATCAAGTTAAAGTTAAATGGGAACATCAGAAGGAATCGGAAATCACTTGAGAGTCCGAAGAAGAAATGAGATACTTATACCCTTCCTTAATTGGTATACATTACGATTTCGAGGACGAAATCCTCCTTAAGGGGGGTAGATTTGTAACACCCCTAAAATATTAAATTATATATGTGTGTATACATGTATAATTATTAATATCGAAAATAAAATAGTAAAATAAAAACTAGGAATAATTAACCTAGTTAAAATTTTGTTATAAAAAGATGGGAAACAAGTGATGTTAGTCATTTCACTTGTCATAATACTTCAGGGACTAAATTTAACTTGTTTGAAAGTTGTTTTTTTAGACAATAGATAAGTTCAAACACACACAGTGGTGTGTGTGAATCCCTGGTCGACCAAAAGCAGAGCCAAGCACAGAGCTTTTGCTCTCAAACCCTAATCACCAAAATTTCTCTTTCAAATCAAAGAAGGAAGTTGATTAAAGATCAATTCCATGTCAATTAAGTGATTACTACACATAGATAATCACAAGGTATGTCTAATTCTGGATTTTTATGATAACTTGAATGGTTATGAATTCTCATAACTTAAATTCTTGAATAAAAGTTTGATGTTATAGCATAATTGAGGTGATTATAAGTCTAGGAACAAAACCTAGATAAAAATTTAGTGAATTGGGTCATAACTTATTGAATTGATGAACTATCATATGTGGGTTATGTGGGTTTTGTGATAAACACTTGAATCATTGTGATAACTGATGTTATTTGATTGTGATGATCTAAGTACAAGTGTTGTTTACGGTATTATTGTCATATTAGTATGAAATTTATGTTTTGATATGGTTAACTAGTAAACCATGAACATGATAATAGTTTGATACGGATTTCGCCTTTAAGATGTTCGACAAAATGTCTAAATGAACTTGAAATAAGTGATAAACATGGAAGAGTCACTTAATTGATTTAGATAGAAGTGTTATAGGTCGAATATGGAAATATGAATTCTAAGCAATATGTCCGAATTGAATTCTATAGGCAATTTAGGTGGAACCTCAAGTAATCAAGGAAGATCGGATACCCGTTTGAAAGGAAAGCGTTAAAGGTACGTGGCTATGCGCTTCGTAGATTATCGTTATTACCTTATGTTTAGTTATTTGAATAATGATTAAATCGTTATGAAGTTTGGTTATTACTGAAACGGAGGATTCCGTATGTATTAACCGGTTGAAATAACTAGTGTATAGTGCTAATTAAAAACATAGAAATGGTGGATTCCACTTTAAGGTTTAAACGGGTCAAAGTGATCCAAAGCATACATGTTTGGTTGTGTGAAAGTGATAGAATTCGCCGACGTAACCAAACGGGTCAAAACAACCAAAGTAATAAACTTTGGAGAAATAAGGAGATGGATTTCGCTAAAAAAGCTAAACGGGTCAATAGGATGTCTTGATGTAAACCGGAAAAGTTACATAAATAAAGACGTCAAAATGATACCGGATTTTGAATTTATACATATTAAAGTAATTAGCCGAGAAAAGGTAGCGCTGTATATACAAGTCATAAACTCAGGTTTGAGTATGACTAGATATGCCCAAATTACCAATATAGGATTTGTGTTGAAGTTGTTTAACTAGTTTGAGTTAAACGGGTCGAATAAACTTATCCATGTAATGATGGGCAAAGAAAATGCATAAATAAATCCCCGTTGTTTTGTATATGTTATATGTGTTAGTCGTATAAAAGTTTGAATGCAAAAATCAAGTTATTGTTATTAAAACACAAGCGGGTCGAATAATTATGAAAATTCCTATAAGCTGAGGGTTTAAGTTAAGACAAAGTGTTCAGTCATATGTTGGATTTTTATTCCATGTTATAGATGATCTAATTACGATCACGTAGAAAGAAACGTTACCCAAATCGGATCAAAATTGAACGAGTTATGGTCATTTTCGTAAAATGGATCATAGCTGGGAAAAATGCAGGTTTTAAACCAAATTTCGCTGGAAAAATGCATATGTCATGCCACACGACAGCCAACCTAGTATACGTCGCGAAACGCGACGGCCCTCGCGGCCCGCGAGGGCTGGGGCATTCTCTGTCGCGGCCCGCGACAGCCTCCCAGAGCTGGAAAACTTTGTTTTTGACCTGTTTTGACATTAGGGACTTGTTTAATAATCTTATAAACTTACATAACTAATGTTTTGGATGATTATTGGTCATAGGTAACCGTAGAAACTTGTGGATGAAGATCAAGCTTGTTAGAGGACCGAACACGGACACATAATGAAGCTTCCGCTAAATTAATCGTGTCTTTTGGGTCACTAAACTTACGTTTAATAAATATAAATATCTTTGTGATGTTTAACGTATGTAAATATTGTTTAAATGTTTCGAAAGTTAAGTATGTGTAGTTATGACAATATGGTTTAAATCTTTAATAAACGTCTTTTGAAGGTTTGAACTTTATATAAATGTCGTTTAGTCGATGTTTTTATAAAAATTGAAAGTTAAATGCAAGATAAATTGTATGAATTACAAAAAGACATGTAAGGGTCTTACAAGTGTTGTTCCTATGCGCCAATGGCAAGTAGGTGGAGTACTGGACTATAAAGATGAAGTGTGCGCTTTTGCTTTTTGAGAAGTAGCAAGGTTTTTTTGGTGCAAAGTGTGAAGAATCTTCTTGCAGAAGATATTTTCTTGTTTCTTCAGGTTGAGGTTTTCATGATTTCAAATTTTGAAAAACTTGACTCATGGCAGGAAGTTGGTAAAGGGTACTGTGCTGATGTTGACATGTGACAGTTAGGTGATAGGCTGTCACTTGTCAGACGTTAAACATTAATTGGGCGTCGTCAAACATGGTTTGTACGCGCGCGTGGGGTTGTTACTTGTTCCCCACCCGCCCTTATTGTCTCGGTAACCGCGTTTTCCTGAAAAAGGGGGTTTACGGTTTTCGAGAGCATTAATGGCGATGGGTATATAAACCCTTGAGTGGCTTGCCTTTTTCATTAGTTTTTTCTGAGTTCTTTCATCTTCTCTGATTTACTTTAAAGAGAAAACCTGCAACTTGTGTCTTTTTACCCTTTATGTCTACCGGAGAACATCCCGACGATTCTGCAGAAGAGATGTCTGCTTCATTACCACCGCTAGAGTGGTCAAAGGAGATCTTCGATGGTCTGGTTCAGAATTTCAAGTTCCCCAAGAGTTGGGGTGTGATGTATCCCGATGAGGGACAGACGGCGGCCCAAGCTCCGTCCGATTATATCACCCTTTTTTGGGACTACTTCACCGACGGTAATTTCTGGTTACCAGTAACAAGATTCGTTCTTGATGTTCTTGGTTACTACAAGTTCCATATTTCTCAGTTACATCCCATTGGAATGGTTCGGATTCGACATTTCGAATTCCTTTGTTGGTCGATGCACATTGAACCAACAGTTGATCGTTTTCGGGTATTTTATCAACTTCATTGCTCGCAAGGTTTCTATTCTTTTGCCCAACATCCGTTGGCCAAGAAAATTTTGTTGACACCTCCCAAATCCTTTCATGAATGGAAACCCAAGTTTTTCTACATCAAGGCCGGAGTGATTCCGATGAAGATGACCTTCCGGGGTGCGAAAGACATTGAGGTGGAGACTCTGAAGACTCCGGAGTCAGATATATGGTACGAGGACATGAAGGATGTTCCCTCCATTGAACTGCCTGAGAGGGCCTTAGTTGCTGCTGGTATGAGTCCGCACTGGAAGGTAGATCATCATGACAAGCCGGTATATGTGGAGGATGACAAGAGTAAGTCATCAGACTTTTTGCTTCATTTTGTGAAATCGTTTTGTTGCTAATTCTTGCTATTATAGTTGTTGCGTTGTACGTTGTGGCGTACAAGAGAGAGCATGGGGAAATGACAACCGTGCAAAAGGGTGTGAATGAGGAACCGTGGTACCATCAAATAGTGAGGAACTTTGCGCTTCTGAGAGATGCCGATTTAAGTGCGCAGCCTTCTACTGATGTTGGTATGTTTCTTCTTCATTTTGAAGTGATATTGCAATATTACTCTTTGCTGACTTTGCGCGTTGGGTAACATTGCAATATTTTCTTTTGAATACGTGAGTTGACAAACCTCGGCATAGGCCCTGAATCAAGGAAGAAGAAACGTGCTCCAGCTGTTGCTGCTGTGCCGAAGAAGCTTGATACCCTAAAGCCGGACGTCCTTAGAGAAGAGAAGAAGAAAGGTACGCACCTTGTTTCTGATCCTTGGTGTGATTACGTACTGGTGTCTGACACGTTAGAGGGTCTTGCGCCTGTAGCTGTGAGAAAACCAAAGGCGGAGCCTCGAGATACTGCTGACATTTCGGCGTCGAACCCTGATGATTCCATTGAGTTGGATTCAAGTCTAGAGCCGCTGGTACGGACTAAGGCGGTGAAGAGGAAACCGGAGAGTGAAGCTGCGGCGCAGCCCGCCAAGAAGATTACAAGGAAAAGGATTAGTAAGAAGGGTAACCTTGATGCGCTTGCTGTGAAGCTTTCTCCAGGTGAGTATCCTCTTGACCTTTGTTTCACAACACTTTTAAGTTAACATGGACTTTCATTTTGCAGAAAAGCCTATTCCATCTGTTCGCGTGGAATCATCTTCTGTTTTTAATGATGATCTTCCGCCGTCACCACCCCGCGCAACTATTAAAGAACAGTTGGAGGGCACCAAGGCTGCAGAAGCGGAGGTAGAGAAGGCTGTTGAAGTGGAGAAGCCTGTTGAAGTTGAGTTGGAAGCGAAGAAGGTTCTGGAAACGGAGACTGCTGACGTTGGTGCTACCAAGCCCAAGTCTCCTGAAGTTGTGGCACATGGGCCAGAGAGAGGAAAATCCATTCTAGAGGATCCTGTGATAACCGTTCCTTCCTCCGCGACTACTTCTGCTCCCCCCATAGATGATTTTGAGGAAAACCCAGCGAATGTTGATCATGGCTTTGTTGCTCATGATGAGGAAGATTTTCCTATCCGCCCGGAGGAAACTCTGGGGGATTACTATTATCGATCTTATTCAGAGAGGAGAGCTTCCGAAATTCATGCGCCTGTATGGAAGCTTAAGCAAGGCGATACCTTTTCTTACTGGCAAGTTTGCCGAGACTGGTTGCAGGGTGTTTTTCCTCCTGCTGAAGTTAAATTTCAAGAGGAGCGGTCGCATGATCAAACATATCATGCCTATCTTGAAGAAACTGCTAGCTCAACTTCCACCACCCACCGTATAGTGCGCGAATGGCGCAGCATGCACAAGGAGTGGGCTGCTTTTGAAGTGTCGAAAAAAGGAAGTTACTGAAGAGAAGGCAAAGGTTTCCCTGTTGAGAGCAAAGTTGGAGGCTGATCAAGCCAAGTTTGAAAGCGAGCAGAAGACAGAGGAGTGGTCTGCTGCGGGATGGAAAAGAAAGGCTGAATCTGAAGCTGCTCTTATTTCATAAGAGCGAAAACGTTGGAGAGAAATTTGTGATAAGGATAATAGTGAGAAGATGGTTCTTCGGAACAGTATCAACAATCTCAAGGCGGATATTGAAAGGTTGAAGAAAGAGAAGATAGAGGCCGAGGCGGCTCGCGATGAAGCTCGTTCTCACCGAGAGAGAAGCGAGCAAAGAGAGGTATAAACCTGCGCCACCCTTGCCCTTAGAAATAAGGAGATAGAAGAACTCACTTCTTTATTATCTGATCAGGAACAAACCGAGGCGGAGCTTGAGTCTGCCACAAAAGACTTGCAGCTTGAGAGGGTTGAGAAAGCTGAGACCTCCCGCCGTCTGGCCGAAACTGAAGAGAAGTTAGAAAATTCTTAAACTGCTCGGGTGACGGTGGAAAGTCTGGTTGAACCTCTGAAGAATGATATGCTATGGATGAGGCATCATGGGATTATTAATGTATGTCAACCCCTTGTAATATTTCTGATAAGTTTGCACATCTTCTTATTTCGATTTCTTGTATGCGCAGGTTGCAAATTCGATTCTCAACTCCGTCGACTTAGATCAGACTGTTGCCAATCTGATGGTCACCGCGTGTAGTGATGGATATAATAAGGGGTATGCAGAATGTACCCAACATGTTAATGATGCGCTGAAGGTTGATTGCGACAACAGTAGATCTGCCACGCGTGGAGTTGATACTGGGGCTGCCCATGCTGTTGCTAAGACAGAGTATAACAACTTGCACCTTCCAGTGATGGATTTGGTGACTGCTGCACTTCAGTCTGATGACTTTGTGGCGCAACTGAAGGATATTCTCCTAGACGAGGCGGATGGTGATGAAGACATAGAATAGGTTGTCTTGTGTTTTGTGGTTGTTGAACATGTTTGTTTGGATAGGTTTGGGATGTAGATCCCGTTTGTAATATTTTTTTATTGCGCTGTTGCACAAGTAACTTTGCCAATGCGCTGCCGCACATGTAATTTTTGTTAATGCACTGCTGCGCAAGTAACGTTTTATGAATGCATGGTATGTTCTAATTACTATTTTTGCATGAGTACAACTACTTTGTTTAGGTAAGACAAATGAGGATGGTATAAAACTCATGTGTGAACGTAGGGCTGGACCTTGCGCAGTACCTGTGACCGCAGACCGTTCATGAGGCTTGTGTTATGTTACCATAGTGTTTTTGTGCTTACCAAAAGGAATTGCATGCATTTGTAATAAAACATAGAGGTAATGTAACGAACTTTATATTGATTCGGATAAGGCGCAGAGGCCATGTGGTTCAATGCTGCTATTAGGATAAATAAGAAACTTAATTTACTGCGCATGTAAATAGTCCTTGTGCCATAAGTTGACAAGTTGAAGAACCTGCCAAATATGAAGGAAACTATGATTACATGCACGTTGAACTGTCCTGGACCCTTAGGTTTGTTTAGCCTTTTTGGTACTTGGCCCCTCGTCTCCATGTGTGATCTGCTTGATTTCTTTGCGCACGTTCTGAACGAGGCAGGTAAGCTCTCCACTCTTGAGTGCTTTTTCAATTTCCGTGCGGAGACTGATGCCGTTGTTCGTGGTGTGGCCATTGTCTTTGTGGTTGCGCACGTTCTGAACGAGGCAGGTAAGCTCTCCACTCTTGAGTGCTTTTTCAATTTCCGTGCGGAGACTGATGCCGTTGTTCGTGGTGTGGCCATTGTCTTTGTGGTACTCACAGTAGAGGTTCAGATCTTGTCCTCTTTTGTTTTTCATTGGCGGTGGTGTTTTGAACTGGTAATCCTCGGTGCTAAGCACTTCCGCAGGTGTCTTGGTAAGAGGCGTCCACTGCCTTTCGCGGTTCTCTTGCTTTGCCTCCTTTTGAGCTGTGATCTTGTTGATTGTCGTGCGGGCATCATCTGAAGAGTAGGCGCCTAAAGTTGAGTCTTTCCAGCTTTTCTTGAATTTCCGGCCACTACTTCCGCTCATGTCTTGAGGGCGGTTCTGGGGCAGTGGTGGTCTGTTGGAACTTAGATTGCGCTCTATTTGAGCATAGACCTTGGCTGTTGCCATCAACTTCTCCCAGCTTTTCGGCAATCCTTCAGTCCCTGACAACACTTTGATCATATCATCGCATCTCACCGCGTATTTAAACTGTGCGCGGATTAAGTGCTCGTGAACATCATCGATTTCCAACACTTCCTTATTGTACCTCGTGATGAAATCTTCCAAACTTTCATCGTCCCTCCGCCAGATGCTCATAACATCTGCGGAGTCTCGAATGGACCGGCGCTGCTGACTGAAATGAACCAGAAATGTTTCCTTAAGATCAACCCAGGATGTTAACTTACCTACTGGTAGATTGTCAAACCAAAGGCGCGTGGCGCATGTAAGGGTTTGGACAAACAAATGGCACCACATAGGTAGTGTCCATCCACCGACTAGTCCCGCGCTGGTGAACACGCGCAGGTGATCATCAGGGTCTGACAATCCATTGAACTTTTCCACATTCGAAGGTAATTTTGCCCGCTCGAGGGGAGCTAGTGCAATCTCTCTGACAAACTTTGAATTTTCAGCCGCTTCCGCTGGTCGGTAAATCAGATTGTAGTCATACTCCGCTTCTGGGTTGTAAACAGCACGAATTTTTGGTTTGTAACTTGCATGGTCTCTCTGTATCTGATTAAAAACGCTTATGTTGTCGTCTTCGTTATACGTCCGGTCGTATTCATCAGTTTGGGTGTCCCCTTTCTGTGAGAAACATGGGCCCAAATGTGAGTGAACCGATTGGCGATTTTGGGAATATTTCTCTTCCCGGTGATCTCGTCGTCTGGATTCAGAGTGAGGGGATTTATACTTAGTGCTAGATTTGGAATAGACTTCCGTATCATCAACTGACATGCATGATGGTGCATCATAATGCAACGCTCGAGGTATAGATGGAGCTCGCACCTGAGCTGCAGATCTTCGCGTTTGTGGTGCTTGTTGAGCAGTTTGTGCACGAAGCTGTGCATAAACTGCGTTCAACGCACCTTGGGACTTAACATACCAAGAGATCAGAGTTTCGCCAAGAGGTAAAATTGAGCTGATCGGGATTTCAGGTTGGACTCCTGGTGTAACAGGATCATTCTCATGATTAACGTTGTTCTGAACATCGTTATCATCAGATGCTTCTTCCACAATCCTCTCGACACAAGAAGCATGAGCAAAATTGCCCCTGTTCTCTGGTCGAGGGCCCGATGGATGATTTGACAGAGCTTCTGTCATTGAAAACAGAAGAGAAAAAATGAATCGATCGAGAAGATGAAGATGAAAATAGAAGAATCGGTGGGCGCCAATGCAGTAACAGTGGTCTAATTAGACCGGAGTCAATCATATTAGGGGTTTTGTCTCTGCATAAAAGGGTTAATCCTCTCGTCGATTCGGTGGCTAGCTAGCTTCCTTCTCCGGTGATCACTGCAAAACAGAAAGCCGTTAGACTCGCCGTGGGGAGAATGGGGGTTCTCTCCGTGACCACCCTCCGGCGTGAGAATAAGTACCATGATCTCGAGGAAGAAGATGAAGTAGTAAAAGTGAGAGTAGGTGAAATAGCCTGTGAGATCATACCTGCAGTCCCTTATTTATAACCGGATTTTGGCAGGAAAATGGTGTAATGGAGAGAGTAACGGAAATCACTTTTTCGTTAGCGGTTATTCTACATTCCGTTAATAGTTAACTTCACATCCATGCACACAGATTGTGAGCTTGATCGACGGCTGGGGAGATGCCACGTGGAAAGTGGTTTTGTGTAGATCTTCCTTCAAGTAACTGCCATTATCGTGATTTAGATGGGCGTCCATGATTGTGCCACGTCATAGTCAGTTGTAACTGAATGGCCATGCACGATGAGCATTTAACTCCTTCTAGAAGATCTACAGCTGTAAACCTTTATGCCTTTGACACGTGTCTATTATGTTGTAACAGAAAAGATTCCTTTTGTTCAAGTCTTGACTTCAGGAGCGCGGAGATGTTGAGGTTTTACTCTTTAAGCTTAACTGTGCCCTTGCGCGAGCCCGCGCAAGGGTGTTAGTTGAGTGTTTGTCTCTCTTTTCCTCCAGCGCATGGTTATCGAAGACTGTTCTTCCCCAAATCTTATTTAGAACCCCTGCGCGGCCGCGCAAGGCTTTGTTTAAGATGTTCCTTGGAATGAAGTTAGGGTATGGTCCTATGCGCTTACGCAGGGTTTTTGGGACCATACCCCTTCATGTGACTAAAATACGTGCTTAATAAAATAGAAAAAAATTAAAAAAAAATCTATCATCTCTTTTTATTTTTTATGTTAAGATCCATTTGTATAATAACTTTAACCCTAAATTTTTTTAATTGTGTCTAGAAGTTGTCCTTAAATAATTGAAAATCTGTACAAATGTTCTAGTGGCTGCTTTTTTATGCAACTTTAATCAACTTTAGATTAAAAATATAGACATGGTATAATCCAAAACTTTATTAAATGATTGTTAAGCTTGAAAGGAAATGATTATTTATTTTCCCTGTTTTGACCCATATTTTGTGTTATATGGTATGATTTGTCTATTTCTTATGGATCCATTAACTTTAGACACTATGATTTTATTTTATTCTTATTTAAAGGTAACTTGAGTTTGATTTATGCATATTTATCCTACATTTATGTAAAAGGTTGTTTTCAAGATTTAAATTCGTAATTTTCATGTTACATGATCAATCTTACCGGTACTCTAAAGTTCGTCCTATTTTTTACAAGGTGACGTGTTAATCTTGTGAGATGATGTTAAATCATACTTACAACCCTTTATAAACTTATTACTATCATCTATTATCAATTCATCATATAGTCGACACATTTATATGTATGAATGCCTAAATGTATGTCCATGTGTATTTATTTGTGTATGTAGATGTAGGTATGCATACACATACTGAACCCACACTTTTATTTTATTTTATATTATACTAGGTTATCACTCGGGATTGCTTCCGGGCTAGAGAAAGTTACTTATATTACTATTATTTTTTGTTAATGCATAAACTTGACGGTAAGGGTTTTGTTATGCAAAACCCACAAAAGATGTTAAATGACAAAAAAACAAAGAAACGGGTCTCTGAAAAAGATCAAAGCGTCTTCATTTCCTTCCAACTGTCACAACACTTGGCTTGGCTTACACCTCGGACTCGTAACACACATAAGGATAACTTATGTAATTAAATTACAATGAACTTACAAAAATAATACTAAAATGAATTAATGTTGTCTTGCGTGTTGGGTTTCGCATACTACATACACAAAACAACCAATGTTTATGCTTCATGGAACCCTATAGTTGCTGGAGTTGACGGCTGCTCCCACCGATATCAACACCACTGCCCATCCTTTGACCAAACCGATACCACCAAAGGCGTCCTTGTTCTCCAATTTGCAACCTTAGATAGTTCAGGCGTCAGAGTATGTAGCATTGTCGTAGAGTACGGTGGCTAACCACCACCAGAAGGTTCAGTCTCTCTTGCAAACAAATAAAAAGTGAAATAAATGAGATTTGGATCATCAAATAGACACACAGCTGACTGACAAAAAAAGTTGTACAAAAGATCAAATTGCATTCATAGCCAATCTAAGTACCTACACCAAATCAATATCTCATAACAATTATTCTCTTCCCCAAGGGTATTTTGGTCTTTTTACACTTGCTTACCAAAAACTAAACACAAATGCATTGGTGACAAGATTATACTTAAGTTGCTTAAATCTATCAGCCTCTCAATCAAGATAAGATGGATCTAGTATCTTTAATTATACAAATTCAGTATTTTGGGAATCAAATTTTTTTTTTCTTAATTTTGTAAAAAAATGTACACATCTGAGCCAATATTATATATGTGGTGGCCAGTTGGCGTCAAAAAAAAAAAAAAAAAACCGGTGCAATTATGTGAGGTTTTGGCTCGATACCTTCGTAGACTTCTTGAACTATGTCATATATGATTATATCCAAAATCCTAATCTTTCAATTTTTCAATTAGTTAGATGATGTCATGTATGACTATATGAGATGTATTTATGAAAGTAAATAAACACAACAGGAAATCAAATTAAACAATTTCTCTATATGTCTTAACTATATAACATCCATAACATATTACTCAGTTAAAATCACATAAAAATCTATATTTCTGGAATAACCTAACAACATCCATATCCAACAGACTTCTACAAATAGAAGCTAAACAATATCAAAATCAACAACACAAACATCTCAAAACTCAAAAACTCATCGTTTCTACAAACAAAAACTAAACAATATTAAACTACTGGTTATTTTATTCCATACCAAACATGCCTTAAATAGGGTAGCCTCCAAATAACAAACTCAAAAGACTCCCCTAGCTACTACCTTACTGATTCAATAGGAAACTCTCTAACAAACTAATGCCATGTCCATGAACATGTGCCTAAAACACTAAACTAACAATAACTTGCTAAAACACTAAAAACATGTGCCTAAAATCAAGACTTCTATTGACCCCTGTTGACCCGAATCGACTTCTGACCCGCTACTCATTCGACCGAACAATCAAGATTACACCCAACATACCCTCCGCTTCTATCTTGGCCTTTTCTTTTTCTGTTTCTTTTTTTAGGATTCAGCAAGTAATCCAACAGTTATCGAAACTTTTTTGATAAAATCATTTTTTTTTAATTTAAACTGACGCATAGGCTATTAACATTTATTAAATTGATAAATTAAGTTAATTATTTCTTTTTATTATACTCTGATAGGTTATTAGAATTTATAATAATGATAATGTTTTCCGTAAATACTGATATGTGCAAAATGTAACATATAAATTACATTAAATTAGGCATAAAACTAACTCTTTTTTAGTACTAATGTTGGAAAAAGTGTGTTTTTGTCTTCCCATCGAATTTACAGGACCAAATGAGCTTAAACGAACAAAAGAAACAAATATACAGCAAAACCCAACATAAATACAAAGAAACGGAATAAACGTGACATGCCCGACCCCTCGGCAGCATCCCCAAAGGCAAAAGACAAGAAATAGAAGACTGACCATGGGTCGTGCCCACTGGACACGGGGGCGTGGTCAGCCACCTGCAGAAAAGACAAAGCTGTGGAAGCATCTACGCCCACCACGGGGGGCGTGCCCAGCTCAGCACGTGGCGTGGTCAACGCTAAGATTCGCAGAATCTTGCAAAATCTTGGTAATACAGATACGCTTCTGCACACCCCAACCGATGGCGGAAACATCGAGGCGTGGCACTGAGCGAAACAGATTGTTCAAAGAAATTCCATAACGACTAAATTACCAAATAGTTTAAATATTATGTCTCATACCATAACCCATAAGATAATCTAGTTATTACAGACAGAGATATTCTTCAAACAAATAAAACATGTTCCGACAACTCAGATTTTTAAATAAATAAATTGTCTTTGTTTCTAGACTCTTTCCTAGCCTCAATTTCACAGCAAGCCAAGCATTCTAACATCTTAAGCACATGCCACATACGTTAAAGTAAAAGTCAATACACATAGTGTAAATGTGAGCATACAATTTTGATAGATATAATAGAGTTCGAAATCGTTTACGCATAACCAGCACGTACACAGTGTGAAATGAAGCACGTAAGTTATCGACATGATCCTATCAATACCAATGACTGCGGGTTGACTGCCCAAGGCAGTTCGTAATACACACTCACCACTGTGAGCCATGTAATTAATTGTCCTTAACAACCCCTGAGTGAACAGGTGCTGAGTCCAAACTATAGTACTATCGTTGCTAAGGCAGGTAGACAGCAATCCATGTGTAAACATAACAAACAAGCATTCATTAAGTCAAGTATAACATGCGGTAATCGGTTAGCGTTAAAGTATTGCGTAGTGTGTTCGATGTGATTTAGAATAAGTAACGTATGTAACACCCAAAAGTCCGTAAAGCAAAAAGGGTTCGAGTATACTCACAACGGTGAAACTAATGGATTGAAGGGAGCGCTAGAGCGGAATTAGCCTGAATAGTTAATGATAGCATAAGCGAAAGTCGGTGCGTAAAACAGTGTAGGTGTACCAAGGATCGGACGGTAATCCGATCGGGTGGCAATCCGAACGGATGGCCATTCGATCGGGTGGCAATCCGTTCGGATGGTCACCCGATCGGATGGCCATTCGATTGGATTGTCACCTCGCTTGATGAGGATGTGTTTGTGTATGATGGTTTGTACTTTGAAGTTTTCATTGTAGCATTTTAAAATTTGAGAAGTATCTCTACCTTTCAGGTCGGTCGGTCGGTCGGTCGATCGAACGGTCGTTCGATCGGGCAGCAATCCAATTGGCGAGACTTCTCAATCTGAGAACAAGTTCACAGCAGGACGGTCACTCGATCGGATGTGTAACACTCGTCTTAAATCTTTGATATTTTAAATATAAAATAAGGGCTTTTTTTTAAAACAAAACGCATAATTAGCAAAACTTAGTTAAGTTACACATAGTTTAGTAGATCAACATAAGCAACCATCTAGTTTAAGTGATCACAACTAGAAGAGTTTACAAAACATCATTGTCTAGACAAGTTTAGTTTAGTGCGGAAGCTTCAAATATGGTGTTCGGTTCTTGATTTCACGCTTGATCGGCATCCAAAACTAACGAGGGTCACCTGAGGTTAAAACCACACAAAAATTTAGTTTTTGACTATGTTAACCGAGCCTAGACAAGCTCTAATAACATAAACGCAACAAAAATCCAAAAATCTCGGATTTTAGTCCGTCGCGCAACGCGCCGGACTCGGTTCCATCTGTCGCGTGCCGCGGGAGGCCCCGCGTGTCGCGCCAGTGTCTTATGCTCCCCTCGCGTGGCGCGAGGGAGTGCAGTTTCCAGCAGGTCCAGTTTCCGGACCTGCATTTTACCCAGCTCCGGAAAATTTAAATTTTCTAACTTTAAATGATTATAACTTTTTACTCGGTTGTCCGTTTTAGTCGATTCTTTTTCCTATGAGTCCGTAATAAAATTACGGATCTAACCATGTAAATATCACGTCACGGAAATCAAGTTACCAGTGATTTGTTCGCGATTCCTTTATTTCAATTATCCGACCCACTAGCTATAATTGCATAATGCCACGTTTCAGTTTATTAATGCTTTTAGACATAGTTACCCAATTCCCGGGCTTATAACCTTGGCATAGTTACGCCATTCATGGCTTTGTGTTCCATTAGAGCTACAACTAGTTTTCTCGGAATTCAAGCATTCCGTTTCAAGCGACATTTTCAACTTACTTCTATTGTTTGATCCGACATCCCGTATTTACAAACTTGAAATATCATAGCCAAATTCATTGGCGTAGTGAAATCCAACGCTTAACAAAACACGAGACTTTCAAGTTTCTACTAATATGATCTTTTCGAGACATCAATTCGACCCGTTTGACTATCTAGTGAAAGCCATCACTTTATTAATAAGCCAAACCCATTTCCAACCATTATTTCGACTCGTTTGATTGTCGAGTGAACTTCTCCACTTTAAAGACACATCAAACGCATCTATTACGCTACAATTCCATTTATACATTTAACCCAAACATGTATGCATAATTTAACGAGACTAAAGTCACGTACCTTTAAAGCACACCCTTCAAACGTGTATCCCCTTGTAGGATCGTTTTGACGACCAAATGAGTCAATCAGAGACAATACACAACTATTTGAGAGGCGGAAACAAACAAACAGCCTAGAATCAGTGTAGAAATGAGTAGAAACAGAGTATGATACTTAAAACAAGCTTCTCATTGATATTTGACTTGAAAATCGGGCAGCACTTCGTTACACCACAACTAATTCCGTGCCAAATGAGAAACTACACATGCCTATATATAGGCTGTTGATTTCGCATGAAATGACACATGTCATTTCAAGCGAAATTAACAATTCTAATTTCGTTTGAAATGACCACATGTCATTTCAAGCGAAATTACTACAAAATACATAAAATTACACTTTTAACCCCTGTAAACCCTATACAAACATGACCTAGACTTAAGACGTAGGCTATAGACATTATGCACCAACAAACTCCCCCTTGGATATTGCCGGAGTCTTCAGTCTGGTCTTTAGCGCTTTCTTTACAGTGACTTGAATTTCTCTTCTCTCGGCTTAGGCTTTCGCAGCAACATCTTCCTAAGCTTCTCGTTCTCATCAACATTTTTCTTCTCTTCAGCAGCCATTCTTTGCACAACTGTATGCCTTAGCATCTTGTCTCTATCTTCACAAGCCTTTCTTTCTCTTTCAGCCTTCATTGCTTCCTCTTTCTCAATCTCTCGCCACTTAGACGTCCATTTATTGTTAGCATTGATACCTTTTTGGAAGCAGATAGACACAACCTTCTGAAATTGCATGGCTTGCTCTTTGTCTTCAGCTTTAAATCCAATCTTGTTAACAAACAAGCATTCAATGTCTTTTACCGAGCAATTTACCAACCATAAAGGATCATACACAAAGACGTGTCTGATTTCATTTTCAGCTCTATAGGTGATCACAGCTTCAGTCGACAAACAGCTGTATACCCAGTACAAGAATCCCTTATAAAAATCTTGCTCCATTTTCGGTACTGGAATGTTCTTTATAACTTTAGGTTTCTTCACATGCAAGATCGTTTCTTCATTTCCAGTCTCAGGATTCACTCTCCTCACTTTCTTTGGGTAGTGAGGTTTCCAGTGCTTGAAACCTCTGAATGCTTCAAATTTCATCAGACCCCAAATGGGTACATCATGATTTCTTACAGGATAATCCAGAGTTCTAACTTTCGACATCCCACCAAGGTAGGGACATGATATCCTGAATATATTCAAAGTATTGCACTCCAAATTCTCTCCGAATAGCATAAACATTTACTTGTGGCAGGAAGCCCCAACTGATAATATCCCCCAGTGACATATCCCTGTCTCTTTTATAAAACTTCAATGGCCGCTTGAATTTTATTTCTGTACTCTTTCTAAACCACTTCTTGCGTTCTTCTCTCTGTGCATCTTTTGTTGTACCATCAAAATTCTTATCTTTCAAACATTCTTCTACTTTCCTTCTCAACTCATCGACGTTCTCTTGACTGAAAAACTCAACAAGAGTTGGAAAGTTTGATGTATCAATATTCTCATTCTCTTCGTCGCTGCAGTCTTCAACTTCAACATGATCATAATTATCAGCTTCCTCAACATACTTGTACTGATACTCTGGCTGCTGATTCATATCAAACGCATTCAACTCTTCTTCAAAGTCAAACTTGAAGTTTGGATCATCAATACGTGTCATCTCAATAATATCAGCCATGGTGTACGTATGTCTGATTTCTCCTTCCTCAACTTCAGGTTCAAGACGCAATATCAATTTTTCTCATTTATCAACATTTTGCACATCAACGTTCTCCCCCTCACCTGTAGCATCCTCAGGCTCTTCATTCATATCGTCACGAAGATAATCATTGACATTTTCTTCAGTCGATGCTTCAGTAACTTTTATACCTGTATCACCCTGATCATCATCATTTTCATCGTCATGACTACTTGCTGAGAAGACATCATCAACATCATCTTTCTCAATGTCATCATCATCATCTTCTTCATCATCATCGTTAACTTCTTCCTCTTCGTTAATAACATTGTCTATTAAGACATCTTCTTCAAAGATAGCAGAAATTGCAGATATCGGACGAGGATTCTCAATAGGTATATCTGATGGAATGATTGATCTTTCTATGACTTCAGAAGCACCTTCAACACCTTTACCCTTACTTTTCATCTGAGCATCAATTTCAGCTTGACGTCGACCTCTAACCTCTTCAACTTGTATTTCTTCAAATTTTTGTTCAACAGACTTTCCAAGCACGTTTTCTAACACTTTATTCATCATGTATATCTTGTGTTCTTTCATTGCTTTAGCAGCTTCCAATTCTTTGTTCTTTAACTCGAAGTACTTGTTCTGCTCATCTTTGCATGCTTTCTCTTCCTCTAACTCAACAACTTTCACTTTTAGAATATCAATCTCTGCCTGATCAGCTTCAACTTTCTTTAACAATGAAGAATTTTCAGCTTCCACAGACTTAACACGCTTTTCCAATTTCTTCTCATGATCAACCAACTTTTTATTTTCAACCAACACTTCTTCAACTTTCTTTTCCAAACTCTTAACTTGCACATCAGTCGCAAAATTGAAATCACCAATGTCTTCAAGAGTAATACCCTCAGGAACATGTGGAAAAGTCTTGTAACCAGAAGAACCAGGTGTAGTTTGGACAGGTGGTTTGTGGATGGTGGTGTTTGAAAGATTTGCTGAGATGTAACAACAGGTTGTTGTTCATGTGGAGGTGTAGCAATATGAATATGTTGTGGTGAAAGATGTGGTGGTGAAATATGTGGTGGTGATTCGATTGGTGATGGTTGTCTTGGTGGTGATTGATGAATTGGTGAATGAATTGGAGATGGTTGATGTTGAGGTTCAGATGGTGGTGATGGTTGTTTACTAGGTTCCTGGATTGGTTTCTTCTTTAACAACACTTTCAATCTTTTTGCAACCTTCGGAGTAACAACTCTCTTTCTTGCAGATTGTTTCTTCCTACCACCAGATGATGGAGGCGTCTAAGATTTTATCACATTCTCAGTAGAAGGATTGTATAACTCATCATCTTTATCTTCTTTCCTTTTTCTCTTGAGCTTCTTTTCTTTTTCAATCTCAGCTCTAATTCTTGCTGCACGCTCAGTTTCATCAATTTCTTCATCAGATGAACTTGAAGAATTGCTATCTGCATCATCACCTTTATCACCAGCAGTCTTTTCTGTTTCAGCATTATAATCAGTAAGAGATTTCAACAACTTTTCAGATTCAGGAGACAAACGAACATCTCCTTCAACATTAACTTCTGCTTCAGATTCAGCTTCATCTTCTTTATCAGATTCATCCACAAGCATAGTTTCAACAACCTTCTTTTGACGCTTTTTCTTAGGTTGTGATGAAGAACCCTCCTCCACTTGAACTTTCGGAGTTGTTTTTCTGCTTCTCTTCTTTTTCTCTTTCAAGAACCACTCGTTTCTTGATTCTTTGAAATCTTCAAGTGTTTTCAACTCACCAGCATAACTTTTTTCTTTCATTTCTTCCTCATTTCTCCAGTTTTGATGATTGATAGGATCTGGATCTTGATAATTCTTATCTTTGATGAAACCAAAAAATTCAGCTTTCGTTTTTAGCTCTGGATGATTTGGATGATATCTGGCCAGTTGTTTCACAGACTCATTATCCATGTGAGATAAAACCAACAAATCATTATTCTCATCTCTTTCAAGATCTGGATAGGCATGATCTAACATCATTTGAACAAATCATGGATACACCCAAGTCTTGTTCTTTGAAGTAATATTTTCTACCATGTAATGAAACACAATCTTCGAAAAATTATACTTCTTGTTTAATACGAGAGCTGTCACCATGTTCATTTGATAATCCCTCATTGCATCATAAGCTCCCTTTCTATGACCTAGAGCAATCAGCACTGAGTGAATAAGAAACTTGTATGGCTTGGAAAACTTTGATTTCAAGTAGTTAGCACTGTTCAGTGCACCATTATAACCCATCCTCAACATGCATCCTTTTACCATCCTCTCTGGGAACTTTGTAGGAGAGTTTTCATCATCCGGAAAATTTATCACCTCTCGTATAAGATGCTCTGAGATAATTATTGGTTTATCTTGCCCGTTTAAGCTCACAATCGAATTTATTGTCTTTTTATCTTCATCATATGTTGCATTCTCCCAAAAACGCTCAATATGTGATTTGAAAACCAAATGTTGATTCGTCAAAGCTTTCTGAATCGACAATCTTTTCATAAACTCCAGAATACTCTTGAATTCGGTCAACTTTGGTATCTTCTCCTCATCGAAAACACAACAACTGTTGTGTAGTGGATCAAATAGCACATTCGAAGCCTGAAAGATAACAACATATACTCAAGTCAAACACTTTGAAAATTTTTAAACCAAACAACATTCAAACGAAATCATCTCATACGAAATTACAGTTCATACGGAATAACAGTTTGAAACGAAATCACATATGACAGTTTGAAGAGAAATTACAATATGAAACACAATCACAGTTTGAAATGAAATTACTTTACAAACGGAATCACAGTTCAAACGGAATATGACATTTGAAACGAAATACCATTTGAAGCGGAATTAACATGTTTCAAACGAAATTTCTCAAAACTTTTCTGATGATAAAATTAATCATCTGGGTTTGTTCTAAAGTGAATTCCGAGCACAAGGGTATGTTTGATTTTCAATTTTGACCACAAAAATACCCTAGATCTAAGTCCAAACATTTAGATCTACCGACTTCATACGAAAACAGGTTATATAGATCAAATTGATACCCTAAACAAGATCTTTAACATATTACGATCACAAGGGTATGATTATTGTTCATTAAACATCACAAATAAACCCTAGATCTATGTTTTTGGGTCCTGTTCAATGCCGTTCAAACGATATCAGGTCAAATCTGGGTTTAATCGACATAATATCTCACCTTTCCTATGATCTAAGATGAGCAATCCAACTTAGATCAGATTTCAAACAACAATCGGGCAAAATAACGGCTAGAAATCGATGGTTTTGTGATTTCGTATGAAATCGCCTGACAAGGAGCTTTGAAACGAAATAACAGAAGTGTTCTATTCAAGCGAAATCATATCCCTATTTATAGACAGCCTAATTTCATGTGAAATAGGCATTGAGCAGTTTCAAGCGAAATCACCTTCAAGCGGAAATAGGTTTTTCAAACGGAATCCCTTTCAAGCGGAATTTGGTTTTTCAAACGGAATCCCTTTTTCAAGCGAAATCAATGTTCAAATTTTTAACTTTTTAAGATTTTACTGACACACCCAGTTAACCAAGTCCAAGTTAATGACCCTGGTCAACTGTTTAGCCTGCCAAGTCCAAGTTAATGACCTTGGCTAACCAGTTTATGAAGATGCTGATTTTCTGAAACAATTTTAAGTTCAAGTTAATGAACTTTTGAACTTTCAAGCAATTACCAATCACTTTTTCAATCTACTGCTTACCCAACCCTAATGATCCAGACTTGTTCAGCACCTAAGACTTTGATCATCTGATCCCCAACGTTCGTTGTCGAAAATAAGATGAAAAGCAAATCTTTTTGGATTTTTGAATATGATAAGCAATAAACTGTACACACAATATTTTTGTGAGCGTGTTAGGGGATCATATCAGCTGCCGACAAGATACGAGCACCGTTAAGCTTTGATTACATTTTCAGTATTAAACAATTTGCATTGATTACCGATATACTGATCCTCTTAAATTTTCACACAAAGTTCAATCTGTTCATGATACGAGTTAAGTGTTTTAGAGCTTAACTTTTACATGTGTACCACCTCAGAATATACTCCCGTATCCAGATCCCAATATTCAGTCTTACAGGTGACTATACCTAGATGATATCTGTAAGGGGTTAAATGCGAGGGCCGTGAGAGCTCAGGCTATTGCTTCCGAAAAATCAGAGAGATGACGGCTTCGACTTTTGGTGGGTTCCCTTTAGAGAATCTTTTCTTCAACAGCACATGATTAGCATTTTGCAATGTTTCATCATTTTTATGCTGAGGGGGGGCTATTATTTCAAGCAGAGTAAAGTATTCTCCGGGGACTAGGCCATTGCTTCCGCAAAATCAGAAGTCCCTGGATAATACCCCAGATATCACTAAGCATAAAGACCTAGTATCTCAGAAAGAGGGACCTTTCAAACAAGATTTCGGGGGTTACCCATATATCCGAGAGATGTTCCCCACGTAAAAGCAAGTAATGATTTTATGTTTATATCCCAAACAAATCTACTAAATGTGTAAAAACCTATCGGCATATCATCTGCAAGACTACTTAACACATTTAAACTTTACATATCTTTAGCGTACTGCATCTGTCTAGCTGATGTACTATCATTTCCCATTTTTACACAAAATCTTTTTCAGTTTTTCAATGTTTTTGGATTTTTGAAATTTTATCATGTTTTTGGATTTTCTGCAAACTTTCCCCCCCTAAAAACAAAGACATATTTTTGTGTTTTTGTTTTTATCAAAAGCAGAAAATAAACTGTACAAAAACTTTGACAACACAACGTGGATCACATCAGATCGCCGTCCTCCTTGGCTTCACATTCAACAACCCTCCCAGAAAACAAATTTTTCATCCCATTTAATTTCAAAAGATAGTTAAATCTCTTTTTATCAAACGGTTTGGTGTAAAAATCAGCTTTCTGTTCATCGGTGTGTATATGTTCGATTTGAATCAATTTCTTCTCGTGACAATCACGGATGAAATGATGTCGAATTTCTATATGTTTTGTTTTAGAATGGTGAAACGGGTTTTTCGTTATGTTAATAGCTGCTTCATTGTCCACAAATATAGGCGTGTCCAAGAACTGCAAACCAAAGTCTCGCATCTGCTGTTGGATCCAAAGGATCTGAGAGCAACAGCTCGAGGCCGAAACGTATTCAGCCTCGCAAGTAGAGAGCGCTACTGAGGTTTGTTTCTTGCACTGCCAAGTAACTAGTCGAGTTCCGAAGAACTGACAACCTGTAGTGGTGGACTTAGCATTTTGCTTACAGCTACCAAAATCCGAATCAGCAAAACCTGTAAGAGAGAAATCGCCAGACTTAGGATACCACAAGCCGGTGCTTGGGCAGCCTTTCAAATACCGTAAAATGCGTTTCACGATCGTCAAGTGTGACTGGCGTGGGCTGGACTGATATCGGGCGCATAAACACGTCGGATACATGATGTCTGGGCGAGAAGCAGTAAGATACATCAAAGATCCATTTATCGACCGGTAATAAGTCTCATCCACTTTTTCTCCACTCTCGTCTGGGCAAATCCCATGATTCTGAGCCAGGGGGTTGATGTTGGAGTAGATTCAGACATGTTAAACTTCTCCAGAACATCGTTCACATATTTTGTTTGATGAATGAAGATTCCATCGGGCATTTGCACGACCTGTAGCCCTAGGAAGAACTTCATCTCCCCCATTGAACTCATCTCAAATTTCTTCTTCATAACTTTCTCAAAATCTTTACACAAATCGTCATTTGTCGAACCAAATATGATGTCGTCGACGTAAATCTGCACGATCAATAGATACCCTGCAACCTCTTTAGTAAACAGACTTTGTTTTTGTGTAGTGGATCAGTGAAACCCGGCGGTTGTCCAACATACACTTATTCTTTGATTTTGCCATACAGGAATGCAGATTTCACATCTAGTTGGTAGACTTTGAATCCTTTCCAAGACGCGAACGCCAGGAAGATCCTAATCGCCTCAAGTCTAGCAACAGGTGCATACAACTCTGTAAAGTCAATGGCTTCTTGCTGACTGAATCCCTGTACTACCAAACGTGCTTTGTTTCGAACAATGACTCCTCTATCATCTCTCTTGCATTTGAATACCCACTTTGTTTTTATCAGCTTTTGATTTTCAGGAAGGTCTACTAATCTCCAGACTCCCAGCTTCTCAAACTGCTGCAGCTCTTCCTGCATTGCATTAACCCAACTTTCTTCAGTTAGAGCTTCTTTATACGTCTTGGGTTCAACCTGTGAAATGAAACACTTAAGTGAAAATTCTTCCTGTAAAGGAGCAATAGATGTATAAAAACATGTAAGAGCTCTGTTGATCTGATCCCGCGTTTTTACTCCGCTCTGAAGATCACGAATAATCTGCTCTGAAGGATGATATGACAAAGTTCTTGGCATACCAGTGTCAGGCACGCTCACTTCCGATTGCAAGTTCGTAATGTCTTGATCACCGGTGTGATCCTCTGCTTCAGTCGTAGCAACATTTGGTTCCTCATCAAAACTCGGACCGTCTTCCGATTCTGAGTCGTCAGAATTATCAAACGTTGGAGCTGGTTCCTCTGGTGGTTCGTGAGCAGTTCCACTTGGACCGGCCTCGTGATTGTTTGTACCACTTGTAGGGTCGCTTGTACCCACGTTGGGTTGAGAAAATACCAACGATCTTGGCACCTGATCTTGTGACATAGATTGTTGATGTTGGTATAATAAAACGAGTTCCTCGACACTTGGCTCAGTCGGCAGTTGGAAAGACTCCCAGAGTTTATCATAATCGAACAAAAATCTTTGTCCGGGAAGTTGTGGTGGAGCAGTATGCTTCTGACAATCAACATGCTGAACTTGAATTATCTTCCCCAGGCACGGTACGAACACCCTCTTCAGCGGACTCGCATATCCTACAAAGAAACCATCATTACTTTTAGCACCAAACTTACCATCTGGATCAATGAAAGTACAAGGCGATCCAAAACGGTTCTAAAAACTTCAAATTTGGTTTATAACGATGAAGAAGTTCAAAACACGTTTTCTTGTATTTCTTCACTGTGAGAACGCGATTCAATGTATAGCACGCTGCTGCAACTGCTTCACTCCAGAAAAATATCAGCAGCTTGGAATCGGCGAGCATTGTTCGAGCTGTTTCAATCAAGGTGCGATTCTTTCGTTCAGCTACACCATTTTGCTGTGGAGTGTATGGTGCACTGAATTCATGAAGAATTCCTTTCTCATTGCAAAACTCAAGCATCCGATTGTTTTTAAACTCCGTTCCATTGTCGCTCCGAATTCTTCTGATCGGCACTTTGTACAGCGTTTCCATTTTCTTGAATAAAACCCTCAACGACTCAAAAGTTTGATCTTTACTTTCCATACACACTACCCATGAAAACCTTGTGAAGTCGTCAGTGACCACAAGACAGTACAAGTCTCCGCTCACACTTTTTACATTGACTGGTCCAAAAAGGTCCATGTGTAGCCTTTCGAGCGGAACTCTGATTGAATTCAATAGCTTCTGCCGGTGTGTTTTCTTCGTTTGTTTTCCCTTCTTGCACTCTACACAATCATCATTTAAATGAAAAATTTTCAAATTTACACCTTCTACGAGATCATTATGCATAAGAAAATTCATTTTTCGCACATGAATGTGGCCCATCTTTCGATGCCACATTCTTGACTCCTTTTCAGTCGCTTTCATTTTTGTCACAAAACATTGTTTCTGATAATCTGTCGTTGTTGCGACACTCATATCGAGAACATACAAATCATTTTCTCGTGGAGCTCGCATCAACACCATGTCCTCAGGAATTTTAAAACCATGTTTTATGATTAAACATTCATTTTTAGTAAAGTGTACTGTAAATGACTTGTCACAGATCTGTGAGATGCTCAACATATTGTTTTCAAGTTCGATGATATAGTTCACTTTTTTCAAACGATACAACTCCATTTGTTAGAGTTCCTTCACCAACTATCCTGCCACCCTGATTTCCTGCAAATCCAACATAACCACCGTTGATTGATTTAACGTCATAGAGTAAAGCCAACATTCCAGTCATATGCCATGAAGCTCCGCTGTCCATTATCCATTTTGAAATTATCGACCTCGGCAGCCCCTGCATACATCACAGAAATTCATTCAAACAATGAAGCCCATGATTTCTTTACCTTTGGAACACTACCAAACACTAGATCACATGACACATCAACTTTCGGAATGTTAAAGATGACGTTTGGAACAACAGGTTCAGCCTTTGGTTTTAAATTTCTCTATTTGATTGGAGGAAATTCCTCAAGCAACTTGTCTAGTTCAAATTTAAGTTTATTAACATCATTTGCACACATTTTTTATTCAGATTTTACCTCATTTTCCATCTTCTTTTCTCCAACTGATTGTTTTGGTTTAACCACCCATGATTGGTTTTGCAAAATTTTTGTCTTTGGATAAATCTTTGAAGTCTTTTGAGTTTTCGAAGATTCACCAATCTCAAATGTTGATTTCGGTTTTTCTTCGGACTTCAAAGATTCACCCCTTTTCAAAATTCGAACGGGAGAAATCATTGGTGTTTTGCCCTTATCATCAGTTGAAATTTTAGGTTTCGGCTTTTGCAAAACTGGTTTCTCAAGCTTTTTCACACACTGCTTGGCCATGTGACCAATTTCATTGCAGCGATAACAGATTCTTTTGTCATATTCGACAAAAGTTGATATGTAGGTCTCCTGTTTCAATTTCTTAGCTGCATTGAAATCGTCAATGGCTTTTTGACTGAAGATATAATCCTTTTCAGCATCAACACTAGGACCAATAACAAAAATATCACTCATCTTTTCTTTTGGCTTGACATTCTTAGCCATCTTCTTTTCAAAACCGACACCCTTCCTTTTAAAGTTGTTACCATGTCTTTTGTTCTGATCATGATTACCCACCCATTCTTTCTTTCCCGGGTTAGTTGGTTGTGGTTTCACAAAAGACTTTTTAGGTTTTGAAAGAAACTCGTTGTGGTTAACCTCATAAATATCAATTTCAACCAGTTTAAACACTTTCTCAACATTTTCCAATCTGGCATTTTGAATTGGATACTCAAAATCAGAATAGAGTTTGTCAGTTCCAGTCATTGTGTAAACCACAATGATCAAATCATCATTCACAACCTTTTCTGATTTTGGTATAAACTTGTCTAAGAAGTTGCCATCTTCTTCAGAATCAGAAATGGAGTTTTCAAAATGAGTTTTCACAGTATCAAACTCCGAGTTATCACTTTTTTCATCTAACACTTGGTCAACAACGGTTTTGATCACCTGTGACTCATTATCAGTGTCGGACGGAAAAAATGTAACATCAATGCTCTCAGGCAACTCATTCTCAATGGTTCTCAATTTGAGATTCAAAGCAGATTCCACCCCATATTGATACTTTTGAGTGTAATGATTCCACATTGGGGGTGGAACACTTTTGAAGAAAGGTTTTGTATCAGGTTGTTTCGGAACAATTTGATCAATAACATATGATGAAGCATCATAACTCATCAGTTTCTTATCAATTCTCTCAGTTTCAATTCTCATTAACTCAAGTTCTCTTTTCAAAGAAGCAATTGTGTCTAGATGGATGTTAATTTCCATTTGTTTATCCATGACAGTAGATTTTAGCAATTTTGTGACTTTATCATTTTCAAAACTTTCTGTTTTAATCATCTTGATTGATCGTGCCAAAGTGTCATATGCTTTTTTTATCTCACTAAGATCAAATTTTACTTCATCAGTAAATTTCTTCAATTCTTGAAATTGCTTGTCTTTTTCAAGACAATCCATGCATGATTTTAAACAGTTTTTGCATGGAATTTCAAACCTTTTCTTCTTGATCAATTTTAATATTTGTTTTACCAAAACCATCAGACTCTGAGTCAGACTCGTCTCCTGATTTGATCTCCTCATTTTCCGATTTCTCGTCAGACTCCTTTTTGACCGTTTCGACAGACACACTTTCAGCTGACTCGGTTTCGACAGACTTTGATTCGAAAGATTCTGTTTCTACCTCTCTTAGCTTGCCCATCAATGCTTTATCAGCAATCTCTTTTAGAGTCTCTTCATTCATTTCTTTTGAAACGTCTATTATCTCTTCAACTGGAGCTGGTTCAACATCATATCTTGGACAAAGACCAGTAGTTGGCTCATTAAAGAAACCTGCAAAAGATTCAAACATATTAGGAGGCATTATTGATTTGAAAGAACTAGCAATAATCTCCTGTTCAGACTGGTAGTAATAGACTTCTGCAGCAACTTCTTCAAGATCAGCTAAACTTTCTTCAGATGTCACTTCATTGACTTCTTCTGTCTCAACAACACATTCCGGTTGTTCCACAATCTCTGTCATCATTGCCCTACCCTCACTACCAGGGATGTACTTATCCCAACTAAAGCCTTCAGCAACCTTCTCATCATCTTGATTGACTAAGAGAGCCTTTTCCGGCTTGTTTTCGATCTGAGGTCTTTGGGTGAATCGTTGTTGACTTGTCTTATGATAGATCGCTTGTTTGTAATAATCATTTGAGAATGGGTTTTGATGGTTGTTAACCTCCCTGTTTGGACATTCTCGCTTGAAATGTCCCTTCTCTTTACATTTGAAACATGTGACTTTCGATTTATCAAACCCAAGTTTTTTATCTGGTCCTGAAAGACTGTTCCGACCAGTAATTTCCATAAAACGTTGAGCTCTTCTCACCAAGCTTGCCATTCCCCATTTGATGTCAATCAACTCCAGCTCCTCTGGATCGATCTGATCATAGTCTTCCTTTGTCATATCGGGGTTCCCAATTCTACCTGCAACCAAGCTTTCATACGATTCAAGCACCGAAGCAAGAAGTGTTATGTGCTGCTTCACTAATGATTCAGTAAAGTCTTGAGCATTCTTTATGTTCACTGCTATGTTGCACAGAATTCCTGGACCTTGACTTTGACTGTTTGATCCTGACGAACTTTGAGTGTAGGATTGATCAGGTGAGTTTTGAACCTTTGGATTTGGCTTAAAACTTGCAAATGGTGAACTATTGTTGCTTGAAGTGACAGATGATACTCCGGATGTTGAATCTGCACTAAAGGCTGTCTGCACTTTTGGACTTAGATTTGATGTTGATGGAGTACTTCCTTTGTAATACAATGAGACATCTTGTTAAACACTTAAAGACTTCATCTTTCTAATCTTTGTCAACTCAAGTTCGTGTGACTCAATCTTTTCAATGAATGTGCTAAGGTTGAATCCCACATACTCCAAATTATTCTTCAACACCAACAGATAAGTGCCCCATTCATCGTATGGCAATGCATCCACCAATTTATCGACCCATTCCTCATCCGTCTTGGTTATGCCCAACCTCTTCATCTCAACAACCAGATGGCAATATCTTTCAATCAACTGCTTTGTTGTTTCACCCTTTATACCCGTAAAGATATCAAACTCTTTCTTCATCAAAGCAGTTTTGCTTTTTATCATAGACACGCTTCCAAGAAACTTTACTTTCAATGAATTCCAAACGGATTGTGAATCACCCTAATGTTGTAGCAGAACTAAGATATCCTCTTTGATGGCTTGTTGTAGAATGCTCATCATTTTCTTTTCTGCCTTGAAATCTTCTTGTTCTTGTGGAGTCAAACTTCCGATAGATTTATCTAAACCCGAACCATTCTTTGGAGGAACATATTTAGACTCGATTTTCATCCAGCATTCAAAATGGTTAGCTTGCACCCAAGTCTTAAACCTTTCCGACCACCCAGCATACTCATCAATGTTCTTCAACTTCGGCGGTTTCTGCATAGTACCGAGTTCATTTTCCATGTTCACATTTTGTACGATACTGGCTGGTGTTTGTGCTGCCGTCATTCCCCCACCGGCAAAGAAGTTGTAAAACTCTTGATTATCCATTTTACGAAAACAGTTTTGGAAAATTTTTTCAAGTTTTAGAAAACAGTTACTTTCAAGCGAAAACACTTTTTACACGAAATGCACTTCAAACGATATAACACGAACCAAAATGGACTTTCACACGAAATCAGACTTTCAAGCGAAATTAGCTTTTTCAAACGAAATTAGGTTTTCAAACGAAATCACTTCTCAAACGGAATCAACTTCTCAAACGAAATAGCATTTTCAAGCGAAATCAAGTGCCATTTCAAACAGAATTACTTTTTCAAACGGAATCAGATGTAACTCAAACGAAATCATTAATTTCGTGTGAAATTACCTCAACTTTTCAAGCGAAATTAGTGGCTTGTTCAAACGAAATTAACTGTTTGGCCCATTTTTGTCACTTTTAGTCTGAATTTAGGTCTAATTCTTTCAAGGGTTTGTTAAAACTGTATTTTACACACAATATCAAAAGATCAGTCCATTTTGTCCATGAATTTGTCCAGAAGTCCAAAAACTAAGTAGAAAAGGCACTAATTCAAGTGTATTGACTCATCCTGAGCTCTGATACCACTTGTAGGATCGTTTTGACGACCAAATGAGCCAATCAGAGACAATACACAACTGTTTGAGAGGCGGAAACAAACAAACAGCCTAGAATCAGTGTAGAAATGAGTAGAAACAGAGTATGATACTTAAAACAAGCTTCTCATTGATATTTGACATGAAAATCGGGCAGCACTTCGTTACACCACAACTAATTCCGTGCCAAATGAGAAACTACACATGCCTATATATAGGCTGTTGATTTCGCATGAAATGACACATGTCATTTCAAGCGAAATTAACAATTCTAATTTTGTTTGAAATGACCACATGTCATTTCAAGCGAAATTACTACAAAATACATAAAATTACACTTTTAACCCCTGTAAACCCTATACAAACATGACCTAGACTTAAGACGTAGGTTATAGACATTATGCACCAACACCCCTCCGGCTTGTCCGCTTGACGACCCGGATTCTTTGCCTAAAGAGTTCAATTCACAATCATTTTAGAACTCTTTTCATGGTCATTAACGCATAATTTTCTATATAAATCAAATCTGCTTTTTCACCCGATTTTTAACCTTTTAACCCTGATGTGTGTAAAATGCAACATATAAATTACATCAAATGAGGCATAAAACTAACCCTTTTTAGTACTAATATTGGAAAAAGAGTGTTTTTGTCTTCCTTTTGTATTTTCAGGATTAAATGAGCTCAAAAACGCAAAAGAAGCAAAAAGACAGCTAAATCCAACATAAATACAAGAAAAGGAACATTAGTGGACTGCCCGAACCCTCAACGGCACCTTCCAAAGCAAAATAGAGAAAACAGAAGACTGAACACGCCCCGTGCTCAGCCAGCACGGGGCCGTGCCCAAGAAGCAGCAGAAAAGACAAACCTATAGAAGCTTCTATTGCCCATCACGGGGCCGTGCTCAGCGGACACGGGGGCGTGTCGAAAGTACAGCAGGCGCATTTATTTTAATTGCGAATTACAATTAATGAGGAGAGAGAGTGTCAGACGGACACGGGGCCGTGCCCAGCGGACACGGGGCCGTGTCCAGCTCTCTGTTCAGCCTATAAATAGGAGTGCTTGGATTCATTTCATCTCATCCCTTGGCACACCACCTCTCTCACACTTCATCCACCACCCACCACCATCACAACACCATCATCCACCACCATCATCCATTGTCCATCGTAGAGTGTGTGAGTCGTCTCGGGATCCAAGATTGATCGTAAGAGTTCTTGACAATCAAGGCCATGTTTGCCTAAGTCTCTTACATCACTTGGTGAAGACAAAGTGTCTAGTATAATACTTTTTATTTCTAATCTTTTGCACTTTTTATTTGGTTTTGTATTAATGACTTTAATAACTAGTTACTTATGTTGAAGGTGATCTTTCCTTATCGTTTGTCCGTGGTGTCTTGGCATTATTTTACTGTCTATATAAAATAAAGGATTTTCACCATTCATATCTCCACGGTCTATATGGAGATATGTTGGCTACCTGGTAGGGGGTTAAGGGAACAGTTTGGTAAAGGTCTTGCCATTGTTCAGCGTTTAGAGGTCCTCCAATGGACCTGGGTCAAATTTAGTAGGACCTCCTTCAATACTTCACGGTATTGGATGGCGGGGGTCCAAACTCTTTGATCCCCTCATAAGTTAACTACTATTAATACTATAACCCGGCTATTTAGGACTGTATCCCTGCTGACTCAGACTACTTAGCCGAGGGTAACGTCACCGCCAAAAGCGGGGCCTACCACAATACTGCATTAATAACTTAATTCATTATCTTCCAATAATCCACCCTTTTAGGATTGTATCCCTGCTGACTCAAACTACTGGGGTGAGGGTAACGTCGCCTTCAAAAGAGGGGCCTACTACAATAACTAAGATAATCTCTTAATTATGTGCAAAAGTGCGGAAATAATCAAAGGTTATACTAGATACGAGTCGGAACCAAGTGATTCATCTTGTCTATCTGTTTTTATTTTTATTTTTATTTTCAGCATTTTAGTTAGTTTTATTTTTCTTAGTTTAAAACATTTTTCTAAACTTTTATTTTGGTTAGACGTTGAGGATAAACCGGTACTAAAAGCTCTTGTGTCCTTGGACGACCTCGGTATCTTACCAACGCTATACTACACTCAACGATGGGTGCACTTGCCCATATGTGTGTTTAGTGTTAGTGAAATATCGTGTTTTATAAATTTAAAACTTGGCTAAAATAAGTGTTAAAAAAAAGGGCTTAAAATATACACCTAATATATATAACACTTTACCGCACATCAAGTTTTTGGCGCCGTTGCCGGGGACACAAGGATTTTGAGAAAGTTTAAAATCGACGGCCTAATCAGTTTTTCAAAACCTTTTCAAAACGCGCGCACATTTTTCTGCATTTTAGTTTAATTTGCATTTACAGTAGCCTGAACACGGGGCCGTGCTCATTGAACACGCCCCCGTGCTGCATATTTTAATTAGATACCCAGATACAGAGTCTGAACACGGGGCCGTGCTCGCTAAACACGCCCCCGTGCTCAACGTGACCAGTAACTTTAATTAAAACGCACAGATACAGATCCTGTACACGGGGCCGTGTTCACCAGACACGGGGCCGTGTCCAGCCTTCTGTTTCAGTCTTTGTTTCATTTTCTGGTCCCGAGACTCAGTTGTGGTCTGCTGAGTGATTCTTATGGATCAATACTCAGGAGGTTACAACTACACCTATGATGAGGATGATTATAGGGGTAATTATTGCACAAATTGTCGTAATACACGTTCGATTCAAAATAATCACTCGTATCAACCATCCAATTCATACACTTACTATGAGGAGCCCAGGTACGAGCCATCAACTTCATACACATCCTATGAAGACCAAAGGTATGAACCTCCTCCCTCATACTCATATTTTGATGAACCAAGGTATGAGCCTTCTTACTCATACTTTGAGGAACCAAGATATGAGCCACCACCTTCATACGCTTATTATGAGGAACCTTGGCGTGAACAACCCACCTCATATGAGTATCATGAAGAACAAAATTACGAACCTTATCCATCATATGCTTACAATGAAGGACAATGGTGTGAACCATCAACTTCATATGGGTATTATGAGGAACAAAGGGTCGAACAACCGGATTCAAGCTTAGAAAATAATGATTCTTTTTCTATAACCGAAGTGACCGATAGGATATTAGAACACATTAGAGTTATCGATCGATGTATAAAAGAAGCTCGCGCAAGGGAAGAGGAGTCCCGCGCAAGAGAAGAATTAAAAAGGGAAGAGATAACTAAAAATGAAAAAATGGAAGAACAAATAAGTGAAAAACCGACACATGAGCTAAGCAACGAAAAAGGTGAGTCCAATAACGTTAAAATCCAAGAAGAGTCTAATTTTGAAGAAATTAATCTCTTGACACCTTCTTTCGAAAATCATTGTTTAGTACCCATTCATGCTAAGTTTTTAAAAGAGTTAAACACTAACACTAAAATTGACGAAACGGTAAGTGTTAAGTTAACTAATGATCAAACTTCGCTAATAAAAGAAGACCCATTTGAAATTAACATTACACCGGTTCCATGTTTTTTTCAAAATTCGTTTATTAGTAATGTCACAATCGATAAAGATCTTTGTGTTAACATAATGCCTAACTACATTTTCGAAAAATTAAGTATTAGTGATTTTTCTCCACTTCAAATACCCATTTTTCTATCCAATCGGAAAGTAATAAAATCAATCGGTATAGTTGAAGATGTTTTGGTTCAAACAAATCAAATGGTAATCCCAGCCGACTTTGTCATCCTCGATGACGCTCCTCTAGTGTTGGGACGACCATTTGTAAAAACTCACGAAGCTTTGAAAAACCGGAAGTTCAATAATTTACCTCTTCAATTAGGGGCATTTAAAAGAAGTGTCGATCTCGAACGATCAATGAAATATCCATTCGGCAATAATGACCCCCTAATTGAAGATGAAGATGAACCACCCGATACAAGTGAAGAGATTGACCACTTTGTTGAAGAAGAGGTCGCCATAGAACAAACTTTTAAAGTTCTTGATCGAAACGAGCAACCAAATAAGGAGTCTCCTAAAGACCCACCACTTGAGCTCAAAGAACTTCCAAAAGGTTTGGAATATGCTTTTCTAGACAAAGATGGTAAGTTACCTGTAATTATTTCGTCTAAATTAGATAACTTAGAAAAAGAAAAACTAATCAATCTTTTGAAAAAAACACAAAAATGCAATAGCTTGGAAACTTGTTGACATAAAAGGAATTAGTCCTTCTATGTGCACACACAAAATTTTGATGAATGATGACTACAAATCAGTCATACAACCACAACGTCGCGTAAATCCAAATGTTCAAGAAGTGGTTAAAAACGAAGTCATCAAATTACTTGACGCCGGACTTATCTATCCTATTTCCGATAGTCCTTGGGTAAGTCCCGTCCAAGTAGTTCCAAAGAAAGGAGGTATGACGGTAATTACTAACGAAAAGAATTAATTAATACCAACAAGAACCGTCACAGGATGGAGAGTATGTATAGATTATAGACGATTAAATGAAGCAACAAGAAAGGATCATTTTCCTCTACCCTTCATTGATCAAATGTTAGAAAGATTATCCGGTCATAAATTTTACTGTTTCTTGGATGGTTTTTCAGGTTACTTTCAAATCCCGATAGCACCCGAAGACCAAGAAAAGACAACTTTCACATGTCCCTATGGAACTTTTGCTTATCGACGCATGCCGTTTGGTCTATGTAATGCCCCCGCAACATTCCAACGTTGCATGGTAGCCATTTTCCATGACATGATAGAAAAGACAATGGAAGTCTTCATGGACGACTTTTCTATCTTTGGGGATTCATACGACCAATGCCTCGATAACCTTGAACGAATGCTATCCCGATGTGAGGAAACTAACCTCGCCCTTAATTGGGAAAAATGCCATTTCATGGTAACGGAGGGAATAGTACTCGGTCACAAGATCTCAAGCGAAGGAATGGAGGTGGATCGAGCCAAAATAGATACCATTTCTAGGTTACCTCCTCCATCCTCCGTAAGAGCTATTAGAAGTTTCCTAGGGCATGCCGGATTTTATAGGCGGTTTATCAAAGACTTTTCAAAAATCTCAAGGCCTCTAACAAAATTACTTGAAAAAGATGCTCCTTTCATCTTTGACAAGGATTGCAATCAAGCATTTCTAACACTAAAGGAAATGCTAGTCAATGCGCCTATCATGATAGCACCTGATTGGAAGTTTCCTTTCGAAATCATGTGTGATGCTAGTGACTTTGCAGTTGGAGCTGTCTTGGGACAGAGAAAAGAAAAGCATTTCCACCCAATATATTATGCTAGTAAAACACTTAACGATGCACAAGAAAATTACACAACAACTGAAAAAGAGTTACTAGCTGTGGTATTTGCTTTTGATAAATTTCGTTCTTATCTTGTTCTTTCTAAAACTATAGTCTATACAGACCATGCAGCCATTCGATATCTCTTTAAGAAGCAAGACGCAAAACCACGTTTGATTAGGTGGATTCTACTCCTCCAAGAATTTGACATTGAAATCAAGGACAAAAGAGGAGCAGAAAATACCGCAGCAGATCATCTTTCGCGCTTAGAAGACCCAGCTTTGGAGGCAACCAGGGACGAGCAAATCAACAAAAAATTTCCAACTGAATCCCTGGAAATGGTGGAATATAAGGAAGAACCATGGTACGCCGACTTTGCTAACTACCTAGCTAGCAGAATAGTCGCAAAAGGATGGCCACATCATCAAAGAAAAAAATTCTTTGCCAATGTGAAACACTATTTTTGGGAAGATCCATATCTTTTCAAAATGTGTGCCGACCAACTCGTCAGACGATGCGTACATGGTAGTGAATCACGAAGAATTCTCCGCCATTGTCATGAAGGTCCATACGGAGGACATCATGGTGCTGCCAGTACCGCACGAAAGGTATTCGATTCAGGATTTTATTGGCCAACCATTTACAAAGATGCTCAAAATCTTGTAAAGACATGTGATGCTTGCCAAAGAACAGGTAATATTTCTTCCAAAAACGAAATGCCACAAAATGGCATTCTTGTTTGTGAAATTTTTTATGTATGGGGACTCGACTTCATGGGACCTTTCCCACCATCAAAAGGAAACAAATACATACTTGTGGCAGTGGATTACTTGTCTAAATGGGCCGAGGCCGAGGCACTTCCAACAAATGATGGAAGAGTAGTGGTAAGATTTCTGAAAAAATTATTCTCTCGTTTTGGCACACCTAAAGCTTTAATAAGTGATAGAGGTACCCATTTTTGCAACCATCAACTTGAAATTTTTTTAACAAGATATGGGGTCTATCACCGGGTTTCGACAGCATATCACCCTCAAACAAACGGACAAGCCGAAGTGACTAATAGAGGGTTAAAACGAATACTCGAAAAAACCGTAGGATTAAATAGAAAGGAATGGGCTGATAAATTAGATGATGCTTTATGGGCTTTTCGAACTGCTTATAAAACAACGATAGGTACAACCCCATATAAGCTAGTCTATGGAAAAAGTTGTCATTTACCAGTAGAAATTGCACACAAAGCCTACTGGGCAATCAAAAATGTAAACTTAGATCTAGAATTTGCTGGTAAAAATCGATTTTGTCAAATAAATGAATTAGACGAGCTTAGGAATTATGCATACTCAAACTCCGAGATTTATAAGGAAAGAATGAAAAATTTACATGACAAACATATTAAACCTAATGAATTTCGGGTGGGAGACTTAGTTCTTTTGTTTAATTCACGACTTCGATTGTTTCCTGGTAAATTAAAGTCTAGGTGGTCAGGACCTTTTTCCGTCACCCATATTTTTCCACACGGTGCAGTAGAAATTAAACCTCGAAATGGGCCACCATTTAAAGTCAATGGCCAACGGCTGAAACTCTATCAAGGATTCATTGAGGATGAGGAAGAAGAGATCTCGCTTCAAACCGTGGAAGAATAAAAACATCATGCCTGGTAAGTTACGAACGATTGAGACGACAAAATAAAGCGGTAAGTTTTCTAAACCATAGCTTATGGGAAAAAGGGGCACTCACACTCGCACACAAAAAAAAAATAATAAAAAAAAAAACTGCTCGGCACGAGGCCGTGTCCGCTGGACACGAGGCCGTGTTCGCGATACAGACGGGATAAAACCCCTTTTTCAAAACATTTTCTTCATTCCACACGCCCCGTTTCCCCACAAAAGCTCTGGTTCCAGGCGATTTTTCGCGAAATTCCAACGTCTCTTACCGATCTAACAACGTCAAGGTATGATTCTATCACTCTTAGTAGTTAGATTAGTTACTTGCATGTAGTTAATACACCACAAATTTGGGGAAAAATCTAGGGTTCTTGACGTTCATCCGGATCGAACCTAAAATTTTTGCCTAAATCTGCTTGCATTTAGTTAGATTAGTGTTAGGGGAAGTAAATAAACTTAGATTGTTCATAGATTCACCCGATTTCGTACAAAAACCCCAAAACCCTTGTTCTTGAACTGAAAAAGACAAAATTGATAAGGTAAACGGGATATTTTGGGAAAAACGGTGTTTAGGGTTTCATTTTCGGGGGAAACCGCACCTATTGGACCAAAAATTTTCAAGTTTTCGAAACCGGGTCGAAAATTGAAGTTTTTGAGTAACAGACCTCTGGACACGGGGCCGTGTCCGCTGGACACGGGGCCGTGTCCGCTGGACACGGGGTCGTGTCCAGCCCACTGTTTGCAGTTTTGTCCGAAAACATTTCTGTTTCGTGCTAATCTTTGGTATATTCTTTCAGATGGCAAAGTTCACAAGGTTCAATGCAAGTGAGCTTGATGCAAGGGCAAGGTATGAGGTTCTCCAAACAAGACCCGAAGAGTACCCGAGGAGAGCTTGCACAGATCTGTTAACCTTGGTAAACCAGCTGAACCGATTCAACAACATCGTTACGGGACCACTAGCTGTTGCATTAAACACTAGGCTTCAATCAGTACATCAATGTACCATGGAGTTCTACAGTACCTTCAACTTCGATTCAAGGTGTGACCCATTTGACAATACTGGGGTTGTATTTCGGTGTGGAGGAACAATGTACTCGATCTCCATGGCACAGTTTGGAGCCATAATAGGTCTATATCAAGAAGAGGAATCGGGAAACGAAGAAAATACCGGGGGATTACGAGACTTGGAGGTGAATGAAAGACAAGCCGCATGGGCTCAAATCGGTGAAGGAATCTACGACCCTCGTAGCACCAAGAGTACAAAGCTGAGGGATCCGCTCTATCGCTACATTCACAGGATCCTCACCTACTCTCTAAACCAACGACACGACAGTAGTGGTGTTGTAGGGTTGAAAGATTTGGTTGTCCTCCACTGTATCCACAACCAAAAGCCTCTTGATGTTCCGTATCTCCTGTTGAAAAACATGCATCTCAACCGCCTTGCTCGAGCTCCAACGCCTATCTTCTACGGAGGATGGGTGTACCGTCTTTTTAAGCATTACACGCGAATTCCAAGAGCCTTTGAAAGAAGCCCATGGTCGGGACGAGTTGACTACCACATTTGCCGAGCCATGAACTTACTCTATGAGGCGGAAGACGGAACAGTGAGTTTCCAAAGAACGCAAGGCTATGCATGGAACCCACAGGAGGCCCTAGTTCTTCACACACCACCTCCCCACCACCAGTATCCACCCCATGGTGATCCGGGTCAATCCTCCTCACAAGGAGGCGGTTTTCCTAATTTTCAAAGCTTACATGATCTTATGCAGGAAAACCTTATGTGTACCAGGAACGCCTACAACCTCGCCAACAACACATACCACCGGGTCGGAGCTATTGAACGCAACATCAACGATATACAAGACGATATCAGCAGCATCCGGGAGCATATGGCGGGGCATGGGGATGGAGGTGATGATAGCGATGAAGATATGGATTAGAGGGTTTGGAGGAGCAGGAGCGGGTTGATGGCGAGCCCACAGGTTTAAGTCCCTTTATCTATCGAACGATTGGTGGCCTGCGTGCCAGAAGTTGAACAATTTACTTTCCTTAAACACTTTTATTTTCCGTTTTATTTTTCTTTTACTTTATGCTTGGAACAATTAACTGTGGTAATGTAGGATGTTTGTATTGCTTGGTGTGGTATTAAGTGTTGAAACAGGTACAAACCAAGGCTTGGGGTGCTAAGCCTCAGCACTTATAGGGCCAGGATGGAAAAACCGGAGGAAGAAACTTGTTTTTCAGGCTTTCAGACTGTCCACACGGGGACGTGTCCAGCCAACACGCCCCCGTGCTCACCTCCCAGACCTGCTGTTTGGCTTCTGTTCGGCAGAATTTTGTCAGACACGTGGCCGTGTTCAGTGGACACGGGGCCGTGTCCACCTTCTGTAAGTTCTTGTTACTGGCACCTGAACACGGGGTCGTGCCCACTCAACACGGGGCCGTGTTCAGTGCCCAGTAACACAAATTTTTGCTTTTTAAACACTATTTTACACATCTAATCAACCTAAAAATTTATTTTTGGGACACATTGAGGACAATGTGTAATTTAAGTGTGGGGGGGATGCTAAAACCTTGAATTTTGCAAGTCCTAAATACAAGCCTTACACAAAACTCTATTGGAACCGCTAATCACCCCAAATTTTTTCAAAAATTTCATTTTTTTTACTTGTCTAGGTTTAACTCGGGAAATCCAAGTTCTCAAAAAGGTTATATTTTTACAAATTTACAACCGATAGCGTAGTGATAAAAAGAACCAACATAAGAAAATTATGAAAAGGCATAGCAAACTTATTTAAAATTTGATTATATACTTGATCACATAAAAACCCATTCCCACAAAAGTGAGTTTTGAGCCTTTATTGAGCACACAATTACATATCATTTGACTAAATGCTCATTTTTCGTTTCTTGTGTGAATAGCTGCTTGGTTCTTACGACTCTAGAACTTGCCATGACAATACATTCCCGGTCCTTATCAACTTAAACCCGAGTAAGTAAATGATGGAGGCATTAGGACTAACCCTTTTCATTTCTACACCATTATTTTTCTTTTTCCTTTACCACCTACCCAAAAATCCCCCTAGTTAGCCCCTTTGAGCCTAAACCTTTTCGTTTCATCACCCAAACAAAAACCCTTTCATCCACCAAAACCTTTTTCATTTTTAACCCTTTATTTTAGTAACAAGTTCGGTTCTTCGTGAAAAAAAAAAAATTTTTTTGATAATGATGAAGCAAAAAGAAAATAAACAAACAAGTTAATAAAAAATAACTTAGTTTGAATAAAAGCTTCATCAAAATAAAAAGTTGCAAAAATACGAAAACCGACACTTGTTACGCTTTTAGCCCTTTTTCTACTAACCACTAACCCAACCACCTACCTTTAACCCTAGCCAACCCTTAACCCACAAAGTCCTCTTGATATCTACAAAGGTATAAAAGTTAAAAAGGAGGAGGATTGATTTCTTGGCAAGCCTATGGTAGGAATAAGTTCCGTGCCGCTCTCGAGTGATTCACTAAAAATACACCTTCGGCCGAGTGTGAGTGATTTCCCCGCGAGGTATGTGAACTTGTATATAAATAGAATTTTAAAAAGGCATGTTATGGCCAAATAAGTAATTTCTTTTATGAACAGTTCTAAATAAATCATTACGAATAGGAGTGTAAATAAATAAAAATAAAACCCAAAAAGATCTTGGAAATCCCGACACTCTACGACAAGCCCAAAACCTTCTCTTCTACCCATTCCATTTGGGAGTGTAAGCCACATATTAAAGAGTTTTGCTTGAGGACAAGCAAAAGTTCAAGTGTGGGGGTATTTGATGTGTGTAAAATGCAACATATAAATTACATCAAATGAGGCATAAAACTAACCCTTTTTAGTACTAATATTGGAAAAAGAGTGTTTTTGTCTTCCTTTTGTATTTTCAGGATTAAATGAGCTCAAAAACGCAAAAGAAGCAAAAAGACAGCTAAATCCAACATAAATACAAGAAAAGGAACATTAGTGGACTGCCCGAACCCTCAACGGCACCTTCCAAAGCAAAATAGAGAAAACAGAAGACTGAACACGCCCCGTGCTCAGCCAGCACGGGGCCGTGCCCAAGAAGCAGCAGAAAAGACAAACCTATAGAAGCTTCTATTGCCCATCACGGGGCCGTGCTCAGCGGACACGGGGGCGTGTCGAAAGTACAGCAGGCGCATTTATTGTAATTGCGAATTACAATTAATGAGGAGAGAGAGTGTCAGACGGACACGGGGCCGTGCCCAGCGGACACGGGGCCGTGTCCAGCTCTCTGTTCAGCCTATAAATAGGAGTGCTTGGATTCATTTCATCTCATCCCTTGGCACACCACCTCTCTCACACTTCATCCACCACCCACCACCATCACAACACCATCATCCACCACCATCATCCATTGTCCATCGTAGAGTGTGTGAGTCGTCTCGGGATCCAAGATTGATCGTAAGAGTTCTTGACAATCAAGGCCATGTTTGCCTAAGTCTCTTACATCACTTGGTGAAGACAAAGTGTCTAGTATAATACTTTTTATTTCTAATCTTTTGCACTTTTTATTTGGTTTTGTATTAATGACTTTAATAACTAGTTACTTATGTTGAATGTGATCTTTCCTTATCGTTTGTCCGTGGTGTCTTGGCATTATTTTACTGTCTATATAAAATAAAGGATTTTCACCATTCATATCTCCACGGTCTATATGGAGATATGTTGGCTACCTGGTAGGGGGTTAAGGGAACGGTTTGGTAAAGGTCTTGCCATTGTTCAGCGTTTAGAGGTCCTCCAATGGACCTGGGTCAAATTTAGTAGGACCTCCTTCAATACTTCACGGTATTGGATGGCGGGGGTCCAAACTCTTTGATCCCCTCATAAGTTAACTACTATTAATACTATAACCCGGCTATTTAGGACTGTATCCCTGCTGACTCAGACTACTTAGCCGAGGGTAACGTCACCGCCAAAAGCGGGGCCTACCACAATACTGCATTAATAACTTAATTCATTATCTTCCAATAATCCACCCTTTTAGGATTGTATCCCTGCTGACTCAAACTACTGGGGTGAGGGTAACGTCGCCTTCAAAAGAGGGGCCTACTACAATAACTAAGATAATCTCTTAATTATGTGCAAAAGTGCGGAAATAATCAAAGGTTATACTAGATACGAGTCGGAACCAAGTGATTCATCTTGTCTATCTGTTTTTATTTTTATTTTTATTTTCAGCATTTTAGTTAGTTTTATTTTTCTTAGTTTAAAACATTTTTCTAAACTTTTATTTTGGTTAGACGTTGAGGATAAACCGGTACTAAAAGCTCTTGTGTCCTTGGACGACCTCGGTATCTTACCAACGCTATACTACACTCAACGATGGGTGCACTTGCCCATATGTGTGTTTAGTGTTAGTGAAATATCGTGTTTTATAAATTTAAAACTTGGCTAAAATAAGTGTTAAAAAAAGGGCTTAAAATATACACCTAATATATATAACACTTTACCGCACATCAAACCCTCACTTAGGCATTTTAGCGAACACCTAGCGGGTCTAATCTTTACATAGCTAGAATCAAGTTCATGATTTGTTATATTTACCAATTTCAATCACATTTTCGATTTCTCCTTACCAAACATGCATGTAATCATTCAATTCATCATAGAGATGTCAAGTAACACAAATTTTGACAATCATAATGCTTGTGTTCATCTACTTAGTAAACCCGTTTAACTTATAAGTGGGTTTTTTTTTACAAATTTCATAGTTCTAAGCAAGATTGCTACAAATTATCACTAGGATTCAGCCTTATACTTGTTTTCATTACAAGTTCCATCTATACATCATATAATCAAGCTAATTTCAACTTTTCATGATTTGTCTAGAACTTGAGATGAATCAAAATACCAAAATTTACATACCTTATGATCCCTACAACAAGGTGATCACTAATTTATATTCAGATTTCCATTTCAACTTGATTTGAGCCTTCAATTTATGGTTTATGTGAAAGTTAGGGTTTGGAGGAGAACCCCCTTGTCGCCCCTGCTGTTTGATCGACCAGACACACCATTTGTGTGTGTTTGGTGGGTTTTAATTTGTTTTTATTTAATTAAGTTTCAAATTTAACAACATAAGCCCCTCAACTTTGGTTTGGTTTATAACTTGGGCATTTTTAGTTCTTTCATGTGTTACTACGAGACTCATAGCTAACTGGGTTATTTATTTCCTAGTTAGCTTGTTCTCGTTTATTCTGTACTTTATATTTTTTTATAATAAAGTTTTATAAATTTTGGGGTGTTACAAGTCCACCCCCCTTAAAAGGGTTTCGTCCCCGAAACCTGAGTACGTACCGAAAAGTGTGGGGTAGAGACGTCTCATCTCCTCCTCGGACTCCCATGTGGTATCCGAACCTTTTCTGTGCTCCCATTTGACCTTTACTTGATCAATTTCTTTGTTTCTCAACTTCTTTACTTTGCGATCTAGAATTGCAATCGGCTTTACGGCATAATTGAGGCTGTTATCCACCTCGATATCGTCGTAGGGGATATAAGCAGTTTCTTCGGCTAAACATTTTTGGAGATGTGACACGTGGAACGTGCTATGTATTCCACTCAACTCCTCGGGCAGTTCGAGACGGTATGCTACCTTACCGACCCGCTCAATGATTCTGAATGGCCCAATAAATCTCGGGCTTAACTTCCCCCTCTTTCTGAACCGAATAATTCCTTTCCACGGGGATACCTTTAACATAACCTTGTCACCGACTTGAAATTCGATTGGTCTTCTTTTTTTGTCTACATATGATTTTTGTCGATCCTGAGCCGCTTTCAAATGCGTTCGGACCAAGTCGATTTTCTCATTCGTGATTCGGATTACATCATTATGTGCTAGTTCACGTGGACCCACTTCTCCCCAACACACCGGGGTTCGGCACTTTCTTCCATATAGCATCTCATACGGGGCCATTCTAATACTCGCGTGATAACTGTTCTTATATGAAAATTCGACCAAGGGTAGATAGACATCCCAACTACCCCCGAAGTCGATAATGCAAGCTCGTAACATATCTTCCAACGTTTGTATTGTTCTTTCGCTTTGCCCATCCGTTTGTGGATGGTAAGCGGTACTAATGAACAGTTTAGTTCCCATTTGTTCTTGGAATTCGCGCCAAAAATTCGAAGTAAACCGGGTATCTCTGTCGGACACAATGGATATCGGTACCCCGTGACGTGCCACGATTTCATTAGTATACACCTCTGACATCTTTTCGGAAGTATAAGTCTTACGAATCAGAATGAAGTGAGCACTTTTCGTCAATCTATCCACGACTACCCATATAGCATCAAAACCGTGGTTGGTTCTGGGCAGTTTGGTCAGCAAATCCATTGTGATTTGTTCCCATTTCCAAACTGGAATGTCCAATGGTTGCAGCTTACCGTATGGCTTCTGGTGCTCTGCTTTGACTTGCAAACAGGTCAAACACCTCTCCACATACTTCACAATATCTCTTTTCATTCCAGGCCACCAATAGTTTTGTTTTAAATCATTATACATCTTCGTTGCCCCCGGATGAATTGAATAATGGGATTTATGGGCTTCGTCAAGTAGGAGTGCTTTAGCTTCACACGACTTTGGAACCCGTATCCTCCCAAAACGCGTCTTTAACCCTTGATTACCATCCGTCAAATCTTTCAATTGGCCAACCATCCTTTCCTTCTTCACATTTTCCTCCTTCAATGCTTCGATTTGAGATTTCCGGATTTGTTCATGTAAACCCGATGTTACAATTAATTGCATTGATCGCACTCGAATGGGTGTATAATCTACCTTTCGGCCCGTCCGCCACTACATTAGCCTTCCCGGGGTGGTAATGTATATCACAATTAAAGTCTTTGACAGTTTCTAACCACCGCCTCTGCCACATGTTTAATTCCTTCTGTTCGAAGAAATATTTTAAACTTTTATGGTCGGTAAAGATATTGCATTTTACCCCATACAGATAATGCCTCCATATCTTTAAGGCAAATACTACAGCTGCCAACTCGAGGTCGTGTGTAGGATAATTCTTTTCATGAGTCTTTAGCTGTCTCGAGGCATAGGCTATAACCTTGCCCCGTTGCATCAAAACGCACCCAAGGCCCGAGTGCGACGCATCCGAGTAAACCACCATATCATGAACCCCATCCGGTAATGCCAATACCGGTGCTTGGGTCAATTTTTCCTTAAGCGTTTGGAACGCCTTTTCTTGATTTTCTCCCCAAATAAACTTTTCGTCTTTACAGGTTAGTTTGGTCAACGGCATAGCAATTTTGGAGAAATCTTGTATGAATCTCCTATAATAACCCGCAAGCCCCAAAAAGCTTCTAATTTCTGAAGGATTTTTTGGTGGATTCCATCTTGCCAGAGCTTCTATCTTTGACGAATCTACTAACATCCCATTTGCACTAATGACGTGCCCCAGGAATTGCACCTCTCGTAACCAGAAGGCACATTTTGAAAACTTTGCATACAATTTCTCTTTTCTGAGCGTCTCCAATATTTCACTTAGATGACCAGCGTGTTCTGCCCCATCCTTTGAATATACCAAAATGTCATCAATGAATACTATTACCGACTTATCCAGCATCGGCTTGCAAACCCGGTTCATGAGATCCATGAAAGCCGCGGGCGCATTTGTCAATCCGAAGGACATTACGAGGAACTCGTAATGCCCGTACCATGTGCGGAATGCCGTTTTCGGTATATCCTCCTCTTTGACTTTTAATTGATGATACCCCGATCTAAGGTCAATCTTGGAGAACCAACTTGCGCCTTGCAATTGGTCAAATAGGTCATCAATTCTTGGAAGCGGATACCGATTTTTCACCGTGAGTTTGTTCAACTCCCGGTAGTCGATGCACATGCACATGCTCCCATCCTTCTTCTTCACAAGCAGCACCGGTGCGCCCCATGGAGACACACTTGGCCGAATAAACCCCTTGTCAAGCAGATCTTGAATTTGGGACATCAACTCTTGCAATTCTGATGGCGCGAGTCGATACGGCGCCTTGGCCACAGGTTTCGCGCCCGGAATCAATTCAATTCCGAACTCTACCTCCCGTTCTGGCGGTAGTCCCGGTAAATCTTCCGGAAATACATCGGCGTAATCACGTACCACCGGTACATCTTCCATCTTTGGCATTTCTTTATCAGGTTCGTTAGCATATATCATGAATGCTCTGCACCCTCGCCTCATGAGTTTGTGAGCCTTTAGCATTGTACACATAACGGGATTACCCCCTTTTTCACCATAAATGGTAACGTGTTTTCCACTTGGAGATGTCAATTTTATCTCCTTGCGGAAACACATCACTTTCGCGTGGTGTCGGGATAACCAATCCATCCTGACAACCACTTGAAATTCTCCCATCGACATCGGGATTAAATCTATTGAATATTCTTCGCCATCAATATCTATTTTACAATTTTGGCATACATCACACACAAAGAAACTTTTGTTGTCACCTATCTCTACCTCTAATGGCATAGGTAACTTTGTTAGTATAAAGGAAGGATGTCGAATAAACCCATGCGAAATAAAGGATTTATTCGCACCCGTATCAAATAACACATGTGCAGGAATTGAGTTTGTAGCAAATATACCTGAAACCACATCGGGTTCCCTCTTTGCCTCTTCTGCTGTTAATTGGAAAAATCTAGCTTTTGCTCTTGGTATCTCAGTAGGTGTATCATTGCCTTCTTTCTTTCCAGTCAACTCCGGGCACTCAGACTTCTTGTGACCCGGCTGATAACATTTATAGCATACCGACACTTTCCCCGGGCACAACGCAGCCGTGTGCCCTGTTTTCCCACAGATAGGACACGGTTTGTCCTTAAACCGGCACTCACCCTTGTGCCCTTTCCCGCATACCCTGCAGTTTGGTGACCCGCTTTTTCCTTCTTGTTTCTTCGATGATTCGGTCGTGCGCGCCTTTTTCGTCGGGCTTGGATTAACTACCTGCGCCCTTCTTTCGCCTCTTTCAATCTGTTTCTTCAACTCTATCTCCCGTTCCCGAGCAACGTTTATGATCTCGGTGAGGGTCTCATACTTTGAAGGAGTCATAAACTCCCTATACTCGGCGCTCAACATATTATAGTAATAATATATTTTCCGCTCTTCGTTTGTTATCAGTTCATCACAAAACTTCATTTTATCCATGAATGTTCCCGTGATTTTATCGATAGATTCACCCTTGTGTCGAAGCTGCATGAATTCTTCTTTGATCTTGTTAATGACTGCTTTGGGACTGTGATGTTTAAGAAACGGCGTCATAAACTCGTCCCATGTCATAGCCTTTGCCGCTTCACTTCCAATCTCTTTCTTCTTGTTATCCCACCAGTCTTTCGCCTGGCCCCTTAACTGACCCGTGCCATAGGCTACGTAGTCATCCGTATCACAATGGGTCCTTTCGAATACTCCCTTCATATCGCTTAGCCACCGTTGACATATTATCGGGTCAACCTCCCCATTGTAAATTGGCGGTTTGCACGCCATGAACTCTTTATATGAACAAGGCTTTCGTCCTCCCAACTTTTCCTTTGCTAAATTGGTATTATCCTCCAATTTCTTGATTCTTTCATCCACCACTAATAATACCGTGTTTTGGATTTTATCGATGAAACCCGACACACTGTTTTCGATTGCCTTTCCTACCTCCTCAGCAATCACTTCTCTCATTTGCTCGGTAACTCTCGGCACCGCATCATCGCTACCTTTATCCGTCATCTTTAAACTGAAATGTTTACATCGAGCGTTAAACATTTCATCTATAGTATATGGTTTATTTACTTCGGTTTATTCAAGTTCATAACTTGTTTTCACCGCTCTTATTTGATGCACTTTCCGGGTTTGAGTGTGCTAACACGCTCCTCCCATGCATGTCTATTCATCATTCTCTTTTTATACTTAGCAACTCTACTTAGAACAATTAACCCTTACCGGATGCTTGATCAAGCTTGAACCGAACACACTTTGTTAACAACCTTGAGCTCTGACTATCAACTTGTAACACTCGTCTTAAATCTTTGATATTTTAAATATAAAATAAGGGCTTTTTTTTTTTTAAAACAAAACGCATAATTAGCAAAACTTAGTTAAGTTACACATAGTTTAGTAGATCAACATAAGCAACCATCTAGTTTAAGTGATCACAACTAGAAGAGTTTACAAAACATCATTGTCTAGACAAGTTTAGTTTAGTGCGGAAGCTTCAAATATGGTGTTCGGTTCTTGATTTCACGCTTGATCGGCATCCAAAACTAACGAGCGTCACCTGAGGTTAAAACCACACAAAAATTTAGTTTTTGACTATGTTAACCGAGCCTAGACAAGCTTTAATAACATAAACGTAACAAACATCGAAAAATCTCGGATTTTAGTCCGTCGCGCCACGTGCCGGACTCGGTTCCATCTTTCGCGTGCCGCGGGAGGCCCCGCGTGTCGTGCCAGTGTCTTATGCTCCCCTCGCGTGGCGCGGGGGAGTGCAGTTTCCAGCAGGTCCAGTTTCTGGACCTGCATTTTACCCAGCTCCAGAAAATTTAAATTTTCTAACTTTAAATGATCATAACTTTGTACTCGGTTATCCGTTTTAGTCGATTCTTTTTCCTATGAGTCCGTAATAAAATTACGGATCTAACCATGTAAATTTCACGTCATGAAAATCAAGTTACCAGCGATTTGTTCGCGATTCCCTTATTTCGATTATCCGACCCACTAGCTATAATTGCATAATGCCACGTTTCAGTTTATTAATGCTTTTAGACATAGTTACCCAATTCCCGGGCTTATAACCTTGGCATAGTTACGCCATTCATGGCTTTGTGTTCCATTAGAGCTACAACTAGTTTTCTCGGAATTCAAGCATTCCGTTTCAAGCGACATTTTCAACTTACTTCTATTGTTTGATCCGACATCCCAGATTTACAAACTTGAAATATCATAGCCAAATTCATTGGCGTAGTGAAATCCAACGCTTAACAAAACACGAGACTTTCAAGTTTCTACTCATATGATCTTTTCGAGATATCAATTCGACTCGTTTGACTATCTAGTGAAAGCCATCACTTTATTAATAAGCCAAACCCATTTCCAACCATTATTTCGACCCGTTTGATTGTCGAGTGAACTTCGCCACTTTAAAGACACATCAAACGCATCTATTACGCTACAATTCCATTTATACATTTAACCCAAACATGTATGCATAATTTAACGAGACTAAAGTCACGTACCTTTAAAGCACACCCTTCAAACGTGTATCCCCTCCGGCTTGTCCGCTTGACGACCCGGATTCTTTGCCTAAAGAGTTCAATTCACAATCATTTTAGAACTCTTTTCATAGTCATTAACGCATAATTTTCTATATAAATCAAATCTACGTTTTCATCCGATTTTTAACCTTTTAACCCTCACTTAGTCATTTTAACGAACACCTAGTGGGTCTAATCTTTACATAGCTAGAATCAAGTTCATGATTTGTTATATTTACCAATTTCAATCACATTTTCGATTTCTCCTTACCAAACATGCATGCAATCATTCAATTCATCATAGAGATGTCAAGCAACACAAATTTTGACAATCATAATGCTTGAGTTCATCTACTTAGTAAACCCGTTTAACTTATAAGTGGGTTTTTTTTTTTACAAATTTCATAGTTCTAAGTAAGATTGCTACAAATTATCACTAGGATTCAGCCTTATACTTGTTTTCATTACAAGTTCCATCTATACATCATATAATCAAGCAAATTTCAACTTTTCATGATTTGTCTAGAACTTGAGATGAATCAAAATACCAAAATTTACATACCTTATGATCCCTACAACAAGGCGATCACTAATTTATATTCAGATTTCCATTTGAACTTGATTTGAGCCATCAATTTATGGTTTATGTGAAAGTTAGGGTTTGGAGGAGAACCCCCTTGTCGCCCCTGCTGTTTGATCGACCAGACACACCATTTGTGTGTGTTTGGTGGGTTTTAATTTGTTTTTATTTAATTAAGTTTCAAATTTAACAACATAAGCCCCTCAACTTTGGTTTGGTTTATAACTTGGGCATTTTTAGTTCTTTCATGTGTTACTACGAGACTCATAGCTAACTGAGTTATTTATTTCCTAGTTAGCTTGTTCTCGTTTATTCTGTACTTTATATTTTTTTTATTATAAAATTTATAAATTTCGGGGTGTTACAGGATGGCTATCCGATCGGGTGGCAATCCGTACATACCGAACATGTTGAAAATCGTTTAAGTACCAAGGTCCCAACGTCACACGATCGGACAGTCACTCGATCGGATGGCAATCCGATCGGGTGGTAATCCGTTTCAACGTTTAGATTCTTGAATAATTTGAAAATAGTTTAAGTGTGGGACCCAGGTGCAAGCCGATCGGGTGGCTGTCCGATCGGGTGGCAATCCGATCGGATGGCTGTCCGATCGGACGACATTCCGTCCCAGACGACCTGATCGTCTTTACACTTGGTTGTTTCGCTAGTTTGCGTTTTCTTGAGACTGAACAATAACGTGTCAAACAACAGAAACCTTGTCAAGACTTAGTGACCCGATCGGATAGGAACCACCCTAGTCTGACCAGTTACTGTTCGAGACAGTGTTTCATGTTTAACCTGAAATCAGTAATCTGTTGGATAGAATTCAGATCTGGAACTAACACACCACTACGAATGAGTAGGAGGTCAGAGCAAGGTCCGAATCTATCGGTTTTGAGTGCATTGAGTGTAAAAGAGTTGAAAGAAAGTTAGAAAACCATCTTCCAATCCTTTTCACCATGAATATGTTCAGATCTATGAAAGATCTTTGTTTATTCATGTGGAAATCGTTCAGATCTAAGTTGTTCTTGGTGGATTGAAGCCAAAACATGAAGTTCATAAGAATACCACGATGACATCATCCTAGAACACCTCAAATCCACTGATTTCACGGTTAAAAGTTACGATTCAAAAGATAGAAAGGTGTAGGAGTGCGTGTAGATCAAGAAAGTACAAGATTTAGGTTGAAAACTTACAAGAATCGAAAGAAATCGAGAGAAATGAAGGCTGAAGTGAGCTGGTCGAGTGAGAGCTGTCAACATCAAGTGATGTGACATATGAGGGTATTTATAGGGTTTCCATAAAAGGAAAGTGAGGGAAAGTAGCTGGTCGATCGGGTGGCAGTCCAATCGGGTGGCAACCCGATCGGATGGCAAACCGATCGGATGGCCACCCTATCGGTTGGCCACCCTATCGGTTGGCCACTTGACCCGAGTGTTTGGCGCGATGAGTTTTGCTGTTTCGATTCGAGTGTGGGGCTTTGCGATGTGATTCGAGCAAGCGATGCGATAGTATTACCCATCAAATTACTTTTAATCCCAACTACTATATCTAACATACAATCACTATAATTACTGCGTTTAGCGTTTCGATTCGATTGCGATGAGATAGATTTGCGATTGTGATTAACACCTCAACATAAACATAACATGCACAGGTAACACATAAATAGCACACACACGTAAAACAATATCCAGCACACATAATTCGTGTTGCGAATGCGATAGCGATAAACGATAAATCGATTAAACATGCGATTAATAGCGATTAATCCTCGATTATTAACAAGTACTCCACATAATACAACTAACGCGATGGCATAAACAGACTATCTACGAGTCAAAGAAGTCAAAACAGGAGTTGAGCAAGGAGTGACAGATCGCAATTAGCAATCTTGTCTTCCTTAGACTTCAATATTGACTTTGACTTTCGAACACGGGGTGTTACAACACACCTGATGCATTGGACGAGTATTTAAGGATGTCCGAAAGAACCGCACGTTTATGTTTGCACAGGTTTTGCGAATGGGTCATCAAATTATATAGCAAGAGATACCTGCGGAAACCAAACGCAAACGACGTTCAAAAATTATATCAAGCACACGAACAAAGATATGGTTTTCCAGGAATGCTCGGGAGCATTGATTGCATGCACTGGTCGTGGCAGAACTGCCCTACTGCCTGGCAAGGTCAGTATACTCGGGGATACCATGGTCATCCCACTATTATTCTAGAGGTTGTTGCTTCACAAGATCTCTGGATATGGCATGCTTTTTTTGGTCTACCTGGTTCGCTTAATGACCTTAACATCATATACCAGTCACATATATTTGACGATGTAGTGGCGGGATCAGGTCCAGACACAAGTTTTACGGTTTCGGGGGTGGAATACAGGCGGGGTTACTACGTTGCAAATGGAATATACCCAACGTACTCGACACGCGTTAAAACTATTCCGCACCCGACAGATGATAAAAGAAAAAAATTTGCGAAGTATCAAGAGGGTGCGAGAAAAGATATTGAACGGTGTTTTGGGGTTCTACAAAAAAAATGCCATATCATTGAACATCCAGCACGTTCGGCTACACCAAAGAGGTTACGACACATTATGTACGCTTGTATCATCCTTCATAACATGGTCATTGAAGACGAAGGTAGAGCGATATGCGAGTACGACGAAAACGCGTCTAACGGGAATTCTTTTCCAGTTTGTTTGGAAGAACAAGATTTGAACATGTTCTCTCTACGTAACGAATACACACATCATAACCTACAAGCGAACTTGGTGGAGTACATTTGGAACAACGCTCAAAACGAACCAGACGACCCCATGCAGGATGAAGACTAGTAGGTTTTTTAATATTTTTTAATGCTTAGGATATTTTAAGGTTTTTTTTTAAGTTTATGTTTTTTAAGTTATTAGGATTTTTTTAAAGTTTATGTAATGTTGTTTAATATTAATTAAAATTTTCTTATTTTATTTGCTAAATGTTAAAAAAATAGGATGTAAAAAAAAAACAACTAAAATGGTGAGGTATGATCATCCTCCCATTTCCATTGTTTTTGTGGGATGAATCATACTGAAGAGGACTATGATGTGACACCTAGGTGGCTAGGTGGCGGATCATCCTCCAAAGGATGATAGTCACCATGCCATGTAGCCCTATAACTTTTAGTAACAACAAATTATCATTATTTATGTGATCTGATCCAACAAAAGTTTAGACGTGTATCAAGACAAACCCGACACGTATTAAAATTATAGATCCGTAATATTGATGCATCACATGATGTATGTAGCGTCTTTCGAGTTCACGTTGACCAAAAACGAATCTAGAAAGACAAAGCATGTTCTTCATTCAATAACATATGTTTCTAGCGTTTACTAAGACTTTTCTTCCATCTTCTCCTCCTTCATATCCACATTCACATTCAAAACATTTCAAACCCAAAAACCAAACCAAACCCAACCCTCTTCAATGGCTAAACACAACAACAACAACATCATCATGTTCCCTTTCATGGCACAAGGCCATCTCATTCCATTCCTATCCTTATCCCTTCAACTCGAACAAAAGGGCTACCAAATCACCTTCATCAACACCCCTCTCAACATCGCCAATCTCCGCCGCACCCTTCCCCCCTCCTCGACCATTCGCTTCGTCGAAATCCCATTCAACCCCACCGATCACAACCTCCCTCCAAATTGCGAAAACACGGATACCCTCCCTCCAAACCGAATATACGACCTCCTCGTCGCCTCCACCGCCCTCCAACCCGCCTTCCAAAACATCCTCAACGACCTCGTTGCGGCCGAAACGCCGCCGTTTTGTGTAGTGGCTGACTTTTTTTTCGGCTGGTCGGCGGCTGTGTCCCATAAGTTTGGAATTTGCCATGTTATATTTAGTGGATCTAGTGGGTTTGGATTAGCGTGTTACTTTTCTTCTTGGATTAATTTGCCTCATAAAAATAGTGAAAATGGTGAGTTTATGTTACCGGATTTTAAAGAGGCTGGAAAGCTGCAGGTGACACAGTTGACTCCGAGTCTTGTAGCAGCCACCGGTGTTGACCCGTGGTCAAAGTTTCAAAAAAAGAATCTCCCTGAATGGGCCGAGGCTGATGGGTTTTTGTTTAATACTATTGAAAAGTTGGATGAAGTTGGTTTGTCCTACTTTAGAAGAAAATTCGGCCGGCCGGTTTGGGCCGTCGGCCCGATTAACTTACCTGTGTCTGGTGGATCTCCTACACGAAAAAACGGTATGTTTTAAATAGGGGTGTGGAAAGTTCTGTTTGGGTTGGTTTAAACCCGAAAAAAAAAGTGTAAATTACTTTTTGATTTCCTATATTTTATTGGTTTTAACCACTTAAGTTTAAAATAAAAAAAATTTAACGCTCTGAGTTCCTAACCGTTTATTTTATAACGTTTTGAGTCCCTGTGTTTTAACCATTTGGGTACAAAATCAAAAGTACAAGTGTTTAAAATTGGACTCAAAACGTTATAAAATGAGCGGTTAGTGACTCAGGATGTTAAACTTTTTGATTTTGTATTCAAATGATTAAACTCACTAAAACATAGGGCCTCAAAAAGTAATTAACTCAAAAAAAAAAAATGATGGGTTATGATTAGAGGTGCACAAAATAACCGGTTAATTAACCGTAACCGGTTATTAACCGAAACCGTAACCGGTTAATAAACGATTTAGGAATAACCGGTTCAATAGGTTATTTAACCGTAGGTTAGTAACCGGTTATAAGTGTTTAGTATAATAACCGGTTTTTTTAAACCGGTTTTTTAACCGATAGACTGGTTAACCGAAAAAATAACCGAAAAATTCAAAAAAAAAAGGCAAAAAAACCGGTTAATAACCGAAAATAACCGGTTAATTAACCGAACCGGTTAAAGTAATTAACCGTACCGGTTAAAAAAATAACCGGTTAAAGTAATAACCGGTTAAAGCATTAACCGGTTAAAGTCAAAAAGTCAAATTAACCGGTATAACTGGTTAACCGAACCGGTTATTAAAATTAACCGGTTTGTGCACCTCTAGTTATGATCGGTTTCGGTTTTTTCGTTTTTTCCATTTAAACTTAGAATTTTTGGGAAATAAATAATTTAAAAAGTTGGGCCTAAAGTTTTTCACTTTTATTTATTACTTAATAAATAATTTATTATTAAATTTTTGGTCTAATTCTTTTGCTACACAATTTTTTCGTTTCTTATAAATCAAATAACATTAAAAAATAAAAACTATAATCCACAAATTTGACAACAAATATTAAATATTAACAGTCAACAACAAATATTTTTCCAGGTTAAGTTTTCAGAAAGGAGTTAAATTGTCAAAATCGTCCATGAGGTTTGAGGTTTGGCCACTTTTACCGCTTTAATTCAAAACAAGAATTTTTCGTAACTGGCTCTCAACGTTTAATTTTTGTTGCTATTTCCATCCAAATTACTAACTCAGTTAAAATGTATCGTTAACTCTCATAGACGATTTTAGCAATTCTCAAACCTTAGAGACGATTTGACAATTTACCCATTTTTCTTTTGTTGTTTTTAATTTTTTAGTTTTTTTTTTTTTTTTTTTTTTTTTTTATCGAAATTGCATCATTTTTTTATTCGTAGCAAATACAAAACCAAACTCCGGATAAGTTTTTAGAAAATACATAACAAAACCATAAAGTTTGGTTTTTAAAAAATACAAAACGCACCATCAGTTTTTGGTACACTTCAGTCATTTGGTTTAGGGATGAGCATTTGGTACTGGGTACCGGTACCGTACTGGTCCCGTACTAGTACCGAATTTTTCGGTACCGGTACCAACTTTTTGGCATTTTCGGTATTGGTACCGGTTCGGTACGGTACCAGTAAAATACCGAATTTTACCTTCCAATACCGCTATCGTACCGTACCGAACATTTTAGTATCGGTACCGGTACCCAGTTTTGGCGAATTTCGGTATCAGTATTTTCGGTACCGGTACGGTACCGGCACCACGCTCATCCCTAATTTGGTTCACTTATGTCGTTTAATATGACTGATGTTCGGTTATTTTTATCACCTTTACAGAAAAATGGCTTCAGTTTTTGAACTCAAAACCAGCCTCTTCTGTTCTATACATCTCATTCGGATCACAAAACACCATCACCGCATCTCAAATGATGCAATTAGCAAAAGCATTAGACAAAAGCAACAAAAGCTTTATCTGGGTAGTCCGGCCACCCCTCGGGTTTGACATCAACGCTGAGTTCAAACCCGAGGACTGGCTACCAGAAAACTTCATGACGAAAATAGAAGACGAAAATCGCGGCCTCATCGTAGAAAAATGGGCACCACAAATAGATATATTATCACACGAATCCGTAGGGGGGTTTATGACACACTGTGGATGGAACTCGGTGTTGGAGTCGCTCAGCTGTGGCGTGCCAATGCTCGGGTGGCCGATGGCGGCCGAGCAGTTTTATAACGCGAAAATGATGGTCGAAATAGTCGAGGTGTGTGTGGAAGTGGCTAGAGGGACTAGTTTTGATGTGTGGAGTGAAGATTTGAGGGGGAAGATTGAGGAGGTGATGAGTGAAGATGGAAAAGGGAAGGAGATGAGGAAGAAAGCGTTTGAAATAAAGATGATGATTGAAGAAGCAATGAGAGATGAAGAAGGTTTTAAAGGTTCTTCTGTGGAAGCTATGGAAGAGTTTCTTCAAGCTCCATTGTTGATGAAGATGAAGAAGAATAATGTAACACGTACTTGAGTTTTGAAGTTGTTTTGTTTGGATTTTAACTAGTATTAAGCACCCCGCGTTGCGACGGGTTGTAAAACCGTGCCAAAAAGCATCAATGCCACACTACCGCGGGCGACCACAACTGAAGCTGCGACATGCTAATATGAAATAATTAGACCAAAACGCAAAACATAGTATGTCGTTGCGACGTGCATAATTTTATGCACATCTTGATATAAATTTTACTTAAAATCGAGTTGCGAATAGTATTTTACAAGTGATGTTGTTCACTATTTTAATAATGTATAGTTATGGCATAGTTATTTTATCAAAGTTTCTCTAAAACTATAAAAAAGTCAAATATAATTGATTTTTTTTATTCTTTGTCGTGACGAACCGAAACTAAAACCATACGAACAACATGATACTTGTATTCGTTTTATGCTTTTCTCTATGTTCCTACCAGTGTCGTGACGAACCAATCCGATTCCGACCGAATACCATCGGTACTGGTAAATCCATTGCCGGTCACTACTATTGATAACTGGTATAAATTTAGTCGAAAACAAAGTTGTATTTGCACATGTATTCCTTTTTATCTCTTTCGAATGCTATATCGAGTGCACATGTCGTACCGGTATCGTAATGAATCAAATCAATACCCAACGGAAATCTACCGCAAAGCGCGAGGAAATCCACTAGTTTATTTATATTAAAAAATAAAATAAAATATTTTTATTGCGTATAACTATCATCTTTCTACGTTTTATAAATTATATTCGTATGCTTATGTTTCTTTGTTCATTTTGTAAACAACCACTATCTTCTTGCAATGTAATTATATTCATTATACTTGATTTAAAAAAAATGTTGCGTCACAAAATCTATTATTGTACATAGGTTAATTCCTTTATACTTGTAAGAATTATAGAAAATATAATATCTCGAAGGATTGGATGGTGGTAGGAGTTGACTTGGGCTGAGGACTGGATCAACAATCGGTAATAATTGGGTCAAACAAGTCGGCCATTTTGAGGACCCGTGTTGTATCACCAAATATTAGACTTGGTGTCAAAATTTGAAAAGCGACATCATCGACTAAAAATGGGTGCTCGGAAAAGCTAAAACTAAAAATACGTTAGCACTTTTCACCCACTTTTTTCTAGATTTCCCCAGATTGTATGAAAGAATTTCCTAAAACTAAACTATTTTAATTTAATTTAAACTTTAAAACATTTTAGATATTTAAATGTTTTAAATATATATAAAATAAAAATACATAATGAAAAAAAATTAAATAAATAAGAAAGATTACAAAAGAAACGTACAAACTTTTATAAAAAAAAGTATAATAAACCTAGTCGTTGATTTGTAAACTTTCGAGGTAGAGTTGGTGTGGATGTTCCAAATGCTTGATAAGATCTGCTTTAAGGCTTCGGTGTATAGCTCGTGATTGTTACAATGAAAGAATATTGTCTTCAACTATTCCTTCGTTTAACGAATCCTCTATGTGTTCGGAAAAATATCGCCACACCTATATGTTTCAAAATCATGTTATGTAAAATAATACATGCGTAGATGATTTTCTAATCTTCCGGGGATACAATGGCCTTGCAGGTTGTGCGAGAATGTGGCACTTGCCTTTTAAGACCCTGAAGGTTGTTTCAACGTCCGTTCTTGCCACTTTGTGTGCTTTCTTATACCGACAACGTTTTGCATTGTTTTCAGAAGGATGCGGCAATGTCTTCACCAAATTTGCTTAGGTAGGGTATATTCCATCCACAAAAAAATAACCCAATCTATATTGGACTCCATTTACCACGAATGGACAGTGGGGGACCGATCCATCCAACTAATTAATGAACAAATGCGATCGGTCGAGGGTGTTAATGTCGTTGTTTGATCCAGGGGTCAAAAAAGGTATACCAAACCCACAAATCTAGTGACGCCACTGCTTCAAGCATAATCATCGGTCCGTTATGATCACCCCTTGTGAATTGACCTCGCTATTCTCATGAACAATTCCTCCAAGGCCATGCATACATTATACGCTCCCCAACATTCCTAAAAAGCCATGATGTCTCTCATTTGCCGCATACAAACGTTGAATGTCGTGGTAAGTCGGCCTATGAAGAAATTCTTTACCATACAAACTAATAACACCATCACAAAAATGTTGCAAGCTTTCATGTGATGTTCTCTCGGGTATATGAAAATAATCATCAAGCGAGTCAGGAGAATTACCATAGGCTAGTTGTTGTATATCTAACGTGTACTTTAGTAACGACGTAAAAGTATAATGACCTCTAGCATCATATGTGGTTATGTCATTTGAAAGTATGTAAAATTTCGCTCAAACCCACCTACGATTTGCGAAAACAATTCTTTATCCATTCTAAACTATCTTCGAAACAATTCGGGTGTGTAGGTTGATCATTGTTGAAATAGTCATTAATTAGTCATGCATATGGGATGCTTCACTGCCGTCTCTATGAACATACGTAGTTGAAAATAAAACATTTAGTTAATATTTCTACAAGTTAATATAAACAAGTTATTAAAAATAATATTTGTAAAATAATAAGAACATACTATTATATATATATATATGGAACCCATTAAGTCTAACTGTTTTTTGAGTTAATCTTGACCATTCAAACTCTTTAACTTTTAATCCTGATCGTTTAAACTCACATTTCTCTTCTAGAAGGAGCAGTTTGCAGAGGTTATACAATGCAGTTGTTTACGGTTCTGGTCATACCAAATTGTGGGTGGACAACTGCTTCTACACCCCACGTCCCTCCCCTTAATTTCGCAAAAAAAAAAACTGCACCGCCCCTGTTATAAACTCCCCACCATCACCACCGCTCTCCCTAATTGCCATCCACTTCCCCGTCGTCATCATCAACGCCGAGTCCGAGTCGGTGGCAAGAGTTGCTTTGGTTCACCACAGGTTGATGGAAGACAAACCTATTTGTTTTATCATTTTCCTAATGCAATTGCTACTATAAGAAGATGAAATCGAGATGGAAGACAAACCTAAAGAGGAACAGGTAACCGAGATGGATTGAAATCAGCCGGAGACAACAGGTAAGAGGGTCCTGTTTATATTCTCCGACCTCTCTCTCTGTTCTTCTGACTAAAATTTTAAATTATTTATTTTACTGAAATTGGATTCATGTGTTTTGTTGAATGAGTCCTATTCAGTGGGAAGAAAATTGAAATATATGAAACAAAAAACGACAATGAAGAACCAACAAGCTTCAAGAAACATTATATCTAAAAGATCCACACTTTTCTTGTGTATCTGTAGTTTTGTGCTGGATTACTCTTCACCAAAAGGTACATACACGGTCTTAGTACTTTATATTACAAGTTTGCTTTTTTTGTTTTTAAATATTAAAGAGATGCATGCCAACTGTTTGATTTTATTCCTCTGAGAAAAAAATGCAGGGAAATTGGATTTGCTAGAGTTACAATTGTGATTTATGCTTAATGGGCTTTCTTTATACAACTCTTTTTGGATGCATTTCAGTCAAGAATTCCATTCCTTGTAACAAATTTGCTGATCAAATTTATGATGTCTGGTACGCAGGTACCGCAGTTTGTTGGTGAAGATATATTTCCATGATTGGTTTCTAAAATTTTATCATCAATCCATCATATCATATGTAATTTGTTCCAAAACAAAATGCATAATAAACCCCTTTTACCAAGATTTATAAATAAATGGGTTGCTTGGATATTGGTATCCTCAAAGTCAAAAGTATTTTACTGGTGCACTTCACTTTCTTTACAAACAAACCATTATCCTTACAAAATTGCATTAAGAACATTCTTTTTATCAATGTGCTTGACTTACTCTGGGGCTCAAATTCTAAGAGAAAAAATATGCAACTCCTGTTCATGTATAAGGTTCATATTGGTGTCTTTATGAAAGTGTCATATCACTAATATTCGTTAGCATGTATATTCTTTATTTGTTTGTTATAGTGGCTGAATGTGTATCTTTATTAGTTGATTTCACGGATGGTGAAGTGTTAATAGTTATTTGTGTTTGGTGAAAGGAATAGATTTGGTTGGCAAGCTGAAGAAAGACTTGAAGGTTGCAATGAGGAAAGTAAGTTTTTGATCATTTTCATGTTTTGATACAAAACACGTTTGGAGAAAATATATTTTTGTTTGTTTGTGTAGAGATGGAATAAATGAAGGAAAAGTTTGCTAAGCTTCTTTTAGGATAAGATATGGATTTCTCTAAATTCTCACAACTCAAGAGGGTTGTCCGAGTCATGCAGTAGTAATCTTGAATGAAAAAAGCTAATCTTGAATGAAAAAAGCTAACTGGCTGTCTAATCTGCAATAATCTTGATTAAAAAGTCTAAAACAGTTTGTAAAAATAGTCTTTTTGATTAATTGATAGCAATCTTGATTAAAGTGCTATAACTAATCATCAAAATCAATTGTTTTTTGCAGCCTGGTCCGGATTCGGTTGGGATCTTTACGATTTCACAGAGTTGTAGTGGAGTGGCTGCTAGAGCCTGCGGCCTTGTAAGTTTGGAGCCGACAAAGGTAATAATATAATGTCTTAGTTTTAACAAGGATAAAAAATCCGTTCGACATTGTTTTTGTTTACTATATTTGATTTCCATGATTTTAGATTTTAAGTTATTGTGATAATTGAAAATTACTAAATTATGTTCGCAGGTCTTGAAATGTGAGTATCTTCTTCGCAGTGAAATTATTTCTCTGGCTCAGGTAATGAATTGTTGCTGTTAAAAACCATATTTAGACAAGTATGATTAGAGACTAATATCTTGGCTGAAAAGTTGCTATGTTGAGTTGAATGATCACTGCAGCAAGATTTGCCAGCAAATCCAAGTTCTCATCATGGGTAACTTTGTATAATCTCTCTTTTCCTTCTGCTTGATAGGCTTAAGTTCTGCTTAACTGTTAAAACTACATATATAATTCAGAAGAGGCCTGGTTTGACTCTTACATGCCCATGCCATTTAGCCTTTTTTACTTATTTGTTCATTCATGTTTTTAGAAGTTAGTTTTTTTCTTATAGCTGGTTGCTTCAATGAATTGGCCCCAAGTTACCAAATACAAAATTTTGGTATCTGCACAACCACATAGGAAGGAAGGAGATTATTTAAGACCTGTTCACCAAAAGGGGTGAAACTCATGTAGACTTGATTAGGTAAGGTTTAATTGATTTCGTTAAGAGAGTTGGTTGGACCTCAGTTGGGTTTGATATTTTTTAGGAGGTCACCTGGACATAAACCTCAGCGAATTATTTGTTATAGGTTTGGCAACTTATTTCTTTTTTTAATAACCCTTTAACTTATTAGTTAATGATTGATATTTCTATTTAATTTACAGAGACGGAATAACTGAGGGACAATTCAATGAGGTTTTACTAAATGAGATGGACAGCGTTCGTAAGGTATGAGATTTAATTTTTTTTTCACTTGGATTAATGTCATGCTTGATGTTAAATTTTATTAGGGGGGACGGGGCGCTCCATGGTGGCACGGTGACCACGCATGGATCCCCGTGGAACACCGCCGCCGCTCAACCCTATCACGCGTGGAACTGAAAACGCGTGGCCACTATGACGCGTGAAAAGTTGGAGAGAATGTGAGGGAAATTGTTGGGTTGTGAGGAAAATTGTTGGGTGTGGTGAGTGATGGACATTTCCACTAAAATCCACCACTAATGATGGAATAAGGCTCGATGACGTGGCGGAACTTGATTGAATGTTGTGAGTGATGAGTGAGTGGTGAGTGATGGGCGCCCCTACCCCCCTTATGTCAACCGAGTAAAGTTAGTTGACTTTTCGTTGAATGTAACTCTAGGTATTGGGCTCCATCTTATGGTATAAACAGTGAACTATAAATCTAATTTTTCTTACAGGTTTCATGAAATTAATGAATCATCGATTGTGTTACATGAGCTATTTATACTTTTAGCTCTCAGTACCAATTCCACCGATCTACCAACCCCTGCTTCTCGATGGGCGTCAATGTAGATTTCGGCAAACCGGTGGCTATATCCGTTCCTATCCCAACTAATAAGATCGTAATGTAAGTACCTACTTTTCCAAGCATGTTTTACTTGCTGTCAAAAGGGAGTAAAGGCTACTTTATCAAGTAGAATCACTAAGGTTTACTTATATTATTGTCATTGGTAACAGTAACTATATATACAACTTTTGTCTCATTGTTATACTTCATGATATGTTGGAGTGGGTCAAAATTATGAAACAGGGGTTAAAGTGCACAGGTCCGGAGTTTAAAGGGATCGAGTTCGATTGATTCACTCGACATAGGGACAGCTACACAGGTTTTGTGCTTTTATTATAAGTTTTATAATGTAACATGCCATATAAAGGTTTCAGTGAAATATTATCTTGACAAAATAGTAACATGACATATGGTGATTGTAGTTGGACATAGTTGCACCATTTGAGGAGGATCAAGAGATGCGCTGAACGCAATAAGTGAAACCAATGATAAATATGATTGCACTGCGAGCTTAGGTGCAGCCAAAGGGAAGTTTGGGACCATTTGGTTTCACGGTTTTAGTTGATGGCATCCTTTCGGAGTTAACTCCAATTTATCTCTACATTGCAAAAAAGGCCAATGGACCATTTGGTTTCACGGTTTTAGTTGATGGCATCCTTTCGGAGTTAACTCCGTTACCAACTTCTTCAGGTTAAGCTCCCTTATCAATTAATATATTTACACATCTTCAACATTAATTTGTCGTAAATCCTAAAATTTGATGGTCACTATTTTGGAAACTAACCATGGTTTTTTTGTTGCAGATTCAAACTGTAAATCTTCTCATATTACTCTTGAAACACTGAAAAGTTGATTGCACATCAAAAGTTAAAGGTCAAAAACTAATTGACACAATTAATTGTAATAAAAATCAGTTTTAATCCGTATTGGAGATATTTAAATGTTTCATCGTGATATTTAAATGTTTCATCGTGGGGTAATGTGTTTTGAGAATGAGTTTTAGTGGTTTGAAACGAAGAAAAAGAAAAGTTAGATGGTTGTAATTTTTCCAAATAGGAGATGGAAAAGAGGAAAAGGAGAAGCAAACCGAAACAATTAATATACATTATCTTTGTTTGTTACGTTAGCGTAACCCGTCCAACGGACGGGTATTAAACTAGTTAATACCTTGACAAAGACACGGTGTCTTGAGTTTGGTTTATAAATGCGACTAAGGTACTCATAAATATAAAACCTTGATTCTATAACTCTTCATCATCCTCGTTGGAGCTTGATGAATCATATAAATATGGTGTACGTTTGGAATTTCGAATAGATCTATTCTAGTTGGGAGAAGAGTATAAATTTTCATGTGTGAAGATTGTAGGATTTGAGAAGTGGGTGAAGAGTATAATTTTTTTTAAAGAAGTGGAGATTGTAGGATGGAGAGAAACTATTTTTGAAAGAAATGGAGTAAAAGTTTGAATTTTTAGGTTATTATTTTATTACGGTCAGACCCATCAACAACAACTATCGGAAACCGGTGGGAGGTCCCCGGTTTCTGGGAAAAAAGCACCTTTCCGGGGGTTGGTGGCCAGGTGTGTTCTACATTCCCCCGTCTCCCACTCCGTCCAGTCTTAGAGTGACTATCTTGGTCAGTGTAGTATTAAATTTTGTTAACATCCCACCTCATCAAATGTTTAATGTTTTTTATTTGACTCTTCCAGGGTGGACGAGGTGTAGTTGGGTATGTGAAATCGGGTAGCACTCACCAGCCAGATACACAACTGCTGGTGTTTCGGGTAGGGTGGGTGAGTAGGGTAATCAGGGTATGAAAAGGGGGAGGGGGCTGCGTGTGGAGAGGAGGGTGGTGCGGGTAGGCAGGAACACCACCACCGATGTCTGCGGGTAACTACAAAATTGCAAATGTGGCACCTCGTTGTGGTGTTTCGGCGATGAACGCCCCTACCCTTAGTCTATGGGGTTTGATCAAATTTGTTGTTTTCTTCGGTTTATTTATTTGAAATTTTGTCCAAAAGATAGGTGGTTTAATAGTCTTGCCATTTCATTCTAATTGGGACTATAAACTAACCGAACGAACACGAAGATGGCCTTGTTCACATTCTTTCATTAAGAAATGAACATGTTCACGAACGCTTACCGCACATGATTTCTTCTTCGTGTTCGTTCATTAAGGAAATGAACATGTTCATAAAAGTTCATGAACACTTACCGAATGTAAACAATTGTACGAAGGAGAGAGACAGTTGTGTGGGTAGGCGGGAACACCGCCACCGATGCCTGCGGGTAACTACAAAATTGCAAATGTGGCACTGGGTTGTGGTGTTTTGACCGTGAACGCCCTTTGATCAAATTTCTTGTGTTCTTCAATCTATTTGGAAGTTTGTAGAAAGAGAGGTAGTTTAATAATCTTGCCATTTCACTCTGATTAGGGTTGTAAACGGACCGAACGAACACGAACAAAACATTGTTCGTGTTTGCTCATTTAGAAATGAACATTTTCACGAATACTTACCGAACATGATTTCTTGTTCGTGTTTGTTCATTAAGAAAATGAACATGTTTATGAACATTTAACGAACGTAAACAAACGCAAATGAACACAAACAAACATTATATATACAAGTTAAAATAAAATCTGCATGTTTTATAGTTGACATAATTATCATAAACCTAATTAACACAAAAAGTAAGAAGCTTGTCAAGCTTTAACACAAAATGAAATTGAAATGGTCAAACAAGGGATCTTGGCGGAGACGTATAGTGTAACTTTGGTTTCAAATTTCTAAAAACTAAAACCAATAATATAGAAATATAGCATAAAAAAACCTTTAATGAACGGATACAAATGAACATAAACAAGCAAAACTTAAATGAACACATTACTGAACGGTCACGAACATAAACAAACGAACACAACCTCTGTTCATGTTCGTTTGTTTAACTTAGCAAACGAAATTTCTTGTTCGTGTTTGTTCATTTATTAAACGTACGGACATAAACAGTTCACGAACTGTTCGCTGAGCGTTCGATTCGTTTACAACCCTAACTCTAATTACTTAACTCCACATATTTATGTGTTAGAATTCGATCATGTGCCACCAACGTGATAGATTAAAACCATATAAAGAAGCAACAACTTTATGCTTACCTTGGTTGTAACTTGGGCTTGGGGTGTTTTTCAAAAAAAAAAAGTTTGTGGTTCTCATTCATACATTTCTCCACTCCTCTCCATCCAACCCTTCATCAAAAAAAGATGTGCTCACCCCTGTCTCTCTCGCCATTGAATCCGTCTCCCATCTAAGCATTCTCTCCATCTTTCCCTTCTTTCTTTACTTCACTTTTCAACACACAGCATCAGAATATAGTGAGAGAAAGGTAAGCTCTGAGAGAGAGGAGCTTGAGATAGATAGAGAGAGAGAGATTGGCAACGATGGTGGTGAATCTTTGCCACTATTCATCACCAGCACTATCATCGGCCCACACTGACACCACGACCATCGCCCAATCCCCAGCGCACCTCCCCCACCAACCCCTCAAAAACACCACTTAAAACCCCCCAAATTGTCACAGATCTAGCAAAAACTCATTCCTATGGGCTCCAACCGACCTGGCTTCGGTGACGGTGCAAGCCGCAGGTTCGTCTTCAGTTTATATATTATTATTTTTACATTTGGTTGATGATATAGGCTTCAAATTCGTTTGTTTTATTGTTACAGGAAGATTTTAATCGGTGGTTTAGCAAAGGATACTGCCATAGGTTAGTGTTTACTTGTATGTGTTTGTGTAATTATGACAGTGCCATTATTTATATCATGATTTGAAGTGTTTATGTGTTTAATTGTGTATAGGTACATCAAAGATCGGTAGACTGGTCGTCTGAGGGGCTTCGGGTTTAGACTATGGGGTATGGGGCTTGGGTTGGGGCTTGAGTTGGTGCGTGGCCCTTGGGGCTTGGGTATGAAGCCGGGCGTGGGGCGGGCTTGAGATCCGATGTGGCGGCATCCTATTCGCTGTCCACCGCCATGTCATAGCGGGTGTTTGAATTTTAAATTCCAACCGTTTTTTTAATAAACTGCCAAGCCACGCCCCCAACCCAAGCCCCGCCATACCCCACGGACACGTCACTCACCGGTGGGGGGCTCCAACTCCACGTGTCAACTCATGCCCCCAACCCAAGCCCCACCATACCCACGGTCTTATTACGTATGGAGATCCTTCGGTTGTTCACATTGCTTTGAGGAGTATCAAAATAATGGAATTATATTATCAAAATAATGTTCGTCAGGTATTTTTATTTAAATTCTTTTCTGATCTGTAGTTTTTACCTTACTTCCTTTTATATAAATTCTTTTCTGATCTGTAATTTTTACCTTTAGTTCCTGAGGTATGGGAGTACCTTTTTTATGCTGAAATTAGGTTCTTGATTAGAGGTGGTGGAGACTATTCGAAACATCATGTCTGGTAGTTTGGAGATTGCTCTCTTATCACTATAAAACATTAAATTTCTGCTTACCACCTAACCAATATATGTTGATTTGCCTCTGCAGGACTCGAATAAACTTTGATGATTTATCCACTGAAGAAAAGAAACATTTTCAAAGAGCCGTGGCTTCTGGGCTATGCAAGCTGATCGAACATGGGGACCATGGTGGTTAAAGCCCTCTACTAGAACCATATCTCTTGAGTCGGGAAGGAACCCACCACATCAAAAAATAAACCCATAACAAAACACGCACAAGACCCTTCTGGCCATCACAAGAGGCTTAGTCGTCGTTGGTAGGTTTGGTGATGGCTGAGAAGAAGGCAACCTTGGGTTGTATAGGCAATGCAAAGGGTAGTTGGAAAGCCCAGAAGAAAGAAGATAGGAAGGGAAGGTTATAATCGAAGAGGTGTTGTAAGCAATAGTGGACAGTGGTAGGGTGCTCATGGTCCGATAGGTTTTGATGATCTACTCGGGCCAAAACACTATCTATGGTTTTGGAAAAAGATAAACTGAACCGGCCAGTACTAGAAAGACCAAATAATCGAAACAGGAGTGCTGCCGGCTACCATTCATTCACTTCATAATTTAACACTAAAAGGACAGGTGATGGGAGGGGTAAGGACGTTCCCTTGACATGCAAGTGTCGCAGGTTCGAATCAATCATCTTCGCGTTTTATTTTTGTAAAAATATTACACTTGACACCCTTGAGTTTTAATTAATTTTTTTCAATATCTAACTCAATTTAAGTTACTACCTTCGTTGAACGTGACGATTTCATGGTTGATATTGCACTTAATAGGGCAACATTATGTCTTCTAAGTGGCGAATCCATTGGCAGTTATGATCTCTGGGTCTGTGTTTTCTACTGGTTGCATGCTCAAGTATGTATTCTCTCAACTATTGTCTTCAACAGTAAGTCCCATTAGGTGGCTAAATAGGGGTCATGTAAGTTGACTAAAGGGTTAAGGAGTTATTTTTAGTGCACCTTAGACCCTCAAATCATTATGTGCTTATTTTTTCAAATAGTTGATGCAGTGATTACTTATAATAATGTTCTACTTTTGAATGTACATACTATGCATTAAAAAACCCTTTGAGCCACCGTTCAACACAACTACCACGGCGACGGTGAGAACTGTGAAGGATGCTTCCCCTCATGAATTTGTCAAGGGTTACAACACTCGCCTCTTGCAATATGGAAGGTAAAATCCGTCGCATTTTTTTAATGTTTTTTTTTTCTTCTAATTTCAAGTGATTTAGCAGGTTTATTTTGAATGCATCAGTCTGGAATTAAGCTTTGGATATGTTTTCCAATAACGGTAATATCGTATTGGTGAAATTTGGATTTAGTCGTCGTTTATTTTTGTAAAATTTCTTAGGTTAGTCATTTATCTTATTTATTTTGAATGCGTCAATAAGTAATGATAAACGAGTGCTTTATATTCCTGATTGTATACTTTTGTGCTATTTGTCAAAAAAACATAAATTTGTGGTTTAAGCATGTTTCTTCCTCTAGAAAGAGCATGAAAGTAACATTTTACTATTGTAACAACTAACAAGTATTGATTAAGTATGTTGAGTGAACCATGAAGGATGTTTCTCTTCATAAAACGTTCACACGATCTGGAAAGGTAAATTCAATTCCAACCGAAAACGATTCGGTCTAGCGCGCCGCAACGCGCGCGGGGTATAAACCTAGTTATTAAGTAAATTACAAGTACCCTTTTATTTGAAAAAAAAAATAGTAATTAAAATTTTTACACACATACACTAGAGGAGTGTCTGTACAATACGATGAAAAACACAACACAAATAACATTTCACAAAAATGAATCATTCAATAAATATATTTTGGTGTAAATAAATTCCTGTTAAACTTATTTATTTGTCATAATTTCACAAATAAATGTATGTTGGTGTAAATAACATTTCACAAAAATGAATCATTCAATAAATATATTAGTTTATATGGGTGAACATACAATAGGAAGTTTATTTGGCTAAGAAGGCTAGGAAGTGATCTTGACCATCCATTTAGTTAATCAAGGGATAAGATTAAATGATGGAAATTGAAGGGAAGAAAAGAGGCGCGTAAGTTTGTTTAGGGGCATTCTAGTCAATTCAAGGCAATAGTTTCTCTCTCCTCCAATTCCCCACATTTTTTAAACGTTAATAACTCTTTCATACGACATTATTTTTTTATAAAAATTGCACCAAAAAACGAGCGTTTTTTATCTTTAAAACGAGTATACTATTGCTATATTTTGAATTTTTTTTTAAAAACCCAGTTGCGTAAAACGCAATAGAAAAACCCCCAGTTACGTAAAACGCAATGAAAAAAAAATCCTAAAAAATGACATTTTTCTAAAACGCAATGCACAAAAAACACAAAGAAATGTCTTATTTGTAAAACGCAAAACACAAAGAAATGTCTTATTTCTAAAACGCAATAGCCTAAAAACTCAAAAGAAAATGTACTTTCTAAAACGCAATGGACTAAAAACACATAAAAATGTGTTTTACCTAAAACGCAATGCACAAAAAACACAAACAAATGTCTTATTTCTAAAACGCAATGGCCAGAAAACACTTAAAATGTCTGTTTTCTAAAACGCAATGAACTGAAAACACATAAAAAAGTGTTTTACCTAAAACGCAATGCACCAAAAACACAAAGAAATGTCTTATTTGTAAAACGCAATGGCCAGAAAACACTTAAAAATGACTTATTCTAAAACGCAATTGCCTAAAAAACAAAAGAAAGTGTTCTCTGTAAAACGCAATGGACTGAAAACACCTAAAAAAGTGTTTTACCTAAAACGCAATGCACTAAAAACACTTCAAGAATGTGTTTTTCTAAAACGCAATGGCCAGAAAACACATAAAAATCCAAAAAAAGTGTTCTCTCTAAAACGCATTGAACCATGACAATAGTTTTGGCTCTGCCCCTTGGACCCCGCCAGGGGCTGCCGCCCTTGGGACCCCGCTACCAGGGGCGCTGCCCCCGGACCCCCGCCAAGAGCGTAAAACGCAATAACTAAATCAAAAAACCAGATCATAAAAATGAAATTAAATAATTTCTTACATGGATCGAAGTGATTTCTTTAACAATTGACGAATTTTGAATGATTGAAACACTTATTAGCGCTCGAATCGAACGGATCGAGTGATTATCTTCAAAATCACCGGAAAAAAACGAGATTTTGTATGAAATTAAACTGGGTTTTGTTCAAAAAAGCTGAAGAACACGTTGATCGGGTGTTTGAATCATTGATTGGTGATGAAAATCGCACTATAATGTAGTGATTATTGAGATAGAAAGTGAAGAAATGGTTGAAGATTGTGGGTTTTGAAAATGGTGGGTTTTGAAGTTACTGAGTTTTGAAAAAGAAGAAGAAAGGGTTGGATTGACTAAAATCCCCTTTTTCTTTATTTTAAATGTTGCCACATGTCCTAATCCTATTACTTCCTACACTTCCTAGCAAAAAATAAACTTCCTATTTGATCCTTTCCCTAGTTTATATACCCATAAACTAATAGTCTAGTGATATGGTGTTTTCTTTAAAAGAGTGTGGTAGATGCAAGTGCCAAGTTAGATTATATTTTGGTATAAATAAATTCCTGTTAAACTTATTTATTTGTCATAACTTTTGTATAAATGTTAAAGAATAAAATAGTTAAATGAGAGCATGTTAGTTTTTATTTTTCTAAAGTGAATTTTGCTTGGATTTACTACAAAGAGTAAAGACGTGGTCAAATTTAGTCAGTAGATACTAGATAAAATGAGATTGACCAATTATTTGCTTATTTGGATTTACTTATTTGCATTGTCTTTAATAATATTCAATCAAATAATCTGTGTAGGTGGTCACTTAATGCATTGTCTCCAATAGTATATGTGTAGGTGAAGGTGGTAAAGGAACGTGGATGGCTTCAATATCTATATGTCGTCACGATAACATCCGAAAACTAGTGATAAAAGGCTAACATTATCACTGTGATTTTAAGTAATATCATTTCCAAAGATGAACTCAAAACAACCAATTATTTGCTTATCATCTTCCTCTCATTTTCATTTCTTCTTTTATGCCCTTGTTATATTTCTCACTTTCATTACCATCTCAGCTTCCTATAGCGGTGGAAACGAGACCGATTATCACGCTTTGTTGAAGATAAAGTCGCTGATCACCAAAGATCCATATGGAGCTCTAACCTCATGGAACAATTCCCTTTACTTCTGCGATTGGGCTGGTATTACATGTGGGAAGCGTCATCGAAGAGTGACTTCTTTACGATTGTTGTCACAAGGTTTGGAAGGCTCTTTGTCTCCTCATGTAGGGAACCTCAGCTTCTTGCGAGTTCTTGTTATCTATAACAATAGCTTTCAAGGAGCCATCCCTCACGAAGTTGGACGTCTTTCCAAGCTACGTTTACTTTCTCTTTACAATAATAAATTCAACGCCGTCATTCCAGTTAACATATCTGGTTGTTCTAACCTTGAAAAGCTTGATCTATCAAATAATGAGTTAGTTGGAAGCATACCCAAAGAGATCAGTTTCCTCTCCAAACTTACTTTTCTCTCACTTGGTAGTAATAAGTTAACAAGTGGAATCCCACCTTTCTTGGGGAATCTTACATTAATGGAAAAGTTCGGTGTAGTCAATAATCCACTAGGTGGGAGCATTCCAGACACTTTAGGCTATTGGAAAAATTTGAACTTATTTGATGCTGGTATTTGTAATTTAAATGGAATCATCCCTCATTCAATTTTTAACCTTTCACTCCTAACTACTATTAGTTTGCCTTATAATCAACTGATCGGCAGTCTTCCTCGCACCATATGCGCAAACTTCCGTCATTTGGCTTTCTTTGACATACATGGTAACCAACTAACTGGACCTCTTCCACCATCCATTTCGAATTGTTCGAGATTAGGATTTCTTGACGTGGGCGAAAACAAGTTTAGTGGGAAGGTGGCAGTCGACTTTTCAAAACTAAGAGATATCTATTTTATACGCTTAGCCAAGAACCTCTTTGGAAGCACCGGAGATGATGACATGAAGTTTATTGATTCTTTGAAGAACTGCACAAGATTAGAAAAATTAGGTTTGGATAATTGCAAATTTCATGGGCTGCTCCCTAGATCAATTGGTAATCTTTCTAATCAGCTTAGTTCTTTATATTTATCTGCAAATCAACTTCATGGAAACATCCCTAGATCAATTGGTAATCTAGTTGGCTTGCAAGTTTTAAATTTAGGACGTAACCAGTTCACTGGAAACATCCCCTCAACCATAGGTAACCTTCATAAGCTACAAGTCTTTTATTTAAATGAAAACCAACTCTTAGGGAAAATTCCTGATGCAATAGGCAACTTATCATTGTTGATCAAACTTTATTTATCTTCAAACATGTTGGAAGGGGTTATTCCATCAAGTCTGGGAAATTGTCATCATCTATTAGAATTGGGGCTCAGTAACAACAAGCTTAGTGGAGAAATACCTACACAACTTCTTCAACTTTCATCTCTATCCATACTATTGGACTTTTCTCATAACAACCTATGCGGTTCACTTCCAATAGAGGTTGGAGACCTCAACACTCTGAGTCTACTAGACTTATCGTACAATAATTTATCAGGTAACATTCCTAGTAGTCTTGGTGGATGTGCAAGCCTTTTAGGGTTGTCCCTAAGAGGCAACTCGTTTCAAGGTATGATACCCCAATCATTAAGTTCCTTGAAAGGATTGATGGTACTCGATATGTCTCATAATAATTTATCGGGTCAGATTCCTCGATTCTTTGAACGTTTTTCGCTAGAAAACTTGGACATATCTTTCAACGATTTTGAGGGCGAAGTACCAATTCTAGGAGTATTCGTCAATGCAAGTGCATTCTTGTTTTCAGGGAATAGTAAGCTTTGTGGTGGCATTGTTGAACTTGGGTTACCTAAATGCAAAAAGCTAAGAAACGTAAAAAAAAAATTTCCAGTGTTTATGATAGTCATTTTGCCTGCATCCACACTTTTCACCATAATATGTTTAGCATATGTTTGGTGTAAGAGGAAAAGAAAGAGCCAACCGGTTCAACCATTAGCAAGCGAACAATGCAGAAAAGTTTCTTACAATCAACTTCTCAAGGCTACTGATGGGTTCTCCGAAGCCAATTTAATTGGAAATGGCGGATCCGGTTCAGTTTATAAAGGAATCCTTGATGAAGATAATGATAAATTTGTTGCAGTAAAAGTTCTACATCTTCAAAATCAAGGAGCTCAAAGAAGCTTTATGAGGGAGTGTGAAGTATGGCGGAACATTCGACACCGAAATTTGTTGAAGATAATAACTTCATGTTCAAGTGTCGACTTTCAAGGGAATGATTTTAAAGCGTTGGTTTACGAGTTCATGCCCAACGGGAGTTTACATGATTGGTTGCATTCAGGTGAACGTACATCAAGACTAAACCTTCTTCAGATAATAAATATTCTTATGGATGTGGCTTTTGCACTTGATTATATTCACAATCAGTGTGTACCACTTATTGTTCATGGTGACTTGAAGCCTAGCAATATTCTACTAGATGATGATATGGTGGCTCATGTTGGAGATTTCGGTTTAGCCAGATTCTTTGGAATTTCATACCCACACAGCTCAACCGGGATTAGAGGAACAATTGGTTATGCTGCTCCAGGTAAAACAAAGTTCCATATTTACTTGCTTATAAAATTACTATTTTTAAAGTAATTGCTTATGAATTACAGAGTATGGTCTTGGAAATGAGATGACAAGTAGTGGGGATGTATATAGTTTTGGAATACTATTACTCGAGGTGATGACCGGGAAAAGGCCGACTGACAACATCTTTAACGAGGATCTTAGCCTTCACAAATTTGCTTCCGCAGCCTTGCAAGACCATGTAACCGATGTTATTGATGTTAACATTCTAAATGTTCATCAAGAGGATGAAACTTTTAAGCAAAACAATGAAGCAAATGCAAACAAAATAGAAGAATGTCTAGCTTTAACAGTCAGGATTGGAGTATCATGTTCTCTTGATTCTCCACAACAACGGACGGATATGAAGGATGTTGTATATGAACTGCAGCATATTCTGCAAATGCTTCAAAATATTTGAAGTACTATGTTTATTATTCTCAACACTAGTTTGATTAAAAACTGCATTTAGGAGGCATGTTTCATGATCACTTGCAGGACATGTTTTGTATTGATAGTTTAATAAATGTGAAATGTTTTATTTTGTTACATCAATTATAAGATGTAAATGTTATTAAACCACATATAACATAACACAAAACTATTTTGACTTGATGATTTCTCCCTTGAATGCAAGTGAGAGTGCACTAAGACTACCCCCATTCTCCACATTCACTCCAGGCATAACAACACTTCTACTCCCTACAAATCCATCTTCCCCAATTCTAATCTTCCCAAACTTCACCTTTCCACCATCACCTTCATATATATGACCAAACAGCACTGCCTCCCGCCCTACACATCCGCCGCTCTCTATCTCCACCATCTCCGGGTTCAACACCGCCCCCATGCTGTCCACATAAACCCCTTGGTTCAAGTCAATCTCTGATCCCATCATCTTCATCCACATTGTAAACAAAAACGAACCACTCACCATTTCCATAAAATACTCCCCTACTAATGTCCTGAACGCCTGCCATATCGTGTCCATGAAAACTTCTTTTCCCCATATCAGCACGCTCCCGCCATCTTTCTTCTTTCCGACGACGACCCATTTGGCGATAACACATGCTAACCCTGCCCACATACCGGACCACACCCAAAATACTGGCAGCAGCCACTGAACTGGGTACCCGTTCTTTTCTTTTACATAAAACATTAAGTTTAGAGGACCCGCGATTAGTAATCCCATAAGGTAGTAAGGCAAGAATGTCTGCAACAAAGGTTGACCGAATAGCGTCCATGAAGTTTGATACCAAGTTCTTGTGAGAGTCACTTCGGTTGACTTGTTTTCCGTTGCTAATGTGGCTGCCATTGGACATCCCGACAGGTCAACTTTGACGTCTGACTGCTCTATGAAATTCCTCCAGGACTCGGGAAGCGGTTGACCATTTCTCAAATGCTGACATATTTCATATATCAATGAACGGCCATGATCGATTGAAGCACTTTGCGAAGCTGACGTGGCGCGAATAACATCCACCTCATTGCATCTGAGAAAAGGATTAAACTCCAGTTCCTCAGATTGTTGTTGCGTGTTGTTCTGGTCGATCGTTATCTCTCCCACATCGACGTATGGGAATTCTGTCGCGTCCCATGGTTTTGTGCAATCAAGGGCGACATCTTTGGTGACATCATCCTTGGGCACTGGTCGGAACTGTAACTGAAAAATATAGCGGACACCACCCGGCTGACTCACACGGGTTTTAAAATCATCAGCAAGGAAAAGTGGTGGCCGTTTGTCATTAATATCTCTTGGAATTGCACCAGTTTCTGGAGGAAGAATTCCAATCGGTTCAACCTTACCCGAATCTTCAGTGATCTTATCATCAAAAGGTCTTAGTTTAAACTTCACATACATTTCACTTCCATCTTCAAACCGAAAAATCCTGCATATGTTTGAGAAGTAATGCAGGTTAGTGAATGAATCTGTGTTTCGAAGTGATGTCCATACAGCATCACGCACATGCGGGACCCGCTTCACGTGCTGCTCTCTAGCTGGCAACCCACAAACAAGCCATGTGGCAAAATCAGAGATCGTTCTCGCGTAGAATGCATTGCCACTTTTCAAAGTCAGGTCAAGAAGCGGAGTTTCAGGTCCGGTTTCAGTTAGTATTCTCACAGCTGCACCGCGTGCATCGATTCTTGCATCATCGTCTGCACTTAAGCTGTTACTGTGTCTGATAATCACAGGGTAAGTCTTCCCAGGGTAAAAGATTTTGTGATTCGGGAACCCAGATATGTTGTCGTAAATCTTGAGAACACCCTTTCCACTAACTCCGATCCGATGAAAGTATCTTGACTTGACTTTAAGAGTAGTGGCAGCAAGATTAGCAGCTAGATTACCAACAATCTTCTTGTATTTCACGTCCATTTCTTCAATGCGGTCGTCTAAATCATGCATGGTGTTCTTTATCATAACAGGAGTCTCAGACCCAATGTAAACACCACCCCGTTTGAGAACTGAATCAACTGGAGCGACCGAAAGAGCTCCAAGAATCACGCTGTTTTCAACAACTGAACCCGGAAGCAAAATGCTTTGACTCCCAACCACTGCGTTATCATCGACTTTGATATTCCCACTTTTGAACCCGTTTCTCGCATAAAACCCAGCGACTATCCTGCTAAAGTCACCCAAATGAACACCAGCACCAAGTGAAATCAACCTCGGGTCTGAAACCGGATTAATGGCGCGAATCGAACAATGGTTTCCGATTTTAGCACCCAACAGTCGCAAGTACACGCAGAAAGCTTCGGTTCCAGAAAGAAGCTTAGCGAATCTGAGATGGCAAGCAATGTTTATTCTGTGGCGAAGCCACTGTTCAAACGGGCTTTCGTCTTCTTTGTCAAGGAACCGTGTGACGGTGCAGGTTAAAAGGCTGAGGATCAAGCCATGAGCGAGGTAACCGGCGGATAGTGTTGTGGCAAAGGTCAGTGGGTGCACCGAGGTAGTGAAGATCATGGCTGCATACGCAATGATGGTGAATGGAAGCCAGTGGAAAGCTCCAGCAACACAGAGAAATGAGAAGTGTTTAAGAGATGGCGATTCTTGATATATAGAGACATAAAGGAAGTATGCAATTGCGGCTGAAAGAGAACTAAGAAACCCGACCACATAAATACCCATCAGGTGATAGATCGCCTCGGTTTGAGTATCGTTTGCCACATCCTGTGACGAAACAAAACATGAAACATCAACATCTAATTTTTATTTGACTCGTTAAGAAGTATATAAGTTGCAAATTACCTTTTGAACGTTTTTGCGCCTGCCTGATCTAGAAACAGTCTTTCCGGATTCCGTCTTCTGTAAAGTTCCAACTTTAGCCTCTTCACCTAAAACACTTCCTCTTTGGATCACAGCGTAAGGACCGATTTCAGACCGTTGACCGATCCTAATTGGCATAAAACTCAAAACTCCATTTCTCACTTCATGTCCTTGAATCAATGCTCCTTCGGCAACCACAGCTTGATCTCCTATAGAAACGAGAGCCGGATCCGTAATATTGACAGTATCTAATAAAACCGACGAACCAATTCTTGCACCAAACAACTCAAACCAGTACTTCAAAAAAACCGTCCCCCTCAAATGAACCGCCATGATGTTAGAAGCAATATCTTGGGCCTTGTAAAGAGTCCACCACTTCACAAAATCCATTGACCATATGGAGACCTCAGGGGTCAAAGCATAATTTGGCTGGAGAAACGATGTACCGAAGAACGCCACTGAGATGCAAGTCGCAAATATGCAGAAGATCCAAACAATGGGAGCAATAAGTAAAGAAGTTATATACCCCATCCATGAATGTCCAGAAGGAATAAACTTCATGAACATGGAAATCGATTGATAAGCCGGAAGAACAAGCATCATGCACATATACACAAGTGCCAATATTTGTAATGTCCAGATACCAAACTGGTGTAGTGTTGAGACCTCGGTCAACAAGTCAACGTTACCGTCGTCTCCGTGGTCTGTAACAACAGAAAACGGTTGAGTTGTTTGGTTCGGTTGAGACTTCATCACAAGATTTTCCGAGAAGCTTGCTAAATCTGAAATGCAAGTGGCTGTAAATACATCAACTGCACCAATAGGAACTCCAAGAAAATCCGAAAGCTTCTGTGCAGCTCTAACGACGCCAATAGAGTCAATCCCGTAAGACGTCAAACCTTCGGTTGTTGAGATCTTGTTGACCGAAATCCCTGTTTGCTCAGAAACTAAACCTTTCAAAAACTCTTCAATCTCTTTGTGACTCGGCCCAGCATCCGGCAACGGGCGATTCGTCACGAAATCGGGCCTGGGTGTATTCCCTTCTCGACACGTTCCAGTTGTGTAGGACCTCATCAACCTTTTCTTGGTCACTATTGGTTCCGGGACAAGATTCAAAGTTCCATCAGTAAACTGTTTAAGACATTCAAATCGTTTTAGCTTTCCAGAAGTCGTTTTACTGATGGTTCGCGGCTTGATCAGTTTAACAGAAGCGATAGAGACACCATGTTCTTCTGCAACCCGGGCCTGAATTTGTTGAACCACTTCCTTGTTAACGGGTTTACCGTCTCTAACCTCGGCGATCACAATCAAACCAACTTGATCAGAACCATCCGGAACCGATATCCCTTTTGTCGATAACGTTTCCTCCGGGACACCAATTACAGCACAGCAACCGGGCCGTAAAAACTCTGAAGCACTTTCGACCGTCTTTTCAATATCAGCTGAGTATATATTTCTTCCACCAACAATAATAAGATCTTTTATTCTTCCAGTGATGAACAAGTTTCCATCTATTATCCTTCCCAAATCACCAGTTCTTGTATATATTTTACCAGAACAGTTTTCGAGTGAATTCTTGAAAGTACTTTGACTCAATTCCTCTTTCTCCCAGTACCCGATCCCCGCACTCGGGCTGCTAATCCATATCTCTCCTTCCTTCCCGGGCTCGTCATGTTCTAAACAAGTTTCCGGATCAACTATCTTAATGCCAACATCTTCGTCACTCGGATGAACATAACCGCAGCATACCCTTCCTTGCCAATCTATCAAAATGGGCTTCTTCTCTCCATATGCACAACAAACATAAACACAATTTTCGGCCAATCCGTAACCAGGAGCCATTACTTGTTGAGAAAGGCCGAACGGTGCGGTGAGCTGAATAAACTTCATGAGAGTTTTTTGCCTAACGGGTTCGGCAGCAATCATGAGAAACTTCATAGAAGAAAGATCATAATCCAGCACTTTATCTTTGGCACCCTCTAATCTTCTGACCACAAGTTCGAATGCGAAGTTTGGGCCAGCGCTGTGAGTGGCGCGATACTTGCTCATCGTTTGAAGCCATAATAACGGATGCACAATGAATGTCATTGGCGAGAGAAGAATTGCAGAACCGCCACTCACAAGAGATGTAAAAAGCCCACCGATCAGGCCCATGTCGTGGTACTGAGGAAGCCAACTTACTAAAACCGTTCTCGACGTGCTTTGGTATCTCTTTCTCATCAACTTAACATTATGTATTAACCCACCATGTGTTATCATAACCCCTTTAGCATCACCAGTTGATCCAGAAGTAAACTGAAGAAAACAAAGATCGTCTCTCATCGGTTCAGAATCGTCTTTAATGTTGAAGTTACCGCCTTTAGCATTCTTCACAAGCGAATCAGTATGTATCCATGGAAGGTTAGGCCACTTTGCGGAGCTTTTTCCGCCTTTACTAGACAACGAGATCAAGTTCTTTACGTTCCCCGCCCTTACAGCGCCATGGTAAAGCACAGTCGATAATATCGCCTTTGCATTGCTCGACTTAGCGATATTTTCTAACTTCAAAAGTGCCTGGCCACCTCTTTGAAGTGGGTCAGGAGGAAGAACAGGAACGGGGAGTACTCGGGCTCGTAAACAACCGAAAAAAGCGTCTACAAAATCGAGCCCTGGAACATGGAGCAACAAGACCCGGTCACCAGGCCTGATAACGGGCTTTGAGCCCGTTAACAGCTTATGAGCAATGCAAGAAGCATTGGCGTTAAGTTCTGCATATGTCCTCTTGTATGCTTCTTCGCCATCATCATTGATCCAAGTGTAGAGCGTTTTTTCTCGAGTTAGTTCATGAGTTCCCCAGTGCTTTAAATAGCCATCAAGGCAGTTTAAGTCGGGGAATGTTACTCCCGGATGTTCATCCAACGGTTCTGGGTTCCTGTCCCACCTATCTGATAAAAGCGGAAACAATCTCTGCAAAAGAGAGGAAATATAATACCCAGTAAGTTCAACAAAAAAAAAAAAAAATGATCCAGACTCTAGACTAAAATCATGTAGTTTTGTAATAGTTAGAGGTGGCAAAATAAGTAGGACAGACTTTCAGTTCAAATTTATAAATCTACTGTAAATAATTAATGTGTCAAATACGATAATATTATGTTCTTTCATCAATAAATTAATTTTTGGATATACTGATTTAGGAAGTTGTATGCATTTAAAAAACAATCGGTACTACTTTCAACCCATTTGCCCGGTTTCCTTTCAAGCTTTTTTTTAGAAATTTACATGTTTGACTCACAAGAGATAAAACATAACCCAGATCAATCCATTCATTAATGATTATATTGATTTACCTTCACGTATGGAAATTTCGGCAAAGGATCATCATTCGCAAAGTGTTTCCGAATTAGATTCATAGAATACGATGAATTTCGCTCTGTAAGCTCAAATGCAACAAGTCCGCCTACATAGTAAGTGTTCTGTTGACCTTGAAGTTCATTCTCCATTCTATTATAAAATCCATCCTTCATATCTGCATTTTTTTATATATATATAAACACGCGTTTACTGTTAGTAAAATTTAATGGAGTCCACAAATGAGCATATTAACTTTTTCTTTATCATACCTTGGCTACTAACATGAGGGAAATATTTAAATCGTCGCTGCAATATTACACTCTCAACTTGACCCCCCATGCTGTTAACCACTTCAGTTGCAAGTTCAGTGACCCGTGGTCCCTTAACATCAACAGCGTTACCATAAGACCAAAAAAGATATATATCTGTATCAGCATAAAATTTCTGAATCGCCACCGGATTTCCTATAGTTGAAGGATTCATGAACTCAGCAAAGTAATAAAACCCTATCGGCAAATGATCTAGCCCTTTTATTTTCATGACGGTCGTATAGTAATCTATCGTCTCCACTTTACTAAACAGCTCCTTCTCAAGATCACTCAAATCCATCAACCCATCATTAGTTTCTGTAGTTGCAAGAGAAAATAACATCAATTTAACATGTGACACAGATAATAATTTCAATCCAAAAAAAAAGCATCCGTTAAAATTTATATATGTTACCTGGTGAAACATAGGTTGGTGATCTGTACATTTTCCCATTTGTAAAAGGAAAAGCACCAGAAATGATGACTTTATCAAACTCGACAGTTTCAACTTCCCCGATACTATTCTTGATGTAGACCGACACGCTTGAGGAGTTGCGTTTAATGGATAAAACTTCAGTGTTGCATTGAACTTTTACGGGAAGAGATTTACTTAACCTCTGCCAGAATCCCATGTAGCCGCCCTTAAAACGTCGTATTTTACCCGCCATTGAAGTACGTGTAAACTCATGGATGTAAGCATACGGCATATCTTCAACAAATCCGTAACCAGAAGCAGTGTATCCATACACCACTGATTTCGGAACAGATTTTAGTCCTTTAGATTCCAGAAATTCAGGAACTTGTTCTGAAGCAAACTCGCTAATCGCATGGACTCCATTTCGACCTGAATTTTTCGCCTTATCCTACAAAATCATTCATCAAGATAGTATTATTTTTAATCTTCATATTTCATATGAAACTAAAATAACCAAATAAATTAGGAATACGTGAAGTTATTAACCTGGAGTTCTAAAGTCAATGAAACGACAGCGAGATAATCATCAGCAACTTTTATGTCTTCATATTTTCCGGTTGAACTGTCAATCAGGGCCAGTTTATGAGAATCCATTTCTTCCAGTTCAGACCCGAGTTCTTTTGCTAAGTGAAAAATAGTGGGAGCACTATTCGCTGCGAGAACTTGACCTCCGAGGTCATAAACTTTCCCTGTAATTATAAAGTTATGTTAACATCACATTATCACCAAGATATATAATTAACATTAATTACCAAACTTGGAATGTAAAAGAGGTGCATCTTGCCTTCAATTTCAGCTGATTCACACATGCCACTGACAGTGTGGTATTTCTCTACAAGGGTCACATTATTATACCCGAGCTTAGCAAGTGCATAAGCTGCAGATAAACCACTTGGGCCACCTCCTAAAATGGCGATCCGTGTGTTCACAGGCATACATGGATGCAAATTTGTAAATTGGTCTGCTACTGATTGCTTTAAGTCCATCTTTTTAGAATATTTTAGATCTTATTTTTTTGACGCCAGTGCCTGTTGAGGTCAAATGAATAAGTGAGACATGATTTCCGTCGTGCTTGATAAACTTACGAAGATAGTATTACACGGTAAACAGTAACTAATTCCAAGAGTTACAACTAGAATGATATGAACATCAACTAAAATACAAAGAACTCAACCTTTATTATGTTATATACACCCAGTGTACCAGGAAGAGTCCACTTATAACGATTTAGCTACAATTTTATTGCAGAATTTAATACATGATAAATGCAAATTAACATAATATATTCTTTTGTCTTATGCACAATATCACAGCTAAAAGAATACAATGACAAAGATACTAAAATTGGAATATATTAAGTATTTTTCTTGCCACCTCACCACCCAAGACAAAAAGACCAAGTTCTTGCTGATGTTTACAATGAAATGCAGTTCTGAATATCCGAAAGATAAACTTTTTGCTAATAAATAATTAAACTTTCAGGTTCATCGACAAATACGAGTATATATAATGGAAAATCATTTTGGTTGTAATTTTGTCGAAAAGGTAATAGTTTGTAAATGGAATCATATAAAGATGAGAAGAATGTGGACTAACAAGTTTTCTCAATCAAATTCAAGCCAGTGTAAGTAGATATTCCTGTAATGCATGAAGAACGGCGTTTGGTACTTGGAACATTAGAAGAAGCTTAAACACAATGGCGTATACTTTATCTCCACGGTTTTCCTAGTTAATACAATGAGTTAACTCCTGCAAACCGCAATAGATTCTTACGTGAGCATTCTGTTCTACAAACAAGAATTCCATAGTCTGCAAAACCGCGCTCTCTCATCACGCGCCTTCCTTTCCGTCAACATAATCTAACATTACAAAGTCTGTGGAAGGGTCTGCTCATTGAAATAAGTATTTAAAGAGAAATTCTAAGTACTTATTCGTAGGATCAGTCTCTATCTCTCTCTCACTACCCTATATGGTTTGACAAAGTTTATGACAACCCTCTGAGTTTAAGAATGCATACTTCACACCCCTCTAGTTTCAACTAAAATGTAACAAGACTAACCTTTCAATTTAAAATTTAAATCACACTTTACAAGTAAAACCTGTGCATAAGTAAACTTTTAGTTTTATTATTTTCTTGAGTATGTAAAAGGCTCTTGTTATAACCAGCTCAACCAACTGAATGAGTAAAATCCATTACCAACCACTAACTCATATCAAAACCTCTAGTTAGCATGTTGTTCATCACTCCTCCATTCCATAATAACTTTTTTTACTTTTGACTCTTAACATCATCTAACAAACACTTAGCAACCATTCATGTCTATAAATCACTCATCATTATATTATATGGATTCTAACACTGTAATCAACATCGTGCAACGATAAAACTAGCAAACACATGACTTTAAAGAGTACACCATGTTATAGTTAACTAGTTATAAAACTATGAAGGTACTTATTTGCAAGTTTTCAAAGCACAAGGACTACACTAGCACATATACAATGAATCCAAATATATGCCATAACTATAGAAATAACTATATTAACTGCCGCCATATCACTCACCCTAAAAATACACTTCTTTTACCAATTCCAATACACAATGCACAAATCATCATCAATAAGGCCTGTAAAAATACACGAACGGGCGCATGTTCATGTTTGTTCATTTAACTTTAACCAAACATTTAAACAAACAAATTTTATTGTTCATATTCGTTCGTAAAGAAAATTAACATATTTGTGTTCATTCGTTAACATTCCAAACGAACAGTTCATGAACTTATACGAGCACCTATGAACAAACACAAACGAAGATAAATGAAAAAATATAAACTTTTGTATTAATTAAAAAATATAAAACAAACAAATATATATATAAATAAATGTGTGCATTCATTCAACCTTTGCTTTAATATTTTGGACGAATGGACATAAATAAACTATCATAATAATTTCATTCTTTAATTAAAGAGTTAAATGCCATTTTATAGTCCCTATGGTTTGGGTCATTTTGACAGTTTAGTCCAAAGGTTTCATTTTTCAGCTGTTGTGGGTCCAAAAAGGTTTCACCATTGCCATTTTAGTCTAGTGGGTTAACTTCATCTATTATTTATGTTAACGAGAAAGGCAATTCGGTCATTTTATATGGCTGAATTGTCCTTCTAGTTCACAGAATTACATATAAAATTACCGAATTGCGCTTCTCGTTAACAAAAAAATGGAAGAAGTTAACCCAGTAGACTAAAATGGCAACGATGAAACATTTTTGGACCCACGGGTGAAAAATGAAACATTTAGACTAAACTGGCAAAATGGCCCAAACCACAGGAACTAAAATGACATTTAACTCGTAATTAAATGAACAAAAACGGAGATTCATGAACGTAAATGAACAAACAAAACATGTGTTCGTTGCCGAGCAGTACACAAACAGTTAAGTATTTACATGCCCTAATAGAATATTGCAACTAACGGCATTCAATAAATATTTAACAAACCTTGAAGTCTGAAATCGTAATCCGAAAATGATCGCCGAAACAGCAATAACAAAAATCGAAGACGACTGCCAAATGTCACAACGAGCACTGAGAGAATCCACCAACCACCACAACATGTAACAACTGACGAAATCATGCTGAAATTTAAATAGCAACGTTGATGCATAAAATTCCAAATAGCAAACGACAAATGATCGGTAAATTCTAAACCGCGGTTAGTCCAACAAGAGCAGGTAAAACGGTTAATGGTGTTACAATAACAAGATATTCCACAATTGTGCTGAGGTGCCATTTGTGATCTCCGTCAAAGATGTAATATACAATTATGGTTTGAAAGAGAAAGTAAGAGATGACTTTTTCGGAAGTTGTGAAATGGACCGCTTTGGGATCTTAGAGTTTGTATGGAGTTGGGAAAACCGCCGTTGCACCGCCCTAAGGCCACCAAGGTCTGACACGCTTTTTTTTACTTTTAATCATCAATGGTGTCGGGTTAATGGGTCGACGGGTTAAGGGGTTGGCAGGTTGGCAGGTTGAAATGTTAAATCCGAACCCAACCCATATTATTGTTCGGGTCAAATATTCAACCCTAACCCGCACACATATAAATGCGGGTCAACCTGAACCCGACCCGTTTAACCCGTATTTTTAAATGAGTCATGCAAGTTGACGAGAGTTATTGGGTTCTAAGCGAGTTTTCGATAACATGTTTAACGTTGAGTATGAGTGTGACAATTAAAAAATATAATGTGTTAAAACTAACATTATTATGACTAACCATATAAAATAGAAACGGGAAAAACAAAAATATAAAAGCTTTTTTTTTTCTAAATAGTTAAAAGGGTTAGCGGGTCAACCCGTTTTATATGGGTCAACCCAAACCCAACCTGTTTTTCTTAATACGGTTCAACCTGAACCTAGCCCGTTTTTTAAACGGGTCGTGTTAGTCGACCCAAACCTGGTTTTTTCATGTCGGGTTGGCGAGTCGTGTTGAGAGTTGTCGCCCCTAGCCTTACAACCCATGTGCGTAGAGGACCATACCCAAACTTAATCAACACAACACTCAGCTGCTCCCAGAGCTCCTGCACAGACCTTATCCGCGCACACACGATAATGACAGCCAGTGTAAGTACATATATTACAAATGGCAGAAGCTTGCAATCAATCAGCGTGCTCTAGGCTTTGTCCCAACAAGTCCTACGATGATCAATTGTGTCGGAGACAATAGTACAAAAGGACATTGACGTGTAGCCAATCAAAGTGCGCCATTCACTGCTCCACGATCTTCACCCAGAACTGATGACAGACTCAACAACAAGTACACTTGGCAGGCCACGTGGTACCAATCACCGTGCGCCAACGTCCCTTTATCTCTGCAAACACTATTTGTCATGTCAGATGAGACCAACTGGATATTCCTTGTTGGCGATGCCTAGCCCAAAGCCCATCAGCCCATCTCCTTCTCCACACTCTTCAGTTATAAATACTAGCTTTCAACCACAGGTTCAAAGATCGGCTCCCTTACTCTCTCACTCTTAACACACACTCGTTTATTCTTCTTAAACGATACTTAATCTCACGCCAGAGGGTGGTTACAAGAAGAACCCCCACATATCCTCCTTGTAACGAGCTTCACGTTGTTCTTATTTTGAATATTCGTTCTCATAACAAGACCAACCACTAATCATGGAGGGATCGAAGTTAACCATCTTATCGAGACCATACTCAATCCATAAGCCTAAACCCTACGGTTTAGACTTAGTGTTTCTTCATTAGCGTTATCCGCTTTTTACTATTACTTGTCATCTTTTTTTCTTTTTCTTTTTCGTTCTCGATCAAATGGTTGATCTGAATGAACTAGTTCCACCTTACGATTCGATAACCAAATATGCGGTTATAAGGGCCACCTCGCACGGTCCCGAAGCCCATGATAGCGGTTACAAACAAGTGGAACACAACACTAACACTCTCCACCACCTTGACAACATTGCGCCTGCGAATCCAGACCCATCCATCCAAAACGCAGGCCTTGCCACGCAACTCTTGTCATTGTTACCAGAAGGTGAAACACCTGCCTTTTGGCTCATGAAACATCAAACAACGATAACTGCTCTGTACGCGCAGTTGGTCGCTCAACCTCCACAAGGACCAACCGCGCGCGCCTTAAGTTACGGCTCTCTAACTCCTAACAGCGCACCGTCACATGTGTCGGCCGGTCACACGAGTGGGGGTCGACTTGCTCTTAGTGATAGGGATGCCTGCCATACCATCAATGCTTCGTGCAGCGCACGTGCAAGGACACCATGTAACGCTTCGCTTTTTAGTACTTTCTTTATTTAGAAAGTGTGTTTGTATTTCTATTTTTGGAAACTTGTAATTTCTTTGTATTCGTATTTCCTTTCTAAACATTGTAATCCGAGGCTTTGATCATAATAAAACTCGATTATTCTACACATCATCTTATACATACTTGTTACATACTCATTACATAGTTATTATACGTGCAAACATAGATACATGCTCATATACGCAAACTCATACTTGGAATACATGCAACATCAGTTTATACATGCATTTTATTTATACACCATACATATACGTTGCACTTGTATGCTTGAAATACCTAAAACCGGCTAAACACGTGAAAACGGTCAAACTTAACTCTTCGTGCGACTGGACAAGTCTCTCGTGCGAGGAGACCACTCCACTCGTGCGACTGGCCTCAGTCGCCCCAATCCATTCGCACCAAACACCCTCCGTCCCTATAAATACGAACCCATTCCCTCACTTCACACCTTCCACTCACTCCGAATTCTCTCAACTTACTGACCTTGTGCACTTCAAGCAGAGCATTCCAGCAGCTTCTAAGTGAGTCCTAACTCACTTTTCCAAATCTTTTCTAATTGATTTTTTCTACGTTTCTTCCACTTCATCTACTTTTCTTCAAAACTTCATAACTTGGATAACCTCATGGGAGGATTTCACAGACATGCTTGGGCAGTCTAAGGTGAAACCACACCACTTTGAGGCCAAAACGAAGACTTTAAATTTCTGTTTTTATTCAAACTGTTATAAAATACTTTTTAGTTCCGAAACTTGGCGAAATATGCTTATCCAATGTTTCATTATGCTTCCGCTTACTTGTCTTCCTTTTTTATGTTTTTTTTTCTACATCTGCATATGGTATATGTTCAAACAAATGACAATATCAGTTAACATGGAAAATAAAAAGTAATGCACATGTGCATCTCAACTAACTGCATCGCTAAATAGTAAACAACCTTTTTAAACTCGTTATTTAACTATTACGTCCTCGTCCTCCATAGCATCTGACATTTTTTAATCCTTTCTCCCTTGATTTGAGAACAAATGTTACCTTCTTTGCTTTGTTTTCTATAAATGATCTACAATAATAAAAAACCATAAGATTACCAAACATATATGCATTGATATCAATTTTCTCATTACAGTATAAACTATGCACATGTGCATCCATATGAAAGACCGTATAAACTATGCACATGCTCATTAATATGAATGACCGTATAAACGTAATGCAGTCTGAATTAACTAGCAATGGCATAGAGTTTTCACAATCATCAATCACTACATAATCTTCACACCACCTTAACTTACGATTCAAACTATGCACGTCACCAAAAAAAAGTAAAATTCAATAAAAAGCCTATAAGCTTGACATCGACTTGGATCTAGTCCCTAAACACATAGACACGACCTATAATGACGAGAACCGTGACCATGAGACGAAATCAGAACTACAAGTCATTGGATCTAAACCAAAACGAAACATACAAGTCAATAATTACTCACCGGAGTTTTGATCTGAACTACAAACGATCTCATCAGAAAGCCACAGAGCTCCCTCGCTGTCAGGCCATTACCCCGCCAGCCGCCTAACACCACTCCGTCCCCAACTCTAGCAGTAAACCTACTCCCCTTTCAACCATAACTCGAACCAGCTCTGCCGCCGATCTTGGAGCTCGTGCCGCCACCGCTCACCTCTACTACCATCATCCTCACCACCCTTGCTCCTCATTCGTTCACCATCCCCTTCTATAAACCACCACCCACCATTCCCAAACCACCCCAGACGTCGCTAGGGTTTGCAGAGACGTTGTTGTTTGTTTTTTTGTAGTCGGACACGGCTACTAGCGCCGCCGGAGCCGTGGAACTGCTGGATTTCGGCCAGTCATCCAAGAGAGGGAGAAGGACGGTAGTGTTGCGAGTCGAACGAGATTTGTGCTCCAGAATAGTGTTTAACCTTTTTAATTTCATTATATAATTACAATAATGCCCCCTGTTCACATTGGTTCTCATGGTTCTCGCCCTAAAGGTGGTTCTCGCATGAACCTTACCCTATGGGTAAGGTTCATGCGAGAACCACCTTTATTGCGAGAACCGCGAGAATCAATGTGAACACATAATAAAATCTAAAAAAAAATAAAAAAAAAACACTCAAATTTTTTTTTAATATTTTTTTTAAAAAAATCGCTATATTTCGTTACAAAAAAAACTTTTTTTTTTCGAGTAACAGTTATCCATGCACATGTGCATTTGTATCATTACTTCTCCATGCACATGTGCATATGTATCATTACTTCGACAATTTCGTAATACGTTATCAGTAATAGACAATTGCAGTTTAATTTACAATATCATCCGTAATACACTACTTTTTACATTACCAATATTCAAAATGCACATGTGCATCATTAGGTATAACCATGATATAACGTGTACAAAAAGTTTGTGATTTTGAATGGAGAAGTAGGCCCATATACATGTTTTTTGGTTAGTTATATCTAGTGGTTGATGGTTTGGATATAGTTGTTACTTTATGATGTAATATGTTGATTGGATGGTATAAATGGTGTTCATATACATGTAATAAAGTGAAAATATTGGTAATGGTATTGTATTATGGATGGTAGGAGGCAATGGTATTGTATTATGGATGGTAGGAGATAATGGTAGTGTATTATGGATGGTATGATGATGAAAGGGAAAGTGTATTCAAAGTAGTGTACCAAAAACACATTATTTCATGTTGATACATATAGATGCACATGTGCATTTCTAATATTGGTAATGTAAAAAGTATTGTATTATATATGGTAGTGTAAATGAAAGTGCAATTGTCTAATATTTGTAATGAATTACGGAATTTGTCAAAGAAATGATACATATGCACATGTGCATGTTTGTGTATTATGGATGGAATGATAGACGAAAGAGAAAGTGTATTCAAAGTAATGTACCAAAACACCTTATTTCATGTTGATATTTATAGATGCACATGTGCATTTCTAATATTGTTAATGTAAAAAATAGTTTATTACACATGGTAGTGTAAATGAAAGTGCAATTGTCTAATATTTGTAATGAATTACAGAATTTGTCAAAGAAATGATACATATGCACATGTGCATTGATAACTGTTACTCGAATTTTATTTTATTTTTTTTTGAAATTTTTTTATTAGTAACGAAATATAGCAATTTTTTCAAAAAAAAATTTGGGTTGTTTTTTAGATTTTTTTAGGTATTACTATATATATATATATATATATATGTGATAAGATTCCGTTAGGAACCACCCTTTATTGTGAGAACCGCGAGAACCAATGTGAACACAACAAAAAAATACCTAAAAAATCTAAAAAAACCCAAAAAAAATTTTTTACTATTTTTTTTTTTTTGAAAAATCGCTATATTTCGTCAATAATAAAAAAAATCAAAAAAAAAAAAAATTTCAAGTAACAGTTATCCATGCACATGTGCATTTGTATCATTTCTTTGACAAATTCCGTAATTCATTACAAATATCAGACAATTGCACTTTTATTTACACTACCATTCATAATACACTACTTTTTACATTAACAATAATAGAAATGCACATGTGCATCTATACGTATGAACTTGTTATAACATTAACAACACTAGAAATGCACATGTGCATCTATATATATATATGAACATGTTATAGCGTGTTTTAGTACACCACTTTAAATACACATTCTCTTTCATCTATCATACCATCCATACTACACTACCATTACCTCCTACCATTCGTAATACAATACCATTGCTTTTTACAATCCATAATACAATATTATTACCAATATTTCACTTTATTATATGTACATAAATACCCTTTATACCATCCAAACAACATATTACATCATAAAGTGACAAATATAATCAAATCATCAACCACTAGATATAACTAACCAAAACACATGTATATGGGCCTACTTCATCATTTAAAATCACAAACTTTTTGTACTAAAACACTTTATTTCATATTGATACATATAGATGCACATGTGCATCTCTAATATTGGTAATGTAAAAAGTAGTGTATTACATATGGTAGTGTAAATGAAAGTGCATTTTTCTACTACTTGTAATATATTATGGAATTTGTCCAAGAAATGATACATATACACATGTGCACTCATAATTGTTACTCGAAAAAAAAAAACGTTTTTTTTTTGTAACAAAATATAGCGATTTTTATTAGAAAAATATTAAAAAAAAATTTGTGGGTTTTCTGGATTTTTAGGTATTTTTTTTGTGTTCACATTGGTTCTTGCAATAAGGGTGGTTCTCAAATGAATCTTACCCTATGTATATATAGAGGCCATTTAACGTACAATACGGCTTAACGTACATCACGTACGACAGATAATTACGCACGTTTATTTGAAACTCACGCACGTTATAAACTAAAAAACCCAAATCACGCATGTTGAAAAACATTAATCACGCATGATGAAAACATTAATCACGCACGTTATACACATAATCACGCACGTTGTCGTACATGATGTACGTTAAGCCGTATTGTATTTTACACTTTTCCTATATATATATATATATATATATATATAAGGGAGAGTTAATTGCCATTTTAGTCTCTGAGGTTTGTCCAAATTTGCCATTTTAGTCCAAATAGTTTTCTTTCGCCTCTGGGTCCCTGACTTTTTCCTTTTGTTGCCATTTTGATCGCATACCCTAACTCCATCCAAAAACTCCATTTTTAACCATGGGTATTTTGGGGATTTTCATTTTAAATCCTTTCAATTGCCATTTTGATCCAATTCTAAAAAATCAAAAAAATTCTAAAAAATCCAAAAAATTCTAAAAAATAAAAAAATTCCAAAAAATAAAAAAAATCACAAAAATAAAAAAAATTCTAAAAATAAAAAAATTCTAAAAAATAAAAAAAAAATTCTAAAAAATCATAAAAAATTCTAGAAAATAAAAAAATTAAAAAAATTCTAAAAAATAAAAAAAATCTAAAAACTCAAACAAACATATTTTAAAGTTTCAAATTCAAAAAATGACGATATATTCCTCGTCCAGACGAATATATTTTCAAGTTTTATCTATGTTTTCATAACAAAACTATTTATTACAATCATATTTTCATCTTTAGTTTTGTATCAATTAATATAATTTACTAAATACAAATATCATGAAATATAAATTTTATAAACTAAAACATAACATGCATGTTCGTTAGTTAGTGGTTCTATCTTATCATTACCACTCATTCACTCAACAAAATAGATAAAACTAGAAAATATATTCGTCGAGACGAGGAATATATCGTCATTTTTTGAATTTGAAACTTTAAAATATGTTTGTTTGAGTTTTTAGATATATTTTTTTTTTTTTAGATTTTTTAATTTAAGATTTTTTTTTTATTTTTAGATTTTTTTTTTATTTTTTAAAATTTTTATGATTTTTATGATTTTTTAGATTTTTTTTATTTTTTAGAATTTTGATGATTTTTTTTATTTTTTAAATTTTTTTTGATTTTTTTATTTTTTAGAATTTTTTTTTGATCTTTTAGAATTTTTTTGATTTTTTTAGAATTTCTTTTGAATTTTAGAATTTTTTTTATTTTTATGATTTTTTATTTTTTTAGATTTTTTTTGATTTTTTAGAGTTTTTTGGAATTTTTAGAATTTTTTTTATTTTTTAGATTTTTTTATTTTTAGATTTTTTTATTTTTATTAATTTTTTTTTATTTTTTAGATTTTTTTTATTTTTTAGAATTGGATCAAAATAGCAATTGAAAAGATTTAAAATGAAAATCCTCAAAATACCGCTGGTTAAAAATGGGGTTTTTGGATGGAGTTAGGGTATGTGATCAAAATGGCAACAAAAGGGAAAAGTCAGGGACTCAGAGGCGAAAAAAAACTATTTTGACTAAAATGGCAAATTTGGACAAACCTCAGGGACTAAAATGGCAATTAACTCTATAAGGGATGGATAATGAGAAAAGTAGTTTAAATGAGAAAACTAAAAAACTAACTAAAAGAGCCTAAAAAACATACCAATTTTTTTTTTTACAATTTTTTATAAAAAAAATCGCTATTTTTATCCATGGAAAAAAATTTAAAAAAAAAAAAAAAAGTTGTTGTATTGCACATGTTAACTAATACGGATATAATGCACATGTGTAGTACAAATATAATGCACATGTGTAGTACAACAATTTTTTTTTTTAATTTTTTTTATATATAAAAAATAGCTATATTTTTATAAAAATTTGTAAAAAAAAATAGTATGTTTTTTAGTTTTTTTTTTTTTTGTCTTTTTTAGTTAGTTTTCTAGTTTTCTCATTTAGATGTAGTTTTCTCATGATCCTCTCCCTATATATATATATATATATATATATATATATATATATATATATATATATATATATATATATATATATGGTGGAGAGTTCAAATGAGAAGAAATTTCTTGTAAGAAGAAATTTCAACCAATAAAAATGTTTTATTTTACTTCATTTAATATAAGTATTTAATGTTACTATAAGGGTATATTGGTAAATCTACATAGATCATTAATTTGTAGTCTTCCTTTTTAATAGCTAACTATAATAAATTTTTAGTAACTTATCTTCAAAATATACATTTTTTGAAAAAAAAAAATTTAAAGTGTAGGATAAAGTACGAGGTGTATACGATAAATTACGAGTTGTGTAGGATAAATTTCAATGTGTAGGATAAATTTTGAAATATGTAGGATAACTTTTGATGTGTGTAGGCAAAAAAAGTTAGTGTGGAGGTTGATTAGTCAAAGATGATAATAAATGAGATAAGTTAAAAAACCATTTAATGTTTTACAAAATTACCCTTTGTTTTCTTTCTTCTTAACTAAATTTTCTTCTCAAATGAACCTTCCCCAATATATATATATATATATATATATATATATATATATATTTAAAATTAATAAAGACCAAGCATGATTACATACTTGTAGGTTTTAACATATAGATTATAACAATAAAATTGCTAAATGGTCACATCCATTTAAGATACACTAAACTACATATAATTGAATGTAACTTAAACTTAAAATATGTATTTGAGTATTTAAGTTCTTGTTTTTCGGTTTCCAGCTATTGAGTAGATATTGCGGTTTTAGTAGTTGATGAATGACTAGCATAATTAGTTCTACTAATTCTTGGATATATTACTTCAAATATTTTAAAGCACAAAGTCAAAAAATATATGCTATGAGTTCTTTTTGAAAAATAATGTCTAACAAAATTTCATGGGAGAACGAACTCACAAAAAGAAAGAACAATTCATCAGTTTAAAAATAAAATAAAATAATACATATAGTTTAGGGTTTTTTTTTTTTGAACGGCTAATTTCTTTAATTCTCTGTCGTCTGTGGGACTTGAACCAAAGACCTTCCCCTTCCCAACCTAGGTGTTTTAAAGGTTTTGCCTTTGCCAATGGACCACCACCCCATTGGTATATAGTTTAGGGTTAGCACCACCTAAAATCATACATCTCAAACCAACAAAAAAACACCAATAATAGCTTGTTGTGGAGATACGCTACAAATATATATATATATATATATGGTAAAGAGTACTGTACAATATTGCTTATCGTACATTACGTACGCTTCAATCTCAGCCGTCAGATCATCTTCCCGCATTTTAAAATCGCATGTTGTTTTTTGATAACAATTTCGCATGTGATAATTTTTGATGAATTCGCATGTTGTTTTTTTGTACCAATTTCGCATGTGATAATTTTGATGAAATACCATGTTTTTTTTATAACAATTTCGCATGTGATAATTTTTGATGAATTCGCATGTTTTTTTTTGTACCAATTTCGCATGTGATAATTTTGATGAAATAGCATGTTTTTTGTAACAATTTCGCATTTGGTACAAAAAAACAACATGCGAATTCAATGCGAGAAGATGATCGGACGGCTGAGATTGTAGCGTACGTAATGTACGATAAGGGCATTTGTATGATAACCGGCCTATATATATATATAGGGGGCCGCTAGAATGAGAACCACCCCGAGTTATGAGAACCGCGAGAACCACACCATCCGGGCCGCCGTTGACCAATTTTTTTTTTTTTACAACTAGGTGTTTGTATTATAAGCACATTCGTAAAAAAAAAAATTTAAACGGCGCGGCCGAGGGGGTAGTTTTTTACACCACAAGTTTGGTGTAAAAAAAAAAAAACACCAAACTTGTGGTGTAAAAAACTACCCCCTCGGCCGCGCCGTTTAAATTTTTTTTTTACGAATGTGTTTATAATATACACATCTAGTTGTAAAAAAAAAATTTTGGTTAACGGCGGCCCGGATGGTGTGGTTCTCGCGGTTCTCATAACTCGGTGTGGTTCTCATTCTAGCGGTCCCCTATATATATATATATATAGGGAGGAGTTCATGCGAGAACCACCCTTATTGCGAGAACCAATGTGAACACAACCTAAAATAGCTAAAAAAAAACCTTAAAAAACCTACCCCCCACCCCCCAAGCTAAAATGCTAAAAACTAAACCCTCAAAAAACCTAAAAAAATCTAAATTTTTTAAAAATATTTTTTATGCTCAAATCGCTACTTTTAGTGGCAAAAAAAAAAAATTTTTTTTTGGCTTCGAAAAGTAGCGCTTTTTATATAAAAAAATATTAAAAAAAAATTTGTGTGATTTTTATCTATTTTTAGGCATTTTTGGTTGTGTTCACATTGGTTCTCGCGGTTCTCGCAATAAGAGGTGGTTCTCGCATGATCTTCTCCCTATATATATATATATATATATAGGGAGGAGTTCGTGCGAGAACCACCCTTATTGCGAGAACCGCGAGAACCAATGTGAACACAACCTAAAATAGCTAAAAAAACCTAAAAAAACCAAACCCCCCCCCCCCCCCCCAAAACCTAAACCCCCCTCCCCCACCCTCCAAAAACCTAAACCCCCCCGCCCCAAGCTAAAATGCTAAAAACTAAACCCCCAAAAAACCTAAAAAAAATCTTAAAAATAAAAAAAAATCTAATTTTTTTTAATATTTTTTATGCTCAAATCGCTACTTTTAGTGGCCAAATTTTTTTTTTTTTTTTAAATTAAATTTTTTTTTTTGACTTCGAAAAGTAGCGATTTTTATATAAAAAATATTAAATTTTTTTTTTTGTGTGATTTTTATTTATTTTTAGACATTTTTGGTTGTGTTCACATTGGTTCTCGCAATAAGAGGTGATTCTCGCATGATCTTCACCCTATATATATATATATATATATATATATGTGAATATGTTTTATGGTTTAAGCAAGAAGGGGGCACAATAGACAAATAAAGGTTGTGTTACAAACATAAGGAATGAATGCCGCGTTGTATCGTTTATCATCTTATCTTCTTTAACATTTTGTACAATGTGAAAATTACTACTTTGGGGGACAACTTCTTGGATTTGCCTAATACGTCACTATACATATAGTGATAAAACTAGAGATATGATCGAAGGTAGGGCACTAAAGCCCAAAGCAAGAAGACACAACAAGCATATTCGTAGATGCACTTTTATCCGTCGTTTTTTTTTATTTTGTCACATTTAACTTTAATATAAATACTTACATTTTGTGCATTACATGTTTGTCATAACTTTAATATAAATACTTACATTTTGTGCATTACATGTTTGTCAGCAAACATAAATTGATGCCATGTTAGGCAATCTAAAAAAGTAATTTTAAAATGGAGTTGATATATACAAACACAAGTCATATTAAAAAGCTAAGGGTGTGTATATGTTTTAGGCTCAAACTAAATCAAATACCAAAAATTCAATTTTCGAGTTTTTTAAAATCGTTTGGTTATGGTTTATCCGATTTTAGGTCTGGTTCGGTTTTTTTTTGGTTTTACCGTACAGGCTTAAATTTCTTAGGATGAAAGAAGTAATTGCCCAAAATAATAATTTGGACCTTAAATTTTAGGACTAAATCTTTTTGTTAATTAATGATTGACTTATTAATATAAGATTTAGGCTAAAATATACGGGTTACACTACTTATTAAATTATTATAAATTACTTAGCATTAAAAGCTAAAAATAAAAATCCGTTAATTTGGTTCATGTTAGGAAACTTTTTTTAAGTATTGAAGAAAAATATGATCAATCTGATCAAGTCCTGAAGATGATAAAGTAAGGAGATCAAGCAAGAAGAAAATAGAAGATAACAAGACAAAACGGAAAGCCAAACATCAATCTTCAGCAAGTATCAGAATATGATCACAAGCAAAGAATGACGATCAGAAAGGACCAATCTGATAAGTCTGATGATAAATCTGATGTTTATCATCATAATCTGGTAAATTCTGGTGATTAGAAATCTGGTGATCAATTCAACAGATTTCTGTAAGTTGTTCATTAGAAAATCTTATGAACCAACTTGTCTTAAAGACAAGGCTCTACCACTATAGTAAAGTAGCAAGTTGATCTTGAATGGATTCAATGAATATGCCAAAAAACTACTTTATGCAGACAAGTGCATGAATAAACAAATGTTTATTCATGTCAAATATTCTCTATAAATAGAGAACTCAACACCGAATGGAAAATGAGTTAAGCCAAACATTCGTTAGATACAACAAAAACTCCATTGCTTTTCATTACAGAATTCTTAAATTATTCGTTTGTACTAGCCAATAACCTCACAATCACCTTGTAAACCTAGTTTCAAAGTGATATAAACTTCAAAATTTTGTAGTTGTGTTTCTTAAAAGTTTTATTTCTATTTCCACACATTATTTTCATATTTGTTGAAATAACTTGCCAAATTTAGTCAAAAGAGCATTGTTATTTGGGTCAACAATTGGTATCAGAGTAGATTAAATAAACTATTTTCAAACGATCAATTGCTCAATTTTTTCACTTTTCTCTAAACTAAATATGGCAAACTTTCAAACATGGAACAATGTTTTCAATATCGGGTCTATGTCAAAGCTTCTGAATTTGGTCAGAGAGGAGTACCCCTAATAGATAATCAGGATGATCAACTTCCTAAATGGACATGATCGAGCTCTATTTCAATCCGTTGAGAGTGGCCCACATACACCCACTGTTGAAATCCAAGATGTTCCGCAACTGAGCATACACCAGAAATACCTGTCTCTTTGGCTCCAAAACAAGAAATATATTGGAGCAAGGAAGACAAGGATAAGGTGGAAGCCGATGAAAGGGCCAAATCACTTTTGATTATGGCACTTCCTAATGACATATTTTCTCAAGTGGATGCATGTGCATCTGTTAAAAAAATACGGGATTAGTTAGAAAATCTTTGTGAAGGAGGGGAAAGAATGAAAAGAAACAAACGAACAAATTGTGTCTCTTCCTATGATAGATTCAAAAGTCTTCCCAATGAGAGTCTTTCTGAAACATATAATAGATTTGCTAAACTATTAAATTGTCACAACCCCCGACCCTACCCTGGACGGGAGCCGTGAACAGTCAAGTGGTACCGGTAGTTATTTTGAAAGTATTGCAGTGGAAATTTTCATCAGGATCGTGAGTTAGGAAAAATATCAGAGTTTAGAAACAACGGATTTTTATTTATTAAACAGATGTGGATAAAACCCATGTTTTACAAAGGTAGCTTTTAATAAGGGATAAATCCAAATACATAAAACAACGTTTCTTAATTTAATTGATAAAATAAGCCACTTCTTTAAGCCTTTTGGTGTCGTATTACAACTCTTATTCCGATCTATTGTAATCACCTGAAATGTGTTTATAAACATTTGATCAGCAGGAAATGCTGGTGAGTTCATTCATTTGTGTAAAAAGACATAGTATTGTAATTTACAACATTAAGAGTTTTACATTTGTTTATATCTTTCAATTACTCAAATTAGTATTTGTCACCTATCCAACTAGGTGGCTGTGGTCATATTAGTATTGGCTAACTTTCGTCCAATAGCAACGCTGGACTAGTAGTGTATACAAAACCCCACATACCGGTAGTAATTTCAGAATACAAACACTTGATCACTGTAAGTACAACTAGAAAACATTTAGGGTTTTGAAAACATTTAATAAAAAGAGAATGACTCACCTTATAGAGTATAGTTCTTGATTTAATAGACTTCCTGGTTCTAAGTCTTCTGATAGTTAAGCATTTACTTTATCAGTGAATTTAAGCATTCTGATTCTAACCCCTAATTTCACAGAATGTAATCCGTATTAATGTATAAACCCAACTCAAACTTTAACGATAATCACAAGATCAAAACCACAACGTAGATGACAAAGTATAGCCTTATTCAGGCAGCACTTAAATATCCGTTAATTGGTTTATCATCAATTGGAGAGGGTATCGTTTCAGTGATTAGGGTTTAATACACGAGAATACAGAGAGGCAGAGTAACGAGAGATTAGAGGATCGATTCAGAAGTCAAAAAGGTGCAACTGGATTTGTCCCAGACCTGGCCCTTATATAGACCAGGTGAACCTCTCCCGAGCGTTGCGGGAGGAGACAGGTACTCTCCTGCGTGTTGCTAGGGAGGTCGGCCTGGCTAGACCTGCCACGTGTCCAGCATAGTTCTGACACGTGGCGCCTTGACGTGACATGTGTCCTTGGCTGCCTTTTTCACCCAATCGTGCGTTTTTTCTTGATTTTCGTGCCAGTTCTTATCCTGTATGCTCGAGTCTTGATCCTAAATTATTCGGTTTATAATTGCGAGTCTAATAAGCGTACTTTTGTGCGAGTTGGTGCATCAACCATCAAGTTTTTTTAACCGCTAAGTTTCCGGATTTAGTATATAAGTTTCGTTGTGCACATTTGGGGTTTTGATTATGGGTTGTCGTCGAGAATATTTTTGAGGGTTGTTACATAAATGACCTCAAAAAAATTCGGTGTTGAGAAATCCAATGATGAGAGAAATGTAAAATTTCTGGATGCTCTACCAATGGAATGGAAAAGTCTAACAATGACTTTAGCATCTACCCTAGAGCTGGGAAACATGAGCTTGCATGATCTCTACAGTATTCTTGTTCCAAGAGAAGAAGAAATCTATAAAAACTCAACTCAAAGAGGAGGACCTATAGCTCTCATCTCTAACGCACAAAGAACAATCAGTTCTTACCCACAAACCTCTCAATGCCAAAACATAAGTCTAGAAAATTATGATACTTCATCAGATTTTTCAGCATTTGTTGAGGCAATTGCTTTGCACACCAAGACATTTGAGCAAAGGCCGAGAGGGGGAAGTAACAAATACCTGAAAAGTGATAAAGGGAGGATGGAAGGAAAAACAAAGGATAAAGGAAAAGCTGAAATAGTGTGGTATAAGTGTAAGCACAAGGACCACTATACCTCAGAGTGTAACAACAGCAGGTCAGCCTAATTACAGGAACAGACTCCTGGCTAACAAATGATTCTTCTGATGATGAGGAAGAAAAAATGGCAAACTTTTGTCTAATGGCAAAAATTCCTGATGAAGAATCTGATTCTTCAGAACACAAGGTAAGCTCAAATAATCAAGATTTAGAACATCAATTAAATAAGCTCATGACAGATTTTGAACTTTTACAAGAAAAAAATTTTTAGAAAACAAAAAAATCTGATGATTTGCAAAAGTTGTTGAATGAAGTCAAAAACAAAAATAAACTTCTGATTGAAGAAAACCTAACAAAAGAAGCAAAAATTGAATTTAATGAGAAAGAAAGAAAAGATTTATACAAAAAAAATCATGATAGTGAAATCAACATAAAAGGTTTTCAACAAGCAAAAGAGTTTATAAACTTCATAGAAACAACGCTAAAAAACAAGGGTGAAGGGCTGGGCTATAAAAAGACAAATATTATACATCCCACCACCTTTGTAAGAGCATCTGATCTAAATTTTGATAAAATAACATATGATTGAGAATGTAGCCTACGTAGAAGGTTTAAAGTACAGTCTACTAAGCTGTGGGCAATTTTGTAACAAAGGCTTCCAGGTAACTCTTTTACAATAAAAATATTTATTAGTTTGTTTAAATGATAACAAAATATACTTAAGTGGGGAAAAAAAGAAAATCCATCTATTATTTTGATTTTAAGGAAGAAATTAAGCATCCTCAATTATGTTTATTTTCAAAAGAAAACAAAGGTAATAGTTGGTTATGGCATAAAAGATTGGCCCATTTAAATTTAAAACTCCAAACCAATTAGCAAATAAAAATGTGGTAAAATGACTACCTTTTATTTCATCCAAAAGGGATAAAATATGTGAAGCATGGTGTGGGCGCGTCTCATATGTTATTTATACAGTTGATTTTACGCACGATTTTAAGTTTATTATTTATAAAAATGGTTTTATACCTTAACATTAAAACACACACAACAAAGGACAAGTGTATCCCGTCACATATGCAGTAAAGTATTGGTAAGAGCCAGATATCGTCCCAAGGAAACACGAAAGATGAGATAAGATATTATAAGTACTGAATCTTTGTCATTATTTTACCAAAGGAAGAAATAATTGAATTGTTGTTTAACTAAATTAACTGAAAATAAAAATACAAATACAACAAATATCTTATTTCACAAATAACCTAAACATGGTATCTATCATGTATTTCACCAAAGCACTTAATCAATTTTCCAATTGCAAGACAGTTAGTCACCGTTAGGAATTTTCTAACATAATGATTCTTCGGATAGTTAACACGAAGGTCCCATCTTAACTTACCTAAAACCATGCATTAGCAAGCTATTGAATTTATGTGAATCTTTAAAGATAGATTAGTCATCCGTTAAGAGTTTTCTAACCTCACTTATCAAAGAAAGCAATACCGATGGTCACAATACAGCCACAAAGATAAGCATTTATGTAGATCATATAACAAATAATTTCACCTTTACAAGTCTTGAATACAAATCTACCAAGTTAGCAATTTCAGACCAAAACTACTAAACAAGGATCATAAACCGCATACAAGAACATGTAATCAACACCATATAATTCATTAGAACCCTTACGCGTAGGAAAGTACTCTTAATCAAAATAAGACATATATTGTGTAATACCAATCTCCGGGTTAGGTCTCATGGTGTAAACAGAATTTACAAATAAGTGAATAATCAAGAAGTAGTTAACATCCAAATCACCACATATTCATTACCCAATATAATCAAATATAATCAAGAACACAACATCAATGAAACATTCATTATACAATCATGAAGATTCAAACATAACAAGTACTTGAGTTTCATACAAACTAGATTACAATACAAAGATTATTCAAGAAACAAGTTCACAATTACTATATACATACAAACTATACATCAGCCCAATAACATGCACAATGATTAGACTACATATTCAAGAACAAGGAATCGAACCATAAACATGCACTGAATTGACGGGGTGGATTGACTAGGCTTTCACACGAACTCGAGGCATCGAAGTGGCTTGATCAGAACTGGTTCGGACCTGGAATTTCAACAGAAAACTTGGAGAAAAACCCAACCATTTGCTCTGATTTGAATGGGCTATTTATAAGTAAAGTTGGCTTGTATCGCACGGGCGTGCGGTGTATTGCACGGTCGTGCAATACCGATGACGTCATTGATTACGTGGATCGCACTTGGTTCCGACAATGGAGTGGTTGGGTTAGTTGACGACTTCGTCATAAAGGGAACGAGCGTTCAATGGGTCGCACGATCGTTTGGTTCCGGTATTTTGTTGAAACGATTGGTCGCACGGATGTGCATCTCCGGATGATTTGCCTGTTGTCGGTCTCGCACGACCGTTCTGATGGAGCACGTCCGTGCGATCTCGGTAACTTATTGTTTGTCGTGTTTGCACCGGTCGTTCATCCGGAAATGTAGCAACTGCACGGTAGTGCTTCGGATGGTACGGTCGTGCCATTCCGGTCAGTTTCTTGATTTTGGCCCGTTTGATCAGAAATGCTTCGGAAGTTGTCCGTTTTCATCAGATTTTCATTTTATGCTCCGTTTAAGACCTGAATTCGTATAAATACTGATTTTAGTCCTTAACATTGCGATTTCGGTCAAAAACGCTTAAAACGGAAGTGTTTTGGGGTATAAAAACATGTATATTTTAACGTATATCAAACCTCCCCGCACTTGAACTTTTGCTTGTCCCTAAGCAAAACAACTGTACAAACGATTATTTTAAAACAGAAAAATTAAACACACAATAATGTACATAAGCATTTTAAAATTAACTAATAATGATAGAAATGAGAAAACTTAATGCAATTTTTCAAAAATAAATAGCGTTTTTAACATCAATTATTCACTTACTTGCATCTTTGATGTAATTCCCTCGGCTCATTGGTGCAAACTAGTGAATTGTACACTAGTAATTTTTTGTGATAACTCAAAAGCCAGGTCATATAGTAACATTAACATAGGCTTGTAATGAAATCTCATTTTTATCATTTAACGCATAAAAATCATAAAAATCAAGAGGACTTTTATTGTGGGTTGTAACTTGGCTAAGGTTTATAGGTAGGAATGGATATTTACTCGGTGAAGTGTTTCAATCCGGTCTAGCAAATTATCCTAACAAACCTCACACAAAAGTAAATTCACTCCATTTTTTTTATATGTATTCACAAACCAAGTGACTCTTTTAAGGTCAGATTGTCAAGACCTGTTTTATCTTTGATGTGCCGTATGTCTTCCTTTATCCTGTAGTGAACATTACTTCCAACTCTAATGGACCGTTCGGCATTGAGCCTAATAGCCCCCACCCTCATTAGAAGTGTATATTCATGTTGGGATTCAGTTTGACTTTTTCTACATCTTCCTTTGTGAAACCAATTTCCACATCCAATGCATTTGTCATATCGTTTTGCTCTTCTTTTCATTGCACTTTTGGATGTCCCACAAAATGGTGGCGTTTGTTCTTGTTGTCGCCACGTTTTTCTAACTTCTTCACTTTGGTGAAATATTTTCTCTCTAAGTTCCGAAGGTAAGCTTGGTTTCGCGAAATGTAAGCAGCAAAGCAAATTTAAATCGAATGAATGCATGTCCAGTTCTTTATAGGTCTGCCGGTAAAAGACCAAACTAAATTCCTATAATAGGAAAATTATACTAAACCGGAATTCACACTAAATAGGTTAACACAAATGAAAGGAAAAGGCTCAACATGGTTTACTATTGGATAATATTTTTGGTTTTTCAAGGTTTTTTAACAAGAAAGGTAAACACATGGTTGTATCCTATTACCTCTATCATTTTTATATAATTTTTACAGTTAGTGATTTAAACAAGTATATTCAAGACAAGTTCTAAAATGTATACTATTATGCGGCACACTCAACAAAATGAAGTTTAAAGCATATGATTATTGCTTTTAGAACGGCTCAAAACTCACTAATTGGGTGTGTATTTTAGATGCAAATTTATGAATAATTGTAAAAAAAATTATTTCTAAAAATTACTTTAACATTTTCTCATTTATATACTTATTAGTTAAGAATAAATCAAATATGTACAAAACTAATTATAAACATTCTACTTTTTTTTAAGTTTTTTTTTTTTTTAGATTTGTACAAAATTTAAAGCAATTAAGGACAAACAAAGTTTAAGAATCTTTTAAACCCCTCCCCACACTTGAACTTCACATTGTCCCCAATGTGAAATACATATTAGTTAAGTAATTATGAGGAACTAAACTAATAATGTGAAAAGGGAAAGATGTACTCCCTTTGAGTTGACTCGTTTGAGTAGACTTTGATTTGTAGTCATCTCAATCCTGTGTGCATTTCTTGAACCTGCCAATGATGTCACTTTCTAAAATAGCCAACATCAACCAAAACAATTATTCACACATAACATATATCAAAACAAACATAAATTTAAAAAGTTTCAAACTAAATACTAAATAAACAAACCAAATGTTCAGAAATTAAAATTGTTTCACACCAAACATAAGTACTGAAAAATAAAATAAACAATCCATCCATCAAACAAACAAAGTGTCAATAAATCAAACAAACACATCACCTACTCGTCAGCGTCATCACCACCACCACCATATCCTCCAGTACCTGAAGTGCCAGCACCATCATGACCAGATGGATCCCAGAATGGGAACTGCGGAGGCTCTCCGAAATAGTTTGGGTAGGCGCTCTGAAGCCCCCCAAAGAGATATGTAAAACCATCCTGTACTCCCTGGTACAGGTTCTGCTAGCTAGCCCGTATCTGGTCCTGCTGTGCTCTAATAGCAGTCTGATCAGCTCTAATAAGATCTTGCGAAGCGCGCAGAGCCTCCTGCTCGGCTCTGATGGCGTGCTCATCTGCTCTCATCGCCTCCTGAGATACCTGCATATTCTGAAAATGCTGGTAGAACTCAGGGTATGGCGGTAATCCCTCAGGCCATCCATGCTGGAATGCCTGGTGCTGTGGCGAGTGTGGCGGTGTCTGTGGTTGATGCTGCTCATGTCCTTCATTTCCTTCACCCATCTCTTCATCTTCATCATCTGCTGGCAATGGAGGCAACGGGTCCCAGACCTCGTTGTTTAGACCTATCAGTCTATCTCCTGCATCAGTCTCTACAATCATTCTCATTGCCTTTAGTGACTGGATATCAACATACTCTCCCTCAGTCACCAGATGAAGACTATTCACCACATCATCAGTCAGTAAATTGAGATTGTAAGCAATTTGGGTGACATACTCACCTCCATGTATCTGACTGTTTTGTACCCTGCCTGAACAATTGACAAAGTACTCTGCCATCCGCGCCGCAAGGTTGAGGTTTGGTCTTTGAACCAACTCCCAAAGATATAGCAAATCAGGTGTTGGACAGTTACCTAGACTGTCCATTCGGCCGCAAATGGTGTGGCTGAAAATATGGTGCATAACCCGCACAAGTGGATCTCTCAATCTCGAGGCTTTTGACATCCTCGGGTCATAAGGAGGTCCCACTGCATTCTCGGCCCAGAAAGCATTTCTCACACCGTTGTTTGGGAAACCGAACGTATCGTTGAATATTTCTTCGTTATCCATGTCTGCTCGTGTATAAATCCCAAGTTTTCTTCCCAACCGGCCGACTGTCCATGTATTCCACTTTCTTCCCAACCTAAATGTAACCCTCTCTTTGTATCTGAAATTTGGATTTCGATGAGCTATAGGTTTTTCATATTGGTAAGTTGAGAAAAGCTCGATAGCTAGCTCCAAGTAGATTGGTTGGTCAATATTTACTAGACGAGCCAACGGGACATAAAGCATGCCTTCCAAACGATCCCTTTGATTTAATTCAGTCATTACTTCCCAATCTAGTCTTCGTGGAATACCAAACCTTCCTCTTCTTGCCCACAAGGCGTTTCTTCTCGGAATACAAAGTCTTTCTCTCTCGTTTCCGGCATCAAATTGTAAGAACGGGTGATTCATCTGTATGGGGAACAATGTTAGAAACAGGAAAACAGGAAAAATTTGACTCGAAAACTGCGGAAAACTAAGATACGAAGATTCTGTCCTGCTGATCTGGGGATATGGCACGGACGTGCGACTTGAGGCACGAGCGTGCCTCATCGAGATCAGAATGATGTTTCCGGAGATTGTCGAGATCGCACGACGTGCGATGATCAAAACAACCGTTCAGTTCCGAGCAAATAACACAATATCGAGAACAATCGGAATGGCACGACCGTTCCATCCGGGGAACGACCGTGCGACACCATATCTGCAGAATCCGACCCTTGAACTTTGATTTTTCTGATTTTTTTTTTCAAAATCAACAAGTTTTTCACACACACAGGGGTCTGATATGCCTACGGTTGTTCACGATTTGTTTGATTCTAACAAAGATTAGGGTTTTATTTGAGATTTATGAAGAAAACCCTAGAACACTATGAAGACATGGATGAATCTGATTTAAACTAAGATAGAACAAGAAACCGACAAGAATTAACATACCTTGCGAAGATTTGGTCGAAACCGTGCAATTAGATCGTGCGAAAATTGGTGAAAATCGGTCTGGAACGGGTTGGGCAGGTCTGTGTTCGCGAATGGGGGTTAGGTGCAGGTTTGGGGTTTTTATAGGGTGAAAATGACCAAACTGCCCTTGGGCCTCGCACGGGCGTTCCACAGATCGCACAGGCGTGCGTCGCCTGCATTTTTCAAAACCTGACCATTGTTGTCGGCATCGCACCAAGGGTGCGACTGCTCGTTCCATTGTTTAATCGAAAACGCACGGGCGTGCCATGGGTGGCACGACCGTTCCTTTACTGCAGATCAGTTTTTCTGCAGAATTTTGTTTCAGCACTCGTTTTCGTCGGTTTTCGCCATTTTTTCGATACGCAAACAATTTTAACAGTTTCTACACATAGAATCTTTGTGCGATATATCTAAAACTTGTGTAAATTATTGTGATCTATCAAACACACTTAAATTACACTAAAACTACAAAAACACAAAAATTATGAAATTACCCCTAAAATATCAATAGACACTCTTGCTACATTTTTAATCGTTGAGTCAGTAGCGTAGACTCTCCTCCCCACACTTATGAAGTGTGCGGGGCTTGGAGTTCAAAAACCTCCAATACCGACTTAATCGGTCCGGCAACGTACAACTTCAATCGATGACCATTCACCTTGAATGCATTTCCATTCTTCTCCTCAATTGAAACAGCTCCATATGGATATACCTTTTTCACAGTGTATGGGCCTGTCCAACGTGAATGAAGCTTTCCTGGAAATAAACGCAATCGTGAATTGTACAAAAGAACTAGATCGCCTGCTTGGAATTCTTTTTGGTCCTTCAAGCGTCTATCGTGCAATCTTTTTGTTCGTTCCTTATACAAGATGGAACTCTCATAAGCTTGTTGTCGTAATTCTTCCAATTCATGTATCTTGAGAAACCGGGCTTCACCTCCAGTTTTTAAGTCCAGATTTGCTATTTTAAGTGCCCACATCGCTTTATGCTCTAATTCCACTGGTAAATGGCATGTCTTTCCGTATACAAGTCTAAAGGGAGTTGTCCCAATAGGAGTCTTGTAAGCTGTACGAAAAGCCCACAGTGCTTCGTCTAGTTTGTCCGACCATTCTTTACGGTTTGTACCTACAGACCGTTTAAGAATTCGTTTTAGCCCACGGTTTGTGACTTCCACTTGCCCACTTGTCTGTGGATGATAGGGCGTGGAAATACGGTGATGAACACCATAACGGGATAAAGCTTTTTCAAGCCGACTGTTGCAAAAATGAGTCCCTCTGTCACTGATAAGTGCCTTTGGGGCACCAAACCTGGCAAACAAACTTTTCAGAAATCTCACGACTGACTTGGCATCATTGGTGGGTAAAGCTTGTGCCTCCGCCCATTTTGATACATAGTCAACTGCAACCAGGATATATTTATTACCTCGTGAGGGGGGAAATGGTCCCATGAAGTCTATCCCCCAAATGTCGAAGACTTCACACACTTGAATCCAATGTTGAGGCATCTCATTGCGTGCCGAGATATTCGTTGCTCTCTGACAAGCATCACATACTCTAACACATTCATACGCATCACGAAAAATTATGGGCCAATAGAATCCAGAGTCTAACACTTTCTTTGCAGTGTAGTTTGCTCCATGATGACCTCCGGTTGGTCCCTCGTGACAGTGACGCAGAATGCTAGCTGCCTCCTCTCCAAATACACACCTTCGGATAACCTGATCGGCTCCGATCCTAAACAAGTATGGTTCATCCCAGATGTAATACTTCAGATCTGCAAAGAACTTCCTCTTTTGTTGATATGATAATCCTTTGATAAGGATTCCACATGCGAGGTAGTTTGCATAGTCGGCGAACCATGGTGACTCGTTATTCGTCTCGATGCTCAAAAGAAATTCGTGGGGAAAATTGTCATTTATTGGCTCCTCCACTGAATTATCTGAATTGCCATGCTCAAGTCTCGAGAGATGATCGGCTGCAACATTTAAAGCTCCCTTTTTATCTTGGATCTCTATGTCAAATTCTTGTAATAACAAGATCCATCGAATAAGACGCGGTTTTGCGTCTTGTTTGCTAAAAAGGTATTTAATTGCCGCATGATCCGTGTACACAATTGTTTTAGACAACACAAGGTACGATCTGAATTTATCGAACGCATATACTACTGCCAAAAGTTCTTTCTCTGTAGTCGTATAATTTTCCTGAGCATCATGTAGAGTTTTGCTGGCATAATATATTGGGTGAAAATGCTTCTCCCTTCGTTGTCCTAACACTGCTCCTATTGCATAATTGCTTGCATCGCACATTATCTCGAATGGCAATGTCCAATCTGGTGCAATTAAAATTGGGGCTTCGATAAGCTTTTGTTTTAGCTGCTTGAAAGCTTTCATACAATCGTCTAAAAAGACAAACGGAGCATCTTTCTCTAACACACGGGTCATAGGTCTTGCGATTTTTGAAAAGTCTTTAATGAATCGTCTGTAGAACCCTGCATGACCTAGGAAACTTCTGATTGCTCTAACCGAGGTAGGTGGAGGAAGTTTAGAAATGATATTCACTTTTGCTGGATCAACTTCCAACCCGGCTTCATAAATTTTGTGTCCAAGAACTACCCCTTCTTTCACCATGAAGTGGCATTTCTCCCAGTTAAGCACAAGATTAGTTTCCTCACATCTCATCAACATTCTTTTCAAATTTCCTAAACATTGATCAAAAGAACTCCCGAATACAGAAAAATCATCCATGAATACTTCCATGGAGTCCTCAATCATGTCATGGAAAATGGCAATCATGCAACGCTGGAATGTAGCTGGTGCATTACACAGTCCAAAAGGCATACGCCTGTAGGCAAATGTGCCGAAAGGACATGTGAAAGTAGTCTTCTCCTGATCTTCAGGAGCAATAGGAATTTGAAAGTATCCTGAAAACCCATCCAAGAAACAGAAAAAATGACTTCCCCGACAGACGTTCCAACATATGGTCGATGAATGGAAGCGGGAAGTGGTCCTTACGGGTGGCATCGTTGAGTTTGCGATAATCAATGCAAACTCGCCATCTTGTGACGGTACGGGTAGGAATAAGTGTGACACCTGTGTCACTTCAACCATCAAACAAATGCCAAACCAATGAAATATTGTATTTCATACTAGGGATTTATAAAAATATGTGTATCGTTTGCACATATCAACTCTTGTTCGATTTTAAGCTTTAAATCGCTTTCTCGAGGGTTATACGCGCTCTGATGCGTAAATATAACCAGTTTAATCCAACGAACACTCCGGAATAGTGAAATAGGCTAAACATACCTTAAATAACCTTTACATAACTTAGAAATAAGTTTTAAAGGCTTTGGTATGGCAAAAACAAGTTAATTCGCTTACAGGGACTAAACTTGACAAACTGTGAAAGTATGCCAATTTGAACTGTAACAGACATTCTGGAACATGACCATAAGTTAAACACACCTTAAATATCCTTTATATAGCTTAGAAGTAGGCTTTGAGGGGTTCGGTGTGCTAAAATAAACTTTTGGGTCATTCAGGGACTAAAAGTGTTAAAAAGTGCATAAGTTTGCATTTTCGCGCATAACTTACGTTCTGAATACATCTGGACATCCAAAAATTTATGTAAGCACTAAAATATTTTATTTTAGTGTTTGGCATAAGAAAAATCCATTCGTCACGCCATTTGGATCGTTTTTCGCGCTTATGCGCATTCCGTCGTAATTAACCGAACAACGCAATCGTACGGCCAAACGAACCGACATCCAAGATATTTTTGAGCACATTTTAAGTTCCCTATACTTTAAATTCATTTTAGAGCTTTGAAATGGGGTTAACGGGGCTTAAACGTGTCAAAAATGCATCAAATAGCAAGTTTGGAGCTTCAGGGGCCTGTTCTGCCATTTTTCAAACTTTCTGGTCTGCAGGTCCTTGCGCACCTAAACACTCTGAGTGTTACGGTGCGCAAGCAGGGGTCAGATGCAGAAAATTGTTTTGGCTGCTGATTAATGGCTTCCAAACACCCCAAAGGCCAATGCCACATGTCAAACTCTTGTGGTGGGGGCAAAATGAGCTACCATAACATTCCGAAAAGTGTACGGGTGAGATCAAGGCACGTTGTTTGATAAACGATCCTAACGGTTGTCCATTTACTATAAATACCCACCTCAACTTCACTCATTCCTCACAAATCTGATCAAAAGTGCTCTAAGTTGAAGCAAATCACTTCATACCTGAGCTACTCGATCAAGATTTACTAGCGGGGACCCTTTGTAAGTGTTCCTTCGTTCTTTTATCGCTTTTCTAGTCCGAAAGTCGAACTATGTTTGACTTTCTGCATTGACCAGTTTATGGTCGATGCGAAGTTCGTTTGAACTTCATAACGTGAGCGTGATCACGATGGTTATAGTCCCTAGTGACTATACCTACTGATTACCACGTTATCTAGGCTCATTGACGAGTCGTAGTTTCGGCCAAAATGCGCATTCTTGCGTATTTTGTAACCAAACTACTCTTGGGTATCAAAACCATTTGTTTTGATACCAAACTTGTTTTCTAACTTAGTTAAGCATGTTTTAACATGCTTAGCTCGTCACTTTTAGTTTAGTGCTTATATAGGGTCGTAAGGTAAGCGATCTAAACAGTCGCTTATACTTTCGAACCCGACCCATTTGGTCGATCATTAGGATCCGACCAAGCACATTAGGTGACCATAGTATATAGGGAATAACCTTCCGAGGTTATACCTTATGGTCGCTTCGTTTAAGTAGTTGTATGATAGGTAGTTTATATGCCTTAGGTAAATTACCAAAATGCCCTTTTAACGCCAAAATTCATTTTAAGCATATGTAACATAACTTTTGGTATCTAAACTGATTTAGTAACAATATTAAACTTGTTAAGGCATATTTTACTTGTCATAGGACTAGTTAGGCGGTCCGAACGCGTTTCACGCGAACGACGCATTAAAGTAGCATAAGCTACCTAAACGGGTCGTAATGGGTCGTAAGCACTTAGGTTAGGTTTCATTTAGTATGTAGGCTTTGTTAAACCATATGACACGAGTCTCCATACTCGTTTGGTTTACGAACCCTCATTCTATCTAAATCCTCCGGTTTAGGTCCGGTTTGTTAACATAGTTACCTATATTAGGTGCCGTTTGATATCCGTGATCTCTAGCATTGTTTGGTTGTTACTCAAGGACTACTAAGCAATCTCAAGTGAGTACATAGACCCCTATTTTACTGTTTTTCCAAACTGTTTTGGGGTGAAGCATGTGTACCTATGTGTTATTTTCATGATTTCAAAGTATAATTGATTATACATGTTATTACTTATCTTTTGACAAACTAAATGACTATCTATGGTTTAAACACTGATTTCTCAAAGAACATAAAATAAAAATGTTGAATTGTACTTATTTTATGTTCACCAGACCGATTGTTAGTATGATATAGCGCTATAGGATTAGACACCCCATTCCTGTTGTCATGGAATGTCTGAAACCAATTTGTTTCTCCATCCAAATAGGGATTACCTTTGTGGTATCCTTATAGTCTCAAAGGTGTAGTTTGATGCACTAGATCTGAATGAATTCTTAAATCACACATTTAAAGTATATTTTGATATACTCCCAAAAGTATAGTTTGATATACTCTCATGTGTGGTATTGTACAGAACCAACATATATATTTTATCAACAAACCAAAACATATTTTTAATATGTTATTTACAAATCCAAAGTATACTTTTAATATGATATTATAAGGTTATTCGTTTAACCTTACATTATTTTACAAAGCATAACTTTTGATTTATTCAAACACTTTGTTTTGTACATTTTTACTTGTGGTTTAAGAAATCTCATTTTACATACCATACATAACTTTTGTTTACACATTACATGGTTTACATTTAACTTGAGTTATACAATAACATTTGACTATTGGTTTAAACATGAACATTCTATATTGGTGGTTTGGTTTGAGTAAGTGACTTAAGTAACGAGGCGTGTGTAATATGATACAAGCATGGTGGATACGCCGCTGGTACTTCCTATATATAAGTGTTTGTATGGTATTACGTATCGTAGCGTTATTTGAATCATTTCAATTTAAGTCATATAACATTTTATACAAATAACATACTTTTCATAAGACATTGTTTTACAACAACTTATCTTATACAAATTCATTTTTACTTGGTTATTCAATTAACCTTACATTACTCTTTTACGTATCATCTACTTTATCATCACTTTTCGAATGATTTATAAAACAAAACATTTTACAAGGATCATGACTGACTTTTGTTAAACAACTCTTTCTAAACTTATAAGTCATGAATCCTATATTCACAAAACCTATGTATCTCACATGCATTTTTATGCTGACGTACCTATTTTTACACATGTTTCAGGTGCTGTCTTGAGATGATTGTTGATACATTCTACATTTAGGATGGACTCGTGCCTTAGCGACTTTAAAACTTGGAAGATCATAGTTGTACTTATTTGATTGTATTAAAACAATGAGTTCATTTATTCAATAAAACAAAATTATTTATTCCATGGTTACGAAACAATGATTCTGTTACAACACTCCCCGACGTTTCCGCCACGTCTGGTTGTTCTACGTGGTCGGGGTGTGACTGAAAAGTTGGTATCAGAGCCAATGGTTATAGGGAATTAGGTTATTAGTAATGCTTTGACCTAGACTATAACCTTCCTAGGACCCTAACACAAGTTTTCTTGTGTTTAGTTTTAAAACAATACCGTCACTTATTCTTAGGCGACAACCACAATAAGAACACAAATTTCTATCCCGCCTTGAAAACTAATCATCTATTCTAGGATGATTTATTATATGGTTTTGAACCCTCTAAGTTTTCAAATCCCGTCAAAGTTGGTCTAAATAATGTGAACACGTGCAAACTGGAAGGGTGGGTGCCTGTACCCTGAGTTTTCTGTCTAAGGCTAGAGTGTTCGTACAAATCCACATAATCGGACCAGTCACTCTTACCTAGGAACTCTTGGGGTGAGTGTCCACTTATAGGCGAGCATGCTTCGCGATACATTATTTTTGACCTATTTACTTTGATTAATCACCGGGGTCGTTTGTTGCTTTGTAGTAACAAACAAATGACCACTATCCTTGCTTTCATCAGATTTGTTTCATCTCATTCTTTTCGTCTAATTCTCTCACTCGTTTCCTTTCATGTTTCCTCTTTTAGAATGCCTCCTCGACGCGACAATCAGATGGCGAATGCCGAACTGGCGGAAATCATCGCACAGCAAATGGCTGCTGCCTTCCCAAATCTTTATGCTCAAATGATTCAAGCCATCAACAACAACAATGCTCCATGCAATTTCAAGAATTTTAACTCGGCTAAACCACTCAAGTTTAGTGGTTCTGAGGGAGCAACTGGGCTTCTTCAATGGTTCGAGAGCATTGAGAATACTTTCCGTCACGTTCAGTGTCCTGAAAATCGCAAGGTCGAGTTTTCGTCGAGTGTGCTTCAGAAGAGGGCTCTTACGTGGTGGAACGGGGTTATGAGAGACCGCGGTGCTGAGGTTGCATTAGCACAGACTTGGGCTGAGCTTAGGGCTTTTATGATGAAGGAATTCTGTCCTCGTCATGAGCTAAGGGCTCTAGAAAGGGAATTTGATGATTTGAAGCAAGACAGTGGGGAACATCGAGCCTATACTGACCGCTATGAGGAATTGAGCTTGTTATGCCCTACTATGGTTACGCCTTTGGATAAGGCGATTGAGAAATACATTGATGGTCTTCCTGACGTAGTTCAGGATATTGTTACTGGCAGCAACCCTACTACTGTCAGACAAGCCATTGAATTGTCTGCCACTCTGACTGAATCCCATATCAGGAAGCGCAAGCTGTTTCGGAAGGGCGGCTCAAGACCATCTGACAAGACTGCTCAAGTGGAACCAAAGGAAGAAAATGCTGAGGTGTCCAAGAAGAAGAAGCGCAAAGCCTCTCAAAACTACGCTGTAACTGCTCAAGACAAACAGGGTGCACCAAACCAACTAGCACAACCTCGCAAAAGGCAAAACTATGTTGGTACCGCACCTTTGTGCAACAAGTGCAATCGTCATCATCTAGAGCAAGAGCAGTGTCACAAATGTACCCACTGTGGGCGGTTGGGACATTTGATCAATGTTTGTCGTTATGCAAATCAAGCTGCTGCAAACCCTGCTGCTGTTCAAGCACGGTTCCCTCCAGGGTCATGTTATAACTGTGGTGACCTTACCCACTACAGGAACAATTGTCCAAGACTTGTTAACATACCTCCAGCGCGTGGACGAGTGTTTAACATCAATGAGGCAAACATGAACAATGATGCAGCAGTGAACAATTAGTGTTTTGTATTTCCTTGGTTGTTATCTTTTGACACTTTAAGACAATTCGGTTGTTACATAAATAAATATTTGTTGTTTTTATTTCTGCAAAATTTATACGTTTGTGTGAATGCTTGATGCAACCTTATGATGTCAACCCAAAGACAAACTACTCGTGTGGTTCTGTCATTTTATGATCACTTGTGATCTCCCCAAGAACCTTAAACACTGGTTTCTTTTAAGAAACAAAGCCAAACTCTTATTCAGAATCCGTCTATCTTTATAGATAGATCCTTAAAAATCATTAAAGTGCCAAATGAAATCCATGGATTGGTTTCCTAGTGTGCTTTAAATATCCATACCTAAAGATAACAAATTAAAGAATCAAGTTAACTAAATTTGTGCTTATGTGTTTTTCTTACATGTTTTGTGGTTGTATGTGATCCATCCAAATCCTCATAGAATCTTCCATATCTCATACGAGAGATTCATAATAGGATATCTAAAGATACTATCTTAAATCCTTAATGGACTTCAACATTGTAGTTAAGTCCCTCGGGTTATAAAGTATTATTCTATAATTGGACCTCTTGAATGGTCTGGTTAAACAGATTGATTTTGAAAATCTGATTAGAAATATCATGTGATGATGTAACTAAAAAGATCCCTTAAGTGGTCTATTTAAGGAGATCGTACGACGGTCTAGTTAAGAAGATCATGTGTTGATCTAGTTAAAAAGATCGTTCGTTGATCTAATTAAAAGGATCCTTTGGTGATCTAGTCGAGTTGCTTCATGTTTATTCAAGTGATTTTTTTTCCTACGCATTATGAAATGAACTGTGCGGACTGTGCAAGGAATTACGTAATTATGGAGGCCTACATAATTATGGAATTCAATGCACAAAAACCACAGGAAGCTTTGTCATGTGTTAAGACCTATAGTGACAAGAATAATGATACGGGAGAAGTCTTGGACCTCGATCAATGTCATTTATTCTCACACTCCCCAATTCTGATCTCAATCACACACCAAGTTTCCTATGATAAGTCTTCATAAGAAACGTTCTTCTGTCCGTAGTTCAAAATTCCATGTTTTACTATTACAAGGAATTCACTTTGAGGGTTAACAAATTCGCTAAGAGTCCTAACATGGCCCAGAGTTTTACTTAAGGGTTCAATGGATCTATTAGAAGGCGAAACCGTCACAGCTATCTTCACAAGTTTCCTCTAGAATTAAATTTCGGGACGAAATTTCCTAAAGTAGGGGAGACTGTGACACCTGTGTCACTTCAACCATCAAACAAATGCCAAACCAATGAAATATTGTATTTCATACTTGGGATTTGTAAAATTATGTGTATCGTTTGCACATATCAACTCTTGTTCGATTTTAAGCTTTAAATCGCTTTCTCGAGGGTTATGCTTGTATCATATTACTCACATCTCGTTACTTAAGTCACTTAAACAAACCACCAATGTATAAAGTCTATGTTTAAACCAATAGTCAAAAGTCCTTGTATAAGCCATGTCAAATGTTTATAAGTCCAAAAGTAGTCAAGTAATGTGTATCAAATGTTATGAATTGTAAGTAAAGTATTGTCCCATAATACAAATGTAGAAATGTACAAAACAAAGTATTTTGAATATATCAAAAAGTTATGTTTTGCAAAGTAATGCATGTTACATTGATACAAACATTTATGTGGTAAGTTAACGCATACATTCAAGCCTTGAGACAGTCGGATAACCCTTTCAGTCAAGGTTATCAAAAGAAATGTTTTCGGATTCAGTCATTCCTTACATCCAAACAAACCCGGGATGTCAGGAATGGGATTTGTCAAGTCCTATGGTACCAGTACTTACTACCGAGCGGCGTAGCTAATGTTAATGAACGTATAAAAGTCTCGTTTGTGCAAACCAAATGTTATAGCAGTTGTATACATGTCATATGAAAACAATGTACTAAGTATGCTAAGTTAACATACAAAGCAGAAAAGTCATGTAAATCAATGTGCTAGCATGATATCAGTCAACATACATAGCAGAAATGTAAAGTAAAGCAATGTACTAAGTATGCACACAATGGGCATATATAGCATGAAATGTAATGTAAAATGATGTACTAAGTACGCACATAATGGGCATACATAGCATGAAATGTAATGAAATCATGTACTATAATGTACTAACAAACATAGCAGGTATATGATGTGAAAACAGGAAAGCATGAAAGTAACAAGTAGGCACATGTGTTTCGCCCCAAAACAGTTTGGAAAACAGTAAAAGAGGGGTCTATGTACTCACATAAACACCTTGAAAACATTTAAAAGATGGGGTTCTATGTACTCACTTGAGATTGCTCAGAAGTCCTAAGATAACCACCAAGCAATGCTAGAGATCACGGAATCAAACGGCACCTAATATAGGTAACTATGTTAATAAACCGGACCTATATCGGAAGATCGGATAGAATGAGGGCTCGTAAACCAAATGAGTATTGGAACTCATGTAGTATGGTTTAACAAGGCCTACATACTAAATGAAACCTAACCTAAGTGCTTACGACCCATTACGACCCGTTTAGGAAGCTTATGCTACTTTAACGCGTCGTTCGCGTAAAACGCGTTTGGACCGCCTAACTAGTCCTATGACAAGTAACATATGCCTTAACATGTCTAATATTGTTCTCAAATCATTTTAGATGTCAAAAGTTATGTTACATATGTTTAAAATGAATTTTTGCATCAAAGGGGTATTTTGGTAATTTACCTAAGGCATATAAACTACCTATCATACAACTACTTAAACGAAGCGACCATAAGGTATAACCTCGGAAGGTTATTCCCTATATGCTATGGTCACCTAATGTGTTTGGTCGGATCCTAATGATCGACCAAATGGGTCGGGTTCGAAGGTATAAGCGATTTATTAGATCGCTTACCCTTACGGCCCTAGACAACGTGGTAATCAGTAGGCATAGTCACAAGGGACTATAACCATCGTGATTACAATCACGTTGCGAAGTTCAAATGAACTTCGCATTGACCATAAACTGGTCAATGCAGAAAGTCAAACAAAGTTTGACTTTCGGACTCGAAAAGCAATAAAAGAACGAAGGAACACTTACAAAGGGTCCTCGAATGCTAATCTTGATTCAAGTAGCTCAGGTATGAAACAAAGGTTTCAACTTAGAGCTTCTCAAATCAGATTCTTGTGAGAAATGAGTGAAAATGTGATGGGTATTTATAGATTTCGGTTCACCGTTAGGATCGTTTCTTGGAGAAGAGGGAATGATCTAGCCCGTACACTTGTCGGAATGTTGTGGTAACTGATTTTGGCCACCACAAGAGATTAACATGAGGCACTTGGCCTTTGGGGAGTGTTTAAGGGCTGTTAACAGCTGAGAAAAACGATTTGTTGCATCTGGCCCCTGCTTGCGCACCGCAACACTCACATTGTTGAGGTGCGCAAGGACCAAGTTTGGCAGATTTACAGTTTTGGTCCCTGCTGTGTAATAGGCTCATTTCCGACACGTTTAAGGCCCGTTAACCCCATTTCAAAGCTCTAAAATTAAGTTAAAGTATAGGGAACTTAAAATGTGCTTAAAAATATCTCGGATGTCGGTTCGTTTGGCCGTACGATTGCGTTGTTCGGTTAATTACGACGGGATGCGCATAAGCGCGAAAAACGATCCGAATGGCGTGACGAATGGATTTTTCTTATGCCAAACACTAAAATAAAATATTTTAGTGCTTACATAAATTTTTGGATGTCCGGATGTATTCAGAACGTGAGTTATGCGCGAAAATGCAAACTTGTGCACTTTTTGACACTTTTAGTCCCTGAATGACCCAAAAGTTTATTTTAGCACACCGAACCCCTTAAAGCCTATTTCTAAGCTATGTAAAGGATATTTATGGTATGTTTAACTTATGGTCATGTTCCGGAATGTTCGTTACAGTTCAAATTGGCATACTTTCGTAGTTTGTCAAGTTTAGTCCCTGTAAGCGAATTAGCTTGTTTTTTGCCATACCAAAGCCTTCAAAACTTATTTCTAAGTTATGTAAAGGTTATTTAAGGTATGTTAAGTATATGTTGATGTTCCGGAGTATTTTTCGCGTTAAACTAAGTACGTTTAAGCACCAGTTTGCGTATAACTCTCCAGAAAGTGATATAGAGTTTGAAATTGGATAAAAGTCAAAACATGAAAAATGTAAAACACAACCAAACAAACATTGGGATCAAATAACATTGTTTTATTTATAATTGAACTGTTCACAATGATTAAAAGCACAGATGTTACAGTCTCCCCTACTTGTGGAAATTTCGTCCCGAAATTTATTTAGAGGAAACTCGTGGAAAAAGAAGCGGATATTTCGCCTTCATTTGATCTTCGCGTTCCAAAGTAAACTCGGGTCCACGTTTAGCTTCCCAGCGAACTTTGACCAATGGAATGCGCTTGCGTTTAAGCCACTTGACTTCACGTTCCATGATTTCCACTGGCTTCTCAACAAATTTCAGTGTTTTATCAACACGAATTTCGTCAAGTGGTATGTGGAGGTTCTCATCAGATAAACACCTTTTGAGATTGGACACGTGAAAAGTTGGATGAACATTTCCAAGTTCAGGAGGTAACTCAAGTCTGTAGGCTACCTTACCGATTCTTCCGACGATCTTGAATGGTCCAACGTATCTAGGTGCAAGTTTTCCTTTCTTTCCAAATCTGATCACACCTTTCCAAGGCGAGACCTTAAGAAATACTCGATAACCGACTTGAAATTCCAAGGGCTTGCGTTTTGGGTCCGCGTAACTCTTTTGACGGCTTCTAGCTGTCTGAAGGTTATCACGAACTTTCTTAATCTTGTCAGTTGTCTCTAAAATGAGGGCAGGTCCAGTAAGTTGAGCCTCGCCGATCTCATTCCAGCAGACTGGTGAACGACATTTTCGACCATAGAGAGTCTCGAAAGGAGCCATTTTGATGCTGGTGTGATAACTGTTGTTGTAGGAGAATTCAATTAACGGAAGATGTGAATCCCAACTACCACCAAAATCGATCACACAAGCTCTAAGCATATCCTCCAGAGTCTGGATTGTTCTTTCAGATTGACCATCCGTTTGCGGATGATAAGCTGTGCTCAGGTTGAGTTGGGTCCCCATAGCAGATTGCATGGTTCTCCAAAAATGAGAAGTGAAGCGAGCATCTCTGTCAGAAATGATGTTCAAAGGAACACCATGTCGAGCTACAATTTCATCCACATAGATTTTAGCAAGTTTGTCAGCAGGAAAATCCTCACGGATTGGCAAGAAATGCGCTGACTTAGTAAGACGATCAACGACTACCCAGATGGCATCATGACCTTTCTTTGTGCGTGGAAGTTTAGTAATGAGATCCATAGTAATGTTTTCCCATTTCCAAACTGGGATCTCTGGTTGCACCAATAAACCAGAAGGACGCTAATGTTCAGCCTTAACCTTAAGACAAGTAAGGCATTTTGATACATATAAGGCAATGTCTTTCTTCATACCAGGCCACCAATACTGAATACGAAGATCCTTATACATCTTATCCGAGCCAGGATGAACAGAATAACGCGACTTATGGGCTTCATCCATAAGCAAGGTGCGAAGGTTATCTAGGCTTGGGACCCACAAACGGTCCATGAAGTAGTACGATCCATTGTCCTTCAGTTCTAGATCAGGTGTTATGTGATAGGGAAATTCCTTATCCATCAAACCTTGTGAAACACAAGATTGTTGAGCCTGGGAAATGCGGGCTTGAATATCAGATCGAGCTTGAATAACAGATTGAACACGAACACAATGAAGCTTAGTACGTTCCTTACGACTCAATGCATCAGCTACGACATTCGCCTTACCAGGATGGTAGCGAATTTCGCAGTCATAGTCGTTTAAAAGCTCAACCCAACGTCGTTGCCTCATGTTGAGTTCTTTCTGATTGAAGATATGTTGAAGACTTTTGTGGTCCGTGAAAACCACACATTTTGTTCCGTACAAATAGTGTCTCCAGATCTTAAGAGCGAAGACAACTGCACCCAACTCAAGATCATGAGTGGTGTAGTTTTTCTCATGTATCTTCAACTGCCTCGATGCATATGCTATGACTTTGTTCCTTGGAATCAGGACACAGCCAAGACCCAATTTAGATGCATCGCAATAAACGACGAAATCATCATTGCCCTCAGGCAAAGTCAGAACAGGCGCGTCGCAAAGCTTCTACTTCAAGTTTTGAAAAGTGTCACACCCCGACCACGTAGGACAACCAAACGTGGCGGAAAACGTCGTGGAGTGTTGTAACAGAATCATTGTTTCATAACACATGGAAATTGAAATATTGTTTTATTGATTAAAGTAGTTACAATGTCTTGACAATCAAAGAAACATAACATAAATAACTAGTCTTGCATCTTTTATTGTCGCTAAGGCCCAAGTCCGCCTAAGTGTATCTTGATAAATCCTATGCATCATATCCTGAAACACATGTGAAAATAGGTACGTCAGCATAAAAATGCCTGTGAGATACATAGGTTTATGAAAATAGGATTCATGACTTATTGTTTAAGAAAATGTTTAGTCATGAACCTTGTAATTTGATTTGTCTTGTAAATCATTTGAAAAACGATAAGATCAGATGATATGTATAAATAAGAGAATAATGTATGGTTAAATGAATAACCATGTAAAATGAGTTTGTATAAGATAAGTTGTTTGTAAAAGAATGTCTTGTGAAAAGTATCTTATTTGTATAAAATGTTATATATCTTAAATTGAAATGATTCAAATAACTCTACGATATGTAATACCATACAAACACTTATATATAGGAAGTACCAACGGCGTATCCACCATGCTTGTATCATATTACACACGAACCGTTACTCAAATCACTTACCCAAACAAACCACCAATGTAAGATGTCTATGTTTAAACCAATTGCCAAACGTATTGAATAATATGTCAAAATGTTTATGTCAATAAGTAAATCATGTAATGGGTAACAAATGTCAATAATGTTTATGTGTCAAATGTAAATCATGTGATGTGTAACCAATGTCAATAATGTTCATGTGTCAAATGTAAATCATGTAATGTGTAACCAAAATGATCTGTATGGCTAGTGAAATGTATCAACTAAACCATATGCACAAAAACAAAGTATTGAAGTAAAATATGGTTTAAATCAAAGCTATGTTTTGTGGAAATGCATGCTATACTGATACGAACATCTATGCGGTGTTGTGAAAATGCATACATCCAAGCCTTGAGACTGTGGCGATAAACCCTTAAACAATTTAAAGGTTTATCTAAATTATGTATATCGAATTCGGTCATTCCTTCCAATCCACACCAACCCAGGAATTCAGGAACGGGAGTTGTCAATTCCTATGGTACCACTACCTACCAACGAACGGCGTAGCTAATGTTAATGAATGTATTGTTCCATTGTAAACAACCCAAATGTCATAACAAAATGTAAGCATGTGATGAAAACACTGTACTAAGTATGTAACCAACGGACATACATAGCATAAAATGTAAATGTAAAACAATGTACTAAGTATGCACACAATGGGAACACATAGTATAAAATGTAATGTAAAACAATGAAATCATGTACTATAAATGTACTAATGAATATAGCAAGTATATGATGTGAAAGCAGGAAAGCATGAAAGTAACAAGTAGGCACATGTGTTCCACCCCAAAACGTTTGGAAACAGTAAAAGAGGGGTCTATGTACTCACTTGAGATTGCTCAGAAGTCCTAGGATAACCACCAAGCAATGCTAGAGATCACGAAACCAAACGGCACCTAATATAGGTAACTATGTTAATAAACCGGACCTAAATCGGAGGATTTAGATAGAATGAGGGTTCGTAAACCAAACGAGTATAGAGACTCGTGTCATATGGTTTAACAAAGCCTACATACTAAATGAAACCTAACATAAGTGCTTACGACCCATTACGACCCGTTTAGGTAGCTTATGCTACTTTAACGCGTCGTTCGCGTGAAACGCGTTCGGACCGCCTAACTAGTCCTATGACAAGTGTTATATGCCTAAACATGTTACATAATCAGTTATGTGACAAAAGTTTAGGTTACATATGCTTAATTACCAATTATACATGAAAAGGGTATTCTGGTAATTTACCTAAGGCATATAAACTACCTATCATACAACTACTTAAACGAAGCGACCATAAGGTATAACCTCGGAAGGTTATTCCCTATATACTATGGTCACCTAATGTGTTTGGTCGGATCCTAAAGATCGACCAAATGGGTCGGGTTTGATGGTATAAGCGATTTATTAGATCGCTTACCCTACGACCCTAGACAACGTGGTAATCAGTAGGCATAGTCCCAAGGGACTATAACCAACGTGATTACACTCACGTTGCGAAGTTCAAACGAACTTCGCATTGACCATAAACTGGTCAACGCAGAAACTCAAACAAAGTTTGACTTTCAGACTCGAAAAGACTCGAAAAGCAATAAAAGAACGAAGGAATACTTACGAAGGGTCCCCGAATGCTAACCTCGATCCAAGTAGCTCAGGTATGAAACAATGGTTTCAACTTAGAGCTTCTAAAATCAAGATTCTAGTGGTTTTTGCAAGAAGTGGGGTGGGGTATTTATAGTTTTTCCCGAACCGTTAGGATCGTTTCTTGGAAAACATGATTCGATCTTGGCCATACACTTGCACCCATGGTATTGTAATACCATGTGCATCAAAAACCAGCCCATAGTATTGAGAAAAACCATGTGCAAGGGTGGAACGGACCAGATTCAATGTTTCTGCATGTTTTCTGCTGTCAGGAGGCTGATGCGGCCCGCTTCAGGATCAGACAAAGCTCAGGCAGGCCGCCTGGAGCTTCTGATCAGAAAACAAGTTTCCATTTTGACAGTTTCAGTCCCTGTTGTGTTTTAAGGCCATTCCCGACACTTCTAAGGCCCGTAAAGCCAACTTTAAGGCCCTAAAATGATTCCTAAACATTGTGGACATGAAACATGCTCAAAAATATGTCGGATGTTGGTTCGTTTGGTCGTACGAACGCGATGTTCGTTTAATTACGACGGAATGCGCACAAGCGCGAAAAACGATCTAAATTGCGTAACGAATGGATTTTTCTCATGCCAAACACTAAAATAAAATGTTTTAGTGCTTACATAAATTTTTGGATGTCCGGATGTATTCAGAACGTAAGTTATGCGCGAAAATGCAAACTTGTGCACTTTTTGACGCTTTTAGTCCCTGAATGACCCAAAAGTTTATTTTAGCACACCGAACCCCTCAAAGCCTATTTCTAAGCTATGTAAAGGATATTTATGGTATGTTTAACTTATGGCCATGTTCCTGAATGTTTGTTACAGTTCAAATTGGCATACTTTCGCAGTTTGTCAACTTTAGTCCCTGTAAGCGATTTAACTTGATTTTGCCATACAAAGCCTTCAAAACTTATTTCTAAGTTATGTAAAGGTTATTTAAGGTATGTTAAGCCTATGTCACTATTCCGAAGTGTTTGTTGCATTAAACTGGTTATATTTATGCATTGGTGCGCGTATAACCTTCCAGAAAGCGATTTAGAGTTTGGAATTGAACAAAAATTGATATGTGCAAATGATACACATATTTTTTACAAATCCCAAGTATGAAATATAATATTTCATTGGTTCGGTATTTGTTTGATGGCTGTGGAGGCACAGGTGTTACAGTCTCCCCTACTTTAGGAAATTTCGTCCCGAAATTTATTTAGAGGAAACTTGTGAGAGTTTAAAACATGAAGTTGAAAAGATCGAACAATATTGGTTAGGGTTCTGAACTTCTAGTAACCTTAATAACATTATGCTTGCAATGTAAGAGGGACACTTATATATAAGTATATGAAGCGTCATTGGTGCGTCCACCGTACCTCCATTACATCGTTCTCATTTCGTTATTGTTGTCACTATCGGTTCTTACACATAATAAGTCTTACTGTGGTTACCGTGCACTAAATCTCATAATTATGTACGCGTCCATAATTAGACAATTCCTTGCACAGTTCACACAGTCTATTTTATAATATGTAGGGTAAAACCAAATGAACAATCCTGTGATGAGTGTGACTAGACCGCCATAGAGTCCTTTTAACTAAATCAATAAATGATCTAAATAGACTATCAAGGAGTCTATCCAGCTACATCACTAGATGTCGTCCTTTAGCCAAATTGTGAATCAATCTTTTTGACTAGACCACTAAAGGGTCTCTTATGAATCAAGGAGTGGTACTATAATCCAAGGGTCTTAACTATTACATAGAAGCCCATTAAGGATTTAAGGTAGTACCTTTTGACTACCCAGCTATGAATCCCTCATATGGAGATATGAAAGATCCTGCGAGGATTTGGATAACGAATATCCAGAGTATAAAACACAAAAATGCATAAAAGAAAACATAAGATGAATAAACACATAGTCGTATAACCACAAAGATTGTTTATTTGTTAATTTGTTTTGTTGACAGAGCACATGTATTTAAAGTACAATAGGAATCCATCTTGTGGATTTCATTTGGTACTTTAAACATTTACAAGAATCTAACTATAAAGATAGAAAGATTTTTAAAAGAGAAATTCGATTTCGATTATAAGGAACCGAAATGTTCGAATTCAGATTCATAAGGAATCCAATTAAGGACTCTGATTTGAATGATAATCATCCACAAGGGTATAAATGTGAAGATAAAAGATCCCATATGGATTTTAGAAGTTGAAGATGTTTTGAAACCTTGCACTGGATGTGCTTATGTCAAAACATGAAGTAAGAATGCTTATGAAGTTGAGATGCTTGATATGTCAAGGCGACATATGAAGCAGAATTTGAAAGTTAAGTTAAGGTATGAGGAAAAAATACTTTTGAAAACTATGCATGGGGTTCTAAAAAAATGTGTTCAATGTTTTTGAAACCTTATATATAATACTTTTGAAATCACAAAGTAGGTGTACTAGGTAAGTATATTTATAAAAAAATGTTTTAAAATCATGCGAGATGAATTTTGAAATTATGTATAAGGTTTTTTTTTTTTTTTTTTTGAAAAACATGAATGATGCTTTTCGAAATCATGCACTTGGTAAGAAAATGTACTGTGTTAATATTGCCTTCAGACTATATGAAATATTTTGAAATTAGGAAGGTTGGTTTTGATAACATGGCCAATGTTTTTGAAATAACATAGACAATGCATTTAGAAAAATTGTTTTCAAACTATATGAAATGTTTTGAGATCATGAAGATTGTTTTTGAAATACTTGTACTGTATATGTTGAAAAATCAAAACGTAATGGGTATGAGATTTGGAAATACCCTTAGTTATTTAACCAAGGATTCAAAGGCACAGATGTGCAGAAGCATGATTACTCATAATGTCACTTTATTTTCTGTACTTTGTTTCTTAGAGTGAAACGAGTACTTAAAATTTTTAGGGAATCATGAGCGATCATTTGAAAGAGAGAAATCACAAAAGTAGTTTGCAAGGTACATAGTTCCTTAATGTAGGTATTATAGGGAAATGCCATAAACACATGTAATTATACTTGTATATCAGAATTGCGAACAACAACTTTTATTTATGAACAAGACATATTGTTTCACAATACACGAAAACAAAAGAAACAAAGGCATATGACAGCACATCCTTTGTTCAGCCGAATGCTCATCCAAGGGTTGGATTTGCATTAGCAAGCTTTGGGCATTTGTTCCTGTAATGGCTCGTCTCACCACAGTTGTAGCAAGTACCAGGCGGAAAGCGAGCTTGAGTAGGGTTGACTTGGGGTTGATTTGGACCACCTTGGTTCGGGTTACATCGGCAAGCACTCGCCAGGTGACCAACTCGTCCACATGATACACACCGACGACACTGTAAGTAAGCTAGGTGATGCCCCTTACATTTGTTGCATAATGGTGCCGTTCCCTTGTATTGCTTCTTAGCAGGTGGTGTTGCCACCCGGATGGGTCCTGTTTGATTTGGTACTGCTGCAACACAAACTTTTGCTGTATGACCTTTACGTCCACAAATTTGGCATTCACGGCACTTCACATTAGCGTGATGATGAAGGTTACATTGGTTGCACAAGGGTGAAGTTCCATTGTATGGCTTCCTAGCTGGTGGCCTTGCCACATGGCTAGGTCCCGCTTGATTAGGTGCAACCGCTGCGGGTTTCCTTGAAGCCTTACGCTTCCTTGATTTTGGTGCTGGCTTGACTTCTGCTTCCTTTGGTGGCTCTTGAGTGGCTTCATTGTCAAGACGGGAGGCTTCATTGTTGAGACGAGCCATGGCAATGCCTAAATCCATAGTCTTCTGAATCACTTCGCCTATTTGCTGGGCAAATTTGGCCGTTCGCTCGGACATTTGACCAGTGCTGAGAGGAATAGACATTCTAGAAGAAAATGAAAGACATAGGAAGTAACAAGTGAAAGGTTATTGGATAGTCAATACAGAATGGTAACGAATGAAAATTGTGATCATTTGTTTGTTACCTAAGGCAAACAAATGAGATGGTGACAAATCAAAGTAAATGGGTCAAAAATAATGTATCGCGAAGACATGCTCGCCTATAAGTGAACACTCATCCCAAGAATTCCCAGGTAAGCACAACTGGTCTCGCGTCTGATGAGATGTATATGAAGTGCTTGCCTAGACAGAAAACTCAGAATACAGGGATTCACCCTTCCAGTTTGCACGTGTTCACATTATTTAAAACCCAAAACCTTGACGAAATTTTGAAAATTCAAAGGGGTTCAAAACCATATAACAGAGAGTTCAAAACCTTACAATAGAGGGTTCAAAACCTAGTAATCAATCATCCTAGAACAGATGATTAGTTTTCAAAGCGGTTTTGAAGTTTATGTTCTTGTTGCGGTCGTCGCCTAAGGATAGGTGACGGTATCGTTTTATGACTAAACGCAAGTACTCTCGCGTTAGGGTCCTAAGAAGGTTATAGACTAGGTCAAAGTATTACTAATAACCTAATTCCCTATAACCATGAGCTCTGATACCAACTTTTCTGTCACACCCCGACCACGTAGGACAACCAAACGTGGCGGAAAACGTCGGGGAGTGTTGTAACAGAATCATTGTTTCATAACACATGGAAATTGAAATATTGTTTTATTGATTAAAGTAGTTACAATGTCTTGACAATCAAAGAAACATAACATAAATAACTAGTCTTGCATCTTTTATTGTCGCTAAGGCCCAAGTCCGCCTAAGTGTATCTTGATAAATCCTATGCATCATATCCTGAAACACATGTGAAAATAGGTACGTCAGCATAAAAATGCCTGTGAGATACATAGGTTTATGAAAATAGGATTCATGACTTATTGTTTAAGAAAATGTTTAGTCATGAACCTTGTAATTTGATTTGTCTTGTAAATCATTTGAAAAACGATAAGATCAGATGATATGTATAAATAAGAGAATAATGTATGGTTAAATGAATAACCATGTAAAATGAGTTTGTATAAGATAAGTTGTTTGTAAAAGAATGTCTTGTGAAAAGTATCTTATTTGTATAAAATGTTATATATCTTAAATTGAAATGATTCAAATAACTCTACGATATGTAATACCATGCAAACACTTATATATAGGAAGTACCAACGGCGTATCCACCATGCTTGTATCATATTACACACGCACCGTTACTCAAATCACTTACCCAAACAAACCACCAATGTAAGATGTCTATGTTTAAACCAATTGCCAAACGTATTGAATAATATGTCAAAATGTTTATGTCAATATGTAAATCATGTAATGTGTAACAAATGTCAATAATGTTTATGTGTCAAATGTAAATCATGTGATGTGTAACCAATGTCAATAATGTTCACGTGTCAAATGTAAATCATGTAATGTGTAACCAAAATGATCTGTATGGCTAGTGAAATGTATCAACTAAACCATATGCACAAAAACAAAGTATTGAAGTAAAACATGGTTTAAATCAAAGCTATGTTTTGTGGAAATGCATGCTATACTGATACGAACATCTATGCGGTGTTGTGAAAATGCATACATCCAAGCCTTGAGACTGTGGCGATAAACCCTTAAACAATTTAAAGGTTTATCTAAATTATGTATATCGAATTCGGTCATTCCTTCCAATCTACACCAACCCAGGATTTCGGGAACGGGAGTTGTCAATTCCTATGGTACCACTACCTACTAACGAATGGCATAGCTAATGTTAATGAATGTATTGTTCCATTGTAAACAACCCAAATGTCATAACAAAATGTAAGCATGTGATGAAAACACTGTACTAAGTATGTAACCAACGGACATACATAGCATAAAATGTAAATGTAAAACAATGTACTAAGTATGCACACAATGGGCACACATAGTATAAAATGTAATGTAAAACAATGAAATCATGTACTATAAATGTACTAATGAATATAGCAAGTATATGATATGAAAGCAGGAAAGCATGAAAGTAACAAGTAGGCACATGTGTTCCACCTCAAAACGTTTGGAAACAGTAAAAGAGGGGTCTATGTACTCACTTGAGATTGCTCAGAAGTCCTAGGATAACCACCAAGCAATGCTAGAGATCACGGAACCAAACGGCACCTAATATAGGTAACTATGTTAATAAACCGGACCTAAATCGGAGGATTTTGATAGAATGAGGGTTCGTAAACCAAACGAGTATAGAGACTCGTGTCATATGGTTTAACAAAGCCTACATACTAAATGAAACCTAACATAAGTGCTTACGACCCATTACGACCCGTTTAGGTAGCTTATGCTACTTTAACGCGTCGTTCGCGTGAAACGCGTTCGGACCGCCTAACTAGTCCTATGACAAGTGTTATATGCCTAAACATGTTACATAATCAGTTATGTGACAAAAGTTTAGGTTACATATGCTTAATTACCAATTATACATGAAAAGGGTATTCTGGTAATTTACCTAAGGCATATAAACTACCTATCATACAACTACTTAAACGAAGCGACCATAAGGTATAACCTCGGAAGGTTATTCCCTATATACTATGGTCACCTAATGTGTTTGGTCGGATCCTAAAGATCGACCAAATGGGTCGGGTTTGAAGGTATAAGCGATTTATTAGATCGCTTACCCAACGACCCTAGACAACGTGGTAATCAGTAGGCATAGTCCCAAGGGACTATAACCAACGTGATTACACTCACGTTGCGAAGTTCAAACGAACTTCGCATTGACCATAAACTGGTCAACGCAGAAACTCAAACAAAGTTTGACTTTCAGACTCGAAAAGACTCGAAAAGCAATAAAAGAACGAAGGAATACTTACGAAGGGTCCCCGAATGCTAACCTCGATCCAAGTAGCTCAGGTATGAAACAATGGTTTCAACTTAGAGCTTCTCAAATCAAGATTCTAGTGGTTTTTGCAAGAAGTGGGGTGGGGTATTTATAGTGTTTCCCGAACCGTTAGGATCGTTTCTTGGAAAACGTGATTCGATCTTGGCCATACACTTGCACCCATGGTATTGTAATACCATGTGCATCAAAAACCAGCCCATAGTATTGAGAAAAACCATGTGCAAGGGTGGAACGGACCAGATTCGATGTTTCTGCATGTTTTCTGCTGTCAGGAGGCTGATGCGGCCCGCTTCAGGATCAGACAAAGCTCAGGCGGGCCGTCTGGAGCTTCTGATCAGAAAACAAGTTTCCATTTTGACAGTTTCAGTCCCTGTTGTGTTTTAAGGCCATTCCCGACACTTCTAAGGCCCGTAAAGCCAACTTTAAGGCCCTAAAATGATGCCTAAACATTGTGGACATGAAACATGCTAAAAAATATGTCGGATGTTGGTTCGTTTGGTCGTACGAACGCGATGTTCGCTTAATTACGACGGAATGCGCACAAGCGCGAAAAACGATCTAAATTGCGTAACGGATGGATTTTTCTCATGCCAAACACTAAAATAAAATGTTTTAGTGCTTACATAAATTTTTGGATGTCCGGATGTATTCAGAACGTAAGTTATGCGCGAAAATGCAAACTTGTGCACTTTTTGACGCTTTTAGTCCCTGAATGACCCAAAAGTTTATTTTAGCACACCGAACCCCTCAAAGCCTATTTCTAAGCTATGTAAAGGATATTTATGGTATGTTTAACTTATGGCCATGTTCCTGAATGTTTGTTACAGTTCAAATTGGCATACTTTTGCAGTTTGTCAACTTTAGTCGCTGTAAGCGATTTAACTTGATTTTGCCATACCAAAGCCTTCAAAACTTATTTCTAAGTTATGTAAAGGTTATTTAAGGTATGTTAAGACTATGTCACTATTCCGGAGTGTTTGTTGCATTAAACTGGTTATATTTATGCATTGGTGCGCGTATAACCTTCCAGAAAGCGATTTAGAGTTTGGAATTGAACAAAAATTGATATGTGCAAATGATACACATATTTTTTACAAATCCCAAGTATGAAATATAATATTTCATTGGTTCAGTATTTGTTTGATGGTCGTGGAGGCGCAGGTGTTACAAAAAGCTTCCTCTTGTTTGAATCCCCACTCAAAGGGCTTGTTCTTCTGAGTTAGAGCAGTTAGAGGAACTGCAATCTTTGAGAAGTTCTCAATGAAGCGGCGATAATAACCAATCCTTAATCGCACTGATCTTGGAGGGATCTACATGAATACCTTGTTCATTGACAATATGTCCTAAGAAAAGAATGAACCTCAGTAGGAGTAGTAGGCGTATCCCAATCCTTAATCGCACTGATCTTGGAGGGATCTACATGAATACCTTGTTCATTGACAATATGTCCTAAGAATTGAACTTCTTTAAGCCAGAATTCACACTTGGAGAATTTGGCGAAAAGTTGCACTTTCTTTAGGAGTTCCAGAGTAAGACGAAGATGTTGCTCGTGATCAGCTCGCGTCTTAGAATAAATCAAGATGTCGTCAATAAAAACAATGACGAACTGATCCAAATAAGGTTTGCAGACCCTATTCATTAAGTCCATGAAAACAGCAGGAGCATTAGTCATACCGAATGGCATGACTGTGAACTCATAGTGCCCATAACGAGTGCGGAACGCTGTCTTGGGAATGTCTTCCTCATGCACCCGAAGTTGATGATATCCAGATCGCAGATCAATCTTCGAAAAATAAGAAGCACCTTGTAACTGATCAAAGAGGTCGTCTATGCGCGGTAGGGGATATCGACTCTTGATGGTAAGCTTGTTAAGCTCACGATAATCGATACACATCCTAAAAGATCCATCCTTCTTCTTGACAAAAAGAACGGGAGCACCCCAAGGTGAAAAGCTAGGACGGATAAAACCTTTGTCAGAGAGCTCCTGAAGCTGCTTAGATAACTCTTGCATCTCAGATGGTGCAAGACGATATGGAGCTCTGGCAATAGGATTTGCACCAGGTACAGATCAATGCGGAACTCGACTTGGCGTGCTGGAGGTAGACCAGGTAAATCTTCAGGGAATACTTCAGAATAATCCCAAACGACAGGAATATCTGAAATAGACTTACCCTTGCCTTTATCTGCTGTAACATGTGCTAAGAAGGCCACATAATTCTTTCGCAGATACTTCCGAGCTTTAAAACAAGACATGAGCTTGAGACCACTAGACGGTTTCTCACCTTGAACCTGTAGGATCTCGCCTGTCGAAAGCGGCACACAAACGATCTTCTCAAAACAAACTACCTCTGCGTGATGCTTGGATAACCAATCCATACCCACTATAACGTCGAAGCTTCCAAGTCGCATTGGCGTGAGGTCGATAGGAAAAAGATGGTCGTTAAGGTTCAACTGGCAGTTGCGAAGAACAGAATCAAGAACAATGGGTTCACCATTAGCAACCTCTACTGTCAAAGGTTTACCTAGTTTCGTTCTAGACACGCAAAGCAATGGCTCAAAAGATAAAGACACAAAACTCTTGTCGGCACCCGAATCAAAAAGAACAGATGCAGGCTGATTATTAATAAAGAACGTACCGTTCACCACTTCATTGTCTGCCTGCGCCTCTTGGGCATTCATGTTGAAGACTCGACCTCGAGCCGGAGCCTGATTCTGATTCTGATTCTGGTTGGCTAGCCTTGGGCACCGGTTCCTGTAATGGGTCAGATCCTCACAATTGTAGCACGAACCAGGAGGAAAATGAGGTCGTGCAGCTTGACCTTGTTGCTGAGCAACTTGTTGGGCTTGGTTCTGAACTGCCTGATTCTGGTTAACAGGAATGCGGCAGGTGGCAGCAAGATGACCATTTCTTCCACAGTTGGTGCATTGACGACACTGAAGATGTGGTGAGTGATGGCCGTTACACCTGTTGCACAAAGGTGCATTGCCAAGATAAAGTTTCTTGGCTAGTGGTTGCGCAGGCTGATTTGGTGCAGCTTGAGCCTGTGCAGTAACGGCATAGTTTTGGGAAGCCTTCTGCTTCCTAGACCCTCTAGAATTCTTTCCCTTCTTGTTTTGACCTTTCTTGCTATCTTCCTTGTCAGATGCCTGCTTCTTACCCTTGTCACCCTTTTTATGCAGCTTTCCCTTTCGAACCTGCGACTCAGTCAATGTCGCTGCTAACTCGATAGCCTGACGGAGTGTGGCAGGGTTACTACCAGTAATGATGTCTTGCACTGAGTCAGGTAGGCCGTCGATGTACCTTTCGAAAGCCTTGTCAAGTGGGGTAACCATTGTTGGGCAAAGCACACTCAACTCCTCAAATCTATCAGTATATGCCCCGTGCTCGCCACTGTCTTGTTTCAAGTCATCAAACTCTTTCTCCAATGCTCGTTGTTCATGACGAGGACAGAACTCCCTCATCATAAGGGCACTAAGTTCAGCCCAAGTTTGTGCTAGAGCAACTTCTGCACTACGGTCTCTCATAACCCCATTCCACCATGTGAGAGCCCTCTTCTGAAACACACTCGAAGAAAACTCGACCTTGCGATTGTCAGGACACTGCACGTGGCAAAAAGTATTCTCAATGCTCTCGAACCATTGAAGAAGCCCAGTCGCTCCTTCAAAACCACTAAACTTGAGTGGTTTATCCGAGTTAAAGTCATTGTTATTGTTGTTGGCTCGGTTCCATTGAGCAAAGAGGTTTGGGAATTGAGCAGCCATCTGCTGCGCAATGATTTCTGCCAGTTCGGCAGTCGCTATCTGGTTTTCGCGTCGAGGAGGCATTCTAAAAGAGGAAAACATGAAAGGAAACGAGTGAGATGATTGGATGAAAATAATGAGATTAAACAAAAATTGACAACAGCAAAGATGGTGGTCATTTGTTCGCATCACAAAGCAAACAAACGACACACAGTGACTAATCAAAGTAAATGGGTCAAAAATAATGTATCGCGAAGACATGCTCGCCTATAAGTGAACACTCACCCCAAGAGTTCCCAGGTAAGAGTGACTGGTCCGATTATGTGGATTTGTACGAACACTCTAGCCTTAGACAGAAAACCCAGGGTACAGGCATTCACTCTTCCAGTTTGCACGTGTTCACACTATTTAGAACCCAAAACTTTGACGAGATTTTGAAAATTTGAAGGCACAAGGCCAAAAACCAAACTGGAAGGGTTCAAAACCATATAACAGAGGGTTCAAAACCTTACAATAGAGGGTTGAAAACCTTGTAATAAATCATCCAAAAACAGAAGATTGTTTTTCAAAAATCGTTTCGGAAAATTTGGTTTTTGTTTTGATAATCACCTAAGGATAGGTGATGTGCATGTTTTAAAATCTAAACACAAAATAACTTGTGTTGGGGTCCTAGAAAGGTTATAGTCTAGGTCAAAGAATTACTAATAACCTAATTCCCTATAACCATTGGCTCTGATACCAACTCTTCTATCACACCCCGACCACGTATAACATACAAAACGTGGCGGAAAACGTCGGGGAGTGTTGTAACAGAATTAATTGTTTCATAACCATGGCATACAAAGTTGTATTTTATTTATCAACATAAGAGTTACATTGTTTTAAACAGGAATCAAAGAGTTTATAACATAATTAAACTAAGTCTATCTTCATTTTATGTCTCTAAGGCACAGGTCCGCCCTAGTGTCACGATCATCGTCCTACGCAAAAGCTCCTGAAAACACATGTGAAAATAGGTACGTCAGCATAAAAATGCCTGTGAGATACATAGGTTTTGTGAAAATAGGGTTCATGACTTATGTTTGAGAAAATGTTTAGTCATGAACCTTGTAATTTGCTTTGTCTTGTAAATCATTTGAAAAACGATAAGATCAGATGATATGTATAAATAAGAGAATAATGTATGGTTTAAATGTATAACCAAGTAAAATGAGTTGTATAAAGTAAATTGTTTGTAAACCAAAGTCTTGTGAAAATTGTGTTACTTGTGTAAAATGTATAAGTCCAAATTGAATGATTTAAATAACGCTATGATATGTAATATAATACAAACACTTATATATAGGAAGTACCAGTGACGTATCCACCATGCTTGTATCATATTACTCACATCTCGTTACTTAAGTCACTTAAACAAACCACCAATGTATAAAGTCTATGTTTAAACCAATAGTCAAAAGTCCTTGTATAAGCCATGTCAAATGTTTATAAGTCCAAAAGTAGTCAAGTAATGTGTATCAAATGTTATGTATTGTAAGTAAAGTATTGTCCCATAATCCAAATGTAGAAATGTACAAAACAAAGTATTTTGAATATATCAAAAAGTTATGTTTTGCAAAGTAATGCATGTTACATTGATACAAACATTTATGTGGTAAGTTAACGCATACATTCAAGCCTTGAGATAGTCGGATAACCCTTTCAGTCAAGGTTATCAAAAGAAATGTTTTCGGATTCAGTCATTCCTTACATCCAAACAAACCCGGGATGTCAGGAATGGGATTTGTCAAGTCCTATGGTACCAGTACTTACTACCGAGCGGCGTAGCTAATGTTAATGAACGTATAAAAGTCTCGTTTGTGCAAACCAAATGTTATAGCAGTTGTATACATGTCATATGAAAACAATGTACTAAGTATGTTAAGTTAACATACAAAGCAGAAAAGCCATGTAAATCAATGTGCTAGCATGCTATCAGTCAACATACATAGCAGAAATGTAAAGTAAAGCAATGTACTAAGTATGCACACAATGGGCATATATAGCATGAAATGTAATGTAAAATGATGTACTAAGTACGCACACAATGGGCATACATAGCATGAAATGTAATGAAATCATGTACTATAATGTACTAACAAACATAGCAGGTATATGATGTGAAAACAGGAAAGCATGAAAGTAACAAGTAGGCACATGTGTTTCACCCCAAAACAGTTTGGAAAACAGTAAAAGAGGGGTCTATGTACTCACATAAACACCTTGAAAACATTTAAAAGATGGGGTTCTATGTACTCACTTGAGATTGCTCAGAAGTCCTAAGATAACCACCAAGCAATGCTAGAGATCACAGAATCAAACGGCACCTAATATAGGTAACTATGTTAATAAACCGGACCTATATCGGAAGATCGGATAGAATGAGGGCTCGTAAACCAAATGAGTATTGGAACTCATGTAGTATGGTTTAACAAGGCCTACATACTAAATGAAACCTAACCTAAGTGCTTACGACCCATTACGACCCGTTTAGGAAGCTTATGCTACTTTAACGCGTCGTTCGCGTAAAACGCGTTTGGACCGCCTAACTAGTCCTATGACAAGTAACATATGCCTTAACATGTCTAATATTGTTGTCAAATCAGTTTAGATGTCAAAAGTTATGTTACATATGTTTAAAATGAATTTTTGCATCAAAGGGGTATTTTGGTAATTTACCTAAGGCATATAAACTACCTATCATACAACTACTTAAACGAAGCGACCATAAGGTATAACCTCGGAAGGTTATTCCCTATATGCTATGGTCACCTAATGTGTTTGGTCGGATCCTAATGATCGACCAAATGGGTCGGGTTCGAAGGTATAAGCGATTTATTAGATCTCTTACCCTTACGACCCTAGACAACGTGGTAATCAGTAGGCATAGTCGCAAGGGACTATAACCATCGTGATTACAATCACGTTGCGAAGTTCAAATGAACTTCGCATTGACCATAAACTGGTCAATGCAGAAAGTCAAACAAAGTTTGACTTTCGGACTCGAAAAGCAATAAAAGAACGAAGGAACACTTACAAAGGGTCCCCGAATGCTAATCTTGATTCAAGTAGCTCAGGTATGAAACAAAGGTTTCAACTTAGAGCTTCTCAAATCAGATTCTTGTGAGAAATGAGTGAAAATGTGATGGGTATTTATAGATATCGGTTCACCGTTAGGATTGTTTCTTGGAGAAGAGGGAATGATCAAGCCCGTACACTTGTCGGAATGTTGTGGTAACTGATTTTGGCCACCACAAGAGATTAACATGTGGCACTTGGCCTTTGGGGAGTGTTTAAGGGCTGTTAACAGCTGAGAAAAATGATTTGCTGCATCTGGCCCCTGCTTGCGCACCGTAACAGTCACATTGTTGAGGTGCGCAAGGACCAAGTTTGGCAGATTTACAGTTTTGGTCCCTGCTGTGTAATAGGCTCATTTCCGACACGTCTAAAGCCCGTTAACCCCATTTCAAAGCTCTAAAATGAAGTTAAAGTATAGGGAACTTAAAATGTGCTTAAAAATATCTCGGATGTCGGTTCGTTTGGCCGTACGATTGCGTTGTTCGGTTAATTACGACGGGATGCGCATAAGCGCGAAAAACGATCCGAATGGCGTGACAAATGGATTTTTCTTATGCCAAACACTAAAATAAAATATTTTAGTGCTTACATAAATTTTTGGATGTCCGGATGTATTCAGAACATGAGTTATGCGCGAAAATGCAAACTTGTGCACTTTTTGACACTTTTAGTCCCTAAATGACCCAAAAGTTTATTTTAGCACACCGAACCCCTTAAAGCCTATTTCTAAGCTATGTAAAGGATATTTATGGTATGTTTAACTTATGGTCATGTTCCGGAATGTTCGTTACAGTTCAAATTGTCATACTTTCGTAGTTTGTCAAGTTTAGTCCCTGTAAGCGAATTAGCTTGTTTTTTGCCATACCAAAGCCTTCAAAACTTATTTCTAAGTTATGTAAAGGTTATTTAAGGTATGTTAAGTATATGTTGATGTTCCGGAGTATTTTTCGCATTAAACTAAGTATGTTTACGCACCAGTTTGCGTATAACTCTCCAGAAAGTGATATAGAGTTTGAAATTGGATAAAAGTCAAAACATGAAAAATGTAAAACACAACCAAACAAACATTGGGATCAAATAACATTGTTTTATTTATAATTGAACTGTTCACAATGATTAAAAGCACAGATGTTACAGAACGAAGGAACACTTACAAAGGGTCCCCGCTAGTAAATCTTGATCGAGTAGCTCAGTTATGAAGTGATTTGCTTCAACTTAGAGCACTTTTGATCAGATTTGTGAGGAATGAGTGAAGTTGAGGTGGGTATTTATAGTAAATGGACAACCGTTAGGATCGTTTATTGAACAACGTGCCTTAATCTCACCCGTACACTTGTCGGAATGTTATGGTAGCTCATTTTGCCCCCACCACAAGAGTTTGACATGTGGCATTGGCCTTTGGGGTGTTTGGAAGCCATTAATCAGCAACCAAAACAATTTTCTGCATCTGACCCCTGCTTGCGCACCATAACACTCAGAGTGTTGAGGTGCGCAAGGACCTGCAGACCAGAAAGTTTGAAAAATGGCAGAACAGGCCCCTGAAGCTCCAAACTTGCTATTTGATGCATTTTTGACACGTTTAAGGCCCGTTAACCCCATTTCAAAGCTCTAAAATGAAGTTAAAGTAAAGGGAACTTAAAATGTGCTCAAAAATATCTTGGATGTCGGTTCGGTTGGCCGTACGATTGCGTTGTTCGATTAATTACGACGGAATGCGCATAAGCGAGAAAAACGATCCAAATGGCGTGACGAATGGATTTTTCTTATGCCAAACACTAAAATAAAATATTTTAGTGCTTACATAAAATTTTGGATGTCCGGATGTATTCAGAACGTAAGTTATGCGCGAGAATGCAAACTTATGCACTTTTTGACACTTTTAGTCCCTGAATGACCCAAAAGTTTATTTTAGCACACTGAACCCCTCAAAGCCTATTTCTAAGCTATACAAAGGATATTTAAGGTGTGTTTAACTTATGGTCATGTTCCAGAATGTCTGTTACAGTTCAAATTGGCATACTTTCGCAGTTTGTCAAGTTTAGTCCCTGTAAGCGAATTAGCTTGTTTTTGCCATACCAAAGCCTTTAAAACTTATTTATAAGTTATGTAAAGGTTATTTAAGGTATTTTAAGCCTATTTCACTATTCCGGAGTGTTCATTGGATTAAACTGTCCTATATATAAGTGTTTGTATTATATTACATATCATAGCGTTATTTAAATCATTCAATTTGGACTTATACATTTTACACAAGTAACACAATTTTCACAAGACTTTGGTTTACAAACAATTTACTTTATACAACTCATTTTACTTGGTTATACATTTAAACCATACATTATTCTCTTATTTATACATATCATCTGATCTTATCGTTTTTCAAATGATTTACAAGACAAAGCAAATTACAAGGTTCATGACTAAACATTTTCTCAAACATAAGTCATGAACCCTATTTTCACAAAACCTATGTATCTCACAGGCATTTTTATGCTGAAGTACCTATTTTCACATGTGTTTTCAGGAGCTTTTGCGTAGGACGATGATCGTGACACTAGGGCGGACCTGTGCCTTAGAGACATAAAATGAAGATAGACTTAGTTTAATTATGTTATAAACTCTTTGATTCCTGTTTAAAACAATGTAACTCTTATGTTGATAAATAAAATACAACTTTGTATGCCATGGTTATGAAACAATTAATTATGTTACAACACTCCCCGACGTTTTTCGCCACGTTTTGTATGTTATACGTGGTCGGGGTGTGACACGTTCTTTTATCGCTTTTCTAGTCCGAAAGTCGAACTATGTTTGACTTTCTGCATTGACCATTTTATGGTCGATGCGAAGTTCGTTTGAACTTCATAACGTGAGCGTGATCACGATGGTTATAGTCCCTAGTGACTATACCTACTGATTACCACGTTATCTAGGCTCAGTGACGAGTCGTAGTTTCGGCCAAAATGCGCATTCTTGCGTATTTTGTAACCAAACTACTCTTGGGTATCAAAACCGTTTGTTTTGATACCAAACTTGTTTTCTAACTTAGTTAAGCATGTTTTAACATGCTTAGCTCGTCACTTTTAGTTTAGTGCTTATATAGGGTCGTAAGGTAAGCGATCTAAACAGTCGCTTATACTTTCGAACCCGACCCATTTGGTCGATCATTAGGATCCGACCAAGCACATTAGGTAACCATTGTATATAGGGAATAAACTTCCGAGGTTATACCTTATGGTCGCTTTGTTTAAGTAGTTGTATGATAGGTAGTTTATATGCCTTAGGTAAATTACCAAAATGCCCTTTTAACGCCAAAATTCATTTTTAAGCATATGTAACATAACTTTTGGTATCTAAACTGATTTAGTAACAATATTAAACATGTTAAGGCATATTTTACTTGTCATAGGACTAGTTAGGCGGTCCGAACGCGTTTCACGCGAACGACACGTTAAAGTAGCATAAGCTACCTAAACGGGTCGTAATGGGTCGTAAGCACTTAGGTTAGGTTTCATTTAGTATGTAGGCTTTGTTAAACCATATGACACGAGTCTCCATACTCGTTTGGTTTACGAACCCTCATTCTATCTAAATCCTCTGGTTTAGGTCAGGTTTATTAACATAGTTACCCATATTAGGTGCCGTTTGATATCCGTGATCTCTAGCATTGTTTGGTTGTTACTCAAGGACTCTTAAGCAATCTCAAGTGAGTATATAGACCCCTATTTTACTGTTTTTCCAAACTGTTTTGGGGTGAAGCATGTGTACCTATGTGTTATTTTCATGATTTCAAAGTATAATTGATTATACATGTTATTACTTATCTTTTGACAAACTAAATGACGATCTATGGTTTAAACACTGATTTCTCAAAGAACATAAAATAAAAATGTTGAATTGTACTTATTTTATGTTCACCAGACCGATTGTTAGTATGATATAGCGCTATAGGATTAGACACCTGATCGGAGTGTCGCGCTCCGGTCAAAGATAATATTTATAAGCCCAAATTACCCTTAACAATGTATTAGTGGTAGTAAGGGGTTGAACCACGAAGAGTATGTGGTTTGTGTATGGATTCGAATGAATTAAACAATTGTGTCACGATTATGAAGCTTACTAGAATAATTTTGTGTTTTTGTTTATTTGGAAGATATGATTTTAAACTAGATGATGTGATGAAAATGAGTAACAACTACTAATTAACGATTGCAAGAATTTTGGATACTAGAACAATTATAATAAAAAGGAATCACACCCGGTTTCGGTAATTGTTAACCTAGGATTTCTACAAGTTTTAGTTTCAACTCAAATGCATTCGATTAACGGATTTAGTGTACCGTGACTTAGGTGCTACTAGCTATCAACGCCCCGAAGAACGGACAAAAAGACACTTTGTAATCAACACAAGTAAATCCTAACAACGACAACGTACAATTACATATCACCGTTTCGCAAAGTCATAACTTTTAACATCGTTCGACAATTCACGAATTTGTAACAAATGTAATACTATTGTCAAAAGTTTCAAAAACCAAATACAAATTGTCACTAAGATGAAACACGAACAAATTGAAACCCTAAAATTAACAACTACCTACACCGGGGTGAAACCGAGATGATTAGCCGCTCATGGTTGATGCAACTTGATCACCGGATGTTTGGAATGCGGATGGAGTCATCTTGAAGCTTGTAGGATGAAGGAATGATGGAGAATTAGGGTTTATGGAATGATGATGGTGAGAAGGATGATGGATTGGATGAATTAGGGTTTTGATGGTGAATTGGGGATGAATGATTGTGATTCGGTTGTAGGTTGATGATCTTCATGTTAGAGATGGAATGGTTGGTGTCTTGTTGATGGTAATGGCTCCAAGAACAAGTTCAAACTTCAAAGTGTTGTGTAACTTACGAGTTAATGTCCCCAAGCCAATAGAATTCGAGCTAAACCCCCAAATCACAAAAATTCCCGTTTTAGAAAACTACTACCCGTCGCCGACGGGTCCCACCCCGTCGCCGACGGGCTCCCAAAAACCGAAATCTGTCCGACGGCTTATATTCCTGGATACGGCTATTTCTGGCATACGGGACTATCTGGAGCCCGTCCGGGACGGGTTATACCCCGTCGCCGACGGGTTCTTGAACACTAACTCTTCAAATTTCGATTCTTGCACTCCCGGTTGATCCGTAACGCATCCTGGTGCTCCGGTTTTTGACCCGGTGACTCGTAAAGCTCCCGAAAAGCTCCTTAAACTCCATCAAACCTGCAAAACACATTCTTGATTAAAAGTAGGCTATTCGAAACTAAAACTCACGTAAAAACATCAAGTTAAACAATAACGAGCACCAGTTTACAACTACGTATCACATCCCCACACTTGTCTTTTGCTTGCCCTCAAGCAAATCTGTTTTTCACTTTCACGTGGGTCGAACAACGAATACACATCCCATTCCCGAGACAGAGGTTAAGGTCTATTGTCATACAAAAGTTCAAACTCTTTACAAATTTCACATATTTACCGGTTAAGTGAATAATCACATATAATAATGGTTATCCAAAATTAACCCGCCCGTAAAACTAACAACTCATGCATATCCCTCACAATGTGCTCTCCACTCGGCTTAAAATTGGCTAACATGTATAATGTATTAGCACTTCAACAATTAATCGCTAAAAACCGATTAGAACACGTACCCGCATAGGCTTGCAACTCAATCATTCTCCACCACCGAACACGAATACTAAGCACAAGTCAAAAGGTCTTTGAAGGGTTGTAACGGGGCTAGGCTAAGGGTAGGAAATAGGATATTTTTAAAGTGGCTAAAGTGATGAAAATTCGATTTTTATTACAAAATACTATTCTAAACAAAAGTAGACTATAAACATCACTACAAGGCAACAACTTAAGCCTTTTATTCAACAACTACTAACACTTCTTTTTGTGTTTTTCTCAAAGCTTTTTCAATCTTTTTTGCAACATTTTCTGTTTTTTTTTTTTTTTTTTTTTTTTTGAATCATAACAACTAAACAAACTTAAGCTCCTATAATCGAATTTTCATCACACGGGTTTAAAAAGAAAAGGTTTAAGGGTTATGGGCTATAGGGTGGTCAAACGAAAGGTTTAGGCTCAAAATGGGTGACTAGGGGATTTGTTCGGGTAAGGATAGATAAATGGTTTTAAGAGAAAAGGTTTACCTAATGCCTTAATCATTCTCGTGCTTGTATTCGGTCTATAGTCTCAAACGTATCAAAAGTTGCAAGTTCTACAATACGCGACTAATGGTCCACTCAAACAAAGAAACATGTAAATGTAAATCTATGATATAAAAGTGGCTCAAACCTCACGTATAAGGGTATGATATGTGATATGCAAAAATTGCTAGTTCCTTAGGCGGATTATTCCCAAATAACCACCCGCTAAATACCCTTTATGCTTATTAATTTGAACTTGACCATGACAAAAGACCAAATGGGTTGTGACATCCCTCGTTGACTTAGTTACTTGTGCTTTTAAGATCGCTTTTGAGACAAGAAATTTTGAAATTTTTTTGAAATTTCCCCCCATCCCCACACTTGAGGTAAACATTGTCCTCAATGTATAGAATTTAAATGAATGGGTCAAAATCGAAAACTTTTACTACTCCCCCATCCCCACACTTGAGGTAAACATTGTCCTCAATGTGCAAGAACTAGAGTTTTAAAACACACAAGGGATGTGACACGTCTAACCTTCCCAAAATCTCACCCCGGAAAATAAAATACAATGTACAATCCACTTATTCCTAACTAAGAATCAAAGTAAAAGGAAACACATGCACCTGATTTTTTTTCCTCTTGATACTCATATCTCCTTCGTCTCTTCATAAAAACGGTTGTCCCGCGAACATGTTGTACCTACAAATTCTAATCCTTGTGTAGAAGCATGCTTCTCACAACCATCAAAATTTGTTAGTTACCTAATTCTACCCTTTTTATGAAACATATTACCAAGCCATGTGTTATTTCACTTCAATTTATGTGGACAATAATTTACAACAACAATAAACCTAACTCACTTTCGTAGGAATCACAGTTGCATTTAGCTTATGCAACAAGCCCTTTTAAACCCCCCAATAGCTTGGGAGGACGAGAGGTCTCGTGAGGGTTATATAGGGAACACACCCACAACGTTCATTTAACTAGGCGAAAATAAATAACATGAAATAAAAAAAAAATAACGGGAACAAAATAATATACAACAACAACAACAAAAACATACCATACCTCTACCGCTGATATCGCTCGTTTGGATCCACTGGCGGGTTGGGCTGGTATTGATAACCAGTGAGGGACTCGAACATCTCCCTATAGTTATCGAGGGGACTCTGCTCCCCTTGAGGCGGCGGTTGATACGGAATCGGGATAAAGCTAGAACCGACTGCCTCGGGCCAATGAGGGGTGGGATCGGATGGACCTAGTGGATGAGGAAGATTGGGGTAATCAGTCCACCCCGAGTGTTCGGCGTATGGGAGACCGGCTTGAAGGTCTCTTTGATGGCGCTCCTGATCGTGGAGTATCTTGGTGTTGTTAATCGCCATTTGGTGAGAGATAGCCAAAGCACTCCAACGGCGTTGTTCTAACTCCCTCTGTGCGGTTTGGCGCCTAACCTCATCTTCTTCCCATGCCCGTCTCCGGGCTTCCTCATCCTCTTGCCTCTTCGCCAACTGTTCCATGTGTAACCTCTGCATTGCTTGGAACAGTTGTTGCTCTTCCATAAACTGGTTCATTCTTTCCCTCTGGGCTTCTTGAGCTGCCCAATACTCTTGCATTGAGGATCCATGGGATCCCTCCCAAGCTTCCCTTCTTCGATTATATTCTCGTCCTTCACCTATGCAAGCAGAGACATTGTCATATATCTCCTGCTGTCCCCGATCAAAATTTTTGTAGGAGGGCACCCGTCTAGTGGTCACAAAGCCCGCCACATCTGCATTAATTTCTCTATGCGGCCTCATGTATCTTTGTCATGGTCTTTGTGGACCGGAGGGTTCAACTTCCTCCTCTTCATCCTCCATCTCTTCATCTTCTTCCGATTCCGGTGGTGCCCCTGAAGTAAGGAACTCATACTTGTGACCCAACTTGTCGGTCACAACATACTTGTTCCCCGAGAGTTTAACTTCTATGTTCCAGTTCTTCTTCATGGAGGCCTTATTGAGTTCCTCCAACGGTTTAGTTACCCATAGTGATTCCGGAGGTAAGCAATTTTGTTGAACAATCATGGCACTAATGAGGCGTGCGTATGGAATAAAACGCCTCTGGGACGACTCCCGAGTAAACCACGTATTCATCATCACTATGTGTCTCCATGACAATGTTGGGGTCCCATATAGCAAAGAATGCACCACCCTACAGTCACCCGCTTTAACACTTCCACGATCACCAAACCTCGCTAAAATGTTCTCAACATTAATCCCTTGGAGAATCTTTCCCTCAATCGTCATGTGCTTTTTCTTTGCCTCTCCCCCATCATGATAAGGTAAAACAGCCGCGGTCATCTGCTCCGGATCACCATTATTCGCATGACTATCCAAAAATTGTTGCGTGGTTGGGTAGTCATATGCTTGCACCCCCAAAGAATCAAAGTGTGCAATGCGGTTGATGGTTTCGAAAGACATCGTCATTGACCCCCGTCCTGTTTTCCCAACCAATTTCCATTCCACGGGAGGGCTATCCTTATTCATAAACCTCAGTGTCGACAACCATTCACATACCTCCGACAAATATATCCGCGAAGTGTTATCTTCGCACCAATCAAGCACTCTTTCCCAACCTTGCCGTTCAAACATTTGTGTTATTCCGAATTGTTTGAGCTCTTCAACATTCACCACTCTTTCACATAAACTCCTTTCCGGAACTGAGGTGTTAACATTGTTCACCATCTTCCACTTCCATAACTTTGCCTCTAACTTACGGTCTTGATATTCCGATAAAGGTTTTCTCTTCTCCTCATCCCAAACTTCGGCGCTTTTGCTATCCCTAAACTTTGCCCACTCCCAATCTTGTCTGTACAGTCTTGCATCCCCCTCTGCGACGGAGCTTAATTACTCCCACTTCCTCGGTATTAACCCGGAAGAAGAACCGACTCCTGATGTTGAAGCTTGCCCTGTAGTCTTTTGTCTTTTACCACCGGCCATCACTACAATCACAAACAAGCAAAACATCAATATAAACCCAAACCTTTACTAAACTTCTCAAACTTTGAACATGATGTGTGATGTTGACATTTTAATTAACAAGTGAATGTAAAATCGCCTCTTTAAACTTCCAAAGTCGCTCACTTTATCATAAACTTATCAATTTCTTGTTAATCTTACAATTTCTCATAAATTCAACAATATATTCAACATCACCTTCATGTTCAATCATGTTCATAACAAGTGTAATCACGTCACTAAAGTTATAACATGCTCAAATTCCATCCAAAACAACTAATCTTACTCAAAATCATGCTAGAACAACATACATTGTCTAAACAACCTACTCTTAAACTAAAAAGTTTAAAATTTCGGAAGAAAAACACTAACATATGATAATCAAGCATAAATTTAAGGAGAATCCATACCTTTGATGTTGTTAGACAAGAAGAACTAAGAAAAGATGGAAAGCAAGCAACTTGATGAACACCCTTTCAAAAACCCTAAAGTACACGCCCAGAAATCTTGCAAACTAGCAAGAATTGATGAAAACCGTGTTGGGGGTTTTGTTCGTCTCGAAAAATTACTCAAGATGGACTCAAAAATCAGTTGATTTGGTGGAGAATTGAGAGAGTTATGAGAGCTTGAAGGTTTTAGGGTTTTGGAGATCTTGGTGAAGAAGATGAAGTGAATGGTAGGTGAGGAGAGAGAGAGCAGGGGTTTTTTTTAGAAGAAGTGAATGATGTTAGGTGATTGTGGGTCGAATTTAGTGGTTAATGTGGAGTTTAGGTGGTCGTTTATGAAGGTTATGAGTGTTTGGTTCGGTTTTAAGCATAAAAGAACGACCCAGCCGCCGACAGCAAACAAGAGCCCATCGCCGACGGCTGGCATGATTTGGCCGACGGCTTAATGATCTGTCTACGGGTAAAAGTGTGCCGACGGGGGTTTTTAAAGCCCGTCGCCGACGGCTAGTAGCCCGTCACCGACGGCTTCCCAAGAAATTTTTTTTTTTTTTGAAAAATAGGAGGATTTTTATGAACTTTTAATAAAGGGACTATGTACAATAAAAATTCCTAAAAATTATTAAAAATCTTTTTGTGATTTTTTTACCAGTTAAATTTTAAAAACGCGGAAACCGTTAACGGCCCTACCACCCCCCGAAAAGTCGTGTATTGTCCCTAATACACACAAATAAGTCTTAAAACATACCTTTTTGTCTGCCAAACCTATTCGTGATATCCGAACTTCACACAATCAAGAGGATTAGTACGAGACAAAAATGATTAAACACAAGAACACACAAACAATTAAATAGATGGTACATAACTTTACAAAATTTGTTACCGGTCCTTTTCATTCGACCTCGTAAACCGGGATGCTTACCACGAAGCTCACCGATTCCTTGCTTTCCTCTATCTTCTCGTTACCATCAAGAAACGGTTTTAGCCGATGACCATTTACCGTTTGTCGTATCCCATCCTTCGGGTCCTCGATGGTAACATCACCCAATTGTCCGACCCGGGTGATCACATAAGGTCCCATCCATTTGCTCCGGAGCTTTCCGGGAAAGAACTTGAGCTTCGAATTGTAAAGCCACACCTTTTGGCCAACCTCGAACTCTTTCTTTCTCAACTTGGCATCATGCGCTTTCTTCATTCCATCCTTGTAGTTGGATGCGCATTCATATGCCATTTCCCGTAGCTCCTCCAACTCGCATAGCTTAAGTTTCCTTTCCTTACCTGCATCGTTATATTGAACATTAACCTCTTTGATAGCCCATAACGATTTATGCACAAGTTCAACCGGTAAATGACAATTTTTACCGTAAACCAACCGGTAAGGTGTAGCGCCAATAGGTGTCTTATGTGCCGTACGGTAGGCCCATAAAGCATCGTTCAATTTAATTGACCAATCCTTACGGTCCGCCCGCACGGTCTTTTGCAAAATCTCTTTGATTTGCCTATTTGACACCTCAACTTGCCCGCTTGTTTGCGGGTGATAGGGGGTCGCAATCCTATGATCAACACCAAACCGTTTAAGAAGTTTCCTAAACCGAAAATTTTTAAAATGAGATCCTCCATCACTTATGATGACCCGAGGAATCCCAAACCTTGAGAAAATATTGGTTTGAACAAAATTACACACTACGGAATGGTCATTCGTCTTGGTGGCTATTGCTTCGACCCACTTCGATACATAGTCAACGGCCACCAAGATATATAAGTTGCCATAGGAATTGGGGAATGGGCCCATGAAATCAATTCCCCACACGTCAAAGATGTCGACTACAAGGATTGGTTGCATGGGCATCTCATCCCTTTTTGAAATACCCCCTAGTTTTTGACACTCTATGCAATTTTTGGCAAACTCATTTGCATCTTTGAAGACAGTAGGCCAAAAAAGACCACTATTTAACACTTTATGACCCGTTTTGTGACCACTAAAGTGACCACCACATGCAAATGAGTGTAGATGCTGCAACACGCTTGGAATCTCTTCGTCATCAATGCATCTTCTTATAACGATTTAGGATCCTCATCAACCATCAACCGGGACAAATGGTCCGCTACCACATTCTCGGTACCCTTCTTGTCCCGTATCTCCAGGTCGAACTCTTGGAGCAACAACACCCATCGGATTAACCTCGGTTTTGCATCTTTCTTCTCCATGAGGTACCTAACTGCAGTGTGATCAGAATAAATAATCACTTTACTACCCCATATATATGCCCGAAATTTATCCAATGCATATACCACCGCAAGTAGCTCTTTTTCGGTAGTAGTGTAATTCAATTGTGCATCCGAAAGAGTCTTACTCGCGTAGTATATGGCAACGGGTTTCTTATCGACCCGTTGTCCCAACACGGCCCCCACCGCATAATCACTCGCATCGCACATAATTTCAAAAGGAAAAGACCAATTTGGCGATTGCAAGATTGGGGCCTCAACTAACTTCTCTTTTAACTTGTTAAAAGCGTTTTGACAGTTTTCATTAAAATCAAACGGTTGATCTTTTAACAACAAGTTACATAAAGGCTTGGTTATGTCACTAAAACCCTTAATAAACCGCCGGTAAAAACCCGCATGACCTAGAAATGACCTAACACCTTTAACGGTCGTGGGATACGGTAAAGTAGATATGACTTGTACCTTTGCACGATCAACCTCTAACCCACGACTTGACACCACGTGTCCCAACACTATTCCCTCTTGAACCATAAAATGGCTCTTTTCCCAACTTAAGACCAAACTAGTTTCGACACACCTTCTTAACACTTTATCTAGTTGATCCAAACAAGCCTCAAAAGATGACCCAAAAATTGAGAAATCATCCATGAAGATTTCCAAAGACTTCCCCACCATATCTGAAAAGATACTCATCATACACCTTTGGAAGGTGGCGGGGGCGTTACATAATCCAAACGGCATTCGCCTAAATGCGAAAGTGCCACAGGGACAAGTAAACGTGGTCTTTGCTTGGTCTTCCGGATGGATGGCGATTTGGTTATAACCAGAATAGCCATCTAAGAAACAATAAAATTTTTGCCCCGATAGTTTCTCAACTATTTGATCAATGAACGGTAAAGGGAAATGATCTTTGGAAGTTGCGGTATTCAACTTCCTATAGTCAATACAAATTCGCCACCCGGTTACCGGCCGAGTGGCTACCTCTTCACCTGCATCATTTTTGACGACTTGTATACCCGCTTTCTTGGGAACCGTCTGTGTTGGGCTCACCCATTGGCTATCCGAGATCGGGTAAATGATACCCGCATCGAGCCATTTCAGCACCTCCTTCTTTACTACCTCCCGCATGTTCGGATTTAATCTCCGTTGTGCATCTCGAACGGGAGTCACATTCTCTTCCGTGATGATTTTGTGCATCACCACCGAGGGACTAATACCCTTCAAATCAGCAATGGTCCATCCAATCGCCGCCCGATTAGTGACCAAAACATCCATCAATTTATCCTCTTGCTCCACGGTTAAGTTTGATGCAATGATAACCGGGAGCGTGTTGCCTTCACCAACATAAGCATACTTGAGATGCTTAGGCAACGCCTTCAATTCATCCTCCGGAGGCTCTACTAATGACGGCTTCAACTTGGTGTCGATGCTCTCCGGTAAACTCTCAACTTGGTGCGTCCATGTCGGTTTTCCCTCTCTAACCGCAGGCACCTCCAAACTTCTCACTTCCTCGTCTATGCTCTTATCCATCTCCACCTGTGACCTGTCAAACATATAACAATCCTCCATTGTGTTTTCCCCATCTACGACTGTGTCGCAAAGAGGTATACACGTGTCAACGACGTCCGCCATATAGCATTCATCATCAACTGGAGGGTTCATAAGTCTGGAAAAAACATGCAACCTCAACCTTCGGTTTCCAAATGTCATGTCAACCGTTCCCGTTTTGCAATCAATTTGAGAATTCGCGGTTGCTAAGAACGGTCGACCCAAAATCACCGTAGGTTGTTTGGTTGGGTCCTTGGCCACATAATCAAGCACTAAAAAGTCCACCGGATAGTAGAAATCCTCGATTTTCACTATCACATCCGAAACAATTCCACAGGGTAGTTTAGGTGTCAAATCGGCTAACACCACGGTGGTGTTAGACGACTGAAGTGGACCAAACTCGTATTGGTCATATAAACTACCTGGTAGAATGCTCACGCTAGCACCAAGATCTAGAAGTGCCCGGTTGATTTTAAAATCGCCTACTTGAATTGAAATGATAGGCGCACCCGGATCTTGGAGCTTAGGTGGAAGTGCACCCGAAAGAATCGAACTCACATTTTCGGTTAAATCTAATTTTTTTGGAAATTTGTGAGTGCGTTTTTGGGTACACAAATCTTTCAAGGACTTAGCATACGACGGTACTTGTTTAATTGCATCCAAAAGAGGTAAATTGATTTTGACTTGTTTAAAAATTTCCAACAACTCTTCTTGTTGTGGACCTCTTTTGTTTACAACTTTTTTCACGGGTCCCTTCAATGCTTCGGGATAAGGGGCGGTATTAGCCTCCACACCCTTTTCCTTAGCCTTGGGGACGGGGATGGTCACAACGGGGGTATCATTGTTCTTTTTCAAATCATTTTTATTATGACCCGTTTGACCATTCTCATTCTCATCTTCACTAGCATCCTCCACCACCCCTTCAACAAATTGGGGTGATGGTGTTTTGACACCATTATCAACGACTCGACCACTACGTAAAGTAATTTTATTAATTGGTACCTCACGTGTGTTCCTTGAGTTTGACCCTTGATGCTTAGGGTTCACCGCGGTGTCACTTGGGAGTCTTCCCGTGCTTCCTCTCATCTGAGCCATTTCTTCCGCAAGTTGACCCACTTGCTTCTCCAGCGCCTTATGGGATTTATCTCGTACCTCAAACTCTTTCTTCATCTCTTGATTTGAATGATTGATAGCATTCATAATAGCATCAAATTTCGAATTGATCGAGTCATCACCTTGAGAGTTTGAAGCATTACTCCCATTTCCGCCTTGGTTGTAACCTCTTTGATAATTACCTTCACGGTTTTGATACCCTTGGTTACCCCCTTGATTGTAATTCCTTTGGTAACCCCCTTGGTTACCACCTTGACGATTGTTGTACGAAGACCCACCTTGACCTCCTTGGTTACCCGATTGAAAATTCGGGTTCATTTGGTTTGAAGCATTACCATACCGGAAATTAGGGTGATTTCTCAAGCCCGGATGGTAAGTGTTGGAGTTCATGTCATATTGCTTTCGGTCCCCATACACTTGATTGACTTCCTCGGTGTAATCACCCGACCCCGTTGGACATTGTTCCGCTCTATGCCCAATATCACCACACTCTTCACACACTTCAAATTGAACCGCGTTCACTTCTTTCTTCTTCATTCGAGCCATTTCCCGCTCTAAAGTAGAAATTCGATCTTTAGAATCAAGATCGGGAAGTGACCGGGAAACGGGATGCTTCTTGGCTCGGTCGGCCGATTCTTTCTCTTTCGAACGCTTTCTCATTCGTTCCAAAAACTCCCAATCATCGTCTTCATGGTTGCTTAGGAGGGTCCCATTGCTTGTGGATTCAAGTCGGTTCCATGTATTGTCATCTAGACCCCTTACAAAGCATTTAACCAACTCCCACTTCTCAATTTGATGATGAGGGCATCTTCGCATCATTTCTCTAAACCTTGTAAAGGCCTCATGTAACGGTTCGCCCGATAATTGGCGAAAAGACCTAATTTCATCACGAGCGTCATCGGTCTTCGCCATTGAGTAGTATTCATCAAGGAACGCTTGTTGCATTTCTCCCCAAGTGCGAATACTATTTGCGGGAAGTGTGAGGAACCATTGCTTTGCCTTATCCTTCAGTGAAAATTGGAATAGTCGAAGTTTGACCTCCTCTAAAGCAAAGTTGTGACCCCCGATAGTGCTGCAAACCGAAGAAAATTCCGTCAAATGTGTATACGGTTCGTCGTTAGATCTTCCATTAAAATGAGGAAGTATGTTGATGTAATGTGGTTTACAATCAAACATCCTCCTCTCACAAACGATTGGTGAGTCGTTCTCGGTGACAACCGGCCTAAAACGATCATTCACTCCCCGTGGAGGTCGTTGACGACGATGTCGACCATTAACTTCTTGATCAACCAGTCTTCTATTATCCCGTCTTTCACCTCTTCGATCATCTCTTCGATTATCTCTTGGGTTACCACCTCCCACGAAACGAGGAATCCGGTTAGGGTTTGCATTGTTGTTGTTATTATAAAACTCATCATTCCGGTTCCGTTGGTCATTGTTTCGTGGTTGACGGTTATTCCCGTAACCATCATTTCTTCCACCTCCGTAATCGTATACGTCGTCCCCAACGTAATTGGCATTTTGATAGCCAAATTCCTCATCATCATATCTTCTTGCGTTGTAGACGTTTCCCCTATTCACGTAGCCCCAATCTTCGTCATCGTTAGCCCTATCATCATAATATCCCCCGTCATCCGAATTTTCCGTATGAACACTCACATGTTCCGGCGATTGATAACCGGGAACACTATACGGTTCATCATCGGGGATTGCATTCCTCAAGTCATCGATGTTGAAGAACGGGTCTTCATTTGCGGGATTTCCGCGATCACGATTTCCCCGACGGTCGGAATTGACATTCCGGTCATCTAGGTTAATGGGTAGGGAGTTGTGTCTATGAAGATTTTGTTGTTGAGGTGTTCTTTGATTGTTGTTGGGATTTTGGTTTTGGAAAGGTGGTGTAGGTGGTCCATTGTTGTTGTTACCACCCGGTTGCTCTTGAGGCATGGGTTGAACATTTTGAGCGGGATAAAAGGTTCCTCGGGATTGGAATTGGTTTTGGTTGAGGTTTGGGTGATTGGAGTTTTGATTTGCCATTGAACCAGTTTCAATGGATGGTGTATGTTGTGATGTTTGGTTGGTTTGATTAGAAGCAAGTGTTGCTTCTAACCGGCTTGCTAGGTTTCTTCTTGCAACTCGTTCGATTTCCGATTCGTAGACTAAAGGTGAAGTCCTCCCGGAGTTCCGCGTATGCATGCACTACCTGTAATCTGCACAAGTAACACACCCCGCGTAACAAGGAAACAGACAAGTACAAAAAGAAAGCTAAACAAATTAAACAGATAATCACACAAATTCAAACAATATCCAAACACAAAGCGCACGCACTCCCCGGCAACGGCGCCAAAATTTGATCGGAGTGTCGCGCTCCGGTCAAAGATAATATTTATAAGCCCAAATTACCCTTAACAATGTATTAGTGGTAGTAAGGGGTCGAACCACGAAGAGTATGTGGTTTGTGTATGGATTCGAATGAATTAAACAATTGTGTCACGATTATGAAGCTTACTAGAATAATTTTGTGTTTTTGTTTATTTGGAAGATATGATTTTAAACTAGATGATGTGATGAAAATGAGTAACAACTACTAATTAACGATTGCAAGAATTTTGGATACTAGAACAATTATAATAAAAAGGAATCACACCCGGTTTCGGTAATTGTTAACCTAGGATTTCTACAAGTTTTAGTTTCAACTCAAATGCATTCGATTAACGGATTTAGTGTACCGTGACTTAGGTGCTACTAGCTATCAACACCCCGAAGAACGGACAAAAAGACACTTTGTAATCAACACAAGTAAATCCTAACAACGACAACGTACAATTACATATCACCGTTTCGCAAAGTCATAACTTTTAACATCGTTCGACAATTCATGAATTTGTAACAAATGTAATACTATTGTCAAAAGTTTCAAAAACCAAATACAAATTGTCACTAAGATGAAACACGAACAAATTGAAACCCTAAAATTAACAACTACCTACACCGGGGTGAAACCGAGATGATTAGCCGCTCATGGTTGATGCAACTTGATCACCGGATGTTTGGAATGCGGATGGAGTCATCTTGAAGCTTGTAGGATGAAGGAATGATGGAGAATTAGGGTTTATGGAATGATGATGGTGAGAAGGATGATGGATTGGATGAATTAGGGTTTTGATGGTGAATTGGGGATGAATGATTGTGATTCGGTTGTAGGTTGATGATCTTCATGTTAGAGATGGAATGGTTGGTGTCTTGTTGATGGTAATGGCTCCAAGAACAAGTTCAAACTTCAAAGTGTTGTGTAACTTACGAGTTAATGTCCCCAAGCCAATAGAATTCGAGCTAAACCCCCAAATCACAAAAATTCCCGTTTCAGAAAACTACTACCCGTCGCCGACGGGTCCCACCCCGTCGCCGACGAGCTCCCAAAAACCGAAATCTGTCCGACGGCTTATATTCCTGGATACGGCTATTTCTGGCATACGGGACTATCTGGAGCCCGTCCGGGACGGGTTATACCCCGTCGCCGACGGGTTCTTGAACACCAACTCTTCAAATTTCGATTCTTGCACTCCCGGTTGATCCGTAACGCATCCTGGTGCTCCGGTTTTCGACCCGGTGACTCGTAAAGCTCCCGAAAAGCTCCTTAAACTCCATCAAACCTGCAAAACACATTCTTGATTAAAAGTAGGCTATTCGAAACTAAAACTCACGTAAAAACATCAAGTTAAACAATAATGAGCTCCGGTTTACAACCACGTATCAACACCCCATTCCTGTTGTCATGGAATGTCTGAAACCAATTTGTTTCTCCATCCAAATAGGGATTACCTTTGTGGTATCCTTATAGTCTCAAAGGTGTAGTTTGATGCACTAGGTCTGAATGAATTCTTAAATCACACATTTAAAGTATATTTTGATATACTCCCAAAAGTATAGTTTGATATACTCTCATGTGTGGTATTGTACAGAACCAACATATATATTTTATCAACAAACCAAAACATATTTTTAATATGTTATTTACAAATCCAAAGTATACTTTTAATATGCTACTATAAGGTTATTCGTTTAACCTTACATTATTTTACAAAGCACAACTTTTGATTTATTCAAACACTTTGTTTTGTACATTTTTACTCGTGGTTTAAGAAATCTCATTTTACATACCATACATAACTTTTGTTTACACATTATATGGTTTACATTTAACTTGAGTTATACAATAACATTGGACTATTGGTTTAAACATGAACATTCTATATTGGTGGTTTGGTTTGAGTAAGTGACTTAAGTAACGAGGCGTGTGTAATATGATACAAGCATGGTGGATACGCCGCTGGTACTTCCTATATATAAGTGTTTGTATGGTATTACATATCGTAGCGTTATTTGAATCATTTCAATTTAAGTCATATAACATTTTATACAAATAACATACTTTTCATAAGACATTGTTTTACAACAACTTATCTTATACAAATTCATTTTTACTTGGTTATTCAATTATCCTTACATTACTCTTTTACGTATCATCTACTTTATCATCACTTTTCGAATGATTTATAAAACAAAACATTTTACAAGGATCATGACTGACTTTTGTTAAACAACTTTTTCTAAACTTATAAGTCATGAATCCTATATTCATAAAACCTATGTATCTCACAGGCATTTTTATGCTGACGTACCTATTTTTACACATGTTTCAGGTACTGTCTTAAGATGATTGTTGATACATGCTACATTTAGGATGGACTCGTGCCTTAGCAACTTTAAAACTTGGAAGATCATAGTTGTACTTATTTGATTGTATTAAAACAATGAGTTCATTTATTCAATAAAACAATGTTAAGATCGGAGGCTCTCATGATAGTGTTTGTTTGTTTGAAAATGAATGATCAATGAATATGAAAACATGTTAGGTGCAGCGGAAATGAAAACAAACTTTGTAAACACAATCAAAGGAGAAAATAGTTTGATAAACAATTGCTTCATAGAGTCAAAAGATTACAAATCAAAGCAAAAGATTACAGTCATGCTTACAAACTGTACTCCCCCTCAGCCTGATGCCCCAAGGAAGGTTGCACACAAGATGAAAGGATTAGACATGAGGAGAAGAACTCGCTCAGTCAATCAAATGTAACAGTACAGGGCACTGTTACATTTATAGGCAAACCAAACCACTGAGGTATCTCAGCTGACGTCACCATGAAAGCGACGTCTAACAGCCTAACAACCTGTATCTACTGTTCTTACACAAACACTGCTAACCTAACCACTGACTATACATAAAACAGATATTTCACTAAACAACTGCTTTCTCTTTATGTCAGTGCTTTCCTCAAGGTTGATCAGTCCTTGACTGGGCAGTGCTTTATCATCAGTAGATATGATCAGCAGTTGTTGGATACATCAGAGTTTTCATCAGCAGTTGAAAGGACAGCAGCAGTTGAATATGAGCAGCAGATAGAGACCATCAGTTGTTATAAATCACTTTCAAGGGGAGAGCAAAGTGTAAACTGCTGCTTATTGTGAATCCACTGTTGTGACCTGGTTTTGGCTTTACATTATCTGTTCCTCTGGTAGGGTTCAATCCCAACAATCTCCCCCTGGAACAGATAATGCCAAAACCTTTCATTATTCAGGACCTTTATTGCTCATCAAGAGTGCCTTAGCTTGTTCTTTGAATTCAGCTTCAAATTCCTTTGCACTCTGGTCATCTTCATCCCTGCACAGTGTAAGCTCAAGGAGATCTAGTTGATCTTCAACACCCAGGCCTAGTGCTTGATTCCTTGATATATGCCTCACTTCTCCATTGGTTCTGACCAAGGTCAATACGTGGGTCTTTTGATCAGACATCCACTTTAGTATTTTTAAACCAAATGGGTTTCTTGGGAGAGATTTATTTCTTGATGAGCTGGATGTATTTGGCCTTGAGAAAAACTGTAAAGCAGTATCTTGAACTTCAGACATTCTTTTAAAAGCTTCTTCTATGACTTTGTTTGCTGCAGCTATGTCTTCTGCAACTTCTTTGTCAAGCAGCTCTTGTTTCTGTTGTTGATCAAGCTCACTGTCTGTGATATCTGCTGATGATGGTTTGCTTACTACTTTGACCCTTTTTGCAAGGTTTTGTAGTTTTGCTAAGTTTTCTTTATCTGAAGCCAACTTTTTGGTAGCTTCTTCAATCAGATCATCTTCTTTAAGCCTTTCTTTTTCAACAGTCAGCATTTCCTTCCTTTCTTTTCTCAGCCTTGTCACAAAGGCTTCTGCTGTGCTGATCTGTGTTTCAAAGGTCTTGACCTGTTCCTTCAGCTTTTTGTAGTCAGACTTTTTAGGATTGTCCCTCCTTTTCCTAAGTCTTTCATAAGCTTCGTCTGTTTGCTGCTTGGTCCATTTTGCTATGGCACTTGCAGAATCCACTCTTGCATCTACCAACTCCTGCTTCTTTCTCTTGTATTCAGAAATAAGATCAGCTAAGAGCTTATTGTATTTATTCCAATTTGGAGCTGTCTTCTTCTTTCTTGGATCATTGTTAACCTTTTCAATTCTTTTTGCCTCATGCTTTAATGCAATTATTGGCCAATCTTTGAAATCTGTTTCTTCAGCAGGATAGAACTTCTCTTTCATTATGTATGCAAGATATTCCTTCCTCAATTCATTTCTTTGATCTGCTTCAGGAGATATGCTTGACATTTCCTTGTTCAAATCATTTGCATATTCTTTTATTTGTTTAACCTTGTTGAGCAGGAATTCTCTTCTTTTCAAAATGGCTTCATTGCCTTGATTCTTGCATTCAAGTTTGGCTCTTATCCTTGCTTGTCTTACTTTCATTTCAAGATATTCATCCATGTCTTCTGGAATTATGAAACCTATGAGAGAAGGAAATTTCCTTTTTGAAGGATCATCTTCAGTGTAAAATTGTTTCATCTCATTTTTCACGGCTTCTAATTCCAGTGGATTCTTAGCAGCAACAGGATCATACTTTTCATCAGTGTCCTGAGTTGTTTCTCTTTTTCGTTTGTAAAGCTTAGGAGGTTGTGATGCAAGACTGGTGGGAACAGTGGAAGTTGACTGACTAACAGCTGTTGAAACAACTGGTGTCTCAACATCTGTTGTCATTACAACTGCTAATATGTCAGCAGATGTCTTCTGCTTTTGAGCAGGGGATGAAAGAGGTGGTGATGAAGGTGGTGAATCATCATCTGATATGAGATTCCTTCTCCTTTTTAATGAAGAAGGAGCAGATGATGTTTTGGGTGGATCAGTGGTGGTAGATTGAATAGCAGCGGTTTGTGGCAGTGATTGACTGTCAGTGGTTGAGACAACTTGTGTTTCAATCACTGTTGTCATTACAACAGATGTTGTAACATCTGTTGTCTTCTGTTTAATACAGGAGGCAGTGGTGATGGTGTGATTGTAGATGATGATGGTGGAGCAGTAGTTGTGGTGGTGTGTGGTAGAGTGGTGTGTGTTGAAGATGTTGATGACATGGCAGCTGTTTGGCTACTGACAGCAGTTTTTGTAACTGCTGCTGCAGCAGTTTTTGTAACTGCTGCTGTATCAGCTGTTTGGCTAACAGGTTTTGAGACCTGCTTTTCTTTTGCTTTTTCAGGCTCAATATGGAGGCCATGCTCTATTCCCTTCGTATTCAGTTTTCTCAACAGCTTGATATTCTCCCCCTTTTTGGCATTATCTGAAGGGGGTTATCAAGGAATGATATGGAAGCAGGAGCTTTGCTAGAGACACTTTGAATGCTTGCCTTTATGGCCTTGATATCTGCTTGAGTGTCCTTGAACCTTGATTCAACCATGTTGGTCAGCATTTGTACTTGAATAGCATGCTTTTGTCAGCCATAAGTTGCTGTGCCTCAAGCATGGGTTGAAAGATATTCCAAAGCTCATTTTCAGCAAATGCATGTTGTGCAGGTGCTTGAGCAGGAACAGCAGTGGCTTGTCCTTTCTGAGCTTTTAAAATCTCTTGCACCATCTCTTTTATTTCAGCAACTGATTCTTCAAGTTTGTCAACCCTGCCCGTCAATTCCTGATATTTTGAATCATCACCTACTTTAGTAAGATCATCTGAATCCCCACTAGTAGTGGTTATATCAATGTTTGACTTAGGAACTGAATCCCAAAAGTCACCCATTGATGCCCCTTTTTCTTGGTACTGGGGACTTCTATCTTCAGCACTCGATAAACCTTTGATGGTACCAGTGGTTAGATCCAACTCACTGGTGGTTACCGAAGTTGCCATGGAAGAAATTGCCTTCAAGGGAGTCTTACTTATGAAACAACTGTCCAACTGAGGATCTGTTGATCCACCAGTTGTAGTTGCTGCTCCACTTGAACTACCACCGAGAGTTACTTGTAACTCAGGGGGTGTAACCTCCTCAGTTGTTGCTGGGATAGCAGGAGTAGTAGCATCAGACCCAGTCACTTGTGGGAGTATACTCTCAGTGACAGGTGATAGAGAGGAACTGGTTTGTGTCTGAGCTACAGCAGCTGCATGCAACAAAGGTAGCATGGATTGTGGCATTATTATTGGTGAGGGTATGGGGGTTGAAAGTGACATGTCCTTGGGATCAGGACTGAGGAAGATGGATCCGAGTGGATTCAGAGCTTCATATTGTGGTGTCCCTGTGCTTACAACCTGATCCTTTTGTGAGGATGCAGGAGGAGTTTTAGGCATGGGTTGAGATCTTTCTTCCAACTGCTGTGAGGAAGTAGCAGCAGTGGTTTGTGGTGACTTTTGTGTTGTCACAGGCATTTCCTCTGGGATCTCATCTTCCAGAGTTGCCTTTGTTTTGGGTTTGGTGGGTTTTCTGGATGTTTTCTTTTTGGTCTTTTTGGTTATGTCAGGTGTGGGTTTCAAAGCAGTGGTTGTGCTGCTATGATCACCTGGAGCAGTGGGCTCAGCAGCTGATACCTGAGGAGCAGTTGTAACCACTAAAACCTGCTCAGGTACCCCTGCTTTTGTTTTTATTGGTGCCATCATCCTTGAAAATGTTTCTTTTGTTAAGCTTTTTATTTGACAATGAACACCTTGTTTTAGCAAATTTAAACTTTCCTTTTCAAATTTTTGTTCAAAATAGTAACTCAAAAATCTTGGAAAAAGTAAAAATGCTTTACTTTCAACGTTTTTCACCATGTCATTGAAAATCTCCTGGGAGTAGTTGTAGTCCTTACTATTCAAAATAGCATAACCCAGGCTTTGAATTTTCAATGGTATTTCGTTAAAAGATGTTGTTTTATTTGAGGCACACATCAAGAGTGTGTGAAATAAAAACCTGGGTGCAGATGGAAAATAACCCTTTTGTAGGGTATCTACCTTTGATTCTTCTGCATAACCCCTTTTCAGAAAATCAGCTTTTAACTCGTTTTTGTCAAAAGAGGTTTTACCGTTCTGATCATCGAGTATGAAGACTTCTGATATCGATTGTGGTGTGATTTTGATCGCTTTTCCCTGTATCGAGGAGTTAATGGCAATGACTTTATCGTCTTGTTTTTCAAGCGTCGCCTTTTTCCAAAACTCTCTCTGGGTTTGTAGATATATGGGAGCATTTACTGTCAACAAAGTTTTGTACTTTGATCCAGTTATTGCATCAATGATGGAGTCGAAGGTGTGGTTGTCTTTGGGTTTTGTGAGTAAACCCAAATAATTGTGAGATTGTTTGAATGGTATTTCGATGGTTTCTTCGGCCGTTTGAGCGACCTCTTTGGAAGGTGATGGTGATTTAGGTTTTGATTTTGATTTCGTCATTGTTGCGGAGAATAACGAAGGAAAATTTTGGAGATTTTTGAGAAAAAGGGTTGGAAACTGCTATGAGAAGAGAATTTTTGGAATTCAATTCGACAGTGTAAAACCCTGTTTGGGGTTTAGGGCAGGGCTTTATTTAAAAATGAACGCTGATGTGGCAGCGGTTATTAAGATCTGAGGGCTAAAAACTGACCACGTGTCAAACACTGATGAAACGGATGAAGTATGGAGAACAGTTGTTTTCAGAGCCACTGACGTATCAAGCATCAGTGGTTACAACGGTAAAGATTATGGGCAGTGGATGATTTTAACTATCAGTAGATAGCATATCAGTGGATAAGACACTGATTTTGAGCATCAGTGCTTTTCAAGAAAATGAAGGATCAGTGGTTAACTTTCAATAGTGGACAGTGTTTAGAGATCAAACGTTAGAACAAAACAGTGGTTAGGGTAAATGGTATAATTCTGAAGGACAGGTGTTTCAGCAACAGTTTTGAAGATTTTCATTCAAGGTTTTGCCACATGTCAATTTTGAAAAACAGTGGATTAGTACCCCAGATGATGAAAACTTTTTACTAAGGCAACTCATTTTCGTTTAATATTCAATTAAAACATAAGCACCCTAGTAATTCAAGCACAGTTTGCAATCAATTTTTGATGGAAATTTAGGATCAAGCCTGAGTATGACATGATCATGACATATGTACCATTTCCTTTTGACCCATTTATGAGGACACAGATACCACCAAAAAATAAGGTATTACATCCTTACAGGTGCTGAAACTATTGCCAACAAAAACAAGCAAGAGTTCCAAATATATTATTTAAAAAAATGAATAATATATCCTGGTTATTTGAGAAAATCCTTTGAAAGAAAAATGATTAAAGGATTTTCTGAGGACAGTATCAAAAAGGATCTGGTATGTTTTCAATAAACAACATAATCATATCATTCTCAAGTTTTATGAAAAATGGTCAGTGGTTTGACATTAGTGGTAAATTTTTTTTTTTTTTTTTTTGACAACATTTTGACCACTGTTTGGTACCATTTTCTTTGTCAGTTGATTGCAAACATGAGGACACATGGATATATTTTTAAAACATATGTCTAGTCCTTTTTGGAGTTCATTTACTGGAATCAAAACCTTTTCCTGAACAAATGAATGCACATAGTTGCTTAATGACCATTATTACCCTAAACTTTGACTCATAAGTGTTTTATGTTTATACTCTTTTCTTTTGACTTCAAAAGTTTTGAGATAAACACACTTCTGAGATTTTGTGAATATTAGTCCAAGAACATTCTGCAGTAATGTTTTAAGAGACTTGGTCATGTTTTCACAAGTTTTTCATCCAATCTCACATTACATATGATGCGGACTATGTTGACCCCTGTTCTCTTAATGTATTTGAACATAGTTGATTTTGTCCTTTTTAGGAACTCAACCTGTTTTCAACACATAAGATCTAAATAACTAAAGTTTTAATTTCCCTCTTTTAGTGTTAACAAAACAACAATGCTTTTATGAACATAGGTTTTGTTAATCTGAGGTTTGTACTTTAGTATTTAATGAAAACATCACAAATATCAAAACAACAGTTGAAATCAATATTGAAGAATATAAAACAATCCCATAATTTGACAGATATGTTCACAGATCTGAAAGCCATGGGTGACTTTTGCATGATATCACATGTTGTGTGAAATTTGTGTGTTATATGACATCTTGGTTGATTTACAGAGTTTTTGAATAACCATTTTGAACATGATTTAATCGATACTCTGTTTTTCAACAAAATACAACCAACCTTAGTATCAATGAATTTTGAGCCGAACTGTTATGTCAAATTGATTGTTAGATCGAATTTGACTGTCCAGGCTCTGATACCAATTGTTAAGATCGGAGGCTCTCATGATAGTGTTTGTTTGTTTGAAAATGAATGATCAATGAATATGAAAACATGTTAGGTGCAGCGGAAATGAAAACAAACTTTGTAAACACAATAAAAGGAGAAAATAGTTTGATAAACAATTGCTTCATAGAGTCAAAAGATTACAAATCAAAGCAAAAGATTACAGTCATGCTTACAAACTGTACTCCCCCTCAGCCTGATGCCCCAAGGAAGGTTGCACACAAGATGAAAGGATTAGACATGAGGAGAAGAACTCGCTCAGTCAATCAAATGTAACAGTACAGGGCACTGTTACATTTATAGGCAAACCAAACCACTGAGGTATCTCAGCTGACGTCACCATGAAAGCGACGTCTAACAGCCTAACAACCTGTATCTACTGTTCTTACACAAACACTGCTAACCTAACCACTGACTATACATAAAACAGATATTTCACTAAACAACTGCTTTCTCTTTATGTCAGTGCTTTCCTCAAGGTTGATCAGTCCTTGACTGGGCAGTGCTTTATCATCAGTAGATATGATCAGCAGTTGTTGGATACATCAGAGTTTTCATCAGCAGTTGAAAGGACAGCAGCAGTTGAATATGAGCAGCAGATAGAGACCATCAGTTGTTATAAATCACTTTCAAGGGGAGAGCAAAGTGTAAACTGCTGCTTATTGTGAATCCACTGTTGTGACCTGGTTTTGGCTTTACATTATCTGTTCCTCTGGTAGGGTTCAATCCCAACAAACAAAATTATTTATTCCATGGTTACGAAACAATGATTCTGTTACAACACTCCCCGACATTTCCACAACGTCTGGTTGTTCTACGTGGTCGGGGTGTGACAATAAGTTCATCTCTATCATTTGGAACTACAGTAATACCACCTTTCTTAGGTACTACTTGCACTGGACTTACCCAAACTGAATCAGATATGGGGTAAATCAGACCTGCGTCTAACAACTTGATTACTTCCTTCTTCACCACGTCTTGCATGTTTGGATTCAGGCGCCTTTGATGCTGCGCTCTAGGCTTGTAATTGTCTTCCATGAGAATCTTATGAGTACAAAAGGACGGATTAATACCTTTTATATCCATAATTTTCCAGGCCATAGCTTTCTTGTGGAGCGTTAGAACTTCAAGAAGCTGTCTCATCTCTTCTTTCGCTAAAGATGCTGAAATGATGACTGGCAAGCGACACTCCTTGTCTAGAAATGCATACTCGAGATGCGGAGGGAGTTCTTTTAACTCCAAAGATGGTGGTTCTTCAACTGATGGTTTTGATTTTTCTTCAACTTCACGGTTTAGTTCCACAAATTGATTTGGACTTTGAGAATCATTTTCATCAAATGGTTGCTCAATTTTGAGATATATGTCCGTATCAATTTCTTCAACAGTGCTTTGAAAATGAGAGTTTACACATGTATCAACAATGTCAACACAGTATAGTACATCATCGTGACTTTGCAGATGTTGCATTGATCGTTTAATATCAAAAGTCACGTGCTCGTCATCTACTCGGAGCGTGATTTGGCCTGCTGCCACATCAACAATTGTCCTCGCAGTGTTGAGGAATGGGCGTCCGAGTATCAATGGCACTTTTGAATCTTCGTCCATATCAAGAATTACAAAATCCACGGGAAAAACAAATTTATCAATTTTAACCAGCATGTTTTCTACGAATCCACGAGGATATTTGATTGATCTATCTGTAAGTCGAATGCTCATTTTAGTGGGTGTAGGTTCTCCCATATCTAACTTAGCAAAAACTTTATAAGGCATAAGGTTTATGCTTGCTCCTAGATCTGCTAATGCGTTACTAACTGACATGTTTCCAATGAGACATGGAAGTGTAAAACTGCCCGGATCTCCCATCTTTTCAGGTAGACGGTTTTGGAGAACGGCTGAACAGTTTTCATTCATCAACACACAAGACAAACTTTTGAGTTTCTGTTTGTTTGTGAGGATGTCTTTCAAGAACTTTGCATATTTAGGCATTTGGGCCAATGCTTCAACAAATGGTATGTTTATGTGCAATTGTTTAAACATTTCTAAAAACTTACCATGTTGTTCATCGTTCTTTTGCTTCTTCAATCTGTTTGGATATGGAATAGGAGGGACGAATTCTTTAACTGGCTCCTGAAACTGTGCTGTACTTGCTGGGTCTAGCCTAGCGTGCACCTCGTCTGAAGCGTCAGTTTGGACAGGATCATTAATCGGTGGTGAGTCCGATTTTTCAGGTCCTGTTGTTCTACCACTCCTTGTCATAACTGCATTAACATGCCCTCTTGGGTTTGGTTCTGTGTTACTTGGAAGACTACCTTGTGGTCTTTCTGATAACATCTTGGCCAACTGGCCGACTTGATTCTCAATGGTTTGCAATGAAGCTTTCTGGCTCCTTAATTCTCCTTCTTGTGCCATAAACCGCTCCTCATGCTGCTGATATCGCTTTTCAGACAATTGATTAGCATTATGGGAGTTATTTAATAGCTGTGCCATCATTTCCTCTAATTTTGAATTGGTTTGAGAGGTTTGAGGCTGTTGAGACTGGGAAGTGCTTCCTAAACCTGAATTATTAAAACGTGGTTGAAAGGTTTGCCCTGATGGCTGAAAAGATTGATTTTGGGACTGATAGAATTGACTTTGAGGCTGAAAGGATTGCCCCTGAGACTGTTGTGGTGCAGGAACACGTTGAGCGAATCCGAGTGGATTTTGGTTATTAGGATTGGCTTTCCACCCAAAGTTTGGATGATTTCTCCAACCTGGATTGTACGTGTTACTATAGAGGTTATTTTGGGGCCTGATTGGATTGCCCAAATAGTCCACCTCTTCGTGGCCTGTAAACATAACACCCTGCTCACATGTACCTTGCTCGTGTGACACTCCACATAGCTCACATGAAGAATGTACTGATTGTACTTTTGAAGCGTTTTGAGTTTGGTCAAACTTTGCTGCCAAAGCTCCGATTTGTGCTGAAAGAGCTGTATATGTATCTACTTGATGAATTCCAGGATTTGAAACAACATTTCCTCGTGCTCCAACATGACGTGAACTTGACTTCAATGCAGCTTTCTCAATGATTGCATAAGCTTCATTGGGCGTTTTTGTTCCCAAATCTCCTCCTGCATAAACATCTAAACGTTCTTGTGAGTTGTAGCCGAGTCCTTGGTAAAAGTTCAACACAAGTTGTCTTTTGGAAAACCCGTGATGTGGAACATCGATCAAAAGATCTTTGAACCTTTCCCAAGCTGCATGTAGAGATTCTCCTTCATCCTGTTTGAATGTCATAATACGGTTCTTCAGCTTGACTGTCTTTTTCGGCGGGAAATATTTTTGCATGAAAAGATCTGCTAACTTGTTCCAAGTTGTGATGGACCCTGTTGGAAGTGACAAAATCCAAGATCGGGCTTTGCCTCGCAAAGAGAATGGAAAAAGGCGCAAACGAATTGCGTCTTCAGAAACATCAGTAATTTTGAAAGTTGAACAGACTTCGAGAAATGAAGCAATGTGTCGACCAGGATCTTCATGATCCTTACCATCAAACTGCACAGAATTTTGTATCATATTAATTATACTAGATTTAATTTCAAAACTAGGTGCTTGTATCTCAAGTCGGTTAATGCTTGGTATCAAGCCTTCTCTTCCTGGACGATCAGTTTCATTTAAAGGCTGGTTGTCATCTACTACAATGTCTGCCATAATTCCTCCTTTGTCGTCCTCCGAACTCTCGTTGTCAGATAGTGCTACTGGTTCATCGATTGCGTCTGCAATCTTTTGTGCAACAACACGTGCTCTTTCACGTAGCCTCCTACTTCTTCTAAGATTAATTTCTAGTTCGTTGGCTAGCTCAGTGTTAACGGGAACAGAGGGCGTGGACATTAGCCTGCATTAAAAAAAATAAAAGTATCACACAAATAAAAGAAATATTTTAATAATATATTACAGAATATAAAAACTAAAATTATTATTTAATATACTAATATATATATATATATATATATACATACAAGATATTATATAGTTCTAATTAATATTTACTCAATATATATAATTGTTTAAGTCCATAGTCCTTTCTTTTTCGGATTTTTTTTTAAAATGTTAAATGTTGCTAAAAAGTCGTACATGGTCGTGTATCAACCTATGTACAGCGGTTCGCAACGTTGTGGTTTTGTGCACGGTAGTGTAATCGGTTCCCACAGTATTGCGTGCCCGACAACTACCTTATGCACGTTGTTATTAAACAAGTATTAATAAATGAATGAAAAACAATTAACTGAGTAAATAAATAAATAAATACAAGAATGAATAAATAAATAAATAAATGAAATAAATACGTATGTAAGCGGTTCGATTCCGAACACAGCTATCAATGTACTGTACAAAAATAAATAAATAAATAAAAGGGTTATTGGATTTTATCACCCGCAACTATCGGCCTTTGGCCGATGACACCCGCAACTAACACTTTGACACCCGACACCCCCAACTTTACTTTTTGTTTGCACTGGCACCACTCAGTTAAATATTCTCTAACTTGGTTAGTTATTTGTCCTACGTGGCACCATTTTGCTGATTGTACATGCTGATGTGGATGATGAGGTGTTATGTCTCCTTCTCTTCTCGTTTATAACAGACATCCCAAAGTGAACCCTAATTTCCATTCATCCCAATTTCACTGCAAAAGCTCTGATTCATCCCACAAGTCATCGATTCATCCCACAGAAACCCTAATCGAGATGAGTTCATCTTCCAATTCATCGTGGACTGTGAACCGAACCCCTAAATTGTTCAAGGTTGATTTGGATGGAAACTTGTATTGTCACCATGAAGTTGTTGCTGTTCTTCGCATCGCTGGTCCGAAAAGTGTTCGACATGGTGATCAATTTTATGGTTGCCCTCAATGGCCAGTAAGTTGTTTACTTATGGATTGAACTTAAATTCTTGTTGAAACTGAGGTTGGTATATTGTTTTGTAGTTATCCGATTGCAAGTTCTTTATGTGGAAACAAGATTTCGACAAATTTTTCGAAGCACATTCAACCTGTAGTTCAAGTCCAGTCAGTTATCAAGAATTGAAAAATGAGAACTTGGAATTGCAGAAGAAGTTGCTACTCGAAGAGAACAGGTTACTGAAAAGTCAAATTCTTGGCAAAAAGTCCATGTGGAAGCAACCATTTCTGTTTACTATGTGTTTTGTCGTTGCATTATGGATGTACATTTTGAACAAGTGATTTAATTAGGTTGTCCAATATTGAAGTTATTAATGACAGTTGTTTAGTCTGTTTTGACCCATTTGGCAGCCAAACATAAGTGCAACAAACATAAGTGCAGCAAACATAAGTGCAACAAACAGTTTTCACTTTTGACCCATTTGTCATGTTTTTGTGATAACCAAACAAAAGTGCAGCCAAACAGCTGTCTGTTTTGACCCATTTGGCAGCCAAACATAAGTGACCAAACATGTTTTGACCCATTTGGTAGCCAAACATAAGTGACCAAACATGTTAGTGCAGCCAAACATAAGTGAATGACCAACAATATCTGTTTTGACCCATTTCTTAAACACAGTCGTCTGTTTTGATCAAACATACATGAACAACAATAAGTGAATGACCAATATCTGTTTTGACCCATTTCTTAAACACATGTAATATACACAGACCTAACATATAGATTTAACACCTGTCAAATGACCAAATTACCCCTGCAAGCTTTAAAGCTCTTATAACCCACTTCTTATATATACCACACCTGTCAAATGACCAAATTACCCCTGCAAGCTTTAAAGCTCTTATAACCCACTGCTTATATATACCACACCTGTCAAATGACCAAATTACCCCTGCAAGCTTTAAAGCTCTTATAACCCACTGGATATATATACCACACCTGTAAAATGACCAAATTACCCCTGCATCATTAATATTAACTAACCAAAACATTACATACCACATTAAGTCATTACATTACATAGATCTATTACTTAACATTAAGCCTACATGATTCTTGTCCAAAAGAGGCATTACAAAACACTAAATTGTCCAAACATAAGTTAAACATTCATCAACTAAGCACATCCTTCTCTGTTGCCCTTCCCTCTAGGTCTTCCTCTTTTAGCTGACAGTTTGCCCCCTCTTTGACTGGTGGGTTGGCTGTTGAGTTGACTTGTCTGCTGAGTTTTATCCTGTTTCAATAATGCTTCTACTGCATCAGGGTTGATTGATCTCATCTCATCAAGTGCTTGAATGTACTCAGGTTCACAATAAGCCCTTGTAGCTTTCCAATACAGTTCCTTCAACTCCTCATCCTTGAATGTCTTGTGCCAGTTAGCATAGATGTGCCTTGCACAGTTTCTATGCTCTGCCCTTGGCCATATTAGTGCAACAACATTCAATAGACCCTGCATATGAATATCATAAGTGTTAATACTCTGCAGAATATAACAAAGGTATTTCTAGTGATCATCATAGAAAAGTGGTACCTTCTGCTGATCTGATATGAATGTCCATGCTTCCCCACCATCATTTATTCCCAAACACTTCCTGAGCTCTTCCATGAACCATTCCCAACTATCATTGGTCTCCCCTTCAACCACTGCCCATGCCAAAGGATACATCTGATCGTTAGCATCCCTACCAACAGCAGTTAATAACATTCCCCCCAAGAATGTCTTCAGAAAACAACCATCTAAACATAACACCTTCCTGCATCCGGCTAAAAATCCTTTTTTGACACCATCAAAACATACAAATAACCTAAAGAATGTTTCACATGTGGCTGTTGGATCTAGATTGATAAAACCTGGTGGTGCAGTTACAAGAACAAACGTTGATGTTGGATTTGTTTTCTTCAAAATATCCATGTATGCACCAATTTTACTATAATGATCCCTCATTGATCCATGCAACTTCTTATGAGCACAAGATTTAGCCTTGTAAGCTAACCACTTAGTAATTATGACCTTATACTTCTGTTTTACAGCCAATACAATCTCCTTAGCTGACCAATTGGGCTTGGATCTAAACAATGGTAGGAACTCATTAGCTATAAACCCTGCTGTTAATTGTCTGTTCTTTATCATGTTCCTTTGGCAAGAATGTTTATTCTTCACTCTTTTAACCATATAAGACTCCTTACCCTTATGCAGTGAGCACAATAAGAAAAATGGACACCCTTCTATACACTTGACAACTATACGACCACAGTTGCCCTTCTCACTCTTAGCAAGGATCAAATTCCTACCATTAGTCACTGAATACCTTCTCACTGCCTCTTTGAAGGCATCCCTTGATGCAAACCTTATTCCTACCTTCCAAATGAATTTCTTCCAGTTAGTTTCTTCAGTTACAGATGGAGCAGCTTCCTTATACTTCTTACCCCTGATATCATCGTCCTCACTTTCACCGGGTGTAAGAATGTCACCATCTGATTCCTCGTAGCTACTGTACCCCTCTATATGTGCACCCACTGCATCATTAGTTTCATGCAACTCTCCCTCTGTTTCTTTCTCCTTTAAGCATTCGTCAAACAACTTTTTTTTGGCTTCACAATCAACATGAATAGCCTTTCTAACTGCATCTTGTGACTGTCTCCATTCCAAGTCCTCTCTATCAGACTCAAAACCATTTACCTCTTCTACAACCTCCTCCTCATCATGATCACTGCTTGGAACTAGGTCATCAATATCAGTATAATCATCCGACTCTCCCGATCCAGCTGATTGTTTATACTCACTGTCATCACTATCACTTCCATATTCATTGTCTATATCCACTGAAACCCTATCAGTTGACCTAGGAGGCTTTGTGGATTGGGCTTTTTGCTCATTGGGCCGGGGAGATGGTTTAGTGGGCCTGGAACAGGAGTGGGCTTCATCTGCCAATATAGGACCTGGTTGGATCAGGACTTCCATAAATGGTTCCTTCCATGTCATAACCTTACCGGCCAACTGCAACACATCTTTATCACTCTCAAAGTGATTAAGTCCCCCATCATCAGCATCCAACCCATACATATGAAATTGTCTAGAACTGTAAAAACCGGTTTCCATGGCATAATCTACAAGTTCAAAGTAAGAAATGTGGTCTACATCTACTTTAACAAGCTTTGAATCACCTCCTACATACTCTGCTTGACCAAATCCTACCTCAATGTGATCGCCAAACCATAGCATAACATCTATGGTTGAAGACATCTCAAATAAATGAGTAATTTCAAGAACTGTTACCTTACAATTGGCAGATTAGGGCTCCATTGGCTTCATGTGATGATCGCGATGATGAGTGAAGGTGATGACTGAGATTATGATGTAAGGTAGGGTATATAATTGAGACATAACACCTCATCATCCACATCAGCATGTACAATCAGCAAAATGGTGCCACGTAGGACAAATAACTAACCAAGTTAGAGAATATTTAACTGAGTGGTGCCAGTGCAAACAAAAAGTAAAGTTGGGGGTGTCGGGTGTCAAAGTGTTAGTTGCGGGTGTCATCGGCCAAAGGCCGATAGTTGCGGGTGATAAAATCCAATAACCCTAAATAAAATGAAATTTAATGGTTCGAACCCGAACGCATTAATTGAATAAAAAAATACTGAATTAAAAATTGCATAAATTAAATGTTAGTTGACAGTAAATAAAAAGTTAGATTGTTAGTAAGTTAGAAGTTAGTAAAGTTAGAAAGTCAGTAAGTCAGTATAGTTAGCTGGTTAATTGGTTAGAATAGTCAGAATAAATAAATAAATAAGACAATAAATAAACAGTTAGCGGTTAGAATGAATAAATAAATAAATAAATGGTTAGATGAACAATAAATAAATAATTAGATGACCAATAAATAAAAGGTTAGTCATTAGTGGTTAATAATAAAAAGAAATAAATAATTACAAAAATGTACAAATATTAACAGTTATTTACAGTTTATACATTGGTAAAATAATGACTCGGATTGTTCCATTATTTACACCTTACCGTTTCTTTTATTAAAATCCCCGGCAACGGCGCCAAAAACTTGGTGTGGGCGCGTCTCATATGTTATTTATACAGTTGATTTTACGCACGATTTTAAGTTTATTATTTATAAAAATGGTTTTATACCTTAACATTAAAACACACACAACAAAGGACAAGTGTATCCCGTCACATATGCAGTAAAGTATTGGTAAGAGCCAGATATCGTCCCAAGGAAACACGAAAGATGAGATAAGATATTATAAGTACTGAATCTTTGTCATTATTTTACCAAAGGAAGAAATAATTTAATTGTTGTTTAACTAAATTAACTGAAAATAAAAATATAAATACAACAAATATCTTATTTCACAAATAACCTAAACATGGTATCTATCATGTATTTCACCAAAGCACTTAATCAATTTTCCAATTGCAAGACAGTTAGTCACCGTTAGGAATTTTCTAACATAATGATTCTTCGGATAGTTAACACGAAGGTCCCATCTTAACTTACCTAAAACCATGCATTAGCGAGCTATTGAATTTATGTGAATCTTTAAAGATAGATTAGTCACCCGTTAAGAGTTTTCTAACCTCACTTATCAAAGAAAGCAATACCGATGGTCACAATACAACCACAAAGATAAGCATTTATGTAGATCATATAACAAATAATTTCACCTTTACAAGTCTTGAATACAAATCTACCAAGTTAGCAATTTCAGACCAAAACTACTAAACAAGGATCATAAACCGCATACAAGAACATGTAATCAACACCATATAATTCATTAGAACCCTTACGTGTAGGAAAGTACTCTTAATCAAAATAAGACATATATTGTGTAATACCAATCTCCGGGTTAGGTCTCATGGTGTAAACATAATTTACAAATAAGTGAATAATCAAGAAGTAGTTAACATCCAAATCACCACATATTCATTACCCAATATAATCAAATATAATCAAGAACACAACATCAATGAAACATTCATTATACAATCATGAAGATTCAAACATAAACAAGTACTTGAGTTTCATACAAACTAGATTACAATACAAAGATTATTCAAGAAACAAGTTCACAATTACTAGATACATACAAACTATACATCAGCCCAATAACATGCACAATGATTAGACTACATGTTCAAGAAGAAGGAATCAAACCATAAACATGCACTGAATTGACGGGGTGGATTGACTAGGCTTTCACACGAACTCGAGGCATCGAAGTGGCTTGATCAGAACTAGTTCGGACCTGGAATTTCGACAGAAAACTTGGAGAAAAACCCAACCATTTGCTCTGATTCGAATGGGCTATTTATAAGTAAAGTTGGCTTGTATCGCACGGGCGTGCGGTGTATTGCACGGTCGTGCAATACCGATGACGTCTTTGATTACGTGGATCGCACTTGGTTCCGACAATGGAGTGGTTGGGTTAGTTGACGACTTCGTCATAAAGGGAACGGGCGTTCAATGGGTCGCACGATCGTTTGGTTCCGGTATTTTGTTGAAACGATTGGTCGCACGGATGTGCATCTCCGGATGATTTGCCTGTTGTCGGTCTCGCACGACCATTCTAATGGAGCACGTCCGTGCGATCTCGGTAACTTATTGTTTGTCGTGTTTGCACCGGTCGTTCATCCGGAAATGTAGCAACTGCACGGTAGTGCTTCGGATGGTACGGTCGTGCCATTCCGGTCAGTTTCTTGATTTTGGCCCGTTTGATCAGAAATGCTTCGGAAGTTGTCCGTTTTCATCAGATTTTCATTTTATGCTCCGTTTAAGACCTGAATTCGTATAAATACTGATTTTAGTCCTTAACATTGCGATTTCGGTAAAAAAACGCTTAAAACAGAAGTGTTTTGGGGTTTAAAAACATGTATATTTTAACGTATATCAAAGCACGTGAGTTGGGAAAATCAAAAAGAGACTCACACAAAACAATTACCAAGTCTTCAATCACTCAAAATTTAGAACCCTATTACACATGGACCTGTCAGTACAACAAGTTTTTCTGGAAAGAAATATATTTTGGTCATTGTAGATGACTATTCAAGGTACACTTAGGTTGAATTTTTGAGAAAGAAAAGTGAAACTTCAGATCTGATCATGAATTTCATCATAAAAACGGAAAATTGGTTAAAATTACATGTCAGAAGGATCAGATCTGATAATGGAATAGAATTTAAAACCTCAAAACTTGAGACTTTCCTTATCAGCAAATGAATTTCTCATGACTTTTCTGCTCCAAGAGCTCCACATCAAAATGGAGTTGTGGAAAGAAGAAATAGAACCTTGGTTGAAGCAGCAAGAACCATGCTTGCTTATGCCAAACAACCCACTTACTTTTGTGTAGAACCAGTTGTCAATCCTTGTTTTACACAAAATAGAACTATCATAAACAAAAGACACCAGAAAACACCCTATCACATCATCAATGGAAGGGTTCCAAGCATCAAATTTTTCCACACCTTTGGTTGTAGATGTTTTATGTTCAATGATTTTGATAGTCTAGAAAAATTTGATAGAAAAGCTGAAAAGGGAATTTTTCTTGGTTACTCTTTGTCCTCAAAAGCTTACAGAGTTTTTATTTTAAATTCAAGAACAATAAGAGATAGTTTGTATGTATCATTTGATGATTCATCAGAAACGGAGATTTATGGAGAAATTTTAAAAGAAATAAACTTACCAAACCACCAAGAAAATTCTGAGCACTTTCTGAATCAACTGACATAAGAGCTTCTAGAATATGACTACATAAACAATGAAACAACCAAAAGTCAGTCATGTACTAACCCTACAGACAATCTGGAGCCTTTATCAGAAATACATGTGTCAAATGATCAGTAACTTATCAGAAAATACCATTATACATTAGAATTCTGATCCTCTTAACATAACAGAGGCCACAGTTCAGGGGGAAGCATCAGAACCATCAGATCACATAGAATCACACACCAACAGCATATGTATCAAGGGACACTACTAGTCAAACACAATTGGGAACCCAAAAGAAGGAGTTAAGACAAGGTCAGCTACAGCACATGAATGTCTACATGCTGGTTTTCTAAGCATGATAGAACCAAAGACTATTAAAGAAGCACTCAATGACTCAGATTGGGTCCAAGCAATGCAAGAAAAGCTTGACCAATTTGAAAAGAGTCAAGTGTGGAATCTGGTACCTAGACCAACTGACAAATATGTCATTGGATCAAAATGGGTATTTAAAAATAAATCTGATGAACAAGGTATCATAACAAGGAACAAGGCAAGATTAGTGGTAAAAGGCTATTGTTAACAAGAAGGCATAGACTATGATGAGACCTTTGCACCAGTTGCCAGGTTAGAAGCAGTAAGAATCTTCCTTGCTTATGCTGCATCCAAAGACTTCAAAGTTTATCAGATGGACGTAAAATCAGCATATTTAAATGGTAAGATTGAAGAAAAAGTGTATGTGCAACAACCAGAAGGCTTTATTAATCCTAAATTTCCAAAACATGTTTACAAACTAAACAAAGCCTTGTACAGGTTGAAGTAAGCTCCAAGAGCATGGTATGAAACTCTCTTAACCTTCTTAATTAATTCTAGCTTCACCAAAGGTACCATTGATACAACTTTATTTCATAAAACTCACAAGGGGCACACTTTGTTGGTTCAAATTTATGTTGATGACATTATCTTTGGATCAACCAATCAGAAATTTTGTAACAAGTTTGAAAAACAAATGACCAGTCATTTTGAAATGAGTATGATGGGTGAATTGAGTTTTTTCTTAGGATTACAAGTAAAACAACAAAGTGATGACATATTTCTGAGCCAATCAAAATATGTCAAAACTATTTTAAGAAAATACTCACTTGAAAATTGCTCATCTTCAAAAACTCCCATGGCCACTAGAAAAAACTCGATTCTGATCTAGAAGGAAAAGATGTTGATATTAAAACTTATAGGGGAATGGTAGGATCATTGTTATACTTAACTGCCAGTAGATCAGATATAATGTTTTCAACTTGTTTTCTGGCAAGATACCAATGCAATCCTAAAGAGTCCCACTTAAAAGCAGAAAAAAGAGTTTTCAAATATCTAAAAGGAACATCTGATCTTGGTTTGTGGTATCCTAAAGGCACAAGTTTAGAGTTGATAGTATACACTGATGCAGATCATGCAGGATGTAAACTTGAAAGAAAAAGCACATCTGGTGCCTATCAAATGCTTGGAGAAAAATTAGTTTGTTGGGCAAGTAAGAAACAAAACTATGTATCCACTTCCACTGCTGAATCAGAATATGTAGCAGCAACAAGTTGATGCTCACAAGTATTATGGATGCAAATTCAGCTCAGGGATTATGGAGTAAATCTGACAAAAAAATCCTATACTCTGTGATTTAAAGAGTGCAATTGCAAAAACGTCAAATCCAATACATCACTAAAAAACAAAGCACATTGATGTCAGATATCGCTTCATAAAAGATCATGTGGAGAAAGGTAATATTAAAATGTATTTTGTTCCAATAGAAAACCAAATTGCTGACATTTTTACTAAACCTCTTGATGAAAGAAGACACAATTTTTTAGTCAGTAAATTGGGAATGGTCAATATGAGGTACGAAGAAATACCAGAAAATGTTTTGTCACAAAATGAAGAAAACTTTGAAAAACAAAAGATTGATCAGAAATCTGATAAAAATTCTGAATACTCATCAGAAATCTCATAAGTTTACCAGAAATCTGGTAAAGTTATCAGATTTTGACCAAGTCAACAGAAAATCTGATAATCTTCAAAAAAATTCTTTTCCTTTCACACACACATTCCATGCACGTACACCACTTCACCAATACATTTCTGTACATTTTTTTAATTTATTTTTTTTCTAGTTCACTTTCACGTAAAATTCTTTTCTCTTTGTATTTTAATGTCTTTAATTTCTCAAAACTCAAAATTAAAATCTTTTTTTAGAGTTGTTTGCGTCACAAAGTAGAAAATCTGAGCAAAAATTTAATGCATGCTTTCACTCTCTCTTAACATTCATTGCTTACTCATCAATACTTAGAGGGAAAGAAGCGACACCTGGACAATTCATGATGAGGATTTCTCAGAACATGATTTCTCAGAACATGGCCGCTTAGATTATAAATAAGAAGAAATCTATCTCACAACATTCTTTTACACCCCTGACAACAGATCTTCACTATAAAAAAAACGGGGAAACAAAATCTAAGTTGGTAGGTGCCATTTATGGCAAAGTTGCACTTTCACTTATAAATAATTACCACTTGGTGATCTTTTTTCACATCACCAGTCACATTCATCCTCATATTTTCCTCAAAATCCCTAAAAGAAAACTCTTTATCTTCCAAACACTAACCATGGCACAGATTGAAACCACACACTTTCCCTTTCCATATCACCTAAGTGTCACACCTCGATAGTATTACCGGTGGGCCCGGTGGGGAGTATCGTGACGTAGTTGATATCATCATAGTCAAACAACACAATTTTAAATGCACAGCGGAAGCAAAAGATAGATTTTATTTCAACCGAATAAATTGTAATATCCAAGTATCACAAAAATAGTTGAAAAAGATCCACAGGCGGATCAAATACACAGGAAACATAGTTCATCAGATTTAAATGCATCCAAGCTTGCGAGACTCTTATTGATGCTAAGGAGAGGCCAGCCTATTTCGAGTAGTACATGCACTTAGCCTTTTTGGGAAAATACGTCAGTTTACACTGGTAAATACAATTAACTGACTCATTTTGAAAAGGTTTTTAAAAAAAATTGATTTGAATGCACAAGGCACAAAATATTTTATAATTTGGGATAATTATTTATATATAAACTTGTAAAAGAATTACATGTTTGTTATATGTTCAGTAGCCCGGATTGACACCGGGTTAAAGATTAATAGACACACCACATGATATAGTCCCGCGGCGAGTTATTCCCGTAACCGGCGGTTATACCTTATTATTTATTTATGCACTTCGGGTGTACGCCTACACCCCGTGCTTAGGTCGTGGCCATTTCTTAAAATGATGCTAAGGATATCCGGGACATGGTCATTAACCCCCCAAAGGCTTTAAGCAAACAAAACAATTTAAACGGGACATTTCAATAATTTAACCTACATACAATTAAAAATTCAATGCCCGACCAAGCGGTATTTTATATACCGTACCCCAAGCCCGTATAAGGGAAAATAAGTTAAAAGTATTTACCTTTGCAAGTAATAATCACAAGTAGCAAGTCCACATAGCTTTTACCAGGTCTCCTAATCTGGAACAAAGGTTTTTAATAACCTATTAGATTTCTAACGGGTCTTTAATTAAGCCTAAACTTAGACCGGTTAGTTTTAAAAGAAGATATGGTTCAAACACACGATTAAGCGAAGACCGGAATAGAATATGATTTAGACCCGACAAGTTTGGAGACTTGTGTAATATGGGTAAACTAAACACATTCTGGATTTTGAGACAAAAATGATAAGGTTTGACCCGTTTCGGCTAATTTATGCAAACTAGTTACATAAACCGCACCGAACGCGAATAATGCGTAACGGGTAACCAAATGATTCATGAACAGGTTTCCTAAGTTAATATGCCTTAAATATGTTGTGACATCAGTAAGATATCTTCTATTATGCCCAAAACGAATTTAAACTCAAACTATGCCCCGTAGGGGCATTTTGGTCATTTTTAAGGTTATAAAAGAGTTTAAATAATAATCTGAGTTACAGGTCTAATATAATCAGTAAAAATACTTAATTTAATGAGTTATAACAGTAGGGTATTACATATATGTGAAATTTATCATTTAAAACCAAACTATGCACCTTAGGGGTATTTTGGTAATTTCACATAGGCTTAAAAGGTCAAAACTGGAAATCTGAGTTTAAAACTTTTGCTTACTGTTAATATATAAAAATTTACTGAAAATATCAGTAGGTATCAAACCTTATATGTTTAAAATAGTTTTAATACATACTATGCGTTAAAAACGCTTAAAAAGGCGATTTTGAGCTATTTCCGGGTTTTTAAAGGAAAGCTGATATTTTTATTATTCCAGAAGGCTCCAAATATTTTATTTATCATATTAGATCAGTAGAAAAAGGTTTGGTATCAAAATAATTTGTAAAACTCATTTTATAGGCCAAAAGGGCAAAACCGACAATTACCGAATCAAGCTTAGAACTCTATGTTATGCTCAGCCTAAAATTAAATAAAAATCTTCAAAAATCCCAAAATATTATTTTACATCTGTGGGTAAAAAGTTTGGTATCAAAAATTGGGTTTAGATAGGTTATATGCTAATTACGCCGTTTAATTAATAAAAAGCTTTTCATTTACGCTAATGAGCATAACTCCTAATCTAGACCTCAAACTGATGTCAAATTTTAGGGACAAGTTTATAAATCAGTAAATAAGGTTTCTATTCTTTTACATTTTCAAAAATCATGTTTTAAGGTCATATGGGCATAATAGTCAACATATAGGCGATAAACGGAAACATGCATATGAATCGGATAACTGATGAACCAAGTTGTATAATCACAGAGGGTTATACTAACATGAAACCTGGTCCAAATAAAGCTCTAAGGCATTTCTAAACTATGCTCAAATGGGTCAGAACTGAAAGTCAAAGCAGAAGTTAAATTATGCGACTTTCGGTTCCGAACCGAGCCTAAACTGAAAATTGTCGGGTTGAACATGTTTAGACATGTTCTTACAGTAATTACCAAGTTATATTAGTGATAAAACAGGTTGCATGGCTTCTACATTGCTAATTATGCATTAATTTGAAAATAAGCTTTCTGTTGACTTTTTAAGAATAAGTTTGACCCGACAATTGACCTAGTTAGAGTGGGAATCAGAGAGTGCCCTTTTAAGGGTTTATTACTCACATAATTACCAACTCATAGGTATTTTTAATTCGAGATTTGACTGGACAATTATTGATTAATCTCGAAGTCAAACCTTATTTACGACAGTTTGACTTTAAGCTAATTAATTAAGTAAAACTGAATTAAGAAGGGTCAAGGACACTTACAGGGGTCCTAAGCACGACTAGGAAGCCTAAGAAAACTTGGTTGCTGATCAGAGAGCTCCAGAGATAAGCTTGTGAAGGTTTGCAAGTGAGTGGCACAATGTTGCAAACTTGGGTGTCCTTATATATATGCATTTTGATGCAACAAGATCATGACAAATAACTCTACAATTGTTTCCAGATCAAGACAAGTGCCCCTATTGCATGATAAACCATTGGGGCAACCCCTGGTATGTAAAAACAAGGTTTGAAGTCTGTTATCAACTCCAACAGGCAGCTGCCTGTGATTTCTGTCGCTGTGCAGGTCACGCGGCCCGCGTAACAGACCACGTGGGTCTTACGCGGCCGGTATGAGACCCCGGGTCAGGTTAAAAATGTTTCATGTTTTGCATTTTTGGTCCTTGCTCCTTTCAAACGTGGTTTTAAGCATTTTTCTTGCACTTTTGGCCCTCTAACCTTACTTTTAAGGGTTCCATGACATAACCAAATATTGTTAAGTCCTTGGTTAACTTTGTACTCACCCGAAAAGTCATGAATTTCAACGTTGACGCTTTTAACCCCTCGTATACGAATATTGTCATAACTTTCTCATACTTTATCGAAACCTTGTGAAATTTTTATCACTTATTCTAGTGAGTATAATTAATCATTAAAAAGCTTCGGGTTTGCTAAAAGGTCACTCAGAGGTATACTTTCTACATGTTGACACATTTAACCCCTGTAGTTTGTAATATCTCACTTTCTCTCACAATTAGCTTCGTATGATCCATAATTCATTCGTTTAAGGGTATAAACATCGTGTAGGGTTATTGCAAGACATATTTATCAATTTTTGACACTTTGAACCCATATATTCACATACTTTCTCTGTTTGTCAACTTTAGTCCCTCTAAAGTAATCTTTTACACGTTTAAAGCTTATGACACGTGTCGATACATTATTGGACCTAAATTTTCGAGGTGTCACATCCTCACCCCCTTAAAAGAAATCTCGACCTCGAGATTTACTGAAATAAATGAGGGTATTTTTCTTTCATTGTGGACTCTACCTCCCACGTGTACTCGGGACCTCTGCGGGCATCCCATTTGACCTTTACAATAGGCACTTGCTTCCTTCGAAGCTTCTTAACCTGTCGATCCTTGATCGACAAAGGTTTTTACACAAATTTCAAGCTCTTATCTATATGCACATCCGTATGTGGTATGACCAGCGATTCATCAGCTAGACATTTCTTCAGATTGCAGATGTGAAACACATTATGGATACCACTGAGCTCTTCAGGCAAGTTTAACTTATAAGCCACTGATCCGACACATTCGATGATCTCGAATGGTCCTATATACCTTGGGCGTAATTTTCCTTTCTTACCAAAACGCATCACTCCCTTCCAGGGTGATACTTTAAGCAACACTTTGTCACCAACCTCGAACTTTAGAGGTTTACGCCTTAAGTCTGCGTAGCTCTTCTGCCTATCTCTGGCAGCTTTCAGGCGGTCACGAATTTGGACAATCTTGTCCGTTGTTTCAAGGACTATATCTGGTCCTGATAACTGAGCTTCTCCTACTTCTGCCCAACAAATAGGTGTCCTGCATTTCCTACCATATAATGCTTCAAAAGGCGCAGCCTGAATGCTTGTATGGTAGCTATTGTTATAGGAGAACTCAATCAATGGCAGGTGGTTATCCCAACTACCACCTAAGTCAATCACACATGCACGAAGCATGTCTTCCAAAGTTTGGATCGTATGCTCACTCTGTCCGTCCGTCTGAGGATGGTAAGCCGTACTGAAATTTAAACGCGTGCCCAAAGATTGTTGGAAACTTTTCCAAAAATGTGATGTGTACCTAGTATCCCTGTCGGAGATAATAGACACTGGTACGCCATGAAGAGATACAATCTTATCCACGTACAACTGGGCTAATAAGTCAGAGCTATGAGTCTCTTTGATGGGTAGGAAATGAGCTGACTTAGTCAGTCTATCTACTATAACCCATATAGTATCATTTCCTTTCTTTGTCTTTGGCAACTTAGTGATGAAATCCATCGTCACCATCTCCCACTTCCAGGTGGGAAGTTCAGGCTGTTGTAGCAAACCTGACGGCTTTTGATGTTCAGCTTTGACTTGAGCGCACGTCAAACATTTGGCTACATAGGTAGCTATAGACTTCTTCAAGCCTATCCACCAATAGTTCGCCTTCAGATCCTGGTACATCTTGTCAGCTCCAGGATGAACGGAGTATTTAGAACTATGGGCTTCCTGGAGGATAACATCCCGAAGTCCTCCATAAACTGGAACCCATATTCGTCCATTTAATCTTAGTATTCCGTCCTTGCCATAGGATAACTGCTCCTCAGTTACTCCTAACTTTTCATCCGGATAGTTAGCTTCTAAAACAGCTTTCTTCTGTGCAGCTAACAACCTTTCATTAAAACTATTCTTTAATTCAATGCTCTTGGCATTGATTCTTATAGGCTTCACTCTTTCCTTCCTACTTAAGGCATCTGCGACTACATTTGCCTTGCCTGGATGGTATCGGATTTCACAATCATAGTCATTTAGAGTTTCCATCCATCGTCGCTGCCTCATGTTTAAGTCCTTCTGATTAAACAAGTGTTGGAGGCTCTTGTGATCAGAATAGATCACACATTTGGTACCATACAAATAATGCCTCCACAGTTTTAGTGCAAATACAACGGCACCCAACTCCAAGTCATGGGTGGTGTAATTCTTTTCATGCACCTTTAACTTACGTGACGCATAGGCAATGACCTTGCCTTTCTGCATAAGCACACACCCCATACCGGTGTGTGATGCATCACAATACACCACAAATTCATCAATTCCATCAGGCAACGTCAATACTGGAGCGTTGCTCAACTTCTGCTTCAGAATATTGAAAGATTCTTGCTGCTTAGGTCCCCAGCCAAACTTGCTATTCTTTCAAGTTAGTAAAGTCAGGGGTGCTGTAATTCTTGAGAAGTTTTCAATAAAATGCCTATAATATCCTGCCAGACCTAGAAAACTGCGAATCTCAGTGGGCGTCTTCGGCTCTTGCCAATTCATAACAGCTTCAACCTTAGCGGGATCTACTTGGATACCACGCTCACTGTCAACTTGTCCAAGGAATTGGACTTCACGAAGCCAGAATTCACACTTCGAAAACTTGGCGTAAAGCTTCTCCTGCTGAAGTAGTTCCAGAATACATCGAAGATGCTTCTCATGGTCAGCCTGATTCTTAGAATAAATCAGAATGTCGTTAATGAAGACGATAACAAATTTGTCCAAGTATGGCTTGCAGACACGGTTCATGAGATCCATGAACGCTGCTGGTGCATTAGTGAGCCCACAAGGCATCACTAGGAACTCGTAATGACCATAATGAGTCCTAAATGCAATCTTGTGTACATCTTCATCTTTAACCTTCAGTTGATGGTAGCCTGATCTCAAGTCGATCTTGGAGAAGTAACTCGCCCCTTGAAGTTGATCGAACAGATCGTCGATCCTGGGCAATGGATATCTATTCTTGATAGTGACCTTATTAAGCTCGCGATAATCGATGCATAGTCGCATCGATCCATCCTTCTTCTTCACAAACAGGATTGGTGCTCCCCAAGGAGATGAACTAGGACGAATGAAACCTTTTGCCAATAAATCGTCTAGCTGAGCCCTTAACTCTTTCATCTCTGTTGGTGCCAACCTATAAGGTGCCCTTGCAACAGGTGCTACTCCTGGAATAATGTCAATTCTGAATTCTACTTGCCTACTGGTGGCAAACCAGGTAGTTCTTTAAGGAATACTTCGGGATATTCAGAAATGACGGGGATATCTTCAATCTTAGGCTTTGGCTCATCAATAGTCACTTGAGCCATGTAAATGACACAACCGTTCTTCAAACACCTAGATGCCTTGAGCATCGACACTTGCTCAGGCAGTCCATACTGGGTATCTCCCTGAATGGTAAGTGGCTCACCAGACGAAGTCTTGACCACTACTTGCTTCTTGTTGTAAACAATCTGGGCCTGGTTATGAGATAACCAGTCCATGCCTATTACTATGTCGAAATCGGCTAACTTCAAAGGAAGTAAGGACAATGGAAAAGAGTGGTTTCTAATGGATATGAAACATCCATCTAACACGGTTGATGCGGTTTCTATGGTACCATCGGCTAATTCAACCTCATATTTTATGCTTAGGGTTCTAACAGGTAGGTTTAACAATTTACAAAACTTATCATCAACAAATGACTTATCTGCTCCAGAATCAAATAACACCCTTGCATAAACATCATTAATAAGGAAGGTACCTGTTATGACATTATCATTCTGGATCACCTCTTGTGTGTTCATCTGGAAGACCCTAGCATTGGTCTTTTTCCCATCTTCAGCCTTCCTTGCAAACTTTGGGCAGTTGGACTTAATATGCCCTTTTTTGTTGCAGTTGTAGCACGTCACATCCTTGATTTTCTTACAGTCTAATGTCTTGTGCTCCGAGGATTTACAAATCCCACATACTCTCGGCTGTGCCTGGGATTTCGATTCATATCTGCACCTCCCGAAATGGTGCTTCTTACAGATCTTACACTTGGGCTTATCCCCTGACTGTTGACCATCCTTTTTCGTTCCAGAACTCTTCTTGTGGTCATTGTTTCCCTTACGCTTCTTGTCTGAACGTCGTGAGTTGTCATCCTCATGCTTCCTCTTCTCAGCGTCTGTGTTTCTCAGCGATCTCTGCCTGACCGCGTCCAAAGTAAGGGACAATGATATATCAGCTGCAGACCGAAAAGTAGCTGGTCTGGAGGCCTTCACACTGGCCTTGATTTCTGGGGCCAAACCCCCGATGAAACGAGTTATCCTCTTGGGTTCCGGAGTTACCAGATACGGAACCAGTCTTGACATGGTGTTGAAGCTTGTAAGGTAGGCTTGACAATCTAGGTTTTTCATAACCAATGACAAGAAATCAGCTTCAATCTTTTCAACCTCATGCTGAGGGCAGTTATTCTCCTTAATCAATGTCACAAACTGTTCCCAAGACAGATTGTACAATGGGATTTTTCCAGTGGCTTGGATCAAAGACCTCCACCAGGCTAGTGCCTCACCTTTGAACGACTGGGATACAAACTTTACTACATCCTTATTAGCGCAACCACTAATATATACCACAGTGTCCATCTCGTCTAACCATGACATGCAATCAACTGCTCCCTTTTCCCCGGTGAAATCCCTGGGTTTGCAGGAAACAAAGTATTTATAAGTGTAACCTTTTGCACGTGGTTCTTGGTTTAACACAACTCTCTTAGATGGAACACTCCTCTGGTTTGATGAGTGATGAGAATCACTTTTGTGAGCAGTATGAGTTGTTGAGGATGGCTTCGCATGTGGTACAGATTGGGTCCTTACATGGGTACTACTGGATTCATTGAATTGCCTATCCAAAGATGCCTGTAATTCTGCTCCTGCTACGTTGACTCTGGAGGTGTCATGATTATCTCTGGGGTGACTGTTGACTTCGTCTGACCCAGGCATGTAGCTTGATTGCTACATAAAATAATGATTTTTCAATTTATTCAGAGGTCTATAACAGTTTTATCATTCTAATGATTTATTAATCATGGTATTAAGGAACCAATTTGATTAATTTGTTAAGCATATATATATATATTCAGGATTTTCGTTATAATAATCCTTAGTTATAATTAAAATATATCAATGGCATAAAGGCCTAGTCATAAGGACAGTTTTAATTTTTTTTTTTTAAAACATGATCTTATAGAATCAAGGTATTGAGGTTTTACTTATAATTTATTACCTCTTCTTAACAGGGGGTCGAAGACCACAACCGTCTTTTGTCTTATATGACAATGAATATAGCCCGTAGGCATTACATCCTTACTGGATGTTAATATAATAAAAGAAATTTGAAAAAAATCTAATTTAAGGATGACTTATGCGATTTTATCGAATCACATTTTTGCCAGGAATGTTAACATGTTTAAAGACGTTAACAAGGATTTGAATCTTTTAAATAGGTTTTACCATCTTGGCCATATTTAGAAAGACATGTGGCTAGGTTTTACCCTTTTAAGATTCTTATTATTTTATTAAAATGGTAGGTTTTATAAAAGGAATGTTATTTTTCATTTATTTCACATATTATATTTATGCATATAATTTAAAAATGAAAATTTAAACTAACCATTCCATTAAAATTTAAACAAGTACATGTTTGCCTTAAACAGGGCTTTTACAGAATAACACGCCCATGCAGGGGCTAAACTAACAAACATACCCACGCAGGGGTCAACAGAAAGACATGCCCACGCAGGGGCAAAATACAAAAAGACATGCCCACGCAGGGGCAGAATACAGAAACAAATGTCCACGCAGGGACATGATTACAACATTAAAAACAAACAAACAAATAAAGGATTTAATGATCCTTCTTGTTTTTCCCCTTGATTAAGTTCACCAGACCCTTGAACATTCCTCGGTTTTGCCTACGGTCTTCCCGCACCTCCTGCCGCACCTCATTTATCCTTTGTAGAATCTCTTGATGCTGCGGTGGTGACATCACTGGCGGCTGCGGGGGTTGCTGATATAGCGGAGGTTGAGGAGGCGGCGGTTGCTGATACCCATATGGTGGGTACCCATAGGGTGAATATCCAGCCTGATATGGGACTCCAAAGGTCCCCTCGGGATGGAGAGCGTTGTAATCCCACGCTGCCTGGTACGGGTCAACACTAGCATACTTGTAGTTGGTGTGGGCCGGTTGCTCAAAGGGATTATACGCCGCCGCACCGATGTATGTAGGTATAGGGTCGCCAAAGCCCAACGGTGGTGGCGCGACAGGCGCAGAGTTTACTTCCGAGACGGGGTTTGAAGGCCCACCCATCAGCGGGTCTTCATGGAGTGGCGGGTAGCGGCTGCCACTTGAAGGTTGAGGGGTGCTGATACGCACTCCTCCTCGCACGGACATCCGTGCGGTTGTTCTCCTTCGCCTCGGTGGCTCCGGAGGCTGTTGCTGAGCTGGTGGTGGTGGCGGAGTGACCGCGACAAAACGAGAATCCTCGGAGGGATCCTGCTGCTGCTGTGGTGAGTTGTGGTAACTGGGAGTAAACACCCAGTCGATCTGTCGGAACCTTTCCTCATAGCTGTCGGGACCATTATAAGGTGATCCCACGAAAGGTGACCCATCCGAAATTTCGATGGGGTGGTTAGGGGTTCCGGACGGTGGCTCTGCGGGATCGGTGTCCTCGTCCATGTCTATTGCATGGTCGCCCGAGAAATGGTCTTCGGGTCCTAGTGGGTTAAAACCCACTGGTTCTCCAAGGTAGTTTGCCGGGTTGAACCGGCTCTGAAAAAAGGGCGTTGGGTCATAAAAAGGTGAGTTGTGGCCCTGGAGAGGAATGTAAGATTGGTTGGAAATATGGGCCTCATTTTCAGAATGAGGCCCAAAGGAGTTTTGAAAAGAAGGGGAGGAGCTCATTGAAACTGAGCGCCTTGCTGGTTCAATATAGGTCCTCCAGTTATCTTGAGGACTCCGGCTAAGTGAATCTGATGGTGTTCGCCGGTGCGAAGGCCCGGCCTCATGATCATTTGGGGCAACGAGTGGCCCCTTGCCTCTTCCTCTCCCTCTCACTCTTGGTGGCATCTTGTTTAACCTGTCAAAATAAACAAAGGATACAACAAGAAAATATAAACGACAAAGTTAGAATTAAAACAAAATTTTGGATTAATCCTAAGTTCTTTGTCTAGACTCGAGAATCGAGGAATGTGCAACTGTGTAACTGAGATTAAACACAAAAGGCTAGTGTTTAATTCACTCAGTGTTGGCTCTGATACCAACCTGCCACACCTCGATATTTCCACGTATTACCGGTGGGCCCGGTGGGGAGTATCGTGACGTAGTTGATATCATCATAGTCAAACAACACAATTTTAAATGCACAGCGGAAGCAAAAGATAGATTTTATTTCAACCGAATAAATTGTAATATCCAAGTATCACAAAAATAGTTGAAAAAGATCCACAGGCGGATCAAATAAACAGGAAACATAGTTCATTAGATTTAAATGCATCCAAGCTTAAGAGACTCTTATTGATGCTAAGGAGAGGCCAGCCTATTTCGAGTAGTACCTGCACTTAGCCTTTTTGGGAAAATACGTCAGTTTACACTGGTAAATATAATTAACTGACTCATTTTGAAAAGGTTTTAAAAAAAAATTGATTTGAATGCACAAGGCACAAAATATTTTATAACTTGGGATAATTATTTATATATAAACTTGTAAAAGAATTACATGTTTGTTATACGTTCAGTAGCCCGGATTGACACCGGGTTAAAGATTAATAGACACACCACATGATAAAGTCCCGCGGCGAGTTATTCCCGTAACCGGCGGTTATACCTTATTATTTATTTATGCACTGTCGGGTGTACACCTACACCCCGTGCTTAGGTCGTGGCCATTTCTTAAAATGATGCCAAGGATATCCGGGACATGGTCATTAACCCCCCAAAGGATTTAAGAAAACAAAACAATTTAAACGGGACATTTCAATAATTTAACCTTCATACAATTAAAAATTCAATGCCCGACCAAGCGGTATTTTATATACCATACCCCAAGCCCGTATAAGGGAAAATAAGTTAAAAGTATTTACCTTTGCAAGTAATAATCACAAATAGCAAGTGCACGTAGCTTTTACCAGGTCTCCTAATCTGGAACAAAGGTTTTTAATAACCTATTAGATTCCTAACGGGTCTTTAATTAAGCCTAAACTTAGACCGGTTAGTTTTAAAAGAAGATACGGTTCAAACGCACGATTAAGCGAAGACCGGAATAGAATGTGATTTAGACCCGAAAAGTTTGGAGACTTGTGTAATATGGGTAAACTAAACACATTCTGGATTTTGAGACAAAAATGATAAGGTTTGACCCATTTCGGCTAATTTATGCAAACTAGTTACATAAACTGCACCGAACGCGAATAATGCGTAACGGGTAACCAAATGATTCATGAACAGGTTTCCTAAGTTAATATGCCTTAAATATGTTGTGACGTCAGTAAGATATCTTCTATTATGCCCAAAACGAATTTAAACTCAAACAATGCCCCGTAGGGGCATTTTGGTCATTTTTAAGGTTATAAAAGAGTTTAAATAATAATCTGAGTTACAGGTTTGATATAATCAGTAAAAATACTTAATTTAATAAGTTATAACAGTAGGATATTACATATATGTGAAATTTATCATTTAAAACCAAACTATGCACCTTAGGGGTATTTTGGTAATTTCACATAGGCATAAAAGGTCAAAACTGGAAATCTGAGTTTAAAACTTTTGATTACTGTTAATATATAAAAATTTACTGAAAATATCAGTAAGTATCAAACCTTATATGTTTAAAATAGTTTTAATACATACTATGCGTTAAAAACGCTTAAAAAGGCGATTTTGAGCTATTTCTGGGTTTTTAAAGGAAAGCTGATATTTTTATTATTCCAAAAGGCTCAAAATATTTTATTTATCATATTAGATCAGTAGAAAAAGGTTTGGTATCAAAATAATTTGTAAAACTCATTTTATAGGCCAAAAGGGCAAAACCGGCAATTACCGAATCAAGCTTAGAACTCTATGTTATGCTCAGCCTAAAATTAAATAAAAATCTTCAAAAATCCCAAAATATTATTTTACATCTGTGGGTAAAAAGTTTGGTATCAAAAATTGGGTTTAGATAGGTTATATGCTAATTACGCCGTTTAATTAATAAAAAAGCTTTTCATTTACGCTAATGAGCATAACTCCTAATCTAGACCTCAAACTGATGTCAAATTTTAGAGACAAGTTTATAAATTAGTAAATAAGGTTTCTATTCTTTTACATTTTCAAAAATCACGTTTTAAGGTCATATGGGCATAATAGTCAACATATAGGCGATAAACGGAAACATGCATATGAATCGGATAACTGATGAACCAAGTTGTATAATCACAGAGGGTTATACTAACATGAAACCTGGTCCAAATAAAGCTCTAAGTCATTTCTAAACTATGCTCAAATGGGTCAGAACTGAAAGTCAAAGCAGAAGTCAAATTATGCGACTTTCGGTTCCGAACCGAGCCTAAACTGAAAGTTGTCGGGTTGAACATGTTTAGACATGTTCTTACATTAATTACCAAGTTATATTAGTGATAAAACAGGTTCCATGGCTTCTACATTGCTAATTATGCATTAATTTGAAAATAAGCTTTCTGTTGACTTTTTAAGAATAAGTTTGACCCGACAATTGACCTAGTTAGAGTGGGAATCAGAGAGTTCCCTTTTAAGGGTTTTATACCCACATAATTACCAACTCATAGGTATTTTTAATTCAAGATTTGTCTGGACAATTATTGATTAATCTCGAAGTCAAACCTTATTTACGACAGTTTGACTTTAAGCCAATTAATTAAGTAAAACTGAATTAAGAAGGGTCAAGGACACTTACAAGGGTCCTAAGCACGACTAGGAAGCCTAAGAAAACTTGGTTGCTGATCAGAGAGCTCCAGAGATAAGCTTGTGAAGGTTTGCAAGTGAGTGGCACAATGTTGCAAACTTGGGTGTCCTTATATATATGCATTTTGATGCAACAAGATCATGACAAATAACTCTACAATTGTTTCCAGATCAAGACAAGTGCCCCTATTGCATGATAAACCATTGGGGCAGCCCCTGGTATGTAAAAACAAGGTTTGAAGTCGGTTATCAGCTCCAACAGGCAGCTGCCTGTGATTTCTGTCGCTGTCCAGGTCACGCGGCCCACGTAACAGACCACATGGGTCTTACGCGGTCGGTATGAGACCCCGGGTCAGGTTAAAAATGTTTCATGTTTTGCATTTTTGGTCATTGGTCCTTTCAAACGTGGTTTTAAGCATTTTTCTTGCACTTTTGGCCCTCTAACCTTACTTTTAAGGGTTCCATAACATAACCAATTATTGTTAAGTCCTTGGTTAACTTTGTACTCACCCGAAAAGTCATTGTATTAAATTTTACGTTAATTCATAGTTCCATGAAACAAATTACACCAAGATAGCCGGTAAGCGGGCAACAAGCTGCGCCGCTACCCCCTTTTGAATAGCGAAACCTAACCTAGTAAAAACGAAACCCCGATCTCTAGGAGACGAAATGTTGCTGTGAACAACCCGTTGGACCCGTTCAAGAAATCTGATGGCTTCTGGGGCTAGCGAGCCAATGGTATCAAAGGCAAAAGGGATAAAGGAATGTTGATTATCCTCGCAGGCTTTTGCATGTTTGTCCATTTTCTTCGCTGCCGCCCTTGCAATCGCCTGACCAGGGACAAAACCTATATCCCGAAAGCCTACAAGGGGGAAACCCCGGTAAGATCAACACAAGCGTGTTTACCTGCATCCCACCCGAAAACTAAAACGTCCGCGGGGCGCAATGTGGATCTTCCTTCCCTTGGATCTGTCAAAAAGTTTACGAGGGCTTCTTTCTTCACCGAGATCCCCGCCCATTTGAGGATGTCCCCCAAGACACCCCGCACCCAGTCGTGCCTATACTTAAAACCTGGCAGTTCTTTACAGTGCAGAGCATGCTCCCAAAATTGGTCTAAGCAAGCTTTCCGGCAAATCGGGCATTGCTCATCATCAGGGAACATAGGAATCATGAGCCGATATTTTAAGATAGCACGGTATTCAACGGCTGAAAAATCATGAATTTCAACGTTGACGCTTTTAACCCCTCGTATACGAATATTGTCATAACTTTCTCATACTTTATCGAAACCTTTAAAATTTTTAATCACTTATTCTAGTGAGCATAATTAATCATTACAAAGCTTTGGGTTTGATAAAAGGTCACTCAGAGGTATACTTTCAACATGTTGACACATTTAACCCCTGTAGTTTGTAATCTCTCACTTTCTCTCACAATTAGCTTCGTATGATCCATAATTCATTCGTTTAAGGGTATAAACATCGTGTAGGGTTATTGCAAGACATATTTATCAATTGTTGACACTTTGAACCCTTATATTCACATACTTTCTCTGTTTGTCAACTTTAGTCCCTCTAAAGTAATCTTTTACACGTTTAAAGCTTATGACACGTGTCGATACATTATTGGACCTAAATTTTCGAGGTGTCACACTAAGACACAATCTAAGGATCCGCATGGACATCACCGGGCCAGTATGGGAGAGGTGCAACATCATCCTGGCCATGCTACTCAACAACCCACTGGCCTATGTGTTGACTGCTCATATCTGGATTCATCCAGATATCTTGCAGGAGTTTTGGCTAAATGTCAGACTCATCTTCTTCCACGAGGGAAGATTAACTACCATTGGTAGTTGGGTGATGGAGAAGCCCATTCTCCTAAATGAGTACATCATCAGAGAGGTGCTACATTTCAATGATGATAACAACTTGCTGACCTTCACCCACCAAGAATTGAACCACACCTTGACCCAGATGGGATATCATGTAGATGGCCACGTTAGAGCCATTGCAAAGTCTGGCTTTATTCAACCATGACAGTTTCTTGTCTCCCAGCTCGGGATATGCTTCTCAAAGAAGATTGTGAACTTCAATGAGATCTTCTACAAGCTTATGGAACATGTGCATGCACTTGTATAGGATGTTCCATACAATTTTTCTCATTATCTAATGAAAGATTTTGTAAGTAACTTGTACTCTAGCAGACCATTTTTCTTCTACCCTCATTTCTTAATGAGGGTGATCACACATCAGCTAGACTTCGGGGGAGTTCCAGTCTGGTATCCTAGAACTGATATGATATTTCATGAGAGCTTTCACAATGCACACTTGGTGCCAACTGCCAATCATACGAGACTTGAAACTCATCTTTTGGTTTTTGTTGAACTTATTTTTAATGTAGACTAAGTTTTTTTTTTAATTTTATCTTGTTTATATATATCATCTTTCCTACAATTCTGCTGAAATACAAAGATAGGGGAACTAAAATAAGTCAAAAGAAAAGCAAAATTTTATGTCAAAACAGCTTAACTTCAAGGACATCAGATAGAAAATCATTTAATATCAATAGTACACAATTCTGATGAAATAAATGATCTCTTTTGATAAAATCTGAACAATTGTTTTGAAAATCTGGAGTAGTGGAGCAAAACTCAGAAAAATCTACTAACAACAGGAGAATACCATCATATGTGTTTAATCAAAACTGTGTTCAAACTACAGTAGAAACTCTATAAAATAATACACTTGGGACCACCAAAATTTATTAATTAAAAGAGTTATTAATTAATCGATAAATTAATAATTATTAATTTATATATTAATTAATATTTTATTAATTTATAGTAGAATACTTAGTTTACAAACACCTTTCAAGCTTCCACTTAATTATTGTATACAATGCATGTATATCAAATGAACGGCCCAATTTGAAAGAAACCTTCAATCTCCCACCTTATTATGCTTCTTGTGTTCAATGTATCACTTTATGGACATTAAAAATATTTTCTATATAAATACAAGATCAAAATAGGTTAACACAAACAAATCATACACACAACATGGCTTCCCATCCTAAAGGTGTGAAAAAAACAACAATGACAGACGAGATTCGAAGAGCATTATGCAATGAAGAAATTATTGAAAGCGTTATTGGAATTAATAAAGATGATATCGATGAAGAAGATGATGAAAGTTCTACAATGGAGCCCCCTTCGTGAAACGAAGCTATTAAAGTGGCAATCACATTGAACAATTTCTTGTTGAGCTATGAGAAAACAACACCAGAAGTTCTTACCATGCTAAGGAAAATTAGAGACGAGATTCAAGGGGAAATTGATTTCAACAAAAAACAAAAGACAATTGAGTCATTTTTCAAAAAGCTTCATAAATCATTCATGTAATATGCTATATATAAGGAATTATTAATTTATATTTTATATGGGGTCTAAAGAAATTATCAAAAATGTATTATCTTATAATTTTAGCGAATTATTAATTTAGCACCCTATCCCCGAGTCGGGACCGGCAAAAAATATTATCTTAGAGAGTTTATTAAATAATCGAGTATTAATTTATCGAGTATTAAGAACACTTCTCATGTTATTTCTCTTTCTCCTTTCAAAATCTTTCTTATAACATCTTTTCAAGAGGAAAGGATAAGAAGGTCCACCAGACAAACAAATGTAAGTACCACTTCCGATACTATACTTATTCCATCTCATCTCTCTAAAAAAGGGCACTCTATCAAAGGAGAAGATACAGTTCTGATGACCTTCTGATGAAAATGAAAGAAAAGAAAACTATCTCTGATAAACAACATGTTAAACACATTTTCTGATGACATCATCAAAAATAGGGCTGGCAATTCATACACGAACACGATAACACGACACGAACCTACATGAAGTTAACAGGTTTCGTGTTTGGCCTTAACAGGTTTCGTGTCTAAAACAGGTCAACACGATAAGACCTGTTTAAATTTCGTATCTAAATAGGTTAAAACCCGTTAACCTGTTAAGACCTGTTAGTGACCTATTTATAATTTTAAATTAAAAAATAAATCAAATATGTGGGGACATGTGTAGTTAGACATGGGGTATTACGTATTAGGGTATACCCAAACCTTGAAATCCATTAATTCACTTTTCACAGTTTCACGCTTCAGCCCAGCCGCTCGCCATTCTTGCTCCGGTCATTCATCCGTTCATCGCCGTCAAGATTCGTCGGCGTTAGTTATTCCGCCATCAGTTCAACCGTTCATCCGGTCACTCTCCGTGACGGTTATCGTAAATTTACATCAGACCAGCCACTCGCCATTCTCGTTCGTTCAGTTATTCCGGCTTAGTTCTACTGTTTTTAGTTATTCTGGCTCAGTATCTCCACCTTCGTATTTAGGTATGTAAAAGATGTTCAATTAACATTACATGTTAAAGGTGAACCTCTGTATTCATAGAGATTCAACATTATATGATTGTAATTTGTAATATTAGTGTGGTGTAGATATAAATGCATCTAAAAGTTCTTAATAGCAGTGTGGTGTAGATTTGACAATGAGATTTGTAATAACAGTGTGATTGTAAACCCCCTACCAAGCCCTAGTTGTTAGTAGACAACTTGCGTAATCTAATTCTTATTATCACATAAAACATAATCTAGTGTTTTGATTATTGGGGTTTATCATTTATGTCAAATTTGAATCTGGTGTTAAAATAGTTGTTTTTTCTTAGGTAGATTGGGAAATTTGATATTGAAGTCTTATGTAAATTGATTCACAAAATAAACTTGGTAATTTTTTCGTGTTCGTGTCTTAAACAGGTTGTGTGATAAGCTGGTAATTTTTTGTGTCTTAACAGGTCGTTTCGTGTAACCTGTTTGTTATCAAGTTCATGTTCGTGTTTGAAAAATCTGATACGATAAGATTTCATGTCGTGTTTGTGTTTACATGTTTCGGGTTCGTGTCTTATCGTGTTCGTGTCTTAACAGATCTGGTTGACCCGATATGCCAGACCTAATCAAAAGTTGAATTTTGCCTTTCAAAAAAGGGGGAAGAATGTCAGCTTCTAGAAAGAATGTAATTGGACCTTTTTCTTCAAAATGGGTCCCACAAGAGGTAAAAGGTACCACATGGCCGTTAGTATTCACCAATCACACTTCATCTTATTGAGGAATATTGGAGATATATCAAAAGTTAAAAAATGGTTCGGATAAAGTTAAATAACAATTAACTTGTCATAAAACAACTTAAATCCTAACCAACCCACGATCCTTATCCCCACAAATCCTATAAATACACAATTTCAAAAGTCGAGACTTCACCTTCAACCTCAAATCCAGTTACAAGCCCTAAAATTCCTTTGTTTGAAAAGCAAAATTTGTCCTCAAACCACCATGTCTACACCAACCTCTGTCAATCTTAACATTCCAGCAGTTGAACACGATGTCACCTTCATCAAGGAAAACGAATTTCTACCTATCAAAGAAAACAATCTCATGATGAATGTTCAACACTCACAGTACGATCAAAGATATCAACTTTTAGTTGAATTCCTGTTGAACTGTCTGATTACCCAAGCCATGATGAAGACCGGGGAGGTACCGGAGAACATCATACAGCAACTTGTTCACACACTCAAAGAAACCGACAAAATTGAAGTTAAAGCTCATCTCTGGGGAAGTATTTCAGTAACAATCACTCCAAGAAAAATCAGAGATTGTTTAGCACTTCCAATCAAAGCCAGTTACATGGAAGCACCGAAAAAAGATGAACTCATGAAGGAGTTCATAGAGCTTGGATACAAAGAGCAAGTCAGCAAAATAGGAGAATTTAAGCGAAACAAATTACCTGTCTTCTAGCAAGTTGTGATGGAGACTTTGAACAAGTGTTTGACCTCAAAGATTGAAGGAGCCGATCAAATAAATCAATCTATTCTCACAATCGTGTATGGACTTATTACATGGTTCAACATTGATTATGGAACAGAAATATTCAACATGATGAAAAGGTCAGTACTCACCAAGTCGGGAAGAATCACATCCCACTTACCTCATCCAAGATTCTGGTTAATCATAATTGCTGAAACATTTGTCTATCATAATTGCTGAAACCTTTGAAGAAAGGAATGTGGGGCTACATGTATCAGAAAACATATGGAAGTCACCAATCATGAAGCCCTGGTGCGCAAATCAAGGTTGGACCTCTAACAAAGATGTGCCTATTTTACCAGAAAGTATGCTATGTCTGATAGCTGAGTATTCACCATACTGGAAGATACATGAAGACATTCTTAACAAAGAAGAAGATCGAGTAGAAGTGTTTGATAGCAGCTCTTTTCTAGAAGACAATGATTTGATCTTTGTGGCACCAGAAACAGATGCAGCAGAGGAAGTACAACAACATGATACCAGATTTTCACCAGATCCTATGGAAACTGATGAACGAGTGGAGTAGAATCAAGAAAAAAATGCAACATGAAGTTGAATCAAGTGCTCAATTTAATCCCTCGCTAAATATTGCAAGAAATTCAACAGATTCTGATTCTGAAGAATCTTTTCAAGTGAGTTACGAAATTGTTCCTAGACAATATGATGCAATAAATAAGGAGATTATTAGTCCCATACATCTTGACTCCAAATCAATTGGTGAGGAGGAGTTTTAAACAACAACATGTGGAGATCAGGGAACTGTTCAAGGAAACCTGGAAGAGGAAACTAGGCTTTTCTCAACAACTCATAAAGGGTCATTATCCAGAATGATTCAAGGAAATGAGGAAATTTCAGATATGAATGTGTTTCATAAATCTGGTGAAGATGTACCTGATGGGTCTCATGATCAATCTAACCCTTAAAAAATAGCAACAAGTGTGTCTTCTACTAGTATGGTAGCTGGAACAACTGCTATTCCTCCCTTTTCCTATGGAAACACCCCTCATCTCAAGGGAACAAGTTGACACTGTTCTTAACAATGTCATACAAGTTGTAACAAAAACATCAACAGAAGAAACAAAGTCACCAATTGAAGCCAAGCTAGATATGCTGCTAGAAGAACTAAGGAGCCAGAAATCTGATATAAAAGCTTTATAAGAATCAGTAGAAGTAATTAAAAGTCAAGCTGAGAAAAACACTGAAACTCTGAAAAGCATGCAGTAGTCACCAGAACTTCATCAGAAAGAAGCAAACTTGCAGCAGAATTCAAGAAAATTTCTGAAGAAATAGAAAGCGTCAAAGCTTAAGTAAAGGAAGTAGTAGAAACAAGAAGAACCTCAAGTTCTGGTAAAATTCTAGAAGAAATTAATAACTTAAGAGCAAGCAACAATAGCCTATCTGATGCTCTTGATAAGTTGATAAGGGAATGGGCAGCACAAAAAGAACAAGTCCAAACAGAATTAGAGAAGGTGCATAACGAAGAAAAGAAAAATGCACATCTGATGAATAATGTGCATTCACTAATGAAGAGAATGCTCTACAATGTTGCTAGACTAGCAAATATAGATGTTCGGCAGTTGATGACCCCCATTCGAAAAGAAGCTTCAAACATAGAAGTATCATCAGCAAGAACCACTCTTACAACTCCGCCAAAGTCAGTTGCACCAGACAGTCAAACTAGGCCCACTCTAATGGGGCCTCCACCACCTATATCAAGGTCAAAAATTCTTAAAAGAACTAAATTGTCACCTCTAATCATATCTGATGAAAGTAGTATCCCATCAAGAGACAAAGGAAAGCAGGAGGCATCACCAAGAAAGACCACATCATGTGAAACTGCTTTTAGTGAATCCTTGAACTTAGCAGAGAAGAGAAAATGGAAGGGAATCTGCTACATGGCCTTTGATTGTCAAGAACTCTTACTATCAAAAGTATTACACTAAATGCTTGTCTTTACCAAGTGATGTAAGAGACTTAGGCAAACATGGCCTTTGATTGTCAAGAACTCTTACTATCAATCTTGGATCCCGAGACTACTACACACACTCTAAGATGGATGATGGTGGTGGATCTGGGTTGTAGTGGTGGTGGAGTGTGGGTGAAGTGGGAGAGAGGTGGTTTGCCAAGGGATGCCTTTTAAGTGAACCAAGCACCCCTATTTATAGCCTGCACAGAAGCCCGGACACGGCCCCGTAGCCATCCTTTTTCTCTTTCTTCATTAATTTCAATTTGTCTGCATTAGCTCCACACGCCCCCGTGTTCGCTGGGCACGGCCCCGTGTGCAGAAGCGTATCTGTACTATCAAGATTTGCTTGGATTCTGCAAATATTAGCGTTGACCATGGCCCGTGTTGAGCTGGGCACGCCCCCGTGTTGGGAATAGAAGCTTCTATAGCTTTGTCTTTTCTGCAGACATCTGAACATGCCCCCGTGTCCGCTGGGCACGGGGCCATGGTCAGCCTTCTGTTCTCTTGTTTTTGCTTGGGAAGATGCTGTCGAGGGGTTGGGCATTCCACGTTTATTCCTTTTCTTGTATTTATGTTAGTTTTAGCTGCATATTTGTTCCTTTTGTTCATTTAAGCTCATTTGGTCCTGAAAATACAAAAGGAAGACAAAAGCACACTTTTTCCAACATTAGTACTAAAAAAGGGTTAGTTTTATGCCTCATTTGATGTAATTTATATGTTGCATTTTACACACATCAAATACCCCCACACTTGAATCTTTGTTTGTCCTCAAGCAAAACTCTTTATAATGTGGCTTACATTCCCAAATGGAATGGGTAGAAGAGAAGTTTGGGGGTTGTCTTGAGTGTCGGGAATCCAAGATCTTTATTGGGTTTTATTTTTATACTTATTTACAATCATATTCGTTATAATTTATTTAGAACGTTTTATAAGAAAAATTACTTATTAGGGCATAACATGCCTCTTTAAAATTCCATTTATATACAAGTTCACATACCCCACGGGAGATCACTCAACACTCGGCCGAAGATGTATTTTTGTGAAACACTCGAGACCGGCATGGAACTTATTTCTACCATATGCTTGCCAAGCAATCAAACCTCCTCCTTTTTTAACTAAAAACCTTTGTAAATATCAAGAGGACTTGGGGAAGGGTTAGGCTTGGGTTAAAGGTAGGTGGTTTTGGGTTAGTGGTAAGTAAAAAGGGCTAAAAGCGTAAAAAGCGTCGGTCGTCGTAAAACTTTTCATTTTTTTGTGACTTTTATTCAAACTAAGCATTTTCAAACAAAGTTTCTTTGAGGAACTTGTTTGTTTATTTCTAGACTAACATTTTTTTTATAAGTAACGTCACTAGAAAACCGAGCTTTTTACTAAAATAAAGGGTCAAAAATAAAAAGGGTTTTGGTGGGTAAAGGGTGTTTGTTTTTGTGGGTTTAGAAATGAAAAGGTTTAGGCTTAAAAGGGTTAACTAGGGACATTCATGTAGTTGACCGGGTCATCGTCTTTTACTTTTTTCCCAACCCCGAACTCCATCTCTTTGTCCCCAACTCTCAATGTTAACTTCCCACCATTCATATCAACCATTGCGTGAGCGGTAGCTAGGAATGGTCTTCCTAGAATGAGTGGTACTTCGGTGTCTTCCTCCATATCTAATATGACAAAGTCGGTCGGAAAGACAAAGTCTCCAACTTTTACCAATTGATTTTTAGCGACACCTTGTGGATATTTGATAGACCTATCGGTGAGTTGTATGCTCATCTTTGAGGGGCTTGTTTTACCTAGTCCGAGTCGGTCAAACATTGATGCGGGCATGAGATTGATGCTAGCCCCAAGGTCGGCTAGCGCGTTCCGTATGGGTGACCCCCCAATGGAACAAGGGATGGTGAAGCTTCCTGGGTCGATTTTCTTTTGTGGGAGTTTATTGAGTAGTAAGGCGGAGCACTCTTCGGTTAAATTAATCAATTGCAATGCTTCAATTTTCCTTTTGTGAGTGAGAAAGTCCCTCATAAATTTTGAATATTTAGGCATTTGAGTGAGGACCTCTACAAATGGAAGATTGATGTGCAATTGTTTTAGTAAGTTTACGAATTTTGCGAATTGCTCATCGGTCTTTTGGCGAAGTAACCGACCGGGGTAGGGCACCTGAGGGTTCTTAGTAGGTTCATGATTTGGAGTAGTCGTCTCTTTTTGGGGTGTTGGTGAAGTTGTGGTTTGGCTAGACGGACTCTTTTCAGGTGGAGGTAGTGCTACCTCCTCGGGACCTACGGTACGGTTTCTCAATGTGATGAGATGCACTTGCGCCTTTGGGTTGGTTTCGATATTGCTGGGTAACACGCCTTGTGGTCTCTCGGAGAAATTTTGAGCTGGTTGATTTAGTTATTTTTCAATGTTTTGAATACTAGCTGGTTGATTTCTATAGCCCGATTCCGTTTGTTGGAATCGATCCGAGTTTTTCTTTTCGGTGTCGGAGATGAGGCGTGAGATAGTATCTTTAAGCCTCTCTCGTCCCCCTTATTGTTGTTGAGAGAAATTTTGTGATTCATTCCTTGGTTGTTGAAAGTTTGTGCGTTGGTTTTGGTTTTGTTGGTTACTACTTTTGCTGGGTTCTCTCCAACCGAGGTTAGGGTGGTTACGCCATCCTTGGTTGTAGGTACCCGTTGGAGGACCCGACGGCCTAGGTCTATTATCAATGTAGTTTACCGTTTCAGTTTGATTATCCAATTGTTTCATACAACTCCAATTCTCATGTGGCCCACCACACCCTTCACAAGCCATAACCGATGCCGTTTTTGCCATTTCTAACTTTTTGATTTCTGAAGAGAGGGCCTCGATTTGGGCTTGTAAAGAGGTGCTTTCGTCAACCTTATGGGCGCCCGTGACAATAGATTTTGTGCCTCGGGGAGTGTGCCACTGAAAATTGTTTTGAGCAATTTCCTCAATTTGATTATAAATTTCATTTGGGCGACGATTACCTAGAAGTCCCCAGGAGCTAGAGTCAAGTGTTTGTCTTGTGTGTGGCAACAACCCATTATAGAAAGTGGATACTTGTTGCCATACCGTAAGTCTATGATGAGGGCACTTTCTTAGTAGCTCCTTGAACCTTTCCCAAGTCTCATATAAGGATTCCCCGTCCTCTTGCGAGTATGTATTAATTTCAGTCATTAATTTAGCCGTTTTAGAAGGAGGGAAATACTTATACAAAAACTTTTGGGCTAGTTCATCCCAGGTATTTACCGATCCAACTGGGAGGGTGTTAAGCCAAGCCTTAGCTCGGTCTTTTAGTGAAAATGGAAACATTCGGAGGCGAATGGCGTCATTCGATGCTCCATTGATCTGAAAGGTATCACATATTTCCAAAAAGTTGGTAATATGTAAATGGGGATCTTCGTCCGCAAGCCCGTGGAAAGTTATGGAGTTTTAGAGCATTTGAATCAAATGCGGCCGAAGTTCGAAGTTGTTGGCATCGACATTCGGTGCATTGATAGCGGCGCCGAGATTACCTACCGTGGGTCGTTGGTAATCCATTAGGGTACGTTGATCCGCCATGGGAAGTAGGTCCCCCGAAACTTTCTCTTGGATTTTAGCTTTGAGTCTTTTTCTTAGTAAGCGTTCGGGTTCGTCTAATGGTTCTTTTATGTATTTATTAGATCTGGAGCTCATGCACTGCGAAGGAAGTTCAGGTGCGGCGCCTGGGTTCCAAGTCCTGCGATAAAAACAAAAAGATTGTTGGTCAGAAGTCTCACCACGGCCCCGTGCTCAGCTGAACACGGCCCCGTGGTCGTGGTTATAGTGATTGTTTTCCGGATCCCTGTTACTGGAGAGTTCAACACGGCCCCGTGCTGCACCAACACGGCCCCGTGTTCAACTCTCTGTAACTCGGAAAATAAAAACTGCCAGTAAGGATGCTGGGCACGGCCCATGTCCGACCAGGCATTGCCCCGTGCTGCAGTCTGCAGAAGCTGAAAAATTTAGAAAAAAATCCTAAAAAACAGAAAAATAAGAAAAAATGATTAGGCCGTTGATTCTTAACTTTCTTAAAATCCTTGTGTCCCCGGCAACGGCGCCAAAAACTTGAAGTGCGTTAGGTGTGATATGTTTTTGTTGATATTTTAAGCCCTTTTTAACACGTTAGTCAAGTTTTAAATTTGTAAAACACGATATTTTACTAACACTAAACACACATATGGACAAGTGCACCCATCGTGAGCGTAGTATAGCGTTGGTAAGATACCGAGGTCGTCCAAGGACCCGAGAGCTTTTAGTACCGGTTTATCCTCAACGCCTAATCAAATCAAAAGTTTAGAAAAGGTTTTAAACATGAAAAATAAAAACTAAAAATGCTGAAAATAAAAATAAAATAAAAACAGATAGACAAGATGAATCACTTGGATCCGACTCACCTTTAGTGTAACCTTTGATGATTTCCGCACTTTTGCACCTTTAAAGAGATTATCTTAGTTATAGTAGTAGGCCCATCTTTTGAAGGTGACGTTACCCTCAACCCAGTGGTTTGAGTCAGCAAGGATACAATCCCAAAGGGTCGGAATATTGAAAGATAATTAATTAAGTTATTAATGCGTAATGTGGTAGGCCCCTCTTTTGAAGGTGGCGTTACCCTCGGCTAAGTGGTTTCAGTCAGCAGGGATACAATCCCAAGTAGCCGGTTTAATGTATTAATAGTAGTTTACATATGAAGGGATCAAGCCATTCGCACCCCCGCCAACCAATACCAGTGGGTACTGAAGGAGGTCCTAGTAAGCTTTACCCAGGTCCTTGCAGGATCTATACACTGAACACGGCAAGAACCTTACCAAACCATTCCCTTAACCCCCGACCAGGTAGCCAACATATCTCTATATAGACCGTAGATGTCACACCCCAACCATTGGCGGAATCATCGGAGTGGGACTAGTTCGAGATTGCAAGAGACTTCAAAACACTATTTGTGACAATATTTAATTCAACCAATTTCATTCATAACCCAAATTGTCAAATATTACAGGGAATTCAAATAACAACATTGTTCAAAACACAACATAACAAAATTGATACAACACTTTAAACCTAAGGGTCTAAGTGAGTATCTAGGTATCTTTGCTATCCCATTTCATAGCATCATCAACCATCAACCTGTAACATGTTTAAAATACAATTCAATGCAAAAGCAAAGGAGAGTATACAAGTTTACGAATATGTATAAGTATAAAAGTTTAAAACGAATCCACATGGAAACTTAGTTTATACAAGATCAACATAACATGGCATGCGATATTTCTTGTCAACCCTCTGTTTACGCAAAATGATATAATTCAACATGACCACTAGTCTACGGGCGGTGCGTTACTCCTATAGCGCTATACATGTCAAATGGAGGCTCGTGAAAGCTAATGACTAAAACATATCACATAAGTCTAACCCAAGTATATGCATCAAGTAATTCAACATAGCATTCATGTATAAGGATTGTTTTGTGCAAGCATAAAGAATAAGTTTAAGTGTGATTTAATAATGTAACATGTTACACCCCAAAAAGTGGTAAACATTAAAAGGGGGTTGCGAGTATACTCACGGTTTTGCAAGTCTTCTACTTGAATCCGCGAGTGAGTTGGTTGATTAGGAGGTTGGAACACCAAGTCCTTCTACACGAAGAAACAAAGTGTATGAGTTTTGGGAGTTAGGGAGATTTAAAGATTCGGAATTTAAAATGACATGAAAGTATCATATGAAAATAATCATCTTCAACACATAACACTTGTTCAACACTATGTAACCTCAAGGGTTATAATGTTTTTATGAGTAGGACACTCATTAGAATCAAAACAAGGTTTAGGTCTTAGAGGATGTTAGTCTAGTACTTTGACGAATGAACACAAGTTCATCATCAAAGGTTCGATTGTTCATATAGATTATGTATTACATATTAATAAGTCTAATAGTGCAAGTAGTTCAAGCATGAGGTAGAAGATTTAATCTTCATTTAGGTACCTCTAAGTATAATGGAAATCATGTAGGAGGTAGGAAGAACAAGCTTCCATTTAGGCACCTCTTATGTGTTCACCACTACACTTGATGTAAAAACATACAAGGAGGGTCATGAACTATGAATAATACAAGAATGTAAATGACTATTCTATAAGAAATCATCAAGTAATGTGGGGATTTTATGTTGGACAACCCAAGTTAGTCCATAATCACACCTTCATCAAGCTTGAAGCTTGAACATCACTTGTGGGTTAAAAACCCTAAACAAAACAAAATGTATATGAGGTTTAACCTCTAATTTTGTATGTCTCAGCCTCGTTTTTAAGCCCAACTAACCATACAAGTGGTTATGCGTATAAGGACGTGGGTTTGAGTGAGTTAGACTCAAGTTTAAGCAAGTATTAGTAAAGATAAATGAAATCAGATTCAAATAGTGAAATTTGGAGCCTATTTTCCGGAGTTCCAGGGACTTATTCACTGTGGAATACCCATGGAATCTAAGCTAAGGTCGATCCAAGTGTTCTGGAAAAAGAATGAGCTAAAACGGACAAGAAACGAAGAAGTTATGCTCACTTTAGTAGAGCTTGATGCTTCGGTCCGAACTCTGATTTGCAGCTACGATTTTGGGAGCTTGAGAGTGATTTGAGAGGGTTTGTAAAGTTAGAATGACTTGGGAGGCACTTGGTATTTATAAGGGAGGTTTAGGTTAGGTTTTGGTGGGATAATTAATGCTAAAAACGAGTTTAAACTCAAGATAAACCCATTCTCCCACTCAAAATCGCGAGCTGATCAAAGGGGTCTGATCTGGGGAAATCCTCGTGGCCAGCGAAGAATTTCATGTGTGTCTTCGCGGCTGGAAACAAGGGGGAGGGCCAAGTTTCATTTAATTACAAATAGGCCCCTGAAGTTTGTTATTTTGGGTTTTTAAGTGTTTTAGGGGCTATTTTCGCCATAAAAGCATAGTTTAAGGCCAAATAAAGTATGGGGAACATAAACCAAATATAATTAAGCGTATGAAGGTCATATTTATGTATCGTTTATGATCGAAACACGTTTTATGCATAAGTTTCACATATTTGCAAGTTTAGCACATAGTTTCCAAGAATTACGAATAAGCATCAATTGTTTCACGAAATTGAATGTATGAGCATGTATAAGGTATGTATAACAAGAATTTAACAAAAAGGTTTTATTTATGATCCAAGTCTCGGATTTTACAACGGTTACAAAGAAAGAACGATTACAAGAACACAAGACTTCCAAAAATAGAAATACAAGCAAGACCTTCTAAATATGGAAAGTACAAAGAAGCAGGGCGCAATGTTTTAAAAACCGGTTTTTAAATCAAACCGGATTATGCTAAAAAAATGGTTCAACCGGTTGAACTAGGTTGTACCGAACGGTTCAACCGGGTTGACTAGCTACCTCTATAATTTCATAAATTAAAACATCAACTCAAAAGTTAATACAAAATTGCATGATTACATATTAAAAGATAATCCAAAAGTAAATTCATAATAAAAAATAATTCAAAAGATAATCGAAAATCATTCAATTTTCCAAAAAGCTCTTTTAAATGAAAGTGTATGATATGTTTAAGCCATTTGAATGTTGAAGACATCAACTATTTTCGTTTCATACAGTATTAAATAAGAACTTTTAGTTACGAATAATCATAATATATAAAAATTACGTAAGATAAGTAACATATATAAAAAAAATAAGTAACAACCCAAACTAAATAACTCTGGACCGGTACCGGTATTACGTTTTAAACCGGTATACCGGATTTTACCGCCGGTACAAACCTTATGCCGTTTCACTTTTTTACCGGGTGTTTCGTACCAGATTTACATCTTGAAATGGTAATACCGGTATAACCGGCCGGTATTTACCGGTTTTTAAAACATTGGCAGGGCGTTACAGTCTCCCCTCCTTTAGGGAATTTCGTCCCGAAATTTAGGTTGATTCAACGTCGAACATGTATGGATATTTGGTCTTCATATCACTCTCGAGTTCCCAAGTAAATTCAGCGTCACGTTTTCCTTCCCATCGAACCTTGACGATAGGAATTCGACTACGCCTCAGTTGCTTGACTCCTCGGTCCATGATTTTGACCGGTTTTTCCACAAAGTAAAGTGTTTCGTTAACTTGAAAGTCTTCGAGAGGAATTTGTAGTCCTTCGTCAGCTAGACACTTTTTCAAGTTGGATACGTGGAAGACAGGGTGTACATTATTTAGTTCTTCAGGCAGGTCCAGTCTATATGCAACCTTGCCAATCCTTTCGAGGATCTTGAAAGGACCAATGTAGCGAGGTGCGAGTTTCCCTTTCTTGCCAAATCGAACCACGCCCTTCCAAGGGGATACCTTGAGAAGTACGAAGTCACCTGTCTCGAATTCCAAAGGCTTGCGACGCTTGTCGGCGTAACTCTTTTGTCGGCTCCTGGCTTTCAATAAGTTGTCTCAAACCTGTAATATCTTGTCCGTCGTCTCTTGTATGAGCTCGGGACCAGTGATTTGAACTTCACCAATCTCGTGCCTACAAATAGGCGAACAACACTTGCGACCATACAATGCTTCGAAAGGTGCCATTTGAATACTCGCATGATAACTGTTATTGTATGAGAATTCGATCAATGGAAAGTGAGAATCCCAGTTGCCACCAAAATCTATTACGCATGAACGAAGCATATCCTCTAATGTTTGGATAGTACGCTCGGTTTGACCGTCTGTCTGAGGATGGAAAGCGTTGCTAAGGTTAAGAGCAGTACCCATAGCAGATTGAAAGGTTTGCCAAAGACGAGACGTAAAACGAGCGTCACGATCAGAAATGATGTCAATGGGGATACCATAACGACAGATGATCTCATCGGTGTAGATTCTAGCCAATTTCTCGACCTTGAAATCTTCACGAATGGGAAGAAAGTGAGCGGATTTGGTCAATTGATCCACGATTACCCAAATACTGTCATGACCAGAAGAGGTACGAGCGAGCTTAGTGATGAAATCCATAGCGATGCTCTCCCATTTCCAGACAGGGATTTCTGGTTGTTCGAGCAGCCCAGAGGGACGTTGATGTTCAGCTTTCACTTTTGAACATGTGAGACATTTCGAGACGAAAGTGGCTATATCCTTCTTCATTCCAGGCCACCAATAGGATGCTCGCATATCATGGTACATCTTGTCGGCACCAGGGTGAATAGAATATTTTGTGTGGTGTGCCTCCTTCATCAGAAACTCTCGAAGGTTACCACGATTAGGAATCCAGATTCGATCGAGATAGTATTGAATACCATCGGATTTGGTTATGAGGCTTTCTTCAGCACCACATCGCATTTCATCGTAGAGGTTACCCTCATTAACAGATGTGTATTGAGCGTCACGTATGCGGTTCTGAAGATCATGGACGAGTTGGAAACAACGAACACTCTTGACATGAGTTTTACAACTAAGAGTGTCGGCTACTACATTCGCTTTACCTGGATGGTATTTGATTTCGCAGTCGTAGTCATTTAACAATTCCACCCAACGACGTTGACGCATGTTCAGTTCCTTTTGGTCGAATATATGTTGAAGGCTCTTATGGTCGGTGAAGACCACACACTTAGTACCATAAAGGTAGTGTCACCAAATCTTCAATGCAAAAACAACTGCGCCAAGTTCAAGGCCGTGAGTAGTATAGTTCTTTTCATGCATTTTGAGTTGTCTCGATGCATATGCGATGACCATGTCTCGTTGCATAAGCACACAACCAAGTTCAAGGTTTGAAGCATCACAATATACGACGAAGTCGTCGTTACCATCAGGAAGCGCGAGAATAGGAGCATTACAAAGCATCTCCTTGAGCGTTTGAAAAGATTCCTCTTGTTTGGGACCCTAAACAAAAGGTTTCTCTTTTTTAGTCAAAGAAGTCAAAGGAACAGCGATCTTCGAGAAGTTAGAGATAAAGCGACGATAATAACCAGCAAGACCAAGAAACGAACGAATTTCAGACGGAGATTTAGGTGCGATCCAGTTCTTCACAGCTTTGATTTTAGCGGGGTCAACGTGAATACCAAGTTCGTTAATGGTATGACCAAGGAATTGAACCTCTTTTAACCAAAATTCACACTTGGAGAATTTGGCGTATAGACATTCAGTACGGAGAAGTTGAAGGATAAGACGCAAGTGTCTCTCATGCTCATCATGTGTCTTGGAATAGATAAGAATATCGTCGATGAAAACGATCACAAAACGGTCCAAGTACGCTTTGCACACGTGGTTCATCAAATCCATGAAAACAGCAGGTGCGTTAGTCAGACCAAAGGGCATGACTACGAACTCGAAATGATCATAACGCGTACGAAAGGCGGTTTTGGGTACATCTTCTTCAAGGACTCGAAGTTGATGGTACCCAGAACGAAAATCGATTTTTGAAAAGCAGGTCACTCCTTGCAATTGATCGAAGAGATCATCGATGCGAAGTAGAGGGTATCGGTTTTTTACAGTGAGCTTGTTGAGCTCACGATAGTCAATACACATACGGAATGACCCATCTTTCTTTTTTAACGAACAAAACAGGAGAGCCTCAAGGAGAAGTACTAGGGCGTATAAAGCCTTTATCAAGAAGCTCTTGAAGTTGACTTGAGAGCTCTTGCATCTCGGAGGGTGCTAAACGGTAAGGAGACTTAGCGACGGGCGTAGCGCCTGGCACTAAATCAATACGAAAGTCGACAGATCGAGCAGGAGGCGGACCAGGAAGATCATCGGGAAACACATCAGGAAAATCAAGTACGACGGGAACGTCGCTTATGCTTGGGCCCTTGTCCTTCTTTTCCACAATATGGGCGAGAAAGCCTTAGGTACCCTTACGTAAGCATTTGTTCGCTTGGATACACGACATAAGCTTGAGACCTTGAGAAGGTTTCTCGCCATACACGTGTAGAGAATCACCGTTTGGAAGGGGAAGATGGATAAACTTTTCAGAACAAACCACTTCAGCACGAACTCGCCTAAGCCAGTCCATGCCTACTATGATGTCAAAGCTACCCATTTGCATAGGTATAAGATCAATTAATAACGTATGGTCGTTAAGAATCAAGGAACAATTGGAAAGAATAGAGTCAACAACGACAGATTTACCATTAGCGACTTCGACAGCGAAAGATCTTGGCAACTTAGAGCGTTTACACATAAGCAATTGTTCGAACTCTAACGAAACAAAACTTTTATCCACACCAGTATCAAATAGACAAGAAGCATAAACATGGTTCACAAGAAACGTACCAGTAATGACATCGTTTGCATTCTGAGCCTGAGCGGCAGTGATGACAAAAGCCCGGCCTCTAGCAGGTTGTTGAGCTTGTTGCTGCTGTTGTGGAGGCTGCTGCTGCTGCTGTTGTTGAGGCTGATAACGCTGTGGAAACACGTTGGCTAAGTGATTGAGATCACCACATTTGAAGCATGCTCGCACAGGAGCAGCTTGAGGTTGAGCCTGGTTAGGAACAGGGTTTGCAACGATGGCTTGATTCTGGTTGTTTTGGGCTTGAGGGATGTTTCGACATCGGTTAGCAAAATGACCATACCTCTGACAGTTGGCGCATTTTCGGCAGGGTACGTTGGTAGGATGATGAAACAAACAGGTAGTACATTTGGGATGAGATCCAACGTAGCCTTGTCTCGGTGGGTCAACGGCGGCTAAAGTTTGTAAGGGTTGTGGGTTTGGCGGAGTGAAGACCGCACAATTTTGGCTTGAAGCCTTCCGCTTCTTGCCCTTGTTCTTCTTGGTTTAGGAGGATGAAGGTTCAACAATGGTGGTATCGGTGACGGCTTGATGCGCACTCTTCGTCGAAACCTTGTCAAAGGTTCCATGAAGGACGCAATTGTTGTTAAGCTCGGTGGCTATGCTGAAGGCATCCTCTATGGTTTTAGGATTAGCAGAGGCAAGGTGGTTTGTCAGGGAAGGTGCAACACAACGAATGAATTTGGTTGTGGTCTTGGGGACGGAGTCGACTTATCCAGGACAGTGGACACTGAGTTGTTTAAAGCACGTAATCAGACCATCCATGTCGCTCCCCTTCTGAGTAAGGTTCCAAAATTCGTTCTCCAACTTTTGGAGTTCGTGAGGAGGACAGAAGTGGTCTTTCATAAGCTGCTTGAGTTCCTCCCAAGGCATAGCATGTGCAACATCGTTTCCCCTCTTTTTGCGTTATGTTGTCCACCATTTGAGTGCCTTTTCACGGAACACCCCAGTTGCGTTCAAGGTTCTTAGTTCATCAGGGCAGCCACTTTGCAGGAAAGTAAGCTCAATCGCGTCAAACCAATTCATCATGGCGGTAGCGCCATTTTTGCCAGTAAACTCTAAGGGTATACAAGCCATAAATTGCTTGAATTGGAAGGTCGATTTGGGTTCTTAGTTCATCAGGGCAGCCACTTTGCAGGAAAGACATTATGTAAATATTAAGACCAAAAAGAAGAGAAAGAAGCAAAGTGGGAAGAATAACATTTTAAGCAAGTATCAAGAATGGTCAAAATATGGTTCCTACTATAGACTAGGTCGAACATGGCAATTCTACCTAATTCCCTATAGTTATGGCTCTGATACCAATCTGTCACACCCCAACCAATGGCGGAATCATCGGAGTGGGACTAGCTCGAGATTGCAAGAGACTTCATAACACTATTTGTGACAATATTTAATTCAACCAATTTCATTCATAACCCAAATTGTCAAATATTACAAGGAATTCAAATAACAACATTGTTCAAAACATAACAAAATTGATACAACACTTTAAACCTAAGTGTCTAAGTGAGTATCTAGGCATCTTTGCTATCCCATTTCATAGCATCATCAACCATCAACCTGTAACATGTTTAAAATACAATTCAATGCAAAAGCAAAGGCGAGTATACAAGTTTACGAATATGTATAAGGGATTAGGATCAAATACAAATGATCCTAATTGTAAGAAGTGTAAGAAGGATTTATAGAGTGACAAGTGTCCAATAACCTAAAAAAACCCACTACACAAAAAAACCCACTAAAAAAAAAAAACTTAAACATCCACCACCACCAAAAACCCCCCACCCCCACCCCCCACATCACCCACCCAAAAAAAAAAAAAATTTTGCCGAGGGGGTGGGGGTTTAGGTTTTTGGGTGGTGGTGGGGGTGGGTGTTTAGTTTTTTTTATATATTTTTTTTTAGGTTTTTGGGGGGTTTTTTTGGTGAGGTATAGTTTTTTTTTTGTTTTTTTTTTTGCGGGGGTGGGGGGGGGGGGGGTTTAGGTTTTTGGGTAGGGGGAGGGGGGTTTAGGTTTTTGGGTGGTGGTGGTGGTGGGGTGGGGGTGGGTGATTAGGTTTTTGGTGGTGATGTAGTGGGTTTAGTTTTAGGTTATTGGACACTTGTCACTCTATAAATCCTTCTTACACTTCTTACAATTAGAAGCCTTTGTAGAATAACTTGACCCTATGTATAAGTATAAAAGTTTAAAACGAATCCACATGGCAACTTAGTTTATACAAGATCAACATAACATGGCATGTGATATTTCTAGTCAACCCTATGTTTACGCAAAATGATATAATTCAACATGACCACTAGTCAACGGGCGGTGCGTTACTCCTATAGCGCTATACATGTCAAATGGAGGCTCGTGAATGCTAATGACTAAAACATATCACATAAGTCTAACCCAAGTATATGCATCAAGTAATTCAACATAGCATTCATGTATAAGGATTGTTTTGTGCAAGCATAAAGAATAAGTTTAAGTGTGATTTAATAATGTAACATGTTACACCCCAAAAAAGTGGTAAACATAAAAAGGGGGTTGCGAGTATACTCACGGTTTTGCAAGTCTTCTACTTGAATCCGCAAGTGAGTTGGTTGATTAGGAGGTTGGAACACCAAGTCCTTCTACACGAAGAAACAAAGTGTATGAGTTTTGGGAGTTCGGGAGATTTAAAGATTCGGAATTTAAAATGACATGAAAGTATCATATGAAAATAATCATATTCAACACATAACAGCTGTTTGACACTATATAACCTCAAGGGTTATAATGTTTTTATGAGTAGGACACTCATTAGAATCAAAACAAGGTTTAGGTCTTAGAGGATGTTAGTCTAGTACTTTGACGAATGAACACAAGTTCATCATCAAAGGTTCGATTGTTCATACAGATTATGTATTACATATTAATAAGTCTAATAGTGAAAGTAGTTCAAGCATGAGGTAGAAGATTTAATCTTCATTTAGGTACCTCTAAGTATCATGGAAATCATGTAGGAGGTAGGAACAACAAGCTTCCATTTAGGCACCTATTATGTGTTCACCACTACACTTGATGTAAAAACATACAAGGAGGGTCATGAACTATGAATAATACAAGAATGTAAATGACTATTCTATAAGAAATCATCAAGTAATGTGGGGATTTTATGTTGGACAACCCAAGTTAGTCCATAATCACACCTTCATCAAGCTTGAAGCTTGAACATCACTTGTGGGTTAAAAACCCTAAACAAAACAGAATGTATATGAGGTTTAACCTCTGATTTTGTATGTCTCAGCCCCATTTTTAAGCCCAACTAAGCATACAAGTGGTTATGCACATAAGGACGTGGGTTTGAGTGAGTTAGACTCAAGTTTAAGCAAGTATTAGTAAAGATAAATGAAATCAGATTCAAACAGTGAACTTTGGAGCCTATTTGCCAGAGTTCCAGGGACTTATTCATTGTGGAATACCCATGGAATCGAAGCTAAGGTCGATCCAAGTGTTCTGGAAAAAGAATGAGCTAAAACGGACAAGAAACGAAGAAGTTATACTCACTTTAGTGGAGCTTGATGCTTCTGTCCGAACTCTGATTTACAGCTACGATTTTGGGAGCTTGAGAGTGATTTGAGAGGGTTTGTAAAGTGAGAATGACTTGGGAGGCACTTGGTATTTATAAGGGAGGTTTAGGTTAGGTTTTGGTAGGATAATTAATGCTAAAAACGAGTTTAAACTCAAGATAAACCCATTCTCCCGCTCAAAATCGCGAGCTGATCCAAGGTGTCTGATCTGGGGCAATCCTCATGGCCAGTGAAGACTTTCATGAGTGTCTTCGCGGCTGGAAACAAGGGGGAGGGCCAAGTTTCATTTAATTACATATAGGCCCCTGAAGTTTGTTATTTTGGGTTTTTAAGTGTTTTAGGCGCTATTTTCGCCATAAAAGCATAGTTTAAAGCCAAATAAAGTATGGGGAACATAAACCAAATATAATTAAGCATATGAAGGTCGTATTTATGTATCGTTTACGATCGAAACACGTTTTATGCATAAGTTTCACATATTTGCAAGTTTAGCACATAGTTTCCAAGAATTACGAATAAGCATCAATTGTTTCACGAAATTGAATGTATGAGCATGTATAAGGTATGTATAACATGAATTTAACAAAATACGAGTTTTATTTATGATCCAAGTCTCGGATTTTACAACGGTTACAAAGAAAGAACGATTACAAGAACACAAGACTTCCAAAAATAGAAATACAAGCAAGACCTTCTAAATATGGAAAGTTCAAAGAAGCAGGGCGTTACAGTAGAGATATGAATGGTGAAAATCTTTTATTTTATATAGACAGTAAAATAACGCCAAGACACCACAGACAAATGATAAGGAAGTTTCACCTTCAACATAAGAAACTAGTTATTAAAGTCATTAATACAAAACCAAATAAAAATTGCGAAAAGATTAAAAATCAAAAGTATTTCACTAAATGCTTGTCTTCACAAAGTGATGTAAGAGACTTAGGGAAACATGGCCTTTGATTATCAAGAACTCTTACTATTAATCTTGGATCCCGAGACTACTACACACACTCTAAGATGGATGATGGATGATGGTGGTCGATGTGGGTTGTAGTGGTGGTGGAGTGTGGGTGAAGTGGGAGAGAGGTGGTTTGCCAAGGGATGCCCTTGAAGTGAACCAAGCACCCCTATTTATAGCCTACACAGAAGCCCGGACATGTCCCCGTGGCCATCCTTTTTCTCTTTCTTCATTAATTGCAATTTGTCTGCATTAGCTCCACACGCCCCCGTGTTCGCTGGGCACGACCCCGTGTGCAGAAGCATATCTGTACTATCAAGATTTGCTTGATTCTGCGAATCATAGCGTTGACCATGGACCGTGTTGAGCTGGGCACGCCCCCGTGTTGGGAATAGAAGCTTCTATAGCTTTGTCTTTTCTGCAGACATCTGAACACGCCCCCGTGTCCGCTGGGCACGGGGCCGTGGTCAGCCTTCTGTTCTCTTGTTTTTGCTTGGGAAGATGCTGTCGAGGGGTCGTGCATGCCACGTTTATTCGTTTTCTTGTATTTATGTCAGTTTTAGCTGCATATTTGTTCCTTTTATTCATTTAAGCTCATTTGGTCCTGAAAATACAAAAGAAAGACAAAAGCACACTTTTCCAACATTAGTACTAAAAAAGGGTTAGTTTTATGCCTCATTTGATGTAATTTATATGTTGCATTTTACACACATCATTGAACAAAAATATGATCAATCTGATCAAGTCCTGAAGATGATAAAGTCAAGAGATCAAGCAAGGAGAAGATACAAGATAACAAGACAAAATAGAAAGCCAAACATCAATCTTCAGCAAGTATCAGAATATGATCACAGGCAAAGAATGACGATTAGAAAGGACCAATCTGATAAGTCTGATGATAAATCTGATGTTTATCATCAGAATCTGGTAAACTCTTGTTATCAGAAATCTGGTGATCAATTCAACAGATTTCTGGTAAGTTGTCCATCAGAAAATCTGATGAACCAACTTGTCTTAAAGATAAGGCTCTGCCACCATAGTAAAATAGCAAGTTGACCTTGGATGGATTCAATGAATATTCCAAAAAGCTACTTTATGCAGACAAAAGCATTAATAATCAAATTTTTATTCATGTTAAATATTCTCTATAAATAGAGAACCCAACACCGAAGGGAAAATGAGTTAAGCCAAGAATTTATTACATACAACAAAAACTCCATTGCCCTTCATTACAGAATTCTTAAAGTATTCGTTTGTACTAACCAATAACCTCACAATCACCTTGTTAACCTAGTTTCAAAGTGATATAAACTTCAAAATTTTGTAGTTGTGTTTCTTGAAAGTTTGATTTCTATTTCCACACATTATTTTCATATTTGTTGAAATCACTTGCCAAATTTAGTCAAAAGAGCATTGTTATCTAGGATCAACAGTTCATATTTTATTATTTTACTTACATGTAAGATCAAAACAAACCAAGACGTATGTTTAAAAACACATAAAACCAAATCATTAGTTTTGGTTTGGGTTTAGATTTTCAGTTACAAAACGGTTATTTCGGCTCTTGCACACCCCTACAAACACCCCCCTCAATCAACTAGCCTCGTTAATAAATAGCACTTAAATGTGCAATCTACAGGGCGGATGCTAGGCCTAGATGAATGGTGGAGCGGTTGCTGCAAAATATGGTCGTGACAATTAGGGCTGTAAACAGACTAAACGTTCAGCGAACAGTTAGTGAACTGTTCGGCAGGAAGTTCGTTTATGTTCGTTCGTTTAATAAATGAACGATCAAGAACAATAAATTTCGTTTGATTAGTTAAATGAACGAACACGAACAATGGTCCCGTTCGTTCAATTATGTCCGTGAATGTTTGGTAAGGTGTTCATGAATGGTCGTTCAATTACAATCATTCATGTTTGTTTGTTTATGTTGTTCATGAATGATTTTTATACATTTATTTTATTTAAACATTTATATTCTTTAATTAAATGCCCTAACAATATTCTCACCTTGTTTTTGCACTGTTTCCCCTTCTTACTCATTATTCACATCAATGAATAAACTGACCTCTATTCCACTATTAGTTACTTAAGCACTAGTGTTGCTCCCTCAGCCATCCATTTTTAGCATCCACTATCTACGTTGATTTTATGTGTATTCATAAACCATTCGTGAACACGTTCATTTCCTTAATGAACGAACACGATCATAAAATCTCGATCGGTAAGTGTTCATGAACCGTTCATGAACACATTATTTCCTAAATGAACGAACATAAACAATACCTTGTTCGTGTTTGTTCAGTTCGTTTACAGCCCTAGTGACAATGAAAGTTGTACTGCATATTCTTTTCATAACCAATATAACATCGATATCTAAACTATTTATATTTATACTATATAATAACTGAAAATATTTGAGGACACACGTCATTCTGTGGTGTATCTTTTCCCGCCTCCTTTTCCTTTTTAATAATAATATTTAATTATAGTTTTTCAACTTCTCTCTTATTACATAATAATATTAAAGATAAAATAATATATATCTAGATATTTAATATAAATTTAATTATGTATATTATTATATCATTACCTAAATGAATTTAATATGAAATGAATTATGGAAAGTTATAACTTGTGACATTACTTATCATTTTCGAAAAATAAACTTGTATTATGGATAGTTATTGTATCATTAGATTGTTTTTACATTTAATCAGCTCCACTATTTTAGATTGTAAGTCCAGAGATCTTCGTAGATACCACAAACATAATCAAAAGTGCAGAAAACAATTGAAAGTGACAAGAAGAAACTGATTGTATTATATTGCACACAAGTTTAGAAACTCGTCTGGTACAAACTAACACAAATCAAAAACAATATGCAAAGTCACCAACCCACTAAATGAACTAGGAACCCCTATTTATACTACATAGTGCCAACCATTTACAATCTGGGCTATGGCCCAACCGCACACTACCTAGATAATCCCATAATATCATAACTAGCCCATAATACCAACCCACGACCAAGCTATACAAGACAAGCGTAAACCTACTAAATTATACCCTTACAATATCCCCCTAGGTTTATCCTCTCTTGGCAAACTGATCACTCTTTACGTCTTAGTTTCTTCCTCAGTTGTGCATCTAATATCTTGTTTCCAATGTAAGATCCGAACAACTTCGTTTCGACTCGACCTCTTCTTCCAGCCCATATCTTCAAATTTATAACTTGAGCAACTCCAACAATATATGCCTTAGCACAAACTTCATACCTTGGATCACTCTAAATTTGAGATCTTCCAAGTAGATGAATATCATTTTCACCAAATCGCATCAGATCATGAACATCACCAATTCTGAATTCATCATGTTCACACACTATGACAGCTTGACCTGAAACTGGATCATACATCCAAAACTTAAACTCATACAAACTGTTGTCAGGAATATCATTAAGCAAAGGAATTGTCTTTGCTCATTTGGTTGGAGGCCACATCACCAGCTTCAGCGGTTTGTTTGTTTTAGGATCAATCACATCTTTATGCACCTTGACAAATGCTTTCTACAGATTCATATCCTTGAAGTTTACCAATGCTTGTCTCTGTATCTTGTTGTAGAAATTCCATCCTATTTGACAATTTGTATTCCTGCATTGGTGATGATATGGAGCATTGCTTAACTGACGTAGATCAATCGCTGTCATGACTTTAAAGAACTTGGAGTGCTATAATATTCAACTTTTTCATTCTTCCTGGTAACCAAAAACATCCCCGTCTCCTCATTGTACGCCCAACTCTTAGTCCCAGACCGATTTCCATATCTATCATATCGATCTCTTCCAGTTGTAACCATATATCAATCAGGCAAATCTTGAAACCCATAATCTTTCTCTCTACTAACATTTCTCATGACAACTTATTTCTGCTTCATCTGTTGATTTGTTGTACGTGGGGGATTCTCAATATACTTGTTGAGTGCTTCTTCATGCTCCTTTTCTTGTTGCTTTCTTTCAGCTGCATTATATTCTTTTATGGGTTCAGCAAAATCCTTCCCAAACTTATCTTCCAACTTTTGCTTCAGATCCATTACCACAACAGAGAGATCCTAAATTTGTTTCAAGATCTTGAATTTGTTGATTTTTGTGCGTAATTTCTTCCAACAAACTAGAAATCTGAACATCCTTAAAGATTTTGTCTTCTTCGAGAACTGTAATTCTCCTCATCAACACACCAACATCTACATCACTAAACAGATCTTCACTATCAGGACTACTTGCTGGTTCATGAACTTTCTCTTGATCAGGTTTATCTGCATTAACATACTCTTACAACTTGTTCCAACAAAGATGCTGCCTTAAGCACCTTAGCATCAGAAGGAGTATTGCTAGATCCTTCTCCAGTCTTAGCAGCAGGCATAAACATAGTAGATTTTAGGTTAGTCAAGAATTGAACAAAAGCATCACTTACAGTTGTTCCTATAGTATTCATGGGCTGTGATTCTATAACCACAGGAACATCCACTTCAGGTCTTATATTAGAAACTATGGTCATTTCACAACTGATCCTAGGGTCTCTTCTACTACGTTTCCTAAGATGAAGATCAGTTGTAGGGTCTTCTTGCATCTCAGGCACATCAACCGGTATTTGTTCAGATGTTGTTGTATGAGGAGGATTCACACTCAACACTTATTCTTCATTGATTCTTTCAGCTGACACATCAGCAACCGGCACTTGGCTTTGTGTTTCAATCTCTGTTCCACCTTCAACATCGTTCTCAGATTCAACAACAACTTCAGCATCATCCGTCAAGTTATCTTCAAACTCATTCTCATCATTATCCGCTTCACTTGCACCTCAATCAAATCAATATTTTTAATTGGCTCTTCTACTCTTGGTGGAGCATCAATTATTTCTACATCATGTTCTTCGTCTACGCTCTCATTCACTTGTACTAGAGTTGACTCAACAATGTCAGGAAAAGCTCCAAACCTCTCCATCGCCCTTCTGTTCTCTTACAACACTTGAGCATCTTTTCTTACTTGCTTCAACAACCCGAATACAGTGTGATTCATCATTTTGGTATCATAAGTATTAACTGTTTGCTGCAGTGACGGGTATCTTATGTCTAGAATCCTCTTTAGAAACCTTGGAAACTTTAATCAGTACTTCTTGTTTATTGTCTTCACATTTTCCAGCATATCCTCAAAAATGCACTAGGAGTAATTAAATCTCCAGTTTTCCACCAGTGCAACGACACCTGAAGTCTGCTTTATAGTAAGGGAATCTATCACGCTCTTGTTTCAACTGATGCAGACGAGCTATGTCACAACCCCCGACCCTACCCTGGGTGGAAGCCGTGAGCAGATACAATGGGTACCGGTGTTTATTAAAATTATCGCAACGGAATTTCTTTAGGACCGGGTATCAGGAAAAATATCAGAGTTTTTAAAACACCGCAGTTTTCATTTCATAAACTGTGGGATGAAACCCATATTTACAAAAAGGATTTTCACAGGGATAAATCCTTGATTACAAAACACGTTTTATTCAGGTTACATAGCCACTTATTTAAGCTTGGAGTGCATCATTGCGCTTTTACTTCTCTTCACAATAAATCACCTGAAACGCGTTTTAAAAACATTTGATCAGCGAAAAATACTGGTGAGTTCATTGAATTTGTACAAAAAGACACAATGTTATAATTACACCATTAAGGGTTTTTACATTTTTTTATACCTTTCAATTACTCAAATCAGTATTTTGTCACTCGACCGATTACTATTAATTTTAGCAACGCTTATCTGTGACTGTGGTCATATCACTATTGGCCCCATTGTCCAATAGCAAAGATTATCAAGTAATGTATACAAAACCCCATCCATCGTCTTTGCCTCGTGTTCAACTCTTTTTGCCCAAAAATATATCTTAAACTTTTATGATCTATAAAGATGGTAAACTTACTACTATACAGATAATGTCTCCAAATTTTTAGGGCAAAAATAATCACTCCAAGTTCTAAATCATGAGTTGTATAGTTTTCTGCGTGCTTTTTCAGTTGCCTAGACGCGTAAGCAATCACCTTCTCACGTTGTATCAAAACACATCCTAATCCTAATTTAGAAGCATCACAAAAGACTACAAAATCCTCAGTTCCTTCTGGTAATGCAAGTATGGATGCATTCGTTAACCTTTGCTTTAAGTTTGTAAAAGCTTCGTCTCGCTTGGGTCCCCATTCAAACTTAACCAACTTACATGTTGACTTGGTTAATGCAACGGCTATCCGTGAAAATCTTGAATAAAGCGTAGATAGTATCCTGCCAGTCCTAGGAAACTTCTGACTTCTGTAGGTGACTTAGGGACTTTCCATTTGGTAATTGCCTTGATCTTTGTAGGATCCACATAAATTCTTTCATGATTAATCAAATGTCCTAAAAATTTCACTTCTTGAAACAAGAATTCACACTTAGAGAATTTAGCATAAAGCTTCTCTTTTCTCAACAGTGTTAAAAGTACATGTAGATGCTTGGCATGCTCTTCTTTGCTCTTGGAATAAATAAGTATATTGTCTATGAAGACAATTACAAATTTATCCAGGTACGGTTTACATATCCTATTCATCATGTCCATAAATGTTGCTGGAGCATCTGTTAGGCCAAATGGCATGACTATAAACTCGTAATGACCATACCTTGTTCTGAAAGCAGTTTTAGGAATGTCCTCTTCCTATACCTTTAGTTGATGGTATCCTGAGTGTAAATCGATCTTGGAAAAATATCGAGCTCCTTGGAGTTGATCGAATAGATCATCAATTCTCGGTAATGGGTACTGATTCTTGATTGTGACCTTATTCAATTCCCTATAATCGATACACATACGCATCGAACCATCTTTCTTCTTGACAAACAACACAGGTGCTCCCCAAGGGGATGAGCTTGGTTGTATGAAACCTTTCTGTAGCAATTCATCTAATTGCTTCTTTAATTCCAGCATCTCCGTCGGTGCTAAACGATAAGGGGCTTTAGCAATCAGTGTAGTTCCAGGTATTAGATGAATTCTGAACTCTACTTCTCGGTCAGGCGGTAGTCTAGGTAGAACTTCTAGGAAAACGTCTGGTATTCTGATATTACCAGAATTTCCTTCAGTTCCTTGTCTTTAGTGTTAATGATCACAGAGACCATATACACTATGCCTTGCTTTCGTGCATAACTTGCAGCTTTCATCACCGAGATGAATTTCGTTGACTTGGTAGGCTTATCTCCTCAGATCATGATCATTTCTCTTGTTGGCGTACGAATCTCAATAGAATTTTGATCACATAGGATTCGAGCATGATTAGCCACTAACCAATCCATTCCTAATACTACATCGAATCCAACTAGATTTATTGGTAGCAGGTTTGCCATGAACTTATGTCCTAATAATTCTATCTTCCTTCCATGAAGTACTTCGCGATTGTTGGTGGAGTTTCCTTCTGCCTTTTCTACCGTACAAGCTTGACTAAGCTCAGTTAACGGTTGATTAAGTGCTTGACAAAATGCAGTATTTATAAAACTTTGATTTGCACCAGAGTCAAATAATACTTTAGCATATACGTCATGGACAAGAAACGTACCAGCAATCACGTTTGGATTCATTGATGCCTCTTGCGCAGTAAGTACGAATGCTCGTGCGTTCTTCTTAGCTCCATCGGTTGCTTTTGCCTTGTTGTCGGGTGCTTTCGTCAAATTCGGGCAATCTGGATGGATATGGCATGTCTCTCCGCAATTGAAACAAACTCTAGTTTTAGTCTTACATTCTTTCTCTGTATGCCCGGTCATCTTGCAGAAGTTACAGTAAGGAGTTCTCCTATAATTGCATTTTCATAAACGCATCCTTCTACAGTTTCTATAGAAAGGTGGTGCAGAAGACTGCCAAACTCCTCTCCTTCTATAGGTATTACCCGAGCAAAATTCTTGGGTAATCTTTTGAGCTATCTCTTTCTTCTAGTTTTCTTCTCTTATGTGGATCAATTGTAGGTGCATATGTCTGTCGACTTCGTCTTGTATCGAGTCTTGTACTAGTTTTGAAAGATCAGGGCACGAAAAAAGAGAATGTGTGATGGAAGTTGATTTCGCACGAAATGACAAAGAGCCATTTCGTACGAAATAGCCTGTGAATATTTCGCACGAAATGGACCCTTGGTTATTTCGTACGAAACACTCTGCCTATATATAGCTGATGTGCCATTTCATTTGTAACGATTCTGATTTCCAGTACCGAACTGCTGCCGACGTGTCTACTGCATGTAATCTTTGTCAAATCAATATACTAGACATTAAAAGTGATTCTGTGTGTAAATCAAGCTGCTTCCAAGTCAATACGTCTGTTTCCGCCTTTCGTATTGATAAGAACGCTTCTGAACGACTCGTATTGGTCGTGAAAACGATCCTACAAGTGGTATCAGAGCTCAGGAGGAAGAGTTCTTGCCAAATCAAGTTGATTTCACCAAAATTTCTGTCTTCTACACCTTCTTTTCAAAATTAAACAGAATTTCACAGTTAAAATGGTTTGAATTTCACATATTAAGTACAAAACATAGTTTTAACAAAGCCTTGACAGAATCAGACTTAAAATCAGACAAAAACTTGGTCAATTTTGGAAAATTTGATCGAAAAGATGACATCAGCAGCATTTCGCACGAAATAACCTCAGGTCTTCATTTCGCACAAAACCATAAGCCTATTTCGCACGGAATCAACATTTTCATCTTCATTTCGCATGAAGTCATCAGCTTATTTCACACGAAATCAACCTTGGAACCTTCATTTCGCACGAAATCACACTATTTCGTTTGAAAAACACTTCATTTCGCACGAAAAGGGTAATTTCGTGTCAAAGCTATTTCGCTTGAAGTCTATTTCGTACCAAAGGTCTCATTCCGCATCAAAAGTGATTTCGCTTGAATGGTTCATTCCGCATCAAAACCTCATTTCGTGTGAAGTCTTATTTCGTTTGAAACCTGAGATTTTGTGAAAAAGTTTACCGAAACATGGAAGAAGAATTTTACAATGCGTTTGCTACACCAGTTGCTCCTATTACAGCTGCTGAAACTGTTTACAGTGAGAACGAGACGGGAACTTATCAAAAACCACCGAAGCTTATGTACATTTAAGATTTTAGAGGATGGCAAAATCGGTTTGAAAACTGGGTGCAAGCTTATAAGTTTGATGCATGGTGTTCGTTAGAGGTAGATTACAAGAAACCAAAAAATGAACGTGGGCTTGAAAAAGCTTTTAGTGACTATTCAGAGGGTGAAAAATTGAAATATACAAGTGAAAAAATGATGATTAGTATTCTCCAACAAGCAGTTAAAGAAGATATCTTTGTTTTGCTTCAACATGCGGGTACTGCTAGATCAATTTGGACGACATTGATTAACAAGTTTAAAGGAAGTGCTGATATGATAAAGAACAAAAAAGCTTTTCTAAAGAAATCATTTGATATGTTTGTAGCTTTTGAAGGTGAAACAACAAAAATGACCATTGATAGATATTGTCATCTGGTTTTGGAAATGGGAAGATTGGACATAAAGAAAGACGACGATGAATGGGTTGATAAGCTAGCCGATGCGTTACCCCAGAATAAATGGGGAACATATTTGTTGATCTTAAAACATATGAGGAAATCAGAAATTATGAATTTGGCAAAGTTCATTCAGAAAATTGAAGAACGTGAATTGGGCATTCAGAAAACAGCTATCATGAGTAATCCAAATGCGCAACAAGATGTCAGTTTATACTACAGAGGAAATAAATTTGAAACTACTCCGAGTCCAAATATTAAGACTGCTTTCAGTGCTGATAGTTCTTCTGGAATGAATGGTAGTACTGTAACTCAGAGTGGTGGACATTCGTCTTCGTATTCAAGCTTTGATCCAAATTTCACAACACCAAGTTCTCAACAACATAATTCAAAGAATCTGCAATGCAATGTTACATTGAACATTCAAAATGGTCAAAATCTTTCTCCAGAAATAGCTAAGCAACAGATGGCATCACTTGTTGCTATGTTAGAGTCGTATGAAAGTTTAGTTGTTGGCAAAATTGGAAATCCAATGCTCACCAAAGAAGATTATGGCCAAATAGATGCTGAAGAACTTGAGTTAATGGATGTCAAGTGGTGTTTAGCCAGTGCTGTTAGAAGGGCAGAAAAATTTCAACAAATCACCGGTAGAGATGAGTTTAGTGAGATGGCCAAATCCCCGATAGGATTTGACAAATCAAAGGTTACTTGTTTTCGTTACAGAGAAAAGGGACATTTTAAACGAGAATGTAAAAATAAAGAAGCAACCGGAAGACAAGAAAAGAACGATTATTATCAGAAATCCATTTTTCATCAGATTGCTCAACAACCATCATCATCCCGTGCTATTGAAGATTGAAAGAAGAAAGCTTATCTCGTTAATCAAGATGATGAAAAAGTTGCAGAGGGTTTTAGCTGGGACAAATACATTCAAGCTGATTCAGGACTTGTTGCTCGAATCTTGGAAGAACAAGAAGTCAAATCTAAACCAAAAAGAATGAAGATTTTCAAATCATCAGAAAGTGATGATGACACTGATGATGAAGAAGAATATATCAATACAGCTCGAAAAAATTTGGACTCATTTAGTTTTAATTTGTTCTTTGCAGATAAAATCGAGATGTTAAAAGAGAAGAGAGCTGCTCGTCTGAAGAAAGAATTGGAAGAATTGAAAGCAAGGAGAATTGCTGAAGAAAAGGCGAAATTGGAAACTGAAAAAGCAGAAGTTGAAGAAAATTCGAAAGAAAAGATCGATGTTGAAGGATGGGAAAAAGAGTTAGAATTCAATGAAGAACCGGGTATGGTTGAAAAAGTAGTGGAGAAAATTGTTGAAATCGAAAAAATAGTTGAAAAAGTTGTTGAAGTTGAAAAACTCGTCGAAGTTGAAAAAATTGTCGAAGTTGAAAAGATAATTGAAGTAACAAAACCTTGTCTGAAATGTTTGGAGTCTTGTAAACATTGTGAAGAAAAGGACCAGAAGATTCATGAACTTGAAGAATTGAAAGAAAAACTGTTGTTTGATGTGAAGTACGTGAATGAATCATATGATGTGTTGAATAGAACAGTTGATGGTCTGAAAAAGACAAATTTAGAAGTTGATGCTGCTATGACAATGATGAGCTCAACATTAATGACAAAGCAAAAGGTCATTAATAAGTATATTGAAGACTGTGCAAAGCTGAAGCAGGATTTGGAACTTGAAAAGATAGAAAGTGAAAGAATCAAACGATTGCTGTTGAGTTATACAACTTGTGATTATTTGATTGACAGAGTTTATCCTACTGTTGCAGGTCTTGAAGCTTTTCAAGAACAAAAGAAAGAAGAAATGGATACTGGTAAGAAACAAAATGTCAAGTATAACAAGTGTCTGCCCCCGATCTATGAAAGTTATTCTCCCAGAAAGCCAAATGAGGAACGTTTAAATAAGGCTCTCAACATAAAGTTAAAGTATGAAACCATTGATGAGTTACCAGACAACATTGATGTCACATTCACAGCGTCTGACACTGATCATGAGTCTGAGTTATTAAAGAAAGTGGTCGATCAGGTGTTGGATATGGATGAAGAGTCAAAGTCGGAGTCTAAATCTGAAAGTTCGAGTTCGTCAGACAAGAGTCCGAGTTCACCAGTCAAACGGGTTTACAATAAAGAATTTCTTATGTCGAAAAATAATTTGAATGATGAACCAATCAAAGTGGCATATACTTTGAATGATTCGGACAAATTATATTCTGAAGAAGAATTTCCAATAAGAAGTGTCAAAACTGAAATGATCAAACGGGTTTTCAAATTAACAGAAATTAATATTTTTGAACTAAAAGATTTAAATCTTTCTGAAAAACCTAAGAAATACACTTCAAGAGTTCAACAAAGACTGAACAAGAAAATGGGTTACAGTTCTGGTTCTGGTTCTGGTTTTCAAAAGAAACCAAACCATAACAGTAATTTCAAAAAGAAGGGTTTAGGTTTCATTCCTCCAGAAAATCGTAAAAATGAGAAAATGTATAAATCAAAAACTGTGTTTGTTTCAGGTACCAGTTCAGAGGAAGAAAAGGAGAAAGTGTTCAGGAAACAGTCAAATCAAGAGTTTTTCGCAGAAAAGAAAAAGAATGTTGTTAGAAAATCGACACCAAGAGTTGACAGAAGAATTTGTTTCAAATGTCAAAAAGTTAGACACATTGCTTGGAATTGCCCAACAAACACAAAACAGGGAGTTTCTTCAAACTCAAGTTTGAAAAAGAAATGTGTTGATAAAACAGAACAACAGGAAGAAAAGTTTAAAGAGTTCAAAAATTCGACTTTAGAGACTGGTGATGTTTCAAAACGTTTTTACAAAAGAAAAGTCGATTTAAACAAACAGAAATGGGTTGTTAAAACAGAGAGTAGTTCTGACAATGAATCTGACTCGTCAAAGTCAGAGGAGTCATCTGTTGTGAAAAATGCTGAGAATTCCGTTCCAGAAATGAACGAGGAAAATTTTCCACCGTTGTCAAAAGAAAACTTGAAGTTGAAAGTTGGTAAGATTGAGATTTCAGATCAATTCTTTGCTGGTAAAGAAGAATTTGATGCTGAAAAGGCTTTCAATGGAAAAGTGAAACATATTTTTGGTAAGATGGTTGATGGGAAGGTGAAAGGTGTTAAAGATTTTTACAAATCAAAACGTTGGTGGGATAGAGATGAGTCAAAATCACCCAAGGCTGGTCAGGCTTGGGTGAATGCATTTTCTACTTAAAAACCTGACTTGCCGGAACTCCAAGGTTGGTAATTGGGGAGTAGGAATCGGCATCTTTCTTGAGAAATTCACATATGTGAAATTTCGACCTAAAAGTGGTTTGGGTAATGAGAACCTACAAGTGGTTAATCAAGGTCATTAAGTTGAACTTGATTTAACTTTCATTCAAAGAGATTCAGAAAACAATGTGATGTATTAATCCCTGATCTTACAAAGTGTTTTTAACAAAACTTATTTTCCGAAAAAACCATTTTATTAAAACAAACTTAAGTGTTTTGAAATCATAATGGGAAAATAGTTTGTTGTCAGGGGGAGTTCTGATTGTTTATGCCAAGTGGATGGCGAATTGAAGTGATTCGATATCAGTTGTCACTTTTCTTGTACAGTTTGTTTTCAAATTGTTGCACCGTGTGCGTGACCCTAAATAGTCAGTTAAGGCAGTTCATCATTGAATACTAAGGCGGAATCAAAGTAATCAACGTCACAACAACTTGTTTCCTCTTAATCTCTTTTCTATTGCTGAAATCAAAGCTTTTTACAATGTTTTCTGACAGAATTTCGACAGCACCTCGGCTCTGATTTCGCTCCAAAAGTTACAAATGAAATAAACACATCACCTATATATAGGACTCCTGATTCCGCTCCAAACTACATGATCGTTTCGAGCGGAACCCCTAAGAACACTCTCGAGCGGAATCACCATCTTATCATTTGGAGCTGAATCACCATCTTGTCATTTGGAGCTGAATCACCATCTTTGTCATTTGGAGCTGAATCACCTAGTTTCCTGATTTAGCTTGAAATGACACAAATGTCATTTCGAGCGGAATTACAACATAAATCCACTTTTTTCAATTCCAAACTCCAATCTAACCTATCTAGACCTGAGACTCGATTAAGACATAGTCAGCAGACATTCAGTGCACCAACAGACTCCCCCTTGGATGTTGACGAAGTCTTCGGCATTGAGTCTCCAGTCTTGGTCTCTTTCCAACTTTGTCTTCAAACTCCCCTTTGATTGTTGATCCAGAATTCTGACTCCCCCTTTCGTATACTCCCCCTTTCGATCAGCTAGGGCTTAAATTCTGGTTCAAACTTTGACTTTATCATTGCCATGGGGATTCCTGTTACCTGCATATACTCTACCCAAATATAAGATTTATGATAAGAACAGTATCAATCCATACTTACCATTCAATCACAATTGATAGACTAAGCAGTGTTTAGAAATCCACTTAAGTATTCAGGTCCAAGTTAATGACCCTGATTACTCAATTTATCTACCAAGTCCAACTTAATGACCTTGGTTGATCAGAGATAATTCACACTGACATTTTGTTCAACATATTCTGAAAATTTAAAAGTTTCAAATTAATGAACTTGCTTAAACTTTTCAACTTTCACAAACTTATCATGTTAAGCTCACGACTCATCTTCCAGTCCAGAAAACTCCTGCATCTGCTTCAATTCGAATCTGAAGATCAACTCTCCACTTTGGTTTGTCAAAAATAAAGCAGAAATGTAAAATCTTTTTGAATTTTTAATAAAGTTTCTAAACTATAAATGAAATACAGAACTAAACTGCAATAAAAGTACACTATTTACAAACATATTTTTGGTTAAGCGTGTTAGGGAATCATATCAGCTATTCGACAAGTCACAAGTACCGTTAAGCTTCAATTACATACTCAGAATTAAACAATTCGCTTAGATTGTCGATATACTGATCCACTTTAAATTCTCACACAAATTTCAATCTGTCCAGGATACGAATTAGATGAATTAGAGACTTAAACTTATACATGTGTCCCATCTCTTGAATATACTCCCGTATCCAGATCCCAATATTTAGTCTTACATGTGAGTATACCACAAATGATATCTGTAAGGGGTTAATAAATTATGAAGAATCATGAGAGCTCAGGTCAGAACTACCGTTCAGCAGAGAGATCATGACTCAACTTGGGTGTGTCCCCTTTAGAGGATCTTTTTTACAACAGCATTGCTAAGCAATTTTATTATCTTATCATTTATGCTGAGGGTGATGCTATGTTTCAACCATTCAGCAGAAGTCCCGGAATAATACCCCAGATATCACTGAGTATAAAGACCTAGTATATCAGAAAAGGAATCTTTCAAACAAGATTTCAGGGGTTACCTATATATCCAAGTAGTGTTCCCCACGAAATAAGTAAGTAAGATTTAGGTTTATATCTCGAACAAACCTACTAAATGTGTTAAAACCTATCGACATATCATCAGCGAGATTCTTTAACACATTTAAACATTACATATCTTTAGCATACCGTAACTGTCAAGCCGATGTACTATCATTTTCCCTTTTTACACAAGCTCTTTTCTGGTTTTCTATTGTTTTTGGATTTTGAAAAAAATATCTCATGTTTTTGTATTTTTGTCATTTTTTATTGTTTTTGTATTTTCTGAAATATTACCCAATACCTCCCCCTAAATACCAAAACAGGTAAAAAATCGACAAACCATTGCAGATTGCTTCTCAACATCATCTACAATGTCTCCTTCATCAACGCCAAGAATCTCCTCCAACACCGATAAAAGCTTCATACCATTCAGTTTTAGCAAATATTGAAAACGTGTTTTATCAAATGCTTTGGTATGTAAATCAGCTTTTTGTTCGTCAGTGTGGATTTTCGCAATTCGTATCAACTTCTTCTCGAAACAATCACGAATGAAGTGATGACGAATCTCAATGTGTTTCGTTTTAGTGTGATGTACTGGATTTTTAGTAATGTTAATCGCTGCCTCATTATCAACAAAGATAGGGGTGTTTAGAAATTGCAAACCGTAGTCGCGCATCTGTTGCTGGATCCACAAGGTCTGTGAGCAGCAACTGCTAGCAGATACATACTCCGCTTCACATGTGGATAAAGCCACAGAGGTTTGCTTTTTGCATTTCCAGGTAACCAATCTTGGTCCAAAAAACTGACACCCTGCTGTTGTTGATTTAGCATTACCTTTGCAGCATCCGAAATCGGAATCGGAATACCCTTCAAGCGTGAAATCGCCTTCTCTTGGATACCACAACCCCAACGATGAAGTTCCTTTCAGGTAGCGTAATATCCTTTTTACAATCATCATATGCGAAGCTCTCGGGTTAGATTGAAATCTTGCTGCGAGGCAGGTTGGGTACATAATATCGGGTCTTGAAGCTGTCAAATACATCAGCGATCCGATCATGGAACGATACATCGTTTCATCTACCTTCTCTCTGATGAGATCAGGGTTTATCCCATGATTTATTGCTAATGGGGTGGAAGCTGGAGTAGAACCTGACATCCCGAATTTCTCCAAGATATCATGAACGTACTTCGTTTGATGTATGAAAATTCCTTTGGATAGTTGATCAACCTGCAATCCCAAAAAGAATTTCATCTCACCCATCGATGACATTTCGAATTTCTGCTTCATAACTCGTTCAAAATCTTTTCACAAATCCTCATTTGTTGACCCAAATTTGATGTCGTCCACATAAATTTGAACTATCAGAAGATGTCTGTCGACCTCTTTGGTGAAGAGAGTGGCATCCACTTTTCCACGAATAAAGTTGTTGGCTAGCAGGTGTTGAGACAATGTCTCGTACCAAGCTCTCGGGGCCTGGTGTAAACCATACAGCGCTTTGTCTAGCAAGTAGACCTTGTCTTTGTGGAGTGGATCGGTGAAGCCCGGTGGCTGTCCGACATATACCTCCTCTTTTACCTTACCATAGAGAAACGCCAATTTAACATCTAACTGATATACTTTGAAATTTTTCCATGACGCAAATGCTAGGAAGATTCTGATCGCTTCTAGTCGAGCAACTGGAGCATATACTTCAGTGAAATCTATACCTTCTTGCTGACTGAAACCCTGGACTACGAGTCGAGCTTTGTTACGAACCACAACTCCTCTATCATCTCTCTTACACTTGAACACCCACTTGGTGTTTATCTTCCTCTGACCATCAGGCAAATCTACTAACTTCCACACTCCTAACTTCTCAAACTGACTCAACTCTTCTTGCATAACATTGACCCAAGAATCTTCAGTAAGCGCCTCTTTGTATGTTCGTGGTTCGATCTGCGAAATAAAACAACTTAGTGAAAACTCAGTTTGTAAAGGTGCTACTGTAGAATAAAAACAAGTAAGCCCTTGGTCAATTTGTCGTCGTGTGCGAATGCATGTTTGCAATTCTCCAATGATCAATTCCTCTGGATGGTATGAAAGAGTTCGTGGCATCACTTCGCCTGAAACATCTACATCGCCTTCCAGATTAGTAACATTCTGATTTGCACCTTGTTCACTGACTGGGTTTGTTTGACTTGAAATCTGAATTTGCTCCCCCTCAGAATCTGAATCACCATGATCAAATACTGGCATGTTCTCAGATTCTTGATTATCATTCTGTGCCGACTGATTATCTTGAGCAACTTCATTTTGTTGGACATCATCATGTTCACTAGCATTGCTTGGACCTGCTTCATCATCATTCAAAGCTTGTCGTGGTCGTCTTGAATATTCAGCTGGGAACCTTTCCTGCAATTCTTCATACTCTCTCAGAATATCCAACTCATCAAAGAATTCTTCTTCTTGTTCTTCCATCATGTCAAACGAATCCCACAACTTGTCGTAATGATAATGCCATGAATCTCCAGGATTCTGCGGCGGCATTGTATAACCTTGACATTCAACATTTGGAGCTTCAATAATCCACTTCAGACTTGGAACGAAGACACGTCGTAATGGACTTGCATAACCTATGAATATCCCTTCAATACTCTTCGGACCAAACTTTCCAAAAGGCTCTAGAACAGTACAGGGTGACCCAAACGGTTCAAGATACTTCAGATTCGGTTTGCGGTTATTGATCAACTCAAAGCATGTTTTGTTGAATTTCTTGACAGTGAGAACTCTGTTGAGTGTATAGCATGCGGCGGGAACTGCTTCTGCCCAAAAATTTATCGGTAACTTTGAATCAGCAAGCATTGTTCTGGCCGTTTCGATTAGCGTCCTGTTTTTATGGTTCTGCAACTCCATTTTGCTGCGGAGTGTACGGAGCACTAAACTCATGCAATATATCTCTTTCATCACAATATTCTTCCATCTTGTTGTTCTTGAACTCAGTACCATTATCACTTCTGATTCTTCTGATACGCCTTTGGTACAAATTTTCAATTTTCCTGAACAACGCCATCAAACTATCAAATGTTTCATCTTTCGACTTCGAGAATGATACCCACGAAAATCTGGAATAATCATCAGTAACCACAAGACAGTAGAGATCCCCTGTAATACTTTTGACGTTTATTGGACCAAACAAATCCATATGTAGTCTCTCTAACGGTCTGGAAACTGAATTGACTTGCTTTTTAGGGTGTGACTTTTTCTTCTGCTTGCCTTTGATGCAACTAATGCACTCCCCTTCCAGATGAAAACCTTTAATATTAACACCCAGAACTAAATCATTATGCACCAGATGATTCATTTTTCTAAGATGTATATGACCCATGTTCCTGTGGCACAATTTCGATTCTTTCTCAGTTGCTCTAGACACAAAACAATGTGCTTGACCTGTTGTTGTAGTTGCTACACTCATGTCCAACACATATAAATCATTCACTCTAGGTGCCCTCATGATAATCCATTCTTCAGGAATAACAAATCCTGGCTTCAAGATCAAACATTCTTTGTCTGTGAAGTGAGTGGTATACATCCTGTCACAAATCTGCGAGATACTCAGCAGATTATTCTCCAGCTCAGCAATGTAGTTGACTCTCTCAAACGTAACAATCCCATTGGATAACGTTCCTTCACCAATAATTCTACCACCTTGATTTCCTGTTAATCCCACATAACCACCATTGAAATTCCTAACATCGTACAACAATGCAGTCTTCCCTGTCATATGTCGAGACGCTCCACTATCCATAATCCATCTTGAAATAGCTCTCGGAAGTTCCTGCACATATCACAAATTGATTTTAAAACATTTCAATAAAGATGCCGATTCATGCTTCACGATTACCAACTAGGAAGCTCCAGGAAATCCGAACTTTTCAGTGAGATTTTGATGCTACCCAAGCCTCTTTTGACTCAGGTAACTTGACTTTAATGTGAGTTTTAACAGTGTAAAGTGGCGGAAAATTTTTATCATTCATTTTCAAGTTTCCTTCTGATCCAACCTCAACCTTTTTGTATAAGAAAAACTCATCTATCTTAAGTTGACCGGTTGGTTGATTTTTCTTTTGAACATTCTTCTTCTCTGGTGGAGTAGAAGATTGTTTCTCCAACTTTTCATAATAATTCAAAGGAACATTCATCTTTACCGGTGTGGTAGAAGACGATTGTTTTTCCGACTCTGAAACCTTTGGTTTAAATGAACTTGGTTTCTTTTCAACCACTTTTGGCTTCCATGTTTGTTGAGATGAAGCAACCCGTTTGTAGAATTTGTCATTTTTATTTACCACATTCTTAACAGGTTCAATTTTGACTTTTGTTTTCTCATTTTTCAAAATTTTCTCAACAACCATTGGAGCTTTTCCTTTTGCATCAACCTTCTTCTTATGACTCTCAACAACTTCAGTCTTAGGCTTGAAGTTGATGCAATTTCTTGCAATGTGACCAACTTTGTTGCATCTAAAACACGTACGAGTATCAACTACCCGACTTGTGCCTTCAGACTGAGGTTATGAGGCCCTCTTCTCAAAGAATTCTTCATTTGATTTTGAAAAAAAATCATTTTCCTCATCAGAAAGTGAACTTGAACCGTTCACAAACACTTTCTTTTCAGCAAACCTTTTGTTTTGAACATTCTTTTTCTGATAATTCTTACCACCCTGATAACCACCCGACCAATTGTTTCTATTGTTATTATAAAAACGCGGTGGAACTACAGGTTTCTTATAGTAAGCTTTATCTTTCTCAAAATTCATTTGCCTCTTTATCTGATTCAACCCATCTACTTCAGACAAATCAATTTCAACCAGTTTGAAAACATTTTTCAACTTGTTCATATTAACATTCTCCAGAGGAAACTCCGAATCCGAATACAACTTATCAAATCCAGCCATCTTGTACATCACAAGACCCGGTTCATCACCTAAGTTGTTTTTGGATTTTGGTTTCTGAATGTAATTGTCCAGAAAACATTCTTTATCCTCAGCAGAATCACTATCCAAAACACTTTTAGCCATGCCTTTAACAATCTCAGTTTGAACACTATCATCAGATGATGATGAAGAAAATGTAACATCAATTGAATCAGGAAGTTTCACTTCATTTTCATCTTCAAGATTAACCAACCCTGATTGCTTTTTCGAATAATTGTCTAGAACTGGTGGTGGAACTTGATGAAAACCCACCCCGGTTCCATCACAGTATACATCTTCACCTGCTTTGTTTTTCCCGATGGGTTTGGGAACAATGTGTTGCAAAACAAAGCTTGCAGAGCTGTAACTGTTCAATTTCAAATTGATACGCTCATTCTCAATCTTAACTTCTTCAAATTGAAGTTTCAATTTAGCAATCTCATCCAATTGTTTGTTGATTAATTCTTCTTTAATTCTCAAAACACATTGCAATTGGCAATTTTCTTTGTATGTTTTACCGTTTCTATCATCATTATCTTTAACCGTGCTTTTAAGCTTCTCAAATTTTTCAGTAATTTGATGATTTTCAAGAACTAACCTCTCATTTTCTTTCCTAACCTTTTCTTGATCAATTTTATCATTTTCAATTTTTTTAGTTAATTCTTTTAATCGTTCAGTTGAAGCTTTCACCATTTTATCACGATCAAGGATTTGATCCTCAACACTTCTGACTCTAGCAGTCAGATCATCAATCTTCTTACCTTTGAGATAAGTGTTTGTACTACAAACCTTGCATTCTTTGATGCAATTTTTGCAGTCAACATCACCACTGACTTTCTTACTGACTCAGTTGTTGACGCGTTTGAACTGACTTGGCTTTTAGACTCAGAGACGGATTTAGAGTCTACCTCAAGTGCGTTAGCAGCCAGCACCTTGTCAGCCATCTTTCCCATGTTTTCAGCATTCAACTCTTGAGTCGTGTCAATGATTCCAGTATCAATCTTCTTTGATTTCTCTTCCTCTTCTTTTTCTTTCTCTTCTTTCTCTTTCTCTTCTCCGCTTCCCCACCATTTCCTTTGCCAATAATCATCTTCTTCTTTAAACTCTTTGATTATGGTTTCCAAATCAAGAGTGTTATGATCAATAGCAATGTTTCCCTGAGGGTCAAGATAACATTCCCTGTCTGGATCCCATCTATTTGCTCTTTTTGCCTCAGAAAAGATACCAAATATTCTGATCAATCTGTTCGTGGCTAACAACTTTCTGTGATTATATTTATGTTCTTCATTTCTGTTGTCTTTCCAAGGTACAGGTTCAGATTTTGCCATGAAAGCATATCCAACTGCATCCTCCTCAGGTAACAATTCACTCCAGTCGAAACCTTCATCGTCATGAATCACCGCAAGAGCTCTAGATTTCTCTTTGTTATCTTCAAGCTGCTTCATCCTTGGCGGTTCTAATTTATTCTGATGATAAATCGCTTTCTTGTAGTAGTCTTTTCTGAATGGGTTTTGAGACTCATCAGCATACGCGTTTCGACATTCACGCTTAAAGTGACCTTTCTGTTTACACTTGAAGCATGTCACTTTAGACTTGTCAAAGCCCAACTTGGTAGAAGGTCCACCAATAGACTTCCTCCCAGTTATCTCCATGAAACGCTGTGCCCGACGAACTGCACTGGCCATACACCATCTTATGTCAATCAGTTCCATCTCCTCAGGATCTATCTGATCGTAATCTTCTTTTGTCAGGTTGGTGTTGCCAATCTTCCCTGCTACAAGACTTTCATATGATTCCAGCACTGACGCTAGGAAAACCATCTGTTGTTTAGCAGACTCCTCGCTGAAATTCTGAGCGTTCTTTAAGTCTACAGCGATGTTGCCTTGAAATAAATTCTTTGCATCAGAATGGTTTGCAGATAACGAAGATCCACTGTGAAATCCACTGCTTTGACTTTCTTTGTTTGAAGTGTTGGAACTCTTAGCAGAAAACGCTGTCTTGGGAGATGTATTCTTTGGCATCATGCTTTTTGGATAATACAAATCCAAGTTCTGCTGGTATGACGAATGATTAACTTTGTGTGTCTTCTTTAACTCCAACTCGTGACTTTCTAATCTCACAATCAGCAAATCCACTGTGAGCTGATCAGACTTGATCGTATTCTTCAACATCAAAGCATAGTATTGCCAATCCATCTCATCTGGCAACGAGTCAAACAACTTGTCGACTAGCTCTTCTTGAGAATAGAAAATTTCATGTCTTGCCAGTTCCAGCTTCAGGTGCCCAAACCTCTCAATCATTTTACAAACTGATTCATTCTTTAAACACCCAAACAAATCAAATTCTTTTCTAAGCAACTTCTTTTTGTTTTTCACTATTTCAGCGCTTCCCAAACATTTATTTTTCAAGTTTTCCCAGAGATCTTTAGCACTCGTGTATTCAATTAAAGATATGATATCTTCTCGAACAGATTGAAACAGCAACGCAATACATTTTTGCTCAGCAACAAACGATTCTATTTCGTCAGGTGATGTTAAGCTTTCACCAGTTTTGCCTCCATCATTGTATCCATTCTTTAGACTCTTCCAACTAGGATAAGCAAACGCCCTCAACCAATCGTTAAACTTCTTGGCCCACCGACTATATTCTTCGATCGCCATCAACTTCGGGGGTTTGTTATATGTTCCAAATGCGCTTTCAACTTCCAAAGCATCCGATAACTTTTTCTTTGTATTTGGTGTGTTCTCATTGGTGTTGCTAGGTGAAGTATCATCTCCAGAATTTCCGGCAAAAGCATACATGTTGCTAAACGGGTTCATGAATATATCATCCATCTTGCACGTACCTGAAAAATCAGCAAACACTTAGAAAATTTTCCGAAATTTTGAGAAACAGCTAATTTCAAACGAAATCAGCTTTCGATCGAAATCAGAAAATATCTTTCGAGCTGAATCAGAATTTTATCTTTTCGAGCTGAATCAGAATTTTATCTTTTCGAGCTGAATCAGAATTTTGAATTTTCGAGCGGAATCAAGATTAAATTTCAAGCGTAGTCAGCTTTTTAAGGTGAAATCTGCGAAGAACTTTTCAAGCGGAATCAGGTTCGTAGGTCATTTTTACCAGTTTTAAGTCGAGTTTTAATCTGATTCTTTGTAGGGTTTGTTAATACTATGTTTTATACAACATGTGTAAAAATCAGGCCATTTCAACCGCTAGAACTAGTTCAAATCAGAAAAGTATGAGTAGAAGAGAGTAGAAATGAGAAAATCCGGTAGAATCAAGCTGTAATGGTATGAACTCCTTGTCCCGAGCTCTGATACCACTTGTTGGACCGTGTGCGTGACCCTAAATAGTCAGTTAAGGCAGTTCATCATTGAATACTAAGGACGAATCAAAGTAATCAACGTCACAACAACTTGTTTCCTCTTAATCTCTTTTCTATTGCTGAAATCAAAGCTTTTTACAATGTTTTCTGACAGAATTTCGACAGCACCTCGGCTCTGATTTCGCTCCAAAAGTTACAAATGAAATAAACACATCACCTATATATAGGACTCCTGATTCCGCTCCAAACTACATGATCGTTTCGAGCGGACCTCCTAAGAACACTCTCGAGCGGAATCACCATCTTATCATTTGGAGCTGAATCACCATCTTGTCATTTGGAGCTGAATCACCATCTTTGTCATTTGGAGCTGAATCACCTAGTTTCCTGATTTAGCTTGAAATGACACAAATGTCATTTCGAGCGGAATTACAACATAAATCCACTTTTTTCAATTCCAAACTCCAATCTAACCTATCTAGACCTAAGACTCGATTAAGACATAGTCAGCAGACATTCAGTGCACCAACACAAATTTTCCCGTAAAATCAAAAATTGAAACATATTTTGGATTTTAGGGGGAGTAAAATTTTTTTAGAAATTTCGAAAATTTGAAAAAGTAAAAAACATCGTAAAATGAAAAATGAGTTTTGTTGACAAAAAGAGGAAATGATAGTACATCAGTTAGACAGTTACAGTATGCTAAAGAAATGTAATGATTAAATAGCATTAAACAGTCTCACTGATGATATGCCAATAGGTTTTTACACATTTAGTAAACTTTTTCGGGATATAAACTTAAATTCAAACTTGCTTGTTTCGTGAGGAACACTACTTGGATATATAGGTAACCCCTGAAATCTCGTTTGAAAGACCCCACTTTATGAAATACTAGGTCTTTATACTCAGTGATATCTGGGGTATTATCCCGGGACTTCTGATAATGCGGAAGCAATGGCCTAGTCCTCGTATAATACTTTACTGCTGCTTGAAATAAAAGCCCGCCCTCAGCACAAAAATTGATGAAAAATCCAAAAGATAAAGTCAAGTGCTGTTGTAAAAAAGATCCTCTAAAGGGGACACACCAAAAGTCGAACCTTCAACTCAGCAAAAAATATGAGCTCTCAAGGTTTCGCAATTAACCCCTTACAGATATCATCTGTGGTATACTCACCTGTAAGACTGAATATTGGGATCTGGATACGGGAGTATATTCAAGAGGTGGGACACATGAATGAGTTTAAGTTCTTAATACACCTAATTCGTATCCTTAATTAGTTGAAATTTGTGTGAGAATTTAAGTGGATCAGTATATCGACAATCTAAGTGAACTGTTTAATTCTTAATGTGTAACTAAGCTCAACGGTACTTGTGACTTGTCAAAAACTAATATGATCCTCTTACACAAACTCGCAAAAATATTGTCTGTAAATATTTCTTTATTGCATTTCAATACTTTTCCTACAAGTGATTTTAGCATAATAGTTTGAAAATACAAAAAGATTTTCGACAACTGATGATGAAGAGCTAATTTTCAAAATTCCAAGTGCTAAGCATGATGAACAAATGGTTTGGGAGAAATTGTTTAGAAAATAAAAATGATATTCATACATGTGGTCATCAGAGATTAATAGTGTAAAATCATTTTTGAAGTGTTATCTATCTAAGTGATGTTTTCTAAAACTGTTAAACTTTATAATTTGTGAATCTTATGTTTTGGGTAGAGAATGTGCAGGTTATCCAGGCTTCGATTCCTGAGCAGAAGTTGAGCCAGATTTCGATTCTAAAATCCTATGAAAGCCATACTACGATCCCAGCACAACTTAAGTGGGAGTCTGCTGGCAAAGGGGAGTCTGAAAGAGAATGAGGAGATAGAAGAAGAGAAGAGAATGAAGGAAGATTATACTGTCAGATACTTCGGAGAAAGTGAAAAGACTGATAAAGACTGAAGACTGTGAAGACTCGACACCGAAGACTTCGTCAACATCCAATGGGGAGTCTGTAGGTGCATATGTCTGTCGACTTCGTCTTGTATCGAGTCTTGTACTAGTTTTGAAAGATCAGGGCACGAAAAACGAGAATGTGTGATGGAAGTTGATTTCGCACGAAATGACAAAGAGCCATTTCGTACGAAATAGCCTGTGGCTATTTCGCACGAAATGGACCCTTGGTCATTTCGTATGAAACACTCTGCCTATATATAGCTGATGTGCCATTTCATTTGTAACGATTCTGATTTCCGGTACCGAACTGCTGCCGACGTGTCTACTGCCTGTAATCTTTGTCAAATCAATATACTAGACATTAAAAGTGATTATGTGTGTAAATCAAGCCGATTCCAAGTCAATACGTCTGTTTCCGCCTTTCGTATTGATAAGAACGCTTCTGAACGACTCGTATTGGTCGTGAAAACGATCCTACAACAATCCGTCTGTCAAGGTGTTGGCCAGCTCGATTGTTTCCTCAATAGTCTGAGGTCTAGTTGCTTTGAATATATCACGGATTTCATTGATTAATCCCCAAATATAACGAGAAATTAGTACAGGTTCTGGCGAAGCCAGAGTTGGTACCATTCTTGCATATTCGAAGAATTTTGTCGTATACTCACGACAATTTTCATCAGCCATTTTATGATGTAGGAACTTATTAGCCATTTGTTCCTTTTCATGAGGCCAGAATTTCCTTTCTATCATTTCCTTAAATTCCCTCTAGTTCATGGCATAGGCCATGTCACTTCCTTTTGCCTGAAGAATCATGGTCCACCATTCTAATGCCTCATCTCTAAAGAGATTAGAAGCATACATTACCTTATCTTCTTCAGCATGTTTACTGATCTTAAGAACAACTTCAGTCTTTTCCAACCATCGTAGAGCAGCCATGGCTCCTTGACTGCCTACGAATTCAGTTGGCTTACAAGCTGGAAAATCTTTGTAAGTACATCCGGAAGTCATCGCCTTCATTTTCTTAAGAAGTGGAGCTTTGATAATAATATCATTGTATCCATTGACACTGTGGCTAAAATCGTTGCTATGATTATGTTTGCTACTTTATTTTCTATAGGCACAGGGTTTTTAACAGCTTCGATAATTAAAGGTATTGTGTTTGTTATTCCCTAAGCTACTATATTCTCAATGGCACTTTTATCCAAAGAGTTTTCATGATTGTTCTGGACAGATTGATTAACTTCATTTAACATCTGAATTGCAAACATAGTTCAAATATTAATATCACAGAATAAATAATAAAATAATCAAAATATCAAGAACATAATTTGTCAGAGCATATTGTCAAAATCGTCGATCATTGCGACTTTTACTCTTTTTATATATTATGCTTCCTATATTTTACATACACTACCACATATTCATACATATATAGATATATAATTTAGTTTTATTTTAGTTTTAATTTTTTTCTTGAACACAAACACACAGAAAATACATTATACATACATACATATATATATATATATATATAGGGTTAGTTTTGGCTTCAAAAGTGGTGTTCACTCTAGTTGTATTTCCAGACGAGATTCTTGCCCATGGTTCGAATCCAGTTTCCTGTGTCCATCAGTTCTTCTCCATAGTGGTGAAGTTCTACCACATTCTCGGGGAACATTAGGGGATACGCTGGGGGTGCAGGTTGCTAGTTCGGGAAAAATGGAAATGGATTATTCATTAGGTTTTGAAATGCCCAGTCGGTGGTCCACCATTCTTCTACTGAGTTTGGAAGTGGTTGTTGTGGCATGATTGGTTCAAGGTTCAAAGGTTCTAGGTTCATTGGTATTGGTGAGTAGGGTGGCATATTAAGGTGGATTTCATCGGTTATTGGCCTAAATATTTCACAATTGGCCCGGCGTTGGTCTAGTTCTTCCCATGACAGTGGCCTGGTTGTTGGGTTTGAAATTTCTCCTTTGGTTGGTTGTCTGGCTAGCTCTCCAGTTGGTTTTGTTTTTGTTGTTGCTAGTTTCTTCCTCTTCCTTTTTACCTTCCAATCCAATCTCCTCTTTTTAGGGGTGCTTTTTCTAATGGTTGAGCTTGGAATATCATAGGTTCATCTTTGTCTACTTCATATCCGGTTTGTGTACCAGCTTGATCTTTAGTAGTATCCATATCTGAATTGTTAACAGATATGTTTCTGAATGCTTCGGACAACTCTCCATCGCTCATACGGTTAGCCAAAAATAATAAAAACAACGAACTCCGAAAATTGTATATATATAATATTTGGTTTGTATCCCAATAATAAAAAAAAATATTTCATTTATTTCTTGACTACTAATTTTAAGTATTTTTTACAATACTTAATAGCTTAAACCAGTGGCTTTGATACCACCTTCTGGACATCCTAGGTGCCCCGCGAGAGAATCCCCTGCATTTTTCGCGTTGGGTCTCATCGTGCGTGTTCGGGGTTTCGATTATGGTTCTTTCTAGGGTCTTTTGGGAGTTGTTACAAAATACACATGTGCCAAGAATCTCTAGTACGGATGAAGTAACTTCTTCGTTGTAGGAAGATAGGTACCCTCATAACTCATCCTTTCCAAAAACGGCATAATCATTTCTCTAGAATATTCCACAGGGTCATCAGGAGCATCTCCAAATAGCTGTATATCCCTGAAGGTTTGCTCAGTAATAAGAATCTCATTTTTCTAAATCTCTGCACGAATAACAATATCTATCTTCTTAGCATTAGCATTGTTTCAGAATTCCTTGATCCAATCTTCACGAATAATAGGGTTCTCTCGTAAGGCATGAGCTAGCCTGCACGTGTTGAGTCCCACAATCGTTGGCTTGAATTCTTCATAACCTTTAGGAGGATTTCCTAGGAAACAAGTAATGTTGTAATCTTTGACAAATTTTGGAATATGTGAAGTCTTATATGCAACTTTCGTTTCCATGTCTGCATCAAACGGTTCGAATTAGAAAGATGGAATTAGTAAACACATTCAGAAATTTCCAAAGTTTGACTGTAAACTTGGTCAAACTATTCACCCACTGTTTAGATAATTTTAGACAATAACTTTGAGTTAAAAAAGTATTATTGATCAAATCAGATTTTAAAAACAATCTCAAAGTTTTTATTAAAACTGTTTAGGCCCAAATGTTCAACAACAAGCCCTAACAATCATAGAGAGTACGGTCCACACATGAGTATGCGGACCAAACTCCTGAGTACGAGGACAAATATGTCATTTTCCTTTTAGAGCTGGGACAAAATTGTCAAAACATATCACCTCGTACACCCTCAAGTCCCACACTGATAATTTAAAACATGTACGAGGGTAAAAGTGTTAAAACCAGAGTGTACGGGGACCATTCTTATAACAACCCTCCTAAATATATCCTAGAACCCTTAATTTGACCTAAAACGTTCCTAAACGTACCCCGTACGTGAAAACCGGACCCGTTATAGCCCTATACTTACAAAAATCAAGAAAAAACGAAATCCAACAGTCGCTCGCGGGCCGCGACGAAGATCCTTTGATCTGTCGCGGGGCGCGACGGCCTGGTTCTTATCCGGACACGTGGCATGCCACGTGGCATCTGACTCAGCAAGGCTACGAGCTGACTCGGCAGGCCTATGGTCGCCTTTCCGGTCACTCACGGGCCGCATAGACCTTAGCCTAGTCTGTCGTGGGGCGCGACGGACTGGCCGAACAGCCTATAAAAGGGGGGCTCAGGCTCATTTGTTTTCCGTTCAGTTTTCTTTTCTCTCTCAAATCATCTGATAGTAGAAATTCAGCTCGGGCATAATACCCACTATTAAGCAAAGCTTTGCCTCATTGTAAGTACTATAACCCTGCTGTTACCCTACACGATTGATCTAAGATTCTGTAACGCATGTCAGGGCTCTGCCCGACTCTGTCATTGGAATTTTGTCTCGTGTGTACACCCGATTGATTTAGAATTTCCGTAATGCATGTCGGCTCCGCCCGACTCAGTCATTGGAAATTTTGTCTCGAGTTGTACGGTTAAATTGAATTGGGTTATTTTACTAACACGTGTGCATTATTTAATTTTTATAGATAGTAACAAGGAGATACACCGGAAAAGCCTTAGAAATACCTAAAATAGCAATGTGAGTTTATCCTCTTTTTGTAAACCTTTTTATAAACTGTTTTACAAAACCTCAGTTGTTTAAATTACATTAACTAGTGATTGAGTATTTGTAAATTCTACAATTATCGTTGGTATGTTGGGGTTTTGTATACAAAATTTGTTACTACACTGTGAGTAGTAACATGACCACAAGTCGGGTTGACAGTACCGTGGGTGGTAATTAAAGTAGAAGAATAAACAAATGTAATTGCTGGTTTGCCCTCAATGCTGTAAAAAGGATAAAACTTGTTTTGATTAAATTAGCATTCACTCACCAGTATTTCCCACTGACAAATGTTTTAAAACGCGTTTCAGGTAACAAAATGTGAAAGCCAAATAGAAGCCAGCTGGAGAGTACTAAAGGCTTGAAAAAGTGGCTATAAAAGTTACCTAAATAAAAGGAGATGTTTTGTTTCAATAAAATAGGATTTATTCCTATAAAAGGATTATAATGAAACTTGGGTTTTCCCATGTATTGGTATTTATAAAAATGTGGTATTTTACTCTGATAAAATATTTCCTAACTACTGTCCTGATGTAATTTCCGCTGCCAAACTGATAAACACCGATACCACCAAATCTGGCTCACGGCCGCCCTCTCCCGGGGATAGGGATCGGGGGTTGTGACAATTCTGTTAAAATACTGAGTGTGCGATGGGAAAATAAATCATTTGCTCCACTTTCACACCCACTTATGGCATATTTGTAATTAATGGGTGTACGCGGGACAAAAGAGTCCAATGTCATTTGGTATGAAGGGTAAAATCATAAATTTCGTGAGTGTGCGGCCCCCTTTTCATGCGTGTACCCACGCGCCGCCACACTAGTCACCTTCTCCGGCCAGTTTTCACACCAAACACAATTTCGGTCACATGCAACTTGAACTAAACACAATTTCAATCCAACTAAACATTCATCACAACATTATTACAGCATCAATTGCTTCCCAAACTCACAAATTTTCAAAACAAGTTATATCAGTTCAAAATCAAGAATTAAAATTGTGAAACAGACCTTTACTCTTTGATTTTGATCCCGTCATTTTTCGATTCACTTAGAATGTTATGATATCAGTTCTTGAAGATGATGATTTGAGAGAGTTTAGTGTGTGCGAGGGGGACTTGTGTGATGTGATTTTTGAAAACAACGAGTAAAGATTTTAATTGACCAGCCGTCAAATTTACTTCATTATTACCCTACACCCCTCTTTTTCTGATTTTGTGGGGCCCAACAAGTGTGTGGTGGACCCAATATCAAATCTTTATTTTCTGATTTTATGGGGCCCACTCGATTTTAAAACATGAAACTTATGCAAAAACCAATTTTTGAAGAAACGCTTGTTCCTTTTTCCATTCTTGAACAAGGTCAACAAAAATATTTTCAATACTGATAGACAGTACGAACAAAAGTGGATACTAATCTGTACACAAATGATAATACATCTGCCTACAGGATCATATCATAGTGTTTTGGGCTAGACTACACTTATCAACTCTGATCTACTCTGGTTGACCCGGGCAATTGCTAGTATAAATGTCTATTTAAACTTATTGCCTTAGGCCTTTCTTATATGACTGTTCATGACATGTTAATTATATTCTTGTATACTCAATATGGACACTCAAGCAGTTCACAGTCAAATCCTATAATTATACTCAGTACACTCTATCATACAAGTAGTTTCCCTACCACATAGTTTCGCAGGTTTGACCTTAGAATTTTAAAACCTTGACTGGGACTTGGTTGAGAAAAGAACATAATAGATATTATAGAGATGCACTGGTATAATATACATATCAAATGAAATCTCAGATGATATTGGTTTGGGGTTTCTTTTGGGCTCTTGAGGGCCTCTTTCTGGTGTAATTTGATCTACAACGCGACAACGTACAGCTAGGTCAGCATGTATCTGGATGCATGATGTGCTAAAAGTAGTTTGATAAAAACAACTAAAATTAACCTAAATCTAGACTCAAAGTAATACTCTAGACTCTCTAAACTCGACTAAACTACTAACCGGTAAGTGAACCGATCGACTCTAGTAAAGCTAAGTCCGGATGTCGAACCCACGAGACTCGATTAAATTACGCTAAGACTCTATCTAGACTAGGACTGACACAGACTTAACTATTTGTTTAATTGATTGGGGGGGGGGGGGGTTACTAAAAATCCTAAAATTGTAATTAAAATTAAACTAAATTAACTAGATTAACTAGACGCGAATTTAGACAAAAACTTAACTCAGTGGTGATGAAGACTACCTAGGCTAGAATCTTGCTCAACTAGGAAAGTATTTCTATTTGAAATTAACGTGGTATGGAACCGGGATCTTTTAATGCTAAACCCTAAGAAATCCCTACTAAGACCTCCCGACCCTTCTCAGGAAGAAACTTGTGAGACTCTACAGAGCTGTTACGACTACCGGTTGGTTAGATTTCCTCTCAGTCCTCTAACTTCTTAAAAAATGCCTTAATGTGACAATCTACCTCTCAGCGCAAAAGTCTAACGAAACTATGGATTTTAACTTGGTTTAATAGACATGAATATGATTAGGGAACTAAGACCGATTTCTCTCAAAACCTAATCCTAGCTATATACCAAACCGAGACCTATTAACAACCTTGAGCCTCTCAGCGACAAGATTAGTAGAATACCAAGTTTCAATAATCTTTTAATTACTGTTTCTAAGGTTATTGGCCAATTCACCCAAAAATTACCCAAACCCGTGAAGATTAGAATTAACATAAACCTATTCTATGAAAGACATTCATCAAGATTTATGTGAAACGAGTAAATAATCGAAAACCGAATCAAGATACGCATATACACCAAATCAAAGGTTCCAAAGTCGTTTACTTTTCAAGAAAATCCATAACCAACATTAATAAAAAATAAAAATCCAATCTTTATCAAACATTCATCTTAGCCTAGGTAGTTTAAAGTGTTTAGCCAATAATCATGGTGAAAAACATCATAGCAAACATAATCATAACAGAATTCATCAAGAACGAACTAAAAACAAACGAAACAAGAAAGAGACGAGAAGATTAAACCCGAATTCTTCACTCCCGAGTGCTCCCGAGCTCCTACCCGATGATTCCTAGGCTTCACAAGCTTCAAAAACCTTCAAGCAACCTCCGATCAGCCTCTAGAATCTCCAAAATTCGTGAATGTTGCGGCTGAGTTCGTATGATATGTTTTTATAGTTTTCAAAACCCTCTAGCCGTTGCAAATCAAGAAGTCGGCGTCAATTCTACGTTCTCACGGCCCACGAGAGTTGTAAGCATAAGCTTACACTGGCCGCGACTCACACTACTTCAAAAATTCTTTTAAACTCTCTCGCGGGGCGCGAGAGAGTTATCTATGTGACTTCGCGGCCCGCCAGGAAGCTCCAGTTTCCAAGCCTCCGTTTCTCGACCCGATACATAATCTTGTCAAATTTTAACTCGTTTTCTGCACTTTCAGTCACAAAGACCTGGAAAATGCAAATACATCAAAAGTATATACAATGTAGCCAAAACGACAGTAAAACTAACTAGAAACGAATAAACCGAACACGAAATAAAGTTGTATTTTACAATACATCAAATATCCCCACACTTATCCTTTTTTCGTCCTCGAAAAAGAATTATGCAAAACGGAATCATAGACGGAATAATCATTCGGGAACAAAAGCTTAAATTACTTATTAAAATCGAAACTTGTGTTAGCCGCGATTGGAAGTATACGTGTCCTTTTAAACCCAAACCCGGTTCCAAGCCCTTATCATGCAATTTAGGTTCAAGTGCGGTCAATCTACCTACGGTCTCACGCTAAGAATCGCAAGTCCACCTAATCCCTGTTCAAGCTTATAGGACAAAAGGATTAACCACTGGGCTATTTCCTAACAGTTTTATACCAAGATCAAGAGAATTTAAAATCAAATCTTTATTATATTATTATATATTTTTTTTCTTTTTGCTTTCGAGCTTTTTAGACTATGCATACCTTATCCCAGAGGCATTCCCAATCAGAGTCACCATCCCCGAGAGAGATTACAATAGGCATCGGTAATTTTTGCATTTTATTTAATAATCCCAGAGGCATTCTCAATCAGAGTCACCATCCCCAAGATAGATGACGTAGGCTTTGTCATTTTTCAGTCTAGCTCTTTTTTATTTTTTTTCTTTTTTTCCATGATATGATAAGAAATTCTAACGATCTTAGCTTATAACGGCATCCCTTATACTATTATTGGCGGTTTCAATTTCCCCACTTTCCTTAGATGAGAACCCATTAGTAGACCGACAATTAGGTATAATTAAGATCAAAGGAACCTAGAACCGAATCGAGCCTACCCGCACATCACAAACTAGACACAAGCTCAATTATATTAATCTAATATTATTATAATTTGAACCCGAACAAAAACCCGACTTTTCTATCATTTTTCGTTTTTATTTTTGCAAACTTCTTATTTCAAAAGACATTTTCAAATTTTTTATTTTTTTGGATTTTTGAATTTTTTGAATTTTTTTAAGTTTTCGATTTTTTATGACTCAAATTAAATAAACTAACGACTAAAACTCAAGTGCCACATCCCCACACTTAAAATTTTGCATTGTCCCTAATGCAAGGATGAAAACACGACCCCTAACTACCTAAAAACCAATGAAATAATGACGAAAAATAAAAACTTTACAAAATATACAAGTGGAACGAATTAGCTGAATATATGTGAGACTGTCAAAGTGCCAGTCGTTTCCACATATGCCCTCCTCTCCAAACGCGCTCAGCAAACTGTTCCTAAACCTCGGACACGCGAACGGAAGCGACATCATAATATCGACCTATCAAGAAATCATAATGTCACAACCCCCGGCCCCTATTTCCTGGGAATGGGCAGTCGCGAGCCAGTTTCGGTGGTATCGGTTGTTTAATTATTTTGGCAGCGGAAATTTCATCAGGACCGTAGTTAGAAAATATTTTATCAGAGTAAAACCACCATATTTTTATAAATATAAATACCATATCTTTATAAATAATACATGGGAAAATCTCAAGTTTTCATTACAATCTGTTTATAGGGATAAACCCTATTTTATTTAAATAAAACATCTTCTTTATTCAGGTAACTTTTATAGCCACTTTTCCAAGCCTTCAGTACTCTCCAGCTGGCTTCTAATTTGGCTTTCACATTTTGTTACCTGAAACGCGTTTTAAAAACATTTGTCAGTGGGAAATACTGGTGAGTAAATTCCAGTTTAATCAAAACAGTTTTATTATTTCACAGTATTGAGAGTGATTACAATGTTTACATCTACACAATTACTCATTCAGTACTGTCAATCCTGACTGGTGGGTCATATTACACATTGGCTATCTCTTTGTCCAATGGTAACGTGTTCCACACTTTGTATACAAAACCCCAACATACCGGCAGTAATTGAAGAATTACAAAGACTCAATCACTGCTAAATATACTTTAAAACATTTAAGGTTTTGTAAAAATAGTTTATAAAAAGGTTTACAAAAAGGAGATTACTCACATTGCTATTTTAGGGTTTTCCTTTGTGGTTTCCTGGTTATAATCTATTTAAATAGACAATGCACATGCGTTAGTATAATAACCCATATTTACATTAGTTATACCCTCCCCGAGACAGAAACTCCAACGACTACGTCGGGCAGAACCACGACAGCCGTTACGGAGCCCTAGATCAATCGGACAGCGTATCTAATACGTAACCGGGGGTTAAGATACTTACAACGAGGCAGAACTTCGTTATTTAGGGGGGTATTATGCCTGAGTATAGTGCCTACTATATAGAATTTGAGAGAGAATTGTGGGAAATGAGCGACGAAAACTGAAGTCGATCGATCCTATTTATAGGGTCTGATCATGACTTCCTCGCGGCCCGCGTAAGCCGAAGGCTTCGCCTTCACGGCCCGCGACATAGGGGTAGTAGGGCCTAGCTTGGTCGACTCAGCTTACTAGCTCCAACACGATGCTGACACGTGGCAGCTCAGGGTGTCGCCCTGATCCATAGCTGTCGCGCCCCGCGTAAGAGACCACTAAGGTCTTCGCGGCCCGCGAGCGATCCTCAGAAATTGTTTTTATTTTATTTTTATAAAATTAAAGTATTTAGGGTCCAGTTTTCGTATACGGGGTGTATTTTAGGACGTTTAGGGGTATTCTAAATATATTAGAAGTGTCGGGAATATTTTAGGAGGATTGTTATATCCTCCCCACCTTGTTTTAGAACTCGTCCTCGAGGTCTACTGGAACAGGTGTGGGTATTTCCTCTGCATTTCTGACTCGAGCTCCCATGTATACTCTGGTCCTCTCTTGGAATCCCATCTGACTTTGACTAGAACCAATCTTTTGTGTTTGAGATTCTTGACTTTCCTGTCTTCAATCTGTAGAGGCTTTTCTACAAATTTCAGCTTCTCATTTACCTATATATCCTTAAGAGGCACTACTAGTGATTCATCAGCTAAACACTTTTTGAGATTACATACATGAAATACATCATGTATTCCTGCCATTTCCTCTGACAGTTGTAATTAATAAGCTACAGGTCTTATTCTTTTAATAATTTCAAAAGGTCCAATATACCTGGGACTTAGCTTTCCCCTTTTGATGAATCTTACCACTCCTTTTCAAGGAGATACTTTTAATAATACCTTGTCTCCTACCTGAAACTCCAATGGCTTTCTCCTGTTATCAGCATAACCCTTTTGGCGATCGCGTGCTGCTTTTAGTCTTTCCTTGACTTGTATAATCTTGTCTGTTGTTTCTTGTACTATCTCTGGTCCAAACAATTGCTTTTCTCCAATTTCTGCCCGACAGACTGGAGTTTAGCACTTTCGTCCATAAAGTGCTTCAAATGGTGCAGCATTGATGCTGGTATGATAGCTGTTATTGTAGGAAAACTCTATCAGTGGTAAGTGATCATCCCAATTTCCTCCGAAATCAATTACACAAGCTCTAAGCATATCTTCCATTGTTTGAATTGTCCTTTCGCTTTGTCCATCCATTTGAGGATGATAAGCGGTGCTTAGATTTAGACTGGTTCCCATTGCTTTTTGGAAACTTGTCCAAAAATGAGAAGTAAAACGACTATCTCTATCAGAAACAATTGATAAAGGAATTCCATGTAAAGAAACAATTTCATTTACATATAACTTGGCTAACTGTTCCATACTGAAAGTTTCTTTCATTGGTATGAATTGAGCAGACTTAGTTAACCTATCTACAATTACCCAAATTGTATCATTACCTTTTTGTGTCTTGGGTAATTTGGTAACAAAGTCCATTGTTATCAATTCCCATTTCCAAACTGGCATTTCTAATTGCTGCAACAACCCTGAGGGTTTCTGATGTTCAGCTTTAACTTGTGAACAGGTTAGACACTTGGCAACATAAGCTGCAATATCCTTTTTCATTCCTATCCACTAGAAATTCTTTCTTAAATCCTTATACATCTTATCATTTCCAGGATGCATCGTATACTTAGACTTATGGACCTCTTCTAATATACGGTGGCGTAGGTTTCCTAGTTTGGGTATCCACATCCTTTTCTTATGGAATCTCCATCTGTTCCTTGTTCTAATTCCTTAATCATTCCTTTTAACTTCTCAGTATCGTCCTTGATTACTGATTCCTGTACTTTTCTAATCTGTTCATTTAAATCTATCTGCATATTTAATTTAAGAGAACGTACCTTTCTTAGTTTTTTGTGATATTTTCGACTTAAAGCATCGGCTACTACATTAGCCTTTCCTGCATGATACTGAATATTACAATCGTAGTCACTAAGAAATTCCATCCATCGTCTATGTCTCATATTTAATTCCTTTTGCCCGAAAACATATCTTAGACTCTTTTAAGGGCAAAAATTATGGCTCCTAATACTAAATCATGGGTTGTATAATTCTCTTCATGATTCTTAAGTTGTCTAGATGCATAGGCTATAACCTTTTGATGTTGCATCAACACACATCCATAACCTAACTTAGAAGCATCACAATAGACTATAAAGTCTTCAGTTCCTTCTGGTAATGCTAGTATGGGTGCGTTGGTTAATCTTTGCTTAAGAATTCTAAAGGCTTCGTCTTGTTTTGGTCCCCATTCAAACTTAATGGATTTACAGGTTAACTTTGTTAAGGGAATGGCTATTATAGAAAAATCATGGATAAACCATCTATAATAACCGGCCAGTCCTAGAAAACTTCTAACCTCTGTTCGTGATTCAGGGACTTTCCATTTAGTAATTGCCTCAATCTTTGTGGGATCCACATGAATTCCTTCATGATTAACTAAATGTCCAAGAAATTGTACCTCTTCTAACAAGAATTCGCATTTTGAAAATTTAGCATAAAGCTTTTCTTTTCTTAGCAAATTTAGAAGTGCACGCAGATGCGCTGCATGTTCTTTTATACTCTTAGAGTAAATGAGAATATCATCTATAAAGACAATTATGAATTTATCCAAATATGGCTTACATATTCGGTTCATCATGTCCATAAATGCGGCTGGGGCATTGGTTAAACCAAATGGCATGACAGTAAATTCATAATGGCCATACCTTGTTCGGAAGGCTGTCTTAGGAATGTCCTCTTCCTGTACCTTTAATTGATGATATCCTGAGCGTAAATCGATCTTTGAAAAGAATCGAGCTCCTTGTAATTGATCAAATAGATCATCGATCCTTGGTAATGGATATCGATTTTTAATCGTGGCCTTATTTAATTCTCGGTAATCAATGCACATACGCATTGACCCGTCTTTATTTTTGACAAACAATATCGGTGCTCCCCATGGCGATGAGCTTGGCTGTATGAATCCTTTTTTTCCAAAAGTTCATCCAGTTGTTTCTTTAGTTCTTGCATTTCTGCTGGTGCCAATCGGTATGGTGCTTTGGCCATTGGTGCTGTTCCTGGTAGTAGGTGGATTCTGAACTCAACTTCCCTGTCTGGCGGTAGTCCTGGTAGTTCTTCTGGAAACACATCTGAAAATTGAGATACTACGGGGATATCTTTCAATTCCTTTCCTTTAGTGTTAATGATTATAGAAATCATATACACTAGGGATCCTTTCCTTGCGCAACTTGCAGTTTTCATCACATAGATGAATTTTGTGGATCGAGTTTGCTTATTTCCTTTTATTGTGATCTTTTCACCTTTTGGTGAATTTACTTGGATTATCTTTTGATCACATAAAATACTAGCTTTATTGGCTATTAACCAACCCATTCCTAATACAATATCCAATTCGGCCAGTTTCATTGGGTAAAGATTTGCAATAAAACTTTGGTTTAAAATTCCTATTCTTGCTCCCTACAAGATTTCAATGATTTTAATAGATTCACCATTTGATGTTTCTACTAGACATTCTTATTGGAGTTTAGTTAATGGTTGATTGAGAAGTTTGCAAAATGAAGTATTAATAAAACTTTGGTTCGCACCAGAGTCAAATAATACTTTAGCAAAAACATCATTAACTAAAAACGTACCGGCAATCACATCCGGAATCATCTTGGCTTCTTCTGCAGTCAGAACAAATGCTCTAGCATTCTTAGTAGTCTTGTTGTTTATGGCTGGAGTTAGTTTCAAACAATTCGACTTGATATGACCTTGCTCTTCGCAAATGTAGCATATCCCATTGTTAGGTTTCTTCCTGCAGTCTTCTTCCTTGTGTCCAGATATTTTGCAGAAGTTGCAGTATATAGAGCATCTTCCAGAATGCTTTCTCTTGCAGTATTTGCAGTAAGGTGCGGAAGTAGAACCTACATTTTTCCCACGATTGAGATTTCCAAAACGGAATTCTTGGGTAAGTTTCTGGGCTAGGTTCTTTCTCTGGTTCTCTTCCTGTGTACGTACTAGCTCATCAGTCAAGGTATTGGCTAGTTCTACAGCTTCTTCTATGGTTGGTGGTCTAGCTGCCTTGACTACATGTCTAATTTCACCAATTAATCCCCAGATGTAACGGGAGATTAACACTGGTTCTGGTGAGGCTAGGGTTGGCACTATTCTAGCATATTCGAAGAATAAGGTAGTGTAACCCTTGCTGTCTACTCCAGTCATTCTAAGATTTAAGAATTTATTAGCAATCTGTTCCTTTTCATTAGGAGGACAGAATTTCCTTTCTACCATATTCTTAAATTCAGTCCATTCCATATTATAGGTTCTGTCACTTCCCCTAGACTGGAGGATAGTGTTCCACCATTCTAGAGCTGAATTTTTAAACAGATTGGAGGCAAACATGATTTTGTCTTCCTCTGCGCACTTGCTTATTTTAAGACGGCCTCAGTCTTTTCTATCCAACGGAGGGTTGCAATGGCTCCTTCATTGCCAGTGAATTCTATTGGTTTACAGGACCAGAATTCTTTGTAAGAACAACCTTTTTGGAATGGGCACTTGAGGTAATGGTCCATTGTTTACATTATGACTTGGTTCATTAGTTGGTCTCTTACTTCCACTATTACTTTTATTATTTTCAGCTTCTCTAACAGCTTGGACGATATTAGGCATAGCATCTATGATTCCTTGTGCAACTAGGTTTTAGACGGCACTGTGATCTAATTGATTTCCATTATTATTGTTATCCGGGTTGTTATTCAGGTTTTCTTGATTCACTTGGTCGGCCATCTGAATTATAATCATTTACCAAGTATTAATATCACAAAATAATTATTTAATGTGAACAATCACACAAACAAACACATTGATCCAAAATCGTCGTCATTGCGACCTTTACTCTATTTTATATAATATGCATCTATATCTATTACAAACGGTACTGGAATTTAAAACACAATATTAGTATGCATTAGTAATTATAGGATTATCTAGGATTATATATATATACATACATATATATATATATTCAAACTTACACACATATATATATTATATTATTATTATTAGTACTACTACTAATAGGGGTTCCTCCAGTACTGCATGTCACGCTCGTCATATTTCCAGACGAGTCTCTCCCCTATTCACCTCATCCTTTCACTTCCCTCTATTATATCCTCACCAAAGGTGCGGAGTTCCCGTAGGTTCTCAGTGCTCATAGGTGGTGCGGGTGCGGGTATTGGGTCTGGGTACTGTGGCATTAGTTCTTCGTGAGGGTACGGGTTTTCTAAGATCTCTCGAACATATTGGTCATTATCCCAGTAGGGATCTAGAATATCAAGGTTTGGGTAGGCTGCTAGGTTTTGCATTGGTTCATCCTGAGGATACAAAGCTGAATATGACCTATTATCATCGAACCACGAGTCATTGTCTGGGGGATGGGGTGCTTGAACTCTAGGGATTTCAGCTGGGTCGAAAGCAGGTGCTGGAATTTGGTCTACTGGGTTAGGTTCGATTTCCATAGGTTGTGTGGGAAACAGTGCTAATGGTTGTGGTGCTATGTCTTGTTCTAGATTCGGGTCTGCGGATGTGGTAGCTAGAATATGGAAATTGGCCAATTGATTATTGAGTATCTCTTGAGTCTGGGCATTCATTTCCCTATTCGCGGCTGCTAAAGCTCGCTGCTGTTGTAATTTTTTCATCATTTTCCTACGTTCATGTGCTCCTCTGCTGAACCATCCTCTCTTTTTGGTAGTGAATGGCTCTTCAGATTGCGCTCTGAACTCGAAAATCCCTTCTTCGTTATCAGTCGAATACCCCGAGGGGGATGGCTGGGAAGAGGTTCCTTCGTTCCTAGGAGAGTTGGACAGTTGACGGTAAGCGTCTGATGGTCCTTGATCACTCATACTGTAAACTAACAAATTGTCAAATAACACAAAAGGGATAATATACAGATATGCACGTAATTACGTAGATTATTTCCTAACATAATTAAAATTTCGGTGTCAGCAGAACACTTATGTGGCTGAAATCAGTGGCATGGCTCTGATACCACCTTTTACCTACACAACCCCCGGCCCCTATTTCCTGGGAATGGGCGGTCGCGAGCCAGTTTCAGTGGTATCGGTTGTTTAATTATTTTGGCAGCGGAAATTTCATCAGGACCGTAGTTAGGAAATATTTTATTAGAGTAAAACCACCATATTTTTATAAATATAAGTACCATATCTTTATAAATAATACATGGGAAAATCCCAAGTTTTCATTACAATCTGTTTATAGGGATAAACCCTGTTTTATTTAAATAAAACATCTTCTTTATTCAGGTAACTTTTATAGCCACTTTTCCAAGCCTTCAGTGCTCTCCAGCTGGCTTCTAATTTGGCTTTCACATTTTGTTACCTGAAACGCGTTTTAAAAACATTTGTCAGTGAGAAATACTGGTGAGTGAATCCCAGTTTTATTATTTCACGGTATTGAGAGCGATTACAATGTTTATATCTACACAATTACTCATTCAGTACTGTCAATCCTGACTGGTGGGTCATATTACACATTGGCTATCTCTTTGTCCAATGGTAACGTGTTCCACATTTTGTATACAAAACCCCAACATACCGGCAGTAATTGAAGAATTACAAAGACTCAATCACTGCTAAATATACTTTAAAACATTTAAGGTTTTGTAAAAATAGTTTATAAAAAGGTTTACAAAAAGGAGATTACTCACATTGCTATTTTAGGGTTTTCCTTTGTGGTTTCCTGGTTATAATCTATTTAAATAGACAATGCACACGCATTAGTATAATAACCCATATTTACATTAGTTATACCCTCCCCGAGACAGAAACTCCAACGACTACGTCGGGCAGAACCATGACAGCCGTTACGGAGCCCTAGATCAATCGGGCAGCGTATCTAATACGTAACCGGGGGTTAAGATACTTACAACGAGGCAGAACTTCGCTATTTAGGGGGGTATTATGCCTGATTATAGTGCCTACTATATAGAATTTGAGAGAGAATTGTGGGAAATGAGCGACGAAAACTGAAGTCATCGATCCTATTTATAGGGTCTGATCATGACTTCCTCGCGGCCCGCGTAAGCCGAAGGCTTCGCCTTCGCTGCCCGCATCATAGGGGTAGTAGGGCCTAGCTTGGTCGACTCAGCTTACTAGCTCCAACACGTTGCTGACACGTGGCAGCTCAGGGTGTCGCCCTAATCCATAGCTGTCGCGCCCCGCGTAAGAGACCACTAAGGTCTTCCCGGCCCGCGAGCGATCCTCAGAAATTGTTTGTATTTTATTTTTATAAAATTAAAGTATTTGGGGTCCATTTTTCGTATACGGGGTGTATTTTAGGACGTTTAGGGATATTCTAAATATATTAGAGGTGTCGGGAATATTTTAGGAGGGTTGTTATACATAACATACCAAACCAAAACATAATAATATATAACATAATAAGCGTTAGTTCAAACATCCACAAACCAAAGTATCAACCAACCCCAAAAACCCGACCACCAGTCAAAGTATATCATTCAAACCAAATATAGATGAAAACAACATAAAAGAAAAACAAAAGATATCGGTCGCCAAAAGCTATTGTGATCATCGATCTACTCCCACACTACTCATCATCCGATCCCTGCTCCATATCAGTAGGCTCAGCCTGCTGCTGTGGCTGCCAAGATGGCGGTGGCTGCAACTGAAGACCCGCCATGATCTCTCTCATACCGTCCCTCATCTGATCAAACTACTCAGTCACATAACCGGCAGACTATCTATCCTATCATATACCGACTCCAACATCAATGGATCGGGGCGAGGCTCTCTGAGTGGGTACTGGCGTGCTGGCAGCTCGTGTCTAGGGAGAGGCACCTGATAATGAGTAGGTGTCGCAGCCTGTATAGCAGCAGCTGCAACAGAACCTGCCGGAGGCTGTACCTGAGGCCCCTGCCTCATCTCTACCCATGTTGGCGGCTCATCGTAAGTAACGATCCCCGCAGCCTGAAAACTCTTCAACTCCATCATGGTCGGATCTGGATCCGTATGCATCCTCTCTGCTGGATATGTAGTAAAAATCCCCAAACTCTTCGCGAGCCAAGTAATATACTGTAACACCATGTGTTTTGCAAGTCAAAGTACAAGTCAAAGTCAAAGGAAGAAAAGATTGCAAATTGTGATCTGTCTCTCCTTGCTTAATTATCGATTGAACTTCTTGACTTGTAATCGAGAATCTATTTTAAATCACTTTTGTTGTATTATGTGGAGTACTTGTTAATAAATCGTTACTTAATCGCAGTTTAATCGCTAATCGCATCGCTATCGCATCGCAACTTGAATTATAGGTTATAGATATTGTTTTACGTATGTGTGCTAATATGTGTTACGTGTGCATGTTATATCTCTGTTAAAGTGTTTACTCGCAAACGCAACCGCAACTCTATCGCAACGCAATCTCATCGCAAACTCGAGATTTACGAACTACTTTTGAGATAATTAGCAGTTAGGTTATTTGTGTAACTAATGGGTAATACTATCGCATCGCTTACTCAAAATGCATCGCAACGCTCAACGCACGAAACAAAAACACAAAAACCAACTCGCGACGACCACTCGATCGAATAACCATTCGATCGAATGGTCATCCGATCGGATGACCATCCGATCGGATGACCATCCGATCAGATGGCCATCCGATTCGTCTCTATGCGCACCTTTCCCCTTTTGGAAACCCTATAAATACCCCTGTCACATCAACATTCATTGATGTGACAGCTCTCTCTCCGATCAGCACGTTCAAGCACTCTTTTCTCTCGATTTCTCGCGATTCTTGTAAGTTTTCAATTCAAATCTTGTACTTCTATGATCTACACACACTTCTTCATCATTTTCACCTTTAAACCTTCACTTTTAACTGTGAAATCAGCGGATTTGAGGTGTTCTAGGGTGATGTCATCATGGAGTTCATATGAACTTCAAGTTTTGGCCTCATTCCACCAAGAACAACTCAGATCTAAAGGATTTCAACATGATTCAACACCGTTTTCGCATAAATCTAAACGTTTTCGTGGTTAAAAGGATTGAAAGATGGTTTTACAACTTTCTTTCAACTCTTTTACACTCAATGCACTCAAAACCGATAGAATCGGAGCTCGTTCAAGCCTTCTACTCATCTCCTAGTGAAGTGCCGGTTCGGGATCTGATTCCTAACAAAGAGACAACCGATTACAGGTTGAACATCAACTAATGTCTCGAACAGTTAGACCGATCAGATTGGGGTGATTCCTGTTCGAATGGGTGACTTGGGCCTGATGGAGCTTTCCGTTGTTTAACACGTTGTCATATCGTCTCGATCAAACCGCAAACTATCAAAACTCAAGTTTCCAAAACAAACAAGTCACCGAGCGAATTGCTATTCAATCGGATTGCCATCCGATCGAACGGCAATCCGTGCGGATGACAACTGAACTCTCAGCATTTAAACATTTTCAAAGAAGGTTAGTTTCCAACAAACCGCCATCCGATCGGACGGCCATCCGTTCGGATGACCATCCGACCAGACGACCTGAATTGTAGAAACACTTCTCTTTTTTAAAATGCTACAACGAAAACCTCAAAGCCTTCATACACAAACACATCCATCCCAAACGAATGGCGAACCGACCGAACGGCCATCCGATCGGATTGCCATCCATTTGGATGTCATTTCGTCACTACAGCACTTACATCGTTTTACATGCCACTTATCGCTTAAGCTATCGTTCTGTAACTAGGCTGACTCTCTAGCACTCCCTTCAATCCATTAGCTACCATCGCTGTGAGTATACTCGATCCCTTTTTGCTTAACGCACTTTTGGGTGTTACATACGTTACTTATATCAAAACACTTCAATACAAAACGCAAACACTTTAACGCTAACCGCTCTCGCATGTTATACGTGACTCGACGAATGCCTGTTTGTTATGTTAACACATTGATTGTTGTCTACCTGCCTTAGCAACGATAGTACTATAGTTTGGACTCAGCACCTATTTATTCAGGGGTTGTTAAGGATCTTACTTCATGTGTTCGCAGTGGTGAACATATGTTGCGCACTCTACAACTCGCAGTCATTGGTATTGATAGGATCTTTGTCGATAACTCACGTGCTTCACATTTTACGTAGTGCATGCTGATTATGCGTAAACTCGCTTTCGCTACTATTACTATTAAACTTGTATGCTCACCTTTACACTATGTGTATTGACCTCTATTTTAACGTATGTGACAGGTGTTTAGGATGCTTTGCTTGTTATTTGCTGGAATCAAGCTAGGATGGAGTCTAGAAACAAATCTAATCAAATTTGAGTTGTCGGAACAATTTTCTATTTGTCTTTGAGAACAATTATCTGTAATAACTGTGCTACTTTATATGTTACGGTATGGGACGTAATGATTAAAATATTTTGTAATCATAGTTGTTATGGAATCTCCTGGACAATCTGTTTCGCTCAGTGTGGCGCCCTGATGATTCCGCCATTGGTTGGGGTGTGACAGATTGGTATCAGGCCATAACTATAGGGAATTAGGCAAGACTCGACCTAGTCCGGGTCGACGTCTTAGAAACGACCTAGTCTATAGTCTATAGTCTAAGTACCAATAGACCGACTTGTGCATACCGATAGAGGTTTTGTACAAGCCTACTTGCTATTCTCGCTTACAATTCGCTGAACACTACACTCTTACGCGAACATCGCATATTACTACTTCGCGCAAGGTCAGTCTTTCCTATGACTGGAAACTCGCACAATTTTCAAAATTTCTCGCGTAAGGCAAGGTGATTAGGTCGAGAATAGGTGTGAAAGCCGTAAACTCTCGATTAAAGCCCCCCCTAACGTGAATTTTTACTACAAATACGAGAATTTGCGTTGGATCAGGAGTGAAATCCATACTTCGACGCTGATTTTCCCCTCTATCTCATGATCCTATCACACAAACAGGAATGGAGTCTCTAAGTTAGGGGTGAAACCTGAACCTTGATGACCTATTCCGCTATATATTATGGTTTTACAAAACTCTCACCAAAGTCTCGATGGGTTCTAATGACTAGGGTCACGTAATGGCCCAATGGATACGTGCCGATCCGGTGATTGAGGCGAGAGCACAGTCTACTAAGCCAAAATGTGCACCCAAGGTCCTTGAGAACAGTCGACTCACTTTGGGTAGTCAACGTCTATCAAGCCGAGATAACCTCTTCACGATTTTATGTGTTTCGATTCTGGAATCCGCCGCCGCCAACTCTGTGACTTGTCAACTTTATGTGGATCCTATGTGATTTTATGCGATTATGTGTTTCAATTTCTGGTGATTTACTCCCTTTTCGCTGCTTGCTTTGATCAACACACACGACTCGCACTACACATTTACCTCAAAACGTTAACAAATCGCCGGCGTCATTCGCAATCGCTACTCGCTTCTCGCACTCGCAACTCCCGATCCCATTACACAACTGTGAAAGATAAGTGAATACGTGCAATATATATAGGCATGTGCAAAATATAGTAGGTTATGTGGACTATATGTTTCTGTGCTTACATGGACTACGTGCTTATGTGCTTACGTGCCTCTGTGTATTATGTGCCTACTTAATTTCGTGTTTACGTGTTCCTGAGCTTTATACGTATATAAGTAGCTTTGAGAGAGATAATAAGACTATACTAAACTTAATCGAAATTGTGTTTGAGTCCTGTGACGATGTCTGTTATAGACAATGTCGTCATCTCGATCATACCACTCCCGCGCTACTAGACGCAAACTCGCTGACAAGCGACTCGCTTCTCTCGTCGCAAGTTAAGTCGTTAAAGTAATTCCGCAAATAGTCGGTGAGTTGAACGAAAATGCCAGCAAGTCTTCAGAAGAATCCAGGACAGATTCTCCTAAAGCGACTTTCAGCTTCAAGCTGTTCAAAGCCTGTGGTCCGAAAGAATTTACCAGAGAAGACGGGCCAACGGCCATGTTTCAATGGTTTGATTCAATCGAAGTCACCTTGCGCCAAAGTGGCTGTCTAGAAAACCTTCGCACTATTAACGCCACCGGCGTCTTCCAATCCCGGGCTCTAGATTGGTGGCTGCCGAGAGAAACAAACGAAGGAATGATGCAGCTTACGGGCTAACGTGGGACGAGTTGAAGGACATCATGATGCGAGAGTTCTGCCCTCCCCACGAGCTCCAAAAGTTGGAGGACGAGTTCTGGCATATCAAACAGGAAGGTGGCGATAACGCGGGTCTTACTGCTCGCTTCAAGCAGCTGAGTCTCATCTGTCCGGGTCAAGTTACTACCCCCGATATTTCGATCAAGAAATACATCCGCGCTCTTCCGGATTGTGTTGCAGACTTTGTGCAAGCTTCGAAGACGACAACTATTGAGGAAACCTACCTACTCGCCGCTGAGATCAATGATAAGCGAGTCAGGGCTGGTTATTTCGATAAAGCTGCCAAGAGTCTTCATCAAGCCACCGCTGCTCCCACCGCTGCTCCCACCGCTGAAACTACCGCCGCACCGCAATCTTCAAAGCTCTCACGTCGCAAGAGAAAGAACAGCAGCTCCAGCAAAAAGAACTGTGCAGTTACTGCCGCACCACTTCAAGCTGTACCAGCCCAACCGCAACCTCAACACTGCCAAGTAGCGGCTCCTGTGGCCAATGCACTGCTTGCCAAGCGTGCATACACTGGCCCATACCCGCTCTGCCCTATTTGTACTTATCATCACCCGGTTGGTATCGCATGTCGGTTCTGTGTACACTGCAACATGTATGGCCACTTCACCGCTAACTGTCGTACCGGTCCTCGCCAAACTCAAGCTCCAGTTCAAGCTCAAGCTCCCACTCTACCAGCTCCCCAGGGCCAGCAAGCAGCTCCTGCACCCGCAGCTCACGCAAGAGCTTGCTTTGCGTGTGGTAATCCAAACCATTTCGCAAACGTCTGCCCCCACAGAGTGGTTAAGCAAGAGCCACAGCAGCAGCTGCAGCCAGCACCGCAACAACACCAGCAACAGCAGCAGCAGCCAGCTCAGCAAGCAGCCCACGAGCGAGTCTTCAACATCAATGCCCGTCAGGCTCAGACAGACAACAACGTGGTTAATGGTATGTTTCTCGAAAATGGTATATATGCTTCGTGTTTATTTGATACTGGAGCCGATAACTGTTTTGTGTCATTCGAATTCGAAAAGCTCCTTAATCGTAAGCGCGCCCATCTCCCTACGACCTTCGACATAGAAGTTGCCCTTGGAAGAACCGTCACCGTCAGTTCTGTTCTGCGTGACTGTACTCTCGATCTCAACGGTCACGTTTTTTTTATTAACCTCATACCAATGCAACTCGGTAGCTTTGATGTCATAGTAGGTATGGATTTCCTTCGGGAAAATCATGCCGAAATTATTTGTTTCGACAAGATGATTCGTTTCTCTCTCGCGAATGGTGATCAATTGTGTGTCTATGGAGAAGTCGCTTCGAAGAAGTTACAACTCATGTCGTGTGTCCAAGCTAGCAAGTATCTCCGTAAGGAATACCAAGCTTTCTTGGCGCACATCGTAGTAGCGGAGAAGGAAAAGAAAGGTAAGACAATAGGAGAAGTACCCACTCGTGATATCGATTTCCGAATCGACCTCATTCCTGGAGCAAATCATGTTGCTAGAACGCCTTATCGCCTCACCCCTTCTGAAATGCACGAACTCTCGAGTCAGCTTCAGGAACTACTTGATAAAGGCTTCATTCGTCCTAGCACCTCTCCTTGGGGCGCGCCTGTCCTTTTCGTCAAAAAGAAGGACGGATCGTTCCGGATGTGCATCGACTACAGGGAGTTGAATAAGCTCACCATCAAGAACCACTATCCCTTGCCTCGAATAGACGATTTGTTTGATCAATTACAAGGTGCTACATGTTTCTCAAAAATCGATCTACGCTCAGGCTACCACCAGCTACGAATTCAGGAAGAAGATATACCTAAAACCGCTTTTCGAACCCGTTACGGTCATTTTGAATTTGTTGTTATGCCTTTTGGTTTGACTAACGCTCCCGCAGTCTTCATGGATCTAATGACTCGCGTATGTAAACCCTATCTTGACCGCTTCATCATCGTGTTTATCGATGATATCCTGATCTATTCCAAAACAAAAGCCGAACACGCGCAACATCTCAGTTTGGTTCTTGAGTTACTCCAGGGAAACCGTCTCTATGCCAAGTTCTCCAAGTGTGAATTCTGGCTTGAGGAAGTCCAATTCCTGGGTCACATCGTCAATAGTCAAGGAATTCACGTCGACCCTGTGAAGATCGAAGCCGTTAAGAGTTGGGTCACACCAAAGAACCCGTCTGAAGTTCGTTCATTTCTTGGATTGGCGGGTTACTATCGCGGTTCATCGTAGACTATTCAAAAATTGCGGTACCCCTCACCTCTCTTACGCACAAGGACAAGCCTTTTATTTGGGGAACCAGACAAGAGGAGGCCTTTTAAACTCTCAAAATTATGCTCTGCAATGCTCCTGTGCTCTCTTTACCCAACGGAGACGACGACTTCGTAGTCTATTGTGATGCCTCTAACCTAGGTCTTGGTTGTGTCCTTATGCAACGAGACAAGGTTATCGCATATGCTTCTCGTCATCTCAAGATCCACGAGAAGAACTATACCACACATGACCTCGAGCTTGGTGCAGTTGTTTTTGCACTAAAGATTTGGCGACACTACCTGTACGGTACCAAGTGTACGGTCTTCACCGACTATAAGAGCCAACAACACATCTTTAGACAGAAAGAGCTGAATATGCGCCAACACCGGTGGGAAGACTACTCAACGATTACGACTATGAGATTCGTTACCACCCAGGCAAAGCAAACGTCGTCGACGAAGCTATTTGCATAGCGTTCGTAATACTCAAGCCCAGCACAATCTCGAAGCTCTTATTCGTGACGCCCAACATGCTTGTTTTACCGAACGCACCTTGAAGAAAGAAAGGATCATCAACAATGGCGAGCAACTGGTGAATAAATCGAATGGTATCTTTCATTATCTAGACCGAATTTGGATTCCCAAGCGCACCAATTTGCGTCAAATTCTGCTAGACGAAGCCCACAAGTTGCGATACTCCATTCATCCCGGTGCCGATAAGATGTACCAGGACATGCGCTACAAGTGCTGGTGGCCGGGCATGAAGAAGGATATCGCTATCTACGTTTCGAAATGCCAGACTTGTTTGAAAGTCAAGGCTGAGCATCAACGTCCCTCTGGCTTACTCGTACAACCCGAGATCCCTATGTGGAAATGGGAGAGTATAGCTATGGACTTTATAACGAAACTTCCGCGCAGGCCATCAGGTCACGATAGCCTCTGGGTTATCGTTGATCGCCTTACCAAATCCACCCACTTTCTACCAATACGAGAAGACTATAAGGTAGAACGATTAGCACGAATCTACACCAACGAGGTTATTTATCGACACGGGACGCCTCATAACATCATCTCTGACCGCGATGGTCGGTTTACCTCGCGTCTTTGGGAAATGTTTCAATCTGCTCTCGGTACTACCCTTAATCTAAGTACCGTTTTCCATCCTCAAACCGACGGTCAGACTGAGCGAACGATTCGTACCCTCGAAGACATGCTTCGCTCGTGTGTCATAGATTTCGGTGGTAATTGGGATGCGCACTTACCTTTAGTCGAATTCTCGTACAATAATAGTTATCACTCTAGTATCCAAATGGTACCATTTGAGGCATTATACGGAAGGAAATGTCGATCGCCTATTGTATGGCACGAGATCGGAGACACGCAAATTACCGGTCCTGAGCTGTTACAAGAAATGACTGACAAAATCCTCCAAATATGAGACAATATGTTGAAAGCTCGGAGTCGTCAGAAAAGTTACGCCGATAGACGCCGCAAGCCCCTTGAATTTGACGATGGCGATCACGTACTCCTAAAGGTTGCACCTTGGAAGGGGGTAATCAGATTCGGCAAGAAAGGAAAGCTCGCACCTCGATATGTGGGACCCTTTAAAATTCTGGAAAGGATTGGCAAAGTGGCCTACAAACTCAAACTACCGGAGTAACTTAGAAACGTCCACCCGACTTTCCACGTTTTGAACCTCAAAAGGTGTTTGGCCGACTAGGAGTTACATGTCCCTCTTGAGGATCTGCAAGTGGACGAAACATTACACTTCGTGGAGAAGCCTGTTAAGATCATGGGCCGAGAAACCAAGGTACTCTGATGCTCACGCATTCCCATTGTGAAGGTTCGCTAGGAAGGCAAACGCGGCGCCGAGTTCACCTGGGAACTCGAAAGTGACATGAAGGAGAAATATCCGCAACTGTTTGTTACGTCTGCTTCTTAAATTTTGGGACGAAATTTCCTAAAGTAGGGGAGGCTGTAACACCCCGTGTTTTGCAAGTCAAAGTACAAGTCAAAGTCAAAGGAAGAAAAGATTGCGAATTGTGATCTGTCTCTCCTTGCTTAATTATCGATTGAACTTTGTTAGGGATGGATTTTCTAAGCTTGTGGATCACGGATCCTTAATAGCAGCCTGGATCACGGATCCTCAGTTCAGTTTGAATTAAGGATCCTCAGAAGATGTTGCAGGACTAAGGATCCAGGATCCTCATTATTATCCTAACACTAAAAATTGTTTCCTTCATTTTTGAACTTGTTTTGCAGGAGTATTCGAATAAGACGTGTTCAACCGAGATTCTAGGGGAATATGCTTCATGATTTTGCACGTGCACAAGTTCTTCGACCGTTATGGCATCGTGGGGGACTTGCACCTTTTTCGGATTGTTAGTTAGTTAGCTTATTTCTATTTTTAAAGGGAATACATGCTTGTTTAGATAACAGTTTTAGCCACACAATTACACTACACTCGAGCTTTCAACAACTCTCGGCGATTACACATTTTTGCACTATAGTTAACCTTGTACCAAGCTTGTTATCATCCCGATTTGTAAACATTGTTTGTCTAATATAGTTGGTGATCGGTAGTTTCAATCACCCGAGGTTTTTTGTGCCGGAGATCATATATTGATCAAGGGCTTTTTCCTCGTATAAATCCTCATGTTCATTGCTCATTTTACTCATTCATTGTTCATACATTTATTCATTTAACCAAGCATCATACCTCACAAAAATCAGATTTGGTTACATTATCCTTGTGTGATTTTTGACCAAAACAGTTTGGCGCCCACCGTGGGGCAATCGGTGCTTCATTCTTAAAAAAATATCTTTCATTTTATTCATTTCTGCTCATTACCTTTGATCACATGGCTTCCCACGTGAAGAACACTTCAAGATCCATGCCAACATTCAGCTCTTCACAGGGCGTTCCACCTTTGCCTCCTCCTCCTTCTGGATCCCAGAAGAATGCTGAGAATGCGGCGAAGAAACAAACCCCCGTTTTCCCAAAACCAACTACCGCTGCTTCTTCTGGTCCTACTAACAGTGATCTTTATTCTTTGATTTTGCAGATGAAGGACTACATGCAGCAGCAGGACAGGACTAATGACAGGATCCTTCGAGAAATTGATGAAATCAAGAAGTTGAAGAGATCAGCGGAGGATCACTCTCCATTGATGCCTAGATCACTGAATTTTGACACTCCAGTCACAACTACCCATCACTCTACGGCATCGGGTGTCTAGCACCAGGGTGAATCATCAAGCATGCAGCAAGGATCATCGGCAATGACACAGGCTCTAGGATCCTACTTTCAGCCCTCGGGATCCTCTCTTCAGCATCAAGGATCCTCCTTCCAGCATCAAGGATTCTTCTCTAGTTCAGGAGGATACATGGGGACGCAGACGGTTAAAGGATCCTACTCTCAGTATCCAGGATCCTCATCACAAGTTCAAGGATCCTCGTCCCAGGGTCAAGGATCCTCATCTCAGGTTCATGGATCCATGGATTATCCTCCAAGACCCCCAACTTCAGTGTATCAAGGATCCAACATCTTTCAGGATCAAGGATCCTTAAGGAGCGTGCAACCCAGAAGTTCAGAGATTCATTTGGGAGACTTCATACCCATCCAAACTATTGCTTCATCTGGTCCCACAAATGTGCCAGAATCACATCAATTTGGATTAACATCTAGGATCCCAACTGTTTTGGTTAAAAATCAAAAGAGGATGATGCAACCAAACTCTCTGTTACGGGGTATGATGCTTGAATTGGTAAACAACAATGAGGATCACTCAGAAATGAATTGCACAGGAGACACAAAGATTTATACGAGGAAAAAGCCCTTGATCAATGAATGATCTCCGGCATAAAAAACCTCGGGTGATGGAAACTACCGATCACCAACTCAAATTAAACAATAATCCTTTTACAACTTCGGATGATAGCGAGCTAAGTACAAGGATCACTATAGTGTATCATGTAGAAATGTATGAAAAATGCTAAGTGTTTTGCTGAGAGCTGGTGAGTGCAGTTGTACGGGTGCGTGTAGCCAAAAATAGCCAAGTGTTCTCAAAAATAGCTCGCTACCCCCTTCAAATTAGAAAATATCTAGCCTAACTAAATGTCCGCATTTCGTGCCTTCTCCCCACGTTCTCCATAACGTTCACAATGGTCAAGCACGTGCAGAATTGAAGGGAATATGCTCCAGGAATATCGCCATGACCAAGTCCAAGTCGGTACTCCTGCAAAACAATACCGAATTCAAAGTGAACAATCATTAGTATAAGGATCCTTAAGATGATCCATGATCCTGATCCTGAAGTACTTCTGAGGATCACTAATTGTCACAGAAGTAAGGATCACCAAACAGGATAACACTTGAGGATCACAGGTCATTAAGAAATCCTCCCCTAACAATTGCCCCCAAAATATAAGGAGTAATATTGTAAATAAACGAGTTGTATTTTGTCGATCTTATCTGCAACAAACTAACGGATATATAGCCGTTAAGATCAAACTAGCCGTTGGAATCCTGACATCACTAAGGTGACTTATCCTGCAAAATCATCATTATAAATGGCAGTTAGAGATAAGAGCGAAAGGGCATTTAAATCCGAGCATTTCCTTTTTAAATCCTCATCAGAAGACTTATTCAGGTATTCTCTTTTCCTCTTCTTCCTTCTCTTACTCTGCTTTTCTTTCTTTACCATCATCTCGTCAAAAATGATGCTCCGAAACTCACCGGGCAAGGATCACAAGAAGAACAGCCCCTTAAAGAGCCAAGGGATCATCAAAGATTCCGCAAAAGAACGTTGTTGTTTCACCGATCCACAGATTGATAGAATTCGCTATTGTTTCCCGGCAAACACCATTTTCAAATCCTTTGATCCCACTGCTTTGAGTGACCATACCTCTGAAACTTGGATTGCCTTTCCTGTTACCCCATTCACCATAGGATACACCTATCCTTTTCCAGCCTTTACCCAATCCTTTTTCTCCCTTACCGGCATCTCCTACATCCAAGTTATGCCGATGATCTGGAGGGTCTTATATACCCTTGAAAGGATCATCGAGCAGGAAGGGATTGATCTAGGAATGTCGGAGTTGGCTGAGATGTATGATCTCACAACGTTTGGATCCCACCGATATTTGTTTAAACGAAAACCTGGTGAAGAACACCCCATTTTTAAAGCCACCAAGAACGATACAAACTGGAAACGACGCTTTTTCTTTGTCAGAAGAAACTCTATCCCAAACGGAAAGGATCTACCCAGGGAGTGGTCCACCCATGGTAGGACAGAGGATCTTGAGAAGGATCACCGGATAATCTTGCTCTTGTGATAGGATCACTAACCCCCTTTTGTTTTATGTTATGCAGCTGTCACTGTTTCACACCTCATACCGTCTCCTGCTACCAAGGAAAGGCTTGCTGCTTTTAGAAGACTCGGTCCTGAAACAAGATCATTCAAGACAATCACCCAGGATTCTCAAGAGGTATCCTCAGGCTCAGTCACCATGTCAAGTAAGTATCCTGTTTTTTGTATAGTTAAAGATTTAAATAAATAGTTAAATAGAAATAGGATAAGGATACTTATCTTGCTTTGAATGTGCAGGTGTTGGAAAAGCTTCAAAATCTGCCTCCAAGTTCAGCGTGACCGATCTGGACAACGTACGATCCTCCAAGAAGAAGGTTCCTGCCAGCCCAACTGCTTCGATCCCCAAGGCACCCGTTAAAGGAAGGGGTGGCAAGAAAAGAAAAGCCTCTGAAGCTGAGGATCTGCAAGGTCTGCCCCTGATCCGCCACCAGTTCCTTGAATACTTCAACGATGTAATGATCCTTGTCCCTGCTTTAGGTACCCAGCTTATTTGAGGATCACCTGTTCTTGAACTGTTCTTTATCTTCTTTGCAGAAATTTGCTGAGATTGAAGACTACGTTGGACATGTCGAGGAGCAGGACAAGAAGATTGCTGACCTCCAACAAGTCGCATTGCTCAAGGATCTTAAGATTGCTGACCTCCAAAAGGACCTCCAAAATGCCAAAGCTGAAACGGCCAAGGTTCTGATCAATGCTGATTACGAGAAGCATGAGATCACCCAGGATGCTAAAGTCTCTGCTGCCATAGCGATGTACAAGACCAAATTGCAGATGGCCTTGGAAGCTCAGGATCCTGACTTCGACAGGAGCAACTGGGATGTGGAAGGCTGGAAGGCAAGGCTGGCTGAGCTGGATGACGAGGAGGAGGCAGAGGAGATCCTGACGATCGAGGCTGGAGGCAGTGGCAAGGATCATGGTGGTGAAGCTAGTGGAGCTGGAGATGGTGATGCAACGAAGGTGTAGGCTGCAGCAATGGGCAATGATGGACACTTCTAGACATAGCCGGAGCCCATTTTTTTAGGTTTGGTGGTAGTTTTTGTTAAACAATGGTTGGTTTGTATTTGAACAAAAGTTTTAGGATTAAGGCTCTAGGATCCTTTGGATAATAGGTAGGATTACAAATGGTGGAGGGATCCTCTGTTTGGGGAATGAAGCCATTGTGATCCTGCCGCCTTTGATTTCCTGCACTTGCTATAGCCGCATAAACAATGGACACCCGTTGCCAACCCATGTGGACGGGCCACGTTTTGCTGGTAGAAATGTGGGTTGGCAATTTTGACAACCTTCGACGGTTAAACTTTTGTTAATAAAATAACTTTAATCTTTTTTGGCTTATCTTGTGTTGTTATCCTTGTTTGTCCTTTTAATTTTCAATTGTTTTGATATACACTTGTCTGAATAAGAAAAGTTGAACAAGTTAGATAAAAAAATATTTAGGATATGATCCAGGATCAAATATGCTATAGTTGAAAAATTCCAAAAAGTTGTATATTTTAAGGATCATGAGTTCAGTTGTCAAAGTACAAGGGTTATTCAAATAAACAATGAATAAAATCAAAATAGTTAAGGATCATACCTGGGGATCTAAGTTAGGATCCTAACCCTTAATACTATAACCAGGATAACCATAAGACAAACCTTAGTAAGAAGTAAGGATCAAGGATCCTTGGTTGTTTAACTTCAAAGACCTGAAATAGAACATAACTTGGGACTAAGCCAATATAAGATAAAAGTTAGCAACTGGGGACAAGCCCAAAGGATAACTAGGGACAAGCCCATGGATAACTGGGGACAAGCCCATGGATAACTGGGGACAAGCCCAAAGGATAACTGGGGACAAGCCCAAAGGATCGTATGTAAACTGGAGTATGGCCCTAACTGGCGACTATCCAAACTTAGTGGCATGAAAATGCCAAAACCTTAGCTAACGTGAAAACGTTAGAAACCTTAAGAACGGATGTATGGTACGTCTACCATTATACTTAGGATCCTAGGTATAGCCAGTACAATGGAATTATCAGCCTCTAAAACGAGTACTGGTCCCACTGCCATGAACTATACCAGGATCATCGTGCGCTACTGGCGGAACTGGGGTCAAGCCCAAATAACTGGGGTCAAACCCATGTAACTGGTTGCTTTTGTGGATAACCATCCTTTTGCTAAGAGTACCTGAACCTTCAAAACTCAGAATCACGTGAAAGGGGGATAAAGGATGCAGGATCCTTATCCTTATGTGAGAAAGTAAGGAAATGAAATAGTTTGAGATTAGAATGTTACCAAAATGAGGATCATCTGTGCTCTAAGGATCCTTCAAGGATACTTATCATGTGAGGATCATAGGTCCTTATCATGTAAAGTATTTCTTCAAATGGATAGCATTCCAGGCCATGGGTATCAAATCACCTTCCATTGTTATCAATCGATATGCCCCCTTTCCTGCCTCAGCTTCAAGCAAGTAAGGGCCTTCCCATTTTGGTGCCAACTTTCCATCAGTAGGATTGGTGGTATTTTGAAATGCTTTCCTCAACACCATATCACCAATTTGGAACTTCCTGATCCTGACATTTTTGTTGTAAGCACCAGCCATCCTTTGCTGATATCTGGCCATCCTTATCCTTGCCAAATCCCTGATTTCTTCTATAGTATCCAGGTCTTGAACCAAGTTCTCATCATTTTCCTCAGGATCATGAATACTTGTTCTAGCAGTTGGAACCACCATTTCTGTAGGGATCACTGATTCTGCCCCAAATACCAAAGAGAATGGAGTTTGGCCTGTAGCATTCTTAGGAGTTGTCCTATCAGCCCAAAGCACATAAGGTAGTTCTTCTGCCCATTTCCCTTTCTTGGATCCAAGCTTCTTCTTCAAATTGTTGATGATGATCTTATAGGATGATTATGCCTGACCATTAGCTTATGGGTGGACTGGTGTTGATGTTATCATCTTAATCCCCCAGCTGTCACAAAAGTTAGTAGTTCTGCCCCCAATAAATTGGGAACCATTATCACATATAATTTCAGAGGGAATACCAAATCTAGTTATAATATTTCTTTTAATGACGGATATAACTTCCTTTTCTCTGACTTGAGCAAAAGCTTCAGCCTCTATCCACTTGGAGAAGTAATCAGTCATAGCAAGCATGAACACTTTTCCACCAGGTGCCTTAGGGAGCTTACCAACTATATCCATACCCCATCTCATAAATGGCCAAGAGGAGGATATAGGATGCAAAAATTCAGCTGGTTGATGAAGGATATTGCTGTGTCTCTGACAAGGATCACATTTCTTAGCATACTCCACAGCATCTCTCTTCATAGTTGGCCAATAGTATCCTGTCCTCAGGATCCTTGAGAATAATGCCCTGCCCCCAGTGTGGTTTCCACAATCTCCTTCATGGAAGTCTTTTAAAACTTCTTGGATTTCAGGATCCTCAATGCATCTTAAATATGGTCCTGCAAGAGATCGTTTATACAACATATTATTTAAAATTGTGAATTGAGATACCTTAATTTTGAAAGCCCTAGGGTTTTCTCCTGTAGGAATCTCTCCATGTTGTAAGTATCTCATGATTGGGAGGATCCATGATCCTGAATGAGATTGAGTATCCTCACTAGGGATAATTGTAGAATCCTCTCCTATTTCCATAGCCACATGATCCTCGATGGCAGGAGCCAGGATATGGATAATAGGGATACTTATATCCTCCGGGATCTTCAAAGATGATCCTAGATTAGCCAATGCATCAGCTTCTGCATTTTCTTCCCTTGGTACCTGTGTCAAACTAAAGGAAACAAAAGAGAGTGCCAATTCTTTGACTATCTCCAAATATTTGGTTAGCTTTTCACCTTTAACAGCATAGGATCCATTAAAGTGATTAGTGATTAACAAAGAATCTACATGTACCTCAAGATACCTGATCCTCATATGCTTAGCAATTTGCAAACCAGCTATCAAGGCTTCATATTCAGCCTCATTGTTAGTAGTTTGGAACTCACAAGCTATAGAGTGGGGTATTATGTCCCCCTGTGGCGATTTTAGTAGTATTCCAAGCCCTGTTCCTTTGACATTTGAGGATCCATCAGTATAGAGTATCCAAGGATCCTTGTTCTCCTCTAGCTGCTGGACTTCTAATTCAGCTTCCTTTTGCAAATCACTACTGAAATCTGCCACAAAGTCAGCTAATGCTTGGGATTTAATGGCTGTCCTGGGCTCATATCTTATATCATATGCGCTAAGCTTCACTGCCCACTTAGCCATCCTTCCTGACATTTCAGGTTTCCTGAGGACATTCTTAATTGGAAAATTAGTTTTGACAATAATGGCATGAGTTTCAAAATAATGTCTCAATTTAGTAGATGCCATAATTAATGCAAGGATAAGTTTTTCTAAGTGTGAATACCTGGATTCAGCATCAAGTAAACTCTTACTTACATAATAGACAGGATGTTGTGTACCTTCGTGATCCTTAACAAGGACGGCACTTACTGCTTTTGAGGATACCGCAAGATATAAGGATAACACATCTCCTTTTTCTGGTTTCATCAAGGCTGGGGCCGAGGATAGGTAATCCTTAAGAGCTCTTAGGGCACTTTCATGCTTCTCAGTCCACTCGAATTTCTTGTTCTTCCTTAGGATATCATAGAATTCCTTGCACTTTTCTGAGGATTTGGATATGAATCTGTTTAAAGCTGCAATCCTGCCTGTTAACCTCTGAACATCCTTAGCATTGGCAGGGGACTTGATGTTCACTATAGCTTTGATTTGTTCTGGACTGGCTTCAATGCCTCTCTTTGTCACCATATATCCTAAGAATTTACCTACTTTAACACCAAAGTGACATTTTGAAGGATTAAGTTTCATGTTATATTTGTCAAGGATATTGAATGCTTCCTCCAATTCCCTTAGGTGATCCTCAGCCTTTTTGGATTTTACCACCATATCGTCTATGTAAACCTCCATAGTTTGTCCAATCTGATCCTTGAACATCATATTCACTAGCCTTTGATAAGTTGCACCTGCATTTCTTAGTCCAAATGGTATAGCAATATAACAGTATATACCAGTTGGAGTCATAAAGGCTGTATCCTCTTGATCGGATGGTTCCATCTGAATTTGTTGAAATCCAGATGAAGCATCCATAAAAGTTAACAGTTTATGACCCGCAGTTGCATCCACCATGGAGTCAATGTGGGGTAATGGGAAAGGATCCTTGGGACATGCCTTATTTAAATCAGTGAAATCGACACATACCCTCCACTTTCCGTTTTTCTTTTGAACAACAACCACATTGGCCAACCATCTTGGATACTTGACCTCTCTAATCATACCTGCTCGGAGTAATTTCTCTACCTCCTCCTGGATGATGGCATTTCTTTCTGGTGCAAATTTTCTCCTCTTTTGATGGATTGGTTTGAAGGACCTATCAATGCCAAGTTTGTGAGTGATTATATCTTTAGATATACCTATCATGTCTTCGTGTTTCCATGCAAAGGTAGTCTTTCTCCTTTTGAGGAAGGATATGAGGTCTTCCTTCATTTCGCCAAGGATCCCTGATCCTATATAAACTTTAGATTCAGGATCATCAGGATCCACAAGGATTTCTACTACATCCTGCTCTCTTGCCTCCAAGACATCCCTTGGAGGATGCTTTAATTGCTATTGCTCCCTTGACTTTGAGGCTGGTTTCATTGATGAGGTGTAGCAGTTCTTAGCTTCTTGCTGATCACTATCAATCTTCACTATTCCCCAAGGACTAGGAAGCTTCACACATTGATGATAAGTGGATGGGACTGCCTTCATGTCATGTATCCAAGGCCTGCCAAGGATAACATTACAACAAGATAAACAGTCAATAACCCAAAATTTTTGGTAAGAATGTAGGCCTTCGATATAGATTGGGAGTTTAATGTCCCCCAGAGTATTCTTAGTCTCGCCACTGAATCCCACGAGCACAGAGGATCTTGGTATGATATCGGATTCAGGAATATTCATCTTCTTGAGGACATCAAGCTGGATAATGTTCACAGAGCTTCCTCCATCTATAAGGATCCTGCGAACAAAAAGGTTAGAAATAAAAAGAGTGATAACCAAACCATCGTGATGAGGATCCTGAATGTCAACACGATCATTCTCATCAAAAGTTATGACTTTTCCTTCGGAGACACTGGATGTTCGAATGGGTCTATCTCCATTATCCATCTTGGTTTCCTTTGCATGTCTTTTAGCTGCAGAGAAGGATGTTCCACAAATGTCTGATCCTCCAGAAATAAAGTTTATAACTTGTGCATCTGCTGGAGGGGCTGGAGCTTTCTCTGGGATCCTTTCAGGATCCTGAGTCCTTGACTTCTTTTTCCCCAATAATTCTTTCAAGTGCCCCTTGCTCAACAAGTATCCAATTTCTTTTCTCAGTGCGATGCATTCTTCTGTGAGATGCCCAAAATCTTCATGATATGCACACCACTTTGACTTATCTTTAGTTGCAGCTGGTCTGTCATTTTTCCTGGGCCATCTAGCTTTATCACCTAAATTCTGCATCGCAAGGATTAGTTCATTGTTATCAACAGAAAAACAATATTCAGAAATTGGAGGATAATCCTCATCATCCTCTTCTTGTTCAACAGCATGCACATTCTGGTTATCAGATTTGTTATAGGATCTGAACTTGTTGTTCTTGAATGAGGATCCTTGCTTCTCTTGCTTTGAGGATCCTGCTAACCTCTCCTGGATCCTTTTGTCATCCTCTAGCCGGATGAACCTAAGGGCCCGGGTTCTTACCTCATCTAGATTCCTGCATGGTGTCTGTTAGGGGTGGATTTCTAAATGACCCGTGATCCTCAGTTATTATCCTCTTTAGTGATCCTTACTTTTGTGACAGATAGTGATCCTCAGAAGAGCTTCAGGATCAGGATCATGGATCACCTTAAGGATCCTCATACTAACAATTGTCCACTTATGTTTCGTATTTTTTTGCAGGAGTAACAAGTCGGACTTAGTCTTGGCGACATTCCTGGAGAATATTCCCAGACTATCCCGCACGTGCTTGGCCAAAAGTGGACGTTATGGAGAACGTGGGAGCTTGGCACAAAAGTCGGATAGTTAGTTTTAGTAGTTAACTTCTAATTTAAAAGGGGTAACGAGCTAGTAGAAAAACACTTAGCCATTTCTCAGCTACACACACTCATATACTCGCACACTTGAAGCTCTCGACGAACATTCATTCGTTTTCACTCACTTATACACATTTCACGATAGTGATCCTTGTACCTAGCTCGTTACTATCCGAAGTTGTAAACATTTTTTCATTAATTGGAGCTTGGTGATCGGTAGTTTCCATCACCCGGGGTTTTTTGTGCCGGAGATCAACTCTTGATCAAGGGCTTTTTCCCCGTATACATCCTTGTGTCATTTGTGTAAATTACATTGAAGTGATCCTTGTTATTGATATACATAATTAGCATCATACCCCGTAACAAAGAGTTTGGTTGCAATATCCTCATCAGATTTTTTGACCAAAACAGTTTGGCGCCCACCGTGGGGCAATTGGTGCTTCGTCCTTAGAAAATTTCGCATTTCTGTGCTTGTTTCAGTTCACTACGACCGAGCAAATGGCTTCCTCAGCGAAGAATGCTTCAAATTTGATGCCCTCATTCACTTCTTCTCAAGGCGTTCCCCCTTTGCCTCCACCACCTTCTGGATCCCAGAAGAATGCTGAGAATGCTGCGAAGAAACCGACTCCCATTTTCTCAAAACCTCCAACTTCTTCCGCTTCTTACACTCCCACTACTAGTGACATGTTTACTTTGATTTTGCAGATGAAGGATCAGATACGGCAACAGGATAAGACCAATGAGAGGATTCTCAAAGAAATCGGAGATCTCAAGAAACAAAAGACAACGGCAGAGGATCATTCCCCACTGCTGCCGAAATCCTTGAATTTTGATACTCCGGTGATTACTTCTCAGCCATCAGTGGTTCCAGACGTTCAATATGTGGGTGGACCGAAAGGAGTGCACTACGGAACAACAACAGTGACCCAGGCATCAGGTTCATATTTCCAGCCAGCGGGATCCTATCCTCATCATATGGGATCCCTCATGAATTCAGGAGGATATTCAGCAATGCAGCAGATTCAAGGATCCTCCTTTGTTCCAGGATCATCCCAGGTTCAAGGATCCTCCTTTGTTCCAGGATCATCCCAGGTTCAAGGATCCTCCTTTGTTCCAGGATCATCCCAGGTTCAAGGATCCTCCTTTGTTCCAGGATCATCCCAGGTTCAAGGATCCTCCTTTGTTCCAGGATCAACCCAAGTTCAAGGATCCTCCTTCGTTCCAGGATCGTCCCAGTTTCAGGGATCCTTCCAGATACCAGGATTCTTGAGGAGTTTGCAAACAGGAAGTTCAGATGTCCATCAGGGAGATTTTATTCCAATGCAGACCAATGCTTCTACTGGTCCCTCGATCATTCCAGAGCCCCAACAATATGGATTAACATCCAATCTTCCTAATCTGAATCCAATGGGAGGTAACACTTTTAATAATTCTTATACTACTAACCATGGTCTTATGCAGGATCCAGGTATCAATCATGCCATGGCCAGAGAATTGCAAAAGTTAAAGGATATGATATCAAGTGTTCCAGGAGTGGTCAAACCTATCCCAGAGATTGCAGATGGGAGCCACAAGATATCTCGTTTTGCACCACCAATCTGTGATGCTGAGATACCTAAGAGGTTCCATGTGCCAACAATGAAGCTGTATGATGGTTCGACAGATCCTGAGGAACACATAGCACAATACAGGGAGAGGATGGAGATCAATCCAACTCCAGAAAGGTTAAAGGAAGCATGCCTGTGCAAGGGATTCGGATCCACTCTTACTGGATCAGCTCTCAAATGGCTGCTAAGTCTTCCTCCCTATTCTATTACCTCATTTGCTAACCTAGTTAACTTGTTTAATAATCAGTTTTCTTGTAGTAGAAAATTTGAACGATTAACTAGTGATCTATATAGGATAACCCAGGGTCATAATGAATCATTAAGGGATTACATTACCAAATTCAGTAAAGAATCCTTAGACATTCCCAACTTAGATATAGCCACGGCTGTTGAGGCCTTTAAAATGGGATTACTTAGGGATTCGTCTTTCTACGATGATCTTGTTATGACACCATGCAGGAACTTAGATGAGGTAAGAACCCGAGCACTTAGGTTCATTCGGCTAGAGGATGACAAGAGGATCCAGGAGAGGTTAGCAGGATCCTCAAAGCAGGATAAGCAAGGATCCTCATTCAGGAACAACAAGTTCAGATCCTACAACAGATCTGATAACCAGAACGTGCATTCTGTTGATCAAGAAGAGGATGATGAAGATTATCCTCCAATTTCTGAATATTGTTTTTGTGTTGATAACAATGAACTAATCCTTGCTATGCAGAACTTAGGTGATAAAGCTAGATGGCCGAGAAAAAATGATAGGCCAGCTGCAACTAAGGATAAATCAAAGTGGTGTGCATACCATGAAGATTTTGGGCATCTCACAGAAGAATGCATTGCACTAAGAAAGGAAATTGGATACTTGTTGAGCAAGGGGCATCTAAAAGAATTGTTGGGAAGAAAAAAGTCAAGGACTCAGGATCCTGAAAGGATCCCTGAGAAGGCTCCAGCCCCTCCAGCAGATGCACAAGTGATAAACTTTATTTCTGGAGGATCAGACATTTGCGGCACATCCTTCTCAGCGGCTAAAAGGCATGCAAAGGAAACTAAAATGGATAATGGAGAAAGACCAGTTCGAACATCAAGTGTCTCCGAAGGAAAAGTCATAACCTTTGATGAGGATGATCGTGTTGATATCCAGGATCCTCATCACGATGGTTTAGTTATTACTCTTTTCATATCTAACCATTTGGCCGCAGGATCCTTATAGACGGAGGAAGTTCAGTGAACATTATCCAGCTTGATGTTCTAAAGAAGATGGGTATTCCTGAGTCAGATATCATACCAAGATCCTCCGTGCTCGTGGGATTTAGTGGCGAAACTAAGAATACCCTGGGGGACATTAAACTCCCAATATACATCGAAGGCCTACATTCTTACCAAAAGTTTTGTGTTATTGACTGTTTATCTTGTTGTAATGTGATCCTTGGCAGGCCCTGGATACACGATATGAAGGCAGTCCCATCTACTTACCATCAATGTGTGAAGCTCCCTAGTCCTTGGGGAATAGTCAAGATTGATAGTGATCAGCAGGAGGCTAAGAACTGCTACACTTCATCAATGAAACCAGCAACAAAGTCTAGGGAGCAATAGCAATCAAAGTATCCTCCGAGGGACGTCTTGGAGGCAACAGAACAGGATATAGTGGAAATCCTTATGGATCCTAGTGATCCTGAATCTATAGTCTATATTGGATCAGGGATCCTTGGCGAAATGAAAGAAGACCTCGTATCCTTCCTCAAAAGGAGAAAGACTACCTTTGCATGGAAACACGAAGATATGACTGGTATATCCAAAGATGTAATCACCCACAAACTTGGCATTGACAGATCCTTCAAACCAATCCATCAAAGGAGAAGAAAGTTTGCACCGAAAAGGAATGCCATTATCCAGGAAGAGGTAGAGAAATTGCTCCGGGCAGGTATGATTAGGGAGGTCAAGTATCCAAGATGGTTGGCCAATGTGGTTGTTGTTCAAAATAAAAACGGAAAGTGGAGGGTATGTGTCGATTTTACCGATTTAAATAAGGCATGTCCCAAGGATCCTTTCCCATTACCCCACATTGACTCCATGGTGGATGCAACTGCGGGTCATGAACTGTTAACTTTCATGGATGCTTCATCTGGATTCCAACAAATCCAAATGGAACCATCCGACCAAGAGGATACAGCCTTCATGACTCCAACAGGTATATACTGCTATATTGCTATGCCGTTCGGACTAAGAAATGCAGGTGCAACATATCAAAGGCTGGTGAATATGATGTTCAAGGACCAGATTGGACAAACTATGGAGGTTTACATAGATGATATGGTGGTAAAATCCTTAAAAGCTGAGGATCACCTAAGAGACTTGGAGGAAGCATTCGATATCCTTGACAAATATAACATGAAACTTAATCCTTCAAAATGTCACTTTGGTGTTAAAGCAGGTAAATTCTTAGGGTATATGGTGACAAAGAGAGGCATTGAAGCTAGCCCGGAACAAATCCAAGAAATAGTAAACATCAAATCTCCGGGCAATGCTAAGGATGTTCAAAGGCTAACAGGCAGGATAGCAGCTTTGAACAGATTCATATCCAAATCCTCAGAGAAATGCAAAGAATTCTATGATATCCTAAGGAAGAATAAGAAATTTGAGTGGACTGAGAAGCATGAAAATGCTTTAGGAGCCCTCAAGGAATACCTATCCTCAGCCCCAGCCTTGATGAAGCCAGAAAAAGGCGATGTGCTATCCTTGTATCTTGCAGTATCCTCAAAAGCAGTAAGTGCGGTCCTTGTTAAGGATCATGAAGGTACACAACATCCTGTCTACTATGTAAGTAAAAGTTTACTTGATGCCGAATCCAGGTATTCACACCTTGAAAAACTTATCCTTGCACTAATTATGGCTTCTACTAAGTTAAGACATTATTTTGAAACTCATGTTATCATTGTTAAAACTAATTTTCCAATTAAGAATGTCCTCAGGAAACCAGAGATGTCAGGAAGGATGGCTAAGTGGGCAGTGAAGCTAAGTGCATATGATATAAGATATGAGCCTATGACAACCATCAAATCCCAAGCATTAGCTGACTTTGTGGCTGATTTCAGTAGTGATTTACAAGAAGAAGCTGAGTTAGAAGTCCAGCAGCTAGAAGAGACCAAGGATCCTTGGATACTCTATACTGATGGATCCTCAAATGTCAAAGGCACAGGGCTTGGAATACTACTAAAATCGCCACAGGGGGGCATAATACCCCACTCTATAGCTTGTGAGTTCCAAACCACTAACAATGAGGCTGAATATGAAGCCTTAATTGCTGGTTTGCAAATTGCAAAGCATATGGGGATCAGGTATCTTGAGGTACATGTAGATTCATTGTTAATTACAAACCACTTTAATGGATCCTACGCTGTTAAAGGTGAAAAGCTAACCAAATATTTAGAGATAGTCAAAAGTTTGGCACTCTCTTTTGTTTCCTTTAGTTTGACACAGGTACCAAGGGAAGAAAATACAGAGGCTGATGCATTGGCTAACTTAGGATCATCCTTGAAGATCCCGAAGGATATCAAGATCCCTATTATCCATATCCTGACCCCGGCTATCGAGGATCACGAGGCTATGGAGATAGGAAATGATTCTGCAATTATCCCTTGTGAAGATATTCAATCCCATTCAGGATCAGGATCATGGATCTCACCAATTATGAGATACTTACAACACGGAGAGATTCCTACAGGAGAAAACCCTAGAGCTTTCAAATCTAAGGTATCTCAATTCACAATTTTAAATAATATGTTGTATAGACGATCTCTTGCAGGACCATACTTGAGATGCATTGAGGATCCTGAAATCCAAGAAGTTTTAAAAGACTTCCATGAAGGAGATTGTGGAAACCACACTGGGGGCAGGGCATTATTCTCAAGGATCCTGAGGACAGGATACTACTGGCCAACCATGAAGAGAGATGATGTGGAGTATGCTAAGAGATGTGATCCTTGTCAGAGGCACAGCAATATCCTTCATCAACCAGCTGAGTTATTGCATCCTATATCCTCCTCTTGGCCATTTATGAGATGGGGTATGGATATAGTTGGTAAGCTCCCTAAGGCACCTGGTGGAAAAGTATTCATGCTAGCTATGACTGATTACTTCTCCAAGTGGATAGAGGCTGAAGCCTTTGCCCAAGTCAGAGAAAAGGAAGTTATATCCTTCATTAAAAGAAATATTATAACTAGATTTGGAATTCCTTCTAAGATTATATGTGATAATGGTTCCCAATTTATTGGGGGCAGAACCACTAACTTTTGTGACAGTTGGGGGATTAAGATGATAACATCAACACCAGTCCACCCACAAGCTAATGGTCAAGCAGAATCATCCAACAAGATCATCATCAACAATTTGAAGAAGAAACTTGGATCCAAGAAAGGGAAATGGGCAGAAGAACTACCCTATGTGCTTTGGGCTGATAGGACAACCCCTAAGAATGCTACTGGTCAAACGCCATTCTCTTTGGTATTTGGGGCAGAATCAGTGATCCCAACAGAAATGGTGGTTCCTACTGCAAGAACAAGTACCCGTGATCCTGAGGAGAATGATGAGAACTTGGCTCAAGACCTGGATACTATTGAAGAAATCAGGGATATGGCTAGGATAAGGATGGCCAGTTATCAGCAAAGAATGGCTGGTGCTTACAATAAAAATGTCAGGATCAGGAGGTTTCAAGTTGGAGATATGGTATTAAGGAAAGCATTTCAGAATACCACCAATCCTGCTGATGGAAAATTAGCTCCAAAATGGGAAGGCCCTTATTTGATTGAAGCTGAAGCAGGAAAGGGGGCATATAGATTGCTAACCATGGAAGGTGATTTGCTACCAAGAGCTTGGAATGCTGTCCACTTGAAGAAATATTTCATGTGAGCAGGATCCTCATGGCACAGATGATCCTCACATTAGGTATATCCTTAAAGGATCCTCAAAGTATCGGTGATCCTTACTTAGGTAATATCCTAAACTTGAACTATTTCATTTCTTTATTTTCTCATGTAAGGATAAGGATCATGTATCCTTTATCCATCTCTCACGTGAGTTTAAGTTTTGAAAGTTCAGGTATCCTTAGCATAACATTGGTTATCCGCTGAAGCAATCCGTTCCTTGAGTTTAACCCCAGTTATTTGGGCTTGACCCCAGTTCCGCCTGTAGCGCATGATGATCCTGGTATAGTTCAAGGCAGTGGGACCAGTACTCGTTTTAGGGGCTGATAATTCCATTGTACTGGCTATGCCTAGGATCCTACGTATAATGGTAGACGTACCATACATCCGTTCCTAAGGTTTCTAACGTTTTCACGTTAGCTAAGGTTTCTAACGTTTTCACGTTAGCTAAGGTTTTGGCATTTTCATGTCACTAAGTTTGGATAGTCGCCAGTTAGGGCCATACTCCAGTTTACATACGATCCTTGGGCTTGTCCCCAGTTATCCTTGGGCTTGTCCCCAGTTATCCTTGGGCTTGTCCCCAGTTGCTAACTCTTATCTTATATTGGCTTAGTCCCAAGTTATGCTCTATTTCAGGTTCTTGAAGATAGGCAACTAGGGATCCTTGATCCTTACTTTATTCTAAGGTTTATCTTATAGTTATCCTTATTATGGTTAGGATCCTAACTTGGATCCTCAGGTATGATCCTTAACTATTTTTAATTCTATTCATTATTTATTTGAATAACCCTTAAAGTTTGACAACTAGACTTGTGATCCTTAAAACATATTGCTTTCTGAGATTCTTTAACTAAAGGATATCTGATCATGGATCATATCCTAAGTATTTTCAATTTGACTTATTCAAAATTATTTGTTCAATGAATAAACATTACAACAAAGGAAAATCAAAGAAACACAAGGATAACAACACAAGATAAGCGACAAAAGGTTAAGATTTTATTTATTAACAAAGTAGTAACCCTTAAAAGGTTGTCAAAATTACCTACCCCGAGCATCTACCAGCAAAACGTGGCCCGTCCGCTGGGGTAGGTAAAGGGTGTCCATGATAATAAGTTCAAAAGTAGTGCAGGAATATAAAGGCGGCAGGATCACAATGGCTTCATCCCCCAAACAGAGGATCCCTCCACCAATTGCAATCCTGCCTATTGTTTAAAGGATCATACATGATCCTTAATCCTAAAAAACTATTGTTCAGTACAGACCATCATTGTGTAAAACATCACAACCACAAAAAACTACTACTAGATTTAAAAAAATTGGGCTCCGGCTACGTCTAGAAATGTCCATCATTGCCCAATCAAGCAGCCTAAACCTTTGCTGCATCACCACCTCCGGCTCCGCTTGCTTCACCAGCTTCACCCTTGCTTCCAGCCTCGATTGTCAGGATCTCTTCAGCCTCCTCTTCATCACCCAATTCAGCCAGCCTTGCCTTCCATTCTTCAATTTCCCAGTTGCTTTTGTTGAAGGCAGGATCCTGAGCTTCCAAGGCCATTTGCAGCTTGGTTTTGTACATTGCTATGGCGGCAGAGACTTTGGCATCATCTGTGATCTCCTGCCTTTCATAGTCAAAATTAACCAGCACCTTGGCCATCTCCTGTTTGGTATCCTGGAGTTCCTTCCGAAGGTCAGCAAGTGCAAGATCCTTGAGCACGGCAACCTGTTGGAGGTCAGCAATCTTTTTGTCCAGCTCCTCGACATTCCCCACATAATCCTCAATTTCAGCAAATTTCTGCAAAAGAAAAAGATAAGGCAGTTCAAGATTAGGTGATCCTCTTACAAGTAGGATACCAAGGCAGAGTTGGTGATCCTTACATCATTGAAGTACTCGAGGAATTGGTGGCGGATTAGGGGCAGACCCTGTAAATCCTCAGCCTCGGAGGCCTTTCTCTTCTTGATTCCCTTTCCTTTGAGGGGTGCCTTGGGGATTGAGGCTGTCGGGCTGGCAGGAACCTTTCTTTTAGAGGATTTGACAGTGGTGAGATCGGTGACACTGAACCTTGAACCAGCTTTGGCAGATTTTCCAGCACCTACACAACCAAAACAAGATAAGTATCTTCACTTAACTTATATTTCACTATTTATATAAATTTTAAAACAAAGATACTTACTTGACATCGTAACAGAGCCTGAGGATACCTCCTGAGAGTCTTGGGTTTTTGTCTTGAAAGTTCTAGTTTCAGGATCGAGTTTCCAGAAAGCAGCAAGCCTTTCCCTGGTTGCGGGTGTTGTGAGGAGATGTGAAACAGAGATAGCTGCATGACACAAGACAAAAAGGGTTAGTGATCCTATTACAAAAACAAGACTACCTGGTCATCCTTCTCAGGATCCTCTGTCCTACCATTGGTGGACCACTCCCTTGGTAAATGCTTTCCATCTGAAATGGTATCCCTTCTTACAAAGAAGAAGCGACGTTTCCAATCTTTGTCATTCTTGGTGACTTTAAGAAGGGGATGTTCTGCACCGGGTTTTCGTTTGAACAAATAACGATGGGAACCAAAGGTAGTAAGATCATACAGTTCCGCCAATTCCGACATTCCTAAATCAACGCCCTCCTGCTCAATGATCCTCTCTAGGGTATACAAAACCCTCCAAATCATCGGCATGGCTTGGATATAAGAAATGCCGGTAAGGGAAAAGAAGGATTGTGTGAATTCTGGGAAAGGATAGGTGTACCCTATGGCAAATGGAGTAACTGGAAAGGCAACCCATGTTTCTGAAACATAGTCGCTCAGGACAGTAGGATCGAAGGGTTTGAAAAAGGCATTCGCCGGAAAACGGTGACGGATGTTATCTACTTGTTCATCGTTAAAGCAACACCTCTCGTTCACTGAGTCTTTGATGATCTTTTGACTCTTCAAAGGGCTATCCTTTTTGTGATCCTTACCCGGTGAGCTTCGGAGCAACATTCTCAAAGCGGTGGTGATAAAGAAAGAAAAAACAGAGTAAGAAAGGGAGAAAGAGGAGAAAGAAATACCTGGTTGATCGTCGACTGAGAATTTAAAGGGAGTTTCTTTCGAATTTGAATGCATATTGATCCTATTTATATCTCTATTTATAATTATGATTCTGCAGGGTAGTCACTTCTGTGATGTCATGATCGCAACGGCTAGTTCTATTTTAACGGCTATATATCCGTTAGTTAGTTGCGGATAAGATCAAGAAAATATAACTCACATATTTACAATTTAACTCCTTATATTTTGGGGGCAATTGTTAGGGGTGGATTTCTAAATGACCCGTGATCCTCAGTTATTATCCTCTTTAGTGATCCTTACTTCTGTGACAGATAGTGATCCTCAGAAGAGCTTCAGGATCAGGATGATGGATCACCTTAAGGATCCTCATACTAACAATTGTTCACTTATGTTTCGTATTGTTTTGCAGGAGTAACAAGTCGGACTTAGTCTTGGCGACATTCCTGGAGAATATTCCCAGACTATCCCGCACGTGCTTGGCCAAAAGTGGACGTTATGGAGAACGTGGGAGCTTGTCACAAAAGTCGGATAGTTAGTTTTAGTAGTTAACTTCTAATTTAAAAGGGGTAATGAGCTAGTAGAAAAACACTTAGCCATTTATCAGCTACACACACTCATATACTCGCACACTTGAAGCTCTCGACGAACATTCATTCGTTTTCACTCACTTATACACATTTCACGATAGTGATCCTTGTACCTAGCTCGTTACTATCCGAAGTTGTAAACATTTTTTCATTAATTGGAGCTTGGTGATCGGTAGTTTCCATCACCCGGGGTTTTTTGTGCCGGAGATCAACTCTTGATCAAGGGCTTTTTCCCCGTATACATCCTTGTGTCATTTGTGCAAATTACATTGAAGTGATCCTTGTTATTGATATACATAATTAGCATCATACCCCGTAACAAAGAGTTTGGTTGCAATATCCTCATCAGATTTTTTGACCAAAACAGTGTCATAACAAGATCATCATAGAATAATGAATCCCTAAGAAATCCCATTTTAAAGGCTTCAACAGCCGTAGCTATATCCAGGCTAGGAATATCTAAGGATTCTTTACTAAATTTAGTGATATAATCCCTTAATGATTCATTATGACCTTGGGTTATCCTATACAGATCAATAGTTAAACGCTCAAATTTTCTACTACAAGAAAACTGGTTATTAAATAGGTTAACTAGATTAGCAAACGAGGCAATAGAGTAAGGGGGAAGACTTAGCAGCCATTTAAGAGCCGATCCAGTAAGAGTGGATCCAAATCCCTTGCACAGACATGCTTCCTTTAACCTTTCTGGGATGGGATTGATCTCCATCCTTTCCCTGTACTGTGCTATGTGTTCTTCAGGATCTGTTGAACCGTCATACAACTTCATGGTAGGCACGTGGAACCTCTTGGGTATCTCAGCATCACAGATTGGTGGTGCAAAACGAGATATCTTGTGGCTCCCATCTGCAATCTCCGGGATAGGCTTGACCACTCCTGGGACACTTGATATCATATCCTTTAACTTTTGCAATTCTCTGGCCATGGCATGATTGATACCTGTATCCTGCATAAGGCCATGGTTAGTGGTATAAGAATTATTGAAAGTGTTACCTCCCATTGGGTTCAAATTAGGAAGAGCGGATGTGAATCCATATTGTTGGGGCTCTGGAATGACCGATGGACCAGTAGAAGCAATGGTCTGCATTGGAATAAAATCTCCCTGATGGATATCAGAACTCCCTGATTGCAAACTCCTTAAGGATCCCGGAATCTGGAAGGATCCATGAAACTGAGAGGATCCTTGAACCTGGGAGGATCCTGGGACGTAGGAAGATCCTTGAACCTGGGAGGATCCTTGAAACTGAGAGGATCCTTGAACCTGGGAGGATCCTGGAACATAGGAGGATCCTTGAACCTGGGAGGATCCTGGGACGTAGGAAGATCCTTGAACCTGGGAGGATCCTTGAAACTGAGAGGATCCTTGAACCTAGGAGGATCCTTGAAACTGAGAGGATCCTTGAACCTGGGAGGATCCTTGAAACGGCCAGAACCCTTGAATCTGCTGCGCTCCTGAGTATCCTCCTGAGCTTACGAAGGATCCTATATGCTGAAGATGGGATCCTGCTGGTTGGAAGTATGACCCTGAAGCCTGAGTCATTGCTGATGATCCGTAATGCACTCCTTTTGGTCCTCCCGCATATTGAACGTCTGGAACCACTGAAGGCTGAGAAGTTATAACCGGAGTATCGAAATTCAAAGATCTGGGCATCAGTGGGGAATGATCCTCTGTCGATCTCTTCTGTTTCTTGATGTCTCCAATTTCTCTAAGAATCCTTTCATTGGTCTTATCTTGCTGCTGTATATGCTCCTTCATCTGCAAAATCAGAGTAAACAAGTCACTAGTAGTGGGAGTATAAGAAGCAGAAGAAGTTGGAGGTTTTGAGAAAATGGGAGTTAGTTTCTTCTCGGCATTTTTCTGAGGTCCAGAAGGTGGTGGAGGCAAAGGTGGAATGCCCTGGGATGAATTGACTGCAGACATCGCACTGGAGGTGTTCTTTTATGATGAAGCCATCTGCTTGGATGTAACGAACCGAAATGATCACAAAAATGAGAATTTCTTAGGAATGAAGCACCAATTGCCCCACGGTGGGCGCCAAACTGTTTTGGTCAAAAATCAAAAGAGGATGATGCAACCAAACTCTCTGTTACGGGGTATGATGCTTGAATTGGTAAACAACAATGAGGATCACTCAGAAATGAATTGCACAAGAGACACAAAGATTTATACGAGGAAAAAGCCCTTGATCAATGAATGATCTCCGGCATAAAAAACCTCGGGTGATGGAAACTACCGATCACCAACTCAAATTAAACAATAATCCTTTTACAACTTCGGATGATAGCGAGCTAAGTACAAGGATCACTATAGTGTATCGTGTAGAAATGTATGAAAAATGCTAAGTGTTTTGCCGAGAGCTGGTGAGTGCAGTTGTACGAGTGCGTGTAGCTAAAAATAGCCAAATGTTCTCAAAAATAGCTCGCTACCCCCTTCAAATTAGAAAATATCTAGCCTAACTAACTGTCCGTATTTCGTGCCTTCTCCCCACGTTATCCATAACGTTCACAATGGTCAAGCACGTGCAGAATTGAAGGGAATATGCTCCAGGAATATCGCCATGACCAAGTCCAAGCCGGTACTCCTGCAAAACAATACCGAATTCAAAGTGAACAATCATTAGTATAAGGATCCTTAAGATGATCCATGATCCTGATCCTGAAGTACTTCTGAGGATCACTAATTGTCACAGAAGTAAGGATCACCAAACAAGATAACACTTGAGGATCACAGGTCATTAAGAAATCCTCCCCTAACACCAACCTCGAATCAATCAGGAGTTAACACTTTAAATATGTCTTATAATACTAACCATGGCTTCATGCAGGAACCAAGAATCAACCAAGCTATGGCGAGAGAGTTGCAAAAACTCAAAGATATGATATCCAGCGTTCCAGGGGTGGTTAAACCCGTTCCTGAAATTCAGGATGGGAGTCATAGGATATCTCGTTTCGCACGACCTATTTGTGATGAAGAGATACCAAAGAGGTTTCAAGCACCAAACATGAAGCTCTACGATGGTACAACTAATCCAGAGGAGCATGTAGCTCAATACAGGGAGAGAATGGAGATCAATCCCATTCCTGAAAGGTTAAAAGAAGCATGTCTATGCAAGGGTTTCGGATCCACACTGACAGGATCAGCTCTTAAATGGCTGCTAAATCTTCCTCCCTACTCTATTACTTCATTTGCTAATCTAGTTAATTTGTTTAATAGCCAATTTTCATGCAGTAGGAGATTCGAACGATTAACTAGTGATCTGTATAGGGTAACACAAGGTTAAACTGAATCACTTAGAGATTACATAACCAAATTCAGTAGAGAATCCTTAGAAATTCCCAACTTAGATATTGCAACGACTGTAGAAGCCTTTAAAATGGGTTTACTTAGGGATTCACAGTTCTATGATGATCTTGTCATGACCCTTTGCAGAAATCTTGATGAAGTAAGAACCAGGGCCCTTAGATTCATCCGTTTAGAGGATGATAAAAGGATCCAGGAGAGACTTTCAGGATCCTCAAAGCAAGAAAAACAAGGATCCTACGTCAGGAATAACAAATCCAAGCCATATCACAAGTCGGATAATCAAAACGTGCATGCTGTGGAGCAGGAAGAGGATGATGAAGATTATCCACATATCTCTGAATATTGTTTTTCTGTTGATAACAATGAACTAATCCTTGCTATGCAGAATTTAGGTGAAAAAGCTAGATGGCCCAGAAAGAATGATAAGCCAGCTGCTACAAAAGACAAATCCAAATGGTGTGCATATCATGAAGATTTTGGTCATCTCACTGATGAATGCATAGCACTCAGGAAAGAAATTGGTTACTTGTTAAGCAAAGGACATTTGAAGGAGCTACTGGGGAGAAAAAAGTCAAGGATCCAGGATCCTGAAAAAGTTCCAGAAAAAGCCCATGCTCCTCCAGCTGATGCCTAGATTATCAACTTTATCTCCGGTGGATCAGATATATGTGGCATTTCCTTTTCAGCAGCCAAAAGGCATGCTAAGGAGACGAAGATGGAAAATGGAGATAGACCTGTTTGAACCTCAATCCTTACACAGGAGAAAGTTATATCCTTTGATGAGGATGATCGTGTGGATATTCAGGATCCTCATCAAGATGGTCTTGTTATTACTTTGTTTATATCTAACCATTTTGTTCGCAGGATTCTCATAGATGGAGGAAGCTCAGTGAACATCATTCAGCTTGATGTCCTCAAAAAGATGAACATTCCTGCATCGGAGATTATCCCAAGATCTTTAGTTCTTGTGGGATTCAGTGGAGAAACCAAGAACACATTGGGGGACATCAAACTTCCAATCTACATAGAGGGAGTTAATTCTTTTCAAAATTTTGTGTTATAGATTGCTTATCCTGTTGCAATGTTATCATTGGCAGGCCATGGATACACGACATGAAAGCAGTTCCATCTACAGATCATCAGTGTGTGAAACTCCCTACTCCTTGGGGTGTAGTAAAGATAGAAAGTGATCAACAAGAAGCCAAAAATTGTTATACTTCATTAATGAAATTAGCTTCAAGACCTAGAGAGCAATAGCAATTAAAGTATCCTCCAAGAGCTGTCCTGGAGGCGAGAGAACAAGATGTGAAGGATATCCTGATGGATCCTCAGGATCCTGAATCCAAAGTTTTTATAGGATCCGGGATCCTCAATGACATTGAGCAGGATCTAGTATCCTTCCTAAAGAGGAGAAAAGCTACCTTTGCATGGAAGCATGAGGACATGACAGGTATTTCTAAAGATGTTATTACTCATAAACTTGGCATTGATAGGTCATTCAATCCCATACATCAAAAGAGGAGGAAGTTTGCATCTGAAAGGAATGCCAAAATCCAGGAAGAGGTAGATAAACTGCTCAAAGCAGGTATGATTAGAGAGGTTAAGTATCCAAGATGGTTAGCCAATGTGGTAGTTGTTCAAAAGAAAAATGGAAAGTGGAGGGTATGTGTCGATTTCACTGATTTAAATAAGGCACGTCCCAAGGATCCTTTCCCATTACCCCACATTGACTCCATGGTGGATGCTACAGCGGGACATGAGTTGTTAACTTGCATGGATGCTTCATCTGGATTCCAACAAATTCAGATGGAACCATCTGATCAAGAGGATACAACCTTTATGACCCCTACTGGTATCTATTGTTATATTGCTATGCCTTTTGGACTAAGAAATGCAGGTGCCACCTGTCAAAGGCTAGTAAACATGATGTTTAAAGAACAAATTGGACACACGATGGAAGTCTATATTGATGACATGGTGGTTAAGTCCAAAAGAGCTGAGGATCACCTTGGAGATTTGGAAGAAGCATTCAATATCCTTGACAAATTCAATATGAAACCGAATCCTTCCAAGTGCCACTTTGGCGTAAAAGCTGGCAAGTTCCTAGGTTATATGGTGACAAAAAGAGGGATAGAGGCAAGTCCAGAGCAAATCAAGGCAATTGTGAACATCAAGTCTCCTGCCAATACTAAGGATGTGCAAAGATTGACAGGAAGGATTGTAGCCTTGAACAGGTTTATATCAAAGTCATCAGAGAAATGCAAGGAATTCTATGACATTTTGAGAAAGAACAAGAAATTTGAATGGACTGACAAGCATGAGAATGCTCTCAAGGCCCTTAAGGATTACCTATCCTCAGCTCCATCCTTAATGAAACCGGAAAAGGGGGATATAGTATCCTTATATTTGGCAGTTTCTTCTAAGGCAGTAAGTGCAGTCCTTGTTAAGGATCACGAAGGTACCCAACATCCTGTGTATTATGTAAGTAAAAGTTTGCTTGATGCTGAATCTAGGTATTCACATTTAGAAAAACTTATCCTTGCTTTAATTATGGCATCTACTAAGTTACGCCATTATTTTGAAACTCATGTTATTATTGTCAAGACTAACTTTCCTATTAAGAATGTCCTCAAAAAACCTGAAATGTCAGGAAGGATGGCAAAGTGGGCAGTCAAACTTAGTGCTTATGATATCAGATATGAACCAAGAACTGCCATCAAATCCCAAGCCTTGGCTGGCTTTGTTGCTGATTTTAGTAGTGATCTACAAAGGGAAGCTGAATTGGAAGTTCAACAGCTTGAAGAGACCAAGGATCCTTGGACACTCTTCACAGATGGAGCTTTAAATGTCAAAGGAACTGGACTAGGCATACTACTAAAATCGCCACAGGGGGACATAATACCCCACTCAATCGCTTGTGAGTTTCAAACTACTAACAATGAGGCTGAATATGAAGCCTTAATAGCTGGTTTGCAAATTGCCAAACATATGAGGATCAGGTATCTTGAGGTACATGTAGATTCATTATTAATTACTAACCACTTTAATGGTTCTTATGTTGTTAAAGGTGGAAGACTAATCAAATATCTAGAGATAGTCAAGAAATTGGCAGACTATTTTGCTTCTTTTAGTTTGACACAGGTACCCAGGGAAGAAAATGCAGAAGCTGATGCTTTAGCCAACCTTGGATCATAATTGAAGATTCCAGAGGATATCAAAATTCCCATCATCCACATCTTGGCTCCTGCTATTGAGGATCACATAGCCATGGAAATAGTGGAGGATTCTGCAATCATACCTAATAATGTCTCACAATCAAATTCAGGATCATGGATCCTTCCCATCATGAGATATATACAGCATGGAGAGATTCCTACAGGAGAAAATCCTAGAGCTTTCAAAGTCAAGGTATCTCAATTTACAATATTAAATAACATGTTATATAAACGATCTCTTGCAGGGCCATATTTAAAATGCATCGAGGATCCAGAAATCCAAGAAGTCCTAAAGGATTTTCATGAAGGAGATTGTGGAAACCACACTGGGGGCAGAGCACTGTTGTAACACCTCGCAAAAAAATCATGTCCAGTATAATAAAGACACGTGTCATGAACTTTAAATCGTGTAATGATTTGAATTCGATGGACTAAAGTTGACAAACAAAGAAAGTATGTGTGTAGAAAGATTCAAAGTGTCAACATGCCAAACTTGAGCCTCTGAATGACCTCACACTACGTTCATATTCTTTCATAAATAAATTATCGAACGTAGAAAGTCGTTTGTGCTTAAAGATTTAAATTTACAAAGCATAGGGGTTAAATGTGTCAATATGTTAAATGTTACCTCTGAATGACCTTTTAACGATCCCAAAAGCATTGTAATATTTTATTTTTGCTCTCACAAACATCGGATATTAATTTCATGGAGTATCGAAGCATATAAGTACAATTCGGGTGATCTTACAACTAACCGGGAGCTTAACGAAGTTAATTTATGACCCAAGGCACCTAAAAGTTAACTATGGGGGTCACAAGAGCAATAAATGAAAGATAAATAAACTTATTATGGACCAGGGACTGAAAATGCAAAGTTTTCAAACTTTTAACCGGAACTAGCCATTGTCGCGGGCCGCGTAGGCCATCTCCAAATCCTTCGCGGGCCACGTAGAAGGTGCCAGCGACCTTTTTCTGGACAGCTGCATGTTGCAGCCCTTACACCACCATTGCATGAGTTCTGAGCAATACCAAGGACTTGTAAATGGTTTTTACTGACATGGTAACACTTGTAAACATCAGGTGATTCCTTAATACAGCTGCAATGATCCTAGAGACTCTAAATTCCTATATAAAGGCCATGTCTTGTGTGCTTCATTTGCTCACTTCAAAAATTTTCACTCAAACACTTCTCTGAAGCCTCCTGGTGATTCAAGGAAGCTTTCTCTAGTTCAATATTCTTGCTAAGGACTCTTGTAAGCGTTCTTAGCTTCTCTAGTTAAGGTTTTATTAGCTTAATAATCGAAAGTCAAAGTTATCGTAATTTAAATTTGACTTAGTGATTAATCACAAACGGTCCAGCCATTATTCGAATTGAAAGTGGCTATGTGTTGGTAATTATGTAGGTAACAAACCCTTAGAAGGGCACCTACTGATTATCACATTTACTTGGTCAATTGTCGGGTCAAACTACTTAACAAAAAGTCAAACGGATTAATTTTTACAAAATAATTCATAACTGATAATGTAGAAATTATGGAACATTTTTTAACACTTAAATAACTTGGTAAATAATATAAGAACATGTTTAGGCATGTTCGCCCCGACAGTTCTGAGTTTAGGCTCGGTTCGCAACCGAAAGTCGCAAAAGTAGGCTTTTGCTTTGACTTTCAGTTCTGACCCGATTTAGTTTAGTTTAGTTTAGTTATGCCTTAGAGTTCTGTTGGGACCATATTATGTGTTAGTATAACTCTCTGAAGTTATACCACATGGTTCCTTAGAAATCATAGATTACATGCATGTTCCGTTATTTGCTTAAAAGTGACCATATTGCCCTTTTGATATAAAAACGAAATTTTTGGAAATGTGAGTGGACAAAAATCTTCATTTCCGATTTATAAGTATGTCCTAAAAATTTGACAGCCGATTCTGGTCTAAAATGAAAGTTATGCAAGATATCGTAAAACTAAAGCTTTTTATTAATTAAGTGGCATTTTTGGCATAAATCATATTTAAACCCAATTTTTGTCACCAAACTTGCTACCCACTGTTATGATATAATATTTAGCGATTTTTGGAAATTTTTGTCATATTTTATACTAATCATAACATAGAGTTCTAGTGTAAATTCAGTATTGACGATAATACCCTTTTCGATAATAAAATGAGTTTTACATATCATTTTGATACCAAACCTTTTCCTACTGATTTCATATGTTAAATAAAATATTTTAAGCTTTAGAAACTGATCAGGAATTCAAAATTTTATAAACATTTCAAATATCGTCAAATACCGACTTTTACGCTTATTAAGCGCATAGTATGGTTTAAAACCATATTTAACGCCTAAGGCTTATTACCTACTGTTGTTATAAACAAATTTTTATACTTTAACATTAAGTATAAGTCTTGAACTCAGATTTCCAAATTTAACCTTAAAAGCATATGTGAAATGACCAAAAAGCCCCTACTGTGCATAGTTTGGCCATAAATGATTAAAAACACATATGTATGATATCTTGCTGATATAACAACATAAAATAAATATTTTTACAGAATATTTAAGACCAGATCCTCAGTTTACTATTTAATCTCTTTTATAAACTATAAAATGACCAAATTACCCTTACGGGGCTTAAATTGGTTTTAAATTCGTTTTGGGCATAATGGAAGATATCCTATTGATATCACAACTTAATCTAAGCATAATAACTTACGGAACGTGTACATGACTCATTCGGTTAACCGTTATGCATATACGCGATCGGTACGGTTTATGTAACTAGTTTGCATAAATTAACCGAAACGGGTCAAACCTTATCATTTTTACTTCAAAATCCAGAATGTGTTTAGTTTACCCATTATATATACAAGTCTTCATACTTTTCGGGTCAAAATCACATTCCAATCCGGTCATTGCTTAATCCTGCTTTTTGAACCGTAAACTTTTCTTTAAAACTAACCGGTCAAAGTTACAACTTAAATAAGACCCGTTAGGAATCTAATAGGTTATTAAAACCTTCGTTCCAGATTAGGAACCCAGTAAAAGCTCTCTGTACTTACTGATTTGAAATTACGACTGAGAATAAATTACTTTTAGCTTAGGTAAATACTTTTAACTTATTTCCCCTTATACGGGCTTGGGATACGGTATTATAATAATACCGCTTGGTCAGGTATGAAATCATTTAATCGGATTGTGACTAATAAATTGCATAACCCGTTTTAATCTGTCTTGTTTGATGCATTGCCTTTGGGGGGTTATTGACCGTGTCCTGGATATCATCGGCTCATTCAATTGAAATGGCCACAGCTTAAGCACGGGGTGTAGGCATACACCTGACAGTTGCGTACGTAAAAACGGTATCTCACTTGTGAGGAAACTTCTTGTGGGCCTATACTTATGGTGTGTCTATTAATCTTGTCTCGGCTCTTCTAACCGGGCCCTGAACGGACGACAAACATATAAATCTGTATACAAGATTATTTTAAGTAATTGTCCCAAGTTATAAAAGATTTTATGCCTTGTGCATCCAAACCAATTTTTATAAACACTTCTCAAAAGAGTCAGTTAATTGTATTTACCAGTGTAAACTGACGTATTTTTCAAAAAGATTAAGTGCAGGTATGTAACATCCCGAAAATGCGAGTTCGTAGATTTGCAATTAGGTTGCAAATAAACTAGTAAAATAAACTAACTAGGAATGACACTAACCAAGTTGGTTAAAGACACATGAGTTGTTAAGGGTTAAAATAAAATAAAAACAAAAGGCAAGGGACCAAAAGTGCCTAATTTGAAACTAATAATTGATACAACAAAAAAATTAAAAACTCAAACGCACTTTGGTGTGTTGAGGTCGACCAGACAACAGGGGGGCGACCAGAGCTCTCCAAGAACCCTAACATCCACAAAACAACCAAATTGAAGGTCCTAATCTGATCAAAAACAAAAATTGAGCATAGATTACTGATCTTCATCACAAGAGGATTACAAGGTATGTAAAATTTGATGAAAACTCTTAACTCAAAATTCTCATGAAATTGGGAAAAATCTGAAATTAGGGTTGCATGTTTGTTTTATGATGAGCTAAGAATAATATAGTGTCTAGGGACAAACCCTAGACAAATGCAAGTTGAAATCATGTGAGATTTTAGTGAAAACTATGAACACCATTGTAGGTGATTAGTGGGTTATGTGTAAATTGATGAACACTAGGAAATTGGGTGTTGTTCTAGTGTAATTTGACAATTTTGAAGTGATTTCAGAAATTGTGAAGCTAACAATCATGTAAAATGGTTGATTGATGTGAAATTAGGGCTAGGTGATAAGCTAGAAACTTGTTATATAATCATGTAAAAATCTGCCCTTAGAGTGTTTGTTAAAATGCCTAAAAGAAGGCTCAAAAATTTAAATTTAAAGTTCAAACGCATAATTATGATGTTTCGGTATATTATGCGATATATGGTTTAAAGAAAGTTCTAAGCATGTCACTAATGAACTCTATAGGAAAGGACGCAGGAGCGTCAAGCGGACAAGCGGGTGGCGAATCACGTTTGAAAGGCCTACTTTGAAGGTATGTAACTTAACTCGTTACATTTGATATTTTGATAACTAGCATATATGTAGTTGAATTGTAGAATTGAAGTCGAGTTGAAATAAAGTGATAATGATCGCTGTGTTGAATAATAGATAAAGAGTTGTTTAGATCGCGTTGGTAGTCATCAAAACGGAGAATTCCATAGATGAGCCAAACGGGTCGAATAATCAAGTAAAGCATGAGTATTGCTTCGTAATATGATTGATTGTCTTTGTTTATTGATTGAAAATTTACACATCAAATTGCAAGAATTTAGTATTTTGGGTGGTTAGAATGAAAGATCTGAGAGATTCGTTTGAGCAAAACCAACAAATCAGTCAAAACATATATTTGCAGAGTCTACCGTAAATTACGGTATGTACCGTAATTTACGGTAGAGGTCAGAAAGCTACGGTGGTTTACCCCTCTGTTACGGTGGAACCAGAACTTCCAGAAGCTACCGTAAATTACGGTATATACCGTAATTTACGGTAGAGCTTAAAAATTTATGAAAATTTTTGTATTTTATGGTTAAATCGAATCTGTTTCAGACGTAGTTTCGAATATGTATTATTTCTAAGTATTCTAATACTAATCTGAAATGTAAACATTTCAGTTTTTAGGTATCCAAGGATTAAGGATGACGATCAAGTTAGCTTTTGAAGAACCGAACACAATTTCTTTTGAAGCTTCCGCAATATCTTAACTTTTAGTAGACTATGTTTATGAAATGTAAACAATTGTTTAACAACTTTCTGAATGTTTTCGAATTAGTCGTTAGTTGACTAATATCTTGGCTATTTTGAACCTTGCTTATGATATTTTGTTATAACTTAGATATCTTTTATATATAATGGAATGAATCATTATTAAATTCAAGTAAATATTAGACGGGTGTTACAAGTTGGTAATCAGAGCTTTAGGTTGTCTACAAAGTGTTTGGTTCAAGCTTGATCGATCGTCCGGTAAGAAGTAACTTATTATGTTAACAAATTATGTCTTATGTAAGAAATGAGAAATGAATTGATGTGCATGGGAAGAGCGTGTTAATACACTTAAACCCGGAAAGTGCACCAAATGTGAACGGGTAAAGCAAGTTGGGAACTTGGCTAAACCGAAACAAAAGAAGCAATGTTATAAATGAAATGTTTAACATTTAAATGTAAACATTTCAGTTTCAAGATGTCTGATGGAAACGATGATAATCCGGTGCAAACAAGCACCGAACAAATGAAAGAGATAATTGTCGAGGAAGTAGGGAAGGCAATTGAAGGTAGTCTATCCGGGTTTATAGACAAAATCCAAAACACGGTGTTGTCGCTTGTCGAAGAGCGAGTCAAAAGGTTGGAGGATAGTGTCAACCTTATGAAAGAAAAATCGGGAGAACGCAAAGGGTGTTCGTACAAGGAATTCATGGCGTGTAAACCGCCAATCTATAACGGGGAGGTCGACCCGATAATATGCCAAAGATGGTTAAGTGATGTCGAAGGGGTGTTTAAACGGACCCATTGTGAAGTAGGCGACTTTGTTGGTTACGGAACGGGTCAATTGAGGGGCCAAGCCAAGGATTGGTGGGACAATAAAAAGAAGGAAATAGGAGCCGAAGCAGCAAGGGTCATGACTTGGGATGAGTTTAAGGTGTCGTTCCTTAAACACCATAGCCCCAAAGCGGTTATCAACAAGATTAAGGAAGAATTCATCCAGTTAAGGCAAAAGGGTGAAACAATTGATAAGATCACGGGCATCTTCATGGATAAGCTGAGATTTTGTGATGAGTTAGTCACCACTGAAGAGCAAAAGATATACTACTATTACAATATGCTGAGTGCTGAATACCGGGAGTTTATGACTCCCTCAAAATATGAAACTCTCACAGAAATCATCAACACTGCCCGGGAGCGGGAGATCGAGTTAAGGAAACAAGTTGAAAGGGGTGAGAGAAGGGCACAAGATGTGAATCCAAGCCATACAAAGAAAGCTAGAAATGCTGAATCAGGGAAGAAAGTAGAGGCTAAAGGCGGGTCGCCAAGTTGCAAAGTATGTGGAAAGGGGCACAAAGGTGAGTGCCGCTTCAAAGACAAGCCGTGTCCGGTATGTGGGAAGACGGGGCACACTGCATCGCTATGTCCCAGAAAAGTTTCTGTTTGTTACAAATGTTATCAACCCGGCCACAAAAAGTCTGAATGTCCCGAGTTGGTTGGAAAGAGAGACACAAAAGAGTCTCCAGCAGAAGCTCCCAAAGCGAAGGCTAGGTCCTTCCAACTTACCGCGGCTGAAGTAAAACCCAACCCGATGTGGTCTCAGGTATATTCACAATTAACTCAATTCCAGCACGTGTATTGTTTGATACGGGTGCGAATAAATCCTTCATTTCGCATGGATTTATTCGACAACCTTCATTTGTGTTGATGAAATTATCTGTGCCCTTAGAAGTTGAAATAGGGGACAACAAAAGTTTTATAGTTTGTGATGTTTGTCGAGGCTGCAAATTAAACATAGACGATGAGGAATACTTGATAGACCTAATCCCGATGTCAATGGGGGAATTTCAAGTAGTCGTTGGGATGGATTGGCTATCTCAGCACCATGCGAAGGTTGTGTGTTTTCGTAAGGAGATAAAGCTAATATCTCCAAGCGGGAAACACATCACTATCTATGGCAAAAAAGGAGGCAACCCTATAGTATGCTCAATGATGAAAGCTCACAAGCTTATGAAGCGAGGATGCAAGGCATTCATGATATACGCAAATGAGCCCGAGAAAGGATCACAGAAGATTGAAGACGTACCGGTAGTACGAGACTATAAAGATGTGTTCCCGGAGGATTTACTGGGGATACCGCCTGAACGGGAAGTAGAGTTCGGGATCGAATTGATTCCGGGCGCAAAACCCGTAGCAAAAGCGCCGTACCGACTCGCACCGTCGGAATTACAAGAGTTGATGTCCCAAATTCAAGACCTTCTTGACAAGGGATTCATAAGGCCGAGTGTGTCTCCTTGGGGCGCACCGGTACTGTTCATGAAAAAGAAGGACAAAAGCATGCGTATGTGTATCAATTACACGGAGTTAAACAAACTCACGGTAAAGAACCGATACCCGCTTTCGAGGATAGATGATTTATTCGACCAATTACAAGGTGCAAACTGGTTTTCAAAGATTGACCTTAGATCAGGGTATCACCAACTAAAGGTCAAGGAGGAAGATGTTCCGAAGACGGCTTTCCGCACGATATACGGACATTACGAATTCCTCGTGATGTCATTTGGGCTAACAAATGCACCCGCGGCTTTCATGGACCTCATGAACCGGGTTTGAAAGCCAATGTTGGATAAGTCAGTCATCGTGTTTATCGATGATATTTTGGTGTATTCGAACAGCGAAGCTGAACATGCACACCACTTACAAGAGGTGTTAGAGACGCTTAGACGAGAAAGGTTGTATGCAAAATTCTCTAAGTGTGCCTTTTGGTTACGAGAGGTACAATTTCTTGGCCACATTATAAGTGCCGACGGAGTATTGGTGGATCCGTCAAAGATCGAGGCCGTGTCAAAATGGAATCCTCCGAAGAACCCTTCGAAAATTAGAAGCTTTTTGGGGCTTGCGGGATACTATAGGAGATTCATTCAAGATTTCTCCAAGATTGCGTCACCGCTAACAAAACTAACCTGGAAGGAAGAAAAGTTCATTTGGGGTGTAGATCAAGAAAGAGCGTTTCAAACGCTAAAAGAGAAGTTAACTCAAGCTCCGGTACTGACATTGCCAGACGGAGTCGAAGACATGGTGGTTTATTCGGATGCTTCACTATCGGGGCTCGGATGCGTTTTGATGCAACGGGGCAAAGTTATAGCTTATGCCTCGAGGCAATTGAAGATACACGAGAAGAAATATCCCACGCACGATCTCGAGTTGGCTGCGGTGGTATTTGCATTAAAAATATGGAGGCACTACTTATATGGGGTAAAGTGCACCATATACACCGATCACAAAAGCTTGAAATACTTCTTCGATCAGAAGGAGTTAAATATGCGACAATGGCGATGGCTAGAAACGGTCAAAGATTTTGATTGTGAAATACATTACCACCCCGGGAAAGCCAATGTGGTGGCCGATGCGTTGAGCCGAAAGGCAGACTATGCCCCGATACGAGTACGATCGTTGCAGCTCATTGTAACTTCGGGCTTACTTGAACGAATCCGAGGAGCACAAGATGAAGCAATAAAGACGGAAAACTGGAAGAAGGAAAGAATCGTTGGTCAAGTTAAAGATCTCGAAATAGGCAAACACGGTTTGAAAACACGTTTCAGTAGAATTTGGGTTCCTAACACATGTGGAGTTAAAAAGCTTCTACTAGATGAAGCTCACAAGTCTCGTTATTCCATCCATCCGGGAGCGACCAAGATGTATAATGATTTAAAACAAAACTATTGGTGGCCCGGGATGAAAAGGGATATTGTGAAATATGTGGACAAGTGTTTGACCTGTTTGCAAGTCAAAGCGGAGCACCAGAAGCCATATCCTAAATTGCAACCATTGGACATCCCAGTTTGGAAATGGGAACAAATCACCATGGATTTGTTGACCAAATTGCCCAAAACCAACCGTGGGTTTGATGCTATATGGGTAGTCATGGATAGATTGACGAAAAGCGCTCACTTCATTCCGATTCGTGAGACTTATACATCCGAGAAGATGTTGGAGGTGTACATCAATGAAATCATAGCACGACATGGGGTACCGATATCCATTGTGTCAGACAGAGATACTCGGTTTACTTTGAAATTTTGGCATGAATTTCAAGAACAAATAGGAACCAAACTGTTCATTAGCACTGCTTACCATCCACAAACGGATGGGCAGAGTGAAAGGACAATACAAACGTTGGGAGATATGCTGCGGGCTTGCATTATCGACTTCGGGGGTAGTTGGGATGTCTATCTACCCTTGGTCAAATTTTCATATAACAATAGCTATCACGCGAGCATTAAGATGGCCCCTTATGAAATGTTATATGGTAGAAAGTGTCGAACTCCGGTATGTTGGGGAGAAGTGGGTCCACGAGGACTAGCACCTACTGATATAATCCGAACTACGAATGAGAAAATCGACATGGTCCGAGCTCACCTAAAAGCGGCTCAGGATCGACAAAAGTCGTATGCGGATAAACGAAACAGACCGATCGAATTTCAAGTGAGCGATAAAGTAATGCTGAAAGTATCATCGTGGAAAGGAATAATACGGTTCAGAAAAGAGGAAAGTTGAACCCAAGATTTATTGGGCCATTCAGAATCACCGAACGGGTTGGTAAGGTAGCATATCGTCTCGAACTACCCGAGGAATTGAGTGGGATTCATAGCACATTCCACGTGTCACATCTCCGAAAATATTTAGCAGACGAAACTGCTCGTATCCACTATGACGATATCAAAGTGGATAATAGCCTGAATTATGCGGTGAAACCAGTGGAGATTTTAGACCGGAAGGTCAAGCACTTACGAAATAAACAAATCGATCAAGTCAAGATCAAGTGGGAGCACAGGAAAGGCTCGGACACTACGTGGGAGTCCGAAGAGGAAATGCGACGTCTCTACCCTACTTTATTTGGTACGTACTTCGGTTTCGGGGACGAAACCCTTCAAAGGGGGATGGACTTGTAACATCCCGAAAATGCGAGTTCGTAGATTTGCAATTAGGTTGCAAATAAACTAGTAAAATAAACTAACTAGGAATGACACTAACCAAGTTAGTTAAAGACACATGAGTAGTTAAGGGTTAAAATAAAATAAAAACAAAAGGCAAGGGACCAAAAGTGCCTAATTTGAAACTAATAATTGATAAAACAAAAAAATTAAAAACTCAAACGCACTTTGGTGTGTTGAGGTCGACCAGACAACAGGGGGCGACCAGAGCTCTCCAAGAACCCTAACATCCACAAAACAACCAAATTGAAGGTCCAAATCTGATCAAAAACAAAAATTGAGCATAGATTACTGATCCTCATCACAAGAGGATTACAAGGTATGTAAAATTTGATGAAAACTCTTAACTCAAAATTCTCATGAAATTGGGAAAAATCTGAAATTAGGGTTGCATGTTTGTTTTATGATGAGCTAAGAATAATATAGTGCCTAGGGACAAACCCTAGACAAATGCAAGTTGAAATCATGTGAGATTTTAGTGAAAACTATGAACACCATTGTAGGTGATTAGTGGGTTATATGTAAATTGATGAACACTAGGAAATTGGGTGTTGTTCTAGTGTAATTTGACAATTTTGAAGTGATTTCAGAAATTGTGAAGCTAACAATCATGTAAAATGGTTGATTGATGTGAAATTAGGGCTAGGTGATAAGCTAGAAACTTGTTATATAATCATGTAAAAATCTGCCCTTAGAGTGTTTGTTAAAATGCCTAAAAGAAGGCTCAAAAATTTAAATTTAAAGTTCAAACGCATAATTATGATGTTTCGGTATATTATGCGATATATGGTTTAAAGAAAGTTCTAAGCATGTCACTAATGAACTCTATAGGAAAGGACGCAGGAGCGTCAAGCGGACAAGCGGGTGGCGAATCACGTTTGAAAGGCCTACTTTGAAGGTATGTAACTTAACTCGTTACATTTGATATTTTGATAACTAGCATATATGTAGTTGAATTGTAGAATAGAAGTCGAGTTGAAATAAAGTGATAATGATCGCTGTGTTGAATAATAGATAAAGAGTTGTTTAGATCGCGTTGGTAGTCATCAAAACGGAGAATTCCATAGATGAGCCAAACGGGTCAAATAATCAAGTAAAGCATGAGTATTGCTTCGTAATATGATTGATTGTCTTTGTTTATTGATTGAAAATTTACACATCAAATTGCAAGAATTTAGTATTTTGGGTGGTTAGAATGAAAGATCCGAGAGATTCGTTTGAGCAAAACCAACAAATCAGTCAAAACATATATTTGCAGAGTCTACCGTAAATTATGGTATGTACCGTAATTTACGGTAGAGGTCAGAAAGCTACGGTGGTTTACCCCTGTGTTACGGTGGAACCAGAACTTCCAGAAGCTATCGTAAATTACGGTATATACCGTAATTTACAATAGAGCTTAAAAATTTATGAAATTTTTTGTATTTCTTTGTTAAATCGAATCTGTTTCAGACGTAGTTTTGAATATGTATTATTTCTAAGTATTCTAATACTAATCTGAAATGTAAACATTTCAGTTTTTAGGTATCCAAGGATTAAGGATGACGATCAAGCTAGCTTTTGAAGAACCGAACACAATTTCTTTTGAAGCTTCCGCAATATCTTAACTTTTAGTAGACTATGTGTATGAAATGTAAACAATTGTTTAACAACTTTCTGAATGTTTTCGAATTAGTCGTTAGTTGACTAATATCTTGGCTATTTTGAACCTTGCTTATGATATTTTTTTATAACTTAGATATCTTTTATATATAATGGAATGAATCATTATTAAATTCAAGTAAATATTAGACGGGTGTTACAAGGTACTACACGAAATGGGCTGGAACTCCTGAGTATTAAATAAACAATCTTGCAAGCTTTTAGTGCTTAAAGTCTGTTGAACAATATTTACTTTCTGTTTTAGATCCGCCCGTGGATCCACTTACAACCGTTGTGTAATATTTTATTATACTTTCAATTCGGTTTGTAATACTATTTTTTTAGACTTCCGCTGTGAATTAAACTGTGATTAATTGTCTATGATGATATCAACTACGTCACGATACTCCCCACCGGGCCCACCGGTAATACGTGGAAATATCGGAGTGTGACAGGTTGGTATCAGAGCCAACATTGAGGGAATTAAACACTAGCCTTTTATGTTTAATCTCAATGACACAGTTGCACATTCCTTGAATTCCGAGTCTAGGCAAATGACCTAGGATTAATCCTAATCTTAATTGTTTTTCTTCGGTTTGTTTCTTTTGTTTATTTTGACAGGATCAAAAACAAGATGCCGCCGAGAGTTAGAGGCCGAGGAGGAAGAGGAAAAGCTCCAATGACTGCTGGAAACGACCATGAAGCCGGGCCATCTCACCAGCGAACACCATCCGCTTCTTTCGGATCAAGTCCTCGCGAAGACTGGAGGACATACATCGAACCCGCGAGGCGTTCTGTCTCGCTTAGCTCTTCACCCTCGTATCACAACTCCTTTTGTCCACAATCAGAAAATGAGCCCAACGACTCTAGCCATTCTTACATTCCTCTGCAACGGTCGAGTTCACACCGTGCCTTTCAGGACCCGACCCCATACTTTCAGAGCCGATTTAACCCGGCAAACATGAATGAAGAACCCATGGGCCATAACCCATTGGGACCAGAAGACCACTTTCCTGAAGCCCAGGATATGGAGATGGACGAAGATCCAGATCCTGCCGAGCCACCATCTGGGACGCCGACGCATCCCATTGAGATTTTTTACGGATCATCTTATCATGGTTCGCCATATAGAGGGCCCGACCTATATGCCCTAAGGTGGAGTACTTATAAGTGGGAGTTCACACCTCCCCACAACCCAGCACCACAGCAACAGGTCCCTTCTGAGGACCCACATTTTAAGGCGGTTACGCCGCCACCACCGCCAGCGCAAGAGCAGCAACTGCCTCCAGAACCACCGAGGCGAAGAAGAAATGCATGGATGTCCGTGCGTCGGGATTTCCATTTCAGCACCCCCCCCCCCCAACACTCCGGCAACTACCCGCCGCTATATGAAGACCCACAATTGGGTGGGCCTTCAAATCCAATATTTGAAGTCGACTCTGCACCAGTCGCACCAGCACCACACATGGGTTATGATAACCCAATCCCATCGTACCCAGGTGCAGCCGGGTACAACCCGTTTGAGCCGCAAGCTTACTAGGGTTATAATTACAACAATGCCCCTGCCGTTGACCCATACCTTGAAGCGGCAAACTACAATGCTCTCTACCCTGGACCCTATCCAGCTACGTACCCAACTGGGTACCCTACTTATGGGTATCAATACCCACCACCTCCTCAACCTCCGCAGCAGCAGCCGCCGCAGCCACCACAGATTCAACCACCGCAACAACAAGAAAGCCTTCAGAGGTTGAACCAGGTGGAACGACAGGTAGACGAGGAGCATAGGAGCCGCCGCGGTCTACTAAAGGGTTTGGCAAACCTTATAAAGGGGAAGAAGAAGAGGGATTATTAAAAATCCTTATTATATTGTTTTGTTATTTATTTCAATTAAGTCCCTGCATGGACATTTTATTTATGTATTTGGTCCCTGCGTGGACTTGTGTTTCTTATTTTAGTCCCTGCGTGGACAAGTTATTTATTTAAAAAGTCCCGTTTAGGGCAACTATGTACTTCTTTCAAATTATGGAATGTTTCATTTTAAAATTTATTTGTCATTATATATATATGCATATACTATATGAAACAAATCAAAATATCAATTCAAATTTTAATTGATCTGCCATTAAATATTAAATAAAATCTTAAAGGTATGGCCTAGCCTATATGTCACTTTAGACATAACCATGATGGTAAAACCTTTTTAAGATTCAAATCCTTGTTAACATCTGAAAACATGTTAGCACTCCTGACAAGTGTGATTCGATAAAATCACACTAGTCATCCTTATATTGGATTTTTCCAATCCCTTATTCTTAACTGAAAATTTAAACATCCATTAGTGACGAGGTACCTACGGGCCATACCTATTGTCCTATGAGACAAATGGCAATTGTAGTCTATTACTCCCTGTTAGAAAAAGGTGATGAACTATGTTCAAACCTTAATGCCCCGATCCTACGAGATCATGGCTTATGAATTAAAACTGTCCTCGTGACTAGGCTTTTGTGCCACTTAAATATCCTTGAAAATTTATAACTAGGATTGATTAATTTAAATAAAAATGATTATCAAATTAACCCAATTATGGTTTATAATTACCACGGTTAATGAATCGTCAAAAATGATGATTCCATAATAAACCTCGGAATAAATTATTGTCATTTGTTTTATAGCAATCAAGCTACATGGCTGAATCTCAAGAAGTTAATAGTCATCCAAGGGAAAGAAATGATAACACCCGAATGAATGTAACGGGTGCAGATCTTCAAGCATTGATAGACAATGTTGTTACTAGAGCCCTTGACAGACAGTTCAAAGCACCAAGTAATACTCGCTCAAAGACTCTATCTGTGGCTCATAGTTAGCCCCCTTCTAAAACACATGAGACAAAGAAAGACGATTCCCGTCACTCATCAAATCAGAAAAGCCAACCATCCAAGCAAATTGTGGTTAATCAGGAGCCACGTGTCAAGACTTGCTCTTACAAATACTTCGTCTCTTGCAAGCCAAGGGGCTTTACAGGAGAAAAGGGAGGCATTGACTGTATGACATGGCTCGATGAGATGGATACGGTAGTTGATATCAGTGGTTGTGCGGAACAGGATATTGTAAAATTCGTTTCGCAGTCATTCAAGGGAGAAGCATTAGCATGGTGGAGATCATTGATCCAAGACACAGGGAAGATCCCATTGTATAACTTGTCTTGGGATCAGTTTGTTGCGCTGATTAAGAAAAATTTATGTCCTCAGCATGAGGAGGAGAAAATCAAAACCGACTTCTTGACTCTGGTCATGAGGAACTTGGATTATCAGGCGGGCGCATCTTACAAGCTTCAACACCATGTCCCGATTGGTTCCTTATTTGGTCACACCGGAACCGAAGCGCAATGCACGTTTTATTGGAGGTCTAGCTCCAGAAATCAAGGGAAATGTGAAAGCATCTAGACCTACCACATTCAGGTCAGTGGTGGATCTGTCTCTATCTCTCAGACTCGATGCAGTCAGAATTAGGTCTGCCAAAGCATCCGATGAAGGAAAACGGAAACGGGAGGATGAGAATTCTCATCGCTCCGACAAGAAAGAAAAGGGAACTCGGATCATAGGAAGGGTTCTGGGTTTAAAAAGGATACCCAATAGACAGGTGAAAGACCTAAGTGCAAAACCTGCCAGAAACACCATTTTGGGAAGTGTAGGTTTGAATCAAAGTCTCAATCACAACCCCAGTCAAAGCTTATAATCTGTGGGATCTGCAAGTCCAAAGAGCATAAGACTTTGGATTGCAAGAAAATGAAGGATGCAACCTGTTATGGTTGTAACGAAAAGGGGCACATAAAGACTAACTGCCCGAAGAATTCAAGGAAGCTTGAAGAGGCTAAGAAGACCAATGCTCGGGTCTTTCAGATGAACGCACAGGAAGCAGTACAGAATGACAATGTTATAACAGGTACTTTCCTTATCAATGAGGTTTATGCTAGACAATAAATTTTGTAAATTACCAAATCTGCCTGTTAAGACTCTAAGCATAAAGTATGAAGTAGAATTGACCGATGGTACCATAGAGACTGCTTCAACAATATTAGATGGATGTTTCATATCCATTAAGAGTCACTCTTTTCTACTGTCTTTGCTTCCGTTGAAATTGGCCGGATTTGATATAGTGATAGGTATGGATTGGTTATCTCATAACCAAGCCCAAATTGTATCTGACAAGAAGCAAGTAGTTATCAAGACCCCTTATGGTGATCCACTTACAATTCAGGGAGATACACAGTATGGATTGCCTAAGCAAGTGTCTATGCTTAAGGCATCAAAGTGTTTGAAGAAAGGTTGTGTCATTTACATGGCACAGGTGACCATTGATGAGCCGAAAACCAAGATCGAAGACATCCCTGTTATTTCTGAACATCCAGACGTATTCCCTGGAGAACTACCTGGTTTACCTCCAGACAGACAGGTGGAGTTTAAAATTGATATCATTCCAGGAGCTGCACCAGTTGCACGAGCTCCTTATCGGTTTGCACCGACAGAGATGAAAGAATTAAGAACGCAGTTGGATGACTTGTTGAAAAAGGGATTTATCCGACCTAGCTCATCCCCTTGGGGAGCGCCTATTTTATTTGTAAAGAAGAAGGATGGATCAATGCGTCTATGCATCGATTATCGCGAGCTGAATAAAGTTACAATCAAGAACCGATATCCATTACCCAGGATCGACGATCTGTTCGATCAACTTCAAGGAGCAAGTTACTTTTCAAAGATCGATTTGAGGTCAGGATATCATCAGTTGAAGGTCAAGACTGAAGACGTGCACAAGACCGCATTCAGAACAAGATATGGCCACTACGAGTTCTTAGTGATGCCTTTCGGGCTCACTAATGCACCTGCAGCATTCATGGATCTCATGAATCGTGTGTGCAAGCCGTATCTAGACAAGTTTGTCATTGTCTTTATCGACGACATACTCATTTATTCAAAGAATCAAGCTGATCATGAGAAACACCTCTGGTGTATCCTTAAACTTCTGCAGCAAGAGAAGCTCTACGCCAAGTTTTCTAAATGTGAGTTTTGGCTTCGTGAAGTCCAGTTTCTTGGACATGTAGTGAGCGAGCGTGGTATCCAAGTGGATCCCGCTAAGATTGAAGCAATTATGAATTGGCAAGCGCCTAAAACACCTACAGAAATTCGCAGCTTTTTGGGCCTAGCAGGTTATTACAGACGTTTCATCGAAAAAATTTCAAGAATTGCTGCACCTTTGACTTCGCTAACTCATAAGAATATAAAGTTTGATTGGGGTCCCAAACAACAAGAATCCCTTCAAATTCTTAAACAAAAGTTGAGCAATGCTCCAGTATTGACATTGCAAGAAGGGATTGAAGAGTTTGTTGTGTACTGTGACGCATCGCACACTGGTATGGGTTGTGTGCTTATGGAGAGAGGCAAGGTTATTGCCTATGCCTCACGTCAATTAAAAGTGCATGAAAAGAACTACACCACCCATGATTTGGAATTGGGTGCCGTTGTATTTTCACTAAAGCTTTGGAGGCATTATCTATATGGAACCAAGTGTATAATTTATTCAGATCATAAAAGCCTTCAACACTTATTTAACCAGAAAGACCTGAACATGAGGCAGCGTCGTTGGATGGAGACATTGAATGATTATGATTGTGAAATTCGCTACCATCCAGGAAAAGCGAATGTTGTAGCTGATGTTCTAAACAGGAAAGAAAGGGTTAAGCCCATTAGGATCAATGCCAAAAGCATTGAACTAAAGAACAGCTTGAATGAAAAGTTGTTAGCCGCTCAGAAGGAAGCTGTTTTAGAAACTAACTTTCCGAATGAGAAGTTAGGCGTAACTGCTGATCAGTTGTCTTATGGCAAGGATGGAATCCTTAGATTAAACGGTAGAATCTGGGTTCCAATTTATGGAGGACTTAGAGATGTGATTCTCCAAGAAGCTCATAGTTCGAAATATTCAGTCCATCCGGGCAGTGACAAGATGTAGCAAGATGTAACACCCCGAAAATATAAAACCTTAAATTGGAATTTGTAAGGTATAAATAAACAAGAATTTACTAACTAGGAATTTTAACCTAATTAGTTATAAGTCTAGAAATAACCTAAAGTAGGGTTAAAAGTAACTAAAATCAATATTTATCAAAGTGGAGGGGTTTAAGTTGTTAAAATTGAAACTTTAATTCTAATAAACAAATAAAACATAAACTTAACACCCCACTTTGAAGCCCTGGTCGACCAGAACATCAGGGGGCGACACCCACCTTCAACAAACCTTAGAATTCTACTAAAATCCTCAAAATTGAAGGAGCAAATCTGGTCCAAACGAAAATCTGAGCTTAGAATCGTGATCCTCATCGCAAGAGGATTACAAGGTATGTAAAATTTAGTAAAAACTCTTAACTCGAAATTCTTATGAAAATTGGAAAAATCTGAATTAGGGTTGCATGTATATGTTGTGATGATTGAAGAACAACTATAGTGTTTAGGAACAAATCCTAGACCAATAGAAGTTGAAATCATAGGAATTGTTGATGAATCTATGAACACCATTATATGTGATTAATGGGTTATGAGTAAATTGATGAATACTAGGATATTGGATGTTGATTCTCTGTAATTTGACGATTTGAAAGTGATTTCAGAAATTTAGAAGCTAACAAACATGTAAAATGTTGATTGAAGTGTAATTAAGGCTAAATGTTAAACTAGAAACTTGTCATATAATCTTGTAATAAATCTGCCTTTAAGGTGTTTGTGAAAATGCCTCAAAGAAGGTTTAAAAATAGAAATTTAAAGCTTTAACGCATAATCGTGATGTTTCGGTATATTATGCGAAGTAAGGTCAAAAGAGAGTTCTAAACATGTTTTGAATTGAACTCTATAGGAAAAGATACCGGAACGTCTAGTGGACAAGCCGGTGGTGATTCGCGGTTGAAGGGCGTACGTTAAGGTATGTAACTTGATCCGTTACATTTAGTGAATCGTTGTTAAACTTTGCGTTGTTGATAAAATCGTGTTGGTTGTGGTAATCATGTATGAAACTTAAATCCGTAGGTTAAAGATTGTTTTGTAGTTGTTTGGTTGCCATCAAAATGGAGAGTCACCTTAGATGGATCAAACGGGTCGAATCATGATACCTTGTAGTTTTAATATTGTAAAGTTGAAAGTAGAGGCGGAAATATTCACAAGAGCATGAAGTCATAAATTGGTAAGAATGTGAATGATAATAAGCTCGGATGTTGGGCATAAGGCGTTATAGGTCTAACAGTTGAATGATAGTAAAATGTGTAAGGCTAGAATGGGTCGAATAATGGTATATGGACATATAGTCTTTTGACCCGTAATCAAGTTTTTCGGTATGAATTTCATAATAGGTGTGTCGGTAACGAATTTACAGACATATAGGAAAAAGAATCACCTAAAACGGACTTACGAGTCAAAAGTTATGGTTATTTAAAGTTAGAACTTGATTGCACTTGGAGCTGGAAATAATCAGCATCAGCAACAAAACCTACTGTGAAAACAAGGGCCTCGCGTAGCGCGAGCCCCCGTCGCGTCGCGCGACGCCTTACAGTTCGGAAATTTTTATTTTTTTCAATTGTTTATCTATGGAACTTGTTTATAATTGCTTGGACTTGATCAAAACTAACTTATGTTGTGTTTTTGATCCTAGGTGTTGATAGTAACTAACCGGAAGATGGTCAAGCAAACTTTTGAAGAACCGAACACTATCTTCAAGCTTCCGCAATGTTTTAAATCCTTACTTGACTTAGATTATGGGTTGTAAATGATTGTTAAACAACTTTTGAAACGTTTTGTTTAGTCATATATGACTAAACTTTTGTTACTTATGAACCTTTTGTATAAATTATATGTTAATTAAGCAGCCCTTATTTATAATGGTATACGCTATTATTAAAAATCATGTTTAATTAGACGGGTGTTACAAGTTGGTAATCAGAGCCTAAGGTTGTTAACAAAGTGTTCGGTTCAAGCTTGATCGATCGTCCGGTAAGAGTTAACTTATTTTGTTAATAAATTATGTATTACGTATAGAATGAGAAATGAATAAATATGCATGAAAATGAAAAGAGTGTGTATAAGCTCACTCAAAAACAAGAAATGCATGAAACAAGAATTATTAAATCAAGTTACGAACTTGATTGAATTGAAACAAGAATGACTAAATCAAGTTACGAACTTGATTGAATTGAAACAAGAATGACTAAATCAAGTTACGAACTTGATTTAATTGAAACAAGAATGACTAAATCAAGTTACGAACTTGATTGAATTGAAATAAGAATGATTAAATCGAGTTATGAATTTGATTAAATCAAAACAAGTAAAGCATGTGTTATAAATGGAATGTTTAACAATCTATGTAAACATTTCAGAAATCGAGATGGCTGATGGAGGTAATGATAATGCGGTGCCAAGAGTCACCGAACAAATGAGAGAAGTGATTGCCGAAGAGGTTGGAAAGGCGATCGAAAACAGTTTGTCGGGCTTTATTGATAAAATTCAAAACACAGTTTTATCAATAGTGGAAGGGAGAATCAAGAAATTGGAAGATGATTCCAATTCAACAAAGGAAAAGCATGGTGGACGAAAGCCTTGTTCATAGAAGGAATTCATGGCCTGTAAACCACCAATATATAATGGGGAGGTTGATCCAATCGTGTGCCAACGATGGCTAAGTGATATCGAAGGAGTATTCGAGAGAACTCATTGTGATGAAAATGACTACGTAGCTTATGGTACGGGTCAATTAAGAGGCCAAGCGAAAGACTGGTGGGATAACAAAAAGAAGGAGATTGGAAGTGAAGCGGCTAAGGCCATGACATGGGAGGAGTTTAAGACGCCGTTTCTTAAACACCATAGTCCCAAAGCGGTCATAAATAGAATCAAGGAAGAGTTCATGCAACTCAGGCACAAGGGTGAATCCATAGACAAGATCACGGGGATGTTTATGGACAAGATAAAGTTCTGTGATGATTTGGTGACAAATGAAGAACAAAAGGTTTATTACTACCATAACATGCTAAGCGCGGAATATAGAGAGTTCATAACCCCTTCAAAATACGAGACCCTTACCGAGATTGTCAATGCTGCTCGGGAAAGGGAGATCGAACTGAAAAAGAGCATAGAACGGGGTGAACGAAGGGCACATGATGCGAATCCAAGCCCTACTAAGAAGGCACGAACAAATGAAAGCGCAAAGAAATCTGATACAAAAGGTGGGTCGCCAAGTTGCAGAATTTGCGGGAAGGGCCATAAAGGCGAATGTCGTTACAAGGATAAGCCTTGTCCCATATGCAAGAAAACGGGACATATGGCTATGTCATGCCCGGAGAAAGTGACAGTTTGTTACAATTGTTATCGAACGGGTCACAAAAAGTCGGAATGCCCGGAACTGGTTGGAAAGAAGGATGGGCAGGAACCGAAAGGTGAAGCCCCAAAAGCAAAGGCAAGATCTTTTCAATTAACCGCCGCAGAAGCGAAGATTGAACCTGATGTGGTCTCAGGTATATTTGCTGTAAATTCAATTCCTGCACGCGTGTTATTTGATATGGGTGCGAATAAATCCTTTGTTTCATATGGATTTATTCGACATCCTTCATTTGTTCTAACAAAATTATCTGTGCCCTTAGAAGTAGAGATAGGTAATAACAAGAGTTTTATTGTTTGTGATGTATGTGAAAACTGTAAACTGAGCATTGACGATGAAGAATATTTGATAAATCTAATCCCGATGTCGATGGGAGAATTCCAAGTAGTCGTTGGGATGGATTGGCTATCTCAATACCATGCAAAGGTCGTGTGTTTTCGTAAAGAGATAAAACTAACATCTCCGAGCAAAAAACACGTCACCATTTATGGCGAAAAAGGAGGCAACCCCATAGTATGTTCGATGTTGAAAGCTCACAAGCTCATGAAGCGAGGATGCAAGGCATTTATGATATACGCTAATGAGCCCGAAAAAGAATCACGAAAGATTGGAGATGTACCGGTAATACGAGATTATGAAGATGTGTTTCCGGATGATTTACCGGGGATACCGCCTGAACGGGAAATAAAGTTCGGGATCGAATTGATTCCGGGCGCAAAACCCGTAGCAAAAGCCTCGTACCGACTTGCACCGTCGGAATTACAAGAGTTGATGTCCCAAATTCAAGATTTGCTTGACAAGGGATTCATAAGGCCGAGTGTGTCTCCTTGGGGTGCACTGGTGTTGTTTGTGAGAAAGAAGGACGGGAGCATGCGCATGTGTATCGATTACCGGGAGTTAAACAAACTCACGGTAAAGAACCGATACCCGCTCCCGAGGATAGACGACTTATTTGACCAACTACAAGGCGCGAGTTGGTTTTCAAAAATTGACCTTAGGTCGGGGTATCACCAACTAAAGGTCAAAGAAGAAGATGTGCCGAAGATGGCTTTCCGCACAAGATACGAACATTACGAATTTCTCGTGATGTCATTTGGGCTAACAAATGCGCCCGCGGCTTTCATGGACCTCATGAACCGGGTTTGCAAGCCAATGTTTGATAAGTCGGTCATCGTGTTTATTGATGATATCTTGGTGTATTCGAAAAGTGAAGCCGAACACGCACACCACTTACAAGAAGTGTTAGAGACACTTAGACGAGAGAAGTTATATGCAAAATTTTCTAAATGTACCTTTTGGTTACGAGAGGTACAATTTCTCGGTCATGTCATCAGTGCCGATGGGGTTTTGGTGGATCCGTCAAAGATAGAGGCGGTGTCAAAATGGAATCCCCCGAAGAACCCTTCAGAAATCAGAAGCTTTTTGGGGCTTGCGGATACTATAGGAGATTCATTCAAGATTTCTCCAAGATTGCGTCACCGCTAACAAAGCTAACCCAAAAGAAAGAAAAGTTTATATGGGGTGCCGATCAAGAAAAAGAGTTTCAAACACTAAAAGAAAGGTTAACTCAAGCTCCGGTATTGACATTGCCGGACGGCGTTGAAGACATGGTGGTTTATTCGGATGCTTCATTATCGGGGCTCGGTTGCGTGTTGATGCAACGGGGCAAGGTAATAGCCTATGCCTCGAGGCAATTGAAGATACACGAGAAGAAATATCCCACGCACGATCTCGAGTTGGCTGCAGTGGTATTTGCATTAAAAATATGGAGGCACTATTTGTATGGGGTAAAGTGCACCATATTCACCGACCACAAGAGCTTGAAATACTTTTTCGATCAGAAAGAGTTAAATATGCGACAAAGGCGATGGCTGGAAACGGTGAAAGACTATGATTGTGAAATACATTATCACCCCGGAAAGGCTAATGTGGTGGCGGATGCGTTGAGCAGAAAGGCGGATTATGTCCCAATACGAGTAAGATCGATGCAACTAGTGGTGACCTCGGGTGTACTTGAACGTATTCGAGAGGCGCAATTAGAAGCAATGAAAGAAGAGAATTGGAAGAAAGAAAGAATCATAGGCCAATTGAAAGACTTGTTGGATGGGCATAATGGGTTGAAGGCTCGATCCGGAAGAATATGGGTCCCACATACTTGTGGAGTGAAGGCACTTCTACTTAATGAAGCTCATAAATCCTGTTATTCCATTCATCCGGGTGCGACCAAGATGTACAATGATTTGAAACAAAACTATTGGTGGCCCGGAATGAAGAGGGATGTTGCGAAGTATGTGGAAAAATGCCTCACATGTTTACAAGTCAAGGCGGAGCATCAGAAACCATATGGCAAACTCCAACCTTTAGAAATTCCGGTTTGGAAATGGGAACATATCACAATGGACCTATTAACCAAGTTTCCTAAGACGAATCGTGGTTTTGATGCCATATGGGTAGTGGTGGATAGGTTGACGAAAAGTGCTCACTTCATTCCGATTCGTGAGACTTATACGTCAGAAAAGATGTCAGAAGTTTACACCAATGAAATAATAGCACGTCATGGGGTGCCGGTGTCCATCGTGTCTGATAGGGATACCCGGTTTACTTCGAATTTCTGGCGTGATTTCCAAGAGCAAATGGGGACCAAATTGTTCATTAGCACTGCGTACCATCCTCAAACTGATGGACAGAGTGAAAGAACAATACAAACATTGGGGGACATGCTACGGGTGTGTATAATCGACTCTGGGGGCAGTTGGGATGTTCACCTACCGTTAGTCGAGTTTTCGTATAACAACAGTTACCAATCTAGTATTAAGATGGCACCGTACGAAATGCTTTATGGTAGGAAATGTCGAACCCCGGTATGTTGGGGTGAAGTGGGTCCACGAGAACTCGCTCACCAAGATATAGTACGAGCTACGAATGAAAAGATTGCAAAAGTTCGGGCACATTTGAAAGCAGCTCAAGATAGACAAAAGGCGTATGCTGATAAAAGGAAAAAGCCAATCGAATTCCAGGTTGGCGACATGGTCATGTTAAAAGTTTCCCCTTGGAAGGGCATTATTAGATTCAGAAAGAAGGGGAAGCTAAGTCCGAGGTTTATTGGGCCATTTAAAATTATTGGAAGGGTTGGCAAAGTGGCTTACCGCCTTGAGTTACCGGAGGAACTGAGCGGGATACATGGCACGTTTCACGTGTCACAATTAAGAAAGTGCTTAGCAGACGAAACGGCCTATATCCATTACGATGATATCGAAGTGGATAATAGTCTGAATTATGCGGTGAGACCGGTGGAGATTTTGGACCGAAAGGTCAAACATTTACGAAATAAACAAATTGATCAAGTCAAAGTCAAATGGGAGCATAGGAAAGGTTCGGACACTACGTGGGAGTCCGAAGAGGAGATGAGACGTCTTCACCCTACTTTATTTGGTATGTACTACGGTTTCGGGGACGAAACCCTTTTAAGGGGGGTGGACTTGTAACACCCCAAAAATATAAAACCTTAAATTGGAATTTGTAAGGTATAAATAAACAAGAATTTACTAACTAGGAATTTTAACCTAATTAGTTATAAGTCTAGAAATAACCTAAAGTAGGGTTAAAAGTAACTAAAATCAATATTTATCAAAGTGGAGGGGTTTAAGTTGTTAAAATTGAAACTTTAATTCTAATAAACAAATAAAACATAAACTTAACACCCCACTTTGAAGCCCTGGTCGACCAGAACATCAGGGGGCGACACCCACCTTCAACAAACCTTAGAATTCTACTAAAATCCTCAAAATTGAAGGAGCAAATCTGGTCCAAACGAAAATCTGAGCTTAGAATCGTGATCCTCATCGCAAGAGGATTACAAGGTATGTAAAATTTAGTAAAAACTCTTAACTCGAAATTCTTATGAAAATTGGAAAAATCTGAATTAGGGTTGCATGTATATGTTGTGATGATTGAAGAACAACTATAGTGTTTAGGAACAAATCCTAGACCAATAGAAGTTGAAATCATAGGAATTGTTGATGAATCTATGAACACCATTATATGTGATTAATGGGTTATGAGTAAATTGATGAATACTAGGATATTGGATGTTGATTCTCTGTAATTTGACGATTTGAAAGTGATTTCAGAAATTTAGAAGCTAACAAACATGTAAAATGTTGATTGAAGTGTAATTAAGGCTAAATGTTAAACTAGAAACTTGTCATATAATCTTGTAATAAATCTGCCTTTAAGGTGTTTGTGAAAATGCCTCAAAGAAGGTTTAAAAATAGAAATTTAAAGCTTTAACGCATAATCGTGATGTTTCGGTATATTATGCGAAGTAAGGTCAAAAGAGAGTTCTAAACATGTTTTGAATTGAACTCTATAGGAAAAGATACCGGAACGTCTAGTGGACAAGCCGGTGGTGATTCGCGGTTGAAGGGCGTACGTTAAGGTATGTAACTTGATCCGTTACATTTAGTGAATCGTTGTTAAACTTTGCGTTGTTGATAAAATCGTGTTGGTTGTGGTAATCATGTATGAAACTTAAATCCGTAGGTTAAAGATTGTTTTGTAGTTGTTTGGTTGCCATCAAAATGGAGAGTCACCTTAGATGGATCAAACGGGTCGAATCATGATACCTTGTAGTTTTAATATTGTAAAGTTGAAAGTAGAGGCGGAAATATTCACAAGAGCATGAAGTCATAAATTGGTAAGAATGTGAATGATAATAAGCTCGGATGTTGGGCATAAGGCGTTATAGGTCTAACAGTTGAATGATAGTAAAATGTGTAAGGCTAGAATGGGTCGAATAATGGTATATGGACATATAGTCTTTTGACCCGTAATCAAGTTTTTCGGTATGAATTTCATAATAGGTGTGTCGGTAACGAATTTACAGACATATAGGAAAAAGAATCACCTAAAACGGACTTACGAGTCAAAAGTTATGGTTATTTAAAGTTAGAACTTGATTGCACTTGGAGCTGGAAATAATCAGCATCAGCAACAAAACCTACTGTGAAAACAAGGGCCTCGCGTAGCGCGAGCCCCCGTCGCGTCGCGCGACGCCTTACAGTTCGGAAATTTTTATTTTTTTCAATTGTTTATCTATGGAACTTGTTTATAATTGCTTGGACTTGATCAAAACTAACTTATGTTGTGTTTTTGATCCTAGGTGTTGATAGTAACTAACCGGAAGATGGTCAAGCAAACTTTTGAAGAACCGAACACTATCTTCAAGCTTCCGCAATGTTTTAAATCCTTACTTGACTTAGATTATGGGTTGTAAATGATTGTTAAACAACTTTTGAAACGTTTTGTTTAGTCATATATGACTAAACTTTTGTTACTTATGAACCTTTTGTATAAATTATATGTTAATTAAGCAGCCCTTATTTATAATGGTATACGCTATTATTAAAAATCATGTTTAATTAGACGGGTGTTACACAAGTTAAGCCCAAGATACATAGGACCATTCGAGATCATCGAATGTGTCAGAACTGTAGCTTACAAGCTAAATCTACCTGAAGAACTTAGTGGCATACATAATGTGTTTCACATCTGCAATTTAAAGAAATGTCTAGCCGATGAGTCGCTAGCAATGTCGCATAAGGACGTGCAGATTGACAAGAGCTTGAAGTTCGTTGAAAAAGCTTTGTCGACCGAGGATCGACAGGTTAAGAAACTTCGAAGAAAGCATGTGCCGATCGTAAAAGTAAAATGGGATGCCTATAGAGGCCCAGAATACACGTGGGAGGTTGAGTCCACAATGAAGCAGAAATACCCTCATTTATTTCAGTAAATCTCGAGGTCAAGATTTCTTTTAAGGGGGTGAGGATGTAACACCTCGCAAAAAAAATCATGTCCAGTATAATAAAGACACGTGTCATGAACTTTAAAACGTGTAATGATTTGAATTTGATGGACTAAAGTTGACAAACAAAGAAAGTATGTGTGTAGAAAGATTCAAAGTGTCAACATGCCAAACAAGAGCCTCTGAATGACCTCTCACTACGTTCATATTCTTTCATAAATAAATTATCGAACGTAGAAAGCCGTTTGTGCTTAAAGATTTAAATTTACAAAGCATAGGGGTTAAATGTGTCAATATGTTAAATGTTACCTCTGAATTACCTTTTAACGATCCCAAAAGCATTGTAATATTTTATTTTTGCTCTCACAAACATCGGATATTAATTTCATGGAGTATCGAAGCATATAAGTACAATTCGGGTGATCTTACAACTAACCGAGAGCTTAACGAAGTTAATTGATGACCCAAGGCACCTAAAAGTTAACTATGGGGGTCACAAGAGCAATAAATGAAAGATAAATAAACTTATTATGGACCAGGGACTGAAAATACAAAGTTTTCAAACTTTTAACCGGAACTAGCCATTGTCGCGGGCCGTGTAGGCCATCTCCAAATCCTTCGCGGGCCACGTAGAAGGTGCCAGCGACCTTTTTCTGGACAGCTGCATGTTGCAGCCCTTACACCGCCATTGCATGAGTTCTGAGCAATACCAAGGACTTGTAAATGGTTTTTACTGACATGGTAACACTTCTAAACATCTGGTGATTCCTTAATACAACTGCAATGATCCTAGAGACTCTAAATTCCTATATAAAGGCCATGTCTTGTGTGCTTCATTTGCTCACTTCAAAATTTTTCACTCAAACACTTCTCTGAAGCCTCCTGGTGATTCAAGGAAGCTTTCTCTAGTTCAATATTCGTGCTAAGGACTCTTGTAAGCGTTCTTAGCTTCTCTAGTTAAGGTTTTATTAGCTTAATGACCGAAAGTCAAAGTTATCGTAATTTAACTTTGACTTAGTGATTAATCACAAACGGTCCAGCCATTATTCGAATTGAAAGTGGCTATGTGTTGGTAATTATGTAGGTAATAAACCCTTAGAAGGGCACCTACTGATTATCACATTTACTTGGTCAATTGTCGGGTCAAACTACTTAACAAAAAGTCAAACGGATTAATTTTTACAAAATAATTCATAACTGATAATGTAGAAATTATGGAACATGTTTTAACACTTAAATAACTTGGTAAATAACATAAGAACATGTTTAGGCATGTTCGCCCCGACAGTTCTGAGTTTAGGCTCGGTTCGCAACCGAAAGTCGCAAAAGTAGACTTTTGCTTTAACTTTCAGTTCTGAGCTGATTTAGTTTAGTTTAGTTATGCCTTAAGGTTCCGTTGGGACCATATTATGTGTTAGTATAACTCTCTGAAGTTATACCGCATGGTTCCTTAGAAATCATAGATTACATGCATGTTCAGGTATTTGCTTAAAATGACCATATTGCTCTTTTGATATAAAAACGAAATTTTTGGAAATGTGAGTGGACAAAATTCTTCATTTCCGATTTATAAGTATGTCCTAAAAATTTGACAGCCGATTCTGGTCTAAAATGAAAGTTATGCAAGATATCGTAAAACTAAAGCTTTTTATTAATTAAGTGGCATTTTTGGCATAAATCATATTTAAACCCAATTTTTGTCACCAAACTTGCTACCCACTGTTATGATATAATATTTAGGGATTTTTGAAAAAAAAATTCAAATTTTATACTAATCATAACATAGAGTTCTAGTGTAAATTCGGTATTGACGATAATGCCCTTTTCGATAATAAAATGAGTTTTACATATCATTTTGATACCAAACCTATTCCTACTAATTTCATTTGTTAAATAAAATATTTTAAGCTTTAGAAACTGATCAGGAATTCAAAATTTTATAAACATTTCAAATATCGTCAAATACCGACTTTTACGCTTATTAAGCGCATAGTATGGTTTAAAACCATATTTAACGCCTAAGGCTTATTACCTACTGATGTTATGAACAAATTTTTATACTTTAACAGTAAGTATAAGTCTTGAACTCAGATTTCCTAATTTAACCTTAAAAGCTTATGTGAAATGACCAAAATGCCCCTACGGTGCATAGTTTGGCCATAAATGATTAAAAACACATATGTATGATATCTTGCTGATATAACAACATTAAATAAATATTTTTACAGAAGTTTTTAAGACCAGATCCTCAGTTTACTATTTAATCTCTTTTATAAACTATAAAATGACCAAATTACCCTTACGGGGCTTAAATTGGTTTTAAATTCATTTTGGGCATAATGGAAGATATCCTACTGATATCACAACTTAATCTAAGCATAATAACTTACGGAACTTGTACATGACTCATTCGGTTAACCTTTATGCATATACGCGATTTGTACGGTTTATGTAACTAGTTTGCATAAATTAGCCGAAACGGGTCAAACCTTATCATTTTTACTTCAAAATCCAGAATGTGTTTAGTTTACCCATTATATATACAAGTCTTCATACTTGTCGGGTCTAAATCACATTCCAATCCGGTCATCGCTTAATCTTGCGTTTTGAACCGTAAACTTTCCTTTAAAACTAACCGATCAAAGTTACAACTTAAATAAGACCCATTAGGAATCTAATAGGTTATTAAAACCTTCGTTCCAGATTAGGAGCCCAGTAAAAGCTCCCTGTACTTGCTGGTTTGAAATTACGACTGAGAATAAATTACTTTTAGCTCAGGTAAATACTTTTAACTTATTTTCCCTTATACGGGCTTGGGATACGGTATTATAATAATACCGGTTGGTCGGGTATGAAATCATTTAATCGGATTATGACTAATAAATTGCATAACCCATTTTAATATGTCTTGTTTGATGCATTGCCTCTGGGGGGTTAATGACCGTGTCCTGGATATCCTCGGCTCATTCAATTGAAATGGCCACGGCTTAAGCACGGGGTGTAGGCATACACCTGACAGTTGAGTACGTAAAAACGGTATCTCACTCGTGAGAAAACTTCTTGTGGGCCTATACTTGTGGTGTGTCTATTAATCTTGTCCCGGCTCTTCTAACCGGGCCCTGAACGGATGACAAACATATAAATCTGTATACAAGATTATTTTAAATAATTGTCCCAAGTTATAAAAGATTTTATGCCTTGTGCATCCAAACCAATTTTTATAAACACTTCTCAAAAGAGTCAGTTAATTGTATTTATCAGTGTAAACTGACGTATTTTTCAAAAAGATTAAGTGCAGATACTACACGAAATGGGCTGGAACTCCTGAGTATTAAATAAAGAGTCTTGCAAGCATTTAGTACTTAAAGTCTGTTGAACAATATTTACTTTCTGTTTTAGATCCGCCTGTGGATCCACTTACAACCGTTGTGTAATATTTTATTATACTTTCAATTCGGTTGGTAATACTATTTTTTTAGACTTCCGCTATGCATTAAACTGTGATTAATTGTCTATGATGATATCAACTACGTCACGATACTCCCCACCGGGCCCACCGGTAATACGTGGAAATATCGGGGTGTGACAACTGTTCTCAAGGATCCTCGGAACAGGATACTATTGGCCTACTATGAAGAAGGATGCTGTGGATTACACCAAGAAATGTGATGCTTGTCAAAGACATAGCAATATCCTTCATCAACCAGTAGAGCTCCTGCATCCTATATCCTCTTCCTGGCCATTTATGAGATGGGGAATGGATATAGTTGGCAAACTTCCCAAAGCACCAGGAGGCAAAGTGTTTATGCTCGCTATGACTGATTACTTTTCCAAATGGATAGAAGCTGAAGCATTTGCTCAAGTCAGATAAAAAGAAGTGATATCCTTTATTAAAAGAAACATTATTACCAGATTTGGTATTCCTTCTGAAATTGTTTGTGATAATGGATCCCAATTTATTGGGAATAGAACTACTAACTTTTGTGACAGTTGGGGGATTAAGATGATAACATCAACACCAGTCCACCCACAAGCTAATGGTCAAGCAGAATCATCCAACAAGATCATCATCAACAACTTGAAGAAAAAGCTTGGATCCAAGAAAGGGAAATGGGCAGAAGAGCTACCTTATGTTTTATGGGCTGATAGAACAACTCTCAAGAATGCTACTGGCCAGTCTCCATTTTCTTTAGTGTTTGGGGCTGAATCTGTGATCCCTACAGAGATGGTAGTTCCTACTGCAAGAACAAGCATCCGTGATCCTGAAAGAAATGCTGAAAACTTGGTTCAAGATTTGGATACCATAGAAGAACTCAGGGATTTAGCAAGGATAAGACTGGCTAGTTATCAACAAAGGATGGGTGGAGCTTATAATAAGAATGTCAGGATCAGGAAATTTCAAGTTGGTGATATGGTGTTGAGGAAGGCATTCCAAAATACCACAAATCCTGCTGATGGCAAGTTAGCACCAAAATGGGAAGGCCCCTATCTTATTGAAGCTGAGGCAGGAAAGGGGGCATACCGTTTGTTAACAATGGAAGGTGATTTGTTACCAAGAGCTTGGAATGTTGTCCATTTGAAGAGATACTTCATGTAAGAAGGATACAGGATCCTTAGTCATCCTCATGACTGGTATACATAAAGGATCCTTAGAGGATATATGATCCTCATTCTGGTAATGATTTGATTCTAATTTATCTAATCCTTAAATTTATTTAATCTCAGGGAGAATGATCCAGGATCCTTTGTCCTTTATTACTAAATTCTGAGTTTTGCAGAACTTGTTGCATATCTGGTAAAGGATCAAGTATCCACAGAAGTCTCCTAAGTTTTTTGGGCTTGTCCCCAGTTTTTTGGGCTTGTCCCCAGTTTTTTGGGTCTGTCCCTAGTTTAAGGTATCCACTACCTTCTAGGAATCAGGTTCTAACAACTTCGCCAGTAGCGCACGATTATCCTGGTGCAGTTAAAGGCAATGGGACCAGTACCCGCTTTAGGGGCTGACAATTTCATTATACTGGCTGTATTTAGGATCCTAAGTATAATGGTAGACGTACCATACATCCGTTCCTAAGGTTTCTAACGTTTTCACGTTAGCTAAGGTTTTGGCATCTTCATGCCACTAAGTTTGGATAGTCGCCAGTAAGGGCCATACTCCAGTTTACATAAGATCCTTTGGGCTTGTCCCCAGTTTTTGGGCTTGTCCCCAGTTTATGGGCTTGTCCCCAGTTTATGGGCTTGTCCCCAGTTTTTGGGTTTGTTGTAGGATCGTTGTTGGACCCGACTGAGTCGTTCAGAAGAGTTTTATATCCGAATCAAAGGCGGAATCAGTGAAACGGACATGGAAACAGCTTGATACTCTTTAATTTGTCACTAATATTTATAATAACACTGATTACAACCTGGACAAACTTTGGCAGCACTTCGTTACAAATTCTGAAGTCGTACCAAATGAAACAACAAGTGCACTATATATAGGAGGGTGATTCCGCTCCAAATGACAAAGAGCACTTTCGGGAAGAATCAGATGTTTCTGATTTCGCTCGAAATGACCCTTTTACACTTTCGAGCGGAATCAACATATTAAACCCTAAACTTTGATTCTCGAAACTCGTGCACTGGAAATCCTATCCTATCATATTACATGATACAAGACGAAGTCAATAGACGTAATGCACTAACAGACTCCACCTCGGATATTGACGAAGTCTTCAGTGTCTAGTCTCCAGTATGACACATCTTCGGTCTTGATCATTCTGCAATCTCATCCAAATTGTAACATTATAAGCATCCATCAATCCTTTTCTTTTTCCATCAGCTTCAGGCTCCCCCTTTCGTCAAGCTTCCGTGCTTTGGGATCGACACCTAGCTTTCCATCTACAAGCTCCTCCTTGATTCAAGCTTGTCTTCAGACTCCCCCTTAGACTCTGCTCTCGGGATCGTAATCTGGACTATCTACAATCACTCAAACATCTATAAATACAATGTTTTCATATTATCAATCAAATTCTCTAATTCACTCCCCTTATCAACAAACTAAATGATTTAGCAGCATTAAAGAATCCAACTCCCTCACAGTTAATCATCCAAGTCCAAACTAATGACCTTGGAGATATCACAAACTGTTTTTGAATTTTAATTTTTAATTCAAGTTTCAAATTAATGAACTTGTTTTATTTTCAGAAACACAATCAGCTTATTTAGATTTTGAAACTCAGCATCTCAGACATCGGTTGTCGAAAATAAAGCAGAATCAAAAATCTTTTTGTATTTTTCTGAAAATATAAAGCAGTAAAGAAATATGTACAAACATATTTACAGACAATATTTTTGTTTAAGTGTGCGTCAGAGGATCATATCAGTTTTTGACAAGTCACAAGTACCGTTGAGCTTAATTACACATTAAGAATTAAACAATTCACTTAGATTGTCGATATACTGGTCCACTTAAATTTTCACACAAATTTCAACTGATTCAGGATACGAATTAGGTGTTTTAAAAACTTAAACTCATTCATGTGTCCCACCTCTTGAATATACTCCCGTATCCAGATCCCAATATTCAGTCTTACAGGTGAGTATACCTAGATGATATCTGTAAGGGGTTAGATGCGAGGGCCGTGAGAGCTCAGGTCGATACTTCCGTATATGCAGAGAGATGACGGCTTCGACTTTTCGGTGTGTCCCCTTTAGAGGATCTTTTTTACAACAGCAATGACTATCAATTTTATTGTTTCATCAATTTGCTGAGGGCGGCGCTATATTTCAAGCAATGCAGAAAGTATTCTCCGGGGACTAGGCCATTGCTTCCGCAAAATCAGAAGTCCCGGGATAATACCCCAGATATCACTAAGTATAAAGACCTAGTATCTCAGAAAGAGGGACCTTTCAAACAAGATTTCAGGGGTTACCTATATATCCAAGTAGTGTTCCCCACGAAATAAGTAAGTTTGAATTTAGGTTTATATCCCGAAAAAGTTTACTAAATGTATAAAAATCTACCGACACATCCACGGTGAGATCGTTTAACACATTTAAACTTTCCAATTCTTTAGCATACTGTAACTGTCTACTGATGTACTATCATTTCCTCTTTTAACGCAAAAACTCAATTTTTGAATTTTATCATGTTTTTGGCTTTTTCTTGATATAAAAATCTACCGACACATCCACGGTGAGATCGTTTAACACATTTAAACTTTCCAATTCTTTAGCATACCGTAACTGTCTACTGATGTACTATCATTTCCTCTTTTTACGCAAAAACTCAATTTTTGAATTTTATCATGTTTTTGGCTTTTTCAAATTTTCAAATGTTTTTGTATTTTCTAACAATATTACTCCCCCTAAAATGCAAAATCATTTAAAGAAAATTTGACAACCAACACTGATAGCTTTGTCTCGCCATCCATTTTCTGCTAACTATGTCCTGTTTTGCAGAAAAACTAATATAAAGTACCCCCATGATTTACAACCCATTGATTTTCGACAGTTTGAAAACCGTTTTTCAATCTTGTGAAAGTAATCATGTTTATTCAGCCGTGAGAGTTTCGGCGTATTCAATCAACACATATTTTTGTATTTTTGAATATTTTTGACAAAAACAAAACATATTTTTGGTTTTTCAAAATTTTCAATTTTTAGGGTTTTAAAAATATTGTTTATTTATATACATAATGAAAATAAACTTCTTGTTTCAACAAACACAGGATCCAGCAACCTCCTTCCCTCGTTGTGCCAGGCTGCTCCAACTTCCATTCTCACAATCTTCAGATTTGTTGAGCACCTGCACATTCAGACTATTTGATTACTTGAACAATTTAGCCCATGTCTGTTTGACCTTAGGCATTTCAACACAATAATTCTCATTCAATGCTGGAAACTCTTCGTCATCTTTCACAAAAATCTTTTCAACTTTTACTTCAACTTTTTCATCTTTTTTAAGAATTACCTGTTTCTTTGCACTCCATGTTTGACCTTTAGGAGTACCACGTTTGTAAAAATGAGACTCTTTTTGAACATTCAGTTTTTGAACAACAACTTTTGGTTTCCAAAACTCTTGTGGTTTTGTCATATCAACAGTTTTTTTCCAACTTTGAGTTGTTCTGATTCTGGGTGTGTGAAAATTCCAGGTCTGTCTAGAATCGAACCTGTTCGGGTTTGATTTCCAGTTTTGATTCAAAGCAAACTTGTTTGTGTTGTACCTCCAAGTTTGTTTTGAGTCAAATTTGGTTGACCTTTGTCTCACATTCTCAGATTTTTGTTTCTCAGCATCAATCTTCTTTTTGTCAACATCCACAGGTTTCAGATTTGTACACTTGCGAGCAAGATGTCCTTTTTTATCACATTTAAAACATGTTCTCATGGACACATCTTTGACCTGTGGTTGTTGCTTTTTCTTTTGAGCTAAGAACTCTTCAATAGACTGTTGCCCGATTTTAAGTTCTTTTTCTTCAGCTATACTCTTTCCTTGAACAAAACTCATTTTTGTCTGAAAATTCAGAGTTTCATTTCTTTTCCAACTTTGTTTCTTCTTATAACCCAACCCAGCCTTCATGTTTTTCTTCTTGAAACTAGATTTGTTATACGAACCTCTATGACTCTTACCAGCAAACTTTGAAATCTCAGACTTTTCAATCTCAACCATTTTGAAAACTTTATCAACCTTTTCTGAAATCACATTCTGAATCGGGAATACAACATCTAAGAACGATTTGTCCGATCCAATCATGGTATAAACCAATCCTTTTGAATCATCATTCAAACTTTTCTCGGATTTTGTGTTTTTCAGATAACTATCATGAAGATTTCCTTCATCTTCATCCTGTGATTCAGATTTACCTGTATCAACCGACTCTTCTTTCAACACACTTTCAACAACTTTACCTACCACCTCTGAATCATGAGAATCATCAGATTTGGAATAGGTTATGTCAATGTTGTCTGGCAATTGATCTACCATGTTGAAAGCTTTTTCGACCTTTTCATCATCATAAAATGCAAATTTTCCCGGTGGTGGAACTTGATGAAACTCTGAGCCAATGCCTTTCTTGTTTTGTTCAGACTCACCATCTCCCGGTTTTATATTGAAAATTCGTTCAAGCACATATGACGATACGTGATAACTTTTTAACTTGTTGTTATCCTGTTCTAGATCAGCAATCTGTCGCTTTAGCTTAGCAACATCCTCAATATAGGAATTAACAACATCTTGTTTTATTGAATACATTCGTTTAAGATCTTTAGTTGTTTCAGAAAGATAATTCATTCTTGATTGAGAATATTTCATTTCATCTTTCACTTTTTCGTATGACTCTTTCGTAATATGATATGCTAATTTCATTGAGTCATATTCTTTCTTCATTTCTTAACAAACAATTTCTTTTTGTGAACATTCTTCTGTCATTTTAGAAACATTTTCTTTTAAAACTTCATTTTCTGTTTCTAATTTTTTACATTTTTCTGAAAGTTTTTCATCATTTTCTTTTAAAACTTTTTCTTTTTCTAACATTTCTTTGCATTTTTCTTTAAAAATATTTTCAATTTTAGTAAATTCAAGATCTCTTGTTCTGAATTGCTCATCTTTTTCAGTACAAGCTCTGTACAGTTCCATACATTTCTTGCACTGATCAATCATTTTTAAGATTTTAGAATCAGAATGTACCTCAGTGATTGGCACTTCGGTGTTTGATGCAGTTGCCTCAGTTTGCTTTTGATCAGCATCATCTTGCTTTTCTTTAACATTGACTTCATCACCAACATTACCAGCTTCTAAATTCTCATTCTTTACTTCTTCTTCTGTTTTCTTCACCTCTTCTCCAATCTGCTGTTCTTCAATAACAGCTTTCTCAACCTCTTCATTCACAACAACTTTTTCTTCACTTTTGATTTCCTTCACAACCTCAACTTCAACAGCTTCTGCTTTAACCTCTTCAGCAACTTTCTTCAAATTGTTCACCAACTCTTCAACACTCTTCTTCATTCTCTCTTCATTCCTTTTTCTTAGACAAGATGTCATAGCATATCTGATCTCTTTTTCATGCCTTTTAGCATATGTGTCATCTTTCAATACATTTCTATAGTATTCAGCTCTCAAAGGAATTATTAAAAGAACATCATCAAAGATTATATCTTTCTTTGGAACAACTGGTTCTCCTTCTCTGTTGAAGTAACACTCTCTCTTTTTATCCCATCTTCTGTTGCTCACTGCACTCTCATACTCTTCTTGCATTTCATCCATTCTGTTCAACACAATGTTTCTTTCTCTGTAGGTTTTTTCTTCCAGAATCTCTTCTCTGGTTTTCTCCTTCATTTTAGCTTTATCTTTATCTTCATTGTTCTCTTCACGGATTTCAGCAACAAAAACAAACTTTCTTTCCTCTGTTATAGCTTTCCCATGAGCTGTTTTTCGAACATTCTCCAAACGATCTTCTTCTGGACATATCTCGGACCAATCAAAACCTTCATCATCTTGAATTACAAAACAAGCTCTCGATTTAGGTTTATCTTCAATCATCTTAGGCTCTTCTCTGCTTCGATGGTAGATTGCCTTTCGGTAGTAATCATCATTGAAAGGATGTTCATTTCCACCAACTGCTGAATTAGTGCATTCTCTCTTGAAATGACCTTTCTGCTTACATTTGAAGCAAGTCACTTTGGATTTGTCGAATCCAAGCTTTGTTGATGCACCTCCAAGAGATTGTTTCCCAGTAATCTCCATATACCTCTGCGCTCTTCGGATGCAACTTGCTAAGCACCAACGAATGTCAATGAGCTCCATCTCTTCCGGATCAATCTGGTCGTAGTCTTCTTTGGTTAATTCGGAGTTTCCAATTTTTCCAGCTACAAGACCTTCATACGATTCCAAAACAGATGCAAGGAAACTCATTTGCTGCTTGGCTGCATTGATGCTCATCGACGGAGAATTCTTCAGTTTGAGAGCGATGTTGCATATAATCTCCTCAGCTTCATCAGGATTTGATTTCGAAGATGAATGATATCCAGAATGATGACTTGTTGAAGTTGTTTGAGGTTCTTTCATCTTCTCACCACTGAATTCTGTCTTTGGTGAACCAACACCTTTCTCCGAAGGTATACTGCCTTTGTAATACAATCCAACATTCTGTTGATGTGAAGAACCAATCATCTTGCTTTGCTTTTGTAGCTCCAGATCATGACTCTCTATCTTTTCAAACAATGCATCAAGAGAAATTGTATCATATAAAGCATCATTTTTCAAAATAAACACAAACGTTTGCCACTGATCAGCTCGTGGTAACGCTTCAATCACTTTATCTATAAGTTCCTCTCTTGTTTTCACTATCTCAAATCTCTCAAGTTCAATTTTAAGATGACAAAATCTCTCAATCATTTGTCTCGCTATCTCTCCTTTTAGACTATCAAACAGATCAAATTCTTTTTTAAGTAAAGCAATTTTGTTCTTTTTTATCTGTTTATCCCCCTCAGCTTTAACACGTAAAGCTTCCCAAACTGATTTAGATGACCCATCATGATTCAGTAACGCAAAAATATCATTTCTGATTGCAGACTGGATCAAAGCAATCATTCTTTGTTCGGCAGCAAACTCAGATTTATCTTCTCTTGATAACTTCTTGAATGAAAGTTCTTCGCCTTTATCATCTTTTGGTCGTTCATATCCAAACTCTAAGCAAAACCAGCTTTCGTGAGCATACGCTTTCGCCCAATTGAGAAAACGTTCTTTCCACCATGTATAATCTTCAATGCTCTCCAAAGTTGGTGGCTTTGAGTGTGTTCCATAGAAGTTATCATGCTTGATGTTCTCATTGATAGCTTTTGTGATGGTTTTTGGTGTAACATTTGCAATCTCGGACGATTCGGATGTGAATGCATTGAAAAATGTGTTGTAGAATTCTTCAGCCATGATGTAATCCTGGACAGATAATCAAACAAACACTATCAGTACAAACAATATCAAATATTCTGAAAACAGACTGACACTCGATTCTTGTGAAATAATCTTGACACGAAAAATCCTTTTTCAAGCGAAATAGGAAACTCAAACGAAATCACTTTGTTTGACAACACAAGCGAAATCACAAGTTGACCAGTTGAAGCGAAATCAGTTGAATAACACTTCGAGCGGAATTAGATATTTAACACTTCGAGCGGAATCTGTTTGAAGACTGTTTGGAGCGGAATCAACAATTTGAACACTTTGAGCGGAATCACCAATATGTGATTTTGGAGCGAAATCACAACAACCAGTTGAGCGAAATCAGAAGTTTGTTAATCTGGAGCGAAATCACAAACAATCTTTCTGGAGCGGAATCATCAGAAAACAATTGGAGCGGAATCTGAGATTAGAGGTATCCCTGGAGCGAAATCAGCAAGTCTTTGGAGCGAAATCAGACTTTTGAAGCTGAATCAGACAATTTGGAGCGAAATCAGAAACTATCCAGTTCGAGCGGAATCAGTTCGGAGGTCCATTTTGTCCATTTTTAATCCGATTTTAACAATGAAACTTTTAGGGATTTGTTAATAGTCAATTATACACAGTCTGTGAAAATTTGAACCAGTTTTGACCGTTAAATCTCGTTCTGATGAAGAAAGAAGGTGTAGAAAAGAGAAATTTCAATGAAATTCAGCTGTAAACTGCAAAACTCCTCCAACTAACTCTGATACCACTTGTAGGATCGTTGTTGGACCCGACTGAGTCGTTCAGAAGAGTTTTATATCCGAATCAAAGGCGGAATCAGTGAAACGGACATGGAAACAGCTTGATACTCTTTAATTTGTCACTAATATTGATAATACCACTGATTACAACCTGGACAAACTTTGGCAGCACTTCGTTACAAATTCTGAAGTCGTGCCAAATGAAACAACAAGTGCACTATATATAGGAGGGTGATTCCGCTCCAAATGACAAAGAGCACTTTCGGGCGGAATCAGATGTTTCTGATTTCGCTCGAAATGACCCTTTTACACTTTCGAGCGTAATCATCATATTAAACCCTAAACTTTGATTCTCGAAACTCGTGCACTGGAAATCCTATCCTATCCTATTACATGATACAAGACGAAGTCAATAGACGTAATGCACTAACACTTGTCCCCAGTTTTTGGGCTTGTCCCCAGATTGTTGGGCTTGTCCCCAGATACTAACATCTTCTTTTACAATTGGCTTAGTCCCAAGTTATCTCATATTTCAGGTTTCCAAAGTTGAACAGTTAAGGATCCAGGATCCTAACCATCTACAAAGTCTTATCTTTTGATTGTTTCAGTTGTAAGTGTTAAGGATATAGGATCCTAACTTGGATTCTCTAGTATGATCCTTATTTGCTTTAACTTTTTTCTTTGTTTTTCCAATTATGCCCTTACTGTTTGACAACAGGATTTATGATCCTAACTCATCTGATTTTTCAAACTTCATAAACGATATTAGATCCTTGATCATATCCTAAACTCTTCAATATAAACTAATATTTTGGCATAACTCTTAGTATTCTTGCTAACAATTTGTGAGTTACAAAACTATGAAACGGCAATTGACAAGTAAAAATATTCAAAAATTAACAACACCAAGATAGTCAAATGTTAAAGGTTTTATTTATTTATCATAATTAACCCTTTAAAGGTTGTCAAAATTGCCTACCCCGATCATCTACCAGCAAAACGTGGCCCGTCCGCTGGGGTAGGCAAAGGGTGTCCATAACTAACGGTTCATAAAGTGCAGGAAGATAAAGGCGGCAGGATAACAGTGGTTTCATCCCCCAAACAGAGGATCCCTCCACCATCTATTATCCTACCTATTGTCTGAAGGATCCGTGATCCTTAAACCTAAAGAGCTACTGTTTAGAGCCATTACAAACCATAATTGTTCGCCATGAAAACACCATCAAATAAAAACCACAAAACCATAAAAAATGGGCTCCGGCCGCATCTAGATAAATCCATCATCGCCCATTGCTGCAGCCTAAACCTTCGCTGCATCCACCACCTTCTCCACCTTGCCATCACCACCAGCTTTCTCCACCTCAGGATCCTTCAACCCGCTGCTGCCGGCTTCAAGTGCCAAGACCTCCTTAGCTCCTTCCTCATCATCCAGCTCCGTCAGCCTCTGCCTCCAAGCTTCCTGATCCCAAGCAGACCTGTCAAAAGCAGGATCCTCAGCCTCTTTAGCCATCTGTAGTTTGATTTTCAGCATAGCAATTGTGGCAGAAAGCTTGGCCCCATCGATGACTTCAGCCATATCCTTCTGGGCCGTGATCTGAGCCATGACCAGTTCCTTCTGCAGCAGGTTGATATCCTTCTCAAGGGAAGAAATCTTCTTGTCTTTAGCAAGGAACATTTGCTGGAACTCCAACTTTTGCTGCTCGGCCTCGGCTACATGTTGATCAATGAGCATATGCACCTCGGTGAATTTCTGCATGAAAGAAGTGTTTAGTCAGGATCTATTATCCTCAAAAAGGAAAGTTCAGACTTAAGGATACGGGATCCTTACCTCAGAGACATATTCCTCAAACTGATGTTGGATGAGAGGGAGGCCTTCAGTGGGCTTAGAAGTTTTTCTCTTTTTGCACCCTTGCCTCTTGTGCTCGTGCCTTTGGGCTGTTGAATGCTAGGGCTAGCAGCAAGTTCCTTCTTGACGGAATGAGAGGATGCAAACTCTTGGAGATCACTGACGCTGAACCTAGAGGCAGATTTTGAGGATTTGCCAGCGCCTACGGATACAAAATACAGATAAGTATTCATACCTTATATCTATTTAAACATTTATTTACACGTAGATATGGATACTTACTTGACATTGTGTAGGATGAGGTGGAGGTCTCTTGAATATCCTTTTCTTTGCTTTGAAATGTTCTTATAGCAGGCTCAAGCTTCCAGAAAGCAGCGACCCTTTCCTTTGTAGCAGGTGATTCTTGAATATGAGAAAGTGTGATAGTTGCACAACAACAGGAACAAAAAGAAGGATCAGTTATCCTTAACAGAAAAAGAATCCTACTATGGTCCTGGACTAATGATCCCATATCCTACCCTGGGTGATCCACTTTTTGGGGAGGTCATTCCCATTCGGGATGGAGTTTCTCTTTACAAATAAAAATTGATTCCTCCAGTGGGGGTCATTTTTGGTAGTTTTCAAGATCGGATGTGGTTGACCGGGTTTGTGTTTGAACAAAAAAACGATGAGAACCGTGGCTAACAAGGTTGTATAACTGACTCAACTCGGATAGGCCTATTTCAACACCCTCTTGCTCAATGATGTTTTCAAGTGAGTAAAGCACTCTCCACATCATTGGCATGGCTTGTATGTAGCACATGCCTGTGAATGTGAAGAATGCTTGTGTTAGAGCAGGGAAAGGATAATTGAACCATATCAGAAAATCGGTTGCCGGGAAAGTGATCCAAGCATCAGACACGCAGTCACTCTTCATGGAAGAGTCAAAGGGTCTAAAGATGGTTCCTTCCGGGAAGCAATGACGTATCCGATCAATCTCGGGATCGGTGAAGCGACAAAGTTCCAATGAAGGATTTTTTGTTACACCTTGGCTCTTCAAGGGGCTTTCCTTCTTAGGATCCTTGGCAGGGGAGGATCGGAGATTCATCTTGGCCATGGATTTATGAAAAACAGAGTACCGGAAAGAAAATTTAGAGAGAAGGAGAAAAGAGATACCTGGTGAAATCTTTGAATAAGGATTTAAAGGGGATGGGTCTCGAATTTAAATGCGTTTTGAACCTTGTCTCTAACCCTGTATATATAATGATGATTGTTGCAGGGTGTCTTGTCGCTGATGTCATCCTCGCAATGGCTAGTCCTATCGCAACGGCTAGTTTTTCGCTAACCAACTCTTTCGAGATAAAGCAGAAAATATGACTTATTCAGTTGCAATTAATTCCTCATATTTTGGGGGCAATTGTAAGGGATGGATTTTCTAAGCTTGTGGATCACGGATCCTCAATAGCAGCCTGGATCACGGATCCTCAGTTCAGTTTGAATTAAGGATCCTCAGAAGACGTTGCAGGACTAAGGATCCAGGATCCTCATTATTATCCTAACACTGACAATTGTTTCCTTCATTTTTGAACTTGTTTTGTAGGAGTATTTGAATAAGACTTGTTCAACCGAGATTCTAGGGGAATATGCTTCATGATTCTGCACGTGCACAAGTTCTTCGACCGTTATGGCATCGTGGGGGACTTGCACCTTTTTCGGATTGTTAGTTAGTTAGCTTATTTCTATTTTTAAAGGGGATACATGCTTGTTTAGATAACATTTTTAGCTACACAATTACACTACACTGGAGCTCTCAACAACTCTCGGCGATTACACATTTTTGCACTATAGTTAACCTTGTACCAAGCATGTTATCATCCCGATTTGTAAACATTGTTTGTCTAATATAGTTGGTGATCGGTAGTTTCCATCACCCGAGGTTTTTTGTGCCGGAGATCATACATTGATCAAGGGCTTTTTCCTCGTATAAATCCTCGTGTTCATTGCTCATTTTACTCAATCATTGTCCATACATTTATTCATTTAACCAATCATCATACCTCACAAAAATCAGATTTGGTTACATTATCCTTGTGTGATTTTTTACCAAAATAAACTTCTTGACTTGTAATCAAGAATCTATTTTAAATCACTTTTGTTGTATTATGTGGAGTACATGTTAATAAATCGTTACTTAATCGCAGTTTAATCGCTAATCGATTTATCGCTAATCGCATCGCTATCGCATCGCAACTTGAATTATAGGTTATGGATATTGTTGTACATATGTGTGCTAATATGTGTTACTTGTGCATGTTATATCTCTGTTAAAGTGTTTAATTGCAAACGCAATCGCAACTCTATCGCAACGCAATCTCATCGCAAACTCGAGATTTACGAACTACTTTTGAGATAATTTGCAGTTAGGTTATTTATGTAACTAATGGGTAATACTATCGCATCGCTTACTCGAAACGCATCGCAACTCTTAACGCACGAAACAAAAACACAAAAACCAACTCGCGACGACCACTCGATCGAATGACCATTCGATCGAATCGTCATCCGATCGGATGGCCATCCGATCCGTCTCTGTGCGCACCTTTCCCGTTTTGGAAACCCTATAAATACCCCTTTCATATCAACATTCATTGATGTGACAGCTCTCTCTCCGATCAGCACGTTCAAGCACTCTTTTCTCTCGATTTCTCGCGATTCTTGTAAGTTTTCAACTCAAATCTTGTACTTCTATGATCTACACGCACTTCTTCATCATTTTCACCTTTAAATCTTCACTTTTAACCGTGAAATCAGCGGATTTGAGGTGTTCTAGGGTGATGTCATCATGGAGTTCTTATGAACTTCAAGTTTTGGCCTCATTCCACCAAGAACAACTCAGATCTAAAGGATTTCGACATGATTCAACACTGTTTTCGCATAAATCTAAACGCTTTCATGGTTAAAAGGATTGAAAGATGGTTTTACAACTTTCTTTCAACTCTTTTACACTCAATGCACTCAAAACCGATAGAATCGGAGCTCGTTCAGGCCTTCTACTCATCTCCTAGTGAAGTGCCAGTTCGGGATCTGATTCCTAACAAAGAGACAACCGCTTACGGGTTGAACATGAACTAACGTCTCGAACAGTTAGACCGATCAGATTGCGGTGATTCATGTTCGAACGGGTGACTTGGACCTGATGGAGCTTTCCGTTGTTTAACACGTTGTCATATCATCTCGATCAAACCGCAAACTATCAAAACATAACAAGTTTCCAAAACAAACAAGTCACCGAGCGAATTGCTATTCAATCGGATTGCCATCCAATCGAACAGCAATCCGCACGGATGACAACTGAACTCTCAACACCTAAACATTTTCAAAGAAGGTTAGTTTCCAACAAACCGCCATCCGATCAGACGGCCAACCGTTCGGATGACTATCCGACCGGACGACCTGAATTGTAGAAACTCTTCTCTTTTTATAAAATGCTACAACGAAAACCTCAAAGCCTTCATACACAAACACATCCATCCCAAACGAGTGGCGAACCGACCGAACGGCCATCCGATCGGATGACCATCCGATTGCATTGCCATCCGTTTGGATGTCACTTCGTCACTACAACACTTGCATCATTTTACGTGCCACTTATCGCTTATGCTATCATTCTGTAACTAGCCTGACTCTCTAGCGCTCCCTTCAATCCATTAGCTACCATCGCTGTGAGTATACTCGATCCCTTTTTGCTTAACGCACTTTTGGGTGTTACATACGTTACTTATATCAAAACACATCGACACACAACGTAAACACTTTAACGCTAACCACTCTCGCATGTTATACGTGACTCGATGAATGCCTGTTTGTTATGTTAACACATTGATTGTTGTCTACCTGCCTTAGCAACGATAGTACTATAGTTTGGACTCAGCACCTGTTTATTCAGGGGTTGTTAAGGATCTTACTTCATGTGTTTGCAGTGGTGAACATATGTTGCGCACTCTACAACTCGCAGTCATTAGTATTGATAGGATCTTTGTCGATAACTTACGTGCTTCACATTTTACGTAGTGCATGTTGGTTATGCGTAAACTCTCTTTCGCTACTATTACTATTAAACTTGTATGCTCACCTTTACACTATGTGTATTAACCTCTATTTTAACGTATGTGATAGGTGTTTAGGATGCTTTGCTTGTTATTTGCTGGAATCAAGCTAGGATGGAGTCTAGAAACAAATCTAATCAAATCTGAGTTGTCGGAACAGTTTTCTATTTGTCTTTGAGAATAATTGTCTGTAATAATTGTGCTACTTTATATGTTACGGTATGGGACGTAATGATTAAAATATTTGGTAATCATAGTTGTTATGGAATCTCTTGGACAATCTATTTCGCTCAGTGTCACGCCCCGATGATTCCGCCATCGGTTGGGGTGTGACAGATTGGTATCAGAGCCATAACTATAGGGAATTAGGCAAGACTCGACCTAGTCCGGGTCGACGTCTTAGAAACGACCTAGTCTATAGTCTAAGTACCAACAGACCGACTTGTGCATACCGGTAGAGGTTTTGTACAAGCCTACTTGCTATTCTCGCTTACAATTCGCTGAACACTACACTCTTGCGCGAACATCGCATATTACTGCTTCAAAATTTCTCGCACAATTTTCAAAATTTCTCGCGTAAGGCAAGGTGATTAGGTCGAGAATAGGTGTGAAAGTCGTAAACTCTCGATTAAATCCCCCGCCTAACGCGACTTTTTACTACAAATACGAGAATTTGCGGTGGATCAGGAGTGAAATCCATACTTCGACGCCGATTTTCCCCTCTATCTCATGATCCTATCACACAAACAGGAATGTAGTCACTAAGTTAGGGGTGAAACCCGAACCTTGATGACCTATTCCGCTCTATATTATGGTTTTACAAAACTCTCACCAAAGTCTCGATGGGTTCCAATGACTAGGGTCACGTAATGGTCCAATGGATGCGTGCCGATCGCCCAGATTGAGGCGAGAGCACAGTCTACTAAGCCAAAATGTGCACCCAAGGTCCTTGAGAACAGTCGAATCACTTTGGGTTGTCAACGTCTATCAAGCCGAGACAACCTCTTCACGATTTTATGTGTTTCGATTCTGGAATCCGCCGCCGCCAACTCTGTGACTTATCAACTTTATGTGGATCCTATGTGATTTTATGCGTTTATGTGTTTCAATTTCTGGTGATTTACTCGCTTTTCGCTGCTTGCTTTGATCAACACACACGACTCGCACTACACATTTACCTCAAAACGTTAACAAATCGCTGGCGTCATTCGCAATCGCTACTCGCTTCTCGCACTCGTAACTCCCGATCGCATTACACAACTGTGAAAGATAAGTGAATACGTGCAATATATAGAGGCCAATACGTGAAAAATATAGTAGGTTATGTGGACTATATGTTTCTGTGCTTACATGGACTATGTGCTTATGTGCTTACGTGCCTTTGTGTATTATGTGCCTACTTAATTTCGTGTTTACGTGTTCCTGAGCTTTGTCATAAGTAGCTTTGAGAGAGATAATAAGACTATACTAGACTTAATCGAAATTGTGTTTGAGTCCTGTGACGATGTCTGTTGCAGACAATGTCGTCATCTGGATCACACCACTCGTGCGCTGCTAGACACAAACTCGCTGACAAGCGACTCGCTTCTCTCGTCGCAAGTCAAGTCGTTAAAGTAATTCCAAAAATAGTCAGTGAGTTGAACGAAAATGCCAGCAAGTCTTCAGAAGAAACCAGGACAGATTCTCCTAAAGCGACTTTCAGCTTCAAGCAGTTCAAAGCCTGTGGTCCGAAAGAATTTACCAGAGAAGATGGGCCAACGGCCATGTTTCAATGGTTTGATTCAATCGAAGTCACCTTGCGCCAGAGTGGCTGTCCGGAAAACCTTTGCACTATTAACGCCACCGGCGTCTTCCAATCCCGGGCTCTAGATTGGTGGACTGTCGAGAGAAACAAACGAGGGAATGATGCAGCTTACGGGCTAACATGGGACGAGTTGAAGGACATCATGATGCGAGAGTTCTACCCTCCCCACGAGCTCCAAAAGTTGGAGGACGAGTTCTGACATATCAAATAGGAAGGTGGCGACAACGCGGGTCTTACTGCTCGCTTCAAGCAGCTGAGTCTCATCTGTCCGGGTCAAGTTACTACCCCTGAGATTTCAATCAAGAAATACATCCGCGCTCTTCCGGATTGTGTTGCAGACTTTTTGCAAGCTGCGAAGACGACAACTATTGAGAAAACCTACCTACTCGCCGCTGAGATCAATGATAAACGAGTCAGGGCTGGTTATTTTGATAAAGTTGCCAATAGTCTTCATCAAGCCACCGCTGCTCCCACCGCTGAAACTACCGTCGCACCGCAATCTTCAAAGCTCTCACATTGCAAGAAAAAGAACAGCAGCTCCAGCAACAAGAACTGTGCAGTTACTGCCGCACCACTTCAAGCTGTACCAGCCTAACCGCAACCTCAACACCGCCAAGTAGTGGCTCCTGTGGCCAATGCACCGCTTGCCAAGCGTGCATACACTGGCGCCCACACCCGCTCTGCCATATTTGTACTTATCATCACTCGGTTGGTATCGCATGCCGGTTCTGTGTACACTGCAACATTTACAGCCACTTCACCGCTAATTGTCGTACCGGTCCTCGCCAAACTCAAGCTCCAGTTCAAACTCAAGCTCCTGCTCTACCAGCTCCCCAGGGCCAACAAGCAGCTCCTGCACCCGCAGCTCACGCAAGAGCTTGCTTTCCTTGTGGTGATCACAACCATTTCACAAACGTCTGCCCCAACAGAGAGGTTAAGCAAGAGCCACAACAGCAACAACAGCCAGCACCGCAACAACACCAGCAACAACAGCAGCAGCAGCCAGCTTAGCAAGCAGCCCGCGGGCGAGTCTTCAACATCAACGCCCGTCAGGCTCAGACAGACAACAACGTGGTTAATGGTACGTTTCTCATAAATGGTATATACGCTTCGTGTTTATTTGATACTGGAGCCGATAACTGTTTTGTGTCATTCGAATTCGAAAAGCTCCTTAATCGTAAGCGCGCCCATCTCCCTACGACCTTCGACGTAGAAGTTGCCACTGGAAGAACCGTCACCGTCAGTTCTATTCTGTGTGACTGTACTCTCGATCTCAACGGTCACATTTTTCCGAGTAACCTCATACCAATGCAACTCGGTAGCTTTGATGTCATAGTAGGTATGGATTTCCTTCGGGAAAATCATGCCGAAATTGTTTGTTTCGACAAGATGATTCGTTTCTCTCTCGCGAATGGTGATCAATTGTGTGTCTATGGAGAAGTCGCTTCGAAGAAGTTACAACTCATGTCGTATGTCCAAGCTAGCAAGTATCTCCGCAAGGAATACCAAGCTTTCTTGGCGCACATCGTAGTAGCGGAGAAGGAAAAGAAAGGTAAGACAATAAGAGAAGTACCCGTGGTTTGTGATTTTCCTGTTGTGTTTCCTGATGATTTACCTCGTTTACCTCCCACTCGTGATATCGATTTCTGAATCGACCTCATTCCTGGAGCAAATCCTGTTGCTAGAGCGCCTGATCGCCTCGCCCCTTCAGAAATGTGCGAACTCTCGAGTCAGCTTCAGAAACTACTTGATAAAGGCTTCATTCGTCCTAGCACCTCTCCTTGGGGCACGCCTGTCCTTTTCGTCAAAAAGAAGGACGGATCCTTCCAGATGTGCATCAACTACAGGGAGTTGAATAAGCTCACCATCAAGAACCGCTATCCCTTGCCTCAAATCGACGATTTGTTTGATCAATTATAAGGTGCTACATGTTTCTTGAAAATCGATCTACGCTCAGGTTACCACCAGCTACGAATTCAGGAAGAAGATATACCTAAAACCGTTTTTCGAACCCGTTACGGTCATTTCGAATTTGTTGTTATGCCTTTTGGTTTGACTAACACTCCCGCAGTCTTCATGGATCTAATGAGTCACGTATGTAAACCCTATCTTGACCGCTTCGTCATCGTGTTTATCGATGATATCCTGATCTATTCCAAAACAAAAGCCGAACACGCGTAACAACTCAGTTTGGTTCTTGAGTTACTCCAGGGAAACCGTCTCTATGCCAAGTTCTCCAAGTGTGAATTCTGGCTTGAGGAAGTCCAATTCCTGGGTCACGTCGTCAATAGTCAAGGAATTCACGTCGACCCTGCGAAGATCGAAGCCGTTAAGAGTTGGGTCACACCAAAGAACCCGTCCGAAATTCGTTCATTTCTCAGATTGGCGGGTTACTATCATCGGTTCATTGCAGACTTTTCAAAAATCGCGGTACTCCTCACCTCTCTTATGTACAAGGATAAGCCTTTTGTTTGGGGAACCAGACAAGAGGAGGCCTTTCAAACTTTCAAACTTATGCTCTGCAACGCTCCTGTGCTCTCTTTACCCGACGGAGACGACGACTTCGTTGTCTATTGTGATGCCTCTAACCTAGGTCTTGGTTGTGTCCTTATGCAACGAGACAAGGTTATCGCATACGCGTCTCGTCAGCTCAAGATCAACGAGAAGAACTATACCACACACGACCTCGAGCTTGGTGCAGTTGTTTTTGCTCTAAAGATTTGGCGACACTACCTGTACGGTACCAAGTGTACGGTCTTCACCGACCATTAGAGCCTACAACACATCTTTAGCCAGAAAGAGCTGAATATGCGCCAATGCTGGTGGGTAGAACTACTCAACAATTACGACTATGAGATCCGTTACCACCCAGCCAAAGCAAACGTCGTCACCGATGCTCTCAGTCGACGAAGCTATTTGCATAGCGTTCGTAATACTCAAGCCCAGCACAATCTCGAAGCTCTTATCCGTGATGCCTAACATGCTTGTTTTACCGAACGCACCTTGAAGAAAGAAAGGATCATCAACAATGGCGAGCAACTGGTGAATAAATCGAATGGTATCTTTCATTATCTAGACCAAATTTGGATTCCCAAGCGCACCAATTTGCGTCAAATTCTGCTAGACGTAGCCCACAAGTCGCGATACTCCATTCATCCTGGTGCCGATAAGATGTACCAGGACATGCGCTACAAGTACTGGCGTCCGGGCATGAAGAAGGATATCGCTATCTACGTTTCGAAATGCCTGACTTGTTTGAAAGTAAAGGCTGAGCATCACATCTTTTTCACTACACCCCTCAGCAACGTCACAAAACCAGGCTCCTGAACCTCCTCATGTGTATAAAACCTCGTTGCCACTGCGAACTGAGGCAAAGTCATGTTGTACACCGTCCTACCCAGTGAAAATGACACCACATCCTGCTCCTCGAATCCCCCATGGTGCCTATACTCAAAAGTGGAATTAAACTCTAACACAAGCTCCAGATACTGCGGAGCATCACAGTCTAGCACCAATCTGAAATTTTCACCTAACAGCTGCTCTATCCTCTCTCTCTGGCCCAGCTGGCCAACTAAATCCCAATCGATCCGGCGACACTGTAATAATCGCACATTAATCAGCCCATGTAGCTTTGCATACTCACTCGTTCCAATCATAAACTGCAACGACGGACTGTCCTGTAAAATTGTACTCTGTCCATGTGGAATCCCTGGTCCACGGTACTGAATCTCCCGTACAACCACATCGGCCGGCTGCTGCTGTGCCTCAGCAGTGCCTCGCGATCTAGTACTTGTACGCCTTTTCCGACCAGCGCCTGAAGATGAACCCTCACCTGACATCCTGTAAACATATTTCAACAAAGCTCAACAACAGGTGAAATCATTAGTAATCACAAACTATTTTTTTCGTTTTTTTGGGTTTTTCAATTTTTTGGAAATTTTAAAGAATTTTCTGATTTTTTTTATGATTTTTATGAATTTGTTTTTTGTTTTGTTTTTCAAATATAAAATATATACGAAAAATATCGGCCGTATAGCATTTCATTCACGACCGTAATTCAAAAACAAAGTGACTTTACGCGACGTTTTGCAAGACGATGTTTAAGTATAAACCAGTCGCCCGAATGGAGATTGAGTACGGGCGAGTGGTTTTTATATCCAAGTAAGAAAATAAGCAAGACGAAGCATGAAGACACTAATAAAACTCGAAAACAACTCAAACGGCCTAAAGACACTAAATTAAACACTAAACTAGACTCGACCTAAACTAAACGCAAAGTATACAAGAATTAGAAACCTAACCTCCTCCCGGCACTTTAATTGCCCTCAATTAATCCTATGTGCCGAAAAACAAACCAAATTTAAAACTTTAGTGTGGAAGCAATGGAAAACGGTCGCAAAGTTAGTAAAAATATCATTTTTATATCAAAACAGCGAACCCGTGATCCCCACACTAGACTTTGGCTACTCCCCAAACCAAATCATTCGCAAACTTCAGTCATTCATGCCCACTCAGCCCTAAAGAACCTGTTCACAACCTAACTAAACCAAGTGATAACGTCTGCAGCTTATGTTTAGGCGTCAAAAGTATAAATATAGGCGTAAAAAGTAAAAATTTTGACTCTTTATTCAGTTTAGCACAACTTAAACTCACATAACTTGTTTAACTAATGCAGCCCGCTGCCCCGTATTAATCAACAGCAACCAACACGACCCCATGATAAAAAAAAATAGACCAAGTTAACACACCCCTATGTAACCTGTGGTCGAGTTTACTGACCAAGCCATCCAAAATCATTACCAACCTCAAAACATGAACCGAAAATCCCAACCCGAACCTCCCACAATCTTATAATCATCCTAAAAAAACTATCATCCTAAACTCAAACTTGACCCGACACTGCAAATTGAAACTAGACGACTAAACCTGAAAATAAAGGACTCACTCTACATAATAATTGCAGGAAACATACCTGGCTGTTGACGTATATGCAGAAAATCTAGATTAGAAATGACACTCCTTTGAAACACCCACTTAAAAATTGAAACTTGGAGATCGATTAATTGTGAAGATGATTGTTCAATGGTTAATGAAAGATGAAAATGGTGATTTATGAAGTTTCTAAGTGAAGTATGGTGAGAATCGGAGGTTACTAGTGAGATCGTTGAGCACCTGTGTGTGTCTTAGAGTCGCCAATGAGAAATAAGAAGGAAGGTTAGGTCACAAGTGATGGATTTGGGGATTCTGTTGAGTTTAAGTTGTTTCGTATCGCTGGTGGTATCGATGGGACCCCCTAAATAGTGTTTCAATCGATGACCATTAACTTTCCACGACCCTCCATCTACATCATCAAACAACTCCATGGTACCGTATGGGAACACTTCTTTCACGACATATGGTCCGGACCATCTAGACTTCAACTTCCCGGCTATCAACTTCAACCTCAAATTAAACAAAAACACTTTATCGCCCATGCGAAACTCTTTCAACTTACGCAACTTCCTATCGTGCAATGCCTTTATTTTTTCTTTGATACTCCATGAACAGTCGTATGCGGCATCCCGAAGAGCTTCCAACTCGTGGATTTGAAAGAACCTTTTTCTAGCGGCTTCGGTGAGATCCAAATTCACGGTTTTAAGCGCCCAAAGAGCTCGGTGCTCTAATTCAACCGGTAAATGACATGCTTTTCCATACACTATCATAAAAGGTGTCATACCTAACGGCGTCTTGTAGGCTGTACGAAACGCCTACAATGCATCATCCAACTTGTCTGACCAATCTTTTCGGCTTTTACCCACCGTCTTTTCCAAGATCCTCTTCACTCCTCTATTTGCGTTCTCGACTTGACCGCTCGTTTGCGGATGGTATGCGGTGGACAAACGGTGCTTAACTCCATATCGCTCCAATGCCTTTTCCATTACGGCATTACAAAAGTGTGTTCCTCGATCACTAATGATCACCTTAGGGGTACCAAAACACGTAAATAACTTCTTCAAGAATCTCACCACCACTCGTGCATCGTTTGTAGGCAAAGCTTGAGCTTCCACCCACTTCGAAACGTAATCGATCGCCACGAGGATGTACCTATTCCCACTCGAGGAGGGGAAAGGTCCCATGAAGTCGATGCCCCACACATCGAAGATTTCTAGAACTTGAATAGGATTTTGGGGCATCTCATCCTTGGATGAGATGTTTCCGGTTCGTTGGCAACGATCATAGGTCCTCACAAACTCAACCGCGTCTTTAACTACAGACGGCCAATAAAACCCACCATCGAAAACTTTCTGAGCGGTCACGTGTGGACCGTGATGACCTCCCATCAAGCCCTCATGAACATGCCGAATAATATCTAAACCTTCTTCTCTCGCCACACATCTTCTCAAAATCCGATCACCTCCTATCTTAAAGAGGTAGGGATCATCCCATATGTACCTCCTAGCATCGTTCAACAACTTCTTCCTCTGCTGATGACTCAGCCCATCCATCACATACCCGTTTGCAAGGTAGTTAGCTATATCGCTGAACCACGGCAAACCCTCTTTCTCCGCCGCAATATAATCAATGGATTCGTGAGGGAATCCATCTCCTATCACCTCCTCACGAATATCCTCCCTACTCGGATCCTCTAAACATGAAAGATGGTCCGCCGCGACGTTCTCTGCTCCTTTCTTATCCTTAATTTCTATATTAAACTCGGAAAGAAGTAGAATCCACCGTATAAGACGTGGCTTAGTGTCCTTCTATGGAAAAAGGTAACGTAAGGCCGAGTAATCGGTGAATACGATGGTCTTAGAAAGAACAAGGTACGAACGGAACTTGTCAAATGCAAACACGACGGCTAAAAGTTCTTTCTCAGTAGTTGTGTAATTTTCTTGGGCGTCATTCAAGGTTTTACTCGCGTAGTAGATCGGGTGAAAGTGATTCTCCCGTCTCTGCCCCAAAACCGCACCGACTGCATAATCGCTAGCGTCGCATATGAGCTCAAATGGCAAGCGATACAAGAATAGGTGCACTTACGAGTTTCTCTTTAAGGAATTCGAACGCTTGAAGGCATTCTTTGTCAAAGACAAAAGGAACATCCTTCTCTAAGAGTCGGGTCATGGGCCAAGTAATTTTAGAAAATTCTCTAATGAAGCGCCTATAAAGCCCGCATGACCAAGAAAACTAGGAATCCACTTAACACTAGTCGGTGGAGGGAGCCGACTAATTGTATCTATATTTTCTCTATCTACCTCTATACCAGCTCTCGAAATCTTATGACCTAGTACGATTCCCTCAGTCACCATGAAGTGACATTTTTCCCAATTTAACACCAGCTTTGTCTCGACACACCTTCTCAACATCCTCTCAAGATTTACCTAAACAATGATCGAAAGAATTACCATACACCAAGAAATCATCCATAAAAACCTCCATCGAACTCTCTACCATATCCTGAAAAATAGCAATCGTGCATCGCTGGAATGTAGCTGGAGCGTTACATAATCCAAACGGCATGCGTCGGTACGCGTACGTGCCGTATGGACATGTAAATATTGTCTTCTCTTGATCCTCCGGTGCGATGGGGATCTGTAAGTACCCCGAAAACCCATCGAGAAAGCAATAGAACTGCTGACCCGCGAGTCGCTCAAGTATCTGATCAATGAATAGGAGCAGAAAATGGTCCTTACGGGTAGCGTCATTTAATTTTCGATAATCAATGCACACCCGCCAACCAGTGATCGTGCGTGAAGGTATGAGCTTATTTTTCTCATTCAGAACGACTGTCATCCCCCCTTTCTTTGGGACGACCTGAGTAGGACTCACCCACGCGGAATCGGAAATCGGGTATATCAACCTGGACTCTAGAAACTTCATAACTTCCTTCTTAACTACCTCCTGCATATTCGGGTTGAGGCGTCTTTTCGGTTGCACTACCGGCTTATAAACCTCCTCCATCAGAATACGGTGCGTGCAAAAAGTGGGACTAATACCCTTTATATCCGACAACCTCCATGCAATCGCTTCTTTGTGTTTTCTCAACACCTTAAGCAATCTCATTTTCTCCTCCTCCGTCAACTTCGAAGAGATGATGACGGGCATATTCGGCTTCTCTACTAAAAATGCATACTCAAGATGTGATGGAAGAACCTTAAGCTCTAAAGGTGGTGGAACATCTAAAGGAGTACTCTCGTCACTAACCTCATTTAGTTCCAACGTCTCAGGAACCCACAACTCATCGCTCTCGTCTAACGGCTCTTCCTCAACCTCCTCTTCTATGACCTCGTCAGCAACTCCCTCACCTACTAAATCGGCTCCGCTAATGTACTCGAGACACATGTCGACACAAGATATGAAAGAATTTAGAAAGTTGACGGAATGACACGGCCCGCTATCCTCGTCTCTACCCCCAGGGTGCTGCATGGCTCTATCGATCTCGAACGTGACAATCTCGTCACCCGCACGAAGGAAAATCTTACGATCAAAGACATCAATGATTGCATTTGCGGTTCGAAGGAATGGACAGCCCAGAATAATAGGAACTCTCTCATCGGCCTCCATGTCTAAAACGACGAAGTCTATAGGAAATACGAACTTATCAACCTTAACCAACAGATTCTCTACGATCCCACGAGGATACTTGACCGAACGGTCAGCCAAGGACAAAGACATACGCGTGGGTGTAAGCTCTCCTAACCCTAGCTTCTCATACAAAGAGAACATCATCAGATTGATGCTAACACCTAAATCAGCTAGAGCATGAGCGAGGGTAACGGCTCCCCCAAAAAGGCATGGAATGGTGAATGTACCCGGGTTGGTTAATTTCTCTGGTAGCTTATTCAAGACCACCGTGAAACAACCTCCGGTCAAAGGAATGTTCGAAAGCTCACATATCCTATCCTTACGCTTCAGAAGGTCCTTAAGGAATTTAGCATACTTGGGCATGGACTGAAGAGCTTCTATGAACGGAAGATTAATTTTCAACTGCTTGAACATCTCAAGAAATTTCCCATATTCCTTAGCATATTTCTGATGCTTAAGGCGGGCGGGGTATGGGATGCGAGAATGATCAACTAACGGTGACAGCCTAACCCTTGCCGGTTGTTTTTCTACACTCTTTTCTACTTAAGGCTCCTCGGTGTGTGCAGTACTTGCTGGGTCTAGCCTTATGTGCACCTTACCGGGAGTCTCCATCTCTATCTATTCATCAACTTCCTCATCTTCCTCGACCTCGTCTTTCTTTTACTACCTCTCCCAATGTTATACCACTTCTAGTAGTGATAACCTTCACTTGGCCATTCGGGTTTTGATGGGTATTCGCTGAAAATTGACTGGGAGGCCTTTCTTGCAATTGGCGATTGATGTCACCAATTTGCCTCTGAATGTCCAAGAAATTCGAGTGATTGTTCTTAAGAAATGTGGCGTGTTCCTCTTGGGTTCTTTCGGTAGCTTGATTCTTAACTAGAAGTTGGGACAACATAGATTTAATCTCATCTAGACCACTACCTAAGTCTTGGTTGTTTGAACCTTGACCGTTTGACCCCCCACTAGGATATTGCCTATTTGAACCCCCTGAAGTGAACTGACTATTTGACCCTGAACCAGAATATTGACCCTGAGTATTCAACCCTGAACCCCCACTAAAATAGTAACCCTGTGATCCCCTATTTTGATTTGAACCTGTTGGAAAACCAGGAGGGTTATTCGAAGAACGGAAGGTGTAATTATTATTACTACGCCAATTTGATCCGAAACTAGAATTATTGAAAGGATTTGTGGGACATCTATTGGCTATGAACTCTACCTGCTCAACAGTGAGTGTGGGACAATCTATGGTATCGTGGCCCCCTCTACACACCTCACACCTATCGACTTTCTTCTCTAAATTATCCATCCTACTGATAAGTCTTTTCTCAAGGTTTTCGATCGCCGCAGCCATCGATGTATCCATGCTAACATGGTGTACTCCTCAACCGGCCGAGGAAGTACTAGAAACAGGAATGGAAGTCCTGCCGATGGCGCGATGATCTATATCAGTATGCGCGAAACTCTCGAAAAGATCAGTGCATTCAGCCACCGTATTCTTTCCCATAAGGTGGCCTCCTGTGGAAGTGTCAAATTGGGCTCGAACCTCGGGAATAAGGCCATTTTAGAATTTCTCTACAAGTGCCCAATCTGATAGACTATGTTGTGAACAACGAGACAGTAGGGTTTGAAATCTCTCCCATGCTAAGTGGTATGTCTCATCAGGCTCCATTCGGAACGAATGGATCTGATCGCGAAGTCGGGATACCTTGGCTGGTGGGAAATATTTGGCTAAGAAGGCATCTCGAAGACTTGCCCAAGTAGTGTAAGTGCCTGCTGGCTGAGAATCAAGCCAGGTGGCTGCGCGGCCCACAAGCGAGAACGGGAAGACCTGAAGGTATCGAGCATCGAGGTTAACACCCTCGATGGAGAAGGTGCTGCAAAGGCGAGTAAGGCGGTTTATGTGAGCAGGCGCGTCCTCATCATCACGACCATGGATTTGGCATGAATTGGTGATGGCGGTCATGATATAGGATGGAATTTCCCAGGACCTATCATTAGATATTTCAGGAATGTTGATGGCTGAAGTCGCACCGGTGAAACCAGCGATGGAGCGCTGGTGGACCGTCTGATTTGCAGCCATTTGGACTACGGGTGGCGGACTCGGAGGACGGGTGGGTGGTGGGGAATTGTGAGGTGAAGACTTCGGAATGAAGTCAAAGGCTGGTGGTTTAGACTGAAGAGAAGAGTCAGAAGGGGCGAAGTGTGAAGAAGAAGACGAACTAACCTCGGAGGAAGAAGACGAGAAGGAAGACTTGATCATAAGCGGACTCGGCGGAGGTCCCTGCGAGCGCGTATGGGGCATCCACTGTAAAACCGAAAACAAACAAGTAAGAAGACTCTAACAAATGACTCAACAAAATATAAAAGACTCTAAAACAAATATTCTTTTGATTTTTTTTTATTTTTATAAGACTCCTACGACTCAACAAAGAAATAAATAGCACGTAATATATCAAGCAAGTCTAAACAGAGTAATTAAAGCAATCGCCAAAGAGTCCCCGGCAACAGCGCCAAAAACTTAATGAAAAGTAGTCTACTAAAAACAACTAAAATTAACCTAAATCTAGACTCAAAGTAATACTCTAGACTCTCTAAACTCGACTAAATTACTAACCGGTAAGTGAACCGATCGACTCTAGTAAAGCTAAGAAAGTCCGGATATCGAACCCACGAGACTCGATTAAATTACGCTAAGACTCTATCTAGTCTAGGACTGACACGGACTTAACTATTTGTTTAATTGATTGGGGAGATTTACTAAAAATCCTAAAATTGCAATTAAAATTAAACTAAATTAACTAGATTAACTAGACGCGAATTTAGATGAAAACTTAACTCAGTGGTGATGAAGACTACCTAGGCTAGAATCCTGCTCAACTAGGAATGGATTTCTATTTGAAATTAACGTGGTATGGAACCGGGATCTTTTAATGCTAAACCCTAAGAAATCCCTACTAAGACCTCCCAACCCTTCTCAGGAAGAAACTTGTGAGACTCTACAGAGTTGTTACGACTACCGGTTGGTTAGATTTCCTCTCAGTCCTCTAACTTCTTAAAAAGTGCCTTAATGTGACAATCTACATCTCAGCGTGAAAGTCTAAGGCAACTATGGATTTTAACTTGGTTTAATAGACACGAATATGATTAGGGAACTAAGACCGATTTCTCTCAAAACCTAATCCTAGCTATATACCAAACCGAGACCTATTAACAACCTCGGGCCTCTCAGCGACAAGATTAGTAGAATAACAAGTTTCAATAATCTTTTAATTACCGTTTCTAAGGTTATTAGCCAATTCACCCAAAAATTACCCGAACCCGTGAAGATTAGATAATTAACATAAACCTATTCTATGAAAGACATTCATCAAGATTTATGTGAAACGAGTAAATAATCGAAAACCGAATCAAGATACGCATATACACCAAATCAAAGGTTCCAAAGTCGTTTACTTTTCAAGAAAATCCATAACCAAAGTTAATAACAAATAAAAATCCAATCTTTATCAAACATTCATCTTAGCCTAGGTAGTTTAAAGTGTTTAGCCAATAATCATGGTGAAAACATCATAGCAAACATAATCATAACAAAATTCATCAAGAACGAACTAAGAACAAATGAAACAAGAAAGAGACGGGAAGATTAAACCCGAATTCTTCACTCCCGAGTGCTCCCGAGCTCCTACCCGATGATTCCTAGGCTTCATAAGCTTCAAAAACCTTCAATCAACCTTTGATCAGCCTCTAGAATCTCCAAAATCCGTGAATGTTGCGGCTAAGTTCGTATGATATGTTTTTATAGTTTTCAAAACCCTCTAGCCGTTGCAAATCAAGAAGTCGGCATCAATTCTACGTTCTCGCGGCCCGCGAGAGTTGTAAGCATAAGCTTACGCTGGCCGCGACTCGCACTACTTCAAAAATTCTTTTAAAATCTCTCGCGGGGCACGAGAGAGTTATCTATGTATCTCCGCGGCCCACCAGGAAGCTCTAGTTGCTGTTTTTCGTTCCGTTTTAGCTTCCAAGCCTCCGTTTCTCGACCCGATACATAATCTTGTTAAATTTTAACTCGTTTTCTGCACTTTCAGCTACAAAGACCTGTAAAACGTAAATACATCAAAAGTATATACAATCTAGCCAAAACGACAATAAAACTAACTAGAAACGAATAAACCGAACACGAAATAAAGATGTATTTTACAATACATCAATGCAGCAGAAGCTGACGTTGCCTAGCATCTCTAGGTCTTTGCTCAAGCAAAACAGAGGAGATCCACTAGTTTGTCATAAAAAGTTTCAAATCTAGATCAAACCTGTGTGTATCGGGACATCACACGAGTATTCAAATAGAAGTGAACTAATTCCCTGTGATGTTTTTCTACTGAGGCTAGGTTATTTTTAAGTTTTTCTTGAGGACAACCAAATTTTCAAGCCATAAGGACAAAGCCTACTGACACATCACCTTGGAGCCAGACCATTTTGACACTGGTCTTACGTTAATTAGCCTTAATCCACATAGTAAGAGTTTATATCACTTCTCGCGTTGTAGCAAAATATTTCATACAAAGTATTTTTGAGATTTTCAACATTTTTAATGTTTTTGTGTTTTTTGATTTTTTTAATGTTTTTGTATTTTTCTGAGGATATATCCCCCTAAATTTTTGCTTAAAATTAAAAAAATAAAATAAAAAAATTAAAGAAAATTTTATTTACAAACAAAGAAAAATGCTTTTATGACCAGGTTTAGTCCTCGAATTAGACCATTTTGAGAAGTGCCAAGAGAGTATCAAAACGTGCTCGATCTACCAGTTTTGTGAACAGATCCGCGACATTGTCGTCAGTGTGAATTTGTTCAGGATAAATAAGACCTTGGTAGTACGAGTCATGGATAAGATGTTCTGTAATGGCAATGTGCTTGGTTTTTGAAAAGTACACAGGATTTTTCACTATTTGGATTGCTGCATCATTATCACAGTAAATTGGAGTTTTAGAGAAATCCAAACCGTAATCCACCAGTTGGCGTTGAATCCATATCACCTGTGAACAGCAAGCCGAAGCAGCCACATATTTAGCCTCAGCCATTGAAACAGAGACTGTCTGTTGCTTTCTACATTGCCATGCAATTAGCCGGTCCCCAAGATATTGACATCCAGCAGATGTTGATTTCTGTCAATATCACATGCTGCAAAATCACTGTCAGTATAAGCAAATAAGTTAAAAGGATAATCTCTAAGATACCAAAGACCAAGTCTAGGTTTCCCTTTAAGATATCTAAAGATTCTATTAACAGCGTTTAAATAAGAGAGTTTAAGAGTGGCCTAATAACGTGCACACTGACACACAGCAAACATAATGTCCGGTCTGCTGGCAATCAAGTACATCAAGGAACCGATCATAGATCGGTACAATGTTTCTTCCACTGGTTCTCCTTCCAAATCTTGAGTTAACACCGGTCTCTCTATGATGGGGGTTGCCCGCTTTGCGTCCTGTAAGTTGAACTTTGCAAGAATGTCGTCCACATATTTTCCCTGATGAATCAGGATACCCTTTGAATCTTGATGAACTTGCAATCCCAGGAAGAAAGTAATTTCTCCTAGAGAACTCATCTTAAACTACTTCTTCATAACCTCTTCGAATTCTTTGCACAGTGCGTCACTAGTGGATCCAAAGATGATGTCATCCATGTAGATCTGCACTAAAATCTGGTCCTTATCCACCTTTCGAATGAACAGTGTCTGATCAAAAACTCCATGAATGTATTCGTTTTCTAGCAAGTGCTCAGTTAGGGTAGCATACCATGCACGAGATGCCTGGTGCAACCCATACAGTGCCTTATCAAGACGATACACATGCCTTGGACAGTTTTGATTTACAAACCCTGGTGGCTGATCAACATATATCTCTTCTTTCACCTTTCCGTATAGAAATGTTGTCTTCACATCCCTCTGATACAGAGTAAACCCTTTAAATGATGTGTAGGCAAGAAAGATTCAAATTGCCTCTAGTCTAGTAACCGGGGAATAAACTTCATTGTAATATGCCCCTCAATTTGCCAAAACCCTTGCACCACAAGTCTTGCTCTGTTTCTCACAATCACCCCGCTGTCATCTCTTTTGTTGCAATAAACTTATCCTATACCGAGTGACTTTTTTCCTAGGGGCAACTTAACCAATTTCCACACCTGTAATTTTTCAAACTGACTCAACTCGTCCTGCATCGTGTCCACCTAAATCGGTTCATGCATAGCCACAGTAGTCGTCTTAGGCTCAATTTGAGAAATGAAGCACGAGTACAGACACCTGTTTATATCCCCAACCTGACTTCTGGTCAAACTCCAGCTTCTAGTGGTCTAATAACACTATCAACTAGGTGATCCCTTTGAATGCTAGTTGGGATACCAAACTCAGGAACAGTATCCGTTGATGAGAGATTAGTCAAATTTTCTGTAGGGACTTGGTCATGAACTTCAACTAAAGGTTCTTCAAGAGAATCATCCACAACATAATTTTCAGGAATATAATCATGAAAGAAGAAATCATCGGGATCATTAACTGATTCTTCATCATCAGTTTGATTCAACACTTCCTCTAAAATGTTGTGGGAAACCGTATGATTTGATTCTGCTTGCATAGCTGGCACAGTTGCTGAAGGTGTGCCATCCCCATCAGCCTCAGCATCCCCCTCTTCATCAGCATTGGTTATGGTGAGTAAGGAACTTGGAGTACTGGTTGGATTACCTGTTTTATCTACAAAAACATTAGGAAATACATCATCAAAGATATTGAACGATCGAAACAAGGGACTATAATTGTAAACCCAATCTGGCCCGTTCCCAGCATTTGTTTTGTTCTCTTCGAGCCATCGCACGTTAAATGAATCTATAATTTCCCTTGTTTGCTTGTTATACACTCTATATGTCGCAACCCCCGACCCCTATCCCCGGAAGCGGGCGGCCGCGAGCCAGTTTCGGTGGTATCGGTGTTTACTTATTTGGAAGCGGAATTTTCATCAGGACCGTAGTTAGGAAATAGTTTATCAGAGTAAAACACCATATTTTTATAAGTATAAATACATGGGAAAAACCTAAGTTTCCATTACAAATATGTTTATAGGGATAAACCCTATTTTATTGAAATAAAACTTCTTCTTTATTTAGGTAACTTTTATAGCCACTTTTCCAAGCCTTCAGTGCTCTCCAGCTGGCTTCTATTTAGCTTTCACATTTTGTTACCTGAAACGCGTTTTAAAAAAGTTTTATCAGTGGGAAATACTGGTGAATGAATCCCAATTTAATCAAAATAAGTTTTATCATTTTGCAGCATTGAGGGCAACCAGCAATTACATTTGTTTACATCTACTTTAATTACCACCCACGGTACTGTCAATCCTAACTGGTGGTAATGTTACTACTCACAGTGTAGTAACAAATTTTGTATACAAAACCCCAACATACCGACGATAATTGTAGAACTACAAATACTCAATCACTGTTAATTATAATGTAAAAACAACTGAGGTTTTGTAAAAACAGTTTACAAACAGAGGATAAACTCACATTGCTATTTTAGATATTTCCTGGTGAATTCCTGGTTATAATCTATTAAATTTAAACAATTCACATGCGTTAGTATAATAACCCAATTTACATTAGTTATACCCCTCTCCCGAGACAGAACTCCAACGACTGAGTCAGGCAGAGCCTCGACATGCGTTACGGAGCCCTAGACCAATCGGGCAGAGTATCTAATATGTAACCGGAGTTATAATACTTACAACGAGGCAGTGCTTCGCTAATTTAGTGGGTATAATACCCGGGTATCACTTTAGCTTTAGAGAATTGGGAGAGATTTGAAGTTTTTGAACGAAAATCAACTGAAGCCCATCGATCCTATTTATAGTGCTGATCAGCAAGGCTGTCGCGCCCCGCGACGCCCTAGGCTAAGCCCGTCGCGGGCCTCCAGGGATTACGTGTCGTGCATAGGGTTGCCTAGTCACGAGTTATAGACCTGACACGTTGTGACATGTGTCACAATTTAGTATCCGCCAAGTAACAGCCGTCGCGCCCCGCGACAGCCTGAGCATTCTCCATCGCGGGCCGCGAGGCCCTATATCATTTTGTTTTATTTGATTTTTGTTAAGTTAAAGGTATATTAGGCTCGTTTTTCGTCTACGGGGTGTATTTTAGGACCTATAGAGGTGTTATAAGTATTTTAGGAGAGTTGTTATATCCTCCCCACCTTGTTTTAGAACTCGTCCTTGAGGTCTACTGGAACAGGTGTGGATATTTCCTCTGCATCTCTGACTCGAGCTCCCAAGTATACTCTTGCCCTCTCTTGGAATCCCATTTTACTTTAACTAGAACTAATCTCTTGTGTTTAAGGTTCTTGATCTTTCTATCTTCAATTTGTAGAGGTCTCTCTACAAACTTAAGTTTCTCATTTACCTCTATGTCCTTAAAAGGTACCACTAATGATTCATCTACTAAGCATTTCTTGAGATTGCATACATGAAATACATCATGTATTCCTGCCATTTCCTCTGGCAGTTGCAGTTGGTAAGCTATTGGTCCTATTCTTTTAATGATCTCAAAAGGTCCAACATACCTGGGGCTTAGCTTTCCTCTTTTGATGAATCTAACTATTCCTTTCCATGGCGAAACTTTTAATAATACCTTATCTCCTACTTGAAATTCCAAGGGTTTTCGCCTGTTATCAGCATAACTCTTTTGTCGATCGAGTGCTGCTTTTAGTCTTTCTTTGACTTGAATAATCTTGTTTGTTGTTTCTTGCACGATTTCCGGTCCAGACAATTGTTTTTCTCCAATTTCTGCCCAACAGACTGGAGTTCGGCACTTCCGTCCATAGAGTGCCTCAAAGGGTGCAGCATTGATATTGGTATGATAGCTGTTATTATAGGAAAATTCTATTAATGGTATATGATCATCCCAATTTCCTTCGAAATCAATTACACAAGCTCTAAGCATGTCTTCCATTGTTTGAATTGTCCTTTCGCTTTGTCCGTCCGTTTGAGGATGATAAGTGGTGCCTAGATTTAACTTGGTTCCCATTGCTTTTTAGAAACTAGCCCAAAAATGAGAAGTAAAACGGCTATCTCTATCAGAAACAATAGATAAAGGAATCCCATGTAATGAAACTATTTCATTTACATACAACTTGGCTAACTGTTCCATGCTAAAAGTTTCCTTCATTGGTAAGAAATGAGCAGACTTAGTTAATCTATCTACAATCACCCAGATTTTATCATTACCTTTTCGTGTCTTAGGTAATTTGGTAACGAAGTCCATTGTTATCAATTCCCACTTCCATACAGGCATTTCTAGCTGCTGCAATAAACCTGAGGGTTTCTGATGTTCAGCTTTAACTTGTGAACAGGTTAGACACTTAGCAACATAGGCTGCTATATCCTTTTTCATTCCTATCCACCATAAATTATTTCTTAAATCTTGATACATTTTATCACTACTGGGATGTATCGTATACTTAGACTTATGGGCTTCTTCTAAAATTCGGTGGCGTAGGTTTCCTTGTTTGGGTATCCAAATTCTTTTCTTATGGAATCTCCAAATTCCATCTGTTCCTTGTTCTAATTCCTTAATCATTCCTTTCAATTTCTCAGTATCGTCCTTGATTATTGATTCCTGTATTTCTCTAATTTGTTCATTTAAATCTATCTGCAAATTTAATTTGAGAGAACGTACCTGTCTTGGTTTTTCATGACACTTTCGACTTAAAGCATCAGCTACTACATTAGCTTTTCCAGCATGATACTGGATATTACAATCGTAATAACTGAGAAGTTCCAGCCATCGTCTCTGTCTCATATTTAACTCTTTTTGCCCAAAAACATATCTTAAACTCTTATAATCGGTGAAAATGGTAAACTTACTACCGTAAAGATAATGTCTCCAAATCTTAAGGGCAAAAATTATGGCTCCTAACTCTAGATCATGAGTTGTATAATTCTCTTCATGATTCTTAAGTTGTCTAGAGGAATAGGCTATAACCTTTTGACGTTGCATCAACACACATCCATAACCTAATTTAGATGCGTCACAATAAACTACGAAGTCTTCAGTTCCTTCTGGTAACGCTAATATGGGTGCGTTGGTTAATCTTTCCTGTTTTGGTCCCCGTTCAAACTTAATTGATTTACAGGTTAGCTTCGTTAATGGGATAGCTATTCTAGAAAAATCTCGAATAAACCGTCTATAATAACCTGCCAGTCCAAGAAAACTTCTCACCTCCGTTGGTAACTCAGGGACTTTCCATTTAGTGATCGCCTCGATCTTTGTGGGATTCACATGAATTCCTTCATGATTAACTAGGTGTCCAAGGAATTGTACTTCTTCCAACCAAAATTCACATTTTGAGAATTTAGCGTAAAGTTTTTCTTTTCTCAATAATGTAAGGAGTGTATGCAGATGCGCTGAGTATATGAGAATATCATCTATAAAGACAATTATGAATTTATCCAGATATGGTTTACATATTCTGTTCATCATATCCATAAATGCGGCTGGAGCATTGGTTAAACCAAATGGCATGACGGTAAATTCATAATGGCCATACCTTGTCCTAAAGGTAGTTTTAGGAATGTCCTCTTCCTGTACTTGCAATTAATGATATCCTGAGTGTAAATCGATCTTAGAAAAGAATCGAGCTCCTTGTAACTGATCAAACTGATCATCGATTCTTGGTAATGGGTACCGATTTTTAATCGTGACTTTGTTCAATTCTCGGTAATCAATGCACATACGCATTGATCCGTCTTTCTTCTTAACAAACAAGATTGGTGCTCCCCATGGTGATGAACTGGGCTGTATGAATCCTTTCTCCAGAAGTTCGTCCAGCTGTTTCTTCAATTCTTGCATTTCTGCTGGTGCTAAACGGTAAGGTGCCTTGGCAATTGGTGTTGTCCCTGGTAGTAGGTGAATTCTGAATTCAACTTCCCTATCCGGTGGTAATCCCGGTAATTCTTCTGGAAAAACATCTGAGAATTGAGATACTATGGGAATATCTTTCAATTCTTTTCCTTTAGTGTCGATGATTATGGAAATCATACACACTAACGATCCCTACCTTGCATAGCTTGCAGTTTTCATCACAGAGATGAATTTTGTGGAGCTAGTTGGCTTATTTCCTTTAATTGTGATCTTTTCACCCTTTGGTGAATTTACTTGTATTGACTTTTGATCACATAGAATACTGGCTCTATTGGCTATTAACCAATCCATTCCTAACACAATATCAAATCCGGCCAGTTTCATTGGGTAAAGGTTAGCAATAAAATTTTGGTTTAAAAATTCTATTCTTGCTCCCTGCAAGATTTCAGTGATCTTAATGGATTCTCCATTTGCAGTTACTACTAAACATTCTTGTTGAAGTTTAGTTAATGGTTGATTGAGAAGTTTGCAAAATGAAGTATTAATAAAACTTTGGTTCGCACCAGAGTCAAATAATACTTTAGCAAAAACATCATTAACTAAAAACGTATCGGCAATCACATCCGGATTCAACTTTGCTTCTTCGGCTGTCAGAACAAATGCTCTAGCATTCTTAGTAGTCTTGTTGTTCATGGCTGGAGCTAGTTTCGGACAGTTCGGTTTAATATGTCCTTTTTCTCCACAATTGAAGCATACTCCGTTACTGGGTTTCTTCCTACAGTCTTCTTCCTTGTGTCCCGGTATTTTACAGAAGTTGCAGTATGTGGAACATCTTTGTGAATGCTTCTTCTTGCAGGAATTACAGTAAGGTGTAGAGGTAGAACCTACATTTTTCCCACGATTGAAATTTCCAGAACGAAATTCTTGGGTAAGCTTTTGGGCTAGGTTCTTCCTTTGGTTCTCTTCTTGCGTACGTACCAATTCATCAGTCAAGGTATTGGTTAGTTCTACGGCTTCTTCTATGGTTTGTGGTCTAGCTGCCTTAACTACATGTCTAATCTCACTGATTAATCCCCAGATGTAGCTGGAGATTAATACTGGTTCTGGTGAGGCCAGGGTTGGCACTATTCTAACATATTCAAAGAATATGGTAGTGTAACCTTTGCTGTCTATTCCAGCCATCCTAAGGTTTAAGAACTTATTAGCTATTTGTTCTTTTTCATTGGGAGGATAGAATTTTATTTCGACCATGTTCTCAAACTCAGTCCATTCCATACTATAGACTTCGTCACTCCCTCTTGACTGGAGAATAGTATTCCACCATTCTAAGGCTGCATTCTTAAAAAGATTGGAAGCAAACATAATCTTATCTTCCTCTGCACATTTGCTTATTTTTAAGACAGCCTCTGTCTTTTCTATCCAACGTAAAGCTGCAATGGCTCCTTCATTGCCAGAGAATTCTATTGGTTTGCAAGACCAGAATTCTTTGTAAGAACAACCATATGACATGGTTCTTCTTCTTTTTGGAATAGGCAATTGAAGTAGTGGTCCATTATTATTGTTCACACTGTGACTTGGTTCAGCGTGTTGTCGTTTACTTCCATTTGCAGATTTATTTTCTGCTTCTTTAACATTTTGATAATATATGGCATAGCGTCTATAATCCCTTGTGCCACTATGTGTTGAATGGCACTGTTATCTATTTGGTTTCCATTATTCTGGTTTTCCTGATTCACTTCGTTGTCCATCTGGTTTACAAATATTTGCCAAGTATTAATATCCCAGAATAAGGTTTAATGTAAACAATCACACAAACAACACTTTAATCAAAATCGTGGTGCATTGCGACATTTACTCTATTTCATATATATATATATATATATATTACAAGCTACAACGAAAATTAAACACACTATTAGTTATGCATTAATAGGTATTAGGTTATCTAGTTTTTAATTATTTTTTTTCAAACTACACGTATATATATATATATATATATATATATATATATATATATATATATATATATTATTCTTATTACTAGGGGTTCATCCAGTATTGCATGTTTTCAGTACTCATGGGTGGTGGTGCTGCTGGTATTGGGTCAGGGTACTGAGGCATCGGTTCTTCGTATGGGTATAGGTTTTCTAGGATTTCCCGGACATACTGGTCGTTATCCCAATATGGATCTAGGGGGTTAAGGTTTGTGTACTGCGCTATGGGATTTAGCATAGGTTCGTCCTGAGGGTATAGTGTGGAATATGACCTATTGTCACCAAACCATGGGTTATATTCTGGAGGATCAGGTGCTGGGACTCTAGGTATCTCATCTGGGTTGAATGCTGGTATGGGAATCTGATTAGGTTCTATTTCCATTGGTTGAGTTGGAAATAGTGGCAGTGGTTGTGGTGCTATGATTTGGTCTAGGTTTGGGTCCGCGGCAGTGGTAGCTAGTATGTGAAAGTTGGCCAATCGCCTATTGACTATGTCTTGGGTCTGGGCATTGACTTCCCTATTTGCTGCGGCTAAAGCTCGCTGTTGCTGTAACTTCCTCATTCTTTTCCTACGCTCATGTGCTCCCCGACTGAACCATCCTCTCTTTTTGGTAGGGAATGGTTCTTCGAATTGCGCTTTAAATATGAAAATTTCCACTTCTGTATCAGCTGAATACCCCGAAGGAGTAGGCTGGAAGGAAGTTCCTTCATCTCTAGGAGAACTAGACAAGTGACGATAGGCGTCTGACGGACCTTGATCACTCATACTGTAAACTAACAGATTGTTAAATAACACAAAACAATAATACACAGATATTCACATAAGCACATAGATTATTTCCTAACAGGATTGATAAGAATCTGGGTGTCAGCAGAACACCTCTGTGGCTTAAATTAGCGGCAGTAGCTCTGATACCACCTTCTGTCGCAACCCCCCGACCCCTATCCCCGAGAGCGGGCGGCCGCGAGCCAGTTTCGGTGGTATCAGTGTTTACTTATTTGGCAGCGGAATTTTCATCAAGACCGTAGTTAGGAAATAGTTTATCAGAGTAAAACACCATATTTTTATAGGTATAAATACATGGGAAAAACCCAAGTTTCCATTACAAATATGTTTATAGGGATAAACCCTATTTTATTGAAATAAAACTTCTTCTTTATTTAGGTAACTTTTATAGCCACTTTTCCAAGCCTTCAGTGCTCTCCAGCTGGCTTCTATTTGGCTTTCACATTTTGTTACCTGAAACGCGTTTTAAAAAGTTTTGTCAGTGGGAAATACTGGTGAATGAATCCCAATTTAATCAAAATAAGTTTTATCATTTTGCAGCATTGAGGGCAATCCAGCAATTATATTTGTTTACATCTACTTTAATTACCACCCACGGTACTGTCAATCCTGACTGGTGGTAATGTTACTACTCACAGTGTAGTAACAATTTTTGTATACAAAACCCCAACATACCGACGATAATTGTAGAATTACAAATACTCAATCACTGTTAATTATAATGTAAAAACAGTTTACAAAAAGAGGATAAACTCACATTGCTATTTTAGATATTTCCTGGTGAATTCCTGGTTATAATCTATTAAATTTAAACAATGCACACGCGTTAGTATAATAACCCAATTTACATTAGCTATACCCCTCTCCCGAGACAGAACTCCAACGACTGAGTCAGGCAGAGCCTCGACATGCGTTACAGAGCCCTAGATCAATCGGGCAGAGTATCTAATACGTAACCGGGGTTATAATACTTACAACGAGGCAGAGCTTCGCTAATTTAGTGGGTATAATACCCAGGTATCACTTTAGCTTTAGAGAATTGGGAGAGATTCGAAGTTTTTGAACGAAAATCAACTGAAGCCCATCGATCCTATTTATAGTGCTGATCAGCAAGGATGTCGCGCCCCGCGAAGCCCTAGGCTAAGCCCGTCGCGGGCTGCCAGGGACTACGTGTCGTGCATAGGGTTGCCTAGTCACGAGTTATAGACCTGACATGTTGTGACACGTGTCACAATTCAGTATCCGCCAAGTAACAGCTGTCGCGCCTCGCGACAGTCTGAGCATTCTCCGTCGCGGGCCGTGAGGCCCTATATTATTTTGTTTTATTTGATTTTTGTTAAGTTAAAGGTATATTGGGCCCGTTTTTCGTCTACGGGGTGTATTTTAGGACCTATAGGGGTGTTATAAGTATTTTAGGAGAGTAGTTATACTATAAGCAGTTTTGCCAGCGTAACCAACAAAATAGCATTCATCCCCTCTTGCATCAAACTTTGGTGTCGCCTCTAAATGTAATAGAGTACACGGACAACCAAATGTTCGAAAGTGACCGACAGATGGCTTTTCACCAAACATAACTTCATAAGATGTTTTCATGCGAGCTTTCTTTATCAACACCCTGTTTTGGACTAACATGTCGTGTTTACAACTTCAGCCCAGAAGAAAACACGAAGCTTGGAGTCACACAGCATAGTCCGAGTTGCTTCGATAAGAGTTTTGTTCCTTCTTTCTGCAACCCCATTTTGCTGTGGAGTTCTTGCGGCACTGAACTGCCTAGCAATTCCTTTTTTAGCACAGAAAAAGTTCAATTCAGCATTCTTAAATTTGGTGCCATTGTCACAACGGATTGCCTTCACTTTCTTGTTGGTCTGATTTTCCATAAATATGACAAATCGTTTAACAAGCTTTGCAATCTCACTTTTGTTAGCTAAGAAGAAAACCCAAGTAAAACGTGAGAAATCATCAGTAATAACTAAACGGTAAGACTTTCTTGAGATGTTGAGCACATTCACTTGACCAAAGAGATCCATGTGAAGTAACTGCAACAGAGAGTCAATTGAATTCACCAACTTAGGAAATGAGGTTTTTTGTGTTGTTTTCCTTTAGCACATGCCACACATTTTTCAATTGTTATAAAATCTTTAACAGGTAAATCCCTTACCAACCCAAGTTTTGCAAGACAATTTAGATTTTTAACATTTGCATGTCCAAGACGACGATGCCATGAATAGCATTGTGTTCAGAAATTTTGGAAAATAGACATGTAATGTTTTTAGATAGTGGTTTATTCATGTCGATGACATAAGCGTACCCGTCGATCATATTTCATCAAAATCCAGTCATCAGGAATTACTATTCCTGGTTTTAAGATCAAACGACTCTTGTTGGTGAAGTGAGTTGAGTAGCCATTGTCACATATTTGCAAAACACTCAACAGGCTATGCTTCAACTTAGGAACATAATTCACATTTTTTAAACAGAGAGCGCCATTCCTTATAGTGTCTCTATGGGTTATCTGACCAGTTTCACCTCCCGTAAAATACACAAATCCGCCATTAAATTTTTCTAGATGACTTAGCTGGGATAAGTCTCCTGTCATGTGTCTGGAACAGCCACTCTCAATATACCAGAGTCTAATGATAGTCCTCAATAGCCGTTCCTATACATGTTGCGGGATCAATTAATTTTTAGGTACACATGCCATAATGGATCTGGGCAAATCCTTTGGATCAAGATAGTTCACTTTTTTCCATATCATATTATCATCATTCGAACAAGCAGTCATAATACTAGAACATGAGGATTCTGAAGGAGTTGACTGAACATGACTTTTAGGTCTCCACATTTGTTTGTTGTTTGTGAAATTTTGTGTATTTTTCAAAATTTTGACCCTTTGGGTATTCAATTGTTTGGAAGACTTTAATTGATTTTTCTTGTTTAAGAGCTTTGCCTTGTTCCAATCTCCATCAGAAGGCTACACCTTGGAATTTATATTTTGTACACGTTTTGGTTTTTCAACTACTACATGTTTAGAATGATTAACATTCCCTTTTGGAGCCTTCTAATGCTCCTCTTTCTTGAGTTTTTTTGGACGATGCATACAATTCTTTGCTATGTGACCAGCGATGCCACATGTGTAGCATATTTGTCTTTTCACATGTGATTTCGCTAGAGATCTGTCATCCTTTTCAGAACATGAAGACCTGTGTGGACCCTGAGGTCTTAATGATGTTGTCACATTTTGATTCCTACCACGCTCTTTGGTGTTTAGTGATTTTGAAGATATGCAATTTAAATCAAAACCACATTCAGTATTTGTTTTTTGTTTTTGTGGAACATACTTTATTTTACCCCCTGTCCAACTTGCTTTACCAACAATTTTTTTGATACATCAGATTTATTTGGCAAAACAGTAGAATTGAAACAACCAGAAACAGAGTCAAGACAATCAATTAAACATTCATCGCTCTTACAAACAGAGCCCACACAATTTAAAGTAATAGCAGAAATTGAAATATTGTTTGAATTTTCAGAAACAAAAAGATTGTTTTTTCTGAATTTTATTTTTCAAATCATTTAAAGCAATATCATTTTCCACCTCATCCTCTACCCAATCTTCTATAATCACTTGCTCTGCTGATAACGTAGTTTGGTTAGTAACTTTCACTTTCTCAAGAATAGTGTCAGCTGAACCGATGGCACATGTGCTACCAGTTTCAATCGACTCCTTTTGTTCGGCATATTTAACATCATTATATTTTTGTGGCTGAACAAACAAACTTGTTGTTTGTTCTTATTCAAACATTCCAGATGACTCACCACTGGATTCAGTAGATGCATCTGATTCTGAATTTTCACAATCAGTTGTTTTCAAAGAATCACATGAAGAGTTAGATGGTATGTTTGATTCAGTTGGCTTGTTTGATTTAAAATCATTGATGAACTTAGCCAGATCATTCACCATTGCAAACTCATAGGTCACTGATGAGCTTGCAGACGCGGTTGATGTTACTATTTGACTACCACTTTGATTTTGCAATTCCGGTTGTTTTTCAAAAACCATTGATTCATTAGTGTTCAACACCTGAAAAATGTTTGTCTATGGAAGCATTCTTTTCAAAATCCAGTGTCTCAGTTTGCTTAGACATGTCAGCAGGTTTTATGAAAACTCCACTAAGATTAGATTTATTTAGTTTGATTTCAGTTTTATCAGGTTTCGAAATCTTAATCTTTTGCGGATTTTCCTGGCTCAACCTTTAACTCTTTAACACCCCCCCCCCCCCCACGTAAACCATGTCAAGAATGTTGGCAATCTCCTCATCAGTCATAGGAATAGTGGTGTAGGAATTATTGTATGGTGGAGGAATACTCACATATCCTAGACCCTTATTCCTACTTTCTTTCTTACTAAATTGTAAATTCTTATTTATCATTTTTTCAACTTTTTCACTAGAAACATCGAATTTTCGAAAATTAAAGTTTGCATTTTCAAAGGTTGATTTTAATGAATCAAGTTCAGCAGTTAATTTTTCTGAAAGTTCTTTAAAATGGAGATGCCTACATTTTTCTTCACTAAAATCTTTTTGCAATTTTCGGATCACGTTTTTGTGACTCCACCATATCCTTGTACCCATTAATTTTCTTTTTGATCTAATATAAATCAGATTTGGATAATTGAAGTTGCGTGACTAATGAATTAGCCTGCTCCTTGTATCCACTTACTTTCTCTCTACAAGCATTAGTGCAAAAATAGTCATCGAGACATATCTCAGTAGGAGTAGGAGTGAAATCATGCATTTGAGCCATGAAAGCTTGATACATAATGTCCTCCTTGATTTGCAGGTCTGACATCTGAGCAGACCAGTCAAAACATCTTCCTTCTTGAGCTACCATGGCGTTGTTAGAGTTTGCAGCAGAGGAAGTTCCAGAAGCACTAGCATCTGATGCACCAGAGGCAGCAGTAGGTCTTGGAGTTGAGTTAACAGTGACAGTGATATTTGCATCAGATTTTTCTCTTTTGGGCTTCTTACAGTCATGAGCAAAATGTCCAAGCTCGGATACCAATTGTAAGTCCAGAGATCTTCGTAGGATACCACAAATACAATCAAAAGTGCAAAAAACAATTGAAAGTGACAAGAAGAAATTGATTGTATTATATTGCACACGAGTTTAGAAACTCGTCTAGTATAAACTAACACAAATCAAAAACAACATGCAAAGTCACCAACCAAGATTGTTGTCCATCTCTTCCCAATTGTTTCTGCTTGTTTTCTTGATGAAGTTTTTGGCACGAAAACAGCCATTGCCAATTTCCATGTGATGTCCATCTCTTCTATGTCTTCTGGATGAACCTCATTCAACCCATCAGCTCCCACATGATTGGCAGAGAGTTTTCCTGCCATGAATGCATTGTAGCAGTTCATGACACTTGCCATAAATGCCATGTTGTTTTCAACTTCTTTTGGAACTGAGACAGGAACTGAACTGCTCGAAGATTTGTTCGATCCAGAAATAACGAGTGGAGCAGATGAAACAGGGACCACAGACTAAATAGGGGTTGCATGTATAGTTCTAGGATAGGAAGAACCACTGTTAGGAAACATCTGAAAAGATCCACCCCCTTGTTGAGAAACTAAAGAAGCATTTGATGAAACAACAACATTATTGTAGCTAGAGGTATGGTTGTAATATCTTTGCTTGTCATCCATTTCATAGGACGTCAGAAGAGAAATCAATTCGGCAAGGCTCATTCGAGTGAGATCTTTTGTTCGTTTAATTAAGGTGACATTTGTATCCCAATTTCGTGGAAGACCATTAAGCAGCTTCTTGTTGACAATGGAATTTTCAATCATCATGTCATGTGTCCTCATCTCACTGATCAAAGCAATAAACCTTTGCATCTGAGTTTCAAGAGACTCTCCAGGATAATGATTAAATATGTTGAATCTCTGAGTCAACATTTCCCTTTTGCTTTCCTTCATCTCCTCATTTCCCTCATACATAGCTAGAAGAGCATCCCACAGTTCCTTAGCATATTTTGCCTCACGAACCCCAATGTCAATTTCGGGAGCCAAAGCAGAATGCAGCATAGCCAGAGCCTTATCATCAATTTCTGTCTTTTCATAGTCTTCATCATCATAAGTTGATACAGATTTGACAGCAGTAGTTTCCTTTTCTTCATCTACCACGTAAGTGATGACAGTTGGTCCCCTGCAGATCGATCTCCAAGCCTTGGGATCCTTGATCTTCATATGTTCGATGAAGCGAAACTTCCATTCAGAAAATGATCCTCCCAGCAGCAACCTTGGAATCCTGTTATTTGTTCTAATGCCATTGTCTAGATCTTGATTAATTGCAACCTTTTCAGTCAAAGATGTTTGATTAATTTGCTCCATTTCTTTTCGAGTTCGCGGAATCTGCTAATTCTTTCTTCTTGTTCTTTGAGTGATATCTTGAAACCGAGCCTTCGAATAGACTTCTTAGGCTCCGATACCAATTGTAAGTCCAGAGATCTTCGTAGAATACTACAAACACAATCAAAAGTGCAGAAAACAATTGAAAGTGGCAAGAAGAACCTGATTGTATTATATTGCACACGAGTTTAGAAACTCGTCTGTTACAAACTAATACAAATCGAAAACAATATGCAAAGTCACCAACCCACTAAATGACCTAGAAACCCCTATTTATAGAACATAGGGCGAACCATTTACAATCTGGGTTACGGCCCAACCGCACACTACCTAGATAGGCCCATAATATCATAACTAGCCCATAATACCAACCCACTACCAAGCTATACTAGACAAGCGTAAACCTACTAAATTATACCCTTACATACATAAATAGATTAATCAATAGTTTCAATTTTTATCTATAGATTTTTTTTTTAATTCAATGTTTTGCTTTTTATCAATTAAATTATTCAATCATGAATTATACAAACTAAAAACAACTTTTATAGACATTTAGGATCCTACTAAAAATAGTCAACCATATATTTAAGATTTAAAGATCTAATATTTGTTATGATTTGTTGAATCTTATTGTTTTTTTTTTTTTTCAGATCATTATAGCCAAAAGTATTCAAGTGATTATTTTCTTTTATTCTGATTTCGATTTATATCATGACTTATTTTAGCTCTTTGTGTAAGTTTATTTATGTTTTATAGAGGTGGCAATTTCAACTCATTATCTTATAAGCTGGTTGATTTAGGTTATGTTTTATCACTAGCGGGGCAAACGGCTAAAAAGTTAATAAAAGTAGTCTAGAATTAAAAGACAGATCAATTGAAACTTTAAGTTTAACTTTAATGCAAATAAATATAATTAGATTGTTATATTATAATCAGAATATTATAGTTTTTTATTCATTTGTAATACTAAGTTAGGGGGGGGGGGGGGGGGGTACTAGTGATAGGATTCTATCACTCTCACTATCCAATCAAATCAAATCATGCCATGTCATCACCCAATATTCTATCACTAGTGATAGAAATGTAGTGGGGGTGGTATCACTAGTGATGGGATTCCAATGTACAAGTATTAATGCACAATGTACAAGATACACATTCATCACCCAATATCTTCAACGCGTTATATATATAACGAGTTATACCCTATCACTCGTTATGGAAGTGGAGGCGGCGGTGTTCCAAGTGCTATCACTCGTTATGGTGACTCCATAACGGACCACCTCGTGTGGCCTTATACCTAATAAATAAGTAACTAGGCTATGTGTCGCAGTTTTGTGTGCCCATTATTTTTGTCACCGTTTGAAAATCTTCTCGCTTATTTTTTTTTTTTGTTAGCCCAAGCTTATGCTTATTGTTTCTCAGCTATTTCTTTATTAATAATTACTTTATGAATATTTTATTAATTTAGTATTTTTTCAACAATTATACATATATTAAAAAACAAAGCTAATGAATAGTAGTTGTCACATCATAATGAATAGTAAATATACATAACTTCACGTCATCTTTTGTTGACTTTTTTCCCCTATACCCTTTTTAAGTGTGTATATATATCCATTTTCTTCAAAGATATATACACACTTAAAAAGGGTATAGGGGAAAAAGTCAACAAAAGATGACGTGAAGTTATGTATATTTACTATTCATTATGATGTGACAAATTTTTATACTTCTTAATAACTATTTAATATTTTATTGATCAATATGTAAAAATTAATAATTTTTTAAAAGGAAAAAAGATGAATGGCATCGCTGTGTACGTTTTATTGATCAACCTGTAAAAATTAATATTTTTTTAAGGGTGCTACTTTCTACACCCCCCTAGTTACTTTTTACACCCCCTCCTCTCACATACTTATAGGTGGGGCCCGCACGGGACCGGCAGTTTTCCTCTCACAAGGGGGTATAATCAGGAGGGAGGGGGTGTGTTTAGAATGAGCCTTTTTTTAAAAGGAAAAAAGATGAATGGCATCACTGTGTACGTTGTTTTGATGTCCCCTGTCGAGCATACCGGCGACAAATAGTGATCACAAGGAGTGAGGACTAAATTTTCATTAAACAATTCAAAGTATAATATATCCACTATGTTGTTTTAATTTCAAAATGATATATTTTAGTTATACTTAGGGGCTGTTTGGCAAGCCTCTTAATGAATCATTAAGAGGTTGGACCTCTTATTCGGACAGAGGTTAGCTGTTTGGTTGTGCCTCTTAATGGCAAACCTCTTAATGATTCAGTGCTGAATCATTCAGCAACTAGAACATGCTGAATGAAAAAAAAAGACAAGTGTTACCCCCTTTCACCCTCCCTCATCCCTGTACCTCTCTCTCGATCAGAATTCCGGCTCCCCTTTCTTCTGTCCGGCTAGACACCCACACCCCTGAAACCCTCTCCCCTTTCTTCTGTCCGACCACCACCATGTACGGCGGCGGTGCGGCGGTGCGGCGGAGCTCCGACTCCAACAACGAACAAGAGATGATGATGATGATGATGGCGACGATTGAGGCGATTGACGATGATGGCGGTGGCGGAGAACTCAGCTCTGGCGATTGACGATGATGGCGGTGGCGGAGATGATGTTGATGATGATGATGATGGCGGTGGCGGAGAACTCAGCTCTGGCGATTGACGATGATGGCGGTGGCGGAGATGATGTTGATGATGATGATGGCGGTGGCGGAGAACTCAGATCGGTAGGGAGAGAAAGGGGAAGGGGGTGTGGGGGGGTGGTGATGAATACTGATGAATGATGATGATGATAGGGTTTTATAGAAAAAATTCTATAATGGGTTTATTTTGTGGGTAGGGGTAAAAATGTCATTTTACACTGTCATTCAGATATGGAACCAAACAGCACTTTACTGGTTTAGCACTTACCCATTCAGACCCTCTTACCCATTCAGACCTCTTATTCATTCAGCACTTATTGGTTCAGATGTTGCCAAACAGCCCCTTAAACATTGAAGAACAAAATAAAATATCAAAAGCATTTTATTTATTTCAAACATGCATCTAAGTGATATTCTTTTTATTAACAAAACATAAATTTATAGCTTAAATCGCGTGTTTTATTTTATTTTTCTTTTTTTAATAACAAACTTTTTCACCTAAATATCATTTAATCTTCACTTGAAATGATTTGAACTCGTATCATTTTTATAGGAAACGTACGCTACACCACTAGATAATTAGATATGGATTAGGATCAAATACAAAGGATCATAATTGTAAGAAGTGTAAGAAAGATTTATAGAGTGACAAGTGTCCAATAACCTAAAAAAACCCACTACACAAAAAAACCCCACTACAAAAAAAAAAAAAAAAAAAACTCTTAAACATCCACCACCACCAAAAACCTAACCCCCCCCCCCCCCCCCCACACATCACCCACCCCAAAAAAAAAAAAAAAAAAAAAAATTCGCCGAGGGGGTGGGGGTAGGTTTTTTTTAGGTTTTTTAGGGGTGGGGGGGTTAGGTTTTTTGGTGAGGTATAGTTTTTTTTTTTTTTTTTTTACCGGGGGGGGGGGGGGGGGTGGGGTTAGGTTTTTGGGTGGTGGTGGGGTGGGGTGGGGGTGGGTGTTTAGGTTTTTGGTGGTGATGTAGTGGGTTTAGTTTTAGGTTATTGGACACTTGTCACTCTATAAATCCTTCTTACAATTAGAAGCTTTTGTAGAATAACTTGACCCAATTAGATATGGGTAGCTAATGTTGTTGACTATGTAAATTCAATATACAGTAGAAACTCTATAAAATAATACATTTGGGACCACCAAAATTTATTAATTAAAAGAGTTATTAATTAATCGATAAATTAATAATTATTAATTTATATATTAATTAATATTTTATTAATTTATAGTAGAATACTTAGTTTACAAACACTTTTCAAGCTTCCACTTAATTATTGTATACTGATGAAGAAATTATTGAAAGCGTTATTGGAATTAATAAAGATGATATCGATGAAGAAGATGATGAAAGTTCTACAATGGAGCCCCCTTCGCGAAACGAAGCTATTAAAGCGGCAATCACATTGAACAATTTCTTGTTAAGCTATGAGAAAACAACACCAGAAGTTCTTACCATGCTAAGGAAAATTAGAGACGAGATTCAAGGGGAAATTAATTTCAACAAAAAACAAAAGACAATTGAGTCATTTTTCAAGAAACTTTCATAAATCATTCATGTAATATGCTATATATAAGGAATTATTAATTTATATTTTATATGGGGTCTAAAGAAATCATCAAAAATGTATTATCTTATAATTTTAGCGAATTATTAATTTAGCACCCTATCCCCGAGTCGGGACCGGCAAAAAATATTATCTTAGAGAGTTTATTAAATAATCGAGTATTAATTTATAGAGTTTCTACTGTATAAAGAAATAATACTTCATATATAAATTTACATTAAACTTTAATCGGATACGAATATTAAAAATCTAGCCGAATTCAAATAGTTAATTAACACTGGTTCACATTTAAACAAATGTTAATGTTAATTGAATGTATAAATCACATGTGAAGCAAGTGGTACTTCATATCTAAATGTACACCGAATTTCAGTCACATATGAACATTAAAAAATTAAAAAACTAATTGAACACATAATATTTAAAAAAAACATGTAATATCTTAGAGAAAGATTCTATAACCGGTTTAACTAAAATAAAGTGTAATATCTTTTAGAGTATGTGTAAGAGTATGTGTAATGGGGCTCCATATAACGCCATAAAGCCTCTATAAAGCCCCTATAAAGCCCAAACACCATTACGCAGGGGCTTTATGAGATAAAAATGGGTGGCTAGCGCTATATATATAACGCCGGATGGGGGGATGATTTTGAAAAATGGACCAATCACAAACAAGCATGCTTTTTTATATTAATTAATAAAATTGAAAATTATTAAATAGGTAATGATGGGTAGGGGCTTTATGACTACGGGCTCTAGTGATATAACGCCCCATAAAGCCCCCGTATGACATGGCACGACACGTGTCGCATAACGCCCCACAAGGGGCTTTATGACTACGGATGGCCTAATGGGGCTCCATATAACGCCATAAAGCCCCTATAAAGCCCAAACACCATTACGCAGGGGCTTTATGAGATAAAAATGGGTGGCTAGCGCTATATATATAACGCCGGATGGGGGGGATGATTTTGAAAAATGGACCAATCACAAACAAGCATGCTTTTTTATATTAATTAATAAAATTGAAAATTATTAAATAGGTAATGATGGGTAGGGGCTTTATGACTACGGGCTCTAGTGATATAACGCCCCATAAAGCCCCCGTGTGACATGGCACGACACGTGTCGCATAACGCCCCACAAGGGGCTTTATGACTACGGATGGCCTTATGCAAAATTCCTAGGACTGTTGTTAACAGAGAAAATGTTAAAATAATAATAAGTTTGGAGTTGGAGACAAGGGAGCTCACTAGATATAACAATGAAGTCTTACATGTGATCAAATAATATGTTATAGAATATTTATCTAAATATAGCATCCTGGATTTTTTATCCTAATAGAGACATTTGAACTCCTTTATCGTTATATTATATAAAAATTTAGAAATAGAGTATTTGGATGTTTTAGAAAAAAGATTATTCCATATACGTGTCGAATAATTACCTATATATTAAAATTTGAAGACAATGAATAGTAACATCATCAATGAGATTAACAAATGGTATCGGGTACTGGTATCGGTATCAAATTTACCAAACTGGGTATATTTTCGGTACCGACTTTTGACATTTTCGGTATCGACCGGTATTCACTGGTTTTTACCCTCAAATACCGGTATCGTACCAGTACCGACCGGTACCGAACCGTACCATGCCAGGTATATTCGGTACCGGTACCCACTTTTAGGGATTTTTAGTAACGGTATTTTCTGTACCGGTTGGTACTGAGCTCATCAAATCCTGTAACAACGTAGCAACGCAAGTAATAGCACCGTTTATATTACTTTTCATACACAACCCAATGAATAGTAACATCATTAAGGGGATGAGCAAATGGTATCGGGTACTGGTATTGGTATCAAATTTACCAAACCGGGTATATTTTCAGTACCGAATGGTACCGACTTTTAACATTTTCGGTATCGGTTCGGCACCAGTATTCACCGGTTTTTACCCTCAAATACCGGTACCGTACCAGTACCGACCGGTGCCGAACCATACCGTACCATGTATATTCGGTACCGGTACCCACTTTTGGGGATTTTCGGTAACGGTATTTTCGGTACCGGTTGGTACCGAGCTCATCAAATCCTGTAGCAACGCAAGTAATTGCACCGTTTAGATTACTTTTCATACACACTGTAAGTAAATTGTATTTCGTTTGAATGAGATTTTATATACACAACAACTTATTTTGTTTTCTTTTTTGACTTTTTCTATAATGAATGAATTGTAGTGTGTAAAATTAACTTGGATATTTAGATTATTGATGAGCAAATCATATCAAATCCTGTAATCAAACCGGTATCGTATCGGTACCAAATTTACTATACCAATCATTTTCGGTACCAATTTGTACCCACCTTTTGGCGTTTTCAGAATCGTTACTTTCTGTTCGACACTGGTCTAGCACCATACCTGTATTTACTGATTTTTACCTTCAAATACCATACCGTATGGTACCGAGCATTTTCGGTGACGGTACACGGTACCTAATTTCGATGATTTTTCGGATTGGTACTTTTAGTGCCGTTACCTGTACCAAGCTCATCCATATTTTAACATGTTAGTACCGTAATAACTAAACTGAAAACAACCGAATTTACAACGTGTAGGACGTGTGGGTCCTATTATAATATATTAGATTATTTAAAATCGTTTTTTTATGACGAAGTGACTATCGTTACCATGTCATTTTTATTTATGTTTTGATATTCGGTATCTGCTTGCTGTTGCCGACACGCGTTTTGCAGACATTAGGTCCCTGCCGCAACGCGCGGAAAATCAACTAGTTATGTTTGTAATAGCCATAAGAGATGTATGTACACAATGAGCAACATTCCGCCTACGATCACTTTTAGAAATTTGCACAAAATGAACATAGTTTTAGTTAGTTACTTCAGTAAGCACATATACATGAACCGCACGCGCATATAGACTTTTAACTCCATATCTCCAGCTATAATGAATGTCGTACGTGACCGATAATCACACATCACCTTTCACTCGCTTATCAAATTTCTCTTCATGCTAAAGGCATGTCTTCAAATACGTAGTACATATTTGTTGGATTTGATGTCGATATTTCTAAGTTTTTCATCTTTCCATAACTTAACTTTCAAATATATGTTTATAAAACAAAAAATTATTTATAAATATATAACCACAAAATATGAATCCATTATGATTGAAATTATACACCCAAAGAAAATACTAAATAATGTTACAAATGTCAGTATATATATAAAAATATAGAAATACTCTTTTAAGAACGGATCTAAATTAGAACCGATCAGGATCATTTTATGACAACATAAAAGGTCCAAAACAGCAACAAACCCAATGGGCTACACGAACGACAATGTGAAGAATAGGTTTTTAGTTAGGCCCAACTGACAAAAGGCTCTTTCCCTTCCCAATCTACGGGCTACCTCCAAAAGCCCAAAATAAATAAATAAATAAATAAAAGCTACATATAATGTCTACAAATATCACTTGAATAACTGTCGATTAATGCGGCAAAATTGACCTGAACCCGAACGGCTGCCTTGTCTACTAAACGCAGACCATTATGTGCCGCATGCTTGAGACGTACTATAACTAGTAACCCAAAAAGGAAGAAAACAATGATTTTAAAAGAAGACCTTATAATAAGGATGTCTTCACTTGAAACAAGTTTGAGCATTCCTTGTTTGCAGCATCAACATCATGTTCCGATGCCACCGCAACAACCACACCTTTATCTTTGATGGCATCAACTACGTCCGCAAATTCCTTAAAGTCGCTCGGCCTTTCATAGAGTTAGTAAAAAGATGTATAAGCATAAGTTTTTTTGCAGTAATGTTTTTGCTACTATAAAGATTCAATAACTGCAATCTTAAAAAAAAGATTGTAAATTTTACCTTGTTGATAGCACCTCTTCGCGTCTTGCTTGACGTTCTTCTTCTGAAACCCCTGATACGTATCGCAATAAACTGCAAAACAAGCGAGCGCATCAATTTTACAACGCCCGTGACCCCCAGCATAAAAAAAGAAAACCATCATTAAAGAAAATGTGTTTTTCTGGTAAATATAAGAAAAAGATGAATACCTAGTATAGCCTTTGGCATCAGGTAGTTGGTATGAATCTAGGTCACCAATAGTCCCAATAATGGCCTTTTTAAGAGCATCATCATTAATCTCAAGTTGACGTAGAAAATCCGATGTTCCATCGTATACATTTAGTGTCTTCAAAAAATTAGGATCCCGATACGATAGGAATGACAAAACTCCTGTATATATAGGTAAGTTATATTACATTTGTGTTATATTTGATCTCATAAGTCAAATGAGCAAAACTTTACAAATTAGATAACATGAAAAGCAGGTCAAATAAACCAAAAGGTGTTTCTATAATGTATAAAATCCTTCTAAATGTATTATTTTAAAAATTAGAGTAAAGTACACGGATAGTCCCTGTGATTTACCAAAATGTTGGATTTAGACCTAGCTTTCCAAAAGTACACGGATAGTCCTTGTTGTTTGCACTTTATAACGTATTTAGTCCCCAGCATTTTCCAAAAGTACATGGAAGGTCCCTAACTTGGACGTGCTGAAACCTTTAGATTTGTTGGATGGAGACTAAATGCGTTACAAAATGCAAACCATAGGGACCATCTGTGTACTTTTGGAAAGCCAGTGACCAAATCAAAAATTTTGACAAACCACAAGAACCATCTGTGTACTTTACTCTAAAAATTAGATCATTACGCTGATATTATAGTTTTAGATCACCCAAACCATTCAGAACTGCATAAAAAAATCACCCATTTTGCTAATTGCTACTAGCGAAACATGAACACATCAAGGAATTACCTGAACGAGTGTTGAAATCACAGAAGCCTCCAAACGCCCCACCATTAACTCGAATGTTATCCCACAACCATGTATTACTTATATATTTAGATATAACATAAGCACTCCCCTTAAGTTGGTAACCAGTTTCATATATGTTAGCTGCTTTTCCGACGTAATTTACCTGCAACAAGATTCCAAGTTTAACAAACAAAAGACAGAAACTAGAGCCGGCAATTTTGACTCATTTACTTGTGAGAAGGTCAGTCCGGGTTATGGTCCACCTCTAACAGGTCAAACGAGTAAAAAAAGGATTAGCTTAAAACCTCTTGAATTTATATAACTTTCACTGTGCAATTAATATTGGTGATATATCACTGATATATCGGTTATCGGTCCCCATGTAAAATATTAGTGTCAAATACCGGTCAGAATATCGGTACCAATATTATCGGCAATATTGACCGACATATCACTGATTTTCCCGATATCAGTACCTTTCTTCTTAGTTCTTCCATCCGTCTTTCTTCTTATTGCGGCTATTAGTGTTTTAAGTCTCAATTATTAACTGTTAGTGTTAAATGTTAGTGTTTTAAGTGTTAATTGTTAATTGTTAGCGTTAAATGTTAGTGTTCTAAGTCTTAATCAGTTCCTACTTGCTACAATTGTTAGTGTTTTGCAAGTTGCAAAAGGTTAATTTGTTATTGGTAGGAGAGTATACTGAATTGTTAGTGTTAAATTGCTACATAAATATAAATTCAGCATGATATTAAAATTACCGATATCCCACCACAATAACCTATATCTCAAATATCGGATCTTGACCTATATCCAATATTTTACCGCATCAACTGCATAGCATAAAAATTACCCATTTTGACCCATTATCTGATCCATGTGACCAGCCTATTTTGCAACCTCTAACAAAATAACCAATTGACCAAGAAACACAAACTAACCTGGGTAGGTATCGTAAATGCTTCATTCTCAGACGAAAGTAGTGCATTTGAAGTAGACGATGTGGTAAGTGGGGAAGTAGTTGGAAGAAAGTCAAGAATATTTCGTACAAATTTCTCAGCATTTTTAAGGTTTTTTCCATCAGAAGTGAGATTTACAAGGCAGCCTTTCTTGGAGAGCAAGGCTCCTCGAATCTCTTCAAGGGACACAGAAATTTCACTCCACTGTTCTTCGATTTTCTTTTCCGTATCTTTCAAGAATTCCAAGTAACTGCACAGGTATGCTAAATTCTAATCAACAAGTTTACATGAATCGGGATCAATATTTGTTTTGTTATTGTTTATTGAGTAAAGTGCAATTTTCGCCCCTAAGGTTTGGCCAACTTTGCGACTTTCATCCAAAGGTTTGTTTTTTCACATCTGGATCCAAAAGGTTTGAGATCTTGCCATTTTCATCTGGCTAGTTAACTCCATCCATTTTTCTTCGTTAAGTCAGTGGTATTTCTGTCTTTTTTGTTAACTTAAGGGGCGATTTGGTCTTTTTCACTTACCATTTTCATCCGACTCGTTAACTCCATCCATCATTATTTGTTAAGTCAGGGGTATTTCTTTCTTTTTTGCTAACTTAAAGGGCAATTCGGTCTTTTTCACTTTATGTAAAAAACCAAATACCCGTGAAAAAGACCGAATTGCCCTTTAAGTTAACAAAAAAGACAGAAATACCACTGACTTAACGAAGAAAAATGGACGCAGTTGACGAGCCGGATGAAAATGGCAAGATTTCATACCTTTTGGATCCAGATACAGAAAAATAAAGCTTTGGACGAAAGTCGCAAAAATGGCCAAACCTCAGGGACGAAAATGGCATTTTACTCCTGTTTATATATCCACTGTAAAAAAATTTAAACCATACGTTAATAAAGGTGTACATCACTACACCCATAAAGTCATACCTGATACCACTCATTTGTTCAGCAATCCATCCTGCATGATTTAGCTTTGCATTTAGCCGTGCAGCTGCAAGAAGATGACCACCCTCCCTTAATTGATTCTACAAAAAAAAGAACAAATTATGAAATGAAACCACTTAGTAGAAATAGTTGTGATATAAAACGGTCGACAGCTTCTATAAATACCTCTAATCTTGCTTTGCTTTGCGAGACAAAGCGCTTGAAACGCTTTTGATTTGTGAATTCGGCTTCTTTTAGAACACACGTTATCTACAAAAAAATAAATCTATACACACTTTATACTTGTACGCACTCCACCGAATGAAACTGAAACTGACAAAGTGAAAATACCAGATTAAACAAATCTTCAGTGCTTGCTGACATGGCTTTGCATCGAACCATTATATAACTAACAGGATCCTTTGAACCTTGCTTTGATGACGTGTAAGGGTATATTGATATTCCACCTGTCTTTTCCTTAATCAACTGATTAAGCTGTACGAAGTTTACATCTTTTGTACCCATTTCAAGTAATGACTGACTGTTCAACAATATAGTAAAATAATATTAAAAAAACAATTTGGCGTAAAATGATGTCTGATGTGAAAACTTGATTTATGACTCCAAATCAATATCTTACCAAAAAAGTGGAACTAGCGGAAGAAGCTCAGGCTTAAGTGAAGTCATATCAAACGCTAAATCAGCATACAGAACATCATTCGTAAAGAGTTCATGCTGCAATACTTTTACCCCATTGATATCTCCAACCTACAAGCATTCCGAATATTCATGTTTCATAACGATCATCAAGCCACGAAACAATGCATACAACATATGAAAAAGATGTTACGTGTTACACTATTACCTCTGTCGGAGTTTCCATATGTTTTTTCTTAATGTTCTGCACAGATAAGTTTGGAACAGCTTTTTGAACTTTTGGAGGGTTGAGTTGTAGATCACGTGTCACACGAGCCAATTCAGTAAGATCATTTTCAGTCATGGATACTCTGAGTTTTTCAAAATTATATTTCTCTACTGATTCGTTAGACTGATTAGAGCATACAAAAGATGCACATTAGCATTTGCACACTTAACAACTTATAATCTGAGTTGAACAAAACAATACCTGAAGCTCAACAGCTGGACGCTGAGGATTATTCAAAATAAACTTTTCTATCAATTGACCAGATGAAGCCTTTGATCCTTCACTGTCTACTCTAGCTTTCAGAACCGGCATCGCCTATTAAAAAAATATCAAAACACATAGGTATATAACAACATTCTGAAGTTTTAAAATAAAAGTGTTAAGCAGTGGCGGATCCAGGATTTTTTTTCCTATTGGGTTCACCTTTTTTCGGTGGTCAAATTTCTCACAACCAAACGTTACAAATTTTGGGCCGAATCGTTGGGTCGGGTTGGGGACATAATAAATTACAATATCATAACAAAATACATAATCATTAGAAAACATAGGGTGGCTCAACCTTTTTCAGTAGCCCAAAGCAAATCCTAATATGGGGCCCTTTCGTGAATTTTGCTTACGATCCTAACAAGCTAAAATATGATGAAATTAGCTTATGGTGTAATGTTTTCTCTTTTGTAGTCACTTATAAAATATTTTAGGTTATGTGATATTGTTACAACTTACAAGTAATTAAGGTGGCAATTTCAAATAATGAAGTTTACTTCAGTTGCAAGTGTAACAGAAGTAAAATGAGGCAATCAAAATTGTATAACAAAAACAAATCATGCCCAAAATTGAGTCCGAGAGGATTTGCTGCCGCCTTCAAAATGTATATTCTTAATATCAAAATTGATACAGTAACTGTTGAGTTTTGACATTGATTGAAAACAACTAACTGTAAAACAAACAACAGTAGACCTACGGCTAAACAAAAATAAATATGACCTAAATGGCCTTAATTAACTAAATATCCATCTGACTTCCAGAAGCCATAGTCACTAATCAAAAACCCTAATTCAACTAAATCCCTACGGCTCTACCTACTTGAAAGTTGAAACGGGATCATAGAATTCATAAGTAATGCGGGCAAAGAACTAAGCATTGTCATCCTTAAAAGTAATATTGAGATGCAGATAGTCGAAATTAGTAAACACCTAATTTCACCCTTAAATCTCCTTAAAAGAATTTCATATTACTTATTGCAAACACCTACTTTCACCCTTGGTTTAAAAAAGCGCAAAGCGCACAAAAGCGACATGATCTAAAATCAAAGCGCAAATCGCAAAAGCGGAGGGCTTTTCATACGCGAGGCGCAAGGTGCTTATATATATTTATATATATATATCCTAAAGGCTTTTAGCAACCCTTACCCAAAATATAGTTATAAATAAGGTTTATATATGATTTAATGTATAAATCATATAAATGTACAACCATTTTAGCAACATGTATAACACTTTAAAGCACAAAAACACCTTTTGTGCAAAAAGCGCGGGCCTTAGTGGGATTTTTTTTCCAAAAAAGCTCGCTTTTTGTATAGAGCTCGCCTTATGTCACACAAGGCGCAACTCTTTGTGCCTAGGGTCACTTTGTGCTTCAGCGCACCTAAGGCGCACTTTTTTAAACCAAGATTTCACCCAATATAAGCTTACAAAGATGTTTAAACAAGCAATCCAAACAACACCTGACTACTTCAATGAAACAACAATCAATACCATCTTACAACAAAATAAAAATTAAATTCAAATCACTTATTGCAAACACCTAATTTCACCCAAAATAACTCATCTAAACACTAAAACATCGACTATCAAAACCTAACAAGCTCATTTCAACAAAACAACAATCAAAAACATCTTACAACAGAACTTGGTATTAAAAAGCGCGCCTCAGGCGCGCTTAACCGCGAGGCGCAACAAGGCTCACACCCTGGGGCTTTTTCGCTACAAGAAGCCACAAAAAGGCATGCTTTTTTGGGATTTTTCGGGGCTTTTTTGGCCTGAGGCGCGTGCCTCTTGTACCCGAGGCGTTTTTATGCATCTAACTGGTGTACATTGGGTTTTCTTGGCTTGTAAATGCAGCTAAAATCATACAAAAACCTTACTTGTAGCTATATTTTGGGTAGGGAAAGCTAAAAACGTATGGGATATATAAAAATATATATAATTAGCTTGCGCTCCGGGTACAAAAAGCTCGCCGCTTTTGTGCTTCACACCTCGGTTTTAGACGTCGTCGCTTTTGTGCGCCTCTAGCTTTTTAAAACCAAGCAACAGAATGAATACAAACTTCAAATCACTCATTATAAACACCTAATTTCACCCTAAAACCTCATCTAAACCCTAAAAAACAGTTATCAACAACCTAAAAAACTCATTTCAACAAAACATCAATCAAAAACAACTTACAACGGAAGGAATCATCATAGCAACTCCATGAGGAAACAATCCACCACTGATTCCATCAACAGAAGCCTCAATCTCATTAACCGAACAATCCAAACCCTCAGAGCACAAACCGTCACGTAACAACGAACTAATCGCCTTCAACACATCACGTTCTTCAACCTTCTCGCTTCCAGAACCTTCCTTCACTCTAGGTTTAGATCCAGACTCCTGAAGCACACTCTGCAACTTCTGTTTATCCAATCGCGTTTTGAACGAAAACAGGATCTCAAACTGAGCTCCAAAAATACGCTGTCGTTTCAGCCAGAAGAACTTCTTCTGCAATTCATGCCGTTTCGTTTCCATAACAAGCATCTCCTTGTTGATTTTCATTTGAAACTGTTCTCTCGCCTTCTTATGAACATGAGGTGATTTCAACACGGTGAATAATGATCTCGTTGACGGTAGGCCGATCTTACGAGTGTCCGGTGGAAGCTGCCAGTGAAGGTTTTTGTCGATTGACTCGAATGATCGAATCATTATCTGCATTTTGGTGGTGGAGTCTGATTTGGCTCGCCGGAGTTCGCGGCGGAGGATTAGGTTTCCGGTGGTGGATTTGAGGAGGAGTTTTGTGAGTGGAGAGGCCATGGCGGTTCACGGCGGCGAGATGCGGAGTGGAAACCTAGGCCTTGTATGGGCGGTGGGTTTTGGGGTTTTAGCTATTTTGGTGAGGAGAGATGGAAAAACACCTAAGTGTAGTGCGGGGGCGTAAAATCTGCGTGAGGCGTGCAATCGAACGACAGTCAAAACCGGGAAAAAACGTAAAATAAAAACAAGAATTTCTAACACCAAGTGACTCATGCGACGTAAAATATAGAGAGAGTCGAATTTACACCGATACGTATTAGAAAGTCAATAGGTAAAATCTTCGTGGCAAATTATAAAAAGTCAAATTTTGTTACAAATATTGAAAATCATAAAATTATGTATACATATTAATTCATAACATGTGATGTAAAACGTAAACAAAGTCGATTTTACACCTACACATATTAGAATGTCAAGAGGTAAAACTTGCGTGGCAAATTATAAAAGTTAAATTTTGTTGCATGAAAAACATAAAATTTACTATTAAAAAGGCAAAAAAAAAAACACGGATACAAGACAAAACAACTATTCTTTAACATGTTATGAATTAATATTAACTAGCTAGTGTTAAGCTCAGCGTTGCAGAGCAGGGCGTAAAACTGTAACCATGTCCCCATGGGTTTATCTATGCGGCTAATCGGAAACCATGAAAGTAAATAACGGTACCGGTTCCAATAATATCAATATTTAAACCTTAAATCGTAAAAAAAGCCCTCATTTAACTCTAGTAACTGAAATTATAAAAAACCAAAAGTTTGTTACAAAATTCAAAAATCCTTAACTACACTTATGAAAAGAAGAAAAATCCAAAATAAAATACATAAGAAGACAATTTAGACACTATTCATCCACATGTTAGAAATTAATATATAGAGTAAATTTCAAAGTTCGTCCTTTATGTATGTCTAATATATCAAAGTATGTCATTTGTCTTTAATAACATCAGAAAACATCCTTAATGTTTGAAAAACCAATCAAGTTATGTCCTTTACCCTAAACCTTGTTTGTTTTCCCAGTTAAGTCAGGTCATGTGAGAAGCACATGAGGGCATATTGGTCATTTTACCATACACACATTACACATACACAGACAACTCACTTAGCCACCTCCCACCACCACTCCCTTTACTCTCACCACCATTCCCACCCCAACCACCGTCCACGGCCACCCCCTAGACACCACCATTTCACCTGCAATCTATGGCAACCTCCGGCCATCACCACCCACGCCTGCCGGAAATAAACTCAAGCAACAACAAACCATCAGAACCACCACCACCGAGCCTGCAACCTCCGGCAATCTCTAGCCATCATCACCCATAACCACCCGCCGGACATAAATCCAAGCAACAACAATACAAACCTCAACCAGTTTTAAATCGACCTCTTACCTTTCTCTTTCCAAAATCAAATGCAATTACAAATCTCAGGCTTCAATTATAGATCTCAAACATCAATTACAGATCTAGGGCTTCATCATAAGTTCCGAAAATTTCAAGTCTTCACTTACAGATCTAGATCTCAGGCTGGTCACAGCGGTTAGGGTTTCAATCACTGAACAGATCTCTGAAAATTTCACTGAACAAATCGTATGCTGGTCACAGTGGTTAGGGTTTCCGAGTTCTGGTTGCGTGCTGATATGAATCGGAAGCGTGCTGGTCGCGCGGTGGTGGGGGAAGTGGTGGTGGTTAGAAGGAGTGTGTGTGCGGCTGCCGGCGAACGAGCGGCAACCGGTGCACGCGCGGAATTCATTCCGGTCACTGGAATTATTGAGAGAGAGAGTGGCAGGTGATGTGGTGTGCTTGAGGGTGTCGGCTGCTTATGTCTTTGATTAGGGTTCTCAAATGTTGAATGGATAGATGGAGAGATATTGTGTTTGTATGTATTAGTGTATAATCAGAGAGAAAGAGATGAAGGAGGGTGTCTGGTTCTGTGTTTGAAATCGAAGAAGAAGGAGAACAGGGGGTATTGTAGGGTTTACAACATAAAAGGAGTATTTAGAGTAAATGACATTAATGCCCTCATGTGCTTCTCACATGACCTGACTTAACTGGGAAAACAAACAAGGTTTAGGGTAAAGGACATAGCTTGATTGGTTTTTCAAACATTAAGGATGTTTTCTGAGGTTATTAAAGACAAAGGACATACTTTGATATATTAGACATACATAAAGGACGAACTTTGAAATTTACTCTAATATATAAGAACAGTATGTATGTATACATATACTGTACGTCTTGTTAATAACAAAGAGGTCATGAGTTCAAGCTTGTTGTACGCCTTTTTTTGTGTGTGTGTTTTTTTAAACAGAATCAAGCATAATTTTAATGTAATAAACCGTTCAGCTCTTTTGATTCATTCTTTTCAGCCTTTTTGTTATTTATTTATTTTCTTTTTAAAGGTTTTTTTTTTTTTTTGGGTAAACTTTTTAAAGGTTTCAAGCTTAGTAAATTATCCCCAATTCCCCATTGTTCTTTGTTAGACACATGCACTCAGATTTGATATTGTAGATTGATGGTCATCTATCACAGACCTATTCTACTTTGATATTGTAGATTGAAGCATGAAATTAATAGTTTTCACGTTATTCTGTAATCTAGATTTGTCACAATTAGTTCCGCATTAAAATTAATAGTTTTACAAGGGAATTATGGCAGCCATATTTAATACAGTGCAGAAAGACATCTGTAATTGCTTTGCACTCGTAATAAACTACTTTAAAATTTGGAATTTTTTTTTCATTTCATTTTCTTGTATGTAATGATTATATATTTTTGTTATGATATTGTATTTTACTATGTTCCTCTCCCCGCCTGACCCGACCCAAACGACGATTGATCCGAAAATTCTAACGTTCGGTTGTGAAAAATCTTAGGTCCACCACTGGCTGGAATGAACTGGTGATTTATTTAAAATAGGGCTTAGGAGCTTATTGCTGGTGTGGGCTTCTTTAGGAATTTGCTGGGCTCAAAAGAAGACTGGTTTTAAAGACTGGTTCAGGTCTGGGCTAGACTGGTTAGTGGTTCAGGTCTGGGCTTTTAAGGTGATTCACATCCCTTACCCTATCTTCATTCTTCATTCCTAGGGTGTAAACGAGCCGGGCTGAGCCCGAGCTCGACTGGGCTCGAGCTCAGCTCGTCATGTTTTTATGAAGCTCGAGCTCGGCTCGGTTCGAGCCTACTTATTTGAGCTCGAGCTCGGCTCGCGAGTTTAAACCAAAGCTCGAGCTCGGCTCGACTCGGCTCGAGCTATTTTGAGAACAACCTCAAACGAGCTAAAAGCTCGGCTCGAGATCGCTTCAATATCTGCTCGAGAGTCAAGTAGCCAATGACTACCAGCTCAGCCAATGACTACCAGCTGGTAAGAGGTGTGAAGGTTTACCCACAGGTCACGAGTTTGATCCCAGGTCAGTGGGATTCCTGCACGGGACTTAGGTCAGACCGACCGGGAGGTACCGCATTGCGGGCCGGCGGATTCGAACCTGAGCGGATATGCCTAGAGGCGGCCAAGGTAACCAGTTGATCTACTCCTTCCAAAAAAAAAAAAGGAGAGTCAAGCAACTTAATTTTTTCAAAACCAAAAAGAATAATTTGAAATAATTTAATTTCTACACATCAGATTAGATTAACAAATATTACAACTTGACTTACCATGTTTCTCATTCCAAATCAATAATCAATAACACTAATAATGGAAATAGTGAAATACAAATAATAAGGTAGACTAGAAATACAATTTCCTCGACTACAACATGCTATCTGCACCAGATGGGAGCCTTCGAAAGAAACTTGCAGGCATCGAAGGCAGTTTGGTTCGAAACCGCGGATGTCTCAACACGTAAAACACGAAAAGAAGCGCGACCACTTGAAATGGTATCACATACAACACGATCGCGGTGACCAAACAAAATGTCACAAACAATGCGGACGCTCTTGGGTCGCGCCAACTCAACAACGAGTGGAACCTCTCGCCTTGAGTCGCCAAGTCACCCGCCACGGTCTGGATCCTACCACCAATACTTCTTAACCGATCATATCGCATTCGGACCACATGTGGCCCTTTAGAAGTTGGAAACGTGTCGAACTCCTCGTCTAACTCGTCGAAGTTTACTGCATCCGCGTGTGATAATCGGATGTCCATATGAGGTGGGTGCCTTGGTTTCTGTCGGTACCGCCAGATCCCAACCACAAATAAGTATAGGAAAGTTGTAGGTAGGATTAGTTCCGGCGACAATATCAGTATCACGAAAAGTACGTGGATTAGAAGCGTCGTGAGCGGGTTGGTCCAGTGGCATATCGAGTCGAACCATTTGATCAACCCTACAAAACCGCTAACCACATTTACTATTCGAAAAAAGTTCGCTTTACTTCTTCGAACACTCCATAAGTGCGAAGAAACGTCTAGCATGTACTCAACCACCTCTCTCCTCAACGGTGGCTCAGCACGGCCCAACCTAGTCGAGACTATCTGGGTCGCGTGGTGCCGTAACCTATCGGTTTGACTCATCGACAACGGATGCACATAGTGCATCTTAGGCAAAATTGGCTGTGAGTATTTATGCAACATATTAATATACGACGTGCACGAAAACCTCACAGCCAATTGTACCTCGCCCATTTTCTTCACACCCGAAGGGTGTAAAGCAATAAGCGGGTACGAATGTGTATACACTCGTTCCGTCTCTAACGTCGACAACCGAATCCTCACTTTCCCAATCCTCGAATCGTTACTCCCCTTATGCAAAAACCCATTATCAAACGCACCAATCGTTATCACCGTACACGGATCAAAAACCTCCCACGTATACTGTTCATTCCACGTTGGCGAAAAACTATCAATAATCGTCCTCGTCCGAACCCACTTATTCCCGTACTTCGCCACACAAAAAGCATCCGTTGTCCCACGACCGTCTCGTGTCTTCATCGGCGACAACCCCTTCGCGCTTATAATCCCAAGCTCCAAAATCCCAATGCTCGGTTTCCATATCTGCTTCGCGGTCGGCCTCAAATCGCTACTATAATTCGTCGACTCATCCAACACATGATACCCCCCATCCAAACACACTCGTAGATGAATTCGACTCGCAAACTTTGCTTCCTTTTTCTCACCATCAATCACCGTATGTTTCTCAAGATTGTGCCATTTCGAGTGTACGGCTTTATTGTCCCATCTTCGATGAACCGAGTACAATGGCAACAAACATCTTCCTAGAATCTCATCTTTGTTACCTCGATCTTCTACGGTTAACATTAACGCTTCTTCGAACGGTTCTGCTGCTACAAACACTAGATCTTCGTTCCATATTGGGTTTATTGTTTTTACAGGAGATATTTGTGTCCTGAATGCTTGATTACCCAATGCCACCTTTACGCAGACCTCGACCGGTTTGTTGCGGTCACTGGGGATCAAGTCTTGACACTCGATTACATTAACTCGAACGTACCTGTCAAAATATATTAGTTAGGATTTATTGTAATCGACTCGAACGTACCAGTCGAAATATATTAGTTAGGATTTATTGTAATTGACTCGAACGTACCTATCAAAATATATTAGTTAGGATTTATTGTAATTGACACGAACGTACCTATCAAAATATATTAGTTAGGATTTATTGTAATCGATTCGAACGTACCTATCAAAATATATTTGTTAGAATTTATTGTAATCGGTTGTAACATATTCTAACATATGATTTGAGTAGTTCCTAAATGTCTCAACAACTTCCAGTAGTTGTTGCAACCATATGCCTTTTTATTTATAAATGTTATGAAACTGTAAAATTAAGAAAGGCAAATGAAGCATATAAATATTTAGTGATTATCTTTTCCTAATTTGACTTGTCATGAACAATTATGAAAACTAATTATTATCAAGTGAATTTGTTTTTTTACTATTACCACATACTTCAAGTTAGTTGAAAGAAAATATCACTTGGTCTATGTGTTACGGTTTCACTAGTTTTTATGACCACGTCAAAAGGTGACTGTCACATCACCCAGAAACTTTCACTCACTTTTATTCACTAAGTTGTGTAATGGTTTTACTATCCATCACGCATAAAAAATATTTAAATTAATCAATAATTTTTTTTAGAAAATAGATTGTGATGTGCCCAAAGCGTATTGGCTGAAACAATGGAAAGGAAGATGGTAGGAGCGTGAGCGGCTTCACGCGCAGAGGAGCTAACGCCCATCCACGAATGGTAGGAGCGGTGTAGAGGGTGTTACTTCGCTGATGTGGGTGGGGGCGTGAAAATTTAGCAAACCATAACACACAACCTTAATTGACAACATTTTATAAAAAAATATTCACACACACAACCTTAATTGACAACATTTTATAAAAAATATTCACAAGATTGTAACACCAGATGAAAATTAAGCGACTTTGAATGAATAAAAAAACTGAGTGACTTTAGTAAAACATTTGTTTCCGTTGGATGATTTTTTTCCGTTTTTTATTAGATTTCCTTTGTAATTATTCTAATTGTATTTAGATTACTTACCATAGTTTCGGAGAGAGATAAACTTTTCCCCGAATCTTCGACACGCCTTCGCGGTTAACCGTGGCAGCATCCGAATGCCAGGCGTCCGAGAAACACTCGTCCGCCTGGGTTCCTCTCCACACGGCGAGCATGATCTCACCGTGTTTAAGCTTCTCCCCCTTCTTATCTTCCAACTTGTACCATTGCGGCGCAAGTGGACTATCCGGAGGGACTCTTTTCGGAACATCAATAAGTTCAAACAATATTCTTCCAATAAAATCATCCATAACCACATCTTTATCCTTAACCACAATCTCAACAAACGACGCCTGAATCCGATCCTGTGAGAACGCGAAGACATGATCCCATTCGGGGTTTGATTTCTTTTCGAAGTGTCGAGTGATCCCTTTGTAGTTTCCTAGCTTGACTTCAACATAAGGGTCACAACTTCCTGTGACATCTTTTGATGGCAGATCTTTGGCTTTAGCGACTCGAACATAGAGATACTGCATTTGTTCGACGAGATCATAGGTGCTGGTGAGCTTGTCGCCGACGTATTTGCCTGATCCCGCGATTCTTGGGGCGGTTTCTTTGAGTGCAAATTCTTCCGGTGGTGGACGTTGCATGGTGAATCTTGAGTAAGATTATTATGGGTCAAAGGGTTAGATTGTTGTGAAATTTGTAGCAAATTGTTATTGTTTTTTTGTGAAGTTTTTGAGGGTGTTTTCAGGGGAAATGGACAGATTATTGCATGGAATAGGGGGGATTTTCAATTATGTAAGAATGAAGTTACCTGCCAGCAATGGGCAAACTATGTGTGGATGTATATGGATATGATGTAATTCTATTTTTAATTAATAAAACTTGTATTTAAAAGTTGTATATCTTGTTTTGAAAAAAAGTTAATATCAAATATACGGCTTAAGAGTTAAGATACTTAGCGTTCGTTTCATGGAATGGAATGGAATGGAATTAGGAAGTTTTTCTTTGTAAAATTGATCTTGGTTGGGGGAGGGAGGAATTTGAAATCCTTCACTCTAATGAAATTTGTGACTATTTCAACATTCCTTAGAAATCCTTCACTCTAATGAAGGAATGGAATGGAATGTTGAAATAGTCACAAATTTCATTGATTAAAGAAATTCATTGGATTTCAAATTCCTCCCTCCCCAAACCAATATCAATTTTACAAAGAAAAGCTTCCCAATTCCATCTCATTCCATTCCATGAAACGAACGCTACCTTAACATTTTATATTATTCATGTCATTAATACAATATTATTAAAGTGTACCTTTATTTTTTAAGATCATATGTAGTGGGGCTTGAAGTACAAGTGTTCAAGTCGCTTCTTTGGACATTATTCGATATGCGGCGTTCTACTAAGCATATAAGCATTATGGAGCTTGAAGTTAAAAAGGGGGTGTAGTAGTATAATGCCCCAACAATGATTACCTAAATATTATCTTTTTAGAAAAATGAAACAAATAATATTACGGCCATGTTTAGCTTAGCTTTTCAAAACAACTTATGACTTTTTTGAAAAGTTAATAAGTCACAATGACTTTTCCTCTCACATAACAATTCCATGCCAAACACCTTTTAACTTTTCAAATGTCAATAAGCTAATAAGTCACTAAAATAAGCAATCCCAAACACCCCCTACATATAATACTTGGAAATTTCCTATTGGCTAAAGCAAAAGTTCTCTGGTGTTTTAAAGAAAACGTTCAACTAACTTTTTGAAGGAGAACGCCCCAGAAGGGCGGTGTACTTTGACGTGGTGGGGCGTTTTGGGGCAAAAAAAAAGCCCAAATCCTCTACCGCTAGGGGTGTTCTAAGATTCCAAAGTCTCTTATCGAAATTTTGAATTCTATGCATTTTCACTTACATTTTTAACAAATCTATACATCTTTTACATATTAAATATTTTTTTTGAACGATAAATTTTGGATTACTGACGGACCACGGAAGTATCATCATATCACCAGCTGAACCATCTGATCATATCCGTCTCCACTAGACATAATGCCTATACACAAATCTATACATCTTTTACATATTAAATTAACAATTATATGTTTTGTTTGATTCGGTCCAATTATTATGTTTCTGCACACACGTCGTGATGTATTAAAGGTTTACAATTAAAGGAAGCTTACACACGTATATAGATAGTGGCGAAGCTTGAAATTTTCCGCTGGGGGGTCGGAAGTCATCGGACCTAAAAGTATATACCCAAAAAAAAATTGTTTTTTTATAAAATTGGAGGGTCGAAAACGTATATATCTAAAAAATTCTATACGATATGCATTATGTAATTATGTCACTTTTGTTTGTACTATATACTATACTAGTTTAAGAACCCGCGAAGTTCGCGGGTTGGTAAAAGAAAATTTCTTCATTAATACCACTGACATTAAATATTATGATTTTATACACGGTAAAAGACAACCGAATATATTAGATTACGACGACAAATTGAAATACATGAATATGCAGTGATTACAAACTCAATTGTCTGAAAGTATTTTATGTGATAGTTCACAACATTAGCGCTCATAAGTCAAGATAGATCTATCCATCCCAAAATAATGGGTTTTGTAAAGTTAATTATTGAGTAAATTTCCATTTTAGTCCCTAAGGTTTGGTCCAAATTGCCATTTTAGTCCAAATAGTTTTTTTTTCTCCTCCTAGTCCCTGACTTTTCCATTTTCTTGCTATTTTGATCACATTGCCTAACTCAATCTAAAAATCTGGTTATAACCAGGGGTATTTTTGGCATAACTATTGTGTAGTAATAACCAATGGTAGTTTACAACATAATTTATAAACCTCATAATAATTTAATGCCAAAAATACCCCTGATTATAATCTGGTTTTTAGACTAAGTTAGGCAATGTGATCAAAATGGCAAGAAAAAGAAAAAGTCAGGGACCCATAGGAGAAAAAAACTATTTGGACTAAAATGACAATTTAGACAAAAACTCAGGGACTAAAATGGAAATTTACTCTTAATTATTTCAAACTTATTAGTATGCACTTTAATCTTTCAAAAACCGGACAAATAGTCTTAAATTCTGTCTCTCCAACTTTTTTCCCTTCAAAATTCGTACCAATTTATAAGGTGGACAATTTTTGGGAAGGAGCATTAAGAAGAGTATTTGTTCAGCTTTAAGTTGATATTAAGTTTAGCTTGCAGGTAAACAATTGCATTAACATATCATGAAAGTCATTACCTTTAGACGGCTAATTTCACGTCCTCAATTTGAACTATGCTAGAAGTTCAACCAACCTCAGCTATAGGAGTGAACCATTTGAGATGGAACCTAGGGTTTCTGAATAACTTTTGACAAACTAACCAGCAAGAATATCACATATCGATAATCGGAAGGAAAAGTATGAAGACGGGATAAAACACTTACCTTAAACGTGTGAGGACTAATTTTGGCGGTGAGAGGTGGTAGCGGTCGTGAAGTTTAAGAAGCGTGACACCCACATTGTCAACACACGCATACAGGCATCCTCGACACACACAGACACCGTTACATGTTACATACCCGACGTCCTTGTTGCATCACTGATTGTCGCATTCATGCATTACTCGTATCGATGGAGGATAAATTAAGTAATATAAACGACATGTTAATTGTTTAAAATTAGGTAGCTAAATTCAAAATTCCTGGTGGTTGCTTACATGAGGTTTGGTACGAAAATAGTAGTAAGTAAATGATACCGGAAACGCTTAAAGAGGTAAAGAACTGATTACACTTGTATAAAGCACCTGTTGAGAAAGAAGACCAACAATTTAAATCTTTATTCATTGATTTCATGCTGAGTTTGTCAATTTAGTTTTTCATATTCTCCTTTTCGTCCTTTAATGTTTGGTTATTGGTTACATATATGCATGATTTTAATTTATTACCTGGTACATTTTTCCGTAACGTAAAAAGTGTTGATAAGAAATATCATGAAAATAGACACTTCATCAGTGAAATTACCAAAATCAAGTCTGACAATTGCCCATGGATACATATTGTTAGTCTATATGGGTCTGGTCATTGCACCGTCGAGGGACCCAAATAACACTATGCATAGGTCACACCAATATAGAACCAAATAATAGAATAAATAAAGCAACTAAACAAATGAAAAGTTACCTCTATGCTGGACGATAGAGAGTCGCCGAAGTGCGCCGGTGTGTGGGAAGAATAGCATATTAGGTATCGCAAATTCATGGGAGTAAACGGAAAACGGCCACTGTGAACGCAAAAACATTAGGCATTGAAGATAATGGTTTTAAACAGTAAATCTGCAATAGTTTTGTGGAACATATACAAAATGAATTGACAAAGACACCACACAACAAACCCGCATGTATCGCTCAACTTTCGCATAAACTATTCTTGCACCCTAGTATATAACACAAATGTAAGAAACTTAAATCAGGTTATGAAACCTTTAAACTCGGTAGTAAACTATTTGAAACTGGTCAAAAAGGTTGAAAGTTGCCAAGAGCCGATGTCAAAGATTTGCATTGCCGTAATAAAATTGTACATGGTAACTATAACTAACTCATTAACTATTTATTAACATAGTTTCAACAAATTAGAAAGAAAAAGTGTTTTAAAGGTCAATTGGACCTGACCAGGCCCATTATAGAAAAGACCCGATTCAACCTGAACCCATTTTGACATATCGCCCAGCCAACCCATCTTGACATTAACTTTTACATATTTCTTCCTGTTACCTTCATTCATCCCTCGTTCATGGATCTCATCAACGATAACATGAGTTACGCCTTGCAAGCAGCTATCTAGAAGTAATCTTCTAAGCAAAATGACAGTAGTGCAAAATAGAATATGGGTATCCCTTCCTTTCATTCCTTCAAGCCAAACTTTACATCCAACCTTTGGAAAATAATAGATGTTTGAAAATAAAAGCATGTTACCAGCTATTACAATATTATTTAAAGCTACAGATTAGAGAAAATCGAAACACAAGTTTATATTTAGTCAAATTAACAAAACCCCATGTAAAAGAAAATAATAACACAGAACAAAAGTATATCCAATCAAATGTAAAACCCATTATTAACGAAAACATCAATGGTAAATATCAAAAACCTATCCATTTTGACCCGTTACTCAACCCCAACCCGCCAACATCAAAAGAATTATAATAGAGAAAAATAAAAAATGCTTCCATAAGGATAACTAGAAATGTGGTTAAGATGACATTTCAATTCTAACATTGTTCATATGCCTGCATACAAACATATAGACCATATATATTTACTAAAAATACTATCCTTTACTTAGAATTTATCTTCAAACATATACACACATTGAGATGATATATGATTTCCTAAGACTGATATACACACCTGAACGGACATAACTTGCATTACTCATAAGAAAAAAAATGAACACTTAAAACAGGAAAAAAATCAAGATATCACAAAACATATAACATAAACAAATAGTTTTTTAGACAATTTGTGATAAAATCATTGACAGCTTGTTGTTATTAAATATGATCAGCTGTGGTTTTTTTAATCAACCCGTTTAGAAAGGAACTTGTTTTGACCTGAACCAAAAATTGAAACAATAATTAGTTAGCCTATTCTGATCCGAACCCATTTGACCCATTACCCAACAAAATCCACCAACATCAAAAGAATTATCATACAGAAAAATAAAAAATACTTTAGCATATAAGTCAGAGATGCATAAAAAATACATATTGATTTTATAAAGAATATATTAAACTGCCACAAGTCTAATTCATTTACACAACACACTAATGAACATGAATTTCTCAAAAATTTCTTACGTGGTTTGAATCATAACTTTAATGCAATGGAACTCCGATTTCACAATTCTAAATTAGGGTAATAAAAAATATCCATTTCAAATCAAAATCTGAATCCGAATATCAAAGATATGAAACACACGTGTTTCGATTAATGACTGATTCAAATTAAGATTATACAAATCTGAAACACTATTCATAAAAAAACATACATTGATGCAATTAGAGATCGAAGAACCTTGTAGCGAAGAAGGCGCTGATTGCTCATAGTTGTTTATATTCAGAACAAATCGCCAAGGTTAAACCATGGTTGAACAATTGCAGTCCTGAATCAGTCAACTGAACCCTAGAACTTGGGTAACAATCAATAAAGAATTAGCTTCTATCAGGTCAAGAACCAAAATACTTAAAACCCCAAAAAGGTGAAATCGTGAACATCGATTATTGAAAAACACCAACAAATTCGATGGGGGTGTAAAGCGAAATAAACAAACAAATCTCGGATTGAAAGATCAAGTAAACATACCTTGGAATATCACTGGTGGACATGAGAAACATATCTCGTTCTTGGATTTGTAAGACTGAATAGCCGATTTGCTGGGAAGAACTTGTTGTAGTATTAGGGTTTGTGAATATGGCTGATGAAAGAACAGGGGAGAGAATTAGGTTTAATGTGCGGGATGAAAGAAAAAGGGAAGCGTATGTGAGAAGAAAGAGAGCCGCGTGAAAGAAAAGAGGATAAAAGTATTCCCGCTCAAACTTCTATTATCTTGCATAAGAGGCTGTCCACCTAATCAAAATGATTGGCTAAAAACAAAACATGTGGCTAAGATGTATTCTTTTAGTATAGTAGATAGATGCATTATGTTGTATTCTAATGTATGTAAGTTATAATCGGCACAACAAAGCTTATCGTGGTCTTTATTGGTGTTCTCTTATCATTCGGATAAAGATATCTTTTATGATGTACATTTTATGTATGGCGTTAGTATTATTCCAGAAGTTATTATCGTATTACCATAACAAAAAAAGTTATAAATTGGCGTGTTAGATGGGTTTAAGATTTTTTTAACGGCTAATTTTTTCACCTTAAATACTTACATCTCTCAAGGATTGAATCTTGGTCTCCCTATAACAGATAATTTGTCTTACCAACTTAAGTGGCTAGATGGGTTTAAGATATTAATTAGTTTATTACGTACAACAATTGGTGAGGTTGTAACCACCCACCAACTTCTTAGCAACTCTACGGAAATGGAACAAAAAAAAATTTCAATAACTTATGTTTTAATTTTATATTATTTAATTCTAATAATAGTATTAGTGTTACTTTCTCTATGCTTCTAAGTTCTAAATAGTTTAATTTTTTTTAATACAACAAGGATAATCAATACACGAAACCATAATTTCATTGCCAAAAAATCCTACCATAATTCTCTTTCATAAATCATTTATCAACAAGATATGACGGTTCACGCAATACAAAATGTTGATTACTTATGTCACTCCTTTGCTATTGGTATTTTGGCCTAGTGATACCGGGTGTTTATACTTATTAAAGTAGTATGGGTTCGAGTCCCGTAACATGAGAAATAGATAGATTTTAGGGGTGTGCGTTTGTCGTTTAAAAAAAATATACGTCACTCCTCCATATCTCCATTTAGGAACCACCTATGTTTTGTTAATTAACTTATATTTACAAGTTCATCGGAATCAAAAAATATTACCCTTTGTATAATCTACTAGCATTATGTCGCCTGTATAATCGATATTCCTAATTTCGTCACACCTTAAACTTATAAGGAGAGTGTTCTTAACTCTCAACTAGTGTGTTGCCGTGATAAGTATGCATTCATCACACCTTAAACTTAATTCAAGTATGCATTAGGACACTCTAAAACATGTTGAGGAAATGTTTCAAATGTTTTTGGGGTTTTATTAACAAAAACTTAGTTATACTTTAAATAAAAGAAAACCCTTATGATAAACATAGTAAATCTTCACAATTTTACCAAATGTATAAGATGATGAGTTTAGGGTAAAATAATATATATATATATATATAGGGAGAAGATCATGCGAGAACCACCTCTTATTGTGAGAACCGCGAGAACCAATGTGAACACACCAAAAATGCCTAAAAATAGCTAAAAATCACACAAAATTTTTTTTTTGAATTTTTTAATATTTTTTATAAAAAAATCGCTACTTTTCGAAGCCAAATTTTTTTTTTTTTTTTTTTTTTTTAAATTTTTTTTTTTTGCTTCGAAAAGTAGCGATTTTAACCTAAAAAATATTAAAAAAATCAAAAAAAAAAATTTTAGTTTTTTTTTTTTTATTTTTTTAGATTTTTTTAGGTTTTTTGGGGGTTTAGTTTTTAGCATTTTAGCTTGGGGGGGGGGGGGGCTTAGGTTTTTGGGGGGTGGGGGAGGGGGGTTTAGGTTTTTTTTGGGGGGGGGGGGGGGGTTTAGGTTTTTTTTTTTTTGGGGGGGGGGGGGGGGGGTTAGGTTTTTTTTTGGGGGGGGGGGGGGGGGTGGGGGGTTTAGGTTTTTGGGGGGTGGGGGTTAGGTTTTTTTAGGTTTTTTTAGCTATTTTAGGTTGTGTTCACATTGGTTCTCAAGGTTCTCACAATAAGGGTGGTTCTCGCATGAGCCCCTCCCTATATATATATTGCGTAAAAAAATTATAAAACTTACAGTTTATACATGTACAAAACGCACACATATTAATAAAACCATAATAAGTCCATGCGTAGTCGTTGTGGTGAATAATGTCTCATCCTAGGGCGTTTTGCGTCATGTGGCAGCACAGTCAGCAATGGGGCATTATTGGGCGTTTTTACAAAAGGGGTGTACAGGGCCGGCCCTAGAGGTGGGCGGGGAGGACAACCGGCCAGGGCCCGTGATTTCGTAGGACACGTAACTTTAAAAAATCCAATATTATATATGTAAAAAAAATTAATAGGGTATAGCCAAACAAATACTAACATCACATAGACCCACTTACAAAAAAAATATGGTTTAGATTAGTTAGCCTATTGGGATTAGGTTAGTGAGCGCAATACCCAAATGATTGTTGAAGACTAAATTGTTGGTAATTTATACAAAAATGATCGTCAAATTCAGGCCCGTAATCTCTTTTTTTTTTTGTCGAATTCAGGTATGACTTAAACTGTGAAGAGTTGATTAACCAATTTGCTATCAAGAATGCAAGGAGGACTTCACAATCATTGGTTAGCTATTAGCTTATTACTTTTTACGGCATGACACTCATTCGAATAGTATATTTTGTATTTTGTTAATTGCATTGTTTATCGAATGCTATATTTTTGTCAACGGTTCACGGTTGTATGAAAAACTAGTTTAAATTATTTATTTTGTTAAGGCCTGAGGGCATGTTTTTTCGAGCTCGAACAGGGTACAAAAATTATCAGGGCCGGCCCTGAGGGTGTAGTGAGGATGTGGGGCATTATGTTAAATGAGATGTAATATAATTAAATAAAACAAAAACTATCAAAAAATCTTATTGGATAAAAAATAGGAAGATGTAATGTGATTGGACAACAAATGGGAGCAAGGGCGTGGAAAATATCACACCAAATGCAATTTTTGCTTAAAAAACGCCCCGTGGGGGCCGTATGGGGGCGTGATTGGGCGAGATTGGGCAAAAAAACGCCCAAAACACGCTCGAGTACGGATGGTCTAATAATGATATGAAGACTGAAAAAGTTTAGGCTTGACAGTGTGAAGGTTATATAAACTTTGAGATCTAACTACTTGTGTAAAATGAACTAATCAATTATGAAATGTGAATACAATGAGTTAGGATCCTGTAAAAAAGACTAAAAGTGTGATTAGGGTAAGAAATAATCTACACCATTAGATTTTTGATCTAATGGTTGAGATTAATAGGGACCAAATTGTAAAATTTGGTTTATTTTTTTGGACTGAATTGAAAATTCTAGGGGTAATAAAGTCTTTATATCAATTCAAAAATAGAAACTGTAAATCAAAATACCTACAATATCTCTCTCTCTCTCTCTCTCTCTCTCTCTCCAGATGATCTCCATCTACGATCAAAGATCTCTCTCTCATCATCATCATCATCTAACATCGTTATAATCATTCACACCAGCTCTGCCGACTTCGCCGGCCGGAGTCCGGTCGGGTTTCTTTAAAGTGATAGAACGAGGGTGAGAGAACGAAGGGGTTGGGGTGTCTTTGCTGGAGAAACCGTCGCCGGCAGCCTCCGGAAAAGCGGCGCCGGTGGCCAGAGAATAGAGAGAGGGAACCGAGATAGTGGGGGTGAGAGGAGGTGTGTGTGTGACGGAATCCATGTCGAGCGGCGAGTGGCAGCGGCGAGCGGCAGCGCCAGTGGTGGTGCGGATCGGCAATGGTGGTGAGGCAGTGGTGTTGCCGGAAGTGGAGAAGATGATATAGAGGTGTTATATTCTTTACTGAATTGTGTTTTTTTCTGAATGGTGTTATTTTCTTTTCATTAATGGTGTTTTTTTCTTTTAAGTAATGGTGTTTATTTTATTTTCTTAATGGTGTTATTTTTTTCTGAATGGTGTTATTTTGTTTACTGAATGGTATTTTTTGTTTACTGAATGATGTTATTTTTTTGTTTATTGAATGATGTTATATTGTTTACTGAATGGTGTTATTTTTTGTTTACTGAATGGTGTTATATTATTTATTGAATGGTGTTATTTTTTGTTTACTGAATGGTGTTATATCTTGTACTGAATGGTGTTTTTTTGTGTACTGAATGGTGTTATATTTTGTTTACTGAATGGTGTTATATTTTTTTGTAAAAACACCATGAATTGAACTATGAATTTATTTAAAACACCATGTCATGAACATGCTCTAATTATGGACGGTTATAAGTCCTTAAATCAAGTATTTTCTCTCTCCAAATCCTTAAATCAAGGATTACAATATTTGAATTTGTTAATGCATTTACAATTATACCCTTTTCAATTAATTTAGATCTAATGGCTGAGATTCTTTTTTACCTTTCTCACACTTTTGGTCTTTTTTACAATAACTCCACCCTGAATACAATATTATAGTTAATTAATTAATTTATTTAATTATTATATTCATGGTTGCAAAAGTCGCTAGGCGCTCCCTAGTCGGTCGACCGGGGAGTTGAGAGTACTCGGCCTAGGCGGAGAGTACACGGGGAGTACTCGGACATGCCAAATTATAAAGAAATTAGTTTTCGAAAATTAAATATATGTCAAATAACATAAATTTACTAATATTTATAACAAAATACGTGAAATTGATATTCATTCTTTAATATTATAGGCATAAAAATTATGGTTTATTTTATTTTAAGTCAAACTCGGCCCGAGTTGACCTACTAGATCTAATTTTGGCTGATGTTGACCGCATTTGATCGATTCCGAGCAATTAGTCGGAGTTGAAGAAAGTCGCCTCGGCATCCTACCTTGTAGCGAGTACTCAGGGAATACTCGTCCTTGGAGACCTTACAACCATGATTATATTAAATTTTACACGTAGGAAAGGTTTCATGGGTCCAAAACCAACTGCTGGACTCAACCTACCCTCAATGGCTCAGTTTCCTTTCTCCTTTATTTTTAATGTTTCAATCCATTTCATCTTCTGGTTTCGACATATATACACCTTTAATTATTATTATTTACTAAATATAATTATTTTGATATATAACTGATGTGTGCAGATCACACCTGATTCCAGCTTTATTTGCTGACATTAAAAGTCATGCTTATGCAGCAGCAGATATGGAGATCAAACCAAATGTAACAGGTTTAACAAGATAGTATCAAACCGGGCCTACGGGAATCATGGCGTAAAAAATCAAAATCACTGACCTAAGAATAGTTGTTACAATAATCATCAGATTCCATTTGAATGATTCAAAATCTGCCCATAGGACCATAGGTTTTTAAGTTAGTATATAAGTGTTTAACCATAGCCCAATCCATATGTTTTTTGTCAAGTGTTTAAGTGTTTGCGCATTAATTTTGCACGGCCCACACATTTAACACCCAACTTTAGAAACAGTGAAAAAAACTGACCTGTAACCAAACCGCATTAACCGCCAATAACTGATTAACCGAAACCGAACGGTTATTATTTTTGATAACGGAAGTGTGCGGTTATGATTTCAGTTTTAGTCAATAACCAAACCGAACTGCACCATGTTCACCCCTAAATTGCATGCATTTCAGAATCTTGAAAGTTATTAAGAAAAAAAACACTACTATTTAGTTGGTCTTGTTGCCGGCCACTAGCTATAAAAAAACACTAGCGCTTTAGGGCCTAAAAATGTTTGGCCCCGTTTTACTCGACTTTTTTTAATTTATTAATAATTGTAGTTGGTCCTGTTGCCGGACACTAGCTATAAAAAAACACTAGCGCTTTAGGGCCTAAAAATGTTTGGCCCCGTTTTACTCAACTTTTTTTTAATTTATTAATAATTGTAGTAGGACATTTGCGAGAATAAGAAGATTCCAACTCCTATAATGGCGATTTATGGGTAGATTTTGTGCCATAATCGTTGATGATATCCACTAATAGTGTTAACTTCACTTGCTTTGATGCATGCATGTATTCATTGAGCGTGGTACAGGTACCGTAGCGAACCAGTACCGGTACCGAAAATACCGATACTGAAATTCATCAAAACTAGGTACCAGTACTGGTATCGAAATATTTGGTACGGTACCGGTATTTAAAGGTAAAATTCGGTATTTTACCGGTACCGGTACCGGTACCGATACCGAAAATGCCAACAAGTGGGTACCGGTACCGAAAAAATTAGGTACGGAAAATTCAATACCGGTACCGGTACAGGTTCGGTACGATATCGGTACACAGTACCAAATGTTCATCCTACACTGGCGTGCTTTTAAAAATGTGTATTGGTTTGGGCTACCCAATAACAGTCCATTGCTCATTACACTGGCGTGCTTTTAAAAATGTTTATTGGTTTGGGCTACCCAATAACAGTCTATTTCATAAAGATTTTTAGTTTTGTACTTTACCTTCTTTTTATCAGGTAACAAGATATACAAGTATTTCGAAGTTCACAGAATGATTTAAGATTATAGATTTTTGTCATAACTTGTTTTAACATAACTAAAACAATAATCAGTTTAGTTTAGATACAAAGAACCTTTTAAAAATGAAAAAAAACTAAACGAGTAACCTGCAAGCTCAAACCCATCAGATCGACCAGGGATTGATTTGTTTAGTTAAAAGTGTCTGTAGATTCAACCCAGAACTGAGCTAAAATTAAACCAATTAATTTTGTATTAGTTTGAGTCAAGTTAAAAATTTACACCAATAAATTTATTTATTTATTTATTTTATTGTCTATTATTTATTTAACCTCTTGCATCTTTTATAAGACCGCCCATAATGGGCGTTTTGTTTTCAAAATCCTGGCCCAAACACGCCCCGAGCCCACCCCCTTCGGCGTGTTCGAGCGTTTTTGGCGGAAAAAATTTGAATGGCGTTGTTTAAAACACGCCAAAACTTTGCCTTGGGCCTTGAGTTTACCGTTCAAACGGTAACATTCTTAAATAATTAATTTTTTTTATTCCAATTTTATTGTATAAAAACCCCCACTTTACATAATTACATCCAACTTTATATAAAAAAACCCACTCTCAATCAAGCTTTCTCTCTACTTCTTTTACTTTTTATAAAACCATGAATCCATTCCGACCCCCTTTTGGTGTTCCGTCAAGACCCGGGAACCCGAACACCACCCAACCGCAACAAAACTTTAACCTTCAAGACATGGACCCGAACATGTTATCGTACGCGGCTTACTTGAGTGGCTCTACTCCTTACATGCCACCCACTTTCGGATTTACCCAACCCGGCGGCTCGCAACCATCCCAACAACAACCCGAACCCGAGGTGGATATCGTGCCGGAGACGCAACCCAAACCGGAGCGAGAGACATCGAAACGCGGTAAAATGTCGCATAAAAAGAAGGAACCGAACCAACCTCGTCGTAAGCATACTTACGTTATTTGGACGAAGGACGAGGAATACACGTTGATTCGGTCGTGGGTCAATGTTTCGGAGGACCCCGATGTTGGTAAGTGTTTTTTTTTCCTACACATCAATTTTATTTTATTTTTAACGGACAACTTTTTTTTCTATTGGTAGCAAACTTTCAAACCGGTCCCGAATTTTGGAAGAGGATTTGTGAACTTTTTTATAGCACGTGGGGAAAGGGTGAACATCGAGACAAGGATTCCATCTCTAGCAAATGGACCGATATCAACAACAAGTGTCACGCCTTCCAAGAAGTTTATCAACGTAACTACGATAATCGGCCGAGCGGAGAAGGTGACGTCGGGGTTTTAACAAAGGCTATGGAAGAGTACGAGAAGACGAAAGGCGTTTTCACGTATTATAAATGTTGGGACCTACTAAGAAAAAGTCCAAAGTGGGCTGGCGTACCGACCATGACGTCAAGTAGTAGACGTAAAGCTAAACGGTCGAAAACGTCATCCTGCGTTGACCCTGAAACACCAACTTCCGATGCCTGCAATGTCGATCTAAATGTTGTTGTGGACGATGACGAGGAAGTTGAAGAGTTGGTCCGGTCGCCCGGTAGAAGAAAAGATAAGCGAACCGGGAAAAAACCGGTGGAGTCGTCTTCCGATCTCGAGTTGAAGGAAGATTTCGAGGAGATGAACCGTCGTCTCCAAGACATTCGAGACATCGGCTAAAAACGTTGGGAAACTATGAAAAAACGAGTCGCCGAAAACAAAAAAGTTTAACGAGATGCAACCGGCGAGGCAAACGAAAAAGGACATAGAGTTTTTGTTCAAACCGATGACCACCTCCAAGGCAACGCGTTGATCATTGCGCAAATGCACCGCCAAAAACTTCGGGAAAAATACGGACTTTAGATCGTCATCTTTTTTTTTAACTTTATCTTTTTTTATTTCCGTTTTTTTTATTCGGTTTTTTTATTTCTAGTATTGTAATTTTTTTAAAATTAATGAAGTATTTTAAGTTTTTAATTTAAAAAAAATAAATAATTGTGTAATGATTGGATGGGCGTTATTGGGTATTATTCCCACTACGCCACTTTTGCAAAAACGTCCAATAATGCTCCCATGCTGACTGGACTGCCACATAGCAGAAAACGCCCTCAGGGTAGAGGCATTATTTATCAAACGACTACGCATTGTCTAAGACCCCCCGTAGTGGGGCATTTAAAAATAAAAAAATAAAAAAAACGCCTAAAAACGCCCCTTGCCCATTACATACCGGCGTTTTTTAGCGTTATTTTTGAAAAAAATTACCAGCGCGTTTTTTAAACAACGCTCAAATTTGTATTGGGGGAAAAGATGACCGTTGCCAAACGGTCATTTGTTTAATAATTTTTTTTTAATTCCAATATTAACCTATTTACCCACTTTTTCATATTTTTTATAAAAAAACTCAAACATTCTCAAACTTTCTCTCTTACTTCTTCTATATTTTATACAAACATGCATCCATTACGACCCCCATTTGGTGTCCCCTCAAGACCCATGAACCCGAACACAACCCAACCGCAACAACCGTTTAACTTTCAAGACATGGACCCGAGCATGTTAACTTACGCGGCTTACTTGAGTGGCGCCACTCCGTTCGTGCCTCCCACTTTCGGCTTTGGTCAAGCCGGCGGGTCGCAACCTTCACAACAACAAGCCGAACCCGATGTCGTGCCGGAGACGCAACCCGAACCGGTGCCAGAGAAATCGAAACGCGGCAGAAGGTCGCATAAGAAGAAGGAAAAGGACGAACCTCGACGTAAAAATACTTACCTTAATTGGACGAAGGAGGAGGAATTCACGTTGGCTCGGGCGTGGCTCGACGTTTCGGAGGACCACGAAATTTGTAACTTTTATATTTTTTTTACTTATATTTTTACTTTTATTTTTAACATACAACTTATATTTTACTTTTATTTTTTCAATTTGTAGCAAACTTTCAAACGGGCCCCGTTTTTTGGGATAGGGTTCGTGCACTCTTTTATAGCACGTGGGGTAAAGGCGAGCATCGGGACAAAGATTTCATTTCTAGCAAATGGACCGACATCAACAACAAGTGTCACTCCTTCCAAGAAGTGTACCAACGTAACTACGATAATCGCCCGAGCGGAGAAGGTGACGTCGGGGTTTTAACAAAGTCTTTGGAAGAGTACGAGAGAACGAAATGCCCTTTCCTGTACTATAAGTGTTGGGATCTACTACGAAAAAGTCCAAAGTGGGCGGTAGTAGGTACCATGACGTCTAGTAGTAGACGTCGAGCTAAACGGTCAAAAACATCATCCTCCGTTGACCCTGAAACACCGACATCGGATGCCCGCAATGTCGATCTAATTGAGGTGGTGGACGTTGACGAGGAACTTGAAGAAGAGTTGACCCGACCGCCCGGTAGAAGAAAGGATAAGTGAATCGGGAAAAAAACGGTGGAGTCGTCTTTCGATCTTGAGTTGAAGGAAGATTTCGAGGAGATGAACCGTCGTCTCCAAGACATTCGCGACCTCGGCCACCAACGTTGTGAGATTATGAAAGAACGAGTGGCCGAAACCAAAAAGTTTAACGAGATGCAAGAGGCGAGGCAAATGGAAAAGGACATTGAGTTTTTGTCCAAACCGATCGACCATCTCCAAGGCGACGCGTTGATTCTTGCGCAAATGCATCGCCAAAAAATTCGGGAAAAATATGGACTCTAGATCATCATCCTTTTTTTTAACTTTATTTTTTTTTCGGTTTTTTTATATTCTGTTTTTTTTCCGTTTTTTTTTATTTCAAGCAGTGTAATTTTTTTTTTAAATTAATGAAGAATTTTATGTTTTAAATTAAAAAAAAATAATTGTGAAATGATTGCATGGGCGTTATTGGGCATTATTCCCACTACGGAACTTTTGCAATAACCCCCAATAATGCCACCATGCTGACTGGACTGCCACATGACAGAAAACGCCCCATAGTGGGGGCATTATTCACTAAACCACTACGCATGGTCTAATATAAATTATCAGTAATAGATGTTGTTATGGATAATTTGACGTCATGGTGAAGTTGGATTTTTTTTGTCTTGCATTGACAACCGGATTAGGTTAAAATGATTATATGGCTTAGGATATACAAGGAAGTTTGATTACCTTATACTGTTAATTATAATATAAATATATCAATATTGGTAATAAATATAGGAGTGAATTGCAAGGATTGTCCTTTATCTTTATACATATTTGCAGGCGCTGTCCTTTATGTTTAAAATTGACGAGTTTTGTACTTTATGTTTTCAAATCATACACGTTTTGTCCTTTACCCCTAACCCAGTTAAATTTTTCTGTCAAATTTGATCATGTGCAATGCACATGAGGGTAAAATTGTCTTTTCACCATATTCTTTAAAAATACATATAAAAGAAAAAATATTATATATTATATCTCAACTCTCTCTTTCACAATTGATTTAAAAGGATTAAAGCAAGGTTTAAAGCAAGAACAAAAAAAATACCGTCACAGGATTAAGATCCAGAATCCTTTTAATTAGCTTCTTTGCACTTGAGGAGAACCATGGAGGACATGTGAAGTCAGCCTTAAATATCTGCAAGCAAACAACTCATTTGAATTTATACCTTCTTGTATAGGGCCGTAAGGTTTGCATCTTCAAAAGGAAGATATCCAGCCATAAGAACAAAAAGAATTACACCACATGACCATAAATCCTAATCCTAGCCACTCATCTTTTGTTTTCTGAAAAATTATGATGATGATAGTAATGTTGCTGTTGATGATGATCGATGATGGTGGTGACGACGGGGGCTGCGTCGCCGCCATCTGAGGCATTGGGCGACGGGGACAGTGGAGGTGGTTCAGTTCGAGACGGGTTTTGGGTTTTTGGGTGACGTCTCGGTTCGGATCAGATCTGGTTTCGTGCGGGTATGAGTTTTAACTTCGGTTCAAGCCCAGTTCAGTTACGGGTGATTCGAGTTTTGGTTCGGGTTTTAGCTTGGTTCACGTCGGGTCACGGTTCGAGTACGGGTTATATTTCACGGTTCAGAATTGTTGCAGGTTGTTGAAGAGAAATTAGGGTTTTGAAATGGGATTGAGTTGGGGAAGAAGAGGGTTTTGTGATGATATATAATATTTTTTTTCTTTTTTATGTATTTTTAAAGAATAGGATGAAAAGACAATTTTACCCTCATGTGCATTGCACATGACCCGATTTGATAGAAAAATCTAACTGGGTTAGGGCTAAAGGACAAAACGTGTATGATTTGAAAACATAAAGTACAAAACTCGTCAATTTTAAACATAAAGGACAACGCCTGCAAATATGTATAAAGATAAAGGACAATCCTTGCAATTCACTCTAAATATAGTATTTTGAACATCAAATTTAAGAAAGCTCATATTAATTTTACACCCCTATAATCTTAGGCTAGAGGGTATGGTGATGGTCTATAACAACTCTAAATTAAACCGACACTCTCCCGAATATTTTTCCGACTCCCTAAAATATTTTAAAATATCCCAATATGTCCAAAAATACTACCCATACGTGAAAACGGGCCCCGGACACCTTAAATAGTATTAAAAATAATTAAAAATTAATATTTTGGGTTTGTCGCGGGCCGCGTGAACCTCTTAAGGGTCTTACGCGAACCGCTAGAGATCAAAGATGTGGCGTAGCCCGGTGATGACACGTGTCATCATCGTGGCAGGGCTAGTTGATGACCCGGATCAGCTACCGCGTTGACCAGAGTTGACGCGGGCCGCGTAGACCTTTGTCTACTCTTACGCGGGTCGCGTAAGAGTCGAATTCAGGCCCTATAAATTGATTTGCTCAGATCTTCAGTTCGTCCCAAATCTTTCTTTCTCACTCGATTTCTTAATAGTAGGCATTATACTCGGGTCTAATACCCCCTAAATAGCGAAGTTCTGCTCCGTTGTAAGTAACATAACCCCTGGATACGTATTAGATACTCTGCCCGATTGATCTAGGGTTCCGTAACGGCTGTTGTGGTTCTGCCCGACGTAGTCGTTGGAATGCCATCTCGGGGAGGGTATTACTAATGTTAAAATGAGTTATTATACTAACACATGTGCTTTTGTGTAAATTATAGATAATTCTCAGGAAACCCTAAAGGATAATCTAAGACAGCAATGTGAGTTGATCCGCTTTTTGAAAACCTTTTTGTTAACCGTTTTTACAAAACCTCATACAATTAAATGTATATTAAAGCAGTTATTGAGTATTTGTAAGGATACAATTATCATGAGTATGTTGGGGTTTTGTATACAAAATTTGTTACCACCTGGTCAAGGAGTAACATTTTCACAAGTCGGGTCTGACAGTACCATGGATGTTAATTGATATGACTTGGAAACAAATATAATTGCGAGATCGCCCTCAATACTGTACAATGGTTTTTATTTAAAATTGATTAAACTGGGATTCACTCACCAGTATTTCCCACTGACAAATGTTTTTAAAACGCGTTTCAGGTAACAAATTGTGAAAGCCAAATAGAAGCCAGCTGGACAGCACTGAAGGCTTGGAAAAGTGGCAATAAAGTTACCTAAAATAAAATAGATGTTTTTATTTAATAAAATAAGATATATTCCTATGAAAATGTGCGTACTGCAAACTTGGGTTTTATCCCATGTGTTTAATGTTATGAAAAAAGTGGTATTTTACTCTGATCAAATATTTCCTAACTACGGTCCTGATGAAAATTCCGCTGCCAAATTAGACAATACGCGATACCACCGATACTGGCTCGCGGCCGCCCGTTCCCGGGGATCTGGGATCGGGGGTTGCGACAGAAGGTGGTATCAGAGCTAAGCCACTGATTCAGCCACAGAAGTGTTCTGCTGACATCAAAATTCAATCTGTTAGGAAATAAATTACGGGAATACGTGCATAATTGTATTTCTTGTTATGTGTTATTTGACTATTTGTTAGTTTACAGTATGAGCGACCAAGGACCATCTGACGCGTATCGTCAATTGTCTGGTTCGCCTTGAAGCGAAGGCACCTCCTCTTCTCAGCCTGCCCTCTCAGGGTACTCTGCTGATACGGAAGATGGAATATTCGTGTTTAAGGCTCAGTCAGAAGAGCCATTTCCTCAGAAAAAGAGGGGATGGTTCAGTAGAGGAGCACACGAGCGTAGGAAGCGTATGAAAAAGTTACAAGACCAGAGAGCACTAGCAGCAGCTAAAAGAGAAACCGATGCCTATGCCCAGGACATGATCAATAGGGGAATAGCCAACATCCACATCCTAGCAACCACTGCAGCTGACCCTAACCTGGAACAAATGATAGCACCCCAACCCCAACCACAACCTGACCAACCAATGGAAATAGAAAACCCCGAAAATCAAGTAGAAATGCATGACTTCAATCCGGAAGAAATACCTAGGATACCTGCACCAAACCCCTTAGACCCAAATTACGACCCCTGGTGGGATGACAATAGGGACTATGTGCAACGTTACCCGATACAGGAAGACATGCCCATGCCAAACATAGGAGCCTACCCAGGTTTGGATCCTTTAGATCCCTATTACCACGATTATATAAGGGAAATTTTAGAGAATCCTTACCAGTTCCAGGCCCAAACACCTCCGTACCAGGAACCCGCACCCCAGATTCCAAACCCAGTCCTAGAACATGCACCCCCAATGAGTGCAGAAAACGTACAAGAACTTAGGACATTTGGTGAGGAAATTTTAGAGAGTAGTGAACGAATGAGACAGGTGGGAGAGTGACTCGTCTGGAAGTATGACGAGCGCAATATGAATTTCTAGATGAATCCATATCCATGAATGTGATAGTGGAGACGATAGTAATAATAATATTAATAATAAAATAATATAATATGTGTGTATGTGTATGAAAAAAAAACTACGTGTCACACCCCCAAAATCCACCTGCGGAGTATCACCGCTTGGAGGCGTGACTGACCAGGCTCCAGCCACCAATCATATTGAACAAGCACATAAGTAAAAATAAAAATCCAACCAATACAATTGGTGTCCAAAAAAAAACGTAGTTTAAGTTGTAAGCGGAAGCATAATGATTAAATCCAAAACGAAATATAAGTTCAAATGTTTCAATGTTTAACATGGCACACAACTGTCCATGTCCCACAACGACTCTTCCCCATGCAAGCTCCAACTAAGTACCTATTGACCTGCAAAGCATGTAGTAACGAGTTAACAATAATGTTGAGCGAGTTCACAGTTGGGTGTTTGTTTTAAGTTGTTTCGAAAACAGTTTCCTTTAACTGGCATCCTGCCGTGGGGGTTACCCCATAGTTGAAAATGTGATTTGTTTATTCCCGGTTACTCTGGAAATCCAGCCGTGGGGGCAACCCCATGTTTAGTTATCTGGCTTTTCGGCCGTGGGGGCTACCCCATGTATACTACTAGACTCGTTACCATATCGACTGCTGACTGTAGTCATGTTTATGTGCCCTGAACTGACAATGTCTATCATCATTGACGTGCCCAGATCCATTAGTTCACGCCCGTCCTCTGCGGCACGGTGTGAGGCTTGTCAGACCTAAATAGCGCTATCTAACTAATGACCCGCTCGCCATTGGCCCGGCGATTAAATCGATATAAAAAGGAGGGACTTCGTGATAGAGTTTTGGCCTAGTAAAAGTTAACTGTCCATGAGGACGAGGAATTACATTCCTGAACCAGTACTGTCCTACCCAAGAAAGGACGAGGAATCCATGTTCCTTAACCCCATTCCCAACCCCTGGGAATCCCATGCTTTGTAGAATGTGTGAACTCACCTTAAATTAGCTCGGCAGATAATCAAAGGTCACTTGGGCTAATTGTGGTCAACCACGTCCTAGTATGGTTACCACACAAGTCAGATTCAAACCAAGTAATGCAAGTATATTTTCTACACGTATACTAGCAAGTTGCATATAAGTATTATTCATGGCAGTCCAATCAACAGTACACAACATACACGTTCAACAGTAGCATATAAAGTCCATGTATTCGGCCCAAATACTTAGGCCTGTAACAGTGCAAGTCCAAACAGAATATATAATCAGGTGGTCTCGAGTCGAGACCAGAGATCTCGAGTCGAGACGGCGCTGTCTCGGTTTATAGCCTTCATCACTCGAGACCAGATGGTCTCGAGTCAGGTCTCGAGTCGCAACAAGATCCGCAACCGTGGTTTCGAGTCCTATTGTTTGTGTGCTGGTAATGTGTGGTCTCGGGTCGAGACTGTGTGGTCTCGGCTCGCAACCACTGTCGAGACTAAAAGTGTAACAACCTTCCAAAATCCCAGCCCATTATCACCATAACATTTGCTAACAGTTTCCGAAACCAAACATAATCAATCAAACAATTGTTTTAACATTGAATCTCTATGAACCCTAATATCAAACATCACAACGATTCATAGCACAAACAATAACTTATCAAATCATATTATCTGGTCCGATTACATGAACATACAACTGATTACATACATTCGATCCAACATCATCAAGCTAACAATTCGAATCATAGAAACATAACAGCCGATTAACAAGCATTCAGTTCTCAATCACTATCATGCAATTTCCAAGTTATATGAACATTATCAAATACACATATGCAAGCCGATTTCATGAACTCTAAGATTCAACAGTTTATATCATGATAGATCACAAGATATTACTAAATCATCACATAGATCATAACATACAATCAAATAATAACAAAACACTAACCGGTTAAGAGAGTATAACGAGAATGATCCGAACAAAAAGATCTTCGATGGGGAGGGTGTGTTTGCCGTCAGGTTTGAGAGGAGAGAAAGAGAGCTAGGGTTTGTGTAAAGTGTTTAGCAACAAATGAGGACTATACCCTTACTCCTAAATGTTATGGGTAAGAGAGAGTGTGGGCCGAACCATCATGGGCTGCCCTTGATCCGAGTATAATGAGTGTAGCCCAAATGGGCTTGTGCGATCGGTTCGTGTTGTGCGTTTGGGCTGTTTATATACATACATACATTACACAAAGCACATATCAAACATAACATTCATTTAATCAACCAAGTTCATATAATCACATCATGTTCACATACGTTACATCAAAGTACAAAGATAGGTTCCGAAATACGAGTTGTCACACTACGGATGCCTATTACTAGTAGTGTAACTTTAAATTTCAGTCGGTATTGTAATTTTAATTTCAGTACTAGTGTGTAATAGATGCATAGTATATGAAAATAGAGTAAGTCGCAATGATCGACGCTTTTGACCAAAATGCGTGTCATGTGATTGACTATATTGAATATTATTTTGTGATATTAATACGTGGTAAATGTTTAAAATTCAGATGGCCGACGAAGGAAATCAAGAAAATCTGAATAACGATAACCAGAGTAACATTAACTTGGTTAATGAGAATCCGAGTATCAATAACAATGGACCCGTACTTCAAGTGCCCATTCCCAAAAGAAGAAGAACCATGCCTTATGGTTGTTCTTACAAAGAATTCTGGTCCTGCAAACCAATAGAATTCTCAGGCAATGAAGGACCCATTGCAGCTCTGCGCTGGATAGAAAAGACTGAGGCAGTTTTAAAAATAAGCAAGTGTGCTGAAGTAGATAAGATAATGTTTGCTTCTAATTTATTTAAGAACTCAGCCTTAGAAGGGTGGAACACTATCCTCCAGTCCAGAGGAAATGATAAGGTATATAATATGGAATGGGAGGAATTTAAAAATATGGTAGAAAGGAAATTATGCCCTCCCAATGAAAAGGAACAGATAGCAAATAAATTTCTAAACTTAAGAATGACCGGGGTAGATAGTAAGGGTTATACTACCACATTCTTTGAATATGCTAGAATAGTACCAACCCTTGCATCACCTGAACCAGTATTAATCTCCCGTTACATCTGGGGATTAATTGGAGAGATTAGACATGTAGTCAAGGCTGCTAGACCTCAAACCATAGAAGAAGTTGTAGAACTAGCCAACACCTTGACAGATGAATTAGTCCGTACTAGAGAAAAAGACCAGAGGAGAAACCTAGCTCAAAGGCTTACCCAAGAATTCCATTCTGGGAATTCCAACCATAGGAATATAGGTTCTACCTCTGCACCATACTGCAAAGTCTACAAGAAAAAGCATTCAGGAAAATGCTTCACTCACTGCAATTTCTGCAAGGCACCAGGACACAAGGAAGAAGATTGCAGGAGAAAATCCAGTAATGGACTATGTTTCAACTGTGGAGAAAAAGGTCACATCAAGCCGAACTGTCCAAAACTAGCTCCAGCTGCGAACAACAAGAACACTAAAAATGCTAGAGCATTTGTTCTAACTGCAGATGAAGCCAAAATGATTCCAGACGTCATAGCTGGTACGCTTTTAGTTAATGATGTTTTTGCTAAAGTATTATTTGACTCTGGTGCAAACCAAAGTTTTATTAATACTTCATTTTGCAAACTTCTTAATCAACCATTAACTAAACTACCACAAGAATGTCTAGTCGAGACAACAAATGGAGAAACGGTTAGGATTTCTGAAATCTTGCAGGGAGCAAGAGTAGAATTTTTAAACCAAAAGTATATTGCAAATTTATACCCAATGAATCTGGCAGGATTTGATATCGTATTAGGAATGGATTGGTTAATAGCCAATAAAGCTAATATTTTATGTGATCAAAAGTCAATTCAAGTAAATTCACCAAAGGGTGAAAAGATCACAATTAAAGGTGATAAGCCATCTAAATCCACGAAATTCATCTCTGTGATGAAAATTGCAAGTTATATAAGAAAATGATCATTAGTGTATTTGATTTCTATAATCACTAACACTAAAGGAAAAGAATTAAAAGACATTCCAGTAGTGTCTCAGTTTTCAGATATATTTCCAGAAGAATTACCAGGACTACCGCCGGACAGAGAAGTTGAATTCAGAATCCATCTGCTACCAGGAATAGCACCAATTGCCAAAGCACCCTACCGATTGGCACCAGCAGAGATGCAGGAATTAAAGAAACAATTAGACGAATTGCTGGAAAAAAGATTCATACAGCCAAGCTCATCGCCATGGGGAGCGCCAATTTTATTCGTTAAAAAGAAGGACGGATCAATGCGTATGTGCATTGATTACCGTGAATTAAACAAGGTCACGATTAAAAACCGGTACCCATTACCAAGAATCGATGATCTGTTCGATCAATTGCAAGGAGCTCTATTTTTCTCTAAAATCGATTTAAGGTCAGGATATCATCAATTAAAGGTACAGGAAGAGGATAATCCTAAGACCGCCTTTAGAACAAGGTATAGCCATTATGAGTTTACTATCATGCCATTTGGTTTAACCAATGCCCCAGCTGCATTTATGGACATGATGAACCGAATATGTAAGCCATATTTGGATAAATTCATAATTGTTTTTATTGATGATATTCTCATCTATTCTAAAAGTAAAGAGGAACATGCAAAGCATTTGCACGCACTTTTAAGTCTATTAAGAAAGGAAAATCTTTACGCTAAATTTTCAAAGTGCGAGTTTTGGTTAGAGCAAGTACAGTTTCTTGGACACTTAGTTAATCACGAAAGAATTCATGTGGATCCAACAAAGATCGAGGCGATTACCAAATGGAAAACCCCTGAGTCACCAATCGAGGTTAGAAGTTTCTTAGGATTGGCCGGTTATTATAGAAGGTTTATTCAAGATTTTTCTAGAATAGCCATTCCTTTAACTAAGTTAACCTGTAAATCCATTAAGTTTGAATGGGGACCAAAACAGGAAGAAGCTTTTAGAATTCTTAAGCATAGATTAACCCATGCACCCATATTAGCATTACCAGAAGGAATTGAAGACTTTGTAGTCTATTGTGACGCTTCTAAATTAGGTTATGGATGTGTATTGATGCAACGCCAAAAGGTTATAGCATATGCGTCTAGACAACTTAAGAATCATGAAGATAATTATTCAGCCCATGATCTAGAATTAGGAGCCATAATTTTTGCTCTTTAGATTTGGAGACATTACCTTTATGGTAGTAAGTTTACCATATTTTCTGATCATAAAAATTTAAGATATGTTTTTGGGCAAAAAGAATTGAATATGAGGCAAAGACGCTGGATGGAGATGCTTAGTGATTATGATTGTGATATTCAGTATCATGAAGGAAAAGCAAATGTAGTTGCTGATGCTTTAAGCCGAAAGTATCACGAAAAGCCAAAAAGGGTACGTTCTCTTAAATTAAATCTACAAGTAGATTTAAATGATCAGATAAGAGAAGCACAAAAATCAGTAATCAAGGAAGATACTGAAAAATTAAAAGGTATGCTAAAGGAATTAGAACAAGGAACAGATGGAATTAGGAGATTCCATAAGAAGAGAATGTGGATACCCAAATTAGGAAACCTACGCCATCGTATATTAGAAGAAGCCCATAAGTCTAAGTATACGATGCATCTAGGAAGTGATAAGATGTACCAGGATTTAAGAAAGAATTTCTGGTGGATAGGAATGAAAAAGGACATAGCAGCCTATGTTTCTAAATGTTTAACCTGTTCACAAGTTAAAGCTGAACATCAGAAACCCTCAGGCTTATTACAGCAGTTAGAAATGCTAGTATGGAAATGGGAATTGATAACAATGGATTTTGTTACTAAATTACCCAAAACAAAGAAAGGTAATGATACAATCTGGGTGATTGTAGATAGACTAACCAAGTCAGCTCATTTCCTACCAATAAAAGAAACATTTAGTATGGAATAACTAACTAAATTGTATGTAAATGAAATTGTTTCTTTACATGGAATACCTTTATCAATTGTTTCTGACAGAGATAGTCGTTTTACCTCTCATTTTTGGACAAGTTTCCAAAAAGCAATGGGAACCAAGTTAAATCTAAGCACCGCTTATCATCCTCAAACGGACGGACAAAGCGAAAGAACGATTCAGACAATGGAAGACATGCTTAGAGCTTGTGTAATTGATTTCGGAGGTAATTGGGACGATCACTTACCTTTAATAGAATTTTCTTATAATAATAGCTATCACACAAGTATCAATGCTGCACCATTCGAAGCACTTTATGGACGAAAGTGCCAAACCCCACTCAGTTGGGCATAAATTGGGGAAAAGCAACTATCTGGACCTGAGATAGTACAAGAAACAACTAACAAGATCATTCAAGTCAAGGAACGACTGAAAGCAGCACGTGATCGACAGAAAAGCTATGCTGATAACCGATGCAAACCATTGGAATTTCAAGTAGGAGATAAAGTGTTGTTGAAAGTCTCTCCTTGGAAAGGAGTGGTAAGATTCATCAAAAGAGGAAAGCTAAGTCCCATGTATGTTGGACCTTTTGAGATTATTAGAAGAATAGGACCTGTAGCCTATCAGCTACAACTGCTAGAGGAAATGGCAGGAATACATGATGTATTTCATGTATCAAATCTCAAGAAATGCTTAGCCGATGAATTGCTGATGGTACCTCTTAAGGATATAGAGGTAAATGAACAACTCAAGTTTGTAGAAAGGCCTCTACAAATTGAAGACAGGAAAATCAAGAACCTTAAGCATAAGAGATTAGTTCTGGTCAAAGTGAAGTGGGACTCCAAAAGAGGACCTGAGTATACATGGGAGCTTAAATCAGAAATGCAAAGGAAATATCCACACTTGTTCCAGTAGATCCCGAGGACGAGCTCTAAAAGAAGGTGGGGAAGATATAACAACTCTAAATTAAACCGACACTCACCCGAATATTTTTCCGACACCCTAAAATATTTTAAAATATCCCAATATGTCCAAAAATACACCCCATACGTGAAAACGGGCCCCGAATACCTTAAATAGAATTAAAAAAAATTAAAAATTAATATTTTGGGTTTGTCGTGGGCCGCGTGAACCTCTTAAGGGTCTTACGCGGGCCGCTAGAGATCAAAGATATGGCGCAGCCCGGTGATGACACGTGTCATCATTGTGACAGGGCTAGTTGATGACCGGTCAGCTACCGCGTTGACCAGAGTTGACGCGGGCCGCGTAAGAGTCGAATTCAGGCCCTATAAATTGATTTGCTCGGATCTTCAGTCAGTTCGTCCCAAATCTTTCTTTCTCACTCGATTTCTTAATAGTAGGCATTATACTCGAGTCTAATACCCCCCCTAAATAGCGAAGTTCTACTCCGTTGTAAGTATCATAACCCCTGGATACGTATTAGATACTCTGCCCGATTGATCTAGGGTTCTGTAACGGCTGTCGTGGTTCTGCCCGACGTAGTCGTTGGAATGCCGTCTCGGGGAGGGTATTACTAATGTTAAAATGAGTTATTATACTAACACATGTGCTTTTGTGTAAATTATAGATAATTCTCAGGAAACCCTAAAGGATAATCTAAGACAGCAATGTGAGTTGATCCGCTTTTTGTAAACTTTTTTGTTAACTGTTTTTACAAAACCTCATACAATTAAATGTATATTAAAGCAGTTATTGAGTATTTGTAAGGATACAATTATCATGAGTATGTTGGGGTTTTGTATACAAAATTTGTTACCACCTGGTCAAGGAGTAACATTTCCACAAGTCGGGTCTGACAGTACCATGGATGTTAATTGATATGACTTGGAAACAAATATAATTGCGAGATCGCCCTCAATACTGTACAATGGTTTTTATTTAAACTTGATTAAACTGGGATTCACTCACCAGTATTTCCCACTGACAAATGTTTTTAAAACGCGTTTCAGGTAACAAATTGTGAAAGCCAAATAGAAGCCAGCTGAACAGCACTGAAGGCTTGGAAAAGTGGCAATAAAGTTACCTAAAATAAAATAGATGTTTTTATTTAATAAAATAGGATATATTCCTATGAAAATGTGCGTACTGAAAACTTGGGTTTTATCCCATGTGTTTAATGTTATGAAAAAAGTGGTATTTTACTCTGATCAAATATTTCCTAACTACGGTCCTGATGAAAATTCCGCTGCCAAATTAGACAATACGCGACACCACCGATACTGGCTGGCGGCCGCCCGTTCCCGGGGATCTGGGATCGGGGGTTGCGACATGGTCCTCCAAGGGAGGATGATCCGCCACGTAGGCGCCACATCATAGTCCTCCCAAGGATGGTCCAACCCACAAAACTAGAGGGTATGGATGATGGTCCTAGATGATCCTACCCCACCACTTTTATGTTTTTTATTTTTTTAATCTTATACTTTTTTTTAACATTTAACAAATAAACTAACAAAATATTTTCATTAATATTAAAAAACATTACATAAACTTAAAAAAACATAAACTTAAAAAAATCCTAATATATTAAAATAAGCTACTAGTCTTCGTCCTCCATGTCGTCGTCGGGTTCGTTTTGAGCGTTGTTCCAAATGTACTCCACCAAGTCCACTTGTAGGTTATGATGTGTGTACTCGTTACGTTGAGCGAACATGTTCAAATCTTGTTGTTCCCCACTAACTGGAACATAATTTCCAGTAGACGCGTTTTCGTCGTACTCGCATATCGCTCTACCTTCGTCTTCAATGATCATGTTATGAAGGATGATACAAGTGTACATAATGTGTCGTAACCTCTTTGGTGTAGCCGAACGTGCTGGATGTTCAATGATTTGCCATTTTTTTGTAGAACATGTAGGATCATTTTTACGACCAAAAGAGTCGTTCAGAAGAGTTCTCGGATCAGATCAGAGGCGGAATTCACTGATTTGATCTTCGTTCAGCTTGTTATACACTTTACAAGTCTCTTGTATTGATTTTAGAACGTTTAGAAGACAAGAAACACTTTGGCAGCACCTTGGCTCTAGATTCCCCAAAGTTACAAATGAAATGACTAAGGCACCTATTTATACTAAATCTATTCCCCTTGAAAGTAACAAGCCCATTTCGTGTGGAATAGACTTATGTCATTTCTCTATGTGACGTAATCTATCGTTCTAATTACAAGACTCGATACAAGACGAAGTCAACAGACATATGCACTAACAGTCTCCCCCTTGGATGTTGACGGAGTCTTCAGTACGTCAAAACTTCAGTCTTGATCACTCTTCTTGTTTTCTTCAAAATATATGACTCTAAAGCATCCTTCAAACTTTCTCTCTTTTCAAACACAATTATCAGCTATTCTCCAGAATCTAAATCTGGCTCTTTCACTGTTCAATCTCCCCTTTGCTAACAGACTCCCCCTTAAGTTGTTCTGGGATCCTAATCTGATATAGCACTTTCACAGGTTTTGTATCGGAAACCTGACTATAACTCTGCACAGACTTCGACACGGGGATCTGCACAAACTCTAACCAACATTAAGATTTAACTTTATGCTTACCACTTGTATTTAAAATGATTAAATTGGTTTCAAATTAATGATCCATTTAGTCATTTCAAAAACATTTCTCATTTCTCATATAAACTCTCCTAACCCACAGTCATTTATCATGTTTAGCACTTGGGATTTTGAAAATCAGCTTTTCAACATCAGTTGTCAAAAATAAGATGAAGTAAAATCTTTTTAATTTTTCAAAATTTTATGCTAAAACACACATAAAATCTTTTTGGATTTTTTTTAAATGAAAAGCAGTAAAGAAATATTTACAGACAATATTTTTTGTGAGTTTGTGTAAGAGGATCATATCAGATTTTGACAAATCACAAGCACCGTTGAGCTTTAAACACTTTAAGTTCTAAACGATTCACATAGATTGACGATATAATTGTCCTCTTAAACTCAATCTAAAAACTTTCGAAATGCTTACCGATACGTTAAGGTATATTAATTTTGCACTAAATTCTTATGGACCCCACGATCTCAGCATATCCCCTCATCATGCAATACTCTAACTCAAGTAATGCCTTTAAACTTTCATCAACTGTGATATGTGCGAAAACAACGCAGAATGTTTAAACATTAACAATCAGGTCGATCTTTCGATACGCAGAGAAAGTCCAATGTTTAAACAAAATAAGAAATAAAAACAAGTTGAAGTTGTTTAGGCTTTAACCACCAGTTCGATACTCCCGTATACGCAGAGGTGATCCAAAGCTTAAACGAAACACCAAAGAAAATAAAGCAGAACGTTTAGGCATTAACATCCAGTTTGATACTCACGTATACGCATAGGATGTCCAATGCTTAAACAAAATAAAGAAATAAAACAAGTTTAAATATTTGCAAAAAGAAATGCACAATCACAACGACTTTTTCAGCAAGTTGTGAAAGTTCACAAACTGACCGGTTTTTATGCTCTTTAGCATTCAACGATTACTGAGTAGGCACACAATCAAGAAGGACAAAACTAAGTACTATGCTTTCAACCGTGTTTCCCACTAGAACTAGGCTTTTTTATTTAAGTTTGTATCGTTATCGCAAATCTACTAGTCTAGCTGAGCCTATCGTCACATCTTTAGTGAGACCGTTTATCACATTTGACATTTCATTTCTTTAGCATGCTGTGATAGTCCACTGATTTACTATCATTTCCTCTTTTTCACAACAAAACTCATTTTTGATTTTTCGATGTTTTTGGCATTTTCAAATTTTTTTTTAAAATTTTTCTCCCCCTAAAATCAAAATATGTTTCAATTTTGATTTTCTGAGAAAATTTGAAAAAAAAACTATACAGATAAAGTGACAACATAATATCAAATCGCTTCAATTCGCCATCCACTTGGCATAAACAATCAGAACTCCCCCTGACAACAAACTATTTTCCCATTATGATTTCAAAACACTTAAGTTTATTTTAATCAAAATGGTTTTTCCAGAAAATTAGTTTTGTTTGCCATTTCACAAACATGGGGTTTAATTCATCACACTGTTTTCAACCACTTGTAGGTTTATCACAAAAACAATTTCCAATAATCATACCACTTGAAAGAAAGTTAAATCAAGTACAACTTAATGTCCTTGATTAAACTTGTAGGACGAAATATCACAGTTACCAACCTGTGAATTTCTCAAGAAAGATGTCGATTCCTACTCCCCAATTACTAACCTGGGAGTTCCGGCAAGTCAGGATTTTAAGCAAAGAATGCAGGCACCCAAGCCTGACCAGCCTTGGGTGTATTTGAGTTATTTTCACTCGGGGTTTCAACATATCTTTTTGATTCATAAAATTCTTTAACCCCTTTTACCTTACCCTCGACCATCTTTCCAAAGATATGTTTTACTTTGCTATTAAAAGCCTTTTCGACATCGAATTCTTTCTTTTCAGAATAGAATTGATTCGAACTTTTCACTTTACCAACTTTTTGTTTAAAATTTTCAGTCCGCAACGGTGGAAAGTTGACATCATCCATTGGCGGAACTGACGTTTTGTTGGTGCATGTTTGTGACAACAGCTTAGATTTGGTCTTTGGATATCTTGTAATTAGTTAAACGATAAACAGTTAGCGGGTTTAGCTTTGTAATAGTTGAATAATAGAGTTTGGGCTAAACAAAACCCATATTGGGTCATAGGGGACGAAATGGGCTTGCCCATGGAGAAACCTTAGCCCAAGTAGCAAACCTTGTGTTATATAAACAAGGTTAGGCTTTAGGGTTTAGGTTAATCAGCCAAAACAGTTTGTGAGAGCAATTTCGTAAGAGACCTTAGGCTTGGACGAAATTGTTGTTGGTTAGGGTTTGATTGATTGTAATTCTTGTGAGATTGATAATCAATAGAAACCCAGTTTGAAAGTGAATTGTTGTTTCTGTTCTTCTACTTGTTTCTGTGATATTCTGATCAAGAGGATTCCGCACTCTTGATTGGATTGACAATTCTGTGAAAGATCCATACGAATAGGGGACCTACAATTGGTATCAGAGCGTTAGGCTCTTGAAGGCTCGGTTCAGAATTGTTCTTGGCAGAAACAGGGAGTTTTCGAAATTTTTGAAAAATTAGGGTTTTTAAAATTTCCGAATTTTTCTGTTGGTTTGATAAAATTTTCGAATTTTTGGCTGTTTTGATCTTCTGGTTTGTTTGTTTGGTGTTTTGCAAGATTTCTGGAAAGACTGTGTTGATTCTGGAAGAGTTTTCGGCTGATAGACTTGAAGATTCGAAGACTGTTCTTCGTGTTCTTCACGTTCTTCGTACTGTTCTTCATTGATTTTCGAAATTTACTGATAGTTTGCTGTTTCGATTTTGCAGGAAGTTGTTAGGAGAATCAGAAAAAAATCTTCAGAATTTTGATCAGATTGAATTTCCAAAGTTAACAGGCGATTTTAACTAATTCGCAGACTGATCAGCGAATTTGACACTTGATACCTCGGTGACCGGCGAAGTTAAATCCAAAGGCGACTTTGGTAACCGTATAATTTTCCACAGCGAAATTATTACGGTTTTCGGCGACTATACTGGTCGTCGTAATAGCGAACTGGTTATCTGGCGAAATTAACGGACGAAATTAAACAGCAAACTTGAACTTAGATCAGCGAAATAGAACAGCGAAATTGACCATCTAACCAGCGAATTTAAACAGAGCAGCGAAATTAACAAAAACCAGCGAAATTAACATTAGACTCGTCTTTTCGATACGATTCTAACGGTGTAATTTGGTAACCACTGTTTTCGGAAAATTTTGTACGGTTTTATCAGTCTGTTACGTTAAAAATGTCGAACATGTCTAGTTTGAATGAGCTGTTGAGAATGGAGCATGAGGTTGGCACTACCAACAAACCGCCTAAGATGATGAAGGTGGAGAATTATTTAACTTGGAAGGATCGTTTCTAATCCTTCATTGAATATCAAGACATGCGCATGTGGATATGTATTGAAGATGGGAACACAAACCCTACTCACGACTTTGTGGGCAGACCACGTAGAACAGCCTATGTGAACATGGAAGAGAATGATAAAAAGATGTATGAGGCTGAAAGAGAGCATTGGCTGCTATTAAAATGTCGTTACCTGATAACATCAAGTATACATTCACAAAGTACACAAATTCAAATGATATGTGGGATGCATTAGAAAAACGATATGCAGGAAATGCAGATGTTAAGAAAAACAAGATTGATCTACTGAAGAAACAGTTTGCTATTTTCAAGCACATGAAGCATGAGTCACTTGAGGACATCATCACTCGTTACTATCATCTGATGTCAAAAATGGAAAACTATAAGATTGATTGCTATACTGACGTAGAAAAGAATGACAAGCTGCTCGATGCCTTACCTACCAAGTGGGATATCTACACTCTCATGATCAAGGGTGAAGCAGATTATGAGACAAAGGAGCTGGAAGAAGTAGTTGGCAAGCTGAGAGCTTATGAGCTCAGTATGAAGAAGAAAGACACTGGATATGATCAGGTTCAAGATCCAACGATTTACAATGGGCTTGCATCTTCTTCATCTCACAACGCTTCTAGCGACTCTGCTACTGCGTTTCTTTCGTGTGAGAATGAGCAGGTCACAGTGAATGAAGATGGTGATGTGTGTTTTGTAGCTGCTTCAGGAGGATCAACAGGAGCCAAGAAAACATCAGCTTCTAAGCAGAGTAGTGGTGTTAAGTCAATGCCAATGAGTGTGAAGTCTGCTGAAGAGCATCTTGCTCTACTTGCTTCATTTGTGGCTTCTTATGAGAACTACATTCAGGGGAAGATATCTGATCCTGCCACTTTGGATGAAGATTATGATCAGATTGACCCTGATGATCTTGAAGATATGGATTTGCAGTGGCAAATGGCCATGATTACTAGAAGAGTGAAGAGATTTATGAACCGAACAGGCAGGAAATTTATAGGAAAGACGGTTGGTTTCGACAAGACCAAAGTGAGATGCTTCAACTATCAAAGTTATGGGCATTTTGCTAGGGAATGTCAAAAACAAAAGCAGGAGACTTCGAGTCAGAGTTCAAACAATAGGAATGCATCAAACAACTCTAACTCAAGAGCGCTGATCTCTACTGCTAGAGAAGGTTCATATGACTGGAGTATTCACTTGGAAAAAGATGACAATGTCACACATGCATTCATGGCAGAGATAACTCCAGTTGATGATGGTGAAGCTACTGTGGGAGATGCTGAAGCAAAAGTGGATGCTGAGGCTGAGGTGAAGATAGAGAATAAAGTTGACGAAAAGAAGGCTGATCAGACAAAAGATGCTGAAGAGGATAAGCAAAAGTCTGACCATGAAAAGGAGGCTGAAGAGAAGGAAGCTGAATACAACCGAGTGAAAGCTCAGCTTGCGGCCCTCATGGCCAACCTTGATAAACAAACAGGAGAGGTAAAGTCTAATTCTGTGTGTTTAAAATGTCGTGAATTACAGGGTGAAGTTGACAGGTTGTCCACACAAAACCAAAGTCTGGTGGGCGAGATGTCTACCATAAAAGAAGCAAACTTTTTTGCTAAAAGAAATGAATCATCATACTTGAAGAAGATAAAAGGTTATGAAAGTAAAATTGAAGCTGTAACCTGCAAATTAAATGAAAAACTTCAAGTCATAGACTTAGCTCATGAAATGATGGCTGAGAAAACAAAAGAGATTTCTGATAAATGCAAAGAGTTGTCAGATGCACAACTCAAAATTGTTGACCTTGAAAAGAAATTAGGTCAATTCAGAGACTCTACTTTTGTTATGAAACATATGATGGGTGGCTTGAAGAAAAGTAATGACAAAACCAGTGTGGGATTTCATGGTTTCAATGAAGTTCCACCTCCTGTTAGTCATGACTATTCTTTCTTGCCTGATGAAGATGATCTCATGGACTTTGGGTCAACATCACCAAGTAGTTCCACTTCACGCCAAGGAAATGTTTTTGAGAATGCTGATGCTAAGAAGGATAATAACAGCAAACCTGTTTTGAAAAAGAACACATCACATCCTAAGAATAAAAATCCAACTTTTGTTAAAAGTGTTAATTTTGTTCAAGGAAGTGACATGAAAGAGGAAACAGTTGTTATTGAAAATGAATCTAATATAGAGTTTGCTAAAAACAAGAACATAGAAAATTCTGAAACTAAGCAAACTGAACCAAATCCTTCCAAAGCATCATCAGAAGAAAAACCTGAATCTAGTTCAAAGGCTTCAGAAAAGAAGTCTTCGAAAAGGAAATCGTGCTTCAAATGTCACACCAAGGGACATGTAGCTAGTTGCTGTCCTAATAAAAAGAGTGAAGCACAAGTGAGTGAGGAGAAGAGAGAGAAGTCACCAGAGAATAGTGGTGATAAACAGGAGAAAGTTGCAAATTCTCCAAAGAAATCTGCTGCTAAGCAACCAGAGAATGTTGCTGTTGGTGAAGATAAGGCTGAAAAAGGAACTCCACAAGTTCCTCGTTTTCAAAGAAATCAACCAAGATTTCAGCCCAGATCTCCACCAGGCAGATTTGAGAGACCTAGAAGCAGTTCACCAAGAATGAACAATTATAATGCTAATAATTTCAGAAGTCAATGTCAATATCAAAATCGATACCAAAATAATGGTGGTCGAACTTTTTATAACAATGGCTTTAGAAATTACAACAATAATGCTTCTTGGAATCAAAATTCAAGATACCTAAATCAAAATTTCCAAAGGTCAAATAGTCCAAACACATATAGGAACCCTCAGGACCACAGACCTAGTGGAAATCAAAATCAAATTCCATCAACAGGTCTGAGATCCAAGACTCCAGTTAGGAGTAATGGATATTGGATGGATGTTCCAGTAGTTGGTGAATTTGGACGACCCAAGACCATTAAGGCTTGGGTCCCCCAATCTAACTAATTTCTTGGTTGGTGTGTGCAGGAGCTGCTAAGGAGGATTATCAACTTGTGGTATGTTGATAGTGGCTGCTCCAGGCACATGACGGGGGATGCGAGATTGTTGACTGAATTTGAAGATTATGATGGTGGAAAGGTGAATTTTGCGGGTGCTAAAGGTGGTAGAATTACAGGACGAGGAAAGGTGACCAATGGGAAGATCACACTGGACAAAGTGAACTATGTGGAGCAGCTTAAACACAATCTGATGAGCGTGTCACAAGTCTGCGACAAAGGTCACTCGGTCCATTTTACCAAGAATGAAGCATTAGTGTTGAAACCAGGTTTGAAGATTCCGGACGATTGGATAGTGATGCGAGCGCCAAGGAGAAATGACACTTATGTCATGGACATGGGTGCTAAGGATCCAACTGCTGTGGTGGCGTGCTTACTATCAAAAGCATCTGAAGCTGAATCGATGTTGTGGCACAGACGCATGGCCCATATTCACTATCGAAAAATGAATTACCTTGTTAAAAATGAGCTAGTGAAAGGGGTTCCAATGCAGAGGTTTCACGTGGAAGATAAATGTCTTCCATGTCAAAAGGGAAAACAACATAAGAAACCTCACAAATCTAAAACAGTAAATTCCATAGATGCCCCTTATGAATTACTTCACATGGATTTATTCGGTCCAGTGAACGTAAGGAGCATAGGTGGAAAGTACTATTGTTTAGTTGTCACTGATGATTACTCACGTTATTCATGGGTTTTCTTTTTAGGTACAAAAGACGAGACGGCGGAGATGCTGATAGATCTTTTTACGAAATTGGAAAACGTCCATGATGCAAGGATAAAAAGGATAAGGAGTGATAATGGCACGGAGTTCAAGAATCGAGTTCTGGATCTCTACTGTCTTCGAAAGGGAATTGAACATCAATATTCTGCTCCTTATACACCTCAACAAAATGGAGTTACTGAGAGGAAAAACAGGACGTTGATTGAGGCCGCTAGGACGATGCTTTCAGATTCAAAGCTACCAGTTCTTTTCTGGGGAGAGGCTGTGAATACAGCTTGCTATGTCCTAAACAAAGTTTTGACTGTTAAACGTTTTAACAAAACTTGTCATGAATTAATGTTTAACAAGAAACCAAACTTAGAAGGCTTTGAACCATTTGGATTACCCTGCACCATTGTGCGCAATAAAGATAAACAAAAATTCGGTGAGGTGGCTGACGAGGGCTACTTTCTAGGTTACGTACCTGGCGCACCGAATAAAAGGGTTTTTAATCTAAAAACTGGTAAAATTGAGGTTGTTTACAATGTTGAAATTACTACATACAAACCTCAACAATCAACGAGTGGTCCTGCTATATTATATGATTATGAAAGCACTTTTAAATCATTTAATATTCCTGAGTTTCCAAATGCAGATGATTCTCAGTTGATTCAGACAATGATTGGTGGAGATGATGAAGGCGAGTTCATGCCTAGATCGAATGTTGATATGACAGATGCTGCGGAATCTTCCCATGGTGCTGCTGATCCTGATTCAAGTGATAGTGACTCTGAACCCATTGAGGGGGAGGATTTCATTAATCCATTTGCGGATCAGAACATTCAGGGGGAGGTTGGATCAAACCTGGGTGATAATTTAGAAGTGGATGCTGTTGCTACTACACGAGCAAATTGATATCATCCAGTTGACATGATACTTGGAGATCCTAATGCAGGTGTTCAGACAAGAAGGAGCATAGCAGCGAATTCTGGCTTATTTGTGTCGATTGAGAAGACTGGGATTGTGAATGAGTGCTTGTATAGCTGTTTTATTTCCCAAGAGGAGCCGAAGAACATTCATATGGCTCTTAAAGATAATTCATGGGTTGAAGCTATGCAAGAGGAATTGGCACAGTTTGCTAAATTGAAGGTTTGGGAGTTGGTTGATCTTCCTAAAGGTGAAAGAGAGATAGGCACTAAATGGGTGTTTAAGTGCAAGAAGGATGACAGAGGGATAGTGACGCGAAACAAGGCTCGATTGGTGGTAAAAGCTTTCAATCAGCAGGAAGGGATTGATTATAATGAAGTGTTTGCACCAGTGGCAAGGTTGGAGGCAATTCGTTTGTTTCTAGCTTTTGCAACATTCAAGGGCTTCAAAGTTTACCAACTAGAAGTGAAGAGTGCATTTCTTTACGGGAAAGTCCAAGAAGTGGTGTATGTCTCACAACCAGATGGGTTCGTTGATCCAGATTATCCAGATCGAGTGTACAAACTTGATAAGGCTTTGTATGGGTTACATCAAGCTCCCAGGGCGTGGTACGAGACACTGTCTACACATCTGATCAAGAATGGTTTTGAAAGAGGTCAGATTGACAGTACACTGTTCATCAAGAGGAAGAAGGAAGATTTTCTGCTGGTACAGGTGTACGTGGATGACATCATCTTTGGGTCATCAGATGAGAGTATGTGTAAAGAGTTTGAGCAGGTGATGAAGAGCAAGTTCGAAATGAGTGCTATGGGTGAGCTGTCTTACTTTCTGGGATTACAAGTTGAACAGAAGGAGGATGGGATGTTTATTCATCAAACAAAGTATGTGTATGACATTTTGAGTCGGTTCAAAATGAATGATTGCTCTACTTTCAACACACCCATATGTGAAAATCACAATCTTGGCCCAGATCATGAAAGTACTGAAGATGTTGATCCAACTCAATACAGGGCGATGATTGGTTCTCTAATGTACTTGACTGCTTCAAGACCTGACATCATGTTTGCCGTATGCTTATGTGCCAGATATCAGGCGAATCCAAAAGAGTCACACATGAAAGCAGTGAAGCGTATTCTTCGGTACTTGAAGGGGAAACCTAAACTTGGGTTGTGGTATCCAGCTGATAGTGATCTGAATTTTATCGCTTACACTGACTCAGACTTTGGAGGATGCAAGTCGAACAGAAAGTCTACAACAGGTGGTTGTCAGTTCTTAGGAGGCAGGATCGTGTCTTGGCAATGCAAGAAGCAATCCTGTGTGTCTACATCTACGTGTGAAGCAGAATATATTGCTGCGGGTAGCTGCTGCTCTCAAGTTCTCTGGATACAACAGCAGATGCGCGATTACGGTTTGGATTTCACTCGTACTCCTATTATGATAGACAATAATGCCACGATTTCAATAACTAATAATCCTGTGAAACACAGTCGCATGAAACATATTGACATACGTCATCATTTTATACGGGATTGTGCTGAAAAACGACTAATTGAATTACATCGAGTCGACACCGAAGATAACCTGGCAGATCTTTATACTAAAGCTTTTGACAGGGCTCGCTTTGAACATTTAGTCGAACTCAACGGGATGAGGAATCCTGAATAACTGGTTTTTCATAAGAATTTTTGTAAATAGTTTATTGTTTTTCTTAAAAATCAAAAATAAAAAAAAATTTTAAAAAAAAATTGAAAAATCAAAAACATAAAAAAAATAGAAAAACAAAAATGAGTTATCACTGTGTGAAAAAGAAGAAATGATAGTACATTGGCAAGTTAGACTGTCACACTGAAAATGAAATTAAAATTTCTTAAGTGTGATAGCAGCTTCATCATATTATGTACCAGTAGGCAAAAAGCATGAAATAATCAACTTACCAATGTGATATAAACATAAATGAACTGAATATGAGTGGGGAACATATCAGTGGTGTATGGTTTAATGACCTTAAATCTTGCGTTGATAGATTGCCAAAATCTGAAGTTTTGGGTCTTTATACTGTTATTTCATCTGGGGATATCTTGACTGTCTTTCTGTTTAGAACTAAAATTGTACATGACCCCAGGAAAGAAAGTCACTTGGAATTAGCACATTTCTATTTGAATGTCTGTATGTTGTCCCGATACACACAATTTTGATCTGATTCTGAAATCTTCTCTGAAAAAAGTCGTGTACCTCCTCTGCTGCATCCAGATATATGCTGACCTGGAGGTGCTAGGCAACGACAGCTTCTGCTGCATCCAGATACATGCTGACCTAGCTGTACGTTGTCGCGCTATAGATCTAATACACCCGAAAGAGGCCCTCAAGTGCCCAAATGAAACCCAATAAACCTATATCAAACTGAGAAAAACTCATTTGATCTGTATATTATACCATCTCTGCTAAAGATCTATTCTGTTCTCTTCTCAACCTATTCCCAGTTAAGATTTCAGAAATCTGGATTGGACTTGTGAAATATGTGGTAGGGAAGATACTTGCATGATAGAGTGTGTTGTTTATATTTCCAGGATTTGATTAGTATTTATTTGGGTGTTCATTGTTAAGCAATTAAAACATGATAAAACAGATTATATGCAGACCTAGACACTGTCAGGATATCTTAAAGGATGAATTCGGTATACTCACCTACTACGATGAATCTTTGTGCATACCTTGATTGTGGGGGTATATCCTGAAGTGGGACACACTAGTATATCAGTAAATAAAATTACCTTAACGTATCATACGGTAATGTTACTTGAAATGTTCATGCATTTTGTTTAAGTGGACAAACATACTGGTAATCGTCTTGGACTGCTTTTCACGAAAAATTAAATAAAGAATTATCTAATAGTGTGAAAACAGTTTGATTGTGCTGATATGATCTTCTTACCAGTGATTCTCACAAAAATAGAGTGTTTATTGCTTTTCGTATTTACTTGCTTTCAGAAAAATATAAAAATCCAAAAATAGTGTCTTTTTCTGTTTAAAATTCTTAACGTACGGAAAACTGTTATTCTTGGAGGAATTGTTACTGATAGGGGGAGACGGTGTTGGAAAGTGAGTTCAAAATTTTAAATCATGCGGGTTCTAGGGTGTGTGTTAAAAAGTTTTGCGTGTTGGTGATAAGTTGAAAATGCTTAATCTGTGATACAGTTTAACTATCTCTTGAAAAATAATAATTTGTTTAACTTTTGTTGAAAAATTCTTATGGTTTCTCGAGATGTTTGTTTTATAGTAAACAGATTGAAGCAGTGTGTTGCTGAGAAGTTGCTGTGTTGCTGAGAAGTTGCTGTGAAGAGATGAGAGTTTGATTGGATGCATGGTAGAACCTCCTTTCTACATTGCAGACAAAGTTGAAGAGTTTGAAGAGTGCTATACATATGCTGAACTGGAGTTTACTCAAACGCTAAAGTTTTGAAGATTTGGTGATTGGATGCATCAGCTTAGGGGGAGTCTGTTGCTGACAGAAGCTGTTGAAGCTGAAGCTATCCAAAGACCAAAGACAGTGCATGACTACATGAAGATTGCAAGATGACTAAATACAAAGTTATTTTATGAAGCTATTGTCAAGGGGGAGTTTGTTGGTGCATGTTTGTGACAACAGCTTAGATTTGGTCTTTGGATATCTTGTAATTAGTTAAACGATAAACAGTTAGCGGGTTTAGCTTTGTAATAGTTGAATAATAGAGTTTGGGCTAAACAAAACCCATATTGGGTCATAGGGGACGAAATGGGCTTGCCCATGGAGAAACCTTAGCCAAAGTAGCAAACCTTGTGTTATATAAACAAGGTTAGGCTTTAGGGTTTAGGTTAATCAGCCAAAACAGTTTGTGAGAGCAATTTCGTGAGAGACCTTAGGCTTGGACGAAATTGTTGTTGGTTAGGGTTTGATTGATTGTAATTCTTGTGAGATTGATAATCAATAGAAACCCAGTTTGAAAGTGAATTGTTGTTTCTGTTCTTCTACTTGTTTCTGTGATATTCTGATCAAGAGGATTCCGCACTCTTGATTGGATTGACAATTCTGTGAAAGATCCATACGAATAGGGGACCTACACGTTTCAATTTTTAGCTCAACTTGTGGCTCTTCTGACTTTGACGAGTCAGATTCATTGCCAACACGTACCTTCTTTGTTTTCAAAGAACCAAATTTATCATCAGAAGGTGGCTCCTTTGTTTTTAACAAAACAGATTCATCGCCGACCTTTATTGGAACTGTTTGATCAACAAATTTTACCTTTACTCTACCTTTTGCCCTCAGATTTGTATCTGATGGATTCATTTTACTTGTCTGATTTTTTGTTGAGCAAATCGATTCATCAGAACTTTTATCTGAATTAACCGTTGTACCCAAGGACAAAATCTTTTCAAGATACTCTCGAGCTTTCTTTCTTTTCTTCCTCAGTCTGTCTTTTTGCCCTTGTGAAAGCTTCACTTTCTGTTCTTTGGGCTTTTCTTCCACTTTGACTGATTTTTTCACCGTTCCATGAAATTCAGCCCTCGATCTCCTCTTAAATCTCATTGGGCAATCTCTGGCAATATGACCTTTGATTTGACATTCATAGCATCTCCTTGTCTCCAATCTCTGACTCTGGCAGTTAACAATAATGTGTCCTTGAAAACCACATTTGTAACACACTCTGTTATCGTACCATTCACCACTTTCATACCAAACATTCAGATCATAACACTGTTTGGCTTTGTGGTAATCCTCACTCCTCTTGTAAGCTTGATTTGATTTTTGAGCACTGTGGTCAAACCTGCACCACTTATTACCAACTTTTTGTGAGTTTTGATTTTCCAATTTTTGTGGTTTTTTATAGAGATTGGATGACTGGACTGATGACCTTTTATTTTTGTTTTGAAAATTTTTCGGCTTTTTAACATTTTGTTTTTGTTTTTGTTTCACATTCTTCTTTACATGTTTGATTTAAGCATTCACCTTTTTCAGTAGAATGTAAAACAGTTTCTTGAAATTTTTCTTTTAATTTCAAAAATATTTTCGTTTTCTCATTTTCATCATCAGTTTTATCATCACAATCCTCAATTATGACTTTGTCATAATCTGTGACATTGTCACTTATTGGAACTGAATTGATCGGTTTTGGACATATATGGTCTAGAATTGATGATGAAGTCACAAAACCTTTCAATTTCTTTTCTAAATCGTTGATTTTATTGTTAGCACACTCAACTTCATTTTCAAGTCGAATGATTTTCTCAAGATGAGAATTTATTGCTATTTGTTTTTCAATATTATTTTTACTAAAAATCGATTTTTCATTTTCTAAAACTTTTATTTGATTCTCTAAATCTTTTTCAATTTTCAACTTTTCATTTTCTAAAAATGTTATTTTATTTTGAAATTCTTTTTCATTTTCTTTTAAAATTTTGTTCTCTAATGTCAAACTTTCAACATCTTTTAGAAGTTTGACATTGTCTGATTTTGATTTATCACATTTTCCTCGGATTCTTCATTCTTTGTAATCACCTCTGTCTCTGTCTTATATGTACCTGCACAAAAATTTTTAACAAAATCAAGAGGATTCATCTTTTCATCTATATAACAACCCCTCTTAATATCATATTTCATAACATTTTTTGCTACAAGACACATATATACTCTTCTTCTCATTTCAAACATCACATCCAAACTTATTTCTCCTAAGTCCTTTTCTATTGTATTTATCAAATCCTTCTTTTTCTTATCATTTTCATATTTGTGTGTTTTGAGCTCTCCGATGAATTCTTTTGGATAAAAATTTGAAAATCTAGAATCATTTTTCAGTTTATTCAAAAATTCATCCCACTCTGACGGTAACGCGTCTGCAAATTTTGATATTTGTTCAGCATTCGACATCCTTATCTCGTACCTTTTTAAAATTTCAAGTAACTGATCATACCGGTTTTCCAACTCATTCAACGTTTCATTTTTCTTACACAAAAAATATTCAAGTCTTTCAACCCAAACATTCTTATTCTCATCTCCTCTCCTCTTAACAAAATACCCATCAAACCAATCATTTAACCTTTCAAGGTTATCGTTTTCCTGTTCGTCAAACATTTTAACCACACTTTCTTTGTTAAATGACTTGTTTCAAAAATGGTTTTTAGTTCAAAGTCCACAAATTTTAACTTCTTGGTATTTGCGCCTTGTAAATCACCTTGAATCACCTGCAAACAAACAAACAAGCGATCAGTTCAAACGGATTGAATACGTAAGAATGTGTGTTGATGAAATCAATCTAAGACTCGTGTCGAAGATTTGCGGATTCGTTCCAATGTTGTTCGGGTGAAATCTCTAAATGAATGGGCTTGATCAATATTATCTGTTTAGTTCACACACATGGCCCGTCAATTAAAGGAATTAATTGGGCCAATACTCTTGAACAATTAATAAGTCGGTTCAAACAATCTGATACACTTAAATCTGATTGGGCTGCTAAATCCACTAAACCAACAACAATAAGTGCTAAAATACTATGATTGGGCCGAGAATCTGAATTCACATGCAATCTTAATTGAATTAATAGCCGACAACTTCTTTTGATTTCTTAATTTTTATTGGGCCGCTTGTTTTGAAAGACTCTGTTAACAATTGATGGTGACTGGGCCGATGTAAACAGTGGCTAACACAATTGACCTTCAAATCATTTTATGCAATTATGGCCATGTGATCTCTTGTTTCACAAACAAATTGATTCGACCAACACACAATATCACATGAATTAGCAGGGGATCACATGGGTCATAAGTTTATGAGGCCGACCATTTTAAGTGTGCATGAACTTTGATTGGACCGAGACTTTTAGATTCACGTGATGTGTAGGCTTGAAACAATTAATGAAGACAGACGCTTTCAAGCGGAATTAGACACTTCACATTCAAACGGAATTACAATCTGTTCAAACGAAATCTTCAAACGGAATAAGCATTTTCACACGGAATCAAGTCTTTCAAACGGAATTAAGATTTTTTTCAAACGGAATTATGTGTTTTCAAGCGGAATAAGATGTTTTCAAACAGAATTAGGTTGTTTCAAGCGAAATTAAAGTGTTTTCAAACGGAATTAGGCTGTTTCAAGCGAAATTAAAGTGTTTTCAAACGGAATTAGGCTGTTTCAAGCGAAATCAACCTGATGTCACTCGTTATCGGACCAAAAACCTTTGATTTCTCTCAAACGGCTTGGAATTAGGATCTGAAACTTGGTAGGGTTATAGATCAGGTGTTTTCGCACAACATATCAAAAAATCAGCCGATTTGGACTGTAAAAACCCGTTCAATTTTGAAAAATTCAGTGAAAAACGTGAAAGAATGAGTAGAAATCAGGAATCTCGGTGAAAACAAGCTAAATCGGTAAGAACTCTTCCTCCTGAGCTCTGATACCACTTGTTGGATCGTTTTTATGACCAAAAGAGTCGTTCAGAAGAGTTCTCGGATCAGATCAGAGGCGGAATTCACTGATTTGATCTTCGTTCAGCTTGTTATACACTTTACAAGTCTCTTGTATTGATTTTAGAACGTTTAGAAGACAAGAAACACTTTGGCAGCACCTTGGCTCTAGATTCCCCAAAGTTACAAATGAAATGACTAAGGCACCTATTTATACTAAATCTATTCCCTTTGAAAGTGACAAGCCCATTTCTTGTGGAATAGACTTATGTCATTTCTCTACGTGACTTAATCTATCATTCTAATTACAAGACTCGATACAAGACGAAGTCAACAGACATATGCACTAAAAGAACACCAAAAGCCCGTTCAATACCTTTTCTCGCACCCTCTTGATACTTCGCAAATTTTTTTTCTTTTTTCGTCTGTCGGGTGCGGAATAGTTTTAACGATTTTCGAGTACGTTGCGTATATTCCATCGGCTAGGTAGTAACCTCGCCTGTATTCCACCCCCGAAACCGTAAAACTTGTGTCTGGACCTGTACCCGCCACTACATCGTCAAATATCTGTGACTGGTATATGATGTTAAGGTCATTGAGCGAACCAGGTAGACCAAAAAAAGCATGCCAGATCCAGAGATCCTGTGACGCAACAGCCTCTAGAATAATAGTCGGATGTCCATGATCTCCCCTAGTATACTGACCTTGTCAGGCAACTGGGCAGTTCTGCCACGGCCAGTGCATGCAATCAATGCTCCCAAGCATTCCTAGGAAACCATGTCTCTGTTCGTGTGCTTGATATTATTTTTAAACGTCGTTTGCATTCGGTCTCCGCAGGTATCTCTTGCTATACAATTTGACAACCCATTCGCAAAACTTGTGCAAACATAGACGTGCGGTTCTTTCAGACATCCTTATATACTCGTCTAATGCATCGGGTGCGTAACCGTATGCCAGTTGGCGAATGGCCGACGTACATTTTTGTAAATTACTGAAACCCCTTTGCCCCCTAGCGTCGTTTCGCAGTGTAAAAAACGGATCAGACTGGGCGATGTCGCCTGCGATACGTAAAAAAAGTGCACGACTCATGCGGAAACGACGTCGAAAAATCTCGGGTGTGTACACGAGTTCGGCGGCAAAATAATCGGCTACTAGTTTATCGTGGGCGGCTATAAATTTAAAACGAAAAATAAATGAAATTAATTATAAAATACATTTTCAAATCTATATAAAACATAAGGAAAAAAATAGTAAAGTACCTTCTTGGTCTCGGTTTAATTTTGCTCGTCTAGTTAGCCGTTGGGACGACGCTTCATCACCCGCCATGAAGACCTGAGCCGCATTCATAATCATGTTGTGCATAATTGCATCCTCTTCCGAAGATGATGAATACCACGTAGACGAAGAAGATGAAGAAATGGAAGAAATGGAAGAAGGTGAAGCCATGATAATTTTTGAGAGAGAGATGGGGTGGTAGCGGGTAAAAAAGATATAAAAATTGATGAGTTTTATAAAAAGGGAAGAGGGGTTAAAAAATGTGAGAGAGATATGAGATTGTAGTGGGTGAAAAGTTGTGAAAAATGGTGTAAAAGGGACGAGTATTTATAAAAGTGGGAGTGAATTGGGTATAAATTTGAATTATAGCCGTTATTTATTAAATCAAAATTCTGAATTTGAATTTTTTTTTAAACGGTCATATTTTTCAAACGGTCCCCACATTTTTTGGCATTTAGTGCCCGTCGCTAACGTCAAGTGCAAGCCGGAGAGGACGGGGACGCGCCGGGGGGGGGGGATGGTGTTCATGCCGGCGCCGGTCCAAGACGTATGGGGGACGGACCCCATACCTACCAGCCTTATTTTCACATCACTATATGTGTATGGGTTATACAACCCGTTTGGAATGTGGTTGCACAAAATTAAATGCAATTGAATGTCTTGTTTTGACTTGTTGTATTGATTAATTTAAAGGATTTTTTTTATCAAGTTTCAAGGTTTTAACAAATGTATACGAGCCGTATAATGTTATACGGTCAGTATATAATTGTTATTATTATTATTATTATTTTTAATTTTATAAACCGAAAGAACGTATAATAAGTTTTTTTGATATATGACTATATTGGCGATAAACGTACACGTACGGTCCTTAAAAATATTTTTTTTAATTTGATAATCCGAAAGAACGTATAATAAGTTTTTTTTGATATAGGGCTATATTAGCGATTGATCGGAGTGTCGCGCTCCGGTCAAAGATAATATTTATAAGCCCAAATTACCCTTAACAATGTGTTAGTGGTAGTAAGGGGTCGAACCACGAAGAGTATGTGGTTTGTGTATGGATTCGAATGAATTAAACAATTGTGTCACGATTATGAAGCTTACTAGAATAATTTTGTGTTTTTGTTTATTTGGAAGATATGATTTTAAACTAGATGATGTGCTGAAAATGAGTAACAACTACTAATTAACGATTGCAAGAATTTTGGATACTAGAACAATTATAATAAAAAGGAATCACACCCGGTTTCGGTAATTGTTAACCTAGGATTTCTACAAGTTTTAGTTTCAACTCAAATGCATTCGATTAACGGAATTAGTGTACCGTGACTTAGGTGCTACTAGCTATCAACGCCCCGAAGAACGGACAAAAAGACACTTTGTAATCAACACAAGTAAATCCTAACAACGACAACGTACAATTACATATCACCGTTTCGCAAAGTCATAACTTTTAACATCGTTCGACAATTCACAAATTCGTAACAAATGTAATACTATTGTCAAAAGTTTCAAAAACAAAATACAAATTGTCACTAAGATGAAACAAGAACAAATTGAAACCCTAAAATTAACAGCTACCTACACCGGGGTGAAACCGAGATGATTAGCCGCTCATGGTTGATGCAACTTGATCACCGGATGCTTGGAATGCGGATGGAGTCATCTTGAAGCTTGTAGGATGAAGGAGTGATGGAGAATTAGGGTTTTGATGGTGAATTGGGGATGAATGATTGTGATTCGGTTGTGTAGATGATAGATGATGGAATGGTTGGTGAATGGTGGGTCAATTGTGGCTCCAAGAATAAGTTTCAAACTCAAAACAAGTGTAACTCCCGAAATTGAATGAACAACAACCAATCAAAATCGTTTCTAACACCCCAAATCAAGAAGTTCGCGTATGCAACATAGGAGGACCGTCGCCGACGGTGGATGTGTCCGTTGGCGACGGCGTGTGGATTTCCAAATGAAGCCGACGCGTTATCTCGCTGTCTACGGACAATTCAGGCGACGGAAAGTTGTGTCAACCGTCGGCGACGGCCCATAAGGGCGTCGGCGACGGTGCCCAGATGTCTGATTTTCTGTTTCGTCCATTTCTTGAGTCCGGTTGACCCGTTTCGCATCTCGGTGGTTCCGTTTTTGCTCCGGTGACCCGTAAAGCTTCCGAAAAGCTCCTTAAACTCTGCTAGATCTGCAAAATACATATCTAATCAAAAGTAGGCTATTCGAAACTAAAACTTATGCAATAACATCAAATTAAGCAATTACAAGCACCGGTTTTCGACCACGTATCACATCTCCACACTTGTCTTTTGCTTGCCCTCAAGCAAATCTGTTTTTCACTTTCACGTGGGTCGAACAACGAATACACTTCTCATTCCCGAGACAAAGGTTAAGGTCTATTGTCATGTGAAAGTTCAAATCTTTTACAATTTTCACATATTTACCGGTTAAGTGAATAATCACATATAATAATGGTTATCCAAGATTAACCCGCCCGTAAAACTAACAAATTATGCACATCCCTCACAATGTTCTCTCCACTCGGCTTATATTTTGGCTAATATTTATAATGTACTAGCACTTCAAAGACTATTCACTCAAAACCGATTAGAACACATACCCGCATAAGCTTGCAACTCAATCATTCTCCACCATTGATCACGAATACTAAGCACAAGTCAAAAGGGCTTTGAAGGGTTGTAATGGGGCTAGGCGAAGGGTAGGAATTAGGATATTTTAAAGTGGCTAAGGTGATGAAAATTCGACTTTTTTTATTACAAATGACTATTCTAACAAAACTAACTATAAACACCAAATATGAGGCAACAACATTCGCCTTTTATTCAACAACTATCAACACTTCTTTTTGTGTTTTTTTTTTCAACGATTTTCAATTCTTTTTCATGACATTTTTTTTTTAACGCAAATAAACAAAAGCAACTATACAAAAACGACTCCTATAATCGAATTTCCATCACACGGGTTTAAAAGAAAAAGGTTTAAGGGTTATGGGCTATAGGGTGGTCAAACGAAAGGTTTAGGCTCAAAATGGGCGACTAGGGGATTTGTTCGGGTAAGGATAGATAAATGGTTTTAAGAGAAAAGGTTTACCTAATGCCTTAATCATTCTCGTGCTTGTATTCGGTCTATAGTCTCAAACGTATCAAAAGTTGCAAGTTCTGCAATACGCGACTAATGGTCCACTCAAACAAAGAAACATGTAAATGTAAATCTATGATATAAAAGTGGCTCAAACCTCACGTATAACGGTATGATATGTGATATGCATAAATTGCTTGTTCCTTAGGCGAATTATTCCCAAATAACCACCCGCTAAATACCCGTTATGCTTATTAATTTGAACTTGACCATGACAAAAGACCAAATGGGTTGTGACATCCCTCGTTGACTTGGTTACTTGTGCTTTTAAGATTGCTTTTAAGACAAGAAATTTTGAAAATTTTTTGAAATTTTCCCCCATCCCCACACTTGAGGCAAACATTGTCCTCAATGTATAGAATTTAAATGAATGGGTCAAAATCGAAAATTTTTACTACTCCCCCATCCCCACACTTGAGGTACATATTGTCCTCAATGTGTAAGAACTAGAGTTTTAAAACGCACAAGGGATGTGACACGACTAACCCCCCAAAATTTCACCCCGAAAAATAAAATAAAATACAATTTACAATCCACTTATTTGCTAATCTAAAGATCAAAAGTAAAAAGAAACGTATGCACCTGTGTAACAACTCTCATAAAAAGTTATAATTATTAAATTAATTTGTCCAATAGGAAACCCTAATTGAGACACCCAAGTGATTCTGAACAAGCCCTAAAATTTTCAGAACATTTGGAATCAGGATTAGGGCCCCTAAAACTCAGGGGGGGTAAAACCCTAGTAACGATTATCTAAATTGTGAGTTGTAGAAACTGAATTTACGAAAACTGTCAAGTCAGCAAGGCTAGTTCCAACCGTGGCAACCCTATGCCTAAAAATAGGTCTCACGCGGGCCGCGTAAGGATAGCTTAAATCTCACGCGGGCCGCGCAAGGGTCAAAATTTACCTATAAATAGAGGACAGTGGGACTTGAATTCAGAAAGAAAAACGACGTAAAAATTCCTTATACACTGCGAGTTACGTTCGAAATACTACAAAAACACACACAGTTCACAATTCGACGACGCAAAACAGGGTAATAATGCGATCGCTGCTACGATTCATTTTCCGAGATCAATATATCCAATGGATGTTTAAGTGCCGCCCACATTAGGGTTATACTTTGTCGTTCGTCGTTAATTCGATGGATGAAGTATCGCACTTTGTCGTTCATTGTGAGAATTTGATCTCGTGAGTTATTGTAAACGCTGTATTGATTACTAACCCGGTTTTGTGTGCATTATTATTTAAATTAGGTTAACAAGGCTAATCCATAGAGTAAACTCTATCCGTGTTAAATCTGCAATGTGAGTCATTCTCTTTTTATCAAATCTATTTATAAAAGCATGTTTATTTCAAAGTTATAATTACAGGGATCAAGTCTTTGTAATCACCAAGTTACAGCCGGTATGTGGGGTTTTGTATACATTACATGATAATCGTCACCATTGGGGCAGCCAATTGGGGGATATGACCATAGTCACAGATTCGGTTGAGTGACAAATACCGTGGGTAGTTGGTTTGATATCAGAAACATTGTAATCGCTCTTAATACTGTAAATTATAACAAATGTGTCATTTTAGTAAATAGAATGATTCACTCAGTATTTCCCGCTGACAAACCTTTTTCAAACATGTTTCAGGTGATCTGTTGTAATTCAGGAAAAGTGCTTGGGAGCATTTCAAGCTTAAGATAGTGGCTCATTATAAAATAAAGAAATATGTTTTGTAATATAAAGATTTCTCTGTAAAATAGTAGTATTGTAAATTACAGGGGTTTTATCCCAAGTTGTGAAATAAAATAATCGGGAAAAATTTTAGCTTTAAAACGATCCTGATGATAAACTTCCGCTGTTAAACTCAATTAAATAAATACCACGGGTTTTCTGTCCCGCGGCTCCTGAAACGGGTCAAACCGGGTCGGGGGCCGTGACAGAAAAAGGTGGTATCAGAGCCACTGAGTTAAGCTAATTAAGTATTTAGAAATACTTAATTTTTCCTGATTACTATTATGTGATTATGTGTTTTATTAACTGATTATTTGTTAGTTACAGTATGGGTAAGCAAAAGCTGTCAAGCATCTATCTTAAATTAGATAGATCATCCAGTGAGAAGGGTAGTACATCCCAAACCAAATCTTCAAAACTCTCTACAATTCCTGAAGAAGGAATATTTGTGCGAAAAGCACAATATGAAGAACCACTTTCTCCTAGAAAAAGGAGTATGATTATTAAGAAAAGTAAAGAACAAATCCGGGAAAAGAAGATTAAAAGGGAAACCCAGGAATTAATTGATAAATCACCTTGGGAAGATAAGCTAGATGAGAAATGAGCAAATTTGTATATGTTAGCCACAGTGGCAGAAAATGCAAATCTCTAAATAGCTTAATTTAAGTTTTAGCACCGTATCCCCTACAAATTCCGAAACCTTATGCAGTAAATAAATAAAATTACAATAAACCTTAGTATGTTTTCCAGTTATCTTTGTAATAAATTAATATGCAGTGTGCAATAAAATTTAAAAGTTATTTATGAAAATTATTGTAAGATTTTAACTTAGTATTTTATGCATTTTGCATATATGCTACATCAGCATGAGTGGGATATCTGAAGCCTTTCAGAACCTCAATCTTTACCCGGTGAATATAGAAGTTTCCAAAGAATTTACTGGATACTTTCCTGATGTAGAACAACCGGTAGAATTCAAGGCTCCACCTTTGAACAAGCCAAAACGAAAGAAAAGAAAGAATTACGTGTGGGGAAGTCGTATACGTAGGAAAAAGCCAGTTACAAAACTTCCTAAAATAGACAATCCTTTAGAAAAAGGAAAAGAAACTATAACCAAGGAAAGTTCTAAACAGCAGGAGATGGAACCTGAAGTCGAGAAAGATTCTAAGCAAATGGAAATGCAATTCGAGGAATATTGTAAAGATATAGAAATGGAAGTTGGACAAGGTTCTAGACCAATGGAAATTGGAGAGAGCTCCAAACAAAACCAGGGAAGGACTTTTCAGGAGGAGATAGATTTTCTATTGGCAAGCTGTGAGACAATTCAGCCTGTCCATACTAATATTTTTACCTATCCTATTGAAAATCCACTCCCTATGAATTTTGAACCGGCAATCCCAGAACCAATAGTCCACTCCCAACCTGTAGGAATGGACGAATGGTGGACAAATGATTGGCAATTTCAAAATATTGTCAACGATCCTTATTCCTTTTTCCACAAGTCGATCCAGAACCCCTACCTAATCCACCAATGAGTAACGAAAATATGGCTGAACTTCACCATTTTGGTGAAGAGTTGATGGATGCGGGAAATAGAATCAGGGAAATAGGGGGACAAATTGCCTGGAAATATGATGAAAGGGAGCTTCGTTTTTAGGACGACAAGTAACGAGAGATAGTAGGATAGTAAAACTGTGGTTGCGTAATAGTAAGAGTAATAGTAAAATCAGTCTGTAAAATAACTACGAATAAAACTCTGTAAGATATTTGTGTGTAATGATGCATACTATCATATATATAAAATGTAATCGAGAAATCGATAATTTTTCCTATACGTGTGTTGAAACTTTGTTTGATTGTTTTTATGTATAATTGTTATTTATCAGATACTAATAAAAATTATACATATATTATCAGATGGCAAACATTGATAATGAACCAGTAAATGAGGTTAATCAGTCTGAGCAACATCCAGGAGATCAATATATGACTCGGCAAGATATCGAAAACATTGTTGCTCAAGGGATAGCCAATGCTATTCCAGCATTCGTTGCTGCTATAAAGAATCCAAACGGACCACAACAAATTGTCCCTAGTAATCATATTACTGAAGATAACTTCAGTAATAGTGTAAACGGAGGCAATAATCATGTAAATCATAATAGGGAACCACATCAAGCTCCATTACCCAAGAAAATGAAAACTGCAACGCCTGGTTGCACTTTCAAAGAATTCCTTGCCTGTAAACCCACGGAATTTGCAGGCAATGAAGGAGCAACTGCATCACTGCGTTGGTTAGAGAAAACCGAAGCAGTCATTGCAATAAGTAAATGTGCTAAAGATGATCAGGTCATGTACGCATCAAATCTCTTCAAAGAAGGAGCACTCGAATGGTGGAACACTGTGTTACAATCAAAAGGAAGAGTAATAGCTTATGCTATGACTTGGGAAGAATTTAAGGGTTTTGTGGAAAGAAAATTCTGTCCTGAGTATGAAAAGGAACAGATGACGAATAAGTTTCTAACTCATCGGATGATAGGTGTAGATTGTCGCGGTTATACCTCGACATTCTTTGAATATGCTAGAGTGGTACCCACACTGGCTTCGCCAGAACCGGTACTCATTTCTCGCTACATTTGGGGATTGATTAGTGAAATTCGCAATATCGTTAAAGCTGCGAGACCACGCACTATTGACGATGCTGTGGAATTAGCTAATACCCTAACCGATGAACTGGTACGCACAAGAGATGAAGATAGGAAAAAGGAACTAGCTCAGAAAATTACCCAAGGATTTCGTATGAGTAATAATAACAGCTTCAAGAGAAAAGGAACAGGGCAAGCTCCAGCTCCGTCATTCTGCAGGAAATGCAAAAAGAAACATTATGGAAGATGCGATATCACTTGCAATTTTTGCAAAACTGTAGGACATCGTGAAGAAAACTGCAAAAAGAAAACCGTAATCTGTTTTAATTGTGGAGAAGCAGGGCATTATAAAACAGAATGTCCTAAATTGATCAAATCAGTAGATAACAAACCCAAGGCGACCGAAGGAGTTACTAAGAAGAATGTCAGAGCATTCCAGCTAACCACTCAAGAAGCTGAACTCATCCCAGATGTAATAGCTGGTACGTTCTTAGTTCACAACATATACGCAAAAGTATTATTTGACTCTGGTGCAAACCAAAGTTTTATAAATACTTTATTTTGCCAAGCTCTTAAGTTACCTTTAACCAACATTAGACAGATTTTTACAGTTGAAACCGCAGATGGGAATTCAGTTAAAATAGATCAGGTTTTGCAAAAAGTAGAAATAGAACTTTCAGGTCATAAATTTTCTACAAACTTATTACCTATGAAATTAGCTGAATTCGATTTTGTATTAGGAATGGATTGGTTAATAGCCAACCATGCTCGAATTATTTGTGATCGGAATTCCATAAAAATTCAAGCACCTACTGGAAAAGTAATCATGATTACAGGAGATAAACCACGTAAACCCATGAAGTTCATATCGGTAATGAAAGTTGCTAGTTATGAACGAAAGCAAGGAGTAGTATATATGATTTCAGTAATCATTAGTACTAAGGGTAAAGAACTTAAGGAAATTCCTGTAGTCTCAGAATATCCAGATATATTCCCAGAAGATTTACCAGGATTACCTTCGGATAGGGAAGTAGAATTTAGGATTCATCTAATTCCAGGAACTACACCGATAACCAAGGCACCTTATCGGTTAGCACCCACAGAAATGTTAGAACTGAAAAAGAAATTAGATGAATTACTAAGTAAAGGATTCATACAACCTAGCTCATCCCCGTGGGGAGCGCCAGTGTTGTTTGTTAAGAAAAAGGATGGTTCAATGAGAATGTGTATTGATTATAGAGAATTGAATAAGGTTACAATTAAGAATCGATATCCATTACCTAGGATTGATGATCTTTTTGATCAACTTCAAGGAGCTAGATATTTTTCTAAGATAGATTTGCGCTCCGGATATCATCAATTGAAGGTACAAGAAGAGGACATACCTAAACCTGCTTTCAGAACTAGGTATGGTCATTACGAGTTTACAGTCATGCCCTTCGGGTTAACAAATGCACCTGCAGCATTCATGGACATGATGAATAGGATCTGTAAACCGTATTTGGATAAATTTGTAATTGTCTTCATAGACGATATACTTATTTATTCCAAAAGTCAGACAGAGCATTGTGAACACCTTCATGTACTCTTAACTTTGTTAAGAAAAGAAAAGCTTTATGCCAAATTCTCAAAGTGTGAATTTTGGTTGCAAGAAGTACAATTTTTAGGACACATGGTGAATCACGAAGGTATTCACGTGGATCCTGCTAAAATAGAGGCAATTACTAAATGGAAGGTTCCACAAACAGCAATGGAAATAAGAAGTTTTATAGGTTTAGCTGGGTATTATAGACGGTTTATTAAGGATTTTTCCAAAATAGCCGTACCATTAACTAAGTTAACCTGTAAAGCCACTAAGTTTGAATGGGGACCCAAGCAAGAAGAAGCCTTTAGAATATTGAAGCAGAAATTAACAAATGCACCAATCTTAGCCTTACCAGAAGGAACTGAAGATTTTGAAATATATTGTGATGCTTCAAAACTAGGATTTGGATGTGTGCTCATGCAACGCAAAAAGGTGATTGCATATGCTTCTAGGCAATTGAAAAAGCACGAAGAAAACTATACGACTCATGATTTAGAATTAGGAGCCGTAATTTTTGCCCTTAAGATTTGGAGACATTATCTTTACGGAAGTAAATTTACTGTCTACACAGACCATAAAAGTTTAAGATATATATTTGGGCAAAAAGAGTTAAACATGAGGCAAAGGAGATGGATGGAAATCCTAAGTGACTACGACTGTGATATTCAGTATCATGAAGGAAAGGCGAATGTAGTTGCAGATGCCTTAAGTCGTAAGTATTATGAGAAACAACGACGAGTTCGTGCTCTCAGATTAAATCTACAAATAGATTTAATGGAACAATTGAAGAATGTTCAAACTACAGCAATCAAGGATGATGCTGAAGGAATGAAAGGAAGAATCAAGGAATTAGAACAAGGAAATGATGGAATTTGGAGATTTCATAAGAAAAGGATTTGGGTAATTGTGGATCGATTAACCAAATCTGCTCACTTTCTACCTATGAAAGAAACCTTTAGCATGGAAAGATTGGCAAAATTGTATGTAGATGAAGTCGTATCCTTACATGGAGTTCCACTCTCCATTGTTTCAGATAGGGATAGTCGTTTTACTTCCCATTTCTGGAAAAGTTTCCAGCAAGCTATGGGAACTCGACTAAATCTGAGCACTGCATATCATCCCCAAACAGACGGACAAAGTGAAAGGACGATCCAAACTCTAGAAGACATGCTCCGAGCATGTGTAATAGATTTTGGTGGAAATTGGGATGATCATTTACCTCTGATCGAATTCTCCTATAACAATAGCTATCATTCAAGTATTGAAACTGCCCCATTCGAGGCACTGTATGGAAGAAAGTGCAGAACTCCAGTTTGTTGGGCAGAAATAGGAGAAAATCAATTGTCAGGACCTGAAATAGTGCAAGAGACGACTGATAAGATTACTCAAATCAAGGAAAGGCTGAAGCCTGCTCGAGATCGCCAGAAGAGTTATGCAGACAATAGATGCAAGCCACTTAAATTCCAAGTTGGAGACAAAGTACTATTGAAAGTTTCTCCTTGGAAAGGAGTAGTTAGATTTGGGAAGAAAGGAAAGCTAAGTCCAAGGTACGTAGGACCATTTTCAGTGATCCAACGTATAGGACCAGTTGCTTATCGTTTAAAACTACCAGAAGAGTTAGTTGGAGTACATGATGTATTTCATGTATCCAATCTCAAGAAATGTTTAGCAGACGAATCTCTGGTAGTACCTCTTCAAGGTATAGAGGTAAACGAAAAGCTAAAAATTTGTTGAGAAACCTCTTCAAATAGAAGACAGAAAAGTGAAATTTCTCAAGCACAAACGACTAGTTTTAGTCAAAGTCAAATGGGATTCAAAGAGAGGAGCTGAATACACTTGGGAGTTGGAATCAGAAATGAAGCGAAAGTATCCTCACTTATTCCAATAAATCTCGAGGACGAGATTTTTATTAAGGTGGGGAGAATGTAACAACTCTCATCAAAAGTTATAATTATTAAATTAATTTGTCCAATAGGAAACCCTAATTGAGACACCCAAGTGATTCTGAACAAACCCTAAAATTTTCAGAACATTTGGAATCAGGATTAGGGCCCCTAAAACTCAGGGGGGGTAAAACCCTAGTAACGATTATCTAAATTGTGAGCTGTAGAAACTGAATTTACGAAAACTGTCAAGTCAGCAAGGCTAGTTCCAACCGTGGTAACCCTATGCCTAAAAAAAGGTCTCACGCGGGCCGCGTAAGGATAGCTAAAATCTCACGCGGGCCGCGTAAGGGTCAAAATTTACCTATAAATAGAGGACAGTGGGACTTGAATTCAGAAAGAAAAACGACGTAAAAATTCCTTATACACTGCGAGTTACGTTCGAAATACTACAAAAACACACACAGTTCACAATTCGACGACGCAAAACAGGGTAATAATGCGATCGCTGCTACGATTCATTTTCCGAGATCAATATATCCAATGGATGTTTAAGTGCCGCCCACATTAGGGTTATACTTTGTCGTTCGTCGTTAATTCGATGGATGAAGTATCGCACTTTGTCGTTCATTGTGAGAATTTGATCTCGTGAGTTATCGTAAATGCTGTATTGATTACTAACCCGGTTTTGTGTGCATTATTATTTAAATTAGGTTAACAAGGCTAATCCATAGAGTAAACTCTATCCGTGTTAAATCTGCAATGTGAGTCATTCTCTTTTTATCAAATCTATTTATAAAAGCATGTTTATTTCAAAGTTATAATTACAGGGATTAAGTCTTTGTAATCACCAAGTTACAGCCGGTATGTGGGGTTTTGTATACATTACTTGATAATCGTCACCACTGGGGCAGCCAATTGGGGGATATGACCATAGTCACAGATTCGGTCGAGTGACAAATACCGTGGGTAGTTGGTCTGATATCAGAAACATTGTAATCGCTCTTAATACTGTAAATTATAACAAATGTGTCATTTTAGTAAATAGAATGATTCACTCAGTATTTCCCGCTGACAAACCTTTTTCAAACATGTTTCAGGTGATCTGTTGTAATTCAGGAAAAGTGCTTGGGAGCATTTCAAGCTTAAGATAGTGGCTCATTATAAAATAAAGAAATATGTTTTGTAATATAAAGATTTCTCTGTAAAATAGTAGTATTGTAAATTACAGGGGTTTTATCCCAAGTTGTGAAATAAAATAATCGGGAAAAATTTTAGCTTTAAAACGATCCTGATGATAAACTTCCGTTGTTAAACTCAATTAAATAAATATCACGGGTTTTCTGTCCCGCGGCTCCTGAAACGGGTCAAACCGGGTCGGGGGCCGTGACAACCTGGTTTGTGAGCTCATTCTTCGTATGCTCCTCTCCTCTTCATGAAATCGGTTGTCCCACGAACCAAATGTACCTACAAATCTTAACCCTTGTGTAGAAGCATGCTTCTCACAACCACTAAAATTTGTTAGTTACCTAGTTCTACCACTTTTATGAAAATATTACCAAGCTATACGTTATTTCACTTTGATTTATGTGGAAAATAAATTACAACAACAACAAACCTAACTCACTTTCGTTGGAATCACGGTTGCATTTAGCTTATGCAACAAGCCCTTTTAAACCCCCCAATAGCTTAGGAGGACGAGAGGTCTCGTGAGGGTTATATAGGGAACACACCCACAACGTTCATTTAACTAGGCGAGAATTTAAATAACAAAATGAAAATAACGAAAATAAAAATAATATACAACAACAACAAAAGACATACCTCGCCTCTACCGCTGATATCTCTCATTAGGGTTCACTGGCGGGTTCGGCTGGTACGGATAACCAGTGAGGGCCTCGAGCATATCCCTATAGTTATCTAATGGGCTCGACTCTCCTTGTGGCGGCGGTTAGTACGGCATCGGAACAAAACTTGAGCCAACGGCTTCGGGCCAATGAGGGGTTGGATCGGATGGGCCTTGTGGATGAGGAAGATTGGGGTAATCGGTCCACCCCGAGTGTTCAACATATGGGAGACCGGCTTGATAATCTCTTTGATGGCGTTCTTGATCATGGAGCACCTTGAAGTTATTAATCGCCATTTGGTTAGAGAAAGCCAACGCTCCCCATCGGCGTTGGTCCAACTCTCTTTGTGCAGTTTGGTTCCTAGCCGCCTCTTCTTCCCATGCCTGTCTATGGGCCCTTTCTTCCTCTTGCAACTGTATCATGCGTTCCATTTGTGACTATTGTAACGCATGTTGTAGCTGTTGTTCCTCCAACTGCTTTTCCACCCTCTCGCGGAAAGATGCTTGAAAACCCCATTGTTGCTGCGAATACGCCCCTTGCGCCTCTTCCCATTCGTTCCTACTAGCATGGTGTTCTCTTGCTTCACCAATACCCGCCGACACATTGTCGTAGATCGCTTGATCTCCACGGTTCCACAACCGATACGACGGTATTTGCCTTTGATTCACAAAATCTGCCACATTAGCAGAGATTTCCCTATGCTTCTTCCTGTACCTACGCCTCGGTCCCCGTGGACCGGAAGGATCAATTTCCTCCTCAACATCGGCCATCTCCTCATCGCCCTCTTCTTCATCACCTTCTTCATCACCCTCTTTGTCATTAAACCGATAACTATCCCCTTGCTCATCTTCAACCGTATGCAAATGCCCAAAAGCTTTCACAGTTATTCTCCAATGTCGCCTCATAGAGGCGAAGTTGAATTGATCAATGGGCTTAGACACCCACAGTGAGTCTTGAGGTAATGCATTCTGTTGGAGAATCATGGCGCTAATCAACCTTGCATAAGGAATCATCTTTTGTTTAAACGATTCCCGCGTATCCCATGTGTTGATCATAACAATTTGACGCCACGAGAGCTTGGGCGTCCCATATAACAATGCATGCAAAACCCGACAGTCGGGTGCCTTCACCGTTCCACGGTCTCTGAACCGTACCAAAATATTCTCTAACGAGATACCTTGAAGTATCTTTCCCATCAAAGACAAATCGACCCTTGAATCACCTGCACCCCCAGAATCTAGTAGGGTGTCCTCTAAAAGCCTCACTGGGTCAGCATTGTTTTTCTTGTTGTCCAAAAACTGATCATACCCATAATATTCATATGCGTCGACCCCAAGCAAGTCAAACCTCGCTATAGCATTCATATGTTCGAAAGACATGACCATTTGACTTCTTCCAATGTTAAAAATCAACTTCCACCTATGAGCCGGTCTATCAGAGTGTTCAAAACGAAGGGTGGATAACCACTCACAAACTGCCCCCAAGTATACCCGAGTAGTGATATCATCACACCAGTCAATCACCCGTTCCCAGCCAAGTTTCTCAAACCTTTTCACTATACCAATCTTCCTAAACTCTTAAACATCTACCGTACGTTCACAAACCGCCCTGTCGGGTACGGGCTTTGAAATACCCGTAACCATTTTCATCTTCCACATCTTGGCTTCTAACCTCTTATTGTTGTAACGAGAAAGAGCCTTTGTTTTCTCTTCCTTCCATGCCGAAGCCGATCTACTATTTTTTTCTTCTTCCCAATCCCAATCCTGTCGAATAAGTTGCCCATCGCCCTCTTGTACGTTACTTAGTTGTTCCCAACGTCTTTGATATACCCCGGTGCATGGCTACAATCACAAGACAAAGACAACAACAATTAGTACACTCCAAACCTTCAACAATCTCAAACTTTGAACATGGTATGCAATGTTGAACTTCAATTAAATTTTAGATGTAAAATCGCCTTTTTAAACTTCCAAAGTCGCTCATTTTATCATCTACATCAACTAAACATGTTTAATCCTAAGATTCTTCAAAAGAAAATCATGGTTTCCAAAATGTTCAACATCACTACTATGTTCAATCATGCAAAAATCTTAGTGTAATCATACCACTAAACTAAAGCATGTTCAAATCCCACCCAAATCAAACAAACACCCTAAAATTTATGCTAACACATCCTACATTGTGATAAACAACCTACTCTTAAACAATAAGTTTAAAATTTCGGAAGAAATCAACAATACATATGAAAATCATGCATAAATTTACTGAAAGTTCATACCTTTGATGTTAGATAACAAGAAGAACTAAGAACAAGTGCAAAACAAGAAACTTGGATGAACACTCTTCAAAACCCTAAAAACTCACGTCCAGAAATCGTGCAAACGAGCAAGATTTGATGGAAACCGTTATGGGGGTTTTGTTCCTCTCGAAAAACTACATAAGTTAGGCTTAAGAATCAACTGATTTGGTGGAGATTTGAGGAAGTTATGAGAAAGAGAAGGATTAGGGTTCTTGAGGTGAGTTGGGGAAGAAGATGGAGTTAGAAGGAAAGATGTCACGTATGGATCTGATAACTGAGGGTAGGTGAGTGTGTGATAAGATTTTCGGTGTTATGTGAGATGAAAACTGAGTTTAGTTTAAGTTTGAAGGGTCATAAATGAGATTGGGTTCGATCCCATGCTTCTACAACCGATCAGCGTCGGACAACAAACCAGGAACCGTCGGCGACGGTCAGACACCCCGTCGGCGACGGTGAGTGTAATTGCAAAGTGGGCCGACGGCTTATTTAGCTGTCTACGGTCAAAAGTGATCAACGGACAATATAGAAGGGCCGTAGGCGACGAGGAGGTTGACCGTCGGCGACGGTGCCCCCAAAATCATATTTTAAATTTTTTTTTTTTAAATAGGAGGATTTTTATGAACTTTTAATAAAGGGACTATGTACAATAAAAATTCCTAAAAATTATTAAAAATCTTTTTGCGATTTTTTTTTATAAGTTAAATTTTAAAAACGCGAAAACCGTTAACGGCCCTACCACCCCCCGAAAAGTCGTGTATTGTCCCTAATACACACAAATAAGTCTTAAAACATACCTTTTTGTCTTCAAAACCTATTCGTGATATCCGAACTTCACACAATCTAGAGGATTAGTACGAGACAAAAACGATTAGACACAAGACAACACAAACAATTAAATAGATGGTACATAAGTTTACAAAATTTGTTACCGGTCCTTTTCATTCGACCTCATAAACCGGGATGCTTACCACGAAGCTCACCGATTACTTGCTTTCCTCTACCTTCTCGTTACCATCAAGAAACGGTTTTAGCCGATGACCATTTACCGTTTGTCGTATCCCATCCTTCGGGTTCTCGATGGTGACATCACCCAATTGTCCGACCCGGGTGATCACATAGGGTCCCATCCATTTGCTCCGGAGCTTTCCGGGAAAGAACTTGAGCTTCGAATTGTAAAGCCACACCTTTTGGCCCACCTCGAACTCTTTCTTTCTCAACTTGGCATCATGCGCTTTCTTCATTCCATCCTTGTAGTTGGACGCGCATTCATATGCCGTTTCCCGTAGCTCCTCCAACTCGCATAGCTTAAGTTTCCTTTCCTTACCTGCATCGTCATATTGAACATTAACCTCTTTGATAGCCCATAACGATTTATGCACAAGTTCAACCGGTAAATGACAATTTTTACCATAAACCAACCGGTAAGGTGTAGTGCCAATAGGTGTCTTATGTGCCGTACGGTAGGCCCATAAGGCATCGTTCAATTTAATTGACCAATCCTTACGGTCCGCCCGCACGGTCTTTTGCAAAATCTCTTTGATTTGCCTATTTGACACCTCAACTTGCCCGCTTGTTTGCGGGTGATAGGGGGTAGCAATCCTATGGTCAACACCAAACCGTTTAAGAAGTTTCCCAAACCGAAAATTTTTAAAATGAGATCCTCCATCACTTATGATGACCCAAGGAATCCCAAACCTTGAGAAAATATTGGTTTGAACAAAATTACACACTACGGAATGGTCGTTCGTCTTGGTGGCTATTGCTTCGACCCACTTTGACACATAGTCAACGGCCACCTAGATATACAAATTGCCATAGGAATTGAGGAATGGGCCCATGAAATCAATTCCCCATACGTCAAAAATGTCAACTACAAGGATTGGTTGCATGGGCATCTCATCCCTTTTTGAAATACCCCCTAATTTTTGGCACTCTACACAATTTCTAGAAAATTCATTTGCGTCTTTAAAAATAGTAGGCCAATAAAGGCCACTATTCAACACTTTATGACCCGTTTTGTGACCACTAAAATGACCACCACACGCAAACGAATGTAGATGCTGTAACACGCTTGGAATGTCTTCATCATCTATGCATCTTCTTATCACTTGATCCGCACACTCCTTCCACAAATGCGGTTCTTCCAACCGATAGTACTTGATTTGGGACATAAAGTGTTGTCTCTTCCGTCTATCCCAATGTGCCGGCATATCACCTGTAACAAGATAATTGACAATGTTAGCATACCATGGCAATTTATCTAATTTCATTATGTGCTCATCTGGGAAAGACTCATTGATCTCTACAGTTGTAGGATCTTCTTCAACCATCAACCGGGACAAATGGTCCGCCACAACATTTTCGGTACCCTTTTTGTCCCATATCTCCAAATCGAACTCTTGGAGTAACAACACCCATCGGATTAACCTCGGTTTTGCATCTTTCTTCTCCATGAGGTACCTAACTGCAGTGTGATCAGAATAAATAATCACTTTACTACCCCATATATATGCCCGAAATTTATCCAAAGCATATACCACCGCGAGTAGCTCTTTTTCGGTAGTGGTGTAATTTAATTGTGCATCCGAAAGAGTCTTACTCGCGTAGTATATGGCAACGGGTTTCTTATCGACCCGTTGTCCCAACACGGCCCCCACCGCATAATCACTCGCATCGCACATAATTTCAAAAGGAAAAGACCAATTTGGCGATTGCAAGATTGGGGCCTCAACTAACTTCTCTTTTAACTTATTAAAAGCGTTTTGACAATTTTCATTAAAATCAAACGGTTGATCTTTTAACAACAAGTTACATAAAGGCTTGGTTATGTCACTAAAACCCTTAATAAACCGCCGGTAAAAACCCGCATGACCTAGAAATGACCTAACACCTTTAACGGTCGTGGGATACGGTAAAGTAGATATGACTTATACCTTTGCACGATCAACCTCTATCCCACGATTTGACACCACGTGTCCCAACACTATTTCCTCTTGAACCATAAAATGGCTCTTTTCCCAACTTAAGACCAAACTAGTTTCGACACACCTTCTTAACACTTTATCTAGTTGATCCAAACAAGCCTCAAAAGATGACCCAAAAATTGAGAAATCATCCATGAAGATTTCCAAAGACTTCCCCACCATATCTGAAAAGATACTCATCATACACCTTTGGAAGGTGGCGGGGGCATTACATAATCCAAATGGCATTCGCCTAAATGCGAAAGTGCCATAGGGACAAGTAAACGTGGTCTTTGCTTGGTCTTCCGGATGGATGGCGATTTGGTTATAACCAGAATAGCCATCTAAGAAACAATAAAATTTTTGCCCCGACAATTTCTCAACTATTTGATCAATGAACGGTAAAGGGAAATGATCTTTGGAAGTTGCGGTATTCAACTTCCTATAATCAATACAAATTCGCCACCCGGTTACCGGCCGAGTGGCTACCTCTTCACCTGCGTCATTTTTGACGACTTGTATGCCCGCTTTCTTGGGAACCGTCTGTGTTGGGCTCACCCATTGGCTATCCGAGATCGGGTAAAAAAATACCCGCATCGAGCCATTTCAGCACCTCCTTCTTCACTACCTCCCGCATATTCGGATTTAACCTCCGTTGTGCATCTCGAACGGGAGTCACATTCTCTTCCGTGATGATTTTATGCATCACCACCGAGGGACTAATACCCTTCAAATCAGCAATGGTCCATCCAATCGCCGCCCGATTAGTGACCAAAACATCCATCAATTTATCCTCTAGCTTCACGGTTAAGTTTGATGCAATGATAACCGGGAGCGTGTTGCCTTCACCAACATAAGCATACTTGAGATGCTTAGGCAACGCCTTCAATTCAACCTCCGGAGGCTCTACTAATGACGGCTTCAACTTGGTATCAATGCTCTCCAGTAAACTCTCAACTTGGTGCGTCCATGTCGGTTTTCCCTCTCTTACCGCAAGCACCTCCAAACTTCTCACTTCCTCGTCTATGCTCTTATCCATCTCCACCTGTGACCTGTCAAACATATAACAATCCTCCATTGTGTTGTCCCCATCTACGACTGTGTCGCAAAGAGGTATACACGTGTCAACGACGTCTGCCATATAGCATTCATCATCAACTGGAGGGTTCATAAGTCCGGAAAAAACATGCAACCTCAACCTTCGGTTTCCAAATGTCATGTCAACCGTTCCCGTTTTGCAATCAATTTGAGAATTTGCGGTTGCTAAGAACGGTAGACCCAAAATCACCGTAGGTTGCTTGGTTGGGTCCTTGGCCACATAATCAAGTACTAGAAAATCCACCGGATAGTAGAAATCCTCGATTTTCACTATCACATCCGAAACAATTCCACGGGGTAGTTTAGGTATCAAATCGGCTAACACCACGGTGGTGTTAGACGACTGAAGTGGACCAAACTCGTATTGGTCATACAAACTACCCGGTAGAATTCTCACGCTAGCACCAAGATCTAGAAGTGCCCGGTTGATTTTAAAATCGCCTACTTGAATTGAAATGATAGGCGCACCCGGATCTTGGAGCTTAGGTGGAAGTGCACCCGAAAGAATCGAACTCACGTTTTCGGTTAAATCTAATTTCTTTGGAAATTTGTGAGTGCGTTTTTGGGTACACAAATCTTTCAAGTACTTAGCATACGACGGTACTTGTTTAATGGCATCCAAAAGAGGTAAATTTATTTTGACTTGTTTAAAAATTTCCAACAACTCTTCTTGTTGTGGACCTCTTTTGTTTACAACTTTTTTCACGGGTCCCTTCAATGCTTCGGGATAAGGGGCGGTATTAGCCTCCACACCCTTTTCCTTAGCCTTGGGGACGGGGATGGTCACAACGGGGGTATCATTGTTCTTTTTCAAGTCATTTTTATTTTGACCCGTTTGACCATTCTCATTCTCATCTTCACTAGCATCCTCCACCACCCCTTCAACAAACTGGGGTGATGGTGTTTTGACACCATTATCAATGACTCGACCACTACGTAAAGTAATTTTATTAATTGGTACCTCACATGTGTTCCTTGAGTTTGACCCTTGATGCTTAGGGTTCACCGCGGTGTCACTTGGGAGTCTTCCCGTGCTTCCTCTCATTTGAGCCATTTCTTCCGCAAGTTGGCCCACTTGCTTTGCCAATGCCTCATGTGCTTTATCCTTAATCTCGTTTGTCTTTTGAGATTCTTTTTGCATGTTCAACAAAGCATCCATTTTGGCACTCAAATCATCGCCACCGGTTTGATTGTTCGACCCGCTTCCATTACCGCCTTGATTATTGTAATTCCTTTGGTACCCACTTTGGTAATTATTGTCTCTACCTTGGTACCCTTGATTGAAATTACGTTGATAACCCCCTTGGTTACCACTTTGACGGTTGTTGTACGATGATCCACCTTGATTACCCGATTGAAAGTTCGGGTTCATTTGATTCGAAGCGTTACCGTACCGGAAATTAGGGTGATTTCTCAACCCCGGATGGTAAGTGTTGGAGTTCATGTCATATTGCTTCCTATCTCCATACACTTGGTTGACTTCTTCAGGGTAGCCACTCGACCCCGTTGGACATTGTTCCGCTCTATGTCCAATATCACCACAATCTTCACATACCTCGAATTGAACCGCATTTACTTCTTTTTTCTTCATTCGAGCCATTTCCCGCTCTAAGGTGGAAATCCGATCTTTAGAGTCAAGATCGGGAAGTGAACGGGAAATAGGATGTTTCTTGGCTCGATCGGCCGATTCTTTCTCTTTCGAACGCTTGCTCATTCGTTCTAAAAACTCCCAATCATCGTCTTCATGGTTGCTTAGAAGGGTCCCATTGCTCGTTGATTCAAGTCGGTTCCATGTATTGTCATCTAAACCTCTTACAAAGCACTTGACCAACTCCCACTTCTCTATTTGATGATGTGGGCATCTTCGCATCATTTCTTTAAACCTTGTAAAAGCTTCATGCAACGGCCGCCCGATAATTGGCGAAAAGACCTAATTTCATCACGAGCATCATCGGTCTTTGCCATAGAATAATATTCATCTAGAAAAGCTTGTTGCATTTCTCCCCATGTGCGAATGCTATTGGCCGGGAGTGTAAGGAACCATTGCTTCGCTTTGTCTTTCAATGAGAATTGGAACAAACGAAGTTTAACCTCATCTAGTGCAAAGTTGTGCCCCCCGATAGTGCCGCAAATGGAAGAAAACTCTGTCAAATGTGTGTACGGTTCGTTATTGGATCTTCCATTAAAATGAGGAAGTATGTTGATGTAATGTGGTTTACAATCAAACATCCTCCTCTCACAAACGATTGGTGAGTCATTCTCGGTGACAACCGGCCTGAAACGATCATTCACTCCCCGTGGAGGTCTTTGATGACGATGTGGACCATTAACTTCTTGATCAACCGGTCTTCTATTATCCCTTCTTTCACCTCTTCGATCATCTCTTCGATTATCCCTTGGGTTACCACCTCCCACAAAACGAGGAATCCGGTTAGGGTTTGCATTGTTGTTGTTATTATAAAACCCATCATTCCGGTTCCGTTGGTCATTGTTTCGTGGTTGACGATTGTTCCCATAACCATCATTTCTTCCACCTCCGTAACCGTATTCGTCGTCCCCAACGTAATTGGCATATTGGTAGCCAAATTCCTCATCATCATACCTTCTAGCATTGTAGACGTTTCCCCTATTCACGTAGCCCCAATCTTCATCTTCGTTAGCTCTATCATCATAGTATCCCCCATAGTCCGAATTTTCCGTGTGAACACTCACATGTTCCGGCGATTGATAACCGGGAACACTATACGGTTCATCATCGGGGATTGCATTCCTCAAGTCATCGATGTTGAAGAATGGGTCTTCATTTGCGGGATTGCCGCGATCACGATTTCCCCGACGGTCGGAATTGACATTCCGATCATCTAGGTTAATGGGTAGGGAATTGTGTCTATGAGGGTTTTGTTGTTGAGGTGTTCTTTGATTGTTGTTGGGATTTTGGTTTTGGAAAGGTGGTGTAGGTGGTCCGGTATTGTTGTTATTACCACCCGGTCGCTCGGGAGGTATAGGTTGCATATTTGGAGCGGGATTGAAGTTGCTTCGGTATTGGAATTGGTTCGAGTTAAGGTTTTGGTTTGAGTTTTGGTTCGCCATTGAATCGGTTTCAATGGATGGTGTATGTTGTGGTGTTTGGTTGGTTTGATTAGAAGCAAGTGTTGCTTCTAACCGGCTTGCTAGGTTTCTTCTTGCTACTCGTTCGATTTCCGGTTCGTAGACTAAATGTGAAGTCCTACCGGAGTTCCGCGTATGCATGCACTACCTGTAACCTGCACAAGTAACACACCCCACGTAACAAGGAAAAAGACAAGTACAAAAAGAAAGCTAAACAAATTAAACAGATAATCACACAAATTCAAACAATATCCAAACACAAAGCGCACGCACTCCCCGGCAACGGCGCCAAAATTTGATCGGAGTGTCGCGCTCCGGTCAAAGATAATATTTATAAGCCCAAATTACCCTTAACAATGTGTTAGTGGTAGTAAGGGGTCGAACCACGAAGAGTATGTGGTTTGTGTATGGATTCGAATGAATTAAACAATTGTGTCACGATTATGAAGCTTACTAGAATAATTTTGTGTTTTTGTTTATTTGGAAGATATGATTTTAAACTAGATGATGTGATGAAAATCTGTAACAACTACTAATTAACGATTGCAAGAATTTTGGATACTAGAACAATTATAATAAAAAGGAATCACACCCGGTTTCGGTAATTGTTAACCTAGGATTTCTACAAGTTTTAGTTTCAACTCAAATGCATTCGATTAACGGATTTAGTGTACCGTGACTTAGGTGCTACTAGCTATCAACGCCCCGAAAAACGGACAAAAAGACACTTTTTAATCAACACAAGTAAATCCTAACAACGACAACGTACAATTACATATCACCGTTTCGCAAAGTCATAACTTTTAACATCGTTCGACAATTCACGAATTCGTAACAAATGTAATACTATTGTCAAAAGTTTCAAAAACCAAATACAAATTGTCACTAAGATGAAACAAGAACAAATTGAAACCCTAAAATTAACAACTACCTACACCGGGGTGAAACCGAGATGATTAGCCGCTCATGGTTGATGCAACTTGATCACCGGATGCTTGGAATGCGGATGGAGTCATCTTGAAGCTTGTAGGATGAAGGAGTGATGGAGAATTAGGGTTTTGATGGTGAATTAGGGATGAATGATTGTGATTCGGTTGTGTAGATGATAGATGATGGAATGGTTGGTGAATGGTGGGTCAATTGTGGCTCCAAGAACAAGTTTCAAACTCAAAACAAGTGTAACTCCCGAAATTGAATGAACAACAACCAATCAAAATCGTTTCTAACACCCCAAATCAAGAAGTTCGCGTATGCAACATAGGAGGACCGTCACCGACGGTGGATGTGTCCGTCGGCAACGGCGTGTGGATTTCCAAATGAAGCCGACGCGTTATCTCGCTGTCTACGGACAATTCAGGCGACGGAAAGTTGTGTCAACCGTCGGAGACGGCCCATAAGGGCGTCGGCGACGGTGCCCAGATGTCTGATTTTCTGTTTCGTCCATTTCTTGAGTCCGGTTGACCCGTTTCGCATCCCGGTGGTTCCGTTTTTGCTCCGGTGACCCGTAAAGCTTCCGAAAAGCTCCTTAAACTCTGCTAGATCTGCAAAATACATATCTAATCAAAAGTAGGCTATTCGAAACTAAAACTTATGCAATAACATCAAATTAAGCAATTACAAGCACCGGTTTTCGACCACGTATCAGCGATAAACGTACACGTACACGTACGATCAGCATATAATCAAATGTTTTTATTTTTAGTTGGGAAAATTACATTTTGAGTCACTGTGTTTTATGGTTTTAACCACTTGAGTTCAAAATTAAAATCTTTAACGCGCTTAGTCCCTACAGCCACTTTTTATTACCCTTTGACTCCAAATTTTTAACTCTATCCACCAAGTCTGTTAACTACGAGGGCAATTTAGTCTTTTAGACACAAAGTACAACTCTTATATGCATAGGAGTATAATGGACAAGTCTTTGATGCATAATAATTTTAATATTATATATAAAATCAATTTTACACACTGCACACTCCCTCTTTCTCTAGACATCCTACCACCACCCTCCACCAACGCACCACCATCACCACCACCATCATCCCCACCGCATCATCCCCACCATCCCACTACCACTAACACCACCACCACTAAAACCCCAACATCACCATCCCACTGAAACCCCAACACCACCATCCAACTGTCACCACCTCTGAAAAACCACCAACATCACCATCTTTTTGAAACCCCAACAACCACCATCCCCGACGGCTTCACCACCACCCCCACACCACCACCATCCCCACCACTACATCGCCATCATTCCCACCTCTGTACCGGTGGCAAGAGATAGAGTCATGAGAGGGAGAGAGGGTTGTGGGTTAGGGCAGAAGTGGTAGCGGTGGGTGTTCAAACCAAGCAATCCAGTAGATAAAACCAAAATTACCAAAATTCTAACTACAAAAACAAACAAAACATGCAGTTTGAACTCACCTACTACACAATAGCATAAATGTTATAACAAAAAAACATGTGGGTAAGCAATTGAAGATGACTTACACACACAGTGAACCGATTCACATCAATTTCTTGATCCTGAATCAATATTAATCAAAATATATTCAAGTACAATGGAATCCGTACATAATTGAAACCCTAATTCTGTTGGAATTTAATGAAATTGAGTGATCTGTGGTAATGGTGCAGCGGTTGTGCGTGGAGGTGTAGTGGTGGTGACGATGGAGGTGGTGCGGTGGTGCAGCGGTTGTAGGTGGTGTGGTGGTTGTAGGATCGGTTTCGGATCCGAACGAGTCGGTTAGAAGATTTTTTCACCAAAACAAGAGGCGGAAACAAGTGTTTCGGTGTAATTCAGCACATATTCAATTTAATCTGTTGTTTGTATTGATAACGAATACGATTACAGACCTAACAACACTTCGGCAGCACTTCGTGGCTCACCGGAAGACAATCACCTACCACTCTATTCTAATTTCGCTCAAACAACCTCCTATATATATACATGTCTGATTTCTCTTTTAGTGACTGACATAAAAGCGATACCTATCATTATCCAAATAAGCGAAATCATGCTGACCACATGAGCGAAATCTAACATTTACATGCAATCCATTTTTGTCTTGTTGTGTAATGATGTCATGGTGATGTCATCTTGATGATGTCATCACGACATCATGCTTTAACATCTCCTCAACGAACCCGATCTTCGCAACGAACCCGAGACTCGACATAAGACGTAGTTGACAGACGTAGTGCACCAACAAACTCCCCCTCGGATGTTGACGGAGTCTTCAGTGTCGAGTCTTTAATTGTCAATCTACAATCTTTATTAGTCTTCAATCTTCCTCTGAAGTATTTGTCATTGCAAGAATCCTTATTCTCTATCTTCATCATCAACAAACTCCTCTCTCTCAAATGTTGAATATCATGATGTCTTCAGACTCCCCCTCTCAATCTGCTGGGATTGTAGTCTGGAATTCACTTTCCACAGGTTCTTAGATCGTAACCTGGCACTCATCTAACTCAGGTTTCGGAACCTGGTTAACCTGCAAAACTCTACCCAAAAATAAGTTTTCTGATAACAATTCGTGGATAAAATTTTCAAATCTAATCAATCACTTGCAGGAATAACTTTTTATAGCAAAACTTTTCTCATTTCATTTCAAAAATCTTCAAACACTTTCACCCAAACCATTTGTTCATCATGTTTAGCACTCGGAATTTTGAAAATCAGCTTTCCAAAATCAGTTGTCGAAAATCTTTTTGAATTATTCAAAATTTATGCTAAAACACACTAAAATCTTTTTGGATTTTTGAAAGTACTGAAAAGCAGTAAATGAAATATTTACAAACAATATTTTTGTGAGTTCGTGCAAGAGGATCATATCAATTTTTGAGACCAATCACCAACACCGTTAAGCTTCATTTCATTTTAAGCTCTAAACGATTCACTTAGATTGTCAATATACTTGCCCACTTAAATTTTCACACAAAGTTCAACTGCTTCGAGATATGCAATTAGTGTCTTAAGTACTTAAACTCAATCGCGTGTCCCACCTCAGAATATACTCCCGTATCCAGATCCCAATATTCAGTCTTACAGGTAATTATGACACAAATGATATCTGTAGGGGTTAATAAATTATGAAGAATCATGAGAGCTCAGGTCAGAACTACCATTCAGCAGAGAGATCATGACTCAACTTGCGGGTATGTCCCCTTTAGAGGATCTTTTTTACAACAGCATTGCTAAGCAATTTTATTGTCTTATCATATATGCTGAGGGTGATGCTATGTTTCAAGCATTTGCAGAAAGTATTATTCGAGGACTAGGTCAGAACCATCGTTCAGCAGAAGTCCCGGAATAATACCCCAGACATCATTGAGTATAAAGACCTAGTATATCAGAATACGAGACCTTTCAAACGAGATTTCGGGGGTTACCCATATATCCGAGAGATGTATCCCCACGATATAAGCAAGTTTGAAATTTATGTTTATATCTCGTCACAATCTACTAAATGTGCAAAAACCTACTGGCACATCATCAGTGAGACCGTTTATTACTTTTAACTTTCCAAATCTTTAGCGTGTTGTGATAGTCAACTGATGTACTATCATTTCCTCTTTTATGCAACAAAAACTCATTTTTCATTTTATCATGTTTTTGACTTTTTCAAATTTTCTAATGTTTTTGTATTTTTCAGAAATTATACTCCCCCTAAAATACAAATACATCTAAAGGAAATTGAAAACAAACTGTACAAGAACATGACAACTGATATCGAATTGCCTCAATTCTCCATCCACTTGGCATAAACAATCAGAACTCCCCCTCACAACAAACTATTTTCCCATCGATTTCAAAACACTTAAGTTTGTTTTAATCAAATGGTTTTTCCGGAAAATAAGTTTTGTTGATTTTACCACTTGTAAAATTGGGAATTAAATCATCACATTGTTTTTCAACCACTTGTAGAAAATCAGATACAACTTAATGTCCCTGATTTACCACTTTTAAGATCAATCCAATCAAACATTTTCAACCAAACATCATCTGTTGGTTGAATTCTCAAGGTGCCGATTCCTACTCCTCGCTTACCAACCTGGGAGTTCCGGCAATTCCTGCAATATAAATTTCCAAAAATTTTCAATTTTCAAACAAACAACATAAGAATGATGCCGATTCATGCTCCACGATTACCAACTTGGGAGCTCCGGCAAGTCAGGTTTTTACTCTTTGAAGAATATGTCCACCCAAGCCTGACCTTCCTTGGGTGTTACCGAGTCATCATCACTCGGTTTCTTACCTCCCCTCTTCTTCTCGTAGAACTCTTTAACCCCTTTGACTTTTCGATTAATCATTTTTCCAAAAATATGTTTTACAGTAGGGTTAAAGGCCTTGTCAACATCAAAAACCTTTTTGTCATTATAAAATTGATTTGATATCTCAACTTTACCAACTTTCCTTTTGAAATTTTCAGCATGCAAAGGTGGAAAATTTTCATCGTTCATAGTTGGAACTGATTTTTCAACCTTTTCTATAACAACCTTTGGCTCCTCTGATTTTGTGGAATCAGATTCATCACCAGAATTGTTACCTGAACCTTTCACAACCCATTTTTGATTTATTACATTTTCTTTTCCTTTCAAAACACTCTTTGAACATTCTCCCTTCTCAAAGATTGAATTTTCAAAGCCTGTAAATGTTTTGGTTATAAGTTCAGTTTTCTCCACAACTTTCTCTTTCAATTTACCAGAGACTTCCTGTTTTGGTTTGAATATCTTCGGACAGTCCCTAGCAACATGACCAACAGTTTTACACTGAAAACATGTTCTCTTTTCAATCTTCTTTGGAACAACATTCTTCTTCATTTCTTCTTGCTTCTTGGCAAGGAATTCTTGATTTGTCTGTTTTCTGAATACTTGTTCTTTCTCAGCCTCTATCGTTTTCCCTGAAACAAACACAGTTTTTGGTTTATACATTTTTTTCATTTTTATAGTTTTTCGGTTGATTAAATCCAAGACCTTTCTTTTTGAAATTACAATTATGGTTTGGTTTCTTTTGGAAACTGTAACCACAATTGTAACCCATTTTCTTGTTAATTCTTTGTTGATCTCTTGAAGTGTATTGTTTAGGTTTTCCAATAAGATTTAAATCTTTTATTTCAGAAATATTAATTTCTGTAATTTTGAAAACCTTTTGAATCATTTCAAATCTGACACTTCTTATTGGAAAAGTCTCATCAGAATATAATTTGTCAGAATCTTTCAAAGTATATGCCACTTTGAATGATTCATCATTCAAATTAGATTTTGATATCAAAAACTCTTTATCATAAACTCGTTTGTCCTTTTTGACTGTTGACTTTGACGCATCTGACTCAGACTTTGACTTGAATTTGGACTCCGGTTTTGACTCCTCTATGTCATCTTTATCTAACACCTGATCGACCACACTTTTTATCAACTTTGATTCATGATCAGTGTCGGATGACGTGTATGTGACATCAATATTTTCTGGCAAGTTATCCGACGGCACAGACTCCCATTGTAAGTATATTGCCTTTTCGACTCTTTCGGAATTTGGATTTCGAGGTAAAAATCCATTTTCGACCGGGGGCGGACATCTAGTGTAGACCACACTTGGTTTCTTACCAGAAGTCTTCACTTCATCTTTTGTCACAGATTTCTTTTCTTCAGACATTTTCATTTCTTCAAATGTCTTCAAATTCTCCACTACTGGATAAATCCTATCAACAACAAAAGAAGAACATGAGTAACTGTTTAATAACTTTTTAACTTTCTCAGTCTCTATCTTCTGTGTTGCCAGCTCCAACTCTAAATCAGCACATTTCTTGATATAAAAGTTAGCATCATCCAGCTGTCTAAGATATGCTACTTTCAAAGTATTCATCGCCATTGCTTGTTCACCACTCGAATCAGTATATTTGTTAATTTCTCTGTTCATTGTGTCATACGATTCTTTCAACTTGTGAATATTGTGCAATAACTCATTGTTTTGTTTGATTAACGAATCACAGTTCATGCACTTTTCAGAAATTTCAACTCGTTCTTCATCAATCTTCACTTCATATTCTGGAACTTCTTTGACACTTCTGCTTGATTGTAAAAACTCAGCTCTTCTTCTTTTCTCAGCTTTTGCTTCGTTATTCAATCTTTCTTCTTCTTCTTCTTCTTCTTCCTCTTCTTTGTTCTTCCTTCGTCTTTCTTCAGCTGCTTCCATGACTTTTCTGCACCTTTCTGCACATTTCAAATCATAAGCATTAGCAAAAAAAACATTAACATTTGAAGTGTCTTTAGACATCTCTTTGGCCATAAATTCTTGATCTGGACAAAAATTGTCCCAATTGAAACCTTCAGCCAATTTTTCATCATCTTGTTCTGCCAAACACACTTTGCTGTTTATTGGAACATATTTATCCCAACTGAATCCGCCATCCTTTCCCAGACAAGCTTTCTTTGAATCTTTAATCTGCATCATTCCATGTGCAGTTTGTGCCTGATGCAATGCTGGTGTTATTTGATGATAAATCGCCTTTTTGTGATAATCGTTGTTTCCAAAAGGATTCTGAGCTCCAGTAGCTTCACGATTTTTGCACTCTCTCTTGAAATGCCCCTTTCCCCTGCAACGAAAACATGTAACTTTTGACTTATCAAAGCCTAAATTTGAAACACTTGCATCAAGAAAATCATTTCTTCCCGTGATTTGTTTAAACTTCTCAGTTCTTCTCATTACACTGGCCATGCACCATTTAATATCCATCAATTCCATTTCCTCAGCATCGATTTGATCGTAATCCTCTTTCGTGAGCATTGGATTACCGATCTTTCCGGCCACAAAACTACTATATGACTCTAACACCATTCCCAACAAAGACATTTGATTTTTGGCAACTTCTTCAGAATAATCTTGATCACTTTCAAGATTTAATACAATATTGCATTGAAGTTTTCTTCCATTCTTTGTTGCAGAAATGTTTGGATCGAATGATGAAAATCTAGTGTTGCTTGATCCCTGGGATGATTTCTTTTCAGAAGAATCTTTCACACTGTAAGCAGTTTCTATTTTCGGAGAAAAATTTGACTTTTCGTTGACACCACCTTTGTAATACAAGCTGATATCTTGTTCTCCATCGTAATTCTTCATCCTAGCAATCTTCCTCTGCTCCATCTCCTGAGCTTCCAAATGCTTGATAAAATCTCCCAGTGTCATTTTCTTATAATCTGTTTTGTTTGACCGCAGCATCATCAGAAATGTTCCCCATGTTTCATATGGTAGCGCATCTGCAAGTTTTTCAACCAATTCATCAGTATCTTTTTTAACACCAAGTTTCGTCATATTTCTCACCAAGTTACAATATCTATCAATTAATTGCTTGAAACTCTCATTTTTCAATCCCCGAAATAAGTCAAATTCCTTTTTCATGAGAGACATCTTATTCCTGAGCATATCGTCACTTCCAGTAAACTTTGCTTCCAACTCTGTCCATATCGAATATGCAGTTCCATCATGTTGAAGCAGTATCAAAATATCTTCTTTTATCGCTTGCTGAAGCAGACTCACCATCAATTTCTCATCTCGATATTTCTTTTTATCTGCAGTACTCGTTTCTCTAAGTGTCAACGGAGTACCATTCACAACATCGTTCTTTGTGGGCTTAACATACGGCTCTTCAGTGTGTTCCCACGCATCCAAGTGATACGCCTCAACCCAATTTCCAAACCTTTTGGACCATCCATTGTAATCATCAATATCCATGAGTTTGGGTGGTTTCTGAGACGTCCCGGTTTCATTTTCATGCAAAGCATTCTGAGTGATTGTAACTGGACTAGCAAAAGCATTGTAGAACTCGTTCTCCATGTTTCGAATTTTCAAAATGAGCTGTATCACCTTGTAAAATACCTAACAATTACCTGTCGAAAACAAACAAACACACAATCAGTTTTAAACGTTTATCTATTATCTGAAAGAAACTGTTACTCGAACTGGTGACAATTTTGAGCGGATTGAAGGTTGACACACTGTGCGGACTGAACTTTGACCAATTGTGTGAACTGAATGACTCGAATGACTTTTTGACACCTTTGAACTCCGAACCGTGCGAACTGAACAATTATCACACAACTTGATCACACGAAACAACCTGACTGACCAATGTACTGATCACACCGTGCAAACTGACAAAAAATTCAAACCTTGTGACCAACAAGCGAACTGATGAATAATCTTTTGATTTAACTCACAATGGGTCAACAAACACTTAACAAGTAAACTTGGGCCTTAACAATATAATGGATCGGTGATAATCAAATGTAACAACATTATTTGGACCATCAATATGTAAAATGAATCACAATTAGTGGTCTGACAATACTCACATGGATCAATGATCAACAAAATTTTCTTATCATTTTTTTAAAAAAAACTTGATATAGTGGGCCGGTGCACTAAAAACAAATATGTGGGCTGACACCTTTAAATTCTATGCAATTTCACATGATATTGTTTAATGATTTTCACACTTTGATAATATCACATTCACAAGATCAAGGCTAAAACACATGCACACTGACAAACTTTGACTTTCAATTTAATTTTGATAGGACCACAACAATTACATGCAAAACTTGAGTCACATGCATCCGACAAATGTTATGAATTGTCAATTTCTATTACTCAATTAAATTGATTAGTCCAACACTATTAATGATTATTTCGATCACCTAAAATCTTATGCAGATTCAGCAAACAACACATGCAATTCTTGAACTTCACACCCACATGTGACTGACACAATTCAGACCCATAAAACTCACATAATTCGATGAACTATCACATGCAAACTGATTAACATACATGCAAAACGACAATTTTTAAATTGCTGACAAAATAGTATCACAAGAGCAATGAACAATCACGTGAATCAACAGTGTCACAAAAGCGATACCACTGAAATGTCACAAGAGCGGAATCATCATGTACACATAAGCGGAATCAAATTGTTCAAAAGAGCGGAATCAGCTGAAAGATGACCGTAAGAGCGAAATCACAAGTAAACCTGCTGATGTCACTTTTTGTACGAAACCGTAAAAGCGAACCCTCAAAAATTCGATGTTTTAGATCGATTCAAGCTTTGAAACTTTCAAGGATTTATTTATACATGATTACGAACACACTGTGTGAATTTAAAGCGATTCCGACCGTAAAAATTTTTGTTTTTCGAAAAAGAAAGGTGTAGAAACAGATTTTTCGGCTGAATTGTAGAAAACTCTTCTTCACTGGCTCTGATACCACTTGTAGGATCGGTTTCGGATCCGAACGAGTCGGTTAGAAGAGTTTTTCACCAAAACAAGAGGCGGAAACAAGTGTTTCGGTGTAATTCAGCACATATTCAATTTAATCTGTTGTTTGTATTGATAACGAATACGATTACAGACCTAACAACACTTCGGCAGCACTTCGTGGCTCACCGGAAGACAATCACCTACCACTCTATTCTAATTTCGCTCAAACAACCTCCTATATATATACATGTCTGATTTCGCTTTTAGTGACTGACATAAAAGCGATACCTATCATTATCCAAATAAGCGAAATCATGCTGACCACATGAGCGAAATCTAACATTTACATGCAATCCATTTTTGTCTTGTTGTGTAATGATGTCATGGTGATGTCATCTTGATGATGTCATCATGACATCATGCTTTAACATCTCCTCAACGAACCCGATCTTCGCAACGAACCCGAGACTCGACATAAGACGTAGTTGACAGACGTAGTGCACCAACAGTGGTGATGATGTAGGTGCAACGATGGTGGGTGGTGTGGTGATGACGGTGGAGGTGGAGGTGTAATGGTGGTGTGGTGTTGATGATGAAGGTGTGGTGGTGGGAGGATGATGGTGGTTTTGAGAGAAAAAGAAGGAGATGAGAAAGTTGCAGGTTCTTTTAGAGAGAGAGAGATAAGGGAGAAAAAGATATATAAGAGAGAGAAATGTAATTAATATATTAGTTATTATAACTAGGGGTAATTTAGTCATTTAACAACAGTTAATAAAAAAATTCAAACGATGTTAAAAACTTGGACTCAAAGAGTTATAAAAACTGGCTATAGAGACTCAGGGCATTAAACATTTTGATTTTGGACTCAAGTGGTTAAAACCCTTAAAACACAGGGACTCAAAAAGTAATTTTCCCTTTTTAGTTTTATAAAACCGAAAGGACGTATAATAAGTTTTTTTATATACGACTATATTAACAATAAATGTACACGTAATAGTCTAGTACTCTCCCTATCATTACCACCACCTTGGATTTAAAACTCGTGAACTTATGAAGTAGAAACTTGTCGACGAGCTTCTGAATCAAGAGCTACTAGATGAACTTCTGAATGAGTTCATGAATGAGCTTCTAACTTAATGGTTGCTTTGGTTGAACTAAACAAAATGAATGTTATTACGGTTGTAAATGGGTATAACTGAAGCTTGTCTAATTCAATTTCTTAAACTTCGCCTCAGATTAACATACACGTCCTTTAAACAAAATTCAGTGAACAAACATCCACTAAAGAGTTAAGCAACTATAAGATACGATTACAAGTTTTTTTTCATTGAATAAAAACAATTACATTTCACTTAAACATCCTAAACGGAAATTACATCGAAATAGAAGGCAAACAGGAAACAAGTTGCACCAGTAATGTAACGCCTCGCTTTTCGCAGCTTTCCATTTTTAGAAAGATTGTATCGTAACTCTATTTTCAAAAACTCGTTTCCTTTGTAATCGTATTTCCTTTCAAACCATTGTAAACCCGAGACTCCAATCGTAATGAAATAGATCTTTTATGTGAAAAATACATTGTTGTTACGTGTTTATACATTGATACATACGTTTGATTGATATATGACTCATGATTCTTGTAAACGTAGTTTTGACTCGCAAACAACGATCGTGTATTCGTAACCTTAAACTTTCCGGACATGCAAAACACTTGGTTATTTGATTACAAGACTTAACTCTATCTTTTATACTTATTTGATACTTAATTATATGTTTTACAATACATCATTGATGTTTTACATGTTTACATACTTATGAACACTTAATTTCATGATCCAAATGCATATTAGGCCTTGAGTTATGTTAGAAAAACATTAATATATCATTAATATGTAACAAACATCACAAATATATAACATATATTGCCAAAAAAAATTAAAGGCTATTAACAGCCTTGCGATCGGACCAGCAAGCAGCCATAAGTTCTTTGTTTTAATTGTTTAACCCCCAAGTAACCATCTTTAATGCACAACCAACTAACCCTAATTGCCTCAACTATAAATACAACACATCCCCATCCTTTCTTTCACCTTACAAGCTCCAAAACACTCTTAAAATCCCTGCTAAACTCAACTCATTTCAGCAGAATTGCAACAGAAAGTTCTGAGTTTCTAAGTGAGTTCTAACTCACCTCTTCTATTATTTTCTTCTCATTTCTTCTTCTAAAACACTTGGATAACCTATAGGAATGTTTTCACAAGTTTTCTTGGGCAAACTAAAGTGAAACCTCACCATTTTTGAGGTCCAAAGTGCACTATAAATTCTTATTGTTTTTATCTTTTTATATGTTCATATTTTTTATAGAAATTTGGTGGAATCTTGTTCCCACCAAGCTCACAACTTAGTCTATGGTTGTGGATTTATGTTAGGGTGATTTCCATCAAAGTTTTGGGTTCAAACACCCATTTTATTTCTGTTCATATATGATAATCGAATGATGAAAACAAGCACAAGTCATCATCTTCCATATGATGAACTTGTGACTTGTGAAGTGTGAACAAATGGAGGCCTTGGCTTTTCAAACTAAGTTTCACTCCTTCATTTGAACTTTGTATATGAACACTATTGTGACTTACTAGAAACCAAGTACCTTAGCCTTGTCTAGCCCTCCTCACTTAGTTCATTCTTTCCATGATGTGTGGGCACACCCGGGTTGTAGTGTACTTGGTCACTTGAGCTTTGTAGAATAGATTTATTTCTTGTTATTCAAGACCCTCCGAACCATCTTCAAGATGGTTTGTGTAGTGGTGAATCATATAATGAGGTTTTAACCTCCATGCTTGACATACATGATACTACATGATAATCTTGATTGGACTTAGTTTAGGCTATTATTATTATGACCATATAAGTATATAAAATATATAAAACATGGCTGAATTTGTGATGATAATCAAGTTATGATTATTCGTCATAAACCTAGGCTAACATATCTACAATTTTAAGATACTTGTTATGATTCCAATGGGCAATTTGGGACCCATGAAACCACTTAAGATGGTTTCAAAAACGAGCTATTAGAACTAGATATTATTATCATATACATACTTTTGATACTTTAAATACCAAGTCCGAATCTTCTATTCCAATTCCATAAACTTACACACCTTGTTTCCCCATGTAGGGTGAGTTGGTGATTTCAACCTCAGCAAACAACTCTTCACGGGATTATCAAGTTTGAAGCTTGCAAAACCGTGAGTACACTTGACCCATTTTCGTTTTACACATTTTTGGGTGCAACAAGTTAGCTTATTAAAATCACAACACCTAAACTTTATCTTTATGCACAAACAATCTGATACATGCATGCATACGTTATACTTGATACGTCTATCTAGGTTAGTTCGTTTTGTGATTGAACTTGTCATTAACTTCGATCAAGGCTACCTTAACATGTATAGCGCTATAGGAGTAACACACCGCCTGTGAACGTTGGGTTATGTTAAGGCTCTTTTACTTGCGTGAACTTTGGTTTGACTTGTTTAACAAATGCTAGATTTACGCTAATCTTGAATAACTTAGTTTGCCATGTGGATTCGTTTAAACATCTTTTTGTACTTATGCTATGTACTTAAAACTTGTGTACTCGCCAATGTTTTTTGTGTTGAACTATACTTTTAACATGTTGCAGGTTGATGATGTTGATTATGACGAAATCTAGTAGGGATGACACTAGAAACTCATATCAAATTACTAGAATTTTGTTATCTTATGATTATTAAACTTTGTCGTATTTGTCTTTTCGATGTTGTAATTTAAATTTCTTGTGATGTACTTGACAATTAATGTTATGCAATGAAATCGGTTTTGAATTAATTATTGTCGCAAATAACGTTATGTGTGATGAGCAATCTATTTCGTCTCACACCGATGTTTCCGCCATTGACAAGTAACCTTTTTTCAACAGAAAAACAACATTCATAGTCCTTGGAGTCATAACATTACTACGCATGACCCGTTGGACTCGACTAAGAAGCTCCACAAACTTTGGTGCAAGGAAACCAAAAGTATCAAAAGCAAATGGTATAAATATGTGTTGATTGTCAAGACACACTTTCTCATGTTTGGTTACTTTGCCTGAAGCAGCTTAACCCATCGTGAAAGCACCACCCCTCAAGCCCACTAGAGGGGAAACCCCTGTTAGATCCACATACGCGTGTTTTTCTCATATCCATTCAAAGACCAAAATGTTAGTTGGTCTGAGTGTTAATCTTCCTTCCAATGAGTTAGTTAAGAAACTCACTGGGGCCTCTTTCTTGGCAGAAAACTCGGCACGCCTGAATATGTCAAAAAGAACGTCCCTAACAAAAGTGTGTCGATATTTGAACCCCGGGAGCTATCTACAATGTATTGCATGATCCCTAAAGGAGTCCAAACACTCATTACGACAATCAAGGCATATCTCGTCAACCGAAAATACAGGAATCATGAAGCGATATTTAAGGATAGCATGGTACTCTACTGACGACATATGTTGACCTAGCTATCACGACCCCCGAACACACCCTGGACGGGAGCCGCGACCAGCCAAGTGGTACCGGTGGTTATTTTAAAATTATTACAGCGGATAATTTCATCAGGACCGTGAGTCAGGAAAATACCAGAGTTTAGAAACACCGGATTTTTATTTATTAAACAGATGGGAATAAACCCATGTTTTACAAAAATAGCTTTAATATGGGATAAACCCGAATATATGATACAATGTTTTCTTAATTTAATTTAATTGATAAAATAAGCCACTTCTTTAAGCCTTTCGGTGCCGTATCATCACTCTTATTCCAATCTACTGTAATAACCTGAAACTTGTTTTAAAAACATTTGGCCAGCAGGAAATACTGGGGAGTTCATTCATTTTTGTACAAAAACATATTTGTTATAAGGGTAAATTACGTTTTTCGTCCTTTATGTTTGTATCGGATTGCAATGGATGCCCTTTACGTCCTTTAGCACTAACCAGGTTAAGATTTTCAGTTAAGTATAACATTTGCCTTGCACATGAGGGTAGGTTAGTAATTTTACCTATTATATTTAAAATATCTTATTTATCCTTTCATTTTCACATCCACAAACCTTATCCCTTTTATCCCTCTTCTCTCTCATGTTTCTCTCTATAAAACGACCAGCTACCACCCTTGGTGGCGGAGCCACGGCGGCAGCGCCAACTACCACCACCATCCCCACCTCCGGTACCCACCCAAGACCAATAAACAACAACGGTTTCCTCCATGAATCGGCGGTGCTCGATTGACGACCTTTGAAGATTCCGAGAAGGAAAGTGATTGCAGATACGTTTGCAAGGTCTGGTTCTCCGATCTACTTCTCGGATTTATAGATCTATGATTCGTTAGCATTTCGTTCTATCGGATTGTTGTTTTTCAGTGAGTATGTAATCTAATTTGGCTGAAATGTTGAATCAAATTTTGGTAATTTACGATGAGTTTTATGAAATGTTGAATCAATTTTTGATAATTTATAGAACAAAAGTCAATGTCGATCAGATTTATAGATCTAGGGCTCGTTGTTTTTTAATTGGATGTTGTTATGAAATCGTAATTAAATGCAATCTACATTTTGATTGTGGGGAGTTTGATGTGATTTCATGATCTAGTTCTCTTCTTATAACAGTTATTTATACTTATAGGGTGGTTGTGTTATTTGCCAACCAGAGTGAAATTGGTTTAATGATTTGTAATTAGAGTGGTGGTGGTGATGAAACGTCACTGATTTGCAGGTGGTCGGTAGTGAATCTATGGTGGTTATTCAACTGATTTGCAGGCATAGGGTTTCAATTTTAAAGATTGAAGATGCTAACAAATAAATGGGGGTTAAATAATTAAAGGGCAGGAGATATATATTAATGTTTTTATTTTTTAAAAATTTAAATAGATTGGAGTAAAAAGACATAACTGCCCTCATGTGCAAGGCACATGTCATACTTAACTGAAAATTTTAATCTGGTTAGTGCTAAAGGACGTAGAGTGTAACAAGTTTTACAAATAAAGGACTGTGATTGTAATTATTGAAGTTAAAGGACATCCATTGCAATCTGATACAAACATAAAGGACGAAAAGCGTAATTTACCCTTGTTATAATTTATAGTATTAAGGGTTTTTACATTTGCTCCTTCAAGATTGGCAAAGACTTAATCACTGCAATTACAACTTTGTTATAATTCACAGCATTAAGAGTTTTTACATTTTCCCCTATCTTATAATTAGCTGGTTCAGATGTCACTCGACCGGATCTATGACTGTGGTCATATCACTATTGGGTCCGTTCACCCCAAAAGTGACGTGTATCACTATTTAGGTCCTTTCACCTAAAAGTGATAAAACAATAGTAAATGTGCACAATACCCCACTTACTGCCAGTAATTTAAGATAATAAAGACTTAATCCCTATAACATATAACTGGAAAACATTTAGGTATTGTAAAGCACTTTTGATAAAAAGAGAATGACTCACATTATAAGCATGCAGTCTTAATTTAACAAACTTCTTGATTCTACACCTTCTAATAACTAAGCCTTTACTTTATAGTTCTGAATCTTCTAATGATTAAATATCTTGTTTGATTGTAAGTGTATAGTTTGGAGTTTTCTGATAGTTAAACATTTAGTTTAACAAGGTGGAATACGTATTAGTGTTAAACCAAATCTAACCTAACGATGGTCACGAGATCATGACCTTAACGAAATTCACAAAGTATAGTCTTATTTAGACAACACTTTAGCATTTGTTAGAACACCAACGTATAGAGAGAAGAATAGAAGGAATGAGCAAAGAAAAATGAATCCTAAGCTTCCTATTTATAGGTAAGAAACATGAAATTTCCAAGAAGTTTCCTATATACTTTTTAGGAAATTTCATATACTTTTCTAGGAAGTTACCTATACATTTTCTAGGAAGCTTCCTACCCACATATATATATCTTCTTACACCTTTCTTGCGCCTTCCTCATATATATCTATTTTCATGTATATCTATTTAGGTGTTTAATTTACTTAGTTAATTAATCTTACTTAGCTTAATTAATCTTACTTAGCTGTTTAACTGATTAATTTTCCTTAACTGTTTAATCAAGTAATTTACTTAGCCGATTAATTAAGTAACTTAATTAAATGATTAATTAATTTACTTAGCTTGCTTAACTGCTAAGTTTCCTTAACTGCTAAGTTTTACATAACCATTAAGTTTACTTAATCGCTAAGTATTCTAGTTTAGCAGCTCCCTGGTTATGAGTTCTAATTTCTAGATACAAGGGAACTCGTATTAGTGTATTAACTCAATTCGACTTTAACGATAATCATGAGATCAAAACACACAACGAATGACAAAGTATAGCCAGGTACCGGCAGCACTTAAACATCCATTGGATTGGTTTCAATCGATTGGATAAAGTATCGTACCAGTGATTAGAGTTATTATCCTAATAACGGGCAGAGTTTCGGGGTTTAGAAGTTCTGACATTAGAATGACAGAACAAGAGAGCAAGAGCAAGAGAAAGAAAAGAATTGAACGATTTGAAATGAAGCCAAAAACCTCAATATATAGGCTGACATTGGGGCGAGTCGCGACCCTCGAAGCACATCAGCTTCCCCTTCGCGGCCCGTGAGGGAGTCTAGGTTGGCTGAGTCATCGAGTAGTCTTGACACGTGTAACGACGCGTGTCACGCAACGTGTTTGGATCAACTTGAGGCTCTCGCGCCCTGTGAAGCCTTTCCTTAACTCTGTCGCGCCCCGCGACAGACTATATTTTCTTGTTTTCTTGGATTTTTTTTATAAAAAGTAAGGTTTTACGGGTTCGGGTTTTTACTTACGGAGCGTTTTAGGACATTTTTGTGCAAGTTGTTACATCCTCCCCACCTTGTTAAAAATCTCGTCCTCGAGATTTACCGGAACAAGTAAGTATATTTTATTTTCATCTCTGATTCTAACTCCCACGTATATTCAGGACCTTCCATTTTACTTTGACCAGAATTAATCTCTTGCCTTGAGATTCTTATCTTTGACTTGTATGGTCTTTCAATGGACTTAAAATTTTTATTTACCTCTGTTTCCTGAAGAGGTATAACTTAAAGATTTATCAGCTAGGCATTCCTTAAGTGGCATACATGAAACACATCATGTATTCCTGTCATTTTTTCTGGTAGTTTTAGCTGATAAGCTATTGATCCGATTTATTTAATGATTCCAAATGGTTCAACAAATTTTAGACCTAACTTTTCTTTCTTGCTGCATCAGACTATTCTCTTTTCACGGGGAGACTTTTAGTATCATTCTTATTCTGATTTGAAATTCTAATAGTTTGCCCATCTTATGGCTTGATAGTTGCTTTTCTCATATTTCTGCCCAACATACTAGATGGTACCTTCCTCTATGAAATGCTTCAAGCGGGTAATACTAATATTATGAATGATAGATGGTAGTCCTACTTTCATCAATATTTATTGCACATGTACTTAGCATGTCTTTCTATGTTTGTAGTGTTCCTTCACACTGCTCAAAATAAGTCGGGTTACAATTTTCCCAGAAATGAGAAGTGAAATGACTGTCTCGATTTAATACAATAAATAACGGGATTCTATGTAATGAGACTATTTCATCCCCACACCACTTAACTAAGTGTTTTATACTAAAGGGTTTCCTTCATTGGTAGGGATTGAGCAGACTTGGTTAGTCGATCCACAATCACCCAGATTGTGTCGTTTCTTGTTTTGGGTAATTTTGGTAACAATATCCATTGTTATCAATCTCATTTCCATACTGATATTTTTATCGTTGAGGTAAACCTAAAGGGTTCTAATGTTCAGCTTTAACTTGCTAATCGATTAAATACTTAGAGACATAACTTGCTACATCCTTTTTCATTCCTATCTATCAGTAATTCTTATTCAAACCTCGATACCTCATATTACTTACACGATGCATCAAGTACTTAGTTCTATGAGCTTCTTCGAGAATCCTTTCTTGTAGGTCTTCATGAATAGGTACCCTGAATTCTTTATGGAAATCTCCAATTTCCATTAGTTCCTTTTTCTGATTCCTTCATTATCCCTTTTTAAATCTTTCAGCATCATCCTTGAATGCTGTTTCTTGGGTACTTTTTAATTGTTGCATTAAATCTATCCGTAATTTAATCTAAGAGCTCGTACTTGTTTTGGGCTTCTTGTGACTACATCAGTCTTAACTTTGTGATATAACAACCGGTGTTGTTCCTAGTCTTAGATGAATTCTGAGTTTCTCCTCACGATCGGGTGATAGTCTAATTAGATCCTCTGGGAAAATGTCGGTCGGAATTTCTTTCAGTTCCATGCCTCTGGTGTTAATGAACTCCGAGACCATGTACGCTATGTCTTACTTCCGTGCGTAACTCACAGCTTTCACCATAGAGACGAACTTTTTCGGCTGGTCTGTCTTGTCTCCTTGTGGTCGCTTCTCCGGTTGGCTTGCAAATCTCAACCTAATTCAGCAATCATCTCAGGAATCATCGTTTCCATTTGTTCCTTTTTATGAAGCAGACAGAATTTCCTTTCTGTCAGTTCTTTTCATTCTTTCAATTTCATGGCATATGTCTTGATCATGTGTTTCGAAGCTCGGGTGGGTCTCACTATCTTAATGTCTAAATTTTGAAGCATACATTACTTCATTCTTCTAATGGTTTGGACAACTTTAGTCCTTTGTAGCCCATGTATTTCGTAACAGCTTCTTTATTACTTGTAATCTTAGTAGGATTATAGGTGAAGAGTCTTTGTAAGTGCATCTAGTCGTGCTTACTTTTATCTTTTCAAGAGTTAATAAAGAAAGTAGAATTACTCTTATTAGCGTAAGTTTTGAGACGTTTTGTGCCTAGCACAACTTTGGCTACATGTTTCCTAATGCGTTAATAATCCAAGGTAACACAAGGGGAGTTCTTATACTTTCGATGGCATCCCAACATAAAGGGTTCACATCGTTCATCTTGTCACATGAGTTACGAGACGGATGATCACAATGGAGTAATGTTCGATATCAGAATTATAGATGTATACAAGAGATTCCTAATAAAGAAATCTAGAATTATCATTGACATACATGCTCGTGCTTTATTCTAAATTGTCAATCCTTATGGTTTTTGGATTTCCTTATAGGTATACATATCTATATAATCATATATTTCACATATTGTAATATACATACCATTCCTAAGGTCAATGTATTTAACAGATTAATGTTTCCAGAAACAAGTCAGACATCAGGTCATGATACTATTTAGGGAATTCTGTCACTTGTTTGACATATCATATACCCCATCTTACCCGGTTCTTGCCAGAGAGGTAACCCCATCTTATCCGGTTCTTGCCAGAGAGTCAACCCCATCATATCCGGACAAGCTGGAGAGTCTGCTACACCATACCCAGTCTTGCCGGAGAGGTAAGTTGTATTTCCCATAAATAGATCTTTCTTAAATCATGATTTAAAAATGAATATTTTATTAAGGCTTTCATCAAAGAACAAGGAAATTAGTATTCACATGACGGATCATATTCCAGAACCAAGTAGTACTAATAAATAAGAAATAACAGTGGCTAAGTGTTATCACTTATTTACCGTACTTGTAATGTTCTAGTCATCATCCTCACGGTATACCAACACCCATCACACTTTATCTATGCAAGTAATTAGCTTATCTCGAAGCTTATACTAAGGCATTTTTCTTAAGTTCAAATCTAAATACTATCCTTGTTGCTACCAAGTAACAATCTCCTAATTTTTTCGTTTAAGTTTAGGTATTATTAAAACACCTAATTGCTTAAATCAGTGGCTCTGATACCACCTTCTGTCACGACCCCCGAACCCACCCTGGACGGGAGCCGCGACCAGCCAAGTGGTACCGGTGGTTATTTTAAAATTATTGCAGCGGAGAATTTCATCAGGACCGTGAGTCAGGAAAATACCAGAGTTTAGAAACACCGGATTTTTTATTTATTAAACAGATGGGAATAAACCTATGTTTTACAAAAGTAGCTTTAATATGGGATAAACCCGAATATATGAAACAATGTTTTCTTAATTTAATTTAATTGATAAAATAAGCCACTTCTTTAAGCCTTTCGGTGCCGTATCATCACTCTTATTCCAATCTACTGTAATCACCTGAAATACGTTTTAAAAACATTTGGTCAGCAGAAAATACTGGTGAGTTCATTCATTTTTGTACAAAAACATATTTGTTATAATTTACAGTATTAAGAGTTTTTACATTTGCTCCTTCAAGATTAGCAAAGACTTGATCACTGCAATTACAACTTTGTTATAATTCACAGCATTAAGAGTTTTTACATTTGCCCCTATCTTATAATTAGTTGGTTCAGTTGTCACTCGACCGGATCTATGACTGTGGTCATATCACTATTGGGTCTGTTCACCCAAAAGTGACGTGTATCACTATTTAGGTCCTTTCACCTAAAAGTGATAAAACAGTAGTAATTGTGCACAATACCCCACTAACTGCCAGTAATTTAAGATAACAAAGACTTAATCCCTGTAACATATAACTAGAAAACATTTAGGTATTGTAAATCACTTTTGATAAAAAGAGAATGACTCACATTATAAGCATGCAGTCTTGATTTAACAAGCTTCTTGATTCTACACCTTCTGATAACTAAGCCTTTACTTTATAGTTCTGAATCTTCTGATGATTAAATATCTTGTTTGATTGTAAGTGTATAGTTTGGAGTTTTCTGATAGTTAAACATTTAGTTTAATAGGGTGGAATACGTATTAGTGTTAAACCAAATCAAACCTAACGATGGTCACAAGATCAGGACTTTAACGAAATTCACAAAGTATAGTCTTATTTAGACAGCACTTTGGCATTCGTTAGTTGGTTCCTGAATCGATCGGAAAGAATATCGTATGGGTGATTATTGATTAGAACACCAACGTATAGAGAGAAGAATAGAAGGAATGAGCAAAGAAAAATGAATCCTAAGCTTCCTATTTATAGGTAAGAAACATGAAATTTCCAGGAAGTTTCCTATATACTTTTTAGGAAATTTCATATACTTTTCTAGGAAGTTACCTATACATTTTCTAGGAAGCTTCCTACCCACATATATATATCTTCTTACACCTTCCTCATATATATATCTATTTTCATATATATCTATTTAGGTGTTTAATTTACTTAGTTAATTAATCTTACTTAGCTGATTAATTAATCTTACTTAGCTTAATTAATCTTACTTAACTGATTAATTAATCTTACTTAGCTTAATTAATCTTACTTAGCTTAATTAATCTTACTTAGCTGTTTAACTGATTAATTTTCCTTAACTGTTTAATCAAGTAATTTACTTTGCCGATTAATTAAATAACTTAATTAGATGATTAATTAATTTACTTAGCTTGCTTAACTGCTAAGTTTTACATAACCATTAAGTTTACTTAGCCATTAAGTTTTCTTAATTACTAAGTTTACTTAACTACTAAGTTTACTTAATCGCTAAGTATTCTAGTTTAGCAGCTCCCTGGTTATGAGTTCTAATTTCTAGATACAAGGGAACTCGTATTAGTGTATTAACTCAATTCGACTTTAACGATAATCATGAGATCAAAACACACAACGGGTGACAAAGTATAGCCAGGTACCGGCAACACTTAAACATCCATTGGATTGGTTTCAATCGATTGGATACAGTATCGTACCAGTGATTAGATTTATTACCCTAATAACGGGCAGAGTTTCGGGGTTTAGAAGTTCTGACATTAGAATGACAGAACAAGAGAGCAAGAGAAAGAAAAGAATTGAACGATTTGAAATGAAGCCGAAAACCTCAATATATAGGCTGACATTGAGGCGAGTCGCGGCCCGCGAAGCACATTAGCTTCTCCTTCGCGGCCCGCGAGGGAGTTTAGGTTGGCTGAGTCATCGAGTAGTCTTGACACGTGTAACGACGTGTGTCACGCAACGTGTTTGGATCAGCTTGAGGCTCTCGCGCCCCGCGAAGCCTTTCCTTACTCTGTCGCGCCCCGCGAAGCCTTTCCTTAACTCTGTCGCGCCCCGCGAAGCCTTTCCTTAACTCTGTCGCGCCCCGCGACAGACTAAATTTTCTTGTTTTCTTGGATTTTTTTTTATTTATAAAAAGTAAGGTTTTACGGGTTCGGGTTTTTACTTACGGAGCGTTTTAGGACATTTTTGTGCAAGTTGTTACACTAGCCCATCTATTAGGATAGTGAGAAGGAAATCTTGAGCATGTGATGCTCGTAAACACTAAAAAACAGTTTTTTGTCTAACGATCATGTCATGGGGTACTTTTATTTTTGTTTCTGTAAAAAAAATAGTATATTCTAAGTATTAAAATGTATTTTAAGAATAGGTTAAAAAAGATATGTATTACCTTCCAAATCACAAAAATAAATACGAAGTAGAACTGTTTGATGTAACATGTTACTATTATACGAACTAGAACTGTTTGATGTAACATGTTACTATTCCAAATCACAAAAATAATACGAACTTTAATATAATTGTTTGATGTAGTACTATTTTGTGCAACCTACCTCTTCTTAGTTCTTACTCATTATAATGCACCCAACCACACAACAATGTCCACGTCTATGACTATGTTTTCTTTTTTGGTTTTCTCTTTTAGTTTTTTAACTAATTATTTAAACAATTAGTAAAAAGATAAAAACGAACGAACACGAACATTTATTCTTCTCCTCTCAACCTCCGACAACGATTATCACCGTCGACTCCTTACTTCTAGTAACACCCGTGGAACCCAAAACTCCGTCTAAACCCTCTGCATGCAAATCAAAACATCTTAGTCACGACGAAGACGGGACATTCTAAGGGGGTAACTGGAGCCCCGAGGTGAATGAGAGATGACGTTCGAACCAAATCGGTGAGGCTAGACTCTTAAATATTCAATATTTTACAATACAAAAACAATTTTTGAAATTTTCGGTAAAATTAACACTACAAACGAAAAAACCGGTGGGGCCAGGGCACCCCCGAGCCACCATTAACCTCCGCCCTTGGTTCGAACCCTAACCCTCTTTTCCTAATACACGGAGGATGATGATGAATACAAATGACTGAACTATCGACATGGTTTTACGCTCCGCCGCAACGCGGAGTCTTAACACTAGTTAAATTTTTTTTCGAACGGTGATAATCTTTAACTTATTGTGAGAGAGATCTCACACCCTCCTAAACAGAGGGTCCTAACCCTACTCTGATCAGACTATGTTTTGTTAAGTGTTATAATTCTTTACCCGTGTGTAGTATTCAAAATATCATTATCACCTAAAAATAAATATTTCAAATTACGAAATGTTTGAAAAAAAGAAAAAAACTAGTGTCAAATCAGTCCACTTTTTGTGCAAAGAGCCAACAAGGCAATAACTTTAAACTAGTGGACATTTCCTGCAGACCAAGAATTCTGGTTCCCATCTCTGCCGATGGTCTGTTGTTAAACGACATAATAGGTCCGACACTGCCCAAACGTGGGACTCAGAGCGTTGGAAACAACGTACGTGCACATAAGATACCAATATTGTTACTATTATAGATAAATATGTTTTATTTAAGAACGCCTAACTCAAACATTTGAGGGTAAATACCTTTATTACATACTTTGATACTATTAGACTATAAAGCCTTTGATATATTGTCATTAAATTTTATTACATTAAAACAAGACCGTCTCAAGCATTTTGTTGAGGGCCAACGCCGAAGATAATAATATTGGGGCTCATTTCGTCAACAAAAAATTGCTTTCGATCGTGTTATTCATAAATATCATATGTGTTTATGTATGATGAGATAAAAAAAAAAAGAACTCCACCACTAACAATCTAAAAGCCACCTCTATGTAAGAACTATTTTTTTTCTACAGGGATCTATGGTCGTTATTTGGTGAAAAAGTTTTTTTTTACGTGTAATATTTCCGGGCCCTTATTTAAATTTGAAGTTCCGCTACTGCCCTACAATTAAGATTATTTTTATTATCTAAAATCAACGTTAAGAATTTGTTATTTATATATATTAGAGCACCTTTATGTAATCCGGGTACAAAGATAACAAAAACTATATTGAAACTAGTTGCAGTGTAGGGATGTATTCAAAAGTGGGTTTCACTGGGTGTAAACGAGTTGAGTTGAGCCTAAGTTCAACTCATTTAACTTAACAGAGCTCGCATTTGGTCAGTTTTGAACTCTATGTCTAGAGTTTGATCTTGACATGTGAGTAATTTTTTATCAGCAAGTTTAGCATAGCTAGTTTATTATTTATTAAGTATTTAGTTATTCATATGTATTTAATAGGGCTGATTTATGCCAAGAAGAAGATTTTGGCTAAAAAAGTGTAAAAAGGAAACTAACACTAGTGTTTTAAATTTTAAAACACCATAACATATATATTTTTTATACTCTTTACTTCTTTAGGTAAAATGGCTTTTTAGCGGATCCCAAACCTCGTTTAATAATGTTTGTGTATAACATATGTATATTATTAAGTTTTCTTTAATTATAGTTATATGTATATAATATTTAGAGTTAAATGTCATTTTAGTCCTTGTGATTTGGGTCATTTTACTAGTTTAGTCTAAATGTTTCATTTTTCGTCTGTGAGTCCAAATAGGTTTCACCACTGCCATTTTAGTCCACTTGTTAACTTCATCCATTTTTCTGTTAACCAGAAGGGCAATTCGGTCATTATATATGGCTGAATTGCTCTTCTAGTTAACAAAATTACATATAAAATGACCGAATTGCCCTTCTCGTTAACAGAAAAAATGGTTGAAGTTTACCCAGTAGACTAAAATGGCAATGGTGAAACCTTTTTGGACCCACAGACGAAAAATGAAACATTTGGACTAAACTGTCAAAATGTCCCAAACCAGAGGGACTAAAATGGCATTTAACTCTAATAATTATTATGTAATTATATTGTGTAGTATATGAATAATTTAATATTTAAATAAATAGTAGGATTGTCTAGACTCCTGAATCTAATCAGGCTTAAATTTTGTGTATTAATCTTAGGCTCAAGCTCGTTTATTAAATGAGTCTTAGCAACTTTATTTATTAAACGAGCTCATCTAAATTTGGCTTAATTTGAGTTTTTAGCAAGTCGATCCCAAAGGTTTGTAAATTGTAGTAGTGTTTATAAACTGTCTGTAACATGGGGTGACAGCCATAAGATATTTGTATAGACATTACATGTTGTTAAAATGACTCAATGCAAAAACATTCCCTTTTGAACAGTTGTACATTATTAATTGCTGAAGTAGCAGACAGGAAACCATGGCTTACATATTGACTAGCATGGCAGATCTGCAGGATGGAAACAAAAGCTCATGAACTGAAGAACATATCTACCAATTTTATTTTTTTTTAAAGAAAGAAAAAAAGAGAAGAAGACATTATTATTCATAACAAAAAGTCTTGCAATAATATATTCAGTGATTATTGTTGATTATTTTCAATCATAATCACTTGCATCTGCACAAAATAATTGCATCAAAATAGCTAAAATAAATCACATTAACTATTATGAATTAAATAACATATGGGTTAAATTCAAAACTTTCTACATTGAAATCTCCCTATAAGAAAAAGAGCTAAAATAATCCAACTTGAGGAAATTAAAGAGATCAATTATCTGTGTTCTTGATCTCTACACAAAGTACTATTACAATCTATGGATCACTAGTTATGTGACGGGTTCGACTTGCTAGGCGGTCGCTTCCTCAAACTATCCTCCACCGATGCTTGCGTATCGTTCATCGCTGCACCCTTGAGCTTAGATGGATCTATAGAAAGTGATGTAAGAGATGAAGCTGCAGCCATCAGTCTTCTTGGTTGAAATCTTGCTCTAAGAACACGCGGTTGTTCATAACCAAACGATGAAACCGAAAGATGAAAGAAGATCAAGAACAAGATGAAGAACACTGGTTTGAAACTCATGGTTTTTTGGAGTTGAATTTTGATACTTGATGATGGTTTTTAAGAAAGAAGATGACTGAGAAGTTACAAGGTCTCTTCTTAAGAAAGGAGGAAAATATGGTTATTGGATGCAGCTTGTGCTCAATCTGACATATCATGTGTTATTTGGATTATTATAAATATATTTGAAAAAAAATAGTAAAATAAATAAAAGTAGTTTGAACAATGTTGTATAGGCTTTCTAGATTTGGATATGAAACTTGGTATAAAAGGGTGTCTGTCTAGGGGCATTTTGGTAATTAATTATTTTTAAAGAGGAATATATGGTATGATCAATGATTAAGAGAAGTGTGTAAGCTAGACTGAAAGTGGTGGTTTGACTAGTGTGTGACATATGTGAGTCATATGTTTTTTTTTAAGAAGTTGGAAACTTTCAGGAGGTTGTCATGTGAATCAGATTTGACAAATAGTGATATTCCTCACAATTTTGCAGAAATCTTTATAGAATAATAAAGAACATGTGTGATCATGTGACTTCAACACATGATACTAGTCACCCTCTTGTGTGTTTAAAATCTTAAATTTACAAACTAAAAAGATTCTAAAAGTACAAACATAAACAGCTCAACATAGCTGGGGTGTGCTACATTTCCTTTGTGAACTGATCTCCAAGGGAATGCTCCTAACACTTTCATCTAAATTTGAAAAGCAAAAAGCCCCTCTCTCCAGCCTCTTTTTTTTATATATAATTTTTTTTGGAGGATTGTAAGGTTTCCTCTTGTAATAAGCGGATAGGTCAAGGAAAAGTAAATATTTTTGTTCTGTATCGGGAGTAGGTTATTGGGGTACTTTTATCTACTTACACGTATATCTGATAAGATGTTTGGGCTAGGTACATTCGACTATTGAGGTTTGAACAACAAAAACATTTCACCCTCTCTCACAATTCCAAAGTCCACATTCCTTTGGAAAACAATGTACCAGAATCGATGAGTTTGTAGAAACTTACTATGAGATATGGTAACATTCATATGGTGATTTTTGATCTAGAGAAGACATATGACAAGTTGCTAATGGGTGTTTGGATGTGTATTTTGTAACGAATTATTTTGACTATTGACGACGGGCCAATGGGAAATCCCATTTACCCGCTTTGGGCTGTCCTCATGCGGGCCCAACAGGCAAGACCCAAAAGCAGCTTACCTTGCCCATTAAGGTTCCCCCTCATAGAATAGGCGGGAAACAAGGATTCAGAGAACACATGCTACATTTAATGCCTGATATGAAAAGGATCTCGGCTGGAGTTGTACTTCTCCAGCCGGAAACAATAAATGAGGTGTCTGACCCCCCCGAAGACTCCCAGAATCCGTTGGATCATCTCATTGAAATATCTCACATGGAAGATAATGTTTCATACTTATATAAGAGAGAGGAGCGGCAATCATGGAAGAACTCAAGGTATTGCATTAAGTGTTCTCTCATTTATTCCGACCAAGATTCTCCTACATTAAACACGCACACATTTATTAGATTCACACCCTAGAGGAACATTCCGGTGATCACACTCGTCGGAATAAACTCCTCAAGCTTTCCGGCAAGTTTACTTATTCTCACACCGGAGCTTGGTCACGGATCCCCCTCCCGGGGCCCTCCGTGACGAGGCTAACGGTTTACTTTTTTGTAGCAACGAAGGCCGGGATATCTTGACGTCAGCGAAGACCCCTTGAACGTCATCCGGGATCGGGTATTCGACATTGGCGCCATCCGTGGGACAGCAGTCTAACTGGTGTTCCCACTCTGAAACTCTGACGTTGGGATAACCCGTTTTACAAGAAGCAACATGACAACTCCACCCAGCTCGCGTACCATCCAGACGGTACAGAATGATCATGATAAGGTCACAGTGGAAGACATAACTCATGAGGAAGAAAACGAGAATCAAGTGGAAATTCTGGAAAGGGAGCAGGCCATTACTCCAGATTTCGTTGCCATGCACAAAGAGAAGCTAAAAAAAGTGCCTTGAGGATTTAGAAAGACAAGAGAAGCTTGAAAGCCTCAGGGCTAGACTGTCCTTTGACACACCTTCCAACCAGGAAGGGGTGGATCCTCAAAACAAAAGCGGTGGAAATGACCCACTTGAAACTTTCATGACGGCCCTTAGGCAGATGTCCTCGGAAGAAAGGGAGGATCTCATTACAGGGAAGAAACAAAAAGAAAAAGAAAAGGAAAACCAAGGCAGTGATGGTATGGATCAACCCTACCTCCCACGAGACTTAGCCGAAATCTCAAAGTTCACCCGGAGGATTGCGGAAGCACCAATGCCCCCTAAGACAAAGCTACCTCCAAACTTCAACCGGTACGATGGGACAAGAGACCCTGAGGACCATCTACATGCCTTCAGGGGTGCAAGACTGTTGGGACGGTGGCCCATGCCAGTTTGGTGCCATATGTTTGTGCAGACCCTGACGGAGGGAGTCAGGCTCTGGTTTGACAGCCTTCCCCCCGGAGGGATCGACAGCTACGAAGAGCTAAGTGAAAAGTTCCTGAGAAACTTTGGTCAGCAAAGAAAAGTGGTCAAGAACCCAAACGAAATCTTGCACATACGGCAAAGGGACAATGAGCGAATAGATCAATACATGGAGAGCTTTGTCAAGGAAAGCATGAACATCAAGGATGTCCCTGAGGTCATGAAGATCAACAGTTTCATCAACGGATTAAAACATGCACAACTGTGCGAGAAACTGGGGGAGGAGTTCCCACACTCGTTTGACAACCTCATGGACAGAGTCAGAGCCTTTGTCAAGGGCAAAGACACAGTTAGCAAAGCTAAGGAGATGGACACCCCACCCCGAAGGGCCAACCCAGCTGCAAAACCTCCCGAAAAAGGTACACCTTACTCAAGAAAACCAGCTTTAGATAGAATGTTGCATGACAGAACGAGGCCCTCGTATTCCCTATATAGGCCTCGGGGGAGAGGCCCATCCCCCTACTCTGACAGCTTCACCCCTCTCACCAAAACCCCCAAGTGAAATACTGGCCACTGAGAGGGTGAAGAACTCCTTCCCCAGACCGCCACCCATAAAACCCGGGCCAAAGGCACAACCGAACGAATATTGTGACTTCCACAAAGGATTCGGTCATAAAACTGATGATTGCATGTATCTAAAGAGGGAAAGAGAGGCCGCGGTGAAAACGGGTAAACTGGCCCATTGGGTTAGAGAAATTAAGGAAGGAGGAGGGGACCGCAAAGGGAAAGATGTGAGGGAACCTGGAAGGGCAGATGTAGACATGATTCGAAGGAGGGATGAATTTGATAGCACCAGAAATGTAAAGGCCAGAATTCTGGGCTCCCCGGACCGCATGAAAGCTCCCATCTTGATGCCACACCTGGAGGAAAACGAAGTGCAGCGACTCCCTCTTAAAATCTCAGCCATAATAGCTGGCCACAAGGTAGCCAGAATACATGTGGACTGGGGATCCGGGGTAGAAGTAATATATGAACACTGTTTCCTCAGATTTGACAGGGATATAAGAAATAGGCTCGAGGAGGACTCTATCCCTCTAGTAGGTTTCAACAACAGTGTGTCACACCCCTTAGGGAAAATCAGGCTCCCATTCACAGTCGGGGTAGGGGATCGCGTCCGAACTATAAACCTAACTTTCACAGTGGTCCGAGCACCCTCAAAGTATAATGCAATCCTGGGAAGACCTGGGATTGGAGATCTTCAAGCACAGGCATCAACCCCACACGGAGCTCTAGTGTTCCAAACGCCGAAGGGCTTGGCTTGGGTGAAATCTGCATATGAAGTAATTTCCTCCGTATCTGAGGGGGAAGCATCTGAGAAACCTCAAAAGGACGGGGTCGAAGAGTGGGTCCTTTGTGACAGATTCCCGGAGCAGATGGTTAAAGTAGGAAGTCACCTGAGTGACAAGTGCAAAAGTGCTCTCAAAGAGTTGCTCCTCCTCAACATAGACGTATTTGCATTTCAACATGGAGACATGACAGGAATCCCAAGAAGCTTGACCAAACACCGACTCAACACATACACCTGGGCAAGGCCAGTCAAACAGAAGAAGCGGAGCATGGGCCCCAACATGAGGAGGGCCGCTTGTGAAGAAACCAGGAAGCTGCTCAGAGCCGGAATAGTAAGGGAGGTGAAGTACTCATCTTGGGTTGCTAACCCGGTTATGGTCCAGGAGAAAGACGGAGGGTGGAGGATGTGTATCGACTTTCAAGATCTAAACAAAGCATGCCCCAAGGACTGCTACCCCCTCCCAGAGATAGACGTCCAAGTGGACTCCTTATCTCAGTATCCCTTAAAGTGCTTCTTGGATGCCTACAAAGGATAACACCAAATACAGATGTCAATGGAAGACGAGGAAAAGACCGCCTTCATCACAGACGAGGGGACGTTTTGCTATACCAAAATGCCCTTCGGACTCAAAAACGCTGGGGCCACCTATCAAAGGTTCATGAATGCCCTCTTCAGAGAACAGCGGGGACGAAACTTGGAGGTGTACGTCGATGACATCGTTATCAAAAGCCTGACTAAGATGGCCATGATAGATGATATAGCTGAAACTATTCGAACCATGCAAGATGTTAACATGAAGCTGAACCCCGGGAAGTGCTGCTTCGGGGTAGAAGAAGGGAAATTCCTGGGGGTAGTGGTTACTAAGGGTGGAATCAAAGCTAACCCGGAGAAAACTCAATCCGTGGCTGAAATGCGATCCCCCAGGTCCCTGAAAGACATCCAACAGCTGAATGGAAGGCTAATTGCCTTGAACCGCGTCTTGTCAAATGTAGCTGACAGGACCCTTCCCTTCATGAAGGTACTGAAAGACTGTCTTCAAACGGACAGGTTTAGATGGACCTCTGAGGCAGAAACCGCTTTTCAAGAAATGAAGGCCTACATCTGCAAACTCCCAACCCTAGCCACCCTAGTACCTGGGGAGCATCTGCTCTTGTATCTATCCGCCTAAAAAACAACCATAAGTGCGGTTATGATGGTAGAACGGGAGGGAAAGCAGATACCAATATATTTCATCGACAGGACCCTCAAGGGCCTCGAAGAACGCTATATGCCCCTGGAGAAACTGGCTCTAGCTCTTGTCTTTGCATCCTGAAGACTCAGAAGGTACTTCCAAGGACATAAGATCACCTTAGTGATAGATCAACCCCTCCAGAAAGTATTAAGGAGGCCGGAGTTGTCGGGACGGCTGGCTAAATGGGCAATAGAGTTGGGGGAACACTCAATAGAGTTGGGGGAACACTCCTTGGAGTTCAAAACCAGGACAGCCATGAAGGGACAAATACTGGCCGACTTCTTGGCAGAAGTCCCTGAGGAAGAGGAAAAGGAGCTTTTAAAATGGGAGGCCTTGGAAAGGGAAGAAAAAGATAAGGAAGAAGAGGCTGTGTGGAAACTACTCACAGATGGAGCCTCCAGCGAAGAGGGGAGCAGAGCAGGCATTACGTTGATAAGCCCTGAAGGAGTTGAGCTAACCTACGCCATCAGGCTAGACTTTGAGAACACCAACAACACTGCAGAGTACGAAGCCCTTTTGGCAGGGATGAGGCTAGCCAAAAAGATAAAGGCAAAACATGTGGAGGCCAGTACAGACTCGCAATTAGTGGTCAAGCAATACCAAGGAGAATACGAGGCCAAAGACAGCACAATGGCTCAATATGTGGCAAAGGTAAAGGAAATAGCCAAGGCCTTCCGGACCTTCAAGCTAAAGTACATCCCCCGCGGGAGAAACAGGAAATCTGATGCCCTCAGCAAGCTGGCCTCCGTGGCATTCGATCATCTAGCAAGAGAAGTCAAAGTGGAAGTCCTGACGTCCCCCTCTCTCGACACAGCAGAAGTGGCTACAATCGGGGATGAACAAGAGACATGGATGACACCGATTGTAAGATTCCTTAGAAACGGGGAATTACCCGAGGGGGACTGGGCGGCCAGAAAAGTAAGAGTCAAAGCTCTACAATATGAGTTGATTGACGGAGAGCTTTATCGGAGATCATACCTGGGTCCTTCCCTAAAATGTGTCGATAATGAGGAGGCCAAGTATGTGATCAGAGAAATACATGAGGGGATTTGTGGAATGCATTCAGGGCCGAGGATAGTAGTGGCGAAGGAAATGAATGCGGGATTCTATTGGCCTAGAATGTTTGAAACGGCATCAGAGGAGATCAAGAGATGTGACAATTGCCAGGTCCACGCACCCATGACACACCGCCACAAACACCCAATGATACCTGTCTTAACTTCTTGGCCCTTCCAAAAGTGGGCCATCGACATAATCAGATCATTCCCAGAGGGTCCAGGAGGGGTCAAATACGTGGTGGTTGCCATTGATTATTTTACCAAGTGGATAGAGGCAAGGCCCTTGGCAAAAATAATCGGGGAGCAGATGAGACGGTTTGTGCTAGACAACATTATCTGCCGATATGGTGTCCCGAAGGAGCTCGTGAGTGAAAATGGAGTGCAATTTGCCGGAAAGCCCTTCAGACCATGGTGTGAGCAAATGCACATACATCAAGTGTTCACGTCCATCACCCATGCCCAGAGCAACGGGCTAGTAGAAAGAGCAAATCAAAACGTTATCAAAGGGATGAAAGGGAGACTCGGAAGGAAACAAAAAGGATGGCTGGAGGAATTGCCATTTGTGCTATGGGCATATAGGACCACCCCTAAGGACTGCAACGGGGAGACTCCTTTCAGCTTAACCTACGGGATGGAGGCTGTCATCCCGGCTGAAATAGGATCCCCAACTGCCAGAATGAAGCTCAGGGAGGCCGAAAACGAGCAAGACCTCCGGATGAACCTGAATTTGCTTGAAGAGAGAAGGGATGTTGCGGCAGTCAGGGAGGCTAAGTACAAAAAATGGCTTAAAGCTATTACAATGCCAAGATGAAAAAGCTTAGCCTCGTCCCGGGGGATTTGGTCCTAAGAGCAAACGAAGCCAGCCTATAGGAGAACACCGGAAAGCTAGGGCCCAATTGGGAAGGACCATACCGGGTTACATGGGCAAACGGCAAAGGAAGTTGCAAGCTGGAAACACTTCAAGGCAAGGAGGTCCCCAGGACATGGAACCTCATGCAGCTCACGAAGTATCACATATGAGGGGTTTACCCCCAGGAAAACGGCCAGGGAGCCACTTTTGTAATAATTAACTACTAGTCAGGGGCCTACCCCAAGAAGAATCTTTTGTAAAAACTTGTACTGGGAAACTTAGTCCCCAAGAAATGAATGACAAACGGACAACTAACTTGTCCCCTTTTGGCAAAATGACAGGTGTTATACCAACGCAGACGTACCCAGAACGGTTATAGACCTAACAATAAACAAACACACGTGTACAAGGTATTCCAAACATGCCAAACGCCCGGCTGTGGGGCAAAATAGGGTCTAGCTAACCCAAGAAAAACGGACAAACAAGCCAAGAACATAATCTCACATTATAGACTTGTCCAACAATTGGCCTCGAACAGACAGTCCTGGTTTATAAAGCAAACTATAAACACAACACACTTTTGTAAACAAACTACAAAAAGAAAGGTTTTTTTATTACAAAACGAATGTACAATAGGAAGCCCTATTGGCCCTTACAAGAAAAACAAATACAAGCTAGAAAACACGACAAATAGACTAAAGCACAGTTTCTAGCAAACAACCAAGGGTCTTCAGGAAAGCGCCAGCTTGATCCCTGGCAAAAAACTCCTGCAAAAAAAAACACACCAAAAAGCAAGCAAAAGCAAGATAGCGATGTACAGTCATAAGTCATATGATTAAGTACTAGGAGAACCCCTACACAAAGGTTCTCCCCCTAAAAAGTTAAAAGTATCCAAAAGCGTATAATTGTTTAGGTTACAACCATATCGAAGTGGGTTAATGTTCAGAAATTACTGGGAACCACCCCCAGACGAAGACTTCGGAGACGAGGGGCTGGCATAAGCAAACAGGGCTTTCAATTCATCGATGGATATCATGGGATGCTCCAGGATCTTCTCGAGAAGGGTCGGGGTTTTACCCCCAAACTCCTTGTCCACTTAGATAATTGCTTCTTTGCTTTGGAATTGTAAAGCGGAGTTTCCTTCCTGCCCAGACCCTGAGCAGAGTAAATATACCCATCCTTTAGCCCCGCCTGGTACCCAACATCCCGGTACGCCCTATACACCTGCTCAAGACCACTCTTGAACTCCTCCGATTGAGAGACGGCAGTAAGAAAGGCTCCGAAGCCTTCAGAAATCAACCAATGCTTCTCCTTAGCCAACCGCTGGTTATCATCAGATGTCATCCCATATTCAGCATACATCGCTTCCAGATCTCTCTGAGAAACAGAGTCAAGCTCCTTTTGATGCTTCAGCTCAGCGGCTAGCTCCTCCTTCTCTTCCACCAAAGCTGCCATCTCCCTCTCCCAGGCTCGCTCCCTCCGCTCCAGCATAGCTCCAGCCCCCTGAGCAAAAGACATCATAAAGAATCCAAAAGTAGTTGGAAAATAAAATAAAAGAAGGGGGGAGAAGGGAGAAAGGCTATATACCTTCTCCTCTTGCAGTTTTCGTTCAGCCTCAACCACTTGATATCGAAGTTCAGCTGCAACAGATTGGGAAGTCTTAAGTTCATCCTTGAGTCCTTCATTCTCCTTCCTCAAATCATCAACCCGCTGCAGCATCCCAGCTCCCCTGAAAAAGCTCTCACAAAGTGACATGTTGTACTAATCCTCAAAAAGGTCATCCCTCAAGGCAGAATTCATGAACCTATGGGAGGGAGGAACAGCATGACTCAAAAAATCCCTGGCAGTTTCAGGAGTCCATATCACCGAAGAATGAGTTATTTTCCACTTAGGAACGTAGGTGAAAGGGAGGGCATCAGCAAACAGGGGAGCCAAAGGGGATCGATGAGCAAGACTCTCAAATTGAGAAGGTTTACTGGTCCCAGTAGCATGATGAGGAGAAACCTCAAAAGCTGAGGCAACACGAGCAATGCTTACTTCCGGAGTCTTGTCCCGAACACGGGAAGAGGAAGGGCCAGTAGGGATCTCTATTGGATCATGATAACTTCCCTACTCGGACAAAGAAAGAAAAAAGAACATCAAAAATCCCCCAAAAGCAAAGCGAATACAAGACAACAAGAAAAAGAAAAAGTAAACTCACCAACAAGGGTGCACTCACAAGGCTGGAGGGCCACAGGTGCTTAGGCAAAGAGCCCTTAACCCCAACAGGGGGAAGTTCGGAAGCAGCCTTTGTTGAAGTAGGGGGTTTCTGTCCGCTAGCACTCCGGAGCCTCTGTCGAATGTCACGAGGAGCAGGGGTTGGCTTAGGACTAACGGCTTTCCTCTTACGAGCCAAACGGCACTCCAGATCTTCATCATCATCAAGACTAGAACGATTAACGAGAAGGGGACCAGGGGAACTCTCCTCCCCCATCAGAAGAAGTCCCCTCACCTTTTCCCGTAGCAACGGAGCCCCCGGCCTGAACAGACCCTCCAGTAGCCCATCTCAACACTCCGGTTCAAACCCGGTTCAACTTCATCACCAGCCACAAACTTAACATCCTTATAATCCCCTTGGAGCAGTTTCCACAAAGTCAACTCTGCACAAGAGAAACACCAAAGATGACTGCACAAATCTCAAAGAATAACAACAGATACAACAAGTCCAGGGAAAAAAGATACCTTTTTTACCAAAGAAGGCCTTGGGGCGAACTGAGTAGGAGGGGCTCAAACCCCCCATAGCCAGAATTCCCTCAGAAAAAGTAAAATCCCTCGTCGTATTTTCATACATTCGCTTCCATTGGACGATCTCGCCGGCAGACAAAATGGGAATACTGTCTTCAATGGCAGCCTCGGCATCCTTCGGCAGTGGAGACTCCGGTATCATGGCAGCAGAAACAAAGATAAACCTACTCTTCTATTCCTTAGGGTAAGTGGAAGTCGGCATAAAGGTATAACAGGGCTTCGACACACTATCCTTTCGCTTGGCAAAAGTGAACCAATCCCCAGCAGAGATTAGTTTATAAAACATGCAAAACAAAGGGACAGACGGTTCGCCGGAGACAGCCGCACAGGATAACTCGAAATGTACCACCCTCATAAACCCTAGAGGGTGCAATTGAGAGAAATGAACACCGAAGTGCCGCAATAGGGCTATCTTGAAGGGAGAAAGGGGGTACCGGACTCCACAGGAGGAAAATGCCAGAGTGTAAAGGACAATCCTATCAGGGGTGCACTCAGCCGGTTCATTAGGACCCGGCAAGGTAGGAGAAAAACGCTCAGGAATATTGTAAGTCTCGACGAAGGACTTCAAGTCCTTCGTTGTAAAGACCGATCGAATCGCGGAGCGGCCGGTACGGCTCATGGTTAAGAGAAAGAGGGTGATCGGAGAAATATGAGGGAAAGAAAGAAAGAACCAGAAGAAATTGAGAAGAAGTTTGAGGGAAAATAGGGGTATTTAAAAGAAGTAACTGACAAGCAGGAAACCGTCACATCAACAATCCCTTCAAATTTTAAAAAGAGTGTGCACGTGTATTAATGGGATTAAACCCCCGCCACTAATATTCGGCGTAATGATGGGCCTCGAGAAAAGGAAGGGCAATTAATAGTTAGACAAAAACGGGCCCACATTCGCAGCCCAAGAAAGTTAACCTCCTTCCTGTACAGTTGTAACTCAGCCCCGGATCATGAGCCTTGAGCCTCAGAACCAGGGACTAAAGATGACTTGACGACGGACCAATGGGAAATCCCATTTACCCGCTTTGGGCTGTCCTCATGCGGGCCCAACAGGCAAGGCCCAAAAGCAGCTTACCTTGCCCATTAAGGTTTCCCCTCATAGAATAGGCGGGAAACAAGGATTTGGAGAACACAGGCTACATTTAATGCCTAATATGAAATGGATCTCGGCTGGAGTTGTATTTCTCCAGCCGGAAACAATAAATGAGGCTGCCATCTTACCGTTGGGGGTTAGACACGTGTCTGAGCCCCCCGAAGACTCCCAGAATCCGTTAGATCATCTCATTGAAATATTTCACATGGAAGTTAAGGTTTCATACTTATATAAGAGTGAGGAGCGGCAATCATGGAAGAACTCATGGTATTGCATTAAGTGTTCTCTCATTTATTCCGACCAAGATTCTCCTACATTAAACACACACACATTTATTAGATTCACACCCTAGAGGAACATTCCGGTGATCACACTCATCGGAATAAACTCCTCAAGCTTTCCGGCAAGTTTACTTATTCTCACGCCGGAGCTTGGTCACGGATCCCCCTCCCGGGGCCCTCCGTGACGAGGCTAACGGTTTACTTTTTTGTAGCAACGAAGGCCGGGATATTTTGACGTCAGCGAAGACCCCTTGAACGTCATCCGGGACTCGGGTATTCGACAACTATATAATGCTTGAGTTGGATAAATAGTTGTAACAAAGAATAGCTTTTAATGTTATGTATCATAATTGGATTTTTCAAAGAGTGAATAATTTATTATAAACTCTTTTGATTGTAAACAACTAGTGGAATGCCCTGCCCGAATTGTGGGGCGCTAAACCGAATATATCTCAGTTTGATAGCACTTACGCTTTTGTTTAGGTTACTTGTACATACCATTCATAATGCGATCTCAATAAAATAACATGGGGACGTAGATAAAAATACCATCGTCAAAGGAAAAAGAAACATTTATAAACTTTAGGAACTATAGAGTAACTTTATTAAAGTCAATGAGTAGTAGCGTAAACTGAGTTAAAAAAAATGGGTAAAGTTGAGGGATATTAAATAATATTTTCAGCAAAAAAAAGGATAAAACTTTGTCCTTCCCAAGTTTCAAACCAAGGTCACTTCTCTAGCTTTGGCATAAATCAACCACTCCACCACACACCATTTTAATGCTATGGTTTGCTCTCAACTAAATAAACATTGATACGAAAAACGGAACAAATTTTTTTTAATGAAAGACCTAGTGGATGCCACATGTCATCCACTGGTTGGTTGCCGCCTTTTTTCACCAATAAAAACACTTTGCCGCCCCTTTTTAACGAATAACAACAATTTACTGTTCCCTATATAGGGATTACTTTTAGTGACTTAGAAGTTAGAGTAATCAAAACCTACTTTTTTTTTAATGCAAACGACATTTTATTCAACACCCAAAGGTTTTGCTAATACAAAATGGTTAGTAAGTAACTAATCCAACCACCTCAAAATTTTAATCACCTATTACAATTTAAACATTTTTATAAAAATTTCAAGATAAATTTTCGAAATTCACCCAATTGCTCCAATCCAGATTATGTTTCTTCGCCCGACTTTTTATCTATAGGAAAGATTACGTTTCTTGCTTTCCATATGGTCAAACAAGATGCCAAAATTACCGTTTGAATATATCTGCTTTTGATTTTGTTGATCGCCAGGTTTTTGTATAGTTCCAGAAGTTCCTTCATAGAGTATGCATAGATCGGTTTAACATCGCACCAAAGACTTACCTTATGCCAAATGATAACTGCCACATAACATCCGGTAAATAAATGATTTGCATTCTCTTCACAGTCTCCACACAGTTTTCACATCGGAGAGCTTGATTGTATACCTCTACTCTTTAAACCCTTCATTGTTGCTAGCCGATCTTGCATTCCCCTCCAACCGAAAATATTTACTTTTTTTGGTGCCCATTTCACCTAGTCGTATGGGCAATATGGTACCACAAACCGACATAATGCTGCCCTTGTAAAGTTTACCGAAAATATCCCATCCCCGCTAAACGTCCATTTCCACTTGTCTGAATGATTTCCCAAGTAAGTAATTTGTAGCAGGTTTGTTAATTGTTGTAATTGACTTGAAAGTCCACTCGAGTTTGGATTTAATTGTGACAACTTTCAAAAATCCAGGTATCCGTACAATTAATTAATCTTGATTAATGCTTAATGACTGTGCTGAATTACAAATTAACTGCTTTCTGATTACTGCCATACACATACATGAGCATCATACATTGTTTAATGTCATATCAATATTGCATGAAAGCTATATTGCCTTGAATGATGCACAAAGCACATTAGAACAGTAAACGGATAAATCAGCAAATGCTGACAGAACTCAGCACATAGACAGACAGTGTTTTGAGACAAAGTATCAGCCAGAAACCAAGTACTACACTAGTATAGAGTGTATGAAAGTAAGGATCATAAAACTGTTTTTCTAGGTGATAGTTTAAGTGCCGGAAAGTGCCTAAAACTCACCCAAAGTGCTGAATACAGCAAAATTCAGCATAAATAAGCATTTTAACATACTTATTTTATGCAGAAACATGGTAAAATGGTCCTGAATGCTTTCCTAAGTGCCGGGAATTAAAAGTGTCACAAAAGGGTACATAAAGAACACTAAACTGCAAGTTTAGCACTTTAACAAACCAGTATCCAACCGAACAACCGGACACTACCCGAAACACCAAATTTACACTAGAAGCACTGTTTTAATGTTTCCGAGCTAGTTATGATCCCCGAACATCATAACACCTCCTAAAAATATCTAATAACTGAAACACGTAACGAACACTTGGATTTGAACTAAATTGCAACTAAAGGTTTAAACCTACACCTATACCCCCCCCCCACCACCTATGGGACAGGCGGACAGCCATACTTGGCCCCATGCCTTCAAGATTTTATTTCTATATTATACTAGATCTTGTGCTTACTTTTTAGAACATATTACACATAAGTTAAAAAGGATGATGGATATAAGAAGAACATGGGAGGTTCAAGATCATAATTCTCACACACTAACACACACTCATCTTTCTCCCTCTCTTGCTCTCATTCTTGGCCGAAACCCACCACAACCACCATCACTTTCATTTCCTCATCTCATCCATCCTAAGATCATACAAAGGTACTAGGAGGTATACAAAGAAGCTTGGTGGCTTTGGATCTTGAAGGACCTTCTCTATTTGCTTTCATCCACTCATTTTCTACTCTTGAATCATCCCTAGCCTTGTGCTAGTGGTAAGATCCTTGTACACTCTATGTTACATCTATTTTTAGTGGTTAATGATGAATCATGATCAAAAGTACCAAGAACACTAAAGAATCATATGAAGTAAACATGAATATAAGCTTGTTTAGTAAAGATATCTTCATGAATATAAGTTGTTATGCTTGTTGATCTTTGATTGTTTGTAGAAGTGATGTTAATCATCATAAGGTCTTGCTAAATCATGATTAAAAACATAGTTTAGCAAGATGTGAAAGTATAAATTGTTGTATAATGATGGATCATCTACACTTAAAGCATGAACTTGAAGAAAATAATGTTTTCTTGAAAAACTATGATCCCTTTTAACTTATGTGTATTATGAAGGATTTCAAAGAAACCAAGTTAAAAACATAAGTTTCATATAATCATTGGTTCTTACATAAACAAGACTTGTTTTTAGTGATTAACCAAGTGTAGAAACACTTGTGTAACAAGAAAATTTCATTAAGAAACAATTTTGTAAAGCATGATTACAAGTTGTAAACATCTAAATCTTTCAAGAATGATGTTTTTAAATAAACAACCACACTTTGAAGGATAACTAAACTCACTAAACACACTACCAAGTTACTACAAATTTTCATAAACTTTCAAGTTCATGAAGTAGTGGAATAAGCATGATTTTGGCAAAATTGGTAAGTGAAAGTTGTTTAGTGTTGATTATGGATTGATTGTGATGATTTTACAAAAGAAAATGATATGCTTGAAAGCATGGAAATCTCCATTTTTAGGGGAAACTATGACAAAATTTTCTCAAAATATAAACACTTAGAAAAATATTTATAAACATACACTTACAAGTGTATTTTCAACCATAAATGGTTACATAAACTATGCCATAATTTTTGTTACAAAAATATAAGTATTGGAGGTTGGTTTTTATAAATAAAAGTGGTTAAACATATATTTAGAATATATATACATTGAAGACACATATGTGTGATTATGTGTATACTTTGTGTAATAGATATATTATTTTAGGACTTGAAATAATATAACACATCAAAATACCAAGGATTACCATCCAAAATATTACCAAAATCCCAAGGAATAAGTATATAAGTTACACACTAAATATTGGCGAAACCGAACAAGAAATGTAACTTACAAAATATTCCGGAAAATATATTCACAAGTATATTTTGGTAAATAATATTTTGGACACAAGGAAACGAAAGCATGATTTTTATGATTATTGATGTGTGTAAAATGCAACATATAAATTACATCAAATAAGGCATAAAACTAACCCTTTTTAAGTACTAATATTGGAAAAAGAGTGTTTTTGTCTTCCTTTTGTATTTTCAGGATTAAATGAGCTCAAAAACGCAAAAGAAGCAAAAAGACAGCTAAATCCAACATAAATACAAGAAAAGGAACATTAGTGGACTGCCCGACCCCTCAACGGCACCTTCCAAAGCAAATTAGAGAAGTCAGAAGACTGAAGACGCCCCGTGCTCAGCTAGCACGGGGCCGTGCCCAAGAAGCAGCAGAAAAGACAAACCTATAGAAGCTTCTATTGCCCACCACGGGCCGTGCCCAGCGGACACGGGGGCGTGTCGAAAGTACAGCAGGCGCATTTATTGTAATTGCGAATTACAATTAATGAGGAGAGAGAGTGTCAGACAGGCACGGGGCCGTGCCCAGTGGACACGGGGCCGTGCCCAGCTCTCTGTTCAGCCTATAAATAGGAGTGCTTGGATTCATTTCATCTCATCCCTTGGCACACCACCTCTCTCACACTTCATCCACCACCCACCACCATCACAACACCATCATCCACCACCATCATCCATTGTCCATCGTAGAGTGTGTGAGTCGTCTCGGGATCCAAGATTGATCGTAAGAGTTCTTGACAATCAAGGCCATGTTTGCCTAAGTCTCTTACATCACTTGGTGAAGACAAAGTGTCTAGTATAATACTTTTTATTTCTAATCTTTTGCACTTTTTATTTGGTTTTGTATTAATGACTTTAATAACTAGTTACTTATGTTGAAGGTGATCTTTCCTTATCGTTTGTCCGTGGTGTCTTGGCATTATTTTATTGTCTATATAAAATAAAGGATTTTCACCATTCATATCTCCACGGTCTATATGGAGGTATGTTGGCTACCTGGTCGGGGGTTAAGGGAACGGTTTGGTAAAGGTCTTGCCATTGTTCAGCGTTTAGAGGTCCTGCAATGGACCTGGGTCAAATTTAGTAGGACCTCCTTCAATACTTCACGGTATTGGATGGCGGGGGTCCAAACTCTTTGACCCCCTCATAAGTTAACTACTATTAATACTATAACCCGGCTATTTAGGACTGTATCCCTGCTGACTCAGACTACTTAGCCGAGGGTAACGTCGCCGCCAAAAGCGGGGCCTACCACAATACTGCATTAATAACTTAATTCATTATCTTCCAATAATCCACCCTTTTAGGATTGTATCCTTGCTGACTCAAACTACTGGGGTGAGGGTAACGTCACCTTCAAAAGAGGGGTCTACTACAATAACTAAGATAATCTCTTAATTATGTGCAAAAGTGCGGAAATAATCAAAGGTTATACTAGATACAAGTCGGAACCAAGTGATTCATCTTGTCTATCTGTTTTTATTTTATTTTTATTTTCAGCATTTTAGTTAGTTTTTATTTTTCTTAGTTTAAAACATTTTTTTCTAAACTTTTATTTTGGTTAGAGGTTGAGGATAAACCGGTATTAAAAGCTCTTGTGTCCTTGGACGACCTCGGTATCTTACCAACGCTATACTACACTCAACGATGGGTGCACTTGCCCATATGTGTGTTTAGTGTTAGTGAAATATCGTGTTTTATAAATTTAAAACTTGGCTAAAATAAGTGTTAAAAAGGGCTTAAAATATACACCTAATATATACGACACTTCACACGCATCAAGTTTTTGGCGCCGCTGCCGGGGACACAAGGATTTTAAGAAAGCTTAAAATCGACGGCCTAATCAGTTTTTCAAAACCTTTTTAAAGCGCGCACATTTTTCTGCATTTTAGTTTAGATTTGCATTCACAGTAGCCTGTACACGGGGCCGTGTTCACTGAACACGGGGCCGTGTTCATTGAACACGGGGCCGTGCTGCACATCTTTATAAAAACACCCAGTAACAGTAACTTGAACACGGGCCGTGCTCACTGAACACGCCCCGTGCTCAACGAAATCAGTAAATTTAATTAAAACGCCCAGATACAGATCCTGAACACGGGGCCGTGCTCACTGAACACGGGGTCGTGTCCAGCCTCTGTTTCCGTTTTTATTTTTGTTTTCTGATCTCGAGACTCGGTTGTGGTCTGCTGAGTGATTCTTATGGATCAATACTCAGGAGGTTACAACTACACCTATGATGAGGATGATTATAGGGGTAATTATTGCACTAATTGTCGTAATGCACGTTCGATTCAAAATAATCACTCATATCAACCATCCAATTCATGCACCTATTATGAGGAGCCCAGGTACGAGCCATCAACTTCATACACATCCTATGAAGACCAAAGGTATGAACCTCCTCCCTCATACTCATATTTTGATGAACCAAGGTATGAGCCCTCATACTCATACTTTGAGGAACCAAGATATGAGCCACCACCTTCGTATGCTTATTATGAGGAACATTGGCGTGAACAACCCACCTGATATGAGTATTATGAAGAACAAAATTACGAACCTTATCCATCATATGCTTACAATGAAGACCAATGGTGCGAACCATCGACTTCATATGGGTATTATGAGGAACAAAGGGTCGAACAACCGGATTCAAGCTTAGAAAATAATGATTCTTTTTCTACAACCGAAGTGACCGATAGGATATTAGAACACATTAGAGTTATCGATCGATGTATAAAAGAAGCTCGCGCAAGGGAAGAGGAGTCCCGCGCAAGAGAAGAACTAAAAAAGGAAGAGATAACTGAAAATGTTAAAATGGAAGAACAAATAAGTGAAAAACCGACACATGAGTTAAACAACGAAAAAGGTGAGTCCCACAACGTTAAAATTCAAGAAGAGTCTAATTTTGAAGAAATTAATCTCTTGTCACCTTCTTTCGAAAATCATTGTTTAGTACCCACTCATGCTAAGTTTTTAAAAGAGTTAAACACTAACACTAAAATTGACGAAACGGTAAGTATTAAGTTAACTAATGATCAAACTTCACTAATAAAAGAAGACCCGTTTGAAATTAGCATTACATCGGTTCCATGTTTCTTTCAAAATTCGTTTATTAGTAATGTCACAATCGATAAAGATCTTTGTGTTAACATAATGCCTAACTACATTTTCGAAAAATTAAGTATTAGTGATTTTTCTCCACTTCAAATACCCATTTTTCTATCCAATCGGAATGTAATAAAATCAATCGGTATAGTTGAAGATGTCTTGGTTCAAACAAATCAAATGGTAATCCCAACCGACTTTGTCATCCTCGATGACGCTCCTCTAGTGTTGGGAAGACCATTTGTAAAAACTCACGAAGCTTTGAAAAACCGGAAGTTCAATAATCTACCTCTTCAATTAGGGGCATTTAAAAGAAGTGTCGATCTTGAACGATCAATGAAATATCCATTCGGCAATAATGACCCCCTAATTGAAGATGAAGATGAACCACCCGATACAAGTGAAGAGATTGACCACTTTGTTGAAGAAGAGGTCGCCATAGAACAAACTTTTAAAGTTCTTGATCGAAACGAGCAACCAAATAAGGAGTCTCCTAAAGACCCACCACTTGAGCTCAAAGAACTTCCAAAAGATTTGGAATATGCTTTTCTAGACAAAGATGGTAAGTTACCTGTAATTATTTCATCTAAATTAGATAACTTAGAAAAAGAAAAATTAATTAATCTTTTGAAAAAACACAAAAATGCAATAGCTTGGAAACTTGTGGACATAAAAGGAATTAGTCCTTCTATGTGCACACACAAAATTTTGATGAATGATGACTACAAATCGGTCATACAACCACAACGTCGAGTAAATCCAAATGTTCAAGAAGTGGTTAAAAACGAAGTCATCAAGTTACTTGACGCCGGACTTATCTATCCTATCTCTGATAGTCCTTGGGTGAGTCCCGTTCAAGTAGTTCCAAAGAAAGGAGGTATGACGGTAATAACTAACGAAAAGAATGAACTAATACCAACGAGAACCGTCACAGGATGGAGAGTATGTATAGATTATAGACAATTAAATGAAGCAACAAGAAAGGATCATTTTCCTTTACCCTTCATTGATCAAATGTTAGAAAGATTATCCGGTCATAAATTTTACTGTTTCTTGGATGGTTTTTCAGGTTACTTTCAAATTCCGATAGCACCCGAAGACCAAGAAAAGACAACTTTCACATGTCCCTATGGAACTTTTGCTTATCGACGCATGCCGTTTGCTCTATGTAATGCCCCAGCAACATTCCAACGTTGCATGGTAGCTATTTTCCATGACATGATAGAAAAGACAATGGAAGTCTTCATGGACGACTTTTCTATCTTTGGGGATTCATATGACCAATGCCTCGATAACCTTGAACGAATGCTATCCCGATGTGAGGAAACTAACCTCGCCCTTAATTGGGAAAAATGCCATTTCATGGTAACGGAGGGAATAGTACTCGGTCACAAGATCTCAAGCGAAGGAATGGAGGTGGATCGAGCCAAAATAGATACCATTTCTAGATTACCACCTCCATCCTCCGTACGAGCTATCAGAAGTTTCCTAGGGCATGCCGGATTTTATAGACGATTTATCAAAGACTTTTCAAAAATCTCAAGGCCTCTAACGAAGTTACTTGAAAAAGATGCTCCTTTCATCTTTGACAAGGATTGCAATCAAGCATTTCTAACCCTAAAGGAAATGCTAGTCAATGCACCTATCATGATAGCGCCTGATTGGAAATTTCCTTTCGAAATCATGTGTGATGCTAGTGACTTTGCAGTTGGAGCTGTCTTGGGACAGAGAAAAGAAAAGCATTTCCACCCAATCTATTATGCTAGTAAAACACTTAACGATGCACAAGAAAATTACACAACAACTGAAAAAGAGTTACTAGCTGTGGTATTTGCTTTTGATAAATTTCGTTCTTATCTTGTTCTTTCTAAAACTATAGTCTATACAGACCATGCAGCCATTCGATATCTCTTCATGAAGCAAGACGCAAAACCACGTTTGATTAGGTGGATTCTACTCCTCCAAGAATTTGACATTGAAATCAAGGACAAAAGAGGAGCAGAAAATACCGCAGCAGATCATCTTTCACGCTTAGAAGACCCAGCTTTGGAGGCAACCAGGGACGAGCAAATCAACGAAAAATTTCCAACTGAGTCCCTGGAAATGGTGGAGTACATGGAAGAACCATGGTACGCCGACTATGCTAACTACCTAGCTAGCGGTATAGTCGCAAAAGGATGACCACATCATCAAAGAAAAAAAATTTTTGCCAATGTGAAACACTACTTTTGGGAAGATCCATATCTTTTCAAAATGTGTGCCGACCAACTCGTCAGACGTTGCGTACATGGTAGAGAAGCACGAAGAATTCTCCGCCATTGTCATGAAGGTCCATACGGAGGACATCATGGTGCTGCCAGTACCGCATGAAAGGTATTCGATTCAGGATTTTATTGGCCAACCATTTACAAAGACGCCCAAAGTCTTGTAAAAACATGTGATGCTTGCCAAAGAACAGGTAATATTTCTTCCAAAAACGAAATGCCACAAAATGGCATTCTTGTTTGTGAAATATTTGATGTGTGGGGACTCGACTTTATGGGACCTTTCCCACCGTCGAAAGGAAACAAATATATACTTGTGGCAGTAGATTACTTGTCTAAATGGGCCGAGGCCGAGGCACTTCCAACAAATGATGGAAGAGTCGTGGTAAGATTTCTAAAAAAATTATTCTCTCGTTTTGGCACACCTAAAGCTTTAATAAGTGATAGAGGTACCCATTTTTGCAACCATCAACTTGAAAAGATTTTAACAAGATATGGGGTCTATCACCGGGTTTCAACAGCATATCACCCTCAAACAAACGGACAAGCCGAAGTGACTAATAGAGGTTTAAAACGAATACTTGAAAAAACCGTAGGTTTAAATAAAAAAGAATGGGCGGATAAATTAGATGATGCTTTATGGGCTTTTCGAACTGCTTATAAAACAACAATAGGTACAACCCCATATGAGCTAGTTTATGGAAAAAGTTGTCATTTGCCAGTAGAAATTGCACACAAAGCCTACTGGGCAATCAAAAATGTAAACTTAGATTTAGAATTTGCTGGTAAAAATCGATTTTGTCAGTTAAATGAATTAGACGAACTTAGGAATTATGCATACTCAAACTCTGAAATTTATAAGGAAAGAATGAAAAATTTGCATGACAAACATATTAAACCTAATGAATTTCGGGTAGGAGATTTAGTTCTTTTGTTTAATTCACGACTTCGATTGTTTCCTGGTAAATTAAAGACTAGGTGGTCAGGACCTTTTTCCATCACCCATATTTTTCCACACGGTGCAGTAGAAATTAAATCTCGAAATGGGCTACCATTTAAAGTCAATGGCCAACGGCTGAAACTCTATCAAGGATTTATTGAGGATGAGGAAGAAGAGATCTCGCTTCAAACGGTGGAAGAATAAAAACATCATGCCTGGTAAGTTACGAACGATTGAGACGACAAAATAAAGCGGTAAGTTTTCTAACCATGGCTTATGGGAAAAAGGGGCACTCACACGAGCACTTAAAAAAAAAAAAAATTTTGCTCGGCACGAGGCCGTGTCCGCTGGACACGGGGCCGTGTTCGCGCTGCAGACGGGATAAAACCCCTTTTTCAAAACAGTTTCTTCATTCCACACGCCCCGTTTCCCCACAAAAGCTCTGGTTCCAGGCGATTTTTCGCGAAATTCCGACGTCTCCTATCGATCTAACAAAGTCAAGGTATGATTCTATCACTCTTAGTAGTTAGATTAGTTACTTGCATGTAGTTAAAACAGCACAAATTTGGGGAAAAATCTAGGGTTCTTGAAGTTCATCCGGATCGAACCTCGAATTTTTGCCTAAATCTGTTTGCATTTAGTTAGATTAGTGTTAAGGGAAGTAAATACACTTGTATTGTTCACAGATTCACCCGATTTCTTACAAAAACCCCAAACCCTTGTTCTTGAACCGAAAAAGATAAAATTGATGGGGTAAACGGGATATTTTGGGAAAAACGGTGTTTAGGGTTTCATTTTCGGGGGAAACCGCACCTATTGGACCAAAAAAATTTCAAGTTTTCGAAACCGGGTCGAAAAATGAAGTTTTTGAGTAACAGACCTCTGGACACGGGGCCGTGTCCGCTGGACACGGGGTCGTGTCCAGCCCGCTGTTTGCAGTTTTTCCCGAAAAACATTTCTGTTTCGTGCTAACTTTTGGTGTACTCTTGCAGATGGCCAGGAAGTTTACAAGATTCAACGCTAATGAGCTAGATGCAAGAGCTCGATACGAGTTTCTTCAAACAAGGCCAGAGGAACACCCGAGGCAGGCTTGCACAGAACTGCTAACCATGGTGAATCAAATTGACCGTTTTAACAACATTGTCACGGGACCACTCAGAGTCGCACTAACAACCCGACTCCGTTCCGTCCATGAATGCACCTTGGAATTTTACAGCACCTTTGCATTCACTTCAAGGTGTGACCCGTTCGATAATGACGGGGTGTCATTTCGGTGTGGCGGGACGAGGTATTCGATCTCCATGGCACAATTAGGGTCGATTATTGGGTTGTATGCGGAAGAGGATGCGGGAAACGAAGAAAATACAGGGGGATTGAGAGAGATTGAAGACAACGAGCGCCATGCCATGTGGGCTCAGATTGGGGAAGGGTTCTACAATCCGAGCAGCACTAAGAGTACCAAGCTGAGGGATCCGCTTTACAGATACATTCATAGGCTCCTCGGCTACTCTCTTAGCCAAAGGCATGACATTGGTGGCGTCGTTGGGTTAAGAGATTTACTTGTCCTCCATTGCATTCACAACCGCAGGCCGCTCGATGTTCCGTTCCTCATGCTCCGAAACATGCATCACAACCGCCTTGCTAGTGCACCAACTCCTATTTTCTTCGGGGGATAGGTGTACCGTCTCTTCAAGCACTTCGCCCACATTCCGAGGTCATTTGAGAGGAGCCCATGGTCGGGAACGGTGGATATTCACATATGCCGCTCGATGAACCTGATTTATGAGGCAGAAGACGGGACGGTAACCTTTCAAAGGACGCAAGGTCATGCATGGAACCCGCAGGAAGCGCTTGTCCTCCCAGCTCCGCAACATCATCAGTACCAATACCCACCCACGGTGATCCGGGCCAATCATCCTCCTCGGGAGGCGGTTTTCCTAATTTTCAAAGTTTGCATGATTTGTTGCAGGAAAACCTCATGTGTACTCGGAACACCTATAACATGGAGAGCAACACCTACCACCGGGTCGGAGCTATAGAGAGAAACCTATCCGAGATCCAAGACGATGTTGGATACATACGAGACCACATTGCACGCCATGGAGGGGATGATGACGATGATGATGATGACGATGCTATGGAGTAGGCGAGAGGAGAAAAGGAGGAAGCGGTTGATTGTTGACTCCACAGGTTTAAGTCCCTTTATCTATCGAACAATTGGTGGCCTGCGTGCCAGAAGTTGAACAATTTACTTTCCTTGAACACTTTTATTTTCCGTTTTCTTTTTCTTTTACTCTATGCTTGGAACAATTAACTATGGTAATTTAGGATGTTTGTGTTGCTTGGTGTGGTATTAAGTGATGAAACAGGTACAAACCGAGGCTTGGAATGCTAAGCCTCAGCACTTATAGGGCCAGGATGGAAAAACCGGAGGAAGAAACCTGTTTTTTCAGACTTTCAGACTGTCCACACGGGGACGTGTCCAGCCAACACGCCCCCGTGCTCACCTCCCAGACCTGCTGTTTGGCTTCTGTCCTGCAAATTTTTGTCAGACACGTGGCCGTGTCCAGTGGACACGGGGCCGTGTCCACCTTCTGTAAGTTCTCGTTACTGGCACCTGAACACGGGGTCGTGCCCACTCAACACGGGGCCGTGTCCAGGCTGCCAGTAACACCAAATTTTTTTTGCTTTTTACACCTATTTACACATCTAATCAACCTAAAAATTTATTTTTGGGACACATTGAGGACAATGTGTAATTTAAGTGTGGGGGGGGGGGGTGCTAAAACCTTGAATTTTGCAAGTCCTAAATACAAGCCTTACACAAAACTCTATTGGAACCGCTAATCACCCCAAATTTTTTCAAAAATTTCATTTTTTTTTACTTGTCTAGGTTTAACTCGGGAAATTCAAGTTCTCAAAAAGGTTATATTTTTACGAATTTACAACCGATAGCGTAGTGATAAAAAGAACCAACATAAGAAAATTATGAAAAGGCATGGCAAACTTAGTTAAAATTTGATTATATATACTTGATCACATAAAAACCCATTCCCACAAAAGTGAGTTTTGAGCCTTTATTGAGCATACAAATTTACATCTTTAGACTAAATGCTCATTTTTCGTTTCTTGTGTGAATAGCCGCTTGGTTCTTACGACTCTAGAACTTGCCATGACGATACATTCCCGGTCCTTATCAACTTAAACCCGAGTAAGTAAATGATGGAGGCATTAGGACTAACCCTTTTTATTTCTACACCATTATTTTTCTTTTTCTTTTACCACCTACCCAAAAATCCCCCTAGTTAGCCCCTTTGAGCCTAAACCTTTTCATTTCATCACCCAAACCAAAAAACCCTTTTACCCACCAAAACCTTTTTCATTTTTAACCCTTTATTTTAGTAACAAGTTCGGTTCTGCGTATGATCAAAAAAAAAAAAATATGTGTTGATGGTGAAGCAAAAAGAAAATAAATAAACAAGTTCATCAAAAATAACTTTGTTTGAATAAAAGCTTCATCAAAATAAAAAGTTGCAAAAATAGAAAATCTTACGAAAACCGACACTTGTTACGCTTTTTCGCCCTTTTTCTACTAACCACTAACCACTATCCCAAACACCTACCTTTAACCCAAGCCTAACCCTTAACCCACAAAGTCCTCTTGATATTTACAAAGTTATAAAAGTTAAAAAGGAGGAGGATTGATTGCTTGGCAAGCCTATGGTAGGAATAAGTTCCATGCCGCTCTCGAGTGATTCACTAAAAATACACCTTCGGCCGAGTGTGAGTGATTTCTCCCGTGAGGTATGTGAACTTGTATATAAATGAAATTTTAAAAAGGCATGTTATGCCCAAATAAGTAATTTCTCCTATGAAAAGTTCTAAATAAATCATTACGAATAGGATTGTAAATAAATAAAGATAAAAACCAAAAAGATCTTGGATATCCCGACACTCTACGACAAGCCCAAAACCTTCTCTTCTACCTATTCCATTTGGGAGTGAAAGCCACATATTAAAGAGTTTTGCTTGAGGACAAGCAAAAGTTCAAGTGTGGGGGTATTTGATGTGTGTAAAATGCAACATATAAATTACATGAAATAAGGCATAAAACTAACCCTTTTTAAGTACTAATATTGGAAAACGAGTGTTTTTGTCTTCCTTTTGTATTTTCAGGATTAAATGAGCTCAAAAACACAAAAGAAGCAAAAAGACAGCTAAATCCAACATAAATACAAGAAAAGGAACATTAGTGGACTGCCCGACCCCTCAACGGCACCTTCCAAAGTAAATTAGAGAAGTCAGAAGACTGAACACGCCCCGTGCTCAGCCAGCACGGGGCCGTGCCCAGCCAGCACGGGGCCGTGCCCAAGAAGCAGCAGAAAAGACAAACCTATAGAAGCTTCTATTGCCCACCACGGGCCGTGCCCAGCGGACACGGGGGCGTGTCGAAAGTACAGCAGGCGCATTTATTGTAATTGCGAATTACAATTAATGAGGAGAGAGAGTGTCAGACAGGCACGGGGCCGTGCCCAGCTCTCTGTTCAGCCTATAAATAGGAGTGCTTGGATTCATTTCATCTCATCCCTTGGCACACCACCTCTTTCACACTTCATCCACCACCCACCACCATCACAACACCATCATCCACCACCATCATCCATTGTCCATCGTAGAGTGTGTGAGTCGTCTCGGGATCCAAGATTGATCGTAAGAGTTCTTGACAATCAAGGCCATGTTTGCCTAAGTCTCTTACATCACTTGGTGAAGACAAAGTGTCTAGTATAATACTTTTTATTTCTAATCTTTTGCACTTTTTATTTGGTTTTGTATTAATGACTTTAATAACTAGTTACTTATGTTGAAGGTGATCTTTCCTTATCGTTTGTCCGTGGTGTCTTGGCATTAATTTACTGTCTATATAAAATAAAGGATTTTCACCATTCATATCTCCACGGTCTATATGGAGGTATGTTGGCTACCTGGTCGGGGGTTAAGGGAACGGTTTGGTAAAGGTCTTGCCATTGTTCAGCGTTTAGAGGTCCTGCAATGGACCTGGGTCAAATTTAGTAGGACCTCCTTCAATACTTCACGGTATTGGATGGCGGGGGTCCAAACTCTTTGACCCCCTCATAAGTTAACTACTATTAATACTATAACCCGGCTATTTAGGACTGTATCCCTGCTGACTCAGACTACTTAGCCGAGGGTAACGTCACCGCCAAAAGCGGGGCCTACCACAATACTGCATTAATAACTTAATTCATTATCTTCCAATAATCCACCCTTTTAGGATTGTATCCTTGCTGACTCAAACTACTGGGGTGAGGGTAACGTCACCTTCAAAAGAGGGGCCTACTACAATAACTAAGATAATCTCTTAATTATGTGCAAAAGTGCGGAAATAATCAAAGGTTATACTAGATACAAGTCGGAACCAAGTGATTCATCTTGTCTATCTGTTTTTATTTTATTTTTATTTTCAGCATTTTAGTTAGTTTTTATTTTTCTTAGTTTAAAACATTTTTTTCTAAACTTTTATTTTGGTTAGACGTTGAGGATAAACCGGTATTAAAAGCTCTTGTGTCCTTGGACGACCTCGGTATCTTACCAACGCTATACTACACTCAACGATGGGTGCACTTGCCCATATGTGTGTTTAGTGTTAGTGAAATATCGTGTTTTATAAATTTAAAACTTGGCTTAAATAAGTGTTAAAAAGGGCTTAAAATATACACCTAATATATACGACACTTCACACGCATCAATTATCACAAGAGTATATCATATTTTGACAAGAAGGAAATATACGATTTTTGGTGAATAAAAATATATATGTGTTTACTTGGAATTTTTAGAAGATATATTATTTTTGGGAAAAATATATATTTTCTTGAGTAAACTTAAAATACATTATTTTTTGATAAAAATAAGTGTATATATATTATTTTCTAAGTTAGACTTGAAAATATATTATTTTGGAACTACAAATATTTTTGCCAAAAGAAAAATTATAAATAATTTTTCTAAGTAATATTTCTTAAATATATATATATATTTTGGAAATATGTATATTGGTGGACTTTTATTAAAAACAATATTCCGGAAAGTATAATATAAATTTAAGTATATGAATACTTAATGAATACAATAAAATACATATTCTCACACGGATAAATACTCCCCGGAATACGACACCAAGACATGGCAAAAATATACAGATACAAAAATACGAATACACATGTATAAGATACCCCCATCCTTGGGAAGGAAATACAAGTATTAATACTTGGGAAGTATTAAGTTAATATATATTGTTTAACAATTATTCCAAAATTTAATAAATATAATTTAAGTTAAAATATTAATTATTTTGACAATAATTATATAACTTGGAATAATATCAAAGGCATAAAAGAAACATAACTCAGAAACGTTAATACTAAAACAAGGCACGACCCGTTCGTCTAATAGACATTAATACGTTGTAGGTAGTCGTGTTCACCGGAGAAGTTCGAGTTACGATTGTTGAAGACGCAAGACTGTGAGTTTCGTGTTCTCCCTTTTTCTTTAACTGTTTTCAGTTTTATAACTTCGGGGGTGAAGTACATGTTACAATTGTTTACGAACATTATTATTTGGTATGGTTAGCTAAGGAAGGGTACACTTAGATCATGTGAGTGGTGGGCATAACGCTTAAGGCCATCAATCCTCGTTGTAGGACAGAGGGACATGAGTGATAGATCTATTTGGGTGTAGCGAGCCCCGCCCATGTTGGACCAGGGTTGGCCCATGGGTAGACTATGTCTTACAGCCGGAAGCCCGGTACAAGTTTGCTAGGTTTGAGCTTCCTGCATCACGTCACACATATCAATGGCCTTGCAAACCATTGGTGATCTGTTTTTCCTTGTTGCTTTCATACCGGGATTTATAAACTTACATACATACTTACAGTGATTTCAAAGGTTTATTCATACACTCAAACAAACACACGAACTCGCTCAACTTTTGTTGATGTTTTCAAACTACATGTATTTCAGGGAATTAGTAAGTGGATCTGGCGGGCATTGGAAGTTTTATGCTGCGTTGGGAATAAAGATGTCATCCATGGTCTTTGGGTTTGGGCAGTGTGTCTTATTCCTGGACGAGACACGTCTTCCAAACCTTGGTTTTATTCATTATCTTTTGATGAGTCCTTAGTGAACTCATAAACAATTCGTATGGTTTGTAATTTGAATTTGAAGTCTACGTTTTAAAACAATGGTGTTATGTTTTAAACTTATTTAGTGGATGAACATCTATGGTTTTAATCATACAGTTGTTGTTATGATTGAATGAAATGGTATTAAGAAAGTCTCACCATAATCACGCTTCCGCAAAAGTCAGGGTGTGACAGCTTGGTATCAGAGCTTCGGTTGTAGCGAACTAGGATTCTTTCTCGAGTCTAGACTACATTCATTAGGGCTCTCACGAAAACACTTTGTAAAAACATTTTCATTGCATACGCGAAATGCCCAGATCCAGGAAACAAACATTTTTACAAACAAAAGACACGAAACACTTTTCAAAGTTTATGTTTATGATTCAGTCTGAGAGACTGGGTAGTTCAGTTTGAGAAACTGGGAAGTTTAGTCTGAGAGAGTAGGTAGTTCAGTCTGGGAGATTGGGAGGTTTAGTCTGGGAGACTAAGTGGGTAGTCTGGGAAGACTAGGACGGATACGTGATTACATTGTTATTACTTACATGCTTAATAATGATTGTTGATATATGTGCATATGTTGTGATTGTTTTGTTACAGACGCTATGTCTTCATCTGAGAGTGGACTATCTGATATTGTCGACCCCATGGCTATCGTTTCAGACGATGAGATCGTCCCAGAGCCTGAGATTTTTACCTCCGACACTGAGAGTGACCCGTAGATGATGACGATGATTTCCAGCCTTTTGCACTACCCGACTTTGGCGATGATTTACCGCATGCTGATGGTTTGCCCGACGAGGATCCCTTTCTTATTCATATTCCTGATCAGGACCATCTCATCCTCGGACATCCCCGATGGTGAGCATGTCGTGGCTCCGATCCTCGCCCCTTTGCCTCTTGCGGCCTTTCCTTTCGAGGATTTGCCTTTTGATGACGTGTCTGATGATTATGTCGATCTTTTTATTGATGGTCCCCCTGATGACGCCCAGGGTGATGGAGTTGTAGCTGAGGATGCCATTGTTGTTCCACTCGTTGAGGTTCCTGTTATTGAGGTTTCCTCTGATCATTCTGTTCCAGGTTCCTTTAAGTCTGTCTCATCCTCCACTTTGCATGCATTGGGATTTCAGCGTTACCCCACTGATTCTGATACTGACACGGCCCTGTCTGTCACACCTACTCCTCCACATGACTTTGAGCTTGACCTTGAGCTAGACATTACCCCTGACGATCAGCCTGTTGATGCACCCGCTGATCCTGAGCAGATACCTGCTGATCCTGAGCCGATACCAGCACCCGAGCCTTTACCAGATCATGATCCTGTACCTTTTGGCATACCTGACATTGTACCACTCATACCAGATCCGATGCATGCGCCCGCTGACCCTACTGTCTTTGCCAGGCAAGTAGACGCCCGATACGCTTTCACCAGCAATGGGTGGATAGCTGATGAGGATGATGTACCTCCTTTTATTGAGCTTGTTACTCCCCCACATACACATGCACCTGTTGATGTTGCCCCTTTCCATCCTGTTGAGTCAGATGTACACTGTGCCGACTTACCTATCACTTTCTTGCAGGACATACCCGCACCCCGTCCAGGGGAAGGCCCGTCTAGCCAGCAGCCTAGCCATGACCCACATGTGACAGCAGCATTTCCTCGCATGCCTCAGCATACACCTACTGCTCATTTTACTTCCTCACCACTAGGCGAGCCACTCATATGGTTCCCACCGTACACCATGCAAGTTTCTGATCCTTACCATCCTTCGCACTTTGTTGGTTACACGAGGGATGAGTTACTCTTGTCATTGCAGCTTCAGCATGAGATCCTGTGTCGTAGAGTTATGGAGCTTGAGAGGATTCCACGTCCTCCACCTTGTTCATGTCTGTCACCTTTTGCGACTCCACCTGCTCCTCTTTTGCCTTATCCAGATTTTGATGTTCGATTTCTCACCATGGAGCAGCAGATCAGCTATCTGTTGCGTCACATTTATGATCTTGAGGAGGAGATAGCGCATGTGCGCAGCTTGGTTTTTGTTCCTCCACCTCCTCCTCCACCACCATCAGCATAGCCGGTTTTTGGTTTTATGTAGATAGCTTGCTTTTGATGAGAGCACCGCTATTGAGCTGAGCTAGTGAAGCCTTTTTGGAGACCACTTTTTGATTATATGACTGTTGTAGACTGATAGATATTTTGGACAAGGGTAGTGTGACCCTATAGTCCCTTTTGGTGTGATACTTTGTAAAACATGTAACTGTATAATGGTCGATGATTAATGAAAGCTCAATCGTGATGTTCTCATTTTATACGTTGTTGAAATGCATGTTGTGCTGTGATTAAGTTGTTATATGCTTACTTACTTGATAAATGCTAATACATATACATACTATATACTTATCATACTATTTAAGACCTGACCAATACAATCTTCTTTATAGAAGACGCCTCCTCGAAGAAGCAATCAGTTGCCCACAACAGAGGCTGAACTGCAAGAACGTATTTCACAAGCAATCGCACAACATGAGGCCTTGCGCTCTGAACAAAGCGGAGGTACCTCAGGAAATAACCCACATCACGGTAATGTTTAAGTCACTTAAGACACATTACAATACGTTTGGACATTCCATGTGCGTTTGCTAATGCTTTCTGTGAATGATGTTGCAGGGCCGGTTATAAGGGTGTTCAGAGTGTGCTTGAGAACAGGGCCCAAATAATTAAAGGGCCCAAATTTTTTTATGTTTTCTTTATATATATTAGCCCAATTTTTTTACAGGCCCCAAACTTTGTCAAAACCTGATTATAGGCCCAAACCTGCAGGGAAATCAAAAGTCGCGTGCGACTGTGCGAGGATTTCTGATCAAAGATTCAAACGCTGCAGCAGGATTTCTGAATTCTGATCAAAGTCATCGATCAAAGGACCAGACAGGACATCCGCAGTCGCAGACCTGCGAATCGCGATTCAGAGTCATCAAACGCCGCTGCAGTGCTGCACCTGCCCTGCGAATCGCGATTCAGGTATTTGAATGTTTTATGTTTGTTGTCTTTTGAGTTTTGTTTGTCGATAAGTCGATTGATGTTACATCCGCAGGTTCCAAGTTTGTTAATTTATTGTTTGTCGAAATTGAAATAACATTCAGATTATTTATTTGTTTGTCGAAAATTGAAAAACATTCAGATTAAGTAATTAACGAATAACGAACATTGAAATAACATTCAGGTTAATGATGTTACTGTTCAACATATTTCACTTTCAGATTTCAGAATTCAGTAACTGTTGTTTCGAGTCTGATTTCTAGTTTAAATGTTGAATGCTGTTTATTTAGATAATTAGATTGATTAAACGGTTATGAATAATGAATGATTGAATGATTTCTAGTTTACTTTTATGAATAATGAATGATTGAATAATTTCTAGTTTACTATTGTTTATGTAGAAATTATGCCTCCCGTTCCTAAATACAAACACCTATCCGGCCATCAAAAACGTAAGAGGAAGAACCACACTGTTTGCTTAGCAAGTAAGTTCGATACTTTGATCATTTTTGCTATACTATTTTTGTTAATTTGTTTTATCTATTTCATAACAATTATCGTAGTATTATGAATTTTTAGTTATATAATTGAATGATTGATGAGTTTATGTTATATGAAGATTTGCGAATAAGGCCTAAATTTTTTATCTCGAACAGGGCCAAATTTTTTTTGGGATTTTCGGAGACGGCCCTGTGATGTTGCTTGCACAGCCTATACTTATAAGCAGTTCCTTGACCGCAAGCCTCTGAACTTTGACGGCACTGGAGGTGCTGTAGCTTTCGTTAGATGGGCTGAGAAAACAGATTCTAGGCTGCGAATGAGCAAGTGTGCACCAGAGCACCAGGTCACCTACATTTCTGGACTATTCCTAGATGGAGCTCTATCGTGGTGGAACCTTCAAGTTCAGACCCTAGGTGAGGAAGCAGCATATGGTATGACCTGGGATGAGATGAAAGAACTTATGCGCAAGAAGTACTGCTCGAGAGTTAAGATTCAGAAGTTGGAAACCGAGTTTTGGAATCTGAAGATGGATGGTCCCAAGATTGCTGAGTATGTACAGAGATTCCATGACCTGTCTCGTGTGGTCCCCTACATGGTAGAGCCAGAGTTCAAGCGAGTTGAACGCTTCATCTGGGGTTTAGCACCCCAAATTATGAGCATGGTGACTACTTCGAAGCCTCCAACGATCACTGAGGCCATTGATTTGAGCGTGGCATTGACTGAAGAAACGATTAGATTGAACAAGTTTTCGATCTCTAAGGGAAAGAAGAAAGAGACTCATGTTGAGTCATCAGGAGAGAACAAAAGGAATTTCTCAAATTTCAAGAAGGGTACCCAAGGAAACAATAGTGGTAACAAGAAGAGAGATGCGAACCCACCAGCTGAGGTCAAGACTGGTGCTGCGAGTTCTGAGAACAAGGGGAAAGGTTACATGGGCACTTTGCCTAAGTGTGATGTGTGCCTGTTACATCATGCCGGCCCATGTAGGTATACGAAGTGTGAATCTTATGGGAAGAATGGTCATTTGAAAGAAACATGCTGGTAGTAATGGTCGTGGAAATGGTGGCCAGTGAGGTAATGGTAGTGGCAGTGGAAACCGTGGTGGAAACGGTAATGGGTATGGAAACCGCAATCAAGGAGGAAATGGCGGTAATGGTAATCGTGGTGGTTCTGGAAACCAAGCCGGTAATGGAAACCGCAACCAAAACAACTCTTAGGGTGGTACTGGAAACAACAAAGGATGCTTTAGTTGCGGAGATGCTGGGCACTTCAAGAGAGATTGCCCAAAGAACAACCAAGCTCAGGGGAGAGTCTTTAACATAGGAGTGAGGGAAGCTCGCCAAGATCCGAACGTAGTCACGGGTACGCTCCCTATCAACCAACACTTTGCATCTGTACTATTTGATATTGGTGCCGATTATAGCTTTGTATCCCTAGAATTTAAGAATATACTTGAGTTGGTAGTGTGACAACTCGAGTTTCCGACATTTCATTTTCGCATTTATTGCACGTTGACTGTTTAGTTGTTTGATTGGTTTGACTTGTAACTGTACACGTTGTGTTAGAAAGAAACGTAGTGTGATTGTTGCATGTATGTGATTGATGTTATAACATGAGACTTGCTAGAAAACTTAAACTGTTAAACACATGAAACAACCCGACGAAACAGAAGTCTGTTTCGTCACTCCCATCTTGACGAAACACAAGTGGCTTCGCCATAAACCAAAACGACGAAACAGAGATTGATTCGTCACAAGCATCTCGACGAAACAAGTTGTTTCGCCGAGCCCATGATTCGCCGAAGCCCAGTTAGGGCCCAATACGCTACGTAATTATAATAGGCATTCTGTTTCATTCGCCACATGTTTTGGCAATCAGAAACCCTAGAGTTCTTTGTTTGCAACGGCAGTGGATCATCATCACCGAAGCCTTTTCCCTCTTGTATTCGGGTATGTTAGTATTGTGTTTTTAGAGTGATTTAACATATTTTAATCATTCAATTTTGTGGCATGAGAAATTGATAACATGAAACTGTGAATGGATCAATTATGAAGAGTATTATTGTAATTATTGCTCATGATTAGCGGATTAAATGAGATGACGATTTATGTTATTTATCCGATTGTTGTTTCAAGAATCATGCTAATTAAAGATTGTGTGTGATTGTGTGATAGTCAAGGGATGTGATTGGTGTCAGCCTATCTCTATTGTGCGGCCCAATTATAATTGAGATTTGTGAATTGTGAATTAAAGTCCATGTGATCCCTCTTCTAGTTCAATTATCAAGTTGGGAAATAAATAAATATTACATGTCATAGCTTGGTCCAATACTCTTGAGGTGATAAACATAATTGTCTGCCATTTCAAAAGAATAATAAATATATACATGTGCAATATGAGTGTGTGAATGAGTGCAAAGGTGTGGAACCGATTGCGTGCAGATGATAGATAAAGCCATTGAAACTGCCTTTGATGATCATACTTGGTGTGTGAATTTATTAATGATGTGACCATGTAACTGTTAGAATTGTTTAGGCTTTTGGAAACTCGTAACTGTTAAGTGATGATTAGAATTGTTTTTGTTTGGTAATTGTTACTGATGTTGTTGCTGCCACAGACGAAAACACAGAGGGCCAAACGAAATCACTTGGTGATTTCGTCACTTAAGCGATTTCGCCAAGCATGTGTTTTCGGCACAAGTGATTTTGTGGAGTGTCTTCCGTTAAGCATGTAACCTTGTTAGTTTATTAAATCAGTTAACTCTGTTAATTCAGTAACCTCAGTTAGTCTATCAATTCTGTTACATGTTAACTATTGTTAACTCTGTTAGTTATTTCTGTTAGTTAATTAACAGTGTTGATTGGTTATTCATGTTATGTATCAAATCCTGCTAAGTTGCTAACCTTGTTAAGTTTGTTAACCCTGTCTGGTATGCTAATGAATAACCATGGTATAGCAAACTATGTAAGACATTTATGAGAAACATGAATTGTATGAAGATGATTAACTGTTTGTAATGCCTGATGTTAACTGTTACACACACACTATGTGACGCACATTTCATGCGAAACCTTACAAACATGTACTGACTGAACATACGTGCATAAATATAGGACTTGACTGATAAATTGTGAGCACTTAACTTAGCATACCGAGCAAACCAAGGTGAGTTCACACTAGCCAAGGCATGGGATTCCCAGGGGTTGGGAATGGGATCGGATAACTACTCGTACAACAATTACATTGAAACTAATTACTACTGTCCTCGGATTGAAGGGCACGTACGTAAAACCTACGTACAGTTATACTTACTACTGTCCTCGGAATGAAGGGCACGTACGTAAAGCCTACGTACACGATCTTAAGACCATCACCTCTATCAAAGGAAGTCCCTCAATTATCGACTTAATCGCCGAGGCCTAGGGCGAGCGGGTCATTAGTTAATAGCGCTATTAGGTTTAACAAACCTCACACCGTGCCAGTCGGACGGGCGTGTACTAATGGACTATGGGCAAAGGGTCAATGCTGATACACATTGATTTAGGGCACCTCTTATATTTTCGTAGCAGTCGATACGCGTGGTCTTGTAACACATGGGAAGCCCCCACTAATCATCGCACGCATGCCTGGACTGGCAGCAAGGAGTAACGCGATACATGGTTTACAAAACGAATATATACGATTTATGAAACGAATACTTAAACCAAACAACTATCTGTGAACTCGCTCAACTTTGTTGTTGATTCGTTGCTACATGCCTTGCAGGTCATTAGGTACCCATGGAGCTTGCACAGGGAGGAACGGTCGTTGTGGGACATGGCGATGTGTGTCATGCTTTAGACATTATCTTATTTTATATTTAATACTTGCGATGGGTTTTACAAATTATGCTTCCGCTAAACACTTAACTATGCTTTGGTTTTGAACACCTTTCATATTGGTTTGTTGAATTATGTTTACTTACCTACCTGTTCAATATGATTGGTGGCTTGATCCTGGTCAGTCACGCCTCCAAGCGGTGATACTCCGCGAGTGGATTTTGGGGGTGTGACAGGTAGCTAGTAAGCTAGATATTCCATACTCGATAGAACTAGCTAATGGAAAGCTAGTAGAAGCGAATGAAGTAATTAGAGGCTGTGTAATAGAGCTTCGAGAGCATAAGTTTACGCTTGATCTTCTGCCAGTTGAGTTGGGAAGCTTTGACGTGGTAGTTGGAATGGATTGGTTCTCAAGTAACCGAGCGGAGATCGTATGTCATGAGAAGATAATCCGAATCCCGTTGACGAATGGAGAAACGATTGTAGTGCATGGAGAGAAGCATGATACGCCTCTAAGGATTATCAGTTGTTTGAAGGCCCGAAAGTGTTTGCAGAAAGGATGTGTTGCCTTCTTGGCGCACGTGGTGGATAAAGAGGTCGAAGAGCCGAAGCTGGAAGATATCCCGGTGGTAAGGGAATATCCTGAAGTCTTCCCCGAAGAGTTGCCAGGATTGCCGCCGCAAAGACAAGTCGAATTTCACATTGACTTAGTTCCAGGCGTCGCGCCTGCAGCTAAGGCACCTTATCGACTTGCGCATTCCGAGATGCAAGAGTTGTCGACACAACTTCAAGAGCTTTTGGACAAGGGATTTATAAGACCAAGCTTCTCGCCTTGGGGAGCTCCATTTTTGTTCGTTAAGAAGAAGGACGGTAGTTTTCGCATGTGCATTGACTACCGAGGGCTAAACAAGTTAACCATCAAGAATCGGTATCCTTTGCCGAGGATTGATGATCTTTTCGATCAACTTCAAGGTTCAAGTTACTACTCCAAGATCGATCTTCGATCAGGTTATCACCAGTTACGAATTCAGGAAGAGAGTATTCCGAAGACTGCCTTTAGAACTCGATATGGACATTACGAGTTTCTAGTAATGTCGTTTGGTTTGAAAAATGCACCAGCAGTGTTTATGGATTTGATGAATAGAGTCTGCAAGCCATATCTCGATAAATTCGTGATTGTGTTTATCGATGATATTTTGATTTATTCAAAGATGAAGGAAGAGCATCAACAACACCTTAGAACCATTTTAGAGTTGCTCAAGAAGGAGAAATTATACGCTAAGTTCTCGAAGTGCGAGTTCTGGTTGCGTGAGGTACAATTCCTCGGTCATGTAGTGAACGAAGATGGAATCCATGTGGATCCCACCAAGATCGAGGCGATTAAGAATTGGGAAACTCCGAAGACGCCAACAGAGATACGCCAGTTTCTAGGTTTAGCTGGGTACTATCGCCGATTCATTGAGGATTTTTCTAAAATCGCTCAACCACTGACCTCCCTTACTTAGAAGGATAAGAAGTACGAATGGGGAGATAAACAAGAGGGAGCTTTTCAGTTGCTGAAGAACAAGCTTTGCGATGCACCTATTTTATCCCTACCCGAAGGCACCGATGACTTCGTGGTGTATTGTGACGCCTCGCGTCAGGGATTAGGATGTGTACTGATGTAGTGACAGAAGGTTATTGCTTATGCTTCACGCCAGTTGAAAATTCACAAGAAGAACTACACCACGAACGACTTGGAATTAGGCGCTGTGGTGTTTGCCTTGAAGATTTGGCGACATTATCTGTATGCCACTCGATGCACAATTTTTACTGATCACAAGAGCTTACAGCACATATTTGATCAGAAGGAGCTTAATATGAGACAGCGACGTTGGGTTGAGTTGCTAAACGATTATGATTGTGAAATCAAATACCACCCAGGAAAGGCGAATGTGGTGGCAGACACCTTGAGTCGAAAAGAGAGGATTAAGCCCATAAGGGTTAGGGCTTTGGAGATGATTATACAGACAGACCTCTCGTTGCGCATTCGTGCTGCGCAGAGAGAAGCTCTTAGGAAAGAGAATCTTAAGGATGAATATCTCCGTGGGATGGAGAACCAGTTGGTACCCAATGAGGAAGGAACCTTGTGTTTTATGAAACGAATTTGGGTTCCCCTCTTTGGTGGTCTTAGAGACGTGATTTTTTTATGAAGCCCATAAATAGAGGTACTCGATCCATCCCGGATCGGACAAGATGTACCAAGATTTGAAGGATTTCTACTGGTGACCAAGATTGAAAGGTGATGTTGCAACGTACGTTGGAAAGTGCTTAACTTGTGCCAAGGCAAAGGCCGAGTATCAGAAGCCTTCAGGTCTTTTGCAACAACCTGAGATTCCCATGTGGAAATGGGAGAAGATTTCAATGGATTTTATAACTAAGTTGCCAAAAACACCCAGAGGTCATGATACGATTTGGGTAATCGTAGACCGTTTGACGAAATCTGCACACTTTTTGCCAATCAGGGAAAAGGATAACACTGGTAAGCTAGCTGAGCTGTACCTAAGGGAGATAGTTGCACGTCATGGAGTGCCTATCTCGATTATATCTGACAGAGACGGAAGATTTGTGTCAAGGATTTGGCAATCTTTCCAAGAAGCGTTTGGTTCACAGTTGAACCTGAGCACGACATTTCACCCACAGACAGACGGTCAAAGTGAGAGAACGATTCAGACGCTTGAAGATATGTTACGAGCTTACGTAATGGACTTGGGTGGCAGTTGGGACACTCACATACCTTTAGTCGAGTTCTCCTATAATAACAGCTACCATACAAGCATACAAGCTGCACCGTTTGAAGCTCTTTATGGACGCAAGTGTCGATCACCGTTATGCTGGGCTGATGCGGGCGATAGACAACTAGTTAGTCCCGAATTGGTTCAAGAAACGACAGATAAGATCATGCAGATCTGAGAGCGCATTAAGGAGGCTCGTGACCGACAAAAGAGCTATGCGGACCAAAGAAGGAAACCTTTGGAATTTGAAGTGGGAGATATGGTTTTATTGAAAGTCTCACCTTGGAAAGGTGTGGCACGCTTTGGGAAGCGTGGAAAGTCAAACCCACGATTCATTGGACCGTTCAGAATCCTGGAAAGGATTGGCACTGTGGCTTATAAGTTGGAACTACCTGCGGAACTAAATGGTGTTCATGATACATTTCATGTATCCAACCTGAAGAAGAGTCCAACACAGGAAACAATGGTTATTCCTGCTGATGAAGTTCACGTTGACGACACACTGCATTTTACAGAAGAACCCGTTGAGGTTACGGATTGGAAAGTTTACAAAACTAGAAGGAGTAGTGTCACACCCCAACCGATGGCGGAATCATCGGGGCATGGCACTGAGCGAAACAGATTGTCCAGAAGTTTCCATAACAATTATCAATACCATTCAATTAAAATAATACGTCCCATACCGTATCTCAAACAGTAAATCATTTATTACAGACAAAAACCTAGGCAAATATTCTGTTCCGACAACTCAGATTTAAATAGACAGCAATTGTTTATCTGCTTCTAGAGACCCTTGATTCGTTATCTACAGACAACTATTTGTTGGGCTCTAAAGCTTTATTCTAGCTTCAAATTCCTACCACATATGCATCCTAAGCACATGTCACATACGTTAAAATAAAGTCAATACATAAAATGTAAAGGTGAGCATACAAGTTTGATAATAGCATATAGAGTTCGAATTCGTTTACGCATAGCCAGCGCGTACACATAGTGAAATGAAGCACGTTAGTTATCGACATAGATCCATCGTTACCAATGACTGCGGGTTGACTGCCTAAGGCAGTTCGCAATACATGATTACCACCGTAATCCATGCAAGTAATAATCCTTAACAACCCCCGTGTGAACGGGTGCTGAGTCCAAACTATAGTACTATCATTGCTAAGGCAGGTAGACAACATTCCATGTGTAAACATGACAAACAAGCATTCATAAGCCACGTATAACATGCATTATCGGTTAGCGTTCAAATAGTATTGAGTAGTGTGATCGTTGTAGTTTGAATATTCGTAACGTATGTAACACCCAAAAGTGCATAAAGCAAAAAGGGATCGAGTATACTCACAGCGATTAATGGATTGAAGGGAGCGCTTAGCGAGTAAGGTTAGCCTAAATAGATTCGGTAGCATAACGATAAGTGAAGCGTAAAACGGAAAACAAGTGTTGGAGAGTCGGACAGTTGGTCGATCAGACGGTAGTTCGATCGGACGGCTAACCGTTCGGTTGACAGTCCGTTCGAACCGCTGTCCGGTCGGTCGGTAGGCCGATCGGATGGCTGTTCGAGTGGATTGTTTCTTCCTTTGAGAAGGATGTGTTTGTGTATGATGGCTTGTCTTTTGAAGTTTTCGTTGTAGCATTATGAAAACATTGAAGTACCTTCACCCTTCAGGTCGGTCGATCGGACGGCTGTTCGATCGGCCGGCAACCCGATTGGTTAGGCATTCAAGTGAATTACAATGTTTAGTCTTTGGATCGGATAGGTGTTCGATCGGACAAGCATCTTGACAATTTCTTAGCTGGGCGTCACCTGATCGGGCGGCTGCTCGATCGGGTGGCACTCCTAGGGCTTCGAACATAATGAAAAATCGGTTAAGTATTGAAGCATAGTATCTCATGATCCGAGGAGTAATTCGTTCGGACAGTAGTTCGATCGAATCACAGCCCGTTCAATACTTGTCTTCAAAATAGGTTGATTGTGTGGGACCATGTGTTAGCCGATCGGCTGGCAATCCGATCGGTTGGCTGCCCGTTCGGACAGCAGTTCGATCGGTCAGCGTCCTGACCGGATTAGCCTATTCGCCTAACACTTGGTTGTTCTGATTGCTTGTCGTTTTATTGAGGTATTTTGACAACGAGTCGAACCATAGTTTCCTCGTCCTTACTTGGTTCCCTCGGTCGGGCAGGAATCACCCAAACCCAGCCGGCAAGCTGTTCAGTATGAAGTTTAGTGTTCAACTCGAGGTCGGTTAACCTTGTGGATAGAATCCGGACCTTGAGCCATACAACCACCGAAGTGATTTGTAAACCGGCATAGGCCCCGTTTCTATCGGTTGAAGGCATTGAGTGTAAAAGAGTTGAAAGAAAGTTGGAATATCCCTATTTCAATCCTTTTTCACCGTGTATATGTTTAGATCTACTAAAGATCTTTGTTTGTCTATGTGGAAATCGGCTAGATCCAAGCTATTCTTGGTGGATTGAGGCCAAATCATGAAGTTCTTCAAGAACCCATGATGACATCATCCTAGAACACTTGAATCTTGATGATTTCACGGTTAAAGTTAAGATTTGAAAGATAGAAAGGTGTAGGAGTGTGTATAGATCAAGAAAGTACAAGATTTAGGATGAAATCTTACCGGAATCGAGAGGAATCTGCGAAAAGATGAGTTTAGCGTGCTGGTCGGTCAGAGGTTTCCAAAAGTAGAAAGAATGACAATGACAGGGATATTTATAGGATGTCAAAAGGGGTAAGTGATGGCCGATCGGCCAGGCAGCTTGATCGGACAGCCTGTCCAATCGGACAACAGTCCGTTCGGCTGGCTGTTCGATCGGCTGGGAGCCTGATCGATCAGTCGCACATTTCGAGTGTTTCGCGTGACGATTTTTTATATTTCGATTTTGATTGCGAGCGGTTTGATTCGATAGGGTCTCCTAGTCAAATTACTTTTAGTCCCAACTACTAAATACCATAGCTCGATTGTGATTCGTGTTCGAGTTCGATTTCGAGTTTCGATTGAGTTCGATTGATTACCACAACACAACATAAATATCATGCACAGATAACACGTAAGGCACACACACACGTACAACAACAAGTAAACTATGTAGCTCGAGTTGCGATTCTTTGTCGATTCGATTAGCATAGCTTGATTATTAGTTGATTAACTTTATCGCATTGTTTCTTCCTATAGTTCACAGTCGTAAGTCGATTAGATACCGATTAACACACATCGATTTTTAGCAATTAACAACACTTACTCCACATAATACAATAAAAATAAAGAAATTTCTACAAGTCAAATTCGTATAACCGGTCGTTGACTTTGACTTGTGAAAACACGGGGTGTTACAGCCTCCCCTTGTTTAGGGAATTTCGTCCCGAAATTAAGCTCGGATCTGTACGACACCATGGATCACATTTGAGAATTTTTCTGTTCGTACCGGTTTTGACTCCGAAACGATTGCGGACCGAACATGTGACGTGCGGAATCCGTACACGAACATGACTGAACACACGAGACGTAATACAATCGGTGATTCTATTGATTGATATAAAATCGTACAAAGCACATGAATCACGATGTTACTTTCTCTCTCTAGCTTCTTTCTTTAAACAACAGCGGGTACTTAGCCTTCATGTCGCTTTTGAGTTCCCAAGTGAACTCTGCGCCTCGTTTGCCTTCCCATCGGACTTTCACAATAGGAATGCGTGAGCGTCTGAGCTGCTTGGTTTGGCTATCCATGATTTCGACGGGTTTTTCCACGAAGTGTAATGTTTCGTTCACTTGTAGATCATCGAGAGAAACGTGTAAGTCGTGGTCGGCTAGGCACTTTCGGAGGTTTGACACGTGGAAAGTCGGGTGGACATTACTCAGTTCCTGCGGTAGTTCGAGTCTGTAGGCGACTTTTCCGATCCTTTCCAGAATCTTAAAAGGTCTAACATATCGAGGCGCGAGTTTTCCCTTTTTGCCGAATCGGACTACACCCTTCCAAGGTGATACCTTTAGGAGTACGTAGTCACCAACGTCAAATTCACGGGGCTTGCGCTTTTTATCTGCGTAACTTTTCTGTCAATCCCGAGCTTTCACCAGATTGTCTCTAATTTGGAAAATTTTGTCTGTCATTTCTTGTAATAACTCAGGACCGGTTAATTGCGAATGACCGATCTCGTGCCACACAATAGGCGATCGACATCTTCTTCCGTATAATGCCTTGAATAGTGCCATTTGGATGCTAGAATGATAGCTGTTGTTATACGAGAATTCGAATAACGGCAGGTATTTATCCCAATTACCACCGAAGTCTAAGACACACGAACGGAGCATGTCTTCAAGAGTACGAATCATTCTTTCAGTCTGACCATCGGTTTGAGGGTGGAAAGCGGTACTTAGATTAAGCGATGTACCGAGTGCCGTTTGAAACGTTTCCCACAGTCGTGAGGTAAACCGAGCGTCACGATCAGAAATGATGTCACGAGGCCTCCCATGATTACAAATGATCTCGTCGGTGTAGATTCGGGCTAATCGTTCTACCTTGTAGTCTTCTCGTATCGGCAGAAAGTGAGCTGATTTAGTCAAACGGTCGACCACAACCCAGATACTGTCATGACCTGATGACGTGTGCGGTAGCTTGGTTATAAAGTCCATGGCTATACTTTCCCACTTCCACATGGGAATTGGTGGTTGTTCAAGTAAGCCAGATGGTCTTTGATGTTCGGCCTTCATCCTAGCATAAGTTAGGCATTTTCCGACGTAGAGAGCGATATCCCTTTTCATACCCGACCACCAGTACTTATAACGAAGATCTTGGTACATTTTGTCGGCACCGGGATGAATAGAATACCGGGATTTGTGGGCTTCGTCCATCAAAATCTGTCGCAAATTGCTTCGCTTGGGAATCCAAATTCAGTCCAGAAAGTGGAATATCCCATTTGATTTGCTCACAAGTTGGGCTCCATCATGGTAGATTCTTTCTTTCTTCAGGGTGCGTTCGTTAAAACACGCATGTTGAGCATCGCGGATGAGGGTTTCGAGATCGTGTTGGGCTTGAACATTACGAGTGCTAAGCAGGAAGCTCCGTCTGCTAAGTGCGTCGGCAACAACATTTGCCTTGCCTGGGTGATAACGGATCTCACAGTCATAATCGTTGAGAAGTTCTACCCATCGGCGTTGACGCATATTAAGTTCCTTCTGATTAAAGATATGTTGCAGGCTCCTATGATCGGTGAAGATCGTACACTTGGTACCATATAGGTAGTGTCGCCAAATCTTTAATGCAAAAACAACCGCGCCTAGCTCGAGATCGTGGGTTGTATAGTTCTTCTCGTGGATTTTGAACTGACGAGACGCGTAGGCTATAACCTTGTCCCGTTGCATGAGAACACAACCAAGGCCAAGGTTGGAAGCATCACAGTAGACAATGAAATCGTCGTTTCCATCGGGCAATGTGAGAACAGGAGCATTGCAGAGCATGTGCTTGAGGGTTCGAAAGGCAGACTCTTGTTCAGCTTTCCAAACAAAAGGCTTGTCTTTATGCGTGAGAGAGGTAAGCGGCACAACAATCTTTGAGAATCCTTCGATGAATCGTCGATAATAGCCCGCTAGTCCGAGAAAAGAGCGGACCTCAGACGGGTTCTTAGGCGTAACCCAGCTCTTGACAGCTTCAATCTTCGCAGGATCGACGTGAATGCCTTGACTATTAACAATGTGACCCAGAAATTGAACTTCCTCCAACCAGAATTCGCACTTGGAGAACTTGGCATAGAGTTGGTTTCCCTGGAGTAACTCGAGAACCAAATGTAGATGTTGCGCGTGTTCGGCTTTCGACTTGGAATAGATCAAGACATCATCGATGAATACGATGACGAAACGGTCGAGATATGGTTTACACACGCGATTCATCAGATCCATGAAAACCACTGGTGCGTTGGTTAAACCAAAAGGCATAACAACAAATTCGTAATGACCGTATCGGGTGCGAAATGCGGTTTTGGGTATATCCTCCTCTTGTATACGCAGTTGGTGATATCCTAAACGTAGATCGATCTTCAAGAAACACGTAGCGCCTTGTAGTTGATCAAACAAATCGTCGATGCGAGGTAGGGGATAGCGGTTCTTGATAGTTAACTTATTCAATTCCCGATAGTCGATGCACATCCTGAACGACCCGTCCTTCTTTTTTACGAAAAGGACTGGCACGCCCCAAGGAGAGGTGCTCGGGCGAATGAAGCCTTTCTCAAGTAATTCATGGAGTTGGGTTGGGAGTTCGCGCATTTCGGACGGCGCGAGTCGGTAGGGAGCTTTGGCAATAGGGTTGGCTCCAGGAATGAGGTCGATACGAAAGTCGATATCACGGCTTGGTGGTAAGCCTGGAAGATCATCAGGAAACACATGAGGGAATTCACGAACCACAGGAACGTCTTTCACTTCCTTCTTCTCTTTTTTTTCCTTCTCCGCTACTACAATGTTTGCCAAGAAAGCTTTGTATTCCTTGTGGAGATACTTGCTAGCTTGGACACATGACATGAGCTTGAGACCTTTTGAAGTAGTTTCACCGTATACACATAATAAGTCACCATTCACGAGCGAGAATCGAATCATCTTATCATAACACACAACTTCAGCATGATTTTCGCATAGAAAATCCATGCCTACTATGACGTCGAAACTTCTGAGTTGCATCGGAATGAGGTTGATTGGGAAGATGTGATTGTTGAGCTCAAGAGTACAATCACGGATAACAGAATTGACGGCGATGGTTCTTCCAGTAGCGACTTCAACATCGAATGTCGAGGAGAGTTGGGAGCGTTTACGACTAAGGAGTTTCTCGAATTCGAACGACACAAAGCAATTATCGGCTCCAGTATCAAGCAAACAGGAAGCATAAATACCATTCACAAGGAACATACCATTGACCACGTTGTTGTCGGACTGGGCTTGGCGCACGTTGATGTTGAAAGTTCTGTCGCGTGTGGCCTGTTGTTGTTGTTGCTACTGTTGTTGCTGGCGTTGCTGCTGCTGTTGAGGCTGTTGCTGCTGGGGCTCTTGTTTCACAACCCTATTTGGGCACATGTTGGCGAAATGGTTCGGGTTGCCACATGCGAAGCAAGCTCTGGCTTTGACTGCGGGTGCCGGAGGAGCTTGCTGACCCTGTGGGGCGGTGAGCAGGGCTTGGTGAGCAGGAGCTTGTCGAATACGGCAGTTGGCAGTAAAGTGACCGTACACATTGCAATGAGCACAAAAACGGCAAGCAATGGCAGTTGGGTGATGGTAGGTACAAGTAGGGCAGAGCGGATGTGGCCCAGTGTATGCACGCTTGGCAAGAGGTGCATTGGCCACAGGCGTTGCCACTTGGCGCTGTTGAGCTGGTACTGATTGAACTGGTGCAGCAGTGATCGCACAGTTCTTGTTGTTGGAGCTGTTCTTTCTCTTGTTTTTCCTCTTGTTGCTCGATGAGGTGGGTTCAACAGTCGGTGCGGTGGCGGTAGCTTGATGCAGATGCTTCGAAGTCTTATCCCAGACACCAGCCTTAACCCTTTTGTCGTTGATTTCGGCGGCCAGTAGGTAGGTTTCTTCGATCGTCGTAGTCTTAACCGCTTGCACGAAATTAGCAACGCAGTCGGGCAGGGCCCGAATGTACTTCTTGATTGTCATGTCGGGAGTAGTGACTTGATCGGGACAGATAATGCTGTGCTGTTTGAAACGAGCAATGAGACCAGCATTGTCACCATCCTTTTGCTGTATGTGCCAAAATTCATCTTCTAGCTTTTGGCGTTCGTAAGGAGGGCAGAATTCCTCTAGCATAACTTCCTTGAGCTCATCCCACGACAGACCGTAGGCTGCATCGTTCCCTCGCTTGTTCCTCTCGGCCGTCCTCCAGTCTAGTGCACGGGACTGGAAAACGCCGTTAGCATTCAGAGTACAGAGGTCATCAGGGCAACCACTTTGTCGCAGAGTAACCTCAATGGAATCAAACCAGTGGAATAGTACAGTGGGACCTCCCTCGCCAGTGAATTCTTTTGGCCCACACGACTTGAATTGCTTGAAACTGAAGGTCTTTGTGGTAGCTTTAGGAGCTTCGGTTCTCGATTCCTCAGACGATTTGCTGGCATTCTCATAAACATCACTCACGGCCTTTGCTACACTTTTAGCGATGATGGAAGCAAGGCGTTTGTCTCTCTTTTCTTGACGAGAAAGTGCATGACGGGATCCAGACGACATTGTCTGCAATAGACATCGCCACGGAACTCAACACATTATATTCGAATCTCACCTCACACGTCTACTACGTACTAAAGTTCAGGAACACGTATATTCACGTAAACACATAACACCTAGAGCACAAAATTACATATACACATAAGCACGTAGGGCACATAATCACATAACACCCAAGCATGTCAAGCACTGAAGCAAGGAAACACATACGAATTTAATCACTAGAGGCAGTCAGAAAACAGAAACCTATTATTCAAAGTCGACGATTGCTCGAGAGTAGCGTAGTGTAAGCGTACATCGTAGCATAAAGTCGTCCAAAGTTTCGCGATTTGTTAACGATGTGTAGTGTGTTGTGTGAGTAGCGAAAGCAAGGGCGTTAGATCGAACTAGTGATACCTCAGAATGTTAACAAGTAAGCATAAAACACACAAAAACACATAAAATCAGCGAATCATCAAAGTCAGCAATTGCGGCTCAGAATTAAAACACATAAAATTCGAGATGTAGATTGTCTGCAGCTAGTAGACTTAGAGTAGCCAAAGTGATTCAACTATTCGCAAGGACTTGTTGTCTACGTCCGATGATGTGTGTGAAGTGTATATATAAGTTTAAGTATATTTTAAGCCCTTTTTACACTTTTTTTAGCCAAGTTTTAAATTTATAAAACACGATATTTACTAACACTAAACACACATATGGGCAAGTGCACCCATCGTGAGCGTAGTATAGTGTTGGTAAGATACCGAGGTCGTCCAAGGACACAAGAGCTTTTAGTACCGGTTTATCCTCAACGTCTAATCAAATCAAAACGTTAGAAAAAGGTTTTAAACTAGAAAAATAAAAACTAACTAAAATGCTGAAAATAAAAACAGATAGACAAGATGAATCACTTGGTTCCGACTCGTGTATAGTGTAACCTTTGATTATTTCCGCACTTTTGCACTTATTTAAGAGATTATCTTAGTTATTGTAGTAGGCCCCTCTTTTGAAGGTGACGTTACCCTCAACCCAGTAGTTTGAGTCAGCAAGGATACAATCCTAAAGGGTTGGATTATTGAAAGATAATTAATTAAGTTATTAATGCAAATTATGGTAGGCCCCTCTTTTGAAGGTGACGTTACCCTCGGCTAAGTAGTCTGAGTCGGCAAGGATACAGTCCTAAGTAGCCGGGTTATAGTATTAATAGTAGTTTAACTTATGAGGGGATCAAAGAGTTTGGACCCCCGTCATCCAATACCGTTAAGTATTGAAGGAGGTCCTACTAAATTTGACCCAGGTCCCTTGCAGGATCTCTAAACGCTGAACAACGGCAAGACCCTTACCAAACCGTTCCCTTAACCCCCGACCAGGTAGCCAACATACCTCCATATAGACCGTGGAGATATGAATGGTGAAAATCTTTTATTTTATATAGACAGTAAAATAATGCCAAGACACCACGGACAAACGATAAGGAAGAATCACCTTCAACATAAGAAACTAGTTATTAAAGTCATTAATACATAACCAATTAAAAAGTGCGAAAAGATTAAAAATAAAAGTATTACACTAACACTTAGTCTTCACCAAGTGATGTAAGAGACTTAGGCAAACATGGCCTTGATTGTCAAGAACTCTTACGATCAATCTTGGATCCCGAGACGACTCACACACTCTATGATGGACAATGGATGATGGTGTTATGGTGGTGGTGGGTGAAGTGTGAGAGAGGTGGTGTGCCAAGGGATGGTTTGAGCTTGAGCCAAGCACTCCTATTTATAGGCTTAACAGAAGCTCGGGCACGGCCCCGTGTCCAGTGGGCATGGCCCCGTGTCCAGTGGGCATGGCCCCGTGTCCACATCCTTCTCTTTCTTCATTTAATGCAGCTTGTCTGTATTAGTTGACCATGCCCCCGTGTCCGCTGAGCACGACCCCGTGTGCAGAAGCATATCTGTACTATGAGGATTTGCCTGGATTCTGCGAATCTTATAGTTGACCACGGCCCCGTGCCCGCTGAGCACGGCCTCGTGGTGGGCAATGGAAGCTTCTACCACTTTGTTTTTTCTGCTGACACTTGGGCACGCCCCCGTGCTGGCTGAGCACGGGGCGTGTTCAGTCTTCTGTCTTCTTGTTTTGCTTGGGAAGATGCTGTCGTGGGGTCGGGCATGTCATGTTTGTTCCTTTTCTTGTATTTATGTTAGATTTTGCTGTCTTTTTGCTTCTTTTGTTAATTTGAGCTCATTTAATCCTGAAAATACAAAAGGAAGACAAAAGCACACTTTTTCCAATATTAGTACTAAAAAGGGTTAGTTTTATGCCACAATTGATGTAATTTATATGTTGCATTTTGCACACATCATCCGACTTTCAGGACTGTGTCCTTGCCTCGATTCTTGGGCGTTTGGCACACATCCCATTAGTCGTGTCGTGACTTCAGGTCGATGGAGTCCGTCGAGACTTTGGTGGGAATCTTGTAAAATGTGCGGAACAAGTCGTCAAGGTTAGGGTTTCACCCCTAGCTCAACAACTTCGTCCCTGTTTTTGATAAGATAGAGGAGATTATTCATCAAAATATGGATTTCACTCCTGATTTGGTATAATTCCCCCGTTGAACAAGCGTTCGTTATTGAAAAAGAAGGAAGAAATCATCGATAAGTTGATAAAACAGCATTAATCAAGCAATTTAGTCGAGAGTTTGCGGTTTTCACACCTAATCTCGAACTTATTGCCTACTTATAGTTGAGAATTCGAGTGTAGTGATAGTGTAGCATAAACAAGAATAGCGAGAAGTAAGCTCGTACATAATCCCTACTGGTTATGCACAAGTCGGTCTGTTGGTTCCTAACTATAGACTAGGTTTCTAAAACACCGACCCAGACTAGGTCGAGTCTTGCCTAATTCCCTATAGTTATGGCTCTGATACCAATCTGTCACACCCCAACCGATGGCGGAATCATCGGGGCATGGCACTGAGCGAAACAGATTGTCCAGAAGTTTCCATAACAATTATCAATACCATTCAATTAAAATAATACGTCCCATACCGTATCTCAAACAGTAAATCAATTATTACAGACAAAAACCTAGGCAAATATTCTGTTCCGACAACTCAGATTTAAATAGACAGCAATTGTTTATCTGCTTCTAGAGACCCTTAATTCGTTATCTACAGACAACTATTTGTTGGGCTCTAAAGCTTTATTCTAGCTTCAAATTCCTACCACATATGCATCCTAAGCACCTGTCATATACGTTAAAATAAAGTCAATACATAAAATGTAAAGGTGAGCATACAAGTTTGATAATAGCATATAGAGTTCGAATTCGTTTATGCATAACCAGCACGTACACATAGTGAAATGAAGCACGTTAGTTATCGACATAGATCCATCATTACCAATTACTGCGGGTTGACTGCCTGAGGCAGTTCGCAATACATGATTACCACCGTAATCCATGCAAGTAATAATCCTTAACAACCCCCGTGTGAACAGGTGCTGAGTCCAAACTATAGTACTATCGTTGCTAAGGCAGGTAGACAGCATTCCATGTGTAAACATAACAAACAAGCATTCATAAGCCACGTATAACATGCATTATCGGTTAGCGTTCAAATAGTATTGAGTAGTGTGATCGTTGTAGTTTGAATATTCATAACGTATGTAACACCCAAAAGTGCATAAAGCAAAAAGGGATCGAGTATACTCACAGCGATTAATGGATTGAAGGGAGCGCTTAGCGAGTAAGGTTAGCCTGAATAGATTCGGTAGCATAACGATAAGTGAAGCGTAAAACGGAAAACAAGTGTTGGAGAGTCGGACAGCTGGTCGATCAGACGGTAGTTCGATCGGACGGCTGACCGTTCGGTTGACAGTCCGTTCGGACCGCTGTCCGGTCGGTCGGTAGGCCGATCGGATGGCTGTTCGAGTGGATTGTTTCTTCCTTTGAGAAGGATGTGTTTGTTTATGATGGCTTGTCTTTTGAAGTTTTCGTTGTAGCATTATGAAAACATTAAAGTACCTTCACCCTTCAGGTCGGTCGATCGGACGGCTGTTCGATCGGCCGACAACCTGATTGGTTAGGCATTCAAGTGAATTGCAATGTTTAGTCTTTGGATCGGACAGGTGTTCGATCGGACAAGCATCTTGACAATTTCTTAGCTGGGCGTCACCTGATCGGGCGGCTGCTCGATCGGGTGGCACTCCTAGGGCTTCGAACATAATGAAAAATCAGTTAAGTATTGAAGCATAGTATCTCATGATCCGAGGAGTAATTCGTTCGGACAGTAGTTCGATCGAATCACATCCCGTTCAATACTAGTCTTCAAAATAGGTTGATTGTGTGGGACCATGTGTTAGCCGATCGGCTGGCTATCCGATCGGTCAGCGTCCTGACCGGATTAGCCTATTCGCCTAACACTTGGTTGTTCTGATTGCTTGTCGTTTTATTGAGGTATTTTGACAACGAGTCGAACCATAGTTTCCTCGTCCTTACTTGGTTCCCTCGGTCGGGCAGGAATCACCCAAACGCAGTCGGCGAGCTGTTCAGTATGAAGTTTAGTGTTCAACCCGAGGTCGGTTAACCTTGTGGATAGAATCTGGACCTTGAGCCATACAACCACCGAAGTGATTTGTAAACCGGCACAGGCCCCGTTTCTATCGGTTGAAGGCATTGAGTGTAAAAGAGTTGAAAGAAAGTTGGAATATCCCTCTTTCAATCCTTTTTCACCGTGTATATGTTTAGATCTACTAAAGATCTTTGTTTGTCTATGTGGAAATCGGCTAGATCCAAGCTATTCTTGGTGGATTGAGGCCAAATCATGAAGTTCTTCAAGAACCCATGATGACATCATCCTAGAACACTTGAATCTTGATGATTTCACGGTTAAAGTTAAGATTTGAAAGATAGAAGGGTGTAGGAGTGTGTATACATCAAGAAAGTACAAGATTTAGGATGAAATCTTACCGGAATCGAGAGGAATCTGCGAAAAGATGAGTTGAGCGTGCTGGTCGGTCAGAGGTTTCCAAAAGTAGAAAGAATGACAATGACAGGGATATTTATAGGATGCTAAAAGGGGTAAGTGTTGGCCGATCGTCCAGGCAGCTTGATCGGACAGCCTGTCCGATCGGACAGCAGTCCGTTCGGCTGGCTGTTCGATCGGCTGGGAGCCTGATTGATCAGTCGCACATTTCGAGTGTTTCGCGTGACGATTTTTGATATTTCAATTTCGATTGCGAGTGGTTTGATTCGATAGGGTTTCCTAGTCAAATTACTTTTAGTCCCAACTACTAAATACCATAGCTCGATTGTGATTCGTGTTCGAGTTCGATTTCGAGTTTCGATTGATTACCACAACACAACATAAATAGCATGCACAGATAACACGTAAGGCACACACACACTTACAACAACAAGTAAAATACGTAGCTCGAGTTGCGATTCTTTGTCGATTCGATTAGCATAGCTTGATTATTAGTTGATTAACTTTATCGCATTGTTACTTCCTATAGTTCAAAGTCGTAAGTCGATTAGATAGCGATTAACACACATCGATTTTTAGCAATTAACAACACTTACTCCACATAATACAATTAAAATAAAGAAATTTCTACAAGTCAAATTCGTATAACCGGTCATTGACTTTGACCTTGACTTTGACCTTGACTTTGACTTTGACTTGTGAAAACACGGGGTGTTACAAGTAGTGTTAAACTTGTTAAGGTTCGATGGAATGCACGTCACGGCCCAGAGTTTACTTGGGAGCGTGAAGACCGCATGAAAGCGAAATACCCGCATTTATTCCCTAACACCCCTGCAGCTAGTAGTAGAGCTTAAAATTTCAGGACGGAATTTTCTTAACAGGGGGAGAATGTGACAGCTGTCAAAAATCCAGGTATTCGTACAATTAATCAATCTTGATTAATGCTTAATGACTGTGCTGAATTACAAATTAACTGCTTTCTAATTACTGCCATACACATACATGAGCATCATACATTGTTTAATGTCATATCAATATTGCATGAAAGCTATATTGCCTTGAATGATGCACAAAGCACAGTTAGCACAGTAAGGGATAAATCAGCAAATGCTGACAGAACTCAACACATAGACATACAATGTTTCGAGACATAGTATGAGCCAGAAACCAAGTACTACACTAGTATAGAGTGTAGTAAAGTATGGATCATAAAACTGCTTTTCTAGGTGATAGTTTAAGTGCCGGAAAGTGCCTAAAACTCACCCAAAGTGCTGAATTCAGTAAAATTCAGCATAAATCAGCATTTTAACATACTTATTTTATGCAGAAACATGGTAAAATGGTCCTGAATGCTTTCCTAAGTGTCGGGAATTAAAAGTGTCACAATAGGGTACATAAAGAACACTAAACTGCAAGTTTAGCACTTTAACAAACCAGTATCCAACCGAACAACCGGACACTACCCGAAACACCAAATTTACACTAGAAGCACTGTTTTAATGTTTCCAAGCTAGTTATGATCCCCAAACATCAAAACACCTCCTAAAAATATCTAATAACTGAAACACGTAACGAACACTTGGATTTGAACTAAATTGCAACTAAAGGTTTAAACCTACACCTATACCCCCCCCCCCACCTATGGGACGGCCATACTTGGCCACATGCCTTCAAGATTTTATTTCTATATTATACTAGATCTTGTGCTTACTTTTTAGAACATATTACACAAAAGTTAAAAGGGATGATGGATATAAGAAGAACATGGGAGGTTCATGATCATAATTCTCACACACTAACACACACTCATCTTTCTCCCTCTCTTGCTCTCATTCTCGGCCAAAACCCACCACTACCACCATCACTTTCATTCCCTCATCTTCATCCATCCTAAGATCATACAAAGGTACTAGGAGGTATACAAAGAAGCTTGGTGGCTTTGGATCTTGAAGGACCTTCTCTATTTGCTTTTATCCACTCATTTTCTACTCTTGAATCATCCCTAGCCTTGTGCTAGTGGTAAGATCCTTGTACACTCTATGTTACATCTATTTTTAGTGGTTAATGATGAATCATGATCAAAAATACCAAGAACACTAAAGAATCGTATGAAGTAAACATGAATATAAGCTTGTTTAGTAAAGATATCTTCATGAATATAAGTTGTTATGCTTGTTGATCTTTGATTGTTTGTAGAAGTGATGTTAATCATCATAAGGTCTTGCTAAATCATGATTAAAAACATAGTTTAGCAAGATATGAAAGTATAAATTGTTGTAGAATGATGGATCATCCACAATTAAAGCATGAACTTGAAGAAAATAATGTTTTCTTGAAAAACTATGATTAAAGTGAGTTGTTGATCATATGGATCTAAATAATTATGAAGGATTTCAAAGAAACCAAGTTAAAAACATAAGTTTCATATAATCATTGGTTCTTACATAAACAAGACTTGTTTTTAGTGATTAACCAAGTGTAGAAACACTTGTGTAACAAGAAAATTTCATTAAGAAACATTTTTGTAAAGCATGATTACAAGTTGTAAACATCTAAAACTTTCAAGAATGATGTTTTTAAATAAACAACCACACTTTGAAGGATAACTAAACTCACTAAACACACTACCAAGTTACTACAAATTTTCATAAACTTTCAAGTTCATGAAGTAGTGGAATAAGCATGATTTTGGAAAAATTGGTAAGTGAAAGTTGTTTAGTGCTGATTGTGGATTGATTGTAATGATTTTACTGTAGGATCATTTTCTGACCCAAATGAGTCGTTCAGAAGAGTTTTTCTCAATATGAAAGTCGGAAACAGACGTATCAAGTTCAATTCAGCAAGATATTCACTTTAAACTGTCTATTGATTGATTTGACAAAGATTTACAGCGAGTAGACACTTTGGCAGCACTTCGGCTCTCAAACCGGAATCTAATTTCGTTTTAAATGACACAACACTATCTAGTATTTATAGGCATGATAATTTCGCTTGAAATGGTTCAAGCGGAATCTAATTCTGCACGAAATTAACTCAAACGAAATCAGCAACTGATTTCAAGCGGAATTAGTCACTTGATTTCGCATGAAATGACCCTGTGTCATTTCAAGCGAAATACCTATAAAAACATATTTCTCGATTTCTGTGCCTTGATCTATCTATACAAATACAAGACTCGATACAAGACGAAGTCGACCGACGCATGCACCAACAGACTCCCCCTCGAATGTTGACGAGTCTTCAGTGTCGAGTCTTCAATCTTCAGTCTTTATCAGTCTTCTCGGCCTCTTCTGAAGTATCTAACAATGTAAAGCATCCTCAATCTCTCTTTATCAACTAATCTCCCCCTCGAATGTTGATCTTCCTAATTCTCTTGATCAGATCTCTTGATTCCTTAAGTTCATCAGTATCATCAGCTTGCATGAACATCATGATCTGAACTTGGTTATACAATCTTCTATCCCAAGATCTGTGGCTGGCTCTTACAATTTCAGACTCCCCCTTAAGTTGTGCTTAGGATCGCAGTCTGGCTTTCACATGTTCAAGATTGTGACCTGGTTCACATCTTGCTCAGGATCAAAACCTGACTTACCTGCACAAACTCTACCTCAAAGTAAATTTCACAAATTTAAAATTTGACAAATTTATATACCACTTGCAGGAATAGAATGATTTAACATTTAAAAGTTTCTGATGATCACTTGTATATACACATTAAAAACTTTTATTCTCTGAGAACCACTTGTAAGAATTTCTTTATACATACTCTCCCAAACCTATTCATCATGTTTAGCACTTTAAATTTTGAAAATCAGCTCTCCAACTACAGTTGTCAAAAATCTTTTTGAATTTTTTCAAAATTTTATACTAAAACACACAGAAACTCTTTTTGGATTTTTGAACTTGAAAGTGAATGCAATAAAAAAATATTTACAGACAATATTTTTGTGAGTTTGCGTAAGAGGATCATATCAGTTTTTGAGACAAATCACCAACACCGTTAAGCTATAAACATTTTAAGTTCTAAACGATTCATTTAGATTGTCAGTATACTGATCCACTTAAATTTTAACAGAAAGTTCAACTGTTTCGAGATATGAGATTAATGTTTTAAGCACTTAAACTTATTCGCGTGTCCCGCCTCAAAATATACTCCCGTATCCAGATCCCAATATTCAGTCTTACAGGTGAGTATACCAAGATGATATCTGTAAAGGGTTAATTGCGAGGGCCTTGAGAGCTCAGGCTATTGCTTCCGCAAAATTAGAGAGATGACGGCTTCGACTTTTGGTGTGTTCCATTTAGAGAATCTTTTCTTCAACAGCACATGATTAGCATTTTTCAATGTTTCATCATTTTTTGTACTGAGGGCAGTGCTATATTTCAAGCAAGCAGAAAGTATTATACGGGGACAAGGCCATTGCTTCCGCAAAATCAGAAGTCCCGAGATAATACCCCAGATATCACTGAACATAAAGACCTAGTATCTCAGAAAGAGGGACCTTTCAAACAAGATTTCGGGGGTTACCCATATATCCGAGAGATGTTCCCCACGATATAAGTAAGTTTGAAATTTAGGTTTATATCTCGTCACAATCTACTAAATGTGTAAAAACCTACTGGCATATCATCAGTGAGACCGTTTATCGCCTTTTAACTTTCCAATTCTTTAGCATGCTGTGATCGTCCACTGATGTACTATCATTTCCTCTTTTCACAACAAAACTCGTTTTTGTTTTTTATCATGTTTTTGGCTTTTTCAAATTTTCTAATGTTTTTGGATTTTCTGAAATTTCTTACTCCCCCTAAAATTCAAAAGCATTAAAAAAAATTAAAAACAAACTATACAAGTAAAGTGACAACTATTGTCGAATCGCCTCAATTCGCCATTCACGTGGCATAAACAATCAGAACTCCCCTTGACAACAAACTATTTTCCCATTATGATTTCAAAACACTTAAGTTTGTTTTAATCAAAACGGTTTTTCCGGAAAATAAGTTTTGTTGATTTTACCACATGTAGGTTAGGGGTTCCATTCATCACCTTGTACTTCTAACTTCAACCTTTTGAAAAATATAACAATTTTAATCAACAAATACCACTTGTAGAAAATCAAGTAGAAATTAATGTCCCTAATTTACCACTTGTAAGTCGAAATATCACAAATGTGACTTTTCTCAAGAAAGATGCCGATACCTGCTCCACACTTACCAACCTGGGAGCTCCGGCAAGTCATATTTTTCACTGATCATAATATGTTCCATCCCAGTCACAAACCTGGGATGACACAGTTTTACCTGGTTTCTTCGTTTTCTTCTCATAAAATTCCTTTACCCCTTTGACCTTCCTGTCAACCATTTTACCAAAAATGTGTTTCACTTTGGGGTTAAAGGCTTTTTCAATATCAAATTCTGTTTTTTCTGAGAAAAAATTGATTTAAAATCTCAATTTTACCAACTTTTTGTTTAAAATTCTCCGCCCTCAATGGTGGAAAATTGACATCATCCATTGGAGGTACTGATGTTTCAATTTTTAGTTCAACACGTGGCTCCTCTGACTTTATGGAATCAGATTCATCGCCTGTAAATAGCTCCTCTGATTTTGATGAATCAGAATCATTGCTAGAACTATCCTCAGATTTCTTAATAACCCATTTTTTATTGTCAAGATTTGCTTTTCTTTTGTAAAACCTTTTTGAACACTCACCAACCTCAAACTTTGAATTTTTGAAAACTATAAATTGTTCGGTTGGTGGCTCATTTTCAACTATCTTTCCTTTCAATTTATCAGAAACTCCCTGTTTTTGTTGAATTGCCTTTGGACAATTCCTGGCGATATGACCAACTGTTTTGCATTGAAAACAGGTTCTCATTTCCTTCTTTTGAACAAATTCATTCTTCAATTCCTCTTGCTTCTTTGCAAGGAACTCTTTGTTTGATTGTTTCCAGAATGGACTCTTTTGTTCTTCCTCGGCACTTGTCCCTGAAACAAATACAGTTTTTGTTTTATAAGTTTTCTCATTTTTATGATTTTTTGGTGGAATAAATCCTAAACCTTTCCTTTCCTTTTGAAATTACCGTTATGGTTTGGTTTCTTTTGAAAACCAGAACCAGAACTGTAACTTTTTTTCTTATTTAATCTTTGTTGAAATCTTGAAGTGTAAGTTTTAGGTTTTTCAGAAAAATTTACATCTTTTATTTCAGAAATATTAATTTCTGTTAGTTTGAAAACCTTTTTGATCATTTCAGATTTAACACCTCTTATTGGAAATTCTTCATCAGAATATAATTTGTCAGAATCATTCAAAGTATATTCCACTTTGATTGGTTCGTCATTCAAATTAGATTTTGACAACAAAAAATCTTTATTGTAAACCCGTTTCTCCTTTTTGACTGTTGGATTTGACTTGTCAGACTTTGACTCTGAGTTTGACTCTGACTTTGACTCCTCGGTTTCATCGTTATCTAACGCCTGGTCAACCACTTTCTTTATTAATTCAGACTCATGATCAGTGTCAGACGATGTGAAAGTAACATCGATGTTGTCTGGCAAATTTTCTGAAGACTCAGACTCCCACTGTAAATTGGTTGCCTTTTTTACTCTTTCTGAATTTGGATTTCTTGGAGAATATCCATTTTCAAGCGGGGGTGGACACTTGTTGTAACTGGCACTTTGTTTCTTACCAGAATCTTTCATTTCAGTATCCTTCTTCTTTTCAGAACTCTTGTCTTCAGATACTTCCTCTTCATTAAATGCCTTCATTCCTTCAACAGTTGGATAAATCCTGTCAATAACATAAGAAGTACATGAGTAACTTTTTAACAACCTATTAACTCTTTCTGTTTCAATCCTCTGGGTTTCCAGTTTCTGTTCAAGCACAACACACTTCTCTATGTAATTATTCACCACTTTCTACTTTGTCATGAAAGCTCCTTGAAGTGTCTTCATTGTTGTTGCTTGTTCACTGCTAGACAGATTGTATTGATTCATGGCTTTGTTCAAAACATCATAAGATTCTTTCAATCTGTTCAAGTTATAAATGAATGTACTGTTTTGCTTTTTCACTACTTCACAATTTTCACATATCACCGGAATCTTTTGTGCATCGACTTCAGTTTCAACTTTGAAAACTGGAATATCTTTGACTTTTTTTCTTATCACTGGAACTTCTTCATCATCACTGCTGACGGGTTTTTTAACTTTCTTCTTTTTCTTATTAGCTTTTTCATCATCACTGTCACTCTCTTCCATCATTTTTAAATGCTTTTCCATTCTCTTTGCATAATAATCATCATCATTATCACTGTCTTCAGCAACTCGAGCAACAAAAGCTTTATGATTTGACTTCTTGTTAGGATCATAATCATCCCAACTGAAATTTGCCCAGTTAAACCCTTCTGGTAATTTTTCATCATCTTGATTTATCAGACATGCTTTGTTATCAGCTGAAACATATTTGTCCCAACTGAATCCTTTTGTTGACTATTTATCATCTTGATTCACCATACAAGCTTTCTTTGATGAATCTTCGATTGTCTTCCTGGCATGTGCAGTTTGTGGTTCTTGTTGTTGTTGAGCAACTTGATGATAAATTGCTTTTCGATAGTAATCATTGTTGTTAAACGGATTTTGAGCTCCACTTGCTTCGCGATTTGTGCACTCTCTCTTGAAGTGTCCTTTTTTCCTGCAACGAAAACAAGTAACTTTAGATTTATCAAATCCTAAAGTAGAAACATTAGCATCACGGGAATCATCTCTTCCTGTGATCTGTTTGAATTTCTCAGCTCTTCTCAAAACACTCGCCAAACACCACTTTATATCCATCAACTCCATCTCTTCAGCATCAATCTGATCGTAATCCTCTTTCGTCAACATTGGATTCCCGATCCGACCTGCAACCAAACTCTCATATGATTCTAATACAGTTCCCAACAATTACATGTGACCTTTTGCAACCTCTTCTGAAACATTTTCACCATTTCAAGATTCAAAACAATGTTGCATTGTAATCTCTTGCCATTCTTGGTCGTTGAAAAATTTGGATCATATGATGGATATGAAGAAAATTCAATTTTGCTATTTGATCCTTTAGATGATCCTCCTGATGAACTTTTAGCATTAAAAGCCGTTTCAACCTTTGGTGACATGTTAGTTTTGTCACTGATACCTCCTTTATAATACAACCCAATATCTTGTTCACCATCAAAATCTTTCATTCTTGAGATCTTCCTTTGTTCCATTTCCTGAGCTTCAAGTTTTTCAATGAATTTATTCAGTGTCAAATTACTAAAATCTTTCTTATTTCTCAACATCATGAGATATGTGCCCTAAGTTTCATGTGGCAATGCATCAGCCAACTTCTCTATCAACTCTTCATTATCTTTATTGATGCTCACTCTCTTCATTTGGACTAACAGATTGCAGTATCTTTCAATAATCTGCTTGGTGCTCTCAGTTCTCAAACCACGAAATAAATCGAACTCTTTCTTCAAAAGTGACTTTTTGTTCTTAATCATCTCGTTACTTCCAACAAACTTTGATTTTAATGCTTTCTAGATAGAGTATACACTTCCATTGTGTTGCAATAAAACCAAGATATCTTCTTTAACCGCTTGATGCAACAAACTAATCATCATCTTTTCGTTTTTGTATTTCTTTCTATCATCAGCACTTAGATCTTTAATAGCAATCTCCTCTTCATCATCATTGGTCGGTCTAACGTACTTTGTTTCAACATACTCCCAAGCATCCAAGTAATTAGCTTGTACCTAATTCTCAAATCGTTCTTCCCATCCTTTATACTCTTCGATATTCATGAGCTTAGGCGGTTTTTGCATGGTACCCGTTTCATTTTCCATGTTCAAATTCTGAGTAAAAGATGTTGGTGTAGTCGGGGTGGTAGCAAATGCGTTATAAAATTCCTCTTCCATGTTTCGGTAACAAATTTTACAAAACTTTGACACTTTCAAGCGAAATCAAATCTTTCACACGAAATAACACTCTCAAATGAAATACCTCTTCACACGGAATTAGTTGTTCAAACGAAATACCAGCTTCACATGGAATTACCTGATTTCGTGTGAAATAACATTTCTTTCAAAAGAAATTATGTGATTTCGTGTGAAATACTCAAGCGAAATTACACTTTGGAGTGGAATCGTGATTTCGAACGGAATCACTCAAGCGAAATACTGATTTCAAGCGAAATTAAGGTCTTATTCCGGGCGAAATACCACTGATGTCATCATTCTCGAGCTGTTTTTCAAGTGAAATTACAAAGTTTACCAATTTTAGATCGAATTAAGGTCCAAATCTTTCAAGGATTCATTAAAACACAATTTTTCATATAATATGAGAAAATCAAGCCATTTTAACCGTGAAAAGTTGTTAATTTTGAAAAAGAAGGTGTAGAAATCAGAAATTGCAGCTGAATTGGTAAGAACTCTTCCTCCTGAGCTCTGATACCACTTGTAGGATCGTTTTCTGACCCAGATGAGTCGTTCAGAAGAGTTTTTCTCAATATGAAAGGCGGAAACAGACGTATCAAGTTCAATTCAGCAAGATATTCACTTTAAACTGTCTATTGATTGATTTGACAAAGATTTACTGCGAGTAGACACTTCGGCAGCACTTCGGCTCTCAAACCGGAATCTAATTTCGTTTTAAATGACACAACACTATCTAGTATTTATAGGCATGATAATTTCGCTTGAAATGATTCAAGCGGAATCTAATTCCGCACGAAATTAACTCAAACGAAATCAGCAACTGATTTCAAGCGGAATTAGTCACTTGATTTCGCATGAAATGACCCTGTGTCATTTCAAGCGAAATACCTATAAAAACATATTTCTCGATTTCCGTGCCTTGATCTATCTATACAAATACAAGACTCGATACAAGACGAAGTCAACAGACGCATGCACCAACATTTACAAAAGAAAATGATATGCTTGAAAGCATGGAAACCTCCATTTTTAGGGGAAACTATGTGTAACATCCCGAAAATACAAATTCTTAAATTTGTAATTTAGTTGCAAATAAAATTGTAAGATAATCTAGTTAGTAAAGACACTAACCTAGTTAGTTTATCACTTATTATTAGTTAGAGACATAGAAATAAAATAAAACAAACAAGAGGGACCAAAAGTGTTAAAATTGAAAATAGCTTTAATAAAAACTATTTTATTAAAACACAAACTAAAAATCTGGTAAGGGGGATCGACCAGAACAAGGAGGGGGCGACCTGAGCTCTTTTAAAAACCCTAGTTCATGTTAAATCCCACAAATTGAAGATCCAATTGGCTCCCAAATTGAAATCTGAGTTAAGATTAGTAATCCCCATCAAAAGGGGGTTGTAAGGTATGTAAAATTCTATGAAAATTCTCTGTTTGAAATTCTTATGAATTTGGGAGATTCAAAGTTTGATGATGCATGTTTGTGATTTGATTAGTTTAGGGATGATATAGTGTCTAGATGTAAAACCTAGACAACTACATGTGAAATTATGTCCAAATTCAGGAAATTCCATGAACACATTGAAGATGGGTTATGGGTTTTACAAGATAATGATGAACACTAGGGTTTAGAATGATTATTCTAGTGTAATTTGATCATATAAAGTGATTTCAGAAAAGTATGATGTTTAAATGCTATATGAAAGTTTTATTGATGTTAAGTTTAGCTAAATAACAAGCTATGAACTTGAATATGAATGACATAAAATTCTGCCCTTATAGTGTTTGTGGAAATGCCTCAAAGAAGGCTTAAAACTGAAATTCCAAGTCGAAACGCATAATTTTGATGATTTGACAAATTATGCGATATATGATTGAAATAGAGTTCTAAATACAATGTGATTGAACTCTATAGGAAAGGAAGCCGGAGCTACGAGCGGACAAGCCGGTGTAGACGCACGACTAAAGGGTGTGCTTTGAAGGTATGTAACTTGATTCGTTACATTTGGGTAAATTTCGATATTTAGCATATATGTAGTTGGATTGTGTATTAAAAGTTGAGTTGGATTAAAGCGATGATATTCGCTATGTCTAATAATAGACCAAGAATCTCGTTAGACCTCATTGGTAGTCATCAAAATGGAGGATTCCTTAGATGAGCCAAACGGGTCGAACGATCACATAAGGCATGGTAATACATTGTAGTATGGTTACTCGGTCTTGTTATTATTGACAAATGACATATTCGAATACGAGGATTTAACATGTCGGGTTGTAGGAATGAAATCCGAGAAATTGGTCCAAGTAAATAAACAAATCAAACAAAAGCATAACATTTCAGAGTCTACCATAAATTACGGTACATACCGTAATTTACGGTAGACAACAAATGGTTACGGTGGGTTTCCCCTGTGTTACGGTGGAACCAGAAATTCCCAGAAGCTACCGTAACTTACGGTATCTACCGTAAGTTATGGTAGAGCTTTAGAAATTATGATGAATTTTGTATTTCTTTGTTAAATCGAATCCGTTTTAAACGTAGTTTCGAATATGTATTATTTCTAAGTATTCTAATACTAATGTTTAATGTAAACATTTCAGCTTTTAGGTAACCAAGGACTACGGATGACGGTCAAGCTAACTTTTGAAGAACCGAACTCTGTTTAAACAATGTTATTATGTAAACCGTTTGTTAAACAACTTATGGATGTTTTAATTGGTTGGTAGATAACTAATGTTTGTTACTTTAGAACTTGGTTCTTGAAATTAAGGTTTTAATTTAGATATCTTTTGTATAAAATCTTATGAATTATTACTAAATTCGTGTAGAAATTTTAAGGGTGTTACAAGTTGGTAATCAGAGCTTAAGGTTGTCAACAAAGTGTTCGGTTCAAGCTTGATCGATCGTCTGGTAAGAATTAACTTATTATTTTAATAGATTATATCTTATGTAAGAAACGAGAAGTGAATTAACGTGCATGGGAAGAGTGTGTTAATTCACTCAAACCCGGAAAGTGCACCAAATGCGAACGGTTAAAGCAAGTTAGGAACTTGGGTAAACCGAAACAAATGAAGCAACATTATAAATGAAATGTTTAATGCTTAATGTAAACATTTTAGTTTCAAGATGTCGGAAAGAAACGATGATGATCCGGTGCAGACAAGCACCGAACAAATGAAAGAAATAATTGCCGAAGAGGTAGGTAAGGCAATTGAAGGAAGTCTATCCGGGTTTATAGACAAAATTCAAAGAACGGTGTTGTCACTTGTCGAAGAGCAAGTCAAAAGGTTGGAGGATAGTGTCAACCTTATGAAGGAGAAATCGGGAGAACGTAAAGGGTGTTCATACAAAGAATTTATGGCGTGTAAACCGCCAATCTACAACGGGGAGGTTGACCCAATAATTTGCCAAAGATGGTTGGGCGACATTGAAGGGGTGTTTGAAAGAACCCATTGTGATGAAAGTGACTTTGTGGCTTATGGAACGGGCCAGTTGAGAGGTCAAGCCAAAGACTGGTGGGACAACAAAAAGAATGAAATAGGAGCTGAAGCGGCGAGAACCATGACATGGGAGGAGTTTAAGACACCGTTTCTTAAACATCATAGTCCCAAGGCGGTCATCAATAAAATCAAGGAAGAGTTCATGCAGCTTAGGCACAAGGGTGAGACCATAGACAAGATTACGGCAATGTTTATGGATAAGATGAAGTTTAGTAGTGAGTTGGTGACAAACGAAGAACAGAAGATATACTACTACTATAACATGTTGAGCGCTGAATATAGGGAGTTTATGACTCCTTCAAAATATGAGACCCTCACCGAAATCATAAACGTTGCTCGGGAATGAGAAATCGAGTTGAAGAAACAAGTTGAAAGGGGTGAGCGAAGGGCGCAAGATGTGAATCCAAGCCCTACAAAGAAAGCTCGAACTGGAGAGTCGGGAAAGAAAGTGGATGCTAAAGGTGGGTCGCCAAGTTGTAAAGTGTGCGGGAAAGGACACAAGGGAGAATGTCGGTTCAAAGACAAACCATGCCCTATATGTAGTAAGACGGGGCACACGGCGTCGCTATGCCCGGGTAAAGTTTCAGTTTGCTACAAATGTTATCAACCCGGCCACAAAAAGTCTGAATGCCCGGACTTAGTTGGAAAGAGAGATGTTAGAGAATCTCCAGCAGAAGCTCCAAAGGTGAAGGCTAGATCCTTCCAACTTACCGCGGCTGAAGCAAAAACAGAACCCGATGTGGTCTCAGGTATATTCACAATTAACTCAATTCCCGCACGTGTATTGTTTGATACGGGTGCGAATAAATCCTTCATTTCGCATGGATTTATTCGACATCCTTCATTTGTATTGACAAAGTTATATGTTCCTTTAGAAGTAGAAATAGGGGACAACAAAAGTTTTATAGTTTGTGACGTTTGTCGAGGCTGCAAATTTAACATAGACGATGAAGAATACTTGATAGACCTAATCCCGATGTCAATGGGAGAATTTCAAGTAGTCGTTGGGATGGATTGGCTATCTCAGCACCACGCGAAGGTCGTGTGTTTTCGTAAGGAGATAAAGCTAATATCTCCGAGCGGGAAACACGTCACTATCTATGGTGAAAAAGGAGGCAACCCAATAGTATGCTCAATGTTGAAAGCTCACAAGCTTATGAAGCGAGGATGCAAGGCGTTCATGATATACGCAAATGAGCCCGAGAAAGAATCACGAAAGATTAAAGATGTACCGGTAGTACGAGACTATGAAGATGTGTTTCCGGAGGATTTACCGGAGATACCGCCTGAACGGGAAGTAGAGTTCGGGATCGAATTGATTCCGGGCGCAAAACCCGTGGCTAAAGCACCTTACCGACTCGCACCATCGGAATTACAAGAGTTGATGTCCCAGATTCAAGACCTGCTTGACAAAGGATTCATAAGGCCGAGTGTGTCTCCTTGGGGCGCACCGGTATTGTTCGTGAAAAAGAAAGACGGAAGCATGCGTATGTGTATCGATTACCGGGAGTTAAACAAACTCACGGTAAAGAACCGATACCCGCTTCCGAGGATAGATGATTTATTCGACCAATTACAAGGTGCGAACTGGTTTTCAAAGATTGACCTTAGATCGAGGTATCACCAACTAAAGGTCAAGGAGGAAGATGTGCCGAAGACGGCTTTCTGCACGAGATACGGACATTACGAATTCCTCGTGATGTCATTTGGGCTAACAAATGCACGCGCGGCTTTCATGGATCTCATGAACCGGGTTTGCAAGCCAATGTTGGATAAGTCGGTCATCGTGTTTATCGATGATATTTTGGTGTATTCGAAAAGCGAAGCCGAACAAGCACACCACTTACAAGAGGTGTTAGAGACACTTAGACGAGAAAGGTTGTATGCGAAATTCTCTAAGTGTGCCTTTTGGTTACGAGAGGTACAATTTCTTGGCCACATCATAAGTGCCGACGGAGTATTGGTGGATCCGTCAAAGATCGAGGCCGTGTCAAAATGGAATCCCCCGAAGAACCCTTCGGAAATTAGAAGCTTTTTGGGGCTTGCGGGGTACTATAGGAGATTCATTCAAGATTTCTCCAAGATTGCGTCACCGCTAACAAAACTAACCTGGAAGGAAGAAAAGTTCATTTGGGGTGTAGATCAAGAAAGAGCATTTCAAACGCTAAAAGAGAAGTTAACTCAAGCTCCGGTACTGACATTGCCGGACGGATTCGAAGACATGGTGGTTTATTCGGATGCTTCACTATCGGGGCTCGGATGCGTTTTGATGCAACGGGGCAAAGTAATAGCTTATGCCTCGAGGTAATTGAAGATACACGAGAAGAAATATCCCACGCACGATCTCGAGTTAGCTGCGGTGGTATTTGCATTAAAAATATGGAGGCACTACTTATATGGGGTAAAGTGCACCATATTCACCGATCACAAGAGCTTGAAATACTTCTTCGATCAAAAGGAGTTAAATATGCGACAAAGGCGATGGCTAGAAACGGTCAAAGATTACGATTGTGAAATACATTACCACCCTGGGAAAGCCAATGTGGTGGCCGATGCGTTGAGCCGAAAGGCAGACTATGCCCCGATACGAGTACGATCATTGCAACTCATTGTGACCTCGGGCTTACTTGAACGGATCCGAGAGGCACAAGATGAAGTAGTAAAGACGGAAAACTGGAAAAAGGAAAGGATTGTTGGCCAAGTTAAGGATCTCGAAGAGAGCAACCACGGTTTGAAAACACGTTTCAACAGAATTTGGGTTCCTAACACATGTGGAGTTAAAAATCTTCTACTCGATGAAGCTCATAAGTCCCGTTATTCCATCCATCCGGGAGCGACCAAAATTTATAATGACTTAAAGAAAAACTATTGGTGGTCCGGAATGAAAAGAGATGTGGTGAAGTACGTGGAAAAATGCTTGACATGTTTACAAGTCAAGGCGAAGCACCAAAAACCATACGGTAAACTTCAACCGTTGGAAATTCCGGTTTGGAAATGGGAACATATTACGATGGACCTATTAACCAAACTACCAAAGACAAACCGCAGTTTCGATGCCATATGGGTTGTGGTGGATAGATTGACGAAAAGTGCTCACTTCATTCCGATTCGTGAGACTTATACGTCAGAAAAGATGTCAGAAGTTTACACTAATGAGATAATAGCACGTCATGGAGTACCGGTATCCATCGTGTCTGATAGGGATACCCAGTTCACTTCAAATTTCTGGCAAGATTTCCAAGAGCAAATGGGAACCAAATTGTTCATTAGCACTGCGTACCATCCTCAAACAGATGGACAGAGTGAAAGAACAATACAAACATTGGAAGACATGCTACGGGCGTGTATAATCGACTTTGGAGGAAGTTGGGATGTTTACTTACCATTGGTCGAGTTTTCGTACAACAACAGCTACCATGCTAGTATTAAGATGGCACCGTACGAAATGCTCTATGGTAGGAAATGCCGAACCCCGGTATGTTGGGGTGAAGTGGGTCCACATGAACTCGCCCACCAAGATATAGTACGAGCCACTAATGAAAAGATTGATGTGGTTCGGGCACACTTGAAAGCGGCCCAAGATAGACAAAAGGCGTATGCTGACAAAAGGAACAGGCCAATCGAATTCCAGTTTGGCGACAAGGTTATGCTCAAAGTATCTCCATGGAAGGGGGTTATCAGGTTTAGAAAAAGAGGAAAATTAAGCTCGAGGTTTATAGGGCCGTTCGCGATCATAGAACGGGTAGGAAAGGTAGCTTACCGCCTTGAACTACCGGAGGAACTAAGCGGAATTCATAGCACATTTCATGTGTCACATCTTCGGAAATGTCTAGCGGATGAGACAGCTTATATTCACTATGACGATATCGAAGTGGATGATCGCTTGAATTATATTGTAAGGCCCATAGAAATTTTAGATCGAAAGATTAAGCACTCGCGAAATAAACAAATCGATCAAGTCAAGATCAAGTGGGAGCATAGGAAAGGTTCGGACACTACATGGGAGTCCGAAGAAGAGATGCGACGTCTCTACCCTACACTATTTGGTACGTACTTTGGTTTCGGGGACGAAACCCTTTTTAAGGGGAGTGGACTTGTAACATCCCGAAAATACAAATTCTTAAATTTGTAATTTAGTTGCAAATAAAATTGTAAGATAATCTAGTTAGTAAAGACACTAACCTAGTTAGTTTATCACTTATTAGTAGTTAGAGACATAGAAATAAAATAAAACAAACAAGAGGGACCGAAAGTGTTAAAATTGAAAATAGTTTTAATAAAAACTATTTTATTAAAACACAAACTAAAAATCTAGTAAGGGGGATCGACCAGAACAAGGAGGGGGCGACCTGAGCTCTTTCAAAAACCCTAGTTCATGTTAAATCCCACAAATTGAAGATCCAATTGGCTCCCAAATCAAAATATGAGTTAAGATTAGTAATCCCCATCACAAGGGGGTTGTAAGGTATGTAAAATTCTATGAAAATTCTCTGTTTGAAATTCTTATGAATTTGGGAGATTCAAAGTTTGATGATGCATGTTTGTGATTTGATTAGTTTAGGGATGATATAGTGTCTAGAGGTAAAACCTAGACAACTACATGTGAAATTATGTCTAAATTCAGGAAATTCCATGAACACATTGAAGATGGGTTATGGGTTTTACAAGATAATGATGAACACTAGGGTTTAGAATGATTATTCTAGTGTAATTTGATCATATAAAGTGATTTCAGAAAAGTATGATGTTTAAATGCTATATGAAAGTTTTATTGATGTTAAGTTTAGCTAAATAACAAGCTATGAACTTGAATATGAATGACATAAAATTTTTCCCTTATAGTGTTTGTGGAAATGCCTCAAAGAAGGCTTAAAACTGAAATTCCAAGTCGAAACGCATAATTTTGATGATTTGACAAATTATGCGATATATGATTGAAATAGAGTTCTAAATACAATGTGATTGAACTCTATAGGAAAGGAAGCCGGAGCTACGAGCGGACAAGCCGGTGTAGACGCACGACTAAAGGGTGTGCTTTGAAGGTATGTAACTTGATTCGTTACATTTGGGTAAATTTCGATATTTAGCATATATGTAGTTGGATTGTGTATTAAAAGTTGAGTTGGATTAAAGCGATGATATTCGCTATGTCTAATAATAGACCAAGAATCTCATTAGACCTCATTGGTAGTCATCAAAATGGAGGATTCCTTAGATGAGCCAAACGGGTCGAACGATCAAATAAGGCATGGTAATACATTGTAGTATGGTTACTCGGTCTTGTTATTATTGACATATTAGAATACGAGGATTTAACATGTCGGGTTGTAGGAATGAAATCCGAGAAATTGGTCCAAGTAAATAAACAAATCAAACAAAAGCATAACATTTCAGAGTCTACCGTAAATTACGGTACATACCGTAATTTACGGTAGACAACAAATGGTTACGGTGGGTTTCCCCTGTGTTACGGTGGAACCAGAAATTCCCAGAAGCTACCGTAACCGTAAGTTACGGTAGAGCTTTAGAAATTATGATGAATTTTGTATTTCTTTGTTAAATCGAATTCGTTTTAAACGTAGTTTCGAATATGTATTATTTCTAAGTATTCTAATACTAATGTTTAATGTAAACATTTCAGCTTTTAGGTAACCAAGGACTACGGATGACGGTCAAGCTAACTTTTGAAGAACCGAACACAAACTTTTGAAGCTTCCGCGTAAATTAACTCTGTTTAAACAATGTTATGATGTAAACCGTTTGTTAAACAACTTATGGATGTTTTAATTAGTTGGTAGATAACTAATGTTTGTTACTTTAGAACTTGGTTCTTGAAATTAAGGTTTTAATTTAGATATCTTTTGTATAAAATCTTATGAATTATTACTAAATTCGAGTAGAAATTTTAAGGGTGTTACACTATGGCAAAATTTTCTAAAAATATAAACACTTAGAAAAATATTTATAAACATACACTTACTAGTGTATTTTCAACCATAAATGGTTACATAAAATTTGCCATAATTTTTGTTACAAAAATATAAGTATTGGAGGTTGGTTTTTATAAATAAAAGTGGTAAAACATATATTTAGAATATATATACATTGAAGACTCATATGTGTGATTATGTGTATACTTTGTGTAATAATTATATTATTTCTGGACTTGAAATAATATAACACATCAAAATACCAAGGATTACCATCCAAAATATTACCAAACTCCCAAGGAACAAGTATATAAGTTACACACTAAATATTGGCGAAACCGAACAAGAAATGTTACTTGCAAAATATTCCGGAAAATATATTCACAAGTATATTTTGGTAAATAATATTTTGGACACAAGGAAACGAAAGCATGATTTTTATGATTATCACAAGAGTTTATCATATTTTGACAAGAAGGAAATATATGATTTTTGGTGAATAAAGATATATATGTGTTGACTTGGAATTTTTAGAAGATATATTATTTTTGGGAAAATATATATTTTCTTGAGTAAACTTAAAATACATTATTTTTAGATAAAAATAAGTGTATATATATTATTTTCTAAGTTAGACTTGAAAATATATTATTTTGGAACTACAAATATTTTTGCCAAAAGAAAAAAGAAAAATTATAAATAATTTTTCTAAGTAATTTTTCTTAAATATATATATTTTGGAAATATGTATATTGGAGGACTTTTATTAGAAACAATATTCCGGAAAGTAGAATATAAATTTAAGTATATGAATATTTAATGAATACAATAAAATACGTATTCTCACACGGATAAATACTCCCCGGAATACGACACCAAGACATGGCAAAAATATACAGATACAATAATACGAATACACATGTATAAGATATCCCCATCCTTGGGAAGGAAATACAAGTATTAATACTTGTGAAGTATTAAGTTAATATATATTGTTTAACAATTATTCCAAAATTTAATAAATGTAATTTAAGTTAAAATATTAATTATTTTGACAATAATTATATAACCTGGAATAATATCAAAGGCATAAAAGAAAGGTAAGTCAGAAACGTTAATACTAAAACAAGGCACGGCCCGTTCGTCTAATAGACATTAGTACGTTGTAGGTAGTCGTGTTCACCGGAGAAGTTCGAGTTACGATTGTTGAAGACGCAAGACTGTGAGTTTCGTATTCTCCCTTTTTCTTTAACTGTTTTCAGTTTTATAACTTCGGGGGTGAAGTACATGTTACAATTGTTTACGAACATTATTATTTGGTATGGTTAGCTAAGGAAGGGTACACTTAGATCATGTGAGTGGTGGGCATAACGCTTAAGGCCATCAATCCTCGTTGTAGGACCGAGGGACATGAGTAATAGATCTATTTGGGTGTAGCGAGCCCCGCCCATGTTGGACCAGGGTTGGCCCATGGGTAGACTATGTCTTACAGCCGGAAGCCCGGTACAAGTTTGCTAGGTTTGAGCTTCCTGCATCACGTCACACATATCAATGGCCTTGCAAACCATTGGTGATCTGTTTTTCCTTGTTGCTTTCATACCGGGATTTATAAACTTACATACATACTTACAGTGATTTTACAAGGTTTATTCATACACTCAAACAAACACACGAACTCGCTCAACTTTTGTTGATGTTTTCAAACTACATGTATTTCAGGGAATTAGTAAGTGGATCTGGCGGGCGTTGGAAGTTTTATGCTGCGTTAGGAATAAAGATGTCATCCATGGTCTTTGGGTTTGGGCAGTGTGTCTTATTCCTGGACGAGACACGTCTTCCAAACCTTGGTTTTATTTATTATCTTTTGATGAGTCCTTAGTGAACTCATAAACAATTCGTATGGTTTGTAATTTGAATTTGAAGTCTACGTTTTAAAACAATGGTGTTATGTTTTAAACTTATTTAGTGGATGAACATCTATGGTTTTAATCATATAGTTGTTGTTATGATTGAATGCAATGGTATTAAGAAAGTCACACCATAATCACGCTTCCGCAAAAGTCAGGGTGTGACAGCTTGGTATCAGAGCTTCGGTTGTAGCAAACTAGGATTCTTTCTCGAGTGTAGACTACATTCATTAGGTGGACTTTTATTAGAAACAATATTCCGGAAAGTAGAATATAAATTTAAGTATATGAATATTTAATGAATACAATAAAATACGTATTCTCACACGGATAAATACTCCCTGGAATACGACACCAAGACATGGCAAAATATACAGATACAAGAATATGAATACACATGTATAAGATATCCCCATCCTTGGGAAGGAAATACAAGTATTAATACTTGGGAAGTATTAAGTTAATATATATTGTTTAACAATTATTCCAAAATTTAATAAATGTAATTTAAGTTAAAATATTAATTATTTTGACAATAATTATATAACCTGGAATAATATCAAAGGCATAAAAGAAAGGTAAGTCAGAAACGTTAATACTAAAACAAGGCACGACCCGTTCGTCTAATAGACATTAGTACGTTGTAGGTAGTCGTGTTCACCGGAGAAGTTCGAGTTACGATTGTTGAAGACGCAAGACTGTGAGTTTCGTGTTCCCCCTTTTTCTTTAACTGTTTTCAGTTTTATAACTTCGGGGGTGAAGTACATGTTACAATTGTTTACGAACATTATTATTTGGTATGGTTAGCTAAGGAAGGGTACACTTAGATCATGTAAGTGGTGGGCATAACGCTTAAGGCCATCAATCCTTGTTGTAGGACCAAGGGACATGAGTAATAGATCTATTTGGGTGTAGTGAGCCCCGCCCATGTTGGACCAGGGTTGGCCCATGGGTAGACTATGTCTTACAGCCGGAAGCCCAGTACAAGTTTGCTAGGTTTGAGCTTCCTGCATCACGTCACACATATCAATGACCTTGCAAACCATTGGTGATCTGTTTTTCCTTGTTGCTTTCATACCGGGATTTATAAACTTACATACATACTTACAGTGATTTCAAAGGTTTATTCATACACTCAAACAAACACACGAACTCGCTCAACTTTTGTTGATGTTTTCAAACTACATGTATTTCAGGGAATTAGTAAGTGGATCTGGCGGGCGTTGGAAGTTTTATGTTGCGTTAGGAATAAAGATGTCATCCATGGTCTTTGGGTTTGGGCAGTGTGTCTTATTCCTGGACGAGACACGTCTTCCAAACCTTGGTTTTATTTATTATCTTTTGATGAGTCCTTAGTGAACTCATAAACAATTCGTATGGTTTGTAATTTGAATTTGAAGTCTACGTTTTAAAACAATGGTGTTATGTTTTAAACTTATTTAGTGGATGAACATCTATGGTTTTAATCATATAGTTGTTGTTATGATTGAATGCAATGGTATTAAGAAAGTTACACCATAATCACGTTTCCGTAAAAGTCAGGGTGTGACATTAATCTCCAATCCCATGCTTCCAGACTATCTTTAACATTGACTTGTTTGCAACCTTCTAGCCCAAAGAGATCGGGGAAGCGGTCTTTTAGCAGACCGTCCCCAATCCACCAATCCAACCAAAAACGAGTCTCTCTTCCATTTCCCACTTCACTTTTCACCAAAGATCCAAAGTTTAAATTGTAATTATCAAGATCCCTCCCTACCCGAACGATATTGCTCCATGTGCCCGTAATTCCTTCTCTGATTGGTAGATAGGATGATGAATGTGTTCGTAGATGAATTGCCCTTATAGATTAAATCAAATTAAACTAGAAAAATAAACTTAATCCAAACATATCTTACACATATAAAAAAAAGTATGACTTGCAACTTTTTTTTCCTGTCAACTATAAACCTTTTGTTGTTGGTCCCAAACATGAATAAAGTAGAAGGATTTATGACGATGAAATTTAGAAAACGCCCCAATTTTTTTTATCTTGCTTTACGCGTCCAAAGTGGTTAAGGGCTTTATTTATGCGTCCAAAGCGGTTAAGCCGCTACTGATACAACCTTAACTGATTGCTCGAATGCCTCGTAGGTCCATTCAACATAAGTCACACACTCTATTAGAGATAAGGAAAGTAGATATTCAAAATATCATTTTCATTATCCAATATCATAGAAGAAGACAGCTAATACAAATAGTCCATATAAATAGTGAGTTTAACCAATCACAAACTGAAGCATAAAAGATGACTAGATGAGAATAAATGTGGAACCTATTGAAGAACAGTGTAAATACACAAAATTAATAATGATATTTAAAAGGTTGATGTGTTAATACTTCTAGATTTTAAATTAATTATCGAGTTTAAAACAAAGGACAAAGTATGCATGATTTTAAAACATTAAGTACAAAACACATCAATTTTAAAGAAAAATGACACCGCCTGAAATTAGATATAAAGATAAATGACAGAACTTGCAATTCAATCTTAATTATCATTATCAAACTAAGCTAACGTTTTATTTACTTATATTGACTTATAAGTTTGTGTCCAAACAAAACCAGATGAAAAAAAAAAGTGTTGGGAACCGAAAAAGTTTACATTCTGAAGCAAACCCGAGTTAATAACCAGTTTGGACCTGACCAGAACTGTTTGGTTGAAACAAGGTTGATTAACCCTTGGTTGAAACCAGTTAAACCTGAAATGAACCAATTCCAACCCGAACCGATCCTTTTTCCTGTATAATTTGGTTTCAACCCAATCCGCTTTAACAAAAACCGGTTTTGGCTATCTTTAAATGAACCCAAACTGGTATCAACCCAATATAATTTGTGACCACAACCCAAATTATACGCCTCTTGCCCCACAAAATGCAACCCATTATTAGAAAAATACACTTGGTTCTTTTGTTCACAATCAACTAGGTTATCTTTTCTTCTAAATCAACTTAAGTTTCTATGTCCTTGCTCCCCTAAGCTTCTCTGTCTGTCTTCATCTTTCTGTTCTTTGATTTTTATTTATTGAAAGCTTATCCTAAGTTTTCATCTTTTCTACTTGGCCTACTACAAAACCAAACAGGCCTAAACTAAATTATTGCCTTCATTTTTTCACATATGTTCAGTGGCGGATCTATGAACTTTTTCCAGTGGGTTCCTTTTAGTAGATTATCGTTAATTCTCACTATTTTTTTTTCAAATCGTACAAAATTCTCACTAATTTTTTTTCTTTTTTTTCCAAACCGAGTGGGTTCCCGGGAACCCACAAAAGAGGACTAGATCCGCCCCTGCATATGTTAGCTAGATTTGAGTGAGGCGTTTCTCCTAATGGGCATCGTATAAATCCACCACTAGTATACGTATTGTAACTGTATGTAGCTTACTGAAATTATGAATATCTTTAAATTTAAATGCACCAAACATGTAAATTTTACTAATTTATATAGTGGATCCCTTGAAAATAAGGACTTTAATCGTTTGTTTTAATTTTAATTTTATATTTATATTTATTTTAATTGGCTTGATTTTTTTAAGTATGTTAGCTATATTTGAGTGGGGCAGTTCTCCCATTGGACACTATACAAATTCGCATTTGGTATGTGTATTGTAACTGTATGTAGCATACTTAAATTATTATTTTTAAATGCACCCAAAATGTAAATATTACTATTTTATATACTTGATGGTTTGGAAAAAGAAATTTAAAATTGGTTATTATTTTCCTTTTCTTTTGTTTTTAGTTGTCTTTACTTTTTTCAAATATGTTAGCCAGATTTGAGTGGGGCATTTTTCCTGATGGACATATTGTAAATCCCTTGGACCACCCGTAGTGGGGCGTGGTTTTTAAAAAAAATTCAAAAAAAATGCCGGATAACGCCCCCCCCCCCCCCCCCATTACGCTAGGCGTTTTGGGGCGTTTTTTTTTGAAAAAAAAAATCGATCTGGCGTTTTATTTAAAACGCTTTGCACATTGTTGACCCACCAATCAGAACTCCCCAACGGCTAGTAATTAACGGCTAGTTGTTTAATTTTTTTTTTTTAAACCTTTTACCTATATATATATATATAGGATTGAGTTAAAATGAGAACCACCTCGAGTTGTAAGAACCGCGAGAACCGCGACCCGCCACGGGGCGTCGGCGACCATTTTTTTTTTACAACTAGATGTGTATATTTTAACAACGTACGTAAAGTTTGGGTTCAAACGGCGCGCCCGAGGGGGTAGTTTTTTACACCCAAAGTTTGGTTAAAAAAAAAAAGAAAAATTAAAAAAATAAAAAAACCCAAACTTTGGGCGTAAAAAACTACCCCCTCGGGCGCGCCGTTTGAACCGAAAATTTACACCCGGTCCTAAAATATACGGATCTAGGTGTAAAAAAAATTTCGTGGTCAACGGCCCTCCGTGGCACTTGGTTCTCGCGGTTCTTACAACTCGAGGTGGTTCTCATTTTAACCATCCCCTATATATATATATATATATATAAACTCATGCATTTTCAACCAAAACTCTCTAAAAAACACAACCATTTTATAAAAAAACTTGATGGATTCTCCTAGTTCTTCATCCATGGTAAATTTTTACTACAACGAGTATTTTGCGGATGGCGATGGTAAATCCTTGTCGTGCATGGAGCAAGCAAAAAATGAGAGATGCTATGTACGCTTGTATAATCATGCACAACATGTTTTTGGAAGACGAAGGAAAGGCGATATGCCATAATTATGTGCCAGAAGCCGTTCAAGAGGACCATCCACATGCGTCAATGGAAGAAAGAGTGAATAATGCGCGAGAGTTGCGTTACGAACCGTACCATTCCCAGTTAATGGTTGATTTGGTACACCACGCATGGTTGGTTCGGTATGCACCACCTGAGGGAGAGGAAGAAACGGAGGACGAGGAAGACTGAAGGGGTATGGTCCCAGATCTCGCGTCAGCAAGACCGCGAGTGACCATTACCCTCATCAAAAACCTCCACCAGTAGGAACTTACCTGTGTCCGTGCGGACAGGCGCGAACACAGCGGTCCAATCTGTCCATTGATGAGAAGACTTACCTTAAGAACGGAAACTAATGTTACACATAGCGATGCGGCCTGGCACCGCATCCTATGAACATTTTCGTCACGACAAGGGATCTGGACAACAGTAACAGTCACATAGCGGCGATGCGGCATGGCACCGCATCCCGCATGCATCTCGGATAGACCAAACAACGCGGGAACAACGTCTGTGACCGCAAGCAGGGATGCGGCCTGACACCGCATCCTGCCTACAAAGCAAGTGGGTCTGACACCACAGTGCAAGTGGCACTGGGAGCAGTCGCCCACCAGCCTACATGTGTACAAAAGTCTGACACCACAGCAGGACGTGGCATCACCTCCGCAACCGACAGGTCTGACACACCTACAAGCAGCTGTGCGATGTCAGACTAGCTACTCAACTACCCTCTTTCACTCCTTGGCTATAAGTACCGACCCCAAACCAGGTTTGAGGTATCACTTCTCAACTCTCTCACTACTACTACTATCATACTTTGCTTCCCAAGCAAACTACTGATTCTCACACCGGAGAGTGGTAACAAGGAGCACCCCCCACCCCATCCTCCTTGTTACGAGTCACGGTTTGTTTCCTTGTGCAGGAAACCCACCACCAGACGATCCAGCCAGCGATCCTCGGAAAGAAGGGATTAACCCTCTTGACGAGACCAGTGAGTTAACCCACCAGGTTAACCATTGTTTCATCATTGGCGCCCACCGCTACTCTTAGCACTTTTTCCAACCATCCCTTTCTCTCCAAAGATCATGTCTGATCGTCAAAACAACACTACCGGGGATAACCTAAACCCCGTAAACACAGGGCCTACGGGGACTGCCCCTCCAGCCCCAAATATTGAACATATTGGCACGTCAACGCAAGGGGGTGCATCCCTTACGTTTGGCCACGATTTATCACAGTACGCTTCTGTGATACCTCCAGGCATGAACCTTCGTACCTGGTACGACCAGCAACAAGCTTTGCTGGCCGCAGCATACAACAGAGCCTGCGCAGATGCGCAAGTATCTGCGGGGCCTACCCCAGCACCACATACCCCTGCGGGTCGTACTCTACAATACGACGGCAGGGCCCCAACACATCCGGCCTCCAGAAGCAGGCACGAAGACCGCGGTTCCTCTTACTGCGATGTCCGCACGCTGGATGCGGACGATTCCTCATATGGGTCCCGCCACAGGGACCCTATACATAGCCGCTTAGGCCCCCATGGCGAGGATAGGCGGCAGTCTACAGCGCACCGTGGCCTCGGCATTCATAGCCGACTGGGACCTCAGTCCCACCATGAAGGACAGGGCCATACTGATCCCGACGACGGTACATACCGAGGGGAGTCTCATGCTACCAGCAGCAGACCGGGAGGAGATAACTATGCCCCTCCCACTCACCCCCGTACTACATACATCCGCACTGCAAAGCGCCACCAAAGCCAACCCTATAGGCCGAAATCTGCGGCCGAAAACTCCAAATTCGCCCCAGCAATCGCCCACGCCGATGTCACCACCATAAAATTCCCATTAAACATTGGGAAATACAACGGTTCGACCGACCCAGATGATCACATGAACATCTTCGTCGGCGCCGGGTGCAACGGTAGATGGGATGAGCCCACCTGGTGTCATTTTTTCCCCCAGACCCGAACAGGTCTGGCCAGGGCTTGGTTCGATTCTTTGCCGGTGAGATCACTGGCCTCATTCGAGGACTTGCAAGAAAAGTTCCTCGCACACTTTAGCCAGCAGCGACGTTATGAACGTGATTCTATGGACGTCATGAACATCTGGCGCAGAGACAACGAATCGCTTGAGGCATTCGTTGTCCGTTACAATAAAGAATGCCTGGAGAAAGGCGACGTTGCCGACCAGATGGCACGTAACCATTTCATCGTTGCAGTCAAGGACGAACAAATGGTTATGAATATCTCCGGCAAGGACGGCTTGCCTAAGAAATGGGAAGATGGCATGGCTGCGGTCAAGACATACGCCCAGACTAAGCGGTCCCTCAGACCGCACGTATCAAAGGCACAGCCCCAAACGGAGGGCCAGTCCTCCCACCAAGAACACAAGCGCAACAACAAGCGCAACCGGGACACATGGAATCGCGGCAGCGATTCCAGACCGTATGTCCCGCGGAACAACCAGCCCGACGCTAGTGCTACAATCAACGCCCAGCGTGATAACCGGGCCTCGAAGAAAGAGTCTCGGGACCGTAGCTGGACCGAGATCAACCAGTCGCCAAGCGACGTCCTCCTTACAGACGCGCAATTTCTGCGACCGGCCCAACCAATGAAGTCAAAAAAGAACCAGGATCTCGCACTCTACTGCGAATATCACAAGGACAATGGCCACATAACAAACAACTGCATCAGTCTCTGACTGGAGATTGAACGAGCCCTAAAAGAGGGGAAACTGCAACACCTGTTGGCAGGTGCGCAAAAACCTACCAAGCGCATCACCCCCACAACGAGGGCACCTCCACTGTGAATTAGGGTGCATGCTAGATATTATGAGCCATGATGATGATTATGATTTACTGATGATGATGATCGATGATGTTGATGACGGCTGTTAGCAATGATCAGGGTTTTCTGTATTATTTCGTAACTGCTGAATGATATTAACTGGTCGACGTAACTGACATCATGACGAAACGCTACTCCCGGCGAAACAGATATGTTTCGCCGAGGGAAGCCAGGATGAATCAGATGTGACGAAACAGTGTGTTTCGCCGGGGATATCACGACGAAACAAAGGGTGTTTCGTCGAAGGGTTGCACGACGAAACAAGGGTGTTTCGTCGAATGGGTAACTTGCACAGTAACTTAGTTTATTTCTGTTAGAGTTAACTGAGTTAGTTAACTGCCGTTAAATGTTGTGCATGACTTGTATGATCATTGAATACGTGCAATGTGCTACTCGATGAATATTAATGCATTGTCCACTGTGATTATACTTATACGTGAACTTCGTGAATACAAACTGATTATGTACACGTGCGTACTTTAGGACGTGATTGATTAACTGTGAGCACATACCTTAGCATACCGAGCAAACCAAGGTGAGTTCATACTCTTACCAAGGCATGGGATTCCCGGGGTTGGGAATGGGTTGATTGATTTCTTATGCGTAAGGGTTTTCGGAATTACATACCATAGGCCTCGGGAGAGGAAGGTTATTGGTAGATACTGCTAGACTAGTGATACATATACTTCTCTTCGCACACACGCCGGGATCGGCCGCGATAATAGAACAATCTTCGCATACATGCCTGGAATGGCCGCGAACTATACTTTAATCTTCGCACACATGCCGGGTGGGCCACGATACAAATATACCTAGTCTAGAAAACATGGGAAACCCCCACTAAACTTCGCAAACATGCCTAGAGGGCCGCGATACCATTACATACGATACATGATTACTAAACGAGCTTACGATTTACGATACGAACACTATAACTGAATAACCAACTGTGAACTCGCTCAACTAGTTGTTGACTCTCTGTTACATGCCTTGCAGGACCATAGGTACTCTTGGAGCTTGCACGGGAGGCGCAGTCGTTGTGGAACATGGATCGAGGATGCTACGTTAAAACATTTAGACATTCGAACTTATTACTTGCATTGGGTTTACAATTATGCTTCCGCTAGACACTTAATATGTTTTGTTTGAACACCTTTCATATCGTTTGGTTTAAATTACATTTATTACGTATTATGTTTGATATGATTGGTGGCTTGATCCTGGTCAGTCACGCCTCCAAGCGGTGGTACTCCGCATGTGGATTTTGGGGGTGTGACAGATTGGTATCAGAGCCATTGGTTATAGAGAACTCGGTTTTAATAAGGGGAAAACGTTTTTATTAAAACCAGACTATAACCAGAACACTGCTCAACGATCCACAACGACGCTTCGCTCCACGTGCAAGACTCAACATCCTAGGTAATATGGTATATGTTTTATTGCCTACATGCTAGATTACATAGAACTTTGCTCATGGTATGCTTAGATAAACGTAACAACTATTGCCTGAGAATACTTGTGTGCTCACTTTCTTCTGTCATCGCACTTTCGCGAACCTTTCTCACTCATACTCCCTTCGATGTGAAGATCATGAGTGGCGCGTTAACCAAACTCAAGCCCAGTTGGCGGCTTTGATCACTGAACAAGTTACTGCAGCACTCGCAGCTGCCCAGGTAGGAGGTATAGCCTGCCATCACAACTTACTCTAGGATCCTTAGATCCTACTTTCGTAAACCGACACTTGTGCTTAATTTTGTTTACTCTTACGCACACGACAAGTCAACACGCTCAGCCACATGTGTGCACGTTTCAAAACTTTTATGGACTGTCGTCCTACTACCTTTAGTGGCACGGAAGGAGCAGTTGGACTCCTCCATTGGTTTGAAAAGCTCGAGTCTGCTTTTGAGATGTGTGAATGCCCTGAGGCTCGTAGGGTGAAGTACGCCACTGGTACTCTCGAAGGCACTGCGCTAACTTGGTGGAACGCGCAAGTTCAGATGCTGGGGCTGGAGGCTGCTAATGCCACCCCATGGAATGATTTTAAGGAACTGACCAAACGTGAATACTGTAACCATGATGACATCCACAAACTGGAAGTGGAGTTCTTTAACCTGAAGATGACGGGGTCAGAGATAGAAGTGTACACGAAACGATCCAACGAACTGGCAGTGTTATGTCCAACTATGGTGGATCCTCCCATCAAACGCATTGAGCTGTACCTCAAAGTCTTGGTACCAGAGATTCAAAGTCATGTGACTTCTGCCAACCTTGCTACTATCCAGGATGTTACTAGTCTTGCTCATCGTCTCACAGACCAGGCTGTGGAACAGAACAAGTTGCCTAAACGTATTGGTGCTGCTACTACTACTACTACTACTACTGCTACTACTACTGCTACTACTACTGCTACTACTACTGCTACTACTTCTGCTACTCCTAGTGACAACAAACGAAAGTGGGATGGAACCTCCAGCAAGGGTTCGACTTCAGTTCAGTCCCAGGCACAGCAGCGAAAAACGGAGGAGTACAGGAGCCCCAGTCAACAGTCTTTTGGTAATCGAAGTCAGGGTGGATACAGGAGAAACCACCCCAAGTGCAATCGATGTAATTTGCACCACAGCGGGCAGTGCAACAAAGATCGTTGTCAGAGATGCAACAAGCTTGGTCATGGAGCCCAAAGATTGTAAAAGCTCACGTCCTGCAAACCAGAACCGACAACAGCAGCCGCAAGCTCCACAGAATCAGCAGCAACAGCAGGGTAACAAGGGATGTTATCCGTATGATGCTGAAGGTCACCTCAGGAGACACTGCCCACAGTTGAACTAGAACCAGAATTAGAACCACAACCAAGGAAACGGGAACAATAGTGGAGACAACAATGGGGGTAATAACGACGGCAATGGTGCCAGGGGTCAAGTGTTCGTGATTGGTCAGGATGATGCTAGGAATGACCCCAACGTTGTGATGGTTTTGACATCGTTATTGGTATGGATTGGCTACCTCAACATCGAGCAGAGATTATTTGCAAAGAAAAGATCGTCCGCATTACTCGTGCTGGTTAAGAACCTTTGGTAATTCATGGCGACAAGCTCCTGGAGCAGCACCCATAGCTCGAGCACCTTATCGTTTAGCTCCAACCGAATTGGAAGAACTGTCTAAGCAATTGCAAGAACTCTTGGAAAAGGGTTTCATACGTCCTAGCTCTTCGCCTTGGGGAGCTCCAGTACTATTTGTAAAGAAGAAAGACGGTATCGCGAACTGAACAAGGTCACCGTGAAGAATCGCTATCCTCTTCCACGCATCGACGACTTATTCGACCAGTTGCAAGGGTCGAGGTATTACTCGAAGATTGACCTGAGGTCAGGATATCACCAACTGAGAGTCCGGGATGAGGACGTCTCCAAAAAAGCATTCAGAACACGCTACGGCCACTACGAGTTTCTAGTCATGCCATTCGGATTAACGAACGCGCATGCGGTTTTCATGGATCTTATGAACAGGGTGTGCAAACCTTATCTTGACAAGTTCGTCATTGTTTTCATCGACGACATCCTGATCTATTCGAAGAGTCAGGAGGAACACGAGCAGCACTTACGACTTATTTTGGAACTCCTTCGAACGGAACAGCTGTACGCTAAGTTTTCAAAATGCGACTTCTGGCTTCGTGAAGTCCACTTCCTAGGCCACGTGGTAAACAAGGATGGGATTCATATTGATCCATCCAAGGTAGATTCGATCAAGAACTGGCCTGCACCTCGCACACCAACTGAAATACGCCAATTCTTGGGTTTGGCGGGTTATTACAGACGGTTCATCAAAGACTTCTCAAAGATGGCACAGCCGCTTACACTACGGACGCAGAAAGGTGTTATTTATCGTTGGGGTAATGCACAGGAAACAGCGTTTCAGCACTTAAAGGATAGACTTTGTAGCGCACCTATTCTCTCATTGCCGGAAGGCACCGATGATTTTGTGGTTTACTGCGACGCATCCATTCAGGGTCTTGGTTGTGTATTGATGCAGCGGGATAAAGTCATAGCCTACGCCTCACGCTAACTCAAAGTTCATGAAAAGAACTACACTACTCACGATCTAGAGCTGGGAGCGGTTGTTTTTGCACTTAAGATATGGAGACACTACCTGTATGGTACCAAATGTGCTATCTACACTGATCACAGAAGCCTCGAACATATCTTCAAACAGAAGGAACTGAATATGCGACAACGACGATGGGTCGAACTGCTAAATGACTACGAATGCTCGATCAGGTACCACCCAGGCAAAGCCAATGTTGTGGCTGACGCCCTCAGTCGAAAGGACACCGCGCCTAAGCGCATGCGAGCTTTACAACTCACTATACAGTCTAGTCTTCCTTCTCAGATACGAGATGCTCAGGTAGAAGCATTGAAACCAGAAAACGTCAGGGCTGAAGCCCTACGCGGCTCAAGGCAACGCTTAGAACAGAAGGAAGATGGTGCTTACTATGTCACAGGACGCATTTGGGTCCCACTTTATGGCAGCCTACGAGAGCTTGTGATGGATGAGGCACACAAGTCTCGTTACTCGGTACATCCTGGTTCGGATAAAATGTACCACGATATCAAAACTACATATTGGTGGCCTAGCATGAAAGCTCACATAGCAACTTACGTCAGCAAGTGTTTGACTTGTGCGAGAGTCAAAGCCGAATACCAAAAACCTTCAGGCCCACTCCAACAACCTGAGATACCACAATGGAAATGGGAACAAATTTCCATGGATTTTGTTACTGGCCTACCTAGATCTCAACGTGGGAATGATACTATTTGGGTGATCGTGGATCGACTCACAAAGTCTGCTCACTTCTTGGCTATCAAGGAAACGGATAAGTTCTCCACTCTAGCAGACGTATACCTTAAGGAAGTTGTCTCGAGGCACGGGGTGCCCACCTCTATTATTTCTGATCGTGATGCACGTTTTACTTCAGAACTGTGGCAAGCAATGCACAAATCTTTTGGCTCTCGTTTAGACATGAGCACAGCTTATCATCCTCAGACGGATGGGCAGTCTGAGCGCACTATCCAAACTCTAGAAGACATGCTTCGGGCGTGCGTAATTGACTTTGGCAATGGCTGGGAAAAACATCTGCCACTTGTGGAATTTTCGTACAATAACAGCTACCACACCAGCATTAAAGCTGCTCCATTTGAGGCATTGTACGGGCGTAAATGTCGATCACCTCTTTGTTGGGCAGAGGTGGGTGACAGTCAGATCACAGGTCCAGAAATGGTAGTTCATACTACTGAAAAGATTGCTCAAATACGACAACGCATGGCGGCAGCTCGTGACCGTCAGAAAGCATACGCAGATAAAGACAGGAAGCTACTCGAGTTCCAGGTTGGGGATCGAGTGCTACTCAAAGTTTCACCCTGGAAGGGTGTTGTTCGTTTTGGCAAACGAGGCAAGCTCAATCCACGATACGTTGGACCACTCGAAGTCATAGAGAAAATAGGCAAAGTGGCCTACAGACTAAACTTACCAGCTGAACTCAGTGCAGTTCACAACGTCTTTCACGTGTCGAATCTGAAGAAGTGTCTGTCAGATGAGACCCTCATAGTTCCTTTGAAGGAGCTCACTATCGACGAACAGTTGCATTTCGTCGAGAAACCTGTTGAAATCACGGACCGGGATGTTAAGGTCCTCAAGAACACCAGAATACCTCTTGTTCGAGTTCGTTGGAACTCCCGTCGTGGCCCAGAGTTCACCTGGGAACAAGAAGATCAAATGAAACTCAAATATCCCCAGTTATTCGGAAACCAAGCAACCACTACTGAGGCCGAAGCTACTACAGAATTTCGGGACGAAATTCCAAATCAACGGGGGGATGATGTGACACCCCAGGAAAACCAGTAATCTTCGCAAACCTGATCGGGGAGCCGCGATACGAAACAGGTAAACAACGTCACACAATTAGCTTCCTCAGTAACCACATACTAAATTTTGGGACGAAATTTCTTTCAAGTTGGGGATAATGTGACAACTCGAGTTTCCGGCATTCTTTATTCGCATTTATTGCACGTTGACTGTTTAGTTGCTTGATTGTTTGACTTGTAAGTGTACACTAAACTTTAATATGAGGCATTTGTTGATGTGTTATGTGCTTAACATGAATAAAGCGTTTGATTTCATGAACATGAACTCGTATACTTGATTTAACTGTTGAGACTAGACCCGACGAAACAAGACGTGTTTCGCCATAGAACATCACGACGAAACCCAAGTGTTTCGCCAGCCCAGTTTCGCCAAAGCCCAGTTCGGGCCCAGTACGGTAATTCGTGTATATTAACGAAACCGGCTTTCTGTTTCACACTTTTAACAAAAACCGAAACCCTAGAGCTCTCCCTTTGTGTGACGGCAGCTTTGTGTTCTCCCAGGCTCCCTCTAGCGATCAAACCATCATCTTTGGCATCTCGGTTAGTTATACGTTTGTTAAACCAGCTGCGTAATTCTTTGATTTCTTGGTATATTGATTAAAAGTTTGTTTGATGAATGTTTTGTTGTGATTAATGCTTGGGTTGAGATTCATGTAATTAGGGTTTGATAGTTCGTTGTTAATCTAGGAACCGGATCGAATGATGTGATTGTATTAATGCACGACCCACTATTCAGAACTTATGTGTTCCCGATTGATGTTTATTTGGTGTGTCATCAACTGTTATGTATGTTTAAAGGATCGATGTTATGACTATGTGATGATGTTGAAACTGTCACCGATGAATTAGGGTGCATGCTAGATATTATGAGCCATGATGATGATTATGATTTACTGATGATGATGATCGATGATGTTGATGACGGCTGTTAGCAATGATCAGGGTTTTCTGTATTATTTCGTAACTGCTGAATGATATTAACTGGTCGACGTAACTGACATCATGACGAAACGCTACTCCCGGCGAAACAGATATGTTTCGCCGAGGGAAGCCTGGACGAATCAGATGTGACGAAACAGTGTGTTTCGCCGGGGATATCACGACGAAACAAAGGGTGTTTCGTCGAAGGGTTGCACGACGAAACAAGGGTGTTTCGTCGAATGGGTAACTTGCACAGTAACTTAGTTTATTTCTGTTAGAGTTAACTGAGTTAGTTAACTGCCGTTAAATGTTGTGCATGACTTGTATGATCATTGAATACGTGCAATGTGCTACTCGATGAATATTAATGCATTGTCCACTGTGATTATACTTATACGTGAACTTCGTGAATACAAACTGATTATGTACACGTGCGTACTTTAGGACATGATTGATTAACTGTGAGCACATACCTTAGCATACCGAGCAAACCAAGGTGAGTTCACACTCTTACCAAGGCATGGGATTCCCGGGGTTGGGAATGGGTTGATTGATTTCTTATGCGTAAGGGTTTTCGGAATTACATACCATAGGCCTCGGGAGAGGAAGGTTATTGGTAGATACTGCTAGACTAGTGATACATATACTTCTCTTCGCACACACGTCGGGATCGGCCGCGATAATAGAACAATCTTCGCATACATGCCTGGAATGGCCGCGAACTATACTTTAATCTTCGCACACATGCCGGGTGGGCCGCGATACAAATATACCTAGTCTAGAAAACATGGGAAACCCCCACTAAACTTCGCAAACATGCCTAGAGGGCCGCGATACCATTACATACGATACATGATTACTAAACGAGCTTACGATTTACGATACGAACACTATAACTGAATAACCAACTGTGAACTCGCTCAACTAGTTGTTGACTCTCTGTTACATGCCTTGCAGGACCATAGGTACTCTTGGAGCTTGCACGGGAGGCGCAGTCGTTGTGGAACATGGATCGAGGATGCTACGTTAAAACATTTAGACATTCGAACTTATTACTTGCATTGGGTTTACAATTATGCTTCCGCTAGACACTTAATATGTTTTGTTTGAACACCTTTCATATCGTTTGGTTTAAATTACATTTATTACGTATTATGTTTGATATGATTGGTGGCTTGATCCTGGTCAGTCACGCCTCCAAGCGGTGGTACTCCGCATGTGGATTTTGGGGGTGTGACAAAGTCAAATACCAGACTTGGTTATCCAACCCAGTCATGGTAGAAAAACCAAGCGGGGGCTGGCGCATGTGTGTCGATTACAAAGACCTCAACAAGGCCTGCCCCAAGGATTGTTACGCACTTCCGGAGATCGACGAGAAGGTCGATAACCTCGCACCATTTCGATGGAAGTGCTTCCTCGATTGTTACAAAGGCTACCACCAGGTGCAGATGGCAATCGAGGACGAAGATAAAACAGCATTCCGCACTCCTATCGGGAACTACTGCTACACAAAAATGTCGTTCGGGTTGCGAAACGCGGGCGCAACCTATCAGAAGTTGATGAACGACACTTTTCACGGCCAAATCAGCAAAAGTGTCGAAATCTATATGGACGACCTGGTCGTCATGAGCATGGAAGAATACACCATGCTCAACGATATCGAAAGAACATTCCAAACTCTGCGAAGCGTCAACATGAAGCTCAACCCAGGGAAATGCTCGTTTGGAATGGAAGAAGGCAAGTTCCTTGGATTCATCGTAACCAAAGATGGATTCAAGGTCAACCCGGAAAAAGTACAGGCGATCGAGCGCATGCCATCGCCTTCTACGATGAAAGAAATGCAACGACTAGCCGGCTGGCTAGCCGCACTTAACAGATTCTTAGCCAACCATGCAGCTAAATCGTATCCTTTCATCAAGACCCTGTGGAGCTGTTTAAAAAAGGAACAATTCCAATGGACCGCAGAAGCTGAAAAAGCTTTCCGGGAGATGAAAGAGTGTTTGATCCAACTCCCAACTCTAACCGCACCTCGCAAGGAGGAACCACTTATCTTGTACCTATCTGCCGCGGACAACGCAGTAGGCGCGGTACTCATAGTGGAACGGGAAGGGGTTCAAACACCCATCTACTACATCAGCAAAATGCTCAACGACCCAGAGACGAGGTACTCCATCATGGAGAAATTGGTGAGACACCCTTCAGCCTGGTCTATGGCACTGAAGCGGTGATCCCCGCAGAAGTAGGTCTCCCCTCACCTAGAATGTTGGCTATCAATAAGATCGACAACAATGAGGAACGCAGGGTTGACTTGGAACTCTTGGAAGAAAGGCACGAAAACGCTGCCATCAATGAGGCCAAGTACAAAACCAAACTTGAAAAGTACTACAATGCACGCGTCCGCATCTGTACTTTCAACCCGGGAGACTACGTCCTTCGGGACAATGAAGCATCTAACGCGGAACGCCCAGGGAAACTTGCCCCCAAGTGGGAAGGACCCTACCTCATCCAAGAGGTCCTGGGCAAAGGCGCGTATAAACTACAAACATTAGAAGGCGAAACTATCGCACGCACATGGAACGCACAACAGCTTCGACGATGTTATATGTAAGCCATGTTTTTTACATTTACCATGTAACCTATCGGGCCACAGGCCATTTGCAAATATATAAATAGACGATTCAATGCAATATTGTTTATTTACTTCTATTACAAATGCGTGTTCCACTCTGCGGTATCCACAAAAACAGATTGACAAAATCTTCATTCGCGATACCCACACAGAATGGTAACCACACGCAATTATTGTAATAGGCCAGCAACGACAGCACTGTCTATCCGGCTGGATATGCAAATACAGGTTTCATACTTGCATATCATCTAGATATGCAAAAGGCAAACACAGACTGTGTTATTCACAATAACATTAACCCATACAAGTTTACACATGCAAGTAGTAGAAACACTTGTATAACTTGAAATGGTTCAAACTTTATATTCAAAAAATTCTTACACCTACGCGGTGCACAAAGGATTTACATAAGTTTTTTGACATTTACATTGAGGAAACAAAAAAGGCACGCAGGCCAGCCTAGTCTTTCGTTGTACCAGTGGGGCCCACACCATCCTTGCCTTCAATAGCAGGTTTTTCCTCATCTTCCTCATCCGCATATAACACTCGCAAGCGGTCCACATAGTCCTCCGCCTCTAGGCATTCTTCAAGATCCTCTAGAGCGGCAATGGACGTCTCGTTATACGCCGCAAGCGCAGCAGCAAGAAGCGCTTCAGTGTCCACACCATGGAACCCGGATCGTTCATCAGTATATTGGCCCTAGGCCATAACATTCATATGAGCAATGCAACGATTGTAGCCAGCTTTAAAACCAGCATCCCGGGCGCGCTCCCTAATCTCATTAACACCTGACACATTCTCAGGTGCGTCAAGGATGGATGTAACAATCTGCGAAACAAGAAGACTACGGTTACCAAATGCAAACCTAAAAAAGATGGCAAAAGCAATGGATACTTACATGCCCGACACCGCGCATACGCATCCATTCGCGATCAGCCTTGAGCAGATCAAGTGAAGAAGCAAGGCTATCTCTAGCCTCTTCAGCCTTTCTAGCCCGCGCTTCAGTTTCAGCAGCACGGGCAGAGACCTCCTCAATAGTGGCCCCCCGGGCCCGCACTTCAGCCTTTTAACAAGGGAAACACAAGTATACAAAAGTAATCAACATACTTGTAAGACATGTAGAAATTCAAAAACAGAAGACACTTATACCTGGAGGCCCAGGATAGTTTTGGTTAAGTTGGTACGGTCAACATTCGCCCCTTCAAAAGCCCTTGCAGCGCGGGCCTCCGCCTCTTTGGCCTCTTCAAGAGCCTTGGCAAGGCGAGCTTCTGCTTCCTTGGCCTCTTGGGCAGCCGCAACAGCTGCGGCTTTCTCTTTAGCCAACGCAGCGTTCGCTGCCCTGGCATTGGTTAGCTCCTGACGAACATGAAAAAGATTTTCATTCTGTTTGGCCCAAGATTCTTTCCAAGTCTTGCGCTCATCAGATAGCGTCTTGCGCTCATTAGAAAGAGTTTCTTTCCAACTCTTGCGCTCATCAGAAAGCAGTTTTGCAAGGGTACGAACCTGTTTAAGCTCAGCAGTGGCAGCCCACTCCTCAGTCTGCTTACGCTTTTCAAAAGCAGCCCTATCCCTTTCAAGCTGCTCCGCACCCTCACGTGCAGCCTTCACCAACTCGTCAGCCTCGGCACGCAACCGCGCATTTTCCTCCTCCTTGCGGCCCAGCACCTTATAGTTGTCCAAAATGGCATTCGCCATTATGGAACTCCCAATAAGCATGGAGGAGAGTTGGTTAATCTGGACCTCAGTTGGCAAGGCACGGGCCCGGTTGACTTCAAATGGGGTGCCCAGACCACCCAAAATCTCCCTACACGCGGAGGGGTCAGCAGAAATATCATCCCCTTGCATTACAGTCCATGGGGGCGGTGATAGGTCATGGCCCGATCTTCAGTATAGGTGCGGTAATAAAACTCCAACTCAGACTCTTCAGGCTGAATGGGAGTCTCTGTAAAACCCGCACCCCCAAAAGCGGAACCAGAAGCCTTCTCAGCAGCGGGAGATTTCTTCCCCTCAGTATATGCAAACTTCAGGTTCAAATCATCAGCGTCCTGCGGGGAGATCAGATTATCAGCAGAGTCCACCGTGTCATGAATCTGAGTCGCAGGCCCCTTCCCAGTACTCTCCGCCCGCGCAGAGGGCTCAGACACCACCTTAACCCCCTCATCCGCAGCAGTGTCACGCGGAGGGGAATGAGGAGCATCAAAAATTGAAAACCCTTCATCTTGCAGTTCTGTAATCAAAGCAAGAATACTATAAACTACAAGTACAACGAGAAAATACTTGTCAAAGTTATGAATTATGTACCAGGAACAACCACAGGCTTCTTAGGTCCCACAAAAGCCGCGCGTCTGGTCTGTATCTTCGGCTTCTTTTTCTCACCAACATCAACAGTTTTTCCTGCCTTCCTTTTCTTCTCATCAGCAGGCTTGGAACCCGCAGAGGTCCCACCTGCAGCCGCACCACCACCTGGAACACCCAAACCCTCAAGGGTGTCAGATACTACCACGTAATCGATATATCTGTGGAAATGAGAACGAGAGATACCTGCCGCCTGCGGCACCAAAGGCGAAACAACAGGAGGCTCAGGTTTCCTCTTGCCACGACCCCGCACGAGTTTATCCCCTTGCTTCTTCTCTGCATGTTTTTTGGGCGCACCCTTTGACTCAAATTTACCAAGGCCCCCAAGAGTACCTACATGTAGAAAGTCAGCAAGGTGAACCGTATATGGCAGGTAGGAAGGTGGATTATACCTTTGCCTTGCGGCAGGGGTGTGTTCAGCGGATCGCGTTTAGGAACGCGGAAGTTGTGGATGATGGCCAGGTTAAAGCCTTCACCTTCCGCACACTTAACAATATCAACCTTGCCGGTAAAGGTTGGATCAAATATCTTCCACAACTCAGCAACTTCTGATAATACACATACAAATCAATAACATGCAAAGGAATAAAGAAACCGCACAAGCGTAAGAATACTTACCACCAATTTTTCCCCGCACAACGGGCCTTGCATGCTTATCAGCCCTAGTCAACATCATCCGCAGCACCCACAACTCATCATTATCCAGCTGCTTATGATCAATACTCCTCAACCTCGAGAACCACTCCACAGTCTCCGCGCTAGGAAGCGCAATATCCTCCACCGAAATGGTCTCATTCACATTCCGCAAGGCCATGCTAGCAACAACCACAGCAGCCTTGACATAAAAAAACTTGCACTTCCATTTTGAAATACCCTTCGGAGGGGTCATCAACTTGGGACTTCCATACCGTTGGCTAAAAGAGAAAAACCCGGTGTTCACCGTCAACTGGTAGAACCCCCGGAAATTATCAACGGTAACCGGCAAACCAAGAGCACGAAAAGTGTACTCAAAGTTTCTAACACGAATCATCCCAAAAGGACTCATCTGGGAGATATGGACCTTATAGTACTCCAGGACCTCAGCAACAAAAACGGTTAATGGTAAACGAAGGTTACCATCAATGAATGAATCGGCCCACATGGTGACATGACCGGCCGGAGCACAAGCACCGGTGTCACCTTGCTGAGGATAAACAGCCCCAAATTCCTGGGGCATCTGGATGCTGGTCATCAATCGGTTAAATGACACTTTCGACCATTTTAGCACCGGTAGACCCCCGCCCGGGCCACTTCCACCGTCGTCTTCTTCTTCGGCCACTACCGGAGATGAATGTTCAGGGTTTTCACCCTCCACATTGTGTGGACTAGATGGTTCCGCCATCAGTAATAAAGAAGATCGAAGTATTGAGTTTGCAAGAAAACTCAGAAAACAACCGGAATCACAGACAGGTCAGTCGGAGAAGATGAAGGGAACAAGCTTTCTTTCACCGGAAAATTTTGAAAATTTTAAATAAAGTAAGGAAACCACAAACGGTTTCCCCTTATATACTCATCGCAATTAATGCGATGCAGTAAACCGACTCAGCACGTTCAAAATGGGCCAATTACGTGTTGCCACGTGTCGTTTCCGCTGACGGTTATCACGCGCGCGTGGCCGCCCACGCGCCTGACAAAATAGACTTTTACACTACTTGCTACAGTGCATTTATGACCTCGGGCAGTGGAAACGTCCTTTTAAATCAGCACATGACAGAATCATACCAACTTTCAACAACCCACACATGCCATCAGCCACGTAGGCAGCACAAAAGCGACAAACATTATCCAAACATAAGCGGCATGCGGTTTCTCTGGTTTACCGCACCATAACCCATACCGCATGTCGTTTTTTACATACCCCTCAAAAAAGGCAAAAATATATATATCTAAATTATATAAGGGGGTATAAACAATAACCGCACATACCCACGAGCACACCTGGAATATGCGGAGATGACACACACAAACCTGCACGGGTGTGTCAGATACTCAGAACCAGCGTGGTCCTTTGGACTGCGAAAACCGCCTCTCAGGATGCGGCCAACCGCATTCCTCACAAGCTTCTTCAGGCTTCAAATCCCTCGTGTCCGGTTCACAACCACGGAGGGAACGCAAACAGCTTCTCCTTAAGGAAAAGGACAAGTATGCTGAGCAACCGCACATCAGCAACCCTGTCTCCTGAACCTTCAAGAGCCACATCCAGGCTACAAGACTTCTAGAAGCGAGTTCTTTGCTGCAAACCGCAACCACTCGCGAGTAGTTGCTACAAACCGCAACTATGCGAACGGTAGCTACGGAAGAGCCACAACTAAACCACCACGCGGTGGAGCAAAGCTACTTCAAAGAAAACTGCTTTTCAACTAAGCATGAAGGAAAGTGGCTACAAAACGAATGCGGGAGAGTTTCAACCCACTTCCCAAGTATCTAAGGTGATCTCCTCCGGCAACAATGCTTAAAGGAAAACTACTTTCCACCAAAGCATGAAGGAAAGTAGCTCCAGAACAGTGGTAACAAGTCTGCTTATGACTAGTTACCCACCTATGGACCGCATAGAATAAACAATGGTGGGCACAACCCTGCCTATGACCATGTTTATCTGTCCATAGTCCAGATTCACATTGTTCGACCAAACACGGCCAACAATGGCGCAACTACCCCACGTTTCTCAAACAAACATGACCAACAAGGTGCAGTAACGAGGTAACCGCAAAGAACGTGCGGTTACTAGAAAGCTAAACCTCAGAGGACGTGCGGTTACTTGAGAGATAAACCGCAGAGGACGTGCGGTTACTAGAAACCTTAACTGGAGAACACGAACACCCTACAAAACAGGGATCATCGTTGCATGTCCAGTTGCTGAACATAGAGCTTAAGCAAAGTACCAACAACTTTGCACTAGCTGACGCAGAGGTTACAACTAGAGTGACGGAGACAGACATCTTCCGTCACGATCTCAAAGGTTGGTTCGAACCCTGCTAGCACCTTCAGTCACCGTTTCAAAGGTTGGTTCGAAACACCAACAGGTGGCTGATGAAATCAGGAAAAGGTAGACCAAGAGTCAAGTCCTTGGCTGAGAATTCCGCATCAGACGGAACTTACTCACCGGACATCCTTCTCAAAGGAAGGAACAATCCACTCGAAGGGCCTACCGACCAAACGGACTGACAACCGAACGGTCAACAAACTTGAAGAATGAGCCATCCAAATGGCCCATATTCTACCTTCTAGACACCATAGTCCAGTATCCCTCCCACATGCAACTTGCATAAGGAAGGAACACTAGACTGGGGGGACTTGAAGGGGTATGGTCCCAGATCTCGCGTCAGCAAGACCGCGAGTGACCATTACCCTCATCAAAAACCTCCACCAGTAGGAACTTACCTGTGTCCGTGCGGACAGGCGCGAACACAGCGGTCCAATCTGTCCATTGATGAGAAGACTTACCTTAAGAACGGAAACTAATGTAACACATAGCGATGCGGCCTGGCACCGCATCCTATGAACATTTTCGTCACGACAAGGGATCTGGACAACAGTAACAGTCACATAGCGGCGATGCGGCATGGCACCGCATCCCGCATGCATCTCGGATAGACCAAACAACGCTGGAACAACGTCTGTGACCGCAAGCAGGGATGCGGCCTGACACCGCATCCTGCCTACAAAGCAAGTGGGTCTGACACCACAGTGCAAGTGGCACTGGGAGCAGTCGCCCACCAGCCTACATCTGTACAAAAGTCTGACACCACAGCAGGACGTGGCATCACCTCCGCAACCGACAGGTCTGACACACCTGCAAGCAGCTGTGCGATGTCAGACTAGCTACTCAACTACCCTCCTTCACTCCTCGGCTATAAGTACCGACCCCAAACCAGGTTTGAGGTATCACTTCTCAACTCTCTCACTACTACTACTATCATACTTTGCTTCCCAAGCAAACTACTGATTCTCACACCGGAGAGTGGTAACAAGGAGCACCCCCACCCCATCCTCCTTGTTACGAGTCACGGTTTGTTTCCTTGTGCAGGAAACCCACCACCAGACGATCCAGCCAGCGATCCTCGGAAAGAATGGATTAACCCTCTTGACGAGACCAGTGAGTTAACCCACCCGGTTAACCATTGTTTCATCAAAGACGAAGTTGGCAAGGGTGAAGAAAGCGAAGACGAAAACTAGTGTTTTTTTTTAATTTAATCGGATTTTGATTTTTTTATTTCTAGTATTGTATTTTTTTTAATTTAATGAAGTATTTAAAGTTTAAAAAAAATTGTGAAATGATTGCATGGGCGTTATTGGAATAATGCCCCACTACACCACTTTTGCAATAATGCCCCATGCTGACTGGGATACCACGTGTCGAATAATGCCCCATGGTCTGGGCATTATTTTGTTTTACCACTACACATGGTCTTACTGATATGCATATTGTATATGTATGTAGCATACTGAAATTATTATCTTTAAATACATGAGATATATGTAAATTTTATTATTTTATATACTTGATGACTTGAGAAAAAGGAATTTAATCATTTGATTTTATTATGTATTCCGTTTGCTTTTAATTCCTTTGATTTTTCCTCATATGTTAGCTAGATTTAAGTGTCCCAATAGAAATCATATAAATCTGCCATTGGTATGGGCATTGTATATGTATGTAGCATAATAATTATTATCTTTAGGTGCACCAAACATGTAAATTTTACTTTTTTATATACTATATGACCTCAAAAACAAATTAATAGTTTGTTATTATTATTTATTTATATAATATTATATTATTTATTTTGCTTTTAGTTGCTTTGATTTTTTCATGTGTTAGCTAGATTTGAGTGGGGCATATCTCTGATTGAATTATATCATATAAATCCGCCAATGACATGCGTATGAAAAAAGGAATTTAGGGGTTGTTTATTTACCTTTTAATGAGTCTTTTAATGGTTCAGACATCTTACTGGTTCAGCACTTAATGGTTCAGATTGTTTGTTTAACGAGCCGATATCTGAATGATTCAGACATATACCTCTGAATGGTTAAGATTTATACAAAGTCTGAATGGTTAAGACCTCTAATCTGAATTGGTCAGACATTTGCCTCTGAATGGTTAAGCATTATACAGGCTCTTAATGGTTTAGGTGTTGTTTGTTTTTGCAGACAAAAACTGTCTGCAGTCTGATTTCAGCTGATTTTATGTCTGCAACTGAAGATGTGGTCTAAAGGTCTGCAAGCTGAAAATATAATACTGTTTGTTTTATAAACTGGATATCGTCTGTATAACATAAAAAAAAACCATAATATAACCACCACCAACACTACACTGCCCAAACCACCACTCAAACACGTCGAAAAAAAACGAATCTGTCCAGAAAAAAGATAACTTCAATATCCACTCATATCCACACACTACAGTTGTTTAAATGAAATTAAAAAGAAAAAAACAATTGAGGCTCAAATTAACACATTGAAGAAATCAATCTCTGTGAAAAGAAAGAAGAAAAAGATAAAGACAAAATACCTGAAACCCTAGAGAGGAGGATCTGGCAATGAATGTGCGGTTGGATTTGAAATCCGAATGGAAGACAACAGCAGAGCTGCTGCTGCTACGGTGCTTGGAGAACCACCGCCCTTAGTCGTCTCTGATGTCGTCATTTCCGGCAGCTACAGCCACCGTCGGCCACCACCGAGCGGGTGGAGAGGGGTGTGGGTGCTAGCAGAAGAATAGGGGGGTTTGAGGGTGCTTATCTGACCAAAGGGAGGGGCGCCGGGATCCATCTCCGGTTGCCGGAGGTCAGACCAGAGGAGGGGATGGGTGTGCGGTTGAGAAACAAGGAGAGGAAGGAGGGGAGGTGGAGGTGGTGCTAGGTTTTAAAGAGGGAGAGGGAGAGAGAGGAGGAAGATGGGTTTTTGAAGATCTGATTGTTTGTGAAGATGTTAGACATATGCTTTTTTTTTAAGCTAATAAAAGCAATTTTCAGATCTTCTTTAAAAAAAAAACAGTCTTCAAGGTCTTATGTCTGCCCGCCTGAAGACATAGACTCCTTGTAGATGTTTTAAGCAAAAACAAACACCACCTTAGACATCTCACTGGTTCAGCACTTAATGGTTCAGACCTTTTACTGGTTCAGCATTAAACCATTCAGATGTTGCCAAACAGCCCCTTAATCGTTTGTTTTTGTTTTGTATTATTTTGCTTTTAACTATTTTTGAATTTAAAAATAGTAAAATAATAATTTATTTTATAAGCTTTTCTTTGATTATTAAAATTGAGAACACTAAATGTTTTTCTACACGACAATTTCATATTCCTTTAACAACTGGAACATGAAACTCATACACATACACCATCTCCTAGGTGCAATTTCTTTCGACACCCTCATGGACAGGGATGGCTCTGGGCCTGGTAACTCGTGCTGACGCTCGGGGCCTAAAATTTCAAAGGGCCCGAAAAAGTCTTTATAAGCTTATTAAATTATGTATTTATTATATTCATCCATTAAATATGCAAAACAATATGGGTGGTGTAGTGGTAAAAACAATCTCAAAATAATGTAAAGGTCTCAAGTTCAATTCTTTGCTCCATCTAAGTTTTTATTTTTGTAATTTATTTAACCTTAACCATAATTTTGGGCCCAATTTTTTTCGTCGCCCGAGGCCTAATTTTTTCAAGAGTTTTCAGGGACGGCTTTGCTCATGGAATCTTCGTGTTAGACGTGAAAGAACATGCACACGAAGCTTATGAAAGCATAGCCCTATAGGAGCGTGTTCAAATCATAATCAAAATGTTATACTTTAAAAGGATAATATACAAAGAAGTCGCTCAATTACTCAATTTTTAAGGTCACATAACTATTATAACTACTTTTTGGACCACCCAAATATGTATTTTGTTTTGTTTATATACCAAATTTGGTAATTTCTTAAAGTAAATACACATAACATTCTACCTCAAATGTTTCAAAAGTAGATCCAAAATATGTTGTAATTCACATACAACCTTTTTCCATACTCGTTCGTTGGGACGGGCAATCCATCGAACATGATGCTTCCTTCAATCTTGATTGTAAAAGCCATACATTCTTCCATTTCTTTGCATTTGCTTCCTCGTTTTGCCTAGTAACTTCGGCTTCTTGATAAACGTTTAGCATGTAAACATCTTTTACATTATCTAACCATGGGGCTAAGGCCTTAATTACGTGTGTCTTGAGTCGGCTTTTTCCTGGTCATTAAATCCGGTAATAGTATTCTAAAACTGTAGACATCCCCACTACTTGCCATCGTGTTCCCAAGACCATCCTCTACAATTGATAATTATATTAATAAAAAACCGATATTATAAGTATGTATATATGAAACTTTAGTTTACTAGGATCAACATAACTAACTTCTTCACTAATTAAGCATGAAAAAATAACCAAAATTATACCTTAATCAAGCATATACACTAGTAAACTACAATAAATCAAATCAAATAAATCTAATGAGAACATGAAAATCGGATTTTGGAATTAATAACAAGTTAAAAACCAAATAAATTCAGTTGAATTATGAACTTTTACCTGAAAAAGTCGGTGGTAGATTGGCAGCAGGTTGCTTATTTTTTTTTTATTTTTTTTTTTAGTTTTTCAGCAGGATTATTTTATTAGAGCTTAAACAATTGGGCTAAGAGACATAGAGGTAAACAAACAAATTAAACTAACTATTGGGCTTCTTTATTTTACTTGCTTTGGGCTTTTATAACTAGTATTTCTTGATTCTCTTCACATATTTTACAAGTCTTAACGTAGAGTGAAAATATCAACCGATGACCGTTAGTTTCAAATTCAACTTTGTATATGATACAACTCTTAGATGTGTTAGGCTTATTGTAGAGGCAGCTAAACCGTATTGGGGGCCCTAAGCAAAAAAAGATAAAGAGCTATTTTCTATATGTCAATGCGTGATCTTTTTTGTGATTCAATCGAAGCTTCCCATTTTTTATTTTTTTTTATTTCTTTGCCTTTTTGAATATTCAAATTCGTATGTTTGGATTCGTATTTGACATTACATATTTAAATTAGTGTAATAATCGAAAACATTAAGAAAAAAAAAAACAAAAAAAAAACAAAAAAACAAATTTGTAAGTTTCTTATAACCTTGTGATCTAAAGTTCTGAAAGGTTAACAAATATTAAAAACAATAAGACTGAAACTCATTGGACCTAATCCTAGAGGTGGGAAACTTTGATAACCAAGAACTGTATAACATGAAACCAAATTCCCAGGACTGAAACCAAAAATCATAGGCGATCTATGAAACTCATTGGACCTAATCCTTGTGTGTTTTAAAGACCGGTTTTTTAAATCATGCAGGATTGGGCTTAAAGATGGTTCAATCGGTTGAACCGGGTGATTCAACCGGGTTGACTAGTTAACTATATAATTCCATAATTACGATATCAACTCAAATAATAATCCAAACATGCATTATTACATATTAAAAGATAATCCAAAATTATATAAACATCAATTATATAAACATACTACACAACAATTAACAAAACTCCTACATCATTTATATAAACATACTGTGTTACTATATTTTCTAAAAATTATAAATAAAACATTAAATACGAATATAAAAATCATCATCAACCGAATAATTCAATCGTAAGAGGTGAAGTGATGATAGTTTCGAATTTTGATTATTCATCGATGGGTTTTACGCGAGGGAAGACTGAGAGGCGTTTTAGCCTCCTAAACGGTTTAGGGTTAAAAGTTGGAGACGGGCCATTAAAAATCGTAAAAATCCAAAGTTTCAAACCATAAGATTACCTTGGACTGGTATCGGTATTACGATACAAACCGGTATACCGGATTTTACCATCGGTACAACTCTTGTGTCGTTTCACTAATTTGTCGGGATGTTTTGTACCGGATTTATCTTCTGTACCAGTATTACCAGCCGGTATTTACCGTTTTTTAAAACATTGCTTGAGCACGCACTCCCTCATTTGTAAAAAAGTGCCAACAAGTTGGATAGTGGCTCCACCTACCAGGGGCGGACCTTATGTTGTCCGAGCCGTAGCACGGGCTACGGCTCAACTTTTTATCGGTAGTGTAAATTTTTTTTTTCGGTTTTTATACCAATGATACCCCCTGAACAACTACGAGGACATCCCTAAAAAAAGTCTGTAAGCCCAAATCAATTGAAAATAATAAGTCCAAATCCCAATTGCCCAATATGTTAGCCCAAATCAATTGAAGATTGTAAATAATAAGTCCAATTGCCCAATATGTTAGCCCAAAATAATTAAAGATTGTAAATAATTGCCCAATTGCATTGAAGTTTTAATGCACGGCATGACACAACTACGAGGATACCAATCAATTGAAAATAATAAGCCCAATCCCAATTGCCCATTTCGTCACACTATAAGTGATGTGTAAGATTAAATATATTATGTATTAATATTTAATCTATAGCCATTATAATCATTTACATAATATAGATCAAAATATATAATAACCTATTAAATAATTAGTTGGTAATTGTTGATGGACCATATTACCCTTATTAACTAATTAGGTTTCCTCCTGGGTGCTTATATAAGGAGAATTATGTGGAGGTTAAAGGGTTACTCAGTTACACAATTAGACACACCCCATTAGTCAATAACATCATAATTCGACCTTCTCTCCTAACCGATACCCTTTTCGGTTTTCTAAGTCCCCATCATCAGTCAGCACCCTAAGGAGGAACCAGATCACGATGACAAGCATATCGAACTCCATTACTGGATTCTCCGCTGCACTGTCTGCTGTAACAGGTATGTTTTATTGTTTTCCCTCATGTATAAATAGAACTGAACCAACATGTGGTATCAGAGCATATGTTGATCAGTCAGTTCTGTTTTCGTATCCATAATTCTGGGATTGAAACTTGGAAAACGGAATTTTTTGAAACCTTATGAATCTAACAGCCGGTTTCGAGTCGGTCATGTCCACTCGAGATCATTGTTTTCGGAAAAAGGTTAATCATATGTTCATTCGAAATTAACTGGATTATGTTTTAACCGAAATCTGTTTAGAAAAGCTATTAAAATTCAGGTTTCGGGTTCCAGAATTTATGTTTTATTTTTTAGGGTTCATCATGTTCTTAGGAAAATTCAAAAATTCTATTATGTTTTGGAATATGATTCGGATTATTAAGTGTTTTTTCCTGTTTTGATCTGATTTTGTCTTCTAAAGATTTTCGAAAACTGTTAAAAAGATAAACAGATTATAATTTTGAAATATTTGATAAATTTAGATCATCACTAAAACAGGAAACCATACCTCAAAATCCCTTAGATTTCGAATTTTCAGTTATGTTTCCACATTCACAGCTGTTAACAGGAAGTTTCGAGACCATCAGATTACGACTCGAGACCATCAGTCTCGACTCGAGACAACAAGGTCTCGACTCAAAATCATCAGGCCATTAAACCTTCACAACTCGGGACAGAGGTCTCGACTCGAGACCATTAGATCTCGACTCGAGACCATTAGATCTCGACTCGAGACCATTAGATCATGAATCGAGACCATAAGATCATGACTCGAGACAAAGGTCTCGACTCGAGACCATAAGGTCTCGACTCGAGACCATAAGGTCTCGACTCGAGACAACAAGGTTGTGACTCGAAACCTCATTATTTTAAGTTGTTTAACGGGTGGTTTGCTATTAAATATTTGGTTTTGTAATTACTTAGTTAATTAATCAGAATCAGATAATGTTTTACAAAACCAAAATAGCTTAACTTGAATGAGCTTTTGATGTATCATTTCTGGCCAAAGCTGACTTGACACATCTACTTATCGTTCAAGTATTACGAAAGCTATGTTGTGTGTGCATCAAAAGCATAAATGTCTTAATTTCTGGCCAAAACTGATTTAATTCATTCATAGATGGCATACCCAACAAGTGCATAACTAAAGTGATTGTTTCAATTTCTGGCCAAAGCTGATTTGTTACAACCACTTTGCACATATGCTTAAATGATTACACTTCTGGCCAAAGCTGTTTTGTTTTCATTTAAGTAGAATTTTTTAACTAAGTCTATTATTTTGATGTTAGTAATAGACAATATCACAGCTTCATAATGTAAAATGGTCATTATTTATGCCTGCCTTAGTTTAACGTGCCCTTAGATCACATTAGGACTTCTTCATTAGTATCATAACTTGCTCATCTTATTTCCACTATCAGCACCCAATTGCGGGATTCCACCTTTGACTGGTGATAACTTTGCTGCATGGAAGGATGCTCTCATGCTTACTCTTGGGCTGCTGGACTTTGATTATGCTCTAAGAGAGAATAAGCCAGCGGACCTTACCACTCAAAGTACTGCTGCTGAGCAGTTAACTCATGATAAGTGGACTAGGTGTAACCGCATGTCTCTCATGTTTATGAAGCAGTCCATAAGCAATGCAATCAGGGGAGCCATTCCTGATTCTGAAGATGCTAAAACCTACTTGGAACATGTGGAGGCGCAATTCAAAGGGACGTCTAAAGCACATGCTAGTACTCTCATTCTCAAGCTGGTGACAACTAAGTATGATGGGAGGAGCGGCATTCGCGAGCACATCATGATGATGAATGACATGGCCAATAAGCTGAAGGGGCTAGAAATGGAAATCAGTGATGGTTTCCTTGTTCATTTCATCATTACTTCGCTTCCTTCGTCCTTTGAAGCATTCAAGATCAATTACAACACTCAGAAGGACAAATGGACAATGAGTGAACTGGTCGCTATGTGCGTACAGGAGGAAGAGCGTATGAGGATGGATCGCACTACTGATGTTGCAAACTTCACCACCTCCAATCCTAAGAAGAGGAAGAACAATTATCAGAGGAAGGATGCTTCAAAAGTCCAAAGGCCTAATCCTAATCCTAATACAAGTGCACCTTCCAGCTCTAAGAACTCCTTAGGCAGTATCCGCTGCAAATTCTGTAAAAAGACAGGACACATGCAGAAGGAATGCCCTGATTTTAAGGAGTGGCTGGCTAAGAAAGGTAACGATTATTTTATGATACTTGAGTCCTATAATTTAAGTGTTCTGCTAATTCTTGGTGGTTTGATTCTGGTTCTATGGTTCATGTTACCAATTCAAATCAGGGATTCCTTTCAATCCGGAAGCTGGAAAGAAACCAAAGAACGCTTAAGGTTGGGGATGATCGAGAATTAGAAGTGAAGGCCATTGGAACATTACAATTAGTTATGAAAACTGGTTTATGTATTAAACTTTATGATACCTTATATGTTCCTGAGGTAACTCGGAACCTTGTATCAGGACCAAAGTTAGACATGGACGGTTTTATTGTTTCCCATGGTCATCGCAAACTCTCTATCCTTTATGATTCTGTTCTTTATGGTACTGGTGTTCTGGATGGTGGTCTCTATAGATTAGAACTAGAAGATAAATTTTCCAAATCTTTGTTGTCATATAACATTAATGAATCACTCACAAAGATGGAAGAGAAACGAGACTTAGAGACTTCGTCCATGTTGTCGCATCAGCGTTTAGGCCACATCTCAAGAGAACGATTAAATCGTCTCGTAAAGGATGAAGTCTTGCCTCCTCTCGATTTCTCTGATTTTGGAACATGTGTCAAATGTCTTAAAGGTAAAATGACATTAGCAAATAAGAAAGGTGCCACTAGGAACTCTAATTTATTAGAACTCATTCACACTGACATTAGTGGTCCCTACCAAATCGCTGGCATAACAGGACATACTTCATTTATCACGTTCATTGATGATTATTCTCGTTACATGTACTTGTATCTAATTAAGGAGAAATCTGAATCTCTTACAACTTTTAAAGATTATAAGGCTGAAGTTGAAAAGCAATTAGATTGTCAGATTAAAGTTGTGAGATCAGATAGAGGCGGTGAATATTATGGAAGACATACTGATGTGGGTCAAGCTCCTGGTCCATTTTATGAGTTTTGTAAGGGCCAGGGGATTGTGAACCAATACACCATGCCTGGTACACCTCAGCAGAACGGTGTCGCTGAAAGAAGAAACCGTACCCTTATGAACATGGTGCGCAGTATGTTAGCCAACACTAATTTACCATTATTCCTCTGGACTGAAGCGTTAAAAGCAGCTGTTCATATACTCAATAGAGTTCCTTCTAAGTTTGTCCCTAAAACTCCTTATGAACTTTGGACAGGAAGGAAACCGAGTCTTAAATATATGAAAGTATGGGGCTGCATTGCTGAAGCAAAACTTTACAATCCTTTCCTAAGGAAACTTGACCCTAAAACAGTTACCTGTTTCTTTATCGGGTATCCTGAGAATTCTAAGGGTTATCGTTTCTATTGTCCTTCCCATGTCACCCGTATTGTTGAAACCAAGCGTGCTGCGTTCCTGGAGGATTTCAAGGTCAGTGGGAGCAGTACTAACCCTTACGAAGAATTGCATGAAGTACAAGACGCGGGGGGGAGAGACTCGTCGCTTACCATTACTCCGATTACTCCTCTTGTACCCAATGCAACTACTGTACCTGAAGCTACTGCACCAACTCCAAATTTACCTCTACAATCAGAACCCATTATACCTCATGACGAAGGCACATCAAACGCTCAAAACCAAGACAACGCTGAACCCGATAATCCACTCAGGAGGTCATCTAGGCAAAGAAGGCCTACTAATTGGGATGATTATGTTACCTACCTGACTGAAATGGAGCCCGGAAAGCTTAATGATCCTATCTCTTATAATGAAGCCATTAGCAGTGATCAGTCTTCTGAATGGAATAAAGCAATGATTGAAGAGCTTGAATCCATGAAGAAAAATGACGTTTGGGATTTGATAGAATTACCCAACGGAGCCAAACCCGTAGGATGTAAATGGGTATTCAAAACAAAACTGGATCCGAATGGGAACGTTGAAAGCTACAAAGCGAGATTGGTTGCAAAGGGCTACACTCAGAAAGAGGGAATTGATTATCAAGAGACGTTTTCACCTGTCTCTCGTAAAGATTCATTAAGGATCGTCATGGCCCTAGTAGCTCATTTCAATTTAGAGCTGCATCAGATGGACGTTAAAACCGCTTTCCTTAACGGAGATTTGGACGAAGATGTTTACATGAAACAACCTGAAGGCTTTAAACCTGAAGGTCAGGAGCATCTAGTCTGTAAGTTGAAGAAATCCATTTACGGGTTAAAACAAGCATCACGTCAGTGGTACCTCAAGTTTGATGAAGTCATGAAGAAACAAGGTTTTATGAAGAATCACGTGGATCAATGCACCTACCTCAAGATGAGTGGGAGCAACTTTACTATACTTGTCCTTTACGTAGATGATATTCTATTGGCAAGTAATAGTTTAGACATGTTGCATGAGTCGAAGCGGTTACTCTCCGACATGAAGGATCTTGGAGATGCTTCTTACGTCATTGGCATCGAAATTCACCGAGATAGACACAAAGGGATCTTAGGATTGTCCCAGAAGGCTTACATAGATCGTGTCCTTACACGTTACAACATGCAACAGTGCAAACCCTCCGTCGCTCCAGTAGTTAAAGGAGATGTTTCGGTTCATTTCAGTGTCCGACAACAGAGGTTGAGAAGGAGCAAATGAGCCAGATACCTTACGCGTTAGTAGTCGGGAGCTTGATGTATGCTCAAGTCTGTACTCGCCCAGATATCGCTTATATTGCTGGAATGCTAGGTCGTTATCAGACTAATCCTGGCCTAGATCACTGGAAAGCAGCTAAGAAGGTACTTCGATATCTGTAAGGGACGAAAGACTATAAACTGACTTATAGAAGAAGTGATCATTTAGAAGTGGTGGGCTATTCTGATTCTGACTTTGCAAAGTGCAAAGATGACAAGAAATCCACTTCGGGCTATATCTTTATGTTAGCAGGCGGCCCTATCTCATGGAAGAGTCATAAACAACAGTTGACCACAACTTCCACAATGATGGCAGAGTACATTGCCGTTTATAACGCAACCTGTCATGGAATGTTGCTTAGAAATCTGATCACTGGACTCAAAATTGTTAATTCCATTTCTAGACCATTGAAGCTTTATTGTGATAATTCAGCTGCCGTTAGTTTCTCGAACAGTAACAGTTCGACTGGAGCTGGTTTATATCTCGATACAAAATATATGTTCGTACGTGAACGAGTTGAGGAAAATAATCTTTGTATCGAGTATATTAGTACTAAAGATATGCTTGCGGATCCGATGACTAAAGGTCTCCCTCCTAAGGTTTATGAAGAACATGTTCGGAATATGGGATTTAGTAAAGACCTTATTTGAGCATATTGTACTAGCTTATGTTTTATGTTAATGAAATTTCCTCAGTTTGATTTTGTATGTCTCTTAGAATATGTTCAACCGGTATAATGGCATATAGACAAATAAAGTTACAAATCAAACAAAGGGCTTATGCGTATTTTGATCATAACGATTAGGTTTTAAATTAAGGCTATAGTATGATTAATGGGGGTCCTGAGTCGCATAATGATTCAACGGCTGTATTTCTCCGCTATAGTACTTGTTTAAGGCTAAAACGAGTGTTAACTCCTGATCAGGCTTATCTAATACTCATAGTAAATGATTACTCGGCTAAGTGGGAGAATGTAAGATTAAATATATTATGTATTAATATTTAATCTATAACCATTATAATCATTTACATAATATAGATCAAAATATATAATAACCTATTAAATAATTAGTTGGTAATTGTTGATGGACCATATTACCCTTATTAACTAATTAGGTTTCCTCCTGGGTGCTTATATAAGGAGAATTATGTGGAGGTTAAAGGGTTACTCAGTTACACAATTAGACACACCCCATTAGTCAATAACATCATAATTCGACCTTCTCTCCTAACCGATACCCTTTTCGGTTTTCTAAGTCCCCATCATCAGTCAGCACCCTAAGGAGGAACCAGATCACGATGACAAGCATGTCGAACTCCATTACTGGATTCTCCACTGCACTGCCTGCTGTAACAGGTATGTTTTATTGTTTTCCCTCATGTATAAACAGAACTGAACCAACATGATGGTGATAAATGTGCAAACTTGAATAAAATAAGCGATCTTGCGCGTGTTATGGTTGAAACGGGAACACATAGTTCTTTTCCTTCAGTTTATCGGGTAGTGAAGCTAGCTTTGCTTTTACCGGTTGCAACCACAGCCGTTGAAAGATGTTTTTCGAAATTGAAGCTTGTCAAGAAAGATTTACGCAATCGAATGGGCCCGAAATTTTTGACCAATGCTATGGTTTTTGCGGTCAAAAAGGATTTTTTACGTGAAATAAAAGACGACGATGTGATAGAACGATTTCAAGCTATGAAAAAAAGAAGAGGCCAAATCTATTAGATATTTGTTTTACTTTTTTTATTTATTGTCCTTTTTTTAATATTGTACGATTGCACGGTGAATTTTTTTTTTACGATACCCCTGAGTTAGTGTTCTAGTTCCGCCACTACCACCTACCCCACTCATATAGATTGAACTTCTCACATGAGTTTCTCTCTAGAACACCACGTTGATTACATAACGAAATTCGTATTTGTATGTATATATGTAAATTAATTTATTAATATCTCACTACTAATTTGAATCTTATAAGGTGACTTGAAGAAAGACAGTCTTCGTATATAATTAAAAAAAATCAAACAAACTGTATAAGGACAAAATTACACGTATTTATGGGTTATAATAAATCCAATAGATCAAGGGCTACAATGAAAATTGAAGCATGGTATCTTCAAAAAAAAAAAAAAAACATATTCAAAACGGCTACTTGATTGGTAATTAGTTACTTTTGAATTTCATGTTTCCAATAATGCCCACGTCTATTTTTCGTATTTACATTAAGGACTTAAGGTGCTCGAAGAGGTGAACATAATATGGCCCATTAATATGTTCATGTTATGTCTTTTTTTCTAGTTTATGGGACCAACAATTAAAAAAAATTTGAAGAATGATAGTTTTGATAAGATATAATCTATTATTTAATTTGTTACTGAAAATCATCTTAATGTATACATATAACTTAAAATCTATAAGAGTCGAAGAATGTGAGTCATTGTTTGAATAAATTAAATATTAATATTTTATCATTCAATTTAAAAGGTTGTCCTTGGAAGATGTTGTAGTGTCAAAACATCAAATTAACTAGTCGTTAATGAAATAATAGGTGACCAAGGTGAGATTAGGATATATGGGCAAGTAGGGGTGTGCAACACCCGAACCGTTAACTGAAACCGAACTGAAAACTGACAAAACCGAACCGAAATTAACCAAAACCGAATTAACCGAAAGTCGGTTAACGGATATTTTTTTTACCAACGGTTAACCGAAATTAACCGAACCGAACCATTTTTCTTTTTATATATTTCTAGCTTTTATACCTCTATTTCATGTAATAATACCTCTATTTCATTTATTTATACCTTCATTTCATTTATTTATTCCTTCATTTCATTTATTTATACCTCCATTTTATGTATTTAAACATCTATTCATGCATTTATACCTCCATTTCATTTATTTATGCATCCATTTCATGTATTTATACATCTATTTCATGTATTTATACATCCATTACATGTATTTCTAAGCAAAAAAATTAGTCCTTGTTTGAATTGGTTATTAACCGAAAATTAACCGAACCGAACCAAAAACCGACAAATTAACCGAATTAACAGAACCGATGACTTCGGTTATGGTTACGGTTACGGATAATGCTAATAACTGAACCGAACCGTGCACACCCCTATGTGCAAGTTTCTGTTTATATTTATAATGTAAAATCAAATACAAATAGGTTTTAATATATAAATGAGTTTTAACATAAGAAGTGAAGTAAGATTTTTTAGTTTTTTTTTCCATCTATTTAAGCATGATGTTTAGTTGTAAAATGTAAAAAGAAAAAAAATGTGTATTTACTATAGTAGAGTAATTATATGTAAATACTCTAGAGTAATTATAAGTATTATAGAGTCATTACATAATTACTCTACTAGTGTAAATACACAAAAAAATTTATTTATTTTATTAGATAACGTGACTAAAATACGTGCTTAACAACATGGAAAAAAAAATAAAAAAAAATATCCTTTACTTTTCATGTTAAGACCCATTTGTACCGAAACCTTACTATATATTAATATTTCATATTATATTATATAAATATGGAGAAGGTTATTGTATAAGATATTAAATTTGTGCCGGTGTAGGAGCCTCCAAAAAGATGACACATCATGTACTTCAAGCGATGGGTATAATGGTTCATGTAAATATATAACAAGGTGCCACAAATTATGTCTAGTACGTACGTAATTACGTAGTGTTACGTAATGTAACATAGCATGTAGTGTTACGTAATAACGTACTAGCACATAATCACGTAACGTTATCCTTGTTTTAAAGTAAAAGGAAATGGCATATTAGATGATTACGTACTGGTAATGTTATACAAAAATGGGTAATAAATAAAAATTAAAAAAAAACTATAGGAATAGCCTACTCAAATTAAAGATAATAAAATACTCGCTTTTGTGGTTTGTTTTTTAAACAGCAACATATGAAAAAATGTTATGGGTGTTTAAAAATCATGGGGAAAGTGAGTTTAAAAGTCAACAATAGAGATTCTTCCAATTTTTTCATTTCCCGAGTTGTGTTTTGAATAGTGACAATTGTATTGTAACCCATGAGATCGACACGATTCTTTTGTGGTTTGGTATTTGGTACGATAATCGCTTGCCAAGCATATATCCATCATGGTTACTAGAGTTGTATTTTAGTCATGTTTGGCATGGTTGATCGGCGATTGTTAATTGTGTATTTGCTACTCTATAGCATGAATTTTGCCTAGTAGATGGGTGGCTTACATGGTTGCATCGTGTATTGACAACAATTAGGGATGACAATGGGTCGGGTTTGGGACGGGTTTAGGTAATCCCAAACCCAAACCCAAACCCGGTTAGATAAGCTTGTCCCAAACCCATCCCAAAACCCGTTGGGTTTCTAGCGGGTAAATACCCATCGGGTATCGGGTATACCAGCGGGTTTCGGGTAAACCCGTTAATTTAAAAAGATTACTCGTTGGGCATACTCATCTCAAAACCCATTGGGTATTTATCGGGTAACTACTAACCGGTTACATTTTGTATTGTCATTATAAAAATATATATCAAATAACTACAATGTATAGGGAATAGAATACCTATATGTGTAAAAAACGGAAGTATCATATATATACATATTTAACAATATAAAAGAAATTATATCGGGTATACAGTCGGGTAAACGGGTACACTTTATCGGGTAATTGGGTCGGGTAAACGGGTATATCACTAAATCCCAAACCCGTCCCAAACCCGCGAAAAAAATAAAAACTATTCCCAAACCCGATTACCGACCACAAACCCATCCCAAATGTGTCGGGTTTCGGGTTTACCCAGCAAGTTCGGGTTTGATTGCCATCCCTAACAACAATCACGTTGTTTGGATTTTATGTCTTTGTTTCAGACAACTTGTTTTTTTTTTTTTTTTTTTTTTTATCTTTTCGGTTTGACCAAATGGGATACTAGATTATAAAAATATGATAATTTATGGTTAGGTTTAGTTCACATATTTGTAAGTTTGATATGTCAATACCTACGCAACATCATTTTATGCAAATGATGTTATTTATGGTAAGAAAAATAAAAGTATCTAGAAATTTGTAACATGAAAGAAAAATAACACGATTTGAGTTATTGAGTATAGGAATGATTTTCATTTTTCTTGTATCCTTATCCTCACAAGTAAGAGTTCACAAGAAAAATTAGGAATGTAATCAAAATAATTGACATAAAAATACAAACAATAAGTCAAAACTAAAACCATACAAGCCGATTGAGTTAAATGTCATTTTAGTCCATGTGGTTTGGGCTATTTTACCAATTTAGTCTAAAGGTTTCATTTTTCTCCTGTGTGTACAAAAATGTTTCATTAATTGTTGTCATTTTAGTCCACTGGGTTAACTTCATCAATTTTTTCTGTTAACGAGAATGGCAACTCGGTCATTTTATATGTAATTCTGTTAACTAGAAGGACAATTCGGCCATATAAAATGACCGAAGTGCCCTTCTCGCTAACAGAAAAAATGGATGAAGTTAACCCAGTGAACTAAAATGGCAACGGTGGAACTTTTTTCGAACCACAGACGAAAAATAAAACCTTTAAACTAAAATGGCAAAATAACCCAAACCACATAAGCTAAAATGAAATTTAACTCAAGCCGATTTAATCAAGTTGAAGAAGCCAAGGACCATACATGGCATGTTCGTAAATTACCAGAAAAACAAGGCCATTTTGTAACGAACAGTAAATTCCAAATTTTATATTCGAAGGAGCTTGAAGTTGCAGTGCACACTCCCATCTCACCACCTCTCTATAAATCTCACCTTTTTCACCACATCGCACATTCGAAGTAAGTAACTGAATGTGTGCATGTTCTGAGTTAGTTCTTGCTGTTTTGTTTGCTGATGATACTGAACTGTGAAGTAGTAGGTTTGAAGTTTGATGTTGAAGTTTGGTTGCTAAAAATTAAGGAGTTGGTGATTTGGAAGTGAATAAGGTATATATAATGACGTCAAGAGGATCGGATCAGCGGCGGATCATGCGGACTCAGACAGCGGGGAATCTTGGGGAGTCGATATTTGATAGTGAGGTGGTGCCATCGTCGTTGGTGGAGATTGCTCCCATTCTTCGTGTGGCTAATGAAGTTGAGCCGAGTAACCCCAGGGTTGCTTATCTTTGTAAGTTTTCTGTTCCAGATACAGATGTGTTAATGATGCTAACGATGCTTAATTTACTGCTGCCTGATGTCATTATCATTATATATTGCCATCTTGAAGGCTGCTTAATGTGAACATACCATCTATAATCTTAGCAGAAAGTTTGTAAATTATATTTTTATTTTTGAGTTAAGTGTCATTTTAGCCCTGCGGTTTGCCACTATAGTCCAAAGGTTTCATTTTTCGTATCTGGATACAAAAAGGTTTCATCGTTGCTATTTTGGTCCAACTGACTTAACCCCATCTATTCACGTTTGTTAAGTCAGAGGCAAATTTGTCATTTCTCTTAATTATTTTAATTCAACTTTTATTAAACCCATGCTTTTAAATCTTATACAAATTAAAGAAAAACCCAGATTATTATCGCTACTCTCTCTCTCTCTATACAATGACTTTCTCTGTCTCACCACCATCATCAACCAAACCCCACCACCATTAATCATCTGCCCCATATCTTCCCCCTTTTCAGATCCAGCGGAGATGAACAACCATCATCACAGCCGCGATGAACAACCACCATACTAGCCGCTCCATCTACTCGGATCTGATTTTAGTTTTTTTGTTTCAGATTTGGTAATACCAGATCTGATTTCTCCTCCCCCATATTATAGTTTTATGCTTCAGATCGAATGTGGTGGTGGTGGGTTATGGATCTGGATCTGGTTTGATTGTGGTGGCGGATTTTGGATCTAATTGGGTTGTGGTGATGGTAGTGGTGGTGGTGATGGTGGTTGGCGGTTGTGACGTCGGAGCTTGTTGAAGAGAGGTGGTGGCCATTGATTCCGATAATCTATCTACCATAATAAAAGAAACCAACTTTTGAACACGTGTCATTCATTAAAGGTATCCTCAAATCTATACTTATCTTATATTAATTAAGTAAATAATAAATTTATATTAAATCTTATCATACTTTAATAAAATATTATCCTCAAATCTAAATTGTTAATTTAATATATTTTTAAAACAAATACCTCTCTTTCCTACTTATCTTATATTAAATATATAAATAATAAATAAATATTACATGTTATCCAAATTTATTAAAAATATAACTTTTTTTATTATTTGGTATAATAAATTATATTTATTCAACTAGTGTAAAACGCGGGGTTTTTAAAAATATATATATTTTTTTATTATTTACTATACAAAGTTACATTTATATAACCCGTGTAATACACGAAGTTTTTAAAGATATAATTTTTTTTATCATTTTTCTATGCAAAATTAGATTTATTCAACACGTGTAATACACGGGGTTTTAAGGATATATTTTTTTTTTATTATTTGGTAGATTTTTCAACCCGACTATATATGAGTTTTTTAAAGATACGACGTTTTTAGTATCTAATATACAAAATTACTTTTATTTAATTTGTGTAATACACATGGTTTTTAAAGATATAACTCTTTTTAGATCTATTTAACACGTGTAATATATGGGGTTTTAAAGGAAGTAAATTTTTTTATTATTTGGTAGATTTATTCAACACGATTATACACGGGTTTTTTAAAGATACGACGTTTTTAGTATTTAGCATACAAAATTGCATTTATTTAATCTGTGTAATACACATGGTTTTTAAAGATATAACTTTTTTTTTATTATTTGATATATAAAATTACATTTATTTAACCCGTACAATATACGGGGTTCATAAAATTACATTTATTCAACCCGTGCAATACACGAGGTTCTAACCTAGTTATAAAATAAAGGAATTGAGTAAGGAAATGATGATATTAAATGAGTTGAGAGATGATGTATATGACGGATGGATGATTGAGTTTTGAGGTGGAAGTGAACAACGGTTGAGATGGGATTAAGAAGTTTGTGAATATGGTGGTGGTGGTGTGAATTAATTTGTGTTAGGTTTTTTTTGAAGGTTGAAGATGAAGGAGGTTAAAAGGGGATGGTTTAATAGATGAATTATTATAAAAAATAGAAAAAGACAAAATTGCTCCTGACTTAACAGAGGTGAATGGATGGGGTTAAGTCAGTTGGACCAAAATGACAATGATGAAACTTTTTTTGATCCAGATGAGAAAAATGAAACCTTTGAACTATACTCGGAAAACAGCCCAAACCACAGGACTAAAATGACATTTAACGCTTTATTTTAGAGTTAAATGCTTGGTTGGTCCCTTGGTTTGCAAAAACTGCATACTTGGTCCTAGAGGTTTACTAATTACACGCATAGTACCAAAACTTGTTAAAAATGAACTCGCTTAGTTTAGTCTACAGCCCTAACATCAGTTAAATATTTCTGTTAAAACATCCTATGTGCTTGACATATGTGAAGGTAATTTGGTTCTTTCAGTCGATCCCATTATAAAAAGTTAAATACCTTGTTGGTCCCACCCACCCCTTCTTCTTCCCTAAACCACCACCACCACTGAACTCCCACACACCACCGCCATTGCTGCCGGAAAACGAGCCCACCACCACACCGCCGCCTTCACCGGAGAAACTCGCCGGAGAAAAACGAAAATGGCAATCGCAGGAAATAAAAAGCAGATTTTGGAGAAGGATGAATCAAGGGAAGTATCTGAAGCGACAAGTAGCAAGCGGTAAGTCAATTGACCTATCAGTCCTTATTTGGTCTACTTAAGCTCGTCAACATGCTAGGATTCCTTTTATGTTTAATTTAATTTGAATTTCCAAACACAGGAGTACCAAGACACAAGAGGAGAAAAAGGTCCAAGATCAAGCAAAACAAGAACCAGAGTAAGTGCTTCTTATTTCTTGCAATTGCCATTTTCGTTTTTCTCTGGCGAGTTTCTCCAGTGAAGGCGGCGGTGTGGTGGTGGGCTCGTTTTCCGGCAGCAATAGCGGTGGTGTGTGGGAGTTCAGTGGTGGTGGGTATTCGGTGGAGGAGATGAGATGGTGGTGGTTGTTTGGGGAAGAAGAAAGGGGTGGGGTGGGACCAACCAGGTATTTAACTCTTTTTATAATGGGCTGGACTGAAAGGACTAAATTACCCTTACATGCCAAGCACATGTGGTGTTTTAACAGAGAACCTTAACTAATGTTAAGGCTGGGGACCAAGCGAGTTCATTTGTGACAAGTTTTGGTATCACGCGTGTAATTAGTAAACCACTAGGACCAAGTCTGCAATTTTTCCTCGGTTCCCATGCCGATAGTTGTTGTAGGTTTCTACCAATCCATTTGACATGCATCATATAGCTTCTCTCAAGTGTTGGAGTTCTAAACCTGTGGATTTTGAATGACTTGAAATGAAACACCAAATTGCATATCAGCCCAATAAATAATTGGTTGTATACCTACTCAAATAATGTCCAGTACCTATTTTCTTAGCCATGGTTCCCTTGTAGCTGAACTAATAAGTTTCTTGTTTACAAGAATCGACAGTTATACACCGCTAAAACGTATATACCAAAAAATTTCTATAGAACCGGGGGGTCGAAAACATATATACCCAAAAATTTCTATACGAAAACTACATATATAACACTACTAGCCGAAAAGTTCGGGGGTCGGGCGCCCCTCCCGGCCCCTTCAAAGCATCGCCCCTGCATTAGCGTATGCAGAGTGATGCGTGTTTCATTTTTGTTGTACTATTTCTTTGATGATGGTTTTGTTGCAGCAGAGTGATGTGTGTTTCATTTTTGTTGTACTATTTCTTTGATGATGGTTTTGTTGCAGGTCGGTTTTACGCATTTGAGAAAGCCCATAGGCTTGACCCCTCTTCTAGTGGACGTGGTGTTCGTCAATTCAAAACTGCCCTTCTTCAGCGGCTTGAAAGAGTGAGTACTCTCTAGTTGGTTTTTTGGGTTGTTGGGAAATAACTTCACTCATGTGATGATGTGGCATCTGGGCCATTTCACGCCACCCCTTTCGTTCCCTTCTTTTTTTTTTTTCGTTTTGCCTTTCAATCAATGAACCATCATTTTTATTATTAATAAGGAAAATGATCCGACCTTGATTGGGAGGATGAAGAAAAGCGATGCGCGTGAAATGCAAAGCTTTTATCGACATTACTACTCAAAGTACATCCAAGCTTTGCAAAGTGCTGCTGACAAGGCAGACCGGTGAGTGTTTAACAATGCAAAGTGGTTGTAAGCACTAAGCAGTGTCATTGCTGCTTTTTGCATCTTGTTTTTCTTTCTCGTTTTCCCGTACTTGACTCCTATATATGATCAGTGCACAGCTTACCAAAGCATACCAAACTGCTAATGTTCTCTTTGAGGTCTTAAAGGCTGTTAATCAAACACAAGCAGTGGAAGTTGACCGGGAGGTGGGTACAAAGGAAAATTTTCTGCTTGTTTCGTTAAGAATATTTCTACATAGCTGTTTTGGTTTTATATAAAATAACTGTCACAGATTCTGGAAACGCATGATAAAGTTGCACAAAAGACAGAGATCTATCTCCCGTACAACATACTACCTCTTGATCCCGATAGTGCCAATCAGGCCATCATGAGATATCCGGAGGTATATATTTATTTATATATGAACCTCTATCTACTCTTTTCTGTACCTGTTTTCAATAGTGTCGTGAAAATGCTTACATGGTTTGCAGATTCAAGCTGCTGTTGTTGCTCTTCGTAACACGAGGGGTCTTCCATGGCCCAGGGATTATAAGAAGAAAAATGAAGAAGACATTCTAGATTGGCTTCAAGCTATGTTTGGGTTTCAGGTACCATACATTGCTATGATGTTATAATGTTGGTAACGTAAGCATTTTCAAACTTTGACCATAGTGTAACCAACATATTATGTTCCACGAAGTCTACACTAAAAGACGTGCATAATAAATCCCTCTGTTGTGACCGTTACTTGACTCTTCCCATTCGCAGAAAGATAATGTGGCAAACCAGCGGGAGCATCTGATTTTGTTGCTTGCAAATGTTCATATTCGTCAAATTCCTAAACCTGACCAGCAGCCCAAGGTCAGTCACACATTAAATCACGGTGCAGTTAATCGGTGTTATAAAATGTGGATCCGCTAAATGATTGTTTATAACGTGTCAGTTTTCCTGAACTTGAACTAGCCATACATGTTTAGAAATAGAATTACATGACTGTTGACTCAAAAGCATATACTGTCACAACATGATATAGAAACAGTACTCACAGAGTCACAGGAGCACAAATGTGGAGTTAATAGGCAGTTACGTTATGATATTGTGCTCTTAAAAATGTGTTGGCAATGGAGAGCACATCAATGTACATTGAGTTGCTTTGTTTTTTTACTTCATTCTATCTGATGTTACTTTCATTTGTGTATTATTTGTTTGTTTCACTAGCTGGATGAGCGCGCATTGAATGAAGTGATGAAGAAACTTTTCAAGAACTACAAGAAATGGTGCAAGTACTTGGACCGAAAAAGCAGTCTTTGGTGAGGCTTCACATGCACCTTTTTTCCAGCCTTAATAACCTGGTGTTATTTAGGTGAAAATAAAGTCATTTTGTTGTACTCATTTAGTTTTCTCTTGTGCTAACAATAGGTTGCCAACCATACAACAAGAAGTTCAACAGCGTAAATTACTGTATATGGGTCTTTATCTTCTCATTTGGGGGGAGGCTGCTAACTTGAGATTTATGCCCGAGTGCCTCTGCTACATCTATCATCATGTATGCTTTATGTATATTATAATATGTATATGATTTATTTCCACTCTACCTCGTATGATGATTACATCTGTTATGACACTAATTGTTGTATTTTTAGATGGCTTTTGAGCTATATGGTATGCTAGCTGGCAATGTCAATCTAATGACTGGCGAGAATGTAAAACCAGCTTATGGAGGAGACGAGGAAGCATTTTTGACAAAAGTGGTTACTCCTATCTATGAAGTCATTAAAAGGGTATCCAGCCGCTGTTTGTTCACCTTGATTTGGAAGTTTTGTTTGCTTGTGATGTAATTTATTATTTATTTATATATGACTACTGTTTCACAGGAAGCTGCCTGGAGCAAAGTAGGGAGATCAAAACATTCTCAATGGAGAAACTATGATGATCTAAATGAGTATTTTTGGTATGATTTTATAGCGGGTCCGTTGGACTTTTTATGGTATTGGTTTTATGTAATACTGCTACTAAGATTAACTTGAACATAACAGGTCTTTAGATTGTTTCCGGTTAGGTTGGCCAATGCGTTCTGATGCTGATTTTTTCTATAATCCTGAGAAGTCACGTGAGACTGAAAAAAATGGGGTAAGCAGTAAGCAATAGCATTAATGCGCTATCTACTTTTTCCTCTTCATAGTTTAGAACATTGTTTATTTCTCATGATTCAGGATGGCAAACCAAGTTATAAACATCGACGGGTCGCCAAAGTCAATTTTGTTGAGATAAGATCGTATTGGCATGTTTTTAGGAGCTTCGACAGAATGTGGAGTTTTTTTATATTGTGCTTACAGGTAACATTTATTGTATTTGATAGTTGATGCTACTACTACTACTAATGTTCACATAATCATATCTACAAATTATCATAACTAGTGGGTTAGACCCATGCTCCGCGGCGGGGACGACCCGGTTTTTAATAAATTCTAAATGGAAACGTAGACGCATTCGTAAAAATAACGTTAATGGCGGGAATCCGGTCAATATTGATTTGGTTCATTACAGTATCCATAGTCCATACGGTACCGGCACTCGATATAGCAACCGAAAGAAAAGGGTTAAAAAATAAAGTCGTTACAAGTCCAAATGGATGTCGACATAGTTATTAAAGGCACTAGGCGCACTCAAGGCGCATAGGCCTCGCCTGGGGCCTAGGCGTAAAGCGCAAAAAAAGCGAGGGCCTGAGAAAAATAAAGCGCGTAATGAAAAATTTTAAAAACTATATTACGTATTAGAAAAAGAATACTATTCTTCAAATAAAATAAACAAAGTCTATTATGTAACACTTTATATCATCTAATTAGTACCAAAATATTAGTGTAGAAAATTAGTTTTCCGTGATTAAAAGTAGAAATTTGGCTAGAATCTTGTCGGAATTTAGCCGGAAACTCTCCGGAATCTAGGAATCTTGCCGGAATGTGCGCCTGAACCATCACCTAGAGAGTTAAAGCTCAATTTCCTCGACTTAAAGCGCAACTGCCTCGCCTCGCCTGAAAAATGGGCCTAGTCGCAAGAGGCGATGGCTTTTAACAACTATGGATGTCGACACGTGTTTTACATCGATTGAAAACCATAATACACATCATTAACGGTTCTAATAATACCAATACCAGTACTGATGTTTTTTGGAGTGTAGCGGCTCGATTATTTTAAAAAAAAATATATATCACATATTTGGTTTTTGTAAAAAAAAAACTAACGAACGAACCAAAGTTATAAGAGAAAATGAAACTATTGGGTTAAAGACGTATATGATTAGTGCAAGGGGTGAATTTGAAACTTGAAAAATAAAAAAAAAACACAAAAAGTTACTGTAGCACACAAGTTATATTTTTGTATATATTTATATTTATAATTAGCGTGTCGGTTCTGATCACCTGATGAGACACAATTGTTAACAATTTGTTTCTTTTTCAGGCTATGATTATTGTAGCTTGGAATGGTGATGGTAACCCAACCTCAATCTTTAAGTCTGACGTTTTTCAGAAAGTACTTAGTGTATTTATAACCGCATCAATATTGAAGCTTGGTCTAGGTATGTTGACTGTTGAGCACCTTAATGTAATTTTTCTGCCTTTTGAAATCATAAGTGCATATAAAACAAAAAAAAAAAAAAAACTATTTGTTTTGCAGCTGTTTTAGATGTGGTACTAAATTGGAAGGCAAGGGAATGCATGCCCTTTTATGTCAAACTGCGATACCTTTTAAAGGTTGTATCAGCTGCAGCCTGGGTGATAGTCTTACCAGTTACTTACGCGTACACGTCAAAAGATCCAGCTGGACTTGCTCAAACAATTAAAGGTTGGTTTGGCAACAGCCAAGGTTCTCCATCATTGTTCATTTTGGCTGTTGTTATATACTTGTCACCAAACATGCTGGCTGCTGTGTTGTTTCTGTTCCCCTTCATACGTCGTTACCTTGAGAGTTCAGACCACAGAATTATGATGCTCATGATGTGGTGGTCTCAGGTATGATTTTTGTATACGCCTTTCAAGTTTCATCTGCTTTGAGGTCTACAACTCGATTATTGGTTAAGAAATTGCTAACGTTAATATATATATATATAATGAAATATGACAGCCTCGACTTTATGTTGGGAGGGGAATGCACGAAAGCGCATTTTCACTTTTCAAGTAAGATTAAGAAAATGAATTTTTATTCAATTACCAGAGTCATGTGGCCAGATACGTTAACATTATCGATTTTTACATTTCAGATACACAACCTTCTGGATTCTGCTCATTATCTCTAAGCTGGCTTTCAGTTACTATTTAGAGGTTCTGTACTCCCATATTCTTAAGATCTGGTCTAACTGGACAAATTTATATTTTGTGATGACAGTTGTAAACTATTATTGCAGATAAAGCCACTTGTGGGTCCTACAAAAGCTATCATGCGCGTTCATATCAGAACTTACGCATGGCATGAGTTCTTCCCTCAGGGTAATATTGAATATTAAATGAATTATGAAAAATTCAAGACTCAGATATGAGATACCCTTATATTTTTTTTTTCTGAAATTGGATTGTACGGTTTTGCAGCAAGGAACAATATTGGTGTAGTTGTTGCACTCTGGGCTCCAGTTATTCTTGTAGGATTACACATCTTATCTTTACATGTATATTTCATTAATTCTTTTCTGCATAGCTATTAACATCCGTAATGCGTACAGGTGTATTTTATGGATACCCAAATTTGGTATGCCATTTTCTCTACATTATTTGGCGGTGTTTATGGGGCGTTCCGTCGTCTTGGAGAGGTTTGTGCTTTTATATGGAAAAGAATACGTCTCACTGATATAAATTATGATCTAAACATTATGTTTTATGCAGATTCGAACCCTAGGGATGTTACGGTCCCGTTTTGAGTCGTTACCTGGAGCATTTAATGGTTGCTTGATTCCACCCGAGAAAAGTGATCCAGTGAAAAAGAAAGGACTTAAGGCTACCTTGTCTCGTAATTACGATGCAGTAAGTTCATAATTTTCTAAGATGAATTTAGATGATATCTTCTATAAACATATTTATTGGAACTTATAGTTTAGTACCATGCACACCAACTGTGATATTGATATTTTAATGGATGAATTTTGATTTTTTGCCCTGTATTGATGCTATGCTTCTCATTATTGCTGCAGATTTCCTATTCCAAAGGGAAAGAGGCTGCAAGATTTGCTCAGTTATGGAACAAAATTATCACAAGTTTCCGAGAGGAAGATCTTATTAATAATCGGTAATTATGATATGTTGTTTTGGAGGTTAAATCTTGCATTTGGCTACCATTTATATTTATAATTATTATTAAAACACAAGTTGGGTTACTGTAGCGTCTGTCACATCGATGCTACAGTAACTTTTTTTTGTCTTTTTTACTTTACCTTAATTTTTAGTTTTTACGCTTAATCAAATAGTTAAAGAGAAAGGTTGTATTAGATTACCCAAGGTTTAAAAGAACGGAAATGAGTTTCGAGGCGAAACAAGGCGTAAGGCCGAAGCGGTATTAATAAATAAATATAAAAATTATATATATTATAAAAATAGTAATACTAACTAATTTCATCATCAGATTCATCAAAATCATAAAAAAACATACATAAAAAGACATGAAATGCTTGGACATGTTGGAAGGGTTCTTCAGACACAGTTGATATAATCAACATACGAACATGGGCGTCATTAGCGAGCCAAGGGAGATAACTTGGGTTATCAGTTGTAGTAGTACCTATTGTGACCTGCTGTGGGTATGCTATAGTTCCATCTACATAACCGAATAAGTTTTGGGAGGTCAAGAAGGGTTCAATCATTGTCCTTCAGTGACCATAGTTGGTGGGTTTTAAGGTGAAGGCAAATTTATGGGAGTTGTGGGTGGTTTTCTCTTGATTTGTTAGGGCTGTGATGGCTGCCATAGTTGTTTGAGAAGAAGAAAGGGCTAACAGTTTTGGTTTCTCGGCAGCAGGGAGCTTTGGTTCTGTTACATGTTGTTTAGAGTTTTCTCTATATTTGCTAGGGCTGTGATGGCAGCCGTAAGTTGTGGTTGTTGATTTGGCTCTGATACCAAATCAAATAGTAAAAGAGAAAGATTGTATTGTATTACCCTTAGAACAGTAGGAGGTCCTGTATAAATAGGACATTACAAGACATATATATGGAAACACAATCAATCACATAAACTTGGTAAACAAGGAACTAATCTCTGCTAACTTTATTCTCTAACACGCTTACACCCCCTTGACTTTCTAAAAACCTTATGAAACGTCATTTTGACCACCTCGAGTTTTAAGTGCTTATTTTTATGTATGCACGTGTAACGTGTCTGTATAAATTCAAGTTGGTTTACATTCCGACGTAAATTTTGTCGGGTCAAATATAATACGTTACGTTTTGACGTAAATGCTAAACGAGTCGAGTCAAATATAATACGTTTTCATTTGACAGTGTAAATTCGAGTTACTTTACGTTTCGCCGCCGCCGCAAAGCGGTACCATCCTTTAACTTTAAAAAACATTACTTTCTTACGTTTCGATGTAATTTTTTCAGGAAATTAGTCGGGTCAAATATATAACGATTTTGTGTTTATTTTTATGTACGTTTTTAGTTGGTCCACGTTTTGACGTAAATCCTGTTCGGAAACGACTCAGGTCAAATATAATACTTTTTCATTAGACGGTATAGTTTCACGTTACTTAACGTTTCGAAACCGCCGCAACGCGCTGGAGGAATTTACTAGTTTTATTTAATGTGAAGTTCATTGTGGCTACAGGGAAATGAACCTCTTGCTTGTTCCGTATTGGGCTGACCGAGACTTGGACCTAATTCAGTGGCCTCCGTTTCTGCTTGCTAGCATGGTATGTCTGTAAATATAGGAATTGATACATCCTTCTAGAAGCTTATGAAAATGCTTATTGTTTTCCCGATTATTGGATAGATCCCTATTGCATTGGATATGGCAAAAGACAGCAATGGAAAAGACCGTGAGCTGAAAAAGAGGATCGAGAATGACAGTTATATGTCTTGTGCTGTTCGTGAATGCTACGCTTCGTTTCGCAATATTATTAAATTTTTGGTTCGTGGCAGTCGTGAGAGGAAGTAAGTCCGCTTTAGTATATTTTGTTTAACAAGTTCTTATCATGGGAAAGATATGTATAACTCGGTTAATCTTTTCAGGGTAATTGATGATATATTTGAGGAAGTTGACAAACATATTGATAATGGCGATCTAGTTAGAGATTTCAAAATGAGTGCCCTGCCTGTTCTCTACGATCATGTTGTCAAGCTTCTTAAATACTTGGTATGTACTTCAGTAGCTCTTTGAAAATCTTGTAGTTTGTAAGAATACGCTAACACAATGTCGTTTTCGACTTTTCTATTCGCAGCTAACAAATAAGCAGGAGGACCGGGATCAAGTTGTAATTCTTTTCCAGGATATGCATGAAGTTGTGACAAGAGACATAATGGAAGAACGGTAGTGAATCCTTTTCCTGCATCTGTCTTTATCACTTAATATTAATTCTTACATTTGTGTATTGTTTCTTTTTTAAATAGTTTGGAAGGGCAAGAAGACGAGGTTGATGAACAGATTCAGCTATTTCAACCTGCAGGAGCAATCATGTTCCCGACTCCAGAATCAGAAGCTTGGAAGGAGAAAGTAATTTTAATAAAAAAATTTAAATATAATTTCAAATTTAGTATATTCTTCTAACATGGTGTCTTTTTCCAGATCAATAGGTTGTACCTGTTGCTTACAGTGAAGGAATCTGCTATGGATGTGCCCTCAAACTTGGAAGCTAGAAGACGTTTATCCTTCTTCTCCAATTCATTATTTATGGACATGCCCTCAGCCCCCAAAGTTCGCAATATGCTTTCCTTCTCGTAAGTTTTTTTATCTCTTAATTTATTTAGAGCAATTATATTGAGACAATCTATTTTGTTGATATCAGTGATATATCACCAATATATCTGTTATCGGTCCCCATGTAAAATATCGGTGTCATAATATCGGTACCGAAATTGGACCGATATTGACATATATCACCGGTTTTCCCGATATCAGTATCTTTCTTCTTAGTTCTACCATTCGTCTTTCTTCTTACTGCTATTAGTGTTTTTAAGTCTTAATTGTTTATTGTTAGTGATAAAAGTAGTGTTTTAAGTCTTAATCAGTTCCTACTTGCTACAATTGTTAGTCTTTTGCAAGTTGCAAAAGGTTGATTTGTTAACGGTAGGAGAGTATATTGTTAGTGTTAAATTGCTATATATATAAATTGTGCATGATATTAAAATTACGGATGTACCACCGCGATTACCAATATCTCATCTCGGTCCTTGACCGATATCCGATTTTATACCGCATTAACTGCTTAGATTTTTAGGCTTTGTTTAACTTGTCTTCTAGACCTTTCTGTATGGGGGCTAACTTGACAATTATAATATACTTTATAAGAACCACTGTTCATGGTTGTAAAAATCCCGCCTAGGCTCCGATTAGTTGCCGATTAATCACTAATCGGAGGTTCACCGAGTAAATCCCGATTAATCGCTAGGCGGTCAATGGCGGTCATATTCTGGCCAAGTCATGGCCAGATTCCGGCCAGATTTTGACCAAACCTTATAAATTCCCTTCAATTACTCAAAAAATGGGTCAACGTGGGGCTAAAACATGTCTACTTAAAAAAATTACATATAAAAATGTGTGTGTATATATAAAACTAAAAACTACATGTAAAAATCCCAATCCGATTAATCGCTAGTCAGTACCTCACTGACCGACTAACGCCTACTGATTCTTACAACACTACCACTGTCTCTATTTTCATAGTCATGGAAGTTGATACAGACTTGTTGCTCACAAGTTCGATGACTTGTGAACTCATTTCTTTGATTTGCTTTTCTTACAAGTCGTTTTTTTTTCTTTTCGAAATTCAATATTTTTGCTTACCTGTCATATGCTGGACCATTATACCTTGTTTTGTGCATAATATCTTTTTCATGGCAGTGTACTCACCCCGATTTACACCGAGGAGGTTCTCTTTTCATTGCATGATTTGGAAGTTCCAAATGAGGATGGGGTATCAATCCTCTTCTATTTGCAGAAGATTTTCCCAGGTATGTATATTCTCATGTGCTTACGTTGCACTAGCGAATGTATCGATTACCGACTAGTGATGGATGACCCATATAGATGAGTGGAACAACTTTCTTGAGAGAGTCAATTGCTCCAGTGAAGACGACCTAAAAGGAAGCGATGAATTAGAAGATCAGCTGCGTCTTTGGGCTTCTTATAGAGGACAAACGTTGACCAAAACTGGTAAATTTGACCTCATTTGACTCAGTCCAAGGACCTTTGACTAATCCTCTTTAATTTGTGACAGTTAGGGGAATGATGTATTATCGTAAAGCATTGGAACTTCAGGCATTCCTTGATATGGCTAAAGATGAAGGTACATAGCCGTCTTGTGATTATAAATGAAGTTTCAAGTTAGAGTAAACTACTAAACTGCCATTTTCGTCCCAAAGGTTTGGCCGGTTTTGCGACTTTTATCCAAAGGTTTGTTTTCTACATCTGGGTCCAAAAGGTTTGTGTTTCGAAATCTTGTCATTTTCATCCGACTAGTTAACTCCATCCATATTTCTCCGTTAAGTCAAGTCAGGGGTATTTCCGTCCTTTTAGACTTTTTATTTATTAAACTAATAAACACTACGAGAAATAAAGATCCACCTCTGTTGATTCGAAAATACTATATAAATGTATATAAACTAAACAAATAAGTAAAAAGTCGAAAGAATCCCCGAGTTAACGTTAAAAATGGATGGAGTTAACGGGTCAGATAAAAATGGCAAGATTTCAAACCTTTTGGATCCAGATGCAGAAAAACAAACCTTTGGACGAAAGTCGCAAAACTGGCCAAACTTCAGGGACGAACATGACATTTTACTCTTCAAGTTGTTGATTTGGTGTTTTGTTATGGGTTTGAGCAGATCTGATGGAAGGGTATAAGGCGATTGAATGAATGAGGATCAGATGAAGGGCGAAAGGTCATTGTGGGCCCAGTGTCAAGCGGTAGCTGATATGAAATTTACACATGTGGTTTCATGCCAACAATATGGTATTCATAAGCGATCTGGTGATCCTCGTGCACAAAATGTTGTGAGGCTAATGACTGATTACCCATCTCTTCGTGTTGCTTATGTTGATGAGGTTGAGGAGCCTAGCAAAGATGCAACTAAAAAGATTAACCAGAAAGTTTATTACTCTGCTCTTGTCAAAGCTATGCCAAATTCCAATGCTTCTGAGACGGGACAGAACTTGGATCAGGTAAAAACCTTAATGCGACGTTAACCTGGGCGGAAATGATATATTTATGAAAATATCTTAAGTCTCAAAATTGAGTAAAATGCCATTTTTGTCCCTTGAGGTTTAGCCAGTTTTGCAACTTTCGTCCAAAAGGTTTGAAATCTTGCCATTTTCATCCAGATCGTTAACTCCATCCATTTTTCTCTGTTACGTCAAGGATATTTCTGTCTTTTTTGTTATCTTAAAGGGCAATTTGGTGTTTTTCGCTTTATGTACAAACATTTAGCATAATGATCAAGTATTCAAAATACCCTTACTAAACAAAAACAAGTAGGTAAAAAAACAAAAATATCCCTGACTCAGCGGAGAAAAATGGATATAGTTAACGGGCAGGATGAAAATGGCAAAATTTTAAACCTTTTGATTCCAGATGTGGGAAAACAAACCTTTGGACGAAAGTCGCAAAACTGGCCAAACCTTAGGAACGAAAATGGCATTTTACTCCTCAAAATTTATGAAAAAAAGCACTAATGCAACGTTAACTGGGTTGGTAACAATAGACATGATTTCTATGGGTAGGTTATTTACAAGATAAAATTACCCGGACCTGCAATTCTGGGAGAAGGAAAGCCTGAGAATCAGAATCATGCTATCATCTTCACACGTGGAGAAGGCTTGCAGACTATAGACATGAACCAGGTATGTTGTCAGACGGTCTTTTATTTTTATCAATGAACGGGAAGTCCTTAACTTTAATCAAACATCATTTGTAGGACAATTACATGGAAGAAGCCTTAAAGATGAGGAACCTGCTTCAAGAATTTCTTAAAAAGCATGATGATGTGAGGTATCCTACGATATTGGGATTTCGGGAGCATATTTTCACTGGAAGGTATAGCAGAAGTCGTAAAATATTGTGTTTCTTTTTCTGTTCTGTTCAATAAGCTCATCAATTCACTTTCTTGCTGCAGTGTTTCTTCTCTTGCATGGTTTATGTCCAATCAAGAAACAAGCTTTGTAACAATTGGTCAGAGATTACTTGCTAACCCTTTGAAGTAAGATTAAAATCATTCTTTTGGTCCCCTACATACTTGAGTTGCATATATACTTGTCTGTTAATAGTCGACTAGTGGGTGCGGGTTCGAAACGTAGATAAAAATAAGCAAATCGCGAGAGTTAGTTGTTTGATGTTTTAGTTAAGGGGATAAACATGTCATCATTAAAGTTGAGGGTCTAAACATGTCGTTATTGAAGTTAAGGGGCTAAACTTGTTTATTATTAAAGTTGAGGGGTTAAAGTTGTTTATTATTAAAGTTGAGGGGCTAAAGCTGTTTGATGTAGTTGAGGGGCTAAACATGTATTATTTAAGTTGAGGGGCTATACATGTCGTTATTAAAGTTGAGGGTCTAAAGTTGTTTTAGTTAAAAGGGGCTATAGTCTAAACATCTCATTATTAAAGCTGAGGGTCTAAACATATCGTTATTAAAGTTGAGGTGCTAAAGTTGCTTATTATTATTAAAGTTCAAGGGTAAAGTTATTTGATATTGACAAAATTGCATATTTACAGAATATCTGATTACACTTGTTGAATCTTGTAGGGTTCGTTTTCACTATGGTCATCCAGATGTCTTTGATAGACTTTTTCATCTTACACGAGGGGGTGTGAGCAAAGCCTCCAAGACCATAAATCTCAGTGAGGACATATTTGCTGGTATTTTTTAACTCCGTTTTCTAATTATGCTTTACTGTTTTTGACGGGTGAATTCTATTTACACCCAACTTTTTGCTATTTAAATAAATTCTAATTTGTGTTTTTCTTTTATAACTAGTAAATGAAACCCCGCGCGTTGCGGCGGGTGATAACTCGATCGGTTTCGGTATATAATAAACGACGATTTCGATGTATAAATATACGAAAGAGAAAAATTAAAAAAAAGAAGTCGTAACTCTTGTGTTTGATTTTAGTTAGATAACTACATGTAAACAACGTCTTATTAAAATAAATTAGTTAAATAGAAGTTAAATAAAAGAAGAAAAAAAAACATTAGATAATATAACTCTTAGTGCACTTGTTATAGCAAATAAAAAAAAATATTATAGTCGTGTACTTGATTGGTTTTGACGCTTATCATAGCAAACGAAAGAGAAAACAAAAATACTACAATTGTGTAATCGGTCGGTTTATAACAAATGAAAAAAAACAATCAAGAAAATATAGTCTTACTGAAACAATATAGTTTTAACATATTGAACTTTAATACGTAAAGTTTTAAAAAAAATGAAAGAGGAACAATTAAGTGAAGGGAGGAGAAAATTTTCCATAAGAGACAATGGTGGTGTGGGATTCGAACTCTAATTCTATGTCACATTCATGCAACTAACACAAACCAAGTGGACAACCACCTAATTTGAATTAATGTTCTGAATTCAAAATATATGAAGACAAAAGAGGTGAAACAAAGGTCGGTAGCCCCACCGACCTTTGTTTTTAATATATATATATAATGTTCGATATATGATGTTTTATTAAAAAACGAATACGGATTTATGATGTGCTTATTTTTATCTACGTTTCAATATAAATTTTATAAAAAAACGGAATATAAAATTTTATAACGGCATATAAAACGTTATATTTGATACGGCTCCGTTTTTTTATAAAATTTATATCAAACGTAGATAAAAATAAGCACATCACAAAACCATATTCGTTTTATTATAAATCACTATATATCGGAAGTTATAAAAGAAAATTACAAATTTGAGTTAATTAATGTCACATCACTTGGTGCAAGTAGCACAAAGTTTGGTGTAAATAGACAAATAGTATGACCCTTTTTGACTCAGTTAACCATTTCTTTCTCTGTGTATAGGTTTTAATTCTACACTCCGTGAAGGCAATGTCACGCATCATGAGTATATACAAGTTGGTAAAGGTCGGGATGTCGGTCTAAATCAAATTTCTCAGTTAGCCGTGGAAATGGGGAAGAAACACTTAGCCGTGATCTGTACCGGCTTGGGCATCGGTTTGATTTTTTCAGAATGCTATCGTGTTACTTCACTACAGTCGGTTTCTACTTCAGTACTTTGGTAAAACTACTCACTGTATTCGTTCTCTTCATATAGTATAAGAGGTGGAAAATTGGGTAACAGGTCAAAACAGGAACTTTTTTGTATGGAGAGTTGAGTTGAGCTGACCAAAATGTAAATATTTTAAAGTTCAAACAATCTCCTTTATAAGATATATAGTATAGTTCAAAAGGAGGGGTGTTCAAAAACCTCTTAGCACGCGGCTCGCTCAAAAAAAGCTCGGTTGTAAACGAGTCGGTTCGGCTCGATTTGTAAACGAGCCGAGCTCAAGCTAGGCCTGGCTTGGCTCATGAGCTCCCAAGCCGGCTCGAATTATTTTTGTTTTATATAGATTTAATTTAATTTTAAACATATTAAAATAAAAAAAATGTGGGAGGGGGTTGAAGTGTTAATATTTTGAGTTTAATTAATCAATAACATATAAAAAATATGGGGAAATAAACAAAAATTATACATATAATACTCTTAATATGCCTTTCGATCTTTAAAATATCAGAAAAATAAAAATAATACATAAATATATTTTTGTAATTTTTATTTTTTTCTTGTTTTTTATGTTATCAATATTTGTAAAAAAAATATAAAAAAAAATTAACGAGCCATCTCAAACATGTTACGAGCCCAGCCCGAGCTCAACCTCTCAGCTTGATAAATTAAACGAGCTGAGCTGGCTCGTTTAAGTTCGAGCTCGAGGTCAACCCGGCCGGGCTCGATTACAGCCCTAGACAAAAGGGTCACCTCTAGGTAATATCGTTAAATTTTCTTTTGCAGTTAACTGTATTGACCGTATACGTGTTCCTCTACGGGCGTCTTTATCTTGTACTTAGTGGACTTGAGCAAGGGCTAAGTACTGAACCCGCCATTCGCCACAATAAACCACTTCAAGTGGCTCTCGCTTCACAATCATTTGTCCAAATCGGATTCTTAATGGCATTGCCTATGATGATGGAAATAGGTCTCGAACGAGGTTTCCGAACCGCATTAAGCGAATTCATTCTCATGCAATTACAACTCGCCCCAGTGTTCTTCACATTCACGCTTGGAACAAAGACTCACTACTACGGTAGAACATTACTTCACGGAGGTGCAAAGTACAGAGCAACAGGTCGTGGGTTTGTCGTCTTTCACGCGAAGTTCGCCGAAAACTACCGTCTTTACTCCCGCAGCCATTTCGTCAAGGGAATCGAGCTTATGATATTGCTTCTTGTGTATCAAATTTTCGGTCAGTCGTACAGAGGGGCGGTCGCTTACCTTTTGATCACGATCTCAATATGGTTTATGGTTGGCACGTGGCTGTTCGCTCCGTTTCTTTTCAATCCTTCGGGGTTTGAGTGGCAAAAGATTGTCGATGATTGGTCTGATTGGAATAAGTGGATTAGCACCCAGGGTGGTATCGGGGTTCCTCCTGAGAAGAGTTGGGAATCTTGGTGGGAAGAAAAACAAGAACATCTACATTATACCGGAAAGCGCGGTCTTATAGTCGAGATATTGTTATCGTTACGGTTTTTCATTTATCAGTATGGGCTTGTTTATCATCTAACTATGACAAAGCATCAGAAGAGTGTCCTGGTATTTGTTTTCTCCAACGGTGTTCTCGACTCTTTTGCGACTTTAAAAAACTGTCGCTAACTGATTTTTTTTTTTTGGATTACAGGTTTATGGTATATCATGGGTTGTCATCTTTGCCATTTTGTTAGTGGTGAAGGTGAGGAATTTTAGTAACTTTTAGTAACAAAAAATATATTGTTAAAGATTTATCACAAACAAGAAAGTATAGTTTATTGTTTTTAATCTTCCAGGCTATATCATTTGGACGGATGAAATTCAGTGCAAAGTTTCAACTTGTTTTCCGGTTAATCAAAGGGGCGATCTTCATCATGTTTGTCTCGATTCTCGTGATCCTGATTGCACTCCCCCATATGACCTTGCAAGACATCTTTGTGTGCATTCTTGCCTTCATGCCAACTGGTTGGGGTTTACTATTGGTCAGTACAAGTGTCATAATTATCCTTTTTGAAGTTTTCTAGAAGTTTGTTATCTTTTAACTATTTGTGTCTTCATTCTTTTTTTCAGATTGCACAGGCATGCAAACCGGTAGTGAAGTCAGCTGGATTCTGGGGATCGGTGAAGACACTTGCAAGAGGTTATGAGATAGTGATGGGCCTACTTCTGTTCACACCAGTTGCGTTTCTTGCGTGGTTTCCGTTTGTTTCAGAATTCCAAACACGTATGCTCTTTAACCAAGCATTTAGTAGAGGTTTGCAAATATCGCGTATTCTTGGTGGACATAGGAAAGATCGGTCCGCTAGGAACAAAGAGTAGTGATTTTGATGTACATTTTCTATTTAAGAAGGGGCTCACATTGAGGATGAACATGATATAACTCCAGCTAGTCATTTGACAAATATGAAATTACATAAAGCATCCATATCAATATCCCAACTTATGAATTGTTAGTATCTTACTGTATGGTCTCCCGAGTATTTAAAACCTTCACAGCAAATAAAATATATAAACACCAACCAGCCAACCAGTACAAAGACTTCCATAATAAACTAGCCATCATCCGCATTGGTTGAACTGTTGCGATGTGTTCCCTTTACAAGCTGTTCTGCCATTCTTTGGCCAGTCACAGTTTCTAGTTAGAAGGAACAAAAGGCCTGCTGCTCATTCTTTGGCCTAGTGCATGAAGAGCAGCTGGCCTTCATCGTCAAATTGTGAAAGTTGCCTCAGGCCTCTGCTCATTCTTTAGAATCATTTTTGAAAACTCAACTAACTACTAAAAAAATTGCCAAGTGTGCAACTCTGATTGGGGCCATGAAGGGCACTTGTGAAACAAACCTGCCAATTTACAACACAGATCATAGAAAAGATCAACAACTGGTTCTTTATAACAATTTTTGTTTTTCATTTTCTTTATTCTTTAATATTAAGGTACGTTTTTTGGATAATTTAAATTTAAAATATATTAAAGAAAACCAATCTACTTTCTGAAACCATTTTTTTTTTGCATATTAAATCCCTAATTTTAAAATACAAATGTATAAAAAAATTACATTTTAGTTATAAAATTCTACATCGTCTATATATATTTGCATGGTAAATTATTTCAAAGTTAGCTATGCGAAAGAATAAATATCTTTAAATTGTTTTAAAGCTAGCTACGTATATCAATATAAATTGTTTTTATTGTTTTTTTCATTTAAGCACTTTATTAAAAAAAATTATTGTTTTTTTTCATTTAAGCACTTTATTAAAAAAAAAGTTAAAAGATAATGTTCGTATGATTATTAAAACACATTAAAAAAATAAAGAAAAAATTATAAGAAAACCGTGTATAACAATTAAAAAATTCATTTATAACATTTCATGAAACAAGCAAAATGTTTTTTTTTAATGATATTAGAAACTTTTAATTAATTCTTCTTATATAACATATTTTAAAAAGAAATTATTTTTATCCAATAAAATTAGGAGAGAGAAAAAGTAACTATTTAGAAAACACCCATTTTGGTAAATATTTCTTAAAGTACCCATTTTGGTAAATAAGTTTTTCCACAACACCCTTTTGGGAAAAAACTCGGCTTAGTAAAACTCTTCTGCTTCAGCATATTCTCAAGCTGTGATATCTAGTTGTCACTGCTAGGTACCAGTAGAGACCATTCTTTGGCACAGACTGCCAAAAAAGTGAATCAAGATTGTTACACATTTGTCTTCAAATTTGGTATCTAAAGAATTGCACATCAGTGCTAGGTACCGGCCGGAAAATTGTTTCTTTGACGCGTTATCATAACCACCCTACCCATCGTAACTTTTACCAGCATGTTATACACATGAAATATTCATTTTGATTTTTGACCCGTTTCCACCCGACCCACTAACACATGATCTAAGGACCTTACAAACAAGAAGACAGTTGCAATATGAATAAAATCATGAAGGGTACCAAATTAATAAACTACAACTTTGTATTTATCATTATAATTGTAAGGTTACAGGCAAGGGCGTAGGATAATGGGGGCGGGAGGGGGCGGCCGACCCTCCGAACTTTTCACTCAGTAGTGGAGAGTATGTAGTTTCGTATAGAAATTTTTGGGTATTTACGTTTTCGACCCCCCCCCCCCCCCCGGTTTTATATAAATTTTTGGGTGCATACGTTTTTGACCCCTCGGTCGGAAATCTCAAGCTTCGCCACTAGTTACAGGAACTTGCATATATATATATATATAGGAGAAGGATCCGTTAGGAACCACCCTTTATTGCGAGAACCAGTGTGAACACAAATAGTATATATATATATATATATATATATATATATATACATATATATATACATACATATACATATAGGGAGAAGATCATGCGAGAACCACCTCTTATTGCGAGAACCGCGAGAACCAATGTGAACACAACCAAAAATGCCTAAAAATAGCTAAAAATCACAAAAAAAAAAATTTTGATTTTTTTAATATTTTTTAGGTTAAAATCGCTACTTTTCGAAGCCAAAAAAAATATATATTAACCTAAAAAATATTAAAAAAATCAAAAAAAAAATGTTAGATTTTTTTTTGAATTTTTTTTATTTTTTTTAGATTTTTTTAGGTTTTTTGGGGGTTTAGTTTTTAGCATTTTAGCTTAGGGGGGGGTTAGGTTTTTTTTTAGGGTTTTAGTTTTTAGCATTTAGCTTGGGGGGGGGGGGGGGTTAGTTTTTTTTAGCTATTTTAGGTTGTGTTCACATTGGTTCTCACAATAAATGGAGTTCTCGCATGAGCCTCTCCCTATATATATATATATATATATATATAGGAGAATGATCCGTTAGGAACCAACCTTTATTGCGAGAACCAGTGTGAACACAAACAGTAATTCCTAAAAAAATCTAAAAAACACCCAATTTTTTTTACTATTTTTTTTTTTGAAAAATCGCTATATTTTGTTAATAAAAAAAATTCAATTTTTTTTTCGAGTAACAGTTATCCATGCACATGTGCATATGTATCATTTTTTTTGTCAAATTTTGTAATTCATTACAAATATTAGTCAATTGCACTTTCATTTACACTACCACGTGTAATACACTACTTTTTACGTTAACAATATTATAAATGCACATGTGCATCTATATGTATCAGCATGAAATAATGTGTTTTGGTACACTACTTTGAATACACTTTCTCTTTCATCTATCATTCCATCCATAATACACAAACATGCACATGTGTATATGTATCATTTCTTTGACAAATTTCGTAACTCATTACAAATATTAGACAATTGCACTTTCATTTACACTACCATATGTAATACACTACTTTCTACATTACCAATATTAGAAACGCACATGTGCATCTATATGTATCAACATGAAATAAGGTGTTTTGGTACACTACTTTGAATACACTTTCCGTTTCATATATCATACCATCCATAATACACTACCATTACCTCCTACCATCCATAATACAATATCATTACCTCCTACCATCCATAATACAATACCATTGCCAATATTTTGACTTTATTACATGTATATCAACACCATTTATACCATCCAATCATCATATTACATCATAAAGTAACAACTATATCCAAACCATCAACCACTAGATATAACTAACCAAAAAACATGTATATGGGCCTACTTCTCCATTCAAAATCACAAACTTTTTGTACCAAAACATGTTATATCATGGTTATACCTAATGATGCACATGTGCATTTTGAATATTGGTAATGTAAAAAGTAGTGTATTACAGATGGTATTGTAAATTAAAGTGCAATTGTCTATTACTGATAACGTATTACGGAATTTGTTGAAGTAATGATACATATGCACATGTGCATGGATAACTGTTACTCGAAAAAAAAGGTTTTTTTTTTTGTAACTAAATATAGCGATTTTGTTAAAAAAATATTAAAAAAAATTGAGTGTTTTTTTGATTTTTTTTAGATTTTATTTTGTGTTCACGTTGGTTCTCGCGGTTCTCGCAATAAGGGTGGTTCTCAAATGAACCTTACCCTATATATATATATATATATATATATATATATATATATATAGGATTAGGTTCAAGAGTGAACACTAGTGTAGTTTGCGAACTGAGCGAACTAATCATGGCCATACATGTGTGTAGATCAATGGCCAGGATTTGATGATGAAATACACTAGTGTATTTTACGATTTGATGATGAAATCCTAGCCATCTACATGTGTAAATCGATGGCCAAGATTTGTTCACTCAGTTCGCAAATTCACTAGTGTTCACTCTAGAACCCCACCCTATATATATATATATATGTTTAATAATCATTATTTTCAAAAATTGTGATATCAATCTTGAGGATTTCATAGAAAAAAGGAAATCCATATGCATGTAGAAAATCAGTTGACTTGTGGTTCTTTTATCACATCAAATTCATCACAAAAGAAATTAAAATTAGGGCAAATATTGTTCTGAATATTGCACAGATTGAAGAAATTAGGGCAAATATTGCAGAGATCGAAGCACCTAGGGTTTGAATATTGCACAGATTAACAAATCCATATGTTAAGAGTAATCTAAAAAATGGAACACAAATGGTAGGTTAAAAACACAGGTCATCGTTAACAATAAATTGAAAAAAGAAATCGAAGATATTTGATTGGGTAAATTACACTTTCCGTCTTTTATGTTTGTATAGGATTGCAATGGATACTCTTTAACTTCATAATTACAGTCATAGTCTTTTATTTGGAAAATCCATTACACGCCCTGATTAAAAATTTTAGCTAAGTTAGTAATTTTACTTGTATATTTAAAAAAAAAAACACAAACTAATCTCTCAATCTCAGTTCTCTCTCTCAACATACAAAACATTTTTTAATTACAAATCCGAAATCAGTATCATCACAAAACAGAGATTCAAAAGCAAGCAAAATTAAATAAAAAAGTTGTGATTTAGATTTCTTTTCAGCTCGTTCTTTATGTTTATCAGAAATTGAGATCAATGATTTACACTTGGATTACAACAGAAAATTCAAAAACAACTCAGGTTTTTCCATCTTCATCAGAAATCAATTTTCAGCGTGTTTCATCTCGTGTTTTATCTCTAGATCTTCAACTTCATTCATTGTTTTCTAAAAGAAACATATAGTGTCTGGGAGTAGAGAGAGAAAGCAGAAAAGGTAGAGAGAGAAACCAGATCTGGTATATTCAAGCGTAGGTTGTGGGTGACAGCAGCGACATCAAAGAAGGTGACAGCGGTTAGGGTTTTCGGAGCGAGTCGTTAACAAGAGACGGCGAGGGTATATTTGTCAAAGGAACCTAGAAACCGGATCGGGCCTACTCACACATCTCAAGCTAGACACGAATTCAACTTTTTTATTTCTATTATTATTATTTGAAACCCGAACATACCTGATTTCTCTATCATTTTCCGTTTTTATTTTTGCAAACATCTAAAACAGGAACATTTTCTATTTTTTCAATTTTTTTTTTGGATTTTTAATTTTTTTTTTTTTTTTTTTTTTGTATTTTTCAAATTTTATGACTCAAACTAACACTAAACAGACTCAAATGCTAGTTTCTCATCCCCACACTTAAACTCTACATTTCCCTCAATGTAGGATGGAAATCGACTCAAAAGACTAAAATAAATAAGAAATAAAAGACAGAGCATAATCGGAAAGGACTTAGCTGGTTAAATTAGCGTGTGAGCTCGAAAACATCAAGGTGGATATGTATGGAGTCCAAAGTCTGAGCCCAGAAGACATCAAGGTTATACTTGACCTTGAATTAGAAAAGGATGCTGATGGTGATCAAGCTATTGTCTTGAACTTGGAATCAAAGGCATGATCAGGGAAAGGGCTGAAAGACTCCATCAAATAAGAGAATAAAAGGCAGGCTTCAATAAGTGTGATTTTGCATCAACAGATCTAGGGGAGATTGTTGGGTTATGTAAGATCTGCTGATGAAACCAAAACCCAAGTGAACCATCTTCCCTGCCTGATGGAATAAGTTAAGATACAATCACAAGACGAGAAGTTTCCCCCCTTGAAGGCTTCCCAAAATAACTGCCCAATCTTTGTTACACAACTGCTGCCTTCAAAGTATAGAGAATAAAAGAGTGGGATTGTAAAGAGCTGGTTAACAAGTCAAGAGTTAAGTCAAGTCAAAGTCAAGACTTAAGACTAAAGATCAAGTCAACAAGTCAAAGACTAGAAGTGTTGGATTTATAGAAGAGCTGGATCAAACCAGTTGTTCTCTTCATTCTATAGCAAATGCAGTAGTTCAATGTAACTATCTAGAAGTTGACAATTGCTGGCAGTTACACTCATTTATTGAGTTGTTAGGGGACACTTAGAACTTGTGTGAATAAGAACTAAACGACAGAAAATGCACCTGGTGAGGGAGGGTACGTTGTACCTTGTGATTGTATTACATTATATGAATTCAATATGAAATCATTTTGCAATCATTCCCAAATCCAGTTGTGTTAGATTGATGTGTTTGTTTATTACTATTTAATTGAATTTATAATTTGAATCAACTGTTTTATCAGAAAAACACACACTACACACACTCTTAGATCCAACGGTCATGTTCCAAGCAAGCTGCATATTCTATGAGAAAACATCCCACTCACCACTATTTGCATCATCGAATGCCCGCTTTGCATCTTTGATTGACGCACACACTTCCGCAGGTTCACCTACGTAAACCTTGTTACGTCTTCTCCTTCCACTAAATGATATGGTTCAGTGGAATTCTCGCGACGTCGCGGGGAGCGAACCACCCACGTCACCACGATCCTAACACTTCATCGGACCATTCAATCGATAGGAGCGACGGGCGGTGTGTACAAAGGGCTGTTAGGTACAGATTGCATGCCATGTTTTATGATCTCACAGTGGATTTGCATTGTTAGTTTATTATGAAACATTATGACCTTTTATGCAACTATTTTTATATATATTTCACATTTAAAAATAAATGATCAACTCTTTTATATATAATTAGAAGCATTTAAACACTAAAATATAAACATTTGAACACCCGAATGACAAACGTAATTTAAGAATAACTAAATATAAAACATTTGAACACCAAAATGACAAAAATGATGTTTCTTTGGTGTGATGAATTCTGTTACATCAAATTTGGTGCGTATTTTTCATTCAAAAAACGCAGCAGATGATGCTTGTGTTGATTAGTCATTCCTTGCTGATGGATCTTACCTATGCCAATAATGCCCCTTAAGTATACGAGACATCTGCAAGCCTCTATTGAAAGCTTGGCCAAACAACATATGTGTTTGGAATTCGGAAACAAAAGGAAACCATGCAAAAAATGCAACTGGGGTGAACACAATTAGGCCCATCACTATTTCATAGCCACGAGCAACCGTCCTTACCGATCCCCATAATCCAGCCATCTGCACTACAGGTTTGCATGCTTGTGCAATCTGAAAATTAAAAGGAAAAAACACAAAAGAAAAACAGTATTATTTTCAAATAGATAGGATTCAACACAACAAGAACACAACAAGAACTAGAACTAGATACATAGGTAAGAAGAAATTGTTTTACTGACCAGTAGCAAACCCCAGCCAGCTGGAATAAAGGCAAGAAAGCACACAACAATGTCTTGCAGTGTCATATGGGACAATGCCTTCAGGATCATGAGAACAGAGGCAAATATAATGACCCCTTTTATTAGCCCGAAAAGGAGTTGAAATTTTTGACCAAAACTCTGCCGCACAAACCATAAAGCCTGCAAGATGAGCTACCAATATTATAAAGCCTGTAAGATGACCCCTTTTGTTCACCGCATTAACATCACTATCATATACGGGAACCTGTTACTAGACTTGGATAATATATTGAATGAGCTACATGGTTCATGTGCATTTTTCATGATTTATCTTCGTACCACGTCGAGCCGGGGGGTCTCACTGGAAGCAGCCTCTCTATTCCTACGGGGTAGAGGTAAGGCTGTCTACATCTTACCCTCCTTAGACCCTACCTTTGCTTTGCTATTGGTGGGATTTACTGAGTATGATGATGATGATCTTCGTACTATGTGCCGTCAAATTAGAATTATTGTTTTTATAATTAAGGTTTGCCTAAATCTCACCCTCCCCAGACCCTACCAATAGCTTGACTATAGGTGGGATTATACAGATAGAGGTAAGGCTTGCCTACATCTCACCCTCCCCAGACCCTACCAATAGCTTGACTATTGGTGGGATTATGCTGGGTATGGTTGTTGTTGTATATAATTAATCTTCGTAGTCCATACCATTATTTTAGAATATAGAAAGAAGGGCGATGGCAGGAAAACAATCTTTCAAATCAAGGGAGGCTTAATTTTGTTGTGTAAGGATCAAATACAAATACAAACGGGTCTTAACATACAAAATGGCCTTAACATGAGAAGTGAAAAAATATCTTTTTCTGATTTTTTTTCCAATCTACTTAAGTATCATGTTAGAGTAATTATAATTACTCTACAAGAATTACATAATTACTCTACTAGTGTACAATCACGAACTTTTATTTTTTTTAGATTCTAGGACTAAAATACGTGCTTACTAAGATGAGGAAAAATTCAAAAAAAAAAGCCCTCCTTCACTTCTCGCATTAAGCCAATTTGTGTGTTAAGACCCATTTGTACAATAACTTAAACCTAATTTTGTTACCTTCTCACCATATATACTTAGAGACTTTAAAAACAAAAAGCAAAGAAATTCCTTACCTTTACCACCACAAAAATTCCAACTGATATGCCGTAAACCTGTTACCAAAGAAAACAAAAATATTAGCAATATTGTTTTGACGTCATCAAAGGCAGAACATGAAATAGAACACAACAAAAGTGCAAAACACACCAGGAAACTGATATCATGCTTTGTCATATCTAAATGATAAATAAGCCCAAAATGATAAATTAGAAAGCGCAACGCTAACAACATCTCGAGTAGAACGCCACCCTTTCCAGAAAAACGCAGGTGTTCTTGTTCCTCCTCCCACCATGTTTCCCAACTCTTCTCAGAGGAAATTCCGATACCACCCTGGTTGCTAATCCACTTATTCCAATCAGACCAATCGTCGACAATCTTTTGCCACTCAAAACCCGAAGGATTAAAGACAAACGGAGCAAATAGCCACGTAATGACCATAAACCATATCGAGACATTGATCAAGATGTGTGAAACTGCTCCTTTAAACGATTCACCAAATATTTGGTAAACGATAAGCAAATTCATAAGCTCGATTCCCTTGACGAAATGACTGCGGGAGTAAAGACGGTAGTTTTCGGCGAACTTTGCGTGAAAGACGACAAACCCACGACCTGTTGCTCGGTACCTTGCACCTCCGTGAAGCAATGTTCTACCATAGTAGTGACTCTTTGTTCCAAGTGAAAATGTAAAGAACATCGGCGCAAGATTAATTAGCATAATTATAGATTCACTTAATGCTGTCAAAAAACCTCTTTCTAAACCAGTTTCCATCATCATAGGCAAGGTCATTAAGAATCCAATTTGCACAAAAGATTGTGAAGCAAAAAGCACTTGAAGAGATTGATTGTTTTGAATGGCCGGTTGGTTACTAAGCTCCCGCTCAAGTCCACTAAGGACAAGATAAAGACGACCATAAAGAAACACATACACAATCAATACAGCGATCAAGGTACTAAAATAGAGACCTATAGTAGTGAAGTAACACGATAACATTCTGAAAAAGTCAAAGTTGTGTCCAAGCCTGTATAAGTCACGGCTAAGTGTTTGTTCCCCATTTCCATTGGCCCATTTAGCGTCAAACAGAGATATTTGATTCAAACCAACATCCCTCCCTTTACCAACTTGTACATAATCATGATGTGTGACATTGCCTTCACGGAGCATAGAATTAAAACCTGTAAAAAATGATTAGTCGATGAAAAGATAAATCACAGCATAACACGACACTGGAGTTTGAAAATACCAGCAAATATGTCCTCGCTTAGATTTATAGTCTTGGAGGCTTTACTCACACCCCCTCTTGTAATGTGAAAAAGCCTATCAAAAACATCTGGATGACCATAGTGAAAACGAACCCTGTAGAAATCAAAAAGTGTGGTTGACTTTTAACAATTGGAATTCAGCATAAACTGAAGAGAAGAGAGCTTACTTCAAAGGGTTGGCCATCAATCTCCGACTAATTGTCACAAAATTAGTCTCTTGATTAGACATAAAGTGTGCGAGAGAAGAAACACTGTAACACAAAAAAATGGCACTACAAACTTTAAAACATATAAAAGAAAAGGCAACACAATAAAACAACTCCGGCATACCTTCCGGTGAATATATGTTCCCTAACTCCCAGTATCGTAGGGTACCTCCCGTCATCATGCTTTTTAAGAAACTCTTGAAGCAAGTTCCTCATTTTGAAGGCCTCCTCCATGTAATTGTCCTACAAATGGATGTTTAAAAATAACATATGTTTTTATAAATAATAAAACTTTAAATTTTAATATCATTAATTTTATTTATTATGAATATTTTTTATGATAAATTGGATTCCTATGCATTTCCTACTAATGGTTAAAATAAAATGAATTCCGTCGGAAATTTCCCACACTTTTCCTACGCATACCGATTCCTACGAATTTCCGACTAACGGTTAAAATGAAAACGATTTCCGTTGGAAATCCGTCGGAAATTTCCGAAACTTTTCCTTCGCATACCAATTTTTCGCTTTTCTGTAGCTTTTTTGTCACAAAACTAAAACCCTTTCTCGTTCGTCGGAATTTCGTGGGAAAAGTGTCGGCATTTTCGGTCGTAGGAAATGCGTAGGAAATTTTGGTAGGAATAGTAGTAGTTTTCTAGTAGTAAAAGGATTGTTCATTCATATATAGAAATACAAGTAAAAGTATGAAGGCGTACCTGGTTCATGTCTATAGTCTGCAAACCTTCTCCACGTGTGAAGATGATAGCATGATTCTGATTCTCGGGCTTACCTTCTCCCAATATAGCAGGTCCAGGCAATTTTATCCTGTATATAACCTGCACGTAGAAAGTCTCAGACCATATCTATCATTACATGATTCCAATAAGGAACGTTTTCTTCTATATAAACTAGTAAATTTACACGCGCGTTGCAGCGGCGTCGAAACGTAAAGTTCCTCAAATTTATATTCGTTTAATGAAAACGTATATTATCTTTGACCTGACTTGTTTCTAAACAAAATTTACGTCAAAACGTAGACCAACTGAAAACATACAAAAAAAATAAGCACAAAAACGTATTATATTTGGCCCAACTTATTTGCGAAAGAATTTTACGTCGAAACGTAAACCAACTTGAATTTATACCGACATATACATAAAAATAAACACGTAAGAAAATAATGTTTTTTTAAGTTAAAAGAATGGTTTATTGTGTTGCGGCTGCGTCGAAACCTAAAATAACTCGAATTTATACGTTTAATGAAAACGTATAATATTTGACCGGGCTCGTTTTTTAACAAAATTTATTTCAAAACGTAGACCAACTGAAAACGTACATAAAAATAAGCACGAAAATGTATTATACTTTTGACCCGAATCATTTAAAAAAAAATAATTACGTCGAAACATAAATTAATTTAAATTTATACCGAGACGTACACAAAAATAAGCACGTAAAACTTGATTACAAAGTTTTTAGAAAGTTTAGGGGTTGTAAGTGACAATGCTGAAAGTTTACAGATAAAGATAAAAAACAAAAAAAAATATAAAAACACACCAAAAGAAAATCGGCCAATCATAGGATGGTCCTGTAGGCTGTAGGCCAGACTTGTATTTGTAAGTATATATATAGTATAATATGCTCAGAAGCAAACAAACTGACCATATTATTACATGAGGAAAAGGACACTGAAACACAGAAAACCCAACGTTTACCTGATCCAAGATTTGATCTGTCTTAGAATAAGAACTTGGCACAGCTTTGACTAGAGTAGCGTAGTAAACCATGTTTATCTTTGTCCTGTTATTTGCATCTCTGCTACTCTCCTCAACCTCATCAATGTAGGCTACACGGAGAGATGGGTACCTGTCAACCATTTGCATGGATTATTAGGCATCTTGGTTTTAAATTGTGTGATGCGCTCCAATACATTTGGTCCAAAAATCTTATGCGCGAAGCGTGTTGCGAGTGCATCACGTATGCGATGCGCTCTTTCTAAAATTACACCATAAAATTATTTATACATAACAACTTATAAAATACCTACTTAAACTAAAACAATTCACGTAACAAGAAGATAAGAGTTGTTCTTTTTGGTTGAACGACAATTTAATACAAAATTAAAAAGTGTTCAAACCGACTGGGGAGGGGAATTTAGAAACCTAACACCATTTTTTACATCCCTTGGCATAATTCATCGCCGATCATGTCCTCACACCAGTGAGCAAAACGGCATTGTTGAACGCCGTAATCCACATGTTGTGGAAACTGGGCTTACCCTTCTTGCTCACTCCAATCTTCCACAACGATTCTGGCACTTCGCTTTTGACACTGCTACTTATCTCATTAACCGTTTACCATCCCGTATTTCATCCAACAAATCTCCTTACCAACATGTCTACAACCGTAAACCCGACTACTCATTTCTTCGGGTTTTCGGGTGTCAGTGTTTTCCTTATCTCCGCCCATACAACCGTCACAAAATCGACTTCCGCTCCGCACCATGCGTTTTCCTTGGCTATAGCCCTGACCATCATGGTTATCGGTGCTTTGATCCGGTCACCGAACGTGTCTATGTCGCACGCCATGTTCGTTTTAATGAGCATGCACTCCCTTTTCGCTTACCCCCACCACCCATACCAACCCAACCATCCTATACATCTATTTTTCCCAACCCGCCACCCAATTTCTCGTCAGCCGACTTGAGTGACTCACCACCCGAACCCACTCCCACACCCGACCTGACTCACATCCCTGGGCTTGTACCCAGCCCAATCGCTCAACACCACTCCACCCCTACCTCTACGGCCCAAAACCAGTCTGCTATACCTCCTGTCCGACCTCGCCCCCCCAACCTACGTCCCAACCCAAAACGTCCCAATCACTATAACCCGTCTGCCTACTACACCAACTCCTCCCCTAATCAGTCTATCGAACCTACATCATTTACCGTCGCTAACAAGTCACCGGGTGGCGTCATGCCATGAGTGAAGAGTTTCATGCACTTCATAAAAACGGAACATGGTCTTTAGTTCCCTATGTTAACAATACTAACTTGGTTGATTGTAAGTGGGTATACAGGTTAAAGAGAGATGCACAGGGGAACGTTACTCGCTACAAAGCTCGTCTTGTAGCCAAAGGATTTCATCAACAACCTGGTATTGACTATCATGAAACTTTTAGCCCTGTCGTGAAAGCTACTACTATTCGTGTGGTGTTATCTCTCGCAGTCACCCATAAGTGGTTTCTGAGACAACTGGATGTGCAAAACGCTTTCCTTCATGGTGATTTACATGAAACTGTCTATATGAAACAACCCCCTGGCTTCGTAGATCCTAGCAAACCGGATCATGTTTGTCTTCTTCATAAGTCTTTGTATGGACTTAAACAAGCACCTCGGGCATGGTTCACTAGACTATCCACTGCTCTCCAACAGCATGGTTTTACTGGTTCCAAAACGGATCCATCCTTGTTTATTCTCAACTTACGAGGTAAAATTGTCTATGTTCTTGTTTACGTTGATGACATTATAATTACCGGGAACAACAACCAGGCTGTGGATCACATTATTAAGCGTCTCAGTTCAATGTTTGCTATAACGGATCTTGGCTCTCTACATTATTTCTTAGGCATTGAAGTTGTTCGTAATGGTCTTGATCTTATTTTGTCTCAAAAGAAATATATATGGGATATTTTACAACGGTCCGGCTTATCTGACTGCAAGCCAGTCAGTTCTCCTATGAGCACCAGTCAGATTCTTATGTCTGATGATAGTCCTTTGTTATCGGATCCGACTAAGTATCGCCAGGTTGTTGGTGCATTACAGTATGCTACTTTATCGCGTCCAGATATTGCCTTTTCAGTTAACAAGGTATGTCAGTTCATGCATGCTCCCACAGAAAATCATTGGGTCGCGGTTAAGCGTATACTTCGTTACTTGAAGGGCACTACTGATTTGGGTCTACGTATTCGCCATACTTCGGGTTCTCTCCTTCATGCGTTTACTGATGTTCATTGGGATAACTCGGTACAGGCCTATTCGGATTCTGACTGGGCTGGCTGTCCAGTCGATCGTCGATCCACGGGGGGGTTTGCTATCTATCTTGGATCAAATCTTGTATCATGGACAGCACGAAAACAACGAACTGTGTCTCGTTCTTCTACCGAATCAAAATATAAAGCGCTTGCTGATACTGTAGCGGAACTAATATGGCTGAAGGCCCTTCTTCGTGAACTTGGTGTTGTTACAAACTCTTCACCTACTCTTTGGTGTGATAATTTGGGGGCTACTTATCTTTCGGCTAATCCGGTATTTCATGCTCGTACGAAACATGTTGAAGTAGATTTTCATTTTGTTCGTGAACAGGTGGCTCAGGGTGATCTAAATGTCAAGTTCATATCTACGAGTGATCAAATTGCTGATGTGTTTACTAAGCCGTTATCTTCACAACGTTTTCTATTTTTACGGTCCAAGTTGCAGGTCGTTCCCCGCCCTCAACTTGCGGGGGAATGTTAGAATATATTAATTAAGTTAGGATCATTATTTTATTCTTCATTGTATAGGGTATTGAAGTGTAATATCCTATTCTATATATATGGTGTCTATCTTTGTAATCAAATAACAATTATATTTTACGTTTCAACAGGTTCAAATCAAGCATACTAAAATGTTTCTAGAACCACAAAAAGTGTTTAGGAACCATAATGGTCCAAATCAAGCATGCTAAGATATTAATTATTGAAAAAACCCAACCCATTTCATAAAATCTGAAAAAAAAAACCATAACAAACAATGTTACGTGCATCCGAGCGGATTATGCGACGAGCGCATTATGCGTTTTAGACAACAATATTAGCCAGCCCTAATTAGGAGAGTGTATTAGCCGGCCCTAATTAGGCCTATGTAGTCTATATATAGATCCTATTGTATTCTCTCATTGTACAACACAATACACAATAATACAATTACTTTTACCAAGTTTATCTTGGTATCAGAGCCTTTTCGGTTCTAACCCTAATCCTGCCATCAACCATCACCCGTCCACTGTTGCGACCACCAACCGGCAGTTCTGTCCACTGCTACAGCAGTCCCTACATCAGCAGATCCAGTTTACTTTATTTTTCATGGCTCTAATCGCTTTTTCTGCCACAGAAAAGACAGCACACAATTCAGACAAGTTCGGATTTACGTTGTCCCCCTACCAACTATGGGTTCTGGAAGACTATGTTGCAGCCGTTCTTGATTACTAATGATTTATTTGGCTATGTCGATGGCTCGATTTCTTGCCCTCAGCAGTTTCTTCCGGCGGCGACTACCTCCAAGGACAAAGAAAAAGAAGACTCTATAGTCACCCCACCGCAGCCCATGCTTAATCCAGAATATACGGCTTGGGTATCCAATGATGCTCATGTTCGTATGTTGATCCTATCTACTATCTCTGAAGCATCTTTTTCCCATGTTCAAGGCACTACAGCCCGTGATCTTTGGCCCTCTCTTGAACGCACACCTTCAAACAATTTATTCTTATGGTTGAACGACAGTTTCAAACCAAGCTTAAGGCTATTCAGACTGATTGGGGGTGGGGAATTTCGGAGTCTCTCAACCTTTCTCACCTCTCTGGGCATCATTCACCGCCTTTCCTGTCCGTACACGAGCGAACAGAATGGCACTGTCGAACGACGCCATCGCCATGTTGTTGAAACCGGGCTTACTCTTTTAGCCCAATCTCATGCCCCACAGCGCTTCTGGCACTTTGCCTTTCACACGGCAGCATACCTCATCAATCGGATGCCGTCTCGTCATAATCAGAATACTTCACCATTTGAATTTGTCTTCAAACACAAACCCGGCCTCACCTTTCTTCAGGTGTTCGGGTGCCGTTGTGATAGGGTTTGAAAGTATAACAGAGATGATGAAATCAAATACTGCGAATTGTATTGAATAGAAAGATATGATCACAAGGATCTACAATAACAACCACAAGTGGTCCCAGGGCTAAGCCCTTCTCATGCACGAAGCAATGAGCCTAACAACTAACCAATTCTATTCCCCCCTTCCCCAAGTCACTAGACCTCTTTATTTATAAAAGATAAAAGTTACGTATACCCCCTCCCACAAATGCAAAATACTATTTAAGTGAAAACTAACATACGATTCCTATCACGTTGCTACCCTCGCTTACGTTCATATAACAAACACAAAATGGACTTTCGTTCTACCCCATGTGTGTTTCTTGGATACAGTACCTCACACCATGACTATCGATGCTTCGATCCTTCGTCTGATCGCATCTATATTGCTTGACATGTTCGATTTCATGAGTACTCGTTTCCTTTCACTCCTCAACCACATGAGCAGCCCTCACAGCATCCGGATCCTTATGTCTCCTTCTATCCTGATCCTCCTTTCCCTCTTCAGGCTCAAAATATCAATCTCCTCACACCTCCTATCACCCAAACTTATCAGCATCGGAACCGCTCCGCTGCTGCCACTACCACCGAATTCTTAGCAGATATTCTTAGCAGATATATTATTGTGTATAATTATCTAGTTTCCATATTTATAGGATAGGCTGTCATATATCTGTCATGTAATTTACCCTATATAATGGGTCCTGATTCTTGAATGTACGACACAGAGAAATACACAAACCTTTTTGGTATCAGAGCTACGGTTCTGCAAACCCTAGCTCTCTTCAATTTTCTTCTTTTCTTCTTCTCAACCCTAGCTCAGCCGTCGACCACCATGACTAAGACAACAGAATCATCTTCTGAACCACCCAAACCAACTTCCCTACACCCAGCCTACTCTGTTACAAATATTCATACCAAAATCAGAACCCTAGATGGCACAGCCGTAACCTATTCATCCTGGACCAAACTGTTCAATCTTCACGTCGTAGCCTATAAGGTTGCGAACCACATTGATGAGACACCAGCCCCCGATAAAACCAATCCTGATTACCCGCTGTGGAAAGAGTTGGATGCTCTCGTGCTCCAATGGATATACAGTAATGTTTCAGATGATCTCTTGGACCGGATCTTGGAGACTAATTCAACGGCTCGTGATGCATGGGTCAAGTTAGAAAAAATATTTTTAAGCAACAAGAAGGCGAGGGCTGCAGCCCTCGAAACCCGTTTCTGCAACCTAACCCTTACAGCATGTTCTTCATTGGATGACTATTGTAAACAGTTGAAAAGCCTGGCCAATCAACTTGCTGATGTAGATCATTCAGTCTCCGATTCCAGACTTGTTCTCCAACTAGTTCGCGGGTTACCCGCTGAATACAGTACCACGGCCTCCTTCATCAACAACCGTGATGCTGACTGGGATCTGGCCATCAGCCTGTTACACGATGAAGCTATTCGGATTGACGCTCAGAAGGGGTCATCAACCTCTGTCCTTCTCGCACCAGCTACCGCAGCCCCAGCCCAACATTCTGCTCAGCCTTCGGGTCATTTAGCCGTCGCCGACCAGTCCCAAGACCCGGGCCAGTCTTCATACATACCGAGGTCGGGGCCGGGGTCGTGGAAGAAACAACAGAGGCGGTCGATCCCGTGGTGGCCGGTCCTACTACTCTGGGAACGGGTATTCTCCTGCACCACCATCTTACCCAAATTGGGCCTGGTGGACTCCACCGCCCTGTCCTTACCCGACCCAGAATACATGGAGGCCCAATACTACTTTCTCACCACAGCAGCCTGCTACTCAGCAACCACAGGCTCACTTTACAGGGTCTCCACAACAGTATCAGTCACCGGGTCTCACTTATGATGCCCTCAGTCCATCAGACCTAAGTGCAGCCTTTGCTCAAATGCAGCTTCAGCAACAAAATATTTCTTGGAACCAAGATATCATGGACACTGGGGCTGGATCACACGTCACCCGTGATCAAGGTAAAATCATTCTCCCTGATTCATCTACTGTACGCAGTTCAATTTTAGTAGGCAATGGCAATTGTGTACCAATCCAAGGATCCGGTACGGGCTTTCATACACTACCTAACCGTATCTTTATCTTACCCAACGTCCTTTACAGCCCTCATATCATTAGAAACCTTATTTCTGTTCGTCGTTTTACACGAGACAATAATGTTTCCATTGAATTTGACCCGTTTGGTTTTTCTTTGAAGGACCTCATCACTAAACGGACTCTCTCTCGCCATAACAGCACCGGGGATCTCTACCCATTCACACTACCTCAACTGCCTCCTCAAGCTTGTTTTATTGCATCACCTGCTCTTCCTTGGCACGATAGGCTTGGTCATCCAGGGGCTCAAGTCTTAGACATTTTAAGTCGTACTTTTCATTTTTCTTGTAATAAAGACAATATTGTCTAATCTTTGCAATTCTTGTCAATTGGCGAATAGTAAACGTTTACCCTTTCATGCATCTAATTCATTTACTTTTGCTCCTTTTGACATCATACACTGTGATTTATGGACCTCACCTATCCCAAGCAAATCCGGTTATAAGTATTACATGGTGCTTATTGATAATTTTTCACATTTTGTGTGGGTGTACCTGTTGAAATTTAAATCTGAAGCTTTTCCAACCTTTACTAAATTTCACCGACTAATTCTTACCCAATTTAATCGACACATTAAAACTTTTCAGTGCGACCTTGGGGGTGAATTTGACAATCACGCCTTCAAGAGTTTTGCATCTCATCATGGCCTTTTGTTTCGTTTCTCTTGCCCACAAACATCCTCCCAAAACGGACGTGCCGAGCGGATGATTCGTCACCTAAACGACATCGTCCGAGCCTTGTTAATCCATGCCAATCTCCCACCAATCTTTTGGGTCGAAGCCTTACACACCGCCACATACCTTCACAATATTCTCCCGACCAAACGGTTAAACTTTTATACGCCCACCTTTGCTCTTTACCTCCGCCATCCAGACTACGAGCACTTACGTGTGTTCGGGTGTGCGTGCTACCCTAACACCTCCGCCACTCAGCCTCATAAACTTCACTCACGGGCTATTCGGTGCATCTTCCTCGGTTATCCTCCCGATTTTCGAGGCTACCGGTGCTTTGATCCCACAACCGGTAAAGTCCACATTTCTAGACATGTCACCTTTGATGAACATGTCTTCCCCTACTCCATGCCTCACACCCCTGCTACCTATAAGTTCCTTGATGACCAACTACCCCTCGATTTCACTTTCCAACAACCCATCAAACCACCATCACTAGTTACCCCATTCCCATTCCACTACTCCCATAGACCCAGGCCCAACCCACCACCTCAGCCCGCTTCTACCCAGCCCAATCCACCATCTCAGCCTAACCAACCTACGGCCAGCCCCGCCTCCGGCCCTCAGCCATCACAGCCCGCTGCACCGGGTAACCCACCACCTCATCCAAATCAACACCCAATGACTACACGTTCCAAATCCCGTTATCCTTATCCACCACCTCACCACATCCTTACCATTGATACCATCTCACCCGTGCCAAAGACCTATGCCAAAGCCCTTGCCGATCCTAACTGGTTACATGCCATGCAGACTGAATTTTCTGCATTACAGGAAAATGAAACATGGGAGCTTGTTCCCCGACCCACAGATCGACCCATTATCCGTTGTATGTGGCTGTTCAGACATAAGTTTCGCTCTGATGGGTCGTTAGAACGATATAAGGCTCGATTGGTAGTTAATGGCAACTCTCAGACGGTTGGTGTTGATTGTGAGGAGACGTTTAGCCCGGTTGTTAAACCGGCAACTATCAGGACAGTGTTATCATTGGCAGTTTCTAAGTCATGGTCTATTCATCAGTTAGACGCAGGGGCGGACCTAAGTTATGAGCTGGGTGGGCGGGCGCACCCCTTGAAAAAAAAAATTTAGTGTAACTTTTAAGCATGAAATCCCGATTGCACCCCCTAAAAATTTGTTATCGCACCCCTTGAAATCTTCCTGAAGGTGCATATGTGAAGCAAAAAAAAAAGATTAAAATGTGTTCACCGGAAAAAAAAAAAAAGGTATTTGCAGAGAGAAGAGCTGCAAGACAAACAAAAACGAAGAAGAGAATAGAAGAAGGTTAGGAGGACCCACTCTCTTATATTTTAATTTGATTATATTTTTAATTTTTAATTTTTATCCTCCTTTGTGTCAGTAAAAGAAGGAACTGAAAAGACAATAATATCAGTTCTTGTATCTTTATTTTTTTTCTTTTTTTTATCGTATATACAATAATTTCAATTCTTGTAAGTATCTTTATTTTTTTTTCTTTTTTTATCGTATACTAATTTAATTTTATAGTATCTTTATTTTAATTTTATCGTATAAATAATTTCAGTAAAAAATGAGTTTTGACTTTTATTTTTATTTAATGTTAGATTAGTTTACTATCTTATAACGTCTCACTTGATTAACTTTAACTATCTGTATAATTACTTTATATAATGACTTGTCACAACTGTTATCGTCATTATCAAAAATGAAATTGTTTTAAATATTTGTAAAAATTCTAACCAAACACTGGTGTTTCAAACAACCATTAAATACCGACGGCACTTGGAGAAAGATGAGTATAAAAACCAAATTGTTGATTGTCTTTATTAAAGCAATAAACTATTATTTGTTTAGCATTCGAGAGGGAGTGTCGTTAAATAAAATATTCCACCTATGGAGTGTTGATCCACTGACAAAGGCAAAACTTTTAAACATCTGAGTTTAGGAGGGGGAGATATTGGATTCAAATCCCACAGACAACATGAATTAAAAGAAATTTGCCGTTAAAAAAAGTATTCGGGAGGAAACGAGGTGGAAATACATAACGAAAAGTCTTTGTTAACATAAAAGTAAAAAAATTGTTGTGCCCTGTTAAGAAACGTTATTACAAGTACTAAAATGAAGTTTTACAATAATTTAAAGACATGTTACCTTAAATTTTTAAATACCAATTAATATATTGAGTTGTATTTTTTTTTAACAGCAAACGAATTGTATTATATTGTTTTATTTATTTATTGTTAACGTGGGTTAGAAATTAAGAACATTGAATATTTGAATACATATGAGTTATGGTTGAGTCCAATCACCAATGTGATTATGTGAAATCCATGTTAAATACTTAAATTGTGAGTGAATATGTGATAATGTGACATTGAGATATGTTATTAAGTTATTGATTTGAATGAGAATCATTCTGCCCCCGACCCGACCCGAACTGTAAAAACATTTATTATTTAGCAATAGCGAACGACTCTTACAGAATTTACGCCCTGACCCGAACCGAACCGAATTTTTTATTTATATATCTAGGCGGCCTAAAATTTTAAAAAATATTCCACACCCCCATGGAAAAATTCCTGGGTCCGCCACTGGTTAGACGTCAAAAACGCTTTTTTACACGGGACTTTGAATGAGACTGTCTTTATGCATCAGCCTCCGGGGTTTGTTGATCGTCGGTGCCCCGATTTTGTTTGTCGGCTTAAGAAATCTTTATACGGCCTCAAACAAGCTCCTTGAGCGTGGTATACACGGTTTGCTACATTTATTACCTCTCATGGCTTCAAAAGTAGTGCTTGTGATCACTCTCTTTTTATTTATCAGCAGGATCCCTCTAATATCGCTTACCTGTTACTATATGTTGATGATATTGTGTTAACCGCATCTAATGAGAAATTGTTGCAGTCTATCATTGACACCCTCTCACGAGAGTTTGCCATGACTGACCTTGGGCGCCTCCATCACTTTCTAGGCATCAAGGTTGATCAGTTGAAGAACGGAATCTTCTTGTCTCAGCAACAATATGCAAAGGATATTATCTTCCGTGCTTCTATGACTGCTTGCAAACCGTGTACTACTCCTGTTGATCTATCCTCCAAGTTGAGTGCTTCGGATGGTCCTCGATTCTCTGATCCGACTTTATACAGGAGCCTTGCAGGTGCTTTACAGTACCTTACCTTTACTCGCCCGGATATTTCTTATGCTGTGCAACAGATTTGTTTATTCATGCATGACCCTCGGGATGCTCATTATTCGTTTATGAAGCGCATCATCCGGTACATTCAGGGTACCATTGACTATGGTATTCGCATGGTTAAGTCAAGAACCAATGAGTTGGTTGGATACTCTGATGCGGATTGGGGTGGCTGCCCTGATTCAAGAAGGTCAACTAGTGGGTATTGTGTTTTCTTGGGTGACAATCTTATTTCTTGGTCGTCTAAACGACAGCCTACGGTTTCCCGTTCAAGTGCAGAGGCAGAATATCGGGGGGTTGCTAATGTCGTGGCTGAGGCCACGTGGATACGGAATCTACTGCTAGAATTACATACTCCGCTTCGTCAGGCATCCATTATCTATTGTGATAATGTCTCCGCTGTTTACTTGTCTGATAATCCGGTGCAACATCAGCGCACGAAGCATATAGAGATCGACATTCATTTTGTTCGTGATAAGGTCCGCGTGGGTGACATTTGAGTTCTTCATGTTCCGTCTTCATTACAATATGCGGATATATTTACGAAGGGTCTCTCTAAACAGCTATTCCAATCATTCCGGACCAGTTTGAGCGTTTGTCCTCCTCCCGTTCAAACTGCGGGGGAGTCTTAGCAGATATTCTTAGCAGATATATTATTGTGTATAATTATCTAGTTTCCATATTTATAGGATAGGTTGTCATATATCTGTCATGTAATTTACCCTATATAATGGGTCCTGATTCTTGAATGTACGACACAGAGAAATACACAAACCTTTACGAATCACCTCCCACCACCACTCCACCTACCTCTGTTGTTTCCGAACCTCCTACCGCGGCAGAACCCGCCCCACCTTTCACACACACTCCTAACCCCGAACTAGCCCCACAACCTCCTAATACTGCCACTGACACAGCCCCACCTAATCCCCCACGTCCCCGACCCTCCAATCTTCTTCAGAATCCCAAACCAACCAAACAATACAACCCCACGGCTTTTCACACTACCATTGATTACACGGACACCGAACCACCTACCTTCACTGCCAACGGCATTCCACAATGGCAGCGTGCTATGCAGGAAGAATACTCAGCATTGATTCGTAATGGCACTTGGACGTTAGTTCCACATATGAGGTATACAAATGTTGTTGACTGTATGTGGGTATATAAACACAATTGTGATCAAACTGGGGTGGTTAAAAGGTACAAAGCACGCCTTGTTGCAAAAGGTTTTAGTCAACAGCCCGGCATTGATTATCATGAGACTTTTAGTCCTATGGTAAAAGCTACTACTATTCGGGTTGTTTTATCCCTAGCTGTCACACAAAAATGGCCCTTGAGACAGCTAGATGTTCAAAATGCATTCCTACATGGTGATCTAAAGGAAACAGTTTATTTGAAACAACCACCTTGCTTTTTTGATCCGACTAAGCCAGACCATGTGTGCCTCCTTCACAAGTCTCGTTATGGCCTGAAACAGGCTCCACGAGCGTGGTTTCACAGGTTTTCATCCGCCCTTCAGGCACTTGGGTTTCATGGTTCTCGCACGGATCCTTCTCTTTTGGTCTACGCATCTCGTGGCACTATTTTATACATGTTAGTCTACGTTGATGACATTATCTTAACCGGGAACAATCCCCAGGCCATTGATCATGTGGTGCGTAAACTCAGTCACACTTTTGTTGTTCAGGACTTGGGTCCCTTGTCCTACTTCTTGGGTGTTGAAATACACTATGATAACGATGATTTGATATTGTCCCAAACGAAGTACATTCAGGAGCTTCTTCAACGGGCCAGCTTATCTCACGCCAAACCGGTTTCTTCGCCGATCACCACTACGGCCAACCTTGCTCTTGGGGACAGCAAGGCATTTGAGGACCCTGTGCGGTATTGCCAAATAGTGGGGGCACTCCAGTATATTACATTATCCCGACCAGATATTACATTTGCGGTTAACGAATTCTGAGATATCTTCAAGGCACATCGTCCTTGGGCTTGCGCTTACAGTGCGCTTCGGATCACCGCCTTCATGCGTATACCGACTCTTCTCATAATGTTATCTCTGCATTTTCTGATGCAGATTGGGCTGGTTGTCCACATGACCGTCGATCCACCGGGGGATATGCTATATATCTGGGATCAAATCTTGTCTCGTGGTCAGCTCGCAAACAACGCACTATATCGAGGTCATCTACAGAATCTGAGTATAAAGCTCTTGCAGACACCGTGGTTGAATTAACTTGGCTCCAGGTGCTTCTTGGTGACTTCGTGTGACTCAGAAGACCGTCCCAACTTTGTGGTGTGATAATCTTGGTGCAACGCATCTGTCCGTCAACCCGGTCTTTCATGCTCGTACCAAACATGTAGAGGTTGATTTCCACTTCGTTCAAGAAAAGGTGGCCAGGCAAAACTGTCAGTTCGTTACATCTCCACAGAAGATCAGATTGCAGATGTGTTCACCAAGCCATTATCATCACAACGATTTCTTCTTCTACGGTCCAAGCTAAGGCTTGCTTCCCGGCCATAGCTTGCGGGGGAATATTAGACAACAATATTAGCCAGCCCTAATTAGGAGAGTGTATTAGCCGGCCCTAATTAGGCCTATGTAGTCTATATATAGATCCTATTGTATTCTCTCATTGTACAACACAATACACAATACCTTGGTTTTAAAATGCGTGATGCGCTCCGATGCGTTTTGGTCCAAAAATCCGATGCTAAATGTACCCAACTCTCAAACTTAGGGGAGGGCCCAAAATAAAATATTTTCTCACACAATGGATATTGCCTAAATACTTGAGTAAAGTACACAGATGGTCCATGTGGTTAACCAAAATTTTGGATCTGGTCCCTAGTTTTTTATAAGTACACGGATAATCCTTGTGGTTTGCACCATGTAACGCATTTAGTCCCTAGCGTGTATTTTCGAACAATGAACAAAAGTAATGCTCTGTGTACTTCCAAAAAGTTAGGAACCAAATCCAAAATTTTAGTCAACCGCCGCAAGGACCATCCGTGTACTTTACTCTAAATACTTCCTTTGGTAGAAGAGTAAATGACAAAAATCGTCCTTTATGTTAATACCAAATTGCAAACTATATCCTTTTACCTTTACCTTCAAAAAGTACAAAAGCGTATTCGATTTTTGCAAATCCTTGCACATTACCTACTTTGACCTAACTCAATTAGTTTTCATGGTTAAATCTGGCCAAATGGACCCCACATAATTGTCTTATTAATTTTTATGATTATTTATTTTAGTATTTTGGGTAAAATGACCAAAATACCCTCATGTGGGGTCCACTTAGGAGCTATTTGGTAGCCTCTGAATGGTCATTAAGAGGCTACCTCTTAATGGAACCATTAAAAATTTTACCAATGAGAAGGTAGAAGAATGTGACATGTGATGATTTACCATTCAGAGGTTACCTCTTAACCATTCAGACTTGAGGTTACCTCTTATTCATTCAGAGGTTTTAAACCATTAAGAGGTAGCATCTGAATGGTCATTAAGAGGCTACCAAACAGCCCGTCTGATTTAATCATAAAAACTGAGTTAGGGCTAATGGACATAAAGTGCAAGGGTTTGTAAACATCGAATACAGTTTTTGTACTTTTTGAAGATAAAGACATAGTTTGTAATTTTGTCAACACAAAGGAAGGACGATTTTTGTAATTTACTCTTGGTAGAATAAATTGATTACCTTACTCATCTCTTCTACCATCAGAATAAATGTTCCCTTTAATTATGCACACTATAATTAAAATCAACTAAGACCATCCGTAGTCATAAAACCCCTTTGTAGGCGTTATGCGACACGTGTCGTGCCACATCACACAGGGGCTTTATGGGGCGTTATGTCACTAGAGCCCGTAGTCATAAAGCCCCTACTCGTAATTACCTAATTATTAATTTTCAATTTTATTAATTAATTATAAAAAACCTTAACTAATTTTGATTGGTCCATTTTTGAAAAGAAACCTCCATACCGGCGCCATATCCATAGCGCTGCACCCTTTTTTTGCCCCATAACGCCCGCCCGTCGTGGTGTTCGGGGCGCTATGAGAGAAAAAGAAAACCCAATCATCACGCCCCACTACAATACTCTAACAAAACAACTCCACCATTCCATGCCAAAATAAATAAAATATAGAAAATATAGAAAAAAAAAAAAGCAAACGGTTACAATAGTAATAAAAACTTACAAAGATAAGCCACCCTAGGGTTACTAGGTTCGACTTCATTAGCCACACGAAGAATCGGAGCAATCTCCACCAATGCCGAGGGCACCGCCTCACTATCAAATACCGATTCTCCGGGATTGCCTGCCGTCTGTGTCCGTAAGATCCGCCGCTGCGACGGCTGCGGAAACGACGGCAACGGTGGTGGAGGTGGCTGATAAAAATAATCCGACGAACTACTATCTCCAACACTAGACGTCATTTTAATTCGCTCTACGTTCACCGAATCTGCAAATAACAAATCAAGTTACATTCGGTTAACATCAAAAGACGGCAATAGTATACGAAGCTATTGGATTTGATTTAGCGAAAGAAGCAAACCCTTGCATCAAGGAAGTAGCATAAAAGGGTGAGATCAGTGAAAGCAACAATAATTCAAACTTTTTAGGTGCGGAAAGAGAGCAGAAAGAGAGAGTTTTGGCATTTTCTTTACCCGGCCGCCCCAATAATTCAAACTTTTTAAGTGCGGGTTTTTTCTTTTTTCTTTTTTTTTTTTTAGTAAATTGCCAAAATCGTCCCTGAGGTTTGGGCATTTTTGTCATTTTCATCCAAAACAACTTTTTGTACCATATAGTCCTTCACTTTTGGGAATTTTTGCCATTTTCATCCAAACTTATAATTTGCTTTATTTTTTCTATCAAACATTTGGATGAAAATTGCAAAAAATCCCAAATCTCAGGGCCTTCGTACGAAGGGAGCTGGGCCAGCTTCGTACAAAGCTGCTAGGCTTAAGCCCAAATGTTGCATTTTTTTGTGTTTTAGCTGATTTTAAGTCATTTTAAGTGTATTTATGCAATGTACAACAGTACAAGTGTTGTGAAGTATAAAATAGTGTAATAATGAGATTTACGTGTAAAACAAGTATAAAGACGTGTGAATTTGCATAGAAACAAGCATTAAGTATGTATGAAGCATGAATAATTACCAAGTATTTATGAATAACGTGTGACATAAGTATATAAAAGATAACGTCTTCCATTATGATTCCAGTCTCATATTATAACGTATGAAATGAAATACGAATACAGAGGATCACAAGCTTCTATAAAAGGAAAGTACAAATGACTTGCTAAATAAAGAAAGTTACAAAACACGAGGCGTTACAACGCGTATGATTCAACTAATATTTTTTTAAATATATTTTATGGATGCAAAATTTAAGTTAATTAATTAATGCAATCAAGTTAATTGTCAACCTTCCCCTATGAAATAAGTTATACCTATGGAAGTTTTTTGAATTTAACACTCCGTTTTCATTTTCAGTTGGAGGGGTACTTAAAATAAAATTGCGATATTTTTGGGATTTAAATTCGAATTGTTAGCCTTTGGGTATACTTTAACCTAACTTAACTCCACCTATGTGACACATCAACTTTTTTTCCTCATTTCACTTTGTTTCACTGTAAGGAAATGGTTTAACATGTTAACACATAACTCATTTATTGCATTTTAACATTGAGTTTTTGTTTAAAAAAGAAAATAATAATTAATTCAATTTCTTAACATGGGTTAACATGTTAACACATAACTCATTTAATGCACTTTAACATAAGGAGGGAGTGGTTTACAATGTTAGTTAACATGCCATGTCATTGTTAACACTCTAGATGTTAGAGTACACCCCACGGCCTTATAAGAGTTACTAAATTATGTCCGATATTTTTGGTAACTGACATCTCTTTCCAAAGTGCGGATTGACCACGTTCTTAATGATTTTTCCTATTTTAGACGGCTGAGATTTGATCTCAGCATGATCATACATTGATTATAGGGGGTTAACAAAGTTAATTTCGTTATTTTTGGAATTTGGAACCATTCAGTTTTTAAAACATACTATATAAACCTTCAATTGTATTCTTGCTTTTAGTGTTTTTTATGTTTTAACTTCGATATGCCCTAATTTCATCCGACTTGACCTATTCGTAAGTCATATGTGTCACACCCCAACCGATGACGGAAACATCGGGGCATGGCACTGAGCGAAACAGATTGTCTAGAATTTCCATAACAACTATATTTACCAAATATTTAAAGCAACATGTCCCATACCATGTCATAAATGATAATACAATTATTACAGAAAAGATCTAGTCAAATTGTTCTGTTCCGACAACTCATATTTTTTATTACAGACAATGTTTATTGTTGACCTAGGTCTTTCCTAGCCTCGATTTCACACCAAAGAAAGCAATTAAGCATCCTAAGCACCTGTCGCATACGTTAAAGTAAAAGTCAATACACATAGTGTAAAGGTGAGGACACAAGTTTGATAATAGCATATAGAGTTCGAAAGCGTTACGCATAACCAGCACGTACACAGTGTAAAATGAGGCATGTTAGTTATCGACATGAACCTATCAATACCAATGACTGCGGGTTGACTGCCCAAGGCAGTTCACGATACATACTCACCACTGTGAGCCATGTAGGTAATTGTCCTTAACAACCCCTGAGTGAACAGGTGCTGAGTCCAAACTAATAGTACTATCGTTGCTAAGGCAGGTAGACAGCATTCCATGTGTAAACATAACAAACAAGTATTCATTAAGTCACGTATAACATGCGGTAACGGTTAGAGTTTAAAGTATTGCGTAGTGTGTTCGATGTGATTTAGTATAAGTAACGTATGTAACACCCAAAAGTGCGAAAAGCAAAAAGGGATCGAGTATACTCACAGCGATTGATGGATTGAAGGGAGCGCTAGAGAGTAGGGTTAGCCTGAACAGATTGATAGCATAACGATAAGCGACGCGCAAATCGATGCAAAGTGCAAGTGAGTCGGACAGCAGTTCGATCGGATGGTAGTCCGATCGGACAACCGATCATTCGGTTGACAGTCCGCTAGGATGGTCATCCGGTCGGGTGACCTTTCGAGTGGATTGTTATTTCCTTTGGGAAGGATGTGTTTGTGTATGATGGCTTGACTTTTGGAGTTTTCGTTGTAGCATTTTGAAAACATTGAAGTATCTCTACCTTTCAGGTCGGTCGATCGGACGGTCGTTCGATCGAACGACAACCCGATTGGTTGGGCACTTTAGTGAGAACAAGCTCACAGCAGGTCGTCACGCGATCGGACGGTCGTTCGATCGGGTGGCATCCTTTGTGCATTGAACATGTTGGAAATTGTTTAAGTGTTGAAGTTTCGAAACATCAAATAGTGGGATGGTCGGTCGATCGAGTGGTAGCTCGATCGGACGGCAATCCGTTCGGTGTTCCAAAACCCTTGAGATTTGATTTGAAAATTAGGTGGGACCAAGGTGCAAGTCGTTCGGATTGGCCGGTCGTTCGGATTGGCTGTTCGATCGGACAGCAGTCCGATCGGACGGCACTCCGTCCTGGTCGACCTGTTCGTCTTACACTTGGTTGTTTTGATTGTTTGTCGTTTTATCGAGGCGTTTTGATAACGTATTAAGCAACAGAAACCTCGTCAATACTTGGTATTCCTGATCGGACAGGAATCACCCAAATCCGACTAGTTAACTGTTCGAAACGGTGTTCCATGTTTAACCCGAAATCGTTAATCTCGTGGATATAATCCGGATCTTGCATCAACACAACCACAAGAATGGGTAGTAAGTTGGCACAAGCTCCGATTCTATCGGTTTTGCATGCATTGAGTGTAAAAGAGTTTAAAGAAAGTTGGAAAACCATCTTTCGATCCTCTTCGTAGTGAATATGTTTAGATCTGTGAAAGATCCTTGCTTGTTTATGTGGAAATCGGTTAGATCTAAGTTATTCAGTTAACTTTATCGCATTGTTACTTCTTATTGTTCACAGTCGTAAAGCGATTTATAGCGATAAGTACATGTCGATTATTGCGATTCTTAACATTTACTCCACATAATACAACTAAAGCGAAAACAAAATAGGCTATTTACGAGTCAAAGAAGTCAAAACAGGATTTGAGCAAGGAGAGACAGATCGCAATTAGCAATATTTTCTTCCTTTGACTTCAATCTTGACTTTGACTTTGACTTTGACTTTCGAAACACGGGGTGTTACAGCCTCCCTTAGTTGAGGGAATTTCATCCCGAAATTAGGCTTCAGCCATAACAAACAATTGCGGGTACTTCACCCTCATGTCGCTTTCGAGTTCCCAAGTGAACTCTGCGCCCCGTTTTCCTTCCCATCGGACTTTCACAATAGGAATGCGCGAGCGTCTGAGCTGCTTGGTTTCGCGGTCCATGATTTCGACAGGCTTCTCCACGAAGTGTAGTGTTTCGTTTACTTGGAGGTCATCGAGAGGTATAATTAGATCATGCTCAGCCAGGCACTTTCGGAGGTTTGACACATGGAAAGTCGGGTGGACATTATTAAGTTCCTCCGGTAGTTCGAGTATGTAGGCGACTTTTCCGATCCTTTCCAGAATCTTAAAAGGTCCAACATATCGAGGCGCTAGTCTCCCTTTCTTGCCGAATCTGACCACACCCTTCCAAGGTGATACCTTTAGGAGTACGTAGTCGCCAACGTCAAATTCAAGGGGCTTGCATCGTCTATCGGCGTAACTATTCTGACGACTCCGAGCTTTCAACATATTATCTCTTATTTGGAGGATTTTGTCAGTTGTTTCTTGTAACAGCTCGGGACCGGTTAATTGCGAGTGCCCAATCTCGTGCCACACAATAGGCGATCGACATCTTCTTCCGTATAAAGCCTCGAATGGTGCCATCTGAATGCTGGAATGATAACTGTTGTTATACGAGAATTCAACTAACGGTAGGTAAGTGTCCCAATTACCACCGAAATCTATGACACACGAACAGTGCATGTCTTCAAGGGTTCGAATCGTTCTCTCCGTCTGACCGTCGGTTTGAGGGTGGAATGCGGTACTTAGATTAAACGTAGTACCGAGAGCTGCTTGAAACGTTTCCCACAGTCGCGAGGTAAACCGAGCATCACGGTCAGAGATGGTGTCGCGAGGCGTCCCATGTCGACAAATGATCCCATTGGTGTAGATTCGGGCTAATCGTTCTACCTTGTAGTCTTCCCATATTGGCAAAAAGTGTGCTGATTTGGTCAAACGGTCAACAACAACCCAGATGCTGTCGTGACCTGATGGCGTACGCGGGAGCTTAGTCACGAAGTCCATAGCTATGCTTTCCCACTTCCATATAGGGATTGGGGTTTTTTCAAGCAAGCCAGAGGGTCTTTGATATTCAGCCTTAACCTTCGAGCAGGTCAGGCACTTTCCAACGTAGAGGGCGATATCCCTTTTCATGCCCGGCCACCAGTACTTATAGCGAAGGTCCTGGTACATTTTGTCGGCACCGGGATGAATAGAATACCGGGATTTGTGGGCTTCATCAATCAGAGTCTGTCGCAAATCGTTCCGCTTAGGGATCCAAATTTGGTCCAGATAGTCGAATATCCCATTTGATTTATTAACAAGCTGGGCTCCATTGTGGTGAATCCTTTCTTTCTTTAAAGTGCGTTCATTAAAACATGCAAGTTGGGCTTCACGGATGAGGGTTTCGAGATGATGTTGGGCGGGAACATTGGGGATACTGTGCAGATAGCTTCGTCGGCTGAGAGCGTCAGCAACGACATTTGCTTTGCCTGGATGATAACGAATCTCACAGTCGTAATCGTTGAGAAGTTCTACCCATCGGCGTTGACGCATGTTAAGTTCTTTCTGATCAAAGATATGTTCTAGGCTCCTATGATCGGTGAAGATCGTACACTTGGTACCATAAAGGTAGTGTCGTCAAATCTTTAACGCAAAAACAACTGCGCCTAGCTCGAGGTCATGGGTTGTATAGTTCTTCTCGTGGATCTTGAGCTGACGAGATGTGTAAGCGATAACCTTGTCTCGTTGCATAAGGACACAACCAAGACCAAGGTTTGAGGCATCGCAATAGACGATAAAGTCGTCGTTTCCGTCGGGTAAGGTGAGGACAGGAGCATTGCAAAGCATATGCTTGAGGGTTTGGAAGACAGACTCTTGTTCAGTTCCCCAAACAAAGGGTATGTCTTTGTGCGTGAGAGCGATAAGCGGCACGGCGATCTTAGAGAATCCTTCGATAAATCGACGATAATAGCTCGCTAGCCCGAGAAAAGAACGGACCTCAGACGGGTTCTTCGGCGTAACCCAACTCTTAACTGCTTCAATCTTCGCGGAATCGACATGAATACATTGACTGTTCACAATATGCCCGAGGAATTGAACCTCCTCCAGCCAGAATTCGCACTTGGAAAACTTTGCATAGAGTCGATTCCCTTGGAGTAGCTCGAGAACCAAACGTAAATGTTGCGCGTGTTCGGCTTTCGACTTGGAATAGATCAGGATATCATCAATGAACACGATGACGAAGCGGTCCAGAAATGGTTTACACACGCGATTCATCAGATCTATGAAAACCGCGGGTGCATTGGTTAAACCAAAAGGCATAACAACGAACTCGTAGTGGCCGTATCGAGTGCGAAAAGCGGTTTTGGATATATCCTCCTCTTGGATGCGCAATTGATGGTAGCCTGAGCGTAGATCGATATTCGAGAAACACGTAGCACCTTGTAGCTGATCAAACAAATCATCAATGCGAGGCAGGGGATAACGGTTCTTGATAGTCAACTTATTCAGTTCCCGATAGTCGATGCACATCTGGAACGACCCATCCTTCTTTTTGACGAAAAGGACTGGCGTGCCCCAAGGAGAGGTGCTCGGGCGAATGATGCCTTTCTCAAGTAATTCCTGAAGCTGACTCGAGAGTTCACCCATTTCGGATGGTGCGAGTCGGTAAGGAGCTTTGGCAACAGGGTTGGCTCCAGGAATGAGGTCGATACGAAAGTCGATATCACGACTTGGCGGTAGTCCGGGAAGATCCTCAGGAAAAACGTTGGGAAATTCTCGAACCACTGGAACGTCGTTTACACAGGTTCCTCCTTTCTTTTCCTTCTCCGCTACTACAATGTTAGCCAAGAAAGCTCTGTATTCCTTGCGGAGATACTTGCTAGCTTTGACACACGACATTAGCTTGAGATCTTTCGAAGCAGTTTCACCATAGACACACAATAAATCACCATTTGCGAGCGAGAATCGAATCATCTTATCGAAGCACACAACTTCAGCATGGTTTTCGCGAAGAAAGTCCATGCCTACTATGGCGTCAAAACTTCCGAGTTGCATCGGAATAAGGTCAATTGGGAAGATGTGATTGTTGAGCTCAAGAGTACAATCACGAAGAACAGAATTAACGGCGACAGTTCTTCCGGTGGCGACTTCAACATCGAACGATGAGGGGAGATGGGAGCGCTTACGACTAAGAAGCTTATCGAATTCAAACGACACAAAGCAGTTATCAGCTCCAGTATCAAACAAACACGATGCATAAATACCATTCACAAGGAACGTACCATTGACCACGTTGTTGTCAGTCTGGGCTTGACGCACATTGATGTTGAAAGTTCTGGCGCGTGCGGCTTGCTGTTGCTGCTGAGACTGTTGCTGCTGTTGAGGCTGCTGCTACTGGGGCTATTGTTTCACCACCCTGTTCGGGCACATGTTCGCAAAGTGGTTGGGATCACCACATGCGAAGCAGACTCGGGCGTTGACCGTGGGTGCCTGAGCCGCTTGTTGGCCTTGTGGGGCTGGAAGCAGAGCTTGATGAGCAGTGGCTAGAGCTGGTGCTTGACGGGGACCAGTATGACAGTTAGCAGTGAAGTGGCCGTACATATTGCAGTAAGCGCAGAAACGACAGGCTTGACCCACCGGGTGATGATTATAACATGTTGGGCAGACAGGGTGGGGGCCTGTGTATGCACGCTTTGCAGGCGGCGCATAGGTAACTGGTGCTTGGCGGTGATGAGATTGCTGCTGAGCCGGTACGGCTTGAAGTGGAGCAGCAGTTGTAGTGACAGCACAGTTCTTGTTGCTGGAGCTGCTGCTGTTGTTCTTCTTCTTGCGGCGTGAGGACTTTGACGATTGGGCGGCGACGGTTTCGGCAGTTGATGCGGCGGTGACTTGGTGCAGGTTCTTCGAAGTTTTATCCCAAAAACCAGCTTTTACTCGCTTGTCGTTGATTTCAGCGGCAAGCAAGTAAGTTTCTTCAATCGTTACTGGCTTTGCGGCATGCACAAAATCTGCAACACAGTCGGGTAGAGCTCGAATGTACTTTTTGATCGTCATGTCGGGCGTCTTCACTTGATCGGGACAGATGATGCTGAGCTACTTAAAGCGAGCAATCAGGGCAGCGTTGTCACCTTCTCTCTGCTTAATGTGCCAAAACTCATCCTCCAGCTTCTGGCGCTCATGGGGAGGGCAGAACTCTTCGAGCATAACGTTCTTCAACTCGTCCCATGATGTAACATCCCTATTTTTATCATATAAATCATAGGTTTGGTTAAATTTATTAACCACTAGTAACTAGTAACTAGTTTATTTTAATATAAATATTCAACCCAAATAGTTTTAAACACTATTTTATATAGTTGGTTGAAATATTATTATTTAATTGGCCCGTATATGGGTGACCTTTCTAAATAAAATAAAAGTCTATAAAAAATTATATTATTAGACGGGTAGATTACGGGTAAGTTGATTATTAGAAATATGAAGTACCTGGATGGGCCCAGGAACCATTTAAAAATTAAATTATAAAAATACATTGTATTTTGAACCTACTCTATTTTTAATGAAACTTAGACCCAAATGTAGACAAAAATATTCTGGTTCTAAAGACATAATTATTATTTTATAAAACGTTATATTTTAGAAGTTATGCATGCCGAATAAGTAAAGCAGATAAATTAATTATAATATATATAAAGTAATAAAATAAAAATAACTAAATTAAGTTGAAAAAGTTATACATTTCGAAATTCTATGCCTGCCATTTTTGTCATATATAGTAAAATAATAAAATAACAATATTAAAATATTTGAAAAGACTAAGTAGACATGTGTCATACCAAATAAGACTAAGGGGTATGGTGAGGCCCATCCCCACGAGGATGGGCCGCCACGTAGGAGTGGCTCGGAGAGGATTGACCTAGGGGGTGGGGGATGAACCCCTTTATGTATATATATGTATGTATGTATAGGTATATGTGAGAGAAGGGAGAGAGAAAGAGGGCCGGCGAGATCGGCTGGTGGGAGCCGGAGAGGATGGGAGGGGCGGTGTGGGGGACCGGCGCCGGGCCTCGCCGGGCCTAAGCCGGCCCCCATACCTTCTAGTCTAATAAAAATTGGAAAGGTGGAAAATAGGTGTCTTGTTGTAATGAAAGGTGTCATAAGGAAATACATGGAGTTACGTAGCCACAAAGCTACTATACACTATAAATAAGAGTAGTCACTTCACCAGTCTCATCGCCTTTTCTTTCTTGTCTATTCATATATATATATATATATATTTATTTACACTATAATAGTAACAAAGCTATGCTCCGTTTTAAGTGTTTTAACTCCCGATCACCGCTACCCTTTCCGATTGATCTGAAACCCATAACACATGTCAGGGCTCTGCTCGACTAAGTTGTTGGGATTCTGTCTCGGGACATCGGGACAAGGTTGAATTAGGGGTACTATACTTAACACGAGTGCATTATATATTTTTAAATAGCTCAGAAGTTATACCCAAAATTTATACCAGGAGGCTTTCTAATTGAACCCTAAAGTTACAAAGTGAGTCCATTTTCTTTTCTCACTATTTTATTCCCTTTTTCTTTGTAATATAATTATATTCAAAAATGTCCCAAACCATAACAACTCTCACCAAAACTATTATATTTTATTATTATTATTTATATTTTGTCTAAAAAGAAACCCTAATTGAGACACCCAATTAATCCTACACAAATCCTAAAATTTTCAGAACAATCAGAATTAGGATCAGGACCCCTAAAACTCACGGGGGTTTTCCCTATTGACGATTATCCATATATTTTGCTGTCAAAATTGAATTTATCATTTCCGTCGACTCAGCTGAACTCCAAACACACGTGGCAACCATATGATAAAAAGTAACCCGTCGCGCCACGCGACAGGCGCATATGTTCCTGTCGCGACACGCGGGGGAACCATTTTTCAAGTATAAATAGAGGGGTGTGGGACTTGAATTCCTGCGTTCGTTTGACGTTCAAATTCATTTCGTACGTCCAGATATTCACAGTTTACTACCAAACACACACTAGCTCGAATTCTGCTACGATACCGGGTATTAACTCAATAGCTGCTACGATTCAATGTCCGATCGATGGAAACTATCCGATGGATGTTTAAGTGCTATCCTTTGTCATTAGTCGTGATTCCGACAGGATGTTTGAGTACCACCCAAACTCGGGGAATACTCTGTCATTCGTTGTGAATCCGATGGATGTTTAAGTGATTGCACTTTGTCATTCGTTGTGAGGGTTTTAATCTCGTGAGTTATCGTAAATGTTGTATTAGTTACTTACCTAGTTTGTGTGCACTAGGTTACAAGACTAATCAATAGGCTAAAGCTCTGCCTGTATAAATCTGCAATCTATCAAGGCTTATCTGTAGACTAAATTCTGCTTGTATGAATCTGCATATTTATAATGTGAGTCATTCTCTTTTTATCAAATTTATTTATAAAAGCATGTTTATTTTCAAAAGTTATAATTACAGTGATTAAGTTTATGTAATCACCAAGTTACAGCCGGTATGTGGGGTTTTGTATACATTACTTGATAATCTTCACCATTGGGGCAGCCAAGGGGTGATATGACCATAATCACAGACACCATTGGACGAATGGGCCAATGGGTCGAGTGACAAAGTACTGTGGGTAGTTGGTTGATATCAGAAACATTGTAATCTTCCTTAATACTGTAAATTATAACAAACAGGTCGTTTTATTAAATAGAATGATTCACTCAGTATTTCCCGCTGACAAAACCTTTTTCAAACATGTTTCAGGTAATTACAGTAGATTGGATTAAGAGATGGATACGGCACTGAAAGGCATCAAGAAGTGGCCTATTTATTAATTAAATCAAATTAAGAAATATTGTTTTATGTAATAAAATTTATCTTTATTAAAGCTACCTTTGTAAAACATGGATTTATTCCATCTATTTAATAAATAAAATCCGGTGTTTCTAAACTCTGATATTTTTCCTAACTCACGGTCCTGATAAAATTTCCGCTGCAACACGTTTTCAAAATAATCACCGGTACCACTTGGCTGTTCGCGGCTCCCGATTCAGTCCAGGGTGGGTCGGGGGCCGTGACACATGACAGACCATAGGCTGCATCATTTCCGCGCTTGTTCCTTTCAGCCGTCCACCAGTCTAGAGCGCGGGACTGGAAGACGTCGGTAGCGTTCAATGTGCGGAGATTATCAGTACATCCGCTCTGTCGCAGGGTAACTTCAATTGAGTCAAACCATTGAAACAAAGTCGTAGGGCCTTCTTCTCCGGTAAACTCTTTTGGTCCACATGCCTTGAACTGTTTGAAGCTGAAAGCAGCTTTGGGAGTCTCAGTATGGGATTCCTCAGATGATTTGCTCATGTTTTCGTACAGTTCTCTGACGACTTGAGGTACAACCCATGCCATTTGCTTAGTAATCATGGCAGCAAGGCGTTTGTCTGCTTGCTTTCGGCGAGCATCTCGGGTAGCGCGAGATCCAGATGACGACATTATCTGCAACATACATCGCCACAGGACTCAACATGACATATTCGAATCTCACCTCACACGCCTAATATTACTAAAGCTCAGGAACACGTATAATCATGTAAGCATATAATCGCAGATTCACATAAACACAGAAGCACATAAGCACATCAAGCACAGAATTCACAGAAGCACATAAACATGTAATCACAAGATGCAGTCAGAATACAGAAACCTATCATTCAAAGTTTACGCTCGCAGGCTTTTGTTGTGAGGGATGGCGCACATCGTATAGTATAAGCGTATGACATAGTTTAAGGTCGTCCATAATTTAGCGATTTGTCAGCGTTTTGAGGTAGATAAGCAATGCGGGTCGTTCGTGTTGATCAAAGTGAAGGCGGAAATCGAATAATTCTCAAAAAATTAAAACACATAAGTAGGTAAATACATTCAAACACATAAAATCAACGAATCATCAGAGTCAGCAGCTGCGGGCTCAGAATCAAAACATATAAAATCGGGAAATAGATGGTCTGCGGCTTTTAGACATTGACTATCTAAAGTGATTCGACTATTCTCAAGGACTTGTTGTACACATTTTGACATTCAGGACTGTGCTTTTGCCTCGATTCTTGGGCGTTTGGCACGCATCCCTTTAGTCGTACCGTGACTTCAGGTCGTTGAAGTCCATCGAGACTTTGGTGAGAGTTTTGTAAAACCAAGTAAAGGTCGGAACAAGTCGTCAAGGTTAGGGTTTCACCCCTGGCTTAACAACCTCGTTCCCGTTTTGATAAAATAAAGGAGAAATATGCGTCAAAGTATGGATTTAACTCCTATTTCAACGCAATTTCTCGTGTTTATTGATAAAAATGTGGGCTGAACAAGCAATTTAGTCGAGAGTTTGCGGTTTTCACACCTAATCTCGACTTAATCACTCATTCATGTTTGAAAATTCTAGTGCGGTGATAGTGTAGCATAGGCGAGAATAGCGAGGAATAGCAAGTATGCTTTCACATAATCCCTACTGGACATGCACGAGTCGGTCTGTTGGTTCCTAACTATAGTCTAGGTTTCTAAGAATTCGACCCAGACTAGGTCGAGTCTTTACTAATTCCCTATAGTTATGGCTCTGATACCAATCTGTCACACCCCAACCGATGGCGGAAACATCGGGGCATGGCACTGAGCGAAACAGATTGTCTAGAAGTTTCCATAACAACTATATTTACCAAATATTTAAAGCAACATGTCCCATACCATGTCATAAATGATAATACAATTATTACAGAAAAGATCTAGTCAAATTGTTCTGTTCCGACAACTCAGATTTTTTATTACAGATAATGTTTATTGTTGACCTAGGTCTTTCCTAGCCTCGATTTCACACCAAAGAAAGCAATTAAGCATCCTAAGCACCTGTCACATACGTTAAAGTAGAAGTCAATACACATAGTGTAAAGGTGAGCACACAAGTTTGATAATAGCATATAGAGTTCGAAAGCGTTACGCATAACCAGCACGTACACAGTGTAAAATGAGGCATGTTAATTATCGACATGAACCTATCGATACCAATGACTGTGGGTTGACTGCCCAAGGCAGTTCGCGATACATACTCACCACTGTGAGCCATGTAGGTAATTGTCCTTAACAACCCCTGAGTGAACAGGTGCTGAGTCCAAACTAATAGTACTATCGTTGCTAAGGCAGGTAGACAACATTCCATGTGTAAACATAACAAACAAGTATTCATTAAGTCACGTATAACATGCGGTAACGGTTAGCGTTTAAAGTATTGCGTAGTGTGTTCGATGTGATTTAGTATAAGTAACGCATGTAACACCCAAAAGTGCGAAAAGCAAAAAGGGATCGAGTATACTCACAGCGATTGATGGATTGAAGGGAGCGCTAGAGAGTAGGGTTAGCCTGAACAGATTGATAGCATAACGATAAGCGACCCGTAAATCGATGCAAAGTGCAAGTGAGTCGGACAGCAGTTCGATCGGATGGTAGTCCGATCGGACAGCCGATCTTTCGGTTGACAGTCCGCTCGGATGGTCATCTGGTCGGGTAACCTTTCGAGTGGATTGTTACTTCCTTTGGGAAGGATGCGTTTGTGTATGATGGCTTGACTTTTGGAGTTTTCGTTGTAGCATTTTGAAAACATTGAAGTATCTCTACCTTTCAGGTCGGTCGATCGGACGGTCGTTCGATCGAACGACAACCCGATTGGTTGGGCACTTCAGTGATAACAAGCTCACAGCAGGTCGTCACGCGATCGGACGGTCGTTCGATCGGGTGGCATCCTTTGTGCATTGAACATGTTGGAAATTGTTTAAGTGTTGAAGTTTCGAAACATCACATAGTCGGATGGTCGGTCGATCGAGTGGTAGCTCGATCGGACGGCAATCCGTTTGGTGTTCCAAAACCCTTGAGAGTTGATTTGAAAATTAGGTGGGACCATGGTGAAAGTCGTTCGGATTGGCCGGTTGTTCGGATTGGTTGTTCGATCGGACAGCAGTCCGATCGGACGGCACTCCGTCCTGGTAGACCTGTTCGTCTTACACTTGGTTGTTTTGATTGTTTGTCGTTTTATCGAGGCGTTTTGATAACGTATTAAGCAACAGAAACCTCGTCAATACTTGGTATTCCTGATCGGACAGAAATAACCCAAATCCGACTAGTTAACTGTTCGAGACGGTGTTCCATGTTTAACCCGAAATAGTTAGTCTCGTGGATAGAATCCGGATCTTGCATCAACACAACCACAAGAATGGGTAGTAAGTCGGCACAAGCTCCGATTCTATCGATTTTGCATGCATTGAGTGTAAAAAAGTTGAAAGAAAGTTGGAAAACCATCTTTCGATCCTCTTCGTAGTGAATATGTTTAGATCTATGAAAGATCCTTGGTTGTTTATGTGGAAATCGGTTAGATCTAAGTTATTCTTGGTGGATTGAGGCCAAAACATGAAGTTCTTAAAGAACACATGATGATGTCATCCTAGAACACCTTGAATCTTGATGATTTCACGGTTAAAAGTTAAGATTTGGAAGATAGAAAGGTGTAGGTGTGCGTGTAGATTAAGGAAGTACAAGATTTAGGACGAGATCTTACCGGAATTACGAGAAATCAAAGAAAAAGCAAGGTTAAGGCGCTGGTCGGACGTCAGTTGCCAAAAGTGGAAAGTATGATGGTGACAAGGGGTATTTATATGGTTACCCAAAGTGGAAGGGAGCTGGTCGATCGGGTGGCAGCCCGGTCGAACAGCTGTCCGATCGAACGGCTGGTCGATCGAACGGCTGGTAGATCGGCTGGCCTCCTGATCGGTCAGTCGCTTGGTTCGATTGTTTGATGCGACGAGTTTTGCTGTTTCGATTGCGATTGCGAGCGTTTTGAAGCGATGGAATTTCCTAGTCAAATTACTTTTAATCTCAACTACTATATCAACATACAAGCATCCTTATTTCGTATTCGTTTAGCATTTGCGATTCGATTGCGATTGAGTTTCGATTGCGTTTAGATTGATTACCACCCATAATATAAATAAACATGCACAAATAACACATAAGGCACACACACACGTATAACAGTAACCAAAATGCGTAATTCGAGTTGCGAGTGCGATTGCGATAGCGATAAGGCGATTAAATTAGTTTGATTGGCGTTCAGTTAACTTTATCGCATTGTTACTTCCTATTGTTCACAGTCGTAAAGCGATTTATAGCTATAAGTACATGTCGATTATTGCGATTCTTAACATTTACTCCACATAATACAACTAAAGCGAAAACAAGATAGGCTATTTACGAGTCAAAGAAGTCAAAACAGGATTTGAGCAAGTTGAGACAGATCGCAATTAGCAATCTTTTCTTTCTTTGACTTCAATCTTGACTTTCGAAACACGCGGTGTTACAATATGTTACTGAACATATATTGCTATAAACGAGTCCTGGATGACTATTTCTTATATTCAATTAATTTTCTTATTTTTATTTTGCAGAAAAAATGGTTCTGATGCATGGCATAAAAGTGGTCAGAGACTCTGTAGGTCCCGATACGGATCGTCGGACGAACATGTATCCTATTTTAATATCCAGATTACTATTTTGCTTTATTTTGATTGGACATAAATGTAAAAAAAAAACAATATATATTATGTAGATTTAATGAACATTCTTTTTGATGTTTCTGTTTTTAATTTAAATTTTATATTTATTTTTAGATCTAATGATTTTTTGTTTTGTTTTGGAGGCTCGAGCAACTTCTACAATATAATTTGTTCTCTATTTTTTTTTGTTAATTTGTAAACTCATATTGTTACTTATCTATAGTACGATGCTTCGTTTTATTTTAATTTTCAACTTCAGATTTCCATAATAAGTTTACGCGTACAGTTTCTTTATGATCACTAACATATTTTTTTTTCTTCTAAAAATAAGAAACATATTATTTTTCAAACCCGCGAATTTCGCAGGAATTAGTAATAGTAACCAAATTACCGTCGCCACTAGTGAGAAACAAAAATAAAATAAAATTAATTTATAAGACCGAAACACGCTGAAAAAACGCCGAAACACGCCCCCATCCATTACATGTAGGCGTTTTCGGGCGTTTTTTTTGAAAAAAATTCCGTTGGCGTTTAAAAAAAAAAACGCTGAATTGTGTATTGGGGCGAGAGGTGACCGTTGCCAAACGGTCATTTCTTTAATATTTTTTTATTTCCAATATTTACCCACTATATATATACTACCCACTTTTTGTTATTTTTTTATAAAAAAATCACACTTTCTCTACTACTTCTTCTATATTTTATACAAACATGCATCCATTCCGACCCCCATTTGGTGTCCCCTCAAGACCCATGAACCCGAACACAACCCAACCGCAACACCCGTTTAACCTTCAAGACATGGACCCGAGCATGTTAACGTACGCGGCTTACTTGAGTGGCGCTGCTCCATTTGTGTAACCCACTTTTGGCTCTGGTCAAGCCGGCGGGTCGCAACCTTCACAACAACAAGCCGAGCCCGATGTCGATGTCGTGCCGGAGACGCAACCCGAACCGGTGCCAGAGAAATCGAAACGCGGCAGAAGGTCGCATAAGAAGAAGGAAGCGAACGAACCTCGACGTAAACATACTTACCTTAATTGGACGAAGGAGGAGGAATTAACGTTGGCTCGGGCGTGGCTCGACGTTTCGGAGGACCACGAAATTGGTAACTTTTATATTTTTTTTTACTTATTTTTTACTTATATTTTTACTTATATTTTTAACATACAACTTATATTTTACTTTTATTTTTTCAATTTGTAGCAAACTTTCAAACGGGACCTGTTTTTTGTGATAGGGTTCGTGCACTCTTTTATAGCACGTGGGGTAAAGGCGAGCATCGGGACAAAGATTCCATTTATAGCAAATGGACCGACATCAACAACAAGTGTCACTCCTTCCAAGAAGTGTACCAACGTAACTACGATAATCGCCTGAGCGGAGAAGGTGACGTCGGGGTTTTAACAAAGTCTTTGGAAGAGTACGAGAGAACGAAATGCCCTTTCCCGTACTATAAGTGTTGGGATCTACTACGAAAAAGTCCAAAGTGGGCGGTAGTAGGTACCATGACGTCTAGTAGTAGACGTCGAGCTAAACGGTCAAAAACATCATCCTCTGTTGACCCTGAAACACCGCCTTCGGATGCCCACAATGTCGATCTAAATGATGTTGTGGAGCTTGACGAAGAGCAACTTGAAGAAGAGTTGGTCCGACCGCCCGGTAGAAGAAAGGATAAGCGAACCGGGAAAAAAAACGGTGGAGTCGTCTTCCGATCTCGAGTTGAAGGAAGATTTCGAGGAGATGAACCGTCGTCTCCAAGACATTCGCGACCTCGGCCACCAACGTTGTGAGATTATGAAAGAACGTGTGGCCGAAACAAAAAAGTTTAACGAGATGCAAGAGGCGAGACAAATGGAAAAGGACATTGAGTTTTTGTCCAAACCGATCGACCACCTCCAAGGCGACGCGTTGATCCTTGCGCAAATGCATCGCCAAAAAATTCGGGAAAAATATGAACTCTAGGGCATCATCCTTTTTTTAACTTTATTTTTTTTCGGTCTTTTTATATTCTTTTTTTTTTCAAACAGTGTGATTTTTTTTTAAATTAATGAAGAATTTTATGTTTTAAATTAAAAAATAATAATTGTGAAATGATTGAATGGGCGTTATTGGGCATTATTCCCACTAGGACACTTTTGCAATAACCCCTAATAATGTCCCCATACTGACTGGCTCCCTGCCACATGACAGAAAACACCCATGGTGGCATTAATAAAACCACTACACATGTCTAAGAAAACATCTTCTTCTTCAGTCAACTCCAAACACCCAACACCGCTGGCTCTTCATCGCCATGTCAAAGGTTCGTGAAATTTAGTTTTAGTTTTGGGTTTAAAATCGTTGTTTTGTTTGATTCAAAATCAATTTTCCCTTTATTGCATTACTGATAGATTTGGGTTCAAAATCGCTTTCTGGGTTTCTGTTGGTGATTTATCACTTTGGGATTAGGATTTGGTAATCAGACATTTAGGTTCTAAGTTCTAACTTCTAAAGGTTTGATTTGTGAACAGGAATCAAGATTTTTCTCAACATATTCAACCCTTTTTGACGAGTTGTATAATTCAAGTCACATAATGTCTTGTATATTATAATAATATTAAGATTTTTGATCAACATATTCAACCCTATCCAGTTCTTGTATTTTTTTACATAATGTCTTTCCTTGGAGAGTTTGATCACCTCAAAATAAAGCTTCAAGATGTTAAATTAGCCACCGACGACTTCGGTCGCACCAAGCTGATCGGGCGAGGTGGGTTCGGGCAGGTGTACAAAGGAGAACTTTCTCTCCCAAATGGCCGAAAAATGGTTGCTTTTAAACGGTTGGATCGTAGACTCGGGCAAGGAAACCCTGAGTTCTACAAGGAAATAATGATGCTTTCCAAATATAAACATGAAAATTTGGTATCTTTGATGCATTATTGTATTGAGGATGATGAAATGATCCTTGTTTACGAGTACGCTTCTCGTGGGAGCCTTGATCGTTATATAGGTGATGCTAATCTCGAATGGGGTCAACGGTTAAAGATATGTGTTGGTGTTGCACGTGCGCTAAACTTCTTACATGATCCAACCGAGACACACCAAAGACTTATTCATAGAGATATCAAAAGTTCCAACATTCTTCTTGATGACAAATGGACCCCTAAAGTTTCCGACTTTGGTTTGTCAAAGGCGGGGCCGGCTAACCAGCTGCACACGTATGTATTCTCCAATGCAGTAGGTACACCGGGTTATTGTGATCCGCTGTATTTTGAGACGGGGTTTCTGTCAAAAGAGTCTGATGTGTACTCTTTTGGAGTGGTGTTGTTTGAACTGATGTGTGGTAGAATGTGCTTTGAATATCAGAATGGTCGTTTAACTCAGATTTTGGTTAACAATTGGAGAAAATGCTATGAGGAGAATAGATTAGATGAGATTATTTTCCATGATATAAAAAAGCAAATGCTATCGGATTCATTGAGTACTTTTTCACGCGTTGCTTATCGATGTATCAATAAATCTCGTGAAGAGCGACCGACAATGGCCGAGGTCGTGAAAGAACTTGAGATTGCACTTGAACAACAAGTAAGTTTGTTGTTAAAAGTTTAAATTTGTTTTTGAATATCATCAATGAACTAAAAAGAAGACACAATATATATTTTTACAGGAGGTTTATAAGAATCTTGAAAAGAAAGCAAATTTAGAAGAAATGATCAAGATTGCAAGTCAAGCAACAGCTCCTTTATCATATGGATCCCATGAACAACTTTTTAGGCTTCTCTTGAATGGGATCTTTTTGGACGATGGCACAATGGTAATTAGCTTTTCTGTTACCTGCTTGTGTATTTATTTATTTATTTATTTATTCCTTCATATCACGAGACCTGATGAAGTTCAAGGGGCTTGAAGAATTCCCATCTGTTTGTAATAGAACCCGGAAACGTCAGAAGTTTTATGGGGGGGGTGGGGATTTTTCAAGTTAATTGTAACTTCAAATTTGGATCCGAAAAAAAATATTTTAGTATGAAATTTCATTAAAATTTTTAGGCAGTCTTATTGAATACAAAAAAAAAAAGTAAACAGGTGCATGTGAATTTTATACCTTTAACTTTTACGGGATAGATAAAATTTTAGTTCATTTTATGAAGTTTATGCACATATGTAGACTGGTGTACACACATGCTTATTTGTTAAACAGTTCTAAATACAGAAATAGAAAATATAGTGCAATCAGGGGCGATGCTTTGAAGGGGCCGGGAGGGGCGCTCGACCCCCCGAACTTTTCGGCCAGTAGTGTTATATATGTAGTTTTCGTATAGAACTTTTTGGGTATATATGTTTTCGACCCCCCGGTTCTATAGAATTTTTTGGGTATATACGTTTTCGACCCCCCCTTAAAAAATTTCAAGCTTCGCGAACAACACGTGCAGACATCACTTATAGTCAGAGGCTATTAAACCAAAGTTATCTAATTATCAAATATTTCATCTCCTTCTTATTATCTTTTTTTTTCCTTCAAGATCTGCTAATATAAGATTCGGATATCGTTACTCTACAGTGGCTTTCATTAAATAGGAATGGAGAAATTTGTGAAATGGTATCTGCAACAAAATGTGTATCTTGGGGTGTACGTGAAGTTGCGGAGGATTCAAGGTTAGTGACTTCATCATTCACTTTTTCCCTTATTCAGTTATCTTTTAATAGATTTAGTGCTTGCTCAGATGTTTAGATGATAAACATCTACAGTTTATACATAAAGACAAGAGTTAAAGTTTTAAACTTTTTTAATTTGAACAAAAAAAGATTCATGATTGCACGCTAAACTTTGTTGGTGAAAATAGAATGATGTTATGACATCGCGATTAACATCAAAGATGAATTCTTTCTGTTTTTTTAATTCTTCTATAGTCTTACGATAATGAATGAATGAAATCTAACCGTTTAGATACTATTGGTTGTAATATGTGCAGGTTTTCTAATGTTGTGATGTGTACCTACAATGGTTTCAAAGTAAAAGTGTTCACTAGATTCTTGACACCACATGTCACGTACACCATAAATATCGTCTTCAAAATTAACTTCCAGAGCTATGAAGTTCAAAAGGGAATCGGGACATGTGTATCCTGCTCATATAAATTGGATGATGACTCACACTATTTATATTCAAGCAATGCAAATATGAGAGAAGATGGATGGCTAGTTATTCCATTGTATCAGTTTACTAGCAATCAAAAGACACATAATTTTAACATTACGATCTTTCCGTTACTTCTGAATTGGCATAGCACTCAGTGTTCTGTCGAAGGCATTGAATTTCGGCCTGTGGAGAATGTAAGTTCACTTTTTTAACTTTTGAAAAATTTAAGGTTTCCGTAATTTAAAAAAAAAAAAAATCTTCATTTACTACATAAGAAATTAATATGAAAGTAATGAAATTCTATAAATATAAGATGTTTATTTTGGTAGTGGAAAATTGCTTTGTTGATCAAATCGATAAATAAAAATTAAATATGGGTATAATATTTCATAGGAGACACATGAAGATCCGGAGCACAAAAATACGAAGGATATGCAACTGACATCAAATTCACACATTAATTGGGAGAAAAAATTGCCAGCTGACTATACAGACTTAATCAAGTGGTCAACATATAGTATACAATGGACAACTAAGAAGGAGCTATACTCTATTCTTCGCAAAGGGTTCCTCATTGACAACGGTGAAAAGGTATGTTCACACACATATAATTCTGTGTGTATATGTTTGTATATGCATGTCATAGTTCCCCTTTGTTGTATTTTAAACCTGTCAACTAGTGAAATTTAATTAATTTTAGAGTAAATTGCTAAAATCGTCCCTCAGGTTTGGGTATGTTTGCCATTTTCATCCAAAACATTTTTTTTGTACAATATAGTTCTTCGCTTTTGCGATTTTTTGCCATTTTCATCCAAACGTCTAATTTGCTTTATTTTTTCTATCAAACATTTGGATGAAAATGACAAAAAATCACAAATCTCATGGACGATTTTGGCAAAAAAAGTCAGACGTTTAGATGAAAATGGCAAAAAATCCCAAAAGTGAAAGACTGTATGGTACAAAAATGTTGTTTTGGATGAAAATGACAAACATGCTCAAACCTCGGGGATGATTTTGGCATTTTACTCTTAATTTTATTCTTAAAACATTTCACCATTTATAGTTACAGGTGTGAAATGACCTATATAAAATATTCACAGGTATGGGACACATGAAGTTGTTGGAATATATTATAGTTAGGTCCATTAGTTCAGCCCGTTTGGGTTCTTGGCTCTCTGTCTATATATACTTGTACATCGTATTATACAGATCATCGTTATAATTTACAGTAGGTGTTGAATTAAGATCTCATACGCTGTTTTGAAGGTTCAGTTATTTCAAAAGATAGCACTTTAGAATTACTGACAATATGTTGTATCAATGAATAGTGGCTTTCTATTAGCAAAAGCATGAAGAAACGCTTCATGATACCCGCAACGGAATTTTTGTCGGAGGAGAAATGGATATGGAAGTCTCTACCAGAATCAAGGTTCTTTCTTTATCAAATTTAATTAAATTATTATTGTAGTTACTAAATTTTTTACTTATTATTACTTCATTAACTACCTATTTATATGATTGACATTTAAGAGTTTCGGGTCAACCCATTTCCATCATACATAAAAGAACCCGTTTTATAACTTATGTTGCTGTTTTGCAGATTCAAACAAGTGGGTGAGTCTCGTGACTCGGATGAGTTCAGAGTTACTTTTGAAATCAAATCAAAACTGCTGTCACCACAGACAACCTATTCATGCCATCTTATATACAAACCACCGGAAAACCACTCATTGATCGAGGGTCCAATAGCATTGTTTAGTCAAAGTTCGCATTTTCCACACTCTATTTATTTAATCGTTCCTCATATTGCGATTATTGGAGATCAAACATCTCGCGAGGAACTTAATCCTTCTCGCAAAATAAAAGGTCATCCAAAAGTAAGGAAAGATGGTTGGATGGAAGTTGAATTGTGGGAAGATACAACTGATACCATTGGAACTATTGGGGCAGAATTTACCTTAAATGGTATGGACATAGATGGTGAATATAACTTTCTTGGCCTTGTTATACAAGGAATTGAACTTAGGCCGTTGTAATATGTAAATGTCGTTTTCTTTATCTTTCTTCTCGTCGTATTACCATGAAGCGAACCTCTGGAAAAGAGCTTACTTTTTTGGCCTTGTTATACAAGGAATTGAACTTAGGCCGTTGTAATATGTAAATGTCGTTTTCTTTATCTTTCTTCTCGTCGTCTTACCATGAAGCGAACCTCTGGAAAAGAGCTTACTTTAACCAATGTGTTGAAGCCTTACCAATGTCGTTTTCTGTCATTGACTCTAAATCAAAATTAAAACATGTGTTGAAGCCAAACAAACAAGATCATCATTTAAATCAGTTGAAAGAATAATTGAAACTCTTGATTTGATCCACACTTATGTGAGTAACTTAAAATCGATTCCCACAAGAGGTGGCAATAAGTATTTTATTGTGGCAATAAGTATTTTATTATTTTTATCGATGACAAGAAGTCATGTGTAGTTACTTAAGAGTAAGGATAAAACAATGGGTTATTGGATTTTATCAATCCCAACTATTAGTTATTGGTCGTTGTCACTCTCAACTATCACTTTGACTCCCACCACTCCCAACTTAACACTTTGTGTGTTGTGTCACGCCACAGGTGAACATTTCTTAGTATTTGACTTGTGTTATTGGTAATATTAGACTCAGGGGCTGTTTGCTAGCATCTGAATGACATTAAGAGGCTACCTCTTAATGAAATTATTTAAGAGTTTAACAAAGATAATGTAGAAGAATGTGACATGTGATGGTTTACCATTCAGATGTTACCTCTTATCCAGTCAGACATAAGGTTACCTCTTATTCATTCAGACATAAGGGCCACAAATGATTTCATTAAGAGGCAGCCTCTGAATGGATTAAGAGGCTACCAAACAGGGCCTAACACTTTTTGAATTACTAATGACCGCAGATGAATCTGCTCCAAAAAGACAAAAGGGGAGCCAAAATCCACTCAACCGGAGTGACACAACACACAAATTGTTAAGTTGGGAGTGATGGGAGTCAAAGTGATAGTTGGGAGTGGCAACGGCCAATACCCAATAGTTAGGAGTGATAAAATCCAATAACCCTAAAACAATTGACAAGTTTATCTTGTATAAGTTGGGAGTGATGGGAGTCAAAGTGATAGTTGAGAGTGGCAACGGCCAATACCCAATAGTTAGGAGTGATAAAATCCAATAACCCTAAAACAATTGACAAGTTTATCTTGTATAAGGCTAAAGATTAGAAATCAACTTAATAAGAAAATCAAACGGTGAAAAATGATAGAGGAGGTGCGTATGTTTCGTCATTTGGGGATGTATATGCAAAAAGTGGCATAATACATGAGTGTACCCCTCCTTGTACACCCCGATGAAATGGCATTGGGGAACGAAAGAATTGTACTCTAAAAGAAATGATGAATGCTATGTTGACAAGTTCGGTTCGGGAATGAATCATGACATGTGGGGGAGGCTATTTTGTCGGCCAATTTTTTGTTAAATAAAATACCTTTCAAGAATAAGGATGTAACACCTCATGAGTTGTGGTGGGACATAAATCATCCTAGAGATACTTGAAAGTGTGGGGGTGCCTGACCAAGTTGATTGTTACAGGGCCCAAATTGTTGATTGCATATTCATTAGATATGCGCATAATGGGACTTCACATCGTTTTCTTGTACACGAGACCAGGAATCCTAATGTGCACGAGAACTCTGTCATAGAGACAAGGCCAAGAAATGCAACTTATTATGAAAAGGAGTTTCCAATGTTAGATCAAACTCATGCGAGTTTATCAACAACGGTTGTAACGCTTCACATTTCTATGTTTTCCTTATTTAGAAAGTTGTATTCGTATTTCCGTATTTAAAAACTTGTAATTGTGTCGTATTCGTATTTTGTTTCCAATATTGTAATCCGAGTCTTTGATCATAATGGAAATTCATTTTATACTTATACGTGATACATACTTATGTTATACGCAGTCAATCGTTGAGTACATTTTATACTCGACATATTAATCATGCATGCATCGTACTCATACAATACCTTGATACGCTTTAAATAACTGAAAATGGGCTAAAATACAAGAAAATAGCATAAAATGATAATCATACTAAAGTCTAGGGGGCTAAATTGTAAAAAACAAACTTCGGATGGAAAAGGGGTTGCTCGCGGGGCGCGAGCCAAACACCCTTACAGCTCGCGGGTGGCGAGAAGCCTTGATCCACAGAAACTTGTTTCCAGCACTTGGGTTGGCCAAATCCTCCACCCCCTCCTTCACACAATCACCTTATAACTTCATTTAAACCCAAACAATGATCCTCCATTATAAAACCAAGTCTCCTACACCTCCATTTCACTTTTCCAAACCTTCAAACACTCTTTAATCAACTGAAAATACAAGTTGAAGGCAGAATCATCTAGGTCCAAAAGTGAGCCTTCACCTCATTTTATTCCATATTTCTTCATCTTTTCTTCTTCATGGAAGCTTGGAACACCTCTAGAAGTGTTTCCACAAGTTTACCATGGTAAACTAAGGTGGAACATCACCAGTTTGAGGCCAACTTTCTGTTTTGAAGAAAACTTAAATTTAACTTTAACTTTTATAAACATGTTCAAACTTGTGAAATCTTGTACCTACATTGCTTCTAACCAAGTCTATGGTTAGGGAACTTGTGTATGGTTGAGTTCTATAAGTTTAGAGGTGCAAACACCATCTAAACTTTATGTTTTGACAAGGTTTTAGACAACCTACAAGTGTTGAGACCATCCAAGCTCACCATCTTCAATATGGTGAGACTTGATTTTTGGTGAAAGTGTGAACCGTGGAAGCCTTAACTTTCCAATCTAGTTCCACTACATCACTTGTTGATTTGATGCTTGTCTTGCCACCACTAAGCCACTAAAACAACTTCCTAGACATAAAGTGAATATGGCTACATCCCGTTCCCAAACACTTTCCATGCTTGGGATGAACGCATCTAGCTAGCTCATTTGGTTGTTTAAGTGACTTAACAAATACTATGTAGCTTCCAAGAATAAAAGTAAGTTAGCCTCGCCTCCAACATTTGTCATGTTGTGTATGACACGCTCGGGTTGCTCTTACTTGGCTACTTAGCAAACTTAGTTGTACTTTTACTTTATTCATGACCAACCAAGTCATCAACTACGTTGATGACTTTGTGCTTTGATGAATCATATAATGAGGTTTAATGGTTGTACATCATCCTACCTTCTTGCATGATCATTCTCATGGTACCTTGATTTACAAACGTAATGCGTTAACTCTTGAACTCCTAATCTAATCCATTGAACAAAAACCGCAACTTACATGAACCGGTTCATGGAATGTTGGAAACTTGATGTTAGCACTTAGGGGAGTGGGGGTGGTCCGTGATGGGCCATTCTTCACGCGTGAAACACACTAGCACACCGCCGCCAACGCTTATTTCCACGCGTGGAAATTAGAACACGTGGAACATATCACGCGTGGAAATCCAATATTACCGTTGGGGAAATCACCGTTTGGGCAACTTTTTTGATCGTTTGGGGTTAAATTTTTTGAGAGTTTTTTTATACAAAATCCAAATCATTCCCCCACTCAATCAAATAAATAAAAAAAACTCTCCAATTCAACTTAAAAATTTTACATCTCAATCTAAATAATTTTACAACAAACATGGAAAGTTCAAGCAAGAGAGGTGCGGGTTCGAAAAAAGAGGTTCGGGTACGAAGAAAAATCCCGTAAGACCCAAGGTTCGAGCGAATCTTGGCGAGCCGACGCGCTTTAGGTTGCAAGACGAACCTGAGCAAGTCCCGCATTTTCAAACCCAACAATATCCACCCTTTCAAACCCAACAATATCCACCCTTTCAATCTCAAACGTATCAAAACCAACCGTTCGTTCCACCATTTCAACCTCACCAATTTCAACCCCAATCGTTTTCCACACTTTCAAACCCAACCCACCAACTCGACCCACTAGAAGATAACACCCTCATCCGTCAATTCGCAAATGCGTATCGTGAACCACAACCAAGTCTCGACGACGATGAAGATGATGATTACATTCAAGAAGAAGAAGAAGAAAAAGAAGAGGAGGAAGAGGAAGAAGAAGAAGAAAACGATGACGTTCAAGAAGTTGTCCCGTCATCCGTTCGGAAAATTTGGACGAGCGAGGAGGAGGTCGCCTTGGTGAAGGCGTACTTGCACATCTCCGAAAACAAGAAACATACCAACGAGCAAAGAAAGTATATATTTTGGAGACGGGTCATTAATCATTTTAGCCAACTTCCCGGTTCAACGGAACGAAACATGGACCAAATGACGTCGAAATTGACGGATTTGAACGGGAAAATTAGTAAGTTCAACCGTTGTTTCATTCAAAAGGTACGTTTTTTTATAAAGTTTAAAATTGTTTTTTTAATTTTAAAAACAGGATTCTTTTTTTTTTTTTAAATTCAGAAAACTGTTATGTAAAAAAAAAACAGAAACTGTTTTTAAAAAAACAGAAAACTGATATTAAAAAAATAGAAACTGTTTATAAAAAGCTGAAAACTGTTATTTAAAAAAAACAGAAAATTGATGTTTAAAAAAAATAGAAACTGTGTTATAAAAAAATTCAGAAAACTGTTATTTAAAAAAAACAGAAACTGTTTTTAAAAATAAATACAGAAAACTGATATTTAAAAAAAAAACAGAAACTTTTTTATAAAAAAAACAGAAAACTGTTATTTAAAAAAACTGTTATTTATTTTTTAAATGACATTTCATATTTTTTAAAAATTGTTATTTATTTTTTAAATAACTTTGTAGAACCGAAATCCACAAAGCGGAGCGAGCGAGACGACTATCATGCAACAAGCCACCGAAGAGTATTGCCGACTCTACAAAAATAGGAGTTTTCCACACGTGGCGGCATGGGAGGTTGCGAGACGTCACCCGAAGTGGGTACCAGTTGATTTGGTCGACATGGGTGGGCCTACGGCTCCAAAAAAAAGAGGAGGTCCGAAAAGATCAAAGACCTCCGATTCGGGGAACTACACGACTTCCGCGTCGGATAACTTGCCCCAAATGAATTTAAACGACGACCCCCTTGACAAACCCGATCAACCCGTTGACGACCCCGTTGAAGAAGATACACCTACAAGGTCGCGCCGCAAGAAAAGTGGTGAATCGTCAAGCAAAGGAAAGGAAGCGGTGGCGGAGTCGATCTTCAGAATCGAAGAGGCGAAATTGACGCAAATTAGCGACTCCAAACAAAGAAAAGAAAAACTTGTGTCCGTAAAACTTGAACGCGAGCACGCGTACATGGGACACTTGAAAACGGTATAAAGACAAAACGATTTAAAAATCTTGTGTGAGCCGCACGCCCATCTCGATGAACCGTTTAAGTCGGTAGTAATTCAACAAAAGCGCGAGATTCGCGAAAGGCGGGGTTGGGAGATGCCACCCATTTAATTTAAGTTTTTTTTCCAATGTTTAGTTGTTTTTATTTTGCTATGTAATTTATTTTTTTATTTTAATGAAATTTATAATTTAGTGTTTTTTTGTTAATTTCTAATTTAAAAAATAAAAAAAAAGTTGTGAGTGATGGAATTCCATCACTAGTTATGACCACCGCCACTAAAAAAGCCTTGTGAGTGATAGAATAGTGGTTAATGACATGGCGGAACTTGATTGGATATTTGTGATTGATAGAATTTTTGCAAGTGACACTACCCCCACTCCCCTTAGCCACAATATTTTGCTCTCTCTCTTCCAAATCATCATCCGCCTCATCTCACACTCATCAAATGCAATGTAATTGCTATGAATTGGTGATTATCTCATATATTTACTTCTTTATGGCTGAGACCAGCGGCGGGCCCAGGAAATATTTTCAAGGGGTGCGGATGAATGGTTTAACCAAATTTTCAAGAGGTGCGGGCGAGATTTTGCACTATAAAATACACTAAATGTTTTTAAGGATTTCGTCTGCTCACCCATCACTCTTATTAGGTCTACCCTGGTTGAGACTTGAGACTTATGGTTTATTTAGGTCACAAACTTAATTGGTAGAGTGTTTCAGAGACTTTTGCCTCGAGTCATCATCTAACTCCTTTATTTAAATATTGCATTAGATCTGGATTTGGAAATAATATTGAATTTTTTATAAGACCTGATTCGGCATACTTCGTTCTAGCAACATCAACACTTTAAATTTAATACATTGGTTACTTAATATAACTTGACTGGGATTTTTTTTTTTTTGTTGGTTACAAATTTTCTAAGTATAAAATTAATATTTTAATAGTGTTTAATCTTGGGCTAAATTTTCAAATGGCTAGCCCAAGTGCTAGAGGCACTAGTCTCTTAAAAAGGAGATGGAGATCACATGTTGACTTCCCGGGCAAGGGTGTAATGTTTAGGTGCTGAGTTTCATTTAGCCTGTAAAAAAATAGTATTTAATGTAAATTAGTTTATTAGTATCGCATTACTAATTTTAATTCTTATAAGCTGAGTTTTTTAATTCTTATAAGCTGAGTTAAAAAAAGACAGTCATATATTGAAAAAAAAAACAAACTGTATAAGGACAAAATTACACGTATTTATGGGTTAATAAATCCATCATCTTATCCTCGGTTGGGTTGATATTGCTATTTAAACAAAAGATCGAGGGCTAAAATGAAAACTTAAGTATATAATAATATTTAAAAAAAGCATATTCAAAACGGCTACTTTATTGGTAATTACTTTCTGGGTGCAAGATTATAGATTTTGGATATTACCGAATCTTGTCTTTTGAATTTTCATGTTTCCAATTATGCCCACGTCTGTTTTTCTTATTTACATTAAGGTAATCGAACATAATATGGCCCATCAATTAATATGATCATGTTGTCTTTTTCTAGTTTATGGGACCAACAATTAAAATAAATAAATTAAGAGCAAGTCGTTTTCCTGTTAATGGCGAAAAGAGAAAAATAAAAAAAGGATTTTGAAGAATGATAGTTTGCTAAAATAACTTTTAGTTGTTAAATTTCCATAGATATAACTTTTTTTAAAAGCAAATTTATCTTAACGGATACATATAACCTAATTTATAAGAGTCGAGGGATGTGGGTCATTGTTTGAATAAATAATATCTTATCAAACAAAGTTGTAATTGAAAGATGTTAACACCACAACATCACATTAACTAGTTGTTAAATACTTAAATGAAATAATAGGTGACTTCTAGTTAAGGTACAATTAAGATACATGGGCAAGATTCTATAAATCAAGTACTATATCTATATTATGTACTATGTGTTTAATTGGGGTCTTATTTATTTATTTATTTATTATTTTTTTAACGGTTTATTTTTCCCCTTAAATAATTACACCTCCCAAAGATTTAACCTTAGTCTTCCCACAAGAGATAATGATGGAAACACCATTTGGCTTGAAACGTAAAGAGAATTTTATTTTATTTTTTTGAACAAGATTTGGCAATTGGTGACGTTAACAATGGTTCTTGGTTAGAACAATCTTGTTTTGGTCAGTTTGTGCTGACAAAGAGGTTGATGTTGAGAAGTGGCATGTGGTGATGACTAGTAGGTCGTTTATGCTAATAGACCCTAGCAAGAGCAGTGTTATATTCTGGAAGGGTTTTCTGACGATTATTACGAGTGATTGTTATGAAAGAGCATGTTTGTTTTTGCTACTAAGCTATGGTGATAGCAGGTTGTTTATGATACTAGACCCTGAAGAGAGTGGTGTTTTCTATGGTAAGATTTCCAAGGCTATTATGAGCGATTGTATGTGAAAGAGCACTTTGTTTTTGCTATTAAACTATAGCGATAGCATATTGTTTTTGCTGAGATTTCCAATAGTTATTGTGAATGGCCCACAATAGGATGGTGGCTTGTTTATGCTAAGTGGTGGCATTTAGGATATGACCATTTATAAGTATAATGATGACAACTAGGGTTTAGAAGCGCATGTCACTTCTCTTTAAGTGAGACGATGTCTGTCATCTATAGTGATAACTATGTTTTTTTTTTTTTGGCTCATATGCAAAGATAAACTAAAGCATTGTATTGTGTATTGGTTGTGTGTCTAAGGTTATGGGGTATGAGGGTAATTGTGTAACGTTCCGTGTATTTCTTTCTTTTCCATTTTAATGCAATTTGTACTATCTCATCAATCCCTTGTAATTCGAGACTGATCATAATAGAAAACATTTTTATATCATTTTTGCCTAATTATTCTTGCATGATACGTAAACAATCACGAATACACATTTTTATTCGAAACCGAGTTATATATCGAGATTATATTCATACGTGTTATTATCATTTATATACATACATACACCTTAAAATACTCAAAACATGCTTAACTATACGTTTATAGCACCAAATAACCACAACGACCAAAATGGATTTTTTTTAAGTTTTTTAGGGTCCTTGCGGACCGCGTGGAGTCCCTTGCGGACCGCAAGGGGTCCATCTGACAGCAGAATACGTGAATTTTGTTTGTATTTTGAATTTCCCCTACTCCTAACTCTCAATCACCTTCTTTAAAGCTCCAACCACCTGAATGCCCTGCTTTTTCGTAACTTTCCTTATTTAGAAAGCGTGTCTTGTATTTATATTTTCGGAAACTTGTTCCTCTTGTAATCGTATCTCATTTCGAATAGTTGTAAATCAAAGACTTTGATCGTACAAAAATTGATCTTTTATGTGATTATTTATACATGTTTATACATTGATACGTACACTCGTTTTTTACATGATTCCCTTAAACGTAGGTTTAACTCGCAAACAACTATCGTGTATTCGTAAATTTAAACTTTATGTACAATCCAACGCTTGGTTATTCAATTACAAGACTAGGTTATATGTTTTTCACTTGATTATACCTAACTATAAATCAAACATACTTTTTACACTTAATACACTATCACACCTTAGATTATCTTATGCTTTACCTATATAATACCCAACCATATGATGCTATACTTGTTCTAATGACTAGTTATATGTTTTACCTACTTATTATAAAATTACAAAGTGCTAAATACCTAACTTATAATGTCAAAAAAAATTATAAGTTGCCAAACAGTCCGATCGCAGCTGATTAGGGGGGGGGGGGGGGTTGGTTGTCTTTTTTAATGCTAACTCTCAACTAAACATCATAAATGCTCACCTAACTCAAACCCTAATCCCTTACTCATATAAACAACACTTCCCCATTCATTTTACCACTTTACAAACACTATAAACCTCTCAAAAACACTCCTAAACTCAATTTGTTTTTAGCAGAATTGTGCAGAAAGTTCCAGCCATTCTAAGTGAGTTTTAACTCACTTCTTCTTCTATTTCTTTCTTGTTTATTCTTCTAAAACACTTGGATAACCTCTAGGAAGGTTTTTACAAGTTTGCTTGGGAAAATTAAGGTGAAACCTCACCATTTTTGAGGTCCAAAGTGCACTTTAAATTCTGCTTGTTTTTATCTTTTTGTATCTTCATGTTTTTGATAGAAACTTGGTGGAATCTTGTTCCCACAAAGCTCACAACTTAGTCTATGGTTGTGGGTTTGTGTTGAGGTGATTTCCATCAAAGTTTTGGGTTCAAACACCCATTTGAATTATGTTTATACATGGTATTTGAATGATGAAAGCAAGCACAAGACATCATCTTCCATATGATGAACTTGTGACTTGTGAAGTGTGAACAAATGGAAGCTTGGGCTTTCCAAACTAAGTTCCACTCCTTCATTTGGACCTTGTGTATGAACACTCTTGTGACTTACTAGAATCAAAGTACCTTAGCCCCGTCTAGCCCTCCTCACTTAGTTCATTCTTTCCATGATGTATGGGCACACCTGGGTTGTAGTGTACTTGGTCACTTGAGCATTGTTAGATAGGTTTATTTTCTTGTCATTCATGACCCTCCGAACCATCTTCGTGGTGGTTTGTGTAGTGGTGAATCATATAATGAGGTTTCAACCTCCATGATTGATAATACATGATACTACATGATAATCTATGATTGGACTTAGTTTTT